>BSBN01001807.1:5000000-10000000 GCA_027924645.1 Cunninghamia lanceolata
TAAACTTTTAAGCAAATGCCACAGGTAGGTGTAATGCCAAATTCCATAACCTTCACTAGCCTCCTCACTGTCTGTGCCCAAAAATCACTTCCCCCACCAAAAATAGACATCCTTCTGGCCTCCTAGAGATTTTTGTTTTAGATATTGAAGTTGGAATTACTCTTTAGACCCCTGTGCTGAATGTGGAAGCACAAGAAGATGCATGGATTTGTGTGAGAGAACCCCGTGCATTGGGAAAACAATTAAAAATACATTGCAAACATTATACTGAGAAAAAAATTATCTCCACATATACGAAAAAAATTGGGATTTTAAGAATGGGGAATATTATTACCAATGGGCTAAAAAACGACAACGTCCAATCAAAAAACAATTTACATTTTTGAAAATTTATGTAAAAATAAAAAAACTATAGGCAAAGGCTTATTTTTTGCCATTGCACATATTCCCAGGTGGAACTAATATGTGCAAATGAAAACAATAGTTACCTTGCCTACGACAGGGACTAATAATTAAGAATGATCATCTTATACATAGTGGTGCTTAATTAAAAGGCACTTTGTGAGCATGGGTTTTTCTTCTACTATAGTAGACAAAACACTGGAAGAATGAGAATTATGAAAAATAACATAGTCTAGACTAATAATAAGGTAATATATGAAAACATATGTCAAATCATGAAAGGATGTATAACAAGTATGAAATAAAATAAATCATTGTTTATATCTATCAAATCTAGGGTATCACCAATTGCATTCATCAATGTAACATCACTATGTTTGTAAACATAATATAATGTTAAGAAAGGTATAATATGTAAATTTACATCTTAATTACCACCAAATAGATAATGTATGTGTATGAAAAGAATGAGCATCATAAAGCAAATCATCAAGGAACAAGGAATCATTAGCTACAATGAGAAGATAAAGAACTATCACTATGAGCTCATCACTAAATATATCAATATACCAAAAGCCACAAGAAAGGAAATATGGAGTAGAAGGTGTATGCAAAGGTGATGTAGGTATATTTGTATCACTAGGATCCTCAAGTAAACTTGAAGCAAGGGAGGCACGAATAGATAAAATCCATAAGTGAACAAGAGAATCTACCATAAGTTGTATGAAGTATAATCTCACTAGGTATTTTTTATCACATGATGGAAGATCCCTAGATGTGAACTATAAGGAGTGGGTTATCTACCCTTACAATTTTCATGAAGGGCCTAGAGGACTCTCATACATAGATAATTCAAGAATGGGGGCCCATTGAAAATGTCTCAGATCAATTATAGATGATGGGCAAAGACCAAGGAAACAAAGGCATAACATGGGATTTTTAGAGAGATTTTGGTCAGAAATTGCAAGTTTAGGTGCCCGAAAATCTAGGCACTAACAAGAAGAAGGAGCATGAAATTATTTTGTTTGACACACTACCTAATGTGTGTGACCTCAAGGACACATTAGTTCCTCACAGGGTTCAATATGTCACCTTGACTAGATTCTACAAGGTTGACACCCTGGTAGGAGAAACATTCCAAGTCATGCCTAGATTTTTGGCATTTCACAACCCATCCCTAGTCTTGTGCATCTGATGCTAGAATTAGTTGGCCTTCACGTCCAAAATTATTGATTTAAGTGACTATTTTCATAGAGTCCTTCTAGAAGACCATTTCTACCCTATCCTTTATCTATGACCATAAATTAAATGCCAAGATAATAGACCATCATCATTCTAATTTGTATACCATATCTAAGGAAGATCTCACTTTTTAAGTGTGATAGTGGAAATCAATTATCACATGAAGAAGAAACATAAATAATTAAATGATAAGTGGGTATTTAGGTTTTATTCTTATTTGGTAAATATTTTATGGTTCCAAAATATATGGGTCCTTTGAGAAGATGGATTTATATTGTAAAACTAGGAACCCTATAGCTCCACTTCTCTTATTGATTAGTTTGGAACAATTATTTGACACCAATTCCACTATTTCCAATGTTTATGACATAAATATTCTTACCTTGAGAGTGATTTCATAATTATTGGTGCATTTATTAACTAGATACCTTACAAGCTATTGAAATGTTTGAAATCCCAATCCCTAAGTTGATCTAGTTCTTTGGACATTGGCCCCTACAAAAGATTCATATGAAGATTCATCTTCACAAGTTGTCTAAACCTAGTTTAAGATTTCCATATTCTTGGACCTTGTGCCACATTACCATAAAAACTATGTAATAAGAGGACAAGTTGGATGATGAGTATGGAATTGATTCCCACAAGATAAATGTATACCCCACTCTATATTAGATATCATTGTTTAAAATAAGAAAGTATAGATATCATGAATATTTTAAAAAATTATGAGACTCAAACTTCAGTTGAATAAAGAATTATAGGGTTTGAATCTAGATGGCATGTTTGCCATTAATATGTCCTTAAAAAGGTTTTATGTAGTATTTTACATATCCTACACTTGAAGATTGAGACTGTTATCAATAAAGTATGCACCCAAGTGCTAAGTTATCAACTTAGCTATCTGTTGACACATGCAAACACTCCTAGGCCTGTGGGTTACCTAAAACTTGGAGTGAACCTCCAGAATGAGCTAGTTCTCCTAATTATATCACCTATTCTAACCTATTTACTACTTCACTTGATGGAAAAGGTGGAAAGAGTTGCTTGAAATGAATCTACTTCTAAGGTAATGCACCAAAATATGTCTGTTTCAGACCCTATATTGATGTTTTGACACACAATCTTTCAAGAAAATGAATGATTTTCACACAACTTCTAAGTTTTATATTCTATGAATAAGTATTTTGCAAGGACGACATCTATACTTCACTATTTTGAAGGAAAAAGATATTTTCACAAACTAACAGCTACACATATACCTATCTCATCTTACAACCTGCATATGAAGATAGTTTTCTGTCTAAAGGTGTTTAATGTGAGACATATTTTGAGGTTTCTTGACTAAAAACACAAAAAATACATACATCATTTGCTCAACACATAAGAGAACAACACATAATGAAGGCAAATTTATCATTTCATTGCAAAATAGGCATGCTTACATCAATAACAGGCTTAAAACTATCTTGTATTGCTTTGAAAAAATGTTACAACATGCTTCCATGCAACTGAAAATGATTACAAAGTTTTGGTTTTTGAGTTACAATACTTTTTCTACTGGTCTAAGGCAAAAACAAGAGAGAACTAGTGAAAAAACAAAGTCTAAGTCTTTCCTTTACTCAACCCAACATGGGGAGACCAAGAGAGTGAAAATAGGAAGAAAAATTATGACCAAAAATGGGTCAAACCTCCTTTAGGTGCCCATGGAGTCTCCTAGTCTGATTTGGTCTTTAACAAACTCCTAGAAATGTGCTCCAACAGTTGTAGAACTCCTATATCCTTGGAAGGTGGTCAAAATTATTTCTATATACCCTCAAACTACCCACAAATCACTCCAACTTCTCCTAGATGCTTCCATGATGTTCTAACTGCCATCATACTCACCCATACTCTGATTAAGACTTTCAAACTGCATTGGTTTCCACTTTTCCCAATTAATAGGGCATGTGTTTAAGTTGTTTGAAGGCTCCTAGGTACTCTTGGACATATGGAAAGAAAAATGGCACTTTTGAAGACTCCAAACTACCCCAAACTATCTCATAAATGTTCTAAGACACTTGTCATTCCAACCACTACCCCTGTAGGGCCTTCTTCCAAGTTAAAAATGCCTAAAGATGCCTCTAGACTGAGTTTTGTAGCCTTTGAAGATGACTGGAAACTTCATCTCCTTCTTCTACCCTTTAGATCTTCTATAAGAGTCACTTATGACTGCTTCTTATGCTTTTTGTCTTTCATGATAGATCCAATACCCTTAATCTTTAACAGAGTTATTGAAAGCTTCCTTTTTTTTCTAACGACAGTTGACTATCTTCTTTTGATTGTTCATTGTTGTAGATCTATCCTGCAAGTACAATCCTATTATGGCTTATGATGGCTTTGGAAGCTCTAATCTATTGATCACAAACCTAACTGGACTCACGTAGGCCTACTATCTTACTATCCTGCATATCTTCCTATGCTACTCTTCATTCTTAAATTATACCTAATGCTATTACAGTCATTGATATGACTCTTCATTTGAATCCTTGACAGTCATATTGTTGCTTTGCTTGGCATTGATCTCATATAAATCTCACTCTTTGCCTGGCATATGACCACTGTAGGTTTATACCTTGGTATCAGATCATCATAAGTTTATACCTTATTAAATCAATGAGGCTTTTACTAGGAATCAAACTTCTACTTTTTCTCTTTGTCTCATTCTCAGGGTGCTGATCTTTTGGGAGTTGACAAGACTACATTAGAGCCATCCCTCCACATCCTTTTTTACTATCATACCCATAATTCATTTTGGAGGTGACAAACCTTTATAGCTCATACTCTACTCTTTGCCATTGTATCTTATCTTATAAAACTCCTTCATAGAGTCTTTAAACAATAGTGCAACCCTATTTACCTTTTTTCTATCATATATTCACATTAAACACAATTGTCACTAGGAACCCTTTCTTTATACTCTATCAATTCATTATCTTGTTTTCCTTTTAGTGACTACTTGCTAATCATTTGCATTGATTGTCATCTTGCAGAGTCTTCATGTTGTTCCTATAATAGTATTGGGTGCTCCTTTAGACTGTTATAACAATGATCTATGCTATCATATGATTGTTTTGCTGCATTTTGACAGTCATGTGATTGTTCCTTGACATTGATATTGTTCCTTTATTTTCAGATATGACTGTTTCCTTGTGCTTTGTATGACTGTGAGTGATGTCTCAAAACTAGCCCATGACTGTTGCCTATGACAACCTTGACTTCTCCTTTCATAGTCCACAGTGACCCTCTAGCTCATGATTAGAAATTTTTGTTTTGGTGCTCGTTGTCCCACTATTTGTTGTCTCTACTCTTTCCTTGTGATCTTTTACTATCACTTGTTTCCTCATGATTGCTATCACGCCCCTTTTTTTAGATTATCATTGATTTTATGATTGTCCTTTTATAGAGCATGACTGCCTTCATAAAGGACTATTCCTTTCACCTTCAAACATATGGCGATCATTTACCTAATGATGTCTATCCATCTCCTTTATTTTGTCCCCTTTCCTAACTTGCTAGGGTTGTTTTAGGACTATTTAAGGATCTCCTTGATTAATGCATTATGACTATCTTTTGACTATTCTCATGCCTCCATGAATGTGATAGTCATTCTAAGCATGATTGTTTCTCTTTGATTCTTGACAGTCTCTTTTCATGAATCCAATTAACTGTAGGGGTTTCCTTGTACTATGAACATCTATTATGCCTTATGCTAACTGATGTCAAGACTGTCCTTGTCTTCATGGAGGCTAAGAGGTATTGGGGTAATTTAAAAAATCTATCTCAGACCTTTATCACTATCAAAGTCTTCATGGTGATTGTCTTTGTTGCCCCATTGTCTTCACCATTTTTCTTCTTCATTCATTCATGATAGTGTTTGTTGCTCCTTATTGTTAGAGTTGGCTATGATTGGAGCCACCTAGGATCTAGGACTTCATGAAAGCACAAGAGAGATCAAATGAGAGAATAATGCTATTCTATCAATGAATGCAAAAGATTACAGGATTGTTGTTGTTACAATGTACATGATATGCCTTGCTTATAAAGACAATGTGAGAGTTAGAAAGGTGGAGTGAAAGGTGGAGTAGAAAGTGGAGATATTCCTACAACATGTGACAATTAGAGGATGATAACTAATTGCACATGTGGAGGATAAGACAACTCACTCTAACTATCAACAACTCAACACACAACTAGACTCAACTAGAAACACCTAGAAGAATCACTAAGTCAACATAACATGTGTGAATTATGAGTGATGTGTGAATATTATTTAACTAGTAAATAGTTAAATAAGATGAATTATCCACACAAGGGTAAACTAGTTAGGTGATAACCCTGTTCACACCAACACCCCCCCTTAAGTGCAACTTAGGGAGTAGTTGACTAAAGCAAGATGCAATGATGGATGGGTCCCAACTACTAGGCCATGTTAGGTACCCATGTACAAACAAATCTCAAGTAGAGAAAAGGAGAAAACCTCATGGGAAAAAACTCCTCTCCAAAGCTGAGAATGCATAAAACAATGAAAGTGAAAGAAGTGATAGTAGGACGACTCAACGTAACCCCCCAAGGACAACTTCTATCACATATGTACAATCAAATACCCGCCGTAGGAGAGCAAGTGTGAGACTATGGGATCTACCCACAATGAAGTAGCTCCTATACTGATGGTGAATGCATGAAGATGAATGCTGGAAAGTGTCCTATACTTGTAAACAACATTTCTCCCCTTAGGAAGAAACCAATCCAAAGGCTAATGTCAAAGAAACTCCATCTCAAGGAATGAGGCAAAAAGCCTCATGATGGATGCCTCTGAAGACTACTCAAGTGTCCACATGTTAGAATCAAAGAATGCCACAATGTAATGAGGTGTGACCAATCTAAAATCATGGGTAGACTCATGAAGAACAACCTCCAAAGACAAAGAAGATGGGATAACAATTGTACTGTAACTATCATCAAAGAAGAGAGTTAACCCCTCAAGTGTGTCCTCCAAATCTACAATATGAGACTCAAAAAACAAGTCTAATATACCTACCAAGAAAGTATCCCACAAAGCTGTGTCTGAAAGACCTATATGATCCTACTCTATTGAAGTAGATGAAAACATGTTGATGTCAATTTTTGAAGAAGCAAGAGGTTGAGATGATGGAAGCTCAGTACTAGTCTCATGAACCGAAGTGGATGAAAGAACACCAAGGTTCAAGTGACCAAACTTCTCCTCAGAAACATGATTCACACTTGATACATGAGTGTGAATGCCAATCAATGGATCTACATCATCAAAAACAAAATGGGAGAAAGTATACAAGTGAGATGCATGATCAGTCATCCCAACAACAATGATATCTCTGCTCTCCAAGTCTTGAATGATCACTGAATCAGGAGTGAACTCAACTATCTTGCCTGCACCACAATGAGTAATCTGGTAGATGGAAAGGAGATTGGATGTCAAGGAAGGTACACACAACACATTGTTGAATGTATTATCACCAACATCAATTGTCCCTTTACCAGTTGCATGCATGTATATATTGTTAGCCATCAAAATAGGTGTCGAAGTACATGACTCAAATGAAGAGAACATCCCTTGTGAAGATGCCATATGATGAGAAGCTCTAGAATCAAGAAGCCATCTCTCTGACTAAAAACTTGTTGAAGCAAAGAGTGCTTGTCCTTTTCCTTTATTTCTCCCAGTGGCAATGCCTACTGTCCCTGTATGTGTAGATGATGATGGTGTCAAAGAAGAAGATGTACTAGGTGATGATGATGGAATTTGGATATTGTGCTTTTGAATAATGTGAGTCAACTCATCAATTTTCTTCTCATAACACTTATGCTCATCATGTCCTAGTTTCTTGCAATATGCACACTTTGGTCTCTCCTTCTTAGATGATTCCTCCTTGGGAGAGGATGAGGACTTAGGTGATTTGGTTGACTCCTTTGCTTGCTCATTGTTCTTGAGATCCTTATTTTTCTATTTCTTGCCTTTGCTAGTTGAAGCCTTTGGATCATTTGTACCTTGATTAGAAAGAAGTGCTTGAGGTTTAGGAGACTTCAATTTGCCCATGTGTACTAACTTAGCTTGCTCCCTTGTGAGTGATGTAGCAAACTCATCAAGTGAAGGCATTGTGAAAGCTTTCCCAAGTGCATCCATAGTAGGATAAAAGGTAAAAACAAAAATTGAATAGTTAGGACCAAGCTTGGCAAGGATTTAAATAATCAATTGAGTGTCCTATTTCTCAATTCCACATTGTTTGAGCTGCAATCTAAGTGGTTTTAGTTTTGTGAAGAAGTTTTGGATGCTTAGAAAACTAGTTGGGTTCAAACCAATTAATTCATTCTCCAATTTGAAACCTCTCATAGTATCTTGTTTACCAAAGAGATTTTCTAAGGTAGTTCACACTTCATTAGGTGTTGTACAAGATTCTATATGAAAAAGGAGATCAGGAGAGATAGACAAGCACAATGTTCCATAGGCTTGATCACATCTATTGTACCACTTTCTCTTTTCGATAGCTATTGTTGGTTCAATTTCTGTACCCATTGTTACTCTATGAGTTTTCAAACTTCTTAAATGAATCTCCATTTTAGTTTTCCACTCATGATAGTTATATGGCGTGAGTAGAGGAAGTTTGTTTGAATCCATGATGCAAGAGTACAAAAAATAACACAAGTACACCCCCCAAAAAAGAATGATTGTGGCACTTTATACTTAGTGCAATTTACAATTGTCCACAAGGGACCAAAATTGGGATAGGATCAAAATCTCTTAAAAACTAAGATCCAAGAGAGATTACAATTGTTCACAATGATTAACCACAACAAACAAATCCCTTCAAAACAAGTTTCACTTCTTCAGGTGTCAAAATGCCCGAGTTATCACTCAAAAGCCAAAAAACTAACAAATAGAATAAAATGAACTTGGGGCTGAATCTAAGAAAAGTGCATGGATGGATTTGAAAAGCTCCTGAATACCTTTCCGATCCACAAAAATCATGAAAATCAGAGATCATGGCAAAAAGTTGTGAGCTCGGAAGTAAAAAACTAAGATCTATTTTCAAACTATTGTAGCAGTCACCTGCAATAGAATTTTAGGAAACTACTAACACCACTATGAAGTGCTCTCTGTCAGCTTTCCAATGATATATCATTTGCCTAATTTCACCTTCGTGGGAAAAAATTATGCAAAAAAAAGGCCCATGTTTACGGATTTGAGCGGCAAAAATGGCCCCCTGGCGCTGATGTCAGCAAAATATTGTCAGAATATTCCCTTTTGCCAGAAAAAAATCCCACCCATTGGCAAAAGAAAAAATGCCTGAAAACTGCCTTTAGTGAGGGAAACCACTTTTTGATTTGTGAAAACTAGTTTTTGTTTAAAAATGGTCGTTGACCGCCGTTAAACATCAAAAAATGCCAAATAGATACTGAGAAAAACTGTCAACTGAGGGAAAAAACTACCTGTTTAGGTTGTTGAAACCACCCATTTGACTCTCAATGGAAACCATAGTTTCAAAAGATCACTCGAGGGTTTTGAAATGCTTGGAATAGTCTTTGAAACTTCCCTTAAGGCGGTGGTGGATGTAAAGTTAATGCCAGTTTTTAAAAAAAATGCTCCGCCTTTGGGTGCCGAAACTACTAGAAAAGACTCAGAAACCACAGAACATGGTCTATGAGGAGGTGGAAACTACCAAATTTATTGGTGGAAACCACTATTTGAGCCAAAAACAACTTTGACTATTGCCCAACTGTCAAGATTTGAAATCATGGCCACCGAGGGTTTAAGGCTCTACTGTGAGGAACAATCGATGAGATTAGACTTCAGATCCCACCTGCTGACTGTTTAAAAGTGCCCACTAGTGATGTATTCTATTGGGAAGATTTGTCGATGACTCTGATTTGAGATCTAGAAAGATCGAAGGGATGGCCGCTAAGAAACTAAACATCGCAGAGATGTGAATGCCACCGATGAGGGATTGAAGAAAAAATGATGCCAGTGGACTTTTCATTACCCGTAGATGTTTGGAGTGCTTGACTACTTCAGGGTCACTAGGAGACCACTAGATATGTGATTTGCAAACTGTGGATTATTGTGAAAGCCTGTGATTTTAAAATGGTTTGACCTCAGAGGAATGCAATGGATACTACAGACTTTGAAATGGTCACTGAACTATAGGCAAAGAATGTGGGGGGCCCGTGCCATGTGGCACCCCCACAAGGACCCTGATAAATGTGTACCTTCAGATCTGAAGTACCCTGCAATAGGGTACTAGAGAATATGCCACAGAAAACAAAGAATATTAACCCCATAGAAAATATTAATAACCAACGTACCAAAGATTTAACCAATGGATTTTCGCAGATTCAACATTGACGCAGTCATTGCATAATAAAGATTCCACCTACACTAAAGATACTGCAGAATATTTTGTTGTGATTTCATACGGTGGAATGGGGTAAAAAATTTTGCTTTTTGTGACAGTAATGGATTTCGATGTTTGGACAGTTGATCCTTACTAATTTGGCTGCTCTGGACACAATGGCGATGTCCGATTTGGACCAAACTACTCTAAAATTGCTGGTACCTCCCAGATCATGCCAAAGACCCCCAAATTGAAACCCTTGTCAATTTTGCCTCTGATGTCTAATTTGGATGAAACAAAAAGCAATCTTGACTATTTTAGCTACTCTGAACACAATGGTGAAGTCTGATTTGCAACAAAATGCACTAAAATGCACCTGCAATATAAAGACTCAAAAGAGAAACCCTCACAAAACTAGTATTTCTATCAAGTTTTTCTGATTCTCCAAGTCATCATTCAATACAAGAGAAGAGCATACTCAACTATCAAGATCCACCATGAAATGCACTCAAGATCCCTCAAAAAATAACTAACACAAAGTGATTCTTCCTAGAGCTCTGATACCATGTTAGAGTTGACTATGATTGGAGCCACCCAGGATCTAGGACTTCATTGAAGCACGAGAGAGATCAAATGAGAGAATAATGCTATTTTATCATTGAATACAAAAGATTACAGGATTGTTGTTGTTATAATTTACATGACATGCCTTGCTTATAAAGATAATGTGAGAGCTAGAAAGGTGGAGTGGAAAGTGGAGATATTCCTACAACATGTGGCAATTAGAGGATGATAACTAATTGCACATGTGGAGGATAAGAGAACTCACTCCAACTATCAACAATTCAACACACAACTGGACTCAACTAGAAATACCTAGAAGACTCACTAAGTCAACTTAACATGTGTGAATTATGAGTGATGTGTGAATATTATTGAACTAGTAAATAGTTAAATAAAATAAATTATCCACACAAGGGTAAACCGGTTAGGTGATAACCCTATTCACACCAACATTTATTTGGTTAAAGCCCTTCACAGTATGATCAAGTCTCTTCCAATGCTTGGTCTTTTTATTGATAGTCATATTATCTTCTCCTTCTTTGTATTCCCTTCGCTACCTATGTATATATGTTTCTCTATCCTATTCAGGTCCATTTCATTTCTACCTACTTTTGGCACTATTCTTTAACTCTTTCACAGGCCTTAAAGTGCTGTCATGGATCTCAATAATCAATGAAAGTCTGTTAAACCTCTCTAAATCTATGAGTTGCCACTGTACTCTCCTTGTCTGAAAGCTCCTAAACACCTTGCCAAACTTAAAGAAACTCTACCCATAATCTCTGTCATGTAAAACTCTTTACACTTACCCTTGTAGTGATGTTGTCACAGCCATTACCCTATCTATATACTGTCATTATTGGACTATTATACCCCTGCAAAAACCCTTAGATCTAAATAGTAACACAAAGGATATATATTTTTTAGGCTTCCACAAGGTTCATCTAGTAGTAATAAAAACACTTTGTATTTTCAAGACCCCACAAGGTTTTGTGTCCAACAAAACACTAAACTAGTGACAACTTTGACACTATTATGTTCGAAATAATTTCAAACTACCATATGATCCTTAAACATACCTAAATACACTATTAGGGTTGTCACCCACAACTTTAATCGTTTGTCTCCTCTGGTAAAGTCTTATGTTCTTCATCATCAAGGTTTATACTGAGGGATTTTGACTACTTCTTATCTATATGTTTTGAATGTTCCTCTTTGTACCCAGAATAAACCTTATACATGTCTTTGTCCATTGTTTACATTGTGCAAATCTAATTTCGTTTTGTCTGTTGCTCCATTAAGGATTTTACCCATTTTAGTGGAGTTCAAAACTCTTCATATATCTTTGACATAGGCTTTGTCAAAAGTCTCTTGGAAACTTCTCCTTCATTCAATCTTTATACAACACTAAAACTGTAGCAGACCTTTGAATCTTTCATAAAACCCTGATTATCCCTTGTTACTATTCCTCTGACCTTAGGTATTAATGCTTGTTGGTTATGACTATTATGACATAGTCTTGATACCATGCCTCCATGATTTAAACTACATTCTCTTCAAAGAGCCTCAAAAACCTCTTTTGCATAAAACAATGAAACCCATGTACCTTTCTCAACATTTGGACATGCCATGCAACAAAACAAACCAGAATGCCCCCATGTCTCTTTATGAAAACCTTCTGTAGATAAGAAAACCTAAACAAAAGACTCTCAAACCTAAACCTAAACTAACCCTACCTCAAAGCTAGACCCCCATGAAACTAGTTGAATGAACTATGGTTAAGAAATAGGACTTTGGTTTAAAAAAAATTCCCTCCAAAGATGTACGTGGGGGGTTTGAAGAAATTAAGGTTGTTTTGATGTGGAAGAAGACCTTTTATGACTTTAGGAATATTAAAAAATGTAAACTTTCAAAGATAAAAGATCTCTCCACAATGTGCATGTATGACAAACATGAATTTTACATTGACAAGGTCCCATTCAAAGGTTTAAAGACTATTTTATATCAAAGAAAAGACCATAAGATGAATCTATTTCTTTGTAAACAAGGTTAAAACACAATGACATCTTGGAGAAACCTATGTCAACTATTGAGCCTGATGAGCACAATGCGTTAACATTTTTGGTGACTTCTATGGATTGCTTGCCTGCTTAGCATCTAAGACCAACAATTTTGAAACATCCATTGGGCAATAGAGTCAAGAGAAGACCTGAGACAAATCATAACAGACTTGTATAGCTATTAGTAACACCTTCAAGACAACAAGACACAAACTGAAACACACCTAAAACTACTTAAAACAAGACTGCAAAATGTGCATCAACACTTGGAGTAATTGAAAACTCCTAAAACCTATGTGCAACAACACTTATTGACTCAAAAAAACTAAACAAATATGTACAAAAGTACCTCAAAACACCTAAGAAATAGTGCTTGAGATGAATCCCATTAACTGGGATTGATTCCATTTGCCCATCCAACTTGGATAGCTGAAAGGCATTATGTTGCTTACATTCCATGATCATGTACGGCCCACTCCAAAAAGAATCAAACTTGGAGTGCTTTTCGGCCCTGCTCTTTAACTCATCCTATTTCGAAGCAATATCTCCTTTTGAAACTTTAGGAGCTACTTTTTTGTCAAAGGATCTTTTGACTTGTGCTTGGTGTCTCTCCATTGTTTTCATAGATTCATTTCTTTTATCTTCTAACTCAACCAGTTGTGCCAACCTTTCTACCATTGGTTCTTCCTCTAACATATCCAACTGATTGGCCAAGTCAAGAGTTGGAAGCTCATTGGAGATAGGTAATCTTGATTCTTTTCCATAAACCATCATGTAAGGTGAGTTCCCAATTGATCTTTTTGGAGTGATTCTATCAGCCCATAAAGCTGATTTCAATTTGGTATGCCATGCTCTCTGATTATCCTCAATGATCTTCTTTATAATCTTGATTAAATTCTTTTTGGTGGACTTACCTAGTCCATTCCCCTGAGGATAGTAGTTGGAAGATGTATTCAGGAATATGTTATTTTGAACAGCCCATCCACTTATCCTTGTTCCCACAAATGCCAAGGCATTGTCTGAAATGATTGAATCAGGTGTACCAAATCTTATTACCAAGCCTTCATAGAAACTGAGGATAACAACTTCATTTGCTTTCTTAAGAGGCACAACTTAAACCCACGTTGTAAAATAGTCGGTAGTTGTAAGTACCCACTTGTGACTAGCACTTGAAGGTGGGTTTATAACTCTAATGAAATCCAAACCCCACATCATAAAGGGTTGTTCAACCTAAATTGGGTGTAATGGGAGGGCTGCTAACTTTCTTTACCTGCAAATATGGCACACTCTTTGTACCTCCTTACTCACAAATGTGAATCCTTGAATAAAGTAAGCCAAAAATAGCATGCTCTCATCACTTTAAGAGTTGTAGCTCTTGGTGAAAAATGTCCACCGGTTGTCCCTTCATGGAACTCATGTAAAATCTTATCAACTTGATCAATTTCTATACATCTCAACAAGACTCCATGAAAATCTTTCTTAAAAAGTATACCATCTAAAAGAACATAAGGGATAGATTGTAGCCTAAAGTACCTTCATTTAGTTCTATCCATCCCATAAGGATACTCACCACTTTGTAGAAAATTAACCATCTCTTGCACCCAACTTTTTGGAGGAATAGGTGCAACTGCTTGTTCTTCATCTAGGAGAGCTAGGACTGCCTCCTTTTCACTTTCTTCAACTTCACTTGAATGACCAGAAATCTATTCACACAAGCCTTTCCCTCTAACCAGCTTTGTTACCTTGATCTCAATGTCATATTCCATGACTTTAGTGATCCAACTAGCTCTCTTCTCACCAAGTCTGTGCTCAACAAGAAATCTTTGATACTAGGATAAGCAACCAGCAACTTCACTTTATTGTTAGAGAGCATATGTCTAATTTTTTTCAAACTTATAATAATAGAAAGTATTGGCTGAGATACTATCAATGTTACCATATGCATACAACACAAAATCTTTAGAAAAATTAGGATTTAAGAGAGTAGGAGCTGATGCCAATGCTTCCTTTATTGCTTCAAAACTTCTTTTACCTTCCTTTGTCTAGCTAAAAGACAAGTTCTTCTTCAACATAGATGTTAGATGCTTCAACAACTTAGCACAATCAGGTATAAACCTTCTAACAAAGTTGATGCTACCAAGGAAACTTTACAACACCTTCTTATGTGTTGGTAAAGGAAGAGCTAAAATAGCACTTACCCTCTCAGGATCTATTGCTCCCCTCTTTTTTTGATGCATCTAAGTTCATTATTTGTTTTTCCTTTGCATTCGTTCTCAGCCTTTTGACTTAGTTCCTCCTTTGGGACTAATTTACTTAGTCATTTTCACGAGTTAGTGATCCTTTGTATTTTTGAAGTCAAGTCGGCGGGTTCACAAGTTCTTGAACCACCCAACTTACTGACTTACCTTGCATTATTTGTGCCTTGAGTCTTTATCATGTCCCCGTATGAAGTCCTTCCTTTGTGGTCGAGAGGTCAGGGATTCTTTGAAGTTTTGAATCTCTGACTCCAAGTTCAAGAGTTCATATTTTGACTAACTCACTGACTTCACATAGCATATTTTCCCAAATGGAGTCAGTTTCACTAGCATATTGTGTAGAAGATTGACACTTGTCCTTATGCATTCAATTTGAAGTACGTGCAGACATGGTGGCGCCATTCTTGGAGGGAAAGTTGAGGAATGCATTTATGGGTTATAATGACAAATTTACTGCCAATATTTAATATCTTTCTTGGAGGAATTTATGAGAAGTGACTTGAATTAATTTTAAAGCCCATATAAGGTGATATTATGTCTAAAGAGAATGCATTGCAAATGAAAAAATGGCTAGCTCACTACGTGCGGAATTTCAGCTGAGTTTCATCCTTCTAGGTTAGCATAGCTAGCAACTCTTTTCTCTCTCTATAAAGGTTTCATATCTTCCTTGAGGAGTTAGAGATTTTTATTTCCCATGTATCTGCACAAAGAATTCTCTGTTGGTGTTTTGTCTCATCCTCCGCTCTTTGGTGTATCTCCGGGTCTCTTGTTTTCTGGTTTTTGGAGCACATAAAAATGAAGTTTAAATTCCAAGGGACCCCTGTGGCCTCCATTATAGAGAATGGTCTTTCTGGAGTGAAGGATATGAATTCAGGCCATGTTGATTTAGTTGATTTTTGGAGGAGAATGTTGTCAGAGAAAAGAACTCCTTTGGTGCAAAAAATTATCAGCAATGGCTTGCATAAAGCTCATGGCTTTTTACTTGTGCATTGTCCCAAGTTAATGGTTGCATGTGCCAATAGTTATTTCCCAGACTCTCAGGAGATAAAAACTCCCAGTGCTACTATGGTGGCCAAAATTGATTCTAAATCTGTTGCTTTGGCTCTAGACTTGGAAGAATATGAAGATAATGCTGATGTTTCTATTTCCTCAGCCTGGAATTACTATAATGAGAAGAAGGACTGGTGTCATATATGTGTCGCCAAGTATTGGCTGGAAGAAGATAAGACTGGGAAGTCTCGGCTGCCTATTAATCTGAAAAGGAGTCATTTTAAAGAAGAAATCTCAGACATGATAAACCTACTGAACAAAGTAGTTGGGAGTCCTAAGTCAAATGTCTTTGAGTTCTAGATATGCAGGTCTATTTCATTAATTTGTGGAGATCACTAGATTGACTGGCCAAAAATCATCAGCGGTTGTCTACATGAACAGCTGGTGAATTTTACATGAAGCATAAGCTTTCACATGTTCTCCCAGTTGGTCTACATCTTGGCTCAGGGAAAGGCTGGTTGGCCTAGTTTGAGGACTCAAAAGAGTTTTTTAGCAAGCACGTGTGTGTATCAAATTTTTCCTCAATTACAAAGAAATGAAGCTATGAAGGATTTTTGATGTGTGAATTATGTTTTTTCTATGTTGCTAGCTAAAAGAATTGATGGCTCAATAGAGAAAAGATTTTATGTAGAATCATTTACATTGGTCACAAAATTTGGGAGTGTTTATATTTAGTTTGATCGCTTCTTGTATTTAAGGATTGGCAGTTATGAAAATGCCCCATTAAAATTGCATCGGTACCCCTCCGACTATTTGGTGTTGTTGGAAGTTTGCCGCCAAATGGCAGTGGTAAATGTCAAATATCAGGCAATGAAAAAGAAAGGATATTCTTTTCCTATGTCTTTGTCTTTCTATTCATGCAAAAGCAATGATGGTGCCTAGAATGTGAACAAATTGTTTTCTGAATTTAGCCTTCATAGTTTGTCTCCCCGAGTATCTTTTGACAACAAAAAGTTTATAAAGGAAAATATGCATGGAGGTGGTTCTTACTCACACTTTCCTCAGCTTAAGGATTTTTGGGAGGACTGTATTGATGAAAGAGAAGTTCAGAAAAGGAAGTGGATGAGGTTGACTATTGACCAAGTCTGTGCCTTAAAGTTGAATATTAAGGTCCTAGATATAATTGATGATTTTTTAGATCTTCTAGGTGAGGAATATGATAAAGTGTCTAGGGAAACTTTGTCCCCAATAAAATGGTCTGAGAAGGAGGTTACAGATATTATGTTGATGTCATTTCATGTTTTAAGGAGAACACAAAAGTGGTTGCAAACAAAGACTAAGGAGTGTGCTAGTTCATCAACACCAAGTGACTCATCCTCTCATAATCAAATTAGGTCCTAGACTACCACCTCACACAGAAGAGCATCTAGTTTGGACCCGACTCTCCAAAGAGTCAGTTCACAACTGAACAATGATGCTGAAGGTCCGCCTGAGGAACTTGGTAATTTGAAGACCGCCTGTGAGCAAGATGTTCAAGTGACAAAGAGAAATACTAGATTGGCTACCTTATCATCTAAGGCTGACTATGTGCCCCTACCAAACAATCATGTAAGTGATTCTGATTCTTTCATCTTCTTACAATTGGGAGAAGATAATTTATTGCATTCATTACTCAGTCCACCTAATTCCCCTCAACAAAAGGAGACACCTGGGCAAAACCCTCATCCTACACTGATAATGGTGACTACCAATGTTGCTAATGCACCAGTCTCATCTCTGAATTGGTTAAAGAAGGTAGTCCAAAAGAAGAAGAGCTACACTATTCCAGCTGATTTAGGCATCGATACTGTTGCCAATTTGTTGTAGATGGTACCAAAACCAAAACATGCAAAGAGGATATCTAGGATAGTGACCGATACCACCTCAAGAAACCAGTTTTTAGAGATTGTAGATCCACTAGTCAAGAAGAATGAATATGAAATAATTGAAGTTGAATTCAGACTAAGTCGAGTGGATCTAGGGCCATCGACTATCGAGGGTGATTTGTACCACATGCACTATTCAGTGGACAACATCTCTAAAAGGGTGAAGGATTTGCAGGATGAAAATTTGAAGCTGCTAGCACATGTAAGTTCTCTATCTTCCTTTGCCAATTAAATTGTTGAGGTAATAACTCCCTCTACTTGAACCTCCTAAACTGTCAAAATTCCCACTCTCAACCCTAGTTTTCTTCAACAATTTAGAACTTTTGTCTCTAAGGAATGCTATGGACCAATGGGTTGAGACGATCATCTTTGATGGTCTCTTATTTATCGAGGAGGCAGTTAAATTGTTTGATTCCATTCATGCCAAAAGAGAAGTTTTGATAGTAGAATTTGAGAAATATTGAAGTGATCACCATAGTTTAAATTTATCCTCTAAGGAAGTGCAGGAAATCACCAACATGAACCCCAGTATTCTAATGACTGAAGAAGTCATAGCTGATCCTAAAGAGCTAGATACCACCATGTGGGTTGATGCATTAGAATGGAAGATTTGTATTATTTCTACAGCTGAAAAAGAAATGGGAAAGGTAGTGGCAATTTATTACAAAGAGATGATAAGCATTAAAAGATACTTTACTGCTCTATATGTAGAGACCAATGGATCTAATGATGAAAAACTATTGGATGTCAAGTTGTTCAAACATAATTTCAAGTTGGTGGTGATAGAGGAGATAGTAAACTATAGTGCAATTATAGGGGAGTCATTGGGTAGACTTTCTAAGATGGCAGCTTACATTAGCACTTGCAAAAATGGCATCAAGGAAGTGTATTGTAAAGTGACTGACTCCAATTGGGCTATCATGAAAAGGAAGTGTCGCATCAGCTTGACCGGAAATCTACCTGGCATGGCATTAACACTTGTTTTTAACAAATATAGAGCATACAAAGCCAAATTGTGAGCACAGGTACCCCAAACGATGCAAAGCGTCATTAGAGAAGGCAGATAGTCAAGGGAAGATGAAGAAATGGATGAGGTGGATGATGGCGAAGTGGACTTACAAATCTTGAATTGATTTTAATTTCATGCTTTTAAGTTATCTCTTGCTTTCTCTAAAACTATTGTCTCTGGAGGGTCCTTTATTATAATTATTATTTAAACAATCTTTTAATTGGCTATTTCAAGAAGCCGTTATGGTTTTCTAGATAGTTATGGTTTGGCCTAGCTATATATTCTAAATGGCTAGTCAAATTATGGATCTTTTGCAAAACTTTGTTTCTGGGAAGGGTGATAGTTAAAAAAAAATTTCCAGCTTGTATGATATATGCAATACAGTTAATACAGTGGAGATTTGGATGATCATGGACTTTGTGTTGTGATTATTTGAATTCATTCTCTTCTTAAGTTGAATGAATTTCTACTGATGTTAATGGTATTCATGTGTTTTGGTGGTTGGATGTTATTAAATTTTGCTCACTGCTTCGAATAATCTATCTATTGATGTTTCATTTAAGGTGGTGAATTCCTGTGTATGTATAATATCTTCAATATATATATTGTGATGTTAGAAGTTTGTGAACTTCTAGAGTTGGAGTTAGAGTTATAGATTTGCCTTTATTTCTTTTGGGTTAAAAGATCTACCTTTATCTTGCTTTTTGGTTAAAGCAATCTCAAATTTATATTACTCAAAACATCTATAGAAGGTAGTTGCACCTTGTTAAATAAGCAGAGAGCCTGTGTAGAATACCAATATATTGGGCTCAACTGTTGATTACATTTGTCACTTGTCCATAAGTGAGTAGATAGAGTTAGGTGACAAATCTATTAACCAACAAATTTTTAACGACTCTACTAGGGATAAGAAGTGTGTTGTATCATCTTTATGAGTTGCTTGATTGGACTTTATGGTTCTTCGTGAAATACGTGCACTAGTTTTGCAGCCTAACATTGATTGGCTAGTAGGAGACCAAGAAGACATTATTACTAGACTTAGGCTTGTTGCTTGGTAGAACAGAAGAACCAATCAGTAGTATCATCAAGTCGATGAGGTGTTAGAAAAAGATGAAGAGCTTGGTGAGATTATAGTAGAAAATGCACGTCGTTTTGCTGACGCCTAGGAGATAATTTTAATTCAAGGAATTGTTCCTATGCCATGGAGAGAAAGGCCTTTTCGAATACAAGCAGCTCCTGACAATAGGCCAAGAAACCTTGCTGCCAAACTAGGGAATCAAAATCCTGCCAAACTAGCTCTTCCCCATAATAACCAGTAAGTGGTTTGGTGACTCTACTTAATTGCTTTATTAATATATATGTAGAAGTGGGCTATGAAAAGATACACATGAGGATATAGGAAAAATGGTATAGATGATATTGATTTTGATTTTCTCCAATCTTTAAAATTTTCTCCTTATCCTCCCACAAGAAAAGTCAAGTCTTTGAGTAGACCATCCTCTCCTCCACCCACAAGAAGTGCCTCTAGTTCATCTTGTCAAAGCCTGACCCTACACGATACTGTCTTAACTATAAAAGTAAATTTCCTTCCTTTTAATATGGCTCATCCATAGCCTCCACCTGTTCCATAGGGTACACCCATTGGACCACTCAACCTTGGTGTTAACTTACATGATCTTCCTAGGGGATCAGGTAAAATTTTACCTAAAT
This sequence comes from Cunninghamia lanceolata, assembly GCA_027924645.1. Lineage (NCBI taxonomy): Eukaryota > Viridiplantae > Streptophyta > Pinopsida > Cupressales > Cupressaceae > Cunninghamia > Cunninghamia lanceolata. Next base: position 5,020,557 of record BSBN01001807.1, read on the forward strand.
TTAGGGGTAATGGCAAGGTTACTCCTGAAGAGCACATTAATGTTTTCTTTGTTGCATGTTCCATCCTTGGAGTTCAACATGAAGATGTATCTATTAGGCTAGTTGTCGAGTCACTGACTAACTTAGCTATTGAGTGGTTTTACCACCTTCCCAGTGCTTCTATTAATGATTGGGCTATGATGAGGCAACGATTTGAAGATAGATTCAAAACTAGTAACAATGAACACACATTAGTGGCTCAACTCTCTTCTATGAAAAAGGAGATTCGTGAACAAATGAGAGTGTATGTAGCCATGTTTAATAGACTTGCAAATAGAATCCTTACAAATGTCAGACCTGGAGACGGATTAATACTGTGTTTCTTTATCAACTCATTACCACCTGATGTCAGTTATGCTATTAAAAGGGAAGGAGTCCCTGACATAGTCGACACTCAATCATTGGCTATCACTGTGGAAGATGATTTGATTACTGTGGGGAAATAGCAAAGGGAGTTACAAACTAGCAAACCTACAGTAACTAGTTCAACAGACCTAGTTATTCAAAGGTTGGAAAATGACATTATCACTCTAGAGTGTCAGATTCAACAATCTCCTCAAGGAGATTATAATTAGACAATGCAATTGCCAGGTCCTGCCCAACGATTAGCTATTGAAGGACCATCAGCAAGTAAAAGAAACCATATGGTTTGCAATTTTCATCTCACCTCTGACCATGATGGAACCTCCTATCCTGAGATGATGCATTTTATACAAATACTTTCCTTGAATGAACATGCTAAAGAACCCTTGGTGGAAGAACCTCCCACACCTAGTGATGTTGGTGTGAATTTCTTTGAGTATGAATCAGATGAAGGGAGTGGAGAAGATGTATATACTGAAGTTGACAACTCCAACTGTGTGGTGTTTACTAGGGGCCAACAAACACAAAGAGGCCAGAATACTTAGGGTCAGTCTAATAATTCTACCTCTTCCCCTAAATATATCTTGACCATACAAAATGAGGCTAAGAAAATGGAGAACCCGACACCCAAAGTTGCAGCTACTGAGGTACCATCTACTTCATCTTCTAAAACTCATGTCTCAAGTTCATTTGATATTGTAGAATCATGTAAGAATACTAAGATTGAGATTTCCCAAACTAAGTATTTGAGGCTTAATCCATCTAAACTTGATAGACTGGTTAGATATGTCAGATAAGAACCTTCCCCTTCCCATTGTAATGCTCAAGTATCTAGTGATGTCGAATGCTTGGTAAAAGACAAAACTATTCAAACTTTGGTTCTTAAGACCCTAGTCCCCAAAATCCTTTTAGCAAGCCAAAACATTTTTATGCCTCTCTTTATATTGTTGGTTTTAAACTCAATAATTATGTTATTGATTCTGGAGCCTCAGAAAATGTTATGCCTGCTTAAGTTGCTAAAGCCCTAGGATTATCCTATACACCCTCCCATGGCAAATGCTTCTTAATGGATGGTTCTCTAATACACATCCTAGGTCATATTAAAGATGCTCAAACTATTTTGGCTACCTTCCCAAAGAAAAGATTGAAATTAACCATTCTTGTAGCAGATATACCTGCTAGTTATGGGATGCTTTTGAGTTGTAGTTTATGTAAAGACTTAGGTGGGAAAATTCAAATGGATTGGTCACATGCCCTAATACCTATGGAAGGGAAGAAAGTTTGGCTCAATATCTCACCATGCTTAAATATGGAGACCCTAGGGCAGACATCTTGTTTGTAGAAACTGGACTAGGTACCTACATGTGTATATCCACGGGAAATGAAGAAATCAATTTGATTAGCCCCGACCTAGTTGATGAATTGTGGACTCTAGAATTTGATGGGAGTTGTTCTACCATGGGGTCAGGGGCAGGGGTTGTCCTGATTTCATCTAATGGTTACTCTTTCCCTGTTTCTTTCAAATTGGAGTTTGAAAACACCAATAATACCATAGAATATGAGGCTTTGTTATTAGGCCTAGAGATAGCCAGAGAAAGAGGTGTGAAACAACTAAAGGTTAAGAGAGATGCTAAGTTAATTGTTAAGCAGGTAAGAAAGTTATACATAGTTAAAAATGGTAGGTTAAGACATTATCGAAATAGAGTGTGGGATTGTATTGAAGATTTTGATGCTTTTTCCATAGACGCAATACCCAGAGAACAAAATACTAGAGCTGATTCCTTAGCTGTTTCAACATCCCTTCCCCTGCCACATCTAGATTTTAAGAATAAATCATATAGGGTAGAGGTAGTGTACAGGCCTAGTGTTCCTAACAATGTTAATCATTGGTAAGTTTTTAATTCTGATCAGCAAATTATTTCATTCCTTGAAAAGGTTGAATCATTTTCTAGTGTCTTCTTTGAAGGTAGTACTGATGATAGTAATGATGTTCTGGAGGGAAAAGTGGAGTCCTCAGATGACTCAAGCTCAAGAGTTGTGCAATTGAAAAAAAAATAAGATTCCTAAGGGGCTAGTTTCTCTTGAAGATCTTTTTAATCAGCATGACCAATACCTTAAGAAGAAGAATAAAGTTTCCATTACAATTTCATCCGATTATGATAAGGTGAATATTGGCACTGAAGCTAATCCAAAGATTGTGTGCATTGGTAAATGTTGTTCCAAAGAAGAAAAGGAACATTCAATTTCTCTGCTTATCAGATATAAGGATGTCTTTGCATGGCGTTATGGCACCATACCTTTTAGACAAAAGAAGAGGACTTATAATCCAAAAATAGTTGAAGCCATCTTTAATGAAATTGACAAAATGTTGAAGGCTAAAATCATCTACCCTATTCACCACTCTACTTGGGTGGAAAATATTGTGCCTGTTAGGAAGAAGAATGAGGAGATTTGGATTTGTGTTGATTTTAGGAATTTTAATCAGGCCTCTTTGAAGGATAATTATCACTTACCAGTTATGGATCATATTTTACAAATTGTTTCTGGTTCATAGATGATGTCCATGCTTGATGGGTTTTTAGGATACAATAAAAATGATGTGGCTTGAGAAGATCAACATAAGACAACTTTTACTACCCCCATTGGTGTCGTTGCATATAATAGGATGCCCTTTGGTCTCATTAATGCTAAGGCCACATTTCAAAGAGAAATGGACTTGACTTTTAGTGATTTGAAGAACAAAATCATAGTAGTGTATCTTGATGACTTGACAGTTTTCTCTAAGAAAAGAGCTAATCACTTGCATGACTTGGAGGTCGTCTTACAATGCTATAGAGAGAATGGTATTTCCATGAATCTTGAGAAGTCAATCTTTGCATTCACTGAAGGAAAATTGTTAGGCCATATTGTCTCAAAAGATGGGATAAAAATTGATCTAGAGAGAGTCAAGGCAATCCAATAGCTAAGTCTTCCTGCGAATAAGAATAATATGAGGTCCTTTTTTGGTCAGGTAAACTTTTTAAGGAGGTTTGTCCCTGATTTCGCTGAGCTAACTAGACACATTGCAAAAATGATGAAGAATAATCCTATCTTTACATGGAGTGCCGAAGGGAAGAAATCATTTGAGGACATAAAAAAGGCCATTGCTGATGCGCCCACACTCGTGCATCCTAATTTTTAGAAAGATTTTATTATCTATTATTATGCCTCTGAACATACTTTATCAGCTATCTTTTTGCAGAAGAATGAACAAGGAATCAAAGCTCCCATAGCTTTCATGAGTGTGTCATTAAAAAAATATGAGCTTAAATACTCTACTTTGGAGAAACATGCATATGCAATGGTGAAGGCATTAAAGAGCTTTAGGTTTTACATTTTACATTCATGTACTGTTGTATATGTTCCAGAATATGTGGTGAAAAGTATACTCATTCAACAAGAAATTGGATGTAACAATAGGGGAGCTTGGATTGCAAAAGTGCAAGAGTATGATGTTGAGATCAATCCTACTGACCTAGTTAGGGGTAAAGGATTATGTAAGATGATTGTTGAAAGAAATTTTGAAGGTAAAAAGGAATTACCCTTGGTTCTTTTCACTAGTAATATTGATGAATGGTTCTCTAATGTTTCTTATTTCTTAACTTGTGGTGATTGTCTGTCTCGCCTTTTTGCAAAGGAGAAGAGAAACCTGAAACTCAAAGCACACATGTATGTTATTTGGGAAGGTAATAAGTACAAAAGAGGAGTGGATGAGATATTTCTAAAGTGTGTAGATAAGGATCAATAGAAGAAATTACTGGAAGCCTTTCCTAATGAAGCTTGTGGGGGACACTTTTCTTCATCGGTAACAACTTTCAAGATATTGAGGCAATGCTTCTACTAGCCTAGGTTGTTTAAGGATGCTTATGAGTGGGTATCAAAGTGTGAGAAGTGTTAAAAATTTACAGGAAGACCTCAATTAGCCACCTTACCTTTGAGGCCAGTTATTATAGATGAACCTTTCCAGCAATGGGGTTTAGACTTCATTGAACCAATCAATGCTAACTCAAGTGCTGGACATACTCATATATTAACTGCATTAGACAATTTTACCAAGTGGGTAGAAGCTATCCCAGTAAAGAATACTACCTTTGAGGTGGTTTGTGCTTTTCTTAAGGAAAACATTTTAGTCAGGTTCAGTGTGCCCAAGAAGCTGGTGAATAATAATGCTTCAAGCTTTTCCTCTACAAAAATGAATCTTTTCTATTATGATTTTGGTATCAGCCTAACCCATTCATCTAATTATTACCCACAAGGCAATGGCTAGGCAAAGTCTAGCAACAAAAATCTCATCTCTATTGTTAAAACACTGGTTGAGGAAAAATAGAGAGGATGGCATAAACATATGTATGCTTCTCTTTAGGTTGATAGGATAACATATAAAAGGGCAATTGGTATGTCTCCTTTCCAGCTTGTTTATGACATTGATAGTACAATTCCTATTCCCTTAGAACTATCTACATTGAATCTGTAGAAAGCAAATGAAGATGAACAGTTTCAGTCAGTGCTACAAAAGAGAATATTGTACTTGCACCATGTAAAGGAGCAGAGAGAAATTGTTGTGGATAGGATTGCTAAGCATCAACAGACTGTAAAGAGGATTTTTGAAAAAAAGGCTAAGCAGAGGACCTTTGTTGTGGGAGATTCTATACTCTTATGGGATAGGAGAAGAGAACTGAAAGGTGCACACAAGAACTTTGATTCTTTATGGAAAGTCCCATTCAAAGTCAAAGAAGTTGTGGGAGAAAATGCTTTTCTATTGGCTTACCCTGATGGAACACCACTACCTCTTGCCTATAATGGGCAAGATCTAAAATTATGCAATTGGTAGAGTTTCTAAGTCCGGCACTATACTAAAGTTTCTTTCCTTGTCATTCTATTTTTGTTGTGTGTTATCTGATTTTTGGTGTGACCCTATTGCCCTTGGAATAAGGCTTGTTCGCCATGTTTTGCCTAGGTTCTATGTGTCCTTCTGAGTCCTTGTCCCCAATTAGAGCTAGTTGTTACCCCCCATTTTTTTAAGGTGTCCTAAGTTTAGTCTTTGTTTTTCCTTTGCATTCGTTGTCAGCCTTTTCACTTAGTTCCTCCTTTGGAACTAACTTAGTCATTTTCATGAGTCAGTGATCCTTTGTATTTTTGAAATCAAGTCAATGGGTTCACAAGTTCTTGAACCGCCTGACTTGTCGACTTACCTTGAGTTTCTCATGCCTTGAGTCTTTGTCATGTCCCCGTATGAAGTCCTTCCTTTGTAGTCAAGAGGTCAGGGATTCTTTGAAGTTTTGAATCTCTGACTCCAAGTTCAAGAGTTCATATTTTGCTTGACTCACTGACTTCACATAGTACATTTTCCCAAATGGAATCAGCTACGCTGGCATATTGTGTAGAAGATTGACACTTGTCCTTATGCATTCAATTTGAAGTACGTGTGGACATGGTGGCGCCATTCTTGGAGGGAAAGTTGAGGCATGCATTTATGGGTTATAATGACAAATTCACTATCAATATTTAATATCTTTCTTGGAGGAATTTATGAGAAGTGACTTGAATTAATTTTAAAGCCTGTATAAGGTGATATTATATCTAACAAGAATGTATTGCAGAAGAAAAAATGGCTAGCTTGCTACATGTGGAATTTCAGCTAAGTTTCATCCTCGCAGGTCAGCATAGCTAGCAACCCTTTTCTCTCTATATAAAGGTTTCATATCTTCCTTGAGGAGTTAGAGATTTTTATTTCCCATGTATCTGCACAAAGAATTCTCTATTAGTGTTTTGCCTCATCCTCCACTCTCTGTGTGTATCTCTGAGTCTCTTGTTTTCTAGTTTTTGGAGCACATAAAAATGAAGTTTAAATTCCAAGGGACCCCAATGGCCTCCATTATAGATAATGGTCTTTCTGGAGTGAAGATTACAAATTTGGGCCATGTTGATTTAGATGATTTTTGGAAGAGAATGTAGTCTGAGAAAGGAACTCCTTTAGAGGAGAAAATTATCAGCAGCGGCTTGCATAAAGTTGGTGGCTTTCCACTTGTTGTGCATTGTCCCGAGTTAATGGTTGCATGCACCAATAGTTATTTCCCAGACTCTCAAGAGATAAAAACTCCCAGTGGTACTGTGTTGGCCAAAATTGATTAAAAATTTGTTGCTTTGGCTCTAGACTTGGAAGAATATGAAGATAATGCTGATGTTTCTATTTCCTTGGTTTGGAATTACTATAATGAGAAGAAGGACTAGTGTCGTACATGTGTCACCAGGCATTAGTTGGAAGAAGAAAAGACTGGGAAGTCCCAACTACCTGCTAATCTAAAAAGGAGCCATTTCAAAGAAGAAATCTCAGACATGATAACCCTGCTAAATAGAGTAGTTGGGAGTCCTGAGTTAGATGTCTTTGAGTTCTAGATGTGTAGGTTTATTTTGTTAATTTGTGGAGATCACCAAATTGACTGGCTAAAAATCATCAGCGGTTGTCTACATGAGTAGCTGGTGAATTTTACATGAATCATAAGCTTTCACATGTGCTCCCAGCTGGTCTACATCTTGGATTGAAGAGAGGCTACTTGGCTTGGTTTAAGGACTCAAAAGAGATCTTCGGCAAGCATGCTTGTGTATCAATTTTTTTCTCAATTGCAAAGAAATGAAGGTATGAAGAATTTCTAACATGTGAATGATGCTTTTCTATGTTGCTAGCTAAAAGAATTGATGGTTCAATAGAGAAAAGATTTTCTATAGAAGCATTTGCATTGGTCACAAAATTTAGGATTGTTTATATTTAGTTTGATTGCTTCTCGTATTTAAGGATTGGGGGTTATGAAAATGCCCCATTAAAATTGCCTCAATACCCCTCTGACTATTTGGTGTTGTTGGAAGTTTGCCGCCAAACGACAGCGGTAAATGTCAAATATCAGGAATTAAAAAGAAAGGATATTCTTTTCTCGTGTCTTTGTCTTTCTATTCATGCAAAAGCAATGATGGTGACTAGAATCTGGACAAATTGTTGTTTGAATTTACCCTTCATAGTTTGTCTCCCCATGTATCATTTGGCAACAAAAATCTTATAAAGGAAAATATGCATGGAGGTGGTTCCTAATTACACTTTTCTCAGCTTGAAGATTTTTGGGAGGACTGTATTGATGAAAGAGAAGTTTAGAAAAGGAAGTAGACGAGGTTGACTGTTGATCAAGTCCGTTCCTTCAAGTTGAATATTCAGGTCCCAGATATAATTGATGATTTTTTAGATCTTCTAGGTGAAGAATATGATACAATGTCTAGGGAACCTTTGCCCCCAATAAAATGGTCTGACAAGGAGGTTACAGATATTATGTTGCTATCATTTCATATTTTAAGGATAATAGAAAAGTGGTTGCAAACAAAGACTAAGGAGTGTGCTGGTTCATCAACACCAAGGGATTTAGCCTTTCAGAATCAAGCCAAGTCCCAGACTTCCACCTCACACAGAAGAGCATCTAGTTTGGACCCAACTCTGCAAAGAGTTGGCTCACAACCAAACAACGATGGTGAAGGTCTCCCTGAGGAACTTGGCAAGTTGATGATCACCTATGAGCAAGATGTTCAAGTGATGAAGAGAAATACTAGATTGGCTACCTTATCATCTAAGGCTGACCATGTACTGAGCATGTGCCTCTACCAAACAATCATGTAAGTGATTCTGATTCTTTCATCTTCTTGCAATTGGGAGAAGATAATTTATTGCATTCATTACTCAGTCCACCTAATTCCCCTCAACAAAATGAGATGCCTAGGCAAAACCTTCATCCTACACCAATAGTGGTGACTACCAATGTTACCAATGCACCAATCTCATCTCTGAACTGGTTAAAGAAGGTAGTCCAAAAGAAGAAGAGGTACACTGTTCTAGCTAAGCTAGGCATCGATATTGTTGCCAGTTTGTTGTAGATGGTACCAAAACCAAAATGTGCAAAGAGGATGTCTAGGATAGTGACTGGTACCACCTTGAGAAACCAAATTTTAGAGATTGTAGACCCACTGGTCAAGAAGAATGAAGATGAAATAGCTGAAGTTGACTTCAGAGTAAGTCAAGTGGATCTAGGACCATCGACTACCAAGGGTGATTTGTACCACATGCACTATTTAGTGGATAGCATCTCTAAAAGGATGAAGGATTTGTAGGATGAAAATTTGAAGCTGCTAGCACATGTAAGTTCTCTATCCTCCTTTGCCAATTCAATTGCTGAGGTAATAACTCCCTCTACTAGAACCTCCTCCATTGTCAAAATTCCCAGTCTCGACCCAAGTCTGCTTCAAAAAGTTAGAACTTCTTTGTCTCTAAGGAAGGCTATGAACCAATGGGTTGAGAAGATCATCTTTGATGGTCTCTTATTTATTGAGGAGGTAGTTAAATTATTTGATTCCATTCATGCCAAAATAGAAGTTTTGATAGTAGAATTTGAGAAAGCCCGAAGTGATCGCCATAGTTTAAATTTAGCCTCTAAGGAAGTGCGGGAAATCACCAACATGGACCCCAATATTCTAATGACTGAAGAAGTCATAGGTGATCCTAAAGGGCTAGATACTGTCATGTGGGCTGATGCATTAGAATGGAAGATTTGTATTATTTCTGCATCTGAAGAAGAAATGGGAAAGGCAATGGAAATTTGTTACAAAGAGATGATGAGGATTAAAAGAGAGTTTACTACTCTGGATGTAGAGGCCAATAGATTTGATGATGAAAAACTGTTGGACGTCAAGGTGATAACACAATTTCAAGAGGGTGGTGACAGAGGAGATAGTAAACTACAATGCAATTATAGGGGAGTCATTGGGTAGACTTTCTAAGATGGCAGCTTATATTAGCACTTGCAAAAATGGCATCGAGGAAGTGTATCATAAAGTGACTAACTCTGATTGGGATATCATGAAAAGGAAGCATCGCATCAGCATGACCAAAACTCCACGTGGCATGGCATTAACACCTGTTATTAACAAATATAGAGCATACAAAGCTAGATTGCGACCATAGGTACCCCAAATGGCACAAAGTGTCACTGGAGAAGGTGGACAGTCAAGGGAAGATGAAGAAATGGATGAGGTGGACAATCGTGACATGGACTTGCAAATCTTGAATTGATTTTAATTTCATGCTTTTAAGTTATCTCTTGCTTTCTCTAAAACTATTAGCTCTAGAGGGCCCTTTATTATAATTATTGTTTAAACAATCTTTTAATTGGCTGTTTCAAGAAGCTGTTATGGTTTGGCCTAGCTATATATTCTAAATGGTTGGTCGAATTATGGATCTTTTGCAAAACTTTGTTTCTGGGAAGGGTGATAGTTAAATTTTGTTTTCTAGCTTCTATGATATATGCAATATAGTTAATACAATGGAGATTTGGATGATCATGGACTTTGTGTTGTGATTATTTGAATTCATGCTCTTCTTAAGTTGAATGCATTTCTATTGATGTTAATGGTATTCATGTGTTTTGGTGATTAGATGTTATTAAATTTTTCTCATTGCTTCAAATAATCTATCTATTGATATTTCATTTAAGGTGGTGAATTCTTGTGTATGTATAATATCTTCAATATATATATTGTGCTATCGAAAGTCTGTGAACTTCTAGAGTTGGAGTTAGACTTATAGATTTGCCTTTATTGCTTTCAGGTTAAAAGCTCTGTCTTTATCTTACTTTCTGGTTAAAAGCAATCTCAAATTTATATTCCTCAGAACATCTATAGAAGGTAGTTGGGCGTTGTTAAATAAGTAGAGAGCCTATGTAGAATAACAATATATTAGGCTCAATTGTTGATTACATTTGTCACTTGTCCAGGCATGAGTATATAGAGTTAGGTGACAAATTTGTTAACCAATAGGATTAATAGTAATACCATGTATAGAGATAATATAACCCGGTGACTTCCCTTCATAAACAAAAAACACACATTTTTAGGATTTAGAGAAACACCAAATTCTCTACATCTTTAAAAACATGCCTTAAATGATTTAGATGATCTTTTGCTTCTTTAGAATAAACTATGATATCATCTAAATAAACCAACACTATCTTGTACATTAAGCTATGAAAAGCCATATCCATGGCTCTTTGAAATGTTGCACCAGCATTAGACAAACCAAAAGGCATCTTCTTTTGGGCCATGGTACCCCATTTTGTGGTGAAATCTATCTTATATTGATCCTCTTCCTTAACTAAAATCTAATTATAACCAAAAAAGCCATCAAGCAAAGAAAATATCTCTGAACCTGAAACTACTTGAAGTATTTGTTCCATGGAAGGTAAAGGGTAATGGTCTTTGAGTGAGGCTCAGTTAAGGTCTCTAAAGTCTACACATAGCCTAATCCCACCATTCTTTTTCCTTACAGGAACTAAGTTTGACACCCATGAAGTATGCCTGATGGGAAAGATTATGGCACTTTCAATCAACTTATCTAGATCTTTCTTCATTAGGACCTCTAGCTTAGGATTCAATGGTCTTTTCTTTTGCCTCACTGGTTTGGAGTTTGGCTCAAGTTATATGGTATGTTGGGAAAGATTGTGGTCAAAACCTTTCAAATTAGAGTATTGCCATGTAAAGATATCACTAAATTCTTGACAAAGTAAGATAAAAGCTTTCTTTTCTTCCTTGGTATATAACTTGCCAAGTTTGAGGAGCTTACCTTTGAAGATTTCAACCTCCTCATAGTGTTCTTGGTTAATCTGAATGCTAGATTTTTCCTTTTCTTACTTGATCATCTGAATTAAATATGGACTCCAAAGTGACCAATCCTTTGGGTAACTTGTTATTTTTCAGCTGTATGACTTGGTCCTCATACTGCTATTGGAATCTCTCTTGGTTTCCAGCAGAAAACTTAGCCTCTTCCCTTAAGAAGTTTACAATCTATTGATCACTCTGAAAAACTTTCCAAAAAACATTGTTATTAGGAATAGAAGGCCTAACAACAACCTTCACATATTGTTGTTTACTACTATCATGCATGCCACCTGGGATATCATATTGTGCACATATAGTAGCAAGCTTATCAACATGCTTAGTCTTACTTCTAGGAACGGACATCGAATTGAATGCATCAAACTCTTCTATCAAATCCCATACTCTATGCTTGTAATGTTTCAATACATCATTTTTGGTGATATGAAGGCCTCTTACCTAGTTAACAATAACTTCACTATCACCGAATACTTGGAGACAACTAATTTTATTTTTCCTTGCCCACAATAGACCATGAACCAATGATTCATACTTTGTTGTATTGTTAGTACAGCTAAAAGAAAACTTGAAAGAGGAGTAATACTTTTCACCTTCAAGAGACACAAGCATACAACCTCCACCAGAACCATTTATGCTCCTTGAACCATCAAAAAACAACTTCCAAACATCATTAACTTGCTGATTTAACTATTGTTCATAACCCTTTACCAAGTTAGGCACCAAAGAATCAAATTCATGCATCATATAAACACCAAAACCAACCTCTTCCAACTATTTCCTTGGATCATTTTGACTATTTTCTGCTGCCCACTCATCCAAAACTATGTCAAGTATGCCATCTACTTGAGTATCCAATTCCTTAGCTACATGATGATCATCATGATAAAAAAGAGTACAATTAGCATTTATGGCAGTGGGTACATAAGGCTCAATATGGTCTTTTGCAATGGGCTTTGATTCGATGGTGAACTTTGTGCCATATCTAGTCCTAAAAAGTATGTAAGACCAATCTAAAGACAAGTACCCACCTATCTTGGTAGTAAAATCCCTAGATCGACATATGGCAAAGTATGGAGGTAACTCAATAACATAGATATCTTGAGGAATACAGAAGTTTGGGCATGCATGCAATGTTCAAATCAAGTTTTTTATGACTACAACTATGTTAACAGTAGTACCATCTAGCTATACTACACCTTTTTCAAGTGGCTGATATTCTATTCCCAACTTGTCAACTATTTGTTTAGGCATAACTGAACTACTAGCTCCTGAGTCTATCATACAATTATGGACTAGGTGATCTCTCATGATTAAAGACACATATAAAGGGGGTGGCTTGACCTCTTTTTCTAGTTATTCAGTACTATTCTTAGAGCCATTTGTAAGTACAACATTGGATTGTTCACTAGTAGACTCACTAGATACACTAAGTTTTGACAAGGTTGATTGGAGAAGGTCCTTTTTCCTAGGAATGGCTAATGAATCCCACATTGACATAGTCTTATTATCATTCTTCATATTCTCAAGAATACTGAAAGTAGAAGTACTTACTTTGCTTTAGACTTTAGGAACATCAACTTCTTGAATAGATGCTAATTGCACTAAATTCTTAGGCTGCTCCTTGTTTGTTACAGCATGGTTTCTTGTTGGAATGTGAATGTTTTGTCCATTAGATGGACCAGCAACTCCTTGGTTAATATTTGGCACTTGTTTAGCTTAAGAAAAACCAATATCATCTTGTTGCCCACCATCAACAGTCCTCTTTTTCAACCTTGTGCTGGTTGCAATAGAGTTATAGGACTATTTTGGTGCTTGAGGATTGTTTATTCCATAAAACTCCTCTATGAAAGTTCATGAGAGACACATCACCTTGCATATCTCCATGTGTGGGTGGAGTTTGTTTAGCTGCATCAACCATTGGATTTTGTTGAGAAACACTAGTACTTTGAACCATAAGAGCTTGATTGATTACACCATTTGTCCATGTAGCCTAGTTGTGAGGTAGGTTGCATGGAAAACACCATTTTGGTTCATGTGCTAAGTTATTTTATGCTGGTACCAACTCTTTGGAAGTGCTTGTAGTGTTAGGATTGTAAGGTTGGTATGGTCCAGCATTCAAGGCTTGCCTTTAACCTTGAGGTTTTGGCTGATATTGTGGTCTATTAGATTGATAAGGAGCTTGGTATGAGGCTTGAGGAGGTCTATAATTTTGGTTTTGCTACCTCTTTAGGTTCACTAAATCATTACCAAAGCTCTATAGAAGGCTTTTTATCTCTTGAAATTCAAAAGATGGAGTAGGAATGGCCTTTCTTGACTAAAAGACTGGTTATTTGTAGCTGGTAATGCAGGGACAATAGGTATAGCAGCCAAAGGTGGTATTTACAAAGGCATGGAAGGATGAATCTTTGGGAATATAGGCATAGGGGGTCTAGGTGCTATCTTACTAGCTTGGATAAGATTATTTTCAGCCCTTATTGCAATGTCAAATGTAGCTAGTAGTGAAGTACGGGTGTGTGCAAGAAGTTGTGTCCACTTATTGGCCAAAAAGTGGAAGTGTTTTCCCTGATTTTCAGAATTTGTCACATTTGACCTAAAAATTTGAAGCACTTAACGGTGGAATCTTGGAAAAAGTCACTAAATATAAAAGGTAGTACTCAGAATCTAGTTTCCAAATATGTAATTTTTTTCAATACCCAGATGATAGAAAGTGATTTTGAATAGGTGTTTCTAAAAACCACTGTTTAAAAGTCACTTTTTTTTACTATACCATGTACGTGTACGTCATCCATATTTTGACCTAAATAATCATATTTTTCAAAATCCTTTTGGGAAAAGATTTGTAACTCACTGAAGCACGTTTTCCATATTTTTTTGTAATTTTTTATTGAATATATTTTTTTTCATTAATTTTTTATTGGCCATTTTTGGTCTTTTAAAAAATCATCGTGTACGTCACGCATAAGATGACCTAAACTTAACATTTTTTGAAATTTTTTTTTTTTAAATTGAAAAGAATTGTCTAAAGTACGTTTTCCTACAATTTTTTTTACAAAAAAATATGTTAATAAAAAGTTATTAAAATACTAAAAAACCCTAATAATTCAAGTTTATGGACCTATTTCATCAGAAATTGATTAAAAAATAGAAAAAATAATCTAATTGCAAAAAAAATTACATATTTAGAATCTACGCTATCTCATCTATAATGGGTTTTAATTTCGTCAAAATATTCTGCAAAATAGACCTTCAAATATATGCCCAAAGTCACTATTTTGTTGTGACATTGACAGGACCTTCAAGTTGCAGGTCAAACCTGGTCCAGAGGTCAGGTTCGGGTCCCCAAAGCATTTCCCGAACCGGGTTACAAAGCAAAACCCGAGCTTAAAATTCAAATTTTAAATAACGGGATCCCGTTTTAAAACGGGATCCCGTTTCATAAAAGGTTAATATTTTAACCTTTATAAAACGGGATCCCGTTTTTAAAACGGGATCCCGTTTTGAAACGGGATCCCGTTTTGAAAACGGGATCCCGTTTTGAAAACAGGATCCCGTTTTATAAAGGTTAAAATATTAACCTTTTATGAAACTCAAAACGGGATCCCGTTTCTTGAAAACGGGATCCCGCTTTTGGCTCGGGATTCCGAAGCAAAGCGGGATCCCGTTTTTAAAAAGCGGGATCCCGTTTTTAAAAAGCGGGATCCCGTTTTATAAAAAGCGGGATCCCGTTTTGGTTAACCCGATTTCGGATTTTTTTCTAACTCCGAAACTTCCACCTTAAGTGGACACAACTTCTTGCATTTACCCGTACCTCGCATGGATTGTATCATAATAGAAATGTCACTGTCAAGTGCCTTGAAATTATAAAGAAAAGCATGATATGTAGAAGGTCTTACCGTAGCAGGAATTATGCTCCATGTCTTCTAGAAACAGAAATTGAAGTCTGTCATTTGCTTCTGAGGAGCCTTCTTGATGGTGCTCAGTTGTTCTACCAAAGACAAATGGTCAGATTTGCTTTCAAAATGCTTGCAAAGAAGCTCCCTGAGCTATTCCCATGAGTCTATTGAGTTCATTGTCAAACCTCTAAACCATTGCAATGCCTTGCCTTTGAAAGAGGCTACCAACAATCTAAGAGCTACATTTTCAGCAATGATGTGATGTACAACACATAAGTTTACCACATCCTTGATGTGCTCAATGGGTGTAGTATGGTCCTCTCCTATGAAAAATGGTATGCTTTTGAGGGCTGCCATTGGGATGGCATCATGTTGTGTCACGTTCAAGGGGTTGCTTTGATTAAAAGACACAAAAACTTGGTTCTTAGGGATTGTCATTTGAACTATATAGGTCTTATTTCTTGGAAGATGAGCTACAACTCTCACAGTAGGTGGAGTAGACTGAGCTTCCCTTGTTGAAGGGAGAGTTCTCCTACTAGATCTACCATGTCTCCTAGGAGGAGATAGCTGCAAGTACTCAAATGAGCTTGCACTCCTCATTTGTATCCTTTTCATAAGCTGTTACAACACTAGTTTTGCTAAATTTCCACACTTAGAGTTGCCAGATATGCAAATTTCAACTTCTTAAAGGTCTAAAAATTACTGGTTGCATATCAAAACCAGCAAAAAAATGTATTCTTTGAACTGTTTTGATTCAAACAAACCCATCGGGTGTGCCAACAACTATTATCAACAAAGTATGCACCCAAGTGCTAAGCTATCAACTTAGCTACCTATTGACACATTGGAACACTCCTAGGCTTGTGGGTTGCCTAAAACTTGGAGTGAACCTCCAGAATGATCTAGTTCTCCAAATTATATCACCTATTCTAACCCATTTACTACTTCACTTGATGGAAAAGGTAGAAAGAGTTGCTTGAAATGAATCTACTTCTAAGGTGATGCACCAAAATATGTTTGCTTCAGACCCTATATTATTATTTTGACACACAACCTTTCAAGAAAATGAATGATTTTCACACAACTTCTGAGTTTTACATTCTATGCATAAGTATTTGCAAGGAGGACATCTATACTTCACTGTTTTGAAGGAAAATGATATTTTCATAGACTAACAACTACACATATACCTATCTCAGCTTACAACATGCATATGAAGATAGTTTTATGTCTAAAGGTGTTTAATGTGAGACACATTTTGAGGTTTCTTGACAAAAAACACAAAAATACATACACCATTTGCTCAACACACAAGATAACAACACATAATGAAGGTAAACTTATCATTTCATTGAAAAATATGCATGTTTACATCAATAACAAGTCTAAAACTATCTTGTATTTCTTTGAAAAAATGTTACAACATGTTGCCATGCAGCTAAAAATAATTATAAAGTTCTAGTTTTTTAGTTACAGTACTTTTTCTACTGTTCTAAGGCAAAAATAAGAGAGAACTAGTGAAAAAACTAAGTCTAAGGCTTCCCTATACTCAAACCAACATAGGGAGACCAAGAGAGTGAAAATAGGAAGAAAAATTATGACAAAAAATGGGTCAAACCTCCTTTAGGCGCCCATGGAGTCTCCTAGTCTATTTTGGTCTTCAAAAGCTTATTTGGTCTTCAACAAGCTCCTAGAACTCCTATATCCATGGAAGGTGGTCAAACCTATTTCTAGATACCCTCAAACTACCCACAAATCACTCCAACCTCTCCTAGATGCTTGCATGATGTTTCAACTACCATCATTGTCACCCATACTCTAATTAAGACTTTCAAATCGCGTTGGTTTCCACTTTGCCCAATGAATAGGGCATGTGTTTATGTTGGTTGAAGGCTCCTAGGTACTCTTGGCCATATGGAAAGAAAAATGGCTCTTTTGAAGACTCCAAACTACACAAAACTGTCTCATAAATGCTCTAAGACACTTGTCATTCCACCCACTACCCCTGTAGGGTCTTATTCGAGGTTAAAATGGTCTAAAGATGCCTCTAGACTAAGTTTTGTAGCCTTTGAGGATGACTAGAGACTTCATCTCCTTCTTTTACCCTTTAGATCTTCTATAACATTCACTTATGACTACTTCTTATGCCTTTTGTCTTTCATGATAGATCCAATACCCTTAATCTTTAATATATAGGTGTTGAAAACATCCTTTTGTCTCTAATGACAGCTGACTATCTTCTTTTAATTCTTTATAGTTGTAGATCTATCCTGCAAGTACAATCTTATTATGGCATATGATGGCTTTGGAAGCTCTAATCTATTGACCACAGACCCAACTGGACTCATGCAAGCCTGCTATCTTATTGTCCTACATATCTTCCTATGCTGCTCTTCATTCTTAAATTATACCTAATGCCATTACAGTCATTGATATGACTTTTCCTTTGACTTCTTGATAGTCATATTGTTTCTTTATTTCACATTGATCTCATATAAATCTCACTCTTTGCCTTGCATCTGACCACCATAGGTTTATACCTTGGTATCTAATCACTGTAAGTTTATACCTTGTCAAATCAATGAGGCTTTTACTAGGAATCAAACTTCTTCTATTTCTCTTGGTCTCATTCTCAATGTGATGATCTTTTAGGAGTTGGCAAGACTATATTAGAGCCATCCCTTCACATCCTCTTTGACTGTGATACCCATAATTCATTTTGGAGCTGACAGACCTTTATAGCTCCTACTCTGCTCTCTGTCATTGTATCTTATCTTATAAAACTTCTTCATAGAGTCTTTAAACAATAGTGCAACCCTATTTTCTATCATATATTTACATTGAACTGTGAACCCTTTCTCTATACTCTATCAATTCATTGTCTTGTTTTCCTTTTAGTGATTGTATGCTGATCATTTGCATTGATTGTCATCTTGCAGAGTCTTCATGTTGTTCCTATAATAGTATTGGGTGCTCCTTTAGACTATTATAACAGTGATCTTCTACTATCATATGACTATTTTTCTACATTTTGACAGTCATGTGATCATTTCTTGACATTGATATTGTTGCTTTATTTTCAGATATGACTGCTTCCTTGTGCTTTGTATGATTGTGAGTGATGTCTCAAGACTAGTCCATGACTGCTGCCTATGACAACCTTGATTGCTCATTTCATATTCCATAGAGACCCTCAGGCTCATGATTAAACCTTTTTGCTTTGGTGCTCACTATCCCACAGTTTGTTGTCTCTGTTCTTTCCTTGCGATCTCTAACTGTCACTTGTTTCCTAATGACTACTATCATGCCCCTTGTTTTTAGACTATCATTGATGTTATGACTATCCTTTTACAAAATGTGACTACCTTCATAAAGAAATGTTCCTTTCACCTTCAGACATATGGCAGTCATTTACCTAATGTTGTCTATCAATCTCCCTTATTCTATCCCCTTTCTTGACTTGCTAGGGTTATTTTAGGACTATTTAGGGATCTCCTTGATGAATTCATTATGACTATCTTTTGACTATTCTCAAACCTCCATGAGTGTGATAGTCATTCTAAGCATGAGTGTTTCTCTTTGATTCTTGACAGTCTCTTTTCATGAATCCATTTAACTATAAGGTTTTCCTTGTACTACAAACATCTATTATGCCTTATGCTAACTGATGTCAAGACTATCTTTATCTTCATGGAGGCTAAGCAGTATTGGGGTTGTTGCTTCTCAATCTGACTAGATGCTTCCCAGTTATCCCTACAAGGTAGCCATCATTGATCAACATGATCTCTGGGCCAGGGGCCAACAGTACATGAGATAGAATCAATAATATCTTCTCTTCTTCTTTAGGCTCTATAGAACCAAGGGGGGTATTCCCTATTCAACATCCATGAGATATGCTTAGGAATTGACTAGGATGTTGATACAAAGTAGATAAATCCTCCTTCATGTAGACTGAAACTGTGAGATATGTACAAAGGGGCTAGCTTTGGGCCTATGTTCAGTTGTGAGACAAAGGATTTTGGTCCTAAACTACTTCTAAAGTCCTAATGGTTTGGATTTGAAAGTTTAGAGTTTGATTTTTTTATGTTTGGATGCAAAACTAGGACCTAGGATGTAACCTCAATACTAGACTTGATTGGTGCCTATCTAGGGGTTGAAGTCAGTAGACATACACATGTGAATGTACACATAAATACATACCGATGACTGGATTTCAAGGGGGGTTGTTTAGCACCTGCCTTACAGATACCTCCCAAAAACTAGGTGCTTAATCATTCATACTTAATGGTATCCCTGCTACAACACACTTTCTCAATGATTAACTTGAAACATTTAATTTGTTCCTTGAACAAAGGTAGGAGATTAAACATTCAATACATCAAAACTATATTCCTAAATCTTAAACAACCCATAGCTATCTTGATTCAAAAGAAAATATGCCCACAGCTTGGAGACAAATGATTAAACAAATGCAATAGAGCATTTCTCATATAAAATAGCATGAAATTGGTGAATTTATGCATAAAACATACAACATGAAATTCATAAACTCACAAAGTACTAGAACAGAGCCACCAATGAAGTTGTATTTTATCACAACACCAAGAAGTTGTCCAGTTTTCAACAATAGCAAATGAGTAACACCATATGCTATATAGCAAGAAGTTGCACTCAGCATTAATTACATGGCAAAATTCAAAAATCTGCTAGATACAGTTCATCATGAAAAAATGGTGCTCAACACATTGAATGCAATAGGTAGAGGAGGAGACAGGGAGGTCTCAAGCCTCGCGCCACCGCCTGGGGATTCACATCTTCAATCGGGTGGTTGATCCATCCATGGCCTTGCCCATACCCTATCACATCCACCATTAATGGCATACCAACCCACAGCCTTCAGAATGCAGTGGACTGTGTGCCTTTGAAAATTTCCCGCCAAGAAAAATGACCCTGATATTTCAAATCATGTGGGAACAAATTATCCCACATTCACCCCGCGGCGACCTCCTAAACACTTATATGCATGACAACACCGGAAGATGATAGTCAACAATTTTGTTCCTGACAATATCAATATAAACCTCATCATGATCCCCCCGCATGATGCTCGAATGTTCAATATCACCCTGACATCAGTGAACCACCTGCATGATAATCCAGATGTGAAATACCACCCTGATATTTCACATCACCTTGATGACTGCATCCTCACCGGCATAACCTGATGCATTGGAGAGAAATCCTCCTCATCATATTCATATCCTCATCAGCGATTGGGGGGGACCCTTAGCAAAGTTGCTGATAGTAACTGTCATGCTGAAGACCACATGATGCACCCCACTGATCCTGATGACATCATCATCAAATTGTAATCGGGGTGATATTTTGTAAGATCACCTGATATTTGAAATATCACCCCCTACAAGAATATCTAGTCACCAGACATGCAGATATCACCCCCACATAAAATTGGCATCCACACTTTGGGGTGATGAAACGAACATGAGTTGATAAAACAACATCAGGGTGATCTTCACTAAGATCACCCAATACTCGAAACATGATAACCCCTCGCAAGAATATCTGGTTGATATTGAAATCCTGCAAACATGATGATGACCCCCTCCTTCAGAACATCAGGTTATATTTGAAATATGATGAGGAGGCCCAAAGACTTAGAACTTTTTTGGACTTTTTAGGAGGGTGCTTGTATATTAATTGCTTGAAACTTCGATGTTTATGCAAGCGGTAATAGGGGTAATTTAAAAAATCTATCTCATACCTTTATCACTATCAAAGTCTTCATGGTGATTGTCTTTGCTGTCCCATTGTCTTCACCATTTTTCTTCTTCATTCATTCATGATAGTGTTTGCTGCTCCTTATTTGGTCAAAGCCCTTCACAGTATGATCAAGTCTCTTCCAATGCTTGGGCAAGTTTTGTTGAGAGTCATATTGTCTGCTCTTTCTTTGTATTCCCTTTGTTACCTATGTATATATGTTTCTCTATCCTTTTCAAGTCCATTTCATTTTTGCCTACTTTTGACACTATTCTTTAACTCTTTCAAGAGCCTTAAACTGTTGTCATGGCTCTCAATAATCAATGAAACTTTGCTAAACTTCTCTGAAGCTATGAGTTGCCACTGTATTCTCCTTATCTGAAAGCTCCTAAACACCTTGCCAAACTTAAAGAAACTCTACCCATAATCTCTATCATGTAAAACTCTTTACACTTACCCTTGTAGTGATGTTGTCATAGTTGTTACCCTATTTATATACAGTCATTATTGGACTATTATACCCCTACAAAAACCCTTAGATCTAAATAGTACTGTAAAGGATCTATATTTTTTAGGCTTCTACAAGGTTCATACAGTAGCAATAGCAACACTTTGTATTTGTAAGACCCCACAAAGTTTTGTGTCCAACAAAACACTAAACTAGTGACAGCTTTAACACTATCATGTTTGAAACACTTTCAAAGCATCATATGATCTTGAAACATACCTAAATACACTATTATGGTTGTCACCCACAACTTTCATTGTCAGTCTCCTCTGGCAAAGTCTTATGTTCATCATCATCAAGGTTTATGTTGAGGGATCTTGACTACTTCTTATCTATATGTTTTGACTATTCCTCTCTATACCCAGAATAACCCTTATATAGGTCTTTGCCCATTGTTTACTTTGTGCAAGCACCTATTCACTAATTTCCTTTTTTTCCTGCTCCATTAAGGCTTTTACCCATTTCGGTGGAGTTCAAAACTCTTCATAGATCTTTGACATAGGCTTTGTCAAAAGTCTCTTGGAAACCTCTCCTTCGTTCAATCTTTATACAACACTAAAACTGTAGCAGACCTTTGAATCTTTCATAAAACCCTGACTATCTCTTGTTACTGTTCCTCTGATCTTATGTATTAATGCTTGTTGGTTATGACTATTATGACATAGTCTTGATACCATGCATCCATGATTAAACTGCATTCTCTTTAAAGAGTCTCACAAACCTCTTTTGCACAAAACAATGAAACCTACATACCTTTCTCAACATTTGGACGTGCCATGCAACAAAATAAACCAGACTACCCCCATGTCTCACTGTGAAAACCTTATGTAGAGAAGAAAACCTAAACAAAAGACTCTCAAACCTAAAGCTAAACTAACCCTACCTCAAAGCTTGACCCCCATGAAACTAGCTACATGAACTATGGTTAAGAAATAGGACTTTGGTTTTAAAAAACTTCCCTCCAAAGATGTAGGTGGGGTTTGAAGAAATTAAGGTTGTTTAGACGTGGAAGAAGACCTTTTCTGACTTTAGGACTCTTAATAAATGTAAACTTTCAAAGATAAAAGATCTCTCCGCAATAAGCATATATGACAAACATGAATTTTACATTGACAAGGTCCCATTCAAAGGTTTAAAGACTATGTTATATCAAAGAAAACACCATAAGATGAATCTATTGCTTTCTAAACAATGTTGAAATACATTGACATCTTGCAGAAACCTATGTCAACTATTGAGCCTTTTGAGCACAATATGTTAATAGAGACATTCAAAATCCTTGATGAATACTCTCCTAGCCTCAAGGATCACACTCAAGATTTTGAGTATATCATAGAATTTCAAGGGTAGATAAGTTGATTAATAGGCTGTCATAGAAGCCTATGAGAAACCCACACCAAAGATAAATAATTTCCTCTTCAACCATAAGTTAAGGATTTATATCCTTCAAGGAATCAAGTGCACACATTTAAGAAGCAAAAGAGATGCTAGGTGATATAGGTTTCAAATCCATGGCCATCCAATAGGATTGAACCATGGTGATAGTTCTACTACAAGGTTGATAAAAGGCATGCTCTAGTCAATGATCTCCTAGAATATAAAAAAATAGATCAACTCTAGGATGAATGTATTCAAGAGTTGTATAACATGAATTTCCCTCCTTTGAGTGAAAAAGGAGAAGAGTATGAATCATGTGAAAACGCATAACTTAGTTTAAAGAAGAAGCAACAAAATAACTGGTAGAATGATTGAGCTCATTCTATACAAAGCCAAGAAAAATTATACCTTGCTAAATAGAAAGAGCACACCCACGAGTATATAGAAAAATATGGTACAAGGTAGAAATATTGACCAAAGTTAGTTTCAATAGATAGTCTAGTGCGGGCAAGCATGGACAAGATATCCTCAATCCTCTTCAAGCCAATGAACTTTCTCATAAAAAGCATGCAAAAACTTAGCTAGATAGTGTTAGATTCAGCACAGACAACTGAGAGGGAGGGGTGAATCAGTTGTCAAAAACTTTTCTCCCAATTAAACACTTAAATCCACTTTGCAGTTCAGCAGCATAATAATCAATCAATCATTGAAACATAATGTATTAATTTAAGAGCAACAACACATCAACACATAAGACACCAAGATTTTGACGTGGAAATCCCAGTTAAGGGAAAAACCATGGGATGATTAACCCAAGATTGTATTCTCTATTAGAAGATAAGAAAGAACAAAATGGCATATGCCAATTAGGGCTCACTGCCCGAGCACACTTCTCACAAGAGGCCCACTGCCTACAAGAGACACACTGTCTACAAAATAATAAGTATCACATACATGAACTGGAGAATAGCATCTTCACTATGCTTGAATCAGTTCCATTTAAGTCTAATACTTTTGCTCTACCTTTTGCTTTCCTCCTTGCTACCACAATCTCATCTCCACAAGATGCACTTTGAAATGACTTTACAATTCCTTATTTATACAAGACATTGACTTAGGAATGATCATCTAAGTTAGCAAACATTACAAAGCACATACATAAATATAATATGACTAATAACAAAAAGACTTCACGCAGATCAACACACTATCGGCCACACAGATCTGAGACTTCAATCTTCTTTTAGGAACATGCCAAACTTCTCATAACATCTTCAAGATCATCCAGAGGATGTGTAACTCATTCGGTCGGCCAGTCTTAGGAAGAACACCATCATCTGGAAGTAATCCTTTAGTTGTGAGCTCAAACTTCAATGCGGACCACCAAAATGAACTATACATGATCCAAATACCTCCACAAGCTAGCCTGAATCACCAAGAACATCCACACTACAAGTTACTACTGAAATCCTTCTCTCCTTCATTTGGAACCTCAAGAACACAGTCTATCATCACTGTCACAAAGGAATAGATGCTTGCAGACCTTCAAACCATGAACCAATCAAGTTGTCAATTCACATTGACTTCCTAAACACTCCCTCAAATCTGTAGAATAGGATAATGCATTTCTGGAACTCACCAGACCTATCTTTCTCACTCTGTCACCTCTAAACACGTGCTAGAACTAGTTTTACTTGAGCAGCTAGAACTTCTTCAGATCTTCATGTAGACCTCTGAAATCTTTACTGGATCATCTTAAGACACATATCTACAAACCCTTTAAACTGCATCCTTTGATCCTCATCTTATCTTGGACTTTTACCTTACTGTCTTCACTGTTCTTCATTGTTCTTGATATGACCAATTTTCTCAATATCCTCAGCAAATAGTTCATCCAATCCTTATCATTAATGCAACAAGAGTATGTTGACATCAATGACAACACCGGTTAGGCCCATACTTGTTACAATCTCCTCCTTTGTCATTGATGGCAACATATGATGTGAAAAACTATTTTGACCATCAACACAAGAACTTTTCTTTGCTGACACAACTCCCCCCATTATCAACAACCATTCACATGTCTTCTCTTCCTTTACTACTCCCCCTTTGATCAGCAACTACTTGTTTTTCACATGTCTTCTCTCACCCTTTCACATCAATGGCAAAGGGCACATACTTGCAACTCCAACACTTCAGAATCATATCAGCTGCTCCCCCTGAGTAGCAACTTCCCATCATCAATCTGAACCATAAGATATGACTATGATATCCACCAGACTGATACACATCAGTGCACCTTAGTTCATCATCAGAGGGGCAATAACCCCTAGCTTCTCCCTGAGATACTCAAAAGAGTCCTTAGGTAGAGGTTTAGTAAAGATGTCTGCAATCTGATCCTTGGAAGGCACAAACTCCAATCTAACTTCATTCTTGTTCACTTGCTCTCTCAAAAAGTGAAACTTGATGGATATATGTTTAGTCTTTGAATGTAATACTGGATTCTCAGATATATTTATTGCACTTGAATTATCATAGAAGATTGTGATAGGCTCCTCATACTCCACTCTTATGTCTCTTAGCATTTGCTTCATCCACAAAACTTGAGTGCAACTACCTCCTACTGCAATATATTTTGCTTCTATAGTGGACAGAGATATTGCCTCTTGTTTCTTGCTCAGCCAAGAAACCAATCTCTTCCCTAAAAAGAATGCTCCACCACTAGTACTCTTTCGGTCATCCACATCTCCTGCCCAATCTGCATCTGTATATGCATGAAGAGAGAAATCATGATCTTTGGGATACCACAATCCATACTCAACTGTCCCTTTTAGAGATTTAAAAATCCTCTTGATTGCCATGACATGAGATTCTCTAGGATCAGCTTGAAATCTAGCAACAAGGCCAACAACATTCATAATGTCAGGTCTAGTTTGAGTGAGATACAACAATCCTCCAATCATTAACTTGTACTTTTTCTAATCAGCCTTAGGAGAGTCATCATCTTTGCTCAATTTACATCCGGTTGCCATGGGAGTATTCATTGGTTTTGAGTCCTCCATCCCAAATTTCTTCAACAATTCTTTCACATATTTGGTCTAATAAATGAAGATTCCTTTCTTTGTTTGAATGATTTGCAGACCCAAGAAGAAGTTCATTTCTCCAAGCATGGACATCTCAAATTCACTTTTCATTTGATTTGCAAAATTTTTACACATACTATCTCTTCCTCCAAAAATGATATCATCAACAAACACTTCAACAATCAAGATGTTTTCATGATCAATTTTGAAATACAAATTACTATCAGTAGTACCTTTGTTGAAACCAATCTTCAAAAGATGTTTATCTAATCTTTCATACCAGGCTCTTGGGGCTTGCTTTAGTCCATAAAGTGCTTTCTTCAACTTACAGACCATATCACCATGATTAGACAATTGAAATCCATCTAGTTGCTCAATATATACTTCTTCTTCCAAGTCACCATTCAGGAAGGCAGACTTGACATTCATCTGATATACTTTGAAATCCTTGAAAGAAGCAAAAGCAAGAAATAGTCTGACTTCTTCAATTCTTTCCACTGAAGCAAAAGTTTCTTCAAAATCAACTCCTTCTATTTGAGAATAACCCTTGCAGACCAATTTGGCTTTATTTCTGATTACTTCACCAACTTCATTCAGTTTGTTCCGGAAGACCCATTTGGTTCCAATCACATTCTTGTTTCTAGGTCTAGGAACAAGATCCCAAGTGTGATTTTTCTCAATTTGCATCAACTCTTCCTCCATTGCTTTAATCCAATTTTCATCATTGCAAGCTTCATTCACTGTCTTAGGTTCAATATTTAAAATTAGACAATACTCTTCTGAATCTTTAGCAATCCTTCTTCTTGTTTGTACACCTTTGCTTTTATCACCTATGATCTAATCTTTAGAGTGGTTTAGTCTTACATACCTGGGAACTTTGGGAGTTTCTTGCACATTTGATTCTTGATCAGGCTCATTAAAACTCATCTATTTTTCCTGATTTACCAAATCAGTTTGAATCTAAATTTCAAAAGGGGCTTGGGCTCCTTGAATCAGAGCATCATTTTAATCATCTTCATCATCTTCATAAAACCTTGAGGGTTTTTCAATTCCTTCATCAACCCTCACATTTGTACTTTCTATAATCTTTCTCAGTCTCTTGTTATAACACCAGTATGCTTTGCTTTGAGTAGAGTAACCCAAGAATATTCCTTCATGACTTCTAGCATCAAACTTGCCTAGATCTTCATCTCTTTTAATGTAACATTTGCTACCAAAGACTCTGAAATACCTCACAGTAGGAGTGATGCCAAACCAAAGTTCATAAGGAGTCTTACTAGTATTCCTTCTGATTTGTACTCGATTGAGAGTATAAACTGCAGTGCTGACAGCTTCTCTCCAATTGATCTGAGGAACATTTGCTTCCATCATCATTGTACTAGATGCTTCCTGGATGGTCCGGTTCTTTCTCTCCACTACTGCATTCTATTGTGGAGTCCTAGGAGAAGACAACTGTCTCTTTATTCCATGTTTCTCACAGAATTCTATGAACTCACCGGATGTGAATTCTCCATGTCTATTAGACCTCAGACATTTTAATTTTAATCCGATTTCATTCTCTACCATAGCCTTGAATATATTGAATTTCTCAAGAGCTTCTGATTTCTCTTTCAGAAAAGTTACCGACATCATCCGGGAGTAGTCATCAATTAATAACATGAAGTATCTATCACCTTGCACACTTTTGATTCTTGTCAAACCACATAAATCAGTATGAACTAAGTCTAATAATCCGATAGAAGATTGTTCCTTGCTTTTGAATGAGACTCTTCTTTGTTTACCCAACTGACATTCTTGCACAAACTATTTGTAGGTTTCACCAATTTTGGAAGATCTCTTACAGCCTGAGTATTGCTTATCTTGATGATATTATCAAAATTCACATGACACATCCTCCTATGCCATAACCAACTCTGATCAATTTGCACAAATAGACAACTTTTACCAGTACTGAGTAAATGGAAAATATTACCTTTTGTTTGAGTACCAGATGCAATCTTTGTTCTAAAACTTTCAAAGCTCTTGCATTTTCCATTCTTTAATTAGAGATCATAGCCTTTGTCCACCAACTGTCCAACATTGAGAAGATTGTGCTTCAATCCTTCAACATATAGTACATTGCTAGTTTTGTTCCTTCCATCAAAATAAATAGTTCCTCTACCTCTAATTCTACCAGTAGAATTATCACCAAAATTTACCACTCCTCCTTCATACCTTTCCAAATCTATGAACTTATTTTTGTCACCTATCATATGGTGAGAGCATCCACTGTCAATGACCCAATCATCCTTTTCTTCAACTTGGGCACTAGAGCTCTTTCTACAACTTTATGATTGACAGATTCAGAGGGCATTGGTTCTTCTTCCTTCATGGAAATAAACACCCAATCACTTCCAGATTTGTTTCTTGTCTCTAATTCATCATCTATTACTCCTTCATTATCATCTTCTTCATGAACATAGTAACAATTATTTTGGAACCTTGATCTATTAGGATTTGACCTTGAAAATCTTTTTGGACATCTTGAGGTAAAATGACCAATCTTATTGCAGTTAAAACACTTAAAAGGCAATTTTCCTTCATATGTACTAGATCCTCTTGGCAGTCTTTTTGTAATAAGGGCTTCAAGTTGAGCAGTTTTCTTGCCTTTTCATACCATGATAGTTTCCTTGAAGAGTTCTCTCTTGGATCAAACCTTTGTTTACCTTTTATAGAGGTACTAGATTTGAATGTAGATTCAGTCTTGGGGGGGCATCTCCAAACTTGATCAATTCAAATGCAACCAATTTACCAACCAAATGATCTCTTGTGACAACTATATGGGCTCTAAATTCTTCAATGGCAGCAACCTTGATTTTATAAGAAGCAGGAAGGGATCTGAGAACTTTGCCAATAATCTCATCTTCATCCATGAATCCACTAGCACATCTAATGCACAAACAAGCTCATTTACTCTTGGCATAAAAGTAGTGATATTTTCATCTTCTCTCATCTTCAGATTTTGAAATTTCCCTTTCAAACTCTGTAGCCTTGCACATTTAACATACTTGTCTCCTTCATGCAGAAGTTCCAGTTTTTCCCAAATCTCAAAAGCAGTTTATAGATCTACAACATTTGTAAGCTCTGAATCAGACAAGGCACTTAGAAGAGCTTCTTTAGTCTGCAGATTATTTTCAGCATCTGTGATTTCTTTTGTGGTTATCGGGCCATTCTGTGGAGGAGTATACTTTGTTGTATCCATGGTCCATTACCACATTCCCATACATTGCAAGTGACATTTCATGCGACTTTTCCAAGGATTAAAATTGGTTCCTTCAAACTTCAGACTATCCTTCTTGTAGGATGACATTGTGGATCTCCTCAAGTAGTTAAGTTCCTTTTAGAGGAACTTAGCTCTGATACCAATTGTTAGATTCAGGACAGACAACTAAGAGGGGGGGTGAATTAGTTGTCCAAAACTTTTCTTCCAATTAAATACTTAAATCCACTGTGTAATTCAGCAGCATAATAATCATTCAATCATTGAAACAAAATGTATTAATTTAAGAGGAACAACACATCAACACATAAGACACCAAGATTTTGATGTGGAAAACCCGGTTAAGGGAAAAACCACAAGGTGATTAACCCAAGATTGTATTCTCTATTAGAAGAATAGAAAGAATAAAATGGCACATGCCAATTAGGGATCACTGCCCGAGCACATTACTCACAAGAGGCCCACTGCCTACAAGAGACACACTGTCTATAAAATAATAAGTATCACATACATGAACTGGAGAATAGCATCTTCAATATGCTTGAATCAGTTCCATTTAAGCCCAATACTTTTGCTCTGCCTTTTCCTTTCCTCCTCACTACCACACTCTCATCTCCATAAGATACACTTTGAAATGACTTTACAATTCCTTATTTATACAAGACATCGACTTAGGAATGATCATCTAAGTCGACAAACATTACAGAGCACATACATAAATATAATATGACTAATAACAAAAAGACTTCACATGGATCAACACACTGTTAGCCACACAGATCTGAGACTTCAATCTTCTTTTAGGAACACGCCAAACTTCTCATAACATCTTCAAGATCATCCACATGATGTGTAACTCATCTGGTCAGCCAAACTTAGGAAGAACACCATCATCTAGAAGTAATCCTTTAGTTGCAAGCTCAAACTTCAATGTGAACCACCAAAACAAATTGGATGCGATCCAAAGACCTCCACAAGCTAGCCTGAATCACCAAGAACATCCACACTACATCTTCTTACTGAAATCCTTCTCTCCTTCATCCAAAACCTCAAGAACACAGTCTGTCATCACTGTCACAAAGGAATAGATGCTTGCGGACCTTCAGACCACAAACCAATCGAGTTGTCAATTCACATTGACTTCCTAAACACTCCCTCAAATCTACAGAATAGGATAATCCATTTTCGGAACTCACCGGACCTATCTTTATCACTCTGTCACCTCTGAACACCTGTCGGAACCAGTTTTACTTGAGTGGCCATAACTTCTTCAGATCTTCATGCGGACCTCTAAAATTTTTACCAGATCATCTTAAGACACATATCTACAAACCCTTTAAACTGCATCTTCTGATCCTCATCTTATCTTGGACTTTTGCCATACTGTCTTCACTATTCTTCACTGTTCCTAATATGACAAATTTTCTCAATATCCTTAGCAAATAGTTCATCCAATCCTTATCATTAATACAACAGGAGTATTTTGACATCAATGACAACACTGGTTAGGCCCATACTTGCAACAGATAGTTCAAATTAATCAATTATGGAAGTCCCCTTACATTTATAATTTATTCTTTGAAGAAGACACCCAATACCTTCCTCTACCTAATCACAAAAATTAAATTTTTGATCACAATCCCTTTTTATGGGTGTTTGGGTAGGGAAGTGTTAAAAAAAGTTCCCCCATTTTTCATAGATGAAAATGAAGCTAAAGAGAAGAAAATACAAAAGGCACTAGTTATAATATTAGTGGACCATGGCTACAATGTAAGAGAAGTGAGAAGGAGACAATCCCTAGAATCCAAGGAATCTATGCAAAGTGTTAAAATGTTTTCAATATCTAAAAGGACAATAAAATCAAATTACAAGTGAGGGCATAGTTATGCAAGAACACTTGTATAATTATAGGAAGAACCTCTATGCAAGGAAATTGACTCAATTAAAGGTTCCATAGAGGACAATATAAAACAACCTCAAGAAAAATAATTAAGTTCATAAAATTTTTCTTCTCTTAATTTAAGTATTTTAAATATTTTATGTTCCCCTCTCTCCCATGTAAATCCTCTCCCTATTCTAAATCCCCCTCTTCCTATTACATCCCCTCCTATAGATACTATTATTTTTATGCATTCTTCACCCAAGTTGAACACTTCTAATTTTCTCCAAAGGATCTTACCCAAACCAAAAAAATCTAAAATTGAGAAATTAATTTCCCCAAAATGTGAACCATATAGAAATCAATAACCTTCTTCCCATTCAACTCTAAACATTGTACCCACATTTCTCTTCTTAACCTCAATGATGGGTCTCTCTCATATCAAGTTGCCAAGCAATGCAATCCATATTCCTCTATTTATTACTTCTCCATCTTTAGGTTTACCTCTTTAAATTTTGATTTTTCCTATATTTAAACAATATATCTATCATCTTGTACGTTATCTTATTTCCCTTCTTTCTGCCCACTTTAAAACTTTGGTAACTACAAAATCATCCATTATAGGCATGGAGGTTCATGGTACACATTCTCCTCACTCTTCCCCTTAATTTTCCATATTATCCAAATTAGTTTGTTTTGATCAACCTACCACCCTATATTATTTAGTCATTCCTTCCTATTAGCATACTAAATTTCCTCTTTACTCACCCCTTCCACTCTTAAATAACTTGACATTGATCCATTTCAATAAGTCATGGAGCAATTCAAATGGACTTAACAAGAGGTGACATAGTTTAAAATTGTTCAACCATCCAAACTTCCTTAGTAAGTTGCTACCTAGCTAAGAATGGTTTTGAACGAATCAATCAAACCATGCATTATGGGATCCTTGTGTAAAATATTCAAAGGCCATTAGAATATATTATATTAGAATATAGGTGTCACCTCAATCAATGTCCCTAATGATAGTGTTATCCCATTCCACTCAAGAAAGTTAGTAAGTGATACAAGAGCATCTTAAAGGTTTTGTAATCTTGAATTACCCAAGAAGATATCTTTTTTTACTTTAAGGTTTATGTTCTTTTCATATATTTGGAGTTCTAGTTACTATTTGTCATTGTGGTCATAATAATAGTTCACAAAAAGCCTTTAAGTGTAATTTTGTGGTGGCACATGATGATTGGTTGACTTTTGTTTGTTAAGTTAATATTAATGCATAATTATCAGTCTCAAGCATATGTAGTAACACTTAAGTATTTCATTATCTAGTAGTTATAGAGTGACACCATTGTGTTTCATTTAATCATATTTAATGATTTAGGATGGTACAAAGATTAATTATTCAAATTAAAGTTATTATCTTTTACTTGAAGGCACAAAAAGCTATGTCCCATGACTTGTGGTGAAGAAAATATACTAATTAGAATTATTTTTGAATTACATATGTAAACATTTCATGATTTTGGACCATAATGAGATTAATGAAGACCTATTTGTTTCCACCAAAGAGTAAAGTGCTTTCTAATTCCTAGGAATAATGAAAAGAAGCTGTAAATTATATGACACATGATTTAAGGTTGTCTTTATTGAAATTGGGATTATGAGTTTCTTCCATTAATGTTTAGTTTTAGAATTATTTATATAAACTAAGGTCTAGACTCTTTTAATGAGTAAGGTTAGACATGAAAAAATAGAGATTATTTTGAGACTTTACAATAGAATTTAAGATCTAAGTAGAAGGCCATTTTCAACTATGAACCCAAGTGGCCAAGATAAAAATTTTGGCATCTCATTACTGATCATCTAACTAGGCATTTATTCTGGTGTATTTAAAGGGTTAAGGATTTATTGTTTTGAACTCATGTTTAATATTTAGTTTGTGGCTCATGTTTAAACTAGGAATGTGTTCCTAGTGAAGTCTATTTGATTGGATTATGAGACCTTTTGGTCTAACATTATTAAAAAGATTAAAGGCTAGATCATAATGCCTAGCACCTTGGTGTAATTATCGAGGATGAAATAAATAAATTATTTACTTTATTTAGTTTTCTATGTACATTGAATAGATTTACTATTTGATTAGCTCTAGCTATTTTTATATAGATCTAGGGATTAGGCTACATGGTTGGATAGTATCTCATTGGAATCTCCATCCACATGACTATATTAGTAAGGTTTTATATTATAAGTTGGCTTATGACTAGGAAGGAGGTGATTAAGAGAACTATGAATCTTTAAAAGATCATTTATAAAATGAAAACAGGGTTTATTAACATCAAGGTGCATGAGGGATGATTAGACTTAACATAAAATGAATTTAATAACTTTCAAATAGAAGTTTTGTTCCATTATTTTGTTAGTACTAAAGAAAATTAGAAGATATGTTTTGGGCTAAGTTAGGTTACTACATCATTAGAAGAAGAATTTTAAATAGTGGAAGAAAGGGTAAAATTTTTGTAGGCTACAACTGATTTATTCCAAATGATGAGCGATCTACACTCATCCTTCTAAACCAAATTAAGTGGTTGTACCTTGATCTATTTTAAGAGGGTTTCTATTCTTCTAGATCTCAAGAGAAGAATTGTGGGAGAAAATGAACTTCTTATTGAAAAGGTAATTCTTTCTAAAATGGTGGCATAGGCTAGCTTTTGACTTAGTCACTACAATCCTCTTTGTATCATGTTTTATAAAATTTTGTCATCCAAGATCATATTGAGTGGGCTATGTTGGTAAACTAGAAAATATAGATCTAAAACCCTATAAAATAATGAAGTTGTGGCCCTAGGGTCAAACATCATGAGGTGTAAGATTGGACAATTTCAACAAAATGTAAAATAAATTAAACTTTGTGCAATGTTCATCTAGCCTAATCAAATGAAACACATACACCTATGTAACAATTAACCTAGAGTAATTAGTTTAGTTGTAGGGCATAGAAAATTTAGTAATTATTCCTATTTATGAAATCTAGGATTAGAAATGGAGTACAACAACATGTGGCTCACCTTGGGATGTAGCTAGATTGTCTAGATTATATGGGGTGAAGTCTAGAAATTAAACTTAACTCCACAACCACATAAATGTCATGCACTAATAAAAATGATTTGTAAATCTACATGCTTTTACTTTTTGATTCCCTTGATTCATCTTTTCTTGTTCTACCTTTTATACTATATGAGATTAAGTTTATATTTGCAAGTACCTTTGAAGGATTGTTTTATATCACAAGGAGATATGTTCACCTAGGTCAACCCTTGGAGATGTTTGTAAACATTGAGGACAAGATGAAAACACCCTAGAATGATGTATGTAGATTTCAACTTCTTTTCAATGCACCAAATCCAAGTGTTTCAATATTAATTACTTCTCAAATGATTTTAGGATAACAAACGAGGATGAAATTTAAGGGGATGATAAAATGAATGCCTTTAAATACAAGGATATAGTGATAAATCATGCAAATGTGTGTTTAGTTGGCTCTTAATGGATAGTGAAAAGGAAGAGGAACATTAGAATTAAAATTTAAACATTTAAAATTCTGAGGCTCAACTCTACAACCATGGGATCTGTTGGAGTTTTTTCTGAAACTGGATGCTTCCCAGTTATCCCTACAAGGTACCCATAATTGATCAACAGGATTTCTGGGCCAGGGGCCAACAGTATAGGAGATAGACTCTATAAATATCTCCTCTTCTTCTTTAGGCTCTACAGAACCAAGGGGGTATTCCCTATTCAACATCCTTAAAATATGCTTGTGAACTTACTGAAATGTTGAGACAAAGTAGATAAATCCTCTCTTATGTAGACCAAAACTGTAAAATAAGTACAAAGGGGCTAGCTTTGGGCCTATGTTCAGTTGTGAGATAGATGATTTTTGTCCTAAAACTACTTCTAATGTCCTAAAGGTTTATATTTGAAGTTTGAATTTGTATTTTGTATTTGGATGCAAAACTGGGACCTTGGGTTGTAACCTCAATACAAGACCAGACTGGTGCCTATCTCAAGGCTCGGAGTCAATAGACATATACATGTGACTAATTATAATAGACTTGAATCAATAACTAGGTTTCAAGGGGATTCTTTAGTGTCTGCCTTACAGATACTTCCCAAATCTAAGTATTTAGTCATTCATACTTGGATGATATCCCTGCTGCAACATACCTTTCCCAATGATTAACCTAAAAGATTTAATTTTCTCCTTGAACAAAGATAAGAGATTAAACATTTAACATAGAAAATCCATGTTCTTGAATCCCAAACAACCCTTAGCTATTTAGATTCAAAAGAAAAGATGCCCACAACTTGGAGACAAATAACTAAATACATGCAACAAAGCATTTCTCATATAAAAGCAACATGAAACCAGTAAACTATGTATAAAACATTCAACATATGATTCATAAACTCACAAGATACCAAAACAGAGCCACCAACAAGAATGTATCTTATTACTCCACCAAAATTTGTCCAGTTTTCAACAACCTCCAAAAAATGAGTAACACAGTCCACTTATACAGCAACAATGTGTACTCAGCATTAATTACATGGTCATTTCAAAATTTTGCCAGATATAGCGCACCATCAGAATGGCGTCCAAAACATTCAATGTGGCCAAGAGACAAAGAAGAAAGAAGCAAGTAAACTTGGGAGATGTGCAGCCACCTAGAGATTTTCTTCACAAATTTGGTAGTTGGCCGGTCAATCAAACCCATACCTTTGCAAATTGCCATTAATAGCCAACCTACCCATTTTAGGATGCAGCAATGGTTCACATGTTTTTTGAAGTTCTTCACACCTAAAATGATGCAATGAACACAAACATTCCTCTTTTGAACAGTTTGAACAATGATCATCGATCCACTTCCTCCCGCCAAGACGTGTGGCCTCAAATCATGTTGAAAAGTCGTCGACCAATAAAATCACGCCACGTAGGTAGCTTTCTCCCCTTTTGACTTTCACGACATGAACACACCTTTCTTTTGTATATGCAAAAGCAGATACGTGCAACTGCACCTGGACACATGGTAGCACCTGGTTGGACCTCTATCGCTATGCTTTTACATCTCCATCGGCCGTCAGAAGGAACTTTGCATGAGCTGTTGATACATATTCTCTCACCGACAAGCCATTGTATCTATCCTTGCATTTGTGGTTACATATGAGATTGTATTATACATACAATCACCTACATACAAAGGCGTGGACCCCAAATTTTTATAAAACAAATTGAAATTTTAGTTGGGTATGGGCGTTGTATCTTTCACCTTTGTATATCTCCTTGTATATTGCACATACAATGTGCAATATACAACGGGTGGACCCCAACCACTTATCCACCATAACACATTTTCCTTCACATCTAGGATTCTATGTGTGATTTGTATTCTGCATTGTATATAGCACATACATACAACTGACGGAACATACAACTGTGCAGGCCCCACCATGCTCCTGAAGATTGTTGACTTTGACTGCTCCTGCTTGCACATCACCTTGGATATGCAGTTGTATGTTGGAGATACATACAATGCAAAATACAAAGGAAACCCTTTACTTTTCAACTTTGCCCTTGTATGCATCCACCAAGCCCAATTTAATAACTTTTGAAATCTGGGATTGTACATTTTACATTGTATATCCTTTTGTACAAGTCATATACATACAATCCTCTTTACACATACTTGTGGGCCTGACCACTGGTTTCAACTAGATTGGAACATCTTTGATGTCCACCATTGTATCTAACCCATTGTATATCAAATATACAACAACACATACATACAATTATTTTGATACAACTACAAAATATTCTAAGAGTCTACGATATACATCCACTTCTGCACACCCAGAAATGTATCTTTTGTATCTTCATCAGCCATCGAAAGGAATTTAGACTGAACTGCCGATTAGGCAAGTCACAGCGATGACCCCCTTGCACATTCTTTGCCTTGTATAACTGCCATGTATACTTCCTTTTCATCGGCCCATCAGAGTGAACTTTGGCTTGGCTGTCGATAAGCAAGGTCTCGGCGAAATACATTTTGTAACTTTTACCTTGTACATACATTGGCCATCGGAGGGACCTCGGACAGAGCCACTGACGGGTGTTGTTTCACCAAAGACCATCCTCACATATCCATTGGCCATCGGAAGGACCTCTTGCTTGGTTGCTGATGCACATTGTTATGTTGATGACACTTTAAATCTTCATCGGCGCATCGGAGAAAGCATGAAAAGAGCCGCTGATGATCACTGTCTTGGTGATATGACTTTAGCAATGGGAAAAGGAGGTAACAAGCCAAAGGGGGCTAGTCACCCAACGAGCAAAAAGGCTTAGGTTACAACTTAAATAACTAGGAACCCGCTACAAGAGGTCAACACAAAATTAAAAGATAAAGCACAAGACCTTGGGACTTATAAATTTTAGGGTTTGAATGAAAAGGCCTACAAATGTTCAATCTCAAAACCCTAACCCTAAGTGGGCACCACCATTGGCTCTGACTGGGGATGTGTAGGCGTAAGGCTGCAGCGAGAACCAAATCACTCTAGGATAGACCAGGCAAAACGTAAAACACAAAACACCACCGACTATACAAGGTATGTATAGACTATTCACACCTAATTTACAATGTGCACTCTAGATATTCATTCATGAGAAGTAAGTTTTTAGGAATTTACCGTGTACATACAATTCCAATAGTTCACCATTTAGGGCCTGGAGAAAATAGGAATCTTCTCCATGAGTATTGCTAATTTGATATGGGTCCATCCATAAGGGCTCAAATTTACCATGCTTGCCCTTATCTTGACTTTTTGCATTCCAAACAAGGACCAAATCATTTATCTGAAACTTCCTTTCTACAACTCTTTTATCAAACAAATATTTCACCTTTTGTTGTTTCTTGATATTTGTCTTCTATGCTTCTCTTCTAATTTGATCCAATGTAACCAATTGATTTATCCTTTCATTCATTGAGTCTTCAATCTGTTTATCATTTTCTTGTATGAATCTATAAACTGGCAAGAGATTATTAATAGGTAACTTAGCTGGTTCACCATACACTAGCTCAAAAGGTGACCTTCCAATTGCTTTCTTCACTATTATCCAGTCAGCCGATAGTGCCATCTTTAACTTTGAATCCCATGCCCTCTTGTTCTTGTCTACCATCCTTTTGATGATTTTCATAAGGCTTCTATTACTTGATTCAGCCTAACCATTTCCTTGTGGATGATATGGTGATGCATATGACAAATTAATCCCATAGTTGTTACAGAAGTCAACAAACCAGATTTGAAACACATGGCATTGTCTGTGACCATTTTGACTGGCACTCCAAATCTAATAATAATTTGTTCCAAAATGAAATCCATCACCACCCTGCTTGTAGCTTTCTTAGTTGGAATGGCTTCAACCCATTTGGTAAAATAGTTAGTAGGAACCAAAATCCAACTATGTCCTCCACTTGATCTTTTTAAAATTTCTCCTATAAAATCAATTCCCCATTGCTGAAATGGAGCTTCCACAGTTACAGTTCTAAGGGGTAATGCACCTTCATACTTAAGTTTTCCTGAAAACCTTTGACAGGGATTACATTTTCTTACCTTCCTTTGTGCATCTGAGAAAAGGGTAGGCCACCAATAGCCTACTCTAAGAGTTTTGTGAGCTTTTGTCTTAGCACTATAGTGTCCACCACACACTCCTTTGTGCATGTCATTTAAAATATCCATAGCTTTATTTTCATCCACACATCTAAGTAGTACACCATTAGGATTCTTCCAATATAATTCTCCTTGAATAATTATGTATTTGATAGCATGTAACTTTAAGGTCCTTTTTTTACTATCACTGAGATGGGAAGGACAATTCAAATTCTGTAAATAATACACAATATCCTTGTACCATTCAGATTCTAACATGTTAACAACTTCATCCTGAACTACATTTACCTGGCATGCCTCCAAATTTGATTGTGTCATCATCTTAGCCAGACCCTGTCCCCTTACCAATCTTGTAATTTGTATCTCAATGTTGGACTCTTGTAACTTGTTAATCCACCTGCATCTTCTTCCTGTCACTTCTTGCTGAGTGAAAATGTCCTTAACTGCTACATGAGGCACATATGCAATTATCTGAGATCCTACTAAGTATGGTCTAAAGCTTTTGACTGCCCTAACCAATGCATATGCCTATTTTTCCATGATATCATATTTCAATTCAGCTACCTACAATGACATGCTAAAGAAAGCAATAGGTTGTTCAAAACCATCTTCATTTTTCTGTAATAGACATGCAGCAATAGTATGGAAGGAGGCAAATGAGAACAACTGAAGTGGCTTAGGAAAATTAGGAGACCTCAACATAGGAGCCATCTTTATAGCCTCTTTGATGTTCTGAAATGATCTAGTTGCTTCACTTTCCCATTTGATAGTTGCACCCTTCTTCAACATTTTAGAAATATCCTTTGTAATCTCTGTAAAGTTGGGAATGAATCTTCTAACAAAGTTAATCTGCCCAAAGAAAGATTGAATGTCTTTCACTATTTTAGGAATTTGAATTATGTCAATTGCAGCAACCCTTTCAGGATCAATCCTGACTCCATCCTTGGAAACAATGTGTCCCAATAATTTTCCTTCTACTACCCCAAAAGTACATTCCTTTGGGTTAAGTGAAATGCCATATTCCAATGCTCTAATAAAAATTTGTTCCAGATGCATGCAATGTTGCTCCTTTTTTAAATAGGTAGTTAAATCATCCTGATATACAACCAAAATTGAGTCAATCATTCTTGCAAAAGCAACATCCATAGCCCTCTAAAATGTAGCACCTGCATTTGATAGTCCAAATGGCATTCTTACATATACATAAGTTCCCCATGGAGTGGTGAAGGCAGTCTTCTATTGTTTAGATTCTTTCACCTTCACCTGATTATATCCTGAAAATCCATCCATCATGGATAAAAGCTCACAACCAGTTACCTTCTGCAACATAGCCTCCATGTTAGGCAGTGGATAATTATCCTTTAAAGAAGATACATTCAAATTTCTGAAGTCCGCACAAAGTCTTATGTCACCATTCTTCTTTCTAACTGGGACAAGATTGGACACCCAAGTTGAGTGTCTGATAGGCACAATTATTCCAGCCTCCCTAAGCTTTACAAGTTCTTCCTGCATTTTTGGAGCCAAAGTTGGGTTAATAGCTCTTTGTTTATGTCTGAATGGCTTAGCTCCAAGCTTCAAAGGAATCTCATGCTGGAATAAGTCTTCTCTATGAGATTTTAGGTCCTCATATGACCATGCAAAGACATGCTTATATTTTTTCAATAATGCAATCAACATACTCCTGATGTGTGGCTTGAGTTGTTTGCCAATATATACCCTTTTCGGGGCATGGTGTGTCCCCAAGTTTATCTCCTCCAAATCATCCTTGTTTGTAGGAGATGCCTTCTTAACAAACTGGTCTCTATTGTCAAATGCTCTTTCTAAGGCAACTAGCCCCTTGGGGATCTTATTTGTTTTAAGTTGAATCACTTCTTTCCCCAAAAGAGTTTCTTTTCCATTCACAACTTTTACAAAGTTTTGAAAGTCAATCTCCAAGTTCTCATATTCATCTATGTAGTGTAGGAACCTCAAAAAATCTCTATCATCATCAAACACCTTCCAACTGCATATATTATCTGGTACTGTAGGTCTCATTTTAACTTCAACATTTGTAACATCAGACAGAGTGACATCATCCAGTCTTATGGCCACATTAGCTAAAAAAATTTCCATGACATTCTTTGACCTTTCTATCCAATTTATTGAAAAAGCATCAAATAATTCAATTGTATCCCATACAACATGCTTATACTATTTTAATGTTTTATTTTTTGAAGTATATTTATCTCTCACCTGGGAAACAGTTAATTTTGAATCTCCAAACACTTTCAACATCTTAATCCCATGCTTCAAAGCAACATTTAATCCTAGTAGCAGAGCTTCATATTCTAAAATATTATTTGTGCAGGCAAACTTTAACATGAAAGAAAATTTTAGAAGTTTACCTGCTGGAGACAAAAACACAACTCTAGCACCAGAACCCTCCTTTGAACAAGCTCCATCAAAGTACATAATCCAGGGACCCTGTTGGTCAAGTTCTTGAATGCAAATGTCTCTCCCTTCTCTTCCTTGATCATCTGAAACAACTTTGAAATTCTCACAGTCAATATCCACAAAATAGATATGCTCTTCTGAATCTTGATCTTCAACTGTTTCTGGTGACCCTTCTTCTCTGACCAGTTTGACATCTCTACCATTCATTGGGATCATGGCATATGATAAATCTAACTGCATACTTCCTCCAATCAATGTTGCCCATCTTCTTGACAATAGCATACCATACTGTGGCTTTATGTCAACTACTATTATGTTCATTGTGTAAGTTTTTTCTGGATATGTTGCTAGCATAAAATCCACATCCTTCATGATTCCTATAATTGGTACCTCCCTAGCATCCATTGCATAGAATTTTCCACATTCCTTGTCTATTTTTAATCCAGCTTGTTGCATGACAGCCAGAGGTATAATATTTGTTGATGCTCCTGATTCAAGCATACAATTCTTGATTACCTTTCCATTGATAACAAGAGAGACATAAAATAGTTTAACCTGTGAAGGGCATTTTGTCATTGTCACCTCCAGATAGACTTCAGGAACTTCATCCCCATCAATACACAAGGCTTGTTTCTTACCCTAAGTTTTAACATTCTACTCGGCCTAACAAGCTACTCCTAAAATTAGGGACAATGCTTTATTCCTGAATTCTTCAACTTTCATCATCTCCATCAATGGAGCAAAGACCTTTATTTGGGATAAACCCTGAGTTATGTCAAAGGGAGCATAATTTTGTATAACAGTTGTAGCTTGAGCTTTGGTTCTATTTTTATCCTAAGCTGATCCGGCCTTAATTTTAATGGCCTTCTAACTATCATCCATGACCTGAGAATTCTTATTTTGATCCTCATTTTGGGGAACTTTATTTTTTGGTCCTTGAGAATCATGACTTGGTTTTTTCTTAGAATTTTTCTTATTATTATTCCATCGTGACTTATGTGGTTCAGCCCCTTTATGATTATGCATTGGTTGATTCACAGAGGTGTCCTCTAGTTGACATGGATCACCTACCTGACCCTTACCTCTAAGGTTATAGTTGCTCTTGACTTGAGCCACTGCTGTAGCTATGAGAGCTCTAATCTCTTCATCAGAAGGCCTTCTCAAATTATTCAGAAAGATGCGTGAATCCTGAGCATAAACATAGTTATCTTCATCATCCTCTTCACAGGAAAACTGCTGGCAGACCCGAGTCACATGATTCATGCCTTCATCAGCATTATAAGAAGAATATTCACCATTTGTGAACAACATATTGACACTATCATCCTCCATACAATGTGGCTCATTACATTCACCATAGGCAATAGCATTATTATATAAAGATTAAGTAATCATACATTGCGATTGTGAGGCATTTGACAGATTATGCACCATGGGGTATCATCAACAATGTTAACATCTTTCTTCAGAGGATCAGGAGTCTCTTTAACATTTTGAGCTCTTTGATTAGTGTTGCTATTTGGGAGAACTGGTTTACCATTATGCCAATTAGTGTTATATGGCATATCATGGAATGATGGTCTCTTCTCTTGTCTTTGGTAAACTTGCCTTTCAGGACCTATCCCCTTTTCATTTTTAGCAAGTCTATAACTTAGGTCCTTAACAATAGTTGTCAATTTATCCAATGTCTCTTCAGAAGTAGATGCATTAGCTTGAGTACTTTGAGACTTATTATTCAGAATTTGTAGAATCTTTACATCATCCCTTCTATTTGTCTTACTAGATGCTTTCCTATTATTTTCAATGTTGGTTGCAATTCTAAAAGCATGCTTGAGGCTAGTAGGACCCTTATCTCTTAACCCATAAGCTATTTTAGCATCAAAAGTATTTATGTATATAACCATGCACATTGGTTCATTAGGCCTCATGTGAAGTGGTAATTTGTTCAATACTCTAGTGAAACTAGCATTAAAATCTACAACCTGCTCATTTGACCCCTTAGTAATACTAGTGAACTCATTTATAAAAAAGTTTGGATCAGTCTTATCACCATATTATTCTTTAAAAATCCTTCTAAAGTCACCCCATGATGAGACACTCTGATCAGGCAGATTTTTATACCACTCTCTAGCTTCATCAGCTAAGGACTGCATAAACAATTTCATAAAAACATCTTCATGTTCAACCTCAAAGTTGTCCATAACATTCTGAAAGGCCTTCAAATGATCTTCACTTGACACAGCATTGTTTCCTAAAAATTTTGGTATCTGAGACCTTACGTGTTTATCAATGGGGTTAGGGTAACCAAGAATACCATTAAAAACTAGCCACTTGAATCTATCCAACTGCATAGGCTGTCTACCAAACTGATTAACATTTGCATTCCTATTAGCATTCTCATTTCTCACATTGTTCAATGGTACCCTATCATTGTTTGTATTTTGTCTTTGATCATTCTGTTGATTCTAAACTTCATTTCTTTGCTAGTTTCTCAGCACATTTGCATTATCAAGGGTGGGAACTAAATCATGTTGAGCAATTTTCAGAGCTTGCACCTTTTATCTCATATCATCTCTGATCCTGAAAGCCTGTAAGTATTCTAATTCAGCCCTTAGGCTCCTGATTTCTTCAACTAATTCTTCATCTTTAGGCATAGAAGAGGATGGTCCCTTTCCATATTGGTCATCATCATCATCCCTTGGGGACTCAGTTTCTTCAAATCTGTTAGGAGGATCTAAGAAAGGGCATTCCTAAAACACCTTTGATCTCATTCTCAATCTATCACCTTGTTGTCTTTCATATACATCTTAAATTTCAGCCTCTGTGTTTGAAAAATAAGGTGCATGTTGCTCTAAAGACCTAGGATTATCTTGGGAATTTTCATTGTTTCTAGGGCTAGGAGAACCTTCTTGACTGGCTTGAATGATCCCTTTTCTCCTATACATTATTTTTCTGGGTAATTCTTCAAGCAAAGGATTATGCAGGGATCTTCTCCCTTGTATACAAATTTCACTTTACCGGTTGAGAGATTTGTTTGGAGTCACCGCCTACAACTAGGAATTAATTTTTCTTTTAAAACAAGGTTCTCACACAAAGCATCCCTAGCGGAGTCACCAAATCTGTTGGAGTTTTTTCCCAAACTAGATGCTTCCCAGTTATCCCTACAAGGTAGCCATCGTTGATCAATAGGATTTCTAGTCTGGGGGCCAACAGTACAAGAGATAGACTCTATAAATATTTCCTCTTCTTCTTTAGGCTCTGCAGAACCAAGGGGGGTATTCCCTATTCAACATCCTTAAAATATGCTTGTGAATTTACTATGATGTTGAGACAAAGTAGATAAATCCTCTCTTATGTAGACCAAAACTGAAAAATAAGTGCAAAGGGGCTAGCTTTGGGC
This sequence comes from Cunninghamia lanceolata, assembly GCA_027924645.1. Taxonomy (NCBI): domain Eukaryota; kingdom Viridiplantae; phylum Streptophyta; class Pinopsida; order Cupressales; family Cupressaceae; genus Cunninghamia; species Cunninghamia lanceolata. The sequence goes on from BSBN01001807.1 coordinate 5,065,028, forward strand.
CTATGTTTAGTTGTGAGATAGATGATTTTTGTCCTAAAACTACTTCTAATGTCCTAAAGGTTTATATTTGAAGTTTGAATTTGTATTTTGTATTTGGATGCAAAACTGGGATCTTGGGTTGTAACCTCAATACAAGACTAGACTGGTGCCTATCTCAAGGCTCGAAGTCAATAGACATATACATGTGACTAATTATCATAGACTTGAATCAATAACTAGGTTTCAAGGGGATTCTGTAGTGTCTGCCTTACAGATACTTCCCAAATCTGAGTATTTAGTCATTCATACTTGAATGATATCCCTGCTGCAACATACCTTTCCCAATGATTAACCTAAAAGATTTAATTTTCTCCTTGAACAAAAATAAGAGATTAAACATTTAACACAGAAAATCCATGTTCTTGAATCCCAAACAACCCTTAGCTATTTAGATTCAAAAGAAAAGATGCCCACAACTTGGAGACAAACAACTAAATACATGCAACAAAGCATTTCTCATATAAAAGCAACATGAAACTAGTAAACTATGTATAAAACATTCAACATATGATTCATAAACTCACAAGATACCAAAACAGAGCCACCAACAAGAATGTATCTTATTACTCCACCAAAATTTGTCCTGTTTTCAACAACCTCCAAAAAATGAGTAGCACAGTCCACTTATACAGCAAGAATGTGTACTCAACATTAATTACATGGTCATTTCAAAATTTTGCTAGATACAGTACACCATCAGAATGGCGCCTAAAACATTCAATGCGACCAAGAGACAAAGAAGAAAGAAGCAGGTAAACTTGGGAGATGTGCAGCCGCTTGGAGATTTTCTTCACAAATTTGGTAGTTGGCCAGTCAATCAGACCCATACCTTTGCAAATCACCATTAATAGTCAACCTACCCATTTCGGGATGCAGCAACAGTTCGCATATTTTTTGAAGTTCTTTGCACCTGAAATGATGCACCGAACACAAAAATTCCTCATTTGAACACTTTGAACAATGACCGTCGATCCACTTCCTCCCACCGAGATGTGTGACCTCAAATTATGCTGAAAAGTCATCGACCAATAAAATCACGCCACGTAGGTAGCTTTCTCCCCTTTTGACTTTCACGGCATGAACACACCTTTATTTTGTATATGCAAAAGCACATACATGCAACCACACCTGAACATGTGACCGTAGCACCTGGTTGGACCTCTATCACTATGCTTTTACATCTCCCATCAGAAGGAACTTTGCATGAGCCACCGATAAATATTCTCGCCGACGAGCCATTGTATCCATCCTTGCATCTATGGTTGCATATGAGATTGTATATACATACAATCACCTGCATACAAAGGTGCGGACCCCAAATTTTTATAAAACAAATTAAAATTTCAATTGGGTCCAGGTCTTGTATCTTTCTCCTTTGTATATCTCCTTGTATATTGCACATACAATGTGTAATATACAATGCGCGGACCCCAACAACTTATCCGCCATAACATATTTTCCTTTGCGTCCAGGATTGTATGTGTGCTTTGTATTCCGCATTGTATATAGCACATACATACAACCCACGAAACATACAACTGTGCGGGCCCCACCATGCTCCTGAGGATCGTTGACTTTGACTGCTTCCGCTTGCACATCGCCTTGTATATGCGGTTGTATGTTGGATATACATACAATGCAAAATACAAAGGAAGCCCTTGACTTTTCAACTTTGCCCTTGTATGCATCCGCCAAGCCCGATTTAAAAACTTTTGAAATCCAGGATTGTACATTTTGCATTGTATATCCTTTTGTACAAGTCATATACATACAATCCTCTTTGCACATACATCTTTGACGTTCGCCATTGTATCTAACCCATTATATATCAAATATACAATGACGCATACATATAATTATTTTGATACAACTGTAGAATATTCCAAGAGTCTGCGATATACATCCACTTCTGCACACCTAGAAATGTATCTTTTGTATCTTCATCGGCCCATCAGAGTGAACTTTGGCTTGGCTGTTGATAAGCAAGGTCTCGGTGAAATGCATTTTGTAACTTTTACCTTGTACATGCATCGGCCATTGGAGGGACCTCGAACAGAGCCGCCGACGGGTGTTGTTTCGCCAAAGACCATCCTCACATATCCATCAGCCATCAGAAGGACCCCTTGCTTGGCTGTCGATGCACATTGTTACGCCGATGACACTTTGAATCTTCATCGGCGCGTCGGAGAAAGCATGAAAAGAGCCGCCGATGATCACTGTCTTGGTGATATGACTTTAGCAATGGGAAAAAGGAGGTAACAAGGCAAAGCGGGCCGGTCACCCAACGAGTAAAAAAGCTTCGGTTACAACTTAAACAACTGGGAACCCGCTACAAGAGGTCAATGCAAAATTAAAAGATAAAGCGCAAGACCTTGGGACTTAGAAATTTTAGGGTTTGAATGAAAAGGTTTGCAGATGTTCCAGCTCGAAACCCTAATCCTAAGTGGGCACCACCAAGATTGATATTGCACCTATGGAAATGCCACAAGGCACAAAGTTGTTTGAATCAAGAGTGAATATTCAAGGAAAATAACTACATAAAATTCTAAAGAATTTTAAAAAAGAAAGAAAATACTAACAAATTTAAAATATAATAAGGTGGAGGAAGGTGTTCTCAAGTTTAAAAAATAATATTCAATATATTAAAAAAATTTAGAAAATAATTCAACATTTTTCTCTAAATTTTTTTTAATATGTAGTTATTTTTGACTTTTTAATACTGAATGAATTACTACCAATCCACACATTTCATTACCACATTGGTATTGTCTATCTACCATTGAAATGCACATTTGACCCTATTTTATTAATTAATTAAAATTCAAAATATAACATAATTACGAATTTCATTTAATTAATGATTAATAAATAGTTACCTTCCATTACACCTTGAGTACTTATTGATTTATGACTAATATTACTAAAAGTGAGTAAACTACTATATACCTATTCATCCACTAGGATCTATCTAACAAAATGATTAAGATGTAATATGTGCAAATATAGATGTAATAAATAACTAATTTGTAGGAATATGTATGAATATGAATAAGATAAGATGAAATATGTGTAAACAAAAATTTAAAAAAAAAAAGATTGAAAAGTAATCTTCAATTTTAATCCTAATATTAAATACCCTACTTCATTATAGTTACATTCAAAAAATAACATTAAGTGTATTAAAATGTATCTATTTTATTTAATTAACCTTAATTAAGATGAGGTTTTGATAGAAACAAAATAAATATCACATCTAAATATGTCACATTTTTGTTTCCTTGATATGTAGCTCTCTACTCCTATATATATCTGCATCGATTCAATACCCCATATATATATATATATATATATATATATATATATATATATATATATATAAGGAAGGTGATATCGACCTAATTGTCATTCCGGCCGGCGGCCATATATACCACGTGATAGTTGGAAGGAAAAGAACAACTAAATTTACGCATAAATTGCCTAGCAATAGTGTTGATAAGGCAAACGGAATTAATAGTCCATGTGGTCCAAGTCATCTTAACATCTAGTACCATTACTGTACAAATCGAATATCGAATATGCTTGACGCACTAATTATAAATTAGAATTTAAAATCGACCATGCAACGATTACTTTAAACGACACGTTTTATTTTCCAAGTATGGCCGATTTTTTCAACCACGCACGTCCCATGTTCTTAGCCGAATGCAAAATCATCTCTATATAAACCCCATCGCCCCTCACAATTTCCCACATCATATTTTCCTTCTTGTGATTGTTTTCACGAGAGAGAAAGCCATGGCTGCCTGCGTAAAAAGCTTCGTCTCGCTGCTCCTGCTTCTGGGTGTGCTCACTTTTCTTACAGTCTCTGCTTCGGTAATTTCTCCTCCCTCTTCTATCGTAAGATTACTACTTTTAAAAGATGGGTTTATGTTCGGAATCTCAACAAGCAAATGGGGTATCTATTTGTGTTTGTTTGCAGGGAGAAGACATGGATGTGATATTTATAGTTCCGCAGCATCTGGAAGAGCCGGGAGTGTTGAAGATTGTGGGAAACAATTCCGAATTGGGTAACATGACCTGGACCCCTGGTGACATTTGGGTCCTCACTGTGGTATGTTCATTTCTCGTTGACCCTCTTTCATCATAAATTATAATGCTCACCTACGGCTACAACTTCTTCTTATTCACTATTTTGCTTTTCTTTTTTCTTTTCGTGTTTGATGATAGCCATTGACTCGAGGAGAAGAATACGAAGTGATAGTTAAGGTTCGACATTTTAATCCAGCATACTTGTGGGACTGTTGGTGTGTCCCGGCTGCAGCCCGCAGTGTAAGCGTGCCGTCAGAAGGGGAATATCACGTGGAATTATTAACCGGCTACGATTGTAACCCTGGTATCTGCCTACGCGTTAGCTCGTCGAACATGTTCGACCCTATTCGCCGCGTCGTATGACATTCTCCCACATTAAGCCTGTTGTCTAAGAAGAAGTAGACGATGTTTCCTTTCATCGTCAATGTTATACAATAAGTGCTTTAATCTGCACCTACCTATGTTATATTTATATGTATGAATGGAAATATAATATATGTTGTCCTTTTGTTTTTGTTTTGGTTTTTAAATTAATAAGTGTTTTATATTATTTTAAAGAAAAAGCTTAACATTATACATATTCATTAAAAAAATGAAAATGAAAAAGGTGTGATTATTCATTGAGAGCCTATTTTGAAAATCTAAATCCTATTAATTTTTAGGAAAACCCAGATGCTAGTGTCTTAAAGCTCTTTCCTCTTGTCAATTAAAACTCTACTTGTTTAGACATTGGGTGATTATAAAACTTTTAAATAAATAAATATCTTTGAAATATGACTTAGATGAATATTATTAAATGATCTCTTAAAATTTTTATATAAATTTATTATTAAAAAGAATAATATATTAGACAATTTTTTTATATTCGAAACTAATTTTTAGAGTGATAATAATTTTTCCATATGCCAATTATTCTTGCAATTCAAAAACTATGTTTTCCTACTAATATATAATTTATATGGTGATTCAACTTTTAAACTTTTATTAATATAATTTTTTTATACAAATATGTTGAAATGAGGTATGGAAAATAAAAAGTAACTCCCAATTATATCATTAAGTAACAAAATTACAAACCAAACTAGGTAGTGTATTAGCTACAATAGTAACTAATGTATAGTCAAGAGACTAATAAAACAACCATCAAGAACACAAGCGAAACCACCTCCAAGCCACATCATAGCCCAGAGTAAAACACAACAAAAGAGGTCCTCTAGTTGAAGAATTACTGCACCTTTTCTAGAGATTGCACCTTAACAACACTCTAAAGATGTTCTTAAGGATTGTGCAATTTTTTTTTGAGATCTACTTCAGGCAAGGGGTTATGAAGAGAAGCATAAAAGTTGGTAACACAGAGGGATAGATTTGTACAAACTATTTGAGTTTAAACTCTGATGGGATGAAAAGTGTTAAAGAAGGAAACCATGCAACAAAATTTCCAAATGCACTTGATGATAACATATCTGAAAGTGATGGAAAGGGTATTGTGCAAGGTTGATGCACCCAATAGGGTAGATTTTCATGACCACATCTTGGGAAACATGGCTAGGAAAGCTAAAAAGAGGGAGAACCACAAGTTGTGGGAATGTGTAGAGCATCAAAAGGCATGCTTTATAGTCTCATTTTTTGCACAAAAAGGACAATATAGAGGGGAATGGATGGATTTGAGCCAACTACCAATAGAAAGTTTAAGATTCAAGATTTTCTATATTGTCAATTAGGACTAGGCATCAACTTTGGATTTCTAGATTAGGGACCTGAGTTTATTTCATCTTGAGTGAGAAAACTTGCATTTTTATAAAGCATTAAGGCAGGTGGAAATGGATATAGAAGGAAGGAGCTACCTATAGATTTTTGTTAGAGGGAAAAACTTGATACTACAATAATCAATCCACCTCCTGTCTTTCCACAAACTAGCATGATAAGGTAAGGACAAATGACTAGAAAAATTGGGTGGAATAAGTTGTTGAATTTGAAGGATGGATTGCCGATGATGGCATGGTTCGGTGGTTAAGTCACTCAGGATGTAGTGGCGGCCACCAGAGTTCAAACCCCCGCTGGGCCAATGAGCTCGCAAGGCTTTACACCTTCGCTGGGCCAATGAGCTCGTGGGTTTGAAGTGTTCTTCCTAGGGGATGAGGCCCCCCAGTTGTGGCCTCACCGGTTCATTGCTCTGGGCAAAAGCATTCGCGTGGAACCAGAGGGCGTGTCGTACCAGCGTCGCCAGTCATGTTAAAAAGTTTACCAGGTGCATTATCTTTAAAAAAAAATTGAAGGATGGATTATTTATCAGTTGAGGGGTAATCCTAATAAAATCATGAGCAAATTACATTTTCAGATAACATCGTTGCACCACAAAAATGATATTAATGTTTGATTGAATCGATATATCATGCATTACAATCAATTGGCTTATAAAGCCTTATTTTCCAATGAATTAACTAACCTACGAGAATAACTCCCAACAAGCTACCTTTTGATTTATTTATATCTAACTGTAAACTAACAATTACAAATGTAAACCTTATTATTTTAACACCACCCTTAAGGTTTGCATGTAATAAAACCAACATTACTCCCCCCTTATTACATTAACTCGAACAAAAGGTGGAACACTGCAAGAGTTAATCACAACAAGCCTTTTGGAAACTTTGATGGATCAAGACTTACTCAATTATCCACCAATTCTCCTCGCTCATCTAGGAAACACCAAACTAAACTCACCAACGGATCTCCTGACTGTCAAACCTCCACAATACTTGTAAATCGAGACACACTCAACTATTCACAAGCAAATCACCAACCTCAACTATGAATCGAGACTCACTCAACTACTCATAGTATAAATCACTAACCAACTGCAGATCGAGACTAACTCCAAAACCCATAGTAACACACCTTCATGTGTGGATTGAGACCAACTCCAAAATCCACAACCAAGTACTGTCATCCACTGTCAAGAACTGCCAAGCCCCCCCTCGCTCCATGAAGGGACACAAATGGAAAAGGTGCTTCTCATGCAGTGAATCATCCCTGAGCGAGAAGCTAGCTCAGGATGATAAAAGACCTCCATCCTCCAATGCCTCCTACCTCTAATTCAACCTGTTTAATTCTTAGTAAAGATACTCCTCCTCATTAAGTCTGACATCCTCCCACATTAAGTCTATCGTAGATGATGTTTCAATGTTATACAACAATAAGTGCTATAATATGCTCCTGGTCCCACCTATGTTATATTTATAAGTATGAATGGAAATATAAGATATGTTGTCCTTACTCTTCATAGCAAGATTTGTTTTGTTTTGTTTTTTAAATTAATAAGTATTTTATATATTATTTTAAAGAGAAAGCTTAACATTATACATATTCATTAAAAAAATGAAAATGAAAAAGGTGTGATTACTCATTGAGAGCCCATTCTTGAAAATCTAAATACTGTTAATTTTTAGGAAAAGCCAGATGCTATTGTCTTAGCTCTTTCCTCTTGTCAATTAAAGGTCTACTTGTTTGCACATCGGGTGTGATTAAATAACTTTTAAATAAATAAATATCTTTAAAATATGAGTTATCTCTTAAGTTTTTTATATAAATTTATTATTAAAAAGAATAATATATTAGATAATTTTTATATTCGAAATTAATTTTTAGAGTGTTAACAATATTTTTTCCATCTTGCAATTCAAAAACTATGTTTTCCTACTAATATATAATTTGTATGGTGATTCAATTTTTAAACTTTTTTATTAATATAATTTTTTTATACAAAGATGTTGAAATGAGGTGAGTATGGAAAATAAAAAGTAACCCCTAATAAAAATTTACATTCAAGATCGTGATTTGTGTCATCTTAAGGAATTAATATTTTTAACTCAAGTTATTTGTATTTTGGGATGGGGAAAACAATATCAAACATGCGTAAATTAGACACTTCTTAAAAATTTAAAAATAAGTAATTGCAAAAGATTAAAATGTAAACAAATTTAAATGACATATAGCAAGTTAAAAAAATACTCAAACATGATACTAATTTAAAACATTCTTACGTGTTTAATGATAACTACTTAATTTAAACACAATATCTAAAATATTCTATTTAAATAAGTACTTTTTTTCAATGTATATTTGTGTTCCAAGATTTTTAAGAGTTTATCTAATTATTTTAATTCATTTTAAATTATTCAAATGAATTATAAGAACCAATTTCTCATGATTAGATATGATAAACATGCTCCATACATCTAAAAATATTATCAAATTCTTTTTCAACTCAATAAAATGTTGTTTTCTTGGAACATAAAATAAACCTTGAACTTGGGTAAAAGCACAAAGTTGTGTCACACTTTTGGCCAACAAAACAGTTTAGAGTGAGTCATTTTCATGCGACTTTAACTTTCCCGACTTAAATTCACCCGAACACACGTGGGTGTTGTGTGGAACATATGTGGTAAGTTGTAACGCCCGCCTTGAACGCCTTAAAGAATACACATGTATGCAATATAAAACAGGAAATTTTTTTTTTTAAAAACTGATAAAGTAAGTTAACACAACTAATTACAACATATTCTCTAAGGGACCAAGGCTGCATCACTTAACCAATCAACTAACATAAATTAACATACATCAGTAATTGATCCAAATTCTTTTTCAATAAATAACTCATTCACATTCATTGCAAACATCAGATAACTGAATCAGCATGATAAGATACATAACTGAAATGCTTTTATATAAGTACATCAAAACATCATTACAATGCCACTTTTAGTCTACTTCTAAAGTCACATACATAAAGGATATTCTGTTACATAAATCTGGTACAAGGTTGTACACTTACATCATCATCATTGAAACAAATACAACTGAAACAAATCCTTTTCTGCATAAGATCCTGACAAGAGAACCAATGGATAAAATAGCTCTTCCACCCGACCATGTGGAACCCTAAGGTCCACCCCCCGAGCTAGGAGTTAACATGAGGTCCCAAACATTGACAGTCAGGTAGACGAAAGACAGAAAAGAACAAAGGATGACCAATGCCAATACAACACATGGCTATAACAATACAACACAACATAACTTAACTTAACTTTCACTTCATTTCCAGAGGCGACACAAGGCAAACGAGGAGAGACCGAACAAGGGATGCTAGGTTGTAGTAGGGAGAGTGTCATCGCACGGTCCTAACATGGGTTATCCTGACAGCCTCTCACTAGGCGCCGGCCCCCATCTATGGTTATCCTGACAGCCTCTCACTAGGCGCCGGCCCCATAGGGTGACACATGCGGAATCGACCTTCCTTTCATGAGGACAAGGAAGTCAATGATGCCGACCAGGCCTTCTCTACCCATCCTTAGTCTAAACAAGCACTACAGGCCATGGGAGAGGAATCCATTAATCTTATTAATGTGAGATCTACCCTTAACCCCCTAGTTAATTTTTAGGTTATCACTTGATTAATCTACTTCCAACGGGTTATCCTGACTGCCACTTTGGGCGCCGGCCCCACGTTGAAAGCCACTCTCCTTCCTAACACCTAGTAAACCTTAAAACATCATGCAAGACTTATAACCATACACGTAAATGAACACTGCAAGGCATAAACCCTCTTGCATCAAAATAGAATCATAACATCAATTGTGATCCAATACTTTTAACATTACATAACTTTATTCTTTTACAGATTTCAGGTCTCTCCTTACGACAAAACAGTACAATAAGGTCACAAGAGGATTGATATCTCATCCCGAGATTATTACTTTACAAGACACAACATTCAACCGTGACAGTACCTCATTATACTACACACTTTGTTTGATACATATAAACGCCATTACATCACAATCATAAAACAGCAATACACAAGTTGCCAATACTTAACAACGACAACTTAGCCTCTGGGATACGAGTTTGACAACCTCGATACGACTCATTACAACACTCATACAAATCAACACAATTCAGATTCAGGAGGTAAAATACTACAGCTCATTCTCAGTTTAATGCAAACAACTTCAGAAATAAGATCAACATGATATTATAACACTTGCATCAAAATCTCTAACTAATCTTTATTTTGCTTCTAACGATAAATAAATTGATTAACTAAATCATTATAACAATTAACATAAGAACCACTTAATTTCTGTTTACCGTTCGACACTTCCAATGATACGATCTCATATGCTTCCTATCGAGTAGTGAAATGAACAATAACACCATATTACTGCATGACGTTCATATCTAGGAAAAATCGTCAAAGACGGTGTAATGGTTTTATGACATGGTTTCGCCGTAATGGTGACTCAGAAATGCTAAAACGAAATGATTTACGTCTGTCCAAACAGAAGATCAGAATTGCCATACATATGCCGTTATGTTTATCTTCATGGCGTTCTGATTACTATTACCGCTGATTCATTCTGTAAGATTCGACAGTTAATTTCTGTAGGTACTCAGTTGAACTTTCTCGCTGCACTGCCCTTCAGAAAGGCGCCAATTCTACCAATGAAATATCTGTTAAGCCTGTGCCAGCTAGGTGGACTGTGTTACATTCTGTTAAGTTAAGGCGAAGGTGCAAGGACAGAGAGGAACCTCTCAGCTGTATCAGAAGATAAATAGATTGCAAGTTACCAGCCAGGTGTATACATATACGGTAAGTTCCAATGAAATGTCAGAGTCGCTGGTTTTGGTTAATAAAAAGGGATTAAACTTCTCGAGTAAGGTACAGCTACTGACAGAGACAATGATCTATACGAAGTAGAAAGGATTGCAGAATATATGCAAAACAAGGTAGCTGTCAAAGCAGCGTTCTATGTTATGAATTTTACTTTCAGAAGAGCGCCCAGTCATACTGGAGCGATCTGCCCAATCAAATTGACTAAAATTTAGATTTTAAACTCTAACTATTTACAGGAAACGTAAATTCTTATTATCCCAGCCAGACGGTGTGGGTGCAATAACACTTGGCGCATAACTTGGCCTCTTTCATCTTCGGCGATTGATCATGCTCGCCCAGCTCAAAGGTAAACAACTGTTGTGGGCCAGCAAAGTCATGGCATTCCAATCTACAATATAACTGGTCAAGGAAAACATCTCGCCATCATTTGCTGAGTGACGGAGACCTCTAGGAAGGATATGCTAAAACAGCTTCTGTCACTTTCACCCAAGGCGGTAGGCAAAGCACAAACGACAATGAAACTGCCAGAGTAACCAGCTAGACACCAGTTTAATCTATGTTTTTACAGAGGACTAATAAAGATGTAGACGCCAAATAACCTGATCACTGAATGTTTAGGGAACTGGAGAATGGTTATGACGTAATATCTGAAAAGAAGATAACGGTTTTGCCAATACAGCAATCTCATTTCAACTTGTGTGTGAACTGCATTTGTTAGATTACCAAGGAAGCTTTCTACCTGCAAGACGAACTATGACGATGACCTTTCCATCACACTGTCGCTGCCGGGTCTGTTATCGAGTTTCAGAAACATTCAGGTGTTAAGGATTGTCTGTGTATGGGACAGTAAGCTATCAGAGGAAGACAGCTGGTCAAATTGCATTTGGAACTGTTATTACATCACTGCATTTGAAACTATTTTTGTATCATACCCACATTTGGTTATAATTTGTGCATTGTTGACCACCTTGCCTCGCTGGCTATCCAGAGAACACCTCAAACTGTTCCAGCAGTGTGCCAGCCAGAGCAAGGGCGCTCTACAAATTAAATAGACTGCCCTTTTCTGATGTTAATGCTCAGCACACAGGAAACCTCGGCCTGATGCGCTTATGAGGGTGGTCAGTATTCGAGACATGGTAGTATACTAAATGCATAGTAAATGAATTCATTCAAACAATGCATAGCTGATTGAAGATCAATGACAATTCAGTTATAGAATGGACGAATGAAGGGCAGCATCACCTGGGTGAGTGGCGAATGAAAAGGCATCAGAACTTTCATTCAGGACAGAATAAGGCAGTGAACTACCAAAATCGCCACGCCCCAGCATACTTACAGTGTGACCTAAACATAACCGATCCACAGCAAAACAAAGTAAATAGAGTTCAATTACTACGAGTGATTGACGAAGGCCACAAGGTGGACATGTTGGAAAGACTTCTGAGACTTCAACAAGGGCGAATAATGAACAATACGGCAGCGAACTTACTAATCCATCACCTCCCATAATCGCTAATGAAAGGATTTCGTTCACTCCAGCTATGGAGTAGGTTAGTCCACGGAACCATAGAGTGATACTAGGTAAATGGCGAAGGAAGGGGTTTGGTTCTTTTATTCAAACAAATGATACTGCCTAATATTATCGGTCCACCAAGAGATAAGACCAAACACAACCAGCTGGGCAAAAAGCGTATCATCCCACATCTTAGAATGAAAATGAAGTGACAAGGCTTCACAATGATTGATAAGAGAGAAAAAAAATAGCGGACTCTCTCTCACGCCCCGTATACCATCTGCAGCGATGCTTGATAGCATCCATCTGCTAGTAAATAATACCTAGCGAAACAATATAAAACAAAAGGAATCTCAGGCAGCCCGATAGACAAGTTTGACACTACTGCTCGCCCGTCTCACAACTAGTATAAGAGGGATTCGCCTAAGTATTTCTGGATTACACTCGCAATTCAGGTGCGAACCTCACGACTAGCCTCCGTAAAGTGTACGCTCAACCCAACGGCTAGGACTTCGATGGAAAGAGTGTAGGTGAACACCTATACCAGAAGCGCCTCCTCAAATAGTATGAGCAGAAGCCAGAGGAGAGCGTCTCAGCATGGTCGAAGGAAGACATTCTCAGAAGACAAGGAAAAATCATGGCGAAGGATTACTGTAGGAACAACTGCCTTAAAACTATTACTTCTTATACCTGCACTTTTTCGAGGAAGAAAACTAGGGTTTGTTGACAAATCAAAGACGTCTTTTGTTTTAGATTCAATGATGACAGAAAATGAAATTCTAATGGATCTTAAGGAGGTGTCATTTTACACCTACAAACCCTACCAAGATCTCGCCGGTCTGAGAATGCATACAGAATAATTCGGCAACCAATGGAAGGAAAGAAAACATTTGACTTACAGAATCCTTGAGCAGAAACAAAATGTTTAAACCCTAAGAGAGGATGCTGTTCACACACAGAAAGGACAGACTGCCGAACTATGCGGAATCAAACAAACTATAAAAACATTTGCAGATTGAAAGGAAGTTCAGAGATAAGGCATTCGACGGAACCTGATTTCGCAATCACCGTGACGAACCCGCTCCAATTGTTGCAGTTCTCAGCTGCTTCTTTCCTTACCCCTGTGATGTCCTCCTTGTTGCACCGACAATTCTTTTATAACTCAGTCTCCTTCTCTTCTCCTAGGGCTTCCCACAAGATTCCGAGAAAACTCCTTTTTAAGAATATGTATTTTTTTAATTTAATATAATGATTCCCAATTATTAGATACTTTATTTTATTATTATTTTCTTTATAACCGACCCCAAAATATTTTCATTAATAGAATAGTACTATTTCAACTATCCATATTTTTGTACTATCCCATAATTTATTTTATTAATCCAGTTGTGAAACACAATTTACAAGTGTGGCTATAACTATTTATTTATTTAAATATTTATTATAAATAATATTATATCGAATAATACAAACTCCTTACAACTTATTTATCAACAACACTTCTATTAAAATAATAATTTATTTATAACTTAAATCGACAACTAACGACAATATGCCTATTTAACAACACTAAACTCTTCCGTAGAATAATTCTAATTAAAGCACAACATTACCGCACATACTTAAACACCTTTGAACTTGGTTTGACTCCAAAATACAATATTACCCGACAGTGAGACATGGGCGAATGACAATCAATAACCACAAGGGTAAACTGACGACGAAGGGACACTGACTAGGGACCTCCTGTTAACTCCAACCAACTAATCCATTGGCGAAGGCACGCTCAGACCTGCAATCAGGTGGAGTCGATGCCAAGTACCTGCATCCTGCAGCGACGCACAGTTAACCGTAACAAGATATACATATACATCACATGCAGTCCTATCGTGAATGGAAATCGCAGTGAGGTAGGGTACTCGAGAACGAGTAATACAACACTGTTCCATTCACGTTTTAAAATAATAATCAACTAAATTGAACAAGATATCAGATTACTAATCTACGACATAAAATGATCAGCTAACTTTCAATCCCATATAATGAATAACATCAAAGCATTTAAAACATCAGTTCGTTTATCAAATTGTAAAGCATAATGACATAATCCAACATCAACATCTGATATCATAACAATTAGGTTCATACTGAAATAGCAAAATAACTAGAAATCCATCGTCAACGACCTAAAAATTACTTCAAAATGTCCAGTACTACTAAGCAAACATCAGTCCAAAAGACGATAAGTTGAGGGGTACTACATCCTCCCCCCTAGGATCAGGCTTACTCCTGGAAGCCTGCGAACAAATATGGATATAGCTCTCGCATACGGGAAGTATCTTCCCAGGTCGCTGAAGTCTCATCATTAGGATCCCATTGGACCCTTACCTGCTCTATGACTCTGCCCCTGAGAGCGAGTCGCCTGTGCTCTAAAATGCCTACGGGCTCCAAAGCTAGCTGCCTGTCCTCTACCTGTAAAGCATTCCAATCAAGGACATGAGAAATATCTGGATGATAAGGTCTAAGAACAGAAACATGAAATACGTCATGGACGCGTGACAAGCTAGGTGGCAAAGCAAGACGGTATGCAACATGACCGATCCTCTCCAAAACCTCGAATGGCCCCACAAAGCGTGGCGCGAGCTTAGAGCCTTTTCTGTAACGGATCGGACTCTTTCGCGGACGCACCCGCAAGAACACCCGATCACCAACTGAAAACTGACGATCAAGTCTGTGAGCATCTGCATATTTCTTCTGTCTATCCTGAGCTGCTACCAGGTGCTCTCTGATGCGATCAACCTGCTGCTCCATCTCTTGGAGCATCTGTGGACCTAGGAGAACTCTATCCTCAAGGCGATCCCAACTCAATGGGGTACGACAAGGACGACCATACAGGGCCTGAAAAGGAGACATGCCAATGGAACTGTGGTACCCATTATTGTACGCAAACTCCACCAAATACAAATAATCTTCCCATCGGTTTTGCTGATCCATCACATACATACGGAGCATATCCTCGAGGACCTGATTGACCCTCTCAGTTTGCCCATCAGTCTCTGGATGATAAGCTGAACTGAAGTTCAATTGAGTCCCCAAAGCATGCTGAAGAGATGTCCAAAGAGCTGAAGTAAAAACTGGATCACGATCGGAGATAATCTTGCGAGGAATCCCGTGCAATCGGACTATATCCTCCATGAAAATTTTGGCCACAGAAGAAGCATTATATGAAGATCGGACAGGAGAAAAGTGTGCTACTTTCGTAAGCCTGTCTACAGTGACCATTATCGCATCGTGGCGACGAGAAGACATGGGTAAACCAACTATAAAATCTATTAAAATGATGTCCCATTTCCATTCCGGAATAAGATGTGGCTAAAGAAGACCTGCGGGATGCTGATGTTCCGCCTTAACCCTCTGACATTCTAAGCATCTCGAAACAAAATCAGCAATATCCCTCTTCATTCCGGCGCAAAAATATATCTGCCGAAGGTCTGCATACATCTTCTTGACACCTGGATGCGCAGAGTAAGGTGCCCGATGAGCCTCAGTCATGATTAGGGTGCGAAGACCCTCTGTAGAAGGCACATAAATGCGATCTAAATGTTGCAAGAGACCATCCGACTTGATAGAATATCCAGCATATCTACCCTCCAAGGCTCTACCAGACTCCACTTCAGCTTTCACTTCCTGATACCATCTATCTGCAGGGATAGCTGCAAGAACCTGCCCTCTCAAATCCACTCCAAGAGTGATAGATGAAAGTTCATGTCTTCGACGACTAAGGGCATCCGCCACCACATTCTCCTTACCTTGGATATATTTTACCTCAAAATCATACTCACATAGAAACTCCATCCACCGCCTCTGTCTCGCATTCAGGTTTGGCTGAGTAAAGATATACTGTAAACTTCGGTGATCACTGTGCAGCTCAAACCGATGCCCCAGCAAGAAGTGTCTCCATCTTACCAATGCATGAACAACTGCAGCTAACTCTAGGTCATGTGTAGGATAATTCAACTCATGATCTTTGAGTTTACGGGACTCGTAAGCTATCACACGACCCTCCTGCATTAAAACTGCTCCTAAACCTTCCAAAGATGCATCAGTACAAACCACAAAATCTCCGGCAGGATCTGGCACTGCTAGAATAGGTGCACTGGTTAACCGCTCCTTAAGACTCTGAAAGGCTGCTTGACACTGTTCTGACCAAATGAACTTCTTTCCTTTTCTCTAAAGTGAAGTTATAGGGTGAGCTATCTTTGAAAATCCTTCCACAAATCGCCGATAATAGCCTGCTAAACCCATGAAACTACGAACCTCCGAAACATTGGTAGGAGCCGGCCAATCCATGATCGCTTGAATCTTTGAAGGATCCATTGCAATACCCTTGGCCGAAATAACATGTCCCAAATATTTTACTTCAGTTTGAAAGAAATCACATTTAGCCAAATTTGCATACAACTGATTTTCTCTCAAACACTGCAAAACCTGCCGCAAATGCTCTTCATGCTCCTCAATAGACCTTGAATAAATCAATATATCATCTAAGAAGACAAGAACAAATCTATCCAGATAGGTACGGAACACACCATTCATCAGGCTCATGAATACTGATGGCGCATTTGTCAATCCAAAAGGTACAACAGTGAACTCATAATGCCCATAACGAGTACGAAATGCTGTCTTGTGGATGTCAGCCTCAAAAATGCGCAACTGATGATATCCCGATTTTAGGTCTATCTTCGAAAATACCTTGGCTCCCTTGATCTGATCAAAAAGGTCATCAATTCGCGGCAATGGGTACCTGTTCTTCACAGTCACCTTATTAAGCTGCCGATAGTCGATGCACAAACGCAGAGATCCATCCTTCTTCTTCACAAAAATCACAGGTGCTCCCCATGGAGAGACACTCGGACGAATGAATCCCTTCGCTAATAACTCTTCTAGCTGCAAGCGAAGCTCCTTAAGTTCCTGAGTAGTCATTCGATATGGAGCTCGTGAAATAGGTTCTGCTCCAGGAACAAGGTCTATCTTGAAATCAATATCCCGCTTCGGTGGCATACCTGGAATCTCGCTAGGAAAGACATCTTCATACTCCTTGAGAACAGGATAATCATCAAGGGATGCCTCCCTATTTTCCCCAAAATCTGAGTCATTAACTGTTACAGCAAACAACTTGCATCCTTGACGCAGACATCTCTTCAATTGCATAGCAGAAATCATGCGCAAGGAGATGGGTCTCTGAATCCCAACCATTTCTACTTCTTTGCCCGAATCATCAACACACCTTACTAATTTGCGGCGACAGTCTATCACCGCTTGATGAGCATCCAACCAATCCATTCCCAGCACTATATCATAGGATCCTAATGGTATAATGCGAAGATCCGCTGTGGTAGATAAAGGTCCTATCCTCAACTCGCAACCATGCACAAGAGAGTCTACTGTTACTCTAGATCCCGAGGCCAATTCCACCTGCCACTTAACATCTTGCTTTGCTGCCACTAATTTGCAACGTTCCACTATAGAAGGGGAAATAAAAGAATCTGAAGCACCAGAGTCAAAAAGAACAGAAATGGTAATACCTCGCAAGACACCTGTAGTCTCCACAACGGTACCTTGGTGCTCCGCTTGGCGATTATCCACCGCCGCAAACACTCTATGTGACCTGCCTGCATCACCAACAGTGGGCTCTGAAGCTGCGGGTCTCTGACCAAATCCTGAAGTATTCTTATACGGGCACTGTCTAGCAATGTGGCCCTGCTGACCGCAAGAAAAACATCCTGTTCCCCTGCCAAAACCTCCACCGCCTACAGGAGCATTAGATTGCTGAAAACTACCTCTACTTGCTGCAGATTGTGTGCTTTGCGCTGGTTGACTGGCCCGATCACGTTTAACTCTCTGCCAACTTCGATCCTTTCTGGAATGAAATCTGTTGCTTTGCTGATACTGAGAGTTTCTTGATTTCGTCTGAGAAAACTGTTGTTGTTGCTGTCCACTCTTAAAAGGTACCTGTTGACTCCTCGAGTTACCTGCTGCATGAGACTGACCACCTCGGAAACCTGAACCTGCTCGAGAAGAGCTACCAATCTGTACCCCTGTGTGACCCCCTAGGGCCATGGTCAAGTTCTCTTCCACCAATCTAGCCTTCTCAACTGCTACCTCCATGGTCTTCGGCTCGAACACCCGAACTCCTCCGCTAATGCGTGCATTCAGACCTCTGATAAAATGCTGAACTAACATGGCCTCGTCGTTTCCAATCCCTGCATATTGCTTGAGTTCATAAAACCTGCGCTCATACTGTTCCACTGTCATGGCCATCTGTCTCAACCCATGGAATTCATCCGCTCGTCGTTGCCTCCAGTGATCAGATAAAAATCAAGCTCTAAACCTATCCAGAAATAGTTCCCATGAAATTGTCGCAATATCTAGATGCAACTTTTGTTCCTCAAGACGCCACCAAGTAGAGGCGAATCCTCTTAGATGCATGATGGCGCATCTTGCCTTAGTGTTGCTGCCATATGGATGCATAGCAAAGCATCTCTCCAAATCGATTAGCCATGTTTCTTCTTCCAAACCGCTACCGGAGCCATCGAAAGTAGGAGGACGGGCTCTCATCAGGTCTCTCATGTGGCCTGCAAGAATGGCTTCTTGTTCAGCTGTGACCTCTCTCCTTCTAGGAGATCTTTCTCTTTCTCTTTCTTCCGGTTGCACCACCTCCTGCCTCGGACCAAGACGAGCAAGCACCTCCTCAAGGAGCTGGCGTAGTTGAGCACCCTCAGGCTGAACCTGATTCTCCTGATTCTCGCTACCACCTTCTTGTGTACTTCTATGAGGGGAGCTAGGAGGAGGGCTGATTTCAACACCTCTCCCACGACCCCTACCGCGACCACGTCCTCGGCCTCGTACCCTAGGCATCTTCCTGGACATCACATCCAAGAACAAACTTCAGGTTGTTAGGCAAGGACTATAAATGAATATGTCCCTCAGAGTTTAAGCAACTAGCATAGCTTAATGGGCTAATTATAAAACTAGAGTACCCAGTGTTAGTAACTTGGCTCTGATACCAGATGTAACGCCCGCCTTGAACGCCTTAAAGAATACACATGTATGCAATATAAAACAGGAAATTTTTTTTTTTAAAACTGATAAAGTAAGTTAACACAACTAATTACAACATATTCTCTAAGGGACCAAGGCTGCATCACTTAACCAATCAACTAACATAAATTAACATACATCAGTAATTGATCCAAATTCTTTTTCAATAAATAACTCATTCACATTCATTGCAAACATCAGATAACTGAATCAGCATGATAAGATACATAACTGAAATGCTTTTATATAAGTACATCAAAACATCATTACAATGCCACTTTTAGTCTACTTCTAAAGTCACATACATAAAGGATATTCTGTTACATAAATCTTGTACAAGGTTGTACACTTACATCATCATCATTGAAACAAATACAACTGAAACAAATCCTTTTCTGCATAAGATCCTGACAAGAGAACCAATGGATAAAATAGCTCTTCCACCCGACCATGTGGAACCCTAAGGTCCACCCCTCGAGCTAGGAGTTAACATGAGGTCCCAAACACTGACAGTCAGGTAGACGAAAGACAGACAAGAACAAAGGATGACCAATGCCAATACAACACATGGCTATAACAATACAACACAACATAACTTAACTTAACTTTCACTTCATTTCCAGAGGCGACACAAGGAAAACGAGGAGAGACCGAACAAGGGATGCTAGGTTGTAGTAGGGAGAGTGTCATCGCACGGTCCTAACATGGGTTATCCTGACAGCCTCTCACTAGGCGCCGGCCCCCATCTATGGTTATCCTGACAGCCTCTCACTAGGCGCCGGCCCCATAGGGTGACACATGCGGAATCGACCTTCCTTTCATGAGGACAAGGAAGTCAATGATGCCGACCAGGCCTTCTCTACCCATCCTTAGTCTAAACAAGCACTACAGGCCATGGGAGAGGAATCCATTAATCTTATTAATGTGAGATCTACCCTTAACCCCCTAGTTAATTTTTAGGTTATCACTTGATTAATCTACTTCCAACGGGTTATCCTGACTGCCACTTTGGGCGCCGGCCCCACGTTGAAAGCCACTCTCCTTCCTAACACCTAGTAAACCTTAAAACATCATGCAAGACTTATAACCATACACGTAAATGAACACTGCAAGGCATAAACCCTCTTGCATCAAAATAGAATCATAACATCAATTGTGATCCAATACTTTTAACATTACATAACTTTATTCTTTTACAGATTTCAGGTCTCTCCTTACGACAAAACAGTACAATAAGGTCACAAGAGGATTGATATCTCATCCCGAGATTATTACTTTACAAGACACAACATTCAACCGTGACAGTACCTCATTATACTACACACTTTGTTTGATACATATAAACGCCATTACATCACAATCATAAAACAGCAATACACAAGTTGCCAATACTTAACAACGACAACTTAGCCTCTGGGATACGAGTTTGACAACCTCGATACGACTCATTACAACACTCATACAAATCAACACAATTTAGATTCAGGAGGTAAAATACTACAGCTCATTCTCAGTTTAATGCAAACAACTTCAGAAATAAGATCAACATGATATTATAACACTTGCATCAAAATCTCTAACTAATCTTTATTTTGCTTCTAACGATAAATAAATTGATTAACTGAATCATTATAACAATTAACATAAGAACCACTTAATTTCTGTTTACCGTTCGACACTTCCAATGATACGATCTCATATGCTTCCTATCGAGTAGTGAAATGAACAATAACACCATATTACTGCATGACGTTCATATCTAGGAAAAATCGTCAAAGACGGTGTAATGGTTTTATGACATGGTTTCGCCGTAATGGTGACTCAGAAATGCTAAAACGAAATGATTTACGTCTGTCCAAACAGAAGATCAGAATTGCCATACATATGCCGTTATGTTTATCTTCATGGCGTTCTGATTACTATTGCCGCTGATTCATTCTGTAAGATTCGACAGTTAATTTCTGTAGGTACTCAGTTGAACTTTCTCGCTGCACTGCCCTTCAGAAAGGCGCCAATTCTACCAATGAAATATCTGTTAAGCCTGTGCCAGCTAGGTGGACTGTGTTACATTCTGTTAAGTTAAGGCGAAGGTGCAAGGACAGAGAGGAACCTCTCAGCTGTATCAGAAGATAAATAGATTGCAAGTTACCAGCCAGGTGTATACATATACGGTAAGTTCCAATGAAATGTCAGAGTCGCTGGTTTTGGTTAATAAAAAGGGATTAAACTTCTCGAGTAAGGTGCAGCTACTGACAGAGACAATGATCTATACGAAGTAGAAAGGATTGCAGAATATATGCAAAACAAGGTAGCTATCAAAGCAGCGTTCTATGTTATGAATTTTACTTTCAGAAGAGCGCCCAGTCATACTGGAGCGATCTGCCCAATCAAATTGACTAAAATTTAGATTTTAAACTCTAACTATTTACAGGAAACGTAAATTCTTATTATCCCAGCCAGACGGTGTGGGTGCAATAACACTTGGCGCATAACTTGGCCTCTTTCATCTTCGGCGATTGATCATGCTCGCCCAGCTCAAAGGTAAACAACTGTTGTGGGCCAGCAAAGTCATGGCATTCCAATCTACAATATAACTGGTCAAGGAAAACATCTCGCCATCATTTGCTGAGTGACGGAGACCTCTAGGAAGGATATGCTAAAACAACTTCTGTCACTTTCACCCAAGGCGGTAGGCAAAGCACAAACGGCAATGAAACTGCCAGAGTAACCAGCTAGACACCAGTTTAATCTATGTTTTTACAGAGGACTAATAAAGATGTAGACGCCAAATAACCTGATCACTGAATGTTTAGGGAACTGGAGAATGGTTATGACGTAATATCTGAAAAGAAGATAACGGTTTTGCCAATACAGCAATCTCATTTCAACTTGTGTGTGAACTGCATTTGTTAGATTACCAAGGAAGCTTTCTACCTGCAAGACGAACTATGACGATGACCTTTCCATCACACTGTCGCTGCCGGGTCTGTTATCGAGTTTCAGAAACATTCAGGTGTTAAGGATTGTCTGTGTATGGGACAGTAAGCTATCAGAGGAAGACAGCTGGTCAAATTGCATTTGGAACTGTTATTACATCACTGCATTTGAAACTATTTTTGTATCATACCCACAGTTGGTTATAATTTGTGCATTGTTGACCACCTTGCCTCGCTGGCTATCCAGAGAACACCTCAAACTGTTCCAGCAGTGTGCCAGCCAGAGCAAGGGCGCTCTACAAATTAAATAGACTGCCCTTTTCTGATGTTAATGCTCAGCACACAGGAAACCTCGGCCTGATGCGCTTATGAGGGTGGTCAGTATTCGAGACATGGTAGTATACTAAATGCATAGTAAATGAATTCATTCAAACAATGCATAGCTGATTGAAGATCAATGACAATTCAGTTATAGAATGGACGAATGAAGGGCAGCATCACCTGGGTGAGTGGCGAATGAAAAGGCATCAGAACTTTCATTCAGGACAGAATAAGGCAGTGAACTACCAAAATCGCCACGCCCCAGCATACTTACAGTGTGACCTAAACATAACCGATCCACAGCAAAACAAAGTAAATAGAGTTCAATTACTACGAGTGATTGACGAAGGCCACAAGGTGGACATGTTGGAAAGACTTCTGAGACTTCAACAAGGGCGAATAATGAACAATACGGCAGCGAACTTACTAATCCATCACCTCCCATAATCGCTAATGAAAGGATTTCGTTCACTCCAGCTATGGAGTAGGTTAGTCCACGGAACCATAGAGTGATACTAGGTAAATGGCGAAGGAAGGGGTTTGGTTCTTTTATTCAAACAAATGATACTGCCTAATATTATCGGTCCACCAAGAGATAAGACCAAACACAACCAGCTGGGCAAAAAGCGTATCATCCCACATCTTAGAATGAAAATGAAGTGACAAGGCTTCACAATGATTGATAAGAGAGAAAAAAAATAGCGGACTCTCTCTCACGCCCCGTATACCATCTGCAGTGATGCTTGATAGCATCCATCTGCTAGTAAATAATACCTAGCGAAACAATATAAAACAAAAGGAATCTCAGGCAGCCCGATAGACAAGTTTGACACTACTGCTCGCCCGTCTCACAACTAGTATAAGAGGGATTCGCCTAAGTATTTCTGGATTACACTCGCAATTCAGGTGCGAACCTCACGACTAGCCTCCGTAAAGTGTACGCTCAACCCAACGGCTAGGACTTCGATGGAAAGAGTGTAGGTGAACACCTATACCAGAAGCGCCTCCTCAAATAGTATGAGCAGAAGCCAGAGGAGAGCATCTCAGCATGGTCGAAGGAAGACATTCTCAGAAGACAAGGAAAAATCATGGCGAAGGATTACTTTAGGAACAACTGCCTTAAAACTATTACTTCTTATACCTGCACTTTTTCGAGGAAGAAAACTAGGGTTTGTTGACAAATCAAAGACGTCTTTTGTTTTAGATTCAATGATGACAGAAAATGAAATTCTAATGGATCTTAAGGAGGTGTCATTTTACACCTACAAACCCTACCAAGATCTCGCCGGTCTGAGAATGCATACAGAATAATTCGGCAACCAATGGAAGGAAAGAAAACATTTGACTTACAGAATCCTTGAGCAGAAATGAAATGTTTAAACCCTAAGAGAGGATGCTGTTCACACACAGAAAGGACAGACTGCCGAACTATGCGGAATCAAACAAACTATAAAAACATTTGCAGATTGAAAGGAAGTTCAGAGATAAGGCATTCGACGGAACCTGATTTCGCAATCACCGCGACGAACCCGCTCCAATTGTTGCAGTTCTCAGCTGCTTCTTTCCTTACCCCTGTGATGTCCTCCTTGTTGCACCGACAATTCTTTTATAACTCAGTCTCCTTCTCTTCTCCTAGGGCTTCCCACAAGATTCCGAGAAAACTCCTTTTTAAGAATATGTATTTTTTTAATTTAATATAATGATTCCCAATTATTAGATACTTTATTTTATTATTATTTTCTTTATAACCGACCCCAAAATATTTTCATTAATAGAATAGTACTATTTCAACTATCCATATTTTTGTACTATCCCATAATTTATTTTATTAATCCAGTTGTGAAACACAATTTACAAGTGTGGCTATAACTATTTATTTATTTAAATATTTATTATAAATAATATTATATTGAATAATACAAACTCCTTACAACTTATTTATCAACAACACTTCTATTAAAATAATAATTTATTTATAACTTAAATCGACAACTAACGATAATATGCCTATTTAACAACACTAAACTCTTCCGTAGAATAATTCTAATTAAAGCACAACATTACCGCACATACTTAAACACCTTTGAACTTGGTTTGACTCCAAAATACAATATTACCCGACAGTGAGACATGGGCGAATGACAATCAATAACCACAAGGGTAAACTGACGACGAAGGGACACTGACTAGGGACCTCCTGTTAACTCCAACCAACTAATCCATTGGCGAAGGCACGCTCAGACCTGCAATCAGGTGGAGTCGATGCCAAGTACCCGCATCCTGCAGCGACGCACAGTTAACCGTAACAAGATATACATATACATCACATGTAGTCCTATCGTGAATGGAAATCGCAGTGAGGTAGGGTACTCGAGAACGAGTAATACAACACTGTTCCATTCACGTTTTAAAATAATAATCAACTAAATTGAACAAGATATCAGATTACGAATCTACGACATAAAATGATCAGCTAACTTTCAATCCCATATAATGAATAACATCAAAGCATTTAAAACATCAGTTCGTTTATCAAATTGTAAAGCATAATGACATAATCCAACATCAACATCTGATATCATAACAATTAGGTTCATACTGAAATAGCAAAATAACTAGAAATCCATCATCAACGACCTAAAAATTACTGTCAAAATGTCCAGTACTACTAAGCAAACATCAGTCCAAAAGACGATAAGTTGAGGGGTACTACATCCTCCCCCCTAGGATCAGGCTTACTCCTGGAAGCCTGCGAACAAATATGGATATAGCTCTCGCATACGGGAAGTATCTTCCCAGGTCGCTGAAGTCTCATCATTAGGATCCCATTGGACCCTTACCTGCTCTATGACTCTGCCCCTGAGAGCGAGTCGCCTGTGCTCTAAAATGCCTACGGGCTCCAAAGCTAGCTGCCCGTCCTCTACCTGTAAAGCATTCCAATCAAGGACATGAGAAATATCTGGATGATAAGGTCTAAGAACAGAAACATGAAATACGTCATGGACGCGTGACAAGCTAGGTGGCAAAGCAAGACGGTATGCAACAGGACCGATCCTCTCCAAAACCTCGAATGGCCCCACAAAGCGTGGCGCGAGCTTAGAGCCTTTTCCGTAACGGATCGGACTCTTTCGCGGACGCACCCGCAAGAACACCCGATCACCAACTGAAAACTGACGATCAAGTCTGTGAGCATCTGCATATTTCTTCTGTCTATCCTGAGCTGCTACCAGGTGCTCTCTTATGCGATCAACCTGCTGCTCCATCTCTTGGAGCATCTGTGGACCTAGGAGAACTCTATCCTCAAGGCGATCCCAACTCAATGGGGTACGACAAGGACGACCATACAGGGCCTGAAAAGGAGACATGCCAATGGAACTGTGGTACCCATTATTGTACGCAAACTCCACCAAATACAAATAATCTTCCCATCGGTTTTGCTGATCCATCACATACATACGGAGCATATCCTTGAGGACCTGATTGACCCTCTCAGTTTGCCCATCAGTCTCTGGATGATAAGCTGAACTGAAGTTCAATTGAGTCCCCAAAGCATGCTGAAGAGATGTCCAAAGAGCTGAAGTAAAAACTGGATCACGATCGGAGATAATCTTGCGAGGAATCCCGTGCAATCGGACTATATCCTCCATGAAAATTTTGGCCACAGAAGAAGCATTATATGAAGATCGGACAGGAGAAAAGTGTGCTACTTTCGTAAGCCTGTCTACAGTGACCATTATCGCATCGTGGCGACGAGAAGACATGGGTAAACCAACTATAAAATCTATTGAAATGATGTCCCATTTCCATTCCGGAATAAGATGTGGCTGAAGAAGACCTGCGGGATGCTGATGTTCCGCCTTAACCCTCTGACATTCTAAGCATCTCGAAACAAAATCAGCAATATCCCTCTTCATTCCGGCCCAAAAATATATCTGCCGAAGGTCTGCATACATCTTCTTGACACCTGGATGCGCAGAGTAAGGTGCCCGATGAGCCTCAGTCATGATTAGGGTGCGAAGACCCTCTGTAGAAGGCACATAAATGCGATCTAAATGTCGCAAGAGACCATCCGACTCGATAGAATATCCAGCATATCTACCCTCCAAGGCTCTACCAGACTCCACTTCAGCTTTCACTTCCTGATACCATCTATCTGCAGGGAGAGCTGCAAGAACCTGCCCTCTCAAATCCACTCCAAGAGTGATAGATGAAAGTTCATGTCTTCGACGACTAAGGGCATCCGCCACCACATTCTCCTTACCTTGGATATATTTTACCTCAAAATCATACTCACATAGAAACTCCATCCACCGCCTCTGTCTCGCATTCAGGTTTGGCTGAGTAAAGATATACTGTAAACTTCGGTGATCACTGTGCAGCTCAAACCGATGCCCCAGCAAGAAGTGTCTCCATCTTACCAATGCATGAACAACTGCAGCTAACTCTAGGTCATGTGTAGGATAATTCAACTCATGATCTTTGAGTTTACGGGACTCGTAAGCTATCACACGACCCTCCTGCATTAAAACTGCTCCTAAACCTTCCAAAGATGCATCAGTACAAACCACAAAATCTCCGGCAGGATCCGGCACTGCTAGAATAGGTGCACTGGTTAACCGCTCCTTAAGACTCTGAAAGGCTGCTTGACACTGTTCTGACCAAATGAACTTCTTTCCTTTTCTCTGAAGCGAAGTTATAGGGTGAGCTATCTTTGAAAATCCTTCCACAAATCGCCGATAATAGCCTGCTAAACCCATGAAACTACGAACCTCCGAAACATTGGTAGGAGCCGGCCAATCCATGATCGCTTGAATCTTTGAAGGATCCACTGCAATACCCTTGGCCGAAATAACATGTCCCAAATATTTTACTTCAGTTTGAAAGAAATCACATTTAGCCAAATTTGCATACAACTAATTTTCTCTCAAACACTGCAAAACCTGCCGCAAATGCTCTTCATGCTCCTCCATAGACCTTGAATAAATCAATATATCATCTAAGAAGATAAGAACAAATCTATCCAGATAGGTACGGAACACACCATTCATCAGGCTCATGAATACTGATGGCGCATTTGTCAATCCAAAAGGTACAACAGTGAACTCATAATGCCCATAGCGAGTACGAAATGCTGTCTTGTGGATGTCAGCCTCAAAAATGCGCAACTGATGATATCCCGATTTTAGGTCTATCTTCGAAAATACCTTGGCTCCCTTGATCTGATCAAAAAGGTCATCAATTCGCGGCAATGGGTACCTGTTCTTCACAGTCACCTTATTAAGCTGCCGATAGTCGATGCACAAACGCAGAGATCCATCCTTCTTCTTCACAAAAATCACAGGTGCTCCCCATGGAGAGACACTCGGACGAATGAATCCCTTCGCTAATAACTCTTCTAGCTGCAAGCGAAGCTCCTTAAGTTCCTGAGTAGTCATTCGATATGGAGCTCGTGAAATAGGTTCTGCTCCAGGAACAAGGTCTATCTTGAAATCAATATCCCGCTTCGGTGGCATACCTGGAATCTCGCTAGGAAAGACATCTTCATACTCCTTGAGAACAGGATAATCATCAAGGGATGCCTCCCTATTTTCCCCAAAATCTGAGTCATTAACTGTTACAGCAAACAACTTGCATCCTTGACGCAGACATCTCTTCAATTGCATAGCAGAAATCATGCGCAAGGAGATGGGTCTCTGAATCCCAACCATTTCTACTTCTTTGCCCGAATCATCAACACACCTTACTAATTTGCGGCGACAGTCTATCACCGCTTGATGAGCATCCAACCAATCCATTCCCAGCACTATATCATAGGATCCTAATGGTATAATGCGAAGATCCGCTGTGGTAGATAAAGGTCCTATCCTCAACTCGCAACCATGCACAAGAGAGTCTACTATTACTCTAGATCCCGAGGCCAATTCCACCTGCCACTTAACATCTTGCTTTGCTGCCACTAATTTGCAACGTTCCACTATAGAAGGGGAAATAAAAGAATCTGAAGCACCAGAGTCAAAAAGAACAGAAATGGTAATACCTCGCAAGACACCTGTAGTCTCCACAACGGTACCTTGGTGCTCCGCTTGGCGATTATCCACTGCCGCAAACACTCTATGTGACCTGCC
The DNA here is from genome assembly GCA_027924645.1 of Cunninghamia lanceolata. NCBI lineage: Eukaryota > Viridiplantae > Streptophyta > Pinopsida > Cupressales > Cupressaceae > Cunninghamia > Cunninghamia lanceolata. The sequence continues at coordinate 5,093,828 of BSBN01001807.1, forward strand.
TGCATCACCAATAGTGGGCTCTGAAGCTGCGGGTCTCTGACCAAATCCTGAAGTATTCTTATGCGGGCACTATCTAGCAATGTGGCCCTGCTGACCGCAAGAAAAACATCCTGTTCCCCTGCCAAAACCTCCACCGCCTACAGGAGCATTAGATTGCTGAAAACTACCTCTACTTGCTGCAGATTGTGTGCTTTGCGCTGGTTGACTGGCCCGATCACGTTTAACTCTCTGCCAACTTCGATCCTTTCTGGAATGAAATCTGTTGCTTTGCTGATACTGAGAGTTTCTTGATTTCGTCTGAGAAAACTGTTGTTGTTGCTGTCCACTCTTAGAAGGTACCTGTTGACTCCTCGAGTTACCTGCTACATGAGACTGACCACCTCGGAAACCCGAACCTGCTCGAGAAGAGCTACCAATCTGTACCCCTGTGTGACCCCCTAGGGCCATGGTCAAGTTCTCTTCCACCAATCTAGCCTTCTCAACTGCTACCTCCATGGTCTTCGGCTCGAACACCTGAACTCCTCCGCTGATGCGTGCATTCAGACCTCTGATAAAATGCTGAACTAACATGGCCTCGTCGTTTCCAATCCTTGCATATTGCTTGAGTTCATAAAACCTGCGCTCATACTGTTCCACTGTCATGGCCATCTGTCTCAACCCATGGAATTCATCCGCTCGTCGTTGCCTCCAGTGATCAGATAACAATCGAGCTCTGAACCTATCCAGAAATAGTTCCCATGAAATTGTCGCAATATCTAGATGCAACTTTTGTTCCTCAAGACGCCACCAAGTAGAGGCGAATCCTCTTAGATGCATGATGGCGCATCTTGCCTTAGTGTTGCTGCCATATGGATGCATAGCAAAGCATCTCTCCAAATCGATTAGCCATGTTTCTGCTTCCAAACCGCTACCGGAGCCATCGAAAGTAGGAGGACGGGCTCTCATCAGGTCTCTCATGTGGCCTGCAAGAATGGCTTCTTGTTCAGCTGTGACCTCTCTCCTTCTAGGAGATCTTTCTCTTTCTCTTTCTTCCGGTTGCACCACCTCCTGCCTCGGACCAAGACGAGCAAGCACCTCCTCAAGGAGCTGGCGTAGTTGAGCACCCTCAAGCTGAACCTGATTCTCCTGATTCTCGCTACCACCTTCTTGTGTACTTCTATGAGGGGAGCTAGGAGGAGGGCTGATTTCAACACCTCTCCCACGACCCCTACCGCGACCACGTCCTCGGCCTCGTACCCTAGGCATCTTCCTGGACATCACATCCAAGAACAAACTTCAGGTTGTTAGGCAAGGACTATAAATGAATATGTCCCTCAGAGTTTAAGCAACTAGCATAGCTTAATGGGCTAATTATAAAACCAGAGTACCTAGTGTTAGTAACTTGGCTCTGATACCAGATGTAACGCCCGCCTTGAACGCCTTAAAGAATACATATGTATGCAATATAAAACAGGAAATTTTTTTTTTTAAAACTGATAAAGTAAGTTAACACAACTAATTACAACATATTCTCTAAGGGACCAAGGCTGCATCACTTAACCAATCAACTAACATAAATTAACATACATCAGTAATTGATCCAAATTCTTTTTCAATAAATAACTCATTCACATTCATTGCAAACATCAGATAACTGAATCAGCATGATAAGATACATAACTGAAATGCTTTTATATAAGTACATCAAAACATCATTACAATGCCACTTTTAGTCTACTTCTAAAGTCACATACATAAAGGATATTCTGTTACATAAATCTGGTACAAGGTTGTACACTTACATCATCATCATTGAAACAAATACAACTGAAACAAATCCTTTTCTGCATAAGATCCTGACAAGAGAACCAATGGATAAAATAGCTCTTCCACCCGACCATGTGGAACCCTAAGGTCCACCCCCCGAGCTAGGAGTTAACATGAGGTCCCAAACACTGACAGTCAGGTAGACGAAAGACAGACAAGAACAAAGGACGACCAATGCCAATACAACACATGGCTATAACAATACAACACAACATAACTTAACTTAACTTTCACTTCATTTCCAGAGGCGACACAAGGCAAACGAGGAGAGACCGAACAAGGGATGCTAGGTTGTAGTAGGGAGAGTGTCATCGCACGGTCCTAACATGGGTTATCCTGACAGCCTCTCACTAGGCGCCGGCCCCATAGGGTGACACATGCGGAATCGACCTTCCTTTCATGAGGACAAGGAAGTCAATGATGCCGACCAGGCCTTCTCTACCCATCCTTAGTCTAAACAAGCACTACAGGCCATGGGAGAGGAATCCATTAATCTTATTAATGTGAGATCTACCCTTAACCCCCTAGTTAATTTTTAGGTTATCACTTGATTAATCTACTTCCAACGGGTTATCCTGACTGCCACTTTGGGCGCCGGCCCCACGTTGAAAGCCACTCTCCTTCCTAACACCTAGTAAACCTTAAAACATCATGCAAGACTTATAACCATACACGTAAATGAACACTGCAAGGCATAAACCCTCTTGCATCAAAATAGAATCATAACATCAATTGTGATCCAATACTTTTAACATTACATAACTTTATTCTTTTACAGATTTCAGGTCTCTCCTTACGACAAAACAGTACAATAAGGTCACAAGAGGATTGATATCTCATCCCGAGATTATTACTTTACAAGACACAACATTCAACCGTGACAGTACCTCATTATACTACACACTTTGTTTGATACATATAAACGCCATTACATCACAATCATAAAACAACAATACACAAGTTGCCAATACTTAACAACGACAACTTAGCCTCTGGGATACGAGTTTGACAACCTCGATACGACTCATTACAACACTCATACAAATCAACACAATTCAGATTCAGGAGGTAAAATACTACAGCTCATTCTCAGTTTAATGCAAACAACTTCAGAAATAAGATCAACATGATATTATAACACTTGCATCAAAATCTCTAACTAATCTTTATTTTGCTTCTAACGATAAATAAATTGATTAACTAAATCATTATAACAATTAACATAAGAACCACTTAATTTCTGTTTACCGTTCGACACTTCCAATGATACGATCTCATATGCTTCCTATCGAGTAGTGAAATGAACAATAACACCATATTACTGCATGACGTTCATATCTAGGAAAAATCGTCAAAGACGGTGTAATGGTTTTATGACATGGTTTCGCCGTAATGGTGACTCAGAAATGCTAAAACGAAATGATTTACGTCTGTCCAAACAGAAGATCAGAATTGCCATACATATGCCGTTATGTTTATCTTCATGGCGTTCTGATTACTATTGCCGCTGATTCATTCTGTAAGATTCGACAGTTAATTTCTGTAGGTACTCAGTTGAACTTTCTCGCTGCACTGCCCTTCAGAAAGGCGCCAATTCTACCAATGAAATATCTGTTAAGCCTGTGCCAGCTAGGCGGACTGTGTTACATTCTGTTAAGTTAAGGCGAAGGTGCAAGGATAGAGAGGAACCTCTCAGCTGTATCAGAAGATAAATAGATTGCAAGTTACCAGCCAGGTGTATACATATATGGTAAGTTCCAATGAAATGTCAGAGTCGCTGGTTTTGGTTAATAAAAAGGGATTAAACTTCTCGAGTAAGGTGCAGCTACTGACATAGACAATGATCTATACGAAGTAGAAAGGATTGCAGAATATATGCAAAACAAGGTAGCTGTCAAAGCAGCGTTCTATGTTATGAATTTTACTTTCAGAAGAGCGCCCAGTCATACTGGAGCGATCTGCCCAATCAAATTGACTAAAATTTAGATTTTAAACTCTAACTATTTACAGGAAACGTAAATTCTTATTATCCCAGCCAGACGGTGTGGGTGCAATAACACTTGGCGCATAACTTGGCCTCTTTCATCTTCGGCGATTGATCATGCTCGCCCAGCTCAAAGGTAAACAACTGTTGTGGGCCAGCAAAGTCATGGCATTCCAATCTACAATATAACTGGTCAAGGAAAACATCTCGCCATCATTTGCTGAGTGACGGAGACCTCTAGGAAGGATATGCTAAAACAGCTTCTGTCACTTTCACCCAAGGCGGTAGGCAAAGCACAAACGGCAATGAAACTGCCAGAGTAACCAGCTAGACACCAGTTTAATCTATGTTTTTACAGAGGACTAATAAAGATGTAGACGCCAAATAACCTGATCACTGAATGTTTAGGGAATTGGAGAATGGTTATGACGTAATATCTGAAAAGAAGATAACGGTTTTGCCAATACAGCAATCTCATTTCAACTTGTGTGTGAACTGCATTTGTTAGATTACCAAGGAAGCTTTCTACCTGCAAGACGAACTATGACGATGACCTTTCCATCACACTGTCGCTGCCGGGTCTGTTATCGAGTTTCAGAAACATTCAGGTGTTAAGGATTGTCTGTGTATGGGACAGTAAGCTATCAGAGGAAGACAGCTGGTCAAATTGCATTTGGAACTGTTATTACATCACTGCATTTGAAACTATTTTTGTATCATACCCACAGTTGGTTATAATTTGTGCATTGTTGACCACCTTGCCTCGCTGGCTATCCAGAGAACACCTCAAACTGTTCCAGCAGTGTGCCAGCCAGAGCAAGGGCGCTCTACAAATTAAATAGACTGCCCTTTTCTGATGTTAATGCTCAGCACACAGGAAACCTCGGCCTGATGCGCTTATGAGGGTGGTCAGTATTCGAGACATGGTAGTATACTAAATGCATAGTAAATGAATTCATTCAAACAATGCATAGCTGATTGAAGATCAATGACAATTCAGTTATAGAATGGACGAATGAAGGGCAGCATCACCTGGGTGAGTGGCGAATGAAAAGGCATCAGAACTTTCATTCAGGACAGAATAAGGCAGTGAACTACCAAAATCGCCACGCCCCAGCATACTTACAGTGTGACCTAAACATAACCGATCCACAGCAAAACAAAGTAAATAGAGTTCAATTACTACGAGTGATTGACGAAGGCCACAAGGTGGACATGTTGGAAAGACTTCTGAGACTTCAACAAGGGCGAATAATGAACAATACGGCAGCGAACTTACTAATCCATCACCTCCCATAATCGCTAATGAAAGGATTTCGTTCACTCCAGCTATGGAGTAGGTTAGTCCACGGAACCATAGAGTGATACTAGGTAAATGGCGAAGGAAGGGGTTTGGTTCTTTTATTCAAACAAATGATACTGCCTAATATTATCGGTCCACCAAGAGATAAGACCAAACACAACTAGCTGGGCAAAAAGCGTATCATCCCACATCTTAGAATGAAAATGAAGTGACAAGGCTTCACAATGATTGATAAGAGAGAAAAAAAACAGCGGACTCTCTCTCACGCCCCGTATACCATCTGCAGCGATGCTTGATAGCATCCATCTGCTAGTAAATAATACCTAGCGAAACAATATAAAACAAAAGGAATCTCAGGCAGCCCGATAGACAAGTTTGACACTACTGCTCGCCCGTCTCACAACTAGTATAAGAGGGATTCGCCTAAGTATTTCTGGATTACACTCGCAATTCAGGTGCGAACCTCACGACTAGCCTCCGTAAAGTGTACGCTCAACCCAACGGCTAGGACTTCGATGGAAAGAGTGTAGGTGAACACCTATACCAGAAGCGCCTCCTCAAATAGTATGAGCAGAAGCCAGAGGAGAGCGTCTCAGCATGGTCGAAGGAAGACATTCTCAGAAGACAAGGAAAAATCATGGCGAAGGATTACTGTAGGAACAACTGCCTTAAAACTATTACTTCTTATACCTGCACTTTTTCGAGGAAGAAAACTAGGGTTTGTTGACAAATCAAAGACGTCTTTTGTTTTAGATTCAATGATGACAGAAAATGAAATTCTAATGGATCTTAAGGAGGTGTCATTTTACACCTACAAACCCTACCAAGATCTCGCCGGTCTGAGAATGCATACAGAATAATTCGGCAACCAATGGAAGGAAAGAAAACATTTGACTTACAGAATCCTTGAGCAGAAACGAAATGTTTAAACCCTAAGAGAGGATGCTGTTCACACACAGAAAGGACAGACTGCCGAACTATGCGAAATCAAACAAACTATAAAAACATTTGCAGATTGAAAGGAAGTTCAGAGATAAGGCATTCGACGGAACCTGATTTCGCAATCACCGCGACGAACCCGCTCCAATTGTTGCAGTTCTCAGCTGCTTCTTTCCTTACCCCTGTGATGTCCTCCTTGTTGCACCGACAATTCTTTTATAACTCAGTCTCCTTCTCTTCTCCTAGGGCTTCCCACAAGATTCCGAGAAAACTCCTTTTTAAGAATATGTATTTTTTTAATTTAATATAATGATTCCCAATTATTAGATACTTTATTTTATTATTATTTTCTTTATAACCGACCCCAAAATATTTTCATTAATAGAATAGTACTATTTCAACTATCCATATTTCTGTACTATCCCATAATTTATTTTATTAATCCAGTTGTGAAACACAATTTACAAGTGTGGCTATAACTATTTATTTATTTAAATATTTATTATAAATAATATTATATCGAATAATACAAACTCCTTACAACTTATTTATCAACAACACTTCTATTAAAATAATAATTTATTTATAACTTAAATCGACAACTAATGACAATATGCCTATTTAACAACACTAAACTCTTCCGTAGAATAATTCTAATTAAAGCACAACATTACCGCACATACTTAAACACCTTTGAACTTGGTTTGACTCCAAAATACAATATTACCCGACAGTGAGACATGGGCGAATGACAATCAATAACCACAAGGGTAAACTGACGACAAAGGGACACTGACTAGGGACCTCCTGTTAACTCCAACCAACTAATCCATTGGCGAAGGCACGCTCAGACCTGCAATCAGGTGGAGTCGATGCCAAGTACCTGCATCCTGCAGCGACGCACAGTTAACCGTAACAAGATATACATATACATCACATGCAGTCCTATCGTGAATGGAAATCGCAGTGAGGTAGGGTACTCGAGAACGAGTAATACAACACTGTTCCATTCACGTTTTACAATAATAATCAACTAAATTGAACAAGATATCAGATTACTAATCTACGACATAAAATGATCAGCTAACTTTCAATCCCATATAATGAATAACATCAAAGCATTTAAAACATCAGTTCGTTTATCAAATTGTAAAGCATAATGACATAATCCAACATCAACATCTGATATCATAACAATTAGGTTCATACTGAAATAGCAAAATAACTAGAAATCCATCATCAACGACCTAAAAATTACTGTCAAAATGTCCAGTACTACTAAGCAAACATCAGTCCAAAAGACGATAAGTTGAGGGGTACTACATAAGTTATTTTCAGGCGAGTCAATTTGAGGGTGAGAAAGTTTCACCCGAAATCATGCAGTTAAAAACAAAAAACAAATGAAATTTCCACATTTCATGGTGGCCGTTTTGAAACAGTGACAGTGGGGTAGGGTTTCAAAGTTTTTCGCGCGAAGTATGTCCCTGCCACCTTTTGCAACAGTCTTGTCACCTTGAACCAGGTATGCCATCTTGCATATTCTGTCAAACATTTTGTATGGCACGATGTATAGAAGTGTTTGTTCAATAACCCTGCACCTTATATGATTGTATGCAAGTTAAATGGGTTTGTATGTCTTTGATTTTAATGCACAAAATGGGTAAAATTTGTTTAAAATTTTGGCATTTTTTGTCAAACATTTTGTATGGCACGATGTATCTATAAGTGTTTGAAATAAACCTGCACCTTATAAGTCACCTTGGCAATTCGTTTAACATTGATAACATATTTTGCATCCTCGGTATTTGGGTTAATTATCTTGGTACACCTTGCCACCTGCATAGTAGAAACAAGAAATAACTAAATATACAATGAAAATCAAAGCATAAAAGAAAGTCTTATTTTTCTACATTTTGGACCCTTGCATAAAGAAAATAATGATTAGTAGCTATGGTAAAAAATACCTGGGATTTGGCACTAAATATCTTTACCATCTTAAGTTTCCCCCATGATTGAAATACTATCAGAACAAGAAGAGAAATCAACACAAAAGCCATTTTCCAGATGGATAAAAATGCAATAAAAAGCCCCAAAGTTATGGTAGCTACATTTTGTAGCATAAGAGGTAGCCCATCTGTAACTAGGCTTTTGATTGATACACAGTGTGTTGAGAATCCAAACTTATCACACCACTACCATAATTAAAATAAACAGACAAAATTGATCAATGATGCAATGTCTATGTACAAAATGGAGAAGATCTTTTGCTAACAAAAGATTAATCAAATAATTAAAAAAATGCAAGATAAATGAAGTGTGCAACAATAGCTTTTCAGAGACATTAGATTTCCACAATCCATAATATTATGAATGACTGCTTATGGATTAACTACTCATTCAAACTATCACATAGTCCATAAAAACTATCACATAGTCAATCCAGAAGCACTCATTAATAATAGCTTTTTAGTTCAATTGCCTGCTCATATATTACATTTGTGTTCATAACAGGGAGTTTTGCAAGGTTTCTCTATCTTGAGTCTAATATTCCTAGCTAAGATTTCTCATGTTTTTGAATCATGGTTAGGGCCTTTCTAAATTATTTGTCACACATATTCCAATATTGTACTTTGTTACACATCATCTTGCCTTCTCATTACTGTTATCCAATAGCTAGCCTATTGATAACACCATAGGGCATGCACACTGTTTAAGTAATTATAAACATACAAGAGAATGCAATGTATTTATGTTGAACCTTATTAGAATAATATTTTTTACACAATCCTATATACAGAATAATGTGGTGTATTTATCTCAAACCTAAAGCTAAAGCGATTCAGGTTTGAGCATTTAGGGATAGATGTTGTAGTTGCAACAACCCTGCTAGACATGTATGCAAAATGTGGAAGCATAGAGAAGGCATGTGAACTGTTTGACAAAATACCTCAAAGAACTGCAGGATATGCACAAAAGAGTTTAGGCATCATGTCTATGCTTCCGCATTTTTTATACAGGTCTACCAGGGCACTTGCAACTGATACATCTGAGAAAAACCCACAAGATATGCACAAAATGTGGTCTCATGGACTGCAATGATTGCAAGATATGCACAAAATGGATTTGTTGAGAAGTCTTTAGAAATTTTAAAGTAAATGCAATTGGCTGGTGTAAAGTCAAATTCCACAACCTTTGCTAGCATCCTCCCTCATATCCATCAATACATCTATGAATCTGAATGGATATGAGGGAGTTAACAGAGCCACACCTACCCTATACCATGATGTAATAAGAAACTACAAGGAACATCAAATTTCATCCACACAATATAAGATAAAAAAATATATCAAAATTTGAAATCATTCCAGAGAGAATTCGTGTATAAATTCTTCATTATTGAATTTTGTACATAAGTTTTTATCAAGGTTGTGGTAATGGAAAATTATTCACAATTTGAAACCATTCAAGAAAGAATTTGTGCATAAGTTATTGGAAAGGTTGTGGTGATCAGAAGTAGCAAGTGGATGATGGCTGTTGGGTGGGAGTCAGTTCACATATAAAAATAGGTCAAATCAAGTGCTACAGCAATGCAAGGCATGCACTTTTATCCCTTGTAAGGTTATCCATTCAAATTTGCCCATCAAATGCTAGGGAATAACATGGTTAAAGAAGGAAACTACATACACTAGATATATATACTCTAATGGCTTTGAATTATGATAAAATCTAATTTATATAAATTCCTATGGTTGTCATGTCAACATGCTACATGCTACATGCGACTTCAAATTTGGAGTTTCTAGATGCATTCCTAGTTCTGTGTTTTATGGTTGATTCAGATTTGGTTGATAGGCCTATTATTTATGTATTTGCAAGCATGTAATGTGTAGGTTTATTTGAGAAGCACGTGTGCATTTATATCATGGATTTTTCATAGATGTATGTAGTAGTTGGAAAATTTATATGCAGGTTTATTTACATCGTGACATACAATATGTTTGACAAAAAGTTTAATTATCATACTGTAGATAAATTTAGGTCCACATGGATGACCAATCTTCACATAATCACATCAGTCAAGTCAACCTAATGATCATGATAATTCTACATTCTATACTGAGACCATTCAGAGGTTTCAAAGAGCTTTGGATGAACTGAACAACACTAAACCTGCTAGGTAGAGACAGGTTGGTTAGGATTAGGGATGAGGTAACATGTATGATCGAAGTTGTTCGATCATACAATCCCTATGATGATATTAGTGTTGACAAGTTCTATGCATCACTTTCTCAGAGTGTTGTCGGCTAGGAGAAATGGCCATCTATTTCTAGGCTGGTTTCAGTAGATAATGTTCTCAGCATGTTCCCTTATTATAGGAGAAAAGAGAGAGTGAGAGCCTATTCTCCCACCAAGTCCGTGGATGCAATTGTTGGCCTTTTCATCTATCCTAGGTTTTTGGCAGCTCATCATAAATGCCTAGACAATGATGAGTTGCCATTATAATTTTTCAAACAATTATATGCAGATTTCCATTTACATTTATCTGTCGATTATACATGTTTCCCTAAACATGCTGGTTAGGGGAAAGGGAGGTTTGTAGAGAGACTTGAGTATAGAAAAGCAGATGCGCCACCTCTTTAGGACAAGAGGTCCTTAGTTGGCCCACACCTTTTGGTTCTTCCAAAACATGTGGGACTAGCAAATGTCACCTGACTAGCATTGACCCCCTTGAGATGCACGATTTTTGAGAGCATGACGACTATTGCCACTGAGGTTGATTAGTTAGCATCTGATCATGTTGGCAGATATTTCTTATGCCTAAGGATTGACATTCCATCCACTGAGGCCACATCGACCAGCTATTTAGATCATTACATTTGTGTTGATATACCATCACCACATGATGTGGCACAGATTAGTGGAGAGAGTGCTTTGCAAAATACGACTAGATGCCTGGCCAGTGATTTATTAGATTCATACTAGTTAATCAATGATCACTATGGGATCCCACTTGATGCTATATCCTCACATCTCAAGTGATATTTTGGTAGATAGAGGAGCCATGGTGAGTCAGGTTCATAGGGTTTAGGGGGACATTAGGATGTTCCAATTGGTCCTACAGGCTCCGCCCCTCCACATGTGCCAGTTGGTCCTAAGGTTGATGTTACTAGACATTATGTTATGAGAGGTGAGTATAGAACGCTTCTTTTTGACACTAAGACTGCACCATCTACACGTGTGTTGTTATCTCTCCATGATTTTGACCTCAGTGGGATTGGGAGGGCCTTTGCTGGTATAGTTGAGGTACAATTTATTTAAAAATTGTAAGTTTACTTTTAAATTAAATCACATACATTGAAGCTCTGACTCTTGATTGCAATCTTAAATGAACATGTGTATTAGACACAATCTACTTTTTTACAACCTGCATATGGAGATTTGCATCATGTTGGTGATCCTAGTCATCATCATGAGGTATTTAAAAACTAGGTCTATATATCACATGTACATATAAGTTTGATTTAAGTGTACACATATATCAAGTTAATTTTCCATATACAAACATCAAGCATGTACAATTTTTCAAACTAAATACACATATGCTTATATATTGTATGAACACATGTCATATATAGGTTGCAGGATCAGGTCATGCTTCTATTGAGGCTCCTCTACATGATACAGACTGTGTATGTTAGGTAATTTAGATTTGTCAAGTATTATTTATTAATTTAAAATCAAAACAAATTATATTTGTATGTATATATATAGAATTTGAAAATTTTATGGTGTTTCATGTGTAGACCCTGATCCACAACTCAATACATCGCTCGGGTCACAGATCAGTTGAGGGCTCCAATGAGGGATCATGACACAGCTGAAGACAGAGCGATGCTCAATCCACTCATAGAGTGAGACATTTATGAGTTTTTATTATGATTCAAATGTTTTATATTTGTACATTTGGACATTATGAGTTACATGTATTATATTTTATCTAGACATTTTTATGAGTCACACAAACTTTTATATCCAAATGTTGTTATTATGAGTCACATGTTTTATATCTAGACATTATATACACTTATGTTTTATATCTTAGAGATGTTCTTATTATGAGTCACATGCTTTATATCTTAGAGACATTCTTATTATGAGTCACATGCTTAATATTTACATTTCAAAATTTATATTATGAGTTACATGCTTTATATTAATTATTTGGACATTTGGGTTAATTATCTTGGTACACCTTGCCACCTGCACAAAAGAAACAAGGACTAACTAAATATACATTGAAAATCAAAGCATAAAAGAGAGGAATTTTGATAGATGTTGTAGTTGAAACCTAAATTTATATTATGAGTTACATGCTTTATATAAATTTAATTTAAAAAAATCTTAGAGTTTGGTATTTTATCAAGTTATATTTCTTAGTATTGTTTTTATGATGAAATTTCATATTCTTATGATTCTAATTAAGTACAGTTTCTTTTTTATTAAATATGCAAGAGGAAGCAATACCTTATGACGATGGTTTAAATCCATTCTAACTTACAATCCTTCATTAGTATATGATCTTATACCCATTGTTCATTTTCCACATGTGCAAGGGAACTAGTTAAGTAAGGTTGTGCTTTCATATGATTAATGTATTAGTGTCTAACTCGTCCTTGTATGCAAAATAAGTTTTCAAAATATTTGAAAAGAAGCTCTAAATATAGACATTATGGTTGCATCTTTGACAAAGTATAGTGTTGATTTAGGTATTTTGTTATCTAATGAATTGCTATCATGAGCTATATCTTCTCCTATTTCTATTTTATGAAACCTTGGGAGAACCTATGTGAATAATATGAGGTAGTTAGACCTAGATTTCTGTATCCCCATATTTTTAGTGAAATTGTGAAATTAATTCTTTGAATGAAAAGATGTCTTTTACAATAAAATGTTTACATTAGAATGATTGGTTATAATCATACCTTCCCTACTATACATTTTTAGGGATTATATTTTTTTATTAGGCCATTTGATGTCTTTCTATATGATCTCTATTTTAATATTACGATTCTTTAGGTTGAACTACATATATTACTTACATGACATAGTAATTTGCATAGTGTAATCATCCTTGAGAACATTTAGGTTGTATTTGTGGTGACCTAGTTTATGAATAATCAGGTTATGCACCTTTGTTCATCTATGTTGTACCCTTCTTATGGCTCAAAGAAGAGAGCCTAGATTCTTGCTATGAAATTGGTTTAAATGATTTATTGTTCCTATATGAACAAATGTAATTTAAGTCAACCTAAATTGATTCGAAGTCTAATAGGCGAACTATAAAGCCTCTAATCATGTTATGTAGGGAAGGCCATGTTGTATGAGCCCTTGAGGCCTAGGTCTAGCCCCTTAGGTCCTAGTTCCCTAAAACCATGTTGCCAGGAATGTTTATCATGATTGTTTATTTATCTTGAGAGACTAATTCTATTATCTAGTTTTGCAGAAATCATGGCTCTTCATGATACAAGATTACCGGGGTTGAGTGAGTTATTTGGGTGTGCTGCAAGAAAAAATGGTAGGACTAAAGTATTAGTTAATCAATTATTTTATATGGCTGAATTTTAAATTTTAAACCTATGCATCTAAATTATCAATTCGTAATGTTACATTGAATCTTATGTGTTGATAGCCAATTTGTGAGACAATTTAATTATATTTAGTGATGTTTGTGGTTATTGCATGATGCTTGAATCAAGATAATTTGTGGGCATGACATAAAAGGTGGCTTTAATGCTAAATCATTAGGATTAGTATGCATCTTGAAGATTGTATGAAGCCCTTGTTTTATTTCCCATTTTTTGACATTACACTAGCCTTTCATATCTCTTTTTGTTTTATTTTTAATGAATACATGCTCTATTAAATATCAGGACAAATTCTAAAGATGAAAACTATTAGTGCACTAGACATAAACCACTAAATCTTAATGCCAGAAATTGAATGTTGTTCCCTTAATGTTGAAAACTAAACCCTAAATGTGAACCCAAAAGATAAAATCATAAACATTGATACTAAGCATTAAACACAAACCACTAAATCTTAATGCTAAACATTACATTTTGAACTCATAAATATGAAAGACAAAACTTGAACATGAATGCTAAACCTTAAATATAAAAATCTAAACCCCAAATTGTAATTGGTGAACCTTAGGCCTTGACCCTTGAACAATGAACATTGAACCCTAGACAATAAATGTTTGTGGAAAATGATGATTGTAAGTCATTTGACAAGATTGATGGGAAAGGAATTTTTTAGTGGTTATATGTTTCTATTTGGCTATTTTTGACATTCCTAGATCCCTCAAATTTGGTTATGTTTATGTTCTTCAAAATTATCCAATTTGGCCAAAATTGATATTAATGTGAAACAAAATTAGATTGAGTTAGAAATTTTACTTCTTTAGTATGAAAAAATATCATGATATTACATATTTAAAAATTTGGGAACTAACCTCCACCATCTTATTAAGGACTATTTAATAGTTTTTTAAATGTTGACCCCATTTCAAAATCTTTATTTAAAAGTTATATATTGATTCAAAATTTGGATATTTAATCACCATAAATATTATATATTCCTATAAAAATCTAGTCAATGAATTTCAAAACAAAGGTATAAGGAGAAAACATTCCCATCCACTCTAAATTTGTTTCCTAATATGACAAAATAACCTAGAATATTATGCTTCTTTGTAGTGGATACCATTAAATATCTACCTAAACTTTAGTTAAAATAACAATCATCATGTTAAAATCCAAAATACAAAAGAACTCTTAGAAGAGAACTCATAAGCATATCATCTTTGAACATGTAAATTTTGAACTAGATAGATCTATTTAATGTAGGTTTATTAATTTTGAGACCCCTACATGATAAGGATACCAAAAAAAAGAGCTTCCCTTAGCTTCAAGAAATATTTATTCTATACTGACAAGGCCAACCATGTGAAGGTGGAATCTCAGTGGCCTCACTTAAGACCTAAGACACCTAAGACCTAACACACCTAAAACCTAAGACCTAAGACCTAGAACACAACTAAGACCTAGAAGACACTTTTAAGACAATTAAGACATGTACATTAAGACACCTAAGACCTTTAAGACACTTAGAAGACATCCTACTTGACACATTTAAGACACCTAAACACTTAAGTCTTAAAACACCTAGGAAACCTAAGACCTATAAGACACCTATACACCTCTAAAACACCTAAAAATTAAGACATATCTAAGACACCTAAGAAACTTAAGACATACAGAAAGACACCTAAGACCTTTAAGACACTTACTTGACACAACTACTTGACACATTTAAGACACCTAGACACCTAACACACCTAAAACACCTAAGAAACTGTAAGACCTAAGACACCTCTAAACACCTAAGACATCTAAGACTATCTATATATAGTTTAGAGATCATACCTACACAACATGAAGTTCAATTTTATAACTTGAAATCCTTATAGGCATAGACCTACATAATTACAAAAACAAAAATCTATGTAAATAAATTTATAGCTCATTTGTAGCTTGATCGTGTTTGATTATAATAAAATTTGAACTAAGAACCATTGAAATTAAAAATTGAAGGGAAAGAACTATCAAGAATCATGTACATTTTAAAATAAATCAATAGATCAATAGATCATTCAAGTGCATATACCTTCATGCCATGTATCGATTGCTTCAACTCACTCTTCAATAATGTAGTTAGAGCTCTTGGTACATATAATCTGGATCTTCTCTATCTATTATTATCTCTAAAATCTTTTCGTGATCTTCAATAGACAACCTCCACTTTTGTTGGCCATGTCCTCTTTTTTGTAAAGTTTCCAAACATAATCTTGTTGCTATAACTAAGTGATTGTACTGTAGAACCTTTTGTCCTGGCATATAATCAATAAATATAATACCATTTTTATCTATCTTTACTTGTTGATAATAGGTGCCTTCAACAATAACTGATCCAATGGATATGATTGTCCATCACCATCTGTCATTGATTCTAACAATTTTGATTTTTCTTGTGTGCATCTTAGTAGATAGTAATCTACACCTTCTGTATTGTCAGGATCTGCAACCACAACAAAAATATCACATGCACACACCACAAGTAAACATGTTTGTACATTTGAGTTGAACAATGTAAATCAAATGTTCAAAACTTTATTATGTAATCTAGAATATAAATCAATTCTGTAACTTACCTATAACAACTAAATCTAATACACATTCGTAATCAGTTGAATATATAGGATCATATACATCTACAATGTCACTATCTTCAAAAGGAGGCATTGATACTATTTGTTTCATTTCCAATTGTGAAACATATCCATCCCTTACATTTGGACATTGTAGAATATTTGCATTATTCTCAATGCAATCAACACAAAAATAAGATTTTTCTCTCACTTGAATAGCAAGAGGCTTGCTATGTCTTGTAGTCATGACTTGATGCAAACTTCTAACACGATTAATAGCTTGACAATTATATGGATTTGATCGATCAATATCTGCACGTATGAACAAATTCTTGAGCATCTCAATTAAAACTATTTAAATTCAATTAAATCACATGTGTACTTAAATTTAAATATTAAAGTTTTCAAATAACATAAATTCAATTAACATACCTTTAACTTCCCAAAAATAGTGTTTGTTGTATATTGAGTCATGGGCACCAAAATGGCTTTTGCACCATTCAACAATTTGACTTGCATTTTGTATGGTGTTACCTGTAATTTCATGTTGGTGTTCAATGCCCAGGTAAGAGGTTTAAGAATTTAAAAATGTTCACATGTACATCCAACTATTACAATACATGTAGATCAATTACACAAATCATTGTAGAAGTATTCAACAATTTTAAATTTTGTAAATTCTGTATCTAGTATGTATTACCTGCAAATTCATATTGGCAAAGTGCATGCTTTACACATGCTCTTGCTCC
The DNA here is from genome assembly GCA_027924645.1 of Cunninghamia lanceolata. Lineage (NCBI taxonomy): Eukaryota > Viridiplantae > Streptophyta > Pinopsida > Cupressales > Cupressaceae > Cunninghamia > Cunninghamia lanceolata. The sequence goes on from BSBN01001807.1 coordinate 5,110,879, forward strand.
ATCATACTCTCCTTTTCCATGTCCACTCCCAAAAAAATTCTACAAAAACTTTATGCCAAATTTAGCATATTGTTGCGTTAAACAATTAAATGCTTTTGCAGACTTAAATTGTCCTATATAAATAGTTATATATAAACAATGGTTTGAAGACCAAAAATTAGTTAAAAAATCAAGTCTTAAAATTTTATAAAATTTTAAATTAAAAATTAAAAATTAAAAAATAATAATAAAATCAACATTTACCAGCACATCCATCAGACCAAATCCAGTGTTGTAATGCAGTAATACCACGTTGTCGCAAATCTTCAAAAAACATTCGAAAGCAATGTGCTACATAGCTTCTATCATGACCCTTATCATCACTGATATAAAAGTGAACCTCCTTGATGATAATTCGTTCATCTTCGGTACTCTCTACCTCATCTACAAATAACTCAACATGTCTATAGCAAACTTGTACAAAGATTGTGACTTGCTCTGAATGATAATATTGACTTTGAATCTCAGTTTGAGGACTCAATGTATAATTTTTAGAAAAATCTACAATAGAGAGAATACAACCCAGTGGAAAATAATTCTTTGAGTCATGAAATTGCTTAGCCTGCCATCTTGCACCATGACAATGTTGGATATGTGGGTATACAATGTTACAAAATTTGTTCATAAACTCGTAGCAGGACAATTCACTCTCTCAAAACAAATTTTCTGGATTCAACTCCTGACTTTGTTGAGTATTTCTTATATTCAAATCTCTTCCAAAAAACTATTATTGAATGATCAATATTCTCAAATGGAAATTTTTTTGTCAAATTTCCACAATCTACACATATATTTCTTATACACTGTACATTGAATTCATCTAAATCTTCTAATTTTTCACATAAGATAGACTCCATAAATTGTGTTGTACTTCTAGGGATGGCAACATTTAGATTAACTATTGCCACAAGTTTTTTATATGAATGTAGATGTAGATCAAATTCAACATAATTTTGATAGCAACAAGTTTCACGTACTTTATTTATACGTACAAAATATGGTCGTAAATTCTCAAACATCCTTTGAGAAATCTTCACCTGTGAAAATTCTTGCTTGAATGCTTCAAAAATTTCACTTTGTGTTGTACCTATAAAATGCTTGGGATGAGAAATTTTTTTTCCATCTTCATCTTTTATTTGTATAGTGTCCCTTCTATTGGAAGAAACATGAGAGTGCTCGGTCCAATATCCATTTACTTTTTGGTTTACATCTTCTGAAATTCTCTCTTCGAGGGACTCGATAAATATTTACCGAATTATTTTTAATATTTTAATCTAATCTATTTCTCTTATTGATATATCTTTGAATAGTTCTCCTAGATACATTTATTAATTGGGCAATTGCTTTAACTTGTCTTCTATGTGATAATTTCTTACTAGAAATTATAGTCATCAATGCTCTATGTGCAACACTTAAATCATAACTTCAACTTTTGGTTTGGATAGAATCCAATGCTATTTGCAAGTTTTCAATTACTATTTGATTTACTAAATTTGAAGATTTTTTCTTGTTATCAACTCCTAACAACTCCAAAATAGGGGTCATTTCTTTTCACCTAAATAACTTTGCACATAATTGTGCTATTCCAATTAGAGATTTATCTTCAAAAAATTGATCCCAAATTCTTCTAGAGTGCAATTTTATTGTGCTTTTAGGTAACATATGTTTAGGTGAAATATTTTTGAAAAGAGCATCCTCATCCAACTCCATAAGTTTTTTTATTCCATGCAAAAAATTTCTATCACTACTACCAATTTCATCTTGTACTTGTTCATTAACATGCCCTCCAACTTGTTCATCAATAATTGCAATGGGTTGTTCTTGACTAGATGTTCCTAGGTTTTTTTCATCTCTTTTTTGGTCATACAACCTTGATCTAGTTCTTTTATTCCCCATCACAAATTGTTTTTTTTAATTCTCCTACACACACATATTCATCCTAATAAATAACACATGAAGTTCAATTTCTACATGGTAAAATGAGTAAATAAGTTGGGAATCATGTTACATACTTGAAAATTTGTAGCCTCTCTTGCCAAAAAAACTCCTTTTGTGTGGTTTCTCCAAATGCTTGAATTGAAAAAAATTTTAAAAATAATTTTTAGCCTCTACTATGAAAAATTCTGCTTCTTCTATTTTCTCCTTGATGCTCGAATTGAGAAAAAACACAAAAAATAAAGATATATATATATATATATATATATATATATATATATATATATATATATATATATATATATATATATATATATATATATATATATATATATATATATATATATAATTAAGTTTTTTTTAAAAAATTAAAAAATAAAGCACTGACCGGTGGTGGTCACCAGAAATATATAATTTTGGGTGACTCAATCTTGCCTGACTTTAATCTGGGCGATTCGAAATCGGGTGAGTTTGATTTGCCTAAAATTATCTATGTGGCATTCCACTTGGCAGCCACCTCAACATTTTCTATGGTTTTCTAAAATTCTCAACTTAAACTAAATATTTCTTCAATCAAAATGGATTATTTCAAAAATAAAAAATACCCTTCTATAGAGCTCTGAGTCTAGAGTCCAAATATGTTTTTTTTTAATATTTTGATTAGTTTTAATATGTTTTTTTTAAATTATTGCAAGTAGGTTGTTAAAATCAGAGATGGCACTGATTAGAAATTAAAAAAAAATCAAAACAAATCCAAATTTTTTCAAAATTATATGGTTCACTAGAGGAAAGAGTCCTTTCCAAAAGGGTATAATTGGTTTTGTGAAAATGATAAAAAAAAATTATACAAAAGTTGACGTGGAATGAAAACTATCAGATTCTATAAAGTTTGACTTTAAAATGATATTATGAAGAAAATATGCATTGAAAAGTTTTTTTTTCTCCATGCACTAGATATTGAACTCGTCTATTTGGAAAAAAAAATTAGGGAAAAATAAGATTGTTTGCTCTTTTTTTGGTGATGTGGACTCAAAGTCACTTTTTCCTGAAACTTTTAGCAATTCAAAATTTGCTCTTAAATTTATAAAAAATGTTAAAATAATTTTTAAATTTTTTTGAAAAATTACAAGTGTAGAGTAAACTCTACATTTTGTTTTAGCTTTGTTTCTTTCTCATTATATTTCTAGTTGCTATTTCTATATTTGTGGCTTGTTGTTTCTATATTTGTGGCTATATGTTTCTCGTGCACGAATTGCGCCATGTGTCATGTTATTTTTGAGCAACAATGTATTGTGGAGGCTGCCACGTGTTTCTTCCATATGCTTCTTTTCTATGTTGTTACATAGGGCTCCACATATTCATGGCTTTGTTTCTTTTATAAAATTTTATGCTTGTTGTGGAGTGTGCCATGTGTTGATGTCGGAGGCCATGACAAAAGTTTCTTTTGATACCATGGGCTTGTGGGTTGTGCCGAGCGTCCTTTCTAAAAGTTGTGGAAGCTGCCACGTGTATATCTTTTTCATAAAGTTTTGTTAGTACCAGCATATGTGATGGGCCCACAATATTGAGACACAGTTTATAGCTATTACCAGAGTGTGCCACATGGCAAAAGTGGAGGGATGAGCTACTTTCTTTTTTATGCTTTTGGGTGAAGACACGTATGTTTCTTTGTAATCTTTATTTGTTACTGGAGCATGACAAGTGTCAATCTCTACGAGATTCTAAGGGACCTTTTTCATAAGCTATTGATATTACCAGAAGGGGCCATGTTTCCAATTTTACTTTAAGCGGGTGGTGCGATGTGTCACAGTATTGTTTCTCTATGTACGAATTAAAGAAGCATATGTGGCAGGTCCCATATAATAATGTCTCAGTTTCTAAGTGTTGCGGATAGTGCCAAATGTCATAGATATAATTTGCTTGGGGCATAAAGGTAGAAAGCTATTAGTATTGTCTCATGATGCTAGGTGTCTCAGTGTAACAGTGGGTGCTGCCACATATCATATTTTAAAGTCTTGCAGATGGCAACAAGTGGCGTTGTTTTGTTTGTTTTTGTTTCGAAGGGAAAGATGCTAAATGTTCAGCACAAGTTGCCGCAAACTATATTTTTGAAGCTTTTAGAGCCCGCAGGTACTGCAATGTGTCTCAACCGAACTACAGTTGGGGTGCCACATATTTTGTCTGTCATCCAATGAGCATAAAAGAAAGATGATTGCATATTTAGAAGATTTCAATGCCAGAGGAGTCCTAGTTAACTTCAGTTCTATTGATACTGTTGGAGATTCAAAGCAGTTACAGGCGATCTTGAGCCAAATTTTGTGGCTATAAATATAGGAGATATTGTAATTCAGAGATATATAGAAAATTGATTAAAAGTTTGGAGATCTTTCTATGACCAGATTGTATCATTTTGCCTTAGTCTAGCTATTTCTGATAAGAAAGATGAAATAGCTATGCATGACACTGTGCCTTTTGTATTTGCTGAACTATTAATGAAAGAAGATTTGTTTTGTGCCATTGCTGATATCATTTGTGTCTTTGCAAAATCTTATGAGTTTAGCCTTGAATCTTTTAGTTCATTTATAATTGGTTTATGTTAATCATTTATAATATAGCTGAATCTGAAGAATCTGTTCATTGTGCTAGTTAAGGAAATACATTTTATTTAGGCACATCGTTATAGGTTTAGATTTTACTTATTGTATCTGTAATCTTGTTTCTTCCTCTACCCTTTACTCAAAACCCCATTAAAATAGGAAGAGCCAACTTCTTTAAAATCTAGAGGTTGTTCCAAGTAGCAAGTCCCACATTCTTGAAAATTCTCATGTTGGTGTTGGAACCTACGCAATTTTACATATCAACAATTTTTGGCACGCCCAGTGGGACCTTTCTTGAAGTCTTGATCAAGATCATATGAACCAGAAGGCGACGAGGAGTTAGAGTTGTGGATCGACAATGAGAGCTTAGTCTGCTACTAATCCAAGGATTTTATTGCCACCATTATTTGCTACTCCAAGAAGAAGACTGAGTCAAGTTGCAATAGCATCAGGAGTAAGCATGGGACACCTGTAGCCCCAAGGAACTATGCAAATTAGAACACTGGTAGTCCTTCAGTCTTCTGGTACCACCAGCTACTTGGGATCTAATTCCAGCTAATGCTTTGAAAGCTTTACCCAAATTTAGTGGAGAAGATTACGAGACACTAGGGGAGCATCTTCAAGATGTATCAGATGTGTGTGCAGTACATGTCATTATTGTACAAAATGTAGCAATCAAATTGTTGGCAGCTTCTTTCAAAGGGAAGGCTCTAGACTGGTATATATCTTTGACCCTGAATACAATATCTACCTGGGATCAGCTTGGTTATGTTCTTTTTGCAAGATTCAAAGAGAAGGGTGACAAATCCTCCCTACTACAACAATTAATCACCATAAAGAGGGCGCCACAAGAAGCTATAATAGACTTTAATACTAGGTTTTAAAAGACCTAGGATAGGATCCCTGCTACAGCTAGACCACCATCAGGTATGGCCATTGTTTTCTATCTCAAAGATTTCAATTCTGATATATCTATAATGATTCAGTCCCTAGGAGGCCAGACCCTACCAGAAGCATATGAGTTGGCTGTTAAGGATGAGAATAATCTAATAGATACTGGAAAGTTACCTCTAAGGCCTCCCATTCCTATGTTCCCAGAAATTTCAATTCCCTTGCCACAGGAAGTCCCTAATCCTACAACTACACCTGTGTCTATGTATACCTTCCCATGACCCCAACAATCTACTGTCACAACACCCTCTGCCCCTCCATCTGAAATGGATGATATGAAGAACATTCTTAGGACCTTTTCAAATGAGGTTATTAATATTAAAAGGCAACAAACTTCTTACCCAAGGCCTCCTTATCAAGGTTTCCAAGGAAATAGACCCCCATATCAATCAAATCAGTATCAAGGTCCTCAAAGACCAAATAACCCTCAACCTTCAAACCAATTGGTCATGGTTCCCACACCTTTATAGGTTGTCCCTCATAACCCAAATAGAGAGATAGTCCCTGGGCAAAATATATTAGCAGAAGATACCAATGCTTGGTGCTTTCCTTGCAACAATGCACATACGCCCAGAGATTGTCGTAGAGGCAATTTAGAACAAAAAATAGCAGAATAGAGGAGGGTAGAAGGTCAAGTTATGGTGTCTAATTCTCCTCCATACTAGTCACCTAGTGTCCATAATGCAGTAATGGTGGCTCAGATGCAAGGGATGTCTATTCAGCAAGAAGAAGAAATTGCCCCTGAACATGCTTTATTTTCATGGATTGAAGATGAAGATTCAGTGTTCTTGAATGAAGCATCTACTTCCAAGAAACCCGTAGTGCAGTCTGATTATTATACCAAACTAAAGAGAAGAATGATGGAGCAACCCAAAGCCACAAACAATGAGATTGTTGGAGATCCTACTTCCCAGAATTATTATAATCTAGTTTCCATGCAAGAAGTACTCCAGCTAGTTCAGTATCAAGCAGCCTTTGGCCAAATGCTAGAAAGAGGAAGGTATCCTTACTACCCAAAGACATAGATACTAGGACCCATGAATGTAGTGGAATAGTTGAAAAAGACCCTAGCGCATGTGTCAATCTGGGATATGTTGGCCATTCCTGAGCAAAAGACACTGTTACAAGAAGTACTGCAGGTTCAGGTTGATCCTAAACTTGCCAATACAAAACAAGAAGTTGTAAATAAAAGAAAGGCTCAAAGTAAAGACACTCCATTCTTGTAGACAGCAGCTCTATTGAATACTACACCAGAGGTAAGCAAATCTAAGCCAGATCCATTTTACTTGACTTTAATAGTGGGAAAGAAATTGTTGTACAATTCAATGATAGATTCTGGAGCTAGTACTATAGTTATGCCAAAGCAAATAGTAGATGCTTTAAAGATAAAATATGAGCCACTTACTAGGGGAGTCATGCAATTAGATGAGAAATTTGTTCAAACTATAGGAAGGATTAAACAACTTCCATTGCAACTATATACCTGCCCTAATATAATTGTCAAACAAGATGTAGTAGTCATAGATATCCCCCTTGCCTTTGGTTTATGCCTATCTAGAGATTTTACAGCTAAGATAGGAGGATATATGTCACTAGATTGGTCACATTTGATTTTGAGAACCAAGTATGGAACAAAACTGAAAGTATTATCTGAACCTTTTTCCAAAGATCATATCACTGATTAACCAACCCCAAGAATTGAAGTGTCCCACACCATGATGAATAAGGAGGAGTCTTTGTTGAAGAATTAGGTGACTAGATTGAACATGATCAGCAAGAAGAAGAAAATAACCAACTAATGACCATGATGCAAAGTGATCCTAATGGAAACTATGACTCTACTGGTTTGGGCACTTATGTTATTTTTGAAGAAGGTTAAGAAATACCAAATGTTATGAGAAAAGAAGTATCTGAAAAAGAGGAACCTGACAAATGCTCAAAAATCTGGACCTTAAATTTTGATGGGGTTAGGAGCAATAATAGTGCTAGAGCAAGTATATGTCTCACTTCACCAAATGGTGAGAAAATTCTTAGAGCCATATGCTTTTAGTTTACTTACACTAAGAATGATGTTGAGTATGAATCTTTAGTGCATGGTCTTATGTTGGCCAAGAAGAAAGGAATCAAGAATTTGGTAGTTGAGGGAGATTTAGAACTAGTAGTGAAATAGATCAAAGAAAAGGTTGTGGCAAAGAATGTAAGAATGAGATCTTATCAACACGGAATTTGGGATCTAATAGATGGTTTTGATGCTTTCAATATTGAAGTCATTCCCAGAACCCAAAACACTAAAGCAGATAGGATGGCACAAATTGGTTCCCAATTTGATCCAGCAAGTGACCTACTCATTAATAGTGAGGTAGTAAAAGTGATAGTGAGACCTGTAATCCCAGACAATGACCAGCATTTGGCAAGTTTTTGATAATGATCTTCAGGTACTCTTGTTTTTACAGCAGTCAAGAGAGTTTGTTGATCGACTATAGCCCAAGATTGAAGAAGCTTATGGTGATCAAATTATCCAACTAAAGTCTAATAAGCTTCCAAAAGGATATAATTAGATTTGGTTAGTAGATGAAGACCAACACAAGACAACATTCACTACCATGTGGGGAACATTTACATATGCCAAGATGCCCTTTGGTCTTTCAAATGTTGGAGCCACTTTTCAGCGTGCCATGGATGTAGCATTTAGAGATATTATAAATAAGATTATCCTAATTTATTTAGACAATCTTACTATATTTACCAAAGATGCCAAAGATCACTTTGAGCACTTAGAAGTTGTTTTCCAGAAATGTCAGGAGTTTGGGATTTCCCTGAATCCTAAGAAGTGTATCTTTGCTATGCCCCAAGGAAAACTTTTGGGACACATTGTTTTAAAAGATGGGATCTCCATAGACCTAGAGCGAGTCACAACCATAATGAATCTATCTTTGCTAGTTAATAAGAAGGTAGTTCAGTCCTTTTTAGGAAAGATTAATTTTGTCGGCGGCTTTATATCTGATTTTATAGGGCTAGTTAGGCCCATTACTTTGTTGCTGAAGAAGGATTTAATTTTCAAATGGACAACTGAAGGGAGATAGTATTTTGAAGAAATTAAGAAATCCATTTCTACTGCACCTATACTAAGAAACCCAGATTTCTCTAAGCCTTTTATAATGTATGTATATGGAGGAGAACATAGTGTGGTAGCTGTTTTGACCTGGAAAGGTGACAGAGAAGGAGAACATCCAATAGCATTCTTTCTAGGACACTAAGAGAGTATGAATCAAGGTATAATTTTGTTGAAAAGAAAGCTTATGCTATGGTAAAAGCTCTTAAGAAGTTCAGACATCTAGTAACAGGGAATAAAATCTTGATATTAGTAGCCCACCCTAGTGTAAGGGAATATATTATGGAAGGTGAGATTACTGAAAAGAGGGCCAATTGGATAACTAAGATTTTAGAATATGATGTAGGGGTAAGGCCTACCAAATTGGTTAGAGGCAAGGGACTATGCCAATATATGACTCAAGATATAGAAAAATCAATGGCTAAAGAAGCAGAAAATGAAATAGTGTTAAGACTTCAGGGGATGGACCAAGATTCTTGGATAAGTAACAGAATATAGTTTATGAAAACTAGTGTGTTCCCAAATGAACTCTCCCCTAATAAGAAAAGGTACTATAGGCAACAGGGGGTTCATTTTGTATAAATTGATCATGTTTTATTTAGAAAGAATATTGATAGGATACTGTTAAGATGTGTAGAGAAGGATGAGGCTCAAAAGGTATTACATGAGTTTTATCATGGAACCTCAGGGGGACATTTTTAGCAAGGACTACTGCAATTAAAGTGAGACAAGCTGGCTATTTCTAGCCTACACTATTTACAGATTGCTATCAGATGGTCAAAGAGTGTCAAACTTGCCAGTTCTATACCGGGAAGAGAAGAAATGCAACATTGCCTTTAAGTCCCATAGTAGTGGATGAACCCTTTGCTCAATGGGGTTTGGATTTTATTGGCATGATAAATCTAGTATCAAATATAGGATACAAGTGGATCCTTACCGCAACAGATTATTTTACAAGGTGGAGTGAAGTAGTACCACTCAAGGAAGCTATTGAAAAGGTAATTTTAGAGTTTTTAGAAGGGATAACTACTCGGTTTGGTCCTCCCTGCACTATCATATCAGACAATGCTAAGGCATTCTTAGGGACTAGACTATTTGAGTTTGCTTTAAGAAATGGAATATATCTAAAGACTTCTTCGAATTACTATCCACAAGGTAATGGTTTGGCAGAGTTTACCAATAAGAACCTGATCAAACTCATAAAAAGAATGGGAGCTGATTATCAGAGAGAGTGGCACAAGTCATTTAACACAGCACTATTGGCTGATAGAATCACACCAAAGCAAGTGACTAAAATGTCTCCCTATGAGTTGGTCTATGGCAAATAGGCAGTGATGCCACTAAGTATATAGATTCCTACCTTATAGTTATTAAAACAGTTGGAAATTGAGGAAATGGCTCAATGCAAGTCAAACTTGCCAAGTTGCTAGAAGTTCAAGAAAAGAGTGAAAAGGTACATGAATTAGTAATGAAGCATCAACAGAATGTTAAAAAATGGTTTGACAGAGAAAGCTTCTAATCAAAATTTTGAAGTTGGGTTTCTGGTATTGAAATGGGATGAGAGAGCTACCAAGCTAGGCCGACACAACAAGTTTGAATCATTATGGACAAGTCCTTTTAAGATCCGTTTCTATAAACAACAAAATGTGTTTGAGCTTGAGACTATGGACGGAGAGCCTGAAGTGATTTCAGTAAATGGGATCTTGAAACATTTTACTTAAAGTCCTGAGACTCACCATGTATCATAGTTAGTTAGGTGCTTTTACTTCTTTTTCTCGCTTTTGTCTTTCTTTCCCACTTTTTATTTTGAATAAGTGTTCCAAGAATACATCTCTTCAGCACAGAGGTCCCTTTCATTAGCAGTTGCATTTATTAAAGGTTGTTCAGTAGTTCCTTAAATTTTAAGAAAGTACCCATCATTTTAGAAGATTGCCACTCCAAATATGGATCTGACACTCCGTCTAATAAGGATTTCAAAGGATACACTAACTGTCTTTTGGCATTAATTCCATAAATAAGACATGATGTGTCATTAATTGTTTCATTATGCCTCACCGAGCTAAGTTTTTAGTTCCTTTAAGCTTCTCATTTGCTATTGTCATTTTGCATTTCTAGTTGCTATTTGTGTCAAAGCTTTGTTTCTTACCTAAATTCCCTGTTAAGTACAGCTTCGCTTACAGTTTCTTACCTTTTGTGTCAAGAGTTTCCAAGGATTTTCTTTACAAGAGATACAGAGATGTTAGAGTCATAATCACCACAAGAAGGGCTAGGGCTTTTTGACCAAATTGATACATTAATGAATAGCAAATCTTATGCTTATGTGCCTACACAACCAATTAAAAGCTATCCGAGGACAAGGGTCCATGAAATAGGGGTGTGCGCAGATCTGTCACAGGTGAAAGATTATGCTGATGGCATTTTCGACACTCGTATGCAAAAAAATACCAATAATCTCTGAGAGGGGGCTCATCAAAGGTGCCTCATCTATGTTTTAAAGGGGTAGTGGGAAACTTTTGGTATGAAAGTATGGACATCCGAATTGGCATAGTTCTTAGTTCCTAATGTTCACCTGTGCCCTGAATTGATCGAGCTATGTATAGAACTATTTCATCCTCCAACTCTTTCTATTCAACGTGGCTCCTTTATTGTTGAAATTACCCCTAAGGCAATTAGGGATATGTTGGCTTTACAACATGACAGAATAGCCACATTTCCTACTATTTCTAAGTTGCAGGGTACATGGGCAAACGTCCATAGTAAGGTGAAGTTTCTAAATGCTGAGATGTGTTTAGGTGAGGAGAATACCTAGTTGCCTACTCTACCCACAGGCCATGCTCAGTTCAATGCTGACGTTCAAGATGCCCTATCCATGCTAGCCTTTATTTTCAGCCAGTATGATGATTCTACAGTACATGATTGGCAGCTTGTGGTGATTTTCAGATTGAAAATGGCAGACAAGTCACATGAGGACTGAGTTGAATTTGTCGAGCATATTTCTACTGCCATGGTGGATTAGCTTGCAAATTTTTGACAGAATCATGTTTTCAGGTATTCAGCATACCTGTTCCACTTGATACTATATCACAATTTTAGTCTCTTTCAGCAATTCATTCCTTTAAATATGTATGATCCTAAGTCTGGTAGCAATAGGACTATCTCGGTGTCCTCATGGACTCATGTTCCTTCAGAAACCTCAGACCCATATGAATTTGCAGAATGTTTTATTGCACCCGCTTTCAGTCATTTGAGTCCCGATCCTATAGAAAATAGGATGACATAGAGCCTCAGAGGTTTCTTAACCAATTTACAAATCCCTTGTGATTATTTCTTTGGGGCTCATACTACTATAATCAAAGTCCATGGCTTTGCTGAAGAATTTGTTTTATTGCCAAAGGTCTTAACCCCTAGGGTTACATTTTTAGAGGTGGCTCGTCAGATGTCTGTCATTGACAATAATTTTGGACATAAGAAGAGGAAAAGGAAGATGTATGATGTCCCATGGATTAGGGAGAAGATAACAATTGAGATTAGAGGAACTGAAAATCTTCTTTTGAGAAAGTTAGTTGCCTATGGTTTTTTGATTGTTGAGGATAAATGGAAATATGATCTAGATAGCTTCTTAGCTTCTTGGATTATCAATAACAAGGTTTATGCCAAATTCTTTCATGAGGGACGCCCATTCTGGGAGGTTAGAAGATCCCCTAAACAAGATGACCCTGCATACTATGTTGAATTGAGTGAGCTGCCATATGAGGGCCCTAGGCCCTAGGAAACATTTAATGTGAAAGAGTGAGAGTTTGATCCCAAGGTTAAGATGACCCCAAGTATGAGAAAAACTTTGAAAAATAAGGACTGGAGTATAGAGAAAATTGAAGCCTACTAGAAATATAGACAAGAAATCTCTAAGTTCACTCACATGTTTGGGGATGTAGAAATTGATTAGACATGGGAATCAATTTGGGACGAATGGCATCCATCTCTAGTTTCTAGCCCAGATACAAGCAATTTTTCAAAGGGTTCTCAAGAAGTTGAGGAAAGAACAGAGGAGGTCCAAGAAGTTCAAGAGACAAGACAAGCATCATCTATAGCACCTCAAACCCCATGGCCTCCATCTCTTAGTGCTTTAGAGAAATCAAAAGATATTGTCTCATCGCCATCTCCCGAGAGCCATATAGCTTTGGCATCTGGGGGTCTCGAAGTGGCACCTTTACTGTAAACATTAATTAATGTTGAAGAAGAAGAGGTATCAGATAGGCCTTGAAAGATACATAGGTTAATATTGCCAGAGGAAGAAGAGGAAGAAGCATCAATTCCCCAACAACAACTGTATACACCAAAAAATGACATGACTCTGTCTAAATAAATATTTTAAATATTTATTTCATCGTAACATTCCTCTATCAATAAATAAATAAATCAATTTATTTATTTGATTCATTTTCCTCCCATTAATTGAATAAATTTCATTTATTTAATTAATTTCATCAATATCAACTTTATTCTTCTAAACAGTTAAATAATTTTAATTATTTAATTAAATCATTCATTCTTCCAAATTTAAATAAAATGCAAATTTATTTAAATTAAATCTCAGTCTCCAAAAATAAAATATAATCAAATATTTTATTTATTCTTCTAAATCTTGCACAAATCATTAAATAAATTTATTTATTTAATTCGATTTCTTATCTTCTCAAAAATCTTCAAAATTTTCTAAAAATAAATCTTCCTTGTCATGCAAAAGCAAAAGGTTGAGTTAACTGATTTAAAGCAACCTTATTTTTATCAACAAATTCTTAAATTAGAAAAATATATTCTAATTTATGAAATCAAAGCTCATCCTCATCAAGAAAATAGTTAACTCAACAAAGCAACTTTTTGAATGACACATGTCTTCTTTCTATTCATGCACATTCTCTCAAACATCCTCTACCATTGATCTTCTTAGTTCTTCTGCACCATTGATCTTCTCTCACAAGTCTATAAATACCCCTCTATTCTTCCATTTTCATATCAAGAAGCTTTCAATTAAGATTACTCTGTCGAATCCATAACACGTCATTGGCACCCCCACTCTTGCTTTTATTCATTGTCCATCTCACATTGTATTGAAGCTCATCTTCAATACAATAAATGTCCTAGCCATTTCTCCATCATCATCTTGAGGAAACAAATCAAGGAAGCAAGCTTCCTAAGGGCTACATTCATCACCAAAGATCGATCGAGAATAGGAGAACAATGGAAGCCGTGAGGTAATAAAATGCTATAAGTTTGTTTATTTGTTTTAATCTTTGTTATTTGCATATTCCATTAAGTTATTGGGTTTATGATTCATTTTAATATTATCCAATTTTCCCCATAACAACAACAAGTTCCAATCATCTCATCGATGGCTCAGGTAAGTACTTCTTCTCCCTTTTCTCTTACCTTTGTTTCTTCTCATTTAGGAGTGGCAACCCAATTTACCCAAGTTTCCACATCTCCTGCCACTTTTGTTGTGCCTTTACAAACATTTTCCCCAGCTGCTAGTTCATAGGCCATATCTTTACCATTATTTTCCCCATCCATGCCCAAGAGGGCTTTGCCAAATTTTGATCCTAGTTAGCTGATGACTACCATCCCTTATGGTCTGCCTCAAGGTCATCCATTTGCTGGGGCTATATTGCATCACCTCCTACTTTCCAAGCCCATGCTGATATAGCCAGAAAAGCTAGAGAAGCTCGGATGGAGAAGAAAAAGAAGAAAGAGAATAAGAGCCCTATTGTAGCCCACATAAAGTCCTTGTTTGATCCCATTCAATAGTCTTTGACTGTCACACATTTGACTCCCAATGTTGTCAAACCTAATGAGCAAATGCAACCCCAGGACTATTCAATGAATGCAGTGGCTATGGATATGTCTCTTTTCAAGCCACAAGACCGAGTTGAATTAATGACTAAAACTACTTCAGTAATTGCTACTGATTATTTGAAGGTGTTCAAAAGGATATAGAAAGTTGAGGCTGACTTGGCACAAGAAAAGACTAATAGCAGTAACCTCACTTGGGAGATACAGGCCAAGGTTAAAGAAATTGACACATTGAATAAAGAATTGCAGTCTATAGTTTCTCTACATATTCATGAAGCAGCACAGGATCAAATTGTAACCTTGAAAGTTGAGTTGGCATAGGAGAAAGCTGTTGTTGCTACTTTAAGGTAGGAGAAGGCCAATGTAGAGAAAAGGTATCAAGACAAGTTGTCAGAGGCATCACAATTGCTCACTCTTAAAGGAGAAGAACCTGAATAGCATAGCTCAAGCATAGTTTATGGCAGAGCAACAAAAGACAAAATAGCTAACAATTGAGTTGGCACAAAGGCCACAGACTGTAGGTGTTTTAAATTTGGTGAAAGAGCTATATGCCTCTGTGTGGTAAAGAATCTCTAAGGATATTGTACAACTTAAGCCATCCCTTACCTTTTTGCTTAATGCCAAACAACTATGTGAGAAGTAGAGTCTCTTGTACAAGCAACTTTGTCTATTGTTTCATTGAGGGTTTTAGATTCTCAGCTTCTATTGGAGAAATTATATGACACATCTGAGGAGACTCTTTCTACAGCTAGTATAGGTGATAGGATGGTGGCTACCAAAAGGGTGAATGAAGTGCTGAGTTGTAACTCTGCTTCTATGAATTGTAAGGAGCTTATGGATGTGGTCAAACAAGGAGTTGATAATATGAAGAAACATATTGAAGATTTAGTGTAGTTGGGTCTGTCGTCACCTTTTCCTAATAATAATACAGTGTTAATGATTGATGAGATAAAGGCTTTCCTGTTAACAAAATAAAATGATCAGACTATTTTTTAGGGTTTGAGTGATTCCTCCAGTGTGGGAGAGGTGGAAGCTGTATTGGTTCCAATGGCTTAGCTTGAGTTTCAATTACATGCTGTAGTTCACATTTTGCAATCTTTTTCCCACAAGGATATTATCAATTTGGATTTTGCTTTCCAGGATTTACAAAGTAGACAGGGATTGTCAGATTCAAAGTGGTCTGTGTACCAGGTTACATTGAAAAATTTGTGATTAAGTTTTCATTTGAAATGGTAGTACAATTTTGTTCCAATTTTTGGAAGTTCTTTCTGAGTAAGCCCAAAAGTCCTTATGGTCGCAATAAACTATAGAGTAAACTCTACATTTTGTTTCAGCTTTTTTTCTTTCTCAGTATATTTCTAGTTGTTGTTTTTGTATCTGTGGCTTTCTATTTCTGTATCTATGGCTATATGTTTCTCATGTGCGGATCGCGCTATGTGTCATGTTATTTTTGAGCAACAGTGTATTACAGAGGCTACCGCGTGTTTCTTCCAGATGCTTCTTTTCTATGCCATTGTGGTGGGCGCCACGTATCCATGGATTTGTTTCTTTTATAAAGTTTTATGCTTGTTGTGGAGTGTGCCATGTGTTGATGCCGAAGGCCATAACAAATGTTTCTTTTGATACCGTGGGCTTGCGGGTTGTGCCGAGTCTCCTTTCTAAATGTTGCGGAAGTTACTGCATGTATATCTTTTTCATAAAGTTTTGTTAGTACCAGTGTATGTGATGGGACCACAATATTGAGACATAGTTTATAGTTCTATTACCAGAGTGTGCCACATGGTGAAAGAAAAGGGATGAGCTACTTTATTTTTTATTCTTTTGGGTGAAGACACGTATGTTTCTTTGTAATCTTCAGTTGTTGCCAAAGCGCAACAAGTGTCAATCTCCACGGGATTCTAAGGGACCTTTTTCATAAGCTATTGATATTACCAAAAGGTGCCACATTTCCAATTTTGCTTTAAGCGGGAGGCGCCATGTGTCACAGTATTGTTTCTCTATGCATGAATTAAAGAAGTGTATGTGGTAGGTCCCATATAATAATGTCTCAATTTCTAAGTGTTGCGGATAGTGCCAAATGTCATAGATACAAGTTTCTCGGGGCATAAAGGTAGAAATCTATTAGTATTTCTAGATGATGCCAGGTGTCTTAGTGTAACAATGGGTGCCGCCATGTATCATATTTCAAAGTCTTGCAGATGGCAATAAGTGGCGTTGTTTTCTTTGTTTTTGTTTCGAAGGGAAAGATGTTAAATGTTTAGCGTGTATTGTCATGAACTATATTTTTCAAGCTTTTAGAGCCCGCGGGTGCTGCCACGTGTCTCAACTGAACTGCAGTTGGGGTGCCACATATTTTGTCTGTCAACCAATGAGCATAAAAGGAAAGATGGTTGCAAATTTAGGAGATTTCAGTGCCAGAGGAGTCCCAGTTAATTTTAATTATATTGATACCATTGGAGATTCAAAGCAATTACAAGTGATCATGAGCCAAATTTTGTGGCTATAATTATAGGAGATATTGTAATTCAGAGTTATATAGAAAATTGATTAAAAGTTTGGAGATCTTGTTGGGACCAGATTGTATCATTTTGCCTTAGTCTAGCTATTTCTAATAAGAAAGCTGATATACCTGTGCATGACATTATGCCTTTTGTATTTGCTAAACTATTAATGAAAGAAGCTCTATTATGTGTCATTGCTGATATCATCTGTATCTTTGCAAAATTTTATGAGTTTAGCCTTTGATCTTTTAGTTCATTTACAATCGGTCTATATTAATCATGCAACACTTGCTCTTTAATATAGATGAATTTGAAGAATCTGTTCATTATGCTAGTTAAGGAAATACATTTTATTCAGGTGCATCACCATAGGTTTAGATTTTACTTATTCTATCTATAATCTTGTTTCTTCCTCTACCCTTTACTCAAAACCCCATTAAAATAAGAAGAGCCAACTTCTTTAAAATCTGGATGCTGTTTCAAGTAGCAAGTCCCACATTCTTGGAACTTCCCATGTTGGTGTTGGAACCTGCACAATTTTACACATCAACAACAAGCATAAAATTTATCAAAAAATCTACATTTCATTAGTTTACATCATTTTGAAATTCAAAACATAAATGCCACTTTTATGAGGTCAAATTTCAGAAATTTTTTTGCTGTTGGCGAATTCCTTTATAAATTGTGACATAGGTTTGTGCTTTTACCTTGTTAATAGATAATATTGTTCCAAGAATCTTTTATAAACCTCAAAATATGTGTATTACATATAATGGTGTGCTCTATTATTATTTATCTATTAAATGAAACTTAAAATTTCATTCAAAGTGTGACATTATTCTTATGCATTGTAAGACTATGGAAACATATCATATTCACCATTTTTGCTCTCCATTACATAAAAAAAGGGAATACAATTCACTTTCTCAACATTGCATCCATCCCTAAAATGAGTTATCGATAAAATTCATTATAGTACAATGAACACATAAATTTTTAATTTAATTTAATTTTTTTTGGAATATACATCTACAACATCAACTAACAAAATTACAAAACAAACTAGGTAGTGCATTAGCTACAATAGTAACTAATATATAGTCAAGAGTCTGATAAAACAACCATCAAGAACATAGACGAAACCACCTCCAAACCACATCATATCCTAGAGTAGAACAACAACAAAAGAGGTCCTCTAGTTGAAGATTCACTACACCTTTTCTAGAGATTGCACCTTAACAACACTCTAAAGATGTGCTTGAAGATTATCTAAAATGTTTTTGAGATCTACTTTAGGTAAAGTGTTATAAGGAGAAGCATAAAATTTGGTAACACGAAGGGATAAATTTGTACAAACTATTTGATTTTCAACTCGGATGGTAAGAAAAGTGTTTAAGAAGGAAACCATACAACAAAATTTCCAAATGCACTTGAGGATGAAATAGATCTTAAAGTGATGGAAATGGTATTGCGTAAGGCTAATGCACCAAGTAGGGTAGATTTTCATGACCACATCTTGGGGAAAAGGGCTAGGAAAGCTAAAAAGAGGAAGAGCCACAAGTTGTGGGAATGTGTATAGTACCAAAAGGCATGCTTTATAGTCTCATTTTTTGCACAAAAGGACAAGACAGAGGGGAGTGGATGAATTTGAGCCAAATACCAATAGAAAATTTAAGATTAAAGATTTTGTATATTGTCAATTAGGACTATGCATCAACTTTGGATTTCTAGATTAGGAAGATAGAAGTTTATTCCATCTTGAGCGAGAAAACTTGAATTTTTATAAAGCATTAAGGTGAGGGGAAATGGATACATAAGGGAGGAGCTATCTATATATATTTTTATTAGAGGGAAACAATTGATACTACAATAATCAATTCACCTCCTATCTTTACACAAACTAGCATGATAAGGTAAGGACAAAAGACTAGAAAGATTGGGCAGAATAAGTTGTTGAATTTGAAGGATGGATTATTTATTAGTTGAGGAAAGGTTGAACTACATTTTTAGAAATGGCTAGAAGTATTCTAAGTAAAACTATTGGGATCTGACAAGTCACTGAACACTTGAATGCCCTTTTTAAAAATGTATTTGACTTTGACTTCCTTGTTGAGACCCAATGGTTTATCTTCATGCTAAATTAAATGGTTCCACCAAATGGAAGAGTTGGTGAAGCTTAGGTTGTGATTAATATATTTGTCATACTAGTATAGATATTTTGAGGTGATTTGCTAAGCTTTCTAGATGGAATTAAATGGAGGACATCCATGAGTTTTAAAAAGGAGAATGAGAAGGTGTTTGTCCCACCACTTAGTCCTATTCCAAGAAAGGTTGGATAAGGTATACTGGATACAGAAGAAATCAGGGAGTTTCCATGGTGAGTAGCCCTCTAAATCTCTAACAATCCATTATTGGAAAGATAAATACCCTTGGTAAAAGGATCAATAATTCCCAAGCCCCCTTTGTGTTTTGGTTGGATAAAATGAATCCAACATGTGGATGGAAGGCCTTTCTTATTGCCCCATTTATCCCAAAAAAAGATTCTAATCACTTGAATTAGTTGTTTGCAACAAGTCTTGGAGGCAAGCTAGCAAGATGAGATATACACAATGGTTGGCAAGGAGATTTTTGTTAGAAACTTGGATACAACTAGGCACGCACAAGAAACAATTGGTTCAATTTATAAATTTATTTTTTATTTTGGTCATGAGTCAATTCCGCATATCTTTGAGGGACATAACACTGCCTAAGGGAGTGTCAAGATAATGTGTAATAGTGTCGTGTTTAATTTCTCTCCATTCACTAGGAATCCAAGGGGGGTAAGGACTTGCATGGGTCATGATGAATTTAGTTTTAAGCATGACCAATTTAGAAGTTGAGATGTTGTAAAACAATTCCAAAATGCCTAATGTGGGGATAAATTTAGTAGCCAGGTTTTAGATAAACAACATACTATCATTAGCAAAGTGGGAGTTAAGGGCTTGGGTGTTTCCAGGTAGTGAAATACCTTGAATAAGCTTGATGGACAAGGCATGTTGGAAAAGATAACCAAGAGCATTAGGAAAAATGATGAAGAGGAATGGGGCAAGGGGGCAACCTTAGCAGATGGATTTTTTCAAGGGAAATCAGGGAGAAAGAACCATTGATGACTATTCTAGTGTTGGCATCCATGAACAATATTTTGACATGATTATAGATCATAGGTTTGAATCCCAACCATTTTATCATATTAAGAATGAATGATGACCAATAGATGCGATCATAAGCCTTATTGAAGTCAAGCCTAATAATGAGGGCATCTTGGCTAGAATGTTGTGCCCATTTGGTAATCTCATAGGAGAAAACCAAATTATCTAGGATAAATCTAAACCCTAAAAATCTAGTCTATTTAGGTCTCACAATATCCAAGGTGATGGGTTTAATCCTACAAGCCAAGGCTTTAGCAATAATTTTGTAGATGTTAAGTAAGGTGATGGGCCTTCATGCATTAATAGTGTTCCCATCTTTACCTTTAGGAATGAACTTGATTAGCCCTTGATTAATAATTGGACTTAGAGATCCAGTTTCAAGGCCTTCAAGATAAATGAGATAGACATCTTCCCATATGCAATGCTAAAGTGATTGGTAAAACTCCACTATAAGACCTTCCAATCCAAGGCTCTTCTCTAAATCCACAAAATACAAGGATTTGTGAATTTTTACAATGTTTAATTGGTGGTCTAGGAAATGAATATAATTAAGATCTATTTTGTATGGTATGTATCTTTTAACACCCTCTTCAATGATGGGGAAAAGATGATCTCTAGTAGAATCATCAATGAAGAAGTGTTTGTAATGCTCATGGAAAGTTCTCATGGATTATGGAGTGCTATTATAAGATTTTATCTAAAAAATTATTCCTACTTATGTTTATGTTGTAGAAAATGAAATAAAAATTTCATTCCCCTATCTCTATCTTTAATCCATTCAAGGTGAGAATGAATTTGGGCTCCTTTACCTTTGTAACTAGCTAATTGTCTAAGTAAATTCTTAGAATGGGAAACTAATTATTGAATGGTAATGTTATGGAGGTTGGGGGACAATAGAGATTGGCCATGTTTTAGTTGTATTTTAAGAGATTTCTCAAGTCTATGATGCCTAGTAGAAATACATGTCCTATAATCACAAAAAAATAGCGTGCAATGGGCAATAGTTCTCTCCCAATAGCTAATCCATCTATCTTTTTGGGGTATAGGTTCAACTTTCCAAGTGGCAAGGAGGCCATAAATAAAAACATACTGTAAAAGGTGGGAAAATTTTAGTTTATATGGAATCTCATTGGGAAAGGTGGTGGAATTAGTGAAGGAGAGAGTGGTGAGGATAGGGAGATAGTTAGAGAGAGTGGTTAAAAGGTGATTATGAACAAGATGACTAGAAGTGGAGGGAATAATATGGTAGTTAGGGGACAAGTAGAAGTGATCTAGATGACTCATCTTCCTCAAGAATCCCTCTCAGTAGTTGTTCCAAGTATACCAATGTGGTTTTTGGAAATCATCTTTACTCAATATCAGGTCTTAAATGTCAAGGGATTTTGGGGCCAAAGTCTAAGAATTAATTTCACATTGGGATAGGTGAGAGGGGTTATCCTAACTATAGTTGATAGTCAGAGGCATGCTCAACCATGTTGAAGTATCCCCCAAGGATCCAATAAACAATTGGGAGATGGAGGTGAAGACATTCCCAAAGTAAGGTTCTTTTTATTGAAGAGTTAGGTGCATAAATGGAGTAAAAGTCATAAAAGAAGTCCTAAAGGAGAATGACAGTCTAAATATAGTAGTTGTAAGGATTTAACTTAGAGGCCATGCCATATTTAGCAATCCAAGGGGCAAGGGCCAAGACCGCACCACCACCACCCTCAAAGTGACCAATGTGGAAGAAGAGATCATCTTTCTAGAAGGATTCATGGGTGGCATCTAATCTAGTATGTAAGGACCACCATCATAAAACCTTAAATATATATTAATTACCAAAATAATAAGATGAGAAAGGGAGATTTTTTTTCTTAAAATAGACGCAAGAAATGCAAATTCCTTAACCTAAAAACCATTCAATAATTACAAAATTTACAAAATCTAACAACGTAGATTTGGAATATAATCAAGACTTACTCCTTAATCAACAAGACCTCCAAGGTTGGATTACATAAGTATTGAACAATATATTATCACCAATCTTGACTTGGTGAAGAGAGAGAATATCATCAAGGTGATTTGTAACCACCCAACCACGAAGCAATAATCTTCCCTAGCCTTACTCCCAATAGGAGAAGCTCAACCCTTCATAAAGGATCTAGTAAACTAAAGTCCGCATGCATGAAGGAACTAGGTGCATCATGAAACTAACAAACCTATATTCTCATGCATTATCTAACCTTACACATATCCGAAGGTAAACATACATAAATTACATACATAAGGTCAAAGCATCCTTTCATAGGTAGAATGACCTATGTTCTTTGATTCCATAAATAGCATCCATAGGTATAATTGAAAACAAAACTATACAATTAGTACATATAAGAAATCAAGATCCAAGTTGCAAAATGTTCCCTAACAAATAGAAAGAAAATAAATTCTAGAGGAAAAATCATAATTGATAATTCATGATGTAACTAATCAAGTGGGTGCAACCCTTTCTATGGTGTAGTTTCCCTAGACAATTCCTTACCGGTTGCTACCCACTCAGATTAATAGGGATGAATCCAAAAGATTAGGCATACAGTTTAAAAAGAAAAATGATTGAAGTGTATCTAGTAAGATTCATAAAGACACTCATGGCATAAACAAGACTAAACCAAAGAAATGACATGAGATTCTAATCATATACTAGCTCAAGATCTCAACTCTATTCTTGACCATCATTAATAAACATCAAGTTATTAAATATTATACTTTCTAGGAAAATCCTTTAATTTACTCACCTAATAAGAAACTTGGAATTTGCAAATATAAAATTATTTAGAGATTTTCATATATAAAGTTCTCAAATAATAAAAAAGAAATATAATTATGGTAAATCTCAATGCATTCCATTAGAAGCTACTGAAATTTTTTTACAATGCTTCTAATATTGACCAAAATAAATTAAAAGAGATTGTAAACACACTACACCTACTACACATCACAACACACATGCATGATCAATATGCTATCATAACATCATGTATGCATACAATAATTATCTATTGTTTGTTTTATCATTCATTTTATCCTATAGTCATAAAAACATTAACACTACCTTTTGCTTCCACCTTAGAAATGCAAAATAAACATCTATCATTAATCAATTGTAATTCACCAACTTGAAATTATATTGTAAAACTTGTGACTCACTTTTTCCATCAATAAGATAGAATTCACTAGATGGTTGTGCATAAGTTTCTATTGAACCTTATCATGTGTGAAGTCCATCATAGCAATATCACTTGTATCTCAGTCATAAGCAATGTGAAACATACATAATGTGAAACATACATACATTTTGTTCCATCTAGCTATGTAATAATTAAAAATTATTATATTCACTTGTAAAACAAAGCAAAGCTCTATTATCTAACCAAAATAGAGTTCAAACAATAAATCCAATCAACAATAGATACCATGCAGCCATAATCATAAGTAGAAACTTACACAACTATTAATTATTCTACTCTTGTCATTGATTAGGGTAAATGAGCTCACAATGAATAAATCAAACTATTAAGATGAAAAAAATGGTGTATTCATTATTCAATAAAACTATATCATCACAATCAATAGTTATCTTAGTTACCTAAACCTATATGTTTATAATTGACAACATAACAATATCATCAATAATACAATGCTCCACTCAAGAATATTGGTGACTATATTCACTATACTATAACACCTGGTCAATTAAATTGAATACAGGAACATAATGATATTCCTATAACTAATCTAACTCAAGTTGAAAACTATCATTTTCTCTAGGTGATGAATATCTCATGCAATATGAAGTATGACTATCAGAATGACTTATGAAATTGGCAACCTCTTTGGTCACTTCATTAATCCTCCCACCATGAAAATATGACCTTTTATGAACATGATAATATGGGCTTACTATAATGGGTAGGAAAAACCTCTATGATTGTGCTACTAGAGAGCTGACAGCCTATCAAAATATTGAAAAATAACTAAAACTTAATCACATCTTAAAAGAGATTAAAAATAGTAATACACATTAAATTACAATTAATGATTAAGTTAATAGGAAATAGGTACAAATTCAAGAATATAATACCATACAAAAAGTGTTCTAAAAAAATTGTAATAATACATAAAATTAACTGAAAGCAAAATTTTTAATTACATGTATCACATAAATGTACTAGAATATTAAAGCCCCATTGTTTTACTGAACACATTAGAACAACAGATGTATAGTATAACTAAATATGATCTCTAGAAAGTAGCATTTCAATATAAAAAGGAACATAGTGAAATTGAGAAAATTCTAGAGTAACATAAATTAGTAGATCAACTATTTTAAGGTAGCTGTAACTATCAAACTCACCACAACAAACAAGAAGGATGATGAAAGATAATAAATAGTTGTAAACAATTATTGCAAATCTAACAATAAGAAAACTATGTCATGCCAGGTTAAATCCCTATTGTCCTATGATTGCAAAACTTATAGATTTAGGATTCAGTAACAATAATACAAGCATACACATGCACCCTCTTTCTTAACTGGGGATATTTCAATCAAGTTATCACTGCTCTTTCCCTCCTAAAACATTAATTACAAAATAATATAATAAAATATCTTTAGCTCACATAAATGACAGAAGAGTACCCGATGAATTTGAAACATATTTATTCTGAAAGGTTCTTTTAGATGAAAAATAGAAAAAATAAAAAGATTTTTGAATGTTGTTGGCAAGCGTAAGTCCTATTCCAAAACTTGGTAGTGTAATTAGATGCTTATTAGATAAAATATCTGGTGCGATTAGAGATGTTTTGAAACAAGGCGTTATAGATTCAAATGTCATAGAAAGTAAAGGAAATCAAAATGTGAGAGATTAGATTAGATTTTGTGAACACAAGGACACTACAATATACAGATTTAGTAGTGAAGAAAATATAAATTGAATATGATAATGAGGCATATCAATGCACAAAATAAATTATTTAGAAATTTAACAACTAAATATAAGGGTGCCACAAAATATTATTTGAAATGATTCTCTAAAACCTCACAGAAGTAAACAAATTCCAAGCTGAGTCAAAAACCATACCTGAAAACTTGATTTCAATCAATCATAAACTCCTCCTTGCCTCAATATTGTGATGATACATATGAAAATTAAGGGTAGAATCTGAATTTCTTGAGTGAAGGAGAGAGAGTCCCACAAATGCTGCCAGATTCAGGTTAAAATAGCATCCCCATTTTTTTCCAAACTCTTCCCATTAATAAAAAAAGAATAAAATAATAAATTGCATTTACTTCCACTACGCCTCTCTCTCTCTCTCTCTCTCTCTCTCCCCTCGTTAATTTATTAAAACATAGATAACTCAACTCCAAGGCTCAAATAGAATAAATAAAAATTAAATTGAGACAAAATGTAAATAAAAATAATATTTCAAAATTGCAGATTAATTGAATAATTAAATAAATTAAAATTGTTGGAATATTTATAATCTTTTGTTAGTGCATTTACTCTAGCCTGCCCCCGCGTCAGACTTGGGGATTTCTAAAATAAGACCCCAACATCCATTGCTCCTGCCAGCATTCATTTTGGTAGGTAGTTTTGAATTTGAAAGAAGAGTTGAGCATGAGTTTTTGGCAAGACATGGAATGAGACAAAATAGAGGAAAAGGAGTTGACCGCAGGAATTAGTGATAGCCTATAGCAACATAAGAAAGTGTTAGAGAGAATAGAACCTGTAGACAACAAAAGTTAGGGAATGTTCCAGCAAAGAACAAGAAGAATATAGCAGAGATAAGAAGAAGAATATTGCAGCCATAGTAAGGGAATGTGTAGTAGCACAGTGAATGTTTTGTGGAAGCTCTAGTGATTGGGCAAGTCAAGAAAATAGAGCAACAAATCTGTATGAAGATTGTAAGAAGTTTTTGTATGTAATTTTTTTCAAGAGGAAAATATAAATATATATTTCTATTCTGTGTGTTTTTGGTCTCTCTCCTTTTTATATTTGTTTCTGCTGTCCGTATTGTTGTAGCAATCTTTTCTGGATAGCCATCTAACCTCTCCTGCCTGCCAACAAGTGGTATAAGAGCCCTATTTTTCTAGGCATTTAGAAACCTTTTTTTTGTGGGTGTTTTATATAAGCCTTAGTTTGTCTAGGCCTTATCAACTTTCTCAACTTTGAGAAGTATGGCAGGTGGGGACAACAAAGGATGGCAGCAACCAGCAAATTTTGATGGACAAAATTATGATATCTGGGCTAAGAAGATGAAGACAATATTGGTTGCTAATGACCTATGGGAGTTGGTCATCAATGGGTTCATAGACACCACAGACCCAGTAGCTTATGCAGCCCTATCTAATGGTCAAAGAAACCAGTTGAAGGAAATAAGAATGAAGGATGCAAAAGCCCTTAGTCTAATTAAGGCAGCCTTGACAGAGGCTATTTTCCCCTGCATTGCAGCAGCAAACTACTCAAAACAAGCATGGGAAATATTGTAGAATAGCTATAAGGGAACTGACAAGGTGAGATCAGTGAAACTCCAACTATTTAGGAGAGATTTTGAGACCATGTAGATGAAGAATAGTGAGTCTATTTCAGACTTTCACACTAGGGTTTCTACCATGATAAATTAGCTAAGGATAAATGGAGAAACCATGAATGATCAAAGGATTGTTGAGAAAATCCTAAGGAGTCTACCTTCTAGATTTGACCCTATTGTCATAACCATTGAAGAGACTAAGGACCTATCCAAGATGACAGTGGATGAGTTGATGGGTTCACTACAAACCTATGAGCAGTGGTTGAATAGATCTATTACTTCCCTTGAGCAAGCCTTCAAGGCTCAAACCAATGCAAGAGGTAGGGGAAGAGGAAGAAATAGAAGAGGTAGATCTCAAAGAGGTAGAGGAAGAAGTAACTCCGGAAGAGGAGTTTCAAACAACCAAGAAGAGACAAGCAGCTCATAGCCAAGCTATCAAGAAAAAAAGAACAATAGTTCTAATCAGAGGTATGACAAAAGCAATGTTCAATGTTATTACTATCATTAGTTTGGTCATTATGCTAGTCAGTGTAGAAAGAAACAACATGATCATGGAGGCAAAAACACTAATGTAGCAAATGAGAACAAGGTTGAAAATGAAAAACAGTCAAATATATTTATTGTTTGCAACCTTGCTGAGAGGAGTAGTAATGAAGTATGGTATCTAGACAGCAATTGTACCAACCACATGAGTGGAAATAAAAACTTCTTTACCTCCATAGATAGCAGCATACAGACTAAAATAAAAATGGGAAATAGTGAGCAAGTTCCCATCATGGGAAAAGGTGCAGTCAACATTCAGTCCAAGAGTGCTGAAAGGAGGGTGATCCAAGATGTTTATTATGCCCCTGGCATAAAACATAACCTATTGAGCATTGGACAGATGGTCCAAAATGGTTATAAAATCTTGATGGAAAATGGAGAGTACACAATATTTGACAAAGGAGGCAGTAAGAAAGTGATTGCAGCAGTGTAGATGATAAGAAATAGAATGTTTCCTCTTAAGATACATATAGAGTCTCTGGCACTATCTCCGATGCTCACAGCAGTGGAACAACAATCTACCTTTAGGACAGTCATCAAAGACCCATTCAAATTGTGGCATTTGACCTATGGGCACTTAATTTTTTTCGGTTTGAGTTTATTGTCCAAGAAAGGCATGGTTAGAGGGCTACCAAACATTGTAGAACCTGATGGAAAATGTGAAGCCTACATTTTAGGAAAACAACATAGACAACCCTTTCAATCAGGGTTTTCTAGGAGAGCAAAAGCACCATTGGAGTTGGTGCACTTAGATTTGTGTGGTCTCATGAAAACCCACACCTTGGCTAGAAATACTTATTTTATGACATTCATAGATGATTACAGCAGAAAAATTTGGGTTTATTTTTGAGGAACAAATCAGAAGCCTTTGATAAATTCAAGTGGTTTAAGGCATCAGTTGAAAAGAAAAATGGCCACTATATCAAAGCCCTAAGAACAAATAGAGGGGGAGATTATATCTCTAAGGAATTTCTAAATTTTTGCAGGAATGAAGACATAGAAAAGTAGTTTGCAACTAGGTATACTCCACAACAAAATGGAGTGGCTGAAAGGAAAAATAGAACCATTCATGAGATGGTAACAAGCATGCTAAAAGCAAAAGGACTATCACATAATTTTTGGGGTGAAGATGTAGTAACAGTGGTTTACCTATTGAATAGGTGTCCTACAAAGGATATTCGTGATAGGATTCCACAAGAGGCGTGGGCAAACAACCAATGGAGTGTTGAACACCTAAGAATCTTTGGGTGTGTGGCATATGCATTCATGCCTAAAGAGAAGAGGTAGAAATTTAATGATAGAGGTAAGAAATGTATCTTCATAGGCTATAGTGAAGAGTCAAAAGCCTACAAACTATATAATCCCATCACCAAAAAGGTTGTGATCAGCAGGGATGTTGAATTCATTGAGAATGAAGCATGGGATGGAACGATGGACAGTACCATGGGTATTTCAGGTATTTCAGTTACAATACCCCTTGAAGATGAAGAAGCTCTGGAGGATAGCAACTCTGGAGGAACTACGGAGATCAGCAGATCAGGGAGAAACTACCGTAGATCATTGGAGAATAGAATTAAGTCTTAAGGATCACCTTCTTGGGTATTTCTTCTTCTTTTCATTTTAACTATCATGTGGTATACATGGTATATATGGTTAAGATTTCAATTGTAATTTACAGCAAAAATGCCGAAATATAGCTATACAACTATCAAGTTTAAGCTGTGTTGGTAGGCAATTTATGTGTAAATTTATTTCTTCTTCTTTTCATTTTAACTATCATGTGGTATACATGGTATATATGGTTGGGCTGACAACTAGTATATTTATATTGAAAAAAATACATTTAAAGTATATTAAGGGATTTTTTAAAAAAAAAAATTCCAATTCTTTTTTTGGTTTTTTATTTTTAATTTTTTCCAATTTCTTTTTCGGTTTTTAATTTTTATTTTTTCCAAATTTTTTTTAATTTTTTCCAATTTCTTTTTTGGTTCCATAGTTATTTGTGATTTTCTCTAGTTGTTTCTCTATTTTTTTTTTTTTCAATTTTGGTTTTTATTTTTTATTTTTTATTCTATATATTTACACAAAAAATGAGTGTTCTCATCTCCACCCTGATGTGATTGTAGAATGCCTCTCGATGTAATTAGGTAGACATCACCTTTCATTATTTTTGCATAGGGGAGGACCTAGTAATTGAGCACCCTAACTTCACGTCTCTCAAAATCATACGTGGCAATTTCGAATCACTCCAAATTTTTTATAGTAGCTTACTTGGCAAGGCCTCCGCTTATAATTAAGGTTTTAGGGCCACATCATCAAATATGATGCCACATCAACATGTTTTTTGTTGAGGTGTCAAGTAGTTGCCCAAAAAAAGGGTGGACCAATAGGTGTGCATTAAGTCATGTCATGTTGGTGTGTTGATGTGGCATCACATGATTGGTTGCTTTTTAGATCTAAAGGGCACATTTCATTAAATTATTAGTACTTATAGTCAACACTAACAACCTTAAAGTCACAACTACTAGTGCTAAACTTTTTAAAATATTGGGCCTTAAATGCACAAATACTATCTCAGCCATGCGAACTATCTTAGGTATTGGGTCTTTTCCCCTATCTTTTCTTTATGTATTGAATCAATGTAAATATGTACAAAATAAAAGCAACAAAGAGCTGTGAATGAAGGAAACAAAAATGTGACATATCTAGATGTGACATTTATTTTGTTTCTATCATGATGTTTTATAATCTTGTAAAGAAAAAACCTCATCTTAATCAAGGTTAATTAAATAAAATGGATACATTTTAATACAATTAATGTTATTTTTTTAATGTAAATATAATGAATTAGGGTATTTAATCTTAGGAATAAAAATGGAAGATCACTCTTTATTTATTTTTTAATTTTTGTTTACGCATATTTCATCTTATCTTATTCATATTCATACATATTTTTTTGATTGAATATCTTTCACTATATAAATTAATCAAAGCATAAGTACATCAAGAGATGATCAAGATAACCACAAACTACAATCCATATAGAAATTACAATCCAAAAGGGAACCTATTATAAGATAAAGATTTAATAATAGTTTCAAAGAGAATACAGCTCTAGAAGTATTGACTACAAAAAAAAGGTACTATAAAGATCAGATCCGAAGATAGTTTATATTTGAACTATCAAAAGTGATCATAATTTAGCAACTATTATTGCTCCATGGCTATAAGATAAGCTTCAAAATGATGTTAATCCCTATCCTGCATAGCATCCTGATGAAACCATTCTTCCTCAATCTCTCTGAAGTTCCTACAAATTAGTTATTTATTACATCTATATTTTCACTTATTCTTATACATATATCTCTACTTTATTCATATATACACATATTTTGTTATCTACTTATTAATGTATTTTTTCCTAAATATTCACTCTTGATTCAAGCAACTATGTGCCTTGTGGCATTTCCATAGGTGCAATATTGATCCCATGGTTGTAGAGTTAACCCTCAAAATTTTAAATGTTCAAATTTTGATTCCAATGGTCCTCTTCCTTTTCACTAGCCATTATGAGCCAACTAAACACACATTTGCATGATTTATCACTATATCTATGTATTTAAAGGCATTCATTTTATCATCCCCTTACATTTATCCTTGTTTGTCATACTAAAAGTATTTGAGAAACAATTAATATTGAAACACTTGGATTTGGTGCATTGAAAAGAAGTTGAAATCTACATACATCATTCTAGGGTGCTTGCTTCTTGTCTTCGATGTTTACACACATCTCTAGGGGTTGACCTAGGTGAACATGTCTCCTTGTGATATAAAAACAATCCTTCAAAGGTATTTCCAAATATAAGCTCAATCTCATATAGTATAAAAGGTAGAGCAAGAAAAGATGAATCAAGGGAATCAATGAGTAAAAGCATGTAGATTTACAAATCATTTCCATTAGTGCATGACATTTATGTGGTTGTGGACCTAAGTCTAATTTGTAGGCTTCACCCCATATAATCTAGATGAGCTAGCTACATCCCAAGGTGAGTCACATGTTGTTGTACTCCATTTCTAATCCTAGAATATTCATCAAAATCATACATCTCCTACCATTGATCCATGTATTCATTCTTTCACATTCACTTTCATAAATAGAAATAATTACTAAATTTTTTATGCCCCACAACTAAATTAATTACTCTAGGTTTTAATTTTTTCTTATGTACATATGCATTTCATTTGATTAGGCTAGATGAAGATTGCACAAAGTTTAATTTCTTTTACATTTTGTTGAAATTGTCCAATCTTATACCTCAGGTAGTGTTTGACCTTAGAGCCACAACTCCATTATTTTCTGGGGTTTTAGATCTATATTTTCTAGTTTACTAACATAGATAACTTAATATGACCTTGGTTGCCAAACTTTTACAAAACATGATACAAAGAGGATTGTAGTGACTAAGTCAAAAGCTAGCATATGCCACCATTTTAGGAGGAATTACCTTTTCAATAAGAAGTTAATTCTCTCCCACAATCCTTCTCTTGAGATCTAGAAGAATATAAACCTTCTTAAAATAGATCAAGGCACAACCATTTAATTTGGTTTTGAAGGATGGGTGTAAATCCCTCATCATTTAGAATAAATCAGTTGTAACCTACAAAAATTTTACCCTTTCTAACACTATTTAGAACTTTTCTTCTAATGATGCATTAAAACCTCACTTAGCACAAAACGTATCTTCTAATTTTCTTTAGTACTAACAAAATAGTGGAACAATGCTTCTATTTGAAAGTTATTAAATTTATTTTATGTTAAGTCTAATCATCCCTCATGCACCTTGATGTTAATAAACTCTTAATGATCTTTTAAAGATTCATAGTTCTCTTAATCACCTCCTTCCTAGTCATATCCAACTTAGAATATAAAAACTTACTAATATAGCCATGTGGATGGATATTCTAATGAAATACTATCTAACCATGTAGCATAATCCCTAGATTTATATAAAAATAGCTAGAGCTAATCAAATAGTATAACTATTCAATGTACATAGAAAACTAAATAAAGTAAATAATGTATTTTTTCATCCTCAATAATTACACTAAGATGCTAGACATTATGATCTAGCCTTTAATCTTTTCAATAATGTTAGACCAAAAGGTCTCATAATCTAATAAAATAGACTTTACTAGGAACACATTCCTAGTTTACACACGGGCAACAAACTAATCATTAAACATAAGTGACACCATAAATCCTCAACCCTTTAAATAAACCACAAAAAATGCCTAGTTAGATGATCACTAATGAGCCACCAAACTTTTTATCTTGGCCACTTGGGTTGATAGTTTAAAATGGCCTTCTGCTTAGATCTTCAACTCTATTGTAAAGTCTCAAAATAATCTCTATTTTTTTATGTCTAACCTTAATTCTTAAAAGAGTCTAGACCTTAGTTTATATAGAAAATTCTCAAATAAAACATTAATGGAAGAAACTCATAATGCCAATGTTAAGAAAGACAACCTTAAATCATGTGTCATATAATTTATAACTTCTTTTCATTATTCCTAAGAATTAGAAAGCACTTTACTCTTTCGTGGAAACAAATAGGTCTTCATTAGTGTTATTATGGTCCAAAATAATGAAATGTGTACATTTGTAATTTAAAATAATTCTAATTATCATATTTTCTTCACCACAATTCATGGGACATATCTTTCTGTGCCTTCAAGTAAAAGAAAATAACTTTAATTTGAATAATTAATCTTTGTACCATCCTAAATCATTAAATATGATTAAATGAAACTCAATGGTGTAACCATATAACTACTAGATAATGAAATACTCCTCAAGTGTTACTACATAGGCTTGAGACTAATAATTATGCCTTAATCTTTATGTAACAAACAAAATTCAACCAATCATCATGTGCCACCACAATATACATTTATAGGTTTGTTGTGAACTATTACTAAGACCACAATGCCAAAAACTAACTAGAACTCCAAAATATATGAAAATAACATAAACCTTAAAGTAAAAAAGTATCTTCTTGGGTAATGCAAGGTTACAAAACCTTTGAGATGCTCTTGTATCACTTACTAAATTTCTTGAGTGGAATGGGATAACACTATCATTAGGGACATGGATTGAGGCGACACCTATTCACCCATCTTCTAATATAATCTATTCTAATGGCCTTTGAATATTTGACACAAGGATCCCATAATGCATGGTTTGATTGATTCATTCAAAGCCATTCTTAGCTAGGTAGCAACTTACTAAGGAAGTTTGGATGGTTGAACAATTTTAAATTGTGTCACTTCTTGTTAAATCCATTTGAATTGCTCCATGACATATTGAAATGGATCAATGTCAGGTTCTTTAAGAGTGGAAGAGGTGAGTAAAGAGGAAATTTAGTATGGTAATAGGAAGGAAGGACTAAATAATAGGGGTGGTAGGTTGCTCAAAAGAACTAATGTGACTAATATGGAAAATTAAGGGGAAGAGGGAGGAGAATGTGTAGGATTTCCATGAACCTCCATGCCTATAATGTATGCTTTTGTAGTTACCAAGGTTTTAAAGTGGGGACAAAGAAGGGAAATAAGATAATGTACAAGAGGATGGATATATTGTTTAAATATAGGAAAAATAAAATTTTCAAGGGGCAAACCTAAATGAGGAGGAGTGATAGATAGAGGAATATGGATTGAATTGCTCAACTTGTATGGATAGAGGCCCATCATTAAGGTTAATAAGATAAATGTGGGCACAATGGTTGGAGTTGAATGGGAAGAATGTTATTGATTTCTACATGGATCACATTTTGGGGAAATTAATTTCTCAATTTTAACTTTTTTTGGTTTGGGTAAGATCCTTTGGAGAAAATTTAGAAGTGTTCAACTTGGGTGAAGAATGCATAAAAATAATAGTATCTATAGGAGGGGATGAAATAGGAAGAGGGGGATTTAGAAAAGTGAGAGGATTTACATGGGAGAGAGGGGAACATAAAATATTCAAAATATTTAAATTAAGAGGAGAAAAAAATTATGCACTTAATTATTTTTCTTGAGGTTGTTTTATAATGTCCTCTATGGGACCTTTAATTGAGTCAATTTCCTTGCATGGAGGTTCTTCCTATAATTATACTTGTTCTTGAATAACTATTCCCTCACTTGTAATTTGATTTTATTGGCCTTTTAGATATTGAAAACATTTCAACACTTTGTGTAGATTCCGTGGATTCTGGGGAGTGTCTCCTTCTCACTTCTTCTACATTATAGCTATGGTCCACTACTATTTAGCTTCATTTTGATCTATGAAGAATGCGAAAACTTTCTTTAACACTTCCCTACCCAAACACCCATAAAAATGGATTGTGACGTAAAAATTATTTTTTGTGATTAGGTAGAGGAAGGCACTGGTGCCTTCTTCAAAGGATAAATTATTAATTTAAGGGGACTTCCATAATTGATTAATTTGAACTAGCTAGCCTAGTTTTTGTAACATGTCATCTCATATTACCCAGATTTGCATTCCCAATTTACTATCAAGTAAATAATCATGATCATCATAAGCATCTGTTTTAATGAACAATATTCATTTTGATAATGATTACACAAAAGCATATCTTTTTTCTTCAATATTTTCAAATTGCAAATTTATAACATATTCAATGATAGCATGTTAGTGAATCCCTTCACTTTACAATCACAATGTTTTACTCATGGAAATAAATATAAATTACATAAATTTTGACTATCAAGTCAT
Organism: Cunninghamia lanceolata; assembly: GCA_027924645.1. Classification (NCBI taxonomy): domain Eukaryota; kingdom Viridiplantae; phylum Streptophyta; class Pinopsida; order Cupressales; family Cupressaceae; genus Cunninghamia; species Cunninghamia lanceolata. The sequence goes on from BSBN01001807.1 coordinate 5,145,933, forward strand.
ATAAATTGAATATACTATATCTGGAATTTTGATATCTATCTTCATAAGTTTTGGCTTGTCATTTTCTTAGGAAGGAGAGCATCACATGAGTGCTTTTCCTCCAACCATAGACCAACGGTCTCTAGTACACCTTCCTTCCTGGAAGTGGCCCTACCCTTCACAAAGGGAATAGATATAACGTACCAATAGGTTTTCCTTCTAAATCTCTAGTGTTGTGTCCTTCATAACTCATCACGGTCATACAACTATAGATCCCCTCTAACTTTGTATGACACTACCAGATGGTTATGCCATCTGGAACATAGTGAACTGACATTAATGCATGCAGAGATGGACGCATTACTTTGGCCAAACATTTAATATATATAGATGTTTCATAATGAAAGTAGTCTATTATTCACCCACTCCTAACTTGACTTAGAAGTTATCTCATCCTACAGTAAGTTTAGTTTAACTATTTCTAGTAAAAGGGTGTCTTAATAAATCTCTTACATAGTCTTCCTAACTTTTGTTATCTACTCTGATATCTAGAGTACACAACCAAGATGGTTCACATGGAGGTCTTAATCCTTTTAAGAAGTTTTCCTATTGCCATTACAACATCGAATCTATGACTCCGTGTCACTCTATTCCATGTTTCAAAAGGTTATAGATATACATTTGGTTTTGATGTCTCATCTCGACATAAGAATAGTTTTAAAGACAACCTTGCAAGTTCACCCAAGGCTATTCACTTGGTTCAAGGATATTTATCTAATCCTCTTTGATAATGATTCCTTTTGTTTTACTCTGTCATTGATGAAAAGAGTCTTATTGTTTACTAAAATTCTTGCAATGTTTGAGGTTTACCTTCTCTAAACCCCAAAACAATATTATAAGCTTGATATTTGAAGATAAAAGAATATCATTTATATGATAATAATAAATAATTTGACCAAGGTCTTAGGGATCACCTTCTTTCTTCAAATAATATCCAGAGCTCTTATATAACAAACCAATTAAGTATTATTATATAATATTGATTTATCGACCTTTAGTCTTTTTTAACTACCACTAATTTCAGTGGTCTTATCTTTATACTATGATAAAGAATAACAACATACTTATAATAAAGTATGACAACAAATCTTGATAAAGAAGAATAATTCTTTTATACTCTAAACCAATTCTACGTATCATGAGTCATTGTATCTCAGCACAGTTTCTAAGCATGGGGGTTGTGAGGTAATACCTCGGCCTATGGTGCCATCCACAGTTGGCCACCTTCATTGTTTGATATCAAAGAATAGCATAATATTTTGTAAATTAGACATGAAAGCTACAACCTCCTAACAGTCGTTAATAGAATCAATATAAAATGAAAGATGATACAAATAGGGCAAATATCTTAATATCTTAACCATTGTATTATTGTGCTACGAAAGAATGATAGGGTTTACAACCCTCATAGCTTAAGTCTACACTGTTACTGATATTCTATGAGTGAGTGTGGGTAGAAGCTCTTTCAAACATAGACATTACAAGTCCATATACATAAATATCAATAAAGAATAACAGTAATTCAGAGGCTCACCGATACCATCTCCTTTCTCATAGGGAGAATCTTAAATTGTCGGTTGAACATTGCAATCCTTTTGATGGCTATCACAAAAGTTGGTTATGCAACAAAAGAATTATTGGCCACCTCGAGTATTAAATAAACAACACAGTATAACCAAAATTGGTTTGATAGTATAAGAAAGAGATATTATTGAAGCATAATTGTAGCCATAGCTATAGTATTCAAAAGTACCTGAGTATTGCTTGATACCAACTCTTTACCAGGCTTGCCAATCCTTTCTATCGTGAGGCTTTTCTCCTTTCTTTGTTGTCCCACGATAGTTTTTCCTTAGTCTTGATATCCCTTTCCTCGAATGAGATCCACTCCAAAGATAACTTGCTTATCACTAGAAAAGTCATCTATTCAATCCTATTAAGGCTCCCAAAAGGAGCATGCATGAGTAATCAGGCTCCCCACATCGCATGACCCACCCCAGACATCATAACAACACTCTTTCCACTTTCTCCACCTTTCATGGAGTATGGAGTGCTTAAGGAAATGAATGTAGTAGTCTACTGTAGCCAAATTATCATGGCAATGATAAAGTTCAAGACATAAAATAAACATCTCACTTATCCATTAAGTATTTATATTCATATACAAATAATAGTAAATATAACTCTATTAATAATACATTTGTTACAATACCCAAGAACTGTACTGAATTTAATCATGCAACAAAAAACAAATAAGGGATTGAGGTTTTTTTCTCCCTCTCCACCCTAGACTGACATCAATAAAATTAAGTCAGTTCTTGAAGGAAAAAATATATATGTGCATCGAATAGTTTGACAAGGGAAATAGGATAAACTCTATCCTTCTAATATTCCCTGAATATGTCTCGACCAATTCAATGAAGTTGTCATTGGAAGCCTTTCCATAATGGAAAATTGACAATGGTCGATCTAAGATTAACCCAAGAAGGAAAATTAACTGACACATACCTCATCTCATAAAGGTTCACATAATGTTAAATTTGAAATTCAAATGGAAAACTGGACTTTTTCAAAATATCTATCCCCTTCTCTCTGGTGATACTCTCCTTCCATTCTTGAAGGTGGAAATATTTCTCCTGGTTACACTTACAGTCATACAAACTATGATAAGTGTATCATGAATAAATCATTATACATCATGTTAAATAATTTCAATAACATGTAATCTCATTTTTACTTCTAAGCATTAGTCATAATTCATAAAATCAATGATTTATCCTAACATTTCCCAAAATGTCAAATCATTAATCTATGATTAATTAACCACTTAATCACATGAAAGTAAAAGTAAAACATAGTCAAGTTTTTGGGTATGTAACATATATCCCCCCATAATAATCATCATCCCTGATGATTTAATGTATCCAAAGTTACAATATAAAAAAAGTTTTGTTCATCATAATAAAAAGCTTAAAAGAGATGAGGGAATCTTTCATAAATATCATCATAATTCTCCCAAGTCGCATTCTCTTCTACATACTGGTCCCACTAGACCTTGCATTGAGTAATTTCCTTATTACACAAGTGTAGCTTACATATTTCTAGCACCTTGATGGGCTTGATCAGTACCACCCCTGGGTCCTTCACTTGTATGGCATTCCAGTCTAGAATAGGAATATAATTATCTCCTGCAACATACTTTTTCAAATAAGAAACATGGAAAACATTATGCATCATGGCAAGAGCTGGCAGTAGAGAAATCATGTATGTAACTGGGTTGACCTCTTTGAGAACTTCAAAGGGGCCCACATACCTAGGAGCTAGTTTGTATGAATTTCCAAACTTAATAGAACTCTTTTGAGGTTTGAATATTAAGAGGACTTTCTTTCCTATTGAGAAATGTCTCGCGATGTATTTAGCATCTGCATAGATTTTCTATCTATCATTCACTTCCACTAGCCTTTTCTTAATTAGATGGACTTGTTCTTCCATTTCTGATAGCATTTTTGGACCAAGGCTAATCATATCTTCTAGCTTATCCTAGCTTATAAAATTTTGGCACTTTCTTCTATTTAATGCTTCAAATGGAGCCATCTTAATAGCAGAATGATAGGAATTATTGTAAGCAAATTCCACAAGGGAAAGGTAATCTTCCCACTTGTATTGCTAGTCCATACAATACATTCTCAATAGATCTTCCAACACTTAGTTTACTCTTTCCATCTGGCCATTTATTTTTAGATGATAAGTTGATCTTATGTTTAGTTGAGTTCCAAGTGAGGAAAATAAGGTTTTCAAAAACCTTGATGTCATATACACATCCCTATCTGAGATAATCTTCTCAAGAATGTCATGCAATTTGAATGCTTCTTGTACAAATTTGCAAGCTATGAATGGTGCTCCATCTGTCAAATTCCTGGGTATACAATGTGCTATATTGGCGAGTCTATCTACCACTACTAGAATAGCATTATGTCTATTTATAGACATAGGATGTCCTTGTACAAAATCCATGCTAATGATCTACCATTTCCATTCCAAAATTCTCATGAGGGTATAGAAGTCCTGTTGGATGATGGTGTTCTGCCTTCATCCTCTAGCACTCTAGACATCTAACTACAAACCTTGTAGCATCCCCTTTCATTCCTTTTCATAAATATAATGGTTTTACATCAGAGCTAGCAATTTTGTTACTCCAAGATGTCTTGAATAGGGTGCAAAATGAACTTCCTTCCATACGGTATTCCTTAACTCAGAGTTTGGAATGCACATTCTTTCTTTAAACCTTAATAATCCATCTAGTTCAAAGTGGAATCCATCATATCTAGAATCATGAGGGTTGTCCATAAGATCTTGTTTAACCTTCTCATAGTATTCATCTCCCTTGGACTTTTGTAACACCTGATTCCTAAAATCAAAATGTATGGAGATCATCGAGGAGATATGTCTTCTCCTACTTAGGGCATCAGCCATTATTTTATTTTTCTTGAATGTATTTAATTTCAAAATCATAATCAAATATTAACTCCCACCACCTTCTCTGGTGAGCATTGAGATGTGGTTGAGTAAACAAATATTTGAGTCCTTGATAGTCTATTTTTAATTCAAAAGGTTTCCCAAGTACATAATGTCTCCACATTTGTAGTGCATGAACCACTGTTGCCAATTGTAGATCATGAGGAGCATAATTTTTTTCATATATTTTTAACTGTATGGACTCATATGCAATAACTTGCCCATCCTGGGCAAGAAGACCACCTAATCCTTCTCCTGAGGCATCGGTGATGACTACAAAATGACCTTCTGGGTCAAGTACCTTTAAAATAGATGTTGTAGTCAACTTTTCTTTTAGTTGGTCGAATGCCTCCTGGCATTTCTCTAACCAATCAAATATTTTACCTTTCCTTTGTAGAGAAGTAATAGGATAGGCATTTTTTGAGAAATTAGCCATAGATTTTCTATAATATCCTGCTAGGCCCATAAAACTATAGACTTCATGCACATTTTTTGATTACAACCATTCCAAAATGGCTCTAATCTTTGCTCGGTCCATAGCAGTTCCCTTAGCTAAAATTATACGACCCAATTATTGTACCTACTTTTGAAAGAATGTACACTTTTAGAGCTTGCCATAAAATTTATGCTCTCTCAATCGCTAAAGAACAATACATAAATTTAGAGGTGTTCCTCCTCATTTTTGGAGTAAATCAAAATATCATCAAGAAAAACAAGGACAAACTTGTCTAAACAATATCTAAACAATATCTAAACACACTGTTCATTAAATTCATAAATGATGTAGGTGTGTTCATTAATCCAAAGGGTAGGACAATGAACTCATAGTGCCCATACCTTGTTCTAAAGGTTTTCTTATGAATATCTTCATCTTTTAGCCTCAATTGATGGTACCTAATCAAAGATCTTTCTTTGAAAACATAGTTGCCCCTCACTTTTGATCAAAGAGATCATCAATACGGGGCAATGAATACTTGTTCTTTATTATTTCCTTGTTTAGCATACAATAATCTATGCATAGATGCAATGTTTCATCTTTCCTTTTAACAAAAATTACTGGCGCTCCCCAGGGTAAAACACTAGGTCTTATCAATCCCTTTTCTAGCAATTCCTGCAACTGAGCCTTCAGCTCCATTAATTTTTTTGTGGTCATTCTATAAGGAGATTTAGATATAGGTTTTGATCCTAGAATTATATCTATTGAAAAATCAAAATCTCTCTTAGGAGGTAATCCAAGAAAATCATCTAGAAACACATCCTCATAATCTCAAAGAAAGGGGTACCTATCCATATCTGATCTATCTTGATCTATGGATTCACATTCTCCAACTCCTTGGTGTTTTTGAGATTCATAATACATCAAATCATCTTGGAAAATAGATTCATTGTGATTATTTATTTTCTCCATTTTAATAGCAAAGAGTTGACACCCTTTTCTCTGGGCTATTTTCATCTCTAGGGTAGATATTTGCCTCAGTTTAACCTTCCTAGCAGTGCCTTGCAAAAAAAAATATTCCCAAGGTCATCTAATCATTCTATTGTTTTAGAAAAACAATCCACCTTAGCCTATGTCTCCATAACCAATTTATTCCAAGGATGACGTCATATGAGCCTAATGGGGCTACATAAAGGTTCACTTCAATGGAGAAACTCGGGAGTTCAACCTTGGCCTCAAACAAACATGCCTCTACTTGAGCCCTTGTTTGGTTAGCATATTCAACTGACCATGCATTTTCCATGTAACCAACTTTTCTAGTAATCTTATTTAAAACTTTTTGAGAAATAAAACATTTTGTAGAACCAATATCTATCAAAATTAAAATTGGAATACTAGATAAAATATCTGTGGTTTCAATTGGAGTAATTTGATACTTCACTTGTTGGTTGTCCAAGGTTGCATGTATCCACTATTGGAAGGCTACTTGTTGTGAGGGTAAAGGGTTTTCTTGTGGCTAAGTCCCTTGTGTGTTATTGGGACACTGATTGGCATAATGGTCACCGCCACATGAATAACACCCTCCCGCATGTCCTTACCTTTCATAAGGCTTTCCTAAATTATCTCCATTTTTCTTGGAGTTATTATTGTTTTTCTTTTCACCCTTGGATTCATTCTGATTATCCTTGAATCCTTTGTCCTCTTTCTTTTGGAAATTTTGCTTATTTCCCTTTTTCTTAAATGATTGGGAGGATTGTGACCAACTAAACTTTTTATGGTTCTTTTCTTGGTATGCAGATATGGATTTCAACTTTTGTTCCTATTTAATAGATTTCTCATAAACTTGGTCCATTGTAGTGGGACCATGCACATCTACTTCACCTCCAATTTAGGAATTCAAGCCCATGATGAACTTTCAGATGCAAAACCTCTCATTCTATTGATATTGGGAAAGATATTTAAGGAGATGAGTGAATTTCTCCCAATACTCATTCACAGATGAGTCACCCTGTCTCAGGTTTTGGAAATCTATGAGCTTCTGATCAAAATACAACTGTGGAAAGTTCCATCTTTTCCTAAAGAGTTCCACAAACCTTTTCCAAGTTAGACTCAAGGAGCTCAATATTAGCTCCATCTTCTTGTTCATCCACCAGGTGGATGCTTCACCTGCCAATTGGTATGCTCCCCATACTATTTTGGTTATTTTAGAATAGTTTCTTATTTCAAAATAGTTCTCCATTTCTGTAAGCCATGCCTCTGCAGCATCTCTACTTATAGCCCCATCAAATTTGGGAGGTGTAATCTTTTTCATATCTCTGGATAACTCTAGAGCTAAGTGGCTCCTTTTATCCTCATCTTGTCTCATTTCAGAGTTATTCTCTCCACGTCCACTTTGGGTGGTAGTTTCATGGCATTCCTCATCTTCACCCTTGTGGGAGGCTTCATGCATGGGTCCATTCTGATCCTTGACCTCTTGCTCTAAATTTCCAATTCTTGCCCCCATCTCACAAGGCATAGCTGAAGGATCTAGTCAAGTATTGAATTAGAGTGGCCAGACGGTTGCCCTTCCTCTTGGCTACCCCTAGTACTGGTTCCTGGCCAAACCATGCTGCAATCTCCTTCTTCTGAAGTTTGCAGGTTAAGCATTCAATTAGTTTTTCATACTATTGAATCCATTCATAACATAAATCCATTCTCATTTATGTAATCTTAAACAAGAAAGGAAATCTTTGCCAAAATTTCAAAATTGCACTACAGTATCCATGGATCACATAATATCCATCATTTATTACAATTATTTAGATCTTGCAACTGCAAGTCACTTTCAAAAAGGGAGATCCTCCCACATTCATCCTCATCCTTGAGGTTTACCACATCAGACTTGGGAGGTGGATGTACTCGTAGGTACTCATCCATGACCTCCCAAGTGATAATAGGAGCATTAGGACCACTTCCAAATGGTAAGTCCTTAGGTGTAGAGGGTTTAATTGATTCATTTTTAGAGGTAGGAACAATAGCCTTAACTACTTTGTCCTTCTTTTCCTTCTCCCGCTTGATGCGTTTAATAGCATCAACGAAGGTTTCAGTATCAGATAACCATGTGCCTTCTAGATAACCAATTTGGCCTAGGATTTTCATTCTTGAGGCTTGCTCCCTCATAGACTTTAGCTAACGTCTATTTATTGTTACCTTCTTCCTTGGTGTCGTTCTTGTTCTTCTAGCAAAAGAACATCCAAACATTAGCAATTGTTAATGTCTGAGGAAGATTTCATGTAGTGAGCTCATAGGTCCATGTATTGAACTTGGTAGCTCTGATACCATATGTAACATGTCATCTCATATTACCTAGATTTACATTCCCAATCTACTATCAAGTAAATAATCATGATCATCATAAGCATATTTTTTAATGAACAATATTCATTTGCATAATGATTACATAAAACCATGTCTTTTTTTTAATATTTTCAAATTGCAAATTTATAACATATTCAAAGATAGCATGTTAGCGAATCCCTTCACTTTACAATCACAATGTTTTACTCATGGCAATAAAGATAAATTATATAAAATTTGACTATCAAGTCATAAATTGAATATACTACATCTAGAATTTTGATATTTGTCTTCATAAGTCTTGGCTTGTCATCTTCTTGGGAAGGAGAGCATCACCTAAGTACTTTTCCTCCAACCATAGACCGACAGTCTCCTGCACACCTTCCTTCCTGGAAGTGGCCCTACCCTTCATGAAGAGAATAGATATATAAAGAACCAATAGGTTTTCCATTTGAGTCTTTGGTGTTGTTTCCTTCATAACTCATCAGGGTAAAACAACTATAGATCCCCTCTAACTATGTACGACACTACTAGATGGTTATGCCATATGGAGAACAATGAACCAACTAATGCATGTAGAGACAGATGCATTACTTTGGCCAAAGATTTAATATATATAGTCATTTCACAATGAATATAGTCGATTGTTCACCCACTTCTAACTCAACTTAGAAGTTATCTCATCCTACAATAAGTTTAGTTTAACTATTTCTAGTTAAAAGGTGTTTCAATAAATCTCACCCATAGTCTTCCCAACTTTTGTTATCTACTCTAATATCTAGAATACAAGACCAAGATGGTTTACATGGAGGTCTTAGTCCTTTGAAGAAGTTTTCCTGTTGCCACTACAATGTGGAATCTATGATTCTCCATCACTCTATTCCATGTTTCAAAAGTTTATAGATATACATTTGGTTTTGATGTTTCATCTCGACATAAGAATAGTTTTAATAATAACCTTGTAAGTTCACCCAACCCTATTCACTTGGTTCAAGGATCTTTATCTAATCATCTTCGATAATGATTACTTTTGTTTTACTCTATCATTAATAAAAAGAGTCTTATTGTTTACTAAACATTCTTGCAATGTTTGAGGTTTACCTTCTCTAAACCCTAAAACAATATTATAAGCTTGATATTTGAAGATAAAAGAATATCAATTATATGAAAATAATAAATAATTTGACCAAGGTCTTAAGGATCACCTTCTTTCTTCAAATAATATCTAGAGCTAACACATACCTCATCTCATGAAGGTTCACATAATGTTCAATTTGAAACTCAAATGGCAAACCAGATTTTTTCAAAATATCTATCCCCTTCTCTCTAGTGATACTCTCCTTCCATTCTTGAAGGTTGAAATCATTTTCCTAGTTACACTCACAGTCATACAAACTATGATCAATGTATCATCAATAAATCATTATACATCATGTTAAATAATTTCAATAACATGTAATCTCATTTCTACTTCTAAACATTAGTCATAATTCATAAAATCAATGATTTATCTTGACATTTCCCAAAACGTCAAATCATTAATCCATGATTAATTAACCACTTAATCACATGAAAGTAAAAGTAAAACATACTCAAGGTTTTGGGGATGTAACATTTTTTGAATGCTTTTTACTTGAGTAAGAATTAATTGGCTTGAAAAGGATTGAGGATATCTTGGCCATGCTTTCACACACTACACTATCTATTGAAACTAGCTTTGGTCAATATTTCTATCGTGTACCATATTTTTCGCTATACTCATCGACATGTGCTCTTTCTATTTAGCAAGCTATAATTTTTCTTGCCTTTGTATAGAATGAGCTCAATCATTCTACCACTTATTTTGTTGCTTTTTCTTTAAACTACTATGAGTTTTCACACGATTCATACTCTTCTCCTTCTTCACTCAAAGGAGGGAAATTCATCTTCTACAACTCTTGAATGCATTCATTGTAGAGTTGATCTAAACTTTTTATATTTAGGAGATCATTGACTAGAGCATTCATTTTATCAACCTCATAGTAGAACTATCACCATGGTTCAATCCTATTGGATGGCCATGGATTTGAAACCTTTCTCACCTCACATCTCTTTTTCTTCTTAAATGTGTGCTCTTGATTCCTTGAAGGATATGAATCCTTTAACTTATCCAGTTGAAGAGGAAATTGTTTATCTTTGGTGTGGGTTTCTTATAGGCTTCTCTAACTGCGTATTAATCAACTTACCTACCCTCGAAATTCTATGATATACTCAAAATCTTGAGTGTGATCCTTGAGGATAGGGAAGTATTCATCAAGGATTTTGAATGTCTCAATTTTAGGGGTAGGATATGTAAAACACTACATATAAGCTTTTTAGGACATATTAATGGCAAACATGCCATCTAGGTTGAAACCCTATAATTCATTATTCATCTGAAGATTGAGTCTCATAATTTTTTTTTAAAATATTCATGATATCTATACTTTCTTATTTGAAATAATGATATCTTATATAGAGTGGGCTATACATTTATCTTATGGGAATCAATGCCATACTCATCATCCAACTTGTCCTCTAATTACATAGTTTTGATGGTACAAGGTCCAAGAATATGAAAATCTAAACTAGGTTTAGAGAACTTGTGAAGATGAATCTTCATATGAATCTTTTGTAGGGACCAAGGTCCAAAGAACTGGACCACCTTAGGGGTTGGGATTTCAAACATTTCAATAGCTCATAAGGTATCTAGTTAATAAATGCACCAATGAATATGAAATCACTCTTGGGGTAAGAATATTTATGTCAAAAATATTGGAAATAGTGGAATTGGTGTCAAAGAATTGTTCCAAACTAATCAATAGGAGAAGTGAAGCTATATGGTTCCTAGTGTTATAATACAAACCCATCTTCTCAAAGGTCCCAAATATTTTAGAACCATAAAATATGTACCAAATAAGAAGAAAACCTAAATACCCACCTATCCTTTAACTATTTATGTTTCTTGTTCATGTGATAATTGATTTCCACTATCACACTTAACAAGTGAGATCTTCGTTGGATATGGTATACAAATTAGAAAGATGATGGTCTATTATCTTGGCATCTAATTTATGGCCACAGATAAATGCTAGGCTGGTGGAAATGATCTTCTAGAAGGACTCTATGAAAATATTCACTTAAATCAATAATTTTGGGTGTGAAAGTTGACTAATTCCAACATTAGATATTCCAACATTAGATGCACAAGACTAGGGACGGGTTGGGAAATACCAAAAATCTAGGCATGGCTTGGAATGTTTCTCCTACTGGTGTCAACCTTGTAGAATCTGGTCAAGGTGAAATATTGAACCTTGTGAGGAACTAAAGTGTCCTTGAGGTCACACACATTAGGTAGTGTGTCAAACATAAAAATTTCATGCTCCTTATTCTTGTTAGTGCCTAGATTTCTGGCACCTAAAGCTGCAAATTTTGCCCAAAATCTCTCAAAAAATCTCAAGAAAGGTTGACAATCGAACCACGCCCTTATCAGTGTCTAATATATTATTCTTTTTAATAATAAATTTATATAAAAAATTTAAGAGATCATTTATTAATATTCATATGACTCAAAGATATTTATCTATTTAAAAGTTTTATAATCACACCCAATGTCCAAACAAGTAGAGCTTTAATTAATTGACAAGAGGAAAGAGCTAAGACACTAGCAAGGGGTGGAACATGATCATCTAACTTTTCCTAAAAATCTGCAGGATTTAGATTTTTTTGAATTGCAAATCTATTACCAATCCCAAAATGTAGTTTGTTACATATTTGAGTGGCTAAGCATGCCACCTCCATAATACCATTACATCATATCTTTTCAGTTCAGTATTACCACTATGTCATATTCTAACAACTATATTTCGAACCAGTTTCAAAAAAAGATTTAGATTTTCAAAAATGGACTCTCAATGAATAATCACACCCTTTTTATTTATTTTTTTATTTTTATGAATATGTATAATGTAAAGGTTTTTCTTTAAAATAATATAAGACACTTATTAGTTAAAAAAAAAAAAAAACAAATCTTAAATCTTGCTACAAAGACTAAGGACAACATATATTATATTTCCATTCATACATATAAATATAACATAGGTAGGTGCAGATTAAAGCACTTATTGTATAACATCGATGATGAAAGGAAACATCATCTACTACTACTTAGTTGACAGGCTTAATGTGGGAGAATGTCATATGACGCAGCGAATGGGGTCGAACATGTTTGATGTGCTCCCGCGTAGGAAGCATAGTTACCATAAATGTGATGGTTTGGTGGCATTTCCATTTTTGACAACAGAAACGCCGTTGGCAATGGAAAATGTCGTTTCTGTGTTGCAGTTTGCTGAGCCTCCATTTTTTTTCAATTTGCAATCCAACTTTCTATAAAGAAAATGATTTTCATCAAAAGATTAAAGATTTTTTCATGATATTGTTTATTTATTTATTATTGGATAAAAGTAATTTTTATTAAAAGCTTGTGTATTTTTATAATATTGTTTTTATTATGATATTGTTTATTTATTAGGGAAAGTAGTTTTGTTTTTTCAAAACAAATTTTATTAAAAAAATAAATGCATGATTTTAATAATATTTAATTATTGCTAAAAAATAAATGTGTGGTTTGAAAATTAAGTTTTTTATTTTTTATAAAATAAATTCTATATATTTAGCTTTTGTTTTTCAAAGATAAATGTGTGAAAGTTTTTTTACAAAACAAATTTTATAGATTTAGTTTTTGTTTTTTTTAAACATAAATCCCTGGCTTTTAGACTGTTTAATTATTATGGAAAGTAGTTTTATGTTTTTTAAAAAGATAAATGTGTGAAGTTTTTTTTACAAAACAAATTTCATAAAAATATATATTTATAAAGATGTGGTTTTTGTTTTTTCCTGCCTTTATTCTCATTGTTTTACTTTATAATAAACCTAAAATTTTGAAAAAATATATGTATCTAAAATCGGTTTCTTTTACGCAACCTCAAAATATCCCATTTCTCGTAGCGTTGCCATTGCCATTGCGGTTTCCTTTTCTCATTTCTAGTAACATAGGTAGGCAGATACCAGGGTTACAATCGTAGCTGTTAAATAACTCCACTTGATATTCCCCTTCTGACGGTACGCTTACATTACAGGCTGCAGCGGGTAAACACCAACAGTCTGACCGGTATACTGGATTAAAATATCGAACGTTAACTATCACTTCCTATTCTCCTCCTTGAGTCAATGACTATCATAAAACACGAAAAGAAAAAAGAAAAACAAAACAGTCAATAAGAAGTTGTAGGTGAGCATTATGATGAAATATGGTAAACAAGAAATTTAGTTTTTGTTCTTTTAGTTGTAACTATAACCACGTGGTATATATGGCCGGGATGACAATTAGGTATACATCACCTTTCACTACTTTTACACTATCTTTTTTTTTTTTTTTGGGTACTGAATCTATATATATATATATATATATATATATATATATATATATATATATATATATATATATATAAAAGCAGGAAAGAAGGAAAAAAATGTGATATATCTAGATGTAACATTTATTTTGTTTCTATCAAAACCTCATCTTAATCAAGGTTAATTAAATAAAATGGATACCTTTTAATATATTTAATGTTATTTTTTGAATGTAAATATAATGAATTAGGGTATTAATTTTAAGAATAAAAATGGAAGATCACTCATCATTTTAAAAAAAAAAAATTGTTTACACATATTTCATCTTATCTTATTCATATTCATACATATTCCTACAAATTATTTATTTATTACATCTATATTTGCACTCATTCTTATACATATATCTCTACTTTATTCATATATACACATATTTTGTTATCTATTCATTAATGATTTTTTTGGTTAAATTTTCACTCTTGATTCAAGTAACTTTGTGCCCTATAGCATTTCCATAGGTGCAATATTGATCCCATGGTTGTAGAGTTGACTCGAAATTTTAAATGTTTAATTTTGTTTTAATCAGTGAGTCATGGGGACTGTTCCCTTTTATTAGATTTAGTTTAAATCTTCCTCTTCCTTTTCACTAGCCATTATGAGCCAACTAAACACACATTTGCATGATTTATCACTATATCCTTGTATTTAAAGGCATTCATTTTATCATCCCCTTAGATTTGATCATCGTTTGTCATCCTAAAAGCATTTGAGAAGCAATTAATATTGAAACACTTGGATTTGGTGCATTGAAGAGAAGTTGGAATCTACATACATCATTCTAGGGTGCTTATTTCTTGTCTTCAATGTTTACACACATCTCCAGGGGTTGACCTAGGTGAACATGTCTCCTCATGATATAAAAATAATCCTTCAAAGGTATTTCCAAATATAAGCTCAATCTCATATAGTATAAAAGGTAGAGCAAGAAAAGATCTTCATAGTGTTCAACTTGGGTGAAGAATGCCTAAAGATAATAGTATCTATAGGAGGGGATGGAATAGGAAGAGGGGGATTTAGAATAGGGGGAGGATTTGTTGCAAATATGAGCCTAACTAGTGTTGTCATTGATGTCAACATACTCCTGTTGCATTGATGATAAGGATTGGATGAGTTGTGTGCTGAGGATATTGAGAAAATTAGTCCTAATCAGAAACAAAGTAGAATAATAAAGACAGTGAGGTAAAGATCCTAGTTAAGATGAAGATCAGAGGGTGTACTTCAAAGGGTTTATATATATGTGTCTTAATATGTTTCAGTAAAGATCTCAGAGGTCCGCATGAAGATCTAAAGAAGTTATGGCCACTTAAGTAAAACTAGTTCTAGTAGATGTTTAGAGGTATCAGAGTGATACAGATAGGTCCGGTGAGATCCAGAAATACAATATCCTGTTCTGCGAATTTGGTCGAGTGTTTAGGAAGTTAATGTGAAGTGACAACTCAATTGGTTCATGGTTTGGAGGTCTGCAAGCATCTATTCCAATATGACAGTGATGACAGACTGTGTTCTTAAGGTTCCAGATGAAGGAGAGAATGATTTCAGTAAGCAAAAGTAGTGTGGATGTTCTTGATGTCTCAGGCAAGCTTCTGGAGGTCTTTGGATTGTATCCAGTTTGTGTTGATGGTCAGCATTGAATATTGAGCTCACAATTAAAGATTTACTTCCGGATGATGATGTTCTTCTTTAGTCTGGCCGACCGGATGAGTTACACATCCTGCGGATGATCTGGAAGGTATCCTATGAAGAATAACATGTTCCCAAAGAAAGATTAAAGTCTCAGATCTATGTAGCTAACAACGTGTTGATCCACGTGAAGTCTTTTTGTAATAAGTCATGTTGTATTTATGTACTTGCTCTGTAATGTATGCCGACTTGGATGATAATTCCTAAGTCAATGTCTTGTATAAATAAGGAGTTGTAAAGTCATTTCAAAGTGTGTCTTATGGACAAGAGAGTGTGGTAGAGAGGTAGAAAGTGAAAAGCAGAGTAGAAGTGTTGGGCTTAAATGGAACTGACTCAAGCATGGTGAAGATGCTATTCTTTAGTTCAAGTATGTAATACTCATTATTCTATAGACAGTGTGTCTCTAGTAGGCAGTGAGCCTCTTGTGAGCAGTGTGCTCAGGCAGTGAGCCCTAATTGGCATGTGCCATTTTGTTCTTTCTATTCTTCTAACAGAGAATACAATCTTGGGTTAGTCACCCCGTGGGTTTTCCCTTAACCGGGTTTTCCATGTCAAAAATCTTGGTGTCATATGTGTTGATGTGTTTCTCTTCTTGAATTGTTGCATTTCATTTCCATGATTGATTTAATATTATGCTGCTAAATTAAGAAGAGAATTTAAGTGATCAATTGAAAGAAAGTTTTGGACAACTGATTCACCCCCCCCTCAGATGTCTGTCTTTAATCTAACAATTGGTATCAGAGCTAAGTTCCTTTAAAAGAGCTTAACCACTTGAGGAGATCCAGGATGTCATCCTATAAGAAGGATAGTCTGAGGTTTGATGGAACCAATTCTACTCTTTGGAAAAGTTACATGGAATGTCACTTACAATGTATGGGAATGCAGTATTGGATCATGGCTTCAAAGAAGTATACTCCTCCACAGAATAGTCTGAGAACTGTAGATGAAATCAGAGATGTTAAAAACAATCTGCGGACTAAAGAAGCTCTTCTAAGTGCCTTGTCTGATTCAAAGCTAACAAATGTTGTTGACCTACAAACTGCTTTTGGGATTTGGGAAAAAATGGAGCTTCTGCATGAAGGAGACAAGTATATTAAATGTGCCAAGCTACAAAATCTGAAAGGAAAATTTGAAAATCTGAAGATGAGAGAAGATGAAAATATCACTACATTTATGACAAGAGTAAATGAGCTTGTTTGTAGCATTAGATGTGCTGGTGGAGTCTTGGATGAAGATGAAATTGTTGGCAAAGTTCTCAAATCCCTTCCTAATTCTTACAAATACAAGGTTGTTGCTATTGAAGAATTCAGATCTATTTTAGGTATCACAAGAGATCAATTGGTTGGTAAATTGGATGCATTTGAATTGATTGTGTTTGGAGATGCCCCCCCAAGATTGAATCTGCATTCGAAGCTAGTGCCTCTATTAAAGGAAAATAAAAGTTTGATTCGGGAGAGAACTCCTCAAAGAAACTATCATGGTATGAGAAAGCAAGAAAAGACCTGGAAGAAGATGAAGTAGAAGCTGCTCAACTTGAAGCCCTTATTGCAAAAAGACTGCCAAGAGGATTTGGTAAGTATGAAGGGAAATTACCTTTTAAATGTTTTAACTGCAACAAGATTGGTCATTTTGCCTCAAGGTGTCTGGAAAGATTTTCAAGGCCAAACCCTAACAGATCAAGGTTCTAGAAGAATTGTTACTATGTTCATGAAAATGATGATAATGAAGGAGTAACAGATGATGAATCAGAAATAGGAAACAAATCTGGAAGTGACTGGGTGTTTATTACCATCAAGGAAGAAGATCCAATGCCCTCTAAATCTGTCAATCATAAAATTGTAGAAAAAGCTCTCGCTGCTCAAGTTGAAGAAAAGGATGATTGGGTTGATAGTGGATGCTCTCACCATATGACAGGTGACAAAAATAAGTTCAGAGATTTGGAAAGGTATGAAGGAGTGGTGAAGTTTGGTGATAATTCTGCTAGCAAAATCAGAGGTAGAGGAACCATTTCTTTTGATGAAAAGAACAAAACTAGTAATGTACTGTATGTTGAAGGTCTAAAGCACAATCTTCTCAGTGTTAGATAGTTAGTGGATAAAGGCTATGATCTCTGATTCAAGAATGGAAAATGCAAGATCTTTGAAAGTTCCAGAACAGAGATTATATCTGGTACTCAAACTAAAGGTAATATCTTCCACTTTGTTGGTACTGGTAAAAGTTGCTTATTTGTTCAAATTGATCAGAGTTGGTTGTGGAATAGAAGAATGTGTCATGTGAATTTTGATAATATCATCAAGATAAGCAACACTCAAGTTGTAAGAGATCTTCCAAGATTGGTAAAACCTACCAATAGTTTGTGCAAGGAATGTTAGTTGGGCAAACAAAGTAGAGTCTCATTCAAAAGTAAGGAACAATCCTCTACCAGATTATTGGACTTAATTCATACTGATCTGTGTGGTCCGGCAAGAATCAGGAGTGTACAAGGTGATAGATACTTCATGTTATTAATTGATGACCATTCCCGGATGATGTGGGTAGCTTTTCTGAAAGAGAAATTAGAAGCTCTTGAGAAATTCAAAATATTCAAAGCTATAGTAGAGAATGAAACTAGATTAAAATTAAAATGTTTGAGGTTTGATAGAGGTTGAGAATTCACATCCGGTGAGTTCATAGAATTCTGTGAGAAACATGGAATAAAAAGACAGTTGTCTGCTCCTAGGACTCCACAGCAGAATGGAGTAGTGGAGAGAAAGAACCGGACCATCCAAGAAGCATCTAGAACCATGATGATGGAAGCAAATGTTCCTCAGATCTATTAGAGAGAAGCTGTAAGTACTGCAGTCTATACTCTCAATCGAGTACAAACCAGAACCAATACCGGTAAGACTCCCTATGAACTTTGGTTTGGCATTACTCCCACTGTGAGGTATTTCAGAGTCTTTGGTAGCAAATGTTACATTAAAAGAGATGAAGATCTAGGAAAATTTGATGCTAGAAGTGATGAAGGAATATTCTTGGGTTATTCTATTCAAAGCAAAGCATATAGGTGTTATAACAAAAGATTAAGGAAGATTATTGAAAGTACAAATGTGAAGGTTGATGAAGGTGTTGAAAAACCCTTAAGGTTTTATGAATATGATGAAGATGACCAAAATGATGTTTTTGTTCAAGAAGTCCAAGCTCCCTCTAAAACTTAAATTCAGACTGATTCGATAAATCAGGAAGATGAGTTAAGTTTGAATGAACCTGTTCAAGAATCAGAAGTGCAAGAAACTCCCAAAGTTCCCAGGTATGTAAGACTGAATCACTCTGAAGATAAGATCATAGGTGATAAAAGAAAAGGTGCACAAACAAGAAGGATTGCTCAAGATTCAGAAGAGTATTGCCTGATTTCGAAGATTGAACCTAAAACAATGAATAAATCTTGTAATGATGAAAACTAGACTGAAGCAATGGAGGAAGAGCTGATGCAAATTGAGAAAAATCACACTTGGGATCTTGTTCCCAGACCTAAAAATAAGAATGTGATTGGAACCAAATGGGTCTTTTGGAATAAACTGAATGAAGATGGTGAAGTAGTCAGAAACAAAGCCAAATTGGTCTGCAAGGGTTACTCCCAAGTAGGAGTTGATTTTGAAGAAACTTTTGCTCCGGTGGCAAGAATTGAAGCAGTCAGATTTTTTTTTGCTTTTGCTACCTTCAAAGATTTCAAGGTATATTAGATGGATGTCAAGTCTGCCTTCCTAAATGGTGACTTGGAAGAAGAAGTTTACATTGAGCAACCAGATGGATTTCAATTGTCTGATCATGGTGATATGGTCCGCAAATTGAAGAAAGCACTGTATGGACTCAAGAAAGCCCCAAGAGCCTAGTATGAAAGATTAGATAAGCATATTTTAAAGATTGGTTTCAACAAGGGTACTGCTGATAGTAATTTGTATTTTAAAATTGATCATGAAAATATCTTGATTGTTGAAGTGTTTGTTGATGATATCATTTTTGGAGGAAGAGATAGTATGTGCAAAACCTTTGCAACTCAAATGAAAAGTGAATTTGAGATGTCCATGTTTGGGGAAATGAATTTCTTCTTGGGTCTGCAAATCACTCAAACGAAGAAAGGAATCTTAATTTCTCAGACCAAATATGTGAAAGAACTGTTGAAGAAATTTGGGATGGAAGACTCAAAACCAATGAATACTCCCATGGCAACTAGATGTAAATTGAGCAAAGATGATGACTCTCCTAAGGGTGATCAGAAAAAGTATAGGTCAATGATTGGAGGACTATTGTATCTCACTCAAACTAGACCTGACATTATGAATGTTGTTGGTCTTGTTTCTAGATTCCAAGCTGATCCTAGAGAATCTCATGTCATGGCAATCAAGAGGATTTTTAGATATCTAAAAGGGACAGTTGAGTATGGTTTGTGGTATCCTAGAGATCATGATTTCTCTCTTCATGCATATACAGATGCGGATTGGGCAAGAGATGTGGATGACTGGAAGAGTACCAGTGGTGGAGCATTTTTTTGGGGAAAAGATTGGTTTCTTGGCTGAGAAAGAAACAAGAGGCAATATCTCTATCCACTACAGAAGTAGAATAAATTACAGCAGCAGGTAGTTGTACTCAAGTATTATGGATGAAGCAAATGCTAAAGGACATCAGAGTGGAGTATAAGGAACCTATCACAATCTTCTATGATAATTCAAGTGCAATAAACATATCAAAGAATCCGATGTTGCATTCAAAGACTAAACATATATCCATCAAGTTTCACTTTTTGAGAAAGCAAGTGAACAAAAATGAAGTCAGATTGGAGTTTGTGCCTTCCAAGGATCAGATTGCAGATATTTTTACTAAACCTCTACCTAAGGACTCTTTTGAGTATCTCAGGGAGAAGTTAGGGGTTATTGCCCCTCCGGTTCTGAATTAAGGTGCACTGATGTGCATCAGTCTGGTGGATATCACAGTCATAACTTGTGGTCTGGGTTGATGTTTGGGAAGCTACTACTTAGGGGGAGTAGTTGATATGTTTCTAAAGTAATGCAAGTATGTGCCCTTTGCCATTGATGTCAAAGGGGGAGAGAAGACATGTGAAAAACAAGTGGTTGTTGATCAAAGGGGGAGCAGTAAAGGAAGAAAAGACATGTGAGTGGTTGTTGTTGATAGGGAGAGTTGTGATAGTATGGAGAAGTTCTTGTCTTGATGGTTAAAATAGTTTTTCACATCATATGTTGCCATCAATGATAAAGGGGGAGATTGTTGTAAATATGAGCCTAACACGTGTTGTCATTGATGTCAACATACTCCTATTGCATTGATGATAAGGATTGGATGAGATGTGTGCTGAGGATATTGAGAAAATTAGTCCTAATTAGAAATAGAGAAGAATAGTACAAGACAGTGAGGTAAAGATCCTAGTTAAGATGAAGATCAGAGGGTGTGCTTCAAAGGGTTTGTATATATGTGTCTTAATATGTTTCTGTAAATATCTCAGAGGTCCACATGAAGATCTAAAGAAGTTATGGCCACTTAAGTAAAACTGGTTCTGGTAGATGTTCAGAGGTATCAGAGTGATACAGATAGGTCCGGTGAGATCTAGAAATGCAATATCCTATTCTACAGAATTGATGGCGTGTTTAGGAAGTCAATGTGAAGTGACAACTCAATTGGTTCGTGGTCTAGAGGTTTGCAAGGATCTATTCCAATATGACAGTGATGACAGACTATGTTCTTGAGGTTTCGGATGAAGGAGAGAATGATTTTAGTAAGCAGAAGTAGTGTGGATGTTCTTGACGTCTCAGGCAATCTTGTGGAGGTCTTTAGATTGTATTCAGTTTGTGCTGATGGTTTGCATTGAAGATTGAGCTCGCAATTAAAGATTTACTTCAGGATGATGATGTTCTTCTTTAGTTTGGCTGACCGGATGAGTTACACATCCTACAGATGATTTGGAAGGTGTCTTGTGAAGAATAGCATGTTCCCAAAGAAAGATTGAAGTCTTAGATCTGTGTAGCAGACAGCGTGTTGATCCGTGTGAAGTCTTTTTGTAATAAGTCATCTTGTATTTATGTACTTGCTCTGTAATGTATGCCGACTTGGATGATAATTCCTAAGTCAATGTCTTGTATAAATAAGGAGTTGTAAAGTCATTTCAAAGTGTGTCTTATGGAGAATAGAGTGTGGTAGAGAGGCAGAAAGTGAAAAGCAGAGCAGAAGTGTTGGGCTTAAATGGAACTGACTCAAGCATGGTGAAGATCCTATTCTTCAGTTCAAGTATGTAATACTTATTATTCTGTAGATAGTGTGTCTCCTGTAGGCAATGGGCCTCTTGTGAGTAGTGTGCTCAGGCAGTGAGCCCTAATTGGCATGTGCCATTTTGTTCTTTCTATTCTTCTAATAGAGAATACAATCTTGGGTTAGTCACCCTGTGGTTTTTCCCTTAACCGGGTTTTCCACATAAAAAATCTTGGTGTCATATGTGTTGATGTGTTTCTGCTCTTTAATTGTTGCATTACATTTCCAGGATTGATTTATTATTATGCTACTAAATTAAGAAGAGGATTTAAGTGATCAATTGAAAGAAAGTTTTGAACAACTGATTCACCCCCTATCAGTTGTCTGTCTCTAATCTAATAGGATTTACATGGGAGAGAGGGGAACATAAAATATTCAAAATATTTAAATTAAGAGGAGAAAAAGTTTATGCACTTAATTATTTTTCTGGCGATTGTTTTATAATGTCCTCTATGGAATCTTTAATTGAGTCAATTTCCTTGCATGGATTTTCTTCCTATAATTATACTTGTTCTTGCATAACTATACCCTAACTTGTAATTTGATTTTATTGGCCTTTTAGATATTGAAAACATTTCAACACTTTGTATAGATTCCTTGGATTCTACGGATTGTCTCCTTCTCACTTCTCCTACATTCTAGCCATGGTCCATTGCTATTATAACTAATGACTTTTGTGTTTTCTTCTGTGTAGCTTCATTTTGATCTATGAAAAATGGGGGAACTTTCTTTAACACTTCCCTACCCAAACACCCATAAAAAGGGATTGTGATGGAAAATTTATTTTTTGTGATTAGGTAGAGGAAGGTATTAGGTGCCTTCTTCAAAGGATAAATTATAAATTTAAGGGGACTTCCATAATTGATTAATTTGAACTATCTAGCCTAGTTTTTGCATGCTTTTTACAAGTAAATTCATTAGCTTGAAGAGGACTGATGATATCTTGGCCATGCTTTCCCACACTAGACTATCTATTGAAACTAGCTTTGGCCAATATTTCTACCTTGTACCACATACCATATTTTTCTCTATACTCATCCAGGTGTGTTCTTTCTATTTAGCAAGGTATAATTTTTCTTGTATTTGTATAGAATGAGCTCAATCATTCTACCACTTATTTTGTTGTTTTTTCTTTAAGATACTATGAGTTTTCACATGATTCATACTCTTCTCCTTTTTCACTCAAAGGAGGGAAATTAATCTTCCTCAACTCTTGAATACATTCATTCTAGAGTTGATCTAAACTTTTTATATTTAGGAGATCAATGACTAGAGCATTCCTTTTATAAACCTCATAGTAGAACTATCACCATGGTTCAATCCTATTGGATGGCCTTGGATTTGAAGCATTTCTCACCTAGCATCTCTTTCGCTTCTTAAATGCATACTCTTGATTCCTTGAAGGATATAAATTTCCTTTAACTTATGGTTGAAGAGGAAATTATTTATCTTTGGTGTGGGTTTCTCATAGGCTTCTATGGCTGCCTACTAATCAACTTACCTACCCTTGAAATTCTATGATGTACTCAAAATCTTGAGTGTGGTCCTTAAGGCTAGGGGAGTATTCATCAAGGATTTTGAATGTCTCAATCTTCAGGTGTAGGATATGTAAAACACTACATACAACCTTCTTTAGGACATATTAATGGCAAACATGCCATCTAAGTTGAAACCCTATTCATCTAAAGAGTGAGTCTCATAATTTTCTTTTAAATATTCATGATATCTATACTTTCTTATTTGAAATAATGATATCTTAGATAGAGTGGGGTATACTGTCATGTGCCTTTTTTAAAATTTCTAAAAATAGAAACTTACTAAAAATAGTAAGTCAACAGTCCCAAAATAGCAAATCAGGATCAATTGATAGTTAGGGAAATAATAATAAATTTGCTAACTTGGTTGAAATTAGAATATTATTTAAACACCAAATTTATTTATATTTAATTATTTTCCCTACTTGGGTGTGGGATCCTCAAATAGCTTATTTTTGGCATTTAGTGGCTATGACAAGGCAAAACAAGTGGCACAGTGCATGGGGAATGAAGATATTGGTGGACACTTGGCATCAAAGGTTGCATGCACTTCATGCAAGAGTATGTTCCCCTTTGGGTTATGAGTTTTTGAGTTGGCACTTTAATTGCATGTCGGTGCCTTGAAAAATGCATTTTGAGTTGTCAAAAGATGCCTTTTAAGTGGTACAATATGAAAGGCTAATTTTAGAGATGTTATAATACATTTTATGACTTCTGTAAGTGCCTAAATTTGGGGAAGAATATTTGGACGTGAATCGGAATTTGGTAGAAGTTTCCAGATGTTCAAGGAACCTATAAGTATTTTTTATTTTGAATGCAGAGGTGCTATTGTAGATTTGACATTTCTCTTGCAGAGCTGATGCTTTGTATTTTCTTCAATGAACAAGGAAACCATTAGAGATGAAGCTTGTGGCCAGTGGACATGAGTTTTTAGTGCTCTAAGGGTAGTATTATTATATTCTAGATAGCAATCTTACTTTAAAGGTTGCATCAAAGTTGAATGATTGTAGCAATTTTAGTGTTGTGTGTTTGCAGGGCATGTTTAGAGCATTTTGGAGTGTTTGTAGAGCTTCTATTGGTGTTGTCTTATTTTTTTGATACATTGTGGATGTGTATTATTTTGTTCTTCATGAATTCTAGGCACCTTGGTTCAGATATTTCATATGTGGGCATTGTTGTTGGGGTTTTAGCAGTGTTTTGTAGTGATTTCCATGTGTATTTCACCCTATTTTGGGTGTTGTAGCTAGCTGAGTGTTGGGTGGTGTTGTAGATGTGGTTTCTATTGCAAATTAGTGTTGTAGGCCTGATTTCATGTCATATGTATGAGAAAATTATAATAAAAAATATTTGGAGTGTTTATGTTCATTTTGGTTCAATACATGTGCAAACAAGTTAGCTAGTTTGGGTGTTTTGATGCATACTAGAGTTTGTTAGACTTAGGGCACACAACTGAGAGGGGAGGGGTGAATCAGTTGTACAAAACTTTCTCCAATTTTTCACACTTAAATCTTCTTACTGATTAGCAGTAGATCAATCATGAAACATAATGTAACTAAATCAAAAGCAGAAACTCATCAACACATAAGACACCAAGATTTTGATGTGGAAAACCTGGTTAAGGGAAAAACCATGGGGTGATTAACCCAAGATTGTATTCTCTGTTAGAAGAATAGAAAGAACAAAATGGCACATGCAAATTAGGGCTCACTACCTGAGCACACTGCTAACAAGAGGCTCACTGCCTACAAGAGACACACTTTCTACAAAGAAATAAGTATCACCTTCTTGAACTGAAAAATAGCATCTTCACCATGCTTGAATCAGTTCCATTTAAGCCCAATACTTCTGCTCTGCCTTTCACTCTCCTCCTTGCTATTAATCTCTCTTCCACACCCAGACACCTTTGGAATGACTTCACAATCCCTTATTTATACAAGGCATCAACTTAGGAATAATCATCTAAGTTAGGAAACACCTACATGAACATCCGCAAGACTTGTAATACATTCGGTCGGCTAGTCATAGGAAGAACACCTTCATCCAGGGGTTATTCTTCAAATGTGAACTCTAACTTCGATGCGGACCACCAACATGAACTGAGCATGATCCAAAGATCACCACAACCTTTCCTGAATCACCAAGAACAACCATACTTCATCTGCTTATTGGGATTCTTCTCTCCATCATCTGGCACTTCAAGAACTTAGTCTATCATCACTATCACAAAGGAATAGGCACTTCTGGACCTTTAAACCATGAACCAATCTATTTAACACTTCACAAGGATGTCTTAAACACTCCCTCAAATCCGTAGAATGGGATAATACATTTCCAGATCTCACTGGACCTATCTATGTCACTCTATCACCTCTAAACACCTGTCAGAACCAGTTCTCCTTGAATGGCCATAACTTCTTTAGATCTTCATGCGGACCTCTAAAAACTTGACTGGATCATCTCAAGACTCATATCTACAAACCCTTTGAACCACAACCTCTGATCTGTATCTTACTTGGGATCTCCACTTCACTATCACCATTGCTCCTCTCTACTCATCCAATCCTTCTCATCAATGCAACACGAGTATGTTGAAATCAATGACAACATCAGTTAGACCCATACTTGCCAACAATCTCCCCCTTTGTCATTGATGGCAACATATGATGTGAAAAACCATCAAGACAAGAACTTCTCCTTTCTGTCACAACTCCCCCTATCAGAAACAACCATTCACATGTCTTCTATTCCTTTACTGCTCCCCCTTTCATCATCAACCACTTTTTTTTCACATGTCTTCTCTCCCCCTTTGACATCAATGGAAAAGGGCTCATACTTGCAACTTCAACACTTCAGAATCATACTAGCTGTTCCCCCTGAGTAGCAGCTCCCCATCACCAATCCGGATCACAAGATAGACTATGATATCCACCAGATTGATGCACATCAGTGCACCTTAGTTCATCACCGGAGGGGCAATAACCCCTAACTTCTCCTTGAGATACTCAAAAGAGTCCTTAGGAAGAGGTTTAGTAAAGATATCTATAATTTGATCCTTGGAAGACACAAACTCCATTCTGACTTCATTCTTATTCACTTGCTCTCTCAGAAAGTGAAACTTGATAGATATATGCTTAGTCTTAGAATGCAACACCGGGTTCTTAGATATATTTATTGCACTTGAATTATCACAGAAGATTGTGATAGGTTCCTCATACTCCACTTTGATATCTCTTAGCATCTGCTTCATCCATAAAACTTGAGTGCAACTACCTACTGCTGCAATACATTATGCTTTAGTTGTAGATAGAGATATTGGCTCTTGTTTCTTGCTTAGCCAAGAAACCAATCTCTTCCCTAGAAAGAACACTCCACCACTAGTACTCTCTCGATCATCCACATCTCCTACCCAATCCGCATCAGTATATGCATGAAGAGAGAAATCATGATCTCTAGGATACCACAGACCATACTCAACTGTCCCTTTTAGATATCTAAAAATCCTCTTGATTGCCATGACATGAGATTCTTTAGGATCAGCCTGAAATCTAGCAACAAGACCAATAGCCTGCTAATGTCTGGTCTAGTTTGAGTAAGATACAATAGTCCTCCAATCATTGACCTATACTTTGTCTAATCAGCCTTAGGAGAGTCATCATCTTTGCTCAACTTACATCCGATTGCCCTGGGAGTATTCATTGGTTTTGAGTCTTCCATCCCAAATTTCTTCAACAATTCTTTCACAAATTTGGTTTGAGAAATGAAGATTCCTTTTTTTGTTTGAGTGATTTGTAGACCCAAGAAGAAATTCATTTCACCAAGCATGGACATCTCAAATTCACTTTTCATTTGATTTGCAAAAGTTTTACACATACTATCTCTTCCTCCAAAAATGATATCATCAACAAACACTTCAACAATCAGGATGTTATCATGATCAATTTTGAAATATAAATTACTGTCAGCAGTACCTTTGTTGAAACCAATCTTCAAAAGATGCTTATCTAATCTTTCATACCAGGCTCTTGGGGCTTGCTTCAGTCGATACAGTGCTTTCTTCAACTTGCAGACCATATCATCATGATCAGACAATTGAAATCCATCCGATTGTTCAATGTATACTTCTTCTTCCAAGTCACCATTTAGCAAGGTAGACTTGACATCCATCTGATATACTTTGAAATCTTTGAAGGCATCAAATGCAAGAAATAATCTAACTACTTCAATTCTTGCCACCAGAGCAAAAGTTTCTTCAAAATCAACTCCTTCTATTTGAGAATAGCCCTTACAGACCAATCTGGCTTTATTTCTAATTACTTCACCAACTTCATTTAGTTTGTTCCAGAAGACCCATTTGGTTCCAATCACATTCTTGTTTCTAGCTCTGGGAACAAGATCCCAAGTGTGATTTTTCTCAATTTGCATCAACTCTTCCTCCATTGCTTTGGTCCAGTTTTCATCATTGCAGGCTTCATTTATTGTCTTAGGTTCAATCTTTGAAACTAGACAATACTAATCTGAATTTTGAGCAATTCTCCTTCTAGTTTGCACACCTTTGCTTTTGTCACCTATGATCTGATCTTTAGAGTGGTTCAATCTTACATACCTTGGAACTTTGGGAGTTTCTTGCACTTCTGCTTCTTGATTACGCTCATTCAGACTTGTCTCTTCTTCCTGGTTTACCGGATCAGTTTGAACCTGACTTTTAGAAGAGGTTTGGACTCCTTGAATCAGAACACCATTCTGATCATCTTCATCATATTCATAGAACCTTGAGGGTTTCTCAATTCCCTCATCAACCTTCACATTTGTACTTTCTATTATCTTTCTTAGTCTCTTGTTATAACACTTGTATGCTTTTCTTTGAGTAGAATAACCCAAGAATATTCCTTCATCACTTCTAGCATCAAACTTTCCTAGATCTTCATCTCTTTTAATGTAACATTTTCTAGCAAAAACTCTAAAATACCTCACAGTAGGAGTGATGCAAAAACAAAGTTCATAAGGAGTCTTACTAGTATTACTTCTGATTTGAACTCGATTGAGAGTATAGACTGTAGTGCTAACAGCTTCTTTCTAATAGATCTGAGGAACATTTGCTTCCATCATCATGGTCCTAGAAGCTTCTTGGATGGTCCGGTTCTTTCTTTCCACTACTCCATTCTACTGTGGAGTCCTAGGGGCAGATAACTGTCTCTTTATTCCATGTTTCTCACAGAACTCTAAGAACTCACCGGATGTGAATTCCCCACCTCTATCAAACCTTAGACATTTCAGTTTTAATCCAGTTTCATTCTCTACCATAGCTTTGAATATTTTGAATTTCTCAAGAGCTTTTGATTTCTCTTTTAGAAAGGTTACCCACATCATCTAGGAATAGTCATCAATCAGTAACATGAAGTATCTATCACCTTGCACACTCCTGGTTCTTGCCAGGCCACAAAGATCAATATGGACTAAGTCCAATAATCTGGTAGAAGACAGTTCCTTACTCTTGAATGTGACTTTGTTCAGCTTACCCAATTGACAATTCTTTACACAAGCTATTTGTAGGTTTCACCAATTTTGGAAGATCTCTTATAGCTTGAGTATTGCTTATATTGATGATATTATCAAAATTCACATGACACATCCTCCTATGCCACAACCAACTTTGATAAATTTGAACAAACAAGCAACTTTTACCAGTCCCAACCAAGTGAAAGATATTACCTTTAGTTTGAGTACCGGATGCAATCTCTGTTCTGGAACTTTCAAAGATCTTGCATTTTCCATTCTTGAACTGGAGATCATAGCCTTTGTCCACCAGCTGTCCCACACTGACAAGATTGTACTTCAATCCTTCAACATACAGTACATTACCAGTTTTGTTTCTTCCATCAAGAGAAATAGTTCCTCTACCTCTGATTCTACTAGTAGAATTATCACCAAACTTTACTACTCCTTCATATCTTTCTAACTCTACAAACTTATTTTTGTCACCTATCATATGGTGAGAGCATCCACTGTCAATGACCCAATCATCCTTCTCTTCAACTTGGGCAGCTAGAGCTCTTTCCACAGTCTTATGATTGATAGATACAGAGGACATTGGATCTTCTTCCTTGATGGCAATGAACACCCATTCATTTCCAGATTTGTTTCCTGTCTTTGATTCATCATCTATTACTCCTTCATTTTCATTATCTTCATGTACATAGTAATAGTTCTTTTGGAACCTTGGCTTGTTAGGATTTTTCCTTAAAAACCTTTCCGGACACCTTGAGGCAAAATGACCAATCTTATTGTAGTTAAAACACTTAAAAGGTAATTTTCCTTCATACTTACCAGATCCTCTTGGTAGCCTCTTTGCAATAAGTGCTTCAAGTTGAGCAGTTTCTACTTCTTCTTCTTCTAGATCTTTTCTTGCTTTTTCATACCATGACAGTTTCTTTGATGAGTTCTCTCCTGAATCAAACCATTGTTTACCTTTAACATAGGCATTGGCTTTGAATGTAGATTCAGTCTTGGGGGGTCATCTCTAAACTCTGTCATTTCAAATGCAGCTAATTTTCCAGCCAATTGATCTCTTGTGATAGTTGTATGGGCTTTGAATTCTTCAATGGCAGCGGCCTTGATTTTGTAAGAAGCAGGAAGGGATCTGAGAATTTTTCCAACAATCTCATCTTCATCCAAGACTCCACCAACATTTCTAATTCCACAAACAAGCTCATTTACTCTTGGCATAAAAGTAGTGATGTTTTCATCTTCTCTCATCTTTAGATTTTTGAATTTTTCTTTCAGACATTGTAACCTTGCACTTTTGACATACCTATCTCCTTCATGCAAAAGTTCCAATTTTTGCCAAATCTCAAAAGTAGTTGGTAGATCAATAACATTTGAGAGCTCTGAATCAGATAATGCACTTAGAAGAGCCTCTATAGTCCGCAGATTGTTTTCAGTGTTTGTGATTTCATTTAGGGTTTTCAGACCACCCTATGGAGGTACATATTGTGTTGTAGCCATGGTCCAGTATGCCATTCCCATACATCTCAAGTGACATTTCATGTGACCTTTCCAGAGATTAAAATTGGTTCCATCAAACTTCAGACTATCCTTATTGTAAGACGACATCTCGGATCTCCTCAAGTGATTAAGCTCATTTTAGAGGAACTTAGCTCTGATACCAATTGTTAGACTTAGGGTACACATCTGAGAGGGGGGGTGAATCAGTTGTACAAAACTTTCTCCAATTCTCCACACTTAAATCTTCTTACTGATTAGAAGTATATCAATCATGAAACATAATGCAATTAAATCAAAAGTAGAAACTCATCAACACATAAGACACCAAGATTTTGACGTGGAAAACTTGGTTAAGGGAAAAACCATGGGGTGATTAACCCAAGATTGTATTCTCTGTTAGAAGAATAGAAAGAATAAAATGGCACATGCCAATTAGGGCTCACTGCCCAAGCACACTACTCACAAGAGGCTCACTGCCTATAAGAGACACACTGTCTACAAAGAAATAAGTATCACCTTCTTGAACTGGAAAATAGCATCTTCACCATGCTTGAATCAGTTCCATTTAAGCCCAATACTTCTGTTCTACCTTTCGTTCTCCTCCTTGCTATTACTCTCTCTTCCACACCCAGACACCTTTGGAATGACTTCACAATCCCTTATTTATACAAGGCATCAACTTAGGAATAATCATCTAAGTCAGAAAACACCTATATGAACATCTGCAAGACTTGTAATACATCTGGTCGGCCAGTCACAGGAAGAACACCTTCATCCTATGGTTATTCTTCAAATGTGAGCTCTAACTTTGATGCGGACCACCAACATGAACTGAACATGATCGAAAGATCACCACAACCTTTCCTAAATCACCAAGAACAACCATACTTCATCTACTTACTGGGATTCTTCTCTCCTTCATCTGGAACTTCAAGAACTCAGTTTGTCATCAGTATCACAAAGGAATAGGCACTTCCAGACCTTCAAACCATGAACTAATCTATTTAACACTTCATAAGGATGTCTTAAACACTCCCTCAAATCCATAGAATGGGATAATACATTTCTGGATCTCACTAGACCTATCTGTGTCACTCTGTCACCTATGAACACCTGCCGGAACCGGTTCTATGTGAACAACCATAACTTCTTCAGATCTTCATTCGGACCTCTAAAAACTTGATTGGATCATCTCAAGACTCATATCTACAAACCCTTTGAACCATAACCTCTGATCTGCATCTTAGCTGGGATCTCCACTTCACTATCACCATTGCTCCTCTCTGCTCATCCAATCCTTCTCATCAATGCAACATGAGTATGTTGACATCAATGACAACACCAGTTAGACCCATATTTGCCAACAGAGTTAAATTGGTAAAAATCATTTTCAGATTTGAGTTTATGAAAAAAATAAGATTGGGGACATTACAGTGGTATTAGAACAAAGATCTTTCCAGCTTGTAGGGTTCAAAAGATTTATGTTTTCCAGAGAAAGGTAAAAAATATATTACTTGTGGGAGCAAAAGAAAATAGCTTAAGGAAACCCAGTTGAAGAAAGAAGCACAGATGGAAATAAAGGGAAAGGAAAAATGTCTAAGAATGATGGTGAAGAATTTAGGAAGACATTATTGGATATCTAAGAAAACCAAAAGAACACTGTAGATAGCCTCCTTGAAACAAGAGAAGTCATGAAGATGTTAGTGAAAAAATTACAAGGACCTATCACCATGCATGAGAAAGATTCTACAGGTAAAGGAAGCACTTCTGGAGGGAGGAAGGAAATATCTACGCAAAGGCCAAAAAGGCCTATATTCTTACCTGACAATAAAGAAGGAGTTGTATCAGCTGCAAATATAGAGACATCAATCATTGGGGTAATAGTTAAGTGGTTTGAAGAATATGCCAAGCAATCTGAAGCATTTAAATATGTTGTGGCATTTGAGAGATTCCTAAAAATTCATGAGAAGGATCAAAAGAGAAGAGAAAAAGAAGCAGAGCTTCAAGAAGATGCAATGGTTGTAGTGGAGCATAAGGAAGATTCAAAAGTTATAGTAGTAGAACCAGCAGAGCCACAAAAGTTTGCTAAGGAAAACATTTTATTGTAGGGGGGAGAGAGACTTGAACTAGAGGTACAAAAAGCTACAATGGTTGAAGGTAAAAATTCTATCATTAATGAAGATATTCCAATGATCTCTAGTGAGCTCTCATATTGGGAAAATATTAATTTTGATGAAGTTAAAGAGAGATCAGATTTTAATATCATAAATAGAGGACTAGTAATGGAAGAAAATGTTTCAATGATTTCTAATGATATCCATGAAATACCAATTGTTGTTTTAAGCATGAAGGACCCAATTCCATATGAGAATAGTCAGCAAGACATCTATATTGATGAGCATGACTTCAGGAAGGATGCCTTAGTTGATACTTATTCTATTGAAGATATTCATTATGAGAAGGATGGTACTGTTGCCAACACCTCAAATATTTTCAAATTAGATAATGAAGGTAAACATTTTGATTGCTTCTTTATTTACAACTTGAGACATAAGGATGTTGATAGAAGCAAGGATTTGTTGCATCATTTTCATAGGATGTCATTACAATATTTCTATCATAAAGAGAGTTATTCTAACAATATTGAAGAGATGAAGGGTGTAAAGTGAAAAGGAGATCCCTTCTCTCAACATCAAAATGTCTCATACATGAAGGTGTGGGATCTAGGTGTTTTATCCAAATCCAAGATATAGATTCAACATAAACATTCTTTGGTAATAGAAGGTGTTTTTTTTCCTTTAATGATTGCATGTATCAGCAAAAAGGTGATGAAGTTAGGGAAGAATGGAATTTAGTTTTTGGATGAAAAGAGCTCAAGATGGAGGAACATTCACTAACCTCCAAACTTCCAAAGGGTGAGACAATGATTGGTTCTCAAAGTAACATGGTGGATGGATATGCATTTGAAGAAAATATTCTGATTTGCAAGGATAGAAGTGTTGAGGGTATCTTAACAATCCCTACCTTAGCAAAGGAGGATGAGCTCATTATTGGAAGCCTAAGGTATGAAAATAATGGTCATATTTCAGATTTTTTGTTTCCTCTTATGGTACTACAAAATTTTGGTCATCATAGAAAGCATGCTAACAAGGATGATCTTCTAAGAGTCAAAGCGGAGAGAGATATTAATATTATTATTGAGTTCACCATTCCTTTCATTTGGATTGAAACAAAGTTTATAAGGGATCATATTGGGTTTGCTATACATTCTAACCACTTTGTGAAGGGAACATATGACAACAAAAAGGTGTGTACCATTCATGAAGCTTTGAACAAGATTCCTAGGGGTGAAGAACTTGTTGATGAATTGTAGGAGGTAGTTTATTCCTCAAAGATTAATTTGAGGACATGATACCATCATATTCAGGTGTGGAATGTGGATATGCATAGGATGACATTTAGGAGTCACTTAAGGAACTTTGAGTTCATGATCAAGCTATGTGGTTTAACCAATGCACTAGCCATCTTCCAATTCAGGGTGAATCAGGTATTTAGTGATTATTTGGAAAAAATTGCTTTGATATTTTATGATAATATTTTGATGTGTAGAAAAGCATGTGAGGATCATATGAAACACCAAAGTTTGATGAGAATTGGGACTCTAGAGCAACATGCTCCATGGTGACTTGGAGGAGGAAATCTATATGTCACAGCCAGAGCACTATGTGGTGAAAGTTAAAGAAAATATGGTTTGCAAGATGAAAAGTCTTAATATGGTTTAAAATATTCTCCTAGGATGTAGTATCAGAAGTGTGATGCCTTTGTGTTGAGTATTGGACTTCAGAGATCAAAATCAGATCATTGTTTTTACTACAAGTTTGACAATGATCACATTCTTATTATTCCATTATATGTCAAATGATATGTTACTAATTGGGAATGGTAAAAGTTTAATTTTTGAATTGAAGTCTCAGTTGTTAGCACAGTTTGAGATGAAAAATCTTGGGGTAGCTCGGTACATTCTGGGAATAGAAATTAGAAGAGACAGAGAAAACAAAAAACATTGGTTAGGCCAGAGTAAGTATGTTAACACAATGTTGGAGAGATTCAGCAATATGGATTATAGACCTTTGATTGTTCCTATTACAATGGGGATAAAGTTATCTATGGAAGATTGTCCAAAGTCTCCTTCTGCAACAAAAATATGAGAAGAGTTCCTTATGCTAGTGCGGTTGGTAGTTTGATGTATGCGATGGTCTACACAAGACTAGACATTACCCAAGTAGTGGGAGTCCTTAGTCAATTTATGGTTAATCCTGGACGGGTACATTAGGATGCAGTGAAGAGAGTATTCAGATATTTGTGGGGTACTCTTGAGTATTTCTTATGTTATCATGGTTATCCTACAAGACCTCGGCATTCACTTTGTATTAGTGGATTTGTGGATTCAGATTGGGTAGGTGACATTGACAGTAGGAGATACACTAGAGCTTATGTGTTCACTTTGTTTGGTGGTGCTATTAGTTGGATGAGTAAGCGGCAACCTATAGTCACTTTGTCCACTACTAAAGCTGAGTACATGGCAGAAACTCGTGCTTGTAAAGAAGCCATTTGGCTTAAGAGATTGTGTTTTGATGTTGGGTTTGATGTAGGGAAGATTACTATTTGTTGTGACAGTCAAAGTGCCATATATTTGGTGAAGAATCCTACTTTCCATGCAAGGACTACACATATTGATGTCTAGTACCATTTTGTTCATGACATGGTAGATGATGGGAAGGTAAACTTGGAAAAAGTTGAAACTTTGATGAATGTTGTAGATTCCTTGACAAAACCTATGAGAACAGAGAAGTTCTGATGGTGTTTAGAGTCTATGGGCCTCACAGCCCCTAGCAATTAAATCATGGTGTTGATACTCCATTTACTCTTGCAAGGTGTTCAACAAGTGGGAGAATGTTAAGAAAAGTGTCTCAACCTTGCAACTTCAAAAGATTACTATTCTTCCCAGTTTTGGTCTTTTTGAATACACTTTATCTTGGAGAATGGTTTGGAACCTTCAAAGTTTCCAAAAGTTTCCAAATGAGCTAAAAATAGTGAGACTTACTATTTTTAGTAAGTCCTTCAATTGAGCTCGGATTGACCTAAAATTTTTCCTAGAAGGTGTGAAACAACTAAGTGAACATCTCAGGTGTGTTTTATCTCAAGATCATATTAGGATTGCAAGATATTAAAGTTTCTATTTTTTGAAACTACCAGAAAAAGTCTTTGAACTCAATTATTAGAATCAAAACATCTCTAAACATCCCCAAAATTAAATAGTGTAGTGAGCTATAGGGTGATAGATATCTTAAAGAGCTTTCTGATGCATTAAACGATTCATTAATCAAACATTTAGATCAAAAGTTATGGCCTCTGGAAGTTGGACCTTCTATTTTGGGAAATGTAAAAACATGTTAGACACATAAAAGAGCTATAAGGGGGAGAGTTACACATGTTGGTGTATAGTTTGGTACATCACAAGGCATCTTTGATTGGAGATAATTTGGCCATCACTTTTTGGTGGTTTTGGTTCATGGTTTTGTAATTACCATTGCCAGTGTATTGTATTGTATATCGTATATATCAGGAACTTGAGATGGAGGTTGTATGTAAGAATCTTATAGATGTTGAATTACCTCTTGGATCTATGGTTGGATATACTTCTATAAAATCTTTCTCTACAAGTATATTGTAATCTTTGTGATTCCTAAATAATATATTGGGCAGCTTTGGAGTGTGGGATTTTTTACCTGAAAGGGTTTTCCCCACGTATATCTTGTGTTGCAAGTTTTGTGCTTGCATTTGGAAGTTGTTATTATCTTTCTTTTAATGTGCATCTTAATCTGTAACTGTAAAAGGTTAAAAATTGCATAAATATTTCCTTAGTAGATTAGTGTAGGAAGTGTTTTCCGCATACCTTGCTTCCTTTCAACATTTGTTGCAATTAGGGTGTAGTAAAGGCACTGCTGACATCATCTGTATTTCAAGATCAGTGATAATCAAATCCTAATTGTTGTGGTCTTTGTTGATGACATTATCTTTGGAGGAAATGAAAGTATGTGCATGATGTTTGTAGGAGAAATACAAAATGAGTTTGAAATGTCTATGTTGTGTGAAATGAATTTCTTTCTGGGTCTGTAAATTAATCAATCAAATAAAGGAATCTTCATATCTCAGTCTAAGTATGTGAAAGAGTTGTTGAATAAGTTTGGGATGGAAGACTCTAAATCGGTATGTACTCCCATGGTGACTAGCTACAAGTTGAGCAAAATTGATGAATCGCCCAATACTAATCAGAAAAAAGTATGTTGGGATAAGGTGCCATTAACCTTGTAAATCCCATTGTTGTATTATTCTATTTATTATTTGTAATTACCCATAAGGGATGTACAAATTTCACCCATAGAAGTAAAAATTATTTACTTTCCACAGTAATTACGGAGTTACTGCATGGTAAGTCCTAGAGTTACCGACGGTAGTTATGGGATGTCATTTACTATGGTAAATGGTAATTGGTCAAAGTGGGGTGCACATGTGGAGGAACAATCTATTTTTAGTGTTATGACGCATGTCATAGATGCTATAAGGACTAAGAGATTCTATGACAACAGTAAGTTGTCATAAGAATCTATGTCACTTATAATAGCATATGATGCATCATAAGATGTTGTAAGTGGCTATTTTTCATCCCAAGGTGTTCAAGCTTGCATGGGCACATTTTTCCAAGTGTAGGATGCATGTATGACAACATTTATGACCCTGTAAGAGCCTATTCTTGGCCATGGACGCCCAATGTTGTATTGTTGACTCTTGACAAGTGTTTTGGGCTTGTAAGAAGTCATTTAATGTCTTAAGGTTGTGTAAATTCTATATAAACCATAGCATAGTAGATGAGAGGTATATAATAGTTTACAGGTACCCAGGTTCTAACGTAGTGAAGGTTGGAGGACAGAGGAAGTGAATGTATTTGTAATCTCCTTTTGTGAAGATAATACAACTTGACCTCTTTTCTTGGTGGAGTTTTTTACCCGTAAGGGTTTTCTCCATGTTAAACACTTGTGTTATGTGCTTCATTCTACTTCTGGTATATTTATGTATTGTGGGTTTATGTTTTGTTACAATCTCCATTGTTAATAGAACACTTAATATTGCTGAAATTTATCTCGAATCAAATTTCCATTGAAGTAGTGTTGCTTTCATTTCTAACAAAGTATAGATCCATGATTGGAGGATTGCTTTATCTAATTCAAACCAGACCTGATATTATGCATGCAGTTTGTCTTGTTGCAAGATTTCAAGCAGATCCAAGAGAATCACATGTGATGGTAGTAAAGAGAATCTTGATCTATTTAAAAGGAACACTTGATCATGGCTTATGGTATCCAAAGGATAACGATTTCACTCTCAGTGCTTATACAAATGTTGATTGGGCTAGAGACGTTGATGATAGAAAGAGTAAAAGTGGAGGTGCTTTCTTTTTGGGTAACATATTAGTTTAATGGATGAGAAAGAAATGAGACTCAATCTCTTTGTCAACTACAGAAGCAGAATATATTGTAGCAACATGTTATTGTACTCAAGTGTTATGGATGAAGTAGACTTTCAAGGACATAAGAGTTGTGTATGAAGATCCAGTTGCAATCTTTTGTGATAATACAAGTGTTAAAAATATTTCAAAGAATCCAGTGATGCACTCAAGAACAAAGTATATATCTATAAGGTATCACTTTTTGAGAGAAAAGATGATAGAGAATTTAGGTAAGTTGGCATATGTGTCCACAAAGGATCACATTGTAGATATCTTCACCAAGCCTCTGCCCAAGGATACTTTTGAGTATCTTAGAGAAAAGCTATGGGTCATTACCCCTCCTACCCTAAACTAAGATGCATGGAATTGCATCAGTCCAGTGGTGCCCAAAGTCTCATTCTTTGATCTGGATTGATGTTCTAAGAGCTACCTCTCAGGGAGAGTAGCTAAATGTTATTGGTGTGAGTTCCTAATAAAGAAAGTATTGATATCAGAGAAAGTTCAGTTGGATCAGAGAAGTAGAATGCAAGTATGCACCCTTTTCCATTGATGTTAAAGGGGGAGAGAAATCATGTGAAAATATTAGAAAAGAAAGGGTGCATATGTGTAAAGAGAAAGGGGGAGAATCTTGTCTTGATGGTCTTTACAGTTTTTCACATCATATGTTGCCATCAATGACAAAGGGGGATATTGTTTCAAGTATGTACCTAATTGGTGTTGTCATTAATGTTAACATATCAGTGTTGTCATTGGTGTTAATGTGCTCTTGTTTTGTTGTTTGCTTGTAATGAGTTTTGAGGATATTGAGAAAATTTGCTCCTACGGTAGAAACAATATGTTGTAGAGTATCTTTGAAGAACAGTCAAATAGATAGCTCTACATTTCCTATAGATTAAATATCCTTGTCTATAGATTGGAAGTTATTTAGAGGTCTATCTGATGATGTTATGTTCCAAGTTTGAGCCTCCGGTATGAATATTTGAGTGAGTTATGTTCACCAGTGTGAAAACTACTTTTTTAGTATGTTTGGTGGTGACAGGGAGAAAGTATTATTCTCTGCATCCCTCTGCATTGAAGTATTTTTGTCTTCGGTTCTAGGGTTAAGTCTAAAATGATGTTATGTGCTTTCAACTCCAATGGTTAGTGATTTGGTGGTCTGTAAGCAATCTTTTCCTTATGACAGTAGTTAGCAGTGTTCTTTATGTGCTCTAGTTTGAAGAATCTTCTTGACAGAGTGGTTAGAAGTTTTGCAGATGTTCCTGATGATTTCAATGTGCTTGTGGATGTCTCCTGATCATGTTCCTACCCTTGAATTAGTCCACAAAGAGAAATTTGGATCACGAATGAAGAATGTTCTTAGAAGACCTAGTGTTCCCACCAGTCTTGGCTGACTTGGTTGATTTCACTATTTGTGGAGATGTTTTGAAGATTGTAGAAGCATGTCATGGTGTCAAGGATTGCATTTGAGTCCCAGCTAAGGCATGGCATGATCAGCATACATTTGTCCCTTAGCAAATTTTTATATTAGGTCCAGACCTATTTCTATGTATGTTTTGTAATGTCAACTTTGGAGATTGTTCCAATGGTTGATGAATGTATTGCCAACCTTGATGTACATTCCAAGTTTGATGATTTGGATAAAGACTTGTAATGTAGTTGCAAAAAAAGGTATGGTGTGGAAAAATGAAGAGATAAGTGCGAAGAGTAAGAAAAGTAGAGCAGAGGAAGAATATTGCACTTCAATAGAACTGAACTTAGGCATAGAGTAGAT
This sequence comes from Cunninghamia lanceolata, assembly GCA_027924645.1. NCBI lineage: Eukaryota > Viridiplantae > Streptophyta > Pinopsida > Cupressales > Cupressaceae > Cunninghamia > Cunninghamia lanceolata. Next base: position 5,185,598 of record BSBN01001807.1, read on the forward strand.
GCTATCAAATCAGTTCAAAAATCCTTGGCAGTGAGCCCCCCCTTGGCAGTGAGCCAATATTTGCAGTGAGCATTTTGGGCAATGAGCCCTGTAGGCAGTGAGTCTCTAATTTTTGGTATTGTTATAACTTATATATTTTTGTGGGCTAACACCCACCATGGTTTTTGCCTTATAGGGTTTTCCACGTAAAAAAATTGGTGTCTTCTGTGTTGAATGTGTGATTGTGATTAAGTTTATGGTTTCATGCTTTCATGGTTAAATCTAATTATCAGTAATTGATGGTTTGATAATTATATGAAGTTAAGTTTTTGGGACAACTGATTCACCTCCCCTCCTAGTTGTCCTATATATTTAAATACAAAGAAAGTGAAGGAGAATCAGGAACAAAGTGAGAAAAGTGATACAGTCTGGACTGATGATAATATTCCTCACAACAACTATAGACCCACTATGCAATCACTGATGACAAGTATATTTGGTGTAAACTCATCTCGCTTGGTAGAGCTTATGTGAGTCATCTAACAAATGGATAGGAGATTAGTTGACAAATATGGAACACAAAGATGTATTGAAATATTCCTTCCCCCATGTCAAAAGACCTTCTCCCATGCACTTCAATAGGAGTGTCATAACCCATTAGTATAGGTAGCATAAAACATGGCTCCAAAGAAGCAAAACCATCTTGGGATGAAACCATGTGGTGTGAAGCACCCGAGTCAATGACCCAGACATCGGGCTATGAAGCAATAATAACTAGGACCTTGCCCTTTCCTCTCCCCTTACTTTTATCCATGTCCTTTGAAGACACTTATGATGAACCTTGTTTGATAGAGTCAGGCACCTTGATACTGTTCTTTTCAAGAAGATGTGTAAGGTGATCAATTTGTTTCTTTAAACACTTGTGTTCATCATGGCCATGTTTCTTACAATAGGCACATTTTGCCTTCTTATTAGGCTTATTACCTTTGGAAGAAGAGGATTTATTAGGTGAATTAGTGGTAGTTGGTTTCTAATATTGTTTCTTATATCCTTGGTCCTATTGTTTCTTATTCTATTTACTAGATTATTTCTGATCTTTAGTGTCCTGATTTACAACTAAGGCATGATATTTAGAGGGTTTAATTGTACCCATTTTAACCAATTTATCTTTCTTCTTTGTAATTTCATTTGTAATATAATCAAGAGATGACATTTTATAAGTGGTTTCTAAGGAACTTTTAGCAGCATGAAATTTAGAAACAAAAAATAAATAGTTTGGACCAAGTTTAGAAAGAATACTTAAGATCAATTCATGAGAATATTTTTTCTCAGTTCCACATTGTTTTAACTCCAATCTTATGGATTTTAGGTTAGTGAAGAAGTCTTGAATAGTATCAAAAATAGAAGGACTTAACACTATGAGTTCATTCTCTAGTAGATGTCCTCTTATTTCATCTTGCATACCAAAGAGGTTTTCCAAAGTTGTCCATACATCATTTGGTGAAGAAACATATTCAATATGAAAAATAAAATCTAGAGATAAAGACATACACAATGTTCCAAATGCTTCATCACACTTATTAAATCATTTTGTCTTTTCTACAAATTAGAGTTTCTTTAATTTTGAGCCCCATAGTTACCCTATACAACCCTTATTTCTTGATGTAGATTGTCATTTTTTATTTCCAATCAAAATAGTTTTAAGGAGTTAGAATATGAACTGTTGTTTGATCAATCTTATACAAAAAAGAATATTGTAGTTTTAGTTGTTGTGTGGACAAATAGAATGTAGAAACTCAAAGAAATCACACAAGACACCCCCCTTTTTCACTAGATTAGAAATCAACCCCCAGATATTACAAGTTTGGCACTTTATAGTTTAGTGCATTTACAATTCTTTTTACTAGATTACAATAGTCTTATGGCTTGTAAATGGCCAAAAATCAACTTTTGATACAAAATGGGCTTGTTACAAAATATAGGAAAATATCTATATGTATGTGTATTACTCTCCAATAGATTTCTAATGCCTATTCATTTTCAAAAAATGGAGATCTAGCACACAAGATATGGCATGCCAAAGAAAAACAACTTCCACCTTCAACCTAGAATTTTTGGTGAAAATGGAAAAAAATATAATCAAAAACACCTTGGATAGAAAGAGATCATCTCTAGCTTTCCATTGCCTATTTGTTTGCAAAATTTTGCCCCCATAAGTAAAATTTATGCTATTTTGAAAAAACATTGCCCTATTAGGCTTATAATTCAGGCCTTGGTGGCCTTTAGGCAGCTCATGGGTGGCACCACTAGTACTAGTGGCCATAGGGGTAGTGGACTAGCATAGCTACTAGCTAAGGGCTGCTGCACAGTGAAGCAAAGGGTAGTGGTTTTAAAGTTGATGGCAGTTTGAAAGACTACATAGGGGCATAAAGGAGCTAGTGGGGGCCAAAGGGCCTATAGCCCTATGAATAGGGCTTGTGCTTTAAAATGTTTAAAGTGTTTTAAGCACTTAACCCATAGTGCTAAGTGCTCAAGTTCTAAGTGCAAGCCACAAGGCCTTTTTAAATTTTTTTTGAATTTCTTAGAATTTTACACCTTGATTTGTGTACTGGGGGGTTGTATGACCCTCTGGGAATTTTTTTTGCCTTGAATGCTCCTAGCACTAAAAGTAGGTGAAATTTATATTAAAAAAGGGGTTTTTTGGGCCATCTAGACACAATGGTGAGGTTTTTTTTGGCTTGAAAATACCCCATATAATAGTTGTTCACCATATTTAAGCTTCAAACCCTCATTTGCAATTGTTTCAAATGATCTCCAAATCAAATTAAATGAAAGATAATCCTAACTTTCTAAAACCTCATGGACACATGGGAATAGCCAAAAATACTACTAGTATAACAAGATTAGCTACAATCACCTAGATCTTACAAAACACATATGTAAAATATAGAGGTTATTGGATCTTCATAAATCCTTTTTTATTCTTCAGATCATCAAAATATGCAAGGGAAGAGCATACGAGATTTTGTAAGATCTGACAAAAATAAGCTTAGACTCTTAATTAGGAATCCTACAACTTAATATTCTTAAAACAAAATCTCTAATACCATTTTAGAAATCTGAAATAGATGTATACCCTATGAACTTTATAAGAAATATTTTAAGGTATGAAAGTTGTAAATGTATAAATAAAGCAAACCAATGATTCCAAGAGATATGAAAATATTAGATTGAGATAATTAGATTAAGAGCTCAAAGAAGAATCTACACAAAAGATTGGTAAAATATTACCAAATACAAGCTAGGTAGTGAGTTTATATAGACCAAGGAAAGGAGCGGAGGTGGCAAAATTGACCAATAGGGAGAGACCACCAAACAATCTAAACATAGTAAATGTAACTCCCTCATAGGATGGTGACACCTCAAACTAGCCACTCAACTAATTAAACTCAATTTATTAACCTAAGAAATCTTAATACAAGTGTAGGAGAAACCTATGAAATAGGAAAATAAATAACCCACTAGGAAAATAAAAACTTGCACTAACAATTATTTATTGAGTTGTGGGGAAATAGATTAATTTCTATTTTGGTGAAAATATTTAGGGAAGTAAATTAGGTGAGAAAGGTTTATGTTAATTTGTGTTAACGTATATATAAAAAGTGTTTGTTTTATTTTTATTATTCATTGTTTGAAATGGAGAGCAAAAGTAGAGATTTTCAAACCCCTTCTAAGAAGGAATTTGGATTGGTTATACCTAGAGATTGTTTGGCCAGATCGAATCACTCATAGAGGGAAATAGATTCATCTCACCTTTTATTTTTTTTAGGTTACTCAGGTTTCTAGCTTGGTTTGAGCCTAGAGATACCCTTACGAGGGATCTCTTCCCATGGCCTTATCGCTGAGACCATTACTAGGGGGTCTCTGTCCCCAAGGCATTATCACCTAGGCATTAGTGCCCCAGTTCAAACCCATGAGCTCATTGGCCCAATGAAGGCCCATAGCCTGCAAGCATGGCAACCTAATGAAGGATCCATGAAGGCACATATCCTATGAGCATGATAGCCCAATGAAGGCACAAGGCCTGCGAGCTCTTTGGCCCAACAGGGGTTTGAACCCTAGTGGTGATCACTGCAACCAAGTGAACTCACCACAGCATTGCAGCCTTAAGAGAAAGATTCATCTCACCATTAACTTCAATTTGATTGAGGAATTTCTCCATTTGGTTCATGTTTTGAATTTTTATTTGAATTTTATTATTGTAGGAAATTGATTATTGCAAAATTGATTTTTCTACAAAAGTCATGTCAAATTTTTTCAAAATATAAATTTTATTTGGAAATAGTGTTGTTAGGTAGATTAGGCATAAGAGGGTATGCTTAAATTTTCAAATTTTGTATCTCTTCAAAAATGTGAAAATTAAGTGATTTTTCTTGTTTTACCCTACTTGAATTTGTCAAAAAAATTATGTGATGTGAAAAGTGTGATGTTGGGTTAATTTAGGTCAAGAGGGTATGTTTAGATTTTTTAAATTCTTCATTTTGGGGAAAAAGTGAATTTAGGGTATGGTTTAGGGAAGGATGCTCTAAGAACCGTCAATGGTGGACCCTACACATTTGGAAAATTAATTTATTTTATATTGATGAAATTTGAATTTTTTGAATATTGCTTGATATGTGGAATGGTTGATTTCCCCATTGTTGTTTTTTGATATGTGTATTGTGAAGCATGTTTTCTAGGAAAACAACTCTTTGCTTATTCTCAGGCTCCTTGAAAATTTGACTCTAGAATTGTATAGGATAGGAGATATTCATAGGAAGCTTAGGGTCACCAACTCCTAGCTATAGTGTGTCTTGTAAGAAGATCCCTTTACTTGGGGTAAGTAGTGTGCCTTGTAATTGATCCATGTACATGTGGGTGAAATGTATTTTTGGGTAAGTGTGCATATCTTGTAGGACAATCGCTTTACCTAGGGTAAGTAGTGTGCCTTGTAATTGATCCCATTACTTGAGGTAAGAATTGATGTGGGTAAAAGTACAAAGTTGTGTAACACTTTTATAAAGGAAATGACCAACATTGATCCAACTTTTAAACATGAATCACTAAAATGTGACATATATGTTTTGAATTTTGAAATGATGTAAACTAATAATTTTTGCTTTTTTTTAGTATATTTTATGTTTGTATTTTTTTTAAAATTTTTAAAAATTATTTGAGTATAGTTTTTAATAAATTGACACTATAATTTAGTTGATGATAAAATGCTAAAAAATGAAGTTACATGAGATGTGAATCTTTATATAGTAAATTTTTTTTCTTCAATTTTTTTGTGTGTATTTATAACTTGAAACTTTAGTGCATGGATATATTTTTTTTCCAATTTCAATAAATATATATTTTTAAATAAATATTAAAATGTGTGTGTATTAAAATGTACTTGTTTCCGTTAGATGTCAACTTTCATATTAACTATTTATCTAAAATTAAAAAAATATATTCTTTTATCTAGTGCATCATGTTTTTTTCAATTTTTTAATAAGTTTTAATATTTTTCCTTGACATGGTAATCAACCTAATGTTTTGTGCTGATAGCCTACTTTTAGTAAAAATAAAAAGGAAAATATAAATAATAATTAAACTATTAAAATATATGCTGTTATGGGTGTGGTTCGGTGGTTAAGTCACTTAGTTGTAGTGGCAGCCACTAGAGTTCAAACCCCTGTTGGGCCAACAAGCTCACAGACTTTACACCTTCACTGGGCCAACAACCTTGCAGGTTTGAAGTGTTCTTGCTAGGGGATGAGGTCCCCATGTTTTGGCCTCACCAGTTCATAGCTCCGAGAAAAAGCATTACCGTGGAGTTGGAGGGTGTTTTTGGCCAGTGTCACCAGTCATGTTATTAAGTTTACTAGGCACATTATCTTAAAAAAATATTAAAATATATATATTTTTGAAAACTAAACTTATAGATCTACAAAAGGGTATTTTTATATTTTTAAAAAAAGGTTATTTACATGAGTAGAAGTTGTTGAAATATAAAGTTTTTCAAATAATTTAATTTTTTTGTAAATTGGCCTCATTGTGGTGCTACATATGCATTTAGCCAACAATTTTAGTTGAAAAATTTGTGGACATATCTAAGTTAGATAGAATGAATCTTACAAGATCATATGTTTGACCAAAATTGAGTTTTAGTTACAAATATTTAAATTCACTTGTGTTGATAAGTTGGCTAAAAGTGTGACACAACTTTGTGCTTTTACCATGTGTCTTGCAGGAGGATCCCTTTACCTAGGGTAAGTAGTGTGTCTTACAATTGATCCTTGTTACCTTCAAAAAATATTCATGAGGTTACTGTTTACTTGAGACCTTTATGGCCTTTTTTTTTCTAGTAACCCTCCCCTAGTTCTTAAATATGGTTGGATCATGAGTATTATACCTTGTGTTGAGTTATAATATGTGAGATAGATGTCTACAGAAAATGGGGATGCTATCCTAGATCTAGTTTTGGTTCATCTATTTCTAGTGTTCTCTCTATATCCTTACTTTAGTTTTTGTATTGAGAATGTGTTGTGACCACCTACATGTATGTTGATGATTATTATGCTCTCATATATTTATGTGTGATGGTGTATGGTTTATGCCTTGTTTGAAATGTCTTGAAGGTGTGAGTATCCCTTTTTCTTGGTTATTATGATGGCATTATGTTATGCTTGTTTTCTTGTGTGAGCCATTTATATCTATATTTATTTGATTGGAAGTTGTGCCACATGTTCCATGTTTTTGTGTATGTTTGATTGACATGAGTGTTGCCATGCATTCTTATATGTGTGAGTGTTGTCTTGGATAGTAGTGTTTCCATGATCTTCTTTTCCATACTTGAGGGTTGCCTACAATGACATATACATCTATTGTACTCAAGGATGGTAATATGGTAGGGTGGGTGGTAACACCTTCCCATTTGTTCTCCAAGAAGATCTATTAGGATCTAGAAGAGTTCCGTGTGCATTATTTCATATTAAGATCATGTTTTATTTCATGATTATCATAGCACCTTGAAGGTGGCTTATTATTGATGTATATTTATTCTTTGTATCATCTTATTATTGGAGTGTGATCCTTCCATGTTTGGGAAGTAACCTCCATCATGGTATTATTTTATATGATCATTTGGTTGGAAAATGATCCTTGTTCTAGAAGGAATTTATCTTGTTGTGAAAACTATCTTGTTGAAAATGAAAAAATTGGCATGTTGGAGCCATATTTTATTTATGATGTTATTGTATTATGTTATGGTTATGATTTGATTGTTATTATTCTCACATTATAGTTGATATTCCCATATTTGTATTTTGCCTATCTTGACATTAGTGTTGAATGAACGTTGCATTCCATATGGTATTTCTCATATTTGGCATGTACGTTGTAGATATTGAAAAATGTATATTTTCTATATTTGAGTGGTAATTATGCTTTTGAGTTGGTTAGCATGTTGGATTATGCTTAGTGAGTAGAATCTTTGTGATTGGATGCATGTTGGATGTTTCATCCTTGTGAGGTATCATGATCAATCCTTCCTTTGGCTTGTTAGTTATTTGTCGACATTGCTTGGCTTGTGGGCATTTGTAAATGTTGGTTGTTCTTGTCTATTGGAGAAGTGTGTGTCTTTTTACACCTTCTCCCTAGCGCCTTGTGTGGCAATTGGATGATTTTTCCTACTTGGTGGTGCAATTGTGACATGTGGTGTTACCATTGTATCGCAAAAAAATTATTCATCCCATGTTTGTCAGTCAATGTCCTAGTGTAAAAGTTGGGTTATTACAACTAATGAATATTTTACTAATGAACAAAGAATTTATCCAATAGATAAATGCATGCACCAATAGATTCTGCCAACAACTAGAATATTCCTTACAACTATACAATAGTACAAACAACTGTACAACTAGGGGTTGAGAAGATTTTTATAAGGGCCTAGGACAAAAGTGTCTAAATATAATGAATTAACAATCATTTTTTAGTTTTTTTTTACCTTCTAAACAAGATGGTAGGGTTAGATTTGACCCAAAAGAATCCAAAAATGTAACTACCTTCCAGATCTAGCAACCACCTCCCAACTTTAAACCCTTGTAGATCTTGCCACTAGTGCCCAATTTGAATAAATCAAAAGGACAAACCACATTTCTTTGACACCCTGAACTAAATGGTGAGCTTAGATTTGCACCAACATGCTCCAAAATGAACTTGCATTACAAAGCCACAAAGAAGAAAACCTCCCAAATCTAATATTTATATCAAGTTTCTTGATTATCAAGGTCATCATATGATGCAAGAGAAGAGCATACTCAACATTTCAAGAGAAACTAATATTTGCAACCTAAATCTCTCAAAAGACTAACATAAAGCAATCCCACAAGCTCTAATACCATGTAAGAGTTGGTATAAAATTCTCTATACCATGCAAGATTTGGCTATGGAGGTAGCCACCCAAGATCTAAGAGATTTAATGAAAACACAACAGAGACCAAACATGAAATAATAATGCTATTCTATGAAAGGATGCAAATACACAATATACATGAATGAATAAGATTACAATGAGAAGCCCTTGGCTATATAGGTGAAGGTGAAACATAAGACAACATATAATATGACAAGTGGCTTAATCTTATGACTTTAGACACAAAAATATAACTCTCTTTAGTGTATCCTAAGTATGACATAAGTAAACTTAACTAGATAAGTTGATAACTGTGAATATGATCTAATGTGGTAATATACCCTATTCACACCAACAATAGTATTTAAAAAATCTAGAACAAACTAGACAAACATTCATATAGAGGAGAATAAACTATCTTTATTGTGAATAATACAATATAAAATTTAGTTAATTGCTTCTTAAATATGAATAAAAATATATGTTCATTTTTTGACAAGGAAAAATGTTCAAATAATATAACATCAATTAAAGAGGAAAGTGCTTCCTTGTTTGAAACCCCAACACAATTATTAAACACAGCCTTAATCTATAAAGATACAAAATCAATAGCTTTAATATGACTTAAATTCTTCATAGTTGTATTACCTTTAACATGTCTGTTTGCATGTAGTGTTAGATTATTCTCTTTACAGTCAATTTTTAGGTCGAAAAAAATTATTGCCTAGTAGAAAAATTATTATTATTATTGAGCTAAATATTCATGACACTTTAATACAAATTTCTTTTGAAATAGTTTCTAGATAAAGATTGATCTAGTATATGTTTAGGATAGAAAAATGTTGAAACATCTTCTAACTTAATATAATTCCTACAAAATATTACTTTTAAGATACTTTGAATAATTAATATAAAAAAAAAAGATTTATTAGAAAACAACATAAATCTAAATTTATTAAATATAATACTAAGATGTTAAAAAAATACAAAGGCTTGTGGTTTAGCTTGAAATTTACAAAACATAAATGTTAGTAAAAATACATCCTATACAAAATATGTATATTCAGAAAGTATATCCTACAAAACAAGTGTTGGCACATCATAGTCATAATCTAATATATAACTCTCTCTCTCTCTCTCTCTCTCTCACACACACACACACACACACACACACACACACACACACACACACACACAATAAAATGATGGAAATTGAAAACCATACACATAGAAAGAAAGATCTCCATAGCTGAGGATAAGGGGTATTCACTTAGAGTTATGTGTCCAAGAGGGGAGGACAAAACTAGAAGAGAAAGATGTATGATTCTTGGGTTGGCATACTTAATTGTTATGAATCATAAAGAAGATGAATTGCTCAGGCTAGCATTGCTCTATTTCTAGGTAATTCTTGAAAAGATGGCTTAGGGGTTGTAATATATATGTTATGACTCAAGGGCCAAAATATAAATGTTGTGAATAAGAGTATAGAGGATATGGCCCCTTAAAATAATTGTGCAAGAGGAGATAAGCAGTCATTCTAAGGAGAAAACATAGGGAATTGTGCTACAGGAAAAAAATTGCACTAAAGATGTAGAAAGAAAATGTGCAACAAAAGGTAGAAGACTATAGTGTGGAAAATGGAAAGTGACTTATCTAGTTGTGTTAATGCCGAGGTAATGCGGAGTGTTTATTGAAAGGAAATCCAATGCTTTTAGATGTGCTTAATTTGAGAGAGGTGTGAAAGATACTAAAAAGAAGAAGGTGGATGGAGAAATGTATGTTACACATAATACACTCTAAATAATATACCTTGGGAGGTGTAAGTTTGTGAATATTGGTGAAGGGGGAATCTGATGTGGTAAGAGAGGTGCAATCAATGATTATTCTAACAAGAGGGAGACAATTCTGGGGAGGAAATATTATGAGGAGAAAGAGAAGAGTTGATGAGTGGCAAGTAGCATTCATCCAAACACACCTTTTTGTTCCCTTTTTCCCATTTTCATGCACCACCTATTCTGTTGATTACAATATGGAAGATGTGAAATCTTGTTTAATTATGTTAATAAAAGATTAAATGTTGAAGTTATTTTTGTAATGAAAGGACCCATGTTTTTTTATTTAAACTAAGAAAATTATGTAGGAATGTCTCCTTTTTATTAGAGGTGTCTATCTCTGAGGTGGAGAAAGGTTTTTGAGAGACTCTAGAGATCTTCCTAACTATCTTCAGAATTGAGCAGAAGATACACTACACAACACTCCAACATTTTCTAAGTTGGTTAGAGGATCTCCAGAGTAGGAGTAGCAAGACAGGAAGGGTTGGTGATCATAAAGACCTCTTGAGCCATGTCCTAATGAGCCATCTGGTGATCTCCAGAGAATTTTTTAATTGCATAGAGTCTCCAGAGTTGAACAAAATCTGCAAAGCTACTATGAAGGTATGGAGTTCTGCACATCAAGGCCAAGGTTTTTGGGAAGATAATTGTAGTGGTTCGAAGGGAACAGAGTAAAACTACCATTTTGTTTTGCATGAGTTAGGGACTTTTAGTAGTTTGTTGTTTTAAAGTTAGTTCCCTTTTTATCAAGGCCTCCATGGTCTATTTTATTAAAAAACAAAAATCTAGATTTAAGGACACCTCTAGTGTTACTTAAATCTTTTTAAGTTCTACATTGTTATACTTCTATAGAGATAGTTGCATGCTTAAGTTCTAGAATAAAAGACCTTTTGCATCTCAATTTGAACTGAGAGTAAAGATGGTAAACTCTAGAGATATGATATCAATGACAAAATAATATATATTGATGGAGTCAATAGAATAATATATAGTTTTTAGTTAGTTTTTATATAGCTGAAATTTTGCAAAAATAGATACTTCTTGAATATACTCGATTTTTGAAATACTGGATTAAGGATATTCATTCTTTTATCTTTGTTTTGAAATCTCTATTTAGCCTTCAGTTCTAAAGGTGTGGAGAAAGGGCTGACTCCCACTGACAGAAGGAAGGCTAGTATTGTTTATTGCTTTCTTATGTATTGATTCTTGAAATGTAGTTTTTCTTTGCTTTCATAGAATAAATCAAATTCTTGTCAATTCAATTCTATTTTTGTTTTAAGGATTGTTTCAACTTTTTGTAATTAGATAGATCATTTCCAACAAGTACTGTTTCAATTATTAGATTAGGTTTACTTCAAAGAAGATAGTTAGAAGTATGAGTTTGATTCAATTAGAAAGTTTCATTTCTATAGTTAGTTAAGGACTATTATTTGTTAGTTCCTATTATAGATTTCCATGGACACAGCTCTGGATTTGACAAATAAATATGATTAAATGCCAAGGTACAATGACCCTTGTCATTTTCTACGTCATTGCTGGGGAAATTTGTCTTAATTGTCAGTTCCTATTGTAGATTACCATGGACACAACCCTGTATTTGACAAATAAATATGATTAAATACCAAGGTAAAATGACCCTTGTCATTTTTGGTTCCATTGTTGAGGAAATTTGTGTTAATAGCAACATTAGTTAATAGTCCCAGTTAGGGTTAGAACAATTTAGTATGGTTAGACCTAGAGATAGTTTTAGAGGTAGATATATCAAACAAACACCCCAACCACAACATATAGGTGAAAGCAGTGGGGTAGGTCAAAATCTTATTAAGGAAGAAGAACATCTAACACATACCTATTAAAAACATTTCCCCCTCAAATCTTCCAACATTCAGGGGAATTCCTTCTGAGGATCTAGATTAGTTCCTCTTTGAATTCAAAGTCTTATGTAAAACATATGACTATGGATCTGACAACCAAAATCTCAAGCTTTTCCCATCTACATTGAAGGATTCTACCATGAGATGGTTCATGTGCTTGGCCCTAGATTCTAGATGCTCATCGGAGAAAATAGAAATATAGTTCCTAGACAAATACTAGGACTACTACAAAATTAGTGACATAAAAGAAGAGTTGTTTAGAACTAAGCAAAAAGAGGAGGAGAGCTTAGAAGACTACTTGGATAGATTCAATTTTCCCCTTAGAAGGTATGACAACCCTATAGCACATAGTTTTACCAAAACCTTATTCATAAGAGGGTTAGATAAGGAATCAAAGCAAGTGTTAGATCTGATGGGAAGGGGGAATATAAACAAGATGGATATGCCTGCAATTGAGGAAATTTGTAGAAACTATTCAAGGACACAAGATGGAGTAAGAGAACCAAGATCTCTCAAAGGGAAAGATGATATAGGGCAATTGATAGAAGAGTTTGTAAACATAAAGACATGCATTCTAGTTCAATTGAATACTGCATTAGATGGGATTTAGGTAAAAAGTAGAACCAGTGAACCCCTGTCAATTTACTGCCCTAGGTTTAGAAATAAACACCTTTTAAAAGAACGCCCATTGGATAAATCCAAGGTATGCCAGATATATGATAAAGTGCATCCTACTAACCACTGTGATTAGCTCCTAGCTTTGAAGAGGCTAATTAAAAATAATTCTCAAATAGAAGAGGAGTTGAACTATGTAAGATAGAAACAAGTTGGTCAATTCCATTACAATCAATACCCAACTCAAGCTTCTTATAGAGGCCCTTCAAATTGGGGGAATAACGAATGGAATTCATCATGCCATAGACCTCAAGATGCTCCTCCATGGGTACCACAACATTGGTCAAACTAGTAGTGGCAAAACTAGCAATGGCCAAATGAACCTTGGACCAATCAACATTGGCCACAATAGTTTCCATCACAATTTGGACAACAAAATATGCAACCTCAGTGGGGTCCTTAATAGAACTATAACCAACAATTCTAAGGCCAATCTAGATGCTTCCCAAAATAAGAACAAGCACTTCTAACTGGACCAACAAATACACAGGAATAGTCTCAAAACAAACCAATTAGCCAACCACCCCTACCAACTCAACCCATAGCAAACCCATGCAATAAACAAGGAGTAAATGTATATATGACTGGGTAAGAAAATATGGCTGGTATAAACATTATTCACTTAAATAACCTCCAGCTACATTCTGGGAACCCCCACTTATTATTGAAATCATAGAAGAAGTGAAACCTAAAAATCCATTCCATCAACCCTAGGAGGAGATTATAGTTGAAAAAGTACCACAAGAAGAACCTTGAAGTTACTCTAGAGTTCCTACTAAAAGAATGACTCTAGAGATCATCTCTAGAGCTACTTCCCAACAACACTCTGGATCTGCTCTGGAGATTGAAAAATAGGCACCATACCTAGAATGACTCAAACAACGTGCTCCCAAGAAAATAGTTCTAGAAAAATAAATCCAACCCACCATTGAATCTGAACTGCTTCAAGAAATTAGACAACTAAACATTAAAATTCCACCCCTCTAGACAATTAGAGTTGTTCTTGAACCAAATCAATTTATCAAACAAAATTGTGTCAAAACTTAGGGCAAGAAGAAAAACTTTCCCACCACTATTTAGGTAGAAGGGAAAGTGGTGGATCTTCTAGTGGACGATATGCTCCTCCCAAAGTATGGGGACCTTGGAAATCCTATCATCACATATCAGGACTAGAGATATCTAATGTTTTATTTGACTTAGGAGTAAAATACATGCCATGATAGTTCACACCTTAGATAAGTTGGTTCTTACAGGTATTCATGCCACTTCTACAATTTGACAATTGGCTGATCAATCAGTAGAAATTTCAAAAGGGGTGTTGACTAATGTCCCAGTTATTATGGAATCATGGGAATTCCTAGTTGATTTTCTCATATTAGAGACAAGGATTTAAATGAATGTTTACCCTCTGATTTTAGGTAGGCCATGGTTGGCTACTGCATGTTAGTTTACAAATTTGTCACTTAACTCTATATTCTCTCACCCACACAAATGACAATTGTACTAACAGTTGAGTCTAATTGCAATGATATTTGTAATGACTCTACTTATTTTACAAGGAGAAACTACCTTCAAAAGATCTTAAATGAATGAAAAATGTGCATACTTTTAACCAAAAAGTAGAAAAGGTGATGCTTATAACCAAAAATCAATAAAGGCAATGAATCTCAATGAATAACTAAAGAATTAAGAAGCACAAAGACTTCACATAACAAAAATCATAAACTTATAATCTTCACAACATAATCACCACTACAATCATTCATCAGAAGAAAAACAATTCACAACAATGAGCCTTAATAAAGATTTCCAATCACTTCAATATAAAACTACAATCCATAAAGCTGGTAGATATTCAACAAAAGAAGAATACACATTCATCCACCATAACACAAAGTTTACAATCTCATAATTTAACTTCTCAAGATTCCATTCATATATTGAAAATAACTGAAATATAGAATAACACACAAAATGATCTATCAACAACACAAAGTTTGCCAAAATTTCCTCTAAGCATCGACATGCTTAGTATATATAGCCTTGTCATAAAATAACTATCTTTGAAATAATAACGGCTTCTTGAAGACAATCAATTTAAAGAATAAAATAATAATAGGTATTTTTAATAACAGTTTTCAAAGGATATTGAAGAAGTAACATCAAAATGAGAAATACCATCATGTGGTAGTAGTTTGGTCTTCCTCTTGAATCACTTCACTTTCCTTGTCTTGTTCGCCAGTAGCAGCTGAGTCCACCTATGCTCTATGTCTTGCCTTATAACTCTTATACCTAGAAATGATGGGAGTTAAAACATTTCCACTTGAACTAATGGTAATGTGTACTTGAAGTTTCCATTTACTTAATGTTCTCTCCACATCTTCCAGTCTTTTGTTAACATAATTGATTTCTGTCCTAAACGTTTTGAGGTACATCATGATATTCTTGAGCTTTCCTAGTGACTCACCATTAATTGTATCAACACCAAAAATTTCCTCACTGATTGTCTTTATAAATCCATGCTTTACCTCTTTCACATCAAGTAATTTTTCTCTGCTTTCATCCAAAATATCCACCTCTAGAATGGTATAGTTTTTCCTAATGTCTATAAGGTCAGTGAAGTATTGATTGAGAATTCCCCTAATTTCACTATTATACTACCCCAGCATAGACAAATTCAATTCAAGTGCATCCAACCAAGAAACATAATCATTTTCTTTAGGGTCATTTAGAACCTTCACAGCTACCAAGACATTTGTATCAATCTTTATAATTTCCTACACCTCCTTGGAAACCATGAGCAAGCCACTCTCAACATTTTTCAAGTTCTATAGCTTTGCTGCTAACCCTTTCCTTCTATCTTAAATAAGAGCATATAATTTCATAGCCTCTTCAATGTACAACAAACAATCAATAGTAACTATTTCTATCCATTGTTTGGTGGCTTTGGCTAGAGTTTGATATCTCTTAATTTGTTGTATCATACTAGGGTCCATCCCATCAACAGTAATGTTTGCAATTACATTCAAAGACTAAGAAGTAATATTCAAAATAGATTGAATAAAAGATGTCAAAGCAATCACCTAGGCTTCCAGCTATGCATTCTCCTATTGTTCGGCTTTGACTCTCTTTGGTAGCATCCATACAAAAAATTTGGCATGATATATGTCACCTTCAACAATGGGAGGACCCATGTCAATCTTGCTCATATTGGAGTCTACTTCTATGACATACTAGGGTCTATCCCATCGATAGTAATTCTTGGAATTGCATCCAAAGACTGAGAAGTAATGTTCAAAATAGATTGAATAAAAGATGTCAAAGCAATCATCTAGGCTTCCAGCTGTGCATTCTCCTATTGTTTGGCTTTGACTCTCTTTGATAGCATCCCTACAAAAAATTTGGCATGATATATGTCACCTTCAATAGTGGGAGGACCCATGTCAATATTTATCATATTAGAGTCTACTTATGTGACTTCATGCTCATTCTTATCACCAATTGGGTCTGCAATCTCTAAAATCTAATGCCCTGAGAAAGAATCAGTCACCATCCTAGGCATCCTCTTATCCTTTTTAGGCTTAGTTGTAGTTTGCAACAACTTAGCTATGGTATCAATGCTCATGTTTGTCATAGGAGTATATCTCCTCTTCTTCTCAACTACCTTTTACAACCATGAAGGAGATGGAAATACTACACCACTATCACTTGCACCTAGAACAAAATTATCTAGCTAGTTGGGAGTAATATGTGCAGGAATTTCATTTAATCTAGGGGATGCTAGAGTCTCAAACAAAGAATGAAAGACACTATCTTGACCAATTTGTTGAAAAATCAAAGAATCATTACAAGGCACAATGGAATTAGGGGAAGTCATGATCAGCCTGAAGCTACTGCAAGGCATTAAGTTTCTCCTGTACTCCTTATGCTCTAGCTTGAGTTCTCCATCTTGTTCACATGCACCTTTTAATCTCCTATTATCTTCAGGTTCTTCTGCATCTCCACCTGATTGTGAACCAACTACAAGTCAAGTTATCTCCACATAGGTTGAAGGTCTCTGAGTTCTAGTAGCCTGAGGTGTCCCTTTTTCCTTTGTTCTAGCTTCCTTTTGTACAGAAGAAGAAATAGTACACTCTCAAAATTTACCCTTGAGCCACCTCTTGGTCTTATCCAAAACAAAGGACCAAACCTTGATATTAGTAACTTCTTTATCAGCACATTGTATACAAGGTAGGGGTTTATAGGCAACATCAAGGTATTCCTCATTAATTATATCAAAATTATCATCTACACCACTAGGAATCTATAGAGACAAGTTAAAAACATGAATTTGATCTAAAGTTATCCTCATCCAATCTCTTCTTTGAACATCTCTCTCACCAGCACAATCCTCCCAATAGTCTTCCAAATGTGGTTGATGTTCATAGAGATTTCCCCCATGGAAATTCCTCTTAACAAAGTTTTTTCTATCAATGAAAGATCTCATAGACAATGGGAGAAAATTATATTCTACCAAAATTCTCTCTACATTCCTAGCATTGTCGTTGGTTTTACAAGTGAAAAGTGATAACGGCATGGGGAAAGTGTACCCCTTCTTCTTCATTCCATGATATTTACTATTTACAGTTGCCATCTGGTGAGACTTCCAAAAGAATAAAATAATCACATGCATACCTTGGAAATTTAAATGGGGCAATTTCATAACCCCCAACTCAAAGATAGGTGAACCAGTCAAACTAAATGTAGAAAATTCCATACCTCATAACCAAGGAAACAACTTCAGGGGAAATTCTGATTTCTAGGTTCCCTTCAATTGTTCTTACATAGAACATGAGAAAAGCACCATTGACATGATGGTAATCCTTTATACCAATTTCTCTCTGTAATTGAGGGAAATATTCATACACAAGTGTATCTGGTGTCAAAGAACCTTGGGTCCTCAACCTTGCCCATACAACTGTTGAAATTAGGGTAGACAACTGAGAGGGGGGATGAATCATTTGTCTCAAAACTTTTATCTTTTGATGTATTTAATATTCTTTACCACTTATTAATAGATTAATGATATAACCATGAAAGCATGAATCAACAACACATGAGCAGAAACATAATCAACACACATAACACCAATATTTTTATGTGGAAACCCGATTAAGGGAAAAACCACGGTGGGGGTTAACCCACAAGATTTATTCTCTATTAAAAGAATAGAAAAATGGGAAGGCACTTGCCTTCAGGTGCACTGCCTAGAGCTCATTGCTCAAAGGAGGCTCACTACCTACAAGAACATTCACAATGTTAACACTAAAAGGTTGAACTGAGAAACAACATCTTCTTCATGCAAGGTTCAGTTCCATCAAAGCGCACAACACCTCTGCTCTTCCCCCACTCACTTCCTCGCTACATCTGTATTTTTGTACCCCACAACACATTTCCATGACTTCACAATACTTATTTATACATGTCATTGACTTTGGAATGAACATCAAAGTCAGCCAACCAATTATTCTCCAAGATAGGCATTACAAGCAATTACAATCACAAGACTTGACTTAATACAAAATACTACATGTGAACCACTCCTCTGTTAGCCAAGCATAGTTGGGACTCAAATCTTCCTCGAACAACACGTCACGCTCCATAAAACTTCTCTTAGATCATCCGCAACATGCACCAAGCATCCTGTCGGCCAAGATTGGAAAGAATAGCAACACTCAAGGAGAAATCTTCAACCACGAGCTCAATCCTAAATACGAACCACCAACACAATAGGCACATGATCCAGAGACCACCACAAGCACAATGAAATCAACAAGAACAGCTACACCACCTCAAATCACCAAAAACACTTGCATCTTCATCTAGGAACTTAAGAAAACCAACTGTCATGACTGGCACACTAGAAAGATTGCTTGTGGACCTCCAAACCATGAACCACTTGAGTTGAGGATACACACCAACATCCCAAACATACCTCTAGATCTACAGACCATAATATTCCAATGCGGAGCAATCCAGACCAAGTTCATGTCACTCTGTTACATCTGAACAACTGCAAAACCTGGTTCTACTTAGATGGCCATAACTTCACCAATCCTCCATGCGGACCTCTCAAATCTTAACTGGAGCAACTTCAGACAATCCTCTACACAACCATTTAGTCCGCAGACTCTGATCTTTGTCTCACTGGAAATGCGGAGCAATCTACTTTGTTGAATTGCACTATCTTCATTGTCTCTTACAAAGAGATATGTTGACATCAATGACAACACATCATATGCACATATTTGCAACAACAACCTCTTTGCTAGCCAAAATATAGAACAAATACAAGCACATGTAGAAAGAAACATTCTGATGGAAGTTGGCTAGTTGCTCATTCAATTGATCATTGATCATTTTATCCCAATCAACATGTTGGGACTCGCTACACACCACTAAAATAAATTGGCACATCAAATTTTCAAAAGAATCAGACTTTCCATTTCCAACAACACGGTGCAATAGAGTAATCATGTCTAAAATTTCTTCCTTGAAGTGTGCTCTCTTCAGATTGGTGAGAGCTTGAGATTTTCCCTTTTTCTCCACCTTCAGCCATTTATTTGCAATGGAGTTTAAGAATAAATCTTTCTTCTCTAGAAAATAATTCTACCCCATGGTGATAGACATCACAAATTCTTCTCTATCAAGCAACTTCAGGGCGTGAGAGACAACTTCATCATCGATCTTTGTAATCACATAGCCATCCAAGGCTCATATTTCTTGTGATTTAGGGTAATAATTCTTTGCACATGCAATAAGTAAATCTAGACATAGCATAGTAGGTGGAAAACATCCAGTGCAAGGTAACCCACTTGTTATGATTCTCTCAATTATCAGTGTCCTATGGTTTTTCTCCATCTGAGCCCAGAAATCCATCAAGTCTATATGTCCCAACTCAGTGTCCTTCACCTTAGCTAAACCATTCCCAATCATGAAGGTAATTGGAAAAACCTCATACTTATATTTCATCCTTACTAGCTTAAGAAACCAGTAAGTGAAAGTCTCTATCACAATTAAGGGTGCCAAACCTATTCCCAAAACATTGACAGAAAACAAGCAATCTAGACACATGAAAAATAGAAATTCTTCCTGCCAAACAAATTCAAAAAATTCAAATCTATCACAAAAAAGAGCAAGTGAGAAAGAGTACCAATTAGCTGACCTTTATGAGTGCATGTGTATGGTAGTTGCAAAAATGCTATGCTAGATCTCTCTGAAGTATACCAACAATGATACAAAATGGGGTATCTACCAGGGTGGCAACCCTTATATAAATATTTCAATAAATTTCATTAATTTTGGAGGATAATACGACTGTACAATTCATAAATAAGTCATATTGATTTCCCAATAAAAAATGTATGAGTATGCTTTTCAAGACATTCCTTATTTATTATGAAAGGACAGGTGTCACTTCAATTGTGCATATCAATAAATGAAAAGTTAGCTCTTAAAAATGTGGGTCGAGTTTTGAATAAAAAAATGGGTAATTTTTCAAACTTGTGAATTACTGTTCAGGAGGTAGGAACTTTGAATAACTCCCAACTCGCCGACTATGAATGACTTAACAATTTGGACAAACATAAGGCCGATGACAAAGACTTGACTCATAACTTTGAAGAAGAGTCAAGAAATTGGTAAGTTATGGAATTTTAGAATCCACCAACTAAGGTTTTACTAAACATGAAGTCACTGACTGTGAAGGAAAAACACTTAAGCAAAGGCCATGACTTATTTAAAAGGGACGAAACAATAAAGAATAAGAGAGGGGACACTATGTTAACACAAAGATGGCAAAATTTTGAAAATTTTGGTAACAACAGGCTTTGATTGGGGACAAGGACTAAGAAGGATGTAGAGAGTCCAGGAAAACTAACATAAATCATTATTCCATAGGCAACAGGGTCACCCAAAAAATGACACAACAAAAATGAACACACAAGGAAAACAAGACAAAGACTATATACAAAGGGGACACAAAACAACATTACCAGTTGTACAATTTTAGACTTTGCCCATTATAGGCAAGAGACATTGGAGTTCCATTTGGATATGCCAGTAAAAAGGAATTCTCTTTAATCACCTGTCTAATTATAAATGGCCCTCTCCATAAAGAGTCTAGTTTATTATGAGCCCCCTTAGGCTCTCTCCTTCTGTCCCAAAGTAGCATAGCATCTCTGACTATAAATTTCCTTTGCCTATCTTTTCTATCAAAAGTTTTCTTTACTGCTTCTTGATGTCTTGTTATTCTATCAACCACCTCATCTCTCTACTCTTCAAGCTTCATCAGGTACATGATTCTCTTTTCTAGTGAAGATTGAAACTGTTCATCCTCAATAGCCTTTTGCAAGTTTCAAGTAGATTGAAATAGGGACATACCAATGGCTTTCTTGTGAGTTATTCTATTTTCCCATAATGCCTCAAAAAGACTTTTATGCCATCCTCTTTGGATTTCATCTACTAACTTTTTGAAAATAGAAATCAAGTATTTATTGCTTGATTTAGCTTTCCCATTTCCTCACGGATAATAATCAGAAGAACAAGCAAGGCTGACACCATAATCATAATAGAACAAAGAAAAATCAGAAGATGAGAAACTGCTAGAATTATTAGCAACAATCTTGTTTGGAATACCAAATCTAACCAGTATGTTCTCTTTAACAACGTTACAAACAACTTTAGAGGTAGTGTATTTCACTAGAATAGCCTCTACTCACTTAGTGAAATAATCAGTAGCAGTCAGGGTATGGGTATGACCAACACTAGAGTAAGGGTTGATGGGTCCAATAAAATCTAACCCCCACTATTGGAATGGCTCATTAATGACTATAGGCCCCAAAGGTAGTGCAGCTAGATGAGGTCTACTAGTGAATTTTAGACACTTCTCATACTTAGAGAACCCTTGCACATACCTGGCTAATAGAAGCATTGTCGCAAGATCTTAAAGGTTGTTATTGATGTAGAAAAATGTCCTCCACAAGCCTCATTATGGGAAGTTTCCAATAGTTTCCTTTGTTGTTCTTTGTCTGCTCACCTACGGAAAGTACCATCTTCTACCATTTTGTCCATATTTTCTTCCCAAAGAACATACTTATTGGCTTTCAGCTTTAGATTCCTCTTCTCCTTGGCTAATAAATGAGGTAGGCATTCCCCATAAGTTAATAGATATGAAACATTTGAGAACCACTCATTAGTAGTGTTTGTAAACAGGACCAGTGGTAGATCTTCACACTTAGCCTAATTACTTTGCACAGAGCCCTACCCCTAACTAGAGTAGTAGGTTTCAAATCAACATCATACTCTTGTACCTTCTCAACCTAGGCTCCTCTCTTGTTACAACTAATATCTTGGGGTCAAAATACTTTTGACTGCATGGTCAGGGACAAAAATAATAGCATGGGAATGCAAGATATAAAACCTGAACTATTTTATAGCCTTCAGCACTGCATAAGCATGTTTCTTTAGAGGAGTGTAATTTAGTTCATGCTTCTTTAAGGGGACACTCATGAAGGCTATTGGGGCTTCAATTCCTTGCTCATTTTTTTGTAAAAAATGGCTGACAAAGTGTGCTCAGAAGCATAGCAGTAAATAATGAAATCCTTTTCAAAATTTGGATGAACTAAAGTGGGAGCATTAGCAATAGCTACCTTGATATCCTTGAATGTTTTCTTTCCTTCCTCACTCCATCTAATGACTGGATTGTTCTTCATCATTTCAGTGATGTATCTAGTAAATTCAATAAAATCAACGATAAATCTTCTCAAGAAATTTGTTAGCAATAAAATATAAATCAATGTAGAATGATTTCTCATAATGACAACAACAAGAATTATGAAGAGAGATAAATAAAGAATAGAAATGAAAATTACACAATATGAAGATAGGATTTAACATGGCTCACCCAATGTGGGTTACGTCCATCGAGAAACACTTTCTCAGATTAGCATTCTCACAATTACAATGCACAAATATTGTTTGAAGCTGTGCTCAACAAACTCTCCAAAATTCACACCTAAATTCACACACTCTATTGACCTTCTTAATTCTTCCTATATTTTACCTACTATATGTTTATCTATTTATAATTACATCAATATGTAACCGACACAACGGTTTTACAAAATAATGGGTACCAAACCATGAGCCAAGTCAATCTGTAACAGTTCCCATTAATCATGGGTGATGACTCCACCCATATATCAAACACATAACTATACTCATGGAAAAAGGGGGATCCATACATATCTATACCTGTGAAAAAGGGGGATTCACACATATCTATACCGACGTGATTACATTAAGAGTGTACAGTATTTGAAATACATTGTAATATGGAAATAGGCTCCATAACATAAGAAATTTAACCTGACCAAAAAAGGATCTAGTATTACTCCTAGTGGTAGGCAGGCTCAGCTGCTAGATTGCTTTAACTCTCCTTAGATCAATCTTTATCCCATCCTTAGAAAGAATGTGGCCCAACAGTTTACCTTCAGTTACTACAAATATAGACTTCTTAGGATTAAGAGAGATTTCGTGATCTCTACACCTTTGGAGCACAATGACAAAATTGTCAAAATGATCAGCTCTCCTTTTGAAAATACTGTTAGGTCATCAAGGTAGACAAGAATGATCTTATTCTTTAGATCTCCAAAAGTCATATCCATAATCCTTTGAAACATATCCCCAGCATTGTTAAGGCCAAAGGACATCTTGTTGTAAGGCAAAACACCAATAGGAGTGGTAAATGTTGTCTTATGTTGATCTTTAGGCGCTACTTCTATCTAGTTGTACCCTCAAAATCCATCTAGCATGGACATCATCTCTAATCTAGATATAGTTTGTAGTATATGGTTCATAACCAATAAAGGATAATTGTCCCTTAGTGAGGCCTAATTTAAATTTTAGAAGTGAGTTCACATATTCTTATCTCTCCATTTGTCTTCCTCACTAGTACAATGTTAGCAATCTAGGTGGAGTGATGAATAGGGTAGATAATCTTAGCCTTCAACATTTTATCCATCTCACTCAAAATAGCCTTAGCAACTTTTGGGTTACATGTTCTTCATTTATGCTAGAATGGAGATGTTCTAGGCTTCAATAGTATGTGGTGTTGTACTTCTCCATTTCTTAATTTCTTTAGGTCTGTATAATACCACGTAAAAATATCCTTATATCTAATCAACAAAGAAATTAGATGCCCTCTTTCTCTAAGAGAGAAACACTCCCCAATATAGACAAACATGGGATTGTTTTTAGTGCCAATATTCACACAATCATACTCAATAGAGGATCTGATTGAAGTTGGAGTTCTCTACTTGATGTACTAATCACATGTGCCTATTGAAAAGGTCTTTGAGGGAGACCAAACCCTTAGGAATCTTATTCCCCTTCAATTGTATGACTTCTACATCTTGACCATCTGAGGAACTTACTTCACCATCAAGAGTGTCACTATTCTCTAAAGTACTACCTTCAAAGAATAGATTGGAAAATGATTTAGCTTTCTCTAGAAAAGAGATAATTTTCTAATCATTATTGAACATTTGCCAATGATGCACATTATCATGCACATTGGCCATGTATATCACCTCCACCCTATAAGACTCATTTTTAAAGTCAAGATGTGGGAGGAGCAGTGATGCTAAGACATCCAGGGAATCTACCTTGGTATTTTGGTCTATGGGGATGACTTCAATTAAAAGTGCATCAAAATGCTCTATACTATCCCAAACCCTATTTCTGTAGTGCCTCAACCTTTTATTTTTCATTGAGTATATATTTATCACCTGCTTTGCTATGTGCTTAGCATCTCCTTTTTCTTTCAACTACCTAATTCCCTTCTCCTTGGCCATTGTGAACCCCAAGAGCAAGGCCTCATATTTAGCAGTGTTATTAGTGTTTTCAAAATCTAATTTATAAGCAAAAGCAAATTTATATGCATCAGGAGAAATAAGGACAACACTTGCACCTGACCAAGAAGTAGAAAAACTCCCATTGAACTCTGGATTCCATAACTCATTAGACAAATATAGAATAACCTTGTCTAGACTTTCTTCTATAGTGGAAGAAAACATGTAAGTACTTGGACTAGTTTCCACATACAGTATTTCTGCTCTTGGATCTCCAGACTTCAGTACTGTGAACTTAGCCTTAGGCTCATGGTCTAGATGAACCTTCTTTCCATCCACACGAAATAATGCATGTGAACAATCCATTTGGATTTCCCCACCAAGGTCCTTGCAGAAACTCCTACTCCACAACATACCATAGATAGAGGGAATATCATCTACCGGAATGGTCAACTTTAGTCTCTTCTTAGGATATGCTTCCAGGGCAACTTGTGCATCTTTAATTTGTCCTAGGATGGGAACTTGTGTGGAGTCCATAGAATAGCATTTTCTATGGGAGGAAGTAAGAGATGGACCAAGAGCTTTGGCCACTTGGGCTGACATGACATTATCAGAAGCTCCTGAGTCTATGACACAATTACTCAACTTGTAACCAACAATATATAAGGATACATAGAAAGGCCTAGATTTCTCCAAGGGGTTTTTGGAATGAGACACTTTAAAACAAGAAATTGAGCAATTTTGGGCTTCAACATTTGCGTTAACTTCTACAAATACTTGTGCATTCAAGTAGGAAGGGGAAAGTTCTTGCTTTACATATCTAACAAGCCTATCTAACTCAGTGGGATTGAGTCTGAGGTATTTGGATTGGGAAATATGAATTTTTGTGCTCTTCCACGATTCAACAATATCAAAAGAATTAGAAATAGCATCTCTAGAGGAGGAAGTAGAAGGTACCTCAAAGGAATAAAACTTGGGAAAAGTAGACTCTACTTTCTTGGAACCATTGGTTGTATGCCTTGACAAAATGTACTTAGGAGTAGAAGCAGGATTGCTAGACTAACCTTTGGGATCATGCTTAGGTTCTTCTATGAATGCTGCCCTCTAATAAACACAACACAATTGGTTCCATCCAGTTTAGTATATACATCTTCCCCCCATTCTGAATCTGATTCATTCTCAAATAAGTTAACACCAACATCTCCAGACTGACTGGGTTCTTCTTTGACATAAGGTTCCTTAGCATGCTCATTCATGGAAAGCATCTACATGAATCTTGTTATTTCTAGACAAGATGCACCATCATGATTTGTGGAAAGATGGAAATTACACACCATATGATTCCCTTTGCTCATAAATGGAGCACCCTCAATGGAAATTCTTTGAGCAGGACCAGTTAAAGGCAAAGGCTAGTTATAATTACCTTGTTGGCCAAAATCTTTTCTAGGCACATCATGGTAAAAGGGATGCTAAGGTCCCTTAGGCATCTACCTCTTTAGAGTAATAATATCATTGGCCAACCTTTGAATCATAGGGTTGGTTGAGTTACTTGCTTGAGGGTTCCTAGTCTATAGCTCCTTCTTCCATTTGCCAACAGTTATGAAGTCATCTTCTAGAGAAATAGCCATCTCATGTGCTATTGCCAAATCAACTGCACCTTCACTTTTGATAGGGAAACTGACATCCATAGGGAGAGTGTTAATAAAGAAACACTTCAAGAGGGCATTCCTAGGTCTCATGTTTGCAAGAATCTTATTCACCACCTTATTAAATTTATCTATGAATTCTCTCATCAACTCATGCACTTCTTTCTTCATACAGGACAAATGAGCCACTAGGGTATGTTCATTCTCTGCTATCTTGAATCTACTTTCAAATTTGGTTCTCATGGTATCTCGGTTATTAATTGATACATTAGGTAAATGATAGAACCATTTGGTTGCAGCATCAACTAAAGACTCCACAAATAGTCTAACAAATACATCCTTACGTTGTACACCTAAGATAAAGCAGGTTGCAAAGAAGACATTCAAGTGTTCATTTGGGGTAACCTTTCCATCCCCCTTAAACTTTGGTATTATTTTACCAGATCCCCTTGGTAATTCATATAACTGCAGTCTTAAGTTCAAAGGACCTATGGTAGCTCCCTAAGGGACAGGCAATTGTT
This sequence comes from Cunninghamia lanceolata, assembly GCA_027924645.1. Lineage (NCBI taxonomy): Eukaryota > Viridiplantae > Streptophyta > Pinopsida > Cupressales > Cupressaceae > Cunninghamia > Cunninghamia lanceolata. The sequence continues at coordinate 5,212,456 of BSBN01001807.1, forward strand.
GAGCCATATTGACTGGGATATTAACTAGGAAATTAACTTGCAAGCGTAAAATAGTCTCGTGTATGACAAGGGCTTGACTAGAAGAGCTAGACGTATCCCTGCTTGGAGGAGGAGAGGATGGTCTACTAGAAGACTTTACTCTATGGGTTGGTGGAAAAGTAGAGAAATTCAAAGCTTATAGTAGGTCAAAATTAGAGTCAAAGATACGTTTCTTTATATCAGCTCATGTGTACCTTTTGTAAGCCATCTTTGGAGATAAAGGGTATTAAACAATAGAGTCACCACCGCCTACTAATTATTCTAGTTACCTTGAGGATGGTTAGGTGGATTATTCTTATACCTTGGCTAGTTATCAAGGACAACATGGATCTGAAAGGGTTTGTCCCTTCTAAGCACACGTACAAATCCTTCGACAATGAAATTATCATGGACAACACCAAACTCCCTAGCCTGCCTTCTCAAATCTTGTCTAATTTCTTCTTCTCCATCTAAGAATCTATCTACTTGATGAAATTGCCCGTTACTCCACCTATGTCACTAGGCTGGATTACATAAATTAGTAATAATATCTTCTTTCTTTACATTCAACCAATATACGTTGGGTTGAAGCATAGGTCTAAATCTCTTCTAGAGTACCATAATGACCAATTATAAAGCAACTGAATACATATAAGTCCCTAGTAGAGTCACCAAAAATATGTTAGTTTACAGATTTGTCACTTAAGTCTATATTCTCTCACCCACACAAATGACAATTGTACTAACAGTTGAGTCTAATTGCAATGATATTTGCAATGACTCTCAACTTATTTTACAAGGCATGGCTACCTTTGAAAGATCTTAAAAAATGTGGTGCTTTAACTAGAAAGCAATAAATGCAATGAATCTCAATGAACAACTAAAGAATTAAGAAGGATAAAGACTTCATATAACCGCAATCATAAACTTATAATCTTCACAACATAATCACCACTACAATCATTCATCAAAAGAAAAACAATTCACAACAATGAGTCTTAATAAAGATTTCCAATTACTTTAATATAAAACTACAATCCAAGAAGCTAATAGATATTTAGCAAAAGAAGAATACACAATTAACCAACATAGCACAAAGTTTACGATCTCAGAATTGAACTTCTCAAGCTTCCATTCATATATTGAAAATAACTAAAATATAGAATAACACACAAAATGACCTATCAACAACACAAAGTTTTCTAGAAGATCCTCTAAGCATCGACATGCTTAGTATATATAGTATTTTCATAAAATAACTATCTTTGAAATAATAATGGCTTCTTGAAGACAACTGATTTAAAGCATAAAATAATAATACGTCCTTTTAATAACACTTTTCAGAGCATATTGAAAGAAGTAACATAAAAATGAGAAATTCAATCACATGGAAGCAGTTTGGTCTTCTTGGAAAATCACTTCACATTCCTTGCCTTGTTTGCCAGTAGTAGTCAAGTCCACCTATGCTCTAAGTCTTGCCTTATAGGTCATGTACCCAGAAATGATGGGAGTTAAAACTTTTCCACTTGGACTAATGGTAATGTGTACCTGAAGTTTCCATTTACTTCAATTCAATTGCATCCAACCAAGAAATAGAATCATTTTCTTTAGGGTCATTCAGAACCTTCTCAACTACCAAGACATTTGTATCAATATTTATAATTTCTTACACCTCCTTGGTAACCATGAGCAAACCACTCTCATCCCTTTTCACATTTTGTAGATCTCTTGCTAACCGTTTCCTTCTATCTGAAATAAGAGCATATAATTGCATAGCCTCCTCAATGTACAATAGACAATCAATAGTAACTTTTTCTATCCATTGTTCGGTGGCTTTGGCTAGAGTTTGATATCTCTTAATTTATTGTATCATACTAGGGTTTATCCCATCAATAGTAATGCTTGGAGTTGCATCTGAAGACTGAGAAGTAATATTCAAAATAGATTGAATAAAAGATGTCAAAGCATTCACTTGGGCTTGAACATTGCATTCTCCTATTGTTTAGGTTTGACTCTCTTTGCTAGCATTCCTATAGGAAATTTGGCATGATATATGTCACCTTATAGTTTCAACATTCATGTCTATCAAAGGAGTATATCTCCTCTTCTTCTCAAATACTTATTTCAACCATGAAGGGGATGGCAATACTGCACCACTATCACTTGCACCTAGAACAACATTATCTGGCTGGTTGGGAGTACCATGTGTAGGAATTTCATTTAATCTAGGGGATGCTAGAGTCTCAAACAAAGAACAAAAAACACTATCTTCACCAATTTGTTGAACAATCAAAGAATCATTAACAGACATAGGGGAATTATGTGAAGTTAGTCATATGATCATTCTGAAGCTATTGCAAGGCATCAAGTTTCTCCCCTACTCCTAGTAATCTAGCTATAGGTTCTCCATCTTGTTCACATGTGCATTTTAATCTCATTTTATCTTTAGGTTCTTCTCCATCTCCACCTTATTGTGAACCAACTCTAGTTTGAGTTGTCTCCACACTAGTTGAAGGTCTCTAAGTTTTAGTAGCTTGAGGAGTCCCCTGTTCCTTTGTTCTAGCTTCCTTTTGTATAGAAGAACCATTGCACTCTTAAAATTTCCCATTGAGCCACCTCTCGGTCTTATCCAAAACAAAGGAGGACCAAACCTTGATATCAGTAACTTCTTTATCAGCACATTGTATACGAGGTAGGGGTTTAGAAGCAACATCAAGGTATTCCTCATTAATTATATCAAAATTATCATCTACACCATTAGGAATCTATAGAGTCAAGTTAAAAGAACAGATTTGATCTAAAGTTAGCCTCATCCAATCTCTTCTTTGAACATATCTCTCACTAGAACAATTCTCCCAATAGTCTTCCAAATGTGGCTGGTGTTTATAGACATTTCCTCCTTGGAAATTCCTCTTAACAAAGTTTTTTCTATCAAAGAAAGATCTCATAGACAAGGGGCAAAAATTATGTTCTACCAAAAATCTCTCTACATTCCTAGCATTGTCATTGGTTTTGCAAGTGAAAAATGATAACGACACAGGGAAAGTGTACCCTTTCTTCTTCATTCCATGATATTTACTATTCATAGTTTCCATCTGGCGACAAACTTCCAAAAGAATAAAATAATCACATACAAACCTTGGCAATATTAATGGGGCATTTTCCTAACCCCTAACTTAAATATAGGTGAATCTATCAAACTAAATATAGAAACTCCCATACCTCATAACCAAGGAAGTAACTTTAGGGGAAATTCTCATTTCTAGATTCCCTTCAATCTTTCTTACACTGTAAAACATGAGAAAAGCATCATTGACACGGGGATAATCCTTTATACCAATTTCTCTCTACAATTGAGGGAAATATTCATACACAGGTGTATCTAGTTTCAAAGAACCTTGGGTCCTCAATCCCACCTAGACAACCTCTTTTCTAGACAGAATATAGAACAAATACGAGCACATGTAGAAAGAAACCTTTTGATGAAAGTTGGCCAGTTGCTCATTTAATTGATCACTGATCATTTTAGCCCAATCAACATGTTGAGACTTGCTACACACCACTAAAATAAACTATTACATCCACTTCTCAAAAGAATCAAACTCTACATTTCCAACAACATGGTGCAACAAAGTAATTAGGTATGAAATTTCTTCCTTGAAGTGCACTCTATTCAGATTGGCAGGAACTTGAGATTTTCCCTTTTTCTCCACCTTCATCCAATTCTTTGCAATGGAGTTTAAGGACCAATATTTCTTCTCTAGAATATAATTTCACCCCATGGTGACAACCATCTCTTTGAATTCTTCTCTATTGGGTAGCTTCAGGGCATGAGAAACAGCTTCAACATCGATCTTTGTAATCATAGAGTTGTTGAAGGCTTTTATTTCCTGCGATTCAAGGTGATAATTCTTTGTACATGCAATAAATAAATCTAGACATGGTACAACAAGTGGAAAACCCCCAGTATGAGCTAACCCACTTTTTAGGATTCTCTCAGCTATCGGTGTCTAGGGGTTTTGCTCAATCCAAGCCTAGAAATCCCTCAAGTCTATATGTCCCAGCTCGGTGTCCTTCACCTTAGCTAAACCGTTCTCAATCATGAAGGCAATTGGAAACCCCTAATACTTATATTTCATCCATACTAGCTTAAGAAACTAGTAAATGAAGGCCTCTGTCACAATTAAGGGTGCCAAATCAATTCCCAGAACATTTGGGAAAAATAGGCAATCTAGACTCATGAAAAATAGAGATTCCCTCCAAATAGATTCAAAAAATTCAAATCTATCACAACAAAGAGCAAGTGAGAAAGAGTGCCAATTAGCTGACCTTTATGAGTGCCTGTGTATGATAGTTGTAGAAACTCTATGAGAAAGCTCTCTAAAGTATACCAGCAACAATGCAAAATAAGAAATCTGCAAGGGTGCCAACCCTTATAGAAATATTTCAATAAATTTCATTAAACTCGGCGGCACATAGGACTATACAATTCATAAATGAGCCATGTTGATTTCCAAATAAAAAGTGTATGAGTACACTTTTCAAGACATGCATTTTTTATTACGAAAGGATATGTGTAACTTCAACCATGCGTATCAATAAATGAAAAGTCAGTTCTTAAAAATGTGGGCCAAGCTTTGAATTAGAAAATTGGTAATTTTTAAAACTTGCAAACCACTAGTCAGATTTAGGAAGTTTAAAGAACTTACAACTCGCTGACTATGAATGACTTAACACTTTGGACTAACACAAGGCTGATGATGAAGACTTGACTCATAACTTTGAAGAAGAGTTGATAAACTGGTAAGTTATGAAACATTAGAACCCATTGACTAAGGTTTTCAAAAACATGAAATCATCGACTGTGAAGGCAAAACACTTAATCAAAGGCTGCAACTTAGTTAAAAGGGATGAAACAATAAAGAGTAAGGGAGGGAACACTATGTTAACACAAAGATGGTAAAATTTTGAAAATGTTAGTAACACTGTAGCAACATCCATTGACTACAGAACTGGGGATATGGTCATATCCAATAGCATAGATATGACAAAAATCTCCTTGTATTGCCCAACTAAGCCATCCATACATTATTCAAGGAAACTGTTGGTAGATGAGTCGAATAACATGGAAAAAAGTTCTTCCTTAGCTATGGTTACAATCACAGAACACTTAAGAGAATTGGAAGTAGAGATAATATAGGATACCTTTGAAGACATAACTCACATCCTCATTGAAAAAGATACAATGGACTTAGCTCAAGACTTAAGGAAAGAAATTTTGATTGCTACCCATTGTGCCCTCTATAATGTCATTCCTTGTGGAGAAAATTTCTATAGAGACCTAGCCACTTTTCATTTACTACTCCCACATTCTTGCCCTCTTAACACCATGAGTCCAGAATATGGGGTGGGAGCATCCATGGAACAAATCACAAAGAAAATCATGGTCTTACTTGGAAAAACACTTAACATTAATACTTAGTTGACTAAACAACATGAAGGAGCACTTCTTGATCTTCTCATATCCCATTTAGAAGCTATTTCTTGGGAGTATAAAGACATGAAGGGCATACCTCCTTAAATTTGCACCCATCACATATATATTGAGGATGTTAAGCCTGTTAGACAACCCCAAAGAAGATTAAACCCTGCACTCAAAGATATTGTAAAAATTGAGATAGAAAACCTTTTGCAAGCTAGATTCATTTATCCTATCTTAGATAGCCAGTGGGTTTCACCCATTGTTATAGTGCCCAAAAAGAATGGGAAATGGAGAGTATGCATCGATTATAGGGAGCTAAATAAAGACAAAAAATGATTATTTTCCCTTGCCATTTATTGACCAAGAATTAGATAACCTAGTAGGGAAGAAGTACTTTCATTCCTAGATGGGTTTAGTGGATACAATCAGATCTACGTGGCACTAGAAGACTAGGACAAGACCACCTTCACATGCTCACAGGGAACCTTTGCATAGAGAGTCCTTCCATTTGGCCTGTATAATGCTCCAACTACCTTTCAAAGGGTTATTTTAGCCATTTTTACTAAACTAGCTAATGAGTGTATGGAGGTCTACATGGATGACATTGTTGTTTATGGGAATACCTTTGAAGAAGCCATCAAGAATCTAGAAAAAAGTGTTTCAATGTTGTGAGAAAAATTAATTGTCCTTAAGCCATGAGAAATGTTTTATGATGGTGGAACGAGGAATTGTCCTTGGCCATCATATATCAGTAGAAGGAATCAAGGTAGATCAAAACAAGGTAGAAGTGATTAAACAATTTCCTCCACCTAAAACTAAACTAATGTTATAAGTTTCTTGGGTCATGTAGGATACTATAGGAGATTCATAGAAAATTTTAGCAAGATAGCCACCCTAATGTTTTCCTTGATAACCAAGGACATTGAATTTCATTGGACAAAAGATTGCCAAACAACATTTGAGAGCATCAAAGAAAAAAATACAGTCATGTTATGCCTTGCACACACGCCTCATTTTATCAAATGGAGACCACCTCTTTTGCTTTGGCATGAGTCTGAGTTTGTCCTTCCTTATGGTGATGAGAAAGTGAAGTCATGCTTAAGTTGGGTGATTTTATTTGAATTTGATGGTTATGATGACTTAGGTTTGCTTGGTGCTCTTCATGATTGATTTGCAAAGGGTTTTGATTGTTTTTGTGCATGGAAAGTGGGTCTTTTCAAAATTTATGCTAAAATCAAGCTTCACTGGATATAGCGCTAAAAACTACTATTGTGGGACATATCTGGTAACTCCTAAATTTTTGCTAGCCTTTAGATAAGTGCCTTTAGAAGAAAGTTGGGTTTTCATTCTTCATTGGATATTGTGCTACTTTTGAGGGCTGCATGACATGTCTAATTCCGCCTATTTTCCTTGCACATCTAGTGACCAAACTTTTCCCTACTTTCTGAGTGCTGAGTGCTTGACACTCTATCGACTAATAGTAGCATTTATGGTGCTTTGATAGAGTTTAAAACCTAAAATCTATGCACATTTCCTCATTTGCACTTAAACTCTCTTTACAAACCAGAGCTCCGGTGATCTAGCTATATATACTGCTATTTGTAGTGCATTGGAGGATTCCATTGTGTTAATTGGGAGGGTTCATGTGGTTGGATTGAAGGTTTTATTTTCATTTTGACTTTGACAAAGTCAACTTTTCTTACCCTTCTTTGAATTATGATTGCATTTACTATTTATATCCTATCTAAATTTCATTTGGAGTTGAGTAGAGGTTTCTTTTTTTTTCACGGCATGATGAATTGTACGATTTAGAAACCCTAGATCTTTTATTTCCATTGCTTTTATGTAGGGCTTGTATGTTCAGAGGTCATAAATTGTGTTAAGAGGGTTTAGCATGTCAGAATCATGTTATTAGGGTTAAAATTGGCATATCTTTTGATAAGTAGGTTGGCTTATGAAATTGTTGCCCCTGATGGGTCTTCTACCAAAATATCATTTTCCTTAGGATCATTTAGACAAGGTTCCTTAAGCGGGAAAATTTGGGTAGCACAACTTTCCACCCTCAATATTAATATTCATTAGAGACTCAGGTTCATGCTTTGTCTTGTAGATCACTTTCAGTTTTCATTAGTCTTTGAGAATCTCAAGTTGTGAGTGGTTTTGGACACACTCGATGATCCCCAAATCTCTCGCTTCCTCTGGTAGCCTTTGTTCCACCTACTTAATTACATTAAAGCTCTCGTAGGGTGTTTTACACAAATTTGGCACATCACTAGACATATCCTATGACCCCCTAAACCTCCGCATGCCTGGTGAAGTCTAATTCACCTCCTTCATTGCTTTGGACCATTGGAGGCTACCTTACACTAATTTCGCTTGATACTAGATATATCCTGAGAAGCCCATTTCTCCTTCTTATCCATTGTCAAGTGTTTTGCCTACATATCCTGTGACACCTTTTCCCTCCACATTATTATACACCATATCAAATGCACGCTCGAGGTAGAAGAGGTCCCTTAGCACTAAAACCTAAACATATCAAACATGTCTGGTGGAGGTCAAAATCCCCACTAGTCCTATAGGAGACATATCACCTACTATATCTTGTAGAGGTTAAAAACTTCTCTTATCTGGTAGCAACCAAAAATCCTGTTGTATCTTGTCAAGACTAGAAAGCCCACATTTTGTGCAGAATAGCAATATTACCCTAAAAATCTATAAAATTCCTTGTCCTAGACACAGTCTTTGCATCATTCATTGATTTTAAAATCTTGACTTATTATGATTGACGTAGAGATTGGACTTTTATAGTACTACATGATGATATCCTATAAGAGGGTAAAAGCCATCATTTCATTGCATTTGGTTCAGTTTGATGCCTAGGTAGAAATTTAATGATTAGGAACTCTTGTAAATGTAATATCTTGATGATTTGTACAAGTTTCATGATCAAATTGATAGATTTAGGCATATGGATCAGTATTCTGTTAGGGTATTCATTAGGGTACTGTATTGCAGTAGAAATGTCTACAAGGGTTGTAAACATAAAGTATGAATTCAAAGGCATCCCTCCCACCTCCAAGATCACCTCAACATGGAACAACATAGGAGATACAGACTTGGGTCACATTGACCTAGATGCGTTCAAACTAAGGATCTTTGGTAATAACCCAACTGATTGGGAAAGGAAAATAAGGGATAATGGAATTTCCCAGGTAGCAACATTCCCCACTTCAGTCCAGTGCCTTGAGTTAATCATAGCATGTGTTGAAAGATACCATGCCCCAACTAGGTCAATAGTGACTCAAGATGGGAGAGTAGTTGCAAGATTTACAATAGAGGCTCTTACAAAGGCATTTGACATCCCTCATTTCCCCACTTTGACTATTGTCACAAGGGATTAGAATCAAAAAATGTATGATCAAAGACCAGAAGCTTGCAGAAGAATCATAACAACACATGGATGGAGAAGAAGAGGAGATCAATTTCAAAAGTTCCCCATGTTTTGTATAGAAGTGATTTGAAGGAAGAGGTGGGAGACCTAGTTACATTATTGAGCACAATCATGGGACTTCCTTCTACCTCCACCTTTGAGCCTTGGATGTTTGTTTACATTGAGGAGATCCTTAAGGGAGATAGGAAAATACACTGGGCCTAATTGATTAGTGATAATTGTTACAAGTATCCACCTAATCGGTGTTGTCATTGGTGTCAACTGTATCTTATTCTCTTACTTGTTTAGGCTTTCTATGTTGAGGATATTGAGAAAATTAGCCTCTCCAGAAGAAATAAGTGAGTTACAATAAAGTGCAGTATAGACAGTGAGTTATATGTTGAAAGAACAGTTTGGTAGATTGCTCTGCATTTCTTACAAGATGAATATCTTGGTCTATAGATTGTAAGTTACATAAAGGAATATCTTAAGATGCTAAATCTTGAGTTTGAGCCTTTGGTGTGAAGAATTGAGAGAGTTGCATTCACCAGAGTAAAATCTACTTTTTCTATAAGTTCAGTTGGGATAGGGAGAAAGTATTATTCTCCTCATTTCTCCGCAATAAAGTATTTTGCTCTATGGTTCTAAAGGGAATTTTGGGATGATTATAGGTGCATACAATTGTAGTGGTTCATGTTCTAGTGGTCCACAAGCTATCTTTGTTTTATGACAGTTGAAGATAGTGAAATTCATGTGTTCCGATGTGAAGATCCTATTGTTAAAGTGATTAAGGTTTGTGCAATTTCTCCTGATGATTACAACATTCTTGTGGATACCTCCTAATCATGTTCCTATCATTACATTGGTCCATGTGGAAGAATTGTGAAGGTGTTTAAAGATTATTCCTAGGTAGCGTATTGTGAAACTAGTTTTGTCTGACCTAGTTTATCCCAGTAATTGCAGAGATCTCTGGAAGATTGTGGAAGCATGATGAACCATGAAAGATTGTGTTTGAGTCCCAACTAAGGTGTGGTGTGATCTGCATACACTTTTACTTCATCACCTTTGCATAATGTTGTAATAGGTAAAGACCTATTTTGTAAATGTTTGTAATACCGACCTTGGAGATTGTTCCAATGGTTGATGATTGTAATGCCGACCTTGATGATCATTCCAAGGTTGTCGAAGTGTATAAATACTTGTAGTTGATTCATGGAAAAGATGTCATTGAGCGAAGATGGAAAGATAATAAGAAAGGTCCAAAAGGTAGAGCAGAGAAGAGGCAGAGCAGAGCAGAGGAATTGTTGTACTTTAATCACAGACATAAAAGCATGTTGATCATGGAAGTAAGCTTGGTAGTGATCCACCAGTAGGGTTTAACAAACCTTATTGTAATCTTGCTAGGTTTAGGGTTGAGGCAATGAGCGTGCTAGACCTAGTTTCTCTTCATGGCAGTGAACTAGTATGTTTAGGCCCATGGAGTGACCAAGCCTAAACATCATTATTTCAAGATTGCAATATATATTGAGAGCTAATCCTCTTTGTGGTTTTTCCCCACCTTGGGTTTTCCCATGTAAAATTTGGTGTCTCTTGTGTTTGATGTTGTATCTATGGTTAAGTTTCTAATTTCAAGCATTGATTGTTAAATCCTAATAATTGTAGATAAGTGATTTATGTTTAATTGCATAAGTGTTTAAGTATTTGGGACAACTGATTCACCCCCCCTCTTAGTTGTTTGATGCATATCAACAATTGGTATTAGAGCCACATCCCTTTGGAAAGAGTCTAACAACTCAAGGGAGATCCTAATGGAGTCAAAAGGAAAGCAGTCACACACCAATGCACCTGAATGCTCATCAAGAGATAATAAAGGAGGATTGTCCAAGGAAGCATTTTTTGAAGAAAAGAATGTCAACCATCAAAGATGTTCTAATCCAGAAGTATGCACCGGGAATGAAGTCATGTCTCAAGGTCAGAACTATTATGTTATTGATAGTAGTTGTTTAAACCACATGACTAGTGACAAGAGCAAGTTTGTAAATTTAGAAAGATATGATGAAGGGTTAGTGACGTTTGGAAATGATTGCATTGCTGAAATGTGTGGAATAGGATCAATTGATCTTGGAAACAAACTATTCTCTAAAGATGTTCTTTATGTCAAAAGTTTGAAGCAAAATCTCTTGAGTTTTGGACAGTTATTCCAAAAGGGATTTAGTTTTGTGTTTGAGAATGATACCTTTGAAATCAAAGAAAAATCTGGAGCTACAATACCAATTGGAAAAAGGACAGAAGGGAATCTCTATCATCTTAGGAAAAGTGACCTTCTTGGGTTTACATCTTAGACCAATGAAAGCTGGGTCTGACCTAGAAGATTGTGTCATACAAATCTTGATGACTTACTGAGATCAGTTCAAGTTGTGAAGGATCTACTAGAGATTGATTACTCAACCAACATCATTTACAGGAAATGTCAAGACAAAATAATGTCAAGAAAAATATTGCAAAGATCTTCCACTGAAAAATTGGAATTGATCCACATAAGCCTCCATGGTCCTACAAGAATACCAAGCCTCCATGACAATAGGTACTTTATGTTCTTTATTGATGATTTTTCTAGAATGACTTGGGTTACCTTTTTCAAAGATAAATTAGAGACTCTAGATGCACTCAAAGATTTTAAAGAAATGGTTGAAAATGAGCTAAGCATGAAAATAAAAAGTTTGAGAATTGGGAAAGAAGAAGATCTCACCTCCAACATATTCTGTGAAATCTATGGGATAGTGAAATAGTTCTTTGCTAAAAATAAGGTAATGGAAGAAGTAAGGAGGACTATTCAGAAAACTGCAAAATTAATCATGGAAGAAGCAAATCTACCATATAAATTTTGGAAGGAGACAATTCAAACCATTCTCTATACTCTAAACAGAGTTCAAGTAAAAACCAAAGATAAAAAGGACTCCTTTTGAATTATGGTATGGAACTATACCCACTGTGAAATATTTCAAAATCTTTGGAAGGAGATGCCTTATCAAAATGGAAAAGGATAGTTTTAAATATGAGGAGGGTATTTTTCTTGGATATTCATCTTGGACCAAAGCCTATCACTACTACATCAGTAGATTGGGAAGGATCGTTGAAAGTACAAATGTCAAAGTCAATGAGAATCTACAAATTGAAGCACTAGAAGGCTCCCAGACCATCAATGACAAAACAAATTGTAATATGGAAGGTCATAGACCTAGTATGAACCTATGCTTGATTGGCAGTATTGACAACAATAATTCCAAGATTGAAGATGAAATTATGGAAGAAAATGAGTACATCAATGAGTTAAGAGAGCGAATCAGGCAGCTTCAGTAAAGACTAAAGGAGAACAATGAAGAACAAGAAAAAAATTGAGGAATGTCTGAAGGACAAAACCAAAGATTGTATGAATCTTAAAGAACAAGTTGAAAACCTAAAAGCTGATTGGAAACATGCACGGGACCAAAGAGATCAATTCAGTGTGAGTGCTGCTAGATATGATAAACTAGTGGCAAGTCAGGAAACTGTTGATGACAAAGAAAGCGTAAGACTCAAAAAGGGAGAGGAAAAGGACAAAGGCAAATAGAATCAAGATCAAAGAAACAGACCTAGAAGAACATTAGTTAGGCAACCAAATGCTCATAGATACCCATCCTTCAATGGTTAGTGCAATTTATGTAACAAGTTTCGTCACAAAGCTACTTGGTGTAGAAACATGATAAAGCAAAGTGTTCCTAGTCAATGTTTCACATGTATAAAAATTGGTCATAAAGTAGTTGAATGTAGAAGCAAAGTGAGTCAGAACTCTATTAGGTATTATGCATGGCACAAAATGGGACACAGGGCCAATGAGTATAGAAGTCAAGTGAGAAAACGCTATGGCACAAATAGGACAATGGAATCCTTCAATGGATATTGTTATACATGTAATGATTTTGGGCATAAGATTAACCTATGTAGGTCAAGAATGAATGGAATGAACAATGATCAAAAAAATACTATGTGCTTCAATTGCAACAAGCCTAGACATATTGAAAAATACTACAAAAATAAGAAGGATAATCAATCCGAATCAAGAGAATCAGTTGAAAAAGTTTATCCGACACAAGTCAAGGAAGAGATGAACAAGGTTTGGGTCAAGAAGGGAATAAATGAAGAAAGAGATGAGTCTGTTCTAGACTCTAGAGTAGCTACTTTGTTTGGAAAGTAGATTGTCAATTATGGCTCAGGGGGAGCTTTATTGAAGATTCTAAATCCCCCAGCTAGTTAGTTAGTGCTGAGATCTGGAACAAAGATATGTTATTGCAATTCTCTTGGAAGGATTCTGATTCCGCCAGAAGCCTAAAGTGACCAAGTATGAGAAATGTGCAAGGTGTCTATATGCAGTCCATATCTGCACTAGAGAGAACTTCATATGAGGAACCAAAGTGGCAGTTAGTGAATGCATCAAGTAAGGGGGAGTAGTTACTTGAATGCAAGTGATGAAATATGTTAATGAGGGCCAAAAGTAAGGAGGGTCTACAAATAAATCAATCAAATAAAGGTATTTCCATTTATTAGTTTAAGTATGTGAAAGAGTTGCTAAAGTAATTTGGGATGGAAGACTCTAAACCAGTTTGTACACCTATGATAACTAGTTGTAAGTTTAGTAAAGATGGTAACTCACCCATGGTAGACCAGAAAAGGTACAGATCTATGATTGGAGGATTACTTTATTTGACTCAAACCAGACCTGACATAATGCATGCAGTATGTCTTGTAGCAAGATTTCAAGCAGAACCCAAGGAATTACATGTGATGGCAGCCAACAGAATTCTAAGATATTTAAAAGGTACAATGGATTCTGGTTTGTGGTACTCTAAGGATAATGACTTTACTCTCAGTGCATATACTGATGCAGATTGGGCCAGAGATGTGGATGATAGAAAAAGTACAAGTGAAGATGCATTCTTCTTGGGAAAATGGTTGGTATCTTTGTTGAGCAAGAAACAAGATTCAATATCCCTGTCTACTACAGAAGAAGAGTACATTGCAGCAGCATGCAGTTGCACTCAAGTGTTATGGATGAAGTAGACTTTGAAGGACATCATAGTTGTGTATGAAGATCCAATTGCAATCTTTTGTGACAACACAAGGACAAAGCATATAGCCATTAGGTATCATTTTTTGAGAGAAAAGGTGACAGAGAATGAAGTCAAGTTGGAGTATGTTTCTACCAAAGATCAGATTGTAGATATTTTTACCAAGCCTCTGCCTAAGGATGTTTTTGAGTATCTCAGAGAAAAGTTAGGGGTTATCACCCCTCCTTCTTTAAACTAAGATGCACAATAGTGCATCAGTTTGGAGGTGCTCAGAGATTTGGATTGATGCTTTTTAGGGCTACTTCTTAGGGGGAGTAGTCAGAGAGTTCAGAAAAGAGATTGGATCAGAGCATAAGAGTGCAAGTATGTTCCCTTTGCCATTGATGTCAAAGGGGGAGAGAAGTCATGTGAAAAACTTAGATAGACAAAGAATGTAGATGTGTAAAGAGAAAGGGGGAAAACTTGTAGAAAAAAAGAGTGTAGGTGTGTAAAGAGAAAGGGGGAGTATCTTGTCTTGATGGCTATTGCAGTTTTTCACATCATATGTTTCCATCAATGACAAAGGGGGAGATTGTTGCAGGTATGTGCCTAATTGGTGTTGTCATTGATGTCAACATATCTTTGTTGTCATTGGTCTCAACTATATCTTATTCTTTTACTTGTTTAGAAGCTTTGTATGTTGAGGATATTGGGAAAATTAGCCTCTCCAAAAGAAACAAGTTATAGTAAAGTGCAGTATAGACAATGAGTTGTATGTTGAAAGAATAGTCTAGTAGATTGCTTCGCATTTCTTACTAGATGAAGAACTTGGTCTATGGATTGGAAGTTACTTAACGGAATGTCTGAAGATTCTAAATCTTGAGTTTGAGCCTCCAGTGTGAAGAATTGAGAGAGTTACATTCACTAGAGTAAAATCTATTTTTTCTATAAGTTCAGTTGGGACAGGGAGAAAGTATTATGCTCTACATTTCTCTACAATAAAGTATTTTTCTTTGCAGTTCTAGAGGGAATTATGGGATGATTATAGGTGCCTACAATTGTAGTGGTTCATGTTCTAGTGCTCTGCAAGCTATCTTTCTTTTATGATAGTTGAAGATAGAGAATTTCATGTGTTCCAGTGTGAAGATCCTATTGTTAAAGTGGCTAAGGTTTGTACGGTTGCTCCTGATGATTACAATGTGCTTGTGGATGCCTCTTGATCATGTTCCTATCATTACATTGGTTCGCATGGAATAATTGTAAAGGTGTTTGAAGATTATTCCCAGGTAGCGTATTGTGAAACCAGTTTTGGCCGACCTGGTTAATCCCAGTAATTGTGGAGATCTCTAGAAGATTGTGGAAGCATGATGAAGCATGGAAGATTGTGTTTGAGTCTCAGTTAAGGCATGGTGTGATCTGCGTACACTTTTACTTCATCTCCTTTGCATAATGTTGTAATACATCAAGACCTATTTTGTAAATGGTTGTAATGCCGACCTTGGAGATTGTTCCAATGGTTGATGATTGTAATGTTGACCTTGATGATCATTACAAGGTTGTTGAAGTGTATAAATACTTGTAGTTGAGTCATGGAAAAGATGTCCTTGAACGAAGATGAAAAGATAATAAGAAAGGTCCAAGAGGCAGCAGAGAAGATGTAGAGCAGAGCAGAGGTAGAGCAGAGCAGAGGAATTGTTGTACTTCAATCACAAACATAAAATGGTATTGATCATGGTAGTGAACCTAGTAGTGAGCCACCAGTAGTTTTTAACAACACTTATTGTAATCTTGCTAGGTTTAGGGTTGAGGCAGTGAGCCTGCTAGACCTAGTTGCTCTTCATGGTAGTGAGCCAATATGTTTAGGCCCATGGAATGACCAAGCATGAACATCATTATTTCAAGATTGCAATATATATTGAGACCTAATCCTCTCCGTGGTTTTCCCCCACCTTGGGGGTTTCCACATAAAATCTGGTGTCTCTTGTGTTTGATGTTGTATCTGTGGTTAAGTTTTTTATTTCATGCATTCGTTGTTAAATCTTAATAATTGTAGATAAGTGATTAATGTTTAATTGTAGAAGTGTTTAAGTTTTTGGGACAACTGATTCACCTCCCCACCCTCTCAGTTGTCTGGTGCATATCAACAATAATATCCATGAAGCCTTCCTAGCCTTGGGTGAAGATAAGAATTTCCACTGGACTTCTTATGTGGTTTATATGTTGGCTATAAACTTTGTTTATCCAGGGTTGTCTCCATTATGAGAGGTTGGTATTGTTGATGGACAACTGAATGTATATGAGTGTTATCCTCAACTACAACTTGACCAATACCTAGTGCACTGTAAGAGAGTTAATGATGCATTTACTATGCATGTTACTAGGATGTTGCAAGGAGATATGTCAAGAAGAATATCTCTTGAAGCTGCCAATATAGTCTAGAATGATGGCAGATGGTACATACAATTTCCCAAATTCACATATCTCAGGGTTTAAGGATTTAAGGAAGTTTGTTATAGGCTACCAAAGTACCCTATAGATAAGATATTCCTATTGGAATTAACAAGGTAGTTGTGTACTTGTCATGGTATGTTGAAACACTTGCATAGATCCTCAATCAAATTCCCTATTGTTTTGGGCCAAGGATTGTTTACCTACATAACCATTGGTGCAACACAATATTCAAATGATGATCTGTAGCAATTGCACATGAGTTTCTACAATGCAAGGACACATTTTGACCCCTTTGAAACATTAGAGAAGCATGTGAGTAAGAAGCTCATGCACAAGGAGAATTTGGGGGATTTTTGGGCAAATTACCCTAATGAGTATGAAGTCAAAAGGAGGAAATGTTCAAGATTATCTTTGGATTTCATTAATCTATTTCAAATTTCTCAAGTACTAGACCAACTAACTGATGATGAAGTCATAGTACAAGAGGATAAATGGAGGAGAGTGTTTGGATAACCAATCCCACCTCCCAATTGGGTAGAAGCAAAAGATAGTTCCCTTGTGGAGCTCATGAAGGCCCTAATAAGATATAACATAATATGGGTTAGAAGTCAAGTGGATTATCTTACCACTACTGGAGTAGTCCTCACTTATACCTAGCTTCAGTAGGAGAGGGAAAGTGATGATGAGAAAGATGAGCCTATTGAGGCTGAGGAAGAGCTAGAGCCTGTAACATTAGGAGGAGTAGTTAAGGGAGGCAAGGTTGATAGTGACGACACTAAGGATGATGTACCCATTGTGGATAAAAATGGATAACATAAATCATCCAAGGAGCCTAGGAAGAAACCAATGAGAGGTAATGTGTCTCCTGTGCAGATAAGAACATCAAAGAGAAAACCTATATAGAGTGGAGAGGGAGAGGGTTCTAAGATGAAGAAAACCAAGGTGACAAAGAGGGCACCAACCCTTAAAATAGTGTCAAACTCCTATTTTGTTATTGCAACATCCTTAGTGCCTACATCTAACACCACTATCCCTCCTGCTACATCTAGTATACATGTTACTCCTGTGTCTTCCCTTGTTGTAATAATAAGCTCACAACCTCCTTCTACTACCACCATTGCTCCTACTGTATCACCTTCTCCTATCATTTTTTTGGCTGCACCTTCTTCTTCCCTTCCACATTCTCCCCCATTTCCAACCACTAGCATTCCTATCTCCTCATCACCTCCACTTTCCTTGCCAATCCCTTTTTCCATTTCATCCACTTCACCTTTCACTATTTCCTCTTTACCACCTATCTCTACCATCCTTTCACCTCCATCTTTCTCTCTACCACCTCTTAGCCTTTCCACTCCCACTTTCCTCTCTTCTATCCTTCCTCCTCCTTCCATTTCACCTTCTTTGGGTTTTATGACATTCACAAACATCTGTAGGGTGTAGATTCCCAACACTGTGATAGATTCAATGATGGAAATGAATAACACCCTGCCTTGGCCATTTTAAGATTCTAAGGATGCTCTTAAGCCTCCATGAATATAGTCACTCAGGAGGAGGTGTATATAGTTATTGAGGAGGAGGATTGGAGGGGATTGAGAAGGTATGTGTATAGATGAATATAGTCACTAAGGAGGAGGGACATATAGAAGATGCTCCAAAGAGTCCTTAGGTAGATTTGAGCATAGTAGAGGTTGTTAACATCGATGATAGTCCTCCTAAGGAAAAAATAGATGATACAACATTTGATAAAGCTACACATGACACTGGGAAATAGTTAGAATAGCTAAGCTCTCCTCCAAGGGTAGATACAGGTACTTCTAAAGAAGATAATATAAATAACGGGAAAGAAATAGATAATGTAGGGATATTAGATACTTTGAATAAAGGAGGAGATCACATTGATTCTCCTACCCATTCTTTGGAAGCACCAAACGGGTTACACAGAGACTTCAGAATAAACAGCCTCAAGTTTAAGTTGTAGACCTAAACTTAGACAACTTCCTAACTCGCCTTGAGAAGCTAAAGAAGTAGAAGAAAGAAAAGGTACATTCCAAAAACTATAAAGATGATTCAAGGTTAAGGGTGGTAGAAATTGTAGTGCCTCCTGTGCAAACAAATAAAGAGGATGTTAGGCTAGAGGAATATATAATTTCTACAATAAATCTTGGCCCAACGTCTAGAACATAGGAAATTAAGGAGTTTAAGGACTCTATTTCAAACATAATGGATAGTCCAAATAAAGATGACTTGACAAAACATTAGTTCAGATAGCAAAATGAACAGCTATGTGCTTGCATTAGGTATTTAATCAAACCTATGCACACTGAGGATGGAGTTGTTGTGGCACCTTCTCTTCTTTCAAAATAAGAATTAGAAGATTTTGACAATACTAGAACAATCACCTTACTCACTTAAGAATGGGTCTCTAAATTATATGTAGATGGATGTGAAGTTATTGAGGAGGTCACTGAAATACACAAGGATTTTTGTACCCTTAAGGCAAAGTGGGAAGAAATATTGGAAGATAGAAAGAGCTATAATGACTACCACTCCCACATTCATCCTACAGTATTAGCAATGAGTAAACTATCTGAATAAGTTCTCACTGAGTAGAACATTTTGGTATAGGATAAGCTGCATATGCCTAGCATTGGTTAGAAATGATAAAATTAAGAAGGGAAATTTTTGGCAAAGATAAGACTTAAGCAGAATCTGCTAAGACTCAACTTTTGGAAGCAATTTATGGCTTCAATGATCTAATCATAGTTGTAACAAGATTATACCTTTATGATGTTGCTCTTCTTGATGTACTAGAATGTAATAAATAATTGGGGTTGTTCATACAAGGAGATTCTTCACCTTTTAACACAACATATTTGAATAGGGAAAGTGATCTATGAGCATAGTTTAAAGAGTTTAAAAAGAGTAGAAGAGCCCAATTTGCAACATATCATAATTTATCCTAGTCTATTGATGTTGTTAAGTTTTAGATAGATTTTGGTATGGATCCAGTGCCTGTAGAAATTTATCCAGCATTGGAGGCACTAATGGCGTATAGAAAGAAGGAAGTAGAGAAAAATAAAGTGGTGATAGATGATGGCAACTAGCAGAAGGCTGACTCAACAAGGGCATAAGTCAAATGCCAAATCTAGCAAGGCTACCACCACTACTAAAAATCATGCCACATGTCTCTTTTAAATAATATATTCATTATAAAAGAGTTTTGTCTTTATAGACAACTCAAAAAGTGACTACTTTTTCCTATTCTCATGAGCTATAAAGTTGTAATTTTGTCTTTTTCCTAAAGGATAGTCAAATCCAGGATTGCAACTACCCACCATCTAAAACTAAATATTATTCAATTTGAGTCATTGGTGACAAATTGATCCTCGCCATTCAGTGAAAAACTTAGTGTGCCTGCTCCTCTATATAAGGGTAACCATATTCTCTCTTTGTAAAGTTGGAAAAGTGAATTTTTGAGACTCTACCAATATTTTGACTTAATACAAAGCATGATTACATTTTTTTCTAAAAATTATGTTGTTGTGTTTATGAATTTTGGATTTCATGGTTCATTTCTATTCTAAATTAGATAAAGTGCAATGGCAATGTTGAATGAATGCTTAGATTTTTTATGAATGCTCTTGTTCATACCATTTGTTTCTTACTGATTGTAAGTAACTTTGCATGGTTAGTCTAAACCATATTGAATGAATTAAGTTTAGTTACATAATATTGATTAAGTTGTGCCAGCAATTGGGTGTTTGATGAATTTATGTAATTTGAAATATTTACTTACCATTGGAGATTGCATTGTTTTTGTAGCATTGTGGTTTTGACCTGGTTAGGTAGAAATTGGTTAATTTAAGGCATCTATCTATCTGTAGTGTTCAAACTCACTATGATCTATCCTTACGATTTACTTTTCATCTCTCTATCCCTAATCCTTTTGCATTTTCTATATACAAATTGGTAGCTTTAGGTTGAAGCAACATTGTATTGATCATCCACTAATAAAATTTTAGACTTAATAGCCTAAACCACTTAGGGTTCCTGCATACTTACTGTTGTCATACCATAGAAAACCCTACATTGTATGTAAGTCCCCTTGACTGGAACAACAAATCATATCCAACTAAGTTATCTTGCAAGTCAAGACTTAATAGTATAAACCTTGGGGTAGTCTTTTTCTGGGTAACTTGGGGTTACATTCCTTTTGAGAGAGATGAAGTATCTTGTATTTCATCTACTTTGTTGAGTGCTAAAATACCCATAAATAGATTCACTCTAGAGGGAGGGCCATTGGATTCATTCTCAACTATTCTTATCCAAATAAACAAGGTTGGGGACTAGATAGAGACACACAAGATGCAACTTAGCTAGGGAGGATCTTTTGTTCTTGACCTAGTTTAGAAGAACAAGAAGAGATCAAGAGGTACCTAGAACTTCAAGATCCCAGTCCATTCCTCAAAAATCTTGCTACAGTTCAAGTAAGATTCCTCAATATGGCTTGGTTGGCTGCAAACCCTTCTCCCATCCAGTTTCCTTAGTATAATGATAGGCCAAAGAATCCTAATAAGTTCTATTCTAAATTTCACCTAATGACCCTGAGTGAACTGCAGATGAGCACATAAAGATTTTTTAAGGTAATTTGTAGATGTTGTGGATTCAACACGAAGATGTGGCCTATATGATTTTTTTGTACTCACTCCAAGATGAAGCTTACTACTGGTTTGCTAATCTACCCGCAGCTTCAATTAGTTCTTGGCAAGTTCTTAAGGATGCATTCCTAGATTGATTTAGGATGCCAACATCCCCTGCCGACCTTTATTAGTCTTTTTTGGAGATTTGAAGGGTAGAAGGTGAGCTGATAAGCACTTTTAATGATAGATTTCACAAGGCTTACTTTCATCTTCAGGCACCATACAACATTGTTGCAACAACCACATTACCAATCTATTGTGCCGCGTTGGATAAGTTAATATCAATGTTTATTAGGAGGAAGACTAATCCTGCCATAACAACTTTGGTAGACATTTACATTGAAGCAGTTAAGATGAACACTGAGTTGGGGCAATCAGGGTCAAGTCCTATCAATAATATCAGTCCTATAGGCATGCCCAATCAAGTACAACTCATCAATCATGCATTGGCAATCCATACACCTATGATGAACCTTATTCTAGTACCAACAACAACTCAGGCTTAGGTGATTCATCTTAGAGCTCCTATATCAAAACTACATCCAGTTCAACTCTCATTCCTTTAGTCATCTGAAAGCATGACTACTAAAACTGAGGATGATAGGGACAACATTAGAGAACTGACTGAACAAATGAAGAAGCTCATAGCTTAGGTAACTCACCTTAGGAATCAAAATGCATATTTACAACAAAGAAATCAAACTCAAAACTAGAATTATCAAATGACCCAATAGAACCTAGAGCACTAGGCACAACAATGGAGGTGTTCCATCATAATTAGAGTCTCAAAATGTAGATAAACATCCTCTAGGGTGAGTGATGCTGGCAGAAGCTTCTCTATCCTCATGGTGTAGAATTCACAACACTAATGCACATTCAGAGTTTGACTTTCATAATTTTCAAATTGCATCTAGTATTTTTTAGAGAGAAGCTCAAAATGTTGATGGACCAGAGACCACTCCACTCACAAGATATGAGTTAGTGCCTACTCAGGGGTATGACACTGCTATGGTATTGGAAAGTTATGTTTTCCCTTCTCAAGATGATAATCAACCAAAACAGGAAGAAGTTGATGAAGTATAGGCTTATCAACAGTATAATAGGACCCCATATAACCTCAATAGTAATAAGCCAAAGAGGCCCTTTACTACCTCCATCCCCCCAAATAACTATCAAGTCCCTCCTGATCCCAAGACCTCTAATAATCTTGATCCTCTAAAGGCTGGAACATGAGTTGTCATTCAACATGATACTATAGAGTCATCTAAGAAGTCTAAGGTAGACAAATTGCATCAATATGTAGCTGATGAACTCAAAAAGATGAAGGTTAGTTTGTTTGTCTTTTAATTAATGAAGATTAAAGGTTAGGATAGCATTGCTCAAAGATATTGGGGTACAAGCCAAGTTTGATCTCGTTCCAAAGATACTCCAAAAAGAGAAGTCCAAAAGAAGAGCAAAGACAAAGTCCATGTCTCAGACATAGATCAATAGGTGACACTATATAAGGAGAAAAAGGAATCACCGCCCTTTTTGTTGACTTTGAGGATATTTGCAAAGAATCTTCATAACTACCTAGTAGACTTAGGGTCTTCCACCAATGTGATGTCGCTGTCCATCTACAAATCTTTAGGTCTCACCCCTACCAAGTCCTCAAGAAAGGTCACCCAGTTAGAAAAACCAAAAGTCAAAGTTGTAGGAGAATTGATTCAAATTCATATGTAGCTAGCCTTAGATCCTCAAGTACAATAGTACATAGACATACAAGTGGTAGACATTCTCAATACTTATTGCATGTTTCTCAGTAGGGATTGGTCAAAAACTTTGAATGGTTACATAGCCACTTATTTCTCCCATATGTGGCTGCCCTAGAGGGGTATTGCCAATTAAATTTGCATTGAGAGAGAACCGAAGATGAAGTGGATTTGGGAGTGTTTAGTGGTAAAAAGAGGGGTTGAAGTTTAGTTAGGTTTCAAAGGAAAATCCTCCCTTCACCACAAACATTCAAGGGCATATCGACAGAGTTGAATCTCCACTAAGCGAGAGCAATCAACTATCAGGTTGGGCTACCACATGGAATGATGTGGAAGTTTATATGTATCAAACAATATCTCATTTTAATGCTCAATTACACTTAAAACCCTAAATAAGAAAAACAATAAGCAAATTATCAAATTATGACAAATCCTTTTGGATCAAGGTGAAGGACAAAGATATCTAACTCACTATTTTTTGAAGTTCAGAAAGCAAAACAGTCGAGGACACTGGGACTAAAGCCCTAGTCCAAGGTATAGTTTTCGTCGTGGAATTTAAATCTTCTTTTGATACTGATATGTACTGTATCTCCTGTTTCTACCCTAGGAAAAGTGGAGGACATAGGGACTAGCGCCCTTGTCCTAAAATATTCACCTTTGTCCTCTTCTTGTCAGATCATGAATCCTTGATGTCTGCAACCCCCTTTATTCAAATCCACTCCATGAAACTCGGTACCTGTAACATGCAATCATAAAGGAGTGTGGGAGGGGGTTGTGGTGTTTAGAGGCTTGCCTCAGTCAAGCCCCAGAGAGACATTCAAGTATTTTGAACACCATTGTCAGATAAGAGTGTGTATCCCTGTGGGATAGAGGCAAAAATACAAATGATAAATGATTGAAAACACAATAGATATCACCTTGAAGTGTAGATCTCATGGAAGGAAGATGCTCTTCATGCCATGAGGAGATGGAGCCAAATCTATAAATATAAACACAATAACAATTCTCTACTCTACAACGCAATGAATATTTTGAATGCTCTATAATCACAAGTTTACATAAAGTCCATCTTGTTTGTAAATGAAACTTAATCATGCTTCTATATGCAACTACAAACATTCCCACTAAGAATTTTGTAGTTCAAACTTGAGATGTTGGCAAAGTACCTCAATAATGGTAATAAAATGGACATTTAAATTTAGGGCAGACCCAAAATAGGGCAAGACTAGGGTGTTAGCACCCAAGTCCACCCCCTTGCTTTTTTTTTAGTGATCATTAAAATAGCACCCCCTAGGCCCTATTTGCCATAAGACTTCAGGTTTTTCTCATCAGGATTCAAAATTACCATGCAAGATGATCTAAATGCATTCTAAGGAACCAAGAGCTAAACCTTAAGAGGACAAAGCCCCCAAGGGGGACATTTTCCAACATAACATTTAGCCCCCACTTTAATGTGTGTATAAATGCAAGGCCAATTCATGTATTAAAGTAAGGTCAACAAACACAACAAACACGCCAAGCATGGAGAGGACATGCCAAACTAATTAAAGACTGTAAGAGGCATGCAAAACATAGAGAAGACAGTTACGGTCACACAAAACATGGAGAAGATAGCATTGAAGACATGCAAAACACAGTGAATACATTGAATGCAGTGATTATTTCTTTTTTCCTTTTCCTCATATATATGAAATGCAAATGCAAGTACAAGAGAAGTAAACACACAACCCATAGTGCAGGAGGGACTCATCGCCACCAGTCTTTAGACTACACATGGGGCAACAGACACGCAATACAAATCTCACAGTGCAGGAGGGACTCATCACCACCAGTCTTTAAACTGCACTTGAGAACAAACACGCCATACAAATCCCAAAGCATAGGAGGGACTCATTACCACTGATGAGAGCCAATTATGTCCCATTTTATGCCACATTGTAGCCTATTTCATACCCTTTTATCACCATTATCATGTTCCATTTTCTTATCAAATCACACCATTTATGTTGCTTATGATTAAAATACATAAGAGATAATTAATATAGTTTTATGATAAAAATATGAAAAATAATTATTATATTATCTTTACTAATGGTCATTGGAAAATAAATTAAATCCATGTTGAAATTCATAACAATCTCTTGCAGTCGTGAAGGAAGGAAATCTACGTGAAGATTGATATAATGTTACATCATTCCACAATATCTACATATGTTGCCAGCTATACATTACTAATTTCCATGTTATTGTCTGTTGAAGTGGTAGGAAAAGATGGCATGAATCTATTTGTTGCCACCTCATAATGACCACTATAGCAATGGTGATTGGTATGTGAGAATGGTACAGGTAATTAATATAAGAAAGCTTTACCGCATGGTGCAGAGAAGTGTGGTAGAGATGCATTGCCAAACCATAAGGAGAAAACTATAAATCTACCCTTTTCCATTTCTATTTGCTGTTGTAACAAGACCGACCAGTGATCATGGTTTTACATAGACCATTACACCATGGTTTGTTGGTCGCAAGACATTTAACTATTTTTATACACTGCTCAATGTATTTTTCTACCATATAGTTTCAAACCGTAGATTTATTCTATTTTGTTTGGAGGCTATATAAGCCAGCTTATGTAATAGACAAGAGGGATCAGAAAGTAATATAATATCACTATTATTTTATGCTTAGTTAAGTTTGCGGGTTCTTTGATCACTTTCTTTAGTTAGTTTCTTGGGAGGAAGGGTGCCCACTCTTTAGCAGCCAATTGAATGTATATATTTTATTTTTGTGCAAGGTATGATTGTGTGTGTATTTTCTGTTGTTGATTATGTTCTGTAACATTTAAATTGATATTTTAGCTATTATAATTTCTATGTGTTTATATGTCTAAATAATTTAGATTGGTTTTTGTGCTTCAATATTTTATGAATTTGATGATTTGTGGTTGAGTTTCTATTTTCAAAATTCATTGTAATTTCTATACAATTCCTATCACTTGAATAGAAGAGAACAACTCCTGTCGCTAGGAAGTGATAGCTCCTATCACTAGAATTAACTTGACTTACTGAAGGTTTATTTTCATAGGTTGCATTCATAACCACTCATCTCACGAATCTCAACCCTTGTGCAGATTGCCATGACACCTTTCACAAGCATACGATTCCCAAATTGACATGTATAGACCAAATTGAAATTCATTATTAAACATCAAATCCATTTCATTCTTTGCCCTAATTTTGGCCTATCAGCCACTAGTCTTTATACTATTCTTGGGAACAAGCACACCATAGACATGAAGATAACATGGCAAGCAAGTGATGGAAGAAACCTTTTTCTAGGTTCACAGCCATCTCAGGCACACTATAGGAACACACCGACAATTGGACTTGTCCATAACAATCATCGAAGGCATACTGAAGGGTTAGGATAGTATTAGGTCCACCCCGCCTCCATAGAGGACTTTTAGAAAATGATAGGATGTGCAATCTCTTCAAGAAATACACCATCCCTGCCTCCGCAGAAGGCTTAAGAATAAAAGGACATACACAATATCTCACCTCCATAGAGGGTTTAAATGATTCTAATAGATTCAAGCTTTACAAACATGTTTTACTAGCATCTAAATCAAACAACATACCTTATCTATGCCCCAAACTTAAGGTGGTTGATATCGTGTACTGATATAAAGAATGTTAAGGTAGAGAGAAAACACACAAGGGAACATGACCTCTGACAAAGCCCATGCCCCCCAGAGGTGACATTCACTTTTCAATTGCCAAATGTTCCCACATACACACAATATCCTACAAGAAAAGGTGTTAGCATCCATATAATCATGATAAACAATAGTGCAAGGCTAGATCCAAGATAAGGGTAAGTGCAAGAAGATGGGGGGCCAAAAAGGGGTCTTAAGTGGCCACTTTTTTTCTAAAATTAGGAAATACTGGCCTTGGATGAGAAATTGAGCATAGTTACACTCAAAATTTGGAGATGCAACTAAAACAATGTTTGTAGTGCTCTGAGTCTACTTTCTAAACTACTATTTTTTAAAAAATGGCATAGAGTAAGGGGTTCAAAAGAGGGAGCCACATAAATTGGTGTTGTTTTTGTAAAAAAAAATAACATAGCATGTTTTGTGGCTCCCTCAAAAGGTCAACTTTTTTTTAGTATTTTTAAAATAGCTTCAGTGAGAAATTAGCTAATAGCATGTAGTTTATGCCCAATTTTTCTCATAATTTTTTGATGAATATTTGATTTTTTACTAATTTTCAAAGTGGACACATCCTAAAAAATAGAATTTTGGCCGTGCTACCCCTATAAATTTTGAAAACTAATTGAAAATCATTTTTTTCTTTTTTTAATATTTGTAGAATGGAGTCTAGTTTCTAAATATGTAATTTTTTTGAAATTTCAATGAATAGTTAATTTACATTGAAAAAAAGACCAAACAGTGGTTTTTGCCCAAAAATGGACACACAAACAAAAGAAATTAAAGATGAAAGGCTTAACATTGTTAAAATGTGAAAAAAATCACATCGTCAAATAGCTAAGAGAAATCCTACCATTACCTAGGTGTTCAATTTGTTTGACCTTGAAACACGTGCACATCTGAGGGTTAGCACGAATGAAATTATGTGAAATCTTGAAGAATATGGAAAAACACGTCTGTGGATGTTGAAAAGGAACTCCAAGCCTTTGGGTTGGAAATCCAAAGCAAATCCCAAGCCCAAGGCTTGGGATTACCAAAACAAAACATAACACAAGCGCGTTATAAGGAGCTCACTTTATAACGTGCTCGCATTAGCTTTTGTTTTGCATTTTTCCTTTTCCGCAAAAGTTTGTGATGTTTGTGATGTTTGAAATAATACAAGCACATTATAACGAGAGCACGTTGTAATGCGCTCATGTTATGTTCCCCTTAAATTTTTTTTATGTTCAAGGCTATTAATCATGTATGTATGTATGTATGCCTATATGTATGTATGTATGCCTATATGTATGTATCTATGTATGCCTATATATATGTATGTATCTATGTATGCCTATATATATGTATGTATAGTGTCAAGGGTAGAGGAGGGTAGAGATGGGAGTGAGCTAGATAGGGGAGGAGAGGGGTGGATAAGGATTGATTGATTAAGGTTTAAGGTTGAGGGTTGAGCGTTTAGGGATAGGATTTAGAGTTTAGGGATAAGGGATTAGAGTTTAGGACCTTGAGGGATTAGGGTTTAGGTTTGAGGCTTTAGGGATAGCGTTTAGGGTTAAGGGTTGAGGGATTAGGGTTAAGGTAGAGTGTTGAGGGTAGAGGGATTAGGGATAGGGTTTAGGGTTGAAAGTTTAGGGTTGAGGGATTAGGGTTTAAGGTATAGTTTAGTAGTTCTTGTGGATAGAGCTAGTAAACAATGAGAGATTATTTGCCTATTTCATAACAATATACCTCCCCTAAGTGTAGGGTGAATAGAAAGAAACATAGATGTACCCCAATGCAAATCTTTTCTCATAATGATCATCCTTTCTGATTTCAACTATTAATTACTCACTGTGGATGTACCATACGCAAATCTTTTCTCATAGTGTGTACACCTATTGGCATAATGAACCCCAGATGGGCCATAAAAACATGCCATATAACATTACTAACATTAAAAAAGTTCATAGCCATTTTTTTGACATATTCTTGGAACTCAAATATCTTTAAGAGAAGAGTGTCAAAAATGATGGGTTTAAAAACCTAACATAAGGCAAAGCAGTTTTGTTGGGTTTAGGGATAGGGTTTAGGGTTGAGGGATTAGGATTTAGGGTTGAGAGATTATGGTTTAAGGTATAGTGTTGAGGGTTGAGGGTTTAGGGATAGGGTTTAGGGTTGAGGGATTAGGGTTTAGGGTTTAGGGTTGATAGATTAGGGTTTAGGGTTGACGGATTAGGGTTTAATGTTGAAAGTTGAGGTTGAGGGTTTAGGGATAGGGTTGATGGTCAAGGGATTAGGGTTAAAGTAGAGTGTTGAGGGTAGAGGGATTAGGGATAGGGTTTAGGGTTGAAGGTTTAATGATTGAGGGTTGAGGCTTTAGGGTTGAGGGTTAAGGGATTGGGGTTTAAAATATAGTGTTGAGTGTTGAGGGTTTATGGATAGGTTTTAGGGTTTAATTTTTAAGGGTTAAGGGTTGAGGGATAGGGTTTAGGGTTTAGGGATAAGGGATTAGGGTTTAAGATATAATGTCGAGGGTTGAGGGTTTAGGAATACGGATAGAGTTTAGGTTTTAGGGATGAGGGATTATGGTTGAGGGTTAAGGGATTAGGGTTAAGGGTTGAGGGATTAGGGTTTAAGGTATAGTGTCGAGGGTTGAGGGTTTATTGATAGTGTTTAGGGTTGAGGGTTGAGGGATTAGGTTTTAGGGTTAATGGATTAGGGTTTAAGGTATAGTGTTGAGGGTTGAGGGTTTAGGGATAGGGTTTAGGGTTGACGGATTAGCGTTTAATGTCGAGGTTAGGGTTAGAGTGTCGAGAGTAGAGGGATTAGGGATAGGGTTTAGGGTTGAAGGTTTAAGGATTGAGGGTTGAGGCTTTAGGGATGAGGGTTTAAGGCTTAATATATAGTGTCAAGTGTTGAGGGTGTAGGGATAGGGTTTAAGTTTTAAGGGTTAAGGGTTGAGGGATAGGGATTAGGGTTTAAGGTATAGTGTTGAGGGTTGATGGTTTAGGGATAGGGTTTAGGTTTGAGGGATTAGGGTTTAGGGTTGATAAATTAGGGTTTAATGTTGAGAGTTGAGGGTTGAGGGTTAAGGTTGAGGGATAGGGTTAATGGTCAAAGGATTAGGGTTAAATAAGAGTGTCAAGGGTAGAGGGATTAGGGATAGGGTTTAGGGTTGAAGGTTTAAGGATTTAGGGTTGAGGCTTTAGGGATGAGGGTTAAATGATTAGGGTTTAAGATATAGTCTTGAGTGTCGAGCATGTAGGGATAGGTTTTCGGGTTCAAGTTTTAAGGGTTAAGGGTCGAGGGATCAAAGTTAAGGGTTGAGGGATTAGGGTTTGACCTTGAGGGTTGAGTACATTAAGGTTCAAGAGTTAAGGGTTTTAGGATATGGTTGAGGGTCGAGGGATTAGGGTTAAAGTAGAGTGTCGAGGGTATAAGGATTAGGGATAGGGTTGGAGGGTTTTGGGATAAGGGATTAGGGTTTAAGGTATAGTATCGAGCTCGTTGAGGGTCTAGGAATAGAGATAGCGTTTAGGGTTTAGGGATGAGGGATTAGAGTTGAGGGATGACAGATTAGGGTTAAGGGTTGAGGGATTAGGGTTTAGGGATAAGGTTTATGGTGAGGGTTGAGGGATTAGGGTTTAAGGTATAGTGTTGAGCATTTAGGGTTGAGGGATTAGGGTTAAAGTAGAGTGTCGAGGGTATAAGGATTAGGGAGAGGGTTGGAGGGTTTAGGGATAAGGGATTAGGATTTAAGGTATAGTATTGAGCCTGTTAAGGGTTTAGGAATAGGGATAGCATTTAGGGTTTAGGGATGAGGGATTAGAGTTGAGGGATGATAGATTAGGGTTGAGGGTTGAGGGATTAGGGTTTAGGGATAAGGTTTAGGGTTGAGGGTTGAGGGATTAGGGTTTAAGGTATAGTGTTGAGGGTTTAGGGATAGGGTTTAGGGTTGATGGATTAGAGTGAAGGGTCAAGGGATTAGGATTTCACATTGAGGCTTGAGGCTTGAGGCTTGAGGCTTTAAGGTTTAGGGTTTAGGGATAGGGTTGAGGGTCGAGGGATCAGAGTTAAGGGTTGAGGGATTAGGGTTTGACATTGAGGGTTCAGGGTTTAGGGATAGGGTTGAGGGTTAAGGGATTAGGGTTAAAGTAGAGTGTGGAGGGTATAAGGATTAGGAATAGGGTTGGAGGGTTTAGGGATAAGGGATTAGGGTTTAAGGTATAGTATCGAGCCTATTGAGTGTTTAGGAATAGGGATAGCATTTAGGGTTTAGGGATGAGGGATTAGAGTTAAGGGATGACGGATTAGGGATGAGGGTTGAGGGATTAGGGTTTAGGGATAAGGTTTAGGGTTGAGGGTTGAGGGATTAGGGTTTAAGGTATAGTGTTGAGGGTTTAGGGATAGGGTTTAGGGTTTATGGATTAGAGTGCAGGGTCAAGGGATTAGGATTTGATGTTGAGGGTTGAGGGTTGAGGCTTTAGGGTTTAGGGTTTAGGGATAGGGTTGAGGGTCAAGGGATCAGAGTTAAGGGTTGAGGGGTTAGGGTTTGATGATGAGGGTTGAGGGTTGAGGTTCGAGGGTCAAGGGTTTAGGGATAGGGTTGAGGGTCAAGGGATTAGGGTTAAAGTAGAGTGTAGAGGGTATACAGATTAGGGATAGGGTTGGAGGGTTTAGGGATAAGGGAATAGGGTTTAAGGTATAGTATCGAACTTGTTGAGGGTTTAGGAATAGGGATAGCATTTAGGATTTAGGGATGAGGGATTAGAGTTGAGGGATGGCATATTAGGGTTGAGTGTTGAGGGATTAGGGTTTAGGGATACAGTTTAGGGTTGAGGGTTAAGGGATTAG
This sequence comes from Cunninghamia lanceolata, assembly GCA_027924645.1. Taxonomy (NCBI): domain Eukaryota; kingdom Viridiplantae; phylum Streptophyta; class Pinopsida; order Cupressales; family Cupressaceae; genus Cunninghamia; species Cunninghamia lanceolata. The sequence continues at coordinate 5,243,914 of BSBN01001807.1, forward strand.
GGTTTAAGGTATAGTGTTGAGAGTTTAGGGATAGGGTTTAGGGTTGATGGATTAGAGTGAAGGGTCAAATGATTAAGATTTGACATTGAGGGTTAAGGGTTGAGGCTTTAGGGTTTAGGGTTTAGGGATAGGGTTGAGGGTCGAGGGATTAGAGTTAAGGTTTGAGGGATTAGGTTTTGACGTTGAGAGTTAAGGGTTTCAGGATAGGGTTGAGGGTTGGGGGATTAGGGTTAAAGTAGAGTGTCTATGGTATAAGGATTAGGGACAGGGTTGGAGGGTTTAAGGATAAGAGATTAGGGTTTAAGGTATAGTATAAGATTATTGCTTAACTGGCTTTAAATAACTTCCTTAAAGTCCAAATGATACCGAACTACACATACTTTCTTCATTATCAGTGAGACTGAACATTGTCAGCACATTCGAAAACTCCTCCATCGAACTCACTTCTCTCACCGATAGCTCAACAGTATGCTCCAACCATCTGTATGACCTTTACCATCGGTAAGCTTGAGAACTGCTCCACTGATACACACTGATCACTCTAATATACCTTTGAACCATACTTGTCACCCAGACTCCTTTCATTGGTGAATGCCTACAAACTCAGGCTGATGCACCGATGGACACACTCCAGCGTCAACCTTGATTTTCTCTATCGGCAACACAATCACTATTAGCCATACTAGCATTAACATTGCCAATACATAGATACCAATCACCTTCGGTGAGACTTTTGTCATCAACAGACGTTTATACGCTTGGGCCGATGCGTCGATGATCCTTCTCTTCTTCGTTGTGACAAATGCTATTGGTGGGACTCACTTTAGAGTCGCTAATACACCATTTCCTTCTAATGGATCGGTGTAAGATATCCCTTGTCTCTCTGATATCTTTGATTCTTCGACGAGATCTCCTTTCACTTTTCCCCAATACGCCTCTGATCAGCCAAACACCATTGATCGATGCAGGTTTCAAAAGCTCCTCCAAGAGGCTTGTTACACTGATGACACTAGAGGTGAGATATAGAACATGAGCTAATGGAACTAGAGGTGAGATATTGTAAAGGTGCTATCGAAGGTGAGAGAGGTAAAATATTTATGGATCAATCTATAGCAGGACAAAATGTGAGCGCGTTATAACGAACTCGCATTTTGTCCTACTATAGAAATGGTAAAAAAGTGTTGACCCCCGTGATTCAAGCCAACATGCTCTATTTTCATACTGATTCTATGCGTGCTCCGACAAAAAATAAGTGCTTTCATGCTATTGGGAAGTTCACATGCACATTTTACACATTCGACCACCTTTGCATGATCTTTCCACCACCTTTTCTACTTTGACAACTTGAGGAGGAAATAACATAGTTTTCACACCAAGTTTGATATATATCTATTCAAGTTTCAATTTTTGTAGTGTTGCAATGTTAATTGTGATTCAATTTTAGGAATTTAACATTATAGATTGGTTAATAGTATTGTTGTTAGTAATTATATTTGAGTGTTATTCAATTTAACATTGAAAAGGAAGCAAGTGGTTAAAAACTCAAATTGTTGAGGAGTTCAATGCAAGAAGAAAAAAAACTACATAATTGGGTACTCTCTCCATTTGAATCTTCATTTTTTAGGTATGTCAAGTCTTTACATGCATGTTCTTTACATTTTCCTTAATTCTATTTGAATTACTTTATCATGCTTTATCATACATGTTTAAAATAGACACATTCCCAATCAAAAAAGCAGCCTACAATCTCACATGATGCCATGTATATTTTCTACACTTGGGCTCTTTAATAATTATGTGTAATAAACAGACCTTAACATACCATGATGTCAAACTATACAAGAATAAATCCTTACAACATAATAAAAATACAATCCCACTATTATCTTGTATTCATTTCTTAGGAACTGATATTGGTCTCTTTATCATGCTACAGACAAATTCTCCATCATGCCGAGGAAATGATCAAGAATTAAACCAACATAGGAAGAGATAGAAGCTAAGAATGCAAAGAAAATAGTGGCTATGAGAGAACTTCAGGAGAAGAGGAAATTGGACACAATAAATAAAGACATGCCAATTGAAGAGGAACCACAACCATCACAAAGAGAAATGGTATTGGTGGCACAAAGAGAATGAATGCAAAACTTCATGCTATGAGAGATTTGAATACCATAGTTGGAGACACCTCCTCTACCGCAAGTCAACATGTAGGGACACCATCTACCACATCTCAAGTTGAGAGTACATCATCACTCACATGTGATGAAGGAGGTATGCCATCATTCCCACCTCAACCTCAAGGTATGTCATCTATTCCATCTTTGATCGAAGGTATGCCATCTAGCCCATCTCATTTAAATATTGATGAAATTCCTAATGTTGAGATGAATTTACCTAACTTAACACCACCTAGAATTTTGCATAGAAAGCCAAAGTGTTTGATTGATATTGATGAGAATATTTTGTAGCCAATGGAAGGTAAGATTCCAAAATGCACTTATAGAAGATATGCTCATAAGATTTGGAGATTGTTCTTTGAAAAGTTAAATGAGACTGCAAGATGTCAACTATTCCTTGAAATGATGCGAAGTATAAAGTATAAGTCCATCATGAAGATTCTTATGTTGAGAACATCATAGGCTTCAAGTGAAAAATCTATTGTCAAATATCTAATGAGTGCATATGAGAGTGTGGGTAACACCTCACGTACAAAATATAGTAATGCAACATGGTGTGTGATTACATCGACTATAGTAAGTAGTCAAATGAGGAAAGCTCGTCTCATTAGAAAGACGAGTCAAGAATTGAGAATTAATAGGAAAACTTTATCAAGAGCCATTGGAAGATGCCAAAGAATTAAGGACACTAATGACAATGAATTATGCGCATTCTCGGGGAGACTACCACAAAAAAGATAAACCAATTGTTGAAGCATTGAGATCACTAATTGAAGACTTTTGAAAGAATTACACAAGGGTATCTCCAAATCAAAGGGATGTGGTAAGAAGGAGAATCAGTAGTCAGAACCATGAGCCACATCCAAAGCATTTTTTGGATGAGACTCAAACACAGTTTTATGGTAAATTTCTAGAGAAGTATCCTCAAATTAAAATTTGTCAAAGATATTTTGAAATGTTAAAACTTTTCTATGTCAAGATAAATCACACATGCACTACTTGTTGTTGTAGATTACATATTGAATTTTCTAACCATTTTGATGTTTATAGGTCTATATGTTTAGATATGCATACTAACAATGTTTTGCAAGGTTGTGCCATATGTGCCCCACCAACATCTTCAAGAGACTTCATATCAAGAATTTTATGTGAAAGAGAGGAAGGTCAAATATTCTACAAGAAATTATGCTTGGATGGCACATGTCATCGTTGCGGTGGCTTGCAACATTTGCCAATATGTGAACATATGGAAAGAACACATGCAGTTGGAAACGAACTAGTAGAGATTGGCAAGTATAAGACAGTGGTATACAATACAAAAGATGGTAAAGAAGCAAAGAGTTGTTAATTGGTTATTGAAAAGATTTCAGTGTATCAGTTTATGCCTATATTTTGTGATAGAATAGTGTATGAGTATGCAAGACATGCCCATAGAGCTCGATGGTTGGACTTACAATTCAAGCTATGCAAGGACACATTTCTAGTTGGTAGCATTGTTTCATTCGTTGACTTTGCAGAGAACTACAGTCTACAGCCACAGTGTGAGGTACAATCACAATATTACAACTCCACACAGGTTTCTATATTTGTGCACATCGCATGCATTTATGTGAATGATAGTACAGAGGATGACATAAAGATCATAAGGGAGTATAATTTCTATATTAGTGATCGTATGCATTCTACGAAGTTTGTGCAAGGTTGCTTTCAGGTGTTCTACAATGATTTGGCTAGAAGGGGCATATCATTCAGTCAGCATATCATATGGTCAGATAACTGTGTGTCACAATTCAAGAACTCGTAAAATTTCTATTAGCTAAGTAGGAGGCATAATTTTACAGGTATTTAGCATATGTGGAACTTTTGTGAGGCCCAACATGGAAAGGGGGAGCATGATGGTGTAGGAGCATGTATCAAAAGAGCCATAGCACGAGAAGAGTTAAAGTATAAAGACAATGCAATGTTGACAGATGCAAAATTGATTGTCGAGTGGTGTAATGCTTCCATGGGTCCAGGTAATGAAGGTAAGTCTTTAGTTTGTAGATTTTTTTAGTTGATAGATGATACTAACATTGCACCATATGAGGACTGTTGTACACTGACAGGATCAAATGAGATGCACTCTTTCAGAAGCTCAATTACAGGTTCATGGAGTATCCATACGTGAAAGATGTCATGCTTTTGTTCTTCCTGTACAATTCAAGTCTGGGATGAGTGCGAGTCAAAGGAGTGGGTTGACGAATGGCAGTTAAGTTATCTTAGCCCACTTGACACGTATCGACCCCTGAACTAACATAAATGGAATCATCAGTTGACTTTGACCACATATCAGATTTAGTTCAGCCAGGTAATATAGGGCATGTATATGCATCTAATTTCATCTAGTTCAACCAGGTAATGTCATCTTACTTTGTAGTGTATTTGTAATGTTGACTAATTTCATCTAATTTTCTACACATATCAATGTAGGACATGTATATGTAGTTATTACAGATGAAGATAATGAAGAGGGAACAAATTATTACTTATGTCGTGTTGAGGCCAGAAAGAAATTGGAGGCCCTAGTTATAGATGGAGAAAACATCAAATACCCTACAGGCTCAATGGTTATTACTGGAATATGGCTTAGAAGGTACCCACATAAGAGTGTTAATGTTTGGCTATTTTAGGACTTTGACACGCATCGGAAGATTCTTCATTACTAGAACCTTGTCATGGCATCCAATGTTCATTTGATAAAGTATCAGGGTAGAACTTTGAACAAAATCTTGTGGAAGGTGCGTGAGTCTGACCATGAAGCAATACTTGACATAATAAAGAGTAGAGCAGACCCGGATGGTTCATTGGATTAATTTGTAAGTATTCACATTGATTTTGTAAAGTCATGTTATATTGAGTTGTAAGTATGCACATTAATTTGTAAGGTTTGTCTTTTTTTAATTTCCTGCTGCATTTTTACACATATACACATTTTTACATCATCATGTTATGTATTTTTAGTGTCCTGCTCTTGATGCGACCAAACTGATAGTTCCAATGCTTCCGGATGGGTATGTTTAGGCTAGGAATTATTATGTTTTTCACCCAAAAATGTCAAAACAGTCTGAGCTACATTGTACCGATGATATCCCTGAAGAGTCCAAAGTGCAAAAAGGAAGCAATCTTTGATGAGATGTTACTTAAAACCCATGTCACTTAGAAACATTTCATCTAAGGAAACATGATTATGTAGAGTGCCTATACAATAACCTCTCTCAATTTTTTATATCTCTGAGGCATTTGCCCATGGTGAAAGGTTTTCTGCTACCCCTAAAATCGTCACGAGGTAGTGTAAAGTTGCAAAGGGTGTAACTTTTGTCCTGCTCCTAATGCAACCAAACTAACTATTCCAACGCATTTAGATGGGTACATTTACGCTAGGTATGGTCTTATTTTTCACCCAAACATGTTGAAACAGTTCGAGCTACATTGTACCGACGATATCCCTAAAGAGTCCAAAGTGCAAAAAGGCAGCAATCTTTGACGAGATGTTACTCAAAAACCGTGTCACTTAGAGATATTTTGTCTAAGGTAATGTGATCACCTAGAGCACCTCTACAATAACCTCTCTTAGTTTTTTATATCTCAAGGCATTTGCCTGTGGTGAAAGGTTTTCTGCTTCCCTAAAAATTATTAGGAGGCAGTGTAAAGTTGCGAAGGGGTGTAACTTTTGTTTTGCTCCTAATGTGACCAAACTAAATATTCCAACACATCCAAATAGGTACATTTACACTAGGGATGGTCCTGTTTTTCACCCAAACATGTCAAAACAGTCTGAGCTACATTGTACCGACAATATCCCTGAAGAGTCCAAAGTGCAAAAAGACAACAATCTTTGACGAGATGTTACTCAAAAACTGTGTCACTTAGAAACATTCTGTCTAAGGCAATGCGATCATATGGAGTACCTCTACAATAACCTCTCTCATCTTTTTATATCTCTGAGGTGTTTGCCCATGGTGAAAGGTTTTCTACTGCCCAAAAATCATCTGAAGGAGGCAGTGTAAAGTTGCAAAGGGGTGTAACTTTCATCCTGCTCCTGATGCAACCAAATTGATTATTCCAACATGTCCAGATGGGTACATTTACACTAGCCATGGTCTTTTTTTTACCCAAACATATCAAACAGTCTGAGCTACATTGTACCGACGATATCCCTGAAGAGTCCAAAGTGTAAAAAGGTAGCAATCTTTGACAAGATGTTATTCAAAAACCATGTCACTTAGAAACATTCTGTCTGAGGCAACGCGATCACGTAGAGTGTCTCTAGAATAACCCCTCTCAGCTTTTTATATCTTTGAGGTGTTTTCTCGTAGTGAAAGGTTTTCTACTGCCCCAAAAATCATCAGAAGGAGGTAGTGTAAAGTTGCAAAGCATTGCTAAGAAATCCTCAATACTCAAACACTCCAATGAACTAAAGCAACTTCTTCTTAGGCACAAATGTAAGGGTACACAAGGGGAAAATGGCCCCTAGATGACTTCGTACATTCCTATGACTTCATTCACATGTTTAAATGTTTGAGAAACTCTCCTTTACTAAGCGCTTGTCCTCATGTCAATGTTAAGCTTTATACCTCCTATGCACTCAATTAGGTGATGTCATTAGATACAACTTACCCTTAGGTGTCAATGTAGCTTCTTCAATCCATCACACTTCTAGGCGCTCAAATTTGAGGTCTTGGACTTGTATCTTATTCCTAGGTGCAATTGGATGATCTTCCTAGATCTAGGCGCTCATGATGGTGGGAAATTACATGAAGGAGCACTTAGGTCCAATTTGACTTTGTATTTGATTTTTTATGACTCCAATTGACTAGGAATGGCTCAATTTCTAAAGTGCTGACTCAATAATTTAAGTTTAAGGTCTTTTCCTCCTAGGTGCCAATTAATGAGTTCACTAGATGCAATTTCTCCTTAGGTGCCAAAACTAGATAGTAGAGACAAGAGGAGGCACCTAGCATCAATTTAGGCTCTATTCGTTATTTGTGAAACCTTGAATGATTAAAGATGCTTGAAGTAAGCCTTTCTCTCTTGGAACTTACTCAATGATATAGATTTGTGATACTTTATCTAAGGTGCCAATCTAGATCTATATGGAGGTGAAAGAGCGCCCAACATCATGAAGCTTTATACTTGGCATTTTTTATGCTTTAAATAATTATGAAGGTCTTAGGATGACTTTTCCCCTCTAGGCACCTACTCTTAGATGTCCTTGGATGTAATTTCAATCTAGGCGCTCATGGAGGTATTGAATGACAAGAAAAGGTGCCTTAGCTTACTTAGCCCTTTTCTTTGGATTTTGATGATCTTGACTCTTAGATGCCATCTAGTCTCATGCTATTAAGCTTTCCTCTTACAAGGCACCATATTGAATGGATTTAAACTCTCTTGTTATGCTTAGGTGCCAATTCAAGGTCATTCTGAAGGCAAAGAGTGCCTAGAATCCATTTGACTTAGCTTTTAACATTTCAATAAGTTTAAGCAATGGGAGAGATCTCATCAAGGAGTCCACTCAAAGGATTGTTTCATATCAACTCTTCCTAGGCACCAATGTGATTAGATGACAAGGAAAGTGCACCTAAACTCCAAACATTCAATCAATCTTCATATACATACTTCTCTCCTTCAAGGTGCTCAAAGTGGTTAACTCATTCTTCAATTCCTTATTCTAGTTGGTTCTAAGACCTTTAGGCGCTATCATTCACCAGTTCAAACCTTCAAACACTTTTAAGGTGCTCAAAGTGATGTCCATCACCAATCCCCTCCTTAGGTGCTCAAATTTGATTGTAGAAGCAAGAAATTGTGCCTAAGGTTTATGTTGCTCAAGACCTCCTTTGCAAGGTGCCTTAGATGATGATCAAGGTATGAAAATGCACCTTACTTGAATTTGGATTATTCCTTGATATTTTAAGGCTTTTAACACTTGTTTGCACCCTTGTATGACTACATCACCCTTCGGCACTCATTTTGAGGTGTTATTCATCTACTATGTTGCCAAGGCACCAAAATTGGTGATATGAAGCATGAAGGGTACCTAAACTCATAATGTGTTTTCCTTGTCAAATTTTTAATGCTTAAGGTCATTTGTATCAATTCCATTCAAGGTGCCATAACTTGGGATGATCAAAGGTTTGTTTTCTTCTCTAGGTGCACTTTGAGGTCTCAATCTTAGGCGATGATTTGAGTCTGTAGAGGTGGGAAAGCGCGCCTAACTCCCTGGAGCAATTTTGAGCATAGAAGTGCAAGTCCCAGAGGATAAGGTATATTGAATATACTTTAAATATTTTTCAATATACCTTCCAGGATGTTTTAGATAGGTCTCAAATCCACCAGATTTAACATGTAGATTATAAAATTTGGAGGATCCACCAGATTTCAGACTTAGTCAATTTTTAGTGTTTCAGGATATCAGGCTACCAGACTTAGTCATTTTCATGATCTCAAACATCAGGATCAGGTCATCAGAGGACTATAGGACTTAAACACCACTAACTTCATCATGCAATAAACTAAAGACATCATTAAAACTTCATGCAAAGCATCAGAGCTCAAAAAAAGGGGGGTCCCCATTCACAATGGGGTGATGTGTGATTTAGTCACAACAGTACGACTTATGGAAGCCTATAGCCCCAATGTTATGTTGCATACTAAAAATAGGTAAGACTCAATGTAATCTCATAACCTCACCTTATATGCAAGAGGAATTACATTTAATAACCACAATGGTCATCAGATGCTCATAAGCATATGATTTTGACTATCTTATTCAAAACAACAAACATACTCTTTGCATCCCAATATGGTATAATAATAAGAAATTAAGAAATATTTTCAATTGACCAACTCATAAAGAATATGGATCGGCATACTCATTTGAATATTTTCAATTGAGCAACTCATAAAGAATATTAATATTTTCTGTTCAACATGATGATTCATTTTTTTTTAAATACAACTTTTATCTTTTAGTTCCAAAATGAGGTTTAGGTGATACTTGAATAACAATAGCTAGCTTATTGGATCAACAAACATCCTATGTAATACAATTGGACTTTAAATACTTGAAGTATCCATCTACAAATATCCATTCAAACGTGGATTTATAATGCAAGTATGGACACCATCAATAAAAAAGATTTGTATTAACCAAATATCATATATGCATACATCAATATCTGTCAATATAAGTATAACATATATACAAAATAGCCATATAGGCTTACAATAATGCCATATAGACATACAATGTCAACTATATACAATACAAAATATATGTCCACAAATGCCATATAGGCATACAACAAAGGAACACAATAAAAAGTCATTCCCCTCTGGCTGGTGAAGAGAATAGATCATGGGAAGCCTTTGAACTTCTAGGGGATGGAGACATGCATGTGGGTGTCTACTATGAACCCGAGGGCTGCTCCTCCTATTTAGTTCTTCCTGCATCTTTAGCTATTACAATAAAAATTATAGACATTAATATATAGAAATTACATGTTATAAAAAATGAAACATTTAACAAAATAATCACTTACCTCTACCATATAATCTGTCTCCTCACTTGCCTCAGTAGCAGGAATAGGCCGTGGTGATGTCATGTCCTATTGAAACCATCCAGATAGAAATTAAACTTCAAATCAATAATCTTTCAATTTTTCAAAAATAAACAACTATAACAATGAATGTAAATTGAAATTTACTAATTTGCCTCATACCCCTGTCAATACCATGGAGCTATGAATTGCAGAGGTCACACCATGCTCCATTGCCCTATGAATATCTGGAGGTGTCTCCATAGCCTGCATCATCTGGAAATAAAACAACATTATTCAATTACGAAAACTATAATAGTGATGCAAATCATGGCTCCTAACATACATAGACATTCATCTAAACATGGAAGTACACACAATAAAGAACACAAGTCACATACAAAAATCTAGTAAGTACAATTCATTCATTAAACTATTTATTTTATTACATCTGTGAAGATTTGAAGTCCACCACCGCTGGCAGGTGTTGCCGTGAAATCTCCAATATTAACCTATTCAACATCTAAAATCAGATATTATAATACCATTCATATAACGATGCTATTCACATGTAATATTTATAATTGTTTACTAGTTACATACCCCGACAGTAGATGATCTAGTGTAATATGCAAGTGGAGAACCACTGAAAATTGCATCAACGCTATGACCCTAAAATTTTATTAAAATCATCTAACTAAATTAGTTAATCTTGCATTTCAAAAATGAATTTAATAAATTAAATTCAATAAAATTGCTAATATTTACCTGAGTATCAAAGCTAAAAGTCTCACTCAGGAGGGTATTTGTCATCACCATCTGCTCAGCTATAGATGTAGCCTGTGCGCCCGCGTCCTGACTATCCATGGGGTCATAACCGCAGGCTGACCCACAAGTCTAACAAGTATGGGGTGGGACCCTACTCCTCGTACTATCTCCCAACCCACTCTATGCTGCAGGATTGGCATGCTCTATGATGCTCTGGGTCAAGGCACTAATGGACTAAAGTGTATCGACCTCAACACTCTCCTTCACAATGCAAGGGATAGAAACATGCTCATGAGCTGGTCTACTAATTACTCGTCTCACTGCCCACTATGGGTCAACACGTTCCCCTATTCTATCTTGTGTTGACCCACCACCTCTACCATGGAAGTCTCGCATATCAAAATAGTTTGGCACTTTATTGAGGACAAACTCGTAGTAGAGTTTCCTCAAAAAGTATTGTGGGACCTCATTATTATTACATGGAGGATGGTCAAAAACCATCCACCACCTCTGCCCAAAATTGTCCCTTATCACTTGGTTGTTACACCAATGGATAGGGAACCTCTTGCATGTAATGGGTGGAGGTTGATTTGTTTGTGGGTTTGTGAAAATGGAACACAAGTCTAATTTTGTAATTTGTAATTTTTTCACATCTTGGTATGACAGCTTGTCTGCATAATAGTTTCTAAACTCTCTCCTTTTATCTGTCCAACTAGTTATTTATTTGCTAATTGAATCTACATTTGATAACATAGATTCAAGAGTTTTAGCAAGCGTGGACCTATGCAAGGTTGAAGTGGAAGGATCTTTCAACTTTGCGATTATATCTTCAATTTGTTTTTTGTTGTTTTCAATTTGCCCCATTATATTTTCTTGTGTTCCAAGGGCATGTCGAGGAATGGACAGAGGAGGTTGTTGTTCCATAGGTATTTCCTCCTCCAGATTTTGTGGATTTTGAGGAGGAGTAGGAGGTGCATTAACATTTCATGAAAATTAATGAAATATATATCAAAAATCAACTCAAACCTACCTATTTAGAAATAAATTCAAACAAAAAAATAAATAAAACTCACTCCTTTGGCATGCTCAATGTCATGGCTACATTTTGGTGACAAATCAGTAAGATTTTGGTGTTAAATTGTCTTTTCCAAAACGCAAGCGCGCTTCCTAGGGTTTGCAAGCTGTGGGGATAGAGGAGAAAAATAGAAATAAAATGAGATGACAAGCTTTTTTTTATTTATAGTAGTTCATAACGCGCTCGTGTTATAATGTGAGCGCATTATGGTTTAGTTTTGAGGAGCCTTTGGCTCGTCATTACCAAACCATAACGCAAGCACATTATAACGCGCTCACATTATGCATTATTTTTTTTTAAAAACCATTTGGCAACTTTTTGGCCCCCCATCTTTTTGTACTTACCCATAGACAAAGTGCATGGAGCAGCAATATTGTTATGTTTTGTAAGTGCAATAAGACAACATTAAAATATCACATAGAGTGATTCTACTTGCCAAGTATCGGATAATATATTAACCCCATCGTCATGTATGGACTAGGTCCATTTTTTGATTTCTCGCTGAAGGGACACTAGGTCCATATCAGTATAATATATTTTTTGTCATCTGCCCACTAGATAGAACCACTAGAGAAAGGGAAACAATAAATCAAGAGAGGAGAAACAAGTGCCTTAGGGATAGTGACATAGGAGGGTGCCCCCAAGTCACCAACCGCAACGCTATGTTTATCAGACACAACACATAACAATGAATATAGAGGAGAAGAAATAGAGAGGAATGATTATACAAATAAAAGAAGGGTCACAATAGCGGTAGCCTCCCAGTATCCTTGACCTTACAAGAGAATCAAAGGTCATCCTAGGAGCCCTAAACAACACATAACACATGATGGGGGAAACACAACACAAAGGTAAAGGGTTAGGAATACTTACCTAACACAACACAATGCTAAGAACATATATATCTAGGAGGAGGCCACCCTTGAGAGCAACTAGAATAGGTGCTACAACAAGTATGGTGAAATGAGTGAGAAATACTTATCTATTTTAGTGAGATATTACCTAGTGGATAAGTCATGTCTATCATCTCAAGATATATCATATTTAGTCTTGAAATTGTTGATATTGTAGTAGCACTAGTACACTTATTCACTAGATTCTTAGGAGGTGGAAGAAATGATTTGTTTTGAGTGATTTCAACATCCATTAGTAAGAGATTTAATGTAAAAGACCTTTCCTCATCCACTAGTGTTGCATCTTTTGAAGAGAGAGCATAAGGATGAAGGGAAGGTAAGGTGTTGTGAGGATAATTTTTGGTGATTGTATCTCTAGTGGTGTTCAAAGAATATGCAATCAAGTTTTTCACATCCTTAGTGATATCTAAGGGACCTAAACATTCAACCAAAGGAAAGGGATCAAGGGTCTTTACTTCCATAGTGATGTCCAAAGTACCTAAATATTCAACTAAAGGAGGAAGATTGATAGTATGATCCATAGAGGTTTCATGCACTATGATAGGAAGAGAGTTTTTATTGTTGTTAGAAGAAAGCTCATTGTCTACCCATGGAATGTTCTTCATTGGAGAGGCTTCTTTATTCACCAATGCTTCATCTTAGCCAGAGAACATTGTAATAAAGAGGTGGTGGGAGCTCTTCATTCACTAATGCTTCTTCTTGGCCGGAGAGAGCATTGGAATGAAGAGATGGTGGTATAATGTTAAGAGAGGTGTCAATGAAATCATCCTCTTGCATCAAAGTGTCCTCATAAGGAGGAACAACTTGGGGATAGGGATCATGAGGTAAGCCTAAGTTATCATCACATGTATTAACAATAGGAGGCATACTGGAATAACCAATAGAGATAAAGTCATCTAGGGCTTCGTTGAACATATTGAAGTCATCACTACTATATATATTATTGACCATGAATTTAGTGAGATCATATAATATCAAAGGATATATTCCCATGAGGCTAGTGAAGCTATCAAAATCAGATATATAGCAAAGGATTTTATATGTGGAACATAGAAATATTGACATCATATATGTATGCTATTTGTTCCAAGACTTGAGAATATTCATGAGTAATTTTGGAAAAATTATCAATGTCTATGGTGTATGCAAACAATGCTTCCAAAGATGAATAACAAGAAGTATCCATGACAAAGAAGATTGAGGAAATAAGCTCTTTAAATAGTAAAACTCACAAATTTCACAATCAATCAAGTAAATAACAAGACAAGATTTAACTAAGACAGTTTCACACCAAAGCACTTGTTTGATGGAATAGGTAGAAATACACATAGAGTCCACAACAAACAAAGTGGATAGAAGTAAATAGTACAACTCAACAAGGTCCAATTGATGATTTTAGAGGTTTTGATCAAGAGATGTGAACAAAGTGTATATACACCTAGTGTTGAAATACACAATGTGTGTTTTAACAAATGTACCAATTTTCACAAAAGCTATGAAATGAAGAAAAATTTTGGGACTAGCAATGAATGTAGGCTTGAATATGTTTGTAAGATCTGAAATTCAAGAAATCTAAGATGAATTCAATGAAGAAACACCAATTTATGCTTGTTTATGACCTAACATGCTTGATTTTTCACTTTTTTCACAATTTTTCAATACAAATCATAGAAAGAAGAGGTGTTGTGAAAAATTTCAAGATGGAAAGCAGATAATATGCAATTTTTCACCAATTCTCAATGTAAATGAGTAAAAGAAGAGGTGTTGTGAGGAAAATTGTGATGGACAGAATATTATAACAGTGATATTAGTCATCTAATGCCATGGAATCCATCACAACAAACATATAGTGCCAATCTAGAGAGTTGACAAGTCAAACCCTAGTGAAAATGTAGCTAAAATATGCAAATTTTCACAAATTTTCAATGGAAAGGCCCAATAGAAAGGGTGTGGTAATGAATTTGAGGAGGGGAAGCAAATAATAACCCTAATATCAGTCAATTAATGTAGCAAAATCCCTCACAACATGCTTGTAATGCAATTCTAGAAAGACAATAAGGCCAAATCTAGTCAAAATGCAAGGTTTTCAAAGACTAGACATGAAATTTTGAAAAAAATACCATTATGATGCAACAATACAATTAGAAATAAGTCCTAATGAGTGTTTGAAAAGGGTAGTAAAATTTGTAACAAGATTTTGACTACAAACCCTAGCCAATGCAAAACTAGGTTTTACGAACAATATACAATTTCAAGCAATTTTTCACAATTTAAGCATAAAAATGTAATGCAAATGAATACTAAATAATGAATTTCAATAATTTAAATCAGAAATATTGAAAATAATAGAAATTTAATGAAATTACATGTCAATTAATTAAAATTATGTTAAAATGGAAGCCTAAGATGCCAATTTTTTTTTAAAAATCAATTTTTCAATTTTTTTGTAATTTTTTGAATGTAATAAATGTATGATGAAAACCAAATTTTAGATTTAATGAAAAAATTAGAAAATTAAATGAAATGCAACCAAATCAATGCAATTTATGTGAAAATGCAAACCCTAGAATGCAATTTTTTTGAAAATTTTGAAATGTTTTTAATTTTTTTGTAGTTTTTCAAATGTAATAAAAGGAATGAATGCAAACCTATCACACAACACTCATCAAGGTTCCAAAAAGTCCAAAAACATGGGTTAACCAAAATGTTTAGTGATAAAAATAGGGGTTTAGGTTTAGTTAGGTTTCAAAGGCAAATCCTCCCTTCACCACAAACATTCAAGGGCATATAAACTGAGTTGAAACTCCACTAAGCGAGAGCAGTCACCTATCAAGTTGGGATACCAGTTGGAACAATATAGAAGTTTAGATGTATCAAACAATATGTCAAGTTAATGCTTAATTACAGTTAAAACCCTAAATAAGCAAAACAGTAAGCAAATTATCAAATTATAGAAAATCCTTTCAGATCAAGGTGAAGGATAGAGATATCTAACTCACTATTTTTTGAAGTTTAGAAAGCGAAATAGTCGGGGACACTAGGAGTAACACCCTAGTCCAAGGTATAGTTTTTTTCATGGAATTTGATTCTTCTTTCTACACTGATCTGCACTGTATCTCCTATTTCTACCCCCAGAAAAGTGGAGGACACAAGGACTAGCGCCCTTGTCTCGAAATATTCACCTTTGTCCTCTGCTTGTCAGATCTTGAATCCTTAATGTCTATAACCTCCTTTCTGCAACTCCACTCCATGAAACTCAGTACCTGTAACTTGTAATCACAAAAGAGTGTGGGAGGGGGTTGTGGTGTTTAGAGGCTTGCCTCAGTCAATCCCCGGAGAGACATTCAAGTCTTCTGAACACGGTTGTCAAATAAGAGTGCGTATCTGATGCAGGAGCATCCAATGGTGTAAGGATAATCTTGCATCACCCAAAAAGATGATGTTTCAAAATTATTGAATTTGTTTCCATTTCTTTTCAAAATTAGTATTTCTAGTTTCATAATTGCTTGAATCATAATGTAGAACTTTCAGTTTTTTGAAACTGCTAAAAATAACAACCTGCCATTCTAGGAAAGTTTGCATTTGGGCATAGATTGAAGTGAAAACTTACAAGAAGCTTCGTAAAGGAAAAATAAAACCTTTGGCAAAGGAATCATGCAAAGATCATTTGTGATCTGAAAGATATTAAAGTGTCCATTTTCCAAAAAATGACTAAAAATTATTCAAACTCAGGTTTGAGGCACTAAATGGTCATGTACAGGCCCAAAAATGGATGAGACTGGTAGAACTAGTTCTTAGCACGCAGAGCACTCTATAAGCTTTCCAACTCTTCAAAAAGCACATCAATCGTACACTCAGATCAAAAGTTATGGCTCCTAAAAGTTGACCTATTTTTGGAGGGAGATGCAAATTTCAAAATTTAGTTGTTGGCCACCAAAAAGGGTTATTAATAACCATTTTTTACAAACCCTTGGAAGTAGTAGAGTTAAGGGGCAAAGTTTAGAGTCAAGGATAGGCAAGAAAATAGAAATCCTATTTGATTTGGGGTTATAGAAGGCAGAAGATTCTAGAGCCTGGTGATGGTAGCTGTAGTGTGTTGCAGCCTATGGAGGATTGATTCATCTGATTGTAATTGAGCTTCTGTAATATAATGAGTTGTCCAAATCAATAAATAAATATTCTATTTTCCGTGTGCCATTTCTGTTGTTGTGTGTTTTATGATTTACCCCCTTTATCAAGTGGTATCAGAGCAAGGGTTCCTGAGTGTGTAGACAGATCACTGATCATGAGGTAGTTTGCACCAAGACCGGAGGTTGTGGGTTTACTATAGAGATCAAGATGCCTCCATGAAGAAATCATAATGAGAGAAATGCTTTGATGGAAGAGGGTTTTAGAGCCCTGCAAAGGCAAATCAATGCATTGCAAGAGGAGTTGCAAAGAGGGGTTGAGCTGAGAACAAGAAAAGAAAGAAAGGATGAAGCTGAAGAAGAGCTATCTGAAGAAGAATAAGAAGCTGCAGGAGATCCTACAAAACTTAGGTTGTTGAGGGCCATTTCAAAGATTGGAAAGAGGCCCAAGATCAAATTTTCTACCTATTCTAGAGATTTGAATCTAGAACAACTTATTGATTGGATCAATGACATGGAGGAATATTTTGAGTACAACAATGTGGAGCACCTAGAATGGGTCAAGTTCACAAAAACAAAGTTGAAGGGCCATGCCAGTATTTAGTAAAAGGAGGTCTAGTTAGAGAGGAATAGAAGAGGAAAAGAAAAGATTGCCAGATGGGATCGGATGGTGGAGAAACTCAAGAAGCAGTTCATTCATGTGGACTATGAGATGGAGTTGTTGAAGAAGCTGCAAGGATTGAAGCAAGGCAACAAGTCTATCAAGGAGTATAAAGAAGAGTTTTGTAAGATTACTATTAGAACAGGTCATGTAGATGTCAATAAGGAAAAGGTAGCCCATTACATTAATGGGTTAAGGCCAAGTATTCAAGAGGAATTGAGCCTGGTCAGAATGACCACCATAGAAGATGCGCACCAGTTTTCCCTAAAGGTGGAAGAGAAGTTGAATAAAAGATTTGACAGCAAGGAAAAGGGAAGAGGTCAAGGTGGAAGGACTGGTGGAAGACCCTATGGAGGCTGAAATAAAGATTCAAAGAAAAGTGAAGAAGCTAGCACCGGTCAAAATCAGAGAGGAGATAACACCTATCGCCCCCGTGACTAGAACAGTGGAAAGAAAAGAGGAAGAGGAAGAGGTAGACTTGGGTAAGGACCTGGAAGAGGAGGTTTCAGAGGAACCTATTTCCAATGTGAAGAAGAATGGAATTGAGTATATGAGTGTCCGCAACATCAAGGAAGGATAAATAGAAGACCTAAAGGAAATGCACGAGTTACTCATGTAGATGAAGATGCACAGTTTGAGCATTCTGAAGATGCTGAAAGCGGAGAAACCCTAGTTGTTAGAAGAACTTTGTTGAATGAGGATAAAGAACTAAATCAGAGGAAGAGTTTATTCCGTACAAGGTGCAAATGTGAAGGTAAGTGTTGTGATATTATTATTGACAGTGGAAGCACTGACAATCTTGTTTCACAGGAGATGGTTGACAAGTTGAAGTTGACAAGAA
Source organism: Cunninghamia lanceolata (assembly GCA_027924645.1). Lineage (NCBI taxonomy): Eukaryota > Viridiplantae > Streptophyta > Pinopsida > Cupressales > Cupressaceae > Cunninghamia > Cunninghamia lanceolata. The sequence continues at coordinate 5,262,054 of BSBN01001807.1, forward strand.
GAAAGCATCCACATCCATATCGGATCACATGGTTGCAGAAGGACCATAGAGATTTAGTCAATGAGCAGTGTTTAATTAAGTTCAAGATTGGTGACTACCATGATGAGGTGTTGTGTAACATCATACCGATAGATGCATGTCATATGTTATTGGAGAGGCCATAGTAGTACAATAGGAGCACTATCCATGATGGTCGTGCAAACAAATATTCCCTATCAAAGGATGGAGTTCGTCATAAGTTGAAGCCCTTGAAGGAGGTGGAAGAAAAGGTAAGTAGTACTACCAGAATTTTCTTGGTAGATGGTAGAAAATTTTTGGAGGGTATGAATCATGAACGTCATTGCTTTGCATTGATTCCTAAGATTAGTCAAGAGAAATGTGAAGATGTACTAGCAGAAGTTTCATATATGTTGGAAGAATTTTAGGACATTGTCTTTGATAATGTACTAGAATAGTTTGCCAAATAAGGTAGCCCATAGAATGACCCTTGTAAAGAATGAAGAGCTAAACAGACAAGTTTAGGAGTTGTGGAGGAAGGGACTGATAAGGGAGAGCCTAAGTCCATGTGCGGTACCTACAATACTAGCACCAAAGAAAGATGGAGAGTGGAGAATGTGCACAAATTCTTAGGCCATCAATAAGATCATGATCAAGTATAGATTTCTATTGCTAAGAATGAATGACATAATGGATTGTTTGAGTGGAGCCAAGTACTTCACAAAGATTGATCTAAAGAGTGGGTATCATCAGATCTGCATCAGAGAAGGAGATGAATGGAAGACAACCTTTAAGACAAAGGAAGGTTTGTATGAGTGGTTAGTCATGCCATTTGGGCTGACCAATGCACCGAGCACATTAATGCAGCTCATGAATGAGGTATTGAAAGAATTTTTTGGAAGTTTTGTTATTATTTATTTAGATGATCATCTGATGTATATTAGAAGAGTTCTAGAGAAGCCGAGGGAAGAAAAATTGTTGATTAATCTGAAGAAATGTAGTTTTGCAAAGGAGTTGGTATACCTAGGATATGTTTTCTTAGAGGAAGGTCTTAAGATGGACCCACAAAAGGTAAGGGCTATCATTGAATGGCCTACGCCAAGGAGTGCTACAGGGGTACAATCTTTTCATGGTTTGGAAAGTTTTTACAGAAAGTTTATCAGCAATTTTAGTAGCATTTGTGCACCTCTAACAGAGACAATGAGAGGGCATAGAAAAGAGTTTGGATGGACTAAAGGAGCAGACAAAAGCTTTGATACATTGAAGCAAAAAGTCATAGAGCAACCTATTTTGGCACTTCCAGATTTCAATAAGGTATTTCAGATAGATTGTGATGCTAGTGGTAGTGCTATAAGAGCTGTTTTGAGTCAAGAAGGTAAGCCCATTACCTATTTTAGTGAGAAGATTAATGATGCCAAGAAAAAGTATTATGTTTATGACTAGGAATTTTAGGCAATAGTTTAGGCTTTGAAGAAATGGAGAAATTATTTGTTTCCAAAAGATTTTGTTTTATATACTGATCATCAGGCTTTGTAGTATCTTAATAGTCAAGGAAAGTTGAACCAGAGGCACTTAAAATGGGTTGAGTTTTTGTAGAGTTATACTTTTGTTTTGAAGCATAGCACAGAAGTGGGAAGCCCAATAGAGTTGTAGACATCTTGAGAAGAAGGCAAAATTTGTTGACAGAAATGAAGATAGAGGTTGTTGGGTTTGATGAGCTCAAAAGTTTGTATCCCAAAGATCAAGATTTTGTAGAGGCTTGGAAGGCTTGTTTGGAACCTATTACCTTGGACAGGACAAAATGGTTGCATTTCATTATCCAAGATGGCATGTTGTTTAGGGGAAGCCAATTGTGGATTCTGAGTAGTTCTATGAGAGAGAACTTGATTAAGGTGAAGCATAGTGGGGGATTAGTTGGACACTTTGGTCAAGATAAGACCATTGCTATTATTGGTGAGAATTATTATTGGCCACAGTTGTAGTAGGATGTGAAGAAATTTGTATAGAGTTGTAGAATATGTCAGATGGTGAAAGGAGAAAGTTAGAATACAGGGCTATATTAGCCACTACCTATACCCGAGAAGCCATGGGATGATATTAGTATGGATTTTGTTCTTGGTTTACCAAGGACACAAAGAGGACATGATTCCATTTTTGTGGTGGTGGATAGATTCTTGAAGATGGAACATTTCATTCCTTGCAAGAAGACTAATGATGCTATTCATATTTTTGAGTTATTTTTCAAGGAGGTGCGAGATTACACAGTCTACCAAAGAGCATAGTTTCAGATCGAGATACCAAGTTTGTTGATTATTTCTAGAGGACACTATGGAATGAGTTGAAGATAGATTTGAAGTTCACTTCTGCACACCATCCACAGACTGATGGACAAACATAAGTGGTGAATAGGAGTTTGGGTAACCTGCTATGATGCTTAATAGGAGATAAGCACAAGGGATGGGATTTGATTTTACTACAGGCAGAGTTTGTTTACAACTCTGTCAATAGGAGTACTAGTAAATCACCATTCTAGATTATATATGGCAATAGTCCAAGAAATGCTTCAGAGTTAAGGAAGATGGACAAGGGAGAAAAGACAAGTGTTGAAGCTGAAGACTTTGCAGTACATCTAAATAATTTGCATGAATAAGTGAGAAATCATATTAAAAAGATGAATATTCAGTACAAGGCTAAGGCAGATCAGAAGAGGAGATATAAGGAATTCCAGGTAGAAGATGAAGTCATGGTTCACTTGGGAAAAGAAAGGTTCCCAATTGGAACATATAATAAGCTAAAAATGAAGAAATTTGGACCATGCAAGATTCTAAAGAAACATGATTCAGGAAATGCATATGAGGTAGAGCTGCTGAGTGGGATAAATATTTCCCCTGTGTTCAACATTGCTGATTTAATAGAATATCATGAAGGTGGCATAGGTTGTCTAAGGTAAGGGTTGACCGTTTGGGTTTTCCTTAAACAAACACTTAAGACATGATAGGGTCACTTCTCAAATTACCCTGGGTGTCTGATGCATGAGCATACAATGGTGTGAGGGTAATCTTACATCACCCAAAAAGATGATGTTTAAGAATCATTGAAGTTGTTTCCATTTCTTTTAAAAATTAGTATTTCTAGTTCCATAATCACTTGAATAATAATGTAGAACTTTCTATTTTTTGAAATTGCTAAAAATAGCAACTTGCCATTTTGGGAAGTTTGCATTTGGGCATGGATTGAATTGAAAATTTATAGGAAGCTTCGTAAATGAAAAATAAGACCTTTGGTGAAGGAATCACACAAAGATCATTTGTGAGTTGAAAGATATTAAAGTTTTCATTTTCTGAAAAATACCTGAAAATTATTCAAACTTAGGTTTGAGGCACTAAATGGTCCAATACAGGCCCAAAAATGGCTATAACCAGCAGAGTGAGTTCTTAGCGCGTAGAGCACTCCACAATATTTTCAACACTTCAAATGGCGCATCAATCAAACACCCAGAACAAAAGTTATGGCTCCCGGAAGTTGACCTATTTTTCGAGGGAGATGTAAATTTTGAAATTTGGTTATTGGCCGCCAAAAAGGGTTATTTATAATCATTTTTTGCAAACCCTTGGAAGTAGTAGAGTTAACGGGGAAAGTGTAGAGTCAAGAATAGGCAAGAAAACATAAACCCTAGCTGATTTGGGGTTATAGAAGGCAAAAGCTTCTAGAGCCTGGTGATAGTAGCTATAGTGTTTTACAGCCTATGGAGGATTGATTCTTCTAATTGTAATTGAGCTTCTGTAATGTGATGAGTTGTCCAAATCAATAAAGAAATATTCTATTTTCTATGTGCCATTTTTGTTGTTATGTGTTTTATGATTTACCCCCCTTCATCAATATCCCTGCAAGATAGAGGCAAAACTCCAAATGATAAATGATCGAAAACACAATAGCTATCACCTTGATGTTTAGATCTCATGGAAGGAAGATGCTCTTCATGCCATGAGGAGATGGAGCCAAATCTGCAAATACAAACACAATGAATATTTTGAATGCTCTATAATCACATGTTTACATAAAGTCCATATAGTTTGCAAATAAAACCTAATCATGCTTATATATGCAACTATAAACATTCCCACTAAGAATTTTGTAATTCAAATTTGAGATGTCGGCATAGGACCTAAACAATAGTCATAAAACCAACATTTAAATTTAGGGCAGACCCAAAATAGGGTAGGACTAGGGTGCTAGTACCTAAGTCCACCCCCTTCTTTTTTATTCAGTGATCTTTAAAATAGAACCTTGTAGGCCCTATTTGCCATAAGACTTTAGGGTTTTCTCATCGAGATTCAAAATTATCATGCAAGATACTCTAAATGCATTCTAAGGACCCAAGAGCTAAACCTTAAGAGGGCAGTCTATCTTCTGCAAATAAATTAGGTAGAAGAACTCCTCATGGTTCACAGTAGAAGTTATCCTATACTGGATGGACAACAAGTTAGTAAAGAAGCATATGTCCAATCAGATCAAGGTTCTTCTTCTGATGATGAATTTGGGATCTTTGAAGGGTTTAGGGACTTCATAGCCAAGTTTGTGAGTGACCAATTAGCCATGGGGAAAAGGATACACATGGAAGAATTGTTACTACCAAATTGGTGTCATATCCATAATGTGTCCCATTTAGAATTTAAGTGCTCATTTTGTGCAGAAGCAATATAGTAGGTCCAAAGGTGTTTGAAATTGTACCCAATGACAGATAAGGAGAGGACCAAATTGTCACCCTAGGATAATGAAAAGATGAAACCATAGGATAGCTAGGTTGCAACTGTTCTTAATAAAGAGAAGCCTAAAGGGCATCAAATTTGGACTTTACATTTTGATGGGTCTAAGTCCAAGAAGGGGTCCAGTGTTAGATTTGAATTGATTAGCCCTACTGAAGTATCCTATCTTGCTACATATAGGTTGCAGTTCCCTTGCACTAACAATGTTACAGAATATGAATCACTAGTACATGGACTACTGACTATTATTCAACAAAAATTTAAGATAATTTAGGTATTTGGGGATTTCAGATTGGTGGTTAAACAAGTAAGGAAGCAATACTCCTGCCATGACAAAAGGCTTAGTTGTTACCAGAACCAAGTCTGGGACCTTATTGAGAGCTTTGATGGTTTTAATATTCAATTGATCCTAAGAAAATAGAACCACATTGTTGATGCACTAGCACAAGGTACTAGCACTTTGTAACCTTTGGCTATGACTAATTTGAAGAAGTTTATTATGGAATTGGTTCTTAATCCCTTTGTACCTGATAATATCACTAATTTTCAAGTCTTTGTGGATGATAAGAACATACTCAACTTTCTCACATGTTTAAATGTATTTTCTGCTCAAGTGATAGATGAAGAAGAAGTTGAAGCTGCTGAGGTGGATTTGGAAGGTGTTCTAAACCTCAAGACAAATACTACTCCCCATGGCATGGTTAAGTTAGAAATATTATTTGATCATTATCAATTGGGAACTTAGAAAAAACAAGATGACTTTGTTGGAGGGAAGTGTGACACACATAATTTGGGGACAGATGACAATGTCGAGAATGTCTTCATTGGTAAGGTTTGTACCCCTGAAGAAAGGGTTGGAATTATCCAAGCTCTAACAGACTATCATGATGTTATTGCCTGGAGTTATGAGTATTCAAAAACTTATGATACTTCCATCATTACTCACACCATACCATTGAAACTAGGAGTTAAACCTTTTCGTCAGAGGCAAAGACCAGTCAATGCTTTGTTAGAACCTCTAATTTTCTAGGAAGTAAAGAATTTGTTATCAGCAAGGATCATTTTCCCAGTGTGACACTCAACTTGGGTGGAAAACTTGGTGACAGTGCATAAGAAAAATGGTGAAATCAGATTTTGTAGATTGTAGAAATTTGAATATAGTTTCAGAAAAAGATAATTATCCTCTGCCATCTTTAGATGAAGTACTGTAGATTTCTAATGGCTCTCAGATGATGTCATTCTTAGATGGTTATTCTAGATATAACCAAGTGATGGTCGAAGATGTTGATAGATTGAAGACAACCTTCACCTACAAATGGGGAATATACACATATCACAAGATGCCATTTGGCTTGATTAATGTTGGTGCAACCTTTCAACAAACCATGGACATAGCTTTCAAAATTCTAGTTGGCAAATGCATCATCATCTACATGGATGATTTGACCATATTTTAAAAGAAAAGAGGGGATCATATCTCTAATCTGAGTAAAGTGTTACAGCGTTGCAGAGATTATGTTATTTCACTCAACCCAAAAAAGTGTATCTTCGGAGTAACTGAGGGAAAGTTGTTGGGGCAGGTTATTTCTGAAGAATGTATATTGATTGATCCTAATAGAGTTTAATCTATTCTTAAGATTCAACTGCCTACTAGAAAGAACTCAAGTCATACTTTGGGAAGATCAACTTCGTACAAAAGTTCATAGTTGGTTTTGCTAAGATTGTTAGGCCATTGAATGCTATGTTGAAGCAAGATGCTAAAATTGAGTGGACAGCTGAGGCAAAGAAGGCCTTCTTAGAAATCAAGAAAGCAATTGTGAATGCTCCTATGCTTGTGATCCCAGATTATACTTTCTTGTTCTACATTTATTCTTTTTCTTCAGAACACACTTGTGCAGTGATGTTAACTAAGAAAAAATGCCCTAATGATGAGTGTCCTATCGCTTTCATGAGTACACCACTAAAGGATGTTGAACTTTGATATCCTAATGTAGAAAAATAGGCTTATGCATTGGTAAAGGTAGTTATGAAGTTCTACCATTATGTCTTAAGAAGTGGAGTGAAAGCCATTGTCCCTAATGTTGTTGTCAAGACATTGTTGATACATAATGAGTTAGAAGAACGATGAGGGAAGTGGGTCACCATATTGTAAGAATTCAACTTAGAAATACAACTAATGAAGCTGGTGAGAGGGCATGCCCTCACTAAAACAATGACAAAGACTAATTCAAATTTGGTTTCTCAATAATATGTGGTAGAGGACATATCACAAGATGATTGGTACAGTGACATTTTGTTCTATTTACTCAATTAGTAGTGTCCTCCTCACCTGAACTTAGTCCAAAGAAGGGCTCTAAGGTTGAAAAGTAGTAGTTTTTGTTGGAAGTAGTCCAGACAACTGAGAGGGTGGGAGGTGAATCAGTTGTCTCACAAATTTAACCATTTCTACTTTTAATCTTCTTTATCAACTTACAATCACATTAATATTTTAAACATTAAAGCAAGAATCAACAACACATGAGCAAAAATAAACTAAACACACATAACACAAAGATTTTTATGTGGAAACCTGGTTAAGGGAAAACTATGGTGGGGGTTAACCCACAAGATTTGTACCTTGTTAAAAGTACTTAGAAGAAAAGAGAAGACATATGCCTTCAGGCCCTACCCAGAGCTCACTGCTCAAGAGAAGCTCACTACCTATAGAATTTATGTTTAATACAGAAAGAATTAATTGATAAATAGCATCTCCTTCATGCCTGGTTTAGTTTCATTGAATGCTCACAAAACTTATGTTCTGTCCCAAATACTTCTTCTCTAACTCTGCATCAAAATAGCTCTTGTTCTTCTTCTTCTCCTCTGCTTTGCTCTACATTTGATCCTTTCTTCAGATTATATTGTTTTCACACAAGGATAATTTTCCACAACTCATCAACAAGTATTTATACGCTTCATCAACCTTGGAATGAACATCAAGGTCTGCACTACAAACATCTCACTTAATGCCAATTACTAAGTTGTCAGGCAAACATAATTGCTGGTGGTGCCTGCATAAACATTCAAGTTTCAAAAATTTAAATATGCAGGCCCCTTCCTGAAAAATCCAAAAATTTCTAACACTTTCGGCCTCTGCAATTGAAAATATGCATCTGCAGGTCAAAAGAGACTATCGGCCCCTGAAAAAGATGAAAAAATGGGTCTCATGTGTTTCAAACGCATATTGGGTCACTGCTTCGGGCCACAGTTTCCAGCTTCTAAAATGTTTCTGACAGTAGCTGGGAGAGTCTAATTATGCCAGTGCCATGGGACCACCGTGTGTTAAGCCCTAGTTTAGAATCTGCACCTTTGTTTTTGCTTCCCGTAGAGCATGCCACATGTCAATAGCGGAAATGGCCCCTTAATGTTTCAACTCGAGTGTGGAAGGCGCCACGTGTCAGCTTCCGCAAAGGTTTCTATGCAGTTTCTAAAAGTTTCAAGAGTGCCGTGGAGGGCACCATGTGGAGGCACCTGAGGGACACAAAAGAAAGTAACTAAAGGCCCGCGGACGGTGCCATGTGGCAGCTTCTGCTAGTGATTCTAAAAGACCCTTAATGTTTCTCAATGCCTCATGGACAATGCCACATGTTGCTCTCTCTAAAGTTTCTAAAAAGTTTCCAAGCAGAGGTGGAAGATGCCACATGTCCCTTGTTGTGACTGCGGAGGCCGACAAGTGTCGGCGTCTACATTATGTTTCATTTGTTTTGGGGCTAAGTGAAGATCATGGTGGGTCCCAGTAAAAAGTCCCTGCTACTGCGGACGTTGCCAAGTGGCATCATCCGCTTAAAGTGTCAAGAGCCCCTTTTATAAAGTTTGAATGCCGCAGATTGTGACAAGTGTCATGGGCGGGGGTCACTTCAGACTTTTGACACAGTTTAGTAAAGTATCATGGGTCTCGACACGTGGTGGCTGCCACCAAGGTTTCTATGCAGTTTCTTTGAGTTTCAAGAGGCCGCGGAAGGTGCCACGTGGCTGCTTCCGCAGGAGTTTCAGGCATGTTTCTTTGTGTGTTTCAACGAGAGCACGGAACCTGCCATCTGTCTACCTCCGCGTGAGTCTCCTGGGGTCTCTAATGTTTCTTGAGTGTTGCGGATGCTATCAAGTGTCGACATTCGTGAGAGACCCAAAGTGTTTCAAATGTTTCTCAAGTGTTCATCGGTGTGACCGAAGGTGTCGGTGAAGGAGCTTCATGCTAGACCGATGGTTTTTCTCTGGCTGATGAGGGGGAATGTGATATAACAATCAGCGAGACTTGGTAGATTGGTAGGAGTCATGGCGATGGGCTTTGGGCAAAGGTTTATGGGTCGAGTGGGGCAAAATCTCTCGACACTTAGTTTACATGTGACCCTACTTTTAAATTGATAAAGTGGTCTCTGTGGGATGCATGTGGGACTATTCTTCCTGTATATTTTGAATTTTTAATGAAATATATTTTGGCGGGAAGGTGTTAGGGGCGCAGTTCCTGCGTTGTCCGTTGGCTATGGGTAGGTGAGGTAGTAATGGCGATTGTTGCAGCGCGATGGGTCGAGTTGACAGTTTCAACCACCTGATTGATGAGGAATGTCCCTAAGCGGCAGCCTAGATCCCAATTTCTACCTGCTCCTTCCTCTTGGTCCCTCTGTTGCATTTGATTTTGAGTGCCACTTTTCTAATGTAGTGTATCTGGTGGATTTTTGGCCTCCCTTGTAATTAATTTGTTCAGTACATAGTTGTGCTATAAAAAAGGTAGACTATGTCACTCATGAAGGTTGTTGAAGACTTGGGCATTCTTATGTGTAAATAATGAAGAACAGGGCATGAACTTGGTTGTTCCATCCCATTTTGGAGTTTATGTGTTGCAGCATGAGTGTATTTTGCACATATTTTTAGTTTCAGTGTTGATTTATATGAAAAATGCTTATTGCATGTGTCTATCTGCTTGTCTCCATTTGTTGCATGTTCTCCTTCTTTTGAATCTGGTTGCTAAGGGTTTCATGGATTCTAGGGTACAGGGTTCTATATCACATGTTTGATCTCTAACTTCCATTCAAGGAGTGGATTAAACTAGTTTAGGTCAATGCATGGAGAAGGTTGCATGTCAGCAGGGATATCTGTAAGTAGAGGCAGTTAGATACCCTTTCTTGGGTGATGTTTGTAAGGCAAGCATCAAGTCCAACCCCTTGAAACTTGAGTGAAAGTTGCAAACCACCTGCTGTATACGTCTAGTTGACTCCTTGTCCAATGGATAGGCACCAGTTTGCTCCTAGGTTAGTAGTTATGAGCCAAAACCCCTTGTCTTGCATCCAGGACACTATGTCCACCCATTTCATCACTTCCACCTGTTAGTTGTAGGAGTAGGATTAGGAACCCCCTGCATACTCTCATACCCAACCAGACACATATGTCCAAAGAATGTTGTCAACCTTGTGATCTATCATGCAGATCTTGGTCCACACATGAGAGTATTCTGCCTGTTGCTGTCAAGCTAAATCTTTTTGTAATTGAGCTAGTCCAGTTTACATCTTTAGTTATAGGGATACCCCCCTTGGTGTGGCAGAACTAGAAGTGAAGGGGAGGCAGCTCACGCAACCTCCCGTAATCTGTTGGCCAAACCCGCCTATGCATTGGAGCTGGCAAACCCTTTGCAGATTTGGAAACCAATAGATTTTGGTGACTCTGCTGGGGATGTGATTGATCAAAAGTAATATCTAGTCATCCCAGGTGATATATTTGTGGCCCATCCGAGTCACCAACAGATTTTGGCGACTCCGCTGGGGATGGATTGATAAAAAAGGAATGTATTTGTGGCCCATCCGAATCACTAACAAAATGATGCTCTGCTAGTGGAATGAACCTGGAAAAGTAGCTTTCATCTATTGAAAATTTTGTCCTCTCTGGAGAGGTGGTGACTACAAAAAAGATCTGAATGCATATGAAAGATAGATGTATGTGATGTGACAAAGATGTTCATATTTCTACATTTGGATGAGAAAAGGTACCTAGCTTCTTCCCCTTTATATTTGTTGTTTACTGCATAAGTTTGATGCCAGGGGAAGCCTTAGGTCGTAGGCAGACAAAGGATGTCTAAGATGGAAAATTTTATGAATCCAAACATGTATTCACCCATACTCAGTCAAAAGGGGGATGATATGTTGACAAAAAGAATAGAAAAGATAAAAAATAGGTTGATATTCTTAGAGGCTAGGCAGGCCCAGTTAAAAAGTAGTAACCCTGTTGTGTCTGCCAGTCAGAAGGCTAAACCTCTTCTTAGCCCTTTTGATCCTCAGTATGACCTTGAGATCATGGCATCTTGTGAAGATAAAAGTGAAAATGAAAAGATATTAGTTGAGGATGCCAGTGAAGGAACTAATGAGGACTCCCATTGCAAGGTTGAGGTGTCTGACCATGAAAGAAATAATGATGTGGTTATGGATAGAAATGAACATCTGTTTGAATGGATTTTTGGAGATGATTGTGAGTATTGTGCTTAGGATAGAGAAGAAATAAGCACGCAGGCTGATACTCCTCCACAAAGAGAATCCATTGGTGGTGAAGATGCATGTTCTACTGCTCATGAACCAATGGCATACCATGATGAGGCTGAGACACTTGGGTCACCCATTTATGACACATATGGTGATGAGGATCTGTCTGAGTATGGTGAGGATTTTGACATTGTTTTTGACTTGGATTCTGTTTCTCATCTTGATGAAAGAGAAACCAACATGCATTAGGTAAGTGATTGTAAAAATGTGCTTGATTGTAAAGAGGTGCCAGAGCCTGATCTTTTCTAGCTTGGTGTACTAGATGGTTGTGTGCATGATGTTCACAACTATGATTTTGAAAGCTTTTCTTTTGATAGGCCAGTTGATGTAATGAGCCCTGATCTTCCTACCTGTGTGGTGGACTTTGAGGGCTTTCATTTTTCAGTCCAGCTAGGAGATCATTTTACAATGCATACTGTTGATGTAGATGATAAGTGCTATATTCCATATGAATATGCATTGCTTGATAAATTTGACTCCCACATGTCACATGATGCTGAAGGTTGTCTGCATGGGGGTGACAGTGACAAGCTAGATCAGAGGGTTAAATATGCAGATGGCAAGATTTGTTTGTGGGTAGGTCATGACAGTATCTCCAGGCTTGATCCAGTGAATGCAGATGAAAACAAGGTGTTTGATAAGGGGAGATACATGTTTTTCTTTTCTTGGTGGCCTTAGGCCATCAAATGTGCTTTTGATGTAGGTCAGTGCAGTATTTAACTCTATTGCCCAATGGATAAGGGACTGGTCTGCATCCCAGAGATCTGAGGTTCTCGCCATGCCTGCAAGAGACATGCATCCCTAGACAGAGCCATTAGTGGTGCCTACATAAACATTCAAGTTTCAAAAATTTAAATATGCAGGCCCCTTCCTGAAAAATCAAAAAATTTCTAACACTTTCGGCCTCTGTAATTGAAAATATGCATCTGCGGGTCAAAAGAGACTATCGACCCCTGAAAAATGATGAAAAAATGGGTCTCATGTGTTTCAAATGCATATCGGGTCACTGCTTCGGGACACAATTTCCAGCTTCTAAAATGTTTCTGACAGTAGCTGGGAGGGTCTAATTATGCCAGTGCCGCGGGACCACCATGTGTTAAGCCCCAGTTTAGAATCTGCACCTTTGTTTTTGCTTCCCGCGGAGTATGCCACATGTCAACAGCAGAAACAACCCCTTAATGTTTCAACTCGAGCACGGAAGGCACCACGTGTCGGCTTCCACCAAGGTTTCTATGCAGTTTCTTAATGTTTCAAGAGTGCCGTGGAGGGCACCACGTGGAGGCACCCGAGGGACACAAAAGAAAGTAACTAAAGGCCCGCAGATGATGCCATGTGGCATCTTCTGCCAGTGTTTCTAAAAGACCCTTAATGTTTCTCAATGCCTCATGGACGATGCCACGTGTCGCTCTCTGCGAAGTTTCTAAAAAGTTTCCAAGTAGGGGCAGAAGATGCCACATGTCCCTTGTTGTGACTGCAGAGGCCAACAAGTGTCGGCATCTAGGTTATGTTTCATTTATTTTGGGGCTAAGTGAAGATCATGGTGGGTCCTAGTAAAGAGTCCCTACTACTGTAGACGTTGCCAAGCGGCATCCTCCACTTGAAGTTTCAAGAGCCCCTTTTATAAAGTTTCGATGCTGCAGATTGTTACAAGTGTCACGGGCGGGGGTCACTTAAGACTTTCGAGACAGTTTAGTAAAGTATCACAGGTCTCGACACGTGGTAGCTTCCACCAAGGTTTCTATGCAGTTTCTTTGAGTTTCAAGAGGCCACAGAAGGCACCACGTGGCTGCTTCCGTGGGAGTTTCAGGCATGTTTCTTTGTGTGTTTCAACGAGAGTGTGGAACCTACCATCTGTCTACCTCCACGTGAGTCTCTTGGGGTCTCTAATGTTTCTTGAGTGTTGCGGACACTGCGAAGTGTCACCATCCGTGAGAGTCCCAAAGTGTTTCAAATGTTTCTCAAGTGTTCATCGGTGTGACCGAAGGTGTCGGTGAAGGAGCTTCATGCTAGCCCGACAGTTTTTCTCTGGCTGATGAGGGGGAATGTGATATAATGATCGGCGAGACTTGGTAGATCGGCAGGAGTCATGGCAATGGGCTTTGGGTGAAAGTTTATGGGTCGAGTGGGGCAAAAGCGCTTGACACTTAGTTTAAATGTGACCCTGCTTTTAAATTGATAAAGTGGTCTTTGTGGGATGCATGTGGGACTATTCTTCCTACATATTTTGAATTTTCAATGAAATATGTTTTGGTGGGAAGGTGTTAGGGGCGCAGTTCCTGCGCTGTCTGTTGGCTGTGGGTAGGTGAGGTAGTAATGGTGATTGTTGCAGTGCGATGGGTCAAGTCGACAATTTCAACCACCTGATTGATGAGGAATGTCCTTGAGTGGCGGCCCAGATCCCAATTTCTACCTACTCCTTCCTCTTGGTCCCTCTACCGCATTTAATTTTGAGCGCCACTTTTCTGATGTAGTGTATCTGGCAGATTTTTGGCCTCCCTTGTAATTAATTTGTTTAGTACATAGTTGTGCTATAAAAAAGGCAGAGTATGTCATTCATGAAGGTTGTTGAAGACTTGGGCATTCTTTTGTGTAAATAATGAAGAATAGGGCATGAACTTGGTTGTTCCATCCCATTTTGGAGTTTATGTGTTGTAGCATGAGTGTATTTTGCACATATTTTCAGTTTCAGTGTTGATTTATATGAAAAATACTTATTGCATGTGTTTATCTGCTTGTCTCCATTTGCTGCATGTTCTCCTTCTTTTGAATCTGGTTGCTAAGGGTTTCATAGATTCTAGGGTACAGGGTTCTGTATCACATGTTTGATCTCTAACTTCCATTCAAGGAGTGGATCAAACTATTTTAGGTCGATGCATGGAGAAGGTTGCATGTTAGCAGGGATATCTGTAAGTAGAGGCAGTTAGATACCCTTTCTTGGGTGATGTTTTTAAGGCAAGCATCAAGTCCAACCCTCTAAAACTTGAGTGAAAGTTGCAAACCACCTGCTGTATACATCTAGTTGACTCCTTGCCCAATGGATAGGCACCAGTTTGCTCCTGGGTCAGTAGTTATGAGCCAAAACCCCTTGTCTTGCATCCAAGACATTATGTCCACCCATTTCATCACTTCCACCTGTTAGTTGTAGGAGTAGGATTAGGAACCCCCTACATACTCTCATACCCAACCAGACACATATGTCCAAGAATGTTGCCAACCTTGTGATCTATCATGCAGATCTTGGTCCACACATGAGAGTATTCTGCCTGTTGCTGTCAAGGTAAATCTTTCTGTCATTGAGCTAGTCAAGGTTACATCTTTAGTTATAGGGATACCCGCCTTGGTGCAGCAGAACCAGAAGTGAAGGGGAGGCAGCTCACGCAACCTCCTATAATCTGTTGGCCAAACCCGCCTGTACATTGGAGCTGGCAAACCCTCTGCAGATTTGGAAACCAACAATTGGGACTCAAATCTTCCTTGATCAACACGCCATGCTTCATAGAATTGCTCTTAGATCATCCACAACAGGCTTGTATCATCCGATCGGCCAAGACTAGGAAGAACAACACCAAGAAGGAAATCTTCATTGACAAGCTCAAAATTCAATGCAGACCTCCAACATAGTAGTCACATGATCCAAAGACCTCTATAAGTACATTGAATTCAACAAAAACATCTGCACTCCTCCAAATCATCAGAATCACTTACATCTTCCTCCGGAACCTCAAGAACACGATCTGCCATGACTATCACATTAGGAAGATTGTTTGTGGACCTCCATACCATGAACCACTTGAATGGATGATACATACTGACTTCCCAAACATGCCTCTCGATCTGCAGATCATCATTAGAGATATCTGGAACAATCCGGACCTCTTTCCTGTCACTTTGTCTCTTCTGAACACTACAAAACTAGTTCAACTCAGATGGCCATAGCTTCTTCAAATCTTCATGTGAACCCTTCAAAACTTAAATGTAGCTTCTTTAGATGATCCTCTACTTAGCCATATCGTCTGCATACATTGACCCTCATTAATTTTCTCAATATCCTCAATAGTCCAGTCTTCTATACAGGCAAGAAAATAGGATATAGTTGACACCAATGGCAACAAGGATATGTTGACATCAATGACAACACCACTTAGGCACACATTTGCAACAATCTCCCCCTTTGTTATTGATGGCAACATATGGTGTGAAAAATTTATTTGACCATCAAGACAAGACCTTCTCCCCCTTTCTCTTATCACTTATGCAATCACTTTCTTCATTGCTCCCCCTTTCATCAACAACTAGTTTTTCACATGAACTTCTCTCCCCCTTTGACATCAATGGAACAAGGCACATATTTGCAATCTTTTCTTCCTTTTTGTTTCAAACTGATCCCAAAAATTTCATATTGACTACTCCCCCTAAGTAGTATATCCTTAACATCAATCTAGATCACAAGATATGACTGTGAATTCCACTAGACTAATGCACCTTAGTGCATCTTAGTTCTGATCAAGAGGGGTAATAACCCCTAACTTCTCTCTGAGATACTCAAAAGTATCGTTTGGAAGAGGCTTAGTGAAAATATCTACAATCTGATCCTTTGAAGACACAAACTCCAACTTGACTTCATTCTCATTTACCTTCTCTCTCAAGAAATGAAACTTGATGGATATATGCTTTGTCTTTGAATGCAACACTAGATTCTTTGAGATACTTATTGCACTTGAATTATCACAGAAGATTGTGATAGGCTTCTCAAACACAATTATGATGTCCTTCAACATTTGGTTCATCCACAGAACTTGAGTACAATTGTTTGCTACTACTCTATACTCTGCCTCTTCTATAGAGAGGGAAATTGCCTCTTGCTTTTTTCTCAGCCAAGAAACCAATCTACTTCCCAAGAAGAATGCACCACCACTAGTGTCTTTTCTATCATCCACATCTCCTGCCCAATTAACATCTATATATGCATGTAGAGTGAAGTCATTATCCTTTGGATAACATAATCCATAATCAATTGTTCCTTTGAGATATCTAAAAATTCTTGACTGCTACAACATGGGATTCTTTAGGATCAGCTTGGAATCTAGCCACAAACCCAACTACATTCATGATATTAGGTCTAGTCTGAGTCAGATAGAGTAGTCCTCCAATCATTGATCTATGCCTTTTCTGATTTGCCTTAGGGGAGTCATCATCTTTACTCAACTTACATCCGGTTACCATAGGTGTACCTACTAGCTTTGAATCTTCCATTCCAAACTTATTCAACAATTCTTTCACATACTTAGACTGAGATATAAAGATACCTTTATTTGACTGAGTGATTTGTAGACCTAAGAAGAAGTTCATTTCACCAAACATGGACATCTCAAATTCACTCTACATATGATCAGCAAATGTTTTGCACATACTCTCATTTCCACCAAAATGATATCAACAAATAACTCAACAATCAGAATATTCTCACAATCAATCTTGAAGTAAAGATTACTGTTAGCAGTACCTTTGCTATAGCCTAGCTTTAGTAAATACTTATCTAATCTTACATACAAGGCTCTTGGGGCTTGTTTGAGTCCATACAATGCTTTCCTTAACCTGCATACCATATCTCTCTGATCAGACAACTGAAATCCTTCCGGTTGTTCAGTGTAGACTTCTTCTTCTAACTCTCCATTTAGAAATGTTGACTTGACATCCATCTGATAGACTTTGAAATCTTTATAAGAAAAGAAAGAAAGAAACAATCTGACTAACTCTATTCTTGCCACCAGAGCAAAAGTTTCTTTAAAATCAATTCCTTCCACTTGAGAATATCCTTTGCATACCAACCTTGCTTTATTTCTTACAACTTCACCATCTTCATTTAGTTTATTCTGGAAGATCCATTTAGTTCCAATCACATTTTTGTCCTTAGGTCTAGAAACAAGATCCCAAGTTTGATTCTTTTCAATTTCCATTAGTTCTTCTTCCATTGCTTTTATCTAGTTTTCATCATTGTAGGCTTCACTTACTGATTTTCCTTCAATCTTTGAAATTAGATAGATCTCTTCTTGATCTTCAAAAATTCTTCTCCTAGTTTGAACACCTTTATTTCTATCTCCTATGATTTGATCTTCAGGATGATTTAGTCCTACATACCTGGGAGTTTTGGAATTTGCTAGAGCTTCTATTTCTTGAACTTGTTCCTCAACTTCTATATTATCCTCTTGAGTTACTAGGTTTTTCGGATCGATTTGAATCTGAGTCTGGGTTTGAACTTGTCTTCTTTGACTTTGACTTTCATCTTGATCATTTGATTCATATCTGCAAGACCTGGAATGTCCTTCTTTGCTCTCATCAACTCTAACATTTGCACTTTCAACAATATTTTTCAATCTTTTGTTAAAGCACCGATAGGCTTTGCTTTTAGTAGAATAACCCAAAAATATCCCTTCATCACTTCTTGCTTCAAAATTCCCTAGATCTTCATCTCTTTTGATATAGCACTTACTACCAAAAACTCTAAAATACTTCATAGTAGGAGCATGACCAAAACATAGTTCATAAGGGGTCTTACCAGAATTGCCTTTGATCTGCACCCGGTTAAGAGTGTAGACAACAGTACTCATAGCTTCTCTCCAATAGATTTGTGGAACATTTGCTTCCATCATCATGGTCCTAGAAGCTTCTTGAATGGTTCAATTCTTTCTTTCCACAACTCCATTCTACTGAGGAGTCCTAGGAGTAGATAACTATCTTTTTATTCCTTGCTTCTCACAAAATTAATCAAACTCACCAGAAGTAAATTCTCCACCTCTGTCGGATCTTAGAAACTTTATCTTCACCCCAATCTCATTCTCTACCATGACCTTGAACACTTTGAATTTGTCAAGAGCTTCTGATTTTTCTTTCAAGAAGGTTACCCACATCATCCGGGAGTAATCATCAATCAACAACATGAAATATCTTTCTCCTTGTACACTTCTAATTCTAGCAAGACCACAAAGATCAGTATTCACAAGTTCCAACAATCCACTTGATGACTGTTCTTTACTCTTGAATGAAATTATGTTTTGTTTACCTAATTGACATTCTTTGCACATGTTATCAGTAGGTTTCACAAGTCTTGGGAGATCTCTTACAGCCTGAGTGGAACTTATCTTAAGAATGTTATCAAAATTTACATGACACATTCTCCTATGTGAGAGCCAACTCTGATCCACATGAGCAGTTAAGCAACTTTTACCTGAACTACTTAAATGAAAGATGTTACCTCTAGTCTGAGTACTGGATGTAATTTCAGTTCCAGAGCTTTCCAATATTCTACATTTTCCACCCTTGAATCTGAGGTCATCACCATTATCAACCAACTATCCAACACTGAGAAGATTATGTTTTAGTCCCTCCACATACAAAACATCATTGGTGTTATTCTTACCATCAAAAGAGATGGATCCTCTCCTACAGATTCTACCAGCTGAATTGTCTCCAAATTTCCAAGGCCCACCTTCATATTTTTCAAAGCTTACAAACTTACTTTTATCACCAGTCATATGATGAGAACATCCACTATCAATCACCCATTCATCCTTTTCAATAACCTGACTAGCCAAGGCACTTTCCACATTTGCACAGCTAGTAGATTTAGTAGACACTGGGTCTTCTTCTTTGATAGCAATGAACACCCAATCCTTTTTAGTGGAACCTCCATGACTAGATTCATCATCTGTGACTCCTTATTCTCCATCTTCTTGGACATAGTAGCATTTCTTCTGATCTTTATATCTGTTAGGGTTTGGTTTTGGAAACCTCTCCAGACATCTTGAGGCAAAATGACCAATCTTATTACAAGAAAAACATTTGAGTGGCAACTTTCCTTCATACTTATTGGATCCTCTTGGTATTCTTTTGGCAATAAGAGCTTCAAGATCTGCAGTCTCCATTTCATCATCTTCAAGATCATTCCTTGTCCTTGCCTTCACAAATCTATTTGATCTTGTTGAAGAACTTTCACTCAGATCATATCTTCGTTTTCCATATACACTGGCCTTAAATGCAGATTCAGACTTAGGAAGAGAATCACCAAATTCACTTAATTCAAAATCTAAAATTTTACCAACCAGGTGATCTCTTGTAACTTCTGCGATAGTCCTGATCTCCTCTATAGCAGTAACCTTATGTTTGTATGAATTAGATAAAGATCTGAGCACTTTTGCCACAATCTCTTATTCTTCCAAAGTTCCACTAGCACACCTGATACCACACACAAGTTCATTTATCTTTTGCATGCAGATTGTGATGTTTTCATCTTCACTCATCTTCAGATTTTCAAATTTTCCTCTCAGACTTTGTAGTTTGACACATTTAACATATTTATTGCCTTCATACAGATTCTCCAACTTCTTCCAGATTTCATGAGTAGTTTTTAGTCCAAAGACATTTGTCATTTCTGAATCAGTCAGGGCACTCAACATGGCTTCTTTAGCTCGAAGGTTATTTTTAGTATCCTTGAGTTCATTTGGAGTTGACAGACCTTTCTCCGGAGGATTATACTCTTCCTTAGTTATCACCCAATAAGAATGACCCATGCATTGCAAATGGAAATCCATGTGACTCTTCCAAACAGAGTAATTTGTTCCATCAAATCTCGGACTATCCTTCTTGTAGGTCGACATCTAGGATCTCCTTGGGTGGTTAAGCTCCTTTTAGAGGAACTCAGCTCTGATACCAATTGTTGGAATTAGTCCAGACAACTAAGAGGGAGGGTGAATCAATTTTCCCACAAATTTAACCTTTTCTACTTTTAATCTTCTTTATCAACTTACACTCACATTAATAATGTAAACATTAGAGCATGAATCAATAACACATGAGTAGAAAAAATTGAACACACATAACACCAAGATTTTTACATGGAAACCTGGTTAAGGGAAAACCATGGTGGGGGTTAACCCATAAGATTCATACCCTGTTAAAAGTACTTAGAAGAAAAGAGAAGGCACATGCCTTCGAGCTCAATGCCTAGAGCTCACTGCCTAAATAATTTATGTTTAATACAAAAAGAATTAACTGATAAATAATGTCTCCTTCATGCCTGGTTCAATTTCATTGAATGCTCACAAAACTTATGCTCTGCCCTAAATACTTCTTCTCTAACTCTTCATCAAAATAGCTCTTGTTCTTCTGCTTCTCCTCTGCTCTACTCTACCTTTGATCCTTCATTCATATTATATTGTTTTCACACAAGGATAATTTTCCACAACTCATCAACAAGTATTTATACACTTCATCAATCTTGGAATGAACATCAAGGTTGGCACTACAAGCATCTAACTTAATGTGAATCACTAAGCTGTTGGCCAAACATAACTGGGACTCAAATCTTCCTTGATCAACATGCCATGCTTCATAGAATTACTCTTAGATCATTTACAACATGCTTTTATCATCCAGTCAGCCAAGATTGGGAAGAACAGCAACACCAAGAAGGAAATTGTTGATTGGTTTGTGATGTCAGTCATAACCAAGCACACAAAACAAAAGTCACACAACAACCCTTTTTTATCTTGAAAGATACAATGAATTCAAGGAATTCATGATCCCAAGTCCCGGTCGATTAGTTCATAATCTGCTGATGTTACTCTATGGTTGATGTGTATTGTTGTTTTCCATTTTGGGGCCTTACATAGATTAGTAGATTTTGTTTCTACAACTATGCTATATAGGGAAGTTACTCTACACAGCATATATCTCCAAATGATGTGTCTAAGTTGATATTTGCATGAGTTCTACCCTTATTTGTGGTTCTTTGCATGACATTTTCAATACTACATAGACTTAGCTCAAAATATGCTAATGATATTCAGTTGTCTTCGGGATGTCAGCATATTTTTTTGTTCTGCTTCTGATTTATCATGATGTGCAGTTATGAAAGTGATTTCAATGAAATTAAAATGAGAAAAAGGGTTAGAGAGAGTGATATTCCTAAAATTACTTAACTGAGATCATTAATCCATATACATGTTCCCATACAGCAATGGAGAGAAGAAAACTAAAATCATACTTCACTAGGACAGTCCACAAATCTGCATGATTCACTGCGAATCTTCAAGGGAAAAGTTGACAACAACATGCAATGAAATGAAAGCGCTTCTATAGAACACAGCATTCACCAGTACATATCTAGAAATCAACTTGAAGACTACTTAAGGTTTACAATCACGGTATAGTCTGAAGCTTCATCTCCATACAGTATGTTCATAAAACAGATACATTTACAATGATCTGAGGAAGGGACCTTGATTATTTCAACAATCCAGTCCTCACTAGTCTCAGTAATTTGATCTCTCCTAAAACTATTACAGGTCTGATTTTTCTATATTATTGACCTCCTCTCCTTTTGTACAGTACTGAGGCTCAATATATATATCTCTAGTTTTTCCCCAATCTAGTGCCCAAAAACCCTAGAAGATCAACAGTCAGCATCTTGAAATGCAGTATCCAATAGTGAGAAATGAATCCCGCCAAGAATTTGAGCAGCACACCCAGACAGGGGGCCGCTCCTTCAATAATGTTTCCAACTACAAAATCCTCCGCATTGAACACTTCATCGCCTTCTGGTGTGTTTGGCCCCTTAGGATCTGGCTCGCCGCTTGGGACGTCATCGTCATTTAAAACCCCGCCTTTACGTTCACCTACACACTGTTACTGTGTCGGTAACTCTGCTTCATCCCAGCTACTCCAACAATATGCAATAAACAAGCAGGAATTAGCACCATCGTTTAATAAATCAGTAGGAAAAATGAACATTTGCATTAAAACAGGCTCCAAATGCATAAACATAGCCATCATGCTCAAAAACCACAGAAAACGGGCATAAAAAATGCATATACAGTGTTAAAACTAGTCAGGTCAACCATCATTGACCAGAAACATGCATAGGGTGCCCAAAGAAGATTCAAAATTCCTATCGCTTCACTTTCCCACTCATTTTCCTTGTTTAAATCCTTGTATATCTGATATACAAGCCGAACGTGATATAAGCATTTAACCGCTTTTAATTTGCCTCTAAGTTCCGCAATGTATATTTCGTTGTATGTTGAGCAACGTGTATCAATATACATTGTGGATGTGATACATTGATTCAATCAGATTTCAATCTTTTCAATTTCATAGCCCGTATGCTTCCTTTGTATATTTCGCTTGTATATTGCGACATACAAACATAAAATATACAAGCATTTATCTTTGTTTCATAACTTTTCAATTCCGCCATATAAAGCAACCTATCGAATCCGCAATGTATCTCTTGATATGCAGACTCGGACGTGATACATAGCATAAATCTGATTTCAGATTCATCTGGATTCTAGCTTGTATGTGTAAGATGTAACGTATGTTTCAAAATATACAAGCTGAAACTTATACAATGAATTAGCATTGTTTGATAACTCCTTGAAGTCCGCGTTGTATGTCTGCAATGTATATCGGGTCTTGTATCTTACGATATACATTGGGGCTTTATACACTGCAACAATCAGATTCTATTTTATTTGGATTTTGGCTCTTGTATAAGTTCAATGTATGTCAGCCTTGTATATAAGAATATACAAGCCCGATATACATTAAATTAACCCTGTTTCATAAAAATGTTAGTTCTAAGCAATGTATAAAGTAATGTATATCCGCCCTGTATGTTACGCAATATGCATTGTGGAAACATACAAGGAATTAACCACTTTTAATACTCCCTTCAGGTCCGTGTGATGCATATGAATGTTGCATGTATCTTGACTTGTATATTTCGTTTGTATGTAAAAACATACAAGCGAAAAACATACAACAGTTTAACTCCTTTTCATATTCCTTCGGGTCCGCGGCCTGCACATTGCAAATGTATATATCAAATGTATATTCAAATATACAAGCCCAAAATATACAATGAATTAACATTGCAAAATAACTTTTCGATTCCAGCCCTTGTATAAATGCATTGTATGTTACGACCTGCCAAACATACAAGCGCGAGATACATGCAACAAATTTAAACATTTATTCATTTCAACCTAAAACCACCTCGGGTCCATCTTGTATGTATGCATAAACTCTACCAAATGTATACAAGGCAAAAAGACATACAAATGACCTTGTATATGAACCTGAATGCACAAGCGACTAAGTACAAAAATAAAACCCTTTGCATATTCGAACAACCCTGTATATGCAAAGCGATATACAAACCTAAATGTACATTTTACCAAAATGATCATAACTTGCAAAATATAGCAAATTTTAACATGGTTCAAAAAGTAACCCTAGCTCATTTTTGACAAGGAATCTAACCATACTATGCACTGATACTAAAATGCATTTTTTCAGCATTTTTAACAAGGTTTGCAATTTTAACCCCTTTTTCCCTTTACCACCAAGCAAAATGACACACACAAGCAAAAAGCAAAAAGCCACAGCAAGGGTCCTCATTCTGCTAAGGAGTAAAATGGGGCATGTTGTGAACATCACAACAACTAGCAACCAAACAAAACAATCAAATTCAACCCATTAAAGAAAATTGAATGAAATAAATTCATAACTTCCAACTATCTTTTCTGCAAATTATTATCCAACTTAAGACTCAATATATTCAATAAGGTGCATGAATTTTGATTTCAGTTTAAGTGGGTGCACATGGTTAATAAGCCTCATCTTGAAGATCAGTTGAACAAACTGGTGACTGATATTAGACTATGTAGGTGAGGACATTCCCTCATAGCCAACCAGATAGAGCCTTGCTGCCAGCGAGCGTCCATAGCCCCGGTAAGGTTATCATTACAATTCTCCTAAGTAGAGCCCCACTGCCAGCGAGCATCTATAGCCCCGGTAGAGTTACTTAGATGGCTTAATCTGGATTTTCAATATAATCCATTTTATTTTTTTATTTTATTTATTTTTGTATTTCATAGAGATTTCATAAAATATTGCATTTGTAACTTCATGATGCAAGGAGTGGTCACTTGCTGAAATTAAGCTGAGAATTGTAATGGTAGCAAGGGTGACCTCTGATTTTTCACCTAATATCTACACTGGTAAGTTCAAAAAACCCAAGGATTTTAGGTGTGTCATTGTGAGAAACATTCCTTGAATACTCAACCCATTCTTATTGAATACAAAATTTCACAAGTTAAACAACTCTCTACATTCATGACAGTCACAACAAGTTATGCATAGATTTCAAATAATTAACCTTAATGATCTCAATTTTCCATTGTTTTCAGTGGTTGTTAATCTACCCCTTTATACTCTAAATCAAAAGAAAGATCCCTGCTGAGGAAACAAAGCAACCAAAACAAAACAAGCAAAACAAAGCCACTATACAAACAACTATACAAAGAAAGTACACTATGATACACATGACTGTCATGATGCAATCCTCAGGCCTAAAAATAGTGTTTGAGGAACTGTCCATTAACTGGTAATGGAACATCCTCACATGTTAAGGTCTTGAGCCTGTAGGTGCTATCTCCTAGAATTTTAGAAATTTGAAAGGGGCCTATCCAGAGTTTGTCAAATTTACCATGATCACCCTTCCTTTCATGTGCTTTGTCCCACATCAGGACTAGATCTAAGATCCTAAAAGCCTTGATTATGGCCCTTTTGTAAAACTAGCGCTTGACGATAGCCTGATGTTTAGCAAATTGGTTAATTTCTGCACTTCTTTTTTCCTCTAGGTGCATTAGTTGTAGCAGTCCAACTTCCTGTTTATTATCTATGCCTAGGTACTCTTGTGCAAACTGTATCGGAGGAATGTTTAAGTTGACAGGGAGGATGGGATCCACCCCATATACTAAGTGAAAAGGTGAATTTCCTAATGCTGCTTTATTTCTGGTTCTATCTACCCACAAGGCATATTTCAATAGAGTGTTCCATTCCCTTGGGTTCTTATCTATCATCTTTTTTATGATGTTCAATAGGTTCTTGTTTGTGGATTCTGCTAATCCATTCCCTTGGGGGTAGTAATTTGAGGAGAATTTTAAAATGACCCCATTATCGAAAGCCCAACTTGACAATTTAATTGAAGCAAAAGTAGGCCCATTATCACATACTAAAGCATATGGAACTCCATACCTGGTCACTATATTGGTTTCCAAAAACCTAATAACATCCTCAGCATTGCATGTCCTACTACTGACAGCCTCAGTCCACCTAGTACAGTAATCAGTACTAGTTAAAACATACCTATGGCCTAAGGATGAGGGAGGATTGATGGGTCCTATGAAGTCCATTCCCCATAGAGCAAAGGGGTGCATCTCCATCACTAGCTGCAAAGGTTGAGCAGCATATTTCTCTCTATTGGCAGCAACCGACACATATGACAGCATTTGATGTGTTTAGCTATATCTCTAAAAATTGTGGGCCAATAATACCCTGCCTTGAGGATAGCATGAGTGGTGGCTAAGGACAACCCATGTACAGTCCCAATTTATCATGTAATTCTGTTAGCACCTTATCTTCTTTTGATCTTTTTAAGCATCTTAGGTATATCCCCTCATAGTTTTTCTTGAAAAGGACTCCTTTTAACATAAATTTCAGCGACCTTATCTTCAGGGCTCTCCTCTGTGAGGCCTACAGTCTTGAGGGACATCTCCCAGTGGTCAGGATATGCCTAATGTCTGAGTACCATTCTCTGTCATCTTTTGCATTTACGATGTACTGCTGGCTTAGGATATTAGGATCAACCTCTAATATCTTCTGGCTTAATGCCTGCCCTCTTACTAGTTTCATAGGGGTAATGTCCATATCATACTCCTAGAGGACAGTGATCCATTTAGCCCTTTTCTCACCTGGTTCACTTTGCATTAGCAACATTTTCACTGCTACATCGGGTACAATAGCAATCACCCTACTTCTCAGGATGTAGTGCCTGAACTTCTTGACTTCTCAGACCAAAGGAAGCACCTATCTTTCAACATCCATATATCTGAGCTCTGCGTCTCTGAAAGGGCATCTCATGAAGGCTATAGGACTTTCTTCCTTTTCTTCATTTTTTTGTGTCAGTACTACTGCAAAGGTATGTTCTGAAGCAAATGAGTAGATGTAGAAGTCCTTGGTGTAATCTGGACTAATCAGGACTGGAGCATTTGATATGGCCTTTTTAATGTCTTCAAAAGCAACTCTAGCCTCTGGGGTCTATTCAATTTTAGCATCCTTCTTGAGCATGGCGTTCAAGGGCCTGACTATCTCTGCAAAGCCAGTGATAAATTTCCTAATAAAATTAATCTTACCAAAGTAAGATTTGAGCTCTATCTTGCTTCCAAGTAGTTATATCTTCATGATGGATTTATTCTATCAAGATCAATGATGATCCCGTCTTCAGTTATCAAGTGGCCTAGCAATTTCTCCGTGGTCATCCCAAATATACACTTCTTGGGATTCAAGGATATCCCGTACTGCTTGCACTTCTTCAACACCTTTCTCAGGTCCTCTACATGGTCCGCTATATCTTTGGAGAACACCGTTAAGTCATCCATGTATATTACTATGCACTTCCCAATCAAGCCTCTGAAGGCTATGTCCATTGCTCACTGAAATGTGGCTCCAACGTTTATCAATCCAAACGACATGAGCCTGTAGGCGAAGATCCCCCATTTCATGTTAAATGCAGTTTTCAATCTATCGATTCTATCCACCATCACCTAGTTGTATCCTTAGAAACCATCCAAGAAGGACATCATCTTGGCACCATTCACCATTTGCAAGACTTCATCTAGCGAAGGCAAAGGATAATTATCTTTTTCAGAATCTCGATTCAAATTCCTGAAGTCCACGCACAGTCTGATGTCACCGTTCCTCTTTCTCATTGGGACTAGGTTTGCCACCCACGTGGAGTGCCTCACAAGAAATATGATCCTGGCATCGAGCAATCTTTTAACTTCTTTGAAAATGATTGGCTCTAGTAAAGCGTTGACGGGTCTTTGCTTTTGCTGAAAAGGCTTGGCGTCTGACTTCATAGGTATCGTATGAGTGATGACTGATGTATCAAAAGTTTTCAATTCGTCATACGTCTAGGCTATGACATGGATGTAATCTTTGAGGGATTGAGTTATCCCTTTCAACTCTTCTTTTGTACAGACCTTCCCAATCAGAACATTTCTTCTTCTATCACCTTGCCCAAGGTTGACCTATGAATGCTGTCCCTCATCAGCCTTTTGAAGATCCCTTTATTTCAGCATGTTGTCCAAATCAAATGCTCTCTCCAGCTCTATCATTCCCCTAGGGATTTTGTTACTTGGTAGCTCGAGGATTTCTTCTTCCTCCCAGACATGATCTTCTAGATTCTTTTCATCAATAATCAGTGCCTCAAAAACATCTCTATTGGAAATAACATCCAATATATGCTGATCATCTTCAAATACTTGGAGATTAGTTACATTATCAGGTACTGAAGGCACTGATACTAATTCAACTGAGAATCTTTTTAAACTTGATATGGACAGTGGCTCTAGAGTATTGGCAACCTGCGCCAAAGCATCTGTTGTGTGGTTTTGCTCTCTGGGTACATGTGTGATATTGAATGCATCAAACTCTTCTATTAAGTCCCACACTTTGTGTCTGTAATTGGACAGCCTCATGTAATTGCAAGAGTATATACCTCTTACCTGTCTGACAACTAATTTTGAGTCCCCATAGACATGCAAAATTTTGTCCTTCTTCCTAAGAGCGAACAGTATCCCATGAATTAGAGCTTCATATTCTGTCACATTATTTGTACATGGGAACTACAATCTGTATGCTGCCAAATAGGATTTTCCAGATGGGTCAATGAGGTCTATTCCTACTCCAGCTCTTTGTTTTGACTTGGATCCATCAAATCTGAGGATCCAAGGTTCATCCTCAGCTAAAAGCTTGTCTGGTGCTTCCTTCTTTCTTTTGGCTCTGGTAGCCACACCACTGGATATCCATTTTAGCTTTGGTGTCCCAGTTTTCTTAAACACCACCTCATCGGCTTTATGGGGAGCTGATACTTCTTCTTTTCTCTTATCACCAATAGGAACATTCTCTGGACCAAGCAACGTATGTCTTCTCAAGATATGCAGGCACAACGAGCAAGATGTCTCCGAGTGAGGTGCTTCATGCAACCTGCACCACTTCTCAATCAATGGATCCTGGGGAGGCCTATGCTACTACGTCATCTTTTAGATTTCTTTTGACAGAAACTCCTTGAACTTGGACAGATTGCTACCACTATCCTCATCAGATAACACGTAATCTGACTCCACTAAACAATCACTCCTAGGGGTGATTGTCTTCTTGTTCTTATCATTACCCCTGTTGCATACTAGTATCTCTTCTGTCATCTGGATAGAACCTTCATCCTTCTGTGTGCATCCTCTTGTTCCTGCAAGAGACAAACATAAATTAGTATCACTATAGTTACTATGGAACTCACCGTGGGTGAAGATGCTTCGCCATATGTTTGTTCCAACTCCAACATGTCTAAACAGGCATCGCAAGTTTTTTTAGAATGAGCCTCATCATGCAACCTACATCATCCATCAATCAGAATATCATGAATAGGCACACTTAATAATTGACATTGTTTCACCTGTCTAAACAAATGCATCTTAAATTTCTTGAAATGATCCAGTACTATTTTATTTCTAAGATTACAATCAGGCTCTAAATTTATTTCATCACTCCAAAGGTCACCATTATGATCATGTATGTCAAGCATCAAGATTTCTTCTATGCTAGCGGTTTCAGGTCTGATGGAGTAAACTCTAGGTTCCACATCCACATACATGATTTCATTGGTTCTGTTATATTCAGTGATCATGTGTCTCATGCGAGGTTTAGCTTTGATCTTTATCTGATTTGGTATACCCTTCCAAGGTAGCCACATATGGCTGAAATTAGTTGACATGTATCCATTGAGAGTTTTTGACTAGTCTATGCTAAGTAACATTCCATATGTATCAGGTATATCTACTACCTGAATATCAATATAGTGCTAGACTCTGGGATCCGATGCTAGCTGCATGTGAACGTGGGTCAGTTCTCCTACCACACTTACTTTAGTTTTGTCCAATTGTGTTACCTTCTTCAATGATTAGTAGGATGTAACCCTAAAGCGTTGCATATGGATAGGGGCATTACATTGGTAGATGCTCCTGAGTCTACTAAGAAGTTTGCAAATTTTTATCAAACATCCTTGTGGTAAGGAGGAAGGGAGGTGACTCACAATAGCTGGGGTTTTAGGTTTGACATTAACGTTCTTGGTAGCATGATCTTTATTTCTAAATTGGCCCAGGGTATGGCTATCTTCCTTTTGAGTAGAACCATCCAATGATTTCATGAAAGCGTTCTTGATAGTAGGGGTTTTAAGCAACTCTAACATTGGCAAGCTGATCTTTACTTTTTTCATTTCATCTGCCAGATATGTAACCAATTTGTCAGATTTAGGAAGTGGATTTGCAGCTTTTGATGCTGTGTTATGCAGTGTCAGATGTTGAGCGTCGACCTTGGGGAGTCCAGGGTTATTACTTGCCTTGGGATCAGGTGGAGTGTTGAAATTGTTTGGAGGCAATGAGGTACTCAAAGGACCAACAGATCTATTTAAGTTATTCCTTAAGTTGTAGTTATGCCTACCCTGAGGTTGCTGTTGATAAGCATTGACTTCCTCATGCTCAATTGATGGCTCATTCTCATCCTCAAAGGGGAAAATGTAGTTAGACTCAAAAGCCATGGCTGATTCCTCACATGTTGAAGTGTAATCCTGATGTGATGATATTGTCTGCTGATAAGGACAATGCATGAAGCTTTCTAGTACTAGGGCAGAATCATACTCACAGGGGACAATTTCATTTCCCTCTACATAAGGTGGGTTACCTGAGGTACTGGCCACTTCAGCTTGGAATATGCTAGCAGCAATCCTGAATTAAGGATAGTCCAACTCTACATGAGCATTGGTGTTATGTATTCTGCACCAGTTCGTAAGTGCCGCCTCTGCAAGGTTTACTTTGGTGGTCTGCCTAGGTTCACCAGGAGGCTAATTGTCTAGGGGTGATGGCAAGGAACCATTGTTAGGCCTAGTGTTCCACACTCTAGGCTATCTAGGAGGATTATTGTTGCCATTGTTGTTGTACCCCCTATCAGGATAATTAGGTTTGTCATTGGCATAACCTCTGTTTTGATTAGGTTGGGAGTAGAAATTCTAATTTCTTAGATGAGTGACCTCAGTAGTAAGTTTTCTTAACAGAGCTGATATTTCTTTGATTTCTTCCTTCTCTTCTTGAACCTTGGCCATCACATTCTCTGTCTGGGTCTTGAAAAAGGAAGACCCATTGTTATTGTTGGATTGTTCTACACCCTGAGGCACTTGTGTTTGATATGGTAACATCTGGTTATTCCCACTCAGTGGGGGCATGACACTGAGTGGTGATATTTGTAAAGGGGCTGGCATCACAGCTGAAGGCATCATGGCTCCATTGGTCTGTTGGTGGACAGGATATGTAAGATAACCAGGAAGTGTAGGGAAAGCAATATTTGGTGTGGGAGTAGGAGCCAATTACTGACTAACTTTGATAGCTTCCTCAAAAGCCTGTGCTAAAGTCATTACACCAGGGTGTGTCCTTCTAATAAACATGGAGGTTAGGGGATCTAAAGCTGAATAATAAATACTCCTAGCAACCTCATCTGCTACAACGTAGGGAGCAACCAGTTTAGACAACATCTTTTGGAATCTAGCGTTGAAGTTTGCAATGGGTTCTCATTTGCACCTCTTAATGGTGGCAAAAAGATGATAGTTCATTGAAGGATCTATAGGCACCTTGAATCTATCCTTGAAAGCTTTTTCTAAGGCATCCCATGAACGGACTAAACCCTGACCTAGACTGGTATACCAGTTATAGGCCTCTTCACCTAAGGAGAATAGAAACAATCTGCATACCACATCCTCATACTCAATTCTAGCCCTACAAAAAGCTTCCTTGAAGGTCCTGACATGATGATCAGCATCTTGATATAAATGGTACCTAGGGCAAATTTTATTTGGATTTTTAGGCAAAGCATGTTATGCATTGAAGGCCAGCGGTGACTCTGCTGTGAAAAATGACATCACAACCAGTGGAGGTTGGATTTGGGGTATGACAGGCTAAGGTTGGGCCTGAGGTGTGATAGGTGGTCCTGTGGGTATTTGAAAGCCAATAGGGGTTACAGGAGAACGCTCTGGTGAGGCTTCTGTCGCACTAGAATCAGGGGTGTGATGAATGTCCATAGTCCTAGGTCTAAATCCCCTGATAGGCAGTTCTTCGAAGAGTCCACTAGATCTGGACCTGGTATTTGGCCTGAAAGTCAGGATTTCTAAAGTTTTTAAGGCAAAATGGCAAGTTTATGGCCAAAATTCAAACCACCGGTATGTTTAAGCAATGTATGTAGGAATCTACGGTTTCCTTTGTCAACAATAGCCCTCCTTCTAGTGCCAATTTTTCTATTGATTGCTTCATGATGTCAGTCACAGCCAAGCACACAAAATAAAAGTCACACAACAACCCTTGTTTATCCTGAAAGATATGATGAATTCCAAGAATTCATGATGCCAAGTCCCCGTCGATTAGTTCATAATCTACTGATGTTACTCTGTGGTTGATGTGTATTGTTGTTTTCTATTTTGGGGCCTTATGTAGATTAGTAGATTCTATTTCTGCAACTATGCTATACAGGGAAGTTACTCTACACAGCATATATCTCCAAATGATGTGTCTAAGTTGATATTTGCATGAGTTCTACCCTTATTTGTGATTCTCTGCATGACATTTTCAATACTACATGCACTTAGCTCAAAATATGCTAATGATATTCAGTTGTCTTCAGGATGTCAGCATATTTTTCTATTCTGCTTCTGATGTATCATGATGTACAGTTATGAAAGTGATTTCAATGAAATTAAAATGAGAAAAAGGGTTAGAGAGAGTGAGATTCCTAAAATTACTTAACTGAGATCATTGATCCATATACATGTTCCCATACAACAATGGAGAGAAGAAAACTAAAATCATACTTCACCAGGATAGTCTACAAATCCACATGATTCAATGCAAATCTTTGAGGGAAAAGTTGACAACAACATGCAATGAAATGAGAGTGCTTCTATAGAACACATCATTCACCAGTACATATCCAGAAATTAACTTGAAGACTACTTAAGCTTTACAATCAGGGTATAGTCTGAAGCTTCATCTCCATACAGTATGTTCATAAAACAGGTACATTTACAATGATCTAAGGAAGGGACCTTGATTATTTCAACAATCCAGTCCTCACTAGTCTCAGTAATCCGATCTCTCCTAAAACTATTACAGGTCTGATTTTTTTGTATCATTGACCTCCTCTCCTTTTGTACAATATCGAGGCTCAATATATATATCTCTAGTTTTTCCCCAATCTAGTGCCCAAAAACCCTAGTAGATCAACGTTCAACATCTTGAAATACAACATCCAACGGTAAGAAATGAATCCCACCAAGAATTTGAGCAGCACACCCAGACAGGGCACCACTCCTTCAATAATGTTTCCAACTGTAAACTCCCCTGCATTGAAAGCTTCATCGCCTTCTGGTGTGTTTGGACCCTCGGGATCTGGCCCGCCGCCTGGGATGTCATTGTCATTTAAAACCCCGCATTCGTGTTCTCCTGCATGCTGTTACTATGTCGGTAACTCTGCTTCTTCCCAGCTACTCCAACAATCTACAATAAACAAGAAGGAATTAGCACCATCATTTAATAAATCAGCAGGAAAAATGAAAATCTACATTAAAATAGGCTCCAAATGCACAAACATAGCCATCAAGCTCAAAAACCATGGAAAACGGGCATAAAAAACACATATACAACGTTAAAACCAGTCGGGTCAACCATCGTTGACTAGAAACATGCATAGGGTGCCCAAAGAAGCTTCAAAATTCCTATCGCTTCACTTTCCCGCTCATTTTCCTTGTTTAAATCCTTGTATATCCGATATACAAGCCGCACATGATACAAGCATTTAACTGCTTTTAATTTTCCTCTGAGTTCCGCACTGTATATTTCGTTGTATGCTGAGCAATGTATATCAATATACATTGTGGATGTGATACATTGATTCAATTGGATTTCAATCTTTTCAATTCCGTGGCCTATATGCTTCCTTTGTATATTTTGCTTGTATATTGCAACATACAAATGCAAAATATACAAGCATTTATCTCCATTTCATAACTTTTCAATTCCGCCATATAAAGCAACCGATCGAATCCGCAATGTATCTCTTGATATGCAAACTCGGACATGATACATAGGATAAATCCGATTTTAGATTCATCTAGATTTTGGCTGGTATGTGTAAGGTGTAATGTATGTTTCGAAATATACAAGCTAGAACTTATACAACGAATTAGTATTGTTTGATAACTCCTTGAAGTCCGCGTTGTATGTCTGCAATGTATATCAGGTCCTATATCTTATGATATACATTAGGGCTTTATACACTGCAACAATAAGATTCTATTTTATTTGGATTTCGGCTCTTGTATAAGTTCAATGTATGTCGGCCTTGTATATAAGAATATACAAGCCCGATATACATTAAATTAACCCTATTTCATAAAAATGTTAGTTCTGATCAATGTATAAAGTAATGTATATCCACCCTGTATGTTACAAAATATGCATTATGGAAACATACAAGGAATTAACCACTTTTAATACTCCCTTCGGGTCCGCGCGAT
This sequence comes from Cunninghamia lanceolata, assembly GCA_027924645.1. Taxonomy (NCBI): domain Eukaryota; kingdom Viridiplantae; phylum Streptophyta; class Pinopsida; order Cupressales; family Cupressaceae; genus Cunninghamia; species Cunninghamia lanceolata. Next base: position 5,296,112 of record BSBN01001807.1, read on the forward strand.
GCATATGAACATTGCATGTATCTTGACTTGTATATTTCGTTTTGTATGTGAAAACATACAAGCGAAAAACATGCAATAGTTTACCTCCTTTTCATAATCCTTCGGGTCTGTGGCCTGCACATTGCAAATGTATATATCAAATGTATATTCAAATATACAAGCCTGAAATATACAATGAATTAACATTGCAAAATAACTTTTCGGTTCTGGCCCTTGTATAAATACATTGTATGTTACGACCTGCCAAACGTACAAGTGCGAGATACATGCAATGGATTTAAACATTTATTCATTTCAACCTAAAACCACCTCGAGTCCATCTTGTATGTATGCATCAACTCTACCAAATGTATACAAGGCAAAAAGACATACAAATGACCTTGTATATGAACCTGAATGCACAAGTGACTAAGTACAAAAACAAAACCCTTTGTATATATGAACGACCCTGTATATGCAAAGCGATATGCAAAATATGGCAAATTTTAACATGGTTCAAAAAGCAACCCTAGCTCATTTTTGACAAGGAATCTAACCATACTATGCACTGATACTGAAATGCATTTCTTCAGCATTTTTAACAAGGTTTGCAATTTTAACCCCTTTTTCCCTTTACCACCAAGCAAAATGACACACACAAGCAAAAAGCAAAAAGCCACAATAGGGGTCCTCATTCTACTAAGGAGTAAAATGTGGCGTGTTGTGAACATCACAATAGAAATGTTCATTGACAAGCTCAAATTTCAATGCAGACCTCCAACATAATAGCCACACTATCCAAAGACCTCTACAAGCACATTGAATTCAACAAAAACATCTGAACTCCTCCAAATCATCAAAATCACTTGCACCTTCCTTCGAAACCTCAAGAACACTATCTGCCATGACTGTCACATTAGGAAGATTGCTTGCAAACCTCCATACCATGAACCACTTGAATGAATGATACACACTAACTTCCCAAACATGTCTCTCGATCCACAAATCATCATTATACATATCCTGAAGAATCCAAACCTCTTTCCTGTCACTCTGTCTCTTCTAAACACTGCAAAACTGGTTCAACTCAGATGGCTTCTTCAAATCTTTATGTAAACCCTTCAAAACTTAACTGGAGCTTCTTTAGACAATCCTCTACTCAGCCATATGGTCCATATACATTGACCCTCATTAATTTTCTCAATATCCTCAACAATCCAGTCTTCTATACAAACAACAAAATAGGATATAGTTGACAGCAATGGCAACAAGGATATGTTGACATCAATGGCAACACCGCTTAGGCACATATTTGCAATAGTTTTATGGTTAAGGGTTCAGTATTGTACAAGAAAAATCATGAGGGAATCTATTTGAGATGTCTTGATAAATCAGAAGTGGCACAAGTTTTGGAAAGCTTTCAAGAAAGATTTGGTACAAGGCATGGCTCTAGTCTATCCACCGCAAACCAGATTCATTGAGCTACGTATTATTGGCTTATGCCTTTCAAAGACTCTCATACACATGTTCAGACCTGCCATATTTGTTAGACTATTGACTCTAGGGAAAGAAACACAGTAATGCCTTTGCAACCAATCATGGAGGTATATCCATTTGCTTAATGGGGGCTTAACTTTATTGGTATGATCAATCCACCTTCCTATGTGGGACACAGGTATATTCTAACTGCTACTGATTATTGTACTAGATGGTCTGAAGGTCAAGCATGTAAACAATGCATGATAGAGGTAGTAATAAAGTTTATTGAAGAACATATTATTATAAGGTTTGGCTATGCATTTACTATAGTCTATGACAATGGTCCTACATTTTCATTTCTACATTTCTCAAACTGGGCATTTGATTATGGAATTGTGTTGAATTTTTTATCTAATTACTATCCCCAGGGAAATGGTGTCACTGAGTTCACAAATAAGAATCTACTAGATGTTCTCAAAAAACTACTTGACAAGAATCCTAGGGAATGGCACACTGAGCTTAGGTTTGCCTTATGGGTAGATAGGATACGAAACAAGATTGCTTTAGGAACTTTGCCTTATCACTTGATCTATGAGTTGGAGCCTATGTTTCCTATTCATTTGAGAATACCTATTCTATAGTATATGCAGGACTACCTAGAGTTTGATGACAAAAATTCCACTTGCTTGACACAATTACTACACCTAGAAGAAAAATGAGATGTTTCTATTGAGAATTTTGCCAAACATCAGGGTATTGTGAAATGTTGGTTTGATAGGAGGGACAAAGTAAAAGCTTTTTGTATTTCAGATTTGGTTTTGTACTGGGGTAAATCTCACAAAAAGAAGGGAGAACACAGGAAGTTTGACAAACTTTGGTTAGGACCCTATCAGATAGCTGAAATCTTGGGATATAGTACATATCATCTAAAAACACTTACCGGTGAAGGTCTCCCTCTGCCTATTAATGGGCAATTCTTGAAGTGCTATTTACAGGCTTTGGAGGTGCCTCTACCTTTTGTTTGTGTACATAATTTTCTTCTCTATTCTTTTGCTTTGGTTAGTTTTAGTTGTTCTTCTGGTTTGGTTAGGGTTAGTATTTCTGTTACTATAGTGTTAGTTGCTGCTTGTTTTCATTTTTGCTTTGCTATTTTCCTTCCAGTTTTTGTTTGGAGTCTTCCATTTTATAAATAAGGTGGCAATTGTAATGCAACCCAAAAGGCATTCTTTGGGCCTATGGTTCAATATTTCCTTGAGAAACCTTGGTCATGAACCTGGGAGTTTTCTTGTAGGTTCCATTGTTAACATCGGATAGCATGATGCTTGTTCTTGGGAGATGAGTCACTAGTTTAGTCTGACCTAAAGTATTTTGAGATCTCATACCTTTTCACATCTTAAATGATCCCAAAGTTTCTAAGAAATTCTTTGTGATCTTGGGTTAAGTGAAAAAACCTTAAGGTCTCACCTTTTCCGCCACTATGATTCCCAATGCAATAAAGTTGAACTAGTGTATGTAGCCCATGTGACAGTCTCATGTGCTATAAGGGTATGTGGTACTTTCTAGTACTCTTATCAAAAAGCCAAGTTAATTGAATCATCAAATAAGAAATTTATCCAAAATTCATACTTCGTAGTACTCCCATAATATCACTCAATTAGCTAGAGGATTCAAGCATCTCTATTGGGGCCATAGACACCTAATTGGTAGTAGAGCAATCTTTGAGTGGAATCATAGAGACAACCTTGTCAGGGATATAGACGCTTGACTGGTAGCGAGGTAATGTCTAGGTAGTTCATAAGGTGAGTATCATTGATGTAGCTTAATGTAAGAAAACTTGGATGGTATTAGTTTCTAAGGGATGGAAATAAATACATTTACACACACTTGGATCCTTGGAATGCTGATAGTTGTATTAAGTTCTTGACTTTTGATTCCTTAACCTTGTTATCATGTTCATTTGGTTTGATAAGTGGAAAACTTAGAGTTTTTGGGTTTGTAACTATCATTTATCTTAGAAATTCTTTGGAGCATTTCCCCAATAGAGTCGCCATTTGTTGTGCCTTGCACACACACCCCATTTTGTCAGATGGACACCCCCTCTTTTGCTTTGGCCGAAGTCTTAGTTTGTCCTTCCTTATGGTGATGAGAAAGTGAATTCATGTTTAAGTTGGGTGATTTGCTTTGAATTTGGTGGTTGTGAAGACTTAGGTCTACTTAGTGCTCTTCATGATTGATTTGCAAAGAGTTTTGATTTTTTTATACATGGAAAGTGGGTCTTTTTTACCTTTGTGCTAAAATCAAGCTTCATTAGACATAGCACTAAAAAAAGCTACTACAGGACATATCTGGTAACTCCTAAAAGTTCCACTAACCTTTAGTTAAGTGCCTTTAGATAAAATTGGGCTTTTCACCCTTCACTAGATATTGCACTACTTTTGAGGGTTGCATGACATGTTTGGTGCCACCCATTTCGCCCACACATCCGATGACCAAAATTTTCCCTGCTTTCTAAGTTCTGACTGCTTCACACTCTGTCAACTAACAGTGGCATTTATGACACTTTGTCAGAGTTTAAAAGTTGAAGTCTTTGCACATTTCCTCATTTACACTCAAACTCTCTTTGTAAACTAGATCTCTGGTGATCTAGCTATCCTGTAGTGATTTGTAGCACATTTGAGGATTCCATTATGTCGATTGGAGGGTTCTTGTGGTTGGCTTGAAGGTTTTATTTGCATTTTAACTTTGAATAGGTCAACTTTTCTTACCCTTCTTTTAATTACAATTGCATTTACTATTTATTTCCTATCTGAATTTCATTTGGAGTTGATTAGAGATTTCTTTTTTTTCATGACACGATAAATGGTGCAATTAGAAAACCCTAGATTTTTCATTTCTACTATTTTTGTATAGGGTTTGTATGTTCATAGATCATAAATTGTGTTAAGAGGGTTTAACATGTCAGAATCATGTTATTAGGGTTATAATTGGCATATCTTTTGATGAGTAGGCCAGTATATGAAATTGTTGCACTTGATGGGTCTTCTACTAAAATATCATTTTCCTTATGATCATTTAGATGAGGTGCCTTAAGTGGGAAAATTTGGGTAATGTGACTTTCCATCCTCACTATATTTATTCATTGGAGACCCAGTTTCTGGCTCTGTCCCATAGATCACTTTCAGTTTTCCTTAGTCTTTGATAATCTCAAGTTGTGGCACTTTACACTAATTTTGAGGGGTTCCAGACACATCTGGTGACCCCCATATCTCCTGCTTCCTCTGATAGCCTTCGTTCCACCTGCTTAATCACCTTAAAGATCCCATAGGGTGTTTTGCATGGATTTCATGCATCATCAGACATATCTTGTGACCCCCTAAACCTCCGCATGTCTAACGAAGTCCACGTCAATCGCTTCAAAACTTTGGATAGCCGGAGGGTACCTTCTGTTGATTTTTGTTGATACTAGAAATATCATGAGAAGCCCATTTCACTCACTTATCTAGTGTTGATCATTTTGTCTACTTATACTGTGACACCTTTTACCTCCGCTTTATCCCCTACCATATCAAATGCTTGCTCAAGGTAGAAAAGGTTCGTAAGTGCTAAAACTTAAACTTACTAGACATGTTTGGTGGAGGTCAAAATCCATGCTTGTCCTACAGGAGACATATCACCCGCTATATCTTGTAGAGGTTAAAAACTTCACTTATCCAGTAGCAACCAAAAATATCATTGTATCTTGTCAAGACCAAAAATCCCGCATTTTGTGTAGAATAGCCACAGTACCTTAAATGCTATATAATTTCTTTTCCTAGACTAAGTCTTTGCATAATTCATTGATTTTAAAAGATTTACTTATTATAATTGATGTAGAGATTGAATTTTTTGCAGTACTTAATGATGATATCTTGTAAGAGGGCAAAATCTCTCTTTTCATTGTATTTGGTTCAATTTGATATCTAGGTGGAAAATTAATGATTAGAAACTCTTGTAAATGTAATATCTTGATGATTTGTGCAAGTTTCAAGATTAGATTGATATATTCAGGCATATAGATTAGTATTCAATTAGGGTATTCATTAGGGTATTGTATTATAGCATAGATGTCTACAAGGGTTCTAAACATGAAGTAGGAATTCAAAGACATCCCTCCCACCTCCAAGATCACCTCAACATGGAACAACATAGGACATACAAACTTGGGTCACATTGACCTAGATGATTTTAGACTGAGGATCTTTGGTGATAAACCAACTGATTGGGCAAGAAGAATAAGGGATAATGGAATTGCCCAGGTAGCTGCATTACCCACTTTAGTCTAGTGCCTTGAGTTAATGATAGCTTGTGCTGAAAGATACCATACCCCAACTAGGTTAGTAGTGACTCAATATTGGGAGAGTAGTTGCAAGATTTACTATAGAGGCACTTGCAGAGGCATTTGACATCCCTCCTTTCCCCACTTTGACTATTGGCGTGCAAGGGATCAGAATCAAAACATGTATGATCAGGGACCAAAAGCTTGTAGAAGAATAATAAATGACACATGGATGAAGAAGAACAGGACATCAATGGCAAAAGTTCACCATGTTTTGTATGGAAGTGATTTGAAGGAAGAGGTGGGAGACCTAGTTGCATGATTGAGTAGAATCATGGGACTACCTCTTGCCTCCACCTTTGAGCCTTAGATGTTTAGTTACATTGAGGAGATCCTTAAGGGAGATAGGAACATACACTAGGCCCAATTGATTAGTGATAATATCCATGAAGTTTCCCTAGCCTTAGATGAATATAAGAACTTCCAATGGACTTCTTATGTGGTTTATATGTTAGCTAGAAACTTTGTTTATCCAGGGTTGTCTCAATTACTAGAGGTTGGTAATGGTGATGGACAACTAAAAGCATATGAGTGTTATCCTCAACTACAACTTGACTAGTCCCTAGTGCACTATAAGAGAGTTAATGATGCATTTAATATGCACATTACCAGGATGTATCAAGGAGATATCTCAATAAGAATATCTCTTGAAGCTGCTAATATAGTCCAGAACTATGGTAGATGGTACATACAGTTTCCCAAATTCACATATCTTAGGGTTCAAGGATTTAAGGAAGTTGCTTATAGGCTGCCAAAGTACCATACAAACAAGATAGTCCTATTGGAATTAACAAGGTAGTTGTGTACTTTTCAATGTATGTTGAAGCACTGGCATAGTCTCAATCAAATTCCCTATTCTCGTAGACCAATGATTGTTTACATGCATTACCATTGGTGTAGAAAATTATTTAGATATTGAACTACAACAACTCTACCTAAGTTTCTACAAGGAAAGGAAACATTTTGACCCCTTAGGAACATTAGAGGAGCATGTGAGCAAGAATCTCTTCCACAAGGAGCATTTGGAGGATTTTTCGGAAAATTGCCCTAATGAGCATGGAGTCAGAAGGAGGAAATGTTCTAGATTATCTTTGGATTTTATTAATCTATTTCAAATTGCTCAAGTACCAAACCAATTGACTAATGATGGAGTGGTAGTACAAGAAGATGAATGAGAGTCAATCTAACCTCCTAATTTGGCAGAAGCAAAAAATAGTTCCCTTGAGGAGCTCATAGAGGCCCCAATAAGATACACTAGGATACGGGTTAGAAATCAAGTGGATCATCTTAGCACTACTAGGGTAGCCCTTACTTATACCCAGCTTGAGTAGGAGAGGGAAAGTGATGATGAGATAGATGAGCCTAATGAGGCTGAGGAAGAGCCAGAGCCTTCAACATCAGGAGGAGCAGTTGAGGGAGACAAGGTTGATAGTGAGGACATAGAGGATGATGTACACATTGTAGATAAAAAGGGAAAAGGTAAAGCATCCAAGGAGCCTAGGAAGAAACCAATGAGAGGTAGTGTGTCTCTTGTGCATGGAAGAACATCATAGAGAAAACCTATGCAGAGTGGAGAGGGAGAGGGCTCTAAGACTAAGAAAACCAAGGTGACAAAGAGGGAACCAACCCTCAAAATAGTGTCATACTCCTCATATGCTACTACCATAGCCTCAATGCCTTTATCTATCACCACTATCCCTCCTACTATATCTAGTATACCTACCACCCCTGTGTCTTCCCTTCCTATAATCACAATCTCACAACTTCCTTCTACTGCCCCCATTTCTCCTACTACATCACCTTCTCCTATTATTTCATCAGTTGTACCCTCTTCTTCCCTTCCACCTTCTCCCTCTTTGCTAGTAATTAACATTCCTATCTCCTCATCACCTCCTCTTTCCTTTCCCATCTCTTTTTCCATTTCCTCCAATTCATCCACTTCACCTTTCACTATTTGCTCTTTACGACCTATGTATACCATCCTTTCACCTCCATCCTTCTCTCTACCACCTCTTAGCCTTTCCACTACCATTGTCCTCTCTTCTATCCTTCCTTCTTCTTCCATTCCACCTTCTTTGGGTTTTGTAGCATTCATAAATCTTTCTAGGGTGTAGTTTCCTAGCACTGCAGTAGATTCCTTGATGGAAATCAATAACACCTTGACTCAGCCATTTCAATATTCTAAGTATGCTCCTAGGCCTCCATGTCCACAAGTGTCCTTATTGGAGGGGATTGAGAAGGTATGTGAAAAGATGAATATAGTCACTAAGGATGAGGTACATTTAGAAGATGCTCCAGAGAGTCCTCAAGTAGATTTGAGCATAGTGGAGGTTGTTAACATCGATTACTATCCTCCTAAGGGCAAAATATATGAGACAACATTTGATAAAGCTATATAGGACACTTGGAAACAATTAGAATAGTTCATCTCTCCTCCAAGGGTAGATGCAGGTACTTCTAGAGAAGATAATATAAGTAAGGGGAAAGAAACAAATAATGCAGGTACATTAGAATCTTTGAATAAAGGAGGAGATCACATTGGTTCCCCTACCCATTCTTTGGTAGCACCAAATTGGTTAAAATAGAGACTTCAGAATAAATAGCCTCAGGTTGAAGTTGTAGACTTGAACTTAGATAGCTTCCTAGCTTGACTCAAGTAGCCAAAGTGAAAGGAAGCAAGTTATGTGGAAATGCTTCATACACTGATCTACTGAGGAATGATTTATGCAATTTTTTACTTTTACAATTATAGATTAAGATGCACATTAATAGAAAGATAATAGCAACTTCCAAATGTAAACACAAAACTCACAAGACAAGATATATGTGGGGAAAACCCTTTAAGGTAAAAAACTCCACACTCCAAAGCCATCTAATATATTATTCAGGAATCAAGAAGATTACAATATACTTGCAGATCAAGATTTTTAAGGAGTATATCCAACTAGAGATCCAGGTGGCAACTTGACATCTATAAGATTCTTACATAACCTCCATCTCCAGCTCCTGATATATAAGAGATACAATACAGTAAACTATTACCAGTAATTACAAAACCATGAGCTAAAACCACACAAAACTAGCACCCAAATTATCTCCAATCAAAGATGCCTTGTGATGTGCCAAACCACACACCAACATGTGTAACTCTCCCTTTTACGGCTCTTTTGAGTGTCCAACATGTTTTTACATTTCCTAAAAATAGGAGGTCAAACTTCCGGAGGCCATAATTTTTTATCTGAGTGTTTGATTGACGAACCGTTTGATGTGTCAAAAAGCTCGTGAAGAAGTCTATCACCATGTAACCCACTTCATTGGTTACAACAATTTTTAGGATATTTAGGGAAGTTTTGATTATGACAATTGAGTTCAAAACTTTTTTCAACAGTTTCAAAATAAGAAACTTTAATATCTTGTAATCTAGATATGATCTTAAGTCAAAACTCACCTAAGATGTTTACTTAGTTGTTCCACACCTTATGGGAAAATTTCAGGTCAATCCAAGGTCAAATGTAAACTTACTAAAAATAGTAAGTCTTGCCATTTTTAGCCCTTTTGGAAACTTTGAAAGTTCTAGATCATTCTTCAAGATAAAGGGTATTTGAAAAGACCAAAACTGGGAAGAATAGTAACCTTTTGAAGCTACAAGGTTGAGAGACTTTTCTTAATATTCTCCCGCTTGTCAAACACCTTGCAAGAGAAAAGGGAGTATCAACACCATGATATAATTGCTAGGGGCCAAGATGCCCATAGACTCTGAACACCATCTAAACTTCTCTATGCTCATAGGTTTTGTCAAGAAATCTGCAACATTCATCAAAAGTATCAACTTTCTCCAAGTTTACCTTCCCATCCTCTACCATGTCATGAACAAAATGGTACTAGACATCAATATGCTTATCCCTCACATGGAAAGTAGAGTTTTTCACTAAACATATGGCACTCTGACTGTCACAACAAATAGTAATCTTCTCTTCATCAAACCCAACATTAGAACATAATATTTTAAGCCAAATGTCTTCTTTAAAAGCATGTGTTGCTGCTATGTACTCAGCTTCAGTAGTGGACAAAGTGATGATAGGTTGCTGCTTACTCATGCAACTAATAGCACCACCAAACATAGTGAACACATAAGCACTGGTGGATCTCCTGCTATCAATGTCACCTACCCAATCTAAATCCATGAATACAAAGTGAATGTTGAGGTCCTGTAGGATAACCATGATAACATAAGGAATACCTAGAAGTACCCCACAAATATCTAAACACTCTCTTCACTACATCCCAATGTACCCGTCTAGGATTAGCCATAAATTGACTAAGCAATCCCACTGCTTGGGTAATCTCTGGTCTTGTACAGACCATTGCATACATCAAACTACCAACTACACTAGCATAAGGAACTCTACTTATATCCTTTGTCTCAGAAGGAGACTTTGGACAATCTACAATAGATAACTTTGTCCCCACTGTAATAGGAATAGTCAAAGGTCCGGAATCTACTATGTTGAATCTGTCCAAAATAATGTTAACATACTTACTCTGGCCTAACCAAAGTTTTCTATTTGCTCTATCTCTTCTTATCTCCATCCCTAGAATGTACTGAACTGCCCCTAGATTTGTCATCTCAAACTATGCTGACAACTGAGACTTCAAATCAGAAATCAAACTTTTACCATTTCCAATGAGTAATATATCATTGACATACAATGCAATAATGAGAATGCGATCATTGTCAAACTTGTAATTAACACAATGATCTAATTTCGATCTCTGAAATGCAATACTCAACACAAAGGTATCAAACTTTTGGCACCACATTCTAAGAGACTGTTTCAAACCATACAAAGACATTTTCAACTTACAAACCATATTTTATTTACCTTTCACCACGTAGTGCTTTGGCTGTGACATATAGATTTTCTCCTCCAAGTCACCATGAAGGAATGTTGTCTTCACATCCATCTGTTGCACTTCTAGATCATATGTTGTTGCAAGAGATAATAGAAACTGAATAGATGTCAACTTTGCAATGGGAGAGAAAATCTCACCATAGTCAATTCCCTCCACCTGAGAATACCCCTTCACAACAATCTAGCCTTATATTTCTCAACACTACCATCTACACCAAATTTCTTTTTGACCACCCATTTTCATCCTTCACGCAAAGGCATCAAGTCCCAAGTATTATTCTTTTCCAAAGAAACCATCTCCTCTTCCATGGCCTCCTTCCATGAACTTGCATCTTTCATACCCATAGCCTCTTTCATAGTTCTAGGCTCATCAGTGTTAGAAATCAAAGAAAAAATATAACTAGAATCATGCAATGAATAACCAAGCCTATCAGGTTGCTGCCTTATCTGTGTGGACCTCCTCAAAGATTGAGGTTGAGGTTCTTCATCTTCATCTTCTCTAGAATGAGCACCCTTAGGTACCCAAAAAGCACAACCATCAGAAGTAGATGCAATAGTCCTCTTCGCTGTTGGTTCCAATGGTGATGATGAAGACTCTGAATCTCTCTTCTTTGAAATAGAGGCACTATTGCACTAAACTACACAAGCATCAAGTTGAAACAAAGTGCCAACCTAAACACCCTTAGCCAACACCATAGATACTCTAGTCATCTTACATCCTCCATTCAAAAAAACAACCTGCACACCACATCATTCAACATACTTACAGAAAGAAGGTTCCGTGTCAAACCAGGGATATGCAGAACACCATTGATTCCCTTCACTCATCCATCAGGGAATTGAATCAAGACTCTTCCATGACCAACAATCTTCAAGTGAGAATCATCACCCAAGTACACCTTTCCACCATCGTATTCTTCATACTTTGAAAGCCAACCCTAATGCGAGGTCATGTGAAAATATGCACCAGAGTCAATAAACCACACACCCTTAGATGCAGGCATTGCCAAGGTAGCAATAAACACTTCTCCTTCATCCTAAATGACTTGTCAAAATCCAAATCATAATTCTTCTTTTTCTTTTTCTCCTCCTTGCACTCCTTTCAGAAGTGACGAGTTTTGCCACAGTTCCAACACAGGGCCTTAGACTTCTCGGGAGACTTAGATCTCCCACGAGATTTGGATCTTCCTTTTTCTTCCCTTTTCTTATCCTTTTTCTTTCCCTTCTATTTAGATCTACCATGAACCGCAAGAGCCTCCTTATCTGATTTGGAAGATTTTCTCTGCATCTCTTCAAACAATAGTGAAGAAACCACTTCATCCATCTTGAAGGTGGTAGTGGTACTCCCAATGGTCATAACAAGGTGGTCCCATGAATCTGGTAAGGAACACAGTAATATCATACATCGATCTTCTTCCTCCATCTCCACACCAACAAAAGTCAAATGGGCAATAAGCATATTGAATGTCTTCAGGTGATCAGTGACAGATCCTCCATCTTCCATCCTCAGAGAATACATTTTCTTTTGCATGAATAACTTGTTCACTTGGGATTTGGCCTGATAAACATCTCCAAGCTTCTTCCAAAGATCCTTTGCAGTCTTCTCTTCATGGATATTTAGGAGCACTGAATTAGTCAAATAGAGTCTTATCAAACCCTTAGCTTTTCGATCTTTGAGATCCTAGTCTTCTTGAGATATTGCTATTGGTTTTGTACCAGATATGGAATCCCATAAATCATGATCTATAAGCATGTCCTCCATTTTGAGTTTCCACAACTCAAAATTACTACCATTAAACTTCTCTATCTGAAACCTTCCAAATGTGCTCACCATATCTTACCTACAACAAAGATTTCAAAATCCTCTACAGAAGCTCCCACTCAAATGAAGATTAGCTCAAAAAACCCTCTACCCAACAACTAGAACCAAAGTTGATTAGGCTTTGATACCAACTGAAAGGAAGAAAGGTATGCAGAAACACTTCCTACACTAATCTACAGAGGAAAGATTTATGAAATTTTTACTTTTATAATTACAAATTAAGATGTACATTAACACAAAGATAATGACAACTTTCAAATGCAAACACAAAACTCACAACACAAGATATATGTGGGGAAAACCCTTTCAAGTAAAAAACCCCACACTCCAAAGACACCCAATATATTATTCAAGAATCAAGAAGATTACAATATACTTGTAAAGCAAGCTTTTACAGGAGTAAATTTAACCAAAGATCTAGGTGGTAACTCAACATCTATAATATTCTTACACACAACCTCCATCTCCAGCTTCTGATATATACCAAATACAATACAATAAATCGTTACTAGTAATTACAAAACTATGAGCTAAAACCACCCAAAAGTGGCACCCAAATTATCTCCAATCAAAGATGCCTTGTGATGTGCCAAACCAAACACCAACATGTGTAACTCTCCCCTTTACAACTCTTCTGAGTGTCCAACACATTTTTACATTTCTAAAAAAATAGGAGGTCCAACTTCTGGAGGCCATAAAATTTGATCCAAGTGTCTGATTGATGAACCATTTGATGTGTTGAAAAGCTCGTGAAGAGATCTATCACCCTATGACCCACTCTGTTGGTTATGACAATTTTTGATATGTTTAGGGAAGTTTGATTACAACAATTTTACTTAGCTATTCTACACCTTCTAGAAAAATTTTAGGTAAATCTGAGGTCAAATGTAAAATTACTAAAAATAGTAAGTCTCGCCATTTTTAGCCCTTTTGGAAACATTGAAAGTTCTAGATCATTCATCAAGATAAAGAGTAGTCAAAAAGACCAAAACTGGGAAGAATAGTAACTTTTCAAAGTTTCAAGGTTGAGAAACTTTTCTTACCATGAAGAAGCAGAAGAGAGCAAAGGTATATTCCAAAATCTATAAAGATGCTTTAGGGTCAAGGGTGGCAGAAATTGCAGTGCCTCTTGCGCAAACAAATAAAGAGGATGTTAGGCCAAAAGAATATACAGTTTCTATAATAAATCTTGGCCAAATTTCTAGAACACAAGAAATTGAGGAGTTTAAGGAATTTATTTCAAACATAATGGATAGGATGAATAAAGATGAGCTAACTAAACAACAAATTAGACAACAAAATGAAGAGCTATGTGCTTGCATTAGGTATTTAATCAAACCTATGCACATTGAGGATGAAACTGTCATGGAACCTTCTATTCTTTGAAAAGAAGAATTAGAATATTTTTACAATATCATGACAATCACCTTGGTCAGTCAAGAATGGGTCTCCAAAGTATATGCAGATGGATGTGAAGTGATTGAGGAGGTCACGAAAGTAGACAAGGATTTTTGTGCTCTTAAGGCAGAGTGGGAAGAAATACTAGAAAATAGAAAGAGCTATGATGTCTACCACTCCCACATTCATCCTAGAGTATTAGGAATGAATAAACTTTTTGAAGAAGTTCTCACTGAGGAGAACATTTTGGTATAGGATAAGTTGCATATGCCTAAGCATTGGTTAGAAATGATAAAATTAAGAAGAGAAATTTTTGACAAAGCTAAGATTGAAGCATACTCTGCTAAGACTCAACTTGTGGAAGCAATTCATGGCTTCAAATATCTACTTAGAGCTGCAACAGGATTGTACCTTGATGACACTACTCCTATTGATGTTCCAGGATGCAAGAAACAACTAGGGTTGTTGAGACAAGGAGATTCTTCACCTTTTAACACAACATATTTGAATAGGGCAAGTGATCTGTGGGCACATTTTAAATAGTTTAAAAAGAGCAGAAGAGCCAAATTTGCAACATATCATAATTTATCCCAGTCTATTGATACTATTAAGTTTCAGATAGTTTTTGTTAAGGATCCAGTACCTGCAGAAATTAATCCAGCATTGGAGGCACTAAGGGCGTATAGAAAGAAGGAAGCAGAGAAAAATAAAGTGGTGATAGATGACATTGACTAGAAAAAGGCTAACTCAGCATGGGCATAAGTCAAATGCCAAATCCAGCAAGGCTGCCACCACTACTAAAAAACATGCCACATGTCTCTTTTGACTAATTTATTCATTGTAAAAGAGTTTTGTCTTTATAGACAACTAAAAAGGTTACTATTTTGTCCTATTCTCAAGAGTTGTAAAGTTGTAATTTTGTGTTTTTCCCAAAGGACAAATTCAAATCTAGGATTACAACTACCCACTGTCCAAAATTAAATATTGTTGAATTTGAGCCATTGGTGACAAATTGATCCTCACCATTCATTGAAAAACTTAGTATGGTTGCTCCTCTATATAAGGGCAATCATTTTCTCTCTTTGTAAGGTTGGAAAAGTGAATTGTTGAGTCTCTACCAAAATTTTGACTTAATACAAAGCATGATTATAGGTGTTGATACAAATTATGTTGTTGAGTTTATGAATTTTAGATTCCATGGTTCATTTTTATTGTGAATTAGATAAAGTACAATGACAATGTTGAATTAATGCTTAGATATCTGATGAATGATCTAGTTCATACCATTTGTTTGTTACTAATTGTAAGTAACTTTGCATGGTTATTCTGAACCATATTGAATGAATTAAGTTTGGTTACATAATATTGATTAAGCTACACCAACAATTGGGTATTTGATGAATTTATGTAATTTGAAAATCTTTAATTACCATTGGAGATTGCACTCTTTTTGTAGCATTATGGTTTTTACCTAGTTAAGTGGAAATTGGTTAATTTAGGGCATCTATCTATCTGTAGTGTTCAAACTCACTATGATCTATCATTAGGATTTACTTTTCATCTCTCTATCCCTAATCCTTTTCCATTTTCTTTATACAAATTAGTAGCTTTAGGTTGAAGCATCATTGTATTGATCATTAGTTGATAAAATTTCAAACTTAATAGCCAGAACTACTTAGGTTTTGTGCATACTTACTACTGTCATACCATACAAAACCCTACATTGCATGTAAGTCCCCTTGACAGGAACAACAAATCATATCCAATTGAGTTATCTTGCAAGTCAAGACCTGATAGTATAAACCTTGGGGTAGTCTTTTTTCTCGATACCTTGGGATAAGATTCCTATCAAGAGAAGTGAAGTACCTTGTATTTCATCTATGTTGTTGAGTGATAAAACACTCATCAACAAGTCACACATGTTTTAAGAGGACCTAATTGGAATCTACCATTCTACATTTAGACAGATGCATTAAATGAATCAATAGGAGTAGTCTTAGGACAAAAGGAAGAAGGGGAAGGCATGCATGCAATCTATTACATAAGTAAAAACCTTACCCCTGCTTAGAAGAACTACACAACAACTAAGAAAGAACTCCTAACTATCATCTATGCCATCAACAAACTTAGACACTACATCACAGGATATAAAAATTTTTACACACTGATCATGCAACCACTAAATATTTAACGAACAAACCTATAGTTGGTGCAAGAATCATCAGATGGTTGTTACTGTTGCAAGAATTTGATATCACTATCATAGATAACCCATAAAAGTTTAATTTGGTTGCTAATTTTCTGTCAAGATTGCACACAGGTGGAGAGAACCAGTTGGTGAATGATAGGTTCCCAGATGAAAGTCTATTTTCTATTTCTTCCATCACACCTTGGTTTGTTGATATAGCAAATTTCTTGGCTATAGGCTCGTTTCCTTTTGATTTTAGTTCCAAACAAAAAAAGAGATTAGTTAAGGAAAGTTTTCCTTATAAATGGTTGAATGGTTTTCTATTCAAATGTGAACATGACTTCGTGCTATGTAGGTGTTTAAAGGCTAATGAAATCTTTGATGTGTTAAGGGCATGCCGTGATGAACCCACAAGAAGACATTACTCCTCACAGAGGATAATCCATAAGATTCTTGGAGCTGGTTTCTATTAGCCATCTCTCCAAAGAAATGTGAAGAGATATGTGAAGCAATGTGACCAGTGCCAAAGGATGGGTCAACCAACCTTCACACAAGAGATGACACTACACCCCCAGGTGGTTTTAGAACCATTTCAACAATGCAGCCTAGATTTTGTTGAACCCATCTCTCCAGCATCTACAGGGAAAGAATACATCTTGGTATGTACTCACTATGTGACCAGATGGGCAGAAGTTTTGTTGAACACACAAATATACTGAGAGGGGGAGGTGAATTAGTACATACTAAAATTTTCACTCTTCTGATGCATTCAATCAAATGTAAACATTTCAACCATGAGAAACAAAAGAACATACAAGCACACAACACTAGATTTACGCAGAATCCCAAGATGGGAAAAACCACAGTGAGCAAGTTGCTTGGATCTACCGTCCAAATATAGCCTCACAAATAAAACTAGATTTAGAATGAACTTTATGGGCACCAACCCAAAGGAAGCACCAACTCCCTAATACAAAGATTTATGGGCTCCAACCCAAAGGAAGCACCGACTCCCTAATACAAAGCTTTATGGGCTCCAACCCAAAGGAAGCACCAACTCCCTAAAGTGCTACAACACTTACAATGTTAGACTTAGGGCATACAACTGCGAGGGGGGGCTGAATCGGTTGTATGAAACTTTCTCTTTTTAAAAACTTGAATCTTCTTTAGTGATTAGCATAATATTAATCATGAACCATAATGCATTCAAATCAAAAGCAGAAACATATCAACACATATGACACCAAGATTTTGACATGGAAAACCCAGTTAAGGGAAAAACCACGGGGTGATTAACCCAAGAATGTATTCTCTGTTAGAAGAATAAAAAGAACAAAATGGCACATGCCAATTAGGGCTCGCTGCCCGAG
Source organism: Cunninghamia lanceolata (assembly GCA_027924645.1). NCBI lineage: Eukaryota > Viridiplantae > Streptophyta > Pinopsida > Cupressales > Cupressaceae > Cunninghamia > Cunninghamia lanceolata. The sequence continues at coordinate 5,313,636 of BSBN01001807.1, forward strand.
CACACTACTCACAAGAGGCTCACTGCCTACAAGAGACACACTGTCTACAAAGGAATAAGTATCACCTTTATGAACTGGAGAATAGCATCTTCAGCATGCTTGAATCAGTTCCATTTAAGCCCAATACTTTTACTCTGCCTTTCACACTTCTCTTCACTACCACACACTTATCACTGCAAGACACACTTCAAAATGAATTCACAATCCCTTATTTATACAAGGCATTGACTTAGGAACAATCATCTAAGTTGGCAAACACCCACAAGAACATCTTCAAGATGTGTAATACATCCGGTCGGCCAGTCTCAAGAAGAACACCAATAACTGTGGTTATTCTTGAAATGTAAACTCTAACTTCAATGCGGACCACCAACATTAACTGGACATGATCCAATGATCATCATAACCTTCCCTGAATCACCAAAAACATCTGCACTTCATCATCCTACTGGAATTCTTCTTTCCTTCATCTGGAGCTACAAGAACACAGTCTGTCATCACTGTCACAAATCAATAGGCTCTTCCAGACCTTCAGCCCACTAACTAATCTAGTTGATACTTCATAGGGACGTCCTCAACACTCCCTCAGATCCGTAGAATAGGATAATGAAATACTAGATCTCACCAGACCTATCTGTGGCACTCTGTCACCTCTGAACACCTGCCGAAACTGGTTCTACTTGAGAGACCATAACTTCTTCAGTTCTTCATGTGGCCCTCTGAAATCTTGACTGGAGTATCTCAAGACTTATATCTACAAACCCTTTAAACCGCATCCTCTGATCCTCAACCTATTGAGGACTTTTACCTTCTTGTCATCACTGTTCTTCACTATTCCTGATTGAGACTTATTTTCTCAATATCCTCAGCACACAGCTCATCTAATCCTTCTCATTAATGCAACATGAGTATGTTGACATCAATGACAACACCAGTTAGGCCCATACTTGCAACAATCTCCCCCTTTGTCATTGATGGCAACATATGATGTGAAAAACCATCAAGACAAGAATTTTTCCTTATTGTTACAGTTCCCCCTAACAACAACAACTATTCACATGTCTTCTCTTCCTTTATTGCTCCCCCTTTGATCAGCAACCACTTATTTTTCACATGTCTTCTCTCCCCCTTTGACATCAATGGCAAAGGGCTCATACTTGTAACTTTACTACTTCATAACATACCAGCTGCTCCCCCTGAGTAGTAGCTCCCTTATCATCAATCTGGATCACAAGATATGACTATGATATCCACTGGATTGATGCACATCAGTGCATCCTAGTTCATCACTGGAGGGGCAATAACCCCTAACTTCTCCCTGAGATACTCAAAAGAGTCCTTGGGAAGAGGTTTAGTAAAAATATCTACAAGCTGATCCTTTGAGGGCACATACTCCAATCTGACTTCACCCTTGTTCACTTGCTCTCTCAAAAAGTTAAACTTGATAGATATATGCTTAGTCTTATAATGCAACACCAGATTCTTAGAAATATTTATTGCACTTGAATTATCACAGAAAATTGTGATAGGCTCCTCATATTCTACTTGAATATCTCTTAGCATCTGCTTCATCCACAATACTTGAGTGCAACTACCTGCTACTGCAATGTTTTCTGCTTCAGTTGTAGACAGGGATATTGCCTCTTATCTGTTGCTTAGCCAAGAAACCAACCTTTTTCCCAAAAAGAATGCTCCTCCACTTGTACTCTTCCTATCATCCACATCTCCTATCCAATCTGCATCTGTATATGCATGAAGAGAAAAATTATGATCTCTAGGATACCACAGACCATACTCAACTGTTCCTTTTAAGTACCTAAAAATTCTTTTGATTGCCATGACATAAGATTCTCTGGGATCAGCCTGGAATCTTGCCACAAGACCAACAGCCTGCATTATATCTGGTCTAGTTTGAGTGAGATACAATAATCCTCCAATCATTGATCTATACTTTGTCTAATCTGTCTTAGGAGAGTCATCATCTTTGCTCAACTTACATCTGGTTGCCATGGGAGTGTTCATTGGCTTTGAATCTTCCATTCCAAATTTCCTCAACAATTGTTTCACATATTTGGTTTGAGAGATAAAGATTCCTTTCTTTGTCTGAGTAATTTGTAGACCCAAGAAGAAATTCATTTCACTGAGCATTGACATTTCAAACTCACTTTTCATTTGATTTGCAAAGGTTTTACACATACTGTCTCTTCCTCCAAAGATGATATCATCAACAAATACTTCAACAATCAAGATGTTTTCATGATCAATTTTGAAATATAGGTTACTATCAGCAGTACTTTTGTTGAAACCAATCTTCAAAAGATGTTTGTCTAGTCTTTCATACCATGCTCTTGGGGCTTGCTTTAGACCATATAGTGCCTTCTTTAATTTGCAGACCATATCACCATGCTTAGATAACTGAAATCCATCCGGTTGTTCAATGTACACTTCTTCTAAGTCACCATTCAAGAAAGTAGATTTGACATCCATCTGATACACCTTGAAATCCTTGAAGGCAGCAAATGCAAGAAATAGTCTAATTGCTTCAATTCTTGCAACTGGAGCAAAGGTTTCTTCAAAATCAATTCCTTCTATTTGAGAGTAGCCTTTGCAGACTAATCTAGCTTTATTTCTGATTACTTCACCAACTTCATTTAGTTTGTTCTGGAAGACCCATTTGGTTCCAATCACATTCTTGTTTCTAGGTCTAGGAACAAGATCCCAAGTGTGATTTTTCTCAATTTGCATCAACTCTTCCTCCATTGCTTTGGTCTAATTTTCATCATTGCAGGCTTCATTTATTGTCTTAGGTTCAATCTTTGAAATCAAACAATGTTCATCTAAATTTTGAGCAATTTTCCTTCTAGTTTGCACACCTTTACTTTTGTCACCTATGATCTGATCTTCAAAGTGGTTCAGTCTTACATACCTTGGAACTTTGGGAGTTTCTTGCACTTCTGCTTCTTGATCATGCTCATTCAGACCTATCTCTTCTTCCTAATTTACCAGATCTGTCTGAATCTAACTTTCAGGAGAGGATTGAGCTCCTTGAACCAGAACACCATTCTGATCATCTTCATCATACTCATAAAACCTTGAGGGTTTCTCTATTCCCTCATCAACCTTCACATTTGTACTTTCTATCATCTTTCTTAATCTCTTGTTATAACACCGGTATGCTTTGCTTTGAGTAGAGTAACCCAAGAATATTCCTTCATCACTTCTAGCATCAAACTTGCCTAAATCTTCATCTCTTTTGATGTAACACTTGCTACCAAAGACTCTAAAATATCTTACAGTAGGAGTAATGCCAAACTAGAGTTCATAAGGGGTCTTACCGGTATTGCTTCTGGTTTGAACTTGATTAAGAGTATAGACTGCAGTGCTGACAGCTTCTCCCCAATAGATCTGAGGAACATTTGCTTCCATCATCATAGTCCTAGATGCTTCCTGGATGGTCCGGTTCTTTCTCTCCACTACTCCATTTTGCTGTGGAGTCCTTGGAGCAGACAACTGTCTCTTAATTCCATGTTTCTCACAGAATTCTATGAACTCACCGGATGTGAACTCTCCACCTCTATCAGACCTCAGACATTTCAACTTTATTCTTGTTTCATTCTCTACCATAGCCTTGAATATTTTGAATTTCTCAAGAGCTTCTGATTTCTCCTTTAGAAAGGTTACCCACATCATCCAAGAATAGTCATCTATTAGCAGCATGAAGTATCTATCACCTTGAGTACTTCTGGTTCTTGCCGAACCACAAAATCAGTGTGAACTAAGTCCAATAGTCCGGTAGAAGATAGTTCCTTGTTTTTGAATGTGACTCTGCTCATCTTACCCAATTGACATTCCTTGCACAAGTTGTTAGTAGGTTTCACCAATTTTGGAAGATCTCTTACAGCCTGAGTATTGCTTATCTTGATGATATTATCAAAATTCATATGACACATCCTTCTATGCCATAACCAACTCTGATCAACTTGAACAAATAAGCAGCTTTTACCAGTACCAACCAAGTGGAAGATATTACCTTTAGTTTGAGTACTAGATGCAATCTCTATTCCAGATCTTTCAAAGATTTTGCATTTTCCATCCTTGAATCGGAGATCATAGCCTTTGTCCACCAACTGTCCAACACTGAGAAGATTGTACTTCAAACCTTCAACATACAGTACATTACCAGTTTTGTTTCTTCCATTAAAATAAATAGTTCCTCTTCCTCTGATTCTACCAGCAGAATTATCACCAAACTTCACCACTCCTCCTTCATACCTTTCCAAATCTATGAATTTATTCTTGTCACTTGTCATGTGGTGAGAGAAACCATTGTCAATGACCCAATCATTCTTTTCTTCAACTTGGGCAGCTAGAGCTCTTTCTACAACTTTATGATTGATAGATATAGAGGATATTGGTTCTTCTTCCTTGATGGCAATAAACACCCATTCACTTCTAGATTTGTTTCCTATCTCTGATTCATCATCTGTTACTCCTTCATTATCATCTTCTTCATGAACATAGTAACAATTCTTTTGGAAGCTTGATCTGTTAGGATTTAGCTTTGAAAATCTTTCCGGACATTTTGAGGCAAAATGACCAATCTTATTGCAGTTAAAACACTTAAAAGGCAATTTTCTTTCATACTTACCAGATCCTCTTGGCAGTCTCTTTGTAACGAGGGCTTCAAGTTGAGCAGTTTCTACTTCTTCTTCTTCCAGGTCTTTTCTTGCTTTTTCATACCATGACAATTTCCTTGATGATTTCTCTCTCGGATCAAATCCTTGTTTACCTTTCACAGAGGCACTGGCTTTGAATGCATATTCAATTTTGGGGGGATCATCTCCAAATTCGGTCATTTCAAAAGTAGCCAGTTTGCCAGCCAATTGGTCTCTTGTGACAATTGTATGGGCTCTGAATTCATCAATGGGAGCAACCTTGATTTTGTAAGAGGCAGGAAGAGATCTGAGAATCTTACCAACAATGTCATTTTCATCCAAGACTCCACCAGAATTTCTAATTCCACAAACCAGCTCATTCACTCTTGGTATAAAAGTGGTAATATTTTCATCATCTCTCATCTTCAAATTTTCAAATTTCCCTTTTAGACTCTGTAACCTTGCACATTTAACATACTCATCTCCTTCATGCAGAAGTTCCAGTTTAATCCAGATCTCATAGGCAGTTGGTAGGTCAATAACATTTGAGAGCTTTGAGTTAGTTAATGCACTTAGAAGAGCCTCTTTGGTCCAAAGATTGTTTTCAGCATCTGTGATTTCATTTAGGGTTGTTAGACCACCCTATGGAGGTACATACGCTTTTGTGAGCATGGACTAGTACGCCTTTCCCATACACTGCAAGTGATATTTTATGCGACCTTTCCAAAGAGAAAAGTTGGTTCCATCAAACTTCAGACTAGCCTTCTTGTATGACGACATCCTGGATCTCCTCAAGCGGTTAAGCTCTTTTTAGAGGAACTTAGCTCTGATACCAATTGTTAGACTTAGGGCATACAACTGAGAGGGGGGGTGAATCAGTTGTACGAAACTTTCTCTTTTTAAACACTTGAATCTTCTTTAGTGATTAGCATAATATTAATCATGAACCATAATGCAATCAAATCAAAAGTAGAAACATATCAACACATATGACACCAAGATTTTGACTTGGAAAACCTAGTTAAGGGAAAAACCACGGGGTGATTAACGCAAGAATGTATTCTCTGTTAGAAGAATAGAAAGAACAAAATGGCACATGCCAATTAGAGCTCACTGCCCAAGCACACTGCTCACAAGAGGCTCACTGCCTACAAGAGATACACTGTCTACAAAGGAATAAGTATCACCTTTATGAACTGGAGAATAGCATCTTCAGCATGCTTGAATCAATTCCATTTAAGCCCAATACTTCTGCTCTGCCTTTCGCACTTCTCTTCGCTACCACACACTTATCACTGCAAGACACACTTCAAAATGAATTCACAATCCCTTATTTATACAAGGAACAATCATCTAATTTGGCAAACACCTACAAGAACATTTGCACGACGTGTAATACATCCAGTCGGCCAGTCTCAAGAAGAACACCAATATTTGTGGTTATTCTTCAAATACAAATTGTAACTTCAATGCGGACCACCAACATTAACTGGACATGATCCAATGATCATCATAACCTTCCCTGAATCACCAAAAACATCTGCACTTCATCATCCTATAGAAATTCTTCTTTCCTTCATCCAGAGCTACAAGAACATAGTCTGTCATGACTGTCACAAATGAATAGGCTCTTGACCTTCAACCCACGAATTAACTTAGTTGATACTTCACAGGGACATCCTCAACACTCCCTTAGATCTGTAGAATGAGATAATGAAATACCAGATCTCACCGGACCTATCTGTGGCACTCTGTCACCTCTGAACACCTACCAGAACTAGTTCTACTTGAGCAATGGTAACTTTTTCAGATCTTCATGCGGCCCTCTAAAATCTTGACTGGAGTATCTCAAGACTTATATCTACAAACCCTTTAAACCGCATCCTCTGATCCTCAACCTATTGAGGACTTTTACCTTCTTGTCATCACTATTCTTCACTGTTCTTGATTGAGAGTTATTTTCTCAATATCCTTAGCACATAGCTCATCTAATCCTTCTCATTAATGCAACTCCCTAATACAAAGCTTTATGGGCTCCAACCCAAAGGAAGCACCAACTCCCTAAAGTGCTACAACACTTACAATACTTACAAGATGAGGCACCAACCTATGTACTAAAACACTTGACTGATTGAGATGATTCTCCTCAAATTTATACAACTACTTCAACCTAGCTTCTGTTGATCTCCACAACCTCTCTACTACTATCTTCTTGGCCATTTTGAATAATTTTGATGGCTCTATCACCTTTTCACAATCACTATACCAATCTCTACAAGATCATGATTCCTTCAAGTACCTCTGTGCTTTCACAACAACATCATAACTTCTTCAAATACATCCGCACCAACATCACTTCTATATTGATTTTAACTGAAATGATCTTATTCATAAATTATTATTGTTGACACACTACACACACTTACTTTTTTGCAACAATCTTGAAATTTCATTTATATGCTCCACAAGCATTCAAATCTTCATCTATGTTGGCCTCAAGGTGACTTGTATCATGAAACGTGTAAATACCTTAACCTGCCAGCCCCCAAAACTCTTGCAGCAATGAAATCTTTCCATGTGATTCATACCAAAAGATCCACTAGGCCCAATTTGCCTTTACCCACATTTTTATGGTGGCGAACACTTCCATACATACGGCGCAATCACTCAAGTATGCCATGTCAACTCCACAAACACATATACTTCCATGCCTTAGCTCCAGACCCTATGTTGTATCAGAGGAGAGAGATATCACCATACAAATCAAGCCACGAACAATATATGACTTGCAAAACCTTCTCATGCATTCCTTTCTCTAGTTCATGCTTCTATTTGTTGGCACAAGTGATTAGACATTGAAACTTGTTATCCCTATAGTTCCCTGTCTCACAGTCGTACCTTGGAACATTGCTAAACATACTTGTGATACTTTTTACATTCTAAAATTTGGATATGTTATTCAACACACTATTATTCACATATGCTATATCTTCAAGTGCGGGGAAATGTGGAGCATTCTTCTGTACCTTTGAGACTGCAACAACTTTGTAACACCATTATCTTCACTCTACTAACTCTTGGAAGCTTTCTAGTACTTTGTATCCTTTGAAACTTGAGTACATACCATTCTTGTACCTTTGCTTTACCTAATCTCCAAACCGCCAAGTCATATATGCAAATGCGGTGAAATGCAACAACTTTCAGTTCTGTCTTTGATGACCTTTCATAGGAACAAGACTTGTTCTCACTCTGCTAACTCTAAAAAATTCTGTGGTAACTTTATTCTTCCTTGGGATTGAGTGTTTTGTTTGGTCCACAATTTCCTTTTCCTTTTGGAGGTGGTGGAAAAGTGGAAAACATCATTAGATTTTCATTGTTGAGGCTTGAGTTGTGTCTATTCCTGTTTGGAAATCCTTTTCTGTAATCTTTTCTAGACTCTCTGTTAATATATTTATCTCTCTTTCCCCAACAAAGAGTTAATTGGTTAATCTATGCATACGAGAAATTTTTATAATAAATTTATGGTAAAGAGTAGGTGATGCATATAGGTTTTATATCAACCTCGAAATGGCATTTTGCTAGTCTAGAGAAGGACTTATAAACTTCTTTAATCGTCAATGGATAGAGGCCAGGTTTTTAAAATCCGATAACTCCTCTAGCTAACTTAATAAACCATTATCCAACAAATACCAACACTTTTAGACCAGAGAACTATAATTGTTATCAACGCGCTGAATGCGCAGCACAACCACCTAACAAAGATTGGATATATGAAAATGATGAAAGACAAGTTCTTAAATGCTTAGAAAAATTCTACTTCTCCATACAGCAGTCCACACTGAATTGATAGCCTCTGTTGTGAGAGAGAATGAAAGATGTACTGTAAAGCACTGTAATAAGCCAATTTTCCATACTTCAAGGAACATAGTTTATAATCTCTTGCAATGATTAACAATGCTGATGTGAATTTCCTATAAGGTGTGCCTAGAAGATTGGCGGCTGCGATCTAATTTGTACTTGTAATGTTGTTTTATAAGTAAAATATAGGATTTTAATAGAGATGTAATTTGTGCTGGTAAGTTATCCTACAACCTGGTGAATAGGGCCAAAGATCACCCTGGGACGGAGCAGGCACTGGTAGAATGACAGTACTGTGATGATAGATAAGTTGAAGAGGAGTTTTACGGTTGTATACCGAAGAAGGCACTGTAAAAAGGCTTAGTACACCAACAACTACCCACGTGGTTGAAAATAGCAGGTGGCTTTTGGGGTTTGCAAAGGGTAAATGAATATGTAGACGTTACTGAACCTTGCTAGATAAAAAACCAGTTGTGGTCCTCGGTAGATTGTAGCTATCGTTCCTCCCATGTGAAATGAAATCACGGGATAACAACTATCTTTTGGCATATAGTGCATTTGTTGGAATGGAGTAATGAATAGGGCCAAAGATCGCCCAGGCACTCCTGCAATAAGAGTACCGTGATGATAGATAAGTTGAAGAGGAGTTTTATGGTTGTATACCGAAGCAGAGACGGTAAAGAAGGGATAGGACATCCACAAATACTCATGTGGTTGAAAATAGCAGTAGCTTTTGGAGCTTTGATAGATAATTTGAAGAGGAGTTTTATGTTTATATACCAAAGTATAGACTATAAAGAAGGCATAGAACACCTAAAACTATTCACGCGGTTGAAAATAGCGGTAGCTTTTGGGGTTTGCAAAAGGTCAATGAATATGTGGCCCCTAATAAATCTGTTGTGGTCCTCAAAAGGTACTTGTTATCATTCCCTGCATGTGAAATGAAATCAGAAGATAAGAACTGTCTTTTAGCATATTTTATTTAGCTATTTGGTCCTCTCTTACAGCTACTAGTATTATTCTTTTAAAATATTAGCTTTTTTACAATATAAGAATTGTCTTTTAGCATATTTTATTTAGTTATTGGGTCCTCTCTTACAACTACTAGTGTCATACTTTTAAAATATTAGGTTTTCAATGTACTAGTTCTTTGATAACTATTGATACCCACACCACTATTGGGCCCTCTCCCCTACTGAAGCTGAGACTATAAAGAAGGCTTAGGACACCCACAAATACTCATGTGGTTGAAAATAGTAGGTGGCTTTTGGGGCTTGCAAAGGGTTAATGAATATATGGCCTTTACTGAACCTTGCTAGACAAAAACCGGTTGTGATCCTCATAAGGTAGTAGCTACCATTCCTCCCATGTGAAATGAAATCACGAGATAATAACTATCTTTTAGCACTTAGTACATTTATTGGAATGAATGCAACATGTCAAAAGCCATTGTAGTAGTATTGAATATAACAACAATATTTTGAAAAGAAAATTAGAGGATACATTTGCAAAGTGAGTTGAGCACACATGTTATTAATTTTTTAAACCAAACAAGGTGAAAATGTATAGAAGAATATACAACTCTCTTAAGAGCAGTTGTAAGCAAGAAAAAAACCCTAGTTACTTATATGAACTATAAACATCTTTTGGTTAAGAGTTAAAGTTTGAGTATTCATTTACCAAAATTTTTCAAGGCATAATTTTGGTCTCATCACCTTTGCACTTATTAGGATATGATTCTTGGAAGACTTTGTGAACCATTTAAATCTTTTTTTTTTTTTATTGAATGATAGTAAAAATTAGGATTTGAAACGCTCCACCAAGTTATTAAATGTTTAGGTTTGGGGTACTCCAAGTTGCTAAAACATTTGTAATTTTATTGATTTGGGGAAATTTTAACTACAAATGAGATGGTTTCCAAGGCAATAAAAACTTGCTAGTAAAAAACATTTGGCCTTCCCTATTAAGCATTGCCTCTAGTAACACCAAGCCTAATATTTGGCTATGAAGGATAATTGTTTTAAGTGCCTATTTTCTTAAATTTAATAATTTATTGTTGAAGTGAACATTCTATAATAGTTTTTTTAATGCTTAAAACACTAAAACTAATTGTGATGATGAAATTAGCATACCCATGCCATTTCCCATTTAGTTTTGTGCTTGCCTTGATGAATTTTCCTAATGCATTGACATATCAACAAGTGGTGTGCACTCTTGTGCTAGGTTTGGCTCATGACCCTATCCCTATCCATCTTTTCCCACACATTTGTATTTAATAATCATTATTGTTCCCTCATCCACACTGACATGTATATTCATTTCTTGCCTCAATATAACCATTTTAACATCATGATTCATTTTTGAGTGATGTATAATTAATCCAGTTCAATCGAACAATACACAATATGAGTGAATCAAAAATAAAAATTATCAATTTGAATTTTCATTTTCCCACAGTTTCCTACTATCCATTGTGAGTTGGCTTTATACATGTTTTTACAACATTTTTGTATGTCATAGTATTTAAAGACATACAATGTTCACTTCATTTGATATGGGATTATAAGGAGAAAATAATTAGATCACACTTCAATTTACTTAAGCCCAAAGAATATGCATCATCATCATATAGGCCATATGCTTGTTCGACAATTATTTATTTTATATTTCTCATCACTATTAACTTAACCCATCAAAGAACATTGACTTGGGATAAGCCATTCAACTATCAAGTCAAAAAGATCCTAAATGGTATTCCTAGACACTACCTTGACACATTTTGTGTTAGTGTAGGTTTTTTATTTTTTGTATGTTACGGAATATTTATTTTTCCTACACATATTATTAAGCTTGATTAGTTTATATAAGACATGGTTAATATCAGGACACATGGCATAATCCATCAGCTACATGTGTCGCTCTTACCCACATTTGGGTAGTTGAGCCTCACACCCTTTTTAGACTTATGTGGCACCTCTCATTACCATATGTTTGTCTTTACCTGGGTAGGTGTAACCATGTAATTTGGCATTTACCAAGTAGGTATAACTCCCACCTATTTTGGGCAGTTGGGAGTTATTACTCCTCTTGGCTTTATTTGCTTTTATTTTTCTATATAAACAACACTTCCCTCTCCCTTTGCTAATAAGTAGCGAAGTTTAGTGCAAGGGGTGTTGATTCATTTCATCTCTAGATTTCCATTGTTGCTTTCCTTCATTCATTTTGATCTTGGTTAGCTTCACAACCAAATCTAACATGGTATCAGAGCAAGTTGTGAGTTGTGAGTTAGCAATATTTTAGGAAATCTAGGTTCCATTTCATTCTTGAAAGAAAAGTATGCTCTTCTCTTACATCTTATGATAACCTAGAGAATCAGAAATGCTTGAGATGAATTTCAGTTTATGAGGAGTTTTGTGTGTAATCTTGTCATTTGCAAGCATTTTAGAGCTTCCTGGAGACATTCCAAGCTCACAATTGAGTTCAGAGCAGTCAAAAAAGTCAAATCAAACTTTTATTTCATCCAAATCAGACACCAAAGGTGAGATCTCTGAAGGGTTAAAGAATAGTGTTTTTCTATGAAGATCCTTTGGGTAGCTATTATTTCAAGGCATTTTGAGGCAAAACGGACCCTTACATTGCATCCAGAAGGCCCAAAAACCCTAAGATCAACTGTCAAATCATCAATTTTGGAAAAGTTGATTTTGGGGCAAAAATTTTTTTGCATGCAAAGTCGTATGGCCCCACCTGTGCAGTATACAGTACGGATTTAAAAAATTATAATATTTTTTCTATGTTATAAAAAATATATATATATTTGCTTTCAAAAATATGCAGTTTTTAAAATTAAAATTTTTATAAAAGTTATTTTGTAAATCAAAACAAAAAATTAAAGGGCAAGGCCCTACACACTACACAGAGCCCATAACCTTTGTGGAGGATACCACAAGCCCATGCTGGCTTGGGCCCCACACCCCTATCGAGCTCCCCAACCCCTTTGCATTTGGTCATTGTGGCTTCAAAAACATTTTTTTATTATTAAAAAAACTCATCAATAAAACCTTTGTGTCCAGTACTTTACTACCATTCTCAGCCTTCATGTTAGGAAGTTGGTAGGTCCTACCACATTTGGTAGTTTATTTGGTTGTTTGCCAAATTTAACCTACCTCTACATTTGTCTAGTAGAGATCTAATTTTGGCAAAGGTACAAACTAGCTGGTGGATATCTATTTTGGAGAAATTGCTAAATTTGGTGGCAATGTAGCCAAATTTAGAATTTTTTTTGACAACTTAGACCCCTCACCTTTGGAGTTTTACATTTTGCTCCTAATCTTCTGAAGGCTTATTCTCAACCATACTAAGGCATTTTTCAGTGCAATTTTTTAATTTGAGGTAGAATTTTGTGCTACTCATAGTGATGTGATTGGTTTTTGCTCAAGTGATCCTATTTTTTTAGAAAATCAATTTTCTCATTAGATCTGAAGGACAAGCCTCATTTTTTGAACTTCAAACGCCTGTAACTTTCACATAGGACCTCAGATTGAGGTGATTATTCTTTTGAAAGTGAATAATTTTCTAGGATCTATACATTAGTTCTAGGTTGAGGTTCTCATTCTAAGATAATTTTATACTTTTAATATTTGGGTCTATTTTGGACATTTGTAGAACTTTGGAAAACAACTCCAACATTGTAAATTCACAAATCTATAAAGTGCCAAATCATTTTTTGTTGGGGGATTCTTTATTCAATGAAATAGGGGGGCTCTTGTTGTGTTTTTTGATCTATTTGCTTGTGCTCATCTTTTCCTACACATATGGATCATTTTATGGTTCCTTTCCTAACACCTTATTGTTGGTATTTAAGTAAGAGACACTGCTTTGTAGTCATGATTGTTGTCATTGATGGAAACATGGCAAGTTTGCTGGTAACAGGGTTCGGCAAGTTATGATTATGGCAACATGCAAGTTATGACTAAGTATTGACAGTTTACAGGGTAGTTGGCAGAGTAAGGATTGGTATGATTCTACAATTAAAGCTCATATTGTGTGGTTCAAGTATGATGTTTGTAGTCATTTGAAGGTGTTATATTCAAGTTTACAAGTCCTAAAGATCTCCAGAAGACTTACTATGATTTAGTTAGGTTCGGGTGAGAAAACCTAAGTCAATAATAGTGCATAGTACCAGAGTGAAATGGTTCACATTCCTCTGCTATTGTATATTTTGTCATGTAGTTCTGAGGAAGCAAAAATACTTATTATGACTACCTAGATCCAGAGTTATAGCTTCTGAAGCTCTATTTATCACATTCTACAAGTTGTTCTTTATCGGCTTACAATTTGACAATGTTTCACAGCGATTGAGCGATAGTTCAAAGATCCAAATTTGTCTGTAGTTGAATATTATATTCTACAGTTTTGAAGGTATGCTAAGAGGTCCATAATGAATGTTGTCTATGAATTTCAAAGTCTCATATGGTTCACATTGAAATTTATGGTGTGACAGTCTAGCTAGCTGGATGTGCACTCAAGGGTTAAGCCGACAGTCATGTTAGATAGATATGCGGTGAAGATATATGATTGGAATCATTAATCTAAGTGGTTCTATAATATGTCTAGACTCATATGAAGAGTCATGCATGATTGATTGGGTCCACATTGTTGTTTGGGTACAATAACGAGAGGACAAGGTACAACTTGAATATACAAGCTTTATCTCTTATATGCCAACCTAGTTTCAAGAAATTCTTGATGTGAATATATATATTCCATAGATTTCAGCTTTGGATGCATGAATGTTTGCAAAGATAGTGTGAATTGAATGTGTGTGCAATCTAAGTAAGTTTTGTGATTAGAAAAGGATAGCAAGGGTAGAAGAGCATAGTATATGTGAGGCCGAGTAGAAAAAGTAGGGTAGACATTATGAAGACATTTGAGTCTATATACTGAGCTATTAATGGAACTGCACTTCTACATTTTGTAAATGCATTTGCATCAGTCATCTCTTGGTAGTGAGCCAATCCTTCTTCTATCTCCTCTTCTATTTTCTTGGCAGTGAGCCTATTGTAATGAGCACTTCTTTTGGATAGCGAGTCCTTGGATAGTGAGCCTTCATGTAATTCAATATTTTTATCATAATATATTGTGAGCTAACACTCATCATGGTTTTTCCCTTTTTGGGTTTTCCATGTAAAAATCCTGGTGTCTATGTGTTAGGTCTTTATGGTTTCTATTCTTATGTTTGTTTTGCTTTCATGTTACTAAATATGGTAAAATGGATTAATAAATGTGTGAAAGAGAAGTTTTACAGAATACTGATTCACCCCCCTTCTCAGTATTCTTTGTGATCAACAATTGGTATCAAAGCAAGGTTCCTTGGAGAAAGTTTAACAACTTAAGGAAGATCTTGGGAAGTGAACTCATGGTAGCCAGAAGGCATCCTACCTCTTCGAAAGCTATTCATCTAGGTAGTATCAAAATTGGAAACTACACATATAAGAGCAATAATGAATTGGAAGCTACTCTTGAAGATCTTGAAAAATCTGAAGCAGAACTCAGGGATGTGAAGGTGAATGTCCAAGAAGCTGATGAATGCATTCTAAAGCTAAGGGAGTAAGTCAAGAAGTTCAAAGAAAAGAGTAAGAAGCTAAGTGAACAACTGAATGAAGAAAATGAAACCCTAAACAATTTAACATTAGAAATTGAAGAGAAAGAGGAAATTGAAAATTATCTAAATCAAGTTCTAAAGGATAAGTCTGAGGAATGTGAAAAATTGGCTAACGATGTTTTGCTTCCAAAATATGATCTGGAAGTAGCTAATAGCTATAAAGAAAATTTCAAAATAAGCTCTGCAAAGCTTGAGTTGATTGAAAGTCAGAAGAGTTTAAATGACAAGAAAGGATTGGGATTTGAAAAAAGGAGAAATTTCTAAATTAGGTTAAGAAAACATTGAGATGAAGAAAAATAAAGGAAACTATTTCTAGAATCATAGAAGAAGACCTAGAAGACCTCTGGTTAGGCAGCCAAATGCTCAAAGATACCCATCTTTCAATGGCAATTGTTTTAATTTTGCAATAAGTTTGGTCATAAGGCTACTCAGTGTAGGAGTAGAATGAATCAAAATACTCCATCATTCTATGGTCAATATTTCGATTGCAAGAAAATTGGTCATAGATCAAATGAATGTAGAAGTCTGGTAAGGAATGGTTTTAAGAATGCAAGGAATACTCAATCCTTCAATGGAAAGTGCTTTACATGCAATAGATTTGGGCATATGTCTATCCAGTGCAGATCAAGAATGAATCCAATCAATAGAAGGAATTAGGGATAGAGAAATGTGGTATTCTACAATTGCAATAAGTTTGGACATGTTGCAAGATTTTGTAGAAGAAAGAATGAGAAAAGAGACTATCCTACAGAGAAGAGGAAAACATAGTAGAAAGAAGATAAAGGTAAGAACAAGATTGTTCCAGTGGAAATCAAGAAGGAAATGAGAAAGGTCTGGATTAAGAAGGATGTTAATGAGGCCAGGGATGGGTCTGCACTAGCCTCTGGAGTAGATACTTCCTCTGGGAAGTAAATTGGGCACTCTGGCTTAGGGGGAGCTATATTGAAAATCCAAGTCACCTATCCAGATAGCCAATGCTGGGATCTAACACAAAGACATGATGAAAAGTTTTATATCATAGATCTTTTGAAAGAAATTCTGGTAGAAAAGGTTCAAATGCAGAGCATTGCAGAGAAATCCAAATCGACTATATTCTACAGTGAAGAGTTTTCATAGCTTTTGGAGAACAAGCATTTATGATGAATATGTTATCTTAATAAAGGTTAAAAAAGGAGCTCATTCGACAAACAATTCACTTTGCACTCAAGCTATCAAGAGTCCAAGGAGAGATGAAGAAAGATTCTAAGTGACTATAATGATCAAGTGAACCCTAAACTAGCAAAAGAGATATTTTTCAACTTGAAACCCTACTGCAAATTTGTTTGAATTATTACGAAAATAGAAACACCACAAATAGTTGATATCACTGAGAGGCCATGGCTAAAATTCAAGAAACACCCTTTCAAATCAATATAAGTGGACCCAGACGGTGCATTCTCAGAAATTTTGTTTGGAATTATGCATGAAGATGATGTTAGGGCTTACATCCATGTTGCCCTAGATGAACATGATAGTAGAAAACTCGCAGAGTTATATTTGAATCACTTAAGTGGAGATCAGTTTGAATTGTTGGACAAATACAAGGCCATGGAAGACAAGAAATTCATACAGTACTTGGATTTCCCTACCTTCACTGGAGATGCATGGGTCCAGTACATGTTAATTTGAATACATGATGATTTTGTGTGGCTTGAGTCTACACACATGATAAAAAAGGATGCAATAAGGGTAGTTACTAGTCTAAGCTCTACTGATCCAATAACATAGTTGAGATATGTGAAGAATGCAACAATGATAGAAGCCACCAGAGCAAAATTTGACAAGAGGGCTCTGACTATGAACACATTTGAGGATCATGCAGTCAAATTTGCATCTATGATCATTAGCTATAGGATATACTTTACCAATCGGGAGAACTCAGTCTCTGAAACAACAATATACAACACATATGAGATGATCAAGGAAAATAAGGATTATGATCTGTGTGAGCTTCTCTGGTAGCATTTGTAGAGAATTTGAAAAAGAGTAAGGAATCAAAATACCCTTTCAAGTTTGGCATGTTAATACTTTGTTTATTCTTCTATTTCAAAAGAGAAATTTTAGGAATCAATAACATTATTTGGGATCCAAGCAAACCTATAGCTGTACAAATAAGAGATTATATTAGTAGTCTAGGTGATATGAATGCTTATAATGTAGCATTGTGGGGATACTTTAAGAGCTTTTAGAAGTCAATGTAATCTAGAATGATGATCCCGAAGTCAGTTGTAGAAAAGTAACAGAATGACATTTGTTTTATTGTGAATAAAGATCAGTGTATGATTGTGGCAGTAGAGCCTATGACTATTTGGATACCACCCTTAGGCTATGAGGTGGTAGAGGATGCTCTAATAGGTCTTGTAGAGCTTATGTTGAGCAAGCCCCAAGATCCTAATGAACAAAGATTTGGCACTTATGAGGAAATATATGTTAAGGTGCATGTGGATCTCAGGCAGCCTGAAACTGTAAAGAAAGTCCAAAAGATGGTGGAAGAATATGCACAAAGCAAAGGGTTCACTAAGGAACAAATATCCAGCACAAGAGCTAGAGTTCAGGCTGAAAAGGTAGCTAAAGAGAAGGAGAAGGAGCAAGAAAATGAAGCCAATAAAGTTCTAGAAACTCAAGAAGTGCAAACAGAGGCACCTATTGCATCCAGGAGGAAAAAAAGGGGTGCAAGCTCCTTGGAGAAAACTTCTAAATCCTCTGGTATTCCATCCTCACCAATTAGAGAACCACCCATTGGTAAAGGCCACAAAAGGAAGAAGATAAAATGACAAAGGATGTATGTTAGTGTTGATGGTGGTGATGCAGAGGAAACAAAATCTGATGAAGTGAAGAAGATGAAAGAACAAAGTACACAACCCTTTGGTGCTACCAAAGAGAAAACCTCCAAAAAGGAAAGAAGAAGAAGGAAGACTAAGGAACAAGATACCATTAATCTTGAGGACACTCTAAATGCAATGTCTGCACATGGCAACCTCAAGCCAATAGTTGAACTCTATAATGAGGTTAATGATGCTAACAATAGAATCATTGAGACATCTGTAATAAGATTCTTGGAGATGTTCAATAAGGCTTTGATTGAATTCATAATAGACCTTCTAGATAGTCTAGCAAGCATAATGTAGTTAAGAATAAAGGTTGCTATGGGTAAGGATGTGGAACTTTGGGAGTGTGTATTGATTAAGCTGTGTCCAAACATCACTCTGGAAGAAAAACCAAAGATATCCAAAATGTTGAATGAAAGGTTCAGGACAAAGAAGAGAATCAACAAACTAACGTTAGGAGATGTTGAGAATTTAGCTAAGGAAATTAAAGAAGTCACCTTTGAAGTGCTTAGAGAGTTTCATCTTCCAACTATATATGACAAGGAAGAAATAAATATTGAAGATGATACTCCCTTATTGGATGTTAGCTTGGACCAAGGATTAGACAAAAATGATGAAGAAATTAAGGAAGAAGAAGATCAAGCCGCTACTATTGATGATCTAGACATAACTGACAAGAACCAACGTAATGATCAAGCAAATAAGGAGAAGACAGATGAGCTGAATAAAGTTGATAATCAAGAATAGGAACAAGCTGAGAAAAGTCCTTCACCAGAGAAAAACAATGATCAACAAGAGAATATGGATCTGGATACCCTTGAGTAAAACAAAGAAGAAGTGTCTAATATGGCAAGAGACACTGCTGTCTCACAAGATTCGATTAACTCAGTCAAGGATTTTTTTGGAAAAGGAAGTGTTGGATGCACGTAAGTTTCTGCAAGTACCAATAAACATTGCCTCAATGTCTCCTTTACAAAAATTCAAACTAGTATCAATTGTGAAAGCTAAGGCTCAAGAAGAAATTCTAAGGTCTCACATCCAAGAGAGTGAGCTCATCGGAGAAGCATCTGGTATTTTAGAAGAGGATGTACTTCACTATCTTCACCAGATCAACTCAAGGGACTAATAAACTTAGTAAGTACACATTTTGAATCTTTTGAAAAGTCTACAGAAACAAAAGTAAGAAAAGAGTTTGATGAGAAGAGATTAGCTGATTTAAAGACCATGTTAGTTAATGATAAAACTCTATTAGATAATGGAATAAAAGGTATACATAGTGCCATTAAAGAAGCTTGTGATTTGTACAATTTTTGTTTATCATGGCTAGAAGCCATAAAGGAGTTAGGAGAAAATCAAGGATCAGGAACTACAGTTGATAAATATCTCTAAGTCATTTGACCAAGTAGTTGAGTCAACAAGTACCAAAGAGATACAAGTTATTAATATTCATAATAACATAAGTAGCCTAATAAATAAGAGGGATCAAATGAAAAATAGAATGTGTCAAATACGAGGACTAATAAGTCCTAAGCTGGACTCAGTCTCAAATCTTGCAGTAGAAGAACTAAAGGTAAGTGCAATAATTTACACACCCTCTGATGTACAAAAGGAAGAGAAATTAGTCTTCCTAATAAATGGCCATATTCAAATTTTGGACAATGCAAAGAAGATTTGGGATGGAGAGTCAGTTCAAATCAAGATCATTTTCAATGACATCCTACAACCAACAACAAATTAAGTTGAAGATTGTACTTGTACATATGTGGAAGAATATGACAATTTTGAAAGTTTGACTCAATTTTGGTATTTGTACATACACCTTTGTCATTGATGTCAAAGGGGGAGAAGAAAACCTATCAAAAATGGGCAAACACCTAAGGGGGAGAAGAAAAATAGAGTGTATATAGTAAGGGGGAGTAGATAAGCATTTTTCACTAAGTGTTTCCATCAATGCCAAATGGGAATATTGTTGGAATTTAAGCAAGAGACACTGCTTTGCAGTCATGATTGTTGTCATTGATGGCAACATGGCAAGTCTGATGGCAACAAGGTCCGATAACTTATGATTATGGCAACAAGTAAGTTATGAGTAAGTATTGACAGTTTACATGGGAGTTGGCAGAGTAAGGATTGATATGCTTCTACAATTGAAGATCACATTGTGCTTTTTAGGTATGATCTTTATAGTTATTTGAAGGTGTTATATTCAAATTTGCAAGTCCTGAAGATCTCTGGAAGACTTACTATGATTTAGTTAGGTTCGGGTGAGAAAACCTAAGTCAGGAACAGTGCATAGTACTAGAGTGAAAGGGTCCACATTCCTTCATTGTTGCATATTTTCTCTTGCAGTTCTGAGGTAGAAAAGATAGTTATTATGACTACCTAAATCCAGAGTTATAGCTTTTGAATCTCTATTTATCACATTCTACAAGTTGTTCTTTACCGGCTTCCAATCTAACAATGTTTCACAGTGACTGAGTGGCAGTTTTGAGATACGCATTTGTCTGTAGTTGAATATTGAATTCTACCGTTTTGAGGATATGCTAAGAGATCCATAATGAATGTTGGCTGTGAATTTCAATGTCTCATATGGTTCACATTGAAAGTTATAGTGTTATAGTCAAGCTAGTTGGATGTGCACTTGAGGGCTAAGCTGACAGTCATGTTAGATCGATATGTGGTGAAGATATATGATTGGAATCATTAATCTAAGTGGTTCTATAATAGGTCTAGACTCATATGAAGAGTCACACATGATTGATTGGGTCCACATTGTTCTTTAGGCACAATAACAGGCCGACAAGGTACAACTTGAATATACAAGCTTTATCTCTTACATGCTGACCTAGTTTGAGGAAATTAGATGCAGGAATATGTATGAAGATAGTGCAAATTGAATGCGTGTCCAATCTAAGGCCATTTTGTGATCAGAAAGGGATAGCAAGGGAAGAAGAGCAGAGTATATGTGAGGTAGAGTAGAAAAAGTAGGGTAGACATTATGAAGACATTTGAGTCTACATACTGAGAAATTAATAGAATTACACTTCTACATTCTGTAGATGCATTTGTAGCAGTCATCTCTTGGTAGTGAGCCAATACTTCTTCTATCTCCTCTTCTATTTTCTTGGCAGTGAGCCTATTGCAGCGAGCACTTCTTTTGGATAGTGTGTCCTTGGGTAGTGAGGCCTAACGAAGTGAGCCTTCATGTAATTTAGTATTGTTATCATAATATATTGTGAGCTAACACTCACCGTGGTTTTTCCCTTTTTGGGTTTTTCACATAAAAATCTTGGTGTCTATGTGTTATGTCTTTATGGTTTCTATTCTTATATTTGTTTTTGTTTCATGTTACTAAATATGGTAAATAGATTAATAAATGTGTGAAAGAGAATTTTTACAGAATATTGATTCACCCCCCTCTCAATATTCTTTGTGATCAACACTTATAATTATGAAACTTGGCATCAACATGCATGGAATGCCTTAATGCAACTTGGGTATACTCCACATGTTGAACAAAAGGTAGTTGAACCCAGAGATGATAAGGAAAAGATAAAATGGATGCTTGAACATACAAAAGCTCTTGGATGTCTTCGTAGCTTTGTTTCCCTTGATCTTATGTTTTAGATTTAAGCATGTACAAATTCACATGATGCTTGGGAAAAGTTAAAATCTTTGTATGGTAAAATAGATGAAGACAAAGTCTATTAGATTGACAATGAATTGATGAGCCTTGATCCTAAGTGTTGCAAGTATGAGCAGTAAGTGGTGTCATTAATGTCAACACCTAAGGTCAGCATCTAAGAAAATTATTTGAATGAGTTTGAGAAAGTGTCTGAGAAGAAAAGTGCAGTGTTTTTCTCTGCATATCCTGTAGATTGAATATCTTTGTCTAGAATTTGGAATTTATGATAAGTGATGTCTATATTTTCTATATTTCAAGTTTGAGCCTGTGGTATGAAGATTTGAGTGAGTTATGTTCACCAGAGTAAAAATTGTAGTGTTAAATGGTGACAGGGAGAATGTATTCTACTTTACATTTCTCCGCATTTAAGTTTTATAGTCTATGGTTTTGGAATTAAGTTTGTAATGATGTTATGTGACTTCAGTTCAAATGGTTCATGATTTGGTTTTCTGCAAGCAATCTTTCCTTGATGACAATGACTGACAATAATGTTTAAGTGCTCCAGTTTGAAGAATCTTCTAGATAGAATGTTTCGGGGTTGTGCATAAGTTCTTGGTGATTGTAATGTGCTTGTGGATGTCTCTAGATCATGTTCCTACCTTTTCATTGGTTTGCAAAGTGTAATCCAAATTGCATGCATGAAGCGTGTTCCTAAAGGTCTTAGTGTTAACACCAGTTTTAGCTGACTTGTTTGTTTTCACTACTTGTGATTATACTTTGGAGTTTATGATAGCGTGTTGTAGCATGGAAGATTGCTTTTGAGTCCTAGCTAAGCAATGGTGTCATCCGCATTCATTCTTTTCCTTCATAAATCTTTTTAGGTTCAAACCTATTCTAATGTATGTGTGTGTAACATCAGAAAATGTCCCCTTGGGGGCTTTTCCCTCATAAGGTTTAGCTCCCAGTTCTTTAGTGTGCATTTAGGACATCTTACATCATATTTTAACATCCGGATGGAATGAACCTTGGGTTACAGGTCAAATGGGAGCTATGGGGACCCCTTGAACCTAACCTTGCCCAAAATAGGTGGGGAGGACTTGGGCATCGGCACCCTAGTCCTGCCCTAGTTTGGGTCAGTCCCAAATTTTGAATGTCGGCTTGTGACCATTAATTAGGTCCTTTGCCGACATGACAATTTTGAATTACAAAATTCTTGGCAAGAGTGTTTGTAGTTGCATATATAAGCATGTTTAGGCATTCATTTGTAAACTAAATGATTATGGTGATTTTTGGTATCCTAAAAGTGATTCAAGGCTTTCATTATGTAGCAAGAGTAGATTTGTGTTGTCTATGTGTTTTTATTTGTAGATTTGAGAAATCATCTCCTCATGGCATGAAGAACTTCCTTCTCCCATGAGATCTTCACTACAAGGTGACATCATTTATGTTTTGAGCATTTATCATTTAGTTTTTGCCTCTACCTCCCAAGGGCACACACTCTCTATCTAACAACGGTGTTTAGAAGACTTGAATGTCTCTCTAGGGCTTGACTAAGGCAAGCCTCTAAGCACCACAACCTCCTCCCAAAGTTTTCATGTTTGTAGGTTACAGGTTCAAGCTATAGACAAAGTGAAGTTGTAAGAGGGTACAAAAGAGTGTTAGAATTGTAGATCAGAGAAGAAAACAACTCCCTGGACTAGAGAGCCCACTTATTAGTTCTCGAAGTTCTGTGACAAAAAAACCTTTGGTACAATAGGAACAGGTTGCAAATCTTGTTTGCATATCCCAATAAAAAGTAGGGCCTTGGACTTGGGTGCTTGATCATTAGTCCCTAAATTTCCACCTCCAAACTCAAAAAATAGGTACACTTCTATTTGTCATTTTACATCTCTTTGTAGCGTGATTCTGAATAATTAATCTGTTTACTGTCGTATTTGCATAATTAAGGTTTTAAGGTATAATTGAGCATAAGAGAACATAATTGGAAATCAAATAATACAAATCCAATCTTCCCTACATCTCATAGTGACTTAGGGTATGATAGTTCATTGCCACTCGACCTTAGGTCCTTGAATGTAAATGGTGAAACCAGGATAGACACTTAACAAACCATCTAATCAACCCTATCCAATTTTAACCTTTACATTTTGGTGAACCCATGTTGTTGGACTTTTTTACATCTTGATGAGTGTTTTTATTCATATTTGCATTGATTTCATTCATTCATATAGTCATTCATCTTATTGCATTGGAAAACTTACAAAAAAATTAAAAAATTGGAAAAATTGGAAAAAAATTGCATTCTAGGGCTTCTATGTTGCATCATTTCATTTGAATTTCATAAAATTTCTAATTTTTACATTATATCTAAGCTAAATTTCATAAAATTACAAAAATTCAATATCTTGCATTGCATTTTTATCATAAAATTGCTACGGTTTTGTTGAAAATTGTGAATTTTGCATATAACCTAGTAATTCCAAAATCTAGGGTTTGTAGGTAAAATATTGTTTCAGAATTTTATACTGATTTTAGAGACTCATTAAAATTTTCATTTGTATGTAGTGTTTCATTTTAGTGTAAATTTGCATTTGGATCTCAAAAATTTGCAATTTTACATAGAAAATTTCAACAAAAACTAGCATTTCATTGATTTTTCATTAGATTTGCACTTGCATTTTTCATGTTAGGGCTTGGAAATCATTTTAAGATTTGAGAGAATTTAATTTTTATCATACATAAGCTTTCAAAACATTCATATAGCATTTTACATCAAGATCTCAAACCTAGGGCTTGAAAAACATTGATTTTCACTAGATTTGGCCTTATCGACTCTCTAAATTTGCACTATATGCATGTTGTAAAAAATATTTTCATACTAATTGAATAATATCATATGTATTATCTTCTTCCCCTCCTAAAATTCTTTACAACACCTTGTTATTGGCCTCTTGTATTGAAAATTTGGCAAAAAACTGCACATTTTTGCTATATTTGCCTTAGGGTTTGATCTAGTTTGCACTCCAAGCGTGTTGTAAAAGATTTTATACTTCTAGGTGACTGATATGAATTTTTTATTTTATTCACCTCATAAAATTCCTTACAAAACTCTTTTATTAGGTCTTGGGATTGAAAAACTGTGAAAAATTGCATATTTTAGGGCATTTTCACTAGGTTTTGATTTATCATCATCTTACATTTGCATCAAAAGTGTGTTGTAAAGGAACTTATTTCTGTATTGGACTGATATTAGACATATTATTTTCTTTCCTTGATCAAAATCCTTACAACACCTTTTTATTTCATATATTTGCATTGAAAAGGTACAAAAAATCAAGCATTTTAGGTCATTTTTGCATATAGTTTTGCACTCGTCTTTTGCATACTTATAGAAAAATTCAAAAATCTGATCTCAAATTTATTTGAAAACATATATCATGGCTATTTCATTGGAAGCTTTGTTTGCATACATCATAGACATTGATCGTTTCTCTAAATTCACTGATAAATAACCTCAAGTTCTGGAACAAATAGCATACCTACATGATGTTGATCTCTCTATGTGCTCCACATATGAAATCCTTTGTTATATATCTGATTTAGATAGCTTCATAAATCTCATTGGAATATATCCTTTGATATTAGATGATCTCACTAAATTTATGATCAATAGTATATATACTAGTGATGACCTCAAAATGTTAGATGAAGCCTTAGATGACTTTATGGAAAATTCCACTATGGCACCTATTGCTAAAACATGTGATGATAACTTAGGTTTACCTTATGATCCCTCTCCCAATAATTTTCCTCCTCATGATGACACTTTGATGCAAGAGGATGATTCTATTGACACATCTCTTAACATAATACCACCAAATTTTCATTCTAATGCTCACTCTGGCCAAGATGAAGCATTAGAAAATGAAGAGCCGTCACCACTTTTCCATTCCAATGCTCTCCCTGGCCAAGAGAAAGCATTAGTGAATGAATAAATCCCTTCAACAAAGAACATTCCATGGGTAGACAATGAGCATTCATGTAATAATAATCAAAATCCTACCCTAGTACATGAAACCTCTATGGAACATCCTACCAGCCTTGTCCCTTTAGTGGTTTGTTCACACACCTTGGATATTATTAAGGAAGAGAAGATATTTAGTCTCCCTCCTTTGATTAAATATTCAAGTCATTTGGACATCACTAAGGATTTAAAAACATCAACTACCTCTTTGAACATCACTAAAGATAAAAATATTGATAATTGTCCTCACAACACCTTACTTTCCCCTCATTCTGATGTTCTTTTCTCAAAAGAGGCAGCACTAGTGGATAAGGAAAGGTCTCCTACATTAAAAATGCTCTTGGATAGATGCTAAAATCACTCAAACCAAATACCTTCTTCCATCTCTCAAGAGCATAATGCATATAACTCAACAAGCAAACATTGAACCAAACAAAGATGATCCTAAATATGAACAACTTAAAGACAAAGACATGAATTGGGATATGGTACCTTATGTCTAACTTCCTTTACCATTCAGGAGTGGGAGGATGACGATGATTTTCTTGATGACAAGACTTAACATGAAGATCCCTATAGGTAAGTATCTCTAACCCTTTATCTCTCTTGTGATGTGCTTCCCCTATGATGTGTTATGTGTTGTTTAGGCCTCCTAGAATGATCCATGATTCTCTCGTAAGGTCTGGGATACCAGGAAACCACCTCTGTTGTGACCTTCTATTTGCATCATCATTCTTCTATATTGCCTCTCTCTCTAATTTCATTGTTGTGTGTTGTGTCTTACGAACATAGCGTTGTAGATGGTGAATTGGGGGTACCCTCCTATGTGACTGTCCCTAAGACACTTGTTTCTCCTCTCTTATTTATTGTTTCCCTTCCTCTAGTGTTTCTATCTAGCGGGTGGATGATGAAAAACATTATATTGATGCGGACCTAGTGTCTCTTTAGTGAGAAATCAAAAATTGGACTTAGTTCCTAATATGACGATGGGGTTGTAATAAATTATCTGATGCTTGGCTAGTAGAAGCACTCATGCTTTCTGCGTAGTGATTTTGATAGTGTTCTATCTCATTTACAAACCTTAACAATACTGATGCTCTACGCACTTTGTTTGTCTTTGAATCTAGTCTTGGTGGTACTCGATTCAGAGATCTTCATGATATGGCCCTATGGTTATCCTTGAACTTCAGATTCATGGTATAACCTTGGCTCTTTGTATGGTTCATCATATGCATTGACGTTGTTGTTTATCATGATTATGTAGACACTAACACGTTTCTTGCAGGGATGTGTTTGTGGGAACATTTGGCAATCGTAAAGTACATGTCACCTCCAGGGGGCATGGGCTTTCCAAAAGTCCATGTTCCCTTGTGTATTTTCTTCCTACCTTAACATGCTTGATATCGATGCATGATATCAACCACCTTAAGGTGGGGGCATATATAAGGTAAGCTATCTATTGTAGATGTTAGCAATGTGCTTGTCCTTAGGTGTAGTTTAAAAACTAGTGCTATGAGTACTTCCTACACTTTGGGTCTTTTTGAAACCAATCAATCAATCATTTAAGCTCTCTATGGAGGTCGGATTCACATATATCCTTTTTGTCTTAAGCCCTCTGTGGAGGTGGGGATGGTGTATTTCTCAGAGCAGATTGCACATCCTGTCATTTTCAAAAAGTCCTCATTGGGAGGTGAGGAGTAGTTTTGTAACTAACTCAACCCTTAAGTGTGTCTTTGGTGATTGTTGTGGCAAAGCCCAATCATTGGTGTGTGTGTGTGTGTAATGTGCCTAAGATGGTGTTGAGCTTATAAATAAGAATGTCTACTGTGTTTTCTCAGTGTCTTCAAAGTGTGTGTTTGGCATGCTTGCTTTGTGTGGTGTGTCTATTGCCCCATATGAAGTTTAAAAGACTTGCGTGATGAGTGCATCCTGCATTATGGGAGGTTTGGTGTGTCTTGCATGTGTGTTGCCCCATATGCAATTTAAAGACCTGCACGATGAGTGCATCCTGCATTATGGGAGGTGTGTTTACTTTCCTGTACTTGCATCTACATTTCATATATATAAGAAAAAGAAAAGAAACAAAATCATTCCTATCTTCTATGCATTAATGTGTCTTCTATGCATTTACTATATTCTCTGTGTTTTGCATGCCTGTCATTGTCTTCAATGTGCTTGGCATGTCTTCTCTGTGCTTGGTGTGTTTTCTCTGTTTGTTGACCATACTTTAATGCATGTATTGGCCTCACATTTATACATACATTAAAGTGGGAGCTAAATGTAACATTGGAAAATGTCCTCTTAGGGGCTTTCCCCTCATAAGGTTTAGTACCTAGGTCTTTAGTGTGCATTTAGGACATCTTACATCATATTTTAACATCCTGATGGAATGAACCCTAGGTTTTAGGTCAAATGGGACCTAGGGGGACCCCTTGAACCAAACCATGCCCAAAATAGGAGGGAAGGACTTGGGTGCCTGTGCCCTAGTCCTGCCCTATTTTGGGTCAGTCCCAAATTTTGAATGTTGGCTTGTGACTGTTAATTAGCTCCTATGCCAACATGACAAGTTTGAATTATGAAATTCTTGGTGGGAGTGTTTGTAGCTGCATATATAAGCATGTTTAGGCATTCATTTGTAAACTAGATGATTATGGTGATCTTTTGGCATCCTAAAGGTGATTCAAGGCTTTCATTGTGTAGAAAGAGAAGATTTGTGTTGTCTATGTGTTTGTATTTGCAGATTTGAGAAATCATCTCCTCATGGCATGAAGAACTTCCTTCTGCCATAAGATCTTCACTACAAGGTGACATTATTTGTGTTTTGAGCATTTATCATTTGGTTTTTTCCTCTGCCTCCCAAGGGCACACATTCTCTATTTGACAATGGTGTTTAGAAGACTTGAATGTCTCTCTGGAGATTTCATGGTTGCAGGATACAGGTTGGAGCTATAGACAAAGTGAAGTTGTAGGAGGGTACAATAGAGTGTCAGAATTGTAGATCAGAGAAGAAAACAACACCCTAGACTAGGGCACCCACTCATTAGTCCTCAAAGTTTCTTGTTTGCAGATCTCGATAGAAAGTAGGACCTTGGACTTGGGTGCCCGCTCATTAGTCCCTGACTTTTCTGCCTCCAAACTCTTAAAATAGGTACACTTCTATTTGTCTTTTTACATCTTTCTGTAGCCAAATTCTAAATAATTTGAATCTGTTTACTGTTGTATTTGCATAATTAGGGTTTTAAGGTATAATTGAGCATAAGAGAACATAATTGGAAATCAAATCATACAAATCCAATCTTCCCTACATCTCACAGTGAGTTAGGGTATGATAGTGTATTTCCACTCGACCCTTGGTCCTTGAATGCAAATGGTGAAAGGAGGATAGACACTTAACAAACCATCTAATCAACCCTATCCAAATTTTAACCTTTACATTGTGAATGTTGATCTTGGAGATTGTTTCAATGGTTGATGATTGTAATGTGGACCTTGTGATGCAATAGGATCCTCTCCCTTAGAAATATACAATAAAACACTTCACAAGCCTCTGAAAGAAGGCTCAAAATAAAATAGAACAACAAATACAAGAAGAGAAATTTGTACCAACACTTTTATTGAATCTAAAAATTATTACAAGATCATGAAGCTATGAGCTTTCAAGAAGATTACAATCCACACTTGCAACAAATTTTTATGTCTTCATGAATCTAGACTCACACCAGCAATATCTGGCTCTACAAATATCTTCATCCCAAGCACACACCTTCACCAAATGAGCAAGCATCAATGTGTAGAAATTTCATGAGAAGAAACCACTATTGGTTTCTTAAAACAACCTCCACTAATCCACCAAAAATCCCTATCACTTCCAACCTATCATTTCTCCCTCAAATTTTAGGATTTTCTAAAATTGGTTCTAGGTTTTGTGTGCCTCTTTCCCAACTTTCTAGAGCATTTTGAATTTCTCAATTTCAATCAGAAATGAGAAAGTTATTCCCATTTTACTGAGATTGGGTGTCATAATTATAACCCCCCATCTTAGAGTTACAAATTTTGGAATTAATAAAATAAAATTCTGGGAGTTAGGTCCACCAACCCGGGCCATGAAGACCACTTACAAGATTTCTGATGTGATGTTAATTACAAAAATAAGTGCTATTAAAATTATAAGTTGGTGACCCACTAATGGCAGCATCTCACCCACCAACCAACCCACCAAACAACATTTACTAATTTTTTCCAGGTGGGCACCTAGGAAAGATTACTCCCACTAATGGTGGAATTTACAAGTTACTAGAGTAAATTACTCCAAAATTATAATTAGAAATTTGCCCAAGAAAATCTATTTGTTGCAAATAAAAATATAATTTTCTGAAAGCCCCAACATTATTGAAAAAATATACAACTCAAAATTAAAATTTTTTTTTGGTGACATAGGATTGCCTATACACCTTGGATGCTCTTGCATCAAACACCCAAGTTAGAAAAGATTTTGTGAGTAGGACTCATAAAATGGAATTGGATGATTGAGTCACCCTTGTAGGTTGTAGACAACCCGCAACAAACTCCATCATTGCATCAAGTTTGATAAAATGCTTCTTCTTTCTCCTCTTCTAGCATCTTCTTGGAACACTACCCATACTCCTCCACCAAGTCTACACTTCACTCTTCTTTCCCTCTGCAAAATCATATCCACCATAATCTATCCCACTGTACCATTTACTACTTTCCTTCACCTCTAATCTCGTGGGTTTAACCCACCATAATCTATCGAAAACGCATTCATATTTCCCTCTATAATACCTGCAAACAAATCTATACTAAACAACTCATGGAAATAAAATACTTCTGTTTTCACTTCCTCTTCAAACTTTTCATTCATCTCCACAACATGCAAATCAACTTTACATTTATCATATTCAAGAAAATAAGGAATTACGTTAGTAATCTCTTCCTTCTCTACTACTACTACGACTTCTTCACCTCCATCTGCAATCAATGTAAGCTAGTCTCTTTTGACCACTACAATCCATGATAGTAGATCATCTCCATCATCACCACTAATTGCAACTTCTTCTTCATCTCCTTTTTCTGCAACATCCTCATATATAAACTCATTATTCTCCTCTCTAATCTTCTTGTCCTCCAAAGGACATGCAACTATCTCATCTTGAACATCTGTAACTTCTACTCTTTCCCTTTTAACTGCAATACTTTCACCTTCACCACTCACTGGTATCACTGTCTCCATATCCTCCAAAGGACTTAACTCTTCTGTAAACTCATTGCCTTTTGCTACAACCTCTATAACTTCATCCTTCATGTCTTCCAATAAACATCCCTTAGATTCCATTTCATTGATTACTTCACATTCATCCTCTTCCTCTTTCTTGATGTCACATGCATGACACTCTGCTATAGTCTCTTTCCTTCCTGTAATCAAAATATCATTAGAAGGATAAAATATACCCTTAACACTTCTTTTCTCTTGTTTACGCCTTTCAATCTCTTCTCTTAATTCATCTATTTGCTTCTTCAATTCTCTTATTTCTTCTTTCTCTCTTTCTCTGATTCTTTCTCTCATCTTCTCAAGTCAAGGAATCCTCAAGATCCATCCAATGACAAAAGTCATTTTCTTCTTTCTCTTCTCCATTTTCCAAGCCCCTCAAAGCCTCAACACAAATATTCAAATCCTCAAGTTGTACTTATGTAAACTACCTCACATTCAGCGATCTGTTTACACATCTTCAACACTTCCAGGTGCAAATTGCCTCATGTTTGGTGCTCTGCCTACACACTCGAGAAAACCTCTTAATCCTCAATGTTTGGGGTATAGACTGCCTCACACTCAGTGATCTATCTACACACAAATCACACACACACCACCACCACAGTTCCTACTACAAGTTGCTTCACATTCGATAATCTACCCGCAGACTCAGGAACAACATGCTCTGATACCACTAATGCAATAGGATCCTCTCCCTTAGAAATCTACAACAAAACACTTCACAATGCTTTGAAAGAAGGGTAAAAATAAAATAGAACAACAAAAACAGAAATAAAAATTTACACCAACACTATTATTGAATCTAAAAATTATTACAAAATCATGAAGCTATGAACTTCTGAGGAGATTACAATCCACACTTGCAACAAATTTTTATGTCTTCATCAATCTGGACTCACACTGGCAACATCTAACTATACAAATATCTTCATCCCAAGCATACACCTTCACAAAATGAGCAAGCATCAATATGTAGAAACTACCTAAGAAGAAACCACTATTGGTTTCTCAAAACAACCTCCACTAATCCACCAAAAAAACTCTTCACTTCCAACCTGCCATTTCTCCCTCAATTTTTCATATATTCTAAAATTGGTTTAGAGTTTTGTGTAACTCTTTCCCATCTTTCAAGAATATTTTGAAGAGCTCAATTTTGATCCTAATGAGAATATTATGCCTAT
This sequence comes from Cunninghamia lanceolata, assembly GCA_027924645.1. Lineage (NCBI taxonomy): Eukaryota > Viridiplantae > Streptophyta > Pinopsida > Cupressales > Cupressaceae > Cunninghamia > Cunninghamia lanceolata. The sequence goes on from BSBN01001807.1 coordinate 5,345,797, forward strand.
TTTACCAAGGCTAGGTCTCATAATTATAACCCTCGATCTTAGAGTTACAAATTATGGAATTAATAAAATAAAATTCTGGGAGTTAGGTCCACTAACCTAGGCCATAAAGACCACTTACAAGATTCCTAATGTGATGTCAGTTACAAAAATAAATGCTATTAAAATTAAAAGTTGGTGACCCACTAATGACAACATCTCACCCACCAACCATTCCGCCAAACAACATTTACTATTTTTTTTTCAGGTGGGCACCTAGGCAAGATTCCTCCCACTAATGGTGGAATTTACAAATTACTGGAGTAAATTACTCCAAAATTACAATTATAAATTTGCCCAAGAATATATATTTGTTAAAAATAAAAATATAATTTTTTGAAAGCCCCAACATTATTGAAAAATGATACAACTAAAAATTAAAATATTTTTTTGGTGACACAAGATTGCCTATACACCTTGGATGCTCCAGCATCAGACACCCAGGGTAGAAAAGATTTTGAGTAGGACTCACAAAATGGAGTTGGATGATTGAGTCACCCTTGTAGGTTGTAGACCACCCGCAGAAAACTCCATCACTACATCAAATTTGATAAAATGCTTCTTCTTTACCCTCTTCCAGTATCTACCTAGAACACTTCCCATACTCCTCCACCAAGTCTGTACGTCACTCTTCTTTCCCTCTGTGGAATCAAATCCACCATAATCTATCCCACTACACCATTTACTACTTTCCTTCACCTCTAATCTCATGGGTTTTAAACCACCACAATCCATCCAACACACATTCATATTTCCGTCTATAACACCTACAAACAAATTTGTACTAACCAACTCATGGAAATAAAATACTTCTATTTTTACTTCCTCTTAAAACTTTTTATTTATCTCCACAAAATGTAAATCAACTTTACATTTATCATATTCAAGAAAATAAGGAATTACCTCAGTAATCTCTTCCTTCTCTACTATTGTTACAACTTCTTCACCTCCATCTACAATTAATGTAAGCCACTCTCTCTTGACCACTCCAATGTATGATAGTAGATCATCTCCATCATCACCGCTAAATGCAACTTCTTCTTCATCTCCTTTTTGTACAACATCCTCATCTATAAACTCATTATTCTCCTCTCTAATCTTTGTGTCCTCTAAAGGACATGCAACTATCTTATCTTGAACTGCTGCAACTTCTACTATTTCCCTTTCAGCTACAATACTTTCACCTTTGCCACTCACTGGCATTACTATCTCCGTATCCTCTAAAGGACTTAACTATGTTGTAAATTCATTGCCTTTTGTTACAACCTCGAGAACTTCATCCTTCATATCTTCCAATAGACATCCCTCAGATTCCGGTTCATTGATTACTTCACATTCATCCTCTTCCTCTTTCTTAATGTCACAAGCATGACACTCTGCTGCATTCTCTTTCCTTCACATAATCAAAATATCATTAGAAGGATAAAATCTACCCTCAACTCTTCTCTTCTCTTGTTTACTCCTTTCAATCTATTATCTTAATTCATCTATTTGCTTCTTCAATTCTCTTATTTCTTCTTGCTCTCTTTCACTAATTCTTTCTCTAATCTTCTCAAGTCCAGGAATTCTCAAGATCCATCCAATGACAAAAGTTATTTTCTACTTTCTCTTCTCCATTTTCCAAGCCCCTCAAATCCTCAGCACAAATCTTCCAATCCTCAAGTTGTAGTTATGTAAACCACCTCACATTTGACGATCTGTTTACAAATCTTCAACACTTCCAAGTGCAAACTACCTCATGTTTGCCGCTCTGCCTACACACTCAGGAAAACTTCTTAATCTTTAACTTCTCAGGTATAGATTGCCTCACATTTGGAAATCTATCTACACACAAATCACACATACACCACCACAGGTCCTGCTACAAGCTGCCTCACATTCATCAATCTACTCGCAGACTCAAGAACAACCGTATTTGATACCACTAATGCAATAGGATCCTCTCCCTTAGAAATCTAGAACAAAACACTTCACAAGCCTTTAAAAGAAGGATGAAAATAAAATATAATAGTAAATACAAGAAGAAAAATTTGCACCAACACTTTTATTGAATCTAAAAATTATTACAAAATCATGAAGCTATGAGCTTCTAAGAAGATTACAATACACACTTGCAAACAAATTTTTATGTCTTCATCAATTTGGATTCACAATGGAAGCATCTAGCTGTACAAATATCTTTATCCCAAGCACACACCTTCACCAAATGAGAAAGCATCAATATTTATAAATTGCCTTAGAGGAAACCACTATTGGTTTCTCAAAATAACCTCCACTAATCCACCAAAAAAACCTATCACTTCCAACCTATCATTTCTCCCTCCTTTTTTGCGATTTTCTAAAATTGGTTCTAGGTTTTGTATGCCACTAAATCCCATGTTTCTAGAACATTTTGAATTTATCAATTTAGATCATAAATGAGAAAGTTATGCCCATTTTACCAAAACTGGGCTTGATAATTATGACCCCCATCTTAGAGGTACAAATTTTGGAATTAATAAAATAAAAGTTTAGGAGTTAGGTCCACCAACCTAGGCCATAAAGACCACTTAAAAGATTCCTAACATGATGTCAGTTACAAAAATAAGTGCTATTAAAATTTGAAGTCAGTGATCCACTAATGATAGCATCTCACCCACCAGCCATCCCACCAAACAACATTTTTTTTTTTCTAGGTGGGCACCTAGGAAAGATGCCTCCCACTAATGGTGGTATTTACAAATTACTGAAGTAAATTACTCCAAATTTACAATTACAAATTTTCCCAAGAAAATATATTTGTTGCAAATAAAAATATAATTTTCTCAAAGCCCCAACATTATTGAAAAACCATACAATTGAAAGTTAAAATGTTTTTTTGGTGACATAGGATTGCCTATACACCTTGGATGCTCCTACATCACCTTGATGTACATTCCAAGGGGTATGAATTGTATAAATTCATGTAATGAAGTCATGAATAATTGATGAGGATGTGAAGATGTGAAGATAAGTGTGAAGTGAAAAAGTATAGCAGAGTAGAGGAAATTTATTGTGCTTCAATGGAACTGAACCTTTGCATAGTGTAGATGCTACTATCTTAGTTCACCAACTCTGGCAGTTAGCCACCCACTGGAAATGTGCCACCCCATTAGCAATGAGCCCCTTCTTTTGTAGTGAACATTCTACGTAGTGAGACTTGTTGTAAATTTTGATATATCATTTATATTGTGAGCTAACACTAACCATGGTTTTTCCCTCATTGGGTTTTCCACGAAAAAATTTGGTGTCTCATGTGTCTCATGTGTGAATTTGTTCAAGTTTCCAATTATATGCTTTCATGGATAAATCATAATTGAGTGGTTAATGTGTTGATGTTTGAAAGAAGTTAAGTTTTTGCTACAATTGATTCATCCCCTCCTCTCAGTTGTCTTGTGCATTTCAACAATAGGTATCAAATCAAGGGTTCCTTGAAAGAAATCCTAACAGCTTGAGGTAGATCCAAGATGGTGCACAAGAAGGAGTCTCCGTAGTTTGATGGAACAGATTATGCTCTCTGGAAGGCATGAATGAAAAGTCATCTCATTTCTCTTAGTTATAGTGTTTGGAAGATGGTAGATACAAAGTATACTATTCATCCAAATGGTCCATCAGATGAAGATGAAGTCAAACAGTATGAGTTAAATGGAAAAGCTAGAGATGCTCTCTTAAATGCCTTATTTAGTATTGAGCTAGTGAAAGTTATGGATTCGGAAACTGCTAATGAGATTGGGTTAAGTTGAAAAACTTATATGAAGGAGATGGTTTTGTAAAGAGTGCCAAATTGCAAAACATGAAGGTGAAGTATGAATCTCCCTAAAGAGGAGTGATGATGAGAACATAACAATCTATGTACATGCAAAAGGTTGAGGAAATTGTCAATGGAATCAAAGGTCTTAGAGGAACTGTTGATGAAGATGAGCTTGTGCTGAAGATTCTAAGATATTTTCCTAAATACTATAGTCACAAGGTGTCAGCAATTGAAGAAGTTATGAGTGTGAACAAGATTACAAAGGATCAATTGCTTGGGAAGCTTACTTCTTTTGAGATGAGAGAGTTCGGCGATGTTCTTCCGAAGACTGAGAGAACTTTCAATGCCAAGACTTTAGAAAATACTTCAAGAGCTTAGAAGTATGCTATGGAATCTGATGATGACTTTGATGATATTGAAGCCAACTTTGTGGACATAATGCAAAGAGGTACTGGTAAGTTCAAAGGCAAATTACCATCCAAATGCTTTTCTTGTGTAAAGATTGGTCACTATGCCTCCAGGTATCTGGAGAGAATTGAGAGAGGTAAGAAGAAATTTGAAAGTAGACCAAGAACTATAAAGAAATACTATTATGTTAGAGATTTTGATGATGATGGTGTGACAGATGATGAGTCTTATGATACTAGTGCAAATGAATGCTTGTTTATTGCTATTAAGGAAGAGCCTATGTCTACTAATCATGCTAGCTATGTGAAGGAAGAAAAACTAGTTGAAGAGAGTGTCCTATCTATCTGTCAGGTTGAGAGAGATAAGGTTGAGTGGATTATTTACAATGGATGTTCATATCACATCACTGGTGATAAAAGTAAATTTTTAAGTTTGGAAAAGTATGATGGAGGAGTACTTAGGTTTGGAGATAATGCAGCTAGTAAGATTTGTGGAAGAGGATCTATTTCTTTTGATGGTAAGCATAACACAGATGATGTTCTATATGTGAAGGGTTTAAAGCATACTCTTTTAAGTGTTGGTTAGATGTGTGACAAAGGATATGATCTGAGATTCAAGGACAATGGATGCAAGATCATGGAAAGCTCTAGAACAGTGATTGCTACTGGTAAGAAGACTCAAGGTAATGTTTATCATTTGAGAGGAACTAATGATTGTTGTTTGTTGGCTTAGACATATGAGAGTTGGCTATGGCATTGAAGGATGTGTCATACCAATTTTGACAACTCAATGAAGATAATCTTAGTACAAGCTATAAGAGATATGCCTAAGCTTGTGAAGCCTACTAATACTATTTGCAAGGAATGTCAATTGGGGAAATAGACAAGGACAAGTTTCAAAAGAAAAGAACATTTTTTTGCTGGATTACTTGAGATGGTGCATACAAATTTGTGTGGTCCTAAAAGAACAAGAAATCTACAAGAAGACAGGTACTTTATGTTTCTTATTGATGATTATTCTAGAATGACTTGGGTCATCATTTTGAAAAATAAATCAGAAGCCCTAGACAAGTTCAAAGATTTCAAGGCAATGGTTGAGAATGAGTTAGAATTGAGGATCAAATGCTTAAGGTCTAATAGAAGAGGTGAGTTTACATGAAATGAATTCAACATATTTTGTGAAGAACATGGGATAAAAATATAGTTGTTTTCTCCTAGGACTCCTAAGTAGAATGGAGTTATTGAAAGAAAGAACAAGACAGTTCAATAGGCTGCTAGGTCAATGATGAAAGAGGCAGAGATACCAGAAGTGTATTGGAGAGTAGCTATACATAGTACTGTCTACATTCAAAATAGAGTTCAAGTCAAAAGTAATAGCACTAAAACTCCATATGAATTGTAGTATAGAAGAGTTCCTATAGTGAAATATTTTAATTTTTTTGGAAGCAAATGTTATATTAGAAGAGAAGATTTAGTCAATTTTGATGGTAGGTGTGATGAAGTAATTTTCTTTGGATACTCTACTAAGAGTAAGGCTTGCCGGTGCTACAATAAGAGATTGAGAAAGATCAATGAGAGTGCTAATGTGAAGGATGATGAAGATAGAGAAAGAATATCAGTTTATAGTGGCTATGAATCAGATGAACCTGCTATTACAGTCAATGAAGAAAAGATTGAACAAGAAGACAGTCAAGTTGAAGAAGAAAAGGCTCCGAAAAGTGCTATTAAGACTCCCAAGTATGTAAGGATTAATCATTCTAAAGATCAGATTATAGGTGACAAAAGCAAAGGGGTATTGACAAGGAAAAGAGTTGTAGAGGAACAAGTGAACTACTGTTTACTTTCATAGATTGAACCTAAAACTATAAGTGAAGCCTACAAAAATGAAATTTGGGTCAAAGCCATGGAAGAAGAGCTGATGTAGACACAAAAGAATCAAACTTGGGAATTGGTTCCTAGACCTACTGATAAGAATGTGATTACTAAATGGGTTTTCAAAAATAAGACGAATGAAAATGGAGATGTAGTAAGAAACAAAGCAAGACTAGTATGCAAAGGATATTCTTAGGTTGAAGGTATAGACTTTGAGGAGACTTATGCCCCTGTGGCAAGGATTGAAGAAATAAGAATGTTTTTGGCATTTGCAGCACACAAAGATTTCAAGGTGTACCAGATGGATGTGAAGTCTACATTCTTGAATGGAGAACTGGAAGAAGAGGTTTACATTGAACAACCTAAAGGATTTTAGTCATCAGACCAAGATGACATGGTATGTAGATTGAAGAAAGCCCTATATGGACTCAAGAAATCTCCTAGAGCCTTGTATGCAAGGTTGGTTAAGTATTTGTTGCAATTAGGATTTAGTAAATGTACTACAGACAGTAATCTCTAATTCAAAATTAATGATGATCAAATTCTGATTGTTGTAGCCTTTCTTGATGATATTGTCTTTGGAACCAATGAAGGAATGTGTAATAAATTTGCAACAGAAATGTAAAAGGAGTTTGATATGTCTATGTTTGGTGAAATGAATTTCTTTCTAGGACTACAGATTACTCAATCAGAAAAAGGAATTTTCATTTCTCAGTCCAAGTTTGTGAAAGAATTGATAAAGAAGTTTGGAATGTAGCATTCTAAGACAGTACATACTCCTATGATAACTAGTAGTAACCTAAGTAAGAATGATGAATCACCTAAGACTGATCAGAAAAAGTATAGGTCTATGATTGGAGGACTACTTTATCTAACCCATACCAGACCAGACATAATGTATGTAGTTTGTCTTATGGCTAGATTTCAAGATCCTAAAGAGTCACATGTGATGGTAGTCAAAAGGATCATGAGTTATTTAAAAGGAACTTCAAACTATGGATTATGGTATCCCAAAGACACTGATTTCACTCTTAGTACTTATATAGATCTAGATTGGACTGGAGATGATGAAGGAAAAAGTACAAATGGAGGTGCTTTCCTCTTGGTTAACAGATTGGTATCATGGTTGAGCAAGAAGCAAGAATCAATTTCTTTATCTACTGCAGAAGCAGAATATATTGCTCTAGCATGTTGTTGTACTCAAGTACTTTGGATGAAGCAAACATTCAAGGATATAAGAGTTGTGTATGAAGAACCAATTTCAATCTTTTGTGACATTACAAATGCTATAAACATTTCAAAGAATCTAGTGATGCACTCAAGAACAAAGCATATATCAATAAGGTATGACTTCCTGAGAGAAAAGGTAACAAAAAATGAAGTAAAGATGGAATATGTATCTACAAAGGATCAGATTGCAGATATTTTCACTCAGCCTCTGCCTAAGGATACTTTTGATTATTTTACGGAGAAGTTAGGGGTTATTACCCCTCCTTCTCTAAACTAAGATGCATAGGAAGTGCATCAGTCCAATGGTGTCCAAAGTTTCATCTTTTGATTTGGATTGATATTTTGAAGGCTACCTCTTAGGGGGAGTAGGTAGATGTTGTTGATATGAGTTCCTGATTAAGAGTAGTAAGTGTTGTAGTGTTGATGATAGGGGGAGTTGTGTAGTAAAGAAAAAGAAAAGGTCTGGCACCCTTTTCCATTGATGTCAAAGGGGGAGAGAAGTTCATGTGAAAAAACTAAGAAGAAAGTTGCAGTTAGAGAAAACATAAAGGGGGAGCAAAGAAGCAAAGCAAGTTTGTTTGTCTTGATGGATTTTCACATCATGTGTTCCCATCAATGATAAAAGTTGAGATTGTTTCAATTATGAGAAATTAGTGTTGTCATTGATGTCAACACCTAAGGTCAGCATCTAAGAAAGTTATTTCAATGAGTTTGAGAAAGTGTTTGAGAAGAATATTGCTGTGTTTTTCTCTACATATCCTGTAGATTGAATATCTTTGTTTGCAGTTTGGAAGTTATGATAAGGGATGTTTGTAGTTTCTATGTTTTAGTTTTGAGCCTCCAGTATGAAGATTTGAGTGAGTTTTGTTCTCCAGAGTAAAAACTATTTTTCTAAGTGTTAAATGGTGGCAGGGAGAATGTATTCTGGTCTACATTTCTCTGCATTTAAGTTTTAGAGTTTGTGGTTCTGGAATTAAAAGGCTACTTTATCTAACCCATACTAGACCAGACATAATGTATGCAGTTTGTCTTATGGCCAAATTTCAAGATCCTAAAGAGTCACATGTGATGGTAGTCAAAAGGATCATGAGTTATTTAAAAGGCACTTCAAACTATGGATTATGGTATCCCAAAAGCATTGATTTCACTCTTAGTGCTTATACAGATCTAGATTGGACTAGAGATGATCAAGGAAAAAGTACAAATGGAGGTGCTTTCCTCTTGGTTAACAGATTGGTATCATGGTTGAGCAAGAAGCAAGAATTAGTTTCTTTGTCTACTGCAGAAGCAGAATATATTGCTCTAGCATGTTGTTGTACTCAAGTACTTTGGATGAAGCAAACATTCAAGGATATAAGAGTTGTGTATGAAGAATCAATTTCAATCTCTTGTGACATTACAAATGCTATAAGCATTTCAAAGAATCTAGTGATGCACTCAAGAACAAAGCATATATCAAGAAGGTATCACTTCCTGAGAGAAAAGGTAACAAAAAATGACATAAAGATGGAATATGTATCTACAAAGGATCAGATTGCAGATATTTTCACTTAGCCTCTACCTAAGGATACTTTTGATTATTTTACAGAGAAGTTAGGGGTTATTACCCCTCCTTCTCTAAACTAAGATGCATAGGAAGTGCATCAGTCCATCGGTGTCCAAAGTTTCATCTTTTGATTTGGATTGATATTTTGAAGGCTACCTCTCAGGAGGAGTAGGTAGATGTTGTTGATATGAGTTCCTGATTAAGAGCAGTAAGTGTTGCAGTGTTGATGACAGGGGGAGTTGTGTAGTAAAGAAAAAGAAAAGGTCCGACACCCTTTTCCATTGATGTCAAAGGGGGAGAGAAGTTCGTGTGAAAAAACTAAGAAGAAAGTTGCAGTCAGAGAAAACATAAAGTAAGGGGGAGCAAAGAAGCAAAGCAAGTTTGTTTGTTTTGATGGATTTTCACATCATGTGTTCCCATCAATGATAAAGGGGGAGATTGTTTCAATTATGAGAAATTAGTGTTGTCATTGATGTCAACACCTAAGGTCAGCATCTAAGAAAGTTATTTGAATGAGTTTGAGAAAGTGTTTGAGAAGAATATTGCAGTGTTTTTCTCTGCATATCCTGTAGATTGAATATCTTTGTTTGCAGTTTGGAAGTTATGATAAGGGATGTCTTTAGTTTCTATGTTTCAATTTTAAGCCTCTAGTATGAAGATTTGAGTGAGTTTTGTTCTCCAAAGTAAAAACTATTTTTCTAAGTGTTAAATGCTGGCAGGGAGAATGTATTCTGGTCTACATTTCTCTGCATTTAAGTTTTAGAGTTTGTGGTTCTGGAATTAAGTTTTTAATGATGTTATGTGCCTTCAGTTCAAATGGTTCATGATTTGGTGCTCTGCAAGTGATCTTTCCTTTATGACAGTGGCCAACAGTAATGTTTAAGTTTTTTGGTTTGAAGAATCTTCTAGATAGAATGTTTGGGGGTTGTGCAAAAGTTCTTGGTGATTGTAACATGCTTGTAAATGTCTCTAGATTTTGTTTCTACCTTTTGATTGGTTTGTAAAGTGTAATCCAGATTGTGCATGAAGCGTGTTCCTAAAGGTCTTAGTGTTAACACCAATTTTAGCCAACTTGGTTGATTTCACTACTTGCAATTATACTTTGGAGTTTGTAATAGCGTGTTGTAGCGTGGAAGATTGCATTTGAGTCCCAGCCAAGGCATGGTGTGGTCTGCATTCATTCTTTTCATTCATAAATTTGTTTAGGTCTAGACCTATTCTAATTTATGTGTGTATGTTGACCTTGGAGATTGTTGCAATGGTTGATGATTGTAATGCCAACCTTAATGTACATTCCAATGTTGATGAATTGTATAAATACATGTAATGAAGTTGTGAATAATTGATGAGGATGTGAAGATAAGTACGAACTCAAAAAGAAGAGCAGAGTAGAGGAAATTTATTACACTTCAATGGAACTGAACCTTGGCAGAGTTTAGATGCTACTATCTTAGTTCACCAACTCTGGCAGTGAGCCACACCATTAGCAGTGAGCCCCTTCTTTTGCAATGAGCATTTTGGGCAGTAAGCCCTAAGGTAGTGAGCCTCTAGTAGTGAGCCTTATTGTAAATTTTGATATATCATTTATATTGTGAGCTAACACTCACCATGGTTTTTCCCTCATTGGGTTTTCCACATAAAAATCTAGTCTCATGTGTGAATGTGTTCAAGTTTCTGATTATATGCTTTCATGGTTAAATCATAATTGAGTGGTTAATGTGTTGATGCTTAAAAGAAGTTAATTTTTTGCTACAACTGATTCACCACCCCCCCATAGTTGTCTTGTACATTTCAACACTAAGAACTTTGACAACATCTAGGATTATATAACTAAGGGTAATGATTTGAGAGCACAATGTAAATCTTGTGGTATTGAGAAGAAGGAAATTTAGTTAATCTATAATGTACTAAATAAACTTGGTCTTGAATATGCTACTTTTGTTTCTATCTTTCATACTCGTAGACTGACTATGGGATCTGCATATACTATGCCTTCATTTACATCTTTCACTAAGATGTTAATGTATGAACAACAAAATATTCTTTCTATGGGTCTCATAAAGCAATCACAGACTTAGGCTTTGTTGGTTGGTTAGCTTAATAGATAGAAAGAGTCATGTCCTTCTGACAAGAAACAGAAGAAATAAAAAAAAATCCATAAACAGATCAAGAACACAACAAATCCTCTTCAAAAGAGGACTCATCTAAGAAGGAGAAGCCTACTTGTGCAACTGTAAGAGGACTGGGCATGAAGTACATTATTGTTATAAGAAGGATATAGATGAATTGAAACATCTTATGAAAATAACATCAATTTACCTTCTAGAATGTCTGAGTCATCTTCTTCTTCCCATTCTAATAGTTAGGATCTAATAAGGAAAAAGGCCATGTAGGTTTTGCTTCTAAGATGACTAAAAATAAAGGTAAAGCTCTTTGTACTTCTACAGGTCTTAAACCATTGAGATGGCTTCTAGATTCTAGAGCTTCTCACCATATGGCTTCTTCATAGTCTATGTTCTCTTCTTTTGAGCCTTGTGTTATGCCACCTATTTTTATGGGTGACAATACTTAGATGAATGTAATTGGGAAGTGATTTGTTGATATTGGGGATGGCACTTTCAATGATGTTTTGTGTACACCTCATTTGTCAAACAATCTTCTTTCCATTTATTAGATCACCCATGGTGGAGCAGGAAAGACTATGGAATTCACACTTGATTCGGTTATCATCAGAGACTTGGAAAGAAGAGAGATAATTGCTATTAGGGTGGTTGATATGCATCTCATTTGTACACCTTTTTAGACTTTGTACCTCATGATGGCTTTGATCCTTTGGTTGTTGATCACACTCCTAGTGTGAACTTTGATTTTGAGGAGAATTTTGGTTACTTGAACCTAGGTATTCTCACATCAAATTTAGTTCTTGAACCTTTTATTTCTTCTGCACCTCTTACTTGTTCTGAGCTCAGCATTGTAGTAGTCTAGGAGGTTCATATTGATCTTCTCGATCCAATTTATTGGGACATATTCCTACTATAAATTATATCTTTGTTTGTAGAGTCCCAAATTTTAGATTTGGGAGACACTATTGATTGCATTCATCTTCATTTTGATGGAGTTAATTCTTCTTCAGATGCTTTGAGGGCATATTCAAACCCTCTTGTTCTTTCTCTACCTACATTAGCTTCTACAGTGATAGCTTCTGTAGATATTAACAAGTGTACACATTTGACTCAGTCATTATTTATGTTGACATCATTTGCAGAAGTACCTAAATCTTGCATGATACCAGAATCATCTTATAAGTATTTGTCATAGTTTGACAAGGGCTTGGAGATCATTGAGAAACATTTGGAGGAGGCATCTTTGTCTTTAGAGGAGATATCTTCATCTTTGGATCCTGTTCTATTTTAGTTTCCACTTGGTTTTGGATTGTCACTTTCATCAGTTAGGCCTGAGACTCTTCATTTGGTCATGACATCTTTTAGCATTGACATGGAGACACATGATCAATTGTCAAATATTTCATACATCTTGAGCCTTCTTTCTTCATATTCCTTTTAGGAATGGGAAGACATCATGACTGCATCTTTGGTTTTTTTTCTCCCTAAGGGGAGGAATGTTTATTCGATGATCATGGACCATCTTCTACATCCAGTTTCAAGCATCAACCATTCACACTGTTCACTACTTAGGAGGAGGCTACTTAGTCTCTCTTCTCCTCTCTATTTTGGAGCGAACTTTTTCCTTGCATGAGATTATTTCTTGTGTGGAGGAACTTATTTCCTTTTCTTTCTTTTAGGGAGGAGTTTTGTCCCACTGGGTTTTCTCCTTTTCTCCATTTGTGAGACAATTTGTTTGTACATGGGTACCTAACATGGCCTTGTAGTTGGGACCCATCTTTGCATCTTTTCACCCACCTAAGCTATACTTAGGGGGGTGTTAGTGTAGGTTTTTTATTTTTGTTATGTTAGGGAATATTTATTTTTTCTAGACATATTATTAATATTTCTTAGGTTATATAAGACATGGTTAATATGAGGACACGTGGCATAATCCATCAGTTACATGTGTCTCTCTTACCCACCTTTGGGTAGCTGAGCCTCACACCCTCTTTTGGACTCATTTATCACCTCTCATAACCATCTATTTATCTTTACTTGGGTAGGTGTAACCATGTAATCTAGCATTTACCAAGTAGGTATAACTCCTATTACAAGTATGTGCCTAACCGGTGTTGTCATTGATGTCAACATATCTGTGTTTTCATTGGTGTCAACTGTGCTCTTGTTTTGCTACTTGATTGTAATGAATATTGCTTTGTATAAATCCTAAAGATCATAAGAATATGTTTTTTTATATTGTGTTTCCAAGTGCTTTTGATAAAATTTGTTCTCCTAGTGGAAATAGTGTGTTATAGAGTATCTCAAGGTTTGATGATGAATAGTCTAGTAGTTTACTCCACATTTCTTGTAGAATGAATATATTTATCTGTAGATTGGAAGTCATTTAGAGACATGTCTAAATATGCTATGTTCCAATTTTGAGCCTCCGGTATGAATATTTGTGTAAGTTATGTTCACCAGAGTAAAAACTACTTTTTCTGTGCATTCAGTGGTGATAGGGAGAAAGTATTTTGCTCCGCATTCCTCTGCATTGAAGTATTTTGGTCTGTAGTTCTAAAGTTAAGTCTGGGATGATGTTATGTGCCTTCAAATCAAATTGTTTGTGATGTGGTGGTCCACAAGTGATCTTTTCTTTATGACAGTAGCTGATAGTGTTGTTTATGTGCTCCGGTTTGAAGAATCTTCTTAACAAGGTGGTTAGAGGTTGTGCAGTTGTTCTTGATGATTACATTATGCTTTTCAATGTCTCCTGATCATGTTCCTAACTTTTGATTAGTCCACGAAGAGTAATTTGGATCGTGGATGAAGATTGTTCCTAAAGGACTTAGTTTTAACTCCAATTTTTGGCTAACCTCGTTGTTTTCACTACTTGTAGAGATGCATTGAAGATTGTGAAAGTGTGTTGTGGCATGGAAAATTGTAATTGAGTCCCATCTAAGGAGTTATGTGATCTTCATTCATCCTTTTCCTCTGTAACATGATTTAGGTCTAGACCTATTGTAAAATGTATGTTTGTAATGATTGTAATGCCAACAAAGGAGATTGTTCCAATGGTTGATGATTGTAATGCTAACCTTGATGATCATTCCAAGGTTGATGAATTATATAAATACTTGAAATTAAATCTTGGAAAGGTATCGAAAGTGAAGACGTAAAGATAAGTGTGAAGTGTAAAGGAAAAGTAGAGTAGAGAAAATAAATTGCGCTTTAATGGAACTGAACTCAGGCATGGAGTAGATGCTATCAAATTAGTTCACAAACCTTTGGTAGTGAGCCACCCCTTGGTAGTGAGCCCTAACTTTTGCAATGAGCATTTTGGGAAGTGAGCCATAAGGTAGTGAGCCTTTGATTTTCAGTATTTCTATAACATATTTATTTTGCAAGCTAACACTCACCATGGTTTTTCCCCTCTGGGGTTTTCCACATAAAAATCTGGTGTCTCCTGTGTTGAATGTGCAAATATGTTTAAGTTCTTGTTTCATGCTTTCATGATTAAATTGCAAATGCAATGTTGATTGGTTGATGTTTTAATGGTTTTGAAATATTGGCTACAACTGATTCACCACCCCCTCTTAGTTATTTTTCTCTTTTCAACAAATCCTTCCTATTTTGGGTAGTTGGGAGTTATTACTCCTCTTGGCTTTATTTTCTCTTATTTTGATATATAAACAACACTTCCCTCTCCCTTTGCTAATAAGAAGCAAAGTTCAGTGCAAGGGAGTGTTGATTCATTTCATCTCTAGATTTCCATTCTTTCTTTCATTTAGTCATTTTGATCTTGTGTGGTTTCACATCCAAATCTAACATGTTGTTGGTGAGAAGGTAAAAAAAAGGTTCATTAAACCACATTCTTTCAAACAATTTCCGTACAACACCATTCAGTCACTTGATTTAGATCAAATATGTGCTACTTAAGATTGAACCATAGGAAATTTTAAGACATTATGGAGTCTGACACATCCATCAAAACTAAAGAATTAACTTTTAGATATTGGTGAATGGATTCAACATGACACCACAACTATTTCTCCATCACCATTAAGTACACCTATCCATTACATTAACTTCCATGTACTTATTACAATTATCTATCACAACTCTATTATCTAGATTATTTTTTTCTTACTAATTGTGTTAATTTACTACCAACCTAGATAACTTATGTAAAGCATTTTAATTTCTTTCCATTTTGATGAGTCCAATTTATCATATAACCTCTAAGCTCTTTCCTTAGAGTTTTACCTTCTAATTTATGCCTTTTTAGATTTAATTTCTTTAGTGTTATATATATATATATATATATATATATATATATATATATATATATATATATATATATATATATATATATATATATATATATATATATATATATATATATATATATATATAATTTACTTTTCTTTTTTTTCTCCATAGACTTTTTATATATATAGTAAATCAAGAATTATATATATAATTCTTGATTTACTTTTCTTATTTTTTCTCCATAGACTTGTTATGTAAGGGTTTGTTAACCATTGTGTGACCTCACTTTTATCTAACCTACCCAACCCCTACTTTCCCCTAGGGGTTTCATTTGCTGATTTCTATAATTTCATATCAAATTTGGCATATATATTATATATTTTTGACCGTAAGGTTTAATCCTTTCATTACCTCATACTTAATACATACCATCCACCCACCCTTGTAGTGTCATTATTTATCATGGATTCTCATAGGTCTTGTGTTCTAGCTAATTTACATCCATACATTTATAATTTTTACATGTTCCTTTCTTTTGTGGCTCCTAATCCTATCATTCTTAATGCACTTATGTACCTTTTTTCTATGGATAAGGATGTTTTGTTCATTTATGTGTTATTCTATCATGTTATTTCTTATCTATCCTTTATACATTTAGTTAATGATTATCCTTTTATCAAGGACATCCTTTCTTCACTTGTCCATGAGATCCATGTTGCCTCTACTCATCTAATGACTACTGCATAGAGTGTTTCTAGTCACACTCTCTTGTTTGATTTTTTTCCTTTCAAATTTGTTTAGATGGTCCATATTTTCCTTTAATGGATTTCCTCTTCCATGTTTCTTTTGGTGAATCTATTCCTATGCTAGTAGGAATCCTTGTTTGTAGTGTATTTTGGTAGAAGTTCTCCTTCGATGAGCTTCATTTGTTGCTAGTGAATATTTTTTTAACCTCATTCTTTCTAGTCATCCTTGTCACCCTTTAGTCATTCATTACTATATTTAGTGGTGCAAGGATCTTCTCTTTTTGCAAGTAGATTCTTGACCTTGGTCCTCCTAATTTATTCTTTCTCTAATCTCAGTCACTAGTAGCTAACAATATCCATCCTTGCTTGTTGTTAATATTCAAAGACATAACACCTCATAACATTTATTATATCCAAGTCACATCATCTTAAGGCCACTATTTATTTGTTCATATGCAAAAATGTTTTTACTTGTCCTACATCTATCCCTTCTCTTATCTTTACCCATTAATTTATCTTTTAGACTAAATATGGGGAGTGCCCTCTTGTAAATAATATTTTAGTTCATAAATTAATTATAAGTTCTTCTTTTTCCTTTTCTTCTTCAAAACTCATCTCAAAGAGTGTTCTTTATCTTAATATTATGTGTGCAGTGGTTGCCTACTTATGTTGCTCTTATGGAAGTGAATTGTTGGTGCATATTTCAAAGTCACCTGGGCCTTGTTGATGAACATTTGGAGTTCTACACACTTATAGCTTTGTGAAATAAATTTTTACTCACTTAAATCACACTCAATGTATTCATGGTTGATACATTAGTTGAATGCTATAGGGCAGACCAATTTGTTACTAGTTTTTAGTGCATCATATTTTCATTTTGTTTAACTAACCCTACCCCCTTTTACTTCCTTGTAAATCTCTAACCATGTATTCTTTTATTTCTAAGAATCTTTCTAACCACTTTTCCTCTTCAATTTTAATATATTAGATGTAGAGTAACTTTAGACTACTTAATTTTCTACAAGTAATTTAGTAATAAAATATAGAAAAGGATGTTTTCCTTCTCCATAGATTCTTGTGAACTTTTTAAAAGTTGTGAATGTATGGGTTTCCATATTTTTTAGATTTATCCAAATTGATATATCCATGGGTGCATACTTTCTACTAGGTCTAGCGAGTCATGTTATAAACATAGTCCTACACATGGGAAACTATTTTTCTTCACTTGCCTATAAACATAGGTTCTCAACCCTCCTTCTAGTGATAACTACCCTTATATCATTGAATGTTGGTGTTAGTTGCCGTTGCACCAAAAGATCGACCTATTAATGCCTGATACAACCACTTGACTTAACAAGCACGGGAGGCGGTTAAGCCCTTATCACAAACTACCGCAGCGCAGCACTGAACAAGAAGACCAAGGGTCACACCTTGCAACAATCCCCCCCAGCGTAAGCGCGGGGTTTGAACCTATGACCTCAGCTCTGATACCAACTGTTAGTTGCCGTTGCACCAAAAGATCAACCTATTAATGCCTAATACAACCACTTGACTTAACAAGCATAGGAGGCGGTTAAGCCCTTGTAACAAACCACCGTAGCGCAGTACTGAACAAGAAGACCAAGGGTCACACCTTGCAACAATCCCCCTAGCACAAGCGCAGGGTTTGAACCTGTGACCTCACCTTTGATACCAACTGTTAGTTTCCGTTGCACCAAAAGATCGACCTATTAATTCCTGATACAACCACTTGACTTAACAAGCACAGGAGGTGGTTAAGCCCTTGTCACAAACCACCACAGTGTAGTGCTGAACAAGAAGACCAAGGGTCACACCTTGCAATAGTTGGAACTTCCAACAATCCAAAGAGGTGTGTTATTTTGATGTAACATCAAAATTTTAGCATACTTGACTTGATCTTCCCACTAGTATTCTTAGTTACCTATTTATATGCATCTATTTATCTAAATGTTAAATTAATACTCTTTGTGTTACTCATGAAAGAAAGAGGATTACTACTTTTCAAAAGCTCATTCATCACCACATGAATCTAGTATCTCTAGTTAAAATCTAGATCATATATATTTTATTAGAAGAATACAAACATGAGTAGTTTGAAGAAAATTTTATTCCCAAGTAGTTACCTTTTCTATAAATAAATGATAAAAGTGTTTTCCCCTAAAGTTCCTATGAAGCCATTGATGGCTTATAAAACATTAAGGAATGTTGCATTTATCACATGGAATGTTGGTAGTGTTTTTTTTAAAATGCTTATACTTTATTTAGGAGCAACCAAAATTAAAGAATATTCTTTATCTAAAGCAACTACACTGTAATATAAGTGAATAAGAAAATATGAAGTAGAAAAGATGCAATATAAGTGAACATATCATAATATATACATGGGAAATCCCTTTGGAAAAAAGAATACCACTAAAGAAAACCTAAATATATTACTTAAAATTATCTTATAATAGATTGAGAACTAACATTTGATTATGCAATCTTCATCTCAACACTTTAAAAACATGCTAGTAGTTAGCCACAAACATAAAATATGAAATAAATATTCTTGATCTAAAGCAACTACACATTAATAAAATGCACAAGAAGTGAAGTAGAAAAGATGCAATATAAGTGAACATATCATAACATATACATGGGAAATCCCTTCAGAAAAAAGAATACCACTAAAAGAAAACCTAAATATATTACTTAGAATCATCTTATAATAGATTGAGAACTAACATTTGATTATGTAATCTTCATCTCAACACTCTTAAAAACATGCTAGTAGTTAACCACAAACATTAAATATGAAATACCGTACAATAAAAATTAATTGATGTCAACCCACTATACCATGACCTATAAATGGAGTTTGTCTAACTTATAAATCATTTCATCAAAACAATGGGCTTATTCCAATACCCCTTATGAGTAGTCAATGATCCTAAAATTGAATGTAACTCCTAATGTAAAATAATCCACCTTTGAATTATCCAAATTTGGTGCTCCACTTTGGAAATATTCAAATATTGTTTTACATATCATAAAAGCGTGCAAGTCTAACCTCCCATTTGAGTAGTCACTCCAACTAGTATCTCCTCTTCAAAGATGCTCTTATGCACTTCCAATTATAGATCATCATATTGGGAATGGTTTATGAACCTTGAATCCTAATATTAAGAATAAATGCATGTAATTTTTGGGTTGTAGAGCTCAAAAATACAAGTCTTAAGGCTCTAGATGTTGATTTTGGCTCTAAAAAAATATTGAAATTGGCCTTGACTAGATAAATATGGCTACAACAACATGGACCTCTTTAAGATCTACAATTAATAAAAGGAGGCTCAATTAGATTCCTAGATCAAAAGGTATGGCCTCTAGAAGTTGGACTTCCCACATCAAAATCATTAGAGCATCTATGACACGTAAGAGAGCTATAACAGGGAGTTACACCTATTAACTAGCATATGATGCATGGTATGATACATCATTAGGAATATTTAATGGAGATAATGGAGCCAAAATGGAGTTTTCAAGTTGGTGGGTGGATTACAATGAGCTTATGATAGATGGAAAGAATATGATATTTTTAGTCCATTGAGTCATATTGGTATTTGGGTGACGGATTTTGGACTAGAGATATAGGTCCCACATTTTGGGTAGTTTTATATTATCATTTACTCATTACCATTTTATGGTTTCATATATTTCTACTTCTATTTATTGCGTTCTAGAGATGGAGTTTTAATGGTGAGTTTTGTACATGTACTATTATGCTATAAAAATTTCTCTACAGGTCCCTTGTTGGTGATTATATTTTAAATGCTTAGATTGTACAAGTGTATTATAACCATTAATTATTGAATAATACATTGAGTTACTTTGGTATGTGGGGTTTTCTCCTGAAAAGGTTTTTCCCATGTGAATCTCTATGTTATGGTATTTTGATTTTGTGTTTAATTCCTTATAATTGTATGTTTAGTTTAATTTTTGTGTATACCTCCTCTCATAGAATAGTGTAAGAAGTGTATTGTACACCTCTTATTTATTTCATTTGGTATCAAATCTTGACGACTCAAAGTCCTAGGTGTTAGGAATAATATTTTTTGTACTATCTTAGATTCAGTGGGAGATTGCATAGAAGATCTTATTGAAGGAAAATAGTAGGAAAATCAATTGTAGAGATGGAGAGGTTTAGTGGAATAAATTTTGACCCGTGGAAGCTCAAAATGGAGGATATGTCAATAGATAGATAGATCTATGGGGTTGATGTATTTGGATCCAAACCCAGTATAATGTCACAAGACAACTAGATCTATTGGATACAAAAGTGAAGGGCCTCATTAATATCTACTTTGTAGATTATACTTTGTTAAATATAGATGAAAAAGGCATCTTGAAAGGTCTTTGAAAGAATTTGGGAGACTTGTATTAGTCTAAATACCTAGTTAAGAAAATTTTCATGAGAAATAAGTTATACACCTTAAGAATGGACAATGGTGGTTTTGTAGTTGAGCATTTGAATGCATTCAATATGAATGTGACCTAGTTGCATTATTTTGGATTAAAAATGGAGGACGAGGATCATTGTATGAAAGTGCTATGTTATTTTTGAAACTCCTTAGATCACTTACTGATGGCCATCAAAAGTAATACAATGCAACTCAAAATGGATGAGGTAGTGCTTACATTACTATAATAGAAGATGTAGTGAAATTGTTTTGAATATACTAAGGATGGCCTTTTGATACGTGGAAGACCAAAGGAGAAAGATAAGAAGAAGAACAAGAAGAAAGAAAATCCTAGACCCAAATCTTGTGGGAGATGTAAATCTCTTGGA
This sequence comes from Cunninghamia lanceolata, assembly GCA_027924645.1. Taxonomy (NCBI): domain Eukaryota; kingdom Viridiplantae; phylum Streptophyta; class Pinopsida; order Cupressales; family Cupressaceae; genus Cunninghamia; species Cunninghamia lanceolata. The sequence goes on from BSBN01001807.1 coordinate 5,366,626, forward strand.
AAGTTCAAGGCTATGTTGGAATTATAGAAAGACTAAACACTTTGATAGAGACTTGAAAGAGGGGGAAAAAAACAAAAAATGATCCAAATAATGAGCCTAAAAAATATTCTCAAGATGATGCAAATTCTTTTTTCATTGCCTTAGAAAATCATGTATTGAAAGGTACATGGTTAATAGAATTTGGAGCTTCCTTCCATTTGACCTTAAATTTTCAAACTATGAATAATATGATGGTTGTAAGGTGTCCCTTAGCGATGATTAACATTCAAACATGGTTGGCTATAAAAAAGTTCAAATTTGATTCCTTTATGGATGAGTGCATGTGATCAATGGTGTTCTACACATCCATGGTCTAACAAGGAATAACCAAGGGATATTAAAAACTAGGTGTCTTAATTGTCTAACATTTATTTCTTTGACATGCCAAATATTCTACCACAAATTTATGAACATAACCTTTTATCCTTTCCCAAAATAAATCTTGCTTGACTCGATGATATGTCTTCATAAATCTTAAGTGACCCCCAACTAGATATTGGTGGAGCTTGTGGAGAATATTGTGTTTGAGAGTGGAATTCTTACATAGGTACAATCTCCTTTTATACCAAAAAGAGTCTCCTTTTAGAAAAACTTATCTAAACTACTTGGATCATTTTGTAACCATTGAATGAGATTCCTCGTAGCAACATCATTTTTTCACTCTAATTTGGCTTCTTCAACCCATGCTACTTATAATATTGAAATGGTACACAATAATGCCTCATCCTTCTCATTCTTCCTATATAGTGCATTAGCCACTACATTCTCCTTCCCTTTATTATAGATGATCTCAAATTCAAAACACAACATCTTACTGACCCATTTTTTTTGTTCATTAGAGGATAAACATTACTCCATAAAATATATTAGGCCATTACATTGACATGAGATTCCAAACTTATACCTTACACTATTGCACTAACATGACTTAATCAAGTTATAAAAGAAACTATCTTACCAATTTGGGAAGCATTAAGAGTTATGTATGTAAGAGTTGGCTAGATAGGAGCCACCCAAGATCTAGGACTTCATCAAAGCACAAGAGAGACAATATGAAAGAATAATAATGTATTATATCAATGAATACAAAATTATGTATGTTACAATGTACATGAAGATCCTTGCTTATAAAGACAATGTGAGAGATAGAAAGGTGGAGTGAAAGGTGGAGAGTGTCCTACAACATGTGACAATTAGAGGATACCAACTAATTACACATGTGGAGGATAAGACACCTCACTCCAACTATCAACAACTCAACACACAACTAGACTTCTAGAAAACTCACTAAGTCAACTTAACATGTGAATGTGTGAGAATATTATTTAACTAATAAATAGTTAAATAATATAAATTATCCTCACACAAAGGAAACTAGATAGAAAATATCCCTATTCACGCTAACACCCCCCCTCAAGTGCAACTTAGGGAGAAGTTGACTAATGCAAGATGAAAATATGGATGGGTCCCAGCTACTAGGCCATGTTAGGTACCTATGTATAAACAAGTCTCAAGTGGAGTAAAGGAGAAAACCTCATGGGAAAAAACTCCTTTCCGAAAGTGAGAATGCATACAAATATGTACAAGTGATGGAATGATGGAAAAATAAAAAACCCCCAAATACAACATCCATCACATTTATACAATCAATATCCCCCCATAACAAGGAAAGTATGAGACAAGATGTCCCCCTCATAATGAAGAAGCTCCTGCGCCAATGGTGAATACTAGAAGAAGAAGACCAAAGACGATCCAAAACATGTAAACATGTCTTCCCTTGGGAAGAAACCAATCCACTAGTGCATGAAGAAACTCCAACTCCAAACTGAGAGATGAGGAAGGAAGTCTCATAAAGTATGATGTCTCTGAAAGCTGATCATGTGTCTCCATGTGAATGCCGAATGATACCACAATCAAACCAGGAGTATCAGGCCTCACTAATGAAAGTGACAATCCAGGATCAAGTGGAAATTGAAAATCAACAAGCTCCAAAGACAAAGATGGGTTGACAACAATTGTGCTATGACTGTCATCAAAGGGGAGAGAGAACCCCTCAAATGTGTCCTCCAAATCTGTAATATTAGACTCACAAAACAAATCTAAAATGCCTGTCAAATGCTCATCCCACAAAGCTATATCTAAAAGACAAGAAGTATCCTACTAAACTGAAGCATTGAATTTTGAAGAAGTAGGAGGTGGAGAATATGGAACTGTAACACAAGTCTCAAGAACGGATGAAGAGGCAAGAATACTAAGGTTCAAGTGACCAAACTTCTCCTTAGAAATATGATTCACACTAGGAGTGTGAATGTTAGCCAACAGATCTAAATCATCATCAAGAGAGAAACCATAAAAGGTCTACAGCCAAGATGTATGATCAGCCACCCTAGTAGCAATTATCTCTATGCTTTCCAAGTCTCTAATATTAACCAAATCAGATGTGAACTCCACTGTCTTCCCTATACCACTATGAGTAATATGATAAATGGAAAGAAGATTATTGGCCAAAGAAGGCACACAAAGTACATCATTGAAAGTACCTTCACCAATATCAATGGTTCCCTTCCCAATTACATTCATATATGTGTTATTACCCATCAAAATGGGTGGCATATCACATGGCTCAAATGAAGAAAACATATCCCTAGAAGAAGCCATATGATGAGAAGCACCTAAATCAAGAAGCCATTTACCTGATGTAGAACTTGTACTTGCACAAAGTGCTTTACCTTTATGTTTAGGCTCCTTAACTTTCCTTACATGAGATTCAGAAAGTACTGGTTGTGTAGATGATGAAGAAGTAGAAGAAGAATCATGGGATGGAAGTTTGTTCTTTTAAACAAGTTGTAACAACATGTCAATTTGTTTCTTATAACAAGTATATTCATCATGCCTTGATTTCTTACAATAACCACATGTAGGCTTCTCCTTCTTAGGTGAATTTTGTGCTTGATCTTTTTGTGGATTTTTCTTAGCTTTCTTTTGTTTCTTGTCAGAAGAACCTAATGCTTTCTATTCCTTATGTTGTGCAACCACCAAAGCATGACTCTGTGATGGTTTAATAATACCCATAGAAATAACCTTCTATTGTTCATGCACCAACATCTCACCAAAGGATACAAATGAAGGCAAAGTGAAAGCAGATCCCATAGTCAACTTGTGAGTGTGAAAGCTAGAAACAAAAGTTGCATATTCAGGACTGAGTTTATTCAACACATTGTAGATCAACTGGATGTCATTTTTCTCAATACCACATGCTTTGCAATGTTCTCTTAGATCATTAACCTTAGTTATATAATCCTGAATGTTGCTAAAGTTCTTAGGATCAAGGCTCATCAATTCATTATCAATTTGATAGCCTTTAACTTCATCTTTCGTACCATATAATTTTTCCAATTTGTAACAAGCATCATGTGAATTTGTACATGCCTCAATCTGAAACAAGAGATCTAGGGGAATGAAACTATGAAGACATCCAAGAGCTTTAATATGCTTTATCATCCATTTTATCTATTCCTTATTATCTATGGGTTTAGGTATCTTGTTTACAACATATAAAGAATGTCAAACATCCATTAGAGCATTCCATGCATGTTGACTCCAAGTTGCATAGTTATATGGTGTTAACAATGGAACCCTTGATTTATCCATTATGTAGAAGGAAAAGAAGAGCACACGCAGCTATATCAAAGCACAAATTCAATCAACAATATAATTGAAGCCCCCCCAAACCAAAACAACCACAAATTTCAACTATTTTTCCAACTAATGAGTGATATGTACCCAAAGCGCTTCAAAATATAAATATGCTGTCTAAAGCAAAATCTAGAAAAATGACATGGGTGGAACTATAGAGCACAAAATTACCTTTCCAACACGTATAAGAAGTTCAAATTTTGATGAAATGGGTGAAAGTTATGAGCTCAGGAGTGCAAAATGCAAGATCTAGCTTCAAATAGCTATATCAGGCACTTGGAGCAAAATATCAAAAAATAACCTACACCAGTGCGAAGTTCTGAGAACTAGCTTTTTAACAATATCTTGTTTGTCAATTTTTGATACTGTGATGAAAAGTTATGGCTCCCAGAAAAAAAGTCACCCTCCTAGGGCTAGAAGGTGGCCAAAGGGGTCCCTTCCTGATGCAGTGATGACGTCAGTGACAAAATATTCCACGAATATTCCCTTTCACCGAAAATGAATGCCCCCCTCCAAAAAAGAAAAAAATGTCTGGAAAATCTCTGTGTCAGGTCAAAACCACTCTCTATAGTCTGAAACTACCTTCTGGAGGAGAAAACAACTATCACAAGTGAAAAACTACCAATAACCAACCAAAACCACTAACGGGAAGCCTGAAACCACCTAGTAGAGAGAAAAACCACTGTTAACCTACCAAACTACCCTCTGAGCAAAAAACAACTGCCTTTGTATATTGAAACTACCAACTAGAGTGAGATTGGTGGTTTTAGAGGGGAATATTCCTTGGAATCTCTGCTATGGATGCCATGGTTCAGGGTTGGATCGTCAGTTTTTAATAATACTATGGACTATGAAGAAAACCTGTCGATGCAGAAATAGATAGGCCACTAAATATTAACCGTCGAGTAAAGATTTGAATGCCAACCTTTGAAGACCTCCGCAAAGACCTCTGATGAGCATGGTTTGGAGTGGCAGATTTGTGGCAAAAACCACTAGTCAAAAAGGTGAAACCACTTTCTGAACATTCTAAAAATTGTAATGCAGTGTGAAGACTGTGGATCACCATTGGGAGTTGCTTGAAACTGCTCAAAGCTCATAGAAACTGGTGTGCATTCCTTTAAGACCACCAATGTATGATGTGACTGCCTGTGTGAAATGACCATCAGGTAATTTTGACCAAACACTGGGAGATTTCGACAAAACACCTGCCATTGGGATTTTAATGACCCCTGGGTATGAATTACATAGGAGGTTCAAAAAATCCACCGAATTTACTTAAGATCTGCAGATCTTTAGATGCTGGCCGTTGATGTAGAGGCTCTGAGGATCTAATCAACTCTCAACAAATTGGTTCACAACCCCATACCAAAGGTTCAAGTGAGGTCCCATTCAATTGACTTAATCATGGTAGAACAAACACCTACAAGGTCTTTAGGCAACTTGGACAACATGTCCCATCCATCCAATATAGTCTTGCAACTCTACAAAACCCACTTCCTTCATAAGACTGTCCTAAACCTTGTAGCCCTCCAAATGGAAACAGTCAACAATAACTTCCTATGTTGGCCTGGAAACTTAAATCTTAGACAATCCTAAGATACACTTTTGGATTACCTTCAACATATATCAATTTGGGTTGACCTTGGTTTGGACAATATGGTCTAATCTATAACTACCCCTTTGTAGCCTATGGCCAATTAAGCCTGTTTTGCAAAGCAACGACCCTTCCAAAGACTCACAAAACTTTCTACACTAGTTAGACACCTCAATCTCATGCCCAAACCAAGGTTTTTTTAGGTTTTGAGGCCAACCAATGACTGCAATAGGTTTGGCATATGTTGTTCCTTTCTACATACTCCTAGCACATGGTTTTGCTAGGTTTCTCAAACAAACTTCATTAAATCCAGTTCCCTACCCAAAATTCTTGTATGACATGAAAGAACAAACAACATTGAATCCATTCCACTGATCTAGGAGGTTTGGAATCAGTGGAATGGTGAGGAAACCATGATTTTCTGTCAAAAACCCTAGATGAGGGTTTATCAAACCATTTTTAGAAAGTTACAAATATCTATGCTCTACAAATGTTTCAAGAACTCAAACTACATTCATTTGAAAGGTTACTCACAGTACTTTCAATCAGTTATATCATGAAACCACCACTCATCTGTACAGTCATACTAGGCTGCCTAGAACAGCGACTGAACAACAAAATGGGTAGAAAACAGAGTTTTTACTTCCTTATTTCTCCTTGAATCAATTGAATTACTTACAACCATCACTTGGGAGGATTAAAAGGAGTCTACCTTGAACAAGGGAAATAGTTTCAAGTAGTTTGGATTAGTGGGAAGGTAGAAAACTACTCTGCAACCACCGATCTATTGACATTTTTTGTTTTAGTTTCCTCCTAACTACATGTTTTATCATATGCATAGGTGTTTTCAAACTTTGCAAGGCTCTCAAACATTAGTACAAGATAAAGCAGCCTTTGACAAGGCATTGGACCTCTTGACACCTCCCTACATGCCTTAGAAAGGCTTACAATGCATGACTACCCCAAAACAATGCATGATGCTTATGACTATCCCATGACATTATTGTATATGATCCTTATTACAAAGCATAGGAATGGTCTTCAAGACCTTATTACAACATGATTAACCATGAAATAAAGCAAAAACAATCATGGATCTTCATGATCCTCTTGGTGTTCCTACACCATACTCCCCGGGGTGGAAGAAGAATTGAGTCCCTTGAGGAACTAGATCAGCAATAGTGGTTCCATGTTTCAAAATGTCATCTTCAGTCATCCAAGTGGCATCCTCAGCAGGTAGGCCAGTCCATTTGACAAGGTACTTCTTGTAGATCTTCTTCCTAGTCTTCTTCAAGACTTTGGTGTCCAAGATACATTCCAATTGCAAGGGTTGATTGGGTGGAAGACCCTTAACTCATTCCTCATTGCCTGTTGTTGTCACATCTGCCTCTGAATCTGCATCATTACCACCTCTGAAAGGAAACAAATCTGATACATTAAAAATAGGAGATGTGGCCAAGTCTTGAGGAAGCCCAATCTCATAGGCATTAGGCCCAAATTTGTGCACAATCCGGCAGGGTCCTATCTTCTTCATGAGGAGTTTGGTTGGCTGCCCCTTTGGAAGTGATGCAGAGCATCTACCAAAAACCTTAACATACACTCACCAATGTATGTCTATGCATTATTTAATATGCATACAATTTTCATTGCATATACATGCCTTTGTCTATCGGCATTACTCAACATCATCGGCCACCTTCACACTTATCTCCATGATGTATATTTTTTCCTCTTGTATCTATCACAAGATACATTCTCAAATATACATGCAAATCCTTACCTGCAACGCCCGCGACCCACTTGCATCTCCTTCACGCTAAACACTAAAACATACAACAGCCAACCCGCAATCACCAGTTTCCACCACCCATTCTATTGGTTGCCTCTTGCACATAGCCCTTTGTATCGTGGAATGTATATTCCAATATACGTTTGTGATATACATGCAAACACTATTCACTCTACCGAACATACACTTGACCGTTGACTTTGTTGTATATCAACATATGTATGTTTCAACATACAATCTAAACATACAACCCACGATAAGCAATTGATGGATACTCACAGACTATCTCGCTCATACAATTGCAATATATACACAAATTGTCTTCGACATACAAAAGACATATACTCATAAATTGTATAACCCGATATACTTAACCTTGTATATTCATAACATGCATTTCCAATTATGCATTTGATAGATACTCACAACCTTCACGGTAGGATATATAGGAAACATACCTGACATTCATTGGTGATATACACAGAATGTATATCTTCAATGTACATTCGAAATGTACATACTCAACATGCAAACTGATTATGCATCTGCTAAATCCTTTGTATCCTTTGACCGCGTTGACTACTTTCTATGCACCGAAGCTTTCTCTCTCCTTTGTATCTGCGATAGACTTGTATGTTTCTCCCATACAACAGTGATGAACAAAAAGTGATATACTCAGAACATACGATAGCGATATACTCACAGATTGTATATCTCACATACAAAAGCAATATACTCACACTTTGTATGTCCTTTGCAACTTTACAGATTTTCACTGTTTTCAACCTGCTCAACACCTACGTTTGTTCTCGCCTGTCCCTTCGACGATTCTACAGACCTTTTCTATCTGCTAAACCTAGCACATACCCATGCTAGGGTTCTTTAATGCATCTCAAACCTGTTCCTACAAACATGCGCTTGAACAAAATAGAAACAAAATAAAACCCTAAATCTATGTACACATCCATTCCACCGATTCTGAAGGAATCAACCAGTGGAATGGAATGGAAAATCCATCTGGCCTCAAAACAATAAAATGATTTATTCAGTGAATTCAAATGCCAGAAGTAACACAAATAGGATCTCATTATTTATGCTTTCAGAGATGTATACAAATGCTCTATTACAACTTCACAACTGAATTGAACTACAACTGACCACCACACTGTACTGTCCTCATTCGATCATCTGGGGTGGTATTTATTTACTTACCCTCGGTAGTACAGACTTGGTTCCCAATGGCTAGGAGACACTTCCAATCGGCTGGGAGATCTAATTGACTAACAAACTCTTAACTAACAACCTAAAAATAGTAAGCATTGGTCAAACTGACCTTATTACATTGAAGGGTCATTTAGGACCTTATTGAAAACAGAAAAATAAACATAAAACAACTAAATGCCTTAAGGAGGCCACTGTGGGTGGGGTGCACCTACACTAGGAAGTCTTTCCTTCTTCAAATGTGCCATGACCAAATCCCCAATCTTGTATTTCACATCTCTCCTTCTCTTATTGGCTTTCTCCTTGTACTTCTCACTATTCTTTTGAAGAGTTTCTCTTACATTATCATGGATGTCCATCATGGCCAATGCAAATTCTTCACCTTGAGCACTCTTCCTCTCCAATCCATGTAGATCTCTCAATTCAAGAATACCTCTTGGGTGAACACAATAGACAATCTTAAATGGACTCCTTCCTATGCTTCTATTGGTGGAGTCATTGTAAGCAAATTTAGCTTGAGGGATGATCATATCCCATGTTTCTCTATGCTTCTTTGTAAGACATCTAAGAAGATTTCCCAAGGACCTATTCACTACCTCAGTTTGGCCATTAGTATGAGGGTGATAGGCTGAAGTGAATGACAATTGAGTGCCCAACTTCTTCCACAAAGTACGCCAAAGTGGCCCACAAACTTAGGATCCCTATCAGTCACAATGTTAAGAGGCAAACCATGGATTCTAGCAATTTCTTTGAAGAACAAACCAACAATATTTGAAGCATCATTAGTGCATTTACATGGCAAGAAATGAGCCATCTTACTAAATCTATCCACCACAACAAAAATGCTATCAAAGCCTCTTTGAGTCTTAGGAAGACCCAAGACAAAATCCATACTAATACTTTCCCATGGCCTATGAGGAATAGGAAGTGGCTGATATAGACTAGCATTAGATGAAGTACCCTTTTCCCTTTGACAAATAGTACAACATTCAACAAATTTTCTGATGTCTGATTACATTTTAGGCCAAAAATAAAACCTTTTCACCTGATCTAATGTTTTATCCAGTCCAAAGTGACCTCCTAGTCCACCACAATGTTTTTCCTTTATGATGTTCTCCCTCATGGAACACCTAGGAACACACAATTGGCTACCTTTGAACAACAACCCCTGCTAAAACAAAAACTCAGAAAAATCAGAATGATAAGAGTCTGAAAACTATGAACAAACTTAATATACCTCCTTGAAATCTTCATCATCCTGGTACATATGTTTGAGAGCATCAATTCCTACACATTGCAATTGATTTTCTTGCACCTTACACACCCTTCTACTCAATGCATATGCCACTTTATTGGCCTACCCCTTCTTGTGTTTGATGGAAAAGGTGTATGCTTGGAGTTTTTCAACCCATTTCATATGCCTGTGATTGAGTTTCTCCTATGAATTCAAAAAACTAAGACCATGGTTGTCAGTATAAACAATAAACTCCTTAGGGAAAGGATAGCACCTCCACTTTTTCAAAGCTTGCACCATTGCATACAACTCCAAGTCATAAGTAGAATACTTTCTCTTAGCATCATTTAGTTTTTCACTAAAGAAGGCAATTGGTCTACCCTCCTGACTCAAGATAGCCCCTATAGCAAGGTTACTAGCATCACATTCCACCACAAACAACTTATTAAAATTAGGCAAGACAAGAATGGGTTGTTGTGCTACCTTTTGTTTCAGAATTTCAAAAGAATCATTGGCTGCCTTTGTCCAAGAAAACTTACATTTCCACCCCCCTTTAATGGTATCCAAAATAGGTGCACAAATATGACTAAAACCCCTTAAAAACTTCCTATAGAATGTTGCCAAACCATGAAAACTTTTTACATCACCTGCTATTTTAAGAGTTGGCCATGACAAAATAGCCTCTACCTTTGCTGGATCCATCTTAAAATTGCCTTGGGAGATGACAAAACCAAGATAGGTGAGTTCTTCTTTCATGAAGACACTCTTCTCCATGTTGATCATCAATTGCTCATCATGCAACTTCTTCAAAACCTGATCCAAGTGCTACATATGTTCTTCCTTGGTCCTGCTAAAAACAAGAATATCATCAAGGTACACCACAATAAATTTTCCAATGAAATCCTTCAAGACTTCATTCATGAGATGCATGAAAGTACTTGGGGCATTGAATAGGCCAAATGGCATCACCAACCACTCATAAAGACACTCATTTATTTTGAATGTTGTCTTCCATTCATCTCCTTGCTTTATCCTAATTTGATGATACCCACTCTTAAGATCAATCTTGGAAAAGTATCTAGCCCCTCCCAAATAGTCCATTAAATCCTCAATCCTTGGCATAGGGAACCTATATCTTATAGTAATCTTCTTAATAGCCCTAGAATCCGTACATAGTCTCCATTTACCATCCTTTTTAGGGGCTAGGACTATTGGGACAACACATGGGCTAAGGCTCTTTCTCACCAATCTCTTATCCATCAGCTCTTGTACTTTCTTAGCAATCTCTTCATTTTGAGAAGGTGTCATCTTGTAGGTTGCTTTGTTTGGCAAAGTAGACCCTGGTATGATGTCAATTTGATGTCTTATGTGTTGGAAAGAGAAACTATGTGGCTTCATGAGTGTTTTCATTAATGGCAACAAAGTCTATCCCACACATCCGCAGCACATAGTATGCTTATACCGGAAGTTAGATTGAAGAGTGTTTTAGTCCGGTGAACAAGAATAGACCATGCAGCAAGGTCTGACAATCAGGTCTAGATCTCTCAGATGGTGTAACTTAGCAAGTTGTAGACTCAGACAAGTCAAGAGGAGTATCATGACTACTATATTCCAGAGATTGAGCCTTCGGTGATAAAACATGGAAAAGATATGAGCATCTAAGTGTTGGTTTCCTAATAGGCAAAGCAGACTGAGGAAAAACTGACTAGCAGAGTATCAGACTTCAATCTAGATGAGTAATTGATGTTGATCAAGTGATTTGAGGGATCATACAATGTTGTCCGACATTATTGATGACTTCTATGTGTACGTTTTTGATACGCATCACAAATCAAGTGTGGATTCAGCCAACAGATCAGTATCTTGTAAATATCTTGAGTATTCTAGTTGCCGACTAGAAAGTTGTTGAAATCATTGGTGTGGATATATATACCAGATGGATTCTAGTATGAAGGTGTGTGTGAATATAGATGTGATGAAATAAGGTTTGAGGAAAGGAAGAGATAAGTGTGGAAGTAGCTATACAAGTCCGGTATGTGACAGAGCAGTAGCACTGGAGCAGAGGAAGAATGAAGTGCATTAGATCAGTATATTGAGCCTAACCAGAACTAAACTTCAACATTTGTCGATGCCTCTCATAAGTTCAAACACTTGGTTACCTTCTATAGACTTTGTAGATAGTGAGTCTCTTGTAGGCAGTGTGCCTCTTGTGAGCAGTGTGCTCAGGCAGTGAGCTCTAATTGGTAAGTGCCATTTTGTACTTCTTATTCTTTTAACAGAGAATATAATCTTGGGTTAGTCACCCTGTGGTTTTTCCCTTAACAGGGTTTTCCACATAAAAATCCTTGTGTTATGTGTGTTAATTTTATTTTTGCTCTCATGATTATGTATGCTTATATGTTTTGATGCTGCACTAATTATTAAAGGAGAAAAGAAAGTTAAGATATTTTAGATAACATATTCACCCCTCCTCTCAATTATCTGCCTTGTTTCCAACAATTGGTATCAGAGCTAAGTTCCTCTAAATAGAGCCTAACAGCTTGAGGAAGATCTGGGAATCTCAATGGATATGTATGGTATGAAGGAACAACTTTAGTCTACCCTAGATGATCTTGAGCAATCTCACTCTGAAGTCAATAACTTGAGAGAAAGACTCAAACAAGCTGATGATTTCATAAATGAGCTAAAAGAAAAACTAAGTATCTCTGTGAAAAAGAGAAAGGAACTACTTTAAAAATTAGCAAGTCAGAGTGAAGCCAATGATACTAATGAAGATCTGAATGAGAAGAAAAAGCTATGTGAGAAGCTATCAAAAGAGGTCATTATGGTAAGGCATGAGATGGAATTAGGGGTTATGGGATTCACCCAAGAAATTGAAGAGAAAAGGAAAACTGAAGATAACCTAAAACAATCCCTCAAGGAGAAAATAGAGGACTGCCACAAAATGGATAGAATAATCAGGCATCTTGAATCTAATCTTGAAGAAGCTAGAGATTGAAGAAGCTAGAGATAACAAAGAACAACTTCAGAATCAGATAGACACTCTTAAACAAGATCTTCAAACATCAAATGAATACAAAGAGAAATTCAAGATAAGCTCAGCTCAACTTGAAGTTCTACTTGAAAGCCAAAAGAGGGTAGATGACAAGCATGGCTTGGGATATGAGAAAGGTGAAATCTTTGGATCTGGTTAGAAGAATTTTGGATCAAGAAATCAAAGAAACATACCTAGAAGACCTCTGGTAACGCAACCAAATGCGCAAAGATATCCATCCTTCAATGGATACTGCTTCAATTGCAACAACTTTGGTCATAAAGCAACTCAGTGTCGAAGGACAATGAATCAGACCAATCGATCCTTCTCTAGACAATGTTTCAACTGCAAAAGATATGGTCACAAATCTCACGAATGCAGAAATATGCAAATAAATAATTCATTTAATGGTAGATGCTTTACATGCAATAGAATGGGACATATGGCTAATCAATGCAGATCAAGAGGATATCAGTCAAATATGCAAAGAAATGTTGTTTGTTACAATTACAATAGATCCAGTCATATTGCCAAATTCTGCAGAAGTAAAAATTAGGATAAAAAGGGTTCGATGCATCATAATCAAAATCAAGATAAGAAAAAAGGCAAAGTGAATGCGGATGAAGTTCAAAGGGAGATGAGCAAGATTTGGGTGAAGAAGAGTATAGAAAATGTTGGGGATGGATCCACACCAGAATTTGGTGCTGATATTCCTTTCAAAAACTAAACAGATGAGCTCTAGCTCAGGGGGAGTCACAAAGAGAAATAAATTCCCCCAGCCAGTCAATTGATGCCTAAATTTGGCACATGGAATGTTTTGGATTAAAGGGTTCTCAGTAAGTTATCTAAATAACCCTTGGTAAAAATATGAAAGATCCGCATGGAGTTTTTCAAGAGTTTAATCATCCAAGATTGATCTGGTTTGACAATCATTTGATAAAGTAGGATTTCCACAAACAGATCCAGTATGATTCAAAATTGAGATATCTTAATCTGTAGATTCATGGCATGATTGGAGGAAAGAAGATACATTATCATTTATCACTGAAAATGATTCTAAGTGCATCTCAGTGATTTGAAAAGATCTCTCAGAACAAGGTAGTCGGATAACTTAAGTTGTTTATTTATTGTAAAAGGAAATTAGGGTTTATGAAAGAATAAAAGGGTTCTTTCACTCATCATTTGCACATTTACATTCGAGAAGAAGATAAGAAGAGCTCTGCATCAAGTTTCTACAACTCTCTCAAAGATCAACTGCAAAATCCAATTCAACCAGCGATTTGTTCTGGCTCTTATTTTGAACCCTAAAGCATAAAAAGGTACTTCCATTCCGAATATCTCTCTTTGAATCTTTTGCAAAAATGGCTACTCCAATGGTTGTTAAGATCTCTGACAGGCTGCACCCAAAGTTCAAGAAACACCCCTACAAATCCCTAGAAGTTGATCCCTTAGGCACTTTTTCTAGCATTCTGCATGGGGTACTACACATAGAAGATGTTAGGGTTTACATCCACACCAATATTGAGGAATTTGGAGAATCAAAGTTGATGGACATCTATCATAAATAGTTAATAGATGAAAGTTTTAAACTCAAACCTTAATACAAGGCCCTCTGGGATAAGCACTTTAGACATTGCATTCACTTTCCCTGTTTTGCAGAAGATCAATGGGTCCGGTATGTTCTTAGCAGAATACATGACAATTTCATGTGGTTAATGAAGCCCTTCAAGATAACAAAAGATGTCATTAGGGTAGTAACTAGACTGCACTCATCCGGTGGGTTACCTACACTCAAATCTGTCAAGAACCGGACAGTTACTGAGGTTACTAGATCTAAGTTTGACAAAAGAGCAATGACAATTGATCACATCACAGATCTAGATGTCAAGTTTTCTTAAATGATTATTGGATATAAGATCTATTAGTCTAGTAGGGAAAACTCTGTGTCTAGAACTGTAATATATACAGCATATCAGATGCTAAGGGAAAATGCAGATTATGATCTATGTGACCTTTTCCTGAATCAACTATTAGAAAACTTGCAAAAGATCAAAAAGGATAAGAAGAATTCCTTCAAATATGGTTGTCTGATACTATGTATGTTCTTTTACTATATGAATGAGCTACCCAGATCAAGTGGTTGGGTATGGCAAAATGACAAACCGGTTGCCATACAGATCATAGACTATATGTATGGACTTGGTGATGCTAAGGCTTAAAGCACAACACTCTGGGGATACTTTAAGAACTTCCAAAGTATGATGCAAGCCAGAGAAAGGATACCTCAATCCATAGTAGAAAAATACAAGGATACAGTGTATTTTATGGTAGATAATAATCAATGCCTAATGGAGGCAATTGAGCCAAGAATAGTGTGGATAATGCCAATTTGTTATGAAGTAGATGAGAAAATCTTGGAGATACACATTCAACACCTGTTGAACTAGCCAAAGGACCCTAAGGTAGAAATGTTTGGAACCTTTCAAGAATTAAGTGTAAAGATACATGTTGAGCTAAGACAATCAGAGATAAAAAGGAAAGTTAGAATGGAAGTAGAGGAAATTTCCAAAAGACATGGCATATCAAAAGAGGCAATTGATGCAAACAGAGAGAAAATAGAAAGAGTTGAGAAAGAGAAACATGAAGTAGAAAACGAAAGTGTTTTGGTACAAGCCTCCTCCCGGACTAGATCCTTAAAGAGCTCTGCACCTGCCACCCCTAAGAGCTCGAGAGCCTCCAAACCAGAAGCCAAGACATTTAGAAAGGGAGAAAAGAGAATGAAAACAAAATCCACAAGGTCTTACATAAGTCAAAAGGATGATGAAGAAAAAAAGTCTGATAAGGAAGTTAAGAAAATGAAGAAGAAGAAGAAAACATCTGGGGAATCCTCTGCCGGTAAAAATAAAGAAGAAAAGGTAGAAGAATTTGTTGAAAAGCCCACTCTTTCTACTGATGATATCATCAAGGCAGTCACTGTGGATGGGAATCTGCAACTAGTAATAGAATTTTATGATGATTATAGTGATACTAACAAGAGGATCTTGGAAGAAGCTACAGCCAGGTACCTGAATATTTATAATAAAGCATTTATTGAAATCATTTCATTAATTCCCAAAAGTCTATAGAAGGTACCTAAACTTAGAAAAGAGAATGCTAAGGAAAAGTACTTAGAGATCCGAGAACAGATTGCAATTCAGCTCTATCCTTCCATTACTCCAAAGAAAATGAACATGATCTTTAAGGACTGCAAGGATGAATTTCGGAGCAAAGCAAGAATGAACAAACTAATTCTTGGAAAGACTGATTAGGTAGCAAGAGAAATAGAAGACATCCTCTATAATGCCTTCAAAATATTCAATCTTCCTATTATAGAGGAAATAGATGAAGAACCTTCTACCATGGATGTTGAAGGATTAAATGCATCAAAAGAAGAATCTCCTAAGAAAAATGTAGAAGGGTCAAAAGAGATAGATGAGGAGAAGTCTAAGGACTTGGATTTCTCTATTCTGAAAGAGGAAGTTCATCAAGAAGTTAACATCTCTCCTTCAGATCCCAGTGCAGACATTCTAGATTCAGGAACTAAAGGAGAAGTAAGAAAAGAGGAGAAAGTGAGTCAAGAAGAGGAGGTAAAGGGAAGAGAAGAAGAACAAACAGAGAAGATCTTTGATGACAGTTCTGAGATCCCAAAAGAAAAGATAACTCAGTCACCAGCAAGAGACACTACAGAGGCAGTGAAGAATTTCTTCAATAAAGAGATGATGGAGATAGATAAACTGGAACTATTCCAAGGATCACTAAATTTTGATTCCCTCTCTCCGGTCCAGACAATGAAGATAACATCTTTTTCCCAAGCTAAAGCAAAAGAAATGCTTCTAAAGTCTCACATGGAAGACTACGAGCTATTAGAGATTGCATCTAGTATGCTAGAGAAGATCATGCCATCTTTTCAAAAGGATCCCAGCCTCTCCATCCTGTAATTTGAAATCTCTAGTTAACTCTGTTAGGACTCATTTTAATTCTGTAGAGAAATCCATAGAAGAAAAGGTCTGGAAAGAGTTTTTGGGATAAAGGTTCACTGAAGTACAGGGACTCACTACTAATGATAGGAGGACCTTAGATATTGGGATAAAGAGTCTTGAAAATGCTCTTAAAGATGGTGGGTACACATACAAATTTTGTCTATCTTGGCCTAAAGTGACATAGGATATTGAAAAGAAGGTGAAAGAGCAAGAAGGTAAACTATCAAGTTTATCTCAAAACTTTGATCCCCTCACTACATCCTTAATGAACCAAGAATTCCAGGCCATTGTCATTATAAATGAAATAAAGAGGTTGGAGAAAGAAAGGAAGAATATAATAAATAGGATGAGTGAACTTAGAGGGATAATTATCCCTAAGTTAGGAGCAATGCATGAGGCCCTAACAGATGCTTAGACCATAGCCTGGACCAGTGATCCGATAGATCTAAGAAGGGTAGAAGCATATGCATTTTTGCTAAGTGGTCACATCTCCATTTTGGATAGGATGAAGCAGAGTTGAGCCATAGAATATGTACAGTTGAAGGCCACTTTTGCGGATATACTCAAGTATATGTAAGTATAACATGTATATACATATTTATGCGGCTATGTATAGGTTAATTTTTGCAAATTTTGGTGTATGAATTCTACCCTTTGCCATTGATGTCAAAGGAGTGAGGAGTAGTGAAAAATGTGGAATCTAGCTAAGGGGGAGCTCTGGTAAAATAGTGCATAAGATAAAGCATCAGCCAAGGCAGAGTTTACTGCGACACTTAGTCATTTTTCACTAAGCGTTGCCATCAATGCCAAAGGGGGAGATTGATGGCAAGAGACACTGTGTGGCTTCATGAGTGTTGTCATTGATGGCAACAAAGTCTATCCCACACATCCACAGCACATAATAGGCCTATATTAGAAGTCAGATTGAAAAGTGTTTTGGTCCAGTGAACAAGAACAGAGAATGCAAAAAGGTCCAACAATCATGTCTAGATCTCTCAAATGGTGTAACTCAGCAAGTTGTAGATTTGGACAAGTCAAGAGGAGTATCATGACTACTATATTCTAGAGATTGAGCCTCTGGTTATAAAACATGGAAAAGATATGAGCATCTAAGTGTTGGTTTCCTGACAGGTAGAGCAGACTGAGGAAGAACTGACCAATAGAGTATCAGACTTCAATCCAGATTAGTAATTGATATTGATCAAGTTATTTGAGGGATCATACAATTTTGGCTGACATTATTGATGACTTCTATGTCTATGTTTTTGATACAAATCACAAATCAAGTGTGGATTCAGCTAACAGATCAGTATCTTGTAAATATCTTGAGTATTCTGGTTGCCAACTAGAAAGTTGTTGAAATCCTTGGTGCGGATATATATACCAAATGGATTCTAGTATGAAGGTGTGTGTGAATATAGATGTGATGAAATAAGGTGCGAGGAAAGGTAGAGATAAGTATGGAAGTAGCTATAGAAGTCTGGTATGTGACAGAGCAATAGAACTAGAGCAGAGGAAGAATGAAGTGCATTAGATCAGTATATTGAGCCTAACTGGAACTGAACTTCAACATTTGTGGATGCCTCTCATCAGTTCAAACACTTGGTTACCTTCTATAAACTTTGTAGATAGTGAATCTCTTGTAGGCAATGTGTCTCTTGTGAGCAGTGTGCTCAGGCAGTGAGCCCTAATTGGCAAGTGTCATTTTGTACTTCTTATTCTTTTAACAGAGAATACAATCTTGGGTTAGTCACCCTATGGTTATTCACTTAACAGGTTTTTCCATGTAAAAATCCTTGTGTTATGTGTGTTAATTTTATTTCTGCTCTCATGATTATGTATGCTTATATGTTTTGATGTTGTACTAATTATTAAAGGAGAAAAGAAAGTTAAGATATTTGAGATAACTGAGATAATAGGTGGCAATTCACTAGGCATCTCTTCTACCATGATACCCTTATACTTCTCTAACAATTGATGTACCTCCTTGGGAACTTCTTCCTCACTAGGACCATGCAAATTAGGACTCTTTTTAGGCTTCAAAATCAGAGCATACCCTTGGGTTCCTTTCTCCTTAAGGGTATTAGGAAACTCTTTACCACTCACAATCATGACACTTGACCGAACACTCTTCTCTACATTCTTATCCGGAAATGGATCCATTCTATACTTCCTACCATTCTTGGTTATGATGGAGTTAGATTTACCATCATGTTGGGATTGAACATCATATTGCCATGGACGTCCTAACAACAAATGACAAGCATCCATGGGGATTATATCACAAAAAATCTTGTCCTTATATTTCCCTATCTCAAACTCTACCCGAGATTGTTCATCTACCAACACTTGTTGCCCCTTATTCAACCATGACACTTTATAAGGACTAACATGAGGAAGTCTTTTCATTTTCAACTTGTCTACCATCTCAATGGAAACTAAATTTTTAGTTGAACCTGAATCAATAATTACCTTGCAAATCTTACCATAGGCTTTGCATGTTGTCCTGAACAATGTCTTTCTCTAAGGGGGTTCTTGTGTTTGAGGCACCTTCAACATGGTTCTCCTCATCATCAAACTTTCTCCTTCATGGACTGGGGCTGTACTTCCAATTGGAGAGTTAACACTTTGGCAATCTTCCTCTTGGATCAACTGGTTCCTTCTTTCTCCTCCATGAGAGCTTGAGGCTTGCTTTTCAGGACATTTGAAGGCTAGATGTCCCACTTGGTTGAAATTGTAGCACCTCCCTGTGAAGACATTAGGACCTCTCCCTGGTCCACCAAATCTACCCCTTCCATTGGGTCTCCTTCCTCTAAAGCTTCCTCTAGAACCCGATTTTCCACTTTGTTCTTGGGAACTAGATTCCCCTTGACCTCTTTAGGACTGATTTCTGCCTCCAAAACTACCCCTACCTCTGAAATTTCTGCCACCTCTTCCTCTATTTTGCTGCTCCCCTTTCCTCTTCAACTTCTCTTTAACCCTCAATGCCATTTGAAAGCATGTATCCACTATTTCAGGGTTTATTATACTGATTTCATCTTGTATACTAAACTTCAAACCATTTAGATACCTTGCCACTTTACCTTTTTCATCCTCCATATGTCCACAACAAAGAGATAACTTGTGAAACTCCTCTGTGTAGGTGGCCACATCCAAATCTCTTTGTCTGAGATTTTGCATCTTCTTGTAGATCTGCACCTCATAGTCTAATGGAAAGAATTGGGACTTGATGCTCTCCAACATTCTGCTCCATGAAGAGATCATGCTCTTCCCACTCTTCACCGTCTCACCTTGGGTGTAATTCCACCATGTGAGGGTAGCACCCTTGAGTTTAGTTTTTGCAAACTTCACCCTCTTGTTTTTAAGAATTTCTTTGTATTGAAAGTAGTTATTTAGGGCCTCGATCCACTCCATAACTTCATCAGCATTCATCTTGCCACTAAACATTAGAATCTCCATCCAAGCCTCTGAAGAATCTTTACCAATTGCGTTGATGGCTTCAAGGACATGTTTCTATTCTGTAGGTATCTCTGCCTCTTCTTGATTTTCTTCTTCTTCTTCCCCTTCTTCTTCCTCTCCATTAGAACCTTCATCTATCATCTTCCCTATCCTCAGTGCCTTCAACTCATCTTGGAGTGCTTCCTTCACTCCACTCTTAATCTTCTCTTCCATCTCTTTGAATTTCTTAACCACCTTAGTGGTCATCCCTTTTGGAGGCATGTTTCTAGCCTCTCCTTCACTCTCCTCTACTGACATATACTAGGTATTACACACAACCAAAAATAGAACCTTTTATGGCTCTGATACCACTATGATGTAGAGGCTCTGAGGATCTAATCAACTCTCAACAAATTGGTTCACAACCCCATACCAAAGGTTCAAGTGAGGTCCCATTCAAGTGACTTAATCAAGGTAGATTAGACACTTACAAGGTCTTTAGGCAACTTGGACAACATGTCCCATCCATCCAATATAGTATTGTAACTCTACAAAACCCACTTCCTTCATAAGATTGTCCTAAACCTTGTAGCCCTCCAAATGGAAATAGTCATCAATAACTTCCTATGGTGGCCTGCAAACTTAAATCTTAGACAATCGTAAGATACCCTTTTGGATTGCCTTCAACATATATCAATTTGGGTTGACCTTGTTTTGGACGATATGGTCTAACCTATAACTACTCTCTTTGTAGCCTATGGCCAATTAGGCCTGTTTTGCAAAGCAACCACCCTTCCAAAGACTCATAGAACTTTCTACACTAGTTAGACACCTCAATCTCATGCCCAAACCAAGGTTTTTTTAGGTTGTGAGGCCCCACCATTGACTGCAATAGCTTTAGCATATGTTGTTCCTTTGTACATACTCCTAGCACATGGTTTTGCTAGGTTTCTCAAACAAACTTCATTAAATCCAGTTCCCTACCCAAAATTCTTGCATGAGATGAAAGAACAAACAACATTGAATCCATTCCACTGATCTAAGAGGTTTGGAATCAGTGGAATGATGAGGAAACCATGATTTTCTGTCAGAAACCCTGGATGAGGGTTTATCAAACCATTTTTAGAAAGTTACAAATATCTATGCTCTACAAATGTTTCAAGAACTCAAACTACATTCATTTGAAAGGTTACTCACAGTAATTTCAGTCAGTCATATCATGAAACCACCACTCGTCTATATAGTCGTACTAGGCAGCCTGGAACAATGACTGAATAACAAAATGGACAGAAAACAAAGTTTTTACTTCCTTATTTCTCCTACAATCAATTGAATTACTTATAACCATCACTTGGGAGGCTTAAAAGGAGTCTGTCTCAACCAAGGAAAGTAGTTTCAAGTAGTTTGGATTGGTGGGAAGGTAGAAAACTACTCTACAACCACCGATATGTTGACATTTTTTGTTTTAGTTTCCTCCTAACTACATGTTTTATCATATGCATCATTGTTTTCACACTTTACAAGGCTCTCAAACATTAGTACAAGATAAGGGAGCCTTTGAGAAGGCATTGGACCTCTTGACACCTCCCTACATGCCTTAGAAAGGCTTACAATGCATGACTACCCCATAACAATGCATGATGCTTATGACTGTCCAATGACATTATTGGACATGATCCTTATTACAAAGCATAGGAATGGTCTTCAAGACCTTATTAAAACATGAGCAACCATGAAACTAAGAAAAAAAATCATGGATCTTCATGATCCTCTTGGTGCTCCTACACCAGCTGTGGAGGGCTTAACTGCTGAGTTGACGTCAGGGTCATTAACGAGAGGGAGGTGGCCCGCAGGGGTAGCCACCTGGCACTGGGTATGTATACCGCCAGGGGTCCCATGGAAATGGGTCTGTGCCCTGCCCTGTCAGTCAATGGTTTACATTGATCTGCAGTTTGCAGATTGTAAGTATGGGGTACCCTATCCTGCAGAAAATTTTGCACAGACAAAATATTTAACCTGAAAATTATTAATGACCAGTGAATGAAATATTTACCTGCTAGACAATCGAGTGCTGAGATTTGCCTATGCAAGATGATGTGGTCAAAGATTCCATAGAATATGCCTCTATGACAGAAAATATTCCTTGTAGAGATTCTGTACAGTCGGGAGGTAAAAAAATTTGCCTTTCGGTGCAATTGCTCAGATTTGGGCAATTTTATAGTCAATCTATAGGTTTTTGGACATCCTAAGTGCAATGGAAAGGCTTGGTTTTGCCCAAACTACTCTAAAATTGTACCTACATTCTGGATCAGGTATCCTTTCCCTGAATTGAAAACCTCATAGATTTGGCCTCTGATGTCTGATTTGGATGAAACAAAAGCTGATCTTGACTATCTTGGACCTCCTGAACAGAATGGTGCACTTAGATTTGTAGCACATACTCTAAAATGGACCTACAATACAAGGTTACAAAGAGAAAACCCTCATAAATCTAGCCTTTCCATCATGTCTTTTTGATTCTCTAGGTCATCATTCAATGCAAGAGAAGAGCATACTCAACTATTAAGATCCACCATGAATTTGCATTCAATCTCTTAACAATTTGGCTAATAAGAAGACATTCCACCTAGAGAGCTCTAATAGCATCTAAGAGTTGGCTAGATAGGAGTCACCTAAGATCTAGGACTTCAAGAAAGCACAAGAGAGACAATATGAAAGAATAATAATGTATTCTATCAATGAATACAAAATTATGTATGTTACAATGTACCTAAGGAGCCTTTTGTTATAAAGACAAGGTGAGAGCTAGAAAGGTGGAATGGAAGTCAGAGTGGAAGGTGGAGTGAAAGGTGGAGAGTGTGCTACAACATGTGACAATTAGAGGATACCAACTAACTACACATGTGGAGGATAAGACACCTCACTCCAACTATCAACAACTCAAGACACAACTAGACTTCTAGAAAACTCACTAAGTCAACTTAACATGTGAATGTGTGAGAATATTATTTAACTAATAAATAGTTAAATAATATGAATTATCCTCACACAAAGGAAACTAGATAGTAAATATCCCTATTCACACTAACAATATCATCACAATCACATTATGTATCTACATGACCTAACCATATTGTAAGAGTTACAATAGAGACATTACAAATCTTCCCCCATTATCAACTAAATGTCATGGCATGTATTGACCTTCATCAACACTAGGGACCTATTGAACCATTCATATAGGTCAATGTGTGCTTGTGATCTTGGATGTTACATTGGGGGCATATGCTAGCCTATTATTTTACATACTTATATAGGTGTTCATGTCCACTAAGGTCCACACCATAGTTCTCCATTTTCCCATGCCTTGGATTACATTATTATTCCTTGATATCATCTACAACCATTAAGATTACCATTCTTATCATTTGAGAAAGGCACATATTTTTTTATATTATGTATATTATTTGAAGTTATTGTTGTGTAACATGATTACATTATTATATACCTAACTTACATTTACATTTCAAGTACTATTTTTTTCTCTCCTACAATTCCTTGTATTCGACATATGTGATTAATTGTAAGGCAACACATTCAAATGATAACAATATGGTATCCCTTAATATGAATCCAATTAACTTAGTATACATAAAATACAAGGTGCAATCATTCATGAACAAGATTCACAATGATTCAAACATTTTTATATTGCTTTTGAATGATCCCTAGTTATAATATTAAATCATAAATAGCATGTGGAACCTAATGTAATCCTACTCCTACTCCTACTGCAAACAAGATGAGGGTTTGATAAATGAAAGGTGATTGATCCTTCCCCAACATGGACTAGCACCTACTCCACTGGGCAACAAAGTCAATAACAATAAAGAAGGAAGAGATGCATCTAATAAAACATCAATAGAACTAGATGTGCACACACATACATATCAAAGATTACAATTTATACAAGGGACATACTTAGTGACCCAAACAAAACTGAAACAACCCATATGCAACAAAGAGAAGACCAACACAAAAAGATTTGTATTGCATTAAAATGTTGTCATACATTTAGACTCTTTTGGTTACAATCACACCAAAAAATGTGGTGAGAGAAAACATAAGCTTTGACTATACATTCCCTTGAGTAATTACAAACAACCATGGAGACATACCACTATCTAAAATATGCATTAAAGAGCCTTCCCATGCTGTAACAGACACATTCCAACTTCTTGTAGACTTGACTATCTTCGTTCGATGCCCTAAAATCTCCCAAGGTACTTGTAGACCCAAGAATTGGTTTAGTGACCAACCATTTTTACATGTTCTGACCACATATATATAGCAATTCATTACACTGATGCATTCATGTAGGAATCACCTACCTCACCTACTTTTGTAACCATCAACATTAAATCACACCCACTCTACCACCTACCTCTGCTTCACCTTAATTTTGCATCAATAGCATCTTGAGTGTAAGCTTGTGGAATATGGAGCCCAACTACCATGTCATCGAGCTTCAGAAAGCACATTAATGGAGGCCCAGAGAGTCATTGAAGCATCCCTTTCTGGGCTTTTATCGAATCAATTGTAACTAGGTTGAATCATTATCGCTAACTGTTAGATGTCCTCTACTTATGATTGATGGTTCAAAACCTTTGATGCCTCACAAAGAAAAAAGGGACCTACTACCTCTAACTTGGCATTAAACAACTAATGGAACAATACTTAGAATGTGTCAAATCTGTCCTCTTCAAGATTTTGCATGGCACTGCCAAGTAGAACTATCACATGCTTTTCTTGGCTTCTCTCCTTTTTAATGAAACTAGACCCACATGTGGTTGAGCCATCATTATTATCTAATGGTCCAAACAGAATAAGTGTTAGCACTTCCATCCTTCATAATTTGCATGGTGTTGACACATTGCACATAAAAGCCACCATGAGAGTTTTGCTTACTCTTTGAAATAGGGGCCCGCTACCTACGATGAGTCATTTCCCCAACTAATAGCATAAAACATAGAGAGTGTCATTGCTATAATCTTAAAACTATGCATAGTGTTGACACATGTCTCAGTGAAAGCCCCCATGCATTTCCTTTTCTTTTTACTCATAGAGGGCCCACTTATTGATGACTCAAACCTTCCAACCAATGGTGCATCATTTCAAAGTTCTCAAAAATGACAACTTTTAAACATGCATAGTTATTTCCAGTGGAACAATCACATCTCTTTATCGAATCCATGACCCCGCAATCTCTTTTTCTTTCACTGAGTCTTTTTGGTAACGAGGGCCTCACCAAGTGATATCTTAGACAAACTAGCAAATGGAACAGTGCTTAAACTTGTCATACATGACAACATTTAAGTATTGCAAAATTTCTACATGTGGCAACCCAGTTCTTGAAATTGACTACACATTGTAGATTTAAAATAAGCTATCAGTTGACTCTAGATTTGAAATAAAATTGGAGTGTACTTAGAGGATTTTTGTCATGCCCTAAATTTTCCCATTAGAGCATCACACAATTAACCACAAAATCACTAATAGATATTAACTAGGTATCACACAAAACTTTGTTTAATAAAGCAGTTGTATCAATAAAACATAACTAAATTCTATTTTTGATGCATAAAATAGAAATGAAAATTACCTAACCTAGATAGACCTAGGCCTCAGGGGCTCATATAAAATGGCCTTACCTATGTAACATGATCAGAGGCTCCATAGTTTGCCTAGCTAGACTTTCCAACCTAACTTAGACATCCAAAGACCAAACTGTCCTCAAAGATGCAATTTTCACAAATAAATTGGCATCTTTTCAATCATATATTCAATTTTACTAATCCTTACAATAATAAGAGGAACAAAAGCTTGAGGTAAAAGATTATCACTAGACAAACACACAGAATCTCACAAGTCTTAAAAAAAAAATAGCTTACACACAACCATCTTGTACATCTAGAATTATCTAAGCTCTAGGATATATACCTAGATTCCCTCAAGGAGACAACATAAGCCATGTTAGTTTTAACATAAATGATCTATTAAGGAAGAAGTAAAAAAAATGTCTTAAATTACACAAAGGACCATCACTAACATACAAACCTTCTAGTACTAAAACAAGAGAGAAACTACATCATCTCAACACGCTAAAAGTGGTAACTATCCAATTTGAGATGCACTTTCCAAAGTAGAAGTAAAATACTAAGGTAACCTCAAGTAGAGAGATGTAACAACTCTATCTACTAAAGCAACACATATTGTAATGCGACTCTAGTACACATAAAGTGGAGGACTAACTCACACAATATAACACAACTATTTTCTATTCAATCATCAGTATTAAGATGAAATAGTAACAAGAATTAAATAAATAAAAATTATAGAACTCATTTAATTGATTTTACAAAGAAAAGGATTCATGTATCATCTCTCACTAAGTTTCAATCATTGATTCATTAGATAATTACCAAACACATTTAATGCTAAATATCTTATCAACACCATAATCTACTTTAAGTCATACACACATTCAAGTGGAACAACAATGCATATTATAAACATCTAATGGTTCTATTGAATTCATTTTAGTGTGAATATATTAACAAAGAACAAACATATGGATCTATTTTATTAATTCTAGATTTGTAAACCTATTTACTTAGTTGATGCATTATATCTTCTAAGAGTAAGATCTAGCTAGTTGTCTATAATATTAATTCCTTTTTAGAAAAGATGCAAGAGAAGAAGCACACATAGTTTCTTAACAAGGTATATTTAATGGCAAAATAATCTTTCTTTTAATTCATATGATGGTTAAGGCAAATCATAATTAACTCATGATGCATGCATAAGGCAAGGCTACACAATAGACTTGATAAATCCATAAGTCCCCATTCTTGAGCAGTATCACCTAATTATCAAAATATATGGCCTAGAAAAAGAATACCACCCCTAAGTAGTTTGACCTCATACACATGGAAAGAACAAGGTATAGCACAACCAAATGTATGCATTCTATAGCCAACAATATTTTATGAAACAAGAATGAAGTCCATCTCTATCTATAAAGGTAGGGGTACATACAACCTCAACTATAATTTCTTAGTCACAATAAAGTAATTAATGGTAGATAAAAAGATTTAAACTTGTTCAAGGTCATAAATTACTATTTTAATTTAAAAAATCCTTCAATGCAGTTGGATTTAAGGCCATAAAATGGTACATGATTTTCATGTAGGAGGTAGATAACATCTCTAGACACAGGAGATCTATGCAAAGTTGTTGGAGAAATTGGCTTGGAAGATGAAGGAAGTAGGGTATTGTAGACACCTGAAAATGACATACCTTACACCACCATTTTCTAGCATCTCCCTAACATCTCCTTCTATGCTAACTTATCCCCTTCCTCGCAATTAATTAAATAAACCATTTTATTTAATTAATTTATCCAATCCCCATTCCCACCTCCACGCAAATTATTAAATAAATTTTATTTAATTAATTACTCTCCTTAGACACTACCCAAAATTAATTAAATAAATATTAACATTTATATAATTAATTATCCCTATTTTCTGTTAGCCCACATTAATTAAATAAGTTCCATTTATTTAATTAATTTAACCTTACCTATAGCCAAACCTTGGTTAATTAAATAAATCTCATTTTTAGTGACCCTTCAAAGATACTGACAAAAAACACACAACTTAAGATGTATGAGAACATTTAATTTCCAAAAAGACACCCATGGAAAAAGAATTATTGTGTAACTTCTTCTAAGATAGTATCTAATTCTCACATAATCCCAATACCTGCGTACTGGGAACATCCTTTATTTCCCAGACTTCCTACATACCTTGTATCCATGGGATCAAGGTACATGAGGATTCTATTTGTTATGAGTCAATATGTAGTTCTATTTGTTCTATGTTTATATAACTACTCAAGTGGGTACGCAACCCTTTCTAGGGCCCAATTTCCCTAGACAGTTCTTCGTCGGTTGCCACCCACTCAGGTGAAACAGGGATGAAATCAGATAAAAAGAAAATAAAACACCTAGAATGGGTGTTTTATGTTTAAGTTTTGTTTATAGGATATGGTTTACCTAAGATTCACATGTTTAAGAAAGAATTCTGG
The DNA here is from genome assembly GCA_027924645.1 of Cunninghamia lanceolata. Taxonomy (NCBI): domain Eukaryota; kingdom Viridiplantae; phylum Streptophyta; class Pinopsida; order Cupressales; family Cupressaceae; genus Cunninghamia; species Cunninghamia lanceolata. Next base: position 5,394,841 of record BSBN01001807.1, read on the forward strand.
TTTCCTTGGACTTAATGGTTTGGTTTGCAACAACTCTTACTATTTTCTATATTGTCAAGATCCACAAAGGCAAAGTACATGATAGAAAAAATTCTTGTTCTTATTGTTGTGAAACATTATGATTCCAAATCCCATAGTTACCAAGGTTAGCAGATATCTCTCCAATTACCTAGAATATACATGTGCTACCCAAAAATAATGGTCTACTAGAAATTCTCTAATTACTAAAATCGACTAGAACTAGGGTTTTTAGGTGTTGTTCCCATAGGTGCTAAAACTATCATTTCTCATCATTAGTTTCCTAGGTAGGTATAATTTAATGAGTATATGTCTGTCACCTAAGCACCCTAAGATGTATTGGAAAAACCTTGATTAAGCCTTATATGAATTATGGAATCTACTAATAATTCTGCAGTTGGAGTCATACCACAAATACTTATTATCCACAAATCTATCACTTCTTGATTCTAAGAAATCCATTAAATACAATAATTGAAACCGTCATCTATATTTACACACATTAATGTACTAGTAGATGTATAATCACAAACACACAATATAACCTAATAACTTCTAATATTTTGCAAATTCCTCTTTTGAGAGTACGTTACCTTACTCAAGAGATGTTTCTAAAAGAAATAAGACCATTAAGTAATTCTAAATTCTTTTTAAAACAAGGAAAGGAGATAATTTCTAAGATGAATGAATTTGATTAAATCTTGTTAGTTTGGTTCCTGAAGGAGATTACGCATCCCTCAAACTTAATCATCGAGATGTTCCTTATTACTCAGTGGTGGTTTATAAGGATGATGCCTAGATGCCATTGTTGCAACTATGTTAGGCATAAGTGTAGTAGTTTAATGCGATGACATACCTATAAACATGAACCAGAGGCACCATCAAAACTAAACATTGTGTTTGGTTTTTAGGTTTCTCTTTATTAAGTTAAGGGAATTGAAAAGAATGATACCAAATTGTAACAACATTATGTTTTATTCCACATATTTACAAACCATTTGGAGAAAGGTTAACAAATTGTTGTTCACATTCAACTAATCACAATCAAAGTTGCAAAATCATTACAAAAGAAAGTAAATTAACATAGTTTTTCATCTTCAACTAATTAATACTAAGTGTTAAGAAACTAAAACATTTGTAAGAATTCCTAGCTAAATAGTTTGTTAACTAAATTTTGTGAATAAGACTTAAAATTGAACATAGTAATTATAGTAAAACTTTAAGTTCATTTTACTTTTAACTTGGTTGTTTGACTGAGACTGGGTCAATTTGTTTAATTACCATTTGATAAAAGTGTACATTATAACTATCTAATTTGTTCCAACAATTGCATATTGATTGAATAAAAGAAGAACAATTTGTTAATTTCTAACACCTATACTTTATCTATTAGATTGTAATTCAACTTTCATTTTAACTAAGTAATGAAATGCATAACTTAACAAAATCTTGCTTAACCATTGTAACTAATAAAATTCAATAAGAGTGTCAAAAATTGCCCTTCCATTGCAATGATTTAACTTAATAATAATTAAAACTTACCTAACTAATTAAACTCAATAAGGATAAATTGGTCCATCTATTGTAACTATTTAAAATAATGATTAAAACCAATTAAACTCAACAAGGATAAATTTGTCCATCCATTACAACTATTTAACTTAATAATAATAATTAAAACTTACCTAACTAATTAAACTCAACAAGGATAAATTTATCCATCCATTACAACTATTTAACGTAATAATAATAGTTAGAACTTACCTAACTAATTAAACTCAATAAGGATAAATTTGTCCATCTCCTACAACTATGTAATTTAATAATTAAAATTTACCTAACTAATTAAACTCTAGAAGGACAAATTTGTTCATCCATTGTAACTAATTAAATTAATAATAACTGAAACTCACCTAACTAATTAAACTCAACAAGGATAAATTTGTCCATCCATTACAACTATTTAACTTAATAATAATAATTAAAACTTACCTAACTAATTAAACTCAACAAAGATAAATTTGTCTATCCATTACAACTATTTAACTTAATAATTAAAACTTATCTAACTAATTAAACTCCACAAGGATAAATTTGTCCATCCATTGCAACTAATTAACTTAATAATAGTTGAAACTCACCTTACTAATTAAACTTAACAAGGATAAATTTGTTCATCCATTACAACTATTTAACTTAATAATAATAATAAAAACTTACCTAACTAATTAAAGTCAACAAGGATAAATTTGTCCATCCATTAATACTATTTAAAGTAATGATTTAATCTAATTGATTAAATGAGAATTAACCAATAAATCATCTACTTACTATGGTTTAATGAGTTAATTATCTAATAAATTCATTACCATTATAAAGCCATTAGGAAAAAAATTAATTATTGCTCTCTTACTCAACATTAGTAAATTGATTAATTTAATGCTTAAAACAAGTCAATCGATAAAGAGTAATCGTGCAAAATAACCAAATGTTACACACACACACAATGTGTGTGTGTATACACACACACACACACACACACACACACACACACACACACACACACACACACACACACACACACACACACACACACACACACACACACACACACACACACACACATATTACTAATGACTTATAAAGAGAGGGTTTTAACCCTAAAGCATTTTTTTTTAGCAATAAATTTTAAAATAATAATAAAAAGTTTCATGGAAGGTTTGAAGGGGGGTCAAACCCCTGCTGGCCTGCATACTAGGTTGAACCCCCCTACTAGCTTGCATAGCAAGGGGCCAAGGGGCCAACATGCATGTGCAAGTCATGACCCCAGTGAAGGGGGTGGTATGCCCATGAAGGTCATGGCCCCCTTGAGGGGTCGTCCTACATGTGCAAGCCACATGCCTTGCACATGCGCAAGCCCCCATGCCTCTCTTCTCAGCCGCTTCAACAAAAAATGTTTTTGTTTAAAAAAAAATTCTATAAAATATATAAAATAATATAATCAATATTAAATAATATATATATATATATACTAGTATTTTGAAACCCCTGTAATGAACATATATTTTTTTTATTATTGAAAATCAAAACCAAACAAAATTGGGCATGGTTTTATCCCATAACCTGCTCATGCAATTGTTAGACCGACAAAGAGATTTTGGAGCAGAAATTAGAAAAAGAACAGGAAAAAGAAACTAAAAAATCCATTACCTCTTGAGGGATGCTAAATCCTCTTGCATAAGAGTGAATCCAATAAAACCCTAGGCCAATCTTTCTTACTCCATCTTCCCTTGTTTTTATCTTGCACAACATTATTTAAAATCCCTTCCTCATGAATCCACGGTGTTAATTTCTCCAATCCCCATAGGAGTTTTCTCCTCTCATCAAGGAGGAATTTAGTAGCTAACAAAATGCCAAGGAGCTTGTGAAAGAAATCAATTAACCCTAGTTCATTCCCCAAAACATGCAATCCCTAAAAACTAGCTTTTGTTATTAGTTTTATTTAATTTAATTATTCATAAGTCTTTTAATTTTTATTTATTATTATTAAACTATTTCAATTCAATATTTATCTTATTTAATTATTTAATAAACATTTAGTTATTTTAAAAATATACATATAATAATTACCACTTAAATTTTATTTAAATAAAAGGTCCTTATTTAATTATTAAATACTAGGGTTTTATATCATACAAATTTAATCAAAGGTTGATGAACAAATTAAAGGATTGAATTCAATCTCGAATCAACAATTAAGTTAGTAGCCAGTTTTTATAGATGAACTTACTCAATTAATAAACAACAAACTACTAAGTTATTTGCTTTCCAAAATTATTTGTCATACTAATTTATTTATTAATTATCAATGTTTGGACCACTTCTAACATCTTTATAATTTGCTTAATATCTTTTAATTAATACCTCCTATTGAATTGATAATCTATCTATATACTATAATTCAATAAATCAACACAATTAATTAACTTTAAAAAGATTATTTTAACATTGACTAGTGATCGAACAAGGGTTGTGACATACTTCCCCCTTAAAACTTTGCATCGTCTTGATGCAAAATCACACACCAAAAGGTTGTTTCAAAATGAGATTCACATACCTATTTTAAATTTTTCCTTGTGACTTGCCTTCCAGACCCAGATATCAAGTATCTTGAATGCATTCTTCATTTTTCCCGGTCACGTCAAACTTTTAAACTCAAACTTGTTAAGGATCAAAGGAAAATGATACACTATTCTAGGTTAGGAAAAATGATGTCATGCTCATACCAGGCCCACCTATATCTCATCCATACAAGTGGGCAAAATGATGGGATAATTTTTTCTTTTCTAAGGGTAATGAGCTAATTGAAAGTTTGCAATGAGAGTTTACCTAAAGTTTTACTCTTGAATAAAATGCGTACTGGATTAACAATGAAAGTTCTCAGCCTAATAACCAATTATCAAAGTTTGAATCATTAGGATAGTTTCAAGCATAATGTTGAGCTTAGTCATCTAAGCTATTTTTACTCTATGAAGATCTAATTTAATTTATCCACCATTAGATAGCTTCTTTACCAAAAGTCATAAGCACAAATAAATTAGATGCATACATTTAAAAAAAAATTTAATTTAATAAATGAACTATTTAATTAAATAAAATAAAATTAAAATATTTAAAATAAATACCATTACTAATATACAATTTTAATTAAAAATAATTTATTTAATCCAAATAATATAATAACTAATTTAATCTTCTTTCCATAACATAAAATTGAATAATCTAAAATCCCTCTCAAATTTTTTGAATTAGAATAAAGCAAATAATGAAATCATTTCTTTCCTAATGAATTTAATCTTACTAACTTTTCGAAAAAATAAAACTTCTTTTCCAATTTTTTTTCTTTTTAAACTTGTTTTTATTTCCATATAAATTAACGCTCCCTATATATATAATCCTACTAAATATTTTCACTTAAAATAATAAAATCAAAACCACAATATATTGCCTTTTAAAAAAAATTAAATTTATTTTCTTTTTCTCAATCTTCTAAAACAAAAGACATATTTCTAATGCTTTAATTTAATATTACTAGAGTAAATTAAATACTTTATTTTTGGGATAGAAGAATAAATATAAAACTCGTTGCTTCTAAAATACTAACTCAATGGAATATACACTTCCTTTTTATTTCTTTTATTAAATAAATAAAATCTTACTAATTTGACTTAGATATTTTATCTTTTAACTTACTAATATTTTAGGGCAATCTTCTTAACACAAATTTTACAAACAAATATGTCTTTCCAAAATCAATGCTTTTATGATAAGTGCTAAATCAAATGCTATATTTTTTTATTTCAATAATAAAATTGATTTTCCCTTTTATGTTTTATAGAATAAAGCTAATTATAATAGCATAAATCTATCATGCATTGTCTTTTACATAACTAAAATTCTTTTTCTAAAAATAAGAAGAATAAACTAAATTTTCACATAACTAAAATTCTTTTTCTAAAAATAAGAAGAATAAACTAAATTTTCTTTTAATACTGAACTAAATCTTTTCCTTACTTTTCTAGCCCGAAAAATAAAACAAGTTTTAATTAATTCTATAATGCATATCCTTATTACAAAATTTATATTCCTAAATAAAAGATTAAAAACATATACTAACTTAATTTAATAATTTCATAACTTAATCTTTCCTTTAAAAAATTTGAATATTTTAATAATAACCCAAGAAAAATCATTCTAATTTCTATCTAAAGTAACACAACTAAATAAGAAACACAATCTTTTTCCCTTAAAACAAGTCTTTTTTCTATCTTTAAAAGAGAAATCTTCCTTTTCTCTTATTTCTAATTAACATACTAATTTTTATAACTTTATTTAAATCATTCATTTTTCTAATTATAATTAAACTATATATCTTTTATTAGACCTTCTTCTAAAATAATAAAATAAAACTAATGTATTTTATATTTGCGTTGATAATTTTTTTTCTTTATAATTTAAATAGAATAATATTAATAAATTTTCTAAATATTTCTAATAAAAATAAAGTAAATTATAAAAATATTCTTTTCCTTTTAAAACACAATAAAACATATATGTGTATGTGCACAAATCTAATTTTGATTTCTTTCTTAATAAATTAATAAAACAAGTATAATTGCTTTTCAAATAAATTAAACATAAAACTTGCATTTTATTTTCTTTTCTAAAATTAAAATTCTTTTTCCATTTGAAAATAATGAAATAAAGCTAAAATTGATTCCTTTCTATGCTTTGAACTATAAAACAAATCTATTAAATCTTATTTCTTTTCTTTTTCCTAAAAAAAAAATTATTTTCCCAATTAGAAACAGTAAAATAAATCTAATATCCTTCTAATATAAAATTGATTGTTTTTCTATGAATCTTTTTCTAAAAAATCTACCTTTCTTTTTCCAATTTAAAACAAAGCTATATTATTTTATTTTAAATCTACTACATTCATTATTTTTCTTTCATAATAAAACCACTATTTATAATTTTACTATATAAAAACCAATTTATTAAATTATATTTTTAATTACTAAATATTTACTAAAATAAATATCCAAAGGTAAATACAGATTTTATTTTCAAATAACAATATCATTTAAAAACATAAAATTTATAAAATTTTGAAATGATTAACTAACATCCAGAAATAAATTGTAATGAAAGAATCATTCTCAAATTTGTATAAACCAAGGCAAGTACAATTTTAAATAAAAAAATTACATTCAGCTTTATCAAAACATATACATCATTTAGACTATTTTCTCTTGAACAATATATACAACTCCACAAATACTCTCTTTTTGCACAACAATAAATGGATTCCAATAGGAATCTTATACAATGGAATGTTTGCCAAATTTGCAAAAAAAAACAAAAATCTTTTTCCTAAAACTCTTAGAGACTCTTACCAACTTTCAATCTTTAAATGAAACTTATTCATAACTTGTACACATACAACCAAAATAGATGGCCAAGTCCTTCTCTCCACCCTACCATAGGGATTGCCTAAGCACATCCCACCCCAAGCAGGAGAACTCCATAAACCAGGCAAAACACTCATGCAAACACATAAATCTATAAACCCAACAAGATCGTTTACACATAAACAATAAAATCTCATTGGTTGACTCACAAAGAAAGGATCTAAACTAGATCCAAAATAGGGGAGAGAGGGGATAATCATCCTTCTTGTGGGGTAAAATAATCACATCAATCCTCCTTAATCTTCAATAACAATACCATCCATGCAACACCATAATCCACCACCAACAACACCATTACTCAAATCATGGCCATTATTACATTATCTTTTAAATAAATATATTTATTTTATTTGTTATTTCTTCATTTCATTTATTTTCTCTTTTATTAACATTTCTTTTCATCTCCACAAAACTCCATAATCACAAACCTCCTCCAAGAAACCTCCATAACCATCCTCAACAATATATCATAGGAGCACTCATGCCCAAACCCAACTCCACTATCAAATTACTCCAAAACACCATCACATACAAAACAAATCCCCCAAGAGAGGCTCCACGCCTCTCTCAAACCCCATTACATAGGAGGCTCTCATTAGATATGGAGGGCCACTCCCATTACAACCCAACCCACAATAACAAAAAAAATACAAAAACATATAAACAAAGGCTTTCATAAGCATGTATACATTTTATAGAAATATGAAGAGGAGATAATTTCCTACCTCGGCTCCCCAAGTTAGGGTGAGCTCAAAAACCTGAATGAGACAAAAATCTTGCTCTTGAATTCACAATGCAAATTCTGAAGCCAAACTTCTCTACCAAAACTTCTCACCAAAATTCTCTTCCAAATCTTCTCACAAAAATTTCTTTTCCAAAAAAACTTCTCACAATTTCCTAATCCCAAAATCCATGCATAGAAAAAGTGTAAAGGACTCTTCCCAAGGATTCCCATAAATAAAACTCAAAGCTTCCAAAAAGGAAAGAAAACAAAAAAAAAGAAGGAAAAATTAAATAAAAAGAAACTTTATTTATTTTTCTCAATAAAACTCTTATTTTTTCAAAATTAAAACAAAGGGATAAAATCCTTTCTTAAAAAAAATATAAATATAAAAATATTAATTTTAAAACTTTATCCACATCCCACAAACGAAATAAATTAAAATGAAATAATTAATTAAAAAGACTTTCTCCTAAAATGCAATTAAATAAAATTAATATAAATAAATAAAATACCACAACCACACACCAAAAATTAAAATAAAAATCAAATAACAATATGGCATCATATATTAGCCTTAACGCCTTCCACAGGTTAGGCTAGGCTTAATTGGTCTAACATAGGGTTTATGGAGTCTTTGAGTCCACTTAAGGAGCTTGACCACCCACCTGCATACTTAATTTTTGAACATCAGTTTGTCAAGAAAATATAGCCGAAGCAACTTGAAATGCATAGAAAAATTAATTAAATAATCCAACTTCATTCATGATAACATAATTCAAATAATACAATTTATTTTATTTAAAGACTATTGCAAAATCATTTAATTCATTCAATACTTTCTTTTCCCACACAATTAATTATCCCACAACAACTCATCAGAATAAAAATCATACAATCCAAACATAATTCCCAAAGAGTTTAATTATATATCATAATGTCCAATCACACACATCAAAATAGACAATTATAAATAGTATCATATCATGGTCTCAAGTACAATACTAGCTAGGCCTCACAAATGATGATATTTTAGTCAATCTATATACTTAGGAATTAGCTAATATAGGTCATTCATCCAATTCGGGACAACCAATTCAGGCTCTTCTCTTCTGTGGGCTTTCTTGTCCACACGGGACATCCTTTATAGCCAAGTGACCTTTTCTATCCTAATAAGATAGGGATTGCATTTTTTCCATATGAGCTTAACGATAGGAATATAAAGGGTGCTCTAGCCATAGACTTTTGACACCTTTGGAACCAATACGGGTCCAAGAGTCACTTCCTATGGACCATAGTTTGCCCAAATAAAGTACTATATTGAGGGTGTCATATAAGCAATAATTATACCAAACTTGTACACATCAATTTTTGACCAATGGCTAGTACAAGTAATCCACCCCGAGGATTCTTCTAAGTATCAGACACTTACATAAATTTATTACTATTTTAAAACCTTAAATACAAGAAGAATATCAATTTCAAATTTAGAATCGTCTTTACTATTTAAGAAAAAGGTGATAAACCAAGGTTCACAAATAATAAGGTCAAAATGACTTCAATATTATACATTACAAGCCAAATAAGATTAAGGGGTTATAGAAGAAATGGCATAATAGAGCTTTATGAAACTTTTACATGAGTAACCAGTCAATCACTCATTTTTCTATCGGCACGACATGCACACTAGACTGGAAGTAGAAAATTCACAATGGTAATAAGTTGAATATAAAGGTCGGTCAAGAGTCTTACAAGTAAGCATACATTGAATTCCAACTAACCATCATTCCTATGAATTTTAAGTTGAATTACTCTATATTATTATAGAGCATTAAAATAGTTTAGTTAAGGAAAGTTTTAACAAAAAAGAACCTTAAGGATGTTTGACTAACATTCTAATTCCTTCATCCTTCTAAAACTTCAAGATATTTTACTGAGTAGGCACACTTATCCTAATAATTAAAAGGAAGAAGAACTAATTATTTTTAATATGTTATTATAATGTCAAAAAATGTCCTCTTGGGGGCTTTTCCCTCAAAAGGTTTAGCTCCCGGGTCTCTTAGTTGCATTTAGGACATCTTACATCACAATTTGGCATCCTAATGGAATGAACCCTAGGTATCATGACCAATGGAGCCTAGGGGGACCCCTTGAACCTAACCCTACCCAAAATAGGGGGGAGAACTTGGGTACCTGCACCCTAGTCCTTCCTTATTTTAGGTCAGGCCCAAATTTGAAGTGTTAGTTTATCACTGTTATTTGGTCCCTAGGCCGACATGGTAAATTTGAATTTATGAAATATTGGCGAGAATGTTTGTAGTTGCAAATATAAACACATTTAGGTATTCATTTGTAAACTAGATGACTACTAGATGATTACAAGCTATCAACTTGCATGAGCATTGGCGATTCAAGGCATTCATTGTGTGAAAGAGTAGACTTGTATTGTTTTATGTGTTTGTGTTTGCAGATTTGAGCAATCATCTCCTCATGGCATGAAGAGCTTCTTCCTCCATGAGATCTTCACTACAAGGTGACAACTATTGTGATTATTAAGCATTCATCATTTGGTTTTTGTCTCTACCTCCCTAAGCATGCACTCTCTACCTGACAACGGTGTTCAGAAGGCTTGAATGCCTCTCCAGGACTTGACTGAAGCAAGCCTCTAAACACCACAACCCCCTCCCAAAGTTTTGTGATTGCAGGTTACAGGTGTCGCATTTGGAAAAAGTAGAGTTGCATGAAGGATCAGCAGACATCAAGGATTTAGGATCTGAAGAGAAGGACTTTGGAGCCTTTCCAAGACTTGGACGTTAGTCCCTATGTCCTCCGCAGTTGAGTTTCTAGAAATAGAAGTTACAGTGCAGATCAGTGTCGGAAGGACGTCAGGATCCCACAAAGAAACTGGTACCTTGGACTTGGGTGGCCACTCCTTAGTCCCTGACTATTGCGCTTCCGAACCCCGAAAATAGGTACATAGTGATTTGTTATTTTACATCTTCCTGTAGTAGCATTTTCTATTATTCATTTGTTTGCTGTCGTATTTTCATAATTAGGGTTTTAAGGTACAATCGAGCATAAGAGAAGGAAATTGTCAATCTAATCATAAAAATCTAAGTTTTCTTACATCTCAATAGTGACCTGGGTATGATAGTACATTGCAACTCGACCCTAGGTCCTTGAATGAAAGGGTGATAGGAGGATACACATAAATAATTACCAAAAACTCAAATATCCAAAATTTACCCTTTACATTTTGGTGAACCCATGTTATTGGACTTATTGGCACCTTGATGATTTTTGTGCTTCAGATTTTCATTGATTTCTTTCATTCATATAGTCATTCATCTTATTGCATTGGAAAATTTACAAAAAAAATTGAAAAATTAGAAAAAATGGAAAACAATTTCATTGTAGGGTTTGCATGTTGCATGAATTAATTTGAATTTCATAAAAAAATTTATTTTTGCATTAGATATGATATAAATTGCATAAAATTACAAAAAATTATTAGTTTGCATTGCATATTCATCATAAAATTGCTAGGGTTTTGTTGAAAATTGTGAATTTTGCATATAACCTAGTAATTCCAAAATATAGGGTTTGTAGGTAAAATCTTGTTTCAGATTTTTCTACTTATTTTAGAGACTCATTAAAATTTTCATTTGTCTTTAGTCTTGCATTTTGGAAAAAAATTGCATTTAGATTTTAAAAATTTACATTTTTGCATAGAAAAAGTCAACAAAAAACTAGCATTTTCATTGATTTTTCATAAAATTTGCACTTGAATTTTGCATGTTAGAGAATGGAAACCATTTTAATATCTAAGAGAATGTAATTTTCATCATATATCATCTTTCAAAACATTCATATAGCATTTTGTGTCAAGATCTCAAACCTAGGGCTTCAAAAACATTGATTTTCACTAGATTTGGCCTTATCGACTCTCTAAATTTCACCGTAGGCATGTTGTGAAGGGTATTTTTACACTAATTGGTTTCTATTAGGTTAATTTTTTTCTTCTCCTCCTCAAAATATTCACAACACCTTTTTAATGGGTTCTTGTACTGAAAATTTCGTGAAAAACTACACATTTTGGCTATTTTTGCCCTAGGGTTTGGCCTAGTTTGCACTCCAAGTATGTTGTAGAAAATTTTATGGATTTATGTAACTGATATAATCAATATTATTTTTTTCACCTCCCTAAATTATTTACAACACCCCTTTTGGTAGGTCTTGGTAGTGAAAACCCGTGAAAAATTATCTATTTTAGCAACATTTTCACTAGGGTTTGACCTTAAGTAGCACTAAAAGCATGTTGTGATGGATATTTTGGCATTAAGTGGCTGTAATTATTGATATAATTTTATTTCCATCATCATTTTCCTCAAAACACCCTTTTTCATGCTCTTTTGCATTGAGATTTTAAGTGTATTTTTCACTATATTTTGACTTTGCATCATCGTAGATTTGCATTGACTGTGTATTGTGAAGGGTATTATTGCTGTATTAGACTGATATTAGACATATTATTTTCTTCTCTTGATAAAAATCATTACAACACCTTTGCTTTCACTTATTTGCATTGAAAAAGTACAAAAAAATCAAACATTTAGGTCATTGTTGCATATAACTTTGCACTTGTCTTTTACAAGCTTTCAAGATCTGATTTGACATTGATTTAAACATATAAACATGGCCTCTAATCACAACAACAACAATAGGTTCCCTCCTAGACCTTATTTGAAAATAAAGGCCCCTGAACCAAAAATTATCTTTACACCTCATGATAGAACAATCGGAGACACTGATGGACCTCTTTACATCACTGTGAAAATAATGGGAAACCCTGTGGATGGAACTCTTGTTGATGCTAATTGCATGACTAATTTTTCCACGGAAGAGTTCCTCTATTTAAATAACTTGATGCAAGGATCTATGACCCTTCGAACATGATGATTAAAACACATATGGGAACCTTTATTAAAACTTTGGGTAAGATATCATTGTTGGTAACTGTATTTGAAAAACATGTAGACTAGTGGTTTGATGTTGTCCTCATTTCTGATCACTTTCGCATAAAATTGGGACACCCTTAGTTAAAGGAAATGAAAGCTATCCCTTCAACAATTCATAGTTGTCTAAAATTTCCTTTTGAGGGGCATGTGATTACCATCTCCCAGAATAAATACAAACCTTTGGTTGAAAGAAAACATTACCCAATGGATTACTTTTGGGACAAGAATAAAGAGAAACCTAAGCCACGAATAGACTTTAACTTCTTAGGCTATAGAAATTACAAAGAAAAACTATTACATCCAACAGCCAAACTGTCTATGCAAGAAATAACAAAAGACAAGCAACCCACATTTGAAGAGAAGCATAGACTGAAAGGACAAGGTCCCTATGCTGAGGTTCCTCCCCCATCATCCCTACAAGGATTGGGAGGTAATAGTTGACAACAAAATATGCCACCTAGACAAATGAGATTTGATCCTGGTGCTTCCCCTTCTAAATGGAAAAAATATATGAAAAAGCAAAGCCCTATCTTACAAGAGATAAATGGTAAAACAAAGAGAAATAGAAAAGCAAGAGAAAGAAGACGAAGAAGACAAGATTATGCCATAAACCTTGCCTCTCAACAAGAAAACATTGATCCAAACATTGAACAAAAAAAATATGACCCTAACAATGATGAGAATTGGCTATGGTACCTTATGTCCCACTTTCCTCTAAAATTCAGGAGTGGGAAGATGATGATGATTTACTTGACGATGAGACTTAGCCCGGAGGACCCTCCAGGTAAGTATCTCTAACCCCTTATCTATCTCATGATGTTCTTCTCCCATGATGTGTTATGTGTTGGTTAGGCCTCCTGGGATGACCCCTGATTCTCCCGTAAGGTCCAAGATACTAGGAGACTACCTCTATTGTGACCACCTTCCATTTGTATCATCATTCTTCCATATTGCCTCTCTTTCTGATTTCATTGTTGTGTTTTGTGTCTTGTGGACATAGCGTTACGGTTGGTGATTGTCCCTAAGACACTTGTTTCTCCTCTCTTATTTATTGTTTCCCTTCCTCTAGTGTTTCCATCTAGCAGGTGCATGTTGAAAAATATTTATACTGATGCGGACCTAGCATCCCTTTCGTGAGAAATAAAAAATTGGACTTAGTTCCTAATATGATGATGGGGTTGTATATCTTATCTGATGCTTGGCTAGTGGAAGCACTCATGCTTTCTGTGTAGTAATTTTTTATGGTGTTCTATCTCATATACAAATCATAACAATACTGCTGCTCTGTGCACTTTGTATATCTTGAATCTTGCATGCCTTAGATTTCATATGCATTGATATTGTTGTTTATCATGATTATGGACACTAACATGTTTCTTGCAAGGATGTGTCTATGGGAACATTTTGCCATTGTAAAGTACATGTCACCTCTGGGGGCATGGGCTTTGTGAAAGTTTGTGTTCCCTTGTGTGTTTTCTTCCTACCTTAACGTGCTTGATATTGATGCATGATATCAACCACCTTAAGGTGGGGGCATATATAAGGTAAGCTATGTGTTGTAAATGTTAGCAATGTGTTTGTCCTCAGGTGCAGTTTAAAGACTTGTGTGATCAATAAATTTTGCACTCTGAGTTTGTTTACAATAAATCAATCAATCATGTAAGCCCTCTACAGAGGCAGGATATCATGTGCATATCATTTTTCTTGTAAGCCCTCTATAGAGGCAAGGCTGGTGTACTTCTCATGCGCAGATTGCATCATCCTATCATTTTCAAAAGTCATTTTTGGAGGTGGGGAGCGGTTTTATGACTAACTCAACCCTTAATCATGTCTTCATTGATTGTTGTGGTGAAGCCCAATCATCGATGTGTGCCTGTAATGTGCCTGAGATGGTGTTGAACCTAGAAATAGGGACACTCCATCGCTTGTCTACTGTGTTTTCTCCATGTCTTTAAAGTGTGTGTGTTTGGTGTGTTTGCTTTGTGTGGTGTGTTTGTTACCCCATATCCAGTCTAAAGACCTGCGCAATGAGTGCATCCTGCATTTTGGGAGGTTTTGCATGTCTTGCATGTGTGTTGCCCCATATAAAGTTTAAAGACCTGTGCGATGAGTGCATCCTGTATTATGGGAGGTTTGTTTACTTTCCTATAATTGCATTTGCATTTCATATATATGAGAAAAAGAAAAGAAAAGATGCATTAATGTGTCTTCTATGCATTCAATGTATTCTCCTTGTTTTGTGTGACTGTAACTATCTTTTCTTAGCTGCATTTACGACATCTTACATCATAATTTGGCATCCCAATGGAATGAACCCTAGGTATCATGAAAAATGGGGCCTAGGGGGGCCCCTTTAACCTAATCCTACCCAAAATAGGGGGGAGGACTTAGGCACCCACGCCATAGTCCTACCCTATTTTGGGTCAGGTCCAAATTTGAAGTGTCAGTTTATGACCGTTATTTGGTCCCTAGGCCAACACGGTAAGTTTGAATTTACAAAATCTTGGCTGGAATGTTTATAGTTGCATATATAAACATGTTTAGGCATTCATTTGTAAACTAGATGATTATAAGCTATCAAGTTGCATGAGCATTGGTGATTCAAGGCATTCATTGTGTGAAAGAGCATACTTGTGTTGTTTTATGTGTTTGTGTTTGCATATTTGAGAAATCATCTCCTCATGGCATGAAGAGCTTCTTCCTCCATGAGATCTTCACTACAAGGTGACATCTATTGTGATTATTGAGCATTTATCATTTGGTTTTTACCTCTGCCTCCTTGGGTACACACTCTCTATCTGACAATGGTGTTTAAAAGGCTTGAATGTCTCTCCGGGGATTGACTGAGGTAAGCCTCTAAACACCACAACCCCCTCCCAAAGTTTTGTGATTGTAGGTTATAGGTGTCACATCTAAAAAAAGTGGAGTTGCAGGAAGGATCAATAGACATCAAGGATTCAAGATTTGAAGAGAAGCAAGACTTTGGAGCCTTTTTAGGACTTGGGCACTAGTCCCTATGTCCTCCACAGTTGAATTTCTAGAAATAGAAGTTACAGTGCAAATTAGTGTCAGAAGGAGGTCAGGATCTCGAAAAGAAACTGGTACCTTGGACTTGGGCACCCACTCCTTAGTCCCCAACTGTTCTGCTTCCAAACCCTAAAAAATAGGTAGGTAGTGATTTGTTATTTTACATCTTCTTGTAGCAGCATTTTATGTTATTCATTTGTTTGCTGTTGTATTTGCATAATTAGGGTTTTAAGGTACAATTAAGCATAAGAGAAGGAAATTGTCAATCTAATCATAAAAATCCAAGTTTCCCCACATCTCAATAGTGACCTAGGGTATGATAGTACATTGTAACTTGACCCTAGGTCCTTGAATGAAAGGGTGAAAGGAGGATACACATACAAAATTACCAAAAACGTAAATATCCAAATTTTACCCTATACAGTTATCATCATACTATTCTTTCTTCAAGCATACTTATCATCAAGGAGCATCAATTCTCATCAGACAATAATTCAACCCATTAATTGCATTGTGGGGTATGCAAGTAATCATACAAGAATAATCTATCCTTGACCCCTCCCTTTATTTTCATTATCTACACAATTTCTAATTAATCAATCATACATGAAATCATCATAATATATTATAAGTACACAAAAAATAAGTGTAATGGCAAGAATGAAAGACAATCATCATGCACCAATGTTTTAAAAATTTTAAAATATCATCACTTACGATTATTAAGGTATGACGATATAGTAGTGGATTTATACATCATTATTTAATGTTTACTAGGCTTTAAGATTATAAGTCACTTTCAGAAAGAGGAATTTCTTTGGGCTCCTCTTCCCCATCTCAGTCTATTAGCACAAAATTGGGGTGGGATGCATGCGTAGGTACTCTTCTATCTTATCTCTACTCATAAGAGGCACATTCCACCCACATCCAAAGGGCATGACACAATTCACTAAGGGTTTGCCTGGTTTAACCCCAAAGTTTATTATCTCGGCAATTGGAGTTTTCAAACATTTCTCCCTTTCAAGCTTGATTTGCTCGAGAGTAGTAGAAAAGTTTCAAAATTAGAGAGTCAAGATCCCTCCTCATAAGTCAAATTTTATTCTACATTACTCTGGATTTGAGTTTTTTTAGATTTCTTTGCCTTCCTACTCTTTTTCTTTGTTTTTGATTTTCCCATTTCTACTTTAAAAATCATCATCACAAGATTAGGTTTGATAAGCATAATACCAATTATTTCTAATAACTTCTACAAGGTAGACTCACAGGCCCAAGTGTTCAACTTGTGCTCTGATACCACTTGTAGCAATCCTCCAAAGATATTGACAAAAACACACAACTTAAGATGGATGTTAACATTTAATTTCCAAAAAGACACCTGGTGGAATCCCCTTGCAAACTTATTTACTCTTTGGCCTTAAACATTTGAAATTGGCTAAGTTTGTGTCTAAAAAGCTTAAACCCTAATCTCTTGAGCCTTTTTCAAAGCCTACATTATAATTATGTACTGACTTGAGATAGGCAGTCACCCTAGACTTAAGTTACGACTTAATGTCCTTAGCCTCATTCAAAACATGCACCATAAGCCTAGTGACTGGCCCTTCCCATGAGTAAATATTTCCTAAGTCTGAAAGGGAGTCCTTTGAAGATAGATTGACAGATGTCATGGCATTGCAAGCTCTGGATCTGTCAGACTTGTCAGAGTTGCAATGATGTGCTAACCATTGATATCAAGCTAGTAGGCCCAGAATCTTATCTGCCAAATCATCAGCTACACATTTGCTCCTTGTTGGATCATGGCAGCACTATGTGGAATGGAGCCATGGAATATTCTATGTACTAGTGCGATGGTTTGCCAAGTGGAATGCAGGACCCAGTCCCATCTTAGTGAGTTGAGTAAGCACCTAGCACATAATTGTAAGGGTGTTAGTGTGGGTCCCTTTAGGGGCTACACTGGTGTGATAAGTGTTGTAAGTATGGGCCTAACTGGTGTTCTCATTGATGTCAACATACTCCTGTTGCATTGATGTCAAGGATTGGATAAGTTGTGTGCTGAGGATATTGAGAAAATTAGCTCTATCAGAACTAGAGAAGAATAGTAAAGATAGTGAAGTTCTATGAAGAAAATATTCTAGATCTGAGTATGCACATCAAAGGGTTTGTAGATATCTGTCTAAAGGTGCTCCTATAAAGATTTTAGAGATCCGCATGAAGATTTGGAGAAGTTATGGCCATATGAGTAAAACTGGCTTTGGCAGTTGTTCAAAGGTGACAGAATGACACAAATAGGTCAGATGAGATCTGGACATAAAATATCTTGTTCTATGGATCTGGTGGCATGTTTGGGAAGCCAATGTGAATTGACAACTCAATTGGTTCATGGTTTGGAGGTCTCCAATCAATTATTCTTATGTGACAGTGATGACCGGCTATGTTCTTAAGGTTTCAGATGAAGATATGAATGTTTTCAGTAAGCAAAAGTGGTGTGGATGTTCTTGGTGTTTCAGGCAAGCTTGTGACGATCTCCAAATAGTGTCTAGTTCATGTTGGTAGTCCACATTGAAGATAGAGCTCGTAATTGAAGATTTACCTCTCAGTGATGGTGTTATTCCTAGTCTTTGCTGACCAGATGTTTTACAGATGTTGTGGATGATCTTGAAGATGTTTTACGAAGCAAGGCATGTTCCTCAAAGAAAATTGAAGTCCCAAATATGCGTGGCCAATAGGGTAGTGACATGCATGAAGTTTTTGTAATAAGTCAAGTTGTATTTGTGTAATTTTTCTGTAATTAAATAAAGTATGTGTGATGCCAACTTTGATGATCATCCCAAAGTTAATGTCTTGTATAAATAAGATTTGTGAAGTCATTTCAAAAGAAGATGTGGTTATGATGAAAAAGTGATAGAGAGGAAAGGAGCGAAAGTAGAGCAGAAGTGTTGAGCTTAAATGGAACTGTCTCAAGCATGGTGAAGATGCTAATCTCTAGTTCAAGTATGTAATATTTATATTATTCTGTAGACAGTGTGTCTCTTGTAGGCAGTGGACCTCTTGTGAGAAGTGTGCTCGGGTAGTGAGCCCTAATTGGCAAGTGCCATTTTTGGTCTTCTTATTCTTTTAACAGAGAATACAATCTTGGGTTACTCACCCTGTGGTTTTTCCCTTAACCAGGTTTTCCATGTTAAAATCTTGGTGTCATATATGTTGAATATGTTCCTGCTCTTGAGTTATTGCATTTTGCTTTCATGATTGAATAATTATTATATAAGAAGGTTTTAAGGATTTAAAGATCAGAAGGTTTGGTGACAACTGATTCATCCCCCCTCTCAGTTGTCTGTCCTAAAACTAACAATTGGTATCAAAGCTAAGTTCCTCAAAAAGGGAGCTTAACTGCTTGAGGAGATCTAGGATGTCTTCCTACAAGAAGGATAGTTTGAGGTTTGATGGAACAAACTACACTCTTTGGAAAAGCCACATGGAATGTCACTTGTAATGTATGGGATTTCAATATTGGAACATGACTATAAAAGAGTATATTCCTCTAAAGAATGGTTCGACAACTCTAGATGAAATCAAAGATGCTAAAGACAATCTTCAAGCTAAAGAAGCCTTACTAAGTGCCTTATCTAATATAGAGATGACAAATTTTATGGATTTAAAAACTGCATATGAAATTTGGTCAAAGCTGGAAATTCTGCATGAAGGAGACAAATATGTTAAATGTGCCAAGCTTCAAAGTCTGAAAGGAAAATTTGAAAACCTAAAGATGAATGAAGATGAGAATATCACCACATTTATGCCAAAAGTAAATCAGCTTGTTTGTGGCATTAGATGTGTTGGGGGAACTTTGGATGAAGATGAGATTGTTACCAAAGTTCTAAGATCCTTACCTCCTGCTTACAAACACAAGGTTGCTACTATTGAGGAATTCAGATCTTTATCAAATATTTCAAGGGATCAATTGGTTGGGAAGTTAGCTATATTTGAATTAGCTGAGTTTGGAGATGCTCCTCCCAAGACTGAATTTGTATTCAAAGCTAGTGCCTCTACAAAAGGTAAACAAAGGTATGATCCAGGAGAGAGTTCCTCAAAGAAATTATCATGGTATGAAAAAGAAAGAAAAGATCTAGAAGAAGATGAAGTAGAAGCTATTCAACTTGAAGCCCTTATTGCAAAAAGACTGCCAAGAGGATTCAATAAGTATGACAAAAAATTGTCTTTCAAATGTTTCAATTGCAACAAGATTGGTCATTTTGCCTCAAGATGTCTAGAAAGATTTTCAAGGCCTAACCCTAATAGATCAAGATTTCAAAATAAGACCAAATCCAGAAGTGACTGGGTGTTTATTACCATCAAGGAAGAAGATCCAATGCCTATTAAATCTGCCAACCTTAAGATAGAAAGGGCTCTAGCTACTCAGGTTGAAGAAAAGGATGAATGGGTCATTAATAGTGGATGCTCCCATCATATGACTGGTGATAAGAACAAGTTCATAAATCTAGAAAGATATGAAGGAGGAGTTGTAAAATTTGGTGATAATTCTATTGGCAGAATCAGAGGTAGAGGAACTATTTCTTTTGATGGAAAGAACAAAACCAGTGATGTTCTAAATGTTGAAGGTCTAAAACATAATCTTCTTAGTGTTGGACAGTTGGTGGATAAAGGCTATGATCTCTAATTCAAAAATGGAAAATACAATATCTTTGAAAGCTCTAGAACTGAGATTGCATCTAGTACTCAAACAAAAGGTAACATCTTCCACTTGGTTGGTACTGGCAAAAGTTGTTTATTTGTTCAAATTGATCAGAGTTGGTTGTGGCATAGGAGAATGTGTCATGTAAATTTTGATAATATCATCAAGATAAGCACCACTCAGGTTGTAAGAGATCTTCCAAGACTGGTGAAACCTACTAACAGTTTGTGCAAAGAATGTCAGTTGGGTAAGCAAAACAAAGCCACATTTAAAAGTAAGGAACAATCTTCTACTAGATTGTTGGACTTGGTACACACCGATCTATGTGGACAGGCATAAAAAAGGAGTCTACAAGATGATAGATATTTCATGTTACTGATTGATGACTATTCCCGGATGATGTGGGTGACTTTCCTGAAAGAGAAATTTGAATCACTTGAGAAGTTCAAAATATTCAAGGTTATGGTAGAAAATGAAACTAGGCTAAACATAAAATGTCTTAGGTCTGATAGAGGTGGTGAATTCACATCCGGAGAGTTCATAGAATTCTATGAGAAACATGGGATAAAGAGACAGTTATCTGCTCCAAGGACTCCATAGAAAAATGGAGTAGTGGAGAGAAAGAACCGAACCATCCAAGAAGCATCTAGAACCATGATGATGGAAGCAAATGTCCCTCAGATCTACTGGAGAGAAGTTGTAAGCACTACTATCTATACTCTTAATCAAGTATAGATCAGAAGCAATACTGGTAAGACTCCTTATGAACTTTGCTTTGGCTTCACTCCTATTATGAAGTATTTCAGAGTCTTTGGTAGTAAATGTTATATCAAAAGATATGAAGAGCTTGGTAAATTTGATGCTAGAAGTGATGAAGGAATATTCTTAGGTTATTCTACTCAAAACAAAGCATATAGGTGTTATAACAAGAGATTGAGAAAGATTGTAGAAAGCGCAAATGTGAAGGTTGATGAAGGCATTGAAAATCCCTCAAGGTTTTATGAGTATGAAGTAGATGATTAGAATGATGTTTTGGTCCAAGAAGAACAAGCCCCAACTGCAGTTCAGATTCAGACTGGTCTGAAGAATCCTAAAATATAGGAAGAAGAGTTAAGTTTGAATGAACCTATCCAAGAAATAGAAGTACAAGAAATTTTTGAAACTCTGAGGTATGTAAGAATGTATGATTCTGAAGACCAGATCATAGGAGATAGAAGCAAAGGTGTTCAAACAAGAAGAAAAATTGCTCAAGATTTAGTGTAGAATTGTCTGATTTCAAAAGTTGAACCAAAAACAGTAAGTGAAGCATGCAATGATGAAAGTTGGGCTAAAGAAATGGAGGAAGAGTTGATGCAGATTGAAAAAAAACACACTTGGGATCTTGTTCCGAAACCTAAAGACAAAAATGTGATTGGGACTAAGTGGGTCTTCCGAAATAAACTGAATGAAGATGGTGAGGTAATAAGAAACAAAGCCAGACTGGTCTGTAAGGGTTATTCTCAAGTAGAAGGAGTTGACTTTGAAGAAACTTTTGCTTCGATGGCAAGAAGTGAAGCAGTCAGATTATTTCTCACTTTTGCTGCCTTCAAGGATTTCAAGGTATATCAGATGGATGTCAAGTCTACCTTCATGAATGGTGATTTGGAAGAAGAGGTATACATTGAGCAACCAGATGGATTCCAATTGGCTGATAATGGTGATATGGTCTGCAAGCTAAAGAAAGCATTGTATTGACTCAAACAAACCCCAAGAGCCTGGTATGAAAGATTGGATAAACATCTTTTGAAGATTGGTTTCAACAAAGGTACTACTAACAATAACTTGTACTTCAAGATTGATCATGAAAATATCTTGATTGTTGAAGTATTTGTTGATGATATCATTTTTGGAGGAAAAGATAGTATGTACAAGACTTTTGCAAATCAAATTAAAAGTGAATTTGAGATGTCTATGGAAATGAATTTCTTCTTGGGTCTGTAAATCATTCAAACAAAGAAAGGAATATTCATATCATAGACCAAATATGTGAAAAAATTGTTGAAGAAATTCAGAATGGAAGATTCAAAGCCAATGAATATTCCCATGGCAACTGGGTGTAAACTAAGCAAAGAAGATGAATCTCCTAAGGCTGGTTAGAAAAAGTATAGGTCAATGATTAAAGGACTACTATACCTTACTCAAACTAGACCTAACATTATGAATGCTATTGGTCTTGTTGCCAGATAGCAAGCTGATCCTCGAGAGTCTCATGTCATGGAAATTAAGAGAATTCTCAAATATCTAAAAGGAACAGTTTAGTATAGTTTATGGTACCCTAGGTTTCATGATTTCTCTCTTCATGCATACACAAATGTTGATTGGATAGGAGATGTGGATGATCGGAAGAGTACCAGTGGTGGTGCATTCTTTTCGGGGAAAAGATTGGTTTCTTGGCTAAGCAAGAAACAAGAGACAATATCTCTGTCCCCTCCAGAAGCAGAGTATATTATAGTAGTAGGTAGTTGCACTCAAGTATTATGGATGAAGCAAATGCTAAGAGACATCAAAGTGGAGTATGAAGAACCTACCACAATCTTCTATGATAACTCAAGTGCAATAAATATATCAAAAAATCTAATGTTGCATTCAAAGACAAAACATATATCCATAAAGTTTCACTTTTTGAGAGAGGAGGTAAACAAGAATGAAGTCAAATTGGAGTTTGTGCCCTCAAAGGATCAGATTACAGACATCTTTACTAAACCTCTACCTAAGAACTCTTTTGTGTATCTCAGGGAGAAGTTAGAGGTTATTACCCCTTTGGTTCTGAATTAAGGTGTATTGATGTGCATCAGTCTGGTGGATCTCACAGCCATATCTTATGGTCCAGATTAATGATAGGAAGCTACTACTCAGGGGGAGTAGTCTATATGATTCTGAAGTATTGATGCAAGTATGTGCCCTTTGCCATTGATGTCCAAGGGGGAGAGAAGACATGTGAAAAACAAAAAGTGGTTGCTGATCAAATGGGGGGTAGTAAAGAAGACATGTGAATAATTGTTGTTGATAGGGGGAGCTATGTTAGCTAGTGAGGAGAAGTTCTTGTCTTGATGGTCAAAACAGTTTTTCACATCATATGTTGCCATCAATGACAAAGGGGGAGATTGTTGCAAGTATGGGCCTAGTTCTGGTGTTGTCATTAATGTCATGGATTGGATAAGTTGTGTGCTGAGGATATTGAGAAAATTAGCTCTATCAGAACAAGAGAAGAATAATAAAGATATTGAAGTTCTATGAAGAAAAGATTCTAAATCTAAGTATGCGCATCAAAGGGTTTGTAGATATGTGTCTGAAGGTGCTCCTATAAAGATTTCAAAGATCCGCATGAAGATTTGGAGAAGTTATGGCCATATGAGTAAAACTGGCTCTAACAGCTATTCAGAGGTGACAGAGTGACACAAATAGGTCCGGTGAGATCCAAAAATACAATATCTTGTTCTGCGGATTTGGTGGCATGTTTGGGAAGCCAATGTGAATTGACAACTCAATTGGTTCATGGTCTGGAGGTCCCCAAGCAATTATTCTTATGTGACAGTGATGATTGGCTATGTTCTTAAGGTTCTAGATGAAGATACGAATGATTTTAGTAAGAAGAAGTGGTGTGGATGTTCTTGGTGTTTCAGGCAAGCTTGTGAGGATCTCTAGATAGTGTCTAGTTCATGTTGGCGGTCCGCATTGAAGATAGAGCTTGTAATTGAAGATTTACCTCTCAGTGATGGTGTTATTCCTAGTCTTGGTCGACTAGATGTTTTACACATGTTATAGATGATCTTGAAGATGTTTTACGAAGCAAGGTGTGTTCCTCAATGAAAATTGAAGTCCCAGATATGTGTGGCCGACAACGTAGTGATGTGCATGAAGTTTTTGTAATAAATCAAGTTGTATTTGTGTAATTTCTCTATATTTAAATAAAGTATGCAGGTGCTGACTTTGATGATCATCCCAAAGTCGATGCCTTGTATAAATAAGATTTGTGAAGTCATTTCAAAAGAAGATGTGGTCGTGATGAAAAAGTGATAGAGAGGAAAGGAGCGAAAAGTAGAGAAGAAGTGTTGAGATTAAATGAAACTATCTCAAGCATGGTGAAGATGCTAATCTCCAGTTCAAGTATGTAATATTTATATTATTCTGTAGACAATGTGTCTCCTCTAGGCAGTGGGCCTCTTATGAGTAGTGTGCTCGGGCAATGAGCCCTAATTGGCAAGTGTCATTTTTGTTCTTCTTATTCTTTTAACAGAGAATACTATCTTGGGTTAGTCACCCTGTGGTTTCCACGTTAAAATCTTGGTGTCATATGTGTTGAATATGTTTCTACTCTTGAGTTATTTCATTTTTCTTTCATAATTGAATAATTATTATATAAGAAGGCTTTAAGGATTTAAAGATTAGAAGGTTTGGTGACAACTGATTCACGCCCCCTCTCAGTTGTCTATCCTAAAACCAACAATAAGTTGTTCTTTTAGCTCAAACCATTGATCTCATCCTGATGTGTCTCACATCGGTGATCCATATTCAAATCCTAAATTTCATTTGCAGGAGTACTATTACATGGTAGATGCCATCTAGTTTTTGACATTATTAGTTGTGTTCTAGGTTGTGATTTGACAATTAGCATGCTTCCTCAACTGATTCTAATCTTCAAATGATCTTTGATAAATAGGATGGACATTTGTTGTCTGTGTAAGGTCTATTTTACAGTTAGACATGACCGCTTTGCACCTCCATTTCCTACCTTCGAGGATGCAATGTGATCTTCAATTATTTCTAGATATAGTTTCAAGTGTGTGAACCCTGTAAACACCTGAAATGGAGTTATGGAGGTTGTTGTAAAGAAGAAATTGATCGGGCTTGAGGATAGTCTTGATCGCTTCCTGCTTCAACTACTGGTGGTATTACTAATGGTTCTAGGAGCAGTGACACTTGGTTTCTAGAGATTGAAAGATGGGGAGTCATGTTGCCTTCCCAATAGCCTATGATCTAAATCTGAATATGGAACAAAATTGGGCATATTTGTTTTAAATTGCCCAGGAGTTTTAAAGTCTTCTAGAACATTCTTGGACCCTACAATATTGTTGTTAAAGGAGTCTATTCTAAAACCAACCAATTAAAGAAAGGATATAATTTCCTAACTTGTAAATATTAAATGAAATGTAACTGACACAAAGAGGTCCTCCCTCTTGCTCATAGACAAGCATAGACTCTCTGCTCCCAAATTTAAATTCAAACACAATACCATGATTGCAACAAACCTTTTCTATTTTATCCAATTTCAATTAAATAAAACAATTCTAAAGTAAAATTTGCAATTTTGGCCTTCAATGGCCTTTTCTGCACACTAGTGTCTATATCCACACTTTTGCCTAAAATCTGGCTTTACCAACTCTACACTCCACTCCTCCAATTTGTCACTGTATTATATATATATATTTTTTTTCCATGGCAGCAACCTTCTTTCCTCTCCAACCTCTTCCTTTTACAATTCACATGGTCTCTTTATCTCACCCACACTATTGGTACTGATCCCACTTCCAATCCAAAGTGGCACTCTTCCCCCACATCTTTTCACTCTACTATTTTCTTTTATCTGCAACTTCTAATTCTTTGGCCGCCACCCCCTATCAATTTGTTGTTATGTGAGTTGTTATATGGTCTATGGAAAGTGAAGATGGAAATACAAAGCCAAGTGGATCTAGCAGCTGAGGTATCATCCCCGTAAAAGGAAGTTAACTCTCTCTTTTTTCTTGAAATGTTTGAAAATTATTCCAACACCTCAAACAATGTTGATGAAGTCAAATGACTTGCCTTCAAAACTACCCATGACCTCTTCTATCCTTGTGGCATTGGTTTTGATTTTAATGCCTTTGATCAGCCTTCATAGGTGTACTAGTGTGAAACATTTTAAATACCTTTTATATAATAAATCAAAACTTATAGCAATCTTAAGATGACACATTTTGTTGATTTCACAGCCTTATCCTTCACAAAAGTTACCTCGAATGTACAAAGAGTTTCCAGAGGAGGTAGTAGAACGTGTGCATAGACAAAACCATGAAGCAGCCATATCACCTTTGCAACAATGAATCAAAGTTTGAGTAGTTCTAGACAATGGCATAACATTATAGAGGGGTACAAGCAATCTAGATTAAGGACCAATATTCTCCTAGTAGAATTAAAACTCAGTGAAGATTCATAAAGTCTTCCACTTAGCTACCCCAAACATTATATGTGACAATATATCATCTATGAGATCTTAGAACTTTTTGAAGACTTCCACATCATTTGCATCTTTGGAAATTCTCTCTTTCCACTTAGCCAGTGTAGTGGTTACATGCTTCCAACCAAACTGAAACATAAAATTATGGTGAAAACCAAATAAAACTTTGGTTGATGCCAGATTGCAATTTTACCCAAGATTCTCCTACATCAGACATGCCAAGTAAAAATTTTGTGAGAATAGCCTCACAAAGGTGGAGTTGAGTAGTTACACTATTCTTTTAGGTTACAATCAACCTACAGTGAACTCCTTCACTGTCCAAGAGCTCAAAATCAATCTTTCTTTCATCTTTTCCAACATTGTTCTGGAACATACACCACCTTCCTCCAACAACACCGCTTCTTCCTCCTCTTTCCCCTCATGGACTCATGTCCACCAAATCCTAACCTCCACCAAATTCTTTCCTCAGTCCTCTCCTCCTCTGAGGGTTCAAACCCACCTTTAACTATCTACCTCCACCAATATCCTACAACATCCTTAACCATATCTACACACAACCATGCAACATTCTCTTGTCCTCTATTCATCTTATTTTCTACTACCACATCTAAAAAAAATAACATCACATAACTAATTGACCTCATTCACATTCACAACTGCAACATCAAACTTTATTGCAATGTCTTCCATGTTTTCGTTAGCTGCAACTACATCCTCTACTACTGTAATCACTTCTTCATTTTCTTTCACCTTCGTCTCTCTTACCTCTTCTTCTACCAACAAAATCTACAACTTCAAATCATCTTTCTCCTCATCCTTCACTGCAACCTCTTCATGTTCCATCGCTGAACCTTCTTTTGCTACAATCTTTTTCTTTTCTCCATCTTTGTTTTCATCTCGTTCCTCATTTTCTGTACACAAATCCACCTACATACAAAACATCATTAGAAGAAACATGGGAATCTTGTTGAAATATTCCAGAAAACTGAGAGGGGGGGTGAATCAATTGTCTCAAAATCTTAACAATTTCTACACTTAAAACATTCAATTATTTGCCAATCATTATTATGATTAAACCATGAAAGCATAAGTTAGAAGCTCAAACACATTTGCAACATAAACACATGAGACACCATATTTTTACATGGAAAACCCCAATGTGGGGAAAAACCATGGAGAGGATTAATTCTCAATAAATATTGCAATCTTGAAATAATGATGTTCAGGCTTCATCACTCAATAGGCCTAGAACATACTGGCTCACTACCATGAAGAACAGTAGGTCTAACAGGCTCACTACCTCAAACCTAAACCTAGCAAGATTATAATAAGGGTTGTTAACCCCTGAGGGCTCTTAAACCCTACTGGTGGCTCACTGCCAAAATCATCATCATTTTCAGATCTGAGATAAATACATTGAGTATAATAGTTCATCTGCTCTGCTCTACCTTTCTCTACCTTATCTACTCGTTATTTTCCTTATCTTCACATCTTCTTCTCTTGAAGCTATTTTTTCCATGACTCAATTAGAATTATATATCATTCATCAACCTTGGAATGTAGATCAAGGTTGGCATCACATTCATCAACCATTGGAACAATCTCTAAGGTTGACATTACAAACATTTACAAAATAGGTCTTGACCTAATACAAAAAATTAGCTAAGGAAGTATAGCAAAGTTGTATATGGATCACACCATGCCTTAGTTGGGACTCAAGCACGATCTTCCATGTTACAACATGCTTTTGCAATCATCAAAAGATTTCCACAATTACTAGAATTAACCAAGTCAGCTAAGACTGGTTACATGCTACCTTGTTTGCAAACAATCTTCAACTTTATTCCAAAATACTCCTTGTAGATCAATACAAAGGTAAGAACATGATCAACAGGCATCCACAAGCACATTGTAATCATCAGGAGCAACCGCACAAACTCTAACCACCTTATCCATGAGATTCTTCACACTGGAGCATATGAACTTCACTATCTTTGACTGTCATAAAAGAAAGATAGCTTGCAAACCACCAAATCATGAACCATTGGAGTTGTAGGCACTTATTATCATCCCATACTTCCCTCTAGAATCATAGAGAAAAATAATTCAATGCAGAGAAGAATACTTTCTCCCTATCACTAGTGAATAATCAAAAAAAGAAGGTTTTACTCTGGTGAATGTAACTTACTCTATTCTTCATACTGGAGGCTCAAACTCAAGATTTAGCATCTTCAGACATGCCTCAAAATAACTTCCAATCTATACACAAAGATCTTCAATATACAAGAAATGTATAGCAATCTTTTGGATTGTTCTTCAGTATGCAATACACTATCTTCACTGTAATTCACAACTCTTTGTTTCTTTCAGAGGAGAAAATTTTCTCAATATCCTCAACATGCAAGGCTTCTAAACAAGTAACAACATAGGATACAGTTGACACTAATGACAACAAGGATATGTTGAGATCAATGACAACACCAATTAGGCACATACTTGCAACAATCTCCCCCTTAGTCATTGACAGCAACATATGATGTGAAAAACTGTAAGTATCATCAAGACAAGATTCTCCCCCTACCTTCTTACACATCCAAATTCCTTTCTTTCTAATTTTTTCACATGATTTTTCTCCCCCTTTGACATCAATGGCAAAGGGCACATACTTGCACTCTGTTGCTTTGAACTAAACTCTCTTCATTTGACTACTCCCCCTAAAAAGTAGCCCATACAAGCATCAATCCGGATTTGGATGTAGAACTATGAGCACCACTAGACTGATGAACTCTTGTGCATCGTAATTTAGAGTAGGAGGGGTGATAACCCCTAACTTTTCTCTGAGATACTCAAAAGTATCCTTAGGCAAAGGCTTGGTAAAAATATCTACAATCTAATCTTTTGTAGATACATACTCCAACTTGACTTCATTCTCTGTCACTTTTTCCCTCAGAAAGTGATATCTTATGGATATATGGTTTTTCCTTGAATGCATTACTGGATTCTTTGATATGTTTATGGCACTTGTGTTGTCACAAAAGATTGCAATTGGATCTTCATACACAATTCTGATGTCCTTCAATGTTTTCTTCATCCATAACACTTGAGTGCAACTACATGCTACTGCAATACACTCTGCTTCTGCAGTAGATAGAGATATTGTGTCTTGTTTCTTGCTTAACCAGGATACTAGTCTTTTTACCAAGAAGAATGTACCTCCACTTATACTTTTCCTATCATCCACATCTCCAGCCCAATTTGCATTTGTGTATGCACTGAGAGTGAAGTCATTATCGTTTGGATACCACAATCCATAATCTATTGTGCCTTTTAAATATCTCAATATTCTCTTGACTACCATCACATGTGATTCTTTAGGTTCTTCTTGAAATCTTGCCAAAAGACAAATTGCATGCATTATGTCAAATCTGGTTTGGGTCAGATAAAGTAATCCTCCAATCATAGATCTATACCTCTTCTGATCTACCATAGGTGAGTCATCATTTTTGGTCAACTTACAACCATTTATCATGGGAGTGCTTACTGGTTTTGAGTCCTCCATCCCAAACTTATTTAACAACTCTTTCACATACTTAGACTGAGAAATGAAGATACCTTTATCTGATTGATTAATTTGTAGACCTAAAAAGAAATTCATCTCATCCAACATTGACATTTCAAATTGATTCTATATTTCCCTAGCAAAAACCTTTCACATACCTTCATTGCCTCAAAAGATAATGTCATCAACAAAGACTGCAATAATTAGGATTTGTTCATCATTGATTTTTAAATTGAGATTGCTATTGGTAGTACCCTAACAAGACCCTAATTGTATCAGATATTTATCCAATCTTGTGTACTAGGCCTTGGAGACTTGTTTTAGTCCATACAAAGTTTTCTTCAATCTACACACCATGTCACTTTGATCAATGATTGGAATCCTTCTGGTTGTTCAATATAGACTTCTTCTTCCAATTCTCCATTCAAGAATGCATACTTCACATCCATTTTATATACCTTGAAATCTTTGTAGGCTACAAATGCTAAGAACATTCTTATTACCTCAATTCTTGCCATAGGTGAAAATTTTTCCTCAAAATCTATCCCTTCAACTTGAGAGTATCCTTTGCATACTAATCTTGCTTTGTTTCTTACCACTTCACCATTCTCATTCATCTTATTTTTGAAGACCCATTTGGTGCCAATTACATTTTTATCTACTGGTTTGGGAACAAGATCCTAAGTCTAATTCTTCTCTGTCCACATCAGTTCTTCTTTCATAGCCTTTACCTATTTCTCATCATTGCAAGATTCATTTACAGTCTTAAGTTCAATCTTGGAAATCAAACTGAAATTTATTTTCTCTTCTGCATCCCTTCTTCTGGTCATAATTCCTTTGCTCTTATCTCCTATGATTTGATCTTTAGAAGATTTAGTTTTACATACCTTGGTGTCTTGGTGACAATTTTCAGAGCTTGTTCCTCTTCATCTAAATTGTCTTCATACTATACCATTTATTTGTTTATAGAAGCATCTGGTTCATCTAATTCATATCCACTTGATACCTTTTCCTTACTTTCATCAACTTTAATATTTACACTTTCAATGATCTTCTTCAACCTGTTATTGTAGCATCAGTAGGCTTTGCTCTTGGTGGAGTATCCAAGGAAGATACCTTCATTGCATCTTCCATCAAACTTACCTAAATCTTCATCTCTTCTGATATAACATTTACTACCAAACTTTGAAGTATTTCACAGTAGGAACTTTACCATGCCACAATTCATAAGGAGTCTTTGAACTATTACCTTTGACTTGAACTCTATTTAAAATGTATATAGTAGTGTGAATTACCTCTCTCCAATATACTTCTGGTAGGTTAGCCTCCTTCATCATTGTTCTAGCAACCTCTTGAACTGTCCTATTCTTCCTTTCCACTACAACATTTTGTTGTGGAGTCCTAGGTGTAGATAATTATCTTTTTATCCCTTGATCCTCATAGAAGAAGTTAAATTCATTTGATGTAAACTCTCCAACTCTATCAGACCTTAAGCACTTGATTTTCAAATATATCTCATTCTCAACCATTGCCTTGAATGCTTTGAACTTTTCCAGGGCTTCTACTTTTTCTTTTAAGAAGGTAACCCAAGTCATTATAGAGTAATCATCAATCAACAACATAAAATACATGTCTCCTTGTAGACTTCTTACTCTAGTAGGCCCTTAAAGATCTGTATGTACTAATTCCAGCAGACCTTCAATAGATTATTCCTTGCTCTTGAAGCTTGTTCTTCTCTATTTTACAAATTGGCACTCCTTGCACAATGTGTTAGTAGGCTTCACAAGTTTGGGCAAATATATTACCGCTTGGGTGAACTTATCTTCACAATGTTGTCAAAATTGATGTGACACATCCTTCTATGCCATAGCCATCTTTCATCAACCTGACCCAACAATCCATAGTTATCATTTCCTTTCAGATGACAGATATTGCCTTTAGTCTTTTTGCCAGTTGCAATCACTGTTCTGGAGCTTTCCATGATCTTGTTGTTGGAACAAAGCAAATAACTAAGAGGGGGGTGAATCAATTATTTTATAACTTTTATCTTTCTTGGTTTCTTTTCTTGTCTTAACATTTAGTGCTCTATCAAAACATGGAAGCAAAGACAATTATAAGAACTAAAAAATGAAATCAACACATAACACAAGGACTTTTACGTGGAAACCCTATTAAGGGAAAAACCACGGGGTGACTAACCCAAGATTGTATTCTTTATTAAAAGAATAAAGAATACAAATTTGGCACTTTCCAATTAGGGCTCATTGCCCGAGCACACTGCTCACAAGAGGCACACTACCTACAAGAGATTCACTATCTATAGAACTTACAGAAGATAATCAAGTGTTTGAACTGATGAGAAGCATCTACAAATGCAAGAGTTTAGTTCTAGTTAGGCACAATATACTGATCTGATGTACGTCATTCTTCCTCTATTCAATGTTGTTATTCAGTCACATACAGGACTTGAATTGTTGTTCTCACACTTATCCCTACTTTCCTTCACACCTTGTTTCTTCACATCTTCACCACACACAATTACATGCTACAATCCATCTGGTATATATATCTGCATCAAGGATTTTCATTAACTTTCTAGTCGACAACAAAAACACTCAAGATATTTGCAAGTTATTGATCTGTCAGTTGAATCCATGCTTGATTTGTGATGTGTATCAAAAAAATAGGCATAGAAATCATAAATCATGTCAGCTAACAATGTATAATATCATAGATTGCTTGATCAGGACCTTTTACACATCTGGATTGAAGTCTGATACTCTACCGGTCAGTTCTTCCTCTGTCTGCCCTGCCTAATTGGAACCCAACACTCAAATGCTCATATATTTTTTCTTGCTTTATCACCAGAGGCTAAATGTCTGAAGTACAATAGTCATTATACCCCTCTGGACTTGTCCAAGTCTGCAACTTACCAAGTTACACCATTTGAGAGATCCGGACTTGATTGCCAGACCTTGTTACATACTCTGTTCTTATTTGCCGGACCAAAACATTCTTCAATTTGACTTCTAATGTAGGCTATTATGTACTATGGATGTGTGGGATAGACTTTGTTGCCATAAATGACAACACTTATGAAGCCACACAGTGTCTCTTGCCAACAATCTCCCCCTTTGGCATTGATGGCAACACTTAGTGAAAAATGGCTAAGTGTCATAGTAACTCCCCCTTGGCTGATGCTCTATCTTTTGCACTATTTTACTAGAGCTCCCCCTTAGCTGGATTCCACATTTTTCACTACTCTTCACTCCCTCTTTGACATCAATGGCAAAGGGCAGAATCTGCATACCAAAATTTTGTAAAAATTATTCTATACATGGCCGCATAAATATATATAAATTATATGTTATACTTACATATACTAAAGTATATCTGCAAAAGTAGTCTTCAGCTGTACAAACTCTATGGACCAGCTCTACTTCATCCTATCCAAAATGGAGATGTGACCACTCAACAAAAATGCATATGCTTCTGCCCTTCTTAAATCTATTGGATCACTGGCCTGGGCTGTGTTCTGAGCATCTGTCAATGCCTCGTCCATTGCCTCTAGCTTAGGGATAATTATCCCTCTGAGTTCACCCATTCTGTTCATTATATTCTTCTTTTCTTTGCCCATTCTCTTTATTTCATTTATTATAACAATATCCTGGCATTCTTGATTCATTAAAGAGGAGGAAAAAGGGTCAAAATTCTGAACTAGGCTTGATAGTTTTTCTTCTTGTTCTTTTACTTTCTCCTCAATATCTTTTGTCACTTTAGACCAAGTGAAACAAAATTTGAATAGGTCCCCACCATCTTTGAGAGCATTTTCAAGGCTCTTTATTCCAATATCTATAGTCCTCTTATCATTTACAATAAGTCCTTGCACCTCAGTGAATCTTTTCCCCAAAAACTCCTTCGGGACCTTTGCTTCTGCTGATTTCTCTAGAGATTCAAAATGAATGTTAATAGAATTTACTAAGTTTTTCAAGTTACCAGATGGTGAGGCCGAAGGATCCTTTTGATAGGATGGTATGATCTTCTCTAGCATCCTGGATGCAATCTCCAAATTTCACAGTTCTCCATGTGAGATTTTAAGAGTTTTTCTTTTGCTTTGGCTTGAGCAAAAGATGCTATTTTCGTTGTCTAAACTAGAGAGAGAGAGAGAGTCAAAATTTAGTGGTCCTTGAAATAGCTCAAGTTCATCTAGCTCCATCATTTCTCTATCTAAGAAGTTCTTCACTGTCTCTGTAGTGTCTCTTGCTGGAGATTTGGACTTCTTTCCTTTTTGAGTATCAGAATAATCATCATTAGTCTTTTCTGCTTGTTCTTCATATTTTCCCTTATCCTCCTTTCCTTGAATCTTCTTCTCCTCTTTTCTACCTTCCCCTTCAGATTCAGAGTCTAGAATGTTTGTCATAGCTACAGTGGGATCCAGAGGAGAGATGTCACCTGTGTTTTCTACTTCATGAACTTCCTCTTCTAGAACGGAGGAATCTAAGTCCTCAGACTTCTCTTCATCTATTTTCTTTAATCCTTCAACATCTTTGTCAGAAAGTTCTTCATTGATTACATTTAATCCTTTAACATCCATGGTAGAAGGTTCTTCATATGTTTCCTCTACAATAGGAAGATTGAATCTCTTTAAGGCATTCCAAAGGATATCTTTAGTTTCACTTGCTACTTGGTCTGTTTCTCCAAGCATGAGTTTGTTCATTCTTACCTTGCTCTGGAACTCATCCTTACAGTCCTTGAAAATCATGTCCATTTGTTTTGGAGTGATAGAATGGTAAAGCTGAATCATTATTTGCTCCCATATTTCTAAGTCTTTAACCATTGCATTCTCTTTTCTCAGCTCAAGTACCTTTTCTAAGATCTTAGGAATCAATGATATAATTTCAATGAAGGCTTTATTGTAAATGTTCAAGTACCTGACAGTAGCCTCTTCTAGAATTCTCTTGTCAGCATCACTATATGCATCATAGAACATAGTCGCTAGATGCAGGTTCCCATCCACAGTAACTGCCTTGATGATGTCAACAATGGAAAGAGTGGGCTTTTCAACAAATTCCTCTGCCTTCTCTTCCTCATTTCTACTAGTAGAGAACTTTTCAAATGTTCTCTTCTTCATTTTCTTGATTTCTTCATCTGATTATGTTTCTTCATCATCCTTATGGCTTGCATATGTTTTTGAGGCTTTGGTCTTCATTCTCTTTTCACTTTTCTCAGATGGCTTGACTTCCAGTTTGGTAGCCTTTGAGCTTTTAGGAGTGACAGGTGCAGATCTTTTGGAAGATCTAGTCTGGGAGGAGGCTTGCACCAGAACATTTCCTTTCTTTGCTTCTTGTCTCTCTTTCTCATCCTTCTTCATTTTCTTTTTATTTGCATCTACAGTCTCCTTTGATAAGCCAAATCTTTTGGCAATTTCTTCAACTTCCCTTCTTACTTTCCTCTTCATTTCTAGTTGTCTTAACTCAACATGTATTTTTATACTTAGCTCTTGAAAGGTGCCAAACCTTTCTGCTTCAGTGTCCTTAGGTTGGCTCAGTATGTGTTGAATATGTAGCTCCAAGATATTTTCATCGACCTCATATCCCATAGGCATTATCCACACAGTTCTTGGCTCAACTGCCTCCATTAGGCATTGATCAGTGTCAACCATAAACCAAATTGTGTCCTTGTATTTCTCAACTATGGACTGTGGAATTCTCTCTCTGGCCTGCATCATGCTTTGGAAATTCTTAAAGTAACCCTAGAGGGCTATGTTTTGGGCTTGAGCATCACCAAGTCTATACATGTAATCTCTTATCTGAATTGCAACCGGTTTATCATTTTTCCAGACCCAACCATGTGATCCAGGTAGCTCATTCATATAATAGAAGAATAGACATAGTATTAAAAAACCATATTTAAAGGAATTTTTCTTATCCTTTTTGATCTTCTGTAAGTTTTCCAACAGTTGATTTAGAAGAAGCTCACATAGATCATAATCTGCATCTTCTCTCAACATCTGATATGCAGCATAGATTGTTGTGCCAAACAGAATTCTCCCTGCTCAAATGGTAGATTTTGTAGCCAATTATCATTGAAGCAAACTTGACATCTAGATATGTGATGTCATCTATGGTCATTTCTCTTTTGTCAAATTTAGATCTGATGGCTTCAGTTAATGTTTGGTTCTTCATAGATTTAATTACAGGTAACCCACCAGATGAATGCAATTTGGTCACTGCCCTGATGGCATCTTTAGTTATCTTGAATGGCCTCATTAGCCACATAAAATTATCATGTATCCTACTTAGAAAATACCAGACCCAATTATCTTCTGCAAAACATGGAAAATGTATACAATGTTCGAAGTGTTTGTCCCAGACAGCCTTGAATTCAGGTTTGAGTTCAAAATTCTAATCTATTAGCTATTTGTGATAAATGCCCAACAATTTTGAGTCTCCAAATTCTTCAATGTTGGCATGGATATAAACCCTAACATCATCTACATGTAACAATCCATGCGGAATGCTAGAAAATGCCCCTAAGGGATCAACTTCTAG
This sequence comes from Cunninghamia lanceolata, assembly GCA_027924645.1. NCBI lineage: Eukaryota > Viridiplantae > Streptophyta > Pinopsida > Cupressales > Cupressaceae > Cunninghamia > Cunninghamia lanceolata. The sequence continues at coordinate 5,431,709 of BSBN01001807.1, forward strand.
AGATTTGTAAGGGTGTTTCTTGAATTTAGGTCTCGACCTATCAAAAATATTGACAACCATTGGAGTAGTCATTTTGCAAGAGATTCAGAGAGAGATTTTTAGAAAGGAAGTACCTTTTCACGCTTTAGGGTTTGAAGTACGAGCTGGAATGAATCACTGGTTGAATTCAATTTTCAGTTGATCTTGAGTGAATTACAGAATCTTCTTTGCAAAGCTCTTCTTTTCTTCTTCATGAGTGCAAGTGTGTAAATAATGAGTGAAAGAGCCCTTTTATCCTTGTACAAACCCTAATTTCCTTTTGTAATAAATACACAACTTAAGTTATCCATTTGGCCTTTTTTGAGAGAGATCTTCTTGAATCACTGCACCAAACTTAGAATCATTGTCAATGAGGATTAACAATGTATCTTCTTTTCTTCAACCATGCCATGGGTTCACAGATCAAAACATTTCAATTCTGAATCATACTGGATCTGTCTGTGAAATTTTGCTTTACCGGATAGCTGTCAAAACCAGATTAATTTGAGTGGTTATAAATCTTGTAAAACTCCATGCGGATCTTTCACATTTTGACTAAAGGTTATTTGGAGGTTTTTCTAAGAACCCTTTAATTCACAACGTCAGATGTTTACTTAATGTGCTAAATTTAAGGTACTAGTTGATTGGCTGGGGGAAATTGTTTTTCTCTATGACTCCCCCTGAGCCAAAGCTCACCTTTTTAGTTTTTTGAATGAATATCAGCACTGAATTCTGGTGTAGATCCATCCCTAATATTTTATGTACTCTTCTTTACCCAAATCTTGCTCATCTCCTTTTGAACTTCATCTACATTCACTTTACCTTTGCCCTTATCTTGTTTATGATCATGTTCCAGCGGACCTTTTCTATCCTAATTTCTGCTTCTATAGAATTTGGCAATATGATCGGATCTATTACAATTGTAACATACAACATTTCTTTGCTTATTTGATTGATATCCTGCTGATCTAGATTGATTAGCCATGTGTCCCATTCTATTGCATGCAAAGCATCTACCATTGAATGAATTGTTTATTTACATATTTCTGCATTCATGAGATTTGTGACCATACCTTTTTGCAATTAAAACATTGTCCGGAGAAGGATGGATTATTCTGATTCATTCTCCTCTTGCACTGAGTTGCTTTATGACCGAAATTGTTGCAATTGAAGTAGCATCCATTGAAGGATGGATATCTTTGAGCATTTGGTTCCCTTACTGAAGGTCTTCTAGGCCTATTTCTTTGATTTCCTAATCCAATGTTCTTCTGACTAGATCTAGAGCTTTCACCTTTCTCATATCCCAAGCCATGCTTATCATCTACCCTCTTTTGGATTTCAAGAAGAACTTCAAGTTGGGCTGAGCTTATCTTGAATTTCTCTTTGTATTCATTTGTAGTTTGAAGATCTTGTTTAAGAGTGTCTATTTGATTTTCAAGTTGTTCTTCATTGTCTCTAGCTTCTTCTAGATTAGATTCAAGATGCCTCATTATTCTATCCATTTCGTGGTGGTCCTCTGTTTTCTCCTTGAGGGATTGTTTTAGATTATCTTTAATTTTTTTTTCTTCAATTTCTTGGGTGACTCTCATAACCCCTGATTCCATTTCATGCCTTACCATAATGACTTCTTTTGACAGCTTCTCACATAGCTTATTTTTCTCATTCAAATTTTCATTAATATCAATGACTTCACTCTGATTGGCTAATTTTTGAAGTAGTTCCTTCCTCTTTTTCACAGAGATACTAAGTTTTTCTTTTAGCTCATTTATGAATTCATCAGCTTGTTTGAGTCTTTCTCTCAAATTATTGACTTCAGAGTGAGAGTGTTCAAGATCATCCAAGGCAGACTGAAGTTGTTCCTTCATACCATATGCATCCATTGTGATTCCTAGATCTTCCTCAAGCTATTAGGCTTTGTTCAGAGGAACTTGGCTCTGATACCAATTGTTGGAACAAAGCAAATAACTGAGAGGAGGGGTGAATAAGTTATTTTATAACTTTATTCTTTCTTGCTTTCTTTTCTTGTCTTAACATTTAGTACTCTATCAAAACATGGAAGCAAAGACAATCATAAGAACTGAAAAATGAAATCAACACATAACACAATGATTTTTACGTGGAAACCCTATTAAGGGAAAAACCACAGGGTGACTAACCCAAGATTGTATTCTCTGTTAAAAGAATAAAGAGTACAAATTTGTCACTTGCCAATTAGGGCTCACTACCTAAGCACACTGCTCACAAGAGGCACACTTCCTGCAAGAGACTCACTATCTACAAAACTTACAGAAGATAATCAAGAGTTTGAACTGATGAGAAGCATCTACAAATGCAAGAGTTCAATTCTGGTAAGGCACAATATACTAATCTGATGTACTTCATTCTTCCTCTGTTTATGTTGTTATTCAGTCACATACCAGACTTGAATTGCTATTGTCACACTTATCCCTACTTTTCTTCACATCTTCACCACACACACTTACATGCTGGAATCCATCTGGTATATATATCCGCATCAAGGATTTTCATCAACTTTCTAGTTGGCAACAAAAACACTCAAGATATTTGCAAGTTACTGATCTGTCAGCTGAATCCATGCTTGATTTGTGATGCGTATCAAAAACATAGACATAGAAGTCATAAATCATGTTAGCTAACAATGTATAATATCATAGATTGCTTGATCAAGACCTTTTACACATCCGGATTGAAGTCTGATACTCTGTCGGTCAGTTCTTCCTCTGTCTGCCCTACGTAATTGGAACCCAACACTCAGATGCTCATATCTTTTTCTTTCTTTATCACTAGAGGTTAAATCTCTAAAGTACAGTAGTTATGATACCCCTATTGACTTGTCCAAGTCTGCAACTTACTGAGTTACACCATCTAAGAGATCCGGACCTAATTGTCAGACATTGTTACATACTTTGTTCTTGTTTACCAGACCAAAACATTCTTTAATCTAACTTCTAGTGTAGGCATATTATGTACTGTGGATGTGTGGGATATACTTTGTTGCCATCAATGATAACACTTGTGAAGCCACACAATGTCTCTTTCCAACACTTGCATCCATTGTCCTTGAATCTCAAGTCATAACCCTTGTTGCACATCTGACCATCACTCAAAAGATTGTGTTTTAATCCTTTCACATTCAAAACATCTTCGGTGTTGTGCTTGCCGTCAAAAGAAATGAATCCTTTTCCACAGATCTTACTAGCTATGTCATCTCCAAATCTGACCAATCCTCCATCATACCTTTTTAGACTTACAAACTTACTTTTGTCACTAGTCATGTGATGAGAGCATCCACTATTAATAAACCATTGATCTTTATCTTCAACAACATAAACATCCAATGCACTTTCCACTTGTTTTTATTCCTTTGCACAACTAGTAGGATCAGTAGATACAGGTTCTTCTTTAATAGCAATAAATAAGAATTCATTTCCAGAAGTACTAGCGTTATCTAGATCACCATATGATACTCCTTCATTGTCAAGACCTTCAACATAGTAACATTTCTTTGGAATCTTAGGTCTATCAGGTCTTGGCCTAGGAACTCTTGTGGGACATCTAGAAGCATAATAACCAACTTTACCACAACTAAAACACTTAAAAGGTAATTTGCCTTTGTACTTACCAGTACCTCTAGGTAGACTATTAACAAAGTTGGCTTCAAGTTCTTCAAGCTCATAATCTAGTTCCACCTTGTAATTGTCAGATCTAGGGGTTCTTTCTGAAGTGCTGTCCTTGAAAGCAGTCTCTATCTTTGGAAGGGAATCACCAAGTTCTCTCATTTCAAAGGCTGTCAACTTCCCAAGCAGCTAATCTTTTGTAATCATTGTTACTGTCATTATTTCCTCAATTGCGGCCACTTTATGACTATAGGTTTTAGGCAGTGATCTGAGAATTTTGTTTATAATTTCAATGTCCTCAATTTTTCCTCCCACACTTTTAATGCTGCTCACAAGTTTGTCAATCTTTTGCATGAAGGATGTTATGTTGTCATCTTTACTCATCTTCAAACATTCATGTTTTTCCTTTAGACTCTGTAACTTGGTACACTTCACAGATTCATCTCCTTCAAATAGATTCTTCAACTTATCCTAGATTTCATCAGCAGTTTCTTGCTCCATAACCCTTCTTACTTCGATATCAGATAGGGTGCTTACCAAGGCATCTTTGGCTTTTATGTTCAACTCAAATTGCTTGATCTCATCTTCAGTTTGTGGACCATTCTTCAGAATTTCATACTTGTCTTCCGTTATTTTCCAAACACTGTAACCCAAGCAGAGGAGATGGATTTTCATGCGAATGTTCTAGATGAAGTAGTTTGTCCAATCAAATTGCAGACTTTCCTTTTTGTATGACATCTTGGATCAGCCTCAAGTGGTTAAGCTTTCTTCTGAGGAACTTGGCTCTAATGCCAATTGTTGAAATATTCCAGACAAGTGAGAGGGGGGGTGAATCAGTTATCTCAAAACCTTAACAATTTCTGCACTTAAAACATTCAATGATTTGCCAATCATTATTATGATTAAATCATGAAAGCATAAATTAGAAGCTCAAACACATTTACAACATAAACACATGAGACCCCAGATTTTTATGTGGAAAAACCCAATATAGGGAAAAACCATGGAGAGGATTAACTCTTAATATATATTGCAATCTTGAAATAATGATGTTCAGGCTAGGTCACTCCATGGGCCTAGAACATACTAGCTCACTGCCATGAATAACAACTAGATCTAGTAGGCTCACTGCCTCAACCCTAAACCTAGCAAGATTACAATAAGGGTTGTTAAACCCTACTGGTGGATCATTACCAAATCATCATCCTTTTCAGATCTGAGATAAATACATTGAGTACAATAGTTCCTCTACTCTTCTCTGCCTTTCTCTACCTTATTTGCTCACTATTTTCCTTATCTTCACATCTTCTTGTCTTCAAGCTCTCTTTTCCATGACCTAATTACAAGTATATATGTCATTCATCAACCTTTGAATGTACATCAAGATCGGCATTACATTCATCAACGATTGCAACAATCTCCAAGGTTGACATTACAAACATTTATAAAATAGGTCTTGACCTAATATAAAAATTTAGCTAAGGAAGTATAGTAAAGATGTATGCAGATCACACCATGCCTTAGTTGGGACTCAAGCATGATCTTCCATGCTACAACACACTTTTGCAATCATCAAAATATCTCTGCAATTATTGGAATTAACCAAGTCGACTAAGACTGGTTACACGCTACCTTGTCTAGAAATAAACTCCAACTTTAATCCAAAATACTCCTTACAGATCAATGCAAAGGTAGGAACATGATCAAGAGGTATCTACAAGCACATTGCAATCATCAGGAACAACAACACAAACTCTAACCACCTTATCCATGAGATTCTTCACACTGGAGCATATGAACTTCAGTCTTTGACTGTCATAAAAGAAAGATAGCTTGTGGACCACCAAATCATGAAACATGGGAGTTGTAGGCACTTATTATCATCCTAGACTTCCCTCTAGAACTGCAGAGAAAAATACTTCAATGCAAAGGAATGCGGAGGAGAATACTTTCTCTCTGTCACCAGTGAATAATAAAAAAAGCAAGTTTTACTCTAGTGAATGTAACTTACTCTATTCTTCATACTGGAGGCTCAAACTTGGGATTTAACATCTTCAGACATGCCTCTAAATAACTTCCAATCCACAAATAAAGATCTTCAATATACAAGAAATGCAGAGCAATCTTCTACACTGTTCTTTAGTATGCAATACACTGTCTTCACTGTAATTCACTACAACTCTATGTTTCTTCCAGAGGAGCAAATTTTCTCAATATCCTCAACATTCAAGGATTCTAAACAAGTAACAACATAGGATACAGTTGACACCAAGGAGAACAATGATATGTTGACATCAATGACAACACCGATTAGGCACATACTTGCAACAACTCTTCCTTACCCATTTTCTTTCCCATCTTCATCTCCACTATAGTTTCCCTCACAATATGTCGTGTCTCTTGTCATAAATCCTGGAGTATTTTTCAAACACCACCATCAATATTATGTCTATCCTCACAAAGGAATGAAATTCCTAAAGGTCTTCCCAAGACCAAACTCATACTTTTCCTCTTCGACATTCTATAAAACACTTTTCCTACTGCTCTCTACCCAAGAAGACTTTTAGAAGATGCTTCCTCACCCACACACTCTCTCTCTCAGTGGCAGAACTCAACACCTACCCAGCTTTAGTCTTCATTGGAGAATATCGCACCTCGGTCCTGGTGCATACTCTGCACTCTCAAGATCACTTGCTCTGATACCATTTGATTCAAAGAGGTACTCCCCCTTGCTTGACTACTCACAAAACACTCACACACAATCAGAGACTCTCTACTCATAAATTTAAATTCAAATACATTACCAAGATTACAATAAACTTTTTCTATTTTATCCAATTTCAATTAAACAAAATAATTCTACAATAAAATTTACAATTCTAGCCTTCAATGGCCTTCTCTGCACACTAGAATTTCCATCCACACTTCTACCTACAATCTGGCTTTACCACCTCTCTACTACATGCCTCAAAACTATCACTGTATTACATTTTTTTTATATTCTTCCATGGTAGCGACCTTCTTTCCTCTCCAACCTCTTCCTTTTACAATTCACATGGTCTCTTTATCTCATCTACACTATTTGTAGCGATCCCACTTCTAATCCAAAGCGACACTCTTCCCCCACATCTTTTCACTCTACTATTTTCTTTTAGCTGTAGCTTCTAATTCTCTGGCCACCACCCCCTATCGATTTGTTGTTCTGTGGGCTATTATATGGTTTATGGAAAGTGAAGATGGAAACACAAAACCAAGTGGATCCAACAGCTAATGCATCCTCCCCCCAAAAGGAAGTTAACTCTCTCTTATTTTTTAAAACGTTTGAAAATGATTTCAACACCTCAAACAATGTTGATGAAGTCAAACGAATTCCCTTCAAAACTTCCTGCGGCCTCTTCTATCCTTGTGGGGTTGGTTTTGATTCTAATGCCTTTGATCAACCTTCATAGGTGTAATGTTGTGAAACATTTCAAATACCTTTTATATAATAAAATAAAACTTATAGCAATCTTAAGATGACACATTTCACTGATTTCACAGCATTATCCTTCACAAAAGTTCCCTCAAATGTAAAAAGAGTTTCTAGAGGAGGTAGTAGAACATGTGCATAGACAAAAACATGATGCAGCCATATGACCTTTGCTGCAATGAATCAAAGTTCGAGCAGTTCTAGACAATGGCATAACATTATAGAGTGGTGCAGGAAATATAGATTAAGGACCAATATGCTCCCAATAGAATGAAAACTTAGTGAAGATTCATAAAGTCTTCCACTTAGCTGCCCCAAACATTATATGTTACAATATATCTTCTATGAGATCTTAGAACAATACTTTGAAGACTTCCACCTCATTTGCATCTTTGGCAATTCTCTCTTTCCACTTAGCTAGTGTAGTAGTTGTGCTCCAACCAAACTGAAACACAAAATCATGGCGAAAACCAAATAAAACTAAAAATTGATTTTGGTTGATGCCGTATTATGATTTCGCTTGGGATGCTCCTGCATTAGTAACTAAAAAATTGTGTTAGGGAAATCCTAGCTAACATAGTTCATCTATATTTAGAGCTCCAAAAGTCATAGTAGGGAGTTGGTTGAGGATAGTGGGTTGAGGAGAAAGTAAGTTAGGAGTTGATAGGAGGAAAGGGGATTCTAGGCTTTGGATACAAGATATCCACATTCTTGGGGGGTAATTTATGCAGCAGAGTAATTGCATTATTAAGATTATAGATCAGGAATTATGCTTGCATATGAATAAATTCTTCTATGATAGTTTTCAATTCAGAGTGTAATATATGAATAATGCTTTGTGTGTTTCTTTCAATTATCTCCTTGAATGTATATACTTCTTTTGTGAATGAAGAAATCAAGGGTTTTGAGTTTCACCTATGCACATTTGTTGTATTGATTATCTTATTTACTGCTTCTATTCAAGGAATGGATTAAATATGCTTTAAGTAAGATATACGAAGGGGTGTGTTACATTAGGGATTATTGAAGTAGAATTGCATGAAATACTTCTTCTTGGACAATTATTGTAATGCAGTAATACTATTATTATCAGTCCTCTAGATATCGAGTTTTAATGTTAGAAAAGAAATGTATGCATGATAGGATTTTGACTTTGTTACCCTTGATAAAGAACCAATCTGAAGAATTATTTGCCCAAAGGTCTAGAAAAGAACATTGAATTTAAAGATACATCATTTGAACCATTCTATTTTGTTTTGGCATTAGCTTAGGTAGGTTTTAGTGCATGTTCTGAAAGCCAGCAATGTGAAATCTCCAAGAACATTGCCAACTTTTGGATAATTTTACAAGCCTTAATGCATGTTTGTTAGAATATTTTTGCCTAATATAATAAAAGACAAATCTGTTGATATTGTAAACAAGGGACACTTTCTAGGTTTGGTAGAGCCTAAAGTGTAGGGGTGATAGGTGAAAAGTGATCTCCCACTCTATTTGTCAAATTTCTCATTGAATTTCAACATAAGAATTGGTGAAAAGTGACTATGTTAGTAGGATCAGCCCAGAAAACTAATTGATGTTTTCTCCTCTTTGAAGAGGTGGTGACTCTAAATTTGTTCAAGGCTACAATATATTCTTAGGTACTTCATCTTCTTCTTCAATATGATTATTTTAGAGCAGCATTCATGGTTATGTCCTTAGAGGAAGTCATTCTCTACTAAAATGTATAAGGCTCTAAATTTTAGTGGTATTCATGGGTACCCAAATGTGATTCCTAGTAAAATCAGAAAATATCTCCCAAAGTATACTAGAAAAGGTTCTAAATCAGCAAGTAGGCACGTACAAGCTTTTTGTGACTTGATAGGAGATTATGAAATTGATGGTGAAAATGTTGTTATGAGGCTCTTTGTTCAATCATAAGAGATGATGCTAGGGATTGGTTTGTTGATTTACCTCTATGTTCTATTTCTTCAAGGCTAGATTTTGAGATTGTGTTTCTAGAACAATTTGGTGAAAGGACTAATGTGTTTTCATTAATTACACAATTCATGAACTTTCAAAAGAAAAAGGGTGAGTTGATTCCAGCCTTCAACCAAAGGTTTTCAAAAATTCTTAAAAGCATTCCAGAATATATAATGCCAAATGATTCATTATGTTTGACAGTCTATCTCAGTGCATCAGATGAGGAAATGAGTTGTTTGTTGAGAGACAAGAAACTTGTTCCACTTCAGCAAGCTTATGAAGTTTAAATGAATATTGAAAATAGTCATAAATGTGGGATGCCAATAGGATACATGTCTGCAAGTGTTGGTTATTGTAAAGCATCTTTTGTAGATAAGAAATGTAAAGAAAAGCATTAGAATAGTTTTTAAAATGAATGTATTTCTATTGTTCTAGTTTTTCCACCATTGCTTCATGTGAATCATAGAAAGTTTCAAGTAGCTTGTGAGCAGATTGTAAATATTCTTGATCCTATGACCTTTGTTCAATCATTGCTTGATTTGAACAAACAAGAAGGAGAATCATCTTATGTTCTATATACATAATTCATGAATACTTTGATGGAAATTTTAGAATATTGTAGACCTGAGGACTCTGTGTGTATTGATTTGTTCTATAAAATTTATGAACGCAGTCATAGCATTTTGCCAAAGAGACTGAAGCCTCAAAACCTTGGTCAGGTACTTGGTTGGATTGGGATTATAAAAAAAGTCAAAGATAATAGGAGTTGTAATATTGAACAAAGTCATGGTAGGTTGCACAAGGATGAAAATATTGTGGTAGAAAATAAAGGTACATCCTATAGTGATAGAGATGGGATTTGTGATCAGCCTATAGGAGAGAGATATGTGGACATATGGTGTAGGAGCACCCTCTTGGTAAAAATGTTCAAACTTTGGGGTTTGTCTTATTTTGTGTTGTTTCATGTGATTAAGGTCATTTTTGGCCATGGATGATCATTTGGAGTCATTAAGGAAAGTTTGGAGTCAATTGGTTAAAAGATGTAAAAGGTGCTATATGTTGGCAATGACAACTTTTCTATGTAATGAACCAATTTGTAAAGTTGTTTCAAAAGTTAGTTGGGGTTGATTGAATTGTGAAAACTATTTGTAGAGGCATAAATAGGCCTATATTGTATGATCCAAGGGTTGAAGGTTGAATTTTTGAAGTGGAAGTAATAAAAGTACTATTGTTTCTGCATTCTTCATAATGTTTTCTACTATTACCTTGCATGGTACAGATCTATACGACCATATACTGGTCTGAAACCAAATGGGAATGAAAGTATAGTGAATCTACTTTCCATTTCTCTTTTTTTCATCTAATTTTATTTAGATTTAAGGAAGTTATAGTGATTTGTTTCTAGACTAGTTCAAACCCTAGTTAGGGTAACTAGTGATCAAGAAAAATGCATAACTCTCCATTCCACTAGTAGAAAAACTTCAAACTTGGAAGAATGGTCTATTTAGACATGTACTTTAATATTCCTAGGTTGTAGAGATAGGTGTGGATGTTTGCACATGTGAACATGCCATGACAGTCTAATATCTCTATGTATCAGACCTAGAAAATCCTAGAGACTTAGAGGATTTGTTGCAAGGGCTATTTTAGGATGGTTCATGAGGAGGGATCAGTTCATTGAGGCCATATGAGGTGTGTTGGAAGTATTGGAATAGAGGTAGAGACCCCTTGAGTCCAAAACCCAATTGTTGCCAAGCCTAATTGCCCTATTAGGCCTAACAAGAAAGAGGATAGTAAAAAATTGAGCCATTCCGTACAAAGTAAGCATGTACCATTTCTTAATATGTGATGTATTGGCCAAAAGGGGATCTCAAACTAGTCTCACTTTTTGAATGTTAGGTCTTCTCCAAAAGTTATGTCCAAAAAGGCCTTTTTGACAGGCTACAAGGATCAATGGCAATTTGAGAAGGAAAGATAATAGATAATGACTAAGGGTTCTTGTGAGTGGTTCTTTGATTGTGTTTGATCATTTTATACCCCTACTCTACATAAAAATGGTATCAGAGCATAGGTTGGTCAGAAGAGGGAAAAGTTGAAGTGAAGAGAAATAAGGATGCCTCCAAAAGGGAATACAATTGCTAGAGAGGTGAGTGAATTGAAGGAGAAACATGCAAGAGATATGAGACAAATGAGGGAGTTGACAGAAATCCTTGAAGCCAGGCTTGTTGTAATTGAGACAAGTTAGAGAAGAGGAGTGGTCATAGGAGATTTGAGTGACCGAGAAGAAGAAGAAGGGGTGGAGGAAAACTCCCAAGAAGGGTCCCAAGAAGAGTTGGATCTTGATGACTTGAAACTGGCAAATCTATTGAAGGTAGTCAAAGGAGAAGGTCCCAAGATAAAGATGGATCTACTAGTGTATGGAGCAAACTTGGATAGTGAGGAACTCTTAGATTGGATAGGAGCACTAGACAACTATTTTGAATATGAAGATGTACCAGAGGGACAAAAATTGAAGTTGGCCAAGAAAAAATTGAAGGGCCATGCCTTACCTTGGTGGGACTATGTGCAAGATGAGAGGAGGAAGAAGGGTAAATCCAAAATCACCTCTTGGGATAGTATGGTTGCCAAACTCAAAGGCTAATTCCTACCCAATGACTATGCCATTCAATTACAAAAAAAAACTTAAAAACCTAAAGCAAAAAGACATAGATGTGAAGACCTATATAGAGGAGTTCTACAAACTAAGTATTAGGTCAGGCCACACGGAGAATGATGTGGAAAAGATTGAAATATACATCAATGGTCTCAAGTATAGCATACAAGATGAATTGAGTCTTACAAGTCCTAGACCGTTGGAGGAATGTTATCAATTTGCCATGAAGGCTGAAGATAAGTTGAGAAGGAGACAAGAAAAGCAAAGCAAGGGTAGAGGAAGGATAAAATTCAGAGGAAGAGGGACATTTGTAGGTTGAGGACACTCCCAAAGGTCTCAAGGATAACAAGTTATTCTCAAGAACAAAAATTAGATTCTAAGGGCAATTTTAGAGGGTGAAGAATCAATTATAGGGGTAGATTTGGAATTCAAAGAGGAGGATAAAATGGATTCATTGGGAAATGCTATAAGTGCAATAAATTTGTAGGCCATCAAGCATGGAAATATCCTAAAAATCAGTCTACCACTTCATTTGGAGGAGAAAGAAGAAATCAGTTTGCACAAGGAGAGGATAGTGAAAGTGTGAACTTGCCATCACATAATGTTGATCTAGAAGTTGGTGAGTCTCTCATGGTGAGAAGGACCTTGATCAAAGTACCAATGGAGAAGGAACCACCACAGAGAAAGTCACTTTTTAGAACTACATGTAAGTACCTAGGTAAATGTTGCAAAGCTGTGATTGATTAGATGGTAGTACTAACAATTTGGTTTCTATTGAAATGGTAGAGAAGCTAATGTTGAAAAGAATCCCTCATACCACTCCATATAAAGTCTCTTGGCTAAACAAAGGGCAACAAGTAGTAGTGAATGAGCAAAGTTGGGTAAAGTTTCACATAGAGGGTTATAAGGATAAGGTCTTGTGTGACATAATTCCAATGGATGTTTTCCATATGCTTCTTGGGAGGCCTTGGTAGTATGATAGAAAGGAAATCCATGATGGTAGGAAAAACACATATGCCATAGAAAATGATGGGGTTTCTTATACCCTCACACTATTGAAAGATGAAAGCCAATAAACACAAGTAGGGTCTAGTGTGATGCTAGTGGATGAAAAGGAGTTCTTAAAGACCATGGAAGAGGAGAATGTGGGGTTTTCCATCAAACCCAAGCCTAAGATTGTTTTGACAGTAGTCAAGTTGGATGAGTTGCCTTTAGAGGTCCAAAATTTGCTAAATAAGTATGCTGATATATTGGTTGATGAGATTCCCAACAACTTGCCACCTATGAGAGGCATTAGGCACCACATTGATTTCATTTTAGGGGCTAGTTTGCCTAACAAAGTTGCTTATAAGATGACACCACAACAAAATGAGGAGATAAAGAGGTAAGTGCATGAATTACTCGACAAGGGGCTGATCAAAGAAAGTTTAAGCCCATGTGCAGTTCCCACAGTCTTAGCACCAAAGAAAGGGGGTGAGTGGAGGATGTGCACTGATTTCAGGGCCATCAACAAGATTACAATAAGGTATAGATTTCTTATTCCAAGAATTGAAGACTTAATGGATTGTCTAGGTGGTGCATGTTACTTTTCAAAAATTGATCTCAAGAGTGGTTACCATCAAATTAGAATCAGACTGGGTGATGAATGGAAAATAGCCTTTAAGACAAATGAAGGGTTGTATGAATGGCTTGTAATGCCCTTTGGCTTATCAAATGCACCTAGTGCCTTCATGCGGTTGATGAATGAAGTGCTCAAACCTTTCATTGGTAAGTTTGTTGTAGTCTATCTTGATGCCATTCTTGGTTTTAGTAAAACTAAGGAAGAGCATTTGCACCATTTGGATTTGGTTTTGAAAAGATTACATGAAGAGAAACTAATGATCAACTTGAAGAAATGTGAGTTTATGAAAATGGAGCTGGTATATATTGGTTTTGTGGTTACAAATGGCACCTTGAAGATGGATCCAAGCAAGGTTGAAGCTATTCTAAGTTGGCCTACACCCAAATTAGTTGATGAGGTAAGGAGTTTTCATGGTTTGGCTAGCTTTTATAGAAATTTTATCAAAGGTTTCAGTCATGTTTGTGCTCCAATGATTGATACTATTAAGGGTGATAAAAGGAAAAAGTTTGTTTGGCCTAGTGAGGCTAATAGAATTTTTGAATATTTCAAAAAGAGGGTAGCTGAGTAGCCCATATTGGCTTTGCCTAGTTTTGACAAGGTCTTTACAATTGAATGTAATGCAAGTGGTCATGCCATAGGTGTTGTGTTAAGTCAAGAAAACGGGTCTATGGCCTTCTTTAGTGAGAAATTGAATGAAGCTAAAAAGAGGTATTCTTCTTATGACCTTGAAATGTATGCAATGGTGCAAGCACTAAAGAAATGGAGACATTATCTACTTCCTAAGAAGTTTATAGTGTACACTGATAATCATGCACTCTAATTTCTGAATAGTCAAGATAAACTCAGTCATAGGCATGTTAAATGGGTTGAGTATTTAAAAGGTTTCACTTTTACCATTAAGCATAAGAAGGGGCAGTCTAATAAAGTGGCAGATGCATTGAGTAGAAGGGTTTTAATGGTGTAGGAAATTCAATTGCAAAGCATGGGAGTTGATTCCTTGAAAGGTATGTATCTTGAAGATGGGTGATCCCACAATATCGGGTTACACTTTTTGGCCAAACTTGACATTGAAATGAACATTTTGAACTAAATCTTCACTTTCAGACACCTATAGCTGCTAAACCGTGAGGAATTTGAAGATGATGCAAACTAGTGATTTGTGACATTTTGTCTATAGATTCTATATATATATATATATATATATATATATATATATATATATATATATATATATATATATATATATATATATTTTAAATTTTTGGAATCAAATTGTATTTCTTTTTCCATCTCCTTCAATAACTAGTTTTTAACAACAAACACCATTTTTACAGAGTGATGTGTACTATGTAAAACATAATAGTTTTTCTATGAAGGATAAAATTCTAATTTTTTAAAATTTACATTTGTAACTACAATATCTAGAGGATGATTTTAGTTTCATAATTTGTTATTGAATATTTTTTTTAAAATTAAATGTTGAAGTCAAACCAATTACAATTTAGACATAGGTGTACTATAAAGAGCACAATTTTTTTTTGTATGTATCAGAATTCAATTCTTTCTTTTCTTTTGGAATAAGGACATGAATACCTAGAGGACATGTATTTTTTAGAATTTTTTTCTATATTTTCCTATTCTTCTGTATGTATGAAACAAAGACCTTGATGTTCATTGAAAAACCTACATTCACAAGAAACAAAAAATGAATATAATAATCAAATTAAATATACTTAAAATTATACTTTTTGGGAAGCTTATAATAAGGAAGTACATAATTACAAAACAAAAATTTTAAATGAATTCATTTGATCCCCCAAAAGGTAAATCAAAAGTAGGTTTTTATTAGCATTTTGATAGGTGTAGAGGAGACTCCATTATAGGTATGGTTTAAAACTAGCGGGGTTCTATCCAAGGGCATTTGATCAAACCCTCTTTAATTAAAATCCTTTAAATGGAACCTTTCAAGGCTTAACTCATTATATTTTCTAAAAATATGTGATTTCAACAAAAATCAAGATGTCCCAAAAAGTGTAACCCATTATTGTTGCAGCACCCAGATGCAGATTTCAAAGAAATTAATGCAAGTTGTAGGCAACCTTGTAGCAACAATAATGACAAATGGCTTGATTTTCTGATTCAAGATGATTTGTTGTTCAAAGGGGCACAATTATGTATTCCTAAATGTTCAATGAGGGATAACTTGATCTAAGAAAAGCATAGTGGTAGTCTTGTAGGTCATTTTGGTCATGATAAGACCTTGGAGCAATTGAAGAGGCACTACTATTGGCCAAAAATGCAAACTAATCTAAGAAAATTTGTTGAAAAGTGTACTATTTGTCAAAGGGATAAAGGATGTAGCACCAATGTAGGCTTATACCAGCCACTTCCCATTCCCAATAGGCCTTGGGAATCCATAAGTATGGATTTTGTGATGGGGTTGCCTAGAACACAAAGAGGTTTTGACTCAGTGTATGTTGTTGTGGACATGTTTTCTAAGATGGCTCATTTTATACCTTGCAAAAGTACTAATGATGCTTCATACATAGTAGGCCTATTCTTCAAAGAGGTGGTATGAATTCATGGTTTGCCTCTTAGCATTGTTTCAGATAGAGATAGTAAGTTTATTGGTTATTTTTGGAGAACTCTATGGAAGAAACTTGGTACTAACTTGAGTTTTATTTCTGCCTATCATCCCCAAACTAATGGGAAGAATGAAGTTGTGAATAGGAGTCTTGGAAACCTTCTCAGATGTCTCACAAAAGAGCATTCTACTCAATGGGATCAGATCTTGCCTCAGTTAGAATTTGCATACAACGACTCAATGAATAGGAGTGTGGGTAAGAGTCCTTTTGAGATTGTTTTTGTTTACAAACTAGGGGAGTATTTGAATTGAAGAATATCAATGGAATGGAGAGGATGAGTGCTGAAGGTGAACAATTTGTTGTGGCTATGAAGGAGATTCGTGAACAGGTCAAGGAGTGCCTCCAAAGGAGTGTGGAGAAATACTAACAATAGGCTGATGCACATAGAAGGGAAGTCCATTTCAAGGTTGGGGACTTGGTCCTAGCCCATCTTAGAAAGAAGAGATTTCCCCAAGGACAGTACTCCAAGTGACACATGAAGAAAATAGGCCTTGCAGGGTTGTTTACAAGTTTGGTGCCAATGCTTATGTAATTGAATTGCCAGGTGGACTTGGTATCTCACCTATTTTCAATGTATCTAACTTATACCCTTATAAATGGGATGTTGTTGCTAGTGATAATACAGGTTCATTAGCATTCTCAGATGAGGAATGGGTCAAAGATCTTCCACCAAGCAAGCCTTTGGAGTTGGAGTGCATTATTGACAAGAAATAACTCAAGAAGACAAGGAATAAGACCTACTTCCACTACTTTGTCAAATGGTGAGATCTTCCTATGGGAGATGATTCTTGGATGACTAAAGATGACATTGCAAAGCATGGCTACATAGTTGC
The DNA here is from genome assembly GCA_027924645.1 of Cunninghamia lanceolata. NCBI lineage: Eukaryota > Viridiplantae > Streptophyta > Pinopsida > Cupressales > Cupressaceae > Cunninghamia > Cunninghamia lanceolata. The sequence continues at coordinate 5,448,545 of BSBN01001807.1, forward strand.
AGATCTGTCCTCAAGTGGGACTTGAGTTTTCTTTCCCTTGGGAGTATGGTGCATGAGCACCCTCTTGGTCAAAATGGTCAAACTTTGGGTTTTGTCTTACTTTTTGTTATTTCATGTGAATAAGATCATTTTGGGCCATGGATGATCATTTGGAGTCATTGTGGAAATTTTGGAGTCAATTGGTTAAAAGATGTAAAAGTTACAATATGTTGTCAATGTTGACAATGACAATTTTTCTATGTAATGAACCAATTTGCAAAATTGTTTCAAAAGTTAGTTGGTGTCAGTTGAATGGTGAAAACTATTTGTAGAGGCATAAATAGGCTTATATTGTATGACCCAAGGATTGAAGGTTGAATTTTTGAAGTGGAAGTAATAAAAGCACTACACTATTTTTGCATTCTTCATAACATTTTCAGTTCTTATCTTGCATGGTACGAATATTTACAACCCTATAATAGTTTTAAACTAATTAGGAATTAAAGTAAATTGAATCTAATTTATATTTCTCTTTGTTGCATCTAATTTAATTTATATTTAAGGAAATTATAGTGATTTCTTTCCAAACTGGTTCAAACCCTAGTCAGGGTAACCAGTGATCAAGAAAAATGCATAACTCTCCATTCCACCAGTGGAAAAACTTCAAACTTGGTGGAATGGTCTGTTTAGACATGTACTTTAATATTCCTAGGTTGTAGAGATGGGTGTCGATGTTTGCACATGTGAAGATGCCATGACAGTCTGATATCTCTATGTATCAGACCTAGAAAATCGTAGAGACTTAGAGGATTTGTTGCAAGGGCTATTTTAGGATGGTCCATGAGGAGCGAGCAATTCATCAAGGCCATATGAGGTGTGTTGGAAGTATTGGAACAAAGGTAGAGGCCCCTTGAGTCCAAAACCCAATCGTTGCAAAGCCTAATTGCCCTATTAGGCCTAACAAGAAAGAGGACAGTCAAAAATTGAGCCATTCTGTACAAAGTAACCATGCCCCATTTCTTGATATATGTTGTAGTGGCAAAAAGAGTATCTCAAATTGGTCTAACTTTCTAAACGTTACGTCTGCTCCAAAATTTATGTACAAAAAGGCCATTTTGAAAGGCTATAAGGATTAATGGTAGTTTGAGAAGGAAAGCCAATAGATAATGACTAAGGGTTCTTGTGAGTGGTTGTTTGATTATGTTTGACCATTTTATACCCCTTCTCTACATCAACATAGGACAAATGTATGGGGAAAATATATATATATGTGAAACTACATCTAGCAATAGTGTTGTTATTAAAGGTTCAAAGGAATTCACGCATACTAGGTATGATGGATTCACTCTTGATCATAATATTGAGGATGCTCTAAGATAGATAATGAATATGTTGACAAAGATTATTGTCATGAAACAAGAATGAAAGTGTTTACTTTTCATGATGAATGTGTCAATGAAGGCATCCATTGTGTTATGAATGGGCAAGTCCCATATGTTCATAAGGACCAAATTCTTGAAAGTAAAAGTGAGGGAGATGAGCATGTTTCTAAAAGTGAGGTCCTTTAACTTGTTGGTCATAGTAGCTATGAGCATGATCAGTCCATAATTGATTTAAATCACAACAATTATAATTTTGTATATCATACTATAGAGGGTGTTGAGAGAATACAAGATATGTGTGATGGATGGTTGCAAAAGGCTAGAAAGGCAAAGTTGGTAGTGTTGGATTTAGGACAAACAACTGAGAGGGGGGGTGAATCAGTTGTCCAAAACTTTCTTCTTGTTAAACACTTAAATCCACTTTGTAATTCAACAGCATAATAATGAATCAATCATGAAAACATAATACATTAAATCAAGAGAAGAAACACATTAACACATAAGACACCAAGATTTTGACATGGAAAACCTGGTTAAGGGAAAAACCACAGGGTGATTAACCCAAGATTGTATTCTCTGTTAGAAGAATAGAAAGAACAAAATGGCACGTGCCAATTAGGGCTCACTGCTCGAGCACACTGCTCACAAGAGGCCCATTGCCTACAAGAGACACACTGTCTACATAATAATAAGTATCACATACTTGAACTAGAGAATAGCATCTTCACCATGCTTGAATCAATTCCATTTAAGCCCAATACTTCTACTCTTCCTTTTGCTCCTCTGCTCTTTACCACACTCTCATCTCTGCAAGATACACTTTGGAATGACCTTACAATTCCTTATTTATACAAGACATCGACTTAGGAATGATCATCTAAGTTGGCAAACATTACAGAGAAAATACATAAATACAACATGACTAATTACAAAAGACTTCATGTGGATCAACACACTATTGGCCACACAGATCTGAGACTTCAATCTTCTTTTAGGAACACACCAATCTTCACATAACATCTTCAAGATCATCTGCAGGATGTGTAACTCATCCGGTCGGCCAGAGTTAGGAAGAACACCATCATCTGGAAGTTATTCTTCAATTGCGAGCTCAAACTCCAATGTAGACCACCAACACAAACTGGACATGATCCAAAGACCTCCACAAGCTTGCTTGAATCACCAAGAACATCCACACTACATCTACCTACTGAAATCCTTATCTCCTTCATCTGGAACCTCAAGAACATAGTCTATCATCACTATCACAATGGAATAGATGCTTGTGGACCTCCAGACCATGAACCAATTGAGTTGTCACTTCACATGGACTTCCTAAACACTCCACTAAATCCGTAGAACATGATATTGCATTTTCGGATCTCACTGGACCTATTTGTATCACTTTGTCACCTCTGAACACCTGCCAGAACCAGTTTTACTTAAGTGGCCATAACTTTTTCAGATCTTCATGCAGACCTCTGAAATCTTTTTTGGATAATCTTAAGACACATATCTACAAACCCTTTGAAGCGCATCCTCTGATCTTCTTATCTTGGATCTTTACCTTACTGTCTTCATTGTTCTTCTCTGTTCCTGATATGACTAATCCTCAGTAGACAGTTCATCTGATCCTTATCATTAATGTAACAAGAGTATGTTGACATCAATGACAACATCAATTAGGCCCATACTTTCAACAAGTAGTTGCTTAAGAAAGACAACACTTACAAGAGATCAACGAATGCTACAATTAGTTAGATCATGCAAGGGAGCAAAGGGAATCATACCTCATGTCTCTGTTTCTTCCTAAGAAATAATGCTTGGAGATTGGACAGGTAAAGGAGAAACCTCATGAGGAAAGCAAGTAGGAAAAATATGCAAATTTGGTTCAATAGGATAATAGGTACATGCTCATTTCAAAAGATAGATCTTTTCAATATGTTTATCATGATACGTGTAACTATGATTAGTTTTGAATCCACTTTGATTGTGAGAGCACTTTTAAAGTATTTGCCACAATAGTAAGAGATCCACGTAAGTATGAGTATCAAAGTTCAATTGACTAGACGGAAGCACTGTCTATGTTTAATATAGAAGATGATATCTTGTTTGAAGAAGGGCAAATTCCAAATCTAGGTTGATTAGCTATGCATGAATCTTTCACTTTTTTTGATTTGGAGTTGGTGCATTGGGGAATTAACCTATAATAGAAATCATCAGGAATGTCTTATGAGTGCTTTAGGTTTGATGTAGAAATAAGAAACTGGGCCAAATCTTATGACACTAGTCACCTAGAAGGTCATGAAGTAGTTTTCTTCTCGAATCAGCATAATGAACATCCAAGGATGTAAGATAGTGATTTTGTTGATCAAAAGAATTATAGGGATGATATATTTGAGGCATGTTATTTATATTTATCATTCACTTATGCTATTTGGTTAGTTCCTAATTACAAAATGTAGACTAATATGGAACATAATGGAACAATCAGAAATGTGATGGTATGCTCTCTTGGTACAATAATAGTGAACATAATATTTCTAAATTGAGTTTGGGACTTTTTGCTGAAAAAAAAGTGTTTGACAGAGGTAAACACTGATGTTTCATTTTTTGGTGGTGCAAGGCCACCAAGTGAGAATTGAAGACATGATAAAATGAATTAAAATTTGACTTCACCTTTCAATCCATTTTTAGCTCCTAATTGAGGTAGTTCCTGAATAGCCCAAAGGATCTAGCACATGGTGTACATTCCCAAAGATTTTTGGATCCTCACTATGCCTGAGTCAACCATGCGTCCCCAAATAGAGCCACTGGTGGAACCCCCTTGCAAACTTCTTTACTTCCTGGTCTTAAACCTTTGAAAATGGCTAAGTTTGTCTGAGAAGCTTAAACCCTAAGTCCTAGAGCCTTTTTCAAAGCCTACATTGTAATTGTGTATTGACTTGAGATAGGGTGTCACCCCTGACTTAAGTTACAACTTAATGTCCTTAGCCTCACCCCATGTGTGTAAATATTTTGTAAGTTCAAAAGGGAGTTCTTTGAAGATAGATTGATGGTTGTTGTAGCATCATGAGCTCTAGATCTATTAGACTTGTCAGAGTTGCATTGATGTACTGACCATTGATCTCAAGCTAGTAGGCCCAAAATCTTATCTGTTGAATCATCAACTACACAATTGCTCCTTGTTAGATTGCAGTAGCATGCTACGGAAAGGAGCCATGGAATATTCTGTGATTATGCGATGGTGTGCCATGTGGAATGTGGGACCTAGTCTCGTCTTAGTGAGTTAAGTAAGCACCTAGCACATGATTGCAAGGGTGGTAGTGTGGGTCCCTTCTGGGCCTACACTGGTGTGATAAGTTGTTCTTTCATCTCAAGTCACATATCTCATTCTAATCTGTCTCACATTGACAGCCTAGATTCAAATCCCAAATTTCACTTGTAGGAGTACTGTTATATGGTAGATGCCATCTAGTTTTTGACATTCTCATTTATGTTATGGGTTGTGATTTGACAATTAGCATGCTTCCTCAATTGATTCTGATATGCAGATGCACTTTGATATGTAAGCCAGACATTTGATGTCTATGTACATGTGTTTTATAGTCAAACATGACCTCTTTGCATCTCGATTTCTTGCCTTAGAGGACTTGATGTGATCTTCAAGTATTTCTAGATATAGTTTCAAGTGTACGAAGCATGCAGACACCTGAAATAAAGTTATGGAGGTTGTTGGAAAGAAGAAATTGCTTGGGCTCAAGGATAGTACTAATTGATTCCTTCTTCAACTAATAGAGGTCTTACTAGCGGTTCTAGGAGCGGTGACACTTGGTTGCTGTAGATTGAAAGATGGGGAGTCATGTTGCCTTCCCAATGGCTTATGATCTGAATCTAAATATGGAACACAATGGGGCACATTTGTTTTAAATTGCTCAAGAGTTCTTAAGTCTTCCAAAACATTCTTGGACCCTAGAATATTGTTGTAAAAGGAGTCTTTTCTAAAACCAACTAATAGGAGAAAGGATATAATTTCCTAAGTCGCAAACATTAAATGAAATGTAAATAAAAAGTTGTACTAGGGAAATCCTGGCCAACATAGTTCATCTATATTTAGAGCTCTAAAAGTCATAGTAGGGAGTTGGTTGAGGATAGTGGGTTGAAGAGAGAGTAAGTCAGGAGTTGATAGGAGGAAAGGGGATTCTAGGCTTTGGATACAAGATATTTGCATTCTTTGAGGGTAATTTCTATAGCAGAGTAGGTTCATTGTCAAGATTATAGAGCAAGAATTATGCCTGTATATGAATAAATTCTTGTATGGCAATTTTCAATCTAGATTTCAATATATGAATAACATTCTATGTGTATTTCTTGCAATTGTCTCCCTGAATGTATGCTCTTCTTTTGTGAATGAAGGGATGAAGGGTTTTGAATATCACTATGCACATTTCTTGTATTGAGTATCTTATTTACTACTTCTGTTCAAGGAATGGATTAAATATGCTTTAAATAAGATATTTGAAGGGGTGTGTTATATTAGGGATTATTGAAGTAGAATTGCATGAAATACTTCTTCTTGGACAACTGATATAATGCAGTAATACTATTATTATCAGTCCTTTAGATATGGAGTTTTAATGTTAGAAAAGAAATGTATGCATGATAGGATTTTGACTCTATTACCCTTGATAAAGCACTAATATGAGGAACTATTTGCCCAAAGGTCTAGAATAGAACACTAAATTTAAAGATACATCACTTGAACCATTCTGTTTTGTTTTTGCATTAGCTTAGGTAGGTTTTAGTGCATGTTCTCAAAGATAGCAATGTGAAATCTCCAAGAACATTGCCAACTTTCGGATAATTTTACAAGACTTGGTGCATGTTTGTGAGAACATTTCTACCTGATATAATGAAAGACAAATTTGTTGATGTTGTAAACAAGGGACACCCCCTAGGTTTGGTAGAGCCTAAAGTGTAGGGATGATAGGTGAGAAGTGATCTCCCACTCTGTTGGTTGAATATTTCATTGAATTTGATCATATGAACTGACAAATCTTTAGAATTTGATGTGTGCAGATTTGGGAACCAACAACACCCATGGAAAAAAATTAGTGTGTAACTTCTTCTAAGATAGTATCTAATCCTCACATTATCCCACTACCTGTGTACTAAGAACATCCTTCATTTCCCAGACTACCTACATACCTTGTATCCACATGATCAAGGTACACAAGGATTCGATTCGTTATGAGTCAATATCTAGTTCTGGCTATTCTATGTTCATGTAACTACTCAAGTGGGTATGCAAACCATTCTAGGGCCTAGTTTCCCCAGATAGTTCTTGATCAGCTACCACCCACTTAGGTGAAACATAGACAAAATCAGATAAAAAGAAAAGAAAACACCTAGAGTGGGTGTTTGACATTTAAGTTTTGTTTATAGGATTTGGTTTACCTAAGATTCACATGTTAAAGAAAGAATTATAGTTTTCTTGGACTTAATGGTTTGGTTTGCAAGAACTTTTGTTGTTTCCTATATTGTAAAGATCCACGAAGGTGATGTACATGATAGGAAAAATTCTTGATCTTATTGTTATGAAACATTTGTTATAGAGTAATATGTGTACACTGGCATTTTACACTTAGTTTAGCACTTGGTTGGACCTAAAATGTTGCCTTTGTTAATCAAGACCTACATTAACACCTTTTTGAGCATTAAAACAATAAAATCTTGATTCCAACGAATAAACCTAATAAAATTAACTTAGGACTGGTCTAAGCCCATAATATTTGGGACTCCCTAGAGTTTATGGGCTAAAGGCCTAGGGCACCCAAGTGCCCTAGTCCCTATTGGGATCTTTATCCCCTCTTTTGTAGTGTCAGCTTGGCACACCTCCTTAGTTTATTCTTATCGGCCTTGTTGAGTTTTATTTCTTGTAAGTGAGTAGGAATACATATATATAAAGGAGTTTTACAATTAATTTTACAACTAGAGGAGATAAATGCTAGGTTGGATAATTGCAATTTTTTTCTCATATTGTGATCCTCTATGACAAAGTGTTCTTTATGGTTGGAAGTTTTATCTACTTGTGGATGCTATTGAAGTTTGTTTGCAAGTATTGAAGGAAGTTTCAAGCCTTCTCCATAACTCTCCTTATCGGTGTATGATCTTCAGTTATCTTCATCAACTAGGACCTTATCTCTTATGGTAATCATTACCATTTTCATTCATATCTCTATCATATATTACAGATGTGGCCTCTACTCTCCTAGGGAATGCACTCTTCGATCTATTCATCAATGTAGTGGAGGTGGGAAAACCAACACAAGGTTTGACTGAGGCAAGCCCTTATACACAGCACAACCTTTTCCTCTTCCCTTGTGTGCAGGTCAGAGAAATAGGTTTCTAGAGCTGATTTCTAGGAAGAAGACATAGCAGATAGGTAGATCTAGTGATACTCGAGATTCTACAAAACCATAAAAAAGGCCTAGGGCACCCAAGTGCTCTAGTCCTTGGCATTTCTACTCCAAGATCTAGGTTTTGATATGTTCCTTGACATCTGTTGTACTTTTAGTTTTCTGATATCCACTTCTGACTATTAGTTATTGGTTGATCTTTATCATCTAGGGTTTGGTCATTTGTCCTAGTTTTATTATTTGATTTTGGTTGGATTTGGTTAACTCTTATCTATAAAACAAAAGGGAAGAATCTATGTAGTTTGGCTCTCCTTCTTGGGTAGAATCCAAGCTCCGTTTGTGTCCTAATATTTGTTAGAAGAGAGTTTTGACCTAACTAACCTCTTAGGCTAGATCACTCTTTTATCTTTAACATTTTGGTGAACCCATCGTTTCTCATACTTTTGCATCATTCTTCTTTCATATCTGAGTTGTTTATCACTCTAGATCTAATTGGGAGTGAATTCATTAACCATTTTACAGACATAAATAGTAAATTTTGCATAGTTTCAAAACTATGGATTGTGAAAACTGTACATTTGTTTTAGGAATTCTAGCTTGTATTGAACCTAGGGTTTGTAGATTCAAAGGTTGTTTCAAATATTTCTGCATTGATAGTTTGTTCAAATCATTTGAATTTGTTGCACCTTTTCATCCTTAGTGTTTAAAATAATCTTGCATCATTTCATTTGAAATTTGAAAAACAAATACTTCATTTTAGGTTAGGAAAAAAGCATATTTGTCACTTTGTTTCCATCTCATAAGGATAGATCATCATATCATGAATTAAATTTCTGATTTTTGCATTAGATCTCATTGGTATTACAGTAATTAATCATTCTATAGTGTTGTATCTTGCATTGGAACCTTTTCATTTCTAGAATTTGTCAAAAAAGTTGCATTTTTATGAAAAACTAGTTAATGTTGAAACCTAGGATTTGTTATTGACATTATTTTCAGATTTTGCTGCTATCATTTGCATTACGAATCCAATTTTAATTTTCTTTAATACTTCATAGATATCATATTGCATTGAAATTTGAAAGATAGAATAATTTTGCTAGGGTGTGATTTGAGCATTCTTTCATATTTAAGTGGATGTGATTGAAATTGGTCAAGGGTATATTATGTGCATTACATTTTCTTACATTTGAACAAAACATTGCTTCACTTGAACAAAAAATTAAAAACTTCTTCTGCTACATCATTCATTTCTTCTATTGGTGCATCTTGTGTGTTACTAAATCTTGTATACACTTTATGAGTTTTGTGACCCAGTGCCCTGATTCTAATACTCTTGTGCAAAGAAGTAGATTTGAATTATGGGTTATAATGTTAATGTGGATACATCAAAATCTAAAATTCTTAATCAAGTCACACAACTTCCTACTGTACTTATCCCTAAAAGATCAACTTCTCAAGAATCCATTAACATTGATGACCTTGTCAGTCATGTTCATGAAGCGCAAATTGAAAGGTTAGACACTGCATTGGCTAACTTTCAGAAATTTGTAAGCTCAGAACATATAGCTGAAGAGGTCATCCCTATTGTTGAAAGTCTTAGAGGATTTTTTTTTAAGGACAAGAGGGAGTGGATGTCTTCGGTGGCCTAGCTCACATAGTGCATAACAACATTATGTTGGCAGCTAGTTGTGTTGAAATAATCACCAGTGTGACTTCTAATTAAATAGGGACTCAAGTGTTAGCAGCCATACCAACACTCCCTATTCCTACATACACTTCTACTATTCTCACCACTACTACACAACCAAGTAATAGTGCTACCACATGTGTTAGGTTTTCCATGGGGAATCATATTCGTCATTATAACACCATCCCTTACGATTACACAAATTCCATACCTAATGTTACTCCACTTACATCTAAACCCCCTATCACATTTCAAAAGACTACTCATACACCATCATATAGTCCTTCCAATTCATTCCAATCTCTACCTGATTTAGCCTCTAACCCTGTCACTAATCAATTGTTGAAAAATATGACCTCCATCCAACAACAATCCACTAGCATGAGTAATAGTCCACCTAAAACCAATATGACAACACATTACATCCATAGCCCTTTGCCTTATGCCATCTAAAGAACTCCAATGCCTGAGAAGTTTAAGACCCCTCTCTTTGAGAAATATAATGGGAAGGAAGACCTTAACAACCATGTGGCAGCCTTTACCACTATGTGTAGTGATTTCCTTTTTGAGGATGTGATCTTAGAAAAAGCTTTCCTAGGTCACTCAAGGACATAGCCTTGGAATGGTTTTTCTTGCTACCTCATAATTCTATAACTTCATTTTCACAATTAGTCAATAAATTCCTTGAGAATTTTCAAGAAAACATTGGACCTCAATTCTCTTTCATGGACTTGGTTCATTGTAAACAAGGAACAAAATAGAAAATAATAGATTTTATGGGCCATTATCAAGCCCTCTGCTCACAAGTTTAATATTGTATTCTGGATGCTGATGTATAAAGAATATTTATAGCAAACTTGCAGCCTCACATCTGTGATAAGATGTTGTTGGTGCAATATGATTCTTTTACTAATATTTGCATGGCTCTTCATGATTATCAACTTTTGGTTAGTCAGTATGAGCATAATCCCTCATTGGCTCTATTTGGTCAATTCAGAGCCTCTCATAATCATTCTTTCAAAAGACACAACAAAATCTTCCAGATAGATGCAGTTTTAGTTAGTAACATAAGAAAACATGTGGCAGTAGCATCATCTCCTTCTCTTGCCCCTTATAAATTAAAACCAAAAACAAGAAACTTCACACCATTATCAAAATCTCTTTATACTATCATGACACAACTTTTACAAAACAATCCCATGAAGCTTCCACTCGTTAGACATCTCGATCCAAGTAAGATGCAATCATCTTCCTTTAATTCATAGGATTTTTGTCAATTTCACCACTTCGTTGGCCATGACGCTAAAAGATGTGTGCATCTTAAACATGAAGTTCAAGACCTCATCAATTCTAATGTCATCCAAGTTACTAGTGTGAATGGCAAAGGGAATAGATCAGTGGCTTCTCCTAATCAAAATCTTCAAATATATACTGATCCTTTACCTCATCATGAATATAATGTTGTGAATGTATCTCAAGAACAAGATTATGAAGATATCTACTTGGTGCATGCTCATCCTCACAAAGAGGGAGAGGAATTTGAACCTACTATATCTTTTATCCCACATGATGCTACTATTGAAATTCCTAAGGGGCCTCTTTACATTACTATTTGAATCAATGATAAACCTATTCAAGGTGCTATGCTAGATCCTATATGCATGGTAAATGTAGTAACTGAAGAGTTTGTCTATATTCATGGTTTACAATGAGATACATATGATGTATCGAAGATGGCTATTAGAGTACATGATAGGTCTATCCTTCCAACTCTTGGTGCCTTAACTCTTGAAGTTAAGGTTGGGCCAAGACCTTTGGGTGTTAATTTTGTAATGATTCCTACATCAAACTTATTTCATGTGAAGTTGGGCTACCTATGGCTCTATTACATGAAGGTAGTCCCCTTACGGTTAACAAGCGCTTAAATTTTCCATTTGAGGGATGTGTCCATGTTGTACAACATAGTCAGTACCAGCTCATTACTTGCAATGGACACTTTACACTTGACTACTTTTGGCCACAACCAATTGGAGTCACTCAAACTAGAGATGATTTATTCTTCTTATCATATCAAAAAATTCAAGAAAAGAAAATAGCAGAGTTATCACTTAGTAATATTCCTCCTTGTGATGTCCCCAAACCTCCTTGATCTTCTGAGGCTCCAGCAGCAGTTTCTCATGTCCCATAGGTGGTGAATAAAGCTAAGCCCAAATAGAGAGTTCTTTCCCATCCTTGAGCATCTGGTAGATATGTCAAGTTTCCCCCTCTTCCATCCCTTCAAGGAGAATGAGGCAACCTTCATACACAAAATAGAGCTCCCCACAATCACAATATAACTTTTGTACCATGTACCTCTACAGAGACTAATGGAGATTAATCAATTATGTGTGTGTTATTTCCCTAGGTTTCTCAATCTCTTGAGAATGCTCATGTACTTCCACCTATTTCATAAGTTGAGAAGGAAGAGCAGCCCACATTGAGGAATCCTTCCCCCATAGTCTCCCATCCTTTGGTGGTTCCTCCTTTTTCTTCTAATATTCATGAAGCAAAGGAAAAAAAGGAATCTACATTGTAAGATCCTATAGTTCCCCTCAAAAGCATCATGAATAAAGCTAAGAGAAATAAGATTGTGAGAGAAAGAAATAAGTGTCGTTGTGCTATGGCTTTCCTTGCCACAAGGGAGGTGAATCTCCCTCCTCATAAGCATTTATCAATGACAGATGCAAAAGAGACATCTACTATTATCCTGTATCCTATAAAGAAAAATGAAGCTTTGCAAGCTGCTATGGAACCTATTGTACTACATTCCAATATTGAATTTGAAGATAATATAAGTATGGCTCTTGTTCCTTATACCTCACGTGCTATAGTTCCTCTTGAATATTGTCCACCTTTTCAAACAAATGATGAGCAAGATTCAGAAGATGATTTTCTTTAGGTTGACTCACAAGTGAGGTAACCTCTTTTAATATTATATGATTGCATGTGATTGTTTTCCCCTATGACGTGTTGCTTGGTATATTACTTGTGTTATTATTGTTGTTGTTGTTAAGCTCTTTTCGGATGACCCTTGACACCCTTGTAGGTGCAAGGATACAAAGAGACTAAAATCCATTGTGACATTCTCTCTATTTGTATCATCATTCTTCTATATGTCATAATTAGTATTTTTTTATGTCCTTTGGGCATGACACAAGGCGTAAGAGGCTTTGAAATTCTCCCTTGTTGACCCAAAGGATTCATACTTTTGATTTCATGTGATATGTGATATTTCTTCGTCTATCTCCATAGTTCTACTAGATAGCAGATGATGACAATTCCACATATATATAGTCCTAAGAGTTCTCCTATTATACGACCATTCATATACTAACACTAGTTAAGTAGATCCCTTTTGTGTTCTCTTTTTTTATTTTATGTTTCATTTATCTGGCACCTTGTTTCTATGCTCGGCATCATACCATGACTACAAAAGTCATTGTGTATTATGCCTAAAGCATCGCCTTGGTTTGCCTTGTTTGGAGGCAACCCCTTTGTGCGATGTAGTTTTTGGAAACACATATCTTATGGGCATGTGCTTCTAGAAAGCTCTCATGCTTGTCTTGTGATTTATTCTACCTTAAACCAATTGCTCCCTAATAAGAGTTAGCATTCACTTTAAGGTAGAGGTATACATCATGCTATGCTCTCTTTTTGGTTACATACTTGTTTATTGGCATGGAACTCACCTAGTGATTCATGGTCCTCACTAGCCTATGATGCTTCCTCTTGGTCCATGAAGACCCTAGTGCAATGAAGTTCGCTAGCTCATGTGCTTCATGTGACTTGTTAGGGTCACCTAGTAATTCAATAGTCCTTAGTAGTGGGTGATCCATGGTGGCACTTCTTTTCATATGACCCCTAGCGACAAAGAAAGGTAGTGTCAGAGTCATGTGCCTTGTGTGTTTGTCCTATGTTTTTTTAATGTCTTAACTTGTATTCCTTAATGATTCCATGTGTTTTTTGTGTCTTCATCATACTTTGCATGTGTTTTCTATATGAATTCTTTATGTCTTATGTGTATGCTTTGTTCTTTATGTGTATGCTTTGTGGCAAGCATATATGCATTGCATATGGTGTGTATTACCTTTGTGTTTGGAGTGTCTTTTGCATGTTCCTATGAATGCTTTTAGTACTTCACATATGTGTGATTTATGTTACAATGTCTTGCATGTTTGAAAACCTTCTTGTTATATGTTTGCAACCTTAGAATCTTAAGCTTGGGGGCTACCTATAGTCCACAACTTGGTAGAATTATTTGGATTCTATGTTTGTGTGTTTGAAATGTGTCTTCTGCATCCTTTAGTGTCAGTTCAAATGTAAGTTCATACTGACACTAAAGTGGGGGCTAAATTTTATAGAGTAAAATGTGTACACTAGCATTTTACACTTAGTTTAGCACCTGGTTAGACCTAAAATGTTGCCTTTGTTAATCAAGACCTGTTTTAACACATTTTTTAGCATTAAAACAATAAAATCTTGATCCCGACTAATAAACTTGATAAAATAAAATTAGGACTGGACTAAGCCCATGACATTTGGGATTCTCTGGAGTTTATGGGATAAAGGCCCAGGGTGCCCGAGCACCCTGGTTCCAGTTGGGATCTTTAGCCCCTCTTTTGTAATGTCATCTTGGGACACTTCCTTAGTTTATTCTTGTTGGTCTTGTTGAGTTTTATTTGTCGTAAGTGAATGGGAATGCATATATCAAAAAGTTTTACAATTCATTTTACAACTAGAGGAGATGAATGCTAGGTTCTAGGATAATTGCAAGTTTGTTCTCATATTGTGATCTTCTATGATAATGTGTTCCTCATGCTTAGAAGTGTTATCTACTTGTTCATGCTATTGAAGTTTGTTTCAAGTCTTGAAGGAAGTTTTGAGCCTTCTCCATCACTCTCCTTGTTGGTGTAAGATCTTGAGTTATCTTCATCAACTAGGACCTTATCTCTTGTGGTAATAATTATCATTTTCATTCATATCTCTATCATATATTGTAGATCTAGCCTCTACCCCCCTAGGGCATGCACTCTTGGTTCTAATAATTGCTATAGTGGAGGTGGGAAGACCAACATGGGGTTTGACTAAGGCAAGCCCTTATACACAACACAACCTTTTCCTCTTTCCTTGTGTGCAGGTCAAAGAAACAAGTTTCTAGAGTTGATTTTTGGGAAGAAGACAATAAACAAGTATAGATCTGGTGATACTCAAGATTCTACAAAACCCTAAAAAAGGCCTAGGGAACCCAAGCACCTTGGTCCTTGGCATATCTGCTCCAAGATCTAGGTTCTAATTTGTTCCTTGACATCTACTATACTTCTAGTTTTCTGATATCCACTTATGACTATTAGTTATTGGCTGATCTTTGTCATCTAGGATTTGTTCATTGTCTTAGTTTACTTGTTTTATTTTGGTTGGATTTGGTTAACTCTTGTCTATACAACAAAAGGGCACAACCCCTATAGTTTGGCTCTCCTTCTTGGGTAGAAGCCAAGTTTGATTTGTGTCCTAATGTTTGGTAGAAGAGAGTTTTGACCTAGCTAACATCTTAGGCTAGATCACTCTTTTGTCTTTAACAACATTATGATCCCAAATCCCATAGTTACCAAGGTCAGCAGCTATCTCTCCAATTACCCAGAATATAAATATTACCCACAAATAACGGTCTACTGGAAATTCTCTAATTACTAAAATAGACTAGAACTAGGGTTTTTAGATGCCATTCCAATAGGTACTAAAACTATCATTTCTCATCATTAGTTCCCTAGGTAGGTATAATTTAATAAGTATATGTCTATTGCCTAAGCACCGTAAGATGTATTGGAAAAATCTTGATTAAGCCTTATATCAATGATGGAATCTACTAATAATTCCATAGTTGGAGTCATACCTATGTTTTTCAAACATTTCCCCAATACTTATTATCCATAAATCTATCACTCCCCAATTCTAATAAATCCATTCAATACACTAATTAAAACCAAAATCTATATTTATACACATTAATGTACTAGTAGATGTATAATTAGAGACACGTGATATAACCTAATAATTTCTAATATTTTCCAAATTCCTCTTTTGAGAGTATGTTCCCTTACCTGAGAGATGTTTATGTTTATGGTAAAATTTGGATAGGGTTTGATTAGATGGTTTGTTTAGTGTCTATCTTCCTTTCACCTTTACATTCAATGACTTTGGGTCGAGTGGCAATGCACTATCAGACCCTTGGTCACTTAGGAATGTTGGTAAGATTAGATTTGTGTGATTTGATTGTTAGTTATGTTTAATTAAGCTCAGTTATACATCAAAACCCTAATTATGCAAATACGGAAGCAAATAGACAAATTACTGAAAATGTTGCGACAGAGAGATGTAAAATGACAGATGAATGTGCACCTATTTTTGAAGTTTGAGAAGTGGAATAGTTGAGGTCTAAGGAGTGGATGCCCAAGTTCAATGCCCTAATTTCTGTCGGGATCTGGAAACTTGATCTGCAACCTGTTCCTATTGTCTCATAGATTTCTTTGTCACGGAATCTGGAGGACTAAGGAGTGGGTGCCCAAGTCCAGGGCCCTATTTTCAACTCTGGTCTACAAATCAGACACTCTGTAACACTCTCCTAGAAATCCACTTTTCCTACTTCTTCAACCTATAACTTGCAATCACAAAAAAATTGGGAGGGGGTTGTCATGTTTAGAGGCTTTCCTCAGTCAAGCTCCAGAGAGACATTCAAGTCTTCTGAACATCATTGTCAAAGAGAGAGAGTGTGTTCCCTTGGGAGGTAAAGGAAAAAACCAAATGATAAATGCTTGAAAACACAAATAATGTCACCTTGTAGTGAAGATTTCATGGAAGAAAGAAGTTCTTCATGCCATGAGGAGATGATTGCTCAAATTTGCAAATACAAACACATAAACAATACAACTCTACTCTTGCTACATAATGAATGCCTTGAATCACCTTTGGGATGCACAAAGATCATAATAATCATCTAGTAATCATCTAGTTTACAAATGAATGTGATGCAGAGTGAAACGCAACAGAAGCTAACTAACAGGAAGGAGCTGTCAACATTACAAACAGCATGATAAAAATCCCTATCAGCTCAGCATCATCATCATGTTTCCTAAAAACAACAACAACATCATCATATTTCGGATGATCACAATTATCCTCCTGCCGACTACTGTTCACCTCCTCCACCTGTCGCCTATCATCATCATCATGATATTCAACGGGCGCAAACATCCTCCTGTTGCACTGTTCATCGGGCTCCAAACACTAACGGCATCATCATGTTATGCGACACCACCTTCGTCAGCAGGATATCCAAATATCCGGTTGCTCCAAATATCCTGATGACGATCACTTCAACACCTTCCCTTCGATGCCCCGATAGCCGATGACATAGGCAACAGCATCATGATAAGACTTATCCGGTTCTCTCGAAACCTCCTGATGATGTTTCACAACTTTCTGCCTACGCCGATACACCTCCTGATGATGTTTCACAACTTCCTGCCGAGAGCCTACGCCGATGCCTAAACCCTTAGCGACGACAGGATCAACATGCATAGGGGGATATCTCAATATCTTGATGACGATGACGTCATATGCGGATGACGATGACGTCACACAATATCCTGATGACCTCTTCAACACTTAGCCAAAAACCCGAACTTTCACTCCCGCATCTGTTAGCGATATGCGGATGATGGGCACTCACAGAAGATGATCTTGACGGCGATATATACACTGAGTATCTATCTGACTTACAACATCCTGATGTACTTGCAACATGTAAACTTCAACAGTTTCATAATCCGATCTTCACCTTATGCCGATGTACTCCTCTTTGACAACTCCTGACGATGATCACCCCGACGAACTCGCACTTCATGCACTCAACTGCATCATGTTCACCTTCACTTATCCGGATGACGACGTCTAAAGGGACTGCAGGATATAAACCGAAATATCCTGATGAAGCCGTTTTGACGAACTTTCAACCTTAGCGAAATCTCACTTCGCCGATCCTCCAGGGATGTCCCGATCCACTCTCAGGGTGATCTTCCAACTCAATCAGCTCGACCTAGCACATGAAGATGCTAGGCTTCTCAACATCTGTCGACCGCGATCCTGCACACCTGCATGCAAACAGAAAACAAACTACCTCCTAATCTACTGTACACAACCATTCCACCGATTCGACGAATCAACCGGTGGAATGGATCAGCATGTCCATGAAACCACCAGATCAGCAAAATGATTAAACAATGGAAACCAGCCAGATAAAGAACACAAACAAGATCTCTTTATTGCTTTCAAAAGATGTAATTACAATGACCAGTCTCTCTCTGTGCAACCTAGCTCGATCGATGATATCTCTATCTGTATGTAATATCAACCGATCCTCATCCTTAAGTAGATTTTGCTACGAGTACTACTGACCCGACTCCAAGCGGCTGGGAACTCTCCAAGCGGCTGGGAGATCCAACCGGACATACATCATGACAGCTGTTCTAACAAACTTAACTAAAAATAGTAAAAGCCTGGTCAGCATGATCTTATCATGATCAACGTGACCTTATTACATGCAATTGGTCTTATCAGACCTTCTTGAAAACATAAACAAGACCTATAACAAACTAACTGCCTCATGGAGGCCAGCTGTTAGGTAGGTGCCTCTGCACCATACTCCCCAAAAGAAAATAACTCATGTCCCATGAGTTAGGATATGGAAGTCCTCCACCTCTACACTTTGCCTGTGCAATGTTCTGCCCTGTTCCAGCTTTGTCTGCTGCTGTCTCTTGGCTGCTCCAAGACTTCTGAACTGTAACTTGCTTTCTGGCAAGTAAATCCTCATGCCTGTCAATGTAGGCTTTTTTCTCACATACCTTGTGTTTGTCAGGTTGCCTGACCAGAACCTCTTGCTGAACTGCCTCTTGAACTTCTGAAATGTTCAACTCTGTCTTTCTTTCAACTCTTATAGGACAAACAATAGTCCCAACTATGACAACATCCTTGTCATTCCTCTGAACTGGTTGCTGTGTGCAAACCTGTTGCTGACCTCTGTCAGTCACGACTGAAACTTTCTTCAGCTTGTTTTTCTTTAACAACTCCTTTCCCTGTAGTGTCCTGAACTGCCTTTATGCCTGCTCCTCTAGGCATCTGCACAAATTCCTTCTTTCCCATTAAAATGACTTTGGCTGTCTTCTGTGCTGCAGCTGCTTCCTGTAATGGCATTAACTTAATAGTCTTTCCATCTTTCTGGATGGTGTAGGTATTAGCATACCCATCATACAGTACCCTCCGATCAAATTGCCATGGTCTACCCAACAGTAGGTGACAACATTCCATGGGCAAAATATCACACAAAATTCTATCCTGATATGCCCCAATCTGGAAATCCACATATGCCTGTTCAGAGACAAAAAGTGAATGACTATCACTCACCCAAGATGCCTTGTAAGGGTGTGGATGTGGAATCCTTTCCAAATACAGTTTATCCACCATCTCCTGAGATACCATGTTGTCTGTTGAACCAGTATCAATGACAACCTTACATACCTTACCTTTACTTTTACATGTGGTTTTGAAAAGAGCTCTTCTTTGTGGGGATTCTTTGTCAGGTACCTTCATGGTAATCACTGTCTTTCTCATTAGCAGAGATTCTCCACTTTCTGGGTATCCACAATTATCAGCCTCCTGATCCTTTTGATAAGTGTTTGGACTCTGCACACTTTTCTCTTCTTTCTCTTCTTGCACAAGTTGTACTCTCTTGTCATTAGTTCTATCATTTCTGGATGATGAACCTTTGTTTTCTGGACATTTGAAGGATGGATGACCAAACTCACCACAGGTGTAACATTTTCCTGAAAATGTAGTAGAACCTCTACCACCTCCAAATCTTCCTTTATTACCTTTCCATCCACCTCTGAAATCAGACTGTCCCTGTCCTTTACCAGTGTCTTCTTGACTCTCATTGGTTTGCCTTGTTCTATGGGCTGATCCTCTTCCTCTATTGTTTTGTTCTTGTTTTCTCTTCAACTTTTCTTCCACTTTCAATGCCAACTGGAAACATTTCTGCACTGTATCTGGAGTATGCAGACTTAAATCATCCTGAATATTAAACCTCAATCCATTAAGGTATCTGGCTACCTTCTCTTCTTCACTTTCTTTCACCTTTGTCTTCATACAGAGTTTCATGAATTCTTCTGTATATGAGCTGACATCCAGCTCCTTCTGCTTCAGGTTTTGCTTCCTCTTGTGTAACTGGATACTGTAATCCAATGGAATATAAGCTTCCTTTACCAATGCCATCATCTTCTTCCATGTGGCAACTCTACGTTTTCCTTCCTGTACTCTGTCATCCTAGACAAAATTCCACCATGTCAAGGTAGCTTCTTTCATCTTTGACTGTGCTATCTTCACTCTCTGTTGTTCTGGTATCTCCTCTGTTACAAAGAAATTGTTCAAACAGTCTATCCACTCCATCACTGAATCAGGGTCCATCTTACCTGTAAACACTGGCAAATCCAGTTTCACATCCATGGTTCTCCTCTCCATGGCCTTGAGGGCGTTCAACAGTGGTCTCTGGTCTGCAGGAACGAACTCCTCGTTCCAATTAGGGATCTCTTCTTCTTCCCTATCTTCTTCTCTACCAGAACCTACTCTGCTCCTCAATTTTGCTAACTCATCTTTCAACTCCTGATTCTGAGCCTTCACGGCCTTGCTTTCTGCAATCTGTTTCTTCACCAGAACTGCCAACTCAGCGTTGGTCATCCTTGCTGGAACCTCAGATGTTCCTTCTTCGTCTGACATCCTGCTTATCTTTTCCAGAAGATCCTAACCTTTGCTCTGATACCACTATGATGCAGAGTGAAACGCAACGGAAGCTAACTAACAGGAAGGAGCTGTCAACATTACAAACAGCATGATAAAAATCCCTATCGGCTCAGCATCATCATCATGTTTCCTAAAAACAACAACAGCATCATCATATTTCGAATGATCACAATTATCCTCCTGCCGACTACTGTTCACCTCCTCCGCCTGTTGCCTATCATCATCATCATGATATTCAACGGGCGCAAACATCCTCCTGTTGCACTGTTCATCGGGCTCCAAACACTAACGGCATCATCATGTTATGCGACACCACCTTCGTCAGCAGGATATCCAAATATCCGGTTGCTCCAAATATCCTGATGACGATCACTTCAGCACCTTCCCTTCGATGCCCCGATAGCCGACGACACAGGCAACAGCATCATGATAAGACTTATCCGGTTCTCTCGAAACCTCCTGATGATGTTTCACAACTTTCTGCCTACGCCGATACACCTCCTGATGATGTTTCACAACTTCCTGCCGAGAGCCTACGCCGATGCCTAAACCCTTAGCGACGACAGGATCAACATGCATAGGGGGATATCTCAATATCCTGATGATGATGACGTCATATGCGGATGACGATGACGTCACACAATATCCTGATGATCTCTTCAACACTTAGCCAAAAACCCGAACTTTCACTCCCGCATCTGTTAGCGATATGCGGATGATGGGCACTCACAGAAGATGATCTTGACGGCGATATATACACTGAGTATCTATCTGACTTACAACATCCTGATGTACTTGCAACATGTAAACTTCAACAGTTTCATAATCCGATCTTCACCTTATGCCGATGTACTCCTCTTTGACAACTCCTGACGATGATCACCCCGACGAACTCGCACTTCATGCACTCAACTACATCATGTTCACCTTCACTTATCCGGATGACAACGTCTAAAGGGACTGCAGGATATAAACCGAAATATCCTGATGAAGCCGTTTTGACGAACTTTCAACCTTAGCGAAATCTCACTTCGCCGATCCTCCAGGGATGTCCCGATCCACTCTCAGGGTGATCTTCCAACTCAATCAGCTCGACCTAGCACATGAAGATGCTAGGCTTCTCAACATCTGTCGACCGCGATCCTGCACACCTGCATGCAAACAGAAAACAAACTACCTCCTAATCTACTGTACACAACCATTCCACCGATTCGACGAATCAACCGGTGGAATGGATCAGCATGTCCATGAAACCACCAGATCAGCAAAACGATTAAACAATGGAAACCAGCCAGATAAAGAACACAAACAGGATCTCTTTATTGCTTTCAAAAGATGTAATTACAATGACCAGTCTCTCTCTGTGCAACCTAGCTCGATCGATGATATCTCTATCTGTATGTAATATCAACCGATCCTCATCCTTAAGTAGATTTTCCTACGAGTACTACTGACCCGACTCCAAGCGGCTGGGAACTCTCCAAGCGGCTGGGAGATCCAACCGGACATACATCATGACAGCTGTTCTAACAAACTTAACTAAAAATAGTAAAAGCCTGGTCAGCATGATCTTATCATGATCAGCGTGACCTTATTGCATGCAATTGGTCTTATCAGACCTTCTTGAAAACATAAACAAGACCTATAACAAACTAACTGCCTCATGGAGGCCAGCTGTTAGGTAGGTGCCTCTGCACCAGAATGCCTAAACATGCTTATATATGAAACTACAAACACTCCCACCAAGAATTTCATAATTCAAACTTACTGTGTCCGCATAGGACCTAAATAACAGTCACAAGTCGACACTTAAAATTTGGACCTAACCCAAAATAGGGCAAGACTAGGGTGCGGGCACCCAAGTCCTCCCTCCCTATTTTGGGAAGGGTTAGGTTCAAGGGATCCCCCTAGGTCCCATTTTCCATGGAACTTAGGGTTCATTTCATCGGGATGTCAAAATATGATGCAAGATGTCCTAAATGCAGATAGAAGACCTGGGAACTAAACCTTATGAGGGAAAAGCCCCCAAGGGTACATTTTTTGACATTACATTTAGCCCCCACTTTAATGTATGTATAAATGCGAGGCCAATACATGCATTAAAGTATGGTCAACAAACACAACAAACATTGCAAGCATGGAGAAGACATGCCAGACACATTGAAGATAATGACAGGCACACAAAACATAGAGAAGATAGCTATAGTCACATAAAACATGGAGAAGACAACATATGCATAGAAGACAGCTAATGCATAGATGACAATGAATGATTTCTTTTCTTTTCTTTTTCTCATATACATATGAAATGCAAATGCAAGTATAGGAAAGTAAACACCCCTCCCATAATGCAAGAAGCACTCATCGCACTAGGCTTTAAACTACACATGGGGAAACACACACACAAGACATGCCAAACCTTCAAAAATGCAGGAAGAACTCATCATGCTAGTCTTTAGACTGCATATGGGGCAACAGACACACCAAACAAATCAAGCATGCCAAACACACACTTTGAAGACACAGAGAAAACATGACAGACGAACGATGGAGTGTTCTGTTGATGATTGTTTTAACACAGTCATAACAATAGTTAAAATTCACATTAAATGAACCAAAACTGACTTGAAAGATATGAAGGAATTGGTTAAGATTTGTTTAATCCCATGTTTAATATGGTTAGGTCTTGGCCTATTGGGCAAATTCAGTAGGTTGATGTGAAGCTGTAATGTTCAAGGGGCCTTACGTGATTTAAGGTTACTTGATGATTTAATGGACTCAAACTATGCAAAAGATCATAAATATTAGCATATTGTTCATTCTTTTTTTGCATAAACTTGTTACTATGTTACAAAGCTTTAAATGATTTATATTATTGCAAGCTTTCTCCTTTTCAATATTATGAAAACTGTCTACTTTCAACTCAGCTATATATGCTTCTTTCAAATATGAGACAATTTCCTTTAAATTTCTATGTTTTAAGCTAAGTATTTTCAGGTGGGTTGGGAAAAGTTAGAAAGATCTAAACTAAACTTCATTCGTTCTACCGAAGGATTTAAATGTTCTGTTATGCACTTTGTAAATAATGCAGTAAATTGATCAAATCCACAGACAAAAACCTTAAGTGTACATTCTGAGCATTTTCACAAACATACACTTAAAATTGCAAGCTCTAAGAGAAAATGTTTCAAACACAATGAAGTGCCAGAAAACATTCAGAAGATAGATGCAAAATTCTAGATTCAATTGTATTGGAAATAGACAGTCATATAAGATTTACAATGTCTGAATGACTCTTAGCTTCATTGATCAAATTACAGAAAACTTACAAGCTTTACAGATATAGTAAGGAAGTAGGATGTTCCACATGTTCCTTATTATAGACACAGGCGACCTCCTTCTACTTCTAAATACTAAGCTAAATTACAACCTTCACTTATGTTCTATAAGTCCCTGGTATTACAAATCCCTGTGTATCGTATTACAGTGTACAGAGGCACAATATATACTTGACCAATCTGTCCTCAGTACAACTCAAAACCCTAGTTAAACAATGGTTTAAACCTCTGGTTACAGCAATAAATGTTGAAAAATAAGTCTCCCAAAAATATCTCTGAGCATACATCAAATCTGGGTGAAATATGTCCTTCTGGAAACCCTAGCAGCTCAAAAATAACTTCTGTTGTTTGCTGCAATGATGTCTTCAGCTGCCTTTTGTCTTCATCAATGAAGACCCTTGACTTTTTGCACCTCATCCTTATTTTCCTTGGCCTCTGAGATTTGATCTCTCTTCCATGACGCCATTGCCATCAAGTTTCAGCTCCTTCCTCAACTACAAACCCGCAAAAATAGACAAGAATGAATTAGAAATTTATCAAGTTGCTTCGTCAATTTATTACCTAGTTAGAAGGTTAGATGGGCATTAAAGCTTTGCCCTTATTTCCATCTGTACACCCACAAACAGACAAGAATTAAGCATCATCGTCTAATAAACTAGCAGGAAAAATTTAAACATTACATTGCATCAGGATGAGAGCGTAAACATAGATATCGGGTCCTGAAACAATGATTAATCGCATATCTAAACGCATACACAGCATTTAAAAAGGTCAAGTCAATCTTCATTGACCAAAAACATGCATTGGGCTCCAAAATGGATTCAAAAATCCATCGCTCTGCTTTCCTGCCTTTTTCCTTGCTTAATTCCCTGTATCTTCCAATATACAAGCCAGGTGTGATACATTCGTTTAATTGGATTTTAATTTTCTCTGAGTTCCGTGCTGTATATCGGCAATGTATGTATCTCTTCATATGCATTCAGGCATAGAACATACAAGTACTTAACTCAATTTTATAACTTTTCAATTCCGCCCAATGTATACTTCGATGCATATTGTGCTTGTATCTTCCAATATACAATCAGATATACATATAATGAATTAACTCATTCTAACTTTCTCTCGCGTCTGTAGCTTTGTATATTGGCATGCATTTTTTGATATATATTGAGTAATGATGCATCTACTTAACCAAATTTAATTCTTCACTAAGATCCATATTGTATGTTTATCGCATTGTATAAATTACCATGTATGCATTGCTTTGTATCTCAAACATGCATACAAGGTGGAAACTTGCAATCATTTAATCTCATTTCATAATGTTTTGGCTCCGCTCTTTGTACATTTCGTTGCATGTTTACTTTGTATACTTCGCAGTCATCTAACATACAAACCCCAAATATACATAGATTTAATGCTATTCCATAGTTATTTTGATTCTGCCATTTGTATGTTTAACTTGTATCATTCACTTGTATATCGGCAAAATACAAACACCCGATATACAAGTGGTGGGGACCACATTTCTCTCTCCTCTTGTATGTTTACACCTGTATGCATTCGTTTGTATGTACACAGTGCCTTGTATACTTCACCCTTTGTATGTTTCATTTGTATGTTTGAAACATACAAACACTGAAACATACAAAGCATCGAACATACAAACAGTCAACTCCTCTTAATAACTTTTCAGGTCCGCACAGTGTATACTTTATTGTATGTATTAATATACAAGCCTGAAGCATACAACAATTTAACTCTACTTCATAACTTTTCAAGTCTATAGCTTGTATATTTCATTGTATGTTTCGACCTGCCAGACATACAAATGAAAGATACATGCAATGGATTTTAAACATTTATCCATTTCAATACTAAACTATTTCAGGTCCACCTTGTATGTTTACATAGAATCCTTTAAAATGCATACAAGGAAAAGGACATAGAATTGACTTTGTATATGAAAGTGATATACAAAGGGGATTGTATATGCAACATGCAAGTGACCCAACATGCAAAGGGGATTGTAAATGAACCCGATTGTAAAAGTGACTAAGTATAAAAATGACCTTGCACATACAAATGACCCTGTATATGGACAGCGATATACAAAGGTCTTTGTATACAAGGGAACTTGCATACAAAGGGCCTTGTATATGTAACCCGATATACAAACAGACTTGTATGTGCAAACAGCAAACCCTTCCCTTGTACATTTTACCAAAATGCTTATAACTTGCAAAATATGGCAAATTTTAAGATGGTTCAAAAAGCAACCCTAGCTCATTTCTCACAAGGAATCCAACCATATTATGCCCTAGTACTGAAATATAATTTTTTCTTTATTTTTAACAAAGTTTGCAATTTTTACCCTCTTTTTCCCTTTACCACCAAACAAAGCAGCACACACAAGCAAAAGCAACAAGCCACAGCAGGGGTCCTCATTTTGCCTAGGAGTAAAATGGGGTGTGTTGTGAACATCATAACAACTAGAAACCAAACAAAGAAATTAAATTCAAAGCATTCAAGAAAACTAAGTGAAATAAATCCATAACTTCCAACTATCTTTCCTGTAGATCATTATTCAACTTGAGACCTAACGTATTCAATAAGGGTGCATAAATTTTCATTTTTAGTTTAAGTGTGTGCACGTGATTAATCATCCTCATCCTGAAGATCAGTTGAACAAACCAGTGACTGATATTAGCCTATGTAGTTGAGGATATTCCCTCATAGTCGACCGGATAGAGCCTTGTTGCCAGCGAGCGTCTATAGCCCCAGCAAGGTTATCATTACAATTCTCCTAAGTAGAGCCCCACTACTAGTGAGCGTCTATAGCACTGGTAGAGTTACTTAGATGGCTTAATCTAGATTTTTAGTATAATCCACTTTATTATATTTTTATATTTTATATTTTATTGATTTTGATATTTGATAGAAATTTCACAAGATATAGCAATTTGTAACTTTATGATGCAAGGAATGAGCACTTGCCGAAATTAAGCTAAGAATTGTAATGGTAGCAAGGGTGACCTTAGATTTTTCACCTAATATCTACATTGGTAGGTTCAATAAATCCAAGGATTTTAGGTGTATCATCATGAGAAACTTCCCTTGAATTCTCAATCACTACTATTGAATACAAAAAATTAACAAGTAAATCAACTTTCTATATTCATGACAGCAACAAAAAGTTATGCATAAATTGCAAATAATTAACCTAAATGTTCTAAATTTTATACTGTTTTCAATGGTTGTTGGTCTGCTCCTTCGTACTCCAAAGCAAAACAAAAAACCCTGTTGAAGGAACAACAAAGCAAAGAAAACAAGCAGACTGTACAAACAACTAACCTATGAAAGGAAACAACAGAAAGAAAGACAAGAAAGCAAAGAAAAGAAACAAAACAACTACTCTACCACACTATACAAGACACTACAAGGCAAACAAAACCTAGGAAAAGACCCAAAGACACCTATATTTGCATATTTCCTTAGATTGTGCAGGAGTATCAGGGCATTAGTTATGGTTCTTAACTTAGCAAATTCATCCTTGTATTCTAAAAAATATTTTTGTATTCTAAATTCATTGTGTTTAACAGAATAATCTCTTATTATCAGTAACTGAGGAAGCTCATCATGTTCATGATTAATCCATATGCATGTCCTATCTCCCAAATTTCCATGATCAAAATAGTACTCAGCATTATTAACTGAGGAAAGGAAAGAGACCACCTGATGTATTTCTGGTTCTGTTGGATAGGCCTGTTTATTGACAGCTAGTCCTCCCTTCAACTTTGCACTTTCATTGCCTAGCTCCATGTCTAGCTTCTCTTCAAATTGAAAGATGAATGACTCTAGATGTATCATTTCTTCATTTTTATCTAGCTTTGTTCCTTTATTCCAGATGTTTAGTTTATCCTCAAATTCAGCAAACTTCTCAATGTTCTCATCAGTTCCCTGCACATCAGCACTTAAGTGAGTATATTCATCACCATAACCTGATATACATAAATTAATCCTTTCTAGATCACTTGACTGTAAAGGTGGAACAACATCTTTTGATTGATAGGAATACTCCCCTATTTCACTTTCAAAATAATGCTGGGGTGATGCCTGATTATGCACAGCAATAGCATGATCCTCTGTGTCCTCAATTTTCATGAATTGTTCATCAAATAATTCTATCCAGTGTGGAGTTTGATTCCACTGATCTGCAACAATCTTGAACTTGATCATTTAATTTAAAGAAGTCAGCTATGAAACTAGGATTTACTTTCTTTTATATGACTTCATCAGTTGCTATAATAGGAATCTCATCAACTGCAGTGCATTTAAATTCTTCCATCTATCCACATTTCTCTTCACCATAAAATGACTCAAGGAAAGATGTTTTACTACCCTTTCCTATGACTCCATTATTTGCTGATACAAAAAATTTCTTGGCCAAATTATTTTCATTAAAACTTTTCAGGTCAGACCCAGAGATTTCTTTTTGACAAGTATTCCTTAGTAATTCCATGTTTTTATCAAATACATCAAGACCAACTTAACTTTTCTCTCTCTTTTCATTAAATCCTCTTTGCTTATCATCTAGAAGATGAACATGAGATGTGATTTCCTCCCTGTATTTTTTAGGATATTTATACCTTTCACTAACCTTAATCACACTTGGACCTTGACAAAAAGGTAGATTATTTTTCTTACCATCACATGATTCTAGAAAAGAGATTTTACTATCCTTTATTTTTAGCATTGGTTCAATCATTGCATTCTCTAAACAATTAATGATTGCTGATATTGCATCCTCCTGCTACTCCATAATCTCCTCATTTTCCTGCCAACTTTCAGCCTTATACACATCTAAGAGAGAGATTAGTCCCTTTAAAGCCAAATCCAACCTTGTAAGAAAAGTTAAACAATTAACTTCACCATGCTCTGTGGACTTATGTACCCTACACCTTCTAAATAAACCATAGTTAGATAAATTTTTAGGATAAAGCTGTTCATTCAAAGTTTCTTGAAATGAAGGGATGTTAACTTGAAAACTATCCCCATATGAGTCCATTAAAAATGAGACCTTGCTTTCAACCCTTTAGTTTTTTTTTTGAAATTTTATGAGATCCAACATATGTCAGAATAAAGCCTTAAAACTTAGAAAATCAGCCTTAAACTCTATCAGGCCCTCCTTCTAGTGCCGGAAAAACTGTTGATGATTGTTTTAACACAGTCATAACAATAGTTAAAATTCACATAAAATGAACCAAAACTGACTTGAAAGATATGAAGGAATCAATTAAGATTCGCTTAATCCCAAGTTTAATATGGTCAGGTCTTGACTTGTTGGGAAAATTTAGTAGGTTGATGTGAAGCTATAATGTTCAAGGGGCCTTACGTGATTTAGGGTTTCTTGATGGTTTACTGGACTCAAACTATGCAAAAGATCATAAATATCAGCATGCTGTTCATTCTTTTTTGCATAAACTTGTTACTATGTCACAAAGTTTTAAATGATTTATATTATTGCAAGCTTTCTCCTCTTCAATATTATGAAAATTGTCTACTTTCAACTCAACTATATATGCTTCTTTCAAATATGAGACAATTTCCTTTAAATTTTTGCGTTTTAAGCTAAGTATTTTCAGGTGGGTTGGGAAAAGTTAGAAAGATCTAAACTAAACTTCATTCCTTCTACTAAAGGATCTAAATGTTCTATTATGCAGTTTGTAAATAATGCAGCAAATTGATAAAATCCATAGACAAAAACCTTAAGTGTACATTCTGAGCATTTTCACAAACATACACTTAAAATTGCAAGCTCTAAGAGAAAATGTTTCAAACACAATGAAGAGCTAGAAAACACTCAAAAGATAGATGCAAAATTCTAGATTCAATTGTATTGGAAACAGATAGTCATATAAGATTTACATTGTCTGAATGACTCTTAGCTTCATTGATCAAATTATAGAAAACTTACAAGCTTTATAGATACAGTAAGGAAGTAGGATATTCCACATGTTCCTTAATGCAGACACAGGTGACCTCCTTCTACTTCTAACTACCAAGCTAAATTACAACCTTCAATTCTGTTCTATAGGTCCCTGGTATTACAAATCCCTGTGTACCGTATTACAGTGTACAGAGACACAATATATACTTGACTGATCTTTCCTCAATACAACTCAAAACCCTAGTTAAACAATGGTTCAAACCTCTAGTTACAGTAATAAATGTTGGAAAACAAGTCTCCCAAAAATATCTCTGAGCATACATCAAATCTGGGCAAAATATGTCCTTCTAGAAACCCTAGCAGCTCAAAAATAACTTCTGCTATTTGATGCAATGATGTCTTGAGCTGTATTTTGTCTTCATCAATGAAGACCCTTGACTTTTCACACCTCATCCTTATCTGCCTTGGCCTTTGAGATCCAATCTCCTTCCATGACGCCATTACCATCAAGTTTCAGCTCCTTCCTCAACTCCAAACCTACAAAAACAGACAAGAATGAATTAGAAATTTATCAACTTGCTTTGTCAATTTATTACCTGGTTAGAAGGTTAGATGGGCATTAAAGCTCTACCCTTATTTCCATCTGTGTGCCCGCAAACAAACAAGAATTAAGCATCATTGTTTAATAAACTAGCAGGAAAAATTTAAACATTACATTGAATCAGGCTGAGAGTATAAACACAGATATCAGGTCCTGAAATAGTGATTAATCACATATCTAAATGCATACACAGCGTTTAAAAAGGTCAGGTCAACCATTGTTGACCAAAAACATGCATTGGGCTCCAAAATGGATTCAAAAATCCATCGCTATGCTTTTCTGCCTTTTTCCTTGCTTAATTCCATGTATCTTCCAATATATAAGCCGGGCATGATACATTCGTTTAATTGGATTTTAATTTTCTCTGAGTTCCACGCTGTATATCAGAAATGTATGTATCTCTTCATATGCATTCAGGCACAGAACATACAAGCACTTAACTCAATTTTATAACTTTTCAATTCTGCCCAACGTATACTTCGATGCATATTGTGCTTGTATCTTCCAATATACAATCGGATATACATACAACAAATTAACTCATTCTAACTTTCTCTCGCATCCACAGCTTTGTATATTAGCATGCATTTTTTGATAAATATTGAGTAATGATGCATCTACTTAACCAAATTTAATTCTTCGCTGAGATCCGTATTGTATGTTTATCGCAATGTATAAATTACCATGTATGCATTGCTTTGTATCTCAAACATGCATACAAGGTGGAAACATGCAATCATTTAATCTCATTTCATAATGTTTCGGCTCCACTCTTTGTACATTTTGTTGCATGTTTACTTTGTATACTTCACAGTCATCGAACATGCAAACCCCAAATATACATAGATTTAATGCTATTCCATAGTTATTTTGATTCTGCCATTTGTATGTTTAACTTGTATCATTCGCTTGTATATCAGCAACATACAAACGCCTGATATACAAGTGGTGGGGACCACATTTCTCTCTCCTCTTGTATGTTTGCACCTGTATGCATTCATTTGTATATACACAGTTCCTTGTATACTTCACCCTTTGTATGTTTCGTTTGTATGTTTGAAACATACAAATGCCGAAACATACAAAGCATCGAACATACAAACAGTCAACTCCTCTTAATAACGTTTCGGGTCCACATAGTGTATACTTCATTGTATGTATTGATATACAAGCCCGAAGCATACAACAATTTAACTCCACTTCATAACTTTTCAAGTCCACAACTTGTATATTTCATTGTATGTTTCGACCTGCCAAACATACAAACGAAAGATACATGCAATGGATTTTAAACATTTATCCATTTCAATACTAAACTATTTTGGGTCCACCTTGTATGTTTACATAGAATCCTTTAAAATGCATACAAGGAAAAGGACATACAATCGACTTTGTATATGAAAGTGATATACAAAGGGGATTGTATATGCAACATGCAAGCGACCCAACATGTAAAGGGGATTGTAAATGAACCCGATTGCAAAAGCGACTAGGTATAAAACGACCATGCACATACAAACGACCATGTATATGGATAGTGATCTACAAAGGTCTTTGTATACAAGTGAACTCACATACAAAGGGCCTTGTATATGCAACCCGATATATAAACAGACTTGTATGTGCAAACAACAAACCCTTCCCTTGTACATTTTACCAAAATGCTCATAACTTGCAAAATATGGCAAATTTTAAGATGGTTCAAAAAGCAACCCTAGCTCATTTCTCACAGGGAATCCAACCATATTATGCTCTGGTACTGAAATGTAATTTCTTCTATATTTTTAACAAAGTTTGCAATTTTCACCATCTTTTTCCCTTTACCACCAAACAGAACAGCACACACAAGCAAAAGCAACAAGCCACAATAGGGGTCCTCATTTTTCCTAGGAGTAAAATGGGGTGTGTTGTGAACATCACAACATGTTCCTATTTCTAGTCTCATCACCATCTCAGGCACATTATAGGCACACACAGATGATTGGGCTTTTCCACAACGATTGCCAAAGACACGCTTAAGGATTGAGTTAGTCACAAAACTGCTCCCTGCCTCCCAATGAGGACTTTTTGAAAATGGCAAGATGATGTAATCTACTCTAAGAAGTACACCATCTCCACCTCTACAGAGAGCTTAAGATGATTGATTGATTGCAAACAAACTCAGAATGCAGGAAGCACTCATTGTGCTAGTCTTTAAACTGCACTTGAGGACAAGCACATTGCTAACATCTACAATAGATAGCTTACCTTATATATGCCCCCACCTTAAGGTGGTTGATATCATGCATCAATATCAAGCACATTAAGGTAGGAAGAAAATAGACAAGGGAACAAGGACTTTCAAAAAGCCCATGCCCCCTAGAGGTGACATGTACTTTACGATCACCAAATATTCCCACAAACACATTCCTGCAAGAAAAGTGTTAGCATCTATATAATCATGATCAAAAACAACATCAATGCATATGAGCAATCACACAAAGAGCCAAGGTTATACTATGAATTTGGAGATCAAGGATAAACATGGGGCTATATCACAAAAATATCAGAACTGAGTGTTACCAAGGCAAGATTGAAAAATGAACAAAGTGCATGGAGCACAGTATTGTTATATTTTGTAAGTGAGATAAAACACCATCAAAATCACTACATAGAAAGCATGGAGTGCTTTTACTAGCCAAGTGTCAGATAATATATAACAACCCCATCATCATATTAGGAACTAAGTCTAATTTTTTTATTTCTCGCTAAAGGGACACTAGATCTGGATCAGTATAAATGTTTTTGATCATCTGCTGGCTAGATAGAAACACTAGATGAAGGGAAACAATAAATAAGAGAGGATAAAAAAGTGTCTTAGGGATAGTCATGTAGGAAGGTGCCCCCAATTCACCAACTGCAACGCTATGTATGTAAGACACAACACACAATGATGAAATCAGAGAGAGGCAATATAGAAGAATGATGATACAAATAGAAGAAGGTCATAACAGAGTCAGTCTCCTGGTATCTCAGGCCTTACAAGAGAATCTGGGGTCATCCCAGGAGGACTAAACAACACATAACACATCATGGGGAAAGTATGTCATGAGAGAAATAAAGGGTTAGAAATACTTACCTATAGGATTTTTGTATTAGATTTTTGAACTTGCAAACCTCTTGGAGAGGTACTCGATCATGTTAAGTGCAAAGTTTGAGTGGTTCTTATGAAAGTCTTGTTTATTATCATATGATACTCATTTCTTAAATCCTTGTGTAAATGTGTTTTTTTGTTGCTTATGAGGAGGAGAACCACTATTATCTCCAACTACTGACAGTGATCTTACTCTTTGCTAATTTTTAGTGAGTTTTCATTGTTGAAGCCATCTAACACAGTAACAAGAATTATCATGTACCATCTCACTCATTTGTATCGGTTGTTTTACTTGTTTTTCTGATGTCTTTTGGTTATCTCCCAACCCTTGTAAGGATAATGGAGGTAGAACCTCAACATAAATCCCATTTCTTCGTGGATGAGGTGGGTTATCCAACTATTCCTTATCCACTTCAATCATACCCACAATGTTATCATATTCCAAGTAATCATCACCAGCTACTTCCACTAAACCCTGTTATCATATTCCAAGTAATCATCAGTATGCTTAGGGAAGGGATTGGTGAAGATTTGTAAATTCTGATTCAGCAGAGCAACCAACTTATTTCCATTATCATTCACATCTGATACCTGTATGACATTCAAATCAATGAGGTCTTGTATTTCATGTTTAAGATGTATACATCATTCAATATCATGTCCTTGTGTCTAATGGAAATGACAAAAGGCATTAGCATCGAAGTAAGGTCCATGTGCTTTACTAGGATCGATAGGCTTAATCGAGGGAAGCTTTAGAAGGTTATTACTCACAGCTTGATTCATGATAGAATGGTAAGACTCAGATATCGGAGTAAATTTTCTTGGTTGATATGATGTCTTCTTCGGATTAGTGATAGAAGACACATTAGAATAGTTGTTCATATTCGGTCCATTAACCCTAATCAAACTCCTATTATTATTATTCCTCTTAAAATTGTTTTGTGACGATACACCCATGGATTAACCAACTTGAGCCAATGAGTTTTGGTTTTCATACTAACTAGACGAAAGTTGGTAATCATGAAGGGCAGTGCATAAATGTTGAAAGTAGTTATACTTCATCAAGAGGATCTTATCATGAATGTTAGGTTGTAGATTAGTGATAAACAGCTTCTGAACATCCTCATCTTTCATTTGATATTGAATTTGCACATATAAAGCTTGATACTAACTAATAAATTCAGTTAACTTCTCTTTCAGACCTTGCTTACAATGAACTAAGTCAATCAAAGAGACTTGAGGTCCAATGTTTGCTTGAAAATGTTGTAAAAATTGATCAACTAACTATGAAAAGGAGTGTATTGAATTTGGAGGCAAAGAGCAAAACCATTTTAAAGCAGTATCTTTGAGGGATCGTGGGAAAAGTTTTGCCAACAAGTCCTCTTCAAAATAAAAATCACTACACATAGCTGTGAACACTACCACATGAGTATTAGGATCACCTTTTCCACCATATTTTTCAAAGAGAGGAGTCTCAAACCTATCAGGCATAGGAGTTCTCATGATGGCATAGGACAGGGGATTATGGGCATGATATGTTAGTATATTAGGTTGCAAAGAATTTGTCAAATTTGTTAACTTTTGTTGTAAAGTAGTCATGCCCTGCAAGAGTTGGTTTAGGATGGCATCATTGGGAGATGTGGTTTGTTACAAGGAATTGGAACCAAAGTGAGGAGGTGATTGAGTCTGAGATGTGATAGGCAGAGGCTGTGAATAGGTCAAATGGTGGTTGGACATAATGGTAGGTGGCATGTGGTTGAGAATAACTATATGTAATGGGAGGTTGAGAATAAGTGGGATGAAGAGGTGGTTGAGAGCAATTATTCATAGAGAAGGTCCCCTTAGAAACCAAATTCTAATAATTAAATCCCACATTTCTGTAATTAGTTCCATTAGATACTTCAATACCAGTGGTAGTATTACTACAAGCATTCACATCAGTTGTTAAGATCGTTGATGTAAAGGTAGATACTCTCGTAGTCGGTATAGGTGCAGATACTTATGTATGAGATGGTGACAGAGTGTTACTTATTACTTTTACACATTTAGTCACTAGCATAATATTGGTTTGTATAATATGTTCTAAACCACGAATTGCATTAACATTGTCTTGTCCTTCTTTTATCAATTCTCTTACATGGTGAATCACAGGTATAGCTTCTTCAGCTATCCTCTCAGTTTGCACATATCTTTGAATTCAGCTAGGTCTTTATCAAGTTTATCTTTTTTCTCATCAGATACATGTCTTGTCACCTTAATAGTATCATCAACATCATGAAAAGTTTACTCTTTTATTGTACTTGTGATAGGTGTAATATCTTGTAACATTTGTGTCTCTCCTTTTGTAAAGAAGGTGTTCAATGTACCAATTTCTTCATGAGCACTAGATCCCATGTGTCTTACAATTCTTCTTAAAGGAATATTTATCTTAGGGCAGCGAGTTATGAGACTCATGCAGCAATATACACAAACCTTAGGTGCAAGATATGTTTAAATGCTTGATTTTTTGTACTTTTTTCAATGTAAATATATGAAAGAAAAGGTGTTGTAAAGATTTTGATCAGGGGAAGAGAGTAAAATGTCTATTATGATTCCAATAAATCAATAATATCCTTTACAACATGCTTTTGATGTAAATCTAGGATGATGACGAGTCAAAACCTAGTGAAAATGCCCAAAAATATGCAATTTTTCACCATTTTTCAATCCCAAGACCTAATGAAAGAGGTTTTGTAAGGAATTTTATGAGGTCTATAAAATAATAGAAATGATATCATTCATCTACAATCATAAAATCTTTTACAACATGCTTGAAGTGCAATCTAGGTCAAACCCTAGGGCAAATATAGCAAAAATATGCAATTTTTCACCAAATTTTCAATACAAGAGCCCAATAAAAAGGTATTGCAAAGAATTTTAAGAGGATAAGTAGATAATAACCCTAATAACATCAAATTAATGCAAAAAATATTCTTTACAACATGCCTATAGTCCAAATCTATAGAGCCGATAAGGTCAAATCTAGTGAAAATCAAGGTTTCTCAAGCCCTGGGTTTTAGATCTTAATGCAAAATACTATATGAATGTCTTGCAATCTGATTTATGATGAAAATTAAATCCACTCAGATATGAAAATAATTTTTGAGTCCTAGGTTGCAATAATGCAAGTGCAATTCTAATAAAAATCAATGAAAAATGCTAATTTTTGTTGAAATTTTCTATGTAAAAATGCAAATTTTTGAGATCTAAATGCAAATTTACACTAAAATGCAACACTACATCCAAATTCAAATTTGAATGAGTACATCAGATCAGTAGAAAAATTTGAAACAAGATTTTACCTACAAACCCTAGTTTTTGAAATTACTAGGTTATATGCAAAATTCAAAATTTCCAACAAAACCCTAGCAATTTTATGATGAAAATGCAATGCAAACTATTGGATTTTTGTAATTTTCTGCAACTTGACTCAGATATAATGTAAAAATCAGAAATTTGATGAAATTCAAATTAATTTATGCAAAATAGAAACCCTAGAATGCAAATTTTTTCAAAGTTTTCAAATTTTTTCAAAATTTTCAAATTTTTTGTAAGTTTTCCAATGCAATAAGATGAATGATAATATGAATGAATGAAATCACTGTAAATCTGAAGCAAAACAATCAGAAAGGTACAAACAATTCCAACAACACAGGTTCACCAAAATGTTTAAGGTAAAATTTGGATAGGGTTTGATTAGATGGTTTGTTTAGAGTCTATCCTCCTTTCACCTTTACATTCAAGGACTTTGGGTCAAGTGGCAATGCACTATCAGACCCTTGGTGACTTAGGAATGTTGGGAAGATTGTATTTGTGTGATTTGATTGTCAATTATGCTCAATTATACATCAAAACCCTAATTATGCAAATACGGAAGTAAATGGACAAATTACTAAAAATGCTGTGACAGAGAGATGTAAAATGATAGATGAATGTGCACATGTTTTCAAAGTTTGGGAAGCAAAAGAGCCAAGGACTAAGGAGTGGGCACCCAAGTCTAATGCCCTAATTTCATTCAGGATCTGGAAACTTGATCTGTAACCTATTCCTGTTGTCTTAGAGATTTCTTCGTCACAGAATCTGGAGGACCAAGGAGCAGGCACCCAAGTCTAGGGCCCTATTTTCATCTTTGGCATGCAAATCTGACACTTCGCAACACTCTCCTGCAACTCCACTTTTCCTACTTCTTCAACCTATAACCTGCAATCACAAAAAAATGGGGAGGGAGTTGTGGTATTTAGAGGCTTGCCTCAGTCAAGCCTTGGAGAGACATTCAAATCTTCTAAACACCGTTGTAAGAGAGAGAGCATTCCCTTGGGAGGTAGAGGTGAAAACCAAATGATAAATGCTTGAAAACACAAATGATGTCACCTTATAGTGAAGATCTCATGGAAGGACGAAGCTCTTCATGCCATGAGGAGATGATTGCTCAAATCTACAAATATAAACACATAAACAATACAATTATGTTCTTTCTACACAATGAATGCCTTGAATCACCTTTGGGATACACAAAGATCACAATTATCATCTAGTAATCATCTAGTTTACAAATTAATGCCTAAACATGCTTATATATGCAACTACAAACACTCCCGCAAAGAATTATTAATTCAAACTTACCATGTCGGCATAGGACCTAAATAACAGTCACAAGCCAACACTTAAAATTTGGGCCTAACTCAAAATAGAGCAGGACTAGGGCATGGGCACCCAAGTCCTCCCTCCCTATTTTGGGCAGGGTTAGGTTCAAGGAATCCCCTAGGTCCCATTTGCCATGAAACTTAGGGTTCATTTCATCAAGATGTCAAAATATGATGCAAGATGTCCTAAATGTAGATCGAAGA
Source organism: Cunninghamia lanceolata (assembly GCA_027924645.1). NCBI lineage: Eukaryota > Viridiplantae > Streptophyta > Pinopsida > Cupressales > Cupressaceae > Cunninghamia > Cunninghamia lanceolata. Next base: position 5,486,810 of record BSBN01001807.1, read on the forward strand.
CCCGAGAGCCAAACCTTATGAGGGAAAAGCCTCCAAGGGGACTTTTTTGACGTTACAGTTTCTAACAGAAATAAGACTATTAGGCAATTCTAAATTCTTCTTAAAACAAGAAAAGAAGATACTTTCTAAGATAGATGAATTTGATTAAATCTTGTTAGTTTTGTTCTCGAGGGAGATTACCCACCCCTCAAACTTAATCATCGAGATGTTCCTTATTACTCCCTAGCAAGTTATAGGGACAATGCCTAGACATCATTGTTGCAGCTATGTTAGGCATAAGTGCAGTAGTTCAACATGATGGCATTACCTATAAATGTGAACCAGAGGCACCATCAAAACCAAACACTATGTTTGCTTTTTAGGTTTCTCTTTATTAAGTTGATGGAATTGAAAAGAATGATAAAACATTGTAACGACATTATGCTTTATTCAACACATTTACAAATCATTCAGAGAAAGGTTAACAAATTATTTTTCACATTCAACTAATCATGATCAAAGTTGGAAGTTCATTACAAAAGAAAGTAAATTAACATAGTTATTCATCTTCAACTAATTACTACTAAGTGTTAAGAAAATAAAACATTTGTAAGAATTCCTAGCTTAATAGTTTGTTAACTAAATTTTGTGAATAAGACTTAAAATTGAGCATAGTAATTGTAGTAAAACTTTAAGTTCATTTTACTTTTAACTTATTTGTTTGATTGAGATTGGGTCAATTTGTTCAATTACCATTTGATAAGACTTTACTTTATAACTATCTAATTTGTTCCCACAATTGCGTATTGATTGAATAAAAGGAGAACAATTTGTTAATTTTTAACACCTATACTTTATTTGTTAGATTGTAATTCAACTTTAATTTTAACTAAGTAATGAAATGCATAACTTACCAAAATCTTTCTTAACTATATTGTAAACTAATAAAATTCAATAAGAGTATCATAAATTGCCCTTTCCATTGCAACTATTTAACTTAATAATAATTAAAACTTACATAACTAATTAAACTCAACAAGGATAAATTGGTCCATCTATTGCAACTATTTAAAATAATTATTAAAACTAGTTCAACTCAACAAGGATAAATTTGTCCATCCATTACAACTATTTAACTTAATAATTAAAATTTACCTAACTAATTAAACTCCATAAGGATAAATTTGTCCATCCATTGCAACTAATTAACTTGATAATAATTAAAATTTGCCTAACTAATCAAACTCAACAAGGATAAATTTGTCCATCCATTACAACTATTTAACTTAATAATAATAATTAAAACTTACCTAACTAATTAAACTCAACAAGGGTAAATTTGTTCATCCATTACAACTATTTAACTTAATAATTAGAACTTACCTATCTAATTAAACTCCACAAGGATAAATTTGTCCATCAAATCCCTATCAACCTGCATAGTAGGTCAAACCCCCTTATCGACCTGCATAGTAAGCAGCCAAGGGGTCGGTCTGCATGTGCAGCTCATGGCCCCAAAGCAGGGGGTGGTCTTCCCATGTAGGTCATGGTCCCCTTGAGGGGCTATCTTGCATGTGCAGGTCATGGGACCTACGCATGTGTAGGCCCTCGCGCCCTCTCTTCCCAGCCGCTTCAAAAGAATTTTTTTTTTTTAATTTTATTCTATAAAATAAATAAAATAATATAATTAGTATTAAATTTTTAACATAAATGTATATATATACTAGTATTTTGAAACCCTTGCAACAAACATATATATTTTTAATTTGGAAATCAAACCCTGATAAAATTGGGCATGGTTTTATCCTGTAACCCGCTCATGTAATTACTAGCCTAGAAAAAAGATTTTGGAGCAGAAATCAGAAAAAGAATAGGAAAAAGAAATTAAAAAATCCATTAGCTCCCGAGGGATGCCAAATCCTCATACAGAATAGTGCATCCAATAAAACCCTAGACCAATCTATCTTCCTCCTTCTTCCCCCCTTTTATCATGTATAACATTATTTAAAATCCCTTCCTCATGAATCCATGGAGTTAAGTTCTCCAAACCCTAGAGGAGTTTTCTCCTCTCATCAAGGAGGAATTTAGTAGCTAACAATATGCCAAGGATCCTGTGAAAGAAATCAATTAACCCTAGTTCATTCCCCAAAATATTCAATCCCTAAAAACTAGCTTTTATTATTAGTTTTATTTAATTTAATTATTCATAAGTCTTTTAATTATTTTTTATTTATTATTAAAATATTTCAATTCAATATTTATCTTATTTAATTATTTAATAAACATTTAGTTATTTTAATAATATACATTTAATACTTACGACTTAAATTTTATTTAAATAAAAGGTCCTTGTTTTATTATTAAATACTAGGGTTTTATATCATACAAATTTAATCAAGGTTGATGAACAAATTAAAGGATTAAATTCAATCTCAATCAATAATTAAGTTAGTAGCCAATTTGAAATTAGATAAAATGGACTAAGTTGATGGAGCATGTGAGCGAGAGCTCTGTGCAGTCCCGCGACCTACAGTAGGTCGCAGTCTACATGTGTTTGTTCTCTGTTGGATGCATTTTTTCTTTCTTGATCAGGCTCTCTGGAGTTGTTTTTAGCAAGGGGTGGGGTTTTTTAGCTTTCAGGGGGTTGGGGAGTTTTCTTAAGTGTGTACGTTGTTCAGTACAGGTGTGGGGTGTGAGGGCTTGAGGGGATTTTCTAATGGCAAGGTCTATGCCTTTGGGTGAGACGTCAGGGGATGCTGCTATGGCAGGGGTTGGTGACGAGTTTCCTCATCCATCCCCACCTGATGTTGGGGTTTTTAGCACTGGTTCTTTGAAATTGCACAAGATAAATGGATGCTTGGAAAGAGCTCAAGTTCGTCCGAAGCTGGTGATTCAAACAGAGGCAGTAGTCGAGGACCTGGAGTATTATAGAAAACATGTTTTAATCTGCAAATATATGGGATTGAGGCTTTCGATACCTTTTCTGGAACCCTAGATTCATAAGTCATGGAATCCAGAAGGTGATTTTGAAATCTTGCTAGCTGTGAATAACTTCTTTCTAGTGGTCTTTTCATGTATCTCTGATCATAATAAGGTTTTTGAGGGAGGGCCCTACTTTTATAATCAAGTTGGCATTTTCATGAAGCATTAGCATGCAAGCTTTAATTCGGCAGAGGAGCTTCCCTCAAAGGTGTCGGTGTGGGTTCATTTTCCTCAGTTGCCGTTAGAATGTTGGAGATAGGATATTCTATAATCAATTGCATTGCTACTGGGGAAGCCTATTGGCCCATCTTAGTAAACTCTAGTGAAGTAATTTTTTTCCTATGCCTGGGTCTATGTGGAGATTGATCTAAGCCAGCCTCTGCCAAATTCTATTGATTTGACTGTTGGGTCGACCTGCTGGACCCAATAGTTAGACTATGAGACTTTACCTTTTAGGTGCTGGCTGTACCATGAGTATGGCCATCTTCAAAGGAGGTGCCCTCATGCCTCAGGTGCTGGTGGTTCAAATAATGTGAAGGATTCATCTAATCCAAGGGCAGAAAAGGGTAAAGCACCCATGCAGGGGGTGGTACTAGATAAAGATGGCTTTGTGCTAGTTAAGGCATGAAATAAGAATCAGGGTCAGAAGAGGACTCTTTGGGATTGTCAAGAGGAGGAGACTGTTAACAAGTTTGAGGCTTTGGATGAATTAGTCCATGAGGAGGGGGTTTCTTCTAACATGCATGTTGAAGCTTCTCCTTTAGTTGATCATAATTCTAAGTCTTTGCCTATCACTACCTCGGTCCTAGTTCTTGTGGTGGCTTCTGGGGTGGCGATGGATTCAGTTGCTTCTCCCCCCGATGCTGGGTTTGAGGACTCTTGTGGTTTGGTGGAAACCTCCATGGCCTCTTTGGATGAAAGGGTGATTTTAGCCTATGGACCAGGTTTTGAAGACTCTGGTAAGAAAAAAGCCCTCTCTTCTTCTCTTATTCTGGGTCTACAGCAAAAATTCCTAAAAAAGTGTGCTCCTGATAAGCCCCAGAAGGTGGGGAGGAAGAAGGATCAAGAGGAAGTTAAGATGGTTAGAGAGACATTGGTGGAATTTGGATCAGTGAAGACATTGGATACTCACTTCTCTCACCCCTCACGATGATTGTGTTATCATGGAATGTAAGGGGTATGAATAGCATCCCTAGACAAAAGGCCATTCGAGACTTGGTTATTGCTCATTCTCTAGATGTGGTTTTCCTCCAGGAGACAAAGTTATCTATGGATGGTATGATATAGTGTGTTTCTAAGATTTGGAATAGAGGGTTTTGCCAGTGTGTGGGTGTGTAAGGCAGCTCAGGGGGTTTTGTCCTTGGTGAATTTCTCCTGTTTGGTGGGTCTCTAGTTGATTTTCCATTTCTCCGGTTGCAATTAGTTTGGAGACGGGGGAAAGAATTCTTCTTTCTAACATTTATGCTCTGACAAATGTTCTTGGTAAGACTCTCATGTGGTCTCATATCAATTTTTTGAGATTGTTGGATCCTTTCCTCCCCTAGATTATGGCAGGTGACTTCAATGCAATTGCTTCCCTTAAGGAGAAAAGTGGGGTGTGCCTCATTTGGACCCCTCTTCTAATCTTCTAAGGGATAATTTGGCTCAGCTTAGGCTTTTGGATATCAAACCTTCGAATGACATGTTTACTTGGAATAATAGGAGGCTTGGGGATGATGCCATTTTTGAATAGTTAGACAGGTTTCTTGTTTCCTATTTTTGGGTGGGTGACAAGTGGCTATCATGTTCTAAAATTTTAGATTGGCAAGGATAAGACCATTGGCCAATCAAATTCTCTACCCATTTGGCTAGTGGTCCTAAGAAACATACTTTTAGATTTCATCTTATGTGGCTCAGGGAGGAGAGTCTTCTTGACTTGGTTTCTAGATGGTGGACTAAAGGACAACCTGCTTTTGGTATAGCTATGTACTCATTTGTGAAGAGGCTTCAATATGTGAAATATAAACTGAAACATTGGAATAAGTATCAATTTGGCAATGAGTTTTAGCAAAAAAGGGTTGCCCAAGAGTGCTTTGATTCTATTACCAGGCAGATTCGGGACTAGGGTCTTGATGCAAATTTAAGTAGGCTTGAGGTTAGTGCAGTTAAAGACCTCAAGGAATGGGAGCTTCGTGAGGAAATGTTTTGGAAACAGAAGGCCTATGTTGATTGGCTTCAGGAACAGGACATGAATACTTCCTTCTTTCATAAATCGGTGAAGGATCGAAAACAACGTAACTTTATCTCTTCTCTCTGCTCTCCTAAGGGTTCTATTCTTTCTTCCTCTTCAGGGATCTCTTGTTGGATTTAGGACAGACAACTAAGAGGGGGGTGAATTAGTTGTTCAAAACTTTCTTCCAATTAAACACTTAAATCTACTTTGTAATTCAGTAGTACAATAATAAATCAATCATGGAAACATAATGCATTAAATCAAGAGTATAAACACATTAACACACAAGACACCAAGATTTTGACATGGAAAACCTAGTTAAGGGAAAAACCACAAGGTGATTAACCCAAGATTGTATTCTCTATTAGAAGAATAGAAAGAACAAAATTGCACATGCCAATTAGGGCTCACTACCCAAGCACACTGCTCACAAGAGGCCCACTGCCTACAAGAGATACACTGTCTACAGAATAATAAGTATCCCATACTTGAACTGGAGAATAGCATCTTCACCATGCTTGAGTCAGTTCCATTTAAGGTCAATACTTCTGCTCTGCCTTTTGTTCTACTCCTCTCTACCACACTCTCATCCCCACAAGATACGCTATTTGAAATGACTTTACAACTCCTTATTTATACAAGACATCGACTTAGGAATAACCATCCAAGTCAGCATACAATACAGAGCAAATGTATAAATGCAACATGACTAATTACAAAGGGACTTCACGTGGATCAACACATCGTTAGCCACACAGATCTGAGACTTCAATATTCCTTTAGGAACACGCCATTCTTCATAGAACATCTCCAAGATCATCTACAGGATGTGTAACTCATCCAGTTGGCCATACTTAGGAAGAACATCATCATCCAGAAGTAATTCTTCATTTACTAGCTCAATCTTTAATGTGGACCACCAACACAAATTAGACACAATCCAAAGACCTCCACAAGCTTTCTTGAATCACCAAGAACATCCACACTACTACTATCTACTGAAATCATTCTCTCCTTCATCCAAAGCCTCAAGAACATAGTCTGTCAACACTGTCATATTGGAATAGATGCTTGCGGACATCCAGATCACAAACCAATTGAGTTGTCACTTCACATTGAATTCCTAAACACTTCACTGAATCCACAGAATAATAGATTTCATTTTTTGAGCTCATCAGACCTATCTGTGTCACTCTGTTACCTCTAAACATCTGTCGGAACCGATTTTACCTAAGTGGCCATAACTTCTTCAGATCTTCATGTAGACCTCTGAAATCTCTACTGGATCATCTCAAGACACATATCTACAAACCCTTTGAAGCGTATCCTCTGATATTCAACTTAACTGGGATTTTTACCTCACTGTCTTCACTGTTCTTCTCTATCCCTGATTAGGACTAATTTTCTCAATATCCTCAGTACACAGTTCATCCAATCCTTACCATTAATACAATAGGAATATGTTGACATCAATGACAACACCGGTTAGGCCCATACTTGTAACAATCTCCCCCTTTGTCATTGATGGCAACATACGATGTGAAAAACTATTTTAACCATCAAAACAAGAACTTCTCCTTACTATCACAACTCCCCTATCAACAACAACCATTCACATGTCTTCTCTTCCTTTCCTACTCCCCCTTTGATCAAAAATCACTTATTTTTCACATGTCTTCACTCCCGCTTTGACATCAATGGCAAAGGGCACATACTTACATTACTTCAGAATCATGCCAACTACTCCCCTTGAGTAGTAGCTTTCCATCATCAGTCTGAACCACAAGATATGACTATGAGATCCATCAGACTGATGCACGTCAGTGTAGCTTAATGCAGAACTGGAGGGATAATAACCCCTAACTTCTCCTTGAGATACTCAAAAGAGTCCTTAGGTAGAGGTTTGGTAAAAATATTTGCGATCTGATCCTTGGAAGGCACAAACTCCAATCTGACTTCATTCTTGTTCACTTGCTCTCTCAAAAAGTGAAACTTGATGGAGATATATTTAGTCTTTGAATGCAACACCGGATTCCTAGATATATTTATTGCACTTGAATTATCATAGAAGATTGTGATATGTTCTTCATACTCTACTCTGATATCTCTTAGCATTTGCTTCATCCACAAAACTTGAGTGCAACTACCTGCTGCTGCAATATATTTTGCCTCAACTGTGGACAGAGATATTGCCTCTTGTTTCTTGCTTAGCCAAGAAACCAATCTCTTCCCCAAAAAGAATGCTCCACCACTTGTACCCTTCCAGTCATCCACATCTCCTACCCAATCCACATCTATATATGCATGAAGAGAGAAATCATGATCTCTAGGATACCACAAACCATACTCAACTATCCCTTTAAGATATCTAAAAATCCTCTTGATTGCCATGACATGAGATTCTCTAGGATCATCTCAGAATCTAGCAACAAGACCAACAACATTCATAATGTCAGGTCTAGTGTGAGTGAGATACAATAGTCCTCCAATCATTGATCTGTACTTTTTCTAATTAGCCTTAGGAGAGTCATCATCTTTGCTCAATTGACATCTAATTGCTATGAGAGTATTCATTGGTTTTGAGTCTTCCATCCCAAATTTATTCAACAATTCTTTCACATATTTGGTCTGCGAAATGAATATTCCTTTCTTTGTTTGAGTGATTTGTAGACCCAAGAAGAAATTCATTTCCCCAAACATAGACATCTCAAATTCACTTTTCATTTGATTTGCAAAAGTATTGCACATACTATCACTTCCTCTAAAAATGATATCATAAACAAACACTTCAACTATCAAGATATTTTCATGATCAATTTTGAAATACAAATTACTGTGAATAGTACCTTTGTTGAAACCAATCTTCAAAAGATGCTTATCTAATCTTTCATACCAGGCTCTTGGGGCTTGCTTCAATCCATACATTGCTTTCTTCAACTTGAAGACCATATCACCATGATCAGACAATTGAAATCCATCTGGTTGCTCAATGTATACTTCTTCTTCCAAGTCACCATTCAGGAAGGCAGATTTGACATTCATCTGATATACTTTGAAATCCTTGAAGGCAGCAAAAGTAAGAAATAATCTGACTGCTTCAATTCTTGCCATCGGAGAAAAAGTTTCTTCAAAATCAACTCCTACTTGGGAGTAACCCTTGCAAACCAATCTGGCTTTGTTTCTGACTACTTCACCATCTTGATTCAGTTTGTTCTGGAAGACCCATTTGGTTCCAATCACATTCTTGTTTTTAGGTCTAGGAACAAGATCCCAAGTGTGATTTTTCTCAATTTGCATCAGCTCTTCCTCCATTGCTTTAGTCTAGTTTTCATCATTGCAAGCTTCATTCACTGTCTTAGGTTCAATCTTTGAAATCAAACAATACTCTTCTAAATTTTGAGCAATTCTTCTTCTTGTTTGTACACCTATGATCTGATCTTCAGAGTGATTTAGTCTTACATACCTAGGAACTTTGGGAGTTTCTTGCACTTCTGATTCTTGAACAGGTTCATTCAAACTTATCTCTTCTTCCTGATTTGCCGGATCAGTTTGAATCTGAATTTCAGAGGGAGCTTGGACTTCATGAATAAAAACATCATTTTGATCATCTTCATCATATTCATAAAACCTTGAGGGTTTTTCAATTCCTTCATTAAACTTCACATTTGTACTTTCCACAATCTTCCTTAATCTCTTAACACCAGTATGCTTTGCTTTGAGTAGAATAACCCAAGAATATTCCTTCATCACTTCTAGCATCAAATTTTCCTAGATCTTCATCTCTTTTAATGTAACATTTTCTACTAAAGACTCTAAAATACCTCACAGTAGGAATGATGCCAAACCAAAGTTCATAAGGAGTCTTACCGGTAATGCTTTTGATTTGTACTCGATTGAGAGTATAGACTGCAGTACTTATAGCTTCTCTCCAATAGATCTAAGGAACATTTGCTTCCATCATCATGGTTCTAGATGCTTCGTAGATGGTCTGGTTTTTTCTTTCCACTACTCCATTCTATTGTGGAGTCCTAGGAGCAGACAACTATCTTTTTATTCCATGTTTCTCATAGAATTCTATGAACTCACCGGATGTGAATTCTCCACCTCTATCAGACCTCAGACATTTTAATTTTAATCTAGTTTCATTCTCTACCATAGCCTTGAATATTTTGAATTTCTCAAGAGCTTCTGATTTCTATTTCAGAAAAGTAACCCACATCATCCGAGAATGGTCATCAATTAATACCATGAAGTATCTATCACCTTGCACACTCTTGATTCTTGCCGGACCACATAGATTAGTATGAACTAAGTCCAATAATCTAGTGGACGATTGTTCCTTGCTTTCGAATAAGACTTTGCTTAGTTTACCCAACTAACATTCTTTGCACAAACTATTTGTAGGTTTCACCAATTTTGGAAGATCTCTTATAGCCTGAGTGTTTCTTATCTTGATGATATTATCAAAATTCACATGACACATTCTCCTATGCCATAACCAACTCTGATCAATTTGAACAGATAGACAACTTTTACCAGTACCAACTAAATGGAAGATATTACCTTTTGTTTGAGTACCGGATGCAATCTTTGTTTTGAAACTTCCAAAGATCTCACATTTTCCATTCTTGAATCAGAGATCATAGCCTTTGTCCACCAACTATCCAACACTAAGAAGATTGTGCTTCAGACCTTCAACATATAGCACATTACTAGTTTCGTTCTTTCCATTAAAAGAAATGGTTCCTCTTCCTCTGATTCTACCAACAGAATTATCACCAAACTTTACCACTCCTCCTTCATACCTTTCCAAATCTATAAACTTATTTTTGTCAACTATCATATGGTGAGAGCATCCACTGTCAATGACCCAATCATCCTTTTCTTCAACTTGGGTAACCAGAGCTCTTTCCACAATTTTATGATTGATAGATTCAGAGGGCATTGGATCTTCTTCCTTGATGGTAATGAACAACCAGTCACTTCCAGATTTGTTTCCTGTCTCTGATTCATCATCTGTTACTCCTTCATTATCATCATCTTCATGAACATAGTAACAATTCTTTTGGAACCATGATCTATTAGGTTTTGGCCTTGAAAGTATTTCTAGACACCTTGAGGCAAAATGACCAATCTTATTGCAGTTAAAACATTTAAAAGGCAATTTTCCCTCATACTTACCAGATCCTCTTGGTAGTCTTTTTGCAATAAGGGCTTCAAGTTGAGCAGCTTCTGCTTCATCTTCTTCTAGGTCTTTTCTTTCTTTTTCATACCATGATAGTTTCCTTGAAGAGTTCTCTCCCAGATCAAATGTTTGTTTTCTTTTAATAGAGGCACTAGCTTTGAATGCAAATTCAGTCTTAGGGGGGCATAACCAAACTTAGTCAATTCAAATGCAACCAATTTACCAACCAATTGATCTCTTGTGATACTTGAAAAAGATCTGAATTCTTCAATAGCAGCAACCTTGTACTTGTAAGAATCAGGAAGGGATCTGAGAACTTTGCCAATGATCTCATCTTCATCCAAGACTCCACCAGCACATCTAATGCCACAAACAATCTCATTTACTCTTGGCATAAAAGTAGTGATATTTTCATCTTCTCTCATCTTCAAATTTTTGAATTTTCCTTTCAGACTTGTTAGCTTGGTACATTTAACATACTTGTCTCCTTCATGCAGAAGTTCCAGTTTTCCCCAAATTTCAAAAGCAGTTTGTAGGTCAACAACATTTGTTAGCTCTGAATCAGGCAAGGCACTTAGAAGAGCTTCTTTAGTCCACAGATTGTTTTCAGCATCTGTGATTTCATCTAAGGTTCTCAGACCATTCTGTGGAGAAGTATACTTCTTTGAAGCCATGGTCCAATACTACATTCCCATACATTGCAAGTGACATTATATGCAACTTTTCCAAAGAGTAAAATTGGTTCCATCAAACCTCAGACTCTCCTTCTTGTAGGATGACATCCTAGATCTCCTCAAGCGGTTAAGCTCTTTTAGAGGAACTTATCTCTAATACCAATTGCTGGATTTAGGACAAATAGCTGAGAGGGGGGGTGAATCAGTTGTTCAAAACTTTCTTCCAATTAAACACTTAAATCCACCTTGTAATTCAATAGCATAATAATAAATCAATCATGGAAACATAATGCATTAAATCAAGAGCAGAAACACATTAACACACAAGACACCAAGATTTTGACATGGAAAACCTGGTTAAGGGAAAAACCATGGGGTGATTAACCCAAGATTGTATTCTCTGTTAGAAGAATAAAAAGAACAAAATGGCACATGCCAATTAGGGCTTATTACCTAAGCACATTGCTCACAAGAGGCCCACTGCCTACAAGAGACACACTGTCTACAGAATAATAAGTATCACATACTTGAACTAGAGAATAGCATCTTCACCATGCTTGAGTCAGTTCCATTTAAGCTCAATACTTCTGCTCTGCCTTTCACTCTGTTCCTCTCTACCACACTCTCATCCCCACAAGATATGCCATTTGAAATGACTTTACAACTCCTTATTTATACAAGACATCAACTTAGGAATAACCATCCAAGTTGGCATACAATACAGAGCAAATGTATAAATGCAACATGACTAATTACAAAGGGACTTCACACGGATCAATAGACTATTGGCCACATAGATCTAAGACTTCAATATTCCTTTAGGAACATGCCATTCTTCACAGAATATCTCCAAGATCATGTGCAGGATGTGTAACTCATCTGGTCGGCCATACTCAGGAAGAACATCATCATCCGGAAGTAATTCTTCATTTACTAGCTCAATCTTTAATGTGGACCACCAACATGAACTAGACACAATCCAAAGACCTCCACAAGCTTTCTTGAACCACCAAGAACATCCACACTACTACTGTCTCCTGAAATCATTCTCTCCTTCATCTGAAGCCTCAAGAACATAGTTTGTCAACACTATCATATTGGAATAGATGCTTGCAAACCTCCAGATCACAAACCAATTGAGTTGTCACTTCACATTGACTTCCTAAACACTTCACCAAATCCGCAGAACAATAGATTTCATTTCTGGAGCTCACCAGACCTATCTGTGTCACTCTGTCACCTCTGAACATCTATAAGAACTAGTTTTACTTAAGTGGCCATAACTTCTTGAGATCTTCATGAGGACCTCTGAAATCTCTACTGGATCATCTCAAGACACATATCTAAAAACCCTTTGAAGCGCATCCTTTGATATTCAAATTAGCTAGGATTTTTACCTCATTGTCTTCACTATTCTTCTCTATTCCTGATTAGGACTAATTTTCTCAATATCCTTAGCACACAGTTCATCCAATCCTTACCATTAATGTAACAAGAGTATGTTGACATCAATGACAACACCAATTAGGCCCATACTTGCAACATCTCTAGTGAGGCAGTTCATTTTTTCTCTACTCTCTTTTGTAAAGATACCCCACCTGCTAGTGAGGAGGAAGCTTCTATCCTAGCTTGTATTCCCTCTCTGGTGACTACGGATATGAATGCTTCTCTTCTTAAACCTTTTTCTTTGAAGGAGTTGGAGGATGTGGTGTTTCAGTTGAAAAAAGGGAAGGCTCCTAGTCCTGATGGGTTCCCAGTTAAGTTCTTTCAGGAATTTTGGGAAGTCATCAACCTTGATCTATTGGAGGTGGTGCAGGAGTCTTTTTGGAATAAGCAAATGTTGCAAGCCATGAATGCCACATTTCTTGCTCTTATCCTAAAACATGAGGGTGTTGATTCTTTGGATCTTTTTTAACCATTTGCTTTGTGCAATGTGGTGTATAAAATCATTACAAAGCTAATTGCTAAACGTTTGAAGCCTTGTCTGAATAAGTTGATCTTGAAGTAACAAGGGGGCTTTGTTGTGGGTAGACATATTTTTGATGGAGTAGTTATTGCAGCTAAGACTATTCACTCTATGGCCTCTTCTAATGAAAAGGATATGTTTATAAAGTTGGACATGGCTAAAGCTTATGAAAGAGTTAACTGGGGCTTTTTGATCAAAATTCTCAGAACCTTTGGGTTTAGTTGTGAGTGGATTGATTGGGTCATGAGTTGTGTGAGGACGTCCTCATTTTCTGTTCTCATAAATGGGGAGTCTTCAAATTTGTTTGGTACTTCTAGAGGTCTTCGATAGGGGGACCCCTTATCCCCATATTTGTTCATCTTGATGGCTGAAGGCTTGGGGAGATTCATTAAGTCTCATGTTATGGATGGGCACTTTCAGGGATGGAAATGGAGCAATTCTCTTCCTCCTCAAACTCATCTTCAGTTGGTGGATGATACACCTTTGATGGGTGTTGCTAAGGTGGCTGAAGTAGTTACTTTGCGTCTAATTTTGGATTGTTACCTAGCTGCCTTAGGTGAAAGCATTAATGAAAGTAAGTCTTACATTTATTTCTTTAATACCCCCAAGCTTATTCAACAACATATTTCTAGGATCTTAAGGTTTCAGGTGGGGAAACTTCCCTTTATATACCTTGGCATCACTCTGGATGTGCACCCACTTCCCAGGTGTTTTTGGTAGGATGTGATGGATAAATTTCCTGGGTTGGTTTGTCATTGGACCTATAGATGATTATCTACGGTTGGAAGAGTTACTTTGTTGAAGTCTGTAGTACATGCTCTTCCTATATACAGGTGCTTTGTGTTGACAACTCCCTCAAGTTTCATCAAAGATTTTGAAAGCATCTATCAGCAGTTTCTTTGGTCAGGTAATCTCCATTCAAAGAAGTGGAGCTTAATTAAGTGGGAACTTGTTTTTCGGCCAAAGCAGGATGGTGGTCTGTGTTTGCGTAGGATAGATTGGAATGGACAGGCTTTGGCTACTAAGCTATACTAGAGATGGTGTTCGTATCAGCATCAGTATTGGGCTAGGATCCTTACCTTCAAGTACCTTGGGGAGGTGGAGGGTGCTAAGGTGCCTCATTTAAGTCTTTTAGGGAGAGGTTCTATGATCTGGGATACTCTCAAGAGGGGGGCAATGCTGGTTAAACAAGGCTTGTTCTAGATCTGCAATAGAGGCTCTGATGCTCTTTTTGTGGCATGACTCCTGGGATGGCTTCCTGCCTATCCTCTCCTCGCACCCTCACTTGGGAGACTTATGTAGGATTTTTGTTTAGGCTGGTTGGAGTAAAGTGATGGATTTCAAAGCCCCTCAGGCTTTGGGGTAGACTATTGTTTACCAGTGGAAGGATATGTAAGAATGGCCCTTTGGAGGATAGGAGGGAGTTGTCCTCCATTTTGGCTGATAGAGTCTATTGTTCTCTCCTAGAGCAGGATGTACTGGCTTGGGGTCTGGATCCAAAAGGGAAGTTCACTGTTGCTTCAGGGTATCATGTTTTGGATAGACAGGCCTAGGGTAGTGCCGAGATTCCTTGGTAAAAAAATATTTGGAATAAATTCTCTTGGCCAAAATGCAATTTCTTTTCTTGGCTGGTGGTTTATGGCAGGTGTTTGACTTGGGATAACCTTTGTAAGTGTGGCTTCCAAGGTCCTTCCTTATTCTTCTTATGTCTAAAAGATATTGAGACTATTTCACATCTTTTCTTCCAGTGCCCTTTTGCTAGGACTATTTGTCATTTTTGGAGGGGGGCCTGGAGTTTGCAGTGCAGGCACCCTTCTTCTCTAGAGGAGTTTTAGTGGGACTTTGGGCCCATTCTGGTGAGGACTTCATTTCTGCACATAGCTTGGCCAATTGGCCCTAGTCTGATTATATGGCACATCTGGTTGGAGTGCAACCACAAGGTCTTTCTGGATAAGAAGTTGCTGGTGGGTCAAGTTTGGTCTCACATTCTTGGGGCTTTGTAGGAGACCTTGTATGCTAAATGTGATCTGTCAGCCCCAGTGGATCCTTGTGATACTAGAGTGATTCGTAATCTGGGGATTCTTGTTGGGGGTCTCGGAAGGCCCAAGATTGGGTGGAGCAGGTGTTCTAGAAGGAAGGTTTCTAGGGAAGGGCATTGGTTGCCCCCTCCCACTGGAGTCTTGAAAATTAATACTGATGGGTCTGCAAGGGGTAACCCTAGGCACGTTAACATTGGTGGGGTGGGCAGAGACAGTTCTGGGGTGGTTGTGTTTTTCTTCTCGAAATATAGGGGGCTGCACTCTAATAATCTTATGGAGGCCTTGGCTATTTTTTTGGCTTTGAATAAGGCATATGCCTTTGGCTAGAATAAGATTATCTATGAGTCAAATTCTTAGGTGGTGATAGATTTGATAAATGGAAGGCAATTTGATGATGTTAGTTGGCAGCTTGCGGTGGTGGCTAAGCAAATCACCAATCTTGGAGATTTATTTGATTCTATCACCTTCTCTCATATCCCTTGGGAATGGAATAAGGTGGTTGATGGGTTGACTAAATGGGCTTCTGAGAAGAATGGGACCTGGATGGTGGATGATTGGGATAGTTTACCTAGGGATCTTGCTCAGGATTTGGTGGATTTGGTCATGGAGGATGTGAGATGTTGCATGACGACTTCTTGATTTCTTGTTTGTTGTCTCTGGGCCCATTTGGGCCTCTTGCTACTTTTATGCTTTGTACTACTCTCTTTGATTCATAAAGTTTTTACCATCTTTTATTAAAAAAAGAAGTTAGTAGCCAATTTGTATAAATGAACTTAGTCAATTAATAAACAACAAATTACTAAGTTATTTGCTCTCCAAAATTATTTGTCATACTAATTTATTTATTACTTATCAAAGTTTGGACCATTTCTAACATCTTTTTAATTTACATAATATCTATTAATTAATACCTTCTATCCAATTGATAATCTATCTATATTCTATAATTCAATAAACCAACACAATTAATTAACTTAAAAATAAAAATTATTTTAACATTGACTAGGAACGAGGGTTGTGACATCATTTATTTAATTAACTAACTTATCCCATCAAATCCCTAAAACCAAATTAAATAAATAAATCTTTATTTAATTAATTTGGATCACTAATTAACCCATGCACTAATTTCTTACAACTAGATTAATGAAATTAATTCCCTATTTAATTAATCTAACCTTTCAATAACCCATCTCCCCATAATTAATTAAATAATCTACATTATTTAATTAATTAAGATCACATGTGTCTCCACCTCACTCTTTCCAATTCATGCACTTGTCCCATCTCATCCCACTCACCCATAAAATGAATTTCTAATTCATTCACATGTCTCCATCTTCATAAATGCAAAGCCTTCCCAAGAACAAATTAAAAATTCAAAAATATTGTGAGCCCTCCATCTTTGTTAATGAAACCCCATCCATTGATTTCACTATGAAATCTCATCCATGGGATCTCATCTTTGAATTCCAACCATTGATCTAGAATCCTCCAAAAGCCTATAAATAAAGAGCCTCTCCAAGCATTTTGACTCTAACTAAGAAGAAATGAAGACTAAGGCTAAAGCTCTAAAATTATGCTCTCATAATCTAACCACCATCACATCCAAATTATCCTCAAATCATTGCCAATTTATTGCCCTCATTATGTTGGTTCATATTTGAGCAATCCACATTCAATTAGTATTGGGTAAAGCTAGGATTTGCAGTTGGGTGCATGCTTTTTTTCCACCTTATCAAGGAGACTAAAATAGAGTGAAGATTTGAAGGTATATAATCTGTTTATGTTTACTTTGCATTTCTAACATCTTTGCCCATTTTATAATCTTCATTTGGCATGCTCGGTGGGACCAATCCACCCTTGAATTCAACTTTTCGGGAAGAAATTTTTTGTGTTTTCTGTGCAGGTGACAGGATAGTACTTTTGACTATGGATTAGCACCTAAGCCTAAAGGAATGGTGCCTAAGACCTTATATTTAGTGCCTCTGTCTATTAAATAATAGCCTATTTTGTAGGAAGAAATTTAGTGCTTTAGAGTTTTCTTCTAGCACCTAAGTTTAGCCTATTAGCACCTATGAGTCCCATATCAGTGCCTACATGTCCCGCAGTAGCACCTCTATAGTCTAGAATAATGCCTCTATTCTGATGTTTATTGTTTGAAGATTTTTACATCTCTGTGGACTGACAGTCATTTTGCAGCTGGTCTAACACCTTTCTGCAGGTCTAACAATCTATTTTGTAGGAAATTATAAGGGTTTTTATCAAGGCTATTGAATCAATTTGGAAATATTTTTAGCCTATAATCATTTCTGATATTTTAACATTATATTTTGATCTAAAAATCTTTATATCTTGTTGTGATAAGTGACCCTATTTGCAGGTAATAACTTGATTCATCTATATTTCCAGAAAGATTAATATTTTTTGCAGGGTCTCTAGTTTCTATGTCGGGATAGCGTCTTCTCTTGCAGGTTCAGCACATTCAAGTGCATGTAAAAAATAGGTATATCACTATGTCTTAGTGCCTCTGTGTTTTATATTAATGCTTAGGTTTCTCTGTTTAGTAGTTCTGATGTCTGTCAGCGCTTCTGAAGTCTTCTTTTAGCATCTAAGATTTATTATTTAGCACTTAAGTAGTATCTGTTAGTGCTTCTATATATTCTGTCAACTCTTTAGTAGCTTCTATTAGTGCTTATGAGTCTTATGGTAGCACCTAAGTAGTTTCTAATACTGCTTTGGAAGTCTCTATCAACACTTTTGTTTGATCAAAATTTATCTTATCTTTTGGACACTAATCTAGTTTTTTGCAACTCTTATATGTTTGGCCAAGACATCATTTGCAAACTACTAACATTTTTTGAAGCCCCACAATAAAAGTTTACTTCTTTTCTACTAGTTTTAGTTGTATATAATTAAAGTAGAAGGAAAAGAACTTGTTTGTCATGTCTTGATTTGTACTAGGATGTATGCTCTCCCCTTGCACCCTGAGGTGATCTTGGGGATCATAAATCATTTTGTAAATTCTTTGTTTTATCTATCCAAAGAAGCACTACCTTCATGTATGCTCTCCCCTTGCTTCTTATGTGATCTTGGGATCAAAAGTGAGTAGCATTTTCTTCCCTAGGAGGCCTACTTGGAGATACACCCACTCCAAGGGATAACCTCAATCCCGTGTTCTGGTGGGGTATATAAGCACTATGAGAATCAAAATACTCACTTTAGTAAGGACCCCATCTAGTCTAAACTAAGCCCTCAAGACCCTTGGTATGCTGAGACTAGAGTGGGGAACTTCTTGGTTGGATGCTTCGTAATCCCTTATTCATAGATTTTTCCCCCATACCTCATGTATATTAGGACGCCCCCTAGAAGCTTGTAAATCCTAGTTAGGACCATCAATTGTTTTCTAATGTGGTCCAAGGGACACAAACCACCCATTGAAGTTACTCACCATCATGCCTCCTTGAAGTGGAGATAGAAGTCTTCTTTGGGTAAGGCATTAAAGCCTCCAAGGAAAGGGGTATCAGGTGCAACTCCCTTATCCCTAGCTATCTACTTAGGGTGAAGTGTTCTTAGTTAGGTAAGAACATGGATAGGTATTCTATTATGTGGGCCCACATTATGAAATCATACCTACTTGAATAATTTTAGGGAATGTTTGTTGCAAGTATGTGCAATTAGTCTTGTCATTGATGCCAACATGTTAGCTTCAATGTTGTCATTAGTGTCAACTAGTTGAGAAGAGATGAGGTTTATTAAGCAGAGATGAGGTTGTTGCAATGGTATGAGATTTTTGGTTGAGCTACTTTGTTGAAGATGATTTGGTTACTTTGAACAAGTGCTAAATATGTCAAGAATATGTATCTATTGGTTTCCAAGTGCTTTTGAGAAAATTTGATTAATAAAGGAAATAGTGTGTTGATGTGGCATTTTGGTTTAGAGAGTAGTGTTCTAGTTTTGCTCCACATTTCCTCTATATTGAAGATCTGTCTTTGCAATTTGGATATGTTGTTCAAAGATGTTAAGAGATGTTATATTTTGAATTTGGTGTTCTAGTTCATTGTGCAGAAGAAGTTGTGTTCACCAGTGTGTGGACTATGTTTTTGATCTTTGTAGAGGTGTATGGGAGAAACTATTTCCTCTGCATTTCTCTATAGATTTGTTTCTTTCATTGTGGTTCTAGATTTGTGCTTATAATGCTTATATATTACTTTAATTCAAGTTATTCATGGTTTGATGCTCCGCAAGTTGATTTCTTGACTTGCAATGTATGACAGAGTTGTTTGAGTGCTCCGATATGAATGTCCCTCAGCTAAGAGTTGTTCTGAAAGGATTTGTTGATTTTCAGGTGCTTGTGGATGCCTCTAGATCATGTTCAAGCTTGGCACATGGTCTGTGAGTAGTTGTCTTTTGATCTTTGAGGAAGCATGTACTTAAAATTTCATAGTACTAACACAAGTTTGGCCGACTTGGTTGTTTACACTACTTGCGGTTGTGCTTCGGTGATTGTGGAAGTGTGGAGTAACATGTAATAGTGGATTTAGGTATGAGCTAAGGTGTGGTGTGGTCTACATTCATTCCTTTCCACCACAGGAATGTTTAGATCTAGATCTTTTGAATTTTCTAGGTTAAGGTGATTTTTTTACCTTGGATAATGCTTTCAAGGTTGAAGACAATATAAACAAGAGTCAAGGGATCATGATCAAGTGTGCACATGATGAATGTGATGTGAATAATAGTGTAGTTGAATTTGTGGTGTAGTATAAGCTTTCATGTGTTAGATTATTGGATGTAGTGAGCAGAGTGGATTTAGGCTTGAGGTAAGGTGTGTGCTTCGGTGATTGTAGAAGTGTGGAGTAACATGTAAGAGTGGATTTAGGTCTGAGCTAACTTATGGTGTGGTTTGCATTCATTCCTTTCTACCATGGGAATGTTTAGGTCTAGACCTTTTGAATTTTCTAGGTTATGGTGATTTTCTAACCTTGGAGAATGTTCTCAAGGTTGAAGACAATATAAATAAGTGTCAAGGGATCATGATTGAGTGTACACACAATGAATGTGATGTGAATCACAATGTGGTTGAATTTGTGGTGTAGTATAAGATTTCTTGTGTTAGATTACTAGATGTAGTGAGTAGAAGGTGTCTACAATTCTTTAGTGTGACTACAAAGGTGTTGATGGTGTTGTGGTGGAATTCCCTATTGCATTTAGATAGTTTTCTCCTTGTAACAATCTTCTATATCTTCTCATCTATTTTGGTAGTGAGCCTTTCTTTTGGGTGATGAGCACTTTGGCAGTGAGCCTATTGTTTTTCAGTGTTGTTCTTACTTTATACTGTGAGATAATCCTCACCATGGTTTTTCCCTTTTTGTGTTTGATGTTGATTTTATTCAGTCTCTATTATTTTTTTCATTCTTAATCATCATAACACTTTAAGGGTTAATTAAATTAATGTGGATCTAAATGTGTTTGAGGGTTTTAAAATTATAAGTTACAATTGATTCACCCCCCCCTCTTAGTTGTCTTATGCATTCAATAATTGGTATTAGTGATAGGTTCCTTGGAAGAAAGCTTAAGCACTTGAGGTAGATCAGGGATGGCACACAAGAAGGATGTTCCTTTGTTCAATGGAATAGATTATGCATTATATAAAATAAGGATGGAAGGTTATCTAATTTCTCTTGGATATGAGATCTAGAAGGCTGTTGAGACTGAATACACTATACCAGAAAATGGTCCAAGTATTGTAAATGAGATCAAGGCCTATGAAACCAATGGTAAAGCAAGATATGCTCTTTAAAGTGGTCTTACTAATTTTGAGTTGGTGAAAGTTATGAATCTGAAAACTACTAACGAAATCTAGAAAAAGTTAAAAAGTATTTATGAAGGAGATGATAAGGTCAAGCAGGCTAAAATGTAGAATTTGAAGCTCATGATTGAGACCATGCAAATGTCTGAAGATGAAAACATTACAATCTACTTATAGAAGGTGGATGAATTTGTCAATGGCATCAAAGGACTTGGTGGAGATGTGGAAGAAAAAGAAGTAGTATTGAAGGTACTCAGAACTCTTCCTAAAGCTTACAGTCATTAAGTTTCTATTATTGAAGAATTACAAAATTTGAATCAGTTTACCTATTTATTGTGAAAAAGGGGATGATGGAGTTGTGGTGTTTAGAGGCTTGCCTTACTCAAGCCCCGGAGAGACATTCAAGTCTTCCAAACACCATTGTTAGAGAGAGATTGCAAGTCCTTGTGGGATAGAGGCAAAAATCCAAATGATAATGATGATAAAGCACAATAAATGTCACCTTGATGATGAAGCTCTCATGGAAGGAAGAAGCTCTTCAATGCCATGAGGAGAAGATGCAATCTATCCTTAAAAAACAAACATAATAACAATGCTATGCTCTGCAACACAATGATAATCACAAGTATGCCAATAGCTTTTGAAACATAAACATCCTCTAGTTCGCAAATGATAACCTAAACATGCTTATATATGCAACTACTAAGATTCCTGCTAAGAAGTTTGTATTTGAAACTTATGATGTTGACCTAGAAACCAAATAACGGTCACAAACCCAACATTTAAATTTATGGCAGACCCAAAATAGGGAAAGACTAGGGTGCTAGCGCCCTTGTCAACCCACTATCTTTGATCAATGATCATTAAATTAGCACCCGCTAGGTCCTATTTATCACAAGACCCAAGGGTTTTCTCATCAGGAGTCTGAATTATCATGCAAAATGTTCTAAATACAAATCTAAAGACCTGGGAGCTAAACCTTAAAGGAAAAAGACCCCAAGGGTGCATTTTTCTGACATAACATTTAGCCCCCACTTTAATGTATGTATTAAATGCAAGGCCAATACATGCATTAAAGTAAGGTCAACAAACACAGCAAACACACCAGGCACGAAGAAGACACACCAAACACTTTGATGATAATAATAGGCACATAAATCATAGAGAAGATAATTATAGTCATGCAAAACACAGAGAAGACAACATTGAAGACATGTAGAGCACAAATAATACAATGAATGTAGTGATTATTTTCTTTTCGATTTTTCCACATGAAATGCAAAATGCAAGTACAAGGAAAGTAAACAAACAAATCCCAAAAAGTGTAGAGGAGCTATTCACCACTGGTCTTGTACTTTTTGAGAACAGACATGCCAAAAAAAATCCCAAGGTGTAGAGGAGGTCATTCCCACCACTCTTCTACCTTGAGAACAAACACGCCAAACAAATCCCAAAGTGTAGAGGATCTCATTGCCGCCGGTCTTACACTTTGAGAACAAGCATGCCATACACCCACATGTTGAAGACATAGACAAAACACGGTAGACACGTGATGGAGTGAAATTATTGCTAAGTTCATCACCATCTCAAGCACATTACAAGCACACACCAACGATTGGGCTTCACCACAACAACTTCTAAAAACATGCATAAGGGTTGAGTTAGTCACAGAACTACTCCCCACCTCGTGATGAGGACTTTTGAAAATGATAGGATGATGCAATCTCTCTGAGAAATACACCATCCCTGCCTCGTGATGAGAGGTTAAGATAAAAGGGTATGCTCGATATCCTGCCTCCATAGAGGGCTTAAATCATTGTGATTGATTTTCAAATTCTTCAAACACGCTTTACTATGAGCTAAAGAAGATAGATTACCTTATATATGCCCCCACCTTAAGGTGGTTGATATCACATACTGATATCAAGCATATTAATGTAGGAAGAAAACACAGAAGGGAACATAAGCTCTCGCAAAGCCCATGCCCCCAAAAGGTGACATGTACTTTATGATCACTGAATGTTCCCACAAACACATCCCTGCAAGAAAAGTGTTAGTGTCCAAATAACCATGATGAACAATAATGCATATGAAAGAGCCAAGCAAGGTGATATCCATGATAAGAAAACTGCACAGAGAAATAGTATTGTTAAAGTGTTTGTTAGTAAGATAAGATAACATCGACATCAGAATCAAGATAGAGAAATCATGGAGTGATTCCACTATCCAAGCATTAAATAATTTGTTACAACACCATCGTCATGTATGGACTAGGTCCATTTTTTTTATTAATCACGAAAGGGACACTAGGTCCGCATCAATATAATATGTTTTCATCATCCGGTAGCTATATGGAAACACTAGAGGAAGGTAAATAATAAATTAGAGAGGAGAACAAGTGCCTTAAGGATAGTCACATAGGAGGGTTCCCCCAAATCACCAACCACAACTCTATGTCCGTAAGACACAACACACAATAATGAAATCAGATGAGAGGAGATATAGAAGAATGATGATACAAATAGAAGAAGGTCACAATAGAGGTAGTCTCCTAGTATCCTTGACCTTACAAGAGAATCAAGGGTCATCCTAGGAGGCCTAACAACACATAACACATCACGGGGGAAGCACAACATGAGAGATAAAGGGTTAGAGATACTTACATGTAGAAAGGCCCATACTAGAAGTCATCATCAAGGAGGTCTTCATCCTCCCAATCCTAAATGCTAGATGAAAGAGGTGTGTAAAATACCATTGTCACATCTTTGTCATTATTCTTTTGTTCATTCTTAAATGCTTCTTGGTTTGACTTAATGTTGGGTGGAATGTTTTCTTGTTGAAGCTTACTAGTACACCTATTCACTATCCTCTTAGGTGGTGGGAGAAGAAAATTATTTTGAGTGATCTCAACATCCATCCTTGAGGGATTTAATGTGAGAGACTTCTCCTCATCCACTAGTACGACATCCTTAGTGATGTCCAAATGACTTGAATATTCTGTCAAAGAAGGGAGATTAAGGGTCTTCTCCTCCTTAGTGATATTCAAGGTGTGTGAACAGTCAACTAAAGGAAGAAAGTTGGTGGGATGATCCATAGAGGTTCCATGCACTAGGGTAGGATTTTGATTATTTTTAAATTAATGCTCATTGTCTACCCATGGAGTGTTCTTTTTTAAAGGGAGCTCTTCATTCACTAATGCTTCATCTTGGCCGAAGTGAGCATTGGAATGGAAAAGTGATGGCTCTTCATCTACTAATGCTTCATCTTGGCTAGAGTGAGCATTAGAATGAAAATTTGGTAGTATGATATTAAGAGATATGTCAATGAAATCATCCTCTTGCATTAAAGTTTCCTCATAAGGAGGAACAACTTTGGGAGAGAGATCATGAGGTAGGATTGAGTTATCATCACATGTTTTGGCAAGAGGAATCATAGTGGACTATTCAATAAAGATAAAGTCTTCTAAAGTTTCATCTAACATGTTGAAGTCATCACTACTAAATGTGTTTTTAGCTATGAATTTAGTGAGATCATCTAATATCCAAGGATATATTCCCATGAGATTTGTGAAGCTATAAAAATCAAATATATAGCAGAGGATTTCATATGTGGAACACATAGAAGTATAAAAATCATATATGCATGTTATTTATTCCAAGACTTGAGGATATTCATGAGTAAACTTGGAAAATTTATCAATGTTTATGATGTATGCAAACAAAACTTTAAAAGATGAATAAAAAGATGTGTCCATATGTATGTTTTCAAATGAGTGCCAAATCAGATTTCAAAGATCTTCAAAACTTATGCAAAAAGTTGTTTGAATCATTTGGCCTTGTGCCGAAATCTTGAGCTATCAACACTCGCTACAAACGCCAGACTTAACCCAGATCCACGGGAGGCTCACTGCCATGTCACAAATCCTGAGGTTAGCATTGAATGCCTCACTGACAAGAGGGTAGCTCACTGCCAACAATCCCCCCTCAATGCAACCCGAGGGATTCAAACCTGTGACCCATGGCTTTGATACCAATTGTTGGAATCATTTGCCATTGCGCCAAAAGCTTGAGCTATCAATGCTCGCTATAAACATGTCATGCCCACATTTCCCATGTGGTCATGACATGCATCACACATGTCATGTCCACATTTGTCATGTGGTCATGACACGAAATATAAAAAAATTTACCATGCTTCCCTAAAAACCCCCTTGCACGCGTAAGCATGCTCGGTGGCGTTACGCATAACGCGTAAATATGATAGTTAAAGGCGGGGTAATGCATTCACTTGCGTATACCATTTTGCAATGAAGGCCAACTAGGGGGTCGATGTGATGCCGTTATTATCACCATTAGGGTTAGGATCAATGATTGAA
Source organism: Cunninghamia lanceolata (assembly GCA_027924645.1). NCBI lineage: Eukaryota > Viridiplantae > Streptophyta > Pinopsida > Cupressales > Cupressaceae > Cunninghamia > Cunninghamia lanceolata. Next base: position 5,512,031 of record BSBN01001807.1, read on the forward strand.
ACCTTGGGTTAACCTGAGTGAATGATGGGATTTTGACATAAGTCAAAATCAAAAGCCAAATTCTAGTGCATGAGAAAATATAATTTAATACAAAAACCTAATGTCGATAATCGACAAAACAATAAGTTAATCCTAAGCAAGGTTAAATTTTACTAACCTAGCATAAACTCTAATTTTTGAAAAAATTTGGCAGCATAATGCCTCACGGGCATGATTAGGGTTTATTATAATAAACCTGATTTTGACCGGAAGTTTACTGGGTTGGTTTTAAATTACCTACGTTACACTAGTTAAATTGGTAGAAAAGTTAATCAGATTAATTAAAAAACCCAAAACTCATTAATGAAATCTCTACAAAGATGCCCAGAACATTTTTCAACAAAGTTTGATTAATTTGTTCTTCTTCACGTTCTCTATCAATCAGAGCTATCACTGCATCCTTTACATTATTCCTAATTTCTTGGTAGACCAGATCATGGAAGCATGTTATACTAACTTCGTTTAGATAGTTTACAACATTTCCAAGTTGGATTAAAATGATGTCTTTATTAAACTTATAAATCATTCTAGATATAATTAAAAAGGAATATTAAATTAATAACAATTTAGTTATATATATTAACCTCATCGAAATTGGTTTGAAAGCAAAGGATTAACCCCATTGTTTAAAATAAAAACATCTCAATAATTTAATTGGAGTAAGAATTAATTAAAACAATAGAATCCCTTTTCAATAATCAAATTGAAATCCAAAATTTATAAACTCACTCTAGCTTTAAACTATTTTATTTAAATATTGCCATACCTCTAAACAATAAAAAGAACATTTCCAAAAGAAATAAAAATTACTCCAAACTATCATTTATCTCTAAACCCCCATTTTAAAATAAGAACATAAAACAAATGAAAATAAATAAATAAAAGAGTGGGAATAAATAAAACAAGTTTTAAAAATTCTCTTTCCCTAAAAGGGCTCACAATAAAAAAAGAATTTCCGTAAGGAAGAGAGGACAAAACCCTGACCTCCATCTAGATTGTTCATTTTGCTCCTTCCATTTCTCTCTCAATTTCTCTTCTATGATTTTGTTTTGTAGGTCTTGGAGAAGCCATTCATGGCCACCACACCAAGAAGTGCATATGCTAGAAATATGTATTATATATATAATACATATGTCTAGCATATGCGCTTCTTGGTGTGGCAGCCATGAATGGCTTCTATATATATATACATACATTTTAAATGTGTATATTGAGGTGAAGTGAGAGAGATAGAGAGCTTGCAGGTGGCTATGGTGTGGATTTTACTGCCCACATAGGGGCCAAAGGAAGATTGACGGATGGTATGGAGGTAAAGCTGCTGGGGTAGCGGCAGCGGTCGGGAGTGGTGACATTTTCTGTAGGGGTTAAGGGAGTGTGGGGAGGGTGTTGCAGACAACAGTGGCAAAAGGGATGTGCAAGGATGTGGGGAGGTTTGCGGAGGGGGTTTGGGGAGTGTACGGACGGGCCAAGCCCCACAAACACTCCACTACGATGGAGTGTGGGTGGAGCTCGGCCCCTCCCCACACTCCCTTTAGATGGCGGCGGTGGGGGGGGGTCGAACCCCCCACCAAACTTCCTTTGATTTTTTTTTTTAAGTTTTAAAACTCTAACTCATGGACCACAGTTCGATCTCTCAGTACAACAGTCACTACTATTTTTTTGCATTTTATATATATATATATGTATATATACATGTATATATATAGTGTATATATCCAGTTTATATACAACTTTCTCAGCTTTACTTCATTACCTTAACATAGTTGAAATATTAATGATAGCAATAAAATAAATAAAAAAGTATATATATATATATATATATATATATATATATATATATATATATATTACCACTATTGTAAACACAACCCTTCCTTAATATAAAATATATATATATCTATATATATATATATATATATATATATATATATATCTTTTTTTTTTACAATAAAAGAAAAAGTATTACTAATTAACACACACACACACACACACACAGATATATATATATATATATATATATATATATATATATATATATATATATATATATATATATATATATATATATATATATATATATATATATATATATATATATATATATATATATATATTCAAGTATGTGACATAGAAAATGAACATTTTTTTTTTAAATAGATGCATTTAGTTTAATTCTTCAAAATAACAACAACAACTAAATATCCTTCTCTTAAGAAAAATGTTAAATTTTCATTTTTGTCTCACAATAATAAAACAACTATCCTATTTTTTTGAAAATTAAACATACAAGTGAAACCAATATAAACATGCTTTTCTTTTACTGCTCTACTTTTCTTTAAATCATAAGGCATTTAAAATTAGAAATTTAATTCTTCTATTTTCAAATATAACTAGTTTCATACAACACAAGTAAAAGCATACTCTTACAACCTGAGAGAGAGAACAAGGTTCTCCTCTTTTGAAATTTAAAAAAAATGATACACAAGGCCTCTGATGGCCATGCTCTCTCAAGAGCACAAAAATAACAACTTATATGGACAATAAAAAATTTCTTCATCAGCACCTAGCTCCAAAAGAAAACTTGCATAAAACACAAAGAAGGGAAAAGAAGCCACTTAAACTACTCTCCTCCCTACCATTGACTCTCTCATGAGTCACCCCCTTGCTAGGAGGTCATCCTCACACAAGGTATACACACACCACTTAACAACAAATTCATTCAACACACAAACAAGAATACTCCCATGGCTTCCACATAACCAAAACTCACTCAAGATGTGTTTAATGGGGTAGGGGAGTGGACATCACTCAACTCAAGAGTGCCACTCCAAGAACATCCCAAATACATAAATCTCTCAAGGCCTCAAGCCCACACTTAAAACATGATTTCACAAACTTTCCCTTGGCTCTCAAGCCATATCACAAATTTCTCATATACGCATATTGTTCAAATTCACAATTTGCCCTCAAGGCTAAAACTCCATAAAACCAAGGAAATGACCCTGAGGACGTTCACTCCTCACCCACCCCACACATGTTGAGGAATTTCTCCCAAGTAGAAGAGGTTCTCACAAATCCCATACCCAATTTTCCCACAACAACAAAGTAAAAACAACAAAATGAACTCACACGCACATAACATACAAGAAAAGAAAATGCATAAGCAAAGGCATTTGCCTTGAATCCTACCTTATAAAGTCTAAATGGAAGATAGTTGAGAAGAGTTCCTCTAACTACTCCTCCAAGTTGAGCCACCAATTTCACCTCTAACTTTTTCCCAAAATAATTAAAATAAAAAATTGCCAAAAATTCAACAACCCCCTCCCTCCCTTCAAGAGGGATTAAAATAGGCTCTTCTCATGAGCCTTGAGGAATGAGGAGGTGACACATGTCACCTCCTCACTCCTCTACCCAACTACTTGCAAGACTCTTGGAATGGGGTGGTGACACATGTCATTCACCCAATCCACCAAGTCTCTCTCCCATCCACTTGTCCTCTCTTAATTAAGTGGGAGAGAAAAGTGGAGCCAAAGAAGGAGTGGGTACCACATGTGCCCAAATCATCTCCTCTTAAGAAGGACCACTCAACCCCAAGGTACCCTCACCAATTGTGGGAGAGGCTTGGAGTTGAGACCTCCACAATTAAGGGGTCTTGAAGACTCCCCCAACCTAGGGAAGAGGAAAGGAAGAGGTTGAGTGTTTGACCCACTCATCCTCTCCCTCCCAAGATTCCATTTTCATAACTTTACTTTAGGGTGAAGTTAAATTGACCAAATATGAGTTTACCTAAGGTTACACAAGCCCAAATGACCCCTAGACCCTATGGGTAGAACCTAGGGTCAAGTTTAACCCATTTGAGCACCAAAGGTTGAGTAAAAACACATAAAAGGGGTCACAAAAATTATAACTCAAAAAATAAAATTCAAATGACACTACAACTTACAACACCAATTAGAAATCAAATAAAAGAAGGGTAGACCTAACCCAACTAACACCATGCAACAACATTACAAAAATTTATCATGTAACATAGTTGGTCTTGGTTCCTCTTGGAACTAGATCAGCTTCACATGTGAAAACAACACAGTGTATGGGATGATCTCTGAGTATCTGTGGATTCGTTAGCAACACCTGTGCACTCAAATGAAATGTTAATCCAACATGTATATAATAGCTGAAGAAAATTGAAAGATACACTCACATCATCACAAGATCATATAAACATCAAGAAATCTCATCATAATTAAAACATCTAAATTTTGCATTTTCAAACATCCATCACAAGATAAGGTCTCATAATAAATATCTAACTAAAATCACATGAATAGTATCCCAATAGCATCATAATGTAAATCATATGTCTAACATCATTAGTGAATCAATATCAAGGTCTAACCACATCGTAAACATGTTAAACATAATAAATCCACATAAAGCAGAAAGTCTAACAATTCTGCAAATCAAGATCAACAGTCCCATTAGTCTAATATGTTTCATCAACAATAAAATAAAGTAGTCAAATATAAGGGAATGAAAAAGTAGGCCTCACATCCTCCCCCCTAAGATTGTACTTCCTCCTAGAAGTCATCAAAGAGGTGAGGATAAAGGGCCCTCAATCTCACTGCATCCTCCCATGTCACCATGACCTCATCGTACATGTCCGACTGGACCCTGACCTGGTCCAGCTCTTGTCCTCGAAGGCCTAGCATCTGACAAGCCAATATACAAATTGGCTTCAAAGCCAACTGACCATCTGCCTCTACCTGAAGAGTACTCCAATCCAATACATAAGATAAATCAGATATGTAATGCCGTAAAATAGAAACATGAAAAACATCATGGATATGTGACAAGCTAGGTGGCAAGGCTAGACGATAGGCTACGGGTCCTATCCTCTCTAAGATCTCAAAAGGTCCAACAAAATGAAGTGCAAGCTTAGAGCCCTTTTCGTAACGGATTGAACTATTTTGTGGTCGCACTCTCAAGAACACTCTGTCCCCAATTGAGCAGCTCTAATCTACCCTCTAGGCATCGACATACTTCTTTTGTCAATCATGTGCCTCCTGAAGTCTCTGCCTAATAAAAGTCACCTGCTGCTCCATATCCTGAACCAATTTTGGCCCTATTGCAACCCTGTCCTCAATACGGTCCTAATTCAAAGGTGTCCTGCAAGGTCTGCTGTACAAGGCTTGAAAATGAGGCATACCAATCTAGTTGTGATGCCCATTGTTGTAGGCAAACTCAACTAGATATAGATACTCCTCCCATCTACTCTGGTGATCCATGACATACATACAGAGCATAGCCTCAAGAACCTAATTAACTCTCTATCTGTCCATCGGTCTCAGGATGATAAGTGAAACTGAAGTTGAGCCGTGTGCCCAACACCTACTGCAAGGCTCTCCAAAAGGCTGAAGTGAACACTGAATCCCTGTCAGAAATGATGCGGCGAGGTACCCCATGTAATCTAACAATCTAATCCAAGAATACTCTTGCCATAGATGGTACATTGTACGTCGTGCATACAAGTGAGAAATGTGCCACCTTGGTCAACTTGTCAACCATCACCATGATGGCATCATAGTGGGATGATGACATAGGAAGACCAACAATAAAATCCATGGAAATGGTGTCCCATTTCCACTTAGGTATCACATGAGGATATAAAAGACATGTTGGATGCTAATGCTTAGCCTTGACCCTCTGGCACTCAAGGCAATGAGCAACATACTCTGTAATATCCCGTCTCATACCTGCCCAATGGTATAATTGTCGCAAGTTGGCATGCATCTTCTTCACCCCTGGATGTGCTACATAAGGTGCTCTATGAGCCTCTGAAAGAACTACTACACAAAGATCATCTGCATGGGGTACATAGATGTGTTGTTGATGTCTAAGCAATCCATCTGACTCAAGGGAATATCCTACAAATCTGCCCTTAAGGGCCCTCTGTGACTGGATCTCCTATTGTACGTTAAGGAACCACTCATCCTCAGGCAGATGCTGAATGATGCACTCTCTCAAGTCCACACTCCAGGTCAAGGTGAGGATCTCATGGTGCCTTCGACTCAAAGTGTCAGCGATGATGTTCTCCTTCCCTTTGATGTAATGGACATCAAAGTTGTACTTGCATAGAAACTCCATCTAACACCATTGGCAAGCGTTCAAATTCAACTGTGTGAATATGTACTGCAAACTATGGTGATCTAAATGAAGCTCAAAGCGATGACCCAATGTGTGTCCAACGATCAAGAGCATGTACCACTTCTACAAGCTTTAAATCATGAGTAGGGTAGTTCATCTCATGTGTCTTGAGCTTGCACAACTCATATGCAATCACCCTACCACCCTACATGAGCATGGCTCCCAAATCCTCAAGTGAAGCATCAGTACAAACTACAAAATCCTTTGTAGGATCAGGAACCACTAAGATGGGAGTGCTGATAAGACGCTCCTTGAGGACCCCAAAGGCCCTCTCACACTACTCGGTCCAAGTGAAACTCTTCCCTTTCCATTGAAGGGAAGTAATGGGGTACGCTATCCTAGAAAAGCCCTCTACAAATCTACGGTAGTAACCAGCTAATCCCATGAAACTCCTAACCTCTGTTACACTGGTGGGTGCTGGCCAATCTTTGATAGCTCTGATCTTCGATGGATCTACAGAGATGCCATCACCTGATAGGATGTGCCCCAAGTACTGTACCTCTATCCTGAAAAAGGCATACTTCGCCAAGTTGCCATAAAGCTGCTGCTCTCTCAAGCACTGCAAAACCTAACATAGGTGCTCCTCATGTTCCTCCTCAATCCGTGAATAGATCAATATGTCATCAAGAAAAACAATCACGAACCATTCCAAGTAGGTACGGAACACCTCGTTCATGAGACTCATGAAAACTGTAGGGGAATTTGTCAAACTGAAGGGGACCATAGTGAACTGGTAGTGGCCGTATCTAGTCCAGAAAGTGGTCTTATGAATATTCACCTCTGTGATATACAACTTATGGTAACCAGACTTCAGGTCAATCTTAGAGAACACTCTGGCTCCCTGCATCTGGTCGAAGAGATCATCAATCCTAGATAGAGGGTAACGGTTCTTCACTGTCACATTATTTAATTGCCTATAATCCATGCATAACCGTAGTGACCCATCCTTCTTCTTCATGAAGATAACTGGAGTGCCCCAAGGTGAAACACTCATTCAAATGTGCCCCTTCTCGAGCAAGGCCTCAAGCTGCAACTTCAGCTCTGTCAACTCATGAGTGGTCATCCTATAGGGTACACGAGACACTGACTCAGCACTTGGTACTAAGTCAATATGAAAGTCTACCTCATGACGGGGTGGCATCCCTAGTAACTCTAATGGAAACACATCGGCAAACTCTCTCAAGATGGGGTGATCATCCAATGATGCCTTAGGCTCATCCTCTAATCTGTCACTAACTATGATAGCGAACATCTGACATCCCTTCCACATGCAACACTTAAGCTGCTGAGTAGATATCATATGAACTACCATGGGCTTCTGAATTCCCACTATCTCAACTGGTACACCATGATCATCTAAGCAGCTAATCACCTTTCAGCAACAATCTAGCTTGTCTCTATGAGCCGCAAGCCAGTCCATACCCAAAACCACATCGTAGGATCCTAATGGCATAACTCTAAGGTCACAAGATGTAGTGAAGGACCCCAAAGAGATTTCACAATCTCGAACCAAGGCATCTACTATCATCCTGGCCCCAGAGGCCAACTCAACCTCCCACCTAATGTCCTACCTAGAAGCCACCAGCCTGCAATGTTCCACTAACGATGTAGATAGAAAAGAATCAATAGCTCTAGAGTCAAAAAGAATAGAGATGGGGGCACCCCTGATCATACCTGATGTCTCAATCACGGATACCTGATAGTCAGCCTGGCATTTATCAACTGCTACAAAGATGTGGTGGGACTTACCCACATCCCCTACAGTCTACTTTGACCCTCCTGAACGGGGTTGTCCCCTTGCCGTAAAGCCCTATGGGCACTCTCTGACTAGATGTCCTGCTCCACCACACACATAGCATGGGCCCTGAGCTTGTATCTATCCCATTTGAGTCCTACTTGACTACTATTTTCCAAATCTACCTATGGAACCTTGTGAACCACTGTATGACTGTTGAGACCTCGTAGGCCTTGCAGGTGGTCTTTGCTGCCTCTAGTCTCTATGCGAGCCCTGTTGCTATTATCCTTAATTTTGCCCTCCCTGTTCCCTCTGCTGGGGTCTAGACCTCTGTTGATTCTCCTACTGCTACTATGGAGGTCTAGGAGGTAATGATGGAGAACTAAATCCTCCTCTCTATGGTGGTAGTGGTGGTCTACGATAACTCTACTAGTGTTGTTGCTGGCCACGATCTTGAAACTAGGGACATGATCCCTACCCTTGTCCCTGTATCTCCTCATCTATGTATGCCTTCTCGACAGCATCATTCAATGTCTGGGGGTCTACCATGTGTATAGGCCCTGCTATGCTATGGTTCAATCCTCTGATGAACTTATGAACTAGGAGTTTCTCATCATGAAGATACTCTGCATATCGAGACAACTTAGTGAATCTTCCCTTGTACTAAGGAATAGTAAGCCCTCTCTACTGAAGATCATGAAACTCATCTATGCGACATTGTCTGTAGTGATCTGATAAATACCGTGCATTGAAGCACTCAATGAAGGTCTCCCAAGTGAGTGTGTCCAATGATAGATGACACTTCCACTCCTCAGTGCGCCACCAAGTAGATGTTGCATCTCGCAATAGGTAGACTGCCACACGTGCCTTCATGTTGCCCTCATAAGGATGCAACATGAAGCATCTATCTAGACTGATGAGCCAAGCCTCAGCTTCGGCTCCCTCTATAGTCTCGGTAAAAGTAGGATGATTCAACCTCAACAAATCCTAGATAGGGTCTCCTCGGTCTCTGTGTCCTCTAATGGACTCCTCTGCATAATAATCATATGGCCTGTGAATGGTCTGCTCCACTTGCACTGTCTCCTCATGCCTATCATGATGTGGAGGGCTCTTGTTATGGACCCTATAGGCTGATCTAACCTCCTATATTGTCGTATCTAGTATCTCCATAAACGGTTCCACACACGATGCCTCTCACAGCTCGACGTGGGGCTCCACACATGGCTCCACACGTGACTCTACTCATGGCTCCATGTGTGGCTCCTCTCATAGATCAATACAGGGCTTAGCACGTGGCTCTATGTGCGTGCATCTTCAGCCGGTGGTAACCTATCTAACACTACCTATAGTGCCTAAAGTATCTGTGGTCCAATGTCTAGTATAGGTAGGACCTGTGGTGTCAGTGGTGCCTATGGTGCCTGACCCTCAGTTGAAGAATCACTGTACACCTCGACGGACGCAGTGTGGCATGAATGTGCTTGCCGAACTCATCGGGGAGGTATCCTACAAAACAAGGTAATCACTAATTAATCAAATTTGTGTAATAAGTAATGTGCCCAAATAAGCCAAGTGTTTAAACTTAGGCTCTGATACCAAATGTCATGCCCACATTTTCCATGCGGTCACGACATGCATCACACATGTCATGTCCACATTTGTCATGTAGTCATGACACGAAATATTAAAAATTTTACCTCGCTTCCCTAGAAACCCCCTCGCATGCATAAGCGTGCTTGGTGGCTTTAAGCATAAGGCATAAACATGACAGTTGAAGGTGGGGTAATGCATTCACTTACACATACCATTTTGCAATTAAGGCCAACTAGGGGGTCGATGCGACATGGTTATCATCGCCAATAGGGTTAGGATCAATGATCAAAATGCTAGGTTAACCTGAGTGAATGATGGGATTTCAAAATCAAAAGCTAAATTCTTGTGCACAAGAAAATATAATTTAATACAAAAACCTACTGTCGATAACTAGCAAAACAATAATTTAATCCTAAGAAAGGTTAAATTTTACTCACGTAGCATAAGCTCTAATTTCCAAAAAAATTTGGTAGCGTAATGCCTCATGAGTGTGATTAGGGTTTATTATAATAAATCTTATTTTGACTGAAAGTTTACTAGGTTGATTTTAAATTACCTAAGTTACACTAGTTAAATTGGTAGAAAAGTTAATTAGATTAATTAAAAAAACCCAAAACTCATTAATGAAATCTCTACAAAGATGCCCAGAACACTTTTCAACAAAGCTCTATCAATTTGTTCTTCTTCACGTTCTCTATCAATCAGAGCTATCACTGCATCCTTTACGTTATTCCTAATTTCTTGGTAGACTAGATCACGGAAGCATGTTATACTAACTTCATTTAGCTAGTTTACTGGGTTTCCAAGTTGGATTAAAATAACGTCTTTATTAAACTAATAAAATCGCTCTAGATATAATTAAAAAGGAATGTTAAATTAATAACAATCTAGTTATATATTAACCTCGTCAAATTTGGTTTGAAAGCAAAGGATTAACCCCATTGTTTAAAATAAAAACATCTCAATAATTTAATTGGCATAAGAATTAATTAAAACAATAGAATCCCTTTTCAATAATCAAATTGAAATCCAAAATTGATAAACTCACTCTAGCTTTAAACTATTTTATTTAAATATTGCCATAACTCTAAACAATAAAAAGAACATTTCCAAAAGAAATAAAATTTACTCCAAACTATCATTTATCTCTAAACCACCATTTTAAAATAAGAACATAAAACAAAGGAAAATAAATAAATAAAAAGAGTGGGAATAAATAAAACAAGTTTTAAAAATTCTCTTCCCCTAAAAGGGCTCATAATAAAAAAAGAATTTCCTTAAGGAAGAGAGGACGAAACCCTAGCCTCCATCTAGATTGTTCATTTTTCTCCTTCGATTTCTCTCTCAATTTCTCTTCTATGATTTTGTTTTGCAAGTCTTGGAGAAGCCATTCATGGCCGCCACACTAAGAAGTGCATATAGTAGACATATGTGTGTGTGTGTGTGTATATATATATATTTTTTAAATGTGTATATTGAGGTGAAGTGAGAGAGAGAGAGAGAGCTTGCAGGTGGCTGTGGTATGGAGTTTACTACCCATAGAGGGGCTGAAGGAAGAGTGGCAGACGACATGGAGGTAGCGATGCTGGGGCAGCGGCTATAGTCGAGACTGGTGACATTTTCTACACGGGTTAAGAGAGTGTGGGGAGGGCACTGCAGACAGCAGCAGTGGAAGGGATGTGCGGGGATGTGGGGAGGTCTGCAAAGGGGGTTTGGGGAGTGTGCGGAGGGGCCGAGCCTCACCCACACTCCACTGACTAGTGACATTTTCTACACGGGTTAAGAGAGTGTGGGGAGGGCACTGCAGACAGCAGCAGTGGAAGGGATGTGCGGGGATGTGGGGAGGTCTGCAAAGGGGGTTTGGGGAGTGTGGGGAGGGACTGAACCCCACCCACACTCCACTACGGTGGAGTGTGGGTGAGGCTCGGCCCCTCCTCACACTCCCTTTAGACGGCGGCAGTGGGGGGGGGGCAGTCGAACCCCCCCACCAAACTTCCTTTGATTTTTTTTTAAGTTTTAAAACTATAACTCACAGACCACAGTCTGATCTCTCAGCACAATAGTCACTGCTAACTTTTTTGCATTTTTTATTTATTTAAATATATATGTACATATACATATATATACACAGATATATATATATATATATATATATATATATATATATGTATATATGTATATATATATGTATATATATATGTATATGTATATATATGTATACATATACATATATATATATATATGTATATATATGTATACATATATATATCTGTGTATATATATGTATAGTGTATATATCCAATTTATATACAACTTTCTCAGCTTTACTTCATTACCTTAACAGAGTTGAAATATTAATGACATCAATAAAATAAATAAAAAAGTATATATTTTTATACATACATACATACATACATATATATTACCACTGTTGTAAACATAGCCCTTCCTCAATAAAATATATATATCTTTTTTTTTACAATAACAGAAAAAGAATTACTAATTAACATATATATATACAAGTATGTGACATTTAATTTTCACAAAATTTTTTTGAATACAATATAGCAAAGAAATATTTTTCTATAATAGATTTAAATTGAGCAAATGAACACTTTTTTAAAAAAATAGATGCATTTAGTTTAATCCTTCAAAATAACAACAACAACTATCCTATTTTTTGAAAATTCAACATACAAGTGAAACCAATATAAACATGCTTTTCTTTTAGTGCTCTACTTTTCTTTAAATCATAAGGCATTTAAAATCAGCAATTTAATTCTTCTATTTTCAAATATAACTAATTTCATACAATACAAGTAAAGGCACACTCTTATAACCTGAGAGAGAGAACAAGGTTCTCCTCTTTTGAAATTTTAAAAAAATGATACACAAGGCCTCTCATGCCCATGCTCTCTCAAGAGCACAAAAATAACAACTTATATGGACAATAAAAAATTTCTTCATCACCACCTAGCTCCAAAATAAAACCTACATAAAACACAAAGAAGGGAAAAGAAGCCACTCAAACTGCTCTCTTCCCTACCATTGACTCTCTCATGAGTCACCCCCGAGCTAGGAGGTCATCCTCACACAAGGTATACACACACCAGTTAACAACAAATTCATTCAACACACAAACAAGAATACTCCCATGGCTTCCACATAACCAAAACTCACTCAAGATAAGTTTAATGGGGTAGGGGAGTGGACATCACTAAACTCAAGAGTGCCACTCCAAGAACTTCCCAAATACATAAATCTCTCAAGGCCTCAAGCCCACACTTAAAACATGATTTCACAAAACTTTCCTTTGGCTCTCAAGCCATATCACATATTTCTCATCTACACATATTGTTCAAATTCACAATTTTCCCTCAAGGCTAAAACTCCATAAAACCAAGAAAATGACCCCAAGGAGATTCACTCCTCCCCCACCCCACACATGTTGAGCAATTTCTCCCAAGTAGGAGAAGCTCTCACAACTCCCATACCCAATTTTCCCACAACAACAAAGTAAAAACAACAAAATGAACTCACACACACACAACATGCAAGAAAAGAAAATGCATAATGAAATGCATTTGCCTTGAATCCTACCTTATAAAGTCCAAATGGAAGATAGTTGAGAAGAGCTCCTATAACTTTTTCCCAAAATAATTAAAATCAAAAATTGCCAAAAATTCAACATCCCCCTCCCTCCCTTCAAGATTGATTAAAATAGGCTCTTCTCATGAGCCTTGAGGAATGAGGAGGTGACACATGTCACCTCCTCACTACTCCACCCAACTACTTGCAAGACTCTTGGAATGGGGTGGTGACACATGTCATTCACCCAATCCACCAAGTCTCTCTCCCATCCACTTGTTCTCTCTTAATTAAGTGGGAGAGAAAGGTGGAACCAAAGAAGGAGTGGGTGCCACATGTGCCCCAATCATCTCCTCCTAAGAAGGCCCACTCAACCCCAAGGTACCCTCACCAATTATAGGAGGGGCTTGGAGTTGAGTCCTCCACAATTAAGGGGTCATGAAGACTCCCCCAACCTAGGGAAGAGGAAAGGAAGAGGTTGAGTGTTTGACCCACTCATCCTCTCCCTCCCAAGCTTCCATTTTCATCACTTTACTTCAGGGTGAAGTTAAAGTGACCAAACGGAAGTTTACCTAAGGTTAAACAAGCCCAAATGACCCCTAGACCCTAGGGTACAACCCAGGGTCAAGTAAAAACACATAAAAGGGGTCACAAAAATTATAACTCAAAAAATGAAATTCAAATGACACTACAACTTACAACACCAATTAGAAATCAAGTAAAAGAAGGGTAGACCTAACCCAACTAACACCATGCAACAACATTACAAAAATTCATCATGCAACATAGTTGATATTGGTTCCTCTTGGAACTAGATCGGCTTCACATGTGAAAACAACACGGTGTGTGGGATGATCTGCAAGTATCTGTGGCTTCATTAGCAACACCTGCGCACTCAAATGAAATATTAATCGGGCACATGTAAATGATAGCTAAAACAAATTGAAAAATACACTCACATCATCACAAGATCATATAAACATCAAGAAATCTTGTCATAATTAAAATATCTAAATTTTGCATTTTCAAACATCCATCACAAGATAAGGTCTCATAATAAATTTTTAACTAAAATCACATCAATAGAATCCTGATAGCATCATAATATAAATCATATCAGTCAATCAATATCAAGGTCTAACCACATCATAAACATGCTAAACATAATAAATCTACATAAAGTATAAAGTCTAACAATCCTGCAAATCAGGATCAACAGTCCCATAAGTCTAATACGTGTCATCAACAATAAAATAAAGTAGTCAAATATAAGGGAATGAAAAGGTAGGCCTCACAAAACACTAGACTTAACCCAGATCCATGGGAGGCTCACTACCATGTCATGAATCTTGAGGTCAGTGTTGAACACCTCACCGATAAGGGGGTAGCTCACTGCCAACAGAAGTAAGTGCAGAGGTGATGTCGAAATGCTCTAAAATGCTTGATTTTTCAACTTTTCTCATCATCGCAAATGAATGAAAGAAGAGGTGTTGTAAATATTTTTAAGATAGATAGAAAATTATATGCCTAATAACATTCCACTAATGCAAGAATACCTTTCACAACATGTTTTTGATGTCGCTCTAGAGAGTCAAGAAGTCAAAACCTAGTGAAAATAGGCCAAAATACATGATTTTTCACCAAATCTCAATGCAAAAGAGTAGGGAAAGAGGTGTTGTAAGGAAAATGATGATGGAAAGCAACTTATAACAGTATTAATAGCCACCTAATGCCAAAAAATCTGTTACAACACACCTATAGTGCCACTCTAGATCAAACCCTAGTGCAAAAGTAGCAAAAATATGCAAATTTTCACAAATTTTTAATGTAAAAGCCCAAAAGAAAGGATATTTTAAGGAAATTGAAGAAGGGTAAGAATATAATAATGTTAATTACAACTAATTAGTGCAATAAAACCCCTTACAACACACTTGGAGTGCAAATCAAACAAGATGGCAAGGCCAAATCTAGTGAAAAAATGCAAGTTTTCAAACCCTAGACATGAAATTTCACAAGGAGGCCACTATGATGAAACACCAAAATTAGAGATCAGACCTAATCAGAGTTTTAACAAGGTATTAAAATCTTCAAGAAGATTTTGACTACAACCCTAGCTCATGCAAAACTAGTTTTTTATGAAAAATGCAAAATTTCAAGCAAATTCCAACAAATCAAGCATGCAAATGCAATGCAAATGAATTGCATATGATGAATTTATTTATTTTAGATCATATATAATGCAAATAATAAAATTTTCTTAGAGTTATATTCTAATTCGTTTAAATTTTACAAAAATGCAAGTCTAATATGCCAATTTTTGCAAATCTTCCAATTTTTTTTAATTTTCTTGTACTTTTTCAAATGCAATATTGAAAATAATGAATTGCATGATAATGAATTTCAGATCTGATACAAAAATCAGATAATTCATTAAATTCACTTAAATGAATGCAAACTATGTCAAAAATCAAACCATAGAATGCAATTTTTTCAATTTTTTCAAAAATATCAATTTTTTTTATAGATTTTCGAATGCAATGAAATGAATGACTGAAAATCTATCAAACAACACTCAGAAAGGTGCCAAAAAGTCCAAAATGTGGGTTCACCAAAATGTTTAATGTGAAAAGGGGGATGATGGGGTTGTGGTGTTTAGAGGCTTGCCTTAGTCAAGCCCCGAAGAGACATTCAAGTCTTTCAAACACTGTTGTCAGAGAGAGTGCGTCTCCTTGTAGGATAGAGCCAAAAATCCAAATGATAATGATGATAAAGCACAATAAATGCCACCTTGATGATGAATCTCTCATGGAAGGAAGAATCTCTTCAATGCCATGAGGAGAAGATGTAATCCAACCTGCAAAAATAAACACAATAACAATGCTATGCTCTCCAACACAATGATAATCACAAATATGCCAATAGATTTTGAAGCATCAACATCCTCTAGTTTGCAAATGATAACCTAAATATGCTTATATATGCAACTACTAAGATTCCTACTAAGAATTTTACATTTGAAACTTATGATGTCGGCTTGGAAACCAAATAACAGTCACAAACCTGACATTTAAATTTAGGGCAAACCTAAAATAGGGCTGGACTAGGGCACTAGAACCCTTGTCCACCCCCCTATCTTTTCTCATTGATAATTAAATTTGCACCCCCTAGGTCCTATTTGTCACAAGACCTAATGGTTTTCTCATCATGAGTCTAAATTATCATGCAAAATGCTCTAAATGTAAATCTAAAAACCCAGGAGCTAAACCTTAAAGGAAAAAGCCCCCAAGGGTGCATTTTTATGAAATAACATTACCGAAGATCAGTTGCTTTGTACCTTAACTACTTTTGAAATGAGAGAATTTGGTACAAGTAGTGCAAAGGCTGAGACTGCCTTCAAGGTTGGCAAATCTGAGAAGACTATGGAATCAAATCAGGATGATTCAGATGATGTGGAAACTAACTTTGTGAGAAAAATAAATTTGGGTACTAGTATGTATAGTGGTAAGTTGTATTTTAATTGTTTTAGTTGTGACAATATCGATCATTATGCTTCAAGATGTTCGAAAAGAATTTTGAGAAGCAAGACTAGGGAGAACAAGAATAGAGTGCCTAAAAAGAGCTACTATGTTAGAGAAGATGCAAGTATATCTGATGATGAATCTGATTATGAAAATGATGAGAATAATGAATGTATGTTCATAGCTTTAAAATATGATATTGTTTCTACTAACTCTAAGAAATGTGTGAAGGAAAAGGCTCTAGAGGTAAGTCTTAATACTAAAGATACTTTGATATTTGCTCTTCATACCAAACAAGAAAAGAACTATTGGGTTACTGAGAGTGGATGCTCAAATCATATGACCAGTGATAAAAGTAAGTTTGTTAAACTTGAAATATATGATGGAGGGCTAGTTAGATTTGGTGATGATATAGCTACTAATATATGTGGAAGAGGCTCAATTAGTTTTGATGGAAACCATAATACTAATGATGTTCTCTATGTTGAGGGTTTAAAGCATAACCTCTTGAGTGTTGGAAAAATGTGTAGCAAAGGATACAATCTTGTGTTTCAGGATGGTGGCTGTGAGATCGTAAAAGATTCTAGAACTGTAATAGCTTCTAGAAAGAGGACAGATGGAAATGTTTATCAACTCAAAGGTGGTGATGGTTATTGCTTCATGACTCAGATCAATGAGAGTTAGCTATGGCATAGAAGATTGTGTCACATCAATTTTGATAGCCTAGTAAGGATAAGTTTAGTTCAAGCTATGAAAGATTTGCCAAAGATTACAAAGCCCACCAATGTTGTCTATAAGGAATGTTAAATTGGAAAGAAAGAAAGAAGAAGTTTCAAAGTCAAGAATCAATCTACTATTGAACTATTAAAATTTGTGCATACAAATCTTTGTGGCCCTACCAAGGTAAGGAGTTTTCATGGTGACAGGTATTTCATACTATTGATTGATGATTATTCTAGGATGACATGGGTTACTTTTCTCAAAGAAAAATTTGAAGCCCTAAATAAGGTCAAAGCATTCAAAGTCATGGTTCAGAATGAAATGGATATGACAATAAAACGTTTGAGGTCTGATAGAGGTGGAGAGTTCACCTCTGATGAGTTTAATATGTTTTGTAAGAATCATGTAATAAAGAGGCATTTATCTGCCCCTAGGACTCCTCAATAGAATGGAGTGGTTGAAAGGAAGAATAGGATTGTTCAAGAAGCTCCAAGGATAATGATAAAAGACGCAAATCTACTAGATGTCTACTAGAGAGAGGCAATTCATACTACTATTTATATACTGAACATAGTGCAGGCAAGAGAAAATAGTACAAAGACCCCTTATGAGTTATGGTATGGAAGGATTCTTGCTGCCAAGTACTAAAGAGTGTTTGGAAGTAAATGTTATATCAAAAGAGATGAAGAAAATATAGGAAAGATTGATGCAAGGTCTGATGAAGGTATCTTCCTTGGGTATTCTACTAAAAGCAAAACTTACCGATGCTACAATGCAAATGTCAAAGTTGATGAAGATCTACAAAAGAATTTAGAAGTTAATGGATATGAATCAAATGAGTCCTCTTACAGAGAAGAAGAAAATGTTGATGAAAAGGAAGTACAGATTAAAGAAGAAGAAGCTCTTGAAAAGACTCTAAAACTCCCAAGTATGTGCAGAAGCATCATTCTGAAGATCAAATCATTGGTGACAAGAACAAAGGTGTTCTGATAAGAAGGAAAAATATTGAAGATAAGGTAAATCTATGTTTACTCTCTAAAGTTGAACCTAAAATAGTTATTCAAGCATACAAGGATGAGTATTGTATCATGGCTATGGAAGAAGAACTAATGCAGATTGAAAAGAATCAGACCTACGAAATTGTCCCAAGACCAGCAGACAAAAATGTGATTGGAAATAAGTGGGTATTCCGGAACAAACTAAACGAGAATGGAGAAGTTGTAAGAAACAAGGTAAGGGTTGTGTGTAAAGGTTACTCACAAGTAGAAGGAATAGACTATGAGGAAACTTATGCTCCGATGACAAGAATGGAGGGCATTAGGATGTTTTTGGCTTTTGCAGCACATAAGGATTTCAATGTATATCAAATGGATGTGAACTCTGCTTTCTTAAATGGTGAGTTAGAAGAAGAAGTATACATAGAACAACTGGATGGATTTTAGTTATCAAATAAACTAGATATGGTATGTAGGTTGAAGAAGGCACTATATAAATTGAAGCAAGTCCCTAGAGCTTGCTATGCAAGATTGGATAGGTACTTATTATACGAAGGATTCAATAAAGGTATTGCAAATAGCAATTTGTACATCAAAGTAGGAGAAGATAAAATTCTGATTGTGGAAGTGTATGTAGATGATATAATTTTCAGTGGAAATGAAGGTATGTGTAAGAGTGTTGTAGATGAAATGTAGAAAGAATTTGAAATGTCAATGTGTGAGGAAATGAACTTCCTTGGGCTATAGATCAATCAAACAGATAAAGGTATTTTCATTTCACAATCAAAAAGAAAAGACACGACAAAGAAGTGGTGAGCAAGTACATGTATGAGAATGAGAAAGAGAAAGATGGAACCCTTTTCCATTGATGTCAAAGGAGGAGAGAGAGCAATGTGAAAAAGGAGAGAAAGGAGAGATTCAATTGTCAGGAAAAGAGTATGAAGCTGAGGGCGAGAGAAAGAGAAATGAAATGAGTGGGTATGAAGCATAGTATTGAGGATGTTGTTGCCTTGATGCTTTTTCACATCATGTGTTTCCATCAATGACAAAGGGGGAGATGGTTGCAAGTATGTGTAGTTAGTGTTGTCATTAGTGCCAATTAGTTGAGCAATGATGAGGTTGGTTAAGCAGAGATGTGGTTGTTGCAATGGTATGAGCTGTTTGGTTGAGCTACTTTGCTGAAGATGATTTGGTTGCTTTGAAGAGGTGTTGAGATGTCAATAATATGTTTTTTTTGGTTGGTTTCCAAGTGCTTTTGATAAAATTTGATTAATAAAGGAAACAGTGTGTTGATGTGGCATTTTGGTTTACAAAGTAGTGTTCTAGTTTGGCTCTGCATTTCCACTATTTTGAAGATTTATCTATGTGGTTATGATATGTTGTTCAGAGATGTTAAGAGATGTTATATATTGAATTTAGTGTTCTGGTTTGTTGTGCAGAAGGAGTTATGTTCACCAATGTGTGGATTGTGTTTATGAGCTTTGGAGAGGTGTTTGGGAGAAACTAGTTTTCTCTGCATTTCTCTGTAGATTTGTTTATTGCCTTGTGGTTTTGGATTTGTGCTTATAATGCTTATATATTGCTTCAGTTTAAGTTGTTCATGGTTTGGTGCTCTATAAGTTGATTCCTTGAGTTTCAGTGTATGATAGAGTTGTTTGAGTGCTCCGGTGTGAACTTCCATTAAGTGAAAGTTGTTGTGAAAGGATTTGTTAGTTTTTAGGTGCTTGTGGATGCCTCTAGATCATGTTAAATCTTCGCACATGGTCCGCGAGTTGTCTTTTGATCGTTAAGGAAGTGTGCACTTAAAAGTTCATAGTGCTAACACAAGTTTGGTCAACTTGGTTATTTACACTACTCATGGTTGTGCTTTGGTGATTGTGGAAGTGTATCTAGTAATATGTAAGAGTGGATTTAGGTCTAAGCTAAGCTGTGGTGTGATCCACATTGATTCCTTTCCATTGTTGGAATTTTTAGGTCCAGACCTAATTTGAAGTTTCTAGGTTAAGGTGATTTGTGGACATTGGAGAATGTTCTCAAGGTTGAAGATAATATAAATAAGTGTCAAGGGATCATGATCAAGTGTGCACATGATGAATGTGATGTGAATAATAACGTGGTTGAATGTGTGGTGTAGTACAAGATTTCATGTGTTAGATTAATAGATGTAGTGAGCACAAGGTGTCTACAATTCTTTAGTTTGAATTTGCAAAGGTGTTAATGGTGTTGCAGTGGAATTCCCTGTTGCATTGAGATAGTTTTCTCCTTGTAACAATCTTCTCTATCTTCTTCTCTATTTTGGCAGTGAGCCTTTCTTTTGGGTAGTGAGCCCTTTGGTAGTGAGCCTTCTAGCAGTGAACCTATTGTTTTCTGTGTTGTTATTACTTTATACTATAAGCTAATCCTCACTGTCATTTTTCCCTTCTTGGGTTTTCCACATAAATTTGGTGTTCTCTTGTGTTTAATGTTGATTTGATTCAGTCTTTTTTATTTGCTTTCATGCTTAATCATTATAATAGTTGAAGGGCTAATTGAATTGATGTGGATCTAAATGTGTTTGAGGGTTTTGGAATTATAAGTTACGACTAATTCACCCCCCTCTCAGTTGTCTTGTGCATTCAACAATGTTCATGTGCTTGAAGTGTCTTCATGTGATAAAATCGTAAAAGCCTATCAGCCTTATTCCCTAAAATAACAATCATCCATTGTGTTTTATTGTTTATCAAATCTCTTGCCAAGAAATCCCTTAAACAAAAAATAAAATAATTCATAAATTAGAACCTTTTAGCACCTAAGTCAACTTTGTCGCCACTTTCGCAGTCTCTGTCAGCACTTTCACAGTTTCTGTTCACACTTTCATTGTCTGTATTAGCACCAATGTTAGTCCTGTCAACACCTCTACAAAATAGATTTGAACCTATTAGCATATTTGTAGTCCTTGTTGACACTTTTACAACCCTGTCAATGCTTTTGTGGTCTCTATCAGTGCCTACATTTGACTTAGAAGCACCTTCATCAGACCTATTAGTGTCTATACCTAATCTGTCAACAATTGTGCCTGCTCTATCTGTACCTATTCTTCACCTGTCAGCACTTGTTCCTACTCTGTCCATGCTTGTGCTTGATCTGTCAGCACTTGCACCTACTCTTTTCATGTTTGTACTTCATCTATCAGTGCCTAAGATCCCTCTATTAGTGCCTTCATAGTCTGACAATGCCCTCACTTGCAGCCTTAGACAGATGAACACAATGCCTTTCTAATCATAAATTTGAATGTCCTTAGGACTCTAGCAGACTTCAAAAGTGATCTAAGACCATCCATGTCTAATTTAACTAAACCATCACTCCATAAAGTCATCCATTTCATCAAAATCTTTATCCCCTAAACATCCCACTTTCCAATTGGAAACCTTAGAAACTTTGATCATATAACAAATTTATTAACCCACTTTGGACCCATCCCTTCATCCCATCAATTTAAACCATACCAAATCCTTATCAACATCAAATCCAACAACTATCAAAACAAAGCTTCCATCTCATCAAATCAATTTTTCTTTTAACCAAATCTACCCCAAATCAAAATATTGTCTAAAAATAAATTTAGATCTTATCATCATGTCCTAATTTATATTGAGCTTAGGAACCTGTCTACCTTATGTTTTGTGTAAATTATCCCTTATAAACCTTGGATAAATTAGCTTAGGATCTTAGACCACTTTTTAGTTAGTAAATTCCAAGAATCCCATATTACTTGGTGCATCTTGTCTACCCCATGTGAAATGACCTTATATCCTCCTTTTTCTTAGGCTCTTGTCTACCCTAAGTAGGAGAGGATAAATCCTTTGGTATCCACAAGATCTAGATTTTCCTTAACTCTCTTTTGCCTTGAAATCCAAAAATCATCGCTTGATCAGTCTTATTCAGGGTATCATCAAAATCACCCTTATCATCCTTTGACCACTTATCATCCAAGATCATCATTGATCATACCGAAACATCCTTTATCCACCAACCAATTTCACTTGGTCCAAACCTTTTGAAAATTAAAAAAAAAAAGAAACAGAAACAAAGTTTTAAGGTCCAACATCCTTCATACAACTTATCCATTCCAAAATCAATTTTGGGTCATTTCTTTGTATGCCCCCAACCCCAAGGTTACAAGCCAAGAAAAAGAGAAACATAGAACTGGTTGGTTCTCAAATCTATAGGTTGCCAAACCCTAAAAGTATGTCAGGATTTATGATCAGGTTCAACAACTGATTTGACCAACTGATAGAATCAACCAAGATGGTTGGAATTCCCTACACTTCAGGCTTTGCTTTGCCTAGGTGGGTGTACCACTTTATCACCATTGAATGTCAACTCTTCATTACTGATTGGTGATGATTGAGCAGATTATAAATTTCATGCAATTTTGTCAATTAAATCATCCTCTCCAATCTGTTTCCAACTGGCATGAAATTTGAAAATGGATTTATTCAATTACTCTATCCACTACTACTCCTACAACATAAAATTAAAATTTGTTTGAGATATTAAACAAGGAATGATTTTAGAAGTTGAATGATTAGTGCCTTTTCCTCAACTAGGCAACAAAGTCCAAATACAAATAGATATATGCCTTCCCTCTAGCTACAATTTAGATTGTTTGGCACTTATATGTCTATGGTTGGCATAAATGTACAAAAATATCAAATATTAGGTTCTTCTTTATTTATCCAATTAAATTCTCCAGGCCACTATGACTTATTCAAAGGAATTTAGTCCTTGCTTGAAGAAACCCATTAAACAAACCACACAAAACAAGACAATGTTTTGACAAATCAAACATATGCTTGATATAATGATTTTAATGACAAGGAAAACTAAATTCAAGACAAGTTCCAAATAAAATTTTACCAATAAATCCAACAAACAATTGACACTAGAATTTAGGCACCAAATTAATATAGTCTTTCCATTACTATGCTTAAGAAAATGGGCCTTTACAATGTCTTGCTTTCCCAAAATAAAAATCCCAGAGAGATTCCCCCACGGTCTTGGTTTCCTTCTTATAGGTATGAAGCAAGCAACAAGCTTCAGACCATTCACATTCAAAATGACTATTCAACTACCCACCCTTTCAATTTCATTATGTTTTGCAACTAGAAATATTTAATTTTATTTTGCTTTTGCTTCGCGTCCCCGTGAAAATAATTTTACCAATAATACAAAGTATTTTGCAATACATTGCAATTTAATATGCATTTTCACCCAAAACATATTTTTTGGGTAAAAACATTTACCCATTCCTTAACTCCTCCGGTGACAATATTTTATTGCAATATTACCATGAGTGAAATTTGTATTCTCAACCTTTAAAAATATTCACCGCCCCTACAATAAAATCTTGTTTAATTTTTACTCGCTTTGTATTCCTGCAATATCTATCCCATAATTTTTATTTTGTCCTAACTCTTTCACTTAGCAAATATTTTACATTATATCATATTCCCCAAAATAATATTAAGAGGTGAATAATATTAATAAATTCTCTCTTTGTCATGCACAAAAATTCACCTCATAATATATTATGTTTCACTTCATTGCTTTATGCCTTCACCACGCAAACGTAAATTATTTTTTGTGTTGTGGCCATTTGTTGTGGGGCTACGGGATTTATTTTTCACCTCTCCATATTTAAATACAAATAAACCCCCTTTTTTATGATTCCCACACAACTGCACATATTTTAGGTTTTAATTTTTTATTTCTACATGGATGCAAGCAAGCTTGCTCATTCTTTTCACCATAAATAAAAAATTACTCCCTCAAAACAATGCAACATATATTATATTTCACTTCATTATTTTATATTGCACCACCACACCATTTTAGGATTTCTGATTTTTTTGTTTGTGAGTATGTGGGTTACTTTATTTTTTATTTTCATTATTAGCATCATGTTGCACTCACTCTTACCATTTTCTGTGGTAGTGTGGTGAATATTTACATTGCACATTAAGCTTCTACAAGCCTGCACTCTTTTTAAGACTTTTAATATTGTATTTGCGGGGATACGGGGAATGCTTTGAATGTTATCTCCAACAGCATATAGGCAACTTGGATCTCCATTGTTATCACCATGCATTAGCTTCTGACTATCCTTTCTTGATTTCTATATGCATCTGGGGTAAAAATTTGAAGTGGGTAATCATCAGAATTTGATTTTCGGCATTTTACACTATGACCAGAACAAGTCAGGTGGCCTCCAAAATCACCCTAGAAAACTAATCAAACATTCTCCCACAGCCACAAAAATGCACTGACATATTGACTGATGATATGGGAACAATTTTGTTCAAACAGATTTACAAAATGCCATCAAGATTGCAAAATATTAATGCTCAAAGTAGCTCACCTAGCTATTTCTAAAACTACACCTCTCAAAACCCAGTTGAAACTCACCAAATCATGGTTCAACACCTCGAAAAAATACTAAATCTTTTCCTGGGAAGCTACCACTGGAGAAAGTAGTACATTTAGGCCCAATGAACACGTGTGCCAAAGTAAGTTTCACCAATCCACTTCTTTTACACAATATTAAATGTCAAAGATGATCCCTCTGAAACTTTCTAGAAATGCAAATATCAAAAATGTGAAAACTCCATTTTCTTTTGACTTTGAAAAAATATCAAACAAGATATCATTGGGACTTTGAAAATGGACATAGAAGCACTTTAACATGAGGACAATTGTAGGAACCAATTGGTTCATCATGACAATCATCTAGCCTGTAAATATTAGCCTCCAAAGTTGACCACTCTAATAGATGTAATAATGTGTAGACAACAAACTCTTCCAGAACCCTCCAACTTGGTGTTTCAAAACCCAATCAAATTTGAACATAGGAAGATGAAATCAAACATACATACTTAGATATGTTAGTTGAGTGTGTTCACCAAGTGATTTGGCATAAAAGTGAACAAGCTTCAAATTATGATCCTCCAAAGTATGCTACTGGGTTAGATTTCACAAGTACATTTATGAGTATTGCAATCAATTTTTTCATCATGGGTACTTCAAATTTAGCCAAAATTTAAAGGTACCAATAGTGGCTCTACTTGAAGATGTATGCCCCTTGCAGACATAATAAGAATTTAAGTCTCTAGGGAGCAAACTAAGTGCTTTGGTCCATTGGGCAATAGAGTCCAACCTCTCCTCTGCCCTGAACTGGTATGATTTGAAAAATCACACCACAACTGATGGCACAAGGCCACCAAAAAGAAAATCCTCTATTTGCCTCTGTCATACAGATTGTTTTCATCACGTCATACTGAAGCCAATCTAAAAATATCATTGAAATCTTCCTGACATAATATGTTGATCTCTTTCATGCCAACACATTCTCCCTTATTTTGCATCTGAAAATCAAGCATAATCTAAAAAATTTTATTATCATGTGACAAGAAGAAGCCATAACCACCAAACAAACCAGACCCATACTTTATGTGATACTCTATTTTATCATATTTGTTGTCATTCACCGAACGAAGGCTTTCTAACTAAATTGGAAAGAAGAACAAATCATACTACAACAATTGTGAACTTGAAACTCTATCATCAGATCCCTCAATAATTTGCATATTTAACAAATTTGAATTGTCAACACCCCAAGATTCAACAAAAGAATGCATTTTTGGAGCACTGCTGCAATGAAATTCACAACCACTAGATGTCCCTTCACTGTCAAAGCAAATGTGTGTTGGGGATGAAATTTTAGAATCATTCTTATGTATATATCTCTGATATTCAATGGTTGGCAAATCTGAAATTTGTTCACTACTGAGTAAACATGCCTCTTCATTCACTTCATTGATGATGTATTTTTTACTTTTTTTATCATCACAACAGCACTCAGAAAATAACAAATGAGATGTAGTATTTTCATCAACATAATTATTCTCTTCACAAGCAACATCCTGATCATTTGAAAGTGCTTCATCCTCATTATAGAATGGATTTGAATAGACATGAAAATCATGTTTTGACACACCTTGGCAAAATATCATTTGATTTTCTTCTACCATTTCATTATACAATGGGTTCGAAAAGCTTTGGAAACCATTCTCATATGTACATACCTCTTCTTCACTAATTGTGTCAGTCAATGGATGTGCTTCTTGTTTGCTTCCAAGTGGACTTGCTCCTTCACTTACTTTATTGCTGATGCACTCCTCATGCAGTGTGTCCTCAAAAGCATCTTCAATATTGCAATCCCCCTCCAAGGTGAAGAGTTGACCTTCCACAATTTCATCTTCATTCAAATATGCATCTAAAACACCACAGCTACAACTTTCATCTACACATGGCTCTTCTACAAATGGCATTCTGCCATTGTTCTCCCCACATTCAGTACCATTGCTAGCATGCCTGATTCTCTCTATAGCCAAAATCTATTCACACACCTGGTTAAAAGTAATTGGCTTCAATGACTCGGGCCAATAAACTAAATTAGGATCATATATTCTCATGAATAACTCAATGCATACAGATTCATCAGGCATAAAATTAATACGTATTTGCAAGTAGATTTTCAACACTCTGTTGAGCAGAGCTAATATAGACTCTTCCTCATGTCTCCTTAAGCCAAAAAGTGCATCTAAGGGGAATATGCAGTATTCTAATTTCATGATAGATCCTTGACTTCTTTCTTGACTATGTAAATACTCATTATTCTTTTCTTCAAACTGATATATGAATTTACTTGCAAGTTCATTCCGTGAGGTTATGCAATGCATAGGTAGGCTGGAAAACCAATCTTTACCATTATTCTCTAATGTTCTCACAAAAAGTTTCATGATAACATCCTCTTCAAATCCAATTCACCACTAAATTAATGAATTGCTGCAAAACCTAAAAGTATGCCAGGTTTTATGATTAGGTTCAACAACTGATTTACCCAACTGATGGAATCAACCAAGATGGTTCAAATTCCCTACACTTCAGGCTCTTCTTTGCCTAGGTGGGTGTACCTCTTTATCATCACTGAATGTCAACTCTTCATTACTGATTGGTGATGATTGAGTAGATTATGAATTTTATACAATTTTGTCAATTAAATAATCATATCCAATCCATTTCAAATTGGCATGAAATTTGAAAATGGATTTATTAAATTACTCTATACACTACTCCTACCACAACAAAAAATTAAAATTTGTTTGAGATATTATACAAGGAATGATTTTGGAAGTTGAATGATTAGTGCATTTTCCTCAACTGGGAAATGAAGTCCAAATACAAATAGATATATGCCTTCCCTCTAGCTACAATTCAGATTTTTTGGCACTTATGTGTCTATGGCTGGCATAAACGTGCAAAACTATCAAATATTAGGTTCTTCTTTATTTATCCAATTAAATTCTCAAGGCCACTATGACTTATTCAAAGGAATTTAATCCTTGCTTGAAGAAATCCATTAAAAAAGCCACACAAAATAAGAAAATGTTTTGACAAATCAAACATATGCTTCATATAATTATTTGAATGATGAGAAAAATTGAATTGGAAATAACCAGATAAAATTTTACCAATAAATTCAACAAACAATCAACACCAGAATTCAAGAACTATATTAATATAGTCTTTCCATTACTATGCTTGAAAAAATGGGCCTTTACAATGTCTTTCTTTTCCAAAATCAAAATCCCAAAGAGATTCCCCCACGGTCTTGATTTCCTTCTTATAGGTATGAAGGAAGCAACAAGCTTCAGACCATTCGTGCATTCAAAATGACTATTCAACTACCCACCCTTTCAATTTCATTATGTTTTGCAACCAGAAATATTTAATTTTATTTCCCTTATGCTTCACATCCCAGTGAAAATAATTTTGCCAATAATACAAAGTATTTTACAATACATTGCCATTTAATATGCATTTTCACCCAAAACATATTTTTCAGGTAAAAATATTTACCCATTCCTTAACTCCGCTGGTGAAAATATTTTATTGCAATATTACCATGAGTGAAATTTATATTCTCAACCTTTAAAAATATTTACCACCCCTACAATAAAATCTTGTTTAATTTTTACTTACTTTGTATTCTCGCAATATCTATCCAACAATTTTTGTTTTCTCCTAACTTTTTCACTTCTTTGCAAATATTTTACACTATATCATATTCCACAAAACAATATCAAGAGGTGAACAATATTAATAAATTCACTCTTTCCCATGTACAAAAATTCACCGCATAATATATTATGTTTCACTTCATTACTCTATGCTTTCACCACACAACCACAAATTATTTTTTGTGTTGTGGACATTTGTTGCGGGGCTGCAGGATTTATTTTTGACCTCTCCATATTTAAATACAAATAAACCCCCTTTTTTATGCTTTCCTCACAATTGCACATATTTTAGGCTTTAATTTTTTATTGTTGCCCAGATGCAGGGAAGCTTACTCATTCTTTTCACCATAAATAAAAACTTACTCCCTCAAAACAATACAACATATATTATATTTCAATTCATTGTTTCATATTGCACTACTGCACCATTTTAGGATTTATGATTTTGTTGTTTGTGGGTATGTGGGTTATTTTATTTTTTATTTTCTTTGTTACCACCATCTTGCACTCTCTCTTACCATTTATTGCGGTAGTGTGGTGAATGTTTACATTGAACATTAAGCTCCCCAATCCTGTACTCTTTTTAGGACAAGTTTAATATTGCATTTGCGAGGATGTGGGGAATGCTTTGAATGTTATCTCCAACAACATATAGGTAACTTGGATCTCCATTGTTATCACCATGCATTAGCTTTTGACTATCCTTTCTTTCTTTCTGTATACATCTGGGGTGAAAAATTGAAGTGGGTAATCATCAGAATTTGATTTTTGACATTTTGCACTATGACCAGAACATGTCAAGTGGCCTCCAAGATCACCCTGGAAAACTAATCAAACATTCTCCTGGAGACACAAAAATTCACTAACATATTGAATGATGATATAGGAACAAGTTCATTCAAATAGATTTGCAAAATGCCATCAAGATTGCATAATATTAATGCTCAAAGTAGCTCACCTAGTTGTTTCTGAAACTACACCTGTCAGAAACCAGCTTGAACTCACCAAATCACCACCTTGAAAAAATACTAAATCTTTTCTTGGGAGGCTACCACTAGATAAATTAGTTCATTTAGGCCCAATGAACATGTGTACCAAAGGACTTTTCACCAATCCACTTCCTTCACACAATATTAAAGGTCAAAGATGACCCCTCTGAAACTTTCTGGAAATATAGATATCAAAAATGTGAAAACTCCATTTGCTTTTGACTTTGAAAAAATATCAAATGAGATATTGGGGCTTTGAAAATGGACATAAAAGCACTTTAGCATGAGGACAATTATAGGAACCAAATGGTTCATCATGACAATCATCCATCTTGTAAATTATTAGCCTCCAAAGTTGACCACTCTAGCAGATGTAATAAGGTGCAGACAATAAATTCTTCCAGAACCCTCCAACTTGTTGCTTCAAAACCCTATCAAATATTAACATAGGAAGCTAAAATCAAACATACATACTTACATATGTCAGATGAGTGTGTTCACCAAGTGATTTGGCGTAAAAGTGAATAGGCTTCAAATTATGATCCTCCAAAGCAGGCTACTGGGGTAGATTTCACAAGTACATTTCTAAGTATTGCAATCAATTTTTTCATCATGGGCACTTCAAATTTAGCCAAAATTTGAAGGTGCCAATAGAACCTGATAGAGAATTTGCAATGTCTACTGAGTTTGGAGTTAGGGACACAAATGCTCAAATCATGGTTGATCTTCCCTAGCCTTCTACTTCCCGTAATCAAGAAAATCAAAATCAAGATCAAGAAGTAGACTTTACAAAAGATCCCAATACCATGGGACTATTAGACCAAGTTTTAAAATCTGATCCTAATATATATCTAGAGTTCCTACTTCAAAATGGCACCCAAGTATCAAGTAATCCTTCAACTAAAACATCACAACCTTCCTCATCCAACAATACATCCAACACCACAACACAACAAACGTCAACATCAACTATTACAACATCAACATCAACAAAGTCTAAACAACAAATCACTCTCAACATCCTAAACAATCCAACTTACACTAGCACCTCCACTAGCATCCCCCAACTCGATCAAAAAACCATAACATTCATATCCCAATTTCTTTCCCAATCATTGAATCCTACACTCAACAATCTAGGCAACATCACACAAACATCCACATCCACATC
Source organism: Cunninghamia lanceolata (assembly GCA_027924645.1). Lineage (NCBI taxonomy): Eukaryota > Viridiplantae > Streptophyta > Pinopsida > Cupressales > Cupressaceae > Cunninghamia > Cunninghamia lanceolata. The sequence goes on from BSBN01001807.1 coordinate 5,542,701, forward strand.
TCAAATCAATTCCCAATATGCCACATCAACACAACCCCCTACTTCACAACCACCAATATCCTTTTCCACCTAAAAATTCAACCACAAATTCTTTCAACAACTCCAACAAATCCACCTACAACAACAACCACCACCCAACTTCCTCCAACAACTCATCACCCAACAACAAGCTAATACACCCCAACCACCTGCAACAAACATAATAGAAGTAGTTTAACAATTGATGCAAAGGATGGATGACATACAACAAGGGCATAAAATGAAACAATATTCCTTCACAGATATTTGTCCCTATCCTTTTGATCGCTCTCTTAACATGCCTCCTTTCCCCAAGAATTTTGAAATGCCAAAATTTGACAAATGCAAAGGGCAAGGAGATCCTTGAGGTCATACAACAAAGGCTTGAGGTCATATCATGAAGCTTTTTCCTTGAAGATTAGGAGATCAAGCTATAGAATGCTTCACACACCTTACCCCTGGCACTAAAACATTCCACAAACTTGCAGAGAAATTCGTCAATCACTTCTATAACTTTGAACATGAAGTGTCTATGACAGATCTTTGCAACATGAAACAAAATTATGGGGAAAAATTCACAGCCTTCTTGCAACAATGGAGAAGCTTCACAAGCAAGCTCCCTTGGCCCATCCCTGAGAAGCAATTGGTTAATATGTTTGTAACAAATTTAAACTAAGAAGTGGGATTCCACCTTCAAATCAAATGTGCATCAACCTTCGAAGAAGTTATTGACAAAAGCACCACTATCGAAAGAGCCCTCACTGTAAAAGGGGATATCAAAATCTACAAAGAAAACAATGACAACAAGAACAATAACCACAAAGTCAACAACAACAACAACAACAATAATAATAACGACAACCAATCCTATGAAAAACCCATTTTGGGGGCAAAAGCAAGAACACTCTCAACAATGGTGTGACAGATATCAAAAACATCCAAAATATACAAGCTCCACCACCATCTAACCCATCTACAAGCCAAAACAATAATGTCAATATCCCTAAAGGACAACCAAGGCAAAACAATGCACCCAGAAGGAAGTTTCCACCTTTAGGAGAACCCATCGAAAAGGTTTTGCATAATTTGGCTAAAGCTGGCTTAATGTAATTACCCACTATTCAGGCCTATGATGATAATCAATTTAAACCCTCATGGTTAAATGAAAATGCCTATTTTGAATACCATAGGGTAAAAGTGTTGCAAGTATGTGCTAAATAGACTTGTCATTGATGTCAACATGTTTGTGTTGTCATTGGTACCAACTATATCTTCTAATATTATTGTTTGCTAATTGATTGAATTATCATGTTAAGAACAATGTTTGGGTCTTTTGCTCCACATTTTCTTTGTGCTGAAGACCAGAGTATGAGATTTGGATATAATTTAGAGAAGGGTTTGAAGATGCTAAATCCAGAATTTGGTGGTCTGGATTGTTGTGCAAAAAAAGTTTTATTCACCAGTTTGAAGAATTTGCCTGGCAATGGTTGCAAAGTGACAGGGAGATAGTTTTTGCCCCACATTTCTCTACAGGTTGGATTTTGGTCTTGCAGTTCTAGACTTAACCTTATAAGGTCCTTAGCTATCTTCATTCCAAAGGATTTGTGACTTGGTACTTCAGAAAGCAAGTTATTGATTAGCAAAGTCTCACAGTGTCTATTGAGAAGTAGTATGTGATGTGTCTTTAGGTGATATATGTTGTCTTCAAGTGAGATCTGTTGCTATTGAATTTGTCGACTCCCAAATGATTCTATGTTGTTCATGGATGTCTCTAGAATGTATTGAATGTGTGTGCTTGATCTGTAAGCTATAATGAAGTTTGTGGAAGCATGTATCTAGGTGCTCTTGATGTGTACACTAGTTCTAGCTGACCTAGTTAGTTACACTTATTGTGGAGGTGATTTGTAGATTGTAGAAGCATGTCCAATGCACATGAATATGAATTTGGGTCCAAGATAAGCCATGAAGTGTTTCTCTTTCATTCATTTTCTCTGCAAGTTTGTTTATGTCTAGTCCTAATTTGATCTATGTATGTATGCCGACCTTGGAGATAGTTCTAATGTTTGTGGAATGTAATGTTGACCTTGATGTACATTCCAAGGTTGATGATAGGTATAAATGTATGTAATGAATTCATGAGTGAGAGTAGTGTGTGCAATGATGCGAAGATACAGTGTGAAGTGTAAAAGAAGAGCAGAGCAGAGGAGATATATTACACTTCAATGGAACTAAACTCAGGCATGTTGTAGATGCCACTATATCAGTTCATGGCAGTGAGCCACCCCTGGCAGTGAGCCACCCTTTGGCAGTGAGCCTTTCATTTGGGTAGTGAGCCCTTTGGTAGTGAGACTCTTTAGCTATTTGGTATTGTTACTACATTATATTGTAAGCTAACACTCACCATGGTTTTTTTGTTTTTAGATTTTCTACGTAAAAATCTGGTGTTCATGTGTGTATGGTGTTGATAGGTTTATCTTTTGATTCTGCTCTTCATTTCTAATCTTCATAATAGAATAAGGAGTTAAAGTAAGTGAGTGTGAATGTGAATTTGTTTAAAGAGGTTAAGGTTTTTGATAGAATTGATTCACCCCCACTCTCAGTTGTCTTGTGTCTTCAATATTTGGTATCAGAGTGAGGTTCCTTTGAATAATGCCTAATAGCTTAACGTAGATCTAGGATGGCACACAAGAAAGACATTCCTCAGTTTGATGGATCTGACTATGCCTACTAGAAGGTACAAATGAAAAGTTATCTTATTTCTATTGGTTATACTATTTGGAAAATGGTTAAAGATAAATACACTGTACCTAAACATGGTCTAAAGAATGATGAAGAGATTAAGGATTATGAGACTAATCACAAAGCTAATAATGCTATGTTAAATACCTTGTCTAAAACTAAAATGGTGAAAGTTGTGGATCTGGAAACTAATCATGAGATCTGGGACAAATTGAAAAACATATATGAAGGTGATGCATCTATCAAGAAGGCTAAGTTGTAGAACTTCAAGACCACATACGAAACCATGCGAATGTTTGAAGATGAGAACATAACAAATTACGTATAGAAAATTGATGAAGTTGCTAGCAACATCAAGGGTCTTGGTGGAAATTTAAAGGATCAAGATGTTGTAGATAGATACTGAGAACTCTTCCCAAATCCTATAGTCGCGAGGTATCTGCCATTGAAGAATTGTTTGATATGGGCAAGCTTTCAAAAGATCAATTGCTTGGTAAAATGACTGCTTTTGAGATGAGAGAATTTGGTACTACTAATGGCCCTGTGAAAACTAAGACTACCTTTAAGGCCAAAGAACAAAAAACTACTAGACCAAATAAATATGCTATGGAATCAGATGAAGAATATTTTGCAGAGCTTGAGACAAAATTTGCAAGTAGAATAAAAAGAGGTAGCAGAGGAAAGTTCAAAGGAAAGTTACCTTTCAAATGTTTCAATTGTGGTAAAATTGGTCACTATGCTTCAAGATGTCCTGATAGAGCCTTGAAAATCAATGAAAGTAAAGGAAAGATGGTAAGAAAGAGTTACTATGTTAGAGATGATGATGGTGTAACTGATGATGAACTTGATTATGATGATGGTAATAATAGTGAATGCTTGTTTATTGTACTTGGAGAAGAACATGTTTCTGCTAATCTTGCAAGCTGTGTGAAGGAAGAAAGTCTAGGAGAGTTATCTGCATTTCATGCTAAAAAAGGAAGATGAATGGATCATTGACAGCGCATGGGTCATCCACAATAATGGGTTACACTTTTTAGCTAAACTTGACATTGAAATCAACATTTTGAACTAAATCTTCACTTTCTAACAACTATAACTGCTAAATCATTAGGAATTTGAAGATAATGCAAACTAGTAATTTGCAAGATTTTGTCTATAGATTCTAAATATATTTTTTTTAAATTTGGAGTTAAATTGTAAAAAAAAATTCATCTCCTTTGATAACTAGTTTTTAATAGTAAATAACATTTTTTAAAGTGAAGTGTATTTTGTCACACATAACCTTTTTTCTATAAAGGATAAAATTCTGATTCTTTTGAATTTAGATTGGTAACACTGATATCTAGATGATGCATTTGGTTTCATAATGTTTTGTTGAATTTTTTTTTAAATAAAGTTTTGAAGTCAAACTAATTATAATTTAGACATGCATATTTTGTCCAACATAACTTTTTTTGTATGTATCAAAATTCAATTTGTTTTTGTTGGAATAATGACATCAATACCTAGAGGACACGTGTTTTTTAGAATTTTTTTTCTCTATTTTCCTATTTTTTCATATGTGTAAAACAAAGACCTTAATGTTCATTGAAAACCCTACATTCACAAGAAATAAAAAAAAATATAATAATCAAATTAAATATATTTAAAATTATACTTTTTGGGAAGCTTATAATAAGGACTACATACTTACAAAACATAAATTTTAAATGAATTCATTTGATCCCCCAAAAGGTAAATCAAAAGTGGTTTTTTATCAACATTTTGATAGGTATAGAGGAGACTCCATTATAGGTATGGTTTAAAACTAGCGAGGTTCTATCCAAGGGGGTTTGAATCTAAGGGGCTTTGATCAAACCCTCTTCAATTAAAATTCTTTAAATGGAACCTTTCAAGGCTTAAATCATTATATTTTCTAAAAATATGTGATTTTAGCAAAAATTAGGATGTCCCAAAAAAGTGTAACCCTTCATTGTGGCAGCACCCAGATGTTCAAATCACATAACAAGATACAAGAGTAAGTTTGTTAAGTTTGAAAAGTATGATGGAGGACTTGTTAGGTTTGGTGATGATGCAACTAGTAGGATTTCTAGAAAAGTGTCATGCCCACATTTTCCATGTGGTCATGACATGAAAACCACATGTCAAGTCCATATTTGTCATGTGGTCATGACACAAAACACCAGAAAATTTTTTCCACTCAACTCTAAAACCCCCTCGCGTGCAACATGTACATTCAGTAACAAATGCACGTAACATGATTGTAGTCACAATAAACATTAGGCACATTGTACAAGGTGAGGAATATAATCATGGTGTGGGATGATACAAAACTCCTTTCGCAATCCCCACACTAACTATAGCAACTAAGGGGTGTGTGTCTCCAGAAGTGTTGCTAAGAGGGGAGGTTCCCATCCTAGAACCCACCCTAGGGTTACCTAAGCAAGGGGTAAGGTTTTGACCTAATTCAAAAACCTAACCCTAGATACTATATCAACTATAATAGTATTAAAATGGAGCAAGTAACAAGATAAGGCCAGTTACATTCTAAAATATCATCAAAATCTACACACGAAAATAGTCAAGACTACAAGTCTAATAATAACGTTGACTAAAATAAATAATCAGGATAGTGAAATACTAAAAAAAAATTAATTAAGTTATACTATTCTTAATACAGAAAATTCTGATGGTATAACAGTAACAAGAGTAAAAATTTCCCTAAAATTTTGACAACATAATGTGATGCAGAGGTAGGAGGACCAAAACTATCCTCAATAACATTAACAAATCAAAGAAATAATCCAATTGCTTTGGTTAGGTTGAAGAGAACATTAATACAGACTTTTCATCCAATTTTTGTGAAGATCCAATGGTAGGAGAGAAAGTTATGACTCTTTTCCCAAAACTACAAACCCTAGGTAGCGTTCAGACCTGCCCTCACCAAAATTGCCATAACTTATTCAAATCTTAATGAAATTTGATGCAACAAAAATAAATGGAAAGTAGACTCAATACTCTTTCCAACCATATGTGTCTTGTCCCTATATCTATTTGTACAGAACCATACCAAATGCTGTAACAGGACTATTATAGGAGAATTCTAGAAATTGCAGTCACTAAAAAGGTCATAACTTCCTCAATATTGCACCAAATTCAATGAGACAAAAAGGAAAGGAAGGGTGATTGAATATACTCTCATTTTAAATCAAAAAGAAATGTCCTCCTACCCTTACTGGGCCGTACCATGCAAGAAAATAGAAAATTTCTGTAGAAATGCCTAAAAAAACAGTCTTCTTTATTGTTCGAATTCTTGAATTCAATCACCCACAAGTTTCTAAAGGTTACAAGGCCTTTTTAAAGGCATTAGACATGTCTTTTTAGTTTCTAACTTCCTAGGAATGAATCAAGAGCCACAAGACTCTTCACCTTCCAAGTTTTTACATTGTTGCATTTTTGAAAGATAACTTTTCCCATTTTGCAAAAGAAGACAAAACTTGAACATTTAACCTTCCTAATGACTTCATCAAATGAAATATGACATAATTTATCTTATTACAATATTGAACCATTCAAATTTAATCCAACTCCTATGGAAGTCTCAATTTGTCAAGGTGCTCCTGCACCATAATGCCACCAAAATACCTATGTGAAAAGTAAAATAAAACTAAATTAGTAAAGCACTAAGGAATTTATTATAAAAATTAAACAATTTTAAATAAATTAAATAACTTCTTATAACAACCATAGGACTAATCGTATTTTAATTTAAGCATCATTTCCACTTTAGAAGTTGAGTAAAATAAATTAATTAATTATTTCATTTAATGGCAACAACTAAGGATTAAACATTTACAATAAATCAATTTAAGAATAATACTTCAACTATAGAACTATATCCCAATAAATTAAATCAGGGGAAGAAATCACCTCATAAGGCTTCAACAATAAAATACACACACTCACACTAGTTCACTAAGATAGAATAACAAAAAAATTAACAAGGGATTTAGAGCTAAACATCCCCTAAAATCTAGGTCATCACAAAACCCTAGAAAACTAGTTATAAAAGCAAGTTTACCTTCCTATTTGCTCCCACAAGTCTAACTTTTGTTAATTGGTTTGCAGGTTCAAGTGGAGGAAAAAGAGGGATAATTCTTTCCCCAAGTGGGAAGGTTATTTTCTCAAGCTTTATGATTTTCTAACTACTTGTTTATGTTTTTCCATGTTTTCTATTTGCTCTTCTTTTCAAATGCTAACCTAAGGTTAATTTTTGTTTTTATCTTCTAAAGTTTTCCTATTTTTATGTTTCCAAATTTCTATGTTTATAACTAATCTATAGTCAAGTTAATGCAAACCATAGTTTCTCCAATAGAATTTATTTGTTATTTGTTTACAATGAAAAAAAAACTCTCTGTCTATTTTCTTTTAAGAGGACAGAAATTTTACACGTAGGTTAAAAAAAACACAGAGGTAAATATTTAAGAGCATGTACATACATATGTTATATTTATATATACCATATATACCCACATTAACAAAATTAAACAAAACGACTCCCTTTATATATATATATATATATATATATATATATATATATATATATATATATATATATATATATATATATATATATATATATATATACAGGAGCATCCCTAGTTCAAGAGCAATCTTGCATCAACCAAAAACATTTGCATTTCAGTTTCTTTACAGTTAAGTTTGTTTCTTTTTATTTTCCAGTTCAGTTCAGGTAGTTCAGTTAGAAGCAATTTCTATATTTTTGGCCCAGTTGCATTCCAGACCTTGCAGAATTGGACATAGCATCTACATTCATTCATCTACATCATATCTAGAATTTAGAGATCCACACATCATTACCGATAGGATATCGCTATCATAAGATCGACTATTTTTTAGAACAGAGCATCTTTATAGTCACAGACAACCAGCTGAAGGAGAGACCTATGGAAGCATTTCCTAATCTATGAAGCCTAACGACATATCATTCATTGATCTTTGGTTCATGGCTGACCTTCCTCGAAGATCTGCACATCATTCCATTCATTTTTTGGAGGAGTTCTATGTAATTAGGCCTGACCTACCCGTGTACACATGTTACAGCTCTTCATTGGAGTTTGTGACCTTCTTTGGCTGATGCGAAGGAATCTTATGATCTGAACTTGATATATATTGATGTAATAGATCTATAGGAAGGTAGTTATCAAGTAGTAATTCACATAGAAGTATCTGATAGTTTAGATTTCTGTGAGGAGCTTCAAATATTTATATTACACATGTATGTAATCAGGCTTGTGAGCCCTAATTGTAAGCCCGCATGTTGTCAGGTGATCTCTATTTGAATTCTATGATATACTAAATGACTGAATCTACATTTGTTCCATTTCTTTGAGTTGTTTTCGTTGTGTTTACTCTTTCTATATAGTCTGGATAGTTCATTCTATGAACCCTCCTACCCTGACTGCACCACATATATATTATATAACAAACCGCATAGCAATAAGATTTATTAAACTTCAAAGAAAACTATGTAACAAATATATACAGTCCAAAATAAATACAGTAGACTCGATTAAAAAGATTTTACAGAAGGGTTTTTTTAAAGAAAAATATTCAAAGGCATTTTAAGTTGAGGAAGGGGCCGAACCCCCCGGCGGCACTAGGCTCCCGCCACCCTCTACAGAGCTCAGCTCCCCGTCCGTCCCCCTCTGCACCCTATTTATAGGGCAGCACATATGAAATCTATTTCCTTCTTTTTTCTTTTGTTTATTTAAAAATTTGAAACCCTAAAAGTTCAAAACATGATCGACTTCGCTTGAAACTTTTCATTTGTTAAAAACATACACACAATTATATTATAATATACACATATATATAATATCTAAAATATTTTTTTCCACTAGTTGTTTTATACAAAATAGAGAATTAAATATTTTGATTTCTTATATATATATATATATATATCAGTACAAGGAAAAATATACTATTAGAGGCATAAAACTTTCTTTTTTTTTAATAAAATAATAACATAATCCTTTTTTTTAAACTAACAATATACATGATTTTTATTTTACAAAACATATAGCCATTTATTCTTTTGCTATTCAAGTAAAATAACTAAATCAATTAATTAGGTGATTAAAGTAATTCATTTTCTATTATTTAAAATTTGACAAGGGTAGAGATCTCACTTATTTTTCTTTCTTTATTTTGCAAATAACTATATCAAGGACATAATGTATCCTTTAATAACAATACTCCAATGAACATGATAAAAGGAAATATTCTCACTTATTATTAAATTATTTTGCAAGTAGTACATTTCTAACTCAACATGAAATGAAATGTCATGAAATACAAGAAGGTATTTGAACCCAAGTCTAACTCTACCCTTTTACAAGCTCATAGAGCTAAGGCTTTTACATAGCCTTTATAAAGATGCAAGCTATTTTTACAACCCCAAAATTTTCCAAGGAGACTCTTCTCCTTCACCTTTTCCTTACCGATAGATTCTGCAATAATACAACACAAAGACAACAAGGATTCCAACTGCCAAGGGACTGCTTACCTCCCATCCTAGGCTTGCTAGCAAGCCACCCCTGAACGAGGAGGCCCACTAGACTACAGTGGTTTCACACCAACACAACAAGCAAGACACTCATAAAAAAATACACCAACACCCACCCAAGAGATACCACAACACAAAATCCATAACCATGGATTTGAAACAAGGGGGAGAGAGTGGACTACTCTCCTCAAGGGGAAAGACTTCAAACATAACTTACTCCTTTCAACACCACTTTCTCATATCTACATTTGACCATTTTCTCCTCAATGTCAACTCATGTTATGAACTTAACCATTTTATCATTTTCATATTCACATGGAGGGCACTCTTGCCTCTCTCACATAACCACAACATCAACATAAGGCATCAAGCCAAAATAGCTCCTCTCAAGGAGTGACCTTTTCCCAAGGAGTTTCTCACCTCTCTCCAAACCCCGATACAAGACAAGCTTCTTCAACACAAGTGGTGAGCATTTCACATAAACAAGCCATCCCAAAACAAGAAACAACATGAAACACACTCACAAAACGTATAACCACAATTATATGCAACAAAACAAAGAAAACTAATGAAAGTGTGAACTAATAAGCTAATAAGCTTGAGAGTCTACCTCTCAAGCTTTCCATGGTTAGAAGGGTTGAAGAAGAGCTCTAAAATAGTCTCTATCTCCAAGCTTCTACTCTTTTTCCAAGTCCAAAACCCCAAAGAAAACTCTCCCAACAAGGAAGGAAATGAAAAATGCAAAAACAAATAACCCTTCTCCCTTCAACAAGAGGGAGTTAAATAGGCTCTTCCCATAAGCCTTGATGAATGAGGAGGTGACACTTGTCACCTTCTCCTTCATCTGCACAACCCTCTCACAACCCCATAAGAATGAGTAGGTGACGCTTGTCACCTTTCCATTCAACTATGCTACACACTCTCCCACAAATGCTCTCACACATTTGTGAGAGAATTAGGAGAGGGGATCACACATGTGAGATCCAACAAGAATGAGGAGGTGACACTTGTCACCTTCCCATTCAACTATGCTACACACTTTCCCATAAATGCTCTCACACATGTATGAGAGCATAGGGAAGAGGTCTCACACAAATGAAGGCTTTGGAAGCTTCCAAAGCACTCAAGGACAAGGGTAACATTACCCTAGGTGAGTGGGGTTAGTTAAGGTGGGATGGTGACTTGCCACCCATCTTTCACATCTTCAAAACTCGTCACCTTACTTTAGGGGTAAGTTAAGGTGACCATACAAAGGTTACATCAAGAGTTAGCATGCTAGAAATGGCCCTAGATCCTATGGGTATGACCTAGGGTCATTAGTTAACCATAATTAACACAAGGGGGCTCATAGATCCACTTTAAAAAGGCTCATAAACATTTAGAACGAAATTTGTGCAAACTAAAACAATACATCATTACAAACCTTCAAGGTGATCAAACAATAAACTAAAACCTTACAAAAATTTCATCAAATTAATCATGGAAATAAAATCAAACAACACCATAGTCCCTAGGAGGGACTAGGTTGAACATCATAGGTTTTAAACATGGGTAGAGTCGTGGACCTCCAATTTCCATTGGCAATGGAATTAGTCTACACACTACAACACACATTAGTACCCACATACAATATATATATCCAGCTAGCCAAAGCAATAAGAATAGGAAAGTACACATATCATACACTCATAAATATCAGATGATAACATTCACTTGATTCTAAAATCAATTGTGTTTTTAAATCACACAATTGGGATCATAAATCACCTAGTATTTCATCAATTCGATCATCTAGCTAAAGCATTTCAATTGTACCAATTATAATAACACATTCAACATCATGTAATTCATAATATAATCAATCATGTAAGATACAACATCATCCTACAATAACTCATCTCTCTAATCAAGCACAAGATAAAACTGTTAAATGTTTAAATAGAAGGGATCAATAGTCCTCGAAATGACCACATGTCAAATATAATCTAAACAATCAAGGTCTACTAGTGCAACTAATCCAGTCACACAAGAGTGGGTCTCACAAAAAGGATCAATTACTTTTGATGGCAAGCATAATACAAATGATGTCCTTTATGTCAAGGGCTTAAAGCATAATCTTTTAAGTGTTGGACAAATGTGTGACAAAGGGTACAATCTTGTTTTCAAGGACAATGGATGTGAGATAAGGAAAAGATCTAAAACCTTAATTGCTTTTGGTAAGGAGACTCATGGTAATGTCTATCACTTGAAAGGTACTAAAAATTGTTGTTTGTTGGCTAAAATAGATGAAAGTTGGCTATGGAATAGAAGAATGCATCACATTAATTTTAATAATCTGGTGAGAATAAGCATTGTTCAAGCTATAAGAGACCTACCTAAGATTGTAAAGCTTGCAAATGTTATATGCAAAGAATGTCAGTTTGGGAAGATGACAAAGACTACTTTAAAGAGCAAAGAACAATCCTCTACTGGTATGCTAGAGTTGAAGCATACAAAATTGTGTGGTCCTACAAGAACAAGAAGTCTACAAGGTTAAAGGTATTTCATGCTTCTTATTGATGATTTTTCAAGAATGACTTGGGTCACCATCCTTAGAGAAAAAGTAGAAGCACTAGATAAGTTCAAGGCATTCAAAGCTATGGTTAAAATGAGTTGGATTTGAGAATCAAATGCTTAAGGACTAACAGAGGTGGTGAGTTTACTTTAAGTAAGTTCAATGCTTTTTGTGAAGAACATGGAATAAAGAGACATTTTTCTACCCCCTGGACTCCTCAATAAAATGGAGTGGTTGAAAGAGAGAATAGAACTATTCAAGAAGCTGCTAGAACAATGATCAAGGAAGCAGACCTAACAGAAGTATATTGGAAAGAAGCAATACACACTGTTGTCTACATTTAGAATAGAGTACAAATTAGAGAAAAAGAAACAAAGACACCTTATGAGCTGTGGCATGGTAAAACTCCTACTATCAAATACTTCAAAGTTTTTGGAAGCAAATGCTACATCAGAAGAGATGAAGAACTAGGAAAGTTTGATGCTAGATATGATTAAGGCATATTCCTTGGGTACTCTACTAAGAGCAAGGCTTACCGATGCTATAACAAAAGATTGAGAAAGATCACTGAAAGTACAAATGTAAAGGTAGATGAAGATATTCAACCAGATGGATATGAGTCAGATGGATCTATTGATACAGAAAAGGTTGAAAAAGGCAAAGAAAAGGAGGTTCATACTGAAGTGCAAGCTGCTCTAGAAGAAGAAGAAATTCAAGCTGAAGCTCCAGTAAGAATTCGTAAAACCCCCAGATATGTACAAAGAGATCACTTTGAAGATTAGATTATTGGTGACAAAAGGAAATGTGTGTTGACAAGAAGCAGAGTTGTAGAAGAACAAGTAAACCTCTATTTACTCTTAAAGGTGGAACCTAAAACAATATATGAAGCATGCAATGATGAACATTGGGTCAAAGCAATGGAAGAAGAACTAATGCAGATTGAAAAGAACAAGACTTGGGATCTTGTCCCTAGGCCTGCAGACAAGAATGTGATTGGAACAAAATGGGTATTCTAGAACAAATTGAATGAAGTTGGATAAGTTGTGAGCAACAAGGAAAGACTTGTGTGCAATGTCTACTCACAAGTGGAAGGAATAGACTATGAAGAGACTTTTGCTTTGGTGGCCAAATTGGAATCTATCATATTGTTCTTAGCGTTTGCAGCACATAAAAATTTCAAGGTATACCAAATGGATGTGAAGTCTACTTTCCTAAATGATGAGTTAGAAGAAGAAGTCTATATAGAGCAACCAGATGGGTTTCAACCATCAGACAAACTAGATATGGTATGTAAGTTGAAGAAGACATTGTATGGATTGAAGTGAGCTCCCAAAGCTTGGTATGCAAGACTGGATAAGTACTTGTTGCAGCAAGGATTCAGTAAAGGGTTTGCAAATAGTAATTTATACACCAAGATAAGTGGAGATCGAATCTTGATTGTTGAAGTCTATGTTGATAACATTATATTTGGTGGAAATGAAGGTATGTGTAAAAAGTTTGCAGATGAGATACAAAAAGAGTTTAAGATGTCTATGTGTGGTGAAATGAACTTCTTCCTTGGACTGCAAATCAATTAGACTGATAAAGGTATTTCCATTTACCAATCCAAGTATGTTAGGGAATTGTTGAAGAAGTTTGGAATGAAGGACTCTAAACTAGTAAGTACTCCTATGATTATTGGTTGCAAGTTAAGTAAGAATGATGAATCTTCTAAGATTGATTAGAAAAAATATAGATCAATGATTGGAGGACTGCTTTATCTAATTACTACTAGACTAGATATCATGCATGTAGTCTATCTTATGGCCAGATTTTAGTTAGATCCTATAGAATCACATGTTGTGGTAGTAAAGATGATATTCAGGTATTTGAAGGGCACTCTTGATCATGGCTTGTGGTATCCCAAGAATAATGATTTTTCCTTAAGTGCCTATACAAATGCAAATTGGGTCAGATGTGTTGATGAAAGAAAAATCACAAGTGGAGGTGCATTCTTCCTTGGAGACAAGGCAATGTCCTATAACAGAAAGAAACAAGAATCAATTTCCTTGTCTACTACAAAGGAAGAATATATTGTTGTAGTAGCATATTGTACTCAGTTGTTGTGGATGAAATAGACCTTGAAGGATATCAAAATTGAGTATGATGAGCCAATCCCTATTCTTTGTGATAACACAAGTGCCATAAATATTTCAAAGAACCCAATGATGCATTCAAAGACAAAGCACATTTCAATTAAGTATCACTTTTTGAGGGAGAAATTTGTAGAGAATGAAGTGAAGCTTGGGTATGTGCCTACAAAAGATCAAGTTGTTGATATGTTCACTAAGGCCCTTCCAAAGGATACATTTGAGTATCTCTGGGAGACGTTAGGGGTCATTGGCCCTCCTTCCCTAAACTAGATGCATAAGAAGATGCATCAATTCAGAGTACCTCAAAGTACATTTCTCCTTTTTGGACTGATGTTGAAATCTACCTCTCAGGGGGAGGAAGTAGTGTTTGAGATGATTATTCAGTCAGAGGGAGTAAAAGAATGATTTCAGATTGATCAAAGTAGTAGTGTGAAAGTATGTGTAGTAGAAGAAATATGATGCCCTTTTCCATTGATGTCAAAGGGGGAGAGAGATCATGTGAAAAACTCAGGGCAACAAAGAGTTAAGAAGTGTAAAAAGAAAGGGGGAGTCCTGATGCAGAATTGTGTCTTGATGAAGAAACATGTTATTCAATTTTTCACATCATATGTTCCCATTAATGAAAAAAGGGGAGATTGTTGCAAATATGTGCTAACTAGTGTTTTCATCGATGTGAACATGTTTGTGTTGTCGTTGGTTCCAACTATATCTTCTGATATTATTGTTTGTTGATTGATTGAATTATCATGTTAAGAACATTGTCTGATTATTTTTCTCTGCATTTTCTCTGTGTTGAAGACCAGAGCATGAGATTTGGATATAATTTAGAGAAGTGTTTGAATATCCTAAATCCAAAATTTGGTGGTCTGGATCATTGTGCAGAAAAAGTTATATTCACTAGTTTGAAGACTATACCTGGCAATGTTTGCAGCATGATAGGGAGATAGTATTTTTATCCGCATTTCTCTACAGGTTGGATTTTGATCTTCCAGTTTTGGACTTAAGCTTATAAGGTCCTTATCTATCTTCATTCCAAAGGATTTGTTATTTGGTACGTCAAAAAGCAAGTTATTGGTTAGAAAATTCTGATAGTATCTGTTGAGAAGCAGTCTATGATGTGTCTTCAAGTGATATCTATTGTCCTCAACTGAGATCTATTGCGGATGGATTTGTCAACTACCAAATGATTCTATGTTGTTCGTGGATGTCTCTAGAATCTATTGAAGGGGTGTACTTGATCCACAAGCTATAATGAAGTTTGTGGAAGCGTGTATCTAAGTGTTCTTCATGTGTACACTAGTTCTAGCCGACCTAGTTAGTTACACTTGTTGTAGAGGTGATTCATAGATTGTAGAAGCATGTCCAAGCATGTGAAGATGAATTTGGGTCTGAGCTAAGCCATGAAATGTTTCTCTTTCATTCATTTTCTCTGCAAGTTTATTTAGGTCTAGTCCTAATTTGATCCATGTATGTATGCCGACCTTGTAGATAGTTTCAATGGTTGTAGAATGTAATGCCGACCATGATGTACATTCCAAGGTTGATGATAGGCATAAATGTATGTAATGAATTCATGAGTGAGAGTAGTGTGTGCGATGGTGTGAAGATAAATTGTGAAGTGTAAAAGTAAAGAAGAGTAGAGGAGATATATTGTGCTTCAATGGAACTGAACTTAGACATGTTGTAGATGACACTATATTAGTTCATAGCAATGAGCCACCCCTAGCAGTGGGCCACCCTTTGGCAGTGAGCCTTAAATTTGGCTAGTGAGCCTCTTTTGTTATTCAATATTGTTACTACATTGTATTGTGAGCTAACACTCACCGTGTTTTTTCCCTTTTAGGGTTTTCCACATAAAAATCTAGTGTTCATGGGTGGATGGTGTTGATGTGTTTATGTTTTGATTTTGCACTTCATGTTTAATCTTCATAATAGAATAAGGAGTTAAAGTAAGTGAATGTGAATGTGATTTTGTTTAAAGAGGTTAAGGTTTTTTATAGAACTGAGTCACCCCCCTGAGTTGTCTTGTACCTTAAACAAAAAGGACACAAAACACTTGATTGCATGAAACTAAAGAATTGTACACAAGATCTCATAGATCATGGTGATATTACAATTGATGATCCTCCTAAAAGGTCACCTAATGAGAAATTAGGTGAATACAAAGATCCATTTCCTAACCATGATAAAGGAAAGGCCTCTAGCTCAAATCAATCCTATAGCATTGTTCCTCCCCCTTCTTATTTGATTCTATCATGGGTTGAATAGAAGAATGTGCCAACTGCATAGCCACTATCACCATAAAAGCCCAAGACTCCTAATTGTGTTGTCACCACTCGCTATGGGCACATCACTATTTAAGGAACATCATCTGAAGCCCCACCCACAAGCACCACATCCTTAAACAAATACAACATCCTTGATCACCTTGGAAAAACTCCAACCCAAATCTCTATTTTGGAGTTACTTCGCATTTCAGCCATCCACAAAGAAGTCCTTGATAAAGCTTTACAAGAGACTCACGTCCCTAATAATCTTAATGTAAATCAATCTCAAGCCATGGTGGGACATCTTTCCTCACTACATCACCTCACCTTTTCTAAAAATAATTTATCCACATCTGACCTATCCCATAACAATGCCTTACACATTGAAGTTTGTGTCCATAAGTATTCCATTAAATGAGTCTTGATAGATGGTGGGTCAAGCATAAATATGTGCACTCTAAAATCATAAAAACACATGGGATACTTTGATGAGGTTGTAGACTCACATAAAAGCATCACAATCAAAGGTTATGATGACATAGAGTGTGAATCAGGAGGAACAATCAAGATACCAATTCAAGTTGGACAAAAGAATTTAGAAACAACAATGTCAAGTACTTGAATTTGACCTACCCTATAACATCCTCCTTAGTTTTTCATGGATTCACACTATGCATTTCATTCCATCCACCTTCCATCAATGCCTAAAGTTTCCACACAATGGGACTAAATTCTCAATTTATGTCGATCCTCGTCCTTTCCAATATTGCAACTTCTTGGAAGGACATGATAAAAACTTTTGTCCCTTCAACAATGCCAAAAAAAATCTTCATCTTACATCAATCAATCCAACAATGCATCCACTTCCAAATCACAGATTACCATTCTTTAGGTCAAGGTTATAGTAAGTGACATCGAATGTGGAGAGTATGACTTACATAATGCCTTTTGTGTGGGCCAACTTCCACTATCTCCTAAAGCATTCAGCAAGCCAAAATCTAACATGGTATCTATAGTTGTCATCAAATGCAAGACATCACCTACCTTTGAATGTAAACATCTAATGGAACAAGATGTTCTCAAAGATATATCTTCTTGGATTTATAAAGAAAAGGAAGATGAAGAAACTCCTATTCTACCCACAGAAAAATATGGAAATGGTCTTCGCATTATGAAAACATGGGCTATAAAGGATGAGGCCTAGGCTTTGATGAACAAGGAACCATTAAGCCCATGAAAGAAATAAGAAATCACCGATATAAAGGTCTAGGATATGGAAAACCTAAGCCTATATCCTTAGAACTAGATTATATCTTAACTGAGGTTGTAAAGGTCTTTCCCATTATCAAGAACACCAATGCAAGGGATTATCAAGGCTCTTTCGAGGACTTCACTGAGTTCCTCTATGAAACATCCATTTGTACCAAATATGCCTTCTCTACTATGCCATCATCATGCAAGGACCTTCCACTTGTATACCCCCAACTCATAGATTGGGACCAACAAGGGCCTCCTATACTTGATAATGTTCAAAATGATGAGGCTATCATAACACCATGGGGGTAAGAGAACACATGCCCCTAAGAGACCATAAAGTAAGATACATCATAGAGCTCAACACATATGCTTACTTCAAGGAGACTGCCAAGTCTCTTAGTCACAAAAACATGAAAATAAAAAACACATCCCCTAGTAAATACCATAATGTGGCACTTTTTGATGACAAAAAAGTAAAAATAAAGGATGTATCCCCTGGTGAAAACTTCCCTGAGGTGCTAGAGGATGAGATACTTGACCTCACCAAGGTACCAACATGATATCAAGAAAGATATCGTATCCTGGTAGAAGAATCACAAGAAATGAATCTAGGTACAAAGGAGTCACCATGAATTACCTTCAGAGTTGCTTCACTCACCCCAATAGAACAAACAAAATTCTCAACATTCTTCAAGAAAAGAGGCATAAACTCTTCATGGAAAAATGTTGATATTCCTAGATTGGACCCTTCATTGGTAGTGCATCACTTGGTAGTATATCTTGATGCCAAACTAGTCAAGTAGAAGCTCAAGAAAATGCATCCACAGATAGCACTTCTAGTGAAAGATGAACTCAAGAGGCTTCTATATGTCAAATTTATTTGACCCATTGATTATCCTGAATGGGTTTCAAACATTGCCCTAGTAGTGAAAGTCATTACGGGCATGTTAGGTCTTAAAAATGCAGGATGCAAATCTGAAGAGGATGCTAGACTCTATGATTAGATTGGCAACATTTTTGAACTAACACGATGGAGTTAACCTATAGGGTTGATGACTTCCTACACTTTAAGCATTGCTATACCTAGGTGGGTGGACCTTCAAAGTTGAAGTAGAATAGATGAGTGTAAGTGTTTGGGTTAAGTTAATGGATCTACCCACAATGGTAAATGGTGTGGAATAGATGAAAGCTTGCTAACTAGTTCTATATCTAATATATGAAAGATGATTGGTATAAATTGTATAAGCAATATCAAGGTAAACTTTATAACTATGCTAAACTAATAGATGGGTTTTAGATAAAATTAAGTGATGAATCAAGATAAGACCAGTGCCTTATTGGGTAAGCAGAGTCAAATGAAAATCTGAGACTAGTGGCTTATATTGGGCAATAACTCTAACTGTTTGGCACAATACTTTGGTTTACAACTTGTATAAATGTGTAGGGAAATGATTGATGAACTCTTCTTAATATCCAACTGACACAATCACATTTCTTGTTATTCACCAGAAGGACATTTAACCCTTTTTTGAAGAAACCAATTGAATGAAATATACAAGAATAATAGATAATATCAATTTGGAGACAAAATGACAATCCTAATTATATGGTTCTTCTTAGTGATCCAAATCAACACTTCCAGATTACTGTGACTGACCAGAAGGATTTTAACTCCTTTAAGGAAACCAATTAATCAAATCACACAAATACAACAAATGTGCATTGACAAATTAAATATATACTTGATATATCAATTTGAATAATAAGGAAATGCAGAATTGGAGACAACCAAATAACTGAATAGTTTCAACAAACAATTGAATGCCAGTATAAAACTATAGAATCAGAGATCTTCTATTAACTTCTTTAATATAATATTTGCAACATGGTCTTTTAAACTATTATGAACTTCTCATATTATCTCCTACTACTAATGATCATTGATCACCATATGTTCAACTTATATAGAAATACTTATGAAGAGACATAACTCTTCAAAATGTCATTTGGAAATTAAAATGATTAACACAGCAACAAACAAAGATAATGACTGTAAGCCCTGCTAAGCCTCAGGTATATCTGAGCGATATGATCAAGGTATTCTTGGCTACAATGTGTATCAGTAAACTCAATAGCATCTCTTGTGTTCATGTCCATCATCACCATCTTCTCTAGATGCTTGCAGGCTTCCCCAGATGCAGAGTCTTTATCCTTGAGAGCCTCTAAAGCTTCATGTAATATCACCTGGCACTCTTTACTCCATTCATCTTTTCTCTTTAGCTCCTCATCGTTTCTGAACAACATGGGTACACCTACTTTTGAAGCCTCAATGCATTCCCTGGCATCGTTTTCAAGATGGTCATAATATTTTTGATGTTGTTCAATCAAGTCTTTTGCACTAGAAGTACTTGTAGTGTCAGAAACATCCCTACTTTGTATCTCATGGAGTTTCTCCTGAAGCCTGTTGTTTAGCCTTTTGTGCTCTTGGATCACCTTATGGTTTTTAGAATAGACATCCCAAAATTTGTTCATCCAATGCATCATATTAATATGCCTATTATGTACCACTGCTGCAAGTGTGTCAATCTGAACCTGAGCTATCTAATCAACAAATGGTGACTAGGCGCTTTGTGAACTCTCTCCTTCCATTAACCTTTTCATTGACCCTCTGAAGGCATTCTTGACAGTATCTTTGAAGAAATCATTTTCTTATGTTAATCTTTCATAACTTAGTTTATATGCATCTCGTTCCTTGATTAGCATCTGAGCCTATGCTTTATTTAACTTTGCAACATTTATACCAATGTCTGCAATAATCGAAGGATCAGTTTCCCCTGCTTTCAAGGTCATAACATGCCCAAAAAAAATTTCAGTATCTATAATGGTCATTTTCTTATGAGAAGGGTACAAGACCCATATCATGAGTGAGTTTTCATCATTGTTATATTTGGTACCCATGTATACCTCTATGACACCCTCTGGAGTGAGCTTATACTTGTCATCAGTATTGTGCAAAAAGCTATCAAACACCAAGGCATAATTTATATCAAGTCCAAAAAATATCATGACACCTGCTTCTCTAAGTAACTGTCTACCTCTATTAGGACTCATAGATTTCAATTCATTGTCCACTATTGTTTTTAACATATCAATTAATTGTCTTTCATTGTCAGTCATGACATCTTCAACTGATTCCCTAAATTCTTTTCCTTTGCATTTATACAAAAATGATTTAAATTCTTGAGAATGAATAAATTGATCATCTGCAATGAAAGAATCACATGCTAACTGTCTAGGATCTTCATCACCAGGCCCCTCTTCATCCTGTTCTCTATTGGGAGATTGGTAACATTCCATTTTTAGTTTGGATATTCTAGTTGTTTGTTCTTGTAACTATTCTTCTCTTGTAGATTCCTCATCACCAAAAGACAACAACTCTATCTCTGCAAGCTATTTTCTCTTCTCTTCTAGTTCTTTGTTATACTTCTCAATTACTAGTTCAACTTCAACTTCTTCCATGTTCCTAATAATATCATCATGTGGATAAGGAATATGTGTATATCCACTAAGGTTTTGTTTTCTTCTAGAAAAATCAATAAATCCCTTGGGATCAAATCCTTTTCTTGCTTCTACACACCTCATGTTGTAGTGCATTAATTTGTCCCAGATGAGACCATAACCTTCTTTTGACACCACAATAAAATCACCGAAGCACAAAGTACTTGGCATGAAGGATTGTTTTTCAAAGGCACTCAAGTTCATCACATTAGAGCAGTTCATTTGCCTGACTATTTCTAAGTAAGCAATCCTATCAGGAACTGTCTTGGGCAATATAAATGGGGTATCTTCAAAACCATAAATTCTAACCATGGTGGAATCTTCAAAAGAATACCAATCCCCCTAGTTGTGGGTGACATTTGGGGGACCACCAAAATCCTTTCACTTAAGAAACCTCTTTAATTCATCTGAAATTGAATATTCACAAGGATGATTGAAATATCTATACAACACTTTTACACAGTATTGTTCAAAATGAATATAACTAGAATGGGTAAACCTACTATCCCATATCCTTGTCCACATTTGCACAGGCGACTATTGTCCCCTTTTGTCTAGTTGAGAAATTCTAAGTTCACTTCACCATATTCCAATTTCCTGGCCATAATATAACACCATATGCATGAGGAGAAAATAATGCTCAAAAGAGACTGTTAGGGCATTGTTCTTAATTGTAATTAAATTGGAATCAATCTTTCTATAGACATAAGTAGCATAGTCAAACTCCCTAGCATTGTGACACTGAATGTCTATTGCTATCACCATTAATGGAATTGACATAAAATTAGGAATCTCTAACCCTAGGACTTGGCCAATGGAATAATACGTGTATTGCATATATGGTTCAAACAAAGACACATGGAATGGAGGTCCATCATTATCATCAAAAGGCATTGTTTTTCCCTCTACCCTAGGCCTATGGAGAAGTAATCTCCATCCATTGTACGTGGTATCCATCCTCTAGTATTCTTTGTCCAAATCTTCATATACTATTGGAAGAGTACACAAACCATCTAAATCGAATACTTCACAAATGGCATTTTTGGACAAGTGGATAACAGGTTCTCCTTGTGGATTGCATATGGCTTTGATGTTAGGATTGTAATGTTTAGCCAAGAGTTTCAGGAGTTCCACATTCACAAACACGTTAGGGATGACCAATTTGCCTAAATTCAAATGCCATGGATTAGATACTGGGACATTCCTGAATCTTCTATCATAATGGAATTTGAACAACTCATAGCCTCTGATTGGTGTCCATATATTGCCCAGGTATTTGCATTTGTCTTCTAATTTCTATACCACTACCCTAAGTTTTGCAGACCTTTTGGATTGAGGGGTAGACATAGGTAATTGGTCAATTAAATCCTGATTTAGTTTTGTTTCTTTCATTTTTTCGTCAGGGCTTTTGTCAATTTTCTATTTCTTAGTTTTGCTAGTTTCACCTTGTTGTTTTCTACCCTTTCATTTTACTGGAGTCTCCATTATAATTCTGGATATCAAATTTAAATTACAATCTACCACACAAAGGTTTTTTTATATGTACCTATTATTTGAGATGATGATTGATCTTCTTTTCTCTCTCCTCCAAGTTTCCTCTTGTGTGCTCCTCTCAGACAATTCTCCTGAACCAAATTGCAATGATTACGAATATCTCTTTAGGGGATTTCTTCTCGGTCTGTAATTAATAGTTCTAGTGCATTAATTTCATAATCATTATGGGATGTCACATCATCATAACCTCCTTCCGCGGTGGGACATTTGTAATGTTATGGTGATCTAATAACTTCTTATGGCACTAACATTTTCAGATGTCTCAATTGCTGTGACTTTTCATTTTGTCTCCTCGATATCACTTTTTATAAAAACATATATATGTCTGTATCGGCAAGACATTTCAAGGTCTACCTGATATAGAAATGAGCATAGCTATTGTCGGCCTGACTTACATTATCATTTTGAAAACATCATTGTACTCTGATATTTCAAAAATCTTCGATATAAATATCTGCATGAGTCTTGTTGATAAGCTTATCAGCTTCTCTTTATAGGGTAGGTTAGTGGAATCGGTAAGACCCAGGTAATTAATACTGATATCGCTTGTCTTTATAATCTATCAAAAAGAGTCTTATTAATGAGTGTGGTCACTACCATCATTGAAACAACATATGATATCGGGATGACTTGATTCAAACTATCCGATCATGGTTGTTTCCCCGATACCTTTCTTTCTATCCTTCATCAGAATGATCATCATAACATGTCACTGTAATCCGTCATCATCATGACAATCAATTCGGTAGGACTTGTAAAATTTATTCTGACTTGTTCTCTTTTGCCGATGATTTATATCCTCCATATACATCGGTGTGACTTAGGCTGAAACAATGCCCTTTGGTCACTGAGACATCATAAGGTCGAAGACACTTTATTTTCTTGCCCTGATGTGCATTTCTTCCTGATGAGTCACTAGCTCCACCCATTCCATGGGTTGTTCGATAAGAGTCCTACCAAATTCTCTCATCGGTGTGATCTATACTATCGAGGGAGTGTTTGAAGTATTCTCTAATACTATTTTCTCATGCCGATAGTCCTCATCTTTGATTAACTTGACATGACTGGGAATTCTCTCTCTAACAAAGGGTCATCGGTGTTACTCCTTTCATCAAAGATCTCTAAAGCTTTCTCTCTAACTATAATCCTCATGTCGATGCACATCTAGCTTGTTTCAAATAGAACATGGATCGGTATAAAGAAAACACTGAGGTCTCTCCAAAATTAAGGAACTGAGACCCCTTATTATACAATGGTTTGAGGGGTGAGACAATTATTTGTGGTGAAAATCATGTGATATTTATGGAATTTATCAGCTGCTACTATGATTTTAGGTGTATGATTTTCTGATTTGGTTGGACATGGGGTGGGTAGGAGTATAGGAAAATTTTGAAATTTTCCTATCCCAACAATGGCTCTATTTGGGATGTATACCCCTTGTGGCTATAAGAAGAATTCAGATCTCTTGGGGAAGTAGATCGTGTGTTTTATTTATTGGGGTTGACGGCTTTACAAAATTTATATATATATATATATATATATATATATATATATATATATATATATATATATATATATATATATATATATATATATATATATATATATATATGAAGTGAGAATGGGAACTAGAAGTGATAATGATGTAGAATGGGGATGATCCTATACTACTATACATGGAAAAGATTTTTGTTATTGTTGAGAGATTTATAGGACTGTCCATGCACTGGCAGATCCTAATCTCTCTTGATTACCCTAAACTACTGTGCATGGAATAAACGTATTTTGAGAATTATTTAAGAGTTGTCCATGCACTGGCAACACTTATTTCTCTTTGTGCATGATTTTGATATTTTCATGAAAAGAATAGTTTCAGAAACTACCCATGCACTGGCAGTTCCTGCTCTTCTCCAGACATATTTTGCAAATAGTAAGAATCATCTCCTCCTTTGCTAGTGACAACAAAAGGACCTAACCACAAGGCTTCAAACTTTCCATGCTTTCCTTTCTCCTTGCATCTCGCATTCCACATCAGTACAAAGTCGTTTATCTCAAATTTTTTGTCCTTGGCCTTTTTGTCAAAAAGGTATTTTACTTGTGATTGCAATTTGATGTTCTACTTTTGAGCTAGTCTCCTTGTCTCATCAAGTTCTGCAAGATGTTCTAAGCTTTCATCCATTGGTTTAGGGATGTTTAAATCCTCTTGAAGAACAAATTTGTAAACTAGTAAAAGATTTTCTAATGGCATCCTTGCTTGTGTTCCATACACCAGTTCAAAAGGAGATCTCCCAATTGCTCTCTTCATAGTAATCCTATCAGCCCATACATCCATTCTCAATTTTGAATCCCATGCCTTTTTGTTTCCTTCCAACATTCTTTTTATAAATTTTTTAAGATTTTTGTTACTAGATTTTGCCTGCCCATTTGCTTGTGGGTGATAAGGGGCAGCATTAGACACGGTGATGCCATATATATTACAGAAATTTTTAAACTCATCAAATCTAAAGCACATTTTGTTGTCTGTAATCAACCTCATTGGGGTGCCAAATCTAAATATAACATTTTCCATTAAAAAGTTGATCACCACCTTGCTTGTTTCTTGTCTAGTTGGGATTGCTTCCATCCATTTTGTGAAGTAATCTATTGCCACTAAAATCCATTTGTGTCCTCCACTTAACTTCTCTGCAATTTCTCCTATGAATTCAATACCCCATTGATAGAATGGAGCTTCCACTTGCATAGGTTTCAAAGGTAGTGCTCCTTGATAATTTAATTTTCCTAAAAATTTCTAGCAAGCCTCACATTATCTTGTATAATAATATGAATCATTGAAAACTCTAGGCCAATAGTATCCAGCCCTCAGGATTTTATGGGCTGTAGTTTTTGCTGAGAAGTGTCCTCCACATACTCCTTCATGTAATTCTTTCATGACATGTTTTGACTGATGTTCATCTAGGCCTAGTAGCAGAATACCATCCCTATTTTTCCAATAAAGGTCTCCATCAATAAATACATACTTTGAGGCCTATAATTTAAGTGTCCTTTTCTTGTTATCATCATATCATTTGGGACATTTCATATGTTTCAAATAATGTATGATGTCAGTATACCATGGAGTATTCTCAATTCTAGAACTCATGTTATTAACATCATCAGTATTACATATCTAAGAAGCCTCAAGATTGTTTTTAGCCATTAGTTTAGCAAGACCCTATCCTCTCACCATTTGGTGATTTAGATTTCAATATTAAACTCCTAAATTTTATTAATCTATCTGCATCTTTTGCCTGTAACCTTAGTTTGGACTAATACATCTTTTACTGCAGCATTAGGCATGTATGCTATTATTTCAGCTCCCACTAAATATGGTCTAAAAGCTTTGACTACTTTTACCAATCCATACGACTGTTTCTCAACTATATCATATTTTAATTCTGCATTTTGAAGAGATTAGCTAAAAAATGAAATGGGTTGTTTGTATCCCTCATCATTTTTCTACAACATTACTGCTACCACTGTATGATATGAAGCAAATGAGAACAGTTGGAATGGCTTGCTGAAATTAGGAGATACCAGAACTAGGGCCTCCTTGATTGCCTTCTTAATGGCAGCAAATGCCTCTAATGTTTCTACTGTCCAGTTCACTTTTGAATTCTTTTTTAACATTCTTGATATGGGACTAACAATTTCTACAAAATTTGATATGAATCTCCTAACAAAGTTGATTTGGCCAAAGAATGACTGTATAGCTTTTACATCCTTAGGAACGGGAACCTGGTCAATGGCTCTTACTGTTTCAGGATCTGTTCTTACTCCATCTTTTGAGACTATGTGACCAAGCAACTTGCCCTCTATTACTATGAAATAGCATTTCTTAGGATTCAACGAAATTCCATATTCTAAGGCTTTAATAAAAATTTGTTCTAAATGTGTACAATGGTCTTCAGCCTTTTTGGAATATGCTATCATGTCATCCTAATATACTACAATGATTTTATTAATTAGCTCTGCAAAGGCCACATCCATCACCCTTTGGAATGTTGCTCTAGCGTTTGTGAGTCCAAATGGCATTCCTAAGTACACATATGTTCCCCATGGTGTGGTGAATGCAGTCTTATATTGTTTTGATTCTTTGACTTTCACCTGATTATACCCTGAGAAATCATCCATCATTGACAATAGTTCACACTCTGTCACCTTTTGGAGTACTACTTCCATATTAGGAAGGGGATAATTGTCCTTAAGAGAAGATTTATTTAGATTCCTAAAGTCCACACATAATCTAATATCACCATTTTTCTTTCTGACAGGCACCAAATTAAAAACCCAAGAAGAATGTCTAATGGGTTTGATAATAGCTCCATCTCTTAGTTTTGTGAGTTCTTTGATCATTTTAGAGACCAATGTAGGATTAATAGGTCTCTACTTTTGCCTGAATAGTTTGGCATCCGGTTTTAATGGTATTTCATACTAAAAAGGATCCTCCCTATATGCTTTTGAGTCATCATATGACCATGCAAATACATGTCTATACTTCCTGAGTAAATTGATGAGGATGCTCCTGATTTTGGGACTGAGCTTCTTTCCAATGTATACATTCTTTGGGGCTGCTTGTATCCCCAAATTAATCTCTTCAAGGTCATTTTATACCACTGGTGTGTCTTTCCTTTTAAATATATCACATCCATCAAATGTTTTTTCCAACGCTATGAGTCTCTTAGGTATTTTGTTTGTTTTTAGCTGAACTATCTCTTGACCAAAGAGAGTTTCTTTTCCATCATGTTCTTCCACAAACACAATAAAATCAATCTCTTGGTTTTCATAGTGATCAACACAATGTAAGAAGTTGATTATATTAGTATCATTATCAAACACTTGCCAGTTATGTACATTATCTGGGATAGTGGGTCTGGTTTTGAATTCAATTTTTGTAATACCTCCTAATGTGATATCATCCCTTTTTAATGCAATATTTGCTAGAAAATCTACCATGATATTTTTTTATCTATCAATCCAGTTGATTGAGAAGGCATCAAACAAATCAACATCATCCCAGACAACATTTCTATATTTCTTCAACCTCTTGTTTTTGGACAAGTATTTCCCTCTTACTTGAGAAGTAACTAATTCTAAATCACCATATATAGCCAACTTTCCTATCTTATGCTTGGTGGCTATATTCAAACCAATGAGAAAATCCTCATATTTTGCTACATTGTTTGTGCATTCAAATGTCAATAAGAATGAGTATTTGAAAGTTCTACCTGTTGGTGAAGTAAATAATACTCCTACCCCATTTCCCATTTTGCTACATGCACCATCAAAATACATTTTCCACACATCGTTCTCCTCTTTCTTAGATTCTATATGTATTGGATCAGTATTCTGCAATTCTAGCTGACTTGTTTCAACCTTGAAGGTTCCCAAATCTGTATCACAAAATAGATTTATTTGATTTTGATCCAAGTGTTCCATGATGTTCTCATATCTTGGCACCCTATACAGCTTGATCTCTTTTCCTCCTACTGGTATTGTGGCATATGATAAATCTAATTGGACAATCCCTCCCGCCGTTGCAGTCCACTGTCTTGATAAGAGCATTCCATAATATGGTGGAATATCAACCACGGTGATATCAATATTATAGGTTGCTTCAGGGTATGAAGCAAGTTTTATTTCCACATCCCTCATAATGCCCACGACTGGGATGGATCTATTGTCCATCACATAACACTTACCAAATGTAGTGTCAACCCACATTCCTAGTTCTTTCATGACTGCTATTGGCATGATATTCATGGCTCTACCTAAATCAATCATGCAGTTCCTTACTAGCTTGTTTATGATTAATAAGGTGGTGTAGAAAGGGTCCACTTGTGAGGGGTTCTTTGTTAAGGTATCACCTAGATATACTTCAGGAATTTGGAATGTTTCTTGGTGAACATTATTTACTCTATTCTTTGATTCTTTATATTTTTGATTTGGTATATCTAAAATCAGTTTAACCACTGTATTTCTGTATTTATCTATCTTCATCATTTCCAAAAGTGGTACTGATATCTTCACCTGAGATATTGCATGAGCAATGTCAAATGAATTGGCCATAGTCTGACCATTCCTTTCTATCTTTATATGTTCTTTTTCTTGGTTTGGTGATTTCTCTTTCGTTTTATTTTTATCAATTTTTTTGGTTCTCTAAATAAGGATTTCGCGTTATTCTTTTTGAATTTTTTATCTTTTATAAAGATACTCCCAGGTGTTCCCTATTTGGAATTCACTATCTTGTTCCTTATATTAAAGGCATTTTTAGCTTGAGCTACTACAGCTATTGTAAGAACTTCTCTTTCCTTTTTAGTGGGCTTTCTCCACTGATCATATGGTGAATTGTTATAACAAGTAGGTCCCTCATAGTTGTCCTCCTGATCTAAGAATACTTCTTGTTTTTCCATGTTGATATGATGTTTCTGGCTCCCCACATTATATTCATATCCCTCTTCCTCTATAGAAGAATAGTCTTCATTCAACAAATATGGTGTATCTTGCATCATGTTTATTGTGTGATTATCTCTATTATAATTGTATAATGTTTCTTCTTGTTGTACTCCTTTAGCCACCACACAATATGCAGGTGAGTGTGGTAAATTGCACACCAAACACCAAGGTTTATCTTCTACCATATGTGCCCCATTTCTCTTTAGAGGGTCAGGAGTATCTTTGCCATAATGTTGCTTTCTGTTGCTTTCGATAGGTCTCCCATCCTTCCAATTTGTATTATATGGCATATCATGCAATCTAGGTCTTTCATGTCTATGTTGACCTTCTTTCTTATTTTGTTGAATGTTTGGGTTTTGAGGAGTTCTAGGATTATCTCTTTTGCTAACCATACCTGCAGCTTTTCTATTGTTCTCAATAGTTAAGACCACTTTCTGTGCTTCAGTTAGGGTCATAGGGCACTGATTTCTAAGTTCATACCCTGTCTTAGGATCAAATGCTTTGAGATAAATAGTCAATGTTGCTGGATCAGTCAATTTAGATCCATGTGGTATTTTGTTGTGTAACTTGGAAAATCTCATATTGAAATCATATACTGACTCATTTTGGTATTTTTGGATGCTTATCAATTTGTGCAATGCAAACTCAGGGGCATACTGATTGCCATACTGCTCCTTAAATTGACTATGGAAATCTATTAGGGAACTGATTGAAGCATCTGGTAAGCTGTTGAACCAGTCTCTTGCATATTCAGTTAGAGACATCGTGAATAACCTCATTTTAACATCTTCATAATCCATACTAATATCTTGTACAAAGGTATTGAAGCTTCTGATGTGATCCTCAACTAATAATGCACTGTTTTCAGTGAACTTGGGAACTATATTTCTCTAATTACTATCAATAGGGTACGGATACAATTGATATCCCGTCAAATCAAATTGCTTGCATATGTTGGTGAGGTTTTGAGGTGGAAGATTCATGGGTGGTGGGTTAGGGTAGTAATTATATATGCCCAGAGGCTGATGATAAGCATATTTCTATTGTGGATTTATGTGGGGGTTCATATGAGGGTTTTGTGGTCTACAATATTGTTGGCCGGGGGGTGGGTATGGATCAGCCATATGTTGAGAGGTGTTATGGATGAGAGGTGGTCTAGGATTATTCGGGAGGATATTTTGATGAACATGACTTCTGGATGCTTGTGGATTGGAAACACTAGTATTTTGGTGCAAGTTTTTCTGTGGATTCCTCAAAATATTTCCTCTATGTGGAGGTATATATTTTGGGGCAGCTATTTTAGTCCTATTCCTTATTTGCTGAATTTCCTGTTTCAATAGCATCTCAATTTCCTCTATCTTGATAATTTCAAGTTCTTCCTGGAGCTTAAGCACATTTTGTTGTACTTCATTTATATTTCTTGTACTCTTTGGACTTTAATTCGCCTCTTAATTTGTGAATCCATATTCTACCCCCTCTTCCTATTGTAATGACATTTTATAATCATATTCAGCTTGCCTCTGATTAATTTCCTTCATGGCCCGTGCTTCACACTCAAGTTGTTCTTGAGGATCAGGTCTGTATTTTGCCAATATATCATCAGTCTGTTGATTTGAGACAAACTCTCATTTGATTCATGCAGAGGGGTAAAACTATTGTGAGTTATGATAGTTTGTTCTATATTATCCTCTTGAGTTCCCTGATTATTATTCTAATAAAAATAATTTGATGCTCCATTTTTCTTGGGGATGGTTCTAATTGGTGGAGATTATTATAACTTCTTCCCTTCCATCTTGGATCTTCTACTATCCATTTGGTACTAACTTTCTGTTATAATAGGTTCTAGAGTCTCCACCTATTTTTGTAAATAGCAAAAAAGGTTATAATTTATCTTTCCAGATTCTTCTTGCGAGTAGAGTTACCAATTTGTATTTTGAAATTTCTAACTCTATAAAGGATGGTCTCTTACTAAGGTCCTATATTTGGTTCCCTAGTAGAGTCACCAATTTCTTAGGTCTCAAAATGTAGGTTGCAAATCCTAAGAGGATGCCAGACTCTATGATCAGATTGGCAACATTTTTGAACTAACGGGACAGAGTTAACCTATAAGGTTGATGACTCCCTGCACTTTAGGTACTACTATACCTAGGTAGGTGGACCTTGAATGTTGAAGTAGATTAGATGAGTGTAAGTGTTTTGGTTAAGTTAATGGAACTACCCACAGTGGCAAATGGTGTGGAATAGATGAAAGCATGCTAACTAGTTCTATATCTAATATCTAAAAGATGATTGGTATAAATTATATAAGCAATATCAAGGTAAACTTTATAACTATGCTCAACTAATAAATGGGTTTTGGAGAAAACTAAGTGATGAATCAAGATAAGACTAGTGCCTTGTTGGGTAAATGGAGTCAAATGAAAATCTGAGACTACTGGCTTATATTGGGCAATAACTCTAACTAGTCGGCACAATACTTTGGTTTACAACTTGTATAAATGTGCAGGGAAATGATTGACAAACTCTTCTTAATATTCAACTGACACAATTAGGTTTCTTGTTATTCACCAGAAGGAAATTTAACCCTTTCTTGAAGGAACCAATTGAATGAAATATACAAGAATAACATATAATATCAATTTGGACACAGAATGACAATCCTAATTATATGGTTCTTCTTAATGATCCAAATCAACACTTCTAGATTACTGTGACTGACCAAAAAGATTTTAATTCCTTTAAGGAAACCAATTAATCAAATCACACAAATAAAACAAATATGCATTGATAAAATAAATATATACTTGATATATTAATTTGAATAATAAGGAAATGCAGAACTGGAGACAACCAAATAACTGAATGGTTTCAACAAACAATTGAATGCCAGTATAAAACCACAGAATCAAAGATCTTCTATTAACTTCTTTAATATAATATTTGCAACATGGTCTTTTAAAATATTATGAACTTCTCATATTATCTCTTACTACTGATGATCATTGATCACCATATGTTCAACTTATATAGAAATACTTATGAAGAGACATAACTCTTCAAAATGTCTTTTGGGAATTAAAATGATTAACACAACAACAAAAAAAGACAATGACTCTAAGCCCTCCTAAGCCATAGTTATATCTAAGTGATATGATCCAGGTATTCTTGGCTGTAATGTGTATCAATAAACTCAATAGCATCTCTTGTGATCATGTCCATCATCACCTTCTTCTCCAGATGCTTGTAGGCTTCCCCAGATGCAGAGTCCTTATCCTTGAGAACCTCTAAAGCTTCATGTAATATCACCTGGCACTCTTTACTCCATTCATCTTTGCTCTTCAGCTCCTTGTCATTTTTTAACAACATGGGTACACCTACTTTTGAAGCCTCAATGCATTCCCTAGCATCATTTTTAAGCTAGTCATAATATTTTTGATGTTTTTTAATCAAGTCTTTTGCACTAGAAGTACCTGTATTGTCAAAAACATCCCTACTATGTATCTCATGGAGTTTCTCCTGGAGCCTATTGTTTAGCCTTTCATGCTCTTGGATCACCTTATGGTTTTCAAAATAGACATCCCAAAATTTGTTCATCTAATGCATCATATTAATATGCCTATTTTGTAGCACTGCTACAAGTGTGTCAATCTGAACCTGAGCTATCTGATCAACACATGGTGACTGGGCGCTTTGTAAACTCTCTCCTTGGGTTAACCTTTTCACTAACCCTCCAAAGGCTTTCTTGATAGTATCTTTCACAACTTAGTTTATATGCATCCCATTCCTTGATTAGCATCTGAGCCTATGCTTTATTTAACTTTGCAACATTTATGCCAATGTTTGCAGTAATCAAAGGATCAGTTTCTCCTGCTTTCAAGGTCATAACATGCCCAAAAGTTTTTTCAGTATCTATAATGGCCATTTTCTTATGAGGAGGGTACAAGGCCCATATCATGAGTGATTTTTCATCATTGTTATATTTGGTACCCATGTATACCTTTGTGACACCCTCACGAGTGAGCTTATACTTGTCATCAGTATTGTGTAAAAAAAATCAAACACCAAGGTAGAATTTCTATCAAGTCCAAGAAATATCATGACACCTACTTCTCTCAGTAATTGTCTACCTCTATTAGGAGTCATAGCTTTCAATTCATTGTCCACTATTGTTTTTAACATATTAATTAATTGTCTTTCATTGTCAGCCGTGACATCTTCAATTGATTCCCTAGATTCTTTTCCTTTGCATTTATACAAAAATTATTTAAATTTTTTAGAATGAATAAATTGATCATCTTCAATGAAAGAATCATATGCTAACTATCTAGGATCTTCATCACCAGGCCCCTCTTCATCCTGCTCTCTATTGGGAGATTGGTAACATTCCATTTTTCATTTGGATATTCTAGTTGCCTATTCATGTAACTCTTCTTCTCCTGCAGATTCTTCATCACCAGAAGACAACAACTCTATCTCTGCAAGCTATTTTCTCTTCTCCTCTAGTTCTCTATTATATTTCTCAATTATCAGTTCAACTTCAGCTTCTTCCATGTTCCTAATAATATCATCATGTGGATATGGAATATGTGTATTTCCACTGAGGTTTTGTTGTCTTCTAGAAAAATCAATAAATCCCTTAGGATCAAATACTTTTCTTGCTTCTGCACACCTCATGTTGTAGTGCATTAATTTGTCGTGGATGAGACCATGACCTTCTTTTGACACCATAGTAAAATCCCTGAAGCACAAAGTACTGGGCATGAAGGATTGTTTGTCAAAGGCACTCAAGTTCATCACATTAGAGCAGTTCATTTACCTGACTATTTCTACGTAGGCAATTCTATCAGGAACTGTCTTGGGCAATATAAATAGGGTATCTTCAAGACCATAAATTCTAACCATGGTGGAATCCTCAAAAGAATACCAATCCGCCTAGTTGTGGGTGACATTTGGGGGACCACCAAATTCCTTTGGCCTGAGAAACCTCTTTATTTCATCTGATATTGAATATTCACAAGGATGATTGAAATATCTATACAACACCTTTACACAGTATTCTTCAAAATGAATATAACTAGAATGGGCAAACCTACTGTCCCATATCCTTGTCCACATTTGCATAGGCAACTTTTGTCCCCTTTTGTCTAGTTGAGCAATTCTAAGTTCACTTGGCCATATTCTAATTTCCTGGACATAATATAACACCATATGCATGAGGAGCAAATAATGCTCAAAAGAGACTATTGGGGCACTGTTCTTAATTGCAGTTAAACTAGAATCAATCTTTCTGCAGACATAAGCAGCATAGTCATACTACCTAGCATTGTGACACTGAATGTCTGTTGCTATCACCATTAATGGAATTGACATAAAATCAGGAACCTCTAACCCTAGGACTTGGCTAATGGATTAATACATGTATTGCATATATGGTTCAAACAAAGACACATGGAATGGAGGTCCATCATTATCATCAAAAGGCATTATTTTTCCCACTGCCCTAGGCTTGTGGAGAAGTAATCTCCATCCATTGTATGTGGTATCCATCCTCTAGTATTCTTTGTCCAAATATTCATATACTATTGGAAGAGTACACAAATCATCTAAATCAAATACTTCACAAATGGCATTTTTGGACAAGTGGATAACAGGTTCTCCTTGTGGATTACATATGGCTTTGAGGCTGGGATTGTAATGTTTAGCTAAGAGTTTTAGTAGTTCCACATTCACAAACACATTAAGGATGACCAATTTACCTAAATTCAAATACCATGGATTAGATACTGGGACATTCCTGAATCTCCTATCATAATGGAATTTGAACAACTCATAGCCTCTGATTAGTGTCCATATATTGCCCAGGTATTTGCATGTCTTCTAATTTCTCTACCTCTACCCTAAGTTGTGCAAACCTTTGGGATTTAGGGGTAGAGCCACGTAATTGGTCAATTAAATCCTGATTTAGTTTTGTTTCTTTCATTTTTTCGTCAGGTCTTTTATCAATTTTCTGTTTCTTAGTTTTGCTAGTTTCACCTTGTTGTTTTCTACCCTTTCCTTTTACTGGAGTCTCCATTATAATTCTAGATAACAAATTTAAATTGCAATCTACCACATAGAGGTTTTTATATATGTACTTGTTATCTGAGATGATGATTGAACTCCTTTGTTCTCTCCTCCAAGTTTCCTCTTGTGTGCTCCTCTCAGAGAATTCTCCTGAACCAAATTGCAATGATTTCAAATATCTCTTCAGGGGATTTCTTCTCGGTCTGTAATTAATAGTTCTAGTGCATTAATTTCATAATCGTTGTGAGATGTCACATCATCATAACTTCCTTCCTCGGTGGGACATTTGTAATGTTATGGTGATCTAACAACTTCTTATGGCACGAACATTTTTAGATGTCTCAATTACTGTGACTTTTTCTTTTGTCTCCCGATGTCACTTTTTATAAACACATATATATGTCTGTATCGGCAAGATATTTCAAGGTCTACCTAATATAGAAATGAGCATAGCTATTGTCAGCCTGACTTACATTATCATTGTGAAAACATCATTGTACTCAAATATTTCAAAAAAAATTGATAAGAATATCAACATGAGTCTTGTTCAGAAGCTTATCAGCTTCTCTTTATAGGGCAGGTTAGTGGAATCAGCTAGACCCAGGCAATTAATACCGATATCGCTTATCTTTATAATCTGTCAAAAAGAGTCTTATCGATGAGTGTGGCCACTACCATCATCAGAACAACATATGATATCAGGATGACTTGATTCAAACTATCCAATCATGGTTGTTTCCCTGATTCCTTTCTTTCTATCCTTCATCAGAATGATCATCATAACATGTCACTTAAATCCTTTGTCATCATGACTATCGATTCAGCAGGAATTGTAAACTTTATTCTGACTTATTCTCTTTTGCTGATGATTTATATCCTCCATATACATCAGTGTGACTTAGGCCAAAACAATGCCCTTTGGTCACTGAGACATCATAAGGTCAGAGACACTTTAATTTCTTGCCTCGATGTGCATTTCTTCCTAATGAGTCACTAGCTCTACCCATTCCATGGGTTGTTCAGCAAGATTCCTACCAAATTTTCTCATCAGTGTGATCTATACTGTCGGGGGAGTGTTCAGAGTATTCTCTGATACTGTTTTCTCATGCCGATAGTCCTCACCTTTGATTAACTCAGCGTGGCTGGGAATTCTCTCTCTGACGAAGGGTCATTGGTGTTACTCCTTTCATCGGAGATCTCTGAAGCTTTCTCTTTAACCATAATCCTCATGCCGATGCACATCTAGCTTGTTTCAAATAGAACATGGATTGGTATAAAGAAAGCATTGAGGTCTCACCGAAATTAAGGAACTGAGACCCCTTATTATACCACAGTTTGAGGGGTGAGACAATTATTTGTGGTGAAAATCATGTGATATTTATGGAATTTATCAGCTGCTAGTATGATTCTGGGCGTATGATTTTCTGATTTGGTTGGACATGGGGTGGGTAGGAGTATAGGAAAATTTCAAAATTTTCCTGTTCCAATAGGGCATACGCATATGTACAAACTTCAAATACGTGAACAAAACATGTCCCAAGGATGACTTTCCTTTACCAAACATTGACATCATAGTGGACTTAACAACTGGACATGAGATTTTGTCTCTTATGGATGGTTTTTCAAGCTACAACCAAATCAGAATCATTGAAGAAGACCAACACAAGACTACCTTCATTTGTGCATGGGGTACTTACTATTGGGTAGTCGTGCCCTTTGGTCTTAAGAATGCTAGGGCCACATATCAATGGGCTATGACTGTTATTTTCCATGACATGTTTCACAACATCTTGGAAGATTATGTAGATGATCTATTGGGAAAATCAATCCATAATTCAATCTACCTACCCAAGAACCACGTTGATCTTCCATATCTTGGTGTGTCATTGGATGGTATAGAATGGGGCAAGAGTCATTTGTTGTATGCCGTGTTTGTTTGATGTTCTTATTAATCAACTTGGTATTCATATCTTGTGTGTGTTGAAATAGATTTTTTCATAACATTTGTTCTTTGCATCTAAGGATTATACCTTTTGTGCACTAGGAATTCAATGCTCTAAGTCTCTTTCCGGACATGTCTAGACAAGGTTGTACTATGTTCGGCATACGTAAGCACACCCTCTAGTTTGAATGTCAAGTCCATGCAAATCTAGATATACATCATCACCTTGGTCTAGTATACCTTGGTGAAAAATATCTTTTTTTCTATATTAAACTTAGGATTGCTCTAAAACATACTAGCATAATCCCAACCCTTATCTATCCTATCATACTCACCCACCCCTATCTATTGGGAAATGAGGTGTCTCAACCTTGCATATTTCTCGTAGCATTATTTTGTATTTAATATTTTCCATAGTTAGTTATTGTTTTTATTTAGCTCCAAAATTATGTAGCGGTGTTTGAATTCTTAATTGGCACTTTAGTCACATGTCGGTGCCTTGAAAATTGAAATATTAGTTGTCAAAAGATGCTCGCATGGTAGTATATCATGGAAGGATTATTTTTAGATGTATTATGATAGATTCTATGACAACTATAAGGGTCAAAAATAGGGGATATCATTTTGAACGTGAGAGCTTATTTTAGACTAGAATATTGGCTGAGAAGTTAAGTACATGGTTTTATAAAACCACAGGTGGTTTCTTGTATAGCCAAAAGTCTATAAATTGGAGGCTTGAGGAGTAGTTTGTATGTGTGAGTTTGTAGGTACTATTATGCTATCGGAATGCTGGCATAGTTCTTCCAGAGTTGTTTACTGGTGATACTCCTAATATAAACTTGCTCTGCAAGTGTATGTAATCTTGTTATTGGATTTGGAATACATTGAGCAGACGTTTGGAGTGTGGGGTTTTTCACCTGAAAGGGCTTTCCCTACGTATATTTGGTGTTTTGTGTTTTATTGTTTATTTCATGTTTTGAATATGCTTCTAGAATTTTTGTGATTGTTAGATCAGTTTTTAAAAGTTTTGCATAATATCTCTTCTCAAGATTGGTATGCTAGGAAGTTGTTTCCACTACTTTAACTTCCTTACATGTGGTATCAAAGCCTGATCACATTTGGTTTCAGTTGTGAGTTGTTTGGTTTCTTGTGCTAATCAAGGTTTGAGTGGAAGCTTGTTCAGAGAATACTTTGTGATCTTTTTGTAGGCATTTTTCAGATGGTGAGCACATTTGGGAGGAGTGAGGTAGAGAAGTTTTCTAGCATGAACTTTGAAATGTGGAAGCTGAAGATAAAAGATCTATTGATTGATCAAGATCTATGGGATGCAGTGGATGAAAATGTCCAGAGGCCTACGGATCTAGCTTTGGCTACAAAATATTATGTAATGGATATAAAAGATAAAGGTCTCATTAGACTATGTCTTACAAATTCAATCCTGATAAATGCCCATGAAGAATCCACTTTGAAGAAGATTTGGAAGAACTTGGGTGAGATATACCAAGCTAAATCTCTAGTAAATAAGATTTTCTTGAGGAAGAAGTATTACTTGAGAATGGAAGTAGGTGGGTAGATTGTTGAGCATCTGGAAAAATTTAATATGTTGGTGACTTAGTTGACCTTGGTTGGGGTTAAGATGGACGAAGAAGAAAGGTGCCAAACTTTGTTGTGTTCACTACTAGACTCATGGGACAGCCTTGTCATGGCCATTGGGAGCACATCAGTCACTTTGAAGATGGAGGATGTTGTTGGTTCTCTACTCTCTGAAGAGATGAGAAGGAAGGTCTCTCTTAATGCCAAAGAGGCTTTGAGTGTTCAAGGAAGACCAAAAGAACAAGGCAAAGATGACAAGTAGCATGGC
Source organism: Cunninghamia lanceolata (assembly GCA_027924645.1). NCBI lineage: Eukaryota > Viridiplantae > Streptophyta > Pinopsida > Cupressales > Cupressaceae > Cunninghamia > Cunninghamia lanceolata. The sequence continues at coordinate 5,581,727 of BSBN01001807.1, forward strand.
CATTCCAAGTCCAAGAATAAGGGGAGATCGAAATCCCTTGGTAAGTCCAAGGTAATATCCTGGAATAGTGGCAAATCTAGACACTTGTGAAAGGAATGTAAATAAGAGAAGAAAAAGAAGAATAAGAAGCAAGATTCTGATTCTGAGTTTGAAAAGGAAGATTGAGATGCCTTTATTGTAGCCTTGGCTACTCGTGCAGGTGGTAATGCATGGTTGATAGACTCAGGTGCATCTTTCCACATGAATCCTAACAAAAATTGGTTTAGTAAGTATGAAAACTATGATTATGGTAAGGCGTATTTGGGTGATGATTGTTTTCTTGACATCGTTGGTCATGGTAGTATTCATGTGAAATTTTCTGATGGTAGAGTTAGATGATTTGATGATGTCCTGCATATCCCAGGACTAGCAAGAAATTTATTATCTATTAGCAAGCTAATTGATGTGGGTGTGCATGTACAATTTTCTGAAGCATGTGTGAAAATGGTGAGAGGTGCTATAGTGATAGAAAGAGGAAGCAGATTGGGTACATTGTACTAGCTTGATGCATGCATGGTTGAGTTCAATAGCACTTCTGATAAAATTAAGCCAGAAACTACTTTGCTAAAAAAAGAGGTGGATTCCTCTTATATGGATGGCCGAGGCTTCTAGATTCCCAAGGGTGCTCTATCTACCGAATCAAAGTTGCTTACAGAGAAGACCATGTTATGGCACCAAAGGCTTGGCCACATTGGATATAAGGGTTTAAAAGCCCTAAAAAATAAGAATCTTGTTGAGGGGTTTAATGATTGCAATCTAGAGTTTGATTTCTGTGAACATTATATTTATAGAAAATAGAACTGCATTTAGTTTTACTCATCTTCTCATAAGTCTTCATGTATTTTGGATCTAATCCATTTTGATGTATTTGGTCTTTTTTATGTTGCTTCTATTGGTAAATCAATTTATTATGTTACTTTCATTAATGATTTCAGCAGGAGAACATGGGTATATTTTTTAAAGAGTAAATCTAAAGTTTTTAGTCATTTTAAAAAATTCAAGGCTATGGTAGAAACTCAGACTGGAAAGAAAATTAAATGTTTGAGGAATGACAATGGCAATGAGTACTGTTCTGTAGATTTTAATAGATTCTATATAGATTACATAATTAAAAGACAAAAGACAACTCTGTATTCTCCGCAATAGAATGGAGTTGCAGAAAGAATGAATAGAATGTTGATGGAGAAGGATAGGAGCATGTTAAGTGGAGCTAGTCTAGAACAAAAGATTTGGGCTAAAGTTGTTGCCACCACTTGTTATTTGATCAATAGATCTCCTACATCACTGATTAAATGCTAATGGTGGCGTGGTCAGGGAAAAAGCCTTCACTTAGACATCTGAGAGTTTTTGGTTGTGAGGCATATTCATATGTACCTAAGGAGAAGAGAACAAAGTTGGATTCCAAGGCTATCAAATGTATCTTCATCAGCTACAACTATGGTGTCAAAGGATACAAGCTTTCGGATGCTATTGCACATAAGGTAATTTATTCCAGAAGTATTATTTTTAGAGAAACTGAATCTTCTCCTGATACTTTTTAGCCAGAACCGCATAAAGAAATTGAACAAAAAAGGGATGTGATTCAACTTACATCTATGCCTAAGAAAGTTGAATCAACACCCCAAGATAGACCAGAAGTTGAGGAGAGCTCATCAAGCTCTAAATATTCAGAAGAGGAAGAAGTGGAAGAACCTCCACCTCAGCTTGTTCAAAGGTCTACAAGGCATAGGCAACCACCTAAAAGGTATGGGTATTCACCTAATGATTGGAAGTGTATATTTGCTTTGAGTGCTAATATTGATGAACCAAGATCTGTGAAAGAGGCTTTGGGTATGAATGATGTAGAGTCCTGGCAAATAGCAATGGATGAAGAAATGGCATCCCTTGAAAGAAATTATACATATGACTTAGTACCATTGCCTGAAGCATGGAAACTTGTTGGATGTAAATGGTTGTTTAAGAAAAATATTGGTTTAGATAGAAATGTTAAAAAGTAAAGGCACAATTGGTTGCAAAGGGATACTCTCAGGTTGAGGGTATTGATTACGGTGAGATATTTTCTCCTGTTGCTAAAATGACATCCATTCGGTTTTTCTTATCTATTGCAGTAGCTTATGACCTAGAGGTTGAACAAATGGATGTGAAAACTACTTTCCTTCATGGTGATTTGGAGGAAGAAATGTATATGACACAACTAGAGTACTACGTGGTGAGAGGTAAAATCAAGTTGGTTTGTAAGTTAAAGAAATCTTTGTATGGCCTTAAAAAAAGTCCTAAGATGTGGTCCCCGAAGCTTGATACTTATGTGTTGAATTTGGGATTTATGTGATCTAAATCTAATCAATGTTTATATTTTAAATCTGATGGTGATTATTTCCTAGTAATTGCTTTATATGTTGATGACATGTTGTTTATTGTGAAAGGCAAAGGTTTGATTTTAGAATTAAAATCTCAGCTCTATATAAAATTTTAAATGAAAGATCTTAGTGCAAAAAAATACATACTTGGGATGGAGGTCAGAAGAGATCGTGAGAATACAAAGCTATGGCTTAGCCAGAGTAAGTATGTTTGTTTAGTTTTGCAATGGTTTAACATGCAAGATTGTAAACCACTTTGTGTTCTTGTTACATTGGGAACAAAGCTCTCTATTTCATAATGTCCTACATCCCCATCAGAGATGGAATACATGAGTAGAGTGCCTTACCAGAGTGCAGTTGGAAGATTAATGTATGCTATGGTCTGTACAAGACCACAAATTGTCCAAGCAGTGGGAGTTCTTTCTCGTTTTATGTCTAATCCTAGAAGAGTGCATTGGGATGTAGTTAAGCAGGTCTTTAGATATTTGTGGGGTAAAATAGAGTACTCTACATGTTTTCATGGTACAGGAGATCAACATTCCTTGAGTATTCATGGTTTTATGGATTCAGACTGGGCTAGTGATGTTGATAGCAAAAGGTCCACCACTCCATATGTTTTTACTCTTAATGGTACTGCAATTAGTTGGATGAGCAAAAAATAGGTTGTAATTTCTTTGTCCACTATAGAGGCAGAGTATATGGCAACTACTCATGCTTGTAAAGAAGCTATTTGGCTAAAGCATTTGTGTTCAGATATTGGATTGAAATAGGGTGCAGTTACAGTTTATTGTGACAATCAGAGTGCAATATGCCTTGCGAAGAACCTAACTTTTCATGCTAGGACCAAACACATTGATGTTCAATGTCACTTCATGAGAGATATGATCAAGGATGGAAAGGTGAAGCTAGAAAAGGTAGAGATAGTGGTGAATGTTACTGATGCATTAACTAAGCCTGTGAGCATAGTGAAGTTTAGGTGGTGTTTTGATTACATGGGTCTTTTGGCCCCTAGCAGATGATCCATGATGGTGTTATTCTCCTGGCTCTTGCAAGGTATTCGACAAGTAGGAGAATGTTTAGAAATGAGGTGTCTCAAGCTTACATATTTCTCGTAGCATTATTTTGTATTTAATATTTTCCCATAGTTAGTTATTGTTTTTATTTAGCTCCAAAATAATGTAGGCGGGTTTGAATTCTTAATTGGCACTTTTGCCACATGTTGGTGCCTTGAAAATTGAAATATTAGTTGTCAAAAGATACACACATGGTAGTATATCATAGAAGGACTATTTTTAGAGGTATTATGATAGATTCTATGACAACTGTAAGGGTAAAAAATAGGGGATATCATTTTGAACGTGAGAGCTTATTTTTAGACTAGAATCTTGATTGAGAAGTTAAGCACATGGTCTTACAAAACCACAGATGGTTTCTTGTATAGCCAAAAGTCTATAAGTTGGAGGCTTGAGGAGTAGTTTGTATGTGTGAGTTTCCAAGTATTGTTATGTTGGTGGAATGTTATTGGAATTCTTCCAAAGTTGTTTACTGGTGATACTATTGTACTAAACTTTCTTTGCAAGTGTACGTAATCTTGTTATTGGATTTGGAATACATTGAGTAGGCTTTTGGAATGTGGGGTTTTTCACCTGAAAGAGTTTTCCCCACGTATATTTGGTGTTTTGCGTTTCATTATTTATTTCATGTTTTGAATGTGCTTCTAGAATTTCTTTGATTGTTAGATTAGTTTTAAAACTTTTACATAATATCTCTTCTCAAGATTGGCGTAGGAAGTTGTTTCCACTACTTTAACTTCCTTACACTATCAAGCTCCATATCCACCCATAACGCCCCCACCTTTGGCTTTACATTAATAAAGATGGTAATTCACTCTAATCCACTTTCCACCCCCAACAAGCATGTTCATGATGCTTCCTAACTAATTCTCCATCCACTTCCCCCCCTCAACAAGTGTGTTCATGATGTCTCCTAACTAATTTTCCATCCACTTTCCCCCAACAAGCATATTCATGACACTTCCTAACTAATTTTTCATCAATTCCCCCCCCCCCCAAGGAGTGTGTTCATGATGCTTTCCAACTAATTTTCCATCCACTTTCCCCTTCCAAGCAAGTGTGTTCATGTTTCTTCCCAATCATTCCCCCCAACTAACCCCCACCCCTAATTATCCCTCACCCACATAATGACAATTTGTATCATGACCTATAAATTAATGAATCAGCACCACGATCATCCATTGCATACACCTGCATCAACACATTAGTACCACATCTTTTTCATCATCATAATCATCATATAATTTGCATAACCATCCATATAACCACATCCACATCATAATTGCATAAACATATCATTCAAACACACAATATGAATTATACACACATGCAAACTAAATGCAACAAAGTTTCCACCAATTATCTCCCACTCACTAGTCGCATCATAACCATACCACAACTTGAAAAGATTGAATCAGATTTTTTATAAGCACACTAAAGTCTCATCACTTATAAATAGTAGCTATACATTTGGCATTAAGGTGAAATTAAAGAACTTTAAATGGATTAAATCTTGATCTAGTGTACAAAGCATGAAATTAAGAGGATCCAATCTTGCATTTCACCCATAACACCTCACTATGTTGGAAATATGCAGCCATATAGACTAATTCATCATAACCCAATAAGAGATTAAATGTACAACATAACCAAAAATCTACATGCCAAAGAAATAGAAAATCATACCGTCAATGGTGACACAAGATATACCTTGAGAAAACCCTCATAAAGGGAAAAACCTAGCCTCCAAAAGCATGCATTTCTCATGTATTATTTAGAAATAAACAACAAATACATATGTAGAGACCACCTTTGAAACATCAAGCTCTCTCTACCTGCAATCCATGTGAACAAGCATGTAACCATACATCCCATGCCATGCTTCAAACCCTCACATAGCCAACCTGCAAGAGAAGCTACAAACCCAGCCAACAAGCCAAATAGCCAAACAATGAATCTCTACAACTACTCGTGTGTTAGCTTTTATAGACATAAGCTCACACAAATACAACATGTGGTATTGTAATACCATTTTTCCCAAAACCATGAGTCTACAAAACCATCGACCCCACATTTGATTATTGGTACTAAGTTTTCCCAATTAATCAAATAATTACAAATAAAGTAATTAACCCAATATTACATACAACAATTACAAGTGGCATCCAAATAAATATCCAATGTGGCTAAACACACAACATGATGCACCACAAATAAATATTTATTTTATGTAATAAAATAATATCAATGTTATATGCAAGGTGTACAACACACCTACTCCAACATTCTCCCACTTGTTGTATACATTTCATATGGAATCAACTTGTAAACTTAAAACATCAAGGGAAACCCATCCATATGCCCAAAATGTACCATATAACCATCCATGTGCTCCATGTACTCCAATATACCTATAACAATAATTAAGTTGTCTACCATCCCAAACAAGAATCTCCTCAGCCTCCATCTAGCCAATCCATGAAGAATAAGATCCTCCAAAGAGATACCACACTAAACTATCACATAGAAGAAAGAAACCTACATCAACTAATATCTAACACAAGCACTGAATCAAATGGTAACAAATAGGCTTAAGTAGCTAACAAGAATAAATCGCCATAGCTAAAATAATAATGACAACTAGTTGTTAATACCTCCAAACCAAGGTATACAAAAGATAACAAGTAGACCTTATGCCAAAAACATATCCAACTTAAACGACAATGATAACAAGTCCCTGTATATACTCAATCCTAAATAAAGAAGTCCTCTAAGGTAACAACACAAAGCATGTGATAACAAATCTCAAGATCCTCCATACTGCAACATAATGAGAACATCCAATAAAGAAATCATATACATCATAGAACTCCCACTACATGAGTAAATGTCAAATCAAAAACTAGATCAAGGCATCCAAAGATCCACTAATAGCACTTACATAGAAGATGTGGCTAAATCCTCTATCACATACTGTCAAAGAACACACACATAGATATGCAAAATCTGCAAACTAAATAGTTGCAACATAATTTTCCTCAATTCCATATCTCTTCCAAATCCTCCACATCATAAGAGAAAGAAGTCAAAGAGACTCAAAAGATCCATACACATCTCAACTCCAATGTCATGTGAACACAAATATCTAGAAAGAAGAATAAGACCAATCAAGAGAGAACCTACAAAACATAACCATGTCCTTCTATCCACACTAATCTGCTATAGCTATGAAAAGTATGATCTCCTTTACAACCCAAAAACAAGAATCCTCGACAAAATCCAATAACAAGATGCAATCCTATCAAACCAAAAGGTTGATCAAAATCATAACCATCCCAAACATGGGAATAAGCCCAAAACCACTAACCATCTCCATTACACACAATGATCTCATAACAACTAAGGATCAAACATAATGAGATTACCAATCACATCCATGCATCTACTCCTCAATCAAGTTCTCACAACCATAATCCATAGCTTAAGACTCAAGCATAAGATAATAAGATACAAATAAAGAATGTATTTGAAAATCAAGTGGGCATACATAACAAATCATTCACTGCCAAGTGGACCAAGAGTGGGGATGAGATTGCTCCTCAAGGATGCACCAAGCCTCAATGGCTCTCTCCAAGAACAATCTCCTCAACATGTCTATGTTAGACTCACATCCAACCAAGGTGTAGGCTCCTCGGTCTTCCTGCTGAAATCCTCATCAAAGAATAACCATCTCAACACATGTCTCTAATCCCAAGAGAACTCAAGCCTCACCTAAGTCTCCAAGTATCCATGAGTACCTCCATGATCAATATGTGCTAAACTCCAAATGCAAAACCACACCATCATGAATCTCCCAAGCACATGACCAATGTACCCAGTACCAAAAGAAGCATCAAGATCATAGTCAAAGCTCCCACTTCACATCTGCATAACAAAGGAACATATCATGATATCATGATCTAATCATCTCCTCAAAGGAAGATCACATTCAGTAATGCACACATCCTATCTCAAGAGAACCTATATCATTCCAACACTCTAAATTGGTATTAGGAGTAAACCATGACACATCACCAATCATCCTGTAAGCAAGGATCACCTATCAAAACTGACAAACCATAACCAACACCTCAACCAAAGACTCCAAGAGTCCTCCATGGTACCAAGATGTCAACATCTCCAAATCACATGAAAATAACCATATCCTATGAAAGCTCCCACTGAACTGTGATACCGAGCTATACATGGCAACAACATAAACATCAAACCCATCACTATCAAAAGTTCCCACTAAAACCTATAACCAAGCTATCCATGACATTGTGATAACCATCTCCCAAATGAAGATCACCCATGGCCCCAACACAATCAAAGAATCCATCGTTATGACAATAGCTCCCAAAAGGTTGAGTAAACCATAATCTCCAAACTAAGGAGATGAACAAAACCTGTAAACCAAACATCAATCCAACACCACCAAAACTGTACCTGTAAAACAATCATGTCATGTCAAAGTCCCAACCAAACAAAGAACATCCATGACACCATGATCACCACCCAATATATCTGCACCAAACTCCCATCAAGTCTCACACAACTATGCCATACAGTCAACAAACATAGGTCCCATATCATGATTGTATCAGGTAATACCATCTCTCTCTATCTCATAATGACAAGAAAACTAATGCAACATGTGACTAAACCAAGCCACAAATCAAAATCTATATCAACAGTACAATGTCTATGGAAATAGACAACCCACGTCCAAGTCATAAATGCAACCTATAAGCATAGACAACCTACAACATTGCACAACTTGTAGATCTCACAATACAATATCCAAACTCAACAATACATGTATGATTTTGTCAACAAAGGATAATCAGAGATAAACATGTAAGTCTGCAATGACTCAAATACCAAATCATCCTAGATTCAATTTTCCATTGACTCACAAAATCATCAAAAGTCAAAGGGACCAAAAGTAGCTCAAACTAATATAATATAAAAAAACCTTAGAATATCACCTTTAAACTTAGTCCCCTATGTATTTTTCAGAAATACCTGTACAACTCCTATTAGAAGTCCAAAATCTAACTTCGTATGCCCCTGTTATGCCCGGTCAAAGCTTAAAACAGACATCTGGCTTCCAACTGGCAAAAATTGGTCAAAATTTAAAAATCAGAAAAAAAATCTATATCACCACTGTGTATTATGTAGAAAGAGATTTTTGTCGACTATAAGAAGTAAAAAATCCAACATCGTGGGAAAATGTTATGCCCCCTAGAAACAATCTGCCCTCCTAGGCTTATAGAGCAAAGTCTGGTGGCTGCTGGGTGGCTGGCCAATGGTGCACTGGTGGCCTGCTAGTGGCCCACCAGTGGTGGTGGCATGCCAGTGGCGGTGGCATGCCAGTGGTGCTTGGGTGGTGCCCTTGTGGCATAGTGGTGGTGCTCAGGCAGTAGAACCAAAACAGGTTTTAAAAAGGTTTTATTTTTTATTGTTTCATTTGAAGTTTTTTTTTGAAAATTTTAAATAAAAGGTTAAATGCCCCCTTGGGGTGGGTAATACCTGGCCCATCAAACCAGTGTGCATGACTAGGGGCCTAAGGCCTATTAGCCATGGCATCCCACCAACGGGGACCCATAGGGTTGCCAATGGGGCTAACACCCCGTCCAGTGGTACCTTGTGGTACCGTCACCCTGCAGGCGCAACAGAGGGGTACAATGGTCTACAAACCCTTGCCTCCTCCACAATTTTTATTTAATTTTAAATAAAAATGGATTTGTAAACCAAGCGCAGGAAAAAAATAATTATTTTTTTAAATTATTTTGTACCTCTGCAGTCCACACAATGGAACAGGGTAGGGGACAAAAAAATTGTATTTTTCTCCTGTGGCCAAAATATGGCAAATCATATGTTTTTCTTCACCTGTGGAACTTCTTGAATCCAATAGTGAGGTCCATTTTTGCACAAGTGGTCATTTGTGAAAAATCCCTCCTCAAAATCCTCATTGAACCAATCCAAAAAGCCCTTTCCAACAACCAATTTTTAACACACAAATCTATAATAGCCAAAACCCCAAATCTGCAAACAAAAAACCTGCACAAATCCTCATATCTTGCAATGTCTTCATTCTTTCCTGCAAAGCCATGGATTCCACTATACACAAAAAATCCACTCATAGCTAGGGTTATCAAATAGGGATTTCCTCCCAAATCATGGCAACCAATCTCTGATACCAAATGTTGGAAATATGCAACCATATAGACTAATTCCTCATAACCCGATAAGAGATTAAATGTGCAACATAACTAGAAATCCACATGCAAAAGAAATAGACAATCATACCATCAATGGTGACACAAGATATACCCTAGGAAAACCCTCATAGAGGGAAAAACCCAGCCTCCAAAAGCATGTGTCTCTCATGTATTATTCAATAATAAAAAAAATACATATGTAGAGATAACTTTTAAAACATCAAGCTCTCTCTACCTACAATCCATGTGAACAAGCATGTAACCATACATACCATGCCATGCTTAAAACCCTCACACAACCAACCTACAAGAGAAGCTACAAACCTAGCCAACAAGCCAAATAGCCAAACAACCAACCTCTACAACTACCCGTGTGTTTACTTTTATAGAGATAAGCTCACAAAAATACAAGATGTTGTATTGTAATACCATTTTCCCTAAAACCATGAGTCTACAAAACCATTGACCCCACACTTGATTATTGGTACTAAGTTTTCCCAATTAATCAAATAATTACAAATAAAGTAATTAACACAATATTACATACAACGATTACAAGTGGCATCCAAATAAATATCCAACATGGCTAAACACATCACATGATGCACCACAAATAAATATTTATTTTACATAATAAAATAATATCAATGTTATGCAAGGTGTAAAACACACCTACTCTAACACACCATACATGACATCTTCATAGCTATATCATCTATATCATCATAACATATGCATAAACCATCCTTAAAATAAAAATCATATAACATGGTCACCTATACATTAGATAAAATAAATGCATCCATAACATAATCCATCACACATCCATCAAATACATCCATACAACACAAGTGTGCATGTCAGATAAATGCAATGGAATTGATTTTTGAGTAAATCTACTAGAAGGTAGCAAATAAGCTTGTTAACTATTATGGAGTGTACCTCTACATGTTACACCTCATAATACATCATCACATAAACATAACATCATCATAATTCATTCATCACAAAGCATACATTATATAATCTACCTCATAATTCGTCACAAAACATCCATAAACATGTCCTCATATAATCCACATCATAATCCATTCATAATCCATGCATCCATAACATAGTCCATATATTTATAACATGATCCATATATCCATAACATATATCAATAACATGATCCATAACATAAACCATAACATAATCCATCACATGTCCATCATATAAGCATCCATACATGACATAAACCATATACCGAAATAACATCCATCATATACATCATAAATAATTACATCACATCATCATGTAGGTTGCCCACAAAATACTCATCACATATATAAATCAAAATTTGGCATGATACAAAATTGCTCGAAGGCTTAGTACATCAATGTTTGATACATAATACAAAACACCACTATGTGGTACTATCACTAGACTCTGCTGGAGCCTGAGGTGCTGGTATTGATGGACCTACCCTTGTAGCCTATGGTGGCAATGCTGGCCCCTATTCTAGTGGAGACATGGCTCAAGGTGGTGGCATGATTGGCCCTATAAATGAGTGTGTCCTTGTCCTCCCTGACTTGCTAGCCCTCAACCAACTTTGTACACTAAAACTAGGTTATCTCTCATCTTAGGCACTCCTGCATGATACAATGTGTGATAATGTTGATATCTTTGCAAAGCCTCTGACAGCTCACCCTACACTCTCACCAGATCCTGTCACATATCAGAAAAACTAGCTCTTGCTAATGCTTGTTGCATTATATCTCACTCCATATGGAGCTATACCTCCTACTACTCAGCCCTCTACTACAACACTTTGGTTGTATCCCTCTCTACGATAGTAGTATCTTACTCCTGGATAATGTAGGATAGCTCTACTCCATCTAACCCACCTCTTCCTACTGTCGTCAACTCACCAATCTGCCCCTGGGTGGCCCTCAACTCTCCCTATAACATGTCCACCTCTACCTCCATGACATTTCACTCCACTTCCCTCATATCTCACTCTACCCACATGGTGGCCAACTCATCCATCAGGCTCCTAATCTCTATATGTAACATATCAACATCAACATCCTCCTCATCCCCTCCTCCCCTGCTACCGCCTCCACTCTCCAATGTACCCACCATCCCCCAATAGCCCCATCAAACCCACCACCACCTCCACCATCCCCACCATCTCCTCCATCCTCCTCCTCCTCCTCATCCCCCTCACTACTCTCTACCACTACCACCTAGCCAACTGGAATCATCAACCTCATGGCTTTCTACTCCTACCACCATATGTCATAATCTGGGGTGTTCCTAGTATCAATAACATCAAATCTCTAGTCCCAGATGACTAGCACTAAACCCTGAAACACTAGTACCACACTGGTAGGATCAATCAAGACACCCCAATGAGATGCCTCCCTCGTAACCCATGGAAACACTTGTGGCTCTCCCTGTCTGAGGTTGAACTGTCGAACTACATGCTTGGGCATGTACCAATCAATGATGTGCTCCATACGACCCATAAGATACCTGCCCTACTGAGTATAAGGTAGATGATCTCCATCATCAACCCATGGCTCACACCCCCAACATGGCCACCAAACAACTGTGTCTTGATCTCATCAAAAACTTACCGCCAATATGCTAGAGCACCCAACCAATGATGTTGTAGAATCCCAATGTAAGCATTTAAACAAATGGCTGCCCCATTGGCCTCACATATCCACATACTAGCCATGTCATGGCAATATGCTCCCAAGCCCAGATGTGAAGAAGTGTAAAACCACACCCTAGACTGGCTCCCTGCCAATATATTGTAAAATGCATGTCATGGTATAAGTGCGCTAACTTGCACGACCCCTAGGCATACATTATGCCTTGGTCATACATCTACTCTAGTACTACTCCCCATCCTACAGAGAATCTACATGACCTCCTATTAGGCATCAACAACCCTCCAATAAAACCTTCTATATACAATAGAAGCCCCTCTAAAGACTCCATAGCAGAGGACCATATCATCTTCGCACTCCTCGCATCCATTGGTGGGATATCTAGTGTGAAAGCATGCCTCAACATTGCTACACTTCTCACCTGATCATACATAACTAACTCCCCATGAATTGGGATTCGTAAGATCCTCCATACATCCTCAAGGGTGATCGTCATCTCACCCATCAGTAGTAGAAAGGCACAATGCTCACACTGCCACCTCTCCACTAATACCATCATTAAGGCCCTATAGGCCCGAATCTTGAGCATATGTGCAAGATGCCTCAAACCAATTTACTCCAAAAGCACAACATCTATAGGTCCAAATCACTCCCTCAAGGCCATCAGAGGTGACCTTTGCTCCCTTGACTGAAGTGGCAACAAATCCTCTTGCATCCATCACTCTACTTCATTAGCCTTTTGTCAAAAAACTATGCAAAAATGCTAAATCCCTCTACGCAAGCATGGAAAGGCATGCAAGCACAGAAAGGAACACACGTACTAACACACCATGTGCAAGCACCAAAAGGCATCCAAGCGCTAGCTAACATCACGCATGCATCAAAATGCACGCAAGCAATAAGTGACCTCGTGCATGCACCAAAAGCCATGCAAGCACTAACATACTTTGCGTAAATTCCATTCAACATGTAAGCACTAATCCACCTAGCTAATGTGCTAACAAAGCGCTAACCACTAGCCATTTTTCATGAGATGTAAGCGCTAATCCACCTCACAGGCACTAATCAGGATGAAGGTGCTAATCACCCAATCGCAAGTGCTACGTGTGACTCGATGGTGCTATCCTATACTTCAGTGCATTTGCTACTCCTAATCTACCCTCACATTTATTGTGTATTAATTACCCAAACCCCAAAACCCAAAGCATGAGATAGGACACATACCAACTCAGCAACCTTCGGAGGTCACCGGTACTCCTGAACCCACTCCACTCGATGCTTATGAAGTGGGATCTAGGCCATAGGTTCTGCACTCTAATGCTCTCTTCTCTCCAACTCACTCAAGCTTAGCTGTGTAAATGAGGAATATGGGCCCCCCATAGCCTATTTATAGCCTCCACCTAAGTCGTAGCCCTAAATTTTTCATCTTCAAGCCTCATACCATATCAATTTTTTCTCGTTTCTTTCTCTTCTTACCCCATTTTTATCCTGAATCCCATTTTTACCACTATTTCCTTTTTTTGTGAATTCACGTGAAAATTTTATTTTTTCCATTTGATCTCTCAGGTGGGCATATCCCACTTATTCTTCCCCTTCCCTTTGGTTAGCTGGGACAAAATTTTAATTTTCTTTGATATGACCCCACTCTCGCTCAATCGTGACACCATATCATAGAGGAGAAAAAAGTAGACACCTAAAAATGACAAACCTTACACCACCATTTTCTAGCATCTCCCTAACATCTCCTTCTATGCTAACTTATCCCCTTCCTCACGATTAATTAAATAAACCATTTTATTTAATTAATTTATCTGATCCCCATTATCACCTACCCGCAATTAATTAAATTCATTTTATTTAATTAATTACTTTCCTTAACCATTACCCAAAATTAATTAAATAAATATTAACATTTATTTAATTAATTATCCATCTTTGTCATTAGCCCAAATTAATTAAATAAAGTCCATTTATTTAATTAATTCAACCTTACCTATAGCCAAACCTTAGTTAATTAAATAAGTCTCATTTATTTAATTAACTAACCTATCCCATCAAATCCCTACACCCAAATTAATTCAATAAACCTCTATTTAATTAATTTGGATAACTAATTAACCCATCCACTAATTTCTTATAGCCAAATTAATTAAATTAATCCCTATTTAATTATTCTAACCCTTCATTAACCCATCTCCCCATAATTAATTAAATAATATACATTATTTAATTAATTAAGATCACATGTGTCTCCACCTCACCCTTTCCAATTCATGTACTTGTCCCATCTCATCCCACTCACCCATAAAATGAATTTTTAATTCATTCACATGTCTCCATGTTCATAAATGCAAAGCCTTCCCTGTTGCAAGTATGAGGTAAACCAGTGTTGTCATTGATGTCAACATACTCATATTGCTTTGACAAGAAGGATTCAATGAGCAGTGTGCTGAGGATATTGAGAAAATTAGCCTCAGTCAGGAACAGTAAAGAACAGTGATGAGAAGAAGGCAAATGTACTGTATAGGATGCGAACCGGAGGATGCGGATTAAAGGGTTTGTAGATATGAGTCTTGAGATGCTTCAGTTAAGATTTCAGAGGTCCGCATGAAGATCTGAAGGAGTTGTGGCTGCCGGTATGGAACCGGTTCCGGCAAGTGTTCAGAGGTGACAAAGGATCACAGAAAGGTCCGGTGAGGTCTGGAATTGTATTATCCTAATCTGCGGATTGGAAGGAGTGTTTGGGATGTCCTTGTGATGTGTCATCCTGATTTGTGTATGATTTGGAGGTCCAGAAGTACCTTTTGCATTATGACAGTGGCGACAGACTGTGTTCTTGAAGTTTCGGATGGGGAAGACAAGAGATTCCAGTAAGTAAAGGAAGTGCGGATGTATCCGGTCATTCAGGTAGGCTTGTGAAGGTTCTTGGATCATGTTGAGGTTGTGTTGTTGGTCCGCATTGATAGTAGAGCCCAGAATTGAAGTTATTCTTCCGGATGAAGTTCTTGCTCTGTTTAGCCGACCGGATGAGTTGTTCATCCTGCGAATGTTCTTGTGGTGGCCGACTGGATGTGTTATTCATCTTGCAGATACTCTTATGGTTGTTTGCCGACTTAGATGTTTGTTCCTAAGTCGATGTCTTCTATAAATAACGGTTTGTGAGTTCATTTCGAAGTGTGGATTGTGTGGATGAGTGTGGCATAGCGAAGAGAAGTGCGAAAGGTAGAGCAGAGGTTTTTGGGCTTAAATGGAACTGATCCAGACATGGTAGAGATGTCATTCTCCAGTTCAAGACTGTGATTCTTATCACTTTGTAGACAGTGTGTCTCCTTGTAGGCAATGGGCCTCTTTGTGAGCAGTGTGCTCGGGCAGTGAGCCCTAATTGGCAAGTGCCATTCTTTTTCTTATTCTTCTAACAGAGAATAATCCTTGGGTTAATCACCCCGTGGTTTTTCCCTTAACCGGGTTTTCCACGTCAAAATCTTGGTGTTCAATGTGTTGATGTTTATCTTCTCTTGTGTTTATGTATTATGCTTTCATGGATGATTAATTGATATGCTGTTAACTAACAACGAAGAATCAAGTGTTTGAAAGAACAAGAAGTTTTATACAACTGATTCACCCCCCCCTCTCAGTTGTATGCCTTAAATCCAACAATTGGTATCAGAGCCAAGTTCCTCTGAAAGGAGCTTAACCGCTTGAGGAAATCCAGGATGTCGTCATACAAGAAGGATAGTCCGAAGTTCGATGGAACCAACTTCACTCTCTGGAAAGGTCACATGAAGTGTCACTTAGAATGTATGGGAAAAGCATACTTGGCTATGGTTTCAAAACCATATGTACCTCCACAAGGTGGTCCGACAACTCTGAATGAAATCACAGAAGCTGAAAACAATCTGTGGACCAAGGAAGCTCTTCTAAGCGCATTGAATGACTCAGATCTCTCAAATGTTATTGACCTACCAACTGCATATGAGATCCTGACTAAACTGGAACTTCTGTATGAAGGAGATGAGTTTGTCAAAAGTGCAAGGTTGCAAAGTCTAAAAGGGAAATTTGAAAGATTGAAGATGAGAGATGATGAAAACATCACTACCTTTATGCCAAGAGTGAATGAGCTGGTATGTGGAATCAGAGATGCTGGTGGAACTCTAGATGAAAATGAGATTGTCTGCAAAATCCTAAGATCCCTTCCTGCTGCCTACAAAATCAAGGTTGCTTCCATTGATGAATTCAGAGCCCACACAACTGTCACAAGAGAACAACTGGCTGGCAAACTAGCTGCATTTGAAATGACCGAGTTTGGAGATGATCCTCCCAAGACTGAATCTGCTTTCAAATCCAGTGCCTATGTGAAAGGCAAACAGAGATTTGATCCGGGAGAAAACTCATCAAGGAAAATGTCATGGTATGATCAAGCAAGAAGAGACATGGAAGAAGAAGAAGCAGAAACAGCTCAACTTGAAGCCCTCATTGCAAAGAGACTACCAAGAGGATCCGGTAAGTATGAAGGAAAACTACCCTTTAAGTGTTTCAACTGCAATAAGATTGGTCATTTTGCTTCAAGATGTCCAGAAAGATCTGCAAGGTCTAATACTAACAGATAAAGGTTTCAAAAGAATTGCTATTATGTTCATGAAGAAGATGACAATGAAGGAGTAACAGATGATGAATCAGAACTAGGAAGCAAATCCAGAAATGAGTGGGTGTTTATTGCCATCAAGGAAGAAGATTCAATACTCTCTGAATCTGTCAATCACAAAGTTGTTGAAAAAGCTTTGGCTGCTCAAGTAGAAGAAAAGGATGATTGGGTTATTGACAGTGGATGTTCTCACCATATGACTGGTGACAAGAATAAGTTCTTGAATTTGGAAAGGTATGAAGGAGGAATGGTAAAGTTTGGTGACAATTCTGCTGGCAGAATCAGAGGCAGGGGAACTATTTCCTTTGATGGAAAGAGCAAAACAGGTAACGTACTATATGTTGAAGGATTGAAGCACA
This sequence comes from Cunninghamia lanceolata, assembly GCA_027924645.1. Classification (NCBI taxonomy): domain Eukaryota; kingdom Viridiplantae; phylum Streptophyta; class Pinopsida; order Cupressales; family Cupressaceae; genus Cunninghamia; species Cunninghamia lanceolata. The sequence continues at coordinate 5,599,123 of BSBN01001807.1, forward strand.
ATCTTCTCAGTGTTGTCAGTTAGTGGACAAAGGCTATGATCTCTGGTTCAAGAATGGAAAATGCAGAATCTTTACAAGCTTCGGAACTGAAATTGCATCCGGTACTCAGACAAAAGGTAATATCTTTCATCTGGTTGGTTCAAATAAAAGTTGTTTGTTTGTTCAAATTGATCAGAGTTGGTTATGGCATAGAAGAATGTGTCATGTAAATTTTGATAACATCATCAAGATAAGCAATACTCAGGCTGTAAGAGATCTTCCAAAATTGATGAAACCTACAAATAGTTTGTGCAAAGAATGTCAGCTAGGTAAACAAAGCAGAGTCTCTTTCAAAAGCCAAGATCAGTCCTCTACCGGATTGTTGGAATTAGTACATACTGATCTCTGTGGTCCGACAAGAATCAAGAGTCTGCAAGGTGATAGATATTTCATGTTGTTAATTGATGATCATTCCCAGATGATGTGGGTTACCTTTCTAAAAGAAAAATCAGAAGCATTTGAGAAGTTCAAAATCTTCAAAGCTATGGTAGAGAATCAAACCGGATTGAAACTAAAGTGTCTAAGGTTTGATAGAGGTGGTGAATTTACATCTGGTGAGTTTATTGACTTTTGTGAGAAGCAGGGTATAAGGAGACAGTTGTCTGCTCCTAGGACTCCACAGCAGAATGGAGTAGTTGAGAGAAAGAACCGGACCATCCAGGAAGCTGCCAGGACAATGATGTTGGAAGCAAATGTTCCTCAAATGTTTTGGAAAGAAGCTATCAGCACTGCAGTCTACACTCTCAATCGAGTTCAAATCAGAAACAACACCGGTAAGACCCCCTATGAACTCTGGTTTGGCATCACTCCTACTGTGAAATATTTCAGAGTATTTGGTAGCAAGTGTTATATTAAAAGAGATGAAGATCTAGGAAAGTTTGATGCTAGAAGTGATGAAGGAATTTTCTTGGGCTACTCCACTCAAAGCAAAGCATACCGGTGTTACAATAAGAGATTGAGGAAGATGATAGAAAGCACCAATGTGAAAGTTGATGAAGGAATTGAGAAGCCTTCAAGATTTTATGAGTTTGATGGAGATGACCAAGACAGTGTTCAAGGAACTCAATCCTCTCCGGTGAGACAGAGTCAGCCTGATCCGGTAAATCAGGAAGAAGAGATAGGTTTGAATGAGCCTGATCAAGAAGCAACAGTGCAGGATACTCCCAAAATTCCAAGGTATGTAAGACTGAACCACTCTGAAGATCAGATCATAGGTGACAGAAGCAAAGGTGTACAAACTAGAAGGAATGTTGCTCAAAATCAGGATGAATGTTGTCTGATTTCAAAGATTGAACCTAAAACAATAAATGAAGCCTGCAATGATGAAAGCTAGACCAAAGCAATGGAAGATGAATTGATGCAAATTGAGAAAAATCATACTTGGGATCTTGTTCCCAGACCTAGAGACAGGAATGTAATTGGAACCAAGTGGGTCTTCCAGAACAAACTAAATGAAGCTGGTGAAGTAATCAGAAACAAAGCTAGATTGGTCTGCAAAGGCTACTCTCAAATAGAAGGAATTGACTTTGAAGAGACTTTTGCTCCGATGGCAAGAATTGAAGCAGTCAGATTACTTCTTGCATTTGCTGCCTTTAAAGACTTCAAGGTATATCAGATGGATGTCAAGTCTGCCTTCCTAAATGGTGATCTGGAAGAAGAAGTCTACATTGAACAACCGGATGGATTTCAATTGTCTGATAATGATGATATGGTCTGCAAGTTGAAGAAAGCTTTGTATGGATTGAAGCAAGCCCCAAGAGCATGGTATGAAAGGTTGGATAAGCATCTTGTGCAGATTGGATTCAACAAAGGTACTGCTGACAGTAACTTATATTTCAAAATTGATCATGAAAACATTTTGATTGTTGAAGTGTTTGTGGATGATATCATTTTTGGAGGAAGAGATAGTATGTGCAAAACTTTTGCAAATCAGATGAAAAGTGAGTTTGAAATGTCTATGTTTGGTGAAATGAATTTCTTCTTGGGTCTACAAATTACTCAAACAAAAGAAGGGATCTTCATTTCTCAGACCAAATATGTGAAAGAATTGTTAAGGAAATTTGGTATGGAAGACTCAAAGCCAATGAACACTCCTATGGCAACCGGATGTAATTTAAGCAAAGATGATGATTCTCCAAAGGCAAATCAGACAAAGTATAGATCAATGATTGGTGGATTGTTGTATCTCACTCAAACTAGACCAGATATAATGCAGGCTGTTGGTCTTGTGGCAAGATTCCAGGCTGATCCTAGAAAATCTCATGTTATGGCAATCAAAAGAATTTTTAGGTACTTGAAAGGAACAGTTGAGTATGGTCTATGGTACCCTAGAGATCCAGATTTCTCTCTTCATGCTTACACAGATGCAGATTGGGCAGGAGATGTGGATGACCGGAAGAGCACTAGTGGTGGAGCATTGTTTTTGGGGAAGAGATTGGTTTCTTGGTTAAGCAAGAAACAAGATGCAATATCTCTATCTACAACTGAAGCAGAATACATTGCAGCAGTAGGTAGTTGCACTCAAATCTTATGGATGAAGCAGATGCTAAGAGACATTAAATTTGAATATGAGGAGCCTATCACAATTTTCTGTGATAATTCAAGTGCAATTAATATTTCTAAGAATCCGGTATTGCATTCTAAGACTAAGCACATATCTATCAAGTTTCACTTCTTGAGAGAACAAGTGAACAAGGAAGAAGTCAGATTGGAGTATGTTCCCTCCAAGGATCAGATTGCAGATATCTTTACTAAACCTCTTCCCAAGGACTCTTTTGAATATCTCCAGGAGAAGTTAGGGGTCATGGCCCCTCCGGTGATGAACTAGGATGCACTGATGTGCATCAGTCCAGTGGATATCACAGTCATATCTTGTGATCCGGATTGATGATGGGAAGCTGCAACTAAGGGGGAGCAGCTGGTATGATTCTGATGTATGAGAAATTGCAAGTATGAGCCCTTTGCCATTGATGTCAAAGAGGGAGAGAAGACATGTGAAAAACAAGTGGCTGATGATCAAAGGGGGAGCAGTAAATGAGAAGAAGACATATTGCTGATAGGGGGAGCTGTGACAGAAAGGAGAAGTTCTTGTCTTGATGGTTTTTCACATCATATGTTGCCATCAATGACAAAGGGGGAGATTGTTGCAAGTATGAGGTAAACCAGTGTTGTCATTGATGTCAACATACTCATATTGCTTTGACAAGAAGGATTCAATGAGCAGTGTGCTGAGGATATTGAGAAAATTAGCCTCAGTCAGGAACAGTAAAGAACAGTGATGAGAAGAAGGCAAATGTACTGTATAGGATGCGAACCGGAGGATGCGGATTAAAGGGTTTGTAGATATGAGTCTTGAGATGCTTCAGTTAAGATTTTAGAGGTCCGCATGAAGATCTGAAGGAGTTGTGGCTACCGGTATGGAACCGGTTCCGGCAAGTGTTCAGAGGTGACAAAGGATCACAGAAAGGTCCGGTGAGGTCCAGGATTGTATTATCCTAATCTACAGATTGGAAGGAGTGTTTGGGATGTCCTTGTGATGTGTCATCCTAATTTGTGTATGATTTGGAGGTCCGGAAGTACCTTTTGCATTATGACAGTGGCGACAGACTGTGTTCTTGAAGTTCTGGATGGGGAAGACAAGAGATTCCAGTAAGTAAAGGAAGTGCAGATGTATCCGGTCATTTAGGTAGGCTTGTGAAGGTTCTTGGATCATGTTGAGGTTGTGTTGTTGGTCCGCATTGATAGTAGAGCCCGGAATTGAAGTTATTCTTCCGGATGAAGTTCTTGCTCTGTTTAGCTAACCGGATGAGTTGTTCATCCTACGAATGTTCTTGTGGTGGCCAACCGGATGTGTTATTCATCTTGCAGATACTCTTATGGTTGTTTGCTGACTTAGATGTTTGTTCCTAAGTTGATGTCTTGTATAAATAATGGTTTGTGAGTTCATTTCGAAGTGTGGATTGTGTGGATGAGTGTGGCATAGCGAAGAGAAGTGCAAAAGGCAGAGCAGAGGTTTTTGGGCTTAAATGGAACTGATCCAGACATGGTAGAGATGTCATTCTGCAGTTCAAGACTATGATTCTTATCACTTTGTAGATAGTGTGTCTCCTTGTAGGCAGTGGGCCTCTTTGTGAGCAGTGTGCTCGGGCAGTGAGCCCTAATTGGCAAGTGCCATTCTTTTTCTTATTCTTCTAACAGAGAATAATCCTTGGGTTAATCACCCCGTGGTTTTTCCCTTAACCGGGTTTTCCACGTCAAAATCTTGGTGTTCAATGTGTTGATGTTTATCTGCTCTTGTGTTTATGTATTATGCTTTCATGGATGATTAATTGATATGCTGTTAACTAACAACGAAGAATCAAGTGTTTGAAAGAACAAGAAGTTTTATACAACTGATTCACCCCCCCCCTCTCAGTTGTATGCCTTAAATCCAACATTCCCAAGACCAAGTTAAAAATTTAAAAATATTATGAAGCCTCCATCTTTGTTGATGAAACCCCATCCATTGATTTCACTATGAAATCTCATCCATTGGATCTCATCTTTGAATTCAAACCATTGATCTAAAATCCTCCATAAGCCTATAAATAAAGAGTCTCTCTGAGCATTTCGACTCTAACTAAGAAGAACAAAAGAAGACTAAGGCTAAAGCTCTAAACTTATGCTCTCATAATCTTACCACCATCATAGCCATTTTCTCCTCCAATCATTGCCAATTTATTACTCTCATTATGTTGGTTTGTATTTGAGCAATCCACATTCAATTAGTATTGGGTAAAAGCTAGGATTTGTTGTTGGGTGCATGCATGTCTTCCACCTTATCAAGGAGACTAAAATGGAGTGAAGATTTGAAGGTCTATCATTTGTTTATATTTACTTTTCATTTCTAGCATCTTTCCCCATTTATCACCTTTAGGTATTTTCTAGATTCAAGACATTTAATTAATGTTGTGGTAGAGGAGAGAAAATAATTATTTATCTGTCATCATAGTGAAAAGTTGGCAATTGCATTTGGTTTGTTAAACATGCCCCCATAGAACAACTATTAGAGTTGTTACCAGAACCTTTGACTATGTGTTGATTGCCATATATTGGAATGAAACTTATCTTCAAGATTGTTGCAAGAAAATTTGTTATGAGAGATGTGAACCATATCCATCATTTTAAAAAGGGACAATTTTCTTGAGGGAATTATTTGTGATGCTAAGAGAAGCAATATGAAAAATTAGCTTGCACCATATCAATGTGCATAGTGTCAGATCTCCAGTAATACTGAAGGGACATCCATCAAAGCATAATAGAAGGGGCATTTTTCTCAAATGTTGGAGTTGCAAGTGTCTTAGTAACCATGCATACATGTCAACTGTTTTACAAGATTGCTAAATAAAATTTTCTCTCATGGCATGCCATGACTACATGAAAGGTTTGAATGCCTTTATTAAAGAGGGGAAAGTAGGGAAATTTGGGTGAGGAATTAATCACACCAAATGAAATACCCAACGGGCCAACAAATGTCTTTCCTAAAATTTTAAGCATGTTCATCCTGCAAGGCTGCATTACTTATACCGCTCTTCATTCTATGTTTCTCCCTTATATTGTAGTCAACAAGAGACTATTGATATGAAAACACTACCAATCAAATCATAGTACTTACCAAGAAATTTCTAAGCCACCTTCTCAATCACAAGAGCCCTATCTAAGTGGTTAACAAATTCTTTTTAACATAACCTGAGTTTGTTTTAGCTATTCAATCATTCATAATTGCACCAAGAAAAAGTAGTTTTATGGTTTTATGTGAAATACAATTTATTTTTTCTATAGGCCAACAACCTCTTGGAAATATATGAAAACAACATTGACCAAGACTTAGAATTGATGTAATTTAAATATTGGGTACACTCAATACCTAACATTTTGCAAGTGTAGGCTTGGTTATGTAAGTGGCAAGCAAATACAAAACAATTTTGACCAAAAAACATAGTTGTACCACATTAAATAAACTTTTTGCACAAATTTTGTAATGTAAGTGGTCGTAGAAACAAATAATTTCTACCATAGCATGTAGAGTCTTGGGAAGATTTATATTTCTCTATTTGTATGCACTAAAGGTTGATAGATTCAGAAGTAGTACAACCATAAACCTAAGTTCAAGATTTTACTAAACATTTAAGTGTTATCTAATTTTTTTATATGGCAAGGAACCTACCTTAAATTCCTACAAGTTGAAGAAGATCTGATGAAGTTACAAACTACACCCTAATCCTTCATTAAACTCCACAAGATAGCCCCCCTCCACTCTACAAAAACTCTATATCTCCAGCAGAGAGAATGCCCCCATTAAAGTTTGTTAATTGATGTTAGTATTTTCAAATAGCTATCCAAAAATACATTTACATATTTACCAATTAAGAATGCACTTGTTAATGAAAAAAATAGTTGAGAGGGAATGGCAGTGGAAGATATGTGGCACCCAAGATAAAATGTGGTGTCCATCTTAAGCATAACTCCTTCACTTCTATCGATACTGAAACAAGATTTAGAATTGTTATCACCTAATAGTGCACCCTTACTGAGTAAACTCAGCCTACTAGTGAAACATGTGATCCTTTTCAGGTTGTGGGTTACCTAAGATGAAAAGGAACCTCCAGAGTAAGCTGAATCTTATGGTGTTCACCTAAACTACTGCTTTGCTGGGAGAAAAGGGAAGAAGGAAAAATAAAAAGTAAAACTAACTCCTAAGGTGATGCACCAAAATGATTATTTTAACCTGCAAAATTAGTTTTACAAACACAATTTAATCAAAAGACACAAGCTTGACTTGCACAACCTAGTTCTATATGTTTTCTGCATCAATATTTCATGAGAAGGATATGATGCATCATCCTAGAAGGAAAGAAACCTTTCACAACTTGAACTAGTTGCACTCTAACACAACTCACAACCTACGAAATAACATGTACTAACTTCACAAAGGTACTACAAATGAGACACAAGGACAAGGAAATGAAATGACTTCACAAGTAATTCTATCAATCATTTAAATGCACACAATAGAATAGAAAGAAGTAATAAGGCAAAATGCTTATCTTCATTGATCTACAAGGTGTAAACTATAATACTAATTTGTAAAAAGAGTTATAATACCATCCCTTACTAAAAGAGCTCCAAAAGAGTTATAATATGGCCTAAGAATGAAAAGAACTCCTAATAATGAACAAATGAAGAGACTATATACTCCTCCAAACAGCTGCACAAAGATAAGGACTAGAGACTCCCTTGGATGTGCATATCCAAAAAGCCTAGAAAATATCTCCCAAACTCCCTCCAAAATGACTCTAAAGTGAAGAAAAGGTCAATGCATGACCTCACCTATCATAAAGGCACAAGAAATTGCCCCTTAATGCTCTTTAAGGCCATTAAAAACAAGTCAAATCACTCCTATATACTTTGCACATGATTAAATACCCAACTACACCCTCTGACTTAGTCTTGCATATTAATACTCAACTATATCCCCTATATGCTTGGCACAGGTCATCAACCTTCAGCAAATCTCTTTCACTGTATGCTAAAAGCAAAATGCATCTTACATATATGCAACATTAAATAAAGTGACTTATAATTACATCACTTCAATAATGTGCTTACATTTCAAATTAGATGCAAAAATAAGGCATTCGACCATGTTTGAAAGGCACATACAAAGGGGACACTTGTTTATTTACTTTACAAAATATGCAAAAGGAGACTATAAGGTGTGGGTATTAACATTTTATTGCAAAATGATAAAATAAAGGCAAAAATGCCTTTGAGCCGTCAGCAAACTTAGAGTAAAAAGAAACCCTAATGACAAAAGGCTCAAACAAACCTCATTTCACATTTTCATTTTGTATTTTCAACTTTTGTGTTCTAGGCACCACCATGGTAGGGTTTCTGCTAGAGTATTGTAGGTCTAATTTGGAATTTTACTGGAGTTTCATGCATCTTCCTTTGAGCAAACAACATTTGAGCTTGGGTAATCTCTCTGCATATGCAAAATTGGCCTTTATTTATAATATCTATCAAAACAATGCTTGTTTCTTTCAGTTCGGCCATGCCAAAATGAAAAAACTCTCTCTTTTCTGAGTATTTGATTTGCAGAATAGAATATAGTCTCTATTTCAGTTTCATTCATGATTTTTTGTGAATCATTTTCCCTTAGCATAATGCGTATTTCACTCCTATAGCTGGTGATTTGGAATGAAAAGGATATATCTGTTATTCTGAGCATAGTTCAAGAAGCTTTGAAACTGCACTATTTTGTTTCTCAAACATAGCTAGGGTTCTATAGAAACCCTCATGTCCATTCTTGTTGAGAAGAAAATAAATACACATATCTAGTTTTCTTGATAAACATGAAAGAAAAAGGAATATTGACTTTATTTTACTCTACTCTGTTCTTTGCTACATGATTCTTGTGATTTTTTGCTTCCTATAGCATCAGTGGTCATATTAAAAATTAATGACAATCACAGTCATGTTGTTGTTTATTTCTGTTCACTATATTGTATGATTGCTTTTCATTCAAAATTACACTGTATTACTGACTGTGACCTTGCATACTACATACTATCTCAGACTAGTGACATTTTCTCTCAAACCATGAACTAGGTTCTCGTAGAATTTAATGGGTTTTTTCATATTACTTTTTCCTATTGTTTATCAAAAAATCACAAAAACCCAATTCGTAATTTTTTAAGATATGATGACAACACATGATTGTTGTCCTGCCTCCATGTGACTGTCCATTGCAAGGTGGCCATCTTTCACTGTCATTGTTTCATGGAACCCTGGTATGCAAAGACACTATATACTCACTATACCTTCTTTCTAATGTTGTTCCTACTGTACCATTATACCTACTAGGGTTTACCTATAGTAGCTATGTTCAACACCATCTTTGTTGCTCATTAGCTGTAATGACAGTCAACAAAAGGAAATGACTATAACTTTATTTTTCTCTGCTGCTCCATCTAGACTCACATATACACTATATGCATTTGCACTTTGTGATCAAGGAAATGGAATAAGTTTAAAATACATGTTCTCATTTGTATCTCCTGTAGGTAAAGAAAAGAAAATAAATGTCTCTGCTGCTCTAAGGCATATTGACTATCTTTTTACCTTAGCAAAGGTTGTCTTCTTCATTTATAAGTTGTTCATTCTTATCCAATGACCGTGGCTAAGACTTCTATACTCGGTTGTTCCATATGACTATATATGTACTTGGAAGCTTATATTTTTCATTGATGATTGTGACAATTTGATTGTATGCAAAAAAAGCAACAATGAACTCTATGCTTATGACTGTACATTTTCAAATGCTACACGTATATCCTTCATTGCACACATCTTGTAGCATAAAAATATATTATGTGTATTTATGTACCTTTCACTAAGGGAATAATGAGTTCTCTTCATGATTTATTATCCTTGACTTGCATTTCACACCTGTTTCATCTCATTTGCATTGAGGACATGACTGTGGGCTACTCTTGATGCATGTAGTTGCACTTCCTATACTCTTCATTGTATGATCCTGTATTGCATTTCACCTGGTCCCTAAGTTCTTATTCACCTCTCTTGATCTTGATGTCTTGTTATTTGGTGTTTGTATTCTTCATTTTCCCTATGTATCTTATGTACTCTTCATGGTTACTTATTGAAAGGAAGCTAGGTGTGTAGAAATCACTTCCTACACTAATCTAATGAGGGGAGGAGAGTGTAAATTCAATTTTATCCTTACTATTATAGAAATGTTAAACCCACTAATAGAGATAATAGAGATATTGCAGCAAACACATAAACAAGAAAGTGAGACAGAAGAAGAGAGACACAAGATATACGTGGGGAAAACCCTTATCAGGTGAAAAAAACCCACACTCCAAAACTTGCACAATGTATTAACAAAACTGAATTGGTTTACAATACACTTGCAATGCAAGGTCTTAGGAGTCTTTGATACTTGTATCTGGAGACAAAGCAGTAGCATAACAGTACGTGTCAAACCTATAATACATCTCCTCCTCCAAGAACCTATTTATATAGAAAATACAAGGCAAAATTGCCTCTATCTTGGAATGGGCATCCAAATTGGCCTCATGGCCCAAAACCCACACCTATGGACACCTGGTCAACATTATAAGATGCTTCTAACACTTGTCCACACAACCCATCCCAAAGAGGTCACCTATTTCCAAAATGGGCTATGACAAATGCTCTTATGACTCTTAAAACTGTCATAGAATCTATCATAGCAGTTACAACTTACAGTTGTAAGAGAATCTGTCATACATAGGCTATAAATAGCATATTCTCTTACACATGTCATAGTCCACCTTGGGGCACCCAAAGATGCCCTTTTCAAAGATGCTCTTTGACACATGTCTTCACCTATCATAGATTCTCCTATTTCTGACTCTTACATGTCATAACTTCATCATAGGAATCTGTCATGACTGTTACGGTCAATATTCCCTTACACAACATCCAAGATGTCAACACATAGAAAAATATTCTTACCACAAAGTGGGATGCCTATCTCCTCATGTGTGGACAAAATTACAAGTTGTCATCTTCCATGTAGGATGACACATCACCATGCCACATCCCACAAGATGACAATATGAATTTACAATTTAATTTACAACATAGGCAATGAATAAATAAATACAATGAAAATAATACAAGGAATTACCAAGGTTGAGATACCTTAATTCCCAACATTCTCCCACTTGTCGAACACCTTGTAGGAGCCAATAGAATTAACAGGATTTAACTGCTATAGGCTGAGAGGCCCATAGACTCTGAACACAATCTGAACTTCTTTGTGCCCACTGGCTTCGTCAATGCATCTGCAACATTCTTCAAAGTATCTACCTTCTCCAAATTTACTTTCCCATCCTTTACCATGTCTCGCATGAAGTGAAACTTTACATCAATATGCTTTGTTCTAGCATGGAAATTTGGATTCTTTGCAAGTTAAATCGCACTCTGACTATCCCAACAAATTGTAATCTATCCTACATCAACACCAATATCTGAACACAATCTCTTAAGTGAAATGGCTTCCTTACAAGAATGACTTGTATCCATATACTCAGCTTCTGTAGTAGACAAAGCAACCACAGGTTGTCGCTTACTCATCCAACTAATTGCACCACCAAACATTGTGAACACATATACACTGGTGGATATCCTGCTGTCAATGTCACCTGCCCAATTAGAATCCATAAATCCATGAATACAAACTGAATGCGAAGGTCCTGTAGTATTACCATGATAGAAAATGGAATACTTGGAAGTACCCCTCAAATATCTGAACACTCGCTTAACTACATCCCAATGTACCCATCCAGGATTAGCCATAAATCGACTAAGGACTCCCACTACTTGGGCAATGTCTAGTCTTGTGCAGACCATAGCATACATCAAACTGCCAACATCACTAGCATAAGGTACTCTTCTCATGTCCTCCACCTCACTAGGAGATTTTGGATAATCATTAATAGACAACTTTGTCCCCAAAGAAATAGGAACACATAATGGCCTACAATTTGCCATGCTGAACCTATCCAACACGGTCTTCACATAATCTAGCTTAACCAAAGTTTTCTGTTAGCTCTGTCTCTTCTGATTTCCATTCCTAAAATGTACATGGCTGCCCCTAAATCTTTCATTTCAAACTATGCTGCCAACTGAGACTTAAAATTAGAAATCATATTCTTACCCTTCCTAATCAGCAACATATCATCAACATATACTGCAACAATGAGAATATGATCACCATCAAACTTATAATATAGACAGTGATCCAATTTTGATCTCACAAATCTAATTGACAACACAAAGGCATCAAACTTCAAGTACCACATCCTAGCAGACTGCTTTGAACCATACAAAGACTTTTTCAATTTGCAAACCAAATTTTCTTTACCTTTCACTATGTAATGCTCTGGCTGTGACATGTAGATTTCTTACTCCAAATCACCATGAAGGAAAGTTGTCTTCACATCCATTTGTTCTACCTCTAAATCATAAGCAGCTGTAAGAGATAACAGAAATCTAATGGATGTCAACTTTGCAATGGGAGAAAAAATTTCACCATAATCAATTCCCTCCACTTGTGAGAACCCTTTTGCAACCAATCTAGCCTTGTACTTTTCAACATTGTCATCTGCACTGAATTTCTTCTTGAACACCCATTTGTAACCAATGGGTTTCCATCCATTAGGCAAAGGCACCAAGTCCCATGTTTTATTCTTTTCCAAAGAAGCCATCTCATCCTCCATGGCCTCCTTCTAGGAACCTATATCTTTCTATTGCAAGTATGAGATTAACCAGTGTTGTCATTGATGTCAACATACTCATATTGCATTGATAAGAAGGATTGGATGAGCTATGTGCTGAGGTTATTGAGGAAATTAGTCTCCATCAGGAACAATAAAGAACAGTTATGAGAAGAAGGAAAAGTACTCAATAGGTTGAGGATCAAAGGATATGGTTTAAAGGGTTTGTAGATATGAGTCTTGAGATGTTCCAGTTAAGATTTTAGAGGTCCACATAAAGATCGAAAGAAGTTATGGCTACTTGTGTAGAACTGGTTCCAGCAGGTGTTTAGTGGAGACAAAGTGTCACAGATTGGTCCGGTGAGATCTGGAATTACATTATCTCATTCTGCGGATTGGAAGGAGTGTTGAAGAAGTTAGTGTGAAGTGACAAATAGATTTGTGAATGATTTGGAGGTCTGAAAGAACCTTTTTTATTATGACAGTGATGACAGACTGTGTTCTTGAAGTTCTGGATGAAGAACAGAAGAATTTCAGTAAGCTGATAAAGTGCAGATGTTCTTGATGACTCAGGAAAGGTTTTGGTGATCTTTGGATCATGTACAATTCTTATTGGTGGTCCACATTGAAGTTTGAGTTTGTATTTGAAGAATAACCATGGATATTGGTGTTCTTCCTGAGACAGGTTGACCGGATGTATTACACGTCTTGCGAATGATCTTGTAGATGTTTGCTGACTTAGATGATTGTTCCTAAGTCAATGCCTTGTATAAATAAGGGTTTGTGAATTTATTTTGAAGTGTGTCACGTGGGGATGAGTGTGATATAGTGAAGGGAAGTGCAAAAGGCAGAGCAAGAGTTTTTGGGCTTAAATGGATTTGATCCAGGCATGGTAAAGATGTCATTCTCTAGTTCAAGTTTGTAATACTTGTTATCTTATAGACAGTGTGTCTCTTGTAGGCAGTGTGCCTCCTTGTGAGCAGTGTGCTCAGGCAGTGAGCCCTAATTGGCATGTGCCATCTATTTTTCTTATTCTTCTAATAGAGAATAATCCTTGGGTTAATCACCCTGTGGTTTTTCCCTTAACTGGGTTTTCCACATCAAAATCTTGGTGTCTCATGTGTTGATGTGTATCTGCTCTCGTGTTTATGCCTTATGCTTTCATGAATGATTAATTGCTATGCTATTGATTAAAAAAGTGGATTTAAGTGTTTGAATTAAAAGCAAATTAAGGATAACTAATTCACCCCCCCTCTCAATTATCAACAATTGGTATTAGAGCCAAGTTACTCTAAAAGGAGCTTAACCGCTTGAGGAGATCCAGGATGTCATCATACAAGAAGGATAGTCCGAAGTTTGATGGAACCAACTTCTCTCTTTGGAAAGGTCGCATGAAATGTCACTTGGAGTGCATGGGAAAAGCTTACTTGTCCATGGTCACAAAACCATATGTACCTCCACAGGGTGGTCTGACAACTCTACATGAAATCACAGATGCTGAAAACAATCTGCAGACTAAAGAGGCTCTTCTAAGTGCATTAACTGACTCAGAGCTCTCAAATGTTATTGACCTACCAACTGCCAATGAGATCTGGATTAAACTGGAACTTCTGCATGAAGGAGATGAGTATGTTAAGAGTGCAAGGTTGCAGAGTCTCAAAAGGAAATATGAAAGATTGAAGATGAGAGATGATGAAAATATTACTACCTTTATGCCAAGATTAAATGAGTTGGTGTGTGGAATTAGGAATGCTGGTGGACTTTTGGATGAAAATGAGATTGTTTGCAAAATTCTCAGATCCCTTCCTGCTACCTACAAAATCAAGGTTGCTGCCATTGATGAATTCAGAGCCCATACAACTGTCACAAGAGACCAATTGGCTGGCAAACTGGCTGCATTTGAAATGACTGAGTTTGGAGATGATACCCCAAAGACTGAATCTGCATTCAAAGCCAATACCTATGTGAAAGGCAAACAAAGATTTGATCTGGGAGAAAACTCTTCAAGGAAGCTGTCATGGTATGATCAAGCAAGAAAAGACATGGAAGAGGAAGAAGCAGAAATAGCTCAACTTGAAGCCCTCATTGCAAAAAGACTACCAAGAGGATCCGGTAAGTATGAAGGAAAATTACCTTTTAAATGCTTCAACTGCAATAAGATTGGTCACTTTGCCTCAAGATGTCCGAAAAGATCTACAAGGTCAAATTCTAATAGACAAACATTCCAAAAGAATTGTTATTATGTTCATGAAAAAGATGATAATGAAGGAGTAACAGATGATGAATCAGAGATAGGAGACAAATCTGGAAATGAATGGGTGTTTATTGCCATCAAGAAAGAAGATCTAATATCTATCAATCATAAAGTTGTAGAAAGAGCTTTGGCTGCCCAAGTTGAAGAAAAGGATGATTGGGTTATTGACAGTGGATGCTCTCACCATATGATAGGTGACAAGAACAAGTTCTTAGATTTGGAAAGGTATGAAGGAGGAGTGGTAAAGTTTGGTGATAACTCTGCTGGTAGAATCAGAGGAAGAGGAACTATTTCTTTTAATGGAAGAAACAAAACTGGTAATGTGGTGTATGTTGAAGGTTTGAAGCACAATCTTCTCAGTGTTGGATAGTTGGTGGACAAAGGCTATGATCTCCGATTCAAGGATGGAAAATACAAAATCTTTGAAAGATCTGGAACAGAGATTGCATCTGGTACTCAAATTAAAGGTAATATCTTCCACTTGGTTGGTGCTGGTAAAAGTTGTCTGTTTGTTCAAGTTGATCAGAGTTGGTTATGGCATAGAAGGATGTGTCATGTAAATTTTGATAACATCATCAAGATAAGTAATACTCAAGCTATAAGAGATCTTCCAAAGTTGATAAAACCTACAAATAGTTTGTGCAAAGAATGTCAGCTAGGTAAACAAAGCAGAGTCTCATTCAAAAGTAAGGATCAGTCGTCTATCAGATTATTGGAATTAGTTCATACTGATCTATGTGGTCCGACAAGAATCAAGAGTATGCAAGGTGATAGATATTTCATGTTACTGATTGATGACCATTCCCAAATGATGTGGGTTACCTTTCTGAAAGAGAAATCATAAGCTTTTGAGAAGTTCAAAATCTTCAAGGCTATGGTAGAGAATCAAACCGGATTGAAACTGAAATGTCTAAGGTCTGATAGAGGTGGTGAATTCACATCCGATGAATTCATAGACTTTTGTGAGAAGCATGGTATAAAGAAACAGTTGTCTACTCCTAGGACTCCATAGTAGAATGGAGTAGTTGAGAGAAAGAACCGGACCATCTAGGAAGCATCTAGGACAATGATGATGGAAGCAAATGCTCCTCAGATGTTTTGGAGAGAAGCTGTCAGCATTGCAGTCTACACTCTCAATCAAGTTCAAATTAGAAGCAATACTGGTAAGACTCCTTATGAACTTTGGTTTGGCATCACTCCTACTGTGAGATATTTCAGAGTATTTGGTAGCAAATATTACATTAAAAAAGATGAAGATCTAGGAAAGTTTGATGCTAGAAGTGATGAAGGAATTTTCTTGGGTTACTCCACTCAAAGAAAAGCATACCAATGTTACAATAAGAGACTGAGAAAGATGATAGAAAGTACAAATGTGAAGTTTGATGAAGGTATTGAAAAGCCCTCAAGATTTTTTGAGTATGATGAAGATGATCAGAATGGTGTTCTAATTCAAGGAACTCAATCCTCTCCTGAAGGTCAGATTTAGGCTGATCCGGTAAATCAGGGAGAAGAGATAGGTTTGGATGAGCCTGATCAAGAAGTAGAAGTGTAAGAAACTCCCAAAGTTCCAAGGTATGTAAGACTAAACCACTATGAAGATCATATCATAGGTGACAAAAGCAAAGGTGTGCAAACTAGAAGGAATGTTGCTCAAAATCCAGATAAGTGTTGTTTGATCTCAAAGATTGAACCTAAGACAATAAATAAAGCCTACAATAATGAAAATTGGACCAAAGCAATGGAGGAAGAGTTGATGCAAATCGAGAAAAATCACACTTGAGGTCTTGTTTCTAGACCTAGTAACAAGAATGTGATTGGAACCAAATGGGTCTTCCAGAATAAACTAAATGAAGTTGGTGTAAGTAATCAGAAATAAAGCCAGATTAGCCTGCAAAGGCTACTCTCAAATAGAAGGGATTAATTTTGAGGAAATCTTTGCTCCAGTGGCAAGAATTGAAGCAGTAAGAATATTTCTTGCATTTGTTGCCTTTAAAGATTTCAAAGTGTATCAGATGGATGTCAAATCTGCTTTCCTAAATGGTGACCTAGAAGAAGAGGTGTACATTGACCAACCGGATGGATTTCAGTTATCCGAGCATGGTGATATGGTCTGTAAATTAAAGAAGGCACTATATGGTCTAAAGCAAGCCCCAAGAGCATGGTATGAGAGGTTGGACAAACATCTTTTGAAGATTGGTTTCAACAAAGGTACTGCTGATAGTAACCTATATTTCAAAATTGATCATGAAAACATATTGATTGTTGAAGTATTTGTTGATGATATCATCTTTGGAGGAAGAGACAGTATGTGTAAAACCTTTGCAAACCAAATGAAAAGTGAGTTTGAAATGTCAATGCTCGGTGAAATGAATTTCTTCTTGGGTCTACAAATTACTCAGATAGAGAAAGGAATCTTTATCTCTCAGACCAAATATGTGAAAGAACTATTGAAGAAATTTGGAATGGAAGATTCAAAGCCAATGAACACTCCTATGGCTACCAGATGTAAGTTGAGCAAAGATGATGACTCTCCTAAGATAGATCAGACAAAGTACAGATCAATGATTGGAGGATTACTGTATCTCACTCAGACTAGACCATATATAATGCAGGCTATTGGTCTTGTGGTGAGATTCCAGATTGATCCCAGAGAATCTCATGTCATGGCAATTAAAAGAATTTTTAGGTACTTGAAAGGAATAGTTGAGTATGGCCTATGGTATCCCAGAGATCATGACTTTTCTCTTCATGCATATACAGATGCAGATTGGGCAGGAGATGTGGATGATAGGAAGAGTACAAGTGGAGGAGCATTCTTTTTGGGAAAAAGGTTAGTTTCTTGGCTAAGTAAGAAACAAGAAGCAATATCCCTATCTACAATAGAAGTAGAATACATTACAGTAGTAGGTAGTTGCACTCAACTTTTGTGGATGAAGCAAATACTAAGAGATATTCAAGTAGAATATGAGGAGCCTATCACAATTTTCTGTGATGATTCAAGTGCAATAAATATTTCTAAAAATCTGGTGTTGTATTCTAAGACCAAGCATATATCTATCAAATTTCACTTTTTGAGAGAACAAGTGAACAAGGGTGAAGTCAGATTGGAGTATGTGCCCTCCAAGGATCAGCTTGCAGATATTTTTACTAAACCTCTTCCCATGGACTCTTTTGAGTATCTCAGGGAGAAGTTAGGGGTCATGGCTCCTCCGATGATGAACTAGGATGCACTGATGTGCATCAGTCTGGTGGATATCACAGTCATATCTTGTGATCTAGATTGATGATGGGGAGCTACTACTAAGGGGGAGCAGCTGGTATGATTCTGATGTGTTAGAATTGCAAGTATGAGCCCTTTTCCATTGATGTCAAAGGGGGAGAGAAGAAATATGAAAAACAAGTGGTTGATGATCAAAGGGGGAGCAGTAAAGGAAGAGAAGACATGTGAAGAGTTGTTGCTGATAGGGGGAGTTGTGACAGAAAGGAGAAGTTCTTGTCTTGATGGTTTTTCACATCATATGTTGCCATCAATGACAAAGGGGGAGATTGTTGCAAGTATAAGGTTAACTAGTGTTGTCATTGATGTCAACATACTCACATTACATTGATAAGAAGGATTGGATGAGCTGTGTGCTGAGGTTATTGAGGAAATTAGTCTCCATCAAGAACAATGAAGAACAATGATGAGAAGAAGGCAAAAGTACTCAATAGATTGAGGATGAAAGGATGCAGTTTAAAGGGTTTGTAGATATGAGTCTTGAGATGTTCCAGTTAAGATTTTAGAGGTCTGCATAAAGATCGGAAGAAGTTATGGCTTCTTGTGTAGAACCGGTTCCGGCAGGTGCTCAGTGGAGACAGAGTGTCATAGATTGGTCCGGTGAGATCCAGAATTAGATTATCTCATTCTGCGGATTGGAATGAGTGTTGAAGAAGTCAGTGTGAAGTGACAAATAGATTTGTGAATGATTTAGAGGTCCAGAAGAAACTTTTTCATTATGACAGTGATGACAGACTGTGTTCTTGAAGTTCCGGATGAAGAACAGAAGAATTCCAGTAAGCTGATAAAGTGCGGATGTTCTTGATGACTCAGGAAAGGTTTTGGTGATCTTTGGATCGTGTACAATTCTTATTGGTGGTCCGCATTGAAGTTTGAGTTTGCATTTGAAGAATAACCATGGATATTGGTGTTCTTCCTAAGACAGGCTGACCGGATGTATTACACGTCTTGCGAATGATCTTGTAGATGTTTTCTGACTTAGATGATTGTTCCTAAGTCGATGCCTTGTATAAATAAGGGTTTATAAATTCATTTTGAAGTGTGTCATGTCAGGATGAGTGTGATATAGTAAAGGGAAGTGTGAAAGGTAGAGCAGGAGTTTTCGGGCTTAAATGGAACTAATCCAGGCATGGTAAAGATGTCATTCTCCAGTTCAAGTTTGTAATACTTGTTATCTTGTAGATAGTGTGTCTCTTGTAGGTAGTGTACCTCCTTGTTAGTAGTGTGCTTAGGCAGTGAGCCCTAATTGGCATGTGCCATCTATTTTTCTTATTTTTCTAACAGAGAATAATCCTTGGGTTAATCACCCCATGGTTTTTCCCTTAATCGGGTTTTCCATGTCAAAATCTTGGTGTCTCATGTGTTGATGTGTATCTGCTCTGATGTTTATACCTTATGTTTTCATGAATGATTAATTGCTATGCTATTGATTAACAAAGTGGATTTAAGTGTTTGAATTGAAAGCAAATTAAGGATAACTGATTCACCCCCCCTCTCAGTTATCAACACTTTCATGTCCATAGCCTCTTTCATAATTCTAGGCTAACTAGTGTTAGTAACTAAAGCAAAAGCACAACTAGAATCAAGTAATGAATAACCAAACCTATCAAGTTTCTTTCTTGTTTGTGTAGATCTCCTCAATGGCTGAGGTTGAGGTTCTACTTCTTCTTCTAAGCTTTTAGAGCTGCTAGAGCTCTCCTCGTCATTAAGTCTCATAGGGTCTATTTGTTCAGTCTTCTTAGGTGTAGAAGGAAACTGAACCGCATCCTCTTTCTTTTCTATCTGTTTTGGATGTAGAACAATAGAAGAAGGTGTTAGCTCTCTCAAGATAACACTTCTGCTATACAACACTTTTTTAGCCACCGGATCCCAAAGATTATATCCTTTTACACCAACACCATAGCTAATAAAAATATATTTAATAGCCTTGTTCTCCAATTTAGACCATTTCTCCCTAGGCACATGTGCATATGCCTCACAACCAAAAACACAAAGATGTCTAACTAAAGACTTCTTACCAGACCACACCTCCATAGGTGTCTTACCAACAAGAGTTGATGTAGGAGATCTGTTTACAAGATAGCAAGCAGTGGTAATAGCTTCAGCCCAAAACTTTTGGTCAAGGCTTGCTCCACTAACCATACTCCTAGCCTTCTCCATCAGTGTCCTATTCATCCTCTTTGCAACTCCATTTTTCTGCGGGGTATATGGATTTGTCTTATGCCTTTCAATCCCTTGCTCTTTCCAGAACTTATCGAACTCTGCCAAACAAAACTCACCACCATTGTCAGTTCTCAAACACTTAATCTTTTTACTAGTCTAATTTTCAGCAATAGCTTTAAACTCCTTAAATTGACTAAAGACTTCAGTCTTGCTTCTGATAAAATAAACCCATGTCCTACTGTAATCATCTATGAAAGATATAAAATATATAGATTTTGAAATTGAAGGAACATTAAAAGGACCAAACACATTAGAATGAATAAGATCCAATACACCAGAAGACTTGTTAGAACTAGAGTAAAACTGAACACTATTTTGCTTTCCATAAATACAATGTTCACAATAGTTGAACTTGAGATTACAATCATTTAACCCCTCAATGAAGTTTTTATTTTTCAAGGTACGCAAACCCTTCTCACCAATGTGGCCATATCTCAAATGCCATAACATAGTCTTTTTAGCAGGAAGCTTAGCTTCCATAGCATGTGCACTACCATCGGAACATATTTCTTCACTGCTCGTTTAGATGGTGGGGATGAAGTGACTGTAGCTAGATTATTTGAGTCAGAAGAACTATTGCACTGTGAAGTGCATGCCTCCAGCTAAAACAGAGTACCTCCTCGAGTACCCTTCGCAAGCACCATAGATCCTCTAGTCATCTTGCATCCATCCTTCGAAAAGCCAACCTGCACACCTGCATCATTCAACATACTTATAGAAAGTAGGTTCCGTGTAAGGCCTGGAATGTGCATAACTCCAATGATCCCCTTCACTCATCCATTAGGAAATCAGATTGAGAGTCTTCCATGCCCAACAATATTTAGATGAGAGTTGTCACCTAGGTACACTCTTCCACCATTGAACTCTTCATATTTTTTGAACCAGTCTCTATGTGAGGTCATGTGGCATGATGCACCAGAATCAATCAACCACACATCATCAAATTAATGGGTGGCCAGGGTTGTGATGAAGGCATCACCATCATCTTGTGACTTGTTGAAATCTTAATCAACAGCTTTCTTCTTGTTTTTCTTCTCCTCTTTGCATTCCTTTTAGAAATGCCTAGTTTTTTCACAGTTCCAATAGAGAGCCTTGGACTTTCCAGGAGACTTGGATCTCCCACGGGATTTGGATTTGCCCTTATCACTTTTCTTATCCTTCTTCTTCCCTTTCTCTTTGGGTCTTCCATGAACCGCAAGAGCCTCTTTGGTTGCCCTAGAAGACTTCCTCCGCATTTCTTCAGATAACAGCAAGGACATCACATCTTCCATCTTGAAGGTGGTAGTGGTGCTTCCGATAGCCATGACAAGATGATCCCATGAATCTAGCAAAGAACAAAGAAAGGTCATGTAACAATCCTCCTCCTCCATTTTTACACCCACAGATGTCAACTATACAATGATCATGTTGAAAGCATTCATGTGGTCCACAACAGATCCTCTGTCTTCCATCTTTAGAGTGAACAACTTATTTTTTAGAAAAAGTATGTTTACCAAGGACTTGGCCTAATAAACATTACCCAACTTCTTCCAGAGATCTTTCATGCTCTTCTCCTCATGGACATTCAACATGATAGAGTCAGCTAAACAAAGTCTTATGAGACCCTTAGCCTTCTGATCTTTGAGGTCCCAATCGGCTTGTGACATTGCTGTAGGTTTCACACTAGATACCATTTCCCATAGGTCATGATCAACAAGTACGTCCTCCATCTTGAGTTTCCACAACTCAAAATTAGTGGCATTGAATTTTTTAACCTCTAACCTTCCAGATGTGGTTGCCATCTCCTTGCTGTAACAAGATACAGAATACTCTGCACAACACTCCCACTCTGTTGATAACTGAGAGGGGGGGTGAATCAGTTATCCTAATTATTTCTCTTTCTGAACTTTCTTATTAATTAATGCAGCATTGAATCAAACACAAAAACATTACCATGAAATAAGAAACACATGACACAGTATTTTTGACGTGGAAACCCTGTTAAGGGAGAAAAACACGGGGTGATTAACCCAAAAACTATTCTCTGTTAGAAGAATAGGAAATTACAAAATGGCACTTGCCAATTAGGGCTCACTGCCCGAGCACACTGCTCACAAGAGGCTCACTGCCTACAAGAAGACACACTATCTACAAAGTGATAAGAATCATAGTCTTGAACTGATTGGAAGCATCTGCATATGTTGGAGTTCAGTTCCGGTTAGGCTCAGTACACTGATCTGCTGCACTTCATCTTTCCTTTGTTCTTTATTCTGCTATCCTTTCACATACCGGATCTTTCTTGCTACTTCTGCTCTGTTCTGGACTTATTCGCATATATGTTAATTCATTTCCTCACTTCACAACTAAATCCATCCTCTATATATATCCACACAAGTAATTTCATCACCTTTCTAGTTGGCATCCGGAACAGTCTAGTTTCTTACAAACTTTGTTCTGTCGGCTGAATCCTTGCTCACCAAGCAATGCGGATCAAGCATATACTTGTAGATATCATTAATCATGTCGGCCAAACATGATTCATGCCTTCACAACCTTTATCATCAACAGTAACACATCCGGAAAGTAGTCTGATACTCTGTCAGTCAGTTCTTCCTCTGTTTTCACTGTCTCTCAGGAATCCGGTACTCAACTATTCATATCTTTTTCCTTGTCCATCACCAGAGGCTAAATCCTTGGAATATACCACTCAAGGTAGTCCTCTTGACTTCCCCAAATCCACACTGCACCAAGACACTTCCTCTGAGAGATCCGGATCAATCTGTCGGACCTTGCCACATGCTCTGTTCTTGTTCACCGGACCACAACAATCTTTATTCTGACTTCCGGTAGAGACACATCATGACTTGCGGATATGTGGGATGACCTTTGTTGCCATCAATGACAACAACCATGAATCCATATAGTGTCTCTTGCCAACAATCTCCCCCTTTGGCATTGATGGCAACACTTAGTGAAAAATGACTAAGTGTTTACACTATGCTCCCCCTTTGCTGATGCTCTATCTTTATATACAATTTCTGGAACTCCCCCTTAGTTGGATTCCTCATTTTTCACTGCTCCTCACTCCCCCTTTGACATCAATGGCAAAGGGTAGGGTCCGCACACCAAAATTTTCAAAAATTTTCTATACATAGCCGCATATTTACATACTCACATATACTGAAGAATGTCTGCAAAGGATGTCTGCAATTGGATCATTTCTGTAGCCCAACTTTGCTTCATTCTATCCAAAATTGAAATGTGACCACTCAACAAAAATGCAAAAGCTTCTGCCCGCTTGAGATCTGTCGGATCATTTGTTTGGGCGGTGGTCTGAGCATCACTGATGGCCTCATGCATAGTTTCCAACTTAGGGATTATAATCCTTCTAAGTTCTCCCATCCGGTTAGTGATATTCTTCCTTTCCTTCTCAAGATTCTTTATTTCATTCAAGACTGCAATAGTCTGACATTCTTGATTTATTATGGAGGAAGAGAGAGGATCAAAACTTTGAGATAAGCTTTGTAGCTTGTCCTGTTCCTCTTTTATTTTCTTATCAATTGCTGCTGTTGCCTTTGACCAGGATATACAAAATTTGTAAATGTCACCGCCATCCTTAAGAGCATTCTCTAAGCTCTTTATTCCAATACTCACAATCTTCCTATCTTTAGAGATTAATTCTAATACTTCTGAAAATCTTTTATCCAAAAATTCCTTCCAGACCTTTTCTTCAGCAGATTTTTCTAGAGATTCAAAATGTGTACTAACACTACTGACTAAGGTTTTGAGATTACCGGAAGAGGAGGCTGTGGGATCCTTTTGAAAGGATGGCATGATCTTTTCTAGCACTACAGATGCTACCTCCATAAGCTCACAGTCTTCCATGTGAGATTTCAGCAGCTTCTCTTTGACTTTCTCATTTGCAAATGAGGCTATTTTCATTGTTTGCACCGGTGACAAAGAGTCAAAATCTAATGGTCCTTTGAGTAGGTCCGGTTCATCAATTTCTATAGTGGCTTTGCTCAAAAATTGTTGAACAGTTTGTGCAGTGTCTCTTGCTGGAGACAGATGTTTCTTTTCTTCTGCAGTCTTGGAACTGTCAACCTCTTTATCTTTCACCCCTGCTTCCTTCTCCTGTAATTTCTCTTCTTCTTTGGATCCGGAGACTGTAGGGGAAACCGGAGGAGAGATGTTTGTCTATTCAGGGCCCACTTCTTCTGGAACAGATGATTCCAAATTTGCAGTTGTTTCTGCACCCAAGTCCTCTACAACAGGAAGATTGAACCTTTTGAAGGCCTTCCGAAGGATCTCTTCTGTCTCTTGGGCCACTTTGTCAGTCTCACCAAGCATGAGTTGATTCATCCTGGCTTTACTTCTGAACTCATCTTTGCAGTCTTTGAAGATAATGTTCATTGTTTTGGGATCAATTTGAGGATATAGCTGAATAGCTATCTGCTCCCGGATCTCAATATCTTTTGCATGAGCATTATTCTTTCTTATTTCTAATTCCTTTTCTAGGCTTTTAGGAATAAGAGATATGATCTCAATGAAAGCCTTATTGTATATGTTCAGATATTTGACTGTGGCTTCCTGCAGAATCTTTTGGTCAGCCTCATTGTAGTCATCATAAAATTCAGTCATTGGTTGAAGGTTTCCATCTACCGTGACCGACTTGATTACACTCTCTAGAGACAGAGTGGGCTTTTCAACAGATACCTCTGCCATTTCATCCTTGTCTTGGCCTGTGGATGGTTTACCAGATCCTTTCTTCTTCTGCTTCTTTATTTCTTTTACTCCCTCATCTGACTCTGTTTCCTCTTCATCCTGTTGGCTTTCATAAGCCCTTGTGGCTTTTGTCTTGGATCTTTTACCGGATGCCTGGACTTCTGGTTTTGAACTTTTGGTTGTGGGAGGTGCAGATCTCTTTGATGATCTGGTCCGGGTGGGAGTTTCAACCGGAACACTTTCTTTACTTTTCTCTTCTTCCTCAGCCTTCCTCCTCTTTTCCCAGCTGGCATCAAGTGCCTCTTTTGAGATGCCTAGGCCTTGAGCAATATGCTCAACTTCTTTTCTTACCTTCCTCTTTATCTCCGGTTCCCTGAGTTCTACATGTATCTTTACACTCAGTTCCTCAAAGGTTCCAAACCTTTCTGCCTTAGGATCTTTGGACTGGCTTAGGATGTGTTGAACATGCAGTTCTACTATCTGTTCATCCACTTCATACCCCATGGGCATGATCCAGACAGTCCTTGGCTCCACTGCCTCCATTAGACACTGATCTGTTTCTACCATGAAGCATACTGTGTCTTTGTACTTTTTAACAAGGGATTGGGGTATTCTTTCTCTTGCATGCATCATGCTTTGGAAGTTCTTGAAGTATCCCCATAGAGCTGTATTCCTTGCTTTAGCATCCCCAAGTCCATGCAAATAGTCTCTGATTTGGATGGCAACCGGTCTGTCATTCTGCCATATCCATCCACTGGATCCGGGAAGCTCATTCATGTAGTAGAAGAGACAAAGGATCAGATTGCCATACTTGAAGGAGTTTTTCTTGTCCTTCTTGATCTTCTGCAGATTTTCAAAGAGTTGGTTCACAAGAAGCTCACACAAGTCATAGTCTGCATTCTCTTTTAACATTTGATAAGCTGTGTAGATTGCAGTTCCCGGTACTGAATTTTCCCTACTGGAGTGATAGATTTTGTAACCAATTATCATAGCTACAAATTTGACATCCGATTCAGTGATGTCATCAACTGTCATAGCTCTCTTGTCAAACTTGGATCTGGTTGCATCACTAACTGTCTGATTTTTGACAGACTTGAGAACAGGTAATCCACCGGATGAGTACAGACCGGTTACAGCCCTAATTGCATCTTTGGTGATCTTGAAGGGCTGGTTCAACCATAGGAAGTTGTCATGTACTCTACTTAGTACATACTGGACCCATTCATCTTCTTCAAAACAGGGGAAATGAATGCACTGTGCAAAGTGTTTGTCCCGGATGGCTTTGTACTGAGGTTTGATCTCAAAGGAGTCATCTATCAATTGTTTGTGATAGATATCCATCAATTTTGATTCTCCAAAGTCTTCAAGATTCGCATGGATGTAAACCCTAATATCTTCCGTATGCAATACACCATGAGGAACACTAGAGAAGGCTCCTAGTGGATCTACCTCCAATGATTTGTAAGGATGTTTCTTGAATGTGGGGCGAGGTCTATCAGAGATCTTAACTATATTTGGAGTAGCCATTCTTCAAAGATTTGCAGTGAGATAATGAAAAACAGAGAATACCTTATGCGCCTTCGGTTTGCATGGAGTGGTTGGATTGATTTCTTTATGCAATGACTTCGGCAGGAGATCCTTGGTGTGCTTGATGAATCTTGTTGCAGAGCTCCACTTTTCGCTTCTTCTTGAGTGCAAAATGAGCAAATGACTTTTGAGAAATTCCTTATATTGCTCCGCAAACCCTAATATCTGTTTGCAATAAATGCTTCACCTATATTATTCCGGTTTGCTTTGTCTGGATAGCCTGGAGTATCCCAGATCAGTCCTGATCTGTGAATATCATCCAGATCTTTCAATCATGAATAAATCGAGGTGACACATTACAAGAACATCCCAAACACTCTGTCCAATCCGCAGAATAAGATAGTGCACTTCCGGATCTCTCCGGACCTTTTAGTAAACCTCTGTCATACCGGAGCATCTCCCGGAACAGGTGTTACTTGATCGATCACAGCTTCTTCATAACTCCATGCGGACCTCTGAAATCTTATCTAGATCATCTCAAGACTTATATATTTAAACCCTTTACTCCGCATCTTGTGCCACATCTGGCACCACTTGATTGGCTGGGGGAACAGGATTTTCTTTGAGTCTCCCCCTGAGCCAGAGCTCACTTTTTAATTTTCGGAAGAAATATCAGCACCAGAGTCTGGTGCGGATTCAACCTCTACATTCTCTAAACTTTTCCTCACCCAAATCTTGCTCATCTGATTCCTAACTTCATCCGCATTCATCTTTTGTTTACCCTTGTCTTGATTCTGATTATACACCGGACCTCTTTTGTCCTGATTCTTGCTTCTGCAGACTTTAGCATTATGACCGGACCTATTGCAGATTTGGCAAATAACATTTCTTTGCATATTTGACTGATATCCTCTTGATCTGCATTGATTAGCCATATGACGTACTCTATTGCATGTAAAGCATCTACCTTTGAATGATTTGTTTACTTGCATATTTTTGCATTCATGGGATTTGTGTCCATACGTTTTGCAGTTGAAGCACTGTCCGGAGAAGGATGAATTAATCTGATTCATTCTCTTTCTGCACTGATTAGCTTTGTGACTAAAGTGGTTGCAGCTGTGGCAGTATCCATTGAAAGATGGATATCTTTGAGCATTTGGCTGTCTTACCGGAGGTCTTCTAGGCCTGCTCCTTGGATTTTCTGATGCAAAATTCTTTTGACCGGATCCGGAGCTTTCTCCTTTCTCATATCCCAAACCATACTTGTCATCTGTCCCTTTTTGACTTCCAAGAAGAACTTCAAGTTGAGCAGAACTTATCTTGAATTTCTCTTTATATTCATTTGCTGTTTGAAGGTCTCTTTTGAGAGAAGCAATTTGATCCTCAAGTTTTTCTTCATTATCTTTGGCATCTTCAAGATCAGATTCAAGATGTCTGATAATCCTGTCCATCTGGTGGCATTCTTCTGATTTTTCTTTAAGAGATTGTTTTAGATTGTCTTCAGCCTTTCTTTTTTCTTCAATCTCTTGAGTAAACTTTATAGTTCCTGATTCCATTTCATGTCTTAACATAATGACTTCTTTTGATAACATTTCACATAACTTGGTTTGCTCAGTCAATTCTTCATTTGTATTGCTTTCTTCACTTTGTCTTGCCAACTGTTGGAGCAGCTCCTTTCTCTTTTTCATAGAGAGAGTTAATTTGTCTTTTAATTCTCTCATGAATTCATCAGCCTGTTTGAGTCTTTCTTTTAATTCATTGACTTCAGAATTTGACTGTTCAAGATCCTCAAGGGCAGTCTTGAGTTGCTCCCTTAAACCATATGCATCCATTTGAACTCCCAGATCTTCCTCAAGCTATTAGGCTCTATTAGGAGGAACTTAGCTCTGATACCAATTGTTGATAACTGAGAGGGGGGGTGAATCAGTTATCCTAATTATTTCTCTTTCTGAACTTTCTTATTAATTAATGCAGCATTGAATCAAACACAAAAACATTACCATGAAATAAGAAACACATGACACAGTATTTTTGACGTGGAAACCCTGTTAAGGGAGAAAACCATGGGGTGATTAACCCAAAAACTATTCTCTGTTAGAAGAATAGGAAATTACAAAATGGCACTTGCCAATTAGGGCTCACTGCCCGAGCACACTGCTCACAAGAGGCCCACTGCCTACAAGAAGACACACTGTCTACAAAGTGATAAGAATCACAGTCTTGAACTAATTGGAAGCATCTGCATATGTTGGAGTTCAGTTCCGGTTAGGCTCAGTACACTGATCTGCTGCACTTCATCTTTCCTCTGTTCTTTATTCTGCTATCCTTTCACATACCGGATCTTTCTTGCTACTTCTGCTCTGTTCTGGACTTATTCGCATATATGTTAATTCATTTCCTCACTTCACAACTAAATCCATCCTCTATATATATCCGCACAAGTAATTTCATCACCTTTCTAGTCGGCATCCGGAACAGTCTAGTTTCTTACAAACTTTGTTCTGTCGGCTGAATCCTTGCTCACCAAGCAATGCGGATCAAGCATATACTTGTAGATATCATTAATCATGTCGGCCAAACATGATTCATGCCTTCACAACCTTTATCATCAACAGTAACACATCCGGAAAGTAGTCTGTTACTCTGTCAGTCAGTTCTTCCTCTGTTTTCACTGTCTCTCAGGAATCCGGTACTCAACTATTCATATCTTTTTCCTTGTCCATCACCGGAGGCTAAATCCTTGGAATATACCACTCAAGGTAGTCCTCTTGACTTCCCCAAATCCGCACTGCACCAAGACACTTCCTCTGAGAGATCCGGATCAATCTGTCAGACCTTGCCACATGCTCTGTTCTTGTTCACCGGACCACAACAATCTTTATTCTGACTTCCAGTAGAGACACATCATGACTTACAGATATGTGGGATGACCTTTGTTGCCATCAATGACAACAACCATGAATCCATATAGTGTCTCTTGCCAACACACTCAACCTAAGATTAGCTCAAAAAACCCCTACTCAACAACTAGGACCAAAGGTGATCAATCTCGGATACCAACTGAAAGGAAGATAGGTGTGCGAAAATCACTTCCTACACTAATCTAATGAGGGGAGGAGAGTGCAAAATTAATTTTATCGTTAGTATTATAGCAATGTTAAACTGACTAACAAAGATATTGTAGTAGACACATAAGCAAGAAAGTGAGACAGAAGAAGAGAGACACAAGATATACGTGGGGAAAACCTTTATCGGGTGAAAAAACCCCACACTCCAAAACCTGTACAATGTATTAACAAAACTGAAATGGTTTACAATACACTTGCAATGCAAGCTCTCAGGAGTCTTTGACACTCGTATTTGGAGACAAACCAGTAGCATAATAGTACATATCAAACCTGTAATACATCTCCTCCTCCAAGCACCTGTTTATATAGAAAATACAAGGCAAAATTATCTCTATCTTGGAATGGGCATCCAACTTGGTCTCATGGCCCAAAACCCACACATATGGACACTTGGTCAACATTGTAAGATGCTTCTAACACTTGTCCACACACCCCATCCCAAAGAGGTCACCTATTTCAAAAATGGTCTATGACAAATGATCTTACAACACTTACGACCGTCATAGAATATGTCATAGCAGTTACAACTTACAGCTGTAAGAGAATCTGTCATACATGGGCTATAAATAGCATATTCTCTTACAACATGTCATAGTCCACCTTGGGGTGCCCAAAGATGTCTTTTTCAATGATGCTCTTCGATACATGTCTTCACCTATCATAGATTCTCCTATTTCTGACTCTTACATGTCATAACTTTGTCATAGGAATCTATCATGACCGTTATGGTCAATATTCCCTTACACAACATCCAAGATGCTGACACATGGAAAAATATTCCTACCACAAAGTGGGATGCCTATCTCCTCATGTGAGGACAAAATTACAAGTTTTCATCTTCCATAGGGGATGACACATCACCGTGCCACATCCCACAAGATGACAATATGAATTTACAATTTAATTTATAACATAGGCAATGAATAAATAAATATAATGAAAATAATACAAGGAATTACCAAGGTTGAGACACCTTAATTCCCAACACTTATCCTCATAAGGCATGTTCCATTATGCTTGGAAAGTTGTCATGAACTCCTTGTATGTTGCCCACTCAGGTAGCTATCTTTCTACACTGTCCCTCTTACACTTATACTAGCTATTCCTCTTCATGCACTCTATATGGTGATCATATGATTTTATCTTCATTTGCAGAGGCATATGGTAATTCCATGATGAATATTATGTCTTTAGGGTGACTATTCTATTATGATGGTATTATAATCCCCTCTTTGGCAGTCCTATTCACTCTACTTATGATTTCTCTTGCATACAAGATAGTTGACATGGCATCACACAGATATATGGACCATTTATCATTATATGAATGTCCTGTAGCTAATTAGATGCTTCTTGATTGATGGGACAGCCACCCTAATGATTGATTTTTGTCCTTTTATGGCTACCTAATGAATTCAATAGCACTTTTACATCTCATTCACAACAAAAGGTGGTAAATACCTGATTTAATTGTTGCTCCATGATGTTTCTTTGGCTATAATGCTTTCGATGGGACTATCCTTTAGTTGATATTGATCCTTGGAGGCTATCTCATGATGTATTGGTTTGTCATTGACTTTCAATCAAAATATGCTTTTATTTATTGATCTGAAAGTCACTTTGCTTATCTTACATTCCCCTTAAGATCAAGGGGCACCATGCTGGGCTCAACCCTTGTGGGAGCCACATTTTAATCCACATGCTATGATGTCAAATGAAAGATGATCCAGCAATGAAAATTTTGCCTATACCTATACAATGAACAAACATGTTAGATAAAACAATGAAGCCAAAAGCTTCCAATGATGCTCATGATAATTGATGATACTCTTCTGCCTTTCTTGATATCAGTGATGTTGCAGAACTATTTTAATGCCTTAGGAGAGTAAATTATACATTTTTTGATATAGTAGATACAAGGAATATGGATCTCGAGCTCTAACACAACTTTATCATCCCTTGCAGGCATTTCAAGCAGCGATGGATCAACTTATGGAGCACTCAAGCAAGAGGGGCTGGACAAGGATGTAGCTTTGCAACCTAGGGGTTTGTCATTCGGGCAATGACAGATCCCTACTCTTTCCATATGCTTCTTTCCTTTTATATCTACAAATGTATAGTTTATATCTTCTTCTGTATTGAAATAGTTATGCCCATGACTTGTGTGGGACACCATACATTTATGATTATCAATAAATGACAACATTTGTGTAGAAATCTATGTAATCTTTCTCTTGTATATATTTGCATAATGAACATTTTAGTGATAATACTTTTGTGCATATGAATGAAGCTTAGTAGATAATAATGTGTACCTTTTATCTTTAGTTGCAAATACTATTCCATGTCTACCTGATTTAGCTGAAAGTAAAATTAGGTAACATTTTTGGCAACATCTGCTATATGTTTGCCTGTTAAACATCCTAACTAGTTGCCTAAATCTATCCATTAGGCATGGAGTCAATAGAAACCTAACAAGACTTAAGAAATAGTCTTGCATACTACTATAACTCATCAAAATAGTGTATACACCTTGAAAACTTATTCCACCTACCAAAACTTAGAGAAAACTAACTGATTGACTGTGCCTTAGCACTTAGAGGAAATGAAAACTAACCCCACTCTACACTAACCAAGAAAGACACTAACTCAAACAAAAACATTCACTGGTTGGGTGAAGTAGCTTCCCCTTCTACATACAATGTTTGCCATGCTTGAGGACAACTAGAAAGAGGTGAAACATGGATAGAAATTCAATAAAGAGCTACAATACCTCTTGAAGAACATATACAAGTTCACTAACCTTTTCATATGAAATATAAACATTCCTGTCCTGAGGTAGAAAGGTTACTTGAATCTGCTCTTCCTTAGTTGTACCTTCAAGCTTGGGTGCAAGAAAGATAGGAATATTCTTGTTGGCCTCCATTCTAGCCAGATGCCTAATTGGGCATCCTCTAGAAAGAGTGAATTCAAAAATCCCCATGTTGGTTTCTTGTTGTTCCAAATCATGTTGTTGTTCCTCATCTTATTTTTAATCCTTTGCTTCAAATGGTGCTAGTTTAAAATCCAAAGTTGGGAAAAAAGAGGCTTCCTCTTGAGTCCAAATAGACTTTAGATCTGAAAGGAAGCTAGGTGTGCAGAAATGCTTCCTACACTAATCTATTGAGGAGAGGACTATGCAAATTCAAATTTATCCTAACTATTACAGCGATGTTAAACAATTAACATGAGATATAGCAGCAAAACACAAGAGCCAGAAAGAAGACAGAAGAAGAGAGATAGAGATTTATGGTGGGGAAAACACTTATCTAGTGAAAAACCCCACACTCAGAAACCTGCACAATGTATTAACAAATCTGAAAGAACGTTTACAACACACTTGCAATGCAAGCTTCAATGGTCTTCGACACTCATGTCTAGAGTCAATCTAGCAACATAACAGTACCTGTAAACTTGTGATACAAACTCCATCTCCAAGCACCTATTTATATAGAACATACAAGGCAATTTTAGACCTTTCTTGGAATGGGCGTCCAATATGGCATCTTAGACCAAAACCCATGCCTAGGGATGCTTGGTCAACATTGTAGAATGTGTCTAACACTTGTCCATAGCTCCTATCCCAAAGAGGTCGCCACTTTCCAAAATGGGCTATGACAGATGCTCTTACGACACTTACGTCCGTCATAGAATCTGTCATAGCGGTTACAACTTATAGTTGTAAGAGAATCTATCATACACATGCTATTAATAGCATATTCTCTTACAACATGTCATATTCCACCTTGGGGCGCCCAAATAAGCCTCATTCAAAGATTCTACATGACACATGTCATTACCTGTCTTACAACCTTCTATTCTTGACTCTTACATGTCATAGATTCGTCATAGGAATCCATCATAACTATTTTGGTAAAACATTCCTTACACAACATAGAAAATGCTGATACATGGCAGAATATTCCTACCACTAAGTGGGACGCCTATCTCCTCATGTGAGGAGAAAATAGCAAGTTTTCATAATCCATGTAGGATTGACACATCACCGTGCCACATCCCACAATATGACAAAGTGGAATTTCCAATTATTTACAACATAGGCAATAAATAATAAATACAAACATTACAAATGCAGAGAATTACCAAGGTTGAGACACCTTAATTCCCAACATTCTCCCACTTGTCGAACACCTTGTAAGTGCTAATAGAAAAACAAGATTTAACTGCTATAGGCCGAGAGGCCCATAGACTCCAAACACCATCTAAACTTCTCTGTGCCCACTGGCTTCGTCAATGCATCTGCAACATTCTTTAAAGTATCTACCTTCTCCAAATTTACCTTTCCATCCTCAACCATGTCCCTCACAAAGTGAAACTGAACATCAATGTGCTTGGTTCTAGCATGGAAAGTTAAATTCTTTGCAAGGCAAATTGCACTCTGACTGTCACAATTGATCGTGATCTGACCTGCATCAACACCAATATCTAAACACAATCTCTTAAGCCAAATGGCTTCCTTACAAGCATGAGTTGCTGCCATATACTCAACTTCTATCGTGGACAAAGCAACAACTGGTTGTCGCTTACTCATCCAACTAATAGTACCACCAAACAGTGTAAAAACATAAGCACTGGTGGATCTCCTGCTGTCAATGTCACCTGCCCAATTTGAATCCACAAATCCATGAATATCAATAGAATGCGGAGGTCCTGAAACATTACCATGATGGCAAATGGAATACTCGAAAGTACCCCTCAAATATCTGAACACTCACTTAACTGCATCCCAATGAACCTGTCTAGGATTAGCCATAAATCGACTAAGGACTCCCACTGCTTGGGAAATGTCTGGTCTTGTGCAGACCATAGCATACATCAAACTGCCAACAACACAAGCATAAGGTACTTTGCTCATGTCCTCCACCTCACTAGGAGATTTTGGACAATCCTCAACAGACAACTTTGTCCCCAAGGAAATGGGAACACACAATGGTCTACAATCTCCCATGTTGAATCTATCCAACACGGTCTTCACATACTTACTCTGGCTTAACCAAAGTTTTCTGTTGGTTCTGTCTCTTCTGATTTCCATTCCTAGAATGTACCTAGCTGCCCCTAAATCTTTCATTTCAAACTGAGCTGACAACTGAGATTTAAAATTAGAAATCATATTCTTACCCTTCCCAATGAGCAACATATCATCAATATACAATGCAACAATGAGAATATGATCACCATCAAACTTATAATAAACACAGTGATCCGATTTCAATCTCACAAATCTAATTGACAACACAAAATCATCAAACTTCAAGTACCATCTCCTAGGGGATTGCTTCAAACCATACAAAGACTTCTTAAGTTTGCAAACCAAATTTTCTTTACCTTTTACCATGTAATGCTCTGGCTGTGACATGTAGATTTCCTCCTCCAAGTCACCGTGAAGGAAAGTTGTCTTTGCATCTATCTGTTCTACCTCCAAGTCATAAGCTATTGTGAGAGACAATAGGAATTGAATGGATGTCAACTTTGCAATAGGAGAGAAGATCTCACCATAATCCATACCCTCCACTTGTGAATACCCCTTCGCAACCAATCTGACCTTATACTTTTTAATGCTGCCATCTACACCAATCTTCTTCTTGAACACCCATTTACATCCAATGGGTTTCCATCCAAGAGGCAAAGGCACCAAGTCCCAAGTTTGATTCTTTTCCAAAGAAGCCATTTCTTCCTCCATGGCCTCCTTCCAGGAACCTGCATCCTTCATATCCCAAGCCTTTGATACAGTTCTAGGTTCAACACTGTTAGTGAGCAAAGTATAGGCACAACTAGAATCAAGCAATGTAAAACCAAACCTTTCAAGTTGCTTCCTTATCCGTGTAGACCTCCTCAACAGCTGAGGTTGAGGTCCAGCTTCTTATTTTGAGCTTTCAGAGCTGCTAGAGCTCTCCTCATCATTAGGTCCAACATTGTCTTTCTGTTCAGTCTTCTCAAGGGTGAGAGGAAATTGAGCAACATCCTCTTTTATTTCTTTTTCGTCTAGCTACAAAATAGTGGAAGAAGGTGTAAGCTCTCTGAAGATAACACTTCTTCTATACAACACTATTTTAGCCATGGGGTCCCAAAGCTTATATCCTTTCACACCAACAGAATAGCCGATGAAGATACACTTAACAACTTTGTTCTCCAACTTTGACCGCTTCTCCTTAGGCACATGTGCATATGCCTCACAACTAAAAACATGAAGATGCCTTACTGAAGGCTTTCTACTAGACCACACCTCCATAGGTGTCTTTCCAACAAGAGATGATGTAGGAGATCTGTTTACCAGATAGCAAGTAGTGGCAATAGCTTCAGCCCAAAACTTTTGTTCTAGACCAGCTCCACTAAGCATACTCCTAGCCTTCTCCATCAGTGTCCTGTTCATCCTCTCTGCAACTCCATTTTGTTGCAGTGTGTATGGAGTTGTCTTATGTCTTTCAATCCCAAGTTCCTTGCAATACTTACAAATTCTATAGAATAGAACTCACCACCGTTGTCAGTTTTCAAACATTTAATCTTTTTACCAGTCTAATTTTCAGCAAAGGCTTTAAACTCCTTAAACTTGCTATAGACTTCAAATTTGCTTCTAAGAAAATAAATCCATGTCCTTCTACTGTAATCATCTATAAAAGATACAAAGTATATAGATTTTGGTAATGAAGGAACATTAATAGGACCAAACACATCAGAATCAATGAGGTCCAACACACCAAAAGACTTATGAGAACTCAAGTAAAATTAAACACGGTTTTGTTTTACATAAATGCAATGTTTGCAAAAGTTGAACTCAAGATTACAATCATCTAACCTCTCAATGAGGTTCTTATTTTTCAGGGTACACAAACCCTTCTCACCAATGTGGCCAAATCTCTTATGCCATAACATTGTATTTTCTGCAGGAAGTTTAACTTCCAATGCACGATTACAACCATCAAGACTAGAAACAATAGATTTCTTCACTGCTCATTCAGATGGTGGGGATGAAGTGACTGCTACCCTCTTCCTTGAGTCAGAAGAACTATTGCATTGTGTAATGCATGCTTCCAGCTGAAACAGAGTACCTCTCTGAGTACCCTTAGCAAGCACCATAGATCCTCTAGTCATCTTGCATCCTTCTTTCGAAAAGACAACCTGCACACCTACATCATTCAAACTAATTACAGAAAGCAAGTTTTGTGCTAGGCCTGGGATGTGCATAACCCCAGAGATCCCCTTCACTCAACCATTAGGGAATTGGATAAAGACTCTTCAACGACCAACGATCTTCAGATGAGAGCCATCACCCAGATACACCTTTCCACCATCGAACTCCTCATACTTAGTGAACCATTCTCGATGCAAGGTCATGTGGAATGATGCACCAGAGTTGATTAGCCACACATCATCAGATGCATGGGTTACCAGGGTTACAATAAAGGCATCACTGTCATCTTGTGATTTGTCAAAATCTGAATCAGGAGCTTTCTTCTTTTTCTTCTTCTCCTCTTTGCATTCCTTTTGGAAATGCCCGGTCTTGCCATAGTTCCAACAAAGAGCCTTGGACTTTCTAGGAGATTTGGATCTCCCACAGGATTTGAATCTACCCTTCTCACCTTTCTTGTCCTTCTTTTTTCCTTTCTCCTTGGGTCTTCCACGAACTGATAGGCTTCTTTGGCTACCTTAGAAGACTTTCTCTGCATCTCTTCAGATAACAACAAAGAAACAACCTCTTCCATTTTGAATGTGGATGTGGTTCTTTTGATTGCCATGACAAGATGATGCCATGAGTCTGGTAGAGAACAAAGAAGGGTCATACACCGATCCTCCTCCTCCATCTTTACACTGATAGATGTCAATTGTGCAACCAGCATGTTAAAGGCATTCATATGCTCAGCCACAGATCCTCCATCCTCCATTCAAAGAGAATACAACTTCTTTCTCAGGAAAATTTTATTGACAAGTGGTTTGGCTTGATACACATCCCCTAACTTCTTCCAAAGGAGTTTTACAATAGCCTCCTCATGGACATTTAACAACACATAATCGGCAAGACTAAGTCTTATGTGACCCTTAGCCTTTCGATCCTTGAGATCCTACTCATCTTGAGTCATTGTAGCTGGTTTAGTTCCATTCACACTTTCCCAAAGGTCTCGGTCAACTAACATGTCTTCCATCTTGAGCTTCCACAACTCGAAATTACTGCCGTTGAACTTCTCTACCTCAAACCTTCCTAATGTGCTTACCATCTCCTTGCTGCAATAAGATACATAATGCTCCACACAGACTCCCACTCAACCTAAGATTAGCTCAAAAAACCCCTACCCAACAACTAGGACCAAAGGTGATCAAGCTCTGATACCAATTGAAAGGAAGCTAGGTGTGCGGAAATGCTTCCTACACTAATCTATTGAGGAGAGGGCTATACAAATTCAAATTTATCCTAACTATTACAGTGATGTTAAACCATTAACATGAGATATAGTAGCAAAACACAAGAGCCAAAAAGAAGACAAAAGAAGAGAGATAGAGATTTACGGTGGGGAAAACCCTTATTGGGTGAAAAACCCCACACTTAGAAACCTGCACAATGTATTAACAAATCTAAAAGAATGTTTACAACACACTTGCAATGAAAGCTTCAATGGTCTTCAACACTCATGTCTGGAGTCAATCCGGTAGCATAACAATACCTGTAAACCTGTGATACAAACTCCATCTCCAAGCACATCCAATATGGCATCTTAGACCAAAACCCACGCCTAGGGACACTTGGTCAACATTGTAGAATGTGTCTAACACTTGTCCACAACTCCCATCCCAAAGAGGTCGCCACTTTCCAAAATGGGCTATGACAGATGCTCTTACGACACTTACGACCGTCATAGAATCTGTCATAGCGGTTACAACTTACAGTTGTAAGAGATCTATCATACACATGCTATTAATAGCATATTCTCTTACAACATATCATATTCCACCTTGGGGCACCCAAATAAGACTCATTCAAAGATGCTACATGACACATGTCGTTACCTGTCTTACAACCTTCTATTCTTGACTCTTACATGTCATAGATTCGGCATAGGAATCTGTCATAACCATTTTGGTCAAACATTCCTTACACAACATAGAAGATGCTGACACATGGCAGAATATTCCTACTACTAAGTGGGATGCCTATCTCCTCATGTGAGGACAAAATAGCAAGTTGCCATAATCCATGTAGGATTGACACATCATCGTGCCACATCCCACAATATGACAAAGTGGAATTTCTAATTATTTACAACATAGGTAATAAATAATAAATACAAACATTACAAATGTAGAGAATTACCAAGGTTGAGACACCTTAATTCCCAGCAAGATCATCCCAAAACTACCTCATGAGCCAAAGCTTCATTCTCATATTGACTTTCACGAACCAGCAACTCATTACACTACTTAACATCTTGTAGCTATCCCAAATCTTGTCTTATCACAACCATATCTTCTTCATTTTTTTCAACAAATGAAGGTAGCCCATCTTACAAAAACATATCAGCCTCTTTTCCACCAAGTTCCTCATGTTCATTTATCTCCTCTTACTGGTTAGAGGAAATTTACTCAAATGGTTCA
Source organism: Cunninghamia lanceolata (assembly GCA_027924645.1). NCBI lineage: Eukaryota > Viridiplantae > Streptophyta > Pinopsida > Cupressales > Cupressaceae > Cunninghamia > Cunninghamia lanceolata. Next base: position 5,638,243 of record BSBN01001807.1, read on the forward strand.
AGTGGAAATGTGACTTTTTTCACATTTTTCTCATGCTGCTCATGAGTTGATTCCACAAAAGGAGCTTATTTGACATCCAAATTTAAACAATAAATCTCTAAATCATCCCAAAATATGTCGTCTTCAAGTTCTTCTTTAGTTTTCTATAAGAGAGGACTAATCTTTACCTTATGGAGATCTTCACAAATCAAAATTTCTTCTTCATGCTTATTGATAACTTCTTGAACCAGGAACTCATCATATTGTCGAACAAATTCAAGATGTTCTAGATATGTTGCTAATGATGATATGAGCAAACTCCCTTCATCTTGTTCAACAAAATAGGGTAGCTCATTAAGTATCAAAGTGAAAACTTGATGTTCAACATGTTCTTCTTGCTCCACAACCTATTGCCCAGGCTGATCATGCTCAACTATCTCCTATAATGGATTTGATTCCTCCTCTTTTTTCAACAAGTGAAGGCTTATCAGCTGTAAGCTTCTGTAGTGCCCCTCATCTCGTCGTCCATCAGATTGATGTTTGCTTAGACTTTATGATAGTGTCTTAGACCGTAGATGATGGATCTCTTGTTATCTTGTTACTTCATTATGGACCTAATCAGTATGATAACAGTTGTTGATGTTGGATTATGTTATTTTATGCTTTAGAATTTGATAAATAAACTAGATGCTATAGATGTTTGATGTTAATTGCGATATTGGATTGTAAGAGGATTGAATGTTTTATGTTGTTGATTAATATCAGATACCTTGTTCAACATAGTTAATTGTTTATTCATAAACGTGAATGGAACAGTGTCGTATTACTTGCTCTCGAGTACCCTACCCCACTGCGATTTCCATTCACTATAGGACTACATGTGATGTATATATATATATATATATATCTTGTTATGGTTAACCGTGCGTTGCTGCAGGAATGCAGGTACTAGGCATCAACTCCACCTGATTACCAGGTTTGAGCGTGCCTTTGCCAATGGATTAGTTGATTGGAGTTAACGTGAGGTCCCATCTCAGTGTTGTCTGGTTGTCAGTTTATCCTTTTGGTCATTGTCTGTCATTCGATCATGAATTGCGGACAAGTAATATTGCACCTTGGAGTCTAACTAGGTTAGAAAGTGTCTAAGTGTGCAAGGTGTCGTTGTGCATTAAATAGAATTATATTACGGAAAGTATAATGTTGATAATTAAATGTATTGATAAAAGATAATATTGAGTTGATAGTTGTTAATTATTGTAGTAAATAAATTATTATTTTATTAGAAGTATAGTTGTTAAATATAGATTGTAAGAAATTTTGTATTATTTAATATAATATTATTTACAATAAATATTTAAATAAATAAAATAGTTGTAAGTTATGTTGTAATTAGTGATTTACAACTAAATTAATAAAATAAATTAATATATAGTTGTACAATTATGGATTGTTGTAATGTTAAAACTTTATTAAATAAAATATGCTTGGTCGGCTATAAAATAATTAAATGTTGTCGGAATTGTGTGTTAATATTTAAAAAAGGAATAACCTCTTGGGATTATTAAATTAAATAAAAGTCTATCTCGAGGAGGGAGATGCACGGGATCACGTGCCAAGTTTCTTGGTAGATGAGAGAGACTATGTTATAAAAGAAAAGCTTGTAGAGGCAAAGAGGACAGCATTGCAGGTAGAAGAAGAGAGTAGAAGGCTGGGAAAAGAAGTGTGGAACTTCAGCAATCGAAATGGACTCGGCAATTCGATAATCAAGGCCAGGTTCCACTGAATGCCTAATTTCTGAATCTGAACCTGTGTGCTTGATTGCTTCTTTTATTGCTACGAAATTATTTTGGTTTAATGGTTTTCTGCTTGAACCTTCTGTCACTTCTGCAAATGTTTATTTTCTGTGGGTGGATTTAGATGCAGATCATTAGGTCTGTAATAAATAGAATGTTCCTTACAATTCTTCCACTGTCCTCCAAACCTATTTACTGATTAGTGTTTCTATCTATGATTTAGATGACTTGATATCCAAGGAGTAGATAAGATCATTGCATTCTCATTGACATTTACACTGTAATCAACAGCTTTGTAATTGTTTCCTAGGTTACATTCGAAGGAGATCATCTTTGTAATGTTTCCATTCGTAGATGCTATGATGTCTTTCTGTATTTCACCATCTCTCTCAGTCATTAGATACATACATCTTACTACAGTTTTTCCTCCTCCACGTTGTATCCTCCTAACAACTTCTATGCATTTGATTAGAAATGCCAAAACATTGCCATGATGAGTGGAATGCTCATTGAACTCTCTTACATGGCATTGACGGTGTATTTCTGCCGATTCTGTAAGTAATCTTAGATCGATCGCGGGAAGTCGCAGGTAACACTGGACCCTGGATGCTATATATTCTCTCAGGCCCGTATAGACATCTTTTTTGAAGCTTTGTTTTATAATATTTTTCTCTCCTGGTCAGAATTATGCGAGAAATAAGTTTTAGTCTGTAGAGAAATCTTGAGTGTTACGAATATCAATATTGGTTAGAAGGGGCGCAGCCAACTTGTGTATGCAAATTCTGGTAATTCTTTGCAGTTTGGTCACTTAAACCTACGATCATGCTATTGTAATGATCGTGTTTTTCTCCTGAGCGCACTTCTAGAGAGGTCCCATGATACCGATCCCCGCACACAAAAAGTTGAAGATTTCCTTGTAAAGATCCTTGGCCATGCTAGTTTCTCATGGAATGCAATGATTACAGTGTTGTATAGAATGGATTCATTGAAAAGATCCGCATAAAGCCGTTTCATTGAAAAGTTTCTAGAAAGCTGTTAAGGCATACAAATGGCCTTTTTAAAAAACCTGATCCCATTTTCCTTCATCAGCGTACAATCTATCTCCGAATAATGCAACATAAACAATATTATTTTCAGATATTATAATTGAAAATGTTCTGGTAGCATGTAGGCATTTGATGCTGTGGAAATAACACGTTAGATGAAATAAGTAGATTAAAAGAATACCTGAGAAGCACAGGAGTTATTTGCTGGGATTATCTGGCATAGAAGACATGTCCACAAGTGTGAGTAATGTGGATTCCAGTGTGATTGACCTGAGCAGTGATGACGAGGATTCACTTCAGGAGAAAACTCCAACAGAAATACATTTGCAATCATCTATGGGAAATTTAAAAATGAGTGCTCTGAAAATTTGTGTGATACACAAATAGAACAGCCAATTTGTACCCAGACAGTTCAACATGCTGCATTTTCAAGATCAGCTGGTCATGAATTCGACTGGTATTTCAAAGATACCAAACCTAACCTTGACAATAGGACTCAAAGAACTCTGCCATCTGTATCTTTAGCTAAGGAACAACATGAAAGTGGATTGGAGCAGGATGGATCGAAGCAATCCAATGGCATTACATATTCTGCTCTTGGTTCACCATCTCATTATGAAAGGTCTGCACGGCAAGCTTTTAGTGCAACATATAGTCAGCAAATATTAAATCAGCAAGGAAGGCATACATTGCCAACATCTTCATCAAGGTCAAATTGTCTGGGCCAGCTAGGCCAGGGAATTCAAAACAGCACCGATACACTTAGAAATCTGCTCAACTATGAGGAGTTTTAGACCTGGTGTTGGGCTGCCTAAAGAAATCTTCTGCCAGTCCTTGGATATTAGAAAAGGTAGACGAAGCTGAGGCAAAATTAGGTGAGCATATTAATAGGAGCAGTCTTTGCGTAGGGACAAATTTAACAGTAGAGGACAAAACTTTATGAATTTCCATTATTTGTGGTTGTGGTAGTGCAGCCGCAAAACCATGATGATGATTCACTAACTGTGATTGAGCTGCATCTGCAGTTCACAAATTGTTGTAGCCAGCTAATGATTTAGCCTCAAGTGTTTTCCATTTTCTTGAGGTTTCTCATTCAACCTGATCATGCTTTGAGTACATCATTCAAGCTCTTGTCAGTATTTTCTTTGCGAATCTGATTGTGTCATGGACTTCTATGCATAAACAGAAGATTTGCAGGAACTCAGGGAGTACTTAGAAAGGCTATACGTTAAGAATGGACATTTTATGATACATTGTTTATATCTATACCATTTACTTTTAAATTACTAAAGATGAGTTATTAACTTATTGTTAAGAATACTCGAAATGTCAGCAAATTATATTTGGTATAATAAGTATTTATTGAATGTTTGATAATATACCTAACTTGTAATGATGTATAAATGTGACATTCATAGTCAATAAATAAACCTCATTCTCTTGTCTCTTCATAGTGTTGTTTCTCCAACTTTAATTGAAAGCTTCATACCATACATTATTAGAGCTCCACATTGTGTAGTTGGAAGCATGGTACAAGATTGAGGTTAGACCCTGAGGAAATATCTAGTATAGAAAGATGTGTCTGAGTAGAAATACTTCCATTTTCATTCTTTCCTCATCTTTCTACTTTCATCCTACCTTTGTACCTTTTAAAACTAAATGTGGATGATGACAAATAGTTTACAAAGTTTGTGCATGATTTTAAAGCCAACCATTTATGCATTGATGGAGATGTTTAAAACCCGTCATTGTTAGTCTAGGTTAGTCGTGCTTTCTTGTATGCATTTCATTGATTGGCTTAGATTAACCCTAAGGAATGTTATTATAATTATTATTATATAATTATAATTATTATTATTATCATTATTGTTAGTATTATGATAATAATGATGATTATTATTACTATTACTATTATTATCATTATTAATACTATTATTATTATTTCAAAAGTATAGTTGATTGTTAAAAGTCAAATAAAATTGGGGATTTAGAATTGTGTTGCCATTATTTATTTGTTTAAAAGAAAATCATTGTGATTATATATATTATGGTTAATGAAATTTAATTTAGATTGACATCAGTTTTAATATGGTTTCTTCATGGGTTAAGGATTAGGTATATAATTATTGTATTGGTAATTTGATTTAAAGGTATTAGATAATTAGTTAGTGTGAATTGATATTGTATGAAATGGTCAAAGTGTAAGTTGTCAAGGGTTCATTTCCAGAGGCCAAGGTTGTTGTGTTTCGACTTCATAAGTGTCCTAAGTTATTGGAGTTATGTCGCCTTTTGTCATGTATAAGGAATTTGGTTATGGTGTTGTGAAAGAATGTAAATATTCTGAATGCATCTTGTTGTGTAGAAAGGTACTTCATGAATGTTGTGATTGATTTATTTATTTGTTTGGGATGTTGTGTTGGATTAGACAATGGGGAGACGTTGGTATTCATGAAAAAGTATTTTTCTTATGAGTTACTTCATTGGAAGCCATGGAAAATGTATTAAGAGTATGTCCTTGTAATTGAGATGATATGCAAGAAGGTGAATGCCTTGCATCATTACATATATATGTTCATATCAGAATAATGGTTATGCAAGATGGTTAATGCTTTGCATGGTTTATGTATCATCGTCGTCATGATGATGTTTGCTATGTTTGTTGAGTAGGGTCTTCTAGATGCAGGTAGGGGAGTGGCTTTCAACGTGGGGCCGGTGCCCAAAGTGGCAGTCAGGATAACCCGTTGGAAGTAGATTAATCAAGTGATAACCTAAATAATGAATTAGGGGGTTGGGTAGTTAAGCACACTAAACAAGATAAGTGGATGCCTCACTCATGGCTCAAGTGCTTGTTTAGGCTTGAGATGAGATGAGAAGACCTGGAATGGCAAGTTCAACTACCTTGTCCTCATGAAAGGTATGTTGTTTCCGCATGAGCGTTGTATGGGGGCCGGGAGTCGGGAGAGGCTACCAGGACAACCCAAGATGGGGGCCGGGGCCTAGGAAGGCTTACCAGGACAACCCATGACAAGCCATGTGATGACACTTCTCCCTCCTGCAGCCTAGCATTCCCTAGTTGTACTCTCCCCATTCGTTATGTGTTGCCTTTGGAAGATAAGTTGTGTTGTGTTGTTTATGTTATTGCCATGTGTTGTATTGGCGTTTGGTCATCCTTTGTTCATGTTAGTCTTGTCTACCTGATTGTTATTGTTTGGGACCTCATGTTAACTCCTAGCTCGGGGGGTGGACCTTACGGTTCCACATGGTCGGGTGGAAGAGCTATTTTATCCATTGGTTATTCTTGTCAAATTCATATGCAGAAAAGATTTGTTCCAGTTGTACTTGTCCCAGTTGATGAAGATATATGTGTATAATCTTGTACCAGATTTGTATAACAGAATATTCATTATGTATGTAATTTTGATGTAGTTTGAAAATGGCAATGTAATGATGTCATGATGTACTTATATGAAAGCATTTCAGTTATGTATTTAATTATGTAGATTGTAATACATTATTTGTCGACATGCAATGAATATGAATCAGTTATTCAATTATGCATTGGATTTAGATCAATTACTGATGAATGTTAAATAATGTTAGTTGAATTGTTAAGTAATGCAGCCTCGAATCCTTAGAGAATATGTCGTAGTTAGTTATGTTAACATTATTTGTTATCTTAAACATTTAAAAAAAAATTTCCCTATTTCATATAGCATAAGTGTGTATTTCTTTAAGGTGTTCAAGGCGGGCGTTACAGCTTCTCTTCTTCAGACTCCCCTAATACTTCATTTCCCTTGGCAAACCACCTACTTTCATAAACCAAAGGTCCTCCTTTGTAAAAGTGGATGATGACAGGCTTAGGAGACTGAAAGTATGAGCTATGATGCTCTTCTAGCATTGGAGATGACTACTCTTGTGGAATCATAGGCTCAGAATCTTGCAAAATAGGTAAACTTCTAAAATTTGGAATCTGATTTGAAGATTTAGAGAATTCATCTTGCCTGAAACTTGGAACTTCATAGCTTGGAAGCACTTCCTCTTGAACCTATTCAGAAATGCAAGAAACTGATTGGGGTTCCATTCTTTGCTCTTGGGCAACCAAGAGCTTCTTCTCCTCTTCTTTTGTGAGCACCTCCCTTGCAAGCTCTTCCTCATATTTCCATTTTTGTGCCACCAATTGTTGTTCATGAAGATGGGCATTGTAAGCCAACTCCTCCTATTGTAAAGCATATTCTTGCTACCTCTTCATGCCATTCAGCTACTTGGTCCAGTCAAGCAATATGTTCTTGATATTTGCAATCTCTAGTCTCTCATCATTTTGGAGCTAATTGGGAAAGTAATATTGTTGGTTTGGCGTAAAATGGGATTCTTGAGGCTGGTCATGGGCATACACTGGCTACCATGGAGTTTGTACATGGGTGGGAGGGTGTTGAACATGATGATTATGCTGATAATCTATTGTTGGTGGGTTATTTGGGACAAAACCAACAGCATATTCTACTCAGTATGGTTGGAAAGAAGTGGCATAAGCAACACTTTCATGGAATGGAGGATTATAAAACATATCTCCATGGAATGAAGACATTATGTAACATTTAAAATAGCTAGAAATTCACAGAAATGATTAAAAAAATTAGAATTATTAAGACTAACTTTTTTGTAAAAAATTTGATAACATTCCCACACTTGGTCTTCTTGAAACCAATAGAATAACTTAGAGTTGCCAGATATGTAGATTTCAACCTCTTGAATGTCTAAAAATTACTGGTTGCACATCAAAACTAGTAATAAACATATTTTTCTTGAACTGTCCTAATTCAAATAGTCCCACCGAGCGTGCCAAAAAATGTTATCACCTAATAGTGCACCCTTGCTAAGCAAGCTTACTAGTCAAACATGGGATCTTTTTCAGGTTGTGGGTTACCTAAGATGAAAAGGAACCTCCAAAGTAAGCTGGCTCTTATGGTGTTTACCTAAACTATTACTTTGCTAGGGAAAAGGTAAGAAGGAAACATAAAAAGTAAAACTAACTCCTAAGGTGATGCACCAAAATAATTATTTTAATCTGTAAAATTAGTTTTACACACACAATTTAATCAAAAGACACAAGATTGACTTGCACAACCTATTTCTATATGTTTTTTGCATCAATATTTCATGAGAAGGATATGATGCATCATCCTAGAAGGAAAGAAACCTTTCACAACTTGAACTATTTGCACTCTAACACAACTCACAATCTACAAAACAACATGTACTAACTGCACAAAGGTGATACCAATGAGACACAAGGACAAGGAAATGAAATGACTTCACAAGTAATTGTATGAATCATTTAAATGTACACAATAGAATAGAAAGAACTAAGAATGCAAAATGCTTATCCTCATTGATCTCCAAGGTGTAAACTATAATATTGATCTGTAAAAAGAGTTACAATACCATCCCCTGCTAAAAGAGCTCCAAAAGAGTTCCAATATGGCCTGAGAATGAAAAGAACTCCTAATAATGAACAAATGAAGAGACTATATACTTCTCCAAACATCTGCACAAAGATAAGGACTCGAAACTCCCTTGGTTGTGCATATCCAAAAAGCCTAGAAAATATCTCTCAAACTCCCTCCAAAATGAGTCTAAAGTGAAGAAAAGGTCAAGGCATGACCTCACCTATCATAAAGGTACAAGAAACTACCCCTTAATGGTCTTTAAGGCAATTAAAAACAAGTCAAATCACTCCTATATACTCTACACATGATTAAATACCCAACTGCACCTTTTGACTTAGTCTTGCATATTAATACTCAACTATATCCCCTATATGCTTGGCACAAGTCATCAAACTTCAACAAATCCCTTTGACCATATCCTAAAAGAAAAATGCATCTTACATATATGCAACATTAAATAAAGTGACTTATAATTACATCAATTCAATAATGTGCTTACATTTCAAATCAGACGCAAAAATAAGGCATTCAACCATGTTTGAAAGGGACATACAAAGGGAACACTTGTTTCTTTGCTTTACAAAATATGCAAAAGAAGACGATAAGGCATGCATATTAACATTTTATTTCAAAATGATAAAAGAAAGGCAAAAATGCCTTTGAGCCGTTAGCACACTTAGAGTAAAAAGAAACCCTAATGACAAAAGGCTCAAACAAACCTCATTTCACATTTTCATTTTGCATTTTCAACTTTTGTGTTCTAGGCACTGCCATGGTAGGGTTTTTGCTAGAGTATTGTAGGTCTGAACTGGAATTTTACTAGAGATTCATGCATCTTCCTTTGAGAAAACAACATTCAAGCTTGGGTCAGCCTTTATTTCTAATATCTGTCAAAACGGTGCTTGTTTCTTTTAGTTTGGCCATGCCAAAATGATAAAAACTCTCTCTTTTCTAAGTATTTTATTTGTAGAATAGAATACAGTCACTATTTCAGTTTCATTCCTAATTTTTTGTGAATCATTTTCCCTTAGTATAATGTGCATTTCACTCCTATAGCTGATGATTTGGAATAAAAAGGAAATATTTGTTATTTTGAGCATAGTTCAAGAAGCTTTGAAATTGTACTATTTTGTTTCTCAAACATAGCTAGGGTTCTATAGAAACCCTCATGTCAATTCTTGTTGAGAAGAAAAGAAATACACATATCTGGTTTTCTTCATAAACATGAAAGAAAAAGGAATATTGACTATATTTTACTCCATACACTATTCTTTGCTACATGATTCTTGTGATTTTTTGCTTCCTGTAGCAACAGTGGTCATATTAAAAATTAGTGACAATCACTGTCATGTTGTTGTTTATTTCTATTCACTATATCCTATGATTGCTTTTGATTCAAAATTACATTGTAGTACTGACTGTGACCTTGCATACTACATACTGTCTCAGACTGGTGAAGTTTTCTCTCAAATCACGAACTAGGTTCTCATAAAATTCAATGGGTTTTTTTCTTCTAACTGTTTCCTAATTTCTATCAAAAATTTGAGAAAACTCAGTTTGTAATTTTCAAGATATGATGAAAACACGTGACTGTTGTCCTACCTCCTTGTGACTATCCATTGCAAGGTAACCATCTTTCACTGTCATTGTTTCATGGAACCCTGCTATGCGAAGACACTATATACTCATTGTACCTTCTTTCTAAGGTTGTTCCTATTGCACCTTATACCTACTAGGGTTTACCTACAGTAGCTATGTTCAACACCATCTTTGTTGCTCATTGGCTGTAATGACAGTCAGCAAAAGGAAATGACTATAACTTTTTTTTTCTCTGTTGCTCCATCCTTACTCACATATACACTGTATGCATTTGCACTTTGTGATGAAGGCAATAGAATGAGTTTAAAATACATGTTGTTCTCATTTGTATCTCCTATAGGTAAACAAAAGAAAATAAATATCTCTGCTGCTCCAAGGCATATTGACTGTCTTTTTAGCTTCGCAAAGGTTGTCTTCTTCATTTAGAAGTTGTTCATTCTTATCCAATGACCATGGCTGAGACTTCTATACTCTGTTGTTCCATATGATTGTATATGTATTTGGAAGCTTATATTTTTCTTTGATGACTGTTACAGTTTGACTATATGCAAACAAAAAAAACAATGAACTTTATCCTTATGACTGTACCTTTTCAAATGCTTCACCTATATCCTTCATTGCACACATCCTATAACATAAAATTACGTCATGTGTATTTGTGTACCTTTCACTGAGGGAATAACGAGTTCTCTTCATGATTTATTGTCCTTGACTTGCATTTCACACCTATTTCATCTTCATTTGCATTGAGGACATGACTGTGGGGTGCTCTTGATGACTGTAGCTTCACTTCATGTACTCTTCATGGTATGATACTGTAATGCATTTCACTTGGTCACTAAGGTTTTATTCACCTCTCTTGATCTTCATGTCTTGTTATTTGGAGTTTGTATTTTTCATTTGCCCTATGTATCTTAGGTACTCTTCGTGGTTACTTATCATCATAAGGCATCTTCCATTATGCTTGGAAAGTTGTCATGAACTCCTTGTATGCTACCCACTCAGGTGACTGTCTTTCTTCACTATCCCTCTTGCACTTATACTAGTTGTTCCTCTTCATGTATTGTATATAGTGATCATATGATTTTATCTTCATTTTCAGAGGCATATGGTAATTCTATGATGAATATCCTATCTTTATGGTGACTGTCTAATTATGATGGCATTATAAGCCCCTCTCTAGCAGTCATATTCACTATATTTATGATTTCTCTTGCATACAAGATAGTTGACATGGCATCACACACAGATATGGATTGTTTATCATTATATGATTGTCTTGTAGCTTATTACATGCTTCTTGATTGATGGGACAACCACCCTAATGACTGATTTTTGTCCTTTTATGGATACTTAATGAATTCAATAGCACTTTTACATCTCATTCACAACAAAAGGTGGTAAATACCTGATTTAATTGCTTCTCCATGATGTTTCTCTAGCCGTAATTCTTTTGATGGGACTTTCCTTTAGTTGATATTGATCCTTGGAGGTTATCTCTTGATGTATTGGTTTGTTATTGACTTTCAATTAGAATATGCTTTTATTTATTGATCCTAAAGTCACTATTCTTATATTACATTCCCCTTAAGATCAACGGGCAGCATGTCGGGCTCAACCCTTGTGGGACCCACATTTTAATGTACATGCTGTGATCTCAAATGAAAGATGATCCAATAATGAAAATTTCACCTATACTTGTACAGTGAACAAACATGTTAGATAAAACAATGAAGCCAAAAGCTTTCAATGATGCTCATGATAATTGATGATACTCTTCTACCTTTCTTGATATCAGTGATGTTGCAGAACTGTTTTAATGCCTTAGGAGAATAAATTATACATTTGTTGATATAGTATATGCAAGGAATATGGATCTTGATCTCTAACACAACTTTATCATCCGTTGTAGGCATTTCAAGCAGTGGCGGATCAACTTTTGGAGCACTCAAGCAAGAGTGGCTAGAAAAGGATGCAACTTCGCAACCTGGGGGTTTGTCATTCAGATAATGACAGATCCCTACTCTTTGCATATGCTCCTTTCCTTTTATATCTACAAATGTATAGTTTATATCTTCTTCTATTTTGAAATAGTTATGCCCACGGCTTGTGTGGAACACCATACATTTATGATTATCAATAAATGATAGCATTTGTGTAGAAATCTATGTAATCTTTCTGTTGTATACATTTGCATAATGGACTATAATTTTAGTGATAATACTTCTGTACATATGAATGAAACTTAGCAGAAAATAATGTGTACCTTTTGTCTTTAGTTGCAAATACTATTGCATTTATTAACTAGATACCTTACAAGGTATTGAAATGTTTGAAATCCCAATACCTAAGGTGATCCAATTCTTTGGACATTTGTCCCTATAAAATATTCATATGAAGATTCATCTTCACAAGTTCTCTAAACCTAGTCTCAGATTTTCATATTCTTGGACCTTGTTGCATGTTACCATCAAAACTATGTAATAAGAGGACAAGTTGGATGATGAGTATGGCATTGAGTCCCACGAGATAAATGTATACCCCACTCTATACTAGATATATTGTTTTAAATAATAAATTATAGATATCATGAATATTTAAAACAAATTATGACTCTCTTTAGTTGAACAATGAATTATAAGGTTTCAACCTAGATGGCATGTTTGCCATTAAGATGTCCTAAAAACAGGTCGTATGTAGTGTTTACATATTCTAAACTTGAATATTGAGACATTCAAAATCCTTGATGAATACTCCCCTAGCATCTAGGATCACACTCAAGATTTTGAGTATATCATAGAATTCCAAGGGTAGGTAAGTTGATTAGTAGATAGTCATAGAAGCCTATGAGAAACCCACACCAAAGATAAACAATTTCCTCTTCAACCATAAGTTAAAGGATTTATATGCTTCAAAGAATTAAGAGGACACATTTATTAAGCAAAATAGATGTTAGGTGAGAAAGGTTTCAAATCCATGGCCATCCAATAGGATTGAACCATGGTGATAGTTCTATTAATTGGTTGATAAAAGGCATGCTCTAGTCAATGATCTCCTAGAATATAAAAAAATTAGATCAACTCTAGAATGAATGTATTATAGAGTTGTAGAAGATGAATTTCCCTCATTTGAGTGAAAAAGGAAAAGAGTATGAATCATGTGAAAACTCATAGTAGTTTAAATAAGAATGAACAAAATAAGTGGTAGAATGATTGAGTTCATTCTTTACAAAGCCAAGAAAAACTATACCTTGCTAAAAGGAAAGAGCACACCCATGAGTATAGAGAAAAATATGGCACGCGGTAGAAATATTGACCAAAGCTAGTTTCAATAGAGAGTCTAGTGTGGGTAAGCATGGCCAAGTTATCCTCAATCCTCTTCAAGCCAACATGAACTTACTCGTAAAAAGCATCCAAAAAATAGACTAGATAGTTCAAATTAATCAATTATGGAAGTCCCCTTAAATTTATAATTTATCCTTTGAAGAAGTCACCCAATACCTTCCCCTACCTAATCACAAAATTATTTTTTCCATCACAATCCCTTTTTATGGGTATTTGGGTAGGGAAGTCTTAAAGAAAGTTCCCCTATTTTTCATAAATCAAAATGAAGCTAAAGAGAAGAAAACACATAAGACACTAGTTATAATAGTAGTGGACCATAGCTAGAATATAGGAGAAGTGAGAAGGAGACACTCCCTAGAATCCAAGGAATCTATGCAAAGTGTTGAAATGTTTTCAATATCTAAAAGGCCAATAAAATCTAATTACAAGTGAGGGCATCGTTATGCAAGAACAAGTATAATTATAGGAAGAACCTCCATGCAAGGAAATTAACTGAATTAAAGGTTCCATAGAGGACATTATAAAACAACCTCAAGAAAAATAATTAAGTGCATAAAATGTTTCTTCCCTTAATTTAAATATTTTGAATATTTTATGTTCCCCTCTCTGCCATGTAAATGTTCTCCCTGTTTTAAATCCCCCTCTTGCTATTACATTCCCTTCTATAGATACTATTATTTTTATGCATTCTTCACCCAAGCTGAACACTTCTAATTTTTCTCCGAAGGATCTCTAACAAAACCAAAAAATCTAAATTTGAGAAATTAATTTCCCCAAAATGTGAACCATGTAGAAATCAATACCCCTCTTCCAATTCAACTCCAACAATTGTACCCATATTTCTCTTATTAACCTCAATGATGGTCCTCTCTCATATCAAGTTGAGAAATTCAATCCATATTCTTCTATTTATTACTCCTCTTTCTTTAGGTTTACCCCTTGAAAATTTGATTTTTCATATATTTAAACAAGATATCCATCCTCTTATACATTATCTTATTTCCCTTCTTTTTGCCCACTTTAAAACTTTGGTAACTACAAAAGCATCCATTATAGACATGGAGGTTCACAGCAATATAACAAATTCTCATCCCTCTTCTGCTTAATTTTCCATATTAGCCACATTAGTTTCTTTTGATCAACCTACCACCCCCTATTATCTAGTATGTCCTTCCTATTACCATACTAAATTTCATCTTTACTCACCCCTTCCACTCTTAAATAACTTGGGATTGATCCATTTCAATATGTCATGGAACAATTCAAATGAATTTAACAAGAAGTGACACAGTTTAAAATTGCTCAACTATCCAAACTTCCTTAGTAAGTTCTACCAAGCTAAGAATGGTTTTGAACGAATCAATCAAACCATGCATTATGGGATCATTGTGTCAAATATTCAAAGGCCATTAGAATAGATTATATTAGAATATTGGTGATTAGGTATAACCTCAATCCATGTCCCTAATGATAGGGTTATCCAATTCCACTCAAGAAAGTTAGTAAGTGATACAAGAGCATCTCAAAGGTTGTGTAATCTTGCATTACCCAAGAAGATACTTTTTTTACTTTAAGGTTTATGTTCTTTTCATATATTTTGGAGTTCTTGTTAGTGTGTGGAATTGCGGTCTTAGTAATAGTTCACAACAAGCCTATAAATGTATATTGTGGTGGCACATGATGATTGGATGACCTTTTTTTTTGTTACATAAAGATTAAGGCATGATTATCAATCTCAAGCCTATGTAGTAACAATTGAGGAGTATTTCATTATCTAGTAGTTATACGGTGACACAATTGAGCTTCATTCAATCATATTTAATGAGTTAGGATGGCATAATGATTAATTATTCAAATTAAAGTTATTTTCTTTTACTTGAAGGAATGGAAAGATATGTCTCATGACTTGTGGTGAAGAAAATATGCTAATTAGAATTATTTGTGAATTACAAATGTACACATTTCATGAATTTTTACCATAATGACATTAATGAAGACCTATTTGTTTCCACTAAAGTGTAACTTGTGCTTTCTAATTCCTAGGAATAATGAAAAGAAGCTCTAAATTATATGACACATGATATAAGGTTGTCTTTCTTGACATTGGGATTATGATTTTCTTCCCTTAATGTCTTGTTTGACAATTTTCCATATAAACTAAGGTCTAGACTCTTTTAAGAAGTAAGGTTAGACATGAAAAAATAGAGATTATTATGAGACTTTACAATAGAATTAAAGATCTACGCAGAAGGCCATTTTCAACTATGAACCCAAGTGGCCAAGATAAAAGTTTCGTGGCTCATTAGTGATTATATAAATAGGAATTTACTGTGGTGTATTTAAAGGGTTGAGGATTTATGGTGTCACTCATGTTTAAAATAGTTTGTGACTCGTGTCTAAACTAGGAATGTGTTCCTAGTGAAAGTCTATTTTATTGGATTATGAGACCTTTTGGTCTAACATTATTGAAAAGATTAAAGGCTAGATCATAATGCCTAGCATCTTGGTGTAACTATTGAGGATGAAATAAATACATTATTTACTTTATTTAGTTTTATATGTACATTGAATAGTTTTACTATTTCATTAGCTCTAGCTATTTTTATATAGATCTAGGGATTAGGCTACATGGTTGGATAGTATTTAATTAGAATCTCCATCCACGTGACTATATTAGTACGGTTTTATATTATAATTTGGATATGAGTAGGAAGGAGGTGATTAAGAGAACTATGATCTTTAAAAGATCATTTAAATCAAATGAAAGTAGAGTGTATTAACATCAAGGTGCATGAGGGTTGATTAGACTTAACATAAAATAAATTTAATAACTTTCAAATGGAAGTGTTGTTCCAATATTTTGTTAGTACTGAAGAAAATTAGAAGATATGTTTTGTGCTAAGTGAGGCTAATACATCATTAGAAGATAGGTTCTAAATAGTGGAAGAAAGGGTAAAATTTTTGTAGGCTACAACTGATTTATTCCAAATGATGAGTGATCTACACTCATCCTTCTAAACCAAATTAAATGGTTGCACCTTGATCTATTTTAAGAGGGTTTCTAGTCTTCTAGATCACAAGAGAAGGATTGTGGGAGAAAACGAACTTCTTATTGAAAAGGTAATTCTTTCTAAAATGGTGGCATATGCTAGCTTTTGACTTGGTCACTACAATCCTCTTTGTATCATGTTCTGTAAAAGTTTGGCATCCAAGATCACATTGAGTTATCTATGTTGTTAAACTAGAAAATATAGATCTAAAACCCAAGAAAATAATGAAGTTGTGGCCCTAAGGTCAAACACTAGGAGGTGTAAGATTGGAAATTTTCAACAAAATGTAAAAGAAATTAAACTTTGTGCAATCTTCATCTAGCCTAATCAAATGAAATGCATACACATAAGCAAAAATTAACCTAGAGTAATTAATTTAGTTGTGGGGCATAGAAAATTTGGTAATTATTGATATTTATGAAAGTGAATGTGAAAGAATGAATACATGGATCAATGATAGGAGATGTATGATTTTGATGAATATTCTAGGTTTTGAACTATTATAGGATTAGAAATGGAGTACAACATGTGGCTCACCTTGGGATGTAGTCAGATCATCTATATTATATGGGGTAAAGTCTACAATTTAGACTTAGCTCCATAACCACATAAATGTCATGCACTAATGGAAGTGATTTGTAAATCTTCATGCTTTTTCTTGTTGATCCCCTTGTTTCATCTTTTCTTGCTCTACATCTTATACTATATGAGATTGAGCTTATCTTTGGAAATACCTTTGAAGGATTTTTTTTATATCACAAGGAGACATGTTCACCTAGGTCAACCCCTAAAGATGTGTGTAAACATCAAAGACAAGAAGCAAGCACCCTAGAATGATGTATGTAGATTTCAACTTCTTTTCAATGCAACAAATCCAAGTGTTTCAATATTAATTGCTTCTCAAATTCTTTTAGGATGACAAACTAGGATCAAATGTAAGGGGATGATAAAATAAATGCCTTTAAATACAAGGATATAGTGATAAATTATGCAAAATGTGTGTTTAGTTGGCTCATAATGGTTAGTGAAAAGGAAGAGGAACATTGGAATTAAAATTTGAACATTTAAAATTTTGAGGGTCAACTCTACAACCATGGGATCGATATTGCACCTATGGAAATGCCACAAGGCACAAAGTTGTTTGAATCAAGAGTTAATATTTAGGAAAAAATGCATTGATATGCATAATAAATAGATAATAACAAAATATGTGTATATATGAATAAAGTAGAGATATATGTATGAGAATAAATAACTAATTTGTAGGAATATGTAGGAATATGTATGAATATGAATAAGATGAGATGAAATATGTGTAAACAAAAATAATAGAGAAAAAAAAGATTGAAGAGTGATCTTCCATTTTTATTCCCAAGTTTAAATACCCTAATTCATTATATGAAAAATTATATTCAAAAAACGACATTAATGTATTAAAATGTATCCATTTTATTTAATTAGCCTTGATTAAGATGAGGTTTTCCTTTACAAGATTATAAAACGTCATGATAGAAACAAAATAAATATCACATCTAGATATGTAACATTTTTGTTTCCTTCATTGGCAGCACTCTGCTACTTTTATTTTGTATATATTTTATTTTGTATATATCTGCATTAATTCAATACCAAAAAAATAATAATATGGGAAAGTAATGATAGGTGATGTCTACCGAATTCTCAGCCCGGCCATATACACCACGTGATATGCAATAAATTTACGCATAAATTACCCAACACTAATGCTGTTAACATTGTTTTCCGGGACCACCATCTTAACATTTAATGCCACTACTGTACAAATCGAATATCGAATATGCTCGATGTACTAATTATTAATGAGAATTTAAAATCGACCATGCAAGGATTACTTTAAACAACACGTTTTATTTTCAAGTATGGCCGAGTTTTTCAACCACGCACGTCCCATGTGATTGCTGACATTGTTCTTAGCCGAATGCAAAAGCAGCTCTATATAAACCCCATCGCCCCCTCACAATTTCCCACATTATATTTTCCTTGTTGTGATTGCTTTCAGGAGAGAAAAAGCCATGGCTGCCTGCGTGAAAAGCTTCGTCTCGCTGCTCCTGCTTCTGGGTGTGCTCACTCTGCTTACAGTCTCTGCTTCGGTATATAAATTAGTGCTTTAATCTGCACCCACCTATGTTATATAATAAGTGCTTTAATCTGCACCCACCTATGTTATATTTATATGTATGAATGGAAATATAATATATGTTGTCCTTAGCCTTCGTAGCAAGGTTTGTTTTGTTTTGTTTTTTTTTAAATTAATAAGAGTTTTATATTATTTTAAAGAAAAAAAGCTTAACATTACACATATTTATTAAAAAAATGAAAATGAAAAAGCTGTAATTATTCATTAGAGCCCATTCTTGAAAATTAAAATCCTTTTTTAGTAGTTAGAATATGATATAGTGGTAATACTGAACTGAAAAAAATATGATGTAATAGTATTATGCAGGTGACATGCTTAGCTACTTGGATATGTAATAGATTGTATTTTTGGATTGATAATAAATTTGTAATTAAAAAAAAATCTAAATCATGTTGATTTTTGGAAAAAGCTAGATGATCGTGATCCACTCCTTGCTAGTGTCTTAGCTCTTTCCTCTTGTCAATTAATTAAAGCTCTACTTGTTTGGAAATTGGGTGTGATTATAAAACTTTTAAATAAATAAATATCTTTGAAATATGAGTCAGATGAATATTAATAAATGATCTCTTAAATAGTTTATATAAATTTTTTATTAAAAAGAATATTATATTAGACACCGATAAGGGCATGGTTCGGTTGTCAAGTTGCACGGTTGCTATGGTAGCCACTAAGGTTCAAACTTCCATTGGGCAAAAGAGCTTGCGGGCCTTATGCCTTTATTGGGCTGATGTGCTCCCAAGATATGTGCCTTTGTTAGGTTGTCATGCTCACACCAAACTATAAACCTGAGTTACTCTAACAAAAAATATATATATTAGACAATTTTTTATATTCAAAATTAATTTTTAGAGTGATAACAATATTTTTCCTATATGCCAATTATTCTTGCAATTCAAAAACTATGTTTTCCTACTAATATATATTTTGTATGGTGATTCAACTTTTAAACTTTTTATTAATATATATTTTTTTTACAAAGATGTTGAAATGAGGTGAGTATGAAAAATAAAAAGTAACCCCCAATAAAATTTACATTCAAGATCATGATTTGTGTTCATCTTAAAGAATTAAAATTTTAACTCAAGCTATTTTTTTTTTGGGATGGGGAAAAACATATCAAACATGGGCAAATTAGACACTTCTTAAAAATTTAAAAATAAGTGATTCCAAAAGATTAAAATGTAAACAAATTTAGATGACATATAGCAAGTTAAAAAAATACTCAAACATGATACTAATGTAAAAAAAAATTATGTGTTTTTTGACAACTACTTAATTTAAACACAATATTTAATATATTCTATTTAAATAAGTAATTTTGTTCAATGTATATTTATGATACAAGATTTTTAAGACTTTATCTAATTATTTTAAATCATTTCACATTATTCAAATGAATTATAAGAACCAGTCTCTTATGATTAGATATGATAAACATGCTCCATTCATATTAAAATATTATCAAATTCTTTTTCAACTAAATCAAATGTTTTTTCTTGGAACATAAAATAAACCTTGTTAATAGATAATATTGTTAAACCTCAAAATATGTGTTTTACATAGAATGGTGTACTCTATTATTATTTATCTATTAAAGGAAACTTAAAATTTCATTCAAAGTGTGATGTTATTCTTGTGTATTTTAAGCCTATGGAAACTTATCATATTCACCATTTTTACTCTCCATTACATTAAAAAAAGGGAATACAATTGACTTTCTCAAAATTACATCCATCCCTAAAAAGAGTTATCCATAAATTTCATTATAGTACAATGAACACATAAATTTGTAATTTTTTTTATGTTTTTGGAATATACATCCGTAACATCAACAAACAAAATTACAAACCAAACTAGGTAGTGTATTAGCTACAATAGTAACTAATATATAGTTAAGAGGTTGATAAAACAACCATCAAGAACATAGATGAAATCACCTCCAAACCACATCATAGGCTAGAGTAGAACAACAACAAGAAAAGAGGTCCTCTAGTTGAAGAATCAATGCACCTTTTCTAGAGATTCCACCTTAACAACACTCTAAAGATGTGCTTGAAGATTGTGAAAAATATTTTTGAGATCTACTTCAAGTAAGGGGTTATGAAGAGAAGCATACAATTTGGTAACACAAAGGGATAAATTTGTACAAATTATTTGAGTTTCAACATGGATGGGAAGAAAAGTATTTAAGAAGGAAACTATGCAACAAAATTTCCAAATGCACTTGAGGATGACATTTCTTAAAGTGATGGCTTGGGTATTGTGCAAGGCTGATGCACCAAGCAGGTTAGATTTTCATGACCACATCTTGGGGAAAAGGGCTAGGAAAGCTAAAAACAATGAGAACCACAAGTTGTGGGAATGTGTATAACATCAAAAGGCATGCTTTGTAGTCTCAATTTTTGTACAAAAAGGACAAGATAGAAGGGAATGGATGAATTTGAGTCAACTACCAATAGAACGTTTAAGAGTCAAGATTTTATATGTTGTCAATTTGGACTAGGCATTAACTTTGGATTTCCATATTAGGGAGCTAAGTTTATTCCAATTTGAGTGAGAATAATTCATTTTTATAAAGCATTAAGGTAGGGGGAAATGGATATAGAATGGAGAAGATACCTATAGATTTTTATTAGAGGGAAAAACTTGATACTACAATAATCAATCCACCTCTTGTCTTTCCATAAACTAGCATGATAAGGTAGGGAAAAAAGACTAGAATGATTGGGTACAACAAGTTGTTGAATTTGAAGGATGGACTATTTATCAACTAAGGAAAGGTTGCACTACATATTTAGAAATGGCTAAGTATTCCAAGTAAAACTATTGGGATTTCACAAGTCACTAAACACTTGAATTTCCTTTTTAAAAAGTTTTTTGACTTTGAGTTCATCGATGAGATTCAAGGGTTTATCTTCATGCTAAATTAAATGGTTCCACCAAATGGAGAACGTGGTGAAGCTTAGGTTGTGATTTGAAGATTTGTCATACTAGTATATAGATATTTTAGGGTGATTTGCTAGGCTTTCTAGATGGAATTAAATGGAGGACATCCATGAGTTTTAAAAAGGGAAGTGAGAAGGAGTTTGTCCCACCACTTAATCCTACTCCAAGAAAGGTTGGCTAAGGTAGACTGGATATAGAAGAAAACAGGGAGTTTCCAAGGTGAGTAGCCCTCTAAACCTCTAACAATCCATTTAGTGGAAAGACAAATACCAGGTGGGTAAAAGGATCGATAATTCCCAAACCCCCTTTGTGATTAGGTTAGTTACAATGAATCTGAGATGTGGATGGAAGGCCTTCCTTATTACCCCATTTTGCCCAAAGAGAGATTCTAATCAATTGATTCAGTTGTTTGCAACAAACTTCTTGGGGGAAAGATAACAAGATGAGATATACACATGGTTAACAAGGAGAATTTTGTTGGCAACTTGGATATGACTAGCCACACACAAGAAACAATTGGTTGAATTTAGAAATATATATATTTTTATTTTGGTCATGAATCAATTCCAAATATCTTTAAGGGAGACACCAATGCCAAAGGGAGTGCCAAGATAATGTGTGATCGTGCCATGTTTAATTTCTCTCCATTCACTAGGAATCCAAAAGGGGGGTGAGGACTTGGGTGGGTCATGATGAATTTAGTTTTAAGAATGGCTAGTTTAGAAGTTGAGATTTTGTAAAAAATTCTAAAATATCTAATGTGTGGGTAAATTTAGCAGTCGGGTTTTGGATAAACAACATACTATCGTTAGTAAAGTGGGACTTAAGGGCTTGGGTGTTGCCAGGCAGTGAAATACCATGAATAAGCTTGGTGGATAAGCCATGCTAGAAAAGATAACAAAGAGCATTAGGAAAAATGATGAAGACTGATGGGGAAAGGGGGCAACCTTGGTAGATGGATTTGTGTAAGGGAAATTGGGGAGAGAGAACCATTGATGACTATTCTAGTGTTGGCATCCATGAACAACATTCTGACATGATTACATATCACAAGTTTGAATCCCAACCATTTTAGCATATTAAGAATGAATGGCCAACATATGTGATCATAAGCCTTATTGAAGTCAAGCTTAATAATGAGGGCATCTTAGCTAGATTGTTGTGCCCATTTAGTAATCTCCTAGGAAAGAACCAAATTATCTAGTATAAATCTACCCCCTAAAAATCTAGTTTATTCAGGTCTCACAATCTCTTAGGATTTTTTTATATCATGAGGAGACATGTTCACTTAGGTCAACCCCTAGAGATATGTGTAGACATCGAAGACAAGAAGCAAGCACCCTAGAATGATGTATGTAGATTTCAACTTCTTTCCAATGCACCAAATCCAAGTGTTTCAATATTAATTTCTTCTCAAATGCTTTTAGGATGACAAACAAGGATCAAATTTAAGGGGATGATAAAATGAATGTCTTTAAATACAAGGATATAGTGATAAAATCATGCAAATGTGTGTTTTGTTCGCTGATAATGGCTAGTGAAAAGGAAGAGGAACATTGGAATTAAAATTTGAACATTAAAAACTTCGAGGGTCAAAACTACAACCATGGGATTGATATTGAACCTATGGAAATGCCATAGGGCACAAAGTTGCTTGAATCAAGAGTGAATATTTAAGGAAAAAATACATTCATATGCATAATAAATAGGTAATAACAAAATATGTGTATATATGAATAAAATATAGTTATACGTATAAGAATGAGTGCAAATATAGATGTAATAAATAACTAATTTGTAGGAATATGTATGAATATGAGTAGGATAAGATAAGATGAAATATGTGTAAACAAAAATTTGAAATAAAAAAAGATTGAAGAGTGATCTTCAATTTTAATCCTAAGATTAAATACCCTAATTCATTATATTTACATTCAAAAAATAACATTAAGTGTATTAAAATGTATCCATTTTATTTAATTAACCTTAATTAAGATGAAGTTTTGATAAAAACAAAATAGATGTCACATCTACATATGTCACATTTATTTTTGTTTCTTTTATTGGCAGCTCTATGCTACTATATATCTGCATTGATTCAATACCCATATATATATATATATAGAAAGGTGATGTCTGCCTAATTGTCATCCTGGCCATATATACCACGTGATAGTTAGAAAGAACGAAAAGAACAAGAACCAAATTTACGCACAAATTGCCTGCCAACACTAATGCTGATAAGGCAAGCGGAATTAATAGTCGATGTGGTCCCATTAATGTAGAAATCGAACATCGAACGTGCTTGATGCACTAATTATTAATGAGAGTTTAAAATCGACCATGCAACGATTACTTTAAACAACACGTTTTATTCTCAAGTATGGCCGATTTTTTCAACCACGCACGTCCTATGTGATTATTGACATTGTTCTTAGCCGAATGCAAAATCATCTCTATATAAACCCCATCGCCCCTCACAATTTCCCACATCATATTTTCCTTCTTGTGATTGCTTTCAACAGAGAAAAAGCCATGGCTGCCTGCGTGAAAAGCTTCGTCTCGCTGCTCCTGCTGATGCTCACTCTTCTTACACTATACAATTTCCTCGCCAGCTTTCAACTTTGCTGTATGCTTTATATCAAATCTATTATTTCTTATTTTTTATTACACCAATAGGCGTTTCCTTAGTGAGCAGCACTACCTCAAATATATACATCAATGGTCCAGATTAAAAGAGCTACCATCAAACAAATCTTGACCTTAAAATTTTTTAAACAATTTAATAAATACTCATAAAGCCTCACATTTATTGCCCACACCAAAACAAAATTAAGACTTCATCTCCATCATAGCAGCTGAGTGGATTGTTGTAAGTAACTGATCAACGACCATTCCAATGGGCAATGGTTCTATGGATCGTACCAAATGATATTTCTTGGATGAGCCATACTGTAATTAAGGAATTGATTTCGAGTCGCACAGGAAGGGTAGAATGGTCTTCAGCATGCGGTTCTAGAGGAGTGGAACATAGCGCTGAAGGGCCGGAATGGTCCTACGAGAGTTGTATACAGGTGGAAATCCAAGTGGGGTGGCTTTATTTGTCTTGGAGTGAGCTAAATAGCTTTAAGGCATCAGATTGTGATCACAACCACTTGAATTAAAATTCATTGTGTTTGATGTCTTTTCAGCGATGGATGCTCTTATGAGGCAATTTGAAAGACTATACAGGACGATAGATCTACTGCAAACTCTCTATGACGACCAACTTAAAGAAGTCCCTGCTCGATATATTCTTCCATCTATAGGGTTCACTGTAGGTAATGAAGAAGGTAGGGTATGGCGGTGGCTGAGTGCAACGCATGCAGCAGATGGAGGGACAGATCCATCAATATAAAGGGAGTGATGATGGTTTGCAGAGAAGGAAAGGCATTTTGAAAGGGATCGTGCCTCTTTTGAGTTTCAGACCATATCCCTCTAGAGGTCACGCCCTTCACAGGGCCCTGCCTCTCCAAGGGGAATGGTGGTGCCTTCCCTTTTCCTGCGTTCTACTATCAAAGATTAAAATAGCTCAACAAGATCACCCAATGCAGTTAATTTAATCAAACCCTATCAGGGTTTCTCCTGTTGTGGATGCCATAATTTTTTAGGTTTTCAATATAGAAAACCCTAAATAGTAAAAACAATGTTGCAGAGAGGGCACTTGACAAGCTTTTAACGGCGACCGAAACAGGTTTTGCTTCTGTTCTTCTTGGAAGTTTTACCTGGAATTTGGTTTAATCACTGTTTGGAAATGTGCAAACCCTACAAACATAGGAATCAAATTTCAAGCCATCTGAGTTAGTACATTGGAATCAAATTTCAAGCCATTTGAGTTAGTTGATGCTATGTTAAGTAATGCTAAATTTAGGGGTTTCGTTGCTAAATGTGTTGATGGCTTTGTGGGCACTGCAGTGGCAGTTTATCTGGACAAAACTATGGATATTAATGTGTATGATGAGATTTTTTTTGCTCTTTCAAATCCTAAGCATGAAGCCCAAATGAGGGATCCTGTTCTGGTTGCTAACAAAGGAAAAAGTGTTAAGTGTGGCTAATTCTGGGTAGGTTAATGTTCAGGTCCCTTCTAGCAGTTTTGATAGTAAGAGTGATGATGTTTCTACTCCTTTTCCAGCTCTGCCTATCCATATGTATCTAGAGTCATGGTTGCAAGATTGTGTAGATTTTAGGATTAAGTCTTTTAAAAAGAATGTTGATACCTTTATTGATAGTTTGAAAAATAATAAGAATGGTAAAGATTGATAAGGTTTGGCAGTTTGGATTTTTGTTTGGCTTGACTTTAGGTGGTTATTATTGTTCATCTCTTGGTTATTGTTGTTGTTTGGTTTCAGCTCTGTGATAGCTGATTATTTTTTTTCCATTCCTTCTATGTAATCTTACTTTCTTTGGTTCAATAGAAAAAAAAATTAGGGTTACAGCCAATAGAGGAAGCATATCGTCTACTCTGCTTTGCTCTTCTATTGTCTGTTAACATCATCAACATGAAATGCTGCACAAGTTCAGATGGATACACCCCTTGTTTAAACGGGTACATCCTAATTCTCATTCCCATTCTTCTTCTCAACATTATAACACAATTATTCCACACACCCACAAACACGAATACAAATTTAATGTTGTTCACTTCAACAAATCCATTAATGCCCTCTGCAAATTAGGCAACACAAATAAGGCATGGGATCTTTTACATTCAGCAATTACTAAATGCCTTCCTCTCGATGGTCGTATCCTTCAATGCGCTTTTGGATGGTCTTGGGAATGGCAGTGATATCTGTAGAATCAATTCCCTTCTCGTTGAAATGTAAGAGACGGAAATACATCCAGATGTTATAACTTATAGCACCCTCATAAAGGCTTTGTGTAAAAGGTGTCGTATCAAGGAAGCACACGAGCTCTTACACAAAATGAGGAAAACCCATTGTTTTCCTGATATTATTACATACAACACTGTAATTGATGGTTTCTGCAAGAAGGGTAAAGTAGATGAAGCTTTAGTATTGGTAGCTCAAATGATAAAAGATGGTTTTTCTCCAAATATTATTACACATAGCACCCTTATTAATGGTCTCTGGAAGGCAGATGGGGAAGATGAAGCTCTTAGGTTAGTGGCCGGAATGAGATGTGGACATTGTTCTCCAAATATTGTTACATATAACATCCTAATTGATGGTCTCTACAAAGTAAAAGGAGTAAATGAAGCTCTAGCATTAGTATGCAAAATGATACTAAATGGCTATGTTCCAAATACCTATAAATATACTAGCGTGATAGATGACTTTTGCAAGGCTGGAAAAATAGATGAAGCCTACAGTATGTTTTTACAAATGATGGAGTTTGGTCCTTTTCCCAACGAAGTGATATTTAGTGCTATCATTGATGGTCTATATAAAGATGGCAGGATTTCTAAGGCTTGGGACTATTTTCATAACATTTGGAGGAAGGGTTTGCAGCCAAATGTGATTACTTATAATTCTCAAACAGAAGACAGGGGATGTCTTCCTAATGTAGTAACATATAATATTCTGCTATGTGCTTTTTGCAGGACAGGAGAGTTAAAGAGGGCATGTGAAGTGTTAGATGAAATGGAATTGAGGGGTTTGAAACCTAATGAAGTAACATGCAGCACAATAATTTACTTTCTGTGTAAAGCAGGCCATCTTGCAAGTGCACATTTACTGATGAATAAGATGCTTCATAATAGCATGGCTCCTGATGTGGTCAACTTTAATGTTCTCATTAATGGTTATTGCAAAGCAGGTAAAATTGACAAGGCTTTAAAGCTTTTTGAAAACATGATAATATTTGGCCTTACTACAAATCGTGTAACCTATAATGTTGTGATTGACACATTTTACAAAGAAGACAAACTTAACATTGCTTTCACAATGTTAGATGATATGAGAATGAAGGGTAAGTACGAGGTCCCCCTCCCATTCTTGGAGAGATGAAGAGCGATGGAGTGGTCCATGAGCGCCCTCCCAATGCCCACTCTGCCAACTGCATCGTCTCTACTGCCACGCTAACAATTTCTCCTTGGAATTCTCACTACACAAATTAGATATCAGGCCATGGATAAATTTCTCCCTTGATTGTATGGTGTACAGGAATCATAGGCGATGTAGAAATTTATCATGAAGTGTATAGGCTTAATAGTCTAGAAACCTTTAATGTAATGGCATAGATCAATGACATGAATAGATTGTGGAGCTTTAGCAACAAGCAATGGCCTTTGATCAAATGAAAGAATATATGGAGCAGGGACTTCTTTAAGTTGGTGGTCATGGAGAGTTCGCAGTAAATCTATTGGCCTCTGTAATCTCTCAAATTGCATTCATAATTAATTTCTGGGACTCAAAGCTCTTTATCATATTAAACAGATATTCACTTTAATTACATAAGTTATCATTAAATATAATATAATTGAAATATCTCATGTAATAAATCAGACAGATCCATATGCAAGTGGTGGCACTTATGTAAAAGCTGGATAGAAATAAATTAGGAGGTGGACAGTTGGAAGTTACTAGACGAAAGCTGGAAATATTAAATAATTTAAATTTAGATGTCTTTAAAAGATTTGTAGCCTATTGATTTAGGCTTATTATTTGTAAATAAATTTTAGAAATGGAAATCAAATCAATTGGTATCAGACCCTGTTGATTAAACCTTTTCCTCTCTCTAGCATTTGGTATACTTAATGCATATCAAACACATCTCTATATTATGCTGCTTGAGTCTGTGTATCAGTGTAGCTATCTCTAGTGCAGAATGTTATTTTTCTACTTTAAATTGAGTCTTTTTGCTACTAATTTTGGTTTTACTGCTGGCATATGGTGTCACTATTTGGTACCTTCGTGTCTTTTACCTCAGACTCTAAGATGCAGCACCTTTAATGTATTCTCGACAGTTGTATTACAAATGATGATTTATGAATTCAGCTAAGATTTTCTGCTTTGCCTCGCAGACCTGCAATTCTGGGTTGTATCAGATATACTGTTTTGCTCTCTTATAGTGTTTGCTTTTTTTTTTATTGCCTGAATGAGCCATTTGTACCTGTAGATCACTTTTCTAAATTGGCACCCAAGGGTATTTCCCTACCCAATCACCTTTCTTGCTCCTTGAGATTTTTTGGCTGAGGCATTTTTATAACCGGGCTGCAATTCCATGAATAAATGCCATAAAAACTTTGGTTGAAGGAGTTGAGGATGAGGAAAATGCAAAAATTCCAATGTTTAGATGCTTTATCAAAATAAATTCTTTGAAATTTGAATTTTCTTTTTGAGTTTGAGTTGTATTGTTTTGTCAAAAGTCAATATCAGTACTGTTTTCCTTTAATGACTAAGAAAGACATCATAGGGGTCATTATGTTATAAAGGTATTTTTATTAAATGGGATCATTATTCTAAAGTTGTGTTATTAAATTTCTTTTCTAGCCAAGGAGACATGTCTTGGGTGTCTTTTTCCCAAGGATTACGGTTATCCATTTTGTACAACATTATAATAAAAAAAAATAGTCTTATGGATTTTTTAGGGTTCTCCTCTACACTCTATTTATTGTAATATTTTTGTTGCAGTTTAGAGAGGAAAACAAAGCTTCTTGTATAATGTTGCTTGGATTTGAAATAAAATAAAATTGATGGGTTGTTCAAATAGCCTTCCAAACTCTTTCCAAAACTTTAAATTGGTCCACTTACTCACCTAAGAGCTCCATGATCAAAAGCAAGCACAAAATGCATTTCAATCCCATTTCACACAATTAAATAAAAGCATACAATTAGACACAAATTAAACTAGAATAAATCTATGCCAATTGGGAATGATAAAGCATGTAAAACAATACTATTTTAGGAGAAGGTATGAGGAGAAGGTATGAATGTTGATATCTTGATAAATCAATTTGTCATAAGTTCTACGATCTTGTAATGCTTGTCCTCAAATTCAATGCAGACTTGTAAATCTACATAGGTCCATACGTTGAGACTTTGACAAAAACCATAATTGGGTCACCACTACAATTACCCCTCCTTGATGGACAATGTTATTGCATCCATTGACTACAATTGTTCAACACAAAAAAAAAACACTGCCAAATTTATCCAACTCTAACAAAATTGTGCTCTAATAAAAAAATTATTAGCATGGCCATTGAGAGAAAACAGAGTTGGACTCATGATTGTCATAGCATCTGTTTCACACTTCCCAAACTGCTTTCATTACTTGTGCTACTTCCAGCTGTTATTTCACTGTCTATCAAATATCGAAGAAGGGAGATACTTTTTTATAAATATCTCATGTTTCATTACATTCAAAATTTTGTGTTTCTTAAGGGAAAATAAAGCTACACCAAACTCTTCTCTAGATGCACCACAAACTATACGAAAAGCATTCTGCGCTATATGGATTGAATATGCACCTTACACGTTTCTTTTTCATCTATTAAAAAATCACACTTCTTCTCCTTTGAACTTCATAATAAAAGTCTCCTCCTACAATTCATAAATGATAGTAATGTTTATTCATAAAACCTTTCCTCGCAATAATTTAGGGTGGGCTAGAGGAGAAATTTGATATTGATGTTTATTGGATTGGCCCATGTGAAGTGGAAGTTGCATGCAATTTTTTAATAATTGAATTTATATATTTTGTCAAATCATTTAAATTGTTGTTATTATTATGTTTTTATTTACCTCCTAAGGAATCAACATGATAATAATTTTACCCAACTATGTTTGTTCATCTCAATATGTAATGTAAAAAGAAAGTTACTAATATAAGTGAAAGAAGACAATAGTTAATCTTACTCAACCAAATGAAACTAACCTCATTCCAACAACCCCTTGAGGGTCATATAAGTTTCACACAGCTTCAAAAATTCAAGAAAGAAATTGGCAAGACTCACAAAGGGAAAAGAACACCATCTTCATCCATTACTCTTAACTGTCTTTTGTTGCATGACAAAACCACTGCATTATGCAAGTGGCATAAACAAAACCACCACATTACACAATTCACATAAATGAAACTATTGCATGACATACATGACAAAAACACAACTATTAGGGAGGCAATTTTGAAACCCCTCTTCAAGATACCTATGATTATGCAACTGTTGCATGCATAAACTGATGGTTACACAATTGGCACCTACTTGAACTGACAACTATTCACTACCCCTACTTGAACTGGCAATTTTGCTACCATCCACATAACTCTATATTTTGAGGAATATACTAAATTGAATTTCATATCCAACTCATGTTAAAAAGTTAAAAGCAACATTTTGGTCCTCTTGGATCAATATAATCCTACAAAAATATAATTTGACAATATAGTGATATAATTTCAAGAGGAATGTTGTTTGATAGCAAGTGCCTCTTACATCTTACTGCATATTTTTTTATTCAAAATTTATTCAGCTTGATAGATAAAAACACCATTGCACTAGATAATCACATGATGTTTTCTCTACAATGGCAACCAACTCCTTTCAACTTGAGTTTTTTTAATGGAAATATGGACATAATGAGTTGCTCAATTTTGATAAAAATTATGTTTACTGGTTAGTTATAGTTAGTAAAGGATTGTTTGTTAGTCCTAATAATTAAGATCTACATGATTCTTTTTACAAACTTTTCATAACAATGGATGTAATTTCATTTAATGAATTTTGTTACTTCAATTAGAAGGCGACACTTTCTACACAGAACACATGCAATGTTCAGTCATAGAAACAAGCACACCATCAAATAGGGCCTTTAAAATCATCTTCTTCATATCCCAGGTTCAATCATCACCTACTGCAGTGGTCAAAGCCAGTCTAGATGATGTTGGAATCAAATATCCTAGACCTTTCTCTTATTTAAATACAATGTATACTGTAATGAGACTGCTTATGGTACAAAATCAATGATAAATGTTACCTTGAAAGATCAGAGAAAATGGAATCATGAGCATAACAGAAGGTCAAGAATCGACTCAAAATATTATCAAGAAACATAAAGGATGGGGTTAATACACATGAAACACCATAGTTACAAGAGAACTAGATAACATAATCTCAGTATGTACAATGAATGGGTTCTCCATTTTGAATGCAAAAACTGATAAAATTGAGTTTATTTGTCATTTGACAGACATCCCGTTTTGAAATAGATTCCTATCAAGTTTGTGAGTTGATTTTTATCAATTGCATTAGAAGTATACAAAATCAGCCCCATACATGGCTTGTCATTTACACAAATATTGAAAGTTGGATCAAATCATCATTGGACTTGCTCTGCTATTTTTTGCAAAATTATCACTTAACTGACAGCTCTTAGATGGCAGACACATAAGGGGAAAAAAAAGAATTCAATTGGCTTCACTAAAGTTTGAAAATCTTTCTTCATAGGAGGGTTACATTCTTATAGCTATAACGAAAGGAGAGATGGAAGACTAAAATGTGTGCTAGTTGATAGGGAAGATCACTTACCTCATCTATGTTTTCTATGAAAACTGTGTCAAAGGCAAGGTCAAAGATGAAATTTTGCACAAATAAAATTTGAATTAACATGTTGATTGGTGCTCCTCATCAGAATACAATAAAAGCCATGAATCTCTCAACTCACACTTGTCCCAACAACATGATTTTAACATAAATTTTAGGATAATAAAAAACTATCGGCGTGCCCATTGAACCTATGGGTCCAATTGCTAGTTTTTTCTCTAGTGATACGCTTTATGTCACGCCATCACTTTATGTAAAGTCATCCTAGTATGTTTTGTTTTTTTATATCTTGTTTTATTTATATTTTCTTTTCCTTTTCTAAAGATGCCTTTTCTACACTATTTGAATAGAAATTTTATGCAATAATATAGTCACTAGTCTTTATAAAAGTGGTGCATCCCCATGTAATAATCACTTTCTTGAAAGTAATTGTATGCTTTAAATAATATCACCATCTTTAATTCTTTAATTTTCCCTATTTAGTCTATGTTATGTGGACATCTTTGTAGTATATTTTGTCTTTATAAAAGTGGTGCACCCCCATGTGATAATTGCTTTCTTGAAAGTGATTATGCTTTATATAATATCACCATGTTAATTTTTTAATTTTCCCTATTTAGTCTATGTTATGTGGACATCTTTGTAGTATATGTTGTCTTCTTAAGTCACGAGTACCTTGTTTCAACTATTTTTTTCTTTTTTGTTTTCATATTTTTAGAATGTTTAAATGGTAAAAATTGTATAACCATATATTTTTTCCTTTGTGTTGTTGGCCTTCTTATTATTTAATAAGAATATTTTATATAATAATGTAGTAACTATTTTTTACTTGTTATAATGTGTAAAAGTATAGATAATAATAAGCAATTAAAAGAATTAATAAATAATAATTATTATAGTTATCTATTTCTTCTAAAATGTGTAATAAAATTAAAAAATATAACTAATAATAATTTATATAAAACTATTACATGATAATTATGATCAAAACATATTCCATTAATACAATATTTTTTAATTTATATTATCTATTTATGATATGTATTATTCTAAACATAAATATAAATAAGTTAATAATTAGTAATATTATTAAACAATATCATTGAGTTTTAGTTATTATTATTATTATTATGTATAATTTAATTAATAATATATAATTAGTATTTAATTGTATAATGAATATATAGAAATAATATCAAATCTAGTTTACCCTATTTATGGGAAGCAGAGCTTACAGCCCTATTCCAACCTGAAATCTTGGATCCCATATCAATAAAAATATTGTAGTTTACCCTCATTTATTATTTTTTAAATTTTTTTCTTTATGTCAAGTCATTTTTGGTATCTTTTTTTCTCTTATATCACATGCATCTTTTTTTATGTAATAATGTAGTGACTAGTCCTTACTGTTATAATGAGAAAGTGGTAAAGTATAGATAATAATAAGTAATTAAAAGAATTAATAATTATTAATTATTATAGTTGCCTATTTCTTCTAAAATGTGTAATAAAATTTTAAAAATATAACTAATAATAATCTATATAAAACTATTGCATAATGATAATTATGATGGAAACCTATTCCAGTAATAAAATATTTTTTAATTTATATTATATTATTCATAATATGTATTATTCTAAACTTAAATATAAATTAGTTAATAATAATCAATATTATAAAACGATATCATTAAGTTTTAGTTATTATTATGTATAATTTAATTAATAATATATAATTAGTATTTAATTGTATAATGAATATATAGATATAATACTAAATGTAGTTTACCCCCATTTATGGGAAATCAGGCTTACTGCCCTACCTCAACCCAAGATCTAAAGCTAAATGGATCCCATCGGATCCCAGGTGGGTCAAATTAAACTTTGATAAGGCCTCCTGGGGCAATCCGGGGGCCTTATGAAGGCAATATTATTTGAGACTATAGAGGGGAAACGATAGTGGCAATAACAAAAAAACTCCAAGAGGGATCAAACAATGAAGTAGAGGCACAAGCAATTCTAATGGGTCTCCAAACATGCATTAAGCTAGGGCTGTAAAACATTCATATCAAAGGGACTCTCAAACCATAATCAATGCAATAACAAACCACAACACCCCTAGTTGGAGAATTCAAAATATTCTTGTATGGATATGGGAAGCCTTATCAAATGTGGGGGATTACAAAATAAGTCATATTTTAAGGGAAGCTAACCAAGAGGTGGATGCTCTCACCAACTTGGCAATTAAAATGCAAATAGAATATTTTGAGGAGCTTTGACCAAATAATATCCCCTACCTTGCTTATAGAGCATTCGAACATTCATGAAGGCAATGATTTGGTGGAGGGTGGACTTTGACTCGTGAGAAGTATCCAGAAAGGGACAAAGTATTAAGTGTTCCATATGGCATTCAGATCACGTTACATTCAGAGCTCTCCATTTGAGACAAGTCGAAGCCTCTAGATTGTTCAACAGACAAAATGGAGACAATGATGAGCCTTGGGGCAAAAAAGAGTCAAGCAACCTTTATTGAGGCAATCTATGATACCGGGTTAAGAAAGGTATTTACTTCCAGTTCCCCCTTTGTGTTGCACACCATTAAAATGGCTTTGGGTGACATTTTTTTTGGAAACAAACCACCAATATTGGGTAAATAGTGACATCTCGTCTATGCTAGTGGGGGTCATGTTGGATTTGGGAAAAGCAAAAGATGTCATCAAAGAGGTCCTAAGGACAATAATTAAACCCTAATGGAGGTGTGGGTTAGGAATTTAGAAGACACAGTTTAGGGGCTCAATATGTTGGCAGGAGTAGCGAACCCCTAGAGAGTTGACTAGAGTGAGGTGATCAAAGAAATAGAGGAGTTAGAGCCAAGAGAAATGGAGATTGAGGAACCTATGGTGGAGAAGAAGCCAAGTGAATATAAAACCTTGAGTTCATAGCTCTATTTAATATTTTTGTTATAGTTTTTGATATTGATAAGTTGAAAACACGGGCGTAAGTCCCGATAACAAAAACCCCCAAAGGGCAGCAAAACAGGCCCAAGGCCACAAATAGTAGAAAAAACATCTAACTAGCAACAGTAGTTCATAATAGGATCAAAAAGAGACAAAGTCCAGTAATCAGAGCATAAGAAACAACTAATTAAAAGATCTTTCCAATGATCTTTCAAGAACTTGAGGAGCTCCTCCTTGTTCACGTTCTTCGCCTCCTTTCCAACAATGTTATTTACCTGCAAAATAGAAAAAGAAGTGGTAGCCCTATAAATGACCTTCAAACAAATGGTCGCCAACACCTTGAACTTCCCATCCATAGCTGAGAGCTGGGACTTAACCTCATCAAGCTTCCTATTGGAATCACTCACTTGGCACTTTCAACCTCCTTCTTGGGAGTCTCCAGGACTTCAACATCATCTTGATCAATATCATAGGATGAATTATTCATAGAGTCAAAGTGGCTAGCTCCCTCTTGGTCTTGCACAGGAGTAGTCTTAGCTTCCTTGATTTCTATCTCACTCTTAGGCTCATCATGATCAAAAGAAGAAGAATAATCAACAATTTTTCTAGCCTGGGGCTTCCCTGAACATGACCTAGACCCCTGGTGACAATTGCAGGCTTTAGAATTTAGTAATATTTTATTTTATGGAAGTTTTCTATGTTGTTTTATGAATCTTTATTTTATTTTATGGTAGTTTTCTGTATCATTTTTTGAAATTTTATTTTATTTTACTTTTTGTTGTTCTCCTTTAGGAGAGGGTTACTGGTTAGTTATGGCCAGATGTGAACCCAAAATAAGACCACACTATACAATGTATTTATGGCCTATAATTTTATTTTAAGGTTTGCACAATTGATAAATATTTTACAAATTTATTAACAATTGAAACACATAAGTAATGTAAAAGTTATCATTCTCCCACATTATTCTAATATATACTTAAAAAAGACTTTAGAAAAGGATTTTTGAAACTATCAAAATATAATTGAAAATAATTTTTTAAGAAGGTGGAGGTGTTACTAACTTACATCTAAAAAAAATGTAAAACCATAAAATTAAACTATTCAATGTTTAACAAAATCCCTTAAGGAATTGTATCTCAAGGGTTGTAATCATTGTTAGATTACCAATTGAATGTTCTTAGTATCAAACATTAATGCAACTAATAGGTTCAACATTTATCACAATACTTCCCAATTTTGTAATCTTAGAGCTTTGGAAAATAGTGTAAAGTTCCATAAAAATAAAGAAAAAAAAATTTGTATAGAAAATGTAACAAAGTTCATTAGGCATGTGATTTTTTTGAGAATTATTTATTACATGTTGTAGTTGTGATAATATTGATAGAAATTTATGTAAAATTATAGAAGTGCTTATACAAACAATAGATGAATAATTTGACTATAGAGTAGTCACATATTATCAATATTTGGTGGCAAGTGTCCTCATCACGCTCTTTATATTGTTGTCCTTTTATTCTCTCTTCAAAACTTAATAAAACATGGCTTATGTGTTGATAAAATAAAAACAAAGTATTAGTAAACTGATAGTTTAATGTCTTTGTTGTTATAATTTTATGTGAGGTCATTATGTGGTTTGACAAGCTATCAAACAATTTTTTCAATTCTTCTAATTACAACTAGTTTTTATATCATTTTAAAAAAATAACTCATACAAAATATTAAAATTCTAGGAAACTTGTTCCCCAAAAGGGAATTTATATTAATATCATCTAGAAACATTGACTAAAAAATACCCTCTTTGATATTCAAGTTGAATATCCTTTGATATATTGATCTTCTATTGTCAAATACAAAATTTTACATGTTGCACATGGCATGACTATTATATAGTTATTGAAAACCCTAAAATGAAGGAATTTTCATGAACAACATCTTAATCACATGACCTAAAATTACTCTTTTTTATATCAATATGAATATCTTATGATATATTGGTCCTCTATTGTAAAATATAAATTTTTACATATTGCACATAGGGTGACTATCATAAAATTGAAAATAAAATGCATTAGCAACAAAATAATTCCACATACAAACATGTGGCTTTCATGGAGCTTAATCTCTTACCTTCTAAAATATTTTGAAGGAAAAATATTCATAAGTGTATGTCTCTTCTTGGCCTTCCTCTTAAAAAGCTTTCCACTACTTATATATTTAAATAAAGTCTCATGCATATAATTTCAATGTTTGAGGTATAATAGCTTTATTTGATCAACATTTATAACATTATTTCAAGGCTTATCCGCACTATCTTTGTGAATGAATGATTTTTTTTTAAAAAAGTAGGGAGGCAATAACACATATAATTCAATAGTAGTAATTAACCTACAAAAGATGGACCTATTATTATATATTTTAATCTTCACATTCTCTAATTTTGGCTAGTAATTTGCTTTTTTGAAACAATATAAGTTGACCTTACTTAGTAGATATATAGGAGTGCTAGTAAAAATAAGTTAACATTATTTAATAAAAAAACATAATAATATTATTATTAAATAAATAATTAAACATTTCATTGCTTAGAGTTCTTCAGGTATGCCCTTTGTTATTTTATTTGCCTTTGTGTTTGGTTCTTAATCACCTTTTAAGGCTTGAGACTTTGTGAGTGTGCGTTTTAACCACCCTACTGATTTTTTGTGAATATTGTACTATTTATTGTTTTTAATATAAGTTAAATAGGAAGTATTCATTAAAACAAAAAAAATCTCTTCAATAAATTTTTGAATATTGTACTATTTATTGTTTTTAATATAAGTTAAATAGGAAGTATTCATTAAAACAAAACAAAAATCTCTTCAATAAATTTTTGAATATTATTTTATTCATTAAGAAATATTTTATTTTATTTAAAGAGTTATTTTTATTATTGGTATTTAACATATTAAGATGCTATAGCTCCCATGTATATATAGATATACAAATAAAGTTATAGTCTGGTGATTTTTATATTCATTTGGCAGGAAACAGTAAATAACGTATTAGTATATTATTATATTCATTAAACTAAAATAAAGGTCATTAAACTAAATATTAATTTTCTTCATGGCTTTTAAAGATTTAAGAACCTAACCCTAACTCTCATTAAACTAAACTAAATAATTTACCTTGCCCTTAATTTTCAATTTCATCACTTCATAAATTTATTTTCCAAGAAAAATTAAAAAAAGATGGTGCATAGTGCCCTTACCAATTAAACTTTTCTCCTTACCAATTAAACTTCATCTCCCAATTAAATTAGTTTTGTTTTTATTTGATTTGATGTTTCTTAAATTTATGATTGAGTACTACTTATATTTATACACATTATTTTATTGACTTTATTTTATGTTCATTGATTTAATAAACTATATTAGCTATATATTTGTAATCATTTAAAAAAATATGTCTATTTATTTAAAAAAAACTATGTCTGCTTTATTTTATTTTTATGTACAAAAGTGACTTCCAACATGAAATTACATTGCGACTTTGTTAAGAAGAGTGATGGGATGACCAAAAAAACTATATTTGAACTATGGATGCACATGTACATCACCACCATCCTAAGTAGAAACATCATGTTACATTTGGAAGAAATAAAAGTGATAATTTGCACTCACAATTGACAAGTATTGGAACAAAGAGGACTTTATATATGTCATCATATCTAGTATACTATTTAGCCACAAAAATCATATTCCTAGGGTTGCAGAGAAAAAGTGTGCATTTATACTCCAAGCATATATTTAGAGTATAATTCCCCATTGTTCTTAGTAGATTATCACCTAGTAGATTATGCAAGTGTCCATGGTTAACCTAGGAAATGGTAGAAGAGAGTAGGAAATCCTAGAGCTCCAATCAATTGTAACTGCTACAAATAGTAAGATGCAAAATGATAAGAAGAAAAAGTAGGAACTAAAGAAACAAATTGGAGAACTATAAGAGTATATGAAACAAATAGTAATCCCATTAATACAAGAGTATGGGAAATATACTTCTTTAGAACTCATAACAAAAGTCATGACCTCAATTCCTAACTCAAATTCAAAAAACAAAAATCCTAAGTCATCCTCAATGATCATGAGATAGTTGTGAGGTGGATGTAAAATAATTTGATTTAATTGACACTCTATCTCTCTTCTCTATGTATATTAACATACTCACATATTCTTTATAAATAGTGAATAGATAGACAAGTGAGAAGAACAAAAAACACATCACACATCTATTCTAACAAATATTATATCAAACTTCAAATATATAAATTTTCCATTATATTTCTTGTAGATGTACCTCTATTAGAGATATGTAACAAGAGCACCACTAAGATGTATTGGCAACTTATTGTATTGTCTTTTATTTTCCTCATAGTTGGTAGTGTGCATTTAGTTCATGCAAAATTTAACGTCTATAATTCAATAAACCATTTCTGGGACTAATTTGATAGTACATGGAATTTTATTTTTGTCTCTAAGGCTAGTATATTTGGTGAAATCATAGAGCCTACCTATATATACATGTAAGATAATAACATCATGGAGTGAATAAAAAAATTGATATATATGTTCATACAAATTTTTAACAATATAGAGGACTAATACCTATATTAATTTTATTCAAAATGGGCAGAAAGTATAAATGAGAATCACTCATTGAACTACATGTGCAAGACATTCCCAACCAAGGAAATCATTTCTTAAGTGAAGACCTTGAATGGACACCTATTGGAGATGATGGAAATATGGACTTATGTGTTGCAATCCCTCTTGAAAGAATCCCTCACTTTATCAAAGGAGAAGGTTTACTTGATAGTACAGAAACAACATTTGTACCTAAATCTCATGAAGAGAATAACACACAAAAATTTACTAATCGAACTACCAAGATATTCTCCAGGTTTGCCTAGATTAAATATAATTAATAAGCATGTCATTTTTATATGAATTAATATTTATATTTTGTGTGTATAAATAGATATTGGTGTGCTTTTGGCCCAGAGGATAATAGAAATAAACCTTAAAACATGGAAAGGATACGAAGGTTTACCCAAAAAAGGGGTTGTCAAACCCACTTTTATGTTAGGGTCATGTATGGTAGACCACAAGTTGCAATAATTAAATATAATGATTAGAGCCATTGTGATGCCAATGGTGAATTTTATCATGGAAGGGATGACACTTCTGGTGATCCATAGAGCAATTTTGCATTGAGGTTATCGAATGAATGCAAATCATATATTGAGTCTTTATTGCTAATGGGTGTGGGGATTCACACAATATGTGAACAACACTACTTAGACCATGGTTTGACTGAGTTGATGAATAAGAGGGATGCATGCTTGTTGATATAATATGTGTTGAATGCATGGAAAAGAGTGCGCTCCATTCGATCCCAAAAGAATGAAGATGATGCAAAAAGTGTCAGTTTGTGGCATG
The DNA here is from genome assembly GCA_027924645.1 of Cunninghamia lanceolata. Taxonomy (NCBI): domain Eukaryota; kingdom Viridiplantae; phylum Streptophyta; class Pinopsida; order Cupressales; family Cupressaceae; genus Cunninghamia; species Cunninghamia lanceolata. The sequence continues at coordinate 5,678,603 of BSBN01001807.1, forward strand.
TAGAGGAGAAAGTGTTACAAGTATGGACCTAACCGGTGTTGTCATTGATGTCAACATACTTCTGTTGCATTAATCATAAGGATTAGATGAACTGTTTGCTAAGGATATTGAGAAAATTGTTCATTTCAGGAACATTGAAGAACAGTGAAGACAGTAAGGTAAAAGTCCTAGTTAAGATGAGGATCAGAGGATGTGGTTTAAAGGGTTTGTAGATAGGTGTCTTAAGATGATCCAATAAAGATTTCAGAGGTCTGCATGAAGATTTGAAGAAGTTATGGCCACTCAAGTAAAACCAGTTCTGGCAGGTGTACAGAGGTGACAGAGTGATATAGATAGGTCCAGTGAGATCCGGAAATGCATTATCCTATTCTGTAGATTTGGTGGAGTGTAGTGCCCCTCATCTCGTCGTCCATCGGATTGATGTTTGTTTAGACTTTATGATAGTGTCTTAGATCGTAGATGATGGATCTCTTGTTATTTTGCTAATTCATTATGGACCTAATCAGTATAGTAACAATTGCTGATGTTGGATTCTATTATCTTATGCTTTACAATTTGATAAATAAACTGGATGTTTTAGATGCTTTGATGTTATTCACTATATGGGATTGGAAGTTAGTTGATCATTTTATAGACTAGTAATCTGATACTTTGTCCAATATAGTTGATTGTCATTCATAAACGTGAATGGAACAGTGTCGTATTACTCATTCTCGAGTACACTACCTCACTGCGATTTCCATTCACTATAGGACTGCGTGTGATGTATATGTATATCTTGTTATGGTTAACCGTGTGTTGCTGTAGGATGCAGGTACTAGGCATCGACTCCACCTGATTACCAGGTCTGAGCGTGCCTTCGCCAATGGATTAGTTGGTTGGAGTTAACGTGAGGTCCCTAGTCAGTGTTCCTTGGTCGTCAGTTTACCCTTGTGGTTATTGGTTGTCGTTCGATCATGTCTTGCCGTCAGGTAAAACTATACCTTGGGGTCTAACTAGTTCTGAAGGTGTTTAAGTATGTGTGGTAGTGTTGTGCTTTAATTAGAATCTTTATACGAAAGAGTATAAATGTTGTTAAATGGGCATAATGTCGTTAGCTGTCGATTATCATTATAAATAAATTATTATTTTATTAGAAGTGTTGTTGTTAAATAAAGTTGTAAGAAATTTGTATTGTCGATATAATATTATTTATAATAAATATTTAAATAAATAAATAGTAGTAATCATGTTGTAAATTGTGATTCACAACTTGATTAATAAAATAAATTAAAGTATAGTTACAAATTATAGATAGTCGAAATAGTACTATTCTATTAATAACAATATATTGGGTCGGCTATAAAGAAATTAGATTTTATCTGAAATTATGTGCTTACATTTAAAAAAATAATAATAAAGGAAACTAAATAATATTTGGGGATCTTTAAATTAAATAAAATATATTTTTTAGAGGAGAGTTGCTCGGGATCGCGTGCCAAGTCCTTGGTAGATGAGAGAGGTTGTGTTATAATAGAGCAGTAGAGGCCTTAAGGACGGCATGATAGGTACACGAAGGGAGAAGAAGGCTGGAATAGGCGGCTTGGATATGCAACAATTGAAGCAGACCTGTTGAACCGGCATCGTAGCCAGGTTCCTTGGAATACTTGCCTTCTTTCACTGTTTCTTTTCTCTGAATCTGAGCATGTTGATTGTTGCTTCTTTATCTGCAAATGAAATGGTTTTTGGTTAAATGATTTTCTGCCAGGACTCTCTGTCTGATTCTTTTTCTAAATCTTTTTCTGAATCTGCACTTGTCAATGATGAATGCTATATTAATTTTGAAACAGATTCCTTTTTGTTTGATTTGCCTCCTTCAAACTGCCAGGTTATTCTGTAGTTCTGTGTTAAGGACTGTTTCATGGTGAACTGTAGGTCGGTACCGTAAACATAGCATCAGGCATTCCTTTAGATTTTCTTTTTCTTTATATGAACAGTGTTTTCAATCTTAGAACCAGCCGAATTGAATCCGAGGAATTGAATAAGGGCATTACTTTTCCATTGGTTTTAAACCAGAAGTAGCGTCCTTGTAATTGTCTTCCGGTTAGTTCTAGATGAGATTGCCACCAATCTCTTTGTTAACTGATTCGTTCTCCTTAGGTGGAGCCATGAATACATCAATGTATTGATTTTGCAATTCCAGATCTCAATTGCTAAACTACTATATCGAGGCACAAACTTCTTTTATGCTCAGGGTTTTCGTTTAGCGGTAGGAAAATGTGGCTTAGTGCACAGATGGCTTTATGTCTCCGTCTGCATTGGCTTAGAGTTGCTAAAGTTTCCTTGTTACCATTCGCTGTGGTAATCAAATTCTGTCTAATGACATTCCGTTAAACTGGAAACCAGAAAGTAAATAAACTCTTGGGGGGGGTCCACTTATACCTCTGGCCAGTCATTATAAATGGCATCGAACCCTAGTTTGTTGTTAGAGATCTGATATCTGCAATGGACCGGGTGAATATATAAACCGCTATTGTTAATCACCGTTATAATCCGGAGGAATGCAATCTACTAAGGTCTAATTTCTAATCTTATGCAATTCACGATGGTAGGTAGAAAATGATATTTCAGATGAATAACAAAGGTAGCGGATTACACTTGCCAGCATTATTACCACTAACCGCAACTGACTAAATTATTAAGCCAACAATTGACCTGTAAGACTTTTTTGGCTTACCCATCGCACACACTGAAGTGCGATTACTAGTTTAAAGGATAATTCGTTGCTTCTTGGCACTAAATCTAACAATCGATCTGAGTGGTAGGCATTAGTGCACGGTCCTTTCCTGGCTTTATCGTTCAACTGAGATAAGTTTACTGTCAAGGGCAATTCGATGGTAGTGATCAATGCTCTAAGTCGAGGGTTGCTTCTGAATTGGTGGCTTTCCAGCATGTTGGACGAGGCTAAATCTGTGTGAAAAGCTCAACTTTATTTGTTTACCAGCAGTGTTATTATCGATGATAGAGATATAATGTTGATGCTCTATTAAATTGATTTGCCTTTGTCAAAAATATAGTTGTCTAGGTAGAATGACTATCTTAGATTCTGATTCGCACAGAAAGCATTGCAGATCGATTGTAAGCATCGTGGGCTTGATCCCAATTGTTGTGGTTTGATCTATCATGTGGATCTGATCTGTGATTGGAAGGTTGAATTGATATAATGTATGTTTGAAGATTTGTTTGCCTTCGCTTGTTGATATCTACATACAACCATTCTCCCCTGGACACATTTGGTCGTATGAAAAGTTGGGTTCCAATGGATCTCGATCCCTGTGATTGGGAAGGTGTAAGCTGCGTGAACAGCATGGGTGGCCCTAGAGTGTGGTCACTCAATCTCAGTGGTATGAATTTAACAGGGAGCATATCAGCGGGTATTTCAAATTTGACTTGTTTGAAGGTTTTTTAATGTTTCTAAGAATAAGTTATCAGGCGAGATACCACCTGAGCTTGGCATGCTCTTGCAATTAGAGATTCTTGATCTGAGCACCAATAGGATGCAAAGTGAAATTCCTATACAGTTAGGGCAGTTGTCATCCTTGAGAAAACTTTATTTATTTGAGAATCATGTTAGAGGAACTCTGCCTCAGGAGCTTGGCAATCTGTCATCTCTTGTGGAACTTGTTATCTATACCAATAATCTCACTGGTCCATTACCTCCTTCATTCAAAAATCTCAAGAACTTGGAAATCATCCGAGCTGGGCAAAATATATTGTCAGGGCCCATTCCCGCAGAATTTAGTGAGTGTGATAGCTTGCAGGTCCTTGGATTGGCACAGAATCAATTTTAAGGGGATTCATTCCTAAAGAGCTCAGTCACATAAAAGGCTTGCACCTACTTTATCTGTTTCAGAACAAACTTAATGGAATCATTCCTCGAGAACTGGGACAATTAAGGAATATCTGGAAGTTGGATCTTTCCATAAATCAACTCAGTGGTAGCATCCCAATTGAATTTCAATATCTGACATGTTTGGGATACCTACAACTTTTTGACAATGCATTAAGTGGCACTATTCCTCCAGAAATTGGAGTTCACAGTAATCTTACAATACTTGATGTATCAGAGAATAGTCTAAGTGGGAGCATACCAAGTTATGATTGCAAATCAGAGTAACTGACATTATTAAACCTCTGGTCAAGTCAGCTAGTGGGATGACCTTGATGTGGCCTTACGGAGAATTTAAAGCTTTCTCTATCCCAGCGTGACTAAATGGTCTTTTAAAATTCATTTTTGTTATGACAGGAATAAACCATTGGCAGTCATGTCACTAGAAGTTCCATTGCCTCACAATACACTTCATATTCCTGATCTGATTTTGTGTTCTTGTATGCATTTGAGTAGATTGATGCAACTGCTAGCTTATTTGCTGAGAAGACAATGATTAAATCATGAATGTTAGGCATGATGCCTCTCGAAATATACAGCTTGTGTCAGTTGAGGGATGATAAGATCACGAATGTCTGGCAGTGCATGTTCTGATCCAGGTTGCTTACATTTAAAAGTTCAGCTTTTTGGACATTTGAGATTGCACAACTTCTGTAATTAATGATGATATGCGATCTGTGAAAGAAACTATTCTGTTGTAGTTGCCATCATTATATTCTTACTGAGTTTAACATTATGCAAATGGCAAAGCCTTTTATATCAGTGAATATAGATCTGCTGTGACAAAATGTGTAAGTTCAAATTGAATGTAGTGCACACTTGGTCAAGTATTGGCCATCCCCACCTCGCAGCAGATAGACTAGAAGCCATCCACAATCCAAGCATTAGAAATACCTAGAATTAAGATGAGTCCTTTAAATCAGAGCCTAGTGCAGATGTATCTCATATGAAGACCGAGTTAGATTGAGGTTTTTGATGGAATATGGATACAGATGGTTCAGTTTAGTATGCAGTCAGTGGAGGATTATTTTCCCTTCTCTTTTGCTGTTGTAAGCAATCTCAATATTGTAATTGAGCAGCAAAATGGTGTCGGATGTTTGTATGGTACTGAGCATTTAGCAATAAAAACGTAGATGAAAATGGTAGTCTGTACATGTAGGCTTATTCACAGAGCTGTATGTTTTGTGTGATGTCTGTCTGCAGTGGTATACGTTATTCTCCTTAAAGCCAATAAGCATCTCAGTAAACTGTGGAGGGTTTACCCACGCAGATCACACCCTTAGTGGAGTTTAGCGTCTTGTTCCTCATACACAGTGAACATTTCATAACCTTAGAGTCTCAGATTGTATTCTGCAATCTTATTGTAGAATATCTCATCCACATTATGCTCTAAGAAATCGGTGGTGCCATCATGGATTATTGCTTTAAAGACATATGGTAGATCTAATAACTATCTCCATATTCTTGAGGTTTAACTTTATCTTTTGCATTTAGGGTGCCATTTATAAGGAAACCTTGGAAACCACTATACATTTCAAGACATAATCCTCTACTCTTATTGTCACTCGACATATAGGCTATTGTTGGGCATTCAGCTGTCCACAACATCAGCAAGTAATTAGTTAATCCATAATTTCATATTTCCATGTGATCCCATTTAGGAGTTGTTCTCTGTTTAGGAGCTGTGGTTTTGATATTCCTTCGAAGCATTATTAAGGTGTTGGGAACTCAAAGAACATCCTTGGAACCTTCGAAACATTAATCCTCAAACCTATTGCCTTCATTTTCTGTGACCATGGACTTTCGTGAAAAATGTTGTGATAGAAAGAAAACTGTTGAAATATTACTGCCAATTATATCATTTACAAGTTTGAATGAGTTAGATGGACGCTACCAGAAGTTATTAGACTAAACTAATATCATCCATTTCAATGATTAAGCGGTCATTAACAATTTCACACCATCTCTGTGATCAGTGCTTACAATTCAATAGGTTATTACACTTGAAACAGATATAGTAGAAGCATTTACCAGTAAACTGTAATGCTTTGGGAACGAACATAGTTGATACATCTATCAAATTTTGACAGCGTAGTCCCGATCTTCTTCTTAAATAGATTTAAATCATCTTTGATTAAAACATTTCAGACACATCATTATGACGAAGAAATCCAAGCATAGTAAACTGTTATCTGATTGAGGTCAAGAATATCTGAAGGACCGTATTAGGGTAGGACTTAGAGGAAAACGAAAACATTGATGTTCATTGTTGATGGTAGGACCTTTGTCCTCGTTGTATTGCTGTATAGTTATAAGGTATTGTTTTAGTACTTAATCCAACGTTGGAAAGGTAAGTTAATCAGTGTAAAATTTGTTATACTTGTGTTTTTATAATTTATCTTTAGCAACAAAATGTAGAATATTTAGATAATTTAATTGTAATGTATTAGTATAATTGTTTTATTTATTGTGAATTCAATTAGTTTGATTTATAGAGATAATGTAATCCATTGTTGATTTCATTACAAAGTTATTTATGATGAGCCAAGAAGGAATTTTAGTGTTTAATTTCTAGAATCTGAATTGTACTGTGTGAGTTAAGTATTTCTATTGTCGTAAAGAGTCGAATTGAGAGTGGTCAAACTCAAAATTCCAGAGGCTTAGTTGGTCGTAGTGTGGATGGATGTTTTTGTATTTGTGATGTTGTAACGATTATGTGATTCAAATTTAGTATGAAGTATAATGGAGTATTGACTAAGTTGATTATGTGTTTTGTGATATAATATTCTCTGGATGAGATATTTAACCAGTTGTGACTATCTTGTATCCATTTTGTTGTAATTGTTGTTTGGAGAGACCTGGTATCTGTAAAAGTGTAAAATGTTGTAATGCTATAGGCGATGGATAACAATTGGTGTTATGATTCTGTTGTAATGCAAGAGGGTTTATGCCTTGCAATGAACATGTGTGTGTATTGTTATAATGCCTTGTATGATGGTTAAGGTTTACTAGGTGTTAGGAAGGAGAGTGGCTTTCAACGTGGGGCCGGCGCCCAAAGTGGTAGTCAGGATAACCCGTTGAAAGTAGATTAATCAAGTGATAACCTAAAAAGAACTAGGGGGTTAAGGGTAGTTTTCACATTAAACAAGATTAATGGATTCCTCTCCCATGGCCTGTAGTGCTTGTATAGACTAAGGATGGGTAGAGAAGGCCTGGTTGGCATGATTGACTTCCTTGTCCTCACGAAAGGAAGGTCGGTTCTGCATGTGTCACCCTATGGGGCCGTCGCCTAGTGAGAGGCTGTCAAGATAACCATAGATTGGGGCCGGCGCCTAGTGAGAGGCTGTCAGGATAACCATGTTAGGACCGTGCGATGACACTCTCCCTACTACAACCTAGCATTCCTTGTTTGGTCTCTCCACTTATGTTATGTTTCACCTCTGGAAGTTAAGTTGTGTTGTGTTGTTATGTTATTGCCATGTGTTGTATTAGTGTTTGGTTGTCCTTTGTTCTTGTTGTCTTTTGTCTACCTGACTGTTTTGTTTGGGACCTCATGTTAACTCCTAGCTCGGGGGGTGGACCTTAGGGTTCCGCATGGTCGGGTGGAAGAGCTATTTTATCCTTTGGTTACTCTTGTCAAGATCTTACGTAGAAAAGGATTTCTTCCAGTTGTACTTGTTCCAATGATGATTATGTAAGTGTATAACCTTGTACCAGATTTGTGTAACAGAACATTCTTTATGTATGCAATTTTGATGTAGACTAAAAGTGGCAATGTAATGATGTCTTGAGGTACTTATATGAAAGCATTTCAGTTATGTATTTAATCTTGTAGATTCCATTATTTGATGATTTGCAATGAATGTGAATAAGTTATTTATTTGAGCATGGATTTGGATCAGTTACTGATGTATATTAAATTATGTTAGTTGATTTGTTAAGTGACGCAGCCTTGGACCCTTAGAGAATATGTCGTAATTAGTTGTGTTAACGTTACTTAATCATTTAAAAAAAAAAATGTTCCTGTTTCATGTAGCATAAGTGTGTATTCTTTAAGGTGTTCAAGGCGGGCGTTACATCTGGTATCAGAGCCAAGTTTCTAACACTCGGTACTCTAGGATTTATATTAGCCCATTAAGCTATGCTAGTTGTTTAAACTCTGAAGAATATATTCATTCGTAGCCCTTGTCTAGCAACCTGAAAATGTTAAGTGGCAAATGGAATTAGCCTCTGGATCTAGGGTAACAGTGGACTCTTTTGTGTATGGTTGTGAGTTGAAGATAGGTCCCTTATCTACCACGACGGATCTTTGCATTATACCACTAGGATCCTATGACATAGTGTTGGGATGGATGGGTTGGATGCCCATCGTGTAGTGAAGAGACTTCAGCTACCTGGGAAGATGCATCCCGAATGCGAGAGCTATATCCATATTTGTTCGCAGGCTTCTAGGAGTAAGCCTGATCCTAGGGGGGAGGATGTAGTGCCCCTCATCTCGTCGTCCATCGGATTGATGTTTGTTTAGACTTTATGATAGTGTCTTAGATCGTAGATGATGGATCTCTTGTTATTTTGCTAATTCATTATGGACCTAATCAGTATAGTAACAATTGTTGATGTTGGATTCTATTATCTTATGCTTTACAATTTGATAAATAAACTGGATGTTTTAGATGCTTTGACGTTATTCACTATATGGGATTGGAAGTTAGTTGATCATTTTATAGACTAGTAATCTGATACTTTGTCCAATATAGTTGATTGTTATTCATAAACGTGAATGGAACAGTGTCGTATTACTCGTTCTCGAGTACCCTACCTCACTGCGATTTCCATTCCCTATAGGACTGCGTGTGATGTATATGTATATCTTGTTATGGTTAACCGTGTGTTGCTGTAGGATGTAGGTACTAGGCATCGACTCCACCTGATTACCAGGTCTGAGCGTGCCTTCGCCAATGGATTAGTTGGTTGGAGTTAACGTGAGGTCCCTAGTCAGTGTTCCTTGGTCGTCAGTTTACCCTTGTGGTTATTGGTTGTCGTTCGATCATGTCTTGCCGTCAGGTAAAACTATACCTTGGGGTCTAACTAGTTCTGAAGGTGTTTAAGTATGTGTGGTAGTGTTGTGCTTTAATTAGAATCTTTATACGAAAGAGTATAAATGTTGTTAAATGGGCATAATATCGTTAGCTGTCGATTATCGTTATAAATAAATTATTATTTTATTAGAAGTGTTGTTAAATAAAGTTGTAAGAAATTTGTATTGTCGATATAATATTATTTATAATAAATATTTAAATAAATAAATAGTAGTAATCATGTTGTAAATTGTGATTCACAACTTGATTAATAAAATAAATTATAGTTACAAATTATAGATAGTCGAAATAGTACTATTCTATTAATAACAATATATTGGGTTGGCTATAAAGAAATTAGATTTTATCTGAAATCATGTGCTTACATTTAAAAAAATAATAATAAAGTAAAATAAATAATATTTGGGGATCTTTAAATTAAATAAAATATATTTTTTAGAGGAGAGTTGCTCGGGATCGCGTGCCAAGTCCTTGGTAGATGAGAGAGGCTGTGTTATAATAGAGCAGTAGAGGCCTTAAGGACGGCATGACAGGTACACGAAGGGAGAAGAAGGTTGGAATAGGCGGCTTGGATCTGCAACAATTGAAGCAGACCTGTTGAACCGGCATCGTAGCCAGGTTCCTTGGAATACTTGCCTTCTTTCACTATTTCTTTTCTCTGAATCTGAGCATGTTGATTGTTGCTTCTTTATCTGCAAATGAAATGGTTTTTGGTTAAATGATTTTCTATCGGGACTCTCTGTCTGATTCTTTTTCTAAATCTTTTTCTAAATCTGTACTTGTCAATGATGAATGCTATATTAATTTCGAAACGGAATCCTTTTTGTTTGATTTGCCTCCTTCAAACTGCCAGGTTATTCTGTAGTTCTGTGTTAAGGACGGTTTCATGGTGAACTGTACGTCGGTACCGTAAACATAGAATCATGCATTCCTTTAGTTTTTCTTTTTCTTTATATGAACAGTGTTTTCAATCTTAGAACCAGCCGAATTGAATCCGACGAATTGAACAAGGGCATTACTTTTCCATTGGTTTTAAACTAGAAGTAGCGTCCTTGTAATTGTCTTCCAGTTAGTTCTAGATGAGATCGCCACCAATCTCTTTGTTAACTGATTCGTTCTCCTTAGGTGGAGCCATGAATACATCAATGTATTGATTTTGCAATTCCAGATCTCAGTTGCTAAACTGGTATATCGAGGCACAAACTTCTTTTATGCTCAGGGTTTTCGTTTAGCGGTAGGAAAATGTGGCTTAGTGCACAGATGGCTTTATGTCTCCGTCTACATTGGCTTAGAGTTGCTAAAGTTTCCTTGTCACCATTCGCTGTGGTAATCAAATTCTGTCTAATGACATTCCGTTAAACTGGAAACCAGAAAGTAAATAAACTCTTGGGGGGCGGTCCACTTATACCTCTAGCCAGTCATTATAAATGGCATCGAACCCTAGTTTGTTGTTAGAGATCTGATATCTGCAATGGACCGGGTGAATATATAAACCGCTATTGTTAATCACCGTTATAATCCGGAGGAATGCAATCTACTAAGGTCTAATTTCTAATCTTATGCAATTCACGATGGTAGGTAGAAAACGATATTTTAGATGAATAACAAAGGTAGCGGATTACACTTGCCAGCATTATTACCACTAACCGCAACTGACTAAATTATTAAGCCAACAATTGACCTTTAAGACTTTTTTGGCTTACCCATCGCACACACTGAAGTGCGATTACTAGTTTAAAGGATAATTCGTTGCTTCTTGGCACTAAATCTAACAATCGATCTGAGTGGTAGGCATTAGTGCACGGTCCTTTCCTGGCTTTATCGTTCAACTGAGATAAGTTTACTGTCAAGGGCAATTCGATGGTAGTGATCAATGCTCTAAGTCGAGGGTTGCTTCTGAATTGGCGGCTTTCCAGCATGCTGGACGAGGCTAAATCTGTGTGAAAAGCTCAACTTTATTTGTTTACCAGTAGTGTTATTATCGATGATAGAGATATAATGTTGATGCTCTGTTAAATTGATTTTGCTTTGTCAAAAATATAGTTGTCTGGGTAGAATGACTATCTTAGATTCTGATTCGCACAGAAAGCATTGCAAATCGATTGTAAGCATCGTGGGCTTGATCCCAACTGTTGTGGTTTGATCTATCACGTGGATCTGATCTATGATTGGAAGGTTGAATTGATATAATCTATGTTTGAAGATTTGTTTGCCTTCACTTGTTGATGTCTACACACAACCATTCTCCCTTGGACACATTTGGTTGTATGAAAAGTTGGGTTCCAATGGATCTCGATCCTTGTGATTGGGAAGGTGTAAGCTGCGAGAACAACATGGGTGGCCCTAGAGTGTTGTCACTCAATCTCAGTGGTATGAATTTGACAGGGAGCATATCAGCGGGTATTTCAAATTTGACTTGTTTGAAGTTTTTTTTAATGTTTCTAAGAATAAGTTATCAGGCGAGATACCGCCTGAGCTTGGCATGCTCTTACAATTAGAGATTCTTGATCTAAGCACCAATAGGATGCAAAGTGAAATTTCTATACAGTTAGGGCAGTTGTCATCCTTGAGAAAACTTTATTTATTTGAGAATCATGTTAGAGGAACTCTGCCTCAGGAGCTTGGCAATCTGTCATCTCTTGTGGAACTTGTTATCTATACCAATAATCTCACTGGTCCGTTACCTCCTTCGTCCAAAAATCTCAAGAACTTGGAAATCATCCGAGCTGGGCAAAATATGTTGTCAGGGCCCATTCCCGCAGAATTTAGTGAGTGTGATAGCTTGCAGGTCCTTGGATTGGCACAGAATCAATTTTAAGGGGATTCATTCCTAAAGAGCTCAGTCACATAAAAGGCTTGCACCTGCTTTATCTATTTCAGAACAAACTTAATGGAATCATTCCTCGAGAACTGGGACAATTAAGGAATATCTGGAAGTTGGATCTTTCCATAAATCAACTCAGTGGTAGCATCCCAATTGAATTTCAATATCTGACCTGTTTGGGATACCTACAACTTTTTGACAATGCATTAAGTGGCACTATTCCTCCAGAAATTGGAGTTCACAGTAATCTTACAATACTTGATGTATCAGAGAACAGTCTAAGTGGGAGCATACCAAGTTATGATTGCTAATCAAAGTAACTGACATTATTAAACCTCTGGTCAAGTCAGCTAGTGGGATGACCTTGATGTGGCCTTACAGAGAATTTAAAGCTTTCTCTATCCTGGAGTGACTAAATGGTCTCTTAAAATTCATTTTTGTTATGACAGGAATAAACCGTTGGCAGTCATGTCACTAGAAGTTCCATTGCCTTACAATACGCTTCATATTCCTGATCCGATTTTGTGTTCTTGTATGCATTTGAGTAGATTGATGCAACTGCTGGCTTATTTGCTGAGAAGACAATTATTAAATCATGAATGTTAGGCATGATGCCTCTCGAAATATACAGCTTGTGTCAGTTGAGGGATGATAAGATCACGAATGTCTGGCAGTGCATGTTCTGATCCAGGTTGCTTACATTTAAAAGTTCAGCTTTTTGGACATTTGAGATTGTACAACTTCTGTAATTAATGATGATATGCGATCTGTGAAAGAAACTGTTCTGTTGCAGTTGCCATCATTATATTATTACTGAGTTTAACATTATGCAAATGGCAAAGCCTTTTATATCAGTGAATATAGATCTGCTGTGACAAAATGTGTAAGTTCAAATTGAATGTAGTGCACACTTGGTCAAGTATTGGCCATCCCCACCTCGCAGCAGATAGACTAGAAGCCATCCACAATCCAAGCATTAGAAATACCTAGAATTAAGATGAGTCCTTTAAATCAGAGCCTAGTGCAGATGCATCTCATATGAAGCCTGAGTTAGATTGAGGTTTTTGATGGAATATGGATACAAATGGTTCAGTTTGGTATGCAGTCAGTGGAGGATTATTTTCCCTTCTCTTTTGCTGTTGTAAGCAATCTCTATATTGTAATTGAGCAGCAAAATGGTGTCCGATGTTTGTATGGTACTGAGCATTTAGCAATAAAAACGTACATGAAAATGGTAGTCTGTACATGTAGGCTTATTCACAGAGCTGTATGTTTTGTGTGATGTCTGTCTGCAGTGGTATACGTTATTCTCCTTAAAGCCAATAAGCATCTCAGTAAACTGTGGAGGGTTTACCCACACAGATCACACCCTTAGTGGAGTTTAGCGTCTTGTTCCTCATACACAGTGAACATTTCATAACCTTAGAGTCTCAGATTGTATTCTGCAATCTTATTGTGGAATATCTCATCCACATTATGCTCTAAGCAATCGGTGGTGCCATCATGGATTATTGCTTTTAAGACATATGGTAGATCTAATAACTATCTCCATATTCTTGAGGTTTAACTTTATCTTTTGCATTTAGGGTGCCATTTATAAGGAAACCTTGGAAAACACTATACATTTCAAGACATAATGCTCTACTCTTATTGTCACTCGACATATAGGCTATTGTTGGGCATTCAGCTGTCCACAACGTCAGCAAGTAATTAGTTAATCCATAATTTCATATTTCCATGTGATCCCATTTAGGAGTTGTTCTCTGTTTAGGAGCTGTGGTTTTGATATTCCTTGGAAGCATTATTAAGGTGTTGGGATCTCAAAGAACATCCTTGGAACCTTAGAAACATTAATCCTCAAACCTATTGCCTTCATTTTCTGTGACCATGGACTTTCGTGAAAAATGTTGTGATAGAAAGAAAACAGTTGAAGTGTTACTGCCAATTATATCATTTGCAAGTTTGAAGGAGTTAGATGGACGCTACCAGAAGTTATTAGACTAAACTAATATCATCCATTTCAATGATTAAGCGGTCATTAACAATTTCACACCATCTCTGTGATCAGTGCTTACAATTCAATAGGTTATTACACTTGAAACAGATATAGTAGAAGCATTTACCAGTAAACTGTAATGCTTTGGGAACGAACATAGTTGATACATCTATCAAATTTTGACGGCGTAGTCCCGATCTTCTTCTTAGATAGATTTAAATCATCATTGATTAAAACATTTCAAAGACATCGTTATGACGAAGAAATCCAAGCATAGTAAACTGTTATCTGATTGAGGTCAAGAATATCTGAAGGACCGTATTAGGGTAGGACTTAGAGGAAAACGAAAACATTGATGTTCATTGTTGATGGTAGGACCTTTGTCCTCATTGTATTGCCGTATAGTTATAAGGTATTGTTTTAGTACTTAATCCAACGTTGGAAAGGTAAGTTAATCAGTGTAAAATTTGTTATACTTGTGTTTTTATAATTTATCTTTAGCAACAAAATGTAGAATATTTAGATAATTTAATTGTAATGTATTAGTATAATTGTTGTATTTATTGTGAATTCAATTAGTTTGATTTATAGAGATAATGTAATCCATTGTTGATTTCATTACAAAGTTATTTATGATGAGCCAAGAAGGAATTTTAGTGTTTAATTTCTAGAATCTGAATTGTACTGTGTTAGTTAAGTATTTCTATTGCCGTAAAGAGTTGAATTGAGAGTGGTCAAACTTGAAATTCCAGAGGCTTAGTTGGTCGTAGTGTGGATGGATGTTTTTGTATTTGTGATGTTGTAACGATTATGTGATTCAAATTTAGTATGAAGTATAATGGAGTATTGACTAATTTGATTATGTGTTTTGTGATATAATATTCTCTGGATGAGATATTTAACCAGTTGTGACTATCTTGTATCCGTTTTGTCGTAATTGTTGTTTGGAGAGACCTGGTATCTGTAAAAGTGTAAAATGTTGTAATGCTATAGGCGATGGATAACAATTGGTGTTATGATTCTGTTGTAATGCAAGAGGGTTTATGCCTTGCAATGAACATGTGTGTGTATTGCTATAATGCCTTGTATGATGGTTAAGGTTTACTAGGTGTTAGGAAGGAGAGTGGCTTTCAACGTGGGGCCGGCGCCCAAAGTGGCAGTCAGGATAACCCGTTGAAAGTAGATTAATCAAGTGATAACCTAAAAAGAACTAGGGGTTAAGGGTAGTTTTCACATTAAACAAGATTAATGGATTCCTCTCCCATGGCCTGTAGTGCTTGTATAGACTAAGGATGGGTAGAGAAGGCCTGGTTGGCATGATTGACTTCCTTGTCCTCACGAAAGGAAGGTCGATTCTGCATGTGTCACCCTATGGGGCCGGTGCCTAGTGAGAGGCTGTCAAGATAACCATAGATGGGGGCCGGCGCCTAGTGAGAGGCTGTCAGGATACCCATGTTAGGACCGTGCGATGACACTCTCCCTACTACAAGCTAGCATTCCTTGTTTGGTCTCTCCACTTATGTTATGTTTCGCCTCTGGAAGTTAAGTTGTGTTGTGTTGTTTATGTTATTGCCATGTGTAGTATTGGTGTTTGGTTGTCCTTTGTTCTTGTTGTCTTTTGTCTACCTAACTGTTTTGTTTGGGACCTCATGTTAACTCCTAGCTCGGGGGGTGGACCTTAGGGTTCCACATGGTCGGGTTGAAGAGCTATTTTATCCTTTGGTTACTCTTGTCAAGATCTTATGCAGAAAAGGATTTGTTCTAGTTGTACTTGTTCCAATGATGATTATGTAAGTGTATAACCTTGTACCAGATTTGTGTAACAGAACATTCTTTATGTATGCAATTTTGATGTAGACTAAAAGTGGCAATGTAATGATGTCTTGAGGTACTTATATGAAAGCATTTCAGTTATGTATTTAATCATGCAGATTCCGTTATTTGATGATTTGCAATGAATGTGAATAAGTTATTTATTTGAGCATGGATTTGGATCGATTACTGATGTATATTAAATTATGTTAGTTGATTTGTTAAGTGATGCAGCCTTGGACCCTTAGAGAATATGTCGTAATTAGTTGTGTTAACGTTACTTAATCATTTAAAAAAAAAAATGTTCCTGTTTCATGTAGCATAAGTGTGTATTCTTTAAGGTGTTCAAGGCGGGCGTTACATCTGGTATCAGAGCCAAGTTTCTAACACTAGGTACTCTAGGATTTATATTAGCCCATTAAGCTATGCTAGTTGTTTAAACTCTGAAGAATATATTCATTCGTAGCCCTTGTCTAGGAACCTGAAAATGTTAAGTGGCAAATGGAATTAGCCTCTGGATCTAGGGTAACAGTGGACTCTTTTGTGTATGGTTGTGAGTTGAAGATAGGTCCCTTATCTACCACGACGGATCTTTGCATTATACCACTAGGATCCTATGACATAGTGTTGGGATGGATGGGTTGGATGCCCATCGTGTAGTGAAGAGACTTCAGCTACCTGGGAAGATGCATCCCGAATGCGAGAGCTATATCCATATTTGTTCGCAGGCTTCTAGGAGTAAGCCTGATCCTAGGGGGGGAGGATGTAGTGCCCCTCATCTCGTCGTCCATCGGATTGATGTTTGTTTAGACTTTATGATAGTGTCTTAGATCGTAGATGATGGATCTCTTGTTATTTTGCTAATTCATTATGTACCTAATCAGTATAGTAACAATTGTTGATGTTGGATTCTATTATCTTATGCTTTACAATTTGATAAATAAACTGGATGTTTTAGATGCTTTGATGTTATTCACTATATGGGATTGGAAGTTAGTTGATCATTTTATAGACTAGTAATCTGATACTTTGTCCAATATAGTTGATTGTTATTCATAAATGTGAATGGAACAGTGTCGTATTACTCGTTCTCAAGTACCCTACCTCACTGCGATTTCCATTCACTATAGGACTGCATGTGATGTATATGTATATCTTGTTATGGTTAACCGTGTGTTGCTGCAGGATGTAGGTACTAGGCATCGACTCCACCTGATTACCAGGTCTGAGCGTTCCTTTGCCAATGGATTAGTTGGTTGGAGTTAACATGAGGTCCCTAGTCAGTGTTCCTTGGTCGTCAGTTTACCCTTGTGGTTATTGGTTGTCGTTCGATCATGTCTTACCGTCAGGTAAAACTATACCTTGGGGTCTAACTAGTTCTGAAGGTGTTTAAGTATGTGTGGTAGTGTTGTGCTTTAATTAGAATCTTTATACGAAAGAGTATAAATGTTGTTAAATGGGCATAATGTCGTTAGCTGTCAATTATCGTTATAAATAAATTATTATTTTATTAGAAGTGTTGTTGTTAAATAAAGTTGTAAGAAATTTGTATTGTCGATATAATATTATTTATAATAAATATTTAAATAAATAAATAGTAGTAATCATGTTGTAAATTGTGATTCACAACTTGATTAATAAAATAAATTAAAGTATAGTTACAAATTATAGATAGTCGAAATAGTACTATTCTATTAATAACAATATATTGGGTCGGCTATAAAGAAATTAGATTTTATCTGAAATCATGTGCTTACATTTAAAAAAATAATAATAAAGTAAAATAAATAATATTTGGGGATCTTTAAATTAAATAAAATATATTTTTTAGAGGAGAGTTGCTTAGGATCGCGTGCCAAGTCCTTGGTAGATGAGAGAGGCTGTGTTATAATAGAGCAGTAGAGGCCTTAAGGATGGCATGACAGGTACACGAAGGGAGAAGAACGCTGGAATAGGCGGCTTGGATCTGCAACAATTGAAGCAGACCTGTTGAACCGGCATCGTAGCCAAGTTCCTTGGAATACTTGCCTTCTTTCACTGTTTCTTTTCTCTGAATCTGAGCATGTTGATTGTTGCTTCTTTATCTGCAAATGAAATGGTTTTTGGTTAAATGATTTTCTGTCGGGATCTCTGTCTGATTCTTTTTCTAAATCTTTTTCTGAATCTGCACTTGTCAATGATGAATGCTATATTAATTTCGAAACGGATTCCTTTTTGTTTGATTTGCCTCCTTCAAACTGCTAGGTTATTCTGTAGTTCTGTGTTAAGGACGGTTTCATGGTGAACTGTAGGTTGGTACCGTAAACATAGAATCATGCATTCCTTTAGTTTTTCTTTTTCTTTATATGAACAATGTTTTCAATCTTAGAACCAGCCGAATTGAATCCAAGGAATTGAACAAGGGCATTACTTTTCCATTGGTTTTAAACCAGAAGTAGCATCCTTGTAATTGTCTTCCGGTTAGTTCTAGATGAGATCGCCACCAATCTCTTTGTTAACTGATTCGTTCTCCTTAGGTGGAGCCATGAATACATCAATGTATTGATTTTGCAATTCCAGATCTCAGTTGCTAAACTGGTATATCGAGGCACAAACTTCTTTTATGCTCAGGGTTTTCGTTTAGCGGTAGGAAAATGTGGCTTAGTGCACAGATGGCTTTATGTCTCCGTCTGCATTGGCTTAGAGTTGCTAAAGTTTCCTTGTTACCATTCGCTGTGGTAATCAAATTCTGTCTAATGACATTCCGTTAAACTGGAAACCAGAAAGTAAATAAACTCTTGGGAGGGGGGGTCCACTTATACCTCTGGCCAGTCATTATAAATGGCATCGAACCCTAGTTTGTTGTTAGAGATCTGATATCTGCAATGGACCGGGTGAATATATAAACCGCTATTGTTAATCACCGTTATAATCCGGAGGAATGCAATCTACTAAGGTCTAATTTCTAATCTTATTCAATTCACGATGGTAGGTAGAAAATGATATTTCAGATGAATAACAAAGGTAGCGGATTACACTTGCCAGCATTATTACCACTAACTGCAACTGACTAAATTATTAAGCCAACAATTGACCTTTAAGACTTTTTTGGCTTACCCATCGCACACACTGAAGTGCGATTACTAGTTTAAAGGATAATTCGTTGCTTCTTGGCACTAAATCTAACAATCGATCTGAGTGGTAGGCATTAGTGCACGGTCCTTTCCTGGCTTTATCGTTCAACTGAGATAAGTTTACTATCAAGGGCAATTTGATGATAGAGATATAATGTTGATGCTCTGTTAAATTGATTTGCCTTTGTCAAAAATATAGTTGTCTGGGTAGAATGACTATCTTAGATTCTGATTCGCGCAGAAAGCATTGCAGATCGATTGTAAGCATCGTGGGCTTGATCCAAACTGTTGTGGTTTGATCTATCACGTGGATCTGATCTGTGATTGGAAGGTTGAATTGATATAATGTATGTTTGAAGATTTGTTTGCCTTTGCTTGTTGATGTCTACATACAACCATTCTCCCTTGGACACATTTGGTCGTATGAAAAGTTGGGTTCCAATGGATCTCGATCCCTGTGATTGGAAGGTGTAAGCTGCGTGAACAGCATGGGTGGCCCTAGAGTGTGGTCACTCAATCTCAGTGGTATGAATTTAACAGGGAGCATATCAGCGGGTATTTCAAATTTGACTTGTTTGAAGGTTTTTTTAATGTTTCTAAGAATAAGTTATCAGGCGAGATACCACCTGAGCTTGGCATGCTCTTGCAATTAGAGATTCTTGATCTGAGCACTAATAGGATGCAAAGTGAAATTCCTATATAGTTAGGGCAGTTGTCATCCTTGAGAAAACTTTATTTATTTGAGAATCATGTTAGAGGAACTCTGCCTCAGGAGCTTGGCAATCTGTCATCTCTTATGGAACTTGTTATCTATACCAATAATCTCACTGGTCCGTTACCTCCTTCATTCAAAAATCTCAAGAACTTGGAAATCATCCGAGATGGGCAAAATATGTTGTCAGGGCCCATTCCCGCAGAATTTAGTGAGTGTGATAGCTTGCAGGTCCTTGGATTGGCACAGAATCAATTTTAAGGGGACTCATTCCTAAAGAGCTTAGTCACATAAAAGGCTTGCACCTGTCTATCTGTTTCAGAACAAACTTAATAGAATCATTCCTCGAGAACTATGACAATTAACGAATATCTGGAAGTTGGATCTTTCCATAAATCAACTCAGTGGTAGCATCCCAATTGAATTTCAATATCTGACCTGTTTGGGATACCTACAACTTTTTGACAATGCATTAAGTGGCACTATTCCTCCAGAAATTGGAGTTCACAGTAATCTTACAATACTTGATGTATCAGAGAATAGTCTAAGTGGGAGCATACCAAGTTATGATTGCAAATCAGAGCAACTGACATTATTAAACCTCTGGTCAAGTCAGCTAGTGGGATGACCTTGATGTGGCCTTACGGAGAATTTAAAGCTTTCTCTATCCCGGCGTGTCTAAATGGTCTCTTAAAATTCATTTTTGTTATGACAGGAATAAACCATTGGCAGTCATGTCACTAGAAGCTCCATTGCCTTACAATACGCTTCATATTCCTGATCCGGTTTTGTGTTCTTGTATGCATTTGAGTAGATTGATGCAACTGCTAGCTTATTTGCTGAGAAGACAATGATTAAATCATGAATGTTAGGCATGATGCCTCTCGAAATATACAACTTGTGTCAGTTGAGGGATGATAAGATCACGAATGTCTGGCAGTGCATGTTCTGATCTAGGTTGCTTACATTTAAAAGTTCAGCTTTTTGGACATTTGAGATTGCACAACTTCTGTAATTAATGATGATATGTGATCTGTGAAAGAAACTGTTCTGTTGTAGTTGCCATCATTATATTCTTACTGAGTTTAACATTATGCAAATGGCAAAGCCTTTTATATCAGTGAATATAGATCTGCTGTGACAAAATGTGTAAGTTCAAATTGAATGTAGTGCACACTTGGTCAAGTATTGGCCATCCCCACCTCGCAGCAGATAGACTAGAAGCCATCCACAATCCAAGCATTAGAAATACCTAGAATTAAGATGAGTCCTTTAAATCAGAGCCTAGTGCAGATGCATCTCATATGAAGACCGAGTTAGATTGAGGTTTTTGATGGAATATGGATATAGATGGTTCAGTTTGGTATGCAGTCAGTGGAGGATTATTTTCCCTTCTCTTTTGCTGTTGTAAGCAATCTCAATATTGTAATTGAGCAGCAACATGGTGTCAGATGTTTGTATGGTACTGAGCATTTAGCAATAAAAACGTAGATGAAAATGGTAGTCTGTACATGTAGGCTTATTCACAGAGCTGTATGTTTTGTGTGATGTCTGTCTGCAGTGGTATACGTTATTCTCCTTAAAGCCAATAAGCATCTCAGTAAACTGTGGAGGGTTTACCCACGCAGATCACACCCTTAGTGGACTTTAGCATCTTGTTCCTCATACACAGTGAACATTTCATAACCTTAGAGTCTCAGATTGTATTCTGCAATCTTATTGTGGAATATCTCATCCACATTATGCTCTAAGAAATCGGTGGTGCCATCATGGATTATTGCTTTTAAGACATATGGTAGATCTAATAACTATCTCCATATTCTTGAGGTTTCACTTTATCTTTTGCATTTAGGGTGCCATTTATAAGGAAACCTTGGAAACCACTATACATTTCAAGACATAATCCTCTACTCTTATTGTCACTCGACATATAGGCTATTGTTGGGCATTCAGCTGTCCACAACGTCAGCAAGCAATTAGTTAATCCATAATTTCATATTTCCATGTGATCCCATTTAGGAGTTGTTCTTTGTTTAGGAGCTGTGGTTTTGATATTCCTTGGAAGCATTGTTAAGGTGTTGGGATCTCAAAGAACATCCTTGGAACCTTCAAAACATTAATCCTCAAACCTATTGCCTTCATTTTCTGTGACCATGGATTTTCGTGAAAAATGTTGTGATAGAAAGAAAACAGTTGAAGTGTTACTGCCAATTATATCATTTGCAAGTTTGAAGGAGTTAGATGGACGCTACCAGAAGTTATTAGACTAAACTAATATCATCCATTTCAATGATTAAGTGGTCATTAACAATTTCACACCATCTCTGTGATCAGTGCTTACAATTCAATAGGTTATTACACTTGAAACAGATATAGTAGAAGCATTTACCAGTAAATTGTAATGCTTTGGGAATGAACATAGTTGATACATCTATCAAATTTTGACGGCGTAGTCTCGATCTTCTTCTTAGATAGATTTAAATCATCTTTGATTAAAACATTTCAGAGACATTGTTATGATGAAGAAATCCAAGCATAGTAAACTATTATCTGATTGAGGTCAAGAATATCTGAAGGACCGTATTAGGGTAGGACTTAGAGGAAAATGAAAACATTGATGTTCATTGTTGATGGTAGGACCTTTGTCCTCGTTGTATTCCCGTATAGTTATAAGGTATTGTTTTAGTACTTAATCCAACGTTGGAAAGGTAAGTTAATCAGTGTAAAATTTGTTATACTTGTGTTTTTATAATTTATCTTTAGCAACAAAATGTAGAATATTTAGATAATTTAATTGTAATGTATTAGTATAATTGTTGTATTTATTGTGAATTCAATTAGTTTGATTTATAGAGATAATGTAATCCATTGTTGATTTCATTACAAAGTTATTTATGATGAACCAAGAAGGAATTTTAGTGTTTAATTTCTAGAATCTGAATTGTACTGTGTGAGTTAAGTATTTCTATTGTCGTAAAGAGTCGAATTGAGAGTGGTCAAACTCAAAATTCCAGAGGCTTAGTTGGTCATAGTGTGGATGGATGTTTTTGTATTTGTGATGTTGTAACGATTATGTGATTCAAATTTCGTATGAAGTATAATGGAGTATTGACTAAGTTGATTATGTGTTTTGTGATATAATATTCTCTGGATGAGATATTTAACCAGTTGTGACTATCTTGTATCCGTTTTGTCGTAATTGTTGTTTGGAGAGACCTGGTATCTGTAAAAGTGTAAAATGTTGTAATGCTATAGGCGATGGATAACAATTGGTGTTATGATTCTGTTGTAATGCAAGAGGGTTTATGCCTTGCAATGAACATGTGTGTGTATTGCTATAATGCCTTGTATGATGGTTAAGGTTTGCTAGGTGTTAGGGAGGAGAGTGGCTTTCAACGTGGGGCCGGCGCCCAAAGTGGCAGTCAGGATAACCCGTTGAAAGTAGATTAATCAAGTGATAACCTAAAAAGAACTAGGGGGTTAAGGGTAGTTTTCACATTAAACAAGATTAATGGATTCCTCTCCCATGGCCTGTAGTGCTTGTATAGACTAAGGATGGGTAGAGAAGGCCTGGTTGGCATGATTGACTTCCTTGTCCTCACGAAAGGAAGGTCAATTCCGCATGTGTCACCCTATGGGGCGGGCGCTTAGTGAGAGTTTGTCAGGATAACCCATGTTAGGACCATGCGATGACACTCTCCCTACTACAACCTAGCATTCCTTGTTTGGTCTCTCCACTTATGTTATGTTTCGCCTCTGGAAGTTAAGTTGTGTTGTGTTGTTTATGTTATTTCCATGTGTTGTATTGGCGTTTGGTTGTCCTTTGTTCTTGTTGTCTTTTGTCTACCTGACTATTTTGTTTGGGACCTCATGTTAACTCCTAGCTCGGGGGGTGGACCTTAGGGTTCCACATGGTCGGGTGGAAGAGCTATTTTATCCTTTGGTTACTCTTGTCAAGATCTTATGCAGAAAAGGATTTGTTCCAGTTGTACTTGTTCCAATGATGATGATGTAAGTGTATAACCTTGTACCAGATTTGTGTAACAGAACATTCTTTATGTATGCAACTTTGATGTAGACTAAAAGTGGCAATGTAATGATGTCTTGAGGTACTTATATGAAAGCATTTTAGTTATGTATTTAATCATGCAGATTCCGTTATTTGATGATTTGCAATGAATGTGAATAAGTTATTTATTTGACCATGGATTTGGATCGGTTACTGATGTATATTAAATTATGTTAGTTGATTTGTTAAGTGACGCAGCCTTGGACCCTTAGAGAATATGTCGTAATTAGTTGTGTTAACGTTACTTAATCATTTAAAAAAAATGTTCCTGTTTCATGTAGCATAAGTGTGTATTCTTTAAGGTGTTCAAGGCGGGCGTTACATGGAGTGTTTAGGAAGTCCTTGAGAAGTGTCAACATGATTGGTTCATGGTTTGGAGGTTCGTAAGCATCTATTTCTTTGTGACAGTGATGACAGACTGTGTTCTTGAGGATGTAGATGAAGGAGAGAAGGATTTTAGTAAGAAGATGTAGTGTGGATGTTCTTGGTGATTCAGGCAAGCTTGTGTAGGCCTTTGGATCATGTCCAGTTCATTTTGGTGGTTCACATTGCAGTTTGAGTTCATAATTGAAGAATTACTTTCAGATGATGGTGTTCTTCCTGAGTCTGGCCGACCGGATGAGTTACACATCCTACGAATGTTCTTGTAGATGTTTGCCGACCTAGATGATTATTCCTAAGTTGATGTCTTGTAGAAATAGGGGATTGAAAAGTCATTTCAAAGGTATGGTGTGGAGATGAGAGTGTGGTAGAGGGGAGAAGAGCGAAAGGCAGAGTAGAGGTTTTGGGCTTAAATGGAACTGACTCAAGCATGATGAAGATGCTATTCTTTAGTTCAAGTATGTGATACTTATTCTTCTATAGACAATGTGTCTCTTGTAGGTAGTGGGCCTCTTGTGAGCAGTGTGCTTCAGCAGTGATCCCTAGTTGGCATGTGCCATTTTGTTCTTTCTATTCTTCTAACAGAGAATACATGGGTTAGTCACCTCGTGGTTTTCCCCTTAACCAGGTTTTCCATGTCAAAATCTTGGTGTCTCATGTGTTGATGTGTTTTTGCTCTTGATTTGATGCATTGTGTTTCCATGATTAATTTATTATTGTGCTACTGAATTACAAAGTGGATTTAAGTGTTTGATTGAAAGGAAGTTTTGGACAACTGATTCACCCCCCTCTTAGTTGTCTGTCCTGAATCTAACAATTGGTATCAAAGCTAAGTTCCTCTAAAAGAGATTAACTGCTTGAGGAGATCCAGGATGTCATCCTACAAGAAGGATAGTCCAAAGTTTGAAGGAACCAATTTTAATCTCTGGAAAAGTTGCATGAAATGTCACTTGCAATGTATGGGAATGCAGTACTAGAACATGGCTTCAATGAAGTATACTCCTCCACAGGGTGGCCCGAAATCCCCAAATGAAATCACAGATGCTAAAAACAATCTGCGGACTAAAGAAGCTCTTCTAAGTGCCTTGTCTGATTCAGAGCTTTCAAATGTTGTTGACCTACAAACTGCCTTTGAGATTTGGGAAAAATTGGAAACTCTGCATGAAGGAGACAAGTATGTTAAATGTGCAAGGCTACAAAGTCTGAAAGGAAAATTTAAAATTCTAAAGATGAGAGAAGATTAAAATACCACTACTTTTATGCCAAGAGTAAATGAGCTTGTTTGTGGGATTAGGTGTGCTGGTGGAGTCTTGGATGAAGATGAAATTGTTGGCAAAGTTCTCAGATCCCTTCCTGCTTATTATAAAATCAAGGTTGCTGCCATTGAAGAATTTAGAGCCCATACAGCTATCACAAGAGATCAATTGGTTGGTAAATTGGCTGCATTTGAATTGACCGAGTTTGGAGATGAACCCCCCAAGACTGAATCTACATTCAAAGCCAGTACCTCTATAAAAGGTAAACAAAGGTTTGATCCAGGAGAGAACTCTTTAAGAAAACTATCATGGTATGAAAAAGTAAGAAAAGACCTAGAAGAAGAAGAAGCAGAATCAACTTGAAGCCCTTATTGCCAAAAGACTGCCAAGAGGATCTAGTAAGTATGAAGGAAAATTGCCTTTTAAGTGTTTTAACTATAATAAGATTGGTCATTTTGCCTCAAGATGTCCAGAAAGATTTTCAAGGCCAAATCCTAATAGATCAAGGTTCCAAAAGAATTGTTACTATGTTCATGAAGAAGATGATAATGAAGGAGTAACAAATGATGAATCAGAGACAGGAAACAAATCTAGAAGTGATTGGGTGTTCATTGCCATCAAGGAAGAAGAACCAATACCCTCTGAATCTGTCAATCATAAAGTTGTAGAAAGAGCCCTGGCTGCCCAAGTTGAAGAAAAGGATGATTGGGTCATCGACAGTGGATGCTCTCACCATATGACAGGTGACAAAAATAAGTTCATAGATTTGGAAAGGTATGAAGGAGGAGTAGTAAACTTTGGTGATAATTCTGCTAGTAGAATCAGAGGTAGAGGAACTATTTCCTTTGATGGAAAGAACAAAATTGGTAATGTACTATATGTTGAAGGATTGAAGCACAATCTTCTCAGTGTTGGATAGTTGGTGGACAAAGGCTATGATCTCAGATTCAAGAATGGAAAATGCAAGATCTTTGAGAGTTTCAAAATAGAGATTGCATCTGGTACCCAAACAAAAGGTAACATCTTCCATTTAGTTGGTACTAGTAAAAGTTGTCTATTTGTGCAAACTAATCAGAGTTGGTTATGGCATAGGAGGATGTGTCATGTGAATTTTGATAATATCATCAAGATAAGCAATACTCAGGCTGCAAGAGATCTTCCAAAATTGGTGAAACCTACAAATAGTCTGTGCAAAGAATGTTAGTTGGGTAAACAAAGTAGAGTCTCATTCAAAAGAAACAATCTTCTACTGGGCTATTAGACTTAGTTCATACTGATTTGTGTGGTTCGGCAAGAATCAAAAGTGTGCAAGGTGATAGATACTTCATGCTATTAATTGATGACTATTCCTTGATGATGTGGGTGACCTTTCTGAAGGAGAAATCAGAGGCTCTTGAGAAATTCAAAATATTCAAGGCTATGGTTGAGAATGAAACTGGATTGAACATAAAATTTATGAGGTTTGATAGAGGTGGTGAATTCACATCCGATGATTTCATAGAATTCTGTGAGATGCATGGAATCAGAAGACAATTGTCTGCTCCTAGGACTCCACAGTAGAATAGAGTAGTGGAAAGAAAGAACCAGACCATCCAAGAAGCATCTAGGACAATGATGATGGAAGCAAATGTTCCTCAAATCTATTGGAGAGAAGCTGTCAGCACTGCAGTCTATACTCTCAATCGAGTACAAATCAAAAGTAATACTGGTAAGACTCCTTAAGAACTTTGGTTTGGCATCACTCCTACTATGAGGTATTTTAGAGTCTTTGGTAGAAAATATTATATTAAAAGAGATTAAGATCTAGGCAAGTTTGATGCTAGAGTGATGAAGGAATTCTCTTGGGTTACTCTACTCAAAGTAAAGCATACTAGTGTTATAACAAGAGATTGAGAAAGATTATAGAAAGTACTAATGTGAAGGTTGATGAAGGAATTGAAAAACCCTCAAGGTTTTATGAATATGATGAAGATGATCAGAATAATGTTTTGAGCCAAGGAGTCCAAGCCCCTTTTGAGATTCAGATCTAGACTGATCTGGTAAATCATGAGAAGAGATAAGTTTTAATGAGCCTGATCAAGAATCAAAAGTACAAGAAACTCCCAAAGTTCCTAGGTATGTAAGACTGAACCACTCTGAAGATCAGATCATAGGTGATAAAAGAAAAGGTGTACAAACAAGAAGAAGGATTTCTCAAGACTCAGAAGAGTATTGTCTAATTTCAAAGATTGAACCTAAGACTGTGAATGAAGCTTGCAATGATGAAAACTGGACTAAAGCGATGGAGGAAGAGTTGATGCAAATTGAGAAAAATCACACTTGGGATCTTGTTCCCAAACCTAGAAACACGAATGTGATTGGAACCAAATAGGTCTTCCAGAACAAACTGAATGAAGTTGGTGAAGTAATCAGAAATAAAGCCAGATTGGTCTACAAGGGTTACTCTCAAATAGGAGTTGATTTTGAAGAAACTTTTGCTCCGGTAGCAAGAATTGAAGTAGTCAGGTTATTTCTTGCTTTTGCTGCCTTCAAGGACTTCAAAGTTTATCAGATGGATGTCAAGTCTGCCTTTCTGAATGGAGACTTGGAAGAAGAAGTATACATCGAACAATCGGATGGATTTCAATTGTCTGATCATGGTGATATGCTTTGCAAGTTGAAGAAAGCACTGTATGGACTGAAGCAAGCCCCAAGAGCTTGGTATGAAAGATTGGATAAGCATCTTTTGAAGATTAGTTTCAACAAAGGTACTGCTGATAGTAGTTTGTATTTCAAAATTGATCATGAAAACATCTTGATTGTTGAAGTGTTTGTTGATGATATCATTTTTAGAGGAAGAGATAGTATGTGTAAAACTTTTGTAAATCAAATGAAAAGTGAGTTTGAGATGTCCATTCTTGGTGAAATAAATTTCTTCTTGGGTCTACAAATCACTCAAACAAAGAAAGTAATCTTCATTTCTCAGACCAAATATGTGAAAGAATTGTTGAAGAATTTTGGGATGGAAGACTCAAAACCAATGAATACTCCCATGGCAACTGAATGTAAATTAAGCAAAGATGATGACTCTCCTAAGGCTGATCAAAAAAAGTACAGGTCAATGATTGGAGGATTGTTGTATCTCACTCAAACTAGACCTGACATTATGAATGTTGTTGGTCTTGTTGCTAGATTTCAAGCTGATCCTAGAGAATCTCATGTCATGGCAATCAAGAGGATTTTTAGATATCTAAAAGGGACAGTTGAATATGGATTGTGGTATCCCAGAGATCATGATTTCTCTCTTCATGCATATACAGATGTAGATTGGGGAGGAGATGTGGATGATCAGAAGAGTACCAGTGGTGGAGAATTCTTTTTGGGGAAGAGATTGGTTTCTTGGCTGAGCAAGAAATAAAAGGCAATATCTTTGTCTATTGTAGAAGCAGAATATATTGCAGCAGTAGGTAGTTGCACTCAATTTTTGTGGATGAAGCAAATGCTAAGAGACATAAGAGTGGAGTATGAGGAGCCTATCACAATCTTTTGTGATAATTTAAGTGCAATAAATATATCTAAGAATCTGGTGCTGCATTCAAAGACTAAACATATATCCATCAAGTTTCACTTTTTGAGAGAGCAAGTGAACAAGAATGAAGTCATATTGGAGTTTGTGCCTTCCAAGGACCAGATTGCAGATATCTTTACTAAACCTCTATCTAAGGACTCTTTTGAGTATCTCAGGGAGAAGTTAGGGGTTATTATCCCTCTGGTGATGAAGTAAGGTGCATTGATGTGTATTAGTTTGGTGGATCTCATAGTTATATCTTGTGATCTAGATTGATGTTTGGGAAGCTACTACTTAGGGGGAGCAACTCATATGATTTTGAAGTGTTAAAGTTGCAAGTATGTTCCCTTTTCCATTGATGTCAAAGGGGGAGAGAAGACATGTGAAAAACAAGTGGTTGTTGATCAAAGGGGGAGCAGTAAAGGAAGAGAAGACTTGTGAATGATTGTTGATGATAGGGGGAGTTGTGTCAGTAAAGGAAAGTTCTTGTCTTGATGATTAAAATAGTTTTTCACATCATATGTTGCCATCAATGACAAAGGGGAGATTGTTACAAGTATGGGCATAACCAGTGTTGTCATTGATGTCAACATACTTCTGTTGCATTAATGATAAGGATTAGATGAACTGTTTGCTGAGGATATCGAGAAAATTGGTCATTTCAGGAACATTGAAGAATAGTGAAGATAGTAAGGTAAAAATCCTAGTTAAGATGAGGATCAGAGGATGCAGTTTAAAGGGTTTGTAGATTGGTGTCTTAAAATGATCTAGTAAATATTTCAGTGATCTGCATGAAGATCTAAAGAAGTTGTGGCTGCTCAAGCAAAACCGGTTCTGACAGGTGTTCAGAGGTGACAGAATGATACAGATAGGTCCAGTGAGATCTGGAAATACATTATCCTATTCTGTAGATTTGGTGGAGTGTTTAGAAAGTCCTTGAGAAGTGTCAACTCAATTGGTTCATAGTCTAGAGGTCCACAAGCATCTATTTCTTTGTTATAGTGATGATAGACTGTGTTCTTGAGGTTCCAGATAAAGGAGAGAAGGATTTCAGTAAGAAGATGTAGTGTGGATGTTCTTGGTGATTCAGACAAGCTTCTGGAGGTCTTTGGATCATGTCTAGTTTATTTTGGTGGTCCACATTAGAGTTTAAGTTTGCAATTGAAGAATTACTTTCAGATGATGGTGTTCTTCCTGAGTCTGGCCGATTGGATGAGTTACACTTCCTCTGGAAGTTCTTATAGATGTTTGCTGACTTAGATGATTATTCCTAAGTTGATGTATTGTATAAATAAGGGATTGAAAAGGCATTTCAAAGGTATGGTGTGGAGATGAGAGTGTGGTAGAGAGGAGAAGAGTGAAAGGCAGAGCAGAGGTTTTGGGCTTAAAGGGAACTGACTCAAGCATGATGAAGATGCTATTCTTTAGTTCAAGTATGTGATACTTATTCTTCTATAGACAGTGTGTCTCTTGTAGGTAGTGAGCCTCTTGTGAGCAGTGTGCTCGGGCAATGAGCCCTAATTGGCATGTGCCATTTTGTTCTTTCTATTCTTCTAATAGAGAATACATACTTGGGTTAGTCACCCCGTGGTTTTTCCCTTAACTAGGTTTTCCATGTCAAAATCTTGGTGTCTCAGTTGTTAATGTGTTTCTGCACTTGATTTGATGCATTGTGTTTCCATGATTAATTTATTATTGTGCTACTAAATTACAAAGTGGATTTAAGTGTTTGATTGAAAGGAAGTTTTGGACAACTTATTCACCCCCTATAAGTTGTCTGCCCTGAATCTAATAGAAAGATGTTAGTACAAACATGTTTGATAGATTGGGTGAGATAACGTATGCAATGAATGACAATGTCGATGTCACTACTGAACTAATAAAAA
The DNA here is from genome assembly GCA_027924645.1 of Cunninghamia lanceolata. Classification (NCBI taxonomy): domain Eukaryota; kingdom Viridiplantae; phylum Streptophyta; class Pinopsida; order Cupressales; family Cupressaceae; genus Cunninghamia; species Cunninghamia lanceolata. The sequence continues at coordinate 5,709,226 of BSBN01001807.1, forward strand.
AATTCATAGAGCAATTCAAAGAAGAGAAGAAATTTATTGATTACTGTATATGCCTAAAAATGACACAATTCATCCTAAATAAATATTCTAAATATTTATTCCATTCTTCTATCAATTAAATAAATATTCTAAATCTATTTAATCGATTCACTATCCTACAATTAAATAAAATTATTTTATTTAATTAAAATCCCTAAATTCTTCTAATGTCTCAAATCACAAAATCCACCTCATCTTTCCACCTCATCTCTTCCACCTCACCATGTTGCACATATCATTAAATATTCTTAATATTTAATTAGGTAATATTTTTCTAAAATAACTCTTTAAATCCATTATCCTCCACAAATTGAATTTTTAATTCAATGTTCCCCATTATCCTCCACTCTGAATTTTTAATTCAATTGTCATAACCCATTGTCCCCCACTCTAAATTTTTAATTCAACTATCATAACCCATTGTCCCCCAATCTGAATTTTTAATTCAACTGTCATAACCCATTGTCCCCCACTCTAAATTTTTAATTCAAATGTCATAATCCACTGTGAATAAAAGATTTACTTTTATTCCTAGCCATTGATCTTCGTATCTTCTCTCAACTGTTGATCCTCATTCTTCCAAGTCTATAAAAGAAGCTTCATCCCTCCATTCTATTCATCCAGGTTATTTGTATTCTTACTCTACAGAATTCTACCCCCATGCCTTTGGCACCTCAATACTATTCACTTGAGATCACCCTTTTGCTTTGAAGCTCTACTTCATAGCAATATCTATCAATATAGCCATTTACTATCGACATCCTACAACGCAGCTAAAAGAGTGCACTTACTGAGGGCCTACTTCATCAGCAAAGGATGGTTGTAATAGGCGAACAAAAGAAGCTTTGAAATAGGAAAGGTTTGCATTGTTATTCATTTGTTTCATTTCCTTCTATCTTTCTTGTTTTCATTATTCTGTTGATGTTTGGGTTTGATATTGTTCATTTGATTAATCCACATTTTACCCTAACATTTTTGGCACCCACCGTGGGGCCTTTGCCCCTTTATCTCATCAAAATCTGAGCTTTTTTTTAAGACAGTTTCCATACAGATCACGCATAGGCTACTTCTGTGCATTTAAACATTTCTGCGGTGCATATACCCATTGTTACGACACTTCCACTATTCCTACGCTTCTGTGTATTCTTGTTGTGCTTCTGTTGACTATCTCTGCACATTTAGTCACTGAAGCTGCGCATTTGTAATAAGTAATGGTTTTAGTGCTTTTCTAGGAAAGTTTGCTAATGCTAACCTTTTTGCAGGTGTTCTCTGGAGCTGTTTTATAGGATAGGCTCGGGTTTAGCTCCATATAGTTGCATCTAAATAGTTCACACTTCAATTTCTAAGGGATAGTAAAACTGATGTTCATTCAAATCCTCACCTAGCTCTAATTAGGGAAGAAGTAACTGAATCATTTGTTTCTTGCATTGCAACACTTTCCAAGTTATTGCTATCTGGGATTAAAACTGAACTCACCATTGATTTTGGGGTTAAAATTGAACTACTACTATCTCGTTGGACCAAAACTTCAAAGTTAACTATTTCGTGTTACGAGGATTAAAACTAAACTCACCATTGATTTCTGGGTTAAAATTGAACTACTGCTATCTCGTTGGACCAAAACTTCAAAGTTAACTATTTTGTGCTACGAGGATTGAAACTAAACTCACCATTGCTTTCTGAGGATAAAACTAAACCAATGCTATCTTGCTAAAATCACTTCATAGTTCTAAGCTTGAGTAGATTAGCCCATTTAGTTTTTCTACTTTTAAATAGGTTGGATTAATCAGTGTCTTCTATGCTTGACGAATGACAATAGGCTTATGCTCTCCCCTTTACTGGGTGATCAGAGTGCCAGACTTGTCATTCTATCTATTTAACCTTTAGGAGGGGCCTGTCCTTAGATGCATGCTTGTCCAAGTGGGAATGACCCTGAGTGGTAACAGGCTAAAGCCAAGCCCTACCAAGCCACTTAAAATAAATTGTGCTTGAGGTGAAAACTTCTTGTAACAAGTGCTGCTATGTTACACCGACGGCCAACCTCCCCCAAAACCCTCACAGGCGCAACCCTTTGAGGCTGGGAGACTCCATAATGGAGAGTAGTGCCACCGCATGTGTAACCACTTAAACGGTTGCCCGTATTAAATACCTCTTGTTCTAGTGGCCAAAATCCCTTATAATCTATTTCTAGCCTAGGATCTTTGTGGTTACGTTTGTCCAATTTAGTCCAAAATAGAGTCGAAAAAAAATAAACCACAAAAAACAATGAAAAAAACCATAAAATATTCTTTGTGCTTGCTGTATTTTCTTGCTGTTAATTCATAAAATCAGATCAAGGAGGCCTTTTTCCATTCCCCCCAAAAAAAAAGTAAAAAAAATTTCGGTTTTTCGCCATATCTTCCTTGTTTTCACTCCATTTCCTTTGAAAATTCACCGGGACCCCTAAAATTCACAGTGGATTATGACATTTGAATTAAAAATTTAGAGTGGCGGACAATGGGTTATGATAGTTGAATTAAAAATTCAGAGTGGGGGACAATGGGTTATGACAGTTGAATTAAAAATTTAGAGTGGGGGACAATGGGTTATGACAATTGAATTAAAAATTCAGAGTGGAGGATAATGGGGAACATTGAATTAAAAATTCAATTTGTGGAGAATAATGGATTTAAAGATTTATTTTGGAAAAATATTACCTAATTAAATATTAAGAATATTTAATTATATGTGCAACATGGTGAGGTGGAAGAGATGAGGTGGATTGATGAGGTAGATTTTGTGATTTGAGACATTAGAAGAATTTAGGGATTTTAATTAAATAAAATAATTTTATTTAATTGTAGGATAGTGAATCGATTAAATAAATTTAGAATATTTATTTAGGATGAATCGTGTCATTTTTAGGCGTATACATTTTGCCCCTCTTTGATGCAATGCAGTTTACAGCGTTGCTTCAAAGAATAAATAGTCTGATAATGATGCCTTTATCCATAAAGCTAAAAGTCCTACCAAAAATCCTAATGGTCTTCATACCTTAGGACATAAAGAATCAAAATCAAAGCAAAGTTCATCTAAACAGCCATCTACCCATACACCTGCGATGGATGTGATCCAAGGACTACTAGCAGAAAGTCAACCAGGTCCCCAAAGTTTGGTCCTTGACCTTGCCAAAGATTCTTCCACTACCACATCAAATCCTACAACCCCTTCATGTCATACGCAACCCCTTGAGCTTCTCAACGAGCCTTCTACCATGCACTAGAGTCAAGGTCCGTCACACCCTCATGTTGTTGACCACGAGCCCAACCAAGAACCTTCCACTTCCATTCAAGCAACCCAAGAGGTATGTCAAAGGTTTAATCCTAAGCATGTGGAAACATTAAGCCCTAGTCCAACTCAAGACCAAATCACTTTTATGCAACCCATCCATAATATGTATCTTTTCCATGATCAAGATGATAGCCATAATGATGAATCTATCCATGAGCCACTTGATCCTATCCATCCCCCAACAACCATTCATGAGCACACTATTCAAATTCAACCTATCCATAATATGTATCTTTTCCATGATCAAGATGATAGCCATAATGATGAATCTATCCATGAGCCACTTGATCCTATTCATACCCCTACAACTATCCATGAACAAGACACCCAAGACCTACATGCTTTATCCAATGAAAGTCTTGTTGACCTACTTCAGCATTCACCCCATTTCATGGCCTTCCTTCAAAGTAAAGAGATCTCTTCCTCTAGCCATGATCCCACAACATCCACTTGTCATGATGAGACACTTATCCCCCAAGTAAGCATAAAAGATTAAACAAATAACTTGGATCTTAGTGAACACAATGCTAATCACAATCCTAATGATTCTCCTTCACCATACATCCTTGGTCTTATTACCTTCATGCACGAATGTTCTTTCTTAGAACACCAGCAACCATTATCCACTATCTCACCTTCTCCATCCAATAAAGAACTTGTGTCTAGTGTTCCACCTACACATAACCCTACTATCCACCGTATACTCCAGCGTATGAACTATCAAGGTAAAGGCTTAGGCCTTCATGAACAAGGTATTTTGGAACCTATCCATGTCAACATTCCTCCACCTTTATACGGCCTTGGATACATACCCCAAGGTGCACAAACTCAAGATGTTGGTACTTCCTCCACTCCTCCTAAGTCTACCACTTTCCATCGCAAACCCTATCATATCCCCAAAACATATGTCACCATTCCACCTCCATCATCCTATAAATGTCAAAAGCATGTGATCATACACTTTCCACCATCCACTTTACCTCCACTCCTTCCAACTCCCAATGTCCCTCCATCCACCTTGCCACAGTTGCTTGTGACACCTAACATACCTCTCATTCATAATTATCCTTACATCCCTAAACATGGCCAGCAAAAGCACACATCATTTAAGCATACAACTTTCCATTATCCCATCCATTCCATATCCTATCATTCTATCTAGCGGAGTCCACCTCCACTCTCTCTCACCTAGGTCTTAGGTCTGTTAGGGTTTACCCCAAACTACGTTGCCTCTGCGTCGTCATGTAGGCAAGGCCATTTAGCAATGTGCCCCTGAGGCACTAGGTTAGTCCCTTAAGCTCCATCTCAGCAATAAAGATTGCAAGAATCTCTTCTCACCAAACAAGCAGGTGCAAGCAAAACCCAAGCTCCAAGCAAGAACCCTGACTTTACGTAGCTTAACCTATTCAAACACAAGGCAAAGTACCCAAGGCCTTCTAAATGATTTTACTCAAATTACAGTAGGAAATGAACACATCTAAATGCAAGAATGTTTTATGGATTGAAATCATGGTTAAGTTACAGAGTCTTGATTTTTGTTATCATGTCCTCCTATGCTACTCAAGGATGCCAAAAGCTAGAGATGCTATGATGAAGGCATGATCATTTTCTTTGTTTGCTATCTGTGGATTACGCTTTAGTAATGTAACACCTTGTCTAAAGACATGATCAGGAAAAGATCATCGAGGACATCAAAGGTCTAACATGAATGGGGGCAATCCTTGTTTGTTGAAATGCAAGAAATACTCAGGTCATCTAGATTCAATTTTGACTAGATGCTTGTATTGGCTTGCTAAAGCAAAACCCATGTAAGCAGTACTCAGGTAATCTCGATTCAATTATACGTAGATGCTTGTATTCACTTACAACATTTCAGAAAAAGCACCAAAAATAAATCGCCCAATGATGAAATAAAGCACTCCAATAGAAAAGCATCCATCCTATATCCATTTATACATCCATACCATACCCCATGCAATAAAGATCCACCAATGCAGAATATCAATACAAATAAAAGCTTGTGCGTCCTATCAAGTCTTTCTTCTATCAATTAGATTTCTGTCTATCATCATATCTTTCATCCTTGTCCAGTCAGTCTGAGAAATGATCCAAATTCAAGGTCCATCCTTAATCCATATCAATCAAGTCAAGTCAATCTTGCACAAATGATCCAATCACAATCAGGGGTCTTGATCTTTGTCTGGTCGTAAACCAACTTAATCAATTATAATCAATCAATTGTCTTAGACAGGATGTTGCATTGTCGAAACCAAACCAACACACGTGTCTTACATGACATGCTTCATTTCCTGAAACTAGACATTATCCTTCGTGTTTACTCTAGGGATATATGATTCCCTGCCATGACAACATGCCTGCCGTGTTGGTCTAGGGATATATCGTTCCCCGCCATGACAACACTGTCGGATATCGTTGGTTTACTGCTCGACAGGGGCAATACCTTTTTTGTTCTTGTATCATTTGTGCATACTTGCTCCCTTGCTTGTGTATGTTATCATTTTCTCTGGGATCACGTATCATTCAGCCCTTTCTTCACCTATTTTCTTCAAACCTAACCTTCTTCATCGTGAGATTGTCCATCTCACACCTTCTACCTTCTCCCTGTCCAATCTCCTGAGGGGGCATCCTCATCATCTTCAAATTGATACATGGTTGTGCATCCAGAAACTCTCAAGTTAATTGAGCTACCATTTGTTGATGTCTTCTGAAACCTCTTTGATGCGCACCATTCAACATCAGATAGAGACCCAGAGGAAGCTAAAATGGACCTAGGAGGTTCTTTACCTTGAAAGAGATGTATACGAATCTCCTCATTTCTATATTCCAATTTACGCATAAATTCACAGCTTTCTCTGTCCTCTATGCACTCTTTACAGATCTCTAGTTGTGTTCTTAGAGTATGCATTTTACTCATCTTACACTCCTGATCATCAACATTTAAGTCCTCCTCTGTTATTGGCACTTCCTTGTAGCTTCCATAAATATCATTTGCTTCAGAATTTTGAAATTCAACCAGAAAACCATCTATCCTATAAATTCACAGCTTTCTCTATCCTCTGTGCACTCTTTACAGATCTCTGGTTGTGTTCTTAGAGTATGGATTTTACTCATCTTACACTCTTGATCATCAACATTTAAGTCCTCCTTTGTTATTGGCACTTCCTTGCAGCTTCCATAAATATCATTTGCTTCAGAATTTTGAAATTCAACCAGAAAACCATCATAATAAATCATGCCCTTTCTACAAAATTAAAAAAAATCCAAACACATCACAAACATCAAAAAATCCCAAAAAAATATATTCATCACAAAAATCAAACTTGCTCCATCACACTCTCATCATCATCACATTTATCACCATCCCACATCATCATCACATCTATCCTTAATAAGCTTACACTTGATCCAAGCTTCGCATCACCTATCAAAGCATTGTCCTTAATCAAAATCCTCAACTATCAAATCGGCATCAATCAAAAACTTGTCATCCTATCATCAAACTTGTACCAGGGGCAAACTGGGGCATGTATCATTATCAGACTATTTATTCTTTGAAGCAATGCTGTAAACTGCATTGCATCAAAGAGGGGCAAAATGTATACGCCAAAAAATGACACGATTCATCCTAAATAAATATTCTAAATTTATTTAATTGATTCACTATCCTACAATTAAATAAAATTATTTTATTTAATTAAAATCCCTAAATTCTTCTAATGTCTCAAATCACAAAATCCACCTCATCTCTTCCACTTCACCATGTTGCACATATAATTAAATATTCTTAATATTTAATTAGGTAATATTTTTCTAAAATAAATCTTTAAATCCATTATCCTCCACAAATTGAATTTTTAATTCAATGTTCCCCATTATCCTCCACTCTAAATTTTTAATTCAATTGTCATAACCCATTGTCCCCCACTCTGAATTTTTAATTCAACTATCATAACCCATTGTCCCCCACTCTAAATTTTTAATTCAACTGTCATAACCCATTGTCCCTCGCTCTAAATTTTTAATTCAAATGTCATAATCCAGTGTGAATAAAAGATTTACTTTTATTCTTAGCCATTGATCTTCATATCTTCTCTCAACTGTTGATCCTTATTCTTCCAAGTCTATAAAAGAAGCTTCATCCCTCCATTCTATTCATCCAGGTTATTTGTATTGTTACTCTGTAAAATTCTACCCCCATGCCTTTGGCACCTCAATACTATTCACTTGAGATCACCCTTTTGCTTTGAAGCTCTACTTCATAGCAATATCTATCAATATAGCCATTTACTATCGACATCCTACAACGCAGCTAAAAGAGTGCACTCACTAAGGGCCTACTTCATCAGCAAAGGATGGTTGTAATAGGAGAACAACAGAAGCTTTGAAACAGGAAAGGTTTGCATTGTTATTCATTTGTTTCATTTCCTTCTTTCTTTTTTTCATTATTCTGTTGATGTTTGGGTTTGATATTGTTCATTTGATTAATCCACATTTTACCCTAACAATTACTTCCAAAAAACTTGTTGTCATGATGAGGGTCATATTGGTGAGTTTGTCACAGTATTCATTTTTGTTTGTATACATTTAAATCGTTTAAGTTATTTTTTAGTTCACTAAGGTATTATTATGTTTTTTTTATAGAAATGTGGGCAATTTTTTTTTGAAACTTCTCTCATGCAAATCAAGAAACCAATGCTTCCATAGAGTCATACCACTTCCACATCAAGAGTCATTATCTAAGTGATCATGCTAAGAAATGTACAAGGAGAATGGTTTGGCTTATCCATACACTTCTTCATAGAGTAGAGCCATTTTATAAAAATAAAAGATATGTGCAATCATTTGGATTTTTAACTAATTTTAAAAAAGAAAGATATTACATTACTGCATTAGAGAGGTAAAAAAAATACCTAATACAGATTGTTATCCATATGATCTCCCTAACGCATACAAGATAAGAAGTCAATTTGTTCCAATGAAATTGTATGTTGTTAGGAAATTTGGACCAAGTTTACATGTATGTGATTGGCAGTGGGCAAAAAGGGAGAATACATGCAAACATGTGTTGAAGATTTTAGATCTCCTAAAGACAAACATAACAAATGAGCAAGATCAAATTGCTGGTAAGAGTCATTTAACATTTAATTATTATATTTATATTTTTAATGACTATTATATTTTTTCTCCAAACTAACTAAAATAATCTTATTGAATTATAGATGGTGTTACTCCAATTGTTGATAATGATGATGATGATGATGATGTCAGAGGAAGTTTTAGTCAAGAGAATAATGTCACTGGTAATGTTGATATGATATTTATAATAAAATATTCATTAATTTTTACAATTCTTAAAATTTAATTAATGTTTTATTTGTAACATAGATTATTGTATTCCACAAGAAGCTCAAGATGCGATTGGGGTTATCATTGGCGAAGACGAAAGAATCGGTAAATTTCAATATCACTATTTTATTAATGAAATATGAAAACATTTTTTTATTTTTTAAACTTAATATTTATTATTTTTATTACAGATGGTTGTAAATCATCTGATGCTTCCAATGATAACTTCCAAAATTTTGTTGATTATTTGAATTCACTACTCCAAGATTTACCAACTAGAGTAGATCAAAAACATATCTTTAGTCAATGTGTTGCGAGATTTAGAAAAGATCTTCAAGCATCTCTTGCTTCTTCCAAACCTACACCGATCCTTGGCTCGGAGGATATGACTATGAGACGAATATCACCATGGTTTAGTCCAAGCAAAATCAGCAAACACCAATTTATTCAACAAAGACGTAATGCCATCCATCAAAACTTGAATGAAAGAGTTGAGAAGCATGAAAATTTTTAGTTCCCCTCCATAGGTGGTAGGAAGCAAAAGAGAAAAAGGTCTCCAATCATTCAGGCAAAGCAATACAAGTAGAAAGGGTTATCACCAGAAAAGAACATAGTGAGTACATTTATTCAGAATTATTTTAGTAATTTACATAACAATAATTAATCTTCTTACATCACATATTAAAAATACATCATTTCAAATTTGGATGATCAAGACAATAATTGAAGATGTCGATTGCCCTTCTCTATTAATCTAAACCACACAAAAACTGATGAAATGCAAATTATTGATGGTAATTTTCTAATTATTAAATGTATTCATTCATTAAATGAGATATTTCCCAATTCCTATTTCTAACCAATTTTCTATAATTAATCAAATAAATAGTAGATACAATTTGTCAAAATCAACTATTAATGCTTAATGTTATACCTGATTAGACATTTCAAAAAATTATTCCAGGTAATTTAGAATTTTAAAATTATTTTGATTAAGTATATATTGTACTGTTAGAGTTAATGTTGTATCTATGTTGATTTATTAAATACACATGTCATTGTAGATTTAGATGATCAACAAAACACTGGGCAACATATGTTACCATTTTCTATTGATCTTAACGAAACACCAACAACAATATATGCAATGCAAGCTAGAGATGGTAAATAAATTATGAATTGATTTTCTAACAATTTTTTATGTTCAATTTTAAATCAATTTATTAACTAAACTATGTAATTTACAGGTTTTGATGACATTGCAATGGAGGATCATGTTCAACACTATTAGGGATAATCATTACAATTTACTATACTTTCAACTTACATTGTATATTTACAAAATTTTCTCATTAGCCTAATTATAAGAAATACATTGATATATGTTCATGAAAAATGGTATGATCATATGTAAAGTTAGGGTCAATCCCTTAGAATTAATCCATTTATCATTTCATGCATTCACCTAATTTTCTTATTTATCACATTTATTCATAGACATGTCAATATTGGGTCAACTTGACTGTACAAATTGAAAAATCCATATATGATGCAAATGTTTAAGTAGTTGCCTAGAATATCTTAAATTGCAAATTGCTTGTTGGTCACATATTGACATATTTTCTTGTTGAACCAACTAAATTGACATTTTTTCTTTCAAACAAAAATATGAAACATTTATTCTCGAGATGATTTTTTGTTAAAAAATAATGGCTTGTGATTTTTAGAAGATTACTTGCTTTATTTAGTCATCATTTGAGTTGAAAATAAGCTTTATATAGAATGGACCTAAAAAATAATGTGGTTATTATTTATTTTAATTAGACATATTATCCTCTTCCACTTATAGAAAATTAGATGTTCAACATCATTTTTAGGATCTTATACTTAATAGGAAACTACAATTTCAAGTCTTTATTTTAACATATTTTTCATAATTAGATCTTTATCTTTCTCAATTCTAAGTAATGCTAAAGATGAATATAGAGATTGCCTATTAAATAAACTAAATCAAATTGTAAATTAATCAACAAATTCAAAAAACAACATTTTAATGCATATTAATGGTCTTTGAGGTATTTTTTTATAAATATATTGAATATCTTGTGTTTTCTTTCGTATTTTGCATACAAAATGCTTGCCACTCAAGATGACACATTCATGATACTCTCTATATTCAATGACCTTATATTTTTAAATGACATTTGTCTCTACATGCATTAGTCGGTTCACAGTGTCTAGATGGTGTAACTAGTCAGTAGAATCAAACTTAGCTAGAAGATTGTCTAGAGTTGTATGGTCAATTGAGTTATGTAAGACACAACACTAGGACTCATATGACAACTTGTTAGATCCACATGTTTATACTCTTCATGAAGGGTAGGGCCACTTCCAGGAAGGAAGGTGTGCAGGGACTGCCGATCTGTGGTTGGAGGTAAAGCACTGAGATGATGCTTTCCCTCTATAGCAAATGATTCGCTAAGATTTGAATGACAAATATCAAGATTCTAGAAATAGTACCCTTTCTATAATGATTCAAGTTATGATATGATGTAAAACTATTCTTTGTTAATAGCAATGTACTTGTAAATGTAAAGTGAAATGTTATCACTATAAGTTCTCTTTGAATATATTGAATTTTCAAGTTGAAAAATATTCAAAAAAGATTTACTTTTATTTGTTGAAGTTTAGTAAATGTTTAAAAAAATATTTCTCTTGTATATCATTTTCTTTTACTTTCCAAGTAATTTGTGTGTAATTCTGAGTAATATGAGAAGACATGTTAAAAAAAAGGTAATGCCAAAAATATCAATTAGGTAAATATAGAGCATAAGTAGATAGAGTACCAAATCATTTATGCGAGTACATGACATTTCCACAAGTGTGGATCTAAACTTGATCTGTGGACTAAACCTTTCATAGTGCAAATAAATCTTCTATTTTTGCAAGTACATGACATTTCCACAAGTGCAAATATGGCCTGGCCTTGATCCATGGATTCAACCTTTCATAGCACAAAAAAAATATTTTGATTTTGAGATAAGATGCAGCTTGAGAGTAGACATTTTAGGACTATGATAGACTAGATTCTAAAATCTTCATCAAAGACATTCATTCATTGATCATAGAGTTAATTACCTCTCCCATATACATTTAATGTTTTATGTTTTAACATTTAATTTAAAATACATTAATCCATAAACATTATTAATTAATCTACATTAATTGTTGCTTATGTGTATACATCTCATTAAATTAACCTAAATTGAATTTAAGAAAAAATATTTTTTTATAATAATATTATATAATATCTCTTAATCCTTTTAAAATAAATATATTTAAAATATCTATACTATATCATTATGTAGAGAGGCATAACTTACACTAGTAGTTGAATTGTGGCTTTTCAAAAACTAGTATTAAAAGTTAACGAGTGTATTTTCAAAAAAATGAAATAGATAAAATAAAAATAAAATAAAATAAAATAACTCATAAGTAAATAAAATAGTTTTATTCCTTATCTATTTTTGTATTTGTAGTAATTTGTTAAGATCATGAGACAAAATTGGTAGCTATGTTGAAATGTCCCATTATAGATAGAAACAAAAATAAAATAAAATAAACAATTTAAGATAAAATAAAATAACTCATAAGTAAATAAAATATTTCTATTTACTTATCTATTTGTGTATTTGCAGCAATTTGTCAAAATAGCTACCTATGTTAAAATATCCCACTATAAAATAAAATAAATAAAATAATTAGATAAAATAAAATAAAATAAACAATGCTTATAAAATAATATAAATTAAACAATGTAGATAAAATAAAAAGTAAAATAAAAAAATAACTCATACTTATCTATTTGTGTATTTGTAGCAATTTGTCAAGATCATAATATAAAATAGTTAGTTGTGTTGAAAAATGCCTTTATAAACATGGACATTTAATTAAACCAAGAGGTATAGTGGTAGCAAGGCACTATGTTGTGACCATGTATTTAAACACTCAAATATAACCCATATATTTTAAAAACCAAAACTATAAAATAACTCTCAAGTAAATAAAATAAAATAATTGTTTAATAAATAAAATAAACTCTTTTAAAAAAATAAATATAGTTCAAACAATGCAAATAAAATAAAATAATATATCTTAAATAAATAAAGGCATTTTTAGATAGATGTATTTAAGATAGCTATACTGATATTTATATATAGAAAAATAAAATAACTTGTTAAAGTATATAATTCATTTTCAATTTGTATTCTTGTAATTATGGTTTCCTTTTTCTAAATCTTTACACTTTTTATTAATAAATTTCTTTTTCTAAAATAAAATAGAAAATAAATAAAATAACTAATAAGTAAGTAAAATATTTCTATTTACTTATCTATTTATGTATTTGTAGTAATTTGTCAAGATCATGAGACAAAATAGTTAGCTATGCTCAAAAATCCCATTATAGATAGGGACATTTAATTAGGCCAAGAGATATAGTGGTAGCAAGGCACTCATGTTGTGACCATGTATATGAACACTCAAATATAATCCACATGTATTTAAAAAACCAAAACTCTAAAATAACTCAAGTAAATAAAATAAAACAACTTTTTATTAAAGAAAAATAACTCTAAGTAAATAAAAATAGTTCAAACAATGCAAATAAAATAAAATAATAAATCTTAAGTAAATAAAGGCATTTTTAGATAGATGTATTTAAGATATCTATGCTAGTAGGGCTTAAATTTGTTGATAGGTCAAGTAATTTTTTTATGAGAGTTATCCTTTCAAAGGTGCCCTGAAAATACTATGGCATATCTTAGTATAAGTAAAATTATATATAAACCAAATATATATAGCTATCAAATTTAAGTCCTCTATGCTAGTATTCATATATAGAAAAATAAAATAACTTATTTATTTTCAATTTGTATTCTTGTCATTTTGATTTCCTTTTTCTAAATCTTTACACTTTTTATTATTTGAATGTAATTATTAAATTAAAGAATGAAATAAATAGTTTAATTTGTTTTCATTTAACTTTTGAAAACTATAGGAAAAAACTAAAGAAGTTATGATCTAAAACAACATATAAAATTAAACTTTGACACATCAATTCTATCTGCTTTTTCCACCATGGGGTATTTCAACTACTCGTTTAGGCAATGATTTAAACTACGGCTGAATGACTTAAATTACAGTGAGGCCATGACTATAAGAAACAACAAAGGCTGTCATGCCCTTTTATGCAGAAGGCAATTGAATATAGTTTTCATTTATGATACTGGTTATGCCATGGATGCATGGGGGAAGGGGCATCGGCAACGCATGTGATTTGCGGTGCTAGATACCTCTTGAAGAACATTTACAAGTTCACTAACCTTTTAATATGAAATACAAACATTCATGTCTTGAGGTAGAAAAGTGACTTGAATCTGCCCTTCCTTAGCTATACCTTCAAGCTTAGGTGCAAGCAAGATAGGAATATTCTTGTTGGCCTCCATTCTGGCCAGATGCCTAATTGGGCATCCTCTAGAAAGAGTGAATTCAAAAATCCCCATGTTGGTTTTGTAATGCCCCTCGCTTTTTAGCTTGTGATAGATGGTAGTTTCATATTTCTCTCTGACAGTTCTAAAATAGTTGATAGTCTTTCATTGCATTTTTATAGTTTCGAGACATTTGGATTAGTATGTTATGGTTTATGTTCACTTTGACCTTGATGGACTATGTTCGATGGATATATTTAGATATGTGTTATGAGTTATGATGACATTAGTATTACTTCAGTTATGATATGTTGGACATGATTAGTAATGGATTAATAATTGCATGTTTATTAGATTCGTTGATATCTAGTTTCAAATGTTGTGGTTATAATCTTGTTCAAGAGCAGGGATGGTGTAGCATTAATCACTCTGAGTACCCTACTACACCATGATTCTCTGACTCTATGTGTGTAGACATATATGTATTTGATCGTATACAACCAATTGTTGGATGCAAGCTGCAGGTACCGAACCTCGACTCCATCTGATATAGCAAGTTTGAGCAGGTTCTTGCACCAATGGGTATCAGTGATGAGAGATAACATGAGGTCTATTCCACTAGTTCAGTTCTTGTCTTCTATATGGTCTCAAGTCGTGTTGTAATGCTTGGTACATGCCTTGTTTTTTGGTAATCTTGTGTTGTGGTGTATTGTCGAGTTCTGTTATTATGCTCATGTGTGGTTGGAAAATACCTCAATGATTTATTATTAATTAATGATGCTCTATTATGTTTATTAGGTAATAATTGGTTTAGCTTAAAGTTTTGAATGTCACTTTGGTTAAATTTTATAATAATCTAGAATTAGTTATCTGAGCTACCAAGACTATTTTTTTGTCATAAATTGGAGTTATGGGTAACTATTAGTGTATATTTTGTATAGAATAATTTTGCTATGTGAAATAAATGCCTTGAGTATTAATTTGAAAGATTTGGGATCTCTGTTTATAGCAAACTTTTGAATTTCTTGGAGGAGTGAGTTGTTGGGTAATGGATGCATGTTTGCATTCATTTCTTTTGGAACTAAACCATTTTTATATGGGAAAAATTGCATTCTAAGGGGAGTTGGAAGGAGGACAGAGAAAGAATTGGGGAAAAAGGAAGGCAAGGGGAGGAAGGAAAAAGAATTCATCTAGAGGAGGCTCAAGGATAAAAATTTCTTAGTATGCCCTTTTGAATGACATCTGCGATTCTGTATATGGAACTCTATTTATACTATTATTTTTTCTTGTCTAAAATTTTTATGTGTATGCTTGTTAGTCTAGACATTTCTTCAATCTTCCATTTTCATGTCATGTGGAATGTGCTTATCCTCCTATCACCAATTGGGAGTTTCTTGTAATCTTTAATCGGGAGTTTCTCGTAACCTTTATATCTATGCGAATCTTCTGGCCTTTTTAAATCTCACCACTTTTGCCTAAATTTGCATAAAGGTTGTAATCCAATCAATAATCCTAATGTGATTATCCTTCTGGGGCATCGATGGATTTTCTAGAGCAGTCCCTATGTCACTAAGAAATCAAACCCAATTTATTAAAACACTTAATCAAAATCCATGCAAATTCATGAGTCAAAACTCATTAAGCATCTCTAATAAGAAATTTTCTTACATTAGATGTCCTTACCTATTCGTGAAGCTGCCCGTATCTAGATGACCCTTTTTACTAGCAGCGTCTCTGGAAATTATCTGAGAATAAAAGGATGAAAGATCTATCAACCACAAATCATTCTTTTTGTGTGTTGAAGCTTTATATTTTTTTAATGCTTTAAGAATATTTCTTCTTGATCGATCTACTACCATCCTTAATCTCATCACCATGGGTTTAAATCTCTAGCAATTAAACTTTTTGACTCAATCATCCCTATCAAGCTAATCACTCCCTTTGTAGCATTTTGGCAAACAACTTCCTCAAGTCTACCAATCTATATATAATATATATAAAGCTGGTCATTTGTTTTGGATAGATACTTAATTTCTTCACCCTTTATTGCTTTCCTGCAAATGATTAGTGAGATCTGATATTTTTTATCCTCTAACACCATTGCCATTGAAGTTATCTTGTATATAATTAGATATATATGTAAAAAAATCATTTAACTTTTGTTTTTCCAACATTCTGCCAGCAAAACCAGGTCGTATGACCCTCTTGAGGCAATTGGTTAAGCAATTTCTCTTCATCTCTATAAATCACCAACTTTTGATATCAACTCCTGTGTTATTTACTTGAAACCAATTCTAATCTGTCATGATCGCCTGGGTTATTTGATTTAAACCATTTGAAATCTATTCGAAATAATTTGAGGGTTCATTGATATGCTTTATTGGAGATTGTTGAAGTCTATTATCATTTGTCTCCTTGTATCTGCATGCTCGTCAATTGAAAATTGTTCCAATTTATATATCAAACTTAATTGATCCTCTTGATGCATTAGTTCTTAGGAAATTCAACGACCAACCTTCATTTCTTTACCTCCAGTCAGCAGTCCACTGGTGTACCCCTTACAATTTTTCCTTGGCTCAAATTTTGTGGCATCCTCTTGACTAGAAATGTCTTGCAGGCAATCAATTTCTGAGATTCACCTTCAGCCATCCTTTTTTATGCCACCATACGGCCTCTCTCAGAGGCTTGGCAAATCCGTTGAACGTCCAAATAGGGCTCTTATACAATTTCAATGAATTACTCTCCTTTTCAATTTGGCTGGATAAACTTAAACATTTAATAGATTTAACCTCTACCAGATGATAATGGAATAAGTCCCAGTTTAATAGAAATTACAGAGTAAGAGTTTTAGTGGAGGAATTCGTAATACGAAGATACTAATTGAGCATTGTTTAAATTGTTACTTATTATAAATCATCAAATTTGTAGTCATGAATATAGCTTCAATCACCTTAGAATTCACCATTTCCTTTATTAGTAGGCAATTGATACTATTGTTAAAATACAATGTGAATTTAGATAATGTTTTAATTGCTTATATTATGGTTTGAATCTATTTATTAGTATACAATTTATCTATTTTATTTTGGCACTAGAGTATTTACCAAATTTATTTTAATCAAATGTTTGAAGTTACGATAATTAAATAAGAAGACTAGTAGTTTTGATAGATTTTGGAAATAATATAGAATTTTACATTATCTGTCTTAGTCGATTAAATAGCATGATATAAATATTGGATTATTATATTTATTCAAATGGAGCTTTAAGGCATTCATAATCGAATGTTATTTTATGTTTGTAAGTTGTCATGTTCTTTAAATGATGATCTAACATTGTTGATGTAAGTCTTATTAATGTTTTAAAAGTTGTTTGACCTTAGGATTATGTCACTAGTTAGTCTCAAATTTTTCTTTCAAATAATGATTTGTGATAACTTGGTGTAAGTTGATTTCTTGATTGAATTAGGAGTTCTTTGAATCTCATTGCTCGATCTTCTCCATGGTCATATCTTATGTTTGTAATTGGAGCATTATATTTCTTGGGGAGGAGTTTTTGTCTATGGTTATTTATAAAGTGTAAATCTTCGGGGATGTCCTATTTACTTGGTGTCAAATGTGGAAGCATTGTTCCTGTCAGATAATGGTGACCTTTTTCATTGGTTTTGTACTTATCTCTAGAGGTGTGATGTTTTAGGTTTTGGTTCAAATAGTGGCATGTCTATGTAATGGGATTTGTACTGTCGAGGGAAAGTGAATGGCATGAGTATTGGTTAGAAGTCATTTGTATCTTATCTTTGCTCATGGTGATTTTCTTGTTTGTGTAGAGATTGCTAAGGGAGTGGCTTCTATGGTGGTGCCAGTGCCTAGTGAGAGGCCGCCTGGGTAACCCCATGGAAGTTATTAGCAAGTGGAAACTTAATAACTTATTAGGAGGGTTTGGGTAGTAAAGCACTTAACAAGATAAGTAAGATACCTCACCCATGCCTTGAGTGGTCTCGTAGGCTAAGGATGGGATGAGAAGGCCTGGTTGGTAAGGCTAACCTCCTCGTCTCCATGAGAGGACCTGTCAACTCCACATGTGTCACCCTATGGGGCCGGTGCCTAGAGAGGGGCTGCTAGGGTAACCATAGATGGGGGATGGCTTCTGGTGATAGATAGCCTGGGTAACCCATGCTAGGACCATGCGATGACACTCTCCTTACACAACACAATTACTTCCTCCTTTTTCGTTGTTACCTCTGGAGTATAGTCTTAGCTTCTTGTTTGATCTTGATTGGATGTTAGTTTTGTCTGGTGGACTACTGTCATTTCTGTGCAACCTTGTTATCATGTATGCCTGTAAGGAGTCTGGTTTATTATTGTTTCATTGTTGTAACTTCAACCTAGTGGAGCCTCAATGTTATCTCCTAGATTGGTGGGGTGGACCTCAAGGTTCCACATGGTTGGGAGGCAGAGCTATCCATTGGTCTTCTTGGAGATTCAGATCAAGCCTTATGCAGAGATGTTCCAGTTCCATTTTGCTTTCTACCTTCAGTAGTGTTGTATACTTTCATATGTATTCTTTTGTAAACCGACATGATCGGTCTTGTAATCTTGTACTAAGACTTTGTAATCAAACTATCTTTCTATTGTAAAAGTTATTTCAACAGTTTAATATTTATCACTTATGTTTTTTTTACTTTATATGCACTAATGTAGTTATGTTGCCCTAGAGTTGTTAGAAGAGCAAATTCCTTTATGTTATGTTTTATGTTATATATTTGGTGACTGTTATTGCATTATCTTGTTTAAAAAAATATATTTCTATAATTTTTGTGCTTGTTGATCTAGCACTCTAGGGCTGCATGATGGGGAATTATAGGTTTCTTGTTGTTCCAAATCATGTTGTTGTTCCTCATCTTGTTTTTGATCCTTTGCTTCAAATGGTGCTAGTTTAAAATCTAAAGTTGGGAAAAAAGAGGCTTCCTCTTGAGTCAAAACAGACTTTAGATCATCCCAAAATGAAACTACCTCATGAGCCAAAGCTTCATTCTCATATTGACTTTCATGAACTAGCAACTCATTACATTGCTTAACATCTTGTAGCTATCCCAAATCTTGTGTTATCATAGCCATATCTTCTTCATTTTAATCAACAAATGAAGGCAGCCCATCATACAAAAACATATCAGCCTCTTTTCCACCAAGTTCTTCATGTTCATTTACCTCCTTTTTGGTTGGAGGAAGTTAACTCAAATGGTTCAAGTGGAAGTGTGATATGTTCCACATTTTGTACCTGGTGCTCATGAGTTGATTCCACAAAAGGAGCTGATTTGACATCCAAATTTAAACAATAAATCTCTAAATCATCCCAAAATATGTCCTCTTCAAGTTCTTCTTTAGTTTTCTGTAAGAGAGGACTAATCTTTACCTTATGGAGATCTTCAGAAATCAAAATTTCTTCTGCATGCTTATTGATAACTTCTTGAACCAGGAACTCATCATATTGCTGAACAACTTCAAGATGTTCCAGATCTGTTGCTAATGATGATATGAGCTAACTCCCTTCATCTTGTTCAACAAAATAGGGCAGCTCATTAAACATCAAAGTGAAAACTTGATGTTCAACATGTTCTTCTTGCTCCACAGCCTACTGCCCAAGCTGATCATGCTCAACTATCTCCTATAACAGATTTGATTTCTCCTCTTTTTCAACAACTGAAGGATTATCAGCTGTAAATTGCTCTTCTTTAGACTCCCCTAATACTTCATTTTCCTTAGCAGACCACCTGCTGTCATAAACCAAAGGTCCTCCTTTGTAAAAGTGGATGATGATAGGCTCAGGAGGCTGAAAGTATGAGCTATGATGCTCTTCTAGCATTGGAGATGACTACTCTTGTGGAGTAATAGGCTCAGAATCTTGTAAAATAGGTAAACTTCTAAAATTTGGAATCTAATTTGAAGATTTAGAGAATTCACCTTGCTTGAAACTTGGAACTTCATACCTTGCAAGTACTTCCTCTTGAAGCTGTTCAGAAATGCAAGAAGCTGATTGGGCTTCCATTCTTTGTTCTTGGGCAACCAAGAGCTTCTTCTCCTCTTCTTTTGTGAGCACCTGCCTTGCAAGCTCTTCCTCATATTTTTGTTTTTGTGCCACCAATTGTTGTTCATGAAGATGGGCATTGTAAGTCAACTCCTCCTATTGTAAAGCATATTCTTGCTACCTCTTTATGTCATTCAGCTGCTCAGTCTAGTCAAGAAATATATTCTTGATATTTGCAATCTCTAGTCTCACATCATTTTGGAGCTAATTGGGAAAGTAATATTGTTGGTTTGGCATAAAATGGGATTCTTGAGGCTGGTCATGGGCATACACTGGCTGCCATGGAGTTTGTGCATGGGTGGGAGGGTGTTGAGCATGATGATTATGCTGATAATCTGTTGTTGGTGGGTTATTTTGGACAAAACCAACAGCATATTCTACTCGGTATGGTTGGTAAGAAGTGGCATAAGCAACACTTTCACAAAATGGAGGATTATAAAACATATCTCCATGGAATGAAGACATTATGTCACATTCAAAATAGCTGGAAATTCACATAAATGATTAAAAAAATTAGAATTATTAAGACTAACTTTTTTGCAAAAAATTTGATAACATTCTAGCACTTGGTCTTCTTGAAACCAATAGAATAACTTAGAGTCGCCAGATATGCAGATTTCAACCTCTTGAAGGTCTAAAAATTACTAGTTGCACATCAAAACTAGCAATAAACATATTTTTCTTGAACTATCCTGATTCAAATAGTCCCACCGAGCATGCCAAAAACTGTTATCATCTAATAGTGCACCCTTGCTAAGAAAACTCAGTTTACTAGTGAAACATGGGATCCTTTTCAAGTTGTGGGTTACCTAAGACAAAAAGGAACCTCCAAAGTAAGATGGCTCTTATGCTGTTCACCTAAACTATTGCTTTGCAAAGGTAAGAAGGAAACATAAAAAGTAAAACTAACTCCTAAGGTGATGCACCAAAATGATTATTTTGACCTGTAAAATTAGTTTTACACAAACAATTTAATCAAAAGATACATTCTTGACTTGCACAACCTAGTTCTATATGTTTTTTGCATCAATATTTCATGAGAAGGGTATGATGCATCATCCTAGAAGGAAAGAAGCCTTTCACAACATGAACTATTTGCACTCTAACACAACTCACAACCTGCAAAATAACATGTACTAACTACACAAATGTGATACCAATGAGACACAAGGACAAAGAAATTAAATGACTTTACAAGTAATTGTATCAATCATTTAAATGCACACAATAGAATAGAAAGAACTAAGAAGGCAAAATTCTTATCTTTATTGATCTCCAAGGTGTAAACTGTAATAATGATCTATAAAAAGAGTTACAATACCATCCCCTACTAAAAGAGATCCAAAAGAGTTACAATATGGCCTGAGAATGAAAGGAACTCCTAATAATGAACAAATGAAGAGACTATATACTTCTCCAAATAGCTGCACAAAGATAAGGACTATAAACTCCCTTGGTCGTGCTTATCCAAAAAGCCTAGAAAATATCTCTCAAACTCCCTCCAAAATGAGTCTCAAGTGAAGAAAAGGTCAAGGCATGACCTCACCTATCATAAAGGCATAAGAAACTGCCCCTTAATGCTCTTTAAGGCCATTAAAAACTAGCCAAATCACTCCTATATACTCTACACATGATTAAATACCCAACTGCACCCTCTAACTTAGTCTTGCATATTAGTACTCAACTATATCCCCTATATGCTTGGCACAAGTCATCAACCTTCAACAAATCCCTTTGACCATATCCTAAAAGCAAATTGCATCTTACATATATGCAACACTAAATAAAGTGACTTATAATTACATCAATTCAATAATATGCTTACATTTCAAATTAGATGCAAAAATAAGGCATTCGACCATGTTTGAAAGGCACATACAAAGGGGACACTTGTTTATTTTCTTTACAAAATATACAAAAGAAGACTATAAGGCATGGGTATTAACATTTTATTGCAAAATGATAAATGAAAGGAAAAAATTCCTTTGAGTCGTTAGCACACTTAGAGTAAAAAGAAACCCTAATGACAAAAGGCTCAAACAAACCTCATTTCACATTTTCATTTTGCATTTTCAACTTTTGTGTTCTGGACGCCACCATGGTAGGGTTTCTGTTGGAGTATTGTAGGTCTGAACTAGAATTTTACTAGAGATTCATGCATCTTCCTTTGAGAAAACAACATTCAAGCTTGGGTGAGCTCTCTGTATATGCAAAATTAGCCTTATTTCTAGTATCTGTCAAAACAGTGCTTGTTTCTTTCAGTTCAGCCATGCCAAAATGATAAAAACTCTCTTTTCTGAGTATTTGATTTGTAGAATAGAATATAGTTACTATTTCAATTTCATTCCTAACTTTTGGTGAATCATTTTCCCTTAGCATAATGCGTATTTCACTCCTGTAGCTGATGATTTGGAATAAAAAGGAAATATTTGTTATTCTGAGCATAGTTCAAGAAGCTTTGAAACTGCACTATTTTCTTTCTCAAACATAGCTAGGGTTCTATAGAAACCCTCATGTCCATTCTTGTTCTGAAGAAAATAAATACACATACCTAGTTTTCTTGATAAACATGAAAGAAAAAGGAATATTGGCTATATTTTACTCCATACTCTATTCTTTGCTACATGATTCTTGTGATTTTTTGCTTCCTGTAGAAACAGTGTTCATATTGAAAATTAGTGATAATCACAATCATGTTGTTGTTTATTTCTATTCACTATATCTTATGATTGCTTCTGATTCAAAATTACATTGTATTACTGATTGTGACCTTGTATACTACATATTGTCTCGGACTGGTGAAGTTTTCTCTCAAATCACGAACTGGGTTATCGTAAAATTTAATGGGTTTTTTCATCTAACTGTTTCCTAATCTCTTTCAAAAAATCATGATAACTCTATTCATAATTTTCAAGATATGATGAAAACATGTGATTGTTGTCCTACCTCCATGTGACTATCCATTGCAAGGTGACCATCTTTCACTGTCATTGTTTCATGGAACCCTGCTATGCAAAGACACTATATACTCACTGTACCTTCTTTCTAAGGTTGTTCATAATGCACCATTATGCCTACTAGGGTTTACCTACAGTGGCTATGTTCAACACCATCTTTGTTGCTCATTGGCTGTAATGACAGTCAGCGAAAGGAAATGACTATAACTTTATTTTTCTCTATTGCTCCATCCTTACTCACATATACATTGTATACATTTGCACTTTGCAATGAAGGCAATATAATGAGTTTAAAATACATGTTGTTCTCATTTGTATCTCCTATAGGTAAACAAAAGAAATTAAATGTCTCTACTACTCCAAGGCATATTGACTGTCTTTTTCCCTTAGCAAATGTTGTTTTCTTCATTTATAAGTTGTTCATTCTTATCCAATGACCATGGATGAGACTTCTATACTCTGCTATTCCATATGACTATATATGTATTTGGAAGCTTATATTTTTCTTTGATGACTATGATAGTTTGACTATATGAAAACAAAAAAAACAATGAACTCTATGCTTATGACTGTACCTTTTCAAATGCTGCACCTATATCCTTCATTGCACACATCCTATAGCATAAAAGTATATCATGTGTATTTGTGTACCTTTCACTAAGGGAATAATGAGTTCTCTTCATGATTTATTGTCCTTGACTTGCATTTCATACCTATTTCATCCTCATTTGCATTGAGGACATGACTGTGGGGTGCCCTTGGTGACTGTAGTTGCACTTCATGTCCTCTTCATGGTATGATCCTGTAATGCATTTCACTTGGTCGCTTTAAGGTTTTATTCACCTCTCTTGATCTTGATGTCTTGTTATTTCAAGTTTGTATTTTACATTTGCCCTATGTATCTTATGTACTCTTCATGGTTACTTATCTTCATAAGGTATCTTCCATTATGCTTGGAAAGTTGTCATGAACTCCTTGTATGGTACCCACTCAGGTGACTATCTTTCTTCATTGCCCCTCTTGCACTTATACTAGATGTTCCTCTTCATGCATTGTCTATAGTGATCGTATGATTCTATCTTCATTTGCAGAGGCATACGGTAATTCTATGATGAATATTCTATCTTTAGGGTGACTGTCTGATTATGATGGCATTATAAGCCCCTCTCTGGCGGTCCTATTCACTATATTTATGATTTCTCTTGCATACAAGATAGTTGACATGGCATCACACACAGATATGGATTGTTTCTCATTATATGACTATCTTGTAGCTGATTACATGCTTCTTGATTGATGGGACAACCACCCTAATGACTGATTTTGTCCTTTAATGGCTACTTAATGAATTCAATGACACTTTTACATCTCATTCACAACAAAAGGTGGTAAATACCTAATTTGATTGCTTCTCCATGATGTTTCTCTGGCCATAATGCTTTTGATGGGATTGTCCTTTAGTTGATATTGATCCTTGGAGGCTATCTCATGATGTATTGGTTTGTTATTGACTTTCAATTAGAATATTCTTTTACTTATTGATCCGAAAGTCACTATGCTTATCTTACATTCCCCTTAAGATCAAGGGGTAGTATGCCAAGCTCAACCCTTGTGGGACCCACATTTTAATCCACATGCTATGATGTCAAATGAAAGATGATATAGCAATGAAAATTTCACCTATACTTGTACAGTGAACAAACATGTTAGATAAAACAATGAAGCCAAAAGTTTTCAATGATTCTCATGATAATTGATGATACTCTTCTACCTTTCTTGACATCAGTGATGTTGCAAAACTATTTTAATGCCTTAGGAGAATAAATTATACATTTGTTGATATAGTATATGCAAGGAATATGGATCTTGATCTCTAACACAACTTTATCATCCCTTACAGGCATTTCAAGCAGTGGCAGATCAACTTCTGGAGCACTCAAGCAAGAGTGGCTAGACAAGGATGCAACTTCGCAACCTGGGGCTTTATCATTCAGGCAATGATAGATCCATACTCTTTCCATATGCTCCTTTCCTTCTATATCTACAAATGTATAGTTTATATCTTCTTCTGTATTGAAATATTTATGCCCATGGCTTGTGTGGAACACCATACATTTATGATTATCAATAAATGATAGCATTTGTGTAGAAATCTATGTAATCTTTCTGTTGTATACATTTGCATATTGAACTGCAATTTTAGTGATAATACTTCTGTACATATGAATGAAACTTAGCATAAAATAATGTGTACCTTTTATCTTTAGTTGCAAATACTATTCCAGGTCTACCTAATTTAGCTGAAAGCAAAATTAGGTAATGAGAATATGCACAAAATCAATCATAGAAAAGAAATTTAACCTTTCCAAGAAAGTTTTAATGGCATAATTATTAACAATAAGGAATTGCATGCAAGGTTCTTAAGTTGTTTTAGAATACAAAGGAAATGGCATCTTGAAAAGTGAGATAATTGGAGGATTTATCTGATGATATTTAATACGTTACATTCTAATTTCAAACCTTGAAGACTACGAGGACAATGATGAAGAGGCATCTCCTCTGGTGGCATGTATTACCGAGCAAAGAGATCAATTGATTAATATGTGTAATGAGGGAAGCTCTTCAAACTCTTCTTGGTTACCAATCAAAAGTCATTTTATTGGTATGGGATACAGTGCTTTGGTAGAGGATGAAGTAATTCAAAAAGTTGGCTCAATGAATGAAAAATGCAATATTGGAATATGTAAGGAATAATTAAGAATGATCATCTTATATAGAGTGGTTCTTAATTAAAAGGCACTTTGTGAGCATGGGTTTTTCTTCTACTGTAGTAGACAAAGCACTGGGAGAATGAGAATTATGAAAAAAACATAGTCTAGGACCAACAATAAGGTAATCAATGAAAACACATGCCAAATCATGAAAGGATGTATAACATGTATGAAATAAAATAAATCATTGTTTATATCTATCAACTAGGGTATCACCAAATGCATTCATCAATTTAACATCACTATGCTTAAAACATAATATAAGGCTAAGAAAGGTTAATTATGTAAATTCACATCTTAATTACCACTAAATAGATGGGTAAGTGCATGAAAATGGAATACAAATTAGTGGCCAACCTTGAGATATTTTAGAAAAATAGGTTTGCATTATGAAAGGCATAAATCATACATGTTTTAACATGTATCCATTTTTCATGCCTGGAATTCAAAATATATATGATCCATTCTCATTTAGGCTTGAATTTAGAAGCTTAAGGGTTGAACATCTATTGTGGCTCCTAAATTTGTATTTTTAACATAAAACAACTTGAATTAAAACTTCAACCTCTTCAAGTTTACATGTTTTGCAATAAAATTTTACAAAACCACAACCAAAATAAAGAGATACTTCTTAGCTTTCTAGCCATACAATTTTTTTAATATTTTGAGTAAGTTAAGTTTTTTTTTTTAAGAATGTATCTATATTCCTTCAGTACATATGTATTGACTTTTTTTAATAACTTTTGACTCACTTATCCAAATTTGTAAAACAATATACAGGATTCTTCTACACTTCATTCTATATGCATTCAATAAAATAAATTTATATTTTTAATTAGTTTTGTGCAAGTTATATGACATGCATGCTTAGTGATGTAATTTTTAGGATGCATCCACTTCAGAAAATGCAAAACAAAATATTCAATAAAAAAATATACAACTTGCAGTACTCACTCTTATCTATATTTCCACCAATTGGTTTTTTAAAATACCTAATGTAGCAAAAAAAATAGAGGGCGCACACAAGACACTATCTTATATTTTAGTGATAAAAATAGGAACACTTTCATGTGCACTCAACATTTCACCCCCTTAACATTAACACTTTTCTAAAAAAATTAGTAGTTTAGAAACTAAATTTATAGTACTATAATTCTTGTTCTTATCATATCTTCAAGTTTTGAGTGTAGACAACTTGAATTACTCATCCAAGTTCAACTTTAACCGATTTTAGAAAGAAAAAAAAAAAAAGTTACCACTTTTGACCCACATTTTGTACCCCATCCATGTGCTTACCTAGATAATCTATGTATGAAAAGAATGAGCATAATAAAGCAAATCATCAAGGAACAAGGAATCATTAGCTACAACATGAGAATATAAAGAAATATCACTATGAGCTCATCACTAAATATATCAATATACCAAAAGCCACAAGAAATGAAATATGGAGTAGAAAGTGTATGCAAAGGTGACGTAGGTATATTTGTATCACTAGAATTTTTAAGTAAACCTGAAGCAAGGGAGGTACAAATAGATAAAATCCATAAGTGAACAAGAGAATCTACCATAAGATGTATGACGAATAAGCTCACTAGGTATATTATTATCATCACATGATGGAAGATCCCGAGATGTGTTATAAGGAGTGGGTTAGCCAGCCTTACAATTTTCAAGAAGGGCCTAGAGGACTCTCATACATAGACAATTCAAGGATGGTGGCCCATTGAAAATGTCTTAGATAAATTATAGATGATGGGAAAAGACCAAGGAAATAAAGACACAACATGGTATTTTTTGAGAGATTTTAGGCAAAAATTATAGGTTTAGGTGCCAAAAAATATGGGCACTAACAAGAAGAAGGAGCATGAAATTGTTATGTTTGACACACTACCTAATGTGTGTGACCTCAAGGACAATTTAGTTCCTCATGGGTTCAATATGTCACCATGACCTGATTCTACAAGGTTAAAGCCAGTAGGAGAAACATTCCAAACCATGCCTACATTTTTGGCATTTCCCAACCCCTCCTTAGTCGTGTGCATCTGATGTTAGAATTAGTTGAATTAAAAACCCAAAATTATTGTTTTAAGTGACCATTTTCATAGAGTCCTTCTAGAAGATTATTTCCACCCTAGCCTTGCCATAAATTAGATGCCAAGATAATAAACCAAAATCTTTCTAATTTGTATACCATATCCTTGAGGAAGATCTCACTTGTTAAGTGTGATAGTGGAAATCAATTATCACATGAAGAAGAAACATAAATAATTAAAGGATAAGTGGGTATTTAGGTTTTCTTTTTATTTGGTACATATTTTATGGTTCCAAAATATTTTTGTCCTTTGAGAAGATGGTTTCTATTATAAAACTAGTAACCCTATAGCTTCACTTCTCCTATTGATTAGTTTGGAACAATTCTTTGACACCAACTCCACTATTTCCCATGTTTTTGACATAAATATTCTTACCCCAAGAGTGGTTTCATATTCATTGGTGCATTTATTAACTAGATACCTTATGAGCTATTGAAATGTTTGAAATCCCAATCCCTAAGGTGATCTAGTTCTTTGGACATTTATCCCTATAAAAGATTCATATAAAGATTCATCTTCACAAGCTCTCTAAACCTAGTTTCAGATTTTCACATTCTTGGACCTAGTTAGCATCAAAACTATGTAATAAGAGGACAAGTTGGATGATGAGTATGGCATTGAGTCCCACGAGATAAATGTATACCCCACTCTATACTAGATATATTGTTTTAAATAATAAATTATAGATATCATGAATATTTAAAACAAATTATGATTCTCTTTAGTTGAACAATGAATTATAAGGTTTCAACCTAGATGGCATGTTTTCCATTAAGATGTCCTAAAAATAGGTCGTATGTAGTGTTTACATATTCTAAACTTGAATATTGAGACATTCAAAATCCTTGATGAATACTCCCCTAGCATCAAGGATCACACTCAAGATTTTGAGTATATCATAGAAATCCAAGGGCAGGTAAGTTGATTAGTAGATAGTCATAGAAGCCTATGAGAAACCCACACCAAAGATAAACAAATTCCTCTTCAACCATAAGTTAAAGGATTTATATGCTTCAAAGAATTAAGAGGACACATTTATTAAGCAAAAGAGATGTTAGGTGAGAAAGGTTTCAAATCCATGGCCATCCAATAGGATTGAACCATGGTGATAGTTCTATTAATTGGTTGATAAAAGGCATGCTCTAGTCAATGATCTCCTAGAATATAAAAAAAATTAGATCAACTCTAGAATGAATGTATGATAGAGTTGTAGAAGATGAATTTCCCTCATTTGAGTGAAAAAGGAAAAGAGTATGAATCATGTGAAAACTCATAGTAGTTTAAATAAGAATGAACAAAATAAGTGGTAGAATGATTGAGTTCATTCTATACAAAGCCAAGAAAAACTATACCTTGCTAAAAAGAAAGAGCACACCCATGAGTATAGAGAAAAATATGGCACGCGGCAAAAATATTGACCAAAGCTAGTTTCAATAGAGAGTCTAGTGTGGGTAAGCATGGCCAAGTTATCCTCAATCCTCTTTAAGCCAACATGAACTTACTCGTAAAAAGCATCCAAAAAATAGACTAGATAGTTCAAATTAATCAATTATGGAAGTCCCCTTAAATTTATAATTTATCCTTTGAAGAAGTCAGCCAATACCTTCCTCTACCTAATCACAAAATTATTTTTTCCATCACAATCCCTTTTTATGGGTATTTGGGTAGGGAAGTCTTAAAGAAAGTTCCCCTATTTTTCATAAATCAAAATGAAGCTAAAGAGAAGAAAACACAAAAGACACTAGTTATAATAGTAGTGGACCATGGCTAGAATATAGGAGAAGTGAGAAGGAGACACTCCCTAGAATCCAAGGAATCTATGCAAAGTGTTGAAATCTTTTCAATATCTAAAAGGCCAATAAAATCTAATTACAAGCGAGGGCATCATTATGCAAGAACAAGTATAATTATAGGAAGAACCTCCATGCAAGGAAATTGACTAAATTAAACGTTCCATAGAGGACATTATAGAACAACCTCAAGAAAAATAATTAAGTGCATAAAATGTTTCTTCCCTTAATTTAAATATTTTGAATATTTTATGTTCCCCTCTCTGCCATGTAAATGTTCTCCCTGTTCTAAATCCCCCTCTTACTATTACATCCCCTTCTATAGATACTATTATTTTTATGCATTCTTCACCCAAGCTGAACACTTCTAATTTTTCTCCAAAGGATCTCTAACAAAACCAAAAAATCTAAATTTGAGAAATTAATTTCCCCAAAATGTGAACCATGTAGAAATCAATACCCCTCTTCCAATTCAACTCCAACAATTGTGCCCATATTTCTCTTATTAACCTCAATGATGGTCCTCTCTCATATCAAGTTGAGAAATTCAATCCATATTCTTCTATTTATTACTCCTCTTTCTTTAGGTTTACCCCTTGAAAATTTGATTTTTCATATATTTAAACAAGATATCCATCCTCTTATACATTATCTTATTTCCCTTCTTTTTGCCCACTTTAAAACTTTGGTAACTACAAAAGCATCCATTATAGACATGGAGGTTCACAACAATCTAACAAATTCTCATCCCTCTTCCCCTTAATTTTCCATATTAGCCACATTAGTTTCTTTTGATCAACCTACCACCCCCTATTATCTAGTATGTCCTTCCTATTACCTTACTAAATTTCATCTTTACTCACCCCTTCCACTCTTAAATAACTTGGGATTGATCCATTTCAATATGTCATGGAACAATTCAAATGAATTTAACAAGAAGTGGCACAGTTTAAAATTGCTCAACTATCCAAACATCCTTAGTATGTTTCTACCTAGCTAAGAATGGTTTTGAATGAATCAATCAAACCATGCATTATGGGATCATTGTGTCAAATATTCAAAGGCCATTAGAATAGATTATATTAGAATATTGGTGATTAGGTATAACCTCAATCCATGTCCCTAATGATAGGGTTATCCAATTCCACTCAAGAAAGTTAGTAAGTGATACAAGAGCATCTCAAAGGTTGTGTAATCTTGCATTACCCAAGAAGATACTTTTTTTACTTTAAGGTTTATGTTCTTTTCATATATTTTGGAGTTCTTGTTAGTGTGTGGCATTGCGGTCTTAGTAATAGTTCACAACAAGCCTATAAATGTATATTGTGGTGGCACATGATGATTGGATGACTTTTTTTTGTTACATAAAGATTAAGGCATGATTATCAGTCTCAAGCCTATGTAGTAACAATTGAGGAGTATTTCATTATCTAGTAGTTATACGGTGACACAATTGAGCTTCATTCAATCATATTTAATGAGTTAGGATGGCATAATGATTAATTATTCAAATTAAAGTTATTTTCTTTTACTTGAAGGAATGGACAGATATGTCTCATGACTTGTGGTGAAGAAAATATACTAATTAGAATTATTTGTGAATTACAAATGTACACATTTTGTGAATTTTTACCATAATGACATTAATGAAGACCGATTTGTTTCCACTAAAGTGTAACTTGTGCTTTCTAATTCCTAGGAATAATGAAAAGAAGCTCTAAATTATATGACACATGATATAAGGTTGTCTTTTTTGACATTGGGATTATGATTTTCTTCCCTTAATGTCTTGTTTGACAATTTTCTATATAAACTAAGGTCTAGACTCTTTTAAGAAGTAAGGTTAGACATGAAAAAAAGAGATTATTATGAGACTTTACAATAGAATTAAAGATCTACGCAGAAGGCCATTTTCAACTATGAACCCAAGTGGCCAAGATAAAAGTTTCGTGGCTCATTAGTGATTATATAAATAGGAATTTACTGTGGTGTATTTAAAGGGTTGAGGATTTATGGTGTCACTCATGTTTAAAATAGTTTGTGACTCGTGTCTAAACTAGGAATGTGTTCCTAGTGAAAGTCTATTTTATTGGATTATGAGACCTTTTGGTCTAACATTATTGAAAATATTAAAGGCTAGATCATAATGCCTAGCATCTTGGTGTAACTATTGAGGATGAAATAAATACATTATTTACTTTATTTAGTTTTATATGTACATTGAATAGTTTTACTATTTGATTAGCTCTAGCTATTTTTATATAGATCTAGGGATTAGGCTACATGGTTGGATAGTATTTAATTAGAATCTCCATCCACGTGACTATATTAGTAAGGTTTTATATTATAATTTGGATGCGAGTAGGAAGGAGGTGATTAAGAGAACTATGATCTTTAAAAGATCATTTAAATCAAATGAAAGTAGAGTGTATTAACATCAAGGTGCATGAGGGTTGATTAGACTTAACATAAAATAAATTTAATAACTTTCAAATGGAAGTGTTGTTCCAATATTTTGTTAGTACTGAAGAAAATTAGAAGATATGTTTTGTGCTAAGTGAGGCTAATGCATCATTAGAAGATAGGTTCTAAATAGTGGAAGAAAGGGTAAAATTTTTGTAGGCTACAACTGATTTATTCCAAATGATGAGTGATCTACACTCATCCTTCTAAACCAAATTAAATGGTTGCACCTTGATCTATTTTAAGAAGGTTTCTAGTCTTCTAGATCACAAGAGAAGGATTGTGGGAGAAAACGAACTTCTTATTGAAAAGGTAATTCTTTCTAAAATGGTGGCATATGCTAGCTCTTGACTTGGTCACTACAATCCTCTTTGTATCATGTTCTATAAAAGTTTGGCATCCAAGATCATATTGAGTTATCTATGTTGCTAAACTAGAAAATATAGATCTAAAACCCAAGAAAATAATGAAGTTGTGGCCCTAAGGTCAAACACTAGGAGGTGTAAGATTGGAAAATTTCAACAAAATGTAAAAGAAATTAAACTTTGTGCAATCTTCATCTAGCCTAATCAAATGAAATGCATACACATAAGCAAAAATTAACCTAGAGTAATTAATTTAGTTGTGGGGCATAGAAAATTTGGTAATTATTGATATTTATGAAAGTGAATGTGAAAGAATGAATACATGGATCAATGATAGGAGATGTATGATTTTGATGAATATTCTAGGTTTTGAACTATTATAGGATTGGAAATGGAGTACAACATGTGGCTCACCTTGGGATGTAGTCAGATCATCTATATTATATGGGGTAAAGTCTACAATTTAGACTTAGCTCCATAACCACATAAATGTCATGCACTAATGGAAGTGATTTGTAAATCTTCATGCTTTTTCTTGTTGATCCCCTTGTTTCATCTTTTCTTGCTCTACATCTTATACTATATGAGATTGAGCTTATATTTGGAAATACCTTTGAAGGATTTTTTTTATATCACAAGGAGACATGTTCACCTAGGTCAACCCCTAAAGATGTGTGTAAACATCAAAGACAAGAAGCAAGCACCCTAGAATGATGTATGTAGATTTCAACTTCTTTTCAATGCAACAAATCC
The DNA here is from genome assembly GCA_027924645.1 of Cunninghamia lanceolata. Lineage (NCBI taxonomy): Eukaryota > Viridiplantae > Streptophyta > Pinopsida > Cupressales > Cupressaceae > Cunninghamia > Cunninghamia lanceolata. Next base: position 5,742,730 of record BSBN01001807.1, read on the forward strand.
AAGTGTTTCAATATTAATTGCTTCTCAAATTCTTTTAGGATGACAAACTAGGATCAAATGTAAGGGGATGATAAAATAAATGCCTTTAAATACAAGGATATAGTGATAAATTATGCAAAATGTGTGTTTAGTTGGCTCATAATGGTTAGTGAAAAGGAAGAGGAACATTGGAATTAAAATTTGAACATTTAAAATTTTGAGGGTCAACTCTACAACCATGGGATCGATATTGCACCTATGGAAATGCCACAAGGCACAAAGTTGTTTGAATCAAGAGTTAATATTTAGGAAAAAATGCATTGATATGCATAATAAATAGATAATAACAAAATATGTGTATATATGAATAAAGTAGATAACAAAATATGTGTATATATGAATAAAGTAGAGATATATGTATAAGAATAAATAACTAATTTGTAGGAATATGTAGGAATATTTATGAATATGAATAAGATAAAATGAAATATGTGTAAACAAAAATAATAGAAAAAAAAAAGATTGAAGAGTGATCTTCCATTTTTATTCCTAAGTTTAAATACCCTAATTCATTATATAAAAATTTCTATTCAAAAAACGACATTAATGTATTAAAATGTATCCATTTTATTTAATTAGCCTTGATTAAGATGAGGTTTTCCTTTACAAGATTATAAAACGTCATGATAGAAACAAAATAAATATCACATCTAGATATGTAACATTTTTGTTTCCTTCATTGGCAGCACTCTGCTGCTTTTATTTTGTATATATCTGCATTAATTCAATACCAAAAAAATAATAATATGGGAAAGTAATGATAGGTGATGTCTACCGAATTCTCAGCCCGGCCATATACACCACGTGATATGCAATAAATTTACGCATAAATTACCCAACACTAATGCTGTTAACATTGTTTTCCGGGACCACCATCTTAACATTTAATGCCACTACTGTACAAATCGAATATCGAATATGCTCGATGTACTAATTATTAATAAGAATTTAAAATCGACCATGCAAGGATTACTTTAAACAACACGTTTTATTTTCAAGTATGGCCGAGTTTTTCAACCACGCAGGTCCCATGTGATTGCTGACATTGTTCTTAGCCGAATGCAAAAGCAGCTCTATATAAACCCCATCGCCCCCTCACAATTTCCCACATTATATTTTCCTTGTTGTGATTGCTTTCAGGAGAGAAAAAGCCATGGCTGCCTGCGTGAAAAGCTTCGTCTCGCTGCTCCTGCTTCTGGGTGTGCTCACTCTTCTTACAGTCTCTGCTTCGGTATATAAATTCGAATTTCTCCTCCCTCTTCTATCGTAAGATTAGAACTTTTAAAAGATGGGTTTATGTTCGGAATCTCAACAAGCAAATGGGGTATCTATTTGTGTTTGTTTGCAGGGAGAAGATGTGAATGTGGTATTTATAGTTCCGCAGCATCTGGAACATCCGGGAGTGTTGAAGATTGTGGGAAACAGTTCCGAATTGGGCAACATGACCTGGACCCCTGGTGACATTTGGGTCCTCACTGTGGTATGTTCATTTCTTGTTTACCCTCTTTCATCATTATGCTCACCTACAACAACATCTTATTCACTATTTTGGTTTTCTTTTCTCTCTGCGTGTTTTATAATAGCCATTGATTCGAGGAGCAGAATACGAAGTGATAGTTAGGGTTCGACATTTTAATCCAATATACCGGTCAGACTGTACGTGTTTATCCGCTGCAGCCCGCCATGTAAGCGTACCGTCAGAAGGGGAATATCACGTGGAATTATTAACTGGCTACGATTGTAACCCTGGTATCTGCGCACGCGGGAGCGAGTCGAACATGTTCGACTACATTCGCCGCGTCGTATGACATTCTCCCACATTAAGAAGTAGTAGACGATGTTTCCTTTCATCGTCCATGTTATATAATACGTGCTTTAATCTGCACCCACCTATGTTATATTTATATGTATGAATGGAAATATAATATATGTTGTCCTTAGCCTTCGTAGCAAGGTTTGTTTTGTTTTGTTTTTTTTTTAATTAATAAGAGTTTTATATTATTTTATAGAAAAAAAGCTTAACATTACACATATTTATTAAAAAAATGAAAATGAAAAAGCTGTAATTATTCATTAGAGCCCATTTTTGAAAATCAAAATCCATTTTTAGTAGTTAGAATATGATATTTACATTAAAAAAAGGGAATACAATTGACTTTCTCAAAATTACATCCATCCCTAAAAAGAGTTATCCATAAATTTCATTATAGTACAATGAACACATAAATTTGTAATTTTTTTTTTATGTTTTTGGAATATACATCCGTAACATCAACAAACAAAATTATAAACCAAACTAGGTAGTGTATTAGCTACAATAGTAACTAATATATAGTTAAGAGGTTGATAAAACAACCATCAAGAACATAGATGAAATCACCTCCAAACCACATCATAGGCTAGAGTAGAACAACAACAAGAAAAGAGGTCCTCTAGTTGAAGAATCAATGCACCTTTTCTAGAGATTCCACCTTAACAACACTCTAAAGATGTGATTGAAGATTGTGAAAAATATTTTTGAGATCTACTTCAAGTAAGGGGTTATGAATAGAAGCATACAATTTGGTAACACAAAGGGATAAATTTGTACAAATTATTTGAGTTTCAACATGGATGGGAAGAAAAGTATTTAAGAAGGAAACTATGCAACAAAATTTCCAAATGCACTTGAGGATGACATTTCTTAAAGTGATGGCTTGGGTATTGTGCAAGGCTGATGCACCAAGCAGGTTAGATTTTCATGACCACATCTTGGGGAAAAGGGATAGGAAAGCTAAAAACAATGAGAACCACAAGTTGTGGGAATGTGTATAACATCAAAAGGCATGCTTTGTAGTCTCAATTTTTGTACAAAAAGGACAAGATAGAAGGGAATGGATGAATTTGAGTCAACTACCAATAGAACATTTAAGAGTCAAGATTTTATATGTTGTCAATTTGGACTAGGCATTAACTTTGGATTTCCATATTAGGGAGCTAAGTTTATTCAAATTTGAGTGAGAAAAATTCATTTTTATAAAGCATTAAGGCAGGGGGAAATGGATATAGAATGGAGAAGATACCTATAGATTTTTACTAGAGGGAAAAACTTGATACTACAATAATCAATCCACCTCTTGTCTTTCCACAAACTAGCATGATAAGGTAAGGAAAAAAGACTAGAATGATTGGGTACAACAAGTTGTTGAATTTGAAGGATGGATTATTTATCAACTAAGGAAAGGTTGCACTACATATTTAGAAATGGCTAAGTATTCCAAGTAAAACTATTGGGATTTCACAAGTCACTAAACACTTGAATTCCCTTTTTAAAAAGTTGTTTGACTTTGAGTTCCTCAATGAGATTCAAGGGTTTATCTTCATGCTAAATTAAATGGTTCCACCAAATGGAAAAGGTGGTGAAGCTTAGGTTGTGATTTGAAGATTTGTCATACTAGTATACAGATATTTTAGGGTGATTTGCTAGGCTTTCTAGATGGAATTAAATGGAGGACATCCATGAGTTTTAAAAAGGGAAGTGAGAAGGAGTTTGTCCCACCACTTAATCCTACTCCAAGAAAGGTTGGCTAAGGTAGACTGGATATAGAAGAAAATAGGGAGTTTCCAAGGTGAGTAGCCCTCTAAACCTCTAACAATCCATTTAGTGGAAAGACAAATACTAGGTGGGTAAAAGGATCGATAATTCCCAAACCCCCTTTGTGATTAGGTTAGTTACAATGAATCTGAGATGTGGATGGAAGGCCTTCCTTATTACCCCATTTTGCCCAAAGAGAGATTCTAATCAATTGATTCAGTTGTTTGCAACAAACTTCTTGGAGGAAAGATAACAAGATGAGATATACACATGGTTAACAAGGAGAATTTTGTTGGCAACTTGGATATGACTAGCCACACACAAGAAACAATTGGTTGAATTTAGAAATATATATATATTTTTATTTTGGTCATGAATCAATTCCAAATATCTTTAAGGGAGACACCAATGCCAAAGGGAGTGCCAAGATAATGTGTGATCGTGCCATGTTTAATTTCTCTCCATTCACTAGGAATCCAGAAGTGGGGTGAGGACTTGGGTGGGTCATGATGAATTTAGTTTTAAGAATGGCTAGTTTAGAAGTTGAGATTTTGTAAAAAATTCCAAAATATCTAATGTGTGGGTAAATTTAGCAGTCGGGTTTTGGATAAACAACATACTATCGTTAATAAAGTGGGACTTAAGGGCTTGGGTGTTGCCAAGCAGTGAAATACCATGAAAGCTTGGTGGATAAGCCATGCTAGAAAAGATAACAAAGAGCATTAGGAAAAATGATGAAGACTGATGGGGAAAGGGGGCAACCTTGGTAGATGGATTTGTGTAAGGGAAATTGGGGAGAGAGAACCATTGATGACTATTCTAGTGTTGGCATCCATGAACAACATTCTGACATGATTACATATCACAAGTTTGAATCCCAACCATTTTAGCATATTAAGAATGAATGGCCAACATATGCGATCATAAGCCTTATTGAAGTCAAGCTTAATAATGAGGGCATCTTAGCTAGATTGTTGTGCCCATTTAGTAATCTCCTAGGAAAGAACCAAATTGTCTAGTATAAATCTACCCCCTAAAAATCTAGTTTATTCAGGTCTCACAATCTCCTAGGATTTTTTTATATCATGAGGAGACATGTTCACTTAGGTCAACCCCTAGAGATATGTGTAGACATCGAAGACAAGAAGCAAGCACCCTAGAATGATGTATGTAGATTTCAACTTCTTTCCAATGCACCAAATCCAAGTGTTTCAATATTAATTTCTTCTCAAATGCTTTTAGGATGACAAACGAGGATCAAATTTAAGGGGATGATAAAATGAATGTCTTTAAATACAAGGATATAGTGATAAATCATGCAAATGTGTGTTTTGTTGGCTGATAATGGCTAGTGAAAAGGAAGAGGAACATTGGAATTAAAATTTGAACATTAAAAACTTCGAGGGTCAAAACTACAACCATGGGATCGATATTGAACCTATGGAAATGCCATAGGGCACAAAGTTGCTTGAATCAAGAGTGAATATTTAAGGAAAAAATACATTCATATGCATAATAAATAGGCAATAACAAAATATGTGTATATATGAATAAAGTACAGATATATGTATAAGAATGAGTGCAAATATAGAGGTAATAAATAACTAATTTGTAGGAATATGTATGAATATGAGTAGGATAAGATAAAATGAAATATGTGTAAACAAAAATTTGAAAAAAAAAAGGATTAAAGAGTGATCTTCAATTTTAATCCTAAGATTAAATACCCTAATTCATTATATTTACATTCAAAAACATAACATTAAATGTATTCAAATGTATCCATTTTATTTAATTAACCTTAATTAAGATGGAGTTTTGATAAAAACAAAATAGATGTCGAATCTACATATGTCACATTTTTGTTTCTTTCATTGGCAGCTCTATGCTACTATATATCTACATTGGTTCAATACCCACATATATAGAAAGGTGATGTCTCCCTAATTGTCATCCCGGCCATATATACCACATGATAGTTAGAAAGAACGAAAAGAACAAGAACCAAATTTACGCACAAATTGCCTGTCAACACTAATGCTGATAAGCCAAGCCGAATTAATAGTCGATGTGGTCCCATTAATGTAGAAATCGAACATCGAATGTGCCTGATGCACTAATTATTAATGAGAGTTTAAAATCGACCATGCAACGATTACTTTAAACAACACGTTTTATTCTCGAGTATGGCCGATTTTTTCAACCACGCACGTCCTATGTGATTATTGACATTGTTCTTAGCCGAATGCAAAATCATCTCTATATAAACCCCATCGCCCCTCACAATTTCCCACATCATATTTTCCTTGTTGTGATTGCTTTCAAGAGAGAAAAAGCCATGGCTGCCTGCGTGAAAAGCTTCGTCTCGCTGCTCCTGCTGATGCTCACTCTTCTTACACTATACAATTTCCTCGCCAGCTTTCAACTTTGCTGTATGCTTTATATCAAATCTATCATTTCTTATTTTTTATTACGTCAATAGGCGTTTCCTTAATGAGCAGCACTACCTCAAATACATACATCGATGGTCCAGATTAAAAGAGCTACCATCAAACGAATCTTGACCTTAGAATTTTTTAAACAATTTAATAAATACTCATAAAGCCTCACATTTATTGCCCACACCAAAACAAAATTAAGACTTCATCTCCATCGTAGCAGCTGAGTGGATTGTTGTAAGTAACTGATCAACGACCATTCCAATGGGCAATGGTTCTATGGATCGTACCAAATGATATTTCTTGGATGAGCCATACTGTAATTAAGGAATTGATTTCGAGTCGCATAGGAAGGGTAGAATGGTCTTCAGTACGCGGTTCTAGAGGAGTGGAACACAGCGCTGAAGGGCCGGAATGGTCCTACGAGAGTTGTATACAGGTGGAAATCCAAGTGGGGTGGCTTTATTTGTCTTGGAGTGAGCTAAATAGCTTTAAGGCATCAGATTGTGATCACAACCACTTGAATTAAAATTCATTGTGTTCGATGTCTTTTTAGCGATGGATGCTCTTATGAGGCAATTTGAAAGACTATACAGGGTGATAGATCTAGTGCAAACTCTCTATGATGACCAACTTAAAGAAGTCCCTACTCGATATATTCTTCCATCTATAGGGTTCACTGTAGGTAAGGAAGAAGGTAGGGTATGGCAGTGGCCGAGTGCAATGCATGCAGCAGATGGAGGGACAGATCCATCAACATAAAGGGAGTGATGATGGTTTGCAGAGAAGGAAAGGCATTTTCAAAGGGATCATGCCTCTTTTGAGTTTTAGACCATATCCCTCTAGAGGTCGCGCCCTTTATAGGGCCCTGCCTCTCCAAGGGGAATGGTGGTGCCTTCCCTTTTCTTGCGTTCTACTATCAAAGTTTAAAATAGCTCAACAAGATCACCCAATGCAGTTAATTTAATCAAACCCTATCGGGGTTTCTCCTATTTTGGATGCCATAATTTTTTAGGTTTTCAATATAGAAAACCCTAAATAGTAAAAACAATGTTGCAAAGAGGGCACTTAACAAGCTTTTAACGGCGACTAGAATAGGTTTTGCTTCTGTTCTTCTTGGAAGTTTTACCCGGAATTTGGTTTTATCACTGTTTGGAAATGTGTAAACCCTACAAACATAGGAATCAAATTTCAAGCCATCTGAGTTAGTACATTGGAATCAAATTTCAAGCCATCTGAGTTAGTTGATGCTATGTTAAGTAATGCTAAATTTAGGGGTTTTGTTGCTGAATGTGTTGATGGCTTTGTGGGCACTGCAGTGGCAGTTTATCTGGACAAAACTATGGATATTAATGTGTATGATGAGATTTTTTCTGCTCTTTCAAATCCTAAGCATGAAGCCCAAATGAGGGATCCTGTTCTGGTTGCTAACAAAGGAAAAAGCGTTAAGTGTGGCTAATTCTGGGTAGGTTAATGTTTAGGTCCCTTCTAGCAGTTTTGATAGTAAGAGTGATGATGTTTCTACTCCTTTTCCAGCTCTGCTTATCCATATGTATCTAGAGTCATGGTTGCAAGATTGTGTAGATTTTAGGATTAAGTCTTTTAAAAAGAATGTTGATACCTTTATTGACAGTTTGAAAAATAATAAGAATGGTAAAGATTGATAAGGTTTGGCAGTTTGGATTTTTGTTTGGCTTGACTTTAGGTGGTTATTGTTGTTGTTTGGTTTCAGCTCTGTGATAGCTGATTATTTTTTTCCATTCCTTCTATGTAATCTTACTTTCTTTGGTTCAATAGAAAAAAAAAATTAGGGTTACAGCCAACAGAGGAAGCGTATCATCTGCTCTGCTCTGCTCTTCTATTGTTTGTTAACATCATCAACATGAAATGCTATACAAGTTAAGATGGATACACCCCTTGTTTAAATGGGTACATCCTAATTCTCATTCCCATTCTTCTTCTCAACATTATAACACAATTATTCCACACACCCACAAACACGATTACAAATTTAATGTTGTTCACTTCAATAAATCCATTAATGCCCTCTGCAAATCAAGCAACACAAATAAGGCATGGGATCTTTTACATTCAACAATTACTAAATGCCTTCCTCTCGATGGTCGTATCCTTCAATGCACTTTTGGATGGTCTTGGGAATGGCGGTGATATCTGTAGAATCAATTCCCTTCTCGTTGAAATGTAAGAGATGAAAATACATCCAGATGTTATAACTTATAGCACCCTCATAAAGGCTTTGTGTAAAAGGTGTCGTATCAAGGAAGCACACGAGCTCTTACACAAAATGAGGAAAACCCATTGTTTTCCTGATATTATTACATACAACACTATAATTGATGGTTTCTGCAAGAAGGGTAAAGTAGATGAAGCTTTAGTATTGGTAGCTCAAATGATAAAAGATGGTTTTTCTCCAAATATTATTACACACAGTACCCTTATTAATGGTCTCTGCAAGGTAGATGGGGAAGATGAAGCTCTTAGGTTAGTGGCCGGAATGAGATGTGGACATTGTTCTCCAGATATTGTTACATATAACATCCTAATTGATGGTCTCTACAAAGTAAAAGGAGTAAATGAAGCTCTAGCATTAGTATGCAAAATGATACTAAATGGCTATGTTCCAAATACCTGCAAATATACTAGCGTGATAGATGACTTTTGCAAGGCTGGAAAAATAGATGAAGCCTACAATATGTTTTTACAAATGATGGAGTTTGGTCCTTTTCCCAATGAAGTGATATTTAGTGCTATCATTGATGTTCTATATAAAGATGGCAGGATTTCTGAGGCTTGGGACTATTTTCATAACATTTGGAGGAAGGGTTTGCAGCCAAATGTGATTACTTATAATTCTCAAACAGAAGACAGGGGATGTCTTCCTAATGTAGTAACATATAATATTTTGCTATGTACTTTTTGCAGGATAGGAGAATTAAAGAGGGCATGTGAAGTGTTAGATGAAATGGAATTGAGGGGTTTGAAACCTAATGAAGTAACATGCAGCACAATAATTTACTTTCTGTGTAATGCAGGCCATCTTGCAAGTGGACATTTACTGATAAATAAGATGCTTCATAACAGCATGGCTCCTGATGTGGTCAACTTTAATGTTCTCATTAATGGTTATTACAAAGCAGGTAAAATTGACAAGGCTTTAAAGCTTTTTGAAAACATGATAATATTTGGCCTTACTACAAATCATGTAACCTATAATATTGTGATTGACACATTTTGCAAAGAAGACAAACTTAACATTGCTTTCACAATGTTAGATGATATGAGAATGAAGGGTAAGTATGAGGTCCCCCTCCCATTATTGGAGAGATGGAGAGCGATGGAGTGGTCCATGAGCACCCTCCCAACGCCCACTCTGCCAACTGCATCGTCTCTACTGCTACGCTAATAATTTCTCCTTGGAATTCTCACTACACAAATTCGATATCAGGCCATGGATAAATTTCTCCCTTGATTGTATGGTGTACAGGAATCATAGGTGATGTAGAAATTTATCATGAAGTGTATATGCTTAATAGTCTAGAAACCTTTAATGTAATGACATAGATCGATGACAGGGATAGATTGTGGAGCTTTAGTAGCAAGCAATGGCCTTTGATCAAATGAAAGAATATATGGAGCAGGGACTTCTTTAAGTTGGTGGTCATGGAGAGTTCACAGTAAATCTATTGGCCTCTGTAATCTCTCAAATTGCATTCATAATTAATTTCTGGGACTTAAAGCTCTTTATCATATTAAACAGATATTCACTTTAATTACATAAGTTATCATTAAATATAATATAATTGAAATATCTCATGTAATAAATCAAACAGATCCATATGCAAGTGGTGGCACTTATGTAAAAGCTGGATAGAAATAAATTAGGAGGTGGACAGTTGGAAGTTACTAGACGAGAGCTGGAAATATTAAATAATTTAAATTTAGATGTCTTTAAAAGATTTGTAGCCTATTGATTTAGGCTTATTATTTGTAAATAAATTTCAGAAATGGAAATCAAATCAATTGGTATCAGACCCTATTGATTAAACCTTTTCCTCTCTCTAGCATTTGGTATACTTAATGCATATCAAACACATCTCTATATTATGCTGCTTGAGTCTATGTATCAGTGTAGCTATCTCTAGTGCAGAATGCTATTTTTCTACTTTAAATTGAGTCTTTTTGCTACTAATTTAGGTTTTATTGCTGGCATATGGTGTCACTATTTGGTACCTTCGTGTCTTTTACCTTAGACTCTAAGATGCAACACCTTTAATGTATTCTTAGCAGTTGTATTACAAATGATGATTTATGAATTCGGCTGAGATTTTCTGCTTTGCCTCGCAGACCTGCTATTCTGGGTTGTATCAGATATACTGTTTTGCTCTCTTATAGTGTTTTCTTTTTTTTTATTGCCTGAATGAGCCATTTGTACCTACAAATCACTTTTCTAAATTGGCACCGAAGGGTATTTCCCTACCCAATCACCTTTCTTGCTGCTTGAGATTTTTTGGCCGAGGTATTTTTATAACCGGGATGCAATTCCATAAATAAATGCCAAAAAAACTTTGGTTGAAGGAGTTGAGGATGAGGAAAATGCAAAAATTCCAATGTTTAGATGCTTTATCAAAATAAATTCTTTGAAATTTGAATTTTCTTTTTGAGTTTGAGTTGTATTGTTTTGTCAAAAGTCAATATCAGTACTGTTTTCCTTTAATGACTAAGAAAGACATCATAGGGGTCATTATGTTATAAAGGTGTTTTTATTAAATGGGATCATTATTCTAAAGTTGTGTTATTAAATTTCTTTTCTAACCAAGGAGACATGTCTTGGGCGTCTTTTTCCCAAGGATTACGGTTATCCATTTTGTACAACATTATAATAAAAAAAATAGTCTTAGGGATTTTTTAGGGTTCTCCTCTACACTCTATTTATTGTAATATTTTTGTTGTAGTTTAGAGAGGAAAACAAAGCTTCTTGTATAATGTTGCTTGGATTTGAAATAAAATAAAATTGATGGGTTGTTCAAATAGCCTTCCAAACTCTTTCCAAAACTTTAAATTGGTCCACTTACTCACCTAAGAGCGCCATGATCAAAAGCAAGCACAAAATGCATTTCAATCCCATTTCACACAATTAAATAAAAGCATACAATTAGACACAAATTAAACTAGAATAAATCTATGCCAATTGGGAATGATAAAGCATGTAAAACAATACTATTTTAGGAGAAGGTATGAGGAGAAGGTATGAATGTTGATATCTTGATAAATCAATTTGTCATAAGTTCTACGATCTTGTAATGCTTATCCTCAAATTCAATGCAGACTTGTAAATCTACATAGGTCCATACGTTGAGACTTTGACAAAAACCACAATTGGGTCACCACTACAATTACCCCTCCTTGATGGACAACGTTATTGCATCCATTGACTACAATTGTTCAACACAAAAAAAACACTGCCAAATTTATCCAACTCTAACAAAATTGTGCTCTAATAAAAAAATTATCAGCGTGCCCATTGAGAGAAAACAGAGTTGGACTCATGATTGTCATAGCATCTGTTTCACACTTCCCAAACTGCTTTCATTACTTGTGCTACTTCCAGCTATTATTTCACTGTCTGTCAAATATCGAAGAAGGGAGATACTTTTTTATAAATATCTCATGTTTCATTACATTTCAAAATTTTGTGTTTCTTAAGGGAAAATAAAGCTACACCAAACTCTTCTCTAGATGCACCACAAACTATATGAAAAGCATTCTGTGCTGTATGGATTGAATATGCACCTTACACGATTCTTTTTCATCTATTAAAAAATCACAATTCTTCTCCTTTGAACTTCATAATAAAAGTCTCCTCCTACAATTCGTAAATGATAGTAATGTTTATTCATAAAACCTTTCCTCGCAATAATTTAGGGTGGGCTAGAGGAGAAATTTGATATTGATGTTTATTGGATTGGCCCATGTGAAATGGAAGTTGCATGCAATTTTTTAATAATTGAATTTATATATTTTCTCAAATCATTTAAATTGTTATTATTATTATGTTTTTATTTACCTCCTAAGGAATCGACATGATAATAATTTTACCCAACCATGTTTGTTCATCTCAATATGTAATGTAAAAAGAGAGTTACTAATATAAGTGAAAGAAGACAATAGTTAATCTTACTCAACCAAATGAAACTAACCTCATTCCAACAACCCCTTGAGGGTCATATAAGTTTCACACATCTTAAAAAATTCGAGAAAGAAATTGGCAAGACTCACAAAGGGAAAAGAACACCATCTTCATCCATTACTCTTAACTGTCTTTTGTTGCATGACAAAACCACTACATTATGCAAGTGGCATAAACAAAACCACCACATTACACAATTCACATAAATGAAACTATTGCATGACATACATGACAAAAACACAACTGTTAGGGAGGTAATTTTGAAACCCCTCTTCAAGATACCTATGATTATGCAACTGTTGCATGCATAAACTGATGGTTACACAATTGGCACCTACTTGAACTGACAACTATTCACTGCCCCTGCTTGAACTGGCAATTTTGCTACCATCCACATAACTCTATATTTTGAGGAATATACTAAATTGAATTTCATATCCAACTCATGTTAAAAAGTTAAAAGCAACATTTTGGTCCTCTTGGATCAATATAATCCTACAAAAATATAATTTGACAATATAGTGATATAATTTCAAGAGGAATGTTGTTTGATAGCAAGCGCCTCTTACATCTTACTACATATTTTTTTATTCAAAATTTATTCAGCTTGATAGATATAAACACCATTGCACTAGATAATCACATGATGTTTTCTCTACAATGGCAACCAAGTCCTTTCAACTTGAGTTTTGTTAATGGAAATATGGACATAATGAGTTGCTCAATTTTGATAAAAATTATGTTTATTGGTTAGTTATAGTTAGTAAAGGATTGTTTGTTAGTCCTAATAATTGAGATCTGCATGATTCTTTTTTCAAACTTTTCATAACAATGGATGTAATTTCATTTAATGAATTTTGTTGCTTCAATTAGAAGGCGACACTTTCTATGCAGAACACATGCAATGTTCATTCATAGAAACAAGCACACCATCAAATAGGGCCTTTAAAATCATCTTCTTCATATCCCAGGTTCAATCATCACCTGCTGCAGTGGTCAAAGCCAGTCTAGCTGATGTCGGAATCAAATATCCTAGACCTTTCTCTTATCCAAATACAATGTACAGTGTAATGAGACTGCTTATGGTACAAAATCAATGATAAATGTTACCTTGAAAGATCAGAGAAAAGGGAATCATGAGCATAACAGAAGGTCAAGAATCGACTCAGAATATTATCAAGAAACATAGAGGATGGGGTTAATACACATGAAACACCATAGTTACAAGAGAACTAGATAACATAATCTCAGTATGTACAATGAATGGGTTCTCCATTTTGAATGCAAAAATTGATAAAATCGAGTTTATTTGTCATTTGACAGACATCCCATTTTGAAATAGATTCCTATCAAGTTTGTGAGTTGATTTTTATCATTTGCATTAGAAGTATACAAAATCAGCCCCATACATGGCTTGTCATTTACACAAATATTGAAAGTTGGATCAAATCATCATTGGACTTGCTCTGCTATTTTTTGCAAAATTATCACTTAACTGACAGCTCTTAGATGGCAGACACATAAGGGGAAAAAAAAGAATTCAATTGGCTTCACTAAAGTTTGAAAAGCTTTCTTCATAGGAGGGTTACATTCTTATAGCTATAATGAAAGGAGAGATGGAAGACTAAAATGTGTGCTAGTTGATAGGGAAGATCACTTACCTCATCTATGTTTTCTATGAAAAATGTGTCAAAGGCAAGGTCAAAGATGAAATTTTGCACAAATAAAATTTGAATTAACATGTTGATTGGTGCTCCTCATCATAATACAATAAAAGCCATGAATCTCTCAACTCACACTTGTCCCAACAACATAATTTTAACATAAATTTTAGAATAATAAAAAACTATCGGCGTGCCCATTGAACCTATGGGTCCAATTGCTAGTTTTTTCTCTAGTGATACGCTTTATGTCACGCCATCACTTTATGTAAAGTCATCCTAGTATGTTTTGTTTTTTTATATCTTTTTTTATTTATATTTTCTTTTCCTTTTCTAAAGATGCCTTTTCTACACTATTTAAATAGTAATTTTATGCAATAATATAGTCACTAGTCTTTATAAAAGTGGTGCATCCCCATGTAATAATCACTTTCTTGAAAGTGATTGTATGCTTTATATAATTTCACCATCTTTAATTCTTTAATTTTCCCTATTTAGTCTATGTTATGTGGACATCTTTGTAGTATATTTTGTCTTTATAAAAGTGGTGCACCCCCATGTGATAATCGCTTTCTTGAAAGTGATTATGCTTTATATAATATCACCATGTTAATTTTTTAATTTTCCCTATTTAGTCTATGTTATGTGGACATCTTTGTAGTATATGTTGTCTTCTTAAGTCACAAGTACCTTGTTTCAATTATTTTTTTCTTTCTCGTTTTCATATTTTTTAGAATGTTTAAATAGTAAAAATTGTATAACCATATATTTTTTCCTTTGTGTTGTTGGCCTTCTTATTATTTAATAAGAATATTTTATATAATAATGTAGTAACTATTTTTTACTTGTTATAATGTGTAAAAGTATAGATAATAATAAGCAATTAAAAGAATTAATAAATAATAATTATTATAGTTATATGACTAAAAGTATAGATAATAATACGTAATTAAAAGAATTAATAAATATTAATTATTATAGTTATCTATTTCTTCTAAAATGTGTAATAAAATTTAAAAATATAACTAATAATAATTTATATAAAACTATTACATGATAATTATGTTCAAAACATATTCCATTAATACAATATTTTTTAATTTATATTATCTATTTATGATATGTATTATTCTAAACTTAAATATAAATTAGTTAATAATTAATAATATTATTAAACAATATCATTGAGTTTTAGTTATTATTATTATTATTATTATTATGTATAATTTAATTAATAATATATAATTAGTATTTAATTGTATAATGAATATATAGAAATAATATCAAATCTAGTTTACCCTATTTATGGGAAGCAGAGTTTACAGCCCTATTCCAACCTAAAATCTTGGATCCCATATCAATAAAAATATTGTAGTTTACCCTCATTTATTATTTTTTAAATTTTTTTCTTTATGTCAAGTCATTTTTGGTATCTTTTGTTCTCTTATATCACATGCATCTTGTTTTATGTAATAATGTAGTGACTAGTCCTTACTGTTATAATGAGAAAATGGTAAAGTATAGATAATAATAAGTAATTAAAAGAATTATTAATTATTAATTATTATAGTTGCCTATTTCTTCTAAAATGTGTAATAAAATTTTAAAAAAATAACTAATAATAATCTATATAAAACTATTGCATAATGATAATTATGATGGAAACCTATTCCAGTAATAAAATATTTTTTAATTTATATTATATTATTCATAATATGTATTATTCTAAACTTAAATATAAATTAGTTAATAATAATCGATATTATAAAACGATATCATTAAGTTTTAATTATTATTATGTATAATTTAATTAATAATATATAATTAGTATTTAATTGTATAATGAATATATAGATATAATACTAAATGTAGTTTACCCCCATTTATGGGAAATCGGGCTTATTGCCCTACCTCAACCCAAGATCTAAAGCTAAATGGATCCCATCAGATCCCAGGTGGGTCAAATTAAACTTTGATAAGGCCTCCTGGGGCAATCCGGGGGCCTTATGAAGGCAATATTAGTTGAGACTATAGAGGGGAAACGATAGTGGCAATAACAAAAAAACTCCAAGAGGGATCAAACAATGAAGTAGAGGCACAAGCAATTCTAATGGGTCTCCAAACATGCATTAAGCTAGGGTCATAAAACATTCAGATCAAAGGGACTCTCAAACCATAATCAATGCAATAACAAACCACAACACCCCTAGTTGGAGAATTCAAAATATTCTTGTATGGATATGGGAAGCCTTATCAAATGTGGGGGATTACAAAATAAGTCATATTTTAAGGGAAGCTAACCAAGAGGTGGATGCTCTCACCAACTTGGCAATTAAAATGTAAATAGAATATTTTGAGGAGCTTTGACCAAATAATATCCCCTACCTTGCTTATAGAGCATTCGAACATTCATGAAGGCAATGATTCGGTGGAGGGTGGACTTTGACTCATGAGAAGTATCTAGCAAGGGACAAAGTATTAAGTGTTCCATATGGCATTCGGATCACGTTACATTCAGAGCTCTCCATTTGAGACAAGTCGAAGCCTCTAGATTGTTCAACAGACAAAATGGAGACAATGATGAGCCTTGGGGTAAAAAAGAGTCAAGCAACCTTTATTGAGGCAATCTATGATACCAGGTTAAGAAAGGTATTTACTTCTAGTTCCCCCTTTGTGTTGCACCCCATTAAAATGGCTTTGGGTGACATTTTTTTTGGAAACAAACCACCAATATTGGGTAAATAGTGACATCTCATCTATGCTAGTGGGGGTCATGTTGGATTTGGGAAAAGCAAAAGATGTCATCAAAGAGGTCCTAAGGACAATAATTAAACCCTAATAGAGGTGTGGGTTAGGAATTTAGAAGACACAGTTTAGGGGCTCAACTTTAGACCAATTAATGGTGTATGGCCAATCGTCCTGAAGCCATACAATGGCCCATGGGTATGCTATATTATTGAAGTGGTCAGAAAAAATTCAGAGGAAAGGGGGTACAAAGCCCACTAGGGAGTAGAGTTTCTCAAGATGTTGGCAGGAGTAGCAAACCCCTAGAGAGTTGACTAGAGTGAGGTGATCAAAGAAATAGAGGAGTTAGAGCCAAGATAAAACCTTGAGTTCATAGCTCTATTTAATATTTTTGTTATAGTTTTTGATATTGATAAGTTGAAAACACGGGCGTAAGTCCCGATAACAAAAACCCCCAAAGGGTAGCAAAACAGGCCCAAGGCCACAAATAGTAGAGAAACATCTGACTAGCAACAGTAGTTCATAACAGGATCAAAAAGAGACAAAGTCCAGTAATCATAGCATAAGAAACAACTAATTAAAAGATCTTTCCAATCATCTTTCAAGAACTTGAGGAGCTCTTCCTTGTTCACGTTCTTTGCCTCCTTTCCAACAATGTTATTTACCTGCAAAATAGAAAAAGAAGTGGTAGCCCTATAAATGACCTTCAAACAAATGGTCGCCAACACCTTGAACTTCCCATCCATAGCTGAGAGCTAGGACTTAACCTCATCAATCTTCCTATTGGAATCACTCACTTGGCACTTTCAACCTCCTTCTTGGGAGTCTCCAGGACTTCAACATCATCTTGATCAGTATCATAGGATGAATTATTCATAGAGTCAAAGTGGCTAGCTCCCTCTTGGTCTTGCACAGGACTAGTCTTAGCTTCCTTGATTTCTATCTCACTCTTAGGCTCATCATGATCAAAAGCAGAAGAATAGACGATGTTCGACCCCATTCACCATGTCGTATGACATTCTCCCACATTAAGCCTATCATCTAAGTATAAACGATGTTTCCTTTCATCGTCGATGTTATACAATAAGTGTTTTAATCTGCATGTATGAATGGAAATATAATATATTTTACTCTTCGCAGCAAGATTTGTTTTGTTTTGTTTTTTTAAATTAATAAGTGTTTTATTAAAAAACTGAAAATTATTGAGAGTCTATTCTTGAATCTAAATCTTGTTGATTTTTAGAAAAATTCAGATGATCATGATCCACCCCTTACTAGTGTCTTAGCTCTTTCCTCTTTTCAATTAAAGCTCTATTTGTTTGGACACCAAGTGTGATATTTATATGTATGAATGGAAATATAATATATGTTGTCCTAAGATTAGTTTTGTTTTGTTTTTTTAATTAATAAGTGTTTTATATTATTTTAAAGAAAAAACTTAACATTATACATATTCATTAAAAAAAGATGAAAATTAAAAGGTGTGATTACTTATTGACAATCTATTCTTGAAAATCTAAATCCCGTTGATTTTTAGGAAAAGCCAGATGAGCGTAATCCACCTCTTGTCAATTAAAGCTCTACTTGTTTGGACATCGAGTGTGATTATAAAACTTTTAAATAAATAAATATCTTTGAAATATGAGTGAGATGAATATTAATAAATGATCTCTTAATTTTTTTATATAAATTTATTATTAAAACGAATAATATATTAGACAATTTTTTATATTCAAAATTAATTTTTAGAGTGATAACAATATTTTTTCCATATGCCAATTATTCTTGCAATTCAAAAACTATGTTTTCCTACTAATATATGGTGATTCAACTTTTAAACTTTTTATTAATATAATTTTTTTATACAAAGATGTTGAAATGAGGTGAGTATGCAAAATAAAAAGTAACCCCCAATAAAAATTTACATTCAAGATCATGATTTGTGTCCATCTTAAGGAATTAAATTTTTTAATTCAAGGTATTTTTATTTTGGGAGGGGAAAAAACATATCAAACATGGGCAAATTAGACACTTCTTAAAATTTAAAAATAAGTGATAATAAAAGATTAAAATGTAAACAAAAACATACTCAAACATGATACTAATTTAAAACATTCTTACGTTTTTAATGACAACTACTTAATTTAAACACAATAATTAATATATTCTATTTAAATAAGTAATTTTTTTTAATGTATATTTGTGTTACAAGATTTTCAAGAGTTTATCTAATTATTTTAATTCATTTAACATTATTCAAATGAATTATAAGAACCAATCTCTTATGATTAGATATGATAAACACGCTTGATACATCTAAAAATATTGTCAAATTCCTTTTCAACTAAATCAAATGTTTTTTCTTGGAACATAAAATAAACCTTTTTAATAAATAATATTATTGGAACTTAAAGATGACATTTAGGAGAACCTATTGAAAATATTTTACGGAATTAGGTTAGAGATGACTTAATCCAATTGCCTGTTATTACCTTATGATGACAATTAATTCCAACCCTCATGGTTTAATGAAAATGCTTATTGCAAATACCATAGGGTCAAAGGTCATAAAACATTTGACTACATGAGGCTAAAGAATTGCATACAAGACCTCATAGACTGAGGCGATATCACAATGGATGATCCTCCTAAAAGATCACCAAATGAAAACCTCAGTGCATACAAAGATCCACTCCCTAATCATTACAAAGGGAAAGCCTCTAGTTCAAACCAATCATATAACATCATTCCTCCTCCTCCTCCTTCTTAAGATTTTGTTTTGGGATGAATTGAAGAATGCTCTAACTATGTATCTACCATTACCATAAGAGATAAGGCTCTTGATTGTACTATTACTACTCATCGTGGATGCATCACAATTCAAGGAGCCTCATCCAAAGCACCATCCAAAAACCTCACATCATCGTCCAACAAGTACAACATCTTCGACCACCTTGGAACTTAGACTCCCACAGAAATATATATCCTGGAGTTACTTCATACTTCACCAACCCATAAAGAAGTCCTTGACAAATATCTTCAAGAGACTCTTGTCCCCAACGACCTTAATGTAAATCAATTCTAGGCCATGGTAGGACATCTTTCATCCTCATATAACCTTACATTCTTTGAAAAAGATTTACCCATATCCAATACATCTCATAATGACACATTACATATTCGCATCCATAAACATATCATCAAATGAGTCTTAATATATGGTGGGTCAGGCCTAAACCTTTGCACTCTCAAATTAATAAATCATTTGGGATATTTCGATGAGGTGGTAGATTCCAGTAGAAGCATCACTATAAAAGGATATGATGATAACATGAGTGGCAATCTGAAGGAACAATCAAGTTACCTATTCAAGTAGGACCTATGATTTTAGAATTCACATGTCAAGTACTTGACCTTGATCTCCCATACAATATTATCCTCAACCGCCCATGGATTCATGGCATGCAAGCTATTCCATCCACATTCCATCAATGCCTTAAGTTCCCCCATAATGGGACTGAAATAACCATATATGTTGACCCCTATCCATTTCAATATTATAGAATATTGGAAGGAAGATATAAAAAAATTAATCAATGCCCTATCAATGATGTCGCTAAAGCATCCACATTATACATCGATCCATCCTCATCCTCCAATTCACCATTAACCATTCTTGAGGTCAAGGTCAAGATAACTAATCAAGGATGTAGAGAATATAACCTAGCAAAAAGCCCACCTTCTCCAAAGTCATATGGAAGGCCAAAATCTTCCAACTCAGTGTCAACAGTGGTTATAAAATGAAAATTTGAATGCAAACATCTCGTAGATGAAGATGACCTCAAAGATGTGTCACAATGGCTCTACAAAGATGAGGAAGACGAGCATGTCCCTCTTCCATTTGAAAAATATGGAAATGGTTTTCGAATTGTAAAGAACATGGGATATAAAAGACAAGGCATCTTAGGCCTTCAAGAGCAAGGAATCATTGAGCCCATCAAAGACACAAGTTTATCTCTATTAAGGTCTAGGGTATGGGACACCCAAGCCTCCTCCCTCAGAACTCAAATGTATACTTAGTGAGGTAGATAACACCTTTCCTAGCATTGAGAATTCTAACAAAGGTTCCCATGATGACTCCTTTGAACATAGCACCGACCTCTTCAAAGACATGACCATTTGCACCATATATAACTTTTCATCCATACCATCTCGATCTAATGATATTCCTCTTGCCTATTCCCAACTAATAGATTGGGACCAACAAGGGCTTCCTATCCTCGACACATTCTAGAATGATGAGGCCAAAGCAGAACTAATGGGAGTTAGAGAACATCTTCCCTTATGGGACCACAAAGAAGGGTATGTCATCGAGCTCAAAACACATGCCTACATAGGGGCGACTGTTAGTCACAAAAATAAAAACATCAAAATCACATCCCCTAGTGAAAACTACAATGTGGCACTATCAGATGACAAAAAAGTAAAAATAAAGGATGTATCCTCTAGTCAAAACATCTTTGAGGCACTAGCGCTAGAGGATGAGGAATTGGATCTCCCTGAAGTACAAAGGTTTTATCGAGAAAAGTCCACAATCTTGGCAGAAGAAGCAAAAGATATGAAGAAGCAACAAGGATCAATTTTAGAGCTACATATCTAACCCCATTGGAGCAATCAAAATTCCTAGCGTTCATCAAAGAAAGGGTGGAAATTTGCATAGACGTATGTAGATATGCCAGGATTAGATCTTGAACTCGTGTTGCACTATCTTGCAGTCTGTCCAGATGCTAAGCCTGTTAAAAAAAGCTTATAAATATTCATCCATAAATTGCACTATTAGTGAAAGATGAACTACAAAAACTATTACAAGCCAACTTCTCATAAGGTTTATTGCACAATTAGTTGACAAATGTCATCCTTTCTCACACCTTCTAAGGAAAGATGTAGAATTTAGTTGGGATGAGAAATGTCAACACACATTTGACAAACTAAAGGAATACCTCACTTCTCCTCCAATGCTCATGCCTCCTAATTCAAATCATCCTCTACTATTTTATATTTTAGCTACATCAACAACATTAGGGGCTCTTTTAGCACAACATGATGAGACTAGAAAAGAACAAGTGGTATACTACATTAGCAGGACTTTAGTGGGATATGAGCTTAGCTACACTCCCATGGAACAAGCATGTCTAGCATTCATCTTTACTACTCAAAAGTTAATACATTGCATGCTCACTCACAAGATCAAGCTCATCACTAAAGTTCACCCACTTAAGTACTTATTGTCAATTTAAGCAACACTCATAGGACACCTGGTAAAATGGGTTATGATCTTAAGTGATTTTTACATTGAGTACATTGATCACAAAGCCATAAAAGGACAAGTGATAGCCGATCAACTAGTGGAAGCACCTGTCCAAGCTAGCTATCCACTCATTGCAGAATTCCCTGATAAACTTGTATCTACATTTACTCCAACAATCCCATTGAAATTAAATTTTGATGGGTCATACACTTATCATGGTTAAGGACCAGGAATATCATTCATCACACTGTAGGGTGAATGCATCCCTTAAGCCTATAGACTCACCTTCCAATGCACAAACAATATAGCAACATATGAAGGCCTTATCATAGGACTAAGATTGGCCATCCAAAGGAGGATTGAGACATTAAATGTCTACTAAGATTCCCAAATTGTAACCATACAGGTTAATGGTGAGTACCAGACAAAAGATAACAAATTGATCCCATATAAAATGATGGTGGATGACCTCAAGGAGTATTTTCAGGAAATCCACTTTGAACAAGTATCCAGACTAATAACAAAGTTGTTGGTGCCATGGATACTATTGGATCTCTCTTAGACATGCCTAATAATAGCCACAAGTGTGAATTCCTTGTTGAACAATTATTGGTAACTACTTATGATGTACTAGATACAAAGATCGCATGCAAACTTGTTGGTCCCTTGTTCCCATGCTATCAAGACATTTACATTTACCTCCATGATAACACTTTACCACCTAATCTAACCAACACCCAATGCAAAACATTCATTCATTACTCATCCTATTATAGATCCTCAGTGACATAGTGTACATCAAAGGAGTCTAGATGGAACCCTTCTTAGGTGCCTTAATGAGGGAGAAGCTTGAATTGCACTACAAGATGTACACGAGGGTATATGTGGGTTGCACTCTACATATCAGTGCCGTGTGCTGAAAGATTTGATCACTGACCTGGAAACTACAAGGAAACTAAGTGATCAAAGTGATATTAGTCTTTTGCATAAGTTGGAGGAGCTGCCGTGCAATCTGGTGTCACAGGATAATCGATTTCTTTCTACAGAAGAGATGATCCAGGAATTTGAAAATATGTTTCATAAAGAGTTCAAGGACAAAACATTTTCAGTGGCCTCTGTGGATAATATTCTTGACAATCAGTTAACTTTGGATAATCTGAAGGCCAAGTTAACTAGTCATGCAAAATCAATTACCACAGTCAGAGATGCAATAGTTAGAGCCCGGATGATTTTAAAGAACACGGTTAATCCGGATAGTCTTGGAATGCAAGTAGCATTCACCATGTATGATTGCCACATGAAGAAAGAAGGCAATGTAAGTTGAAGCAGCTTTTCCATTACTTAGTTTATTTTCTACTTTTAAGATGTACTTTTGAAATAATTTTGGACATATTTACGTGCACTTTTCTCATATGTAATTACATGTAAAAACATAGGAAGTCCCAAATCAAAAAGGACTCCTTTGTTGAATAAGTCATAGTTAGTTTTTCTTTTCCTATTTTTGCTCTCAGTTCCTCTTATAAATAAAGAGGACCCCCATTGTAAATATCATCTTTTTTCTATTGCAAAGAAAATCTGCCAAATTGGAAAGCATTTTAAGACTTTAAGTTTTTTATGTTTATCATATTTTTCAAGTGAGTATCAATATAAGTAGGCAATTTGAGTATCAAAATTTGAGTTGAATCATATTATTTTATGATATCAGTGTTCTTATGTCATTAGTGTTATGTTATATTGAAACATTGTTGGAATCGTGGAGTTTATTGAAATTTGAGAGGAGTGTTCTTGTTTTGGTTGAATAGACTTTGTGCTATTTTTATCATTGCGGGAGTTTGTGTTCATTTGTGAGAACGAAATTGTTTAGAGACTTTGTGCTGTAAACTGTTGTGTTCAAGTTAGTTATATCATATTGGGTGAAAGTGGAGACTTTGGGCTACATTTGAATTCAATTAAGTTTGTTTGTGAGAAATAACCCAAACAATAGAAGACTTTGCGTTTCTATGGTTTGTTTCAGTTTAAGAGTTATCAAATATCATATATTGTGAAGTTGTTATTTTTGTAAGAGAGAAACATCTATTCTGAAAAAAGAGAATAGGATGCTAGGAAAACACCCCAAGAATAGTTTTAGTTTATTTGAGTATTAAAAGTTGTTTGTTAGAAAGAGCTCATCATCTAGAGGGAACCTCCCCTTGCTGAGAGGAGAGACTCAGTCTCATCATAGCTATGGCGATATAACCATTTTGTCATTAGTTAGCTAAACGACAAAATATTCACCCAACACCACCAATATAAGATATGCCTTAATTTGAATTTAAAAGATAATTATAATTAATTTTCTACATACATTACGATTAAAGTCTTGATTGATAGGCTAATTGAAAAACTTCTATAATTTTCAAACTATTTCACATTTTTCGAATCTAAAAGATGTGTCACATTCTATGCTTCACATACTATAAGATAAAAAAAATTGAAATGTTCTAATAAAAAAATCATAACTAATTATTTACTTGCAAAAAAATTACAAAAAAAAATGTGGCACATCCAGGCATGTGTCCTCTACTTATATTGAAAGTTTCAGAAAAAAAAATTATTTTTTTCTAGTACTTAGGTTTGTCAGACATACACCTACTTTTTATCTTTTTCCTGAAAATTTAGTACTATTAAATTGAAATTTCAAATTTTTGCAAAATAGATTTACTTTTTTCCAAAAAATGACTAGTAGCCTAGAAGCTACATTCAATTTTCTACAAGTTTTGTTCTTACATATTTTTCAGATTATGTTAATAACCTATTCAAATTTTTCTATCAAGTTGCCTAACTCTATTTTTCTAAATTTTCATTGCCACTTAGGGGCCTAGTTTGGACCCCCATGATCCTGCACTAACCCTACAATAGTAACTAATATATAGTCAAGAGGCTGATAAAACAACCATTAAGAACATAGATGACACCACCTCCAAACCACATCATAGCCTAGAGTAGAACAACAATAAAAAAGGTCCTCTAGTTGAAGAATCACTACAACTTTTCGAGAGATTGCACCTTAATAACACTCTAAAGATGTGCTTGAAGATTGTGCAAAATATTTTTGAGATCTACTTCAAGCAAGGGGTTATGAAGAGAAGCAAAGAATTTGGTGACACAAAGGGATAGATTTAAACAAACTATTTGAGTTTCAACTCAGATGGGAAGAAAAGTGTTTAAGAAGGAAACCGTGCAACAAAATTTCCAAATGCAGTTGAGGATGACATATCTTAAAGTGATGGAAAGGGTATTGTGCAAGGCTGATGCACCAAGCAGGGTAAATTTTCATGACCACATCTTGGGGAAAAGGGCTAGGAAAGCTAAAAAGAGGGAGAACCACAAGTTGTGGGAATGCATATAGCATCAAAAGGCATGCTTTATAGTCTCATTTTCACACAAAAAAGGACAAGACAGAGGGGAATGGATGAATTTGAGCCAATTACCAATAGAAAGTTTAAGATTTAAGATTTTCTATGTTTTCAATTAGGACTAGGCATCAAATTTGGATTTCCAGATTAGGGAGCTAAGTTTATTCCATCTTGAGAGTGAAAACTTGCATTTTTATAAAGCATTAAAAGGTGGGGGGAAATGGATATAGAAGGGAGGAGATACCCATAGATTTTTATTAGAGGGAAAAGCTTGATCTACTACAATAATCAATCCACCTCATGGCTTTCTACAAACTAGCATGATAACATAGGGAAAAAAGGCTAGAAAGATTGGGTGGAACAAGTTGTTGAATTTAAAGGATGGATTATTTATCAGTTGAGGAAAGGTTGAACTACAATTTTAGAAATGGATAAGTATAACAAGTAAAACTATTAGGATCTCACAAGTCACTGAACACTTGAATGCCCTTTTTAAAAGGTGTTTGACTTTGAATTCCTTAATGAGAGCGAAGGGTTTATCTTCATGCTAGATTAAATGGTTCCACCAAATGGAAGAGGTGGTGAAGCTTAGGTTGTGATTTGAATATTTGTCATACTAGTATAGGTATTTTGAGGTGATTTTCTAGGCTTTCTAGATGAAATTAAATGGAGGAAATCCATGAGTTCTAAAAAGGGGAGTGAGAAGGAGTTTGTCCCACCACTTAATCCTACTCCAAGAAAGGTTGGCTAACATAGATTGGATACAGAAGAAAAAAGGGAGTTTCCAAGGTGAGTAGCTCTCTAAATCTCTAACAATCCATTTAGTGGAAAGACAAATACCCTAGGTAAAAGGATCAATAATTCCAAAGCCCCCTTTGTGTTTAGGTTAGATACAATGAATCAAAGATGTGGATGGAATGCCTTTCTTATTACCCCATTCAACCCAAAGAAAGATTCTAATCAATTGATTTAGTTGTTTGCAACAAGTCTTGGAGGAAATATAACAAGATGAGATATAGACATGGTTGGCAAGGAGAATTTTGTTGACAACTTGGATGATACTAGCCATGCAAGAGAAACAATTGGTTCAATTGGTTCAATTTATTTTTTATTTTGGTCATGAATCAGTTGCACATATCCTTGAGGAAGACACCAATGCCAAAGGGAATGCCAATATAATGTGTTATAGTGCCATGTTTAATTTCTCTCCATTCACTAGGAATCCAAGGTGGGTGATGACTTGGGTGGGTCATGATGAATTTAGTTTTAAGCATGGCTAGTTTAGAAGTTGAGATGTTGTAAAACAATTCTAAAATATCTAATGTGTGGGTAAATTTAGCAGCTAGGTTTTGGATAAACAACATACTATCAATAGCAAAGTGGGAGTTAAGGGAATGGGTGTTTCTAGGTAGCAAAATACCTTGAATAAGCTTGGTGGACAAGGCATGCTACAAAATATAATCTAGAGCATTAGGAACAATTATGAATAGGAATGGGCAAGGGGGAAACCTTGGAAGATGAATTTTTGTAAGGGAAATTGGGGAGAGAGAACCATTGATGACTATTCTAGTGTTAGCATCCATGAAGAACATTGTGACATGATTATAGATCATAGGTTTAAATCCTGACCATTTTATCATATTAAGAATGAATGTCCAACAGATGTGATCATAAGCCTTATTGAAGTCAAGCTTAATAATGAGGGCATCTTGGCTAGATTGTTGTGCCCATTTAGTAATATCCTAGGAAAGAACCAAATTGTCTAGAATAAATCTACCCCATAGAAATTAGTCTATTCAGTCTCACAATCTCCTAGGTGATGGGTTTAATCCTACAAGCCAAGGCTTAGCAATAATTTTGTAGGTGTTAAGTAAGGTGATGGGCCTTCATGCATTAATAGTATCCTCATCTTTACCTTTAGGAATGAACTTGATTAGCCCTTGATTAATAATTGGACTTAGAGATCCAATTTCGAGGCCTTCAAGATAAATGTGATAGACATCTTCCCATATGTAATGCTAGAGTGATTCGTAAAATTCTACTAGAAGACCATCCAATCCAAGGCTCTTATCTAAATCCATATAATATAGGGATTTGTCAATTTTTACAATATTTAATTGGTGATCTAGGAAATGAATATACTTAAGATATATTTTGTAGGGTATGTAGCTTGCAACACTCTCTTCAATGATGAGGAAAAAATGATCTCTAATAGAACCATCAATTAATAAGTGTTTGTAATGCTCAGGGAAAGATCTCATAATGTCAACATGGTTGGATTATGGAGTGTTAAATTATCATATTTTATACTAAAGAATTATTGCCACTTATATTTATGTTGTAGAAAATGAAAGAAAAAGTTCATTCCCTTATCTCTATCTTTAATTAATTCAAGGCAAGAATGAATTTGGGCTCCTTTACCTTTGTAAATAGCTAATTGTCAAGTAAATTCTTAGAATGGGCAATTGATTATTGAATGGTAATGTTATGGGGGTTGGCGGACAACAGAGATTGGCCATGTTGCAACTATATATTAAGAGATTTCTCAAGTATATGATGCCTAGTAGAAGTACATCTCTTGTAATCACACAAATAGCATGCAATGGACAATAGTTATCTCCCACTAGCTAATCCATCTATCTTTTTGGGGTTTAGGTTTAACTTTCTAGGTGGCAAGGAGCTCATAAATGCAATCCTACTTTAAAAGGTGGGAAAATCTTAGTTTATATAGAATCTCAATGGGGAAGGTGGTGGAATTAGCAAAGTAGAGTGATGCAGGAGCATCCCTGGTTCAAGAGTAATCTTGCATCAACCAAAAACATTTGCATTTCAATTTGTTGGCAGACCAGTTTGTTTCTTTTCATTTTTTAGTTAGTTCAGGTAGTTCAGTCAGAAGTAGTTCTGTATTTTGGTCCACATTCTACCGTAGTTTCATTTTAGATCATTTGAACCAAGTACCAAAAAGTTATCGCTATCAGAAGATCAACTGTTTTCTTAGAACAGAGCATCCTG
This sequence comes from Cunninghamia lanceolata, assembly GCA_027924645.1. Lineage (NCBI taxonomy): Eukaryota > Viridiplantae > Streptophyta > Pinopsida > Cupressales > Cupressaceae > Cunninghamia > Cunninghamia lanceolata. The sequence continues at coordinate 5,771,110 of BSBN01001807.1, forward strand.
ACAGTCTCAGACAATCAGCTAAAGGAGAAGACTTGTAGAGCATTCCTCGACTTGTGGAGCTTAATGACATGTCATTCAATGATCTATGGTTCATGGCTGACCTTCCTCCAGATCTGCACATCATTCCATTCATTTGCAGAGGTGTTCTACAAGATTAGGTCTGACCTATCCGTGTACACATGTTACAACTCTTCATTGGAGTTTGTGATCTTCTTTGGTTGACGTAAAGGAATCTTTTGTATCGAAGATGATATATAAGGATGTAATAGATTCATAGGAAAGTAGATTGGATAGTTATAAATTGATTCATAGTTCATAGTTTGAATTTCTGCGAAGGAGCTTTAAAGCTATATCTTGTGCATATTCTAATATTCTGTAATCAGGCCTGTGAGCTCAATTGAAATCCCACATGTTGCTCGTTGATCTGTATTTGAATTCTATGTGTAAAGGATAAAATCTAGATGTTTAGGTTTTGGTAGTTTTGTATGTGTATCCTCCTTTCACCATTTCATTCAAGGACCTAGGGTTGAGTTGCAATGTACTATCCTACCCTAGGTCACTGTGAGATGTAGGGAAAGTTGGATTTTTATGATTTAACTAAAAATTATCTTCTCTTATGCTCAATTATGCCTTAAAACCCTAATTATACAAATACAACAGTAAACAGATGAATATCGAAAAATACTGCTACAAAAATATGTAAAATGACAAATAACTGTGCACCTATTTTTAGGGTTCAGAAGCAAAAAAGTTAGGGATTAAAGAACAGGTGCCCAAGTCGAAGGCCCTGCTTTTTCTTGGTATCTACAAATAGGATCTGCAACCTATTCCTACTGCATTGAAGGTTTTCCCATCACGAAACTTTAAGGACTAATGAGCGGGCACCCTAGTCCAGGGAGCTATTTTCTTCTCTGATCTACAATTTTGACACTCTGTTGTACCCTCCTACAACTTCACTTTGTTTGTAGCTTCCACCTGTAACCTATAATCATGAAAACTTTGGGAGGGGGTTGTGGTGTTTAGAGGCTTGCCTCAGTCAAGCCTCAGAGAGACATTCAAGTCTTTTAAACACCATTGTCAGATAGAGAGTGTGTTCCTTGGGAGGCAGAGGCAAAAACCAAATGATAAATGCTTGAAAACACAAATGAATTTCACCTTGTAGTGAACATGGAAGGAAGAAGTTCATGCCATGAGGAGATAGATGCTCAAATCTACAAACACAAACACATAGACAACACAAATTTGCTCTTGCAACACAATGAAAGTCTTGAATCACCTTTAGAAGGCCAATGCTCATCTAGTAATGCTCTAGTTTACAAATGAATCCCTAAACATGCTTTTATATGAAACTACAAACACTCCCACCAAGAATTTCATAATTCAAACTTACCGTGTCGGTATAGGACCCAAATAACGGTAACAAGCCGACACCCAAAAATTAGGACTAACCCAAAATAGGGTAGGACTAGGGCACGGGTGCCCAAGTCCTCTCCCCTATTTTGGGTAGGGTCTATCTCAAGGGGTTCCCCTAGGTCCCACTTTCCAAGACACTTAGGGGTTTTCTCATCGGGATGTCAAATTATGATGTAATATGTCTTAAATGCAGCTAAGAGACCCAGGAGCTAAACCTTATGAGGGAAAAACCCCCATGGGGACATTTTCTGACATTACATTTACCCCCACTTTAATGTATGTATAAACACGAGGCCAATACATGCATTAAAGTACGGTCAATAAGCACAAAAAACACGCCAAGCATGGAGAAGACACACAAGACACATTGAAGACAATGATAGGCACACAAAACATGGAGAAGATAGTTACAGTCACACAAACCATGGCTTAAATATGGTAAATGTATAGAAGACACATTAATGCATAGAAGAAAGGAATGATTTCTTTTCTTTTCTTTTTCTCATATATAGGAAATGCAGATGCAAGTGCAGGAAAGTAAACAAACCTCCCATAATGCAAGATGTACTCATCGCATAGGTCTTTAAACTACATATGGGGCAACACACATGCAAGACATGCCAAACCTCCCAAAATGTAGGATGTACTCATCACACAGGGCTTTAAACTATATATGGGGCAGAACTTTAAACTGCATATGGGGCAACAAACATGCCAAACAAAACAAGCATGCCAAAACACACACTTTGAAGACACAGAGAAAACATGACAGACAAGCGATGGAGTGTTCCTATTTTTAGGTCCAACACCATCTCAAGCACATTACAGGCACACACCGATGATTGTGCTTCACCACAACAATCGTTGAAGACATGCTTAATGGTTGAGTTAGTCACAGAACCGCTCCCCACCTTCGCAGAGGACTTTTGAAAATGACAGGATGGTGCAATCTGCTCCAATAAATACACCACCCCCACCTCCATAGAGGGCTTAAAAGAAAAAGGTTATACACGATATCCTACCTCTATAGAGGGCTTAAATGATTCATTGATTGATTGCAAATAAACTCATAGTGCAGGATGTACTCATCACACAAGTCTTTAAACTGTACCTGAGTACAAGCACATTGCTAACATCTATAATAGACAACTTACCTTATATATGCCCCCACCTTAAGGTGGTTGATTTCATGCATCAATATCAAGCATGTTCAAGTAGGAAGAAAATACACAAGGGAACACAGACTTTTACAAAGCCCATGCCCCCCAAAGGTGACATGTACTTCACAATCGCCAAATGTTCCCACAAACACATACATGTAAGAAATATGTTAGTGTCTACATAATCATGATAAACAACAACATCAATGTATATGATTAACCACACAAAGAGCCAAGGTTATGCTATGAATTCACAGTTCAAGGATAACCATGGGGCTATATCACGAAGATCTCTGAATCGAGTATCACCAAGGCTAGATTCATAGACAAACAAAGTGCATAGAGCATTAGTATTGTTAAGGTTTGTAAATGAGATAAATATTATCAAAATCACTACGCAGAAAGAATGAGTGCTTCTACTAGCCAAGTGTCAGATTATATATACCCCATCATCATATTAGGAACTATGCTAGGTTCGCATCAGTATAAATGTTTTTCGTCATCTACCTGCTAAATAGAAACACTAGAGGAAGGGAAACCGTAAATAAGAGAGGAGAAACAAGTGTCTTAGGGACAATCATGTAGGAGGGTGCCCCCAAGTCACCAACAGCAATACTATGTCTGTAAGACACAACACACAATAATGAAATCAGAGAGAGAGGCAATATAGAAGAATGATGATACAAATAGAAGATCACAACAGAGGTAGTCTCCTGGTATCCCAGACCTTACAAGAGAATCAAGGGTCATCCCAGGAAGCCTAAACAACACATAACACATCACAAGGAAGCACATCACAAGAGAGATAAAGGGTTAGAGATAATTACCTATAGGATCTCTTAGGCTAGCGGTCATCAAGTAAATCATCGTCATCCTCCCACTCCCAAATTTTAAAGGAAAGTGGGACATAAAGTACCATAGCCTGTTGGATCTAGGGCATACAACTGAGAGGGGGGGGGTGAATCAGTTGTATAGAACTTGTTCTCTTTCAAACACTTAATTCTCTGTTGTTAGTTAGCAGCATATCAAATAATCATTCATGGAAGCACAATACATAAACACAAGAGCAGATAAGCATCAACACATTGAACACCAAGATTTTGACGTGGAAAACCCGGTTAAGGGAAAAACCACGGGGTGATTAACCCAAGAATTATTCTCTGTTAGAAGAATAAGGAAAAATGAATGGCACATGCCAATAAGGGCTCACTGCCCGAGCACACTGCTCACAAAGAGGCCCACTGCCTACAAGGAGACACACTGTCTACAGAGTGATAAAAATCACAGTCTTGAACTGGAGAATGACATCTCTACCATGTCCGGATCAGTTCCAATTAGGCCCAACAATCTCTGCTCTGCCTTTCGCACCTTTCTTCGCTACACCTTACTCATCCACACACTTCTTCACTGAAATGAATTCACAAATCATTATTTATACAAGACATCGACTTAGGAACAAGCATCTAAGTCGGCAAACAACCATAGGAGTATCCGCAAGATGAATAACACATCCGGTCGGCTATCACAAGAACATTCGCAGGATGAACAACTCATCCGGTCGGCTAAACAGAGCAATAACTTCATCCGGAAGAATAACTTCAATTCCGGGCTCTACCATCAATGCGGACCAACAACACAACCTAAACATGATTCAAGAACCTTCACAAGTCTGTCTGAATGTCCGGATACATCCGCACTTTCTCTGCTTACTGGGATCTCTTGTCTTCCTCATCCGGAACTTCAAGAACACAGTCTGTCGCCACTGTCATAATGCAGGAGGTACATCCGGACCTCCAAATTACACACAAATCAGGATGAAACATCACAAGGACATATAAAACACTCCTTCCAATCCGCAGATTATGATAATACAATTCCGGACCTCACCGGACCTTTTTGTGATCCTCTGTCACCTCCGGATACTTGCCGGACCCGGTTCTATACCGGCAGCCATAACTCCTTCAGATCTTCATGCGGACCTCTGAAATCTTAACTGTAGCATCTTAAGACTCATATCTACTAACCCTTTAATCCGCATCCTCCGGTTCTCATCCTATACAGTATATTTACCTTCTTCTCATCACTGTTCTTCACTGTTCCTGACTGAGGCTAATTTTCTCAATATCCTCAGCACAAAGCTCATCAAATCCTTCTTGTCAATGCAGTGTGAGTATGTTGACATCAATGACAACAATGGCTCACCTCATACTTGCAACAATCTCCCCCTTTGTCATTGATGGCAACATATGATGTGAAAAACCATCAAGACAAGAACTTCTCTTTTCTGTCACAGCTCCCCCTATCAACAACAACTCCTCACATGTCTTCCTTTGCTGCTCCCCCTTTGATCATCAACCACTTGTTTTTCACATGTCTTCTCTCCCCCTTTGACATCAATGGCAAAGGGCTCATACTTGCAACTCTCATGCATCAGAATAATACCAGCTGCTCCCCCTTAGTTGCAGCTCCCCATTAGTCCGGATCACAAGATATGACTGTGATAGCCACCGGACTGATGCACATCAGTGCATCTTAGTTCATCACCGGAGGGGCCATGACCCCTAACTTCTCCCGGAGATATTCAAAAGAGTCCTTGGGAAGAGGTTTTGTAAAGATATCTGCAATCTGATCCTTGGAGGGAACATACTCCAATCTGACTTCTTCCTTGTTTACTTGTTCTCTCAAAAAGTGAAATTTGATAGATATGTGCTTAGTCTTAGAATGCAATACCGGATTCTTGGAAATATTAATTGCACTTGAATTATCACAGAAAATTGTGATAGGCTCCTCATATTCAACTTTGATGTCTCTTAGCATCTGCTTCATCCATAAGATTTGAGTGCAACTACCTGCTGCTGCAATGTATTCTGCTTCAGTTGTAGACAGAGATATTGCATCTTGTTTCTTGCTTAGCCAAGAAACCAATCTCTTCCCCAAAAAGAATGCTCCACCACTAGTGCTCTTCCGGTCATCCACATCTCCTGCCCAATCTGCATCTGTGTAAGCATGAAGAGAAAAATTCGGATCTCTAGGATACCATAGACCATACTCAACTGTCCCTTTCAAGTATCTAAAAATTCTTTTGATTGCCATAACATGAGATTCTCTAGGATCAGCCTGGAATCTTGCCACAAGACCAACAGCTTGCATTATATCTGGTCTAGTTTGAGTGAGATACAACAATCCACCAATCATTGATCTATACTTTATCTGATCTGCCTTTGGAGAATCATTATCTTTGCTTAACTTACATCCGGTTGCCATAGGAGTGTTCATAGGCTTTGAGTCTTCCATACCAAATTTCTTTAACAATTCTTTCACATATTTGGTCTGAGAAATGAAGATCCCTTCTTTTGTTTGAGTAATTTGCAGACCCAAGAAGAAATTCATTTCACCAAGCATAGACATTTCAAACTCACTTTTCATCTGATTTGCAAAAGTTTTACACATACTATCTCTTCCTCCAAAAATGATATCATCCACAAACACTTCAACAATCAGAATGTTTTCATGATCAATTTTGAAATATAAGTTGCTGTCAGCAGTACCTTTGTTGAATCCAATCTGCACAAGATGCTTATCCAACCTTTCATACCATGCTCTTGGGGCTTGCTTCAATCCATACAAAGCTTTCTTCAACTTGCAGACCATATCATTATTATCAGACAATTGAAATCCATCCGGTTGTTCAATGTAGACTTCTTCTTCCAGATCACCATTTAAGAAGGCAGACTTGACATCCATCTGATATACCTTGAAATCTTTGAAGGCAGCAAATGCAAGAAGTAATCTGACTGCTTCAATTCTTGCTACCGGAGCAAAAGTCTCTTCAAAGTCAATTCCTTCTATTTGAGAGTAGCCTTTGCAGACCAATCTAGCTTTGTTTCTGATTACTTCACCAGCTTCATTTAGTTTGTTCCGGAAGACCCACTTGGTTCCAATTACATTCCTGTCTCTAGGTCTGGGAACAAGATCCCAAGTATGATTTTTCTCAATTTGCATCAGTTCATCTTCCATTGCTTTGGTCCAATTTTCATCATTGCAGGCTTCATTTATTGTTTTAGGTTCAATCCTTGAAATCAGACAACATTCATTCTGATCTTGAGCAATATTCCTTCTAGTTTGTACACCTTTGCTTCTGTCACCTATGATCTGATCTTCAGAGTGATTCAGTTTTACATACCTTGGAATTTTGGGAGTATCCAGTACTGCTGTTTCTTGATCAGGCTCATTTAAACCTAACTCTTCTTCCTGATTTACCGGATCAGGCTGACTCTGTTTCACCGGAGAGGATTGAGTTCCTTGAACACTATCTTGGTCATCTTCATCAAATTCATAAAATCTTGAAGGCTTCTCAATTCCTTCATCAACCTTTACATTGGTACTTTCTATCATCTTCCTCAATCTCTTATTGTAACACCGATATGCTTTGCTTTGAGTGGAGTAGCCCAAGAAAATTCCTTCATCACTTCTAGCATCAAACTTTCCTAGATCTTCATCTCTTTTAATATAACACTTGCTACCAAATACCCTGAAATATTTCACAGTAGGAGTGATGCCAAACCAAAGTTCATAGGGGGTCTTACCGGTGTTGTTTCTGATTTGAACTCGATTGAGAGTGTAGACTGCAGTGCTGATAGCTTCTTTCCAAAACATTTGAGGAACATTTACTTCCAACATCATTGTCCTAGCAGCTTCCTAGATGGTCCGGTTCTTTCTCTCAACTACTCCATTCTGCTGTGGAGTCCTAGGAGCAGACAACTGTCTCCTTAAACCCTGTTTCTCACAAAAGTCAATGAATTCACCAGATGTAAATTCACCACCTCTATCAGACCTTAGACACTTTAGTTTCAATCCGGTTTGATTCTCCACCATAGCTTTGAAGATTTTGAACTTCTCAAAAGCTTCTGATTTTTCTTTCAGAAAGGTAACCCACATCATCCGGGAATGATCATCAATTAACAACATGAAATATCTATCACCTTGCAGACTCTTGATTCTTGTCGGACCACATAGATCAGTATGTACTAATTCCAACAATCCGGTAGAAGACTGATCTTTGCTTTTAAAAGAGACTCTGCTTTGTTTGCCTAACTGACATTCTTTACACACACTGTTTGTAGGTTTTATCAACTTTGGAAGATCTCTCACAGCCTGAGTATTGCTTATTTTGATGATGTTATCAAAATTTACATGACACATTCTTCTATGCCATAACCAACTCTGATCAATTTGAACAAACAAACAACTTTTATTTGAACCAACCAGATGAAAGATGTTACCTCTTGTCTGAGTACCGGATGCAATTTCAGTTCCGGAGCTTGTAAAGATTCTGCATTTTCCATTCTTGAACCGGAGATCATAGCCTTTGTCCACTAACTGACCAACACTGAGAAGATTGTGCTTCAATCCTTCAACATATAGTACATTACCTATTTTGCTCTTACCATCAAAGGAAATAGTTCCCCTACCTCTGATTCTGCCAGCAGAATTGTCACCAAACTTTACCATTCCTCCTTCATATCTTTCCAAATCTAAGAACTTATTCTTGTCACCAGTCATATGGTGAGAGCATCCACTGTCAATAACCCAATCATCCTTTTCTTCCACTTGAGCAGCCAAGGCTTTTTCAACAACTTTGTGATTGACAGATTCAGAGAGCAAGGAATCTTCTTCCTTGATGGCTATAAACACCCACTCATTTCCGGATTTGCTTCCTGGATCTGATTCATCATCTGTTACTCCTTCATTGTCATCTTCTTCATGAACATAATAGCAATTCTTTTGAAACCTTTGTCTGTGAGTATTAGATCTTGCAGATCTCTCCGGACATCTTGAGGCAAAATGACCAATCTTATTGCAGTTAAAACACTTAAAGGGTAGTTTTCCTTCATACTTACCGGATCCTCTTGGCAGTCTCTTTGCAATGAGGGCTTCAAGTTGAGCTGTTTCTGCTTCTTCTTCTTCCATGTCTCTTCTTGCTTGATCATACCATGACATTTTCCTTGATGAGTTTTCACCCGGATCAAATCTCTGTTTGCCTTTCACATAGGCACTGGCTTTAAAAGCAGACTCAGTCTTGGGTGGATCATCTCCAAACTCGGTCATTTCAAATGCAGCTAGTTTGCCAGCCAATTGTTCTCTTGTGACAGTTGTGTGGGCTCTGAATTCATCAATGGCAGCAACTTTGATTTTGTAGGCAGCAGGAAGGGATCTTAGGATTTTGCAGACAATCTCATTTTCATCTAGAGTTCCACCAGCATTTCTGATTCCACATACCAGCTCATTTACTCTTGGCATAAAGGTAGTAATGTTTTCATCATCTCTCATTTTCAATCTTTCAAATTTCCCTTTCAGACTTTGCAACCTTGCACTTTTGACAAACTCATCTCCTTCATACAGAAGTTCCAGTTTAGTTAGGATCTCATATGCAGTTGGTAGGTCAATGACATTCGAGAGATCTGAGTCATTCAATGCGCTTAGAAGAGCTTCCTTGGTCCGCAGATTGTTTTCAGCTTCTGTGGTTTCATCAGGAGTTGTCGGACCACCTTGTGGGGGTATATATGGTTTTGAAATCATAGCCAAGTATGCTTTTCCCATACATTCCAAATGACACTTCATGCGACCTTTCCAGAGAGTGAAGTTGGTTCCATCGAACTTCGGACTATCCTTCTTGTATGACGACATCCTGGATCACCTCAAGCGGTTAAGCTCCTATCAGAGGAACTCAGCTCTGATACCAATTGTTGGATCTAGGGCATACAACTGAGAGGGGGGGGGTGAATCAGTTGTATAGAACTTGTTCTCTTTCAAACACTTAATTCTCTGTTGTTAGTTAGCAGCATATCAAATAATCATTCATGGAAGCACAATACATAAACACAAGAGCAGATAAGCATCAACACATTGAACACCAAGATTTTGACGTGGAAAACCCGGTTAAGGGAAAAACCACGGGGTGATTAACCCAAGAATTATTCTCTGTTAGAAGAATAAGGAAAAATGAATGGCACATGCCAATAAGGGCTCACTGCCCGAGCACACTGCTCACAAAGAGGCCCACTGCCTACAAGGAGACACACTGTCTACAGAGTGATAAAAATCACAGTCTTGAACTGGAGAATGACATCTCTACCATGTCCGGATCAGTTCCAATTAGGCCCAACAATCTCTGCTCTGCCTTTCGCACCTTTCTTCGCTACACCTTACTCATCCACACACTTCTTCACTGAAATGAATTCACAAATCATTATTTATACAAGACATCGACTTAGGAACAAGCATCTAAGTCGGCAAACAACCATAGGAGTATCCGCAAGATGAATAACACATCCGGTCGGCTATCACAAGAACATTCGCAGGATGAACAACTCATCCGGTCGGCTAAACAGAGCAATAACTTCATCCGGAAGAATAACTTCAATTCCGGGCTCTACCATCAATGCGGACCAACAACACAACCTAAACATGATTCAAGAACCTTCACAAGTCTGTCTGAATGTCCGGATACATCCGCACTTTCTCTGCTTACTGGGATCTCTTGTCTTCCTCATCCGGAACTTCAAGAACACAGTCTGTCGCCACTGTCATAATGCAGGAGGTACATCCGGACCTCCAAATTACACACAAATCAGGATGAAACATCACAAGGACATATAAAACACTCCTTCCAATCCGCAGATTATGATAATACAATTCCGGACCTCACCGGACCTTTTTGTGATCCTCTGTCACCTCCGGATACTTGCCGGACCCGGTTCTATACCGGCAGCCATAACTCCTTCAGATCTTCATGCGGACCTCTGAAATCTTAACTGTAGCATCTTAAGACTCATATCTACTAACCCTTTAATCCGCATCCTCCGGTTCTCATCCTATACAGTATATTTACCTTCTTCTCATCACTGTTCTTCACTGTTCCTGACTGAGGCTAATTTTCTCAATATCCTCAGCACAAAGCTCATCAAATCCTTCTTGTCAATGCAGTGTGAGTATGTTGACATCAATGACAACAATGGCTCACCTCATACTTGCAACATAGCCCAATTCTTGTCTTTGTCTTTAGGTTGTTCATTATTAGCATCATCTTTGTTTGGTTCAATGTGTGGATCAATGTTTTTTTGTTGAAGTTCTCTAATATAGTTATTCAATATCCTCTTAGGTGGATGTAGAAGCAAATTATTTTGAGTGATCTCAACATTCATCCTTGAGGGATTTAATGTGAGATAATTCTCCTCATCCACTAGTGTTATATCCTTAGTGATGTCCAAATGATTTGAATATTCAATCAAAGGAGGAACATTAAAAGTCTTCTCTTCCTTAATTATATCCAAGGTGTGTGAACAATCGACTAAAGGAAGGAGGTTGGTGGGATGATCCATAGAGGTTTCGTGCATTATAATAGAGTTTTTATTGTTGCTAGATGAAAGCTCATCATCCACCCATGGAATTTTCTTTGTTGAAGGGAGTTCTTCATTCACTAATGCTTCCTCTTGGCTAGGGAGAGCATTGGAATGACAATGTGGTAATGGCTCTTCATTTGCTAATGCTTCATCTTGGCCAGAGTGAACATTAGAATGAAGATTTGGTGGTATGATGTTAAGATATGTGTTAAGGAAATCATCTTGTTGCATCAAAGTGTCCTCATGAGGAGGAAAAACCTTGGGAGAGGGATCATAAGGTAAACCAAAGTTATCACCACATGTTTTAGCAATAGGTTCCATAGTGGAATTGTCCATAAAGTCATCTAAGGCTTCATCTAACATTTTGAGGTCATCACTAGTATATATACTATTCATCATGAATTTTGTGAGACCATATAATATCAAAGGATATATTCCCATGAGATTTGTGAAGCTATCAAAATTAGATAAATAACAAAGGATTTCATATGTGGAGCACATAAAGAGATCAACATCATGTATGTATGCTATTTGTTCCAGAACTTGAGGATGTTTTTCAATGAATTTTGAGAATTAATCAATGTCTACGATGTATGCAAACAAAGCTTCCAAAGAAGATGATATATTATTTCAAATCAATGCAATATCAGATTTTAAAATATTTCAAAAAGTATTGCAAAGACAAGTATAACACTATATGCAAAAACGACCTAAAATGCTTGATTTTTTGTACTTTTTCAATGCAAATGTATGAAAGAAAAGGTGTTGTAGGGAAATTGATTAGGGGAAGAAAATTATGTGTCTGATATTAGTTTGATTCAGCAATAATATCCTTCACAACACACTCTTGATGCAAGTCTAAGATGATGATAGGCCAAAATATAGTGAAAATACACTAAAATATGCGATTTTTCACCAAATCTCAATGCAAAAGAGCATGAAAAAGGGTGTTGTGAGGAAAATGATGATGAAAATAAAATTATATCAGTAATAACAGCCACCTAATTCCAAAATATCCATCACAACACACTTATAGTGCCACTCAAGGTCAAACCTTAGTGAAAATATAGCAAAAATAGACAATTTTTCACAGTTTTTCAATTCCAAGACCTAGAAAAATGGGTGTTGTAATGAATTTTAGGAGGTGAAAAAAATAATATCAGTGATATAAATCACCTCAATCCATAAAATTTTTTACAACACGCTTAGGGTGCAAACTAGGCCAAACCCTAGGGCAAAAATAGCAAAAATGTGCAATTTTTCACCAAATTTTCAATACAAGAGGCCAATAACAAGGTGTTGTAAATAATTTTATGAGGGGAAGCATATAATACCCCTGATATCAGCCAATTAGTGCAAAAATATTCCTTATAACACACCTATAGTGCAAATTTAGAGAGTCGATAAGGCTAAATCTAGTGAAAATCAATGTTTTTCAAGCCCTAGGTTTGAGATATTGATGTAAAATGCTATATGAATATTTTGCAAGCTGAAATATAATGAAAATTACATTATCTTAGATTTAAAAATGGTTTGCATGTTCTAACATGCAAAATGTAAGTGCAAATCTAATGAAAAATCAATGAAAATGCTAGTTTTTGTTGAATTTTTCTATGCAAAAATGCAAAATTTTGAAATCTAAATACAATTTTTTTCTAAAATGCAAGAATACAGCCAAATTAAAATTTCAATGAGTCTCTAAAATAAATAGAAAAATCTAAAACAAGATTTTACCTACAAACCCTAGATTTTGGAATTACTAGGTTATATGCAAAATTCACAATTTTCAATAAAACCCTAGCAATTTTATGATGAAAATGCAATGCAAGATATTGAATTTTTGTAATTTTCTATAATTTAAATCAGATATAATGCAAAATAAAAAAATTTGTTGAAATTCAAATTAATTAATGCAACATGCAAACCCTAGAATGCAACTTATTTTCCAATTTTTCCAATTTTTCAATTTTTTTTGTAAGTTTTCCAATCTAATAAGATGAATGAAAATCAATGCAAATCTGAAGAAAAACACTTAGAAAGGTGAAAACAAGTCCAACAACACTAGTTCATTAAAATGTAAAGGGTAAAATTTGGATGTTTAGGTTTTGGTAGTTTTGTATGTGTATCCTCCGTTCACCCTTTCATTCAAGGACCTAGGGTCGAGTTGTAATGTACTATCCTACCCTAGGTCACTGTGAGATGTAGGGAAATTTGGATTTTTATGATTTTATTGACAATTATCTTCTCTTATACTCAATTATGCCTTAAAACCCTAATTATGCAAATACGATAGTAAATAGACAAATATCAAAAAATGTTGCTATAGAAAGATGTAAAACAACAAATAACTGTGCACTTATTTTCAGGGTTCGGAGGTGGTAAAGTTGGAAACTAAAGAGCATGTACCCAAGTCCAAGGCCCTACTTTTTGTTGGGATCTGTAAACAAGATCTGCAACCTGTTCCTACTGCACTGAAGATTTTCCTGTCACGAAAATTTAAGGACTAATGAGTGGGTGCCCTAGTCCAGAAAGCTATTTTCTTCTCTGATCTGCAATTTTGACACTCTATTATACCTTCCTACAACTTCACTTTATCTATAGCTTCCACCTGTAACCTACAATCATGAAAACTTTGGGAGGGGGTTGTGCTATTTAGAGGCTTGCCTCACTCAAGCCTCAGAGAGACGTTCAAGTCTTTCAAACATCATTGTCAGATAGAGAGTGCATGCCTTGGGAGGCAGACACAAAACTCAAATGATAAATGCTTGAAAACACAAATGAATGTCACCTTGTAGTGAAGATCTCATGGAAGGAAGAAGTTCTTCATGCCATGAGGAGATAGATGCTCAAATCTGCAAACACAAACACATAGACAACACAAATCTACTCTTGCAACACAATGAAAGGCTTGAATCACCTTTAGAATGCCAATGCTCATCTAGTAATGCTCTAGTTTACAAATGAATGTCTAAACATACTTTTATATGCAACTACAAACACTCTCGCCAAGAATTTCATAATTCAAACTTACTGTGTCAGCATAGGACCCAAATAATGGTCACAAGCCAACACCCAAAATTGGGACTGACCCAAAATAGGGTAGGACTAGGGTGCAGGTGCCCAAGTCCTCCCCCCCATTTTGGGTAGGGTCTATCTCAAGGGGTCCCCCTAGGTCCCATTTTCCAAGACACTTAGGGGTTTTCTCATCGGGATGTCAAATTATGATGTATTATGTCCTAAATGTAGCTAAGAGACCTGGGAGCTAAACCTTATGAGGGAAAAGCCCCCAAGGGGACATTTTCTGACATTACACTATGATATACTAAATGACTAAATCTGCATTTATCTAATACCTTTGAGTTGTTTCCATTTTGTTTACTTTTGCTGCACAATCTAGATAGTTCATTCTATGAAACCTCCTACTATGACTACACCAAGTGGTATCAAAGAAAAAGTTCAAATCTTTGGGAGTGAATTGAGCAAAGTTGGTGATCAAATTTCGTAAGATATTGCTATGGACAGATATCAAATTGTGGTAGGTTACTTGTGTCGCAACCGATCACCAAACTTAAGGTAGTTTGCACTTGATCCTAGGAAGAATGCCGCTGAGGAGAGTTGCTGCTATTGGAACAATGGCTGGTACAATGGATGAGATGATGGAAATGATGAAAATAATGTGAATTCAATTGGATATTGTCGAAGAAGATAGACGAAGAGGATTGACACCTAGACCTAATGTTGAAAGTGATGATGAAGAAGAATTTCAATCAGTTGAACAAACTGGCAAAACCTCGAAGGTGACGAAGAAGAAGAATCAAATCAAGTAAAGATGTTGGGAGTTATTTCAAAGAGTGGAAAGAGACCTAGAGTTGATGTACCAAACTATACTGGTAATTTGAACCCTAAAGAATTTATTGACTGGATAAATGACATGGAATAATACTTTGAGTATGAAGAAGTTGAAGATCCAGAGAAGGTGAAATTTGCAAAGACAAAGTTGAAAGGCCATGCTGCTATATGGTGGAAAGAAGTTCAGTTGGATAGGAACAAAAGAGGAAAAGAAAAGATTATAAAGTGGGATAGAATGGTGACAAAATTGAAGAATTAATTCATACCTGCTAACTATGAGTTGGAGCTATTGAAAAGATTGCAAAACCTGAGACAAAAGGAGAAATCTATGAAGAAGTATACTAAAGAATTTCATAAGATGATCATAAGGACAACACATAGTGAAGAAAGCAAGGAGAAAGTGGCTACATACATCAATGGACTGAGATTGAACATTCAAGAAGAACTAAGTTTGGTACGGATGCAATCACTGGAAGAGGCATACTAGTTTGCCCTAAAAGTTGAAGAGAAGCTGAATAAGAGACATGATCAGAGATAGAGAGGTATAGGGGGTAAATTTCAAAGAGGTAGAACATTTTCCAGAGGTGAGATATCATTGGTGGACCAAAACAAACATGAGAACACATTCAAGAAGGAGGACATAGATAATAATGTGTATTAGAGAGATGACAAAAAAATTTACCAAAGAGGAAACCCTAGTGCAAACCGAAATGAAGAATATAGAACAGAAGGAAGAGGATTTTGTAAGAGAACATTCAGAGGCACTTGTTTCAAGTGTGGAGGTGAAGGACATAGAGCATTTGAGTGTAATCAAGGGAGTACATGAAAATGAACAGATAATAGTGGAAGAGCAGCTTATGTTGAAGAAGAACCTATTGGATCACTAAGTTTTGTTGGTAAACCAGAGAAAGGAGAATGACTAGTGATGAGGAGAGCACTATTTTAAGTAGAGACAAATGAGAAACCACCACAGAGGAAGAGTTTGTTCAGAACCAGATACAAATCAGGAGGTAAATGTTGTAAAGTTGTAATTAATAGTGGTAGTTCTGATAATCTAGTTTCAGAGGAGATAGTGACTAAGATGAAGTTGGAAAGAGTGAAACACCCTAAGCCCTATCAGATAGCATGGATTCAGGATGATCATAAGGTACTAGTGAGTGAACAATGTTTGGTGAAATTTCATATTGGATCTTATCATGATGAAGTCTTGTGTGATATTATGCCTATGGATGTATGTCATATCTTGTTGGGTAGACCTTGGTAGTATGATATAAAAGCTATACATGATGGGAGAAAGAATACATATACTATAACATCAAATGGGAAGAGAATTACCTTGATTCCATTGGAGGGTGATCCTAAAAGTGAAGTATGTGGGAATGTTAGAATCTATTTGGTAGATGGAAGAAAATTTTTGGATGGTTTGAGACATGAGAATATGTGTTATGCTTTGATTCCTAAGAAACCTGAAGCATTAAGAAAGGAGGATGAAGAATCACAACCAGAGGAGATAACAGAGTTGCTAATAGAGTATGAAGACATCATGTCAGATAATGTACCTGAAGGATTGCCACCAATAAGGAGTATTAGTCATCACATGGATCTTATACTGAGAGCTAGTTTGCCTAATAAAGTATCACATAGAATGACACTGGTAGAGAATGAAGAAATGAATAGACAGATACAAGAATTGTTGAGGAAAGGTTTGATAAGAGAAAGTTTGAGTCCTTGTGCAATACCTGTAGTGCTAGCACCAAAGAAGGATGGAGAATGAAGAATGTGTACTAACTCTAGAACAATAAACAAGATTATAGTGAAGTATAGATTTCCTTTACCTAGGATGGATGATATCATGGATTGTTTGAGTGGAGAAAAATATTTCACAAAGATAGATTTGAAGAGTTGATACCATCAGATCAGAACCAGAGAAGGAGATGAATGGAAAACTACTTTTAAGATAAATGAAGGATTGTATGAGTGGTTAGTGATGCCTTTTGGATTGAAAAATGCACCGAGTACTTTCATGAGATTGATGGATAAAGTTTTGAAGAAATTCTTGGGTAAGTTTGTTATTGTGTACTTGGATGGTATTCTAATTTTTAGTAAGACAAAAGAACATTTGTGGCATATTAGACAAGTTTTGTAGAGACTGAGAGAGGAGAGATTGTTGATAAACATCAAGAAATGTAGTTTCATGAAGGAAGAACTAGTGTACTTGGGATTTGTGATATCTGTGGAAGGATTGAAGATGGACCCTGAGAAAGTGAGAGCAATTGTAGAATGGCCTACACCGAAGAGCATTGGAGAGGTTAGATCATTTCATGGATTGGCTAGTTTCTACCGAAAGTTCATTAGAAATTTCATTTCAGTTTGTAATGCTATGACAGAGATGATGAGAGGTGACAGAAAAGACTTTAAGTGGACATTAGGAGTAGATAAAATTTTTGAATTGTTGAAGTGGAAAGTGATAGAGCAACCTATTTTAGCATTATCAGATTTCAATAAGGTGTTTCAATTAGACTGTAATGTGAGTGGGAATGCAATTGGAGCAGTGTTAAGTCAAGAAGGTAGACCTATATCATATTTTAGTGAGAAGTTGAATGATGCGAGGAGAAGATATTTAGTTTATGATCAAGAGTTCTATGTCATAATTCAAGCCTTGAAGAAGTGGAGACATTACTTTTTGCGTAAGGAGTTGTGTGTGTATATAGATCATCAAGCTTTGTAGCATTTGAATAGTTAAGGAAAGTTGAATCAAAGACACATGAGATAGGTAGAGTTCATGCAGAGTTATACAGTCGTATTGAAGCATAGGAGTGGGAAATCAAACAAAGTTGTTGATACATTGAGTATGAGAAGAAACTTGTTGACAGAAATTAGAGTTGAAGTGTTGGGATTTGATGAATTGAAGAACATGTATGAGGAAGACACTGATTTTGCAAAACCTTGGAAAACATGCAAGGAGCCTGTTGTGATAGAATAGGAGTAAGTGGTTGGATTATTTCATTCAGGAAGATATGTTGTTCAAAGGAAGTCAGTTATGCATACCTAGAAGTTCAATGTGAGATAATTTGATTAAGGAGAAGCATAGTGGTGGATTGGCAAGACATTTTGGCATTGACAAGACAATGGCTTTGGTAAGTGAAAATTACTTTTGACCTTAGATAAATAAGGATGTTAGGAAGTTTGTGCAGAGTTGTAGAGTTTGTCAAGTTGCAAAAGGAAGTTGTTAGAATACTGGATTGTATAAACCTTTGATAGTACCGGAGAGACATTGGGAAGACATAAGCACAGATTTTGTGATGGGATTACCTAAGACATAGAGAGGACATGATTGAATATTTGTAGTGGTAGACATATTTTCAAAGATGGCACATTTCATACCTTGTAAGAAGACAACTAATGCAGTGCATGTAGCAGACCTATTTTTCAAGGAGATTGTGAGATTGCATGGATTACCTAAGAGTATAATTTTAGACAGAGACACTAGATTTCTTGGATATTTTTGGAAGACACTTTGGAAGAAGATGAAGATAGATTTGAAGTTTGGTTCAACATTTCATCCACAGACTGATGGACAGACAGAGGTAGTAAATAGGAGTTTGGGAAACTTCTTAAGATGTTTGGTTGGAGAGAAGACATGAAGTTGGGACTTGATTCTTTCACAAGCAGAATTTGCATACAATAATTCAGTGAATAGGAGTATAGGAAGAACACCTTTTGAGATTGTTACTGGAGTGAATCCCAGAGGAGTGACAGAACTGAGAGACATGGGTATGGAAGAAAAGAGAAGTGCAGAAGCAAAAGAACTTGTAGAACATATGGAGATAGTGCATAATCAGGTTAAGAAGCATTTGGAGAATATGAACAAAAAATATAAGGAGCAAGAAAATGAGAAGAGAAGACATAAGGAATTTGAAGTTGGTGATAAAGTGATGGTATACTTGAGAAAAGAAAGATTTCTAGTTGGGACATATAACAAGTTGAAGATGAAGAAGTTTGGACCTTGTAGGATACTCAAAAAATTTGATTCAGGAAACACATATGAAGTGGAGCTACTAGAGACATTGGTTATTTCACCTATTTTCAACATTGCAGACCTCTATCAATATCATGAAGTAGAGTTTAGTTACAACCATGAAGAAGACTTGAAGAAATAGTTACCATGACAAGCATTGGAGTGGATTGAAGACATTTTGGACAGCAGAGTTGGACGCAACACTAGAGGAAGACAATACAAAGAATACCTTCTAAAGTAGAAAGGCAGACCAGAAAAAGATTCATCTTAGATTTCTCAGGCTGAGGTGGGCCGTTTTCATTCTCCCCCAGCCCCAGCAAAGTGAGGGACTCACTTTTTAAATAACTCCAGATGTCTAATGTAGGAACATACCTAGTTCAAGAGCAATCTTGCATCAACCAAAAACATTTTCATTTCAATTAGTTTCTTTTCATTTTTTAGTCAGTTCAGTTAGAAGTAGTTCTATATTTTGGTTTGCATTCTTCTGTAGTTGTATTTCAAATCTCGTAGAGCTGGAATTAGCATCTAGATTCATTCATCTACATCATATCTAAATCTCCAAGCATTTGAACCTAGTACCGGAAAGTTATCACTATTAGAAGATCAACTATTTTCTTAGAACAGAGCATCCTGACAGTCTTAGAAAATCATCTAAAGAAGAAGACTTGTAGAGAATTCCTCAACTTGTGGAGCTTAATGAAACATCATTTAATGATCTATGGTTCATGGCCGACCTTCCCCAAGATCCGTACATCATTCCATTCATTTGCGGAGGTGTTCTACATGATTAGGTTTGACCTATCCGTGTACACACATTACAGCTCTTCATTGAAGTTTGTGATCTTCCTTGGCCAATGTGAAGGAATCTTTTGTACTGGAGATGATATATAAGGATGTAATAGATCCCTAGGAAAGTAGATTGGATAGTTAGAAATTGATTCATAGTTCATAGTTTGGATTTCTGCAGATGATCTTCAAAGCTATATCTTGTGCATATTTTGATATTTTGTAATTAGGGCTTTGAGCTCAATTGTAAGCCCACATTTTTCTGACCGATCTATATTTGAATTCTATGATATAGTGAATGATTGAATTTGCATTTGTCTCATATCTTTGAGTTGTTTATGTTGTGTTTACTCTTATTGTACGGTCTGGACAGTCCATTTTGTAAACTCTCCTACCGTGACTGTACCAGAGAGAGTGGCTAAAAGGTGAATATGAAGAAGATGACCAAAAATGGAGGGAATAATATAACAGCTAGAGGACAAGTAGAAGTGATCTAGATGATTCATCTTCCTCAAGAACTCCTCTCATTAATTTTTCCAAGCATACCAATGTGGTTTTTGGAAATCATCTTTACTCAATATTGGGTCTTGAATGTCAAGGGATTTTTGGGCCAAAGTCTAAGCATCAATTTTAGTTTAGGATAGGTGAGCATGGCTATCCTGACTATAGCCGATAGTTGGAGACATGTTCAATAATGTCAAAGTATCCCCCAAGGATCCAATCAACAATTAGGAGATGGAGGTGAAGACATTCCCAAAGTAAGGTTCTTTCTTTGGAAGAGTTAGGTGCATAAATGGAGTAAAAATCATACAAGGAATCCTAAAGGAGAATGACGGTCTAAATATAGTAGTTGTAAGGATTTGACTCAAATGCTATGACATATTTAGCAATGCAAGGGGCAAGGGCGAAGATTGTACCACCACCACCCTCAAAGTGACTAGTGTGGAATAAGAGAGCCTCTTTCCAAAAGGATTCATGGGTGGCATCTAATCTACTATGTAAGGACAACCATCCTAAAACCATAAAAATATATTAATTACCAAAATGATAAGATGAGAAAGGGAGAAATTTTTTCTTAAAATAGATGCAAGAAACACAAATTCCTTAACCCAAAAATCATTCAATAATTACAAAATTTACAAAAGCTAACAATGTAGCTTTGGAATACAATCAAGACTTACTCCTTAATCAACAAGACTTCCAAGGCTGGATTACATAAGTATTGCATAATTTATTATCACTAAGCTTGACCTGGTGAAGAGAGAGAATATCATCAAAGTGATTTACCACCCAACCATGAAGCAAGAATCTTCCCTAACCTTACTCCCAATAGGAGAAGCTCAATCCTTCATGAAGGATCTAGCAAACTGAAGTTGGTATGCATGAAGGAATCAGGTGTATCATGAAACTAACAAACCTATATGCTCATGCATTATCTAACATTACACATATCCAAAGAGAAACATACGTAAAGTAAATACATAAGGCCAAAGAATCCTTTCATAGGTAGAATTACCTACGTTCTTTGATTCCATAAATAGCATCCATCCACACAATTGAAAACATAACTATACAATTAGTACATATAAGCAATTAGCATCCAAGCTGCATAATGTTCCCTAACAAATAGAAATAGTATAAATTCTAGAGGATAATTCATGATGTAATTCTAGGGTGTAGTTTCACCAGATAGTTCCTCATCAGCTGCCACCCACTTAGATGAACATGGATGAATTCAAAAGATTAGACATACAATTTAAAATAAATAATTGATTGAAGTGCATATAGTAAGATTCATAAAGACACTCATGACATAAACAAGACTAAACCAAAGAAATGACATGAGATTCTAATCATATACTAGCTCAGGATCTTAACTCTATTATTGACCATCATTAATAAACATCAAGTTATTAAATATTCTAGATCAATTGTCCAAATTATACTTTCTAGGTAAATCCATTAATTTACTCACCTAATAAGCAACTTGGAATTTGCAAATGTAAAATTATTTAAAGGTTTTCATATATATAGGTCTCCAATAATAACAAAGAAATATAATTACATGATAAATCTCAATGCATTCCATTACAAGGTAGTGAAAAATTTAACAATGCTTCTAATATTGACCAAAATAGATTAATAGAGCTTGTAGACACATTACACCTACTACTCATCACAACACACATGCATGATCAATACACTATCATAACATCATGTATACTTACAATAATTATCTATTGTTCATTTTATCATTCATTTATACCCTATAGTCATAAAAACATTAACATCACCTTTTGCCTCCAACTTAGAAATAAACATTTATCACAAATCAATTGTAATTCAACAACTTGAAATTATATTGTAAAATTGTGACTCACTTTTTGCATCAATACGATATAATTCACTAGATGGTTGTGCATAAGTTTCTATTGAACCTTATCATGTGTGAAGTACATCATAGCCATATCACTTATATCTCTATCATAAATAATGTGAAACAGACATACATTTTGTTCCATCTAGCTATGTAATAATTTTAAATTATTGCATTCACTTGCAAAGTAAGAAAAGCTCTATTATCTAACCAAAATATATTTAAAATATTAAATCCAATCAACAATAGATACCGTGCAGCCATAATCGTAAGTAGAAACTTACACAACTATTAATTCTTCTATTCTTGTCATTGATTAGGGTAAATGAGTTCACGAAAAATAAATCAAACTATTGCGATGAAAACAATATATTACTCATTATTTGCTAAAACTATATCATCACAATCAATAGTTATCTAATCTAACTCACTATATTCACTATACTATAATACTTGGTCAATTAAATTGAATACAAGAACACAATCATATTCCTATAACTAATCTAACTCAAGTTGAAAACTACCATTTTCTCCAGGTGATTAATACCTTGTACAATATGAAGTATGACTATCAGAATGACTTATGTAATTGGAAACCCCTTTGGTCACCTCATTAATCCTCCCACCATGAAAATATGACCTTGTATGAACATGATAACATGCTATTACTAAAATGGGTAGGTAAAACCTCTAGGATTGTGCTACTAAGGAACTTACACCATATTGAAATATTGAAAAGTAATTAAAACTTAATCATGTATCTTGCAAGGCCTTAAAAATATTAACACAAATTAAATTACAATTAATGATTAAATTACTAGGAAATAGGTATAAACTCAAGCATATAATTCCATACAAAATGTGGTTTTAAAAAAACTATAATAATACATAAAATTAACTTAATGCAAAATTGTTAATTACATGTATTACAAGAATTCTAGAATATTAAAACCCCGATATTTTACTAAACGCATTAGAACAAAGGATGTATAGTATGACTAAATATGATCCGTAGAAAGTAGCATTTCAATATAAAAAGGAACATAGTGAAATTGGGAAAATCCCAGAGCAACATAAATTAGTAGATCAACTATTTTAAGGTAGCTATAACTATCAAACCCATCACAACAAACAAGATGATGAAAGATAATGACTAGTTGTAAATAATTATTCTAAATCTAACAATAAGAAAACTTTGTCATGCCAGGGTCAATCTCTATTGTTCTATGATTGTAAAACTTATTAGATTTGAGATTCAGTAACAAGAATACAAGCATACACATGCACCCTCTTTCTTAACTGAGGATATTTCAATCAAGATCTCACTGCTCTTTCCCTCCTAAGACATTCATTACAAAATAATAAAATATATTTAGCTCGCATACATGACGAAAGAACACCCGATGAGATTGAAATATATTTATTCTAAAAGAAGTAAAGGTTCTTTTGTTAGACAATAAATGGAAGATAAAATAGAATCAGAGATTCAAAAAAAAAAGAACACAACACAAATTTATAGTGGTTCACCATAAAGGCTACATCCACTCTCGAGCAAGGAATTATATATTATTTACTATCTTTGATTCATTACAATACATAGTAGGATGCTTTATATAAGCAAACATTACAGAATGTGAAGAGTCAAGAGTTATAGGAGGGAAAAACAAAGTGACTGTTGGGTTTCACATTCAACAATCTCCCACTTGAAACCCAATAGATGTTGCTATAAACAATGATATCCCTTGCATTTTCATTCCTATCATCACTTTGAAAACAAGCTCACATTGCAAGACTTTAACCTCTATAAAATATGTTCAAGGACACTCCATATAAGTCTTCTCCACGCTTCCCTATCAATCGCAACACCTTCCTTTTGCAAAATTTTGTCCGTTGCTTTCTTTGATTTCTTCATCTCTATCAAGAACTAATCCAAACCAAATGGATTTGCTTCCTCTGTATCCTTCGCAAACTCCACATGCTTGTCCCTAGACCCACCTCTCTCGGTAGCACCAATAAATCCTTTATCAAGCCTGAATCGATCAGTGGTCTTAATCCTCCTACTTTCATTTGACCTATCACCTAAAACATGCAGTTGCAAATTCTCCATCACAATTGTGGTTTCTATTTTACTTCTTCCATTGGACATTTCATTAGCACCATCATGCATCAGATTCTCCCTGTGTTCTTATGTTCCATGGCTCCAATTCTTCTACTTCCTTTGGACATTCTAGAAGCATCATTGGGACCTGAACCCTCCTTCTGTTAGACATTCCCTTGGCAACATGTTTCCTTGAATTCTCCCTAGCATCATAATGCCTTACAACACCAATCCTCTTGCTTCCCTTTGACAGACCATTTAAAACATGCATTTCTAAATTCTCTCTAACATTGGACTATTTTAGTGCACTATTTGAATCATGCAGTGTTGAATTGTCCCTAACATTGGACTTGGACCATTTTGTTGCATCATTTGAATCTCACAGTGTTGAAGTCTCCTTACCACTCGATTCACTTTCATCCTCCTCATTCTCCTTAGAAGAATCCTTCTATTCTCCCACATTCTCCTCACTTCTCTCTGTGTCCACGCCTACAACCTTATTGTGCACATTTTTAGACACATATGTAGTCCCTTCCTATCTAACCTTTGAAGCAGCTTCTTGTCTTTCCCTCTCTTCTTCCATTGACACTCGAAGAGCTAGAGCCAATTCAAGATCCAAATTTGGATCAACACCAAATTCAAATCCTATTCCACCTACAATTGCAGTAGCAACAGTGGTAACACCAGTAGCTACAGTTTCAGCAAACCCACTTGCACCTTCTCCATCTCCAGTAAAGATAGGTGAGTTGAGTATGACATCTGAGAGAGAATTTTGACTTGTAGGAACATCTACAATTTGACTATTGTCATTACTATTTACTTATGCAAGAAGAGACTCCAATTTATCTAATTTTCCATCAATTTCATCTGCCCTATGTTCTTTGGCATCATCTAACTGATCCCCAAAAATTTCACTATCAAATTCCAACATACTAAAGAAACCATTAATGACAGAATTAATTTCAACATCTAATTGATCTAGAAACCTTTTCCGGGCAGCCCAGATTTCACACAATGGTGAATCTGAAGTAGGATGGAGAACTCTCACTTCAACATGACTCTCTATTACATATAGGGTGCCTAATTTGTTGCTCCTTTCAATTACCAAGGGACAACAAATTGTCCATCCGAGATTACATTATGTTTGAGTTGGGGAACATATCTAACATCACATAACTGTAAGCACGAAAATCACGCATAGCCTCCACAAGGACCCCTATGATGATTTTAATCATTGTCACATACATGTAAGCATGAAATAATGTCCTCTAAGAAGAAAACCTCTTGATGGCATGTCTTCTTTCTTGTCTTGTGTTGTTTTCTCTTTGTCGATGTCTCTATTTCCCTATTTTTGACACTTTTTGACACTTTTTGCAACACTTGTTAATTTATGTTTTCTAAGCTTTTGACCTTGTTCCTAAGCCTTGTGAGTGTCTTGTATGGGAGTTTTCACCTTTACCCTATGTTTTTCATCCTCTTCACCCCCTAGAAGTCTTCTCGAGGTCCCCCTATCCATCTCCCACTTTTAGTTTTTAGTTTCACTCAACAAAAATCTCCCCCTATTATTTCCAAATCTCCCCCGGGAGATCCTGTAGGTGCAAGTGGAGATTTGGATTCTTGCACACGACTGACCTATTTCCAGAGGTAGAACCCCTCCTTTTTCTTTCTTCTATCATCTCCTTTTTACTGTTATTGAGAAAACCCTTTCTTGCCCGGATCTCCCTTGGGTGACCCAGGGTCACCCCCCGGGAGACCCTATTGATGAACGGGGTGACCCTATCGCATTTCAAGCTGCAAAAAAACTTGAGTTTCTCACTCAAATTAGCTCTGTTTTCACCCATTTTTATTCCAGTTCGCATAATTTTTTATGCTTAATATGGAGTTGATTATTTCATGCACCCACACATTCATAATTAACTCCATTTGATCTAAAATTAAAAACTCAATCAATCTCACGCATCCTTTCAATTCCAATTTCCTCTTCAGTGATAAGCTATTATTGATTTATCACTCCATAGTTAGCTAAGTTCACTGGGTAATCAACCTTGTTAACTCCCTAATCAATCCTTGTTGACTCATCAATCAAATGAGTTAACTTCTCAGTAAATCCCATTCTTCAAACCTATAAATACCCCCCTCCCTCAAGCACAAAGGGAGGCAAATTCATTGTGCACATAGCTCTTGCCAGTTTTTGCTATCCAAATTAGAATTCTAATGCTCTCACAAGATGAAGGTGCCTTTTGCTTTATTCATTGTTCAACCAAGCATCATTACGTTGCTTTATTTAATGCCATTGTGCTCAACCAAAGCTCTCATTGAGCTATTCCAAGATTCAACAAGCTTCTTTTTGCTTCTTTGTGTTGTTTTGTTGTCAAGAGGCCTTCCCGCTA
This sequence comes from Cunninghamia lanceolata, assembly GCA_027924645.1. NCBI lineage: Eukaryota > Viridiplantae > Streptophyta > Pinopsida > Cupressales > Cupressaceae > Cunninghamia > Cunninghamia lanceolata. The sequence continues at coordinate 5,797,603 of BSBN01001807.1, forward strand.
CTTCAAAAGGACTCAAGGTTGCCAACATCAAGGATTTTTGAGGGTCATGGAGTCAAACAAATCTTCATTCTTTCAAGTTCCTCTATTGCTTTATTCAATTCATAGGAATTAGAAAACCAAAAACTTCTCTGGGGAATAGTAAATCTTTGTTTTTTTCTTGATAGTTTAGATCTTGCATGTTAGAGTAATTGTTTTCAAATTCCTAGATCTCTACTATTTGTAGAAGCAATTTCCTTCCATAGATTAAAGAGCACTTTTCATTTCCAAAATACTAAAAAAGCACAAAAACACATTTGCATTTCATTTAGATTTGCATGTATATAGAAACCCTAGAAAAGATAGAAAACTTGCAAACCCTCGATACCATCACAAGGTAAACCATGATAAATGATTCAATCAAACCCTTGATCTTATTAGAAGGTAAACACAAGTCAAAGCATAGCCAAACCCTAGGTCAACTAAATCTAGGTCAAAATCCTAAGTCTAGTTAAGGGTGGTCATCACACATTTACATCTATCTTGGCTCATGAATGTCCTTAGGAGTGAGAGGAGAAAGGGTGAGAGCTATCCTCAACGAGATTTCTCCAAGGAAATCAATCCACGACAATAACAAGAGACATTTACTTTACCACAACAAGATCCATTTGTCCTCTTATTAACAGAAGAACAAAGATAACTCTAAATACAATGAGAACTCATTCAATGAATTGAGAGACAAGAGGATATAAATGAAAGAAACTACTTAACCACAAAAAGTTGGAATAGAAGAAACCTCAATAGGATAAGAGAAACTAGTGACCCTTTGGGTCATAGCGTTATCTCAACAACAACTACCATCAAATGAAACATTCAACTTAGCACACAACAACAAAGGCCACAAAACTTGTTGATCCCTCTCCATGAAGTCCATCTCTCCAACGAGCCAGACCCCCACCGTGTCTCGCCTCCTCTCGATTAGCTACTTCCATGAGAGCAAGAGTGATGTGGCAGATCGCCTTGTGGCAAGGAGAAAATGGTCCATGTGTATTTCAAAATCTGAGCTAGTAGCCCTAGGCAACTAGAGTCACAATTTTGAGTGTACATATTTTTGTGAACCTGACGTGAAGTATAGAATCTTTTGGTTTTGTTGTTAGTGTTCCCATTTCAAATGCTTCAAAAATTTTAGCAAAAGCTTTGAAACATTTTCACACTACTCTTCATAGCCACTTTAGCTTCTATCACCTACACTATCATCCATTCCATTTGTTTTGTGGTTTCTATGGCACCCCCGAATATGACGAAACCTAAATTAAACCAAGGGAATATTCCCTCAAGAGAACTAGAAACTCCTTCATTTGATAGGTATATTCCGCTGCATTCAAATGCACTAATCACCAACTGCTATGACTACGAAGATTTAGATTACGAACCAAATCAAAGAGAATCTAGGCATTCTCTATCTTTCAATAACCCAGCTTGGGAAAACAATTTGGCCATACCAAATGCACCATATAAAGCTAGAAGGATAAGGTTAGAAATACATCAACCCGATCAACCTTCCACAAGCACATCAAGTACTCATCTTGATGAGGAAGTCAAATGATTAGAAAAACATCTATAAGAAGCAAAAGATGCTCAAGAGGCATTGATGATTGTCTTACGAGAAGAACAACAAGAAAATGTTGCACAAAAAGAAGCATATCACCATGAAAATACTCGCAGAGAAAATCCTAGAAACAAAGAAACACCTAGAGTTGCTACTCTTGCAGACTTAATCACAACTCTAGTGCAAAAGATTAGATTCTTGGAAGCAGAGCAAGCTACTCTGGAAAGAAGGCAAAAATCTCATGAATAGGACTGGGGGGCATCTTAGATTCCTCCTACCTCAATTACTATTCATGAAACACTAGTAATGATACATGTTTGAATGGGAACCCTTCTGTTCAGAACAACCAAACAAATCTGACAATGGGTTATCAAAACCCACCTACAGGGTTATTGCTATCAACCTCTCAATCTCAAAGTGCCTTTCTTAGAACATATCTTGAGTGCTTAAAGGAGCCTCTTGATCAAAACATACGAAGTGTGCATCTACCTCGGCCATTGCTAGATCTCCTAAAATTTAAAGGAGAGGGATATCCAAACTCCTGGATTAAAGCTTACACCATGGAAATAAGAGAACTCCTCCCTTAGGATGGGGTTGTAGCAAAAATATTTCCAAAAAATCTTGAAGGCATAGGTCTGGATTGGTACTATTACATACCAAAACCTTGAATTCACTCGTTCAGACAACTAATCAGAGAGTTTGTCAAGGCATTTGACATGAACAAACTCGTTAAAACAAGGATGAGAGAATTCCTCACAATGAAATAGGATCCAAATGAATCCGTATCCCACTTTGTCAATCGATGGAGGCAAGTTCTTTACTCTTCGACTAGTGCTCCAAACATGGATCACCGAGAACAATGCAACCTCTTCTTGCATGCCCTTAACAAGGACATGAGAGAAGACATTTAAAATTTGCCATACAAATCCTATGATGAAGCATTAGAAAGGATTGACTAGGCTGCCATTGATAGTAGTAGAAAGGTCTATGGGTTAAAAGGAAAGATGACAAAGGAAGACATAGGAAATAATGTCTCTTTCATTAAAATCCTTAAAAATAATAGGAGTGTAACCACAGATGGGTGATAGATCAACCCCCAAACAAGAAAGTAAGAGATGACTACTTTGGAAGAGATTACTATCCTCCTAATGTAAATGCCATAGACTAACCTAGGAACAATGGGTACTACCCTAGAGACAATTACCCAAATTGGAACCACAAAGGAAATGGGAATGGAAACGATGGAAGATATGAAAGAGCCCCATACAAATTCAATCAGTTTTGTTCTTTTCATATAAAAAGGGGGCACAACACATAATCTTGTAGAGAATATAATAGATTCATAGCAAGGCTATCGGAAGACCAGCAACATTAGTTCATAGAGATGTTCTTGAACCCACAGGAGGTCGCACCAGATAATAAGGATACAAGATAAAATCAAGCTCCAATAACTCCACAAAATGCAAACATGAGAATCTATCAGGATCCATTCCCTGCACATAAAGACACAAAAACAACGAACTGAAACAAAATAGCTCAAAGTAGTAACCCTGAAGTCCCTCCGCAACTAGGAGAAAAAGGAGAAGCTAGGATGATGGGATTAGTCGAGATTATGCACAATGAAGGAGAAGAGTAAGACCATGGGGATGAAAATTAGCAAATAGAATCATATGGAGGTATTATTTTGGTAGTGGAACCTATACTAGATTTGATTAGACCTTATAAACTAATAGAAGATTTAAAGAAGACATATGCCCAGATTTCATTCATTGACTTGCTCAGGAACTCCCCTTCACATCACTCAGTGTTACTAAAAGCAACAGGTCTAAAATATCTCGGCCAAATTATGCCACCACCCAGTGGGAAAGTTAATCATGTGAACTACAACATCAGTCCACCAAACTTGAAACTCAAAGATCCAGGGTTCTTCATTGACCTACAACAGATGCCTTCCGAGGTAGAATTAACCAAAAAAGGAGACCCTGTCGTATATCTTCAAGTATGGATCTACGATACTTGCATCAAGTGGACCTTAATTGATGATGGGGTAGTTGTTAACATAGTTCCTTTCTCCCTATTAGAGAGGGTGGGCTATGGGTACACTAATATCACCACTTCACGAGATACTCTAAGAGGGTATGATAATCTAAAGGTTACCACCATAGGTAAGATTACCCTTCTAGTGACCTTGGGAGCTAAAACCATTCCTACCACATTCTATGTCATAGACAAAGATACGGGATATAATTTGATTCTTGGAAGACCATGGATACATAGGATGAAAGTTGTGCCATCCACATTATTTCAAGAAGCTCGATTCTTACACTTAGGGAAAGTATACATCACAAAGGGAGATCTAGAACCTTTGAGCATGTTGAAATCAAATACACCAAATAAATGTATAGGTATCCCCATAGACTAGGAACTCCCTACCAACAAATTGGTCATCCCCAATCCTACAACTCAATTGATAAGCATCAAATGAATGGAAATCCTAGAAAACACCATAAATGCCACAAAGATCAAAACTTTATAGAATAAGGACTTACCAAAACAAAAGGAAATGATTCCCAAAGAAAAGATAATTGAGATCATGGAATGGGTAGAGTAGGATTGACTACTCTAATTCCCCTAGAGGTACTCATGATCAACATCCAAGAAGCCTACAAACTCTTCCCTTACATAGGAGAAAAATTGCACAGAACTGAAGGTCTAGTGTTTGAGACAACCACGTTAGATCTGAGAAACACAGACCTGTATGCTTTCTCAGATGCTAAGGAAGACATAATGAAAAGTTACACACCACTGTCACTGCTAAGTGAATCACGTGTCCCCGAGACACTAGAAGAAACACAGTCTTATGAGCCTCTCACACCGATAGAGGATTCATATCAAACATTAACACCCATGGAGGAGGTGCATTCTATTGATAATGAATCAACTAATGTCATAGGAATGCTACCAAGGATGTTCATGGTATCCAAACTACAAGAGAAGCCAACCACCTCTTCCTTAGTTCAATCAAACAAACTTGATGAGTGGGAAGCACCTCTAGTACACATCAAAATGGTTGAAAGACTTCCTAATGAAGATGAAGAAAGTGAAGGTATTTTTCAAAGAGAATGGAAGATGAGAGTGGCAGTCGGCATTGATGACCCTGTCATTTTTGAACTGCCAAAGAGTTACATAGGATATGCCATGGACTTAAGACCAAAACTAAATGGGAGAACAAGTATAATCTTTTTCTCTCCTGATGAGCAAAGGGAGCCACAAACTCCCCTTGAGTTGTTCCAATTTTCACAAAGAATCCAAGAGAGACTAGATGTCAAAATCTACATGCAAGAACAGTTCGACCTATTAGTAGAGTTATTAAATTGTGATGGAGTCATGTATTGGACCCCTTCTCATAAAAAATCCTTTTGAGACTTACTTCATCTCACAATGCCAAGAGAAACCACCAAGTTGGTAGAAATAGATTCAAATGACAAACCCTATAGAATAGGAGAACTGGTCTAGAGAAGAGGTAGCGCAAAGAACAAGAAAAGAAGATGAAAATGAGCTTTTTTAGAAGATTCGAAAGGTCCTTACATGGTCAAAGAAGATGATAGAAACAGTGCCTATCTCTTGTTCACAATGGAGGGAGATGAATTTGTTGAAACAATCAATGTCTTTCACCTCAAGAAATATTATGTCTAAAAACCAAAAAAATCAAAAAAATCAAAATGTCAAAAACAATTTGTTTCTGTCATTTCTGTATCATTCTGTTCATCTTCCATTATAGTCAGTGACTTGCTCTTGTACTATTTCATTTCAGTAATGAGTCTAAGGTTGCCTAGATATATGTCATCATTTCAAGATCTAGAGATTCCCCATTTTCACAATCACCATTATCACCTTTTCATTCCCAGTGATAATCAAAGCCTAGCTCTTAGCTTTACATTGATCCTAGTCTTAATGAGTCAAGATGTTAGGTCTAAACAAAGCCAGTATTCAAACCTACAGTGTTTAAAGGAAGCTTACAAGTAGACCTTCCTAATTCTTCCCTGGTATTAGAGAAATCCAAATTGACTACAAAAACTTTAGGTGGCGCTCAACCCCTTATCCTTCCTAGCCAAAAATGTTAGGAGGATCAAAACTTTGAAGAAAACAATCTAAAATTTGAGTGAACAAAAAAATAAATTATCAAAAAAAGAGTGTCAAAAATTAAGAATTGAGTGTCAAAAATACATAGAGAAAGTGAAAAACCAAAAAAGAGTGAAAGAGAGAATATTGTTCAATGTTTGTACTCTTGGGTGGAGATCAATCTAAGCTTGAAAGTAAAAAGAAAGGTACAAAGCACACACACACACACTAGCTGAGCAAAACCAAGAGTCTAGTAGTCTCTAGGATCATCTTCTACCTAGGGACCCTTATTCTTTCCTATTTACCCTTTACCCTAGGTCTACCTTGTTTTCCATCTATGATCTAAGTCTGGCGAACACCAATAAAATTTGTTACTTGTCTAAGTTGAAAGCTTGTCAGATTGTCTTATCTAGATAAGGATCAGTGTTTAGCCTTTAGCAAAGCCAAAATTTAGAAACACTTCATTTTCACTCCTGCTCCTTTCTTGAGTTTTAAAATCCTATCTCACAACCTTGAATATGTCTCTTATATCAGGACAACTCGCAATCCCCTGAATTGAAAATCGTATTTAAGAGCAGTCACATTGTTTGTTCCACATCGCATTCATATCAAAATCAAAAAAAGAGTCTCAAAGCAATAAAGTAAAATGTCATATCTCATGACATTTAGTAGAAGTAAATGTTTCATTTCAGCATTTCTTGTGTTCTTGCATTGTCATATCGTAAACTACATCTCATACATATGCCAAAAAAATTACAAAAACATGTCATTGTTATCATACTTGCATCATTAAAAGAGTTGAAAATGTCAAAAACATAATACAAATGTTCTCAAACCTCTTAAACATGCACAAGAGATGAGTACAAATCCGATACATGAAAAACATAAAAAGAATAAACTTTCATAGATACATCCGAAGTTTACATATACAAGAGTATCAAAGAGCTAGGATAAAATACTCTCAAAAAGAAGTAGAGGCTCCCCATGCAAGGGGGCATGAGTTCAAGAAAGAAAGTCAAGGCTAGTTCCCTCCAATGGAACCCCGAGGACTTCGGATCCTCTATCTACAAATACCACCCATCGCTCCATGAGACCTATAGGAGCGAGGTTCTCTACTGTGATGATGTGAGTGTGGAGGCCCCATCATACTAGCATCCTGTCATCCAAAACTAAGACGAATCATCTCTCAGAGAACCTGATTCTCACCCTTAAGGGTGTGAGTCTTGGCCTTCAAGTCTGCATTCTCCTAACATCCATGATAGACAAGAGCGAAAATGTTTGTGTGTCACTTAGTAGTAGGAGGCATGCCAGGATCATCTAAAAGATGGCCTCGAGTCATCCTAGCCAAGGGAGAATCCAAGCCATCATTAATATCGCAAACAAAATCCCTCCACTTTCTAACATTACCTTAAAAAGTGAATCGAAAGAGAGAAAGACAAGTTAGTTCCCCATGAAAAGAGAAAGGATAAAATTGCAAAAAATGAACAAATGAAACTTACGTGGATCACCAGGCTACCAATTAGGGTCAAGTTGTCGCATCACCTCATCTGAATGAGGAGGTTAGGGAACAACAGGAGAACCCTCAGGGATGTATGGTGCATCATCTGCATCATTGATAGCATCAAGACCCTCATCCTACACATCCTCGAGTAAGCCCTCATCTAACGAATTGTCATCATCTAGAATATAGTCCTCGTCAGTGGAATCTGAATCCACAACAATAATGAGAGATTGGGAAGGAGCCCCTCTCCCTCCCCTTTGTCCTCCTCTTGGAGCTCTAGTAATGAAGACTCCATGAGTCAAAGGAGACTAAACAACTGACCTCTATCCAATCTCACCCATCTCCTAAATAGTCCTATAGCAAGTGGACATTGGGGGCAAGTCCTCAGGGAAGTCCTCGCTGAACTGCTGTGAAACACCCTCAACATAATGGTCCTCAAATAGACCATTATGATCTAAAATCTTAGATACTCCATGAAATTACTCTCTAACCTTGGCATCATGAGCCCATGATCCCTCCATATCATGATAAGGATCAAAGATCATATCCTCATCTATAAGAGTAGCGACAGTGGGTAAAGAAGTGTCATAGTGACCCACATGCATCCATCTGGTTGCTCTCGGTAAATGTTTATCTAGAATCAGAATGAGCTTGTAATAGGGCCTGATGTCTTCAAATATCCATGTCATAACCAAAGAAGAGTCGCTAAAAGATAGATCCCCTCTCCACAAACTACGATAGAAGTCCCTATAGACCATGGCCAGAATATCTGGTCCCCAACTATAGATTATGTCCTCCTCAATACTACGAATGATGGGAGCCCTGTTGTAAGGTGTGACCCTTGGTCTCCTTTTTTAGCACTGCACTACAGTGGTTTGCGACAAGGGCTTAACCGCCTCTCGTTCCTGTTAAGTTAAGTGGTTGTATCATGCATTAATAGGTCAATCATTTGGTGCAATGACAACTAACAATTGGTATTAGATCTGAGGTCACGGGTTCAAACCCCGCACTTGCGCTGGGGGAGATTGTTGCAAGGTGTGGCCCTTGGTCTCCTTTTTGAACGCTGCGCTGTGGTGGTTTGCGACAAGGGCTTAACCACGTCCCGAGCTTGTTAAGTCAAGTGGTTGTATTGGGCATTAATAGGTCAATCTTTTGGTGCAACGACAACTAACAAGCCCAACACCATCTCAAACGAGCCAAGGCCTTGTCTCTCGACAGCCTTGACACAATCAAACTTATCAAGAATCTCATCAGAAATGGGATGCGAAGTTGAGGCATAGAAGTGAGTTGGACTCTTGTCTGATCCCAGGGGTGACTAACCCCCATGAACTTTGCCCAAGATGTCTTGTCCTCAAAGGACTTGCCAGATGGAAGGACAAGAGAATGTCCTCTCACAAGAACTCTAAGGATACAATAGACATCAAATAGAGTGATGATCCACTCTACACAGATCTATGGGAACCTAAATGTGTTTTTGTCTGCATCCTAATAGGTTAGAATATCACAGCATATATGCAGGACACAGGATGAATAACAGGCACATGGCAAACTCTAGCCAGACCTGCTCTTCTTAAAATAATACGGTCCTCACTGCTCAGTGAAGCAAACATCCCTAAGAGTCATCTCTATTCTTGGCAAGCATTCCATTAGATATGCATGTCCTGCAAGATCAGAAAAGAACTTTAGATTAGATCTTGTAAACTCGTAAAAATCCCCAAAAATTGTAAAATTTTAGAAAACCTTACACACAAAAAAAGTGTATAATCCCTCAAAATTGCAATAAATAGGGGAATACAATAGCCAAAACATGTTAGATCAAAGTGAAACAAGTGTCAGACAACATGAAATTTTTGTCAAAATCAACCCAATAGGGGGACCTAGGTGTTTTGAAGGATCTCTCCTAGGTAATCTTGTTGTTCTGCAAGATCTCCCCTAAGTGACCCTGCTGTCAAATAGGATCTCCCCTGGGTGACCTGCCTGACAAAAAGGGCAATCCTAGAGGGAGATGCCTCAATAAAAAAATGCTCTAAAAACCTCATTTTTTGGCCAATTTTAGAAAATGAAAAAACTATTTTGCTCTAAACGATGAAACAGAGACTGCAACAAGAAAAATTGACAAAAACAGACAATTTTGAGAGATTTTTCACAAAATTCAAACTAGGGTTTAGAGAATGGTTTTTCACTATTTGCATATCAAATTCTCCATGGCTGAAGAAGAGGCATCCATCTTTGTGATCTCGGCGATGATACCTTTCCAATGACTACTCACACGATCGATTTCATCTTTGTTTCGCTATGATCTCACAATTTGACTTTCTTTGTTTGCCCTTAGCTTAGTTTCATTTGTGCATTTTTAGATTAGTTCTTTACTTTTATGCATCTCGTTTGTGCATCATTTTGTGTGCATTCATTCCTATAGGTCTAAATCGATAAAGGCAAACAACTAGTTGAACTCAAACGATCCATAGTAAGTTCATCATTTTAGTTTTCATTATTGATTTTGATATACTTAAATGCCAGACTAATACTAGTTATTGCAAGTATAATTGTGGGAAAATTGACAACAGGTAAGGCCTAATTCAGGAATGGTACCTACCTTTCATGTAGACTACCATCCCCAAGGGGGCAAATATGTAAGCACAAAAATCATGCATAGCCTCCACGAGGACCCCTATGATGATTTTAATCTTTGTCACGTACATGTAAGAATGAAAAAATGTCCTCTAAGAAGCAAAGCTCTTGATGACATGTCTTCTTTCTTGTCTTATGTTGTTTCCTCTTTCTTGATTTCTCTCTTTCCCTATTTTTCGATGCTTTTCAACTCTTTTTGTGACACTTAACGATTTGCATTTTTTGAGCTTTCAACCTTGTTCCTAAGCCTTGTGAGCATCTTGTAGGTGATTTTTCACCTTTCCCCTATGTTTTTCATCCTATGTACCCCCTAGAAGCTTTCTAGAGGTCCCCCCTATCCATCTCCCACTTTCAGTTTCCAATTTCACTCAACCACCCTATTATTTCCATATCTCCCCTAGGAGATCTTGTAGATGCAAGTGGATATTTGGATTCTTGGACATGACTGACCTGTTTCTGAAGGTAGAACCCCTCCTTTTTCTTTCTTTTGTCATCTCCCTTTTGTTGTTCTTCAGAAAACCCTTTCTTGCCCAGATCTCCCTTGGGTGACCTAGGGTCGCCCCCCAAGCAACCTATGATCACCCAGGGGCAACCCTGTAGCATTTCAAGCTGCGGAAAAACTTGAGTTTCTCACTCAAATTAGCTCCGTTTTCACCTGTTTTTCTTCTAGTTCGCATGATTTTTGATGCCTAATATGGAGTTGACTATTTCATGCACCCATATATGTATAATTAATTCCATTTGATCTAAAATTAATAACTCAATCAATCTCATGCATCCTTTCAACTCTAATTTCTTCTTTAGTGATAAGTTATTATAGATTTATCATTCCATAGTTAGCTGAGTTCTCTGGGTAATTAACCTTGTTAACTCCCCAATCAAATCTTGTTGACTCATCAATCAAATGAGTTAACTTCTCAATCAATCCCATTCTTCAAACCTATAAATACCTCCTCCCTCAAGCACAAAGGGAGGCAAATTCATTGTGCACATAGCTCTTGGTAGTTTTTGCTCTCAAAATAAACATTTTAATGCTCTCAAAAGACGAAGGTGCCTTTTTCTTTATTTATTGTTCAACCAAGCATCATAACACTACTTCATTCAATGCCATTGTGCTCAACCAAAGCTCTCATTGAGCTCTTTCAAGCTTCAACAAGATTATTTTTGCTTCTTTATGTCATTTTATCATCAAGTGGTCTTCCTGTTGCTTCAAAAGGACTCAAGGTTGCCAACATCAAGGATTTATGAGGGTAGTGGAGTCACACAAATCTTCATTCTTTTAGGTTCCTCTATTGCTTTATTCAATTCATAGTAATTAGAAAACCAAAAATTGGTCTTGGGAATAGTAAATCTTTGCTTTTTCCTTCATATATTAGATCTTGCATGTTAGAGTAATTGTTTTCAAATTCCTAGATCTAGACTATTTGTAGAAGCAATTTCCTTTCATAGATTAGATTACTTCAAAACAATCAAAAACCCAAAAACATAGATTAAACTTGCATTACAAAGAATCATATTAGCTTGCATTCATACTAGGACTACAAAAGTCACTGTGTATCATGCCTGAGGCATCACCTTGGTTCACCTTGTTTGGAGGTAACCCCTTTGTGCGATGTAGTTTTTGGAAACACTTATATTATGGGCATGTAGTTTTGGAAAGCTCTCTTGCATGTCTTACAAATTGTTCTACCTTAAAGCAATTGCTCCTTGATAGGAGTTAGCAATAACTTTAAAATGGGGGCATACATCATCTTATGCTCTCTTTTTAATTACACACTTGTTTACTGGCATGGAGCTCATCTAGTGATATTCAGTGGTCCTCACTAGCCTATGATGCTTCCTCTTGGTCCATGAACCACCTAGGGCAATGAAGTTGGCTAGCCCGTGTGCTTCATGTGACTTTTTTGGGTTACCTAGTAATTCGGTGGTCCCCACTAGTGTGTGATCCATGGTGACACTTCTTTTCACATGACCCCTAGTGAAAGAGCAAGCTAGTGTCAGAGTTATGTGCCTTGTGTATTTGTTCTTTGTTTGTTTAATGTCTTAACTTGTATTCATTAATGATTCCATGTGTTTTGTGTGTCTTCACAATGCTTTCCATGCGCTTTCTATATGTATTCTTTATGTCTTATGTGTATGCTTCCTATCAAGCATATATGCATTATGTATGGTGTGTATTACCTTTGTGTTTGGCATGTCTTTCATGTGTATTCCTATGAATGCTTTTAGTACTGCACCTATGTGTGAAATATGTTGCAATGTCTTGTGTGTTTGAAATCATTCTTGTTATGTGTTTGCAACCTTAGAATCCTAAGCTTGGGGGCTACCTATAGTCCAAAATTTGGTGGACTTCTTTGGCTTCTATATTTGTGTGTTTGAAATGTGTTTTCTCCATCCTTTAGTGTGAGTTCAAACGTAAGTTCATACCCACGCTAAAGTGGGGGCTAAATGTTATAGAGTAAAATGTGTACACTACCATTTTGCACGTAGCTTAGCACCTGGTTGGACCTAAAATCTTGCCTTTGTTAATCAAGACCTATTTTAACGCATGTTTTAGCATCAAAAAAATAAAATCTTGATCCCAGCGAATAAACCTAATAAATTAAATTAGGACTAGACTAAGTCCATAGCATTTGGGACTCCTAGATTTTATGGGCTAAAGGCCCAGGGCACCCAATCACGCTGGTCCTAGTTAGGATCTTTAGCCCCTCTTTTGTAGTGTTAGCTTGGGACACTTCCTTAGTTTATTCTTGTCATCCTTGTTGAGTTTTATTTGTCGTAAGTGAGTAGGAATGCATATACAAAGGAGTTTTACAATTCATTTTACAACTAAAGGGGATGAATACTAGGTTTGATAATTGCAAGTTTTCTCCCATATTGTGATCTTCTATGATAAAGTGTTCTTCATGCTCAGAAGTGTTATCTAGTTTTAGATGCTATTGAAGTTTGTTTGTAGGTCTTGAAGGAAGTTCTAATCCTTCTCCATCACTCTCCTTTTTGGTGTAAAATCTTGATTTATCTACATAACCTAGGACCTTAACTCTTGTGGTAATCATTATCATTTTGATTCATATCTCTATCTTATATTATAGATTTGGCCTCTGCCTTCCTAGGGCACACACTCTTGGATCTAATCATCATTGTAGTGGAGGTGGGAACACCAACACAAGATTTGAATGAGGCAAGCCCTTATACACAACACAACGGTTTCCTCTTCCCTTGTGTGCAGGTTAGAGAAGAAGGTTTTTGGAGCTAGATTTTGGGAAGAAGATAGAGTAGACAAGTACAAATCTGGTGATACTCAAGACTCTGCAAAACCCTAAAAGGGCCTAGGGTACCCAAGCATGCTGGTCCTTGGCATTTTTTCTCCAAGATCTAGGTTCTGATCTATTCCCTGATAACTTCTATACTTTTAGTTTTTTGATATCCACTTTCGACTCTTAGTTATTGGTTGATCTTTGTCATCTAGGGTTTAGTCATTTGTGCTAGTTTACTTGTTTGATTTTGGTTAGATTTGGTTAACTCTTATCTATACAAAAAAGGGAAGAACCCCTGTATTTTGGCTCTCCTTCTTGGGTAGAAGCCAATCTTAGTTTGTGTCCTAATGTTTGGTAGAAGACAGTTTCAACCTAGCTAACCTCTTAGGCTAGATCACTCTTTTCTCTTTAACAACATTATGATCCCAAATCCCATAGTTACCAAGGTTAGTAGCTATCTCTCTAATTACCTGGAATATACATACTATCTACAAATAATGGTCTACTAGAAATTCTCTAATTACTAAAATAGTCTAGAACTAGGGTTTTTAAATGTCATTCCCATAGGTGCTAAAACTATCATTTCTCATGATTAGTTCCCTAGGTAGGTATAATTTAATGAGCATATGTCTATCACCTAAGCACCCTAAGATGTATTGGAAAAACCTTGATTAAGCATTATATGAATGATGGAATCCACTAATAATTCTGCAGTTGGAGTCATACTTATGTTTTTCAAACATTTCCCCAATACTTATTATCCACAAATCTATCTCTTCGCAATTCTAAGAAATCCATTAAATACCCTAACTAAAACCATCTCTATATTTACACACATTAATATACTAGTAGATGTATAAACACAATCACACGATATAACCTAATAACCTCTAATATTTTTCAAATTCATCTTTTGAGAGTATGTTTCCTTACGTCAGAGATGTTTCTAGATGAAATAAAATCATTCAGAAATTCTAAGTTCTTTTTAAAACAAGGAAATGAGATACTTTCTAAGATGGATGAATTTGATTAAATCTTGTTAGTTTGGTGCCCGAGGGAGATTACTTGTCCCACAAACTTAATCATTGAGATGTTCCTTATTACTCCTTAGGGATTTATAGAGATGATGCCCAAATGCCATTGTTGTATCGATGTTAGGCATAAGTGCAGTAGTTCAACACAATGACATTACTCGTAAATGTGAACCAGAGGCACCGTCAAAATTGAACACTTGATTTGGTTTTTGGTTTTCTCTTGATTAAGTTAATGGAATTAAAAAGAATGAACATAAAACATTGTAACAACATTATGCTTTATTCCACACATTTACAAACCATTTGGAGAAAGGTTAACAAATTGTTGTTCACATTCAACTAATCACAATCAAAGTTGGAAAATCATTTCAAAACAAAGTAAATTAACATAGTTGTTCATCTTTAACTAATTACTATTAAGTGTTAAGAAAATAAAACATTTGTAAGAATTCCTAGCTTAATAGTTTGTTAACTAAAATTTGTGAATAAGACTTAAAATTGAGCATAGTAACTATAGTAAAACTTTGAGTTCACTTTACTTTTAACTTAGTTGTTTGATTGAGATTGGGTCAATTTTTTCAATTACCATTTGATAAAATTGTATGTTATAGTTCTATCTAATTTATTCCCACAATTGCATATTGATTGAATAGAAGAAGAGTAATTTATTAATTTCTAACACATATACTTTATCTATTAGATAGTAATTCAACTTTAATTTTAAGTATGTATTGAAATGCATAACTTCACAAATTCTTGCTTAACCATTGTAAACTAATAAAATTCAATAAGAGAATCATAAATTGCCCTGTCCATTGAAACTATTTTACTTAATAATAATCAAAACTTACCTAACTAGTTAAACTCAGCAAGGATAAACTGGTCCATCTATTACAAATATTTAAAATAATGATTAAAACTAATTAAACTCAATAAGGAAAAATTTGTCCATCCATTACAACTATTGAACTTAATAATTAAAACTTACCTAACTAATTAAACTCCACAATTTGATAAATTTGTCCATCCATTGCAACTAATTAACTTAATAATAAGTAAAACTCACCTAACTTATTAAACTCAACAAGGATAAATTTGTCCATCCATTACAACTATTTAACTTATTAATAATAATTAAAACTTACCTAACTAATTAAAATCAACAAGGATAAACTTGTCCATCCATTGCAACTAATTAACTTAATAATAATTAAAACTCACCTAACTAATTAAACTCAACAAGGATAAATTTGTCCATCCATTACAACTATTTAACTTAATAATAAGAATTAAAACTTACCTAACTAGTTAAACTCAATAAGGATAAATTTGTCCATCCATTGCAACTATTTACAATAATGATTAAAACTAATTGATTCAATGTGGTTTAATAAGTTAATTATCTAATAAATTCATTACCACTATAAAACCATTAGGAAAAGCATTCATTATTAGTGTTACTCAACATTAGTAAATTGATTAATTTAATGCTTAAAACAAGTCAATTTATAAAGAGTAATCATTCAAAATAACCTAACATTACACACACACACACACACACACACACACACCATGTTTTAACATCTAATAATGAGCAAAATTACAAATATTATATAGTACTTATAAAGAGAGGGTTTTAACCCTAAAACATTTTTTTTGTTTTAGGAATAAATTTTAAAATAATAAAAAAAACTTGCATGGAAGGATTGAAGGGGAGTCGAACCCCTGCTGACCTGCACAGTAGGTCGAACCCCCTTGCCAACCTACATAGCAAGCGGCCAAGGGGTCATCCTGCATGTGCACGTCATGGCCCCAAAGAAGGGGGTGGTTTTCCCGAGCAGGCTGTGACCCCCTTGAGGGGTCGGCTTGCATGTGCAGGTCGTGGGCCCTATGCATGCACAGATTTCAATGCCCTCTCTTCCCAACCGCTTCAATAGAATTTTTTTTTGTTTAAAAATTTTTATTCTATAAAATAAATAAAATAATATAATCAGTATTAAATCATTAATATATATTTATATATACACATACACACTAAATGTATATATTGGTAGTTTGAAACCCCTGCAACAAACATATATTTTTTATTTGGAAATGAAACCCCGATAAAATTGGGCATGGTTTTATCGTGTAACTTGCTCATGCAATTGTTAGCCCGACAAAGAGATTTTGGAGCATAAATTAGAAAAAGAATAGGGAAAAGCAATTAAAATATCCATTACCTCCCGAGGGATGTCAAAGCCTTCCACAAAAGAGTGCATCCAATAAAACTCTAGACCAATCTTTCTTCCTCCTTCTTCCCCCTTTTTATCCTACCCAACATTATTTAAAATCCCTTCTTCATGAATCCATGGAGTTAATTTCTCCAATCCCTAGAGGAGTTTTCTCCTCTCATCAAGGAGGTATTTAGTAGCTAACAAAATGCCAAGGAGCCTATGAAAGAAATCAATTAACCCTAGTTCATTCCCCAAAATGTGCAATCCCTAAAAACTAGTTTTTATTATTAGTTTTATTTAAATTAACTATTCATGTACTTTTATTATTATTTAATTATTATTAAACTATTTCAATTCAATATTTATCTTATTTAATTATTCAATAAACATTTAGTTATTTTACTAATATACATATAATACTTACCACTTAAATTTTATTTAAATAAAAGGTCCTTATTTAATTATTAAATACTAGGGTTGTATATCATACAAATTTAATCAAAGGTTGATGAACAAATTAAAGGATTGAATTCAATCTTGAATCAAAAATTAATTTAGTAGCCAATTTTTATAAATAAACTTAGTCAATTAATAAACAACAAACTACTAAGTTATTTACTCTCTAAAATTATTTGTCATACTAATTTATTTATTACTTATCAAATTTTGGACCACTTCTAACATCTTTATAATTTACTTAATATCTATTAATTAATACCTCCTATCCAATTGATAATCTATCTATATGCTATAATTCAATAAATCAACCCAATTAATTAACTTAAAAATAAAAAATTATTTTAACATTGACTAGTGATCGAATGAGGGTTGTGACATCATTTATTTAATTAACTAACTTATCCCATCAAATCCCTAAAACCAAATTAATTAAATAAACCTTTGTTTAATCAATTTGGATAACTAATTAACCCATCCTCTAATTTCTTATAGCCAGATTAATTAAATTAACCCCCTATTCAATTAATCTAACCTTTAATTAACCCATCTCCCCATAATTAATTAAATAATCTACATTATTTAATTAATTAAGATCACATGTGTCTCCACCTCACCCTTCCCAATTCATGCACTTGTCCCATCTCATACCACTCACCCATAAAATAAATTTTTAATTCATTCACATGTCTCCATCTTCATTAATGCAAATCCTTCCCCAGAACAAATTAAAACCTCAAAAATATTACATGAGCCCTCGATCTTTGTTGATGAAACCCCATCCATTGATTTCACTATGAAATCTCATCCATTGGATCTCATCTTTGAATTCTAATCATTAATCTAAAATCCTCCAAAAGCCTATAAATAAAGAGCCTCTCCAAGTATTTTGACTCTAACTAAGAAGAACAAAAGAAGACTAAGGATAAAGCTCTAAACTTATGCTCTCATAATCTTACCACCATCATATCCAAGTTATCCTCAAATCATTGCCAATTTATTGCCCTCATTATGTTGCTTCATATTTGATCAATCCACATTCAATTAGTATTGGGCAAAGCTAGGATTTGCATTTGGGTGTATGCATCTCTTCCACCTTATTAAGGAGACTAAAATGGAGTGAAGATTTGTAGGTATATCATTTATTTATGTTTACTTTGCATTTCTAACATCTTTCCCCATTTTATCATCTTCATTTGGCATAGTTGGTGGGACCAATCTGTCCTTGAATTTAACTTTTTGGGAAGAAATTTTTGTGTGTTTTATGTGCAGGTGACAAGTTAGCACTTTCGACTGTGGATCAACACCTAAGCCGAAAGGAATGGCACCTAATCCCTTATGTTTAGTGACTCTCTATTAAATAATAGTCTATTTTACAGGAAAAAATTTAGCACTTTAGAGTCATCTATTAGTGCCTAAGTTTAGCCTTTTAGTACTTACGAGTCCCGTATTAGTGCCTGCATGTCCTGCATTAGTGCCTCTATAGTCTAGAATAGTGCCTTTCTTCTGATGTTTGTTGTTTGGAAACTTTGACATCTTTGTGGACTAACAATGGCTTTTATACTTATTCTAACACCTTTTTGCAGGTCTAACAATTTGTTTTGTAGGAAATTAAGGGTTTTTATAAGGTACTATAGCTCAACTTCTGTTCTTGTTTTCAAGTTGTTCTTTGTTAATTTCTTCTTGATTTGATTCAATGTTAAGTGGAATATTTTCTTGTTGAGGTGCATTAGTGCACTTATTTGGTGTCCTCTTAGGAGGTGGAAGAAGTGATTTGTTTTGAGTGATCTCAGCATCTGTCCATAAAGGATCTAAAGTAAGAGACCTTTCCTCATCCACTAGTGCTACATATTTTGAAAAGAGATTATAGGAATGAGGGGAAGGTAAGGTGTTGTGAGGGTAATTATTAATGTTTGTATCCTTTATAAAATATGTAACCAAAGGAGAGGTAGTCAGTGTTTTAATATCCCTAGTTATATCCAAATGACTTGAATATTCAATCAAATGAGGGAGATTAAGGCTCTTCATTTCCTTAGTGATATCCAAGGTGTGTGAACAATCAACTAAAGGAGGAAGGTCAGTGGGATGATCCATGGGGTTTCCATGTTCTACTATAGGGATAGAGTTTGTAATATTGTTAAATGAATTCTCATTATCTATTGTTGGGATGCTCTTTGTTAGAGGGGATTCTTCATTCACTAGTGCTTCATCTTGGTCAGAGAGAGCATTGGAATGGAGAAATGGTGGTGGTATGATATTAAGGCATGTGTCAATGAATTCATCCTCTTTCTCCAAAGTATCCTCCTCTATGGGAACAACTTTGGGAGGAAGATCATAAGGTAGAACTAAGTTCTCACATGTTTTAGCAATAGGAGTCATAGTGGAATGTTCAATAGAGATAAAGACATCTAAGGGTTCATCTAACATATTGAAATCAACACTACTAAATGTATTATTTGCTATGAATCTAATGATATCATCTAGTGTCGAAGGATATATTCCCATGAGTGTTGGGAAGCTATCAAAATCAGATGTATAACAAAGGATTTCATATGTGGAGCACATAGACATATCAACATCATATATGTCTGCTATTTGATTCCAAACTTGATGATATTCATTAGCAAATTTAGAAAAATTATCAATGTCTATGATGTATGAAAACAAAGTTTCCAAAGAAGTATCCATGATGTATGCACAAAAATGAATACAAGACTATGTATTGTTATAACCTACAATGCTAAATTTTCACTTGTTTTTCACAAATTTTCAATACAAATGACTAAAAGAAGAGGTGTTGTGAGGAATTTTATGAGGGGAAAAAAATAATAAGCTCAATATCAGTCCAATAATGTAACAATATCCTTCACAACATGCCTATAATGCAATTCTAGAGAGATGATAAGGCCAAATCTAGTGAAAATACAAGGTTTTCAAACCCTAGACATGAATTTTTGCAAAGAGGACACTATGATACAACATTACAATTAGAAAACAGTCCTAAATGAGTGTTTGAGAAGGGTAGTAAAATCTAAAACAAGATTTTAACTACAAACCCTAGTGTGATGCTAATTTATTTCACTTCCCTATTTTGATCGTTTTACATTATAGTTGGTGACATTATCAGACATTTAGAGACTATTGATTTCCATTATGCAGATTTGGACTATATCTCCTGATTTAGATTAGTTTCAATTAGTGATGTGGTGATTTGATTTGATTCCTTTTTGATGCTCTTACAATGCTAGACATATGAGATACATTGATGATTATTATTTATGATGATTATGAACTCATGTTATAGATTTGTTAATGATTCTGATTATGTGGTAGTACATAGAAAATGCAATTGTGAATCCTAATTATGTTGTGAGTTGTTAATATTATGTATGAATTATGCAATGACATGATTTTAATTTTTGTTTCTTTGGCTATGATTTATCTATGATGGATTAACAGTTTGATCGAGTGCGCAGGTGATTTTCCAAGCCACAGAAAATCAGAGGTAGTTCACACACTTATGTAATTCCTTGTTAAGTTGATCCATTCCCAAGAGGGACAAGGATCACATTTGATCGGATGATGTTTTCATACATGCTTGATTTATTTATTTGGCTTAGTTCATCCCTTTTAAATTGATTTAAATTATGTGTTGTAAAATTTATGTTTTGGTTTACACCATTTGGTGTTATTTTATTTATGGGCCATTTAAAGTGATTTTACACCTCCCTAATTGTTTATTAGAGTCCCAAACTTACCCTAGGTGGTAACCCTAGGGTCTAGGGTCCATTTGGACTTACTAAACCCTAGGGTAACTCACATCTAGTCACTCTAAACTTGGGTTTAGTAAATGTGACGAATTTTTAAAATGGCTAAGGGTGGGAGATGAGTCATGCCTTGGAAAAGACCCATCTCCCTTCCCAAAACTTGGGGATTCCTCCGCCAAGAAGACTTGGGGGGTCTTCAAGACCCCCAAGTGTGTGGGATATTCCTCCAAGACTCTCACACACGTGTGAGAGCATCTTGGAGGAAGAGGGCTCTCTTGGAGGATAAGAGGATGACATGTGTTATCCCTTATCCTCATGGAGCCTTGAGGAGAGTTGCCGCCTCTCCACTTGGTCTCTTAGACATGTGTGAGAGCACAAGTGGATAAGGTGAGGGTTTGAATGGATTAGAGGGTGACACTTGTCACCCTCACACTCCTTCTCCCTTGCAAGTGGCATGTGATGACGAAGGAGAAGGTGACAAGTGTCACATTCTTCTTCCCTAGGGCCAAATTTGAAGGCCTATTTTATCTCCTCTTGGAGAGGAGTTGGGGTTCTTGCTTTTTGAGAAATTTTTCTATCTTTGGAGGTTTTGGGAAGAGTTGGAGAAATCTTAGAGACTTGGAGAAAGCTTGTGGGCTCTTCTTCAAAGTGCATCCATTGTTGGGCCCTTAAGTAAGCCCCATGGCATTAGCCATTTCCTTATGGTTGTTTATTCTTGTTTGTGTGCTTAAAATTTTTATGTTGGGTGTTATTTTCATTTTTATGTGGTTTTGGGTGTTGGTAAGAGCATCTCCATTTGGAGAAAAGGCTCAACTCGTATGGGGTGGGGGAGAGTGAACCTCCTTGATGTCACCTCCTGGTATTGTTCTATTTATAGCCTTGAGGGCATTCTATGGTGTTTGGGCGTATTTTGGATGGCAAGAGTGCCATGGTGATTTTGAGTTTTTGGAGATATTATTTGGCTTGAGGCCTTGTGGCTTTGTGATCATTGAGTTTTGGAGTGACCTCTTGAGTTGAGGGGTCCACTCCCCTACACTTCCAAACTCATTTTAATGAGTTTAGTTTTGTGCAAATCCTTGGGTGAAATTTTAGTGTTGTTTGTGATTTCATTGTTGTGGTATGAATGAATCCTGTGTGAGAACTACCTCCCTAGCTCGAGGGTGACCCACTAGTGGGTCTATGGTAGGGAGGAGGGCGATTTGTGTGGCTTAGTTCACCCCTCTTGTGTTTATGTTTTTGCAGGTCATTTTGGATTCTTGGAGAATTGAAAAAAATATATATTTTCACTTTATTTGCGTTATCTTGTTGGTTGTTTGAAAGCCATGGCTTTGGAGGCCTTATTTTTGGGTTGTAAATTTAATGCACTCTCCATATACTTGTTGTGGGAAAGAAATTTAAATGTGAAAATCTTATTGTAGTGATTTTAAAAATATGTTCATTATGTTGTTGTTTGTGCTTAAATGGTTGTGGAAAGTTGACAAAAGAATTTTCTTGCTGTCCTATGTCACATGTTATTTTTGTTTAAAAAAAATGTTGAATAAAAGCTAGAATAGAAGGAAAAGTTAGTAAAGTTTATTTATGATACATAGTGAATATTTCCACCACAAATGCTTGTTGGTTACCTTCGAAAGAAATTATGACTGTTATTTATATCTTGCTGTTTTTTTTTTAAAGAGAAAATATTAGTGACTGGTTATTTTAAATGAGTTGCTCAATATATATATATATATATATATATATATATATAGTACCCTTTTAGTTATTGTCCAAAAGAAATTTACATAGCATTTTATTTTATTTATGCTTTCGTGAAAAATTGTATATACCAGTAGTTTACTTTATAAGTTGTAAATCTGGTTATACTTTCTTCCAATTGAATGATGATGTATATATATATTTTGACTACTGTTGTAACTGTGTAAAGTAGAGTTAAAACAACTGAGTATATATATATATATACACACATATATATTTTTTGTTATTAACAAACTGTTTTAAATGTAATAGAAATCAAAGAAAAAAATACTATGCAAAGTTTATATTTATCAAAGACTAAAATTAGCCAAGAAGCTGGATATTATGCTAGGGACAAACCCTGGCGTAGTGTAGGGTTGAAAACTTTTATTAAATAAAAAAAATAGTGAGCAGTGGGGGTGGCGGCCCCAGCCATCGCTACCACTATATTTTTTGTTAAGTGCTGCGGGGTGTGGGAAGGGAGCCATGCCACCACCCACACCCAAGGTGTGGGTGGGGCACGGCCCCCTCCCCACACCCATTTCCCTCTCCATGGTGTTCTCCCACACTACACCCCCTTCTCCAAACTTTAAACTGTGCAAAATGAAATCCCCATGGCGGTGGCACCGTGGGGTATCTCCTCTGTTTCCAAACTACCTTTCGGCCTTTGACAACAGTCTGTCATTTAATTTAAAACTTGCAAAAAAAAAAGAAACCCTATGGAGTATACATAATGTGTATACCTCTGTGGATAGAGGTAGTTGAAAACTAGATCCATGGCTGCCATTGTTTCTTCATCAAACCCTACATGTACAAAAAGGGAAAACCAAACAAAACAAAATGAAAAGAATGAGAAATAATAAGATAGGTTAGGGTTAGGGTAAGGAAAGTAATAAAATATGACTAGGGTATTTTTTTTAGAAAACAAATAAATTATTAAATAGGGCTTAGATGGAGGATGAGTGGGAAATTAGAAGTGTTATTTTATTTATTTCTTTTATTTCTCCCATGTGCACAGGAATTCAAAGTTCCCTCTCTTTTACTTTTTGTTGACTTTTTTGGATTTATTTGGCCTCCCCTAGTGTTTTAGTTATTTTGATTTTATATCTTTTTGGGGAGGGGATTATTTATTTCCATGTGGATTTAATTTAATGGGGTTTGAGATTTTTGATTTAATTGGGATTCTTTATCCATTTGCCTTTTATTTAATTTAGACACCCTTATTATTTATCTAGTGGGGTTTTAATCTAAATTTTGTGCGAAACCTTTTTAATTAAATTATTTTAATTTGATCGATTTTGATTATTATTATGGGAAGGGATGTTTTAATTTTTCCCTCTTAACTTGAGTTATTTAATAAATATAATTGTTGCAATTATATTGATTAAATGACTTAATTATTAAATTTTATTTTGGTCGTTTATTTAATTTGAAGTTTTATAATTTTGGTGAGTGGTAAATTCTATTTTGACCCTTGGGATAATTTAATTTATTCTTATACTTTAATTATTTAATTTTTCCTTAATTATCTCTTAGGGAAATTCTTTTTAAAATATTTACTTCAAATGTCAAAAATGCGTTATGCTGCCAAATTTTCTCAGGATTTAGGGTTTTATTTTAATGGCATTCTTGTGACATTTATTTTATCATTCCATTTCACCATGTGACCATTAATTCAATGAAGTGTTATTTTATTCAATTTTATTTATGCATTAGAATTAGGGTTTGATTTCGATTCAATTGAAATCACTTCACTCACCTAGGAAACTTAAGGTTTTGAATTAAATCGATTCTAACCCTAGTAGTGATTCTCATCATGTCGCATAACCTCCTAGACAACTATCATCACATGGGGGATTGCGTAGGCAGACACTCTTCCTTGAGTATTGATTGACATGTTTACGCCTTATGCATATTGCCACCGAGTGCGCTGATGCGTGCGAGGGGGTTTCTAGGGACACGTGGAAAAGTTTTTGATATTTTGTGTCATGACCACATGACTAATGTGGACATGAAATGTGTATTACATGTTGTGACGACATGAGAAATGTGGGCATGACACCTAGCTAATGCAAAACTAGGTTTAAATGAAAAATACACAATTTGAAGCAATTTTTAACAATTTAAGCATGAAAATGCAATGTAAATGATTAAAATAAGATGAATCTATGCAATTTGAATCATATCTAATGAAAATAACAAAAATTAAATGGAATTAAATGCTAATTAATTCAAATTATGCCAAAATGTAAGCCTAAGATGCTAATTTTTTCAAAATTTCCAAAATTTTCAATTTTTTTGTAAATTTTTGAATGCAATAAGATGAATGAATGCAAATCTAGACTACAACAGTCAAAAAGGTGCAAAATTCAAATAAAGATGGGTCCAAAAAAATACATTTTATATGAAAAAGAGGGATGGGATGGGGTTTTTAGTTTCAGCGAATGTGTGGTTTAAATCCTCCTTTCTCAACAAACATTCAAGGACATATCAACCGAGTTGAATCATACTTTTGCAAGAGGATTCACTTACAGGTTGGGCTGTCACTTGGAACGATGTGGAAGCTCAAATGTTATCAACTAATGTATCAATTTAATTCTCAAATACCCTGAAAACCCTAAGTATGCAAAACAGTAAACAAATTGATGAATTATGATAAATGCTTGCAGAGTAAGGTAGTAAATAAAGATTAGTTATTAATCATTTTTCAAAATTTAAGATGTAGAATACTTGGGGACACTACCACTAACACCCCTGTCCAAGGTGGTATTTTCTCTATGGAATCCTGATCTCCTTCTGACATTGGTAATCACTATACTTTCTATTTCTACCCCAGGAGATGTAGAGGACACTAACACTAGCACCCAAGTCAAAGGGCTGATATTTTTTAGGGTGTCAGAGCCTCTTCAGATGTTGATTATCACTATCACAATGATTTCTATGTTTGTAACATTAGAGGACACTACCACTAACACCCATGTCCAAGAAGTCCTTTTCTTCAGGGATCTAGAATCTGCACCTTGTCTTACTTTTCCTTGCAACTCCACTCTGTCAAGATGTGACACCTATAACCTACAATCAGAAGGAGAGTAGTTGGAGATTGTGGTGTTTAGAGACTTGCCCCAGTCAAGCCCTAGAGAGATAGCCAAGTCTTTTGAACATCGTTGTTAGATAAACTGTGCATATCCCTGTGGGATATACGTAAAATTCAAATGATAAATGATTGAAAACACAAATAAATGTCACCTTAGATGTTTAGATCTCACATAGATGAAGTCTCTTCAACACATGAGAAGATGAAGCTAAATCTGCAATCACAAACACAATAGCAATTCTTTGCTCTACTACAATGAATATCTTGAAATAAGTTAGCCAAAAGTTCATAATAATATTCTAGTTTGAAAATGAAACACTAAACAAGCTTATATATGCAACTACACTCATTCCCACTAAGAATTTTGTAATTTAAACTTAAGATGTTAGTATAGGACCTAAGTAATGGACATAACACCAACATTAAAATTTGGGGCTGACCTAAAACTAGGGCGCTAGCACCCAAGTCCACCCTCCCAATTTAGGTCAGGATCTATTTAAAGAGCACCCCTAGATCCTATTTTCCATAAAACTTAGGGGTTTTCTCATTGAGATTCAATATTAACATGCAAGAGGCTTAAATGCATTCTAAAGAGCCCAAGAGCTAAACTTTAAGAGGGAAAAAGTCCCAAGGAGACATTTTACGACATAACAACTAGATAGTGGAAGGATAGAGAGATAAATATAGGGAGGATAGAGATAGAGAGATATAGGATAGGTAGAAAGAGACTCTCCCAATATCTCTCTATCCTCCCTTTCTTTGTCTCTCTATCTCTCCCTCTCCCTCTCTATCTCTCCCTCTCCCTCTCCCTCTCCCTCTCTATCTCTCCCTCTCCATCTCTCTATGTCTATCTATCTCTCCCTCTCTATCTCCCCACCTCTCTCTCTATATCTCCCTCTATCTATATCTCTCAATATCCCTTTACCCCCTTTCTCTTTCCTATGCTTTTTTATCTCTCTCTCTATATATATATCTGTGTTCCTCTCTCTCTCTCTATAGTTCTATATCTATCTCTCCCTCTCTATCTCCATCTCCTCATCTATCTTTCCCTCTCTCTATCTTTATCTCTCCCTTGCTCTATCTCTCCTCTCTCCTGAAAGGAAGCTAGGTGTGTAGAAATCGCTTCCTAAACTAATCTAATGAGGGGAGAGGTATGCAAATTCTTAACAACCTTTACAATTGCAGTAATGTGAAACATATATCAGAGATATTACAACAACAAACACAAAACAAGAATGTAGATAGAGAGAAGTTGACACAAGATGTAAGTGGGGAAAACCTTTTCAGGTAAAAAAGCCCACACTCTAAAACCTGCACAATGTATTATCTGAAATAGTTACAGTTTGCAATACACTTGCAATGCAAGTTCTTCCAAGATTCTTCAAATGTCAAATCTAGTGTTATTTCGACAACATAACAATACCTGCAAAAACACTATGCAACTACAACTCCAAACTATGCAATATATAGATATTACAAGGCAAATATTGAGAGCATCTTGGGATAGGTGTCCACCTTGGCCACATGGCCATTATCCCACATCAAAGTACACTTGTACTTGCTACAAATACATCCCTTACATCTTTCATACATCACAGATTTGACTTTCCCAATATGGAGCACTCTAGGCTAAAATTAGAATATGACGGATGCTCTTATGTATCTTACAGTTGTCATAGATTTTCCCAAGATAACGACCTTTAAAGTTGTAAGAGAATCCGTCATATAGTTCTAAATATTTCATATTCATCTTATAACATGTCATAGCCCAACTTGGGCACCCAAAGATGTCTTTCCCTCATGCAAAGATCCTTACTGACACTTGTCATCACTTGTCATAGGAATCTCCAAACTTGGCTCTTACATGTCATAGATTCTATCATATGGAATATTGTCTTCCACACACCACAAGATGCTGATACATGGCACATTAGTGCCACCTCAAAAGGGATGCCCAAATCCATGTAGGTTTGACTTTACCATTCAAGTCACATTCCAAGCAAGATGACATGTCACCGTGCCACCTCAACTATGTGACCAAACTAAATGTGCAAGTAATTACAACATTAGGCAATAAATTATTATACAAACAAATAAATAATGCGAGGAATTTACACAAAGGTTGAGACACCTTAATTGCCAACATTCTCCCACTTGTCGAACACCTTGCAAGATCTAAAAGAAATGACAAGATTTAACTTATAGTGGCTAAGAGGCCCATAGACTCCAAACACCATCTAAACTTCTTTGTGCCTACTAGTTTCGTCAATGTATCTGCAACATTCTTCAAAGTGTCTACTTTCTCCAATATCACCTTCCCATTTTCTACCATGTCTCACACAAAATGAAACTAAACATCAATATGATTTGTTCTGGCATGGAAAGTCAGATTCTTTGCTAAGAAAGTCGCACTCTGACTGTCACAATAAATAGTAATCTATCCTGCATCAACACCAATATCTGAACACAACCTCTTAAGCCAAATGGATTTTTTAAAAGCATGAGTTGTTGCCATATACTCAGCTTCTATCATGGACAAAGCAACCATAGTTTGTCACATACTCATCAACCTAATTGCACCATCGAACATAGTAAACACATAAGCACTGGTGGATCTCCTGCTATCAATGTCACTTGCACAATCAGAATCCACAAATCCATGAATACATATAGAATGCAGAGGTCCTATAGCATGACCATGATAACATAGGGAATACTCAGAAGTACCCCACAAATATTATAACACTCTCTTTACTGGATCCTAGTGTACCCATCTAGGATTAGCTATAAATTAGCTAAGGACTCCCACTACTTGGGAAATGTCTAGTCTTTTATAGACCATAGCATACATCAAACTACCAACATCACTAGCATAAGGTACTCTGCTCATATCCTTCATCTTAGAAGGAGACTTTGAACAATCATTCATAGATAACTTTGTCCCCAATGAAAGAGGAACACTCAATGGTCTACAATCTGCCATACTAAATCTATCCAACATGGTCTTCACATACTTACTCTGGCTTAACCAAAATTTTATGTTTTCTCTATCTCTTCTGATTTCCATTCCTAGAATGTAACTAGCTGCCCCTATGTTTTTCATCTCAAACTGTGCTAATAACTGAGACTTCAAATCAAAAATCATATTCTTACCATTCCCAATCAGCAACATATCATCAACATATAGTGTAATTATAAGAATATGATAACTATCAAACTTACAATACACACAATGATCTGATTTTGATCTCAGAAATCCAATCAACAACACAAAGGCATCAAACTTCAAGTACCACATCCTGGGAGATTAGTTCAAACTATACAAAGACTTCTTTAACTGGCAACCCAAATTTTCTTTACCTTTTTCTATGTAGTGCTCTGGCTGTGACATATAAATCTCTTCCTCCAAGTCACCATGAAGGAAAGTTGTCCTCACATCCATTTGTTCCACTTCTAAATCATAAGAAGTTACAAGAGATAATAGGAACTGAATAGATGTCATATTTGCAACGAGAGAGAAAATTTCACCATAATCAATTCCCTCCACTTGTGTGTACCCCTTTGCAACCAATCTAACTCTATACTTCTCAACACTACCATCTGCACCAAATTTATTCTTGAAAACCCATTTGCATCCAGCAGGTTTCTGACCATCAGGCAAAGGCACCAAGTCCCAAGTTTTATTCTTTTCAAAAGAAGCCATTTCATCTTCCATGACCTCCTTCAAGGAACCTACATCTTTCATGCCCATAGCCTCTGTCATAGGTCTAGGCTCATCAGTATTAGTATGCAAAGCAAAAGTACAACTAGAATCAATTAATGTATAACCAAACCTCTCAAGTTGCTTCCTGACTTGTGTGGACCTCCTCAAAGTCTAAGGTGGAGGTTCTACTTCATCTTCTAAACTTTCAGAGTTTTTAGAGCTCTCCTCATCATCAAGTCCAATAGGGTCATTCAGTTAAGTCTTCTCAAGGATAGAAGGAAACTGAACCACATCCTCTTTCTTTTCTTTCTCTTCTAGTTGTAGAATAGTGGAAGAAGGTTTTAGCTCTTTGAAAATAACAGTTCTGCTATACAACACTTTTTCAGCCATAGGATCCCAAAGCTTGTATCCTTTCACACCAACACTATAGCTAGCATGCCCACATTTCCCACGCAGTCATGACACGCAACACACATGTCATGTCCACATTTGTCATGTGGTCATGACATAAAATATCAAAAACTTTTCCACGCATACCTACAAACCCCCTCGCACGCGTCAATGTGCCCAGTGGCAATACACATAAGGCATAAACATATTAATCAAAAGTCAGGTATTATGAGTATCTATTGCAACCCCTATGCAATGGTAGCCAACTAATGGGGTTTATGTGACATGGGAGTGTCGCCATTAGGGTTAGGTTCAATTTGATCAAAACCCTAAGTATCCTAGATGTGTGATGTGATTTTGACATGAGGTAAAATCAAAACCTAGGAACTAGAGCATAAATTAATTAATCTCATCACATAAATTATCATTAGGATAAAAATAATCATTTATAAAACTCTACCAAGATTCTAGAAAAAATTAACAGCATAACGCCTCTAGGGTGCGCATGGAAATATATTCAAAACAATTTGCCTACCAAGAGTTTACTAAAATTAATTAAAATTGATTAAATTAAATTTTACGCTAGGAGGATTAATTTGCCACACTAAGGTTCTCTAAATTGATTAACTAGGTTAATTTAAATTACTAAATAATATTGTCCCAAAGATGCTCAAAATTAAAAATTATTAAATCTCAGGTTTAGTAACTAACCCCCTACTATTATTTAATCATAAATGTTGCCCATAATTAATTGATTTCCATCACTTTAAATCCCCACATTACTATTATTCTCACTAGATAAAATAATGGCAAGGTAAGTTGAATTAATCTCCAAAGGTTAAAAGGAGAAATAAAAAGAAGGATAAAAAACATCCACCTATTTAAAATACTCTACCCAAGTTTTAATTTTGAAACAAACTAAGTGATAAAACAATTGAGGGGAGAAAAGAAAAGGCACATGGGCTCACGTGCACCCATGCCTATCAAATAAAAAATTGAATTAAAACTTCCCCCCAAAAAGAAAGAATATAAAATTCCCTAAGCCCTAAGAGCTCTCCAATTAAAAAAACAATTTCCTTATGGAAAGGAAAAAAAAACCATAACCCTATTCCTCATTTTCTCTATTGTTTTCTATTCTTTCTCATTTTATTGTCTTATTTTCTCTTTCTGTTTTGCACGTAAATGAGATGGGGCAGCCATGAGAAAGCTTCACAGAGGTATAATTAATGGATACATGAGTAATAGAAAAGCCCTTTTTTTTTCATTTTGTGAGGTATATATATATATATATATTTAGGGTCATATTTCTCTATCTTCTTATAAAAAGTCTCCCATGGCCTAGGGCCTTCATCTAGCAGGTCTTTCAATTCAATATAAATTGTAGGATCATCCTGCTTTGGCGATCTCCTCTTCTCCCAAAAAGGGTGTCTCTCATGAATGAAATTTGCAGAAACTTTATTATTGACAATCCAAGAAGCTAAGAAACTATCTAGATCATACTTCCACTTATCTTCAACTATCAGGAAACCATAAGCTGCTAATTTCCTTAATAGGAGGTTTTTAGTTTCTCTCGTCCCAATTGTTATTTTCTCTCTGGTCTAAGGAACATCATACATTTTTTCTTCCTCTTTTTATGACCAAAATTATTATCACTAACAGATATTTGTCGAGCCACTTCTAAAAATGTAACCCTAGAAGTCAAAACCTTTGGGAGTAGAAAAGGCTCTCCGAAAAAGCCATGAAGTGTAATAATAGTTGTATGGGCTCCAAAGAAATAATCACAAGGAATTTTCAAGTTCATTAAGAAATCCCTGAGGCTCTCTGTCATTCTATTTTCCACAGGCTTAGACCCTAACTGCCCAAAAATAGGTGCAACAAAATACTCTAGAAATTCATAGGGATCTGAAGTGTCTGACAGAACATGGGTCCATGCGAACATTGGGATTGTTCTATTGCTACTAGACTCAGGGTCATACATACTTAAATGCATATATTGCTGAAAGAGACCATAATTTTGATACAACATTAAGTGCAATAGGTAGGCTGAATACCTAAAAACATGATTCTGAGAGAAATTTGTGAGCTGGTCCACCATAGCCTGAGCAATTTGTTCTAAAAAGTTGAGACGGTACTCCTGAGACTTGTCTATAGTTTTTAGTCTGAAAATTACTATGAGTTGCCAATCATGTACTGTTGAATCATCATACTAGCCAAAGATAAAAGATAGCATGGCAAGAGCATCTTGAAAATCAAGATTAAACTGAGCTCGGCCTATGGGCAATGGAGGCAACTGGCTATTGTCATCACCTAAATGCATTTCAGTGTTTAGGAACTTTACCCTACTGTGGAGATTTCCCCATGTAGCCTGCAACTTCGGAATCATAGGAAATGTATCTTGGAAACAAGGCAAATAACTGAGAGGGGGGTGAATCAGTTATCTTAAAAATTTCCTTAACTTTCTTTTCTTTTGTTATCTTAATAATCAGTGCAGCATTAAAGCATATTTGAACATAAAAGCAGTAATAAAATCAACACACATAACACAAGGATTTTTACATGGAAAACCCTGTTAAGGGAAAAACCACGGGGTGACTAACCTAAGATTGTATTCTCTATTAAAAGAATAAAGGAGTACAATATGGCACTTGCCAATTAGGGCTCACTGCCTGAGCACACTACTCAAAAGAGGCACACTGCCTACAAGAACTTACAAAAGGTAATCAGATGTTTGAACTGATGAGAAGCATCCACAAATGCAAGAGTTCAATTTTAGTTAGGCACAATACATTGATTTGATGCACTTCATTCTTCCTCTATTTTGATACTGTTACTTTGTCACATACCGGACTTGATCTACTGCTTTCACACCTATCCCTACTTTTCTTCGCACTTATTACATTACTTCTCTCTACATACACACCTACATACTAGAATCCATATGGTATATATATCCACATCAATAATTTCATCAACTTTCTAGTTGGCAACAAGAACACTCAAGATATTTACAAGTTACTAATCTGTCAGCTAAATCTATGCTTGATTTGTGATGCATATCAAAAGCATAGGCATAGAAGTCATTAATCATGGCGGCCAACAATGTATAGTCCCCAAACTACTTGAACAACACCTTTTACTCATCTGGATTGAAGTTTGATGCTCTACAGGTCAGTTCTTTCTCTATCTGCTCTGCCTGTCTAGAACCCAACACTCAAATCCCCGGAGGCTAAATCTCTAGAATATAGTAGTCATGATACTCCTCTTGACTTATCCAAGCCTGTAACTTTCTAAGTTACACCATCTGAGAGATCCAGACTTGATTGTCGGACCTTGTTCCATACTCTATTCTTGTTCACTGGACCAAAACAATCTTCAATCTGACTTCCGGTATAGGCATATTATGTACTGTGGATGTGTGGGATAGACCTTGTTGTCATCAATGACAACACTCATGGAGCCACATAGTGTCTCTTGCCAACAATCGCCCCCTTTGGCATTGATGGCAACACTTAGTGAATAATGGCTAAGTGTCGCAGTAAACTCCCCCTTTGCTGATGCTCTGTCTTTTGCATTGTTTTACTGGAGCTCCCCCTTAGCTAGATTCCACATTTTTCACTACTCCTCACTCCCCCTTTGACATCAATGGAAAAGGGCAGAATCCACACATCAAAAGTTTGCAAAAATTAATCTATACATGGCCGCATAAGTATATATGCATGTTATACTTACATATACTTAAGTATATCTGCAAACGTGGACTTCAACTGTACAAACTCTGTGGCCCAGCTCTGCTTCATCTTGTCCAAAATGGATATGTGACCACTCAACAAAAATGCATATGCTTCTTCCCTTCTTAGATCTATTAGATCATTGGTCCAGGTTGTGGTCTGAGCATCTGTTAAGGCCTCATTGATGCAGAGGTAAGGTAGAGATTATAGAAGTTCACTCAATGAACTTAAGTCACTCAACTTTCTCCAAGAGGTTTACAAGGTGTTTGTGTTTACAAGCCTATACAAGGCTACTCCAGGAATCAATCTAGCCTAGGATCACCCTCCAGTGTCATCCACTTAGGCTACTCACCACTCACTTTGGGGAGTCACAGCTCAACCCAACTTAGAAGCACAACCCACCTTCAAGAGCTCAACACCTACTACCAATACCTCTACCAACATGGACAACAACATAAATCAACATACACTTACCTATGACATGCATGAAACAAGGTCACTGACCAAGAAACTCTCATTCCACTCCTAACAAAATAGTGGACATCAAATCTCTTGTATGACTATCTTTTGACAGTGCCAAGAAAGCTTATACCTTGTAGCCTTTATGAACAAAACTAGCTTTAACTCCCTTATCCACAAGAATCTTCACACCAACCACCACATGTATCTACTGAGGATAGGACCAACAAGAATTTGCTAACAAAATGACTACAATCTGTATTATATAGGATTGTGGATAGCAATTACCATGTGACTGTCTTGCAACAGTGTCAAAAAGAAGACCATTCTCTTGTAGTATAAACATTGATTAAACCTTCAATAACCTCCAAAGGCTTCAAATGACCATCAATGCCTAATGCATAACAAATACCCCATGTGAGAAGAAACCATTTTCCCACATGCAGACCCACATTGTACGATACAATGATGGTAATAGTTTGTCATTGATGTCAAAAGGTTGTTAATGATCATACATTTCACTATTATTCACTTATGGAAGGAATCTATTAGGAATAGTTCACTCAATCAGGATTTGAAATCAGATATAGGATCTTGTTAAGAATGCATGTTCATGCTTTCAGTAAAAATGGCATAGGTTGGCATCATGAGTAATCTTGATTGTGGCTTGTTGTAATCACAGTAGTTTGGAGGTATGGTATGATCTCAGTATTCATATGGTGTTCATCTCTGTTGATAAGATCCTTACAGGTGGCTTATGATGTTATAGTGACAAGTGACACATATAGTGACAAGTGACACATATAGTGACAAATTGCTCTTCATTGTTTCACATTTGAGGTGATTTGGTTTTCTAGCCTGTTCAAGATCTCAGTGATGGTTTGACATTCAAAAGCATATTGATGAGGGCTAATTCTCTATTTGTCACATGTAATGTCTTTGATTAGTGAAATGTCTTCTTTGAATCAAAATATTCTCTTATGTTTTTATCAAGAGTCACAAGACTAAACGAGGCCTATACTCTAATATTCATCTATAACTATTCATGTGTGATGACTGGTTTCTCTCTTTGCAATTCCCTAATCAGTCATTTTCTATGTTCTAAATCCTAAACAAACCTAAGCATCAAAGACCTAAATAAACCTATGTTATCTTTTATCTTCCTCTAAAAGCCCATTCAAGCCGTCAATACATTTTTGTTTTAATTCAATGTTGACCGGCTGTGGCGGTGGTAGTCACTTAAGTGACAACTTAAGGGCTAAAAGGTCATTGGTTTTACCATCCCCGATGCCTAGGGCACCCGGTAAACAGGTTGGAGATTGCTGCACACCGCGGGAAAGTCTCCATCAACGGCTACTGTTGAATCACCATATGGCGGGCTGCGGGGATCGGAGGGATAAGGTTTAAACTTGTTTGTGATCACCAACAGTCAATCAGTTATGTTAATTTTGACGTCCTCTGTGCTTTAAAAGGCAATAAAACATGCTATTTCTATATCCTTCACCGAAGATGAAGAGTCACTTAAGTTAGAAAGGTTTGTAGATAGAATGTGTGAGAGATGGAAAGTTTAGAAGGTTCTTATTTGTGAATGCATGTGGCTCAGGATTTTAAAAAAGATATGTTTGTATAAAATAGAAAATTTTTTGAAGAGTTTCTGATGTAAAATTTTGTAGAAGCTTAAGAGTTTTATCAGAATTCAAATGAAAGATTTTTTTCAAGGCAGATTGATTAAATTAGTTTGAAGATTTTTTTTAATGGAAGATGAAAATGTGAAGATTGAATATTTAGGGCAGGTTCAAGATATATTATTATCTACATGGAGTTCACAGGAGAGTTTTTTTTTGAAATTGTAAAGTCAAATGTTATTTTGTAGATAGAATATAAAAATGCAAAATGATTCTTGCAGAAATAAAGATTTGATTTTATGAAAGAGAAATATGTAGAGAAGAATTTGAATAGTTTTTGAAGACAAAGATGATTTTGTTTGAGAAGATTGAAATGTCAACATTATGAGAAAGATTTTATTTTTCTCAGACAGAGAAGTTGAAATTTAGATGATGATAAAGCAATCAAGTTTTGACGATGGAAGATCAAAAGTTTGTTTTAGGGGTTTGATTTTATTTTTGAATAGGCACAGAGAAATATTTTCTTGGAGGTGAAATTATGAAGAGTATGAAGAGAATTAAAAATAAAAGATAAATTGGTTGCAGGATTATTGAAAAATGTTTTATACATAACAGATTGATTTTATTTTTGATAGAAGCAATATTGAAGATCTTTGAATTATCTTGTGCAGAATATGAAAGGTTTTTCATCTTGTATATATTGGCTTGGCAGATGGATTAAAGGGTGTGGTGATGCAGATCAGAAAAAGGGGTTATTGAGTGTATCCGGATGTAGGATATATTTTGAACAGAATGGACATTTAACAGACACATGAGAGAAGAAATGTTTTGTATTGAAACAGAGAAACCCTCTAAATTCTTGTTTTCAGTTTGTTCTGTATTAGGAGTTGGTGCTCCTTGAAGCTGGTGCTTCTAAACAGTATGCCAGTGAGGCTTACAGGTCAGTGAGACCTTAACATTTGTTAGTGAGACAAATATTGTAGCCAGTGAGGCAATTCTGGAGTGGTTTTTCTACCCCTGGAGGGTTTTCCACTCGTGCAATTCTTGTGTCTTGATTCATATTGATCATCTCTCTATGATTGTATGTTTTACTCATGAGTTTTTGTTTATGTGTTTGACAAAGTTATGTGCATATGTGTTTGACAATTCAATGATAACTTTCTCACCTTTATGCTTTGCAAGTTAAAGTTTAAAAAGATTTGAAAATTCACACAACACTGATTCACCCCCCTCTCAGTGTTGTCCTTGACTCCTACAATTGGTATCAGAGCTAGTTTCCCTTTTGTAGCTTAATCAGCTTGGGTAGGTCCTGTGTGTGGAGTTCAATGGGTAAGTGCAGGAGAAATAAGAACATGAGAAATGTTAAGATTATTTCTGGTCAGAAGACACAAAAGACATTATCAAATCCAGATGTTGATATAAAGTCGGTTGATAAAGATGTTCTCCATGTTAAGTCTGATATTATCTTAGAAGAAAAGGTTTCAGATGTTCCTCAATTTGATGGTTCAAATTTTTCAGTTTGGTATGTTAGAAGGCAAGTATATTTATCCTCCTTAGGATATGATGTTTTAATGTCAGTTGAAAATGCTAATTCTGCAAATAACAAAGAAGTTCTTGAATATAATGATATTGCAAAGAAGGCTATATTATCTGCTCTGTCTAATGATGTTATTTGTAAAGTTATGGATTGTGTTATAGCTCAGGATATGTGGAGGAGATTGAAAAGGATTTATCAAGATAATGATAAAGAAGGGGACACTCTGGTGTGTGAAGAAAGTAGCAATGAAAAGAGACTTTCAAATGAAGGAGTTGAAGTTCAATCCCAATCAAATTCAGAAGAAGCTAGCATCACAAGTGATGATGATCAGAGTGATGATGATCAGGATTATAATGGACAAGATTGTGAGATTGATTTGGAAGGAGAGCTCATATATGCTTTGAGTGAGCTCAAGAATTATAAGAAGGAGAACAATAAATTAATGATGCAGTTGCAGCAAGAAAGAGAATCTAAAGATAATGTACTTTCAAAACTTGAAATTGTATCTATAGATCTTAAAGAGGCAAAATGTCAAATTATAACTTTAAAGACATATATTGATGATTCTGACAAACTAATTGCTAGATTGAAGACAGAAATTGAAGAAGCTAAGAGGATAGCAGATGTTTCAATATCTGACCTTGAAGTTAGAAGGATTGAGAATCTAAAACTAGAATCAGAAATAGTCTATTTAAGAAAGGAGTTAGAAAAGGCTTCCTCTAAGTTGTACAAGAATCTGCTGTTTGAAAAGAGTACTGAAGAAGGGGAATGTTCCAAAGCTAGAGAGTCTCCTAGAAGGAAAATTGATTTTAGTCATGTTGCCATAGAAGGAAAAAGGAAGAGTGAAGCTGAACAGAAAATGAGAGATGAATTTGTGCACAGAAGAAATTTTAGAAAACCTGCATCTATCAGACAAGCTTACATGTATAGGTATAACTATTCATTTAATGGTTACTATTATACTTGTAATCATTTTGGGCATAAAGCAGTTGATTGCAAAAGGAATACTAACCTTGTATGTTACAAGTGCAATAATGTTGGACATATTCAAAGAAGCTGCAAAATGAACAGAGTGTATGATCCTTCATGGAAGCTTAATATGAGTGAGCAAAGGTATCATCAGTCAATTGATTTTGATTACAACATAATTTGTTATAATTGCAACTCTCTTGGTCATAAAGCACACAGTTGCAGGAGAGCTCCACCTAATTTGAAAGGTTGGGAAAAGAAAAAGACAGAAAAGGTTTGGAGGAAGAAAGAGCCTTTTAAGATTTGGAAGCAGAAACATAGTCAAGAGAAGTCAAATACTAAGCTTGTGCATCTTGCACAAGTCATTTCATCTATTGCATAATAGATAGCACAATGTGAGGGAGAGTTGTTCTTGTTCTATCTTTTATCCCCAATAAATTATAGGAGGAGATCAGCTGATCTTGTTTTGTTTATCATGCTTGCCTAAAATGTTTGAAATGAAGTTTCTGATGTTTTTGAGTTTTAGTGTATGTTAGGTGTTCATGATCAGTGACATGTTTAAGTGGATCATATAAAGTGTTCAAAATCTCTCTGTACAAAGAGTTTGATGATGTTGTGACATTGATCCTATTTGTATATCGTTTGATACTTACATGATTAAGTTGTCATGTTGCTTCTGTTAAGATGTTCTCAAGAAACTCTCACTTGGATTTGGTTTTGCAAAGTGGTGTTATAGGAAGAGCTTGATGGTGAAGGTTGTGCAATCTTGATGGGCTGTTTTGAATGATAAAGTCAAGAGGAAGGAGTTTCGTTCTTGTTGATTACAGATGTGGTTATATCAGGTTTGACAGTGTGTTGCAAAAGATATCTTGTGCAGGAGGATGATCCTCATTCTTTGTTGCAGAATGAATGTTCATAGGGCTAAGTCAAAAAGTGTAGTCATTGTATGAAATTCAAGTTCATATCAAAGAAGTCAATTTGATGGTTATATCTATTACCTTGTTGAGTTGTTTTTGTGGCAGATGTTTTGCATAAGTATTGAAGCTTTCAGGTGATTTGGAGATAGTGTTTCACTAGTTTCATTGATGATCTTCCATGTTTCAGACAGAGTTCTTCAAGCTATGACATTGTTGGTGATATCCTACATTTCATCAAAGGAAGTTAAAATCAGCAATAGCAGATGGTAATGTTCAAAAAGGTTTGTCATATGTCGGCTTCAGGATTGTTATCATCATAAATCATTACTTGTTCAAAGGTTAACATGAGTTTATGCCTTCAAAGTGTTCATAATTCAATATGATTATAATGATTATGATCATGCTATAACATCTTTAAGTGGAGTTGTTCTCAGGGGGAGCTAATCAGAGGATTGAGTTGTCACTATCATGGGAGATTTGAAAAGGTCTTATCAAAAGTGGTCATCATGTCATCTTGAGTTGGGAACTGTGTGATGAGGAGTCTTCATGATTTTTGCCTGCAAATCTGTTTATCAAAGAGTATTGGTATGTTTATGATTTCTTTGCAAAAGTTTTCAGAAGGTTGATTGTCAGTAAATGGATGGTATACTTCAAGTTGATATGTTTCTTTAGGACTATTTCAGGAAGTGTTGAGTTGAATTGAGTTATGTTGGTTATTCTTGTCAGTATTTACCAATGGTATTTCTAAGCAGTGATTGTTTGTGAACTTTATCACATGGGAAATCTTGAAGATTTGTTATTTCAGGTCAAAAAGTGTTGTTTCAGGAGTTTGTTAAAGGAAGTAATCAGAGAATCTTATTGATGTCAGTGTTTCATCTTCATCTACAAATTTGTGTTGTGATTAGAAGTGGTATAGTGCAGTCTATGGGCAGCTTGTAACAGTGGTTTGGTGCTTGGTTTGATATGCCTTACATGATTGATTGATGTCTTGTTGCTCTCAGGTTTTTATGGTTGTTCAATATGTAGATGAACATGGAAAGAGCTCAGAGTTCTCAAGAAAAGTTTTGGACAGCAAATTGCAAAAATAATCAGTGCCTTAAGTGGTATTTTGGTATGAAGGATGATAACTCTTTGTCATCAGATGTCAAAAAGGGGGAGAAAGAAAAATTGCAATCAGATGGTTTTGCCATCAATGACAAAGGGGGAGATTGATGGTAATAGTTTGTAATTGATGTCAAAAGGTTGTTAATGATCATGCATTTCACTGTTATTCACTTATGGAAGGAATCTATTAGGAATAATTCACTCAATCAGGATTTGAAATCAGATATAGGATCTTGTTAAGAATGCATGTTCATGCTTTCAGTAAAAATGGCATAGGTTGGCATCATGAGTAATCTTGATTGTGGATTGTTGTAATCACAGTAGTTTGGAGGTATGGTATGATCTCAGTATTCATATGGTGTTCATCTCTGTTGTTAAGATCCTTATAGGTGGCTTATGATGTTATAGTGACAAGTGACACATATAGTGACAAATTGCTCTTCATTGTTTCACATTTGAGGTGATTTGGTTTTCTAGCCTGTTCAAGATCTCAGTGATGGTTTGACATTCAAAAGCATATTGATGAGGGCTAATTCTCTATTTGTCACATGTAATGTCTTTGATTAGTGAAATGTCTTCTTTGAACCAAAATATTCTCTTATGTTTTTATCAAGAGTCACAAGACTAAACGAGGCCTATACTCTAATATTCATCTATAACTGTTCATGTGTGATGACTGGTTTCTCTCTTTGCAATTCCCTAATCAGTCATTTTCTATGTTCTGAATCCTAAACAAAACTAAGCATCAAAGACCTAAATAAACCTATGTTATCTTTTATCTTCCTCTAAAAGCCCATTCAAGCCGTCAATACATTTTTGTTTTAATTCAATGTTGACCGGCTGTGGCGGTGGTAGTCACTTAAGTGACAACTTAAGGGCTAAAAGGTCGTTGGTTTTACCGGCCCCGATGCCTAGGGCACCCGGTAAATAGGTTGGAGATTACTACACACTGTGGGAAAGTCTCCATCAACGGCTACTGTTGAATCACCATATGGCGGGCTGCGGGGATCGAAGGGATAAGGTTTAAACTTGTTTGTGATCACCAACGGTCAATCAGTTATGTTAATTTTGATGTCCTCTATGCTTTAAAAAGCAATAAAACATGCTATTTCTATATCCTTCACTGAAGATGAAGAGTCACTTAAGTTAGAAAGGTTTGTAGATAGAATGTGTGAGAGATGGAAAGTTTAGAAGGTTCTTATTTGTGAATACATGTGGCTCAGGATTTAAAAAAAGATATGTTTGTATAAAATAGAAAATTTTTTGAAGAGTTTCTGATGCAAAATTTTGTGGAAGCTTAAGAGTTTTATCAGAATTCAAATGAAAGATTTTTTTCAAGGCAGAGTGATTAAATTAGTTTGAAGATTTTTTTTAATGGAAGATGAAAATGTGAAGATTGAATATTTAGGGCAGATTCAAGATATATTATTATCTACATGGAGTTCACAGGAGAGTTTTTTTTTGAAATTGTAAAGTCAAATGCTATTTTGTAGATAGAATATAAAAAATGCAAAATGATTCTTGCAGAAATGAAGATTTGATTTTATGAAAGAGAAATATGTAGAGAAGAATTTGAATAGTTTTTGAAGACAAAGATGATTTTGTTTGAGAAGATTGAAATGTCAACATTATGAGAAAGATTTTATTTTTCTCAGACAGAGAAGATGAAATTTAGATGATGATAAAGCAATCAAGTTTTGAAGATGGAAGATCAAAAGTTTGTTTTAGGGGTTTGATTTTATTTTTGAATAGGCACAGAGAAATATTTTCTTGGAGGTGAAATTATGAGGAGTATGAAAAAAATTAAAAATAAAAGATAAATTGGTTGCAGGATTATTGAAAAATGTTTTATACATAACAGATTGATTTTATTTTTGATAGAAGCAATATTGAAGATCTCTGAATTATCTTGTGCAGAATATGAAAGGTTTTTCATCTTGTATATATTGGCTTGGCAGATGGATTAAAGGGTGTGGTGATGTAGATCAAAAAAAGGGGTTGTTGAGTGTATCCGGATGTAGGATTGATTTTGAACAGAATGGACATTTAACAGACACATGAGAGAAGAAATGTTTTGTATTGAAATAGAGAAACCCTCTGAATTCTTGTTTTCAGTTTGTTCTGTATTAGGGGTTGGTGCTCCTTGAAGCTGGTGCTTCTAAACAGTATGCCAGTGAGGCTTACAGGTCAGTGAGACCTTAACATTTGTCAGTGAGACAAATATTGTAGCCAGTGAGGCAGTTCTGGAGTGGTTTTTCTACCCCTGGAGGGTTTTCCACTCGTGCAATTCTTGTGTCTTGATTCATATTGATCATCTCTCTATGATTGTATGTTTCACTCATGAGTTTTTGTTTATGTGTTTGACAAAGTTATGTGCATATGTGTTTGACAATTCAATGATAACTTTCTCACCTTTATGCTTTGCAAGTTAAAGTTTAAAAAGATTTGAAAATTCACACAACACTGATTCACCCCCCCTCTTAGTGTTGTCCTTGACTCCTACATACAGGACAGAAGACAATAAATAACTAGGTGACTGTCCTATGACAGTGTCAAGGAAGACTACTTCTCTGTATTTCTTGAGATTAATCCACATAAAACCAAATTCTCTAACCTTCCAATGATCATACAGACCTATTACCCATCAAATCATCCAAGATGGATTCATTACCTGCAGCAAACGTATAGAATTGTACTCTGTCAGCATGTATTAGGACAGTAGACTATTTTTCCTATCAACAAACTATTTTTTTCTTCTAGAAACCATTCTAGCTTGAGGGTAGGAGAAAGATATGTTTCAAAGACCCTTTGTCTGGATCAGTAGGGCTCTTGTGTAGGTCTACCTTCTTCCAAAACATAGAGATCAATCACCATTTGATCAATCTATGATTGTTCTTGCACTTTCCTATCTTCTGACTTTTCCAAACTAACTAGTCACTATCTTTTTGACTAGATAGTAGCATACCAACCATCATGGAGGAACGAGAACCACAACACAAACATGAAAAACATAAAAACTACTTTGTCTTCCTCCATCCCACCAAGAAATAGGCGACCACCTTCAGAGGACAGAGGAAGAATGGAGCATTTTGTCCAAACCCTAGCTGTGGAGGGTTA
The DNA here is from genome assembly GCA_027924645.1 of Cunninghamia lanceolata. Taxonomy (NCBI): domain Eukaryota; kingdom Viridiplantae; phylum Streptophyta; class Pinopsida; order Cupressales; family Cupressaceae; genus Cunninghamia; species Cunninghamia lanceolata. The sequence goes on from BSBN01001807.1 coordinate 5,840,549, forward strand.
AAAAACTAGTTTGCAAACAATGGAATCAAACAAAGCAATAAAAATGTTTCAAAAGCTCTAAGTGAATGTAAATGAAAGATGATTCAACCTACAACAACATTTCCTAGACCATAAGTCTCCTGCTGTCCGTACCAGGCCATACAAGAAGGCTGTTTCAACAACAAAAATAGAAAATACAGTTTTTTCCTTAAAAGACTCCTCCTCTCCATTCATATTTTGCATGTTTATACAAACTAAAATTTATAGAAAGTTTCCCCAACATTTCCACTTCCTTACAGTCCATACAACTACCCATGAAAGGTAGTGAACTGATGGAAAAGCTTATTTTCTTAAAAACTCCAAGTTTCTAAAAGAGAAATACTAGAAAGTAGGACTTATCAAACACTGTAGTGGACTAGTCAAATAAAATGGACTAAGTCCTTATTACAAAGTATGAAAATGGCTTTCAAAGCCTTAGGGATAACCAAAATAACATGAAGACAAATAAATAGCCAACAAAATGACTAAACTAGGGAGCTCCTGCACCATACTCCCCCTGTAGGAAGAACTCAAGTCCCTTGAGTTGCCAATTGTTGAAGTGTCATGCCATGTTTCAAGATATCTGCTTCAGTCATCCAGGTGGCCTTTGAGTCAAGGAGATCCTTCCATTTCACCAAGTAGTCCTTATAGACCTCTCTCAGTCTTCTTGATAACTTTGGAATTAGAATGCACTCCAACTATAAAGGTTTTCTTGGAGGCAAATCCTTGATCCAATTAGCATCTTCAGCCACCACATCTGATCCACTTTCACCAGGCAATGGAGGTCTGAAAGGAAAAAGATCACAAACATTGAAAATTGGAGAGATACCAAGGCCATCTGGTAGCTCAATCTCATATGCATTTGGACCGAATTTGTGCACTATTTTGCATGGCCCAATCTTCTTCATCAGGAGTTTAGTTGGCTAACCCTTTGGCAATCTTTCTTTCCTCAGATATGCCATAACTAAGTCACCAACTTTGAAGTGTACTTCTCTTTTCTTCAAATCTGCCTTTTCTTTGTACTTGGTGACTGATTTTTCTAGTTGCAACTTGACTTGATCATGGACTATTTTCATGGAGGCAAAAAACTCTTCACCAAGTGCACTCCTTCTATCCCAACCTTGGAGATCCTTCAGCTCAAGTGGTCCTCTTGGATGAAAACCATAAACTATCTCAAAAGGACTTTTACCAGTGCTCCTATTCCTGGAATCATTGTAGGCATATTCAGCTTGACTGATAACCAAGTCCCATGCTAAACCATGCTTCTTTGTAAGTCACCTTAGAAGGTTTCCAAGTGATCTATTAACCACCTCAGTTTGACCATCAGTTTGTGGATGGTAGGCTGATGAAAAGGACAACTGTGTGCCCAGCTTCTTCCACAAGGTCCTCCAGAAGTGACCAAACTTAGAATCTCTGTCAGTTACAATGGACAATGGTAAACCATGTATCCTTACTACCTCTCTAAAAAATAGACCTGCAACATGAGATGCATCATTTGTGCATTTACATGGCACAAAATGAGCCATCTTGCTTAACCTATCAATAATAACAAACACACTATCCACCCCTCTAGCTGTCCTAGGTAACCCAAGCACAAAATCCATGTTGATACTTTCCCAAGGTCTATTGGGAATGGGAAGGGGCTGGTACAGACCTGCATTTGAAGACACACCTTTGGTTCTTTGACAGATTGCATAACTAGCTACATACTTTCTCACATTTGATTGCACCTTTGGCCAAAAATAGAACCTTGTGACTTGTTCTAGTATCTTTTCTAAGCCAAAATGTCCTCCTAAAGAACCATTATGCTTCTCCTTGATGATGTTGTCCCTCATGAGGCACTTAGGGACACACAGCAAATTGCCCTTAAACAAGAGGCCTTCCTGCAAAACAAAATTTGCATACTCTCCATGGAATGTGTTAGCCAAGTTCACACAAACATTATAAGCCTCTTTGAAATCAGAATCTTCTTTATATAGCTCCTTTAAATAGTCAATACCCATGCTTTCTAACTAAATTTCATGAATAAGAAGCAACCTCCTACTCATGCATCAGCCACCTTATTAGAGACACCTCTTTTGTGCTTAATTGTGAAGGTATAAACTTGTAGCTGTTCCATCCATTTAACATGTCTATGGTTCAATTTTTCTTGATTGTTTAGAAAGCTTAAAGCATGATTTTCAGTAAACACAATAAATTCTTTGGGCAGAAAATAATGTCTCCATTTTTTACGAGCTTGCACCATTGCATAGAGTTCTAAGTCATAGGTAGAATACCTTTGCTTGGCTTCATTCAACTTTTTTGAAAAGAATGCAACTAGATGTCCTTCTTGGCTGAGAACAACACCAATAGCTTGCTGGCTTGCATCACACTCAACAACAAACACCTTATCAAAATCAGGGAGTACTAAGGTAGGTAACTCAGCCACCTTTGTTTTCAACAACTCAAAACTATCATCAGCTTCCTTTGTCCATTGGAATCTACATTTGACTCCACCCTTTATGGTGTTGAGAATGGAAGAACTAATGTGACTGAAACCTCTGATAAACTTCCTATAGAAAGTTGCCAATCGATGGAAACTTCTCACATCTCCCACTATTTTTGGGGTAGGCCAACTGAGAATAGCCTCAACCTTAGAGGCATCCATCTTCAAACAACCATTAGAAATGACAAATCCTAGGTATACAAGTTTAGTTTTCATGAACTCACATTTGTCTAAGTTGATCATCAACTTGTGCTCATGCAGCTTCTCCAACACCTGACCAACATGCTTCACATGGTCTTCCCTTGTCCTGCTGAAGACTAGTATGTCATCAAGATAAACAATAACAAATTTACCAATGAATTCAACTAATACCTCATTCATCAGGCACATAAATGTACTCAGCACATTGCTAAGACCAAATAGCATAACAAGCCATTCATAAAGACCTTCATTGGTCTTCAAAGCAGTCTTCCATTCATCTCCATGTCTGATCCGGATTTGATGATATCCAGATTTCAAATCAATCTTTGAGTAATAGCATGATCCTCCCAGATAATCCAAGAGATCTTCAATCCTTGGCATTGGGAATCTGTACCTTATAGTGATCTTGTTTATGGCCCTTGAATCTATGCATAACCTCCACTTTCCATCCTTCTTAGGAGCAAGTACACTTGGAACTGTACAAGGACTTAGACTCTTCCTAATTAGCCCTTTCTCCAGGAGATCTTGAATTTGCCTTGCCACCTCTTCTTTTTGTTGTGGAGTCAGCTTGTATGCAGCCTTGTTAGGCAATGTAGCACCAGGTATTGAGTCAATTTGATGACTAATATCCCTCATGGGTGGTAAGGAGTTGGGAGCTTCCTCTACCACAAGGTCTTGATACTTATCTAGAAGTTGCTATACTTCCAATGGAATCTCCTTCTATTTTTGATCTTGCTGATCTGATCCAGTCTTGGGCTTCATGACCAAGGCATACCCCTAATTGTCATTCTCCTTCAAGATGTTTAGGAACTCATTGCCATTCACCAACATGACATTGCTGTTATTTTCCTTTCCCCTGGGCTGCTCCAACAAAGGATCCATTTTGAATGCTCTTCCATTCTTGGTGATGATATAAGTGTTCTTCTCACCATCATGCTGAGCTTTAACATCATACTGCCATGGGTGGCCAAGAAGCAGGTGACATGCATCCATAGGGATGATTTCACATAGCACTTTGTCCTTGTAGTCACCAATTGCAAATTCAACCCAAGTTTGTTCCTCCACCATGAAACTTTGGTTCTTGTTTAACCAAGAGATCTTGTGAGGACTGATATGAGGCAGCCTCTTCAACTTGCACTTTTCAATCATCTCAGTGGATACCACATTCTCAGTAGACCCTGAATCCACTATGATTTTGTAGAGTTTCCCATAGGCTAGGCCTTGGGTTCTAAAAAGATTCTTTCTCTGAGGTGGCTCTTGCTTCAATGGCATCTTCAACATAGACCTTTTTATCATCATACTCTCTCCATCTAAAATAGGTGTAGCACATCCCATTGGTGAATTCACACTTTCACAGTCATCATCTTTCGCTAATTGATTTCTCTTCCCACTATCATGACAGTTGCTGGCTTTCCCTGGGCATTTGTTCATTGTATGGCCAACTTGGTTGTAGCCATAACATCTTCCAGTGAAGATTCCTGGTCCTCTACCTTCTCCACCATTTCTGCCTCTACCATTATGACTTCTGCCACCTCTAAAACTTCCTCTATACTCTATTGCTGATTGTGTTTCTTGCTGACTGTTATTTTCAGTTTTGTTAAACTGTCCACGGCCAAAATTGCCTCTTCCTCTTTGGTTTCTGCCACCTCTACCTCTAGCACTTTGCTCACCCTTCCTTCTCAACTTTTCCTCTGCTCTGGAGGCCAATAAGAAACATTCATCCACTATCTTTGGTAACACCAAACTTAGCTCATCTTGCAGATTGTATTTCAATCCATTCAGGTATCTAGGCACCATCCCTTTTTCACCTTCATTATGATTGGCCCTCATACTGAGTCTATGAAATTCTTCTGTGTAGGCAGCCACATCCATGTCTTTTTGTCTCAAATTCTAAAATCTCCTTATGATTTGAATCTCATAGTCAGGTGGCATGAACTTGCTTCTAAGCATAGCTATCATTCTGCTCCATTTAGCGATGGGACTCTTCCCAATCTTCTCCCTCTCACTCTACATATAGTTCCACCATACAAGTGTAGAACCTCTTAGCATTGTCTTGGCAAACTTGAGCTTTTTGCTATCATTAAACTCCTTCTAATCAAAGAAGTTGCACATAGCTTCTATCCAGTCGGTGAGAACATCTCCATCCAACTTGCCATGAAAGGTAGACACATCCATCTTGGGATCACCACTATCTCCATGAGCACCCTTAAGTGCATTCTAGAAGGCTTTCTGATCTGCCAACATATCTTGCTCCAAAGGATGCTCTTCTATCTCTATTTCTTCATTTGTATCAGAAGAACTTCCCTCTTCTTTAGTCTTGCCTTTAGACTTCTCTTCTTGCAATTTTGCTTCTTGCAATCTTGCTTCAGCCATCTCTTCCACCAACTTCTTGATGCCATCTTGACTCATTGTCTTGGGAGGCATTGTACTAGCCTCTGTTTCAATTTCCTCTTCTGACATACACTTGCTTCCAATCAGAATATTGGCTCTAATACCAATATGATGCAGAGGTAAGGTAGAGATTGTAGAAGTTCACTCAATGAACTTAAGTCACTCAACTTTCTCCAAGAGGTTTACAAGGTGTTTGTGTTTACAACCCTATACAAGGCTACTCCAGGAATCAATTTAGCCTAGGATCACCATCTGGTGTCATCCACTCAGGCTACTCACCACTCACTTTGGGGAGTCACAGCTCAACCCAACTTAGAAGCACAACCCACCTTCAAGAGCTCAACACCTACTACCAATACCTCTACCAACATGGACAACAACATAAATCAACATACACTTACCTATGACATGCATGAAACAAGGTCACTGACCAAGAAACTTTCATTCCACTCCTAACAAAATAGTGGACAATAAATCTCTTGTATGACTGTCTTTTGACAGTGCCAAGAAAGCTTATACCTTGTAGCCTTTATGAACAAAACTAGCTTTAACTCCCCTATCCACAAGAATATTCACACCAACCACCACATGTATCTACTGAGGACAAGACCAACAAGAATTTGCTGACAAAATGACTACAATCTGTACTATATAGGACTGTGGATATTACCATGTGACTGTCTTGCAACAGTGTCAAAAAGAAGACCATTCTCTTGTAATATAAACATTGATTAAACCTTCAATAACCTCCAAAGGCTTCAAATGACCATCAATGCCTAATGCATAACAAATATCCCATGTGAGAAGAAACCATTTTCCCACATGCAGACCCACATTGTACGATACAGGATAGAAGACAACAAATAACTAGGTGACTGTCCTATGATAGTGTCAAGGAAGACTACTTCTCTATATTTCTTAAGATTGATCCACATAAAACCAAATTCTCTAACCTTCCATTGATCATGCAGACCTATTACCCATCAAATCATCCAAGATGGGTTCATTACCTGCAGCAAACGTACAGAACCGTACTCTATCAGCATGTATTAGGACAGTAGACTATTTTTCCTATCAGCAAATTATTTTTTTCTTCTAGAAACCATTCTAGCTTGAGGGTAGGAGAAAGATATGTTTCAAAGACCCTTTGTCTGGATAAGTAGGGCTCTTGTGCAGGTCTACCTTCTTCCAAAACATAGAGATCAATCAGCATTTGATCAATCTATGACTGTTCTTGCACTTTCCTATCTTCTGCCTTTTCCAAACTAACTAGTCACTATCTTTTTGACTAGATAGCAACATACCAACCATCATGGAGGAAGTAGAACCACAATACAAACATCAAAAACATAAAAACTACTTTCTCTTCCTCCATCCCACCAAGAAATCGGTGACCACCTTTAGAGGACAGAGGAAGAATGGAGCATTTTGACCAAACCCTAGCTGTGGAGGGTTAAAAAACTAGTTTGCAAACAATGGAATCAAAAAAAGCAATAAAAACATTTCAAAAGCTCTAAGTGAATGTAAATGAAAGGTGATTCAACCTACAACAACATTTCCTAGACCATAAGTCTCCTGTTGTCCGTACCCGGTGCTACAAGAAGGCTGTTTCAACAACAAAAATAGAAAATACACTTTTTTCCTTAAAAGACTCCTCCTCTACATTCATATTTTGCATGTTTATACAAACTAAAGCTTATAGCAAGTTTCCCCAATGTTTCCACTTCATTATAGTCCATACAACTGCCCATGAAAGGCAGTGAACTGATGGAAAAGCTTATTTTCTTAAAAACTCCAAGTTTCTAAAAGAGAAATCCTAGAAAATAGGACTTATCAAACACTCTAGTGGACTAGTCAAATAAAATGGACTAAGTCCTTATTACAAAGTATGGAAATGGCTTTCAAAGCCTTAGGGATAACCAAAATAACATGAAGACAAATAAATAGCCAACAAAATGACTAAACTGGGGAGCTCCTGCACCACTCATGCATTGCCTCTAACTTAGGGATAATTATCCCATTGAGTTCACTCATCCTATTTATTATATTCTTCTTTTCTTTGTCCAGCCTCTTTATTTCATTAGTAATGACAATGGCCTGGCATTCTTGATTCATTAAAGATGTAGTGAGGGGATCAAAATTCTAAGATAATCTTGACATTTTACCTTCTTATTCTTTCATCTTCTTTTCAATATCCTCTGTCACTTTGGGCCAAGATAGACAAAAGTTGTACATGTCCCCACCATCTTTAAGAGCATTTTCAAGGCTCTTTATCCCAATGTCTAGGGTCCTCCTATCATTAGTAATTAGTCCTTGTACTTCAGTAAATCTTTTTTCCTAAAAACTCCTTCCAAACCTTTGCTTCAGCCGATTTCTCTAAAGATTCAAAATGAGTGCTAACAGAATTTACCAGAGATTTCAAGTTACCAGATGGAGAGGCTGAAAGATCCTTTTGAAATGATGGCATGATCTTCTCCAGCATCTCAGATGCAATCTCCAACAGTTCACACTCTTCCATGTGAGATTTCATAAGTTTTTCTTTTTCTTTGCCTTGAGAAAAAGATGCTATTTTCATTGTCTGCACCGGAGAGAGAGAGAGAGTCAAAATTTAGCGGTCCTTGAAATAGCTCTAGTTCATCTATTTCCATCATTTCTTTGTTTAAGAAATTCTTCACTACCTCTGCAATGTCTCTTTCTTAAGATTGAGTCTTCTTTTCCTTTTGGATCTCAAAATGATCATCATAGGTCTTCTCTTCTTGTTCTTCTTATTTTCCCTTGACCTCCTCTTCTTGACTCACTTTCTCCTCTTTTCTTCCTTCTCCTTCAACTTCAAAATCTGGAATGTCAGCAATGGGATCCGGAGGAAGGATGTCACCTGTGTTTATTGCTTCATGAACTTCCTCTTCTGGAATAGAGGAATCTAGGTCCTTAGATTTCTCTTCATCTAGCTCTTTTGATCCTTCTACATCTTTTTCTGAAGATTCTTCATTGGTTACATTTAATCCTTCAACATCCATGGTCGAAGGTTCTTCATCTGTTTCCTCTACAATAGGAAGATTGAATCTTTTGAAAGCATTCCAGATGATATCTTTTATTTCTTTTGCTACTTGGTCAGTTTCCCCAAGCATAAGTTTATTCATTCTTGCTTTGCTCCGGAATTCATCCTTACAGTCCTTAAAGATCATACTCATTTGTTTTGGGGTGAGAGAAGGGTAAAGCTGAATTGCCATCTGTTCGCAAATTTCTAAGTCTTTTGCTTTTGCATTTTCTTTTCTCAGTTCAAGTACTTCTTCTAGACTTTTAGGAATTAAGGATATAATTTCAATGAAAGCTTTATTGTAAATATTTAGGTACCTGACAGTAGCTTCTTCTAAAATTCTCTTGTCAATATCACTGTATTCATCATAGAACTTTGTTACTGGTTGTAGGTTCCCATCCAAGTGACTGCCTTAATGATATCATCAATGGAGAGAGTGGGCTTTTCAACAAATTCTTCTGCCTTTTCTTCTTCATTTTTACTAGTAGAGAATCCCCCAGATGTTTTCTTTTTCTTCATTTTCTTGACTTCCTCATCAGATTATATTTCTTCATCATCTTTGAGACTTGTGTATGACCTTGTGGCTTTTGTTTTCATTCTCTTTTCTCCTTTTCTAGATTTAGGTGTAGAGCTCTTGGAGGATCTAGTCTAGGTGGAGGCTTGTGTCAGAACCTCTCCTTTCTTTACTTGTTTTTCTTTATCAGCCCTCTCCATTTTCTCTCTATTTGCATCTACTATCTCTTTGTATATGCCAAATCTTTTGGCAATTTCCTCAACTTCACTTCTAACTTTCCTCTTTATCTCCAGTTGTCTTAGCTCAACATGTATTTTTACACTCAATTCTTGAAAGGTTCCAAACCTTTCTACATTAGGGTCCTTGGGCTAGCTGAATAGGTGTTGAATATGTAGCTCCAAGATTTTCTCATCGACCTTGTATCGCATTAGCATTATTCACACTATTCTGGGCTCAACTACCTGATGCAGAGGCATCCACACTAAAACCTTGACATACAGCATGTATGTCCGCAACCCTTCATCATCATCATCATATTTCCCTTAACACTGTCAGCATCATCATATTTTCTCTGCCGACCGATATCCTCCTGCAGACAAACCTTCGCCCTTTCGCCTGTCAGCAGCATCATCACATTCAGCAAGCGCAAACATCCTCCTGACGTTCACTATTCATCTTACCGACAACCTCTATCTTCAGCATCATGATGTTCAACATCATGTTCATCAGCAGGATATAAAATATCCTGTTCCTCCCATATATCCTGATGACGACAACCTCATGCACCCTTCCTTCGATGCTTACGTCACCCCAATATCCTGATGACGATTATCCTGATGACGATGACGTCACATGCAGCTCCTTCAATATCCTGCTGCCCCGATATCCTGATGACGATTATCCTGATGATGATGACGTCACATGCAGTTCCTTCAATATCCTGCTGTCAGCCAAACCTAACATTATCAGCCCGCGATAGTTTTATCAACCTGATCTTCTACTTTATGCCAATACGCTCCTCCTCGGCAACACCTGATGATGATCACCCCAATGCACATTCACTTTATGCAATCGACTGCATCATGCTCACCTCCCTTTACTCGGATGACACCCGAAGTAACTGTAGGATATACACAGAAATATCCTGATGATGCCGTTGCGATGGATTTTCCAACCTTAGCGAATTTTGATCCGCCGAACCTCCTGAGGTGACCCGATCTACTTTCAGGGTGATCTTCCAGACTCTAACAACCAACACGACCTAGCACATACCCATGCTAGGGTCCTCAACACCTCTCGACTGCGATCTTGCAAACATGCACATGAACAAACAGAAAAAACAAACTAAATCCCAAACTACTGTACACAGCCATTCCACCGATTCGACGAATCAACCAGTGGAATGGATCAGTGAATCCATGTAACCACCAAAACAGCAACTTGATTACACAAAGGAATCCAAAATAGAGAATTGACAAAAATAGGATCTCTTTATTGATAAAAGATGCAAGTACAATATTCTGTCTCACTCTGCAATCTAACTCCTCTGCTCAATGCAATACTATACTATCTCTAAAACCAACCGATCCTACTACATAAATAGGATCTCCTGCGAGTACTACCGACCTGACTCCAAGCGGTTGGGAGCTTCCAAGCAGCTGGGAGGATCCGACCGAACATACAGCATGACAGCTGTCATAACAAACTACCTAAAAATAGTAAAGTATGGTCAACATGACCTTATTACATGCATTGGTCTTACAAGACCTTGGAAACATTAACAAGACTCAAAACAAACTAACTGCCTCATGGAGGCCAGCTGTCAGGTAGGTGCTCCTGCACCATACTCCCCAACAGAAAAGAACTCATGTCCCATGAGTTTGGTTGTGGAAGTCCTCCACATTTACACTTTGCCTTTGCAATATTCTGACCTGTTCCAGCTTTGTCCTCTGCTGGCTCTTGGCTGCCCCAAGACTTCTGAACTGTAACTTGCTGTCTTGCAAGTAAATCCTCATGCCTGTCAATGTAGGCCCTTCTCTCACATACCTTGTGTTTGTCAGGTTGTCTGACCAGAACCTCTGTCTGAACTGCCTCTTGAACTTCTGTAATGTTCAACTCTGTCTTTCTTTCAACCTTTATAGGACAAACAATAGTCCCAACTATGACAACATCCTTGTCATACCTCTCAACTGGTTGCTGTTTGCAAACCTGTTTCTGAACCTGCTGCTGACCTCTGTCAGTCACAACTAAAACTTTCTTCAAACTGTTGTCCTTAACAACTTCTTTCCCTACAGTGTCCTCAACTGCCTTTATGCCTGCTCCTATAGGCTTCTGCACAAATTCCTTCTTTCCCACTAAAATGATTTTGGCTGCCCCCTGTGTTGCAGCATCTTCCTGCAATGGCATCAACATAATAGTCTTCCCATCTTTCTTGATGGTGTAGGTATTAGCATACCCATCATACAGTACCCTCCTATCAAATTGCCATGGTCTACCCAACAGTAGGTGACAACATTCCATGGGCAAAATGTCACACAAAACTCTATCATGATATGCTCCAATCTGAAAATCAACATATGCCTGTTCATAGACAAAAAGTGATTGACTATCACTCACCCAAGATGCCTTGTAAGGGTGTTGGTGTGGAATCCTTTCCAAATTTAGTTTATCCACCATTTCCTGAGATACCATGTTGTCTGTTGAACCAGTATCAATGACAACCTTACATACTTTACCTTTGCTCTTGCATGTGGTCTTGAAAAGAGCTCTTCTTTGCATCATATCCTTTGATGCCTGCAAACTAATTCTCCTTAGCATCAATGCTTCTCCCTCCTCAGGATATCCATAACTTTCAGAAGCTCTATCTGTTTGCTCTACTTTCTCTTCTTGCACAAGTTGTACTCTCTTGTCATTCGTTTTATCATTTCTGGATGATGAACCTTTGTTTTCTGGACATTTGAAAAATGGATGACCAAACTCACCACAGGTGTAACACTTTCCTGAAAATGTAGTAGAACCTCTACCACTTCCAAATCTGCCTCTATTACCTTTCCATCCACCTCTGAAATCAGACTGTCCCTGTCCTTTACCAGTGTCTTCTTGACCCTCATTGGTTTGCCTTGTTGTAGGGGCTAATCCTCTTCCCCTCATATTGCTGCCTCTTCCTCTCATGGACTTATCTTGTCTCCTATTCATCTTTTCTTCAATCCTGATTGCCATTTGGTAACAATCCTCCACACTCTTAGGGTTAGCTAAAACTAACTCATCCTGTATGTTCAATCTCAAACCAGCCAAGTACCTAGCCACCTTTTCTACCTCATTCTCATGATGACTAGATCTCATACTCAACTTATAAAACTCCTCAGTATATGCCTTCACATCCATTTCCTTCTGCCTTAAAAATTGCAGCTTCTTAAACATCTGAATTTCATAATCCTTAGGCAAGAATTTACCTTTGATCCTTGCTACCATCTTATCCCATGAAGTGATCTTTGACTTCCCTTGTTTCCTTCTCTCAGATTGTACATAATCCCACCATACCAAAGCATGACCTCCTAACTTGGTCTTTGCAATCTTTACCTTCTGATCCTCAACAACATCTTCACATTCAAAGTGATTATCAAGTGCAGCAATCCAATCCAGTAACTCATCTTCATTCAAACTTCCATTATACTTGGAAACATCAACCTTTACCTTAGGTTTATCACTCTGCACTGCCTTTAACAGTTTTGCAAATCTCTGGTCTTTAGCATCCAGATCTTTAGCTACCTCTTCATACTCTTCAATAGTATCTTCATCTTCTTCTGATTCACTGTCATCCACTTCCCTCTTTTTGTTCTTCTCCAAGGCTACAAGCCTGGCTTGAAGTGCTTCAGCAAGCTCCTTCATCTTCCTCATCTCTCTGACATGTTTTTCCTTCATCTCCTGCAATTCCCTTGCAGTACCACTACCTTTCGGAGGCATTTTGTTAACCTCTTACTTCTCTACCTCTGTCCTTTCAGTGACAGAATCAACTCTACCTCTGCCCTTTCGGTGACAGAATCAACACACAACAGCCCATACCTTTTGCTGAGCTCTGATACCACTATGATGCAGAGGCATCCACACTAAAACCTTGACATACAGCATGTATGTCCGCAACCCTTCATCATCATCATCATATTTCCCTTAACACTGTTAGCATCATCATATTTTCTCTGCCGACCGATATCCTCCTGCAGACAAACCTTCACCCTTTCGCCTGTCAGTAGCATCATCATATCCGACTATCGGCAGCATCATCACATTCGGCAAGCGCAAACATCCTCCTGACGTTCACTGTTCATCTTACCGACAACCTCTATCTTCAGCATCATGATGTTCAACATCATGTTCATCAGCAGGATATAAAATATCCTGTTCCTCCCATATATCCTGATGACGACAACCTCATGCACCCTTCCTTCGATGCTTACGTCACCCCAATATCCTGATGACGATTATCCTGATGACAATGACGTCACATGCAGCTCCTTCAATATCCTGCTGCCCTGATATCCTGATGACGATTATCCTGATGACGATGACGTCACATGCAGTTCCTTCAATATCCTGCTGTCGGCCAAACCTAACATTATCAGCCCACGATAGTTTTATCAACCCTATCTTCTACCTTATGCCGATACGCTCCTCCTCGGTAACACCTGATGATGATCACCCCAATGCACATTCACTTTATGCAATCGACTGCATCATGCTCACCTCCCTTTACTCAGATGACGCCCGAAGTAACTGCAGGATATACACAGAAATATCCTGATGATGTCGTTGCGATGGATTTTCCAACCTTAGCGAATTTCGATCCGCCGAACCTCCTGAGGTGACCTGATCTACTTTCAGGGTGATCTTCCAGACTCTAACAACCAACACGACCTAGCACATACCCATGCTAGGGTCCTCAACACCTCTCGACTGCGATCCTACAAACATGCACATGAACAAATAGAAAAAACAAACTAAATCAGAAACTACTGTACACAGCCATTCCACCGATTCAACGAATCAACCGGTGGAATGGATCAGCGAATCCATGTAACCACCAAAACAGCAACTCGATTACACAAAGGAATCCAAAACAGAGAATTGACAAAAACAGGATCTCTTTATTGATAAAAGATGCAAGTACAATATTCTGTCTCACTCTGCAATCTAACTCCTCTGCTCAATGTAATACTATACTATCTCTAAAACCAACCGATCCTACTACATAAATAGGATATCCTGCGAGTACTACCGACCTGACTCCAAGCGGCTGGGAGCTTCCAAGCAGCTGGGAGGATCCAACCGAACATACAGCATGACAGCTGTCATAACAAACTACCTAAAAATAGTAAAGTATGGTCAACATGACCTTATTACATGCATTGGTCTTACAAGACCTTCTTGGAAACATTAACAAGACTCAAAACAAACTAACTGCCTCATGGAGGCCAGCTGTCAGGTAGGTGCTCCTACACCACTACCTCCATTAGGCATTGATTAGTGTTGACCATGAAGCACACTGTATCCTTGTATTTCTCAACTATGGATTGAGGTATCCTTTCTCTACCTTGCATCATGCTTTGGAAGTTCTTAAAGTAACCCCAAAGAGCTATGCTTTGAGCTCTAGTATCACCAATTCCATACATATAGTCTCTAATCTGGATTGCAACCGGTTTGCCATTTTACCAAACCCAACCACTTGATTTGGGTAGCTCATTCATGTAATAGAAGAATAGACACAGTATTAAACAACCATACTTAAAGGAGTTCTTCTTGTCCTTCTTGATCTTCTGTAGGTTTTCTAACAGTTGATTTAAGAGAAGATTACATAGGTCATAGTCTGCATTTTCCCTTAACATTTGATATGTTGCATATATTGCAGTCCCAGACATAGAATTCTCCCTACTAGAATGATAGATCTTATACCCAATTATCATTGAGGCAAATTTGACATCCAGATCTATGATGTCATCTATGGTCATTTCTCTCTTGTCAAACTTAGATTTGGTGGCTTCAGTTACTGTCTGGTTCTTGACAGATTTTAGTGCAGGTAGCCCACTAGATGAATACAGTCTAGTTACTACCCTGATAACATCTTTTGTTATCTTGAAGGGTCTCATTAACCACATGAAGTCATCATGCATCCTGCTTAGGACATACCGGACCCAATCATCTTCTTCAAAATAGGGGAAGTGAATGCAGTGTCTGAAGTGTTTATCTTGGATGGCCTTGTATTGAGGTTTGAGTTCAAAAATCTCATCTATTAGCTGTTTGTGGTAGAGGTCCATCAATTTAGACTCTCCAAATTACTCAATGTTGGCATGAATATAAACCCTAACATCTTCTATGTGCAATACCCCATACGAAATGCTAGAAAATGTGCCTAAAGGATCAACTTCTAGAGATTTATAGGGGTGTTTTTTGAATTTTGGACGCGACCTATTAGTGATCTTAACAACCACTGGAGTAGACATCTTGTAAAATATTTAGAGAGAGATTTTTAGGATGGAAGTAGCTTTTTATGCTTTATGGTTCGAAATAGGAGCTGAAATAAATCAATAGTTGAGTTTGATTTTGTAATTGATCTTTGAGTGAGTTGTAGAAACTTTGATGCAGAGCTCTTCTTTTCTTCTTCTTGAATGCAAATGTGCAAATAATGAGTGAATGAACCCTTTTAACCTTTCGCAAACCCTAATTTCCTTTTGTAATAAATGCACAACATAAGTTATCTGGTTGCCCTGTTTTGAGAGAGATCTTCTCGAATCACTGTGCTGAACTTAGAATCATTATCGGTGAGGATTGACAATGTATCTTATTTTCTTCAATCATGCCATGGATCCGTAGATCAAGGTATTTCAATTTTGAATCATACTAGATCTATCTGTGAAAATCTTGTTTTACTAGATGGTTGTCAAACCGGATCAATTTGAACGGTTAAACTCTTGCAAAACTCCATGCAGATTTTTCATATTTTTACCCAGGGTTATTTAAATATTTTTCTAAGAACCCTTTAATCTGCAACATTCCATGTGCCAAATTTAGGCACTAATTGACTAGCTGGGGGAATTTATTTTTCTTTGTGACTCCCCTTGAGCTAGAGCTCATCTGTTTAGTTTCTGGAGGGAATATTAGGACCAGATTCTGGTGCGGATCCATACCTAATATTTTTTGTACTCTTCTTCACCCAAATCTTGCTCATCTCCCTTTGAACTTCATCCTCATTCTCTTTTCTTTTACCCTTATCTTGTTTTTGATTATGATGCACTAGACCCTTTTCATCCTGATTTTTATTTCTACAAAATTTGGCAATATGACTGGATCTATTGCAATTGTAGCAGATGACATTTCTTGTCTTATTTGATTGATATCCTCTTGATCTGCATTGATTAGCCATATGTCCAATTCTATTGCATGCAAAGCATTTGCCATTGAATGAATTGTTTATTTGCATATTTCTGCATTCAAGAGATTTGTGACCATACCTTTTGTAGTTAAAACATTGTTCAGAGAAGGATGGATTAGTCTGATTCATTCTGCTCCTACACTGAGTTACTTTATGACTAAAATTGTTGCAATTGATGCAGTATCCATTGAAGGATGGATATCTTTGAGCATTTGGTTGCCTTACCGGAGGTCTTCTAGGTCTTTTTCTTTGATTTCCTAATCCAAAATTCTTTTGACCAGATCCAGAGCTTTCACCTTTCTCATATCCCAAGCCACGCTTATCATCTACCCTCTTTTGGCTTTCAAGAAGAACTTCAAGTTGGGATGAGCTTATCTTGAATTTCTCTTTATATTCATTTACTGTTTGAAGATCTTGTTTAAGAGTGTCAATCTGATTCTCAAGTTGTTCTTCATTATCTCTAGCTTCTTCAAGATTAGATTCAAGATGCCTAATTATTCTATCCATTTTGTGGTAGTTGTCTATCTTCTCCTTGAGGGATTGTTTTAGATTATCTTCAATTTTCCTTTTTTCTTCAATTTCTTGGGTGAATCTCATAACCCTTGATTCCATCTCATGCCTTACCATGATGACCTCTTTTGATAGTTTCTGACATAGCTTGTTTTTTTAATCCAGATCTTCATTAGTACCATTGGCTTCACTCTAATTTGCTAATTTTTGAAGTAGTTCCTTTCTCCTCTTCATAGAGATACTCAGTTTTTCTTTTAGATCATTTATGAAATCATCCGCTTGTTTGAGTCTTTCTCTCAAGTTATTGACTTTAGAGTGGGATTGTTCAAGATCATCTAGGGCAAACTAAAGTTGTTCCTTCATACCATACATATCCATTGAGATTCTTAGATCTTCCCCAAGGTGTTAGGCTCTGTTTAGAGGAACTTAGCTCTGATACCAATTTTTGGAAACAAGGTAGATAACTGAGAAGGGGGGTGAATTAGTTATCTTTAAAATTTCCTTTACTTTCTTTTCTTTTGTTATCTTAATAATTAGTGCAACATTAAAGCATATGTGAACATAAAAGAAGAAATAAAATCAACACACATAACACAAGGATTTTTACGTGGAAAACTCTATTAAGGGAAAAACCATGGGGTGACTAACCCAAGATTGTATTCTCTATTAAAAGAATAAAGGAGTATAATATGGCACTTGCCAATTATTGCTCACTACCCGAGCACACTACTCACAAGAGGCACACTGCCTACAAGAACTTATAGAAGGTAATCAGATGTTTGAACTAATGAGAAGCATCCACAAATGCAAGACTTTAGTTTCGGTTAGGCATAATACACTGATTTGATGCACTTCATTATTCCTCTATTTTGATATTGTTACTCTGTCACATACCAAACTTGATCTACTGCTTTCACACCTATCCCTATTTTTCTTCACACTTATTACATTACTTCTCTCCACACACACACACCTACATACTGGAATCCATCTAGTATATATATCCGCATCAAGGATTTCATCAACTTTCTAGTTGGCAACAAGAAAACTCAAGATATTTACAAGTTACTGATCTGTCGGTTGAATCCATGCTTGATTTGTGATGAGTATCAAAAGCATAGGCATAGAAGTCATTAATCATGTCATCCAATAATGTATAATCCCCAAATTGCTTAAACAACACCTTTTACTCATCTGGATTGAAGTCTGATGCTATGTTGGTCAGTTCTTTCTCTGTCTACTCTGCCTGTCTAGAACCCAGCACTCAGATGCTCATATCTTTTTCATGCTTTATCACTGGAGGCTAAATCTCTAGAAATATAGTAGTCATGATACTCCTCTTGACTTATCCAAGTCTGCAACTTGTCGAGTTACACCATCTGAGAGATCTGGACCTAATTGTCGGACCTTGTTGCATACTCTGTTCTTGTTCACTAGACCAAAACAATCTTCAATCTGACTTTTGGTATAGGCATATTATGTACTGTGGATGTGTGGGATAGGCCTTCTTTCCATCAATGACAACACTCATGAATCCACACAATGTCTCTTTCCAACAATGTAGTTGTCCTATCATGTTGCAAACCTAGCATATCCCAAATTGCTTTAGGAGTTATCTGGGCCATGAAGGGGCCATGTTAAATAGAGGTAGTTGGAGGATGAAACAATTCTACACATATGTCAATCAATTCTAGATATGGGTGAATAGTAGGAGCCACAAACTATGCCAATTAAAATGTCTAGACTCTCATTCCAAAAGTTTCTGACTGTCCTTTTGTAGCTTGGATGAGGCACCTCTGATGAGCTCCCTCCTAAAGATTTTTTGGTTTCTTCTGCATATGTGTGTCAAAAATGCCATCTACATAGTCTTTTACTTGTGTATAATATGCACTTACCCCCATATCTAAGACCCTCATCCTTGGATAGCTCACTTTTGGTTGCGCTAGTATAGATGCATAAGATTTGTTTCCTTTCAATTTATCAGATAGCTCGAAAAGCCCTAGCCCCTCCTATGGTGATTGTGGCTCTAATATCTCTATCTCTTTAGAAACCTTAGAAACTCTTGACGCAGCAAGTAAGCAAGAAACTTGAAAATGACTCAAACCTAGCTAGAAACGCAAGCAAGGAATGAAACCTTAGACGCAGAAAGCAGAACTTTGACAATGTAGAATGAGAAAATAGCAAATGCAATAATCTAGGGGGCTTGAAACTTAGTTCAACGAGGCATAATGAAGCATTAATGACCCATCATGTCTTATTAATGGCATTAACACCAAAAAGATGGTTAGTGTATCTTTGAAAATCTATATGGGATGGTCTGTTAGATCAGTATTAAAAAGCAGTGATCTTTTGGAATGATTAGGTACTTTCTTAAAGTTTAAGGAACCACCAAACGGCCTTGCTATGTGCAATTGTCAACAAGAGGGACCAATGTGCTACAGACACGTGTTCTCAGAACACTTATTTAAAAGAGAAAAAATGGGAAAGCAAGACAAAGTGGGAAAGGAATTAAAAGACACCTAACTAAGTATGATACATGGTGGGTTTCAAGACTTATCTAAAATGCTTCAAGAAGATCCCATTTATAGGAATCTCTTCAAGCTCTCCTTCCATACTCTCTAGTTCAAATGTATTTCATTGCTTATAGGAGCAGATCTTAAAAGGACCTATCCATAATGAGTCAAACTTACCTTGTTGGCCTGGTTTAGCAGCTCTCTCATCCCATTTCAGTACCAAAGACCCAACATCAAAATTTGGATTGGAGGTCTTTCTGTCAAACCAATTCTTTACAATCTCCTAATGCTTCATCAATGACTCATGTTCCCTTTCTCTCTTCTCTTGAAACTCCAGTAACTTAGCAAGCCTCACATGCATCGAGCCACTTTCTTCTATCTCCAACTGTTTAAGTAATTGTAAGGCAGGAACTTCTATACTTAGTGGTATCACTACATGCTTTCCATAGACTAACTCATATGGAGACATCTTAGTTACTTGCTTTGGTGTGATTCTATCCACCGATAGTGATGAATTAAGAGACTTGTGCCATTCTCTTTTATGATCAGCCCCCATTCTTTTGATGAGCCTGATTAGGTTCTTAATGGTAGACTCTACCAAACCATTGCCTTGTGGATAGTAATTTGATGAAGTATTCATAAATATTTCATTTTTTAATGTGAATTCTAACAGTCTAGTTCCTAAAAATGCCTTAGCATTATCTGATATGATGGTGTGTGGAGGGCCAAAATGGGTAGTTATCCCCTCTAGAAACTGTAAGATTACCTTTTCAGTAGCTTCCTTGAGTGGCACTACTTCACTCCACCTTGCAAAGTAATCAATTGCAGCAAGGATCCACTTGTATCCCATATTTGACACTGGATTAATCATGCCAATGAAATCTAAACCCCACTAAGCAAAGGGTTCTTCCACTATTATGGGACTTAAGGGCAATGCAACATTTCTTCTTCTCCCAGTATAAAACTGACAAGCCTGACACTCTTTGACCACTCAATAGCAATCTACAAATAGTGTTGGCCAGAAGTAACCAGCTTGTGTCACTTTAATTGTAGTAGTTCTTGCTGAAAAATGTCCCCCTGAGGTTCCATGATGAAACTCATGTAGTATCCTTTGGGCTTCATCACTTTCAACACATAATAACAATATTCCATCAACATTCTTTCTAAATAAAACATGATCAATCAACACAAAATGAACTCCCTGTTGTTTGTAATACCTTCTTTTATTAGAGGAGAGTTCATTAGGGAAAACACCAGTTCTCATGAACTATATTATGTCACTTACCTAAGAATCTTGATCAACCTCTTGGAGTTTCAACATTATTTCAACTTCTGCTTCTTTAGGCATTGATTTCTCTATGTCTTGAGTAATATATTGACAAAGTCCTCTACCTCTAACCAATTTGGCAGGCCTTACCTCTACATCATATTCTAAGATTTTAGTTATCCAATTGGCCCTCTTTTCAATAATTTCGCCTTCCATAATATACTCCCTTACACTAAGGTGGGCTACTAATATTAGGATCTTAATCCCTGTCACTAAATGCCTAAACTTTTTAAGCACTTTTACCATAGCATAAGCTTGTTTTTCAACATAATTATACCTAGATTCATACTCCCTTAAGGTGCTGGAGAAGAATGCAATTGGATGCTCTCCTTCTTTGTCATCTTTCTGGTTCAGAATAGCTGCAACACTATGTTCTCCTCCATATACATACATTATAAAGGGCTTAGAGAAATCTAGATTTCTTAGTACTGGTGCATTGGAAATGGCTTTCTAGACTTCTTCAAAATCTTGTCTCCCTTAAGTAGTCCATTTGAAAAATAAATCTTTTTTTAGTAGCAGAGTGATTGGCCTAACTAGCCTTACAAAATTAGATATAAATCAAGTAACAAAATTGATCTTACCCAAAAAGGACTGAACTATCTTTTTGTTGACTAACAAAGATAGATTTAGTATGGCTGTGACTCACTCTGGATCAATAGAAATTCCATCTTTTGAAACAATGTGTCCCAGAAGTTTCCCTTGGGGCATAGTAAAAATACACTTCCAAGAATTTAGGGAGATCCCAAACTCCTGACATTTCTGAAAAACAACTTCTAGGTGCTCAAAGTGATCTTTGGCATATTTGGTAAATATAGTCAGGTTGTCCAAATAGAACAAAATGATCTTATTTATAAGGTCTCCAAATGCTATGTCCATGGTGTACTGAAAAGTGGCTCTAGCATTTGAAAGACCAATGAATGTACCCTAAGAAACAATCAAGCAAAGAAAACCTCTCTGGTCTAACCACTATTTAAAAATTTGTTCCATGGATGGCAGGGGGTAATGATCCTTCAATGATGCTTTACTTAGGTCTTTGAAGTCTACACAAAGTCTTATGTCCCCATTCTTTTTTCTTACCGGCACTAAGTTAGAGACCCAAGTTGAATGTTTAATTGGAAAAATAATTTTGGATTCTAGAAGCTTTTGCAATTTATCCACCATTAAAGGCTCAATCTTAGGATTCACTGGTCTTTGTTTCTAATGGACTAGTTTTGACCCTTCAGCAAGTTCTATGGTATGTTGAATGATGTCTCTATTATAACCATGAAGGTCATCATAGGTCCATGCAATTACTCTATCATACTTATTACACAAAGAAATCAGCTTATCCTTTTCCTCTTGGGCAGTAGCATTGCCTACCTTCAACTTTCTTCCTTCACTGACTTCAATTTCAGAATAATCATCTTTGCTTGCCTTAAACTTCCTCTTATCTAGGCTTGCATCATCTTGGTCAAACAGATTTTCCATTGTGATCAATACCTTTGGAAGCTTATTAGACTTCAATTGGATAATTTGGTCACCATATGCCTCTTCAATCTTAGGTTGTAATTGGTCAGCAAATTCTCCTGATTGATGCAGAAACAAAAGTATCTAGAGATCATTATCAAAGACTTGCCAGTTCTAGACATTGTCTGGGATTGCTGGTCTCACTATCACCTTCACTACCTCATTGTTAATGAGCAGGTCACTCACTGGGTCAAATTAGGAACCAATTTGTGCCATTTTGTCTGCCTCAGTGTTTTGGGTTCTAGGGACAACTTCTATGTTAAAAGCATCAAAACCATCTATTAGATCCTAGATTCTATGGTGATAAGATCTCATTCTTACATTCTTTGCCACATCTTTCTCCCTGATTTGTTTCACAACCAGTTCTGAATCACCCTTGACTACTAGATTCTTTATCCCTTTCTTCTTGGCTAGAATAAGACCATGCACCAAAGACTCATACTCCACATCATTATTTGTGAAAGAAAATTGAAAGTGTATGGCTCTAAGAATTTTCTCACCATTTGGAGCAGTGAGACATATACCTACTTCTGCACCATTCTTACTTCTAGCCCCATCAAAATTCAAGGTCTAGTTTTCTAAGTCTCTGTCAAGATCTTCCTTTTCAGATATTTCTTTCCTCATAATATTTGGTATTTCTTGGCCTTCTTCAAAAATAACATAAGTGTCCAAACCAATAGAGTCATAATTTCCATAAGGGTCACTCTACATCATGGTCATTAGTTGACTGTTTTCTTCTTCTTGTTGATCATATTCAGTCCATTCTCCTACTTCTTCAACAAAAACTCTCTCCTCCCTTTTCATCATAGCATGGGATTCTTCAATCCTTGGAGCTGGTTCTTCAGTAATATGATCTTTGGATAGAGGTTCAAATAGTACCTTCATATTTGTTCCATTCGTAGTTCTCAAAATTAGATGTGACCAATCAAGTGACTTGTATCCTCCTATCTTAGCTGTGAAATCTCTAGATAGGCCTAGACCAAAGACAAGGGGAATGTCTATAGCCACTACGTCTTGTAGGACAGTGATATTTGGGCAAGTATACAGCTGCAATGGGAGTTGTTTAATCCTTCCTATGGCTTGGAAAGAATTCCCATCTAATTGCATGACCCCTTTACCTAGTGGCTCATATTTTATCTTTAAAACATTTTCTATCTATTTTGGGATGACTGTAGTACTAGCCCCAGAATCTATCATTGAGTTGTGCAACAATTTCTTTCCCACTTTTAAAGTTAGATAAAATAGATCTGGCTTAGATTTTCTTACCTCTAGTTTAGCATTCAATAGAGTAGCTGACTGCAAGGGTTGAGTGTCCTTATTTTGAATCTTTCCTTTGTTGGTACCTCCTTTTGTACTGATAGGTTTGGGATCAACCTAAATTTGTAGTGCTTCTTGCAACAATGTCTTTTGCTCAGGAATGGCCAGCGTATCCCATAATGATACATGAGTAGGGGTCTTCTTCAGCTATTCTACCACATTCATGGGTCCTAATGTCTATGTCTTTGGGTAGTAAGGATATTTTTCTCTTTCCAGTACTGGGTTAGAGACTGCTTGATTCTGGGTCAGCTAGGGTACTCCTTGTCTTGAAGTCAAATTATAGTGAACCTAGAAGGGAGGGACCCCAGCTACTTCATTATTTATAGCTTCAGGTTGTTCCACCATCCTCCTCTTTGATATGGTATAGTAATCAGACTATACTAAGGGTTTCTTGGAGGTAGATGCTTCATTCAAGAATACTGAATCTTCATCTTCAATCCATGAAAACAAAGAATATTTTGGGGAAATCTCTTCTTCTTGTTGAATGGATGTTCCTTGCATTTGAGTCACCCTTACTGCATTCTAGACACTAGGTGACTGATATGGAAGAACATTAAACATCATAGCTTGACTTTCCATCCTTCTCTATTATGCTATCTTTTGTTGTAAATTGCTTCTAAGGCAATCTCTAGGCATATGGGCATTATTGCAAGGAAAACACCAAGCATTAGCATCTTCTGCTAAATTGTTTTGTCCTGGAACCATTTCTCTACCTGGGTTGGGAGGGACAACTTGCAATGGTGTGGGAACTATGACCAACTGGTTTGAGGGCTGGGGATTATTTAGTCTTTGAACACCTTGGTATTGGTTTGGCTGATATGGGGGTCTATTTCCTTGGAATCCCTCATAAGGAGGCTTTGGGTAAGAAGTTTGTTACCTCTTGAGATTAATAATCTTTTTTGAAAAGGTCCTAAGGATGTTCTTGACATCATCCATTTAGATGGGGGGAGAGGATGTTGACACAGTGGGTTGTTGAGATGTTGGGAAGGTGTACATGGATACAGGCACAAATGGTGGATTAGGGACTTCTTGAGGAAAAGGAATAGAAATTTTTGGGAACATAGGCATAGGAGGCCTTGGAGGCAATTTTCTAGCATCTATCAGATTGTTCTCATCTCTTACAGCTAATTCATATGCGTCTGGTAGGGTCTGCCCCCTAGGGACTAAGTCATCATAGAGATATCAGAATTGAAAGCTTTGAGGTAGAATACAATAGCCATACTTGATGGTGGCCTAGATATAGTAGGGATTCTATCCTAGGTCATTTGAAACCTAGTGTTGAAGTTTGTTATAGCTTCTTGTTGTGCCCTCTTTATAGTGATCAATTGTTGTAGCAGGGAGGCTTTGTCACCCTTTTCACTAAATCTTGCAAAGAAGGAATCTCCAAGTTGGTCCCAAGTCGATATTAAATTTGGGGTCAAAGATCTATACCAATCTAGAGCCTTCCCTTTGAAAAAAACCACCAACAACTTGATAGCTACATTTTGTACGATAATAACATGCACTACACACACATCTAATACATCTTGGAGATGCTCCCCTAGTGTCTTGGAATCTTGTCCATTGAATTTAGGTAAATCTTTCAAAGCATTAGCTGGAATTGGATCCCAAGTATCTAATGGTGTCGGAAGAATGAGAGGACTGCTATTGTTCTAATTTGCATAGTTTCGTAGAGGTACAGGTGCTCCCATGTTTTCTCTTGATGCTATTGCTACTCGATTTAGTCTTCTTCTTGGAGTGGTTACTAATGAAGGCAGTAATATCCCTGAATTAGTGGCTGATTGTGTTCTTGTTTTTGGTCCATAACTTTGACTCCTCAATGCTCTCTGGTTCATATGATCTTGATCAAAATTCAAGAAAGGTCCCACCAATCAAAAATTGTTGATGTATAAAATTGCACGGATTCCAGCACCAACATGGGAAGTTTCAAGAATGTGGGACTTGACACTTGAAACAACCTCCAAATTTTATAGAAGCTAGCTCTTCCTATTTGAATGGGGTTTAGGTAAAGTGAAGAAAAAAAAAGATTATGGATACAATAAACAGAACTTCTAATTCTATGGCAATGCGCCTGATTTAAATGTATTTCAACAACTAGCACAGTGATCAAATTCTCATGATTTAACTATATTAAAGAGAAAATGTTGCATGATTAACATAGATAGATTGTAAATTAATTCAAAATCATAAGACTAACTTAGTAGATTGATATCGAGATAGAAAATACCACCAATGGCATAGAATAGGGCTTCTTTGATTAAAAATTTGGCTAAGTACAAAAGGCACAGATATATCAGCTTCCTTCTTTTGAAATAGATAAACTAAGGTAGAATGATATAATTTGATCACAAAAAAAATCTCTAAATTCTTAATCAATGATCCTATCTGAGCTACAAAATCTTCATGTATTTATAGCCACAAAATTTGACTCAAGATCGTCTTCAACCGCCTAGAATCTTAACGGCACCAATAGAACTGGAATTCAACTAGGACTCAAATTAACACTGAGAATCTCCTCAAATCTGTAGCCGTCTTCCCTTGCACACTCATTGATTGAGCAATAAAATATTTGGCACTGTAACTGCAATCTTATTGCAACACATGGCATCACCCGTGAGATCTCAAACGGCTCCAGAATATACCACTTGACACCTTCTACTCAATGCTTAGCTTCCCTTCCATTCAAAAGAGACACACAGAATACCACCACTTGTTGCCATCCACCACACTTGAAACTTGATATGTAGCAACACCTGAGAACCAAAACTGGGACACTTGGCTTTCTTTGCCCATCCTGAAAGCTACTTTACTTTATGCCTTAAATACCCAGAGCAATGACACTTGTCATACACCATGTCAGTTATAAACTTCAACTTTACCTTGCGGGACCCATCATATGTTTCTTTAACTTTATAGCTTAACATAAATAAGTGACATGTAGTGCCATCCACCATAAAGCAATAATAAGAATGTGGCACCCTCTGGCTGTTTCTAAAGCTTATCAAAAGAGTCTCTCAAAGTCCCACGAAGACAACACTTGTCATACCCTATGTACAACTAAAACATATAAGAGAAATATATGTGGCAACCTCTAGTAGCACCAAAGCTTCTTCTATAACACCTCCCATGTGCAGCACGTGGCACCCTTTGCTACATCCAAAAACTATGTCATAACATCTCGAGCCCACCATATATATCTCGGTGCCTCAAAAGCTATCGCAAAAAGAAAATATGCAGCACTATCCGCTACTGCAACAAAAAGACACTTAGAAACATTTGTGGGCAAGCTGTAGCAAAAGAAACTATTTACCAAGGCTTGCGGCAGTGGCACGTGGTGCACTCTACATGAAGAAAGAAACTTAATAAAAAGATACACAACCAAGGATACGCAACACCTTCTACACATGAGAGTTATGAAGCATAAAAGAAGCACACGACATTCCCTACTCAACACTAGATTTTACACATGGCAGCCTCGTAGGTAATTTAGCATTCTCCTTAGAGGTCCTCCATATTGACACATGGCACATTTTGCACATAGGAAACATATAGCAATAGGAATATCAACATAAACTATAGAAACATTGAGCCGCAACCAAGCAAAAACAAAATGTAGAGTTTGGTTCTACAGGACTCAAGCAAGCTCCTAGGGCCTGGTATGCAAGGTTGGATAAGTACTTATTGCGGTTAGGATTTAGTAAAGGTACTATTGACATTAATCTTTATTTCAAGATTAATGGTGATCAAGTCTTGATTATTGAAGTATTTGTTGAAGTCTTTGAATAATCCCTTAGTGGATTTTTAACTTTAAAGATCCTCCTAGGCTCTTTATTATCCAAATACTTGGATTGCATCATCCTTGCCTACTTTAAATGGGGCTTCATGTACATTTTCCATGCCAATTTTTCTCCTAGGGATATGTACATCTTTTACTTAGCTTTTTGTGAATATCAATATTGGCTTATATGTACAATATTACTTTGTGGAAGTGTTCTCATTTTTACTAGTTGATCTTGGATGTTATTTCTAACATGGCATCAGAGTGATACTAGTAAAATGTTTCTTGATTTGAGTGAGTTCTACATTTATCCGATGCAAGAGTTCATCTTGGAGGCAAACGGACGCTGTGATTATGTTCAAAAGGTACGAGACAACTAAGGTGAACCTTCAAACAATGATTTTTTTTATTCAACATGGGTAAACACTTTTGATTGAAGCTATGAACTAGGTACAACATCAAGTGGATGGGGGGAGACTGGACCTCGTGACCTCATGCCTACCACAGGAATCTCTCACCAATCGAGCCTGGCCCCCTGCCCTTCAAAAAACAATTTTCAATAAAATTAATTTTTGTAAAAGAATTTTACCCCTTGCCTAAGGTATTGTATGGTCATATTGTCATATTTGTACTGTATGGAATTTTTTGTTCAAAGAAAAAATTAGTAGAGGGCATTCTGCCCCCTGCCACAATTAAAATAGTAGTTTTTTGGAGGTTACTTTTGCACATTCTATGGTCTCTTAGCCTGTCCAAACCCTTCAAACCCAGTTTTCACAATATTTTGTAGTTTTTGGTTTGTGTGTTGGTCATTTGGACAACTTTGCAAGTCTAGGTGATTGAAGCACTCAAACCTATTTTAAGGTCCCCTCAGCCCTAGTTAAATAGTTTCTCACATTTTTTGGCTACTCTTTGGTATCCTCTACCAGCTCAAACCCTCAGCTCTGAGACCAGCCCTCCTTCATTTTTGGGTTCTTGACCTTCTTGGATCACTCATCGACCTGCTTTTTAGATTTCAAGCATCCTCATGGTCTTCTTGGCATTGCCTCGGCTCTATTTTGGAAGTTCACATAGGCCTTTCTAGTCACCCTACACCCTATACACCATGCTTGGGTTCTTCAATCTCCCAACACCCTATTTATTAGCCAATTTTTGGTTGAGTTGATTCACAAGCTTGGATTCTGACATTTATTGTTTACAATTTTCTCACTGTTCAAATATTTCAAAACTACCAGAGTTTTTTACAACCATAGAGGTCACAATTACCTCTAAGTACCCTTCTAGAGTAGTGGCAACAAGTTCACCATCATCAGGCCTGGTCTTCTCTCCAACAACTTCTTAGATCTTCCATCATTCTACAAATCTTGTAGTCTCCACACACTAAAGCCTTCAATGGCTTTCATCTGGTCGGTTGATGTCTCCATCAAAGTTTTCATTTCCATCCCTATCCACTTCATTAGGCTTTTGTTTCAAGTTTTTTTTTCAATCAAGTTCCAAGTAGTTCAGCCATTCAATAACCTCCTTGGAATCCTATCATCACTCCTTTCATACTCCTATTTAGGACTCTACATATTGGCTATGTTACATCCCCAACTTATGGTTTAGCTTAATCTTGCTTTTGTGTGGTAATCAGGATGATTAATCATAGTTTAATGATTAGATGTTTGTAGAAAATATCAGATTTAATCATTGATTATGTGAATACTGATTAATGTTAGTTAGACATGAGATTACATGTTGATATGATTATTTAATTATAATGATTAGCGAATCAAATGAAGATACACTGATCATGGTTATATGGTTTCAAGTGTAAACAGGAAAGAATCCTCTGCCAAGAACAGAAGGAGATTGTCATCCAAGAGGAGGAGATAGATGTTTGGAAGAGGTTAGATTGCCATCTGAGTATCAGACCTAGTCATTAATAATTTTAGATTGAGTACGCCTTACCTAGTTAATTGTTTTCCAATTCTTTTAGTGTCATCTTGTCAAGGTGAGGTATCTCGACATTTCTCATGTTGATTTGATTAATGATGATTTTAGAACGTCTATTCTAGTTGATGGGTGATTTCATCGGGTTGTCAAGATTTTCCTTGTTCCCTTATCCAATTTCTGACTAGGATTTTGTGACTATTATTATTATTTATTTTAAATTTTGTTTATGGTCAACATGGCGATGAAGGGAGAGTAGTACTTGACGCCAAAATCACATTTTGATTTTGCCACCCTATTGTTGAAGTTGTCATTTGATAATATTTTAGATTATTTTGTTTATTCTTAAACATCATGTAGATGCAAGGGAAATTTTTTTCAACATAATTATGCTAGCCCTTATCATATGGAACTTATCCTATTTACTATCCACACTACCACTCTATTATGGAGGATAGTGGACTGTTGGATTCCCAAAAGGCTATGAGTGGCAAAGTTCGTTATGGGGTTTTACCCCTATGTGGACCAAAAAAGGTGGTAGGCTATGTTGCATGTGATGCATGCAAAAGTGGAAATGAAGCCTTTGGTTTTGGGTTATGTGTTTTCAGTATGCTCTAGGAGAGCAAGAACAATGGAAACAGAGTCAAAGGTTTCATAGCTATGTGGAGAGAACCCATGAGCTCAAGATAGAGCTATTAAAGGATAATTGCAAGTGACCCTCGATAGGGTAATCCCAGTGACTAAACTTTAACTGGTATGAATCCTAGTAATGCTATTATATTTGCATTCTGTATGAGGTTGACTATGTTGACATGAAGTGATATTATTTACCCACTACGTTATCAAAATAGGCCTTTGAGGCTGCAAGTGATACTGTGTGTAAACTTCATTGTATGCAATCTCGTGTGAAAACTTCACTGTAGAAATGTGTATTAACTATGATATTTCAAGACAATGTTGTGTTTATCTATATAACTTCATAAACAATGTTATGTTTAAACTGATACATTCCCATAGAGAATGCTACGTTTAAACTATTACTCTTTTGTAGCCATTGCTAGAAGACCACCATGATACCACATATACTACAGGGTTATCTTTATAGGACTTCAAGGCCATTTATACATTTATAATGTAAAGTCTATAAGCATTGTTTATAAGCATGTTGTCTGAGCTTGTAAGGTTGAGCCTATGTATTGCAGTCACATGCAAGAAGCTGGGTGTCGATATGGCAAGGGCTTACATTAGTTCTTTCATTCTTTGAAACTCTCTTTATTACTATATGAGCCGACTATCCTCACTGTTGTCAATACATTAAACCATAATGGCTATGTATGGGTATTATGTATTCTATCTTGGAGTAGGCCGAGAGCCTCACTCAAGCCTTAATTACATTATCATTAATATTTAACCTTGGTTGTGCACAAGGCACATAGTAATTAGCCAAGAAGACTGGTAATAAGAGTACTTAACTATTATGGATAGTAATAATAATTACTACGATGCATCATTTGTATTTTCAAGTATATGTTGACTCCTCATGAAAGAAGGATAAATTGGATAAAAAAGTAAATGGTATTATTTGTGGGCAGCCTTATGTGCATTCCCAGGAGTATTGGAGAAATTATTTCTCCTAGATAATTATTTACTTATGAGAATGAATACTATGAATAGTATGAAACTCTTGCATTTAATATAAATGAAAGCCGTCTCTTTTCAAATGGCCTTACTTCACAAAAGAAGTATGAGATATTAAAACCCATGTGGATACTTGGGATAAAGCCTTTTTAATAAGACCGGTTTACTAGACTATTATGATATAAGTCTTGGATGACATGAATTGAATGTAAATCTTGTGATAAGACAAACATGAAGCTGAGAACCTACACATCATAAGTTGAACAACATGATTCATCTATTGTCATTTTGAAAAGGAGGGAATAGAGTGACATGGAGTCATAGGTTCCCTGTTGTGAAAACAACATAACATAACTAAATGAACTCCTAAGATAGAAGTTGGTCATCCTAGAGTTGGACTGAGAATGAACTGTGAAGTTAGGGTGAAAATTAGGTCTGAATCATAAACAACAAACTATCAAACCCTAACAAGCACAATGAAGTACAAGATAGCATGAAAATCAAAACACAAAGTAAATGCAAACTAAATCTCCATGCTACGCTTGGTTTATCTCCATTCCTATTCTCAACCTCACATGGGCATGCAAGATTTTGAAGGTTGAATATGGGAGGAATATTGGTTTCATTCTAGGAGAATAACCATACTCAAAAGATAGATATTCGAATGGCTCATGAGAGGGTTAATTTATAGGAAAGGGCTGATTTGAATTGACGGTTGAGATTGAAAGTTGTTTTCAACGATGTGGATGGCTAGGATCGAATAGGGTTTTGCACTCCATGAGGAGTTGTAGTCATGTGACAAGTGTAGGGTAGACCTAATTTAAACAAAAGATTATTTAAATTAGTTGTGCATGTGACATATGACATGTGTTTGAATGTTATGAGAGGTGAGGGAATAAATGAAATATTTAATTTGAATTATTTGGGACTTCTGAAAGGGGAATTAATTAAATAAATGGGATTTATTTAATTAATTGGTTAAGTGATTAGGATTGTATTAGGAGTGGGATTATGCAAGAGACCTAGGACAAAATGTTGCAAGATGTCTCACAAGGTGATGTTGCAAGGCATGGACAAGTTTAGGTGTCTACATTTTGCCCCTCTTTGAGATGATGTTACGAATGTTGTGACTAAGAGAAGTAACATCATTTCAAAGAAGCTAAGGTATTGATAGAGGAAAAGGATGATGAAATGAGATGTTGATGTCCCCTCGAGAGGATAGGTGGGTTCGATAAACATGGGTAGGCTCTCAAAAAATGAAAGGGATTGGTCAAGGAAGAAAGATGCAAGAAATGATGGAAGAAGTGAATGATATGTTATGCTGCAATGAAGGTGAGTGTTGTGTGGTTACACAACACGCCCCATTTTAACTTGGCAAAACAGGGACCCAACTTTTGGCTTGGCTTGTGTTGTCTGCTTTCTGGCAGTTTGGTAAAAATGAGTCAGGTGCATCATCATCATGATATTCGATGAGGTAGGTCATCATCATGAGGTCAGTTTGTCAAAGTTCATATTTTGTTTCTATGACCTCATATTTAGAAAGAGATTGAAATTCCATGCAGGTTTGCCTTTTACATCACCCTAAAATTCGTCCATATGAGGGAGTTATGAACAGTCAAAGTTTTGGTCAAACCTGATAATCGCAAGAGGATCATCATATTTTTATCCTCAGTCATGTTGTCAAGGTCATCATGATCTTGATCTATCACCTGATAAAAATCATGCAGTCCCAATATCTGGATGTCAATTTTGGGTGATAGTGTGTTTTACCCGTCAAATGACCTTATGCGCATCGTGAGCATCATGTTTTTAGGGTAACCCGATATTTCATAACAACGATATCATGAGATTTTTACATCACTTGATATTATAATATCATGCTGATATTATAATATCACCCTGCTTGGAAAATCCACCATCTGCATATTTGCATGCGCATGTCAAAGTCCTATCGAAGCGTCATCATCCTGATCTTTCAAGAGAGGGTCATATTTGCTGATAATCGCTAATATGATGATGACGTCATCATATCCTCCTGATCTCCTTTTGCATGATCATGATGATCACCCTATCTTTTAAGGGAGGGTGATATTCTCAGCAGCATGATCCAGTTCGCGAATATGATGATGACGTCATGTTCTAAGTTTAACAAAAGCCCCGGATATCCTGATGATCATCATCATCCTGATCTTTCGAGAGGGTTACCTTGGCCGCAAAGGGGTCATATTTCATTCACCACCTGATCATCTTCCTTAGGTGACCCGATATTACATTTATCCCCTGATCTTAACTAAACATGATGGTGACGTCATCTTTTGCATTTTAATGAAGCCCGGATATGACGATGACGTCACCATCATATTCCATTCCTCAGCAGCAGGATCATATTTCATATCCTCCTATTTTCCTTCGACATGATGATGATGATGTCATTCTTTTCCCCAATATACAGAAGCGAAACATGACGGTGACCTCATCAGGACATTCGAGGAGGGGGAGCATCATATTTTGCAATATCCTGTAGAATATACAAAGCTGGATTTGAAATAATTTGTTAAAAGCGATTGATTCCTCGTATATTTTGCGGTGCATATGCAGATTTAGAACCCGATATACAAGAAAATGGGCGGGAAAACAGAGCGATAGAAATTTGAAAGCGCGACTGCCTGATTTTTGGTCAACGATGGTTGACCCAAGTGTTTTAACGCTGTTTATGCATTTAGTGCATAATTTTCCACTGATTTGGAGCCCGATTGCCTGTAGCTACACATTTTGAGGCATGTTTAATAAAATGTTTAAATTCCTGTTGTTTATCCACATGATGATGAACTTAATGTTTGTCTGTTTATTGCAGGAAGTCCCGGAGCTGCTGAAGCTGATAATTACAAAGTTGCACATGGAGGCAACATGAACCAGAAGTGAGGAGGATATTGTCAAATATGCTGTTTGCCAGCTGGAGACTGAATCAAATCAAAGATGCTAGAATATTCTGTGCCAGCTGTACATTTGCCAACTGGCGAAGCATGTGCTTTTCATCTGGACCGTTGATTATTATGAGAGGATCCTGATCCTTGGATCATTGTAACTGTTTTCTGGCATTTGCTCTATATAAGAGCCAGAGCTTGTCAAATATAGGGGACATTAATAGATAGATATATCTGGCACATTAAGGCCAATTACTGTAGAATCAATTAGGAGATCGGATTACTGAGACTAATGAGGATAGAATTGTTGAAATGTCAAGGTTCTTTCTTCAGATCACTGTAAATGTACCTGTTCTTGAGCATACTGAATGGATATGAAGTTTCAGATTACATCCTGATTGTAAATTTTACGTAATCTTCTTGTTGATTTCTGGATATGTACTGGTGAATGCTGTGTTCAACTGGAAGCGCTTTCATTTCATTACATGTTGTTGTCAACTTTTCCTTTGAAGATTTGCACTGGATCATGCGGATTTGTGGAATGTCCTCGTGAAGTATGATTCTAGTTTCCTTCTTTTCATTGCATGTATGGGAGCTTGTATGTGGATCAGTGATCTAAGTCAAGTAGTTTTGGGAATCTCATTCTTTAACCCTTTTCCTTTTTTAATTTCATAAATTCATCACCATAACTGCAAGTCATGATAAATAACAAGTAGAACAGAGAGGTATGCTGAAATCCCGTAGGTAACTGAAAATCATTAGCATATTTGAGTTAAATGCATGTAGTATTGAAAATATCATGCAAAGAATTGTAAATAATGGTAGAAATCATGCAAATATCAGTCTGTAGGCACATTATTTTACTAAATTCATAGTGCAGAGGTAGAATTATTGGAGATTTATGTAGAGCAGACATACAGAGCAGGATATTTGGAGGAATAATGATGAACTTTGCAGAAATACGTAAGGCCCCTAAATGGAAAACAGCAACACACATCAACCACTGAGTAACGTCAGTAGATTAAGACCTAATCAACGGAGACTTGGGATCATGAATTCTCTGAATTCATCGTATCTTTCAAGATGAGTAAAGGTTGTTGTGTAACTTTTATTCTATGTTTGTTTGTGACTAACAATCATGACCAACAGTGAGGAACCATGAATTTTGATATGGCACTAGACATTATGAACCAAGGTATAAGGACCAAAGTGATGATGTGTCTTATGCACTAGCGTAATACAACCTTGTCTAGATACAAGATGTGAATATTAGCTGATTTGGATTTGATACAAATGAAAGATACAATGATAACACACATAAGCAAGCAAGCATGCATAAATGATACAAAACAACAAGGTATTACCCCTATCAAGCTATAAACCAATGATTAAGTGATTGATTGATTGATGATGAATGATGTCTGGTTTCAGGAAATGAAACATGTCATATAAGATGCCTGGTCTAGTTTCGACAATGCAACATCCAGTATAAGACAATTGATATGATTGATTGACACTAGTGTTGTTGGCCATGCAAATCAATACTAGGATTTGATTGATTGATTGATTGATTTAGTTTACATTAAGGCTAGGATCAAGACCATTGATGTAATTGGATAATTTGACAAGATTGATTGACTTGATTGGTATGGATTAAGTATTGACTTCCATTTGGATCATTGCTTGGAATGACAATATTGAATTAATGTGATGGAATGACTTGATTTAATGAAGATTGATTGGAAGAATTGATTTGATGGAAGAATTGAAGGAGTGATTTGATTGGAATGAATAATGATGATGAATTGATTTGATGGAATTGATTAAGTGAATTGATTTGATTAGATTGATTTATTACTTGGCTTTTTTTGAATATTTAATTTTTTTTGTATTTTGGAAATGTTGTGATTGTTTTGTGTTTTGAAATGTTTTGATTTTTTTGTGTAATGGGTAAAATGGGATAATAAAATGAATTATAAAACACCAAATAACATCAATGAAATGTGCAAATAACAAAATCTTTAAAATAAGAATGATACTTAGAACCTTTGTTACCTTGCGATTTCCATTGCTCGCCTATTCTCTTTTGATCTTTTGGTGATGAATGTAGCCCTCAAGAAGCTTGCTTCCTTGCTTTGATTCCTCAAGATGATAAGGAGAAATGGCTCGGCTATTGTTGTGTTGAAGGTGAGCTTCAACACAATATGAAATGGATAATAAATGATGTGAGAGTGGGGGTGCCAATGGCGCACTATGGATTCTGCAGCATAAGTTTACTTCAAAGCTTCATGATATGAAATGGAAGAATAGAGCTATATTTATAGAGTTGTGAGAGAGAAGATCAACGGTGTAGAAGAAACAAGAAGATCAATGGTAGAGGATGTTTAAGAACGTGCGCAAAGAGAAGGAGGACATGTGTCATTCAAAAAGATGTTTTGTTGAGTTAACTGCTTTCTTGATGAACATGATCTTTTATTTCAAAAACTAGAATATATTTTTCTAATTTAAGAATTTGTTGATAAAAGCAAAGTTGCTTTAAATCAGTTAACTCAGCTTTTGCTTTTATATGACAAGAAGAATTTATTTTTAGAAGATTTTGAAGATTTTTTAGAAGATAAGAAAGTGAATTAAATAAATAAATATATTTAATTATATGCACATGATTTGGAAGAATAAATAAAATATTTAATTATATTTTATTTTTGGAGAGTGAGAATTTAGATAAATTTAATTGATTTATTTAAATCTGGAGGAATAAATGACTTAATTAAATAATTTAGAATTATTTAATTGTTTTGGAAGAATTAAATTAAATAAAGGATTTATTTAATTTTGACTTTAGAAGAGGCAATTAAATACTTTGATATTTAATTAACTTTGAGGAATATGAATCAAATAAATAAATTTGTTTATTTATTTATTGATAGAGGAAATAGACTTAAATAAATATTAAGAATATTTATTTGGACAGAGTCATGTCATTTTTAGGTGTATACATTTTGCCCCTCTTTGATGCAATGTGTTTTATCACGTTGTTTCAAAGAATAAGAATTTTTGACAATGCTACATGCCCCAGTTTGCCCCTAGTACAGGTTTAACAATGATAGGATGCCTCCTCAGGAGATTGGACTGGGAGAAGGCAGAAGGCATGAGACAGACAATCTCATGATGAAGAAGGTGAAAGACAGGTTAGGATGAAGAAAAGAGATGAATGATGCTATGCAAGATAAAATGATAACACACACAAGCAAGCAAGCAAAAATGATACAAGAACAAACAAGGTATTGCCCCTATCAAGCGGTAAACCAATGATTGATCTATATGATATATGATGGTGTTGTCATGGCGGGGAATGATAGATCCGTAGAACAACACAAGGATACTGTCTAGTTTCAGGAAATGAAACATGTCGTGTAAGACATGTGTGTTGGTCTAATTTTGACAATGCAACATCCTGTATAAGACAATTGAGTGATTATAATTGATTGAGTTGGTTTACAACTAGACAAGGATCAAGACCACTGATTGTGAGTGGATCATTTGACAAGATTGACTAACATGATTGGTATGGATTAAGGATAGACTTGCATTTGGATCATTGCTCAGATTGACAACTAGAACTGTTGACAAGAGATACAATGATAGATAGAAATTTGATTCATAGAAGAATGACTCGATAGAAGGAATCACAAGCTTTTGCAAACATTGATACTCTGCATAGAATCTTTCTTGCATGGGATATGGATGTAAAATGCAATTGGATATGGATATGGATATGGAATGCAATTGGATACGTTATGGATATGGATATGGATACATATATGCGATGTAATTGGATACGTTATGGATATGGATAAAGAATACTTTCTAAATATGTTATGGATATGGATATTTACCATCTTGATATTGTAAGTATTTTGAAGTGCTTATTTCATCATCGCGCATTTATTATGTTGTAAGAAAATAGAAGCATCTAGGTATATTTAAACCAAGATGACCTGAGTATTTCTTGCATTTCAACAGACAAGGATTGCCCCTTTTCATGCTCAGACCTTTGAAAGTCCTCAATGATCTTTTACTGATCATGTTGTTAGACAAAAGTCATCACATTACTAAAGTTTGATCCTAAAATAGCAGACAAAGAAAATGATTATGCCCCCATCATAGCATCTCTATCTTTTGGCATCCTTGAGTAGCATAGAAAGACATAATAATGAAAAAAATCAAGACCTTGTAAGTTAACTAATATAAAAACACAAAGCATTCTTGTAGTAGATGTGTCTTCTTGCCATAATTGATATAGAGTCATTTTGAGTGTTTTGGTATGGTGTTCTACTTTTTCTTTGGATAGGGTGATGTTCTGCACCAAGATTTTTGTTGTTTTGGGAAGTTTGCTTTGCTGTGTGTGCTTGTCTAGTGAAAGATATCACAATCCTTTATTGGTATCCTCTTAGAACATGTGGCATTCAAGAATCAAAATCTGCAACCAGGTCGAGGAGTTGCCCCCAGTTTAGACAAAGGATCGACTTATTATGGATGACACGACAAACAGACATGGAGAGACGGAACCTAAGGGACTTACCCAGTGCCTCGGGGGCTCATTGCTAAATGTCCTTACCTACGTGAGGAGGTAGAGGCAACGTAGTTCGGGGTGAACCTGATGGATCTAAGACCTAGGCGATGGCATAGACACAAAGATGGCATGGACAATAGGATAGATGAAACTTGAAGGAATGGAGAGTAAAGAAGCAGAGTGGAGTGGAGCCTCAGGGGCACATTGATAATGGCCTTGCCTACGTGATAGCTCAGAGGCGACATAGTTCAACAATGGTTCAAAGAACTAGTTTAGGATGGATGATATGATGGACACACAAGAGACATTAGGGTCACAACAGATGGAGGAAGCAATTTGTCACAGATTGCACCTATTTACCAGGTTTTCACCACTTGCTTTTATTTGGACAGTAGCTAAAAGTACACATGACAACTGTTTGCTAGGTTTTTGCCATGGTAGCTATCCTAGGTGGCTGTTTGCTAGGTTTTCACAATAGGATGATTTTTTTGTTATTTTTCCATTTATTTTTATTTTTTTTGTTTGTTTTTTATCACTTTTCTAATTTATTTTTTTGAATTATTAAGGACTCCCTTGCATTGGGGTTTTTAGGTATAGAACTTACAAAGATGCATGCTATTGATAGGATCATCAAATAGTTCACCTTCAGATGTAGCCAATTGATATGCTCCTAATCCATAGACTGCAATGATGACATAGGGACCCAACCAGTTGGGGTCGAACTTGCTTTTTTTCTCTCGATCTTGCTAATTTCTAGGGTTTTCTCTGAGGACTAGATCACCAACTTGGAAAACTTGAGGCTTTACCCTATGGTTATAGCTTTTGGACATTTGTTTTTGATAAGCTTTTAAGTGGTTAAAGGCCTATTGCCTTCTCTCTTCGAGAAGCTCTAACTCTTGAAGTCTTAACACTCTATACTCTTCATCAGATATGAGGCCTTTTAAAGAAACTCACAATGATGGGATCTCGACTTCAATGGGCAAGATGGCTTCAGATCCGTAGACTAGGGAGTATGGTGTTGCACCTATGGGTGTGCAGATACTTGTACAATAGGCCCACAACACTAGATTTAAATGGAAATGCCAATCACGGCTAGCATAATTGACAAACTTTTTTAGAATTTTCAAGATAGTTTTATTTGATACCTCTCCCTGGCCATTGCCTTGGGGATAATAGGGGGTAGAAAAATGGTGTTGGATATGAAATTTGTCACATAGTTTCCTGACATCCTAATTTTTGAATGGTCATCCATTATCTATGATAATGGATGAAGGGATACCATAGTGACAAATGAGATAGTTCAAGATAAAGGAGGCAATTTGCTTGCTTGTGATATTGGCTAAGGGCATGGCTTCAATCCACTTCGTAAAGTACTCGGTGGCAGTGATTATGAATTTCTGGCCATAGGATGAAGGAGGGTGTATCTTGCCCACTAAGTCGAGTCTCCATTGATAGAAGGGCCAAGGGATTGTTAATGGCTGTAGCTCCTATGCTGGTGCATGTATCAGGTTCCTATGGATTTGGCACTTCTTGCACTTTTTTACAAAATGGTAGGAATCTTGTTCCATGGTTGGCTAGTAGTATCCCATGCATACGAGTTTCTTGGCTAGGGTAGGGCCACTAGGGTGGGTCCCACATATATCGTCATGCACTTCACTCAAGGCAGTTTGATATTCTTCACTATCGAGACACCTAAGGAGAGTACCATCGACACCTCTGTGATATAGGGTATTAGTGACAATGGCATACAAGGATGCCTGACAAATGAAGATTCATTTTTGGTTTCTAGAGAGATCCAGTGGGAGCATATTCTCTTTAAGATAGGCAAATATTTTTCCATAGAGAGGGGAATCAGTTCTGACAATGTGGCAAATGATATGGGATTCAAGGGTGTCATATGCAGGACAGGACACTAGCTTTACCAAGAACTCGTAGCGTGATTGATTATTTGGAATATCAAGGATAGATGCAATTGTGGCCATGGCATCTACAGCTTTGTTCTTAATCCTTGGTATCTTCTCAAAAGAGATCTGGACAAAGTATTCTTTGAAGTCATCTACCATCCATTTGTAAGGGATTAATTTCTCATCTTTTGTCTAGTAGTCATCATTTACTTGGTTTATGACCAGCTGTGAGTCACCATACACCTAGAGTTCTTTGATATTCCATTCCACTACTAGCTTGATGCCAATGACAATGGCCTCATACTCTACCACATTGTTAGTGCACGGAAAGAGTAATCTATATGATTTAGGAAAGGTGTTGCCACTAGGGGTGATCAACAAGATACCTGCTCCCAATCAATTTTGAGTGTATGATCCATCGAAGTACATTTTCTAGGTTGTTATGGTTATGTGAAAGATAGATTTGTCTGGAAATTCAAAACTCAAAGGACTGTTATCTATTAGATGTGCATCTACCATTTGGTCTACAAGTGCTTGGCCTTTTCTTGCCCTCCTATCTACATATTCATTGTCAAATTCACTGAGAAGCATGACCCATTTGGACAATCTACCTGTAAGGGCTGCTTTGTTGAGTAAATACTTGAGTGGATCAATCTTTGCTACTAGTTTGACCGAATGTGACATGTAATGTCTCCATTTTTGTGAGGCGAAGACCATAGCGAGACTAATATAGTAGATCACTTGTTCTTTTCCTTCATAATTTTGCTATGTGAGGAGAGCTCCTAGAGCTGTTGGTGTGGTTGAGATATATAGTAGAAAAGGCTTACCCTGAATTGGTGGCATCAATACAGGTGGTTTCATGAGATACTCTTTTAACTGCTAAAATGCTTATTCACATGTATCATTCCATTTGAAAGGGACATTCTTATGTAGGAGGTGGGAAAATGGGTGGCACTTGTCTGCCAATTGAGAAATGAATCTTTGGATAGACTGTAGTTTTCCTTGTAGAGATCTTAGTTGAGTGAGATTCTTAGGAGGTGGCATTTTCATGATGGCCTTTACTTTAGCTAGGTCAACTTCAATTCCATTGGCAGACACTATGTACCCAAGTAGTTTGTCTGATGTAACTCCAAACATGCACTTCTTTGGATTGAGGCGCACATTAAACTATTCCAGTCTTGTGAAGATTTTGTCCAGTACTGCCAAGTGTCATTCTCTTGTGAGTGATTTTGCAAGATGTTGTCAACATAATCTTCCATTATAATGTGCATCATGTCGTGGAAGATTGTGGTCATAGCTCTCTGATATGTTGCACCAGCATTTTTCAAACCAAATGGCATGACACACCAACAATAGGTGTCCCATGCACATGTGAATACTGTCTTGTGTTGGTCTTCAGGTGCAATTTTGATCTGGTTGTATCTAGAGAAACCATCCATTAGAGATAGCATGGTGTGTCCTGCCATAAGATATACAATAATGTCAATGTTTGGCAGGGAGAAATCATCTTTTGGACAAGCTTTGTTCAGGTCCCTAAAGTCATTACATATTTGGACTCTGCCATCTAGTTTGGCGACTAGTACTATGTTTGAAATCCACTTAGGATAGTCTATTGGTCTGATGAATTCGACATCCAATAGTTTCTTTATCTCTTCTTTCACCATGAGGGCCACATGTGGGTGCACCTTCTTGAGTTTTTTCTTTACTGGCTTAGCTCCTAGAGCTAAGGTTAAGTGATGCATTATGAGATTTGGATCTAACCCTAGCATGTCCACATATGTCCAAGCAAAGTTGATTTGTTTCCTTTTGAAGAATTTGGTGAATGTTGGCTTTTCTTGTGATGTTAAAGACTGTGCCATGTGGATCATTCTAGGATTATCACCTATACTGACATTGACCGACTTTGATGGTTCTATCAAGATTGAAGATTTCTCCTGATGTGTCAGATTGGGTAGAGAATCAAGCCTTCCATCCTTTAGTACCTTAGAGAGGTTTTCACCATTGGATACGTCTATATTTTTACATTTTTCATGATCTAACACTGTCCTAGAGCAGTTTTCACCATTAGATCTTTCTTTCATTTTGACATTTCTGAGACTAAAAGGCTTGGCATTCTCTCCAAAATAGGCCTTGTCATTGAGTTCTATGGGATAGCCAGCTCTGTGGTCCCCTGCGGGTATGTGATCTCTAAGCTCAAGATAGTCTATGATGGCTTCATCATTTTGAAAGGAATCAAGTTCAGGGGTAGTGTCTTGCAAGTCCCAATCTATGAGTTCGGGGTGCAATAATGGTAAGGGGTCATTGGGTTGGTCTGGTTCGATGGTATTGATGGTCAAGATAGAGGTGTTATTGTGGTCATTATAAGCACGGACAATGCCTACGATGGTACTCTCCATTAGCTAATCCATCAAGGGGGGTATCATTCTTTCCTCAGGACTTTCACTATCATTATTATGTGGGTTAGACTCTAGTGGTCTAGCCCTTGGACCTTGTCCCTCAGTTGCAAGGGTTGCGTCACACTCATGGACAACATTGATATCTTTCTCATCACAAGATAGCTCAGATAGGCTATCCCATTCATATTCATTGGAATCAGTCTCACTCCCCATTTGCAGTTGCTGAATTTGATCAACCAGATTAGTAGCAGATGTTTCTGATTGTTTTCCTTTATGCTTATTTGCTCTGTTAGTTCTTGTTGTGCCAGTGTAACCTAGCCCTGTAGTGTCTCAATTTGTCAATGTATGGGGTTGGATGGGTTCAATGATACCATATTATCTTGACCCAAGGGGGCCTTGTCCTTCATAACCCATTCTTTGTAGCATTTGGAATCCTTGACCATATTGTTCAGTTTGTATAGTGGTGTGATGGTCTTGTTGTGTTTATGAACTGCCTTCATCCTGATATAACCATTTCAGGATATCCTTTTCATCGCTCTCATCTTCGAGGCTTCCTCATTTGATAAATGGACCTTTGGTAGTTTTGACCGCTTTGGATTTCCTCAAGGTAGGTCTTCCATATGATCTGGGAGATAGGGGTCCGAGTTGTGCTAAATGGAGGGATTGGGAGATTATGTACTCACCTAGGCCCTTATCTTTGAGTCTAAGGTCAGGTTGGGAAGCCTTTGAAGTGGAAGCAAGTGAAGCTATGTCAACACGAGATGTAGATGAAGTAGAGGCACGGTTATGAGGAATCACAACTTCAAGTTTAGGATGAATGGAGTTGCAATACTAAAATGGGTTGGGGTCACCTTGGAAGGTGATCTCTTGACCTTCATAGGGGAATTTGATACATTGGTGGTATGATGATGGCACTACTTTTAGAGCATGTATCCAAGGTCTTCCAAGAAGAATGTTATATGCTAACTCCATGTCAAGGACTTGACAAGCCACATCTTTTACTATAGGTCCAACTCTGATTGGTAAAATAATAGTTCCTTTGGAAGTTCTCTCCTCCTCATCATAGGCTTTGAGAGTGATTTTCTTTTTTGGATCAATAGCTTTCTCTGCAAACCCCAATGCAAGGATTAGCTTCAAGGTGCAAATATTCAAACTGGCTCCTCCATTGATTAGGACTCTTTTTATCTTTTGTTTGTGGATGAAGGCTTCGATATGAAGTGATGCGTTATGAGGTTGGGTAATTGACATATCATCCTTTTTAGTGAATGATAGGGAGTGAGGTGAGGTAATGTGACCTACCATGGTTTGAAACTGTTCTTCGGCGAGGTTCATTGGAATGGAGGCTTCTGATAAATCTTTGTCAAGTATGGCCCTATGGGAGGGGGACAGACGTAGAAGTTCCAAAATGGAGATATGTGCAGGTGTCTTATGGAGTTGATCCAGGATATTGTACTGATTAGACAGAGAGGCTAGGACTCCTCTAAGAGTGACTCTATCACTACAAGTGGTAGTGTTACAATCCAAGTTGTGTTGATGGTGATCACATTGACATGTGGATCACTTTCTAAGATATGATTAACAACATAGTCGAATGACACATTTGTGTAATTGGCATTGTTAGTTCGACTGTTGTTTTGATTGGAAGGTCCTCCCTACTCACAATTGGGAAGCGGATCTTTGAATGCCTGATGATCATTATTAGAGGTATGTCCATCAAGTGAAACTTTGTTTTGATCTATTAAATCTTGGATAGTGTGTTTGAGCGCAATGCAGTCATTAGTCTTATGCCCCCTATTTCAGTGGTATTCACAGAAATCATTGTCATTCCA
The DNA here is from genome assembly GCA_027924645.1 of Cunninghamia lanceolata. Taxonomy (NCBI): domain Eukaryota; kingdom Viridiplantae; phylum Streptophyta; class Pinopsida; order Cupressales; family Cupressaceae; genus Cunninghamia; species Cunninghamia lanceolata. The sequence goes on from BSBN01001807.1 coordinate 5,884,762, forward strand.
CCAATGAGGTTTGACCATTGGTTCATATTCATGCACTGTTGGAAGCGTTATGAGTTTGCTTGTGATCAATTTAGGTAGAGCAGTTTCTAGTGTTTCCCCTAGGAGTGTGAATTTCCTCCGAGGCTGATAGCTTGTAAACTGTGATTCAGTATTTCATGGTTTATTTTGAGGGGGGTTTTTTTGAGGGTTTGACAAGTTGAATATTGGTTGCTTTGGTGCCATGTTCTTGGCATCTACCACCCCATCATTCACAAGGTTCTTGTTCTTTGTCCAAAATCTTGGTTTATCTGTGTTGGTATTAGTGCTAGGAGTGTCCTTATATAGCTTTATTTGTCCTTTGGTGATTAAGGCCTTTTCTATGATTAGGCCCATCTCAATGACCTTACTAAAGGAAGTAGGACATTGGATTTATATCTAATAGCTTAGGTCAGTTTGTAAGTTATGACAAACATCTCTAGCATTTGTTTTTTAGGCATTTGCTGTGGGCACTTACTTACCAATTGTCTCCATCTTTGTAGGAAGGCGGCAAAAGATTCTCCCCCTTTTTGCTTGGTGTTACAAAGATCTAGAATTGAGGTGTCATGCTCAATATTGTAGGAGAAGTGTGTGACAAATTTGACCACGTGTGACAAATTTGACCACAAGTTTTTTAAAGGTTTTAATCCTAGGCAGTAGTCTAGAAAACCACTCCATGGCTTGCCCTCCTAAGCTTCTTGGAAACAGTTGCATAAGGTAAGTATCATTGTGTGCAACTTCAAGACATGTAGCGTTAAATTCCCTATTGTGGTCCCTTGGATCACCCTTTCCACGATATTTATCAAATTTTGTCACCTCAAATTTAGAGGGGAAAGGTATCATGATCAAGGTCCTATCAAAAGGATATGGTGAAATATCCTCTAGGGAATAGTGTTTAGTTGATGCTTCTATTTGTATCTCTGTGAATTGTTGTTGTAAAGCTTGGATTTGTTGGTACATTAAGCTTAGGGAGTTTGAAGAATCAATGGTTTCTTTGCTTCCTTCCTATGTGCTTTCCTCAGGGTTTCTTTCTTCTTCAGTTTCTTTTATTGCTTCTACATCGAAACCTTTAGGAAGCTTGACTCCTTGGTGTGCTAAGTGAAGAAAGAACCTAGTAGGGTCATGGGCAAGCACCTTGTCCATTAAGCATTGGAATCTTTGATCTTGTTGGGATTGTAGAATCTCTTCTAGAGTGATTTCCTCATCAATATCGTGAGAAGATGGAATAGTTTTCTCTACCATTTCAATTTGCTTTTGTTTTTGAGACATTGTTAAGACCATGCAAGGTGACACGAGATGGGATGAAGCAAGTTTTGAAAGTTTTCAAGAAGTGGTAGAATGTGCCAAGGTTTGAGCAAGGTTCTCCTTAGATCTAATTGGCATCAAATAAGTTGGGTGAACAAATGATAGTCAAAGTAAGGATGATAGAAATCTAGTTACTTGATGTAGACTAGTTTTCCACAAGCCACTAGTGGAGTTCTGGGAGAGGAGGATGATTGATCCTTGATAGTGGAGACTCACTACGTTTGTTTGAGGTTTGATGTGATCAAGAATAGCTTGGTTCTAACCTTGTTGGATTTTGGAAGAATTTTGCAAAGTTTTGGATGATGTAGTACATGAAAAGTAGCTATGGTGTGGAAAAAGAGCGAAATGGTTGACTTGCACGATTGTAATCAGATCTTGGAAAAAACTAAGACAAGTTTGAAATGGGTTTTTGAAAAGTTGATAGTTTCTCTCCTAGGAAGTACAGAATAGCTCACTGGAGTAGATGCACTGGAACAAAAGGTAAAAGCACCACAGGTCGAAGCACATGCGCAGATCTGGCAAGTTTTATATGCATAGCAACAGTAATCAAATGCACAGTTTGTCTAAACATTTGCACAATAGGTTGCAGTGGATGCACCGTTCTAGTTTTTTAGTTTGTTTTACAGAGTTTTTTAGCAAGTTTTTCAAAAAAATTATATTTTTGGTTGAAAACTTGGTCTTTTTGCTTTTGATTTTCAATTACGGCAGATAAAGACATAGCAAATGCATAGAAGTTTTCATAATTTTTATCTTTTATTATTTTTTTAGTATTTTTGTGGACTTTTTAACTCAATAACAATTACAACCTAGGCTAGAAAAGATAGTATTTGTTGAGTCCTCTAGCTGTGCATATTCAAAGCATGTAGCTTCAGGATCTGGTAGCACCAGCTCCTCTCCACGGCACTCATTTCTCATGCATACCAGATCTAGGTTTCCTTAGACTCGTACCCCCACCAAACCTTAGGATTGTCCCTACTACCTCTACTAAGAATCACATGAATCGGGGCCGCTTCAAAGGTTCCACCTTTTGCGCCAACAAATAGAGGATTTTGGTATACTAAACAATGGCTAAGTAGTAAGGGCAACCGTTCAAGTGGTTACACATGCGGTAGCGCTACTCTCCATTATGGAGTCTCCCAGCCTCCATGGGTTATGCCTTGGAGGGTTTTGGGGGAGGTTGGCTATCGGTGTAACACAGTGGCACTTGTTGCAGGAAGCTTTCACCTCAAGCACAATTTATTTAAAGTGGATTGGTAGGGCTTGGCTTTATCTTGTTACCACTTAAGGTCATGCCCACTTGGATAGGCGGGCATCTAAGGGAAGGCCCCTCTAAAGGTTATACACAAAGAATAACAAGTCTGGAGTTCTATTCACCCAGTAAAGGGGAGAGCATAAGCCTATTGTCATTCAATAGACATAGAAAATAGTGGTTTATCCAATCCTATTAAAATGAAAAAAAACTATATGTGTTATCTACTTGGGCACTCACATAGTTGTTAACTGTGAAGTGGTTAAATATAGCAATGGTTCTTTCCTTTTGTAAGATAGCAATGTTTTAAACTAAGAAAGATAGAAATAATGCAAAAATAAGAATGATGTTTGTTACTACCCTCCTAGTTAAGAACTACGTGAGATTTGCATGCATACATTTTTTTACTTTTCCCCCTAGTTAATCTATGATAAGTTAATAGGTGCAGCTAAATGACTATCCAGCTCCTAATCCTGCAAGACAAATGTTAGCATTAACCCAAAAACCATGAGAAATCCTAGAATCACTGTGAAGAATATATGCGCAGCTTCATAGTCTGTATGCGCAGAAACAGAGACTATGAGCGTAGAATTACAAATGCACTAAGACATGTGTCAAAAGTACAGGAATAAAGGACAAATGTGTCATTTCTGTGGATGCATCGTTTTAAAGGATGAAAGTGTCGTGTCTGGGGATATATGCGCCAGAATACTACAGGTGTCGAAATAGGTTGTAGATGCACCATCTTGGAGGATGTATGCACTGAAATGTTGCATGTGCTAGAACAGTGCTCAGATACGCCTCAGAGTCGATCAGATGCGCTGACTAAACCTGTTTGAAGCCTGTATGGAATCTGTACAGAACCTGTCACTCAGAAACTTAGTTTTTTGGTTAGATTTGGGGCAAAGGCCCCACGGTGGGTGCCAAAAATGTAATGGATAAAATGGGATTATAAAATGAATTATAAAACACCCAATAACATCAATGAAATGTGCAAATAACAAAAGCTTTAAAATAAGAATGATACTTACAACCTTTGTTACCTCACAATTTCCATTGCTCGCCTATTCTCTTTTGATCTTTTGGTGATGAATGTATCCCTCAAGAAGATTGCTTCCTTGCTTTGATTCCTCAAGATGACAAGGAGAAATGGCTCAGATATTGTTGTGTTGAAGGTGAGCTTCAACACAATATGAAATGGATAATAAATGATGTGAGAGTGGGGGTGGCAATGGCACGCTATGGATTTTGCAGCATAGGTTTACTTCAAAGCTTCATGATATGAAATGGAAGAATAGAGCTATATTTATAGAGTTGTGAGAGAGAAGATCAATGGTGTAGAAGAAATAAGAAGATTAATGGTAGAGGATGTTTGAGGGAATGTGCGTGAATAGAAGAAGAACATGTGTCATTCAAAAAGATGTTTTGTTGAGTTAACTACTTTCTTGATGAGGATGATCTTTTATTTCAAAAATTAGAATATATTTTTCTAATTTAAGAATTTGTTGATAAAAACAAAGTTGATTTAAATTAGTTAACTCAACTTTTGCTTTTGCATGACAAGAAGAATTTATTTTTAGAAGATTTTGAAGATTTTTTAGAAGATAGGAAAGAAAATTAAATAAATAAATTTATCTAATTACTTGCACATGATTTGGAAGAATGAATAAAATATTTTATTATATTTTATTTTTGGAGAGTGAGAGGATTTAAATAAATTTAATTGATTTATGTAAATCTGGGGGAATAAATGACTTAATTAAATAATTTGGAATTATTTAATTGTTTTGGAAGAATTAAATTAAATAAAGGATTTATTTAATTTTGACTTTAGAAGAGGCAATTAAATACTTTGATATTTAATTAACTTAGAGGAATATGAATCAAGTAAATAAATTTGTTTATTTATTTATTGATAGAGGAAATAGACTTAAATAAATATTAAGAATATTTATTTGGATAGAGTCATGTCATTTTTAGGTGTATACATTTTGTATTTTGAATGTTTTGGGGAATGGCATTGGATGACTATTTGGATAGCCTTTCTGCTAGATACCAATGACAAGGGAAAAACCAAGTCTAGGTGCAAGGAGGTAGGTGGGATGAATGGATAAAAGGATACGCAATAGCAAATGGAATGGATGTATGGGTAAGAGAACAACGATGTGATCTCCAAGGACAATGTTGCATAGGTATAACTTACCCCATTCTGGGTGCAATAGCTAGGATTTTTCATGACAAAACTTATGACAATAGGATGATGATATGATTGTTTGAAAAGGATGAGGTATGTCAAGAGATACCCAAAGCATTTTTCAAAAAATTTCCCCAAATCTTTATCAAGATCAAAAAGAGGAAGGGTGGATGAATGGATTTGATATGATAAGTATGTGTATGTAAGTAATGGATAAGGATTGTATAATAGGATATGGAAATGGTATGATAACAAGGAAATGATAGTATGGATGAGACAAGGTGCCCCCAAGTGTAAGTGACATAGAAGATCAACCTACACATGACACCTATTTGCCAGGTTTTTATCATGGTACTTATCCAAGGCACCACCAAGGGTGGTTTTCACCATTGGACGAAGGGATTTCTCTTTACTATTTTGAATTTTTTCTTTTTTTGGACTTTTTTTGAATTTTTTAAATTCTTGGATGGGATAGATGGATTATGGATGAGAGGAACTCAAGTGTCTAGTTCAATGAAAGGTGATAGTCCCATTAGAGATGGATTTCATTGTACATGGACCATGTCAAATGTCATTATGCCCATAGATGTTGGTTGTGGATTGCATGAGAGTGAGATGGAGTAGGTAGATAGTGGATTATGGAGGGAATAATAGTGGATTATGATTTGGATTATGTATGGAAGGATAGTGGATTATAATCTAGATTATGAATGGAAAGATAGTGGATTATGATCTAGATTATGAAAGGAAAGATAGTGGATTATGATGTGGATTATGGAGGAAAGGATAATGTATCATGCAATCTTTATGTAAAAGCATGGACCATAGGGAGGTGATGTGTGAAATATGTACAATAATGAATGAGTTATGTCAGAAATTGTCCTCCTTTATGGAATGGTACAATTTTCTTTAGTTTAGGTCCTTGCCTTTGGTGACCTTTTAACCTCTTTATTTTTGGCCTTCCCGAAACCCTGATTGGCTAGTGTCTAGTTGCAAAATGTTCATTTTCTGAGATAACTATTGATGGAACCTAAAAGATAATTTGAATTATGGGTCCTTAGGACTCCCTAGATACAGATCTAGTTGGAAAATGGGGGACTAGAATTGGGCTCTCGTACCCTAGTCCTACCACATTTTTTGGGATTTTTAATCTTGGCGAGGTGTCAGCTCCTGCTGTGCACCTCAAGATTCCATTTTTAAAATTTTGTGTTTCATGCGACATCGAGATGTTATTTCAAAATTTGGATCTCCTAAAGTTAGATATAACTTGAGACATTTGAAAATCATTTTATCACACAATCTTTATGCAATCTTGATGCCAAAACTCCACTGAAATTGCCATTGAAGATCAATGACTTGTTGAAGCTCTTGAAAGTTGTTTGAATTTGAGCTGTCATCGAGACAATGGATGGAGATTAGGAATCAAGATCTTGAGACTATCTTGCTCTTCGTAGGGTTTTGTACACCTTTTGCATGATTAGGAGAAGGGTTGAAGCCTCCAAAATTGAGCTTGGAGATCCTCCGTGGAGATTACTGATTTGCCTTCTTGTTCATTCAAGTCTTCATTCGTTTTCATCTCCTTGAGGTGAAGTTGTATGAGTTTATTGAATTGAAGCAAGTTATTGATCTTTCCTTGTTTGAGACATCTAGGGTTTGATATTTCTACATACACTTTGTTAGGTTTACACACACTTCTACAAATCTTTATCTCTGGCTATTGTTGAGGTAGGAATACCAAAAATGGGGCTTGACTGAGGCAAGCTCCTATATAGCCACAAAATCTTTCTCCTCCTTTTGTAGGTGTAGATCGTGTTTTGCAGGATATGATGAAAAGGAGTTATAGGAAGGAAGATATTACAAATACAGTTGTCACAGAATTTCAAAATTTTAGATCCTGACACTTTTGGGATTAATGAGCGGGCACCCTAGTCCAATAAGGGAGATTTTTTGAGATCTGGGAGCTATCAAAAGTCTTTTGACAGTTGGTGTGGAAGATTTTTAAAGACAGAAGTTTGTGGGACTAATGAGAGGGTGCCCTAGTCCAGTTGGTCCTCAATTTCTAGGTGCATGAACTCTGAACCTTATTCTCTGCATTTAAGTGATCTATTTTGCATGCTTCATCTCTTAATTTAGTCAATTTTGGTTACAAGGTGTAATTAGGGTTTATTTAGTTAGTGAATTAGGGCACTTGATAAAACCTTAGTTATACACCTAAATCAGACCTACTTAGCATTAGGGAACAAACAAGTGATAAGTAGCTTGATCCCAAGCTTGGTCCTTGTCCTCCCAATGTTTAGTTAGGTGAAAGAATAGGGCTTAACCTTGTTTAAGAGAAACCTACTTTTTCACCCTAAACATTTTCGTGAACCCGCACTCTAAAGAATTTACATCCTTTTAAAAATTAGATCTGAATTATTTTTCTATCCTAAAGCACATTTAGATTGCAAACCCTCTTTTGTGAAAGTGCATGCATTGAATTTGAATTATATTCTTTATCTTTTCACTAAAAGAATTCAAAATTATCATTTGGTGTTTTTCATAGTGTTTCATTTTCATAAAAGTTCATAAACCATCATTTTACATTTAAATCCTGAGATAAGTAGAGCATGCTAAAATGTTCGATTATTTTTTGCAAGATTTTCATGTATATGATGAACCGTTTAGTTGTGATGACTTTGATATGTTAGATGAAGCACTTGAGGACTTTATCTCAATTGAATAGTCTACTACAACTCCTAAACCATCATTATTTCAAAGGGTTGTAAATGTAATTTATGTTCCTAAAACTAAGAAAGATTCTGGGAAACTAAAAATAGTAGTCACCTTGTGTTTAGATGTGGTTAAACCACCTTCGAAACTTGTACTTACTATTAGAGGTCTCCCACCTTCTTCTCAACCTCTTGATCACATTTACAACTATGCTAAACAAATAGCACATAAAAATTTACAACAACCTAGTCATAATATGGTTGCTCATGCATATAACACTTGGAGTAATAAACAAAGAAACAACAACCGAGCATTCCAATATCTTTACCAGCTTCTCAACCTATGCTTCCTCAAGAATCTCATTTAACACAAAAGGTTGGTCAAGACTATGATCTTGTATAGTATCTTTATGCTACTCGTACAAAGATATCTCTTTGAAAGCTTATACAAACTTCACCTACTTACCATGGAATGCTCCAAGAAGCTTTGCAAAAGGTGATTGTTCCACCCACTCTCAAGCCAAATGATGTAGCAACTCTATTAGTGTATGCATGTGACAACAATGGACATTTTATTTTGACAACATGAGTTGCCATCTCTTAAAGTTTAGAATAAGTATGATCCTTTGATAATCTTCATTACAATAAACAAAACACTGGTTAAGAGAGTTATGATTGATAATGGATCAACTCTTAATGTTTGTTGCATCAACTTACTACATAAGATTAAAGTTGATACATCCTTGACTAAGCTGAAAATGATAAGTATCCATGGCTTTGACAATGTTGGACGACAATCCGTGGGCACTATAACTCTACCTGTACAAGTAAGACCTGTGATTATGCCTACCCTAATTCATGTCATGCCTTGCTCTCTATCTTCCATGATTCTTGGTAGACCTTGGATCCATGCATTGGGGGCAGTCCCTTCTACTTTACATCATTCAATTAAATTCATATTAGAAGATAAGCTACACATTATTCATGTTGATCCTGAACTTGACAATTGTTTGCAAATTGAATCACAAAAACAATTTATTTGTCCTAAAATTCTAAACAATTTGAAAGTTGACTCGTCAACTTCTCTTGCCTCAGACAATGTTGTGCAAGAGTCCAAGCAATCAAATGCATTTCTTGGTGATGATTGGGGTTCATTAGATTTTACATCTTCCTCCATGGGAGAATATAAAGTTAAAAACCCCATTCCTGAAACATCAAAATATTGCATCGATATCATCTCATGCTTTGAATGATAACCATAAAGCTTCTTTGATGACAAATTCAAATAATACTTTTACTTACACTATAGATTACAAAACTTATGAAGCTCCACCTTCTTCTAAAGAAATGGCTTCTCTTTATGGTCAAGGATTTCAGATCCTTTATAAGAACTGTGATTATGTAGGTAATGGTTGTGGTATTAATCAACAAGGAATCAAAGTCACTATAGAATCTACTTCATGACTTTACTTAAGTGGCATTTGATATAATCCTTTCAAGGAATCTAAAGCCCACAAATGTCCTACTCTTAATGTGAATACAAATATCAACACTTAACTTGATATTTCTTGAGATGATTGACACTAGTTGTCCTCCAAGAGCATTTTCTTTGAATGTCTTTTCAACCGATGAAGCGATAATGGAATTCTTAGGTGCTTATTACAATATTCCTAATTACCATCATAAACATGGTTTACCTTATTGTTTGAACAATAGTGCATATTTTGGAAAAAATACTAGCATAATAAATGCCACTCTAAAGTCTGATAAAGAATCTGAAGACCTACCACAATCACCCAATCTCATAGACCACAATACTCTACTTAATGGAAAGACTCATGATGTTTTCAAGGAGAAAGATGAATACTAAAAAAGTTATCCCTATTGGTGATTGTTTACATGCAGAAGAAAAGGAAGAAATAACTAAGTTACTACATGAATTTTCTAAACTCTTTGCTTGGAACTATTCAGACATGCCTGGTATTGATCATTAGATTGTAACACATAATATTGTCTTGCAACCATATGCTAATCCATTTAAACAAAATATTCGTAAGATGAATCCTAAGGTTGCATTACTTGTCAAAGTGGAGATAGATAAGCTTCTACAAGCTAGCTTTATCCGCCCTATTGACTATTCACCTTGGATCTCAAACATTGTCACTGTTGCTAAACTCGATGGTCGTATAAGAATGTGTACAGATTTTTGAGATTTGAATCTTGCATCTTTGAAAGATGATTTTCCACTTCCTAACATTGATATGATTGTTGATTCTATAGCTAACCATGAATTACTCTCTTTCATGGATGGTTTTTTAGGATATAATCAAATTTTAATAACCCTCAAGATCAATATAAAATAACTTTTATAACACCATGGGGTACATTTTGTTGCGTAGTCATGCCATTGGGACTTAAGAATACATGAGCTACTTACCAATGTGTGAAGTCCATTCGTCACCAAGATCATGCTATGAATGTTCAACAAATTTTTGATCGCATAAGGAAATATAGCATGCAAGTAAATCCTTGTAAGTGTGTTTTTGGTGTAGCTAATGGAAAACTATTAGGATTTATTGTTTCAAATCATGGAATTTAAGTGGATACAAAGAAGATAGACACAATTGTTAATATGCCAACATGTAAAAACATATCCCAACTTTGTAGTTTGCTTGAGGGAAGATATAGGCCATCCGCCGAATTGTCTCACAACTTGCGAATAGGACTCACCCTTTTACACAATTACTGAAGAAGGATTCAAAGTTTCAATAGAATTTTAAATGTCAAAAGGCTTTCAAAGATTTAAAGGCTTATTTAGCTAATCCTCCTGTTTTACAACCTGTTGTCCTTGATAAACCTTTTATAATGTATATCCCAACCCTGGTAGCCTTGTTAGCACAACATAAAGTTGCAGGCAAATAATGTGCTATCTACTATATTAGCCAAACTTTGATCGATTATAAAGTGTGATACACTATTATTGAGAAGCATTGCTTAGCTTTAGTGTTTGCAACACAAAAGATTAGACATTATCTTTTATATGCTGAAATACATGTAATGGTAAAATTCAACCCTTTAAAACACCTTTTTGCAAAAACAGACTTGTCGGGTCATCTTGCTAAATGGGTTATGTTGTTAATGGAGTTTGATCTTAAGTTCATTCATCAGAAAACAATAAAAGGGCAAGTGTTAGCTAATCAGTTAGTTGAAGCTCCTTCACCTTTTACTACACAACATTAGGACATATTTCCCGATGACCAAATTTTAACAATTACCGAGGATGATAAATGGGAATTGTACTTTGATGGATCAAGATGTCGAATCGGCTCCAGTGTTGGCGTTATATTAATACCCCCTATAGGTAAGTCAAGTCCTATGTCTTACCACTTAGATTTCCTCATGCACAAGCAACATTGTTGAATATGAAGCTCTTATAGTAGGACTTTGTGCTGCCTTGGCCCTTCATATAAAAAAATATTACAATATACAGTGATTCACAGCTAATTGTATGACAAATATATGGATCATATCAAACTAAGCATGACAATTTATCTCAATATTGTGTGATTGCTCTATTTCTCTTAAAACAATTCACATTGTTTTCAATTAATACTATTCCTAGGAAAGACAATCGACATGCAGATGCAAAGGCAAGCGCAACTTCCCTTATATACCCTGATGATTCTCCTAAGAAATTTACCTTCGTTATTCATAATCTTAAAACACCAACAATTGAAGATCATATAATTGCGAATTCAAAACTTTGTGACCATAATACATATATTGATGAATGGTTCTCCTATATATTCAATTATTTGGGTGATCGTACCATTCTTAATTCAACATCTAAGGATGCCTAAATCCATATATGTAAACTAGCAGTGCGATACATCATTTTGTCGAATGTGTTATATAGATGAAGCTATAATGGTGTCTTACTCTGATGTTTATGTTGTAAGTATGTGCCTAATTGATGTTGTCATTGGTGTCAACTATGTCCTATTCTATTACTTGTTTAGAAGCTTTATATGTTGAGGATATTAAGAAAATTAGCCTCTTCGAAAGAAACAAGTGAGTTATAGTGAAGTGTAGTGTAGACAATGAATTGTATACTGAAGAACAGTCTAGCAGATTGCTCCGCATTTCTTTCTGCTTGAAGATCTTGGTCTATGGATTAGAAGTTATTTAAAGGGATGTCTAAAGATGCTAAATCCTGAGTTTGAGCCTCTAGTGTGAAGAATTGAGATAATTGCATTCACTAGAGTAAAACTACTTTTTTTGATTATTCTCTGATGACAAGGAGAAAGTGTTTTTCTCCACATTCCTCTACAATAAAGTATTTTGCTCTATAGTTCTAGAGGGAAGTCTAGATGATGATAAGTGCCTATAGTTGCAATGGTTCATGATTTAGTGGCCTGTAAGCTATCTTTCTTTTATGACAGTTGAAGACAATGAAGTTCATGTGTTCCAGTGTGAAGATTCCTATTGTTAAAGTTGTTAAGGTTTGTGTGGTTGCTCCTGATGATTATGACCTACTTGTGGATGCCTCTTGATCATGTTCCTATCTTGACATTGGTCTGCATTAAGAAATTGAGATCATGTTTGAAGATTATTCCCAGATAATGTAGCGTGTAACCAGTCTTAGCCAACTTGGTTAATTCCAGTAATTGAGAAGATCCCTTGAAGATTATGGAAGCATGTTGTGGTGTGGAAGATCATGTTTGAGTGCCAGCTAAGGCATGGTGTGATCCACATACATTTATTCTACAATTCCTTAGAATAATTTGTATTAGGTCACGACCTATTTTGTAAATGTTTTTAATACCAACCTTGGAGATTGTTCCAATGGTTGATGATTGTAATGCCGACCTTGATGATCATTCCAAGGTTGATGAAGTGTATAAATACTTGTAATTGAGTCGTGGAAAAGATGTCCTTGTGTGAAAATGGGAAGATAAAGAAAAGGGTGAGTAGATAAGGCAGAGCAGGGCAGAGTAGAGCAGAGGAACTATTGTACTTCAATGTATTAATCTCAGACATGAAGATAGTGAATTTGGCAATGAGCCACCAATAGAGTTTAATAGCCCTCAGGGTTTAACAGCCCTTATTGTAATCTTTCTAGGTTTAGGGTTGAGGCAGTGAGCCTCTAAACCTAGTTGTACTTCATGGTAGTGAGCCAGTATATTCTAGGCCCGTGGAGTGACCAAGCCTAAACATCATTTTTCAAAGATTGCAATATATTTTGAGAGCTAATCCTCTCTGTGGTTTTTCCCAACTTGGGGTTTTCCACGTAAAAATTAGGTGTCTCTTTTTTTTTAATGTTGCATCTATGTTTAAGTTTCTAATTTCATGCATTCATTGTTTAATCGTAATAAGTGAAGACAAGTGCTTAATGTTTAAGTGCAGAAGTGTTTGATTTTTTGGGACAACTAATTCACCCCCCCCTCTTAGTTGTTTGGTGCATTTCAATAGTTTAGGTAATTCATATATTATGATAGCTTTAGAGGAAGCTCACTCTAGTGCCTGTGGAGGGCATTTTGGGGGAAAATCATTTGTACAAACATTGTTACGGATGGGTTATTATTGGCGGCACATGGAATAAGATTCCTTTTCTTATGTCAAGAGTTTCCCACAATGTCCACATCATAGACACCTAATCTGAGCTCCCACTGAAGAACTTCATGCCCAAGTTTCACCTTGGCCATTTTCTATTTGGGACAAATTATGCTCTTTGGAAGACACGAATGAAAAGTCATCTTCTTTGTCTTGGTTAAAAAGTATGGAAAGTTGTAGAAACAAAATACACCTTGCCTCAAAATTATTTGATGAGTAAAGATGAAATCAAATAATATGAAGTGGATATTAAAGCAAAAGATGCTCTATTAAGTTCATTGAATGACTCAGTACTGCTAAAAGTTGTGGATCTTGAAACTACAAATGAGGTATGGGAAAAGCTGAAAAATATGTATGAGGGAGATAATTCTTTGAAGGAGGCCAAGCTACAAAGTCTGAAAGTGAAATATGAAAGTTTGAAGATGAATGAAGATGAAAACATAACAACCTTTATGTAAAGAGTTGATGAACTTGTCACTAGAATAAAAGGTATGGGGAACTCTCGGTGATAAGGAAGTTGTGATGAAAATTCTCATATCACTACCAAAGTTCTACAGTCACAAGGTACCTACAATTGAATAATTTATGCAAGTAAAAGCTATTGACATAGATCAGTTACTTGGTAAGGTTACTACCATTGAAATGAGAGAGTTTGGTGATGCCCTACCAAAAGTAGAGACTGCCTTCAAAGCTAGTACTTCTGGGAAAACCTCCAGATCAGAAAAGTAAAAGGTAGAATCTGGTGATGAGTTTGATGAAATTGAAGCCAACTTTGTGGATAGACTACAAAGAGGAGCCAGTAAGTTTAAAGGTAAATTACCTTTTAAATATTTTTCCTATAGTAAGGTAGGCCACTTTGCTTCTAGATGTCCTAAAAGATTTGAAAGAAATAGAAAAAGATATGAGAATAGGCATAGGATCTAAAAGAAATGCTATTATGTTGAAGATTTTGATGATGATGGAGGAGTATTCAGATAATGGTGAACCAAATAATGCTAGTAATTTTGGTAATGAATGCTTGTTTATTTCTATTAAGGAAGAACATGTGTCTACTAATCCTGCTAGCTGTGTGAAGGAAGAAAAACCAGTGGAAAGTGCTTTAGCTGCTCATGTTGTTGAAGACAAAGATGAATGGGTTATTGATAGTGGTTGCTCTCACCACATGACTCATAACAAAAGTAAGTTTGTGAGTTTGGAAAGATATGATGGTGGACTAGTTAGGTTTGCAGATGATACAACTAGTAAGATTTGTGGAAAATGATCAATTTCTTTTGATGGAAAGCATAATACTGAATATGTCTTGTATGTGAAAGGATTAAAGCACAATCTTTTGTGTGTGGGTCAAATGTGTGACAAATGTTATGATTTAAGTTTAAAGTACAATGGATGCAAGATCAAGGAAAGCTTTGGAACAGTCATTGCAACTGGTAAGAAGACCAGAGGTAATATCTATCACTTGAAAGGAACTGATAATTATTGTTTGTTGGCTCAGACTAATGAAAGTTGGCTATGGCATAGAAGGCTATGTCACATCAATTTTGATAACATTATGAAGATAAGTATTGCATAGGTTATTAGATATTTGCCTAAGCTTGTGAATCCTGCTAATCCTATTTACAAGGAGTGTCAATTTGGAAAATAAACAAGAACAATTTTCGAAAGTAAGGAAAGGTCTCTAGAATCAACTAGATATGAATCAAATAAACTAGATGTTTTAAAAGTGGTTCAACATGAAGACAACTCATATGAAGAGGAACAAGCTCTAGAAAGTGCTAGCAAGACACCAAGGTATGTAAAACTTAATCATTCTGAAGATCAAATCATAAGAGATAAGAGCAAATGAATCCTGACCAGAAGAAGACCTATAGAAGAACAAGTAAATCTCTGTCTGATTTCCAAGATTGAACCTAAGACTATGAATGAAGCTTACAATGATGACAAGTGGGTAAAGGCTATGAAAGAAGAATTGATGCAGATAGAGAAGAATTAGACCTAAGATATTGTTCCCATACTAGCAGATAAAAATGTAATTGGCACCAAGTGGGTTTTCAGAAACAAGATGAATGAGAATGGTGAATTGGTAAGAAACAAAGCAAGGTTCTCAAGTTGAAGGAATAGATTTTAAGGAAATATTTGCACCAATGGCAAGGATTAAAGCTATAAGAATGTTTTTGGCATTTGCATCTTACAAAGATTTTAAGGTATATCATATGGATGTAAATTTTACATTCTTGAATGGAGAGTTGGAAGAAGAAGTCTATATTGAACAACCAGAAGGATTCTAGTCATCACATCAGGGTGACATGATATGCAGATTGAAGAAGGCATTGTATGGAGAAATGCAAAGTGAATTTGAAAAGAATTTTGGGATGGAAAACTCTAAATTGGTAAATACTCCCATGATAACCAGTTGTAAGTTGAGAAAAAATGATGATTCACCTATGGCAGATTAGAAAAAATACAAATCTATGATTAGAGGATTACCTTATCTGACTCAAACTAGACCTAACATAATGCATGTAGTTTGTCTTGTGGAAATATTTCAAGTAGATCCTAAGGAATGACATGTGATGGCAGTCAAGAGAATTTTAAGACATTTGAAAGGCACAATGGATTATGGTTTGTGGTATTCAAAGGAAAATAATTTCACTCTTAGTGCATACACTGATGCAGATTGGGCCAGAGATGTAGATGATAGAAAAAGTACAAGTGGAGGTGCATTTTTTTTGGGAAAGAGGCTGGTATCTTGGATAAGCAAGAAATAAGATTTGATATATCTATCCACTACAAAAGCAGAATATGTTACAACAACATGTAGTTGTACTCAAGTGTTGTGGATGAAGTAGACATTGAAGGACATCAAAGTTGTGTGTGAAGATCCAATTGCAATCTTTTGTGACAATACAAGTGCCATAAACATATCAAAAAATCTAGTAATGCATTCAAGGACAAAGCACATATCCATAAGATATCACTTTCTAAGGGAAAAGTGATAGAGAATTTGGAATATGTATCTACAAAAGACTAGATTGCAGACATTTTCACCAAACCTCTACATAAGGATACTTTTGAGTATCTCAGTGAAAATTTAGGGGTTATTAGCCCTCTTGCTTTAAACTAAGATGTACAAGAGTGTATTAGTCTGGTGGTGCTTAGAGTTCCTTCTTCAGATCCAAATTGATGCTTTTAGGGCTACTTCTCAGGGGGAGTAATTAGAGAGTTCAGAAGAGAAATTGAATCAGAGCAGAAGAGTGCAAGTATGTGCCCTTTGCCATTGATGTCAAAGGGGGAGAGAAATCATGTGAAAAACTCAGAAGGAAAGAGTGCAGATGTGTAAAGAGATAGGGGGACAATCTTGTCTTGATGGCTGTTGTAGTTTTTCACATCAAATCATGTGAAAAACTTAGAAGGAAAGAGTGTAGATGTGTAAAGTGATAGGGGGAGAATCTTATCTTGATGGTGGCTGTAGTTTTTCACATCATATGTTGCCATCAATGACAAAGGGGGAGATTATTGTAAGTATGTGCATAATCGGTGTTGTCATTGATGTCAACATATCTTTGTTGTCATTGGTGTCAACTATGTCCTATTCTATTACTTGTTTAGAAGCTTTGTATGTTGAGCATATTGAGAAAATTGGCCTCTCCAAAAGAAACAAGTGGGTTACAGTGAAGTGCAGTGTAGACAGTGAGTTGTATATTGAAGAATAGTCTGGTAGATTGCTCCAAATTTCTTGCTACTTGAAGATCTTGGTCTATGGATTAAAATTTATTTAAAGGGATGTCTGAAGATGATAAATCCTAAGTTTGAGCCTCCTATGTGAAGAATTGAGAGAGTTGCATTCACTAGAGTAAAACCTACTTTTTCTGATTATTCTTTGATAACAGGGAGAAAGTGTTTTTCTCCGCATTACTCCGCAATAAAGTATTTTTCTCTATGGTTCTAGAGGGAAGTTTGGGATGATGATAAGTGTCTATAGTTGCAATGGTTTGTGATTTGGTTTCCAAAAGCTCTCTTTCTTTTATGATAGTTGAAGATAGTGAAGTTCATGTGTTTTGGTGTGAAGATTCCTATTGTTAAAGTGGTTAAGGTTTGTGCAGTTTCTCTTGATGATTATGACATACTTGTGGATGCCTCCTGATCATGTTCCTATCTTGACATTGGTTTACATTAAGAAATTGAGATCATGTTTGAAGATTGTTCCTAGATAACGTAGCGTGTAACCAGTCTTAGCCGACTTGGTTAATTACAATAATTATAGAGATCCCTTGAATATTATGGAAGCATGTTGTGGCATGGAAGATTGTGTTTGAGTCCTAGCTAAGGCATGGCATGATCTGCATACATTTATACTATAATTCCTTAGAATAATTTGTATTAGGTCAAGACCTATTTTGTAAATGTTTGTAATACTGACCTTGGAGATTGTTCCAATGGTTGATGATTGTAATTCTAACCTTGATGATCATTCCAAGGTTGATGAAGTGTATAAATACTTGTAATTGAGTCATGGAAAAGATATCCTTGTGCAAAAATGGGAAGATAAAGAAAAGGCCGAGTAGATAAGGCAGAGCAGGGCAGAGCAGAGCAGAGGAACTATTGTACTTCAATGTATTAATCTCAGACATGAAGATAGTAAATTTGGCAGTGAGCCACTAGTAGATTTTAATAGACCTCAAGGTTTAATAGCCCTTATTGTAATCTTTCTAGGTTTAGGGTTGAGGTAGTGAGCCTGCTAAACCTAGTTTTACTTCATGGTAGTGAGCCAGTATATTCTAGGCCAGTGGAGTGACCAAGCCTGAACATCATTTTTCAAAGATTGCAATATATTTTGAGAGCTAATCCTCTCTATGGTTTTTCCCAACCTTGGGGTTTTTCACGTAAAAATCTAGTTTCTCTTGTGTTTAATGTTACATCTATGTTTAAGTTTCTGATTTCATGCATTCATTATTTAATCATAATAAGTGAAGACAAGTGCTTAATGTTTAAGTGCAGAAGTGTTTGATTTTTTGGGACAACTAATTCATCCCCCCCTCTCAGTTGTCTAGTGCATTCCAATAGTTTAGGTAATTCATATATTATGATAGCTTTAGAGGAAGCTCACTCTAGTGCCTGTGGAGGGCATTTTGGGGGAAAATCATTTGTACAAACATTGTTACGAATGGGTTATTATTGGTGGCACATGGAACAAGATTCATTTTCTTATGTCAAGAGGTTCCCACAATGTCAACATCATACACACCTAATCCGAGCTCCTGCTCAAGAACTTCATGCCACAGTTTCACCTTGCCCATTTTCTATTTGGGGCTTGGACTTAATATGAAAAATTTCTCCACCCTCCTCTCAAGGGCATACATTTATCATTACTACCACAGATTACTTCACAAAGTGGGTCGAAGCTATCCCCTTACAATCCATGATTGCTGACATGATTTGTCAATTCATACAAGATAACATTATTTCTCAATTTGGAATACCTTTCTCCCTCATTTCTGACAATGGTACACCATTTAAGAACAAGGATGTGAAGAAATTTCTCAAAAAAATCATATTCAACATCACTTTTCTACACCTTATTATCCTAAATCAAATAGCCAAGTAGAAGCTTCAAACAAAACTATTGGGCAGATTCTACAAAAGACTACTAACAAACATCGAAAGGATTGGCACATTCAATTATCCCATGTATTATAGGCCTATAGAAGAAGCATTCATATGGCTACTGGCAATACACCGTATAACCTTGTCTATGGCATAGATGCAATAATGCCCTTGGAGTTAGAAATTCCTTCATTGAGAATTTCCTTAAGAGACATTATTGATGATGATACCAAATGTGAAAAAAGACTACAAGAACTTGAGATGCTTGATGAAAGGCGAATAAACACTCTTGAGCACTTCAAGGATCATCAGAAAAGCATATAGTGATTGTACAATGAACATGTTATACAATGTTCATTCGATGTTGGGGATTTGGTACTTTATGAAAATCAACACAATATAAATGCACCTCCTGGAGGAAAAGGTAAGTTCAGGCCTAATTGGCTCAGATTGTACATAGTAACTAAAGCCTTTGGATCGAGAGTGTATAGACTAGCTAATGAACAAGGTACATCTCTTAAGGAACCTATTAACACTATACACCTCAAGAAATTTCATGCTTAAGACTTGAATGTTAAATGTTATAAAGAAAATTTATTAGATAGATTAGCTTCAATTTTGACAAAATGTTAGCATGTTATCTTAACTCATTTAACATTACACCTTTGCTTGGTTAATCATTGTTGTATCTTTCTTATATACTCTTTATTAAGATCACTCTTGTATTAACTAAATGTAGTATAGAAATTTGGGTTATATGTGAAATTGTTAATCATTGTGTTTGTTACTATATATTCTGCAAAGAATTGTTAGTATGTCACATTAGCATTAATTATATTTCCATATTAGCCTTCAACAATCACTACTAGTTACATTTTATAAGATCACTTGTACATAGAGAGAAAAAGTAAACATTATATATATATCATTAGTTTCAAATATACATTTGAGTCGACTATCCCTCATAACAAAATGAGATGCCATAGTGTTAGAAATGAAAGCAACACTACTTCAATGGAAATCTGATTCAAATAAATTTCAGCAATCTTTAAAGTGTACATTAACAATGGAGATTGTAATCAAAACATAAACTCACAATATAGAAATATACCAGAAGTAGAATGAAGCACATAACACAAGTGTTTAACATGGAGAAAACCCTTTCGTGTAAAAAACTCCACCAAGAAAGGAGGTCAAGTTGTATTATCTTCACAAAAGGAGATTACAAATACATTCACTTCCTCTATCCTCCAACCTTCACTCTGGTAGAACCTGGGCACCTGTAAACTGTTATATTCCTCTCATCTACTATGTTATGGTTTATATAGAATTTACACAACCTCAAAACATTAAATGACTTCTTACAAGCCCATAACACTTGTCAAGAGTCAACAATACAACCTAGGCGTCCATAGCCAAGAATAGGCTCTTACGGGGTCATAAATGTTGTCATACATGCATCCTACACTTGGAAAAATGTGCCCATGCTAGCTTGAATGCCTTGGGGCCAAAAATAGCCACTTACAGTATCTTCTGATGCGTCATATGTTATTATTAGTGTCATAGATTCTTATGACAACTTACAGTTGTCATAGAATCTCTTACACCTTCTTACAACATCTATGACGTGCGTCATAACACTAAAAATAGATTATTTCTCCACATGTACACCCCACTTTGACCAATTACCATTTACCATAGTAAATAATATCCCGTAACTACCTTTAGTAACTTTGTAATTACCGTGGACAGTAAATAATTTTTACCACTGCCAGTGAAACTTGTACATCCCTTATGGGTGATTACAAATTACAAATAATAAATAGAATAAATACAATATTTGGATTTACAAGGTTAATGGAACCTTATCCCAACATTCTCCCACTTGACATTATACATTGTAAATCAACCCATAGGAAATCAAATGAAAAATAATTAGGCACTACAAATAAGGCCCATGGCCTCTCTGCACCACACAAACTTATCTGTGCTTATAGGCTTGGTCAATGAATCTGCAACATTCTCCTAAGTGTCTATCTTCTTCATCTCAATCTATCTATTTGCAACCAACTCTTGAACAAAGTGATACTAAACATCAACATGCTTAGTCTGAGCATGATACATGGGATTCTTAGCCAAACAGATAACACTTTGGCTATCACAACCAATCTGAATGTTCCTGCAATCAAAACCAATACCTATACATAGTCTCTTAAACCAAACCGTCTCCTTAGAGACATGAGTTGCAGCCATATACTATGCTTATGTGGTGGACAAAGCAACTGTGGGATGCATTTTACTCATCCAACTCACTATACCTCCAAACAGAGTAAACATGTAGCCACTAGTGGATCTTTAACTATCCAAGTCACCTACCCAATCTGTATCAACAAAACCTTGTATGTCCAAAGATTTATTAGCACTATTATCACCAGAATAAACCAAACAATGATCAGGAGTACCTGCAAGATATTTAAACACCCTTTTCGCATAGTTCCAATGTTGTCTACCAGGGTTAGACATAAATTTGTTCAAAACTCCAACTACTTGGGCAATATCTGGTCTAGTGCAAACCATTGCATACATCAAACTCCCTACAACACTAGCATATGGCACATTAGACATATCCTCAAGATCATCCTTAGTCTTTAGACACATATCTAATGAAAGCTTAGTACCAATGGGTAAAGGAACTCTAACTGGGTTACAGTCCTGCAAACTAAACCTCTGCAAAATAGTATTCACATACTTACTTTGTGACAACCAAAGCTTTTTCTTAACTCTGTCCCTCCTGATCTCCATTCCCAAAATATACCTTGCAGTACCAAGATCCTTCATCTCAAATGTACCTAAAAGTTGGGCTTTAAGCTCACTGACCATACCCTTAGTATTACTGAAAAAAATGTCATCAACATACAAAGCAATAACCAGTATAGAATCATCAACACAATGAATGTAAACACAATGATCCTCCTCATTTCTATCAAAACCCAATTTCAAAACAAATGAATCAAACTTTTGATACCACATTCTAGGGGATTGTTTCAAACCATAGAGAGACCTCTTTAACCTGCAAACCCAATGTTCTTTTCCCTTTACCTCAAAACTTGTAGGTTGTTGCATATAAATTTCTTCTTCAAGATCTCCATGCAAAAATATAGTCTTAACATCCATTTGCTCAATCTCCCAATCATAAGATGCAGCAATGGATAAGAGAAATCTAATAGAAGTCAATTTAGTAATAGGAGAGAATATCTCACCAAAATTAATTCCCTCTCTCTAGGAGTAGCCCTTGGCTACTAGTCTATCCTTGTACTTCTCTAATGACCCGTCTGCTCTAAACTTCTTCTTGAAGACCCACTTACATCCTATGGCCTTTCTTCCTTTAGGAAAATGAACAAGTTCCCAGGTGTTATTAGAGTCTAAAGCCATCATCTCCTCCTGCATGGCTAGCTTCCAAGACTCACTATCATTTGCAGAAATAGCTTCCCTGCAAGATCTAGGTTCATTGTTAGTACTCAATAAAGCATATACACAATAGAAATCTGGTGGGCTATACCTGTCAATTAGATTCCATTGTCTTGTTGATCTCCTCAAGGGTGGAGTAAGAGACTCTACTTGTTCTTCTACATGATCATCTGCACCAACTTCTTATGTAGTTAGAACAGATTCATCTTCATCAGAACTACTTGAATCTTCTTCTTCTTCTTCACCCCCCAATCCATTATTCTGTTCTTCCTAAGGTGCATCTTACTGCTCTAAATCAAAGTCCACCTTCTTTACCTTTTCATCTTTTTCTTTTGGCTACTTAGGTTTAGAAATAGCTCTAAGTTCCCTGAAAATAACATCTCTAGAAAAGATAATCTTGCAGGTTAGTGGATTCCAAAGCTTATAACCTTTCACATTATCACCATATCTAATGAATGTACACTTTTTAGCTTTTGGATCCAACTTAGATCACTTTTTTGTAGGCCCATGAACAAAAGCCTCACAACCAAAAATCCTTAAATGTGAAACAGAACGTTTCTTACCTATCCACACTTCATAAGGTGTCGAATCAAGAGCCTTACAAGGACATCTATTTATCAAGTAGCAAGCAGTACACACAGCCTTTGGCCAAAAGCATTTATCCAATTGTGCATCACTAAGCATACTTTTGGCCCTTTCCATAATTGTTTGGTTCATCCTTTCTGCAACACCATTATTCTGTGGTGTATACGGAGTTGTCTTTTGTCTGATTATATATGCATTCTTGCAAAACTCATCAAATTCATTAGAGCAATATTCCCCTCC
Organism: Cunninghamia lanceolata; assembly: GCA_027924645.1. Taxonomy (NCBI): domain Eukaryota; kingdom Viridiplantae; phylum Streptophyta; class Pinopsida; order Cupressales; family Cupressaceae; genus Cunninghamia; species Cunninghamia lanceolata. The sequence continues at coordinate 5,907,740 of BSBN01001807.1, forward strand.
ATTGTCAGATCTTAATATTTTTATCTTTAAACCTGATTGGTTCTTTACTAAGACTTTGAATTCCTTAAACTTAGTGAAAACTTCATATTTATGCTTCATAAAATAAATCCATGTAAATCTGGATACATCATCAATGAAGGTTACAAAATAATGATATTTTTCAATAGATTCATTATCCATAGGTCCAAACACATCCGTATGAATAATTTCTAACTTCTCTTGTGTTCTATTGCTTCCTAAAGGAAATGATTTTCTATTTTGATTACCAAACACACAATGCTCACACAAATCAAAGTGCTCATCAGAATAGGAGAAACCATCCAACAATTTTTATTCTTAATAGTTTTTAATACATTATTACTTGTGTGGACCAATCCATGGTGCCACAACATACAAATCTTTTTAGAAGCCTCAGAAACATAAGAGGCATTACAAACTGTAGTGGCTTCAAGCTTAAACAATTTCCTGAATCTCTTCCCTTTCACTACCACCAAGTTCCCTCTCACCAATCTGCAACCATGCTTGTCAAATGTCATATGCATTCCCAAATCATTCAACTTTGAAACTGAAATTAGATTTCTAGCTAATCTAGGAACATGCAAAACACCAGGGAGGGTTTTAATCCTTCGATCACTGAAACACAACAATACCTTTCCTTTCCTGACAATCAGATATGTAGAGTTGTCAACAAGGTAAATATTACCTCCATCATATTCTTCATATGGGGAGAACCATTCCTTATGCGGAGTCATATGAAATGAGCATCCCAAGTCAACCAATTAGTGATCATTAGAAACAAGATTACATGTAGAAGGTAAAACTTCTTCACCTGCATGGGAGGACTTATCTGAAGCACTCTCCCATTGTTTCTTGGGGTTTTTGCACTCCTTCACATGTCCCCTTTTACCGCAGTTCCAACACTTAACTCTATTATTTTTACCAAGAGTCTTAAACTGGCCCTTGGACTTGTCCTTAGCCCCTTTCTGAGCTCCTTTAGGTCTTCTTTCCTTAGACCTTCCCCTAACACTAAGAGCATCCCCTAAACTATCTGAACTCTTCTTCCTCAATTCCTGTGACAGTAGCATTGAAACAAGAGCATCCAACTTCAGATCCTCAAGGTCAGCAGTGATAGCAAGGATAACATTCTCCCAAGACTTAGGTAAAGAACAAAGAAGTAAGATACATTTATCTTCCTCACTAACCTCAACATCTACTGAATCAAACTGACTCACTAACAAATTAACAGAATTTAAATGCTCTGCAACTGATTCACCTTCTCGTATTTTCATGGAAAACAATTTTCTTTTTAAATAAAGTTTATTTACCATACTTTTGGCTTAATAGATCTCACCCAACCATTTCCACAACTTGTATGTAGTCTCTTCCTTTGTGACATTCAATAGGATAGAGTCTGAAAGACACAACTAGATGGTTCCCCGTGCCTTCTTATCTAGTCTATCCCACTCATCTTGAAAGACATTGTCAGTTTTCTTCTCTTTTTAGACAACCAACCATTGGTTTCTTTCTTCCAACAAATCTTCTATTTTCAGCTTCCACAACTCATACCCTATTCTATTGATCTTCTCAATGTCCAAACGAGAGGTTGATGCAACGATTGATGCAACCATAATAACAACACAAGATCTATAAAACAAACACAACCAAATCTCCCACTACAGCTACAACTTCCACACTACCACCCAAGAGTCAAAGTTGGTAAGGCTTTGATACCAAATGTTAGAAATGAAAGCAACACTACTTCAATGGAAATCTGATTCGAATAAATTTCAGCAATCTTTTAAGTGTGCATTAACAATGGAGATTGTAATCAAAACATAAACCCACAATACATAAATATACTAGAAGTAGAATGAAGCACATAACACAAGTGTTTAACATGGAGAAAACCCTTTCAGGTAAGAAACTCCACCAAGAAAAGAGGTCAAGTTGTACTATCTTCACAAAAGGAGATTACAAATACATTCACTTCCTCTATCCTCCAACCTTCACTCTGGTAGAACTTGGGTAACTGTAAATTGTTATATTTCTCTCATCTACTATGTTATGATTTATATAGAATTTACACAACCTTAAGACATTAAATGACTTCTTACGAGCCCATAACACTTGTCAAGAGTCAACAATACAACCTTGGGCGTCCATGGCCAAGAATAGGGTCTTATAGGGTCATAAATGCTATCATACATGCATCCTACACTTGGAAAAATGTGCCCATGCAAGCTTGAACACCTTGGGGCCAAAAATAGCCACTTACAACATCTTATGACATGTCATATGCTATTATTAGTGTCATAGATTCTTATGACAACTTACAGTTGTCATAGAATCTCTTACACCTTCTTACAACATCTATGACGTGTCTCATAACACTAAAAATAGAATATTCCCCCACATGTGCACCCCACTTTGACCAATTACCATTTACCATAGTAAATGGCATCGCGGAGACAACTACCGCCAGTAACTCCGTAATTACCGTGGATAGTAAATAATTTTTACCACTGCTGGTGAAACTTGTACATCGCTTATAGGTAATTACAAATTATAAATAATAAATGGAATAAATACAATATTGGGATTTACAAGGTTAATGGCACCTTATCCCAACACATAGTACATAATATATACATATCATATAGTTGAACCTCGGTCACCTATACCCTTGGGCCCTTGTGGTGTGCACGTGACAGAGGCCTAACCATATGTGGCTACAGATCATGAATGACTCCTAAAGACACACTGTCATTGTAACCCCCTAATCTCACCTCTCAGCCTTATCACCTCCTCGTGTTCCTCCTAGTGCATTCAATGGTACTGGTCTCTCTCAACTTGAGCCTTGTCTTTGTTAGCTCTTGCCTGACAAACCTCAACCAGTAAGAACTCACCGATGACTAGCTCTCTCTCTAGTGTAGGTACCGCTACCGTCTGAACCTGATACACATGAAGCTCAGCCTCTGTGTGCTCATCTCTTTAAAGTAACTTCTCTCTCTTTCCCATGCAGACTGCTCTAGAATAGTCTCTATAGCCATTCTATACATGACAAAAGGCATAAATATCTACGCATGTCGCTTAGTGGATGGCTATGGTGAATACCCCACCTACACCTGCTACTCAGATACATCTGAAGGTAGTATGTCCACTATGATGCGAATCAAAAAGTCTCTCCAAGTGTTAGTACCGACTGCAAAATGGAAAATAAGATAGATATTAGACTCTCACATAAACATCATAGGTAATAAACATAAAGAGCATCAAACTAGTGAAATAAGGCTAACCTAGATCTCCATCTCGCCAGGATGGATCTCAGAACACTGAAGGTGTCACGAGCTCTTTAGTCTAATCTATAGCTGGGGGCATAGATCTACTACACTCCCCCCTCTCATTCTGACTTGGTCTCTTGACACCTGCAGGAACTGGACCATGAGCTCTAGACCATGGTCTCGACTTAATCTGCTCATCAATGTCTGCCTCTTACTGGTCCTATTGTGGTCTTTCCCTAAAGGCGTACTGCGATGGAACCTCCTTTGACTCATCATCATCATCCTCCACATCCTCCTTGATATCATAGTACCCTAAAAAGTCACTCACATCATCCTCTAACCCTGTGTCACTAGCGTGATCGGCCCAAGGCCAGGCATCACCTGTAGGGTGACCAGAAGCAAAGATAGGAGCAGGTCATGTTGTACACCACCAGGTCTGATATGATCAAGTACAACTGACATCATCTACATCTAAAACTAGTGTTGCATCCTTTGGACCCTCATCATCACTAAGAGGTACATCTACTACTGTCGGTCATCGACCATTATTCGCCCTAACTATGCTATGCACGATGCATGCATACCTCAAATGCACCATAGGAACATCTTGTACCTATCCAAACTATCATGCCACCCTATCAAAATAGAACCAAACCATGACATGATCGAGGTGACTGACCATCAGTCGATTCCTCTGCATCCTCAGTAACTATGTCCGTTGGATAGACCATAGGATATAGCCACGATATGGTCTCTATATAATATCTCTGGACTGCAATCTATCAAAGACAACTCTCTAGTATAACAAATCATCGTGTCTCCAACATCTAACTAGTGGATAAACATGAACACATGGATGGGTGAATGCTGCCTCTATAGGAAATCCTATCAGTCATGTGCACCTGATATGCTTGTTACCATTTTTCACCTACAACTCAAATTGGTAGAGTTGGTACAACAAATTCATTTTAGGTTGAAAGTTTTAACATTTTCTGCTATGATTATCTTGTTTGTGTAGTTGGAGTGTTTGAGATATTCAGTTATGTTGTAGTTCAGTTGTTCAATAGAAGAAAAGAATTTTCAGATCATCATTCATTTGCAGAAGGTTGCTTGAGAGATAAATTATTTTATTTCACTACAATGATTATTCATTTTACAAATGAGATGCATAAAAGAAATAAACATTGCATTGAATGAAAAACATGATAGATCAAATGTCCCACACAAGCCGTGGGAATAGTTGAACTAGTACAGATATAAGAAATATACTATGCATCTCGAAATAGGAAGGGGAAGGATCATAGCCATCATTACCTATTTAGTGTCTTCAGTTTCTAAGGTTGCCTTCTATCCTTGCTCCTGATAGATCATAATAACCTATAAGATTGAAAGAGATTTGTAAGAGCTCTGGATGTGAGTTCCATATGTGCATATCAGCAAAGGCATAATACATTTCCTATAGTGCACAAAGTTAGATACGTATCATTCACATGCAAGAGAGATTGAAAAGAAATAATCATTGTAATTCACTAAATTTTTCTAACATGTTTGTTTCATGTGTAGGTATAGGTGAAATCATGTTTCTATTTTGAAGACTATATCAACATGTGGCATAAAGTGGAATCCCACAAGGGTTGAGCCCAACATGTTGCCATTGATTCTTAGGAGGGGATGGAATACAACTTAGTATACACATAGAATGTTGCAAGTATGAGGTGAGCTAGTGTTGTCATTGATGTCAACATACTCATATTGCATTGACAAGAAGGATTGGATGAGCTGTGTGCTGAGGATATTGAGAAAATTAGCCTCAGTCAGGAACAGTGAAGAACAGTGATGAGAAGAAGGCAAATGTATTGTATAGGTTGAGAACCAGAGGATGCGGATTAAAGGGTTTGTAGATATGAGTCTTGAGATGCTTCAGTTAAGATTTCAGAGGTCCACATGAAGATCTGAAGGAGTTGTGGTTGTCGGTGTAGAACCAGTTCCGGCAAGTATTCAGAGGTGACAGAGGATCACAGAAAGGTCCGGTAAGGTCCGGAATTGTATTATCCTAATCTGTGGATTGGAAGGAAGTGTTTGGGATGTCCTTGTGATGTGTCATCCTGATTTGTGTATGATTTGGAGGTCCGGAAGTACCTTTTGCATTATGACAGAGGCGACAGACTGTGTTCTTGAAGTTCCGGATGAGGAAGACAAGAGATTCCAGTAAGTAAAGGAAGTGCGGATGTATCCGGTCGTTCAGGTAGGCTTGTGAAGGTTTTTGGATCATGTTGAGGTTGTGTTGTTGGTCCGCATTGATAGTAGAGCCCGGAATTGAAGATATTCTTCCGGATGAAGTTCTTGCTCTGATTAGCTGACCGGATGAGTTGTTCATCCTGCGAATGTTCTTGTGGTGGCCGACCGGATGTGTTATTCATCTTGCGGATACTCTTATGGTTGTTTTCTGACTTAGAAGTTTGTTCCTAACTCGATGTCTTGTATAAATAACGGTTTGTGAGTTCATTTTGAAGTGTGGATTGTGTGGATGAGTGTGGCATAGTGAAGAGAAGTGCGAAAGGCAGAGCAGAGGTTTTTGGGCTTAAATGGAACTGATCCGGACATAGTAGAGATGTCGTTCTCCAGTTCAAGATTGTGATTCTTATCACTTTGTAGACAGTGTGTCTCTTTGTAGGCAGTGGGCCTCTTTGTGAGCAGTGTGCTCGGGCAGTGATCCCTAATTGGCAAGTGCCATTCTTTTTCTTATTCTTCTAACAGAGAATAATCCTTGGGTTAATCACCCCGTGGTTTTTCCCTTAACCGGGTTTTCCACGTCAAAATCTTGGTGTTCAATGTGTTGATGTTTATCTGCTCTTGTGTTTATGTATTATGCTTTCATGGATGATTAATTGATATGCTGTTAACTAACAACGAAGAATCAAGTGTTTGAAAGAACAAGAAGTTTTACACAACTGATTCACCCCCCCCTCTCAGTTGTATGCCTTAAATCCAACAATTGGTATCAGAGCCACGTTCCTCTGAAAGGAGCTTAACCGCTTGAGGAGATCCAAGATGTCGTCATACAAGAAGGATAGTCCGAAGTTCGATGGAACCAACTTCACTCTCTGGAAAGGTCGCATGAAGTGTCACTTGGAATGTATGGGAAAAGCATACTTGGCTATGGTCTCAAAACCATATGTACCTCCACAAGGTGGCCCGACAACTCTGAATGAAATCACAGATGCTGAAAATAATCTGCGGACCAAGGAAGCCCTACTAAGCGCATTGAATGATTCAGATCTCTCAAATGTTATTGACCTACCAACTGCATATGAGATCCTGACTAAACTGGAACTTCTGTATGAAGGAGATGAGTTTGTCAAAAGTGCAAGGTTGCAAAGTCTGAAAGGGAAATTTGAAAGATTGAAGATGAGAGATGAGGAAAACATCACTACCTTTATGCCAAGAGTGAATGAGCTGGTATGTGGAATTAGAAATGCTGGTGGAATTCTAGATGAAAATGAGATTGTCTGCAAAATCCTAAGATCCCTTCTTGCTGCCTACAAAATCAAGGTTGTTGCCATTGATGAATTCAGAGCCCACACAACTATCACAAGAGAACAACTGGCTGGCAAACTAGCTGCATTTGAAATGACCGAGTTTGGAGATGATCCTCCCAAGACTGAATCTGCTTTCAAAGCCAGTACCCATGTGAAAGGCAAACAGAGATTTGATCCGGGAGAAAACTCATCAAGGAAGATGTCATGGTATGATCAAGCAAGAAGAGACATGGAAGAAGAAGAAGCAGAAACAACTCAACTTGAAGCCCTCATTGCAAAGAGACTACCAAGAGGATCCGGTAAGTATGAAGGAAAACTACCCTTTAAGTGTTTCAACTGCAATAAGATTGGTCATTTTGCTTCAAGATGTCTGGAAAGATCTGCAAGGTCTAATACTAACAGACAAAGGTTTCAAAAGAATTGCTATTATGTTCATGAAGAAGATGACAATGAGGGAGTAACAAATGATGAATCAGAACTAGGAAGCAAATCCAGAAATGAGTGGGTGTTTATTGCCATCAAGGAAGAAGATTCAATACTCTCTGAATCTGTCAATCACAAAGTTGTTGAAAAAGCTTTGGCTGCTCAAGTGGAAGAAAAGGATGATTGGGTTATTGATAGTGGATGTTCTCACCATATGACTGGTGACAAGAATAAGTTCTTGAATTTGGAAAGGTATGAAGGAGGAATGGTAAAGTTTGGTGACAATTCTGCTGGCAGAATCAGAGGCAGGGGAACTATTTCCTTTGATGGAAAGAGAAAAACAGGTAACGTACTATATGTTGAAGGATTGAAGCACAATCTTCTCAGTGTTGGTCAGTTAGTGGACAAAGGCTATGATCTCTGGTTCAAGAATGGAAAATGCAGAATCTTTACAAGCTCCGGAACTGAAATTGCATCCGGTACTCAGACAAAAGGTAATATCTTTCATCTGGTTGGTTCAAATAAAAGTTGTTTGTTTGTTCAAATTGATCAGAGTTGGTTATGGCATAGAAGAATGTGTCATGTAAATTTTGATAACATCATCAAGATAAGCAATACTCAGGCTGTAAGAGATCTTCCAAAATTGATGAAACCTACAAATAGTTTGTGCAAAGAATGTCAGCTAGGTAAATAAAGCAGAGTCTCTTTCAAAAGCCAAGATCAGTCTTCTACCGGATTGTTGGAATTAGTACATACTGATCTCTATGGTCCGACAAGAATCAAGAGTCTGCAAGGTGATAGATATTTCATGTTGTTAATTGATGATCATTCCCGAATGATGTGGGTTACCTTTCTAAAAGAAAAATCAGAAGCATTTGAGAAGTTCAAAATCTTCAAAGCTATGGTAGAGAATCAAACCGGATTGAAACTAAAGTGTCTAAGGTCTGATAGAGGTGGTGAATTTACATCTGGTGAGTTCATTGACTTTTGTGAGAAGCAGGGTATAAGGAGACAGTTGTCTGCTCCTAGGACTCCACAACAGAATGGAGTAGTTGAGAGAAAGAACTGGACCATCCAGGAAGCTGCCAGGACAATGATGTTGGAAGCAAATGTTCCTCAAATGTTTTGGAAAGAAGCTATCAGCACTGCAGTCTACACTCTCAATTGAGTTCAAATCAGAAACAACACCGGTAAGACCCCCTATGAACTCTGGTTTGGCATCACTCCTACTGTGAAATATTTCAGAGTATTTGGTAGCCAGTGTTATATTAAAAGAGATGAAGATCTAGGAAAGTTTGATGCTAGAAGTGATGAAGGAATTTTCTTGGGTTACTCCACTCAAAGCAAAGCATACCGGTGTTACAATAAGAGATTGAGGAAGATGATAGAAAGCACCAATGTGAAAGTTGATGAAGGAATTGAGAAGCCTTCAAGATTTTATGAGTTTGATGAAGATGACCAAGACAGTGTTCAAGGAACTCAATCCTCTCTGGTGAGACAGAGTCAGCCTGATCTGGTAAATCAGGAAGAAGAGATAGGTTTGAATGAGCCTGATCAAGAAGCAGCAGTGCAGGATACTCCCAAAATTCCAAGGTATGTAAGACTGAACCACTCTGAAGATCAGATCATAGGTGACAGAAGCAAAGGTGTACAAACTAGAAGGAATGTTGCTCAAAATTAGGATGAATGTTGTCTGATTTCAAAGATTGAACCTAAAACAATAAATGAAGCCTGCAATGATGAAAACTGGACCAAAGCAATGGAGGATGAATTGATGCAAATTGAGAAAAATCATACTTGGGATCTTGTTCCCAGACCTAGAGACAGGAATGTAATTGGAACCAAGTGGGTCTTCTGGAACAAACTAAATGAAGCTGGTGAAGTAATCAGAAACAAAGCTAGATTGGTCTGCAAAGGCTACTCTCAAATAGAAGGAATTGACTTTGAAGAGACTTTTGCTCCGGTGGAAAGAATTGAAGCAGTCAGATTACTTCTTACATTTGCTTCCTTCAAAGACTTTAAGGTATATCAAATGGATGTCAAGTCTGCCTTCCTAAATGGTGATCTGGAAGAAGAAGTCTACATTGAACAACCAGATGGATTTCAATTGTCTGATAATGATGATATGGTCTGCAAGTTGAAGAAAGCTTTGTATGGATTGAAGCAAGCCCCAAGAGCATGGTATGAAAGGTTGGATAAGCATCTTGTGCAGATTGGATTCAACAAAGGTACTGCTGACAGTAACTTATATTTCAAAATTGATCATGAAAACATTTTGATTGTTAAAGTGTTTGTGGATGATATCATTTTTGGAGGAAGAGATAGTATGTGCAAAACTTTTGCAAATCAGATGAAAAGTGAGTTTGAAATGTCTATGCTTGGTGAAATGAATTTCTTCTTGGGTCTGCAAATTACTCAAACAAAAGAAGGGATCTTCATTTCTCAGACCAAATATGTGAAAGAATTGTTAAGGAAATTTGGTATGGAAGACCAATGAACACTCCTATGGCAACCAGATGTAAGTTAAGCAAAGATGATGATTCTCCAAAGGCAGATCAGACAAAGTATAGATCAATGATTGGTGGATTGTTGTATCTCACTCAAACTAGACCAGATATAATGCAGGTTGTTGGTCTTGTGGCAAGATTCCAGGCTGATCCTAGAGAATCTCATGTTATGGCAATCGAAAGAATTTTTAGGTACTTGAAAGGAACAGTTGAGTATGGTCTATGGTACCCTAGAGATCCAGATTTCTCTCTTCATGCTTACACAGATGTAGATTGGGCAGGAGATGTGGATGACCGAAAGAGCACTAGTGGTGGAGCATTCTTTTTGGGGAAGAGATCGGTTTCTTGGTTAAGCAAGAAACAAGATGCAATATCTCTGTCTACAACTGAAGCAGAATACATTGCAGCAGCAGGTAGTTGCACTCAAATCTTATGGATGAAGCAGATGCTAAAAGACATTAAAGTTGAATATGAGGAGCCTATCATAATTTTCTGTGATAATTCAAGTGCAATTAATATTTCTAAGAATCCGGTATTGCATTCTAAGACTAAGCACATATCTATCAAGTTTCACTTCTTGAGAGAACAAGTGAACAAGGAAGAAGTCAGATTGGAGTATGTTCCCTCCAAGGATCAGATTGCAGATATCTTTACTAAACCTCTTCCCAAGGATTCTTTTGAATATCTCTGGGAGAAGTTAGGGGTCATGGCCCCTCCGGTGATGAACTAGGATGCACTGATGTGCATCAGTCCGGTGGATATCACAGTCATATCTTGTGATCCGGATTAATGATGGGGAGCTGCAACTAAGGGGGAGAAGCTGATATGATTCTGATGTATGAGAATTGCAAGTATGAGCCCTTTGCCATTGATGTCAAAGGGGGAGAGAAGACATGTGAAAAACAAGTGGTTGATGATCAAAGGGGGAGTAGTAAAGGAAGAGAAGACATGTGAAAAGTTGTTGTTGATAGGGGGAGCTGTGACAGAAAGGAGAAGTTCTTGTCTTGATGGTTTTTCACATCATATGTTGCCATCAATGATAAAGGGGGAGATTGTTGCAAGTATGAGGTGAGCCAGTGTTGTCATTGATGTCAACATACTCATATTGCGTTGACAAGAAGGATTGGATGAGCTGTGTGCTGAGGATATTGAGAAAATTAGCCTCAGTCAGGAACAGTGAAGAACAGTGATGAGAAGAAGGCAAATGTATTGTATAGGTTGAGAACCGGAGGATGCAGATTAAAGGGTTTGTAGATATGAGTCTTGAGATGCTTCAGTTAAGATTTCAGAGGTCCGCATGAAGATCTGAAGGAGTTGTGGCTGTTGGTGTAGAACCGGTTCCGACAAGTATTCAGAGGTGACAGAGGATCACAAAAAGGTCCGATGAGGTCCGGAATTGTATTATCCTAATCTGTGGATTGGAAGGAAGTGTTTGGGATGTCCTTGTGATGTGTCATCCTAATTTGTGTATGATTTGGAGGTCCAGAAGTACCTTTTGCATTATGACAGAGGCGACAGACTGTGTTCTTGAAGTTCCGAATAAGGAAGACAAGAGATTCCAGTAAGTAAAGGAAGTGCGGATGTATCCGATCATTCAGGCAGGCTTGTGAAGGTTTTTGGATCATGTTGAGGTTGTGTTGTTGGTCCGCATTGATAGTAGAGCCCGGAATTGAAGATATTCTTCCGGATGAAGTTCTTGCTCTGATTAGCCGACCGGATGAGTTGTTCATCCTGCGAATGTTCTTGTGGTGGCCGACCGGATGTGTTATTCATCTTGCGGATACTCTTATGGTTGTTTGCCGACTTAGATGTTTGTTCCTAAGTTGATGTCTTGTATAAATAACGGTTTGTGAGTTTATTTCGAAGTGTGGATTGTGTGGATGAGTGTGGCATAGCGAAGAGAAGTGCTAAAGGCAGAGCAGAGGTTTTTGGGCTTAAATGGAACTGATCCGGACATAGTAGAGATGTCGTTCTCCAGTTCAAGATTGTGATTCTTATAACTTTGTAGACAGTGTGTCTCTTTGTAGGCAGTGGGCCTCTTTGTGAGCAGTGTGCTCGGGCAGTGAGCCCTAATTGGCAAGTGCCATTCTTTTTCTTATTCTTCTAACAGAGAATAATCCTTGGGTTAATCACCCCGTGGTATTTCCCTTAACTGGGTTTTCCACGTCAAAATCTTGGTGTTCAATGTGTTGATGTTTATCTGCTCTTGTGTTTATGTATTATGCTTTCATGGATGATTAATTGATATGCTGTTAACTAACAACGAAGAATCAAGTGTTTGAAAGAACAAGAAGTTTTATACAACTGATTCACCCCCCCCCCTCTCAGTTGTATGCCTTAAATCCAACATAGAAATCAAGATATATTCTACTATTAGATTAATCAAGTGTATGAATCTCAGGCTCATTACCCATCTATGACTATCAATTCAATATGAAGAAGTAAGATTAATAAATGAGTATGGACATAGCTCAATGATGTCTAAAACTAAGTAAAGAATAATATCAAGAGGGAACAATCTACTCATGCAAAGATATATAGTCATACTTCAAAGAAGAAAAATAGATTATAAAGAAAGACTGAGATATCTTTTAATGATCAAGTCACCAGAATATAGCCTTTATCCAAAAGAGAGTGCAATGCATCAAGATCAAAGAGCATCAGAATTACAAAATATTTAAGGAAATAGATAGCATACTGTAAAAGATCATACATGAAAGGTATAGGTACATCATAAGGAATAAAAATATCAAATGCAGATGTAGTTGCATATGGACAGCAAAAAGGAAAATCACATCCACCTTCTTTAATACCTTATGTTTATTACAATTCCATATTCCATAAATGCAATAACATATCAGATATAGGATAACATAGGAATGCCAAGCTACAGTGTCAAAATCAAAATGCAATCAGCTTGTTCAAAAGATAGAAGAAGAAGTATATACATATTGTTCTCAGTCACAAATGCTAGGAGAGTCTCATCATGGTTTTATCTTCCATAGACTTCATTATATAATGCAAAATGTATAGGTAATGGAGCAGTCTTGAGACTATCTTCTAAACAAAAGAATATAGAAAAATTTCTAAAATATAGAAGGAAGATCACCTACAGATGAAAAAGGAAATGAAGTTCTCGCAAACTCTAAGAGGGTATATAGTATGTGAAAACTATTTACCATCTCTTTTGTCAAATATATGTTCTGTATAAGAAGTCATGGTAATCTTCAAAAGAATAAATAATTTCACTTCTTTTATCAAACCCACATGAAGATACAAAAGAAGAAACATCTTGTAGCTAAAAGAGTGCAGAGTTGTGGGTTTTCTACATTTTTAGAATACAGTAAGAACAAATTCCACAGTGGAGCAAAAAACCTAAGCATTAATTCTATAGGAGTGACATATCTCTATCATGGGTCAAGCTTTTTACAGAACTAAATAATGTAGAGATGGCTGAAACTTCGTCATATAGTGTGTCTTTTATTTTTTGAAAAAATGAAGACAAAGAGTGCTCAAACCCTAAGCATTTTATGCTTTTCCATTACAATGCAAAACTTATCTTTTTTATGCAGACCCAGGAGGGCATAGGCCATGGCCTATGAAGAACAAGGTTTCTTGAAGCTTTTTGATAAAACCCAGATGAAGAATACAGACACATATACAATGTTATGTTAGAGGCTACTATAGGACCAAGAAAGGAAAGCTTATTTGAGTCGTGACGGTTTTGTAGACAAAATAATGAAACCCTAAGCATTCATAAGTTACCCAATACAATGAAAAGAGTTTGTTCTTATGCAAACCCAAAATGAGAGGCCACAGCCTAGTTTTTCACATCAAAGTTCTTTCACCTTTTTTGAACAACATAAAGAGAGAAAAATGTACATGTATTTCGTGCTTCTATGTTCAAGTCAAAATACAAAAAGAGGACAAGAAATATGCAGAAGCCTTACCCTTTTGTGCTTGTGAGGAGATTTTCAAAAGTGATATTGGTTCTTTCTGTTAAACATTTTCCTTCTATTTCTTCCAAACAATGCTCAAAAATAATGCTTCCATGGCAGCCCATACAAGGGAGAAACAATGGAAAAGAGAAAAAGATCATAAAATGCTCAGAGATAACTATGTGGCCATGGCCAAAATAGCAAAAAACTAGTGAAGAAAAGCCAAAAAATAGCTCAGAATCAACACAAAGCAACTCACCTTCAATTCCTTGTCAAAGATACAAAGAGAAGTGCATCAGTAAACCATAGAAGTGTGTAGAGAATAGTAAAGAAACCTCAAAACCCTAACATGGTGTTGGCGGCCACAATAGAGAGTATTTTCTAAAAGGGAGAAGTGTGAAATGAGCCCGAAAAAGTTAGGTTAGGGCATGTTTTGTCTTAGGGGTTTCTCTTGCCCTAAGGTCAAATGTGGGATTTTCACCACATTATTTTCATTTCCATATGTATTGACTAATACCTGTGGGGGGTATTAAGGCAAGTTGTTGCCTAGGCAATGTGCCTTAGGGTCCCCTTGACCCTCTTTTCTATGAAAAGTCAAGATCAAAACAAATGAGAGATGGTTCATCCCTTGCAGGATGGAGATAAAGCCACTTAGGCTTTTATTGTATTATTTTGCCAAAATTATTCATAGGAGCCTTGGTATTTTTTATGATTTTTTTGTAGAAAAAAAAAACAATTCATTGTATGATCGAAAATCAAAATAGGAGCCTTGTATAGTTTTATTTGCTTTATTATAATAGGCCAAATTGAGAAAGTTAAAACTGCAAGTCATTGTAAAACAATATTTAAAGCAATGTTTCTATAAATTACTTGTAAATATTTGTTATTTTCAATAGTTAAAGTGAAATAAAGGAAATGAATCTTGCTTTTCTAGATTTGATTTCCTTTGGGTGAGATGGAGTAGATAAGGACAAATTTGAGTTTTTTTTTAGCAGATAAAGCATGTTTTAAGGGAGATTTTGGTGGGGGCCACTTGACAAGGGTTTTTGGAAGGTTCTATTTTTAGTTTGGAGGCATTTCAGAGTGCTTTTTGTCATCTTTTCTGAGGAGCTCAAAAATGGATTTGCATAACTATTTTTAGGGGGTTTTTCGAAATCTCTTGGAAGACATATATTGGAGAAAGCTAGCTCTTTCTAGGAGTTGGAGATTATTGTTTCTTCTCTCTTGAGCACAGACAAAGTTTGTAGACTTATTTTTTACTTAGTTTTTATTAGATTTTCATGCACTCCTTCCAATTTAATACAATAAAACCCTTTTATTTCACTTCTTTTGCCTCGTAATTACAATATTGACTTGATGTCTCATTATGATAATAAATAATTCATCCTTTGTCATATTTCATTATTGTGAAAGTGTTGTGCAAATTGTTCATATGGTTCAGGTTGTATGATTGTGTTCAAATTGAACCATCATACAAAGTATTTTTGAATTGTATGTTCCATGTGAGGTTGTGAGAGTTTCATGTTTTAGGGGTTGTTTGTGGGTAGAATTCTCAATAGATTAAAATTTAGAAGTTTTTTTTTGTTTAAGTTAGTTTTTATTTCAAATCACCTCCTTTTTCCCTCTACAAATTGTTTAGATTAGGAAAATCATTAGGAGAACCAACTCACTCTAGAGGTTCACTCTAAATTTAGGCAACCCACAGGCCTAGGAGTGTTCCCATGTGTTGACAAATAGTTAGGTTGAATAACTTAGTGTAGGGTGCATATCTGATTGATAACAAATTTTGGCATGCCCGGTGGGACTCTGAAAATGTTTTCAAAGAAGCTTTTAATTCTTAAAGTTGCTATTTTGGTATATGCAGCAGTGTTCCATCCTTTGGAGGCTTTTTATAGTAAACCTAGTGACTCAATTTTTCTCTAGTCTTGCATGCAAATCTAGTGTATCTAGCTTATAAAAACCAGATCCAGTACAGATCTAATTGACTATTTGTAGCTATCTCCACCAAGAAGAAGAGGTAGATCAACAAGTAGAACAGTTGATTCATCAAGGAGGCTACAATCAACACCTTCGAGACTCAGTCCTCCAACTCCAATACAAAGAAGTAGAAGTCTGGTGATGATAGTGCATTGACCCATAATGGCTAGATAGTTCATATTTGCACCTTTTAATGGGGGCAGCCTATTACAACTTGCCTAATGTGATGATATTCCAGTTACAACCCTTAAAGGTCTACCATATTTCATCGAAGAAGACCACATGATAGCTATTGAGCACATTCAAGATGTGGTAACACTATGTTCGGTGCATAATGTTACATAAGAAAACGTAGCAATTAGATTATTGGCTACATCATTAAAGGGTAAAGCCTTGCAATGGTTTAGAGGTCTCACAGAGAACTCAATAATGATGTGGGATCAGCTGGGAGATGGATTACACAAACATTTTGAAGATAAGTCTGATCATCTCTTATTGTTGGAATAGTTGAGCACCATCAAAAAGGCCCCCCATGAGTACATGGTAGATTTCAACTACCGATTTCAGAGGACTTGGGATAGGATCCCCACAATGGTAAAGCCTATACCAAGGCATGCATTTTTTTTTATCTTAAGGCTTTGAATAGTGAAATTTTTGTAATGATCCAATCTATTGGTGGATCTACCCTTCTTGATGCTTTTGAGATTGTTGTTAGAGGAAAAAATTACCTCATTCAAGTGGGGAAAATAGCCCCAAGGCCTTGTGCCCATGGTAATTCCTCCTTTGGTTATTTTCCCAGCAGTTCCAGCAATAGGATAATAGGTTGCAGCTCAAGAAACCACTGTCCAAACCCAGTCCCAAGAAATCCAAGAGTTAAAGGGCATGTTGTAATCCTTTAGAAAGACCATTAGCAATGAATTTGTTAATATCAAGAAGTAATTTGGCCAAGAAAATAGCCCTTATCAAGCCCCGTATCAGTCTAATCAGCCAAATAGATTGCCTTTCCAAGCTGATTCTCTGGGGCAAAGAAGAAATTATAACCCTTGACCTTTCCAATCCTATAATCCTAATGCTACCGGATCTTCAAAAGAGCTTGTACCCACTCAGAACAACATGGCTTAGGATAGAGACTAATGTTATCATGTCACTAGCCCCATAACCAGGCTGCATGTATGAATGGAATAAGAAATTAGGCTCTAATGATGTAGAATAGTTATGTTGGTTCAGGAAGTGTCTTGAATGAGGTTCCATCTCAATAAGATAATGTTGATGTGGCCTTAATGAATTGGCAAGGGTCTGAATTATGTGGTGTAAATTACCCTCAAGGCCAAAATTAGCAAAATACACCTATTTCAGCCAACACAAGGTTGAAAAAGAGGGTTGTAGACCTGGAATAGCAAGCTGCAAATGTGCAACAATAGCCTACCAAGGACAAATTTCAAGCTTCTTCATCACAGACTATTCAATGAAAACACAACCAAAGGTGCAAATTCTACAAAGAAATCAAGTTGTACCTGAAAAGGATCAGCCTAAGGTGCAATCACAACCTTCACAAAGGCAAAATGTTGTTGCTACTATAACAGGACAGCAAAAGGTAAGTCATGTTCTCTTCAATGTTGTTGATCACCTCAAGAAAGCCACTTTCAATATATCAGTGATGGATGCACTACACATTTCCAGTCAAAAGGATTTATTACGAGAAGCTTTAGCTGAGCTTTCCCTCTCTGAAGCTGCCAGCCAAGAAAAGACTAAAGTGGTACTTGCGAACAACCCACAAATCAAGAATGAATAGCAAGCTCAAGACATAAAACCCCCTCCTGTTTATCTAAGTTTGATTATTGGTGACAAACTTGTTAATAATTGCATGGTAGATTTTGGGGCAAGTTGTTCCATCATTCCCAAGAGCCTAGCTGATAGATTGAGATTAGTTTATGAACCCCTATCAAAAGGAGTAGTCCAATTAGATGGGTCTGTTGTTAATATTGCTGGGATAATAAGAAATCTGCCTCTTACCTTGTGTGCATGTCCTAATTTTGCAATCCATCAGGACCTTCATATCATAGACCTACAACCTCACTTTGCTATTTGTCTTTCTAGGGACTTTACTACAAAATTGGGTGGGTTTTTATCTTCTGGTTGGTCCCATTTGTTTTTTAGAACAAGATATGGTACGAAAGTAACCATCCAATTTGAGCCTCTTTCCAAAGACCATGTTGAGCCATATGTCCCTAGCCTAATAAATGCTAACCTCTACATCACCCATGGGTAGGAGGATCAATCCATGATCCTAGACCCTAGCATACCTACTAAAGAGCTTAATCTAGATCAGTAGGGAGATGAGGATCATGAAGATGACCCTTTCCGTCACACTGATGAGGTAGGATTAGGCACTTACATGATTCATAAACCTGATGCAGTGATTCCAAATTTGGTTAAGGATCAAACACAGCCTGAACAACAAGAGAAATAGCTTTGGATGCTGTACTTTGATGGATCAAGGAGTAAAATAGGTGTTGGTGGAGGAGCTATGCTTATTTCACCTGATGTAGATAGGTACTATTCAGCATTAAGGCTTGCTTTCAGCTGCACAAACAATGTGGTTGAATATGAAGCCCCGATTCATGGTTTAGAATGGGCTTAGAAAAGAGGTATAAAATGTTTACAAGTTTATGGGGATTCAGAGTTGATTGTAAACCAAGTTAGAAACTTGAATGTTACTAAGAATGATTTGCTTAAAAAGAAAAAGCATCAAGTTTGGGATCTAATTGAAAATTTTTATGCTTTTAATCTGCTTTCAATTCCCAGAAACCAAAATAAACATGCAGATAGGCTTGGTGCCTTAGGATCTTAGTTTTAGATTCTGAGTGAAATCCATAACATAGAGGTACAACCATATGTAAAAATGGTTGTTAGACCATCTGTACTTGACAATACTATGAGGTGGCAAGTTTTTGACAACAATGAGCAAATTTTGAGTTTTTTTATTGTAGAAGCAGAGTTTGTAGCTAATAACCAGCATAAGTGGCAACAACAATATGATAACCAAATTGTTCAACTCAAGTCAAATAAGCCACCAAAGAGACTTGTGACTTTAGAATCTATTTTTAACTTAGATGATTAGATTAGAAAAGACAAGTACAACATGACTGTGAAGCAAGAACACTATGAAGCAGTGGAGATATTCAAAGGTAAACTACTTAAGTTGGGAAAGGTATGTACTAAAGATGAACAACACTATTTTATTCAGTTATGTCAAGAGTTTAGTGATGTTTTTACATGGGAGTATAAAGATTTAAAAGGGTTTGATCCTCATTTATCTCAACACACCATTGAGTTACAACCTAATGCCAAGCCTATCAGGTAGAAACAAATGCCCCTCAAACCTAAACTCAAGCATCTGATGAAAGCTGAGATAAACAAGTTAATTGAGAGTAGTATAATATTACCTATAAAGCATACATCTTAGGTCTCCAAATTAGTACTAGTTAAAAAGAAGAACGAAAAGATTCAACTTTGTGTCAATTTCCATGATAGATCAAGCTTCATTAAAAGATCACTATCATCTTCCTTCAATGGAACAAATTTTGCACTGTTTCTAGTTCTGACAGATTTTCTTTATTGGATGGATACTCAGGCTATAACTAGATTTTGGTGAAGGAAGAAGACCAATATAAAATTGCATTTACAACCAAGTGGGGAACCATGGCCTACAGGAGGATGCCATTCAGTTTGTCCAATGCAGGGGCAACCTTTTAGAGGGTAATGGATATGGCCTTTCATGCCTTATGAACAAAATAGTTCTGGTATATTTAGATGATATAACAGTTTTTTCAAAAGATTCTAATGAACATTTTGATCACTTGAAGCAGATTTTTTAGAGATGCATAGAGTTTGGAGTTTCCTTGAACCTAAAAAATGCATATTTTCTATTCACGAAGGTAAAATCTTGGGCCATATTGTTTCAAAGCATGGTATTTCTATTGACCCTGAAAGAGTTTTAGCTATTCTATATTTAGTGCTGCCTACACACAAGAAAGACTTACAGAGCTATCTTGGAAAAATTAATTTTGTAAGGAGATTTATTCCAAACATTACTGCTTTATTACAACCTCTCATAGCCATGTTAAAGAAGAACATACCTTTCAGCTAGACTAAGGAAGGTAAGAGAAGATTTGAGTAGATCAAAGAAAATCTTGCAACTGCCCCTACCCTCATTAATCCCAACTACGAGAAAGATTTCATTCTATATGCCTTTGGGGGGATTGATACAATCTCAGCCATGTTGTGCCAACAAAATGATGAAGGCTTGGAGTAGCCAATGGCATTTTTTAACAGGTACTAGAAGACTACGAGGTAAAGTATTCATTTGTTGAGAAGCATGTTTTTTCTATTGTTAGAAGCCTCAATAAACTCAAACAAATGATGTCCAATAACATAATTCATTTGATGGTTGCCCACCCAACTGTTAAGAACTTTTTACTTAACAGAGAAATGAATGATAAAAGGGCTAGTTGGGTAACAAAGGTTATGGAATTTGATGTCAATATTAAGGTAACTAAGCTAATTAGGGGCAAGGGGTTATGCGAGAAACTTGTTGGAAATGGGGAGAATATCCAAGAACATGAAGAGGATGTAGAAACAATGCTAAATAACAATGAACCAGTTGTTGCTCCAGCTCCTACAAATAGCTGGGTGCAACAAATGACTCACTATTTACAGACTGGTGAATGCCCTAAAGGTTTGGATAGGGTAGGGAGAAGGTATTACATGTTACAAGTTACTCCTTATGCTATAATTCAAGGTGTTTTATAAAGAAAAGATTTTAATGGAGTGCTTCTGAGATGCATTGAACCAGATCAAGTTGACAGACTATTAGAAGAGTTTCACAATGGACCTTCAAGAGGTCATTTTGCAGCAAGGACAACAGCTTTGAAGATAATGCAGGCTGGTTATTACTGGCTAGATTTGTTTAAGGATGCATTTTCTTAGGTGAGAAGGTTTGAAAAATGCTCATTGTTTGTAGGTAAGCAAAGGCTTGCAACCTTACCTATGCACCTTATCAAAGTTGAACATCCATTTGCTAAATGGGGTCTTGACTTCATTGGACCAATAAACCTACCTTCAAGTGCAGGACGCAAGTGGATTTTGACTACTGCAGACTATTTCACCAAGTGGACTAAGGCTGTTGATTTGAAAGAAGCAAATGAATTTGTTGTTTTAAGTTTCTATCAGGATTTGGTATGAAGATTTGGCATACCACATTCAATTATCTCTGATAATGGTTTAGCTTTTATTGGCTTAAGGATTTTAGATTGGTCTATTAAACATAACATCTTTTTGAATACATCTTCTAATTATTACCCACAGGGTAATGGGCAGGTGGAATCCACCAATAAGAACCTGATACAGATCATCAAAAAGACTGTTGAAGACAACCAAAGGACATGGCACGAGAATTTGAAATTAGCTCTTTGGGTTGATGGAATTACTCCTAAGAGAGCTACTAGTTTTTCTCCATATGTACTTACTTATGGTAAGGAGGCTAAACTACCTATTTCAATAGAATTACCAACTTTGGCTTTCACTAAAGAACTTGAGTTGTTATAGGAGCAACCTTTAGTAGTAAGGTTAGCTCAACTTATGGATGATTAGAGGAGACCAGAAAAGAAGTCTTGAGGAAGCTTGAAATCCATCAAGCTCAAATGAAGAGTTCCTTTGATAAGAGGGCAAGACCAAAAATATTCATTGTTTGTGATTTAGTTTTCAAATGGAATGAACTAAGAAGCAGACTTCGAAAGCATTCCAAGTTCGATACAATTTGGGATGGGCCTTATATAATCACATAGTGCAAGGAAAACAATGCATTTCAACTTTCCACGTTAAGTGGAGAGGTGCAATCTATCCCAGTTAATGGGATCCACCTCAAACATTGCCTATGAAGATAACTACTACCTTATACCATAGTAGATTAGTGTTACTATTAATAAGTTCTTCATACACATTTGTTTTCAGTTATTTTGTTTTTCCTAAGTGCTGCTGCAAATGTTTTCTGGCCACCAGGGCCTTCTAGTTTTCTTTCAATTTGGTTTAAATTTTAGTTTTCTATTGCTGTTTGGAGTGGTTGAAATGCTAAGTTTTAGTGTTTCCTCAGTTTGAGATTAGCAGAGTATGACTCTATGCCTAATGTACATCTTAAGGAAACTAATCATGATCCTTAGCAGGAAAGCATATAGCAGAAGTCGCCAAAAATGTTGGCATTTTTCACCTACAACTCAAATTGGTAGAGCTGGAACAACAAGTTCATTTTAGGTTGAAAGTTTTAACATTTTCTTCTATGATTATCTTGTTTGCATAGTTGGAGTGTTTGAGATATTCAGTTATGTTGAAGTTCAGTTGTTCAACAGAGGAAAAGAAGTTCTAGATCATCATTCATTTGTAGAAGGTTGCTTGAGAGATAAATTATTTCATTTCACTACAATGATTATTCATTTTACAAATGAGATACATAAAAGAAATAAACATTGCATTGAATGAAAAGCATGATAGATCAAATGTCCCACATAAGCTATGGGAATAGCTAAACTAGTACAGATATAAGAAATATACTATGCATCTGGAAATAGGAAGGGGAAGGATCATAGCCATCATTGTCTATTTAGTGTCTTCAGTTTCTAAGGTTGCCTTCTATCCTTTCTCCTGATCTTCATAATAACATGCAAGATTGAAAGAGATTTGTAAGAGATCTAGATATGAGTTCCCTATGTGCCTATCAATAGAGGCATAATACATTTCCTATAGTGCACTAAGTCAAATACATATCAATCACATGCAAGAGAGATTGAAAATAAATAATAATTGTACTTCACTAAATTTTTCTAACATGTTTGTTTCATGTGTAGGTAAAGGTGAAATCATGTTGCTATTTTGAAGACTATATCAGCATGTGCTGTAAAGTGGGCTCCCACAAGGGTTGAGTCCAGCATGCTGTCCCTGATTCTTAGGAGGGGATCGAATACAAAGTATACACATAGAAATTAAGATATATTCTGCTATTAGATTAATCAAGTGTATGAATCTTAGGCTCATTATCCATCTATGACTATCAGTTCAATATGAACAAGAGTCATAAATGAGTATGGAGAAAACTCAATGATGTTTAAGACTAAGTAAAGAACAACATCAAGAGGGAACAATTTCCTCATGCAAAGATATACAGTCATACTTCCAAGAAGAGCAACAGATTATAAATAAAGACTGAGATATCTTTTAATGATCAAGTCACTAGAATATAGCCTTTACCCAAAAGAGAGTGCAGTCCATCAAGATCAAAGAGCATCAAGATTACAGAAGCTTTAAAGAAATAGATAACATACTATACAAGATCATGCATGAAGGTACATGTACAACATAAGGAATAAAAATATCAAATGCAAATGTAGTTACATATGGATAGCAAAAAAGAAAATCATATCCACCTTCTTTAATACCTTCTATTTATTGCAAGTCCATATTCCATAAATGTAATAACATATCAGATACAAAATAGCACATGAATGCCGAGGTACAGTGTCAAAATCAAAATGCAATCAGCTTGTTCAAAAGATAGAAGAAGTATATACATATTGTTCTCAGTCACAAATGCCAAGAGAGTCTCATCATGCTTTCATCTTCCATAGACTTCATTATATAATGCAACATGTACATAGAGCAGTCTTGAGACTATCTTCTAAACAAAAGAATATAGAAAAATTTCTAAAATATAGAAGGAAGATCACCTACAGATGAAAAAGGAAATGAAGTTCTCGCAAACTCTAAGAGGGTATATAGTAAGTGAAAATTGTTTACCATCTATTTTGTCAAATATATGTCCTGTATGAGGAGCCATGGTAAGCTTCAAAAGAATAAAGCATTTTACTTCTTTTATCAAACCCACATGAAGATACAGAAGAAGAAACATCTTGCAACTAAATGAGTGCAAAGTTGTGTGTTTTTTGCATTTTCATAATAGAGTAAGAACAAATGCCATAGTGGAGCAAAATACCAAAACAATAATCCTACAGGAGTGACATATCTGTGTCATGTGTTGAGCTTTTTATAGAACTAAATAATGTAGAGATGGCCAAAATGTCATTATATAGTGTGTCTTATCTTTTGAAAAAATAAAGACAAAGAGTGCTCAAACCCTAAGCATTTTATGCTTTTCCATTACAATACAAAACTTATCTATTTTATGCAGACCCAGCAGGGCGTAGGCCACAGCCTATAAAGAACAAGGTTTCTTGAAGCTTTTTTATAAAACCCAGATGAAGAATATAGACACTTATACAATGTTGTCTCAGAGGCTACTACAAGACTGAGCAAGGAAATTTTATTCGAGTCATGAGGGTTTTGTAGACAGAATAATAAAACCCTAAGCATTCATAAGTTACCCAATACAATGAAAAGAGTTTGTTCTTATGTAGACCCAAAATCATAGGCTACGGCCTAGTTTTTCAGATCAAAGTTCTTTTCCCTTTTTCGAAGAGCATAAATAGAGAAAAATGCACATGTATTTCATGGTTCTATGTTCAAGTCAAAATACAAAAAGAGGATAAGAAATATGTAGAAGCCTTACCCTTTTGTGCCTGTGAGGAGATTTTCAAAAGTGATATTGGTTCTTTCTATTAAACTTTTTCCTTCTATTTTTTCCAAAAAAAGCTCAAAATCATGCTTCCATGGTGGCCCATACAAGGGAGAAATAATAGTAAAGTGAAAAAGATCATAAAATGCTCAGAGATAACTATGTGGCCACGACCAAAATAGCAAAAAACTAGTGAACAAAAGTCAAAAAATAGCTCAGAATCAACACAAAGCAACTCACCTTCAATTCCCTATCAAAGACATAGAGAGAAGTGCATCAGGAAACCATAGAAGTGTGCAGAGAATAGTGAAGAAACCTCAAAACCCTAGCATGATGTCGGCACCCATAATAGAGAGTATTTTCTAAAAGGGAGAAGTGTGAAATGAGCCTGAGAAAGTCAGGTTAGGGCATGTTTTGTCTTAGTGTTTTCATTTGCCCTAAGGTCAAATGTGGGATTTTCACCACATTATTTTCATTTCCATATGTATTGACTAATACATGTGGGGGGTATTAAGGCAAGTTGTTGCCTAGGCAATGTGCCTTAGGGTCCCCTTGACCCTCTTTTCTATGACAAGTCAAGATCAAAACAAATGAGAGATGTCTCATCCCTTGCAGGATGGAGACAAAGCCACGTAGGCTTTTATTTTCTTATTTTGCCAAAATTATTCATAGGAGCCTTGGTATTTTTTATGATTTTTTTTGTAGAAAAAAAATCAATTCATTGTATGATCAAAAATCAAAATAGGAGCCTTGTATAGTTTTATTTTCTTTATCAGAATAGGCCAATTTGAGAAAATTAAAACTACAAGTCATTGTAAAACAATGTTTAAAGCAATGTTTCTATAAATTGCTTGTAAATATTTGTTATTTTAAGCAGTTAAAGTGAAATAAAGCAAACGAATCTTGCTTTTCTAGTTTTGATTTCCTTTGGACGAGATGGAGCAAATAAGGACAAATTTGAGTTTTTTTTAGTAGATAAAGCATGTTCTAAAGGAGATTTTGGTGGGGGCCACTTGATAGGTGTTTTTTGGCAGCTTCTATTTTTAGTTTGGAGGCATTTCAAAGGGTTTTTTGGTCATCTTTTCTGAGGAGCTCGAAAATGGATTTGCATAACTATTTTTAGGAGCTTTTTGGAGATCTCTTGGCAGGCATATATTGGAGAAAGCTAGCTCTTTCTAGGAGTTGGAGATTATTGTTTCTTCTCTCTTGAGCACAGGTAGAGAGTTTGTAGACTTAATTTTGACTCAGTTTTTATCAGATTTTCATGTACTCCTTCCAATATAATACAATAGAACCCTTCTATTTCACTTTTGTTGCCTCGTTATTAAAATATTGACTTGATGTCTCATTGTGATAAGAAATAATTTATCCTTTGTCATATTTAATTATTGTGAAAGTGTTGTGGAAATTGTTCATACTATTCAGTTTGTATGATTGTGTTCAAATTGAACCTTCATACAAAGTAGTTTTGAATTATATGTTCCAAGTGAGGTTGTGAGACTTTCGTGTTTAAGGGGTTGTTTGTGGGTAGAATTCTTAGATAGATTAAAATTTATAAGTTGTTTTTTTGTTTAAGTTAGTTTTTATTTCAAATCACTTTCTCCCTTTTCCCTCTACAAATTGTTTAGATTTGGAAAATCATTAGGAGAACCAGCTCACTCTGGAGGTTCACTCTAACTTTAGGTCACCCACAAGCCTAGGATTGTTCCCATGTGTCAATAGATAGTTAGGTTGAATAACTTAGCGTAGGGTGTATATCAGATTGATAACAATGCTTAAAAGCCCAAACCTATAGCAAAGTGCAGATCATCAGATTATGCATATTGTAATGAACATGCCATCCCAAGTCACTATAAAGGTGTGCAAGCATACTACGCCCCCATATGTATATAGTTTGATGCTCCTCCATTTCTCTAATAGTATGAACAAGGCTCCCATGAAGGTGAATGCCTTGTTCATCTAATGCGACAACTAGTGCGACAGTGACTATCATGATCCTCTGAACCAAGGCAATGTCACTGCATCCTTGCTCTAGAAGCCAAAGCTGAATATGTCCTTGCTCTACCCGTGAAACTACGTGACCCAAACAATACAAATGACTCTCACAAGTATACTCTGTTGTGCGATGTCCCATGACCCTCATTGTCTTTCCTTGGATAGGTAGTCATAGGATCCTATACACATCCTCCAGTGTGATAGTAATCTCACCTATAGGTAAGTGAAATGTGGATGTATCTGCATTCCACCTCTTCATCAAAGCCATCAACATGTTGCAATGAAATATGATTGTGGGCATATCAAACACCCAACATAAGTCCACCACCTACAAGTGCTCTCTCTCTATGTTAGACATGGTACTAGCATGCTCTCGAATTAGTACCATTAGGCAACTGCATATGTGCTCTCGTGTCTCTGGGATGTCCTACAGGTCAAAAAACAAGTAGTGGTGTTAGTTTTTCATCATCAAACAATAAAAATACAATCTGACATAGTAATAAGTTCCTGTGCCTAGGGATCATGCCCTCTATAGACCCGGATGCCTCAGGAAGACCTGGGCAACCCAAAGGGACACTAACACCCTTGAGGGACTAGGGCGCCCCAATGAGACTTTGGCACCCTAGGTGGACCTAGTCACCCCTAACAGGGCCCCTGTCCACGGTATCTCCCTTAGCAAAATAAGCAGTAAAAACAACTGAAAGAAAACCAAAACATGATAGAAGCATAAGATGAGGACCCTACCTTGGCCTCGAAATGCCTCTCTGCCACTTGATCTTGGAGCATCTCCAGTCATGGAGGATGATATGGGCATCGTCTCAGCATGGTTGTCCTCCTCTTCTCCTTCTCGCTCTTTTCTCTACCTTTCTATAAAGATAAGCAATGAGAATGAGTAAGTGATAAGTGAAAACTCCCTTTACATAGAGTAAGTGGATGAGAATTCCTATCCCTAGCTAGGTGCAATATTGATCTATTTCACTCTTGAGCCTCTATCTTGACCTATCAGACTTAGATTTTCACACTGTCTGTTGCGTTGGAATCTTGGTCCCACTCTCTATCTCACCCAATGAGTCGTGATTGAGAATTATTTCTTTAAATAACCCTCACAACACATTTGTCTTCAAGTTTTCCTTGAATTTGACATGCATGGATATCTCCTTGTTTCTCCTTTTCAGACTAAACAAGTGGAAACACGAGGGGGGCATATATCTCCCTTGATTTCCTCCCTCATCATGTATCATCACTCAACTCACTTAGTGTTTATGTACTGACTCATTGGTTGTGGTTGCATGTTCATTTCATTTTGATTTTTTGATAAGTGTTCCTCTACAGGTTGCGGTTCCTAACTTTGTGGTCTTGCTGGATTGAGGACTTGGGGGCTTCTTCCTTTTAAAGACAACACCTTGGATTCCTATACAATATCCTTTTAGGTATCCTTTTCATGATTGATGCATTTACTTTCCTTTAGTTGCATATGCACGTAGTGTCATATGGCCACTAAAGTGGGTGCTAAATGTTACGTTAGAAATTGTCCTCCTATATGGAATGGTACAATTTTCCTCAGTTTGGCTCCTTGCCTTTGGTGACCTCTTAACCTCTTTGTTTTGGCCTTCTTGAAACCCTAATTGGCTAGTGTCTAGTTGCAAAATTTTCATTTTCCAAGATAACTATTGATGGAACCTAAAAAGAGAATTTGAATTTTGGGTCCCTAGGATCCCCTAGATACATATCTGGTCAAAAAATAGGGGACTGGACTTGGGCACCCGCACCCTAGTCCTGCCCCATTTTTTGAGATTTTGAATCTTGGTGGGGTGTCGGCTCCCGCTGTGCACCTCGAGATTCGGTTTTCAAATTTTTGTTTTTCGCACAATATTAAGACGTTATTTCAAAATTTGAATGTCCTAAGGTCAAATATAAATAAACATTTGAAAATCATTTTATCACACACAATCTTTATGTAAGATTGATGCTAAAACTCTGCTGAAATTTCCATTGAAGATCAGTGACTTCTTGAAGCTCTTGAAAGTTATTTGAATTTTCTATCATGGAGACTATTGGTTATTTTCTTAGATTGGCAGAGGGTTTGCCAGTTCCTATGCACGAGTAGATCCAGCCAACAAAAACGGGAGGTTGTGTGAGTTGCCTCCCCTTCACTTCTGGTTCTGCTGCACCAAGGGGGGTATCCCTATTTGCTAAAGATTTGACACTTTGACTCACCCAATGACATTAAGATTTAGCTTTGTGATAACAGGCATAATACTCTCATTTTAAGACAAAGATTTGTGTGACAAATCACAAGGTTAGCAACATTCTTGGACATATGTGTCTGGTTGTGGATAAGAGTATGCAGGGGTCCTAATCCTACTCCTACAACTAACAGGTGGAAGTTATGGAAAGATGGATATGATGATTTAGATGTAAGACAAGGGGTTTTGGGTCATAATTACTAACCCAGGAGCAGACCGGTGCCTATCTCAAGGCAAGAAGTCAACTAGACGTATGCAACAGATGGTTTATAACTAGCATTCAAGTTTCAAGGGGTTGGATTGATGTTTGCCTTACAAACATCACCCAAGAATGGGTATTTAGTTGCCTCTACTTACAGATATCCCTGCTGACAAACAACCTTCTCCATGCATAACCTAAAACAATTTAATCCACTCCTTGAATGGAAGTTAGAGAAAAAGCATGTGATACAGAAACTTATACCTTAGAATCTGAGAAACCCTTAACAGCTAGATTCAAAAGAAGGAAATACATTCAGCGAAGGAGACAAACAGATAAACGCATGCATAAGAGCATTTTTCATCTATATCAACATGAAACTGAACATATGTGCAAAATACATTCATGATGCAACTCATAAACTCCAGAATGACATAAAACAACTTAGGATCATGCCCTGTTCTTCATTATTTACACAAAAATGCCCAAGTCTTCAACAACACAATGAGTAACACAGTTTGGTCTTTATACCAAGACTGCGTACTTCACAAAATTACAACGGTCAACTCAAAAATTACCAGATATAATGCATAGTGAGAAAATGGCATTCAAAATTGAATGCAGCTCGGAAGCAGAGGAAGAGAGCAGGTGGAATCAGGATTTGAGCCGTTGCTCAGAGACATTCATCTTCAATCGGGTTGTTGACCCATCAACTCCATCGATCATCCTTTGCAAGACCGTCATTAAAGTTCCAACTACTCACAGGATGCAGCAACAAAAACATCTAAAGATTTCCCGCTCAAAAATGGGCTGCAAACAAAGAAACCCCCTCGCAGCTACGAAATACAAAACTAGCCGTCAATCTACTCACATCGCTGAGATCCACAGTCCCAAAAATATTGAAAAGTCACCAACCAATGATTACGTGCCACGTAGGCATTCCATGCTCCTATCGCTGACTTTTCCCTTTCTCATTTTGCCTTTTTTGCCCTTGTATATGCATGAACAAATGCATATACAATCATCACTGTTTGCCCCTCAAAAACTCTTTGTATATGCAAAATACATATACATTTGTTTGATATACAAGGCGGACCCCAAACCTGTTTAGAACAAATTGAAATCCAATTCGGGTCCAACATGTATCCTCTTTTCCTACATATTTCCTTGTATATGTGCATGTATGTTTGCCACATACATACAAGGCGGATTTAAAATTTTAATGAGGCACGCTGAAGTTGCTTTGAAATCTGACTTGCATCTTAACCCTTGTATCTTCCAAATGTACATTGGCACATACAAGCACCCAATATACATGCTGCAGACCTGAAACATTATTCACTGCATTTGATTTTCAATCGGGTCTGGAATGTGTGCCTTTGTTTTATATATTTTGAATGTATACTTCACATACATTCGCCTTTGTATGTCCTGTCCACGGGCCCCACCACTTGTATATCGGTCCTTGTACATCATTTTTGAATGTATATAGCCGATGTATATTCTTCTTTGCATATCCGCGGGCCCCACCAATTGCACCTCCGCTTCTTTTTATGTTGCCAAACATACAAAGCCCCTTGTATGTTTTTCAATGTACATTTCTCTTTGCATGCCGAATATACAAATGGAATGTACAAGACCCAATATACAAGCGGGAATCACTTTAGAATATACTTGCAATGTATTTTTTCCTTGTATCTAACCATTGTTTATCTGAACATACAAACCAAATATACATGCAACCCAATATGCAAGCAGCGAATATTCTCCAGAATCTGTGAAAGATTCCCCCTTGTATATGCAACCCGATATGCATTTAAAAATGCATACAACTCATTTTTCACCATTTTTGAAGGCTGATGGAGATTTTTGCAAGCCCGCAAATGTACATTCGACCTGTATGTATATACAAACACCTTTGTATATACAAAGACACTTGTACCTTAACTAATTTTTTGCATTTCTTAGAACTGCAGAGGCCAAAACTCTTTGGATTTTTGGGAAGGGGCCTGCAAATGCTCCAGTTTAGAACCCTAAGCATAACTGATTACCAACATAGGCTTCGATTGGGGATGCATGCCTCTTGCAGGTATGGCGAGAACCTCAGATCTTTGGGATGCAGACCAGTCCTTATCCGTTGGGCAACAGAGTCCAACTTGCACCAAGCTACATCACAAACTAGATTTTTTAAAACATCATTTTGGCGGCCCCAGGCAGTGAAAAAGGAAGAACCACAAATTATCCTATCAAATGCCTGATTCCAAACTGAATAATCCCAACCATGGCTGAAAAAATTAAAACAATCTGCCCACATGTTGATCTTATGAATTACATTCTTCACCATTTTTGAAAACTTGCCCCTGTCAATACTGCCTCTGTCACTCTGCACCTTACAATCAGAGATATAACCATACACATTATAATATTCTTCAGCATTAGGTAACATATGTATGTTATGATCCTCAAGCAACATATCCTCATATTGCATTTGGCAATATTCATTATCTACCTGGCTGTTGCATATAACCAAACACATATCTAGCTGATCCAAAAATTGAAAACACTCAAAAAATATGAGACCCCCAATGTAATTCATATCACCTATTGACATTGAAAGCAAAACTTGATCCACATAGCTATCATTGCACATGTCTGAACCAACTGATACTGAGCATTCATTATCCACAGTTTGCAAGTCAGTATCATCATTTTCAAACAGAGGGTTAATTCTGCACCAATGAATGTCAGTACTCACAATGTCAAATGCATCCACAGGCTCATCATAAAGGGGATTCGTGCTCATTGCAAAGGTCTCTATTTCTTCTTCATGACAATCCATTTCTTTTTCATCATTATCAGACCTAGAGTTATAAGAATAACAAACCTGATCCATGAATTGATCATGGATATCATCTTTATCATCTTTTATCTCTGATTGCCCCACATATAAGATTTTTGCTGCTTTAATACACTCTAAAGTTGAACAATCTACATCATTTTCTAGCCCTCTAGTGCTTCCTGATGAAACTGATATTGACTCTTGATCCATATCATCACTACTTTGCACAACTGGATCATTTAGACATAAATGCTCTTTGTTTAGGACTGGAATGCAAATATTATTTGAAAAATTATTATTATCAACTTCATTTGCTGGGCAAATCAGGACATCCTCCTCTATAATAGAAATATCATCAACTTGGGATGATGCAAAAACTAGGACAACAGGGGTGTGAGTACTTTGACATTCATTTCCAACAATTAAACTATATCCCTCATCAACATTGGTGGCCCTAGGGCAGAAATTTTTTTTAGAGAAATAACCCTTTTGAATTCCATACCTCCAATTATTTTCAATGTCAATTGCAAACTGATGTGTCTAATGCAATGTGGTGGGCTCCTTGTCCCTCAATCTATAGCTCATTTTCCTATCAAATGCTCCCAAATAGACAACTAGGCATAGTGCATCATTAGGTCTCATGCATTCTAGAATTCTATTCAATGCCCTCATAAACCTAAGGTTAAAGGCTGGGATCAACTCATCTTCTTCAATATGGATATAGATAAAATCACTAATAACTGCATATTCAAATATTCTTTCACCAAATTGTTCTACAAATGCAGATTTAAAATCATGCCTAGAGCTGACAGAGTAAGCTAGAAGATAGGAGAGCCAGTCCCTTGCATCTTTATGTAGAGATTGAAAAATTAATCTCATAACTACATCTTCATGGTCAATCTCAAAATCATCTACAACATTTATAAACTGCTACAAGTGTTTCTCAGCTGATTCATCCTTTGCACCACTAAATTTGGGCAAATATTTTTTGATTTTAGATGGGAAAGCATTTAGATAGCCACAGATGCCATCAAAGTTTATAGGCTTATATCTGTCAAGTCTGAGACTCTTTCTATTACATGGTTGGGACTGATTATTATGCATGATTGTGTTTCACACCTCACAAGGGTGCAGGGGCTGATAATTATACATTGTTATGTGTTTCTGTAACCCTCTTTTCAACTCAGATTTTCTATAAACAATGACTTTAGGCCCTTAAAATTTAGATTGTTGTTTCAACTTTCCTAAAGTCCTCCAAATGAGTCTTTTAAACAATATTGCATACTTCTTTTGAAATGCAAACTAGGTTCTCATGAAAGTATGCAATCTAGTCACCAATATTTCCCCTTTTAACCAGTGCTATTTTACCAAATAGGGAACTTTTAAAACTTATACAAATACCTGGATATGTTGCAGCAACTACAAATTTAACACCTCTAGTGTCCTCTTATCAGGTTCTTTCTTATGCAGAGTCGCCACCTCCTTAGCAGAGGAATGAGCTTGAAATAGGCTGAAACTGAATATTGATTTCTTTCTTTCTAGGTTCTCCCACAGTAGAGTCACACATACAACTTTTTCCTTTGCTGCAACAAAGCACCTCCAGGTTTGATTTTTCAATCTTTTAGACTAAAACTTTCATGGATATAACATTATCTCCCTAGCAGAGTCGCCAATTCTGTTGGTTATTTTTCCAGATCGACAGAGGGTTTGCCAGTTCCTATGCACGAGCAAATCCGACCAACAACAATGGGAGGTTGCGTGAGCTGCCTCCCCTTCACTTTTGGTTCTACCGCACCAAGGGGGTATCCCTATTTGCTAAATATTTGACACTTTGACTCACCCAATGACATTAAGATTTAGCTTTGTGATAACAGGCATAGGACTCTCATTTTAGGACCAAGATTTGTGTGACAAATCACAAGGTTAGCAACATTCTTGGACATATGTGTCTGGTTGTGGATGAGAGTATGTAGGGGTCCTAATCCTACTCCTACAACTAACAGGTGGAAGTTATGGAAAGATGGATATGATGATTTGGATGCAAGACAAGGGGTTTTGGGTCATAATTACTAACCCAAGAGCATGTGATACTTACAAATATCCCTGCTGATAAACAACCTTCTCCATGCTTAACCTAAAACAATTTAATCCACTCCTTGAACGGAAGTTATAGATAAAGCATGTGATACAAAAACTTATATGCTAGAATCTGAGAAACCCTTAGCAGCCAGATTCAAAAGAAGGAAATACATGCAGCGAAGGAGACAAATAAATAAACACATGCATAAGAGAATTTTTCATCTATATCAACATGAAAATGAATATACGTGCAAAATACATTCATGATGCAACTCATAAACTCTAGAATGAGATAAAACAACCCAGGATCATGCCCTATTCTTCATTATTTACACAAAAATGCCTAGGTCTTCAACAACACAATGAGTAACATAGTTTGGCCTTTATACCAAGACTACGTACTCTACAAAATTACAATGGTCAACTCAAAAATTACCAGATACAATGCATCGTGAGAAAATGGTGCTCAAAATTGAATGCAACTAGGAAGCAGAGGAAGAGAGTAGGTGGAATTAGGATTTGAGCCACCACTCAGAGACATTCATCTTCAATCAGGTTGTTGACCCATCAACTCCATCGATCATCCTCTGTAGGACTACCATTAAAGTTCCAACTACTCATAGGATGCAGCAACAGAAACATCTAAAGATTTCCCACTCAAAAATGGGCTACAAACAAAGAAACCCCCTTGCAGCTATGAAATACAAAACCAGTCATCGATCTACTCCCATCGCTCAGATCCATGGCCCCAAAAACATTGAAAAGTCACCAACCAATGATTATGTGCCACGTAGGTACTCCATGCTCCTATCACTGACTTTTCCCTTTCTCATTTTGCCTTTTTCGCCCTTGTATATGCATGAACAAATGCATATACAATCGTCACTATTTGCCCCTCAAAAGCCCTTTGTATATGCAAAATACATATACATCTGTTTGATAGACAAGGCGAACCCCAAACTTGTTTAGAACAAATTGAAATCCAATTCAGGTCCAGCTTGTATCCTCTTTTCTTGCATATTTCCTTGTATATGTGCATGTACATTTGCCTCATACATACAAGGCGAATTTCAAATTTTAATGAGGCACGCTGAAGTTGCTTTGAAATCTAACTTGCATCTTAACCCTTGTATCTTCTGAATGTACATTGGCACATACAAGCACCAATATACATACTGTGGACTTGAAACATTATTCACGGCATTTGATTTTCAATCAAGTCTGGAATGTATGCCTTTGTTTTGTATATTTCGAATGTATACTTCAAATACATTCGGCTTTGTATGACCTGTCCGTAGGCCCCACCACTTGTATATCGGTCCTTGTACATCATTTTTGAATGTATATAGCCGATGTATATTCTGCTTTGCATATCCGCAGGCCCCACCAATTGCACCTCCGCTTCTTTTTATGTTGCCGAACATACAAAGCCCCTTGTATGTTTTTCAATGTGCATTTCTCTTTGCATGCCGAATATACAAATACAGTGTACAAGACCCAATATACAAGCCGGAATCACTTTAGAATATACTTGCAATGTATTTTTTCCTTGTATCTAATCGTTGTATGTCTAAACATACAAACCAAATATACATGCAACCCAATATACAAGCAGCGAATATTCCCTGAAATCTGTGAAAGATTCCCCCTTGTATATGCAACCTGATATGCATTTAAAAATGCATACAACTCATTTTTCACCATTTTTGAAGGCCGATGGAGATTTTTGCAAGCCCGCGAATGTACATTCGACCTGTATGTATATACAAACACCTTTGTATATACAAAGACACTTGTACCTTAACTAATTTTTTGCATTTCTTAGAACTGCAGAGGCCAAAACTCTTTGGATTTTTGGGAAGGGGCCTACAAATGCTCCAACTTAGAACCCTAAGCATAAATGATTACCATTAGAGACAATGGATGAAGATTAGGAATCAAGATCTTGAGACTATCTTGCTCTTCCTAGGGTTTTGTACACCTTTTTCATGATCAGGAGAAGGGTTGAAGCCTCCAACATAGAGCTTGGAGATCCTCCATGGGCATTGCTAATTTGTCTTCTTGTTCATGCAAGTCTACATTTGTTCTCATCTCCTTGAGGTGAAGTTGTATGAGTTTATTGAATTGAATCAAGTTGTTGATCTTTCCTTGATTGAGACATCTAGGGTTTGATATTTCTACAGACACTATGTTAGGTTTGCACACACTTCTACAAATCTTTATCTCTGGCTATTGTTGAGGTAGGAATACTGAAAATAGAGCTTGACTGAGGCAAGCTCCTATATAGCCACAACATCTTGCTCCTTTTGTAGGTGCAAATCATGTTTTGCAGGATATGGTGAAAAGGAGTTATAGGAAGGTGGATATTGTAGATACAGGCATCACTAAATATTGGAATTTTGGATCCTGACACTTTTGGGACTAATGAGCGGGCACCCTAGTTCAACTGGGGAGATGTTCTGAGATCTAGGAGCTATCAAAAGTCCTTTAGCAGTTGGCATGGAAGATTTTTATAGACAGAAGTTTGTGGGACTAATGAGTGGGCACCCTAGTCCAATTGGTCCTCAATTTTTAGGTGCATGAACTCTTAACCTTATTCTCTGCATTTTTGTGATTTGTTTTGCCTGCTTCATCTCTGAATTCAATTGATTTCTCTTACAAGGTGTAATTAGGGTTTATTTGGTTAGTTAATAATGGTACTTAATAAAACCTTAGTTAGACACCTAAATCAGACCTACTTAGTATTAGGGAACAGACAAGTGATAAGTAGCTTGATCCTGAGCTCAGTCCTTGTCTTCCAATGTTTAGTTAGGTGAAAGAATAGGGCTTAACCTTGTTTAAGAGAAACCTACTTTTTCACCCTAAATAGGATGAAAAATGGGGAGATGGAGGTATGCAAAGGAATCATGACGAACGGTTGCAAACACCACGATAAACATTGAATCTTTTGATTTGGAGGTGGTGTTGGAAGCAATGGCAATGTTTTCTTAGGGGGTGGATGGTTTAGGAGTTTAGGGACCCACATAGACTTAAGATTTTCGTGATTTTTGTTTTGCTAGTGGGATTTTTGGGATTTTTGGATGGAATAAGATTTTTGAATGGAAGAGGATAGTTGGGATTTTTCAGATGTCGATGCTTCTTTTGACTTGACTTCTCTTTTCTTAGGAAGATCCAAACCATTTTAGTTTTTGACTTTTGTTTTGGAGGTATGGACTTGGATATCTTTTTAGATGGATTTTTCTTTGACTTTTTGAATTGATGTCCTAAGGTATGAGGATCATTAGGATTTTTGGCTTTATAAAAGCAAGCATCCAAATTTTTATTTTTGAATCCCATGGATATGGTGGAAGCTTCATGTTTAGATGATGTGTGCATTAATTGGTTATGATTAGGAATGTTAGAGGACTTATGGATGGAGATATTAGGCATTGGAAGTAATGGTGGTAAAGTGGGTGGAGGGAAATTAGGAGTTGGAAGTAGTGGATGGTGGAAGGTGTATAGTCACATAATTTTGACACTTATAGGATAATGGAGGTGGAATGGCAACATATGTTTTGGGTACATGATAGGATTTGTGATGGAAAGTGGTAGATTTATAAGGCATGGAGGAAGTACCAACATCTTGAGATTGTTGTCCTTGGGGTGTGCATCCAAGGCCATATGAACCTAGAGGACTGTTCACATGGATAGGCTCCAAAATACCATGTTCATGAAGGCCTAATCCTTTACCATGGTACTTATTTTTTGGAGTATGTGATGGACTATGGGACTAGGTGTAGTTTGAACACTAGACTTGAGTTCATTATTTGATGGAGAAGGTGATGTGCTAGATAATGGTTGTTGTTGTCCTAAAGAGGAACATTAATGGATGAAGGTGGATAGGCCAAGGGGATATGATGGTGAATTTAAAATATGGTCAATGGTGGATGTGGAAGGATCATTAGGATCTTGATTATCATTGTGTTCACTAAGATCCAAGGTATTGTTTTGATCTTCTATGTTTGCTTTGGAGGCATGTGTCTCATCATGACAAGTGGATGTTTGTGGATCATGGGTAGGGATAGATGGAGGATGGATGGATGGAGTGATAAGGTCTTGACCATGGAATGCATAAAGTGGATTAAGGGGATCATCATGGTTTTCTTGATCATAGAGGGGATCTTGATCATATAGCTTGGTCATGGATAGGATTAGGCATGTTGTGGATGGGTTGGATGGAAGTGATTTGATCTTGATTAGAATGAGGGACTAATGTTTACTCATGCTTGGGATTATACCCTTGACATAACTTTTTATTTTCTTGAATGGAAGTGGAAGACTCTTCCAAATAGGTTTAGGGGGTTATAGACTACATGATGGGGTTGTAGGAATGGACATGGTGGTGGAAGATTCTTGGAGAGGCTTAAGGATAGGAATTTGTTGACATGTTTGACTCCTTACTAATATCCCTTGGATCACATCCTTTGTATGGGTATGGGTGGATGAAGGGGTAATGAGGGAGGATGGTGAAGGCTTAGGATTAGGATTAGGCGGAGTGGAATGATACCATGGTGGATGGATAAAAGGGGTGTTGGATATGGTAGGATTAGGGTTTTGATTTGGATTGGATGGATGGTCAAAGGGATTGGATGAATTGGTGGATTTGGACAACTCCACATGTTTACTTTTGTAATGTTTGAACTAGGGCTTGGAGTTGGAGGATTAGATGGTGGAAAAGATAATGAAGGGTGTGCATGAGCTAGGTTGGTGTCTCCTTGTCAAAGGTGGCATTAAGACCCAAAAATATTCGATCTTGTTGCAAAGAGTGACTTAGGTTCTCATGTGTTTATTGTGATGTGGATAGATATGAATGTTGGTTCACATGGAAAGAAGTATGATTGGTTGATGTAGCATTGACTTGGCATATGAATGGACTAGATTGTTATGAAGTGGAGGGGGATGATGATGGAGGTGACACATAGGATTTGTTCATGAGACTTGGATCATTACTAGAATTTGAAGGAGGGTCACATTGGAGTATGAGCTTAGGTTTTGGATTTGTCTCATCACTAGAACTAGAGGGATGGCCGCCTTGAAGTATGACCTTAGGCTTTGGTTTTGTCTCATTATTAGGATTAGAGGGATGTCCTCCTTGAATTATATGTTTGGGCTTTGAATTGTTCTCATTCTTAGGATTAGAAGGAGGGCCTCCTTGAAGTATAAGTTTGGGCTTTGGTTTTGTCTCATCATTATGACTAAAGAGATAGCCTCCTCAAAGTATGAACTTGGGCTTAGGATTGGGCATAGGCTTGCTAAGGATTAGGGCCATTTTGGCAAGTGATTAACTAAGACTAGGATGATAATGATGTGGAGTGATTATGATAAAGTGATTAGGGGGAAGGTGATTAGGATGGTTAAGATGAAGGTATGATTAGGATGAAATAGATTGGACTAGAATGAAGCTGATGATGTGTAATTATTAGGGATCAATAGGATGAAATTGATTGGTCTAGAATGAAGATGATGATGTGTAATGATCAGGAATGATTAGGATAGAGTGATTAGGATATTGATTAGGATGAATTTGATTGGATACGTGGAATGATTATGATATGATTAGGATGTGATTAAGATAGGACAAGTGGGATGATTAAGATGAAGTGATTAGATGATGCATAATGATTTGGATGATTAAGATGTGGATTAGGTGAATGACATAGATGATTAGGGTTTTGATTAGGATGAAATTGATTGGAAGAATGTGATGGAAATAATGTTTAAAATGTTGTGTTTATGTGCTTGTGTTTATAGCTTTATTTGGCATTTTGCAGACAAATGACTACACATGTATAGACATGAATCACAAATGCAAGACACATAAGAAAGTTTAACCTTCAAATTTTGAATGTGATGATTAAGCAAGCACTTGCAGACACATCAACAATCCTAGATTAGTCAAGTAGGTGTGGCCAAATAGGTCTTAAACTAGGACATGCACAAGTTGACTAAGGATGTCCCCAATATACTCAAGGTACGGGGGTGGCCCAATTCTTTGAAATGAAAGCAAAATAGTTCCAAATAGATGGGAGAAAGGGGTAACCCACCCTTCACCTTCACTTTTTATACTCCACTAGAATGCTAGAGTTGAGGTCATCCCTTGGAGTGGTGTGTCTCCAAGTAGGCCTCCTAGGAAGGCTATGAAAAAAGAAAACTAAGTGGGTGTTTTTGATCTCCAAGATCACCGTGCAGTGCGAGGAGAGAGCATACACACACATAGTTGATTCACACTCACACTTGTTAATTTCCCTTAGAAACAAAATGTGCGATGTGAAATTGAATGGATGAAAGGTGTTTTCGATTCTCAAGGTTGCACGAAGTGCATGAGAAGAGCATACACACCTCTAATCACACTCAAGATCACCAAACAATGAAAACCCATGTTCTTTTTTATCCAAATCTAAAATGTGTGATGGAAGACAATGGTTCATTTTATACCCAATTTTGATCTATGGATGAAGATAATGGTTCATTTTTAGTGCCCAAAATCCAAATGTGAGAGCAAACAAATGTTCTTTTTATGCCCAAATTGAAGTGTATTTACAAACAATGATTATGAAGAAATGAAAAGAGATGAAAGATGAATGGAATGCACCTAAATATTTTCACATTCCAATCTACTGCTGTGACTGATATAAATGTTGCTACAACTCCATGTGATCACCTAGAAGTCACCAAAATAAGAAGGAAGTGAGTAAACTTGAAAATGAGAGTGGGTCATCCCACAATAATGGGTTACACTTTTTGGCCAAACTTGACATTGAAATCAACATTTTCAACTAAATCTTCACTTTTTGACACCTATAGCCTCTAAACCGTTAGGAATTTGAAGATGATGCGAACTAGTGATTTGTGAGATTTTGTTTGTAGATTCTAAATATATTTTTTTAAAATATTTGGATTTAAATTGTAAAAAATTTTGCATCCCCTTTGATAACTAGTTTTTAATAGTAAGCAACATTGTTTTAAAGTGATGTGTATTCCGTAGCACATAACTTTTTTTCTACAAAGGATAAAATTCTGATTCTTTTGAATTTAGATTGGTAACACCAATATATAGTGCATGCATTTGGTTTTATAATGTTTTGTTGAATATTTTTTTAATTAATTTTTGAAGTCAAACCAATTATAATTTAGTCATAGGCGTATTTCGTAAAACATTATGTTTTCTATATGTATTAAAATTAAAATTTTTCTTTTTTGTTGAAACAAGGACATCAATACCTAGGGCATAGATTTTTTTAATTTTTTTTCACTAATTTACTAATTTTCCATGTGTAGAACATAGAACTTGATGTTCGGTGAAAAATCTACATTCACAAGAAATAAAAAATAAATATAATAATCAAATTAAATATATTTAAAATTATACTTTTCGGGAAGCTTATAATAAGGACTACATACTTACAAAACATAAATTTTAAATGAATTCATTTGATCCCCCAAAAGGTAAATCAAAGTGGTTTTTTATTAGCATTTTGATAGGTGTAGAGTAGGCTCCATTATAGGTATGGTTTAAAACTAGCGGGGTTCTATCCAAGGGGGTTTGAATCTAAGGGGGTTTGATCAAACCCTCTTCAATTAAAATACTTTAAATAGAACATTTGAAGGCTTAAATCATTATATTTTCTAAAAATATATTATTTTAGCAAAAATCAGGATGTCTCAGAAAGTGTAACCTATTATTGTGGTAGCACCTGAGTGTTATGTGAAAATGAAGCAAGAAAATAAAATCTAATTAAGATGATGAGATACAGAAAAAATGACTGGCATGAACAAAATCTAGATTAAATTCTATGCAGTTTTTAAAAAATCATGAAAATTGGATGAAATTTGCAAAAGTTATATGCATTTGAAGTTTGTATGCAAGGTTGGCTTTGACTAAAAGAAAAGTCTAATAAACAACACAGTCACCTGATGAAACCTATGCCACAGTAATGTTGGCTAAGTCATGTTTCCAACAAGTCCCTTTTTGTGAAATTTCAACCCCGTATGACAAAGTTATGAAGAAAAGAAAAAAATTCCCTAGTCAGGGCATGAGGAGGAAAGAGATAGGCTTGACTATCTTAAGTTAACTACTAGCGGTCTTCTTTGTCGTGGTCACATGGGATAGTGAAGGCTAGCAGTTTATGTTTGAGGTTTAAGGTGAGCAGAGCCCTTAGTCGGTCATATGATTGAGGGTTTATGAAAAATAAAAAATAAAAGGCATAGGGGGACATTATCCCCCACCTTCACCACTGGTCACTAACGTGACTATGGACTCTAGAGCCATAGGCTTAAAGCCTGACCATAGGAGGCTGAGGGTTAGAGCCACGAGATGCTGAGGGTTTAGAGGCACTAAAATGACTGAAGGGCTAGTAGAAATCGATAGACGGTGACGACTTCGGAGGAGAATATCTAGGGTTTCAATAGTTTGGGAAGGAGGAAGGGTTGACAGGAGGTGATGAGAGTTTGAGGGGAGCCACCAGTGGTGGCAATTGTAAAAAGGGAGTGTTTTAGGTGGTTGACCGGGCTTAGACATAGTCAGAAACAGAGTTGGGAGACAGGTGTGAAAAGGAGATCAGCAGAAGAAGTGACTAGGATTTTAGAGATGTTACAATGGATTGAATGAAGTGGATCCAATCAACCAATGTTGGACTTTTAGTGGTAGACTCCCAAAGTCTGACATGAAATTAAACAATGAAATTAGGTCTTTGATTGAAAAATATTAGCATGATAATACAAGGGTTTCATCAAATGCTAGAGATGTTTTGAAATTAAGGGTGGGGTCAAAAAATTATGATCCTCATCCAAAACATCTTTTAGACATGACTCAAATAGAATTATATACAAAATTTCTAGATAATTTAGTTATAGAAAATTTTAGTATAAGTCAAAGATCATTTGAGAAATGCAAACCTTGGTATGTTAAGATTAATAAGCAACAAATCTCTTGTTATTGTAAAACTCATGTACAATTTCATTATTTTTATGATGTTTTTTGAAATATACTTTGTACTTTGCATACTAACTAAATTATCCAAGAATGTGGTATTAATATGCCAACTACAACAGTTAAGGATTTTATAACAAGTATACTTTGTGAAACAACTGACGAGAAATTCTATTTTTCAAAACCATTTGTTTCTGGACAATGCAATAGATGTGGTAACCTTTCATTGTTAGGAGAATGCATGCATGAAAGTAGTTCACATGCCAGATTTTGGACAATAGTTAGTGGAGGTGAAGAGGTTCACCAATGTTCAATATCTATTAAAGAATGGAAAAACTGGAAAGCATTGTGAGTTAGTCATAGAACAAAGTAGTGTACATGCATTCATCATAGAGTTCAAGAATAAGATTGTGTATAAATATGTCAAACATTCTCAATATGCTCGATGGCTTGATGAACAATTCCACAGATGTAAGAACACAATTCCTATTGGAACTATACTTTCAGCGGTTGAAGAAAACTATACACTTGCTCCACAAGGGGAGATTCAATCACAATATTATAACTCAGTACAGGTGGCCATATTTGTTCATATTGTATATAGACATGCTATTGACAATACAAAAGATGATAGGAAAATTTTTGAGAGAGTACGATTTCTATGTGAGTGATAACCAATTACATTCATCAAAGTTTGTGCAGTATTGTTTCAAAGTATTTTACAACTTAAAAGAAAGAAATCTAGATGACACAACATTTCATATGGTCAGACAATTGTACAGGGCAATTCAAAAATTCTTGAATGTTTTTTTGGTTAAGTAGGGTCCATAAAGAAAACAATATCCAACATATTTCAAGTTTCTTTGAAGCTAGAAATGGTACAGGAGAACATGATGGCATTGGAGTATGTGTGAAAAGGGCTCTTGCTAGGGAGCAACTAAAATTTCATGATGCAGTAAAGTTTCAAGATGCGCGTGCAATTGTGGATTGGTGTAATGCAAAATTAACTAGAGGATCAAGTGAGAACTCTAAAGTTCAACAGTTTTTTTGGTTGGTTAAAGAAGAAAATATTCCTCCCTGATTTGATTGTGATATAATTAGTGGATTGGCAAAATATAGATTGGGTTGAAGAATGGCAACAAAAGTCCTTAACACCTCTACAAACACATGATCAAAATGAGATAACATTTGAGGAGGATAATCATTTGCAAGCATCAAATGACAATGACCATATTTCAGACCTCATACAAGAAGGTGCAAATTCATTCAATATTTATTTTTGATACATTTTTTGGAAATATATATTTAATTATAGATATGTATGTATGTATATTTTTGTGATTTATTGAATTCGAATTTTTTTTGCAAGACATGTGTATGTTGTTGTTGCACTTGAGGGTA
This sequence comes from Cunninghamia lanceolata, assembly GCA_027924645.1. Taxonomy (NCBI): domain Eukaryota; kingdom Viridiplantae; phylum Streptophyta; class Pinopsida; order Cupressales; family Cupressaceae; genus Cunninghamia; species Cunninghamia lanceolata. The sequence continues at coordinate 5,951,752 of BSBN01001807.1, forward strand.
ATGAAGAGGAAACAGAGTATTGGTTGGCTTGGTGTGTTGAGGCAAAACATAAGTTGTTTCAACTTAGAGTAGATGATGATAACTTTGAGTGTCCAACAGGTTCTATGGTTGTTAATAGCACTTGGCTACGTAAATATTTGATAAGGAGGAATGGTATACCTGCATTTGAAGATTATGAAAGACATAAAAAAATTTTACACTACTTGCATCTAATTGTGGCAACAAATATACAATTAGTGAGATATAAAGGGAGACCTGTCACAAAAGAATTATGGACACTTTCTATGGAAGAGCATGAGGCAATCATAGATGCAATACAAAAAAGAAAGGATGCAGATGGTACAATGGAGTAAATGTTTTAAATGATTAACAAGTATGTAGAAATTTTTAAACTTTTAATCTTTGTCTAGGATGTGAGTTTAGGATTTAATATGATTGATAACTTAACTAATTGATTGCATCTCCCCTTAAGCCATCCTCTATTACTCCCCTTAAGCCATCCCTTCGATATGTTCAATTAGTTAGGTAAATTTAGGATTTAGTTTAATAACTTCAATATAGTTAATTGATATAGCTTAGCACACCCTTACCAAAATACTAGAGTTGATTCCATCTCCCCTTAGGATATTCTCTTAACCTTCCTTAAGCCATCCCCTAGCTAAATGATATAAGTTAGTGCATGTACCCTTACCAATAATACTATAGTTGATTGGACCATCTCCCCTTAAGACATTCTCTTAACTCCCCTTAAGTCATCCCCTAGCTAAATGATATAAGTTAATGCATGTACCCTTACCAAAAATACTATAGTTGATTGGACCATCTCCCCTTAAGACATCCTTTTAAATCCCCTTAAGATGTCCCCTGGCTAAATGATATAAGTTAGTGCATGTACCCTTACCATTTAAATACTACAGTTGATTCCATCTCCCTTTAATCCATCCTCTTAACTCCCATTAAGCCATCCCCTAGCTATGTTCCATAAGTTAGGCAAACTGTTATTTCCCTAATTGATTGCATCTCCCCTTAATCCATCCTCTTAACTCCTCTTAAGCCTTCATATTAATATTCCTAATTCTCTTAAAGATCATTACACATTCTAACTTTTTTACATTACATTACATAGTGCAGGAGATGTTTTTTAAAGTCATAATAGAGGCTGGAAACATAGAACCTATGTTAAATTTCACTTACACTTTATTTCAGGTATTCACTAGACCTATACTATTAATTATTTTAATTTATGATTTAATCGTTCTTTCCTTTAATTATAATTTCAATGGAGCTTCTTAACAAATTCTATCTTTAAATAAAATCATCTCTAGAGACCTTCTAAATTTGTATATATGTTTCATCGTGGCCTGACCTCTATATTTGTTTTTGTAATTTTTCACATGTAGTGTTGAAAGGATTCAAATCTATTGTTTCTTGTTGCACAGGTATGATCTCTACACATGTTTCATATCTAGGGTCTTGAACTTCTAGGTGTCAAGTATAAAATCTTAGATGATGTAGACTTAGAGAATAACATTGTATAAAATCTAGGTGTCTCTACGTGTCTTGGGTTCTAACTATACAATACTTGTGTCTCTACTTGTGTCATAGGTATTCTATATGTCAAATAGGTAGATAAAGACTAGAAAAAAGGCATTTAATCTAATCTAGGTGTCTTAGGTAGATACTATATATCAACTACCTATGTAGAGATATAATATGGAATCTATGCACATCTTAGGTAGATACTCTATATATCAACTACTTGTCTAGAGACTAGAATAAGGTTTTAATTTAATCAAGGTGGCTTAGGTAGATACTAGATATGTCAACTAGGTCTACCATCTAATAGGTGTCTAGAGCTTGTGTCTTAGGTAGAAAGTTATAATCTAGGTGTCTATACAATGTGTGTCTTAGGTCTCCTACATAGATCTAGAATACATGTGTCTTAGGTTTTAGGTGAGGCCACATGAGCTGCCACCTCCACATGGTTGGCCTTGTTAGTATAGAATATTTATATTTCTTGAAGCTAAGGGGCGCTCTTTTTATTGTACATAGAAGTTATGAAAAACTAACTAATGCAAATTGATTAAGTTATTATTTAGTGCAGGATAATGAAATTACATACAAAATGCTAATTTTTGAGTTTGTTACTTTCTTTGACATGAATAAGCTTGTTAAAAGTATGATTAGATAATTCCCTAGTGTCAAATAGGACCCAAATGAGTTAGTGGCCCATTTCATAACTTGGTGGAGACTGATGCTTTACTCTTCAACTAGTGTGCACACATGGACCACATGAATCTTTGTGATCTTTTCTTGCATGCCCTAAAAATGGTCACACAAGAGGAGGTTCAAAATATCACATATAAATCCTACAAGGAATCTTTTGAGTGCATTTTGAGAATTGATGGATGCATAATCATCAAAAGAAAAAAACTTATTCATGGATGTATAATCATCTCTAGGAAACTCTGAACCATAATTTCCTATATCCCATCGCATCTCAAAACTCCAATTTGTGGATCTACCAAAATCGTTTCCCACCATGTAAGCACAAGAACACTTTGAATCATCCCAATCATCCTAATCCCTCAACATCTAGATCAATAGTCGCCTCTCACCTAGAAGGATCTAACACCCCTCAAATGGGGATAAAAGGAGAGAACAAAATGTTGGGATTAGTTGAATTAGTTCAAAATGATGAAAACCAAGAACCTTGGGCATCTCCAAAAGTGGAGTATCACATGCCTGCAGTCTCGATGGTTGACCCCATTCCTAATTCTATTGGTCCTTGCAACTTGGTGGATAATCTCAAAAAGATGTTCACAAAAATCTTGTTCATTGAGATAAAATCCTCATCACACCATGTATCCCTTCTAGAGGCCACTGAATTGAATTATGTAAACCATATAACACCACCCCCAAAAGATCCTATCAACCAAGTTGACCTAATTTGAGCCCATCCAACACTGAGTTCCATGGTCTAGGTTTCTTTTGAAACCTCAAGAAAATTCCTACAAAGGTTGAGCTAGCTAGAAGAGGAGACCCCTCAACCTATATTTACAAGTATGGATCTATGATAATTTCTTTAAGAGGATCCTAATGGATGATGGGGCCATGGTCAACATCATTCCCTTATCCCTCTTGGAGAGTGGGATATTGCCACACCAATATCACTGCATGTAGAGAGACCTTATGTGGCTCCGACAACCTAAAGGTAACCACTATTGGTAAAATTAGGATTTTGATTTCCACTTCAATGGAGCTAGATGTAGGACAAGAGCTAAAGTTGGGGTAGTTCTAACTTAAGAAAATGAGAGAGTTCTCATATTCCCCTTGTAATTAGACTTCCAAAAATGTTGTTGACTAAAAAGCTCTTTCCTTGGAAGTCATGCTAGCTTTGAAATTGAGAAATTGAAACATTTGCCTTTGAAGATTCTTAGCTACTGATAAATTAGGTTTCTGAGAACTATGAGATGAAGTTGGAATGATTACAACCATACAAAGACATGATTTGAAAGCTAATCTAGTAGTTTGTCTACTTCGGGAATGTTATTATTTAATGCTCTTGATGAAATTGATTAAGTTATTAAGTGCTTGAATTGATTAAGTTATTATTAAGTTATTATTATGTTACATGTAAATTGCTCTATTTTTCTTTTGATATAATTTTGGGTAGACTTTAATTTCTCTAATTTTCAAAATTTCTTAAATTGTAAATTTAAACAGTACAGGTATTTCTCTAATTTTCTTTAAATTATTTTCATAAATTTATAGGGAAGGTATTGATCTATGAAATTTTTAATCTAGAATTAAAAATAAATTGATTAAACAGGGTTAGTAGATTGAAAAATCTAATCAATAGAATTTTCCTAAATATTTAACTCAATTAAAATTTAACACAACTGTCCCAACATTTGACTCATGTAAATCCAAACATATTCATTCTAGTTCAACAACTTGTTAATTTTCATTTTATTTTTTAAATTTATTTAGGGAAGGTACATTTAGTCTATAAACTATCCAACCTAGAGTCTGTATCTAATAAATGTTTAATAAATTAAATCAATTGAAAATTTTCTCTTATCTAATTAGAATTAATATTTACAATTTTATGTAATTAAACACGTGATTTAATTTGAAGTGTTAAATATGAGATATATGAAATTAAAGTTTGAATATAGATGTATATAGTGGAAATTCAATAAATAGCAAAATCTAGTCTAGATGAAATAGTCTATGAGATATAAATATTGACATAATAACAGTCCATGTAAAAATAGTGAAATAGTCACAAAACGTATACATGTCTAGTCAATACTAAAATAGTCATAAAATAGTGAATACTGAAATAGTCATAAACAATCTAATACATCATGTTATCGTCACCATCCATCATCCATCCAGCAATCTAAAACATGTGTGCACACTAAGTTTGATCATCATCCATTTCAAGCCGCCTTTTGGTCCTATGTGGTTGAGAGGGCAACTCATGATGTGTATAAGAAAAAGAAGCTTCAAATCAATTGTAATGTCAAAACTGCATCCTAATTAAATTTAAATCAATATTTAAAACCAAACCATCAAATTAAATTTTTAAATCTAAACTTCAAAATGTCTAAGCATACAACAATAGGCTCATCATCTCTCCTGCCATGCTCCTGTGAAACAAATGGTGCCAATTCAGATGACAGATTGAATGTCTATGTCACCAATTCATGTATTTCAATAAAATACTTGAATGAACTAGTTAGGCTCTAGAGTATAGATACAAAATGCAAAGTTGAATGATACAAAAGACTTTGAAATCACATAGGATTTAACTATAGGACCTAAAATATGAGAGATGGCTCATGCACCTATGCAGGCTCATCAATGATACAATTAATTGAGCTTGCACCTAAACTAATCTCATCCTACATATATATGTGTACATGTATATATAAATTCAACTTTAAAGACATGAATTTAAAATCATGAAATTACACTAGAAATTCAAATTTAAAATAAAAATGTACAATTTTAAGATACAAACCATGGCATATGAAGTAGGCTCCTCTATAGATGATGTTGCCACTAGTCTTGGATGACTAGGTTGGTTTGACACAAGAGTGTTAGGACCTCTCATCTGCTTTAAATTAAAATGTCACATTTCTGCATTAAATTATATATTATTAAATTAGATATATCCAATTAGATAATCTTTAGAGGTCCTAATTTTATACCTCGTTCATATAAGGTCTACCCAACTCTACTACCGTTGACACTAAATGGTCCAGTCATGATGAAGTGGTCGTAACTAATGGAGTTGTCTGCACCAATCAACATGAACATATATATTTATTAATATATATTTAATTTAAAAAAAAGATTGATAATTAATAATTGTCTAAATCTATATTAATTTGTATTAATTTTAATTTTATTAAATGCGACATACATACCGAGTCCATAGGAGCAATAATGTAGCCAAAAAGGACTCCTATGAACCAGATGTAGGACCAAAACATGGTTGATAACAATTCTGACAAAAATGCGGTGTGGACCGCAATGGTGTCAATCTAGGTGATGCATAAGCACCAACATTAGATGCTCCTCCAGGTTCTACAGGCTCTCCAGGATTGACTTCATCTACCAAGCGAGTAGCTTGGTCAGTTAAGTTTCCTGAGAGCAATGATAACACTTTGAGTGCTGAGACGACTATCCGCTGGTGAAAGGACACAAGAACAGAGGGTGGAAAGGGACAATAGGTGCAGGGGCAAATGTTGATTTGGGTAGACATGTACTCCTAGTCTATGTTGTGGCATTCTACCATCCACGCCCTAAAATGATCTCATATAAAAATAATTGGGCTTTTGGCCCATTTCAAACTCGGGCCATAATTTCTTTAGAAAATAAAAGGGAACCTCAAAATTAGCATGGGGTGGATGGTCAAAGACCATCCACCATTGATCCCAAAAATTATCAACTATTTGCTGATGTATGCACCATATGATTGAAATTCTCTTTTTAGTTGGTGGTATTTGTTGACCTGTGGAGGGATCAATGAAAAATGGGGCAATTGTAGTTTTGGTAATATCTAAATCATTGATCTATTTATATGAGAGACCATCTGAATAAAACTACCTCCTCTCTTCCCACCATGAGTGGAATGAGTCTAGATCCGTGTGGATAGCTCTCACTGAATCAACAATAGTTTGCATCATAGATGCAAACCATGAAATGTGTGGAGGGGTTTGGATTTGGCTTTGCAATAAATTGATTTTTTCTTGCAGAACATGTATGTTTTAATCAAGTATGGCTCGCAAATGAGCCTCGTCATGTGGTGGTGGTGGTGGTGGTGGTGGGGGGGGCGTGTTGGGGTGGGGAGTCATAGGGGGGTCATAGGCTAGATCAGCCATGTGTAGAAATAAGGTCTACAAGTAGAGCTATAATAAAAAAAAATATAGATTAAATTACATGCGCAACATATGTTTAAATATATACATATACATATAAATTGAAAACTTGGAAATATAAAATTTGTGTGGTTTAAACATTATACATTAAAACATTTAATTTTACATCTAAATTAACATATACATGCATTCAAAATTTAAACTTACATTATAAAATGTTTAAAATCAAAATTTATACATTTAAGAATCATGACATGAATAAAAATTTATGTCCTAGTATCTAGTCAAAATTTATACTCTCTCTCTCCTTGACATTGAAAAAGTTATTAAGGATTTAATACAAGAATAGTTTGAGAAGAAAGATAGAGAGAAAAGTGAAGCAGCTAACTTGCTTAAGGAGTAATTTAGCAACATGATTGTTACAAAATTTAGCTTGCATTGGGCTAATTTTACTAATATTTTAAATTGTGGTTTTTAGATTGAATTGTAGAAGAAATTCAAGTAAATTGTTCAAGTTGAGATCGTCCCTTGGAGTGGTGTGTCTCCAAGCAGGCCTCCTAGGAAGGCTATGAAAAAAGAAAACCAAGTGGGTGTTTTTGATCTCCAAGATCACCGTGCGATGTGAGGAGAGAGCATACATACACACACACTTGATTCACACTCACACTTGTTAATTTCCCTTAGAAATGAAATGTGTGATGTGAAATTGAATGGATGAAAGGTGTTTTCAATTCTCAAGATTGCACGAAGCACATGAGAAGAGCATACACACCTCTAATCACACTCAAGATCACCAAACAATGAAAACACGTGTTCTTTTTAATCTAAAGCCAAAATGTGTGATGGAAGATAATGGTTCATTTTATGCCCAATTTTGATTTGTGGATGAAGACAATGGTTCATTTTTAGTTCCCAAAATCCAAATGTGAGAGCAAACAAATGTTCTTTTTATGCCCAAATTGAAGTGTATTTGCAAACAATGATTATGAAGAAATGAAAAGAGATGAAAGATGAATGGAGTGCACCTGAATATTTTCACATTCCAATCTACTGCTGTGACTTATATGAATGCTACTACAACTCCATATGATCACCTAGAAGTCAACAAAATAAGAAGGAATGAAGTAAACTTGAAAACAAGAGTGGGTCATCCCACAATAATGGGTGCCAAACTTGACATTGAAATCAACATTTTGAACTAAATCTTCACTTTCTAACACCTATAGCCACTAAACCGTTAGGAATTTGAAGATGATGCGAACTAGTGTTTTGTGAGATTTTTCTTGTAGATTCTAAATATATTTTTAAAAAAACATTTGGATTTAAATTGTAAAATTTTTTAAGTCTCCTTTGATAACTAGTTTTTAATAGTAAACAACATTTTTTTAAAGTGATGTGTATTCCGTAGCACATAATGTTTTTTCTACAAAGGGTAAAATTTTGATTCTTTTGAATTTAGATTGGTAACACCAATATATAGGGCATGCATTTGGTTTTATAATGTTTTGTTGAATATTTTTCTAATTAATTTTTGAAGTCAAAGCAATTATAATTTAGACATAGGCGTATTCTGTAAAACATTACGTTTCTATATGTATTGAAATTCAAATTTTTCTTTTTTGTTGAAACAAGGACATCAATACCTAGGGCATAGATATTTTTTAGAATTTTTTTCACTAGTTTACTAATTTTCCATGTGTGTAGAACATAGAACTTGATGTTCAGTGAAAAACCTACATTCACAAGAAATAAAAAATAAATATGATAATCAAATTAAATATATTTAAAATTATACTTTTTGGGAAGCTTATAATAAGGACTACATACTTACAAAACATAAATTTTAAATGAATTCATTTGATCCCGCAAAAGGTAAATCAAAGTGGTTTTTTATCAGCATTTTGATAGGTGTAGAGGAGGCTCCATTATACGTATGGTTTAAAACTAGCAAGGTTCTATCCAAGGGGGTTTGAATCTAAGGGGGTTTGATCAAACCCTCTTCAATTAAAATACTTTAAATAGAACCTTTCAAGGATTAAATGATTATATTTTCTAAAAATATGTGATTTTAGCAAAAATCAGGATGTCCCAGAAAGTGTAACCCATTATTGTGGTAGTACTCGAGTGTTATGTGAAAATGAAGCAAGCTGATAAAATTTGATTAAGATGATGAGATACAGAAAAATGACTGGCATGAACAAAATCTAGATGAAATTCTATGCAGTTTTTAAAAAATTCACGAAAATTGGATAAAATTTGCAAAAGTTATATGCATTTGAAGTTTGTATGCAAGGTTGGCTTTGACTGAAAAAAAGTTTGATAAAACAACACAGTCACCTGATGAAACCTATGCCACAGTAAAGTTGGCTAAGTCACGTTTTCAACATGTCTTTTTTGTGAAATTTCAACCCTGTATGACGAAGTTATGAAGAAAAGAAAAAATTTCCCTAGTCAGGGCATGAGGAGGAAAGAGATAGGCTTGACTATCCTATATTAACTGCTAGCGGTCTTCTTTATCCTGGTCACATGGGATAGTGAAGGCTAGCGGTTTATGTTTGAGGTTTAAGGTGAGCAAAGCCCTTAGTCTATCATATGATCGAGGGTTTATGGAAAAGAAAAAATAAAAGGCACAGGGGGGCATTATCCCCCACCTTCACCGCTGGTCACTAACGTGACTGCAGACTCTGGAGCCATAGGCTTAAAGCCTAACCACAAGAGGCTAAGGGATTAGAGCCATAGGATGCTAATGGTTTAGAGCCACTAAAGTGACTTAAGGGCTAGCAAAAATCGATAGACGGTGGTAACTTCGAAGGAGGATATCTAGGGTTTTGACAGTTTAGGAAGGAGGAAGGGTTGATAGGAGGCAATGAGAGTTTGAGGGGAGCCATCGGTGGTGGCAACTATAAAAAGGGAGTGTTTTAGGTGGTTGACCGGTCTTAGACACAGTCAGCAACAGAGTTGGGAGACAGGTGTGAAAAGGAGATTGGCAGAAGAAGAGACTGGGAGTTTAGAGATGTTACAATGGATTGAATGAAGTGGTTGGTGGGAGATCTAAGGACTGCGACTACGAATTTGAGTAGAGTTAGGGTTTTTTGATAGTGGTGGTTAGGACATGAACACAGTCGACATGAGGAATTTAAACAGGGGATTCAACATTAAAACCTGTAATGCCAAAATCAAATCCCACAAAAACTTGCAACCATAGAGCGATTAGCACATTGCACAAAATAGTATGGTCTATTTGTATGATACAAATATGTATAGTATGGACTGCGTTACTAAAAAAATTTCAAAAAATTTATAGTGAGAAAAATATAGTGTTTTATGTCATTTTTCACCTGCGAGGCCTCCAAGACACAATGGTGAGGTCCGTTTCAAGCTGGGAGGTCACCTGCAAAAGTTGACTTCCAAAAATTGATAAAATATGTTAGATTTGCAAGATTCACGTTGGGTTCACCAAATGTAGCTAGGGTAAAAATCAGGGCTGAATCATAAACAACAAACTATCAAACCCTAACAAGCACAATGAAGTACAAGATAGCATGAAAATCAAAACACAAAACAAATGTAAATTGAATCTCCATGCTACGCTTGGTTGATCTCCATTTCTCTTCTCAACCTAGCATGGACATGTAATATTTCAAATGTTGAATATGGGAGGAATGTTGGTTGCTAATTCCAATAGCATACTAGTACTCAAAAGCTAGATATCCAAATGGCTCATGAGAGGGTTGATTTATAGGAAAGGGTTGATTTGAATTGACGATTGAGATTGAAATTTGTTTTCAATGATGTGGATGGCTAGGATTGATAGGGTTTCCCACTCCATGAGGATTTGTATTCATGTGACAAGTGTAGGGTAGACCTAATTTAAATAAAAGATTATTTAAATTAGTTGTGCATGTGACATGTGTTTGAATGTGATGAGAGATGAGGGAATAATTCAAATATTTTATTTGAATTATTTGGGACATGTGAGACGGGAATTAATTAAATAAATGAGATTTATTTAATTAATTGATTAAGTGATTAGGATGGGATTAGAAGTGGGATTATGTAAGGGACCTAGGACAAAATGTTGTAAGATGTCTCACAGGGTGATGTTGCAAGAGATATACAAATTTAGGTGTCTAAAAAATCAAGCTATTTTTGCTAGACCTAAAGAGGTTGAACTATGACTACTGTAGGATGTGACAACTTCTAAGTCAAGTCAAGGTAATGGACATACAACAACGTTCATTGTGAAACATTTATATATGTAAATCTTTGGCTAAAGTAATACATCTATGTCTATGTGCATTGTCAATCCACAGTGATCCAGATGGAATAATGTTTCCAGTAGTGTCATACATAGTTAGAGTGGATCTATAGTTATATGACCATGAGACATTATGAAGGACAATACATCAGATACTCAGATGGCAAACCTAATGGTTCCTTACATCTATACCCTCCATGAAGGGTAGGGCCACTTCCAAGTAGAAAGTTGTGTAGGGGACCATCTGTCTATGGTTGGAGAAAAAGCACTCAGGTGATGCTCTCCTTCCCAAGCAGAAGACAAGTTAATTAAATGACTTGATAGTCAGATATTATGTATATTTTTATATTTGATGTTCATATCTTTGTACATGTATAGTGAAGGTTATTCACTAATGAATTATCCTTGGATATTGTAATTCTAAGTTTTGTTATGTTCTAGAAAAGAATAACATGCTTAATTATCATGATGATATCAATTCATTTGTGCTTAACTATGATTATGTTAATCATGATGTATTCTTACTCTTAGTTAAGATGGTTAATTGTGGTTATTATTTTGGATCATGTGAGATGACATGATACAGCTACATCAATGACCTCATTAGCACTCAACCACAGTCCTTTTTGGACTATTTTTGGGACACTTGGTCCCATTTTGGGCATCTATCAGCCATCTCCAGTGGACAGACTATTTTGTTGCAAATGCTATTAATGTTGTATGTTAACATCATTATTACTCTTTAGTTTGATGTTAGATAGCATTTATTATAATTGTTCCCTACTAGTGGCTTCTCCAAAGCCTTAAATCTCACATTTTATGCTAACTCTACAACTTAGCATTATATGTCACTGATACAGGTTACATTAACAAGTTTACTTAATAGTCACATATACTACTTGTTGTATCTTGACCACAAGCCATTAGATAACCGTCCAACATAAATTTCTTATGCCAAGCTAGATCAACAGGACTCATCCAAGTGCATAATATAGGCCCCTTTTTAATTTTCCCACAGCTTTCGCCCACGAGCAAAATTACAATCGACGGAAAGGTCTTTTCATTCACTTTTCTTCAATGAAGTAAAAATAAAATATTTTCCTTGTTTTTATTTTTTAAACCACAAAGCTATTGCAAGAGAAAATTTTGACGAGGCATAACTTTTTCCAAGTCATCAAAATTTTGTTATTTTTTTTAAATTGCTCAGAAATTTGCAAGGAATTCATTAGTGGAGTTAAAATTCAAATTTGGATATAGTCATTGTTTCAAAAAATTGTAAAAATCTCCATGTGTTATAAATAGATGATTTGGCTTCCAAACTTGCACAAATTGTAATTTTTCACTTCTATTTTTTCTTAGGGGGTTCTTCAAAATTAGTATAATTTCAGGGGGTTGTCAAGTGTTTAATTTTTGAACATGGATATAATTCTAACGCCATTCAACTTCCATGCATGGAAGTAAAAAAATGGACATAAAACTCAAACATTTAGGATTATATAGAGTCACATTGGGTTTAGAAACTGAACCCACATTTGCATCAAAAAAATGAAAGTGGTTTAATTGCATGGATGAATCTTATGGAACAATATGTATGGCTATATCTCAAGATCTTCTCTTTCATCTTAATTCTACAACAACATCTAATGATGTATGGACAAAGTTAGATAGTTTGTTTGGGAAACAGGATGTTATGTGAGGTCATCAACTTGAGAATGAGATAATTAGTCTTAATCCACAAGACTTCACTACCATACAAGATTTTTTCACTAAGTTAAATTCAATTAGATTTCAACTCCAACAATGTGGCATCACCAAAACTAATAAATAGTTGATACTCAGTATTTTGTCTAAGTTTGGTCATTAGTTCTAAATGTTTGTTTCAGCATTTTATAATACCAAAAGTGGTCCTAGTACAAACTTCACTATGCCTTCTCTTGCTGACTTTGTAGTTAATCTAATAAGGGAACATGATAAGTTAATACAAATCGGTGTTTTGAAGTCTTTATCAACACATGCACTTGTTGCATTTTCATCTTCAAATCAAATGCCAAAGAAACAAACTAGAGATCAATAAAAAGGCAAAGGAATAAAATCACATCCTCCATCTAAGTCTTCATCAAAAGGAAAAGGTAAAGAAAGGCCTATTTGCTCTTATTGTAAGAGAAATCGGTATGAAGAATCTACATGGTTTAAAAAGAGAGAAGATGAGTACAAGAGAATCATTAAACAAAAAGAACATGAAAATTCACAAGTCAAGGCTTGTCTTTCTTCTTCTCCATCAACATCAGAATCATCAAAAAGAAAATCACTATGTGCCTCTACAGTGTTTGAATCTCAGCGATGGGTTCTTGATTTTGGTGCGTCACATAATATGGCATCTTCTCCACTTCTATTTTCATCACTACAACACACAGCTACAACAAATATATTGGTTAAAAATAATTCTTTAATGATAGTTTGTGGGAAAGGAAATGTTAAAATAGGAGCAGGTTATATTAAAGATGTTCTCTTTGTTCTAGAATTAAGATACAATTTGCTTTCCATCTATCAAATCACCAATAGTGAATCTAGAAAAATAGTTGAATTCAATTCAGAATCAGTTATGATAAGAGACTTGCACACTAGAGAACTTGTTGCAATTGGGAAAGTTGACAACTTTCCTCGTGACTATACATTTTCACACTTTACACCTAATGATGAAGACTCTGCAGTTCACAGTCTAGCTTTCAGTGTGGATACATCATCAGAGGATCAGATTGGCCAATCACACCTCACATTTCTTCAACCAATTGAGTTACCCACTAGTCCTTCACCTGTTGCTTCATGGGAGGCTTCTTCAAATTTGCAGCAAGATATTATCACTCCATGCCTTGACCCTATTCCAATTCCACAAGTGGTTTCACTACAGCTTCAAGTGATTTCATTACAATCTCTAAAAAATGTGTAGTATGCAAAGACCCCCTTTGTTCTTCTCACTTGGGAAGATCTCATGCACCTATATGTAGTTCTTCTTCTTCCATAGGGAAGGCATGTTGTTTGACTTTTAGGTGCATCACTTTCAACATTCATCTTCTAGCTTCATTCAGCACTATAGCATCAGTCATCTTATTGGGGGGGGATTTCTAGTCTCTCTATTTCTCTCTTTTGGGGGAAACACTTCATGTATATTTGTAGAGGTAGGCCTTGGGGGTCATGTTGAGTCCTTCTACCTACTTCTTGTATATATCTCTCTTTTTGGAGGAAAGTTTTTTCCCACCGAGTTTTCTTTCTTTCTCTTCTTTATGAGAGATTTCTTTATATATGTGTACCTAACATGGCCTAGTAGTCAGACCCATATTTATGTATCTATTGCACTTTTGTAATCTCCCCAAGTATCAGTTAAGGGGGGGGGGTGTTAGAGTGAATAATTAATCTATTCACTATAGCTTAAGTGTACTTAGGTTGATGAGGTTAGATAAAATCTTATCTAACTGAATGTGCAACATTTTAGACACTTAGATGTTAACTAGTTGTTTGGTAAACCTCGTGTGCATACCTTTTGAGGTTGGAACACTTTCCATCTCACCTCAATAGGCACTTTGTAGTAATCCAACACTTGTCACACAAGGTTGTTGGTTTGCACATTCCAAGTGATCCAAAGGTTGACACTTATAGGACACTTGTCTTCATGCATGTGCCACATCATGGGGCACTTGTCAATCCACATGAAAGGTGGATTGCCTCACTCATGCCTATATAATAAGGCATTATGTACATCTTTTACTTAGCTTTTGTGAATATTAATATTGGCTTATATGTGCAATCTTGCTTTGTGGAAGTGTTCTCATTTTTACTAGTTGGTCTTGGATGTTATTTCTAACAACTAAGGTGTGGGATTTTGAGTTGGCATTATGTGTGACATGTCAGTACTTTGTTATATGATTTGTAAGCTATCATAAGGTGGATATTATTAATAGATTTGATTCTTCTTATTTTGTAAGTATTTTATGAAACATTTATGATAGACTCTTATGATAGGTATAAGAGCCTATAAGAGGGGTTTATTGGCAATCTGACTAGCACTATGATGCATGTCATAAGCATTTTTTGAGGAGATTGTGAAGCCAAAAATGAAGCACTATATTTGGGGAGTATATGATGACATATGATAGGTGTAAGAAATTTACTATTTTATGATGGATTTACTCCCCATGACTTAGGCATTAGATTTTTCCACCCAATTTGGGTGCCACATTTGAGGGTGGTTTTAGATCATGGTTTTGGGTTTCCATTTGGTGGTTGTAATATTTAAATCTTATATAAATTGATGCTTGAGGAAGTTGTTTGAGTATGAGAGTTTGGAGGTACATAGGTGTCGCCATAATGCTTCAAAAAATCTTCAAAGTTTAATTTTCTAGTGATACTCCTATAATAACTTTCTTTGAAAGTGTATTGTAATCTTGTTTTGAATTTGTTAATACATTGAGCAGGTTTTCGAGTGTTGGATTTTTCTCTCAAAAGGGTTTTCCCACGTATATCTGGTGTTATGTGTTTATTGCTTATTATTGATTTATATGTATTTCTATATCATTTTTGTAATTGCTAAATCATATTTGAAAAGTTTATGTATAATACTTCTCTCAAGATTAGCGTAGGAAGTTACTTCCGCTACTTTAACATCCTTACAAGTTGTAAATTGAATAATAAATTTCAACTTCTATTTATAATCATTTTTAATATAATTTTTAAAAAATAATTAACTTAAAAAATCTAATAATTACATTGTACTTTTAATGTACATACTTTCACATGCAATCTTATTAGATAAAACAATTAGATTTATTGCTTATCGTTGATTCCTGATTTATATGTATTTCTATATCATTTTTGTAATTGATAAATCAGATTTGAAAAGTTTCTGTATAATACTTCTCTCAAGATTAGCATAGGAAGTTGCTTCCTTATATCTGGTGTTAATGTGTTTATTGCTTATTGCTGATTTATATGTATTTTTGTATCATTTTGTAATTGATAAATCAGATTTGAAAAGTTTATGTATAGTACTTCTCTCAAGATTAGCATAGGAAGTTGCTTCCTTATATCTGGTGTTATGTGTTTATTGCTTATTGCTGATTTATATATATTTTTGTATCATTTTTGTAATTGCTAAATCAGATTTGAAAAGTTTCTATATAGTACTTCTCTCAAGATTAGCATGGGAAGTTGCTTGACTACTTTTAACTTCCTTACAAGTTGTAAATTAAATAATAACTCCCCACTTCTATTTATAATCATTTTTAATATAATTTAATAAAAATAATTAACTTTAGAAAAATCTAATACATTCTACTTTTAATGTACATACTTTTACATGCAATTTTATTAGATAAAACAATATATCTACTAATCTCTCTCTCTCTCTCTCTCTCTCTCTCACACACACACACACACACACACACACACACACACACACACATATAATTTACATTCTACATAATTTAAAAAGAAGAAGAAATTAATAATTTATAATTATAAATTAATATTATCAAAATTAATTTTATGGACAAAAACAAATGTTCAACAACATGAGGCTTAGGATTTTGACCAAACGATTGTTGAAATGATGAACAAATTCAACATGTGGATCTGGATATGACAGACTTTGAGATGATAAGGACTTACAATTTGATGAAATGCACACTGGACCTCAACAATGACATTTTGAACATAAGGATGTACAACTTGATTGAAAATAATTTTTCAACTTTGAGGCTGACATTTTATGACACATACAAATGATCATGACAAAGGAATTAATTGTGACACAATCCAATTTTTTTAAAGATTGAGTACCCAAAAAAAATTCTAGAATATGCGATGTTCCTTTATTACCACCCCAAGCTTGGGAATATAACGAAATTTACACGAAAAGTGCAGCCAAGTAATATGATTAAGGAAAGGTAATAAGTGGAATATCCACTTTTTATTTTTTTAACACAAGATTTCGATCTACAAAATTTGTTGAAAGGTGAAATAATAATTTTATTTATAAAATGTTTGGATAAACTCTTGGGCAAATCCCTGAGTATAATACACATAAGGTTGTAAACATGTTGCCCAGTTATTCAACTTCATAACTGTTGCTTATTTATTTAATTTCACAATTACTACCCGTTTACTCATTTTCACCAGAAGAAAGATGATATCAACTCTTTGCGTGGGGAGTGGAGGCTCTTAATTGGTCAACAAACATGCTGGATAAGCTCATCTCCTATCCATTAAAGTCAAATAAACTCTGAACGCTTTAATGAATGGAAAGAACCTTGAGAAGATGGTTTCGAAAGTCGTGTATGGTATGTTGGCAAAGAGAACACGAAAACAACTTTGAATGCATTCTGGAACGCTACGCGCTCACACGATAACCTATTTTATTGCGTTGGTGTTGCGGTCAATTTAATCATATCACAAGAGTTATAGCAACTTCTTTAAGTTTTCACATCCATCACAATTAGTTTTAACTTTCTCTCTACTAAGTCAACATAATAATAAGTTTAAAATGAAGTTACATTATCTATCTCTAATAAAGCTTTAGTTTTAAATTAACTACACGCCCCTCCAAAATTTGACTATTAAACATTGGGAAAATTGTCTCAAAACTGAAATTATATTCCTCCAACATTTGCCAAGAAACCTTATACATAGTGATCTTACATGTATTGTATGGTAAGCCATAGAAATCACGTCCATTAAAACTTGCAAATGCCTCAAGTTTTTCAAGTGTTCCTACCTATGATACCCATTTTAGAAATATAAATAGATTACGAAAAACTACCATTCTCGTAAACCCCTATATGCAATGAAATTTATAAAGATATGAAGCCATCCATACTCCAATTAAATCTATAGTACTTAATATATCTCATGCATACTCATGTAAAATATATAACTTTTTTATATGCAAAGTGGACCACATTTTTAAAAAAACAAGAGCCACATTTATAGTTTTAAAGTCAAGAATAAAAGTATACAAGACCTAAAAAAGAATATCTAGGTTTATGCCTCACTGCACAACGATTTCTTATGACTTCACTGAATCAACAATGTCCAATCATTAGAGAGATTCAAATTTTTAAAACATTGCAATTCTATTTTTGTTGGTAGAGGTACAGATAGAGGATTTTGTTATTTTCTATGTAATCCCTTTTTGTGACAAGCAAATAGTAAAATATACACAATCTACATGTATCTCTAAAAAGGGAATTTAAGGAAAGTGTTCATTAACTTTTTTTGATATTCCTATTTTAGGATATTTTTTCAAATGCTTGTTTAATGAAGAATTTGATCTAGAGTACTATTAATAAAATTCACTAATCTAGGTTATCAAAAAGAGAAACATTTTGTTATAAAATTATAGAAGGAAGAGCATATTACATAGCCTTTCATTTCATCTAGACTACTATTAATAAAATTCACTAATCTAGGTGATTAGAAAAGAGAAATATTTCATTATAAAATAGTAGAAAGAAGAGTGTATTGCATAAATATAGCAGCATTTTATTTACGAGGCATTAACATAACAAACTGAAAGTGTAAATGAAATTCAATTACTATGGTTTAAAATAGCAAAAAAAATCAAGAAAATTAAAAATACTGAAATATTCATAAAAATAAGATAAAAATGTTATCATTATTCCATGACAGTATAGTGTATAGAAAGAGAAACAAACATAAGACAAATAAAAATTTGTTCAATTTGTGAATAACTCACTAGTTTTCAATTAAGTTTCAAAAATAAAGATTTAAATGATAAAACTGGCAATACACTCATAGATAAAAGAGTTTTCATTCAATCAGACTAAACTATATTCATAGAATGAGCATGCTTCTTCACAATTTTCATGATTTTTAAATGGATAGCTTGAATCCCTATCCATTATGATTATTATTA
Source organism: Cunninghamia lanceolata (assembly GCA_027924645.1). Taxonomy (NCBI): domain Eukaryota; kingdom Viridiplantae; phylum Streptophyta; class Pinopsida; order Cupressales; family Cupressaceae; genus Cunninghamia; species Cunninghamia lanceolata. The sequence continues at coordinate 5,970,332 of BSBN01001807.1, forward strand.
TTATTTTAATCCAAGCTTATTGTTTGTGTTAAGATTCATTAATTATTCCATTTCCTAGAATTTTGAAATATGCATGTTTCCAACCCATATCCTTGCCATACAACTTAAGTATGCACTATTTTTTGAAAATCCTATGAAAATTTAAAAATTATAATCAATAGTTTATACCAAAGCATCTAATATGTAGATTACTAATATTGTAAATATAAAAGGACAAAAACTTTTCTGCTTATGTAAATTAAAAATGTATGCATATAGTCTTGTGAATTAGAAAGTCGCCAAGATAGAGAAATAGTATCTAAAATCTTAATCCATACATAAAACCATTTGATCTCAAATACTTATCATACTTTTCATCTCCCATTTATTAAAATATCTTAGATGTTATCCTATGATTGTATATCTAAATATGCCCCATATATTAAAAGTACACCAACAATGACAATCAAAATTCTATCATTTCTTTAAGAGTAGGTATGCATTTTAAAAAAGTTCTAGCACACCATCTTGTAAGTTTGTAGTGACTACATTAGTTTCTCTTGGCCGTATCATTCTAACGAAAACATGAGAATTCTAGTTAAAGTTCTAACATGAGACCACAACCCAAAAATCCCAAACAAAACAATGTAAAAGGCTACAACTATTAATGATAACTAAGAATAAGCATATAAAATAGATCTTATATTATCATTATGTGATATGTAATTCTTTGAGTCAAAACCCATTAAAGAATTGTACAACTTATAGCATCAACATGATATAAAATAGGTACAACAAAACATTAATGACAACATAAAAAAATCTCTTTGTATAAGAATGTCATTCATTCAACATTTATTTAGTCAAACCCAAAAATAAAAGACCAAAATTTTCTCAACACTATAAAATACTTCACCACCTAAAATCCCATAGTTTATTTTATAGATAGGTAGAAGCTCATGTAAGGTGTAGATTCATTCCATGGAGTTTGAAATACATATTGACTATCCCATACAAATTTCATGTAGGAATTTTGAGCAGTAAGTCTTTTTTAATGGAAGGTAAGATTACAAGTGTCTTAAATGAGCAAATTTTAGATTGATGGACACATTATTAATATGAAACTTCAAGTGTGTATGTGAAGAAACTTAATTAGAGTTTGATATCACCAAGAGAGGTTAGAGATCATATGACAACTCACGTCTAGCCATCCATATTTGAAAGATATTTGAAACTCTTCAATTGCTAACAAATGAATATTGAGATATATATTAAATTGGCTAGGATCCAATCATTACAAATATAGCCTCTTGGTCTTGAAAATCACCATAAACAATGAAGGAATAAAATATTTGAATTAACAATTTTGATCAAACTTTGTGTTTGTTAATCTTTGAACTCAGTTGGATTCTTTGGAAGTATATTCAACAAGAAAGCTTTGTGGAAACCTTTTATAGTTTGAACAATAATCGTAAAACATGTAGTTCTTGTGCACCCATTAAATTTTTTGCTACTCAGTTGACTCTAGTGTCTCTTCAACTCAACATCTGATACATCATCTTTTGTAGCATCCTAACATTCTTCATCCTTTAGCATGTTCTGTGTGGTAGCTTGCAATTACAACATACAACAGTTCAAATGAAGGATAACTTTAACCTTTGAATTCCAACCTTTTACCTGTGTAGTAAATCATGCCTTACAAATTGTCTTGGATAGCCTTGACCTTCCCTACAATGTTAGCTCAAATATTCTAATGTTTTAACACTAACAGATGCATTTATCCTTTAAAGCACAAAAATTAGAATATGAATATCTGAATATTAATATCATTTGAAAAAACCCATATGAGTACTTCAGTCTTTTTTAAAAAATCTTCTCTTAATGCCCTTATCAGAAAAAATATGTTCTTTCAAACTGTGGCTCAATATCACTCTATCGGCAAAAAGTCACTTTATCAAACTATCGCCCTTATCAACAATTTTCAATTTTCTCGAACTTAGCATTTCTATCGCTTTGTCAACGATTTTGAGTTTCTCAGAACTATCTCCTTTGCCTTTTACCTCTCTTATTGGCAAAAGTTTCACCTTCTAAACTTTGCCCCTTGGTGCCCTCCTGTTGGCAAAATGTCGTAGTTTCAAACTTTGCCCTCTTGTCGGCAAATTGGGTCAAAATTAAACTTTCAAATGACTTCGGAGAAACAGAGTTCTTTCGATGAACATTTCACAGACGACCTTTTGTCTTCACAATTTTCTAACACTTTTGCTTAAAAACATTCAGTCAGTGAAACAGTCAAAATATGAACTTTGACTTTTCCTTCATATCGCTTAGTCAGGGAATCGACAAAAAGCCAAACTTTTGAACAAGTGCAAAAAACCAACAGTTTCCCGACCAAGCATTTTTTCTGACTAAACTTTTTGGCTAGACCCTTTTCTCTTTTTTCAAAACACTTAAGTTTTCCCCTCTCACTGAAACTTGATGGTCAAATGACCGTATTCCACCATTCCAACAAGGTACTGTTTAAGCAAAAATTTAAAGGCACAGAACCGCAGAATGCTACCAACTGGCAGTGGACATTAATTTTGATAACGTGGCTAGTATCTAGGTAGATTTTAAGTGGATTTATGACCTAACTTTCGTGAATGACTAGGATTCCAGCTTGGTTGACTTAGGTGTTGACCAGACCTTTGACCAAAGATTTGACTACCCATAACTCTCTCATTTTTACGAATTTTGACATGGTTCAAAAGGAAAAGTTGCACTAAATTTCATGCTCTATCCAATGGTGACCATTTCATAGGAGAATTTAGACCTTGAATTTTGAAGGTATCAAGACATGACAGTTTACCATACCGCCCAAAGAAGAAACAATGCACAAGCAAAAATGAAAAAGCAAAGGTCGGGTCCATGTTATGCAACGACAAAATGGGGTGTATTGTGAGACCAAACAAAAGTCCCCAAATCTTTGCCAAGCTTTGCCAAGAAATCTTCCGACTAACATTCAAGGGGTAAATTGTATAAACATATCCATTTGGGGTTGTCATAGGGATCAAACTGCACCGAGTTGAAGCTAGGGATCTATTTCCATATGTAGGGAGGAAAACCATTGATTTTCCAGGTCTTTCCCACCAAATGTTGTTTCTATTATCTTCAGACACAAAGGTGACACTGAACATGACTCTTGGGAGAAACTTGATGACCTTTGGCATTCCCCAATTCACCTCTATCCAGATCAAATTTGATCTCTTGATAGGTTGGGCCTTATTAGCCTCCCAATAATCATGCAATCCAAGAACATTTGAATGTCTTCTTTGCATTCCTCAGAGATATCAATGACCAAACCAATCACCTTCTTTTCCATGAAAACCCTTCCATTCTACACCTAATCTTCTATTGGTACCTCTACTCTTCTTGGGTGAGCCATATTATATTCTCATATATATATATATATATATAATTTTATAGATGGGTATCTTTGTTGTAAATTGTGTTGTATATATACTTTGATATGCATATGTGTGTGTTATATGTATATATATCATACTATTTATGTGTATATATATACATATATATTATTTGTATATATTTATCTCTCTATTACTATTCAATATGTTTCCAATAAAGTTCTGAGTATATTTGTTACATTCTAATGTATGTATGTATGTGTATATATTCAAAAAATGAATATGTTGTATGGTTATTTAATGAGATATAAATGTATGTTTGTTGTTTTATATACACACACACACTCTATTTCATGTCTTTACTTTGTTATTATCATGATTATTAGGAAACATCTTTCTTTTACAGGATCTTAGAAAAGAATACTTTCATATATTCAAAGTTTCAAATTTCCATTATATATATAGGTATATCTCTTTATTTATGTAAGTTATGAATGTATTTATCTCTGGATGATTTCCTATGATGAACAAGTTTAAATTATTTATTCTATTGATGAAATTTTTATCATTATCATGTTAGTAGATTTGTTATTCCTGAACCAAAAGTTAGAGAATTATGTTAAAATGTAAATTGTTGTTTAGTATTTCCTCATAAATACATCTATATTGTTATTTAATTAATATGTTTAGTTTACTTGTTTCCTTTCTAATAATTGTATTAGTTTTGCTCAACTGATTAGTTCAATCTTTTCCTTTTATTGTTGCAAACAAGTAGCATACTCACTAAAACATTTTGACATCAATAGGAGACTTGTGTAGTTAGGTAAACTTCTCCTTAAAAATTTTTTCAACTAGTGTTTAGGAAAAACAAAAATTGTGTAATTTTTGTGTTCATGTCCATTCTTGTAGTGTTCTATTAGGGTGGGCATGATATTTTGAATATGGATGTAGTGCTTTTTTAGTTTTTTTGTTTGTTAAGAGAAATTTTTGTTTTTCAAAAAAATTGCTTATTTTCAACTAGATTTGAGGTTTTTTTTATTTATTTGGGTTTTGTTCTATATATGTCTTATTAGTATGCCTTGCCACCACGGCTACCAAGCCCAGGTAACCTATGAGGTGCTTTGTGCTTTGCCTAGCAACTACCATCAATATTATAGTGAGTGGGTGAAAGTGATGAATAATTACTTCATCAAGATGGACATCTAGCTAGGAGGCCTTAATCCTAACATCAACTATTGATGTGATATTTTTTTATGATTATATCCATGAGTTTTTTGTAGTTTATATGGGCATTCCATGTTTTTCATTTGTGTGCATTAATTTTATTGTGGGTGATTGTTGCTAGTGACTCTTTAGTTTTGCAAAGGGTGTGTGCTTGAATCTTTTATCAAAAAGAGTTTGTAGTTTTGTAGGATATGATATTATTTAGTTACAATTCTTAAACAATTTTGAGGTAGATGGTGGCTGATCACATAATAGTGTGTCCCTCTTGTGGGACATCTTGATTTTTCCTAAAAGAACATATTTTTTAGAAAAAAAGTGATTTAAACCTAGAGGGGTTCCATATAAGGGTGTTTAGTTGAAGGGGGTTAGACTAAACCCCATCAGATAGAACCCCACATGCTTAAATCAAATCCCAAAAAAGTCACCTCCACACCTATTAAAATGTCAACAAAAAACAAATTTTCTTCACCTTTTGGGAGATCAAATGAAGTCATTTAGAAATTTCATTTTGTACTTATGTAGCCCTTAATATTAAATTTCTAAAAATTTAAATATGTATTATGTTTCCTTTAATATTATATTTTTAATTTTTTTTATAATGAATGTGGGTCCATTACGAAAAAAATAATAACCTCTATTCAAGAATCTAGGAAAAATAACAAACATTGTTAGAAAAATCTAAAAATAATGCGCTACACTCCACATAGATGTCCTTGTTTCAATGAAGAAAGAATTATATATATATATATATATATATATATATATATATATATATATATATATATATATATATATATATATATATATATATATATATATATATATATATATATATATATATATGCTAAGAGAAATATATTATGGAATAATCTTGGCCTAAAATTTTTTTAGGACTAATTTTTTTTATATTGCTAATCATTTACAATTATTATGCTCAATTGAGCATCAACATGAGACTAATACAAGCTCTTGTGAGCACAACCATGATACCAAAATAAGCTATTTTCAAGTAACCACACTAGAAACCACCAATGGAAGATTAAGAGTCACAACTGAGAAATCCACTTATTTAGAAACCACCTCCACACTAGAAGCCAACTATGGAAGACCAAGAGTCACAACTTAGAAATCCACTTACTAGATGTCCCTTTGAGAATTGAACTTGGGTCTCCACAATGAGAACTCAATGCTTTAACAAAATCAACCCCTTGGATGTTAGGACTAATTCAAAAATCAATAATAAATAAAATACTTAATAAAATTTACCAAAAAATATCCATGCACTGAGAAACATGAATGCTTGATTTTTATTTGATGAAAAATCAACAACAATGAATGTATAAATAGAGGGACAATTGTAGTTGAATAACCCATAGTAATAACCGGTAGTAACTGACTACATAACCATCTAAACTTAACAATGTAATAGTGTATAGCTGCTACATGTTATGTACCAAGGGATATGATATTATAATGTATTTAGGTGGATGGAGATGCCGACATGTGGTACACATCCCTTAAGTTAATTATATTGAATCTTATGGGTAACTTGTGTGTAATTAATTATATTAGGTGTTGAGTAGGCCTTCATTAGGATTACCCTCCCATTATGTAATTACGAGATGGTGTGTGTGTGTGTCTATATATATATATATATATATATATATATATATATATATATATATATATATATATATATATATATATATATATATATATATATATATATATATATATATATATATGAGGTGAATATCATTGCAAGGATGTGTAGAGTATGATATTGTATTGGAGATCTCTTGGAGATATAGTGTGGAGTGGCTTCTTCCATAAGGAGTGTTGTATGGTGTTGCCTTACCTCAAGGGTTTATTCTATTTCCGCATATATTGGATATTAGGGCATATTGGCCCACAAACATCTCTTGTGTTGTGTGAGATCTATCTTATGCATCATATTATTTCCATTATTATATGTTTGGATCTTATCAAGTGGTATCAGAGCAATAATATATATACGCATCCACATCATTGTGTGAGGCAAGAATCATGGAGGAATGTTACTACATGGAAACAACAATCCAATCACTATGGACCTACATGGAATCAATGGAATAACTATAATGATTCATGGTATCATAGAAGTAAGGGTTATTTGAGGAAGCAAAGGAGGACTTACTTGGATAAAGAATGGAATCAAATGGGTGCAACTATCTATCGACCGAGGATGAGATCAAGGCATTGTCAAGATAAAAGCATTGCAAAGATCAATTATGGATGGTTGGATGATTGGTCATGGTGGCACATTCATAACAACTTGCAACAATCTTACTATTTGGCTTCTTCTCATGTTTTGGGGATGAAACATGTCAAGGAGTGATGGCATGTTATGTACCAAGGGATCTATCTTCTGCATCATATTATTTCCATTATTATATGTTTGGATCTTATCACTATGCTAACATTCCCCCCTTATTACATTGTTCTTACATAACAAGTCACTAAGGTGACTTTATTTCAAATGAACACCCCACCTTAAGGTGTACATTTCACAAATAGAATAGATAAAAAAAACATGTTGATTAAATTAAATAAGTACATATTCTTGAGAAGATTTTTGTTTGAAGAAACAAATCTTGAATTATGTGGAACTCCATCAAACTGCCTCTTAACCCTCGGAAGGGTGTAGCCTAGCATGAATTCCCAAGTTCCTAGGTTACCAGCTCCCTAAACTCTTGAATCACAGATCCCCCAAATTATTGGACAAGAATCCTTGTTTAGCTCCACAAGGCTCCATCAAGTTGTCTCATGACCCTTGGAAGGGTATAGTTACCTAGATCACATACTTTCAAACTATCTATGCAACAATCCATATTGAGTTCACCAAATACCTTCCTGTCTTCAAAATCAAACTTCACAATAGATGCTACATTCTTCAATTATGTCAGCATAAAAAAAAACACATAAGAAAACATAAAAATATATGCTTCTTTTTCAAAGCATCATCTCTGAGAAAAACGCTGACTTGAGATGATTGAAACGTCTCCAACCTCCTATACCTCTATCCTCCTTTTCATACTCAAGTGACCTTTCCTTCTAAGGCAAGATATTCAACACCTTTCAATAAATGGAGTAGACCATTTTGAATATCTATGATGGCATTTGATTGAATCTGGCGATGGATAGATCATTGGATCTTCCAAAAAATCTTCCACGTTCTCCTCTATATAGCCATGCTTTTGATATTTTATACGATGACTACATATCACATATGTAATCTTTCCTTTATAGGTTCCTCTTTCTGCTCGGCCTTCCTTCAAACATTAAAAGCAATACACCTTTGGGGTTGGCTCATTCACTTGATAGTAAGTGGATCTACTCCTATATGCACTTACTGCAAATGCACAGACTTTTTAAAGGCTTCCTCATGCATCTATGGAGACTGTACTGGAGCAGATTGTAGAAAAACTTATGGCAGATCAAGTGGCTCCAAGACCACGACATGCTCCAACACCCTCAAAACATTCTCCACACTACTCTCACATCAAATGGATGCAACAGACTGATGCTTTCCTCACATTACACAAGGCTCTGATACCAAAATGAGAAACATGAATGATTGATTTTTATTTGATGAACAATGAACAATAGTGAACATATAAATAGAGGGACAATTATAATTGAATAATCGATAGTAATAACTAGTAGTAAATGACTACATAATCCTCTAAACTTAACAATGTAATAGTGTATAACTGCTATGCTAACATTTACTAGATAGTGGAGTTAATGGTCTAATTCCAATAAATCATAGAAATTTTTTGTTTGTAGTGAAGTTTATGCATTATTGGATAATATCACTCAATATAAATAATCTAGAAAAAATAAAAAAGATAGAAACAATTTCTTAAAAGATATTAAAAAATTATAGCTTGAATATATATAGAAAATTCCACAACCCATTAGTTTACATCATTCTTAAATTCTTGACCACTTGTTCACTACACTTCACACAAATTGAAAAATGCTAAAAAATATCAATTTTGAGTGTCCCACTTGTGCCAAACTGTGGGACACACTATTGTGGGATCACCCTAGTCATTATGCATTACCACCTTGTAATATTTTCTAGAAAGTTTTTTGTATTTTTCTTGGACTTAATTTTTTGCTTATACTTGAGGCATTATGTCAAATAGTTAATGTGTCCTAGCTATGGTTCCATATTTCTCGTACATGTAAGGTAGCTACAATTATAACATGTGACATAAATTGTCCTTCCAATGTGCTTACATGGATGTTCCTATGTTATTTTAAAGCTCCTATTTTGACTAGGCAGGGAGAATAATGGCAGAGGTTATCAAGTCTAGCTTTACACCTGCCAGTTGCATTTCCTTGAAATTTTGTAAAGATTTTTCAACAAATCCATTTTGTGCATATCTAAAATCATTTCAATACATGAGGCCAGGTGTCTTAAAGGCATTCTATCACACTTTACATGCCTCATGGGTTTTGATTATTTCATGTCATATTGAGTATTGAATATCCTTTCATTCATTTGGGTATATATTGAAGACATTAAATCTCTATTTTCATGCATGATATTGTGTGTTTTCTTCACCATGGACATCATTTATTTTGTATTTGATATATACTAGTACAAAAAGATTGTCAACTCTAAGGGTACATCTATAATTTTTAAATCCTTATATGCTTGCAATAGAAAGTAAAAAGGTTTGAGATACAATCAACATGGTAAATGTTTGAGTTGTCACTATCACATGCATTTTATTTTATTTAAAGTTTAATGAGTTGTAGATAGACAAAAATTAAAGCACATAATGATTTTGACCTTGTATATTTGAGTTTGATGGGTTTCTTAGGTGATTAAAATGCCTATGTATTTGATATGCTAAGTTGTTAATCTTCTCATAGTCTTATGAAAGTTCTTTCCTTTACCTTTGATCTATAATGGGTTTTTTATGAGGTCATAAAAATTGAAACCCTAACTGAAGTTTGAATGGTTAAAACTACAATGCCGGATTTGTTGGATTTTTTATAATAACTTCTTGATAGTCAAATGTGACATGGGTATCTCATATATTTTAACCTACTTGACATTTAGATATCTAGAAGTAGTTAGTTAGAATGATATCGAAATGATTTTCTTCAAAGTTTTGGGATACCTCCATTTTTGAAATAATCTTTAACAATTCAAAGAAGCTCGATACTTATAGAATTTAAATTTCTAGTATTGCTTGCATTACTTTATAATTTGATAAATGCTTTTGAAAACATTTATTTTGGAGTTGATACTATCTGCCAGTCATATGCATGATAAATCAAACACTTATTGAAAATGATGCATGGCATGCTAATAATTGTGTTGAATGGTGTTCAAGGTGATTATAGTGAATATGATAAACTAAACAAGGATATATGTTAATGTGTCGACTATGCCATTTCTTTAATATTTTGGGCATTCATTGATATTTGGACAATCCTCTTTTTCTTTGAATATTTACTTCACTACTTTTGATGATGATTTTCATGTTGCAAGATTAAAAAGGACTATAATGAAAAGTTTAAAGATTGTACAGTGCCTTCATTCCTTGATTGGTAATCTAATGTTTGATGACTTTGATGGATATGTTTTAATAATGACATTCAACTTTTAGTAAAAATATATTGATATGTTAAAAAAGGCGGTGACAAATGCAAATATTTAGATCTTGGTTGACAATGTTGATTTTGAAAAAATATAGTCACTATGCCTAATAATTTTATATTTGTATGAGTTCAAAGGATTGAATATTGAATTTGAAGGTTCAAGGAGACTCTTGGATCGACCGAAAAACATCTTAAGTCAAATTTTATATTAAGTCTATGTTCGAGATCTTAAAGCCATGAATTCATAAACAATAGTACAACCAAACTCATTTGATCAATCAAATTGTATCTACTTCCTTGTGTCTAGGGAAGCTTGCACATTGGCCAAGGGACTAGTAACACTTGTTAGAGCTTGCCACATGTCTTCTCTTGGTGTACTCTTAATTCCCTTGGGCTATAGTCCATGTCACTACCAAGCCACATGTCAAATCCTGATTGACTTAAGCAATACCTTACAATTGTAGGCTTTAGAGTACAAAAGGTTTGCAATAAACAAGACACATGAATACTGTATGCAAAGGGCCTTTCTAAATTTCACTTATTAAAAGTCCATTTCATGTCTTGAAGGTTTAGATGTCTACAGACCCAGACTTTACATTATTGAAGTTTATGAAGTTATTGTTGTTTAGTGATATCTTGCATGTTTTTCGATAGAACTAGGCTCCTATATATTTCATGGCTCGCCAATGGTCTCAAGTTTGTGGTGGCAAGTTTGTTTTACATTTGGAGGTGCCGATGGACTTGGAATTCTATTTAAGAGGAGCTTGGTGAGAAGTCTTGCAATTGATGAGGAGCTTGAACCTTAAGGTCCAAAATAGTTGACATTAGGCATGTGGTACTCTAGACCAAATTTTATTCGTCCTTCGAACTAATTCACAGGATCATAATGCTAATCACATTATTCAACTCCTTATTTTATATTTTTGTAGAATGTTTTACATTCATATAGAAATAAAATATTTGCATATGTAGATTAATTTGGTTGATTATGACATTCCAAAAGAAATAAAATATTTGCATATGTAGATTTATGTGATTGATTATGACACTCATTAATGAAAGTACCTATTAGTGTGTCTATTGAACATGAAGTGCCATTACTAGTTTAAATTTCTATGAAATTAGTGTGGGAATATGACAACCGGAGGACCCCTAATATTTTTTTAAAAAAAATGTTATTTTTATCACTACGCCAATCTTGGACTAAACCGAACTTTACAGGGAAAGTGCAACAAGCATTATGATTAGGAAACATGCAAATTTTTATTCTTTAACCCACGATTTTGATCTACAAACATCAGTGAAAGGCGAAATAGTATTTTTATTTATATAAAGTCTGGATAGACTGTGGGACAAGTCCCTACAATGGCATAGTAGACAGAAGGTCGCAAAACTTCTGCCCAATTATTTAATTTCACCTCAAGAAAGAAAAACCGTCGCTATTGTGGCGATTACTGATCCATTGTGTTCGATGCTGCAGAGATACACAAACTCTACAATCAAAACTAGTTCAACAATGAAAGCTGATCAATCAACAAATTTAAAGACGGAAGGGAATGTCTTACCTTGGGTGGAGAGAATCCAGTTGCTATCCTGGACGACGTTCCAGAAGAAATACCCCAACAAGCCTTTCTGTTTAGCATACTCCACTTTGGCTGCAACAGATTTCTCGTTGTCGTAACCAATCCATACAAGCCCAGCATAACAATAAGCGGATACGGTGGCGGTGTCGTAAACCTCTGTGGCGCCCTTGTTCCTGATGAAATCCTTAATCTCGGCGAAGGTCAAGACATCGGGGCTGCCTGGACCGCTGGCGTTGGCTCCTATCCCCACATTCGCTGCGCTCTTCAGCGTCCACGAATATCCATAAATGGGCATTCCCACTACAATTTTCTGCCCAGAAAGGCCTGCATTCAACCACGACTCAACGCCATAGCTGGTGCTGAATTTTGAGTTGGCATCGTAGAGAGCCGCGTGCTCTCCCGTCTTGTTAATCCGATTTGGGCTGGTAAAGTCGTAGGTCATAATGTTCACCCAATCCATATTGGCAGTTATAGAAGCGACGGGATATTCTCTCACTACACCCCACTGAAAGAACTGGTTTGAGAAATAGACGGCAGCGGTGAGCAGAAGGGGATCCTTGGCGGAGGTTCGAGCCTCTTTAGCCACTGCAGCTTTCCATTCTGCAAACAGCTGCCCCCAGTTTTTCATGTCCGCTAGGGTTTGCGGATACTCCCAGTCGAGATCAAGGCCATGGAAGGAATATTGCCTTGCCAGAGATATGGCCGAGTTAATGAACTTTTTGCGCAGTGAAGAATCGGCAGCCATCGTGGCGAAGTCGTCCATCTTGGCATTTCCTCCGCCGATGGAAACCAAGGTTTTCACTGAGGGATTTCTCTTCTGCACTGTGGAGGTGAAGAGTGCGATGCTTTCCTTGTTGTCTGCAGAGACGGTGACCTCATACGTTTGCGGATTGAGATCTGCGAAAGCGTAGAGGAGATGGGTGTAGAGAGAGGCATCCACAGAGGAAGGAGGGAAATAAGAATAGCTGTAGGCAGGCCAGTACCCCACTTTCACGCTAATGGCTGTGGGACAAAGTAAAATAAGGCTGACGAGCAAGACTTGCAATTCGCGCTCCATTATTCTCAGGCATGTGCAGAATAATACAAATGTAGCTAGATTACCTAGACGTGGGATTATTTATAGATATGCAGAAAGCCTGGGCCTGTTAAGTGATGTGTCTGAATGTAATCTTGACATTTAATTACAAGAAGCCACCGCCATGACTGAAAAGGTGACTTATCTCTTGTTTGTAAAGGGTTGGTGCGTTATGAGATGATGTAACTGTTTGCGTGGGGACCTCTGGTCCCATATAAACAGCCTGTTCGTCCGTATCCATTAATCGGTCAACACCCATGCTGTATAAGCAGCCTGCAAATAAACTTTAGACGCTTTAATGGTGAGATAGGTTCTTACAACAATTAATTTGAATCCTAATTTTCAATGAAGACAAAAAAATTTAAGAAATACAAACTACATTTTATGTGGCAATGTTAGAATATTATAATTGCTTTCACCTTCAATGAACAAAACTAAAATATATATTCACACTTAGGATAACTCAAAAAAAGAACAACACTCCAACAAGTTAGAGCTCTAGAGAACAAATAAACTCAATTAAAATAGAAGAAACCATGTTATAATATCTAGGAACCATAAGCTTTCATTGACAAGAATAAGGAAAAAGGTATGCATTGCTTTCGAGCTCCACTCATTTCCATTTAAACTAAAGACCAGCATACAAAACACCCATATATTCCACTACAAGAATTACAACTATGAAAATATAGAAACTTGAAGCCCTTACTGCAGATGGGTAAGTTTAAAGAAGAACATAGTCTTCAACACCATACCATGAAGCACTCAACACACCCATTATTATTCTAAGCACCTATTGAGAAAAACCTATACCAATAAGCCAAGGTATTTCAAAAAGAACCTTTAATCTTCATTGCTTCTTCAAAGCAAGTCCTCGTAGATTAGAAACCATATATATCAAGCAAATGCACTCATGCGAACAATGTGTATAAAACAAAGGTAGAGCTACTCATATAAGAAAACATAGCCTATAAGTTCAATGAAGTACACAATCATGTACCACCACCTTCAAGCATTCATATTAAACTTGTATATCTTCAACAATAAATAGTTCATAAATAGTTGTAACCTTCATGCCATTTTTAATATAAATCATTTCAATAGGAAAATTTCTAAAAGATTGAAGCCAAAATATTACCTATCCAAAACACAAAGCACTTTCAACTCATGGTAACAAAATGGAACATAAATCCAATACACACAACCCATCAACAAGAAATTTTTTAAACCAAACCAATAGCTCTTTGTTCTTATTCTCTCGATTTTAAGAATATAATTGCCATAAATCCTAAATAGCATATAGCTCATTAAATACACAAGTTTGGGTTTAAAGTAGGGAATGTAAACTGTAAATGCATAAACCAACTTTACTAAAAACATGAATCCCTAAAAACATCAAAACATAAACATTAGTGTGATTTTTTTTTAAATGTCCGATCAAAGTTCATAACCTAACAAATTTAGTAGGAAACATTATAAACTATACATATTGCTAGATATATGGTCAATTACTCTAATTCAACAATGCCATGTCTCTTTATATCCCTATCTAATTCAATTTGGGGTTTCATGCCCAAATTCTTTTTATGTTTGTTACCCTTCGAGGCTTGATTCCCCAGACCTTTATGAATTTTGATTGAGAAATGGTTTTGAGTTTGCCTAAAAGATAGAAGAATGCAAATTCTAGACTTGAGAGCAAGCATCCAGTATGAAGGTAAGGAAATAAGATTAATTTAAATATACAAGAAATACTTATTCTTAGAGAATTGATGCTTAGGTAACAAGTTATAAGAGAGGGTACCTCTTCATCTTCTCTAAGCTCTACTAAACTTGGCATCAACAACAACACCAGAATGTAATAGAGGAAAGAACGTAGAAGACAATGGTGTCCAACAAGAAATCTGCAAAGAGGTGTAGGATGAGGAAGCAATAACATTTGAATGATATGTAGGTTTAGTTGACTCAACTGAGATCAAAGAACAATGATTTTCTCAATAGACTCAACATTGCTTCTCATAATTATTTGGCACTTGAGGAACAAAGCAAGGTTTCTAGGGCCCTAATGATGTTTCTCTCATCTAAGCTACAAGCTTTGGTTAGTATCATACATCAACAAGCAGGTACAAGGCCTCTTATCAATACTACTTTTTTTTATTTTAATCTAGTGGTGAGAGATTTGGAAATGGATAAGTTGTGGCTCTCTCATGTCAAGAAAAATTTTAATCAACAAGAAATTTAGGAGTAACAGAATCAATTTTTTTAGTAAGTGATTAAGTTGTGAATACACACATACATAGTATATTGTCCTTTTTTTTAATTTTTAATTTTTGCATGGATAAGTTTTTAGGAATATAATTGTAGGAATATAAGTTTTTACTAAATTGGGATTTTGTAAATTTGGGTTAGTTATGGAAAGAATTCTCCTAGAGTTAGTATTATTTTAGAGAAAATAATGATGAAATGAGTTGGAGCTAAACATAGTTTTGATATAAATAGTCATTATTTTAGATAGAAAATAAGAAGGGTGGTCCCCGCCCACTTGCACCCTCCTCCATCAATTAAACTATTGACCTCCCTATCATTATTATCTATAATTTACCATCTAACTTTATGGTCATATCCCCGGTAGCTAGCAATCATCTCACTATACAACAATTTCTATTAATGAACAATAATGAACCTATCTATGCAAAGTACAAATCTTTAGTTATGAAAAAACTTGGTTCCCAAGCTACTATTTTTTCCCCCAAGAGCGCTCTAAATTTTTATGTTTTCATTAGCGAAGGTATGGAGGAGCAAAGTATAATTTAGAGTTCTCCAAAAGACTTTTTTTTGCTACAATGATTGCATTTCAGGTATTTTCAAAAGTTCTCAAGGAAGTTAGATTCAATAGGGTTCATTTTTTAGCATGACAACCAATAATGTCAAGCAAGTGCAGAGAAAAGAAGACATTCAATGCTGTCATTTGAAATGGAAGGTGAAAATTCCTTTTGATTGATTGCTTTCTTAAAAAATTTTAACACATGCTCAATGTTTTTTGTTGGGATTTGATGCATATTGGGATTAACAAAAGTTCTAGTTTAAAAATACTAGCATCTAAAAGTACATGATTTAGAATGAAGAGAGATCATTACTTTACGCAAGATCAGTAGCTTAAAAACATTTCTGTTGAGCAAGATTATTGTTAATTGCAATGACTTTCGATATCTGCTATATTACATCCAGATCTCACATGGTCTTTGCCCCCTGCATTGGTGCTAGCCACAAGGGCTTTCCAGGGAAGCATGCTATCGGAGCCCTGTTTGAAAATACCCCTTAACTATTGGTATGTTTTAGGAAATATTTAAGTATAAAGAATTCTACACCGCTTTGTAAACATGTGCAGCCTACCTGGATTCATATACAAATTTGCAAAGAAAGACTTGCTATTACTACTCCAATACCATAGTGTTGAATATTAAGACTGTTCATAACTAGTCACATACATACAATATGTTACTACTACCATCCATCCTTAGATACACTAACAAAATTTGATACAATTGGCACAAAGCTCCATTTTTCTTCACCATAGCAAATATAAATCTGCAATGAGAAGCTTACTTTTACTACAATACCATAGCATTGAATATTAAGATTGTGCATACTAGTAATGTGCATAAAATGTGTACAAAATATGTTACTACTACCATGCATCCTTAGATATACAAAGTATATAGACAAACACAAATTGATGAAATTGGTGAAGAGCTTCATTTTTATTCACCATAGAAAATAGAAATCTTCAATGAATGGTTTACTTTTACTACTCCAATACCATAGTGTTGAATAATAAGATAGTTCATAACCACATGTACACAAACATACAAAATATGTTAACACTACCAGCCATCCTTAGATATACAAAATACATACTCTACACAAATTGATACAATTGCTTCATTTTTCTTCCCTGTTGCATTTCATCTTGTATAACAAGCCCAGATGCTAGAAATCTAGTTTAACAGTAGGATCAACTTTCATTGTAAGTTAAAGGTGCTTGAAAAAGTATGGCGAAAGATTTAGGCTCACCTTCAAAGTGTCCAACAAAAGCATCCTACTACCAACAAAGTATTCAATTTTCATATTAAGAAACAAATTCTTAAGCTAAAGGAATGTATTCAATAAATACGTAGTGCCATTTGTTGGCAATAGGGGAGACAAGGGAAGTGCAGAATGTTGACCAATCAGAAAAAACAAAATGAATGCTACAACATACAATGGACAGAAAGAACAAATACAGAGAGAGATAGAGAAGGCAAATGACAACAATATATTTTATATATATTTTCCTCTGCTATAATACATTCAAAACTTCAACACTTTAAAATGCAGAGCTGCTACTCTATTTTCTTGTTATGCCCCAATCACTAGAGCTGTGAACCAAATCTGTTCTAGAAACCTTCTATTCTCTGTTGTTCTCCTTTTGTTATTCTATGTTGTTCTCTTCTAAAACATTCCTATGTTGTTCTCTTCTAGAACATTCCCCTCTGCTGCTGTAGGATGACTCTTGCTCTATCAACCGTCAACAGACTTTCCCTCATGTTTTGTCTCATTCCACATGCCCACAAAATGGGCGCTCAACTAATTTCAAATTTGAACTTACCTATCGAATTGAATGCGGGCAGGTGCAAACGATGCTAGAGATGAATATGGAAGATCTCCAAGTTCTGACGCGAGGGCAGTCAACATTAATTGGTCTAACAGAAGATTAAATTCTTCCAACACTCCCCCTTAATCTACAGTTAGATGTCATGCAACAATTTTCTTTCCAAAACTGATCTCCAGAGTTATACCTATCCATTTGCCTTTTCGGAGCAGATCTTTGGAGCTGTTTCTACCACTCTACATCATCTCTGGAGCTTTTCTCTGCATCTCTAGAGCACTCAGTCTGCATCTCCAGAGCTGACTTCCTGTATCTCCGGAGTTCTATTTTTGCATCTTCAAAGCACCTCCAGAGCATCTCCAGAGCTGACTTCTCGCATCTCCAGAGTTCCTTTTTTGCATCTCTGGAGCACCTCCGGAGCTACACATACCTTCCAAAGTTCAATCTCTGGAGCTCTCTTGCTGTCTTTCTAGATCTAAACCTCTGAAGCTACCTTCTTTGTAGGATTGCACACCTCCAGAGCTATCCTCATTCTGGGGCTGCACACCTCCGGAGCTATCAACAATGCCTAGCCTATCCCTTAGGCGTTCAAAAGAATCTTTTAGTAATGCCTTTGTAAAAATGTCTGCGAGCTGCTACTCGGATCTACAATACTGCATCTCAATCTCTCCTTGCTCTACAAACTCCCTTATGAAATGATAACAGATCTCAATGTGCTTGCTTTGTCTGTAAAAAACTAGATTCTTTGTCAAGGCTATTGAAGAGACATTATCACAATGAATGGTTGCACCATCTTCTTACTGCTCATACAAGTCTGCAAGGATCCTTGTTAACCAAATACCTGACATGTTGCTGTATTTGCTGCAATATACTCAACTTCTACTATAGAGAGAGAGAGACAATGGGCTAGTTTTTTTATGCCCATGATATCATGCCTGAACCCATGTGAAATACATAGCTGGATGTGCTCTTCTAGTCATCAATGTTTCCTACCCAATCACTATCCATGAAACCAACCAATTTAAACTCATTAAAAACATCATATAAGATGACTGTACCATTCACATACCTCAAAATCCTCTTTCCTGCTTACTAATGTGTGTCTTTAGGATTCTCCATGAACCTAGAAATTAGGCTTATAGCATACATCAAATCAGGCCTAGTTGCTATCAAGTACATGAGGTTTCCAACCATGCTCTTGCAAAGGGTTGGGTTTATTTCCTTACTGCTGTCCTCTTTACTCAATTTTAGACCTGTGGCTACTGGTGTAGGGGTAGGTTTACTATTCTCCATTTTAAATCTCTTCATAATATGTTTGGCATAGTTAGTTTGTGAAATAAATATGCCATGCTATGTTTGTTTGACCTCAATGCCAAGGAAAAACTTCAACAAACCTAAGTTTGTAATCTCAAACTCATTCTTCATTGCCTCTTTGAAATCAACAATGAAAAGATCATTATTTCTAGTAAAAATCAGATCATCTACATACAAAACAGTAATCAAAATTTTACCTTCAGCTGCTTTGATGTTAAGAGTGGGCTCACTGCTACTTTTGCTAAAGCCATTGCTAACTAGATATGAGTCTATTTTGTTGTACCATGCCCTAGGTACTTGTTTTAGCCCAGAAAGGGCTTTCCAGAGCCTATATACCTTTTCCTCTTGCCTTGGGACTTCATAGCCAGGTGGCTGCTCCACATAGACTTCCTCTTTCAACACTTCGTTCAAGAAGGCTGACTTTACATCCATCTGAAACACCTTCCACTTGTGTTGGGCTACTATTGCTATGATTGACCGAACTATTTCTAGCCTTACAACTGGTGCATAGGTCTCATCATAATCTCTTCCAGGCTATTGTTTGTACCCTTTGACAACTAGCCTTGCCTTATGTCTTTCAATCTTTCCTTTAGTAGTAGACTTGGTCTTATAGACCCACTTAACTCTAATCACTTGTTTACCCTTGGGTAAATCAGTTACCTGCCATATGTCATTCCTCTCTATGGTATCTAATTCTTCATCGATGGCCTTACACCATTTCTCTTCTTTCACTGCTTCTTCAAAGTAGATTGGATCACCACAAGAAAATAAAGCATAATTCATATTCTCATCACCATCAGCATACCTTGTGCTGTCATAAATCTCCTTCACACTCTTTGTCCTCCATGGCATCAATGATGCGAATGTGGGGTCTGAGTTACCTCTAGAGTTGCTACTGTTTTGACCTCTAGAGCTACAGTTCTAATGACCTCCGGAGCTATTGTTTTGACCTTTAGAGCTACAGTTCTGATGACCTCCGGAGCTATTGCTTTAACCTCCAAAGCTGCTGTTGTGATGACCTCTGGAGATGCTAATCTCTGAAGTTGCAGACCTCCGGAGCTGCTGATCTTCAGAGCTATTGTGTTGTTGTCCACCTTCGAAGCTACTTTGTTGAACACCTCTGGAGCTACTATTTTCCAATGCTCTGCGGTAGTTTCTCCCTGAGCTGCTGCTCTCCATAGTTCCTCAAGAGTTGCTGTCCTACAAAGCTTCTTCATCCTCAAGGGCTATTGTGACTGAAATACCCCTGGTGCTGTCCACCATTCCATCCCATGCTTCATTCTTGATCAACTCAACATCCCTGCTAATCACAACCTTTTTGGTGATGGGATTATACAGTCTATAGGCTTTTGACTCTTCACTATAGCCTATGAAGATACATTTTTCACCTCTATCATCAAATTTCTGCCACTTCTCTTTAGGCATGAATTCATATGCCACACACCTAAAGATTCTTAGGTGCTCAACACTCTAGTTGCTATTTGTCCATGCCTCTTGTGGAATCCTGTCACGAACGACCTTTATAGGACACCTATTCAATAGGTAAACTGTTGTTGCTATAGCCTCACCCCAATAATCATTTGACAATCCCTTTGCCTTCAGTATACTTGCTACCATCACTATGATGGTTTTATTTTTCCTTTCAGCAACTCTATTTTATAGTGGAGTATACCTTATTGTGAACTGTTTATGAATGCCTTCATTCCTACAAAAATTCAAAAATTGTTTGGAGATATACTCTCCCCCTCTATATATTCTAAGGGCTTTGATATAGTAGCCACTTTGCTTCTCAACCAAGGCCTTAGACTCCTTAAACTTCTCAAAGGCCTCTGATTTGTTCTTCAAAAGGTAAATCCAAATTTTTCTGCTGTAATCATCTATAAAGGTCATGAAATATACATTCCCACCTAATGTGGGGGTCTTCATAGGGCCACATAAATCTCAATACACCAACTCCAATGGTGCTCTTGCCCTTCTAGAATACCCTGATTGAAAGGGTTGCTTGTGCTTCTTTCCTAAAATGCAGGCTTCACATTTTCCATTGGGCTCTACAATGTTTGGTAGCCCTCTCACCATGCCTTTCTTGGATAGTAAATTCAAACCAGAAAAGCTTAAGTGCCCATACCTCAAATGCCACAATTTGGAAGGGTCTTTGATGATTGTCCTAAAGGTTGTTTGTTGTCCCACTGCTGTGAGCACTAGAGATAGTGCTAGGAAGTGCACCATAGATAGTGCCGGAGATGGCACCAGAGATAGTGACAGAGGAAACATTCTATTTCTTGTCATCTGCACTGCTGCAATCACTTTCTTACTGCCTCCTTTATCAAATATTGTGCACTCTCTATTTTCCATCAAGATTCTATAACCATTTTAGACCATCTGTCCAATGCTCAATAGGTTATGTTTTATGCTTGGGGCATAATAGACATCCTAGATCTGCATTTTCTCACCTTGCTTGCTAAGGACTGTGATGATGCCTCTTCCTATGACAGGAACCTTTTGACTGTTCCCCATCATGATCTCAGACTTGACATTTCTATCAATGGAGGCAAACAAATTTTCATTACCACTCATGTGGTTGCTACACCCACTGTCCAAATACAAGACTTCAGGGCTGCTCTTCTCAGCAAGGTTGCACACAATAAACACCTTAGACTGATTTTCATTTTCAGCCTTGAACTCATTTGCTACATTAGCATTTTGGCCTCCATGATCACGTTGTTTCTTTCTACACTCACTAGCATAATGACCAAACTTATGATAGTAATAGCATTGAACATTAATTTTGTCATACCTCTGATTAGAACTATTGTTCTTCTTCTTTTCTTGATAGCTTGGCTATGAGGTGCTTGCCTCTTATTGGCTATCTGAAACTCCTCTTCAAGAGTTACTTCTTCCTCTACCTCTTTGACCTCTACCTCTGCTATTTCTTCCTCTTCCCCTACCTCTTGCATAGGTTTGAGCCTTGAAGGCTTGCTCAAGGGAAGGAGTGGATCTATTCAACCACTGCTCATGGCTTTGTAGAGAGCCCATCAACTCATCCACTGTCATCTTGGATAGATAATTTGTTTCCTCAATGGTTATTACTATAGGGTCAAATGTAGAAGGTAGACTCCTTATGATTTTCTCAACAATCCTTTGATCATCCATGGTTTCTCTATTTATCCTTAGTTGATTCAGCATGGTAGAAACTCTAGTGTGAAAGTCTAAAATAGACTCACTCTCCTTCATCTGAAGGGTCTCAAAATCTCTTCTAAATAGTTGGAGCTTGACTGGTCTCACCTTGTCAGTTCCCTTATCGCTGATCTGCAATATTTCCCATGCCTGTTTAGAGTAGTTTGCTGCTACAATGCGGGGGAAAATAGCCTCTGTCAAGGCTGCCTCTATTAGACTGAGGGCTTTTGTATCCTTCATTCTTGTTTCTTTCAACTGATTTCTTTGAGTATTAGTAAAGGTTGCATGGACTGCTGGGTCTATGGTGTCTATGAACCCATTTGTGACCAAATCCCATAGGTCATTAGCTACTAGAATAGTCTTCATCTTCTTAGCCCAAATGTCATAGTTCTGTCCATCAAATGTAGGTGGCTACTGCCATCCTTTACTGTCTGCACCTACCATGCTTCTTAGATCTGAGAAAGCTGATAATGCCTAGATAAACTAGGGCTTATATGAAACACCCACTGAATCTAACTACCCAAAAAAAAGGGCTATGATACCACTTGTTGGAAACAGGGGAGATAGGGGAAGGGCAGAATGCTAACCAATCAGAAAAAAATAGAATGAATGCTACAGCATAGAATGGACAAAAAGAACAAATACACAGAGAGAAAGAGAGAGAAGGCAAATGATAACAATATATTTTATATATATTTTCCTCTGCTACAATATATTCAAAACTTCAACACTTTACAATGCAGAGCTGCTACTCTATTTTCTTGTTATGGCCCAATCACTGGAGCTGTGAACTAAATCTGTTCTAGAAACCTTCTATTCGCTATTGTTCTCCTTCTGCTATTCTATGTTGTTCTCTTCTGGAACATTCCCCTCTACTGCTGTAGGATGACTCTTTCTCTATCAACCGTCAACACACTTTCCCTCCTATTTTGTCTCATTCCACATGTCCAGAAAAGGGCACTCAACTGATTTCAAATTTGAACTTACCTATCGAATTGAATGCGGGCAGGTGCAAACAGTGCTGGAGATGAATATGGAAGATCTCCAAGTTCTGACATGGGGGCAGTCAGGATTAATTGGTTTGACGGAAGATTAAATTCTTCCAACACCATTTACAGTTATTTGATATGAAGCTTGGAACAAACTTTAAGAAATGCCACAATCAATATGGATCAATAGATTCACAATTTTACTGCTTCGGAACACAAACACAGTAATACCACAAACAATAGATAAGACAGAAACCATAATGCAGAAGGTATACCCTCCAATCATGGTGCCCTTCATAAAAGTTGGGTGTTCACTATATCATATTCATGTCCACAAGGCAAAATATAGTACATCATACAACTGTGATAAACACAATAAAATGGAGGGAAGAAACTAAGGTTATCCATTTCATTGGCAACAAAGCTAGAACATGATTGAACTTGTATTAGTTTTACTTTTCCTCTTGGAGCCCAAAACACTCACTGATCATATCAGTTTTACTAAAGTAATAAAGCCAGAACATGACTGAACTTGTATCAGTTTTACTAAATTAATAATACCCAAAACACTGACTGATCCACACATCCAAAATACTAAATTTTTTAATAAACTAAATCCCTCTTTACTCAAGACACAAACCCATTCTATGCAATAAACCCTAAAAATGTCAACAAAAAAATCTCTCAAATTGAACTCCATTTTTCACTACCATGATAATGTAAACCTTGAGAACCCAAAAAGAAAAGAAACTTATAAGATGGATTTGTAAAAAAAATGCATCTTCAGTTTCCAAGTGAGGTTGTTAACCAAATCATTTTGTACCTCAACATTTAAGGCACATAGCCTTCAACATGGAACTTGATCCTTTACTGGATTTGACATTTCTGGCCAACTAAACTTTCTAGAATAAAAATGATTTGTTTTGTTATTAATATAAAATAGTAAATATTAATTTTTAAGCCTAAAATTAGGCATAACATATGAGCTTTCCTAGAGTATACAAACATAAAAGGAAAACAATTTATAATTGTTACACAACTATTTATGTAATTTTTATCATCTGAAGACTGAAACTTGAGTAAGTCCTCAACTTGAAGTTTGATTTCATGCTTCATTGAATCTTGCAGAGCCATATCCTAGTAGCTTCTTATTTTTCTAGTGTTTTATCTATATTTGGTTTATTGGTAAGCTTGAGAGTCAAGTTACCTATCAGGTTTTCTGATTTCATTACAAATGATCACACTTCCATTATAGCTGATGCCTAGTGATCAATTTGACTAGTTGGTGATCTTTCATGACAGGCTTGCATTGTCTCCTTATCTATTGGTATCAGGGCCATCCCATGGATTATTATGTCTTAGGTAATGTGTCTTCTCCAACTTACACTTGAGAAATATTCTTGGAGAATACTCCAAATAGAGCAAAGGGGAATACATCAATTTTGTATTTCTCAACCACTCATACAAAGGTGGCAATCTGAAACACAATGTGAGGAATCCACAAAAAGAAAATGCACACAGGTAGGAGAAAGTAAAGTGCCAATAAACAATCTTTGACAATAAAAAAGAATAGCTCACACGTAGAAAACATAAAACATAAATGCAATGAACTAAATAAATATTTTCATTTTCATTTCTCACACTCTTCAGTTTCTTTGGCCATATTTTTTAATTCAGAAAATTGAGGTGTACCCAATAAAATATTTGGCATGAAAGAAACAATTTGTGAATTTTGAGGAAGTGGATGTGGCCTGATGGTTGAAGTTGTCATGAATCCATTTTCTAAAGGAATCATACTTCATCCAAATTCACTAATCTAAAATCTTGTGGGTATACCTGGTAATGTAGAAATTAGGCCTATATAATGTTCTAAAACTTTGACCTTATTACAATGTTGACCAATAGACATCCCATCTATGAAAGATTCCATTCATCTTGTTCTAATTTTCTGCCTTATATATATGCTTAATTATAAAGTGCCTACTCTATTTTGCTCTACTACTATAGATACTTCCTATCAATGTTGAGGGGGAGCAAAATATGTAACTCTATGGCCACATCATCAACTCCAATTTGGGAACCTAGGGTGGATTTGTTTTTTAATATGTTTGGGATCATTGTTATAAGATCACAAATTAAAATTGATCTTTGTTCCTTGCAAGAACATTCATGTCATATGCCCTTGTTCACTACTCTTACCTTAACCTTTGTAGTACTATTTGTGCCTAAAACTAAAGGAAGAACTCTGGAGGAAATTGAGGCATCACACAGATAAGTTTGTGGCATTTGAGAACCCAAAAAGAAAAGAAACTTACCTTTAGGAAACGAAACATCGTACTTATATTTACCCACGATAGCCATGGGTTCCATGTAAAAATTACAAACCCTAAAACCCTCAACACTTCACGGCTATCAACCTACATCATGAAAAGAAAAATTCATAACTTCAATTCACAAATGAAATAACCATTACAGAATTTCACCAACACACCCACTAAAAGACTGTGGAATTTTTTTATTAAACAAAAAAGAAACACCCACCTCGAAATTAATTAGAAAGATCCTACCTGAGTCAAATCCGAGAAATCTTAGTCATAGTTTTTAGCTCTAAAATGGAAAAAATATGATAGAAATTGCTTGTATTGATCTCTCTGAGAACCTGTGTTATATTTTTGCATACCATATTACCACAAATAGTCTTTTCAACAAAGTTTCTGAGTCTTGCACACCAAGTTTTTTGATGACACTGTTCCTATTTTGACACGAGCGACTTTGATCTTTTTCATGGTCATCCTTGTACTTGAAACAAAATGCCAACCATTGATTTTGCCCCTATTACCATACGGACCTCAACTCACATTGAAAGTGAAATGCCTATTGGCATAAATATTAATGATGTCTTATTAAATAAGAAAAAATTAAATTAAAAAGTAGATAAAAATAATTTAATAATTAATAAGTAAAATAAAGTATATTGAAATTATTGTGTCTGAATTTATTTAATAGTTTTATAATTATTTGTATGTGTTGTATTATTTACTTTATCGTTATAGAAAAATTACAAAAAAATTTTAAATAAAAGTTAAATTAGATAATTTATTAAAAAAGAAATAAAAGTAGTTCTTGAGTAAATGTTAAAATAAATATTATCTATGTCTATGATTCTATCTAGTAATTTAGATAGATATTAAAAATGATATTTATATATAAAATAAAATAACTCTTGAAGTAAAAGTTAAAGTAAATAGTTCATGTTCATTTCATTTTTTGAAAAATTGGGCATGTTTTTATGATTTATTGCATTACTATTATCAGCCACTATAAGCAATAACAAAACACATGGGCCTACATGGTAATCTGATGATGAGCTGTCATCCTAATCACAAACATGTAAGCATGTAATTATGCCTTCTCAATAGTATTCTTCTTGGTGACATGTAGATCTTTGTTTCCTCAATCCCATAGCTAACCCGAGTCCTATGTCATACTATTTCTTCACCTTTCACCCCTTGTCTACAGTTCATTTTTGTCACTTTCTAACTTTTTCAATTTGACTCCCTAGCATTGTAAGATGGTAAATACACTTTCCCTAATCTCCTTTCATCCATTTCAACATTCCAGAGGCCTCCAATTAACCTCCCAAATCATTCCCATCATCATTTTTATCACCTTTTTCTTCCTTTCTAGGTCACCCCTTGTTATTTCCAAATCCCCATGGGTATCCACAGATCCCTGCAAGGGATGACACTGGATCCCCAAGGGTGACCTAATTTGCTACAAGGGGTGACCCACCTTCAAATTTTTCACTCAAGCTTCAGGTCCTGAGATCATTCTTAGCCCTTTCTGGTCATTCTTAGCCCTAGAAATCACTAGGAGAATCCTGTCCTTGTGGGTCACCCCTTGTCACTTCTGAATCCCCCTGGATGACCCTAGATCACTAGGGGCAACTTGCCCTATCAAAAAGGGTAACCCAGTCATGTTTTAAAACATGAGTTTCTCTTTAGTTTGGGGCCAAATTAGCTCTATTTTGGCTCCAATTTGCATGCCTATTTGACCATAATTGAGCCTAGTCTATTTTTAACTCCTCCACTCGTAATTAGTTTATTCTTAGCTCCAACTAATCTATTATTATCTTCCTTTCTTCTCATGCTAACTTTCCTTCGTCCATGAGTGATAAGCTATCAAGCTTAGTTCACTATCTAATAAGCCCTATTCACTCATCAACCAATCCTTTTCACTACTTAATCAATCCTATTAACTCCTCAATCAATCCTATTCACAACTTAATCAATCTTGTTAACTCTTGAATCAATCCTATTAACTCATCAACCAATTGAGTTAACTCCTCAATCAATCCCACCTCTTGTGAGGCCTCCCAACCTATAAATGTACCCCCTTCCTATATGCATTATAGGAGGCAAATTCATTGTTGCAGGCTCTTGTCAGACTTTGCTTTTTGTCCTCCATAGCATATTCATGCTCTTCACAGGATGTATGAGCCTTTTTCTTGTGTAGTATAGTTCCCAATATTTCAAAATTTTCAATAGCATTGTTATGCTCACAAATTCCAAAGCCAATTGCCAAGCCATAGTGATTCATAGTTTCAAATAGCTCAATTCAATCAATCATAGCTTCATAGGTCAATCATTCAATCAATTGCACTTAATCCTTGTCACCAAGAGGAGTTCCTTGCTGCTGTAGAGGAGAGGAGGTTTCCATAAGGACTTCTAAGGATACACCAAGCTCATGCGTCAAAGAGAAATCTAGGTTCTTTATATGCTTTCATAGTTAGTTAAATCACAAATTTACTCTTGGAGGAAGTAATATCATGTTTTCTAAATTTCCTTGATAAATTTAGATTTGGTTTGATTATCACTAATTAGATTCGATTTCAATTCAAGTTATTTTATTCAAGCAATTTCAATTCCTAGGTTAAATTAGAAAATGTCTCACAAAATACCAAAAACATAGTTTAGATTGCAGTTGAAAAATTCATATTAGATGCATCCATATTTAAATTCTAGGTTAAATAGATCATTTTTTTAATTCAATTGGAAAAAGGATCCAAAATAATTGTTTTGCATTCATATTAGGTGCATTCATACAAAAAATATAAAAAAAATTAGGAAGTTAAGAAAACTAAACCCTTGATCACATCATGAGGTACACATTCACATCAAAGTGAGTTCAAACCCTTGATTCCATCATAAGGTTTATGTCATACTCAACATTCTATTGAAAGGTGAAACAAACCTTTGACCTCGCGTCAAAGTCAAACAAAGTCAATAAAAGTAAAAAAAACCCTCTCCCAAGCATTCATTGTGCTTAGGGATAAGAGGAAATTAGATCAAGACTATTCTCAAAGAGATAAATGAAATCCACCCAAGACCACAACACGCACAACAAACCTGTTATGTCGTAAAATGTTTCCCTAGGACTTTTTACCTCCTAGTTTAGTTCCTAGGTCCCTTTAATCTCATTAAGCATGTTTAAGATTTCTCCTGGAGCAATTTCCCCTAAAACCCATGTCAAATAGGACTTAGGGAACCACTTTAATGCTTAATCATGACTTAAAATAATGCCTTGGACTTGGGTGCCCACGCCCTAGTCTAGGCCTATTTTGTTGGGACCTAAATTTAAGGATGTCGGTAGAGGACATTTAGAAAGGTTTCCCTATGTTGGCCTTTTTAATTTGAATTATGAAAGTTAGCAAGAATGCATCTATAAACATGTTTAGGAATTCATTTTAAACATAGATGAATAATGTGAACTTCTAATTTGAGCTAAGCGATTTCAAGGCATTCATTGTGTTACAGAGGAGAATTGTGTTATTATTGTGTTTTTTTGTTGCAAGTTTTGCTTCATCAATCCATCTCCTCATGTTGTGAAAGATCTTCATCTCCGCGAGGGCTTCATCTCCAAGGTGATATCTATTTTTGTTTCAATCAATCTATTTCATCATTTGATTTTGCCTCTGGACACCAATGATACGCACTCTATCTAACAACAGTGTTGGAAGGCTTGAATGCCATTTTGGGGCTTGATCGAGGAAAGCTCCTAAACACCACAACCACAAAACCCCTCTCTTTGTGATTGCAAGTTACTAGTGTGGGAGTTTGCAAAGTGGAGTTACACAAAAGTAGAGAAGAGGATAGAGATTCAGGATCTAAGAAAAAATTACAAAAAACCTAACCTACGAGACTAGGGCACCTGCCCTGTAGTCCTCCCGACTGGCATCTCCATAAACTCTGAAGAAGTTGTAGTCCTACTCACCTCACTATTCTAGATCTATAGAAAAACTACCCTATTGGTCTTGGGTACCCGCCCTAGTGTCCTTGAAGTTTCTACCTCTGAAAATCCAAATCCTAGTATGTTTCTAAATTTAGTGTCTTCATGTACAATCATCTATCATATTTTATTCACATGTACCCAATTTCATTACAATTATGGTTTGAGACTTTATTGAACTAGGGTTTAACAAATTAATCAATCTAATCTATCTTTCCATATCATTCCTAAGTGACATCAACTTGTAGTTGAGTCCTCTCCATCTACAGTGACTCATCTCAATTGTTGTCTTTGAATGTTATTGTGAAAAGAGGGTTTGATTGAATCTACCTTAACCACATTTCAACCTTACCTTCATTTTCACCTGTAACATTTTGCCATGAACCCATGTTTTTATTGAACTTGCATCTTGCTGAGTGTTGTAATTAGTCTTTCCATTCATTCATATCATATTCATTATCATACATTCAAAAAATTTGCATTCATTTGAAAAAAATTGAAAAAAAAAAGCATTCTAGGCTTGCATTAAGACATAGTTTGCACTATTTTCCTTATATATAATTGAAAACATTTAAATTTTTGATATTTACATTAGATCTGAGATAAATTACAAAATTTCATCATTTCATGATCTTTTATCCTGTATTTAAAAGCTTCATTTGCTAGGGTTTTGTGTAAAAAGTTGCATTTTTCATATAACCTAGTCTTAGCAAAAACTAGGGTTTGTAGACAAAATTTCATTTTCAGATTTTGCTACTCCTTTTCAGCATTCATGCAAATATGATTTTGAAGTGTAGTGTTGGATCATAGTGCATACTTTTACATCCTAGCTTTGAAACTTTCACCTTTTGCAATTACTCATTGTGTATTTCAACAAGCATAATTACCTTGCTCCTTTGGTTTGTTATATTAGTTTGTGCATTGAGTGTTGTATGCCTTTGCATGAGTTGTATAACCCACTACCCTAATAGAAACATCCCTCTAAGGAGAAGTCTTAGACTAATGGGTTATAATGCTCCTAATAGCAATGGTGTACCAACATCATAAAATCCATTGAACACTTACATTACTAAAGGTGAAACACAAACTTTGCAAGATATCATACCTCATACCACTACAATGGAAGAACAAAAATATCATGATTTTGAAGATACAATTGATGTGATAAAACATGTACTTGATGAACAAATCAATAAACTTGATAAGGAACTAGCTGATTTTCAAGCATTTGTAGAAAAAGAAAGGATAGCTGAAGAGGTTGTACCTATTGTTCATAGTCTAAGAGAGTTATTAAAAGAAAGACTAGATAGTGTTAGTACACTATGGGGGTTAGTCCATATAGTGGTTAACAACATTATGTCACTGACTGACTTTGCGAATAATCTTAACAATGTATCATCACCGAATCATACATAGGTATCGACACCTATGCCGACTACCGGAATATCCACTTTCACATCATCAATCCTCACTAGTAATGCACAAGCTTGTAGTAATTCTACCACTAGCATGGGAGTATCTAATGGCATTAATTCACATAATTACAAGGCTATAGGATTCAATTATCAAAACCTAGCACCTAGAGTGACTTCTTATATGAATAATCACTCTCAACCACCTCTCCATTCCACCTATTCTCAAACACCTTTGACTTACAATTCTTCTCAACCACCTTTCATCACTACTCACAACTATTCACCTCAAAATTACATGACCACAACTTCTAATTCTTCTCAACAACAAACCACATCACCGAATGATGCCCTCTTAAACCAACTCTTGCAAAGCATGACCTCTTTACAACAAAAGGTAACAAATTTGACTAATTCTTCCCAACCTAATTTACCAACTTATCATGCTCATAGCTATTTATCCTATCCAATCCTAAAAACTCCTATGCCTGAAAAATTTGAGACTCCTCACGTTGAAAAGTATGGTGGTAAAGGTGATCCTAATACTCATGTGGAAGCATTCATGATAATGTGTAGTGATTTCTTCTTTGAAGAGGACTTGCTAGGAAAAATCTTCTCATGATCTCTCAAAGATACTGGTTTCAAATGGTTTTGCTTATTACCACCAAATTCAGTAAACTCTTTCTCATAGCTAGTTGATCAATTCTAACAACATTTCCAAGAAAATATTGGACATACTGTCTCTTTGATTGACTTGGTTCATTGTAAACAAGGTTCGAAAGAGAAGTTGATGGAATTCATCAGTCGATATCAAGGTCTCATCTCATAAATACAATATCTTATTAAAGATGAAGATCTTCAAAAGGTATTCATTACAAATTTACAACCTAACATCCATGATAAAATCCTCTTGATGAAGTATAGGTCTTTTCAACATTTATGCATAGCCCTTCATGATTACCAACTTTTGTCTAGTCAGTATGAGAATCAAAAATCATCGGCTCAAGTAGATCAATCCATGGCCAGACCATCTAAAAACAACTTTAAGAGGAATAACAAGAGTTTCATCAAGATCAATGGACAACATTCAAATAATTTTCAATCACATGTGTCTACTATTAGTAATCCTAAATGGGCACCATTTCAATTCAAACAACAACATTGACAGTGTTACCAAATTGTGCCTTACAGCCCAATTAGGTTGGGTTGTAACAACAGTTGTTTAGCTACTTTGAAGAAGCAGAGAGATTCAGAGGAAGGGGTAAGAAAAATCTCAAGTGCATAGGCCAGCCTAGAAGGCCTACTGTCCTGATAGAGGACCCTTGAAGAGATCACACTACCAAGATCATGTATCAGCTCAATTAGAGTTACTACATGAGCCAGATAAAGTGACATGATACTCTAGCAAGGCAGGGGGTATCCCAAGTCTAACAGGTGAAATTGAAGCTAAACTAGTCATTACAATTCATGTTTCAGATGTGTTCATTGCAGTTCATTCATTGCAGTTTGATATAGTTTTAGAAAGGTACTTATGGCTTTGTCAAGTTTTTCATGATTATAAACACCTACTACATGCAATAATATTCAGTTCATGTTATGCAATTGATTTACAATAAAGAGAAATTTTTACACAAGTCATTGCATGAAATAACTATTTATATTCAAAGGAGAAATGTTTATATGGTCCCACACAAGCCATGGGAGTAACAATATGTGATTCAAAGCACAATAATAAGTACATCTAAACTAAAGGAAATCATATCAAGTAAAGATGGGACCCATCATTGCCTAAGTGAATGACGAATCTCATTGTCTGCACCAACATCTCCAGCTATCCTAGTGGTAGCTCCAATTGAACCCACAGGAGGAAATAAAATGTGATGTTAGAGATTAGGGTTTCATCTCTATTTTTATATGTAGTAACTCAAAATGTACTTATTATTTTACATTAGATCAACAAAATGGAATAGATAAATAGAGCATCTGATGCATAAGATGAAGCAGGGAGGAAAAAATCTAATCAAACAATCAAAAGAGAGGCTTCAGTGTCAATGTTTTATCTAACATATTTGTTCATTGTGTAGGTACAGGGACATCAAGATCATTCATTAATGTCATGTCACTGTTACAACAACCATAATGTTATCAAAGTAACTAGGGGTAGTCATAGACCATGCTAATCAAAGAAGATAGTCAAGTTCCTGAACATGGTACAATCATTAAGAAAGCAAATGAAGATAACATTGTCAAAACAATGATCATCAATGGATGTATGAATAGTCAAGGTAATTCAAGGTGCAATAGTACAATCATGAAGTCATCATTCAGATCAAAAGACTAATCCTCATGGAGCAGTAGTCATGCTATGTGAGTAGAGGCACAATAGAGTAATGGACAACAGTCATCATGCATGAAGATAAATCTATTACTAAAGGAGGAGTGATGAACAATTACAAGAACAATGCCAAAGAGGGCTATGACCATAGTCACTGTCATGCTAAGATTAATAGGCATTGATTGCACTAAATAATTGAACAAATTGCAAAACAATGACAAGGATCAACATAATGAACAAGAGAAAGTGATATGTCTGAGACAGTGCCAAGAAAGTGAAGAAATATAGGCCCATCACCAGATAATGTATACGTAGATATGACCACTGAGAGGACAACAATCATGAACAGTCATAGTAGCCACAAAAGCCTTTGAAGACAAATAGCTAACTCTGCTAAGTGATAGTCATCAAAGGATATCATGCATTATAAACTTTTTAGGTAGCAAGTTGAAGAAATAGTCATAAATACATCATTGTCACATACCATTATGGGATGGTCAAACAGACATAGAAGAGTAAAAGGCAACATGACTATATGACTATCATAAAGAGATAAAAAAGAGCCATAAAAGAACATAGAACTACTGATTACAAAAGGGAACGACAGTACCAATGCACGGGGAGATAGTCATGAAGCAACCATACTCACAATGTCCTATAATTGATTCATAGCATAAATAGACAGAAGCATGAAAGGAAAATAGTATACAAGTTGCTTATAGAGGCATCAATGAGGCATAGCTTTCATCATTTTTAGTAAGGATCAATGCCAAGTTGCTACAATAAAGAGACAAGATGAGGCCAGCTGCCCTCATAAAATACTATAGATTTGAAAACCTTAACTATTACTAGGTATGCATTGAATACCACATTGGTCAATAAAATCTTATACATTGAAAATTAAGGCTTTCATTAAAGAGGAAAACCAATATGAAGATATTTAGCATGAGTATCCCAGCTACTACCAAAAGACCAATAAGTTGTCCAAATTGATTGTTATGATATGAACGTGCTCAGAAGAATAACTAACACCATATGAGCATGGTCTTTACAAATATAGTGATAAATCAAGTAAGGAACAACGTCAACTCATCCTATAGACATAAAGAAGAGCCTCATGCATAAGTACAGTGATATCTAAATAGCAACAAAATGGGAACAACACTATAAAGCCTATCAAAAAAATAGTCATGAGACATGTGGAAGCAACAGTGCAGCCCACGAAGGATAGAAGGTTATAAGTGAGACACACATTCAAGAAAAATGAATGGAAGTCTATATGAATTATCAAAAGGGCATATTAGACATATGTACAAGCAACACTATAAGGCTTGTCAAGGAAGCACACACATCTACAAGTGTAGCACTGTAATAAAGGAGCAATCCAATCTCAAAAGGAAACAATCATCAAAGGTAGAGGACAATCTTCTATGACTATTAGACACAAGAGCCTTCTTTCTATGTTTGAGATCCATTTGTACATAAGGGCAATCATCAATGGACTATGCTTGTAGCCTAAACAAGGGGAATAACATAAGGAGTTTTAATACAACATGGAAAAGAACATTGTAAAACCTTGAACTCAGTGAATGTCATGCCTCTAAATGGTACAATATTTGTCAACAAAAGATCAGTTACGTATCAAACTATCAAGGAGCCCATAATAGAGGGACAAACTGGGACAACATTATTGCTGTCATAACAACATTATTATTGTTAGAATTGTGACAACATTATTGTTGTCATAACAACATTATTGTTGTCACAATTGGGACATCAATAATGTTGTGATAGCAGAGGAAAAGAGCAGTGTTTGACAATCATAGGTACAGTTTCAGTGTGCAAGACAAATCCTCATAGTTTCCAATGGAGTATCCATCAATCTCTTCCCAATTTATGACAGGGTTTTGAGAAAAAAATGCATAGCTTTTCATGTTCTATCTGTAAGGGAACAACAAATCTACAGCAGCCAAATTTATAATGTAAACCCTAGCACTATTTCAACTCATCAAAGCCATAGAGCACCATTAAAGAGGGGTATTTACCAGTGCCATATAGAGATTTCTACCAGCAAAATAACTAAAGCATGCAAAGCAACACAAAGAAAAACAATAGATATTCATAAAATTTAGAGCAACAAAAAAAACCTAGCAAGTGTAGTTTCATACAGGAAGTTGTTCGTCAATGCAAAGAGAGCAAGATCATAAAGCATTTTATCATTTCCTCTAGAGGAAACAATAACAAAGCAAGGGAGTTTCCACCATTTCCTTATGAAAAGATACAATATTCATGCACAAGAGAAAGCCTACCTTGGAATGGCAGTCAGGAAAGCCCTCTAGAAGCCTTCACACAGCCACAACAAACCCTCAAAGTTCCCCATGGCAGTGTAGTGATGAGGAGAGGTTCAAATGATGAAAGAGAAAATGAGGTGTTTTTACGGTTTCACCATATTTTATCACTTTTGCCCTAAGCCCTAATTACATGAAGTCTTTTTGACTTCTATGTTGAGAAAATCATTAGAAAAATCAAAATGAGCTCGTGGTATTTTTTTAAAAGTCATAATACCTAGTAATAAAAAGTGCATATGGAGGCCGATTGGGAGTCGTAAGGATTATGCATTTGCCTTTTGTGAATTTTGATGAAGAATTAAACTTTAGGTTAACAAAGAGAATATTATGACTAAGGTTAGGGGTTTGATGAAGACAATGAGAGTCTCTTTGACCTTGTTCTTCTTTGACTTAGACATTTTGCATAGGGATGTCCAGGTTTAATAAGCCTAAGGGCAGAATGAATTATTTTTTATGGAGGATGAAGAGGGTTTATTTTTTTCCTTAGAGGCTATTGTACATCATGTAACCCCTTCTCTATTTTTGCACAATTTGAAGACCAAAATAATGTAATTTAACATTTATTAGACCTACAATAATGTAAAAATAGTTTGCCTTAATACTTGTTAAGAAATAACCTACGAGAGAAGTAAGAATTGCACAACTCTTATTAATGCAAATCACATTGAGTGCATTTAATAATTGTTTAAATAAGTTATTTGTTGCCCCTTAATCATGCAAAAATAGGAGAGGAGTTGAACTGAAGTATAGGCTCATGTAGCGAGATATATTTTTAGTTCTATTTTTGACTTGGGGTTAAAGAGGACTATTTTTTGCATTTTTTTGGTCAAGGACATTGAGACTTGGAGTTCTAGGTTATTTTTGCTCATTTTGGAGTAGTTATGAGTCCTAATTTTTAGGCTTTTCACTTGTGCTCGACCAACAACTTGGAGTTGCTATTTTTGACTCATTCATGCATATTTTAGAGTCCAGTTGAGTTAGAGTTGTCTTCTCATTCATTTTTTGGAGACAAATTTGTATTATAGGGAAAAAAGCTCATGCTTTTTCCTTAGTTCTTGGTTTTTTACCTTTGCATATTGCAAAGAGGGAGGTTGTCTTGTAACTCAGCCATTTTTTTCTAGTTTTTACAATACCAGCAGTTTATTGTTATTTTGCAGAGATTTGTTCCATTTTCTAATACAATCAAGGGTTCTTGTATCTAAATCGAAGTGTCTTGTTCATTTTGTGAGTGATTTGATAGGAATTTTCTATGTTTTGCTTCAAAACCTCTGAATTCTTTATCTCATTTATTTTATGTAAGCATACAAATTTTTGTTTATTACAGGTCACATCTTGTGCAAGATTTCTCATGCCTTTCTGTGAATTACATAAGTGGTGAATTTGATCAGTTTAGATTGTAAGAACATGTGTATTGGAAATTTTTTGTGCAACATATTGTAGATTAAAGTTAAAATATTAGTGCATCACCCCCTTTAGGATAGATTTTTCAGTTCAGTTTTAGTTTATGCAAGTATTCTTCTATCTCTTTTCCTTATCAATTTATAGATCCAAAGGGGCATTAAAGGGAGTCAGCTCTTCCAGAGATCCATTCTCGAATCAGACAAGCCCACAGTCTAAAAATGTTCCCATGTTGCATGGGATTGCCAAGCTTGTAAAGGCTTAGCATTCAGGGCACAATCCTTCATGACAACAAACAATTTACTTCATTATTTGACTCTCTTCAATCAACTATGAATCAAGTAGTAAGAAAAAATATTTTGAAGCTTCCTCCTGTTAAAATATTTGACAATAACAGGATACAAGATCCATCATTTGATGCTAATGCCTTCTGTTAGTATCACCGCTTGGCAGGACATGACACTGAATGATGTATGTGTCTTATACATGAAATTCAAGACCTCATTGATTCTAATATAATATAGGTAACTAGAGTGAATGACAATGGAAATAAGTCAGTTGCCCCTCTAAATCAAAATTTGTAGATCTTCACTAATCCTTACCCTAAGCATAGTGACAACAATATGGTAGAACAAAATACAATAGAACGGGAAGATGATTATCTTGACTATGATGAAATAGTTGGCATTATAGAAGTGGATAAGGAGAAGATTGAAGATTTACCTCATCCATGAAGAAAAGGCATCTATGCTAAGGTTCCTCTATCATTATCCCTTTAAGGATCAGGAGGTAACCAAGATGCACATTAAATATGAGAATTGGGCAACCTCGACATAATAACATTACACAAGAAAAAGTTGTCACGATAGAAAGCATCCCATTTCATCATGAAAGACTCCTTCATCAAGCAAATCAAAACAAGAAATCAAAGGACCGAAAAAGAATGAGGCAACTCTCATTAGTGAGAAATAACACTGATTCCCCTCCCTGTAAGCAACAAAAGATCTTCAACATACATGGTCTTGAGAAACAAGCATTGTAGGATCATTCTGGAAATAAGAATAAATCAGGTATGAACTTCTCATAAAATTTATCACACTTTATGGAGTAAATTTCTACTTGATGTTGACAAGTATGAATTCTACTTAGATAAAATGAAAGATATATATATGTGTTTGTGTGTTGTGTTCCCCCATGTTGTGTTATGTTTAGGTCTCCTAGGATGACCCTTGATACTCTTTTAAGGTCAAGGATACCAAAAGACTACCTCTATTGTGACCATTCTTCTATTTGTTTCATCATTCTTTTATTCTTCTCTCCTCTATTTTATTGTTGTGCTTCATGGCATAGGGGCATATCATTATGGAGGGTGTTTTGGGGGCATCCTCCTATGTGGTGTTCCTAAGGAACTTGTTCTCCTCTCTCATTGTTATTGTTTACCTTCTTTAGTACCTAGTTGATGGATGATGAAAACAAACAAATAATGATACGGACCACGTGTCCCTTCATCAAGTAAGAAAAAATGGACCTAGTCCATATATGAAGATAGGGTTGATATATATATATATATATATCTGACACTTGACTAGTTTTAATCACTTCGTGTGATATATCATGTTGTCTTATCTCTTCTAACAAACCTTTGCAATACAGCTGCTCTATGCACTTTGGATTGTTTTGTATCTCACCTTGTTGTTACACTCGGTGCTAAGATACCTGCATTATAAGTCCAACAACTATACTCAAATCTGAACCCGTCAGTGTAACCTTGGTTTCTTTGATGTGATTTAATACATGGATATTTTGATATGGTTGTTATCTTAGAGTAAGATTTTCTAATAATCTTTTTATCTTATGTTAGCATATCTTATTAATGTGTTTGTGGGAACATTCAATGATCATGGCACATGTCACCTCTGAGGGCATGGGCTTTGCAAGAGCTCTTGTTCCCTTGCATGTTTCCACTCTACCTAAATGTACTTGATATAGGTAAGTGACATCAACCACCATAAGGTGGGGGTATATATAATGGTATAGATGCTTGATTATTTTGCACTAACAAAGCATATTTGGCATACATTGATTTATTGCGTATACCTCCTTTTCACTGTAAGGTGTCTTTGTGATGTAGGTGGGGTTGTATACTTCTAGCACATGCTTCCTTTTCACTATAATGCATCTCTGTGATGTGGGTGGAGTTGCATTTTGAAAGCCCTTTTGCGGAAGGCAGGATGGTGTATCTCTTGAGCTAGTGCACATCCTTTTATACAAAGTCCTCATCACGAGGTGGGGTTGGATCTTGAGTCATCCTCCCTTAAAAGCTTGTCTTTGAAGGTTGTGGTAGTATAGCTCAATCATCAGGTGTGTTTGGTGTGTTTTATATGGTGGGAATTAGCAATAAGCTCCTTCCATCACTCGTGTTTGTTGTGTATACGACGTATAGTTTGTCTATGGCATGCTATGCAGCGCTTGTGTATTCTATGTGTTTTCTTTGTGTGTTTTTTGTGTCTTCCCCTAAGTGTGGTCTGAAGGTGTGTGGTGATGAGCCCTCTCCACATTTAGGTCTTTGTTTGCCATGTCTTCCCCTAAGTGTGGTCTAAAGGCACGTGACGATGAGCCCCCTCCACATTTAGGTCTTTGTTTTGTGTTTTTGGTGGTCTAAAGGCACGTGGCAATGAGCCCCCTCCACCCCTTAGTTAGGATTTTGTTTCATATACATAATGTTATATCAATGTATTCATCATGTATTGCATGACTGCTCTCATGTATTCATTGTGTTTTATGTGCTTCCACTCTATTCTTCATGTTTTGCATGCTTCTTACTATCTTCATTATGTCTTGCATGTCTGCAATGTGTTTTCTAGTGCTTACCTAAGATTAGGGGCTAGAAATCATCCTCCAATCTTTGTGTATGCCTTAGCTACATGTGACTAGCATGTTTGATGTGTTTTTTCCTATACTTTAATTCATGTATGGATGGTAAGATCATACATACATTAAAGTGGGGGCTAAATGTTATGTCATAAAAAGTTTCCCTAGGACTTTTTACCTCCTAATTTAGTTCCTAGGTCCCCTTAATCTTATTATGCATGTTTAAAACTTATCGCAGACCAATTTTTTTGGTAGGTGGTGACTGATCAGGAAAGTACTGTACACTAGCCATGTATCCTCACTAGGGTTCGGGGGACTATTGGTAAAAGAAATTTTTTTAGGGCCAACATAAAAAATCCTATTTTTTATGACCGACATAAGAAAACCCTAATTTTTGTAACCAACAAAAAGGCTTGATAAAATTGGCTAAGGGTTAGGGTTTTGATATATGGTATTGTAGCATTTGCAATGGTATTGAGTTGCAGGGATTGCTGATTGTAATCGGTTTGATTTACTGGATAATAATATTAGACTCTCTATTTGGTGGATGTATCCCGAGTTTGGGTGAACCACGTTAAAACTTGTCTCTTGTTGTTATTATTTATGTGTATTTCCATTCCTTTGTTTAATCTTTATTTGCATTTAATTGATATCTTCTTCCAGCTAACCCTAAGAAGTGGTATCAGAGCGGGTTGTGTTCGATTATCGTCTGCAGGAAGGTCTCATGGTTGAGTGGGAGCAATGGCGAATGAGGGTAAATTGAAGGTCGATAAATTCAATGGGCAGAACTATCAATTATGGAAGATGCAGATAAAGGATTACCTCTATCAAAAAGATTTATGGATACCATTGGAAGGAGTAGCCAAGAAACTAGCAACAATGTCTGATGAGGATTGGAATCTTCTTGACAGAAAGGCACTGGGAACCATTCGGTTGTGCCTGGCACCATCGGTGGCATTCAATATAACGGAAGCGAAGACAACAGATGGTCTAATGAAAGCTTTGGCAAAATTATATGAAAAACCCTCAGCCTCAAATAAGGTATTTCTCATGAAGCATTTGTTTAATTTGAAAATGGTTGAAGGTGGATCTATGACAGGTCATTTAAATGAATTTAATACGATTGTCAGTCAATTGACTTATTTAAATGTAAAATTCAATGAAGAAGTTAGAGCTCTCTTGATATTATGTTCATTGCCTAAAAGTTGGGATAGTTTGGTAATGGTAGTTAGTAACTCTGTTTCTGGTTCAAATACCCTAAAATTTGATGATGTTATTAGTGTTATTCTGAGTGAGGAAATTCATAAAGAAAGCTCAGGTGGATCCACATTAGGCAGTGTTTTGAATGCAGTAGGGACAAATCAAAGGAGAGAGGAAAAGGTTCTGGAAGTCATGGGAAGTCATGAGGAAAATCAAGGGACAAAAGATCCCAAACCAGAGGATAGAAGGATTGCTGGTACTGTGGGAAACCAGGTCATCTGAAGAAAGATTGCTAGTCTCAGAAAAATAAAGAAGGAAACAAACAAGAAGGCAATATGGAAGCAAATGTGGTAAGTAATAAATCTGAAGATGATGCTTTGATTCTTTCCCTAGATAATGCGGATGATTCATGGGTTTTAGATTCAAGGGGCCTCATTTCATGCTACGCCCCATAGAAGTTATTTTCTTGATTATGTCCAAGGGGATTTTGGGCTAGTTTATTTGGGAGATAACAAACCCTGTCAGATTGTTGAAAAGGGAAGAATCAAGATTAAGTTGTAGAATGGGAATCATTGGCTACTATAAGAGATAAGGCATGTTCCAAGGCTCAGTAGGAATTTAATTTCAGCAGGGCAGCTAACTGAACAAGGTTGCACTGTTATATTTACTGATAAAAATTGAAAGGTTTCAAAAGATGCCTTAGTAGTAGCAAAAGGTGTGAAAGTAGGTACCTTATATCTTTGTATAGGTCATACTGTTCCTTCTACTTTCGATGTTACAGAAGAAAAATAAATGGGTTCAGGAACAATTGCTACAGGTTTGCAGGAAGAGAATGAAAAAGTTGCTGTAGGTTCTAAAACAACACTGTGGCATAACAGACTTGGGCATATGAGTGAAAAAGGTATGAAGGTACTTCATTCTACGAAAGTTTTACCAGGTCTGAAATGTATTAATATGGATTTTTGTGAAAGTTGTGTGTATGGAAAATAAAAGAGAGTCAGTTTTCTCAAGGATGGGAAGCAAAAGAAAAAATGAAAAGTTGGAGCTTGTACATATCCATGTATGGGGATCAGCTTAGGTATCTTCTCTTGGTGGCTTTTGATATTATGTTACATTCATAGATGATGCAACTAGGAAGGTATGGATTTATTTCCTTAGGCAGAAATCAGATGTTTTTGAAACATTTAAAAAATGGAGAAGCTTGGTTGACAATGAGACAGGTAAAAGATTAAAATGTCTCAGATCTGATAATGACAGTGAGTATTACAGCAAAGAATTTGAAGATTATTGTTCCTTTAATGGAATTCGTAGGCAGAAAATAGTTCCAGGGACTCCACAGAAAAATGGAGTGGCTGAATGCATGAATAGGACAATAATGGAGTGTGCAAGGACCATGAGATTGCATGTTGGACTGCCCTTAAACATGTGGGCAGAGGCTGTCAACACTGATGTATATTTAATTAACAAAGCTCCTTCAGTTCCTTTGGGTTGTGGTATTCCAAAGGAAACATGGAAAGGTAAGAAGGTGAGTTATTCTTTTCTAAAAATCTTTAGCCATGAAGCTTTTGCACACATAGATTCTGAAAATAGAACCAAGTTGGACGCAAAATCAAAAAAGTGTACCTTTGTTGGATATGGCATTGATGAATTTGGTTATAGGCTTTGGGATTTTGAAAATTAGAAAATTGTGAGAAGCAGGGATGTTATATTCAATGAGAAGGTGTTGTACAAAGATCAGTTGTAGCAGCATGAGAAGAAAGAAAAAGATTATGTGGTGCTAGATGATACTCTGAATAGTGATGTTCTAGTGGTTCCTCATGCTCTGCAACAGCAGCTAGAAATACCGCAAACTCTAGTGAATGTTAGATGGTCAACAAGGCTAAGTAGACCTCCTGAAAGGTTTTCTCCCTCTTTGTATTCTATTTTGTTAACAGATGCTGGTGAACCAAAAGGGTATGATGAAGTTATGCAGGTGGATACATAGGTTCAGTGGGAGCATGCTATGAAAGAAGAAATGGACTCCTTGCTAAAAAATTGGACTTGGGAATTATGTAAGTTACCTGCAGGTAAACAGGCTTTACCAAACAAATGGGTTTACCAACTGAAAGAGGAAGATGGAAGTAAGAAAAGATTTAAGGCCAGGTCAATTGTAAAAGGATTTGCATAGAAAAAGGGCATTAATTTTGATGAGATATTTTCTCCGGTTGTCAAGATGA
Organism: Cunninghamia lanceolata; assembly: GCA_027924645.1. Classification (NCBI taxonomy): domain Eukaryota; kingdom Viridiplantae; phylum Streptophyta; class Pinopsida; order Cupressales; family Cupressaceae; genus Cunninghamia; species Cunninghamia lanceolata. Next base: position 6,013,448 of record BSBN01001807.1, read on the forward strand.
CTTCTATTCGTACTATTTTAAGTATTGTGGCTGCTGAAGATTTGCATTTGGAATAGCTAGATGTGAAAACTACCTTTCTCCATGGTGATTTGGAGGAGGAGATATATATGGAACATCCCCAAGGATTTGAGATCAAAGGTAAGGAGAAACAGGTGTGCAGATTGAAAAAGAGTTTGTATGGCCTGAAACAAGCACCTCGGCAATGGTATTTGAAATTTGATAGTTTTATGGCTGAGCAAGGCTATAGTAGGTGTAATTTTGACCATTGTGTTTATTTTAAGAGGTTGGATAATGATAGCTACATTATTTTATGTTTATATGTTGACGACATGCTTGTAGCTGGGTCTAACATGGATCAATAAGAGAGTTAAAACAACAGTTAGCACAGTCATTTGATATGAAGGATTTGGGGGCAGCAAAACAAATCTTTGGTATGAAAATTTGTAGAGATAGGATGAATAGAAAATTGACTCTATCTTAGGCTGCTTATGTTGAAAAGGTGTTGCAGAGATTCCACATGGAGAATGCAAAAGCTGTCAGCACACCTTTGCCTAGTCATTTGAAATTGACTAAGGAGATGTGTCCAAAGACACAAGAGGAGGAAGAAAAAATGTCTAAGGTACCATATGCTTCAGCTGTAGGAAGTTTAATGTATGCCATGGTATGCATAAGACCAGATATTGCACATACTGTAGGAGTCATAAGTAGGTATATGAGTCATCCCGGATTGGAACATTGGAATGCAGTAAAATAGATTCTCAGATATTTAAGAGGTACATCCAATAAATATTTATGTTTTGGGGGCTCTAATACTGATTTAGCAGGTTATGTAGACTCAGATTTGGTAGGAGATATTGATACCAGGCAGAGTACTATAGGTCATGTCTTTAGTATAGGTGGGACATCAGTGAGTTGGATCTCACAGTTGCAAAAGGTGGTTGCTTTATCCACCACAGAGGTAGAGTATGTCGCTGCAATAGAGGTGAGCAAGGAGATGATATGGCTGCAATCTTTCATCGAAGAATTGGGCACACAACAGGCTAATAGTTCTTTGTATACAGACAGTCAGAGTGCCATACATCTTGCAAAGAATTCTTCTTTGCATTCAAAGACCAAACACATATAGTTGAGGTATCACTTTATTTGGTCAGTGTTGGATAATGGACAGTTAAGGCTAGAAAAGATACATACAGATGAAAATCCAACGGATATGTTTACAAAAGCAGTGACAAGGGAGAAGCTGAGCTCCTCTTTAGCTTCGGTTGCTCTTCTAGACTGAAAACAATAAAAATAGAACAGTAGAGTCTAGGGTGCTTATTTCCAGTGGGAGCTGCACGTGCAACGGTGTTGTCCAAGATCAGTCTCCAAGTGGGAGATTGTTGGTAGGTGGTGATTGATCAGGAAAGTACTGTACACTAGCCATGTATCCTCGCCAGGGTTCAGGGGACTATTGGTAAAAGAAATTTTTTTTAGGGCCAACATAAAAAATCCTATTTTTTATGACCGACATAAGAAAACCCTAATTTTTGTAACCAACAAAAAGGCTTGATAAAATCAGCTAAGGGTTAGGGTTTTGATATATGGTATTGTAGCATTTGCAACAATATTGAGTTGCAGGGATTGCTGATTGTAATCAGTTTGATTTACTTGATAATAATATTAGACTCTCTGTTTGGTGGATGTAGCCTGAGTTTGGGTGAACCACGTTAAAACTTGTCTCTCACTATTATTATTTCTATATATTTCCATTCCTTTGTTTAATCTTTATTTGCATTTAATTGATATCTTTTGCCAGCTAACCCTAACAAATTTCCCCCGAAACTCATGTCAAATGGGACTTAGGGGCCCACTTGAATGCTTAATCATGACTTAAAATCATACATTGGACTTGGGCACTCACTCCCTAGTCCAGGCCTATTTTGCCAGGACTTAAATTTAAGGATGTTGGCATAGGACCTTTAAAAAGGATTCCCTATGTCATCCTTTTCAATTTGAATTATGAAGGCTAGTATGAATGCATATATAAACATGTTTAGGACTTCATTTTAAATATAGATGGATAATGCAAACTTGTGATATTGAGCTAAGGGATTTCATGGCATTCATTGTTTTGTTATTGTGTTTGTTTTTTGTAGATTTGGCTTCATCAATCCATCTCCTTATGGTGTGAAAGATCTTGATCTCTCTGAGGGCTTCACCTCCAAGGTGACATCTATTTGTGTTTCAATCAATCTATTTCTTCATTTGATTTTTTTTCTGTCCACCAAGGACACACACTTTATCTAACAATGATGTTGGAAGGCTTGAATGCCATTCTGCGGCTTGATCGAGGCAAGCTCCTAAACACCACAACCCCCAAACCCCTCTCTTTGTGATTTACAGGTGTGGGTGTTTGTGAAGTGGAGTTGCAAAGAAGTAGAGCAGAGGATAGAGATTCAAGATCTGAGTAGAAATTGTAGAAAACCTAACCTACTAGACTAGGGCACCTGCCCCGTAGTCCTCCTGATGGGGATCTCCAAAAACATTGAAGCAGGTTGCAGTCCTACTTACCTCACTATTCTAGATCTATAGAAAAACTACCCTATTCGACTTGGGCACCTATTCCAGTGTCCTTGAAGTTTCTGCCTTTGAAAATTTGAATCTTGGTATGTTTCTATTTTGTATTTAGTGCCTGCCTGTGTGATCATCTATCATATTCTATTTGTCTATACCCAATTTCATTTCAATTAGTGTTTGAGGCTTAATTGAACTAGGGTTTAACAAATTCATCAATCTAATCTATCTTTCCATATCATTCCTAAGTAACATCAACTTGTAGCTAAGTCCTTGCCATCTATAGTGACTCAACTCAATTGTTGTCCTTGAATGTTACTGTGAAAAGAGGGTTTGATTGAATCTACCATAACCACATTTCAACCTTACCTTCATTTTCACATATAACAAAACCATAGAAGAGTAAGAAAATGCTCTTAGGATCCTCTAGCCAAGAGATCATGCAAAAACACATTCAAACAAATAAGGATAGGTTATAATGCTCTAGACTTATTAATGAACAAAACAATCTACCTGCTAGGTGTTGGAACTTAATAAATCATAATATGAGAACTAGGACTAGTGACACTTTAGGTCATATAATTATCTCAACCATGATAGTGCTAGAGAGATCTTAACATATAGCAATCCATACCAGGCTCATAGATCAACCAACCACTCTCCACGGTGTTCTTCCACACAAATAGAATTGCCGCCAGGTCTCGCCTCTGCTCGACTAGCTCTTGCCATGAGAGTAAGAGTGACTCAGAGGTCACCCATAGCAAGGAGAGGGTTTATGTGTGATATTGAGGATGACCCATCCATGCTTATGTTTGAGTGATGTTTCAGAGCACACATATTTTGGTGAACCCAATATGAATAATAAAAAAATCTAACCATGCATCATCATCATCACCTTCATATCTCTTTCATATCTATTTTTGTTCAGTACCATCACATTCATTATCACTCTTGCCTATATCATTCATTCCATTTATTCTATGGTGTCTAAGGCATCCTTGAATATGATAGAATTTGAAGCCAACCTAGGAAATATTCCCTCTAGAGAAGCTAAAACACCATCATTCGATAGTTATGTGCAACCTAACCCAATGGAACTATGGTGAGGTCTCACAACATGCCCCATTTTCCCCTAGCAAAATAGGGACCCAACTTTTTTCTTTGCTTATGTGTTTTCTCACTTTGGGTGGTATGGTAAAATATCAGGTCATGATCCATAGTCAAAGGTCAAGTTCATTAAAACTCCTAACAAAGGTCACCATTGGATAGAGAATTGAATTCTGAGCAACTTTGCCTTTTGAACCATGTTGAAATTCATTGAAATAAAGAAGTTATGCTTGATCAAAATTTTGTGTTTTTTATGCTTTTGCCTCGGTCAAACAGGTTAAATATAGTGTTATCAGAAAAATCCTAGAGAAAAGAACTTAACATATTTTCATTGGTTAGCAGGTTGGGCATTTTGCCAATTTCCTGACTAACTGATAGGGAGAGTAAAATACTCTAGATCTCTTGGTTCATATTTTCCCAACATTTTCGATGGAGGAAAGACTAAGTGTTTTAGAGGTTAGCCAGTTTAGATATTCTCTAATTTCTTGACTAAGTGTAGAAAAGGAGGAATAAACCTTAAGTTCCTTGTTGAAAAGTGCAATACAACTGAGAGGGGGGTTGAATCAGTTGTAACCAATATTTCAAAACCATTAAAACATTAACTAATCAACACTGTGTATGTATATGAATCATGAAAGCATGAAATAGAAACTTAAACACATTCACACATTCAACACAGGAGAAACCAGATTTTACGTGGAAAACCCCATAGGGGAAAAACCATGGTGAGTGTTAGCTCACAATATAATATGTTATAACAATTATGAAAATCAGAGGCTCACTACCAATGGGGTAGCTCACTGCCGGTCGGTGGCTCACTGCCAAATTGGTGAACTGAGATAGTAGCATCTACACTATGCCAAGGTTTAGTTCCATTGAAGCACAATAAGTATCCTCTTCTCTACTCTGATTTTATACCTCACACTTATCTTTTCATTTTTGTATCCTCATCCAAATTCACAACTTTAATACAAGTATATATACAATTCATCAACCTTGGAATGATCATCAACATCAGAATTACAATCATCAACCATTGGAACAATCTCCAAGCTCGACAAACACACAAACATTAGAATAGGTCTGGACCTAAATAGATTTGTGGAGGAAAGGAATGACTGTGGATCACATAACTCCTTAGCTAGTACTCAAAAGTAATCTTCTACACCACTACATGCTTCCACAATCTCCAAAGCATAACTGCAAGTAGTGAGAACAACCGAGTCGGCTAGAACTGGTGCTATCACTAAGATATTTGAGAACATGCTTCATGCACGATCTGGATTATATTTTGTGGACCAATCAAAAGGTAGGAACATGACCTAGATACTCCCACAAGCACGTTACAATCACCAAGAACATCTGCACAACCTCTAAACACTTTATCCATAAGATTCTTCAAATTGGAGCACTTAAACATTACTGTTGGCCATTGTCATAAAGGAAAGATCACTTGTAGAGGACCAAATTACGAACCATTTGAGTTGAAGGCACATATCATCATCACAAACTTAATTCTAGATCCACAGACTGTAATACTTCAATGCGGAGAAATGTGGAGCAAAATACATTCTCCTTGTCACCATTAAATACACAGAAAAATAGTTTTTACTCTAGTGAACAAAACTCACTCAAATCTTCACCTCGGAGGCTGAAAATTGAAACATAGCATCTTTAGACATCCCTTAACATTACTTCCAATCTACAGAAAATGCAGAGAAAAACATGATTTTGTTTTGGCAGATAGAACTGTTGTGCACTAGTACTTACTTCTCAACCAATTCCTTAGGTGTTGACATCAATGACAACACTTATTGCTCATACTTGAAACAATCTCCCCCTTTGTCATTGATGGCAACACATGATGTGAAAAACCATCAAGACATATAACCTTTCTTTGCTTCTTTGCTCCCCCTTATTTGATGCTTTCTCTGTCTGCAACTTTCTTCTTATGTTTTTCTCATGAACTTCTCTCCCCCTTTGACATCAATGGCAAAGGGTGCCAAACCTTTTCTTTCACTTTACTGCACAACTCCCCCTTTCATGAACACTGTAACACTTACTGCACAACTCCCCCTGAGGGGTAGCCTTCAAAACATCAATCCAAATCAAAAGAATGAGACTTTGAGAACAACTGGACTGATGCATTTCCTATGCATCATAGTTAAGAGTGGGAAGGGTAATAACCCCTAACTTCTCCCTAAGATACTTAAAAGTATCCTTAGGCAGAGGCTTGGTGAAAATATCTGCAATCTAGTCCTTTGTAGACACATACTCCATCTTTACTTCATTCTCTATTACCTTGTCTCTCAGAAAGTGATACCTTATTGCTATATGCTTTGTCCTTGAGTGCATTACTGGATTATTTGAAATGTTTGTAACACTTGTATTGTCACAAAAGATTGAAATTGGTTCTTCATACACAACCCTTATGTCCTTCAATGTGTGCTTCATCCAATGTACTTGAGTGCAACAACATGCTGCATCAATATATTCTACTTCTATAGTAGACAAAGAAACTAATTCTTGCTTCTTACTTAGCCATGGGGTCATCCCACAATAATGGGTTACACTTTTTGGCTAAACTTGACATTGAAATCAACATTTTGAACTAAATCTTCACTTTCTGACACCTATAGCCACTAAACCATTAGGAATTTGAAGATGATGCAAACTAGTGATTTGTGAGATTTTGTTTGTAGATTCTAAATGTATTTTTTTTAAAAAAATTGAGTTAAATTGTAATTTTTTTTGTGTCTCCTTTGATAACTAGTTGTTAATGGTAAACAACATTTTTTTAAAGTGATGTGTATTTTGTAGCACATAACTTTTTTTCTACAAAGGATAAAATTTTGATTCTTTTGAATTTAGATTGGTAACACCAATATATAGGGTATGCATTTGGTTTCATAATTTTTTGTTGAATATATTTTTTTAATTAAGTTTTGAACTCAAACCAATTATAATTTAGACATAGGCATATTCCGTAAACCATAACTTTTTCTGTATGTATCAAAATTCAATTATTATTATTTTGTTGAAACAAGGACATCAATACCTATGGCATAGATATTTTTTTAAAAAAAATTCACTATTTTACTAATTTTGCATGTGTGTAGAACATAGAACTTGATGTTTGGTTAAAAACCTACATTCACAAGAAATTAAAAAAAATATAATAATCAAATTAAATATATTTAAAATTATACTTTTTGGGAAGCTTATAATAAGGACTACATGCTTACAAAACATAAATCTTAAATGAATTCATTTGATCCCCCAAAAGGTAAATCAAAAGTGGTTGTTTATCAGTGTTTTGATAGGTGTAGAGGAGACTCCATTATAGGTATGGTTTAAAACTAGCCAAGTTCTATCCAAGGGGGTTTGAATCTAAGGGGGTTTGATCAAACCCTCCTCAATTAGAATCCTTTAAATAGAACCTTTCAAGGCTTAAATTATTATATTTTCTAAAAATATGTGATTTCAGCAAAAATCAGGATCTCTTAGAAAGTGTAACCCATTATTGTGGCAACACCCCATGACACCAATCTATTCCCCAAAAGGAAAGCACCTCCACTTGTACATTTTCTATCATCTACATCTCCAGCACAATCTATATTTGTATAAGCACTAAGAGTGAAATCAGTATCTTTGGGATACCACAGTTCATAATCTAAAGTGCCTTTTAAATATCTCATGATCCTTTTGACTACCATTACATGCGACTCTTTGAGATCTTCTTGAAATCTTGCCACAAGACAAAATGCATGCATTATGTCTGGTCTGGTATGAGTTAGATAGAGTAGTCCTCCAATCATAGACCTATAATTTTTTTTATTAGTCTTTGGTGATTCATCATTCTTACTTAGATTGCAACTAGTTATCATAGGAGTACATACTAGTTTAGAATCCTCCATGCCAAACTTCTTCAACAACTCTTTCACATACTTAGACTGAGAAATGAAAAATTCCCTTTTTCTGATCAAGTAATTTACAGTCCTAAAAAGAAATTCATTTCACCAAATATAGACATCTCAAATTCTTTTTTCATTTCCTCTACAAATCTTTTACACATGCCTTCATTGCCTCCAAAGATAATATCACCAACAAAGACTACAACAATCAAAATTTGTTTATCATTGATTTTGAAATAGAGATTGCTCTTAGTAGTACCTTTACTGAACCCTAATTGCATCAAATACTTGTCCAACCATGCATATCAGGCTCTAGGAGCTTGCTTGAGTTCATACAGGTCTTTCTTTAGTTTACACACCATATCACCTTTGTCTGGTAACTAGAGTCCTTTGGGTTGTTCAATGTAAACTTCTTCTAGTTCTCCATTTCAAAAGGCAAACTTCACATCCATCTGGTACACCTTGAAGTCTTTGTGAGTAGCAAAAGCCAAAAACATTCTTATAGCTTCAATCCTTGCCACATGAGCAAAAGTCTCTTCAAAATCTATGCCTTCAACCTGAGAATATCCTTTACATACCAATCTTACTTTTGTTTCTTACAACTTCACCACTTTCATTCATTTTGTTTTTGAAAACCCATTTTGTTCCAATCACATTTTTATCAGCAAGTCTAGGAACCAATTCCTAAGTTTGATTCTTCTCTATCTACATCAGTTCTTTTTCCATGGATTTTACCCAACTTTCATCTTTGCGGGCTTCACTTACAGTTTTAGGTTCAATTTGTGAAAGAAAATAGTAGTTCACCTATTCCTCTGTAGCTCTTTTCCTTGTTAATATTCCTTTGCTTTTATCACCAATGATTTGATCTTCAGAATGATTGATCCTTACATACCTGGGAGTCTTAGCAACACTTTTCAAAGCATTTTCTTCTACAACTTGACTGTCCTTTTGTTCCACCTTCTCTTTGTGGATTATAGTAGTAGGTTCATCTAGTTCATAGCCACTTAGATCTGATGTTATCTCCCTATCTTCATCAACCATCACATTAGTACTCTCAATCATCTTTCTCAATCTCTTATTGTAGCACCGGCATGCCTTACTTTTAGTCAAGTGTCCAAGGAAAATTCCTTCATCACACCTAGCATCAAACTTGCCTAACTCTTCATCTCTTCTGATATAACATTTGCTTCCAAAAACTTTGAAATATTTCACTATGGGAACTCTTCCATACCACAATTCATAAGGAGTTTTAGTACCATTACCTTTGACTTGAACTCTGTTTTGAATGTAGATAGTAGTATGAATATATTCTCTCCAATACACTTCCGGTAGGTTAGCCTCTAGCATCATTGACCTAGAAACCTCTTGAACTCTACTATTTTTTTTTCAACAACTCCATTCTACTTAGGAGTCCTAGGAGCAGACAACTATCTCTTTATTCCATTTTCTTCACAAAATATATTGAATTCATTTGATGTAAACTCACCACCTCTATTAGACCTTAAGCATTTGATCCTCAATTCCAATTCATTCTTAACCATTTCCTTGAAAAATTTGAACTTGTCTAGGGCTTCTGATTTATCTTTTAGAAAAGTGACCCAAGTCATTCTGGAAATCATCAATAAGCAACATAAAGTACTTGTGTCCTTGCAAGCTTCTTGTTCTTGTAGGACCACACAAATATGTATGCACCAGCTCAAGCAATCTAGCAAAAAATTGATCTTTACTCTTGAAACTTGTCCTAGTCTATTTTCCCATTTGGTATTCCTTGCAAATAGTGTTAGTGGGATTCACAATTCTAGGTAGATCTCTCATAGCTTGTATTGAGCTTATCTTCACTAGATTGTCAAAATTGATATGACACATCCTTCTATGCCACATCCAACCCTTATTTGTCTGTGCCAACAAGAAATAATTATCAGTTCCCCTTAGGTGATAAATATTACCTCTGGTCTTTTTACTAGTTGCAATCACTGTTCTAGAGCTTTCCATGATCTTGCATGCATTGTCCTTGAATCTTAGGTCATACCATTTATCACATCTAACCAACACTTAAAAGATTATGCGTTAGACCTTTCAAATAGAGAATCATCTATATTATGCTTGCCATCAAAAGAAATAGATCACTTTCCATAGATCTTATCAATTGCATTATCTCCAAACCTAAACAATCCATCATCATACTTTTCCAAAATTAGAAACTTATTGTTGTCACCAGTCATGTGATGTGAGAATCCACTATTAATGATCCATTCATCCTTATCTTTCTCAACCTAGATAGACAGAGCACTTTCTTCCAGTGGTTTTTCTTCCTTCACACAGCTAGCAGGATTAGTAGATACAAGATCTTTCTTAATAGCAATAAACAAGCATTCAGTTGCACTAGTACTATTATCATTAGACTCATCATCCATTACAGTGTCATCATCAAGATCTCTAATAGAATAGTATTTCTTGACAATTCTAGGTCTACTTTCAAATTTATTTTTACATCTTTCAATTCTCTTTGGACACCTGGATGCATAATGACCAATCTTACCACAAGAAAAGTATTTGAATGGTAATTTTCCTTTGAACTTACTAGAACCTCTATGCATTATGTCAACAAAGTTGGTTTCAACCTCATCTAGATCATAATCAAATTCCACAACATATTTTTAAGCTCTTGAAGTCTTTTCTGAAGTGTTGGCTTTGAAAGCAGTCTGAATCTTTGGCAGGGCATTACCAAACTCTCATTTCAAAAGTTGTAAGATTATCGAGCAACTGATACTTTGAAATATTTGCACACTCATAACCTCTTCAATTGCTGCCACCTTGTGACTATAGGATTTAGGTAATGACCTAAGAATCTTTAGTACAACCTCATTCTCATTAATAGTTCCTCCAAGACCTTTGATTCCATTCAAAATTTCATCAACTTTCTGCATGTAGATAGTTATGTTTTCATCTTCACTCATCTTCAAGGTTTCATACCTTGTATTGAAGTTTTGTAGTTTGGCACTTTTTACAGAATCATCTCCTTCATATAAACTTTTCAACTTTTCCCAGATCTCATGAGTAGACTCCAAATCCATAACTTTAATAAATTCAGTGTTAGATAAGGCATTCAATAGAGAATCTCTAGCTTTTCCATTTAATTCATACTATTTGATTTCATCTTCATCTGCTAGTCCATTTTGAGGAATAGTATACTTTTTCTCTGTCATTTTCTAAACATTATAACCAAGTGAAATGAGATAACTTTTCATTTGTACCTCGATAGAGCATAATTCATTCCATAGAACTGTAGTGACTCCTTTCTATGCGCTATTTTGGGTCTACCTCGAGCTATTAAACTCTTTATCGGGGAAACCCTACTCTGATACCAATTGTTGAAAAGCACAATACAACTAAGAGGAGAATGAATTAGTTGTAACCAATATTTCAAAGCCATTAGCACATTAACTAATCGACACTATGTATGTATATTAATTATGAAAGCATGAAACAAAAATTTAAACACATTCACACATTCAACAAACGAGACACCAAATTTTATGTGGAAAACCCCATAGGGGAAAAACCATGGTGAGTGTTAGCTCACAATATAATATGCTATAACAATACCGAAAATCAAAGGCTCATTGCCTTAGGTCTCACTACCCAAAATGCTCATTGCAAATGAAGAGGCTCACTACGAATGGGGTAAATCACTACCAGTGGGTGGCTCACCACCAAATTGGTGAACTAAGATAGTAGCATCTACACTATGCCAAGGTTCAGTTCCATTGAAGCACAATAATTATCCTCCACTTTGCTCTACTTTTATACCTCACACTTATCTTTTCATTTTCACATCCTCATCCAAATTCATGACTTCAATACAAGTATTTATACAATTCATCAACCTTGGAATGATCGTCAAGGTTGGCATTATAATCATCAACCATTGGAACAATCTCCAAGGTCAGAAAAAACACATACATTAGAATAGGTTTGGAGCTAAAATGATTTACGGAGGAAAAGAATGAATGTGGATCACATAACTCCTTAGCTAGGACTCAAAAGTAATCTTCTACACCACTAAATGCTTCCATAATCTCCAAAGCATAACTGCAAGTAGTGAGAACAACCGAGTTGACTAGAACTGGTGTTTTCACTAAGATATTTGAGAACACGCTTCATGCACAATCCGGATTATATTTTGTGGACCAATCAATAGGTAGGAACATGACCTAGATACTCCCACAAGCACGTTACAATCACCAAGAACATCCGTACAACCTCTAAACACTTTATCCATAAGATTCTTCAAATCTGAGCACTTGAACATTACTGTCGGCCACTATCATAAAGGAAAGATCACTTGTGGAGCACCAAATAATGAACCATTTGAGATAAAGACACATATCATCATCACAGACTTAATTCCAGAACTACAGACTGTAATACTTAAATGAGGAGAAATACGGAGCAAAATACATTCTCCTGGTCACCATTAAATACACAGAAAAATAATTTTTACTCTGGTGAACAAAACTTGCTCAAATCTTCACACCAGAGGCTGAAACTTGTAACATAGCATCTTTAGACATCCCTTAACATTACTTCCAATCCACAGACCAAGATGTTCAATCTACAGAAAATGCAGAGCAAAACATGATACTATTCTGGCAGATAGAATTGTTCTGCACTAGCACTTACTTCTCAACCAATTCCTTAGGTGTTGACATCAATGACAACACTTACTGCTCATACTCACAACATTCCTTTGGTTCTAGCATTCCCTATATTGCTGATGGAAAAGACTTGAAACATCTTAGTTATTTTCATTGGTTCAGGATTTTGGTGTTTCACCGATTTCTTGACAGAGCGATAAAGGAGGGAAAGGTCAATGTCTTGGTTCATAGTTGTAAACTTTTGCTACTTGAGTGTTTTGAAACAAAGTGTTAGGAATTTTTTAAGGTAAAAGCCTTATCGGGAAAAGTTCCATAGGAAGAACTTGAGTTTTCCAAAGTAGTTTGAAGGTTAGTTTTTTCCTTGATTTGCCGATGGACGGCAAAAGGGTGATAAAAGAGTGAAAAGGTAAAGTTCAGATTTTGTAACTTTTGCCAATAAGCCTAAGATAAAGTAAAGTTCAAATTTTGTAACTTTTTTTGACTAAAGGAATTCATTAAAGTCAAATAGGAATTCACTAAGCCTTTGATTGAGAAGATTCTCATCGGAGGAAGTTATGTTTTTTAGAACTGAGTTTCAAAATCCTCTGATTTACCAATAACAAGGCAAAGATCAAGTAAAACATAGTTCGTGATTCTATAGATTTTCCAATAACCCTAAGACAAGCTAAAGTTTAGATTTGTCAACTTTTACCGATATATTTGGCAAAGTTTGGGATTACAGAAAATTGCTGATAAAAGGGTTTAGTTCAGAATTATTTCAAATCACCGACAAAAGGATAAGAAAAAAAGGTGATGGTTTTGAAATTTTCAAAATGTCTGACACAAAGGAATAAAGAGCCATACAGGGGTCAATGTTCTAAACTTTGAACTTTTGCCAATAACAAGTTTTGAAGCAAAAATATTATGAAATGGCTAAGGTAAAAGGTTTGTCGGGAAAAATTTTATTAGCAAAACCTTGATCAAGGAAACTTAGGGTTTCCAAACTAGTTTCAAAGTTTTGATTCATCCCAATTTGCTGATAAGCTTGGGAAAAGGCAATGTTCGGGATTAGTGAAAATCATCGACAAAACCAAAAGCAAAGAGAAGCGATAATTCGAGATTGTGTAAAATCTCTGACAAGTAGGGCAAAGTTAGTAAAACTCAACTTTTTCTGATAAGCTTAGAAAAATGGTAAAGTTCAAAATCTTCAACTTTTACCGATAACAAAGTGAAGGCAATGTTCAGAAAGTTGAACTTTTGTTGATAAAGTGAAAAAGCAAAGTTTGAAAGATTCAACTTTTGTCGATAAGGAAAAGTGGCAAAGTTCATAAATGGGAACTTTTATTGATAAAGGAGATATAAGGGGATGGTTTTGAAAAGCTCAAAATCACCAACAAAGTGATAGAAAGGCTAAATTAGGAAAAATTCAAAATCACTGATAAAGGCGATAGTTCGGTAAAGTAACTTTTTTTTGATAAAGGGATATTAAGCCCCAATTTTAAAAAGCATAATTTTTCTAAGAAAAGTGATGGTTTTAAAAAGTTAAAGTTTCTCAATAACTAAGAAGAAGGCAAAGTTTGAAAGATTGAACTTTCCCTGATAAAAGGACAATAGTTTGGAATCTTCAACTTTTGCTAATAGAGATAAAAGAGGCTTAGAGCCATACTACGAAGGAACATATTTTTTTGATAAAGGGCAAGTTTGTGGAAAAGAGTGAATAATTTTTTGGACATTCATTTTTCTTTAAAAGACAAATGCATATGTTAAATGTTAAACATTATGATATTTGAGCTAACACTGCAGGGAAGATCGAGGTCATTCAAGACAATTTACAAAGCGTGATTTTCTACGTAGGTAAAGGTTGAAATTCAATAATATGAATGATTCAATTTTGTATGTTTGTTGTAGGATATTGGAGCTAATTAAAGCTTGGAGAAGGTGTTGCACATGCTGTAAGAAGAAAACTGAATAAAATTACAAAAAATAGAGGAGTGAACTAGAACTAGAAGATGTGAGCGAATATGTTGTCTACAAGATGGAAGGATGATGTTGAATCAAAGATTCTAGAATATTCCTTTTACCAACTCTACCCCATAGAATGATTTCCAATTGGAAATCACATGCCACCAATCTGAACCATGGATTGTTATGAATGGATCCTAACCATTGGATCAATGTAATTATTTTTGGACCTTATTCTATAAAGGGATCATTAATTCTCTTTTCTAAAGGAGATCAAATTGTCAAAACTAAGGGAGACTGAATTGTTTCAATTCTGAGCACAAGTTTGTGATTTTCTACAACATGGTGAATTCTCTCGCAAGGTTCTTTCTCACAACCTTTGTAAATGTATCTATTCTTTGCATACCTGATGGAGATGAAGCTGTAGATTATCTCCTGATTGTAAATCCTATGCAATCTTCTAATTGATTTCTAGATATGTAATGGTGAAATGTTACATTCTATAGAACTACTTTCATTTTATTGCATATCATTGTCAACTTTCCTTTGAAGATTTGCACTCATCATACGTAGCTATGGAACATCTTGAGGTATGATTTAGTTTACTTCTCTTCATTATAGTATTAGAGCATGTATGTGGTTCATTAGTCAAATTTAAGTAATTTTAGGATTTTAATCTCTAAACTCTATTTTCTCAGTTTCAATTTCATAAATAGCCATAAATAATTGTAAATAGTTATGAATCCTAAGCAAATATAGTAAATATATGCTAAATAGTGATAGATTTGAAGCATATATAGTGAATTACGTGAATATTGGTGCATCTCATGTAGATTGTCATAAGTATTAGTAAAATACATGCTACAAAGTTAAGCAAATTTGAAGTGTAGAAGCAAATATTAGTTTGAACAAATAGAGATAATATTAGAACTAATCACATTTGGCAATATCTTTAGAATCTGTCTAAATAAGGGACATATTCAAGTAAATTACTCAAAGTTGGGATCAAATTGACATCTATTTTCTTAAATCCTAACTTAATAATGTAAGATTTGGCAGAATTATTGAAGATTTGTGCGAAATGAGCATAAATAACAAGATATTTGAAGGAATATTGAAGAACTTTGTAGGAATTATCAAAAAATGTAAGGCCCTAAAATGATTAACAACAACACACATCAACCTTGAGTGACTGTCAGAAGGTCAAGTCCTGACCAATGGAGATTTGGGATCATAAATTCATCTTGAACTTATCGTATCTTTCAAGATGATAAATGATTATTGTGTAAAGTTTTATTTGTATTAATGAGACTAATAATACATAAATAGAATTGGTACTAGAAGGAGGGCCTAAAGGTGGAAGCTTTGTATTTCTGCAGAGAATGCATTATAAATATTTTATTATTTGAGTTAATTGATTGCAAATATCATTTGCTAGAGAGAATTCAACTGTATCTTTGCAAGGATCCAGTCTAAGACTTCAAAGTGTAGCTTGAAATTCTGAGCTAGCTCATAGACCTGCTACTACATTGAGATCCATTGGACCTTTGCAAGAATTGCCTTCTGTGAGTCTGCAATCACATTGAGTTGGTGCACAACCCAAACCTATTGATCTTGTAGTGTTGTTACTCATTACACCTGTGCCACCAATAGCTCTGGTAAAAGTTTTCATGGCTTTCTTCAATGTTGGATTGCCATTGCATTTTTCTGTGTACAATGATTTACCTAATAATCCACATAAGTTTTGTCCCAAATATCATCCCTACCAGGATGAAGAAGATCATCTTAGAAAATTTAAAGAAGCATGCTATAGAGGGAGAGTGCAACACAAAGATGTACTATGTAGTCTTTTTCCTTACACACTAGGAGAGGAAGCGTACATCTAGTATGTTAACCTACCTCAAAACTCCATCAACTCTTGGTTATTGATGGAGAATGCATTCAAAGCTAGATATAGAATCCTAATAGATGCAACAATGTTATATCATAGTTTTTCTAAAATCAAAAGAGCTAAAGGAGAATTCATCGTAGACTTTAATGATTACTTTTAGAGAGCATACTCCAGGCTCACAACCCCATATACTATAGTAGAAGCTACTACTATGTAGGTATATTATTCATCCATAGATCTGCTAACGGCTATGTTTGTTTGTAGGACAAATCCTGGCATTACATCATTACCAAGTGCATATGCGGAAGCCATTAAGATCAACACACAGATGAAACAAGTAGGATACGACCCTTTACCTAGTGTAGATCCTCTTGCTTTACCTAACTAGATGCAGAATGGCAATGGAGCCTTAATGCATCCTACTCTGATGCATAATACCTTGCAAGTTCCACCAATTATTGCAATTCCTTCTCAAGGAAATAGC
This sequence comes from Cunninghamia lanceolata, assembly GCA_027924645.1. Classification (NCBI taxonomy): domain Eukaryota; kingdom Viridiplantae; phylum Streptophyta; class Pinopsida; order Cupressales; family Cupressaceae; genus Cunninghamia; species Cunninghamia lanceolata. Next base: position 6,029,996 of record BSBN01001807.1, read on the forward strand.
CAAATGGCTCAATATCTAGGATATGCATCTATTGAAGCTAGATTTAGTGGTAATGGTAGTTCTTTCTTTCTTGTTGGTCCAAATAATATAGTGGCTAAAGTACGGGAGGAGAAAGAGGATATCAAAGAAATAACTACTCAGTTGAAAAAACTAACTATTGAGGTGACATAGATGAGAAATCAAAATTTTTATTCCCAGACTAATGCTTAGAGCTAACAAATAGAGGATACAACAATGATAACAAAGGATATAATAATGATAGAGGTTATAATGGTAATAATAATTAGTGACCTCTAAGAGTCTAGAACACCAGACCAAATAATGGAATGCTACCATCACCTTTAGATAATCAAGCACCTCCTGAACATAAACATATAACAAGAGTCAATTTGGCTGAAGCTGCATCAAATAATTAGTGTAGACTACACAACACTGGTGCACATGCTAAGTTAGACTATCCATAGTTTAAAATTGCTTCTAGTATTCTCTAGAAAGAAGTGCAGAATAGTGAAGGAGAAGTACATTTTATCAAAGGCAATGAGTTAGTACCCTTAGGGTATGAGTCATCTATGGTTGTGAAAACTTCCATGAGTTAGAAAGGACAAGGGAATATAATGCATGAAAATTATACCCTTGGATGTGAAGAGACAACTTTCACTTTTGAGGATTATACCTTTCCTTTTGAAAGGGATAATAAACCCGAACAAGAGGTGGATGAAGTCCATTCCTTTTAGTAGTCCCAAAGAGGACATAACCACAATCTCAGGAGTAACAATAACATGTTGACTGGACCTTTGACAAGTTCTATTCCATTGAATAACTTCAACATTCCTCCAAAGGTCAATGCTAGCAATAATCTAGTGCTTCCAAAAGTGAATCAACATCATTTCAACTCCTCATCTACATTGGCAAAAAGTATGAATGAGCTCATTAAGTCTTATAGGTTGGTTACATACCTATCCGATGAAATCAAAAGGATAAAGATTAGTTTGCCTTTATCTGAGTTGTTGAAAACTCTAATAATTAAGAAGTCTTTCCTCAAGTCTTTAGATGAACCTATAGGAAAAGAGAATGTCTCTAGTAATATTTCACCTAGAGATCTCATACATAGGGATAGCCCTTCCAAACCAAAAGATAGAGGACAAGCCCATGCTATAGACGAAAGGAAGCTAGGTGTACAGAAATTGCTTCCTACACTAATTTAAAGAGGAGAGAAGAGTGCAAATTTGTTTTATCCTTTACAATTATAGAATGTTAACAACAACAATGGAGATATTGTAGAAATGTACATACACATAGAAATGAGACAGAAGAGAGAGACACAAGATATACATGGGGAAAACCCTTATCAGGTGAAAAACCCCACACTCCAAAACCTGCACAATGTATTATCAAAACTAAAATGGTTTACAATACACTTACAATGCAAGCTCTCAAGATTCTTCAACACTTGTATCTGGAGAAAAACTAGTAGCATAACAGTACCTATCAATCACATAATACATCTCCTCTCCAAAGCACCTGCTTATATAGAAAATAGAAGGCAAAAATGGTTCTATCTTGAGATGGGCGTCCAACATGGCCTCATGGCCCAAAACCCACACCTATGGACACTTATCCAACACTGTAGGATGTTCCTAACACTTGTCAAGTCACCCCATCCCAAAGAGGTCACCTATTCCTAAGTTGGGCAATGACAGATGCTCTTACGACTCTTACAACCGTCATAGAATCCATCATACTGACATATCTTACAACTGTAAGAGAAACTGTCATAAACAGGCTATAAATAGCATATTCTCTTACATGTCATAACTCTCCTTGGGGCACCCAAAGATGCCTTCTTCTAAGATGCCTTGTGACACATGTCTTCACCTGTCATAGAACCTTGTATTTCCAACTCTTACATGTCATAGATTCTGTCATAGGAGTCTATCATAACCATTTCGGTCAAGATTCACTTACACACTAGTCATGATGCTGACACATGGAAGAAAACCTCTACCACAAAAAAGGGACACCTATCTCCACATGGAGTGTGTTGACCATCCTAGTCATCTGACAAGTGGACTGACAACTCATTGTACCACTTCACACTAAATGACAAAATAGGATGTGCAAAAAATTACAACATAGGCTAAGTAAATAAATTACATTACAATAATAAATGAAAAGAATTATCAAGGTTGAGACACCTCAATTCCCAACATTCTCCCACTTGTCGAACACCTTGTAGGAGCCAATAAAAATAACAGGAATTAACTGCTATAGGCCGAGAGGCCCATAGACTCTGAACACCATCTGAACTTCTCTATGCCCACTAGTTTCATCAATGCATCTGCAACATTCTTCAAAGTAGCTACCTTCTCCAAATTCACCTTCCCATCCTCTACCATGTCTCGTAAAAAGTGAAACAATACATCAATATGCTTTGTTCTCGCATGGAAAGTTGGATTGTTCGCTAGGCAAATCATACTCTAACTGTCACAACAAATTGTAATCTATCCTCCATCAATACCAATATCTGAACACAATCTCTTAAGCCCAATGGCTTCCTTGCAAGCATGAGTTGCTGCCATATACTTAGCTTCTGTCATGGACAAAGTAACCACAGGTTGTCGTTTACTGATCCAACTAATTGCACCACTGAACATAGTGAACACATAGGCATTGGTGGATCTCCTACTGTCAATGTCACCTGCCCAATCATAATCAACAAATCCATGAATACAAACTGAATGTGGAGGTCCTGTAGCATTACCATGATAGCATATGGAATACTCAAAAGTACCCTTCAAATATCTAAACAGTGGCTTAACTATATCCCAATGTACTTGTCTAGGATTAGCCATAAATCGACTAAGGACTCCCACTGCTTGGGCAATGTCTAGTCTTTTGCAAACCATAGCATGCATCAAACTGCCAACAACACTAGCATAAGGTACTCTGCTCATGTCCACCTCACTAGGAGATTTTGGACAATCATTAACAGACAACTTTGTCCCCAATGAAACAGGAACACACAATGATCTACAATCTGCCATGCTGAACCTATCCAACATAGTCTTCACATACTTAGTTTGGCTTAACCAAAGTTTTTTGTTAGCTCTGTCTCTTTTAATTTCCATTCCTAGAATGTATCTGGCTGCCCCAATATTTTTCATCTCAAACTGTGTTGACAACTGAGACTTCAAATCATAAATCATATTCTTACCATTCCCAATCAACAACATATCATCAACATACAATGCAATCATGAGAATACGATAATTATCAAAATTGTAATACACACAATGATTAGATTTTGATCTCAGAAATCTAATGGACAACACAAAGGCATCAAATTTCATATACCATATCCTAGGAGACTACTTCAAACCATACAAAGACTTCTTCAACTTGCAAACCAAATTTTCTTTACCTTTCTCTATGTAATGCTCTGGTTGTGACATGTAAATATCTTCCTCCAAATCACCATGAAGGAAAGTTGTCTTCACATCCATCTGCTCCACCTCCAAGTCATAAGAAGCTGCAACAGATAACAAGAACTGAATGGATCTCAACTTTGCAATGGGAGAGAAAATTTCACCATAATTAATTCCCTCCACTTATGAGTACCCCTTCGCAACCAATCTAGCCTTGTACTTTTCAACACTACCATTTGCACCAAATTTCTTCTTGAACACCCATTTGCATCCAATGAGTTTTTGTCCTTCAGGAAAAGGTACAAACTCCCATGTTTTATTCTTCTCCAAAGAAACCATCTCATCTTCCATGGCCTCCTTCCAGGAGACTGCATCTTTCATGCCCATAGCCTCTTTCATAGTTCTAGGCTCATTAATGTTAGTAAGAAAAGCAAAAGCACAACTAGAATCAAGTAGTGAATAACCAAACCTATTAGGTTACTTTCTTGTTTGTGTAGATCTACTCAATGGCTAAGGTTGAGGTTCTTCTTCTTCTTCTAAGCTTTTAGAGCTACTAGAGCTCTCCTCATCATCAGGTTTCACATGGTCTGTCAGTTCAGTCTTCTCAGGGGTAGAAGGAAACTAAACCACATCTTCTTTCTTTTCTGTCTATTCTAGATGTAGAAGAACGGAAGAAGGTGTTAGCTCTCTGAAGATAACACTTCTACTATACAACACCTTTTCAGCCACATGATACCAAAGTTTGTATCCTTTCACATTGACACCATAGCCAATGAAAATACACTTAACAACCTTGTTCTCCAATTTAGACCGTTTCTCCCTAGGTACATGTGCATATGCCTCACGACCAAAGACACAAAGATGTCTAACTGAAGGATTCTTACTAGACCACACCTCCATAGGTGTCTTACCAATAAGAGCTGATGTAGGAGACCTATTTACCAGGTAGCAAGTAGTGGCTACAACTTCAGCCCAAAACTTTTATTCGAGGCTTGCTCCACTAAGCATACTCCTAGCCTTCTCCATTAGTGTCATGTTCATCCTCTCTACAGCTCCATTTTACTGCAGGGTGTATGGAGTTGTCTTATGTCTTTCAATCCCTTGCTCTTGACAAAACTTATTGAACTCTGCTAAACAAAACTCATCATCATTATCAGTTCTCAAACACTTAATCTTTTTACTAGTCCAATTTTTAGCAAAGGCTTTAAACTCTTTAAACTGACTAAAGACTTTAGTCTTGCTTCTGATAAAATAAACCCATGTCCTTCTACTATAATCATCCATGAAAGATACAAAATATATAGATTTTGAAATCGAAGGAACATTAACAGGACCATACACATCAGAATGAATAAGATCCAATACACCAGAAGACTTGTGAGAACTAGAGTAAAACTAAACACAGTTTTGTCTTCCATATACACAATGTTTGCAAAAGTTGAACTTGAGATTACAATCATTTAACCCCTCAATGAGGTTTTTATTTTTCTGGGTTCTAAGATCCTTCTCACCAATGTCCCCATATCTCAAATGCCATAACATAGTCTTTTCAGCAAGAAGTTTAACTTCTAAAGCATGTGCACTACCATTAGAATGTGCTACAATAGATTTCTTCACTGCTCATTCAGATGGTGGGGATGAAGTGACTGCAACTCTTTTCTTTGAGTTAGAAGAACTATTGAACTGTGTAGTACATGCCTCTAGATGAAATAGAGTACCCCTTAGAGTACCCTTCACAAGCACCATAGATCCTCTAGTCATCTTGCATTGATCTTTCGAAAAGACATCATGTAGACCTGCATCATTCAACATCTTTATAGAAAGTAGGTTCCATGCCAAGCCTAGGATGTGCATAACCCCAGTGATCCCCTTCACTGATCCATTAGGGAATCAGATTGAGACTCTTCCATGAGCAACAATCTTCAGATGAGAATTGTCACCCACGTACATTCTTCCACCATCGAACTCTTCATACTTCATGAACCAGCTTCGATGCGAGGTCATCTGGAATGATACACCAGAATCTATAAACCACACATCATTAGATGCATGGGTGGCCAAGGCTGTGATGAAGGCATCACCATCATCTTGTGACTTGTTAGAATCTGAATCAGGGGCATTCTTCTTCTTCTTTTTCTTTTCCTCTTTGTATTCCTTTTAGAAATTCCCCATTTTCTCATAGTTCCAACAAAGAGCCTTAGACTTTCCAAGAGATTTAGATCTCCCATGGGATTTGGATCTACCCTTTTCACCTTTCTTGTCCTTCTTCCCTTTCTCTTTGGGTCTTCCACGAACCACAAGAGTATCTTTGGCCAACTCAGATGTCTTTCTCTACACTTCTTTAAATAACAACAAATATACTACATCATCCATCCTGAAGGTGGTGGTAGTGCTTTCGATAGCCATGACAAGATGATCCCACAAATCTGACAAAGAACAAAGTAGGGTCATACATTGATCCTCCTCCATTTTAACACCCACAAATGTCAAACTATACAACAAGCATGTTAAAAGCATTCATATGGTCTGAAACAGATCCTCTATCTTCCATTTTCAGAGAAAACAACTTCTTTTTTAGAAATATCTTGTTCACCAAGGACTTGCCCTGATAAACAGATCCCATCTTCTTCCAAAGATCTTTCGTAGTTTTCTCCTCATGGACATTCAATAGGACCAAGTCAGTGAAACAAAGTCTTATGTGACCCTTAGCCTTCTGATCTTTGAGGTTCCAATGATCTTGTGACATTGTTGTAGGTTTTGTGCCATCAAAGGTCTACCATATGTCATGCTCAACAAGTAGATCTTCCATCTTGAATTTCCACGACTCAAAATTTGTGCCACTGAACTTCTCCATCTCTACTCTTCTAGATGTGGTTGCCATCTCCTTCCTGTAACAAGATACATAATACTCTGCACAAACTCCCACTCAACTAAGATTAGCTCAAAAAACCCCTACCTAGTAGCTAGAACCAAAACTGGCCAGGCTCTAATACCAACTGAAAGGAAGTGAGGTGTGCAGAAATCACTTCCTACACTAATCTAAAGAGGAGAGAAGAGTGCAAATTTGTTTTATCCTTTACAATTACAGAATTTTAACAACAACAATGGAGATATTGCAGCAATGCACATACACACAAAAATGAGATAGAAGAGAGAGACACAAGATATACATGGGGAAAACCCTTATCGAGTGAAAAACCCCACACTCTAAAACCTGCACAATGTATTATCAAAACTAAAATGGTTTACAATACACTTGCAATGCAAGCCCTCAATAGTCCTTGACACTTGTATCTGGAGACAAATCGGCAGCATAACAATACCTATCAATCACATAATACATCTCCTTTCTAAAGCACCTACTTATATATAAAATACAAGGCAAAAAATGGCTCTATCTTGAGATGGGCATCCAACATGGCCTCATGGCCCAAAACCCATGCCTATGGACACTTGTCCAACATTATAGGATGTTCCTAACACTTGTCAAGTCACCCCATCCCAAAGAGGTTGCCTATTCCCAAGTTGGGTAAAGACAAATGCTCTTACAACTCTTACAACCGTCATAGAATCTGTCATACTAACATATCTTATAGCTATAAGAGAATCTATCATAAACAGGCTATAAATAGTGTTTAGGGGAAAATTAGATTTATTAATGTTCTAGATTTTAGATTTTTAAATCCGCCTCTCCTCTATACATTCAAGGATCTAGGGTCAAGTGACAAGCACTATCATACCCTAGGTCACTTGCAAATGTAGGGAAACTTGGATTAGGGAATTTAATTATCAATTTTCCTTCTCTTAATCCCAATTGACCATTAAAACCCTAATTATGCAAATATGGCAACAAATTGATGAATAATGGAAAAAGCTCTTACAGATAGGAGTAAAATACCAAATCACAGAGTACCTCTTTTCAGAGCTCCAAAGCGGAATAGTCAGGGACACTAGAGCGGGTGCCCTAGTCCAAGGTACTAGTTTCTTCACGTAATCTAGACCTCCTTCTGACACTAATTAGCCTTGTAAGTTGTGTTTCCTAAAACTCAGATGCGGAGGACACTAGAGCTAGCACCCAAGTCCTAGAAGTACTCCCGTGTCCTGCTTTTCATCAAATCCTTAATCCTTGATTCCTGCCAATCCTTCTTGCAACTCAACTTTTCCTAAATATGACAGCTATAACCTACAATCACAAGACTTGGTTTAGGGGTTGTGGTGCTTAGAGGCTTGCCTTAATCAAGCCCTAGAGGACACTTAAGTCTCCAAACACCATTGTCAGATAAAGAGTGCATGCCCTTGTGAGGCAGAGGCAAAAACCAAAGGAATCAATGATGAAAACACAATATTATGTCACCATATAGTGAAGCTCTCATGGGAGGAAGATGCTCTTCATTTCATGAGGAAATTGATGCTCAAATTTGTAAATATCAACACACAAAACACACAAGTCTACTCTTGCAACACAATGAAAGCCTTGAATCACCTTGAGAACACAATAGCTTGCTAGTAATCATCTAGTTGAAATCTAGTTTACAAATGAATGACTAAACATGCCTTTATATGCAACTATAAGCACTCTTGCCAAGATTTTAAAAGTCAAAAGTTACCATGTCAGCAAAAGGACCAAATAACAGTAACAAACTGACATCCAAAAATTAGGGCTGCCCCAAAATAGGGCAGGACTAGGGTGTGGGCACCAAAGTCCTCCCCGCTATTTTGGGTAGGATACAGCTGAAGGGGTCCACCTAGGTCTAATCTGCCATGAAACCTAGGCCTCATTCCATCCAGATGCCAAAATATGAATTAAGGTGTGCTAAATGCATGCAAAAGACCTGAGAGCTAAACCTTATGAGGGAAAAGCCCCCAAGGGGACATTTTCTAACATTACATTTAGCCCCCACTTTAATGTATGTATAAACACAAGGCCAATACATGCATTAAAGTAAGGTCATAAACACAACAAACACACCAAGCATGGAGAAGACACGCCAATCACATAGGAGACAGTAACATACACACAAAATACAGAGAAGACAGTTATAGTCACGCAGAACACGGAGAATACAATCAATGCATAGAAGACACATTAATGCATGGAAGACATAAATGATATCTTTTCTTTTCTTTTTCTCATATATATGAAATGCAAATGCAAGTACTAGAAAGTAAACCAACCTCTCATAATATAGGATACACTATCTTAGGGCATAGGTCTCTATATATATGGGGCAACACACACGCAGGACACACAAAACCTCCCAAAATGTAGGAAGTACTACTTGAGGGTGTTGGTCTCTACATATGGGGTAACAAACATGCCACACAAAACAAGCATGCCAAAACACACACACTTGAAGACACAGAGAAAACATGGTAGACAAGCAATGGAGTGTACCTATTTCTAGGTCCAACACCATCTTAGGCACATTATAGGCACACACCAATGATTGCGCTTCGCCACAACAATCGCTAAAAAAATGCTTAAGGGTTGAGTTAGTCATAGAACCGCTCCCCGTCACTGCAGAGGACTTTTGAAAATGACAGGATGATGTAATCTGCTATTAGAAATACACCATCCCCACCTCTATAGAGGGCTTAAGATAAAAAGGATATACGCAATATCCTGCCTCCACAAAGGGCTTACATGAATGATTGCAAACAAACTCAGGATGCACGATGCACTACTCTGGGGCACAAGTCTTTGCATCTGAGTTCAAACACATTACTAACATCTATAATAGACAACTTACCTTATTAATGCCCCCACCTTAAGATGGTTGATATCAATTATCAATATCAAGTACGTTAAGGCAGGAAGAAAACACACAAGGGAACACTGACTTTTGCAAAGCCCATGCCCCCCAGAGGTGACATGTACTTTACGATCGCCAAATGTTCCCACAAACACATCCTTGTAAGAAACATGTTAGTGTCTACAAGATCATGATAAAAAACAACATCAATGCATATGATTAACCACAAAAAGAGCCAAGGTTATACAATGAATTCAGAGTTTGAGGATAACCATGGGGGTATATTATGAAGTTCTCTAAATCGAGTAGCACCAAGGCTAGATTCAAAGGCAAACAAAGGTGCATGGAGTAGCAATACTATTAAGGTTTGTAAATGTGATAGAAACATCATCTAATTCACTATGCAGAAAGCATGATTGCTTCCACTAGCCAAGCGTTGAATAAGATATACAACCCCATTGTCATATTAGGAACTAAATCCATTTGTTGATTGCTCTCGAAAGGGACACTAAGTCTGCATGAGTATAAATTTTTGTTGTCATCCGCCTACCAGGTGGAAACACTAGAGGAAGGGAAACAATAAATAAGAGAGGAGAAACAAGTGTCTTAGGGACAGTCACATAGGAGGGTGCCCCTAGGTCACCAACCATGATGCTATGTCTGTAAGACACAACACACAACAGTGAAATTAGAGAGAGGCAATTTAGAAGAATGATGATACAAATAGAAGATAGTCACAACAGAGATGGTCTCCTAGTATCCTAGACCTTACAGGAGAATCTAAGGTCATCCCAAGAGGCCTAAACAACATATAACACATCATGGGGGAAGCACATCATGAGGTAGATAAAGGGTTAGGATACTTACCTATAGGGCCCCTACTAGGCTAGATGTTGTCTATAAGCAAATCATCGTCGTCATCTTCCCACTCCCTAATGTTGGAGGATAGTGGGACATACGGTACCATAGCCAAATTCATATCTTGTTCATCATGTTGTTCATCATTAAGATCATTATTGTTTGGTTGAATGTTGGGATCAATGTTTTCTTGTTGAGAGGAAAGGTTTATACTGTAAGCTTATCTTCTTTTTCTTCTTTCTCTACTGTAAGCTTATCTTCTTTTTCTTCTTTCTCTTGCTTTTCTATTTCATCTTCTTTTACCACTTATCTCTTGTAAGATAGGGCTATCCTCTTTCATAGCTTGTTCAAATGAGAAGATGAAGCACCAGGATCAAACCTCATTTGTCATGGTGGAACACTTTGATGTTGACAATGACCTCCCTATCCCTATAAGGATTTTGAGGGAGGAACCTCAGCATAGGGACCTTGTCCTTTTAGTCTAAAATTTTCTTTACATGTGGGTTGTTTATCTTCTATCATTTCTTGTGTAGGAGGACTAGTTGCTGGATGTAACAGTTTCGCTTTGTAATTTCTAGAGCTCAAAAATGTAAAGTCTATTTGTAGCTCTAATTTGTCATTATTTTTGTTGCAAGAGAAATCCAATGTGAAGTGTTGTTGTGTAGTTGAAGGTTTGTATGTATTTCAATGAATGACATGCACTTGTCCGTTTAAAGGAAATTTAACACATTTATAAATAGTTGAAGGGACCGTTTTCATAACCTTTAACCAAGGGATTCCAAGTTTTATTCAAAGGTGTCAGAATCAGGGGTAATATCAAATAATTTTTCAACATGTTTCTCAATACAGTTACTAACAATGATAACTTACCCAATGGTTTCTTTAAGGTTCCCATATGTGTCTTAATCATCAAGTTCAAAGGGTTATAAAGACCTTGTATTAATTGATTCAAAAAGAGGAATTTTTCACTAGCAACATTAGTCATGTAATTAGGATCAATAAGAGTTCCATCCACATTGTTTCCAATTATTTTCATGGTGATGTAAAGAGGTCCTTCAGAATCACTGATTGTTTTATCATGAGGTGTAAAGATAATTTCAGGTTCAGGTGCTTTTATTTTCATGTAAGATCTAGGAGGGAACCTATTGTTTCTGTTGTTATTAGAGGTAATGTTTTTATGCTCAAACCAATGCCAAATCAGATTTTTGGAAGCTTTTCAAAATTGATGCAAAAGACAAGAGCAAAAAAAAAGCCCAGAATGCTTGATTTTTCGATACTTTTTCAATGCAAATGAATGAACCAAAGGGTGTTGTAAGGATTTAAGTAAAGGGAAGCAAGTTATATATCTAATATCAGTCCAAAACAGCAAAATTATCCTTCTCAACACACTCTTGATGCAATTTTAAGTTAATGCCGAGTCGAAATATAGTGAAAATATGTCAAAATAGACATTTTTTCATCATAACTCAATGCAAGAGAGCATAAAAAAGGGTGTTGTGAGGAAGATGATGATGGAAAGAAAATAATATCAATAATGACAAACACTTAGTGTAAAAATACCAACACAACATGCTTTTAGTGCCACTTAAGGTAAAGCCCTAGTGAAAATATAGCAAAAATAGGCTATTTTTCATGGTTTTTCAATTCCAAGACCTAGTAAAATGGTTTTGTAATGAATTTAAGGGGGTAAAACAAATAATATCAATAATATCAGTCACATCAATCTATAAAATTGATCACAACACACTTGGAGTGCAAACTAGGTCAAACCCTAGGGCAAAAATAACTAAAATGTGTAGTTTTTCACTAAATTTTCACTACAAGAGCCCATAAAAAGGGTGTTGTGAATAGGAGGGAAAGAAAATTATTACCTTGATAATAGTATATTAATGCAAAAATTCTCCTCACTACATGCCTATGGTGCAAGTTTATAGAGTCGATAAGGCCAAATTTAGTGAAAATCATTGTTTTTAAAGCCCTAGGTTTGGGATCTTGGGACAAAATGCTATTTGAATGTTTTGAAGTCTGATTTATGATGAAAATTAAATACTCTCAGATCTGAAAATAATTTTCAAGATTGAACATGCAAAATGCCCATGCAAATTTAATGAAAATGCATCAAAATTACTAGTTTTTGTTGACATTTTCTATGCAAAAATGCAAATATTTTAAATCTAAATGCAAATTTACACTAAAATACAAGACTATAGACAAATGAAAATTTTAATGAGCCTCTAAAATCAATAGAAAAATATGAGAAAAGATTTTGCCTACTAACCCTAGATTTTGGAATTACTAGGTTATATCAAAATTGTCAAAATTTCCACAAAACCCTAGCAAATTAATAATAAAAAATCAATTCAAATTTTTGAATTTTTGTATTTTTCTGTATTTTATATCAGATCTGATGTAAAAATTATGAATTAGGAAAATTTAGAAAGAATTGATGCAATTTAGTAAGCCAAACAATGCAATTTTTTTGTATTTTTCAAAATTTTCAATTTTTTTGAATTTTTTTCAATGCAATAAAATGAATGACTTTATGAATGAATGAAATCAATCAAAATATTAAGACACGCACTTAAAAAGTTGCAATTTAAGACCAAAAACATAGGTTCACGAAAATGTTTAGGGGAAAATTAGATTTATTAATGTTCTAGATTTTAGATGTTTAAATCCGCCTCTTCACTATACATTCAAGGATCTAGCATCAAGTGACGAGCACTATAATACCCTAGATCACTTAAAAATGTAGAGAAATGTGGATTAGGGAATTTAATTATCATTTTTTCTTCTCTTATGCCCAATTATCGATTAAAACCCTAATTATACAAATACAGCAACAAATTGACAAATAACGAAAAAAACTCTTGCAGATAGGAGTAAAATACCAAATCACATACTACCTATTTTTAGGGCTCTGAAGTGAAATAGTCAGGGACACTGGAGCAGGCACCCTAGTCCAAGGTACTAGACCTTCTTCTGACACTAATCAGCCCTGTAACTTCTATTTCCCAAAACTTAGATGTGGAGGACACTAGAGCGAGCACCCAAGTCCTAGAAGTGCTCTCATGTCCTACTTTTCTTTAGATCCTGAATCCTTGATGCCTGCCAATCCTTCCTACAACTCCACTTTTCCCAAATATGACACCTAAAAACTACAATCACAAGACTTGGTTTGGGGGTTGTGGTGTTTAGAATCTTGCCTCAGTCAAGCCCTGGAGGACACTTAAGTATCTAAACACCATTGTCAGCTAAAGAGTCCATGCCCTTGTGAGGTAGAGCTAAAAACCAAAGGAATCAATGATGAAAACACAATATTATGTGACCTTGTAGTGAAGCTCTCATGAGAGGAAGATGCTCTTCATTCGATAAGGAAATTGATTCTCAAATCTATAAATATCAACACATAAAACACACAAGTTTGCTCTTGCAACACAATGAAAGCCTTGAATCACCTTGAGAACACAATAGCTTGCTAGTAATCATCTAATTGAAATCTAGTTTACAAATGAATGCCTAAATATAATTTTATATGCAACTACAAGCACTCCCACTAATATTTTAGAAATCAAAACTTACTGTGTAGGCAAAAGGACCAAATAACGGTCACAAACTAACACTTGAAAATTAGGACTACCCCAAAATAGGGCAGGACTAGGGTACAGGCACCCAATTTCTCCCCCTATTTTGGGTAGGGTATAGCTTAAGGGGTTGACCTAGGTCCAATTTTCCATGAAACTTAGGCCTCATTCCATCAGGGTGCCAAGATATGTATTAAGATGTCCTAAATGCATGCAAAAGACCCGAGAGCTAAACCTTATGAGAGAAAAACCCCCAAGGGGACATTTTCTGACATTACAAATAGTATATTCTCTTACATGTCATAACTCTCCTTGGGGTACCCAAAGATGCCTTCTTCCAAGATGCCTTCTAATACATGTCTTCACCTATCATAGAACCTTCTATTTTTAACTCTTACATGTCATAGATTCTGTCATAGGAATCTGTCATAACTATTTCAGTCAAGATTCACTTACACACTAGTCAAGATGCTGACACAGGGCAGAAAACCTCTACCACACAAAAGGGACGCCTATCTCCACATGGAGTGTGTTGACCATCTTAGTCATCTTACAAGTGGAGTGGCAACTCATCGTGCCACTTCACACTAACTGACAAGACAAGATGTTCAACAAATTACAACATAGGCTAAGTAAATAAATTACATTAGAATAATAAATGAAAGGAATTACCAAGGTTGAGAGACCTCAATTCCCAACAATAGATACAGCACCAGTAGCATTATCTAAAGGGAAAACTGACTCCCCTCCTTTTCTTCTCACTTTGAGAATATTTGGGAAGAATCTCCATAATTGTTTGGTAGATTCTGAAGCCTTCACAAACATCATGCCACTGTTTGTGTATCAAAGACTGGGATTGTCCCCTACTAAATCCCTAATGAAGGTCACTCAACTTGGATAAATCTGAAGTTAATGTTATGGGTAAGTTAACTCACGTCCACATGCAATTAGCTACTGATCCTAGAGTTTAGAATTTCATTGACATATAGGTGGTGGATTCCTAGACACATTTGGCATGAATTGCTCTGTAGGAACTGGCCCAAAATATTGAATGGATATATGGCTAAAGATTTCTCACATATGTGGTTACCTTGGAGAGAGTTGTCTAATCAAGTCAAGATTGAAGTAGATCTAGGGATGAGGCATATGATTACTGAGTATCATCAAAACAATGAATTGTTGTACACCAATGTAGAGCCAGGTGTTTATAGAACTAGGATTCTAGAGGTCACAATGGAAGAAGTTATGATGTGCAACCACAGGGATGAAAATAGTGAAATAAAGGTAATCATTCCAAAGATAGATTATTTAATTGAGTCTGATTATGAAATATTAGATGAAGATGGAGGAAGCAGGTTAACTATATTTGAGGAATTTTTTTTCTAAGGAGATCCATCGGTACCAATTGCAAGGAATTCCCCTCAGATAAACTTTTTTGAAGGGATGGTGCAGATTGCATGAAGCTCCACACTCAGAAACAACTTGTGCATTATGTATGGAATTAGGAAATAGAAAAGAGTGCCTATATTCAAGAAATCAATTAAACATGCCAAGTAAAATCCTTAAAGGAACAAAGCTTTAGATTGAGGAGGCAGGCCATGCAATGACAACTCAGGTTCCTGAAATGTAATGATTTGAGTCAAAAGGGGCTGATGTTGTCCCAACATAGGTTGTGATGAAGAAAGCTAGAATTACAAATAATTATGCTAGTGAAAATGCTAGTGATACAGGTATTCATTTTTTCATGCTATTCAGACATCAGAATATCTGGATGTTCCAATTTTAGAACAAATTGAGGATCTAGACATGGATACTGCTAATATGTAGGGCATATGGATATGTATTTACCTGATATTCATACACCTAAATGTCTTGATATTGTTATTTTTGAGAAATAGGGGCCGCATGTTGTTTTTGAGAAGTCACCTAATCTGAAATGGATTACAGGAGGAAGCACGACTAGAGTTAAGAAGAAAAAGGGTCTGGATAAAGTTCCCCCAGATGATAGGCCTTGAATGCTATGATTTGATGGATTCAAGTCTAAACAGGGAGCATGAGTAGGAATTGATCCTATAAATCCATAGGGAAAATCATTCTTAGCTGCCTACAGGTTACAGTTTCATTGCACCAATAACATAGCATAATACGAAGCCTTAATTCATGGCTTGCTATTCACAATGAAAAAGAAGTTTAAAGTCCTTCACAGCTTTGGAGATTCAGACTTGGTAGTTAAGTAGGTAAGAAACATATATTTGTACAACTAAAAGTGATTATACGGTTATAGGCACAAGGTCTGAGATTTGATCGAAAGTGTTGATGCTTTCAATATCACCCATGTCCCAAGGAAGTTCAATCACCAAGCAGATGCTTTGGCCACAACTACTAGTACACTAGAACCTTTAACTGTATCTAGGATGAAAATATTTTTAGTTAAACTGGTGTCAGCACCATAAATCCTAGATAATGTCACCAATTTCCAAGTATTTGAGGATGATCAACACATCCTAGATTTCATTTCCAATAGAGATATTTTTGAAGCTCGGGTACTAGATGAACACAACAGAGATGATCCAAGTTGGGATGCAAAGGACATTATCAACTTACAAGTTAATAATATTCCAAAAGAAATGATAGAGCTTGGAAGGTTATTTGATATGGATGGTGTAGTCAAGAAAAAAGACCTTCCCAAAGTAGGAGGAGATTATGAGCCTATAAACATAGGTGAAAATTTAGAAGTTAAAAATGTAGTGATTGGAAAACTATGTACCCTTGAGGAAAGAGAAGGGATAACTCTATTGAAATACACAATACAACTAAGAGGGGGGGTGAATCAGTTGTCACAAAAACTCCATATAAATATCAAACCATCAACTACTTAATTACTCATAATCATATTTAACAATGAAAGCATGAAACCATAGACTTAATCACAATCACACATTCAACATAGGAGACACCATATTTTTATGTGGAAAACCCTATAAGGGAAAAACCATAGTGGGTATTAGCCCACAGAAATATATAAGTTATACCAATACCAAAAATTAGAGGCTCACTACCTACGGGGCTCACTGCCCAAAATGCTCACTGCAAAGAATGGCTCACTGCCAAGAACGACTTACTACCAAGGGGTGGCTCACTGCCAAGAACAACTCACTACTAAGGGGTGGCTCACTGCCAAGGGGCTTTGAACTGATTTGATAGCATCTACTCTATGCCTGATTTCAGTTCCATTGAAGTGCAATATTCTTTCTCTATTATGCTCTTCTTACTCTTTGAACTTATCTCCTCATTTTTGACACTCTTCATTTTTTGCAATTACATTACAAGTCTTTATACAAGTCATCAACCTTGGAATGTATATCAAGGTCAAAAATATATTCATCAACTGTTGGAACAATATCCAAGGTTGGCATTACAAAAACATACATAGAAATAGGTCTGGACCTAATACAGAAATTAGCTAAGGGAAAGATGTAAAGATGTATGTTCATCATGCCATGCCTTAGCTGAGACTCAAATGCAATCCTTCACATTATGACATGCTTCTACAATCTTCAAGGCATCTCTGCAAATAGTGAAATCAACCAAGTCATCCAAGACCAGTGAGCTAGGTCTACTAAGAACATTCTTCATCCACGATCCAATTTTCTCTTTGCGGACCAATCCAAGGGTAGGAACACGACCATGAGACATCCACAAGCACATTGAGATCATCAAGAACAACTGCATAGCTTTTAACCACTCTGCAAAGAAGATTCTTCAAACCGGAGCACATAAACACCACTGCTAGCATTGCCATAAGGAAAAGATCACTTGCGGACCACTAGATCATGAACCATTGGAACTGAAGGACCATATCATCATCTTACACTTAACTCTAGAACCGCAAACCAAAATACTTCAATGTGGAGGAATACAGAGCATAACAATTTCTCCCTGTCACCACCAAACATACAGAAAAGTAGTTTTCACTCTGGTGAACATAGTTCACTCAGATCTTCATACTAGAGGCTCAAACTTGGAACATAGCATCTTAAGACAAGCCTATAAATAACTTCCAATCTGGAGACAAAGATATTATTCTATAGGAAATGCAGAGCAATCTATTGGACTATTTTTTATAGACAAATATATTCTTCAACATATTGTTTCTATCGGAGGGGCAAATTTTCTCAATATCCTCAATATCAGGCTTTCCAACACTTACATAGGCATCTAACTCATTACAAGCAATCATCAAGACAAGAGCATAGTTGGCACCAATGACAACACTGATATTTTGACATCAATGACAACACCGGTTAGGCACATACTTGCAACAAACTCAAGCCCTAAAGGACTATATTCATGTGATAGCATGGACATATGATGAACTAAAGAAATATGATACTTCAATCATGATGCACACTATTTCATTGAAATCTGATGCAAAGTAATTTAGGTAAAAGTAGAGACATGTGAATGCATTAATAGAGCCTCTCATATTCAAACAAATCAAGAAATTGTTGGTTTCTCGAATAATTTTTCCTATTAGACACTCCACATGGGTAGCTAACTTAGTGCTAGTGCACAAAAAGAATGGTGACATCCCATTATGGGTTGATTTCAGGAACCTGAACAGGGCATCTAAGAAAGATAATTACCCTTTACCTCCCTAGATGAAGTATTACAAATGGTAAATGGAGCCCAGATGATGTCCTTTATGGATGGTTTTTCAGGCTATAACCAAGTTATGGTGGATAAGATAGATAGTTTGAAGACTGCATTCACATCAAAATGGGGAATTTTTGCTTACAAAAGAATGCCATTCAGTTTGATAAATGTAGGTGCAACATTTTAGCATGCGATGGATATAGATTTTAGAGGCTTGGTAGGTCAGTGTATCATTATATACATGGATGATTTGACTATGTTTTCTAAGGTCAGAAAAGATCACATTGGGGACCTAAGAAGAGTATTACAGAGATGTGAATAGTACAGTATCTCACTGAACCCCAAGAAATGCATCTTTGGCATTACTACTGGTAAGTTGTTAAGACACTTGGTATCTAAGAATGGAATAACTATTTATCCACATCAGGTCAAATCCATTATGAAGCTTCAATTGTCTAGAAGTAGGAAGGAACTGAAATCATATTTTTGTAAGATTAATTTTTGTTTGGAAATTTATAACAGGTTTTGCTAAGATAGTAAGACCTCTGAATGCCATGTTGAAAAAAGATGCCCAAATAGAGTGGACACTAGAAGCTAAAGCAACATTTGAGAAAATAAAGAAGGCTATTGTGGATGCTCTAGTATTGAATAGTCCTGATTATACCAAAGCATTTTATATATATTCATTTGCTTCTAGCCATACAAGTGCTATGGTGTTAACACAAAGGAATGAAGAAAAGGAAGATAAACCCATCACATTTATGAGCTTCTCATTCAAAGATGATGAGTTGAAATACGTGGATGTAGAAAGACAAGATTTATCCTTAGTCAGGGTAGTGAAGAAATTTAGACATTACATCCTGAGGAGCAGGGTAATTGTTGTTGTACTAGACTCAGTAGTCAAAATGTTGTTAATATAGAGTGAACCTAGGGAAAAGAGAGCTAAATGGATCACAGTTCTAGAGAAATATGACATGGAAATTACTCCCATGATATTAGTCAAGGGAGAGGCCCTCATTCAAATGATTGTAGAAATTGATCTGAATTTAATCAGTTAGCAATATATACTAGATTTGAGTCACCAAGATGACTAGTCTCTAGGTATCGGGCACATTCTAATCACAGGCAGATGCCCAATAGATATGAAATCATCCTAGAGACAAGCCCTAAAGATTAAAGATCATAATTATATGATAAAAGGGGGAGTTTTATTCAAGAAGAATCATGAAGGAATATACCTTCGATGTCTAGATAAGCAGAAAGAAACCAAAGTTCTACAAGAATTACATGACAAATTTGGTACTACTCATGGGTCCTATTTAGCTACAACTCATACAATCCTTAGAGATGGGTATTATTGGCCAACAATCTTTAAGGATACAATTGAACATATCAAATACTGCTATACATGCCAGGTAGCTACAAATAGAGAGAGATATGTAGCTCAACCCCTGCAACCAATAATGGAGATGCATCCATACACACAATGGGGCGTGGATTTCATAGGAGCCATCAATCCTCCATCATATACCAAACACATGTTTTTTCTAACTATTACTAATTATTGTACCAGGTGGACAGAAGCAGTGAGTAGTAAGACATGCACAACTGAGGATGTGATCAAATTCCTTGAAAACAATATTATCAAGTGTAGGTTTCGAGTTCTATATGCCTTGGTATTTGATAATGATCCTGCATTTTCATCATTAAAGTTTTCTAATTGGGTTTTTGAATATGGTATAACACTAAAATTTTCATCCAATTATTATCAAGGGAATGGTCTAGCTGAGTCTACCAATAAAAATTTATTGAACATCATTAAGAAATTGGTAGAGGAGAATCCTAGGGAATGCAACACCTTGTTGAAGTATGCCCTATGGGTAGATAGAACCAGAGTCAAGTAAGTCCTAGGGAATTCTCTGTACTAGCTAGTTTATGGGGTAGATCCAATTTTGCCAAGTAATTTGAAAATCCCCACCTTACAATTCACGTAGGAATACTTAGGACTAGAGAATAAAATAGAAATTCATTTACTATAGTTGTTACATTTAGAAGAAAAGAGGGATCAAGCAATTGATCACTTCTCTAAACATCAGACTATTATCAAGCATTGGTTTGACAAGAGAGCCAAAGTCAAAGCATTTAGAACATCTGATCTCATCTTATCTTGGGATAAAGCTAATGAGAAGAAAGGAGACCATGGAAATTTTGATAAACTATGGACTGGTCCCTTTCACATAGCAGAAATATTGGGAGATAGTACATACAGACTGAAAACATTGACAGGGGCAGATGTTCCATTGCATGTTAATAGATAGTTCCTAAAACACTATTTGTAGGCCTGATTCATGTAAAGTTAGAAATTTGTGTATATGTATAGTTGCTTGTATAGTGTTTTGTTTGCTTTGTGTTTTTTTGCTTGGTTGTGTTGTTTTCTTGTTTGGTGAGTCCCTATTTAGTTAAGCATGATGTTGGACATCTTTCACTATAGAAAGGCTTTATAATTTCTAAAATTTAGGACAAAAATTCAAATCTTTGCATAGGCTATGACCCTTGCATGTTATAGTTATATCGATTTACTCTATGAAATGATTGTCATCAATCAAAATAAAATTTATCGAAGGAATCATCCGATAAACATATTTAACATTCCTAGGACTGGTTAAAAATGCTAGGGGTATGTGCTAAGTGAAAAATCTAAAGGTTTGCCCATGCTTCCATTGTAATTCCTAGCCTGGGAGTAGATCCCATTACTGTACAAATAATGAGCTGAAATGATGTTGTAGACACCTAAATTTGACCACTTTATCCCAATCAAGTCGTGATTCCCTAAATTGATCATTTATCTCCAGATTGACTATTTATCTATTGCAAGTATGGGACTAACCAATGTTGTCATTGATGTCAACATACTCTTGTTGCATTAATATTAAGGATTGGATGAGCTGTGTGCTGAGGATATTGAGAAAATTAGTCTTAATCAGGAACAGAGAAGAACAGTGAAGATAGTAATTTAAACGTCCAAGATAGGATGAGGATCAGAGGATACGGTTTAAAGGGTTTTTAGATATGTGTCTTAAGGTGATCTAGTAGAGATTTCAGAGGTCCACATGAACATTTGAAGAAGTTGTGGCCACTCAAGTAAAACTAGTTCTGGCAGGTGTTCAAAGGTGATAAAGTGACACAGACAGGTCTGGTGAGATCTGAAAATGCATTATTCTGTTCTACAAATTTAAGGGAGTGTTGAGTAAGTCCTTGTGAAGTGTCAACTCAATTGGTTAGTGGTATGGAGGTCCGCAAGCATCTATTTCTTTGTGACAATGATGACAGACTATGTTCTTGAGGTTCCAGATGAAGGAGAGAAGGACTTCAGTAAGCAGATGAAATATGGATGTTCTTGGTAATTAGCCAAGCTT
The DNA here is from genome assembly GCA_027924645.1 of Cunninghamia lanceolata. NCBI lineage: Eukaryota > Viridiplantae > Streptophyta > Pinopsida > Cupressales > Cupressaceae > Cunninghamia > Cunninghamia lanceolata. The sequence continues at coordinate 6,051,688 of BSBN01001807.1, forward strand.
GTGAAGGTCTTTAGATCATGTCCAGTTCATGTCGGTGGTCCGCATTGGAGTTGGATCTCACAATTAAAGAATAACTTTTGGATGATGGTGTTCTTCCTAAGACTGGCCGATCAGATGAGTTACACATATTGCAGATGTCCTTGTAGATATTTGCATACTTAGATGATTATTCCTAAGTTGATGTCTTGTATAAATAAGGGATTGGGAAGTGATTTCAAAGGTGTTCTTGTGGAGATGAGAGTGTGGTAGCAAGGAGAAGAGAGAAAGGCAGAGCAGAAGTATTGGGCTTAAATGGATCTGATTCAAGCATGGTGAAGATGCTATTTTCTAGTTCAAGTAGGTGATACTTATTATTTTGTAGACAGTGTGTCTCTTATAGGTAGTGAGCCTCTTGTGAGCAATGTGCTTGGGCAGTGAGCCCTAATTGGCATGTGCCGTTTTGTTCTTTCTATTCATCTAACAAAGAATACAATCTTGGGTTAATCACCCCATGGTTTTTCCCTTAACCAGGTTTTCCATGTCAAAATCTTGGTGTCTCATGTGTTAATGTGTTTCTACTATTGATTTATTGCATTGTACTTCCATGATTGATTTATTATTATTCTACTAAATTACAAAGTGAAGTTAAGTGTTTAATTGGAAGAAAGTTTTGTACAATTGATTCACCCCCCCTCTCAGTTGTCTGCCCTAAATCTAACAATTGGTATTAGAGCTAAGTTCCTCTAAAAGAGCTTAACTACTTGAGGAGATCTAGGATGCCATCCTACAAGAAGGATAGCCTGAAGTTTGATGGAACCAATTTTAATCTTTGGAAGAGTCGCATGAAATGTCACTTGCAATGTATGGGAATGCAGTACTAGACCATGGCTTCAACGAAGTATACTCCTCCACAGGGTGGCCCAAAAGCCCCAAATGAAATCACAGATGCTAAAAACAATCTGCAGACTATAGAAGCTCTTCTAAATGCATTATTTGATTCAAAGCTCTCAAATGTTGTTGACCTACCAACTCCTTTTGAGATTTGGGAAAAACTAGAACTTTTGCATTAAGGCAACAAGTATGTTAAATGTGCAAGGTTACAAAGTCTAAAAGGAAAATTTGAAAATCTAAAGATGAGAGAAGATGAAAATATCACTACTTTTATGGCAAGAGTAAATGAGCTTGTTTGTGGAATTAGAAATTTTGGTGGACTCTTGGATGAAAATGAGATTGTTGACAAAATTCTTAGATCCCTTCCTGCTTCTTATAAAATCAAGGTTGCTGCCATTGAAGAATTTAGAGCCCATACAACTGTCACAAGAGATCAATTAGCTGGTAAATTGGCTACATTTGAAATGATCGAGTTTGGAGATGCCCCTCCCAAGACTGAATCTGCATTCAAAGCTAGTGCCTCTATAAAAGGTAAACAAAGGATTGATCCGGGAGAGAACTCTTCAAGGAAGCTATCATGGTATGAAAAAACAAGAAAAGACCTGAAGAAGAAGAAGCAAAAACTGCTCAACTTGAAGCTCTTATTGCAAAAAGACTACCAAGAGGATCTAGTAAGTATGAAGGGAAGCTACCTTTTAAGTGTTTTAACTACAATAAGATTGGTCATTTTGCCTCAAGATGTCTGAAAATATTTTTAAAGCCAAATCCTAACAGATCAAGGTTCCACAAGAATTGTTACTATGTTCATGAGGAAGATGATAATGAGGGAGTAATAGATGATGAATCAGAGACAGGAAACAAATTTGGAAGTGATTAGGTGTTTATTGCCATCAAGGAAGAAGATCCAATTCCCTCTGAATCTGTCAATCATAAGGTTGTAGAAAGAGATCTGGGTGCCCAAGTTGAAGAAAAGGATGCTCTCATTATATGACAGGTGACAAAAATAAGTTCATAGATTTGGAAAGGTATGAAGGAGGAGTGGTAAAGTTTGGTGATAGTTCTGGTGGTAGAATCAGAGGTAGAGGAACTATCTCTTTTGATGGAAGGAACAAAACCAGTAATGTACTATATGTTGAAGGATTGAAGCACAATCTTCTTAGTGTTGGACATTTGTTGGACAAAGGCTATGATCTCTGATTCAGGAATGGAAAATGTAAAATCTTTGAAAGTTTTGGAACATAGATTGCATCCAGTACTCAAACTAAAGGTAATATCTTCCACTTGGTTGGTACTGGTAAAAGTTGCTTATTTGTTCAAGTTGATCAGAGCTAGTTATGGCATAGGAGGATGTGTCATGTGAATTTTGATAATATCATCAAGATAAGCAATACTCAGGCTATAAGAGATCTTCCAAAATTGGTGAAACCTACTAATAGCTTGTGCAAAGAATGTCAGTTGGGTAAGCTGAGTAGAGTCACATTCAAGAGTAAGGAATCGTCTTCTATTAGATTATTGGACTTAGTTCATATTGATCTTTGTGGTCTAGCAAGAATCAGGAGTGTGCAAGGTGATAGGTACTTTATGTTACTAATTGATGACTATTCCCAGATGATGTGGGTAACCTTTCTGAAAGAGAAATCAGAAGCTCTTGAGAAATTCAAAATATTCAAGGCTATGGTAGAGAATGAAACTGGATTAAAATTGAAATATCTGAGGTCTGATATAGATGGAGAATTCACATCTGGTGAGTTCATAGAGTTCTGTGAGAAACATGGAATAAAGAGACAATTGTCTTCTCCTAGGACTCCATAGCAGAATGGAGTAGTAGAGAGAAAGAACTGGACCATCCAAGAAGGATCTAGGACAATGATGATGGAAGTAAATGTTCCTCAAATCTATTGGAGAGAAGCTGTCAGCACTGCAGTCTATACTCTCAATCAAGTTCAAATTAGAAGCAATACCGGTAAGACTCCTTATGAACTTTGGTTTGGCATCACTCCTACTGTGAGGTATTTTAGAGTTTTTGGTAGCAAATGTTACATTAAGAGAGATGAAGATTTAGGCAAATTTGATGCTAGAAGTGATGAAAGAATTTTCTTGGGTTACTCTACTCAAAGAAAAGCATACTAGTGTTATAACAAGAGACTAAGAAAGACGATAGAAAGTACAAATGTGAAGGTTGATGAAGGAATTGAAAAACCCTCAAGGTTTTATGAATATGATGAAGATGATCAAAATGGTGTTCTAACTAAAGGAGCCCAAGCCTCTTTTGAGATTCAGATCCAAATTAATATGCTAAATCATGAAGAAGAGATAAGTTTGAATGAGCCTGATCAAGAAGCAGAAGTGCAAGAAACTCTCAAAGTTCCTAGGTATGTAAGACTAAATGACTCTAAAGATCAGATCATATGTGATAAAAGCAAAGGTGTACAAACAAGAAGGAGAATTGCTCAAGATTCAAATGAGTATTGTTTGATTTCAAAGATTGAACCTAAGATAGTGAATGAAGCTTGCAATGATGAAAACTGGATAAAGCAATGGAGGAAGAGCTGATGCAAATTGAGAAAAATCACACCTAGGATCTTGTTCCCAGACCTAGAAACAAAGATGTGATTGGAACAAAATGGGTCTTCCAGAACAAATTGAATGAAGTTGGTGAAGTAATCATAAATAAAGCCAGATTGGTCTTTAAGGGTTACTCTCAAATAGAAGGAGTTGATTTTGAAGAAACTTTTGCTCTAGTGGCAAGAATTGAAGCAATCATATTATTTCTTGTATTTGCTTCTTTCAAGGATTTCAAGGTATATCAGATGGATGTCAAGTCTGCCTTCTTGAATGGTGACTTAGAAGAAGAAGTGTACATTGAGCAATCAGATGGATTTCAATTGTCTGATCATGGTGATATGGTCTACAAGTTGAAGAAAGCACTATATGAACTAAAGCAAGCCCCAAGAGCCTAGTATGAAAGATTAGATAAGCATCTTTTGAAGATTGGTTTCAAAAAAGGTACTGCTGACAGTAATTTATATTTCAAAATTGATCATGAAAACATCTTGATTGTTGAAGTGTTTGTGGATGATATTATTTTTGGAGGAAGAGATAGTATGTGTAAAACTTTTGCAAATCAAATGAAAAATAAATTTGAGATGTCCATGCTTGGGGAAATGAATTTCTTCTTGGGTCTACAAATCACTCAAACAAAGAAAGGAATCTTCATTTCTCAGACTAAATATGTAAAAGAATTATTTTAGAAATTTGGGATGGAAGACTCAAAACCAATGAATACTCCCATGGCAACCAGATGTAAAATGAGCAAAGATGATGACTCTCCTATGGCTAATCAGACAAAGTACAAGTCAATGATTGGAGGATTGTTGTATCTCACTCACACTAGACTTGACATTATGAATGTTGTTGGTCTTGTTGCTAAATTCCAAGCTGATCCTTGAGAATCTCATGTCATGGCAATCAAGAGAATTTTTAGATATCTAAAAGAGACAATTGAGTATGGTTTGTGGTATCCCAGAGATCATGATTTCTCTCTTCATGCATATATAGATGCGGATTGGGCAGGAGATGCGGATGACCAGAAGAGTACCAGTGGTGGAGCATTCTTTTTGGGGAAGAGATTGGTTTCTTGGTTAAGTAAGAAACAAGAGGCAATATCTCTGTCCACAGCTAAAGTAGAATATATTGTAGTAGTAGGTAGTTGCAATCAAGTTTTATGGATGAAGCAGATGCTAAGAGACATTAGAGTGGAGTATGAAGAGCCTATCACAATCTTTTGTAATAATTCAAGTGCAATAAATATATCTAAGAATCTGGTGTTGCATTCAAAGACTAAACATATATCCATCAAGTTTCACCTTTTGAGAGAGCAAGTGAATAAGAATGAAGTCAGATTGGAGTTTGTGCCTTCCAAGGATCAGATTGTAGACATCTTTACTAAACCTCTACCTAAGGACTCTTTTGAGTATCTCAGAGAGAAGTTAGGGGTTATTGCCCCTCCGGTCATGAACTAAGATGCACTGATGTGCATCAGTCCGGTGGATATCATAGTCATATCTTGTGGTCCGGATCGATGATGGGGAGATGCTACTCAGGGGGAGCAGATGGTATGATTCTAAAATGGTGGAATTGCAAGTATACGCCCTTTGCCATTGATGTCAAAGGGGGAGAGAAGACATGTGAAAAACAAGTGGTTGCTGATCAAAGGGGGAGCAATTAAGGAAAAGAAGACATGTGAATGGTTGTTGTTGATAGGGGGAGTTGTGTCAGTAAGAAAATTTTCTTGTCTGGATGGTCAAAATAATTTTTCACATCATATGTTGCCATCAATGACAAAGGGGGAGATTGTTTCAAGTATGGGACTAATCGGTGTTGTCATTGATGTCAACATAATCTTGTTGCATTAATGACAAGGATTGGATGAGCTGTGTGCTGAGGATATTGAGAAAATTAGTCTTAATCAGGAACAGAGAAGAATAGTGAAGACAGTAAGGTAAAAGTCCAAGATAGGATGAGGATCAGAGGATGTAGTTTAAAGGGTTTGTAGATATGTGTTTTAAGGTGATCCAGTAGAGATTTCAGAGGTCCATATGAATATTTGAAGAAGTTGTGGCTGCTCAAGTAAAACCGGTTCTGACAGGTGTTCAAAGGTGACAGAGCGACACAGACAGGTCCGGTGAGATCCAGAAATGCATTATCCTATTCTACGGATTTAAGGGAGTGTTGAGTAAGTCCTTGTGAAGTGTCAACTCGATTGGTTAGTGGTCTAGAGGTCTGCAAGCATCTATTTCTTTGTGACAGTGATGACAGACTATGTTCTTGAGGTTCTAGATGAAGGAGAGAAGGATTTCAATAAGCAGATGAAGTATGGATGTTCTTGGTAATTTAGGAAAGCTTGTGAAGGTCTTGAGATTGTGTATAGTTCGTATTGGTGGTCCGCATTGGAGTTGGAACTCACAATTAAAGAATAACTTCTAGATGATGGTGTTCTTCCTGAGACTGGCTGATCGGATGAGTTACACATCTTGCGGATGTCCTTGTAGATTGTTTTGACTTAGAAGATTATTCCTAAGTTGATGTCTTGTATAAATAAGGGATTTAGAAGTCATTTCAAAGTTGTTCTTATGGAGATGAGAGTGTGGTAGCAAGGAGAATATCAAAAGGTAGAGTAGAAGTATTGGGCTTAAATGGAACTGATACAAGCATGGTGAAGATTCTATTTTCCAGTTCAAGTAGGTGATACTTATTATTTTGTAGATAGTGTGTCTCTTGTAGGTAGTGAGCGTCTTGTGAGCAGTGTGCTCAGGTTGTGAGCCCTAATTGGCATGTGCTATTTTGTTCTTTCTATTCTTCTAACAAAGAATACAATCTTGGGTTAATCACCCCGTGGTTTTTCCCTTAACTGGGTTTTCTACATCAAAATCTTGGTGTCTCATGTGTTAATGTGTTTCTTCTCTTGATTTATTGCATTGTGCTTCCATGATTGATTTATTATTATGCTGCTGAATTACAAAGTGAAGTTAAGTGTTTAATTGGAAGAAAGTTTTGTACGACTGATTCACCCCCCTCTTAGTTGTCTGCCCTAAATCTAACATTATCCTCTAAATTTGATCAATTCTCCCCCAATTACCCTAAACCATCCTAATTATCCTATTCATGATTAGCTATTCCTTGATTTATCATATTTGCCTAATTGGCCCAAATTATCAGGAATTGAGCCTATCAAATTATTCCTCATTGTCCCTATTTAACCCTAATTTCCCCTCATTTTCCTCCATTTTCCCCAATTTCTTTCATTTTCCCTAATTTTTCCCATATTTTAATCATTATTCTTAAATCCTAAACCTATTTTCACTCATCACATGATTTAATTATTAAATATTAATTAAATCCTCATTTTTCTCTCCATAAATGAATAAAAGAAATATAAAAATTCTTTTATTTTCTAACCTAACCACTTTATAATGATATCCTAAAAATCTAAAATCTAATTAATAAATACCTTTTATTCTCCACCCTTGATCGTACAACCACTTAACCACTTCGATCTTGGTCTTTCATCTCCTGTTCAATCTCAACCATTGATTTTCCTCGCTAAAATCTATAAATTAGTATATCGAGGGGTATTTTCATCATCCATCTCTTGTGCAGTATTATGCTATCAGTCTGAGAATCCACATCTTGTCATTTCAAAGCAAATCCACTTGTTTGAAGTGTAACACAATTGAAATATGGGTAATATCATTTTGTTTTTGCATTTTGTGTTTCAATTTCATGCTTAATCGAAGGCATATTTGATATAGATTTAAGGTTCTAAATAGTATATGAAATCTTTCATTTGATCTATATTTTGTGTGTACATTTGGTGAACCTGACGTGAATGCATCTTTCTTAATCTTTCATTGTTGCAAGTGTTTTTGAGGACTTTGTGCGGAAAAGTTATAATTTTGTGATTTTTTTTAGTTTTTGGCCTTTTTGGCTCCTTGTGCATCTGTACGGTTTGTACCTTTTTGTATGGTATTTTCTCAGCTTTGGTGTGTTCTCTATATACACTAGATCATAGTTCTGACTCTTGGGTTGCATTATTATTGGTTAGACATTATACTTTTTTGCAGTGTTTCTATTCATTAATCTATTATGGATTTCCTTTGTCTTGATGATTGTAGAATTTGTATTCCTTGTGCAGGAGTTTGGTATTGGTCACCAAATATTACATAACTATGTTATTCATGGAAAAATTCATGGTTACATAATGGAGTTGGTGGTGGTTAGATTTTGAAGATTAACTTATTTTTAATACGGTTGTTAGTGTTAAATCTTTGCATTAACATTATTATGCATTGACATCGGTGAGCAGCTAGTTTTCAATTTCTGGTTTTTAGTAGTTTTTATTTGAAATCTCTAGTAACAATCAACTTAATTGTTATCATTAGTTGTTACTTTGTTTTGATTTCTATGGTCACAGTTTGTTAATTTTGATGGAGACTGTTATAGACTAAAGGTTCAACACTAACATTTCTAGTTGTTTCCTATTACTAGATGTTGTTGCTACTATTAATTGACATTGAAATTGTAAACCGCAATATAGACTATTAACATATTCTATGAATATTCTATTCCTTGGAACTCATCGAATGTGATAGATAAATGGTTTTTAAAAATCCACAAGGCCAAGGAAACCTATGGTTTTTCATGCTTTTGTTCATTAAATTCTTTATAGAAATCTCTCAATGCTATAAACCATTTCCTTCTTCAATCTTATTTTAAAGTTCTCGAGCTCTAGCCAACAACGATTTGTTTCTAGTTCTTGTTTCTTGCCTGGTAGAAACAAGACAATGTCATTGGTAATACATAATTAGTGAAGCACTTAGGTTTTTTTTGGTTACTTTTATAATGTTTGAGCATCCCTAAATCTATCTTGGCAATAGACATTTTCCATGTTATGATTTCTTTGACTAAAAATTTTCATGGCTCCATGAGTTTTATTTTGAATTCAACATCTTTGGCCTTTTGTGAGAAAGAAGCCTGACGATTTAAAAATTTCAGACAATATTGTGGGTGCCTTAGTGGTTCCTGGATCAACAAAACAGTTTATTTTTGCACCTAATGGTTGGAAGGAATTCTCCTTATATGGCAACAGTAGAAGGCACTTTTTGATATTTATTTTTCACTTTCGAGTTGTCTACAACTTGGCCAAATTCATTGACAAAGTGAAAAACTAAGATAACACAATTCCTAAGCTATAATTTCTTTTAATTGATATGCATTTAATAGGTGTTCAAGTTTTAACACTAAATCAATTGTTACATTCAAAGCTGTGATGTTTCACTAGAAGATTTCTTATTTATCAAACAACATTAATCCTTCATTATTATAGGTGTAGTTTTAATTGCCAAGGAGAAATGTTGATATTTTATGTCATGATAATTACCTGAGACTAAGTATTTTTTGTGTAATCAATCATTGTCAGCTACAACCAGTTCAAAATCATCAGATTTTGTCAATTATCAATGGTCAACTAATCACTAGAGTGCTTATTTTTAGCCCTTAGAGGTTGTTTCATTCAAACAAACATAACTTTTACATTACTCATCAGATTTTCATGATTTTGTAGGTGTTGGAAATCTATTTCTAGGCTCTTCATAGTAGTATAATCATTTCTTTTAGATTCTACCCTAGTTTTTAGGTATACTTGTTTGAAATATAGCCTTTTGTTTTGAAGCATCAAACTTTATTCTTCTTGCTGTGCATTTAATGTATTTATGTGGTTGTTGTAGGACTGTTTATCTTGTACTAAATGCTTTTATTGTAGCCTTACGCTTGTCCAAGACATAATTTTACAAAATACTAACTAGTTTTATGGAACACTGCTATCAAAGACATAATCCTCTCTACTAGTTTAGCTACATTAAATTAGTGTAGTGGGAATTAACATTTGTATGCCATGTTTGTTTTGCTTATAGATGTATGCTTTCCCGTCATGCCCTAGGGTGACCTTGGGGATCAAAAGTCTATATTCAAGAATTTTACTTGCTTTTAAGTGTTTTTCTAAAGGGGTTTTCTTTATTGTGTATGCTCTCCCCTCGTGCCTACTATGATCTTGGGTGATCAAAAGAAAGGGTTAATTTCTTCTTAGGAGGCCCCTACTTGGGGATTTCATTACCCCAAGGGATGACCTCAATTACGTGTTTCAGTGTGGGATAGAAACATTACAAGAATCAAAAGACTCTCTTTAAAGGAAGGACCCTTTCACCTCTAAGAAAAAAACCTTTGGATACTTGGTCTACCAAGACTCATGTGGTTTAGCATCAGTTGATTGGGACACCCCCATTCATAGACTCATCCCTCATACCTCATGTATATTGGGACATCCCCTAGAAGCCTATACTATCCTAGCTTAAGACCTTTTGGCCATCATACCTTGTAGTGCACCACTGCAGAGGAGTGGAATATGCTCACCGTACCATTATAGTTGAGATAGTCATTACCTTGGGCAAGACAAAAGTCTCCTTGGTAAGGGAGTAAGGTGGTCCATGACCTTTCTTTCCATATCTATCCAATCTATAGTACCGAAGGTATTAATTGGGGTGGGAATCCTGGTTCTCTTTGAGTTGGGATTGGCCCATGCCCACTTTGTGAGATCTACAAGGTATGATACTCCCACTTGAATAATTTATAGGGTGCTCATGTGCTTGGTGTGTTTTCTTGTCGAAATGAGTAAAAACCAATAAGTCTTTGTCATCTTGAAAAGTCATACTTGGCCATTGTGTCTTTTTATTTGTTAAAATCTCTTGCCAATTCATAGTTAGTCACATTTTTATAGGTAGGTCTTCCTTGTAGTTCTAAAACTTTAAACTTGTAGTTGAGTTTAAACATTCGACTTTGACGAGAACATGATCACCTTCTTATGTAAAGGTTGAAACCAATTTGGGTACACTTTCCTTATCACATCTTACATTCATTATCCTTGAATAACTTCTCATTCTCATTCTATCCATATTAATTGTCTATCCTTCTGAATTGACAACTAAACTCAAAACCAAGACCTACTTCTAGTATTATCCATTTCATCTTGCTTTCTTAAGAATTTGCCTTTCTTAAGCATAACCCTTCAATCCATTTCTTACTTAAGAACTTGCCTATCTTAAGTAGAGATATATTGTCCTACCTTCGAATAGGTCAGGTCTTATAATCCAAGTTTTAGTTTAGTTTTGCTAAGCCAAATCTAAATCCTCACAAATTATCTCCATTCACATCAACCTTAATAGCTCAACACAAGTTTCTCTCAAAGTCAATATTTTGCTCAATCAGGTTCGTGATTAGAATCTTACATCACAATTGTATTTCATGCTTCCTATCATAAGGTCTCAGAAAAAGAAAAGTATGGATTCCCATGAGAAAGATCCTACAAGATCTAGTCTTGGTTTTACTTTACAAGATGAGCCCATTTGAACTCATGATCTTCATAATGATAATGAAATGGAAGATTTTTTTGATCATCCTGAACATTGACCTAGATTCCAATAATTCCTAAAGGATGAAAGTACTCAATACATGATGAATCAATTCATTTCTCAAAATAAAGATGTATTCCTAGAACAACTTATCAGTGATGAAGCCAAACTTCGTCAAAATTTTGATAGGACAAAGTTAGACCAAATTATTCATCATGACTCTCAACCCCATACACGTGACAATCCCTTGGAATCAACTCAAAAGAGAGTAAGTTACCACTTAGAACAAACAAGTGGTGATGTTTGATTATCACCTCCTTTTTATGACCATGATTCATCTTCTAATCCACATCATAAAGATCATACTTTACTCTCTATACTTAAAAATCATCAAGGGACACATCATTCTAATCATATGAACTTGTCTCCACTTCAAGCTTCATCTTTTCACCATCAATATTTGTCACAACCACCTCATATTATTATTCCATCTCTAGTATCACAACCATATCTTTCTTCTCTTTCACATCCATCCCAATCTACTTTCCCATCAGTGTCTAATCTTTTTCATGCCCTTCCACCAATATCACTTCCTATTCTCTTCCATCGTTATCTATTTCTCAAGCTATGTCAACTATTCCACCTTATGTGTAGCAACATTCTAATAAGTATTTACCAAGTTTATATTATCTGAATACTTCTTATCAATTCACAACACCACCTTTGGCATCATATCATACAAATTGTCAAATGATGTTATCTTCTTCAAATCCACTTCAATCAACATTGCAACAACCACCACCCTTTCGATTAGTAATCTATATACCTCCCAACCCACCACTTGCAATGAGTTATTTTGATCAAGAGTGGCAAGACATGAAAAACACACTAAAAGGGTTACAAACTAGGACTCATCATAAACATTACAAATTCAAAGATTTATGTCCCTATCCTTTCGATTGTAGCATCAAAGTTACTCCTTTTCCTCCTAGTTCTGAAGTTCCTAAATTTGATAAGTATAAAGGAAAAGAAGATCCGCATGATCATGTCAAGGAATTTTTCATGGAATGTTAAGAGGTATCTTATAGTGATGTATACTTGCTACGTCTCTTCCCTTAAAGCTTCGGAGGTCAAGCTCTAGAATGGTTTTTGCACCGACCTCCAGGTTCCATCACTTCATTCGCTAACTTAGTGGAGAAGTTTGTTAGACACTTCTCCTACAATGTTCAACATGAATTAACGATGCTAGACTTATGCAATGATAAGTAGCAAAATGGTGAGAGCTTTGCTTCCTACTTGCAGTGATGGAGATGTCTTGCAAGTCAATTTCCTTGGCCTATTCTTGTAAAACAACTTGTTAGCATCTTTGTCCAAAACCTTCATCAAGAAATGTCCTTTCATCTCCAAGTACATTGTGTGTCAACTTTTGATGAGATCATTGAGAAAGGAATCACTATTGAGAAGGCTCTCATTGCAAAATTTTTAATCAAAATTTATAACAAGGAGAATAATCAATCACATGATAAACTAAAGTTTTGGACCAAGAACAAAAAAGTTGTTAATGGAGTTACTGATTCTAAACATGTCCAAATCACATCCCCATAATCAAAAGTTGTCTAAAATGTTCAAAAACCTAGTAATCTTACCATTCCAAGATGTCAATATACCCCTTTAAGGGAGCCCATAGATGTTGTCTTTCAAAAATTAGTGCAAGCAAAAATCATAACATTTCTTGTCACTCGACCATTTTATGAAAATAAACCTAATCCTGCATGGTATCGGGAGAATGAATATTGTGATTACCATCGTACTAAGGGTCATTCTACAAGCAAGTGCATGAAGTTGAAAAATTATATCCAAGATCTCATAGATCGAGGTGACATTGAAGTTGGAGGTACCTCATCTACTTCACCAGATGAGCAATTATGAATTTACCAAGATCCAATTTCAAATCATGGACAAGCTAAAACTTCTACATCTCGATATTATCATGACTGACATACACAAGCCAATAATGTCCATTATAATAAAACACCTTATTCCTATGATTTTGTTGTTGGTTGTCTTGATTTTACCAATGTTTGAGTCTCTACTATTAAAATCAAAACTACAGATTGTGGTGTTACTACAAGACATGGAAAAGTTACCATTCAAGGTCCTTTTTCATCCATACCATCCAAGGTCACTATCCAAGATCCTTCGTCATCCACCCCTTCCTAGTAAACTCTCTGATACAATTTCATAGATATATTAATAAAACTCCCATACAAATTTCCATTTTAGAGTTACTCTGAACATCTATTTATAAATATATCTTGGACCATGCCCTTCAAGAGTCAAAGGATCCTACTAATATTGACCCTTCACAGTTCCAAACTCTTGTGAACCATTTATCCTCTATATATCAGCTCTCTCTTAGTCAATAGGAAATGCCACCTATTGATCTGACCCATAATAAAGTTTTACATATCGAAGTGCTTATTTTGAAACATAAAGTTAAGAGAGTCCTATTGGATAATGGGGTAGGCTTAAATTTATGTACATTAAATCTCATCAAGCAATTGGGATACTTTGCATCTGATCTAGAGCTACATATTCTTACTATTAAGGCTTATGATAATGCAGCAAGTGATTCTGAGGGTACCATTTGTCTTCCCATTCAAGTGGGGCCTACTTTTCAACACATAGTTTGTCATGTTCTCAATATTGACCTTCCCTATAACATCCAATGCCCATCATTGTCCAAGTACCAATGTGGCTAGACATAGTGAAGTTAAATCTTCCTCTTCATATATATTGATCCTAATACACATGTTTCCACATCTCTCTCTCCCAAAGTCACCAAGGTCAAGATCATTAACAAGAGGTGTGGAGAGTATGAATTACATGATGCTTTTCATATCGGTAACTTACCTCTTTTTACACAGTCATTTGGACATCCCCAACAAAATTTTTCCAAAAGGGTACTTGAAATAAAAAAATTGGTCGAACAATATTTTTGTCTTCAAAGTTTCTAGATGAAGAGCATATTGAGGATTCTATTGATTCTTGGTTATATAAAGATGAATCAGAGGAAGAAGAGTCTACTCTTGAGCACTTAAAACATAATTATCCTATTCCTACACGCATGTGTGAGAACATTAGGTATAAGGGAAAGGGTCTTGGGCTCCATGAGCAAGGCATTCTTGAGCTTGTGCAAGTAGACTTTCATTTGGATGAAAGTGGGCTAGGATACACACCTTTTAGTATGGAAACCAATGTGCCTAATGCATTGTCTTTAGGTGTTGGAATGGTCTTTGACGATATCAACACCACTAAGGGATGGACCGTCAATGCCTCTTTCGATGATTTAGATCTCTTCAATCTTTTTCATGACACTGCCATCTTTACCATTGATTTAACCCTTAAATATCCATAATTAATCAATTGGGACCAACTGTTATGTCGTAAAATGTCTCCCTAGAACTTTTACCTCATAAGTTTATCTCCCAGGTCCTTTGTTTTGTATCTTGCATGTTCATTTTGACTCCCAATGAAGAATCCCTAAAAATCCATGTCAAATGGGGCTAAGGGGACCTTATTGAGTTGAATCCTACCTTGAAATAGGGGCCTAAGGCTTGGCCACTCATGCCCTAGTCCTGCCCTATTTTAAGTAGGTCCTAAATTTGAATGTCGGTTATGTGACCATTAAAAGGTTCCATTGTCGACATCTTAAGTTTGAATTATGAAATTAAAGTAGGAATACATATATAAGTATGTTTAGGGATTCATTTGTAAACTAGAAGATGATTATGAACTTTTGGCAAACTTATGATTTTAGAGGATTCAAGATATTCATTATTGCAGAGTAGAATATTGTTTTTGTGTTTGTAATTGTAGATTTAGCTTCATCTTCTCACGTGTTGAAGGATTTTCATCTACATGCAAGCTACACCTCCAAGGTGATATCAATTTGTGTTAAATCAATCATTTATAAAGTTATAAATTTGTTTTTGAAAGGAAGCTAGGAGTGCGGAAACGCTTCCTACACTAATCTATTGAGGAGAGGGCTATGCAAATTCAAATTTATCCTAACTATTACAGTGACATTAAACCATTAACGTGAGATATAGCAGCAAAACACAAGAGCTAGAAAGAAGATAGGAGAAGAGAGACAGAGATTTACGGTGGGGAAAACCCTTATCAGGTGAAAAACCCCACTCAGAAACTTGCACAATGTATTAACAAATCTGAAAGAATGTTTACAATACACTTGCAATGCAAGCTTTAGTGGTCTTTGACACTCATGTCTAGAGTCAATCTGATAGCATAATAGTACCTATAAACCTATGATACAAACTCCATCTTCAAGCACCTATTTAAATAGAACATACAAGGCAATTTTTTACCTTTCTTGGAATGGGCATCCAATATGGCATCTTGGACCAAAACCCATGCCTAGGGACACTTGGTCAACATTGTAGAATGTGTTTGACACTTGTCCATAGGTCCCATCCCAAAGAGATCACCACTTTCCACAATGGGCTATGAAAGATGCTCTTACGACACTTACGATCATCATAGAATCTGTCATAGCAGTTACAACTTACAGTTGTAAGAGAATCTGTCATACACATGCTATAAATAGCATATTCTCTTACATCACATCATATTCCACCTTAGGGTGCCCAAATATGCCTCATTCAAAGATTCTTCATGACACATGTCATTACTGTCTTACAAACTTCTATTCTCAACTCTTACATGTCATAGATCCGTCATAGGAATCTGTCATAACCATTTCAGTCAAACATTCCTTCCACAACATAGAAGATGCTGACACATGGCATAATATTCCTACCACTAAGTGGGATGCCTATCTCCTCATGTGAGGGCAAAATACTAAGTTGTCATAATCCATGTAGGATTGACAAATCACTGTGCCACATCCCATAATATGACAAAGTAGAATTTCCAATTATTTACATCATAGGCAATGAATAATAAATACAAACATTGCAAATGTAGAGGATTACTAAGTTTGAGACACCTTAATTCCCAACATTCTCCCACTTGTCAAACACCTTGTAAGAGCCAATAGAAAAATAGGATTTAACCTCTATAGGCCGAGAGGCCCATAGACTCCAAACACCATCTAAACTTCTCTGTGCCCACTGGTTTCATCAATGCATCTGCAACATTATTCAAATTATCTACCTTCTCCAAATTTACCTTTCTATCCTCAACCATGTCCCTCACGAAGTGAAACTGAACATCAATGTGCTTAGTTCTAGCATGGAAAGTTGGATTCTTTGCAAGGCAAATTGCACTCTAACTGTCACAACTGATCATGATCTAACCTGCATCAACACCAATATCAGAACACAATCTCCTAAGCAAAATGGCTTCCTTACAAGCATGAGTTGCTGCCATATACTCAACTTCTATCATGGACAAAGCAATAATAGGTTGTCTCTTACTCATCCAACTAATAGCACCACCGAACAGTGTAAAAACATAAGCACTAGTGGATCTCATGCTATCAATGTCACCTGCCCAATCTAAATCCACAAATCCTCAAATATCAACAAAATATAGAGGTCCTAAAACATTACCATGATAACAAATGGAATACTCAGAAGTACCCCTCAAATATCTAAACACTCGCTTAACTGCATCCTAATGAACCCATCCAGGATTAGCCATAAATTGACTAAGGACTCCCACTACTTGGGCAATCTCTGGTCTTGTGCAGACCATAGCATACATCAAACTGCCAACAACACTAGCATAAGGTACTCTGCTCATGTCCTCCACCTCACTAGGAGATTTTGGACAATCCTCAACAGATAACTTTTTCCCCAAGGAAACGGGAATACACACAATGGTCTACAATCTCCCATGCTGAATTTGTCCAACATGGTCTTAACATACTTACTCTGACTTAACCAAAGTTTTCTATTGGTTCTATCTCTTTTGATTTTCATTTCTAGAATGTACCTGGCTGCCCCTAAATCTTTCATTTCAAACTGAGATTTAAAATTAGAAATCATATTCTTACCCTTCCCAATGAGCAACATATCATCAACATACAATGCAACAATGAGAATACAATCACCATCAAACTTATAATAAACACAGTGATTCAATTTTGATCTCACAAATCTAATTGACAACACAAAGGCATCAAACTTCAAGTACAATCTCCTAGGGGATTTCTTCAAACCATACAAAGACTTCTTAATTTTACAAACCAAATTTTCTTTACATTTTATCATGTAATGCTCTAGTTGTGACATGTAGATTTCCTCCTCCAAGTCACAAGCTACTGCGAGAGACAACAGGAATCGAATGGATGTCAGCTTTGCAATAGGAGAGAAGATCTCACCATAATCTATACCCTCCACTTGTGAATACCCCTTTGCAACAATCTGGCTTTATACTTTTCAATACTGTCATCTGCACCAATCTTTTTCTTGAACACCCATTTGTATCCAATGGGTTTCCATCCAGGAGGTAAAGACACTAAGTCCTAAGTTTGATTCTTTTCCAAAGAAGACATTTCTACCTCCATGGCCTCCTTCTAGGAACCTACATCCTTCATATCCAATGCCTCTGATACAGTTCTAAGTTCATCACTGTTAGTGAGCAAAGTATAAGCACAACTAGAATCAAGCAATGTAAAAACAAACCTTTCAGGTTGCTTCCTTATCCGTGTAGAACTCCTCAAGAGCTGAGGATGAGGTTTAGCTTTTTCTTCTTAGCTTTCAGAGCTGCTAGAGCTCTCCTCATCATCAAGTCCAACATTGTCTTTCTATTCAGTCTTCTCAGGGGTGAGGGGAAACTGAACAACATCCTCTTTCTTTTCTTTTTCTTCTGGCTACAAAATAGTGGAAGAAGGTGTAAGCTCTCTGAAGATGACACTTCTGCTATACAACACTTTTTCAGCCATGAGGTCCCAAAGCTTGTATCCTTTCACACCAACAGAATAGCTGATGAAGATACACTTAACAGCTTTGTTCTCCAACTTTGACCGCTTCTCCTTAGGCACATGTGCATATGCCTCACAACCAAAAACATGAAGATGCCTAACTGAAGGCTTTCTACTAGACCACACCTCCATGGGTGTCTTTCCAACAAGCGCTGATGTAGGAGATCTATTTACCAAATAGCATGTAGTGGTAATAGCTTCAGCCCAAAACTTTTGTTGTAGACCAGCTCCACTAAGCCTACTCCTAGCCTTCTCCATCAGTGTCTTGTTCATCCTCTCTGCAACTCCATTTTTTGCGGTGTGTATGGAGTTGTCTTATGTCTTTCAATCACAAATTCCTTGCAATACTTATCAAATTCTGTAGAATAGAACTCACCACCATTGTCAGTTCTCAAACATTTAATCTTTTTACCAGTTTGATTTACAACAAAGGCTTTAAACTCCTTAAACTTACTATAGACTTCAGATTTGCTTATGAGAAAATAAATCCATGTCCTTCTACTATAATCATCTATAAAAGATACAAAGTATATAGATTTTGATAATGAAGGAACATTAACAAGACCAAACACATCAGAATGAATGAGGTCCAACACACCATAAGACTTATGAGAACTCGAGTAAAACTAAACACAATTTTGTTTTCCATAAATGTAATGTTTGCAAAAGTTGAACTCAAGATTACAATCATCTAACCCCTCAATGAGGTTCTTATTTTTTAGGGTACGTAGACCCTTATCACCAATGTGGCCAAATCTCTTATGCCATAACATTGTCTTTTCTACATGAAGTTTAACTTCTAATGCATGATTACAACCATCAAGATTAGAAACAACAAATTTCTTCATTGCTCATTTAGATGGTGGGGATGAAGTGACTGCTGCCCTCTTCCTTGAGTCAGAAGAACTATTGCATTGTGCAATGCAGGTTCTAGCTGAAACAAAGTACCTCTCTGAGTACCCTTAGTAAGCACCATAGATCCTCTAGTCATCTTGCATCCTTCTTTTGAAAAGACAACCTGCACACCTGCATCATTCAAACTACTTACAAAAAGAAGGTTACGTGCTAAGCCTAGGATGTGCATAACCCCAGAGATCC
Organism: Cunninghamia lanceolata; assembly: GCA_027924645.1. Classification (NCBI taxonomy): domain Eukaryota; kingdom Viridiplantae; phylum Streptophyta; class Pinopsida; order Cupressales; family Cupressaceae; genus Cunninghamia; species Cunninghamia lanceolata. The sequence goes on from BSBN01001807.1 coordinate 6,070,588, forward strand.
CCTTCACTTGACCATCAGGGAATTAGATAGAGACTCTTCCATGACCAACAATCTTCAGATGAGAGTCGTCACCTAGATACACCTTTCCACCATCGAACTCCTCATACTTAGTGAACCAATCTCGATGCGAGGTCATGTGGAATGTTGCTCCAGAGTTGATTAGCCACACATCATTAGAAGCATGGGTTGCCAGGGCTACGATGAAGGCATCACCATCATCTTGTGATTTGTCAGAATCTAAATCAGGAGCTTTCTTCTTTTTCTTCTTCTCCTCTTTACATTCCTTTTAGAAATGCCCGGTCTTGCCATAGTTCCAACAAAGAGCCTTGGACATTCCAAGAGATTTGGTTCTCCCACAGGATTTGGATCTACCCTTCTCAGCTTTCTTGTCCTTCTTCTTCCCTTTCTCCTTGGGTCTTCCATGAATTGCAAGGGCTTCTTTGGGTGCCTTAGAAGACTTTCTTTACATCTCTTCAGACAATAGTGAAGAATCCACCTCTTCCATTTTAAATGTGGATGTGGTGCTTTCGATTGCCATGACAAAATGATCCCATGAGTCCAGTAGAGAAGAAAACAGGGTCATACACCGATCCTCATCCTCCATCTTTACACCGATAGATGTCAATTGTGCAACCAACATGTTAAAGGCATTCATATGCTCAGCCACAGATCCTCTATCCTCCATTCGAAGAGAATATAACTTCTTTCTTAGGAAAAGTTCATTGACAAGGGATTTGGCTTGATACACGTCCCCCAACTTCTTCCAAAGGAGTGTTGCAGTAGCCTCCTCATGGACATTTAACAGCACAGAATCGACAAGACTAAGTCTTATGAGACCCTTAGCCTTCTGATCCTTGAGATCCTAGTTAGCTTGTGATATTTCTGCTAGTTTAGTTCCGTTCACACTTTCCCAAAGGTCTCGGTCAACTAACATGTCTTCCATCTTGAGCTTCCTTAGCTTGAAATTACTGCCGTTGAACTTCTCTACTTCAAACCTTCCTGATGTGCTTGCCATCTCCTAGCTGCAATAAGATATAGAATGCTCTGCACAGACTCCCACCCAACCTAAGATTAGATCAAAAAACCCCTACCCAACAACTAGGACCAATGGTGATCAAGATTTGATACCAACTGAAAGGAAGCTAGGTGTGCGAAAATGCTTCCTACACTAATTTATTGAGGAGAGGGCTATGCAAATTCAAATTTATCCTAACTATTACAGTGATGTTAAACCATTAACATGAGATATAGCAACAGAACACAAGAGCCAGAAAGAAGATAGAAGAAGAGAGACAGAGATTTACGGTGGGGAAAACCCTTATCAGGTGAAAAACCCCACACTTAGAAACCTGCACAATGTATTAACAAATTTGAAAGAATGTTTACAATACACTTACAATGAAATCTTCAATGGTTTTTGACACTTGTGTTTGGAGACAATCTGGTAGCATAACCGTACCTGTAAACCTATGATACAAACTCCATCTTCAAGCACATGTTTAAATAGAACATACAAGGCAGTTTTGCACCTTTCTTGGAATGGGCATCCAATATGGCATCTTGGACCAAAACCCACACCTAGGGACACTTGGTCAACATTGTAAAATGTTTCTGACACTTGTCCATAGCTCCCATCCCAAAGAGGTCACCACTTTCCAAAATGGGCTATGACAGATGCTCTTACGACACTTATGATCGTCATAGAATCTGTCATAGCAGTTACAACTTACTGCTATAAGGGAATCTATCATACGCATGCTATAAATAGCATATTCTCATACAACACATCATATTCCACCTTGGGGTGCCCAAATATGCCTCATTCAAAGATGCTTCATGACACATGTCATTACCTGTCTTACAAACTTCTATTCTCGACTCTTACATGTCATAGATCTGTCATAACTATTTCGGTCAAACATTCCTTATACAACATAGAAGATGCTGACACATGGCAGAATATTCCCCTATCTCCTCATGTGAGGAAAAAATACCAAGTTGTCATAATCCATGTAGGATTGACACATCACCGTGACACATCCCACAATATGACAAAGTGGAATTTCCAATTATTTATAGCATAGGCAATGAATAATAAATACAAACATTACAAATGCAAAGAATTACCAAGGTTGAGACACCTTAATTCCCAACAATTTTTTCCTCTATCTCGCAGGGATACGTGCTCTTTTTATCTAACAATGGTGTTTGGAAGACTTGAATGTCCTTCTGGTGATTGACTGAGGCAAGCTCATAAACACCACAACCCCTAACCTCATTCTCCATGATTGTAGGTTACAAGTGACATATCTGAAGGAGTGTAGTTGTAGGAGGCTAGAAAAAAGTATTTAGATCCCATATCTCTGAAGAAAAGTAGGACCTAGACTTGGGCACCTTACACCGAAGCCCCCAAGATCTCTGACACAGAAATCTCTGGAACAACATAAATAAGTTTAAGATATCTTTCAGGATTATCAATAGAAAATTGTACCTTGGGCTTGGGCACCTACTCTTTAGCCCCCAACTTTTCTACATCTGAAATCTCAAAGTTTGGTATGTATCTACTCTAAATATTACATCTCTGTTTACAAGCATTTGTCATGATTTGTCTGTTTGTTTACAATTTTACATAATTAGGGTTTCTAGCATAATTAGGCTTTAATTAATCAATTAATTAGAAAATTCCAAGTTTCCACAGTGTTACAACTGACTATCAACCTATAGGTGAATCCTCTTGCAAAAGTTGTGATTCAACTCAATTAAATGTTTGTAGTGGAAGGAAGATCTAGCCATTTACCCATTTCCCCCTTTTTCTATTAAACATTTTTTTGAACCCATGTTTTATTTGAATTTTGTACCTTGCTAAGTGTTGTACTTCAAACTTACATTCATTCATTTAATTTTCATCTTATTGCATTTGAAAATCTACAAAAAACATTAGCATCCTAGGTTTGCATTTTGGCATAATTTACAATAATTCAATTTTATTTTATTTTATTTCTTATATTTTAATTAGATTTGATATAAATTACAGTAGTACATCATTAGACAATTATTGGCATTGCATTTTCATGCTTAAATTGTTAAAAATTACTTGAAATTTTTCATAAAACCTAATCTTTGCATTAGCTAGGGTTAGTAGTTAAAATCTTGTTTCAGATTTTACTACCCTTTTAAACACTCTTTCAAATCTGATTTTGTATTGTAGTGTTTCATCATAGTACACCTTTGCATTTAGATTTCACACTTAGGGTTTGAAAACCTTACATTTTCACTAGATTTTTACTTATCTTGCATCTAGATTTGTATCATAGGTGTGTTGTGAAGGATATTGCTACATTATTGGATTGATAATAAGAATTTAATTTACTTCCCCTCTTTAAATTCCTCACAACACTTCTTCTTTGAGTGATTTGTATTGAAATATTATGGAAAAAGTGAACATTTTAGGTGTATTTCAATAAGCACATCTTTTTCTTTAGGATTGTTTTGCTAGTTTGTGCATTGAGTTTTGTATGATTTTGCATGAGTATTATAACCCACACCCCTAGTAGAAATATCCCTTTAAGGAGAAGTATTAGACTAATGGGTTCTGGTGCCCCTAAAACAAATGGTATTCCTACCTCAGAAAATCGATTAAAAACCTTCTTTACAAAAGGAGAAACACAACATTTGCAAGATAACATACCTCTTGCAACTACAATGGAAGAACAAATATTTCATGATGTTGAGGACCCTATTTATGTGCTAACACATGTACTTGATGAACAAATAGACAAACTTGATAAGGAACTAGCCGATTATCAAGCATTTATGGAAAATGAAAGGATACCAAATTAAGCTATACATGCAATTCATAACATAAGAGAGTTGTTAAAACAAGGACAATATGGCGTTAATGCAATTCTAGGCTTAATGCATGTAGTGCATCATAATGTTATGCCAATGACTAAATGTGAAAATGTTATTAAAATAACATGTCATCACCGTCTCATACACAAGTATTAGCACCTATACCGACTACTGGAATGTCTACTTTTACATCAACAATATTAACTACTAATGCACATGCTTGTAGTAATTCTACCACTAGTATTGGTGTATCTAATGACACTAATTCACAAAATTATAAATTTGTGGGATTCAACTATCAAAATTTAGCACCTAAGGTGACCTCTTTGATGAATACTCACTCTCAACCACCACTAAATCCCACTTATTACCTCTTACATACAATTATTCTCAACCATCTACATTTCAAAGTTACTCTCAACCACCTTTCATTTCCACTCACAAATAATCTCCTCAAAATGTCATGCACAGGGCTTCAAATTCTCAAAACGCATCTCCTAATGATGCCCTATTAAACCAACTCTTGCAAGGCATGACCTCTTTACATCAAAAGGTGACGAGCTTGACTAATTCATTGCAACCTAATATACCAACTTATCATGCTCATAATCCTCAATCTTAAGCAATCTTGAGAACTCCTATCCCTGAGAAGTTTGAAGCTCCTCGCTTTGAAAATTATGGTGTAAAAGGTGATCCTAATACTCATGTGGCAGCATTCACAGCTATGTGTAGCGATTTCTACTTTGAAGAGGACTTGTTAGCAAAACTTTTTTCACGATCTCTCAAAGATACTACTTTAGAATGGTTTTTCTCTTTACCTCCAAATTTAATACAATCTTTCTCACAACTAGTTGATCAATTTTTACAACATTTTCAAGCAAACATTAGACCTCAAGTTTCTTTGATTGATTTAGTTCATTGTAAGCAAGGTATGAAAGAGGAGTTAACCAAGTTTATTAGTTGGTATCAATCTCTTTACACATAAATTGAATACCAGTTGAATGATGATGATGTTCAGAAATTATTTATTACAAATCTATAGCCTAACATCTGGGATAAGATCCTCTTGATGAAGTATAACTCTTTTCAACATTTATGCACAACCCTTTGTGATTACCAGCTTTTGTCTAATCACTATGAAAACTAAAACTCATCAGCTCAAGTTGTCAATCCATAAGTGGACCTTCACAAAACAACTTTAAGATGAATAATAAGAGTTTCATCAAGGTTAAAGGACAAAATTCAAATAATTTTTTGCAAGTATTCGCTATCACTAATCTAAAGAGGATGCCATTTCAAAATAGACAACAAAGACAATTCACTCTGATATTTGACTCCTTATATTCTATCATGAATCAAGCTATGAGTAATAACCTCTTGAAGCTTCCTCTGATTAAACCATTGGATCCTAGTAGAATGCAAGGACCTTATTTCGATGCTAATCCTTTTTGTCATTACCATTGACAACAAGGACATGATACTGAATGATGGATATGTCTTAAACATGAAATACAAGACCTCATCAACTCTAATTTTATAAAGGTATCTGGTGTGAATGATAATTGAAATAAGTCACTTACTCCTTTGAATCAAAATTTATAGATCTTTACTAATCCCTTCCCTAAGCATGCAAATAACAACATGATGGATCAAACCACACCTGAATCAGAAGAGGATTATCTGAACTATGATGAGGCAATTGCTACAATAGAGGTGGATAAGAAAAATACTAAAGTATTACCTCATCCACGAAGAAATGGTATATATGTCGAGGTTCCTCTGCTGTTATCCCTTCAAGGATTAGGAGTCAACCAAAATACATTAGAAAGACAAACAGAACAACTGAAACAAGAGATTATGACACAAGAAAAGGTTGATACAGTGGAAGATAGTTATTCTCACTACGATAGATGAATTCAACAAAATAAGAAATCAAAGGATTAGAAAATAATAAGATGGTTATCATCTGAAGGAAATAATAGTGGTTCTCCCCTTCATAAGCAACAAAAGATTTCAAATATACAAGGATTTGGAAAACAAGCACCATAGGAATATCTTGGGAACAAAGAACAATCTAACATGAACAACTCAAGCTTCACACAAAACTTGATGGAGCATTTGTTCCTGAGTATAGTCCAAAGAGTGTGGAAAAATGCTACTCCTATGTTTTAGGATTTGTATGGCATATTTGTTCCCAAGTATAGTCTAAAGAGTGTGGCAAAATGCCCTTCCTATGCTTTGGGATTTGTGTGGCATGTTTGTTCTCAGGTGTAGTCCAAAGAGCATGGTGAAATACCCCTCCTACATTTTGGGTTGTGTGTTGCATTTTTACTTTCCATGTATCTGCATTCATTCATTTATATATGAAAATGAAAAAGAAATAATTACTGCATTCATTGTATTCATTGTGTTTTGCGTGTCTTCAATATTGTCTACTCCATGTTTTGTGTTCTTGTTACTGTCTTCTCCATGCTTTGCATGCCTGATACTATCTTCACTATGTTTGGCATGTTTGTGGCGTATTTTATCTAATGTCTACCTAAGAATGGGGGCTAGAAATAGTTCCTCAATTTTTGTGTATGCATTAGCTTTGAGTACCTGGTGTGTTTGTTATGTTTTGACCATACTTGAATGCATGTATGGGTCTTACATTCATACATACATTAAAGTGGGGGCTAAATGTTATGTCGTAAAATGTCTCCCTAGGACTTTTACCTCCTATGTTTAGCTCTTGGGTCCCTTGTTTTGCATATTGCATGTTCATTTTGACTCTCGATGAAGAATCCCTGAAAACCCATGTTAAAAGGAGCTAAGGGGACCTTGTTGAGCTAAATCCTACCTTAAAATAGGGGCCTAGGGCTTGGACACTCGCACCCTAGTCCTGCCCTATTTTAGGTAGGTCCTAAGTTTGAATGTCGATTATGTGACCATTAAAAGGTTCCGTTGCTAACATCTTAAGTTTGAATTACGAAATTAAAGTGGGAATGCATATATAAGTATGTTTAGGGATTCATTTGCAAACTAGTAGATGATTATGAACTTTTGGCAAACTTATGATTTTAGAGCATTCAAGATATTCATTGTTGCAAAGAAGAATATTGTTGTTGTGTTTGTGATTGCAGATTTAGCTTCATCTTCTCATGTGTTGAAGGATTTTCATCTACATGCAAGCTACACCTATGATGTGATATATATTTGTGTTAAATCAATCATTTATCAAGTTATGAATTTGGTTTTTCCTCTATCATGTAGAAATACACTCTTTTTATCTGACAATGGTGTTTGGACTTGACCTACCCTTAGCACTTGACCTACCCTTAGCATCACATAAAGAATGTTCTTCATTAGTTATTGAAAAGACATAGGAGATAAACTCACGCAATGAGGATAATCCAAAGATTACATATGTAGCTACATCATTAACACCTTTAGAACAACAAATAATTCCATCAATTCTATGAAAGGCATCAGATATCATTTCTTGGTCTTATGAAGACAGGCCTAGGTTAGATCCCTCCCTTGTGATTCACCATTTGGTGGTTCGTCCTAATGCTAAGACATAAAACAAAAGCTACACAAAATGCATCCCAAAATTGCTCTCTTAGTCAAGGAGGAATTACAAAAGCTATTAAACGTTAGATTTATCCATCCAATTTGTTATCTTGAGTAGATTTCTAATGTTGTTCATGTGAGCAAGAAACCAAAAGGGATTCGAGTCTGAACTAATTTTTGGGATCTCAGTAAGGCATGTCCGAAAGATGAATTTCCTCTTCCAAGCATTGATGTCATTGTTGATCTCATAGTTGGGCATGAAATGTTGTCTCTCATGGATAGGTTTTCAGGATATAATCAAATTCGAATAGCCCTTGAGGATCAACATAAAATTCCATTCATTATTCCCTAGGGTATCTTTTTATATCAAGTAATGCCTTTTGGATTAAAGAATGCCGAAGCTACTTCTCAGAGATCCATGGTAGTTATATTCCACATGATATGCTTCATGATACTTTTGAAGATTATGTTGATGATTGATTAGGAAAATCAAAGACAAGAGAGTGGCATCCTCATATCCTTGAGTGTATATTTGATCGAATACGACAATATAATGTTTGGCTCAAACCCAAGAAGTGTATTTTTGGTGTAGCATCTAGAAAGCTCCTAGGATTCATAATCTCTCCACAAGGACTAGAAGTAGATCTTGCAAAGATAGCTTCTATCAGAGAAATGCAACCTCCTTGAAACCTAAAACAACTCCGTAGCCTATAGGGAAAATTATAGGCTATCAGAAGATTTATAGCAGAACTTGCAGATAAATATCACCCATTTTCTCATTTATTGAAAAAGAATGTTGATTTTTAATGGGATGCGTCATGTTAAAAGGATTTTGATAAGATCAAAGAATAATTGACATCACTGGTTCTTATGGCTCCAATAGCAAATAAACCTTTTCTCATGTACATGGATGTTACACCTATTGCATTGGGGGCATTGTTAGCTCAACATGAAAGAGTTATTTATTATATTAGCTAAACATTAGTTGGGTATGAGCTTAGTTATTCAACAATGGAATGAGCATGTTTGGCAGTTGTCTTTTGTACATAGAAATTAAGGCAATATATGCTTAGCCATAAAACACAATTCATTGCTAAAATTGATCCACTCAAGTATTTGTTATCCTGAGCTTCTCTCACGGGATGTTTGGTAAAATGGATCATGGTACTAAGAGAATTTGACATTAAGTATGTTGATAAAAAAGTAATCAAAGGACAAATTGTTGATCAGTTAGCCGAATCACCTCTTTTAGATGATCATCCTTTAGTTGTAGATTTCCTAGGTGAATCAATCTTTATAGTTGAAGAGTCATCCCTTTGGAATCTCTATTTTGATGGATCTTGCACAAATCATGGAGCAGGTGCTAGAATTCTATTTTTTACACCTTAAGGTGATATCATACCCAAATTTTTTAGGTTGGGCTTCCCATGTACAAATAACACTACTGAATACAAGGCCCTCCTCGCTGGATGCAAGATAGCAATTCAATGGAAAATTTGACATCTTCTTGTTTATGGAGACTCCCAATTGATAATAAATCAATTAAATGACTCATATCAAACAAAAGATGAAAAATTGATCCCGTATAAGTGAATGGTAGACAATTTTAAGTTGTACTTTCAGGACATTTAGTTTGAACAATTTTCTCGTTTCAATAATAAAGTTGTCAATGCCATGGTAACAACTGGCTCTCTTCTTGAAATACCACTAAATAGTCATCATTGTGAGTTTCTTGTTGAACATTTGTTGATACCAACTTATGATACTCTAGAATTTGGTTTTGTTTATGAGCTTTTTGTTCTCAATTCTCCATGGTACCATGACATTTATACTTATCTCCAAGATTAGACCTTACCACCAAATCTTTCTCGAGCTCAATGTAGGACCTTCATCCAATGCACATCTCATTTCACTATTCTTGGGGATACTTTATATCAAAGAGGATTTGATGGTTCCTTACTAAGGTGTCTAGATATGACAGAGGCTACTCTTACACTTAAAGAAGTCCATGATGGTATTTGTGGTGCCCATACTAGTGGCATGGTCTTAGCTAGGAAGCTTTTAAGATCAAGTTATTACTAGTTGACAATGGAGCATGATGCCTGTTAGTATGTAAGAAAATGTAGATAGCCTATCAACAACATGGAGATTTAATTCATGAACCATCTCAAGCGTTGTAGTCTATTACTTCTCCATGGCCTTTTTCTCAATGGGGCCTTGATCTCATTGGCAAGGTACACCCATCTTCTTCTCATGGTCATAATTTTATTATTACTGCCATAGAGTGTTTTACCAAGTGGTTTGAAGCCATTCCTCTCACATATACCACTGATAAGTAGATTTCCAAATTCATCCTCCATCATATCATTTGTTGTTATGGCATTCTCGTTTCCATTATTACAGATAATGGAAAATCCTTTAAGAATCATGATGTTCATACCCTTTTTGAACATTTCCATATTCAACTTCATTGGTCCACTCCATATTACCCATAAGGTAATAGTCAAGCCAAGGCAACTAATAAGACCTTGCTCAGAATCATTAAGAAAACTGTTAATGAAGCTGGTTGTGATTGGCATCTCCATCTTCATCCTACCTTATGGGCCTATTGTACTAGCATTCATACTCCAACTAGTACTATTCCATAGTCCTTAGTCTTTAGTTCCAAGACCATCTTGCTAATCGAGATTGAGTTATCATCATTGCGTGTATCTTTGCATAGTCTCATTGATGATGAGGAGAATAGGTTTGCACACTTGTATGAATTAGAACTTCTTGATCAGTGGTGCCTCCATGCTCTGAACCATTTACAAGCATACCAAAATCACCTTCGTCAGAGCTATAATAAAAAAACCTAGAATCACGAGTTTGAAATTGGTGATCTAGTTCTTGAGGAGAATCAGAGAAATATTCAGGATCGTGATGAAAAGGGGAAATTTGAGCCTAATTGGTAGGGCCCTTATATTATAATCAAAAAATATGGATCAGGTGCTTTCCAGTTAGCTACCATTAATGGTCAAAAACTTGAAGAGCCCATGAATATCATTCACCTCAAACTCTTTTACACTTTAACTATAGAGTATTCCAAAAAAAAAGTAAAGATAAAAATCATCCTCTGGTGAAAATTACCTTTGGTGGTGCCTTGGGAAAGTACCATGGTGAAAACCTATTCATAGGTGCTATGTGTAGAGCCACTCCATTATCCTTTAGGTCCTCTCTGTGATATCTTATTTTCATTGCATCCATTGGTCTTGTCTTCCTCTTTGTTCACTTCCCTTTCCATACCATTCCCTTTTTCATAGTTCCTTTTCCATCTGTTGCATCCATTGGTCTTGTCTTATGCTAGGGGCAATGCATGTTAGATTTTGGAAATCTTTTGGTATCTTCCCCTTTCTTCTTGCATGTCTTAGATGAGTACCTCTTCTTTGGTCCACCATTTCATGCACTTGTAGGTATAGTGACAATTAGTACATCCCATTTGACAATGTTCATTTCTCCATATGTGACCTTCGATCATTTGGTAACATCAACAACATTCATCTTTTAAATCATTTGTCTTCTTATCATTTTTTCTTTCATCACTTATCTTCTACCTTTGCAGGAATTATTGCTTCCTATATCAGGCTTCATTATTCTTTCCACATCCTTTCCATTCATTTCGGAAAGAGGTTTAGTGTGTTTTGTCAGTTTATTGTTGTCTTTTCATCATTGTTTTTGTTAATGCCATTCTTCTTGATACCTCTTCAAGATCACCCTAATATTTTATATCTTGGTGTGTTTTGATTGATATTGAATGGGGCATGGTTTTGTCTTTTCATATGTTGTGCCTATTCGGTGTCCCACATAGTATACATCCAAGGTCTTCACCCACCATGTGTTTTGTTGGTACACTCTCATGTTTGTTCTGCTTGCAAGTCAGTCCTTTATGCATTTGACACATCGTCATCTTGGTCTTTATACCTTGGTGCATACCTTCAGGTGTTATATCAAACATTATGTTTCTCAGACCAATTCAACATAATTATCCTAATTCTTCCTCTCATCTGTTCTTTCTCTGCATTTCAAGAGCCTACCTGTCCCACCTATCCTCTCCAGGAGGCATCATCCCATCCATGCCATCATTTCTTTTTTATAAGCGCCATCCTTTTTCCACCATCTATATTTTATTCTTCTTTGACACGACATTAGTTTGCAACATCGTATCAAAGAGGGGCAAAATTTAGACACCTAAATTTGACCACTTTATCCTAATCAAGTTCTAATTCAATAAATTGATCATTTATCTCCAAATCAACTATTTATCCTTTAAATTTGATTAATTGTCCCCCAATTGCTCTAAACCATCCTAATTATCCTAATCATGATCAATTATTCCCTGAATTATCATATTTGCCTAATTGGCCCAAATTATTAGGACCTGAGCCTATCATTATTCCTCATTATCCCTATTTATCCCTAATTTCCCCTCATTTTCCTCCATTTTCCCTAATTTCATTCATTTTCCCTAATTATGCCCACATTTTAATCACTATTCATAAATCCTAAACTTATTTTCTCTCATCACATGATTTAATTAATTAAATATTAATTAAATCCTCAATTTTCTCTCTATATATGAATAAAAGAAATATAAAAATTATTTTATTTTCTAACCTAACCACTTTATAACAATCTCCTGAAAATCCAAAATTCAATTAATAAATACCTTTTTATCCTCCACCCTTGATTGCGCAACCACTTAACCAATTCGATCTTTACCATTCATCTCCTGTTCAATCTCAACCATCAATTTGCCTTGCCAAAATCTATAAATTCATGCATCGAGGGGCATTTTCAACATTCATCTCCCGTGCAGTGTTATGCTGTCAGTCTGAGCATCCACATCTTGTCATATTGAAGCAAATCCACTTGTTCTAAGTGCAACAAAGTTGAAATATGGGTAATAGATCATTTTGTTTATGCATTTCGTAGGTTTTACATAGTGTTTGAAATCTTTCATTTGATCTATATTTTGTGTGTACAGATATATCTTATGAAAAATTAGAAAAGAAAAGGAAAAGGAGAATTTATTCTCTTAAGGTCATCTAGATAACTCTACCAGAGCTATGGACACCTGACTGGTAGTGGGGTTCTATCTAGGGGAATTATAGGTGATAACCCTTCAAAGGCTATAGACTCTTGACTTGCAGCAAGGCTCTATCCAGGATTGGATTAAAAAGGGTTAAATCCTATTGGAATTAGGGCTAACAACTAAGAGGGGGGGGTGAATCATTTGTTATAAAATTTTAATGCTAACTGCAGTTAATTCATCTTTACCACTTCTTAACAGATTAATGATATAATCATGAAAAGCAAGAATCAATAACAAATGAGAAAAAACATAAATAACACATTTGACACCAAGATTTTTAATGTGGAAACCCAGTTAAAGGAAAAACCACGGTGGGGGTTAACCCATAAGGATTATACTCTATTCAAAGTATTACAAAAGAGGTAGGCACATGCCTTTGAGCTCACTGCCTAGAGCTCACTGCTTAATAGAGGCTCACTACCTACAAGAATGATTACAAAGGAATTACAGATTGTTTGAATTGATGAATAGCATCTGCCAATGCAAGAATTTAGTTCTAGTTAAGTATAGAATACTGCTCTTACACACTTCATCTTTATTCTGCCCTGTTTACGATTCTACCATAATCTGGATCTCAAATCTCTTCTCTTCTGCACCTTAATCTCCTTTTCACACTTACTTCCTCATCACACACTTCATGCATACCAGTACACTCAAATCCATCATCTATATATATCTGCTTCAAGAAATTCAATCACCTTTTTGTCGGCTTTATGAAGAACTTAACAAACAATACAAGTACTTTGTTCTGTTGGCTGAATCCATACATCAATATTGATGCCTACCAAAAATAACACTTGCAGATCATCATACATGTCGGACACTAACATTATATCTCATACGCAACTTCCCAAAACACTTCTACTAGATCTACACAACAATCTAACACAAGTCAGCTTGTTCTTCACTGAGTTGTTCTTGTAATATTAGGACTCGGTACTTAGATGCTCATAACTTTTAATCCCATTGTCACAAGAGACTAAAATCTTGGATTTAAATTTTCTTGATATTCCTCTACACTCCCTAAGATTCATAACACACAATGATTAACTTGAGGCATCTGCTGACCAAAATACTAGACTCTGCCATATACCCTAATCCTGTCTATTTCGATAGGACAAATCTTGGAACTGACTTCTGGTATGTTCTAATACTATACTGTGGATGTGTGGAATGGACTTAGTTGCCATCAATGACAACATATGACATGCCTTGTGGTGTCTCTTACCAACAATCTCCCCCTTTGGCATTGATGGCAACACTTAGTGAAAAATGACTAAGTGTCATGGCTGACTCCCCCTACTGTGTGTTGGTTTAGAAATTTGTCATTTAACTCTATATTCTCTCACCCAAACAATGACAAATGTAACCATAGTTGAGTTAGTCACAATTATGTTTTATAACTAACTCTCTACTTGTTTAACAAGGTACCAGCTACCTTCAAGTGATATACAATGAATCAAACTACAGGTTGCTTTTTACCAGAAAGCAGAAAGCAAGGAAAGGTAGTGCTTTTAACCAGAAAGCTTTGAAAGGAAATCCCACACATCTAAATGAATTAAATGATTAGAACAAGCTCAAATGCCTTGAACATTAGCTCAAATAAAGAATTTAAATTCTCATCACCATAACATATTTATTCAAAAATAAACATTCACAGCAATAAGATCACCAACTGAAACTTCCAATACAAATAAAGAAAACCACTAATATAACATTCAACATAAGAAGAATGATGATCCAAAACACCACAGTACAAAGACTATATATGCTCGAACCACTCAATAGTATGTCTTTTCTATATTGAAAGAGATAGAAATTATAAACAAGTATCAGAAGTATCTAACTTAATTGAGAAAATCAAAGTTTTCCCAAAAAGAAAGATCCATACCATATCACCTACAACATATTTATAATGTTCACATAATAACTATCTTTAGAAATAGAATGGTTTCTTGAACACAACCATTTTAAAATAAAGTCTTTAAAAGTTTAATATCCAAATAACAAGAAATGCATAAAGAAATGAAACTCAATTCTCCACCCCCTTGCCTTCTTTGGGATCTTCAACGCTTTCCACAACTTGATCTTCCACCATCTTTTCTCGCACCTTGATCTTTAGCTTATATTCTTGATATTTAGTTATAATGGCAGTAATCCCTTTTCTCCCTAGAATGATAGTGATATGCATTTGGTTCTGAACTTGGCCAAGGTTTTAGTTATCTGTGCTGAGGTTTCCTGAATTATTTCATCTCTATTCCTAAAACCATTAAGATAAACTTGTATCAGGCCCATTTTACCCAGAGATTCTCTAGAAACAACATCAAGATCAATGAGTTCATTACAGAGCAGCTCCTTGGCCTCCTTGCTCATGTCTTTAGGATCCGATAGATTCTCCCCGAATTCATCCAGAATGTTCACCTCTAGTGTATGAAAATCCCTTTGAATACTGATCATTAAATCCAGATACTCTTGCAAAGCCTTGTTAATTTGATCAATAAGGTTATCATACATATTCAGTTTCTAGTCTAATGAGTTGGCCCAGGATGGGTCAATCTCACAAGGATCATTAGCCAATTTTTTCCTCATGAGCATCATAGAGTCTAAGGCCATTAGCTCAGCAATTTCCTTAGAGAGCACATAGGTTCTACCTTGTTCGTTTCTTATCTGCTGAAGTTCACTAATCAACTCCTTTCTCTTGTTATGTATCTGAGAATAATTTTGTGTCATTTTAGTCAAGAAGAACAACATATCACAAGATAGCTTTTCAACCCATTCAATAATATCTTTAGCAAAATTTTGATTCTTTTTAATATGTGAAATGGTTTTGGAATCAATTCCATTAACTTTTGAGCTGGATGCCTCTTGTGATGAACGTGTTACCATGGATTGAATGAATTTGCTTAAAGATAAAACCTGAGATTAAAGCTTTAAATCCTGTTTTCTTTCTTCCTTAGCTCTTTTAATTAGGGCATTCATAGAAAAATTTATGTGATATGAATCCCCTTCAAGAGTAGAAGGACCTAATTCAATGTGACTTATCTTATAGTCAGCTTCAGTTATGTCATTTTCAACCAAGTCTTTTATCAGGTCAGCAATTTCCAACACCTAGTGACCAGAGGTGGCATCATTTACCATTCTTGACATCCTTCTTGCTTTCTTAGGTTTCGAAGCACCTTGTAAAAGCATAGCGACTGTATCTATCTCCTTCACTATTGCGGGTACATTTTTCCTCTTTTTCTCTACTACCTTTTTCATCCAACTGGGAGAAAAAGTCACAACACTTGTATCCACATTTCTAGACATAGTTTTATTTTGATTTTCAATTGAAATAGGAGCAGGTACCTCCTCATTGGCAGGAGAAGAAGGAATTTCAAGTAAAGTGGAAAAAGAACCATCATTAAAAATTTGTTCAAAAATGGGGTCAAGATTTATAGGCACCGCTTTAACTTGAACACTTTTCTTTCCTACTGTAGATACAGGAAGATTGTCTAACTCACAGGTTGATTTTAGCATGAGGGTATCATCAGGCCTCTCACTATCACCTCTTGATTGTGAACTCAAAATAGACTTTAATGTATCATATCTTCCTATAGAACTTTATTTAGCAGAACTTTGTACAGTCTTTGGCCATGTGGCTCTTGAGCTTCTCTGTTCATGAGGTGAACCAGCTTGTCGACACCATTTTCTAGCTAGCCAATCCTCTATTCTTTTAATCACAGAAGAAGAGCAAACTCTCAGATCCACAACCTCCTTCTTAGACCAACTGATTTGAGGAAGGGGTTTTAAAAGTAGGTTTTGATATTCCACATCAATTATTTCAGAATCCTCCTTAGCCTTTTCTGGGAATATAAATGGATAGACCAAATGCCTGAATTTGGCTTAGAGTAAGCCTCATGCAATTTCTCCTCTAAACTTCACGATCATCCATACAGTCTTCCTAGAAGTCTTCTAGGCTAGAATGATGCTTGCATGAGCCAGAGCAATAGAATTTCGATTTCACATAGTTTTTTCTATTGAAGTTTTGCATTAGTGATAAAGAGTGAAAATTAAACCTTCCCAACACATATTCAACACTTTTAGTAGCATCCTTGGTTTTACAAGAATAACCAGATAGAGACAATGGAAAGGTATATCCACTTTTTCTCATATTCTGATATTTGATATTCATGACAACAATTTGTTTACAAATCTCTAAGAAGATCAGATAATCACTAGCATACCGGGGCAACTTGGTCAGAGCCAATTCATAACCTCCTAGCCTTAGGTAGGTGAACCTACCAAACTAGATATAAAAACTTCCAAATTGCATAATCAAAGAAGTAGCATGAGGAGAAATTCTCAATTCAGGATTACCATTTAACTTCCTTACCAAAAACATCAAAAAGGTACCATTGACCCGATGATAGTCTTTCATTCCAACCTCCTTTGTGAACTGAGGAAAATAGCCATACATAGGTGTGTCTAGGGTTAAAGACCCATGTGGCCTCAACCCATCCAAGACAACCTCTTGACTAATTAGAATGTATATTAAATATGAACACATGTGGAATGCAGAAGTCTCATGAAATCTAACCAATTGTTCATTTAGATGATAACTTGTCATTTCTGCCCAGTTAATAAACTAACCCTCACTACATATTAAGAAAATGAAATGACACATCCAAAACTCAAAAGTGCATGCATCTACACTACCAACAATCTGGTGTAGAAAGGTAATAATGTCTGAGATTTCATTTTTAAAGTGATCTCTTTTAAGCATGGAGGGTAATTGCGACTTACGTCATTTCTTAGATTTCAGCTAGTTTTGAGCAATAGCATTCTTGCACCAGTCCTCATTTTCTTTGAAAAATTCTATGGTAATAGCTACAGACATGTCTTCAAAATTCTCTTTTCCTGAAATTCTCAATGCTTGAGAGATGGCTTTTGAATCAATCTTTGCAATCACCAACCCATCTTTTGTTTTGATCTCATGAGTCCCAGGGTCGTACCTCTCCTTTCATGCAATAACCAAGTCTACACACTTCACAGAAGTGGTAAAACTAGCAGCTTGTGCTAAGCCGCTTTGTAGATTTTTATCCATGAAGGGTGACCTATCTTCTTGCTACAGATGAGACCAAAATTTTGCTAAGTCAATATACCCAAGTTGTGTGTCCTTTACATTCGACTAGTTATTTTCAATATCAGAGTGAGGAGGTGCACCTTGAAATTTGAATTTCATTACAGCTGCTAAATACCAGGAGCAATGACAGAGCATTGTGAAGATAGTAAGGAAAGAAATTGGAACACTTAAAAATTTTTGCCACCAAATGTGAATGATCATGCAGTTATGGTGGCAAGACGTGCTTTTAAAGGCTAGGCTGATGTGGTACAAATTTTGTGCCTTGAAAAGAAGATTTGCTCATTTTTCAAAAATTTCCAAAGGACATCTACTGGTTGTATCGTATGCTATAGTAAATGCTCATTAATTACCTTAATTTCCAATCCACTACTCCATTGTAGCCGAATCACAAGAAATGGAAATTTTGGAAGCTTAAGTCACAAGTTTTGAAGTTTTAAAAACTAGCGACCTAACGACCATAAAGGGAAACATGCAGGCTGTGAAACATAATGTAGGGGATATGAAGTCGCGGAGTCTAGAGGTTTCAAAACTTGAGAACCTAGCAACTTGGTTAGCAAATGAAGGAAAGTAGCGATTAGGTTAGGAAAATTTAAATGCCTGCGACTTTAAGGATATCGAAAGGGAACATATAATCTTTAGGATTTAGGTAGAAGTTTGATGAATCAAGAAAATGATCAACAAAATAGATAAGGCTTAGAAACAAAAAGGAAGGGGTAACAACTAGCTCTGAATGGGAACAAGGACCATAGGGATGCAGAGAATATAGACAATGGCATGAAGCCTTATTGATTGGGAAACAAAGGGAAAGACAACCAAAACAAATAGAAATAGAAAGAAACTATGGTACAAGGGAAAACTCAAGATTACTACCAATTGAACAATTTTGGATCTTGCCCATTATAGGCAAGAGGTAAAGGAGTACCATCAAGGTATTTCAATAAGAAAGAATTATCACCAACAACCTATTTAATTAGAAAGGGTCCTTTCTACAGAGAATCAAATTTTTTATGTGCACCCTTTGGCTCTCTCCTTTTATCCCGGAGAAGTACAAAGTCTCCAACCACAAAGTTTCTTTGTTTTGCTCTTCTATCAAAGATTTTCTTGACCATCTGTTGATGTTTAGTAATCCTGTCCACAACCACTTCCCTTTCCTCTTCCAATTTATTTAGGTACATGATTCTCTTTTCCAGCGTAGACTAAAATTCTTCATTTTCTATAGCTTTCTATAAATTCAATGCTGAGAGTTCTAAAGAAATAGGCATAGTGCTATCAACACCATATACAAGCTAGAAAGGGGGCATGCCTATAGCTCTTTTATATGTGATCCCATCTTCCCAAAGAGCATCATACAACCTTTTATTCCATCCTCTTTGTCCTTCATCCACCAGTTTCTTGACAATAGAAATTAAATTCTTGTTGCTAGACTCAGCCTATCCATTGCCTTGGGGATAATAATTAGATGAATGTCCCAAACTGATACCATACTCATAGCAAAAAAGAATAATCTCAGAAGATGAAAAAGAGCTAGCATTGTCAGTGATTATCTTTTTTGGAATGCTGAATCTTACTATGATGTTCTCCTTCAAGAAATTACACACCACCTCTGAGGTAGTCTGTTTCACTGGAATAGCTTCCACCCATTTAGTAAAATAATCTATAGCAGTAAGGATGTGGGTATGCCTAGCACTTGAACTACGATTAATATGACAAATAAAATCTAAACCCCATTGTTGGAATGGTTCATCAATTACCACAGGCTTCAAAGGTAGTGCTGCGAGATGAGGTCAACCAGTAAACTTCAAACATTTTTCACATTTGGATACCCACTCCTGAGCGTCTCTAAACATGCGTGGCAAATAAAAACACTGATGCAAGATTTTAAAAGCTATCACGGAGGTAGAAAAATTCCCACCACAAGCTTCATCATGAAAGTCTTTTAGCACTCTTCTTTGTTGCTCTTTGTCCACACATTTAACAAATGTCCCATCCACCCCTTTCTTATATAAGTTTCCTTCCTAAAGAACATACTTACTTGATTTCAAATTTAGATTCATTTTCTCTCTAGCTAATAAATGTGTAGGGCAATCACCATAGGTTAAAAAGTATGAAACATCTGAGAACCACTCATCAGTTGTACTAGTAAAGAGAACTAGGGATAACTGTTCTTCTTCGATGACCTTGTTTTCTACAATCAGTTTACACAAACCTTTGCCCCTGACTAAACTAGTAGGTTGAATATCTACATCGTACTCCTATACTTTTACTACCCAAGCCCCCCGTTTATTACATCCAATCTCTTGCTGTATGAGAATACTTTTAACAGCAGTTTTAGGAACAAAAACAGTGGTATGTGAATGCAGAATATAGAACTTAAAGCTTTTTAAAGCTCTAACAATAGTGTAAGCATGTTTTTTGAGTGGTGAATATTTAAGTTCATAATTTTTGAGTGTGGTACTCATAAAGGAAATAGGGGCCTCTATGCCTTGCTCATTCTTTTGCATTAAAATAGCTGATAAAGTATGTTCTAATGCATAACAATATACAATGAAGTTTTTATTGAAATCAAGATATACCAGAGTGGGTGCGTTAGCTATGGTGACTTTTATATCTTTGAATGTTTTCTTCCCCTCATTACTCCACTTGAAAGTTGGATGGTTCTTCATCATTTCATCTATGGGCCTTGTCAATTTAGCGAACTCTAGATCTGGTGCTATCTTTATTTGCAGGCAATCCCAATTACATGATAGCTTTCACCCTTTCAGGATCAACTTTGATTCCATCCTTTGATATGATGTGTCCAAAAAGCTTCCCTTTTGTAATAGCAAAGATAGATTTCTTAGGATTTAATGAGATCCCTTGTTCTCTACAGCGTTGCAATACATTTTCCAAATCATGAATATGGTTTGCCCTTTTCTTCGAGAATACTGTTAAGTCATCTAAATACACCACAATGATTTTATTTTTTAAATCACCAAATGAAATATCCATAGCCCTCTAAAAAGTAGTGCTTCCATTAATGAGGCCAAAGGGCATTCTGTTATAGGCAAACACACTAATGGGAGTGGTAAATACTATTTTATGTTGGTCATCTGGTGCCACCTCAATTTGATTATAACTTGAAAAGCCATATAACATCGACATCATCTCAAAACTAGAGACAGTCTGCAGAATGTGATCCATGATAGGCAGTAGGTAATTATCCTTTAATAAATCTTGCTTTAAGTTTCTAAAATCAACACAGATTCTTATTTCCCCATTTTTCTTCCTGACAGGAACTATGTTCGCTACCCATGTAGAATGATGAATGGGGTAGATGATCTTAGCTTTCAGCATTTTATGTATCTCACTAAAAATAGCCTATGCTATCTTCGGGTTATAAGTTCACTGCTTCTATCTATAAGGTGCAGTGCCAGGTTTCAATGGTATTTTGTGTTGTAGTTCTCCATTCTTGAACTTTTTCAAGTCAACATAGCACCATGCAAAAACATCTTTATACCGTATCAACAAAGAAATCAATCTTTCCCTTTCCTGAGGAGAGCAACATTTTGCTATACACACTATTTTGGGATCTTCATCTGTGCCAATATTGACATGATCGTAGTCAACAGATGACTCCACACTGACCTTATTCTTTCGTTTCAGGTATTGGTCATGTCTATTAAATAAATGTTCTAGAGAGACCAAACCCTTCGGTGTCTTGTTTCCTTTCAACTGAATCATTTCAGACTTCTCCCCGTCATGGTTATTAATATGTCCTAAAACATCATTACTCATATCATCACTTCCTTCTAAGAAAATATTAGCAAAAGCTTCATTCTTTTCTAGAAATGAAATAATTTGCCTATCATTATTGAATATTTGCCAATGATTTACATTATCGAGAACACTGGGACGATACACCACTTCAATTCTATAGGGTTTATCCTTAAAATCTGGATGAGGTAATAATAAAGATGTAGAGATTGCTAATGAATCTACTCTAGTATTAAGATCTCTAGGCATTGCTTCAATAGAAAAGGCATCAAAATCTTCAACACAATCCCAAACTCTATTCCTACAATGCCTCAATCTACCATTTTTCATAGTGTACTATTTCCTGACCTGCCTAACAATCAATTATGCATCTCCTTTGTCCCACAATTGTTTAATACCCCTTTCCTTAGCTAGGATTAGGCCAAGTAGAAGAGCTTCATATTCTGCAGTATTGTTGGTATTCTCAAATTCCAATTTGTAAGCATAGGGAAAGCTATATCTATCCATAGAAATTAGAACAACTCCTACCCTAGAGTCAGCGTTACAACAACTACCATCAAACTCTAATGTCCACAACTCATTCAATAAATCAGGACTAACAAAGTTTGAACACTCTTCCTCTAAGGAGGTACACATGTAAGTGCCTAGTCCAGTTTCAACAAATAGAATATCTGCCCTTGGATCCCTAGACTTCAATACTGTGAACTTGGCCTTGGATTCTAGATCAAGATGTACTTTCTTTCCGTCTAGTGGTATTAAAGCATGAGACCAATCCATTTGTATCTCCCCACCCAAGTCTCTACAAAAACTCCTACTTAGAAGCATGCCATAACTAGCAGGAATATCAACAACAAGGATAGTTAATTTTAATCTTTTTTGGGGAAAGTAGCTAAAGTAACTTAAGCATCTTTTATCTAACCTAAAATTGGAACTTGTGAACCATCCACTGAGAAGCATTTTCTATGCAAAGGAGTATAGGATAACCCTAAATCTCTAGCCACTTGAGTAGGCATTACATTATCAGAAGCACAAGAGTTAATGACACAATTGCTCAATCTAAAGCCAGCTATATAGAGGGATACATAAAACAGCTCTGGTCTAGAAAAAGGATTCTAGTGACCTGAGTCTTTTTCATGTAAATTAGGGCAAACTTGCTCATCAACAGGTGTCTTGACATCACTAGATACTTGGGCATTACTTTGAGATGGGGAAGGTTCATGTCTGATGTAATTTACTAATGGTCTAATTCAAATGAACTAGTAACAATAGTATCAGAAGAAGGAATAGATGGTACCTTTGTAGATATGTTCTTGGAGATGGTGCTTTCATATTTTTTGGAATTGGAAGCAACTTACCTAGATAAAATATACTTTAGAGTGAAAGATGAACTATTTGCTTGCCCCTTAGGATTTGCTCCTTTCTGGGCTTGCTGTCCCCTTGTGAAGATTGCACAATTAGGATCAATCTCTATATAAACATCTTCGCCCACTTCAGCATCTGACTCATACTAAAAAAAGTTAACATTTGTATCATGAGATGGTCCAAGTTCTTCTACATATGGCACTTTAGCATGTTCATTAGTAGAAAGAATTTGCATAAATCGAACCATTTTCGGGCAAGTGGACCCATCATGATTTGAAGTCAAATGGAAGTTGTACATCATATTACCCTTACTAGTAGAAGGACCATTTTCAATAGCCAACCTCTACGTAGGCCCAGTCAAAGGCAAAGTCTTGTTGTAGCCACCTTGAGTGCCAAATCCATCCTTGATATATCTTGATATGGTGACTAGAACTGTCCTTTTGGCATTTGCCTTTTTAGAGTGATTATATCATTGGCTAATCTTTGTATAACTGGATCGGTAGAATTTACACCAGAGGGTTTGCTAGTCTGTAACTCCTTCCATTTTCTTGCTATGATCAAGTCATCTTCTATTCATATAGCTCTTTCTTGAGCTACATTTACATCAGCTACCCCCTCTCTTTTGATGATAAAACTGACATCTAGTGGAAGACTATTAATAAAGAAACATTTCAACAATTCCTCTCCAGGCCTCATATTCTTAGGTATTCTATTGTATAGTTTATTAAATTTGGCAAGAAATCCTCTCATTGGCTCATGTATTTCATTCTTCATTGTAGCCAATTGGGTGATGAGAGTCTGTTCATTCTTAGCAGTTTTGAACCTACTTTCAAACTTTGTTTTTAAAATATCCTAGCCATTGATAGAGCCATTAGGAAGGTGATAAAAGCAAACAGCGATAGCATCGGTTAGGGACTCTACAAAAGGTCTCATGGCAACATCCTCATGTTGTACAACAATAATAGAAGAGGCAGCGAAAAAGGCTTGCATATGTTCTTCTGGAGTTACTTTTCTATCTCCTCTAGATTTAGGTATAATCTTCCCTGACCCTTTAGGAAAATCATGCAACTAATCTCCAAGATTAAGTGGACCTATGGTGGCTCCCCATGAAACGGGTGGAGGCTGAGCCATAATGAGAGGGTTCTGAATAGGAAAATTTACTTGCAAAGGGAGGGCAATTTCATGTAAAAGGAGAGCTTGGCAAGATGTAGATGTGGTGCTGGTAGGAGTTTGACTAGAAGGACGGGATGGGGGTCTACTAATGGACTTAGACTTAACCTTTCAATTAAGTGGGGAAGAAGAGAAGTTACTATCTTCTAATAATGCAAAATCTTTGTCCCAAACCCCTTTCTTTCTATCTCCTCTAGTATACCTTTTTGAAGCCAGATTTAAACAATAAAAATTTAATATTAGAAAGTCACCAACTTCACTTACTGATTAGCTCATGGAAGATTTTTCTGATTGTTTAACTGGTTTCTTTGGTTGGCCACTAGGTTCCTACATCTATCATTTGGAAGTGCTTGAATAGGAAAAATTCTTTCTCTTCATGGCACAGGTACTATAGCTTCAATAAAAATATTTTCTTGATCATTATCAAAACGTCTAGCGTTATCTCTTATGATCTCACCAAGTTCTTCTTCTTCTTCTAATACTTCATTAACTTGATGATATTGCAAATTGGTTCTTCTATGTTGCCAAGCAAGTAATCTTAGACTAGTAACAATGTCTTCTTGATCACCTACAAGCCAATCTACGTTAGGTTGAAGGATGGGAGTGTTACACTTTTGAAGAACCATTAAAGCAACTTAGAACACATATCTGACAAAATCCCCAATAGAGACACCAAAAATCTATTGGTTTACAGATTTGTCATTTAATTCTATTTTCTCTCACCTAAACAATGACAAATGTAACCACAGTTGAGTCAATCACAATTATGTTTTATAACTAACTCTCTACTTGTTTTACAAGGTGGTAGCTACCTTCAAGTGATATACAATGAATTAAACTGTAGGTTGCTTTTTACCAGAAAGCAAGGAAAGGTAGTGCTTTTAACTAGAAATCTTTGAAAGGAAATCCCACACATCTAAATGAATTAAATGATTAGAACAAGCTCAAAGGCTTCGAACATCAGCTCAAATAAATAATTTAAATTCTCATCACCATAACATATTTATTCAAAGATAAACATTCACAACAATAAGATCACCAACTGAAACTTCCAATACAAAGAAAGAAAACCACTGATATAACATTCAACATAAGAAGAATGATGATCCAAAACACCACAGCACAAAGACTATATATTCTCGAACCACTCAACAGTATGTCTTTTCTATATTGAAAGAGATAGGAATTATAAACAAGTATCCACAGTATCTAACTTAATTAAGAAAATCAAAATTTGCCCAAAAAGAAAGATGCATACTATATCGCCTACAACATATTTATGATTGTTCACATAATAATTGTCATTAGAAATAGAGTGGTTTCTTGAAGACAACCATTTTAAAATAAAGTCTTTAAAAGTTTAAGAGCCAAATAATAAGAAATGCTTAAAGAAATGAAACTCAATTCTCCACTCCCTCACCTTGTTTGGGGTCTTCAATGCTTTCCACAAATTAATCTTCCACCATCTTTTCTTGCACCTTGATATTTGGCTTATTTTCCCAATATTTAGTTATAATGGCAGTAATCCCTTTGCTCCCTAGAATGGTAGTGATCTGCATTTTGGTTCTAAACTTGGCCAAGGTTTTAGTTATCCCTGTTGAGGTTTCCTAAATTATTTCATCTATGTTCCTAAACCCATTAAGATAGACTTGTATCAGGCCCATTTTACCTAGAGATTCTCTAGAAACAACATTAGGATCAACAAGTTCATTACAAAGCAGCTCCTTGGCCTCCTTGCTGATTTCTTTAGGATCGTACAGATTCTTCCTGAATTCATCCAGAATGTTCACCTTCAATGTATGACAATCCCTTTAAATACTGATCATTAAATCTAGATACTCTTGCAAAGCCTTGTTAATTTGATCAATAAGGTTATCATACATATTCAGTTTCTAGTCTAATGAGTCAATCCAGGATGGGTCAATCTGCTGAGGATTGTTAGCCAAATTTTTCCTCATGAGTGTCATAGAGTCTAAGGCCATTAGCTTAGCAATTTCCTTAGAGAGAACATAGGTGCTACCTTGTTCGTTTCTTATTTGCTGAAGTTCACTGATCAACTCCTTTCTCTTGTTATGTATCTAAGAATAATTCTGTGTCATTTTAGTCAAGAAGAACAACATATCACAAGATAGATTTTCAACCCATTCAGTAATAGCTTTAGCAAAAATTTTATTCTTTTTAATCTATGAAATGGTGTTGGCATCAATTCTAATAACTTCTGAGCTAGATGCCTCTTGTGATGAAGGTGTTACCATGGATTGAATGGATTTGCTTAAAGATAAAACCTGAGATTGAAGCTTTAAATTTTGTTTTCTTTCTTCCTTAGCTCTTTTAATAAAGGCATTCATAGAAAAATTTGCGTGATATGAATACACTTCAAGAGTAGAAGGAACTAAGTCAATGTGACTTATCTTATAGTCAGCTTCAGTTATGTCATTTTCATCCAAGTCTTTTATCGGGTCAATGATTTCCAACACCTAGTGACAAAAGGTGGCATCATTTACCATTCTTGACATCCTTCTTGCTTTCTTTGGTTTTTAAGTACCTTGTAAAAGCATCGCGACTGTATCTATCTCCTTCACTATTGTAGGTACATTTTTCCTCTTTTTCTTTGCTACCTTTTTTAGCCAACTGGGAGAAGAAGTCACAACACTTGTATCCACATTGCTAGACACAGTTTTATTTTGATTTTTAATTGAAACACAAGTAGGTACCTCCTCATTAGAAGGAGAAGAAGGAATTTCAAAGAAAGTTGGAAAAGAACCATCATTAACAATTTGTTCAAAAATGGGGTTAGGATTTATAGACACCTCTTTAACTTGAACACTTTTCTTTCCTACTGCAGATAAGGGAAGACTGCCTGACTCACAAGTTGATTTTAACTTGAGGGCATCATTAGGCCTCTCACCATCACCTCCTGATTATGAACTCAAAATAGACTGTGATGTATCATATCTTCCTAAAGAACTTTGTGTAGCAGAACCTTGTACAGTCTTTGGCCCAGAGGCTGTTGAGCTTCTCTGCTCATGAGGTGAACCAGTGTGTCTATGCCATTTTCTAGTGAGCCAATCCTCTATTCTTTTAATCATAACAGAAGAGCAAACTCTCAGATCCACAACCTCCTTCTTAGACCAATTGGTTTGAGGAAGGGGTTTTAAAAGTAGGTTTTGATATTCCACATTAATTTTTTCAGAATCCTCCTCAACCTTTTCTATAATATAAATGGATAGACCAAATGCTTGAATTTGTCTTAGAGTAAGCCTCATACAATTTCTCCTATGAACTTCACGATCATCCATACAGTCTTCCTAGGAGTCTTCCAGGATAGAATGATGCTCGTATGAGCCAGAGCAATAGAATTTCTATTTCACATAGTTTTTTCTATCAAAGTTTGGCCTTAGTGATAAAGAGTAAAAATTAAACCTTCCCAACACATATTCAGCACCTTTAGTAGCATCCTTGGTTTTACAAGAATAACTAGATAGAAACAATGGAAAGCTATATCCTCTTTTTCTCATATTCTGATATTTGATATTCACAGCAGCCATTTGTTTACAAATCTCTACGAAGATCAGATAATCACTAGCATACTGAGGCAACTTGGTCAAAGCCAATTCATAACCTCCTAGCCTTAGGTAGGTGAACCTATCAAACTGGATATAAAAACTTCCAAATTGCATAATCAAAGAAGCAGCATCAGGAGAAATTCTCAATTTAGGATTACCAATTAACTTCCTTTTAAAAAACATCAAAAAGGCACATTAACCTGATGATATTCTTTCATTCCAACCTCCTTTATGAACTAAGGAAAATAGGCATACAGAGGTGTGTCTAGGGTTAAAGACCCATGTAGCGTCAACCCAGCCCAGACAACCTCTCGATTGGCTAGAATGTATATTAAATATGAACACATGTAGAATGCAGAAGTCTCATGAAATCTAACCAATTGTTCATTTAGATGATAACTTATCATTTCTACCCAATTAATAAATTGACCCTCACTACATATTAACAAAATGAAATGACACATCCAAAACTCAAAAGAGTCTACATCTTCACTACCAACAATCTGGTGCAGCAAGGTAATAATGTCTGAGATTTCATCTTTAAAGTGAGCTCTTTTAAGTGTGTAGGTTAATTGCGACTTACCTCATTTCTCATATTTCAGCTAGTTTTGAGCAATAGCATTCTTGCACTAGTGCTCATTTTCTTTGAAAAATTCTATGGCAATCGCTATAGACATGTCTTTGAAATTCTCCTTTCTTGGAATTCTCAATGCTCGAGAGATGGCTTCTGAATCAATCTTTGCAATCACCAACCCATCTTTTGTTTTGATCTCATGAGTCCCAGGGTCGTACCTCTCCAAACATGCAATAACCAAGTCTACACATTGCACAGAAGTGGGAAAACTAGTAGCTTGTGCTAAGTTGCTTTGTAGAATTTTCTTTGTGAAGGGTGACCTATCTTCTTGCTATAGACGAGACCAAAATTCTGCTAAGTCAATATGCCCAAGCTCTGTGTCCTTCACATTGGACTAGTTATTTTCAATATCAGAGTGAGGAGGTGTGCCTTGAAATTTGAATTTCATTATAGATGCTAAGTATCAAGAGCAATGACAGAGCACTGTGAAGATAGTAAGGAAAGAAAGTGGAACAATTAGAAAAAAAAATTTCCACCAAATGTGAATGATCATGTAGTTATGGCGGTAGGACACACTTTTAAAGGCTAGGCTGACGTGATACAAATTCTGTGCCTTGCAAAAATAACCTGAAGATTTGCTTATTTTTCAAAAAGTCCCAAAGAACATCCACCAGTTGTATCGTATGTTGCAGTAAATGCTCATTAATTACCTTGATATCCGATCCACTACTCCATTGTCACCAAATCACAAGAAATGGAAACTTTGGAGCCTTAAGTCACAGGTTTTGAAGGTTCAAAAACCAAAGACCTAGCGACCATAAAGGGAAACATGTGGGCCACGAAACATAATGTAGGGGATATGAAGTCACGGAGTTGCGAGGTTTCAAAACTTGAGAACCTAACAACTTGGTTAGCAAATGAAGGCAAACAATAGTTAGGTTAGGAAACTTTAAATGCCAGTGACTTTAAGGATATCAAAAAGGAACATATAATCTTTAGGATTTTGGCAGAAGTTTGATGAATCAATAAATTATGAACAAAATGGATAAGGCTTAGAAAAAAAAGGAAAGGGTAACACTGTGTACACTTGTATATTCTTCCACTGCTCCCCTTTTGATGGATTCTTCATTTTCTTTCATTTTTAACTGTCTCTCACTCCCCCTTTGACATCAATGGCAAAGGGTGGGATCCACAAACCAAAATTCTCACAAGTAATCTGTATATAAGGTTGCAAATGTATAAATAATTCTTGCGTTATATTTACATGAACTTGACGATATCTACAAAACTATTTTTCAACTGCACAAGTTTAGAGGCACAACTACTTTTCATGCCACCCAAAATTGAGATGTGTTCATTTAGTAGGAATGCATGTGTTTCTACTTTCTTCAGATCTGCTGGATCACTTGTCTAGACTGCAACTTGAGCTTCTGATAAAGCAAGAAACATTGTTTCCAACTTAGGGGCAATCAATCTCTAGAGCTCACACATTCTCTCCATAATATTTCTCTTTTCTTTAACAAGTTTCTTTATTTCATCAGTCAAGCTGATTTCTTAACACTCTTGACTTACCAGAGAAACTGTTAGAGGATCAAAATTTTGAGATAGATTCAACACATTTTGTTCTTGCTCCTTTATCTTTTTCTCAATATCCTCATTAACTTTGGGCCAAGATAGACAAAATTTGTATACATCACCTCCATCATTGAGAGCATTTTGAATACTCTTTATACTGATATCAAGTATTTTTCTATCATTCCTTAATAGGCCCTTTAGCTCACTAAATCTCTTATCCAAAAATTCATTCTAGATTTTAATCTTGGTAGACTTCTCAAAGGACTCAAATTGTGTACTTACAAAATTTACAAGGCTCTTCAGATTACCAGAGGGAGAATCAGATGGATTCTTTTGGAAAGTTGGCATTATCTTCTCCAATATATTAGATGCAAGGCCTAACAACTCACTGTCCTCTATGTGAGATTTCAATATCTTTTCTCTTGCCTTGGCATGTGTGAAAGAAGTTATCTTCATCATTTGGACCAGAGAGAGTATCCAGGTTGATTGGTCCTTGAATCAGTTCTAGTTCATCAAACTCTAGTATCTCTTTGCTTAGGAAACTCTTCACTGCATCTACAATGTCTCTTGCCACAATTTCTAGACCACCTTCCTTTCCTTGAGTTTTCTCAGTATCAGGCTATTTTGTTTGGGTGCATCAATATTTGCACCATCTTCTTCTACTTTATCTTCCTTACCTTTGACTTCTTCTTCTTTGTCTGCTTCACCTTTTTCTGTGTTATTGACAAGGGGGATTCTTTCTTTTGTCCTCATCATCTGCAATATATTCCAGAGGATCTTGTGTAGCAGCAGTTTCTCAACATTGTCTTCATTACCGAATTGATCAGGAAGAGTTAGAGTATCTCCTGCATCATTAGTTTTATCCACCATCTCTATATCTTCCTTGTTTATTTGATCCACTTCTAGAACTAAGGAGTCATTGACCTTAGTTTGCTGCTCATCAGTTTTCATTTCTTCAATATCTAGGATTGATGAATCAATCCCATCATCAATCTCCTCTTCAACAAATGGAAGATTGTGTCTCTTCAATGCACTTAGAAGTATTTCTTGTGTTTCTTTAACTATTTTGTCTAATTCTCCAAGCATCAGCTTGTTCATTCTCTTCTTTCTCTTGAATTCATCCTTCACTGCTTTGAATATCATATTCATTTGAACTTGAGTGATATGATGGCATTGTTTTATCAATATATGTTCTCTAAGCTCCATATCCTTGCTTTTTTGCATTTTCTTTCCTCAACTCCAAAGTGTTTTCAAGACTTTGAGGAATCTCAGAAGTTAGTTCAATTAGGGCCTTATTATAGATATTCAGATATCTAATAGTTGCTTCCTCTAACACTCTCTTATTTTTATCACTGTATTCATCATAGAATTCAATCATGGGTTTCAAATTTCCATCCATAGTGATTGATTTTATTACATCTTCCACAGAAAGTGTGGATTTCTCAACATATGTATCTATCTTTTGCCTTTTGCTTTCCCTTTTGCTTCTGGAGGGCTTCTCCTTAGTTAAATTGGTAGCTTTTGTTCTAGAGGCTTTTAACTCCTTTATCTCAGCATCTGAATCTATTTCTTCTTCATCAACTTTTGTGCTCTTATAGGTTCTTGTGGCCTTTATTTTTACTCTTTTCCCTTCTTTTCCTGGTGATTTTCCTTCCAGTTTCTTAGTATTGGCAGGTTTTGGTGAAACAACAGCAGCAAAGCTTTTAGTAGTCCTTGATGTGGAGGAGGATCCTACTGGAGTACTTCCTTATTTCTTATCCTTCTTCTCCTTCTCTACCTTTTTAGTTGTTTCCTTGAATTGCCTCACAACTTCCTTTGTGAGACCTAGATTCTCGGTCAACTGCTCAACTTCTTTTCTTACTTTTCTTTTGGTTTCAGGTTCTCTAAGCTCAACGTGCAGTTTTAAACTTAGCTCCTCACTATGTCACAAATCTTTTAACTATTGTGTCTTTTGGCTCACTCAGAAGGTGTTGAGTATACATATTCAATATTTTTCCATCTACCTCATACCCCATGGGCATGATCCAAACAGTTTTGGGTTCTACTACTTCCATTAAGCATTGATTAATGTCAACCATAAAACATATTTCATTCTTGTATTTCTCAACAATCAATTTAGGGATTCTTTCCCTTGAATTCTTCATAATTTGGAAATTCTTGAAGTATCCCTAGATTGCAATTTTCTAAGCTTTATAGTCACCATTGCTATGTAGATGATCTCTGATCTAAATATCAACTGGCTCATCATTAG
Organism: Cunninghamia lanceolata; assembly: GCA_027924645.1. Taxonomy (NCBI): domain Eukaryota; kingdom Viridiplantae; phylum Streptophyta; class Pinopsida; order Cupressales; family Cupressaceae; genus Cunninghamia; species Cunninghamia lanceolata. Next base: position 6,102,496 of record BSBN01001807.1, read on the forward strand.
TCTAGTGTACACCCTTTACTCTAGGTACCTCATTCATAAAGTAGAAAAACAAACATAGAACCAATTTTCCATATTTAAAGGTGTTTTCTTTTCTTTCTTGATTTTGTTCAAGTTCTTAATTAATTGGTTTTGCAATAATTTGCACAAGTCATAATCTGTATTTTTTTTCAACATTTTGTATGCAGCATATATGGCCATTCCAAAGATAGAGTTCTCCCTGCTGGAGTGGTAAATCTTGTAGCCAATCACCATAGAGGCAAACTTAACATTTGGTTCTATAATATCATTGATGGTCATTGCCCTTTTGTCAAACTTGGCACTGGTTGCATCAGTTATAGTCTAGTTTTTCATAGATTTTAGCATTGGCAAGCCACTAATTGAATTCAACCTAGTCACAATCTTGATAGCATCCTTTGTAATTTTAAATGGTTTCATCAACCATTAAAACTCATCATGCATTCAGCTTAAAACATACTAGACCCATTCATCTTCATTGAATGTTGGAAACCCCATAATCTGAATGAAATGTTTATCTTGTAGTGCCTTATATTCAGGTTAAAGATAGTGATTTTCATCCTTTAGATGATTCTCAAACAAATCTACATACCTTGAGTCCCCAAACTCATCTATGTTTGCATGAATATAGACCCTAATATCTTCAACATGCAGCACACCATACTGAACAGTTGAAAATGCACCTAATGGGTCAACTTCTACTAATTTGTGTGGATGGTTTTTAAATTTTAGTCAAGGCCTTTTAGTAATATCAACAACCAAAGGTGTAGCCATTGCAAAGATTAAAAGTTCAAAGCTTTGCAGATAAATACCTTTTCCACAAAACTAGGGTTGGAGGACAAATTCACCGGTCGTATTTCAAATCCTTGGATTCTCAGCTCAAACGCTATTCTTCTTGCTCTCTTCCAATGTAAAATGATTCAAATGAATAGTGAACAACCCTTTTAAGCTTTACAAAACCTAATTTGCCTTTGTAATAAATGCTCTGCCCTAACACATCCAGTTATACTATTTCTGCATACAGTCGACCTTCAATTACTCCGCAAATCACCATATCCACATCTTTTCTTTTGGAAATCCCAGCTTATCCTATCTCATCATGCTAGATTCAAGTACCTACTTACTAGCTGGGGGAATTTGATTTTTAATGCTTCTCTTCCTGAGCCAAAGCTCCTAATTTAATTTTCAGAGGAACTGTCAGCACGTGATTCAGGTACGGACCCATTACTAATGTTCATAACACTTTTCTTGACCCATGTCTTGCTCATTTAATTCTAAATTTCATTCACATCAAATTTTCCCTTGCCTTTGTCATGTCTCTACTCATATGGTTTTCTCTTTACCAGACCTCTTCTTTCATTCTTCCTACTTTTGCATAATCTTGAAATATGACTAGATCTATTGCAATTAAAGCACACATCATTTCTTTGATTATATACTTGATTTCCTCTTGATCTGCACTGATTAACCATGTGTCCAAATCTATTGCAAGCAAAATAGTAGTCATTGAAAGAGTTGTCATTTCCTCTATTGTTAGAGTTATTCATTATCATACTTCTGCATTCATTTGATCTATAACAATACCTCTTACACTTGAAGCATTGATAGGAGAAGGATAGACCATTTTGATTTACTCTGCTTCTACACTGAGTAGCTCTATGACCAAATTTATTGCAATTGAAATAATTGCCATTGAAGGATGGATATCTTTGAGCATTAGGTTGTCTTATCGGAGGTCATCTAGGTCTATTTCTCTCATTCCTTGGTTGAAAACTTCTTTGTCTAGATCTGGAGCTTTCACCTTTTTCATATCCAAGACCATGCTTGTCATCAACCTTTTTCTAACTTTCAAGCAGCGCTTCAAATTTAGCTGAGCTTATCTTGAACTTCTCCTTGTATTCATTTGCAATTTCTAGGTCATGTCTGAGAATGACAATTTGCCTCTCAAGTTCTCTCTCATTGTCTCTCATTTCTTGTTGGTACAGGGGCACCTTGGGGTTCTCATGCCTCTATGAGGCTTTTGTCATGTTTGTTTTGTTTTCCAATATGTTCATGATGTAATAATGTCCAAGGGACCATTTCAATGCTATAATAGATTGTTCTAGGTGTTTTTGGGTGTCAAGTCAAGTTTTCAATGTAAACTTGGTGTATCCAAGTAATGATTTTCTTGTGTAATGACAAACTAGAGTTGTAAACCACCTACCTGATGGTCTCCTCATTCAAAAAATTAGTTGATGATAGTTGGTAGTTGTGGTGTCATGGTTAAAAAGCCTCCTTGTGGGCAAGGTTGTTGGAGGATCTTGTGAACAACTGAATGCAAATAAACATTGTTTCTCTAATTTTTCCTATGTTTTTCTCTATCATTCTATTTGCTACAGCTTGTGATGTCACAGTATGGGCACCACACATGCATGGATTGATAGAGGAAGGATTTTCCTTTTTTTTGGTGGTGGTTTGGAGTAATTTCATCAAGGAATAAGCAAGATATCACTAGTTTTCTGGAAGTGGGTCTGAAACCCTCAAAACTAGGGTTTGGTCACAAAAATGCTCATAACTCTCCATTCCTTCATGGTCAAAGCATGATTCTTGGTGGAATGGAATGGTTTATGATATAGTTAATGATGCAAAAGGTTTTAGAGGATGGCATGGAGTTTGGAGGGAGTTCTTCAATGCCCTAGGCCTGACATCTCTATGTGACAGGCCTAGAATTGCTGCTACAGTCTAATTTTCTATAATTTTGTGGGTGTCTTTGTAACAAGAGTGCTTGGGAAGGTTGAAATATGTTTACCAATTCTATAGGAACTTGTTGAAGGCTTTAGGGGTGTTGGGGTGCTCCTAGATAAGTTAATTCCTTCAATGTGCAGGGCTAATTAGGCTTCCTTATGGATTGAAAGTTAGTCATTCGAAGCAACTGTCCTTGGTAACTGTTCTTGTGCATTTGAGGGCTTATAGGGGTCCATATTTGGTATCCAAAACTAAGATCTTTTGTCTATTTTCTGCCCTTAATAAGTTTTTATTTTGACTGTCCCTATTGGACAGGGCTACAAGGATACATAGGCCTAAGTTGAAGCGATGAATGAATGAGGGTTCCCAAGTGCAAGGTTAGGTTGTTTGGTCATGCTTTGTCATGTTGAAGGTGCTCAAATCATTCCCAAGCCCTTATTCATGTCTAATTGTGAGAGCCCACATTGGTAGGTTAGGTTGTCTTGGTGAAGGAAGAGTGGAATTAAAGGGTCCACATAGAGTATTTGAGAGAAGCTGCTACAAAGGAGTTGTTTTGCTTTTGAAGTCTTATCTTCCCCTACCCACTCTACATCAAAGTGGTATTAGAGCAAGGTCTGATTGTGAAAGTTGTGAAGAGGGATTGTGAGTTGAGGTGTGTGAAGGAAAATGCCTCCAAAAGGTGGGTCTGTGGTTGCAAGGGAGTTGAAGGTCTTGAGGGATAAGATAGAGGCCTTAGAGAAAAAGAGAATGACTAATGAAGAAGAGAGTACCTCAGAAGATGAGGTAGAGGGTGGAGAGGAAGACCATCCTGAAGAGGAGATGCCTCTTGAAGAGAGAAGGTTCATTGGATCCTTGAAAACCATAAAAGCAGAAGCCACTGAAGTGAAGATGGACATACCAATGTATGGGGGAAAGATGAATACTGAGGGACTACTAGAGTGGGTGGATGCCTTGAACAACTACTTTGAATACAAGGACATGGCAGATAACAAGAAGGTTAAGTTTTCCAAGACCAAATTGAATGGGGCTGCTTTGACTTGGTGGAATTATTACCAAGGAGAAAGAGTGAAAGAGGGTAAGAACATGGTTACTTCATGGGAAAGAATGGTGAGCAGATTGAAGGCACAATTTCTCCCTACAGATCATGAACTGCAAGTGTTTAGGAGGCTGCAGAACCTAAAGCAAAAGGACATGGATGTGGCAACCTATACTAAGGAGTTTCACAAACTTAGTATGAGGTGTGGCCATGTGGAGAATGAGAAGGAGAAGGTGGCTAGGTAGTTGAATGGCCTAAGGTTTACAATCCAAGCTGAGATGAGCCTAGTGACCCCTAAGATTGTGGAAGAGTGTTTCCAAGTGGCATGTAAGGTAGAGGAGAAGTTGAAGAGAAGGAAGGAGTAGCAAGGAAGGGGTAGAGGCAGAAACTTCAGAGGAAGAGGTAGTTTTGATGGTAGAAAATAGTCACAAAGACAACAAGGGGAGTCTAGATGAAAAGAAGAAGAAGGTCAAGAGTCAAGAGGAGGATTCAGAGGTAGGAGATCCAATGGAAGGGGTAGATCTAATGGGAGAGGCTCTAACTCATTCTCTAGAAGATGCTACTCTTGTAACCAATTTGGACACCCGACCTTCAAGTGCCCTGAGAAACAAGCTTCCCGCTCTCATGGTGGGGATAGGAGAAACTAGTTGGTACAAGAGAAGGATGTTCAGTGTGTGACTTCACCTTCTAGACCTACTGACCCTGAATTTGGAGAAAGCTTGATGATGAGGAGGACACTTCTTAAGGTTCCAAGTACCAAGGAGCCACCCCAAAGGAAGTCTTTGTTAAGAACTTCATGTAAATCCCATGGAAAGGTATGCAAGGTGAATGTAGATTCAAGCTTCACAAATAACTTAGTGTCCCTAGAAATGGTTGAAAAATTAAATCTGAAAAGAACTCATCCTACACCATACAAGGTGTCTTGGTTGAATAGAGGTCAACAAGTGCTTGTCAATGAGCAATGTTGGGTAGAATTTCAAATGGGAGAGTATAAGGATAATATCTTGTGTGATGTTGTCCCCATGGATGCTTTCCATACACTGCTAGGCCGCCTTTGAAAATATGATAGGAAAGCCCAACATGATGGGTAGAAAAACACTTACATGATAACAAAAGATGGAAAGTCTTTCACCATGAACCCCTTACCAGATGAGGGCATAGATAAACAACTTGAGTCTAGTGTCATGGTGGTATGTGAGAAGGATTTTTTGAGGACCTTAAAGGAAGAGGGAGGGATAGGGTTTGCATTGATTGTTAAGCCAAAGTGCAAGTCTGTTTTGTCTACAAACAAAGGAGAACCTATTCCTAGTGAAGTCCAAACCTTGTTGGATAAGTATAAGGACATTGTGGTGGGTGAATTGCCTAGTTCTCTGCCTCCAATTAGAGATATCAGTCACCATATTGACCTAATACCAAGGGCTAAATTGCCTAATAATTCTGCCTACAAGATGACACCAGCCCAAAATGAAGAAATAGAAAAACAAGTTCAAGAGTTATTGGATAAGGGCCTAGTGAGGAAGAGTTCGAGCCCTTGTGCAATCCCTACCATGTTGGCTCCTAGGAAGGATGGTAAATGGAGGTTATGCACTAATTCAAGAACCATAAATAGGATAACTATTAGATATAGGTTTCCTATGCCAAGGATGGAGGATCTTATGGATTGTCTAGGAGGAGCTTGCTATTTTTAAAAAATTGACTTGAAACGTGGGTATCATCAAATTAGGATCCGTGAGGGGGATGAATGGAAAACAACATTCAAGACTAATGAAGGTCTTTATGAGTGGATGGTGATGCCCTTTGGATTGTCCAATGCACCTAGTACCTTCATGAGAATAATGAATGAGGTATTGAAACCTTTTATTGGCAAATTTGTTGTGGTTAGGCTATTAAATTACTTTGGAAATATTTCTAGACTATAATCATTTCTGAGCTTTTAACACTATATTTTGATCTAAAAATCTTTATATCTTGTTGTGATAACTAACTTTGTCTACAAGTAATAATCTGATTAATCTATTTTGCGAAAAATGTTAGCATTTTTTGTAGGGACTCTAGTTTCTATGTCAGGATAACACCTTCACTTGTAGGTTTAGCACATTTGGCTATAGGTAAAAAGTAGGTATATCTGTTAAGAAAAATAAAGGATCAAATAAGCTACTAATCAAACAAGTGAATGAAATAAATAAAATACCATTAATAAGGAGCTTCATGCACCAACAAACAACAATAGAGAGAGATTTTGATGGGGTAAAAAGTAAAGAAAAACCCCTATAATATTATGAAAGATGGCATAAAGCTATGAAATAAAATATTATAGAAAGAGAGGGAGGAGCTCCTCAAGAAATGAATGAGAAGAGAAAATAAGAGAGGAATTGAGTGAATGAAGAGGAGAGGGCACCTCATAAATAGAGGTGAGAGGGGAGTTGCAATCAGCTACCATATGCCACCTTTCATGTGGGTGAGTACTATGTGTAAACCTCATAAGAAGGTAATTAAATAAATCAAATATTCCTTCAAGAGGAATATTGATGTGAATTATCCTCACACATGTGTGAGGATACTCGCATAAAACAAAAAATACTTTGTATTTATAAAATACAAGTATTTAATAAGAAATAAATATAATCTTTACCTAAGTACCAAGTAAAGATTAATTTTTCTAACATCCCCCCTTAAGCTCTACTTGGGGAAGATTACAACAAATCCATCAAATGATGATTACATCATTTTACATGACCGACATAAAAGCATTACAATGAATAAGAATATATAATTTAAGAAAGAAGTTTAGATGTAGGTTGATGTAGAGCCAAGTCTTCAAGTCTTCAAGGAATTGAGTGAACCAAGGTGCTTGTATAGATGTCATTGAACAATCTAAACATTGAGCTCCTTTAGATCCAAAAGAAGTGGATTGAAGGTTCATGTGTTGTCAAGATAATGAACCTATTTCATCAAAGAAACCATAACCACAAATGGATTTCCCATCATTGGGATCATCTCCTAAACTTGAATTAGTATATTCATAGAAAGAGATACAAACTACATAGTGGATAGTAAAATTGTGGATCAAATGAATCCATATTTAAGTCATAAAGCCAATAATGTAAAAGTTAGCACAGCTAATTCAATATAGATAAAATAACCTTAAGTCTTGAGTAAGAGTGCTAGTAAAAATTGTAGCACAAATCATGGCTTATAGCCCAAATTATAAAATGCAAATATATAGGCATAGCAATAAAAGTTCTAGATTGCATCTCACTACATCATTTGTTGAATTGTAAAGGGAACTTATATTAAGTTTAATAGTAATGGACTTTGAAAATTAGTCCTAAGATCATAGTGCCATTATTTGAAGATTCAATATTACGGACTTTGAAAAATAGTCCTAAAGATGGTTTTTAGAAACCATAGTGCCTTCATCAAGAATTATAATATCAAAGGACTTTGAAAACAACCCTAAAAAATGGTATAACAACCATATTGTCTTCATCAAATTTTAAGAACTTGATCCCCAACGATCAGTTCATCATAAAAATGTAAGTGCATACTATCAAAGTGGATGGAAATATTTTCCATGGGCCCAAAAAAATACTCAAATCAGACTTAATAGGGCTCCCTATGCAACATTACTGCAAATGTGTCTTGCGCATAAAATATTTAAAGGCTTTAGTGCTCTAATGAGCTTTTACTTTCTCAAAAATTATAACAGATAAATGAGGCACAATAAAATATTAGAATCCCTTTATCAAAACAACATAATTGTAGTTGAGAATGAAACTCTAGACTTGTTTTAAATATTGTGATAAATCAAGACTTAGGTAGTAAAATCAAGATTGTGAGACTTAAATAAATAAATAATAAAAAGATATTACCATAAAGTAGAAGCAAATTTGCAAGCATGCACCAAAAGAACAACACGAAGACAAGAGATTTTGAAGAATTTTTATATTACATAGATCGGATTTATTCTAGCCTTTTAAAAAAAAGATTTGAATTTAAAATAGAGTATAGATTATGCATGCAGCAAAAAAAATTGAGCATGCACGGGGAATTTTAACTAAAATTTAAAAAATTTAAACCTTTGATTAGAATGCTGAAATTTTTGCAGAGATATGGGAAAAAAACAATTTTAAAAATAAAAATTATTATTATTTTAAAAAGATCATATAGATCCCATTTTTTTTTTTAACATATATACATTCAACATGCATGAACATTTTATTAAAAAAAAGCAGAGATAGAGCAAGCAGGGCTTAGGGGCCCTAAATTTTTTTAACACAGATCAACTTAGCAAGCAATTGAATGTGCAGATCTAGAAAATTTTCTTCAACAACCCTTGAAAAAAAAAATTGCATGTTAATGGGTTAGGAAAATAAAATTTTTAAAAGCAAGATATATATTTTTTTTTAATAGAAGATCTGTTGGAAGATCTCATATTTAAAAAAAAATGGCTGCAAAAAAAATTAATTAATCAAATGCATGCAAATGTGTTTGAAAAAATGAAACTTAAAGGGTAAAACCCTTCATTCAAAAAAATTCCTCTCAAATCTACAAAAAAAAAAAATTACTCCTCTCCTTGACTCTTCATCTAAATGCTTCTCACAGAAAAATGTTGCTCAAAGAAAAATACATTCACAGAAAGATTAGTAGAACCTACTCTGATACCATGTTTAGAAAATAAAGGATCAAATAAGCTACTAATCAAACATGTGAATGAAATAAATAAATAAATAAATAAATTACCATTAATAAGGAGCTTCATGCAAGAACAAACAACAATAGAGAGAGAGAGAGAGAGAGAGAGAGAGAGAGAGAGAGAGAGATTTTGAAGGGGGGAAAAGCAAAGAAAAAATATTACAGAAAGAGAGGGAGAAGCTCCTCAAGAAATGAATGAGAAGAGAAAATAAGAGAGGAATTGAGTGAATGAAGAGGAGAGGGCACCTCAAAAATAGAGGGGAGAGGGGAGTTGCAATTAACTCCCATATGCCACCTTTCATGTGGGTAAGTGCCATGTGTAACCCTCATAAGGAGGTAACTAAATAAATCAAATATTCCTTCAAGAGGAATATTGACGTGAGTTATCCTTACATGTGTGAGGATACTCACATAAAACAAAAAATACTTTGTAGTTATAAAATACAAGTATTTAATAAGAAATAAATATAATCTTTACCTAAGTACCAAGTAAAGATTAATTTTTCTAACAATATCACTATCTCTTAGCACCTTTGCATTTATATTAGTGCTTAGGTTTCTTTGTTTAGCACTTTTGATGTCTATTAGTACTTCCAAAGTCTTCTTTTAGCATCTAAGATTTATTATTTAGGACTTAAGCCAAATCTGTTAGTGCTTCCCTATATTCTATCAACACTTTAGTAGGTTTTGTTAGTGCTTAAGAGTCTTATGGATGCACAAAAGTGGCTTTTGGTTGTGCTTTAGAAGTCTCTATCAACACTTTTGTCTAATTAGAATTTATCTTATCTTTTGGACATTAATCTAGTTTTCTCTAGCTCTTACACATTTGGCCAAGACATCATTTGCAAACTACTAACATTTTTTACAGCTCCAGAGTCAAAGTTTACTTCTTTTCTATTAGTTTTAGTTGTATATAATTAAAGTAGAAGGAAATAAACTTATTTGTTGTGTCTTAATTTGTACTAGGATGTATGCTCTCCCCTCACACCCTTGGGTGATCTTGGAGATCATAAATCCTTTTGTAAATTCTTTGTTTTATCTATCCAAAGAAGAACTACCTTCACATATGTTCTCACCTCGTACCTTATGTGATCTTGGGGATCAAAAGTGAGTAGTGTTTTCTTCCCTAGGAGGCCTTCTTGGAGATACACCCACTCCAAGGGATGACCTCAAACCCATGTTATGATAGGGTATATAAGTGTTGTGAGAATCAAAAGACTCACTTCAATAGGGACCCCATCCAGCCTAAACTAAGCCCTCAAGACCCTCAGTCCGCTGAGACTAGAGTGGTAAAGTTATTGGTTGGATGCTTGGTAATCCCTTGTTCATAGATTTGTCCCCGTACCTCATGTATATTAGGATGCCCCTTAGAAGCTTATACAACCTAGTTAAGACCATTAGTCATTTTCTAGTGTGGTGCAAGGGATAGGGACCCCCCCTGAAGTTACTCACCATCATGCCTCCTTGAAGTGGATATAGAATTCTTCTTTAGGTAAGGCATTAAATCCTCCAAGGAAAGGGGTATTAGGTGCAATGCCCTTATCCCTAGCTATCTACTCAAGGTGAAGTGTTCAGAGTTAGGTAAGAACATGGGTAGGTATTCTATTATGTGGGCCCATATTATGAAATCACACGTACTTGAATAATTTTAGGGACTGTTCATGTGTTTGAAGTGTCTTCATGTGACAAACCCATAAAAGCCTATCATCCTTATTCCTTGAAATAATAATAATCCATTGTGTTTTATTGTTTGTCAAATCTCTTGCAAAGAAATCCCTTGAACAAAACATAATATAATTCATAGATCAGAACCTTTTAGTGCCTAAGTCAACCCTGTCAGCACTTTTACAGTCTCTATTAGCACTTTCGTAGTCTCCATTTATGCTTTCGCAGTCTTTGTTAGCACCAAAGTTTGTCCTGTTAGCACCTCTGTAAAACAAATTTGAACCTATTAGTGTACTTGCAATCCTTATCAACTATTTTCCAACCTTGTCAACACTTTTGTAGTCTCTTTCAATTCCTATGTCTAACCTATTAGTGCCTTCACTAGACCTATCAGTGCCTATACCTAATCTATCAATGCTTGTGCCTACTCTGTCTACACCTGTGATTCACATGTCAGCACTTGTGCATGCTCTGTCCATGCTTACACTTGATTTGTTTGCACTCATGCCTACTCTGTCCATGCCTGTACTTCATCTATCAGTGCCTAAGATCCCTCTGCTAGCACCTCTGCAGACTCTAATAGCGCCTTCACCTGTAACCTTAGACAGTTGAACACAATGATTTTCTGATCATAAATTTAACTGTCCTTAGGACTCTAGCAGACTTTGAAAGTGACCTAAGACCATCCATGTCCAATTTCACTAAACCATCCCTCCATAAATTCATCCATTTCATAAAAATCTTCATCCCCTAATCATCCCACTTTCCAATTGGAGACCTTAGAAACTTTGATCATATAAAAAAATTATCGACCCACTTTGGACCCATCCCTTCATTCCATCAATTTAAACCATACCAAATCCTTGTCAAAACCAAATCCATCCCCTATCAAAAAAAAGCTTTCATCTCATCAAATGAAATCATATTTTAACCAAATCTACCCAAAATCAAAATATTGGCTAAAGTTAAATCTAGATCTTATTATCATCCCCTCATTTAAATTGAACTTAAGAACTTGTCTACCTTAGGTTTTGTGTAAATTATCCCTTATCAACCTTGGATAAATGAGTTTAGGAGCTTATACTACTCCTAAGTTAGTAAATTCCAAGAATCCCATGTTAGTTGGTGCGTCTTGTCTATCCCAAGTGAAATATCCTTATATCATCCTTTTTCATAAGCTCTTGTCTACCCTACGTAGGAGATGATAAATACTTTGGTATCCACAAGATCTAGATTTTCCTTAGCTCTCTATTGATTTGAAATCCACAAATCATCCCTTGATAAATCTTATCTAGGGTATCATCAAAATCATCCTTATCATGCTTTGACCACTTGTCATCCAAGACCATATTTAATCATACCAAATCATCCTTCATCCACCAACCAATTTCACTTGGTCCAAACCTTTTGAAAAAAAAAAAAGTTTTAACATCTAGCATCCTTCATATAACTTATCCATTCCAAAATAAATTTTAGTTCATTTCTTTGTATGCCCTTGAGCACAAGGTTACAAGCCAAGTAAAAATAAAAACATGGAACCCAATAGAAAATTTGGGATGCCTAGTGAGTTTGGAATGAGGGACACAAATGCTCAAATCATGGTTGATCTTCCCCATCCTTCTACTTACCATAATCAAGAAAATCAAAATCCTAATGACATGGGACTATTAGACCAAATTTTAAAATTTGATCCTAATAGATATATAGAGTTCCTACTTCAAAATGGCCCCAAGTATCAAGTAATCCTTACACTAACACATCACAACCTTCCTCATCCAACAATACATCCAACACCACAACACAACCAACCTCAACATCAACTATTACAACATCAGCATCAACATCAACCACAACAATGTCTAATCCACAAATCACTCTCAACATCCCAAACAATCCAACTTACACTAGCACCTCCACTAGCATCTCCCAACTCAATCAAAATACCATAGCATTCATATCCCAATTTCTTTCCCAACCATTGAATCCTACACTCAACAATCTAAGCAACATCACACAAACATCCACATCCACATCTCAAATCAATTCCCAATATGCCACATCAACACAACCCCTTGCTTCACAACCACCAATATCCTCTTCCACCAAAAAATTCAATCACACATTCCTTCACCAACTCCAACTACTCCAACTACAACAACAACTTCCACCCAACTTCCTCCAACAATTCATCACTTATCAACAAGCTAATACACCCCAACCACCTGCAACTGACATAACACAAGTAGTCAAACAATTGATGCAAAGGATGGATGAAATACAACAAGGGAATAAAAGGAAAAAATATTCCTTCGTGGATATTTCTCCCTATCCTTTTGATCACTTTCTTAACATGCCACCTTTCTCCAAGAATTTTGAAATGCCAAAATTAAACAAATACAAAGGGAAAGGAGATCCTCGAGAACACCTCAGGGAATTTTACATTGCTTTCTTAGAAGTCTCCTATGCAGATACCTATCTCATGAGGCTTTTTCTTCAAAGGTTAGGAGGTCAATCTATAGAATGGTTCGTACACCTTACCCCTAGCATTAAAACATTGCACGAACTTGTAGAGAAATTTGTCAATCACTTCTCCTATAACTTTGAACATGATTTGTCTATGAAAAATCATGTAACACAAAACAAAAGAATGGGGAATCCTTCACTGCCTTCTTGCAAATATGGAGAAGCCTCACAAGAAAGCTCCCTTGGCCCATCCCTGAGAAGCAATTGGTTAATATGTTTGTAATAAATTTAAACCAAGAAATTGGCTTCCACCTCTAAATCCAATGTGCCTCAACCTTTGAAGAAGTTATTGACAAAGGCACCACTATTGAAAGATCGTTCACTACAAAAGGGGCTAGTAAAATCTAAAAAGGAAACAAGAACAATAAGAACAATAACCATAAGGTCAACAAAAACAACAATAACAATAATAACAACCAATCCTATGAAAAACCCATTTTTGGGGCAAAAGAAAAAACACTCTCAATAATGGTGTGGTAGATATCAAAAACATCCTAAATATACAAGCTCCAGCACCATCTAACCCATCTACATGCACCAAAAATAATTTCAATGTCCCCAAAGGACAACCAAGGCAAAAAAATGCACATAGAAGAAAGTTTACACCTTTAGGAGTACCCATCAATTTTTTTTGCATAATTTGGTTAAAGATAGCTTAATCCAATTACCCACTATTCATCCCTACAATGATAATCAATTTAAACCCTCATGGTTCAACAAAAATTCCTATTATGAATACCATAGTGTAAAAGGCCACAAAACACCTGATTGCATGAGACTAAAGAACTGTATACAAGATCTCACAGACCATGGTGATATTACAATTATCGATCCTCTTAAAAGGTCACCTAATGAGAACTTATGTGCATACAAATATCCACTTAGTAACCATGATAAAATGGAAGGCCTCTAGGTCAAATCAATCCTATAACATTATTCCTCTCCCTTCTTCTTTTGATTCCATCATGGGTCGAATAGAAGAATGTGCCAACTGCATAGCCGCTATCACCATAGAAATCAAGACTCTTAATTGTGCTATCACCACTCACCATGGCCACATCACCATTTAAAGAGCCTCATCCAAAGCCCCACCCACAACCACCACATCCTCAAACAAATACAGCATCCTTGATCACCTTGGAAAAACTCCAGCCCAAATCTCTATTTTGGAGTTACTCCACATTTCACCTGTCCACAAAGAAGTCCTTGATAAATCTTTACAAGAGACTCATGTCTCTAATGATCTTAATGTAAATCAATTTCTATCCATGGTGGGATATCTTTCCTCACCACTTCACCTCACCTTTTCTAAAAAATATTTATCCACATACAACCTATCCCATAATGACACCTTACACATTGCAGTTCAAATCCATAGGCATTCTATTAAATGAGTCTTGATACATGGTGGTTTAGGACTAAATATGTGCACTCTAAAATTAATTAAAACACATGCGATACTTTGATGAGGTTGTAGACTCACATAAAAGCATCACAATCAAAGGTTATGATGACATAGAGCGCCAACCAGAAGGAACAATCAAACTATGTGTAGAAACCTAAAAATGACTTGACCCTACAAGCCACATTCTCGTATCATCACACTACTAACTATCCCTTCCACAAATTAATTAAATAAAATAAAATTATTTAATTAGTTTATCCCTAGCCATTCATCACCAGTTCATCCCTAGTAATGAATTAATTCATTTAATATATTACTAAACCTTACAACATCATTCACAATTAATTAAATAAATAGCTTAATATTTATTTAAAGTTAATTTCCCTCATCCCCTAAACAAGATTAATTAAATAAAACATGTTTATTTAAATAATCTCCCCTAGCCTATGACCTAAACCTAGCCTAATTGAATAAATATCAATTACTTAATAACTACTCTAACCTACCTAGCCCCTAGACCTGAATTAATTAAATAAATCCTTATTTAATTAATTTTAATAACTAACTAACCCACTCACTAATTTTCTACAGCCACATTAATTAAGTTAAACACTTAATTAAGTGGGTCAAACCTTGCTTAACACCTATCCACACACCCTTTGAATAAAAAGTAAATTTTTATTCAAAGGGGTCACATGACCCTTCCACCTCACCTTTCCTCTTTCATGTTAGAGCTCTTTTTAATGCAAAGAGCTCACACATGTGTTTTCGAAATGCACATATGTCACATGTATTCACACTCACCCATAAACCATAATTTTTTATTCCACCTCCTCCCAAGGAAATTATTTTTTTATTTCCTCACAAGTCTTAGTCAAACCCTTCCCAAGGTGAATTAAAAATTTGTAGATAATCCCATCCATCTATTTTTGTTGATGGAATTTTATCCCTCCATATTATCTCTTCATCTCCATCCTTGGATTTGAACTTTCAATCTTATTCATTGATCTCAAATCCCCTCCAAAATCCCTATAAATACAAGGCTCTCCCAAGCATTTTTATAGCACTTCTTATCCTAATGTTATGCTATCCAAATCTCTTCTCAATCTCATCTCTTCTCATCTCATCTTATCCTTATCATAAAAAATCAAGCTATCGACTTAGCCTAAATCCTCATCCAATCTATATACTGTTGGTCTATCATGTGCAATCCACATACATACTATCCACTTGGGTATAGCTAGGAGAGCTTGGGTGCACTTCTCCTCAACCTTATCAAGTAGTGAAGGAGATTTCAAGGCTCTTGGAAGGTATAATGCTTATGTTTTAGTTTCATTTCATGTTTTTGTGTCCTTTGCAATCTATTTCATCTTCATTTGGCATGCTCGGTGGGACCCCTAGTCCTGAACTAATCTTTTTTGTGAGTTTTTTTGTAAGACTTTATCATGCAGGTCACTTTAGCATAGTTAGTCTCTGTATTTGTGCATTCTGATCTGGGTTTAGTACCTTCCGCATATGTTTCAGTTCCATTAGTATCTATCTTATCACCATCAATCCTTGTGTCAGTACCATCAGTCCTTGCTTTAGCACCTTCAGTATCTGGTTCAGCACCTTCAGGCATGGCAGTAGCAAAACTTCTTTTCCCCAAAAGCATTTCTAACTTCTATTTTTTCACTGACTGGTTGCTTGCAGGGTTTAGTATCTAGTTTGTACAGAGTCCATAGGCCTTAAAGTTTTGAGATATCACCTAATATATTTCATCTTGGAAAGAACACTTAGGTCTAACCTAATCTTGCATATCTTTCATCATTTGCTCTATTTTTGGGTTGAAAACTACTACCTAACCCTCTTGAATTGACCTTGCATCCTATTTAACATTGTTGTGATCATTTGATGGAGGAACAAGTCTATTTTGTGTAGGTTCTTCACTTTCTATCAGTTCAACACCTTTAGTACCTAGAATAGTGCCATCAACCTCTGTGATAGATAGCCTGCAAATTTAATCCATCTTTGTTCACTATTTTAGTGCCTTAGGCTTCTATTTTAGTGCCTTAGGCTTCTAGTTTTGCACCTTAGGGATTTGTTTTAGCACAAAACATCATTGTTTTAGTGTCTTAGGTTTCTTCTTTAGCACCTTATGCTTCTATTTCAACACATCTGGCATCTATTTTAGCACTTTTTGTCTATCTATTAGCACATTTATGCTTTGTTTTAGCACCTTCTATCTGACACATTTTGTAGGGCTTTGCAAGGGTCTAACTCATTCTTGCAGGTATCAAAAACATTTATTCAAGTATCATTATCCAAACTACTAACATTTTTTACGCAGATTCATAGCCAAAGCATCATTTTTTATCACTATCTTTTAGTTGCACTAAGGTTAAAGTAGGGGTGAATTTATCTTTCTTGTCATGCTTGTGTTTACTTGTAGACATATGCTCTCCCATCATGCCTTAGGGTGATCTTGGGGATCAAAATTCTACTTGCAAACTTCTTTATCTCTTTGTATTCTAAAGGGGTTACTTTTCCACATATGCTCTCCCATTGCACTTTGTGCAATCTTGGGTGATCAAATGTTGGAAGTAGTTTCTTCTTAGGAGGCCTAGTTAGGGATTTTATCACCCCAAGGGATGACCTCAACTATGTGTACCAGTGGGGTATATCAAAGGGGGGAGAAGGAAAATTGTACCCTATCTAGTCACATTGTCATTGGGACAACCTTGGGGCCCTAAGTGATTCCAGACACAAGGTGAAGTAGTGCTTGCTTAATCACTTATACCACATCCCTTTGACAAGCTAGTGTTCATAGTTTGTGCCTCACATACCTTGCGTATATCAAGGACTCTCTAGAAGTTTGTTCTAGCCTAGCTTAAGACTATTGGTTATTTTCTAGTGTGGTGCAAGGGACATGGACCGCCCCCTAAAGTTACTCACCATCTTACCTCCTTGAAGGCGAGATATAATTTCTTTGGGTAAGGCATAAAAGCCTCCAAGGAAATGGGTATTGGGTGCAATGCCCTTATCCCTAGCTATCTACTTAGGGTGAAGTGTTATAAGTTAGGTAAGAACATGGATAGGTATTCTATTGTGTGGGCCCACATTATGAAAAAACACTCCTACTTGAATAATTCTAAGATGTTCATGTGAATGGTGTGTCTTCTTGTCAAAACTTGTGAAATCCAAAAGCAAATTTTATCCTTCTGAAGTCAAGCCATTGTCTTCTTGCTTGTTTAATCTCTTTCCAAAGAGTTTTTGGAGCCTAAAAGATAATTTCTACTCAAAATCAAACAACCTTGGCCCTTTGAATAGATAAGTAGCACCTTGGGTTCTCTGTTTGGCACTATAGGACTCTCTGTTAGCACCTTTTTCTATTCTTTCAGTGCCAAAGTATCTGCTATCAGCACCTTTAGCTTATCCTTTAGCACATATTATTCCTCTATTAGCACCTTTGGCTCACCTTTTAGTGCCTTTAGTTCATGTTTTCAACAATCATCCACTTCATCTGAAGTAATCCATCTTGATCATCCAATCCTAATCCACTTCATCCCTAATCTTAATCCAATTCATCTCTCTAATCATCTTTGATCATCACAATCCATCCTAATCTAAATTCATATCAATCTTAGGTCATACCTTCTATCCACTTCATCATCTGAATCATCTATCTTATCTATCTTATCTCCTAATTCTCTTACACATCATCCATATTCATCGTAATCATCCATCCTTATCGATATCATCAAACAATCATCTTATCACTTTCATCCATATCATCCAACCCAATTCTAATCATATCCACATTATCCTTAATCAACTACATCATCATTTTAACCACTTATCCATATCATCGTCCAACCATCTTATCACTTTCATCCTTATCTCACCCATCATATCCTATTCATCCCAATTATCTTAGTCATCCATTCTATCTATTTATCATCCTTAATCCAATTCATCATTATCATATTGATCCATTTTCCTTATCCACTTGGTCACAAATCATACAACCCTAATCTAATACATTTATCCCTCATCCAACATCAATCACTCACCATCCATTATCCATTTCAATCAAATATTCCAACCACTAATCCTTAATTGACAAATTATCATTTGAAAATAAAAAATTGGTTAAGGATTTAGTCTCCTTCATATCCCATCAATCTTTCATCCAAAACCTGAATCAAAATCCCTCATCTTTAAAGGCTCCTTGCCTTATTCCAAAATTATCCATTTCCAACCCATCCAATCAAAAATCAAGACCCTAGTTGATCATTATCAACCTTTATCCAAACTTGCTTAAGAACATTAGTCTCTCTTAAGTAACTCATCCAATCAAATCTCATCAATTACTACTTAAAAACATAAAGCTATCTTAAGTAGAAATTAAGTCAATCCAATCAACTCTATTGTTTAAGTTCATTAGTCTACCTTAAGTATAGAGAATCATCCATCCTTCAAAGTAATTCAAATCATTCTAGGGTCTTGAAATTTGATTCCCAACCTACATCACAATCATCCATTATCCTACATCATCACTTATATATCCAAGACCATGGATCCTTATGAAGAAATGTGACAATTACAAAGACTCAAACATACCTATGAGGGTTTTGATCCTATCACTAAGGAAAAATGCATAATTGTCATTTAAATAGAAATCAAGTCAATCCAATCAACTATCTTGCTTATTCTTGTTAGTATACCTTAAGTATAGAGAATCATCCATCCTTCAAAGAAAATCAAATCATTCTCAGGTCTTGAAATTTTATTCCTAACCTACATCACAATCATCCATTATCCTACATCATCACTTATCCATCCAATGCCATGGATCCTTATGAAGCAATGCAACAATTACAAAGACTCAAACATACCTATAAGGGTTTTGATCCTATCACTAAGGAAAAATGCAAAAATGTCATTAGTGATATCCCCTTAGCACATTTCATCATTGGAGATTCCCAAGATCCTATAACATACACATCACCATCAACTTCATGTCAAATTTCATCCCCTTATGTGACCCCATCAACCTCATATTAACCTTCATCTCATTATGTGACAATGTATTCATACCCATCTAACCTATCAATACCTCCAAGCTACCTATCCCCCAATCATTGCTATGCTACCTTTGATCAAGGGAACACCAACCTAGCACATGATCATACTAAACAACTTAGGGCCAAAATTGAATTCTTACATACACAACCATTTCCCTATGTGAATCCCCCACCTTCTATTCCCAATCCTCCAATCCTATCAACCTTAATCCCTCACCCTATGTATCTGACAATCCGTCAATCCCTATATTCCCATCACAATATCCCTCCAATCCTATTAACCTTAATCCATTAGCCCATATATCTCCCAATCCATCAATCCCTATCATCCATCTGCCATCTAATCCAACATCTTATCCACAATCAAATGTTCCAAATCCTAATCCATCAACCAAAGACTCCTTGAAGAATCTTCTCCAAAGAATACTAGTGAAAAATGAAAGAAAAATCAAAGCTATGGAATCCTCCAAATCCCCTATTTCTCCAACACCACCATGCAATCCAATGCCTATCCTTGAACCTACCCAAGAACCATCACTATGTAACCTCATCACCCACCTACCCAACCCTAATCCTAATCCTACAACATCTTCCATCATTTTCCATCCATTATATTATCTACCTCATGCCTCTCCTAATCCATCAACCCCTAAACTCATGAAAGATATGATCCAATGGCTATTGGCAAGTAATCTAACACCATCATGCATTGAAAAGGCTCCTACCATAAGTGCAAGTCAAGAACCATCATGTAGCTATGTTGAAGAGCCCATCCAAGAACCTATCACATCCATCCAAGTCACTTCCACTTCTATACAAACACATGAGCTATGTCAAGAGTCAAATCCAAAGCATGTGGAAACATCAACCTCCTATCCTAATCAAGATCTAAGCATTTCATCTAATCCCATCCCTAATCTATTCCCATCTAGTAATCAACTTATCTACACCAACCCTATTATTTCTACCACAATAGCCCTCATTGACCCTGCACCATCTTCTATCACCTCTTTATTATTTCCCATTTATCCTATACGGCCACCTACCAAGCCCATTCCAAATCTGTCCTCTTATCCACTTGCACAAAGCATCTTCATCTATGGTGGCTCTCTGGTAGAAGGTGAATGACTTTCATCCACCACTTATCTTTCACCAACAAATAATGGACTCATTTCTTGTTTCCAAAGCACCAAACATCCCATTGTATGTCGCATACTTCAAAACATGAACTATCAATGTATCTTAGAGCCCATCCACACCAAATTCCATAAAGGATCACATGGCCTTTGCTATACATCCCAAGGAAAATAATCCACCCACATACCTCATAATGTCACTCTTTATAATCTCAAACCCAATGCACCTCATCATACCTCCAAATCATATGTCACCATCCATCCTCCATCATCCTATCATTCACAAAAGCATGTGACCATACTTCTCCCTCCATCAACTTTACCTCCACTCCTTCCAATTCCTCATATCCCTATCCTCGAATCCACTTTACCTCCACAACTCCCAACCCCTAATATCCCCATCCTCTAATCCCCTCATCCCTTCATCCACAAGTCCACTAATCCCCCCATCCACACATCTCACTCCCTTAAACCATTTAAAAGTGCAATACAACTGAGAGGGGGGGGTGAATCAATTGTAACCAATATTTCAAAATCATTAACACATCAACCAATTAACACTAAATTTGTATCTTAACCATAAAAGCATGAAAACAGGAACTTAAACACTTTCACACAGGAGACGCCAAATTTTTATGTGGAAAACCCCATAGGGGAAAAACCATGGTGAGTGTTAGCTCACAATATAATATGTTATAACAATACCAAAAATTAGAGTCTTGTTGCCTTAGGGCTCACTATCCAAAATGCTCACTGCAAGAAGAAGCTCACTACCAATGGGGTGGCTCACTACCAAAATTGGCGAACTAAGATAGTAGCATCTACACTATGCCAAGGTTCAGTTCCATTAAAGCACAATAAGTATCCCCTGCTCTGCTTTGCTTTTATAATTCACAATTATCTTTTCATTTTTGCATCCATACATCAATTCATGACTTCATTTCATGTTTTTATACAATTCATCAACCTTAGAATTTACATCAAGGTCAGCATTACAATCATCAACCATTGGAACAATCTCCATGGTCAGAAAACATACATACATAAATTAAGATAGGTCTAGACCTAAATCAATTAGGGGAGAAGAGAAATGAATGTGAATCACACCAAGCCTTAGCTGGGACTCAAATGCAATCTTCCATGTAACAACATGCTTCCACAATCTTCAAATCATAACCGCAAGTAATGAGAACACCCAAGTCGGCCAATACTAGAGTTAACACTAAAACTTTTAGGAACACGCTTCATACATGATCTAGATTATACTTTGTGGATTAATCAAAAGGTAGGAACATTATCTAGAGACTCCCACAAGCACATTACAATCACCAAGAACATCCACACAACCTCTACACACTTTATCCATAAGATTCTTCAAACCGGAGCATTTGAACATTACTATTGACCACTGTCATAAAGGAAAGATCACTTGTGGAGCACCAAATCATGAATCATTTGAACTGAAGGCACATAACATCATCATAAACTTAATTCCAGGACCACAAACTATGAAACTTAAATGCGGAGCAATGCAAAGAAGAATACATTCTCCTTGTCAACATTAAATACATAGAAAAATAATTTTTACTCTGGTGAATAGAATTCGCTCAAATCTTCACACCGGAGGCTCAAACTTGAAACATAGCATCTAAATGCATCCCTTAACATTAGTTAAAATCCATAGGAAAAGATATTCAATCTACAGGATATGCAGAGCAAAACACTACACTACTCTAGTGGATAAAGCAATTTTGCGTTGTATACTAATTCCTCAAATACTTGTTCAGACTTATTCAAATGACATTCTTAGGTGTTGACATCAATGACAACCCTTACTTCTCATACTTGTAACAATGTCCCCCTTTGTCATTGATGGAAACACATTATGTGAAAAACCATTAAGACATATAATCTTGCTTTGCTTCTTTACTCCTCCTCACTTGATGTTTTCTCTTTTTACAACTTTCTTCCTTAGGTTTTCACATGAACTTCTATCCCACTTTGACATCAATGGCAAAGGGTACGAGACCTTTTCTTTCTCTTGACTGCACAACTCCCCCTTTCATAAACACTGCAACACTTACTGCTCTTTATCAGGAACTCATATCACCAACTTCTACCTACTCCCCCTGAGAGGTAGCCTTCAAAACATCAATCCAGATCAAAAGATGAAACTTTACTCACCAGTAGACTGATGCATTCCTTATGCATCTTAGTTTAGAGAAGGAGGGGTGATAACCCCTAACTTCTCCCTAAGATGCTCAAAAGTATCCTTAGGTAGAGGCTTAATGAAAATATCTACAATTTGATCCTTGTAGACACATACTCCATCTTTACTTCATTTTCTGTTACCTATTCTCTCAAAAACTGATACCTTATTAGTATATGCCTTGTTCTTGACTGCATCACTGGATTCTTTGAAATGTTTATGACACTTGTATTGTCATAAAACATTAAAATTGGTTCTTCATAAAAACTCTTATTTTCTTCAATGTTTACTTCATCTAGAGCACTTGAGTGCAACAACATGCTGTAGCAATATATTCTACTTCTGTAGTAGACAAAGAAATTGATTCTTGCTTCTTGATCAGACATGAAACCAATCTGTTACACAAAAGGAAAGCACCTCTACTTGTACTTTTTCTGTCGTCAACATCTCTAGCCCAATCTGCATCTATATAAGCACTAAGAGTGAAATTAGTATCTTTGGGATACCACAATGCTTAGTTTGAAGTCCCTTTTAAATATCTCATGATCCTCTTGACTACCATCACATGTTTGGGATCTTCTTGAAATCTTTCCACAAGATAGACTGCATGCATTATATCTAGTCTAGTATTGGTTTGATAGAGTAGTCCTCCAATCATAGACCTATATTCTTTCTGATTAGTCTTAGGTGATTCATCATCCTTGCTCAACTTGCAACTAGTTACCATGGGAGTACATACTCATTTAGAATCCTCCATTCCAAACTTCTTCAACAATTCATTCACATACTTGGACTGAGAAATAAAAATTCCTCTTTTTGATTAAGTAATTTAAAGTCCTAAGAAGGAATTCATTTCACCAAACATAGACATCTCAAATTCCTTTTGCATTTCCTCTTTAAATTTCTTACACATACCTTCATTGCCTCTAAATATAATATCATCAACAAAGACTACAACAATCAAAATTTGATCATTATTGATTTGGAAATAGAGATTGCTGTCTACATTACATTTGTTGAACCTTAATCGCATCAAATAGTTTTCCAACCTTGCATACCAGGCTCTAGGAGCTTGCTTGAGTCTTTAAAGGGCTTTCTTCAATCTACACACCATGTCACCTTTGTCTGATAATTGGAATCCTTCCCATTGTTCAATGTAAATTTCTTCTTCTAGTTCTCCATTCAAGAAGGTAGACTTCACATCCATCTGGTACACCTTGAAATCTTTGTGAGTAGAAAAATCCAAAAACATTCTTATGGCTGCAATTCTTGCCATGGGGGAAAATGTTTCTTCAAAATCTATGCCTTCAACCTGAGAATATCCTTTGCATACCAATCTTGTTTTGTTTCTTACCACTTCACCACTTTCATTCATCTTATTTCTAAAAACCCATTTTGTTCCAATCACATTTTTATTAGCAAGTCTAGGAACTATTTCCCAAGTTTGATTTTTCTCTATCTACATCAGCTCTTCTTCCATGGATTTTACCCAAATTTCATCTTTGCAGGCTCCACTTACAATTTTAGGTTCAATTTGTGAAAGAAAATAGTAGTTCACTTGTGCCTCTGTAGCTCTTTTCCTTGTCAATACCCCTTTCCTTTTGTCACCAATGATTTGATCTTTAGAATGATTAATCCTTTTCTTCTTCATCATTTTCTTCTTCAGCTTGACTATCCTTTTGTTCTTGTTCCACCTTTTCCTTAATGATTGTGACAAGAGGTTCATCTGTTTCATAAACTCTCAGATATGATGTTATTTCTTTGTCTTCATCAACCTTCACATTAGCACTTTCAATGACCTTCTTCAATCTCTTATTGTAGTATTGGTAGGCCTTACTCTTAGTAGAGTATCCAAAGAAAATGCCTTCATCAAATATAGCATCAAACTTGTCTAATTCTTCATCTATTCAGATATAACATTTGCTTCCAAAATTTTTGAAAAATTTCACTGTGGGAACTCTTCCATACCATAATTCATAAGGATTTTTAGTGCCTTTACCTTTGATGTGGACTCTATTTTGAATGTAGACAACAATGTGTATAGCTTCTATCCAATACACTTCTGGTAGGTCAGCCTCCATCATCATTGACATAGTAGCCTCTTGAACTGTCTTGTTCTTTCTTTCAACAACTCCATTTTGCTCAGGAGTCCTAGGAGCAGACAACTGTCTCTTTATCTAACACTCTTCATAGAAAATGTTAAATTCATTTGATGTAAAATCACCTCCTCTATTAGACCTTAAGCATTTGATCCTCAATTCTAATTCACTCTCAAGCATTGCCTTAAAAGATTTGAACTTGTCTAGTGCTTTTGATTTCTCTTTTATAAAAGTGACCCAAGTCATTCTGGAATAATCATCAATAAGCAACACAAAGTACCTAGCTTCTTGCAAACTCCTTGTTCTTGTAGGACCACATAGGTCTGTATGCACCAGTTCAAGCAATTTGGCAGAAAATTGTTCTTTCTCTTGAAACTTGTCTTTGTCTATTTTCCCAGTTGACATTCCTTGCAAATAGTAGCCTAAATCTCTCACAACTTGTACTGAGCTTATCTTTGCCAAGTTATCAAAATTGATATGACACATCATTCTATGCCACAACCAACTCTCATATGTCTGAGCCAACAAACAACAATTATCAGTTCCCCTCAAATGATAAATATTACCTCTAGTTTTCTTACTAGTTGTAATCACTATTCCTGAGCTTTCCATGATCTTGCATGCATTGTCCTTGATTCTCATACCATACCCTTTATCACACATCTAACCAACACTTAAAAGATTATGCTTTAGACCTTTCACATAGAGAACATCATCTATATTATGCTTGACATTAAAAGAAATAGATCCTCTTCCATAGATCTTACCAGCTGCATTATCTTCAAATCTAACCAATCCACTATCATACTTTTCCAAAATTACAAACTTACTTTTGTCACCGGTCATGTGATGTGAAAATCCACTATTAATGATCCATTCATCCTTATCCTTCTCAACCTAAATAGACAGAGCACTTTCTTCCACTAGTTTTTCTTCCTTCACATAGCTAGTAGGATTAGTAGACACAGGTTCTTCCTTAATAGCAATAAACAAGAAATCATTTGCACTAGTACTATTATCATTAGAATCATCATTTGTTACATCATCATTATCAAAATCTCTTACATAATAGCATTTCTTGACAATTCTAGGTCTACTTTCAAATTTCTTCTCACCTCTTTCAATTATCTCTAGACATTTGGATGCATAGTGACTAATCTTGCCACAAGAAAAACATTTGAATGGTAATTTGCCTTTGTACTTATCAAAACCTCTTTGTATTATGTCTGCAAAGTTGGCTTCAACCTCATCTAGGTCATCATCAGATTCCATAGCATATTTCTAAGCTCTTGAAGTCTTTTCTGAAGTGTTGGATTTGAAAGCAATCTCAATCTTTGGTAGAGCATCACTGAACTCCCTCATTTCAAAAGTTGTAAGCTTCCCAAGCAACTAATGCTTTGAAATATTTTTCATAGTCATAACCTCTTGAATTGTTGCCACCTTGTAACTATAGGATTTAGGTGGAGACCTAATAATCTTTAGCACAACCTCATCTTCGTCGATAGTTCCTCCAAGACCTTTGATTCCATTGACAATTTCATCAACCTTTTGCATGTAGATTTTTATGTTCTCATCATCACTCATTTTTAGGCCTTCATACTTTGCCATCAAATTTTGAAATTTTGCATTCTTCATAAAATCATCTCCTTCATACAAAATTTTAAATTTTTTCCCAAATCTCATGAGCAGTTTCCAGATCCATAACTTACACCAACTTAGTGTTGGATAAAGTACTTAACAGAGCATCTCTAGCCTTTCCATTAAACTCATACTATTTGACTTCAACTTCATCTATTGGTCCATTTTGAGGAATAATATATTTTTTCTCTACCATTTTCCAAACATTATAACCAAGTGAA
Organism: Cunninghamia lanceolata; assembly: GCA_027924645.1. NCBI lineage: Eukaryota > Viridiplantae > Streptophyta > Pinopsida > Cupressales > Cupressaceae > Cunninghamia > Cunninghamia lanceolata. The sequence continues at coordinate 6,128,928 of BSBN01001807.1, forward strand.
ATGAGATAACTTTTCATTCCTACCTTCCATATAGCATAATCCATTCCATTGAACTATGGTGACTCCTTTCTATGCACCATTTCAGATCTACCTCATGCTGTTAGACTCTTTACCAAGGAACCCTCGCTCTGATATCAATTGTTGAAAAGCACAATACAACTTAGAGGAGGTGAATCAGTTGTAACCAATATTTCAAAACCATTAACACATCAACCAATTAACACTGAATTTGTATCTTAACCATAAAAGCATGAAAAAAGAAACTTAAACACATTCACAAATTCAACATAGGAAACACCATTTTTTTTTAGAAAACCCCATAGGTGAAAAACCATGGTGAGTGATAGCTCACAATATAATATGTTATAAAATTACCAAAAATTAGAGGCTCACTACCATAGGGATCACTATCCAAAATGCTCACTGCAAGAAGATGCTTACTGCCAATGGGGTGGCTCATTGCCTATGGGTGGCTCACTACCAAAATTGGTGAACTGAGATAGTAGCATCTACACTATGCCAAGGTTCAATTCCATTGAAGAATAATAAGTATCCTCTACTTTCCTCTACCTTTATACTTCACAATTAACTTTTCATTTTTGCATCCATACATAAATTCACAACTTCATTTCATGTTTTTATACAATTCATCAACCTTTGAATTTACATCAAGGTTGGCATTACAATCATCAACCATTGGAATAATCTCCAAGGTTGGAAAACATACATACATACATTAAGATAGGTCTGGACCTAAATCAATTAGGGGAGAAGAGAAATGAATGTGAATCATGCCAAGCCTTAGTTGGGACTACAATGCAATCTTCCATGCAACAACATGCTTCCACAAGCTTTAAATCATAACTGCAAGTAGTGAGAACACCCAAGTCAGCTAAGATAGGAGTTAACACTAAAACTTCCATGAACACACTTAATGCATGATCTGGATTATACTTTACAGATCAATCAAAACGTAGGAACATGATCTAGAGTCTCCCACATGCACATTGCAATCACCAAGAACATCCACACTACCTCTACACACTTTATTCATAAGGTTCTTCAAACCGGAGCACTTGAACATTACTGTCGGCCACTGTCATAAAGGAAAGATTGCTTACGGAGCACCAAATCATGAACCATTTGAACAGAAGGCACATAACATCATCACAAACTTAATTCCAAGACTATAGATTGGAATACTTAAATGCAGAGCAATGCGAAGAAGAATACATTCTCCCTGTCACCATTAAATACACAAAAAAAAATATTCTGGTGAATAGAATTCGTTCAAATCTTTACATTAGAGGCTCAAACTTGAAACATAGCAACTACAAACATCTCTTAACATTACTTCCAATCCATAGGAAAAGATATTCAATCTACAAGATATGCGAAGTGAAACACTATACTGCTCTGGTAGATAAAGTAATTCTACATTTTGTACTAATTCCTCAAATACTTGTTCAGACTTATTCAAATGACTTTCTTAGGTGTTGATATCAATGACATCCCTTACCATTCATACTTGTAACATAAACCGCCTAAAATCCTTCATCATGACCAACAAAAGCACATATCATCTAAAAAAGAAGCTACCAAAGCACACATGGGGTTTAAAAGAAAAAAAAATTGGTGCCTCCTTACATAAAGCAAAAAATTCACAAAAGCCTCAAGATATTATACCATCCAAAAAAATGAAAAATCCAAAAGGCTATCATGTAATGAAATAACTTGCACAATGGAAGAAGATGATATGAAATATTATATAAATACTTGATAATAACTGAGAATAATAGGCCACTTCGAGGGGGCAATCTCCAAATATCTCCAATGAGAACACACTTCACAATATGATCATGAAATAAGACTCACATCCTACTATATATACCTAATTATGCTTACGGTGAATAGACACACCCCTATATAACACCTAGTCTGACCTATCTAACTAAATAATAATATAATAATGATAACATGACTTAATTAGGAGTTAAGATAGCCACAAGCTGACTATTCATAACCCTATGTACACCAATATTAAGGGCATAGCATGCCCCCGCTCTTCAAAGAAGCATTTTCCTCAATGCTAACCAAGTGTGGATTCTTTTGAATGAACTCCTCATCTTCCCATGTGGCCTCTTCAACTAGTAAATTCTTCCATTGGATGAGATACTCAGTGAGGGTTCTATTCCTTAGCTTCTTCGTGCATGTTTGAAGAATGTGCTTTGGTTCCAAAATGATTCTTCCTTCTTCATCAAGCTCTGGTGGTACTATTTAAGTAGGAATATTATGCCCAATTACCTTCTTCAAACAAGAAACATGAAAAACTAGATGTATCTTTGTTGTTGGTGGCAACTCTAGCTTGTAGGCAACACTACCGATGTTTTGCATGATCTAGTATGGCCCATAATATCTTGGAGACAACTTATTATTCTTTTTTTGTTGCTTTAGTGAGATTTGTTTATAAGGCTACAATCTCAAGAAGACCCAATCCCCAGCTTCAAAATTTCTTTCACTATGATGTTGGTCCACCTGTTGTTTCATTTGATTTTGTGCCATAGCTAAATTCTCCTTAGGTCCTAAAAGTACCTATTGTTGATGACGCAAGTGGTCCTCTACTACCTGATCTCTTGGTGACACCTTTAATGATGATGTGATGGAAGGAGGATGATATCCATAAAGTGCCAAAAATGGAGACATTTTTGATGAGCTATGAAAAGAAGTGTTATACCACCATTCTGCAAGTGGTAGCCAATCAACCCATTGAGACTATTTCTCTAAAGTGAAACAACGTAGATATCCTTCCAAACACTTATTAACAACCTCAGTTTGCCCATCTGATTAAGGATGGTATGAAGAACTATGAGACAATTGAGTACGCAAACATGAGAATAAATCTTTCCAAAAGTGACTAGTAAAGATAGGATCATGATCACTGACAATAACCTTAGGTGTACCATGTAGCTTTGGGGTATTCTCCAAAAAAAAATTTACCACTGCACTTGGTATAAAAGGATATGATAATGCAATGAAATGTGCATATTTGGTGAGGCGATCAACTACTACCATGATGACATTATGACCTTTAGATTTGGGAAGCCCTGTGATGAAGTCCATGGATACCTCTTCCTAATGCTGGCTAGGAATAGATAAGGGCTGCAAGAGACCTGGTGTCTTAATTGTCTGCCCCTTATTTCTTTGACAAACCAAACATTCAGTTACAAATTTTTGAACATCACCTTTTAGCCCTTCCCAAAAAAATCGTGCTTGACCCAATGATATGTCTTCAAAAGTCCTGAATGACCACCAACTGGGGACTTATGTAGCTCTATGAGAATCTTGTGTTTAAGAGTGGAATTCTTGCATAGATACAAGCACTTTTTATACCAAAGAATATCCTCCTTCAAACAAAACTTATCTAAAGTACTAGGATCACTTTTTAATTGCTGGATGAGATTACTTGTAACAAAATCATTTTGCCACTCTATTTTGGCTTCTTCCACCCAATTTTCTTGTAATATTGAAAGGGCACACAATAAGGCTTCATCTTTCTCATCCTTCCTAGAAAGTGCATCAGGCACAATATTTTCCTTCCCTTTCTTATATACAATCTCAAAGTCACATCCCAACATCTTAGTGACCCATTTTTGTTGCTCTTCAGAGGATAATCTTTGTTCCAAAAATTATTTTAGGCTATCATGATCTGTCTTAACCTTGAAGTGTCGACCCATTAGATAAGGCCTCCATTGTTTAACTACGTGAAGGATTTCTAGCATTTCCTTCTCATAAATAGGTTTGAGCTAATTCTTACCCTTTAATTGATGACTCTGAAAAGCAATTGGTCGACCTTCTTGCATGAGAACTACTCCTATCCAATTTCTAGAAGAATCACATTCCACAATGAATTCCTTGGTAATGTCCAGAGTGGAAAGCACTACAGTTGTACACATAGCCTCCTTCAATTGCTCAAATGCTACATTAGCAGACTCATTCCAATGAAAAGAATCATTCTTCATTAGAGTGGTGAGGGTTGCTACTATATGACCATAATTCTTCACAAATCTTCTATAGTACCCTATCAATCCCAAGAAACCCCTTAGTTTCTTAATGGTTTTTGGAATAGGCCATTCCATGATAGCCTTAATTTTGTTAGGGTCCACCTTTACTCCTTCATGTGAAACTATGTGTCCCAAATACTTCACCTCCTTAAGAACAAAAGCACACTTGGATGGCTTCGTGTAGAGTTGATGATCTTCAAGTAATTGTAATGCTTGATCTACATGCTACAAATGTTCTTCCCAAGTCTTGCTATAAATTAATATATCATCAAAGAACACTAACACAAACTTTCTCAAGAACTTCTTAAAAATGGAATTCATCAAACTTTGGAATGTAGATGGTGCATTGGTAAGACTGAATGGCATCACCAAAAATTCATAATGACCCTCATGAGTTTGAAATGATGTCTTAAAAATATCTTCCTCCTTAATCCAAATTTGGTGATAACCAGATCTAAGATCTAACTTGGTAAAATACATAGCTCCATTCAATTCATCTAGAAAATCATCAATGACTGGAATATGAAACTTATCTTTAATGGTGTACATGTTGAGCACTCTATAATCTAGACACATGAGCCAAGTTTCATCCTTCTTATGCACCATCACCACAGGTGAGGAGTAAGCACTTTTTTGTATGTGTGGGTACCTATAAGGCTTGATGTTTGGTGGTTGGCTCCCTAGAACTAGTTGTATGGCATGATCATGATCCCTCTTAGGAGGAAGTCCTTTAGGCATATCTCCAAGAACCACTGAGTGACGATCAATTATTGCTTGTAAATCTAGATGAGTAGGAGCATTAGATTGAGAGACTTCTAATGAACATGGCTGGGCCACAAATCCATCTACTCCTTTCTTACGTAACTTTTGCATTTGATGAGAGCTTACCATCTGTGGGGATTTTTCCTTCAACCCCCTTAGCTCCACTATGTGTCCTTCTGATTGAAATCTCATGAATAGTTCTTGGAAGTTCATCTCAATTGTTCCCAATGTAGAAAGCCATTATACTCCCAAAACAATATCTGTTGTACCCATGGATATCACATACATTGGGGTATCAAGTTGATAATCTCCCATGGATAATTTAATGCTATGAAACTTCCTCAAACAACTAATTGTACCACCATCTACAATCAAAACTTGAAACTCTAGGGCTGGATATATAAAATAATTTAGACGAGTTGCCAAATTTTTGTTAATGAAATTATGAGTACTACCTGAGTTGATCAACATTGTTACTTTCTGCTTCTTTAAGAAACAAAATACCTTGAGAGTTTATGGTGCACTGAAACCTAGGAGTGCATGACAAGAAATAATTGGTTGAGAATCATCTGATTCCTCACTTGACTCCCTATCCTCCTCTAATATGGGTTCCTCCTCTTCTTCCTCACTTGGACCTTCAATATAGAACAATTTCTTTTCACTACTTTTATGTCCTCAACTATATTTGCTATCACAATTGAAACACAACCCTTTTTCTCTTTTCTCCTCAATTTGTTGTGGAGTCTAAAAGGAAGCTAGGTGTGCGGAAATTGCTTCATACACTAATCTAATGAGGGGAGGAGAGTGCAAATTCAATTTTATCCCTACTATTATAGAAATATTAAACCACTAACATAGATATTGCAGCAAACACATAAACAAGAAAGTGAGACACAAGAAATGAGAAACAAGATATACATGGGGAAAACCCTTATCAGGTGAAAAACCCCACACTGCAAAACCTGTACAATGTATTATCAAAACTAAAATGGTTTACAATACACTTGCAATGCAAGCTCTTAAGAGTTTTCGACACTCGTATCTAGAGATAAATTGACAACATAACAGCACTTGTCAAACCTATAATACATCTCTCAAAAAAACTTGTTTATATAACAAATACAAGGCAAAAATGGCTCCACATTGAGATGGGCATCCAACATGGCCCCATGGCCCAAAACCCATGCCTATGGACACTTGTCCAACATTGTAGGATGTTTTTGACACTTGTCAAGTCACCCCATCCCAAGGAGGTTGCCTATTTCCAAAATGGCTATGACAAAGGCTCTTACGACTCTTACAACCATCATAGAATCTCTCATAGCTGTCATAACTTACAGCTGTGATAGAATCTATCATACACAGGCTATAAATAGCATATTCTCTTACAACATGTCATAGCCCACCTTGGGGTGCCTAAATATGATTTTTTCAAAGATGCTTCATGACACATGTCCATACCTATCATAGGATCTTCTATTTCTAGCTCTTACATGTCATAACTTCATCATAGGAATCTGTGGTGACTGTTTTGGTCAATATTCCCTTACATAACATCCAAGATGCCGACACATGGAAAAATATTCCTACCACTAAGTGGGATGCCTATCTCCTCATGTGAGGACAAAATTACATGTGGTCATATGCCATGTAGGATGACACATCATTGTGCCAACTCCTACAATATGAAAACATAGGATTTGTATCCAATTAATATAATAGGCAATAAATGAATAAATATAATGTAATAATACAAGGAATTACCAAGGTTGAGACACCTTAATTCCCAAAATTCTCCCACTTGTCAAACACCTTGTAAGAGGCATCAGAAATAATAGGATTTAACTGCTATAGGCTGATAGGCCCATAGACTCCAAACACCATCTGAACTTCTTTGTGCCCACTGGTTTCATTAATGCATCTACAACATTCTTCAAAGTGTCTACCTTCTCCAAATTTACCTTCCCATCCTCTACCATGTCTTGCAAGAAGTAAAACTGTACATCAATATGCTTTGTTCTGGCATGGAAAGTTGGATTCTTTGCAATGCAAATCACACTCTGACTGTCACAACAAATTATAATTTGTCCTGCATCAATACTAATATCTAAACACAATCTCTTAAGCCAAATGGCTTCTTTGCAATCATGAGTTGCTACCATGTACTCAGCTTCTATCATAGAAAAAGAAACCATAGGTTGTCGCTTACTCATCCAACTAATTGTACCATCAAACATTGTGAACACATATGCACTAGTGGATCTCCTACTATCAATGTCACCTGCCTAATCAGAATGCACAAATCCATGAATACAAACTAAATGTGCAGGTCCTATAACATTACCATGATAGCATATGGAATACTTGGAAGTACCCCTCAAATATCTGAACACTTGCTTAACTACATCCCAATGTACCCGTCCAAGATTAGCCATAAATCGACTAAGGACTCCCAATACTTGGGCAATGTCTAGTCTTGTGCAAACCATAGCATACATCAAACTGCCAACAATACTAGCATAAGGTACTTTGCTCATGTCCTCCACCTCAGTAGGAGATTTTGGACAATCATTAACAAACAACTTTGTCCCCAATGAAACAAGAACACACAATGGTCTACAATCTGCCATGTTGAACCTATCCAACATGGCCTTCACATACTTACTCTAGCTTAAGCAAAGTTTTCTGTTAACTCTGTCTCTTTTGATTTCTATTCCCAGAATGTACCCATAAGGAAAGCAGAGGTGTGGAATTACGGCTTCCCTAATGAAAATTCTAAGGGGATAATGCAGCCAGGTAACTTTCAATTTAAACACAACAGATGAATACACCAGAAAAATAGAATAGACAAAATAAGACAACACAAACTCCAGTATTACGTGGGAAAACCCTTTCAGGTAAAAAACCCACCACCACAATAGAACAATCTTTATTACAAAAAATTGAATATATAATAAAGATCCTCTGCTCTAATGTTTAGGTATCGGTACTATAACAATTATACAAAGCCGTTTATTGCATCTGCACATCTATAGAATAAACTATATAATTCAAATAATATCATCAAAAAACTGCAATGATGCCAGAAGATCAAAGTTATCACCAGTCTCCAAGAGCACAAAATAGTTACACACTTTTGCCCTAACTGATCGATCATATTTCTCTGGCGTTGTTGCATTCCAACCGTCGCACCGGTTCACATTCTAGCGAGACCTTTAGTCCCACATGCATCAGGTCGCAGACTTCTCTATAGTGTATATGGCCAACTACTTGATTATACTATTGTCAACAATTTTGTTGCCAATGATACCAAACCAAAGACCCATCGGTGATCGGATTTCTTCCTTCACCGATAACACATAGTCTCTGTGATCCCCAAGTTCATCGCCCTTCATTGGAGTGACCTCTGCCATCATTCCAAACACTTTACTCTACACTGATGAAGGTTCTCATTCTGATGCCCAATGATTCGCCAACTTCCATTGAGGTGACCATTAACATTGGAGCGACTACCAAGATCTTGGCCGATGGCCAACCTTATGCCGATAGACATAAGTCATTGGTGAAACCATGCATATCATCCATAGGCTTCTCACTCGCACCGATAGTGAAAGTCTAGCCAATAGCTTACTACTCTCGATGAGACCTTGCAGATCAGTGTAAGATTACAAACTCTTGCTGATAGTGAAAGTCATCCTGATGGTCACTACCATCGGTGAAACACATACATGGATATGCTTCAGTCAACCCGACGAATGAAGAACATGGTATGAACAAAACCAACAATTAAATAAATGAGGTCCAAGAAGTAACTTGAGACATTAGGTCTCTTCAATCTCTCACTTGTCATAGAGATTACTGCTTCCTCTTAATCCTCACTTAGTTACTGAGAATTATGGGCCCGAAGACCCATTCCATCTGAACACCATTTGAACTTGGTTGTACTCACTGGTTTAGTTAAGGCATCAATGACATTTTTGAAAGTGTCGACCTTTTCTAGATTCACTTTCCTATCTTCCACCATATCATGAACAAAGTGATATTGGACATCAATATGTTTTGTCCTAGCATGAAATGTAGGATTCTTCGCCAAACATATAGCACTTTGACTGTCACAATGAATTTGTATCTGCCCTACAGTAAAACCAACATCAGAACACAACCTCTTCAACCAAACAGCTTGTTGGCATGCACGAGTAGCTACCATGCACTCTACCTCTGTTGTGGACAAAGCAACTACAGCCTGCCGCTTGCTCATCCAACTGATAGCACCACCATGTAACATGAATACATAACCACTGGTGGATCTTCTACTGTCAATGTCCCTTGCCCAATCAGAATCAACATATCCCTAAATGCTGATAGACATCTAAGATCCAAATGAGTTTCCATGATAGAAAATAGCATAGTCAGAAGTTCCCTTCAAATACCTCATAACTCTTTTCACAGCATCCCAATGTGATCTACCTAGATTCACCATAAAATGGCTCAAAACTCCCACTGCTTGGGCAATGTCTGGTCTAGTAAAGACCATTGCATACATTAAAATGCCAACACCACTTACATAAGGCACTCTTTACATGTCGTCAATTTCATTCAAAAATTTTGGACAATCTTCAACAGATAGTTTTGTTCCCTATAAAACTGGAACAACTACTTGCTTGCAATCAGACATACAAAATTTATCAAGAACATTAGTAATATACTTACTCTGGCTGAGCCAAATCATTCTCTTAGATCTATCCCTTTTGATTTCCATTCCCAGAATGTATTTTGCTACCCCAAGATTCTTCATTTCAAATTTCAAGGACAACTGAGATTTTAATTCTGAGATCATTCCCTTACCATTGCCAATGAACAACATGTCATCCACATTTAGTGCAATTATAAGAATCCGATCACCTTCAGTTTTATAATAGACACAATCATTAGACTTAGATCTCACATACCCCAAGGATAAAACATACGTATCAAATTTTTGATACCACATTCTGGGAGATTACTTCAAACCATAAAGAAACCTTTTATGTTTACATACCATATGTTCTTTACCTTTTTCCACAAAATGCTCTGGCTGGGACATATAAATTTCTTCTTCAAGGTCCCCATGAAGAAATGTTGTTGTCACATCCATCTGCTCAATTTCAAAATCATATGCTGTTGCAAGTGACAACATAAATCTAATGGATGTCAACTTAGCTATAGGAGAAAAGATTTCTCCATAATCAATACCTTCCTTTTGGGAATACCCCTTAGCAACCAGTCTTGCCTTATACTAATCAATACTACCATCTGGACCATATTTCTTTTTAAATACCCACTTATAGCCCACAGGTTTTCTACCTTCAGGCAAGGGCACCAGATCCCAGGTGCCATTTTTCTCCAATGATGACATTTCATTATCCATGGCTTCCAACCAAGAATCTGAATTAGATAAACTAATAGCTTCTTTCACAGTCCTAGGTTCATCAGTATCAGTAAGTAAAGCATAGGCACAACTTGAATCAAGTACTAAAAATCCACACCTATCTAGTTGTCTTCTTTCACGTGTAGACTACCTCAATGGTTGAGGTGCTGGTTCAGGTTCTTGCTTTGGATCTGAATCTTCAAAGCTACTTGAAATCACATCTGAATCATCTACACTTGGTGTTGGTTGTTCCTCTTTTATAGGGGTCAGAGGAATATTAACAACACTCTTTTCTTTCTTCTTTTCTGTCTTCTCCGGCTAAGGATCAATAACCAAAGTTTTCAGCTCTCTGAAAATTACATTCCTGCTTTAAATTACTTTTTTAGTTTCAGGATTCCAAAGCTTGTATCCTTTAACATCGACTCCATAGCCAATAAAGATACATTTGACTGCTTTGTAATCTAGATTAGACCTTTTTACCTCAAGAATATGAGCATATGCCTCACAGCCAAAGACACAAAGATGTCTTAAAGAGGGTTTCTTTCTAGACCACACTTCCATAGGAGTCTTATCAACCAATGCCGAAGTAGGAGAATGATTCAGTAAGTAACAAGTTGTAGCAACTACCTTAGCCCAAAACCTTTTTTCAAGACTAGCATAACTCAACATACTTCTTGCTTTCTCCATCAGTGATTGATTCAACCTTTCAGCAACTCCATTTTGTTGTGGAGTATAAAGTGTAGTTTTGTGCCTTTTTATACCATGATCTACACAATACTTATCAAAATCTGCATTGCAATATTCACCACCATTTTTTGTTCTCAAGCATTTTATTTTTCTACCAGTCTAGTTTTCCACAAGAGTTTTAAATTCTTTAAACCGACTGAACACTTCTGATTTATTTTTCAAAAAATATACAAATGCCCTCCTTGAATAATCATCGATAAATGATACGTAGTATCTTGATTTAGATAGAGAAGGAACATCAACTGGACCAAAAACATCAGAATGTACATAATCCAGAACACCAGAAGATTTATGAGAAGTAGAGTAAAAAGAAACACAGTTATGTTTTCCATATATACAATGTTCGTAGAAATCAAACTCCAGATTACAATCAATCAGTCCATCTACCAGGGTTTTGTTTTTCAAGGTTTTTAATCCTTTTTCACCTATGTGACCAAGTCTATGATGCTAGAGCATTGTTTTCTCTACAAGAAGTTTAACTTCCATAGAGTTTGCATCATGTGTTACAATAGTAGTTTTTTCAGATTTTACAGAGACATTATTACAGCACACTAGTTTAGCATCTAACCTATATAGATTTCCAAAGCGTTCACCCTTTTCCAGTACAATGAACCTCTAGTCATTTTACAGCCACCTTTCACAAAAGTAACTTGCACTCCAACATCATTAAGCTTACTAACAAAAAGTAAACTTCGAGCCAGACTTGGTATGTGTAGCACTCCATTCATTCCCTTTATTTTGCCATCCAGGAACTAGATTCTGACTCTTCCTTGGCCAACAATCTCCAGTGTTGAATCACTTGCTAGGAACACCTTTCCACTAGCATATGGTTCATACTTTGTGAACCACTCTCTGTGTGATGTCATATGAAAAGACGCTCCTAAATCCACCAACCATACATCTTTAGATGTAGGCGTTGCCAAGGCAGCAATGAAGGCATCAGCATCACTCAAAGAAGAATCATTGTCAGAAGAGTTCTTCTTCTTCTTCTCCTCTTTGCAATCTCTTCTGATGTGTCCTTTCTGCCCACAATTCCAACACTTCACCTTGGACTTTTTTCTAGGAGATTTTGATCTCGCCTCTGAATTGGACTTTGACTTCTTGTCCTTCTTACTGCCTCTTTCCTTTGATCTACCTTGAACAGACAGGGCCTCTTTGGCTGTCTCAGAAGATTTCCTCCACATATCTTCAGATAACAATGAGGTAACAACCACTTCAGTTGTAAACATGGTTGTTGTACTTCCAATAGCCATCACAAGATGATCACAAGAGTCAGGTAAGGAACACAATAGAAGCATATAGCAGTCTTCCTCTTCTATTTTTACACCTACAGATGTCAACTGTGCAACAATCAGATTAAATGTGTTTAGATGGTCTACTATAGATGCACCTTCATCCATCTTTAGAGAATACAACTTCTTTCTAAGGAACAGTTTATTCACCAAGGACTTGCCCTGGTAAATATCTCCCAACTTCTTCCACAAATCTTTGGCTGACTTCTCTTCATGGACATTCAATAGAACAAAATCTGCAAGACTTAATCTTATCAGTCCTCTGGCTTTCCTATCAGCTAGGTCCCAATCTTCTTGCTTCATGCTTGTAGGTTTAACCCCAGACACAGAAATCCAAAGATCTCTATCGACCAACAAATCTTCAGCCTTAATCTTCCACAACTCAAAGTTTGTGTCATTGAACTTTTCAATGTCTATTTTTCCTGATGTACTTGCCATCTTATTTAATAGAATAGACCTTTATAGAACTCCCACTCCCATAATTAACACAAAAAACCCAACCTACCAACAAGGATAACACAACGGGACAGGCTCTAAAACCACTTGTAAGGAAAGTAGAGGTGTAGAATTACACATTAGAATGAATAAGATCCAATACACTAGAAGACTTGTGAAAACTAGAGTAAAATTAAACACGGTTTTGCTTTCCCTAAATACAATGTTCGTAAAAGTCAAACTCAATATTACAATCATTTAACCCCTCAATGAGGTTTTTATTTTTCATGGTACGTAGACCTTTCTCACTAATGTGGCCATATCTCAAATGCCATAACATAGTCTTTTTAGCAAGAAGTCTAACTTTCAAAGCATGTGCACTACCATCAAAACTAGTTACAACAGATTTCTTCACTGCTTGTTCAGATGGTGGAGATGAAGTGACTGCAGCTCTTTTCTTTGATTCAGAAGAACTACTGCACTATGAAGTGCATGCCTCTAGCTGAAACAAAGTACCTCTCTGAGTACCCTTCGCAAGCACCATAGATCCTCTAGTCATCTTGCATCCATCCTTCGAAAACATAACCTGCACACCTGCATCATTCAACATACTTACAAAATCAGGTTTCATGCGAGGCCTTGAATGTCCATAACTCTAGTGATCCGCTTCACTCCTCCATTAGGGAATCAAATTGAGATTTTTCCACAACCAACAATCTTTAGATGAGAGTCATCACCCAGGTACACTCTTCCACCATCAAACTCTTCATACTTCGTGAACTAGTCTCGATGTGAGGTCATGTGGAATGATGCACAAGAATCAATCAACCACACATCATCAAATGCATGGGTGTCTAGGGCTATGATGAAGGCATCACCATCTTCTTGTGACTTGTTAGAATCTGAATTTGGATCTCGTACAAGATTTGGATCTACCATGGGATTTAGATCTGCCCTTATCACCTTTCTTGTCCTTCTTCTTCCCTTTCTCTTTGGGTCTTCCATGAACTACAAAAGCCTCTTTGGATGACTCAGAAGACTTTCTCTGCATCTCTTCAGATAACAATGAAGACACCACATCTTCCATCTTTAAGGTGGTAGTGGTGCTTTTGATAAGCATGACAAGATGATCCCATGAATCTGGCAAAGAACAAAGCAGGGTCATGCATCGATCCTCCTCCATTTTCACACCCATAGATGTCAATTGTGCAACAATCATGTTAAAATAATTCATGTGATCCACAATAGATCCTTTGTCTTCCATCTTAAGAGTGAACAACTTCTTTTTCAAGAAAAGTTTGTTTACGAAGGACTTGGCCTGATAAACATCACCCAACTTCTTCCAAAGATCTTTTGTGCTCTTCTCCACATGGACATTCAACATGACAGAGTCAACTAAACAAAGTCTTATGAGACCCTTAGCCTTCTAATATTTGACGTCCCAATCATCTTGTGACATTGTTGTAGGTTTCACATTGAAGACAGTTTCCCACAGGTCATGATCAACAAGTAGGTTCTCCATCTTGAGTTTCCACAACTCAAAATTAGTGCCATTGAATTTATCAACCTCTAACCTTCTGGATGTGGTTTCCATCTCCTTTCTACAACAAGATACATAATACTCTATAGAACACTCCCACTCAACCTAAGATTAGCTCAAAAAACCCCTACCCAGCAGCTAGAACTAAAACTAGCCAGGCTCTGATACCAACTGAAAGGAAGCTAGGTGTGCGAAAATTGCTTCCTACACTAATCTAATGAGGGGAAGAGAGTGCAAATTCAATTTTATCCTTACTATTATAGCAATTTTTAACCGCTAATATAGATATTGCAGCAAACACATAAAAAAGAAAGTGAGATAGAAGAAGAGAGACACAAGATATACGTAGGGAAAACCCTTATCGGGTGAAAAAACCCACACTCTAAAACCTGGACAATGTATTATCAAAACTGAAATGGTTTAGAATACACTTACAATGCAAGCTCTTAGGAGTCTTCGACACTCATATCTAGAGACAAATCAGCAGCATAACAATACCTATCAAACCTTTAATACATCTCTCAAAAGCACCTGTTTATATAACAAATACAAGGCAAAAATGGCTCCACATTGAGATGGGCATTCAACATGGCCCCATGGCCCAAAACCCATGCCTATGGACACTTTTCCAACACTATAGGATGTTTCTAACACTTGTCAAGTCACCCCATCCCAAGGAGGTCACCTATTTCCAAAATGGGCTATGACAGATACTCTTACGACTCTTACAACTGTCATAGAATCTCTCGTAGCTATCATAACTTACAACTGTAAGAGAATCTATCATACACAGACTATAAATAGCATATTCTCTTACAACATGTCATAGTCCACCTTAGGGTACCCAAAGATGCCTTTTCCAAAGATACTTCATGACACATGTCCATACCTATCATAGGATCTTCTATTTCTGACTCTTACATGTCATAACTTCATCATAGGAATATGTCATGACTATTTTAGTCAATGAGAAGGTGTTGAATATTCTTTCTCTCTTGTCACATTAGCCCCTTTCTTCTGAGGAATCAAATACTTCTCGTCTACCCTGCGTGCCAAGATAATAGACTCATTTACCAAGATAGGACTAAACATGCATACCTCATGTTGAATGTGATCCTTGAGACCACCCAAGAATAAATCATTCAAGTTCTCCTCTATAATTGTATCCACTCTTAAGGATAGATTTTGGAATTTCTAAATATAATCCTTAATTGATCCTATTTGTTGAAGTTTAGCAAGCTAGCTGAATAAGTTGTTTTGTCACACTATTGTTATATTGTGCTTGGAGTTCTTATGTAAAAATTGACCATGAGACGGTAAGACCCTTTTTCCTCCGATGAGTACAAATCCAATGATACCAAATGAATTGATTTGGTTCTAGATATAGAGAAGCCATCATGACCTTTTATTCATATGGGATTTGATGTACTTCAAAAAAATTCTCCATTTGGTTAATCCATGTTAGAGGATCATTGCCATCAAACTTGGGCATAGCCACCTTTGGAAACAAATTCCTAGATCCTATAGGAGTATTAAAATTTGTGTCAGTATTAGCCGACTTGAAGGTTTCACCTTGGTTTCTTGAGAACTCCTTTTTTGGTTCATTCATATATGTGCTTAACATGCTTTGTATATCTGATATATCTCCTCTTAGGTCACACGTGTCCCTCTTAATTGAGGAAACCTCTTCTTTGACCTTACTTATTTACTCATTGGGATTACTACCCTCTATTGGTTCCCCATCCTTATCGAAGGATTTCCCCAGTGTGACAACATTCTTTTTGCCTCTTGTTGCAGGTCTCGTCATGATGTGAACCAATATTTTTGAAATAAATCAAATGAAATGTAAATTCTCTGAAAGTTTTACTGTAACTTATTAGGGCCAAGATACTTCTTACCTAGAAAAAACTCCAAACAATTAATAGATTTGCTACCTTGAGAGTGAATTTGTTGGAAACCCTAATTTTGCAATAACTTGATTATTTTTACTTCAATTTCTCTAATTTTTGGACTATAGGCTCCTCTATTATGTATTCAAAACCCCAATAAAAATTAGACTGCAATACGGTAGGATGTGAGAGATATGTAGATCCCAAACAAATTGTGTAGAAATCATAATTCTGTAATAAATCACTCAAATCTACTCCAATTCCTCTTAAATATGGACTATAGCTTCTTTAATATGGTCTTCCAAAACCCTTTAAATATTTTTTAAAAATTCACTAAAATATGAAAGTTATACTCTTCCCAAAATCGCCTCCAATATTGAGAAAAAACCTTGCCTCTATGGTGCCAAGATCATGCTTTGATATCACTTGTAATGAAATAACTTTCACAATGGAAGAAGATGATATGAAATATTCTACAAATACTTGATAATAAATTAGATTAACAGGCCACTTTGAGGGGGTAACCTCCAAATATCTCCAATGAGAACACACTTCACAAGATGATCATGAAATAAGACTCACGTCCTCCTATATATACCTAATTATGCTTAGGATGAATAGACACACCCCTATATAACACCTAATCTGACCTATCTAACTAAATAATAATATAATAATGATAACTTGACTTAATTAGGAGTTAAGATAGCCACAAGTTGACTATTCCTAACCCTATGTACACTAATATTCAGGGCGTAGCATAGCAACGCACACACTATCAAAAGAAAAAGCAAAAAACAAAAATTGTGTGGGTCCCCAAGAAAAAAGCAAGTAATCCAAGTGACACATCTAAATCCCAATCCACCCCAAAATCCCAAAAATTACACTCCCCATACAAAAATCCCACAATTCCTAAGTCTATTTGGCTCTCTAAGTCCCCAAATTGACAATCCCCATTACTCCTTACACCACATCCAAAATATAAACTTAAAAATACATCATGATGTGTCCAACCATTGGTCATGGTTTCCCTCCACCCCATGGCATTCCCACATGCCCCCATTATCCCATCTTATATCTCCTATCCCACATATCTTCCCCATCACATCCCTATGCTCCATGCTTTCGCATAATCCACATCGTAATCCATCATCATCCATCCATCCATAATCCACATCATAATACATCATCCTCCATTCATCCATAATCCACAATCCATCTCATACAATCATCTACCAACATCCATGTGCCCAATACTATTTCACATAGTCCATGCACGATAACTATCCAACATGGAACAACATTTTCCTCTCTATGGAAACAAACACTAGAGTCCCCCATTCCATCCAAAAGAGCAAAAAGAGTAAAAAAAAGAAAAAAATCAAAAAATCAAGCAAAAAATAAAAATAGTAAGGACAAAATCCATCTAATGGTGAAAACCACTCCTTGTGGCACATTGGGCAAGTACCATGTGATGAAAACCCCTTGTGGGTGTCATGCGTAATCCACTTTCCCATTCATTTGTTTCCCATACTTGGGGGTAAAATCATTCCCTTCATCCACATCCATAATATCATTTTGCATATCTTATCCATTATATATCATTATCCTATCATATTCCTATCTGCCATCTTCATATCTATCCTATCATCTCTCATCCATCATATCTTTCATATCTTCCTTCTTATCCTATTTGCTATTAGATCTTGATAAAGAAAGGGGCAAAATATCAAAAACATGCTTTGGACACCTCTTGGCATACATCTCCTTCCAAGCATACTTTGCATTCATCCATCTACTACAAAGTTAATATATCCCCTCCAAGTATTTGCCCATCATACAAATCCTAAGAATCATACCTAGAGTGGGGCATATGATTCCTATGCAACATAGTCTTTGGAGATCATCCTAAACCTCTCCACCTATCCATCATCCTTCTTCTTTCATGTTAGACCTCTTTTTGATTCAAAAAGCTCAAACATGTGTTTTCCAAATGCACACATTTCTCACATGTCTTCACACTCACCCATAAACCATAATTTTTTATTCCACCTCCTCCCAAGGAAAATAATTTTTTATTTCCTCACAAGTCTTAATCAAACCCTTCCCAAGATGAATTTAAAATTCACAAATAATATCATCCAATCATTTTTGTTGATGGAATCTGATCCCTCCATCTTATCTCTTCATCTCCACCCTTGGATTTGAAATTTCAATCTGAACCATTGATTTCAAATCCCATTCAAAATGCCTATAAACACAATGCCCTCCTAAGAATTTTTACAAAACTTATCATCCTAATCTTATGGTATCAAAATCTCATCTCAATCTCATATCTTTTCAATCTCATCTCTTCTCATCTCATCTTATCATTATCATACCAAAATCCCTATCCACTTAGCCTAAATCCTAATCCAATCGATATTGTGTTTGTCTATCAAGAGCAATCCACATACATACTATCCACTTGGCTATAGCTAGGAGATCTTGGGTGCACTTTTCCTCAGCCTTATCAAGGAGGGAAGGAGATTTCAAGGCTCTTGGAAGGTACAATGCTTATGTTTTGGTTTTCTTTCATGTTTTTGTGTCCTTTGCAATCTTTTTCATCTTCACTACCAATTCAAGTCGAAAAAAAGATTTTTGAAACATGTCAAGTACTTGACCTTGACCTACCCTATAACATCCTCCTTAGTTATCCATGATTCATGCTATGCATGCCATTCCATCCATTCCTAAAGTATCCACACAATGGGAGTGAGTCAGAATTTATGCCGATCCTTGTCCTTTCCAATATTGCATCTTCTTGGAAGGACATGATAAAAACTTTTGTCCCTTCAACAATGCCAGAAATCTATATTCATCTTACATCAATCCATCCAACATTGTATCCACTTCCAAATCATCACAAATTACCATTCTTGAGGTCAAGGTTATAGTAAGGGACATGGGATATGGAGTATGATTTACACACATTTTGTATGGGCCAACTTCCACTATCTCCTAAAGCATTTAGCAAGACAAAATATGACATGGTATCTACAGTTGTCATCAAATGCAAGTCATCACCTACCTTTGAACTCAAACATCTAATGAAACAAGATGTTCTTGAAGATATATCTTCTTGGCTTTACAAAGAAAAGGAAGATGAAGAAACTCATGTTCTCCCCACAAAAAAATATGGAAATGGTCTTCACATTGTGAAAAACATTGGCTATAAAGGACAAGGAGGCCTAGGCCTTCACAACAAGGAATCATCAAGCCCATCCAAGAAATAAGAAATCACCGATATCAAGGTCTAGGATATGGAAAACCTAATTCTGTATCCTCAGAACTGGATTATATCTTAATTGAGGTTACAAAGGCCTTTCCCATTATCAAGAACACCAATGAAGGGGATTATAAAGACTGTTTCAAGGACTTCATCGAGCTCTTCTATGAAACATCCATTTTTACCATATATACCCTCTCTAATATGCCATCATCATGAAAGGACCTTCCACTTATATACCCCCAACTCATAGATTGGTACCAACAAGTGCCTCCTATACTTGATAATGTTCAAAATGATGAGGCCATCACAAAACTCATGCGGGTAAGAGAACGCATTCCCCTAAGAGACCATAAAGCAGGATACATCATAGAGCTCAACACATCTGCTCACTTTGAGGAGACCACCAAGTCTCTTAGTCACAAATACATGAAAATAAAAAGCACATCCCCTAGTGAAAACCATAATGTGGCACTTTCTGATGACAAAAAAGTAAAAATAAAGGACATATCCCATGGTGAAAACTTCCCTAAGGTGCCAGAGGATGAGATACTTGACCTCCCTAAGGTACCAACATTATATCAAAAAATATCTTCTATCTTGGTAGAAGAATCAAAAGAAATGAATCTGGGTATAGAGGAGTCACCATGAATTACATTCTGAGCTGCTTTTCTCACCCCAACAGAACAAACAAAATTCTTAGCATTCTTCAAGAAAAGAGGCATAAACTTTTCATGGAAAAATGTCGATATTCTTGGATTGGACCCTTCATTGGTAGTACATCATTTGTCAGTATATCTTGATGCCAAACTAGTCAAGCAGAAGCTCAAGAAAATGCATCCACAGATAGCACTTCTTGTGAAATATGAACTCAAGAGGCTTGTAGACGTAGAATTCATTCAACCCAACGATTATCCCAAATGGGTCTCAAACATTGTCCCAGTAGCGAAAGTCATTGGGGGCATACACATATGTACAAACTTCAGAGGCCTAAACAAAGCATGTCCCAATGATGACTTTCCTTTACCAAACATTAACATCATACTGGACATGAGATTTTTGTCTCCTATAGATGGTTTTTTAGGATATAATCAAATCAAAATCACTGAAGAAGACCAACATAAGACTACCTTCATTTGTGCATGGGGTACTTATTGTTGGGTAGTCATGCCCTTTGGCATTAAGAATGCTAGGGCCACATATCAACAGGCTATGACTATTACTTTCCATGACATGTTCCACAACATCTTGGAAGATTATGTAGATGATCTATTGGGAAAATAAAAAAACAAGAGTAGGGCACTTAGATGTATTGGCTAAGATATTTGACTGTCTTGAAGAATATAAGGTGCACCTAAATCAAAAAAATGCATCTTTGAGGTTACCTCTAGAAAACTCCTATGCTACATCATATCCTAACGAGGCATTGAGGTCAACCTAATAAAAGTGTAAGATATAGTTGAAATGCCTCCTCCAAAGAAAATTGTAATCAATAAGATGCTTCATTGCACAATTAGTAGATAAGTGCCACCTATTCCAACATCTTCTCCTTAAAGATGTGGCATTTACATGGCATACAAAATATCATAGAGCCTTTGATCAACTAAAGAAATATATTACAACACCACCAGTGCTCATGCCACCACAACCAGATCAATCCCTATTATTATACATCTCAGCAACATCGATAGCAATAGGGGCCTTATTAGCACAACATGATGACAATGGGAAAGAAAGATCTATATACTACATTGGTCACACCTTGGTGGCATATGATCTTAACTATACACCAATTGAATGGGCATGTTTAGAAGTTATATTTTCATCTCAAAAATTACAACGTTACATGCTTAATCACAAAACCAAACTCATTACAAAAATAGACCCACTCAAGTAGCTTCTATTAAAAGTAGCTCTTACTGGTCTCATGGCTAAGTGGGTGATGATCCTATGTGATTTCAACATTGATTACATAGAAATAAAAACAATCGAAGGACAAATCATAGTAGATCAGTTAGCTGAGGCACCAATTCCAATAGATCATCCACTTCTTTTAGAACTTATAGATGAATCCATCTTCACAATTGTACCTATCCCAAACTAGAAAATGTATTTTGATGGATCATACACTCATTGCGGATCAAGAGAAAGAAACTTGTTCATCACTCCCCAAAGAGATTGCATCCCTAAATCCTACAAAATCACATTCCCTTGACCAATAATGTGGTAGAATATGAAGCACTCATCATAAGACTCCACATGGCTATCCAATGGAGAATTAAGAAACTACTTTTTTACGGTGACGTCAACTGGTGATCAAACAAGTGAACAATGAATACAAAATAAAAGATGAAAAACTTCTACCCTACAAGAAAATCGTAGATGACTTCAAAGAGTACTTTTCTTAAATCCATCTTGAACAAGTGTTTAGATTGAACAAAGCAGCAAATGCCATGGCTACAATAGGGTCTCCTATTGATATGCTGAAAAATAATTAGTTTGAATTCTGCATTGAGGAATTAGCAACTCTAGCATATGATCAACAATCTGAACTAGTCTATGAAATTGGTGGTCCCTTATTCCCCTTGGTATCAATATATGTACCTCCATGATAACATTAACCCACATGATCTATCCTCCACCCAATAATGCATATTCATCTTTTGAGCCACCTATTTAACCATCCTCGATGACAACTTATATCAGAAAAGTCTTGATGGTACCCTTTTGAGGTGTCTCGATTTGGGAGAAGCCCAAATTGTCTTACAAGACGTACATGAAGGTATTCATGGTGTACACTCTAGTGGACCTACCTTAGCAAAGATGATCTTGAGAACATGATACTATTATCCAACATTGGAACAATATGCTCACCAGTTTGTTCAGAAGTGCTTTAAATGTCATCAGCATGACGACTTGATTCATGCTCCTATTGATAGTAAGGAATACTAAGACGGGGGTGAATTAGTATTTCACAAAACCACTTCTTAACAAGTTCATTAATCCAATTTCCAAAATTAATAATATGAAAGAAGAACAAGCATAGGAACAACAACCATAAAGACATAACACATGAACACCAGGATTTTTACATGGAAAACCCAAAAAGGGTAAAACCATGGTGAGTGTTAGCTCATAATATATTATGATAGCACAATACTAGATTACAAGAAGGCTCACTACCCAAAGAAATGCTCACTGCAAGAAAGGCTCACTACCTAGAGGAAGAAAGAAGGAAGAATGGCTCATTGCCAAGTTGGTCTTCTTAGATTGCATCTACACATGCATGGTTATAGTTCCAATAAAGCACAAAAATATTGTCTCAAAACTCTTCATCTTTGACTGCTCCATTTCACTGCTTTGCTTTTACATAAGAACAAGATCTCTCTTCTTCTAATCTTATTGCTTCAACAAAATCACCTTACTTTGCATGTCACACACACACACACACATGCATGCACACACATGCACACACACACACACACACACACACACACACACACACACACATATCCTTGTTTGCCTCTTATCACTTAAACACCAAGTTCAATCCCATGTATATATCTGCAACACTTAAAATCTGCATATTAGGTCTGCCTAATAAGGTGTAGCATGTACTCATACCTTAAGTAGCTTATCAACCAAATTCATTCACCAAAAATTCACAGTGGACCCAAATGATCATACAGTAGTCTTCATATGGGTTGGTATTAATCATTCAATTGCTTAGATTGATTGTTCAAACAATATAGCTTCTCTGTATATAGATCTGCCATGCCTGTCAGCTTGTTACTCATGAACATACTTGATCAGTTTAGCTGTCACAACATAACTTCCACTACAGATAAAAAAATCATATTCAATAGTCATGATTGATTCGCATACCTTCTATTGGTTTCTGAATCAGCAGAGGGTTTTCTAGGTCCAATGCACAAGTAGATTCAACCAACAAATACGAGAGGTTGCATGAGCTGCCTCCCCTTCACTTTTGGTTTTGCCGCACCAAGGGGGTATCCGTATAGCTAAAGATGTAACATTGACTAACCCAATGATAGAAAGATTTAGCTTGACAACAATAGGTAGAATACTCTCATGTGTGGACCAAGATGTGCATGAAACATTACAAGGTTGACAACATTCTTGGACATATTTATCTGGTTGTGGATGAGAGTATGCAGGGGTCCTAATCCTACTCCTACAAACTAATAGGATGGAAGTGTGAAAGGATTGGTTTGATGGTTTGGATGTAAGACAAGGGGTTTTGGATCATAACTACTAACCCAGGTACAGACCAGTGCCTGTCTTAGGGCAAGGAGTCAACTAGACGTATACAAAAGAATGGATTGTATTTTGGATTCAAGTTTCAAGGGGTTGGAACTGATGCTTGCCTTATAAACATCACCCAAGAATGGGTATTTAGCTACCTCTACTTATAGATATCCCTACTGACATACAACCTTCTCCATGCTTAACCTAAAATAGTTTAATCCACTCCTTGAATGGAAGTTAGAGATGAAGCATGTGATACAAAAATTTATACCCTAGAATCTGAGAAACTCTTAGCAGCCATATTCAAAAGAAGGAAATGCATACAACACATGGAGACAAGCAACTAAACACATGCATAAGAGCATTTTTCATATAAAATGACATGAAACTAAAAATATCTACAATGTACATTCATGATGCAACTCATAAACTCCCAAAATGAGATACAACAACAAGGAGATGCCCTGTTCTTTGTTATTTTCACAAAAATGCCCAAGTCTTCAATAACAACTAATGAGTAACACCATCTACTATATACAGCAAGGAAGGTGTACTCAACATTAAAAGTACATGGAAATTCAAAATTCACTAGATACATTGCATCATGAGAAATGGTGCTCAACACATTGAATGTAGCAGGTGGGAGAAGAGGCAGGGAGTGATTAATCTCTAGCCCAACACCACTGCTTGGGGATTCACATCTTCAATCAAGTACCTGATCCATCCATGCCTTCACCCATACCCTGTAACATCTGCCATTAAAGACATACCAACCCGTGGCCTTGGGAAATGCAGTAGACTGTGCGTTTTGCAACTTTTCCCACCAACAAATATGACCTTGATTTTTTAAATCATGTGGGATCTAATTATCCCACATTCACCCCACAGCAACCTCCTCAACACTTTATAAGCTAGACCATGAGCATATATGATGTCAGTGATTTTGCTCCTGACGACACCATCTTAGACCTCATCATCATCCTCCTGCATGATACCTTGATATGAAATATCACCCCAATATTTCATATCGCCTTGATGGCCGCATCACCCAATAAGAAACATCACCCCAATATTTCACATCACCCTGATGTGAAATATCACGCTTATCGAAAACATCACCCCGATAAGAAAATATCACCCTCATCGGCACAACCTAATGCATCGGAGGAAGATCCTCCTACTTTGTTGATACCATACATCTTACCGATGATCCACCTCATCACATTCATGTCATCATCATATTCATATCCTCAGTGATCAGGGGAATCCTTAACAAAGCTGCCGATAGTAACTATCATGCCGAAGACCACATGATGCACCCCATGGACCCTAACGATGTCATTGTCATGTTGTAATATCAGGGTGATATTCGGCGACAAGGGTGATATTCGTAAGATGACCTGATATTTGAAATATCACCCCCTTGCAAAATATTAGGGTGATGGACAAGTAGATATCACCCCCCATATATAACTGACATCTGCAACATCAAGGTGATAAAACAGTGTTGGGGTGATCTTGACTATGATCACCTGATATTAGAATATGACCCCCCCTTTGAAATATTGGGTCATATTGAAACCTTGCAGCAGCATCGGGGTGATCATAACTAAGATGACTAATGTTAGAAACATGATGAACCCACGGAAATATCATGCCGATATTTGAAAATATGATGACCCCCCCCAAGAATATAAGGTCAGGCTGAAACATGCTGAGGGGGCCCAAAGACTTAGAATTTTTTAGATTTTTTGGGAGGGTGCCTACAGATTTAAATGCTTGAAACCTGACTATTCATGCAGGCACCAACACCTTCAAAGACACAAAACATAATAGTCAACTACTGAGAAATGCGAATCTCAAAACTGTTGTCTTGTCACTAGGAAACACTATCAAACTGCAAGTTGGTAAAGAACATCTTGTAGGATGAGACCAAAATAACCTTATATGCTACAACTTTGGATTTAGGAAGCCATGATATGTAACTTTCTTAATCCAAAACTGTAAGACAAAGTTTGCATCTGTGGAGGAATGCAAACCCTAACTCTTTAGAACTTGCAAACTTGGATATCCCACTTTCAAGCAACTATAAACAACATACTTGAACAGCATTTGATTGTCTTCTATTGTGGTGACATACTGACCTGATCTCTGTCATTTGCTCTGTACTACCCATACTTAGTTATTTTAGCCTTCCAGACCAAACTCCTTGAATGCCTTCTTGCCAAATCCATTTGGTCTACTAGAGTAAAGTATCTTTGCCTTGTTGCCATCAATGACAACACTCAATTAGTCAATAGAGAAGTGTCTCTTGCCAACAATCTCCCCCTTTGGCATTGATGGCAACACTCAGTGAAAAATGCTTATGTTTCTCCTCCTTACTCTGTACACTCTATTTTTCTATTCTCCTTTAGATGTATGCTTATTTTTCACTGGTTTTCCTCTCCCCCTTTGATATCAATGGAAAAGGTGTGTATAAGCAAAATTGTGTCAAAAAATCTTCAAAACTGTCATATTCTACCACATATATATAGGTATACATTTCCATCTCAATTTGTTGTTGAAGGTAGAATATCATTATAGATAGTCTTTATCAGAGATATCTCTCCATTCCACCTATTCCTTGCACTCTTTAGAATATGGATGTGGCCATTTATCAAAAAAACTAACGTTTCTGACTTCTACACATCTAAGGGTGTATCAATTAATGCTTGTGATTTCAAGGCTTCTTATATCAGATTAGTCTTGGAATCAATTTTTGGAGTTATCAACCCCCTTAGATAGTACAATCTATGTTTGACTTCTTCCCTTTTCTTCATCAGAGTGCTCAAATCATTGTGAAGAATTGCAACTTGTGTTTCTTTGGTATTTATTGGCTCAACTACTAGATTATATGTCTTGGAGATATTAAGCAGTTTGATTTCCAAATCCTTGATTTTATCTTCTAATTCATTTGTAACTTTTGGCCAAGATAAGAAAAATTTGTATATTTTATAGGCTTCTTCAATGGCACTCTATATTCCTTTTATTCCATTTTCTAATAGAGTTTTATCTTTTTCTATCATAGTCTTTAACTCAACCAATCTATTCTCATCAAACTCTTTTCTAACTTTTGCTTCTACAGATTTTTCAAAAGATTCAAAATGTGTACTTACAGAGTTTAATAGACCTTTGAGTTGATTAGCAGAGGATAATGAGGTATCCTTTTGAAATGTCAACATCATCTTCTTGAAAATGTTGGATGCACATTGATTAATTTACTATCTTCGATATGTGATTTAAGCATTTATTCATGTGCTTTGGCTTAAACAATTGATCCTAGCTTGAATTTCTACATAGGTGACATAGAGGCCAAATTAATTAGTCCTTGAAGAAGTTCAGACTTATCCAAATCTTGTTGACTCTTAGAATCAACTGAGACAACTGTAGTGTCTCTTGGTCGACCAAATACTTCTTCTTGACTTTGGTCCAGAGGATCCATGTCTATGTTCTCTTACTGATCAATGTTTTGCTCTGGTGTAAGGCTCCTTATCTATTCTTTATTCTTTTCAATATCATCCTGTTGCTTAGGAGGAAGATTAGTTTCAGATTTGCCTTGATTTTTCATATCCAATGTATCAATGTTAGTGGCTTGATCATTCTTATCTGGTACAGATGTATATCCATCATTTGCTCCTTCATTGTCATAAATGGTAGGGAGATTAAATTCCTTTAATGTGTTCAGAATAATTTCTTTAGATTCCTTTACCACCTTTTCAATATCTCTTCCCATAAGAGTATTCATTCTTCTTTTTGTCCTAAATTTGTTATGAAGTGCTTTGGAGATTTTCATCTTTTCCTCTAGAGTGATTTTTAGACATAGTTTTATTAATGAGTATTCTCTAAGCTTAACATCCTTTGGCATAGACACTTCCTTTCTTGCACTCATTATACTTGCCAAGCTATGTGGAAGATTAGTAATTATCTCAATTAAGGCCTTCTTGTAGATGTCTAGGTATTCTACAACAACTGACTCAATGATCTTCTTATCCTGATCATTATACTCATTATACAATTGTGCAATGGGTTTCTGATTACCATCAACTATTATGGCTTTCAGTACATCCTCTAAATATATATTAGCTTCTTTAGTTTGAGGCACATCTTGCTTTTTCCTTTTCTTAGGTTTACCCTTACCGAAGGATTTCTTCTTGCTAGTTCTGGAGGGTTTGATAGTTTCATATTTCATTTTCTTTATTTCTTCATCTAACTTTGTTTCTTCTTCATCAACTGCAATGCTTACAAGCATTCTTTTAGCCTTGGTTTTCTTTGTTTTGTGATTGGTGGCAAGAGCTACCACACTTGCAGATAGTGTGGGACTGGAGGGAATAGATGCCGCTTCTTTAGAGGTAGATCCTCTGGTTCTCCTTCTTGATACCTCTAGTTTTTCTAGTTTACCCTTGGGTTCTTCCGGAGCTCCAATTGATTCACTTTTTCTCTTTTCTTTTTCCTCCTTTTTAGCTTGTGCTTCTTCCCTTGCCTTTGCCACTTGTTCTTTTGTGAACACTTGTCTCAAGGTGAAAGCTTTTGCCATTTTTTGCATTTTCTTGGAGATTTTAGGTTTTCTTACTTCAACATGAACTTTAGCATATAGTTCCTCATAAGTCCCATATCTTTCTTCTTTGGGATCTTTGGGTTTGCTTAGCATATGTTGGGCATAATTTTCCAATATCCCTCCATCTACCTCATATCCATAGGCATAACCCAAACCATTCTAGGCTCAATGGCCTCCATCAAGCATTGATCTTTTGTTACAATAAAACAAATAGTATCCTTGTATTTTTCAACAACTACTCTAGGGATTCTTTCCCTAGATTGCATTGAATTCTGGAAGTTTTTGAAATAGCCCCACAGGGCTGAATTTTGTGTATCAATATTGCCTATGCTATTCAACTGATTTCTAATCTGAACTACAACTGGTTTGTCTCTAGTCCAGAAACAGTTCTTTATGCCAGGTAACTCTTGCATGAAATAGAAGAATAGACATATGATCAACATACCAAATTTGAAGGGATATTTTCTCTCTTTTGTCTTCCTTAGGTTCTCCATCACTTGTTAGAGAAATTCAGAGATATCATAGTTTGCATTCTCCTTGATCATCTAAAATGTTGTGTATATGGTTGTGCTAGAAACATAATTTTCTTGGTTGGTAAAATATACTTTGTAGCCCATTACCATGGATGCAAATCTTACAGCATGGTCTTTAATATCATTAATTATTAAAGCTTGTAGGAGTATAGTTAACACTAAGAGGGGGGGTGAATCAATGTTAATATAATAATTCAATTTTCTCACCTTTTATAAATTGTCAATGAACTTTATTATGAACTGAGATCAAATATTAACTTCGCAATCATCAAATTGTTAAGCACCAATTACTAATGTAGAGAAACAACACAAGAAGTATAACTCAAAGATATACTGAGTGGAAAACCTTCTAGAGGTAGAAAAACCACCCAAACTGCCTCATTGTCTTAAATGAAAAACTTCAAGTTTGCAAATGTCTCACTGACATATACAAAGGTCTCACTGACCACAAGCCTCAATGGCATAGGAAGGTCTAACTGACCACAAGCATCACTAGCACAGGAAGGTCTCACTGACCACAAGCCTCACTGGCATATGAAGGTCTCATTGACCAATTCAATTGTCCTCATCAAAATAATGTGCAAGACATGATTACTTCTCAATCTGATTTACACCATTCATGATCTATCATCTCTGACCACACTCAAACCAATCTGCATACTAGTCTCATTATCTATGTTCAATCAATTCACAATTCATTCACTTGCTTATCTCTGTATAACAAATCACCTGATTATCTCTGCATAAGAATTCACCTGATTATCTTTGCATAACAATTCACCTGATTATCTCTGCATAACAATTCTCCTGATTATCTCTGCATAACAGTTCACCCGATTATCTCTGCATAACAACTCACCTGATACACAATTAATTGACATTCATTTCTTTTCATTTTCTCATCTCTGTATATCTCAACATATTTTCTTCATCACATACACAGTATCAAATTCTCATCTATCTTTTTTCTTTAAGAGGATTTCTATAAAAATGTCTTCAAACCTGCATGATGAACCACACAACCATACTCTCAAAAATCCATTTTTAATACATTTGCAAAAACCATTATATAAAGATTGTATGTCTTAACATATTCCTGTAATTCCATAGTGCACCTGCAATAAAATTATAAATAAAAAAATCTCTTGGAATTCCTCTCCTCTCCATATTCATCTTCTTGAGTCTTTTCAAATCCATTTTCCTCTTCTCATAATATAAAAATCTCTTCATCTTCTCAACAAAAAAAAAATCTTCAATAAAATTATTTTGCAAACTCCAATCTACAAAAACATTTTCATCTTCATGTACAAAAAAACAAAATCAATCAAATAAACAATCTTCATCCATTTGATCTCATAATTTGCCCTCAAAAAAATATCTTCAATGAATTCAAATTCTCGTTGGAATTTTTCTTCAAAAATTGCTTCCATGTCTTTGATCTTCAAATCCATTCAACTTCACTACATAAAATAAATCATTCTCCTGCAACAATATAACTCTTCATATTTATCTGTGCATATTTACTTCAAAAAAAAATTTCAATTTCCCTCTGCAAATATCTTTATAAGATCAAAAAAATCTTCTCATAAAAATAAATCTTCATTTGACCATATGTTTGAACTCTTTTCTCATCTCCATGAGAATAAGAAAAAGAAAGGGCATTAAAAAAACTTATAAACTTCACTCATATTCATTTTATAAATAATAATAAAAACTTCCCAAAAATCCATAAAAATCTCCATAAAAAAATCTCCATAAATAATGCCTTTAATATTCATAAAAAACTCCTACAAAATCTCCCACAAAGTCTCATACAAAATCTCCTTTTATTAAAAGACTAAAAATAGTCTTTAAAAAATCTTTTATGAAATTCTTCAAAAAAATCCTGCCACATTATCTTTTATAAGCTTTAGTCCTCAACACATTTATAATTCATTTTGATGTCATAAGGATATGACATATAAAAGGGCAACAAACTAGGAGAAAAGAAAACAAATTTTCCAAATTTAAAACATCTCCTAATATAATGGCCTATATAATATCCGATGCCTTTTTGTTTTTGCATCACAAGGCTTTCGAATGATTGTAAAGTTGGATGCTTTTTTTTAAAACACTTTTTGCAGCCCAGAACACATGATATGCCTTTTTCTAAGTATTTAAAAAACCTTTGATGCTCTTTCCCACCTATACTTATAAAAGGAGACTGGTCAAAGGTATGACTTGAGATCCCTTAAGAAGGTGACCATAAGTGATGTGACCTACAATAATAGGTCAACACAAGATTAAAACAAAAAGTGACCAAGCTTATGACAGGTGAAAAGATGGCTTAAGGATTACTGAAGATATTTAGAATTTGCAACTTCAATGCCCTTATTAACATTATGACAATCTCTTCCCATATCTACCTCATCTCTGCCAAACTCTGCCTAGTGAACCTGATTAAAAAAAAACTTCCAAGAACAACATCATATCACTAATATCATGCTATGAAGGTCTCTTAAGTCATGATCAAAAAATCCTACAAGTCCATTCTCTGCATCTGCAAGTCTCACATGATGTGATCATCACAAGACATCAAAGATTTCAAACAATCCCTAATGTATGAAGGCACCAATCCAAACTCAAAACCATATTGATATCAAATATCACAAACCCTTGCACAAATCAAATATTATGAAGTAAACAAGAACAACCATGTGTGAAGAAATGAACACAAGAATCAAACAATATATTGTCTCTGCATTAAATTTCTGCCACTTGAAGACATCCTAAATTAAATTTGAACCAATCTTGAAGATCTATTCATGAAGTCTTTGCACAAGATCAATGACAACTTTATCAAGTAGCAAACACTCTTCATCCCTGAAACATTCTTAGCAAGACCACTGATCAAACAAGTCCTGAAGAACCATAAAACCTATACTTGATGAAGACATTATGAAGAATAAAATCCTGCACCAACTCATTGAAGACACATTGTGGTCTTGAGAACACATTATCAACATGAAGAGATCTTGAACACACTAAAGCAACACACATCTTATCATGAAGAAACAACTCCAAACCATCAATGGTAGACAACTCAACACCCTGAATACCTTTTTGACATCAGTGACAACCTGACTCCATCAAAGCCCTCTTATCAAATTTTGCTCTGATGATCACCATTATTGTATCATTCTTTACTACTTTCAACAATGGTACTGATCAGATGGAGCTTAATCTAGTTATTGCCCTTATATCATCTTTTGTAATCTTAAAAGGTCTCTCAAGCCACATAAATTCATCACGAACCCTGTTCAATACATATTAGACCCATTCATCCTCTGCAAAAGTTGGGAAGTCCATGTACTAAATGAATTTCTTCTCTTCCAATGCTTTATATTCTCCCTTCAGATCAAGATTCTCATTACTCAAGTGTTTCAAGTATAGATCAAAAAACTTGGTATCAACAAATTCCTCTACGGCAACATGAATATATGCCCTAACATCCTTTACATGCATAACTCCATGTGGAACATCTAAAAATACACCCATTTGATCAACTTTTATTGATTCAAATGGGTGTTTCTTGAATTTTGGTCAAGGTCACTCAGTGATATCCACTACTTGTGGTGTTGCCATTTCTACAAATAATCAAGCAAATTTGAGAAAGGGTTTCAAACAGAAAATACCTCTTTGATTGGATTAGGGTTGAACTCAATCTTGCCTTGAAATGCTTTGGAGAACACTATAGTCATTTTTGAATTTGCTTTGGTTTGTCTTAGACACTTTAGAGCTTAGAAAGCAAAATGATTTTTCCTTCAGATACAACTCCTTTTAACCTTTGCATGTTGAAATCTAAGTGTCATTAATGTTATTTTTCAAAAAGCTGTCAAACACTCTTCTGACACTCAGTCAATCCAAATTGCTCCACACTCCTTCGCATTGGGTCTTCTTCTACCATAATTTCTTTCAGAAGTTTTCTCATAAGATTCTTCACAACATACCTTAGTACCAGATTCTAGTACTGATTTTCTAGCTAGGGGTTTTGGATTTTCAACACAACTTCCCCTAATCCAAAGCTCCCAATTTACTTCCTAGAGGAAGTATCTGCACCAGATGCTAGTGTGGATTCATTCTTTAATTCAATCACATCTTTCTTGATCTAGATCTTGCTCATTTATTTCTTAGTTTCAACCAGATCAACTTTTTCTTTTTCTTTATCATTCCTTTGTTTTGTTTTCCTATCTTTAGCATGGTAGTTTCTTTTCGCATTCTTGCAATATGTCCAAACCTCTTACAATTCTTCCATACCATATTCCTTTGTCCTTGATTCATTCTATTGATTAGATGTGATCTGCATTGATTAGCCATATGTCCAAATCTATTGCATGCAAAACACTTTCCATTGAATCATGACTATTCCTTGCATTGTAAGAACCATTCCTTACCAGATTTCTAAATTCATTTGATTTATGACAAATTTTCTTGCAATTGAAACATTGACCAAAGAATGATGGAACATTCTAATTTATTCTACTTCTGCATTAAGTACCTTTATGAGAAAACTTATTGCAATTAAAATAGTGCCCATTGAAAGATGGATACCTTTGAGCATTTGGTTGCTTGACCAAAGGCCTTCTAGGTCTTCTTCTTTGATTTTTGAACTGGTTCCCTTTGTTTTTCTTTAACTCAATGTTTGCTTGACCAGATTTTGAGCTTTCACCTTTCTCAAATCCCAAGCCTTTCTTATCATTGGAACTCTTTTGACTAGAAATCATCTCATCAAGCTTTACAGAACTTATCTTGAACTTTTCTTCATAGATCTTGGCTTTTTCCAAGTCTACTTTCAGACTCACAATCTTTTTTTAAGTTTGACATAATCTTCTAGCTTGCTTTTTACCATTAGATTTAGATCTTCTCTACTTTTGTTCTTTCTATAACTTCTAATTCCAAATCATTCAGGGTTTCATTTGCTGATATAAATTGATCACTAACCTCTTTGTATTTTTCTTTAAATTTCTTAACTGTTCTTTTAACTTTAAAATGCATTCATCAACTTCTTGTATGTTATCCTTTAGATCCATGACTTCTACTTCAAACTTTTTAAGATCAATAAGAGCTGCTTCTAATTCAACATTATTTAAGAAATTTCCAAATCTCTTGGCTTCCATGAGTGAACTCTCCCAGATCTTCTCAAGCTATTAGGTTTCTTCTAAGGAACCTTGCTCTAATACCAATTGTTGATAGTAAGGAAGACTGAGAGGGGGTTGAATCAGTATTCCACAAAACAACTTCTTAACAAGTTTATTAATCCAATTTCCAAAATTAATAATATGAAAGTAGAATAAGCACAGGAACAACAACCATAAAGACATAACACATGAACACCATGATTTTTACATGGAAAACCCAAAAAGGGAAAAACTAAGGTGAGTGTTAGCTCACAATATATTATTATAGCACAATACCAAATTATAAGAAGGCTCATTGCCTTAGGGCTCACTACCCAAAGAAATGCTCATTGCAAGAAAGGTTCACTGCCTAGAGAAAGAAAGAAGAAGGAAGAATGGCTCACTACCAAGTTGAACTACTCAGATTGCATCTACACATGCATGGTTACAACTCCAATGAAGCACAAAAATATTGTCTCAAAACTCTTCATCTCTAACTGCTCTATTTCATTACTCTGCTTTTACATAGGACTAAGATCTCTCTTCTTTTGCTCTTATCACTTCCACAAAATCACCTTACTTTGCATGTCTCACACACACACACAGATATATATATATATATATATATATATATATATATATATATATATATATATATATCTGTGTGTGTATGTATGTATGTATGTATGTATGTATATCCTCATTCACCTCTTATCACTTAAACACCAAATTTGATTCCATATATATATCCGCAACAATTAAAATCTTCATATTAGGTTGGCCTAATAAGGTATCGCAAGTAGTCATACCTTAAGTAGCTTGTCAGCCAAATTCATTCACCAAAAATTCATAGTGGACCCAAATAATCATACAGTATTCTTCATATGGGTTGGCATTAATCATTCAATCACTTGGATTGATTGTTCAAACAATATAGCTTCTCCACATATATATCTGCCATGCTTGTCAGCTAGTTCCTCATGAACGTACTTGATCAGTTCAGCTGTCACAACATAACTTCCATTGCAGATAAAAAAAATCATATTCAATATTCATCATTGATCTCTTAGCATACCTTCTAAGCCATCGAGAATAATAATCAACTTTTGTGAAATGCAGAGCTCAAAACTATTGTCCTATCACTGGGAAACACTGTCAAACCACAAGCCAGTAAAGAACATCTTGTAGGATGAGACCAAAATAACTTTAGATGCTACAACTCTGGATTTAGGCAGCAATGATATGTAACTTTCTTAATCTAGAATCACAAGACAAAGTATGCATCTGTAGAGGAATGTGGACCCTCACTCTTTGGTACTATACATAGTCCTTGACTTAGGTTTACTTACCAGACTTAGCAAAATCATGGTATGTCTTCCAGAGATCTTCAGAACTTGCAAACTTGGATATCCCACCTTCAAACAACTGCAAACAACATACTTGAACCACATTTGATGATCTTCTATTGCAGTGACATACTAACCTGATCTCTGTCATTTGCTCTATACTACCTGTTAAGGGAAAATTGGATTCAAATGAATAATTAATATATCAATATCAAAATACCCAAAACTCAACGAAATACAGAAACAAAGAGATCAATCAAACAAAAGAACTTCAAAAAAATTTAAAAACCTCAAAGCTTCATAGCTTCCATTGTGTTAGCACTTATTTTGACCTGGGGTTGATTTGTCATGATCAGGAGGTTTCTTCATCTGAAGCCTTCATCTTCTTGCCCAAATTTTTCTAAGTGTTGGACCTCCTCAGCGTTTTTCAGCTGCAGCATCATATTTTTCTGAGGAGGAGGTCGTCATCATCATCTTGTCTTCGATGATGATCTTCATCAGCATGTTCTCCGTCGGCTTGTTTTTCTCATCGTCATCATCATATTTCAATTGTCGGGTGATGTTTGCTTATTATCCTGATGATACTGGTGAGCTACAGTGCGCCCTCAGTTGCTTGCGAGGGTGATTTTTCAAGTATCCGGTGATCTTCCGAATATCACCTTGCTCAAACATGATGATGATGCTGCCCCGATATCTTGAAGGGGTTATTCTCTAAGTTGTCGACCTGACTTGTTTTTTCCTAAGGGTCGTCATCATCATGATATTTCCAGTTATCATCCTGCTGCTTGCGGAGGTCATCATTTTTTCTGCCTTCATGATATTTCGCCGGGGTGATATTTTTATCATCGAGTGATCTTGGTTATGATCATCCTGATGATGATGTTGAAGAGTTCTAAGTGCGACCCGATATTCACTAGGGTCATCATATTTTGAACGTCAGGATGATCTTAGTCAATATCATCCTGATGATGTTGTATCACTTCTTATTCTTTGTTTCTCATCCTGATGATGCTGACGTCATCCTTATATCAGGGTGATATCTTTTTATCTGCCTATCTGCATCATGATATTTCCGAAGGAGGGGGTGATATTTTCATATCACCCGGATATATGTTTGCTCGAGCATCATGATGATGCTAATATCAAGGAGATATCCGCCTGCCGGCTTCGCGCATTATCTACTGGGGGTGATCTTTTCAAGCAGCATCATCATTTCAGTTATCGCCCCGATCTTATAGAGGAGCTACAGTGCAACCTGATATTTGAACATCAGGAGGATATTTCCAAATATCCGGTTGTCTTCCGAATATCATGATGATGTTAATATGATGATGACGTCATCAAGGTCCGCGGGGGTCATATTTCTAACAACTGATCATCTTGAAGAGACCTCCTGATATTTGCAAACATGATGATGACGTCATCAGGATGTTCATCGGCCAGACTTTTTGTTTAAGCTCAGCAGGAGGATGTTCCTCCGATGGATCAGGTTGTGCCGATTATCATGAAGGGTATATTTCAAATATCATGATGACGTCAGGGTGATATTTCGAATAACAGGATATCATGCTGCTGGAGGATGATGATGATGAGGTCTATACTAGTGTCATCAGGAGCAAAAGCACCGACATGATATATGCTCATGACCTAGTATATAAAGTGTTATTGAGGTCATCGCGGGGTGCATGTGGGATAATGTTATCTTGCATATTCAAAATATCATGATGATGAATCTCGGCGGGAAACGGTTGCGATTACAGATTTGATGATCTTCCCAAGGCCGCGGGTTGGTGCGCCATTAATGGCGATTGTTGCAGAGGTATGGGCGATGGCGTGGGTCGATCTTGTACCCGACTGGAGGTGTCAATCAGCGGACAGGGGCGCAGGGCTCGAGAAATCTTCTTGTCTCCTCCCCTACCTGCTGCATTCAAGTTTGGGTGCCAATCTAGTTGTGATTGAGCGCCATTTTCCTGATGCTGTGTATCTGGCAAAATTTTGGTCAACCATGTAATTAATTGCTGAGCACCTACCTGGCTGTTATAAGCAGGTGGTGTTGTTCATTTGGAGGTTGTTGAAAGTTGATGATTTTGGCTCTGTAATGCATAACAAGCTGATCTGGTTGCTCTGTACAGCTTACCTGTGAGTTTATGTATCTCTTGTTGTTTGTTTTTGGCATGAACCCACTGATTTCATGATTAAACTTATATGAGAAATGCTGTTGAGCATGTGTTGTGTTAATTCTGTCTCCAGTATTGCATGTATTCTTCTTCTGAATCTGGATGTTTGGTAATGTTTAGATTCTAGAGCATAGAATTCCTATGTTGAATGTCTGATCTTATAACTTCTGCTCAAGGGGTAGATTAAACTGTTTTTAGGTTGAACATTGGGAGGGATATACTGCAGTAGGGATACCATAAGTAGAGATAACCTAACACTTTGTATTGGGAGATGCCTGTAAGGCAGGTATCACACATATCCCCTTGAAATCCAGTTTTAGTTGTTCATGCTGATCATTCACAGGTGTATGTCTACTGACTCCAGGCCCTGGATAGGCACCAATCATGCTTTGTTTTGTGTTATAACCATATCCAGCTTTGCATCCACATTTAAACTCCAAAGCAAAATCTATAACCAACATTAGGACTTTAGAATTAGTTTAGGATCCTCAGTCCTCTGTCTACAACTGCAAATAGGCCCAAAGCTAGCCCCTTTGCTCTTATCATTCAGTTTTGGTCTACTAACAGGAGGACTCATCTGCTTTCTGTCAACATCCCAGCCTTGCATGCATATCCTCATGGATGTTGAGTAGGGAATACCCCCCTAGGTCTTGCAGAGCCTGAAGAAGAAGAGGAGATAAAATATAGAGTCTATCTCCTATACTGTTGACCCCCTGGCCCAGAGATCCTGTTGATCACTGATGGCTACCTTGTAGGGATATCTGGGAATAAGCATCCAGTCTGGGAAAAAGTCAACACATTGGTTTCCTATCTCGATCAATCTTGCATGTATGAATAAGGCCCTCAGAGAGTGCAGTTCCTTGCTATGATTCCAAGATTGTCAATGGAGAATGGCTATGATAGTTTTGTCATGAAGATGAGCTTCAGAACAATGATAGTAGTAATATGGTAATGAATGTGATCAGAAGAAATGAAGGAATTGGTGCCAAAGGTGTGCTATAATTCTTATAGAGTAACAATACTTAAAGCTTGGATGAATGAAATGGAAGAATAGGGTTCAATTTATAGACTTGCGAGAAAGAAGATCAATGGTTGAGAACAGTTGAGGAACATACACGAATAAGAAGAAGACATGTGTCTTACTATATTTTGCATGAGATGAATTAATAAAATAGAAGAATGAGTTAACTAAAGAGATAAATCAATTAAAAGAATAGATCAATCAGTTAAGAGAATAGAACTAGAGAATAGAAATTGCATGAGGATGAGAAGATATTTTGACTCAATTAATATTTAGAATATTCAATTGCATGTGCACAAAGATTGAATTATATTTAGAGATAACTCAATTTAGAGGAAATGGACAACTTAAATAAATAATTGATTTATTTAAATTTAGAGAAGATATTATTGGAAGAAATAATTAAATAATTTGGTATTATTTAATTTAGAATGATTTTGGAAGAATAAATAAAATATTTGATTATATTTTATTTTTGGAGATTGAGAGGATTTAAATAAATTTGATTCGATTTATTCAAATTTGGAAGAATGATTTTATTTAATTAAATAATTCAAGAATTATTTAATTGTTTGGAAGAATTTAATTAAATAAAGGATTTTATTTAATTTTGACTTTAGAAGAGGTAATTAAATATTTCAATATTTAATTAATTTAGAGGAATATGAATCAAATATATAAATTTTTTTATTTATTTATTGATAGAAGAATTAGAAGGGAATAAATATTAAGAATATTTATTTAGATGGAGTCGTGTCATTTTTAGGTGTATACATTTTGCCCCTCTTTGATGCAATGTGTTTAATCACATTGTTTCAAAGAAATTGATTGTTAAATAATGATACATGCCCCAGTTTGCCCCTACTATAGGTTATGATGACAGGATGCCCCCTCGGGAGATTGGATGGGATGAAGGCAGAAGGCGTGAGATGGACAATCTCATGAAGATAAAGGGAAAACTAGGTTAGGTTTGAAGAAAACAAGATGCGTTTCAGAGAAACGGGAAGAAAATAGGAAGAACTGGGTGTAGGAAGTAGTCATAGTCACCACATAGCTAGTTTAGGGTTTGCATGCTATATATAGGAGCTGGGTCCATAAGACAATTCATTTACACACTTGGCTTTGTTTGATTTGCTTCTGAGAGCTCAGGAGAGCATAGAACATAGAGCAGTCAGCACGAGGATGAATATTCCACACGAGGAGCATCGCTTTGAGTGAGTCTGATGCTTCGACCGGCTAGTAGAGGTAGGACCCCTGGTATGTATCTCAAAATTTTTTCCCTAGAGTTGATTTTTAGTGCAATAAATGCTAGGAGAAATTAGGCTAGACAAATGTGCCAGATCACAGTTTGGCGCATATGGCATGCGAAACTCTACATCTGTCAAACTTTGGCACATTTAGGATATAGAATGATGCTTACAATAAAGCTGTGCATGCATGAGTTTAGTTGGCGCATGCATGATTTTGCAGGGCATTTATGGTATGAAATGGTGCATGCAACTGGGTGGCACATTTACGGTATACGATGGTGCATACATGGAATCTTGTGGCACATGCATCAGAAGTGGTGCATTTGATAATAAATGGTGCATGTACCTTCTGTTATGGCACATATGATATAGATAGATAGTTTACTTAACAAAATTGACTCAATTGGCATCTTGTTTGATGCGTCAATCGATAAGCTATCTCTGAGATTGCAGGAATCTAGTCAAGAGATGTAGTGTGCTATTTTGATCAATTTGATATGTTAAGTTAGCTGATATGTTTCTATAGATATGTTGAGCATGGTACTCATAGCTTTAGGTTGACCCCTTGCTTTGCATGCTTATAGGAGGATATACGAGATACGTTGATGTCATGGGAGAAGTTTCCTATACCGATGTTGCAGCAATGCATGCTAACCGAGATGGATCGAGAGGCACTTGGTGCAATGGGATTGGACTATATTTGTTTTATGCCTGAGGTTCGAGTGAACCGTGGGTTACTGACTGCAGTAGTAGAGAGGGTCCATAGCGAGGACATGACCTTCCACTTCCCTACTAGTGAGATGATGGTTACATTGGAGGATGTATACAGGTTACCCCACCTGCTTATTCAAGGAGAGCGTGTGGAGTACGATCCACAGAGGGACGAAGGACTTGTAGAGTGCAGATGAGTATTTGATGACCCCGAGCTGGTTGGACAGGTCATCTCCTGGTAGGACATTCAAGACTACTATGACTACTTCCTAGGGATAGTAGTAGGACTGATTGGAGGTGTTGTATGCCATGATAGGAGATCACATGGGTTCTCGATTGGATGGGGAAGGATCATGGAGTGGATGGTTATAGAGGGCACCCATTACACTTGGGATGTTTGCTTGCTGGCACACCTATACCATGACATGCATCAAATGGTATACCATAGGGGTGCGAGCCTATCAGCACTTGTTTCACTATTGTAGTTTTGGCTATGTGAGCACATAGCAATCACTAGACCGATTTGTGTCTTTCACAGACATACAGGAGAGATGTACAACTATGGCTACGCAGGAGTGATTTCTTAGTAGAGACTGGGGAAGCTTGAGCATTGGAGACATGCATTGGATGGAGTAGATGTGGTCATCTAGCAAACATATCTAGACTATGACCCTTGGGAGGACAAGGCGGATGAGCTGCCATATTGGTATTAGACGTAGTGGCTGATAGGCCATACACGGTTCATCCTAGAGAGGTAGATTGTCATCTGGGTTTGAAGACAGTTTTGGGAGGAGATAGGGCATGCCACAGGGGCAGGCTCTGTTTGAGCGGACTCGCACTGAGAGATTTAGATAGGGGCTAGTGGCATCTTATGAGGAGATAGTGGCAGAGTTTTGGCAGACTCATTATGTTGCCTGGGATATGAGGAGAGAGATTGCAGATGTTGGGATGACTCAGGACTTTGAGGAGTGGTTCATTGCTCATCCATTTCTAAGATATTCTAGGCCTGGAGAGCTAGTGCCTCATATAGACGAGGCATATTTAGATGACGAGGGCTAGGTTGGCAGGAGAAGGAGGAGGAGAGGAGGGTGGGGAGGTGGCGGAGATGGTGGAGGAGGGGGAGGTGGTGGAGATGATGGAGGAGGGGGAGGAGGTGGAGATGGAGACTGACTTAGACAAAGGAGGAGAGCTAGGGAGGGACCTTCCCATGCTCAGTAGGTAGCACCTCTGTAGGTTACACAACAGGCCACATAGAAGGCACAGATGCCACCACCTCAATAGGTGGTATAGTGGCAGGTACCCTAGACATAGGGGCAGGGACAGGCATAGGCACCTCAAGGTCCAGCACAACTGGATGTCTAGGAGAGGGCTATAGCTATGCTGAGAACATAGGTTAGACAGCTACAGGCATAACTTAGGATGGTCAAGACCTGACGAGAGACAAATGCAGAGGTTATCTCAGGGCTCACTAGAGAGTGAGATATGGTAGAGGGGTAGATATGAGTTCTCTAAGTAGAGCGGGATACATTAGTGTCAGCCCTTGGTTCAGATGCGACTAGCAACTTTTTGGTTGGGCAGGTGCACCAAGCTCAGGCACAACTAGCACAGGTACATACATAGCTAGCACATGCACATACACAATTGGCACAGGTACAGGGTAGTTAGCACAAGTGGAGGGTGAGCTTACAAGAGTGTAGGCTCAGACATAGTACTACCGAGGTTTATACCATGGTGTTGTGCTATTTGGTCAGAGGGCTTGGAGCTACATGGCCTCCCAAAGAGCAGGTGGATCAAGGTCAGGAGCTTCCATGATGGGCCCATAGTAGTCTGGGGCCAGTGGAGGAGGGGATTCAGGAGACACTACCGGTAGCAGCGGTTCACAACAGCAGGGATAGCAGATACCTACGTAGATTTTGGCTCCTACGTACACTTTTTGATGGCTTAGATAGTTGGATATACTTATGTACCACTTTTGTATTTTGAGACATGTATCAACATCCTTGAGATGTATTTATTGTATATGACATTGACTCAGAGATAGACCACTCAATATTGTACACTTGGACACGTTTTTATGATATTTATATGATGATGCAGCTATTTGATGCTCTCTATATTTATGAGTTTATGATGCATTTCTATTGTATGATGTGATGTACATGTTTATCTAATGCAGACTTAGATGTTTTTTTGATGCTATGTGATGCTATATGACCTAATGCAGACTTAGATGTTTTTACTTGATATGCCTCTAATGTGAAAATGTCAATGATATCTATATGATTATGTAGTTTATGTGATGCATTTATCTATGTTTTTGGCTTTTTTCTATTGACACTATATGATGATTGCAAAAAATGTATATGGATGACCTAATGCACTTTATTATGTATGCAACTGATTTAATCATGAAAATGACTATTTCATGTGATATGATATGCAACTATATGCTATGTTTTTGTGATGTCCAAATGTACTCTATTGACACAGAGATGACATAATGATAGATAGAAGATTGATTGAAAGAATGACTCGATAGACAGACTCACAAGCTTTGATTTGTATTGATACTCTGCATTGTTTGGATCTTTTATTTCATGGGATATGGATGTATGGATGTATAATGGATGTATGATGGATGCTTTGCTTTTGACATCTTGATGGTGCAAGTATTTTGAAGTGCTTATTTCATCATTGGGCAATTTTTTTGGTACTTTTTCCAAATGTTGTAAGTTAATACAAGCATCTAGGTATAATTGAACCAAGATGACCTAAGTACTACTTACATGGATTTTTATTTAGCAAGTTAATACAAGCATAGAGGTATAATTGAACTGAGATGACTTGAGTATTTCTTGCATATCAACAGACAAGGATTGCCCTCGTTCATGTTAGACCTTTGAAGTCCTCGATGATCTTTTGTTGATCATGTCATTAGACAAGGCTTCACATTACTAAAGTTTAATCCACAAACAACAAAACAAAGCAAATAATCATGCCTCCATCATAGTATCTCTAGATTTTGGCATCCTCGAGTAGCATAGAAAGGCATGATAGCAGAAACCAAGACTCTTGTATTTTAACCATGATTCCAATCCACAACATATTTGCATTTAGATGTGTTTGTTTCTTGCCATAATTTGGGTAAAATCATTTAGAATGCCTTAGTTGTTTGTTTTCTTTTCTTTGGATAGGTTAATGTCTTGCATCAGGATTTCTGCTTGAAAAGAGTGAGTTTTGTTTGTGCTTGCTTGCCTAGTGAGAAGATTCCACAATCTTTATTAGTGAGGTGGACCCTAAGGGACTGACCTAGTGCCATGGGGGCTCATTGCTAAATGGCCTTGCCTACATGACAATGCAGAGGCAATGTAGTTCAGGGTAAACCCTAATGGACCTAAGACCTAGGCAGTAGAAAGTGGTGTGGACTCAGATAGATAGAAGGACTAGACCTGTGACGGATGGGACAGTGAAGCCTCAGGGGCACATAGAAATATGGCCTTGCTTACGTGATGACATAGAGGAAATGTAGTTCATGGACTTGGAACATGCAGAAACTGATGACAGATGCTATGCTAGGCTGGCACTATGGATAGGATATGGGATAAAACCTTGGTTGACAAGGCAACAAAGAGATAGAGTACTAAGCCATGATAGGTTATCATTAGGTTTTTATTATGGAATAGATATGGATTGAATGGGATATGAGTGAAGGAAGAATGGACACAAGGTGATTGGTTTCCGAAAGATGGAGGAAGCGGTTTATCACAAGTAATGCCTATTTACCAGGTTTTCACCACTTGCTTTTATTTGCACAAAAGCTAGCAAGTATGCATGACACCTATTTGCCAGGTTTTCATCATGATACCTATCCAAGGCACCTATTTTCTAGCTTTTCATGAAAGGACGACTTCCCTTTTTTCGTATTTTTCTAATTT
Organism: Cunninghamia lanceolata; assembly: GCA_027924645.1. Lineage (NCBI taxonomy): Eukaryota > Viridiplantae > Streptophyta > Pinopsida > Cupressales > Cupressaceae > Cunninghamia > Cunninghamia lanceolata. Next base: position 6,173,321 of record BSBN01001807.1, read on the forward strand.
TTTTTCAATTTTTATATTTTTATGCCCCCTTACACTGGGATTCTCCTAGGTATAGAACCAATGAAGATGCATGCTATTGATTGGGTCATCAAACAACTTACCCTTTGATGTTGCTAACTGATATGCCCCTGATCCATAACCATCTATGATCACATAAGGCTCAAGCCAGTTGGGTTTGAACTTGCCTTTGTTTTCCAGATCTTATTGATTGCAGGGGTTCTCCTTAAGTACTATATCTCCAACCTTAAAGACTCTTGGGTAGACTTTGTGGTTGTAGCTTTGTGACATCATTTGTTGATATGCTTTGTGATGATCAAAGGCTTTTTGTATTCTTTCCTCTAGCAACTCTAGTTCTTGTAATCTAGAAACTTTGTATTCTTCATTTGTTATGAAACCTTTTAATGACACCCTGAGAGATGGTAGCTCGACCTCAATGGGGCAGATAGCTTCTAAGCCATAGACAAGGGAATAAGGGGTAGCACCTGTGGGAGTGCGTACACTAGTTTTGTAGGCCCACAAAGCAGGATTGAGTTGGATTTGCCAATCACGGACAGCATCGTTGACTATCTTCTTGAGCAGTTTCAAGATGGTCTTGTTGGATGCTTTTGCTTGGCCATTACCTTAGGGGTAATAGGGTGTGGAGAAATAGTGTTAGATTTTGAATTGTTAGATTTTGAATTGGTCATAGAGCTCTTGGACATCTAGGTTTTTGAAGCGTCTTTGTTATCCATGATAATGGATGAGGGAATTCTGTATCTGTAGATGAGGTAATTAAGGATGAATGAGGAGATTTGTTTACCTATGACGGTGGTGAGGGGAACAACTTCAATCCACTTGGTAAAGTACTTAGTGGTGGTTATTATGAATTTGTAGCCATTGGATGAGGGTGGATGGATCTTTCCTACAAGGTCAAGTCCCCATTGACAAAAGAGCCAAGCTGTCGTTAAAGGTCTCAACTCTTGAGCTGGTGCATGTATCAGATTCCCATGTATTTCGCACTACTTGCATTTCTTCACAAACTAATATGACTCTGTTTCCATGTTCAACTAGTAATAACCCAAACGCGTGAGTTTCTTAGCTAAGGAAGGACCGCTAGAGTGTGTTCTGTAGATCCCTTCATGTACGTCTTCTAAGTAGTTTGGGATTCTTCTCATTCTAAACAACAGAGTAAAGTACCATCTAGACCACGTTGTTATAGGGTGTCGGCAATAATGGTATAGTGAGAGATTTGGCATATAAAGTTTCATCATTGGTTTGAAGATAAGTCAAGTGGGAGGGTGTTGTCCTTGAGGTAAGTGTAAACCTTACCATACCAAGGTGAATCAGATCCAACTAATAGGCATATGGAATGGGTTTTAGGAAGATCATAAGCGGTTGCTGAATTGATTCCACTAAGAACTTGTACTGTGACTCATTCTCTGGGATTTCAAGAAGAGAGGCAATGGTTGCCATGGCATCTGCTTCTTTGTTTTTGATCTGAGGTATCTGCTCAAAAGAGATGATTACAAAGTATTCCTTAAAGTCCTCGACCATCTGCTTGTATGGGACAAGCTTCTCATCTTTAGTTTGGTAATCGTCATTGACCTGATTGATTACTAGTTGAGAATCACCATAGACATGTAGCTCTTTAATTTTTGATTCTGTTACCATTTTTAGGCCAATGACCAAGGCTTGATATTCTGCTATGTTGTTGGTGCATGGGAATAACAGACAGTAAGACTTCAGTATGGTGTTACCATGAGGAGTTACAAAGAAGATTCCTACCCTCGATCCATGGTTTGTGTAGGACCCATGAAAGTAAACTTTCTAGGAATGTGTTGATATATTGAATAAAGATTCATCTGGAAACTCAAATTGCATTGGTGTGGTGTCATGTAGTTGTGCATCTACTAACTGATCAGCAATGACTTGTCCCTTGATAGCCTTTATGTCTACATACTTAATGTCATATTCACTTAGGAGTATTACCCATTTGGCTAGGTGACCTATTAGAGCTTCTTTGCTTAGTAGGTACTTCAGTGGATCTATTTTTGCAATAAGTTTGACTAGATGTACAAGCATATGATGCTAGATTTTTTGGGAAGCAAAAACTACCGCAAGACATGATCTTTCTATCTAAGAGTATTGCAACTCATAGCCCACCAATGTGCGACTGATGTAGTAGACGACTCTTTCTTTATTTTCATAATCTTCTTGTGCTAAAAGGGCCCCAAGAATTGTTGGTGTAGTAGATATGCATAGTAACAATGGCTTCCCTTGGATAGGAGGCATGATAATAGGTGGATTCATAAGATACTTTTTTAGTTTGTCGAATGCCTCTTCGTATTTCTCATCCCGTCTGAATGGAATGTTCTTATGTAGGAGATGATTGAATGGTTGACACTTGTTTGCTAGTTGTGATATGAATCTATAGATTGCTTATAGATTTCCTTGTAGAGATCTTAGTTGAGTAAGATTCTTGGGTGGTGGCATGTCCATAATAGCCTTGACTTTGGCAGGGTCTACCTCTATTCCATTTTCTGATACAATAAAACCTAGGAGCTTGCCTGAGGTGACTCCAAACACACATTTCTTTGGGTTCAACCTGACTTTGAATTTCTCTAATCTCTGAAAGACTTTCTTTAACACATCCAGGTGTGATTCTCTTGTAAGTGATTTTACGAGGATATCATCTGCATAATCTTCCATGGTGACATGCATCATATCATGAAATATAGTGGTTATAGTACGTTGATATGTGGCTCCTGCATTCTTTAGCCCAAATGGCATGACATTCTAGCAGAAAGTGCCCCATGGAAAAGTAAAAGCCATCTTATGCTGATCTTCTGGTGCTATCCTGATTTGATTATATCTTGAGAAGCCATCCATGAGAGATAACATGGTATGCCCTACTATTAAGTCAACTATGATATCTATATTTGGCAATGAAAAATCATCCCTGTGGCAAGCTTTGTTTAGATCTCTAAAGTCATTGCATAGTCTAAGTTGGCCATCAAGTTTGGACACTGGTACTATGTTGGAGACCCATTCTGGATAGTCTATATCTCTTATGAACCTTACATCCAGTAGTTTCTTGAGTTCTTTTACAAGTAGTGCTATGTGGATACATTTTTCTAAACTTCTATTTCACTGGTTTCACTCTTGGATCTAATGGAAGGTAATGTAAAATCAAATCAGGATCTAACCTTGGCATATCTGCATATGAACAATCAAAATTGACTTGCTTTCTCTTGAAGAATGGTACAAACTTAGTCTTTTCTAGTGGGGTTAGAGAATTAGCAAAGTGAATGATCTTAGGCTGTTCCTCTATTCCAATGTTAACAGGTTCTGTGGGTTCCACAACAATCTGAGACTTCTCCTGGTGCATGTCATCAGGGAGAGTGTCAAGCCTTCCATTGTCAAGTGCCACAATTGGTCTTTCACCATCGGATGCATCCTTTCTTTTTACCATTTTGGGATCTAACACTGTCGCGAAGCTGTTTTCACCATTAGATATAGTTTTTATTTTGATATTTTGTGACTAGAAGGCTTGGCACCCTCTTCAAAATAATCCACGGTATTAAGTTCAATAGCGAACCTAACTTTATGATCTCCTTTAGGTAGGTGGTCCCTAAGTTCCATGTAGTCAATATAGGCATCATCATTTTGGAACATATCGAGTTGCAGGGTTCCTCGTAGATCCTAGTCAATAAGCCCAGGATGCACAAGGGGAAGGGAGTTGGAGGATAGATCTGATTCATTGATAGTTTGAATGGATATGCTAGGAGTATTGGTAGGGGGAGTGTTTGGGATGGTACTTTCCTCCAAGCTATTTATTGTGATAGAACTCAAATCTTCCTTGAAAGTCATATTCTCAGGGAATGGCAAATCACACTCTAGTGGCCTATGTGGTAGTGTTTCTCCCTCATAGTAGGGGCTATAAGTTTGAATGGTATCAACCTCTTTGTCATCATAGGAATGCTCTATCAGCTCATCCCACTCATATTCATTGGAATCTGTGTCATTGTTCTCTTGAAGGGTATGGATCATTTCTACAAGATAAGCATTTGCTTTAGCTTTTCCCTTATCTTTATATCCTAGACCTTTTGTAGTTCTGGCTAGTGAGGATGAAGAAGGTTGAATGGGTTCTATAAATCCTTCTTTTCTTAGGCCAATGAGGCCTTGTCCTTCGTAACCCATTTTATGTAGGATAGATTCACCTCACCCTTAGATTTCTATTGGGAGCTTAGGTGGTTCCTATTGTGTGCTCTTTTTTTCTTCAGTATAAAGCCATTGTAGGATATCTCTTTCCTTTGTTTCATCTGATAGGGTCCCCCATTTTACAAAGGGAGCTGTGGGAGGTGTAGGAGGAGTAGATGGATTTGGAAAATACTTGGGTCAACCAAAGGATCTAGGAGATAAAGGCATCTTGGCTAGATTGAGGTTGTGCTCAATGGAGTATTCCCCCACTCCTGCTTCTTTGATGGTAATTTTTTGCTCTTTGGGCTTTGATGAGGAAGCTTCAGAGGTAGAATCATGCTATGGGGTAGGGGATGTAGATGCTCAATTGTTTGGTATGATGCAATCGAGTTTTGAAAGGATAGAGTTGCAATGCTGAAAGGGGTCAGGGTGGTGAAGGAGCACCCGAGACATTGAGGATCAAGAGGATCCCTACTCTTTTTGTCTAAGTTGTCTTGTCATGTTTGTAAGGCCTTAGCACCATATGGAGTCATACTTGGACGAGTAACGGCATAAAAATGAGTTTGTATATGTGTCATAAAAGATTGTAACCGATTTGAGTGGATGTAACCGAATGGCAGAGCTAGTTGTAGGGTGATTCACCTTCCACCTTATGTAACTGCGGATATGAGATTCTATATAGTTAGTCTATGTTTGTTGACAGACAGAGAGGGGGAGAGAAAGAGAGGCAGAGAAGATAGATGTATGTATATTATTTTTGAGAGGAAGTAATAAAGAAGTTCTGTTTGGTTTTAATGTAGGAATGTAGATTGGAAGCATTCCACTGGGTGAGATTCCTTCGAAATCAGTGGAATGACTTTTGTAGGAGTAGATCATTTTCCATCTTGTTGAGTTTTGGTTGTTTCTATATAGGTTGTTCTATGTTTGCATAGTGGTAGAGTAGCAGAAGTGGACATCAGTGTAAGATAGCCCCTCGGGGGAGTTTTTAGAAGTTATACCGAATGATAGTGTTCAATCGATAAAAGGTGCATCAGTGTGGCAATATAACACATCGGTATATCGGCCTAAGTATGTAAATATTCACCGATGTTTGGAGTCTTACCGAAACTGTGATGGTAATAGCTAGCTCATCGTAGTTATATCAGAGTGACAAAGCCATTGGGTAGACAACATGATGTTAAGCCGATAGTAATGATCTTATCGATCGAGTTATATTGGGGTGACAAGAGATCAGTAATTGTGATGGGAGATTCATCGGTGTATCAGCCCTGTGAGATTAGGATTTGCTGATTGCAGACTATTTGGCCGATAGGAGTTGATAAGCAATAGTCAAAGTCAACATCAAGAATGGATAATCCCATCAACACATCAGAAGAATAGGTTTTAAGCTTGTTGATGATCTAAGTCACATTGACAGTGGTGGTTTGAAGGGTCATTAGCATGATCAGAATGTATCAGCAGAGTAGTTCTCAAGCTCGCCGATGGAAGAAGTCTCTCCGAAGACAAGGTGAAGTTGACTGTTCAGGAGAGATGTGAGATCGGAGGAAGAGTTTTTGAGTATGCCGACAGTATTCAGTCTGACCGATAGTGAAGAGTGTGAGTCTGTTCTAGTATTGTGTGGACCTAGCAAAGGGAATTTAAAGTTGATTAAGTGATAAACTCTAGGTATTGTGGGTTTGATGGGTATTCACCCTTATTTTGAAGGGCTTCCACCGTTCGCTCTGCAACAAATTGGTATCAAAGCTAGCGAAAGGTCTAGGCAGTTGTGTATTTGATTTCTGTCACTAAGAAGGTAGGTGAAGAGTTGAAGGAAAACTGAAGAGTTGGAGCAAAATGTTTGGTTGGTGACCATTTTGACAACATAGATCATAGAAAGTATTTTGAAGGCTGATAATAGTTTCTAGACTATTACAAATGTTCATGCCATCTAGTTGTGAGAAGGAATAGGATTCCTATGGGTAGACAATGATGAGGTCTATCAAGACCATTCACCAATAGAGGTTTGACTAGAAGAGGGTGCAAAGTGAGGCCACTGCGAGAGAGAGTGGTAGTGTATCTCCAAGATCTGTTGTTGGATGAGAGGAATGGGTCTGTGAAGCAACATGTAGGATGGACATCTGGATGAGCATTATGTTGTAGTCATTGAATCTTTGATCAGTCTGAGAGTAATCCATTGCTAGGAGTAGGAGTCTAAAGATACTCTGAAATGTTGATGGTAGTTTGCCATTGTTGGTTGGTTAGTCACTGTTCCATTGATGTGAAGATTTGAAGCCTGAAGCTGAAGAGATAGAGTGAAAGATGAAGCCAAATAGAGATGTAGGAAAAGGTAGTTTTGTTATGCAAATATATTTCCAAGGGACTTGGAAATCTTTGTTGGTTGGTTGTATGGTGCAGGAGCACCTGAGACACTGAGGATTAGGAGGATCCCTACTTTTTTTGTCTAAGTTGTCTTGTCATGTTTGTAAGGCCTTAGCGCCATATGGAGTCATACTTGGCCAAGTAACAACATAAAACTAAGTCTATATACGTGTCATAAAAGATTGTAACTAATTTGAGTGGATGTAACCGAATGGCAGAGGTGGTTGTAGGGAAATTCAACTTCCACCTTATGTAACTACCGATATGACATTCTATATAGTTGGTCTGTGTTCATTGACAGATAGAGAGGGGGAGAGAAAGAGAGGTAGAGAAGACAGATGTATGTATATTATTTTTGAGAGGAAGTAATAAAGAAGTTCTATTTGGTTTTACTGCAGGAATGTAGATCGAAAGCATTCCACTAGTTGAGGTTTTTTTGAAATCAATGGAATGACTTCCTTAGGAGTAGATCATTTTCCATCCTGTTGAGTTTTGGTTGTTTCTGTATAAGTTGTTTTGTGTTTACGTAGTGGTAGAGTAGAAAAAGTGGACATCAGTGTAAGACAACACCTTGGGGGAGTTTTTAGAAGTTATACCAAATGACAGTGGTCTGCCAATAGAAGGTGCATCGGTGTGGCAATATAACGCATCGGTATATCGGCCTAAGTATGTAAGCATTCACCAATGTTTGGAGTCTCACCGAAATTGTGATGGTAAAATATAGCTCATCATAGTTATATCAGAGTGACAAATCCATCGGGTAGACAACATGATGTTAAGCTGACAGTAATGATCTTGTCGATCAAGTTATATCAGGGTGACAAGAGATCAGTAATTCTGATAGGAGATTCATCGGTGTATCAGCCCTGTGAGATTAGAGTTCGTCGATCATGGATTGTCTGGATGATAGGAGTCAATAAACAATAGTGAAAGTCGACATCAAGAGTGGATAATCCCATCGGCACATCATAAGAATAGGTTTTAAGCTCACCGATGATCTAAGTCACACCAATGGTGGTGGTTCGAAGGGTCATTAGAGTGATTAGAATGTATCAGTAGATTAGTTATCAAGCTTCCCGATGGAAGAAGTCTCTCTGAGGACAAGGTGAAGTTGACCGTCAGGGAGAGATGTGAGATTAGAAGAAGATTTTTTGAGTATGCTGACAGTATTCAGTCTTGCCGATAGTGAAGAGTGTGAGTGTGTTCCGGTATTGTGTGGACCTAGCGAAGAGAATTTAAAGCCAATTAGGAGATAAACTCTTGATACTTTGGGTTTGATGGGTATTCACCCTTGTTTTGAAGGGCTTCCACTGTGTGCTCTATATCACAAGGTCACCTTGGATGGTGACTTGCTTGCCATTATGAGGGAATTTTATGCATTGGTGATAGGTAGAAGGCATAGCTTTCATGGTATAAATCCATGGTCTACCTAGGAGAATATTATAGGCGAGCTCCCTATCTAGGAATTGGCACACAACATCTTTTATCACTGGTCCCACTTGTATGGGTAATACCATTGTTCCCTTGGTAGTTATCTCCTCCTCATCATAGGCTTTGATAGTTATCTTCTTCCTTGGATCCACTGCATTTTCAGAGAACCCCAATGTAAGGACTAGCTTCAACATGCAAATATTTAAACTACCACCCCCATCAATGAGAACCCTCTTAATGTGGTGCTTGTGGATGAAGGCGACAATGTGTAGAGGGGTGTTATGAGGTTGAGACACTGAGAGGTCATCTTGTTTGGTAAATGATATGGTACTTGAGGAGGTCAGATTACCTACCATGGCCTAAAACTTCTCTTGGGCCAAGTTAGTGGGGACTGTTGTTTCTACTAAGGCTTTATCAAGAATCTCCTTGTGGGAAGGAGATAGATGCAACAACTCTAAGATAGAAATGTGGGCTAGAGTCTTCCGTAGTTGGTCTATGACGCTATACTAATGGAAGTTGGACTAAGAAGGTGATGACCTTGGAGGAATAGTATTCAATGTGACTTTACCATTGTGGGTAGTGATACTACAATTAGTTTTGTTAGGCTCTAATTGTTAGTTGGGTGTGACCACATTGATTTGTGGGACATGCTCTAAAATTCAATTGATGGTATAGTCGAATGGCACACTTGCGTTGTTGGCATTACTATTCCCATTATTTTAATTTTGCCTATTACAATTGTTGTTGTTTCTGTTGTTGTTGTTGTTGTTTTTGTACGGCCTGTCATGATTGAGAAGTGGATCTTTGTAAGCCACATGTGTCTCATTGGAAGTATGTTGTTGAGTTCCTCCTTGATTTTGATCAAGCATGTCTTGAATAACATGTTTGAGATGGATACAATTGTTGGTTGTATGTCCTCTTCCTCTATGATACTCACAATAATCAGTGTCTTTCCAATAGTGAGGTTTGATTTGAGGTTCATAATCACTTGTTGGTGGTAGAGAGATTTCATTGTTAGCCAATATCTTTCTTAATGCACATTCTTGTTATTCACCTAGCGGTGTGAACTTTCACCTTGGATTTGAGTTGAACCATGGTCTTGGCTCCTGAGAGAATTTTTTGTTGGGTGCAATAGTGCTTGCCTCTCCTTCGAGAGTGAATATCAGTTGTTGTTTGGGAGCCGCCACCTTGGCGTCAACTACTCCATCATTGATGACATTTTTGTTCTTAGTCCAAAACTTTGATTTGATAGTCGTGTAGCTGGAGGGAGGTGTGTCCTTGTATAACTTGATTTGTCCCTTGGTGATCATAGCCTTTTCGATGAACAATCCCATTTCAATGACCTTTGAAAATGAGGTAGGGCATTGAATTTGTATTTGATAGCTAAGATCAAAGTTGAGGTTGTGGACAAACATATCCATTAATTGCTTCTCTGGTACATCATACGAGCACTTGCTAATTTTATCCACCTTTGTAGGAAGGAAATGAATGATTCACCACTCTTTTGCTTGGTGTTACATAGGTCAAGCATGGAGACTACATGTTCAATATTATATGAGAAGTGCATGACGAATTTGTTGACTAACTCATCAAAAGCTTTGATGCTCGGTGGAAGTCGTGAGAACCACTTCATGGCTTGACTACCTAGAGATCTAGGGAATAGTCTCATTTATTAAGTCTCATTGTGAGCTACTTCCATGCATGCTACGTTGAATTCCCTAATGTGATCTCTAGGGTCCCCTTTCCCTTTGTATTTGTCAAACTTAGGAACTTTGAATCGAAAGGGAAATGGTGTCATGTTTAAACTTTTATCAAAGGGGTACAGTGCACTATCTTCCAAGGAGTAGGTTTTAGTGTTTGTACCCATCTTTGAAATCCATCATTTGTTGTGTTAGACCCTTAATTTGTTTCCTCATTTCTTCCATGGGTGTGTTTAGGTCTATGGATTTATTTCCTTTTTCATGGTTATCCTCTACGGTTTCTTGGATTTTGCTTAGATCGAAATCGATAGGGAGTTTAATTCAAAGATTTGCAAGATGATAAAAATACTTGTGAAGGTCCTCATGGAGCACTTTCACTAGCAAGTGTTGGAATTTCTGATCCTGGAGGTATCCTTCATACTCTTCGTGAGAGATTTCCTCATCACTATCATGAGGGGTGACAATGTGGCTGGATGATCCAGCCATTTCAAGTTACCTTTTGTATTGAGATCTAGTAAGAACCATGCAAGGTGACATGGGATGCGGTGGGATCAAACTAGAGATTTTGGTAAGGTGCCAATGGAGACTGCTGAGAATAGGATACTTATGACAAGATTTAGACAAGGGACTCTTTCGATCAATGATTTCAAGTAAGATGGCAGATACAAGACAGTAGCCACTAGTAAGGGTACTTGATACTATTGATAACTAAGAGGGGGGTGAATTAGTTATCTTAATAATTTTGCTTTCTATTCTTCAAATTAAATAAGCATGCATAACCATGAAAGAAGAAATAAACTCAATACACATAACATAATGATTTTGATGTGGAAAACCCTGTTAAGGGAAAAACCACAGGGTGACTAACCCAAGATTGTATTCTCTATTAAAAGAATAAAGTAGTACAAAATGGTACTTGCCAAATAGGGCTCACTGCCTGATCACAATGGTCACAAGAGGCTCACTACCTACAATAGTTTATAGAAGGAAACTAGATACTTGAACTGATGAGAAGCATCCACATATGCTTAGGATTAGTTTTGATTAAGCTTAATACATTGATCTACTACACTTAATTCTTCCTCTGCCTTAGTGTTGTTGTTCTGTCACATATCAGACCTCTATCTCTATTTCCACACTGTTCTCTACTCTTCTTCACACTTACTTCACACACCACACACACCTTCACATCCAAATCCTTCTGGTATATATATCTGCACTAATGATTTCAACACCTTTCTAGTCAGCATCTGGAATAGTCAATATTTTCCCCAAACTCTGATTTGTCGGCTGAATCCTTGCTTACCAAGTGATGTGTATCAAGGAAATGCTTATAGAAGTCATCAATCATGTCGGCCAATCATGAATGATACCTCAAGAAACCTGATCACCATCAATATCTCATCCAGAAAAAGGTCTGATGCTTTGTCAGTCAGTTCTTCCTCAGTCTACTCTATCAAACAGGAACTCAACACTTAAGAGTTCATATCTTCTCACTCTTTCATCACCAGAGGCTCAATCTCTAGAATCCATTATTCATGGTACTCCTCTTGGATTTCCCAAGTCCGCACTTTGCTGAGATACTCCCTCTAAGAGATCTGGACCTGGTTGTCGATCCTAGTTGCATGCTCTATTCTTACTTACCAGACCACAACATTCTTCATTCTATCTTCCGGTATAGGCACACCATGTCCTACGGATGGGTGGGATGAACTTTGTTGCTATCAATGACAACACTCATGAAGCTACACTATGTCTCTTTCCAACAATCTCCCCCTTTGGCATTGATAGCAACACTTAGTGAAAAATGACTAAGTGTCATACTACACTCCCCCTTGGCTAATGCTCTATTCTAATATACATTTTATCGGGGCTCCCCTTAGCTAGATTCCACATTTTTCACTGCTCCTCACTCCCCCTTTGACATCAATGGAAAAGGGCAGGGTGCGTACATCAAAATTTCTTGAAAATAATCTATACTTGGCTGCATAAACATATATACATGATTTACTTACATAAACTAACTTATATCTGCAAAAGTGGTTTTCAACTGTACCACTTCTGTCGCCCAACTCATCTTCATCTTGTCCAAAATTGAGATGTGACCACTCAATAGGAATTTAAAAGCCTCTGCCCTCTTCAGATCTATCAGATCATTGGTCCGGGCTGTGGTCTGAGAATCAGTTAGAGCCTCATGCATGGCCTGTAACTTAGGGATAATTATCCCTCTGAGTTCACTTAACTTGTTTATTCTATTTTTCTTCTCCTTCTCAAGCTTCTTTATTTCATTTAAGACTCCAATAGTCTGGCACTCTTGTTTTATTATGGAGGTGAGAGAATCAAAATTTTGAGATATACTTGACATTTTGTCCTCTTGCTCTTTCATTTTCTTCTCAATATCCTTTGTTACCTTGGACCAGGATATACAAAATTTATACATTTCTCTGCCATCTTTGAGAGCATTTTCTAAGCTCTTTAGCCCAATATCCATAACTCTCCTATCATTTGTTATTAATCCTTGTACTTCAGAGAATCTCTTTTCCAAAAACTCCTTCCGGACCTTTTCTTCTGCTGACTTCTCTAAGGAATCAAAATGCATATGAACAAAATTTACAAGAGACTTTAGATTACCAGATGTGGAGGCCGAATAATCCTTTTGGAAGGATGGAATGATCTTCTCCAATACACCAAATGCAACTTCTATGAGCTCATAGTCTTCTATGTGAGACTTTAGGAGTTTTTCTTTTGCCTTTGCTTGAGTGAAGGATGCTAGCTTCCTTGTTTGAACCGAGGAGAGGGAATTAAAATTGAATGGTCCTTGAAGTAGGTCTAGTTCATCAAATTCCATCATTTCTTTGGTTAAGAAATCTTTGACTTCTTCTACTATGTCTCTTGCCGGAGATAGAGTTTTCTCCCCTTCTTCAACCTTAGCACTGTCATCTGTGGTCTTCTCTGTTTGACCTTCTTCTCTTTGCTTTACTTGTTCTTCTTGACTGATGCTCTCTTCTTTTCTTTCTTCTCCTTAAATTTTGGAGTATGGAGGAGGATTCGGAAGAGAGTTGTCTTCTACTTCATGAACTTCCTCTTTAGGAGTAGAGGAATCTAAGTCCTTAGCTTTCTCTTCACTTGTCTCCTTTTCCTCTTCTGCCACTTTCTCAGTAGAATCTTCTTTGTCATCCATGGCCAAGAGATCATCACCTAAGTCCTCTATAATAGGAATGTTGAATCTTTTGTATGCATTCCAGAGGATGTCTTCTGTTTCTTTTGCCACCTTGTCAGTTTCTCCAAGCATAAGCTGATTCATCTTAGCTTTACTCTAGATCTCATCCTTTCAATCTTTGAAGATCATATTCTTTTGCTTAGGAGTGATGGAAGGATAGAGTTGAATGGCTATTTGTTCTTGGATCTCCATAACCTTTCCTTTGGCATTAATCTTTCTCATTTCAAGTTCCTTCTCAAGGCTTTTAGGAATTAGAGATATGATTTCAATGAAATCTTTGTTGTAGATACTCAGATACCTGACTATGGCATCTTGCAGGATCTTCTAGTCAGCTTCACTACATTCATCATAGAATTCTGTTAATATTTTTAGGTTTCCATCCATAGTGATTGCCTTGATGATATCATCAAGAGTAGGCTTCTCAACACATTTATCTATCTTTTCTTCTTCCTTGTCTAGATCGGTAGAGGATTCACTAGTTATTTTCTTCTTCTTCTTCTTCATTTTCTTTACTTCCTTATCTATCTCTGTCTCTTCATCATCCTTTTGGCTTGTATAAGACCTTGTTGCCTTTTTCTTGGTTCTCTTTTCTCCTTTTTCGGATGTCTAAGCTTCCAGTTTTGAGGCTTTTTGACTCTTAGAAGTGGCAGGTGCAGAGCTTTTGGATGATCTAGTCTGGGAGGGGGTTTGTACAGGGGTACCTCCTTTTTCTATCTCTTGTCTTTCTTTTTCTACCCTTTCCATCTTCTCTTTGTTGGCATCAAGTGCCTCCTTTGATATCCCATGCCTCTTGGCAAATTCTTCTACTTCTCTCCTCACTTTTATTTTCATTTCCGGTTGTCTTAGTTCCACATGGATCTTCACACTCAACTCTTTAAAGGTTCCAAACCTTTCTGCCTTAGGATCCTTGGGTTGACTAAGCATGTGTTGAACATGTAGCTCTACAATTTTCTCATCTACTTCATATCCCATTGGCATGATCCAGACTGTCCTTGGTTCTACTACCTTCATTAGGCATTGATCAGTTTCTACCATAAAGCATATTGTATCCTTATACTTTTCAACTAGGGATAGGGGAATTCTCTCTCTTACTTGCATCATACTCTAAAAGTTCTTGAAATAGCCCCAGAGTGTTGTATTCTGTGCCTTGGCATCACCAAGCCCATGTATATAATCTTTGATTTGAATGGCTACAAGTCTATTATTCTATCATACCGAACCACTGGATCTGAGAAGCTCATTCATGAAGTAAAAGAATAAACATAATATCAGTCCACCATACTTGAATGAATTCTTCTTGTCCTCTTTAATATTTTGTAGGTTTTCAAACAATTGGTTTATAAGAAGTTCACAAAGATCATAGTTAGGATTTTCTTTTAGCATCTAATAAGCTATGTAAATTATAGTTCTAGGTACTAAATTTTCCATGCTGGAGTGATATATCTTGTAACCAATTATCATGGATGCAAATTTGATATCCAAATCAGTGATATCTTCAATTGTCATGGCTCTCTTGTCAAATTTTGATCTGGTTGCCCCACTCATTGTCTGATTCTTGACAGATTTGAGAGAAGGTCCCTAATGGCATCCTTGGTTATCTTGAATGGCCTCATCAACCATATAAAGTTATCGTGCATTCTACTTAGAACATAGCGGACCCATTCATCTTCTGCAAAATAGGGGAAATGAATGCACTGTGTAAAATGTTTATCTCGGATAGCCTTATACTGAGGTTTGAGTTCAAAAGAGTCATCTATTAACTGATTGTGATAGATATCTAATAGCTTGGATTCTCCAAATTCTTCAATGTTCGCATGAATGTATGCCCTAATGTCTTCAACATGCAAAACCCCATACACAATACTAGAAAATGCACCTAAGGGATCTACTTCTAGAGATTTGTAGGGATATTTCTTAAATTTAGGGCGCAGCCTATCAGAAATCTTCACAACATTTAGAGTAGTCATCTTTAAACATTCAGAGAGATTTCAAGAGCGGAAAATACCTCTTATGCTTTTTAGAGTTCATGGAATGAGCCAAGAGATCACCACCTAATTTGAATTCTGTAATTGATCTTTGAGAGAGATGAGGCAAACTTGTTTACAGAGCTCTTCTTATCTATTTCACTAATGCAAATGCGCAAATGAAGAGCAAATGAACCGTTTTATCACTAAGCAAACCCTAATTTCACATTGCAATAAATGCACAACTCAAGTCATTTCGGTTGCCTTGTTCTCCTTGTTTTGAGAAAGATCTTTTCTGGATCACTGAGGGATGCTTCGAGTTATTCTTGGTGATTATTGACAATCTATCTTTCTTTCCTCAATCATGTGATCTATCCGTAGATCAAGATTCCTCAATTTTGAATCATACTAGATCTAACTGTGAAAGACCTGCTTCTTACCAGATGACTATTAAACTGGATCAATCTTAGAAGATTAATCTTTTCTAAACTTCTTGTGAATATTCCATATCTTTACCAAAACTTATTTAGATATTTCTCTGAGATGCCTTTCAATCCGCCACTTTCCATGTGCCAATTTTAGGCACCAATTGACTAGCTAGGGGAAATAGTTTTCCTTTGCCAGAGCTCATCTATTTAGTTTCTGGAAGGAATATCAACACCAGATTCTGGTGCGGATCCATCCCTAACATTTTCTGTACTCCTCTTCACCCAAATCTTGTTCATCTCCCTTTGAATTTCATGTGCATTCACTTTTCAATTTCCTTTGTCTTGGTTTTCATTATGATACATCGGACCCCTTTTGTCCTGAATCTTACTTTTGCATAATTTGGCAATATGACCGGATCTATTGCAATTGTAGCAAACACTATTTCTTTGCATATTTCACTGATATCCTCTTGTTCTACACTGATTAGCCATATGTCCCATTCTATTGCATGCAAAGCATCTACCATTGAATGAATTGTTTATTTGCATATTTCTACACTCATGAGATTTGTGACCATACCTTTTGCAGTTGAAACACTGTCTGGAGAAGGATGAATTAGTCTAATTCATTCTTCTTATGCACTGATTTGCTTTATGACCAAAGTTATTGCAGTTGTGGCAATATCCATTGAAGGATGGATATCTTTGAGCATTAGGTTGCCTTACTGGAGGTTTTCTAGGCCTATTCCTTGGATTTCCTGATCCAGAGTTCTTCTAACCAGATCTGGAGCTTTCACCTTTCTCATACCCCAAACCTTGTTTGTCATCTACTCGCTTTTGGCTTTCAAGAAGAACCTCAAGCTGAGCAGAACTTGTCTTGAATTTCTCTTTGTATTCATTTGCTATTTGCAGATTCCTTTTTAGAGTGTGAATCTGATTTTCAAGTTGTTCTTCATTATCTCTATCTTCTTCAAGATCAGATTCCAAATGCTTGATTATTCTATCCATTTTGTGACAGTCTTCTGACTTCTTGAGAGATTGTTTTAGATTATCTTTAGACTTTCCTTTTTCTTCAATTTCTTGAGTGAATTTCATAACTCTTGATTCCATTTCATGTCTTACCATAATGACCTCTTTTGATAGCTTCTCACACAACTTGTTCTTCTCATTTAGATCTTCATTAGAATTATTGGCTTCACTTTGACTTGCTAATTGTTGAAGGAGCTCCTTTCTCTTTTTCATAGAGATACTCAGTTTCTGTTTTAGTTCACTTATGAAATCATCAGCTTGTTTGAGTCTTTCCTTGAATTCATTGACTTCGAAGTGAGATTCCTCAATATCATCTAGGGAAGACTAAAGTTGTTCCCTCATACCATACACATCTATTGGAATTCCTAGATCTTCCTCAAGCTGTTAGGATCTATTTGGAGGAACTTGGCTCTGATACCAATTGCTGATAACTAAGAGGGGGGGTGTGAATCAAGTATCTTAATAATTTTGCTTTATGTTCTTCAAGTTAAATAAGCATGCATAACCATGAAAGAAGAAATAAACTCAATACACATAACACAATGATTTTGACATGGAAAACCTTGTTAAGGGAAAAACCATGGGGTGACTAACCCAAGATTGTATTCTCTATTAAAAGAATAAAGTAGTACAAAATGGCACTTGCCAATTAGGGCTCACTACCCGACCACACTGCTCACAGAGGCTCACTGCCTACAATAGTTTATAGAAGGAAACTAGATACTTGAACTGATGAGAAGCATCCACATATGCTTAGGTTCAGTTCTGATTAAGCTCAATACACTGATCTACTATACTTCATTCTTCCTCTACCTTAGTGTTGCTGTTCTATCACATACCGGACCTGTATCTTTATTTCCACACTATTCTCTACTCTTCTTCGCACTTACTTCACACACCACACACTCCTTCACATCCAAATCCTTCTGGTATATATATCTGCACTAATGATTTCAACACCTTTCTAGTCGGCATCCGGAATAGTCAATATTTTCCCCAAACTCTGATCTGTCGGCTGAATCTATCATGCCCACATTTTTCATGCAGTCACAACACGTATTCACACGTGTCATGTCCACATGTGCCATGTGGTCATGATATGAACTATCAAAAATTTTCCCTTACTACTCTGAAAACCCCCTCGCATGCGTAAGCGTGCTCGGCGGTGTACGCTTAAGGTGAAAATAATATAGTTGTCGGTGACGTACCAAATACATGTGCACACACCGTATGCAAGGAAACGCGTGGTTTCCTGACTTAGGTTAATCTCATGAATTATATTTGAAAAATAGTTGTTTTAGGTGATAGATTATTTTTCAGCAAAGCACGATCATCTGATTCTTCTTTCCATTTTCTGGAATTTAATATTAATTTCTCCTCCTTCAGACTTAGCATTTTCAACCAAGCCCATTCATTTGCCCTCTCTTCCTTTTCTTGGAATTTAATTTTGATTGTATTTCTATCACTTTCATTTTTACCGTTTCTCTAAAATTTAATTTTGATTGTATTTCTATCTCATTCCCCTTCCCGTTGTGCAAGATCTTCTTATGTTATCCTATTTTTTTCTTCATGTTCTTTACCAAACAGCAATAACACTACATCCTTTACATTATTCCTAATTTCTTGGTAAACCAGATCACTTACACAAGGTTGGTTAACTTCACTTGACTCAGTCCCCCTAGGGTTCCACTCTAGGTTTTAGTTTAATGTTTGAATTAATTTGAATAATCATCTTGTTCCTAAATAGGATTAACGGTAGGTTAAACTTACTTAGTTCTCTTAGCCCTATTCAGAAATGCCGCACATTTTCTCCTCTTTATTTTCCAAGGTTAGCTGTTCTTTCTCTGTCTCTCTTTTTTTTCAATTGGACATTTATTCTCTAAATCTATAGTTGAGTTTAAAATGACTACTCATGGAATGCTTGTGATGGCTTGTTTGCATTTATTTTCAGTGTCCTTTGTAAATGAAGGGATCATACTTTCCTCTTCATTTTCCTATCATTTAATTTTGGATAAAAACTTCTGAGAAACTCTTCCTTAAAATTAAAATATAATTACCTATGCTCTTTTTAAATTATAATTGTATAAACAATGTATTTCTGAATTGTAACTCTGAGTTTAAACATCTATTCAATTCATATTATACATTATGCATAAATAAATCCCACTTTCCTTAATTAAAATTTCTATTTCAAGTCAAATGTTTTAAACTACATATAGTTTGCCTTCAAATGAATAGTGAAAAGTGAATAGTGAATAGTGAATAGTGAAATGATCCCCATCCTAGGAAGAGACCCTCAAGGTGGCGGTAATTTCAAAAGCAATACTACAACCCAAATTTCATTTCTTTCATGGTAACAAAATTACAACTTGATTTATAACAAAATTTAACACTGATATTTCTACTAAGCTTGCATAGAAATAATACTTTTACAAATTTAATTGAGACATCAACTAACTCTCAACTTTGCAAGTAGGAGAAGAAAGAACTAGACAATTTTAATATCCTGCTACAAACAAATTTTCTTTTCCTCTTCTCATTTCTAAATGGTAAAACTTAATGAACTATAAAATCACAACTAACAACAGATTAAGAGAGGATTTTCTCACAACTCCAAAATACCAAATTATACAACGAAAGAGAGAGAATGTTCTCCTCTTATAAAATCAACAAGGAAGAAAACAACAACCAACTAGCTCTCCTCCCTACCATAGACCTGCAAGAGAGTCACCCCCGAGCTAGGGAGACCATCCACATACTCAGGGTACATTATACCAAACACATCACAACATTGCACAACAACAACAAATCAAATAACACACACACACACCCATGGTATACTCACAATACAATGAACCAGCTTAGGTGAGTTCAGGAGGGTAGCGGAGTAGACAATCTCTACCTCTAGGTGTCATCCTTTACACATTTTATCACATTTTATTACAAGGCCTCAAGCCAACAATTTATCTTTCCACAAGGCCTCAAGCCTTCTAATTAATCAAATTACCTAGGATTTCCCAATAGGCTCTCAAAGCCATAAGCCTTCTAGGCTAAAAAAATACCAACATGCCCTCAAGGCATTTCTTACAACAAGAACCAAGATGACACCTGAGGAGGGTAACACCTCCCCTTCCCTATACAAGATGAGCATTGCCTTCCAACTTGAAGGAGCTCTTTCTACACCCAACACAAAACCCCAAAACAATAACAGAATACTCATAGAAAACATTTGCAAACTCATTCAACAAGCAAGAAACAAACATACATATAAAACAATAGATACACAAGAGAGTAGATTTGATTCACCAACCTTCCAAAGCCCAATTATGGAATGAAAATTGATGAAGAGCTCCACTCTAGCCTCTTTCTCCAAAATTCTCCTTCTTTCCACAATAATCCAACCCCAAAAATAATCTCTCTATGATCACAAGCAAGGGATAATGAATGGAGGATATAGGATGGCTAGAATAATTTTGGCATTATGAGGCTATGAAGAGGAGAATAGAGAAGGAATTGGGCATTATGAGGATGCCAGAAGAAGATTTCCTAGAGGAAATTAGGCATGATAAGAATACAAGAATGAAGTCCCCCTGCAAGAATGAATTTCCTCTACAAGAATCAAATTCCCCTGCAAAAATCCTGTCTTTCTAATTGCTTAGAGAGGGGTCTTATTTATAGATTTTCTGAGAAGGGAATGGAAGGTGAGGATCAAGAGTTGAGATCAAGGGCTCACATTATTTGTGAATTTTAAATTCATAGTGGATGAATCAAAAATTTATTTTTTAAGATTGTAATATTTAAATAACCCCACTATCCCAAGTGGAATTAATAAAATATCCCCACTATTTCAAGTGGAATTAATAAAATATCCCCACTATCCCAAGTGGAATTAAAAAAATATCCCCACTATCCCAAGTGGAATTAATAAAATATCCCCACTATCCCAAGTGGAATTAAAAAATATACCATCTCATGAGGTCCCCCACCATAGCCCACATGTAGAATTAAAATAAAAAATTAAAATTCAATTAAGGAGTGAATGGTTGACACACCACCCTTTTAATGGGGCACTCCCACCAAAAGAGAGGCACAAAGAGATAAAACACTCCATTAATGGTGGGTCATGGAGTCATTCCATGACTTGGAAGTGGGCTTGAGTGTGGATTCCACTCATCCCATTATCCCCATGCTTCCAAATTCGTCACTTAACTTCACCCTAAAGTTGAAGTGACCATATGGAAGTTATCCCAAGGTTATCCTAGTCAAAAGGGTCCCTAAACCCATGGGGTATAACCTAGGGTTGATTTTTATCTAGTTAGAACTCCCAGAGTCAAATAAAAACACAAGAAAAGGGTCTAAAAGAAATAAAGTTTAAACAAGATTAAAAACAACATTTCTTACAACACTTATCATAATAAAAGTAAATCAGAAGATAGCCCTTATTCCCTTGACCTCATGCAACATTACACATTACAACATAACAATATTTCTCCAAACATGAGGTTGATCTTAGTTCCTCATGGAACTAGATCGGCTCACAAAGGATACAACATAGGGTATGGAATTATCTCCTGTATTTGTGGTTTTGTTAGTAATACCTGCACACTCAAACTCGAAGTCAATATCACATAGAGATATCATAGCCAAAGCAATTTAAATACATGCATCCTAAATATTCTACCATATAATCCTACTGAAAACACATTGAAGTTCCATATCCATTCATCATTTTCTTAAAAACAACATCTAATTATCCTTGCGCAATTATTTTCTTAAAAATCAATTAGGTTTAATAATCCAGAATCTGGGATCAATAGTCCCCCAATCATAAAAGTAAATAGTACTATAAATAGTCTCATGAACAGTAGTGAAAAAGGGTAGGCCTCACAAAATCCTTTCTTACCAAGTTATGCGTATCAAGGAGATGCTTATAGAAGTCATCAATCATGTCAGCCAATCATGAATGATACCTCAAGAAACTTGATCACCATCAATATCTCATCCAAAAAAAGGTCTGATGCTCTGCCGGTCAGTTCTTCATCAGTCTACTCTGTCAAACAAGAACTCAGCACTTAGGAATTCATATCTTCTCACTCTTTGATCACTGGAGGCTCAATCTCTGGAATCTATTAGTCATGGTACTCCTCATGGCTTTCCCAAGTCTACACTTTACTGAGATACTCCATCTAAGAAATCCAGACCTGGTTGTCGGTCCTAGCTACATGCTCTATTCTTGCTTACCAGACCACAACATTCTTCAATCTGTCTTCTGGTATAGGCACACCATGTCCTGCGGATGGGTGGGATGAACTTTGTTGCCATCAATGACAGCACTCATGAAGCTACACTATGTCTCTTGCCATCAGATACCTGTCTTACTATGTAGGGACTAGTCGTGCACCAAGACCACTAGTGAAGTTCTATGACTTACTAGGGTTACTTGAATCCAAAATGATATGAAAAAGGGGCCTATACTGATCTGATATGGGACACTTTTGACTTTGGACTAGGAAGACTTGATAGAAGGTGAATGGGATGACCAATGAAAGAGAGACTTTGACGTGAAATGGATGAAAAAATGACTACAAGGTAAGATCTAATCTGAGAATTTGGAACTAGGCTAAAATGGGTACCCAAAAATGACAAATTTTCTCTCAAAGATTGTGGAAGTGCCCATTATCATGCATGCACTGGAACAGATGTGCCACAGAAATTGGTAAATGCACAACAAGTCGGCATAGAAATGCCACACTCGTGGATATCAAATGCAATATAACAGGTAGGAAAAATGCTATAAGTCAGTACATATGCACCACAGGTCAGCACAAATGTGTAGCAAAAGAGGGCGAATGCGCCACTCTAGTTTTCTTAGTATTTTTACAAGTTTTTAGAAATTTTTCTAATGTTTTTTTGTATCTTTGGCTGCAAGAAGGTCTTTTTGATCTAATTTTTTGAAATTATGGCAAGAAGACATAGCAAACACAAAGAATGTTTTTATGGTTTTTTATTTTTTTGTGATTTTTTGACTCTTTTTAGACTAAAAAGAAAGCAAGTACAATCCTAGGTTTCAAAGGATGCTATAAAACCAAATTCTCACTATCTCTAGTGAAGCATCTTTAGGAGGTGATAATCACCCTTCCCTGCACCAGATTATAGGGGTTTTGGTTTACTAAAACAAAGGATAAGTAATAAAGGCAATCGTTCGAGTGGTTATACATGCGGCAACACTACTCTCCATTATGGAGTCTCCTAGCCTACAAGGGTTGCACCTTGGAGGGTTTTGGGGGAGATTAGCTGTCGGTATAACACAACTGCACTCATTGTTTGAATCTTTCACTCCAAACACAATTTATTCATAGTGGCTTGGAAGGGCTTGGCATCTAGCCTGTTACCATTTAGGGTCATTCCTACTTGGATGAACGGTATCCAAGAGCAGGCCCCTCAAAGAAAAATGCATGTGCAAATGATATGTATGGCATTTTGGTCACCCAAGATAGGGGAGAGCATAAGCCTAGTATCATTCCCAAAACATAGAATACAATGGTTCTTTTCCCCTAGTTAAAATGAGAAAAACTAGATGAGCTATCTCCTTAGGCAAGCTTAGAAATTTGTTAACTTTGAAGTGAGAACAAGATAGCAATGATGTGTTCAATTTTAGACGAGATAGCATGAATTTGTTAACTGTGAAGTGATAATCAAGATAGCAATGGTTCAGTTTTACCCAGATGGCAATAATGTGTTCAATTTTATCCAGATATCAATGAGTTGTTAACTTTGAAAGATAGCAATATAGCAATGATTCAATGATATACAAGATAGCAATGATTCAATTACCACCTTCCTAGTTAAAACTATGTGAGATTTGCATGATCATCCATTTACTTTCCCATTAGAAATTGAAGTGTGAGTTTAACAAGTGCAACTGTATGATTCTAAACTAGTACCTAGCTTGCAAAATAGATCAAGAGTGTTCCCGCAAAGAGATGTCAGCATTAGCAAAAAAACTTCAAGGAAACCCTAAAAATCTCTGCCTAGATCAGATGCACAGCTTCAGAGGTTAAATGCGCAGAAACAAAGCTTAGAAGCGCCACAGTACATATGTGCTAAGACAGAGGTCAAAAGCATAGGAAAATAGTCTATATGCACTGAAATAACAGATATGCTAAATCAAAGGATAAATGCACTGTAACAGAGTCTGTATGCGCTGAAAGGATGTATGTACCAGAACAGATAGTATATGCGTCAGATTGGAGACTATATGTGCCAAAGGAATGTATTCACCATAATAGATATTAGATGTGTGTTAGGATGTGTCAGATGTGCTATTTCCTCCTGTGTACGGCTTTCTAAAACACAAAAACTTAGTTTTTGGGTTAAATTGGGGCTACGCCCCACGGTGGGTGCCAAAAATGTTAAGAAAAAATTGGATTCAAATGAATAATCAATATATCAATATCAAAATACCCAAAACTCAACGAAATACAAAAACAAAGAGATCAATCAAACAAAAGAACTTCAAAAACCTTTGCAAACCTCAAAGCTTCACAACTTCCATTGGTTGCCTATCTTGATCGATCTTGCATGTATGAATAAGGCCCTCAGAGAGTGCACTTCCTTGATATGATTCCAAGATTGTCAATGGAGAATGGCTATGATAGTTTCTCCATAAAGATGAGCTTCACGACAATGATAGTAGTAATATGGTAAGGAGTGTGAACACAAGAAATGAAGGAATTGGTGCCAAAGGCATGCTGTAATTCCTACAGAGTAACAATACTTAAAACTTGGATGAATGAAATTGAAGAACAGGGTTCAATTTATAGACTTGCGAGAAATAAGATCAACGGTATAGAAAGAATGAGAAGATCAATGGTTGAGAACGGTTGAGGAACATGCGCGAATAAGAAGAAGACATGTGTCTTGCTATATTTTGCATGAGAGGAATTAATAAAATAGAAGAATGAGTTAACTGAAGAGATAAATCAATTAAAAGAATAGATCAATTAGTTAAGAGAATAAAACTAGAGAATAGAAATTGCATGAGGATGAAGAGATATTTTGACTCAATTAATATTTAGAATATTCAATTGCATGTGCACAAAGATTGAATTATATTTAGAGATAACTCAATTTAGAAGAAATGGACAACTTAAATAAATAATTGATTTATTTAAATTTAGAGAAGATATTATTGGAAGAAACAATTAAATAATTTGGTATTATTTAATTTAGAATGATTTTGGAAGAATAAATAAAATATTTGATTATATTTTATTTTTGGAGATTGAGAGGATTTAAATAAATTTGATTTGATTTATTCAAATTTGGAAGAATGATTTGATTTAATTAAATAATTTAAGAATTATTTAATTGGTTGGAAGAATTTAATTAAATATTTTGATATTTAATTAATTTAGGGGAATATGAATCAAATAAAAAAGTTTGTTTATTTATTTATTGATAGAAGAATTAGAAGGGAATAAATATTAAGAATATTTATTTAGACAAAATCATGTCATTTTTAGGTGTATACACTACCCATACTTAGTCATTTTAGCCTTTCGGACCAAGATCCTTGCATGCCTTGTTGCCAAATCCATTTGGTCTGCCAAAGTAAAGTCTCGTTGCCTTGTTTCCATCAATGACAACACTCAATTAGTCAACAGAGCAATGTCTCTTGCCAACAACTCCATCTCAAGAATTTCAACCTATCACTACTCCTTGGCCCTTTTCACAATGGGGGCTCCACCTCATCGGTAAAATCCATCCATCTTCCTCCAATGTCCATAAATCCATTATTACCACCATTGAATACTTCAGAAAGTGGGTTGAGGCAATTCCACTCACATATATCACCAGAAAACAAATATCTAAGTTGATCCTACATTACATCATATGCTGGTATGGTATACCCATCACCATCATTACTAAAAATGGGAAACCCTTTAAAAACCAAGAACTTCGCATCCTTTGTTGAAAATTCTACATCAAGCACTATTTTTCCTCCTCATATTACCCCTAAGGTAATGGTCAAGCTAAAGCTCCAGACAAAACCATCTAAAAAATCCTAAAGAAAATAGTGAATCAAGTTGATCGTGACTGGCACCTCCAACTTAACCCCACCCTTTAGGCATACCACACAAGCATTCGTACCCCATAGGAGCCACACCAAATTCCCTTGTTTTTGGCTCTAAAGCAATTTTACAAATTGAGGTTGAGATCCCCTCCTTAAGAATATCTTTGTAAAAGCTCATTGATGAGGAGGAGTATTGGGTTACATGACTACATGATCTAGAACTCCTAGGTGAAAGGCATGTCAATGCTCTCAATCACTTTCAAGCATATCAAAATCACATTGCTGTAGCTATATAATAAGAATATCAAGACTCGTCACTTTGAATTGGGTGACCTTGTACTAATGAAAAATTAGGGGAACTTCCAAGACCATGACAAAAAAGGCAAATTTGAACTAAATTAGGTTTGACCATTTGTTATAATGGCTAGCTATGGATCAGGAGATTATCAACTAGAAATGCCTAAGGGACATCCTCTAGATGATCCTATGAATAGATCATGCATCTCAAGAAATTTTATGCTTGACCCAACAGATATCCCAAAAGATAAAAAATAAAAAAAGTAAAAAAAATGACAAAAAACTGAGTGCAATAAAGTTGTCCAATGGTGAAAACCACTTTAGTGGCACTTTGGATAAGTACCATGATGAAAATGTGTCTCAAGCACCTTGAGTAGTGGTCTTATCTACCATCTATTAAGTTCTTGTTTACCCACTTCATACTCCATCATTTTATATCTATATCCTATCATGGCTTGATCTTGTATCTCCATTTCCCTCCCATTATCATTCCATGCCACAGGCAAAATCCCTGAGTTTAGATAGGAATTAGATCTTTGTATGCATTCTATGGATCATTATAGAGTTTTGTCTCATTCATCTCTTGTACATACACTATATCCAAAAATACCAAAAATATTAGAAAATCTCCAAAAATACCAAAAAAAATAGAAAACCTCCAAATATACCAAAAAAAAAAAGAAAAGCTCCAAAAATACCCCAAAAATCACAAAACCTTCAAAAATACCAAAAAAAATTAGAAAACCATCAAAATACCAAGCAATAAATCTATTGTGTCTTGATCAAGGACTAAAGACAATCAAACTAAGCAAAAAACACATGCAAAAACAACATACCACAATGTCAATCATACACATTAGACCAAATCTCCAAGGACCACATAACCATCATATCTTGTACCCATCCTATAGCATATATCAGCACAACCTATGCCTTAGGATATATCATTGCAGCAATAGGCATAGCCTAATCAAATTCAATCCACATTCTTGGCAAGAGATTCAATGGTTGTTGGTTCATCTATCATTTGGTCTTTTGTTTTGATTTATCTTTTTATACCCCTTCTACACTTTCCCAAGAACTACCTTGATCTTCAATATCTTGGTGTGTCATTGGATGGTATAGAATGGGGCAAGAGTCATTTGATGTTATATGTTGTGTTTGTTGGATGTTCTTATTACTCCAACTGGTATTAATATCTTGTGTGTATTAGAATAGCTTTTTGCATAGCATTCATCCTTTGTGTCTAAGGATTATAGCTTTTGTGCACTAGGACTTCAATGCTTTAAGTCTCTTTCCCCACATGTCTAGACAAGGTTGTACTACGTTGGGCATGTGTAAGCACACCCTCTTTTTTGAATGTCAAGTCCATGCAAATTTGGATATACATCATCACCTTGGTTTCCTAGACTTTGGTGAAAAATATCCTTTTTGCTATATTAAAACTTAGGATTGCTCTAAAAGATACCAGCATAATCCCAACCCTTATTTATCCTATCATACTCACCCAACCCTATCAAGATCCATATCTACCCATAATGCTCCCACCTTTGGCTTTACATTAATAAAGATGGCAATTCATCCTAATCCACTTCCCACCCCCAACAAGTGTGTTCATGATGCTTCCTAACTAATTTTCCATCCACTTTCCTCCCCCCAAAAAGCATGTTCATGACACTTCCTAACTAATTTTCCATCCACTTCCCCCCCAACAAGCATGTTCATGATTCTTCCTAACTAATTTTTCATCAACTCCCCCCCCAAACAAGCATGTTCATGCTGCTTGCCAACTAATTTTCCATCCATTTTCCCCCTCCTAGCAAGCATGTTCATGTTTCTTCCCAATCATTCCCCCCAACTAACCCCAATCCCCAATCCATCTAATTATCCCTCACCTGCATAATGACTCTTTGTATCATGACCTACAAATCAATCATCAACATCACGATTATCCATTTCATACACCTACATCAACATATTAGTACCACATCATTTTGATTGTCATAATCATCATATCATTTGCATAACCATCCATATAACCACATCCACATCATAATTGCATAAACATATGCTTCAAACACACAATATGAATTATACACACATGCAAACTAAATGCAACAGAGTTCCTGCCAATTATCTCCCACTCACCAATCCACATCATAACCATTCCACAACCTAAAAAGATTTAATCCTTTTTTTCATAAGCACACTAAAGTCTCATTGCTTATAAATAGCAGCTTTACATTTGGCATTAAAGTGAAATTAAAGAACTTTAAATGGATTAAATCTTGATCTAGTGTACAAAGAAAGAAATTAAGAGGATTCAATCTTGCATTTCATCAATAACACCTCACCATACATCACATCATTATATCTATATCATCTATATCATCATAACATATGTATAAACCATCCACAAAATAAAAATCACATAACATAGTCACCTATACATCACATACAATAAATGCAGCCATAAAATAATCCATCATGCATCCATCAAATATATCTATACAACATGTGTGCATGTTAGATAAATGTAATGGAATTGATTTTTTAGTAAATCCCCTAGAAGGTAGCAAATGAGCTTGTTAACTATTTCATTGTGTACATCTGCATGTTACACCTCATAATACATCATCACATAAACATAACATCATCATAATCCATTCATCACAAAGCATACATTATATAATCAACCTCATAATTCATCACAAAACATCCATAAACATTTCCTCATATAATCCACATCGTATTCCACATAATAATCCATTCATAATTCATGCATAGGCACATAAACAAAAATCCAAAATTCATAACATAATATATGCATCCATAACATGATCCATGTATCCATAACATAATCCATATATCCATAACATGATCCATATATCCATAACATGAACCATAACATAAACCATAACATAAACCATAACATAATCCATCACATAATCCATCACATGTCCATCATATTTAGCATCCATACATTACATAAATCTTATACTAAAATAACATCCAACATATACATCATAAAAACATCATAAATAATTACATCACATCATAATGTAGGCCACCCACAAAATACTCATAGCATATATAAATCAAAGTTTGTCATGATACAAAATGTGCTTGAAGGCTTAGTACATCAATGTCTAATACATAATGCAAAACACCACTATGTGGTACTATCACCAGACACTGCTAGAGCCTGAGGTGCTATTGTTGACAGACCTGCTCTTGTAACCTGTGGTGGAAATACTAGCCCCTATCCTGGTGGAGGCATCACTCGAGGTGGTGGAATGACTGGCCCTATAACTGAATGTATCCTCGTCCTCCCTAAACTGCTAGCCCTCGAGCATGTCTATACACTAAAACTAGGTTGTCTCTAACCCGCAGGCACCGCTACATGATATAGGGTGTGATAATGTTGAGCTCTTTGCAAAGCCTTTTATAGCTCACCCTACACCAGCACCAGATGCCACCACATATCAGACAACCCAACTCCTACTAATGCTCACTATGTTGTATCTTGCTCTAGATAGAGTCGCACCTCCTACTACTCAACCCACTACTACAACACTTTGCTTTTATCCCTCTTTACAATAGCAATATCCTACTTCTAGATAACGCGGTCTAGCTCTACTCCATATACCCCACCTCCTCCTATTTCCATCAATTCAGTAATCTACCCCTAGGCGGCCCTCAACTCTCCCTATAACATGTCCACCTCTACCTCCATGACATCTCATTCTACCTCCCTCATATCTTGCTCTACCAGTATGGTGGTGAACTCATCAATCAGGCTCCTAATCTCCACTTGAAATATATTAGCATCAACATCCTCCCCATCCTTCCTCCCCCTGCTACTGCCTCCACTCTTCGATGTACTCACCGTCCCCCAATAGCCCAACTAGCCCCACCACATCCACCATCCCCACCATCTCCTCCATCCTCCTCCTCCTCCTCCTCCTCCCCCTCACTAATCTCTACCACTACCACCTGGCCAATTGGAATCATCAACCTTGTGGCCTACTACTTCTACCACCATATGTCATAATCTGGGGTGGCCTCCACCTTTGGCTCTCCCTATTTAAAGTTGAACTTTCCAAGTACATGCTCAAGCATGTACTAATTAATGATGTGCTATGTATGACCCATTAGATACCTATCCTATCAAGTATAAGGTAGATGATCTCCATCATCAACCCATGGCTCACACCCTCGCCATGGCCACAAAACAATTGTGTTAATCTCATCAAAAAATTGCTACCAATATGTTAGAGTAACCAACCAATGATGCTGTAGAATCCTAGTGTAATTAAAGACAAATGGCTACCCTACTAGCCTCACATATCCACATAACAGCCAGATCATGCCAATATGCTCCCAAGCCCAGACCTGAAGTAATGTGACACCACACCCTAGACTAATTCCCTATTGATATACTATAAAATGCATGTCATGGTGTAAGTGTGCGAACACGCACGACCCCCAGGCATACCTTGTGCCCTTATCAAATGGTTTCTTCAAACTTCCATGGGGATTAAATGGCATCCAAACAACATTCTAAATCAATTCCTTCAAGGGTTTTGTGACCATTCAACAAGGGGCATCTCTAAACCATATCAAACATGACCTTGATAGGACTGTTATAGTCTGCTCTAATAGGACAGTGATCCAAATTACCTCAACCAACGATTCTTCAATGTCTAATGTGAATTTTAATAACATTAATAACTTCTTCTTCTATGAACTCCAAGAGATTTACAACTATTTGATAGGAAACTTCAAATATATGCACTTTCAGTCTTATTTGGTGACTGTCACAGTCTGAAACTCAGGGAAACAGCACTAGGGCATCATCAAATCTTATACAAACCTTGATCATTCGAACTAAAACCTTGTCATATGAAAATATAGGCCTTTATACATCTCTTCATTCATTAGTGGACTCTTCCTTATACACAGTACCCAAGAAGTTTCATTTAAATGACTGACTGCTACCCTAGATTAGGGTTTTAACTATTTCTTGGAAAAATCACAATAACTAATTCAAAATACAATCAAAATGCATGAGACAAACATCAAGTGGAAGGTGATTGAAAGAAATTTCATTTGAAATCAAAAATAAATGTCCTCCTACCCATACTAGGTCATACCATGCAAGAAAACAGTAAATTTCTGAAGAGGAATACAGAAAATAGTGTCTTTTCTCATTCCATGTTCCAAATCTTTAATCACCCATGCTTACCAAATGGTTACAAGGCCTATTGAAAGGCATTACACTCATGTCTTTTTAGTTTCAACTACCTTCCAATGACCCAAGACACAAATGACCTTTCATATTACTTGTTTACATCTTTTTTTGTTTTGCAATTTTACAATTTAGATGACAACTTTTACATTCTTTCCAAATTTGACACAAAGCATTAAATATTGTCCTCCTAATGACCTAGACACATAAAAAATAATCAATATAACCTTGATACAAAGTTAAGACACCAAAATTGAATCATCCTTTAAAAATTTCATCATAGAAGCATGAGGTTGGCATGGTGCTCCTGCACCATACAACCAACCAACAAAGATTTCCATGTCCCTTGGAAATGTACCTGCAACAAAAATCTTTTTCTACATTTCCTTTGTCTGTCTCTTCATCTTTAGCTTCAATCTTCTCAGCTTCAGGCTTCCAATCTTCACATACATAGCTAGTGACCAACCAACCAACAAAATTAAACAACTATCAACTTTAGAGCTTCTTCAGGCTCCTTCTACTCCCATCAGTGGAGTACTCTTCAGGCTGCAACATCAAGTGCTTCTTTAGTCAGGTATCCATCTCTCTCACTGCTTCACAATACCAACTCATCAAACCATTCATCTCACCCAACAGCAGATCCTAGTGATGCACCTACTACTATATCCTTAGTGGTTTCTCTCTGCACCCTTATCCAGCCTAATCTCCATTAGAGAATGGTCATGATAGACCTCATCTTGTTTGTCCACATACACAACCTCAGAAAACATCCTTCTGTAGCTAGATGGACCAAGCAACTACAACCAAACAACTTATCAAACAAAATAATGGTCACCAACACAATCTTTCCTTCAGTTCTTCACCCGCCTTCTCAGTGACAGGAACAAATCTTTTGCCAGCTCTAATACCAATATGATGCAAAGGAAAAGGAAGAAAAACTTAGTCTCTCAATCTCATTCCTTCATAGACTATTCTTAATGTGTAACTATGGCACTCACACTATAACCAACCAACACAAACTTGTTCAACACATAACCAACACATGGTCTCTGACCAAATAACTATATTAAGTACCTGTGAGGATAGTGGACAGCAAACTTACAGATTGACTACACTTTGACAGTGCCTTGACATGCGTGTTCCTAGTAGCCCTACTTAGAGGATTTTTCTAACATAACTTTCCCCATACACCTCAAAACCAAAAAAAACTTTACTTTTCAAATACCCTTTTCCATTGTTCACAACTTACTCCATTCTTGGTGGCACCTATTTTGTAACATGTCCTTCAAATAATGACTGGTAATCTGAATTTTAGGCCTAACTAGGCTTCTTAAAACAAACACTTCTTAAGCAATATGTCAACTCTTATCAAATGGTTTCTTCAAACTTCCATGGGGACTAAATGGCATCCAAACAACATTCTAAATCAATTCCTTCAAGGGTTTTGTGACCATTCAACAAGGGGCATCTCTAAACCATATCAAACATGACCTTGACAGGATTGTTACAGTTTGCTCTAATAGGACAGTGATCCAAATTACCTCAATCAATGATTCTTCATTGTCTAATGTGAATTTTAATAACATTAATGACTTCTTCTTCTATGAACTCCAAGAGATTTACAACTATTTGACAGGAAACTTCAAATATATGCACTTTTAGTCTTATTTGGTGACTGTCACAGTCTGAAACTCAGGGAAATAGCACTAGGGCATCATCAAATCTTATACAAACCTTGATCATTCAAACTAAAACCTTTTCATATGAAAATATAGGCCTTTATACATCTCTTCATTCATTAGTGGGCTCTTCCTTATACACAATACTCAAGAAGTTTCATTTAAACTACTGACTGCTACCCTAGATCAGGGTTTTAACCATTTCTTGGAAAAATCACAATAACTAACTCAAAATACAATCAAAATGCATGAGACAAACTTCAAGTGGAATGTGATTGAAAGAAATTTCATTTGAAATCAAAAATAAATGTCCTCCTACCCATACTGGGCCGTACCATGCAAGAAAATAGTAAATTTCTGAAGAGGAATACAGAAAATAGTGTCTTTTCTCATTCCATGTTCCAAATCTTCAATCGCCCATGCTTACCAAATGGTCACAAGGCCTATTTAAAGGCATTACACTCATGTCTTTTTAGTTTCAACTACCTTCCAATGACCCAAGACACAAATGACCTTTCATATTCCTTGTTTACATCTTTTTTTGTTTTGAAATTTTATAATTTAGATGACAACTTTTACATTCTTTCCAAATTTGACACAAAACATTAAATATTGTCCTCCTAATGACCTAGACACATAAAAAATAATCAATATAACCTTGATACAATGTTAAGACACCAAAATTGAATCATCCTTTAAAAATTTCATCATAGAAGCATGAGGTTGGCATGGTGCTCTTGCACCAAAGATCTGCAACTTGTTCCTACTGCACCAAAGGTTTTTCCATCATGAAACTTCAAGGACTAATGAGCAGGTTCCCTAGTCCAAGAAGTTGTTCTCTTCTCTGATTTGCAATTCTAACACTCTATTATACCCTCCTACAAATTCACTTTGTCTGTAGCTTCCACCTGTAACCTACAATCATGAAAACTTTGGGAGGGGGTTGTGGTGTTTAGAGGCTTGCCTCAGTCAAGCCTCAAAGAGACATTCAAGTCTTATGAACACCGTTGTCAGATAGAGAGTGCGTTCCTTGGGAGGCAGAGGTAAAACCCAAATGATAAATGCTTGAAAACATAAATGAATGTCACCTTGTAGTGATGATCTCATGGAAGGAAGAAGTTCTTCATGCCATGAGGAGATAGATGCTCAAATCTGTAAACACAAACACATAGACAACACAAATCTGCTCTTGCAACACAATGAAAGGCTTGAATCACCTTTAGAATGCCAATGCTCATCTAGTAATGCTCTAGTTTACAAATGAATGTCTAAACATGCATTTATATGCAACTACAAACACTCCTACCAAGAATTTCATAATTCAAATTTAGCATGTCAGTATAGGAACCAAATAACGGTCACAAGCCAACACTCCAAAATTGGGGCTAACCCAAAATAGGGTAGGACTAGGGTGTGGGTGCCCAAGTGCTCGCTCTATTTTGGGTAGGGTCTATCTCAAGTGGTCACCCTAGGTCCCATTTGCCAAGACAATTAGGGGTTTTCTCATTAGAAGGTCAAATTATGATGTAATATGTCCTGAATGCAGCTAAGAGACCCAAGAGCTAAAACTTATGAGGGAAAAGCCCCCAAGGGGACATTTTCTGACATTACACTATGATATACTAAATGACTGAATCTGCATTTTTCTCATATCTTTGAGTTGTTTCAGTTGTGTTTACTTTTGTTGCACGGTCTGGACAGTTCATTCTCTGAACCCTCCTACTGCGACTACACCAAGTGGTATCAAAGTGAAAGTTCAAATCTTTGGGAGTGAATTGAGTGAAGTTGGCTAGGGAATTCTGTAAGATCTTACTATGGACAAATCTCTGAATTGAGGCATGTTACTTATGTCACAACAGATCACCAAACTTGAGGTAGTTTGCACTTGATCCTAGGAATAATGCTACCGAGGAGAGTTTTTTCTATTGGAACAATCACTGGTAGAATAGATGAGATGATGGAAATGATGAAAACAACGCAAATTCAATTGGATTTGTTGAAGAAGATAGACGAAGAGGATTGACACCTAGACCTAATGTTGAAAGTGATTATAAAGAAGAATTTCAATCAGTTGAACAAACTGGCGAAACCCTAAGAGGTGATGAAGAAGAAGAATCAAATCAAGTAAATATGTTGCGAGTTATTTCAAAGATTGGAAAGAGACCTAGAGTTTATGTGACAAACCATAATGGTAATTTGAACCCTAAAGAATTTATTGACTGGATAAATGACATGGAAGAATACTTTGAATATGAAGAAGTTGAAGATCCAGAGAAGGTGAAATTTGCAAAGACAAAGTTGAAAGGCCATGTTGCTATATGGTGGAAAGAAGTTCAATTGGATAGGAAAAGTAGAGGAAAATAAAACATTACAAAGTGGGATACAATGGTGACAAAATTGAAGAATTAATTCATACCTGCTGACTATGAGTTGGAGCTATTGAAAAGATTGCAAAACCTAAGACAAAAGGAGAAATCTATGAAGGAGTATACTAAAGAATTTCATAAGATGATCATAAGGATAGGACATAGTGAAGCAAGCAAGGAGAAAGTGGCTAGATACATCAATGGACTGAGATTGAACATTCAAGAAGAACTAAGTTTGGTAAGGATGACATCACTAGAAGAGGCATACCAGTTTGCCTTGAAAGTTGAAGAGAAGTTGAATAAGAGACATGATCAGAGATAGAGAGGCAAAGGGGGTAAATTTTAGAGAGGTAGAACATTTTTTGGAGGTGAGAGATCATTGGTGGAGTAGAATAGATAGAAGAACACATTCAAGAAGGAGGACAGAGATAATAATACGTATCAGAGAGATGACAAAATATTTTACTAGAGAGGAAACCCTAGTACATACCAGAATGAAGGATACAAAAGAGAAGGAAGAGGATTTGATAAGATAACATTCAGAGGCACTTGTTTCAAATGTGGAGGTGAAGTACATAGAGCATTTGAGTGTAATCAAGGGAGTACAAGAAAATGAACAGATAATAGTGGAAGAGTAGCTTATGTTGAAGAACCTGTTGGATCACCAAGTTCTATTGGTAAACTAGAGAAAGGAGAATCACTGGTGATGAGGAGAGCACTATTTCAAGTAGAGACAAATGACAAACCACCGCAAAGGAAGAGTTTGTTCAGAACCAAAAAAAATCAAGAGGTAAATGTTGTAAAGTTGTAATTGATAGTGGTAGTTTTGATAATCTAGTTTAAGAGGAGATGGTGACTAAGATAAAGTTGGAAAGAATGAAACACCCTAAGCCCTATTAGATAGCATGGATTTAGGATGATCATAAGGTACTAGTGAGTGAACAATGTTTGTGTGATATTATGTCTATCGATGTATTGTCATATCTTGTTGGTTAGAACTTGGCAGTATGATATAAAAGATATATATGATGGGAAAAAGAATACGTATACAATAACATCAAATGGGAAGATAATTACCTTCATTCCATTGGAGGGTGATCCTAAAAGTGAGGTATGTGGGAATGCTAGAATCTGTTTGGTAGATGGAAGAAAATTTCTGGATTGTTTGAGACATGAGAATATGTGTTATGCTTTGATTCCTAAGAAACCTGAAGTATTGAAGAAGGAGGATGAAGAATCACAACTAGAGGAGATAACATAGTTGTTGATAGAGTATGAAGAAATCATTTCAGATAATGTACCTGAAGGATTGCCACCAATAAGGAGTATCATTCATCACATGGATCTTATACTAGGAGCTAGTTTGCCTAATAAAGGAACACATAGAATGACACCAATAGAGAATTAAGAACTGAATAGACAGATACAAGAATTTTTGAGGAAATGTTTGCTCAGAGAAAGTTTGAGTCCTTGTGCAGTACTTGCAGTGCTAGCACCAAAGAAGGATGGAGAATGGAGAATGTGTACTAACTCTAGAACAATAAACAAGATTATAGTTAAGTATAGATTTCCTTTACCTAGGATGGTTGATATCATGGAATGTTTGAGTGGAGCAAAATATTTCACAAAGATAGATATGAAGAGTTGATACCATCAGATCAGAACCAGAGAAGGAGATGAATGGAAAACTACTTTTAAGACAAATGAAGGATTGTATGAGTGGCTAGTGATGCCTTTTGGATTGAAAAATGCATGGAGTACTTTCATGAGATTGATGAATGAAGTTCTGAAGAAATTCTTGGGTAAGTTTGTTATTGTGTACTTGGATGATATTCTAATTTTTAGTAAGACAAAAAAAGAACATTTGTGGCATATTAGACAAGTTTTGCAGAGACTGAGAGAGGAGAAATTGTTGATAAACATCAATAAATG
Source organism: Cunninghamia lanceolata (assembly GCA_027924645.1). NCBI lineage: Eukaryota > Viridiplantae > Streptophyta > Pinopsida > Cupressales > Cupressaceae > Cunninghamia > Cunninghamia lanceolata. The sequence continues at coordinate 6,210,231 of BSBN01001807.1, forward strand.
TAGTTTCATGAAGGAAGAACTAGTGTACTTGGGCTTTGTGATATCTGCGGAAGGATTGTGGATGGACCCTGAGAAAGTAAAAGCAATTGTTGAATGGCCTATACTAGAGAGCATTAGAGAGGTTAGAACATTTCATCGATTGGCTAGTTTCTACTAAAAGTTCATTAGAAATTTCATTTCAGTTTGTAACCCTATCATAGCGATGATGAGAGGTGACAGAAAAGATGTTTGGTTGGAGAGAAGATAGGAAGTTGGGACTGGATTCTTTCACAAGCGGAATTTGCATAAAATAATTTAGTGAATAGGAGTACCAGAAGAACACCTTTTGAGATTGTTACTGGAGTGAATCCTAGACTAGTGATGGAACTGAGAGACATGGGTACGAAATAAAAGAGAAGTGTAGAAGTAGAAGAATTTGCAGAACATATGGAGACAGTGCATAATCAGGTTAAGAAGCATTTGGAGGATATGAATAGCAAATATAAGGAGCAAGCAAATGAGAAGAGAAGACATAATGAATTTGAAATTGGTTATGAAGTGATGGTATACTTGAGAAAAGAAAGATTTCTAGTTGGGACATATAACAAGTTGAAGATGAAGAAGTTTGGACCTTGTAGGATACTCAGAAAATTTGATTCAGGAAACACAAATGAAGTGGAGCTACCGGAGACATTGGGTGTTTCACCTATTTTCAACATTATAGACCTCTATCAGTATCATGAAGTAGAGTTCAGTGACAACCTTGAAGAAGACTTGAAGAAATAGTTAACATGACAAGCATTGGAGCAGATGGCAGCCATTTTGGACATCAGAGTTGGACGCAACACTAGAGGAAGACAATACAAAGAATACCTTGTGAAGTGGAAAGGCAGACTGGAAGAAGATTAATCTTGGATTACTCAAGCTGAGGTGGACTGTTTTGGTTCTCCCCCAGCCCCAGGAAAGTGAGGGACTCACTTTTTCAATAACCCTGAGTGTCTGATGTAGGAACATTCCTGGTTCAAGAGCAATCTTGCATCAACCAAAAACATTTTCATTTCAATTTGTTGGCAGTTCAATTTGTTTCCTTTCATTTTCCAGTAAATTTAGGTAGTTTAGTCAGAAGCAGTTCTATATTTTAGTCCCCATTCTACCATAGTTACATTTTAGATCTCACGAAGCTAGACTTAGCATCTAGATTCATTCATCTACATCATATCCAAATCTCTGAGCATTTGAACCAAGTACTGGAAATTTATCACTATCATAAGATCAACTATTTTTTTAGAATAGAGAATCTTGACAGTCTTAGACAATCATCTAAAGAAGAAGACTTGTAGAGCATTCCTCAACTTGTGGACCTTAATGACGCATCATTTAATGATCTATGGTTTGTGGCTGAACTTCCCCAAGATCTGTAAATCATTCCATTCATTTGCAGAGGTGTTCTACATGATTAGGTTTGACCTATCCGTGTACACACATTACAACTCTTCATTGGAGTTTGTGATCTTCCTTGGCCGATGTGAAGGAATCTTTGTATCAGAGATGATATATAAGGATGTAATAGATCCCTAGGAAAGTAGATTGGATAGTTAGAAATTGATTCATAGTTCATAGTTTGGATATCCACAGAGGAGCTTGAAAGCTATATCTATTGCATATTCTAATATTTTGTAATCAGGCCTTTGAGCTCAATTGTAATCCCACATGTTGCCAGCTGATCTGTATTTAAATTTTATGATATAGTGAATGAATGAATCTGCATTTGTCTCATAGCTTTGAGTTGTTTCTATTGTGTTTCCTCTTGTTGCACGGTCTGGACAGTCCATTCTGTGAACCCTCCTACCATCACTGCACCAAAGAGAGTGGTGAGAATAGAGATGTAGTCAGAGAGAGTGGCTAAAAGGTGAATATGAAGAAGATGACCAAAAGTGGAGGGAATAATATGATAGTTAGAGGACAAGTATAAGTGATCTAGATGACTCATCTTCCTCAAGAACTCCTCTCATTAATTGTTCCAAGTATACCAATGTGGTTTTTGGAAATCATCTTTACTCAATATTGGGTCTTGAATGTCAAGGGATTTTTGGGCCAAAGTCTAAGCATCAATTTTAGTTTGGGATAGGTGAGAGGGGTTATCCTAACTATAGTCGATAGTTGGAGGCATGTTCAACAATGTCGAAGTATCCCCCAAGGATCCAATCAACAATTGGGATATGGAGGTGAAGATATTCCCAAAGTAAGGTTCTTTCTTTGGAAGAGTTAGATGCATAAATGGAGTAAAAATCATACAAGGAATCCTAAAGGAAAATGGCAGTCTAAATATAATAGTTGTAAGGATTTGACTCAAAGGCTATGACATATTTAGCAATCCAAGGGGCAAGGGCCAAGACCGCACCACCACCATCCTCAAAGTGACTAGTGTGGAATAAGAGAGCCTCTTTCCAAAAGGATTCATGGGTGGCATCTAATCTACTATGTATGGACAACTATCCCAAAACCATAAAAATATATTAATTACCAAAATGATAAGATGAGAAAGAGAGAATTTTTTTCTTAAAATAGATGCAAGAAACACAAATTCCTTAACCCAAAAATCATTCAATAATTACAAAATTTACAAAAGATAACAATGTATCTTTGGAATACAATCTTGAATTACTCCTTAATCGATAAGACTTCCAAGGCTAGATTACATAAGTATTGCATAATATATTATCACTAAGCTTGACCTAGTGAAGAGAGAGAATATCATCAAAGTGATTTACCACCCAACCATGAAGTAATAATCTTCTCTGACCTTACTCCCAATAGGAGAAGCTCAATCCTTCATGAAGGATCTAGCAAACTGAAGCTGGCATGCATGAAGGAATCATGTGCATCATGAAACTAACAAACCTATATGCTTAGGCATTATCTAACGTTACACATATCCAAAGATAAACATACGTAAAGTAAATACATAAGGCCAAAGAATCCTTTCATAGGTAGAATTACCTATGTTTTTTGATTCCATAAATATCATCCATCCACACAATTGGAAATACAATTAGTACATATAATCAATTAGCATCCAAGTTGCATAATTTTCCCTAGCAAATAGAAATAGTATAAATTCTAGGGTTTAGTTTCGCCAGATAGTTCCTCATCAACTGCCACCCACTTAGATGAACATGGATGAATTCAAAAGATTAGACATACAATTTAAAATAAATAATTCATTGAAGTGTATACAGTAAGATTCATAAAGACACTCACGACATAAACAAGACTAAACCAAAGAAATGACATGAGATTCTAATCATATACTAGCTCAGGATCTTAACTCTATTCTTGGCCATCATTAATAATCATCAAGTTATTAAATATTCTAGATCAACTGTCCAAGTTATACTTTTCAGGCAAATCCTTTAATTTACTCACCTAATAAGCAACTTGGAATTTGTAAATGTAAAATTATTTAAAGTTTTTCATATATAAAGTTCTCAAATAATAACAAAGAAATGTAATTACATGATAAATCTCATTGCATTCCATTACAAGGTAGTGAAAAATTTAACAATGCTTCTAATATTGACCAAAATAGATTAATAGAGCTTGTAGACACATTACACCTACTACTCATCACAACACACATGCATGATCAATATGCTATCATAACATCATGTATACTTACATTATCTATTGTTCATTTTATCATTCATGTATACCCTATAGTCATAAAAACATTAACATCACCTTTTGCCTCCACCTTAGAAATGCAGAATAAACATTTATCACACATCAATTGTAATTCAGCAACTTGAAATTATATTGTAAAATTATGACTCACTTTTTGCATCAATAAGATATAATTCACTAGATGGTTTTGCATAAGTTTCTATTGAACCTTATCATGTGTGAAGTACATCATAGCCATATCACTTATATCTCTATCATAAATAATGTGAAATAGACATACATTTTGTTCCATCTAGCTATGTAATAATTTTAAATTATTACATTCACTTGCAAAGTAAGAAAAGCTCTATTATCTAACCAAAATATATTTCAAATATTAAATCCAATCAACAATAGATACCGTCCATCCATAATCATAAGTAGAAACTTACACAACTATTAATTCTTCTATTCTTGTCATTGACTAGGGTAAATGAGTTCACAAAAAATAAATCAAACTATTGAGATGAAAACAATATATTACTCATTATTTGCTAAAACTATATCATCACAATCAATAGTTATCTAATCTAACTCAATATATTCACTATACTATAACACTTGGTCAATTAAATTGAATATAAGAAAATATTCATATTCCTATAACTAATCTAACTCAAGTTGAAAACTACCATTTTCTCTAGGTGATTAATATCTCGTACAATATGAAGTATGACTATCAGAATGAATTATGTAATTGGAAACCTCTTTGGTCACCTCATTAATCCTCCCACCATGAAAATATGACCTTCTATGAACATGATAACATGCTATTACTAAAATGGGTAGGCAAAACCTCTAGGATTGTGCTACCAAGGAGCTTATACCATATTGAAATATTGAAAAGTAATTAAAACTTAATCATGTATCTTGCAAGGCCTTAAAAATATTAACACAAATTAAATTACAATTAATGATTAAATTACTAGGAAATAGGTATAAATTTAAGCATATAATTCCATACAAAATATGGTTCTAAAAAAACTATAATAATACATAAAATTAACTTAATGCAAAATTGTTAATTACATGTATCACAAGAATGCTAGAATATTAAAACCCTGATATTTTACTGAACACATTAGAACAAAAGATGTATGGTATGACTAAATATGATCCCTAGAAAGTAGCATTTCAATATAAAAAGGAACATAGTGAAATTGGGAAAATCCGAGAGCAACATAAACTAGTAGATCAACTATTTTAGGGTAGCTATAACTATCAAACCCATCACAACAAACAAGGATGATGAAAGATAAGAATAGTTGTAAATAATTATTGTAAATCTAACAATAAGAAAACTTTGTCATGCCAGGGTCAATCTCTATTGTCCTATGATTGAAAAACTTATTAGATTCAGGATTCAGTAACAACAATACAAGCATAATGCACCCTCTTTCTTAACTGAGGATATTTCAATCAAGTTCTCACTGTTCTTTCCCTCCTAAGACATTCATTACAAAATAATAAAATATATTTAGCTTGCATACATGATGAAAGAACACCCAATGAAGTTGAAATATATTTATTCTAAAAGTAAAGGTTCTTTTTTTAAAAAAATAAATGAAAGATAAAATAGAATCAGAGATTCAAAAAACAAGAACACAACACAAATTTATAGTGGTTCACCATAAAGGATACATCCACTCTCGAGCAAGGAAATATATATTATTTACTATCTTTGATTCATTACAATACATAGAAGCATGCTTTATATAAGCAAACATTACAGAATGTGAAGAGTCAAGAGTTATAGGAGGGAAAAACAAAGTGACTATTGGGTTTCACATTCAAAAATCTCCCACTTGAAACCCAATAGATGTTGTTACAAACAATAATATCCCCTACATTTCCATTCCTATCATCAGTTTGAAAACAAGCTCGCAAATTACAAGACTTTAACCTCTATAAAATATGTTCAAGGACACTCTGTAGAAGTCTTCTCCAAGCTTCCCTATCAATCGCAACACCTTCCTTTTACAAAATTTTGTCCATTACTTTCTTTGATTTCTTCACCTTTGTCAGGAACTAATCCAAACCAAATGGATTTGCTTCCTCTGCATCCTTCTCAAACTCCACATGCCTGTCCCCAGACCCACCTCTCTCGGTAGCACCAGTAAATCCTTTATCAAGCCTGAATCGATCAGTGGTCTCAATCCTCCTACTTCCATTTGACCTATCACCAGAAACATGTGGTTGCGAATTCTCCATTACAATTGTGGTTTCTATTCTCCTTCTTCCATTGGACATTTTGTTAGCACCATCATGCATTAGATTCTCCCTGTGTTCTTATGTTCCGTGGCTCCAATTCTTCTGCTTCCATTAGACATTCCATAAGCATCATTGGGACCTAAACCCTCTTCTGTCAGACATTCCCTTGGCAACATGTTGCCTTGAATTCTCCCCAGCATCATAATGCCTTACAGTACTAATCCTCTTTCTTCCCTTCGATAGACCATTTAAAACATGCCTTTCTGAATTCTCTCTAACATTAGACTATTTCAGTGCACTATTTAAATCATGTAGTGTTGAATTATCCCTAACATTGGACTTGGACCATTTCAGTGCATCATTTGAATCTCACAATGTCGAAGTCTCCTTAGCACTCGATTCACTTTCATCCTCCTCATTCTCCTTAGAAGAATCCTTCTATTCTCTCACATTCTCCCCACTTCTCTTTGTGTCCATGCCTGCAACCCTGTTGTGCACATTTTCAAACACATATGTAGTCCCTTCTTGTGTAGCCTTTGAGGCAGCTTCTTGTCTTTCCCTCTCTTCTTCCATTGACACTTAGAGAGCCAAAGCCAATTCAAGATCCAAATTTGGATCAACACCAAATTCAAAGCTTGTTCCACCTATAATTGCAGTAGCAGTAGTGGCAACACCAGCAGCTACAATTGTAGCAAACCCACTTGCACCTTCTCCATTTCCAGTAAAGACAGGTGAATAGAGTAGGACATTCAAGAGAGAATTTTGACTTGTAGGAACATCTACAATTTGACTATTATTATTACTATTTACTTATGCAAGAAGAGATTCCAATTTATCTAATTTTTCATCAATTTCATCTTCCCTAGGTTCTTTGGCATCATCTAACTGATTCCCAAAACTTTCACTATCAAATTCCAACATACTAAAGAAATTATTAATAACAGAATTAGTTTCAACATCTAATTGATCCAAAAACCTTTTTCGAGTAGCCTAGATTTCACACAATTGTGAATCTGAAGTAGGATGGACAACTCCCACTTCAACATGACTCTCTATTACATAGAGGGTGCCTAATTTGTTGCTCCTTTCAATTACCAAGGGACAACAAATTGTCCATCTGAGATTACATTAAGTTTGAGTTGGGAAACATATCTAACATCACATAACTGTAAGCACAAAAATCATGCGCAGCCTCCACAAGGACCCCTATGATGATTTTAATGCTTGTCACATACATGTAAGCATGAAATAATGTCCTCTAAGCAGCAAACCTCTTGATGACATGTCTTCTTTCTTGTCTTGTGTTGTTTCCTCTTTATCGATGTCTCTATTTCCCCATTTTCGACACTTTTTGACACTTTTTGCAACACTTGTCAATTTATGTTTTCTAAGCTTTTGACTTGTTCCTAAGCCTTGTGAGTGTCTTGTATGGGAGTTTTCACCTTTCCCCTATGTTTTTCATCCTTCGCACCATGTAGAAGCCTTCTAGAAGTCCCCTCTATCCATCTCCCACTTTTAGTTTCCAGTTTCACTCAACCAAAATCTCCCCCTATTATTTCTAGATCACCCCTAGGAGATCCTATAGGTGCAAGTGGAGATTTGGATTCTTGCACATGACTAACTTGTTTCCAAAGGTAGAACCCCTCCTTTCTCTTTCTTCTGTCATCTCCCTTTTGTTGTTCTTGAGAAAACCCTTTCTTTCTCGGACCTCCCCTGGGTGACCCAGGGTCACCCCCTAGGCGACCCTATTAATGAAAGGGGTGACCCTATCACATTTCAGGTTGTGGAAAAACTTTGAGTTTCTCGCTCAAATTAGCTCCAATTTCACCCTTTTTTTTCGAGTTCGCATGATTGTTGATGCTTAATATGGAGTTGATTATTTCATGCACCCACACATTAATAATTAACTCCATTTGATCTAAAATTAAAAACTCAATCAATCTCACGCATCCTTTCAACTCAAATTTCCTATTTAGTGATAAGCTATTATTGATTTATCACTTCATAGATAGCTAAGTTCACTGAGTAATCAATCTTGTTAACTCCCCAATCAATCCTTGTTGATTCATCAATCAAATGAGTTAACTTCTTAATCAATCCCATTCTTCAAACCTATAAATACCTCCCTCCCTCAAGCACAAAGGGAGGCAAATTCATTGTGCACATAGCTCTTGCCAGTTTTTGCTCTCCAAATCAGCATTCTAATACTCTCACAAGACAAAGGTGCCTTTTTCCTTATTCATTGTTCAACCAAGCATCGTTACACTACTTCATTCAATGACATTGTGCTCAACCAAAGCTCTCATTGAGCTATTCCAAGCTTCAACAAACTTCTTTTTGCTTCTTTGTGTCATTTTGTCATCAAGAGGCCTTCCCGCTACTTCAAAAGGACTCAAGGTTGCCAACATCAAGGATTTTTAAGGGTAGTGGAGTCAAACAAATCTTCATTCTTTCAAGTTCCTCTATTGCTTTATTCAATTCATAGTAATTAGAAAACCAAAAACTGCTCTTGGGAATAGTAAATCTTTGTTTTTTTCTTGATATATTAGATCTTGCTTGTTAGAGTAATTATTTTCAAATTCCTAGATCTCTACTGTTTGTAGAAGAAATTTCCTTTCATAGATTAGATTACTTCAAAACAATCAAAAACCCAAAAACATAGATTAAACTTGCATTAGGAAGAATCATATTAGCTTGCATTCATATTTCCCTTTCATAGATTAAAGAGCACTTTTCATTTCCAAAATACTAAAAAGCACAAAAACACATTTGCATTTCATTTAGATTTGCATGTATATAGAAACCCTAGAAAAGATAGAAAACTTGCAAACCCTCAATACCATCACGAGGTAAACCATGATAAATGATTCAATCAAACCCTTGATCACATTAGAAGATAAACACAAGTCAAAGCATAGCTAGACCCTAGGTCAACTAAATCTAGGTCAAAATCCTAAGTCTAGTTAAGGGTGGTCATCAAACATTTACCTCTATCTTGGCTCATGATGTGCTTAGGAGTGAGAGGAGAAAGGGTGAGAGCTATCCTCAACAACATTTCTTTAAGGAAATCAATCCACGCAACAATAGGAGACATTTACTTTACCACAACAAGATCCATTTGTCCTCTTATTAATAGAAGAACAAAGATAACTCCAAATACAACAAGAACTCATTCAATGAATTAAGAGACAAGAGGATATAAATGAAAGAAACCACTTACCTGCATCAAGTTGGAATAGAAGAAATCTCAACAGGAGAAGAGAAACTAGTAACCCTTCGGGTCATAGGGTTATCTCAATAATAGCTACCATCAAATGAAACAATCAACTTAGCACAACAAAAAAGTCCATAGTAATTGTTGACCCCTCTCCATGAAGTCCATCTCTCTAATGAGCCAGACCGCTGCCATGTGCATGCCAAATTCTGAGCTAACAGCCCTAGGCAATTGGAGTCACGATTTTGAGCATACATATTTTGGTGAACCTGACATAAAGTACAAAATCTTTTGGTTTTGTTGTTTGTGTTCCCATTTCAAATTCTTCAGAACTTTTAGCAAAAGCTTTGAAACATTTCCACACTACTCTTCATAGCCACTTCAGCCACTTTAGCTTCTATCACTTGTGCTATCATCCATTCCATTTGTTTTGTGGTGTCTATGGCACCCTTGAAAGATGACACAACCTGAATTAAACAAAGGGAATATTCCCTCAAGAGAACCAGAAACTCATTCATTTGATAGGTATGTGCTGCTGCATTCAAATGCACCAATCACCAACTACTATGACTACAAAGATTTAGATTACAAACCAAATCAAAGAGAATCTAGGTGTTCTCTATCTTTCAATAACCCATCTTGGGAAAACAATTTGGTGATACCAAATGCACCACATAAAGCTAGAAGGATAAGGTCAGAAATACATCGACCCGATCAACTTTCCACAAGCACATCAAGTACTCATCTTGATGAGGAAGTCAAATGATTAGAAAAACATCTGCAAGAAGCAAAAGATACTCAAGAGGCACTGAGAATTGTCTCGCAAGAAGAACAATGAAAAAATATTGCACAAGAAGAAGCATATCACCATGAAAATACTTGCAGAGAAAATCCTAGAAATGAAGACACACCTTGAGTTGCTACTCTTACAGAGTTAATCGCAACTCTAGTGCATAAGATTAGAATCTTGGAAGTAGAGCAAGCTACTCTAGAAAGAAGGTAAAAATCTCACAAACAGGACCAGGGGGCATCTCAGAATCTCCCTACCTCAATTACTATTCATGAAACACTAGTAAAAATACATGTTTGAATGGGAACCCTCCTATTCAGAACAACCAAACAAATCTGACAATGGGTTATCAAAAACCACCTACAGGGTTATTGCTATCAACCTCGCAATCTCAAAGTGTCTTTCTTAGAACATATCTTGAGTACTTAAAGGAGCCTCTCGATAAAAACATAAGAAGTGTGCATCTACCTCGGCCATTGCTAGATCTCCCAAAATTCAAAGGAGAGGGAGATCCAAACTCCCACATTAAATCCTACACCATGAAAATAAGAGAACTCCTCCCTTGGGATGGGGTTGTAGAAATAATCTTTCCAAAAACTCTTGAAGGCATAGCTCTGGATTGGTACTATCGATTACTAGAAGCTTCAATTCACTCATTTAGACAACTAATTAGAGAGTTTTTCATGGCATTCGACATGAACAAACCCATTAAAATAGGGATAAGAGAATTCCTCACAATGAAACAAGAGCCAAATGAATCTATAGCCCACTTTGTCACTCGATGGAGGTAAGTTATTTACTCTTCGACAAGTGCTCCAAACATGGATCACCGAAAACAATGTGACCTCTTCTTGCATGCCCTTAACAAGGACATGAGAGAAGATGTTTAAAAATTGCCATACAAATCCCATGAGGAAGCATTAGAAAGTGCTTTGAGGATTGACTAGGCTACCATTGATAGTGGTAGATAGGTCTGTAGGTCAAATGGAAAGCTGACAAAGGAAGACACAGGAAACAATGCCTCTTTCATTAAAATCCTTAAAAATAATAGGAGTGCAACCACATATGGGCTGAAAGATCAACCCCCAAACAAGAAAGTAAGAGATGACTACATTGGGAGAGATTACTATCCTCCTAATGTAAATGCCATAGACCGACCTAGGAACAATGGGTACTACCCTAGAGACAATTACCAAAATTGGAACCGCAATGGAAATGATAGAAGATAGGAAAGACCCCCATACAAATTCAATCAGTTTTGTTCTATTCATAGAAAAAGGGGGCACAACACATAATCTCCTAGAGAATATAACATATTCATAGCAAGGGTACCGGAAGACCAGCAACATTTGTTCATAGAGATGTTATTGAACCCACAAGAGGTCACACCAGATAACAATGATACAAGATAAAATCAAGCTCCAATAGCTCCACAAAATGCAAACATGAGAATCTATCAGGACCCATTCCCTGCACATAAAGACACAGAAACAACGAACTGAAATGAAATAGCTCAAAGTAGTAACCCTGAAGTCCCTTTGGAACTAGGACATAAAGGAGAATCTAGGATGATGGGATTAGTCGAGATTATACACAATGGAGAAGAGTAAGACCATGAGCATGAAAGAGAGAAAATAGAATCATATAGAGGTATTATTTTGGTAGTGGAACCTATACCAACTTTGATTATACCTTATGAACTAATAGAAGATTTAAAGAAGACATATGTCTACATTTCATTCAATGACTTGCTCTGGAACTTTCCTTCACATCACTTAGCATTACTAAAAGCAATAGGTCTAAAATATCTCAACCAAATTATGCAACCACCAATTAGGAATGTTAATCGTGTGGACTACAACATCAGTCCACCATACTCAAAACTCAAAGATCTAGGGTTCTTCATTGACCTACAACAGATGCCTTTCGAGGGAGAAATAACCAAAAAAGGAGACCCTACCATATATATTCAAGTATGGATCTACGATACTTGCATCAAGTGGACCTTAATTGATGATGGGGTAGTTGTTAACATAGTTCCTTTCTCCCTATTAGAGAGGGTGGCCTATGGGCACACTAATATCACCGCTTCACGAGATACTCTAAGTGGGCACGATAATCTAAAGGCTGCGACCATAGGTAAGATTACCCTTCTAGTGACCTTAGGACCTAAAACAATTCCTACCACATTCTACATCATAGACAAAGACACGAGATATAATTTGATTCGTGGAAGACCGTGGATACATAGGATGAAAGTTGTGCCATCCACATTATTTCAAGAAGCTCATTTCTTACACTTAGGGAAAGTATACATCACAAAGGGAGATCTAGAACCTTTTAGCATGTTGAAATCAAATGCACCAAATAAACATATAGGTATCCCCATAGACTATGAACTCCATACCAACAAATTGGTCATCCCCAATCCTACACCTCAATTGATATGCATCAAATGAATGGAAATCCTAGAAAAGACTATAAACACCATAGAGATCAAAACTTTAGAGAATGAAGACTTACCAAAACAAAAGCAAATGGTTCCCAAACAAAAGATAATTGAGATAATGGAATGGGTAGAGTGGGATTGACTACTCCAATTTCCCCTAGAGGTACTCATGATCAACATCCAAGAAGCCTACAAATTCTTCCCTTAGATAGGAGAAAAACTGCATAGACCTGAAGGTCTAGTGTTTGAGACAAGCACGTTAGATCTAAGAAATGCAGACCTGCACATTTTCTCAGATGCTGAGGAAGACATAACAGAAAGTTACACACCACTATCACTGCTAAGTGAATCTCATGTCCCTGAGACACTAGAAGAAACATAGTCTTATGAGCTTCTCACACCAATAGAGGATTCATATCAACCATTGACACCCATGGAGGAGGCACATTCTATTGATAATGAAACCAACCACCTCTTCCTTGGTTAGATCAAATGAACTTCATGAGTGGGAAGCACCTCTAGTACACATCAAAATGGTTGAAAGACTTCCTAATGAAGATGAAGAAAGTGAAGGTATTTTTCAGAGAGAATGGAAGATGAGAGCGGCAATCGTCATTGATGACCCTGTCATTTTTGAACTACCAAAGATTTACATAGGATATGCCATGGACTTAAGACTAGAACCAAATGGGAGAACAAGTATAAGCTTTGTCCTTCCTCACGAGCAAAGGCATCCATAAACTCCCCTCAAGTTGTTCCAATTTTTGCAAAGAATCCAAGAGAGACTAGATGTGAAAATCTACATGCAAGAATAGTTTGACCTATTAGTAGAGTTATTAAATTGTGATGGAGTTCTGTATTGGACCCCTTCTCATGAAAAAACCTTTTGAGACTTACTTCATCTTACAATGCCAAGAGAAACTACCAAGTTGGTAGCAATAGATTCAAATGACAAACCCTATAGAATAGGAGAACTGGTCCTGAGAAGAGGTAGCATGAAGAATAAGAAAAGAAGATGAAAAAGAGCTTTTTTAGAAGACTGGAAAGGTCCTTACATGGTCAAAGAAGATGACAGAAATAGTGCCTATCTCTTGTTCACAATGGAGGTAGAGGAATTTGGTGAAACAATCAATGTCTTTCACCTTAAGAAATATTATGTCTAAAGTCAAAAAAATTATAAAACATAAAATACAAAAAAAATCAAAAAAATGAAACTGTCAAAAACAATTTGTTTCTTGCATTTCTGTATCATTTTGTTCATCTTATATTATAGCCAGTGACTTTCTCTCGTACTATTTCATTTTAGTAATGAGTCTAAGGTTGCCTAGATATATGTCATCCTTTCAGGACCTAGAGATTCCCCATTTTCACAATCACCATTATCACTTTTTCATTCCCAATGATTCTAATCAAAGCCTAGCTCTTAGCTTTACATTGATCCCAGTCTTAATGAGTCAAGATGTTAGGTCTAAACAAAGCAAGTATTCAAACCTACAGTGTTCAAAGGAAGCTTGCAAGTAGACCTTCCCAATTCTTCCCTAGTATTAGAGAAATCCAAACTGACTACAAAAACTTTAGATGGTGCTCAACCCCTTATCTTTCTTGGCTAAAAACATCAAGAGGATCAAAAATTTTGAGAGGAACCTCTTGCAACAATATAATGAAAAATACATGAAATAACAGAAATAGTAGAACACAGAAGGAATTTATTGATCTTAGGCCACTTCGAGGGAGCAACCTCCTTTAAGCAAGCTCAATACAATAAACTTGTGGATGCCTTCATTGTCCTTAACACGTACTTATATACTAAGTCTAATCTAAACAGCTATTACTTCCCATGAATGTGGGATAATACAATATACTCACGAGACAACTTACAAAGCATGTGTCCAAATGTAATATACTAACAAAGTAAAGAGAAGGGTTAAACACGGGTTCCTAACATCCCCTTCCTCTTAGAAAAGCTTTGTCCTCAACGCATAAGATGTGGAAATTATTGTTGAATCTGAAGGAGTGGTTCCTTGGTAGCAATCTCTGGGTGCATTCCATGCCACTGAATTAATACCTCTATGATGGATCAGGAGCAAAGAGGATGAGAACCCCTATCGAGGATTACCTCTAGTGCCAAAAGGATGGATCCTTCATTATCTAGTTGTGGTAGAATATTTTTTGCTCTCTCGTTGGCACTAAGATATTTCTTTAGACAAGAGACATGAAATATTGGATGAACGCAAGAAGGAGCTAGCTTATGATCCCTAATCTAATCCTGGGTGCAAACTGTGTCAACTACTTGAACTTGTGAACTGCAGGGGGAGTATGGAAGGAGTGCTGGTAGTGCCTGACCATAGACTGCTTCATATGGAGTCATGTTAGAGGCAGTGTGGTAGGAGGTATTGTACCACCATTTAATGAGATAGAGACACTTTACCCACTGATGTTGTTGTTCTGAGGTATCACATGCAACCATAAGCTATTGAATTACCCTATCCAGTCCCTTCCAAATGAAGTGATGCCATGCCCGCTCATAAGTTTTGAGGAACCCAAAGTGTCCTACTGATGGAGACACATAGAGTTCATAGAAGACAGCCTACGAGATAGATTCCAACCAAATTTGGGACATAGAAATAGCTAAAAGAGAAGCTTGGTCATCACATGTGCAAGAAATAGAATCCGCCACAATATTGTCTTTACCCTTCTTGTAAGTGATCTCATAGTCATAACCCATGAGTTTACTGATCCATTTCTATTATACTAGGGAGGAGACCCATTGTTCTAGGAAATATTTTAGGTTCTGGTGAGCAGTCCTGATGCAAAAATGATTCCCTAGTAGGTATGGGTACCACTTTTGTACTGCATGCAAAATAGCCATAATTCATTGTAGAGCCAAAGGAGTAGTGGAGACCACTGATGGTTGCACTTGAATGGAGTGAAGCTGAGTGATGACAACATGTGAATTCTTCTTAAGAAGCTGTTCCAAGCAATGTGAAATTATGATGCTGAGAGACCCTGGTTGTAAGCCCTTCAATGTGTATTTGTGCCCATTGTCTGGAAATTGTATCCAAAGTTCAGCAAAATCCCATAAGATGGGTCCAAGTGTGTGTAACCATTGGGTGTCCAAAACTACATCACATCTGCCTAAGATAAAGGAAAACATATTAGAGCACAGGTTATAATATCGAATAGAGATACGTACATTGTGATACTTCCCTTTTGCAAGGTAATGTGCCCCCATTAGCAATCATGACTTCAAATTTTGAGCAAGGATGAACAAAACAATCAGCCTGTTTGGCTATTTGAGGGTCAATGAAGTTATGAAAAATACTAGAATCAATGAGTATTGTAAGAGGGAGA
This sequence comes from Cunninghamia lanceolata, assembly GCA_027924645.1. Taxonomy (NCBI): domain Eukaryota; kingdom Viridiplantae; phylum Streptophyta; class Pinopsida; order Cupressales; family Cupressaceae; genus Cunninghamia; species Cunninghamia lanceolata. Next base: position 6,225,948 of record BSBN01001807.1, read on the forward strand.
TACTTGAAATAACCCTTGATCTGCATGGTTTGTGGGGTGGTAACTCCTGCTATGGCATGGAGAGAGATCTTTGGGTGGTCTTCCTGAGAAGTAGGTTCAACAAGTAGCTACTGAGTTTCAACCTAATCAACTACTGTATCCTGAGCATCTGCATAAAATTTAGTTTTAGGTGGAGAATCCACATCCAAGAGATAGAGCTTTTGCTCAACACATCTATGTCCCTGAGTGAATTTGTCATCACAATTATAACAAAGCACCTTTTCTCTACGTGCTCGCATCTATGCTCAGTCAAATGCTTGATAGGAGTTGTTCTAGGAGCTAACATTCTTTGAGGGCTTTGGGGATCCATATTTCTGAATGGAACAAAATTGGATTTGGAGCTTTGTTGAGTTGTGATCTTGTCCTCCGCCAACTTAGCCAACCCTAAGGCTTCCATCATTGTGCTTGGATAGAACATTTTAACCTCAGAGCAAATTGCATCCTTCAAACCACTAACAAAACAACTCCTAAAGAATTCATCAGACAATCCCTCTATGTGATTAGCTAGTTTTTCAAATTCTATCTGATATTCTCTCACAGTGCCTATTTGGCGTAGTTTTGTGAGTGCTCCTCTAAAGTCATCAAAAGCACTAGGGCCAAATCATTGCAAAATGAGTTGGCAAAAATCTGTCCATTTTAGCTCTTCATGATTTTTGATGTACCAATGGAACCATTGAAGGGCTTCATGTTCCAAATGAAACGAGGCAAGTGGGACTTTGTTGACATCCAAAGTATTATGCAGATTGAAATATTGTTCTGCCTAGTATATCCTTCTAGTCGGATCATCACCATTGAAGTGAGGAAAATCAAGCTTTGGTCCATGGAAATTACTGGAAGAAGAAACCCCTATATCTGCAAAAGACTTTGGCTGTCATCTATTGTTCATGGATGAATGCTGAAGATTGAGCCTAAGAATTTTTTCATCCAGATCTTGGAGTTTGGTCTTGATGGATACAATTTCCTCCTCCATGGTTTTGCTCTTGCACGGGTGACAACCATAACCAGGATTATTTTTTATTTTTTTATTTTTGGGAATCGTTAGAAAAACAAGAATAGAAATTTTTTTAGTAAAGGAAAATTTGGATTTGGGCAAAATTATGATGGGTAATTAGGGTTTGACTCAGTTTTGGATAGTTCCTGAGGGACAGGGAAGCAGAAAATAGGGATTTTAGAAGTGGGGTGAAAGAATGGGAAAATTTGTCCAAGAGGGACAAAGGAGTAGAAATAGGAAATGAACACTATGGCAAAATTTGAAGGTGATTGGATGAGAATTGAAGTTATGGCAAACACTAAAAATAGACAAATGTGGGATTTCTGGCTTCGATAAGTGGAATTTGGGATAGGGTCCTCAAGGAAGGAAATATGCAGAATGGAATTTCAAGGGTTCCAGTGAATTTTTAGAGGAAACAGAGCTAAAGCAAGGAAGATATGGTGAAAAATTTGACTTTTTTTTAGAAACAATCTACAACAGCTCTAGATAGATGTAATTTGTGATTTATCAGTTGGCAATAGATATGGACCCCACGTATGTTTGGCTTCCTAAGGGTTCAGGGGATTCACTCAGCTACCAATGTTATCTAACGGCTTGCATATTGGGACAGTACCCCTCACTCCACGGCTCAGGTAAAACTGATAACTGCTTTGCCACAAACAATAACTCTTGGTTTACCTCACAGATGGAAACTAGTCAATCAGGTAGGGGCTGTTGCCCTTTTTGCTGGTAGGTCCTCTCAATGGGCCAGCTACTTCAGGGTTCTTGTGGTACTCGTCACAATAAGTTTTAGGGCTATACCCAGACACTTCCCACAGTTAAGAAGATAGGGATTATTCCCTGATCCAAACCTACAATTGAAATGAATAATATAGATGCAAAGAAAAAATAACTACTACAATAATCACAGCGCTTGGAGGCCACTGTGAAAAAAATTTGGCAGAAATTCCACCCAGCAAGCCCAAGAAAGTGCTCTGATACCAGATGAGAGGAACCTCCTACAACAATATAATGAAAAATGCATGAAATAACAGAAATAGTAGAACACAGAAGGAATTTATTGATCATAGGCCACTTCGAGGGGGCAACCTCCTTTGAGCAAGCTCAATACAATAAACTCATGGATGCCTTCATTGGCCTCAACATGTACTTATATACTAAGTCTAATCTAAAAAACTATTACTCCCCATGAATGTGGGATAATACAATAGACTCACGGGATGACTTATAAAGCATATGCATCCAACAACAATATACTAATAAAGTAAAGAGAAGGGTTAAACATGGGTATCTAACACAGTGATTAAGTGCTTGATGTGTTGATGCTTATAAGAGCTTAAGTTTTGGTTACAACTGATTCACCCCACTCTCAGTTGTCTTGTGCATTTCAACAGTCATATGGCCACTAAAGTGGGGGCTAAATGTTATGTTGGAAATTGTCTTCCTATATGAAATGGCACAATTTCCCATAGTTTAGCTCCTCTCCTTTGGTGACCTTTCAACCTAGTTTATTTTAGACCTTCCTAAACCCTAACTGACCTAGGTCTAACTAGAAGAATGTTATATTTTGGAATAATTAAAGACTGGAAGTGAAAAAGAAACTTGGATTTGGGATCCCCTAACCTCCTTAAGGTAGTCTTGATCAAGAAATCAGCGCTTGGACTTGCATTTTTTTTAAATGATCTACAATAGGATTTGCAAATGAATTGGGACAGATTTAATCTATGATTTGTTAGCTAGAAATAGATATGGACCATAGGTATGTTTGGATTCCTAAAGGTTTAGGGGATTCAATCAACTACCAATGCTATCTAATAGCTTGCGTATTAGGGTAGTACACCTCACTCCACGGCTCAGGTAAAACTGATAACCATTTTGCCACAAATGACAGCTCTTGGTTTACCTCACTGATGGGAGCTAGTCAATTAGGTAGGGGTTATTGCCCTTTTCACTAGTAGGTCCTCTCAATGGGCCAGCTACCTCAGGGTTCCTATGGTACTCCTCACACTGAGTTTTAGGGCCCGGGCACTTCCCACAATTAAGAGGATAGGGATTATTCCTTGATTCAAACCTACAATTGAAATCAATAATACAAATGCAAAGAAAAAAGAACTATTGCAATAATCATAGCTCCTGGAGGCCACTACAAAAAAAAATTTGACAAAAATTCCACCTAGCTAGCCCAAGAAAGCGATTTGATACCAGATGGGAGGAACCTCCTGCAACAATATAATGAAAAATACATGAAATAATAGAAATAGCAGAACACAAAAGGACTTTATTGATCACAGGCCAATTCGAGGGGGCAACCTCCTTTGAGCAAGCTCAATACAATAAACTCATGGATGTTTTCATTGGCCTCAACATGTACTTATATCTAAGTCTAATCTAAACAACTATTACTTCCCATGAATGTGGGATAATACAATATACTCATGGGATGACCTATAAAGCATATGCATCCAACAACAATATACTAAGAAAGTAAAGAGGAGGGTTAAACATGGGTTCCTAATAACTTTGAAGAAAGCAATCTAAAATTTGAGTGAACAAAATAACAAATTATCAAAATAAGATTGTCAAAAATTAAGAATTGAGAGATCAAAGTATCGCATATCGAGAGTTCCCAAAGCATTCATTTCTTGAAAAGTAAAAATCCAAAGAAATGAGAAAAATATTTAAAAAAAAGTGTAAAAACAAAAAAAAAGAGATGCAATAAAAGAGTGAAAGAGAGAAGATTGTTGAATGTTTGTACTCTTGGGTGGAGATCAGTCTAAGATTGAATCCTCAAGGGTTACATTATAACAAAGAAAGTAAAAAGAAAGGTACAAAGCACACACACACACACACACACACACACACTAATGGAGCAAAACCAAGAGTCTAGTAGTCTCTAGGATCATCTTCTACCTAGCAACCCTTATTCTTTCCTATTTACCCTTTACATTGGGTCTACATTGTTTGGCATCTATGATCTAAGTCTAGTGAACACCAATAAAATTTGTTACTTGTCTAAGTTGAAAGCTTGTCAGATTGTCTTATCTAGATAAGGATTAGTTTTTAACCTTTAGCAAAGCTAAAATTTAGAAACACGTTATTTTCACTCTTGCTCCCTACTTGAGTTTTAAAATCCTATCTCACAATCTTGAATAGGTATCTTATATCAGAACAACTCACAATCCCCTGAGTTGAAAATTGTATTTAAGAGAAGTCACATTGTTTGTTCCACATCTCATTCATTCCAAAATTAGAAAAAGAGTCTCAAAGCAGTAAAGTCAAATGTCATATCTCATGACATTCAGTAGAAGTAAATGTTTCATTTTAGTATTTCTTGTGTTCATGCATTGTCATATCGTAAACTGCATCTCATACATATGCCAAAAAAATAACAAAAACATGTCATTGTTATCATACTTACATCATTAAAAGAGTTGAAAATGTTAAAAACATAATAAAAATGTTCTCAAACCTCTTAAACATGCACAAGAGATGAGTACAAATATGATACATGAAAAACATAAAAAGAATAAACTTCATAGATACATCTGAAGTTTACATATACAAGAGTATCAAAGAGCTAGGACAAAATACTCTAAAAAAGTAGAGGCTCCCCATGCAAGGGGGCATGAGTTCAAGAAAGGAAGTCAAGGCCGGTTCCCTCTAATAGAACCCCCAGGACTTTGAATCATCTATCTACGAATGCCAACCATCGCTCCATGAGACCTATAGGAGCAAGGTGCTCTACTGTGAGGATGTGAGTGTGAAGGTCCCACCATACTAGCATCTCGTCGCCCAAAACTAAGATGAGCCATCTCTTGGAGAACCTAATTCTTACCCTTAAGGGTGTGAGTCTTGGCCTTCAAGTCTACATTCTCCTAACATCCATGATAGACAAGAGTGAAAATGTATGTGTGTTGCCTAGCAGCAAGGGGCATACCAGAATCACCTAAAAGATGGTCTTGAGTCATCCTAGCAAAGGGAGAATCCAAGCCAACATTAATATCACAAACAAAATCCCTCCACTCTCTGACATTACCTTAAAAAGTGAATCGAAAGAGAAAGACAAGTTAGTTCCCCATGAAAAGAGAAAGGACAAAAGTGTAAAAAATGAAGAAATGAAACTTACATGGATCACCAAGCTACCAATCAGGGTCAAGTTGTTGCATCACCTTATCTGAATGAGAAGGTTAGGGAACAATATGAGAACCCTTGGGGATGTATGGTGCATCATCTGCATCATTGGAAGAATTAAGACCCTCATCCTACGCATCCTCAGGTAAGCCCTCATCTAATGAATCGTCATCTGTAATATAGTCCTCGTCAGTGGAATCTAAATCCACAACAACAATGAGAGATTGGGAAGGAGCCCCTCTCCCTCCCCTCTATCCTCCTTTCAGAAATCTAATGATGAAGACTCCAAGGGTCAAAGGAGTCCAAACAACTAACCTCTATCCAATCTCACCCATCTCTTGAACAGTCCTATAGCAAGTGGACATTGGGGGCAAGTCCTCAGGGAAGTCCTCACCGAACTACTATGAAACACGCTCAACATGATGGGCCTCAAATAGACCATTATGATCTAAAATCTCAAATACTCCATGAAAGTACTCTCTAATCTCTCCATCATGAGCCTAGGATCCCTCCATATCATGCTAAGGATCAAAGATCATATCATCATCTATAAGAGTAGAGACAGTGGGTAAAGAAGTGTCATAGTGACCCACATGCATCCATCTGGCTGCTCCTAGTAAATGTTTATCTGGAATCAGAATGAGCTTGTAATAGGGCTTGATGTCCTCAAATATTGATGTCCTAACCAAAGAAGAGTCGCTAAAAGATAGAGCCCCTCTCCACAAAATATGATAGAAGTCCCTATAGACCATGGCTAGAATATCTGGTCCCCAACTATAGACTGTGCCCTCCTCAATACTACGAATGATGGGAGCCCAACACCATCTCAAATGAGCTAAGGCCTTGTCTCTCAATAGTCTCGAGGAAATCAAACTTATCAAGAATCTCCTCAGAAGTGGGATGTGAAGTCGAGGCACAGAAATGAGTTGGACTCTTGTCTAATCCCAGGGGTGACTAACCCCCATGAACTCTTCCCAGGATGCCTTGTTCTCAAAGGACTTGCTAGATGGAAGGATGAGAGGATGTCCTCTCACAGGAACTCCAAGAATATGATAGACATCAAATACAATGATGGTCCACTCCCCAGAGATCTATGGGAACCTGAATGTGTTTTTGTCTGTGTCCCCATAGGTTAGAATATCACAACATATATGCAGGACACATGATGAATAAGAGGCACATGGAAAACTCTAGCCAGACCTACTCTCCTCAAAATAATATGTTATAGTCCTCACTGCTAGTGAAGAAAACATCCCTAAGACTCATCTTTATTCTCGGCAGGCATTCCATCAGTTATGCATGTCCTGCCAGATCAGAAAAGAACTTTAGATTAGATCTTGTAAACTCATAAAAATCCCCAAAAATCATAAAATTACAAAAAACCTTACACAAAAAAAAGTGTATAACCCCTCAAAATTGTAATAAATAGGTGAATACAGTAGCCAAAATATGTTAGATCAGAGTGAAACAAGTGTCAGACAACATGAAATTTTAGTCAAAATCAACCCAATAGGGTCACCCCCAGTTGACCCAGGTGTTCTGTACGATCTCCCCTACGTGACTTTCCTAACAAAAGGGGTGATCCTAGAGGGAGATCCCTCGATAAAAAAATTCTCTAAAAACCTCATTTTTTGGCCAATTTCAGAAAACAAACAAACTATTTTACTCTAAACGATGAAACAGAGACAATGCAACAAGAAAAATTGACAAAAATAGACAATTTTGAAAGATTTTTCACAAAATTCAAACTAGGGTTTAGAGAAGGGTTTTTCACTATATGCATAGACGATTCTCTATGGCTGAAGAAGAGGTGGCCATATTTGTGATCTCCTTAATGATACCTTTCCAATGACTAGTCACATGATCAATTCCATTGTTGTTTCGCTCCGATCTCATAATTTGACTTGCTTTGTTTGCCCTTAGCTTGGTTTCATTTGTGTATTTTTAGATTAGTCTTTTGCATGCATTCGTTCATATAGGTCTAAACTGACAAAGGAAAACAACTAGTCGAACTTGAATGATCCACGGTAAGTTTGACATTTCAGTTTTGATTATTTGTTTTGATATACTTAAATGCTAGACTAATACTAGTTATTGTAGGTACAATTGTGGAAAAATTGACAATAGGTAAGGCCTAATTCGGAAATGATACCTACCTTTCATGTAGACTATCATCCCTAAGGGGGCAAATATGTAAGCACAAAAATCATGCATAGCCTCTACAAGGACCCCTATGATGATTTTAATTATTATCACGTACATGTAAGCATGAAAAATGTCCTCTAAGTAGCAATACTCTTGATGACATGTCTTCTTTCTTGTCTTATGTTGTTTCCTCTTTCTCAATTTCTCTCTTTCCCTATTTTTCACTGCTTTTCGTCTCTTTTTGTGACACTTATTGATTTGCATTTTCTGCGCTTTTGACCTTTTTCCTAAGCCTTGTGAGCATCTTGTAGGTGATTTTTCACCTTTCCCCTATGTTTTTCATTCTCTACATCCCCTAGAAGCCTTCTAGAGGTCCCCCCTATCCATCTCCCACTTTTGGTTTTCAGTTTCACTCAACCAATCCAAATCTCCCCCTATTATTTCTAGATCTCCCCTGGGAGATCCTACAGGTGCAAGTGGAGATTTGGATTCTTGCACATGACTGACCTGTTTCTATAGGTAGAACCCCTCCTTTTTTCTTTCTTTTGTCATCTCCCTTTTGATGTTCTTTAGAAAACCCTTTCTTGCCTGGATCTCCCCTAGGCGACCTAGGTTTGCCCAAAAGCAACCCATGGTCACCCAGGGGCAACCTTGTCACATTTCAAGCTATGGAAAAACTTGAGTTTCTCAATCAAATTAGTTATGTTTTCACCTATTTTTGTTCCAGTCTGCATGATTTTTGATGCCTAATATGGATTTGACTATTTCATGCACCCACAGATGTATAATTAACTCCATTTGATCTAAAATTAACAACTCAATCAATCTCATGCATCCTTTAACCTCCAATTTCCTCTTCAATGATAAGTTATTATAGATTTATCACTCCATAGTTAGCTGAGTTCACTGGGTAATCAACCTTGTTAACTCCCCAATCAATCCTTGTTGACTCATCAATCAAATGAGTTAATTTCTCAATCAATCCCATTCTTCAAACCTATAAATACCTCCTCCCTCAAGCACAAAGGGAGGCAAATTCCTTGTGCACACAACTCTTGCTAGTTTTTTCTCTCCAAATCAACATTCTAATGCTCTCACAAGATGAAGGTGCCTTTTGCTTTATTCATTTTTCAACCAAGCATCGTTACACTACTTCATTCAATGCCATTGTGCTCAACCAAAGCTCTCATTGAGCTCATTCAAGCTTCAACAAGCTTCTTTTTGCTTCTTTGTGTCATTTGTCATCAAGAGGTCTTCCCGCTGCTTCAAAAGGACTTGAGGTTGCCAACATCAAGGATTTATGACGGTAGTGGAGTCACACAAATCTTCATTTTTTCAAGTTCCTCTATTTCTTTATTCAATTCATAGTAATTAGAAAACCAAAAATTGCTCTTGGGAATAGTAAATATTTGCTTTTTCCTTGGTATATTAGATCTTGCATGTTACAGTAATTGTTTTCAAATTCCTAGATCTAGACATTTTGGAGAAGTAATTTCCTTTCATAGATTAGATTACTTCAAAATAATTAAAAACCCAAAAACATAGATTAAACTTGCATTAGGAAGAATCATACTAGCTTGCATTCATACCAGGACTACAAAAGCCATTGTGTATCATGTCGAAGGCATTTCCTTGGTTCACCTTGTTTGGAGGTGACCCCTTTGTGTGATGTAGTTTTTGGAAACACATATATTATGGGCATGTACTTTTGGAAAGCTCTCCTACATGTCTTACGAATTGTTCTACCTTAAAACAATTGCTCCTTGATAGAAGTTAGCAATCACTTTAAAACGGGGGCATGCATCATGTTATGCTCTCTTTTTGGTTACATACTTGTTTACTTGCATGGAGCTCATCTAGTGATATTCAGTGGTCCTCACTAGCCTATGATGCTTCCTCTTGGTCCGTGAACCACTTAGGGCAATGAAGTTGGCTAGCCTGTGTGCTTCATGTGACTTTTTTGGGTAACCTAGTAATGCGGTGGTCCTCACTAGTGTGTGATCCATGGTGGCACTTCTTTTCACATGACCCCTCATGAAAGAGTAAGCTAGTATCAGAGTCATGTGACTTGTGTGTTTGTTCTTTGTTTGTTTAATGTCTTAACTTATATTCATTAATGATTCCATGTGTTTTGTGTGTCTTCATCATACTTTCCATGCACTTTCTATGTGTATTCTTTATGTCTTATGTGTATGCTTTGTGCTTTATGCGTATGCTTCCTGTCAAGAATATATGCATTGTGTATGGTGTGTATTATGAATGCTTTTAGTACTACACCTATGTGTGAAATATGTTGCAATGTCTTGCATGTTTGAAATCCTTCTTGTTATGTGTTTGCAACCTTAGAATCCCAAGCTTGGGGGCTACCTATAGTCCAAAATTTGGTGGACTTCTTTGGCTTCAATGTTTGTGTGTCTCAAATGTGTCTTCTCCATGCTTTAGTGTGAGTTCAAACATAAGTTCATACCCATGCTAAAGTGGAGGCTAAATGTTATAGATTAAAATGTGTATACTACCATTTTACACTTAGTTCAGCACCTGGTTGGACCTAAAATGTTTCCTTTGTTAATCAATACCTATTTTAACACATTTTTTAGCATCAAAACAATAAAATCTCAATCCTGATGAATAAACCCAATAAAATTAAATTAGGACTGGACTAAGCCCATAGCATTTGGGACTCCCAGAGTTTATGGGCTAAAGGCCTAGGGTGCCCAAGCATGCTGGTCCCAGTTAGGATCTTTAGCCCCTCTTTTGTAGTGTCATCTTGGGACACTTCCTTAGTTTGTTCTTGTCATCCTTGTTGTGTTTTATTTGTCATAAGTGAGCAGGAATGCATATACAAAGGAGTTTTACAATTCAATTTACAACTAGAGGAGATGAATGCTAGGTTGTATAATTGCAAGTTTGCTCTCATATTGTGATCTTCTATGATAAAGTGTTCTTCATGCTTAGAAGCGTTATCTATATTTGGATACTATTGAAGTTTGTTTGCAGGTCTTGAAGGAAGTTCCAATCCTTCTCCATCACTCTTCTTGTTGGTGTAAAATCTTGATTTATCTACATAACCTAGGACCTTAACTCTTGTGGTAATCACTACCATTTTGATTCATATCTCTATCATATATTATAGATCTAGCCTCTGCCCTCCTAGGGCACACAGTCTTGGATCTAATCATCATTGTAGTGGAGGTGGGAACACCAACACAAGATTTGAATGAGGCAAGCCCTTATACACAACACAACCGTTTCCTCTTCCCTTATGTGCAGGTCAGAGAAGAAGGTTATTGGAGCCAGGTTTTGGGAAGAAGACAGAGTAGACAAGTACAAATTTGGTGATACTCAAGACTCTACAAAACCCTAAAAAGGCCTAGCATACCCAAGCACCCTGGTCCTTGGCATTTTTGCTCCAAGATCTAGGTTTTGATCTATTCCCTAACATCTTCTATACTTTTAGTTTTTTGATATCAATTTCTGACTATTAGTTATTGGTTGATCTTTGTCATCTAGGGTTTGGTCATTTGTGCTAGTTTACTTGTTTGATTTTGGTTGGATTTGGTTAACTCTTATCTATACAAAAAAGGGAAGAACCCTTGTATTTTGGCTCTCCTTCTTGGGTAGAAGCCAATCTCAGTTTGTGTCCTAATGTTTGGTAGAAGAGAGTTTTGACCTAGCTAACCTCTTAGGCTAGATCACTCTTTTCTCTTTAACAACATTATGATCCCAAATCCCATAGTTACCAACGTTAGGATCTATCTCTCCAATTACCTGGAATGTACATACTATCTACAAATAACGGTCTACTGGAAATTCTCTAATTACTAAAATAGTCTAGAACTAGGGTTTTTAGATGTCATTCCCATAGGTGCTAAAACTATCATTTCTCATGATTAGTTCCCTAGGTAGGTATAATTTAATGAGCATATGTCTATCACCTAAGCACCCTAATATGTATTAGAAAAACCTTGATTAAGCATTATATGAATGATGTAATCCACTAATAATTTTGTAGTTGGAGTCATACCTATGTTTTTCAAACATTTCCCCAATAATTATTATCCACAAATCTCTCTCTCTGCGATTCTAAGAAATCCATTAAATACCCTAATTAAAACCATCATCTATATTTACACACATTAATGTACTAGTAGATGTATAATCACAGACACATGATATAACCTAATAACCTCTAATATTTTTCAAATTCATCTTTTGAGAGTCTATTCCCTTACCTAAGGAATGTTTCTAGATGAAATAAGATCATTTGGAAATTCTAAATTCTTTTTAAAACAAGGAAACGAGATACTTTCTAAGATGGATGAATTTGATTAAATCTTGTTAGTTTGTGCCCGAGGGAGATTACTCGTCCCTCAAAATTAATCATCAAGATGTTCCCTATTACTCCTTAGCGATTTATACAGATGATGCCCAAATGTCATTGTTGTATCTATGTTAGGCATAAGTGTAGTAGTTCAACGCGACTACATTACCTGTAAATGCAAACCAGAGGCACCGTCAAAATTGAACACTTGATTTGGTTTTTGGTTTTCTCTTTATTGAGTTGATGGAATTGAAAAGAATGAACATAAAACATTGTAACAACATTATGCTTTATTCCACACACTTACAAACCATTTGGAGAAAGGTTAACAAATTGTTGTTCACATTCAACTAATCGCAATCAAAGTTAGAAAATCATTTCAAAACAAAGTAAATTAACATAGTTGTTCATCTTCAACTAATTACTATTAAGTGTTAAGAAAATAAAAATTTTGTAAGAATTCCTAGCTTAATAGTTTGTTAACTAAAATTTGTGAATAAGACTTAAAATTGAGCATAGTAACTATAGTAAAACATTAAGTTCACTTTACTTTTAACTTAGTTGTTTGATTGAGATTGGGTCAATTTTTTCAATTACCATTTGATAAAATTGTACGTTATAGTTCTATCTAATTTATTCCTACAATTGCATATTGATTGAATTCAGTTACACATATACTTTATCTATTAGATTGTAATTCAACTTTAATTTTAACTATGTAATGAAATGCATAACTTCACAAATTCTTTCTTAACCATTGTAAACTAATAAAATTCAATAAGAGAATCATAAATTGCCCTTTCCATTGAAACTATTTAACTTAATAATAATCAAAACTTACCTAGCTAATTAAACTCAACAGGGATAAATTGGTCCATCTATTACAAATATTGAAAATAATGATTAAAACTAATTAAACTCAACAAGGATAAACTTGTCCATCCATTACAACTATTGATTTTAATAATTAAAACTTACCTAACTAATTAAACTCCACAATTTGATAAATTTGTCCATCCATTTCAACTATTTAACTTATTAATAATAATTAAAACTTACCTAACTAATTAAATTCAACAAGGATAAACTTGTCCATCCATTACAACTAATTAATTTAATAATAATTAAAACTCACCTAACTAATTAAATTCAACAAGGATAAATTTGTCCATCCATTAAAACTATTTAACTTAATAATAAGAATTAAAACTTACCAAACTAATTAAACTCAATAATGATAAATTTGTCTATCCATTACAACTATTTACAATAATGATTAAAACTAATTGATTCAATGTGGTTTAATGAGTTAATTATCTAATAAATCCATTACCATTATAAAAGCATTAGGAAAAGCATTAATTATTATTGTGTTACTCAACATTAGTAAATTGATCAATTTAATGCTTAAAACAAGTCAATTTATAAAGAGTAATCATTCAAAATAACCCAACGTTACACACACACACACACACACACACACACACACACACACACACACCACACACACACACACACACACACACACACACACACACACACACACACACACACACACACACACACACACACACACACACACACACACACACACACACACACACACACAGAGAGAGAGAGAGAGAGAGAGAGAGAGAGAGAGAGAGAGAGAGAGAGAGAGAGAGAGAGAGAGAGAGAGAGAGAGAGAGAGAGAGAGAGAGAGAGGAGAGAGAGAGAGAGAGGAGAGAGAGAGAGAGAGAGAGAGAGAGAGAGAGAGAGAGAGAGAGAGAACATGTTTTAACATCTAATGATGACCAAAATTACAAATATTATATAGTACTTATAAAGAGAGGGTTTTAACCCTAAAACATTTTTTTTTTGCTTTAGGAATAAATTCTAATAAAAAAAAATTTCATAGAAGGTTTGAAGGGGAGTCGAATCCTGCTGACCTACACAGTAGGTCCAATCCCCTTGCCAACCTACATAGTAGGCGGCCAAGGGGTCAGATTGCATGTGCAGGTCATGGCCCCAAAGAAGGGGGTGGTTTTCCCATGTAGGTTGTGACCCCTAGAGGGGTAAACTTGTATGTGTAGGTCACGAGCCCTATGCATGCACATATTCCAATGCCCTGTCTTCCCAACTGCTTCAATAGAAATTTTTTTGTTTAAAAATTTTTATTCTATAAAATAAATAAAATAATATAATCAGTATTAAATCATTAATATATATATATATACTAAATGTATATATTGGTAGTTTGAAATCCCTATAACAAACATATATTTTTTATTTGGAAATCAAACCCTAATAAAATTGGGCATGGTTTTATCGTGTAACTTGCTCATGCAATTGTTAGCCTAACAAAGAGATTTTGGAGCAAAAATTAGAAAAAGAATAGGAAAAACCAATTAAAAAATCCATTACCTCACAAGGGATGTCAAATCTTTCCACAAAAGAGTGCATCCAATAAAACTCTAGACCAATCTTTCTTCCTTCTTCTTCCCCCTTTTTATCCTACACAGCATTATTTAAAATCCCTTCTTCATGAATCCACGGAGTTAATTTCTGCAATCCCTAGAGGAGTTTTCTTGTCTCATCAAGGAGGTATTTAGTAGCTAACAAAATGCCAAGGAGCCCGTGAAAGAAATCAATTAACCCTAGTTCATTCCCCAAAACGTGTAATCACTAAAAACTAGTTTTTGTTATTAGTTTTATTTAATTTAATTATTCATGTACTTTTATTATTATTTAATTATTATTAAACTATTTCAATTCAATATTTATCTTATTTAATTATTCAATAAACATTTAGTTATTTTACTAATATACATATAATACTTACCAGTTAGATTATATTTAAATAAAAGGTCCTTATTTAATTATTAAATACTAGGGTTGTATATCATACAAATTTAATCAAAGGTTGATGAACAAATTAAAGGATTGAATTCAATCTCGAATCAAAAATTAATTTAGTAACCAATTTTTATAAATAAACTTAGTCAATTAATAAACAACAAACTACTAAGTTATTTATTCTCTAAAATTATTTGCCATACTAATTTCTTTATTACTTATCAAATTTTAGACCACTTCTAACATCTTTGTAATTTACTTTATATCTATTAATTAATACCTCCTATCTAGTTGATAATCTATCTATATGCTATAAATCAATTAATCAACCCAATTAATAAACTTAAAAATAAAAATTATTTTAACATTGACTAGTGATTAAATGAGCGTTGTGACATCATTTATTTAATTAACTAACTTATCCCATCAAATCCCTAAAACCAAATTAATTGAATAAACCTTTGTTTAATCAATTTGGATCACTAATTAACCCATCCACTAATTTCTTATAGCCATATTAATTAAATTAATCCCCTATTCAATTAATCTAACCTTTAATTAACCCATCTCCCCATAATGTATTAAATAATCTACATTATTTAATTAATTAAGATCACATGTGTCTCCACCTCACCCTTTCCAATTCATGCACTTGTCCCATCTCATACCACTCACCCATAAAATAAATTTATAATTCATTCACATGTCTCCATCTTCATTAATGCAAATCCTTCCCCAAAACAAATTAAAACCTCAAAAATATTATGAGCCCTCCATCTTTGTTGATGAAACTCAATCCATTGATTTCACTATGAAATCTCATCCATTGGATCTCATCTTTGAATTCTAACCATTAATCTAAAATCCTCCAAAAGCCTATAAATAAACAACCTCTCCAAGTATTTTGACTCTAACTAAGAAGAACAAAAGAAGACTAAGGCTAAAGCTCTAAACATATGCCCTCATAATCTTACCACCATCATATCCAAGTTATCCTCAAATCATTGCCAATTTATTGCCCTCATTATGTTGGTTCATATTTGATCAATAAACATTCAATTAGTATTGGGTAAAGCTACGATTTGCATCTGGGTGCATGCATTTATTCCACCTTATCAAGGAGACTAAAATGGAGGAAAGATTTGTAGGTATATCATTTATTTATGTTTACTTTACATTTCTAACATCTTACTCCATTTTATCTTCATTTGGGATAGTTGGTGGGACCAATCCATCCTTGAATTTAACTTTTTGGGAAGAATTTTTTGTGTGTTTTATGTGCAGGTGACAAATTAGCACTTTTAACTGTGGATCAACACCTAAGCCGAAAGGAATGGCACCTAAGCCCTTATGTTTAGTGCCTCTCTGTTCAATAATAGTCTATTTTGCAGGAAAAGTTTTTAGCACTTTATATTCATCTATTAGTGCCTAAGTTTAGCCTTTTAGTACTTACGCATCCTGTATCAGTGCTTGCATGTCCTACATTAGTGCCTCTATAGTCTATAATAGTGTCTTTCTTCTTATGTTTGTTGTTTAGAAATTTTGACATCTTTGTGGACTGACAATGGTTTTTGTAGCTATTCTAACACCTTTTTGCAGGTCTAACAATCTATTTTGTAGGAAACTAAGGGTTTTTATCTAGGCTATTGAATTAATTTTGAAATATTTCTAGCCTATAATCATTTTTGAGCTTTTAACATTGTATTTTGATCTAAAAATCTTTATATCTTGCTGTGATAATTGACTTTGTCTGCAAGTAATAATCTGATTCATCTATTTTGCCAAAAATATTAGCATTTTTTGTAGGGTCTCTAGTTTCTATGTTGGGATAACACCTTCACTTGCAGGTTCAACACATTTGGCTCTAGGTAAAAAGCAGCTATATCTGTTAAGAAAAATAAAGGATCAAATAAGCTACTAATCAAACATGTGAATGAAAATAAATAAATAAATTACCATTAATAAGGAGCTTCATGCACCAACAAATAACAATAGAGAGAGATTTTGAAGGGGAAAAAAGAAAAGAAAAACCCCCATAATATTATGAAAGATGGCATAAAGCCATGAAATAAAATATTATAGAAAGAGAGGGAGGAGCTCCTCAAGAAATGAACGAGTAGAGAAAATAAGAGAGGAATTGAGTGAATGAAGAGGAGAGGGCACTTCATAAATAGAGGTGAGAGGGGAGTTGCAATCAACTCCCATATGCCACCTTTCATGTGGGTGAGTGCCATGTGTAAACCTCATAAGGAGGTAACTAAATAAATCAAATATTCCTTCAAGAGTAATACTGATGTGAGTTATCCTCACACATGTGTGAGGATACTCACATAAAACAAAAAACACTTTGTATTTATAAAATACAAGTATTTAATAAGAAATAAATATAATCTTTACCTAAGTACTAAGTAAAGATTAATTTTTCTAACATCCATCCTTAAGCTCTACTTGGGGAAGATTACAACAAATCCATCAAATGATGATTACATCATTTTACATGAATGGCATAAAAACCTTACAATGAATAAGAATATATAATTTAAGAAAGAAGTTTAGATGCAGCTTGATGTAGAGCCAAGTCTTCAAGGAATTGAGTGAACCAACGTGCTTGTATAGATGTTGTTGAACAATCTGAACATTGAGCTCCTTTAGACTCAAAAGAAGTGGATTAAAGGTTCATGTGTTGTGAAAATAATCAACCTATTTCATCAAAGAAACCATAACCACAAATGGATTTTCCATCATTGGGATCATCTCCTAAACTTGAATTAGTATATTCATAGAAAGAGATACAAATTGCAGTGGATAGTAAAATTGTGGATCAAATGAATCCAAATTTAATTCATAAAGCCAATAATGTAGAAGTTAGTATAGCTAATTCAATATAGATAAAATAACCTTAAGTATTGAGGAAGAGTGCTAGTAATAATTGTAGCACAAATCATGGCTTATAGTCCAAATTATATAATGCCAATATATAGGCATAGCAATAAAAGTTCTAGGTTGCTTCTCACTACATCATTTGTTGAATTGTAAAGGGAACTTATATCAAGTTTACTACTAATGGACTTTGAAAATTAGTCCTAAGATCATAGTGCCACCATTTGAAGGTTCAATATGACGGACTTTGAAAAATAGTCCTAAAGATGGTTTTTAAAAACCATAGTGCCTTCATCAAGAATTATAATATCAAAGGACTTTGAAAATAGCCCTATAAAATGGTATAACAACCATATTGTCTTCATCAAATTTTAAGAACTTGATCCCAAATGATCAGTTCATCATAAAAATGTAAGTGCATACCATCAAAGTGGATGGAAATATTTTCCATGGGCCCAAAAAAACACTCAAATGAGGCGTAATAGGGCTCCCTATGCAACATTACTACAAATGCATCTTGTGCATAAAATATTTAAAGGCTTTAGCGCTCTAATGAGCTTCTAATTTCTCAAAAATTATAACAAATAAATGAGGTATAATAAAATATTAGATTCCCTTTATCAAAACAACATAATTGTAGTTGAGAATGAAACTCTAGACTTGTTTTAAATATTGTGATAAATCAAGACTTAGGTAGTCAAATCAAGATTGTGAGAGTTAAATAAATAAATAATAAAAAGATATTACCATAAAGTAGAAGCAAATCTGCAAGCATGCACCAAAAGAACAACATGGAGACAAGAGATTTTGAAGAATTTTCATATTACACAGATCGGATTTATTCTAGCCTTTTAAAAAAAAATATTTAAATTTAAAATAGATTATAGATCATGCATGCAACAAAAAAAATTGAGCATGCATGGGAATTTTTAACTAAAATTTAAAAATTTTAAACTCTTGATTAGAATGCTGAAATTTTTGCAGAGATATGGAAAAAAAATAATTTTAAAAATAAAAAATACTATTATTTTAAAAAGATCATATAGATCCCATACAATTTTTTTATTTTAACATATATAAATTCAACATGCACAAACATTTTATTAAAAAAAAGCAGAGATAGAGAAAGCAAGGCTTAGGGGCCCTAAATTTTTTTAACACAGATCAACTTAGCAAATAATTGAATGTGCATATCTAGAAAAATTTCTTCCACAACCCTTGCAAAAAAAAATTGCATGTTAATGGGTTAGGAAAATAAAATTTTTAAAAGAAAGATATATTGTTTTTAATAGAATATCTGTTGGAAGATCTCATATTTTTAAAAAAAAATTGGCTGCAAAAAATTTTAATTAATCAGTTGCATGCAAATGTGTTTGAAAAAATGAAACTGAAAGCGTAAAACCCTTCATTAAAAAAAAATGATCTCAAATCTGCAAAAAAAATAAAATTACTCTTCTCTCCTTGACTCTTCATCTAAATGCTGCTCATAGAAAAATGTTGCTCAAAGAAAAATACATTCACACAAAGATTAGGAGAACCTGCTCTGATACCATGTTAAGAAAAATAAAGGATCAAATAAGCTACTAATCAAACATGTGAATGAAATAAATAAATAAATAAATAAATTACCATTAATAAGGAGCTTCATGCACCAACAAATAACAATAGAGAGAGAGATTTTTAAGGGGGAAAAAACAAAGAAAAAACCCTCGTAATATTATGAAAGATGGCATAAAGCCATGAAATAAAATATTACAGAGAGAGAGGGAGGATCTCCTCAAGAAATGAACAAGAAGAGAAAATAAGAGAGGAATTGAGTGAATGAAGAGGAGAGGGCAGCTCATAAATAGAGGTGAGAGGGGAGTTGCAATCAACTCCCATGTGCCACCTTTCATGTGGGTGAGTACCAAGGGTAAACCTCATAAGGAGGTAACTAATAAATCAAATATTCATTCAAGAGGAATATTGACATGTGTTATCCTCACACATGTGTGAGGATACTCACATAAAACAAAAAATACTTTCTATTTATAAAATACAAGAATTTAATAAGAAATAAATATAATCTTTACCTAAATACCAAGCAAAGATTATTTTTTCTAACAATATCACTGTGTCTTAGCACCTATGTATTTATATTAGTTCTTAGGTTTCTTTGTTTACATTTGATGTCTATCAGCACTTCCGAAGTCTTCTTTTAGCATCTAAGATTTATTATTTAGCACTGAAGCCAAATCTATTAGTGCTTCCCTATATTCTGTCAGCACTTTAGTAGCTTTTGTTAGTGCTTAAGAGTCTTATGGTAGCACAGAAGTGGCTTTTAGTTGTGCTTTAGAAGTCTCTATCAGCGCTTTTGTCTGATTAGAATTTATCTTATCTTTTGGACACTAATCTAGTTTTTTCCAACTCTTATGCATTTCGACACGACATCAGTTGCAAACTACTAACATTTTTTGCAGCCCCATGGTCAAAGTTTACTTCTTTTCTATTAGTTTTAGTTGCATATAATTAAAATAGAAGGAAAAGAACTTATTTGTTGTGTCTTGATTTGCACTAGGATGTATGCTCCCCCCTCACACCCTTGGGTGATCTTGGAGATCAGAAATCCTTTTGTAAATTTTTTTTTTTATCTATCCAAAGGAGAACTACCTTCACGTATGTTCTCCCCTCACACCTTATGTGATCTTAGGGATCAAAAGTGATTAGTGTTTTCTTCCCTAGGAGGCCTTCTTGGAGATACACCCACTCCAAGGGATGACCTCAACCCCATGTTATGGTGGGGTATATAAGTGTTGAGAGAATCAAAAGAATCACTTCAATAGGGATCCCATCCTACCTAAACTAAGCCCTCAAGACCCTTAGTCCACTGAGACTAGAGTGCTAAAGTTCTTGGTTGGATCCTTGGTAATCCCTTGTTCATAGATTTGTCCCCTGTATCTCATGTATATTGGGATGCCCCTTAAAAGCTTGTACAGCCTAGTTAAGACCATTAGTCATTTTCTAGTGTGGTCCAAGGGATAGGGACTGCCCCCTGAAGTTACTAACCATTGTGCCTCCTTGAAGTGGATATAGAATTCTTCTTTAGGTAAGGCATAAAATCCTCCAAGGAAAGGGGTATTAGGTGCAACGCCCTTATCCCTAGCTATCTACTCATGGTGAAGTGTTCATAATTAGGTAAGAACATTGATAGGTATTCTATTGTGTGGGCCCATATTATGAAATCACAAGTACTTGAATAATTTTAGGGACTGTTCATGTGTTTGAAGTGTCTTCATGTGACAAACCCATAAAAGCCTATCATCCTTATTCCTTGAAATAACAATCATCCATTGTGTTTTATTGTTTGTCAAATCTCTTGCAAAGAAATCCCTTGAACAAAACACAAAATAATTCATAGATCAGAACCTTTATTGCCTAAGTCAACCCTATCAGCACTTTTGCAGTCTTTGTTAGCACTTTCGTAGTCTCTGTTCATGCTTTCGTAGTCTCTATTCATGCCTTCGCAGTCTTTGTTAGCACCAAAGTCATCCTGTCAACACCTCTACAAATTAAATTTGAACCTATTAGTGTACTTGCAGTCCCTCTCAACTCTTTTCCAACCCTGTCAATGCTTTTGTAGTCTCTTTCAGTGCCTACATCTAACCTATTAGTGCCTTCACCAGACCTATCAGTGCCTGTACCTAATTTGTCAAGGATTGTGCCTACTCTATCTGCACCTGTGATTCACATGTCAGCACTTGTTTGTGCTCTGTCCATGCTTACACTTGATCTGTTTACACTTGTGCCTACTCTATCCATGCATGCACTTCATCTATCAGTGCCTAAGATCCCTTTGCTAGTACCTCCACAGACTCTGATAGCACCTTCACCTGTAACCTTAGACAGTTGAACACAATGAATTTCCAATCATAAATTTGACTGTCCTTAAGACTCTAGCAGACTTTGAAAGTGACCTAAGACCATCCATGTCAAATTTCACTAAACCATCCCTCCATAAAGTCATCCATTTCATCAAAATTTTCATCCCCTAATCATCCCACTTTCTAATTGAAGACCTTAGAAACTTTGATCATATAACAAATTTATTGACCCACTTTGGACCCATCCCTTCATCCCATCAATTTAAACCATACCAAATCCTTGTCAAGACCAAATTCATCCCCTATCAAAACAAAGCTTCCATCTCATCAAATGAAATCATGTTTTAACCAAATCTACCTAAAACCAAAATATTGGCTAAAGTTAAATCTATATCTTATTATCATCCCCTCATTTAAATTGAGCTTAAGAACTTGTCTACCTTAAGTTTTGTGTAAATTATCCTTTATCAACCTTGGATAAATTATCTTAGGAGCTTAGACTACTCCTAAGTTAGTAAATTCCAAGAATCACATGTTACATGGTACGTCTTGTCTATCTCAAGTGACACATCCTTGTATCATCCTTTTTCGTAAGTTCTTGTCTACCCTAAGTAGGAGACGATAAATACTTTGGTATCCACAAGATCTAGATTTTCCATAACTCTCTTTTGATTTTAATTCCACAAATCATCCCTTGATCAATCTTATCTAGGGTATCATCAAAATCACCCTTATCATGCTTTGACCACTTATCATCCAAGACCATCTTTGATCATACCAAATCATCGTTCATCTACCAACCAATTTCACTCTGTCCAACCCTTTTGAAAATAAAAAAAAGAATCAAAAACAAAGTTTAATGTCCATCATCCTCAATAACATATCCATTCCAAAGTAAATTTTGGTTCATTTCTTTGTATGCCCTTGAGCACAAGGTTACAAACCAAGAAAAATAAAAACATGGATGCCTAGTGCATTTGGAATGAGGGACACAAATGCTCAAATCATGGTTGATCTTCCCCATCCTTCTACTTCCCATTAGAAAGAAAATCAAAATCAATATCAAGAAGTGATGGACTTTACACAAGATCCTAATGCCATGGGACTATTAGACCAAGTTTTAAAATCCAATCCTAATAGATATCTAGAGTTCCTACTTCAAAATGGCCCCAAGTACCAAGTAATTCTTACAATAACACATCACAACCTTCCTCATCCAATAATACATCCAACACCACAACACAACCAACCTCAACATCAACTATTGCATCATCAGCATCAACATCAACCACAACAATGTCTAATCCACAAATCACTCTCAACATCCCAAACAATCCAACTTACACTAGCACCTCCACTAGAATCCACATATCAAATCAATTCCCAATATGCCACATCAACAAAACCCCCTACTTCACAACCACCAATATCCTCTTCCACCCAAAAATTCAATCACACATTCCTTCAAAACTCCAACTACTCCAACTACAACAACAACTGTCACCCAACAACAAGCTAGTACACCCCAACCACCTGTAACTAACATAATACAAGTAGTCCAATAACTGATGCAAAGGATGGATGAAATATAACAAGGGCATAAAAGTAAAAAATATTCCTTCATAGATATTTGTCCCTATCCTTTTGATTGCTCTCTTAACATGCCACCTTTCCCCAAGAATTTTGAAATGCCAAAATTCAACAAATATAAAGGGCAAGGAGATCCTCGAGAACACCTCAGGGAATTTTACATTTCTTTCTTAGAAGTCTCCTATGAAGATACCTATCTCATGAGGATTTTTCTTCAAAGATTAGGAGGTCAAGCTATAGAATGGTTCACACACCTTACCCCTAGCATTAAAACATTCCACGAACTTATAGAGAAATTCATCAATCACTTCTATAACTTTGAACATGAAATGTCTATGACAAATCATGGAACACAAAACAAAAGAATGGGGAAGCCTTCGCTGCCTTCTTGGAAAGATGGAGAAGCCTCACAAGAAAGCTCCCTTGGCCCATCCCTGAGAAGTAATTGGTTAATATGTTTGTAATAAATTTAAAGCAAAAAATGGGTTTCCACCTCCAAATCCAATGTGCCTCAATCTTTGAAGAAGTTATTGACAAAGGCACAACTATGAAAAGAGCCCTCACTACAAAAGGGGCTAGCAAAATCTAAAAGGAAAACAATGACAACAAGAACAATAACCATAAGGTCAACAAAAACAACAATAACAATAATAACAACCAATCCTATGAAAAACCCATTTTGGGGCAAAAGAAAGAACACTCTCAATAATGGTGTGATAGATATCAAGAACATCCTAAATATACAAGCTCCACCACCATCTAACCCATCTACAAGAAACAAAAATAATTTTAATGTCCCTAAAGGACAACCAAGGCAAAACAATGCACCTAGAAGAAAGTTTACACCTTTAGGAGTACCCATCAAGTTTTTTTTGAATAATTGGTTAAAGATAGCTTAATCCAATTACCCACTATTCGTCCCTACAATGATAATCAATTTAAACCCTAATGGTTCAACAAAAATTCCTATTATGAATACCATAGGGTAAAAGGCCACAAAACACCTCATTACATGAGACTAAAGAACTGTATACAAGATCTCATAGACCATGGTGATATTCTAATTGATGATCCACTTAAAAGGTCACCTAATGAGAACTTACATGCATACAAAGATCCATTTAGTAACCATGACAAATGGAAGGCCTCTATCTCAAATCAATCCAATAACATTGTTCCTCCCCCTTCTTCTTTTGATTCCATTGTGGGTCGAATAGAAGAATGTGCCAACTACATAGCCACTATCACCATAAAAACCAAGAATCTTAATTGTGCTATCACCACTCACCATGGCCACATCACCATTTAAAGAGCCTCATCCAAAGCGCCACCCATAACCACCACATCCTCAAACAAATACAACATCCTTGATCACCTTAGAAAAACTCCAACCCAAATCTCTATTTTGGAGTTACTCCACATTTAACCTGTCCACAAAGAAGTCCTTGATAAATCTTTACAAGAAACTCATGTCCCTAATGATATTAATGTAAATCAATTTCAAGCCATGGTGGGACATCTTTCCTCACCACTTCACCTCACCTTTTCTAAAATAGATTTATCCACATATGAACTATCCCCTAATAACACCTTACACATTGCAGTTCACATCCATAGGCATTCCATTAAATGAGTCTTGATAGATGGTGGGTCAGGCCTAAATATGTGCACTCTAAAATTAACAAAAACACATGGGATACTTTGATGAGGTTGTAGACTCACATAAAAGCATCACAATCAAGGGTTATGATGACATAGAGTGCCAACCAGAAGGAATAATCAAGCTACGTGTAGAAACCTGAAAATGACTTGATCCCACAAGCCACATTCTCATATCATCACTATACTAAATATCCCTTCCACAAATTAATTAAATAAAATAAAATTTAATTATTTTATCCCTAGCCATTCATCACCAATTCATCTCTAGTAATGAATTAATTCATTTAATATATTACTAAACCTTACAACATCATTCACAATTAATTAAATAAATAGATTAATATTTATTTAAAGGCAATTTCCCTCATCCCCTAAACAAGATTAACTAAATAAAACATGTTTATTTAAATAATCTCCCCTAGCCTAATTGATTAAATATCAATTATTTAATTAACTACTCTAACCTACCTAGCCCCTAGACCTGAATTAATTAAATAAATCCTTATTTAATTAATTTTAATCACTAACTAATCCACTCACTAATTTTCTACAGCCACATTATTTAAGTTAAACACTTAATTAAGTGGTTCAAACCTTTCTTAAAACCTATCCCCACACCCTTTGAATAAAAAGTAAATTTTTATTCAAAGGGGTCACATGACCCTTCCACCTCACCTTTCCTCTTTCATGTTAGAGGTCTTTTTAATGGAAAGAGCTCACACGTGTTTTCCAAATGCACATATGTCACATGTCTTCACACTCACCCATAAACCATAATTTTTTATTCCACCTCCTCCCAAGGAAATTATTTTTTTATTTCCTCACAAGTCTTAATCAAACCCTTCCCAAGGTGAATTAAAAATTTGCAAATAATCTCATCCATCTATTTTTGTTGATGGAATTTTAGCCCTCCATCTTATCTCTTCATCTCCACCCTTGGATTTGAACT
Source organism: Cunninghamia lanceolata (assembly GCA_027924645.1). NCBI lineage: Eukaryota > Viridiplantae > Streptophyta > Pinopsida > Cupressales > Cupressaceae > Cunninghamia > Cunninghamia lanceolata. Next base: position 6,251,351 of record BSBN01001807.1, read on the forward strand.
TTCAATCTTAACCATTGATCTCAAATCCCCTCCAAAATGCCTATAAATATAAGGCTCTCCCAAACATTTTTATAGCACTTCTTATCCTAATGTTATGCTATCCAAATCTCTTCTCAATCTCATCTCTTCTCATCTCATCTTATCCTTATCATGTAAAAATCATGCTATCCACTTATCCTAAATCCTCATCCAATCTATATTGTGTTGGTCTATCATGAGCAATCCACATACATACTATCCACTTGGGTATAGCTAGGAGAGCTTGGGTGCACTTCTCCTCATCCTTATCAAGTAGTGAAGGAGATTTCAAGGCTCTTGGAAGGTATAATGCTTATGTTTTAGTTTCATTTCATGTTTTTGTGTTCTTTCAATCTATTTCATCTTCATTTGGCATGCCTGGTGGGACCTCTAGTCCTAAACTAATCTTTTTTGTGAGTTTTGTGTAAGATTTTATTATGTAGGTCACTTTAGCATAGTTAGTCTCTGTAATTGTGCATTCTGATCTGGGTTTAGCATCTTCTGCATATGTTTCAGTGCCATTAGTATTTGTCTCAACACCATCAATCCTTGTGTTAGCACCATCAGTCCTTGCATTAGTACCTTCAGCATCTAGTTCAACACCTTCGGGCATGGCAGTAGCAAAACTTTTTGTCCCCAAAATCATTTCCAACTTCTGATTTTTCACTCATTGGTTGCTTGTAGTGTTTAGTATCTAGTTTTTATAGAGTCCATAGGCCTTAAAGTTTTGAGATATCACCTAATATATTTCATCTTGGAAAGAACACTTAGGTCTAACCTAATCTTGCATATCTTTCATCACTTGCTTTGTTTTTGGATTGAAAACTACTGCCTAACCCTCTTGAACTGACCTTGCATCCTATTTAACATTTTTATGATCATTTGATGGAGGAACAAATCTATTTTGTGGAGGTTCTTCACTTTTTGTTAGTTTAACACCTTTAGCACCCAGAATAGTGCCATCAACCTTTGTGATAGATAGCCGGCAAATTTAATCCATCTTTGTTCAATATTTTAGCACCTTAGGGATCTATTTTAGCACAAAACATCATTGTTTTAGTGTCTTAGGTTTCTTCTTTAGCACCTTATGCTTCTATTTCAGCACATCTAGTATCTATTTTAGCACTTTTTGTCTATTTATTAGCACATTTATCCTTTGTTTCAACACCTTCTATCTGACACATTTTGCAAGGTTTTGTAGGGGTCTAACTCATTCTTACAGGTATTAGAAATGTTTATCCAAGTATCATTATCCAAACTACTAACATTTTTTGTGCAGATTCACAACCAAAGCATCATTTTTATCACTATCTTTTAGTTGCACTAAGGTTAAAGTAGGGGTGAATTTATCTTTCTTGTCATGCTTGTGTTTTCTTGTGGACATATGCTCTCCCCTCATACCTTAGGGTGATCTTGGGGATCAAAATTATACTTGCAAACTTCTTTATCTATTTGTATCCTGAAGGGGTTACTTTTCCATGTATGTTCTCCCATTGCGCTTTGTACGATCTTGGGTGATCAAATGTTGGAAGTAGTTTCTTCTTCGGAGGCCTACTTAGGGATTTCATCACCCCAAGGGATGACCTCAACCATGGGTACTAGTGGGGTATATCAAAGGGGGGGAAAAGGAAACTTGTACCCTAATCTAGTCATGTTGTCATTGGGATAACCTTGGGGCCCTAGGTGATTCTGAACACAAGGTGAAGTAGTGCTTGCTTAATCGCTTGTACCACATCCCTTTGACAAGCTAGTGTTCATGGTTTGTACCTCACATACCTTGCGTATATCAAGGACTCCCTAGAAGCTCATTCTGGCCTAGCTTAAGACTATTGTTTGTTTTCTAGTGTGGTGCAAGGGACATGGACCTCCCCCTAAAGTTACTCACCATCATACCTCCTTGAAGGTGAGATATAATTTCTTTGGGTAGGGCGTAAAAGCCTCCAAGGAAAGGGGTATTGGGTGCAATTCCCTTCTCCCTATCTATCTACTTAGGGTGAACTGTTCTAAGTTAGGTAAGAACATGGATAGATATTCTATCGTGTGGGCCCACATTATGAAAAACACTCCTACTTGAATAATTCTAGGATATTCATGTGAATGGTGTGTCTTCTTGTCAAAACTTGTGAAATCCAAAAGCCAATTTTATCCTTTTAAAGTCAAGCCATTGTCTTCTTGCTTCTTTAATCTCTTGCCACAGAGTTTTTGGAGCCTAAAAGATCAAATTTCTACTCAAAATAAAATAACCTTGGCCCTTTGAATAGACAAGTAGCACCTTGGGTTCTCTTTTTGGCACTATAGGACTCTCTGCTAGCACCTTTTGTTTTTCTATTAGTCCCAAAGTATCTTCTATCAGGGCCTTTAGCTTATCCTTTAGCACATATTATTCCTCTATTAGCACCTTTGGTTCCCATTTTCAACAATCATCCACTTCATCTGAAGTAATCCATCTTCATCATCCAATCCTAATCCACTTCATCCCTAATCTTAATCCAACTCATCTCTCCAATCATCTCTGATCATCCCAATCCATCCTAATCTAAATTCATATAATTCTTAGATCATACCTTCTATCCAATTCATCATCCGAATCATCTATCTTATCTATCTTATCTCCTAATTCTCTTACACATCATCCATAGTCATCCTAATCATCCATCCTTATCCATATCATCAAACAATCATCTTATCACTTTCATCCATATCATTCAACCCAATTCTAATCATATCCACATTATCCTTAATCAACCACATCATCATTCTAACCACTTATCCATATCATCATCCAATCATCTTATCACTTTCATCCTTATCACACCCATCATATCCTAGTCATCCCAATCATCTTAGTCATCCATTCTATCTATTTATCATCCTTAATCCAATTCATCATTATCATATTATCCAATTTCCTTATCCACTTGGTCACAAATCATCCAATCCTAATCTAATACATTTGTCCCTCATCCAACATCAATCACCCACCATCCACTATCCATTCCAATCAACAATTCCAACCACTGATCCTTAATCAACAAATTATCATTTGAAAATCAAAAATTGGTTAAGGACTTAGTCTCCTTCATACCCTATCAATCTTTCATCCAAAACCCCAATCAAAATCCCTCATCTTTAAAGGATCCTTTCCTTAATCCAAAATTATCCATTTCCAACCCATCCAATCAAAAATCAAGACCCTAGTTGATCATTATCAACCTTTATCCAAACTTGCTTAAGAACGTTAGTCTCTCTTAAGTAAGTCATCCAATAAAATCTCATCAATTCCTACTTAAGAACATAAGGCTATCTTAAGTAGAAATCAAGTCAATCCAATCAACTCTCTTGCTTAAGCTCGTTAATCTACCTTAAGTATAGAGAATCATCCATCATTCAAAGTAAATCAAATCATTCTAAGGTATTGAAATTTGATTCCCAACCTACATCACAATCATCCATTATCCTACATCATCACTTATCTATCCAAGACCATGGATCCTTATGAAGCAATGCAACAATTACAAAGACTCAAACATATCTATGAGGGTTTTGATCCTATCACTAAGGAAAAAAGCAGAATTGTCGTTTAAGTAGAAATCAAGTCAATCCAATCAACTCTCTTGCTTATTCTCATTAGTCTACCTTAAGTATAGAGAATCATCCAACCTTCAAAGAAAATCAAATCATTCTAAGGTCTTGAAATTTGATTCCTAACCTACATCACAATCATCCATTATCCTACATCATCACTTATCCATCCAACGCCATGGATCATTATGAAGCAATGCAACAATTACAAAGAATCAAACATACCTATGAGGGTTTTGATCCTATAACTAAGGAAAAATGCAAAAATGTCATTAGTGATATCCCCTTAGCACATTTCATCATTGGAGATTCCCAAGATCCTATCACATACACATCACCATCCTATATGTCATCTCCATAAACTTCATGTCAAACTTCATCCCCTTATGTGACTGCATCAACCTAATATCAACCTTCATCTCCTTATGTGACAATGCATTCATACCCATCCAACCTATCAATACCTCCAACCTACCCATCCCCCAATCATTACTATGCTACTTTTGATCAAGGGAACACCAACCTAGCACACAATCATACCAAACAACTTAGGGCCAAAATTGAATGCTTACATGCACAACCATTTCCCTATGTGAATCGCCACCTTCTATTCCCAATCCTCCAATCCCTCCATCACAATACCCCTCCAATCCTATCAACCTTAATCCCTTACCCTATGTATCTGACAATCCAACAATCCCTATATTCCAATCACAATATCCCTCCAATCCTATTAACCTTAATCCATTAGCCCATATATCTCCCAATCCATCAATCCCTATCATCCATCTACCATCTAATCTACCATCTTATCCACCATCAAACCTTCTAAATCCTAATCCATCAACCCAAGACTCCTTGAAGAATCTTCTCCAAAGAATATTAGTGAAAAATGAAAGCAAAATCAAAGCTATGGAACCCTCCAAATCCCCTACTTCTCTAACACCACCATATAATCCAATGCCTATCCTTGAGCCTACCCAAGAACCATCATTATGTAACCTCATCACCCACCTACCCAACCCTAATCCTAATCCTACAACATCTTCCATAATTATTGATCCATTATATTATCTACCTCATGCCTCTCCTAATCCATAAACCCCTAAACTCATGAAATATATGATCCAATGGCTATTGGCAAGGAATCAAACACAATCATGCATTGAAAAGGATCCTACCATAAGTGCAAGTCAAGAACCATCATGTAGCTATGTTGAAGATCCCATCCAAGAACCTATCACATCCATCCAAGTCACTTCCACTTCCATGCAAACACACAAGCTATGTCAAGAGTCAAATCCAAAGCATGTGTAAACATCAACCTCCTATCCTAATCAAGATCTAAGCATTTCATCTAATCCCATCCCTAATCTATTCCCATCTAGTAATCAACTTATCTGCACCAACCCTGTTACTTCTACCACAACACCCCTCATTGATCCCACACCATCTTCTATCACCTCTTTATTATTCCCCATTGATCCTCTATGGCCACCTACCAAGCAGATTCCAAATGTGTCCTCTTATCCACTTGCACAAAGCACCTTCATTTGTGGTGGCTCTCTGGTAGGAGGTGAACGAATGTCATCCACCACCTATCTTTTCCCAACAAATAATGGACTCATTTATTGTTTCCAAAGCACCAAACATCCCATTGTATGTCGTATACTTCAAAACATGAACTATCAATGTATCTTAGAGCCCATCTACACCAAATTCCTTAAAGGATCGTATGGCCTTTGCTATACATCCCAAGGAAAATAATCCACCCACACACCTCATAATGTCAATATTTATTTAATCTCAAACCCAGTGCACCTCATCACACCAAATCATATGTCATCATCCATCCTCCATCATCCTATCATTCGCAAAAGCATGTGATCATACTTCTCCCTCCATCAACTTTACCTCCACTCCTTCCAACTCCTCATATCCCTATCCTCAAATCCACTTTACCTCCACTACTCCCAACCCCTAATATCCCCATCCTCTAATCCCCTCATCCCTTCATCAACAAGTCCACTAATCCCCCCATCCACACATCTCACTCCCTTAAACTGTTTAAAAGTGCAATACAATTGAGAGGGTGGATAAATCAATTGTAACCAATATTTCAAAACCATTAACACATCAACCAATTAACACTAAATTTGTATCTTAACCATAAAAGCATGAAAATAGGAACTTAAACACTTTCACACATTCAACATAGGAGACACCAAATTTTTATGTGGAAATCCCCATAGGGGAAAAACCATGGTGAGTGTTAGCTCACAATATAATATGTTATAACAATACCGAAAATTAGAGGCTCACTGCTGAAAATGCTCACTGCAAGAAGAGGCTCACTTCCAATGGGGTGGTTCATTGCTTTTGGGTGGCTTACTACCAAAATTAGTGAACTGAGATAGTAGCATCTACACTATGCCAAGGTTCAGTTCCATTGAAGCACATTAAGTATCCTCTACTTTACTCTACTTTTATAATTCACAATTATCTTTTCATTTTTGCATCCATACATCAATTCACAACTTCATTTCATGTTTTTATACAATTCATCAACCTTGGAATTTACGTTAAGGTTAGCATTACAATCATCAACCTTCAAAACAATCTTCAAGGTCAGAAAACATACATACATACATTAAGATAGGTTTAGACCTAAATCAATTAGGGGAGAAGAGAAATGAATGCGAATCACACCAAGCCTTAGCTAGACTCAAATTCTTTCACGCAACACTCAAATTCTTCCATGCAACAACATGCTTCCACAATCTTCAAATCATAACTGCAAGTAGTGATAACACCCAAGTTGGCCAAGACTAGAGTTAACACTAAAAATTTTAGGAACACGCTTCATACACGATCTAGATTATACTTTGTGGATCAATCAAAAGGTAGGAACATGATCTAGAGACTCGCACAAGCACGTTACAATCACCAAGAATATCTGCACAACCTCTACACACTTTATCCATAAGATTCTTCAAACCGGAGCACTCGAACATTACTGTCAGCCACTGTCATAAAGGAAAGATCACTTGTGGAGCACCAAACCACAAACCATTTCAACTGAAGGCACATAACATCATCACAAACTTAATTCTAGAACCACAGACTATGAAACTTAAATGCAGAGCAATACAGAGAAGAATACATTCTCCTTGTCACCATTAAATACATAGAAAAATAATTTTTACTCTGGTGAATAGAATTCACTCAAATCTTCACATCGGAGGCTCAAACTTGAAACATAGCATCTACAGACATCCCTTAACATTACTTACAATCCATAGGAAAAGATATTCAATCTACAGGATATGCAGAGCAAAACACTACACTGCTCTAGTGGATAAAGCAATTTTGCATTTTGTACTAATTCCTCAAATACTTGTTTAGACTTATTCAAATGACATTCCTAGGTGTTGACATCAATGATAAACCTTATGGCTCATACTTGTAACAATCTCCCCCTTTGTCATTGATGGCAACACATGATGTGAAAAACCATTAAGACATATAATCTTGCTTTACATCTTTGCTCCTCCTCACTTGATGTTTTTTGTGTCTACAACTTTCTTCCTTAGGTTTTTCACATGAACTTCTATCTCTCTTTGACATCAATGGCAAAGGGTGCCAGACCTTTTCTTTCTCTTTAATATACAACTCCCCCTTTCATAAACACTTCAACACTTATTGCTCTTTATCAGGAACTCATATCAGCAACTTCTACTTGCTCCCCTTGAGAGATAGCCTTCAAAACATCAATCCAGATCAAAAGATGAAACTTTAGTCACCACTGGACTGATGCATTCCCTATGCATCTTAGTTTAGAGTAGGAGGGGTAATAACCCCTAACTTCTCCCTGAGATACTCAAAAGTATCCTTAGGCAGAGGCTTAGTGAGAATATCTACAATTTGATCCTTTGTAGACACATACTCCATCTTTACTTCATTTTCTTTTACCTATTCTCTCAAAAAGTGATACCTTATGGGTATATGCTTTGTTCTTGAGTGCATCACTAGATTCTTTGAAATGTTTATGGCACTTGTATTGTCACAAAAGATTGAAATTGGTTCATCATAAGAACTCTTATGCCCTTCAATGTTTGCTTCATCTAGAGCACTTGAGTACAACATGTAGCAATATATTCTAGTTCTATGGTGGACAAAGAAATTGATTCTTTCTTCTTGATCAGCCATGAAACCAATCTATTACACAAAAGGAAAGCACCTCCACTTGTACTTTTTTTGTCATCAATATCTCCATTCCAATCTGCATTTGTATAAGCACTGAGAGTGAAATCAGTATCTTTGGGATACCACAATGCTTAGTTTGAAGTCCCTTTTAAATATCTCATGATCCTCTTGACAACCATCACATGTTTGGGATCTTCTTGAAATCTTGCCACAAGACAAACTACATGCATTATATCTAGTTTGGTATGGGTTAGATAGAGCAGTCCTCCAATCATAGACCTATATTTTTTCTGATCAATGTTAGGTGATTCATCATCCTTGCTCCACTTGCAACTAGTTACCATGGGAGTACATACTCTTTTAGAATCCTCCATTCCAAACTTCTTCAACAATTCTTTCACATACTTGGACTAAGAAATAAAAATTCCTTTTTCTGATTGAGTAATTTGCAATCCTAAGAAGAAATTCATTTCACCAAACATAGACATCGCAAATTCCTTTTGCATTTCCTCTTTAAATTTCTTACACATACCTTCATTGCCTCCAAAGATAATATCATCAAAAAGAACTACAACAATCAAAATTTGATCATTATTGATTTTATAATAGAGATTAATGTCTACATTACCTTTGTTGAACCCTAATCCCATCAAATACTTTTCCAACCTTGCATACTAGGCTCTAGGAGCTTGCTTGAGTCCTTACAGGGCTTTGTTCAATCTACACACCATGTCACCTTTGTTTGATAACAGGAATCCTTTTGATTGTTCATTGTAAACTTCTTCTTCTAGTTCTCCATTCAAGAAGTCAAACTTCACATCCATCTAGTACACCTTGAAATCTTTGTGAGTAGAAAAATACAAAAACATTCTTATGGCTTCAATTCTTGCCATAGGAGAAAAAGTTTCTTCAAAATCTATGCCTTCAACCTGAGAATATCCTTTGTATACTAGTCTTGCTTTTTTTCTTACCACTTCACCACTTTCATTCACCTTGTTTCTAAAAACCCATTTTGTTCCAATCACATTTTTTATCAACAAGTCTAGGAACTATTTCCCAAGTTTATTTTTTCTCTATCTATGTCATCTCTTCTTCCATGGTTTTTACCCAAATTTCATCTTTACAAGCTTCACTTACAGTTTTAGGTTCAATCTGTGAAAGCAAATAGTAGTTCACTTGTGTCTCTGTAGCTCTTTTCCTTTTCAATACCCCTTTGCTTTTGTCACCAATGATTTGATCTTCAGAATGATTAATCCTAACATACTTGGGAGTCTTAGAAACACTTTCCTAAACCTTTTCTTCTTTATCTTGACTGTCCTTTTGTTCCTGTTCCACCTTTTCTTTAATGATTGTGACAATAGGTTCATCTAATTCATAAACTCTCAAATATGATGTTATTTCTTTGTCTTCATCAACCTTCACATTAGCACTTTTAATGACCTTCTTCAATCTCTTATTGTAGCACTGGTAGGCCTTACTCTTAGTAGGGTATCCAAGGAAAATGCCTTCATCACATTTAGTATCAAACTTGTCTAATTCTTCATCTCTTTAGATATAACATTTGCTTCAAAAAAATTTGAAATATTTCACTGTGGGAACTCTTCCATACCATAATTCATAAGGATTTTTAGTGCCATTACCTTTGACAAGGACTTTGTTTTGAATGTAGACAACAGTGTGTATAGCTTCTCTCTAATACACTTCTAGTAGGTTAGCCTCCATCATCATTGACATAGTAGCCTCTTGAATTGTCTTATTCTTTCTTTCAACAACTTCATTTTGGTCAGGAGTCCTAGGAGCAGACAACTATCTCTTTATCCCGTGCTCTTTATAGAAAATGTTAAATTCATTTGATGTTAACTCATCTCCTCTATTAGACCTTAAGCATTTGATCCTTAATTCTAACTCATTCTCAAGCATTGCCTTAAAAACTTTTAACTTGTCTAGTGTTTTTGATTTCTCTTTTAGAAAAGTGACCGAAGTCATTCTGGAATAATCATCAATAAGCAACACAAAGTACTTGGCTTCTTGTAAACTCCTTGTTCTTGTAGGACCACATAGATCTATATGCACCAGCTCAAGCAATCCAGTAGGAAATTGTTCTTTGCTCTTGAAACTTGTCTTTGTCTATTTTCCCAGTTAACATTCCCTATAAATAGTATTGGCAGGCTTCACCAATTTAGGAAAATCTCTCACAGCTTGTACTGACCTTATCTTCACCAAGTTATCAAATTGATATGACACATCCTTCTATGCTACAACCAACTCTCATCTGTCTGAGCCAACAAACAACAATTATTAGTTCCCCTCAAATGATAAATATTACCTCTAGTTTTCTTACTAGTTGTAATCACTATTCCTAAGTTTTCCATGATCTTGCATTCATTGTCCTTGAATCTCAAATCATACCATTTATAACACATCTAACCAACACTTAAAAGATTATGCTTTAGACCTTTCATAGAGAACATCATCTGTATTATGCTTGACATCAAAAGAAATAGATCCTCTTCCACAAATCTTAACAGCTACATTATCTCCAAATCTAACCAATCCACCATCATACTTTTCCAAACTTACAAACTTACTTTTGTCACCGGTCATGTGATGTGAACATCCACTATCAATGATCCATTCATCCTTATACTTCTCAACCTGAATAGACAGAGTACTTTCTTCCACTAATTTTTATTCCTTCACATAGCTAGTAGGATTAGTAGACATAGGTTCTTCCTTAATAGAAATAAACAAGCAATCATTTGCACTAGTACTATTATCATTATACTCATCATATGTTACACCATCATTATCAAGATCTCTTACATAATAGCATTTCTTGACAATTCTAGGTCTACTTTCAAATTTCTTCTTACCTCTTTCAATTATCTCTAGACATTTGAATGCATAGTGACCAATATTGCCACAAAAAAGCATTTGAATGGTAATTTGCCTTTGTACTTATCAGAACCTCTTTGTATTCTGTTTGCAAAGTTGGCTTCAACCTCATCTAGGTCATCATTAGATTCCATAGCATGTTTCTGAGCTCTTGAAATCTTTTTTGAAGTGTTGGATTTGAAAACAATCTCAATCTTTGGTAGAGCATCACTAAACTCTCTCATTTCAAAAGTTGTAAGCTTCCCAAGCAACTAATCCTTTGAAATATTTTTCATATTCATAACCTCTTCAATTGTTACCACCTTGTGACTATAGGATTTAGGTGGAGACCTAAGAATCTTCAGCACAACCTCATCTTCATCGATAGTTCTTCCAAGACCTTTGATTTCATTGAAAATTTCATCAACCTTTTGCATGTAGATTGTTATGTTCTCATCATCACTCATTTTTAGGCCTTCATACTTTGCCTTCAGATTTTGAAATTTTGCACTCTTCATAGAATCATCTCCTTCATACAAAATTTTAAACTTTTCCTAGATCTCATGAGCAGTTTCCAGATCCATAACTTTCACCAACTTAGTGTTGGATAAAGTGCTTAATAGAGCATCTCTAGCATTTCCATTAAACTCATACTATTTGACTTCATCTTCATCTGCTGGTCCATTTTGAGGAATAATATACTTTTTCTCTACCATTTTCCAAACATTATAATCGAGTGAAATGAGATAACTTTTCATTTCTACCTTCTGTATAGCATAATCCAATCCATTGAACTATGGTGACTCCTTTCTGTGCACCATTTCAAATCTACCTCATGTTGTTGGACTCTTTACCAAGGAACCCTTGCTCTGATACCAATTGTTGAAAAATCACAATACAACTAAGAGGAGGGGTGAATCAGTTGTAACCAATATTTCAAAATCATTAACACTGAATTTGTATCTTAACCATAAAAGCATGAAAAGAAAAACTTAAACACATTCACAAATTCAACATAGGAGACACCAAATTTTTATGTGGAAAACCCCATAGGGGAAAACCCACGGTGAGTGTTAACTCACAAAATAATATGTTATAACAATACAAAAGATTAGAGTCTCACTAACTTAGGGATCACTGTCCAAAATGCTCACTGCAAGAAGAGGCTCACTGCCAATGGGGTGGCTCACTGCCCATGGGTGGCTCACTACCAAAATTGGTGAATTGAGATAGTAGCATCTACACTATTCCAAGGTTCAGTTCCATTGAAGCACAATAAGTATCCTCTACTTTCTTCTGCTTTTATACTTCACAATTAATTTTTCATTTTTGCATCCATACATCAATTCATGACTTCATTTCATATTTTTTATACAATTCATCAACCTTGGAATTTACATCAAGGTTGGCATTACAATCATCAACCATTGGAACAATCTCCAAGGTCATAAAACATACATACATACATTAAGATAGGTGTTGATGATTATTTTTATACATTCATAACAAAAGTTAAAATTCACAAAATGAACCTAAACTGTCTTGAAAGATATGAAGAAATCAATTAAGAGTTCTTAATCCCAAGTTTCTGTATGGTTAGGTCTTGACCTGATGGACAATTCAGTAGGTTAATGTAAAATTGTAATATGCAAGGGGCCTTACTTTATTTAAGATGATCTATGACTCGCTGGACTTGAATTATGCAAATTGTTGTAAAGACACAAATTATTCACTCCTTTGCATAAATTTACTACTACATCACAAAGCCTTGTATGATCTATAATCAAACAATCCTTTTTCTTTTCAAATTGATATGAAAATTGTCAAATATTAACACAATTCAGCATGTTCCCTTCAAATGTAAGACAATTTCCTTAAAATCTCTATGTTTGAGCTAATTATTTCAAATGTTTGGGAAAAAGTTATAGAAATTCAACTTGAATATCACTTTACTATAGGATCTAGATGCTCTGTTAGTCACGTTGTGAGAAATACAGCAAACTTGATCAAATTAACAGACTAAATCTCCAAATGTGAAGCCCTGAATATTTTTCATGAACACACATCCAAGATTGCAAGCTTTTAAAGAGGTAGTATTTCAAATAGAAGTAAGAGCCAAAAAACACTTTGAAAATAGACGTAGAATCCCAAATTTACTTGTATTTAAAATGCGCAGTCATATATGGTTTACAATGTATGAATGACCTTTTTGCTTCATTAATCAAATCAACAGAAAACTTACAAACATCTTACAGATACAATAAGGAAGCTAGACACTCCACACATTCCTTAAAGTAGACAGAGGCGACCTCCTCCTTTAAACTAAAATACTTCTACTCAAAATGTTCAAACAAATTACAATTGCAAGCTATCTTTCAAAAATCCTTGTGTAGCCTAGGTACAAGTAGCAGAGCTGCTTATATAGATGTTGAAGCTTCATACTGCTATAGCTACAAAACTTAATCTATGGTCAAGATCCATCTATTATTGATTAAGGGTGCATATTCATCTCTAACTGTTTCTCAAAATATCTCAATGGTATATTTTCCTCCTCAAAGGATGCTATTGGAATCCTTTCAAAATAAGATTCCCCTTTCTTTGACTTCTACCTTCTTGTAGACTGTCATAGATACCTCCTTACTTGATCCTTTTCAATATTGTTTTCTCCTTTTACATTTTTCTACTCCTTCAAATATGTTTTGAAATTATTAATTACACCTTCTATTAAGGTGTGATCTCCTTCTAAGCTCTTTGTCCATACATACTCCTACATTGTAATTCCATCCTTCAATTTCTTTTCTTCTTTATCTAAACCTGCACTTTTCTTCTTGTATTTCCTCATCTTGGCATTCTCCTCCATCAATGAATCAATCATTTGTTTACTCAGATATGCCTCCGAATTTTCCATACATGGTGTAAAAATAGCATTGAATTCTATTAAATCCCTCTCTAGTTCATATGCTGGTCTATCCATGCACTCATGATCTAATAGTCTTTCTACTATTCTTTTATGCATTATGATTATGTCATCTGCCTTTTCTTCTAAGTCTTGAGCAACTATTATTCATCTTTTGAGATTATCCTCTTCAAATTTTAATTCCAACCCTGTGTGTGGCACTTGATTTGCCATTGAAAGGGTAATTACTCCTTCATTTATTAATGCTTCTACTCTCTCTTCAATTTCCTTTAACTGTTCCAATTTAGACTTGCATTCCTCTCTTCTAAATTGACCATTATGTACAAGGATACTACATTTATTCTTTTCCCTTGCAGCCACTTCCCATCTTTTCACTTCTTGTTTTATTACTTGTTCTCCTTCTTACATGATGTCCTTGAACCATTCTTCAAAAAATTTGGCTTTAAGATTCTTATTTTCCATATCTTTTATTTCATTTTTAGATACAACTACTATCTCACTAGGCAATTCTGGCACTATTGTATTAGGATCAAATATTCCCTTAATGAATTGTTGTAATTGGAGAATGTGTCCTTTCAAATACTCTTGTTTATCTTTATCCTTCCTTAACATTTCTGCCATAACCTAGTGTATATCCTCCCATTCAGTTATGTGTTGCTCCCTGGTTGTATGCCCTAGGTCACAATTAAGTATTTTATATTCATCTATAGTTATTTCTCCTTTTGCCGTCTCTTTTTGGGGTATGGCCAAGTTCAGCATCCTGGATCCATCTGGACCTCTTTGTATCACTGACATTGTTATGGCCTTTCTCCTTTCTTTCCTTGGAGTTGTATCTCCCAATAGACTTTTGATGTCAATCGGTACTAATTGTACCTCCTCCTTTTCTCTCCTTATTTCTGCCCCTAACTAGGTAGGAACCTCTTTTGTGCCTTCAATATTTTTTTCCTCATCAATTACCTCTTCCAGAGGTTTTTCTACTTCTCCCTGCTCTTGTTGTTATTGTTGTTGTTGTTGTTGTTCCTGTTGTTGTTGTGGAGGAGGCTGCTATTGAGGGCCTGCTTCTTGTATCATTAGATCATCCTGTTGTTGAGACTCACCCTCATTTTCTTCTTCTTCAATTTCTATGTCCCCTCCATCTTTATTCTCTTCCTTAGTACCTTCCTTCCTTGATGATTGCTTTTAGTGTTCCTCTTCCTTATGTGCTTGTTCTACATTTTACATGTTTATATCTTCTGCTTGTTTTTTAGGTTTACTTTCATTAATGTTTCCTATATGTTCTTCACCTTTAGGTTTCGTGGCTGCATCTTATATAGTTTCACCTTCTTTTTGTATTTTCTCTATATGTATAGGTGAACCTACCATTGTATCATCCTCTTTTGTTTCTTTTTATTGTTCTTTTGTGGTTTTTGTATTCTTCTCCTCTTCACTTTGCTCACCATACATGTTTAAAATGTTTAATACATCTACACCTGAGGTGCTAGCTCCTATTTCTTCCTTGGCTTGAGTAAGTTTTTCTTCTATTGTTTCCTCAGGTGCATCTTCCTTTTTAGACTCTTCAATTTTATGTGCTTCATCTTGCACATCTTTTATTATTTCAAGGGACACTAGGGTACCAAATGGATCTACCATTCCTGATTCTTCTTGTACCCTTTCTTTTTCAAACACTGAGCCTTGTTCAATTTCCATTTCAGCCTAAGTGTTTTCCTCCTCTTCTTCACTTAGAAATTCACTGGGTTCCTCTTCCATTCCAATTTCTTTTCCTAGATACATTTCTCTTTCCTCACTTTCACTGCTGTCACTCTCAATGTGGACAGCCTCAGTGGTTTGTTTGGCTTCATGTGCTTTTGACCCTTGCAGCATTTCCCCAGCCAATTATGTCTTTACTTGAGCATATGCTTGTCTCTTTTCTATTGAGGTGGATGCACCATGTATATCACTCAACTTAGCACCTACCTATTGTTCCCCTATGACTTCACTCATTTTTTAAGTCTCCTCTTTTGATATGCTTATTGGTATTGCCTTTCTAACCTTTTGTCCTATTATCTCTTTGGAAGCATGTGCTTCTTCTATACTAATCTCATGCTTAATGATTTTGCCTCTACAAATATATCAGATGATACTACTACTGTTACTCCCAATGCATAAGGATCCATCAGAGTAGCATTTTTATCCTCCTCTACAATTTTAGCTTCCACAATCCTTCTTTTCTTCTTATAGAAGCATTGGAGATTATCATTATGCTTTCTTACTCTCTTTTTCCCTTTCTTTGGATATGTGATCTCCCTCCCTTCAAATTTAAGCTCTTCAATCCTATCTTTTAACCATGTTTTTGAAAACAAGATGACTGGTTTGGACAATGTGTCCAAAGAAGTGTTGCATGGTTGTGACCAATCAGGTTCTACAATAGGAGCAAGCCTGGCACTTGCATAACTATGATGCAATAATTTATCTTCTTTAACCTCTGGAGGAACATATATATCTCCCATAGACCTCATTTGATCAACTGTTAACCTTTTATGAGCCCTCTTTCTTACCTCTTTGTCATTGTTACAGTCTGACCAAAAATCCTCAATATGAATTTGATGTTTAAATTTTTTATCAATTGTACTTCAAATTCTATGGAAGAGATCAAACCTTCGGGCCAACTCAAATTCTTCAAATCCATAATTCCTCAATTCATGTTCTAAATAACTAGCAACCTCCTCACTATAGTTGGAGTATCTACCAATGGCCCAAGGTAACTTAAGATTTCCTCTACTAAACTGCTTCTTGTACATTTTAAAGGCATTCAAATTCTGCCTCGAGAACTCTAGAACATAGAAGACATGATATTTCCACAGTCCATGATATGATTGTAAAACTTCTGGTTTAATCTATGTAGCTTTTTTTAACATCGATGTTTCAGATCACACTCCATGATCCATCATTAGGATGAGAAAGAGGATGAAATGGATCATGGATCATGGAGTGTGATCCGAAACGTCAATGTTAAAAAAAGATACACAGTTTAAACTAGAAGTTTTACAATCAACTCCAAAACAATCAATTTATCTGAAGGATACCTGGGTAGCTTGAAATGTTTTCCCTCAAATCCTTCAGTTCTGATATAAATAAAATGTTGAAATTGAATATACCAGGAGCTATGTAGCCCAATTGAATCCTCTACATCTTTAGATAACCTTTTATTAGGCTCTCCCCTCAAAATTTTGACTATGTATGTATAGAACACATCATTCACTAGAGCATACTTCTTCAATGCATTCTCTTCCTGTAAATCAGGGTAATGTTCATATACCAGCCTCTGACTTGGACCATTTCCTAAGGTTCCAACCCTGTCTATCCCATGTTTGAATGATCTAACCTCTGCTGCACATCAATCAAAAGGTAGGAACATGATCTAGAGTCTCCCACAAGCACATTACAATCACCAAGAACATCCACACTACCTCTACACAATTTATCCATAAGGTTCTTCAAACCGGAGCACTTGAACATTACTGTCGTCCACTGTCATAAAGGAAAGATCGCTTGTAGAGCACCAAATCATGAACCATTTGAATTAAAGGCACATAACATCATCACAAACTTAATTCCAGGAATATAAACTATGATACTTAAATGCAAAGCAATGCGGAGCATGTAATACATTCTCCCTGTCACCATTAAATACATAGAAAAACAATTTTTACTCTGGTGAATAGAATTCACTCAAATCTTCACACCAAAGGCTCAAACTTGAAACATAGCAACTACAAACATCCCTTTACATTACTTCCAATCCTAAGTAAAATATATTCAATCTACAGGATATGTGAAGTGAAACACTGCACTGCTCTGGTAGATAAAGTAATTCTACATTTTGTACTAATTCCTCAAATACTTGTTCAGACTTACTCAAATGACTTTCTTAGGTGTTGACATCAATGACAACCCTTACTTCTCATACTTGTAACATAAACCCCCTAAAATGCTTCATCACGACCAACAAAAGCACACATCATTCAAAAAAGAAGCTACCAAAGCACGCATGGGGTTTAAGAGAAAAAAAATGGTACCTCCTTACATAAAGCAAAAAATCCACAAAAGCCTAAAGATATTATACCATCCAAAACAATGAAAAATCCAAAAGGCTATCATGCAGTGAAATAACTTGCATAATGAAAGAAGATGATATGAAATTGTAGATTAGAGAAAAGCAATAAGGTAAAAACAAAACCAAATGTAAACAAAACACAAGATTATACCTCATGCAAAACCTAATCCCATCAAGGGAAAGAGGAGCCCTTGCACCCAAGAGAGGCTCCCAAGACCAAGATTGTCCCTAGACTATTGATTCAAATGTGAAATACCTTCTCAAATGTGCAACTCACTATAAGCTCAAGTGTGATTTTGGCATGGTAACTTTGCATGAAAATGGATGATGAAAATGACTTGTGAGAGGTTGTATTTATAGACTTTTTGAGAGGATTTTGATCCAAGGGTGGAGATTGATTGGAGAGATCAATGGTGGAGGATGAAAGTGAGGTGGAGGGCCTAGATTTGATCTTGGAAGATGGAGGGTTAGGAATAAAAGTAAATCTTTTATTCATTTTTGGGAAAGGGGTGAATAAATGAGGTTTGGTGAGATGGATTATTTGTGAATTAAAAATTCACAAAGGGAGGGGTAAAATGAATTAAAAAATCATTTGGGGAAGAGAGTTATGACATGTGTAAGAGGAGTAAATGTGATGTGTGATTTATTTGAATTTTAAATTTGAGGAATGTGGAGAGAAGTGCTAATGGGGATTTGACTTTCTTAATTAGGGTGATTAACTTAATTAATATGGCTGGAATAAATTAGTAGAGGGATTAGAGGGGGAATAAGATTAATTAATTAGTGATTTAATTAATTAATCCTAAGGCTAGGATGGGATAGGCTAGAGTAGGCAATTAAATAATAGCTATTTAATTGTCTAGGGTAGGGATAGGCTAATTAGTAGGCTGGATTAATTAGTTAACATGGTTTTAACTAATTAATTGGATTTAGGGAAAATGGGAAATTGATTTAATAAATTCTGCATATTTATTAAATCACTTTGGCTAAGGTTTGGACTATTGAATTAATAAAATTAATTCAATTTTGGGGATAAAATGGTGTGGATTTAGAAGATGAAAGGGATGATTAATTAAATAGAAATTTAATTAATTAGTTGGAAAGGGAATTGGTAAGTTTAGGGGTGTCGGGAGTCAGTTTGGTGGTCGAGACATTTTTAGGTGTCTACATTTGCCCCTCTTTGACATGGCATCAGGATCTAGGAGGGAAGTGGCGTCAGGTCGAAGAAAAAAAATGCCCCAGCTGTCGGGAAGGAGTGAGATGGATAAGGGATGCCCCCTCGAGAGGTTGGCAGGAAAAATGTCGATTTTATAGGGAAACTCTCGAAAGGATGTGACGAAAGCGAAGGTGATGGAAAAAGAAGATGGTGGGAAGAAAAACGGAGGAAAAAGGCTGGGATCTGCACCCTGGAGGGAGAAGAAAGGGATGGAGGGAGGACATGGCCCACTATATTAGGAAAAGTGGGCCCAAAGAGTGCCACATTTGCACACTTTGACCTTCTAGAAGAAAAAGACAAAGGAGAGATGGGCGAGCGCAACCCACAGTTCCCGCGACTTCATCACATCTCAGAGCGATTCCGAGAGGTCGGGCGGTCTCCCGAGGCTGGACCCCAGGTAGGGCCTAACCCGTTCTTTGTGATTTTTATTTTACGTACTTATTTTTGGGTTTCGGGAAATGGGTTAGGAGCGCGTGGCGCCATAGACAAGGCGGATTAGCGCAATCCTGCGGATTAGCGCTATTCGCCAGGGTAGGTTAAGGCGATTTTGTCGCCATTTAGGGGGATTTTTGGCGCTATCCTCTGGATTGGCGCCAAAGGCTTGGAAGAAAACATATGGCATTTTGGCGCCATAATATGTTTCGAGTAGCGCTATCCTCTGGATTGGCGCATTGCTGGGGAATGGCGCTATGCTAAGTTTTAGCGCTAAAACTGGAATTGACGCGAAAAGTTGGTTTGTCGCCAACGTCTAGATTGGCGTGATTTATGCCTCGCAGTGGCGCCAATGTCTTGATTGGCGCTATACAGGGAGCGCAGTGGCGCCATTTATGTATTGGCGCTATGGGTAGGGTGAAGTAGCGCTATTTTTTTTAAAATAGCACTAGGGACTGTCTATGCGGGGCCACATGATTGAGGCCTGTGAGACATTCAGAAGAAGGAAGGGTGTGGGGGAAAATGAGTTAGTATCTAATCGAAGAAGTTGTGGTTGCAGGAGACACAGCGGTTTATACTGCAGTCGCGGGAGCGACGAGTGCGATCTGTGGTGGCACTCTTTGATGAGGCTTGGCGGCCTCGACTGGCGAGGTTGGGGCTATGGACGGTGGCAGCGATGCCAGTGCTGCGAGCGCATAGAGCTCTGATGACGGCCGCAGTGGAGCGATATCGCAGCGAGACCTCCAGCTTTTTGCTGCCGACAGGAGAGATGACCATCACACTTGAGGATGTTTATCGCATCCTCAAGCTGTCGATTCATGGTCGACGTGTGAGGTATGACACGAGGAGGGGGCAGACTGCGTTGATCAGAGTGTTCCGAGTAGAGCACCGTGGTGCTTTCCGCAGACGGGAGAGAGATGGACTACGATAGGACACTGGCGGTGGGTGCAGATCCCTTTTCCTTGTTTCTATGTGCATTGATTGGAGGTGTGGTGCTGCCGGATAGGCAAGGCAGAGGTTTTCCTGTGGGGTGGGGAGGGATGATTAAGGGGATGGTGAGGCATGATGTTGTCTACGCATGGGGGCCAGTGATGCTAGCACAGCTGCTACATGAGATGCACACGGTCGTTTATCTGTATGATAGGGCCTTATCCACTAGGGTTACGCTACTACACGTATGGCTTTGGGAGCACATCCCTGTGACTCGACCGACCTGCGGCTATTATCGGCAGTCGTTTGAGGCATTTGTGTTCTTATATCGGGATGCCGTTTATACTTATACTGGACAGGTCCGCCACTGGCGGAGGATATTGGATGATGTGATCAGCGTGGTCTATCGTCCATATATTGGTTGTGAGGAGTGGCCTGATGATGTGACCCATCTCCCATATGCATTTCAGCAGAGATTTCTTATGGGTCGTGGCGACCATACCATAGAGATGTACCTACCCTCACGGGTTATGCGCCAGTTTGGACTGGTTCAGGATATTCCTCGCCAGATGGCGATATATGCTCAGACGCCGCAAGATACAGCTTATTGGCCCACAGCATTACACCCACAGGTTGCGCTGAGTGATTGGGCAGCACTTCAGCCAGTTCAGTGGGATTGGAGGAGTACAGTGGTAGATGCAGGTACTATGCCTGCCTATGATGCATGGTGGCAGACACATCGGCCCACCTGATTTACCGATCCGACAGCGGAGCTATCAGAGGATGAGGGGGATGGAGATGATCCAGATGGGGGTGGTGATGAGGTTATTGTAGATTTTATTGTAGAGGTGATGGATGATGGATCGGAGAGGGTGATCGCCAGAGATGGTCAACTGGTGGATGAGGGGGAGGCAGCGATAGCGGGATAGGGGCCAGTGGGGCAGGATATTCCGGGACAGCAGGTTCCTGCTCAGCAGGTTCCCGCGCAGCAGGTTCCAGCAGAGCAGGTGCCTGCGCAGCAGGTTTCAGGACAGCAGGTCTAGGCTAGGGGTGGACGGCTGGGTAGAGCACCACGACGACGCGGTGGTCGGCCGAGGACAGAGCAAGGTGATCTATCCCCATCACGGGTGGAGCAGCTGCGGGTCGGTAGGCATGACGTCGAGGCAGGGAGCTCGGGGGTAGCGATGGAGGCAGAGGTTGAGAGGCTGATGCCTCGACGACGGCCATGGGATGAGATGGAGGAGATAGAGACACTACGTGCTCAGGTGGCCAGTCTAGAGGAGGCGTTGGGGCGTCGAGAGGCTGAGTTGGGACAGCTGCAGAGAGTAGATGGGTGGCTGGTAGTTGCAGAGGCTCAGCTGGCTCAGGCCAGAGAGGATATGGAGGACTTGAGGATAGAGCGGGATGCAGCGCTGGTGAGAGCACAGCAGGCAGAGACTGCGTTGAGCAGTGCACAGGCTATGGGTGGGGGCCTTGCTCTGATATTGGCAGGGATGCAAACTCAGCTGGCCCAGGCTCAGACACATGCGCATCAGATACAGGGGCAGTTGAGCCAGGCACAGGGACAGGTAGTTCAGATACAGGGATAGATGGCTCAGGTACAGGGAGAGCTAGCAGAGGCCAGAGCACGTACGGAGTACTATCGGGGATTATACTATGCAGCCGTTCCTGCAGCACTGCGAGCACCAAGTTATAGCCAGGTCAGCAGGTCGGGGGCATCGAGGTCACATAGATCGAGATCTATGCAGTCAGTATAGCAGATGATGCCTCCCCCCTCACATGTGCCCCAGCAGGGTCCCCAGGTACCAGTAGCGCCACAGCCACAGCCGCCATTGGGATCACAGGCTCGACCCGGGTCATCATCTCCTACCCCCTCAGAGAGAGGATCCTCGATGTGAGTTATATCATGATAGCCCTTGGAGGCATTGTATCAGGACACTTTATTTTTTTGATGATGTGAGAGATGTACATTTTTTGCGGTGACTATATATGATGCGACACTTCTGATGGCTTATGATATTCTATTGTGATGATGCTTATGTGATGGATGCATATGTTATATTTTATATGTTGTGGATGTATGATGTGTGTGCTTTGATGGATGCAATTATGTTTTTATGATGTATGCATGGTGTTAGTGATTTTTATGGACTATATGATGTGACTGAATATGTGGACTAACAAACATTTATTATGGATAATGGTGTATGGGATTATGTATATGTTGCTAGATGATATGATGATGATGCTGTAATGAAACTTAATTGTTTATTTATATGTATGGAATGCAATGTGATGATGTTTCTAATTTTTATGATGTGCCTATGTGATAAATGAGTGTGATATGATGTTAATGATATGCTGCTAAAATGAATCTATTTATGTTCTATGCGATTTTTAAATGGATGAAAAATGAACCTAATATGCGATGCAACTAGACTAAAGTGAGCCTAAAATATGATGCGAATGGATTACAATGAACCTAACATGTGATGCAAATGGATTAAAATGAACCTCAAATGATATGCAAATGGATTAAAATGAACCTAAAATGATATGCAAATGGATTAAAATGAACCTAAAATGATATGCAAATGGATTAAAATGAACCTAAAATGATATGCAAACTAGGTGATAGGTGATATGTCCTAATCCTGATATACATGATGTTCCTTGCGAAGACCCTGAGGGGCGAGATTGTGGAGGATCATGTTAGGTGATGGGGGATGATAGAGGTGGAAGTGTCTAGGGGATGGCGGTGGGGAAATTGGGGGATTGCTAGATCATAGAACACCACATCATTGAGGGGTGGAGGGGGGTTTGGGTTGGTTCAAGATGTGTTGAGTGAAGAGATGGTGGGAAGGTGGGGTTAGTTAGATTGGGTGGTGGGGTGGCAAAATGTTGATCAAATCTAGGCCCATATGGGATGGTTGACTGAGTGATTAGGATGATGATGTTGAGCTAGTATCAATAGTTGCACAAAATTAATTGAGAGCATTTCTTAGTTTAATGTAGCAATGTAGGATACAATTCACAAAGGTATAAAATGACCTAGGTGATGATGTATATCCTATGATTGCATGGACTAGACCCACAAACAATAGGTTGGTTTCATGCATGCCCAAGGTAGTATAATCTTGTCGAGTGGAGGAAGGGGACTCATAGCAGTGAGTGTGTATAGTGCATATAAGGTGTTTTGTACCTATATATGCAAATAGAACACATCATGCTAGAACCGACCTGAACTGCAAGATATGAATACTATTCTTGGAGTAATGAAGCCAACCCACAAGCACAGCATACTGAAACAATGACTATGTCCACTCCAAGGGCTATCCGCTACGTACCATGATATAATGAGATCAAGGTAGCTTTGGAGTTCTCTTGGAGTGAGACAAAAAGATAAAAATCAATAAGCAAAAAGACCAACGAAAGATACAAATAGCCTTTTGTGTGCTCTTGCCAAGAGACGTGATGATAGAATGATAGATTTTTGTCCATTGTAGGAAAGACATATCCTAGGACGCAGATCTGTTTTTGATTGGAGAGTTGTTTTGTGGAAGATGGGCAAAAGAACAATCGGGCCAAATGGAAGATTATAGTTGGTATGTTGCTTGACGATTTTTGCGTGAGGGATCATGTTTCAATGGTATACGTAGCATGCACATCATTTCATTGATCTAGAAAGCTCAGTGATTTGGGAACCATCCCAAGGGGTGGGATGGGTGCATCTTAGATACCTGAGTACTGGAAACATCCTTCGTATTCCAGACTGCCTACATACCCTGTGTCCACGGGATCAAGGTACTTTTAAGATGCGGGTGAAATGAATATGTAGTTCTGGCAAGACTTGATGATGTGGGAATGGTTGGCGATGTGATGTGATGAGGGTTGAGACATGTTTAGATGATTGTGGTGGGATGTGAGATTGATGCCTGTGGTGATTATTTTGGGATTTTCTAATTTTCTGCTATTTTTTTGGATTTTCTGATTTTATGATGTTTTTGGATTTTTTGATTTTATGAACTATACAAAGGAGAGCTTACAAGGATCCTCGTTCCCCAGGTGGGGTTCTGGGTGGGTGAGTGAGTGCGGGATGGGCGAAGAAACTTGATGTATTAGAATTTCAAGCCATGGGATGTGTGGGTATGGAGTGTTATGCTGGAAAGAGGACTTATTAGATGGTAGGACCGGCCATTACACATGGCGCCTAAAACAAGTTTTCACCATGGTACTTATCCAAGGCGTCACCGAGGTGATTTTCACCATTGGAAGTTTTTATTGCACTCTGATTTTTTCTTGATTTTTTTTTTTTTTTTTTTTTTGATTTTTTGACATTTTTTGCTTTTGTTTTTGATTTTTTTTGACTTGTGGTATCAGATGGGTTATGCATAGAATCGCTTGAGATGCAAGATATTCATTGGCTTGTCTAGAGGCTGCCCCTCGGGTGTTGCAAGCTGATAAGCACCTGACCCATAGTCGGCGGTGATGACATAAGGTCCTAGCCAATTAGGTTCGAATTTTCCTTGCTTCGGACGCTCTTGCAGGTTCTTTTGATTTTCCATTAGGACCAGGTCACCTACCTCAAACTTTCTGGTTCTGATCTTTTTGTTGTAGCTTCTTCTGAGGCGGTTTTGGTATGCCTGTAAGTGATTTAATGCATTCAGGTGTTTCTCATCCAACAATTCAAGTTGATGCAACCTTGCGATGCGATAGTCTTCATCAGATATAACATTTTGCAATGATACTCGGAGGGACGGGAGCTCGACCTCTATAGGTAAAATGGCTTCTGATCCGAATACTAGTGAGTATGGAGTGGCTCCAGTAGGAGTGCGGATGCTAGTGCGGTAAGCCCATAGGGTGGGGTTAAGTTGGAGGTGCCAGTCGCGGCCAGCTCCATTGACTGTCTTCTTTAAGATGCGGAGGATGGTTTTGTTAGAAGCCTCTGCTTGACCGTTTCCTTGGGGGTAATATGGCGTGGAGAAGCGGTGTTTGATGTCAAACTTTTCGCACAAAGTGCGAACTTCTTGGTTCTTAAATGGTTTCCCATTATCAGTGACAATGGAATGGGGGATACCGTAGCGGCAGATGATGTAGTGGAGAATGAATTTGGAGATTTGGATGCCTGTGGTGAAGGTGAGTGGTATTGCTTCCACCCACTTTGTGAAGTATTCGGTAGCAGTTATTATAAATTTATGGCCGTTGGAAGATGGAGGGTGTATTTTACCTACTAGGTCGAGTCCCCACTGTGAAAAAGGCCATGGTGTTGTGATTGGTTGCAGCTCCTGTGCTGGTGCGTGGATGAGATCACCATGCTGTTGGCATGGGAGGCATTTTCTGATAAACTGATGTGCATCTTTGTCCATAGTGGGCCAATAATAACCAGTCCTTAGGATCTTCTTAGAAAGAGCTGGTCCACTTGAATGTGCCCCACAAATTCCTGCGTGTACCTCTTCCAGAGCTGCTTCGGCTTCCCTAGAGTCTAAACATCGTAGAAGCGTACCATCAAGACTCCTTTTGTAGAGGGTGTCACCTACAAGGATGAAACGGGAGGCTCGACGGATGAAGGATTTTTTCTGTGATGGTGATAGGTTGTTGGGGAGGATGTTATCGTGCAGATAGAGGTAAGTTTCCTGATACCAGGGGGATAAGGGACCAACGATTTCGCACACTAATTCAGACTGGGGAGTGTCATATGCTGGGATGGGGAGCTCTTCAATCAGGAACTCACATTTCTTGCTGCCTTGCTGCATATCAACCAGAGATCCAATGGTGGCCATGGCATCTGCCGCTTTGTTGTTTAACCTTGGGATTTGCTCAAAGTGGATGTCACTAAAATAATCTTTAAAGTCATCGACCATCTTCTTATAGGGAAGAAGCTTATCGTCCTTGGTTTTATATTCATTATTGACTTGTCTGATGACGAGTTGAGAGTCGCCATACACAATTAGTTTGTCTATTTTCCATTGGATGGCCATTCGGAGGCCTGTGATTAGGGCCTCATATTCTGCTACATTATTGGTGCATGGAAATGTGATTTTGAATGATTTAGGGATCGTGTCACCTTGAGGGGTAACAAATAGGACGCCTGCCCCCGAGCCTCTGTGAGTGTAGGATCCATCGAAATACATCTTCCATGTATCTGTGGCTGGTGTGATTGTCAAGATGGCCTCGTCTGGAAATTCTGCTATTGTAGGATGCTCTGCTTGAATAGGTGCCTCAGCCAGTTGATCTGCTATGACTTGTCCTTTGATTGCCTTCCTTTCTGTGTATTCTATGTCAAATTCGGTGAGAATCATGACCCATTTTGCCATCCTTCCTGTGAGAGCTGCTCTATTTAGCAAATATTTGAGTGGGTCGATCTTAGCAATGAGCTTAGTCTTATGATTGAGCATATAATGTCTTAACTTTTGTGATGTGAAGACGAGGGCTAGGCATGCTCGTTCAATTTGTGTGTAGTTAAGCTCATAGGAAATCAAGGTGCGGCTGATGTAGTAGATGGCTCTTTCCTTTCCCTGTTCATCGTGTTGTGCTAACAAAGCCCCAATTGCTGTGTCAGTTGCAGAAATATACAAGAGGAGGGGCTCTCCTGGTCTTGGTGGAGATAGAATAGGGGGGTTAGCCAGATATGCTTTTAGCTGGTCGAAGGCATCCTGACATTGAGTAGTCCAGGTAAAAGCTGTATCCTTTCGGAGGAGATGTTGGAATGGTTGGCATTTGTCGGCAAGTTGAGCAATGAACCGGCGAATAGACTGTAGTTTACCCTGTAGGCTTCTCAATTGTTTCAAGTTTTTTGGAGGTGGCATTTTGGTAATAGCTTTGACCTTTACCGGGTCCACCTCGATCCCTCGTCTAGAGACTATGTATCCCAATAATTTGCCTAAAGTGACGCCAAAGACACATTTTTTTGGATTTAAACGAACATTATATTGCTCTAACCTGTCAAAGATTTTGGCTAGCACGTCCAAGTGCTCTTCTCAGGTCTTTGATTTGCCGAGTAAGTCATCAACGTAGTCCTCCATGATGTGGTGAAAGAGGTCGTGGAAAATGACAGTCATCGCTCGTTGATAAGTAGCTCCTGCATTCTTTAGGCCGAACGGCATTACTACCCAACAGTATGTCCCCCATGGGCAGATAAAGGAGGTTTTGTGCTGATCTTCTTCGGCAATTTTGATTTGATTGTATCCTGAAAAGCCGTCCATGAGGGATAGCATCTCATGCCCTACGGTAAGATCCACGATCATGTCAATGTTGGGAAGAGGGAAGTCATCTTTTGGGCAGGCCTTGTTGAGGTCTCTGAAATCAGTGCAACAGCGGATTCTGCCATCTGGTTTAGCAACAGGTACTAGATTCGAGACCCATTCGGGATAATCAATTGGACGTATGAACCCCACGTCTAGTAACTTTTTAAGCTCTGCTTTGACAAGAAGGGCCACCTGAGGATTCATCTTTCGGAGCTTCTATTTGACTGGTTTGGCATCAGGACGCACTGCAAGGTGATGTACAACCAAGGCGGGATCTAGCCCTGGCATGTCTGCGTAGGTCCATGCAAAGTTGCAATTTCTGCGTGTGAAGAATGCCAAGAAGTCCTCCTGTTCGAACAGGCTGAGAGATTCTGCTCGATATGTGATTTTCGGCTCTTCCTCTGTCCCTAGATTCATTTCCTGCGCTGGCTCAACCAAGATAGGTGATCTGTCAGGATATACCTTATCTATTTCAGGGAGGCCCATGCTTCCATCTCCTGGCGCCTCATGGAGGTTTTCACCAGGAGATACGTCCTTTATTTTTACTTTTTTAGGATCTGATACTGCCGTGGAACGGTTTTCACCATCAGACCCATTTTTTATTTTTGTACTTTTGCGACTAGAAGCAGGGGTTGTCTCCCCAAAATAGGCAGCTGGATTGAGTTCCATGATGTATCCAGCTCTGTGGTCTCCCAAGGGGAAGTTGTCTCTTACTCCCATCATTTCAGCAATGGCTTCATCATTAGGTGCAATATCCAAAATAGGAGGCCCTCGTTGGTCCCAGTCGATGAGGTCAGGGTATACTAATGGTAGGTCATTAGGTGATGAGGCGAGAGTAGTGACTGAGTAGATGGTGCAAATGGAGGAGGCGAAGAAATCGGCAAAGTCACTAAAGGAGTCTTGTAGGTCCGTCTCGTTAATGTGGTCGACGTCTAGAGAAACTGGAGCAAACTCGGCTAAGATACATTCGCCGGTATTAAGGATGCGTTGTGGTTGGCCATATCATAACCCTTGAGTATAGGGGTTCCTTGTTGCTTGCAATGGTTCCACAATGCCCTATTCATGAAGGCCAATGCCGCCTTGTCCTTTGTAACCCATGCTTTTGACTATCTCAGAACCTTTGCCGTAACTGTTTGCTGGGATGGTGGGGATGTCTTGTTCTGTTTCCTCGTCCTTGTAAAGCCAGGATGAAATATATTCAAGTATGTCCTGATCCAGAAGGTGTTTTTTCTCAAAGACGGGCGAGGGTTTGCATTTGATGATGACTGTGTCAGCTACCTCTGTGTGCGGAGTGCCAAATGTCTTGGGAGTGGGTAATAAGCCCACGCAAAAGGTGCCATGAAGGTTGTATTCTCCGCAGCCTTGGTCGCTGAGCTTGATCTTGACCTCAGGTGGTGAAGGTGTTTGTGATGAAGTGGTGGCGATGTTGGCAGGGTCGATGTATGAAGTGGAAGCGGTTGGGGTGATTTGGTTGGTGGCTTTATTGTACAGACAGAAGGTTTGGTTGTGTCCTTCCAGAAAACTACAGTATTGGAAAGGACGAGGATTGGCATAGATAGTGACTTCAGTGCCGTTGTGGGGGAATTTGAGACATTGGTGGAAAGTGGAGGGGACGGCTTGCATGGCATGAATCCATGGGCGGCCGAGAAGAATGTTATAAGGGAGGTCAAGATCCAGAACCTGACATTTGGTTTCAAGGATTTTCTGTCCCACTTGAATAGGAAGCTTTATGGTACCTTCTGATAGCCTCTCGGTGTCATCATATCCTTTTATTGTTATGCACTCGCTAGCATCCACAACCACATCTGAATACCCCAAGTGTTTTAGCAATTTTAGAGTGCATATATTTAGGCCGGAACCACCATCTATTAGGACCCTTTTAATGGTGTGTTTGTGAATGCGGACCTCGATGTGTAGTGCGTCATTATGTAGGTACTCGGAGGTAGGAAGGTCTTTTTCAGAAAACGTGATATGGTGTGGTGTGGCAATATGGCCGACCATGGCTTGAAATTGATTGACATCCAAGTTTGCGGGGACTTGTGTTTCCAACAAGGCCTTGTCGAGAATGTCCTTGTGGCGGGGTGATGTACGAAGGAGCTCAAGGATGGAGATTTGCGCGGGTGTCTTTCCTAGATGGTCTAGGAGGTTGTATCGAGCAGTGAGTGATGGACGAGCGTTTGGATGAGGAGGGAGGGGATCAGATGTGGATGGGGGTGTTGGTTCAGTGGGAGGGGCAGTGCGGATTGAGACACGGCCTCGACGGGTTGTGACGGCGCAATCGGGTGCTTGTGCCCGAATGGTGATTGTGTTGACAGAATGGGATGAGGGTTCAATGCGGCCAACAATAGAGTCGTAGTGTGTGGGTGGTGGAGTGACATTGTACGCTTGATTGGATGATGAAGCTTTGTTATGGTTGGGTAAGGGATCCTTGTAAGCTCCAAGATTGGCATTTGGTGACGGCTGTGTACTGTGCTCAAGGTTGACAAGATTTTGATCTATTAGGTCTTGGATACAATGTTTTAATTGCATGCAGTCTGCTGTTTTATGACCTGCCACACGGTGGTATTCGTAATAATCATTTTCATTATACCATGCTGCCTTGAGGTCATTGTCTTGGCGTGGTCTGACAGGTGGGAGTGTGATTTCTCCTTGTTTGAGACATCGATTGAGAATGTCCTCAATAGGTTTGGCTAACGGCGTGAAATTTCGGCGAGGTTTGCGAAGTTTGTTTGGTCCTCGTTGGTTATTGGTGTTTGCTGCATATGTGTGTGCCGGCATGTGATTTTGGATGTGCTGGATGGCCTTTATATCAGTGACGCCGTCGTTCAAATTATTCTTGTTTTTCCCCCAATAATGTGATTTATCATTAGATTGCGTGTTGGTATTGTTGTTGTTGTTGGGGGTGTTATGATTGGATTTGTGGTTATTATTGTTGTTGTTATTGTTGGACTTGGGATCGTAAAGTTTGATAGAACCTTTGGCAATGAGGGCTCGTTCCACAGTGGTGCCCTTGTCGATAACCTCTTCAAAGGTAGATGCGCACAGAATCTGTAAGTGAAAGTCTAATTCCTGATTAAGATTGGCCACGAACATGGTGACAAGTTGTTTTTCAGGAATAGGCCATGGGAGCTTGCTTGCTAGAGCCCTCCACCTTTGTAGGAAAGAAGCGAAAGCTTCACCGTTCTTTTGTTTGGTGTTACAAAGGTCGGTCATTGACACCTCATGTTCAAAGTTGTAGGAAAAGTGATTGACAAACTTCTCCGCAAGCTCGGGAAATGTTCAAATTCCTGGTGGCAGATGGGCAAACCATTCAGCGGCTTGGCCGCCAAGACTTCTTGGGAATAGTCTCATAAGATACGTGTCATTGTGAGAGACTTCGAGGCAAGCAATATAGAATTCCCTTAGGTGGTCCCTAGGGTCTCCCTTTCCCTTGTATTTGTCAAATTTTGGCGTTTCAAAGTTTTTAGGGAAAGGGGGCATGTGCAAGGTGCGATCAAACGGGTAGGGACAAATATCCTCAAAAGAATAGTATTTGCGTTTGCCCCCAGTTTGTAAGTCATCCACCTTTTGGATTAGGCTTTGCAGCGTGGTGTTGAAATCCTGTGGTTGTTGTGGTTGAAACGTGTAGGGTTGTTGATTGGTGAGATATTGGAGGTGGGGTGGGATTTAGTGTTGGGGATTGGTTTGGATGATATGTTGATGTTGCGGGTTGGGGTTTGGATTGAGATGTTGGTGTTGGGGGTTGGTTTGGATGAGATGTTGGTATTGCGGGTTGGTTGGGATGAGATGTTGGTATTGCGGGTTGGGGTTTGGATTGATTGGTGTCTGTTGTTGTTGGTATGCGTATAGCTGTGGGAGAACATGTGGTGGTATTTGGGGGTTGGGATTGTGTTGACTTGTGAGATTGACATTGGGTATGTGGACGTTAGATGGGTTGGTCGTGTTGTGGGATTGTTGTGCGAACAGTTGTCGTAGATATGCAAGGGTGTGAGGGTTTGGTGGGGGCACACTTGTGGAGGTATTAGCTTGTGTGATGTTGCCTTGTATAGCCGTTGTGTTTGAAGCGGAGGGGTTGACAGTAGTCGTGGTAGTGGAGGTGATGACAGGTTGGGAGATGTTAGCAGTGGATGTGGAAGTAGTAGATGTGGTAGCGGTTGAGATTGTGGATGTGGTAGATACGTTAGGTGTTGACGTTTGAGAGATGGTGGGTTGGGTATGTGACGTAGATGCTTGGGTACTTGATGGGGTTGGGACAACTGTAGAAGTGGATGGTTGTGATGATGTTGTGATGGGGGGAATTTGTGCGCCCAGTTTGAGAAGATGGTCAAGATATCTCTTTGGATCCGATCTTAGGACTTTATCAAGTAGGTCCATATTATCGGCATCTTGCGTGAAAGTCAAGACATCTAGATCATCTTGGGGTATGATGGGGACATTTTGTGGTGGGGGTGGGGTTGGTGTTGGTGCTTGTGGTAGGAAGTGAAAAGGGTCGTTGGCGCCAAATGGGGGGATGAAGGAATATGTAGGTGGATTGTATGTCTGATAGATGGGTATGTTGGTAGTGTCGGTGTTAGGCATGCCAAAGGGCCATTGTTCCGCCATTTCTTGATTTCTTTTGTGTTGTGATCTTGTGGTGGGCATACACGTATGGATTTGATTTCTTGATGTGGGATGAGGTGGAGACCTTAGAGAATCGAATTGATTGTGTTGGACCCAAAGATGGATGTGGTTGTGAGATGTAGTAGAGGGATATGATGAAGATCGATATGTTTTCCAAAGGTTTTACCCTAAGGGTGATATGGATGGGTGATATTGATTTTTGCACAAATTTTGGACCAAAGATGTAGGATAGGAAAGGGATTTGATGTTTTTTTTTATTTTTGATTGGTTTATGGTGATGAGGATGATATTGTTTGATGTTTCTTGAATTGAGCTTTTGGATAAGATCTAGATTTTGATTTGACACACAAAGGATGACGATTTTCTTTGTTTGGGGTAGACTAATGACCTTACACAAAGAGAGGTGATTTGTTTTTCTTGAAAGGTAGACTAGTGACTTTTCAAGGAAAATGTGATGTTAATGATAAGATCTAGATCTAACTTTGGCTCAAAAGGGGTGACAAGCTTTGATTGATGGTAAGGTCTTGATTTGGATTTGTTTTGAAATGATTTGTCTTGGTCCAAGGAGATATGCAAAAGGACTGAATGGGGATGGATAGATATGTATTTGGGCTGACTATGATGTGTCAAAGGGGTCCAACAATGGTGATGATTGATCCTCTAAGGTCAAAATAGAAGGTGTAATTTTGGAAGACTTTTGAAGAAAGTGACTGGACTGTTGGTGTATTTCTGTGAAATGGATATGGATTATGGCAGAGCAGAAGGTGTAGATCACAACAAAATAGGTCTCTGTCTTAGACACATCAATCTAAAAATAGCGTCAATCCATAGGTGTAAATGCGCTACAATCAAACAGAGATGGCGCTAAAACAGGGAAACGATTTTTAGATGGCAAGTTTTTGGATTCCTGATGGGAAAATTCTTGATTTTGTCTGCTAGAATCTGATCAACTGGACTGGTCTGTCTCAGGCACGTCAATCTAAAAATAGCGCCAATCCACGTATGAAATGGCGCTACAATCAGACTGATATGGCGCTGAAACCGGAAAAACAGATATCTGAAGGCAAATTTTTGGATCTGTGTGCTTGGGATACGAAAAACTAATTTTATTATGTCTCAGGCACGTCAATCTCAAAATAGCGCCAATCCACGAGTGAAAAGGCGCTACAGTAAGACAGATATGGCGCTGAAACAGGGTTTTGACAGATTTCGGAAGGCAAATTGTTGGATTTCTTGGACTGTGATCAACTGATTTGTTTTGTCTCTTGGCAATTTGTTTGTGAAAAAAATCAAAGCACTTTAACACACATTTGAACACATAATAAGCAATGATTTTTGTTTGTGAAATGATATGACTTTGTTTAGATCAAGCACATTTTTTACAACCTATGGTGAGATTGGGACAGTATTTGTTGAATCCCCTAGCTGCGCCTATTCAAAGAGGGTAGCTCCAGGATCTTGGTAGCACCGGCTCCTGCTTACATTTGCACACACTTCTCACGCATACCAAGATCCAGGTTTCTTATAAGGCTTGACCCTCTCCAAACCTTTAGATTATCCCTACTACCTCGGCTAAGAACCGCATGAATCGGGGCCGCTTCAAGGGTTTTGCCCTCTGCGTCAACAAATAGAAGGATTTTGGCTTTCTAAACAATGGCTCTTAGTAAGGGCATCCGTTTAGGTGGTTATACGTGCGGCAGCGCTACTCTCCGTTATGGAGTCTCCCAGCCTCCAAGGGTTGCACCTTGGAGGGTTTATGGGGAGGTTGGCTGTCGGTATAACAAAACAACACCTGTCGCTTGAGACTTTCGTCCCAAACGCCTTATTTTATATAGCGGCTCGGAAGAGCTTGGCTTTAGCTCGTTGCCGCTTGGGTCATTCCCACCTTTCGAAGCGGGGTGGCAGGCCCTCTAGGGATCACAAAAGCGATACAATCATGAAAACACTTTTGATCCCCAAGTTCATACAAAGATGCGAGGGGAGAGCATACGTGTTCCCTATGATTATACCACACTCAACATGGTTCAATTTTAGATCTTTGGATTAGATGGGGGGGTGATTAATGCAAAGTGTTGTGAGAAGTTTTTGATTCCCAAGATCACCAAAAGGTGCGAGGGAAGAGCATACACCTCTCATGCTACTTGACACAACCACAAAGACACTTCACACAAGTATTTAAATGGTCTTGATTAGATGCGTGAAAATGCAATTTTGTTGTTCTTTTTATCCAATGAAGTATGCAATTTGTTGTTCTTTTTATAGCCCAAATTGAAGTGTTTTGATTGTTTGTTTGTTTGCACACAAAAAGAAGTATATTTTAGAGCACCAAAGATAAATGTTATCACACACACTTCAATCAAAAGAGTTGTGGTTAATTTTAGAACACCAAATTGAAATGACAAAGTAAACAAGGGTTCTTTTTAGTTTCCAAATGGAAATGTTTTGCTAACTAATTAACAAACCATCCTGCAAAAAGATTTGGTTAGTACCCGCAGTACCTGCAATAAACAGTCAAGAAAAATTGCACTAAAACAGATGTATATAGGCTCCACTGCAGGCAGAACAACCCGACTTACGTGAAAATAGCGCCAAACTGGAGGATGGCGTCAATTAATACCTAAGATAGCGCTAATAAAATAGAAAGCGTAATTACAAAGGATAGCGTCAATAAACGCTAATTTAGGCGCTAATTCCTATGATGGCGATAATACTGAGAATTTAAGGCGCCACTGCGCAGAGTTTTTTGAATCTGAGGAGACCAACGATAGCGCTAATCTGGAAGATGGTGCCAAAACGCGGCTCCGAACCAGTTTGGTTGATTCTCTCAAAATTTCGCCATAACCTCCCCCTGTAATTCCTGTTTTTCCTACAAAACAGAGGACAGGCAACACAGAAAAGAACAGGAAAAGCAGAAAATGGACGTGAGTATGGTTAGTATGCAAAATAAGCTCACGCAAAAATAGCGCCAATACATAGATAGCGCTGAAATTCATCAGTGATGGCGTCGCTGCGACGGATGGATGGCGCTGATCCTGCAAAAAGTCGAATACTAACACAACAACTCACAAACAAAGATTAGATTGGACCTTGCGGGTCCCACCGAGCGTGCCAATGTAGATTAGAGAAAAGCAATAAGGTAAAAAAAAAACCAAATGTAAACAAAACACAAGATTATACCTCATGCAAAACCTAATCCCATCAAGGGAAAGAGGAGCCCTTGCACCCAAGAGAGGCTCCCAAGACCAAGATTGTCCCTAGACTATTGATTCAAATGTGAAATACCTTCTCAAATGTGCAACTCACTATAAGCTCAAGTGTGATTTTGGCATGGTAACTTTGCATGAAAATGGATGATGAAAATGACTTGTGAGAGGTTGTATTTATAGACTTTTTGAGAGGATTTTGATCCAAGGGTGGAGATTGATTGGAGAGATCAATGGTGGAGGATGAAAGTGAGGTGGAGGGCCTAGATTTGATCTTGGAAGATGGAGGGTTAGGAATAAAAGTAAATCTTTTATTCATTTTTGGGAAAGGGGTGAATAAATGAGGTTTGGTGAGATGGATTATTTGTGAATTAAAAATTCACAAAGGGAGGGGTAAAATGAATTAAAAATTCATTTGGGGAAGAGAGTTATGACATGTGTAAGAGGAGTAAATGTGATGTGTGATTTATTTGAATTTTAAATTTGAGGAATGTGGAGAGAAGTGCTAATGGGGATTTGACTTTCTTAATTAGGGTGATTAACTTAATTAATATGGCTGGAATAAATTAGTAGAGGGATTAAAGGGGGAATAAGATTAATTAATTAGTGATTTAATTAATTAATCCTAAGGCTAGGATGGGATAGGCTAGAGTAGGCAATTAAATAATAGCTATTTAATTGTCTAGGGTAGGGATAGGCTAATTAGTAGGCTGGATTAATTAGTTAACATGGTTTTAACTAATTAATTGGATTTAGGGAAAATGGGAAATTGATTTAATAAATTCTGCATATTTATTAAATCACTTTGGCTAAGGTTTGGACTATTGAATTAATAAAATTAATTCAATTTTGGGGATAAAATGGTGTGGATTTAGAAGATGAAAGGGATGATTAATTAAATAGAAATTTAATTAATTAGTTGGAAAGGGAATTGGTAAGTTTAGGGGTGTCGGGAGTCAGTTTGGTGGTCGAGACATTTTTAGGTGTCTACAGAAATATTCTACAAATACTTGATAATAACTGAGTATAACAGGCCACTTTGAGGGGGCAACCTCTAAATATCTCCAATGAGAACACACTTCACAATATGATCATGAAATAAGACTCACATCCTCCTATATATACCTAATTATGCTTAGGATGAATAGACACACCCCTATATAACACCTACTCTGACCTATCTAACTAAATAATAATATAATAATGATAACATGACTTAATTAGGAGTTAAGATAGCCACAAACTAACTATTCATAACCCTATGTACACCAATATTAAGGGCATAACATGCCCCCTCTCTTCAAATAAGCATTGTCCTCAATGCTAACCAAGTGTGGATTCTTTTGATTGAACTCCTCGTCCTCCCATGTGGCATCTTCAACTAGTAAATTCTTCCATTGGATGAGATACTCAGTGAGGGTTCTATTCCTCAGCTTTTTCGTGCGTGTTTGATGAATTCACTCTAGTTCAAAAATGATTCTTCCTTCTTCATCAAGCTCTGGTAGTACCATTTGAGTAGGAATATTATGCCCAATTACCTTATTCAAACAAGAAACATGAAAAAGTGGATGTATCTTTGTTGTTGGTGCCAACTCTAGCTTGTAGGTGACACTACCAATGTTTTACATGATTTGGTATGGCCCACAATATCTTGGAGACAACTTATTATTCTTTTTTTGTTGCTTTAGTGAGATTTGTTTATAAGGCTTCAATCTCAAGAAGTCCCAATCCCCAACTTCAAAATTTATTTCACTACGATGTTGGTCCACCTGTTATTTCATTTGATTTTGTGCTATAGCTAAATTCTCCTTGGGTCTTGAAAGTACCTGTTGTTGATGAAGCAAGTGGTCCTCTACTGCCTGAACTCTTGGTGACACCTTTAATGATGATATGATGGAAGGAGGATGATATCCATAAAGTACCAAAAATGGAGACATTTTTTATGAGCTATGAAAAGAAGTGTTATACCACCATTCTGCAAGTGGTAGCCAATCTACACATTGAGAATATTTCTCTAAAGTGAAACAACGTAGATATCCTTCCAAACACTTATTAACAAACTCAGTTTGCCCATTTGATTAAGAATGGTATGAAGAACTATGAGCCAGTTGAGTACCTAAAAATGAGAATAAATCTTTCCAAAAGTGAGTAGTAAAGATAGGATCACGATCACTGATAATAACATTAGGTGTACCATGTAGCTTTTAGATATTCTCCAAAAACACTTTTTCCACTACACTTGCTATAAAATGATGTGATAATGCAATGAAATGTGCATATTTGGTGAGGTGATCAACTACTACCATGATGACATTATGACCTTTAGATTTGGGAAAACCTGTGATGAAGTCCATGGATACCTCTTCCCAATGCTGGCTAGGATTAGATAAGGGCTGCAAGAGACCTGGTGTCTTAATTGTCTCCCCCTTATTTCTTTAACAAACCAAACATTCAGCCACAAATTTTTGAACATCACCTTTTAGCCCTTCCCAAAAAAAATCTTGCTTGACCCATATGATATGTCTTCAAAAATCCTAAATGACCACCATCTGGGGACTCATGTAGCTCTGTGAGAATCTTGTGTTTAAGAGTAGAATTCTTCCATACATACAAGTGCATTTTATACCAAAGAATATCCCCCTTCAAAAAAAATATATCTGAACTACTAGGATCACATTTTAATTGTTGGATGAGATTAATTGTCGCGACATCATTTTGCCACTTTGCTTTGGCTTCTTCCACACAATTTGCTTGTAATATTGAAAGCGCACACAATAAGGCTTCATCTTTCTCATCCTTCCTAGAAAGTGCATCGGCCACAATATTTTCCTTCCGTTTCTTATATACAATCTCAAAGTCCTATCCCAACATCTTAGTGACCTATTTTTGTTGCTCTTTAGAGGATAATCTTTGTTCCAAAAAATATTTTAGGCTATCATGATCTGTCTTAATCTTGAAATGTTGACCCATTAGATAAGGCCTCCATTATTTAACTACATGAAGGATTGCTAGCATTTCCTTCTCATAAATAGGTTTGAGCTAATTCTTACCCTTTAATTGACGACTCTGAAAAGCAATTGGTACCTTCTTGCATTAGAACTACTCCTATCCCATTTCTAGAAGCATCACATTCCACTATGAATTCCTTGGTGAAGTCTAGAGTGGTAAGCACTGGAGTTGTACACATAGCCTCCTTCAATTGCTCAAATGCTACATTAAGGGACTCATTCCAATGAAAATAATCCCTCTTCATTAGAGTGGTGAGGGTTGCTGCTATACGACCATAATTCTTCACAAATCTTCTATAGTACCCTATCAATCCCAAGAAACCACTTAGTTTCTTAATGGTTTTTGGAATAGGCCCTTTCATGATAGCCTTAATTTTCTTAGGGTCCACCTTTACTCTGTGTGAAACTATGTGTCCCAAATACTTCACCTCCTTAAGACCAAAAGCACACTTGGATGGCTTAGAATAGAGTTGATGATCTTCAAGTAATTATAATGCTTGATCTACATGTTGCAAATGTTCTTCCCAAGTCTTGCTATAAATCAATATATCATCAAAGAACACTAACACAAACTTTCTCAAGAACTTAAAAATAGAATTCATAAAATTTTGGATTGTAGATGGTGCATTGGTAAAACTGAATGGCATCA
Source organism: Cunninghamia lanceolata (assembly GCA_027924645.1). NCBI lineage: Eukaryota > Viridiplantae > Streptophyta > Pinopsida > Cupressales > Cupressaceae > Cunninghamia > Cunninghamia lanceolata. The sequence goes on from BSBN01001807.1 coordinate 6,290,343, forward strand.
CCAAAAATTCATAATGACCCTCATGAGTTCAAAATGCTATCTTACAAATATCTTCTTCCTTAATCCAAATTTGGTGATAACCAGATCTGAGATCTAACTTGGTAAAATACATAGCTCCATTCAATTCATCTAGGAAATCATCAGTGACTGGAATAAGAAACTTATCTTTAATGGTGTACATGTTGAGCACTCTATAATTTGGACACATGCACCAAGTTTCATCCTTCTTATGCACCATCACCACAGGTGAGGAGTAAGTACTCTAGCTATGCCTGATAATTCCTGCCTCTAGCATCTCCTCAATAATTTTTTCTATCTCAACTTTTTGTATGTGTGGGTACCTATAAGGCCTGATGTTTGGTGGTTGGCTCCCTAGAACTAATTGTATGGCATGATCATGTTCCCTTTTAGGTGGAATTCCTTTAGGCATATCTCTAAGAACCATTGAGCGATGATCAATTATTGCTTGTAAATCTGGATGAGTAGGAGCATTAGATTGAGAGACTTCTAATGAACATAGCTGGGCCACAAATCCATCCACTCCTTTCTTAAGAAACTTTTGCATTTGATGAGAGCTTACCGTCTATGGGGATTTTTCCTTCAACCCCCTTATCTCCACTACCTTTCCTTCTAATTGAAATCTCATGAATAGTTGTTGGAATTTCATCTCAATTGTTCCCAATGTAGGAAGCCATTGTACTCCCAAAACAATATCTACTGTACCCATGGATATCATATACATTGGGGTATCAAATTGATAATCTCCCATGGATAATTTAATGCTATGACACTTCCCTAAACAACTAATTCTACCACCATCTGCAATCAAAGCTTGAAACTCTGGGGCTGGATATATAAAACAATTTAGACGAGTTGCCAAATTTTTGTTGATGAAATTATGAGTACTACCTGAGTTGATCAACACTATTACTTTCTGCTTCTTTAAGAAACACACTACCTTGAGAGTTTTTGGTACACTGAAACCTAAGAGTGCATGACAAGAAATAATTGGTTGAGAATCATGTGATTCCTCACTTGACTCCCTATCCTCCTCTACTATGGGTTCCTCCTCTTCTTCCTCACTTGGACCTTCAATATAGAACAATTTATTTTCACTACATTTATGTCCTCAACTATATTTTCTATCACAATTGAAACACAACCCTTTTGCTCTTTTCTCCTCAATTTGTTGTGGAGTCTAAAAGGAAGCTAGGTGTGCAGAAATTGCTTCCTACACTAATCTAATGAGGGGAGGAGAGTGCAAATTCAATTTTATTCTTACTATTATAGCAATGATAAACCACTAACATAGATATTGCAGCAAACACATTAACAAGAAAGTGAGATAGAAGAAGACAAACACAAGATATACATGGGGAAAACCCTTATCGGGTGAAAACCCCCACACTCCAAAACCTACACAATGTATTATCAAAATGAAAATGGTTTATCATAAAATTGTAATGCAAGCTCTCAAGAGTCTTTAACACTCGTATCTAGAGACAAATTAGCAGCATAACATCACCTGTCAAACCTGTAATACATCTCCTCTCAAAGCACCTGTTTATATAACAAATACAAGGCAAAAATGGCTCCACATTGAGATGGGCATCCAACATGGCCCCATGGCCCAAAACCCATGACTTTGGACACTTGTCCAACACTGTAGGATTTTTCTGACACTTGCGAAGTCACCCCATCCCAAGGAGGTTACTTATTTCCAAAATGGGCTATGAAATATGCTCTTATGACTCTTACAACCATCATAGAATTTATCATAGTTGTCATAACTTATAGCTGTAAGAGAATCTATCATACACAAGCTATAAATAGCATATTAGCTTACAACATGTCATAGTCCACCTTGGGGTACCCAAAGATGCTTTTTTCAAAAATGTTTCATGACACATGTCCATACCTGTCATAGAATCTTCTATTTCTGACTCTTACATGTCATAATTTCTTCAAAGGAATCTGTGATGACCGTTTCGGTCAATATTCCCTTACACAACATCCAAGATGTTGACACATGGAAAAATATTCCTACCACTAAGTGGGATGCCTATCTCCTCATTTGAGGACAAAATTACATGTGGTCATATGCCATGTAGGATGACACGTCACTATGCCAACTCCCACAATATGACAACATAGGATTTGCATCCAATTAATACAATAGGCAATGAATGAATAAATATAATGTAATAATACAAGAAATTACCAAGGTTGAGACAGCTTAATTCCCAACATTCTCCCACTTGTCGAACACCTTGTAAGAGCCAATATAAATAGACTTCGAACACCATCTAAACTTCTTTGTGCCCACCGGCTTCGTCAATGCATCTGTAACATTCTTCAAAGTGTCTACCTTCTCCAAATTTACCTTCCCATACTCTACCATGTCTCAGACGAAGTGAAACTATACATCAATATGCTTTGTTCTGGCATGGAAAGTTGGATTCTTCGCAAGGGAAATCACACTCTAATTGTCACAACAAATTGTAATATGTCCTGCATCAACACCAATATCTGAACATAATCTCTTAAGCCAAATGGCTTCCTTACAAGCATGAGTTCCTACCATGTACTTAGCTTCTGTCATGGACAAAGCAACGACAAGTTGTCACTTACTCATCCAACTAATTTCACCACCAAACATTGTGAACACATATGAACTGGTGGATCTCCAGCTGTCAATGTCACCTACCCAATCAAAATCCACAAATCCATGAATACAAAATGAATGTGGAGGTCCTATAATATTACCATGATAGCATATGGAATACTCAGAAGTACCCCTCAAATATTTGAACACTTGCTTAACTGCATCCCAATGTACCCATCTAGGATTAGCCATAAATCAACTAAGGACTCCCATTGCTTGGGCAATGTCTGGTCTTGTACAGACCATAGCATACATCAAACTGCCAACAACACTAGTATAAGGTACTCTGCTCATGTCCTCCACCTTAGTAGAAGATTTTGGACAATCATTAATAGACAACTTTGTCCCCAATGAAATAGGAACACACAATGGTCTACAATATGCCATGCTGAACCTATCCAACATGATCTTCACATACTTACTCTAGCTTAACCAAAGTTTTTTGTTAACTCTGTCTCTTTTGATTTTTGTTCCCAAAATGTACCTGGTTGCCCTAAGATTTTTCATCTCAAATTGTGATGCAGAGGCATCCACACTAAAACCCTAATACACAGCATGGATGTCCGCAACCCCTCATCATCATCATCATCATCATCATCATCATCATCATATTTGACTTAACACTGTCAGCATCATCATCATATTTCACCTGCCGACCGATGTCCTCCTGTAGACAAGCCTTCACACTTTCGCCTATCAACAACATCACCTTATTCGATTATCGACAGCATCATCATGTTCGACCAGCGCGAACATCCTCCTGACGTCCACTGTTCATCGCACCGACAACTTCCGTCTTCACTACCTTCAGCATCATGATATTCAACATCATGATAATCAGCAGGATAAAGAACATCCGGTTCCTTCCATTTATCCTGATGATGACCAACCTTCACTTCTTGCACCGTTCCTCCGATGCTGACGTCACCCGATATCCTGATGACGTATATCCTGATGATGATGACGTCACCTGCAGCTCCTCAATATCCTGCTGCTCTGAAATATCCTGATGATGATGACGTCATATCCTGCTGTTGGCCAAACTTAGCTTTTTTAGCCCGCGATCAACCCGATCTTCAACCTGATGCCGATACGCTCCTCCTCGGCTCCTCCTGATGATGATCACCCCGACGCACATTCACTTCATGCACTCAACCGCATCATGCCGATCTCCTCTTACTCAGATGATGATGCCCGAAGCGACTGCAGGATATAAGCAGAAATATCCTGATGATGCCGTTTTGGCAAACTTCCAACCTTAGCGGATTTTCACTGTTCTGATCCGCCGAACCTCCTGGTATGACTCGATCCACTTCCAGGGTGATCTTCCACACTTTATCAGCTCGACCTAGCACATGCCCATGCTAGGGTCTTCAACATCTCTCGACGGCGATCCTGCACACCTGCATGCAAACAAACAAACTAAATCCTACCCTACTATACATAACCATTCCACCGATCAGACGAATCAACCGGTGGAATGGATCAGTGAATCCATGAAACCACCCAAACCAGCAAAACGATCACACAGTGGAGACCAAAACAGAAAATGAACAAAACAAGATCTTTTATTCGATTTCAAAAGATGCAATTACAATGATCAGTTTCTCTCTCTGTCTCACTCTCGCAAAGTCTGATCGATGATCTACAGTCAACCGATCCTCATGCTTAAATAGATTTTCCTACGAGTACTACTGACCCGACTCCAAGTGGCTGGGAACTCTCCAGACGGCTGGGAGGTCCAACCGAACATACATCATGACAACTGTCCTAACAAACTGGCTAAAAATAGCAAAGCATGGTCAGCATGATCTTATCATGATCAGCATGACCTTATTACATGCATTTGGTCTTATCAGACCTTCTTGAAAACATAAACAAGACCTAAAACAACTAACTGCCTCATGAAGGCCAGCTGTCAGGTAGGTGCTCCTGCACCATACTCCCCAACAGAAAAGAACTCATGTCCCATGAGTTTAGTATGTGGAAGTCCTCCACCTTTACACTTTGCCTTAGCAATATGCTGAACTGTTCCAGCTCTGTCCTCTGCTGTCTCTTGGCTGCTCCAAGACTTCTGAACTGTAACTTGCTTTCTGGAAAGTAAATCATCATGCCTGTCAATGTAGGCCTTTCTCAGGTTGTCTTTGTGTTTGTCAGATTGTCTGACCAGAACCTCTGTCTGAACTGCCTCTTGAACTTCTGAAATGTTCAATCCTATCTTTCTTTCAACTTTTATAGAACAAGCAATAGTCCCAACTATGACAACATCCTTGTCATTCCTCTCAACTGGTTGCTGTGTGCAAACCTGTTTCTGCACCTGCTACTGACCTCTGTCAGTCAAAACTAAAACTTTCTTCAATCTGTTGTCCTGAACAACTCCTTTCTCTGCAGTATCCGTATCTGCCTTTATGCCTGCTCCTATAGGCATCTGCACAAACTCCTTCTTTCCCATTAAAATGATTTTGGCTGCCCCCTGTGCTGCAGCATCTGCCTGCAATGGCATTAACTTAATAGTCTTCCCATCTTTCTTGATGGTGTAGGTATTAGCATACCCATCATACAGTACCCTTCTATCAAATTGCCATGGTCTACCCAATAGTAGGTGACAACATTCCATAGGCAAAATATCACACAAAATTCTATCCTGATATGCTCCAATCTGAAAATCCACATATGCCTGTTCAGAGACAAAAAGTGATTGACTATCACTCACCCAAGTTGCCTTGTAAGGGTGTTGATGTGGAATCCTTTCCAAATTCAGTTTATCCACCATTTCCTGAGATACCATGTTGTCTGTTGAACCAGTATCAATGACAACTTTACATACCTTACCTTTGCTCTTGCATATGGTCTTGAAAAGAGCTCTCCTTTGTGGGGATTCTTTGTTAGGTACCTTCATGGTAGTCACTGTTCTTCTCATCATCAGAGACTCTCCACTCTCTGGGTATGCATAATTATCAGGCTCCTTATCCTTTTGATAAGTGTTTGAACTCTGCACACTTTGCTCTACTGTCTCTTCTTGTACAAGTTGTACTCTCTTGTCATTAGTTCTATCACTTCTGGATGATGAACCTTTGTTTTCTGGACATTTGAAAGATGGATGACCAAACTCTCCATAGGTGTAACATTTTCCTGAAAATGTAGTAGAACCTCTACCACCTCCAAATCTTCCTCTATTACCTTTCCATCCACCTCTGAAATCAGACTGTCCCTGTCCTTTACCAATGTCTTCTTGACCCTCATTGGTTTGCTTTTGTGTAGGGGCTACTCCTCTTCCCCTCATATTGTTTCCTCTTCCTCTCATGGACTTATCATGTCCTCTATTCATCTTTTCTTCAATCCTGATTGCCATTTGGTAACAATCTTCCACATTCTTAGGGTTAGCTAAAACTAACTCATCCTGTATGTTAAATCTCAAACCAGCCAAGTACCTAGCCACCTTCTCTACCTCATTCTCATGATGACCAGATCTCATACTCAACTTATAAAACTCCTCAGTATATGCCTTCACATCCCTTTCCTTCTGCTTTAAAAATTGCAGCTTCTTAAACATCTGGATTTCATAATCCCTTGGCAAGAATTTACCTTTGATCCTTGCTACCATCTTATCCCATGAAGTGATCTTTGACTTCCCTTGTTTCCTTCTCTCAGATTGTACATAATCCCACCATACCAAAGCATGACCTCCTAACTTGGTCTTTGCAATCTTTACCTTCTGATCCTCAGCAACATCTTCACATTCAAAGTGATTATCAAGTGCAGCAATCCAATCCAGCAACTCATCTTCATTCAAACTTCCAGTATACTTGGAAACATCAACCTTTACCTTAGGTTTATCACTCTGCATTGCCTTTAACAGTTTTGCCAGTCTCTGGTCTTTAGCATCCAGATCTTCAGCTACCTCTTCATACTCTTCTACAGCATCTTCATCTTCTTCAGACTCACTGTCTGCCACTTCCCTCTTTCTGTTCTTTTCCAGGGCTGTAAGCCTGGCTTGAAGTGCTTCAGCAAGCTCCTTCATCTTCCTCATTTCTCTAGCATGTTTCTCCTTCATCTCCTGCAATTCCCTTGCAGTACCACTACCTTTAGGAGGCATTTTGTCAACCTCTCAATCAACACACAACACACAATCAACTCTACCTCTGCCCTTTTGGTGACAGAATCAACACACAACAGTCCAGATGTTTTGCTGAGCTCTGATACCACTATGATGCAGAGGCATCCACACTAAAACCCTAATACACAGCATGGATGTCCGCAACCCCTCATCATCATCATCATCATCATCATCATCATATTTGACTTAACACTATCAGCATCATCATCATATTTCACCTGCCGACCGATGTCCTCCTGCAGACAAGCCTTCGCACTTTTGCCTATCAACAGCATCACCTTATTCGATTATCGACAGCATCATCATGTTCGACCAGCGCGAACATCCTCCTGACGTCCATTGTTCATCGCACCGACAACTTCCGTCTTCACTACCTTCAGCATCATGATATTCAACATCATGATAATCAGCAGGATAAAGAACATCCGGTTCCTTCCATTTATCCTGATGATGACCAACCTTCACTTCTCGCACCGTTCCTCCGATGCTGACGTCACCCGATATCCTGATGACGTATATCCTGATGACGATGACATCACCTGCAGCTCCTCAATATCCTGCTGCTCCGAAATATCTTGATGACGTATATCCTGATGATGATGATGTCATATCCTGCTGTTGGCCAAACTTAGCTTTTTCGGCCCGCGATCAACCTGATCTTCAACCTGATGCCGATACGCTCCTCCTCGACTCCTCCTGATGATGATCACCCCGACGCACATTCACTTCATGCAGTCAACCGCATCATGCCGATCTCCTCTTACTCGGATGATGATGCCCGAAGCGACTGCAGGATATAAGCAGAAATATCCTGATGATGTCGTTTTGGCAAACTTCCAACCTTAGCGGATTTTCACTGTTCTGATCCGCCGAACCTCCTGGTATGACTCGATCCACTTCCAGGGTGATCTTCCACACTTTATCAGCTCGACCTAGCACATGCCCATGCTAGGGTCTTCAACATCTCTCGACGGCGATCCTGCACACCTGCATGCAAACAAACAAACTAAATCCTACCCTACTGTACATAACCATTCCACCGATCAGATGAATCAACCGGTGGAATGGATCAGTGAATCCATGAAACCACCCAAACCAGCAAAACGATCACACAGTGGAGACCAAAATAGAAAATGAACAAAACAGGATCTTTTATTCGATTTCAAAAGATGCAATTACAATGATCAGTTTCTCTCTCTGTCTCACTCTCGCAAAGTCTGATCGATGATCTATAGTCAACCGATCCTCATGCTTAAATAGATTTTCCTACAAGTACTACTGACCCGACTCCAAGCGGCTGGGAACTCTCCAGGCGGCTGGGAGGTCCAACCGAACATACATCATGACAACTGTCCTAACAAACTGGCTAAAAATAGCAAAGCATGGTCAGCATGATCTTATCATGATCAGCATGACCTTATTACATGCATTTGGTCTTATCAGACCTTCTTGAAAACATAAACAAGACCTAAAACAACTAACTGCCTCATGAAGGCCAGCTGTCAGGTAGGTGCTCCTGCACCAAATTGTGCTGACAACTGAGACTTCAAATCAGAAATCATGTTCTTACCATTCCCAATCAACAACATATCATCAACATACAATGCAATAATGAGAATGTGATCATTGTCAAATTTGTAATACACACAATGATCTGATTTTGATCTCAGATATCCAATCAACAACACAAAGGCATCAAACTTCAAGTACCACATCCTAGGAGACTACTTCAAACCATACAAAGACTTCTTAAGCTTGCAAATCAAATTTTCTTTACCTTTCTCTATGTAATGCTCTGGCTGTGACATGTAAATCTCTTCCTCCAAATCACCATGAAGGAAATTTGTCTTCATGTCTATCTGTTCTACCTCTAAATCATAAGCAAGTGCAAGAGATAATAGAAATCTAATGGATGTCATCTTTGCAATGGGAGAGAAAATTTCACCATAATCAATTTCCTCCACTTGTGAATACCCCTTCGCAACCAATCTAGCCTTGTACTTTTCAACACTGCCATCTACACTAAATTTCTTCTTGAACACCCATTTGCATCCAACAGGTTTCTATCCATCAAGCAAAGGCACCAAGTCCCATGTTTTATTCTTTTCCAAAGAAACCATCTCATCCTCCATGGTCTCCTTTCAAGAACCTACATCTTTCACACCCATATCCTCTTTCATAGTTCTAGGCTCATCAATGTTAGTAAGTAAAGTAAAAGCACAACTAGAATCAAGTAATGAATAACCAAACCTATCAGGTTTCTTTCTTGTTCATGTAGACCTCCTCAATGGCTAAGGTTGAGGTTCTACTTCTTCTTCTGAGTTTTTAGAGCTGCTAGAGCTCTCCTCATCATCAAGTCTCACGGGGTCTATCTGTTCAGTCTTCTCAGGGGTAGAAGGAAACTGAGCCGCATCCTCTTTCTTTTCTATCTATTCTGGTTGTAGAACAACAGAAGATTGTGTTATCTCTGAAGATAACACTTCTACTATACAACACCTTTTCAGCCACAGGATCCCAAAGCTTGTATCCTTTCACACCGACACCATAGCTAATGAAGATACACTTAACGGCCTTGTTCTCCAATTTAGACCTTTTCTCCCTAGGCACATGTGCATATGCCTCTCAACCAAAAACACAAACATGTCTAACTAAAGGATTCTTACCAGATCACACCTCCATAGGTGTCTTACCAACAAGAGCAGATGTAGGAGATCTGTTTACCAGATAGCAAGTAGTGGCAATAGTTTCCACCCAAAACTTTTGTTTGAGGCTTGCTCCACTAAGCATACTCCTAGCCTTCTCCATCAATGTAATGTTCATCCTCTCTATAACTCCATTTTTCTACAGGGTATATGGAGTTGTCTTATACCTTTCAATCCCTTTCTCTTTATAGAACTTATCAAACTTTGCTAAACAAAACTCACCATCGTTATCAGTTCTCAAATACTTAATCTTTTTACTAGTCTAATTTTTGGCAAAGGCTTTAAACTCTTTAAATTGGCTAAAGACTTCAATCTTGCTTTTGATAAAATAAACCCATGTCCTTCTATTGTAATCAGCTATGAAAGATACAAAATATATAGATTTTGAAATCGAAGGAACATTAATAGGACCAAACACATCAAAATGAATAAGATCTAATACACCAGAAGACTTGTGAGAACTAGAGTAAAACTGAACATGGTTTTACTTTCCATAAATGCAATGTTTGCAAAAGTTGAACTTGAGATTACTATCATTTAACCCCTCAATGAGGTTTTTATTTTTCAAGGTACATAGACCCTTCTCACCAATGTGGCCATATCTCAAATGCCATATCATAGTCTTCTCAGTAGGAAGTTTAACTTCCAATGCATGTACACTACCATCAGAACTAGTTACAATAGATTTCTTCACTTCTCGTTCAGATGGTGGAGATGAAGTGATTGCAACTCCTTTCTTTGAGTCAAAAGAACTATTGCACTATGAAGTGCATGCCTCCACCTGAAACAGAGTACCTCTTCGAGTACCCTTCACAAGCACTATTGATCCTCTAGTCATCTTGCATCCATCCTTCGAAAAGACAACCTACACACCTCCGTCATTCAACATACTTACAAAAAGTAGGTTTCATGCAAGGCCTAGAATGTGCATAACTCCAGTGATCCCCTTAACTCATCCATCAGGGAATCGAATTGAGACTCTTCCATGACCAACAATCTTCAGATGAGAGTTGTCACCCAGGTACACTCTTCCACCATCAAACTCTTCATACTTCGTGAACCAGTCTTGATGTGAGGTAATGTGGAATGATGCACCAACATCAATTAACCACACATCATCAGATGCATGGGTGGCTAGGGTTGTGATGAAGGTATCACCATCATCTTGGGACTTGTCAGAATCTAAATCAGGAGTTTTCTTCTTCTTTTTCGTCTCCTCTTTGCATTCCTTTTAGAAATGCCTGATTTTACCATAGTTCCAATAAAGAGCCTTGGACTTTCCAGGAGATTTAGATCTCCCACAAGATTTGGATCTGCCCTTATCACCTTTCTTGTCCTTCTTCTTCCCTTTCTCTTTGGGTCTTCCATGAACTGCAAGAGCCTCTTTGGCTTCCTCAGAAGACTTTTTCTGCATCTCTTCAGATAATAGTGAAGACACCACATCTTCCATCTTAAAGGTGGTAGTGGTGCTTCTGATGGCTATTACAAGATGATCCCATGAATCTAGCAAGGAACAAAGTAGGGTCATCCATCGATCCTCTTCCTCCATTTTCACACCCACATATGTCAATTGTACAACAATCATGTTAAAAGCATTCATGTGATCCGCAATAGATCCCCCATCTTCCATATTCAGAGTGAACAACTTCTTTTTTCAGGGAAAGTTTGTTTACCAAGGACTTGGCCTGATAGACATCACCCAACTTCTTCCAAAGATCTTTCATGCTCTTCTCCTCATGGACATTCAATAGGATAGAGTTCGCTAAACAGAGTCTTATGAGACCCTTAGCCTTTTGATCTTTGAGGTCCCAATCAGCTTGTAACATTACTATAGGTTTCACATTGGATATAGTTTCCCACAGGTCATGATCAACAAGTAGGTCGTCCATCTTGAGTTTCCATAACTCAAAATTAGTGCCATTGAATTTCTCAACCTCTAACCTTCCGGATGTGGTTGCCATCTCCTTGCTGCAACAAGATATAGAATACTCTACACAACACTCCCACTCAACCCAAGATTAGCTCAAAAAACCCCTACCCAATAGCTAGAACCAAAACTGGCCAGGATCTGATACCAACTAAAAGGAAGCTATGTGTGTAGAAATCGCTTCCTATACTAATCTAATGAGGGGAGGAGAGTGCAAATTAAATTTTATCCTTACTATGACAGTAGTGTTAAACCACTAACATAGATATTGTAGCAAACACATAAACAAGAATGTGAGATAGAAGAAGAGAGACAAAAGATATACGTGGGGAAAACCCTTATCGGGTGAAAAACCCCACACTCCAAAACCTGCATAATGTATTATCAAAACTGAAATGGTTTATAATACACTTACAATGCAAGCTCTTAGGAGTCTTTGATATTTGTATCTAGAGACAAATCAGCAACATAATAGTACCTGTCAAACTTGTAATACATCTCCTCTCAAAAGCACATGTTTATATAACAAATACAAGGCAAAAATAGCTCCACATTGAGATGGGCATCCAACATGGCCCCATGGCCCAAAACCCATGCATATGGACACTTTTTCAACACTATAGGATGTTTCTGACACTTATCAAGTCACCCCATCCCAAGGAGGTCACCTATTTCCAAAATGGGCTATAATAAATGCTCTTATGAGTCTTACAATCGTCATAGAATCTGTCATAATTTACAGCTGTAAGAGAATCTATCATACAAAATATAAATAGCATATTCTCTTACAACATGTCATAGTCCACCTTGGGGCGCCCAAAGATACCTTTTCCAAAGATGCTTCATGACACATGTCCATACCTATCATAGGATCTTCTATTTCCAACTCTTTGATGCAGGAGCATCCAGTGGTGCAAGGGCAATCTTGCATCACCCAAAAAGAAGTTAATTTGAAATTATTGTAGTTGTTTTCATTTCTTTCCATAATTAGTGTTTCTGGTTCCATAATATCCAGAATAATGATGTAGGACTTTCGGTTTTTCCAAAACTGCTAAAAATAGCAACCTGCCTGCTTTGGAAAGTCTACTTGCTATTTTTGTAAAGTTTGCAGTTGGGCATGGATTGAAACAAAACCTTGTAGAAAGTTACTAAATGGAAATATAAGACCTTTAGCGAAGGAATCAGGCAAAGATCATTTTTGAGCTGAAAGATATTAAAGTTTTTGTTTTCTAAAAAGCCCCTAAAAATTTCTGAAACGAGATATGAGGCACTAAAACTTCCCTAAACATCCCAAAAAGTTGATGGAAATCTATTTACAAATTCTTGGCGTGATAGTTCACATTGCGAGCTTTCTGACACCTAAAACGATTCATCAATCAGACACCCGGATCAAAAGTTATGCTTCCTGGAAGTTTACCTACTTTTATAGGGAGTCGTAAATTTCAAAATTTAGCTGGAGGCCACCAAAAAGTGTTATTTATGGCTATTTTGGGGACCCTGGGCAGTAGTAGAGTTAAGGGGGGAAAGTATTGAGTCAAGAATAGGTGGGAAAATAGAAAACCTAGCTGATTTTGGGGTTACATAAGGTGAAAGATTCTAGAGCCTGGTGATGGTAGCTGTAGTGTGTTGCAGCCTATGGAGGACTGATTCCTCTTATTGTAATTAAACTTCTGTAATGTAATGAGTTGCCCAGATCAATAAAAGAAAGTTCTATTCTCTGTGTTCAATTTTTGTTATTGTGTGTTTTATGATTTACCCCCTTCATCAAGTGGTATCAGAGCAAGGGTTCATGAGTGTGTAGACAGATCGCCGACCATGAGGCAATTTGCACCAGGACCTGAGGTTGTGGGTTTGCTGCAGAGACTAGGATGCCTCCATGAAGAAATCATGTTGGGAGGAATGCTTTGATAGAAGAGGGTTTTAGAGCCCTGTAAAGGCAAATCGATGCATTACAAGAGGAGCTATGAAGACGGTTTGAGCTGAGGATAAGAGACGAAAGTGAAGATGAAGCTGAAGAAGAGCTATATGAGGAAGAACAAGAAGCTACTGGAGATCCTACAGAAGTTAGGTTGTTGAGGGCTATTTTGAAGATCGGAAAGAGGCCTAGGATCAAGGTTTCTACATATTCTAGGGATTTGAACCCAAAATAGCTTATTGATTGGATCAATGACATGGAGGAGTATTTTGAGTATGAAGATGTGGAGGACCTAGATCGGGTCAAGTTTGCAAAAAAAAGTTGAAGGGCCATGCCAATATTTGGTGGAAAGAGGTCCAACTAGAGAGGAATAGAAGAGGAAAAGGAAAGATCACCAGATGGGATCGAATGGTGGAGAAACTAAAGAAGCAGTAGACCTGGGCAAGGACCCAGAAGAGGAGGTTTCAGAGGAACCTATTTCCAATGTGGGGAAGAAGGGCATCGAGAATACGAGTGTCCGCAACATCAAGGAAAGACAAATAGAAGACTTGAAGGCAATGCATGAGTTGCACATGTAGATGAAGATGCACATTCTAAGCGTTCTGAAGATGCTGAAAGGGGAGAAACCCTAGTTGTTAGAAGAACCTTGTTGAATGAGGAGAAAGAACCCAATCAGAGGAAGAGTTTATTCTGCACAAGGTGTAAATGTGAAGGTAAGTGTTGTGATATTATTATTGACAGTGGAAGCACTGATAATCTTGTTTTAGAGGAAATGGTTGACAAGTTGAAGTTGACAAGAAGAAAGCATCCGCATCCATATTGGATTGCATGGTTGCAGAAGGACCATAGAGCTTTGGTCAATGAGCAGTGTTTAGTGAAGTTCAAGATTGGTGATTACCATGATGAGGTGTTGTGTGATATCATACCGATGGATGGATGTCATATGCTGTTGGGGAGGCCGTGGCTATATGATAGGAGTGCTGTCCATGATGGCCATGCAAACACATATTCCCTAACAAAGGATGGAGTTTGTCATAAGTTGAAGCCCTTGAAAGAGGTGGAAGAAAAGGTATGTAGTACTGCCAGAATTTGCCTGGTAGATGGCAGGAAATTTTTGGAGGGTATGAAGCATGAGTGTCATTGCTTTGCATTGATTCCTAAGATTAGTCAAGAGAACTATGAAGATGTACTAGTAGAAGTTTCAGATATGTTGGAAGAGTTTTAGGACATTATCTCTAATAATGTACCAGAAGGTTTGCCACTAGTAAGGAAGATAAGTCATCGAATGGATTTGATTCCAGAAGCCAGTTTGCCAAACAAGGCAACCCATAGAATGACCCCTATAGAGAATGAAGAGCTGAACAGACAAGTTCAGGAGTTGTTAAGGAAGGGACTAATAAGGGAGAGTCTAAGCCCATGTGCAGTACCTATAGTACTAGCACCAAAGAAGGATGGAGAATGGAGGATGTGTACAGACTCTCAAGCCATTAATAAGATAACTATCAAGTATAGATTTCTATTGCCAAGAATGGATGACATTATGGAATGTTTGAGTGGAGCCAAGTACTTCACGAAAATTTACCTGAAGAGTGGGTATCACCAGATCTGTATCAGAGAAGGAGATGAATGAAAGACAGCCTTCAAGACAGAGGAAGGTTTGTATGAGTGGTTAGTCATGCCATTTGGGCTAACCAATGCACCGAGCACATTCATGTGGCTCATGAATGAGGTATTGAAAGAATTTTTGGGAAGTTTTGTTATTTTTTACTTGGATGATATTTTAATTTTTAGTAAGACTTGGGATGAGCATCTGATGCATATCAGAAGAGTTCTAGAGAAGCTTAGGGAGGAGAAGTTGCTGATTAATCTAAAGAAATGTAGTTTTTAAAAGAAGGAGTTGGTGTACTTGGGATTTGTGGTCTCAGAAGAAGGTCTTAAGAAGGACCCAGAAAAAGTAAGGGCTATCATTGAATGGCCTATGCCAAGGAGTACAACGGAGGTAAGATCCTTTCATGGTTTGGCAAGTTTTTACAGAAAGTTTATCAGGAATTTTAGTAGCATTTGTGCACCCCTAACTGAGACAATGAGAGGGGATAGAAAAGAGTTTCGATGGACTAAAGGAGCAAACAAGAGCTTTGATACATTGAAGCAGAAAGTTGTAGAGCAACCTATTTTGGCACTTGCAGATTTCAATAAGGTATTTCAGGTAGATTGTGATGCTAGTGGTAGTGATATAGGAGCTATTTTGAGCCAAGAAGGTAAGCCCATTGCTTATTTTAGTGAGAAGCTTAATGATGCCAAGAAAAAGAATTTTTTTTATGATCAGGAGTTTTATGCAATAGTTCAGGCTTTGAAGAAATGGAGACATTATTTGTTTCCAAAGGAGTTTGTTTTATATACTGATCATCAGGCTTTGTAGTATCTTAATAGTCAAGGAAAGTTGAACCAAAGGCACTTAAAATGGGTTGAGTTTTTGTAGAGCTATACATTTGTTTTGAAGCATAGGAGTGGGAAGTCCAACAGAGTTGCAAATGCCTTGAGCAGAAGTCAAAATTTGTTGACAGAAATGAAGATAGAGGTTGTTGGGTTTGATGAGCTCAAAAGTTTGTATCCTAAGGATCCAGATTTTGCAGAGGCCTACAAAGCTTGTTTGGAACCTATTACTTTGGATAGGACAAGATGGTTGGATTTCATAATCCAAGATGGCATGTTGTTTAGAGGAAGCCAGTTGTGCATTCTGAGGAGTTCCATGAGAGAGAACCTGATTAAGAAGAAGCATAGTGGAGGATTGTCTGGACACTTTGGTCGAGATAGGACCATTGCTATTGTTGGTGAAAATTATTATTGGCCACAGCTACAGCAGGATGTGAGGAAGTTTGTGCAGAGTTGTAGAGGATGTCAGATGGCAAAAGGAACAAGTCAGAATACAGGGTTGTATCAACCATTACTTGTACTAGAGAAGCCATGGGATGATATCAGTATGGATTTGTTCTTGGTTTACCAAGGACATAGAGAGGACATGATTCCATTTTTGTGGTGGTGGACAGATTCTCAAAGATGGCACATTTTATTCCTTGCAAGAAGACTAATGATGCTGTTCATATTGCTGAATTATTATTCAGAGAGGTGGTGAGACTACATGGTCTACCAAAGAGCATAGTTTCAGATTGAGATACCAAGTTCGTTGGTTATTTCTAGAGGACATTATGGAAGAAGTTGAAGATAGATTTGAAGTTTAGTTCTGCACACCATCCATACACTAATGGACAGACCGAAGTGGTGAATAGGAGTTTGGGTAACCTACTATGGTGCTTAGTAGGAGAAAAGCCCAAGAGATGGGATTTGATTTTACCACAGGCAGAATTTGCTTACAACAATTCTGTCAATAGGAGTACTGGTAAATCACCATTCCAGATTGTATATGGAAATAGTCCAAGAAATGCTTCTGAGTTAAGGAATCTGGATAAGGGAGAAAAGACAAGTGCCGAGCCTGAAGACTTTGTAGAACATCTGAAGAATTTGCATGAAGAGGTGAGAAAGTACATTAATAAGATGAATACTCAATACAAGGCTAAGGCAAATCAGAAGAGGAGGTATAAGGAGTTCCAGGTAGGAGATGATGTCATGGTTCACTCGAGAAAAGAAAGGTTCCTAATTGGAACATACAATAAGTTAAAAATGAAGAAATTTGGACCATACAGAATCTTGAAGAAGCATGAATCAGGAAATGCATATGAGGTAGAGCTGCTGAATGGGATCAATATTTCCCCTATTTTTAACATTGCTGATTTATCAGAATATCATGAAGGTGGAGCAGAGAATGGACCAACATAAACGCAGTGGAGTATTCCAGCATCTACTTCAATGGACGAGATAGAAGAGATCTTGGATAGCCATGTGGGAAGAAGTACTCGGAACAAGCAATATGAAGAATATCTGGTAAAATGGAAAGGAAGGCCTATTGAAGATTCCTCTTGGTTATCTAAGCCAGAGGTTGACCATTTGAGTTTCCCTCACATAAACATCTGAGACATGACAGGGTCACTTCTCAAATTACCTTGGGTGTCTGATGCAGGAGCATCCAGTGGTGTAAGGGCAATCTTGCATCACCCAAAAAGAAGTTAATTCAAAATCATTATAGTTGTTTTCATTTCTTTCCATAATTAGTGTTTCTGGTTCCATAATATCCAGAATAATGATGTAGGACTTTCAGTTTTTCCAAAACTGCTAAAAATAGCAACCTGCCTGTTTTGGAAAGTCTACCTGCTATTTTTGGAAAGTTTGCAGTTGGGCACAGATTGAAGCAAAAAATTGCAAAAAGTTATTAAATGGAAATATAAGACCTTTGGTGAAGGAATCAGGCAAAGATCATTTTTGAGCTGAAAGATATTAAAGTTTTTGTTTTCTGAAAAGCCCCTAAAAATTTTTGAAATGAGATATGAGGCACTAAAACTTCCCTAAATGTCTCAAAAAGTTGATAGAAATCCATTTACAGATTTTTGGCATGATAGTTCACATCGTGAGCTTTCCAACACCTAAAACGGTTTGTCAATTGGACACCTGGATCAAAAGTTATGCTTCTCGGAAGTTTACCTACTTTTATAGGAAGTCATAAATTTTGAAATTTAGCTGGAGGCCACCAAAAAGTGTTATTTATGGCTATTTTGGGGACTCTGGGAAGTAGTAGAGTTAAGGGGGGCAAGTGTAGAGTCAAGAATAGGCAGGAAAATAGAAACCCTAGCTGATTTTGGGGTTACAGAAGGTGAAAGATTCCAGAGCCTGGTGATGGTAGCTATAGTGTGTTGTAGCCTATGGAAGACTGATTCCTCTTATTGTAATTAAGCTTCTATAATGTAATGAGTTGCCCAAATCAATAAAAGAAAGTTCTATTCTCTGTGTTCAATTTCTGTTATTGTGTGTTTTATGATTTACCCCCTTCATCACTCTTACATGTCATAACTTCATCATAGGAATATGTCATGACCATTTCGGTCAATGAGAAGGTGTTGAATATTCTTTCTCTCTTGTCACATTAGCCCCTTGCTTCCTAGGAATCAAATACTTCTCCTCTACCCTACATGCCAAGATAAAAGACTCATTTACTGAGATAGAACTAAACATGCGTACCTCATGTTGAATGTGATCCTTGAGACCACCCAAGAATAAATCATTAAAGTTCTCCTTTGTAATTGTATCCACTCTTAAGGATAGATTTTGGAATTTTTGAATATAATCCTTAACTGATCCTGTTTGTTTAAGTTTAGCAAGCTGGCTGAAGAAGTTGTCTATCACACTATTGTTATATTATGCTTGGAGTTATTCTATAAAAATTGACCATGAGACGGTAAGACCCTTTTTCCTTCGATGAGTATAAAACCAATGATACCAAATGAATTGATCTGGTTCTAGATATAGAGAAGCCATCGTGACCTTTTGTCCATATGGGATTTGATGTAATTCAAAAAAATTCTCCATTTGGTTTATCCATGTTAGAGGATCCTTGTCATTGAACTTGCGCATATCCACCTTTGGAAACAAATTCCTAGATCCTATAGGAGTATTAATATTTGTGTTAGTATTAGCCAACTTGAAGGTTTCACCTTGGTTGCTTGAGAACTCCTTTCTTGGTTCATTCATATAGGTGCTTAACATGCTTCATATATCTAATATATCTCCTCTTAGGTCACACATATCCCTCTTAATTGAGGAAACCTCTTCTTTAACCTTACTTATTTACTCATTGGGATTACTACCCTCTATTGTTTCCCCATCCTTATCAGAGGATTTCCCGTGTGACAACATTCTTTTTACCTCTTGTTGCAGGCCCCGTCATGATGGAAACCAATATTTTTGAAATAAATCACATAAATGAAATGTAAATTCTCTAAAATTTTTACTATAACTTATTAGGGCCAAGATACCACTTACCCAGAAAAAACTCCAAAAAATTAGCAGATTTGTAGCCTTAAGAGTGAATTTTTTAGAAACCCTAATTTTGCAATAACTTGCTTATTTTTTCTTCAATTTCTGCAATTGTTGGATGGTAGGATCCTCTATTATGTATTTAAAAACCCAATAAAAATTAAGTTGCAATGCGGCATGATGTTAGAGATATGTAGATCCCAAATAAATTGTGTAGAAATCATAACTATGCAATACTTCACTCAAATCTAGATTGTAGCTTCTTTAATATGGTCTTCAAAAACCCTTTAAAAATATTTTAAAAATTTTCTAAAATTTGAAAGTTATGCTCTTCCCAAAATTGCCTCCAATATTGAGAAAAAACCTTGCCTCTATGGTGCCAAGATCATGCTTTAATACCACTTGTAATGAAATAACTTGCACAATGGAAGAAGATATGAAATATTCTTCAAATTCTTGATAATAACTAAGAATAACAAGCCACTTTGAGGGGGTAACCTCCAAATATCTCCAATGATAACACACTTCACAATATAATCATGAAATAAGACTCACATCCTCCTATATACACCTAATTATGCTTAGGATAAATAGACACACCCCTATATAACACCTAGTTCAACCTATCTAACTAAATAATAATATAATAGTGATAACATGACTTAATTAGGAGTTAAGATAGCCACAAGCCGACTATTCATAACCCTACGTACACCAATATTAAGGGTGCAGCATATCAACGTGCACACTATCAAAAGAAAAAGCAAAAAACAAAAATGGTGTGGGTCCCCAAGCAAAAAACAAGTAATCCAAATGAGGCATCTAAATCCCAAACATTACACTCCCCATATAAAAATCCCACAATTCCTAAGTCTATTTGGGTCTCTAATTCTCCAAATCGATAATACCAATTACTCCCTACACCACATCCAAAATATAATCTTAAAAATACATCACGATGTGTTCAACCATTGGTCATGGTTCCCCTCCACCCCATGGCATTCCCACACACCCCCATTATCCCATCTTATATCTCCTATCCCACATATCTTCCCCATCACATCCCTATGCTCCATGCTTTCGCATAATCCACATCATAATCCATCATCATCCATCCATCTATAATCCACATCATAATACATCATCCTCCATCCATCCATAATCCACAATCCATCTCATACAATCATCTACCAACATCCATGTGCCCAATACTATTTCACATAGTCCATGCGCGATAACTATCCAACATGGAACAACATTTTCCTCACTATGGAAACAAACACTAGAGTCCCCCATACCATCCAAAAGAGCAAAAAGAGCAAAAAAGAAAAAAAATCAAAAAAGTAAGCAAAAAAGCAAAATAGTAAGGAGAAAAATCTGTCTAATGTTGAAAACCACTCCTTGTGGCACCTTGGGCAAGTACCATGTGATGAAAACCACTTGTGGGTGTCATGTGTAATCCACTTTCCCATTCATTTGTTTCCCATACTTGGGGGAAAAATCATTCCCTTCATCCACATCCATAATATCATTTTGCATATCTTATCCATTATATATCCTTATCCTATCATATTCCTATCTGCCATCTTCATATCTATCCTATCATCTCCCATCCATCATATCTTCCTTCTTATCTTATTTTCTATTAGATCTTGATAAAGAGAGTAAAATATCAAAAATATGCTTTGGACACCTCTTGGCATATGTATCTTTCGAAGCATACTTTGCATTCATCCATCTACTACAAAGTTCATATATCCCCTCCAAGTATTTGCCCATCATACAAATCCTAAGAATCATACCTAGAGTGGGGCATATGATTCCTATGCAACACAGTCTTTGGAGATCATCCTAAACCTCTCCACCTATCCATCATCCTTCCTCTTTCATGTTAGAGATCTTTTTAATGCAAAGATCTCACACATGTGTTTGCCAAATGTACACATTTGTCACATGTCTTCACACTCACCCATAACCCATAATTTTTAATTCCACCTCCTCCTAAGGATATTAATTTTTTATTTCCTCACAAGTATTAATCAAACCCTTCCCAAGGTGAATTTAAAATTCACAAATAATCTCATCCATCCATTTTTGTTGATGGAATCTTATCCCTTCATTTTATCTCTTCATCTCTACCCTTCGATTTGATATTTCAATCTCAACCATTGATCTCAAATCTCATCCAAAATGCCTATAAACACAAGGCTCTCCTAAGCATTTTTACAAAACATATCGTCCTAATCTTATGCTATAAAAATCTCTTCTCAATATCATCTCTTTTCAATCTCATCTCTTCTCATCTCATCTTATCATTATCATACCAAAATCTCCATCCACTTAGCCTAAATCTTGATCCAATCTATATTATGTTTGTCTATCAAGAGCAATCGACATACATACTATCCACTTGGGTATAGATAGGAGATCTTGGGTGCACTTTTCCTCAGCCTTATCAGGGAGTGATAGATATTTCAAGGCTCTTGGAAGGTACAATGCTTATGTTTTAGTTTCATTTCATGTTTTTGTGTCTTTTGCAATCTTTTTCATCTTCACTACCAATTCAAGTCAAAAAAAAGATTTTTGAAACATGTCAAGTACTTGACCTTGACCTACCCTATAACATCCTCCTTAGTTGTCCATGATTCATGCTATGCATGCCATTCCATCCACCTTCCATCAATTCCTAAAGTTTCCACACAATGGGAGTGAGTCATGATTTATGTTGATCCTTGTCCTTTCCAATATTGCATCTTCTTGGAAGGACATGATAAAAACTTTTGTCCCTTCAACAATGCTAGAAATCTATCTTCATCTTACATCAATCCATCCAACATTGTATCCACTTCCAAATTATCACAAATTACCAATATTGAGGTCAAGGTTATAGTAAGGGACATGGGATATGGAGTATGATTTAAACACCTTTTGTGTGAGCCAACTTCCACTATCTCCTAAAGCATTTAGCAAGACAAAATCTGACATGGTATCTACAGTTGTCATCAAATGTAAGTCATCACCTACCTTTGAACTCAAACATCTAATGAAACAAGATGTTCTTGAAGATATATCTTCTTGGCTTTACAAAGAAAAAGAAGATGAAGAAACTCATGTTCTACCCATAGAAAAATATGGAAATGGTCTTCGCATTGTGAAAAGCATTGGCTATAAAGGACAAGGAGGCCTAGGCCTTCACAACAAGGAATCATCGAGCCCATCCAATAAATAAGAAATCATCAATATCAAGGTCTAGGATATAGAAAACCTGATTCTGTATCCTCAGAACTGGATTATATCTTAAGTGAGGTCACAAAGGCCTTTCCTCTTATCAAGAACACCAATGAAGGTGATTATAAAGACTCTTTCAAGGACTTCATCGATCTCTTCTATGAAACATCCATTTTTACCTTATATACCCTCTCTAATATGCCATCATCATGCAAGGACCTTCCACTCATATACCCCCAACTAATAGATTGGGACCAACAAGTGCCTCCTATACTTAATAATGTTCAAAATGATGAGGCCATCACAAAACTCATAGCGGTAAGAGAACACATGCCCCTAAGAGACCATAAAGGAGGATACATCATAGAGCTCAACACATCTACTTACTTTGAGGAGACCACCAAGTCTCTTAGTCACAAATACGTGAAAATAAAAAACACATCCCCTAGTGAAAACCGTAATGTGGCACTTTCTGATGACAAAAAAGGAAAAATAAAGGACGTATCCCATGGTGAAAACTTCCCTAAGGTGCCAGAGGATGAGATACTTGACCTCCCTAAAGTACCAACATTATATCAAAAAAGATCTCTTGTCCTGGTAGAAGAATCACAAGAAATGAATCTGGGTATAGAGAAGTCACCATGTATTACCTTTAGAGCTGCTTCGCTCACCCCAATAGAACAAAAAAAATTATCAACATTCTTCAAGAAAAGAGGCATAAACTTTTCATGGAAAAATGTCGATATTCCTAGATTGGACCCTTCATTGGTAGTACATCACTTGGAAGTATATCCCGATGCCAAAATAGTCAAGCAAAAGCTCAAGAAAATGCATCCACAGATAGAACTTCTAGTGAAATATGAACTCAAGAGGCTTCTAGACGTCAAATTCATTTGAACCATCAATTATCCTGAATGGGTCTCAAACATTGTCCCAATAGCGAAAGTCATTGGGGGCATACGCATATGTACAAACTTTAGAGACCCAAACAAAGCATGTCCCAATGATGACTTTCCTTTACCAAACATTGACATCATAGTGGACTTAGCAACTGGACATGAGATTTTGTCTCCTATAGATGGTTTTTTAGGCTATAATCAAATCAGAATCACTGAAGAAGACCAACATAAGACTACCTTCATTTGTGCATGGGGTACTTACTATTGGGTAGTCATTCCCTTTGCGTTAAGAATTCTAGGGCCACATATCAATGGGCTATGACTGTTACTTTCCATGACATGTTCCACAACATCTTGGAAGATTATGTAGATGATCTATTGGGAAAATAAAAAAACAAGAGTAGGGCACCTAGATGTATTGGCTAAGATATTTGACTGTCTTGAAGAATACAAGGTGCAACTAAATCAAAAAAATGCATCTTTGGGGTTACTTTTGGAAAACTCTTAGGTTACATCATATCCCGACGAGGCATTGAGGTCAACCCAATAAAAGTGTAAGATATAGTTGAAATGCCTCCTCCAAGAAACTTGAAGTAGCTTCGTAGCCTCCAAGGAAAATTGTAATCAATAAAATGCTTCATTGCATAATTAGGAGATAAGTGCCACCCATTCAAACATCTTCTCCTTAAAGATGTGGCATTTATGTGAGATACAAAATATCAGAGAGCCTTTGATCAACTAAAGAAATATATTACGACACCACCAGTGTTCATGCCACCACAACCAGATCAACCCTTATTATTATACATCTTAGCAACATTGACAACAAGAGGGGCCTGACTAGTACAACATGATGACAATGGAAAAGAAAGATCTATATACTACATCAATTGCACCTTGGTGGCATATGATCTTAACTATACACCAATTGAACAGGCATGTTTAGTAGTTATGTTTTCATCTCAGCAATTGCAATATTACATTTTTAATCACAAAATCAAACTCATTGCAAAAATAGACCCACTCAAGTAGCTTCTATTAAATGTAGCTCTTACTGGTCACATGGCTAAGTGGGTGATGATCCTAAGTGAATTTGACATTGATTATATAGAAATAAAAACAATTGAAGGACAAATCATAGTAGATCAGTTAGCTGAGGTACCAATTCCAACAGATCATCCACTCCTTTTAGAATTTATAGATTAATCCATCTTCATAGTTGTACCTATCCCAAACTAGAAAATATATTTTGATGGATCATACACTCATTGCAGATCAGGAGGAAGGATCTTGTTCGTCACTCCCAAAGGAGATTGCATCCCTAAATACTATAAAATCACATTCCCTTGTACCAATAATGTGGTAGAATATGAAGCACTCATCACAAGACTCCACATGGCTATCTAATGGAGAAATGAGAAACTACTTTTTTATGGTGACCTCAACTGGTGATCAAACAAGTGAACAATAAATATAAAACAAAAGATGAAAAACTTCTACCCTACAAGAAAATCATAGATGACTTCAAAGAGTACTTTTCTAAAACCCATCTTGAACAAGTGCCTAGATTGAACAACAAAGCAGCAGATGCCATGGCTACAATAGGGTCTCTTGTTGATATGCCGAAAAACAATAAGTAGTGTGAATTCTGCATTGAGGAATTAGCAACTCCAACATATGATGTTCCACAATCTAAACTAGTCTATGAAATTGTTGGTCCCTTATCCCCTTGGTATTAAGATATGTACTTCCATGATAACATTAACCCACATGATCTATCCTCCACCCAACAATGCATATTCATCTTTTGAGCCACCTATTTCACCATCCTCGATGATAACTTATATCATAAAAGTCTTGATGGTACCCTTTTGAGGTGTCTCAATTTGGGAGAAGCCCAAACTATCTTACAAGAGGTACATGAAGGTATCTGTGGTGTACACTCTAGTGGACCTACCCTAGAAAAGATGGTCTTGAGAACATGATACTATTAGTCAACACTAGAACAAGATGCTCACCACTTTGTTAAGAAATACCTTCAATGTCATTAGCATGACAACTTGATTCATGCTCCTATTCATAGTAAGGAATACTAAGAGGGGGGTGAATAAGTATTTCAAAAAACCACTTCTTAACAAGTTTATTAATCCAATTTCCAAAATTAATAATATGAAAGAAGAACAAGCACAGGAACAACAACCATAAAGACATAACACATGAACACTAGGATTTTTACATGGAAAACACAAAAAGGGCAAAACCATGGTGAGTGTTAGCTCATAATATATTATGATAGCACAATACCAAATTACAAGAAGGTTCACTGCCCAAAGAAATGCTCACTGTAAGAAAGGCTCACTCCCAAAAAAAGCTCACTGCCTAGAGGAAGAAAGAAGCAGGAAGAATGCCTCACTGCCAAGTTGAACTGCTCATATTGCATCTACACATGCATGGCTATAGCTCCAATGAAGCACAAAAATATTATCTCAAAACTCTTCATCTCTGACTACTCTATTTCACTGCTCTGCTTTTACATGGGAACAAGATCTCTCCTCTTCTACTCTTATCGCTTCCAAAAAATCACCTTACTTTGCATGTCACACAGATATATATCCTCATTTGCCTCTTATCACTTAAATACCAAATTTGATCCCATATATATATATATATATATATATATATATATATATATATATATATATATATATATATATATATATATATATATATATCTGCAACACTTAAAATCTTCATATTAGGTTGGCCTAATAAGGTGTAGCATGTAGTCATACCTTAAGTAGCTTGTCGACCGAATTCAATCACCAAAAATTCACAGTGGACCCAAACGATCATATAGTAATCTTCATATGGGTTGGCATTAATCATTCAATTGGTTAGATTGATTGTTCAAACAATATAGCTTCTTCACATATAGATCTGCCATGCCTGTCAGCTTGTTCCTCATGAACATACTTGATCAGTTCAACTGTCACAACATAACTTCCATTGCAGATAAAAAAATCATATTTAATATTCGTCATTGATCTCTTAGCATACCTTCAAAGCCACAAAACATAATAGTCAATTGCTGAGAAATGTGGAGCTCAAAATTATTGTCTTGTCACTGGGAAACATTGTCAAACTTCAAGTTGGTAAAGAACATCTTGTAGGATGAGACCAAAATAACCTTAGATGCTACAACTCTAGATTTAGGTAGCCATGATATGTAACTTTCTTAATCCAAAACCACAAGACAAAGTATGCATCTATGGAGGAATGCAGACCCTAACTCTTTGGTACTATACACAGTCCCTAACTTAGGTTTACTTATCGGACTTAGCAGAATCATGGTATGTCTTCTGGAGATCTTCAGAACTAGTAAACTTGGATATCCCACTTTCAAGCAACTGCAAACAACATACTTGAACTGTATTTGATTCTCTTCTATTGCAGTGACATACTAACTCGGTCTCTGTCATTTGCTCTGTACTACCCATACTTAGTCATTTTAGCATTTCAAACCAAAATCCTTGCATGCCTTGTTGCCAAATCCATTTGGTTTGCCGGAGTAAAGTCTCTTTGCCTTGTTACCATCAATGGAAACACTCAATTAGTCAACAAAGTAGTGTCTCTTGCCAACAATCTCCCCCTTTGGCATTCATGGCAACACTCAGTGAAAAATGCTTGTGTTTCTCCCCCTTACTCTATACACTCTATTTTTCTATTCTCCTTTAGATGTATGCTTATTTTTCACTGGTTTTCGTCTCCCCCTTTGACATCAATTGAAAAGGTGTGTGTATAAGCAAAATTGTGTCAAAAATTCTTCAAACTGTCATATTCTACAACATATATACAAGTACACATTTCCATCTCAATTTGTTGTTGAAGGTAGAATATCATTATAGATAGTCTTTATCAGAGATATCTCTCAATTCCACCTATTCCTTGCACTCTCTAGAATATGGATGCGGCCATTTATCAAAAAAACTAACTTATCTGCCTTCTACACATCTGAGGGTGTATCAATTAATGCTTTTGATTTCAAGGCTTCTTATATCAGATTAGTCTTGGGATCAATTTTTTGAGTTATCAGCCCCCTTAGCTAGTACAATCTATGTTTGACTTCTTCCCTTTTCTTCATCAGAGTGCTTAAATCATTGTGAAGAATTGCAACTTGTGTTTCTTTGGTATTTATTGGCCCAACTACCAGATTATATGTCTTGGAGATATTAAGCAGTTTGAGTTCCAAATTCTTGATTTTATCTTCTAATTCATTTGTAACTTCTGGAAAAGATAAGAAAAATTTGTATATTTTATAGGCTTCTTTAATGGAACTTTGTATTCCTTTTATTGTATTTTCTAATAGAGTTTTATATTTTGCTATCATAGTCTTTAACACAAACAATCTATTCTCATCAAACTCTCTTCTAACTTTTGCTTCTACAGATTTTTCAAAAGATTCAAAATGTGTACTTACAGAGTTTAATAGACTTTTGAGTTGATCAGTAGAGGATAATGAGGTATCCTTCTGAAATTTTGGCATCATCTTCTCCAAAATGTTGGATGCATCATTGATTAATTTACTATATTGGATATGTGATTTAAGCATTTCTTCATGTGCTTTGGCTTGAACAATTGATCCTAGCTTGAATTTATGCACAGGCGACATAGAGGACAAATTAATTAGTCCTTGAAGAAGTTCAGACTCATCCAAATCTTGTTGACTCTTAGAATCAACTAAGACAACTGCAGTGTCTCTTAGTCTACCAAATACTTCTTCTTGACTTTACTCTTGAGGATCCATGTCTGTGTTCTCTTGCTGATCAATGTTTTTCTCCGGTGTAGGGCTCCTTATCTGTTCTTTATTCTTTTCAACATCAGCCTATTGCTCAGGAGGAAGACTAGTTTCAGATTTACCTGGATTTATCATATCCAATGTATCAATGTTAGAGGCTTGACCATTCTTATCCGGTCCTTGATCCTGGCTTATCTCTGGTACAGATGTATCTCCATCATTTGGGTGAGTGCGAGATCATGATGGGACAAATAGTGGCAATGGAGAGGAAACTTATTGGCTGAAAAAATGCTAACGTTTAGACTAATATTTAG
This sequence comes from Cunninghamia lanceolata, assembly GCA_027924645.1. NCBI lineage: Eukaryota > Viridiplantae > Streptophyta > Pinopsida > Cupressales > Cupressaceae > Cunninghamia > Cunninghamia lanceolata. The sequence continues at coordinate 6,318,827 of BSBN01001807.1, forward strand.
ATTTGGATGGAAGGGGTGTTAATATTTCTAGCTCAAATATGGATTCACTCCAAATATGCCTTGGGATTACCTCATATTTAGGCAAGTGGGAGTCCCAAAACTTGCCAAAGAAACTTGCAAAACTACCCATTTAGTGCTATCCTGAAATTTTCCAAAATTTCATCCTTGAAGCTGACAGACTTTTTTGTAACTAAATTTAACCAAATGAAAAGGGTTTATAGAGGAAGTTATTAAGATTCTAAAAATATAATATATGCCTCATAATAATTTTAATAGGTAATTATTATTAATTTTCTACATATGCTATGTCTAATTTCCTTATAGATATACATATTGAAAAACATCCATAACTTTCAACATATTAATCCTTTTTTAAATCCAAAAGATGCATCACATTCTAGGATTTATTGGGTATACATTAAATTTTTTTTTTTTAATTTTCATATATTTTTGACCAAGTTAAGTTGGGTGGAAAATTATTTTTTAATATTTTAAAAAAGTCACAGTAAAAAATGCATAAATAATTATTTATTTACTTCAAAAATTAAAAAAAATATGTGTCACATCCGCTCATGTGTCCTTTACTTAAATCCAAATCATGTAGGAAAAATATTAACTTTTTCTCATACTTAGGTTGGCCGGAATGACACATATTTTTTACGTTTTTTTGAAATTTTAGTAGTGCTTCATTGAAATATCCAATTTTCACCGAACTATTTTAAAAATTTTCAAAAAAAAAGTAGTAGCCCATAAACTACATTAAATTTCTTACAACTTTTATTACTACCTTATTTCTAGATTGTGTAGACAACTCATTCAATTTTTGACATGAAGTTACTCATGTTTGTTTTTTCACATTTACATTGCCACTTAGGGGTAGTGTTTGGCCCATCATGATCCTGCACTCACCCATTTGCTCCTTCATTGTCATAAATGGTAGGGATATTAAATTCCTTCAATGTGTTCAGAATGATTTCTTTAGATTCCTTTACCACCTTTTCAATATCTCCTCCCATAAGAGCATTCATTCTTCTTTTTGTCCTAAATTTGTTATGAAGTGCTTTGGAGATTTTCAGCTTTTCCTCTAGAGTGATTTTCGGACATAGTTTTATTAATGAGTGTTCTCTAAGCTCAACATCCTTTGCCATAGCCACTTCCTTTCTTGCACTCATTATACTTGTCAAGCTATGTGGAAGATCAATAATTATCTCAATTAAGGCCTTCTTGTAGATGTTTAGGTATTCTACAACAACAGACTCAATGATCTTATCTAGATCATTATACTCATCATACAATTGTGCAATGGGTTTCTGATTACCATCAACTATTATGGTTTTCAATACATCCTCTAAAGATATATTAGATTCTTTAGTTTGAGGCACATCTTGCTTTTTCCTTTTCTTAGGTTTACCCTTACTGAAGGATTTCTTCTTGCTGGTTTTGGAGGTTTTGATAGTTTTAGATTTCATTTTCTTTACTTCTTCATCTGACTTTGTTTCTTCTTCATCAACTGTAATGCTTACAAGCATTCTTTTAGCCTTGGTTTTATTTCTTTTGTGACTGGTGGAAGGAGTTACCACACTTGTAGATGGTGTGGGACTGAAGGGAATAGATGCAGCTTCTTCAGAGGTAGATCCTCTGGTTCTCCTTGATACCTCTAGTTTTTCTAGTTTACCCTTGGGTTCTTCTGAAGCTCCAATTGATTCACTTTTTCTCTTTTATTTTGCCTCCTTTTCATCTTGTCCTTTTTCCCTTGCCTTTGCCACATGTTCTTTTGTGAACCCTTGTCTTAGGGTGAAATCTTCTTCCACTTTCTACATTTTCTTGGAGATTTTAGCTTTTCTTACTTCAACATGAACTTTAGCATACAGTTCCTCTTAAGTCCCATATCTTTCTTCTTTGGGATCTCTGTGTTTGCTTGGCATATGTTGGGCATAATTTTACAATATCCCTCCATCTACCTCATATCCCATAGGCATAGCCCAAACCGTTCTAGGCTCAATGGCCTCCATCAAGCATTGATCTTTTGTTACAATAAAATAGATAGTATCCTTGTATTTTTCAACAACTGCTCTAGGGATTCTTTCCCTAGATTGCATTGACTTTTGGAAGTTTTTGAAATAGCCCCATAGGGCTGAATTTTGTGCATCAATATTGCCTATGCTATTCAACTAATTTCTAATTTGAACTACAACTAGTTTGTCTCTAGTCCACAAACAGTTCTTTATGCCAGGTAACTCTTGAATGAAATAGAAGAATAGACATACGATCAATGTACCAAATTTGAATTGATATTTGCTCTCTTTTGTCTTCCTCAGGTTCTCCATCACTTGTTGTCAAAGGAATTCATAGATATCATAGTCTGCATTCTCCTTGATCATCTGAAAGGTAGTGTATATGGCTATGCCTAAAATAGAATTTACTTGGTTGGTGAAATATACTTTGTAGCCTAGTACCATGGATGCAAATCTTATAGCATTGTCTTCAATATCATTAATTGTTAAATCCCTCTTATCAAATTTTGCTCTGATGACCATCATTACTGTATCATTCTTTACTACTTTCAACAATGGTACTGATCTGATGGATCTTAATCTAGTTAATGCCCTTATAGCATCTTTTGTAATCTTAAAAGGTCTCTCAAGCCACATAAATTCATCATGATCCCTGTTCAATACATATTAGACCCATTCATCCTCTGCAAAAGTTGGGAAGTCCACGTACTGAATGAATTTCTTCTCTTCCAATGTTTTATATTCTCTTTTCAGATCGAGATTCTCATTACTCAAGTGTTTCAAGTATAGATCAAAAAACCTACTATCAACAAATTCCTCTAGGGCAACATGAATATATGCCCTAACATCCTCTACATGCATAACTCCATGTGGAACATCTAAAAATACACCCATTAGATCGACTTTGATTGATTTGAATGGGTGTTTCTTGAATTTTGGTCAAGGTCGCTCAGTGATATCCACTAATTGTGTTGTTGTCATTTCTATGAATAATCAAGCAAATTTGAGAAAGGTTTTCAAACAGAAAATACCTCTTTGATCAGATTAGGGTTGAACTTGATCTTGCCTTGAAATGCTTTGGAGAACACTATAGTCATTTTTTAGTCTTCTTTGGTTTGCCTTAGACAGTTTAGAGCTTAGAATGTAAAATGATTTTTCTTTTAGATAGAGCTCCTTTTAACCTTTGCATGTCGAAACCTATGTGTCATTAACGTTATTTTTTGAAAAGCTATCAAACAATTTTCTGACACTTAGTCAATCCAAATTACTCCGTAATCCTTTGCATTAGGTCTTCTTCTACCAGAATTTCTTTCAGAAGTTTTCTCATAAGATTCTTCACAATATACCTTAGTACCAGATTCTAGTACTAATTTTCTAGCTAGGGGTTTTGGATTTTCAACACAGCTCCCCCTAAGCCAAAGCTTCTAATTTACTTCCCAGAGGAAGTATCTGCACCAAATGCTAGTGTGGATTCATTCCTTACTTCAATCACATCTTTCTTGATCTAGATCTTGCTCATTTCTTTCTTAGTTTCAACTGGATCAACTTTTTCTTTTTATTTATCATTCCTTTGCTCTATTTTCCTATCTTCAGCATGGTAGTTTCTTTTTGCATTCTTGCTTCTGCAAACTCTTACAATATGTCCAAACCTGTTGCAATTGTAGTATACCATATTCCTTTATACTTGATTCCTTCTATTGATTAGATTTGATCTGCATTGATTAGCCATATGTCCAAATCTATTGCGTGTAAAACACTTTCCGCTGAATGATGACTATTCCCTGCATTGTAAGAACCATTCCTTACCAGATTTTTGCATTCATTTGATTTATGACAAATTTTCTTGCAATTGAAACATTGACCAAAGAATGATGGAACATTCAGATTTATTCTACTTCTACATTGAGTATCTTTATGACCAAACTTATTACAATTAAAATAGTGGCCATTGACAGATGGATACCTTTGAGCATTTGGTTGCCTGACTAGAGGTCTTCTAGGTCTTCTTCTTTGATTTTTGAACTGGTTCCCTTTGTTTTTCTTTAACTTAGTGTTTGCTTGACCAGATTTTTAGTTTTCACCTTTCTAAAATCCCAAGCCTTGCTTATCATTAGAACTCTTTTGACTAGAAATCATCTCATCAAGCTTTGCAAAACTTATCTTGAACTTTTCTTCATAGCTCTTGGCTTTTTCCAAGTCTTCTTTCAGACTCACAATTTATTTTTCAAGTTTGACATAATCTTCTAACTTGCTTTTTACCATTAGATTTAGATCTTCTCTACTTTTACTCTTTCTATAACTTCCACTTCCAAATCATTCAGGGTTTCATTTGCTGATATCAATTGATCACTAACCTCTTTGTATTTTTCTTTAAATTTCTTAACTTGTTCTTTTAACTTTAAAATCCATTCATCAACTACTTGTATGTTATCCTTTAGATACCTGACTTCTGCTTCAGACTTTTCAAGATCAATAAGAGCTGGTTCTAATTCATCATTGTTTGAGAAATTTCCAAATCTCCTGGCTATCATGAGTGAACTCTCCCAGATCTTCCTCAAGATGTTAGGCTTGTTCCAAGGAACCTTTCTCTAATACCAATTGTTGATAGTAAGGAATACTGAGAGGGGGTTGAATCAGTATTCCACAAAACCACTTCTTAACAAGTTTATTAATCCAATTTCCAAAATTAATAATATGAAAGTCAAATAACCACAGGAACAACAACCATAAAGACATAACACATGAACACCAGGATTTTTATGTGGAAAACCTAAAAAGGGAAAAATCATGGTGAGTGTTAGCTCACAATATACTATGATAGCATAATTCCAAATTACAAGAAGGCTCACTGCCCAAGCAAATGCTCATTGCACGAAAGGCTCACTACCTAAAGAAAGAAAGAAGAAGGAAGAATAGCTCATTACCAAGTTGAACTTCTCAGATTGCATGTACACATACATGGTTACAGCTCCAATGAAGGAAAAAAATATTATCTCAAAACTCTTCATCTCTGACTGCTCTATTTCATTGCTTTGCTTTTACATAGGAACAAGATCTCTCTTCTTCTGCTCTTATCACTTCCACAAAATCACCCTACTTTGTATGTCACACATATATATATCCTCATTCACCTCTTATCACTTAAACACCAAGTTTGATTCCATATATATATATATATATATATATATATATATATATATATATATATATATCCGCAACACTTAAAATCTTCATATTAGGTCAGCCTAATAAGGTGTAGCATGTAGTCATACCTTAAGTAGCTTGTCGGCCAAATTCATTCACCAAAAATTCACAGTGGACCCAAACGATCATACAGTAATCTTCATATGGGTTGGTATTAATCATTCAATCACTTAGATTGATTGTTCAAATAATATAGCTTCTCCACATATAGATCTGCCATGCTTGTCAGCTAGTTCCTCATGAACATACTTGATCAGTTCAGCTGTCACACCATAACTTCCACTGTGGATTAAAAAAAATCATATTCAATATTCATCATTGATCTCTTAGCATACCTTCTAAGATGTAGAGCATAATAATCAACTTATGTGAAATGCAGAGCTCAAAACTATTGTCCTATCACTGGGAAACACTGTCAAAGTGCAAGCCAATAAAGAACATCTTGTAGGATGAGACCAAAATAACTTTAGATGCTACAACTCTAGATTTAGGCAGCCATGATATGTAACTTTCTTAATCTAAAACCACAAGACAATGTATGCATTTGCAGAGGAATGTGGACCCTGACTCTTTGGTACTATACATAGTCCTTGACTTAGGTTTACTTTTCAAACTTAGCAAAATCATGGTATGTCTTCCAGAGATCTTCATAACTTACAAACATGGATATCCCACCTTCAAGCAGCTGCAAACAACATACTTGAACCACATTTGATGATCTTCTATTGTGGTGACATACTAACCTGATCTTTGTCATTTGCTCTATACTATCCATACTTAGCCTTCTGGACAAAAATCCTTGCATGCCTTGTTGCCAAATCCATTTGGTTTGCTAGAGTAAAGTCTCTTTGCCTTGTTGCCATCAATGACAACACTCAATTAGTCAACAGAGAAATGTCTCTTGCCAACAACTCCATCTCAAGAATTTCAACCTATCACTACTCCTTGGCCCTTTTCACAATGGGGGCTCCACCTCTTCAGTAAAATCCATCCATCTTCCTCCAATGTGTATAAATCCATTATTACCACCATTGAATACTTCACAAAGTGGGTTGAGGCAATTCCACTCACATATATTACTAGCAAACAAATATCCAAGTTGATCCGACATTACATCATATATGCCGGTATGGTATACCCCTCGTCATCATTACTGAAAATGGGAAACCCTTTAAGAACCAAGAACTTCGCATCCTTTGTTAAAAATTCTACATCAAGCACTATTTTTCCTCCTCATATTACCCCCAAGGTAATGGTCAAGCTGAAGCTCAAAACAAAACCATCCAAAAAATCCTGAACAAAATAGTGAATGAAGTTGATCATGGCTGGCACCTCCAACTTAACCCCACCCTTTGGCCATACTACACAAGGATTCATACCCCATAGGAGCCACACCAAATTCCCTTGTCTTTGGCTCTAAAGCAATTTTACCAATCAAGGTTGAGATCCCCTCCTTAAGAATATCTTTGCAAAATCTCATTGACGAGGAGGAGTATCAGGTTACATGACTACATGAGCTAGAACTCCTAGGTGAAAGGCATGTCAATGCTCTCAATCACTTAAAAGCATATCAAAATTGCATTTGTTGTAGCTATATAACAAGAATATCAAGACTCATCACTTTGAAATGGGTGACCTTGTACTAACAATAAATCAGAGGAACTTCCAAGACCATGACAAAAAAGGCAAATTTGAACTAAATTAGCTACGACCATTTGTTATAACAGCTAGCTATGGATCTGGAGCTTATCAGCTAGCAACACCTAAGGGACAACCTTTAGATGATCCTATGAATAGATCATGCATCTCAAGAAATTTTATGCTTGACCCAATAGATATCCCAAAAGCTAAAAAATAAAAAAAAAATTAGAAAAAACTGAGTGTAATAAAGTTGTCCAATGGTGAAAACCACTTTAGTGGTACCTTGGATAAGTACCATGATGAAAACATGTCTCAAGCACCTTGAGTAGTGGCCTTATCTACCATCTATTAAGTTCTTGTTTACCCACTTCATACTCCATCATTTTATATCCATATCCTATCATGGCTTGATCTTGTATCTCCATTTCCCTCCCATTATCATTCCACACTAGGGGCAAAATCCCTGAGTTTAGATAAGAATTAGATCTTTGTATACATGCTATGGATCATTATAGAGTTTTGTCTCATTCATCTCTTGTACATACACTATATCCAAAAAAACCAAAAACATTAGAAAACCTCCAAAAATACCAAAAAAAAATAGAAAACCTCCAAAAAAACCCAATAAATCACAAAACCTCCAAAAATACCAAAAAAAAACATAAAACCATCAAAATACCAAGCAATAAATCTATTGTGTCTCGATCAAGGACTAAAGGCAATCAAACTAAGCAAAAAACACATGCAAAAACAACATACCACAATGTCAATCATACACATTAGACTAAATCTCCAAAGACCACATAACCATCATATCTTGTGCCCATCCTATAGCATATATCATCACAACCTATGCCTTAGGATATATCATTGCCGCAATAGGCATAGCCTAATCAAATTCAATCCACATTATTGGCAAGAGATTCAATGGTTCTTGGTTCATCTATCATTTGGTCTTTTGTTTTGATTTATCTTTTTATACCCCTTCTACACTTACCCAAGAACCACCTTGATCTTCCATATCTTGGTGTGTCATTGGATGGTATAGAATGGGGAAAGAGTCATTTGATGTTATATGATGTGTTTACTGGATGTTCTTATTACTCTAACTGGTATTTAGATCTTGTGTGTGTTAGAATAGATTTTTGCATGACACTTCCTAACTAATTTTCCATCCACTTTCCCCACAACAAGCATGTTCATGATGCTTCCTAACTAATTTTTCATCAACTTCCCCCCCAATAAGCATGTTCATGATGCTTTCCAACTAATTTTCCATCCATTTTCCCCCTCCCAGCAAGTGTGTTCATGTTTCTTCCCAATCATTCCCCCCAACTAACCCCTATCCCCAATCCATCTAATTATTCCTCACCTGCATAATGACTCTTTGTATCATGACCTACAAATCAATCATCAACATCACAATCATCCATTTTATACACCTACATCAACATGTTAGTACCACATCATTTTGATCTTCATAATCATCAGATCACTTGCATAACCATCCATATAACCACATCCACATCATAATTGCATAAACATATGACTCAAACACACAATATGAATTATACACACATGCAAACTAAATACAACAGAGTTCCCACCAATTATCTCCCACTCACCAATCCACATCATAACCAATCCACAACCTAAAAAGATTTAATCCTTTTTTTCATAAGCACACTAAAGTCTCATCGCTTATAAATAGCAGCTATACATTTGGCATTAAGGTGAAATTAAAGAACTTTAAATGGATTAAATCTTGATCTAGTATACAAAGAAATAAATTAAGAGGATTCAATCTTGCATTTCATCCATAACACCTCACCATACATCACATCATCATATCTATATCATCTATATCATCATAACATATGCATAAACCATCCACAAAACAAAAATCACGTAACATAGTCACCTATACATCACATACAATAAATGCAGCCATAACATAATCCATCATGCATCCATCAAATACATCTATACAACACATGTGTGCATGTCAGATAAATGTAATGGAATTGATTTTTTAGTAAATCCCCTGGAAGGTAGAAAATGAGCTTGTTAACTATTTCATTGTGTACCTCTGCATGTTACACCTCATAATACATCATCACATAAACATAACATCATCATAATCCATTCATCACAAAGCATACATTATATAATCCACCTCATAATTCATCACAAAACATCCATAAACATGTCCTCATATAATCCACATCCTATTCCACATAATAATCCATTCATAATTCATGCAGAAACACATAAACAAAAATCCAACATCCATAACATAATATATGCATCCATAACATGATCCATGTATCCATAACATAATCCATATATCCATAACATGATCCATAACATAAACTATAACATAAACCATAACATAATCCATCACATAATCCATCATATGTCCATCATATTTAGCATCCATACATGACATAAATCCTACACTAAAATAACATCCAACATATACATCATAAATAATCACATCACATCATAATGTAGGCTGCCCACAAAATACTCATTGCATATATAAATCAAAGTTTGTCATGATACAAAATGTGCCTGAAGGCTTAGTACATTAATGTCTGATACATAATGCAAAACACCACTATGTGGAACTATCACCAGACTCTGCTAGAGCCTGAGGTACTGGTGTTGATGGACCTACCCCTATAGCCTGTGGTGGAACTACTAGCCCCTATCCTAGTGGAGGCATCACTCGAGGTAATGGAATGACTGGTCCTATAACTGAATGTGTCCTCATCCTCCCTAACCTACTATCCCTTGACCGAGTCTATACACTAAAACTGGGTTGTCTCTGATCTGTAGGCACTACTGCATGATATAGGGTGTGATAATGTTGAGCTCTCTACAAAGCCTTTGACAACTCACCCTACACTCACACCAGATGCCGCCACATATCAGACAACCCAGCTCTTGCTAATACTCACTATGTTGTATCCTGATCCACATAGAGTCGCGCCTCCTACTGCTCGACCCACTACTACAACACTTTGGTTTTATGCATCTTTACAATAGCAATATCCTACTTCTGGATAACACAGTCTAGTTCTACTCCGTCTACCCCACCTCCTATTTTTGTCAACTCAGTAATCTACCCCTAGGTGGCCCTTAACTCTCCCTATAATGTGTCCACCTCTACCTCCATGACATCTCACTCTACCTCCCTCGTATCTCTCTCTACTCATAAAGCGGCCAACTCATCAATCAGGCTCCTAGTCTCCACCCATAATATATCAGCATCAACATCATCCCCATCCTTCTTCCCCATTCTACCACCTCCACTCTTCGATGTACCCACCATCCCCCAATAGCCCCACCACCTCCACCATCCCCACCATCTCCTCCTCCTCCTCCTCCTCCTCCTCCTCCCCCTCACTACTCTCTACCACTACCACCTGGCCAATTGAAGTCATCAACCTCGTGGCCTACTACTCCTATAACCATATGTCATAATTTGGGGTGGCCTCCACCTTTGGTTCTCCCTGTTTAAGGTTGAACTTTCAAAGTACATGCTTGAGCATGTACCAATCAGTGATGTGCTCCATAAGACCCATTAGATACCTATCCTATCAGGTATAAGGTAGATGATCTCCATCATCAACCCATGGCTCACACCCTCGCCATGGCCACAAATAATTATCTCAATCTCATCAAAAATTGCTACCAGTATGTTAGAGCACCCAACCAATGATGCTGTAGAATCCTAGTGTAATTGAAGACAAATGGCTACCTAGCTGGCCTCATATATCCACATACCGGCCAGATCATGAAAATATGCTCCCAAGCCTAGACCCGAAGTAATGTGACACCACACCCTAGACTAGTTCCCTATTGATATACTATAAAATGCATGTCATGGTGTAAGTACGCTAACACGCATGGCCCCCAGGCATACCTTGTGCCCTGCTCATACATCTTCTCTAGCACTACTCCCCATCCTATAGACAATATGCACAACCTCCTATGAGGCATCAACAACTCTCCAATCAAACCTGAGCATATATACAATGACATCCCCTCTAAAGACTCCATAGCAGATCTACCACATCATCTTCAAACTCCTCACATCTGTAGGTGGGATATCTAGTGTGAAAACATGCCTCAATGCCGCCACACCTCTCACCTGATCATACACAACTAACTCCCCATGAATGAGGATTCGTAAGATCCTCCATACATCCTCATGGGTGATTGTCATCTCACCCATCAGTCGTAGAAAGGCACAACACTTGCTCTGCAACCTCTCCACTAACACTATCATCATGGCCCTATGGGCCCAAATCTCGGGCATATATGCAAGATTCCTCATACCAATTTGTTCCAAAAGCACAACATCTATAGGTTCAAATCCCTCGTTCAAGGCCATTAGAGGTGGCCTCTACTCCCTCGACTGAACCGGAAACAAATCCTCCTACATCCATCACACTACTTCATTAGCTTTTTGTTAAAAACTATGTAAAAGTAGTAAATCCCTCTATGATAGCACTGAAAGGTGCACAAGCACTAACAAACCCCATGCAAGAGCCAAAAGACACACATGCGCTAACACACCCTACGCAAGCACCGAAAGGCACACAAGCACTAACTGACATGTCACATGCATTGAAAGGCACACAAGCACTAAGTGACCTCATGCATGCACCAAAAAGCCATGCAAGCACTAACATACTTCACACAAATACCATTTGACATGTAAGCACCAATCCACCTAGCTTATGCACTAACAAAGTGCTAACCACTAGCCATTTTTCAAGCGATGTAAGCACTAATCTGGCTCATAGATGCTAATCAAGATGAAGGTGCTAATTGCCCCATTAGAGGTGCTATGTGTGACTTGATGGCATTATCCTATACCTTAGTGCATTTTCTACTCCTAACCTACCCTTGCATTTATTGCGTATTAATTACCCAAAACCTAAAATCTAAAGCATGAGATAGGACACATATCGACTCAGTAGCCTCTGAAGGTCATTGGTACTCTCAAACTTGCTCTTCTGGATGCTTATGACATGGGATCTAGGCCATAGCTTCCACACTCTAATTCCCTCTTCTCTCTAACTCACTAAATCTTAGGTGTGCAAACAAGGAATATGGGCCCCCCATAGCCTACTTATAGCCTCCACCTAAGCCCTAGCCCTAAATTTTTTCTAGACTAGCCCTAAATTTTCATCCCCAAGCCTCATACCATATCTATTTTTCCCCGTTTCTTTTTCTTCTGACCCCATTTTTATCTTGAATCTCATTTTCACCACTATTTCCTTCTTTTTGAGAGTTCACTCAAAAAATTTATTTTTTCTATCTGATCTCTCAAGGGGTCATATCCCACTTATTCTTTCCATTCCCTTTAGTTAGCTAGGGGAAATTTTTAATTTTCTTTGATATGACACTACTCCCTCTCGGTTGTGACACCACATCAAAGAGGGGTAAAATTTAGGCACCTGAAAATGACATACCTTACACCACCATTTTCCAACATCTTCCTATCATCTCCTTCTATGCTAACTTATCCCCTTCCTCAATATTAATTAAATAAACTATTTTATTTAATTAATTTATCTGATCTCCATTATCATTTACCCACAATTAATTAATTAAATTTTATTTAATTAATTACTCTCCTCAACTATTACCTAATATTAATTAATTAAATATTAGTTCATTTATTTAATTAATTATCCCTCTTTGTTGTTAGCACAAATTAATTAAATAAAATCCATTAATTTAACCTTACCTTTATTTAATTAATTTGGATCACTAATTAACCCATCCACTAATTTCTTACAACCAGATTACTTAAATTAATCCCCTATTTCATTAATCTAACCCTTCATTAACCCATCTGCCCATAATTAATTAAATAATCTGCATTATATAAGTAATTAAGATCACATGTGTCTCCATCTCACCCTTTCCAATTCATGCACTTGTCCCATCTCATCCCACTCACCCATAAAATGAATTTTTAATTCTTTCACATGTCTCCATCTGCACAAATGCAAAGCCTTCCCAAAAGCAAATTAAAAATTCAAAAATATTGTGAGCCGTCCATCTTTGTATCCATTGGATCTCATCTTGGAATTCCAAACATTGATCTAAAATCCTCTAAAAACCTATAAATAAATAGCATCTCCAAACATTTTGACTCTAACTAAGAAGAACAAAAGAAGACTAAGGATAAAGCTCTAAACTTATGCTCTCATAATCTTACCACCATTGTAGCCAAATTATCCTCAAATCATTGCTAGTTTATTGACCTCATTATGTTGGTTCATATTTGAGCAATCCACATTCAATTCATATTTGGTAAACAGCATTTGCATTCATCAATATAACATCACTATGTTTGTAAACATAATAGAAGGTTAAGAAAGGTTTAATATGTATATTCACATCTTAATTACCACTAAATAGATGGGTAAGTGTATGGAAATGGGAGACAAATTAGTGGCCAACCTTGAGATTTTTCAGCAAAATAGGTTTGCATTATGAAAGGTATAAACCATACATGTTTTAACATGTATGCATTTTTAATTCCTAGAATTCAAAATGTATATGATCCTTTCCCATTTAGGCTTAGATTTAAAAGCCTAAGGGTTGGACATCTATTATGGCTCCTAAATTTGTATTTTTAACATAAAACAACTTAAATTCAAACTTCAACCTCATTAGGTTTACATGTTTTGCAATAAAATTTTATAAAACCACAACCAAAATAAAGAGATACTTCTTATCTTTCTAGCCTTACAATTTTTGTAATATTTTGAGTAAGTTAAGGTATTTATTTTTATTTTCTTTGAAGAGTGTATCTATACTTGATTATCCAAATTTGAAAAAAAATTATATAGGATTCTTCTACACTTCAATCTATATGCATTCAAAAAAATAAATTTATATTTTTAATTAGTTTTGTGCAAGTTATGTGATGTGCATGCTTTGTGATGTAATTTTCAAGTTGCATCCACTTCAAAAAAATGCAAAACAAATATTCAATAAAAAAAATATACAACTTTTAGTACTCACTCTTAGCTATATTTCCACCAGATGGTTTTAAAAATACCTAATGTAGAAAAAAAATAGGGGGGTGCACACAAGACACTATCTTATATTTTAGTGATAAAAACAGGAACACTTTTGTGTGCACTCAACATTTCACCCCCTTAACTTTAACACTTTTCGAAAATCTTTAGTAGTTTAGAAACTAGATTTAGAGTACTACAATTCCTATTCTTATCATATCTTCAAATTTTGAGTGCACACAACTTGAATTACTCATCCAAGTTTAGCTTTAACTGATTTCAGAAAACAAGTGGCCACTTTTGACCCCTTTTTGTACCTGATTTCCATGCACTTACCTAAATAATCTATGTGTATGAAAAGAATGAGCATCATAAAGAAAATCATCAAGGAACAAGGAATCATTAGCTACAACATGAGAATATAAAGAAATATTACTATGAGCTCATCACTAAATATATCAATATACCAAAACTACAAGAAAGGGAATATGGAGTAGAAAGTGTATGCAAAGGTGATGTAGGTATATTTGTATCACTAGCATCCTTAAGTAAACTAGAAGCAAGGGAGGCACAGATAGGTAAAATCCTTAAGTGAACAAGAATATCTACCATAGGATGTATGAAGTATAAGCTCACTAGGTATATTATTATCACTTGATGGGAGATCCCTAGAGGTGTTATAAGGAGAGGGTTAGCCAACCTTACAATTTTCATGAAGGGCCTAGAGGATTCTCATACATAGATAATTCAAGGATGGGGGCCCATTAAAATTGTCTCAAATAATATATAGATGATGGGAAAAGACCAAGGAAACAAAGGCACAACATGCTATTTTTTGAGAGATTTTGGGCAAAAATTGTAAGTTTAGGTGCCAAAAAATATGGGCACTAACAAGAAGAAGAAGCATGAAATTATTATGTTTGACACACTACCTAATGTGTGTGACCTCAACGACACTTTAGTTCCTCATGAGTTCAATATATCACCTTGACCTGATTCTACAAGGTTGATGTCAATAGGAGAAACATTCCAAGCCATGACTAGATTTTTGGCATTTCCCAACCCCTCCATAGTCTTGTACATCTGTGTTTGAATTAGTTGACTTTCACACCCAAAATTATTGATTTAAGTGATTATTTTCATAGAGTCCTTCTAGAAGATCATTTCCACCCTAGCCTTTATCTGTGCCCATAAATTAGATGCCAAGATAATAGGCCATCATATTTTTAATTTGTATACCATATCCAAGGAAGATCTCACTTGATAAGTGTGATAGTGGAAATCTATTAACACATGAAGAAGAAACATAAATAATTAAAGGATAATTGGGTATTTAGGTTTTCTTCTTATTTGGTACATATTTTATGATTCCAAAATATTTGGGTCCTTTGAGAAGATGGGTTTCTATTATAAAACTAGGAACCCTATAGATTCACTTCTCCTATTGATTAGTTTGGAACAATTCTTTGACACCAATTCCACTATTTCTAATGTTTTTGACATAAATATTCTTACCCCAAGTGTGATTTCATATTCATTGATGCATTTATTAAGTAGATACCTTACAAGCTATTAAAAGGTTTGAAATCTAAATCCCTAACATGATCCAATTCTTTGGACATTTGTCCCTATAAAAGATTCATATGAAGATTCAACTTCACAAGTTCTCTAAACCTAGTTTTAGATTTCCATATTCTTGGACCTTGTGCCATGTTGCCATCAAAACTATGTAATAAGAGGACAAGTTGGATGATCAGTATGACATTGATTCCCATGAGATAAATGTACACCCCACTCTATATTAAATATATTGTTTTAAATAAGAAAGTATAGATATCATGAATATTTTTAAAAACTTATGACTCACTCTTCAGTTGAATAATGAATTATAGGGTTTCAACCTAGGTGGCATGTTTGTCATTAAGATGTTCTAAAAAAGGTTGTATGTAGTGTTGTACATATTCTACACCTGAATATTGAGACATTCAAAATCCTTGATGAATACTCCCCTAGCCTCAAGGATCACACTCAAGATTTTGAGTATATCATATAATTTCAAGGGTACCTATAAGTTGATTAGTAGATAATCATAGAAGCCTATGAGAAACCCATACCAATGATAAACAATTTCCTCTTCAACCTTAAGTTGAAGGATTTATATCCTTCAAGGAATCAATAACACATGTTTAAGAAGCAAAAGAGATGCTAGGTGAGAAAGGTTTCAAACCCATGGCCATCCATTAGGATTGAACCATGGTGATAGTTCTATTATTCGGTTGATAAAAGGCATGCTCTAGTCAATGATCTCCTAGAATATAAAAAAATTAGATCAACTCTAGAATGAATGTATTCAAGAGTTGTAGAAGATGAGTTTCCCTCCTTTGAGTGAAAAAGGAGAAGAGTATGAATCATGTGAAAACTCATAGTAGTTTAAAGAAGAAGGAACAAAATAAGTTGTAGAATGATTGAGCTCATTCTATACAAAGCTAAGAAAAACTATACCTTGCTAAATAGAAAGAGCACACCCATAAGTATATAGAAAAATAGGGTACAAGGTAGAAATATTGGCCAAAGTTAGTTTCAATAAAGAGTCTAGTGTGGGCAAGCATGGCCAAGTTAACCTCAATCCTCTTCAAGCCAATGAACTTACTCATAAAAAGCATGCAAAAACTAGACTAGATAGTTCAAATTAATCAATTATGGAAGTCCCCTTAAATTTATAATTTATCCTTTGAAGAAGGCACCCAATACCTTCCTCTACCTAAACACAAAAAAAAAAAATTCCATCAGAATCCCTTTTAATGGGTGTTTGGGTAGGGAAGTGTTAAAGAAAGTTCCCCCATTTTTCATAGATCAAAATGAATCTAAAGAGAAGAAAACACAAAAGGTACTAGTTATAATAGTAGTGGACCATGGCTAGAATGTAGGAGAAGTGAGAAGGAGACACTCCCTAGAATACAAGGAATCTATGCAAAGTGTTCATGAAATGTTTTCAATAGCTAAAAGGCCAATAAAATCAAATTACAAGTGAGGGTGTAATTATGCAAGAACAAGTATAATTATAGGAAGAACCTCCATGCAAGGAAATTGACTAAATTAAATGTTCCATAGAGGACATTATAAAACAACCTCAAGAAAAATAATTAAGTGCATAATTTTTTTCTCCTCTTAATTTAAATATTTTGAATATTTTATGTTCCCCTCTCTCCCATGTAAATCCTCTCCTTGTTCTAAATCCCCCTCTTCCTATTCCATGCCCTCCTATAGATACTATTATTTTTATGCATTCTTCACCGAAGCTGAACACTTCTAATTTTCCTCCAAAGGATCTAACCCAAACCAAAACATCTAAAATTGAGAAATTAATTTCTCTAAAATGTGAACCATGTAGAAATTAATAACCTTCTTCCCATTCAAATCCAACCATTGTGCCCATATTTCTCTTATTAACCTCACTGATTGGCCTCTCTCATATCAAGTTGAGCAATTCAATCCATATTCCTCTATTTATTACTCTTCCTTTAGGTTTACCCATTGAAAAATTGTTTTTTCGTATATTTAAACAAGATATCCATCCTCTTGTACATTATCGTATTTCTCTTCTTTCTCCCCACTTTAAAACTTTGGTAACTACAAAAGCATCCATTATAGCCATGGAGGTTCATGGTACTCCTACACATTCTTCTCCCTCTTCCCCTTAATTTTCCATATTAGCCACATTAGTTTCTTTTGATCAACCTACCACCCCCTATTATTTAGTCTGTCCTTCCTATTACCATTCTAAATTTCCTCTTTACTCACCCCTTCCACTCTTAAATAATCTGGCATTGATCCATTTCAATATGTCATGGAGCAATTCAAATCAATTTAACACTTGAAGTGACACAGTTTAAAATTGTTCAACTATCCAAACTTCCTTAGTAAGTTTCTACCTACCTAAGAATGGTTTTGAATGAATCAACCAAACCATGCATTATGGGATCCTTGTGTCAAATATTCAAAGGCCATTAGAATAGATTATATTAGAATATTGGTGAATAGGTGTAACTTCAATCCATGTCCCTAATGGTAGTGTTATCCAATTCCACTCAAGAAAGTTAGTAAATGATACAAGAGCATCTCAAAGGTTGTGTAATCTTGCATTACCCAAAAAGATACATTTTTTACTTTAAGGTTTATGTTCTTTTCATATATTTTGCAGTTCTAGTTAGTGTTTAGCATTGTGGTCTTAGTAATAGTTCACAACAAGCCTATAAATGTATATTGTGGTGGCACATGATGATTGGTTGACTTTTGTTTGTTACATAAAGAATAAGAAATAATTATGAGTCTCTAAGCCTATGTAGTAACACTTGAGGAGTAGTTCATTATCTAGTAGTTATACGCTGACACAATTGAATTTCATTTAATCATATTTAATAATTTAGGATGGTACAAAGATTAATTATTCAAACACTAATGGTGATAACATTGTTTTCTTAATAGTCCATGTGGTCCCATTCATCTTAACATTTAGTGCCATGTGATTGCTGACATTGTTCTTAGACGAATGCAAAATCAGCTCTATATAAACCGCATCGCCCCCTCACAATTTCTCACATCATATTTTCCTTCTTGTGATTGCTTTCAGGAGAGAAAAAGCCATGGCTACCTGCGTGAAAAGCTTCGTCTCGCTGCTCCTGCTTCTGGGTGTGCTCACTATTCTTACAGTCTCTGCTTCGGTATATAAATTCGAATTTCTCCTCCCTCTTCTATCGTAAGATTACTACTTTTAAAAGATGGGTTTATCGGAATCTCAACAAGCAAATGGGGTATCTATTTGTGTTTGTTTGCAGGGAGAAGATGTGGATGTGGTATTTATAGTTCCGCAGCATCTTCAACAGCCGGGAGTGTTGAAGATTGTGGGAAACAATTCCGAATTGGGCAACATGACCTTAATCCCTGGTGACATTTGGGTTCTCACTGTGGTATGTTCATTTCTTGTTTACCGTCTTTCATCATAATGCTCACCTACAACAACTTCTTATTCACTATTTTGGTTTTCTTTTTTCTCTGCGTGTTTTATGATAGCCATTGACTCGAGGACGACGATACGAAGTGATAGTTAAGGTTCGACATTTTAATCCAGTCTACCGGTCGGACTGTACGTGTTTACCCGCTGCAGCCCGCAATGTAAGCGTACCGTCAACAGGGAAATATCACGTGGAATTATTAACCGGCTACGATTGTAACCCTGGTATCTGCCCACGCGGGAGCGAGTCGAACATGTTCAACCCCATTCGCCGCGTCGTCTAACAAGTAGTAGACACATGTTTCAATGTTATACAATAAGTGCTTTAATCTGCACCCACCTATGTTATATTTATATGTATGAATGGAAATATAATATATGTTGTACTTAGTCTTGGTCTTTGTAGTAAGATTTGTTTTGTTTTGTTTTTCTTGGAACATAAAACAAACTTGGTTAAGAGATAATATTGTTGGAAACTTTTGTAAACTTCAAAATATGTGTATTACATAAAATGGTGTGCTCTATTAAATTATTTATCTACTAAATGAAACTTAAAATTTCATTCAAAGTGTGACGTTATTCTTGTGCATTGTAAGACTATAGAAACTTATCATATTCACCATTTTTACTCTCCATTACATTAAAAAAAAGGAATACAATTGAATTTCACAACATTGTATCCATCCGTAAAAAAGAGTTATCCATAAATTTCATTATAGTACAATGAACACATAAATTTGTAATTTAAAAAACAAAAAAAAATGGAATATACATCTGCAACATCAACTAAAAAAATTACAAACCATTTACTAGGTAGTGTATTAGCTACAGGGTCTATGCAGGATCATCAGGTCCCAAAAAGTGGCAATGTGATGACCAAAATTTTGCCCTTGTGGCTAACGACTTTTTTTAAATCCGAATTTGATGAAACGAAAAGGGTTTATTGAAAAAAAATTCAGCTTTCCACCAATATAAGATATGCCTTATTTTGAATTTAAAAGATAATTATTATTGATTTTCTACATACATTACGATTAAAGTCCTGATTGATAGGCTGATTGAAAAACTTCTATAATTTTCAAACTATTTCACATTTTTTGAATCTAAAAGATGTGTCACATTCAATGCTTCGCATACTATAAGATAAAAAAAATTGAAATGTTCTAATAAAAAAATCAGAACTAATTATTTACTTGCAAAAAAATTACAAAAAAAAATGCGGCACATCTAGGCATGTGTCCTCTACTTATATTGAAAGTTTCAGAAAAAATATTATTTTTTTCTTGTACTTAGGTTGGTCAAACATGCGCCTACTTTTATCTTTTTCCTGAAAATTTAGTACTATTAAATTGAAATTTCAAATTTTCACAAAATAGATTTACTTTTTTTCAAAAAAGGACTAGTAGCCTAGAAGCTACATTCAATTTTCGACAAATTTTGTTCTTACATATTTTTCAAATTGTGTTAATAACCTATTCAAATTTTTGTCTCAAGTTGCCTAACTCTATTTTTCTAAATTTTCATTGCCACTTAGGGGCCTAGTTTGGACCCCCATGATCCTACACTGACCCTACAATAGTAACTAATATATAGTCAAGAGGCTGATAAAACAACCATTAAGAACATAGATAAAACCACATCATAGCCTAGAGTAGAACAACAATAAAAGAGGTCCTCTAGTTGAAGAATCACTACACCTTTTCGAGAGATTGCACCTTAACAACACTCTAAAGATGTGCTTGAAGATTGTGCAAAATATTTTTGAGATCTACTTCAAGCAAGGGCTTATGAAGAGAAGCATAAAATTTGGTGACACAAAGGGATAGATTTAAACAAACTATTTGAGTTTCAACTCAGATGGGGAGAAAAGTGTTTCAAAAGGAAATCGTGCAACAAAATTTCCAAATGCAATTGAGGATGACATATCTTAAAGTGATGGAAAGGGTATTGTGCAAGGCTGATGCACCAAGCAGGGTAAATTTTCATGACCACATCTTGGGGAAAAGGGCTAGGAAAGCTAAAAAGAGGGAGAACCACAAGTTGTGAGAATGCATATAGCATCAAAAGGCATGCTTTATAGTCTCATTTTCACACAAAAAGGACAAAATAGAGGGGAATGGATGAATTTGAGCCAACTACCAATAGAAAGTTCAAGATGCAAGATTTTCTATGTTTTCAATTACGACTAGGCATCAACTTTAGATTTCCAAATTAGGGAGCTAAGTTTATTCCATCTTGAGAGTGAAAACTTGCATTTTTATAAAGCATTAAAAGGTGGGCGGAAATGAATATAAAAGGGAGGAGATACCCATAGATTTTTATTAGAGGGAAAAGCTTGATCTACTACAATAATCAATCCACCTCATGGCTTTCTACAAACTAGCATGATAAGGTAAGGACAAAAGACTAGAAAGATTGGGTGGAACAAGTTATTGAATTTAAAGGATGGATTATTTATCAGTTGAGGAAAGGTTGAACTACAATTTTAGAAATGGATAAGTATAACAAGTAAAACTATTGGGATCTCACAAGTCACTGAACACTTGAATGCCCTTTTTAAAAGGTGTTTGACTTTGAGTTCCTTAATGAGAGCCAAGGGTTTATCTTCATGCTAAATTAAATGGTTCCACCAAATGGAAGAGGTGGTGAAGCTTAGGTTGTGATTTGAATATTTGTCATACTAGTATAGATATTTTGAGGTGATTTTCTAGGCTTTCTAGATGAAATTAAATGGAGGAAATTGATGAGTTCTAAAAAGGGGAGTGAGAAGGAGTTTGTCCCACCACTTAATCCTACTCCAAGAAAGGTTGGCTAATGTAGATTGGATATAGAAGCAAAAAGGGAGTTTCCAAGGTGAGTAGCTCTCTAAATCTCTAACAATCCATTTAGTGGAAAGACAAATACCCTAGGTAAAAGGATTGATAATTAGAAAACCCCTTTGTGTTTAGGTTAGATACAATGAATCAAAGATGTGGATGGAATGGCTTTCTTATTACCCCATTCAGCCCAAAGAAAGATTCTAATCAATTGATTTAGTTGTTTGCAACAAGTCTTGGAGGAAATATAACAAGATGAGATATACACATGGTTGGCAAGGAGAATTTTGTTGACAACTTGGATAATACTAGCCATGCACAAAAAATAACTGGTTCAATTTAGAAATTTATTTTTTATTTTGGTCATGAATCAGTTGCACATATCCTTGTGGAAGACACCAATGCCAAAGGGAGTGCCAAGATAATGTGTTATAGTGTCATGTTTAATTTCTCTCCATTCACTAGGAATCCAAGGTGGGTGACAACTTGGGTGGTTCGTGATGAATTTAGTTTAAAGCATGGCAAGTTTAGAAGTTGAGATGTTGTAAAACAATTCTAAAATATCTAATGTGTGGGTAAATTTAGTACTCAGGTTTTGAATAAACAACATACTATCATTAGCAAAGTGGGAGTTAAGGGTTTGGGTGTTGCTAGGTAGTGAAATACCTTGAATAACCTTGTTGGACAAGGCATGCTAGAAAAGATAATCTAGAGCATTAGGAACAATGATGAATAGGAATGGGCAAGGGGGAAACCTTGGAAGATGATTTTTTGTAAGTGAAATTGGGGAGAGAGAACCATTGATGACTATTCTAGTGTTGGCATCCATGAAGAACATTATGACATGATTATAGATCATAGGTTTGAATCCTAACCATTTTATCATATTAAGAATGAATATCCAACAGATGCAATCATAAGCCTTATTGAAGTCAAGCTTAATAATGAGGGCATCTTGGCTAGATTGTTGTGCCCATTTAGTAATCTCGTAGGGAAGAACCAAACTGTCTAGAATAAATCTACCCCATAGAAATCTAGTCTATTTAGGTTTCACAATCTCCTAGGTGATGGGTTTAATCCTACAAGCCAAGGCTTAGCAATAATTTTGTAGGTGTTAAGTAAGGTGATGGGCCTTCATGCATTAATAGTATCCTCATCTTTACCTTTAGGAATGAACTTGATTAGCCCTTGATTAATAATTGGACTTAGAGATCCAATTTCAATGCCTTCAAGATAAATGTGATAGACATCTTCCCATATGTAATGCTAGAGTGATTCGTAAAATTCCACTAGAAGACCATCCAATCCAGGGCTCTTCTCTAAATCCATATAATATAGGGAATTGTCAATTTTTACAATATTTAATTGGTGATCTAGGAAATGAATAAACTTAAGATATATTTTGTAGGGTATGTAGCTTGCAACACTCTCTTCAATGATGGGGAAAAGATGATCTCTAATAGAATCATCAATGAATAAGTGTTTGTAATGCTTCATGGAAAGTTCTCATAATGTCAACATGGTTGGATTATGGAGTGTTAAATTATCATATTTTATGCTAAAGAATTATTCCTACTTATTTTTATGCTGTAGAAAATGAAAGAAAAAGTTCATTCCCTTATCTCTATCTGTAATTAATTCAAGGCAAGAATGATTTTGGGCTCCTTTACCTTTGTAAATAGCCAATTGTCAAGTAAACTCTTAGAATAGGCAATTGATTATTGAATGGTAATGTTATGGGGGTTGGCAGACAACAGAGATTGGCCATGTTGCAACTATATTTTAAGAGATTTCTCAAGTATATGACGCCTAGTAGAAGTACATCTCTTGTAATCACACAAATAGCATGCAATGGACAATAGTTATCTCCCACTAGCTAATCCATCTATCTTTTTGGGGTTTAGGTTTAACTTTCTAGATGGCAAGGAGGTCATAGATGTAATCCTACTTGAAAAGGTGGGAAACTTTTAGTTTATATGGAATCTCATTGGGGAAGGTGGTGGAATTAGTGAAGGAGAGTGATGCATGAGAATCCCTAGTTCAAGAGAAATCATGTATCAGCCAAAAACATTTGCATTTCAATTTGTTGGCAGTTCAATTTGTTTCTTTTCATTTTCTAGTTAGTTCAGGCAGTTTAGTCAGAAGTAGTTTTGTATTTTGGTCTGTATTCTACTGTAGTTACATTTCAGATCTCACAGAGCTGGAATTAGCATCTAGATTGATTCATCTACATCATATCCAAATCTCTGAGCATTTGAACCAAGTACCAAAAAGTTATTGCTATCAGAAGATCAATTGTTTTCTCAGAATAGAGCATCTTGACAGTCTTAGACAATCAGTTAAAGGAGAAGACTTGAGGAGCATTACTCAACTTGTGGAGCTTAATGACACATCATTCAATGATCTATGGTTCGTGGCTGACCTTCCTCGAGATCCACACATCATTCCATTAATTTACAGAGGTGTTCTACATGATTAGGTTTGACCTATCCGTGTACACACGTTACAGCTCTTCATTGCAGTTTGTGATCTTCCTTAGCTGATGCAGAGGAATCTTTTGTACCGGAGATGATAAATAAGGATGTAATAGATCCCTAGGAAAGTAGATTGGATAGTTAGAAATTGATTCATAGTTCATAGTTTGGATTTTCACAAAGGAGGTTCAAAGCTATATCTTGTGCATATTCTAATATTCTATAATCAGCCCTGTGAGCTCAATTGTAAACCCACATATTGCTGATTGATCTATATTTGAATTCTATGTGTAAAGGGTAAAATTTGGATGTTTAGGTTTTTGTAGTTTTGTATGTGTATCCTCCTTTCACCCTTTCATTCAAGGACCTAGGGTCGAGTTGCAATGTACTATCCTACCCTAGGTCACTATGAGATGTAGGGAAATTTGGATTTTTATGATTTCATTGACAATTATCTTCTCTTATGCTCAATTATGCCTTAAAACCCTAATTATGCAAATACGACAGTAAACAGATTAATATTAAAAAATGCTACTACAAAAAGATTTAAAATGAAAAATAACTGTGCACCTATTTTTGGGGTTTAGAGGTGAAAAAGTCAAGGATTAAAGAGCAGGTGCCCAAGTCCAAGGCCCTACTTTTTGTTGGGATATGCAGACAGGATCTACAACCTATTTCTGCTACATTGAAGGTTTTCCCATCATGAAACTTCAAGGACCAATGAGCGGGAACCCTAGTCCAGGGAGCTATTTTCTTCTCTGATATACAATTCTGACACTCTATCATACCCTCCTAAAACTTCACTTTGTCTGTAGCTTCCACCTGTAACCTATAATCATGAAAACTTTGGGAGGGGGTTGTGGTGTTTAGAGGCTTGCCTCAGTCAAGCCTCAAAGACACATTCAAGTCTTTTGAACACCATTGTCGGATAGAAAGTGCATGCCTTGGGAGGCAGTGGCAAAAACCAAATGATAAATGTTTGAAAACACAAATGAATGTCACCTTGTAGTGAAGATCTCAGGGAAGGAAGAAGTTCTTCATGCCACGACGAGATAGATGCTCAAATCTGCAAACACAAACATATAGACAACACAAATCTTCTCTTGCAACATAATGAAAACCTTGAATCGCCTTTAGAAGGCCAATGCTCATCTAGTAATGCTCTAGTTTACAAATGAATGCCTAAACATGCTTTTATATGCAACTACAAACACTCCCACCAAGAATTTCGTAATTCAAACTTACCGTGTCGGCATAGGACCCAAATAATAGTAACAAGCCAACACCCAAAAATTGGGACTGACCCAAAATAGCACAGGACTAGGGCATGGGTGCCCAAGTCCTCCCCCCTTATTTTGGGTAGGGTCTATCTCAAGGGGTTCTCCTAGGTCACATTTGCCAAGACACTAAGGGGTTTTCTCATCGGGATGTCAAATTATGATGTAATATGTCCTAAATACAGCTAAGAGATCTAGGAGCTAAACCTTATGAGGGAAAATCCCCCTAGGGGACATTTTTTGACATTACATTTAACCCCCACTTTAATGTATGTATAAATGCAAGGCCAATACATGCATTAAAGCACGTTCAACAAGCACAGAAAACATGCCAAGCATGGAGAAGACATGCTAGACACATTGAAGACAATGATAGGCACGTAAAACATGGAGAAGATAGTTACAGTCACACAAAACATAGCTTGAATATAGTAAATACATAGAAGAAAGGAATGATTTCTTTTCATTTCTTTTTCCCATATATATGAAATGCAGATGCAAGTGTAGGAAAGTAAACAAATCTCCCATAATGCAGGATGTACTCATCACATAGGTTTTTAAACTACATATGGGGCAACACACATGCAAGACATGTGAAACCTCCCAAAATATAGGATGTACTCATCGCACAGGTCTTTAAACTGCATATGGGGAAACACACATGCAAGACACGCCAAACATCCCAAAATGCAGTATGTACTCATCACACAAGTCTTTAAACTGCATATGGGGCAAAAAACACGCCAAACAAAACAAGCATACCAAAACACACACTTTGAAGACATGGAGAAAACATGACAGACAAGCGATGGAGTGTTCCTATTTCTAAGTCCAACACCATGTTAGGCACATTACAGGCACACACCAATGATTGGGCTTCACCACAACAATTGCTGAAGACATGCTTAAGGGTTGAGTTAGTCACAGAACCACTCCCCGCCTCCGCAGAGGACTTTTGAAAATGATAGGATGGTGTAATCTGCTCCAATAAATACACCACCCTAGCCTCCATAGAGGGCTTAAAATAAAAAGGATATATGTGATATCCCACCTCCATAGAGGGCTTAAAGGATTCATTTATTGATTGCAAACAAACTCAGAGTGAAGGATGTACTCATCACACAAGTCTTTAAACTACACCTGAGGACAAGCACATTGCTAACATCTATAATAGACAAGTTACCTTATATATGCCCCCACCTTAAGGTGGTTGATATCATGCATCGATATCAAGCACATTAAAGTAGGAAGAAAACACATAAGGGAACACAGACTTTCACAAATCCCATGCCCCTCGGAGGTGACATGTACATTACAATCACCAAATGTTCCCACAAACACATCCCTGCAAGAAACATGTTAGTGTCTACATAATCATGATAAACAACAACATTAATGTATATGATTAACCACACAAAGAGCCAAGGTTATGCTATGAATTTAGAGTTTGAGGATAACCATGGGGCTATATCACAAAGATCTCTAAATCGAGTACCACCTAGGCTAAATTCACAGACAAACAAAGTGCGCAAAGCATCAGTATTGTTAAGGTTTGTAAATGAGATAAATATTATCAAAATCAAAAGCATGCATGCTTCTACTAGCCAAGTGTCAGATAATATATACCCCATCATCATATTAGGAACTAAGCCCAATTTTTGATTTCTCATGAAAGGGACACTAGGCCCACATTAGTATAAATGTTTTTCCTCATCTGCCTACTAGATAGAAACACAACACACAACAATGAAATTAGAGAGAGGTAATATAGAAGAATGATGATGCAAATAGAAGAAGATCACATAGAGGTAGTCTCCTGATATCTCGGACCTTATGTTGGTTTTTCTTCTGAATCAACATTAGGGTTTGCCACTTCTAATGCACAGGCAGATTCAGCCAACTAATACAGGAGGTTGCGTGAGCTCCTCCCCTTCACTTCTGGTTCTGCCGCACCAAGGGGGGTATCCCTAACCCAAGATGTAACCTTGACTAGCTCAAAGATAGAAAGATCTAACTTGACAACAACAGGCAGAATACTCTCATGTATGGACCAAGATCTGTATGATAGATCACAAGGTGGGCAACGTTCTTGGACATATATGTCTGGTTAGGTATGAGAGCATGCAGGGGTTCCTACTTCTAATCCTACAACTAATAGATGGAAGGGAGAGATGGTTTAGTTTGAATTTTGGATGCAAAGCTGGACATGGTGTATAACCTCAACACAGAGCTAGATTGGTGCCTATCCAGGGCTTGGAGTCGGTAGACATACACCTGTGAATGATCAACATGAATAGCTAAAACTGGATTTTAGGGGGATACACATGATATCTGCCTTACAGATATCTCCCAATAAAGAGTGTTAAGCTGTCTATACTTATGGCATCCCTATTGCAGTAAGAAAGATACATGCAAAACTGGAGACAGAATCAGCATAACACATGCAAACACAGCATTATTCATATAAGATTAACCATGAAATCAGTGGATTCATGCCAAATCGTACAACAGGAGATACATAAACTCACAAGTTTTGCTGCACAGAGCAACCAAAACTAGTTGTATCTTATTACAGAGCCAAAATGTCCAGTTTTCAACAACCTGAAAAATGGTAACACAGTCTGCTTATAACAGCCAGAAAGTGTACCACAGCAATTAATTACATGGTTGACCAAAAATCCCGCCAGATACACAGTATCAGAAAAATGGCGCTCAACGCATTACCAGATTGGCGCCCAAACATGAATGCAGTAGGTAGGGGAGGAGACAGGAAGAAACCTCGAGCCCTGCGCCACTGTCCATTGATGTACACCTTCAAACGGGTACCAGATCCGTCCATACCTCTGTAACCTTCGCCATTAATGGCGCACCAACCCGCGGCCTTGGGAAAACATCAAACAGTGCATCGCAACTGTTTCCCACCAAAATACCTCATCGTGATATTTGAAAATATGCAGGGTCGAATTATCCCACATGCACCCCGCAGCAACCTCCTCATCACCTTATATACTAGGTCACGAGCATATATGATGTCGGCGCTTTTGCTCCCGATGACACTAGTATAAGCCTTCATCATCATCCTCCAACAGCATGATATCCTGTTGCTTGAAATATCACCTTGACGTCAGCATCATATCGCAATATCACCTGCATGATAAACGCCTTCATCGACACAACCTGATCCATCGGAGGAAGATCCTCCTGCTTTGCCGATACCAAATGTCTGGCCGATGAACATCCTGATGACGTCACCGTCATATCCTGCTGACGTCATCAGCATATCTGCCTACTGCGCACCTCCTCATATCCGGATGACGTCATCGTCATATTCGCAACATTGGGGGATCTTCATAAGATGAGTAATGTTAGAAATATGACCCCCTGGACCTTGATGATGTCACCACCACATGTCGGCATTAGGATGATATTCGGAAGATAACCGGATATTTGGAAATATCATCCTGATGCACAAATATCATGCTGCACTGTAGCTCCGCTATAAGATCGGGGTGATATATGAATATGACAGATATTTGAAATGATCACCCCCCACTGGATAATGCATGAAGCCGACAGGCAGATATCTCCCTGATATTAGCATCATCATGATGCTGGAACAAACATACATCCAGGTGATATTCAAATATGAAAATATCACCCCCTCCTTCGGAAATATCATGATGCAGATAGGCAGAGAAATAGATATCACCCTGACATAAGAATGACGTCAGCATCATCAGGGTGATAAAACAACGAACATGAAGTGATAAAACAACATCAGGATGATCTTGACTAAGATCACCCGATGTTCAAATATGATGACCCCGATGAAGATCGGATCATACTTAGGACTTTGCAGCAACATCATCAGGATGATCTTAAGTAAGATCACCCGATGTTAGAATATCACCCCAGCGAAAGATCATGCTGACAGAAAATATGATGACCCTCGTAAGCAACATCAGGGTGATGTCTGGAAACATGATGATGATGACCTCCTCCAAAGAAAATATGATGCTGATGTTAAAACATGCTGAGGAGGCCCAAAGACTTAGAACTTTTTGGATTTTTTGGGAAGGTGCCTGCATGTTTATATGCTTGAAAACTGACTGCTCATGCAGGCACCAACAGTGGCTCTGTCTGGGGACGTGCAGGTGCAAGACTGCAGCGAGAACCCCAGATCTCTGGGATGCAGACCAGTCCCCTATCCATTGGGCACAGAGTCATGAAGTTACCATGATCTGCATCACCAAACACATTATTTTTAAAATAAACATGGTGTCCCAGGGCCACCAAAAAGGAAAAACCAGACTTTTCCTTTGTCAAACACCTAATTTTCTTTTGATTTCTTCAAATGAAGCCTAAAAGCATTTAACTGTCTACAGCAAGCCCCTTGGCAAGTATTTGTGCTGCTGCTCATTTCTTTTTCTTCAACAAATCTACAACTAGCTTCATCAGCATATATCATTATCAGTTGTAGAATGTCATCATCATATGAGTCACTGATGTTGCTTGGAAAAATAACAGACTCACATGAAACAAATGAATCCACATCAAAATTCTGCCCTTCCTCAAAAAATAAGAGCTCCTCTGCATCAAACATGCAATATTCAAGCACAAGCAACATCTCATAATCAAATTTATCTTGATGAACATATAGATATCCATCATCATCATGCACGGTAGTTTTGTCATTAATGTCCACCTGAAATGTCTCAAGAGAAGGAAGAAATAACTCAGAATGTAGCCCTACACTGAAAGCTTCATAGTCACCCCTGCAATCAACACTATTCCCAACTGTATGAGCACACACATCTGCAATTTTCCTATCCACCTCTAAATAGTGACCTTGTTTTTTATCTTCACCAGTGCCCTGATAATCAAAAACAAAGTTTTCAACCTCTGCACTATGAAGGTGGCCAAAATCTTCAAGGAAACACTCATAATCAGCATCCAGATATATTTCATCATCTGAAAGGCTCACATATGCATCTGAATGCTGGCAATCACTAGCATATTCACTGCCATCCCTTGAATCAATGTTTTCTATATTCAGAGTGAAGCTCTGCATATCCACTTCATATAAATAATCAAGCATAACTGGGATATGCACACTGCTGCAAGACACAACTTCATGTATGTCACTCATTTGATCAATTGGAGGGCACCTTGTGTCTGCAGGCTTGTCTTCTAAAGGCTGATAACAATCTCTGTTTTCATTATTACAAGATGTGCTTACACTTTCTACAACATTTTCTTCATGCATCACATCATGGCTGCACACATTATTCTGAAATATATTTCCCTCTATACATCATCTCTCAATGCACATACTGGGAGAGCTGAAATATATTCACTTTGATAACTGCTTTGACAACTTGCAGCCATGAAACCTACTGGCATTCCATATTTCTCATTATTTTCTATGTCCATAGCAAATTGGAAAGCCTGGTGAAGTGTGACTGGTTCTTTATCTCTCAACAGATAACTCATTTCTTCATCAAATGCAGCCAAATAAATTGTCAAGCACAATGCATTATTAGGTCTCATATATTCAGGGATCTGCCTGAGCAATTTAATAAACCTAAGATTAAAGGCTGGAACCAGCTCCTCATCTTCCCTTTGGATATTCATAAAATGTATGATTAATGAGGCCACATCAAACCTTTCACCAAACTGCCCTAGGAATGCAACTTCTAAATCTATCCATGAAGAAACTGAACAAATAGGCAGGTCTGAAAACCATATCCTAGCATCATCTTCCAATGACTGAACAAAGAGTCTCATTACTACATCTTCATCCTCTACCTCATAATCTTCTATTAAATTACAAAATCTTTGCAGATGTTTGTTTGCCGATTCAGAATCTATTCCACTATATTTTGGCAAACATCTTCTAATTTTATTGGGAATAATATTTGGGTAACCATATATCCCTGTGAAATTTAGGGCTTTATATCTTTCAATAAAGAATGGCCTTCTCTGAGAGCACGACCAGGCTTGCTGTTCTAAACTCAACATTTTGAATCAAAGATGAATACCTGGATATATGTTGCAGCACTGATTGGTTCTTTCAACAGAGTCGCCACCTCTCAGAGAGAGGACAGAATGTCAGCAAGGCACTTTTGCTTTCTGGATTCATCACCCCAGCAGAGCACCACATGGTTCCTTTTTGCTGCAACAACTTCACTGGAAACTAGATTTTCCAGCCCTCAGGTTACTTGACTCTCTCTGTCCCCAGCGGAGTCGCCATTTTGTTGGTGACTCAGATGGGCCACAAATATATCATTTTTTTTTAGTCCATCCCCAGCGGAGTCGCCATTTTGTTGGTGACTCGGATGGGTCACAAATGTATTACTGGAGATGATTAGATATGACTTTTACTTCTCAATCTCCAGTGGAGTCGCCATTTTGTTGGTGACTCAGATGGGCCACAAGATATAACACTTTTTCATCAATTTTCTCCCCAGCGGAGTCACCATTTTTGTTGGTTTTTCTTCTGAATCAGCATTAGGGTTTGCCACTTCTAATGCACAGGCAGATTCAGCCAACTAATACAGGAGGTTGCGTGAGCTCCTCCCCTTCACTTCTGGTTCTGCCGCACCAAGGGGGGTATCCCTATAACTCAAGATGTAACCTTGACTAGCTCAAAGATAGAAAGATCTAACTTGACAACAACAGGCAGAATACTCTCATGTATGGACCAAGATCTGTATGATAGATCACAAGGTGGGCAACGTTCTTAGACATATATGTCTAGTTAGGTATGAGAGCATGCAGGGGTTCCTACTTCTAATCCTACAACTAACAGATGGAAGGGAGAGATGGTTTAGTTTGAATTTTGGATGTAAAGCTGGACATGGTGTATAACCTCAACACAGAGCTAGATTGGTGCCTATCCAGGGCTTGGAGTCGGTAGACATACACCTGTGAATGATCAGCATGAATAGCTAAAACTGGATTTCAGGGGGATACACATGATATCTGCCTTATAGATATCTCCCAATAAAGAGTGTTAAGCTGTCTATACTTATGGCATCCCTATTGCAGTAAGAAAGATACATGCAAAACTGGAGACAGAATCAGCATAACACATGCAAACACAACATTATTCATATAAGATTAACCATGAAATCAGTGGATTCATGCCAAATCGTACAACAAGAGATACATAAACTCACAAGTTTTGCTGCATAGAGCAACCAAAACCAGTTGTATCTTATTACAGAGCCAAAATGTCCAGTTTTCAACAACCTGTAAAATGGTAACACAGTCTGCTTATAACAGCCAGAAAGTGTACCACAGCAATTAATTACATGGTTGACCAAAAATCCCGCTAGATACACAGTATCAGAAAAATGGCGCTCAACGCATTACCAGATTGGCGCCCAAACATGAATGCAGTAGGTAGGGGAGGAGACAGGAAGAAACCTCGAGCCCTGCGCCACTGTCCATTGATGTACACCTTCAAACGGGTACCAGATCCATCCATACCTCTGCAACCTTCGCCATTAATGGCGCACCAACCCGCGGCCTTGGGAAAACATCAAATAGTGCATCGCAACCGTTTCCCGCCAAAATACCTCATCGTGATATTTGAAAATATGCAGGGTCGAATTATCCCACAATGCACCCGCAGCAACCTCCTCATCACCTTATATACTAGGTCGCGAGCATATATGATGTTGGCGCTTTTGCTCCTGATGACACTAGTATAAGCCTTCATCATCATCCTCCAACAGCATGATATCCTATTGCTTGAAATATCACCTTGACGTCAGCATCATATCGCAATATCACCTACATGATAAATGCCTTCATCGACACAACCTGATCCATCGGAGGAAGATCCTCCTGCTTTGCCGATACCAAATGTCTAGCCGATGAACATCCTGATGACGTCACTGTCATATCCTGCTGACGTCATCAGCATATCTGCCTACTGCGCACCTCCTCATATCCAGATGACCTCATTGTCATATTCACAACATTGGGGGATCTTCATAAGATGAGTAATGTTAGAAATATGACCCCCCGGACCTTGATGATGTCACCACCACATTTTGGCATCAGGATGATATTCGGAAGATAACCAGATATTTGGAAATATCATCCTGATGCACAAATATCATGCTGCACTGTAGCTCCGCTATAAGATCGAGGTGATATATGAATATGACAGATATTTGAAATGATCACCCCCCACTGGATAATGCATGAAGCCGACAGGCGGATATCTCCCTGATATCAGCATCATCATGATGCTGGAACAAACATACATCCGGGTGATATTCAAATATGAAAATATCACCCCCTCCTTCAGAAATATCATGATGCAGATAGGTAGAGAAATAGATATCACCCTGACATAAGAATGACGTCAGCATCATCAGGGTGATAAAACAACGAACATGAAGTGATAAAACAACATCAGGATGATCTTGACTAAGATCACCCGATGTTCAAATATGATGACCCCGATGAAGATCGGATCATACTTAGGACTTTGCAGCAACATCATCAGGATGATCTTAAGTAAGATCACCCGATGTTAGAATATCACCCCAGCGAAAGATCATGCTGACAGAAAATATGATGACCCTCGTAAGCAACATCAGGGTGATGTCTGGAAACATGATGATGATGACCTCCTCCAAAGAAAATATGATGCTGATGTTAAAACATGCTGAGGAGGCCCAAAGACTTAGAACTTTTTGGATTTTTTGGGAAGGTGCCTGCATGTTTATATGCTTGAAAACTGACTGCTCATGCAGGCACCAACACCTTACAAGAGAATCAAGGGTCATCCCAGGAAGCCTAAACAACACATAACACATCACGGGGAAGCAAATCACGAGAGAGATAAAGGGTTAGAGATACTTACCTATAGGGTCTTCTAGGCTAGTAGTCATCAAGTAAATCATCGTCATCATTCCGCTCCCAAATTTTAAAGGAAAGTGGGACATAAAGTACCATAGCCCAATTCTTGTCTTTGTCTTTAGGTTGTTCATTGTTAGGATCATCTTTGTTTGGTTCAATGTTTGGATCAATGTTTTCTTATTGAAGTTCTCTAATATAGTTATTCAATATGCTCTTAGGTGGTGGGAGAAGCAAATTATTTTGAGTGATCTCAACATTCATCTTTGAGGGATTTAATGTGAAAGACTTCTCCTCATCCACTAGTGCTATATCCTTAGTGATGTCCAAATGATTTGAGTATTCAATCATAGGAGGGACATTAAAGGTCTTCTCTTCCTTAGTGAAATCCAAGGTGTGTGAACAATCAGCTAAAGGAAGGAGGTTGGTGGGATGATCCATAAAGGTTTCGTGCATTATAATAGAGTTTTTATTGTTGTTAGATGAAAGCTCATCATCCACCCATGGAATTTTCTTTGTTGAAGGGAGTTCTTAATTTACTAATGCTTTCTCTTGGCTAGGGAGAGCATTGGAATGGCAAAGTGGTAATAGATCTTCATTTGCTAATGCTTCATCTTGGCCAGAGTGAGCATTAGAATGAAGATTTGGTGGTATGATGTTAAGATATGTGTCAAGGAAATCATCCTCTTGCATCAAAGTGTCCTCATGAGGAGTAAAAACCTCGGGAGAGGGATCATAAGGTAAACCACAGTTATCACCACATGTTTTAGCAATAGGTTCCGTAGTGGAATTGTCCATAAAGTCATCTAAGGCTTCATCTAACATTTTGAGGTCATCACTAGTATATATACTATTGATCATGAGTTTAGTGAGACCATATAATATCAAAGGATATATTCCCATGAGATTTGTGAAGCTATCAAAATCAGATGTATAACAAAGGATTTCATATGTGGAGCACATAGAGAGATCAACATCATGTATGTATGCTATTTGTTCCAAAACTTGAGGATGTTTATCAATGAATTTAGAGAAATGATCAATGTCTACAATGTATGCAAATAGAGATTCCAAATAAGATGATATATTCTTTCAAATCAATGCAACATCATATTTTAAAAGATTTCAAAATGTATGCCAAAGACAAGTGTAACACTATATGCAAAATGACCTAAAATGCTTGATTTTTTGTACTTTTTCAATACAAATTTATTTAAGACAAGGTGTTGTAAGGAAATTGATCAGGGAAAGAAAATTATGTGTCTGATATCAATCTAATTTAGCAATAATATCCATCACAACACACTCTTGATGCAACTCTAAGATGATGATAGGCCAAAATATAGTGAAAATACAATAAAATATGCGATTTTTCACCAAATCTCAATGTAAAAGAGCATGAAAAAAGGTGTTGTGAGGAAAATAATGATGAAAATAAAATTATTTAAGTAATAACAGCCACCTAATGCCAGAATATCTATCACAACACACTTATAGTGCCACTCAAGGTCAAACCCTAGTGAAAATATAGCATAAATAGACAATTTTTCACAGTTTTTCAATTCCAAGACCTAGAAAAAGGGGTGTTGTAATGAAATTTAGGAGGTGAATAAAATAATATCAGTGATATTAGTCACCTCAATCCATAAAATTTGTTACAACATGCTTAGGGTGCAAACTTGGCCAAACCCTAGGGCAAAAATAGCAAAAATGTGTAATTTTTCACCAAAATTTCAATATAGGAGGCCAATAACAAGGTGTTGTAAAGAATTTTAGGAGGGGAAGCAGACAATACCCAAGATATCAGACAATTAGTTTAAAAATATTCCTTACAACATGCCTATAGTGTAAATTTAGGGAGTCGATAAGGCCAAATCTAGTGAAAATCAATGTTTCTCAAGCCCTAGGTTTGAAATCTTGATGTAAAATGCTATATGAATGTTTTGAAAGCTGATATATGATGGAAATTATATTTTCTTAGATATAAAAATGGTTTCCATGTTCTAACATGCAAAATGCAAGTGCACATCTAATGAAAAATCAATGAAAATGCTAGTTTTTGTTGAATTTTTCTATGCAAAAATACAAAATTTTGAAATCTAAATGCAAATTTGTTCTAAAATACAAGAATATAGCCAAATGAAAATCTGAATGAGTCTCTAAATTCAATAGAAAAATTTGAAACAAGATTTTACCTACAAACCCTAGATTTTGGAATTACTCAGTTATATGCAAAATTCATAATTTTCAACAAAACCCTATCAATTTTATGATGAAAATGTAATGCAAGATATTGAATTTTTGTAATTTTATATAATTTAAATCATATCTAATGCAAAAATAATTTTTTTTTTATGAAATTCAAATTAATTAATGCAAAATGCAAACCT
The DNA here is from genome assembly GCA_027924645.1 of Cunninghamia lanceolata. Taxonomy (NCBI): domain Eukaryota; kingdom Viridiplantae; phylum Streptophyta; class Pinopsida; order Cupressales; family Cupressaceae; genus Cunninghamia; species Cunninghamia lanceolata. Next base: position 6,355,584 of record BSBN01001807.1, read on the forward strand.
TAGAATGCAACTTTTTTTCCAATTTTTCCAATTTTTCAATTTTTTTGTAAGTTTTCCAATCCAATAAGATGAATGAAAATCAATGCAAATCTAAAGCAAAACACTTAGCAAGCTGGAAACAAGTCCAACAACACTAGTTCACCAAAATGTAAAGGGTAAAATTTGGATGTTTAGGTTTTGGTAGTTTTGTATGTGTATCCTCCTTTCACCCTTTCATTTAAGGACCTAAGGTCGAGTTGCAATGTACTATCCTACCCTAGGTCACTGTGAGATGTAGGAAAATTTGGATTTTTATGACTTGATTGACAATTATCTTCTCTTATACTCAATTATGCCTTAAAACCCTAATTATAAAAATACAATAGTAAATGGATGAATATAAAAAAATGTTGCTACAGAAAGATGTTAAACAATAAATAACTATGCACCTATTTCTGGGGTTTAGAGGTAGAAAATTTAGGGACTAAAGAGAAGGCACCCAAGTCAAAGGCCCTACTTTTTATCAAGATCTACAAAAAAGATCTGCAACCTGTTCCTGCTACACCAAAGGTTTTCCTATCACGAAACTTTGAGGACTAATGACTGGGCGCCCTAGTCTAGGGACCTATTTTCTTCTCTGATCTGCAATTCTGACACTCTATTGTACCCTCCTGCAACTTCACTTTGTCTATAGCTTCCACCTATAACCTACAATCATGAAAACTTTGGGAGGGGGTTGTGGTGTTTAGAGGCTTACCTCAGTCAAGCCTCAGAGAGACATTCAAGTCTTTCGAACACCGTTGTCAAATAGAGAGTGCGTGCCTTGGGAGGTAGAGGCAAAACCCAAATGATAAATGCTTGAAAACATAAATGAATGTCACCTTGTAGTGAAGATCTCATGGAAGGAAGAAATTCTTCATGCCATGAGGAGATAGATGCTCAAATCTGCAAACACAAACACATAGACAACACAAATTTGCTCTTGCAACACAATGAAAGGCTTGAATCACCTTTAGAATGACAATGCTCATCTATTAATGCTCTAGTTTACAAATGAATGCCTAAACATGTGTTTATATGCAACTACAAACACTCCCGCCAAGAATTTCATAATTCAAATTTAGCATGTCAGTATAGGAACCAAATAATGGTCACAAGCCAACACCCAAAAATTAGGGCTAACCCAAAATAGGGTAGGACTAGGGCACGGCCCAAGTCCTCCCACCTATTTTGGGTAGGGTCTATCTCAAGGGGTCTCCCTAGGTCCCATTTGCCAAGACACTTAGGGGTTTTCTCATCGGGATGTCAAATTATGATGTAATATGTCCTAAATGCAGCTAAGAGACCTAGGAGCTAAAATTTATGAGGGAAAAGCCCCCAAGGGGACATTTTCTGACATTACACTATGATAAACTAAATGACTGAATCTGCATTTGTCTCATATCTTTGAGTTGTTTTAGTTGTGTTTACTTTTGCTACACGGTCTGGATAGTTCATTCTCTGAACCCTCCTAGTATGACTGCACCAAGTGGTATCAAAGTGAAAGTTCAAATCTTTGGGAGCGAATTGAATGAAGTTGGCTAGGGAATTCTATAAGATCTTGCTATGTATAGATCGTCGAATTGAGGCAGGTTACTTGTGTCACAACAGATCACCAAACTTGATGTTACTTGTGATGCAACAAATCGCTGAACTTGAGGTGACGAAGAAGAAGAATCAAATCAAGTAAAGATGTTGCAAGTTATTTCAAAGATTGGAAAGAGACCTAGAGTTGATGTGCCGAACTATACTAGTAATTTGAACCATAAAGAATTTATTTATTGGATAAATGACATGGAATAATACTTTGAGTATGAAGAAGTTGAAGATCCAAGGAAGGTGAAATTTGCAAAGACAAAGTTGAAATGCCATGCTGTTATATGGTGGAAAGAAGTTTAGTTGGATAGGAAAAGAAGAGGGAAAGAAAAGGCTACAAAGTGGGATAGAATGGTGACAAAATTGAAGAATTAATTCATACTTGCTGATTATGAGTTGGAGCTGTTGAAAAGATTGCAAAACCTGAGACAAAAGGAGAAATCTGTGAAGGAGTATATTGAAGAAGTTCATAAGGATGATCATAAGGACATGACATAGTGAAGAAAGCAAGGAGAAAGTGGCTAGATACATCAATGGACTGAGATTGAACATTCAAGAAGAACTGAGTTTGGTAAGGATGACATCATTGGAAGAGGCATACTAGTTTTCCCTAAAAGTTGAAGAGAAGCTAAATAAGAGACATGATCAGAGATAGAGAGGTAGAGGGGGTAAATTTCAGAGGCAGAACATTTTCTAGAGCTAAGAGATCATTGGTAGAGAAGAACAGACAGGAGAACACATTCAAGAAGGAGGACAGAGATAATAATGTGTATCAGAGAGATGGCAAAAATTTTTACCAGAGAGGAAACTCTAGTGCATACCAGAATGAAGGAAATAGAAGAGAAGGAAGAGGATTTGATAAGAGAACATTTAGAGACACTTGTTTCAAGTGTGGAGGTGAAGGACATAGAGCATTTGAGTGTAATCAAGGGATTACAAGTAAATGAACAGATAACAATGGAAGAACAACTTATGTTGAAGAACTTGTTGGATCACTGAGTTCTGTTGGTAAACCAAAGAAAGGAGAATCACTGGTGATGAGGGGAGCACTATTTCAAGTAGAGACAAATGAGGAACTACCATAGAGGAAGAGTTTGTTCAAAACAAGATACAAATCAGCAGGTAAATGTTGTAAAGTTGTAATTGATAGTGGTAGTTCTGATAATCTAGTTTCAAAGGAGATGGTGACTAAGATGAAGTTGGAAAGAGTGAAACACCTGAAGCCCTATTAGATAGCATGGATTCAGGATGATCATAAGGTACTGGTGAGTGAACAATGTTTGGTAAAATTTCATATTGGATCTTATTGTATATCAAAAAATTTGGATTTATAAATGGAAATGATCAAACAATTGAAATGCATAACCTAAACCCAAATCATTCAATACCTCAAAGATGCAAGATGAACTCGATTGATTGATCACTTCATTGTGTTGATTGCTCGATTTCGCAGCATGACATTGATAGAGAGATAGATGATGGATGGTTGGTGGTTGATAGATGCAAGCTAGATGGATTGAAAGAGGATGGATGATGGTTTGAGATGAAGAATTCAGCAGAGTGAAGTTGCATGAAGAAGAATCACGAAAATTCTCTCTAATGGCTCAAGAGAGGCTTTCTTTATAGGAAAGGTTTGGTTCCAATCGATGGCTAGGATCAATTAGGGCTTTAGATGAAATGGATGGATATGATTAAGTTAGGTTTCCTTGCACATCAAGAAATTGTAGTCAATTGACATAGGGCAAGGGAAGATAAGGCTTAGGTGTGATTGTGTGATAAATACTAAAATTAGGTCCCATTAGTTGTGCATGTGAAAGATAAAAGTTGTACTACAACACATGATTAAGGGGAAATCGACAAGTGTTGGAATGTGATGAAAGGTCATGTGACTTAATTCAAATAAAATATTTGAATTAGTTGTGATATGAGTTGGATATTAATTAAATAAATAAAATTTATTTAATTAATTGGATAAATGAATAAGACAGGATTGGGATATGATGCAGAAATTAATTAAATAAATAAAATTTATTTAATTAATTGGCTAAGTAGGATGAGGATGGGATTGAATGGGATTTTAATTAAATAAATAAAATTTATTTAATAAATTGGCTAATGGATAAATGGGATTAAGAGTGGGATTTAGAACCAAATGCTACATGATGTTTAAGTGATGTTTTTATCAAGGTGTTGCAAGACATGGACAAATTTGGGACAATTTTAGGTGTCTACATTTTGCCCCTCTTTGAGATGATGTTTGAGATGATAAGATTTATGTCGAGTAACATCATTTCAAAGAAGCTAAGGTATGGATAGAGGAAAATGATATGGAGATAGGATGATGATGCCCCCTCGAGAGGATAGGCAGGTTGGGCAAACATGGGTAGGCTCTCGAAAAGAAAAATTTGGATTTATAAATGGAAATGATCAAACAAATGAAATGCATAACCAAAACCCAAATCATTCAATACCTTGAAGATGCAAGATGAGCTTGATTGATTGATCATTTTGTTGTGTTGATTGCTCGATTCTGCAGCATAATATTGATAGAGAGATAGATGATGGATGGTTGATGGTTTATAGATTCAAGCTAGATGGATTGAAAGAGGATGGATGATGGTTTGAGATGAAGAATTCAGCAGAGTGAAGTTGCATGAAGAAGAATCATGAAAATTCTCTCTAATGGCTCAAGAGAGGCTTTCTTTATAGGAAAGGCTTGGTTCCAATGGATGGCTAGGATCAATTAGGGCTTTAGATGAAATGGATGGATAGGATTAAGTTAGGTTTCCTTGCACATCAAGAAATTGTAGTGAATTGACATGTGGCAAGGGAAGATAAGGCTTAGGTGTGCTTGTGTAGATAAATACTAAAATTAGGTCCCATTAGTTGTGCATGTGAAAGATAAAAGTTATACTACAACACATGATTAAGGGGAAATGGACAAATGCTGGAATGTGATGAAAGGTCATGTGACTTAATTCAAATAAAATATTGAATTAGTTGTGATATGAGTTGGATATTAATTAAATAAATAAAATTTATTTAATTAATTGGATAAATGAATAGGATAGGATTGGGATATGATGTAGAAATTAATTAAATGAATAAAATTTATTTAATTAATTTGGATGGGGATAGGATAAATGGGATTATGCATGTGAAATTAATTAAACAAATAAAATTTATTTAATTAATTGGCTAAGTAGGATGAGGATGAGATTGAATGGGATTTTAATTAAATAAATAAAATTTATTTAATTAATTGGCTAATGGATAAATGGGATTAAGAGAGGGATTTAGAACAAAATGCTACATGATGTCTAAGTGATGTTTTTATCAAGGTGTTGCAAGACATGGACAAATTTAGGACAATTTTGGGTGTCTACAGTTTGCCCCTCTTTGAGATGATGTTTGAGATGATAAGATTTATGTCGAGTAACATCATTTCAAAGAAGCTAAGGTATGGATAGAGGAAAATGATATGGAGATAGGATGATGATGCCCCCTCGAGAGGATAGGCGGGTTGGGCAAACACGGGTAGGTTCTCGAAAAGAAATGGTTTGGCTACAAAAGAAAGATAAGGGGATAGATAGAAGAAATGATGGATGTGTTATGCTGCAATGGAAGGTGAGCAACCATGATGTTTGATATAGCACTAGACGTTATGCACCAAGGTATAAGGACCAGGGTGACGTTGTGTCTTGTGCCCCAGTGTAATACAACCTTGTCTAACATATGAGGAAGTAAACTTAGAACATTAGAGTCCTAATGCACAAAAGGTATGATATGACCTTAGATGCAAAGGATAGTGCAAAAAGCTATTCCAACATACACAAGATATGAATATTAATTGGAAATGATTTGGATGTGATTCAAATGCAAGTTAAAAATGATAACACACACAAGCAAGCAAGCATGCACAAATGATTCAAAAACAAACAAGGTATTGCCCCTGTCAAGCTGTAAACCAATGATTGATTGTTGATTGATGATAGTTGAGAGTGTTGTCATGGTGGGGAAAGCTATATCCCTAGATCAACACAAGGTTGTTTGCTAAGTTGGTTGGTTGATTGGCTGATTGCTTTAGCTTACAACAAGGCTAGGATCAAGACCATGGATTGCGTTTGGATAACTTGGCTTGATTGATTAGCTTGATTGGTATGGATTAAAGATGGGCTTGCATTTGTATCATTGCTTTGATTCTTTGGATTGATTTGATTTGATGAATGGATGATTTGATTGAAGGAAATTGATTGATGTGCTATGATTTTGATGATGATGGATTGATTGAATGTAGATTGATTGGAAGAAGTTGTTTATTGATGATGATGAGAGTAGAAAGAGGAAAATCACCTGTGCCTGAATCTAGGCACTTCCTTTGTACTCCAGACTGCCTACATACCCTGTATCCATGGGATCAAGGCACTTAACAATGGAAATAAGATGTAGTTCTGATGTGTTTGTATTGATGGTGATGAAAATGGATTGATTGGGATTGATGAAAGGTTGATGATGTGATGATATGTGGTGGATTGAGCTACTTTGGATTTGCTGAAGTGATTGGATTTGTTCCGATTGGAGTTGATGTGATTGAGTTGATTTGTGTTGGTGTTGATGCTGATGATTGATAGGATTTGTCTGGATGGTTGGCTTTATGTGATTTGGTTGTGATGTTTGCTAGTGCTAGGTTGATTATTTTGATGATTGGATTGTTTTGAATGATGATAGTAATGGTGTGATGATGAGAGTGTCCACTCAATCTAAGCATAAGCAAGTGCTCTCAGTGTGCTCAAAGGATATAAAACAAACAAGGTATTGCCCTTGTCAAGTCATAAACCAATAATTGATTGTTTGATTGATGATGATAGTGTTGTCATTGCGGGGAAATCTATATCCCTAGATCAACACAAGGATGTGGGAACACTATATCCCATTGATGATGATTGAATGGACTCATGACAAGATTAGGATCAAAACTTGTTGATTTGATTAGATAATGTTCCTTGATTGATTAGCTTGCTTGATATGGATTAGTGTGACTTTGATTTAAGATCATTGCTTAGATTGATTTGATTGATATGATTGGAAGAAGTGATTGATTGAAATGGATGAATGAATGTTATTGATAGGAAGAATTGATGATGATGATGATTTGATTGAATGTTGATGGAGTGGATTGTTTTAGATGATGTGATTGGTTTTATTGCTTGGATTTTTCATTGGATATTGAATTTTTGGATTTTTTGACATATTTTGATTTTATTTTATTTTTTGTGTTTTTTTGGGATATTTTAATTTTTTTGAATTTTTGGGGATATTTTGATTTTTTTGTGTCAATGGATTTACAATTGAAGTAGCCTTTGTGCTAGATACCAATGACAAGGGAGAAAACCAATTCTAAGTGCAAAGGATGGATGAAAGGATGGATGATAGTGAATGGGATGGAAGGCTCATGAGAGTTGGATGGATAGATAAGAGGATAGACCATATAAGGGATGGATGCTTGCCTCATGATAAATGGATAGGTAGGCTATAGTGAAAATCTCATGATAAACAGATGAGGATAAGCTATAAAATGGAAAGCTCATGATAAGGATACGTCATAGTGGATGGATCATAAGAAAGCTAGGATGTGATCTCCAAAGGCTATGTTGCATAGGAAGAATAACTTGCCCCATTCTAGGTGGTAACGCTTAAGATTTTTCATGACAACGCTTATGACGATAGGATGATGTGATGGATTGGTTTGGAAAAGGATAAGGTATATCAAGAGAGATCAAAGCATGTTTCAACATTTTTTCCCCTATGTCTTCATCAAGATCAAAAGGAGGAAGGATGGATAAATTGGTTCAATCGGATAGGCATGTTTATGTAATGGCTAAGGATGGAAGGATGGTAAATGATATAATGGGATAGATAGTTTGGAAATGGATAGGTTGGATGAGACAATGTGCCCCCAAGTGTAAGTGACATAGAAGATCAGCCTGCACATGATGCCTATTTGCCAGGTTTTCATCATGGTACTTATCCAAGGTGCCTGTTTACCAGGTTTTCACTGTTGGACGAAGGGATTTTTTTTTACTTTTTTGATTTTTTTTTTCTTTTTTTTCTTTTTAGATGGGTTGATAATTACACATGGTGCCTGTTTACCAAGTTTTCACCATGGTAATGGATAGGAGGGACTCAAGTGTCTAGTTCGATGGATGTTGTTAGTCCCATTGGATATGGATGTCATCGCATGGACCATGTTGTTATGCTCATATATGTTGATAAGGGATTGCGTGGATGGGAGATGGATTAGGTAGATAGTGGATGATGAAATGGATTATGAAAGGTTCATGCAAGGATAGATGAATGGGGATAGTGGATTATGATGTGGATTATATAGGCTTATGGAATGAAGATGGATGAAAAGTTTATGCCAAACCATAGACCATAGGGTTAGCATGGGGGAGATATGTAGGATAATGGATGGAAGATGGGGAGATGTAGTTATGTGGAGGTGCTGCAGAGTGGAAGGGAACCATGACCAACGACTGCACACAGCGTGATAAACATTGAAGCTTTTGATTGGATGGTGGTGTAGGAAGCAATGACATTGTTTTCTTAGGAAATGGTTGATGAAGTGATTTAAGAACCCACATAGATTTAGTATTTTTAGTGTTTTTGTTTTGCTTGTGGGATTTTTTAAGGGAATGGAAGTTTTGGATGGAAGTAGGCTTTTGGATGGATATAGGTGATTGGGATTCTTGAGATGTAGATGAGGATGCCTCATTTGACTTGCTAGTTATTTGCTTAGGAACCCAAACCATTTTGCTTTTGGGCTTTGCTTTTGGAGGTATGGGCTTGGATAGCTTTGTGAATGTACTTTGCATAGAACATGGATGATTTAGAGACTTTTCACATTGATTCCCTAAGACATGAGGGTCCATAGGAGTTTTAGTTGGATTTTTGGCTTTATAGATAAAGGCATCCAAATGTTTATTTTGGAATCCCATGGGTTTGATGGAAGTGGGGTTGGTGGAATGAATGGAAGCTTTATGCTTAGGCGATGTGTACTTTTGTTGGCCATGATTAGGGATGTAAGGGTACCTATGAATGATAGGTATGTTAGGTGTTGGAAGCAATGGTGGCAAGGTGGATGGAGGGATATTTGGAGTTGGTAAAAGTGGAGGCAAAGTGGATGGTGGAAGGTGTATGGTCACATGCTTTTAACATTTATAGGATGATGGAGGTAAAATGGCAACATATGTTTTGGGTATATGATATGGTTTGTAATGGAAAGTGGTAGGTTTAGGATTCATGAAGGGATTACCAACATCTTGGCCTTGTTTACCTTGGGGTGTGTATCCAAGGCCATATGAGCTTGAAGGGACCTTGACATGGTTTGGATCCAAAATACCTTATACATAAAGGCTTAGACCTTTGCCTTGGTAGTTCATGTTTTGGAGGATGCGATTGACTATGGGACTAGATGTGTTTTGGAAACTAGACTTAAGCTCTTTATTGGATGGAGAAGGTGAAGTGGATAAAGGTCATTGTTGTCCTAAGGAAGAACACTCATGTATAAGGGTGGTAAGACCAATAGGACATGATAGTAGATTTGAAGTGGAATCGATGGTGGATGTGGAAGGAGGATCATTAGGATCTTGATTAGAATTATGTTCATGTAGACTCAAGTTATTGATTTGATCTTCTATGCTTGCTTGGGGGACAAGTGTCTCATCATGACAAGTGGATGTAGGAGCAATGTAGATATCTTGCTCATGGATAGATATAGGATTATGGATAGGATTAAGGTGCTCATGGATAGATTCTTTATAGGTATCATCTTGATCATAAAGAAGGTACATATTATGGATAGGTTGAATGGAAGTGTTTTGATCTTGAGTTGGACTAGGGCTTAATGTTTCCACATGCTTAAGATTAAACCTTTGACATACCTCTTGGGTTTCTTGAATGGAAGTGGATAACTCTTGGATAGGCTCTTGATCAACAACATGAGAACATGATGACTCTTGACTTGGATTAATGATAGGAGACTCTTCAATAGGCTTGATGGCTTGTACGTCACATGATGGGCTTAAAGGGCTAGGTATGTTAATTGAGGGCTCTTGGATAGGTTCAAGGATAGGTGTTTGGCATGGGGATATATGATTGGACATGACCTTTGGAAGTTCTTTGGTAGGTTCATGAATGGGTGTTTGACATGGAGGTAGTTTATTCCTAGCTAGTAGCCAATGAATCACATCCTTTGCAAGTGCATGTGTAGATGGGCAATAAAATGGATGAATGATAATAGTAGATGGTGTTGTAGGCTTATGATTAGGATTAGGTTGAGGAATAATGGAGTTTGATAGATTAGGATGTGGACTAGATGGGGGTGACACATGGGATGGGAATGATGTGGCATGATTTCCCATTATAGGTGGGTACACCTTGTAAACAATTGAGGCAAATATTGGGCATTGATTTGTATTATGGCCTTTGGTCCTATGGTATGCACAATAATCATGTTCCTCATATGGACTTTCTTCACATGGTTTGACTTTAGGAAGCTCAATGAGTTTTGCTTCAAGCATCCTTTGTAAAACTATCTTAGCCACATCCTTTGGTGAAGGATTAGAATGACATGGTGATGAAGGTAATGGAGGGCTTGGTGGTTTGGAAGATGGAGGGATTAATGGACTATGAATGGGATCACATGGTGGTGTTGATATAGGACTTGTTGGCTCATGTGTTGGCATGTGATTGGATGGTGGTGGCCATTCTAGATTGGTATCTCCCTTGTCAAAGGCAATTAAGTCTTGCATAGGATAACTTGGGCTTGTTTGATTTATGTACAAGGGACCACTTGGACTTGGATGTGCTTCTTGTTGGAAAGGTGGACTTAGGTCTATCAATGGTGCTTGATGGTCTTGTTGAAAAGGTGTACTTGGACCTGCTTGATTTATATACAAAGGGCTATTTGGACTTGCATGTTGTTCTTGTGATATCACTTGTTAGCCTTATGGATGGGCTTGGTAGTGCATTGGAATGGTGGTATGAGGGATTGGATAAGCTTGAGGTGGATGTTGATAGGTTGATGTGGCATTGACTTGATGTGTAGGTAGATGAGGTGGTATGAAGTTAAGGTGGATGACACATAGGATTGAGGTGGAATTTGTTGAGGTTGGGATGGCATTTAGATTTGTTGTTGTGATATGATTTGTTGTTGTTGGAATTGTTGAATGGGTTGTTGTGAAGTGATGTGTTGATGTGGATAAGGGATAACATTAGAAGAAATGGAATAAGTTGGTATCGAATTGGGTTGATGAGTGGATAGATATGATGGGATAGGTGCTAGATAGGATGGTCGTTGGACTTTGCAAGTGGCCATGATGTGTTGGATTTCTTCCAAGAGGCATTGTATGTGTGAGGATTGGTTTGTTCGACATATTTGAATTAGTTCTTGAATGCTTTGAAAGGTTTGCTGCTCTAGAGGTGATTGGCTTGCATGCATGTGGCGAAGCATATGAAGGAGTTTTTGGAGGTCCTCTAAGGTTACATGATGTCACACAAGTGTTTAAGTCTTAAGCCCTTTTAGCAAGTGCTTGTTTAGGGATTTTGATGATGATGTGGATTGTTTAGATGACTTGGCTATGAAGGGTTGGATGATGACTAGGATAACTTTGGGATGAAAGTGATTGGGTTTGAATGTTATTGGAAGAATGTGTAGGATAACTTGTCTTTATGTGTTTGGGTGTTTATAGCTTGTTGTGGCAATATTCAAACAAATGATTATAATGCATATACACACATGAATCACTCATGCAAGACACATAAGCAAGTTGTTAGTTTGGAAGAATGTGATGTTGGTTAAGCAAGCACGTGAAGACAATTCAACAAGTCTTAGTAAAGGCAAGGCCACTATCACAAGGAGGTTCTAGTGAAAATTTAGGGGACCGGCACCCCATGAGCATCCAGCAAGCCACTCAAGACTTTAACTAACCCTACTAGGAGTTTAATATACACAAAGGTACACCTCCTTTTGAGTTAGCACTATATGGTGAGCGCTAATACCGGTTAGACTTGGCTTTCGCCTTATCCTCTGATTTTTAAAGTGGACCGGATGAAAGTACCACTTGAGGTCATTCCCTTGGGGTGGATACCAAGGCAAACCTCTCTAAGGTTAAACAAAAGCAACACAAGTAAATGTTTTTGATCTCCAAGTTCATGTTGGGACGCGAGGAGAGACCATACACATTTACTTGGTCACACTCGCATGGGGTTCATTGACCTTAGAAATTCAATGTGTGGAAGACAATGCAAGCACTTGTTTGTTTTAAAGCCCAAATCTAAATGTGATTAAAGACAATGGTTTGTTTTAGCCCAATTTTTCGATGTGAATTTGCAAACAATTGTTCGTTTTATGCCCAAAATCTAAATGTGTTTGCAAACAATGATTAGAATATGAGAAATGAAATGATTGCACCTGGTTAATTCACTATCCAAATTGATGTAGATATTGATGTCAATGTTGTTCCAGCTCCTTATGATCACCTAAAAAAAAATGATATTATAATGCAGGCATAAAAAATAGGCTCATCAGACAAGGCAAATTGTAATTTTAAATGCATAGTCGGATTAGATTTGATTATTTAGATACATTTTTAGTTCAAAAATTAAAAAATCAAAGAAGAGACCCCTACTAATTTTCAGAGAGCTTTCCAAAAATATAAATAAATCAAAAAAATTCCTTGATTTGCGCCCAGAAATATAGATTTATGAAAAAGGTATAGTTAGCAAAGATCTGATTTTTTAGCACTGTAAACAACCTCCAAATTAAATCTATAAAACATAGACCCCCATTAGAATTTCAAGAGATTTCCAAAAATGTAAAAAGTTCTAAAAATTTCATTGATTTGCACCCATAATTGTGATTTTATGAAAAAACATAAAAACGTGATAAATCCTGTAAAATTTGTGATAAAACTGAAATGTTTCTGTTGTAGGTTCCTTATATCATGGACAAACGTCTACTAAAATATTGTAGAAAAATTCGTAGCCATTTGGAAGATATGATGAAATCTTTAAAACCTAGGGTTTCATTTAAAAAAACAGCGGATCTGCAACAAAAAGTTAATTAAACCTGCAAGACTTGACAATGGGGGTTAGATGAATACAAATTTTTACTACAAAAACCTGCAAAAAAGATCAAGCAAAGTGAGTCCCACCGGGCGTGCCAGAATGTATATCAAAAAATTTGGATTTATAAATGGAAATGATCAAACAATTGAAATGCATAACCTAAACCCAAATCATTCAATACCTCGAAGATGCAAGATGAGCTCAATTGATTGATCACTTTGTTGTGTTGATTGCTCGATTCCGCAGAATGACATTGATAGAGAGATAGATGATGGATGGTTGATGGTTGATAGATGCAAGCTATATGGATTGAAAGAGGATGGATGATGGTTTAAGATGAAGAATTTAGCAGAGTGAAGTTGCATGAAGAAGAATCATGAAAATTCTCTCTAATGGCTCAAGAGAGGCTTTCTTTATAGGAAACGCTTGATTCCAATGGATGGCTAGGATCAGTTAGGGCTTTAGATGAAATGGATGGATAGGATTAAGTTAGGTTTCCTTGCACATCAAGAAATTGTAGTCAATTGACATGTGGCAAGGGAAGATAAGGCTTAGGTGTGCTTGTGTAGATAAATACTAAAATTAGGTCCCATTAGTTGTGCATGTGAAAGATAAAAGTTGTACTACAACACATGATTAAGGGGAAATGGACAAGTGTTGGAATGTGATGAAAGGTCATGTGACTTAATTCAAATAAAATATTTGAATTAGTTGTGATATGAGTTGGATATTAATTAATTAAATAAAATTTATTTAATTAATTGGATAAATGAATAGGATAGGATTGGGATATGATGTAGAAATTAATTAAATAAATAAAATTTATTTAATTAATTGGGATGGGGATAGGATAAATGGGATTATGCATGTGAAATTAATTAAATAAATAAAATTTATTTAATTAATTGGCTAATGGATAAATGGGATTAAGAGTGGGATTTAGAACAAAATGCTACATGATGTCTAAGTGATGTTTTTATCAAGGTGTTGCAAGACATGGACAAATTTGGGACAATTTTGGGTGTCTACACTTATCATGATGAAGTCTTGTGTGATATTATGCCTATGGATGTATGTCATATCTTGTTGGGTAGACCTTGGCAGTATGATATAAAAGCTATACATGATGGGAGAAAGAATACATATGCTATAACATCAAATGGGAAGAGAATTACCTTGATTCCATTGCTGGGTGATCCTAAAGGTGAAGTATATGGGAATGCTAGAAAATGTTTGGTAGATGGAAGAAATTTTTTGGATGGTTTGAGACATGAGAATATGTGTTATGCTTTGATTCCTAAGAAACCTAAAGAATTGAAGGAGGATGAAGAATCACAACCGGAGGAGATATCAAAGTTTCTGACAGAGTATGAAGACATCGTGTCAGATAATGTACCTAAAGAACTGCCACCAATAAGGAGTATCAGTCAACACATGGATCTTATACTGGGAACTAGTTTGCCTAATAAAGCAGGACATAGAATGACACTGACAGAGAATGAGGAACTGAATAGATGATACAAGAATTGTTAAGGAAAGGTTTGATTAGAGAAACTTTGAGTCCTTGTGCAATACCTGGAGTGCTAGCACCGAAGAAGGATGGAGAATGGAGAATGTGTACTAACTCTAGAATAATAAACAAGATTATAGTTAAGTATAGATTTCCTTTACCTAGGATGGATGATATCATGGATTTTTTGAGTGGAGTAAAATATTTCACAAAGATAGATTTGAAGAGTTGATACCATCAGATCAAAACAAGAGAAGGAGATGAATGGAAAACTACTTTTAAGACGAATGAAGGACTGTATGAGTGGTTAGTGATGCCTTTTGTATTGAAAAATGCACCTAGTACTTTCATGAGATTGATGAATGAAGTTCTAAATAAATTCTTGGGCAAGTTTGTTATTATGCACTTGGATGATATTCTAATTTTTAGTAAGACAAAAGAATATTTGTGGCATATTAGACAAGTTTTGCAGAGACTGAGAGAGGAGAAATTGTTGATAAACATCAAGAAATGTAGTTTCATGAAGGAAGAACTAGTGTACTTGGGCTTTGTAATATCTGCTGAAGGATTGAAGACGAACCTTGAGAAAGTGAGACCAATTGTTGAATGACCTACACTAGAGAGCATTGGAGAGGTTAGACCATTTCATGGATTGGCTAGTTTCTACCAAAAGTTCATTAGAAATTTCATTTCAGTTTGTAACCCTATGACAAAGATGATGAGAGGTGACAGAAAAGACCTTAAGTGGACATCAGGAGCAGATAAAATTTTTGAATTGTTGAAGCAGAAAGTGACAGAGCAACCTATTTTAGCATTATCATATTTCAGTAAGCTATTTCAATTAGATTGTAATGTGAGTGGAAATACAATTGGAGTAGTGTTAAGTCAAGAAGGTAGACCTGTAACATATTTTAGTGAGAAGTTGAATGATTTGAGGAGAAGATATTCAATTTATGATCAAGAGTTCTATTCCACAATTCAAGCCTTGAAGAAGTGGAGACATTACTTGTTTCCTAGGAGTTTTCGTTGTATATAGATCAAGCTTTACAGTATTTAAGTCAAGGAAAGTTGAATCAGAGACATATGAGATGGGTAGAGTTCATGTAGAGCTATACATTTGTATTGAAGCATAGGAGTGGTAAATCAAACAAAGTTGTTGATACATTGAGTATGAGAAGAAACTTGTTGACAGAGATGGGAGTTGAAGTGTTGGGATTTGATGAATTGAAGAACATGTATGAGGGAGACACTGATTTTTTAGAACATTGGAAAGCATGCAAGGAACTTGTTGCGATAGAATAGGAGTAAGTGGTTGGATTATTTCATTTAGGAAGATATGTTGTTCAAAGGAAGTTAGTTATGCATACCTAGAAGTTCAATGAGAGATAATTTGATCAAGGACAAGCATAGTGGTGGATTGGTAGGACATTTTGGCATTGACAAGACAATGGCTTTGGTAAGTGAAAATTAATTTTGGCCTTAGATACATAAGGATGTTAGGAAGTTTGTGCAAATTTGTAGAGTTTGTCAAGTTACAAAAGGAAGTTGTTAGAATACTAGATTGTATAAACCTTTGACAGTATCGGAGAGACCTTGGGAAGACATAAGCACTGATTTTGTGATGGGATTACCTAAGACATAGAGAGGAAATGATTCAATATTTGTAGTGGTAGACAGATTTTCAAAGATGGCACATTTCATACCTTGTAAGAAGACAACTGATGTAGTGCATGTAGAAGACCTATTTTTCAAGGAGATTGTGAGATTGCATGGATTACCTGAGAGTATAATTTCAGATAGAGACACTAGATTTCTTGGATATTTTTGGAAGACACTTTGGAAGAAGATGAAGATAGATTTGAAGTTCAGTTCAGCATTTCATCCATAGACTGATGGATAGATAGAGGTAGTAAATAGGAGTTTGGGAAACTTGTTAAGATGTTTGGTTGGAGAGAAGATAGGAAGTTGGGACTTGATTCTTTCACAAGCGGAATTTACATAAAATAATTCAATGAATAGTAGTACCAGAAGAACACCTTTTGAGATTATTACTGGAGTGAATCCTAGAGGAGTGATAGAACTGAGAGACATGGGTATGGAAGAAAAGAGAAGTCCAGAAGTAGAAGAATTTGCAGAACATATGGAGATAGTGCATAATTAGGTTAAGAAGCATTTCGAGGATATGAACAACAAATATAAGGAGCAAGAAAATGAGAAGAGAAGATATAAGGAATTTGAAGTTGGTGATGAAGTGATGGCATAATTGAGAAAAGAAAGATTTCCAGTTGGGACATATAACAAGTTGAATATGAAAGAAGTTTGGACCTTGTAGGATACTCAAAAAATTTGATTCAGGAAACACATATGAAGTGGAGCTACCAGAGACATTGGGTATTTCACCTATTTTCAACATTACAGACCTCTATCAGTATCATGAAGAAGAGTTCAGTGACAACCTTGAAGAAGACTTGAAGAAATAGTTACCACGACAAGCACTGGAACAGATTGAAGACATTATGAATAGCAGAGTTGGATACAACACTAGAGGAAGACAATACAAAGAATACCTTGTGAAGTGGAAAGGGAGACCAAAAGAAGATTCATCTTGGATTTCTCAATCTAAGGTGGACTAGTTTGGTTCTCCCCCAGCCCCAACAAAGTGTGGGACTCACTTTTTCAATAACCCCAGATGTCTGATGCAGGAACATCCCTGGTTCAAGAGCAATCTTGCATCAACCAAAAATATTTGCATTTCAATTTGTTGGCAGTTCAGTTTGTTTCTTTTCATTTTCTAGTCAGTTTAGGTAGTTCAGTCAGAAGTAGTTCTATATTTTGGTCTATATTCTACCGCAGTTGCATTTCAAATCTCGCGGAGCTGGACATAGCATCTAGATTCATTCATCTACATCATTTCTAAATCTCTAAGCATTTGAACCAAGTACTGAAAAGTTATCACTATCAGAAGATCAATTATTTTCTCAGAACAAAGCATCTTGACAGTCTTAGACAATCATCTAAAGAAGAAGATTTCCAGAGCATTCCTCAACTTGTGGAGCTTAATGACACATCATTTAATGATCTATGGTTCATGGCTGACCTTCCTTGAGATCCATACATCATTCCTTTCATTTGCATAGGTGTTCTACATGATTAGGTCTGACCTATCCATGTACACACGTTACAGCTCTTCATTGGAGTTTGTGATCTTCCTTGGCCAATGTGAAGGAATCTTTTGTACTAGAGATGATATATAAGGATGTAATAGATCCCTAGGAAAGTAGATTGGACAGTTATAAATTGATTCATAGTTCATAGTTTGCATTTCTACAGAGGAGCTTCAAAGCTATATCTTGTGCATATTCTGATATTTTGTAATCAGGCCTTTGAGCTCAATTGTAAGCCCACATGTTGCCAGTTGATCTGTATTTGAATTCTATGATATAGTGAATGATTGAATATGCATTTGTCTCATATCTTTGAGTTGTTTTCATTGTGTTTACTCTTGTTGCACACTCTGGATAGTCCATTCTGTGAACCCTCTTACCATGACTGTACTAGAGAGAGTGGTGAGAATAGGGATGTAGTTAGAGAGAGTGGCTAAAAGGTTAATATGAAGAAGATGACAAAAAGTGGAGGGAATAATATGACAGTTAGAGGACAAGTAGAAGTGATGTAGATGACTCATCTTCCTCAAGAACTCCTCTCATTAATTGTTCCAAGTATACCAATGTGGTTTCTGGAAATCATCTTTACTCAATATTGGGTCTTGAATGTCAAGGGATTTTTGGGCCGAAGTCTAAGCATCAATTTTAGTTTACGATAGGTGAGAGGGGCTATCTTGACTATAGTTCATAGTTCTAGGCATATTCAACAATGTCAAAGTATCCCCCAAGGATCCACTCAACAATTGGGAGATGGAGGTGAAGACATTCCCAAAGTAAGGTTCTTTCTTTGAAAGAGTTAGGTGCATAAATGGAGTATAAATCATACAAGGAATCCTAAAAGAGAATGACAGTCTAAATATAGTAGTTGTAAGGATTTGACTCAAAGGCTATGACATATTTAGCAATGCAAGGGGCAAGGGCTAAGACCACACCACCACCACCCTCAAAGTGACTAGTGTGGAATAACAAGAGCCTCTTTCCAAAAGGATTCATGGGTGGCATCTAATCTACTATGTAAGGACAACCATCCTAAAACCATAAAAATATATTAATTGCGAAAATGATAAGATGAGAAAAGGATAAGTTTTTTCTTAAAATAGATGCAAGAAACACAAATTCCTTAACCCAAAAATCATTCAATAATTACAAAATTTACAAAAGCTAACAATGTAGCTTTAGAATACAATCAAGACTTACTCCTTAATCAACAAGACTTCCAAGGCTAGATTACATAAGTATTGCATAATATACTATTAGTAAGGTTGACCTAGTGAAGAGAGAGAATATTATCAAAGTGATTTACCACCCAACCATGAAGCAATAATCTTCCCTGACCTTACTCCCAATAGGAGAAGCTCAATCCTTCATGAAGGATCTAGCAAACTAAAGTTGGCATAGATGAAGGAATCAGGTGCATCATGAAACTAACAAACCTATATGCTCATGCATTATCTAACATTACACATATCCAAAGATAAACATACGTAGAGTAAATACATAAGGCCAAAGAATCCTTTCCTAGGTAGAATTACCTACGTTCTTTGATTTCATAAATAGCATCCATCCACACAATTGAAAACATAACTATAAAATTAGCACATATAAGCAATTAGCATCGAAGCTACATAATGTTCCCTAGCAAATAGAAATAGTATAAATTCTAGCGGATAATTCATGATGTAATTCTAGGGTGTAGTTTTGCCAGATAGTTCCTCATTGGCTGCCACCCACTTAGATGAACATGGATGAATTTAAAAGATTAGACATATAGTTTAAAATAAATAATTGATTGAATTGCATATAGTAAGATTCATAAAGACACTCACGACATAAACAAGACTAAACCAAAGAAATGACATGAGATTCTAATCATATACTAGCTCAGGATCTTAACTCTATTCTTGACCATCATTAATAAACATCAAGTTATTAAATATTCTAGATCAATTGTCCAAATTATACTTTCTAGGCAAATCCTTTAATTTACTAACCTAATAAGCAACTTGGAATTTGCAAATGTAAAATTATTTAAAGGTTTTCATATATAAAGTTCTCAAATAATAACAAAGAAATATAATTACATGATAAATCGCAATGCATTCCATTACAAGGTAGCGAATAATTTAACAATGCTTCTAATATTGACCAAAATAGATTAAAGATCTTGTAGACACATGACACCTACTACTCATGACAACACACATGCATGAGCAATATGCTATCATAACATTATGTATACTTACAATAATTATCTATTGTTCATTTTATCATTCATGTATACCCTATAGTCATAAAAACATTAACATCACCTTTTGCCTCCACCTTAGAAATGTAAAATAAACATTTATCACAAATCAATTTAATTCACCAACTTGAAATTGTATTTTAAAATTGTGACTCACTTTTTGCATCAATAAGATATAATTCACTAGATGGTTATGCATAAGTTTCTATTGAACTTTATCATGTGTGAAGTACATCATAGCCATAGCACTTATATCTCTATCATAAATAATGTGAAATAGACATATATTTTGTTCCATCTAGCTATGTAATTATTTTAAATTATTACATTCACTTGCAAAGTATGCAAAACTCTATTATCTAACCAAAATATATTTCAAATATTAAATCCAATCAACAATAGATACCGTGCAGCCATAATCGTAAGTAGAAACTTAGACAACTATTAATTCTTCTATTCTTGTCATTGATTAGGGTAAATGAGTTCACAAAAAATAAATCAAACTATTGAGATGAAAACAATATATTACTCATTATTTGCTAAAACTATATCATCACAATCAATAGTTATCTAATCTAACTAACTATATTCACTATACTATAACACTTGGTCAATTAAATTGAATACAAGAACACAGTCATATTCCTATAACTAATCTAACTCAAGTTGAAAACTACCATTTTATCTAGGTGATTAATATCTCGTACAATATGAAGTATGACTATCAGAATGACTTATGTAATTGGAAACCTCTTTGGTCACCTCATTAATCCTCCCACGATGAAAATATGACCTTCTATGAACATGATAACATGCTA
Organism: Cunninghamia lanceolata; assembly: GCA_027924645.1. Lineage (NCBI taxonomy): Eukaryota > Viridiplantae > Streptophyta > Pinopsida > Cupressales > Cupressaceae > Cunninghamia > Cunninghamia lanceolata. The sequence continues at coordinate 6,376,065 of BSBN01001807.1, forward strand.
TTACTAAAATGGGTAGGCAAAACCTCTAGGATTGTGCTACTAAGGAGCTTACACCATATTGAAATATTGAAAAGTAATTAGAACTTAATCATGTATCTTGCAAGGCTTTAAAAATATTAACACAAATTAAATTACAATTAATGATTAAATTACTAGGAAATAGGTACAAATTCAAGCATATAATTCCATACAAAATGTGGTTCTAAAAAAACTATAATAATACATAAAATTAACTTAATACAAAATTGTTAATTACATGTAGCACAAGAATGCTAGAATATTAAAACCCTGATATTTTAATGAACACATTAGAACAAAAGATGTATAGTATGACTAAATATGATCCCTAGATAGTAGCATTTCAATATAAAAAGGAACATAGTGAAATTGGGAAAATCCCAGAGCAACATAAATTAGTAGATCAACTATTTTAAGATAGCTATAACTATCAAACCCATCACAAGAAACAAGGATGATGAAAGATAATGAATAGTTGTAAATAATTATTGTAAATCTAACAATAAGGAAAATTTATCATGCCAAGGTCAATCTCTATTGTCCTATGATTGCAAAACTTATTAGATTCGGGATCTAGTAACAAAAATACAAGCATACACATGCACTCTCTTTCTTAACTGAGGATATTTCAATCAAGTTCTCACTTCTCTTTCCCTCCTAAGACATTCATTACAAAATAATAAAATATATTTAGCTCACATACATGATGAAAGACACCTGATGAGGTTAAAATATAATTATTCTAAAAGAAGTAAAGGTTCTTTTGTTAAACAATAAATTGAAGATAAAATTAGAGATTCAAAAAACAAGAACACAACACAAATTTATAGTGGTTCACCATAAAGGCTACATCCACTCATGAGAAAGGAAATATATATTATTTACTATCTTTGATTCATTACAATACATAGCAGCATGCTTTATATAAGCAAACATTACAAAATGTGAAGAGTCAAGAATTATAGGAGGGAAAAACAAAGTGACTGTTGGGTTTCACATTCAACAATCTCTAACTTGAAACCCAATAGTTGCTGCTACAAACAATGCTATCCCCTGCATTTCCATTCCTATCATCACTTTGAAAACAAGCTCGCATTGCAAGACTTTAACCTCTATAAAATATGTTCAAGGACACTCCGTATAAGTCTTCTCCAAGCTTCCCTATCAATCGCAACACCTTCCTTTTGCAAAATTTTGTCCATTGCTTTCTTTGATTTCTTCACTTCTATCAAGAACTAATCCAAACCAAATGGATTTGCTTCATGTGTATCCTTCTCAAAATCCACATGCCTGTCCCTAGACCCACCTCTCTCGGTAGCACTAGTAAATCCTTTATCAAGTTTCAATCGATCAGTGGTCTCAATCCTCCTACTTCTATTTGACCTATCACCAAAAACATGCGGTTGCAAATTCTCCCTAACAATTGTGGTTTCTATTCTCCTTCTTCCATTGGACATTTCGTTAGCACCATCATGCATCAAATTCTCCTTGTGTTCTCATGTTCTGTAGCTCCAATTCTTTTGCTTCCATTAGACATTCCAGAAGCATCATTGTGACCTGAACTCTCCTTCTGTCAGACATTCCCTTGGCAACATGTTGCCTTGAATTCTCCCCAACATCATAATGCCTTGTAGCACCAATCCTCTTTCTTCCCTTTGACAGACCATTTAAAACATGTCTTTCTGAATTCTCTCTAACATTGAACTGTTTTAGTGCACTATTTGAATCATGCAATGCTGAATTGTCCCTAACATTGGACTTGGACCATTTCGGTGCATCATTTGAATCTTGTAGTGTCAAAGTCTCCTTACCACTCAATTCACTTTCATCCTCCTCATTCTCCTTAGAAGAATCCTTCTATTCTACTACATTCTCCTCACTTCTCTCTGTGTTCATGCCTGCAACCCTGTTCTGCACATTTTTAGACACATATGTAGTCCCTTCCTATGTAGCCTTTAAATAAATTTCTTGTCTTTCCCTCTCTTCTTTCATTGACACTCAGAGAGCCAGAGCCAATTCAAGATCCAAATTTGGATCAACACCAAATTCAAAGCTTGTTCCACCTACAATTGCAGCAGCAACAGTGGCAACACCAGTAGCTGCAATTGCAGGAAACCCACTTGCACCTTCTCCATCTCTAGTAAAGATAGGTGAGCTAACTAGGACATCTGAGAGAGAATTTTGACTTGTAGGGACATCTATAATTTGACTATTGTCATTACTAGTTACTTATGCAAGAAGAGACTCCAATTTATCTAGTTTTCCATCAATTTCATCTGCCCCAGGTTCTTTGGCATCATCTAACTGATCCCCAAAACTTTCACTATCAAATCCCAACAGACAAAAGAAATCATTAATAACAGAATCAGTTTCAACATCTAATTGATCTAGAAACCTTTTCCGGGCAGCCCAAATTTCACACAATGGTGAATCTAAAGTAGGATGGACAACTCCCACTTTAACATGACTCTCTATTACATACAGGGTGCCTAATTTGTTGCTCCTTTCAATTACCAAGGGATAACAAATTGTCCATCCAAGAATACATTATGTTTGAGTTGGGGAACATATGTAACATCACGTAACTGTAAGCACAAAAATCACACGCAGCCTCCATAAGGACCCCTATGATGATTTTAATACTTCTCACATACATCTAAGCATGAAATAATGTCCTCTAAGAAGAAAACCTCTTGATGACATGTCTTCTTTCTTGTCTTGTATTGTTTCCTCTTTGTTGATGTCTCTATTTCCCCATTTTTGACACTTTTTGCAACACTTGTCAATTTATATTTTCTAATCTTTTGACCTTGTTCCTAAGCCTTGTGAGCATCTTGTATGGGAGTTTTCACCTTTCCCTTATGTTTTTCATCCTCTACGCCACCTAGAAGCCTTGTAGAGGTCCCCCTATCCATCTCCCACTTTCAGTTTTTAGTTTCAGTCAACCAAAATCTCCCCCTATTATTTCCAGATCTCTCCTAGGAGATCATGTAGGTGCAAGTGGAGATTTGGATTCTTGCACATGACTGACCTGTTTTTAGAGGTAGAACCCTCTTTTTTCTTTCTTCTGTCATCTCCCTTTTGATGTTCTTGATAAAACCCTTTCTTGCCCAGATCTCCCCTAGGTGACCCAGGGTCACCCCTCAGGCGACCCTATTGATGAAAGGGGCAACCTTGTTGCATTTCAAGCTATGGAAAAACATGAGTTTCTCACTCAAATTAGCTCCATTTTAACCCATTTTTCTTCCAGTTCACATGATTTTTGATGCTTAATATGGAGTTGATTATTTCATGCACACACACATTCATAATTAACTCCATTTCATCTAAAATTAAAAACTCAATCAATCTCATGCATCCTTTCAACTCCAATTTTCTCTTTAGTGATAAACTATTATTGATTTATGACTCCATAGTTAGCTAAGTTCATTGGGTAATCAACCTTGTTAACTTCTTAATCAATCCCACTCTTCAAACCTATAAATATCCCCCTCCGTCAAGCACAAAGGGAGGCAAATTCATTGTGAAAATAGCTCTTACCAATTTTTGCTCTCTAAATCAGCATTCTAATGCTCTCACAAGAAGAAGGTACCTTTTTCTTTATTAATTGTTCAACCAAGCATAACTACACTACTTCATTCAATGCCATTGTGCTCAACCAAAGCTCTCATTGAGCTATTCCAAGCTTCAACAAGCTTCTGTTTGCTTCTTTGTGTCATTTTGTTGTCAAGATGCCTTCCCACTACTTCAAAAGGACTCAAGGTTTCCAACATCAAGGATTTCTAAGGGTAGTGGAGTCAAACAAATCTTCATTCTTTCAGGGTCCTCTATTGCTTTATTCAATTCATAGTAATTAGAAAACCAAAAACTATTCTTGGGAATAGTAAATCTTTGTTTTTTTCTTGATAGATTAGATCTTGCATGTTAGAGTAATTGTTTTCAAATTCCTAGATCTCTACTATTTGTAGAAGCAATTTCCTTTCATAGATTAGATTACTTCAAAACAATCAAAAACCCAAAAACATAGATTAAACTTGCATTAGGAAGAATCATATTAGCTTGCATTCATATTTCCCTTTCATAGATTAAAGAGCACTTTTCATTTCCAAAATACTAAAAAAGCACAAAAACATATTTGCATGTATATAGAAACCCTAGAAGAGATAGAAAACTTGCAAACTCTCGATACCATCATGAGGTAAACCATGATAAATGATTCAATCAAACCCTTGATCACATTAGAAGGTAAACACAAGTCAAAGCATAGCCAAACCTGAGGTCAACTAAATCTAGGTCAAAATCCTAAGTCTAGTTAAGGGTGGTCATCACACATTTACCTCTGTCTTGGCTCACAAATGTGCTTAGGAGTGAGAGGAGAAAGGGTGAGAGCTATTGTCAATGAGATTTCTCCAAGGAAATTAATCCACGACAACAATAGGAGACATTTACTTTATCACAACAAGATCCATTTGTCCTCTTATTAATAGAAGAATAAAGATAACTCCAAATACAACGAGAACTCATTCAATGAACTAAGAGATAAGAGGATATAAACTAAAGAAACCTCAATAGGAGAAGAGAAACTAGTGACCCTTCAGGTCATAGGGTTATCTCAACAACTACTATCGAATGAACCATTCAACTTAGCACACAACAAAGGCCATAGAACTTGCTGATCCCTCTCCATGAAGTCCATCTCTCCAATGAGCCAGACCTCCACTATGTCTCGCCTACTCTCAACTAGCTACTTCCATGAGAGTGAGAGTGATGTGGTGGATCACCCTGTGGAAAGGAGGGAAGGGTCTGTGTGCATGCCAAAATATGAGATAATAGCCCTAGGCAATTGGAGTCACGATTTTTAACGTACATATTTTGGTGAACCTGGTGTGAAGTACAAAATCTTTTGGTTTTATTGTTTGTGTTCCCATTTCAAATGCTTCAAAACTTTTAACAAAAGCTTTGAAACATTTTCACACTACTCTTCATAGCTGCTTCAGCCACTTCAGCTTCTATCACCTGCACTATCAGCCATTCCATTTGTTCTGTGGTGTCTATGGCACCCTTGAATATGACGAAACCTAAATTAAACCAAGGGAATATTCCCTCAAGAGAACCAGAAACTCCTTCATTTGATAGGTATGTCTCGCTGTATTCAAATTAACCAATCACCAACTTCTATGACTACGAAGATTTGGATTACGAACCAAATCAAAGAGAATCTAGGTGTTCGCTGTCTTTCAATAACCTAGCTTGGGAAAATAATTTGGCCATACCAAATGCACCACATAAAGCTAGAAGGATAAGGTTAGAAATACATCGACCCGATCAACCTTCCACAAGCACATCAAGTACTCATCTTGATGAGGAAGTCAAATGATTAGAAAAACATCTGCAAGAAGCAAAAGATGCTCAAGAGGCATTCAAAATTGTCTTGTGAGAAGAACAACAAGAAAATGTTGCACAATAAGAAGCATATCACCATGAAAATACTCGTAGAGAAAATCCTAGAAATGAAGAAACACCTAGAGTTGCTACTCTTGCAGACTTAATCTCAACTCTAGTGCAAAAGATTAGAATCTTGGAAGCACAGCAAGCTACTCTGAAAAGAAGGCAAAAATTTCATGAACAGGACCGGGGGCATCTTAGAATCCCCCTACCTCAATTATTATTCATGAAACACTAGTAATGATACATGTTTGAATGGGAACCCTCCTGTTCAAAACAACCAAACAAATCTAACAATGGGTTATCAAAACCCACCTATAGGGTTATTGCTATCAACCTTGCAATCTCAAAGTGCCTTTCTTAGAACATATCTTGACTACTTAAAGGAGCCTCTTGATCAAAACATAAGAAGTGTGCATCTACCTCAACCATTGCTAGATCTCCCAAAATTAAAAGGAGAGGGAGATCCAAACTCCCATATTAAAGCCTACACCATGGCAATAAGAGAACTCCTCCCTTGGGATGGGGTTGTAGCAAAAATCTTTCCAAAAATTCTTGAAGGAATAGCTCTGAACAAACTAATCAGAGAGTTTGTCATGGCATTTGACATGAACAAACTTGTTAAAATAGGGATCAGAGAATTCCTCATAATGAAACAGGAGCCAAATGAATCTGTAGCCCACTTTGTCACTCGATGGAGGAAAGTTCTTTACTCTTTGACAAGTGCTCCAAACATGGATCACCGAGAACAATGTGACCTCTTCTTGCATGCCCTTAACAAGGACATGAGAGAAGATGTTTAAAAATTTCCATACAAATCCTATGAGGAAGCATTAGAAAGTACTTTGAGGATTGACCAGGCCAACATTGATAGTGGTAGAAAGGTATATGAGTCAAATGGAAAGATGCCAAAGGAAGACACAGGAAACAATGCCTCTTTCATTGAAATCCTTAAAAATAATAGGAGTGCAACCACAGATGGGGTGACAGATCAACCCCTAAACAAGAAAGTAAGAGATGATTACATTAGGAGAGATTACTATCCTCCTAATGTAAATACCATAGACTGACCTAGGAACAAAGGGTACTATCCTAGAGACAATTACTAAAATTGGAATTGCAATGGAAATAGGAATGGAAATGATGGAAGGTATGAAAGATCCCCATACAAATTCAATCAGTTTTGTTCTTTTCACAGAATAAGGGGGCACAACACATATTCTTGTAGAGAATATAACAGATTCATAGCAAGGCTACCAGAAGACTAGCAACATTTGTTCATAGAGTTGTTCTTGAACCCATAGGAGGTCATACCAGATAACAAGGATACAAGATAAAATCAAGGTCCAATAGATCCACAAAACACATACATGAGAATCTATCAGGACCCATTCCTTGTACATGAATACATAGAAACAACAAACTGAAATGAAATAGCTCAAAGTAGTAACCCTGAAATCCCTCCACAACTAGGACAAAAAGGAGAAGCTAGGATGATGGGATTAGTTGAGATTATGCACAATGAAAGAGAAGAGTAAGACCATGAGGATGAAAATGAGAAAAAAGAATCATATGGAGGTATTATTTCAGTAGTGGAACCTATACTAGCTTTGATTAGACCTTATCAACTAATAGAAGATTTAAAGAAGAAATATGCCAACATTTCGTTCATTGACTTGCTTGGGAACTCCTCTTCACATCGCTCAACATTACTAAAGGCAATAGGTCTAAAATATCTTGACCAAATTATGCAACCACCTAGTGGGAAAGTTAATCATGTGGACTACAACATCAGTCCACCAAACTCAAAACTCAAAGATCCAGGGTTCTTCATTGACCTACAGTAGATGCCTTTTGAGGTAGAATTAACCAAAAAAGGAGACCATGTTGTATATCTTCAAGTATGGATCTACAATACTTGCATCAAGTGGACCTTAATCGATGATGGAGTAGTTGTTAACATAGTTCCTTTCTCTCTATTAGAGAGGGTGGGCTATGGGCATACTAATATCACCACTTCATGAGATACTCTAAGCAGGTACGATAATCTAAAGGCTGCCACCATAGGTAAGATTACCCTTCTAGTGACCTTGGGACCTAAAATAATTCCCACCACATTCTATGTCATAGACAAAGACACAGGATATAATTTGATTCTTGGAAGATCATGGATACACAAGATGAAAGTTATGCCATCCACATTATTTCAAGAAGCTCGATTCTTACACTTAGGCCCGAATGTATACATCGCAAAGGGAGATCTAGAACCTTTTAGCATGTTGAAATCAAATGCACCAAATAAACGTATAGGTATCCCCATAGACTATGAACTCCCTACCAACAAATTGGTCGTCCCCAATCCTACACCTCAATTGATATGCATCAAATGAATGGAAATCCTGGAAAAGACCATAAATGCCATAGAGATCAAAACTTTAGAGAATGAGGACTTACCAAAACAAAAGGAAACGGTTCCCAAAGAAAAGATAATTGAGATCATGGAATGGGTAGAGTAGGATTGACCACTCCAATTCCCCCTAGAGGTACTCATGATCAACATCCAAGAAGCCTACAAACTCTTCCCTTACATAGGAGAAAAACTACACAGAACTGAAGGTCCAGTGTTTGAGACAACCACATTAGATCTGAGAAATACGGACCTGCATGCTTTTTCAGATGCTAAGGAAGACATAACAGAAAGTTACACACAATTGTCACCACTAAGTGAATCGGGTGTCCCTAAGACACCAAAAGAAACATAGTCTTATGAGCCTCTCACACCAATAGAGGATTCATATCAACCATTGACACCCATGGAGGAGGCACATTCTATTAATAATGAATCAACTAATACCATAGGAATGCTACCAAGGATGTTTATGGTGTCCAAACTGCAAGAGAAGCCAACCACCTCTTCCTCGGTTCAATCAAATGAACTTGATCAGTGGGAAGCACCTCTAGTACACATCAAAATGGTTGAAAGACTTCCTGACTAAGATGAAGAAAGTCAAGGTAATTTTTAGAGAGAATGGAAGATGAGAGTGGCAGTCGGCATTGATGATCCTGTCATTTTTGAACTGCAAAGAGTTACATAGGATATGCCATGGACTTAAGACCAGAACCAAATGGGAGAACAAGTATAAGCTTTGTCCCTCCTGATGAGAAAAGGGAGACACAAACTCCCCTTGAGTTGTTCCAATTTTTGTAAAGAATCCAATAGAGACTAGATGTGAAAATCTACATGCAAGAACAGTTTGACCTATTAGTAGAGTTATTAAATTGTGATGGAGTCCTATATTGGACCCCTTCTCATCAAAAAGCCTTTCGAGACTTACTTCATCTCACAATGCCAAGAGAAACAACCAAGTTGGTAGCAATAGATTCAAATGACAAACCCTATAGAATAGGAGAACTAGTCCTGAGAAGAGGTAGCACGAAGAATAAGAAAAGAAGATGAAAAAGAGATTTTTCAAAAGACTAGAAAGGTCTTTACATGGTCAAAGAAGATAACAAAAATAGTGCCCATCTCTTGTTCACAATGGAGGGAGAGGAATTTGGTGAAACAATCAATGTATTTCACCTCAAGAAATATTATGTCTAAAAACCAAAAAAATCATAAAACATAAAATACAAAAAAAATCAAAAAAATCAAAATGTCAAAAATAATTTGTTTCTTGCATTTCTGTATCATTCTGTTCATCTTGCATTACAATCAGTGACTTGCTCTTCTACTATTTCATTTTAGTAATGAGTCTAAGGTTGTCTAGGTATAGGTCATCCTTTCAGGACCTAGAGATTCCCCATTTTCACAATCACCATTATCATCTTTTCATTCCTAGTGATTCTAATCAAAGCCTAGCTCTTAGCTTTAAATTGATCCTAGTCTTAATGAGTCAAGTTAGGTCTAAACAAATCCAGTATTCAAACATATCGTGTTCAAAGGAGGCTTGCAAGTAGACTTTGCCAATTCTTCCCTAGTATTAGAGAAATCCAAACTGACTACAAAAACTTTAGGTGGTGCTCAACCCCTTATCTTTCATGTCCAAAAACATTAGGAGGATCAAAACTTTGAGAAAGTAATCTAAAATTTGAGTGAACAAAAAAATAAATTATCAAAATAAGAGTGTCAAAAATTAAGAATCGAGAGATCAAAGTATTGCATATCGAGAGTTCTGAAAGCATTCATTTCTTGAAAAGTAAAAAATCCAAAGAAATGAGAAAAATCAAGTGAGGAAAATACAAAAAAAAAGTGAAAAAGAAAAAAAAGAGAGATGCAATAAAAGAGTGAAAGAGAGAAGATTGTTGAATGTTTGTACTCTTGGGTGGAGATCAGTCTAAGCTTGAAGCCTCAAGGGTGACATTCTAACAGAGAAAGTAAAAAGAAAGGTACAAAGCACACACACACACTAGCTGAGCAAAACCAAGAGTCTAGTAGTCTCTAGGATCATCTTCTACCTAGGGACCCTTATCCTTTCCTATTTACCCTTTACCCTAGGTCTACCTTGTTTGCCATCTATGATCTAAGTTTGGTGAACACCAATAAAATTTGTTACTTGTCTAAGTGGAAAGCTTGTCAGATTGTCTTATCTAGATAAGGATTAGTGTTTAGCCTTTAGCAAAGCCAAAATTTAGAAACACTTCATTTTCACTCCTGCTCCCTGCTTGAGTTTTAAAATCCTATCTCACAACCTTGAATAGGTCTCTTATATCAGGACAACTCGCAATCCCCTGAGTTGAAATCATATTTAAGAGCAGCCACATTGTTTGTTCCACATTGCATTCATGCCAAAATCAGAAAAAAGTTTCAAAGCAATAAAATCAAATGTCATATCTCATGACATTCAGTAGAAGTAAATGTTTCATTTAACATTTCTTGTGTTCTTACATTGTCATATCGTAAATTGCATCTCATACATATGCCAAAAAAATTACAAAAACATGTCATTGTTATCATACTTGCATCATTAAAAGAGTTGAAAATGCGAAAAACATAATAAAAATGTTCTCAAACCTTTTAAACATGCACAAGAGATGAGTACAAATCTGATACATGAAAAACATAAAAAGAATAAACTTTCATAGATACATCCGAAGTTTACATAAACAAGAGTATCAAAGAGCTAGGACAAAATAGTCTCAAAATGAAGTAGAGGCTCCCCATGCAAGGGGGCATGAATTCAAGAAAGGAAGTCAAGGCTGGTTCCCTCGAATGGAACCCCCAAGACTTCAGATCCTCTTTCTACGAATACCACCATTGCTCCATGAGACCTATAGGAGTGAGGTGCTCTTCTATGAGGATGTGAGTGTGAAGGCCCCACCATAGTAGCATCCCGTCATCCAAAACTAAGACAAGCCATCTCTCAGAGAACCTAATTATCACCCTTAAGGGTGTGAGTCTTGGCCTTCAAGTCTGCATTCTCCTAACACCCATGATAGACATGAGTGAAAATGTCTGTGTGTCACCTAGCAGCAGGGGGCATACCAGGATCATCTAAAAGATGGTCTCGAGTCATCCTAGTGAAGGGAGAATCCAAGCCAACATTTATATGCAAACAAAATCCCTCCACTCTCTAACATTACCTTAAAAAGTGAATTGAAAGAGAAAGAAAAGTTAGCTCCCCATGAAAAGAGAAAGGACAAAAGTGTGAAAAATGAACAAACAAAACTTACATGGATCACCAGGCTACCAATTAGGGTCAAGTTGTCACATCACCTCATTTGAATGAGGAGGTCAGGGAACAACATGGGAACCCTTGGGGATGTATGGTGCATCATTTGCATCATTAGTAGCATCAAGACCCTCATCCTGCACATCCTCGGGTAAGCCCTCATCTAACAAATCATCATCACCTGGAATATAGTCCTCACCAGTGGAATCTAAATCCACAATAACAATGAGAGATTGAGAAGGAGCCCCTCTCCCTCCCCTCTGTCCTCCTCTTGGAACTCTAGTATTGAAGACTCTAGGAGTCAAAGGAGTCCAAACAACTGACCTTTATCCAATCTCACCCATCTCCCAAATAGTCCTATAGGAAGTTGACACTAGGGGTAAGTCCTTAGGGAAGTCCTCACTGAACTGTTGTGAAACACGCTCAACATGATGGGCCTCAAATAGACCATTATGATCTCAAATTTTAGATACTCCATGAAATTCCTCTCTAACCTTGCCATCATGAGCCCAGGATCCCTCCATATCATGATAAGGATTGAAGATCATATCCTCATCTATAAGAGTAGCGATAGTGGGTAAAGAAGCCTCATAGTGACCCACATGCATCCATTTGGCTACTCTTGGTAAATGTTTATTTGGAATCAAAATGGGCTTGTAATAGGGCATGATGTCTTCAAATATCCATGTCATAACCAAAGAAGAGTTGCTAAAAGCTAGAGCCCCTATCCACGAAATACGATAGAAGTCCCTATAGACCATGGCCAGAATATCTAGTCCCCAACTATAGACTATGCCCTCCTCAATACTACAAATGATGGGAGCCCAACACTATCTCAAATGAGCCAAGGCCTTGTCTCTCGATAGCCTTGAGGCAATCAAACTTATCAAGAATCTCCTCAAAAGTGGGATGCGAAGTCGAGGCACAGAAGTGAGTTGGACTCTTGTCTAATCCCAGGGGCAACTAAGCCCCATCAACTCTATCTAGGATGCATTGTCCTCAAAAGACTTTCTAGATGGAAGGATGAGAGGATGTCCTCTCAAAAGAACTCCAAGATTATGATAGACATCAAATAGAGTGATGGTCCACTCTCTAGAGATCTATGGGAACCTAAATGTGTTTTTGTCTACATCCCAATAGGTCAGAATATCACAACATATATGCAGGACACAGGATGAATAATAGGCACATGGTAAACTCTAGCCAAACCTACTCTCCTCAAAATAATATGGTCCTCACTGCTCAGTGAATCAAAACTCCCTGAGAGTCATCTCTGTTCTCGGCAGGCATTCCATCAGATATGTATGTCCTACAAGATCAAAAAATAAATTTAGATTAGATCTTGTAAACTTGTAAAACTCCCCCAAAATCAAAAAATTACAGAAAACCTTACACAAAAAAAAAGTGTATATCCCCTCAAAATTGCAATAAATAGGCAAATACAGTAGCCAAAACATGTTAGATCAGAGTGAAACAAGCATCAGACAACATGAAATTTTAGTCAAAATCAACCCAATAGAGTCACCCTTGGGCGACCTAGGTGTTATATAGGATCTCCCCCAGGTGATCTTGTTGTTCTGAAAGATCTTCCTCGGGCGACCTTGCTGTCAAAAAGGATCTCCCCTGGGTGACCTACTTGAAAAAAGGGGTGATCCTAGAGGGAGATCCCTTGATAAAAAAATGCTCTAAGAACCTCATTTTTTGGCTAATTTTAGAAAATGAAAAAACAATTGTACTCTAAACAATGAAACGTAGACAATGCAACAAGAAAATTTGACAAAAATAGACAATTTTGAGAGATTTTTCAAAAAATTCAAACTAGGGCTTAGAGAAGGGTTTTTTCACTATTTGCATACCTAATTCTTCATGGCTAAAGAAGAGGCGGCCATATTTGCGATCTCCTTGATGATACCTTTCCAATGACTAGTCACACGATCGATTCCATCACTGTTTCGCTATGATCTCACAATTTGACTTGCTTATTTTTCCCTTAGCTTAGTTTCATTTGTGTATTTTTAGATTAGTTCTTTTCTTTTATGCATAATTTTGTGTACATTCATTTCTACAAGTCTAAACTGGCAAAGGCAAACAACTAGTTGAACTCAAACGATCCATGGTAAGTTCGTCATTTCAGTTTTCATTAGTCATTTTGATATACTTAAATGCCATACTAATACTAGTTATTACAGGTATAATTGTGGGAAAATTGACAATAGGTAAGGCCTAATTCAGGATTGGTACCTACCTTTCATGTAGACTACCGTCCCCAAGGGGGAAAATATGTAAGCACAAAAATCATGCATAGCCTCTGCGAGGACCCCTTTGATGATTTTAATCCTTGTCACGTACATGTAAGCATGAAAAAATGTCCTCTAAGTAGCAAACCTCTTGATGACATGTCTTCTTTCTTGTCCTATGTTGTTTCCTCTTTCTTGATTTCTCTCTTTCCTTGTTTTTCGATGCTTTTAGACTCTTTTTGTGACAACTTATGGATTTGCATTTTCTGAGCTTTCAACCTTTTTTCTAAGCCTTGTGATCATCTTGTAGGTTATTTTTCACCTTTCCCCTATGTTTTTCATCTTCTGCACCCCCTAGAAGCCTTCTAGAGGTCCCCCCCTATCCATCTCTTACTTTATGTTTTTAGTTTCACTCAACCAACCCAAATCTCCCCCTATTATTTCTAGATCTTCCCTGGGAGATCCTACAGGTGCAAGTGGAGATTTAGATTCTTGCACATGACTGACCTGTTTCTAGAGGTAGAACCCCTCCTTTTTCTTTTTCTATCATCTCCCTTTTGTTGTTCTTTAGAAAACCCTTTCTTGCCTGGATCTCCCTCGGGTGACCTAGGGTCACCCAGGGGTGACCTTGTCACATTTCAAGCTATGAAAAAACTTGAGTTTCTCACTCAAATTAGCTATGTTTTTACCCATTTTTTCTTCCATTTCACATGATTTTTGATGCCTAATATGGATTTGAGTATTTGATGCACCCACAGATGTATCATTAACTCCATTTGATCTAAAATTAATAACTCAATCAATCTCAGGCAACCTTTCAAATCCAATTTCCTCTTTAGTGATAAGTTATTATAGATTTATCACTCCATAGTTAGCTGAGTTCACTGGGTAATCAACCTTGTTAACTCCGTAATCAATCCTTGTTGACTCATCAATCAAATGAGTTAACTTCTCAATCAATCACATTCTTCAAACCTATAAATACCCCCTCCCTCAAGCACAAAGGGAGGCAAATTCATTGTGCACATAGCTCTTGCCAGTTTTTGCTCTCCAAATCAACATTGTAATGCTCTCACAGGATGAAGGTGCCTTTTTATTTATTCATTAATTAACAAAGCATTGTTACACCACTTCATTCAATGCCATTGTGCTCAACCAAAGCTCCCATTGAGCTCTTTCAAGCTTCAACAAGCATTTTTTTCCTTCTTTGTGTCGTTTTGTCATCAAGAGGTCTCCCCCTACTTCAAAAGGACTCAAGGTTGCCAACATCAAGGATTTATGAGGGTAGTGAAGTCACACAAATCTTAATTCTTTCAGGTTCCTCTATTGCTTTATTCAATTCATAGTAATTAGAAAACCAAAATTTCTCTTGGGAATAGTAAATCTTTGCTTTTTCCTTGATATATTAGGTCTTGCATGTTAGAGTAATTGTTTTCAGATTCCTAGATCTAGACTATTTGTAGAAGCAATTTCCTTTCATAGATTAGATTACTTCAAAACAATCAAAAACCCAAAAACATAGATTAAACTTGCATTAGGAAGAATCATATTAGCTTGCATTCATACCAGGACTACAAAAGCCATTGTGTATCATGCTTGAGGCATCGCCTTGGTTCGCCTTGTTTGGAGGTAACCTATTTGTGCGATGTAGTTTTTGGAAACACATATATTATGGGCATATACTTTTGGAAAGCTCTCCTGCATGTCTTTCGAATTGTTCTACCTTAAAGCAGTTGCTCCTTGATAAGAGTTAGCAATCACTTTAAAATAGGGGCATACATCGTGCTATGCTCTCTTTTTGGTTACATACTTATTACTAGCATGGAGCTCATCTAGTGATAGTCAGTGGTCCTCACTAGCCTATAATGCTTCATCTTTGTCCATGAACCACCTAAGGCAATTATGCTGGCTAGCCCGTGTGCTTCATGTGACTTTTCTAGGTCACCTAGTAATTCGGTGGTCCTCACTAGTGTGTGATCGATGGTGGCACTTATTTTCACATGACCCCTAGTGAAAGAACAAGCTAGTGTCACAGTCATGTGCCTTGTGTGTTTGTTCTTTGTTTGTATAGTGTCTAAACTTGTAAATTCATTAATGACTCCATGTGTTTTGTGTGTCTTCATCATACTTTCCATGCACTTTCTATGTGTATTCTTTGTCTTATGTGTATGCTTCCTATCAAGCATTTATGCATTGTGTATGGTGTGTATTACCTTTGTGTTTGGCATGTCTTTTATGTGTATTCCTATGAATGCTTTTAGTATTGTGCCTATGTGTGAAATATGTTGCAATGTCTTGCATGTTTGAAATCCTTCTTGTTATGTGTTTGCAACCTTAGAATCCTAAGCTTGGGGGCTACCTATAGTTCAAAATTTTGTGGACTTCTTTGGCTTCTATGTTTGTGTGTTTGAAATGTGTCTTCTCCATCCTTAGTGTGAGCTCAAATGTAAGTTCATACCCATGCTAAAGTGGGGACTAAATGTTATAAAATAAAATGTGTACACTACCATTTTAAACTTAGTTTAGCACCTGGTTGCACCTAAAATGTTGCCTTTGTTAATCAAGACCTATTTTAATGCATTTTTTAGCATCAAAACAATAAAATCTCGATCCCAATGAACAAACCTGATAAAATTAAATTAGGACTGGACTAAGCCCATAGCATTTGGGACTCCCAGAGTTTATAGGCTAAAGGCCCAAGGTGCCCAAGCATGTTGGTCCCAGTTAGGATCTTTAGCCCCTATTTTGTAGTGTCAGCTTGGGACACTTCCTTAGTTTATTCTTGTCATCCTTATTGAGTTTTATTTGCATAAGTGAGTAGGAATGCATATACAAAGGAGTTTTACAATTCATTTTACAACTAGAGGAGATGAATGCTAGGTTAGATAATTCCAAGTTTGCTCTCATATTGTGATCTTCTATGATAAAGTGTTCTTCATGCTTGGAAGTGTTATCTAGTTTTGGATGCTATTGAAGTTTGTTTGTAGGTCTTGAAGGAAGTTCCCATCCTTCTCCATCACTCTCCTTGTTGGTGTAAAATCTTGTTTTATCTACATAACCTAAGACCTTCAGTCTTATGGTAATCATTATCATTTTGATTCATATCTCTACCATATATTATACATTAGGCCTCTATCCTCCTAGGGCACACACTCTTGGATCTAATCATTGTTGTAGTGGAGGTGGGAACACCAACACAAGATTTGAATGAGGCAAGCCCTTATACATAACACAACTATTTCCTCTTCCCTTGTGTGCAGGTCAGAGAAGAAGGTTTTTGGAGCCAAATTTTGGGAAGAAGACATAGTAGACATGTACAAATCTGGTGATACTCAAGACTCTACAAAACCCTAAAAAGGCCTATGGTACCCAAGCACCCTGGTCCTTGGCATTTTTTTTCCAAGATCTAGGTTCTGATCTATTCCCTGACATCTTCTATACTGTTAGTATTTTGATATCCACTTCCGACTCTTAGTTATTGGTTGATCTTTGTCATCTAGGGTTTGGTGATTTGTGCTTGTTTACTCGTTTGATTTTGGTTGGATTTGGTTAACTCTTATCTATACAAAAAAGGGAAGAACCCCTATATTTTGGCTCTCCTTCTTGGGTAGAAGACAATCTCGGTTTGTGTCCTAATGTTTGGTAGAAGAGAGTTTTGACCTAGCTAACCTCTTCGACTAGATCACTCTTTTCTCTTTAACAACATTATGATCCCAAATCCCATAGTTACCAAGGTTAGCAGCTATCTCTCTAATTACCTGGAATATACATACTATCTACAAATAACGGTCTATTAGAAACTCTCTAATTACTAAAATAATCTAGAACTAGGGTTTTTAGATGTCATTCCCATAGGTGCTAAAACTATCATTTCTCATGATTAGTTCCCTAGGTAGGTATAATTTAATGAGCATATTTCTTTCACCTAAGAACCCTAAAATGTATTGGAAAAAACCTTGATTAAGCATTATATGAATGATGGAATCCACTAATAATTCTGCAATTAGAGTCATACCTATGTTTTTCAAACATTTCCCCAATACTTATTATCCACAAATCTATGTCTCTACGATTCTAAGAAATCCATTAAATACCCTAATTAAAACCATCATCTATATTTACACACATTAATGTACTAGTAGATGTATAATCACAAACACATGATATAACCTAATAACCTCTAATATTTTTCAAATTCATCTTTTGAGAGTATGTTCCCTTACCTAAGAGATGTTTCTAGATGAAATAAGATCATTCCGAAATTCTAATTCTTTTTAAAACAAGGAAAGGAGATACTTTCTAAGATGGATGAATTTGATTAAATCTTATTGGTTTTGTGCCTGAGGGAGATTACTTGTCCCTCAAACTTAATCATTGAGATGTTCCTTATTACTACTTAGGGATTTATAGAGATGATGCCCAAATTCCATTGTTGTATCTATGTTAGGCATAAGTGCCATAGGTCAACACGATGACATTACCCGTAAATGTGAACCAAAGGCACCGTCAAAATTGAACACTTGATTTGGTTTGTGGTTTTCTCTTTATTAAGTTGATGGAATTGAAAAGAATGAACATAAAACATTGTAACAACATTATGCTTTATTCCACACATTTAAAAACCATTTGGAGAAAGGTTAACAAATTGTTGTTCGCATTCAACTAATTACAATCAAAGTTGGAAAATCATTTCAAAACAAAGTAAATTAACATAGTTGTTCATCTTCAACTAATTACTATTAAGTGTTAAGAAAATAAAACATTTGTAAGAATTCCTAGCTTAATAGTTTGTTAACTAAAATTTGTGAATAAGACTTAAAATTGAGCATAGTAACTATAGTAAAACTTTAAGTTCATTTTACTTTTAACTTAGTTGTTTGATTGAGATTGGGTCAATTTTTTCAATTGCCATTTCATAAAATTGTACGTTATAGTTCTATCTAATTTATTCGCACAATTGCATATTGATTGAATAGAAGAAGAGTAATTTGTTAATTTCTAACACATATACTTTATCTATTAGATTGTAATTCAACTTTAATTTTAACTATGTGATGAAATGCATAACTTCATAAATTCTTGCTTAACCATTGTAAACTAATAAAATTCAATAAGAGAATCATAAATTGCCCTTTCCATTGAAACTATTTAACTTATTAATAATCAAAACTTAACTAACTAATTAAACTTAACAAGGATAAACTGGTCCATCTATTACAAATATTTAAAATAATGATTAAAACTAATTAAACTCAACAAGGATAAATTTGTCCATCCATTACAACTATTGAACTTAATAATTAAAGCTTACCTAACTAATTAAACTCCACAATTTGATAAATTTGTCCATCCATTGCAACTAATTAACTTAATAATAAGTAAAACTCACCTAACTAATTAAACTCAACAAGGATAAATTTGTCCACCCAATACAACTATTTAACTTAATAATAATAATTAAAACTTACCTAACTAATTAAACTCAACAAGGATAAACTTGTCCATCCATCGCAACTAATTAACTTAATAATAACTAAAACTCACCTAACTAATTAAACTCAAAAAGGATAAATTTGTCCATCCATTACAACTATTTAACTTAATAATAAGAATTAAAACTTACCTAACTAATTAATCTCAATAAGATAAATTTGTCCATCCATTACAACTATTTACAACAATGATTAAAACTAATTGATTCAATGTGGTTTAATGAGTTAATTATCTAATAAATTCATTACCATTATAAAAACATTAGGAAAAGCATTAATTATAATTACGTTACTCAATATTAGTAAATTGATTAATTTAATGCTTAAAACAAGTCAATTTATAAAGAGTAATCATTCAAAATAACCCATCGTTATACACACACATAACATGTTTTAACATCTAATAATTAGCAAAATTACAAATATTATATAGTACTTATAAAGAGAGGGTTTTAACCCTAAAACATTTGTTTTTGTTTTAGGAATAAATTTTTAAATAATAAAAAAAAGTTTCATGGAAGGTTTGAAGGGGAGTCGAATACACGTCGACCTGCACTGTAGGTCAAACCCCCTTGCCAACCAGAATAGTAGGCGGCCAAGGGGTCGGCCTGCATGTGCAGGTCGTGGAACCAAAGAAGGGGGTGGTTTTTCCATGTAGGTTGTGACCCCCTTGAGGGGTCCTCTTGCATGTGTAGGTCACGGGCCCTGTGCATGCACAGGATCCGGTGCCCTCTCTTCCCAACCGCTTCAATAGAATTTATTTTTGTTTAAAAATTTTTATTCTATAAAATAAATAAAATAATATAATTAGTATTAAATCATTAATATATATATATATATATATATATAATAAATGCATATATATTGGTAGTTTGAAACCCCTACAACAAACATATATTTTTTTTTTGGAAATCAAACCTCGATAAAATTGGGCATGGTTTTATCATGTAACTTGCTCATGCAATTGTTAGCCCAACAAAGAGATTTTGGAGAAAAAATTAGAAAAAGAATAGGAAAAAGCAATTAAAAAATCCATTACCTCCTAAGGGATGTCAAATCCTTCCACAAAAGAGTGCATCTAGTAAAACTCTAGACCAATCTTTCTTCCTCCTTCTTCCCCCTTTTTATCCTACACAACATTATTTAAAATCCCTTCTTCATGAATCCACGGAGTTAATTTCCCCAATCCCCAAAGGAGTTCTCTTCTCTCATAAGGAGGTATTTAGTAGCTAACAAAATGCCAAGGATCCCATGAAAGAAATCAATTAACCCTAGTTCATTCCCTAAAACGTGCAATCCCTAAAAACTAGTTTTTATTATTAGTTTTATTTAATTTAATCATTCATGTATTTTTATTATTATTTAATTATTATTAAACTATTTAAGTTCAATATTTATGTTATTTAATTATTCAATAAACATTTAGTTATTTTACTAATATACATATAATACTTACCACTTAAGTTTTATTTAAAGAAAGGTCCTTATTTAATTATTAAATACTAGGGTTGTATATCATACAAATTTAATCAAACATTGATGAACAAATTAAAGGATTGAATTCAATCTAGAATCATTAATTATTATTGAGTTACTCAACATTAGTAAATTAATTAATTTAATGCTTAAAACAAGTCAATTTATAAAGAGTAATCATTCAAAATAACCCAACGCTATACACACACATATAACATGATTTAACATCTAATAATGAGCAAAATTACAAATATTATATAGTACTTATAAAGAGAGGGTTTTAACCCTAAAACAATTTTTTTGTTTTAGGAATAAATTTTAAAATAATAAAAAAAAAGTTTCATGGAAGGTTTGAAGGGGAGTCAAACCCCCACTGACTTGCACAGTAGGTTGAACCCCCTTGCCAACCTGCATAGCAAGCAGCCAAGGGGTCAGCCTGCATGTACAGGTCATGGTCCCAAAGAAGGGGGTGGTTTTACCATGCAGGCTATGACTCCCTTGTGGGGTTGGCTTGCATGTGTAGGTCATGGGCCCTATGCATGCACAGACTCTGGTGCCCTCTCTTCCCAACTGCTTTAATAGAAATTTTTTTTGTTTAAAATTTTTTATTCTACAAAATAAATAAAATAATATACTTAGTATTAAATCATTAATATATATATATACACACTAAAAGTATATATTGGTAGTTTGAAATCATTAATATATATTTTTTTATTTGGAAATCAAACCTCGATAAAATTGGGCATGGTTTTATTGTGTATCTTGCTCATGCAATTGTTAGCCCGACAAAGAGAATTTGGAGTAGAAACTAGAAAAAGAACATGAAAAAGAAATTAAAAAACCCATTACCTCCCAAGGGATGTCAAATCCTTCCACAAAAGAGTGCATCTAATAAAACTCTAGACCAATCTTTCTTCCTCCATCCCCCTTTTTATCCTACACAACATTATTTAAAATCCTTTCTTCATGAACCCGTGGAATTAATTTCTCCAATCCCCAGAGGAGTTTTCTCCTCTCATCAAGGAGGTATTTAGTAGCTAACAAAATGCCAAGGAGCCCATGAAAGAAATCAGTTACCCCTAGTTCCTTTGCCCAAAACGTGCAATCCCTAAAAATTAGTTTTTATTGTTAGTTTTATTTAATTTAGTTATTCATGTACTTTTATTATTATTTAATTATTATTAAACTATTTCAATTCAATATTTATATTATTTAATTATTCAATAAACATTTAGTTATTTTACTAATATACATATAATACTTGCCACTTAAATTTTATTTAAATAAAAGGTCCTTATTTAATTATTAAATGCTAGGGTTGTATATCATACAAATTTAATCAAAGTTTGATGAACAAATTAAAGGATTGAATTCAATCTTGAATCAAAAATTAATTTAGTAGCCAATTTTTATAAATAAACTTAGTCAATTAATAAACAACAAACTACTATGTTATTTATTCTCTAAAATTATTTGGCATACTAATTTATTTATTACTTATCAAGTTTTGGACCACTTCTAACATCTTTATAATTTACTTAATATCTATTAAGTAATACCTCCTATCCAATTCATAATCTATCTATATGATATAATTCAATAAATCAACCCAATTAATTAACTTAAAAATATTAACATTGACTAGTGATCGAATGAGGGTTGTGACATCATTCATTTAATTAACTAAGTTACCCATTAAATCCCTAAAACCAAATTAATTAAATAAGCTTTTGTTTAATCAATTTGGATCACTAATTAATGCATCCACTAATTTCTTATAGCCAAATTAATTAAATCAATCCCCTATTCAATTAATCTAACCTTTAATTAACCCATCTCCGCATAATTAATTAAATAATCTACATTATTTAATTAATTAAGATCACATGTGTCTCCACCTCACCCTTTCCAATTCATGCACTTGTCCCATCTCATACCACTCACCCATAAAATACATTTTTATTTCATTCACATGTCTCCATCTTCATTAATGCAAATCCTTCCCCAGAACAAATTAAAACCTAAAAAATATTATGAGCTCTCCATCTTTGTTGATGAAACCCCATCCCTTGATTTCACTATGAAATCTCATCCATTGGATCTCATCTTTGAATTATAACCATTAATCTAAAATCCTCCAAAAGCCTATAAATAAAGAGCCTCTCCAAGTATTTTGACTCTAACTAAGAAGAACAAAAGAAGACTAAGGCTAAATCTCTAAACTTATTCTCTCATAATCTTACCACCATCATAGCCAAGTTATCCTCAAATCATTGCCAATTTATTTCCCTGATTATGTTGGTTCATATTTGATCAATCCACATTCAATTAGTATTGGGTAAAGCTAGGATTTGCATCTAGGTGCATGCATTTCTTCCACCTTATCAAGGAGACTAAAATGGAGTAAAGATTTGTAGGTATATCATTTATATATGTTTACATTGCATTTGTAACATCTTTCCCCATTTTATCATCTTCATTTGGCATAGTTGGTGGACCAATCTGTCCTTGAATTTAAATTTTTGGGAAGAAATTTTTGTGTGTCTTATGTGTAGGTGACAAGTTAGCACCTTCGACTGTGGATTAGCACCTAAGCCAAAAGGAATGGCACCTAAGCCCTTATGTTTAGTGCCTCTTTGTTAAATAATAGTCTATTTTGCAAGAAAAAATTTAGTGCTTTAGAGTCATCTATTAGTGCCTAAGTTTATCCTTTTAGTACTTACGAGTCCCGTATCGGTGCCTGCATGTCCTACATTAGTGCCTCTATAGTCTAGGATAGTGCCTTTCTTTTGATGTTTGTTGTTTGGAAATTTTGACATCTTTGTGGACTGACAATGGTTTTTGTATCTATTCTAACACCTTTTTGTAGGTCTAACAATATGTTTTGTAGGAAATTAAGGGTTTTTATCTAGGCTATTGAATTAATTTGGAAATATTTTTAGCCTATAATCATTTCTAAGATTTTAACACTATATTTTGATCTAAAAGTCTTTATATCTTGCTGCAATAACTAACTTTGTTTGCAAGTAATTATTTGATTCATCTATTTTGCCAAAAATATTAGCATTTTTTGTAGGGTCTCTAGTTTATATGTCAAGATAACACCTTCACTTGCAGGTTCAACACATTTGGCTATAGGTAAAAAGCAGGTATATCTATTAAGGAAAATAAAGGATCAAATAAGCTACTAATCAAACATGTGAATGAAATAAATAAATTACCATTAATAAGGAGCTTCATGCACCAACAAACAACAATAGAAAGAGATTTTGAAGGGGGAAAAAGCAATGAAAAACCCCCATAATATTATGAATGATGGCATAAAGCCATGAAATAAAATATTAAAGAAAGAGAGGGAGGAGCTCCTCAAGAAATGAATGAGAAGAGAAAATAAGAGAGGAATTGAGTGAATGAAGAGGAGAGGGCACCTCATAAATTAAGGTGAAAGGGGAGTTGCAATCAACTCCCACATGCCACCTTTCATGTGGGTGAGTGCCATGTGTAAACCTCATAAGGAGGTAACTAAATAAATCAAATATTTCTTCAAGAGGAATATTGACATGAGTTATCCACACACATGTGTGAGGATACTCACATAAAATAAAAAATACTTTGTATTTGTAAAATACAAGTATTTAATAAGAAATAAATATAATCTTTACCTAAGTACCAAGTAAAGATTAATTTTTCTAACAATATCACTATGTCTTAGCACCTCTACATTTATATTAGTGCTTAGGTTTCTTTGTTTAGCACTTTTCATGTCTATCAGCACTTTTGAAGTCTTCTTTTAGCATCTAAGATTTATTATTTAGCACTTAAGCCAAATCTATTAGTGCTTCCCTATATTCTGTCAGCACTTTAGTAGCTTTTGTTAGTGCTTAAGAGTCTTATGGAAGCACAGAAGTGGCTTTTGGTTGTTCTTTAGAAGTCTTTATCAATGCTTTTGTCTAATTAGAATTTATCTTATCTATTGGACACTAATCTAGTTTTTTCCAGCTCTTATACATTTGGCCAAGACATCATTTGCAAACTACTAACATTTTTTTCAGCCCCACGGTCAAAGTTTACTTCTTTTCTATTAGTTTTAGTTGCATATAATTAAAGTAGAAGGAAAAGACCTTTTTTGTTGTGTGTTGATTTGCACTAGGATGTATTCTCTCCCCTCACACCCTTGGGTGATCTTGGAGATCAAAAATCCTTTTGTAAATCCTTTGTTTTATCTATCCAAAGAAGAAGTACCTTCACATATGTTCTCTCCTCGCACCTTATGTGATCTTGGGGATCAAAAGTGAGTAGTGTTTTCTTCCCTAGGAGGCATTCTTGGAGATACACCCACTCCAAGGGATTACCTCAACCCCATGTTATGGTGGGGTATATAAGTGTTGTGAGAATCAAAAGACTCACTTGAATAGGGACCCCATCCAGCCTAAACTAAGCCCTCAAGATCCTCAGTACACTGAGACTAGAGTGGTAAAGTTTTTGGTTGGATGCTTGGTAATCCCTTGTTCATAGATTTGTCCCTCGTACCTCGTGTATATTGGGACTCCCCTTAGAAGCTTGTACAACCTAGTTAAGACCATTAGTCATTTTCTAGTGTGGTGCAAGGGATAGGTACCACCCCCTGAAGTTACTCACCATCATGCTTCCTTGAAGTGGATATAGAATTCTTCTTTTGGGTAAGGCATAAAATCCTCGAAGGAAAGGGGTATTAGGTGTAATGCCCTTATCCCTAGTTATCTGCTCAAGGTGAAGTGTTCATAGTTAGGTAAGAACATGGATAGGTATTCTATTGTGTGGGCCCATATTATGAAATCACACATACTTGAATAATTTTAGGGACTTTTCATGTGTTTGAAGTGTCTTCATGTGACAAACCTATAAAAGCCTATCATCCTTATTCCTTGAAATAACAATCATCCATTGTGTTTTATTGTTTGTCAAATCTCTTACAAAGAAATCCCTTGAAAAAAACATAAAATAATTCAAAGATTAGAACCTTTTAGTGCCTAAGTCAACTCTGTCAGTACTTTTGCAGTCTCTATTAAGACTTTCACAGTCTCTGTTTGTGCTTTTGAAGTCTTTGTTAGCACCAAAGTCAGTCCTGTCAACACCTCTACAAAACAAATTTGAACCTATTAGTGTACTTACAGTCGCTATCAACACTTTTTGAACCCTATCTATGCTTTTGTAGTCTCTTTCAGTGCCTACGTCTAACCTATGAGCACCTTCACCAGACCTATCAGTGCCTATACCTGAGCTGTCAATGCTTGTGCCTATTTTGTTTTCACCTATGATTCACATGTCAGCACTTGTGTGTTCTCCGTCCATGCTTACACTTGATTTGTTTGCACTCATGCCTACTCTGTCCATGCCTGCACTTCATCTATCAGTGCCTAAGATCCCTCTGTTAGCACCTTCGTAGACTCTAATAGCCCCTTCACCTGTAACCTTAGACAGTTGAACACAATGACTTTCCAATCATAAATTTGACCATCCTTAGGACTCTAGAAGAGTTTGAAAGTGACCTAAGACCATCCACGTCCAATTTCACTAAACCATCTTTCTAGAAAGTCATCCATTTCATCAAAATCTTCATCCCCTATTCATCCCACTTTCTAATTGGAGACCTTAGAAACTTTGATCATATAACAAATTTATTGACCCACTTTGGACCCATCCCTTCATCCCATCAATTTAAACCATACCAAATCCTTGTTAACACCAAATCCATCCCCTATCGAAACAAAGCTTTTATCTCATCAAATGAAATCATCTTTTAACCAAATCTACCTGAAACCAAAATATTGGCTAAAGTTAAATCTAGATCTTATTATCATCCCCAAATTTAATTTGAGCTTAAGAACTTGTTTACCTTATGTTTTGTGTAAATTATCCCTTATCAACCTTGGATAAATTAGCTTAGGAGCTTAGACTACCCCTAAGTTAGTAAATTCCAATAATCCCATGTTACTTGGTGTGTCTTGTCTATCCCAAGTGAAATATCCTTCTATCATCCTTTTTCGTAAGCTCTTGTCTACCCTAAGTAGGAGACGATAAATACTTTGGTATCCACAAGAACTAGATTTTCCTTAACTCTCTTTTGATTTGAAACCCACAAATCACCCCTTGATCAATCTTATCTAGGGTATCATCAAAATCACCCTTATCATGCTTTGACTACTTATCATCCAAGACCATGTTTGATCATACCAAATCATCCTTCATCCACCAACCAATTTCACTTGGTCCAAACCTTTTGAAAATAAAAAAAGGAAACAAAAACACAATTTTAACGTCCAGCATCCTTCATATAACTTATTCATTCCAAAATAAATTTTGGTTCATTTCTTTATATGCCCTTGAGCACAAGGTTACAAGCCAAGAAAAACAAAAATATAGAACATAGTAGAGAATTTGGGATGCCTAGTGAGTTTGGAATGAGGGACATAGATGCTCAAATCATGGTTGATCTTCCTCATCTTTCTACTTCCCATAATCAAGAAAATCAAAATCAATATCAAGAAGTGATGGACTTTACACAAGATCCTAATGCCATGGGACTATTAGACCAAGTTTTAAAATTAGATCCTAATAGATATCTAGAGTTCCTACTTTAAAATGGCCCCAAGTATCAAGTAATCCTTACACTAACACATCACAACCTTCCTCATCCAACAATTTACATCCAACACCACAACACAACCAACCTCAACATCAACTATTGCAACATCATCATCAACATCAACCACAACAATGTCTAATCCACAAATCACTCTCAACATCCCAAATAATCCAACTTACTCTAGCACCTCCACTAGAATCCCCCAACTTGATCAAAATACCATAGTATTCACATCCCAATTTCTTTCCCAATCATTAATTCCTACTCAACAATCTAAGCAACATCACACAAACATCCACATCCACATCTCAAATCAATCCCGAATATGCCACATCAACACAACCCCTACTTCACAACCACTAATATCCTCTTCCACCCAAAAATTCAATCACACATTCCTTCAGTAACTCCAACGACACCAACTACAACAACAATTGCCACACAACTTCCTCCAACAACAAGCTAATACACCCCAACCACCTACAACCGACATAACACAAGTAGTCCAACAATTGATGCAAAGTATGGATGAAATACAACAAGGGCATAAAAGGAAAAAATATTCCTTCATGGATATTTGTCCCTATCCTTTTGATCGGTCTCTTAACATGCCAAAATTCGACAAATATAAAGGGAAAGGAGATCCTTGAGAACACCTCAGGGAATTTTACATTGCTTTCTTAGAAGTCTCCTATGAAGATACCTATCTCATGAGGCTTTTTATTCAAAGATTAGGAGGTCAAGATATAGAATGGTTCACACACCTTACCCCTAGCATTAAAACATTCCACAAACTTGCAGAGAAATTCATCAATCACTTCTCCTATAACTTTGAACATGAAGTGTCTATGACAAATCATGGAACACAAAACAAAAGAATGGGGAAGCCTTCGCTGCCTTCTTGCAAAGATGGAGAAGCCTCACAAGAAAGCTCCCTTGGACCATCCCTAAGAAGTGATTGGTTAATATGTTTATAATAAATTTAAACCAAGAAATGGGCTTCCACCTCCAAATCCAATGTGCCTCAACCTTTGAAAAAGTTATTGACAAAGGCACCTCTATCAAAAGAGCCCTCACTACAAAAGGGGCTAGAAAAATCTAAAAAGAAAATAATGACAACAAGAACAATACCATAAGGTAAATAAAAACAACAATAACAATAATAACAACCAATCCTATGAAAAACCTATTTTTGGGGCAAAACCAAGAACACTTTCAATAATGGTGTGACATATATCAAAAACATCCTAAATATACAAACTTCACCACCATCTAACCCATCTACAAGCAACAAAAATAATTTCAATGTCCCTAAAGGATAACCAAAGATCCACTTAGTAACCATGACAAAGGGAAGGCCTCTAGCTCAAATCAATCCTATAACATTGTTCCTCCCCCTTCTTCTTTTGATTCCATCATGGGTCAAATAGAAGAATGTGCCAACTGCATAGCCGCTATCACCATAAAAGCCAAGACTCTTAATTGTGTTGTCACCACTCACCATGGCCACATCACCATTTAAAGAGCCTCATCCAAAGCCCCACCCACAACCACCACATCCTTAAACAAATACAACATCCTTGATCACCTTAGAAAAACTCTAGCCCAAATCTCTATTTTGGAGTTACTCCACATTTCACCCATCCACAAAAAAGTCCTTGATAAATCTTTACAAAAGACTCGTGCCCCTAATGATCTTAATGTAAATCAATTTCAAGCCATGGTGGGACATCTTTCCTCACCACTTCACGTCACCTTTTCTAAAAAAGATTTATCCACATCCGACCTATCCTATAATGACACCTTACACATTGCAGTTCGCATCCATAGGCATTCCATTAAATGAGTCTTGATAGATGGTGGGTCGGGCCTAAATATGTACACTCTAAAATTAATAAAAACACATGGGATACTTTGATGAGGTTGTAGACTCACATAAAAGCATCACAATCAAAGGTTATGATGACATAGAGTGCCAACTAGAAGGGACAATCAAGCTACATGTAGAAACATGAAAATGACTTGACCCCGCAAGCCACATTCTTGTATCATCACACTATTAACTATCCCTTCCACCAATTAATTAAATAAAATATATTTTTTTAATTAGTTTATCCCTAGCCATTCATCACCAATTCATCCCTAGTAATGAATTAATTCATTTAATATATTACTAAACCTTACAACATCATTCACAATTAATTAAATAAATAGCTTAATATTTATTTAAAGTTAATTTCCCTCATCCCCTAAACAAGATTAATTAAATAAAACATGTTTATTTAAATAATCTCCCCTCGCCTATGACCTAAACCTAGCCTAATTGAATAAATATCAATTGTTTAATTAACTACTCTAACCTACCTAGCCCGTAGACTTGAATTAGTTAAATAAATCCTTATTTAATAATTTTAATCACTAACTTACCCACTCACTAATTTTCTACATCCACATTAATTAAGTTAAACACTTAATTAAGTGGGTCAAACCTTGCTTAACACCTATCCCCACACCCTTTGAATAAATAGTAAATTTTTATTCAAAGGGGTTACATGACCCTTCCACCTCACCTTTCCTCGTTCATGTTAGATCTTTTTTTTAATGCAAAGATCTCACACATGCATTTTCCAAATGCACATATTGCACATGTCTTCACACTCACTAATAAACCATAATTTTTTATTCAACCTCCTCCCAAGAAAATTAATTTTTTATTTCCTCACAAGTCTTAATCAAACCCTTCCCAAGGTGAATTAAAAATAATCTCATCCATCTATTTTTGTTGATGGAATCTTAGCCCTCCATCTTATCTCTTCATCTCCACCCTTGGATTTGAACTTTCAATCTTAACCATTGATCTCAAATCCCCTCCAAAATGCCTATAAATACAAGGCTCTCCCAAGCATTTTTACAGCACTTCTTATCCTAATGTTATGCTATCCAAATATCTTCTCAATCTCATCTCTTCTCAACTCATCTTATCCTTATCATGAAAAAATCAAGTTATCCACTTAGCCTAAATCCTCTTCCAATCTATATTGTGTTGGTTTATCATGAGCAATCCACATATATTCTATCCACTTGGGTATAGCTAGGAGATCTTGGGTGCACTTCTCCTCAACCTTATCAAGTAGTGAAGGAGATTTCAAGGCTCTTGGAATGTATAATGCTTATGTTTTAGTTTCATTCCATGTTTTTGTGTCCGTTGCAATCTATTTCATCTTCATTTGGCACGCCCAACGGGACCCCTAGTCCTGAACTAATCTTTTCTGTAAGTTTTTTTGTAAGATTTTATTGTGCAAGTCACTTAAGCATAGTTAGTCTCTGTAGTTGTGCATTCTGATCTAGGTTTAGCACCTTCCACATATGTTTCAGCGCCATTAGTATTTGTCTTAGCACCATCAGTCCGTGCTTTAGCACCTTCAGCATCTAGTTCAGCACCTTCAAGCATGGCAATAGAAAAACTTCTTGTCCCCAAAATCATTTCTAACCTCTCATTTTTCAGTAACTAGTTGCTTGCAGGGTTTAGTATCTAGTTTTTACAGAGTCCATAGGCCTTAAAGTTTTGAGATATCACCTAATATATTTTATCTTGGAAAGAACACTTAGGTCTAACCTAATCTTGCATATCTTTCATCATTTGCTCTATTTTTGGGTTGAAAACTATTGCCTAACCCTCTTGAACTAACCTTGCATCCTATTTAACATTTTTATGATCATTTGATGGAGGAACAAATCTATTTTGTGTAGGTTCTTCACTTTCTATTGGTTCAACACCTTCAACACCCAGAACAGTGCCATCAACCTTTGTGATAGATAGCCCACAAATTTAATCCATCTTTGTTCACTATTTTAGCACCTTAGGCTTCTGGTTTTGCACCTTAGGGATCTGTTTTAGCACAAAACATCATTATTTTAGCATCTTAGGTTTCTTCTTTAGCACCTTATGCTTCTGTTTTAGCACATCTGGTATCTATTTTAGCGCTTTATGTCTATCTATTAGCACATTTATCCTTTGTTTCAGTACCTTCTATTTGACACATTTTGTAGGGTTTTGCAGGGGTCTAACTCATTCTTGTAGGTATTAGAAACATTTATCCAAGTATCATTATCCAAACTACTAACATTTTTTATGTAGATTCGCATCCAAAGCATCATTTTCATCACTATCTTTTAGTTGCACTAAGGTTAAAGTAGGGGTGAATTTATCTTGCTTGTCATGCTTGTGTTTCCTTGTGGACATATACTCTCCCCTCCCACCTTAAGGTGATCTTGGGGATCAAAATTCTACTTGTAAAGTTCTTCTTTATCTATTTGTATCCTAAGGGGTTACTTTTCCATGTATGCTCTCCCATTACGCTTTGTGCGATCTTGGGTGATCAAATGTTGGAAGTAGTTTCTTCTTAGGAGGCCTACTTGGGAATTTCATCACCCCAAGGGATGACCTCAACCATGTGTACCAGTGGGGTATATCAAAGGGGGGAGAAGGAAACTTGTACCCTAATCTAGTCACGTTGTCATTGGGACAAACTTGGGGCCCTAGGTGATTCTAAACACAAGGTGAAGTAGTGCTTCCTTAATCGCTTGTACCACATCCCTTTGACATGCTAGTGTTCACAATTTGTGCCTCACATGCCTTGCATATATCAAGGACTCCCTATAAACTTGTTTTAGCCTGGCTTAAGACTATTGGTTGTTTTCTAGTGTGGTACAAGGGACATGGACCGCCCCCTAAAGTTACTCACCATTGTACCTCCTTAAAGGTGATAGAATTTCTTTGGGTAAGGAGTAAAAGCCTCCAAGGAAAGGGGTATTGGGTGCAATGCCCTTATCCCTAGCTATCTACTTAGGGTGAAGTGTTCTAAGTTAGGTAAGAACATGGATATGTATTCTATTGTGTGGGCCCACATTATGAAAAACACTCCTACTTGAATAATTCTAAGATGTTCATGTGAATAGTGTGTCTTCTTGTCAAAACTTGTGAAATCCAAAAGCCAATTTTATCCTTTCAAAGTCATGCCATTGTCTTCTTGTTTAATCTCTTTCCATAGAGTTTTTAGAGCCTAAAAGATCAAATTTCTACTCAAAATCAAACAACCTTGGCCCTTTGAATAGACAAGTAGCACCTTGGGTTCTCTGTTTGGCACTATAGGACTCTCTGCTAGCACCTTTTTCTTTTCTGTCAATGCCAAAGTATCTTCTATCAGCGCCTTTAGCTTATCCTTTAGCACATATTGTTCCTCTATTAGCACCTTTGGCTCACCTTTTAGCACCTTTGGTACCCATTTTCAACAATTATCCACTTCATCCGAAGTAATCTATCTTCATCATCCAATCTTAATCCACTCATCCTTAATCTTAATCCATCTCATCTCTCTAATCATCTCTAATCATCCCAATCCATCCTAATCTAAATTCATATCAATCTTAGATCATACCTTCTATCCACTTCATCATCTGAATCATCTATCTTATCTATCTTATCTCCTAATTGTCTTACACATAATCCATAGTCATCCTAATCATCCATCATTATCCATATCATCAAACGATCATCTTATCAATTTCATCCATATTATCCAACCCAATTCTGATCATATCCACATTATCCTTAATCAACCACATCATCATTCTAACCACTTATCCATATCATCATCCAATCATCTTATCACTTTCATCCTTATCTCACCCATCATATCCTATTCATCCCAATAATCTTAGTCATCCATTCTATCTATTTATCATCCTTAATCCAATTCATCATTATCATATTGATCCAATTTCCTTATCCACTTGGTCACAAATCATCCAATCCTAATCTAATACATTTATCCCTCATCCGACATCAACTACCCACCATCCATTATCCATTCCAATCAAAAATTCCAACCCCTGATCCTTAATCAACAAATTATCATTTGAAAATCTAAAATTAGTAAAGCACTTAGTCTCCTTCATACCTGTTACTCATGATGTTAGTCACAAACAAACATAGAATAAAAGTACACATTAACCTTTATTCATCTTGAAAGATACTATGAATTCAAAGAATTCAGGATCCCAAGTCTCCGGTGATTAGGTCTTAATCGTCTGAAGTTATTCAGAGGTCAATGTGAGTTGCTGTTTCCATTTTGGGGCCTTACATGGAAATTTATCATCATCATGTCATTCCTGCAGAAATTCTTTAAAGAGAAGTCATATTATATAGCTATTTGATGGAATGATGCAGTAATACTTCAAACTTTGCATGATATTTTCAATTGTGCATGCTTTGGGTTCAAATATGCTAAATATTTGTGATTACCTACGAGATGTCTGCATATTTTGTGTTATTTGCTGAGGATTATCAGTTATTTGCAATTGTGATAGTGAAATGCTCTGAAATTGAAAGAAACTAAAAGGAAAGCTACAATTTAAAGTTGAACCTTTAGCTATTAATCCACATACATACTCGATACTATCATGAGGAGAAGAAATCAAACCATATGTTCACTAGGATATTCCACAGCTAGATACAATTGATGCAAACTTCAAAGGATGATGAATGAAAACAATACATGCAACATGATGAGCACTCTGAGGGATGCAGCAAATCAAAGCACATATCCAGAATTCAGACACAGATTACTCAAGATTTACTAAGATTTGTAATCGAAATAATCTTCTCTTTTATTAAGTATGCAAAAGACATGTACATATATAATAGCTTTGAAATGAGCCCTGAATACTTCAGCAAACAGATTTCAATTAAGTTTTGAATGTTTACAATAAGGCATTCCATCACCTTTTATAGAATAAGGTGAGGAATCCGCTACAAAAAGATCTACAATCTTGATTTATCAATACAAATCTATGGTCATGATTCACTTGACTTTGTCAACCTTTACAAAATGGCACAAGTTGCCAGCTGGCAACTATCTACATTACTTATGCCTATATCCCCTTCATGATGTATCTTCATCATGCTCCTGAGCTGATTCATGCGGATTATCATCATGCGCTTCACTTCCTAAACTTTCGCTATCCTCATGATGATGATGCTGCATATGGGGCTGCATGCTGCTCCAGATTTGTTCATATGAATGCACAACCTGATCTATTCCTCTGCCATCTAGAGTTTTTGCTTTGATGATGGTGTGCTTATGTGCTTCATATTTGTCTCTGCTGTTATCCAGCTTATTTTTCCTATCCTGTAGTGTTTCATTATATTTCTCCATCTGGACCTTGACCCTCATTATTTTATCTATCAGTTCTTCTGTCAAGTGGACAAGTGGACCATCTCTTTCTAATTGGAAATTACTGTGTATAGCTTTGATGGCAGACTCTTCATCTTGATTTTCTATTTTACCTTCCACCTTGCCTTCCAATGTTTCTAATATCACTGCCTCTTGAGCCATTAAATCATGTAGCCTCATGTTGATATCTCTCAGCTTATTATTGCATCTTTTGAGGACTCTGCACTCAAACTGAGTGTCCTTGTACCAGATATCTATCAACAATGCGGTATTACTGTTCAGCACCTGCTTACTGATAAGCAGTTCAGGATTTATCCCCTTTATTTCTCTCAAAAGGCTCAAGACCCTTTCCAATTTATAAGACCTTTTCCCAGTCTGCATTTGCAATTTATCTACCTTGGTCTTGGAGTCACTTAATATGCTCCACCTCTTCAAAGAGGCCTTCATTATTTCTACAGCATCATCCAATGCAGATGACATCCATTTTCTTATTACTGACGCCTCATGCTTCATGAGGTCCAATTTATTTACCTCCTCCTGAGAAATGGCAGTCAATGGGACTGCATGTTCAGTTGTGGTATCATCAGGATTAGTCAGCACTTTGATGTAGGCATGCAACTGAGCAATGTGCTCTTTGTGTTGCTTATTCTTCTCCTTCTCTCTTTTCACCTTTTGAATTAGAGAGTAAATAATGTCCTTGCCCTCCTGACCTTCTTGGTCCTCATTGGCAAAGACCAAATCTACTATGCTAATTTGAAATTCATCTACAGTGATTTTACCTTTTTCTTTCTCCACCGCAGGTATGGCAATTTGTGTGGTTCTTCTCCCAGCTGCTGGATCTCTCTTGATGGCCAATGTCATTCTGGCCTTCCTCCTAGGTTTCATTATATCCATGGAGAACAAGGTGGAGACATCGAATTCCTGAATTTCAAACTCTTCCTCAATATTTACTTCTTTTGCTAACCATGGAGGCACCTGATCATGTTTTTCAGCATCATGATGATGTTCACCCATATCTCCCTTTTCTATCAACAGATGTGGTGGAGATGGTGATTTTCTCATTTCTTCCTCCCGATGCTCACTTTGTTGTTGATCCTGTGGTACATCCTCCTGTTGAGGAATCTCTTTCTCCAGAGGAGCATCCTCTTGGTGCGGGGAACCCGGTGGTGTATCTGTATGTAGATCATGCTGATCATGATCTTTCTCCATCATTACTTCATCTATTTTTATTTCTTCCCCTTGTTGTTCATCTAATGCACTAGATATTGGGGATTCTGACTGAGGTGCTGGCATTTGTTCCACGGCCGTTATTTGTTCCTCGCCTGCACTGTCAACCTCCTGTGTCTTAGCAGCTGGATCCTCTAGTGCTTCCTTCTTTTCATCAACCTTTATTTCTTGAACCTCTACTATAGCAGGTTCCATTGATGTATCCTGTGGGCTTTGTTGGCCTAATTCAAGAGCATGGCCCTCTGACTCTGCCATCTCTATCTCCTTTGCCGGGTGCCCTTTGTCAGGTGATCCTACTGGCTGTTCAAGACTTGCATCCTATTTCTCTGTCAGGTCCACCACTATAGGACTTGTCACCTCTGTGATTAAAGCTTCCAGCCCTATTTCTTGAGCTACCTGCTCTGGGCTCTTTTCTTACTCCTCTTCCACCTACTTTATCTCCTCAAATATAGTTTGAACTGGTGGAGCCTTATGACGTGTCATACTTATACCAGCAGCAAGTGTTTCCATCTTCTGTGCAACCACATCCTGTACCACCTCATCATTAGACAGATTTATTGTCTCATCAAGCGAGACATGTCCTTCTGCTTGTGTCTGGGAGGCTTCTTTCATTTGTTCTTCTGCAAGTTCAGTTTTGAACTTGACGATGGTAGGAAGTGGAACATTATGCTGAAGTTCCTTTGGTACTTCACTACCTTCCCCTTGTACTAGTGTAGGGGGTTGGGTTACTCCACCTCTCATGGAGGTTCTTTGTTTCTTAGGTGTGGTGGACACCAGCACCTATGGAGCTCTCCTCTTTCTTTTTATTATCAATGGATCCTCTTCTTCTTCAGGCTCTTCCTCCATGAGAATATCCTCTTCTCCCGGTTTCTTTGAGGATTGACCCACTTCCAGGGTCTCAGTGATTCCAGCCTCTGCTGTCTTACTCTTTTTGGGCTTTTCTTTCTTTGGAGGGGATTTTGACTCTGATCCTGATCTTGATCCTGATCCGGCCACCTCCTCAGCTACAAATACTGCCCTGTCAATTATAATCCCTTTGGGCTGTTTATCCACCTTCTTGCCCCTTGGGGGTCTTTTTCTCTATTGTTGTGGTGGAGGTAGCTTATCTCCCTTAGTCTTCCTCTTCTCAATCAGGAAGTCATCATATTCATCCCCAGGAATATCCTATCCCTTCTTTTTGTTGTCCACCGTAATGGCAACACCTTTCTTTTTCAGTGCCTTCACATGCTCATCAACCCAAGCTTGAGTTAGTTGTGTGGTCCTGGCAATGAATGGGTCCAAGGATATGTCTTCCTGCATGGTGAGGTCAGGTGCAGAGATGGTTTCATTGTATATCTTCTTTTGTTTATATTCATCTGCCATTATCTTGCCATCATCCTTCTTCAATTGTTGGGGAAGGGAGATACAATCAAAAGTTCTAATTTGGTTCAGAGTCAACCTCTGATACCTTCTTCTCCTGGCTTCCGCCTCATCTTCACAGTCAGCCCAAAAATCTTCTAGGTGCCTCTGATGAATAGGCTTTCCTAGTATCTTCTGTATCCTACCGTAAGGATCATATGGTCTTGTTAGTGGGAAAGGCTGTAGATTCATTTTATTTAGGGTGACCATCACCTTCTTTATATTATCCGAATCAGGGCACATATAGTTACCAATGCTGACTGGGAACAAAATTGGTGGCAGCTTCTTGGCATCCTTGTACATTTTTATCATTACGGAGCCCTGCCTGATAAACTCCATTAGTACTATTGCATCAGTGGGATACCTTGGCAGCATGAAGGGATGTTCCTCAAAACCCTCAACCCTTATGTAAGAAAAGGTTGCAAACTATATGTACCAGGCCCCATGCCTGTAGATTACTTCTTGAGCCTCCATGCTCAATCTTTTTCTTCTGTCCTCTTCCATGGTCCTTACCAGATGCATAGAGAATGCATCATTGACCAGTTTGTAATCTTTGAGGTAGTTGGTTCTCTGCAACTGGGGATGATGATCCCAGATATACACTGCATTCATGCCTGTGAGCTTTCCATCTGTAACTAAGGCATCAAAAGTGCCCTTATAAGCACAAGAATAGACAATGTATGATGACATATAAAATGTACAATTTGAACCTCCCAGGTTCATCAGCTGCTCATGCAGAGCATCACTTATTATCTGGCCCCACAGTGGCTTGATGTCTGAATACAGACACATCATTATTATTCTGTACATCCAATCCCTGAAACTACCAGCATCAAGCTAGCATGTTACCCTGTTCAGGAGTGCAATCATGTATTGGTACTCCTCACTGAAATCATACTTGAACATGTGCACAGGGAGTTTGGCTGCCGCAGGATATGTACTGTTCTCGGCTCGCCATTGATACATGTTCTTTCTGGCTGATTTCTTGTTGGCCTCATACTCTTTTTCTGCCTTCTTCAGGTCCACACTCTTAACTTTACTGCCCAGTGGCAATCCAAATGTCTGGGAGAGACCCTTGATAGAGAGGTCTGCATATATCCTCCCATGCTTCACCACTTGCCTTGTCTGAGGATTATAATTCTGGGCACATTCTATAACCAGCTCTGGAGACTCCGTAGAGTACGGCAAACCAGCAGCGTTCCACATCCCTGATACGAACACTGCGTCCAGCATAGGACTCTTGTCATGCCCATCATTCAGCTTAGTTGACCAGGCCTCCAAATTGGTGCTCCCCTGATGGGTGTCTATAATTGCTCCATACTTAAACAGGACTCCCCTCTGAGAAGAGAACATAGGCCTACTGAATTCCTCTTGACACTTAACAAACCATTTGTCAGCCATGGATACCTGCAATTAACAAAATTCCATCTCACAACAGGTATACACATGCATACATATTGCAATTAACTTCATAAATCACTAAGCTTACTATATCTGTTCGGCATTACTTAATCATATGGATGCATAAGCTAGAACTTGCATCATCATTTCTGAACAATAATAACATGACGAGGGTTTCATTCACTTACCTGGTTATGCAGATTTCTCTTTTATACAAGTAGATTGCTGAGACGCTCTGAATTCAGCTGATGAACACTTACTTCCTTCTGTCTGTAAGCTCAAATCGTGCAACAGTAGCTAGTATGCGGATAAAAAAACTGGTGCTCTGTAAAAAAAATTTATCACAGGGTAAATGTGAAAATGGTGGTTGAATTACCTTTTAACCTCGCAGTTAGGGTACATTTAGGGCAACTCTGACAAGTTAGATCATATTCCTTGATTATTCATGCGAAAACGCAGGATCTCGCTAGGTGTTTCATTGGGTTCCGGGGTCGGCGGGAACCACCTACCATGTCTGCGTGCATTAAATGATAATGGCGGCAACGGGAGTGGGTGGATATCCATATGACAGGATATCATGAGAGCAGGATGATATTCACAAATATCAGGTCAAGTTTCAATATCATCCTCCTCCCCTATATTGAAATTGCTATCGCGACAAGAATCGGGTGACAAAAGCACCTTTTGGTTACGTTTAGTATATCATGAGGATATTTCGATGTATCGGGTGATGTTTCAAATATGATGATGATGAGACAAACTTACTTGTCTCTCTTTTGGAATATTGGGATGATGTCATCCTGATATTCATTCTTTGTATCAGAAATATATCGTGACGTCATCGTCATATTATGCGAACATGATCATGTTTTAGGAAATATCCTGTCGAAATGTAAATGTATGATGATGTCATCGTCGTGTTTGTTTCTTCATTTATCCTGTTTGGATGACGTCATCAGGATATTTGCTAAGGGTGATATTTCGCATCAGGAGGATATTAAGAAATATTGGGTTACATTCGAAAACATGACGCTTGCGATACAAAAGACTGCTTGACGGGAAAGATTTACTACCACTTAAAGTTGACGTCTGGATATTTGAGCCGCATGACATATCAGGAGATGTTTCAAATATGATGATGACAAGACAACATGACTGAGGTTATAAAATATGATCCTCCTCTTGCGAATATCAGGTTTGACCAAAACTTAGACTGTTCGTAACTTTCACATCCTAAGGAATATCAGGATGATGTAAAAAGTAAACCTGCATGAATTTTAGTACTCTTTCAAACCATGAGGTCACAGAAATGAAATATGAATCTTGACAAACTAACCTCATAATGGTGACTTACCTCATCCTGACTTCACATGATGATGCACTTGACTTACTTTTACCAAACCGCTAGAGAGCAAACAAGCCAAGCCAAAAAGTTGGGTCCCTGTTTTGCCAAGTCAAAATGGGGTGTGTTGTGTAACCGCACAACAACTTGCCCCCAAAGAAAACAAACAAATCCCAATGATTCAAGTGATGTGATCACATTCATCTATAGTATTCTAATTCCGTCTAAGCATAGGCATCATGATCCCCTGAATGATAAAATTTCATCATGGTAACAATGCTAACCAAGGATCAGGTGTGTGCATATGATTAATTATCCTCATCTCGAAAGCAAGTTGAAAACATAAGTAACTAGTGTTAAACTACATAGTTGGAGATCATCCCTCATAGCCAACTTGGATAGAGCCTTGCTGCCAGCAGGCGTCTATAGCCCTGGCAAGGTTATCTATACAATCTCCCTAAGTAGAGCCCCACTGCCAGCAAGCATCTATAGCCCCGGTAGAGTTACTTAGATGGCCTAATTTTATTTCTTTTCTAATTTTCTCTTAACATTTGTATCTGATATCATCATGTTAGCTCATTTGTACAAGGTACAGTCACTTGCAGGTTTAGGTTGGAGATTGTACTGGTAGCAAGGGAGTCTCTTTAGATTTTTCACTTAACACCTATACTTGTGTGCTCAGCAAACCCAAGGATGTTAGGTGTTTCATTCTGATTGATTCATTTTGACCAAGAAAAGGCACCCTGATGAAAAGATATCACAAACCTGATTATGAATACTTCTTAGAATGAATCATAACCTATGCCTAAATGTTATCTCATCACTTGAACCTTAACAATTTAGTTATTTTCTAGGGTGATGAAGTGCATCATCTTGACTTAGCAGAACAAGGTCCCAACCAACAAAACAAAACAAGCAAAACAAACAAACTGTACAAACACTATACAAATATACAATATGATACATATGATTGTCATGAAGTCATTTAGGCTTGGAAATAATGATTGAGGAATTGTCCATTGATTGGCAATGGGACATCCTCACCTGTCAAGTTCTTAAGCCTATAAGTGCTGTCTCCCAATATCTCATAAATTTGAAAGGGACCTATCCATAATTTGTCAAACTTACCATGGTCACCTTTCTTTTCATGGGCTTTATCCCACATCAGGACCAAATCGGATATCCTGAAAGCTTTAATTCTAGCTCTCTTGTCAAACCAGCATTTGACAACAGCCTGATGTTTTGCAAACTGGTCAATTGCTTGACTCCTTTTTTCTTCCAGGTGCATCAACTGAAGCAACCTGACCTCTTGCTTATTGTCTATGCCTAGGTATTCTTGGGCACACTGCAGGGTAAGGATTTTCAAGTTCACAGGGAGGATAGGATCTACTCCATATAGTAGTTGGAAAGGTGAGTTTCCTAATGCAGTTTTCATTCTAGTTCTATCTACCCATAAGGCATACTTGAGAAATGAGTTCCATTCCCTGGGGTTCTTCTCTATTAGTTTTCTTATGATATTTAGTAAATTCTTGTTGGTGGATTCTGCTAAACCATTCCCTTGGGGATAATAGTTGGATGAAAACTTAAGTATAATCCCATGATCAAAAGCCCAACTTGACAATTTAGTTGAAGTGAAGGCAAACCCATTATCACTTACCAAAGCATAAGGAATTCCATACCTGGTGACAATGTTGCTCTCCAGAAATCTAATGACATCATCTGCAGTGCAAGTTTTGCTACTAATAGCTTCAGTCCATCTAGTACAATAGTCAGTAATTGTTAAAACATACCTATGCCCTGAGGAGGATGGAGGATTGATTGGTCCTATGAAGTCCATGCCCCACTGTGCAAATGGCCATTCTTCCATTATCGGCTACAATGGTTGTGCAGCATATTTCTCTCTGTTGGCAGCAACCTGGCAAACATGACAACATTTAACATGATCAGCTGTGTCTTTAAAAATTGTAGGCCAGTAATATCCTGCTCTGAGGATTGCATGTGTTGTGGCCAAGGATGATCCATGTGCCATTCCAAACTTGTCATGTAGCTCTGACAAGAGCTTATTTACTTCTGACTTTTCTAAGCATCTCAGGTATATTCCTTCATAATTCTTCTTGAATAGGGTTCCTCCCTTCATCATATACTTTTGGGATCTTATCTTTAAGGCTCTTCTCTGAGAAGCTTGCATCCTTGATGGACATCTTCTAGTGATCAGGATGTGCCTGATATCTGAATACCACTCCTTATTGCCTTTCTCATTGATAACGTACTGCTGACCGGTGATGTTTGGGTCGATTTCAGATATCATTTGACTCAAAGCTTGTCCTCTTACCAGCTTCATTGGCGTAATTTCCATATCATATTCTTGTAATACAGTAATCCATTTAGCTCTTTTTTCACCAGGTTCACTCTGCATCAGCAGCATCTTTACTGCTGCATTTGGTACCACAACAATCACTTTGCTTCTCAGTATGTAGTGTCTAAATTTTTTTACTGCTCTGACTAATGCAAGTGCCTGTCTCTCAACATCTACATATCTCAATTTAGCATCCCTGAAAGGACAGCTCATGAAAACGATTGGTTTCTCTTCTTTCTCTTTATTTCTTTGAGTTAACACTGCTGCAGAGGTATGTTCTGAGGCAAATGAATAGATGTAGAAATCTTTGGTGTAATCTGGACTGATGAGGACAGGAGCATCTGATATGGCTTTCTTTATATCTTCAAATGCAGCTTTGGCTTCTGGTGTCCACTCAATTTGTGCATCTTTTTTCAACATGGCATTTAACGGCCTAACAATCTCAGTAAAGCCTGTGATGAACTTCCTCACAAAGTTTATCTTATCAAAGTAAGACTTGAGTTCCTTTTTGCTTCTTGGAAGTTGTAACTTCATAATAGACTCCACCCTGTCAGGATCAATGATAATTCCATCTTCTGTGATCAGGTGGCCTAGTAACTTTCCTGTTGTCACCCCAAATATGCACTTCTTAGGATTCAAAGATATTCCATATTCCTCGCACTTCTTCAGTACACTTCTGAGATCAGCGACATGATTCCCTCTCTCCTTGGAGAATACTGTTAAGTCATCCATGTAGATCACTATACATTTTCCTATTAAGCCTCTGAAGGCTATGTCCATTGCTCGCTGGAATGTAGCTCCAGCATTTATGAGTCCAAATGGCATACGTCTATATGCAAATATCCCCCACTTTGTGGTGAAGGCGGTTTTCAATCTGTCAATTTTATCAACCATCACTTGGTTGTATCCTGAAAAGCCATCCAGGAAGGACATCATTTTGGCTCCATTTACAATATGTAGAACTTCATCTAATGAGGGTAAAGGATAATTGTCCTTTTCTGATGCTCTGTTCAGATTCCTGAAATCTACACATAACCTGATGTCTCCATTCTTCTTTCTGATTGGCACGAGATTTGCCACCCAAGTGGAATGCCTCACAGGAAATATTATCCTAGCATTTAACAATTTCTTGACTTCTTCAAGAATTATTGGTTCAAGCACGGCATTGACTAGCCTTTGCTTTTGTCTGAAAGGTTTAGCATCTGACTTGAGAGGTATAGTATGAGTTATGACAGAGGTGTCATATATCTTCAGTTCAACATAAGTCCATGCTATTACATGTATGTAGTCCTTGAGTGCCTGAGTTATTCCTTCTAACTCTTCTGTTGTACAAACCTTACCTATCAATACATTCTTCTTGTTTTCATCTTGTCTGATATCCACTTGTGAATATTGACCTCCATCTGCCTTGGGCAGATCCTTCTGTTTAAGCATATTATCCAAATCAAAAGCTCTTTCTAATTCAATCATACCTTTGGGAATCTTGTTGCTAGGCAGCTCTAATATCTCATCTTCTTCCCAGACATGATCTTCCATACAATTCTCATCTATAATCTAAGCTTCAAATATGTCTCTATTTGAAATGAAGTCCAGAATGTGCTGATCATCATCAAACACCTGGAGGTTAGTCACATTATCAGGTACTGAAGGTACTGACACCGGTTCTACTGAAAATCTCTTCAGACCAGATATAGACAGTGGCTCTAATGTACTGGTAGCTTGGGCAAGTGCATCTGCCCTATGGTTTTGTTCTCTTGGTACATGAGTGATATTAAAGGCGTCAAAGTCCTCAATCAGATCCCACACTTGATGTTTGTAGTTGGATAGCTTTCTGTAATTACAGGACTAAAGTCCTCTTACTTGTCTCACAACTAGTTCTGAATCTCTGAAAACATGCAGAATCTTTACCTTCTTCTTATGAGCAAACAATATCCCATGAATCAGAGCCTCATATTCTGCTACATTGTTAGTGCAGGGGAACTGTAATCTATAGGCTGCCAGATAGGATTTTTCGGTTGGATCAATCAGATCAATTTCTACCCTAGCACCCTGCTTGGATTTGGACCCATCAAACCTTAGGATCCAAGGTTTATCTTCAGCAGGACATTTAGCTGAACTTTCTTTTTTCTTTGCAGCCCTGGCTGCTGCTCCGCCTGATATCCATTTTAACTTAGGAGCATCATCATCCTCAAGTTTCTTCTTTCCTTTTTCTTGTGAGCCTGATGGCTTTTGTATTTTCTCTTTTATTTCAGTAGGAGGATGATCTTCTGAATCTGCGGCTGCATGCTTTTTCAGAATATGTAAACATAATGCACAAGTTGTTTCTAAGTGAGGTGCTTCATGCAATCTAGACCAATCCTTAATTGAAACCTCTTGGGGAGATTTATGTTGTCGTGTCATCTTCTCTATTTCTTTTACTAGAAATTCTTCGAACTTAGTCAGGTCACTACCTTTGTCTTCATCAGACAATTCATAATCTGGTTCCATAAAGAAATCACTCCCAGGGGTGATCTTTTCTTTCCTCACATCATTTATCTGATCAGACACCAGAACTTCTTCTGTTTCCAAGATATGATCTTCATCATGATATGTCAGCTCCTCCATTCCTGCAGAAGACAAATAAGAATTAGTGTCATCGTCATCATCATCAGATGTAGCATTCACCTCAGAACATGATGATGACGCCTCACTACTTGTCTACTCCAGCATCATCATATCTAAACACGCTTCACAAGTTTTTTCTGAGTGTGCTTCATTGTGTAACCTGCACCATCCATCAATCAAAATATCGTTAGCAGGTATATTTAACAATTGACAATGCCTTACTTGGTTAGACAGATGCA
This sequence comes from Cunninghamia lanceolata, assembly GCA_027924645.1. Lineage (NCBI taxonomy): Eukaryota > Viridiplantae > Streptophyta > Pinopsida > Cupressales > Cupressaceae > Cunninghamia > Cunninghamia lanceolata. The sequence goes on from BSBN01001807.1 coordinate 6,420,832, forward strand.
TCCTGAAATCTCTGAAGCGATCTATTTCATTCTCATTATCAGGATTATTATCATGTTGTTCAACTGGTATATCCTCTTGATGATCATCATCATGATGATGACGAAGATCGAGCATCAGGATCTCTTCTATTTTGACAGTCTATGGCCTGATGTAGTAAACTCCAGGCTCTACGTCTACGTACATGATCTCATTTGTTCTGTTGTATTCAGTGATCATATGTTTCATTCTAGGCTCAGCGTCAATCCTGATCTGGTTTGGTATACCCTTCCATGGTAACCACATGTGACTGAAATCTGTGGACATATATCCATTGAGCATTGTAGACGAATCTCGGCTAAGCAACATCCCATAAGTATCAGGTATGTCAACTACCTGAATATCAATGTAATATTGGATCCTAGGATCAGATGCTAGTTGCATGTGGATATGAGTTAACTCTCCTACTACACTTACCTCTATTTTGTCTGTGTCACCTTCTTTAGGGACTTAGCAGGATGTAGTCCTAAGGCATTACATATTGACAGGGGCATAACATTAGTGGAAGCTCCTGAATCAACCAGACAATTGTGCAGGTTCTTGCTAAACATTCTTATGGTTAGGAGGAACGGAGGTGATTCAGTCTTATCCCTATACAAGGTCATGTGGGAGGTTTCTACGGCTTGGACTGTAGCTGACACTTTAGGCTTAACAATATTATCCCTAGCAGTATGATCTTTGCTACTGGATTGACTTGAAAGATGATTATCCTCTTTAGGAGCAAGATCATCTAGTGATTTCATGAATGCCCTTTTGATGGCAGGAGTTTTCAGTAACTCAGACAGGGACAGGCTGATCTTAATTTTCTTCATTTCATCAGCCAGATAGGTGACTAACTTGTCAGATTCATGAGGTGTATTTGCAATCTTTGATCTTGTGTTCTGAGGTGACAAGTACTGAGCATTTACCTTGGGAAACCCCAGGTTATTGCCAGCCTTAGGATCAGGAGGTGTGTTGAAGTTGTTCGGAGGTAGAGATGATGTCAATGGACCAGTAGGTCTGTTGGCATTACTCCTCAAGTTATAATTCTGCTTACCAGGATATTGCTGCTGATATGCATGTATTTCCTCATGTTCTCTTGCGGGTTCATTTTCATCCTCAAAGGGGAAAACATAATTTGTTTCAAAGGTTAAGGCAGATTCCTCACATACCTGGTTATAACTCTGATGAGGTTGATTAATGTAGGTTTCCAGCACAAAAGCTGAGTCATATCCACAAGGAACAATCTCGCTTCCTTCTGCATGAGGTGGATTTCCGGAAGTATTAGACACTTCAGTCTAAAAGATGCTGGCAGCAATTCTAAATTGTGGACAGTCTAACTTTGCATGTGCATTAGTATTGTGGATCCTACACCAATTAGTAAGGGTTGCCTCAGCAAGATTGACTCTAGTAGTCTGTTTGGCTTCACCAAGAGGTTGATTGTCTAGGGGTGATGGTAATGAGCCATTATTAGGCTTAGAGTTCCATATTCTGGGCTGTCTCTGAGGATTATTGTTATTCCCACCACCATTATTGAAATTACTGGTGTTATATCCTCTGTCAGGATAATTTAATCTATCATTGGAATAATTTCTATTCTAGTTTGACTGGGAATAGAAACCCTGATTTCTCAAATGTGTGACTTCTGTGGTGAGTTTTCTGAGTTGAGCAGAAATTTCTTTGATTCCCTCCTTTTCTTCTTGAGCTTTGGTTACCACATTTTCAGTTTGAGGCTTGAAGAAAGAGGATCCATGGTTACTATTAGACAAATCAATACCCTGAGGTGTCTGAGCTTGTGCAGGATATTGTGGCAATTGGCCAGTTCCATTAGGAGGGGGCATAATGCTCAGTGGAGGTACTTGCAAAGGTGCAGGCATGCTTGCTGGGGGTACCACTACTCCGTTAGGATATTGTGCAGGATATTGTGCAAAATATGATGCAAGATATTGTGAATGCATGCCAGGCAAGGTAGGAAATACCATATTTGGAGTAGGAGCAGGTATTAATTGCTGATTTACCTGTATAGCTTCTTGAAAAGCTAAAGCTAAAGTTGTGATCCGGGGATGTGTCCTCCTTATGAACATGGAAGTCAAAGGATCCAAGGTAGAATAGTAAATGCTCCTTGCAGCTTCATCAGACACAGTATAAGGGGTGACCACTCTGGACAACATTTTCTGAAACCTAGCATTGAAATTGGCAATAGGCTCATTCTCAAATCTCTTGATGGTAGCCAATAAATGATAGTTTATTAAGGGATCGACAGGAACCTTGAATCTATCAAGAAAAGCTTTCTCTAATAAGGCCCAGGAATTAATAGAACCCTGACCAAGACTAATGAACCAATTATGGGCTTCCTCCCCTAAGGAAAAGGGAAATAATCTGCACACCACATCTTGATGTTCTATCCTAGCTCTGCAGCAAGCTTCCTTAAAAGTCTTGATATGATCTTCAGCATCTTGATAAGGATGATATTTTGGACAAAGTTTGTCCAGATTCTTTGGTAACTCATGATATGCAGTAAAGGTCAAAGGTGACTCTGCTACAAAGAAAGACATTGCAACCAGAGGAGGTTGAGCTGGTGGTGCAGCTGGCTGGGGTTGAACTAAAGGTACACCCTGAGGCTGAACTAGAGGTGTCACAGATATCCCAGAAGGTATTTGTAAACCAACAGGAGTTACAGGAGGAGGTTCTGGTGAATCTCTTGATGCACTAGACCCTGAAGTATGATGAATGTCCACAGTTCTAGGTTTGAAACCTCTAACAGGTAATTCTTCAAAAATTCCACTAGGTATAGACCTGGTATTTATCCTGTGAGCCAGGACTTCTCAATTTTGAGGCAATTTGGCTGAAACTTTGCAAATATTGGCTGAATTTCAATGGATGAGGTGATATTTACGGTCAGATGGCTAATCAGACTGGATATTTATGAAATATTTGCAAAGATAGTGCAAATATGAAAGGGCATTTGGGATATCTTGAACCTTAGCATGAGATCTTAAGTTTCTAGGGCCTATATTCTTCAAAGCTTGAACAAATTTAGGTATCTTTGGCCAATATTTATGAATTCAGAATGATCTACTGTAAAGCTTGCAATATTTATGTGAGATCTGGAAATCTTTACACAGAATGAGCATATACAAGCCTTTTACAGTAAATACTTGCGTAATATTTGAAATTCACAGATGATCTGAGGTTACCTTACTCCCTTCATCATCAGACCTGAAAATAATGATGATGAGCATGGTATTCCAGATCAGGCCCTCCTCCTAGCACCAATTTATGTTAGTCATGATGTTAGTCACAAACAAACATAGAATAAAAGTACACATTAACCTTTATTCATCTTGAAAGATACTATGATTTCAAAGAATTCAGGATCCCAAGTCTCTGGTGATTAGGTCTTAATCGTCTGAAGTTATTCAGAGGTCAATGTGAGTTGCTATTTCCATTTTGGGGCCTTACGTGGAAATTTATCATCATCATGTCATTCCTATAGAAATTCTTTATAGAGAAGTCATATTATACAGCTATTTGATGGAATGATGCAGTAATACTTCAAGATTTGCATGATATTTTCAATTGTGCATGCTTTGGGTTCAAATATGCTAAATATTTGCGATTACCTACGAGATGTCTACATATTTTGTGTTATTTGCTTAGGATTATCAGTTATTTGCAATTGTGATAGTGAAATGCTCTGAAATTGAAAGAAACTAAAAGGAAAGCTACAATTTAAAGTTGAACCTTTAGCTATTGATCCACATACATACTCGATACTGTCATCAGGAGAAGAAATCAAACCATATGTTCACCAGGATATTCCACAGCTAGATATAGTTGATGCAAACTTCAGAGGATGATGAATGAAAACAATACATGCAACATGATGAGCACTCCGAAGGACGCAGCAAATCAAAGCACATATCCAGAATTCAGACACAGATTACTCAAAATTTACTAAGATTTGTAATCGAAATACTCTTCTCTTTTATTAAGTATGCAAAAGACATGTACATATACAATAGCTTTGAAATGAGCCCTGAATACTTTAGCAAACATATTTCAATTAAGTTTTGAATGTTTACAATAAGGCATTCCATCACCTTTTATAGAATAAGGTGAGGAATCTACTACAAAAAGATCTACAATCTTGATTTATCAATACAAATCTACGGTCATGATTCACTTGACTTTGTCAACCTTTACAAAATGGCACAAGTTGCCAGCTGGCAACTATCTACATTACTTATGCCTATATCCCCTTCATGATGTATCTTCATCATGCTCCTCAGCTGATTCATGTGGATTATCATCATGCACTTCACTTCCTAAACTTTCGCTATCCTCATGATGATGATGCTGCATATGGGGCTGCATGCTACTCTAGATTTGTTCATATGAATGCACAACCTGATCTATTCCTCCACCATCTTGAGTTTTTACTTTGATGATGGCTTGCTTATGTGCTTCATATTTGTCTCTGCTGTTATCCAGCTTATTTTTCCTATCCTGTAGTGTTTCATTATATTTCTCCATCTGGACCTTGATCCTCATTATTTTATCTATCAGTTCTTCTGTCAAGTGGACAGGTGGACCATCTCTTTCTAATTGGAAATTACTGTGTACAGCTTTGATGGCAAACTCTTCATCTTGATTTTCTATTTTACCTTACACCTTGCCTTCCAATGTTTCTAATATCACTGCCTCTTCAGCCATTAAATCACGTAGCCTCATGCTGATATCTCTCAGCTTATTATTGCATCTTTTGAGGACTCCGCACTCAAACTGAGTGTCCTTGTACCAGATATCTATCAACAATGCGGTATTACTATTCAGCACCTGATTACTGATAAGCAGTTGAGGATTTATCCCCTTTATTTCTCTCAAAAGGCTCAAGACCCTTTCCAATTTATAAGACCTTTTCTCAGTCTGCATTTGTAATTTATCTACCTTGGTCTTGGAGTCACTTAATATGCTCCACCTCTTCAAAGAGGCCTTCATTATTTCTATAGCATCATCCAATGCGGATGACATCCATTTTCTTATTACTGACACCTCATGCTTCATGAGGTCTAATTTATTTACCTCCTCCTGAGAAATGGCAGTCAATGGGACTGCATGTTCAGTTGTGGTATCATCAGGATTAGTCAGCCCTTTGATGTAGGCATGCAACTGAGCAATGTGCTCTTTGTGTTGCTTATTCTTCTCCTTCTCTCTTTTCACCTTTTGAATTAGAGAGTCAATAATGTCCTTGCCCTCCTAACCTTCTTGGTCCTCATTGGCAAAGCCCAAATCTACTGTGCTGATTATAAATTCATCTACAGTGATTTTACCTTTTTCTTTCTCCACCGCAGGTATGGCAATTTGTGCGGTCCTTCTCCCGGTTGCCAGATCTCTCTTGATGGTCGATGTCATTCTGGCCTTCCTCCTAGGTTTTATTATATCCGTGGAGAACAAGGTGGAGAGATCAAATTCCTGAATTTCAAACTCTTCCTCAATATTTACTTCTTTTGCTAACCATGGAGGCACTTGATCATGTTTTTCAGCATCATGATGATGTTCACCCGTATCTCCCTTTTCTATCAACAGATGTGGTGGAGATGGTGATTTTCTCATTTCTTCCTCTTGATGCTCGCTTTGTTGTTGATCCTGCGGTACATCCTCCTATTGAGGAATCTCTTTCTCCAGAGGAGCATCCTCTTAGTGCGGGGAACCCAGTGGTGTATTTGTATGTAGATCATGATGATCATGATCTTTCTCCATCATTACTTCATCTATTTTTATTTCTTCCCCTTGTTGTTCATCTAATGCACTAGATACTGGGGATTCTGACTGAGGTGCTGGCATTTGTTCTTGGCCTGCACTGTCAACCTCCTATGTCTTAGCAGCTGGATCCTCTAGTGCTTCCTTCTTTTCATTAGCCTTTATTTCTTGAACCTTTACTATAGCAGGTTCCGCTGATGTATCCTGTGGGCTTTGTTGGCCTAATTCAAGAGCATGGCCCTCTGACTCTGGCATCCCTATCTCCTCTGTCGGGTGCCCTTTGTCAGGTGATCCTATTGGCTATTCAGGACTTGCATCTTGTTTCTCTGTCAAGTCCACCACTACAGGACTTGTCACCTCTGTGATTAAAGCTTGCAGCCCTATTTCTTAAGCTACCTACTCTAGGATCTTTTCTTGCTCCTCTTCCACCTGCTTTATCTCCTCAAATATAGTTTGAACTAGTGGAGGCTTATGAGGTGTCATACTTATACCAGCAGCAAGTGTTTCCATCTTCTGTGTAGCCACATCCTGCACCACCTCATCATCAAACAGATTTATTGTCTCATCAAGCGAGACATGTCCTTCTGCTTGTGTCTGGGAGGCTTATTTCATTTGTTCTTCTGCAAGTTCAGTTTTGAACTTGACGATGGTAGGAAGTGGAACATTATGCTGAAGTTCCTTTGGTACTTCACTACCTGCCCCTTGTACTAGTGTAGGGGGTTGGGTTATTCCACCTCTCATGGAGGTTCTTTGTTTCTTAGGTGTGGTGGACACCAGCACCTATGGAGCTCTCCTCTTTCTTTTTATTAACAATGGAGCCTCTTCTTCTTCAGGCTCTTCCTCCATGAGGATATCCTCTTCTCTCGGTTTCTTTGAGGATTGACCCACTTCCAGGGTCTCAGTGATTCCAGCCTCTGCTGTCTTACTCTTTTTGGGCTTTTTCTTTCTTTGGAGGGGATTCTGACTCTGATCCTAATCCTGATCCTGATCCGGCCGCCTCCTCAGCTATAAATACTACCCTGTCAATTATAATCCCTTTGAGTTGTTTATCCACCTTCTCGCCCCATGGGGGTCTTTTGCTCTATTGTTGTGGTGGAGGTAGCTTATCTCCCTTAGTCTGCCTCTTCTCAATTAGGAAGTCATCATATTCATCACCAGGAATATCCTGTCCCTTCTTTTTGTTGTCCACCGTAATGGCAACACCTTTCTTTTTCAGTGCCTCCACCTGCTCATCAACCCAAGCTTGAGTTAGTTGTATGGTCCTGTCAATGAATGGGTCCAAGGATATGTCTTCCTGCATGGTGAGGTCAGGTGCAGAGATGGTGTCATTGTATATCTTCTTTTGTTCATATTCATCTGCCATTATCCTACAATCATCCTTCTTCAATTGTTGGGGAAGGGAGATACAATCAAAAGTTCTAATTTGGTTCAGAGTAAACCTCTGATACCTTCTTCTCCTGGCTTCTGCCTCATCTTCACAGTCAGCCCAAAAATCTTCTAGGTGCCTCTGATGAATAGGCTTTCCTAGTATCTTCTGTATCCTGCCGTAAGGATCATATGGTCTTGTTAGTGGGAAAGGCTGTAGATTCATTTTATTTAGGGTGACCATCACCTTCTTTATATTATCCGAATCAGGGCACATATAGTTACCAATGCTGACTGGGAACAAAATTGGTGGCAGCTTCTTGGCATCCTTGTACATTTTTATCATTATGGAGCCTTGCCTAATAAACTCCATTAGTACTATTGCATCAGTAGGATACCTTGGCAGCATGAAGGGATGTTCCTCAAAACCCTCAACCCTTATGTAAGAAAAGGTTGCAAACTATATGTACTAGGCCCCATGCCTGTAGATTACTTCTTGAGCCTCCATGCTCAATCTTTCTGTTCTGTCCTCTTCCATGGTCCTTACCAGATGCATAGAGAATGCATCATTGACCAGTTTGTAATCTTTGAGGTAGTTGGTTTTCTGCAACTGGGGATGATGATCCCAGATATACACCGCATTCATGCCTATGAGCTTTCCATCTGTAACTAAGGCATCAAAAGTGCCCTTATAAGCATAAGAATAGACAATGTATGACGACATATAAAATGTACAATTTGAACCTCCTAGGTTCATTAGCTGCTCATGCAGAGCATCACTTATTATCTGGCCACATAGTGGCTTGATGTCTGAATACAGACACATCATTATTATTCTGTACATCCAATCCCTGAAACTACTAGCATCAGGCTGGCCTGTTACCCTGTTTAGGAGTGCAATCATGTATTGGTGCTCCTCACTGAAATCATACTTGAACATGTGCACAGGGAGTTTGGCTGCCGCAGGATATGTACTATTCTTGGCTCGCCATTGATACATGTTCTTTTTGGTTGATTTCTTGTTGGCCTCATACTCTTTTTCTGCCTTCTTCAGGTCCACACTCTTAACTTTACTGCCCAGTGGCAATCCAAATGTCAAGGAGAGACCCTTGATAGAGAGGTCTGCATATATCCTCCCATGCTTCACCACTTGCCTTGTCTAAGGATTATAATTCTGGGCACATTCTATAACCAGCTCCGGAGACTCCATAGAGTACGGGAAACCAGCAGCGTTCCACATCCCTGATATGAACACTGCGTCCAGCACAGGACTCTTGTCATGCCCGTCATTCAGCTTAGTTGACCAGGCCTCCAGATTGGTGCTCCCCTGATGGGTGTCTGTAATTGCACCATACTTGAACATGACCCCCCTCTGAGAAGAGAACATAGGCCTACTGAATTCCTCTTGACACTTAACAAACCATTTGTCAGCCATGGATACCTGCAATTAACAAAATTCCATCTCACAACAGGTATACATATGCATACATATTGCAATTAACTTCATAAATCACTAAGCTTACTGTATCTGTTCGGCATTACTTAATCATATGGATGCATAAGCCAGAACTTGCATCATCATTCCTAAACAATAATAACATGACGAGGGTTTCATTCACTTACCTGGTTATGTAAATTTCTCTTTTATACTAGTAGATTGCCGAGACGCTCTGAATTCAGCTGATGATCACTTACTTCCTTCTGTCTGTAAGCTCAAATCATGCAACAGTAGCTGGTATGCGGATAAAAAAATTGGTGCTCTGTAAAACAATTTTATCGCAGGGTAAATGTGAAAATGGCGGTTGAATTACCTTTTAACCTCACAGTTAGGGTACATTTAGGGCAACTCTAACAAGTTAGATCATATTCCTTAATTATTCATGCGAAAATGCAGGATCTCGCCAGGTGTTTCATTGGGTTCCGGGGTCGGCGGGAACCACCTACCATGTCTGTGCGCATTAAATAATAATGGCTGCAACGAGAGCGGGGGGATATCCATATGACAGGATATCATGAGAGCAGGATGATATTTGTAAATATCGGGTCAAGTTTCAATATCATCCTCCTCCCCTATATTGAAATTGCTATCGCGACAAGAATCAGGTGACAAAAGCACCTTTTGGTTATGTTTAGTACATCAGGAGGATATTTCGATGTATCGGGTGATGTTTCAAATATGATGATGACGAGACAAACTTACTTGTCTCTCTTTCAGAATATCAGGATGACATCATCCTGATATTCGTTCTTTGTATCGGAAATATATCGTGACGTCATCGTCATATTATGCGAACATGATCATGTTTTAGGAAATATCCTGTCGAAATGTAAATGTGATGATGATGTCATCGTCATGTTTGTTTCTTCATTTATTCGGTTTGGATGATGTCATCAGGATATTTGCTAAGGGTGATATTTCGTGTCAGGAGGATATTAAGAAATATCGGGTTACATTCGAAAACATGATGCTTGCGATACAAAAGACCGCTTGACGGGAAAGATTTACTACCACTTAAAGTTGACGTCCAGATATTTGAGCCGCATGACATATCAGGAGATGTTTCAAATATGATGATGACTAGACAACATGATTGAGGTTATAAAATATGATCCTCCTCTTGCAAATATCAGGTTTGACCAAAACTTTGACTGTTCATAACTTTCACATCCTGAGGAATATCAGGATGATGTAAAAAGCAAACCTGCATGAATTTTAGTACTCTTTCAAACCATGAGGTCATAGAAATGAAATAAGAATCTTGACAAACTGACCTCATAATGGTGACTTACCTCATCCTGACTTCACATGATGATGCACCTGTCTTACTTTTACCAAACCGCCAGAGAGAAAACAAGCCAAACCAAAAAGTTGGGTCCCTATTTTGCCAAGTCAAAATGGGGCGTGTTGTGTAACCACACAATAATACCCCATCAATCTTTCATCCAAAACCCCAATCAAAATTCCTCATCTTTAAAGGATCCCTTCCTTAATCCAAAATTATCCATTTCCAACCCATCCAATCAGAAATCAAGACACTAGTTGATCATTATCAACCTTTATCGAAACTTGCTTAAGAATGATAGTCTCTCTTAAGTAAGTCATCCAATCAAATCTCATCAATTCCTACTTAATAATATAAGGCTATCTTAAGTAGAAATCAAGTCAATCCAATCAACTCTCTTGCTCAGGCTTGTTAGTCTACCTTAAGTATAGAGAATCATCCATCCTTCAAAGTAAATCAAATCATTCTAAGGTCTTGAAATTCGATTCCCAACCTACATCATGACCATCCATTATCCTACATCATCACTTATCTGTCCAAGACCATGGATCCTTATGAAGCAATGCAACAATTACAAAGACTCAAACATACCTATGAGGATTTTGATCCTATCACTAAGGAAAAATGTAGAATTATCATTTAAGTAGAAATCAAATCAATCCAATCAACTCTCTTGCTTATTCTCATTAGTCTACCTTAAGTATAGAGAATCATGCATCCTTCAAAGAAAATCAAATCATTCTAAGGTCTTGAAATTTGATTCCTAACCTACATCACAATCATCCATTATCCTACATCATCACTTATCTATCCAACTACATGGATCCTTATGAAGCAATGCAACAATTACAAAGACTCAAACATACATATGAGGGTTTTGATCCTATCACTAAGGAAAAATGCAAAAATGTCATTAGTGATATCCCCTTAGAACATTTCATCATTGGATATTCCCAAGATCCTATCACATACACATCACCATCCTATATTTCATCCCCATCAACTTCATATTAAACTTCATCCCCTTATGTGATCCCATCAATCTCATATCAATCTCCATCTCCTTATGTGACAATGCATTCATACCCATCCAACCTATCAATACATCCAAGCTACCCATCCGCCAATCATTGCTATGCTACCTTTGATCAAGGGAACACCAACCTAGCACATGATCATACCAAACAACTTAGGGCCAAAATTGAATGCTTACATGAAAAACCATTTCCCTATGTCAATCCCCCACCTTCTATTCCCAATCCTCCAATCCCTCCCTCATAATACCCCTCCAATCCTATCAACCTTAATCCCGCACACTATGTATCTAACAATCCATCAATCCTTATATTCCCATCACAATAACCCTCCAATCCTATTAAACATAATCCATTAGCCCATATATCTCCCAATCCATCAATCCCTATCATCCATCTACCATCTAATCCACCATCTTATCCACCATCAAACATTCCAAATCCTAATCCATCAACCAAGTACTCCTTGAAGAATCTTCTCAAAAGAATATTAGTGAAAAACAAAAGCAAAATCAAAGCTATAGAATCCTCCAAATCCCCTACTTCTCCAACACCACCATGTAATCCAATGCCTATCCTTGAGCCTACCCAATAACCATCAATATGTAACCTCATAACCCACCTACCCAACCCTAATCATAATCTTACAACATCTTCCATCATTATCCATCCATTATATTATCTACCTCATGCCTCTCCTAATCCATCAACCCCTAAACTCATGAAAGATATCATCCAATGGCTACTGGCATGGAATCAAACACCATCGTGCATTGAAAAGGCTCCTACCATAAGTGCAAGTCAAGAACCATCCTGTAGCTATGTTGAAGAGCCCATCCAAGAACTTGTCACATCCATCCAAGTCACTTCCACTTCCATGCAAACACATAATCTATGTCAAGAGTCAAATCCAAAGCATGTGGAAACATCAACCTATAGTGCCCCTCCACTCTCGCTGTGGATGTGCAGGTAGTTAGCTTTGGAACTAGAGATGATGATAAATAATAGGGATATTTAAAGGTTTAAGTGAACACAATGAATGCTTTCAATGATATCCTCCTAGTATGTGCAATATCTCCCGTGATATATTTTACACTATTATGATCATTTGGGATATTCGATTTGATACTCCTTGATATTTTGCTAATATATTGTCATCAGTTTCATGGATCTTCTTATGGATAGATAAGTTACTTACATTGGATGACATGTGATAGATTGATATTGAGTATGACCATCTTGTGTATGCGAGAAATGTAGCCAAGATCTTCTGTGGTTTCTATATGAGAGGTATGTTAAACAATTCGTATGCCTCTGCTAACATTTCCTTGGAAAATTATGCCAAATAGTGTTTATTATGTCTTTGCTAACACCTCTTTGAGACATTATGTCCAATGGTTTGTTTGCCCCTACAATTACACTTTGAGACATGCCGTCAATAGTTCATTTTATTTCTAGAAATTGAGTAAACTTTTAGAATCATTGCAGAACTTCGTTAATTTGTTTTACTATGAAGATGTATTGATGTTTTCAATAGGATTTGATAATATATGTGTTTTGCTAGGAGATATTATATTAATTAAAAAAATCTGTTATATTGTGATTGGCAACATCTATGTTTCTTATGGTTTTAGTATGCAAGTATAAGTATTGTTTAGATTCCATTTGATATTCTTATAGTCAAAATGTAGTTATAGATATAACACCCATTCCTTTTAGTGAATTACTATTACATCTTGTACCACTATGCTATCATGTCCCATTATTAGAGTGATTGCAACACTTGTTTGAGTTATTAATGAATCATTATCACCGTTTTCTTTTATTAGTCTTCATAACTGCTAGCCTTTTGAAAAAAATTGGTTTATCCAATATTGGCTTATCATTTTGTAACGGGCTCCAGAATTTGGGGGTGGTGGCGTGATATCCTTGGAATGAGTACTGCAGCTCAAGCCATAACTATGAAGAGCAACTTTGTGAAAGGAGACACCCCCACTCTCGTGGGTTGCCAATACCTTCTCCTTCTGCTTCATTGGCATTCACAAGTTGCTTGGCTTGCTTAGGCAGGGCCAGGCCTTGGTCTTTGTCTGTATCAGAATATAACGATTCTGTATTATTAAAACCAAGCACAAAACATAGGCAGGAGGGGATGAGATGATATATCTTACCTGGCTTTCTCTCCAAGTGCAGCTGCTGCCGTTGATAGTGGCAAAGGCATTCAAATTACAGAAATAAAAGAGCCAATAGTAGAATTGACCAGAAAATATAGAAGAGGAAAGAGGATCAACATCAAAGGAATTGGGCATCCTTACAGGAAATAACATAGATATTTACTGAGGAACCAAGGCTGCTTGGCATTATTGAGGTCAGTATCGACATATTTCGGATATAACTCTCTAGTTTTAGCTTCCTATGTTGTTAGGAATATCAGGAAACTAATTTGGCCGCAGTTTTAGCTTTGAAAAACAAAACCATTTACTTATGAGTCTAACCGTAGTTTTATGCTCTGTATAACTGTGATAGCACGGGATATGGGAATTGGGGGTTTTAAATGAAATATGAGGCTCACAAACACTTATATGATAGTGGTTAGATATTAGACTAGAAGGAATAGATCTTCAGAAATATTTTACATTATTGGATATAAATCTATTAATTTAGGTTGCTCCCTCTCTTTGGCCCCGTTACATAGATAGTTCTTCTCATAATGAAGACTATTTATCTCGGTAACCTTGCAATTTCATTTGGAAAAAAGGTTTAGATACCTAGAATTTGAGTTGGTCAATAAGTGTGGTCAAAGGAGGAGTATCCATGTATGAATGAGCAAGCACTAGTTTTCACTCTGGTCCCTTTAACTCTGCTCAGATGGATGTTGCAAGTGTGTGGTCTATTAGAGGATGGCAAGCCTACTCTGTGAGTACATTAAGACTAGCTTCTACAGGGGTCAAGCCTCGTAGTATTGATGGTGTCTACCAAGTGACTCTGCATTGAGGCATGTAACAAGCCATCCTAAGACACAAGCGAAGTGTGTATTTGTCATTAGAGGAGGCACTTGCTCTGAGTTCGAGTTGTACATAAGCTTACTCAAGAATTGAAATGGGAGGTCGTATTGGGCTCAAGACATGTTGATGAATCTCAACAGTTCACCATGGTAGTTTCTTAGAAAGCTTTGTACTATAAGTGTCTTTTTCCACTGAAGGGAAAAGTTCCCTTGAAATCACGGTATACTATGGTGATAACTTGGGTTAGAAACTTATAATATACATTTTGGCTTTGTCATAATAATAGTAGTTGCTAGCATTCCACACCCAAGCGTATGTGCTAGAATGGTTCTTTTTCCTTAGCCTCCTGGTTATGTTTTGTCTATTGCAGAGCATGCCCATGAGTATGAAAACCTGACTATTTCCTACATTCTCTTTCTTGTATTTAACAACATGAGTTGGTATTTCTTTCACTCGGATCCTTCCTCCAATCTTAAGGCGTTGAAGATAAAACCTACAGATCATTATTTTTTTCTTATGCCTTTACACCAAATTCATTGGGTGTATCTTGCAATCATAAAATTTCTATTAGAAGAACAGCTCACACATCTTTTTTTTATGCTTTCACATTTTCATTCATGTTACAGAAGAAATTCTATTATACCATCCTTCCAAATGTAATTATTAAGCCTTATGGTTAGTCGTTTTAGTTTATCGATTCTCCGACATCTAGATAGGCAACAATAGATTTGAATCAAATAGAAACATGCATATAATAGTGGTAATGATATTTGTGATATGATGCCACTATCTTTTATAAATGTGTTTGTTTATTAATACATTAGTTCTTTAACGATGTGTCAGTTGCGTGGGGCTGAAAGTGTCTTGACCATTTAAAGTGAATTGTCTCTATTAGTATTTCTTGCTTCATGTAGTAAATTCACATTGCTTATAACTATATGGATGTATGGTTCTACCTTTAGATTTAATCATGATCCTTAGGCCAACTTTTGCTAAAAATAATTCTAGCTATGAATAGAATATAATACTTAAACAATTTGTCATCTTTTAAACTTTTCACCCGCTCTATCTAGGAGTTACGATTAAATTAAGAGTTAGATTTTCCAAGGCTACTTTTGAAATGTCAAATATTCATGTCTATATCAAATTTCTTTCCTTTAACCATTAAGGTTTCTTTATCCTTATACGATTCTCTTAGTTTATAAAGAAAACTTTCTTAATCTTATAATTCTAAATTCTTTCTAATATAACTATTCTATCATGTAAATAAAAGGTATATAGAATAAGAATATGAATTTATTTTATATTTATGAATTTTAGGATAGTTTATGAATTTATCTTGTTTATAGAGATTATGAATATATAAAAAGAAAGATCTTGTTTATTTTATTATGAGTTTACCTAGTATTTATAATTAAATGCATAATGTTTCTATTAGTTTATTAATTCCTTAATATATAATTGGTATGATAATTCTGCCCTGGCATGAAGAAGGTTTATAATGATGGTATTGATGTGTGATTTTGATTTTGATGAGAAGACAGAATTATAGGAGATAATGTGTTTGTATTGCATTTTAGAAAGGGAGGTTGATGAATGTTTAAGAAAATAGTCAACTTGAATCAACAAGTTGTATGTGAATAAATTGGTGTAATTAATAAATCAATTTAGTCTCTTATGCCTTTTGTAGAGTAAGTGATCTTCTCTTAGCCAATGAGGTTGTTTAAATTTTACAAGTTGGGTTGAGATTAGGAAGTGATTATATGGTTTGTGTAATTAATTAAATCCTTGTGAATTGAATTGCTAAAGTACATCGGTGTCACCTATCCTTTCATGAATGAATAAATGTGATTTGATGTTATTCTATCTTCAATGGTTTGAAAATACTATTTTGAGAACATATATGTTACTTTGTAGATCAAAGGATTACCTAACTTATGATCTTATGTGTACAATGGAAGACTAGGGTGTTGCATTATGGATGATTGTTGTATTCCTACATTATGTATTAAGGATTGTCATAAGTTCATGTGTTGAGAATGTATTTCTATTTAAGCATTTAGTTATAGAGAATATTATATGAGGAATAGATTCCTTAAGAGATATTGTATCTCAATTGATTTTATGATTGTTAGACTAGTTTTTCCCAAACTACGAAGTCTCTGCACCACGCGTACGTAGGCAAGGCCATCATGGATGAACCCCCGAGACATTAGGTCGGCCCTTAGGGCCTTAGGTTGTCACTTCATGGAATTAATTTTTGTGTAACTAATAATCACGTAGGACTAATGATTCTTTAGATATGTAGTATGAGACCTTTAGCCATGTAGAACCCAGAAGCTAAGCACATTTCCAATTGGCATATGGATGATCATCTGGCAACATGGTAAATGGGTATACATATGTATCATTTAAATTTGAAATATTTGCATCGAACATTTCAATTACGATGAATGTGATATACTCTATTATGTAATCTGAGCTTTACTAAGCTAAAATTTGTAAATTGTTTCCATCACACAATTAATTTCATTATTGTTATCTATCAATATTTTTAGAGATGAGCAAATTATAAAAAGTGTGGGTGTATGTGATTAATTAATGCATTTAGACTTAGATCAAGCCATGGTTATTTAGATCATGTGCGTGTGTAGTAATAAGTTCTATATATGGTTGAGTGTTGCTTAATTTCAATAATATAGTCATGTTATCCCTAGAGGTGTTAGTTAACTTGTTGAAAATAGATGATGTTATATTTTGTCATCATTACTTCTATAAATAAATAAATGTATGTATGTATGTATGTATGTATGTATGTATGTATGTATATATATATATATATATATATATATATATATATATATATATATATATATATATATATATATATATATATATATATATATATATATATATATATATATATTCCACCCTTTTATTCTGTTGTGGTTGACTTATCTCTAGGGTTGCATGGTGAGGCATTACATTTGGTATTAGAGCCAGGCTTCAACACTGGGATCTCTGGTTAAGGTTGTCGTCCATGTTTAGTTAAAGTAATTCTTTTTATGCATGTGATAGGAACTATTGTGTTGGATAACATGGTTTAATCTAAACACTTAGATTGATGTATTGAATAGATGATCATGATATTGAGATTCAACATCATGTGATACGTAGAAAAGTAGAGTGGAAAAAAATTGGAAAAGGGAAGGGGATAGAAAGTAATGTTATGATTTTGCAAAGGGAATCACATTGGTTATGGAAATAAATGTACTTATGGTAGTAATGAAATTGTGTATGAAAATATAATCTTCCCATGTAAATGTGGAAAACCAGTAACTGTGAATTGGTTGAGTGTTGTGAATACATCGTACATGCTTTGTGTGCCCATGGGATGGTGATATTGTTGCAAGTATGGGCCTAACCGGTGTTGTCATTGATGTCAACATACTCCTGTTGCATTAATGATAAGGATTGGATGAACTGTTTGCTGAGGATATTGAGAAAATTGGTCATATCAAGAACAATGAAGATAGTAAGGTAAAAGTCCAAGATAAGATGAGGATCAGAGGTTGTGGTTCAAAGGGTTTGTAGATATGTGCCTTGAGATGATCTAATAAAGATTTTAGAGGTCCGCATGAAGATCTGAAGAAGTTGTGGCCGCTCAAGTAAAACCAGTTTCAACAGGTGTTCAAAGGTGACAGAGTGATATAGACAGGTCCGGTGAGATCCAGAAATGCATTATCCTATTCTACAGATTTTAGGGAGTGTTAATCAAGTCTTTGTGAAATGTCAACTCAATTGGTTTGTGGTTTGAAGGTCCGCAAGCATCTATTCCTTTGTGATAGTGATGACAGACTATGTTCTTGAGGTTCCAGATGAAGGAGAGAAGGATTTCATTAAGTAGATTAAGTGTGGATGTTCTTGGTGATTCAGGCAAGCTTGTGGAGGTCATTGGATCATGTCCAGTTCGTGTTGGTGGTCCTCATTGGAGTTGGAGCTAGCAATTGAAGAATAACTTCTAGATGATGGTGTTCTTCCTAAGATTAGCCGATCGGATGAGTTACACATCTTGCAGATGTTCTTGTAGATGTTTTCCAACTTAGATGATTATTCCTAAGTAGATGTCTTGTATAAATAAGGAATTATAAAGTCATTTCAAAGTGTCTTATGGAGATGAGAGTGGGGTAGCGAGGAGGGAAGCGAAAGGTAGAGTAGAAGTATTGGGCTTAATGGAACTAATTCAAGCATGGTGAAGATGCTATTCTCTAGTTCATGTATGTGATACTATTTTGTAGACAGTGTGTCTCTTGTAGGCAGTGAGCCTCTTGTGAGAAGTGTGCTTAGGTAGTGAGCCCTAATTGGCATGTGCCATTTGGTTCTATCTATTCTTCTAACAAAGAATACAATCTTGGGTTAATCACCCAGTGGTTTTTCCCTTAACCAAGTTTTCCACGTCAAAATCTTGGTGTTCTATATGATAATCTATTTTTGCTCTTAATTTAATGCATTATGTTTCATAATTGATTTATCATTATGCTGCTAAATTGCAAAGTGGGTTTAAGTGTTTAATTAGAAGAAAGTTTTGTACAACTAATTCACCCCCCCTCTTAGTTGTCTGCCCTAAATCTAACAATTGGTATCAGAGCCAAGTTCCTCTAAAAAGAGCTTAACCACTTGAGGAGATCCAGGATGTTGTCCTACAAGAAAGATAGTCTAAAGTTTGATGGAACCAATTTCAATCTTTGGAAAAGTCGCATGAAATGTCACTTACAATGTATGAGAATGCAGTACTGGAACATGGATTCAACAAAGTATACTCCTCAGGGTGGTCCAAAAGTGCCAAATGAAATCACAGATGCTGAAAACAATCTGCGGACTATAGAAGTTGTTCTAAGCGCATTATCTGAATCAGAGCTTTCAAATGTTGTTGACCTACCAACTACTTTTAAGATTTTACAAAAACTAGGACTTTTGCATGAAGGAGACAAGTATGTTAAATGTGCAAGGTTACAGAGTCTGAAAGTGAAATTTGAAAATCTAAAGATGAGAGATGATGAAAATATCACTACTTTTATGCCAAGAGTAAATGAGATTGTCTGTGGCATTAGATGTGCTGGTGGAGTCTTAGATGAAGATGAGATTGTTGGCAAAGTTCTTAGATCCCTTCTTGCTTCTTATAAAATCAAAGCTACTGCCATTGAAGAATTCAGAGCCCATACAACTATCACAAAAGATCAATTGGTTGGTAAACTAGTTGCATTTGAAATGACTGAGTTTGGAGATGCCCCCCCAAAGACTGAATCAACATTTAAACCCAGTGCCTTTGTAAAAGGTAAACAAAGGTTTGATCTAGGAGAGAACTCTTCAAGAAAACTATCATGGTATGAAAAAGAGAGAAAAGACCTAGAAGAAGATTGAGCAAAAACTACTCAACTTGAAGCCCTTATTGTAAAAAGACTACCAAGAGGATCCAGTAAGTATGAAGAAAAACTACCTTTTAAGTGTTTTAACTACAATAAGATTGGTCATTTTGCCTCAAAATATCTAGAAAGATTCTCAAGGCCAAATCCTAACAGATCAAGGTTCCAAGAGAATTGTTACTATGTTCATGAAGAAGATGATGATGAAGGAGTAACAGATGATGAATTAGAGACAGGAAACAAATCTGGAAATGATTGGGTGTTTATTTCCATCAAGGAAGAAGATCCAATGCCCTCTGAATCTGTCAATCATAAAGTTGTAGAAAGAGCTCTGGCTACCCAAGTTGAAGAAAAGGATGATTGGGTCATAGACAGTGGATGCTCTCACCATATGACAGGTGACAAAAATAAGTTTATAGATTTGGAAAGGTATGAAGGAGGAGTGGTAAAATTTGGTGATAATTCTACTGGTAGAATCAGAGGTAGAGGAACTATTCTTTTGATGGAAGGAACAAAACTAGTAATGTACTATATGTTGAAGGATTGAAGCACAATCTTCTTAGTGTTGGACAGCTGGTGGCCAAAGGCTATGACCTCCAATTCAAGAATGGAAAATGCAAGATCTTTGAAAGTTCCAGAACAAAGATTGCATCCGGTACTCAAACTAAAGGTAATATCTTCCACTAGGTTGGTACTGGTAAAAGTTGCTTGTTTGTTCAAGTTGATCAAAGTTAGTTGTGGCATAGTAGAATGTGTCATATGAATTTTGATAATATCATCAAGATAAGTAATACTCAGGCTATAAGAGATCTTCCAAAATTAGTGAAACCTACAAATAGTTTGTGCAAAGAATGTCAGTTGGGAAAACAAAGCAGAGCCTCATTTAAAAGCAAGGAACAATCTTCTACCAGATTATTGGACTTAGTTCATACTAAACTTTATGGTTCGACAAGAATCAGGAGTGTGCAAGGTGATAGATAGTTCATGTTACTAATTGATGACTACTCTCGGATGATGTGGGTAACTTTTCTAAAAGAGAAATCAGAAGCTCTTGGAAAATTCAAAATTTTCAAGGCTATGGTAGAGAATGAAACATGATTAAAATTGAAATGTCTGAGGCTTGATAAAGGTGAAGAATTCACATCCGATGAGTTCGTAGAATTTTGTGAGAAGCATGGAATAAAGAGATAGTTGTCTACTCCTAGAACTCCATAGTAGAATGGAGTAGTTGAGAGAAAGAACTAGACCATCTAGGAGAATGATGATGGAAGGAAATGTTCCTCATATCTATTTGAGAGAAGCTATTAGCACTACAGTCTATAGTCTCAATCGAGTTTAAATCAGAAGCAATACTGGTAACACTCCTTATGAACTTTGGTTTGGCATCACTCGTACTATGAGCTAATTCAGAGTCTTTGGTAGAAAATGTTATATTAAAAGAGATGAAGATCTAGGCAAGTTTGATGCTAGAAGTGATGAAGGAATTTTCTTGGGTTACTCTACTCAAAGTAAAGCATACCAATGCTATAACAAGAGACTAAGAAAGAATATAGAAAGTACAAATGTGAAGGTTGATGAAGGAATTAAAAAACCCTCAAGGTTTTATGAATATGATGAAGATGATCAGAATGGTGTTCTGATCCAATGAGTCTAAGCCCCTTCTGAGATTCAGATCTAGATTGATCTGGTAAATCATGAAGAAGAGATAAGTTTGAATGAGCCTGATCAAGAATCAAAAGTGCAATAAACTCCCAAAGTTCCCAGGTATGTAAGACTAAACAACTCTAAAGATTAGATCATAGGTGATAAAAGCAAGGGTGTTCAAACAAGAAGAAGGATTGCTCAAGATTCAAATGAGTATTATCTGATTTCAAAGATTAAACCTAAGACAGTGAATAAATCTTGCAATGATGAAAACTGGACTAAAGCAATGGAGGAAGAGCTGATGCAAATTGAGAGAAATCACACATGGGATCTTGTTCCCAGACCTAGAAACAAGAATGTGATTGGAACAAAATGGGTCTTCTGGGACAAACTGAATGAAGTTGGTGAAGTAATCAAAAATAAAGCCAGATTGGTCTGCAAGGGTTACTCTCAAATAGAAGTAGTTGATTTTGAAGAAACTTTTGCTCCGGTGGCAAGAATTGATGCAATTAGATTATTTCTTGCTTTTGCTGCCTTCAAGGACTTCAAAGTATATCAGATGGATGTCAAGTCTTCCTTCCTGAATGGTGACTTGGAAGAAGAAGTATACATTTAGCAACCAGATGGATTTCAATTGTCTGATCATGGTGATATGGTCTGCAAGTTGAAGAAAGCACTGTATGGACTAAAGCAAGCTCCAAGAGCCTGGTATGAAAGATTGGATAAACATCTTTTGAAGATTGGTTTCAACAAAGGTACTACTGACAGTAATTTGTATTTCAAAATTGATCATGAAAATATCTTGATTGTTGAAGTGTTTGTTGATGATATCATTTTTGGAGGAAGAGATAGTATGTGTAAAACCTTTGCAAATGAAATGAAAAGTGAATTGAGATGTCCATGCTTGGGGAAACGAATTTCTTCTTGGGTCTACAAATCACTCAAACAAAGAAATGAATCTTCATTTCTCAGACCAAATATGTGAAAAAATTGTTGAAGAAATTTGGGATGGAAAACTCAAAGCCAATGAGTACTCCCATGGTAACTAGATGTACGTTGAGAAAGGATGATAAATCTCCCAAGGTTGATCAGAAAAAGTATAGGTCAATGATTAGAGGACTGTTGTATCTCACTCAAACCAGACCTCACATTATGAATGTTGTTGGTCTTGTTGCTAGATTTCAAGTTGATCCTAGAGAATCTCATGTCATGGCAATCAAGAGGATTTTTAGATATCTAAAAGGAAAAGTTGAGTATAGATTGTGGTATCCCAGAGATCATGATTTCTCTCTTCATGGATATACAGATGTGGATGATGAAAGAGTACCAATGGTGGAGCATTCTTTTTGGGGAAGAGATTGGTTTCTTAGCTAAGCAAGAAACAAGAGGCAATATCTTTGTCCACTGCAAAAGCAGAATATATTGCAGCAATAGGTAGTTGCACTCAAGTTTTGTGGATGAAGCAAATGTTAAGAGACATAAGAGTGGAGTATGAGGAGCCTATCACAATTTTTTGTGATAATTCAAGTGCAATAAATATATCTATGAATCTAGTGTTGCATTCAAAAACTAAACATATATCCATCAAGTTTCACTTTTTGAGAGAGCGGGTGAACAAGAATGAAGTTAGATTGGAGTTTGTGCCTTCCAAGGATTAGATTGTAGACATCTTTACTAAACCTCTACCTAAGGACTCTTTTGAGTATCTCAGGGAGAAGTTAGGGGTTATTACCCCTCCGGTGATGAACTAAGGTGCACTGATGTGCATCAGTCTAGTGGATATCATAGTCATATCTTGTGGTCCGGATTGATGATGGGGAGCTGCTACTCAGGGGGAGCAGCAAGTATGATTCTGAAGTGGTGGAATTGCAAGTATGTGCCCTTTGCCATTGATGTCAAAGGGGGAGAGAAGACATGTTAAAAATAAGTGGTTGCTAATCAAAGGGGGAGCAAGAAAGGAAGAGAAGACATGTGAATGATTGTTGCTGATAGGGGGAGTTGTGATAGTAAGGAGAAATTCTTGTCTTAATGGTCAAAACAATTTTTCACATCATATGTTGCCATCAATGACAAAGGGGGAGATTGTTGCAAGTATGGGCCTAACTAGTGTTGTCATTGATGTCAACATACTCTTGTTGCATTAATGATAAGGATTGGATGAACTATTTACTGAGGATATTGAGAAAATTGGTCATATCAAGAACAGTGAAGACAGTAAGGTAAAAGTCCAAGATAAGATGAGGATCAGAGGTTACGGTTCAAAGGGTTTGTAGATATGTGTCTTGAGATGATCTAGTAAATATTTCAGAGGTCCACATGAAGATCTGAAGAAGTTGTGGCCACTTAAGTAAAACTAGTTCTGACAGGTGTTTAGAGGTGACAGAGTGATACAGACAGGTCCGGTGAGATCCAGAAATGCATTATCCTGTTCTATGGATTTTAGGGAGTGTTAATCAAGTCTTTGTTAAATGTCAACTCAATTGGTTTGTGGTTTGAAGGTCCAAAATCATCTATTCCTTTGTGACAGTGATGACAGACTGTGTTCTTGAGGTTCTAGGTGAAGGAGAGAAGTATTTCATTAAGCAGATTAAGTGTGGATGTTCTTGGTGATTCAGGCAAGCTTGTGGAGGTCTTTGGATCATGTCCAGTTCATGTTGGTGGTCCACATCAGAGGCAGAGCTAGCAATTGAAGAATAACTTCCAGATGATGGTGTTCTTCCTAAGATTGGTCGACCGGATGAGTTACACATCTTGCGGATGTTCTTGTAGATGTTTACCAACTTAGATGATTATTCCTAAATCAATGTCCTATATAAATAAGGAATTATAAAGTCATTTCAAAGTGTGTCTTATGGAGACGAGAGTGTGGTAGCGAGGAGGGAAGTGAAAGGTAGAGCAAAAGTATTAGGCTTAATGGAACTGATTGAAGCATGGTGAAGATGTTATTCTCCAGTTCATGTATGTGATACTTACCATTTTGTAGACAGTGTGTCTCTTGTAGTCAGTAAGCCTCTTGTGAGAAGTGTGCTCAGACAGTGAGCCCTAATTGGCATGTGTCATTTGGTTCTTTCTATTCTTCTAACAGAGAATACAATCTTGGGTTAATCACCCCGTGGTTTTTCTCTTAACCAAGTTTTCCATGTCAAAATCTTGGTGTTCTATGTGATAATGTGTTTTTGCTCTTAATTTAATGCATTATGTTTCATGATTGATTTATCATTATACTGTTGAATTGCAAAGTGGATTTAAGGGTTTAATTGGAAGAAAGTTTTGTACAGCTGATTCACCCCTCCATCTTAGTTGTCTCCCCTAAATCTAACAGATACTAGGTATCCATCCATGGGGAATGTGTGTATTTTTGGTGTGGGATTACCCATACCATTACGTGTGTTTGTATGTTTGTTACCTGATTGAGGGCCAACCCTTGGATGGTTGAAAATATATATATATATACAAAAGAGTAACCAAAAGTTAGATTCATAGATTCTCTTCTTTTGGTTCTCTAGTCCCTTAGTCTGTGAAGGGGTAGTAGAAGTCACAAAGTTCCTTGGGCAGAGTGTACAGGTACGCTTATGATGGCGCAGAGCAGTCCCTCACTCAACAGAACTTGAGGAAATGTACTCACTACTTTCCCTTATGATGGATCAGGGTACTTGATCCATATGTGTTAACCTAATCCCCATAGTTTCTAAGCATATGGATGGTATTTCTTGGAGGATCATTTACCTTGTCTTCATGAAAGGTATGATATGCCACATGAGTTGTCAATTGGGGGCCGGGGTCTAGGACATGCATGGACAACCCAACTGGAACTATGTGATGACATGAGTCATCACTTGGGGGCCGGGGTCTAGGACCTACATGGATAACCCAAGTGAGACCATGTGCCCCATGTATATTTGAGTTTCAGCATGTGGAGGGTGATTTATTACCCATGTTGAGATAGATTCTGTATCTGCACATGTTCTGACATGATGCAATAGGTACGATGCCACACCCCATTGATGTTTCGACATAGTGTTGGTGATGATGTCATGTTGCTAATGGTAACGAGCTGGGCTCGAGGACACGATACCACGTGCATAGACAGGTGAAGGTGCACTATGAGATTGTGTTATAGCCTACTTGTGTGATGAGCGTAATGGGGCCTCACACACTTGTAGAGGGATACTCATTTTTTCTTTTGACAGTGTTTGGGTTGGTTAGCATATGGGTATGTCCTAGCCATGTATACCTCTAGCTACGGCGAGTACCTGTGTGTGCCTTTTCCATGAGGTGTCGCTATGCGGGGTGTGTTCTGTGCATGCCTACTTCTATGGAGCTACAAACATACTGCCATGCGGTATACTGCTAGTATGTGCCTTCTCCGACTGGCATATGGCCATGCTGTGCTGAGACGTGATGTGGGATGTGGCTGAGGTGCACATTCCATGTGGGTAGCCAAGGAGTGCATGGGCCACTTGGCTAGTCCATGCTGCATGACGACGCGATGTAGGGTGTAGCCGAGGAGTACACCCTGAGCCATGTAGATGGCATACTCACTCTATACCACATGAAGGCTATTTCTATATCCTGACTCTGATCCCTCCTTCCTCGTTGGCTAGCTAGTATCTAGTCACACAATGTTGTTCATTGCAATTTCAAAGATTGTGGACTTTCTTTACAGTTATTGATGATTTTCTATTGATTGTGATGGTTTAGCCACACTTTGTGACCTTATTTGCAAGTAACCCTCATTGTTACATTTGATTTAGTGTTGAAATTGCACGCTTTTCTTACCTTATTGTTAAAATTGATTTTTTTATTAAATCTTTCTTCATGAATTGGGTGGCTAAACTAGTTTATCTATATTGTTTTTTATGTCAGCCATGTGTCGTATTGTGATTCCTCTCCAAGGACGTATGAGGCAGACTAGACATAGGGAACCTTAAGGATGGGGGTATGTGAGGCTATTATACAGCAAGGACCCACTACCCACCTATGTGTGATGAGCATCTCTTGGAGGATAATCACCTTATACAATGAGAGAGAGGTTATTGTGGTCTTGATTGGATGGTTTCACCCTGTGTGTGTGGCCTAACACCAACAAACCACTGCGTGTGAGGTATGGATTATGTGAGATGGATATTGGCTCTTGGCTCATAGATTATGTAGCATGGATTAATATGTTATTTCTAGTATCCAGATGGACCCTTATGTAGCCTTGTGATGTGAATCCTGGTAATGTTATTTTGTGTGTATGTGAAGAATATATGGTAAATTATGAAAATTGTACTTATGAAATGATAAATTGTGTTTGGATTTAGTATGGTACAATAATTATAGTGAAGTATCTTGTTTGTAAATGATGGATAATTATTGGAAAATGTGTGTTTTACTTGTAAAAGTATGTTGATATGATGCAATCTGACCTACTAAGTGTTTAACAGTGAATTGGTAGAGGAGTTACAATTGTGGTGTATTTGAAATTGAATACTCTATATGCTTATGATATGAGAATTTCTACCAGTTAGGATTAAAAAAAAGAGTACATTATTTTCTTTACCCTGAAGAAATTGATTGAGTGTTAATGCTATCAAGTAAGGATTTTGAGTGGTTTATGTACTATGGAATCATTTTTGAAATGTAAATTTTGATTATGTTATTAATGTGACATTGGAAACTAGAAAGGTGGAGTATGTTTGAAATGGAGTATATAGGTTTATATTTTAAATCCTTGCCATAAGCAAACTAGTGTACATTATTTAATGAAAGGAATCAGCTTTGATGTTGGTACTAACATGTTATGTTTCTACCCTAGTTGCGACTTCCAGGAGGAAGTCCAGTTTTAGGGGGGAAGGATGTAATGCCCCTCCACTCTCACCATGGATGTGTAGGTAGTTGGCTTTGGAACTGGAGATGATGATAAATAATAGGGATATTTAAAGGTTTAAGTGAACACAATGAACGCTTTCTGTGATATCCTCCTGGTATGCATAATATCTCTCGTGATATATTTTACACTATTATGATCATTTGGGATAATCGATTTGATGCTCCTTGATATTTTGCTATTATATTGCAATCAGCTTCACGGATCTTCTTATGGATAGATAAGTTACTTGCATTGGATGACATGTGATAGATTGATATTGAGTATGACCATCTTGTGTATGCGAGAAAAGTAGCCAAGATCTTCTATGGTTTCTATATTAGAGGTATGTTAAACAATTCGTCTACCTCTACTAACATTTCCTTGGAAAATTATGCCAAACAGTTTATTATGTCTTTGCTAACACCTCTTTGAGAGATTATGTCCAATGGTTCATTTGCCCCTACAATTGCACTTTGAGACATGTTGTCAATAGTCCATTTTATTTCCAGAAATTGAGTAAACTTTTAGAGTCATTGCAGAACTTCATTAATTTGTTTTACTATGAAGATGTATTGATATTTTCAATAGGAATTGATCATATATGTGTTTTGCTAGGAGATATTATATTAATTAAAAAAAAATCTATTATTTTGTGATCGGCAACATCTATGTTTCTTATGGTTTTAATATGCAAGTATAAGAATTGCTTAGATTACATTTGATATGCTTATAGTCAAAATGTAGTTATAGATATAACGCCCATTCCTTCGAGTGAATTAATACTACATATTATACCACTATGCTATCATGTCCCATTATTAGAGTGATTCCAACACTTGTTTGATTTATTAATGACTCATTATCACCATTTTCTTTTATTAGTCTTTGTAATTGCTGGCGTTTTAAAACAAAATTGGTTTATCCAATATTGGCTTATCATTTTGTAACGGGGTCCAGAATTTGGGAGTGGTGGCATGATATCCTTGTAATGAGTACTGCAGCTCAAGCCATAACTATGAAGAGCAAATTTGTGAAAGGGGACACCCCCACTCTCATGGGTTGCGAATCCCTTCTCCCTTTGCTTCATTGGCATTCACAAGTCGCTTGGCTTGCTTAGGTAAGGCCAGGCCTTGGTCTTTGTCTATATCATAATATAATGATTCTATACTATTAAAACCAAGCACAAAACACAGCCAGGAGGGGATGAGATGATATATCTTACCTGGCTTCCTCTCCAAGTGCAGTTGCTGCCGTTGATAGTGGCAAAGGCGTTCAAATTAAAGAAATAAAAGAGCCAATAGTAGAATTGACCAAAAAATATAGAAGAGGAAAGAAGATCAACATCAAAGGAATTGGGCATCCTTATAGGAAGTAACGTAGATATTTGCTGAGGAACCTGGGTCTCTTGGCGTTATTGAGGTCAGTATCAACATATTTCGGATATAACTCTCTAGTTTTAGCTTCCTATGTTGTTAGGAATATCAGGAAACTAATTTGGCTGCAGTTTTAGCTTTGAAAAATAGAACCATTACTTATGAGTCTATCCGTAGTTTTATGCTCTGTATAACTGTGATAGCACGAGATATGGGAATTGGGGGTTTTAAATGAAATATGAGGCTCACAAACACTTATATGATAGTGGTTAGATACTAGACTAGAAGGAATAGATCTTAAGAGATATTTTACATTATTGGATATAAATCTATTAATTTAGGTCGCTGCGTCTCTTTGGCCCTGTTACATAGATGGTGCTTCTCATAATGAAGACTATTTATCTTGGTAACCTTGCAATTTCATTTGGCAAAAAGGTTTAGATACCTAAAATTTGAGTTGGTGAATAAGTGTGGTCAAAAGAGGAGTATCCATGTATGAATGAGCTGAGCACTAGTTTTCACTCTAGTCCCTTTAACTCTGCTCAGATGGATGGTACAAGTGTGTGGTCTATTAGAGCACGGCAAGCCTACTTTGTGAGTACATCAAGACCAGCTCCTACATGGGTCAAGCCTCATAGTATTGATGGTGTCTATCAAGTGACTCTGCACTGAGGCATGCAACAAGCCATCCTAAGACACAAGGGAAGTGTGTTTGTCATTAGAGGAGCCACTTGCTCTAAGTTCAGGTTGTACATAAGCTTACTCAAAAATCAAAATGGGAGGTTGTATTGGGCTCAAGATGTGTTGATGAATCTCAACAGTTCACCATGCTAATTTCTTAGAAAGCTTTGTATTATAAGTGCCTTTTGCCACTGAAGGGCAAAGTTCCCTTAAAATCACGGTATGCTATGGTGATACCTTGGGTTAGAAACTTAGAATATACATTTTGGCTTTGTCATAATAATAGTAGTTGCTAGCATTCCACACCCAAGTGTATGTGCTAGAATGGTTCTTTTCCCTTAGCCTCATGGTTACATTTTGTCTATTGCAGAGCATGCCCATGAGTTTGAAAACTGGACTGTTTCCTACATTCTCTTTCTTGTATTTAACAACTGTTGAGACATGGACCAACTAGGACTCAAACCTAGGACCTTCCATACATTGTTGGAGTGCTCTACCACTGAGCTACTAGCCCCTCTTGGACCAGTCCATCGTCAGTCTGGGTGTGGCTTATTTCCAACACCAACACCAACATCCCCCTTTAAGTCACACCTCTCATGTGCTTAGGGCTCCTAGCCTGAACCTGGCTCTGATACCATGTTGAGACATGGACCAGCTAGGACTCAAACCTAGGACCTTCCATTAGCTACTGGAGTGCTCTACCACTGAGCTATTGGCCCCTCTTGGACCAGTCCATCGTCAGTCTGAGTGTGGCTTATTTCCAACACCAACACCCCCCCTTAAGCCACACCTCTCGTGTGCTTGGGGCTCTTAGCTTGGGCCTAGCTCTGATACCATGTTGAGACATGGACCAGTTAGGACTCGAACCTAGGACCTTCCATATGCTACTGGAGTGCTCTACCACTGAGCTACTAGCCCCTCTTGGACTAGTCCATCGTCGGTCTGGGTGTGGCTTATTTCCAACACCAACACCAACAACAACATGAGTTGTTATTTCTTTCACTCGGATCCTTCCTCGAATCTTAGGACGTTGAAGATAAAACCTATAGATCATTATTTTTTTTTCGTATGCCTTTACACCAAATTCATTGGGTGTATCTTGCAATCATAACATTTCTAATAGATGAACAGCGCACACATATGCTTTCACAATTTTATTCATGTTGTTATACCATCCTTCCAAATGTAATTATTAAGCCTTATGGTTAGTCATTTTAGTTTAACAATTCTCCGACATCTAGATAGGCAACGATAGATTTGAATCAAATAGAAACATGCATATAATAGTGGTAATGATATTTGTGATATGATGCTACTATCTTTTATAAATGTGTTTGTTTGTTAATAGACCAGTTCTTTAACGTTGTGTCAGTTGGGTGGGGGTGAAAGTGTCTTGACTATTTAAAGTGAATTGTCTCTATTAGTATTTCTTGCTTCATGTAATAAATTCACATTTCTTATAACTATATGGATGTATGGTTCTACCTTTAGATTTAAACATGATCCTTAGGCCAACTTTTGCTAAAAATAATTCTAGTTGTAAATATAATATAATATTTAAACAATTTGTCATCTTTAAAACTTTTCACCCACTCTATCTAGGAGTTATGATTAAATTGAGAGTTAGATTTTCCAAGGCTACTTTAGAAATGTCAAATATTCATGTCTATATCAAATTTCTTTCCTCTAAGCATTAAGGTTTCTTTATCCTTATACGATTCTCTTAGTTTATAAAAAAAAACTTTCTTAATCTTATAATTCTAAATTCTTTCTAATATAACTATTCTATCATGTAAATAAAAGGTATATAGAGTAAGAATATGAATTTATTTTATATTTATGAATTTTAGGATAGTTTATGAATTTATCTTGTTTATATTCAGAATGAATTTATTTTGTTTATTTTATTATGAGTTTACCTAGTATTTATAATTAAATGCATAATGTTTGTATTAGTTTATTAATTCCTTAATAGATAATTCGTATGATAATTATGCCTTGGCATGAAGAAGGTTTATAATCATGGTATTGATGTGTGATTTTGATTATGATGAGAAGACATAATTATAGGAGATAATGTGTTCGTATTGCATTTTAGAAAGGAAGATTGATGAATGTTTAAGAAAATAGTCAACTTGAGTCAACAAGCTATATGTGAATAAATTGGTGTAATTAATAAATCAATTTAGTCTCTTATGCCTTTTGTGATGGTGACTGGTTGTCATTGATGTCAAAAAGGTTGGTTGATGAGTAGTCTTGCAAAGAATGTTTCAGGGATGCAGAATGGTTGAGAGATTTGTGTTTGATCTTGTGCAAATATTTCATGAATCCTTAATGTCTTGTGATGATCACATCATGTGGGTCTTGCAGATGGTGTTTGATCTTGTGCAAATATTTCATGAGATCCATGCTCCATGTTGTATGAACAAGTTTCAAAGTGTAGGTTGTGCTTCTGTCATAAGTTGAATTGTCTAATGCATAAAATCAGATGTCTTGGTACAGTCATGATCAAGTGAAAACTTGATTAGTTCAGTGTTGAGGATCAGGATCATCTATGATATTTATTGTCATTGGCATTGGTGATTGAAATTGTGTTCATGCTGTTTGAACACCTTTACACATTAAAATGTTTGTACCATGACAGAATAGTCAGAGGGATAACAATATTAATGATATGTGTTGGCTTTGTTTGATGTTGAGCTTCTTTTCATTATCAAGAGATTACTCTTATGGTGTCAATATACTTTGGATGTGATTATAATAAAGGTGATTAAGTATGAAGTTCTATCAAAATATGTTAGGATCATTTGAAAGTTCCTAAGACTCAATATTTAAAAAAAAAAAACAAATGGCTCTCATCTTTCTTGGAGCCTGTCATCCACATTATGTCACTTTTATTCTATTTGAGTGGTGACTTCTAATAATAGGTAAAGTCACTTAAGGTGACTTACCAAAGGCACCTTTATACATTGAAATTACCGGCCCCTCCTTATGGTTACCGGTGCTCACAGGTCGAAGAAATATGTTTGAGCGGGCTTTCTACATCGACGGTCATGGTTAAATTAGAATGTTGAGCGCCAAAACAAATCAAAGGCTGAGGTTTAAATAGTGATCTCCTCTGAGCATAGAATTTGAAGGGCCAGTGAACGTCAAAGCTATGTATAGTATGTTTTTAAAAAGACTGTTTATGGTATGTTTTTTGGAGCCCGATTAGAAAGAAAGTTTTCTTAGAAACATTACTTTGAAGATTTTTTTCTAAAACAAGAAGTAAATCACTCACGGGTATTAAGGAATTTTTTAGAAAAGAATTTTTTAATGAGAGTTTTCAAAGCAAGTTTATTTTGAAGATATTGAGTAGAGGGGTTTGCATGAAGATGAATAGTCTTATGCAAAATGAAGTTTTTTTTCAGGAAGTTGAAGGATCATTCTTGTGAACAAATTTTTGTAAAAAGTTTATGAAGAAAAAGTGAAAAGAATTAAAGACAATTTTTTTATGGTAGATTGATGCAAAACCTTGAAGAAAATTTTTGTTTATTGAAAACATTTTGAGAAAAGATTTTGAAGAAGATTTTATTTGAAATTTGCAGAAGTGATAAGATTATAATATCAGAGAAAATGAAAGGTCAAGTTTGTCATTTTTGCAGATGTCAAGGGTCAGAAAAATGTGTTGGGGTTTTGGTGGATAGATATCATTTTATGTAAATAAGGAGGAGATTGATTATTTTTATGAAGAGATTTTATTTTTCTCTTTCAAGGGCAAAATTTATTGAAGGTTAAATGACATTTTTGTATAAGATTCTTTTGCAGGAATATGAAGGATCTTGCAAAGTTTGAAGATGGATTTGAAGAGGTCAGATTTAAAAATGCAAGAATATCAAGGAATATGAAAAGATTTTTCTGTGCAGGTGAAAGGTTATTCAATCTGTATAAAATGGTTTTTCAGGTACATTGAAATGTGTGTGTGGGTTTATGAAGAAGACATAGTTGAAAAACACAGATGATGAGAGATTGAATACATATAATGTGTGTCAAGGTCATACGGATTAATGATTTGATGATACAAATGACAAATTTGTAGAGTAGAAGAAATATTGAATCAAGCTTTGATTGCAGTGATTGATAAAAGATTGATAGAGATAATTTGCAGAGAAAATTGTTTATAGAGATTTGTATATGGAGCTTGTTTGCAGTAAAAGAAAATGGTCTTGATTTGAAAATCAAACAGGAGGTATAAGGTTGTATACAATGGTGCAAATCCGATTGAAAAGCAATCATGTATTGCACACAAAGATTGATGTTTTGTTAATAGGCATTGTATTAGCCAGTGAGGCTTATAGGTCAGTGTGACCTTAATATTTGTCAGTGAGACAATTTGTATTGCTAGTGAGGCATGTTTTCAGTTAAGCCAGTGAGGCACTTCATGAGTGGTTTTTCTACCCCTGAGGGTTTTCCACTCGGTAAAAAGGTTGTGTCTTGATTTCTTCTATGTGTGTGCATATTATTGGTTTGATCATGTTTTGTTTACATCTGTTATTGTAAGTCTTGTGCATATAAACTCAACAAATCATTAATGTATTCCTTTCCATCTGTTCTGTAAGAGATAGCTTGCAAAATGTTGTAAAATGTTTGAAAATTAATACAACACTGATTCACCCCCCCTCTCAGTGTTGTTCGGACTCCTACAATTGGTATCAGAGCCAGTTTCCCTTCTGCAACTTAATCAGCTTGGGTAGGTTCTGCGTTTGGAGTTCAATGGGTAAGTGCAGGAGAAATAAGAACATGACAAATGTTAAGATTCTTTCTAATCAGAAGACACAAAAGACATTATCAAATTCAGATGTTGATATAGAGTCAGTTGATAAAGATGTTCTCCATGTAAAGTCTGATATTATCTTAGAAGAAAAGGTTTCAGATGTTCCTCAGTTTGATGGTTCAAATTTTTCAGTTTGGTATGTTAGAATGCAAGTATATTTATCCTCATTAGGATATGATGTTTTAATGTCAGTTGAGAATGGTTATTCTGCAAATAACAAAGAGGCTCTTAAATGCAATCATTTAGCCAAGAGGGTTATTTTATCTGGTTTATCTAATGATATTTCTTGTAATATTGTGCAGTGTGCAACAGCTCAGGATATCTAGAAAGAACTGATAAGAATTTATCAAGGTAATGATAAAGAAGAAAATAATTTGATGTCTAATGAAAATGACTATGAAAGGAAACTTTCAAATGAAGAAATTGAAGTTTAATCTGATTTAGAAGAAGCCAGCAGCACAAGTGATGATGATGAAGAAGATTGTGAAATTGATATGGAAGGAGAGCTTATATATGCCCTGAGTGAGCTCAAGAAGTATAAGAGAGAGAATCAGAAAATAAACTTGCAGCTGCAACAAGAAAGAGAATCTAAAGTCAATGCTCTTTCAGAACTTGAAATTTTATCTATAGATCTTGAAGAGGCCAGATGTCAAATTATAAGTTTAAAGTCATATATTGATGATTTAGACAAACTAATTGATAGACTAAAGACAGAAATTGAAGAAGCTAAGAGGATTGCTGATGTTTCAATATCTGACCTTGAAGTTACAAGGATTGAGAATCTAAAACTAGAATCAGAAATAGTCTCTTTAAGAAAGGAATTAGAAAAGAATCTGAAATTTGAAGAGAGCACAAGTAGGTTAAATAAGATGCTTGGTAAACAAAAACTATATGGAGATACCACTGGACTTGGTTTTGAAGGAGAATGTTCAAAAGCTAGAGAGACTCCCAGAAAGAAGATTGATTTGAATGCTGCCACTGAAAACAAAATGCATAATCAAAGAAGAAGAAATTTTAAAAAAAATGCTCCTGTTAGACAAGCATACTTGTACAGGTATAATTATTCTTTTAATGGTCATTGTTATGCTTGTAATCAATTTGGACACAAATCAATTAATTGCAGAAGGAATACTGATATTGTTTGTTACAAGTGCAATAATATTGGACACATTCAAAGAAACTGTAAAATGAATAGAATGTTTGATCCTACATGGAAGCATAACATAATTGCTCAGGAGATGACAAAAGGGTACTATCAGTCATTTGGTTATGATTATAACATAGTATGTTATAATTGCAAATCTTTTGGTCATAAAGCTCATAGTTGCAGAAAAACATCATTTAATTTGACAGGTTGGAAATGGAAAGAGACAGAAAAGATCTGGAGGAAGAAAGCACCTGTAAAAGTGTGGAAGCAAAAATAGAGTCATGAAAAGGTAAATCCCAAACTTGTGCATCTTGTACAAGTTACATCATCAATTGCATAACAGATAGCATGATGTGAGGGGGAGTTGTTCTTGTACTATTTTTCCCCAAGAAGTTACAGGAGGATCAACTGATGTTTATCTATGTGATGAACTTGTTTTGTTTATCATGCTTGCTTGATAATGTTTCTGATGTTTTTGAGTTTCAGTGTATGACAGTGATACAGGTGTTCATTGGCTTATTATGATTTCAAGGTACTGAAAAATTGTTTCAGGAGTTCAAAATGCACAAATTGTTCTTGATCATGTTGTTGATTACAAAGGTTGAATTATCATGATATTGCAATCCAAAGTGTTTTGGAAAGTGTTGTTGCAATAATATCTTGTTTTGAATGATGAAGTCAAGAGGCAAGAGTTCTTGTTGATTACAGTATGTTTCGGATATGATTATGTATATATCAGTTTTCTCAGAGTGTTGTATATCAGATTTGACAGTATAATATGTGCAGGAACAACAAGATGGTCTGTCAAGAAAAGGTGTCAGAATATGCAGGATGATAGTTCATATCAGGAAATCAGTTTGATGATTATATCTATTACTTTGTTGTGTATTGTTTTATGACATGTACCTTGGAGCTTTTAGGTGATTTGAAGATAGTGTCTTTCTAATTAATTTGGTTTAGAAAGGTTGGTTTAAATTGTGTGGTGGTTTCAGGTATGAGCTTCAAGTTATGACAATCCAGAGTTTCTTATGACATTGATGGTGAATCTTATTTTTCTTCAAATCGGAGGCAAGTAATGGTCTTATCAAAAATGGTCATCTTGACATCTGTGTGATGAGGGGTCTACATGATTTTTGCCTACAAAATTGTTCATCAAAGAGTATTGGTATATTTATGATTTTCTTTGGAAAAGTGTTCAGAAGGTTGATTGTCAGTAAATGAATGGTATACTTCAGGTTGATATGCTGCTTCAGGATTTATTCAGGAAGTGGATAAGTGTTGAGTTGAGTTGAGTTATGTTGGTTAATCTTGTCAGTGTTTATCAATGGTACTTCTGAGTACTGATTTGTTTGTGAACTTTAACACATGGGAGATCTTGGAGATTTGTTGTTTCAGGTCAAAAAGGTCGTTGATTGAAGAAAAACTATATGTTTTGAAAGTTTGTGATGTTATCAGGAGTGTCTCAGTCTTCATCTTCATAGTGCTTTTGTAATAAGAAGTGGTGTTGTGCTTCAGATCTTTCTGCTCTCAAGTTTGAAATGTTAATGTTCAAAATTAGTTTAGCAAAATTGCATTCAGTGCCTCCAATACTTTGAAAGACAAGTGATTCTAGTTTGTAAACAGGAGTTTAACATCTTTCAGTGGAGTTATTTTCTCAGGGGGAGATAATTGTCTTGTCATCAGATGTCAAAAAGGGGGAGAAAGATAAATTGCATTAGGTGGTTTTGCCATCAATGACAAAGGGGGAGTTTGATGGTGACTGGTTGTCATTGATGTCAAAAAGGTCGGTTGATGAGTAGTCTTGCAAAGAATGTTTCAGGGATGCAGAATGGTTGAGAGATTTGTGTTTGATCTTGTGCAAATATTTCATGAATCCTTAATGTCTTGTGATGATCACATCATGTGGGTCTTGCAGATGGTGTTTGATCTTGTGCAAATATTTCATGAGATCCATGCTCCATGTTGTATGAACAAGTTTCAAAGTGTAGGTTGTGCTTCTGTCATAAGTTGAATTGTCTAATGCATAAAATCAGATGTCTTGGTACAGTCATGATCAAGTGAAAACTTGATTAGTTCAGTGTTGAGGATCAGGATCATCTATGATATTTATTGTCATTGTCATTGGTGATTGAAATTGTGTTCATGCTGTTTGAACACCTTTACACATTAAAATGTTTGTACCATGACAGAATAGTCAGAGGGATAACAATATTAGTGATATGTGTTGGCTTTGTTTGATGTTGAGCTTCTTTTCTTTATCAAGAGATTAATCTTATGGTGTCAATATACTTTGGATGTGATTATAACAAAGGTGATTAAGTATGAAGTTCTATCAAAATATGTTAGGATCATTTGAAAGTTCCTAAGACTCAATATTTAAAAAAAAAAACAAATGGCTCTCATCTTTCTTGGAGCCCGTCATCCACATTGTGTCACTTTTATTCTATTTGAGTGGTGACTTCTAATAATAGGTAAAGTCACTTAAGGTGACTTACCAAAGGCACCTTTATACATTGAAATTACCGGCCCCTCCTTATGGTTACCGGTGCTCACAGGTCGAAGAAATATGTTTGAGCGGGCTTTCTACATCGACGGTCATGGTGAAATTAGAATGTTGAGTGCCAAAACAAATCAAAGGCTAAGGTTTAAATAGTGATCTCCTCTGAGCATAGAATTTGAAGGGCCAGTGAACGTCAAAGCTATGTATAGTATGTTTTTAAAAAGACTGTTTATGGTATGTTTTTTGGAGCCCGATTAGAAAGAAAGTTTTTTTAGAAACATTACTTTGAAGATTTTTTTCTAAAACAAGAAGTAAATCACTCACGGGTATTAAGGAATTTTTTAGAAAAGAATTTTTTAATGAGAGTTTTCAAAGCAAGTTTATTTTGAAGATATTGAGTAGAGGGGTTTGCATGAAGATGAATAGTCTTATGCAAAATGAAGTTTTTTTTCAGGAAGTTGAAGGATCATTCTTGTGAACAAATTTTTGTAAAGAGTTTATGAAGAAAAAGTGAAAAGAATGAAAGACAATTTTTTTATGGCAGATTGATGCAAAACCTTGAAGAAAATTTTTGTTTATTGAAGACATTTTGAGAAAAGATTTTGAAGAAGATTTTATTTGAAATTTGCAGAAGTGATAAGATTATAATATCAGAGAAAATGAAAGGTCAAGTTTGTCATTTTTGCAGATGTCAAGGGTCAGAAAAATGTGTTGGGGTTTTGGTGGATAGATATCATTTTATGTAAATAAGGAGGAGATTGATTATTTTTATGAAGAGATTTTATTTTTCTCTTTCAAGGGCAAAATTTATTGAAGGTTAAATGATATTTTTGTATAAGATTCTTTTGCAGGAATATGAAGGATCTTGCAAAGTTTGAAGATGGATTTGAAGAGGTCAGATTTAAAAATGCAAGAATATCAAGGAATATGAAAAGATTTTTCTGTGCAGGTGAAAGGTTATTCAATCTGTATAAAATGGTTTTTTAGGTACATTGAAATGTGTGTGTGGGTTTATGAAGAAGACATAGTTGAAAAACACAGATGATGAGAGATTGAATACATATAATGTGTGTCAAGGTCATACGGATTAATGATTTGATGATACAAATGACAAATTTGTAGAGTAGAAGAAATATTGAATCAAGCTTTGATTGCAGTGATTGATAAAAGATTGATAGAGATAATTTGCAGAGAAAATTGTTTATAGAGATTTGTATATGGAGCTTGTTTGCAGTAAAAGAAAATGGTCTTGATTTGAAAATCAAACAGGAGGTATAAGGTTGTATACAATGGTGCAAATCCGATTGAACAGCAATCATGTATTGCACACAAAGATTGATGTTTTGTTAATAGGCATTGTATTAGCCAGTGAGGCTTATAGGTCAGTGTGACCTTAATATTTGTCAGTGAGACAATTTGTATTGCCAGTGAGGCATGTTTTCAGTTAAGCCAGTGAGGCACTTCATGAGTGGTTTTTCTACCCCTGAGGGTTTTCCACTCAGTAAAAAGGTTGTGTCTTGATTTCTTCTATGTGTGTGCATATTATTGGTTTGATCATGTTTTGTTTACATCTGTTATTGTAAGTCTTGTGCATATAAACTCAACAAATCATTAATGTATTCCTTTCCATCTGTTCTGTAAGAGATAGCTTGCAAAATGTTGTAAAATGTTTGAAAATTAATACAACACTGATTCACCCCCCCTCTCAGTGTTGTCCAGACTCCTACATTTTGTAGAGTAAGTAATCTTCTCTTAGCTAATGAGGTTGTTTAAATTGTACAAGTTGGGTTGAGATTAGCAAGTGCTTATATGGTTTTGTGCAATTAATTAAATCCTTGTGAATTGAACTGCTAAAGTACATCGGTGTCACCTACCATTTCATGAATGAACAAATGTGTTTCGATGTTATTCTATCTTCAATGGTTTGAAAATACTATTTTGAGAACATATAGGTTACTTTGTATTTTGATCTTGTGTGTACAATGCAAGACGAGGGTGTTGCATTATGGATGATTGTTGTATTCCTATATTATGTATTGAGGATTGTCATAAGTTCATGTGTTGAGAATGTATTTCTATTTAAGCTTTTAGTTATAGAGAATAATATTTTATGAGGAATAGATTCCTTAAGAGATATTGTATCTCAATAGATTTTATGATTATTAGACTAGTTGTTCTCGAACTACGAAGTCTCTGCGCTATGCGTACGTAGGCAAGGCCATCATGAATGAGCCTCCAAGACATTAGGCCGGCCCTTAGGGACTTAGGTTGTCACTTCATGGAATTGATTTTTGTGTAACTAATAATCTTGTAGGACTAATGATTCTTTGTATACATATATATAATTTAAATTTGAAATATTTGTATCTAACATTTCAATTAAGATGAATGTGATATACTCTGTTATGTAATATGAGCTTTACTAAGCTAAAATTTGTAAATTGTTTCCATCCCACAATTAATTTCATTATTGTTATCTATCAATATTTTCAGAGATGAGTAAATTATAAAAAGTGTGGTTATATATGATTAATTAATGCATTTAGACATAGATCAAGCCATGGTTATTTAGATCATGTTCATGTAGTAATGAGTTTTGTATATGGTTGAATGTTGCTTAAATAATGCAGTCATGTTATCCATAGAGATGTTATTTATCTTGTTGAAAATAGATTATGTTATATTTTGTCATCATTACTTCTATATATATATACATACATATATATATATATATTCCTCCCTTTTATTCATCTATGGTTGACATATCTCTAGGGTTGCATGGCGAGACATTACATTCCAAATCCTAATCCATCAACCAAATACTCCTTGAAGAATCTTCTCAAAAGAATATTAGTGAAAAATGAAAGCAAAATCAAAGCTATGGAATCCTCCAAATCTCCTACTTCTCCAAGACCACCATGTAATCCAATGCCTATCCTTGAGGCTACCCCAGAACCATCACTATGTAACCTCATCACCCACCTACCCAACCCTAATCCTAATCCTACAACATCTTCCATCATTATCCATCCATTATATTATCTACCTCATGCCTCTCCTAATCCATAAACCCCTAAACTCACGAAAGATATCATCCAATGGCTATTGGCAAGGAATCAAACACCATCATGCATTTAAAAGGCTCCTACCATAAGTGCAAGTCAAGAACCATCATGTAGCTATGTTGAAGAGCCTGTCCAAGAACTTGTCACATCCATCCAAGTCACTTCCACTTCCATGCAAACACACAAGCTATGTCAAGAGTCAAATCCAAAGCATGTGGAAACATCAACCTCCTATCCTAATGAAGATCTAAGCATTTCATCTAATCACATCTCTAATCTATTCCCATCTAGTAATCAACTTATCTACACCAACCCTGTTACTTCTATCACAACACCCCTCATTGATCCCACACGATCTTCTATCACCTCTTTATCATTCCCCATTGATCCTCTACGGCCACCTACCAAGCCCATTCAAAATCTATCCTCATATCCACTTGCACAAAGCAACTTCATCTATGGTGGCTCTCTGGTAGGAGGTGAACAACTTTCATCCACCACGGTCTATCTTTCCCCAACAAATAATGGACTCATTTCTTGTTTCCAAATAATCGAACATCTCATTGTATGTTGGATACTTCAAAACATGAACTATCAATGTATCTTAAAGCCCATCCACACTAAATTCCATAAAGGATCGCATGGCCTTTGCTATACATCCCAAGGAAAATAATCCACCCACACACCTCATAAAGTCAATCTTTATAATCTCAAACCCAGTGCACCTCATCACACCTCCAAATCATATGTCACCATCCATTCTCCATCATCCTATCATTTGCAAAAGCATGTGACCACACTTCTCCCTCCATCAACTTTACCTCCACTCCTTCCAACTCCTCATATCCCTATCCTCAAATCCACTTTACCTCCACTACTCCCAACTCCTAATATCCCCATCCTCTAATCCCCTCATCCCTTCATCCACAAGTCCAATAATCCCCCCATCCACACATCTCGCTCCCTTAAACTGTTGAAAAGTGATATACAGCTGAGAGGGGGTGAATCAGTTGTAACCAATATTTCAAAACCATTAACACATCAACCAATTAACACTAAATTTGTATCTTAACCATAAAAGCATGAAAATAGGAACTTAAACACTTTCACGCATTCAACATAGGAGACACCAAATTTTTATGTGGAAAACCCCATAGGGGAAAAACCATGGTGAGTGTTAGCTTACAATATAATATGTTATAACAATGCTGAAAATTAGAGGTTCACTGCCTTAGGGCTCACTACCCAAAATGCTCACTGTAAGAAGAGGTTCACTACCAATGCGGTGGCTCACTTCCTGTGGGTTGCTCACTGCCAAAATTGGTGAACTAAAATAGTAGCATCTACACTATGCCAAGGTTTAGTTTCATTGAAGCACAATAAGTATCCTCTGCTCTGCTATGCTTTTATAATTCACAATTATCTTTTCATTTTTGCATCCATACATCAATTCATGACTTCATTTCATGTTTTTATACAATTCATCAACCCTGGAATTTACATCAAGGTCGGCATTACAATCATCAACCATTGGAACAATCTCCAAGGTCATAAAGCATACATACATACATTAAGATAGGTCTAGACCTAAATCAATTAGGGGAGAAGAGAAATGAATGTGAATCACTCCAAGCCTTAGCTGGGACTCAAATGCAATCTTCCACGCAACGCCATGCTTCCACAATCTTCAAATCATAATTGCAACTAGTGAGAACACCCAAGTCAGCCAAGACTAGAGTTAACACTAAATCTTTCAGGAACACGCTTCATTCACGATCGAGATTATACTTTGCGGGTCAATAAAAAGGTAGGAACATGATCAAGAGACTCCCACAAGCATGTTACAATCACTAAGAACATCCACACAACCTTTGCACACTTTATCCATAAGATTCTTCAAACTGGAGCACTTGAACACTACCGTCGGCCACTGTCATAAAGAAAAGATCGCTTGTGGAGCACCAAATCACAAACCATTTGAACTGAAGGCACATAACATCATCACAAACTTAATTCTAGGACCACAGACTATGAAACTTAAATGCAGAGCAATGTAGAGAAGAATACATTCTTCTTGTCACCATTAAATACACAAAAAAAACAAATTTTAATCTGGTGAACAAAATTCACTCAAATCTTCACACCGGAGGCTCAAACTTGAAACATAGAATCTATAAGCATCCCTTAACATTACTTACAATCCATAGGAAAAAGATATTCAATCTACAGGATATGCAGAACAAAACACTACACTGCTCTAGTGGATAAAGCAATTTTGCATTTTGTACTATTTCCTCAAATACTTGTTCAGACTTATTCAAATGACATTCTTAGGTGTTGACATCAATGACAACCCTTACTACTTATACTTGTAACAATCTCCCCCTTTATCATTGATGGCAACACATGATGTGAAAAACCATTAAGACATATAATCTTGCTTTGCTTCTTTACTCCTCCTCACTTGATGTTTTCTCTGTCTACAACTTTCTTCCTTAGGTTTTTCACATGAACTTCTATCCCGCTTTGACATCAATGGCAAAGGGTGCCAA
Source organism: Cunninghamia lanceolata (assembly GCA_027924645.1). Lineage (NCBI taxonomy): Eukaryota > Viridiplantae > Streptophyta > Pinopsida > Cupressales > Cupressaceae > Cunninghamia > Cunninghamia lanceolata. The sequence continues at coordinate 6,463,847 of BSBN01001807.1, forward strand.
ACCTTTTCTTTCTCTTTACTGCACAACTCTTCCTTTCATAAACACTGCAACACTTACTGATCTTTATTAGGAACTCATATCAACAACTTCTACCTGCTCGCCTTGAGAGGTAGTCTTCAAAACATCAATCTAGATCAAAAGATGTAACTTTAGTCACCACTAGAGTGATGCATTCCTTATGCATCTTAGTTTAGAGCACGAGGGGTAGTAACCCCTAACTTCTCCCTGAGATACTCAAAAGTATCCTTAGGCAGAGGCTTAGTGAAAATATCTACAATTTGATCCTTTGTAGACACATACTCCATCTTTACTTCATTTTCTATTACCTATCCTCTTAGAAAGTGATACCTTATTGGTATATGCTTTGTTCTTGAGTGCATCACTAGATTCTTTAAAATGTTTATGGCACTTGTATTGTCACAAAAGATTGAAATTGGTTCTTCATAAAAACCCTTATGTCCTTCAATATTTTCTTCATCTAGAGCACTTGAGTGCAACAACATGCTGTAGCAATATATTCTACTTATGTAGTAGACAAAGAAATTGATTCTTGCTTCTTGATCAGCCATGAAACCAATCTGTTACACAAAAGGAAAGCACCTCCACTTGTACTTTTTCTGTCATCAACATCTCCAGCCCAATATGCATTTGTATAAGCAATGAGAGTGAAATTAGTATCTTTGGGATCTGACAGTGCTTATTTTGAAGTCCCTTTTAAATATCTCATGATCCTCTTAATTATCATCACATGTTTGTGATCTTCTTGAAATCTTGCCACAAGACAGACTGCATGCATTATATCAAGTCTGGTGTGTGTTAGATAGAGTAGTCCTCTAATCATAGACCTATATTTTTTTTTATCAGTCTTAGATGATTCATCCTCCTTGATCAACTTGCAACTAGTTACCATGGGAGTACATACTCCTTTAGAATCCTCCATTCCAAACTTCTTCAATAATTCTTTCACATACTTGGACTGAGAAATGAAAATTCCTTTTTCTAATTGAGTAATTTGCAGTCCTAAGAAGAAATTCATTTCACCAAACATAAACATCTCAAATTCCTTTTGCATTTCCTCTTTAAATTTTTTCCTTTTGTATTTCCTCTTTAAATTTGTTACACATACCTTCATTGCCTCCAAATATAATATCATCAACAAAGACTACAACAATTAGAATTTGATCATTATTGATCTTGAAATAGAGACTACTGTCTACATTACCTTTGTTGAACCCTAATTGTATCAAATACTTTTCCAACCTTGTATACCAGGCTCTAGGAGCTTGCTTGAGTCCTTACATGGCTTTCTTTAATATGCACACCATGTCACTTTTGTCTGATAGCTGGAATCCTTCCGATTGCTCAATGTAAACTTCTTCTTCTAGTTCTCCTTTCAAGATGGTAGACTTCGCATCCTTCTGATACACCTTGAAATCTTTGTGAGTAGAAAAAGCTAAAAACATTCTTATGGCTTCAATTCTTACCATAGGAGAAAAAGTTTCTTCAAAATCTATGCCTTCAACCTAAGAATATCCTTTGCATACCAATCTTGCTTTGTTTCTTACCACTTCACCATTTTCATTCATCTTGTTTCTGAAAACCCATTTTATTCCAATCACATTTTTATCAGCAAGTCTAGGAACTATTTCTTGATTTTGATTTTTCTCTATCTACATCATCTCTTCTTCCATGGCTTTTACCCAAATTTCATTTTTGCAAGCTTCACTTATAGTTTTAGGTTCAATATGTGAAAGCAAATAGTAGTTCACTTGTGCTTCTACAACTCTTTTCCTTATCAATACCCCTTTGCTTTTGTCATCAATTATTTGATCTTTAGAATGACTAATCCTCACATACCTGGGAGTCTTAGCAGCACTTTCCTGAACCTTTTCTTCTTCACCATTTTCTTCTTCAACTTGACTATCCTTTTGTTCCTGTTCCACCTTTTCTTTAATGATTGTGACAATAGGTTCGTCTAATTCATAAACTCCCAAATATGATGTTATTTCTTTGTCGTCATCAACTTTTACATTAGCACTTTCAATGACCTCCTTCAATCTCTTATTGTAGCACTGGTAGGCCTTACTTTTAGTAGAGTATCCAAGGAAAATGCCTTCATCACATATAGCATCAAACTTGTCTAATTCTTCATCTCTTCTGATATAACATTTGCTTCCAAAAACATTGAAATATTTCACTATGGGAACTCTTCCATACCATAATTCATAACAATTTTTAGTGCCATTACCTTTAACATGGACTCTTTTTTGAATGTAGACAATAGTGTGTATAGCTTCTCTCCAATACACTTCTGGTAGGTTTGCCTCTATCATCATTGACATAGCAGCCTCTTGAATTATCTTGTTCTTTCTTTCAACAACTCCATTTTTCTCAGGAGTCCTAGGAGCATACAACTTTCTCTTTATCCCATGCTCTTCATAGAAAATGTTAAATTCATTTGATGTAAACTCACCTCCACTATCAAACCTTAAGCATTTGATCCTTAGTTCTAACTCATTCTCAAGTATTTCCTTAAAAGCTTGAAGTTGTCTAGTGCTTTTGATTTCTCTTGTAGAAAAGTGACCCAAGTCATTCTGGAATAATCATCAATAAGAAAATAAAGTACCTGGCTTCTTGTTAACTCCTTGTTCTTTTAGGACCACATAGATCTATATGCACTAGCTCAAGCAATCCAGCAGAAAATTGTTCTTTGCTCTTGAAACTTGTCTTTGTCTATTTTCCCAGTTGACATTCCTTGCAAATAGTATTGGTAGGCTTCACCAATTTAGGTAAATCTCTCACATCTTGTGCTGAGCTTATCTTCACCAAGTTATCAAAATTGATATGACACTTCATTCTATGCCACAACCAACTCTCATCTATCTGAGCCAACAAACAACAATTATCAGTTCCCCTCAAATTATAAATATTACCTCTAGTTTTCTTACCAGTTATAATCACTATTCCTGAGCTTTCCATGATCTTGCATGCATTGTCCTTGAATCTCAGATCATACCCTTTATCACACATCTAACCAACACTTAAAAGATTATGCTTTAGACCTTTCAAATAGAGAACATCATATGTATTATGTTTGACATCAAAAGGAATAGATCCTCTTCCATAGATCTTACCAGCTCCATTATCTCCAAATATAACCAATCCACCATCATACTTTTCCAAACTTACAAACTTACTTTTGTCACTGGTCATATTATGTGAACATCCAATATCAATGATCCATTCATCCTTATCCTTCTCAACCTAAATAGACAGAGCACTTTCTTCCCCAAGTTTTCCTTCCTTCACATAGCTAGTAGGATTAGTAGACACAGGTTCTTTCTTAATAGAAATAAACAAGTAATCATTTTCACTAGTACTATTATCATCAAACTCATCATCTGTTACACCATGATTATCAAGATCTCTTACATAATAGCATTTCTTGATAATTCTTGGTCTACTTTCAAATTTCTTCTTACCTCTTTCAATTATCTCCAAACATTTGGATGCATAGTGACCAATCTTACCACAAGAAAAGCATTTGAATGGTAATTTGCCTTTGTATTTATCAAAACCTCTTTGCATCATGTCCGCAAAGTTGGCTTCAACCTCATCTAGGTCATCATCAGATTCCATAGCATATTTCTGAGCTCTTGAAGTCTTTTTTGAAGTATTGGATTTGAAACCAATCTCAATCTTTGGTAGAACATCACCAAACTCCCTCATTTCAAAATTTGTAAGCTTTCCAAGCAACTAATCCTTTGAAATATTTTTCATAGTCATAACCTCTTCAATTGTTGCCACCTTGTGACTATAGGATTTAGGTGAAGACCTAAGAATCTTCAGTACAATCTCATCTTTGTCGATAATTCCTCCAAGACCTTTGATTATATTGACAATTTCATCAACCTTTTGCATGTAGATTGTTATGTTCTCATCATCACTCATTTTCAGGCCTTCATACTTTGCCTTCAAGTTTTGAAATTTTGCACTCTTCATAGAATCATCTCCTTCATACAAAATTTTAAACTTTTCCCAGATCTCATGAGTAGTTTCCAGATCCATAACTTTAACCAACTCAATGTTGGATAAAGCACTTAATAGAGCATCTCTAGCCTTTCCATTAAACTCATACTATTTGACTTCATCTTCATCTGCTGGTCCATTTTAAGGAATAATATATTTTTTCTATACCATTTTCCAAACATTTTAACCAAGTGAAATGAGATAACTTTTCACTCCTACCTTCCATATAGCATAATTCATTCCATTGAACTACGATGACTCCTTTCTGTGCACCATTTCAGATCTACCTCATGCTGTTAGACTCTTTACCAAGGAACCCTCACTCTGATACCAATTGTTGAAAAGCACAATACAACTAAGAAAGGGGTGAATTAGTTGTAACCGATATTTTAAAACTATTAACACATCAACCAATTACCACTGAAATTGTATCTTAACCATAAACGAATGAAAACAAAAACTTAAACACATTCACAAATTCAACATAGGAGACACTAAATTTTTATGTGGAAAACCCCATAGCATAAAAACCACGATGAGTGTTAGCTCACAATATAATATGTTATAACAATACCAAAAATTAGAGGCTCACTACCTTACGGATCATTGTCCAAAATGATCACTGCAAGAAGAGGCTCACTGCTAATGGGGTGGCTCACTACCAAAATTGGTGAATTGAGATAGTAGCATCTACACTATGCCAAGGTTCAGTTCCATTGAAGCACAATAAGTATCCTCTACTTTCCTCTACTTTTATACTTCACAATTAACTTTTCATTTTTGCATCTATATTTCAATTCAAGACTTCATTTTATGTTTTTATACAATTCATCAACCTTGGAATTTACATCAAGGTTGGCATTACAATCACCAACCATTGGAACAATCTCCAAGGTCAGCAAACATACATACATTAAGATAGGTCTGGATCTAAATCAATTAGGGGAGAAGAGAAATGAATGTGAATCGTGCCAAGCCTTAGTTGGGACTCAAATTCAATCATCCATGCAACAACACACTTCCACAATCTTCAAATCATAACCGCAAGCAGTGAGAATACCCAAGTCAGCCAAGACTGGAGTTAACACTAAAACTTTTAGGAACACGCTTCATGCACAATCTGGATTATACTTTGCAAATCAATCAAAAGGTAGGAACATGATCTAAAGTCTCCCACAAGCACACTACAATCATCGAGAACATTTGCACTACCTCTACACACTTTATCCATAAGGTTCTTCAAACCAGAGAACTTGAACATTACTGTCAGCCACTGTCATAAAGGAAAGTTTGTTTGCAGAGCACCAAATCATGAACCATTTGAACGAAAGGCACATAACATCATCACAAACTTAATTCTAGGACTATAGACTATGATACTTAAATGGAGAGCAATGCGGAGTAGGATACATTCTCCCTGTCACCATTAAATACATAGAAAAATAATTTTTACTCTAGTGAATAGAATTTGCTCAAATCTTCACATTAGAGGCTCAAACTTGAAACATAGCAACTATAGACATCCCTTAACATTAATTCCAATCCATAGGAAAAGATATTCAATCTACAGGATATGTGAAGTGAAACACTGCACTGCTCCGGTAGATAAAGTAATTCTACATTTTGTACTAATTCCTCAAATACTTGCTCAGACCTATTCAAATGACTTTGTTAGGTGTTGACATCAATGAAAACCCTTACTACTCATACTTGTAACATAAACCCCCTAAAATCCTTCATCATGACCAACAAAAGCACACATCATTCGAAAAAGAAGCTACCAAAGCATGCATGGGGTTTAAAAGCAAAAAAATTTGTTGCCTCCTTACATAAAGCAAAATATCCACAAAAGCCTAAAGATATAGTACCATCCAAAAAAATGAAAAATCCAAAAGGCTATCATGTAATGAAATAACTTTCACAATGGAAGAAGATGATATGAAATATTTCGCAAATACTTGATAATAACTAAGAATAACAAGCCACTTCGAGGGTGCAACCTCCAAATATCTCCAATGAGAACACACTTCACAATATGATAATGAAATAAGACTCACATCCTCCTATATATACCTAATTATGCTTAGGATGAATAGAGACACCCCTATATAACACCTAGTCCAACCTATCTAACTAAATAATAATATAATAATGATAACATGACTTAATTAGGAGTTAAGATAGCCACAAGACGACTATTCATAACCCTATGTACACTAATATTAAGGCCATAGCATGCCCTCCTCTTCAAAGAAGCATTTTCCTCAATGCTAACCAAGTGTGGATTCTTTTGAATGAACTCCTCGTCCTCCCATGTGGCCTCCTCAACTAGTAAATTATTCCATTGGATGAGATACTCAGTGAGGGTTCTATTCGTCAACTTCTTCGTGCATGTTTGAAGAATGCACTCTGGTTCCAAAATGATTCTTCCTTCTTCATCGAGCTCTAGTGGTACTATTTGAGTAGGAATCTTATGCCCAATTACCTTCTTCAAACAAGAAACATGGAAAACTGGATGTGTCTTTGTTGTTGGTGGCAAACATAGTTTGTAGGCAACACTACAAATATTTTGCATGATTTGGTATGGCCCATAATATCTTGGAGACAAATTATTATTCTTTTTTTGTTGCTTCAATGAGATTTGTTTATAAGGCTGCAATCTTAAGAAGATCCAATCCCCAACTTCAAAATTTCTTTCACTACAATGTTGGTCCACATGTTGTTTCATTCAATTTTGTGCCATAGCTAAATTCTTCTTGAGTTCTGAAAGTACCTATTGTTGTTGAAGCAAGTGGTCCTCTACTGCTTGAACTCTTGGTGACACCTTTAATGATGATGTGATGGAAGGTGGATGATATCCATAAAGTGCCAAAAATGGAGACATTTTTGATGAGCTATGAAAAGAAGTGTTATACCACCATTCTACAAGTGGTAGCTAATCTACCCATTGAGACTATTTCTCTGAGGTGAAACAACATAGATATCCTCCAAACACTTATTAACAACCTTAGTTTTCCCATCTGATTGAGGATAGTATGAAAAACTATGAGCCAATTGAGTACCCAAACATGAGAATAAATCTTTCCAAAAGTGACTAGTAAAAATAGGATCATGATCACTGACAATAACCTTAGGTGTACCATGTATCTTTTGGATATTCTCCAAAAAAACTTTTGCCACTACACTTGCTGTAAAACGATGTGATAATACAATGAAATGTGCATATTTGGTGAGGTGATCAACTACTACCATGATGGCATTATGACCTTTAGATTTGGGAAGCCCTATGATGAAGTCCATGGATACCTCTTCCCAACACTGGCTAGGAATAGATAAGGGCTGCAAGAGACCTAGTGTCTTAATTGTCTCCCCCTTATTTCTTTGACAAACCAAACATTCAGCCACAAATTTTTGAACATCACCTTTTAGCCCTTCCCAAAAAAAAACCTTGCTTGACCTGATGATATGTCTTCAAAAATCTTGAATGACCACCAACTGGGGACTCATGTAGCTCTGTGAGAACCTTGTGTTTAAGAGTGGAATTCTTGTAGAGATACAAGCGCTCTTTATACCAAAGAATATCCCTCTTCAAATAAAACTTATCTGAACTACTAGGATCACTTTTTAATTGTTGGCTGAGATTACTTGTCATAGCATCATTTTGCCACTCTGCTTTGGCTTCTTCCACCCAATTTGCTTGTAATTTTTAAAGGGCACACAATAAGGCTTCATCTTTCTCATCCTTCCTAGAAAGTGCATCGACCACATTATTTTCCTTCCCTTTCTTATATACAATCTCAAAGTCATATCCCAACATCTTAGTGACCCATTTTTGTTGCTCTTCAGAGGATAATCTTTGTTCAAAAAAATATTTTAGGCTATCATGATATGTCTTAACCTTGAAGTGTCGACCCATTAGATAAGGCCTCCATTGTTTAACTGTGTGAAGGATTGCTAGCATTTCCTTCTCATAAATAGGTTTGAGCTAAATCTTACCCTTTAATTGACAACTTTGAAAAGCAATTGGTCAACCTTCTTGCATGAGAACTTCTCCTATCCCATTTTGAGAAGCGTCACATTCCATAATGAATTCCTTGGTGAAGTCTGGAGTGGCAAGCATTGGAATTGTACATATAGCTTCCTTCAATTGCTCAAATGCTACATTAGCAAATTCATTCCAATGAAAAGAATCCTTCTTCATTAGAGTGGTGAGGGGTGCTACTATACGACCATAATTCTTCACAAATCTTCTATAGTACCTTGTCAATCCCAAGAAACTGCTTAGTTTCTTAATGGTTTTTGGAATAGGCCATTCCATGATAGCCTTAATTTTGTTAGGGTCCACCTTTACTCCTTCATGTGAAACTATGTGTCCCAAATACTTCACCTCCTTCAGACCAAAAGCACACTTGGATGGCTTAGCATAGAGTTGATGATCTTCGAGTAATTGTAATGCTTGATCTACATGCTACAAATGTTCTTCTCAAGTCTTGCTATAAATCAGTATATCATCAAAGAACACTAACAAAAACTTTCTCAAGAACTTCTTAAAAATGGAATTCATCAAACTTTGGAATGTAGATGGTGCATTGGTAAGACCAAATGGCATCACCAAAAATTCATAATGACCCTCATGAGTTTGAAAACCTGTCTTACAAATATCTTCCTCCTTAATCCAAATTTGGTGATAACCAGATCTAAGATCTAACTTGGTAAAATACATAGCTCCATTCAATTCATCTAGCAAATCATCAATGACTGGAATAGGAAACTTATCTTTAATGGTGTACATGTTGAGCACTTTATAATCTGGACACATGTGCCAAGTTTCATCCTTCTTATGCACCATCACCACAGGTGAGGAGTAAGCACTTTGGTTATGCCTGATAATTCCTACCTCTAGCATCTCCTGAACAATTTTTTCTATCTCACTTTTTTGTATGTGTGGGTACCTATAAGGCCTGATGTTTGGTGGTTGGCTCCCTAGAACTAGTTGTATGGCATGATCATGATCCCTCTTAGGAGGAATTACTTTAGGCATATCTCCAAGAACCACTGAGTGAATCAATTATTGCTTGTAAATTTGGATGAGTAGGAGCATTAGATTGAAATACTTCTAATGAACATAGTTGGGCCACAAATCCATCTGCTCCTTTCTTAAGCAACTTTTGCATTTGATGAGAGCTTACCATTTGTGGGGATTTTGCCTTCAACCCCCTTAACTCCACTACCTTTCCTTCTGATTGAAATCTCATGAATAGTTCTTGGAAGTTCATCTCAATTGTTCCCAATGTAGTAAGCCATTGTACTCCCAAAACAATATCTACTGCACCCATGGATATCACATACATTGGGGTATCAAGTTGATAATCTCCAATGGATAATTTAATGCTATGACACTTCCCCAAACAACTAACTATACCACCATCTACAATCAAAACTTGAAACTCTAGGGCTGGATATATAAAATAGTTTAGACGAGTTGCCAACTTTTTGTTGATGAAATTATGAATACTACCTGAGTTGATCAAAACTGTTACTTTCTACTTCTTTAAGAAACATAATACCTTGAGAGTTTGTGGTTCATTGAAACCTAAGAGTGCATGACAAGAAATAATTGGTTGAGAATCATGTGATTCCTCACTTGACTCCCTATCCTCCTCTTGTGGGTTCCTCCTCTTCTTCCTCACTTAGACCTTCATTATATAATAATTTCTTTTCACTACATTTATGTCCTCGACTATATTTCCTATCATGATTGAAACACAACCCTTTTGCTCTTTTCTCCTCTATTTGTTGTGGAGTATGAAAGGAAGCTAGGTGTGCAGAAATTGCTTCCTACACTAATCTAATGAGGGGAGGAGAGTGCAAATTCAATTTTATCCTTACTATTACAGCAATGTTAAACCACTAACAAAGATATTGTAGCAAACACATAAATAATAAAGTGAGGCAGAAGAAGAGAGACACAAGATATACGTGGAGAAAACCCTTATCAGGTGAAAAACCCCACACTCCAAAACCTGCACAATGTTATATCAAAACTTAAATGGTTTACAATACACTTGCAATGCAAGATCTCAAGAGTCTTCAACACTCGTATCTGGAGACAAATCGGTAGCATAACAGCACCTGTCAAACCTGTAATACATCTCCTCTGAAAAGCACATGTTTATAGAACAAATACAAGGCAAAAATGGCTCCACATTGAGATGGGCATCCAACATGGCCCCATGGCCCAAAACCCATGCCTATGGACACTTGTCCAACACTGTAGAATGTTTCTGACACTTGTCAAGTCACTCCATCCCAAGGAGATTGCCTATTTCCAAAATGGGCTATGACAAATGCTCTTACAACTCTTACAACCATCATAGAATCTGTCATAGATGTCATAACTTACAGCTATAAGAGAATCTGATATACACAGGCTATAAATAGCATATTCTCTTACAACATGTCATAGTCCATCTTGGGGTGCCCAAAGATGCTTCATGACACATGTCCATACCTATCATAGGATCTTCTATTTCTAACTCTTACATGTCATAACTTCGTCATAGGAATCTGTGATGACCGTTTGGTTTAATATTCCCTTACACAACATCCAAGATGCTGACACATAGAAAAATATTCCTACCACTAGGTGGGATGCCTATCTCCTTATGTGAGAACAAAATTACATGTGGTCATATGCCATGTAGGATGACACATCACCGTGCCAACTCCCACAATATGACAACATAGGATTTGTATCCAATTAATACAATAGGCAATAAATGAATAAATATAATGTAATAATACAAGGAATTACCAAGGTTGAGACACCTTAATTCCCAACATTCTCCCACTTGTCAAACACCTTGTAAGAGCCAATAGAAATAATAGGATTTAACTACTATAGGCCGAGAGGCCAATAGACACCGAACACCATCTAAACTTCTCTATGCCCACTAGCTTCATCAATGTATCTGTAACATTATTCAAAGTGTCTACCTTCTCCAAATTTACCTTCCCATCCTCTACCATGTCTTGCATGAAGTGAAACTATACATCAATATGCTTTGTTCTGGCATGGAAAGTTTGATTCTTCACAAGGTAAATTGCACTCTGACTGTTACAACAAATTGTAATCCGTCCTGCATCAACACCAATATTTGAACACAATCTCTTAAGCCAAATGGATTTATTACAAGCATGAGTTGCTACCATGTACTCAGCTTCTGTCATGGACAAAGCAACCACAAGTTATCGCTTACTCATCCAACTAATTGCACCACCAAACATTGTGAACACATATGCACTAGTGGGTCTCCTACTGTCAATGTCACATGCCCAATCAGAATCCACAAATCCACAAATACAAACTGAATGTGGAGGTCCTGTAACATTACCATGATAGCATATGGAATAATCAGAAGTACCCCTCAAATATCTAAACACTCACTTAACTGCATCCCAATGTACCCGTCTAGGATTAGCCATAAATTGACTAAGGACTCCCACTACTTGGGCAATGTCTGGTCTTGTGTAGACCATAGCATACATCAAACTACTAACAACACTAGCATAAGGTACTCTGCTCATGTCCTCCACTTTAGTAGGAGATTTTGGACAATCATTAACAAAAAACTTTGTCCCCAATGAAACATGAACACACAATGGTCTACAATCTGCCATGCTGAACCTATCCAACACAGTCTTCACATACTTACTCTGGCTTAACCAAAATTTTATATTAACTCTATCTCTTCTAATTTCCATTCCCAGAATGTACCTGGCTGGCCTTAGATTTTTCATCTCAAACTATGCTAACAACTGAGACTTCAAATCAAAAGTCATATTCTTACTATTCCCAATCAATAGCATATCATCAACATACAATGCAATAATGAGAATGTGATCATTGTCAACTTTGTAATATAGACAATGATTTGATTTCGATCTTAGATATCCATTTGATAACACAAATGCATCAAACTTCAAGTACCACATCCTAGGAGACTGCTCCAAACCATACAAAGACTTCTTAAGCTTGCAAACCAAATTTTCTTTACCTTTCTCTATGTACCCATAATCTAATGGATGTCATCTTTACAACGAGAGATAAAATGTCACCATAATCAATTCCCTGCACTTGTGAATACCCCTTCGCAACCAATCTAGCCTTCTACTTTTCAACACTACCATATGTACTGAATTTCTTCTTGAACACCCATTTGCATCCAATAGATTTCCGTCCATCAGGCAAAGGCACCAAGTCCCATGTTTAATTCTTTTCCAATGAAGCCATCTCATCCTCCATGGCCTCCTTCTAGGAACATGCATCTTTCATGCCCATAGCCTCTTTCATAGTTCTAGGTTCATCAGTGTTAGTAAGTAAAGAAAAAGCACAACTACAATGAGGTAATGAATAACCAAACCTATCAAGTTGCTTTCTTGTTCATGTAGACCTCCTCAATGGCTGAGGTTGAGGTTTTGCTTCTTCTTTTGAGCTTTTAGAGCTACTAGAGCTCTCCTCATCATCAGGTCTCACAAAGTCTATCTATTCAGTCTTCTCAGGGGTATAAGGAAATTGAACCTCATCCTCTTTCTTTTCTATCTGTTCTGGTTGTAGAACAATGGAAAATGGTGTTAGCTCTCTGAAGATAACACTTCTTCTAAACAACACCTTTTCAGCCAAAGGATCCCAAAGCTTGTATCCTTTCACACCAACACCATAGCCAATGAAGATACACTTAACAACCTTGTTCTTCAATTTAGACCTTTTCTCCCTAAGCACATGTGCATATGCCTCACAACCAAAAACATGAAGATGTCTAACTGAAGGTTTCTTACCAGATGACACCTGCATAGGTGTCTTACCAATAAGAGCTGATGTAGGAGATTTGTTTACCAGATAGCAAGCAGTGGCAACAGCTTCAGCCCAAAACTTTTATTTGAGGCTTCCTCCACTAAGCATACTCCTAGCCTTCTCCATCAGTGTCCTATTCATCCTTTCTGCAACTCCATTTTGCTATGGGGTATATGGAGTTGTCTTGTGCCTTTCAATCCCTTGCTCTTTACAGAACTTATCAAACTTTGCCAAACAAAACTCACCACTGTTATCAGTTCTCAAACACTTAATCTTTTTACTAGTCTAATTTTTAGTAGAGGCTTTAAACTCTTTAAACTGACTAAAGATTTCAGTCTTGCTTCTGATAAAATAAACCCATGTCCTTCTACTATAATCATTTAACCCCTTAATGAGGTTTTTATTTTTCAGGGTATGTAGATCCTTCTCACCAATGTGGCAATATCTCAAATCCCATAACATAGTCTTTTCAGTAGGAGGTTAACTTCCAAAGCATGTGCACTACCATCAGAACTAGTTACAGCAAATTTCTTCACTACTTGTTTAAATGGTGGGGATGAAGTGACTACAACTCTTTTCTTCGAGTTAGAAGAACTATTGTATTGTGAAGTGCATGCCTCCAGCTGAAATAGAGTACCTCTCTGACTACCCTTCGCAAGCACCATAGATCCTCTAGTCATCTTGCATCCATCCTTCGAAAAGACAACCTGTACACCTGCATCATTCAACATACTTACAAAAAGTAGGTTTCATGAAAGGCCTGGAATGTGCATAACTTCAGTGATCCCCTTCACTCGTCCATTAGGGAATCAGATTGGGACTCTTCCATGACCAACAATCTTCAGATGAGAGTCATCACCTAGGTACACTCTTCCACCATCGAACTCCCAGTCTTGATGTGAGGTCATGTGGAATGATGCACCAAAATCAATCAACCACACATCATCAGATGCATGGGTGGCTAGGGCTACGATGAACACATCACCATCATCTTGTGACTTGTCAGAGTCTGAATCAGGAGCTTTCTTATTCTTTTTCTTCTCCTCTTTGCATTCCTTTTAGAAATGCCCAATTTTACCACAGTTCAAATAAAGAGCCTTGGACTTTTTAGGAGATTTGGATCTCCCATGGGATTTGGATCTACCCTGATCACCTTTCTTGTCCTTCTTCTTCCCTTTCTCTTTGGGTCTTCCATAAACCACAAGAGCCTCTTTGGCTACCTCAGAAGAATTTCTCTGCATCTCTTTAGATAATAGCTAAGACACCACATCTTCCATCTTGAAGGTGGTAGTGGTGCTTTTGATAGCCATGAGAAGATGATCCCATGAATCTGGCAAAGAATAAAGCAGGGTCATGCATCGATCCTCCTCCTCCATTTTCACACCCATAGATGTCAATTGTTCAACAATCATGTTAAAAGAATTCATGTGATCCACAACAGATCCTCTGTCTTCCATCTTCAGAGTGAACAACTAATTTTTAAGGAAAACTTTGTTTACCAAGGACTTGGCCTAATAAACATCACCAAACTTCTTCCAAAGATCATTCATACTCTTCTCCTCATGGACATTCAATAGGATAGAGTTAGCTAAACAGAGTCTTATGAGACCCTTAGCCTTCCAATCTTTGAGGTCCCAATCAACTTGTGACATTGCTGTAGGTTTCACACTAGATACAGTTTCCCACAGGTCACGATCAACAAGTAGGTCCTCCATCTTGAGTTTCCACAACTCAAAATTAGTGCCATTGAATTTCTCAACCTCTAACCTTCCAGATGTGGTTGCCATCTCCTTGCTGCAACAAGATACAAAATACTTTGCACAACACTCCCACTAAACCTAAGATTAGCTCAAAAAATCCCTACCCAGCTGCTAGAACAAAAACTGGCCAGGCTCTGATACCAACTTAAAGGAAGCTAGGTGTGTGGAAATCGTTTCCTACACTAATCTAATGAGGGGAGGAGAGTGCAAATTTGACTTTATCCTTACTATTACAACAATGTTAAACCACTAACATAGATATTGCAGAAAAGACATAAATAAGAAAGTGAGATAGAAGAAGAGAGACACAAGATATACGTGGGGAAAACCCTTATTGGGTGAAAAATCCCACACTCCAAAACTTGTACAATGTATTATCAAAACTGAAATGGTTTACAATACACTTGCAATGTAAGCTCTTAGTAGTCTTTGACACTCATGTCTAGAGACAAATTGGTAGCATAACAGTACCTGTCAAACTTGTAATACAACTCCTCTCAAAAGCACCTGTTTATATACCAAATACAAGGCAAAAATTGCTCCACATTGAGATGGGCATCCAACATGGCCCCATGGCCCAAAACACATGCCTATGGACACTTTCCAACATTTTAGGATTTTTCTGACACTTGTCACATCAGCCCATCCCAAGGAGGTCACCTATTTCCAAAATGGGCTATGACAGATGCTCTTACAACTCTTACAACCGTCATAGAATCTATCATAGATGTCATAACTTATAGCTATAAGAGAATCTATCAGACACAAACTATAAATAGCATATTCTCTTACAACATGTCATAGTCCACCTTGGGGCACCCAAAGATGCCTTTTTTAAAGATGCTTCATGACACATGTCCATACCTGTCATAGGATCTTCTATTTCTGACTCTTACATGTCATAACTTCATCATAGGAATCTGTCATGACTGTTTTGGTCAATGAGAAGGTGTTGAATATTTTTTCTCTCTTGTCACATTAGCCACTTTCTTCCTAGGAATCAAATACTTCTCCTCTGCCCTACATGCCAAGATAAAAGACTCATTTGCCAAGCTAGGACTAAACATGCGTACCTCATGCTGAATGTGATCCTTGAGACCGCCCAAGAATAAATCATTCAAGTTCTCCTCTGTAATTGTATCCTGTCTTGAGGATAGATTTTGGAATTTCTAAATATAATCCTTAACTGATCCTGTTTGTTGAAGTTTAGCAAGCTAGCTGAAGAAGTTGTCTGTCACACTATTGTTATATTGTGCTTGGTGTTCTTCTATAAAAATTGACCATGAGACGGTAAGACCCTTTTTCCTCTGATGAGTACAAAGCCAATGATACCAAATGAATTAATTTGGTTCTAGATATAGGGAAGCCATCGTGACCTTTTGTCCATATGCGATTTGATGTACTTCAAAAAAATTCTCCATTTAGTTTATCCATGTTAGAGGATCCTTGCCATCGAACTTGCGCATATCCACCTTTGGAAACAAATTCTTAGATCCCATAAGAGTATTAAAATTTGTGTCAGTATTAGCTGACTTGAAGGTTCACCTTGGTTGCTTGAGAACTCCTTTCTTGGTTAATTCATATAGGCAATTAACATGCTTCGTATATCTGATATATCTCCTCATAGGTCACACATATCCTTCTTAATTAAGGAAACCTTTTCTTTGACCTTACTTATTTACTCATTGGGTTTACTACCCTCTATTGTTTCCCCATCCTTATCAGAGGATTTCCCCAGTGTGACAACATTCTTTTCGCCTCTTGTTGCAGGCCTCGTCGTGATGGAAACCAATATTTTTGAAATAAATCACACAAATGAAATGTAAATTCTCAAAAAATTTTACTGTAACTTATTAGGGCCAAGATACCACTTACCCAGAAAAAACTCCAAAAAATTATCAGATTTACAACCTTGAGAGTGAATTTGTTGGAAACCCTAATTTTGTAATAACTTGCTTATTTTTGCTTCAATTTCTCTAATTTTTGTACTGTAGGCTCCTCTATTATGTATTCAAAAACCTAATAAAAATTAGGCTCCAATATGACAGGATGTGAGAGATATGTAGATCCCAAATGAATTGTGTAGAAATCATAATTCTGCAATAATTTGCTCAAATTTGCTCCAATTCCTCTGAAATATAGGTTGTAGCTTCTTTAATATAATCTTCAAAAACCCTTTAAATTTTTTTAAAAAATTCACTAGAATCTAAAAGTTATGCTCTTCCCAAAATTGCCTCCAATATTGAAAAAAAACCTTGCCTCTACGGTGCCAAGATCATGCTCTGATACCACTTGTAATGAAATAACTTGCACAATGGAAGAAGATAATATGAAATGTTCTACAAATACTTGATAATAACTAATAATAATAGGCCACTTCTAGGGGGCAACCTCCAAATATCTGCAATGAGAACACACTTCACAATATGATCATGAAATAAGACTCACATCCTCCTATATATACCTAATTATGCTTAGGATGAATAGACACACCCTATATAACACCTAGTATGACCTATGTAACTAAATAATAATATAATAATGATAACATGACTTAAGTAGGAGTCAAGATAGCCACAAGCTGACTATTCATAGCCCTATGTACACCAATATAAAAGGCATAGCATATCAACGCGCACACTATCAAAAGAAAAAGCAAAAAACAAAAATGGTGTGGGTCCCCAAGAAAAAAGCAAGTAATCCAAATGAGGCATCTAAATTCCAATCCACCCCAAAATCCCAAACATTACACTCCCCATATAAAAATCCTACAATTCCTAAGTCTATTTGGGTCTCTAAGTCCCCAAATCGACAATCCCCATTACTCCCTACACCACATCCAAAATTTAAGCTTAAAAATACATCATGATGTGTGCAACCATTGGTCATGATTCCCCTCCACCCCATGGCATTCCCACACACCCCCATTATCCCATCTTATATATCCTATCCCACATATCTTCCCCATCACATCCCTATGCTCCATGCTTTCACATAATCCACATCATAATCCATCATCATCCATCCATCCATAATACATCATCCTCCATCCATCCATAATCCACAATCCATCTCATACAATCATCTACCAACATCCATGTGCCCAATGGTATTTCACATAGTCCATGCACGATAACTATCCAATATGGAACAACATTTTCCTCACGTAAACAAACACTAGAGTCCCCCATTCCATCCAAAAGAGCAAAAAGAGCAAAAAAATCAAAAAAATCAAAAAAATAAGCAAAAAAACAAAATACTAAGGAGAAAAATCTGTCTAATGGTGAAAACCACTCCTTGTGGCACCTTGGGCAAGTACCATGTGATGAAAACCCCTTGTGGGTGTCATGCGTAATCCACTTTCCCATTCATTTGTTTCCCATACTTGGGGGCAAAATCATTCCCTTCATCCACATCCATAATATCATTTTGCATATCTTATCCATTATATATCCTTATCCTATGATATTCCTATCTGCCATCTTCAAATCTATCGTATCATCTCCCATCCATCATATCTTTCATATCTTCCTTCTTATCCTATTTGCTATTAGATCTTGATAAAGATAGGGGCAAAATATCAAAAACATGCTTTGGACACCTCTTGGCATACATCTCTTTCCAAGCATACTTTGCATTCATCCATCTACTAGAAAGTTCATATCTACCCTCCAAGTATTTACCCATCATACAAATCCTAAGCATCATACCTAGAGTGGGGCATATGATTCCTATGCAACATAGTCTTTGGAGATCATCCTACACCTCTCCACCTATCCATCATCCTTCCTCTTTCATGTTAGAGCTCTTTTTAATACAAAGATCTCACATATGTGTTTGCCAAATGCACACATTTGTCACATGTCTTCATACTCACCCATAAACCAAAATTTATTATTCCACCTCCTCCCAAGGAAATTAATTTTTTATTTCTTCACAAGTCTTAATCAAACCCTTCCCAAAGTGAATTTAAAATTCACAAATAATCTCATCCATCCATTTTTGCTAATGGAATCTTATCCCTCCATCTTATTTCTTCATCTCCACCCTTGAATTTGAAGATTCAATCTCAACCATTACTCTTAAATCCCATACAAAATGCCTATAAACACAAGGCTCTCCTAAGCATTTTTACAAAACTTATCATCCTAATCTTATGCTATCAAAATCTCTTCTCAATCTCATCTCTTTTCAATCTCATCTCTTTTCAATCTCATCTCTTCTCATCTCATCATCATTATCATACCAAAATCTCTATCCACTTAGCCTAAATCTTGATCCAATCTATATTGTGCTTGTCTATCAAGACCAATCCACATACATACTATCCAATTGGGTATAGCTAGGAGATCTTGGGTGCACTTTTCCTCAACCTTATCAAGGAGTGAAGGAGATTTCAAGGCTCTTTGAAGGTATAATGCTTATGTTTTAGTTTCCTTTCATGTTTTTGTGTTGTTTGTAATTTTTTTCATCTTCACTACCAATTCAAGTCTAACAAAATATTTTTGAAACATGTCGAGTACTTGACCTTGACCTACCCTATAACATCCTCCTTAGTTGTCCATGATTCACACTATGCATGCCATTCCATCTATTAGTTACCAAATCTGCAGAGGGTTTGCCAGCTCCAATGCACAGGCAGATTTAGCCAACAGATTACGGGAGGTTGCGTGAGCTGCCTCCCCTTCACTTCTGGTTCTGCCACACCAAGGGGGGGTATCCCTATGACTAAAGATGTAACCTTGACTTGCTCAATGACTGATAGATTTAACTTGTCAACAACACGTAGAATACTCTCGTGTATAGACCAAGATCTGCATGATAGATCACAAGGTTGGCAACATTCTTAGACATATTTGTCTGGTTGGGTATGAGAGTATGCAGGGGGTTCCTAATCCTACTCCTACAACTAATAGGTGGAAGTGATGAGATAGGTGGACATAATGTCCTGGATGCAAGACAAGGGGTTTTGGCTCATAACTACTGACCCAGGAGCAGATTGGTGCCTATCCATTGGGCAATAGAGTCAACTAGACGTATACAACAGATGGTTTGCAACTTTCACTCAAGTTTCAGGGGGTTGGACTTGATGCTTGCCTTACAAAAATCACCTAAGAAAGGGTATCTAACTGCCTCTACTTATAGATATCCCTGCTGACATGCAACCTTCTCCATACATTAACCTAAAACAATTTAATCCACTCCTTGAATGGAAGTTATAGATCAAGTATGCAGTATAGAAATCTATACCCTAGAATCTATGAAACCCTTAGCAACCAGATTCAAAAGAAGGAGAACATGCAGCAAATGGAGACAAGTAGATAGACACATGCAATAAGCATTTTTCATATAAATCAACACTGAAACTAAAATATGTACAAAATACACTCATGCTGCAACTCATAAACTCCAAAATGGGATAGAACAACCAAGAACATGCCCTGTCTTTTGTTATTTCCACAAAAATGCCCCAGGCCTTCAACAACCTAAAATGAGTAACACAGTCTACCTTTTATAGCAAAACTATGTACTCAGCAAATTAATTACAAGGGAGGCAAAAAATCTCACCAGATACAATGCATCAGAAAAAATGGCGCTCAAAATCATCAATGCTGTAGGAGAACAAAGCATGGAGAAGCCAGAGAAGGATGAGGAGCAGGTGGGAATCAGGATCTGTACTACTGCCTAAATATTTGCTCTTAAATCTGGTAGCTGACCCATCAACTCAACCCATGCCTCTCCGCATGATATGCCATTACTGCTTCACCAACCTATAGCCCTTGGAAAGCAGCCGCAGCAAGTTTCTCCCACCAAAAATAGTTGCAAATGCTTAGGAGAAAACCCTCGCTGCAGGTTCAAAATGTGGCCGTCGATCAAAAACCCAGTCGCTGAGATCCAACGGCCCCCAAAAATGCTGAAAAGTGACCCACCAACCAAATCGTTCCATGTAGGCACTTCAAGTTTCTATCGCTAGGCCATCGCTCCCTCATTTGCCTTTTAAAAAGGAGGACACGCAGCGGCATCTGTAGTTTCAACCATTCGGACAGGTGGCAGCTTCCGCAGTCTTCTTGAAACACAAAGACCCTTTCATGAAACTCCAGCAGAAGCTGGCATGTGGCGGGCTCTACCACACTTTGCAAAACTGTGTCCTTAGACTGAAGTGGCCTCCATAGGTGACACTTGTCGCACCCACAACATTTAAAACTAGAGGCACTTTGAAATTGGGGCCCACAAACTGTCGTGGCAGTCCTCATAAGAGAGAAATAGGGGCAATTCCGCAGAAGCTGACACTTGTCAAGCTCCACGGCCTTCACTTGAAACATTTGAAACTTTTAGAAACTTATGCAGAAGTTGACACCTGGCAGGTTCTGCGAAGCTTAGAAACTTTTAACTGTGGCCGGGGAAGGGTCATAAATAAAAGGCAACATTAACGTGCATCCACCATGTGGTACCTTCTGCGGCACTTTAAGACTCACAACTGTGGCCCACCACCATTCAATGCCTTGCATCGTGGGGCAAAGAGAGATACGCGGAAGCTGACACTTGTTAGCTTCCATAGCAACCACAAGGGACACGTGGCGCTGTTCACGTACCCATTGAAACATAAAGAAATTGCCCCCGTTGCTTGACACATGGTGCCTTTCGTGCTTATAGAAACGTTAGAGGAGAGAAAAGGGGTTTTTGAAACTTTACGTAGAGGCAGCCACTTGGCATCATCCGCTGCAGCTGTATCTTAGAACTAGGTCCCACCATTACTTTGCCACACTTAGGAACAAAATAGAAACTATCTCAGAAGCCGACACTTGTCGGCTTCCGCAGCAACCTCTAGGGGTACATGGCATCTTCCGTGAAAATCTTGAGAAACATAAAGGGTCCTTCAGAAGCTTGGCAAAGATTGACACATGTCGAGTTCTGTGGGGAGCAGCCTGAAACACAAAGGAAACATTTAAAGGTTCATTGAAACACAAGCAGATATTGACACATGTCGAGTTCCGTGGCTAGCAACATAAAGCAACACTAGAAACAGCTTCTGCCACGTGGCATACTCCGCATTAAAGCTACATTCAAAAATAAAAGCGCGGCAATAAACTGAGGCTCGACACTTGGCAGGGCCCACAGCGTTTGACATATGAAACCCTCTCAGCCGCACTTAGAAACATTCAGACACAGAAACATTGACCCGATAAGCATCTGGAATGTCATTTGACCCATATTTTCATCATTTTTCAGGGGCCAGTGGAGATTTCTAACCTGCCACAACATTTTTTGACTTGCACCTTAACTGAATTTTAGCATTTTTAATAACTGCAGAGGCCAAAAAGTGTCAGGATTTTTGGATTTTTGGGAGGAGACCTGACTCAAAACCCCATACATAAATTATTACTAACACCATCCACCTTCCATCAATTCCTAAAGTTTCCACACAATGGGAGTGAGTCACAATTTATGCCAATCCTTGTCCTTTCCAATATTGCATCTTCTTGGAAGGACATAATAAAAACTTTTGTCACTTCAACAATTCTAGAAATCTATCTTCATCTTACATCAATCCATCCAACATTGCATCCACTTCCAAATTATCACAAATTACCATTCTTGAGGTCATGGTTATAGTAAGGAACATGGGATATGGAGTATGACTTACACAACTTTTGTGTGGGCCAACTTCCACTACTCCTAAAGCATTTAGCAAGATAAAATCTGACATGGTATCTACAGTTGTCATCAAATGCAAGTCATCACCTACCTTTGAACTCAAACATCTAATGAAACAAGATGTTCTTGAAGATATATCTTCTTGGCTTTACAAGGAAAAGGAAGATGAAGAAACTCACGTTCTACCCATAGAAAAATATGGAAATGGTCTTTGTATTATGAAAAACATTGGCTATAAAGGACAAGGAGGCCTAGGCCTTCACAACAAGGAATCATCGAGCCCATCCAAGAAATAAGAAATCACCAATATCAAGGTCTAGGATATGGAAAACCTGATCTTGTATCCTCAGAACCGGATTATATGTTAATTAAGGTCACAAAGGCCTTTCCCATTATTGAGAACACCAATGAAGGGCATTATAAAGACTCTTTCAAAGACTTCATCAAGCTCTTCTATGAAACATCCATTTTTACCATATATACCCTCTCTAATATGTCATCATCATGTAAGGACCTTCCACTCATATACCCCCAACTCATATATTGGGACCAACAAGTGCCTCCTATACTTGATAATGTTAAAAATGATGAGGCCATCACAAAACTCATGGGGGTAAGAGAACACATGCACCTAAGAGACCATAAAGTAGGATACATCATAGAGCTCAACACATCTGCTTACTTTTAGGAGACCACCAAGTCTCTTAGTCACAAATACATGAAAACCATAATGTGGCACTTTCTGATGACAAAAAAGTAAAAATAAAGGACGTATCCCATGGTGAAAACTTCCCTGAGTTGCCAGAGGATGAGATACTTGACCTCCCTAAGGTACCAACATTATATCAAAAAAGATCTGTTGTCCTGGTAGAAGAATCACAAGAAATGAATCTAGGTACAGAGGACTCACCATGAATTACCTTCAGAGCTGCTTCACTCACCCCAAAAAAATAAACAAAATTCTCAACATTCTTCAAGAAAAGAGGCATAAACTTTTCATGGAAAAAATTTGATATTCTTGGATTAGACTGTTCATTGGTAGTACATCACTTGGCAGTATATCCCGATGCCAAACTAGTCAAGCAAAAGCTCAAGAAAATGCATCCACAGATAGCACTTCTAGTTAAATATGAAATAAAGAGGCTTCTAGATGTCAAATTCATTCAACCCATCGATTATCTCGAATGGGTCTCAAAAATTGTCCCAGTAGCAAAAGTCATTGGGGTCATATGCATATGTAAAAACTTTAGAGACCTAAACAAACCATGTCCCAATGATGACTTTCCTTTACCAAACATTGACATCATAGTGGACTTAACAACTAGACATGAGATTTTGTCTCCTATAGATGATTTTTTAGGCTATAATCAAATCAAAATCATTGAAGAAGACCAACATAAGACTACCTTCATTTGTACGTGGGGTACTTACTGTTGGGTAGTCATGCCCTTTGGAATTAAGAATGCTAGGGCCACAAAATCACCTTACTTTGCATGTCACACACATATATATGCGCATTTGCCTCTTATCACTTAAATACCAAGTTCAATCCCATATATATATCCGCAACACTTAAAATCTTCATATTAGGCCAGTCTAATAAGGTGTAGCATGTAGTCATACCTTAAGTAGCTTGTCGACCAAATTTATTCACCAAAAATTCACAGTGGACCCAAATGATCATACACTAGTCTTCATATGGGTCGGCATTAATCATTCAATTGCTTAGATTGATTGTTCAAACAATATAGCTTCTTTGCATATAGATCTGACATGCCTGTCGGCTTGTTCCTCATGAACATACTTGATCAGTTCAGCTATCACAACATAACTTCCACTGCGAATAAAAAAGTCATTTTCAATATTCATCATTGATCTCTTAGCATACCTTCAAAGCCACAGAACATAATAGTCAATTGCTAAGAAATTAGGAGCTTAAAACTATTGTCTTGTCATTGGGAAACACTGTCAAACTGTAAGTTGGTAAAGAACGTCTTGTAGGATGAGACCAAAATAACCTTAGATTCTACAACTCTGGATTTAGGCAGCCATGATATTTAACTTTCTTAATCCAGAACCACAAGACAAAGTATGCATATGTGGAGGAATGTGGACCCTAACTTGGGTTTGTCGCAAATATGTACCTAAATGGTGTTGTCATTAATGTCAACATATCCTTGTTGCCATTAGTGTCAATTGTATCCTATTGTTGTCTGTATAGAAGACTAGATTGTTGAGGATATTGAGAAAATTAAAGACAATCAATGCATACAGATCATGTGGCTATGTATAGGATTGTAAGAGGTTGCTCCAGTTAAGAATTAAGAAGTCTACATGAATATTTGAAGAAGCTATGACCATCTGAGTAGAACTAGTTCCTGCAATAATCAGGAAAGATAGAGTGATGGGAAAGAGGTCCGGATTGCTCCAGTAATATAAGATTGTGATATCTAGATCTGAAGGGATTTTTGGGAAGTTAGTGTGCATCATCAACTCTAGTGGTTCATGGTTTAGAGCTCTGCAAGCTATCCTTCCAGTTTGATAGTCATCTTAGAGTGTGTTCTTGAGGTTCTGGAGGAAGATTCAAATATGTATGGTGATATGGTTTAGAGTGAATGTTATTGGTGATTCCAATGCGCTTGTGGAGGTCGCTGGATCATGTAGCTACTATGTTGGAGGTCCACATTAAAGTGTGATCTTATTGATTGAAGATTTCTTCTTTGAGGTTGATGTTCTTTCCAGTCTTGGCCGACCAGATGTTTCTAGCTTGTTGCAGATGCCTTAAGAGATTTTTATGAAGTGTGGAGTGATTGTAAAAGTAGATTCAAGTCTCAGTTGTGATTGGCCGATAGTGTGATGATTCACGTCAAGTTTAGACGACCTTGTTGATCATTCTAAGGTTGATGAAGTGTATAAATACTTGTTGAAAAGTTATTGAAGATCATCCTTGTGCAAAACAGATAACATCTAAAGAAAGGATCAGGAGAAGAGTAGAGAAGAAATGGACTGAGAGAAGTATAGAATGTGAAGAAGAGTTTGGGACAAAGCAAAAGTTCTTGAGCATTCATTGAAACTGAATCAGGCATAAAGTAGATTGTATTTCTCAGTTAATTCCTTCTAAATAAATTATGCAGGTAGTGAGTCTCTCTTTTGAGCAGTAATCTCTGGGCAGTGCACCCGAAGGCATGTGCCTTCTATTTTACTAAATACTTTTAATAGGGTACGCATTTTGTGGGTTAACCCCCATCATGGTTTTTCCCTTAACCAAGTTTCCACATCAAAATCTTGGTGTCAAGTGTGTTGATTATATTTCTGCTCTTATGTTGTTGATTTATTCCTTAATTTTTACATCACTAATATGATAATAAGATAATAAAGAAGGTTAAAAGCAGAAAAATTTTGTGGGACAACTGATTCACCCCCCCTCAGTTGTCTAGTTCCAACAATTGGTATCAAAGCCAGATCCTCTCATAAAAGCCTAACCGCTTGAGGAGATCTAGGATGTTGACCTACAAGAAGGATAGTCTAAGATTTGATGGAACAAATAATTCTGTTTGGAAAAATTGTATGGAGTGCCATTTGCAATGCATGGGCGATGCCTATTGGGAAATAACCAATATTGAGTATAAACCTCCAAAGAAAGGTCACTCAACTCCTGATCAAATCAAAGATGCTGAAAATAATCTTCAAGCTAAAGAAGCCTTGTTGAGTGCCCTGACTGATTTAGAAATGACAAATGTCTTTTGTCTAAAAACTACTTTTTAAATCTAGAAAAAGTTGGAGTATCTGTATGAAGGTGATAAATATGTCAAATGTGCAAAGCTGTAAAGTCTGAGAGGAAAATTTGAAACTATGAGGATGAGCGAAGATGAAAACATCACAATCTACATGCAAAAGATAAATGAACTTGTGTGTGGCATCAGGTGTGCTGGTGGAACTTTGGAAGAATCAGAAATTGTGTCAAAAGTACTTAGACCTTAATAGATTCATGCAAACATAAGGTTACATCTATAGAAGAAATTAGGACAGTCTCAGAGGTTACAAGAGATCATCTGGTTGGCAAAATTTTAGCGTTTGAATTGAGTGAGTTTGGTGATTCTCTTCCAAAGTCTAAATTTGCATTTAAGGCTAGTGTGCATGGAAAACGAAGATATGATCTAGGTGAAAGCTCTTCTACAAGATCAAATAGATTTGTGAAGACAAGAAAGGATCTTGAAGATGTTGAAATAGAAATAGCTGATCTTGAAGCTCTTATTGCCAGAAGAATGCCTAGAGGATCTAGTAAGTATGAAGGAAAACTTCCACTCAAATGTTTTACTTGTAATAAGATTGGTCATTTTGCCTCAAGATGTCTAGAAAGGTTTTCAAAACCAAACCCTAATAGGTATAAAGGTCAGAATAAATGTTACTATGTCTAAGAAAATGGAGAAGAAGGGGTAACAGATGATGAATCTGATAATGGAGACTCCTCTGAAAATGATTGGGTGTTTATTGCTATCAAAGAAGAACATCGGGTGTCTACTGAATCTACTAGCTATGAAAATATGGGAAGTGCCTTGGCTACTCAGGTTATTGAAAAGGATGAATGGGTGATTGATAGTGGATGTTGTCATCATATGACTGGTGATAAAAGTAAGTTTGTGAATTTTGAAAACTATGAAGGAGGACTTGTGAAATTTGGAGACAACTTAGCCTGTAGAATCCATGGTAGAGGATCCATCTCTTTTGATGGCAAGAATAGTACCAATGATGTTCTGTGTGTGGAAGGACTAAAACATAATCTTCTTAGTGTTGGACAGTTGGTTGACAAGGGTTATGATCTTCAGTTCAAGGATAGAAAATGCAGAATCTTGGAAAGTTTTAGAACTGAAATTACATCCGGTACTCAAACTAGAGGTAGCATCTTTCACATAAGTAGTTTTGGGAAAATTTGTTTGATTGCTCAGACAGATTAAAGTTGGCTATGGCATAGGAGGATGTGTCATGTGAATTTTGACAACATTGTGAAGATAAGTTCCACTCAAGTTGTAAGAGATCTTCCAAGACTTGTGAAACCTAATAACATATGTAGAGAATATCAATTGGGTAAAAAGAACAAAATTTCATTCAAGAGTAAGGAAAAAGGTTCAAATGAGAGATTGGAACTGGTACATATTGATCTCTATGGTCCTACTAGAATTAAGAGTGTCCAAGAAGGCATATATTTCATGCTACTGATTGATGATTACTCCTGGATAATGTGGGTAACTTTTATGAGAGAAAAATTAGAAGCCCTTGACAAGTTTAAGGTGTTCAAGATGATGGTTGAAAATGACATTGGTGGGAAATTAAAGTGTCTGAGATTTGACAGAGGTGGAGAATTCACCTCTGGTGAGTTTGATACTTTCTATGAAAAGCATGGAATAAAAAGATAGTTATCTTCTCCTAGGACTCCTCAATAAAATGGAGTTGTGGAAAGAAAGAACCAGACCATTCAAGAAGCTGCTAGAACCATGATGATGGAAAAAAATGTTCCTCAAGTTTAATGGAGAGAAACTATGAGTACTACTGTCTACACTCTCAACTAGGTACAGATCAAAGGAAATTCTGGTAAGACTCCTTATGAACTTTGGTTTGGTCATCCTCCTATTGTGAGATACTTCAGAGTCTTTGGTAGTAAATGTTATATCAAAAGAGATGAGGATTTAGGAAAGTTTGAGGTCATAAGTGATGAAGGAATATTTTTGGGATACTCAACTCAAAGTAAGGCCTACCAGTGCTTCAATAAAAGATTGAGGAAGATTGTTGAAAGTGTGAATGTTAAAGTTGATGAAAGCAAAGAAGAACATTCCAGGTACTCCAGATATGATTCAAATGATCAAGATGAAAGTCAAAATCAAGGAAGGTAAACTCAAGTTTAGACCCGGATTCAGTTTGAACTAGTAACTCTAGAGGTTAAGACAGATGATAAGGAACAAGTTCAAGAAATAGAAGCTCCAACAATCTCCAAAACTCCCAGGTATGTAAGGTTAAATCATCCTAAAGATCAGATCATAGGAGATAAGAGTAAATGTATTCTAACTAGGAGAAAAATGTCTAAAGATCAAGAAGAGATTTGTTTGATTTCAAGGATTGAGCCTAAATTAGTAAATGAAGCCTGCAATGATCAAAATTGGGTTAAAGTAATGGAAGAGGAATTGATGCAAATTGAAAAGAATCACACATGGGACCTAGTTCCTAGACCCGAGGACAAAAATGTGATTGGAACCAAATGGGTCTTCCGGAATAAACTAAATGAAGATGGAAAAGTTGTAAGGAATAAGGCAAGGTTGGTATGCAAAGGCTACTCTCAAGTGGAAGGAATTGATTTTGAAGAAACTTTTGCTCTGGTAGCAAGGATAGAGGTAGTTAGATTGTTTCTTACATTTGCTGCCTTCAAAATTTTAAAGTATATCAAATGGATGTGAAATTAACATTTCTAAATGGAGAATTGGAGGAAGAAGTCTACATTGAGGAACCAGAAGCATTTTAGTTGTTTGACCAAGGAGATATGGTTTGTAGATTGAGAAAAGCCTTGTATGGAATCAAGCAAGCTCCAAGAGCCTGGTATGCCAGATTGGATTAGCATTTTCTTAAGCTAGGATTTAGCAAAGGTACTGCTAATAGTAATCTCTACTTCAAGATTGATCATGAGGACATTCTAATTGTTGAGGTCTTTGTTGATGATATCATTTTTGGTGGAAATGAATGCATGTGTAAAGCATTTGTTGATTAGATGAAAAGTGAGTTTGAGATGTCAATGTTTGGTGAGATGAATTTCTTGCTAGGTGTGCAAATTGTTCAATCAAATAAAGGTATCTTTATATCTCAGTCCAAGTATGTAAAAGAATTCCTAAAGAAGTTTGGAATGGAAGACTCAAAGCTAGTAGGTACACCTATGGTAACCAGATGCAAGCTAAGCAAAGATGATGACTCTCCCAAGGTAAATCAAAAAAGATATAGATCAATGATTGGAGGATTGCTTTATCTAACCCAGACTAGACCTGACATCATGAATGCAATTGGACTTGTTGCCAGATTTCAAGATGATCCAAAAGAATCCCATGTTATGACAGTCAAAAGAATTTTTAGATATCTCAAAGGGATAATTAATTATGGACTGTGGTATCCAAAGGACAATAACTTCACTCTTCATGCTTATACAAATGTTGATTGGGCATGAGATGTGGATGATAGAAAAAGTACTAGTGGTGGTGCATTCCTCTTGGTGAGAAGATTGGTCTCTTGAATAAAAAAAAAGAAGAAATATCTTTGTCTACCGCAGAAGAAGAATACATAGCAGCAACAAATAATTGGACTTAGGTTTTGTGGATGAAGCAAATGTTGAAGGACATCATAATTGTGTTTGAGGAGCCAGTCACAGTTTTTTGTGATAATTCTAGTGCAATAAGCATCTCAAAGAATCTGATATTGCATTCAAAGACAAAACATATATCTATCAAGTTTCATTTCTTAAGAGAGAAAGTAAATGAGAATGAAGTCAAGTTGGAGTTTGTGCCTTCCAAAGATCAGATTGTAGACATCTTCACTAAGCCTCTTCCTAAGGATACTTTTGAGTATCTCAGGGAGAAGTTAGGGGTTATTACCCATCCTGAGAAGAACTAAGATACACTAAGGTGCATCAGTCTGGTGGAATTCACACTCATATCTTGTGATCCAAATTGACTTTAAAAAGGTACTACTCAAAGGGGGAGTAGTCAATATGCAACCTTGGGATCAGTCTAAAGCAAAAAGGGAGAAAAGATAGAAAATATTTTCCCTTCGCCATTGATGTCAAAGGGGAAGAGAAGTCATGTGAAAAACTAGTTGCTGATGAAAGGGGAAGTAGTAAAGAAAGTAGTTACAGGTGTGATAAGAGGAAGGGGGAGAAATTCTTGTCTTGATGGTTGAATTTAGTTTTTCACATCATATGTTACCATCAATGACAAAGGGGGAGATTGTTGCAAATATGTGCCTAAATGATGTTGTCATTAGTGTCAACTATATCCTATTGTTGTTTGTATAGAAGACTGAATTGTTGAGGATATTGAGAAAATTAAAGACAATCAATGCATGCGGATCATGTGGCTGTATATAGGATTGTCAGAGGTTGCTCCAGTTAAGAATTAAGAAGTCTGCATGAAGATTTGGAGAAGCTATGGCCATCTGAGTAGAACTAGTTCTTGCAATAATCAGGAAAGACAGAGTGATAGGAAATATGTCCGGATTGCTCCAGTAATATAAGATTGTGATTTGCAGATCTGAAGGCATTTTTGGGAAGTTAGTGTACATCATCAACTTTAGTGGTTCATGGTTTGGAGGTCCGCAACCTATCCTTCTAGTCTGACAGTCATGGTAGAGTGTGTTCTTGAGGTTCCAGAGGAAGATTCAAATGTGTCTGGTGATATGGTGTAGATTGAATGTAATTAGTGATTCCAATTCACTTGTGGAGGTCTCTGGATCATGTAGCTACTATGTTGGAGGTTCGCATTGAAGTTTGAGCTTGTTGATTGAAGATTTCTGCTTTGAGGTTGATGTTCTTCCCAGTCTTGGTCAATTGAATGTTCCTCTTATGAAGCATGGAGTGATTGTAAAAGCATATTCAAGTCTCAGTTGTGCTTGGCCGACAATGTGATGATTCACATCAAGTTTAGCCGACCTTGTTGATCATTCTAAGGTTGATGAAGTGTATAAATACTTGTTGAAAAGTTATTGAAGATCATCCTTGTGCAAAATACATAACATCCAAAGAAAGGATCAAGGACAAAACAGAGAAGAAATGGAGCGACAGAAGTCGAGAGTTTGAAGAAGAGTTTGGGACAAAGAGAAAGTTCTTGAGCATTCATTGAAACTGAATCATGCATGAAGTAGATGCTATTTCTCAGATAATTCCTTCTAAATAAATTCTGTAGGTAGTGAGCCTCTCTTTTGAGTAGTGAGCTCTAGATAGTGTGCCCAAAGGCATGTGCCTTCTATTTTACTAAGTACTTTTAATAGGGTATGCATTTTGTGGGTTAACCCCCACTGTGGTTTTTCCCTTAACCAAGTTTCCATGTAAAAATCTTAGTGTCAAGTGTGTTGATTATATTTCTGCTCTTATGTTGTTGATTTATTCTTTAAAGTTTACATCACTAATCTAATAATAAGATAATAAATAAGGTTAAAGGTAGAAAAGATTTTGTGGGACAACTGATTCACCCCCCCTCTCAGTTGTCTAGTTGCAACAAGGTTTACTTACTGGGCTTAGCATAATCATGGTATGTCTTCTAGAGATCTCCAAAACTTGCAAACTTGGATATCCCACTTTCAAGCAACTCTAAGCAACATACTTGATCCACATTTGATTGTCTTCTATTGCGGTGACATACTGACCCGATCTCTGTCATTTGCTCTGTACTACCCATATTTAGTCATTTTAACCTTCTAGACCAAAATCCTTGCATGCCTTGTTGCCAAATCCATTTGGTCTGTTGGAGTAAAGTCTCTTTTCCTTGTTTCCATCAATGACAACACTCAATTAGTCAACAGAACAGTGTCTCTTGCCAACAATCTCTTGCCAACTATCTCCTCCTTTGGCATTGATAGCAACACTCAGTGAAAAATGCTTGTGTTGCTCCCCCTTACTCTGTACACTCTATTTTTCTATTCTCCTTTAGATGTATGCTTATTTTTCACTGGTTTTCCTCTCACCCTTTGACATCAATGGAAAAGGTGTGTATATAAGCAAAATTGTGTCAAAAATTCTTCAAAACTGTCATATTCTGCCACATATATACAGGTACACATTTCCATCTCAATTTGTTGTTAAAGGTAGAATATCATTATAGATAGTCTTTATCAGAGATATATCTCCATTCCACCTATTCCTTGTACTCTCTAGTATATGGATGTGGCCATTTATCAGAAAAACTAACTTTTCTGCCTTCTGCACATCTAAGGGTGTATCAATTAATGCTTGTGATTTCAAGGCTTCTTATATCAGATTAGTCATGGAATCAATTTTTGGAGTTATCAGCCTCCTTAGCTAGCACAATCTATGTTTGACTTCTTCCCTTTTATTCATCAGAGTGCTCAAATCATTGTAAAGAATTGCAACTTGTGTTTCTTCGGTATTTATTGGCTCAACTACCAGATTATATGTCTTGGAGATATTAAGCAGTTTGAATTCCAAATCCTTGATTTTATCTTCTAATTCATTTGTAACTTCTAGACAAGATAAGCAAAATTTGTATATTTTATAGGCTTCTTCAATGGTACTCTATATTCCTTTTATTCCATTTTGTAACAGAGTTTTATCTTTTGCTATCATAGTCTTTAACTCAACCAATCTATTCTCATCAAACTCTTTTCTAGCTTTTACTTCTATAGATTTTTCAAAAGATTCAAAATGTGTACTTATAGAGTTTAATAGACCTTTGAGTTGATCAATAGAGGATAATAAGGTATCCTTTTGAAATTTTGGCATCATCTTCTCCAAAATGTTGGATGCATCATTGATTAATTTACTATCTTGGATATGTGATTTAAGCATTTCTTCATGTGCTTTGGCTTGAACAATTGATCCTAACTTAAATTTCTACACAGGCGACATAGAGGCCAAATTAATTAGTCCTTGAAGAAGTTTAGACTCATCCAAATCTTTTTGACTCTCAAAATCAACTAAGACAACTGTAGTGTCTCTTGGTCTACCAAACACTTCTTCTTGACTTCGCTCCGGAGGATCCATGTCTATGTTCTCTTGCTGATCAATGTTCAGCTCTAGTGTAGGGCTCCTTATCTATTCTTTATTCTTTTCAACATCAGACAATTGTACAGGAGGAAGATTAGTTTCATATTTTCCTTGATTTGTCATATCTAATGTATCAATGTTAGGGGCTTGATCATTCTTATCTGGTCCTTGATCCTAGCTTATCTCTGATATAGATGTATCTCCATCATTTGCTCCTTCATTATCATGAATGGTAGGGAGATTAAATTCCTTCAATGTGTTCAGAATGATTTCTTTAGATTCCTTTACCACCTTTTCAATATCTCCTCCCATAAGAGGATTCATTCTTCTTTTTGTCCTGAATTTGTTATGTAGTGCTTTGGAGATTTACACCTTTTCCTCTAGAGTGATTTTCAGACATAGTTTTATTAATGAGTGTTCTCTAAGCTCAACATTCTTTGCCATAGCCACTTCCTCTCTTGCACTCATTATAATTTCCAAGCTATGTGGAAGATCAGTAATTATCTCAATTAAGGCCTTGTAGATGTTTAGGTATTCTACAATAGCAGAATCAATGATATTCTTATCTGGATAATTATACTCATCATACAATTGTGCAATGGGTTTCTGATTACCATCAACTATTATGGCTTTCAATACATCCTCTAAAGATATATTATCTTCTTCAGTTTGAGGTACATCTTTCTTTTTCCTTTTCTTAGGTTTACCCTTACCGAAGGATTTCTTCGTGCTGGTTATGGAGTTTTTGATAGTTTCAAATTTCATTTTCTTTACTTCATCTAACTTTGTTTCTTCTTCATCAACTGCAATGCTTACAAGCATTCTTTTAGCCTTGGTTTTCTTTCTTTTGTGACTGGTAGCAGGAGTTACTAGACTTGTAGATGGTGTGGGACTAGAGGGAATAGCTACAACTTCTTCAGAGGTAGATCCTCTGGTTCTCCTTCTTGATACCTCTGGTTTTTCTGGTTTACCTTTGGGTTCTTCCAAAGTTCCAATTGATTCACTTTTTCTCTTTTCTTTTGCCTCCTTTTTATCTTGTACCTTTTCCCTTGCCTTTGCCACTTGTTCTTTTGTTAAACCTTGTCTCAGGGTGAAATCTTCTACCACTTTCTGCATTTTCTTGGAGATTTCAGGTTTTCTTACTTTAACATGAACTTTAGCATACAATTCCTCATAAGTCCCATATCTTTCTTCTTTGGGATCTCTAGGTTTGCTTAGCATATGTTGGGCATAATTTTCCAATATCCCTCCATCTACCTCATATCCCATAGGCATAACCCAAACTATTTTGGGCTCAACGGCCTCCATCAAGCATTGATCTTTTGTTACAATAAAATAGATAGTATCCTTGTATTTTTAAACAACTGCTCTAGGGATTCTTTCCCTAGATTGCATTGACTTTTGGAAGTTTTTGAAATAGCCCCATAGGGCTGAATTTTATACATCAATATTGCCTATGCTATTCAACTGATTTCTAATTTGAACTACAACTAGTTTGTCTCCAGTCTGCAAATAGTTCTTTATGCCAGGTAACTCTTGCATGAAATAGAAGAATATACATATGATCAATGTACCAAATTTGAAGGGATATTTGCTCTCTTTTGTCTTCCTCAGGTTCTCCATCACTTATTGTTAGAGCAATTCATAGATATCATAGTCTACATTCTCCTTGGTCATCTGAAAGGTAGTGTATATGGGTGTGCCTGAAACAAAATTTTTGTTGGTTGGTTAAATATACTTTGTAGCCCAGTACCATGGATACAAATCTTACAGCATGGTCTTCAATATCATTAATTGTTAAAGCCCTCTTATCAAATTTTTCTCTGGTGACTGCCATTACTGTATCATTATTCACCACTTTCAATAATGGTACTGATCCAATTGAGCTTAATCCATTTATTGCCCTTATAGCATCTTTTGTAATCTTAAAAGGTCTCTCAAGCAACATAAATTCATCATGAACCTTGCTCAATACATATTAGACCCATTCATCCTCTGTAAAAGTTGGGAAGTCCACATACTAAATAAATTTCTTCTCTTCTAATGCTTTATAATCTCCCTTTAGATTGAGATTCTCATTACTCAAGTGTTTCAAGTATAGATTAGAAAACCTGCTATAAACAAATTCCTCTAGGGCAACATGAATATATGCCCTAGCATCCTCTGCATGCATAACTCCATGTGGAACATCTAAAAATGCATCAGTGTGATCGACTTTGATTGATTTGAATGGGTGTTTTTTGAATTTTGGTCGAGGTCACTTAGTGATATCCACTACTTGTGGTGTTGCCATTTCTACAAATAATCAAGCAAATTTGAGAAAGGTTTTCAAACAGAAAATACGTCTTTGATCGAATTAGGGTTGAACTCGATCTTCCTTGAAATTCTTTGGAGAACATTGTAGTCATTTTTTAATCTACTTTGATTTACCTTAGACACTTTAGAGCTTAGAATGCAAAATGATTTTTCCTTCGGATACAACTCCTTTTAACCTTTGCATGTCGAAACCTAAGTGTCATTAATGTTATTTTTCAAAAAGTTGTCAAACACTTTTCTGACACTCAGTCAATCCAAATTGCTTTGCAATCCTTCACATTAGGTCTTCTTCTACCAGAATTTCTTTCAAAAGTTTTCTCATAAGATTCTTCACAACATACCTTGGTACCAGATTCTAGTACTAATTTTCTAGCTAGGGGTTTTGGATTTTGAACACAGCTCCTCCTAAGCCAGAGCTCCCAATTTACTTCCCGAAGGAAGTATTTGCACCAGATGCTAGTGTGGATTCATTCTTTACTTCAATCACATATTTCTTGATCTAGACCTTGCTCATTTCTTTCTTAGTTTCAACCAGATCAAATTTTTCTTTTTCTTTATCATTCCTTTGTTCTTTTTTCATATCTTCAGCATGGTAGTTTCTTTTTGCATTCTTTCTTCTGCAAAGTCTTGTAATTTGTCAAAACCTGTTACAATTATAGCATACCATATTCCTTTGTCCTTGATTCCTTCTATTGATTAGATTTGATCTGCATTGATTAACCATATGTCCAAATCTATTGCATGCAAAACACTTTCCATTAAATGATGACTATTCCTTGCATTGTAAGAACCATTCCTTACTAGATTTCTGCATTCATTTGATTTATGACAAATTTTCTTGCAATTAAAACATTGACCAGAGAATGATGGAACATTCTGATTTATTCTACTTCTGCATTGAGTAGCTTTATGACCAAACTTATTGCAATTAAAATAGTGGCCATTGAAAGATGGATACGTTTAAGCATTTGGTTGCCTGATCAAAGGTCTTCTAGGTCTTCTTCTTCTATTTCTGAACTGGCTCCCTTTGTTTTTCTTTAACTTAGTGTTTACTTGACCAGATTTTGAGCTTTCACCTTTCTCAAATCCAAAGCCTTGCTTATCATCAGAACTCTTTTGACTAGAAATTATCTCATCGAGCTTTGTAGAACTTATCTTGATCTTTTCTTCATAGCTCTTGGCTTTTTCCAAGTCTTCTTTTAGACTCACAATTTATTTTTTGAGTTTGACATAATCTTCTAACTTGCTTTTTACCATTAGATTTAGATCTTCTCTACTTTTGCTCTTTCTATAACTTCCACTTCCAAATCATTCAGGGTTTTATTTGCTGTTATCAACTGATCACTAACCTATTTGTATTTTTCTTTAAATTTCTTAACTTGTTCTTTTAACTTTAAAATGCATTCATCAAATTCTTGTATATTATCCTTTAGATCCCTGACTTCTGCTTCAGACTTTTCAAGATCAATAAGAGCTGCTTCTAGTTCAACATTGTTTGAGAAATTTCCAAATCTCCCGGCTACCCTGAGTGAACACTCCCTGATCTTCCTCAAGCTATTAGGGTTCTTCCAAGGAACCTTTCTCTAATACCAATTGTTGAGAGTAAGGAATATTAAGAGGGGGCTAAATCAATATTCCACAAAACCACTT
Source organism: Cunninghamia lanceolata (assembly GCA_027924645.1). Taxonomy (NCBI): domain Eukaryota; kingdom Viridiplantae; phylum Streptophyta; class Pinopsida; order Cupressales; family Cupressaceae; genus Cunninghamia; species Cunninghamia lanceolata. The sequence continues at coordinate 6,500,859 of BSBN01001807.1, forward strand.
CTTAACAAGTTTATTAATTCAATTTCTAAAATTAATAGTATGAAAGTAGAATAAGCACAGGAACAGCAACCATAAAGACATAACACATGAACACCAAGATTTTCACATGGGAAACCCAAAAAGGGAAAAACCACGGTGAGTGTTAGCTCACAATATATTCTGATAGCACAATACCAAATTACAAGAAGGCTCACTACCTTAGGGCTCACTGCTCAAAGAAATGTTCATTGCAAGAAAGGCTCACTGCCTAGAGAAAGAAAGAAGAAGGAAGAATGGCTCACTACCAAGTTGAACTACTCAAATTGCATCTACACATGGATGGTTACAGCTCTAATGAAGCACAAAAATATTGTCTCAGAACTCTTCATCTCTGACTGCTCTGTTTCTCTGCTCTGCTTTTACATAGGAACAAGATCTCTCTTCTTCTGCTCTTATCACTTCCACAAAATCACCTTACTTTGCATGTCGCACATATATATCCTCATTCTCCTCTTATCATTTAAACACCATGTTTGATTCCATATATATATCTGCAACACTTAAAATCTTCATATTAGGTTAGCCTAATAAGGTGTAGCATGTAGTCATACCTTAAGTAGCTTGTTAGCCAAATTCATTCACCAAAAATTCATAGTAGACCCAAACAATCATACAGTAGTCTTCATATGGGCTGGCATTAATCATTCAATCACTTAGATTGATTGTTCAGAAAATATAGCTTCTCCACATATAGATCTGCCATGCTTGTTGGCTAGTTCCTCATGAACATACTTGATCAGTTCAGCTGTCACAACATAACTTCCATTGCGGATTTAAAAAAATCATATTTGATATTCATCATTCATCTCTTAGCATACCTTCTAAGTTACAGAGCATAATAATCAACTTATGTGAAATGCGGAGCTCAAAACTATTGTCCTATCACTGGGAAACGCTGTCAAATTGCAAGCCGATAAAGAACATCTTGTAGGATGAGACCAAAATAACTATAGATGCTACAACTCTCAATTTAGGCAGCCATGATATGTAACTTTCTTAATCTAGAACCGCAAGACAAAGTATGCATCTATAGAGGAATACGGACCCTGACTCTTTGGTACTATACACAGTCCTTTACTTAGGTTTACTTACCAGACTTAGTAAAATCATGGTATGTCTTCCAGAGATCTTCAAAACTTACAAACTTGGATATCCCACCTTCAAGCAACTACAAAAAACATACTTGAACCACATTTGATGATCTTCTATTGTGGTGACATACTGACCTGATCTCTGTCATTTGCTCTATACTACCCATACTTAGTCATTTTAGCCTTCTGGACCAAAATCCTTGCATGCCTTGTTGCCAAATCCATTTGGTCTACTAGAGTAAAGTCTCTTTGCCTTGTTACCATCAATGACAACACTCAATTAGTCAACAGAGCAATGTCTATTTCCAACAACTCCATTTCAAGAATTTCAACCTATCACTACTCCTTGGCCCTTTTCACAATGGGGGCTCCACCTCATTGGTAAAATCCATCCATCTTCCTTCAATGTCCATAAATCCATTATTACCACCATTAAATACTTCACAAAGTGGGTTGAGGCAATTCCACTCACATATATCACTAGCAAACAAATATCCAAGTTGATCCTACATTACATCATATGCTAGTATGGTATACCCCTCACCATCATTACTAAAAATGGGAAACCCTTTAAGACCCAAGAACTTCACATCCTTTGTTAAAAATTCTACATCAAGCACTATTTTTCCTCCTCATATTACCCCCAAGGTAATGGTCAAGATGAAGCTCCAAACAAAACCATCCAAAAAATCGTAAAGAAAATAGTGAATGAAGTTGATCATGACTGGCACCTCCAACTTAACCCCACCCTTTGGGCATACTGCACAAGCATTCGTAGCCCATAGGAGCCACACCAAATTCCCTTCTCTTTGGCTCTAAAGCAATTTTACCAATCGAGGTTGAAATCCCCTCCTTAAGAAGATCTTTGTAAAATCTCATTAACAAGGAAGAGTATCGGGTTATATGACTACATGAGCTAGAACTCCTAGGTGAAAGGCATGTTAATGCTCTCAATCACTTGCAAGCATATCAAAATCACATTTGTTGTAGCTATATAATGAGAATATCAAGACTCGTCACTTTGAAATGGGTGACCTTGTACTAATGAAAATTTAGAGGAATTTCCAAGACCATGACAAAAAAAGGCAAATTTGAGCTAAATTAGCTATGACCATTTGTTACAACAGCTAGCTATAGATCAGGAGCTTATCAACTAGCAATGCCTAAGGGACAACCTCTAGATGATCCTATGAATAGATCATGCATCTCAAGAAATTTTATGCTTGACCCAACAGATATCTCAAAAGCTAAAAAATAAAAAAAGTAAAAAATAATTACAAAAATTTGAGTGTAATAAAGTTGTCCAATGGTGAAAACCATTTTAGTGGCACCTTGGATAAGTACCATGATGCAAACCTGTCTCAAGCACCTTGAGTAGTGGCCTTATCTACCATCTATTAAGTTCTTGTTTACCCACTTCATACTCCATCATTTTATATCCATATCCTATCATGGCTTGATCTTGTATATCCATTTCTCTCCCATTATCATTCCATGCCAGAGGCAAAATCCCCAAGTTTAGATAAGAATTAGATCTTTTTATGCATGTTATGGATTATTATAGAGTTTTGTCTCATTCATCTCTTGTACATACACTATATCCAAAAATACCAGAAAAATTAGAAAATCTCCAAAAATACCAAAAAAAAAAAAAAAAAACCTCCAAAAAATACCCAAAAAAAAAATAGAAAACCTCCAAAAATACCAAAAAAATCACAAAACCTACAAAAATACCAAAAAAATCACAAAACCTCCAAAAATACCAAAAAAAATTAGAAAACCATGAAAATACCAAGCAATAAATCTATTTTGTCTCGATCAAGGACTAAAGACAATCAAACTAAGCAAAAAACACATGCAAAAACAACATACCACAATGTCAATCATACACATTAGACCAAATCTCCAAAGACCACATAACCATCATTTATTGTGACCATCCTGTAGCATATATCATCACAACTTATGCCTTAGGATATATCATTGCCGCAATAGGCATAGCCTAATCAAATTCAATCCACATTCTTGGCAAGAGATTCAATGGTTGTTGGTTCGTCTATCATTTGGTCTTTTGTTTTGATTTATCTTTTTATACCCCTTCTACACTTACCCAAGAACCACCTTGATCTTCCATATCTTGGTGTGTCATTAGATGGTAGAGAATGGAGTAAGAGTCATTTGATGTTATATGCTATGTTTGTTAGATATTCTTATTACTCTAACTAGTATTCATATCTTGTGTGTGTTAGAATAGATTTTTGCATAGCATCCATCCTTTGCATCTATGGATTATACCTTTTGTGCACTAGGACTTCAATGCTCTAAGTCTCTTTCCCCACACATCTAGACAAGGTTGTACTATGTTGGGCATGTGTAAGCACACCCTCTTGTTTGAATGTCAAGTCCATGCAAATTTTGATCTTGGTCTCCTAAAGCTTGGTGAAAAATATCCTTTTTGCTATATTAAAACTTAGGATTTCTCTAAAAAATACCAGCATAATCCCAACCCTTATCTATCCTATCATACTCACCCAACCCTATCAAGATCCATATCCATCCATAATGCTCCCACCTTTGGCTATACATTAATAAAGATGGCAATTCATCCTAATCCGCTTCCCACCCCCAACAAGTGTGTTCATGATGCTTCCTAACTAATTTTCCATCCACTTTCCTCCCTCCAAAAAGCCCCCCCAACAAGCATGTTCATGATGCTTCCTAACTAATTTTGCATCAACTCCCCCCCACCAACAAGCATGTTCATGATGCTTGCCAATGAATTTTGCATCCATTTTCCCCCTCCCAGCAAGTGTGTTCACATTTCTTCCTAATCATTCCCCCCAACTAACCCCCATGCCCAATCCATCTAATTATCCCCCACCTGCATAATGACTCTTTGTATCATGACCTACAAATCAATCATCAACATCACGATCATCCATTTCATACACCTACATCAACATGTTAGTACCACATCATTTTTTTCATCATAATCATCATATCATTTGCATAACCATCCATATAATCACATCCACATCATAATTGCATAAACATATGACTCAAACACACAATATGAATTATACACACATGCAAACTAAATGCAACAGAGTTCCTGCAAATATCTCCCACTCACTAATCCGCATCATAACCATTCCCCAACCTAAAAATATTGAATCCTTTTTATCAGAAGCACACTAAAGTCTCATCGCTTATAAATAGAAGCTATACATTTGGCATTAAGGTGAAATTAAAGAACTTTAAATGGATTAAATCTTGATCTAGTGTATAAAGCAAGAAATTAAGAGGATTCAATCTTGCATTTCATCCATAACACCTCACCATACATCACATCATCATAGCTATATCATCTATATCATCATAACATATGCATAAACCATCCTCAAAACAAAAATCACATAACATAGTCACCTATACATCACATACAATAAATGCATCCATAACATAATCCATCATGCATCCATCAAATACATCTATACAACACATGTTCATGTCAGATAAATGTAATGGAATTGATTTTTTAGTAAATCCCCTTGAAGGTAGCAAATGATCTTGTTAACTATTTCATTGTGTACCTCTGCATGTTACACCTCATAATACATCATCACATAAACATAACATCATCATAATCCATGCATCACAAAGCATACATTATATAACCCACCTCATAATTCATCAAAAAACATCCATAAACACATCGTCATATAATCCACATCATATTCCACATAATAATCCATTCATAATTCATGAATAAACACATAAAAAAAAAATCCAACATCCATAACATAATATATGCATCCATAACATGATCCATGTATCCATAACATGATCCATACATCCATAACATATATCCATAACATTATCCATAACATAAATCGTAACATAAACCATAACATAATCCATCACATAATCCATCACATGTCGATCATAATTAGCATTCATACATGACATAAATATTATACCAAAATAACATCCAACATATACATCATAAAAACATCATAAATAATGACATCACATCATAATGTAGGTCATCCACAAAATCCTCATTGCATATATAAATAAAAGTTTGTCATGATACAAAATGTACCTGAAGGCTTAGTACATCAATGTCTGATACATAATGTAAAACACCACTATGTGGTACTATCACCAGACTTTGCTAGAGCCTGAGGTGTGGGTGTTGATGGACCTACCCCTGTAGCCTATAGTGGAACTACTAGCCCCTATCTGGGTGGAGGAATCACTTGAGGTGGTGGAATGATTGGACCTATAACTTAATGTGTCCTCGTACTCCCTAACCGGCTAGCCCTTGATCAGGTCTATACACTAAAACTGGGTTGTCTCTGATCCCCAAGCATTGCTGCATGATATAGGGTGTGATAATGTTGAGCTCTCTACAAAGCCTCTGAAAACTCACCCTACACTCGCACCAAATGCCGCCACATATTAGACAACCCAACTCCTACTAATGCTCACTATGTTGTATCCTGCTCTAGATAGAGTCACACCTCCTACTGCTTGACCCACTACTACAACACTTTGGTTTTCTCCCTCTTTGCAATAGCAATATCCTACTTCTAGATAACGTGGTCTAGCTCTACTCCATCTACCCCACCTCCTCATATTTTTGTCAACTCAATAATCTACCCCTAGGCAGCCCTCAATTCTCCCTATAATGTGTCCACCTCTACCTTCACAACATCTCACTCTACATCCCTCGTATCTCGCTCTACCCGTATGGTAGCCTACTCATTAATCAGGCTCCTAATCTCCACTTGTAATATATCAGCATCAACATCCTCCCCATCCTTCCTCCCCCTGCTACCACCTCCACTCTTTGATGTACCCACCATCCCCCAATAGCCCCACCAACCCCACCACCTCCACCATCCCCACCATCTCCTCCATCCTCCTCCTCCTCCTCCTCCTCCCCCTCACTACTCTCTACCACTACCACCTGGCCAATTGGAATCATCAACCTCATGGCCTACTACTCCTACCACCATATGTCATAATCTAGGGTGGCCTCCACCTTTAGCTCTTCCTGTTTAACGTTGAACTTTCAAAGTACATGCTTGAGCATGTACCAATCAATGATGTGCTCCATACGACCCATCAGATACCTATCCTATCAAGTATAAGGTAGATGATCTCCATCATCAACCCATGGCTCACACCCTCGCCATGGGCACAAAATAATTGTGTCAATCTCATCAAAAAATTGCTACCAGTATGTTAGAGCACCCAACCGATGATGTAGAATCCTAATGTAATTAAAGACAAATGGCTACCCTGTTGGCCTCACATATCCACATACCAGCTAGATCATGGCAATATGCTCCCAAGCCTAGACCTGAAGTAATGTGACACCACATTATAGACTAGTTCCCTATTGATATACTACAAAATGCATGTCATGGTGTAAGTATGCTAACACACACAGCCCCTAGCCATACCTTGTGCCCTGCTCATACATCTTCTCTAGCACTACTCCCCATCCTATAGAGAATCTGCACGACCTCCTATCAGGCATCAACAACTCTCCAATCAAACTTGAGCATATATACAATGACAACCCCTCCAAAGACTCCATAGCAGAGATCATATCATCTTCATACTCCTCGCATCCATAGGTGGGATATCTAGTGTGAAAACATGCCTTGATGCTACCACACCTCTCACCTGATCATACACAACTAACTCCCCATGAATGAGGATTTGTAAGATCCTCCATACATCCTCATGGGTGATCTTCATCTCACCCGTCAGTAGTAGAAAGGCACAACACTCGTTCTGCAACCTCTCCACTAACACTATCATCATGGCCCTATGGGCACAAATCTCGGGCATATATGCAAGATTTCTCATACCAATTTGTTCCAAAAGCACAACATCTGTAGGTTCAAATCCCTCCCTCAAGGCCATTGGAGGTGGCCTCTGCTCCCTTGATTGAACTGGCAACAAATCCTCCTATATCCATCACACTACTTCATTATCTTTTTGTCAAAAACTATGTAAAAGCACTAAATCCCTCTATGAAAGGTTGAAAGGTGTGCAAGCACTAACAAACCCCATGCAAGAACCAAAAGACACACACGTGTTAAAACACCCTATGCAAGCACCGAAAGGCACGCACGCACTAACTGATATCTCACATATATTGAAAGGCACACAAGCTCTAAGTGACCTCACGCATGCACTAAAAATCCATACAAGCACTGACATACTTCGCACAAATACCATTCGACATGTAAGCACCAATCCACCTAGCTCATGAACTAACAAAGTTCTAACCACTAGCCATTTTTCAAGCGATGTAAGCACTAATCTGCCTCACAGGCACTAATCAAGACGAAGGTGCTAATTGCCCCATTAGAGGTTCTATGTGCAACTTGATCGCATTATCCTCTACCTCAGCACATTTTCTACTCCTAACCTACCCTTGCATTTATTGCGTATTAATTACTCAAAACCTGAAATCCAAAGCATAAGATAGGACACATATCGACTCAGTAGCCTTCGAAGGTCATCGGTACTCTTGAACTTGCTCTTCTTGATGCTTATGACATGGGATCTGGGCCATAGCTTCCACACTTTAATGCTCTCTTATCTCTAACTCACTCAATCTTAGGTGCACAAATGAGGAATATGGGCCCCCATAGCCTACTTATAGCCTCCACCTAAGCCCTAGCCCTAAATTTTTTTTAGACTGGCCCTAAATTTTTCATCCCCAAGCCTCATACCATATCTATTTTTCTCCGTTTCTATTTCTTTTGACCCCATTTTTATCTTGAATCTCATTTTCACCACTATTTCCTTCTTTTTGAGAGTTCACTCAAAAAATTTATTTTTTCTGTGTGATCTCTCGAGGGGTTATATCCTACTTATTCTTTCTATTCCCTTAAGTTAGTTGGGGGAAGTTTTAAATTTTCTTTGATATGACACTACTCCCGCTCGGTTGTGACGCCACATCAAAGAGGGGCAAAATTTAGGCCCCTGAAAATGACATACCTTACACCACCATTTTCCAACATCTTCCTAACATCTCCTTCTGTGCTAACTTATCTCCTTCCTCAAGATTAAATAAATAAACTATTTTATTTAATTAATTTATCTGATCCCCATTATCATTTACCCACAATTAATTAATTAAATTTTATTTAATTAATTACTCTCCTCAACCATTACCCAATATTAATTAAATAAATATTAGTTCATTTATTTAATTAATTATCCCTCTTTGTTGTTAGCACAAATTATTTAAATAAAGTCCATTTAATTAATTAATTTAACCTTACCTATAGCCAAACCTTGGTTAATTAACTCTCATTTATTTAATTAACTAACCTATCCCATCAAATCGCTGCAACCAAATTAATTAAATAAACCTTTATTTAATTAATTTGGATAACCAATTAACCCATCCACTAATTTCTTACAGCTAGAGTAATTAAATTAATGCACTATTTAATTAGTCTAACCCTTCATTAACCCATCTCCCCATAATTAATTAAATAATCTACATTATTTAATTAATTAGGATCACATGTGTCTCCAGCTCACCCTTTCCAATTCATGCACTTGTCTCATCTCATCCCACTCACCCATAAAATAAATTTTTAATTCATTCACATGTCTCCATCTTCACAAATGCAAAGTGTATATGCCTAAAAATGACACGACTTAGTCCAAATAAATATTCTTAATATTTATTTAAGTTTAATTCTTCTATCAATAAATAAATAAACAAATTTATTTATTCGATTCGCATACCTCTAAAGTTAATTAAATATCAAAATATTTAATTACCTCTTCTAAAGTCAAAATTAAATAAAATCCTTTATTTAATTTAAATTCTTCCAAACAATTAAATAATTCTTAATTATTTAATTAAGTCATTTCTTCCTCCAAATTTAAATAAATAAATCAAATTTATTTAAATTCTCTCAATCTCTAAAAATAAAATACAATCAAATATTTTATTTATTCTTCTAATCATGCATGAACAATTAAATAAATTTATTTATTTAATTTGATTTCTTATCTTCTAATTCTTCAAATATCTTTCAAATCTTCTAAAAATAAGTCTTCTTCTTCATGCACACAAAATTAAATAATTTATTATTTAATTTCTCTCAAATCATGCAAAAGAAAATCACAAGTTGAGTTAACTGACTCAATCAATCTTGTTTTATCAACAATTCTTAAATTAGAAAAAAGCATTCTAATTTATGAAAGCAAATCCTATCTTTATAAAAGAAAGTGGTTAACTCAAACAAACTAGCTTTTCTGTGACACTTGTCTTCTTTCTATTCGCACACATTCTCTCAACCGTTCTATAGCATTGATTTTCTCTCTCACAAGTCTATAAATTGAACCCTATTCCTCTGTTTCATTCATTTTTAGTATTGTTACTATGTAGGAATTACAACGCACCTTTGGCACCAAAGTCATTCCATTTGCTTGCGATCAACTTGATTACCATATTACCAATACCATTGTTGTGAATCTCAACTTCATTGCAATAAACTATCATAGCCATTCCCACTTGACATCTTGGAATAGTAAGGAAGTGCACCTTCTGAGGGCATATTCATAGACAAGATCATTTGTCATAGGCAATCAATGGAAGCCATGAGGTAAAGAGGTTTGTTGAGGTATTCTTCATTGTTTTAAATCTTCTTTATTTCTATATTTCATTGAGTTATGGGTATTATCAATGTCATTGATATTTATGCATAATTTCCCTTTTCATTGAGTTTTGGGTATTATTGATACTGATATATTGATTATTCATGTTTACTCCAATTTTCCCTTATGTGAAGCTCATCTTCATTGTAAAAAACTATCATAGCCATTCCCACTTGCCATCTTGGAATAGCAAGGAAGTGCACCTTCTGAGGGCATATTCATACACAAGATCATTTGTGATAGGCAATCAATGGAAGCCATGAGGTAAAGAGGTTTGTTGAGGTGTTGTTCATTGTTTTAAATCTTCTTTATTTCTATATTTCATTGAGTTATGGGTATTATCGATGTCATTGATATTTATGCATAATTTCCCTTAACACAAAGCCTTCCCAAAACTAAATTCAAAATTCAAAAATATTGTGAGCCCTCCATCTTTGTTGATGAAACCCCATCCATTGATTTCACTATGAAATCTCATCCATTAGATCTCATCTTGGAATTCCAACCATTTATCTAAAATCCTTTAAAAGCCTATAAATAAATACCATCTCCAAGCATTTTGATTCTAACTAAGAAGAACAAAAGAAGACTAAGGATAAAGCTCTAAACTTATGCTCTCATAATCTTACCACATCATAGCCAAATTATCCTCAAATCATTGCCACTTTATTGACCTCGTTATGTTGGTTCATATTTGAGCAATCCACATTCAATTAGTATTCGGTAAACACCAATTGGATTCATCAATATAACATCACTATGTTTGTAAACATAATATAGGGTTAAGAAAGGTTTAATATGTATATTCACATCTTAATTACCACTAAATAGATGAGTGCATGGAAATGGGATACAAATTAGTGGCCAGCCTTGAGATTTTTTAGCAAAACAGGTTTGTATTATGAAAGGTATAAACCATATATGTTTTAACATGTATGCATTTTTAATTCCTAGAATTCAAAATATATATGATCCTTTCCCATTTAGGCTTGGATTTAGAAGCCTAAGGGTTGACATCTATTATGGCTCCTAAATTTGTATTTTTAACATAAAACAACTCGAATTCAAACTTCAACCTCATCAGGTTTACATATTTTGCAATAAAATTTTACAAAACCACAACCAAAATAAAGACATACTTCTTAGCTTTCTAGCCTTACAATTTTTGTAATATTTTGAGTAAGTTAAGGTATTTATTTTTATTTTCTTTCAAGAGTGTATCTATATTCCTTCAGTACATATGTATTGACTTTTTTAATAACTTTTGACTCGATTATCCAAATATGGAAAAAAATTATATAGGATTCTTCTACACTTCATTCCATATGCATTCAATAAATTAAATTTATATTTTTAATTAGTTTTGTGTAAGTTATGTGATATGCATGCTTTATGATGTAATTTTTAAGATGCATCCACTTCAAAAAAATGCAAAAAAAATATTCATTAAAAAAATATAAAAAAATGTACAACTTGTTGTACTCACTCTTAGCTATATTTCTACCAAATGGTTTTAAAAATACCTAATGTAGAAAAAAAATTGGTGGGGTGCACACAAGACACTATCTTATATTTTAGTGATAACTACAGGAACACTTTTGTGTGCACATAACATTTCACCCCCTTAAGTTTAACACTTTTCTAAAATCTTTAGTAGTTTAGAAACTAGATTTAGAGTACTGCATTTCTTGTTCTTTTCATATCTTTTAATTTTGAGTATACACAATTTGAATTACTCATCCAAGTTTAGCTTTAATTGATTTTAGAAAAAAAGTGGCCACTTTTGACCCCCTTTTTGTACCCCATTTCCATGCACCTACCCAAATAATCTGTGTATGAAAAGAATGAGAATAATAAAGGAAATCATCAAGGAACAAGGAATCATTAGCTACAACATGAGAAGATCAAGAAATATCACTATGAGCTCATCACTAAATATATCAATATACCAAAACCATAAGAAAGGGAATATGGAGTAGAAAGTGTATGCAAAGGTGATGTAGGTATATTTGTATCACTAGCATCATTAAGTAAACTAGAAGCAAGGGAGGCACAGATAGGTAAAATCCATAAGTGAACAAGAATATCTACCATAAGATGTATGAAGTATAAGCTCACTAGGTATATTATTATCACTTGATGGAAGATCCCTAGAGGTGTTATAAGGAGTGGGTTAGCTAGCCTTACAATTTTCATGAATGGCCTAGAAGACTCTCATACATAGATAATTCAAGGATGGGAGCACATTGAAAATGTCTCAAATAAATTATAGGTGATGGGAAAAGACCAAGGAAACAAAGTCACAACATGGTATTTTTTGAGAGTTTTTGGGCAAAAATTGTAAGTTTAGGTGCCAAAAAATTTGGGCACTAACAAGAAGAAGAAGCATGAAATTATTATGTTTGACACACTACCTAATGTGTGTGACCTCAAGGACACTTTAGTTACTCATGAGTTCAACATGTCACCTTGACCTGATTCTACAAGGTTGATGTCAGTAGGAGAAACATTCCAAGCCATGACTAGATTTTTTGCATTTCCCAACCCCTCCCTAGTCTTGTGCATCTGATGTTAGAATTAGTTGACTTTCACACCCAAAATTATTGATTTAAGTGATTATTTTCATAGAGTCCTTCTAGAAGATCATTTCCACCCTAGCCTTTATCTGTGCCCATAAATTAGATGCCAAGATAATAGGCCATCGTCTTTCTAATTTGTATACCATATCCAAGGAAGATCTCACTTGTTAAGTGTGATAGTTGAAATCAATTATCACATGAAGAAGAAACATAAATAATTAAAGGATAAGTGGGTATTTAGGTTTTCTGCTTATTTGGTACATATTTTATGGTTCTAAAATATTTGGGTCCTTGAGAAGATGGGTTTCTATTATAAAACTAGGAACCCTATAGCTTCACTTCTCCTATTGATTAGTTTGGAACAATTCTTTGACACCAATTCCACTATTTCCAATGTTTTTGACATAAATATTCTTACCCCAAGAGTGATTTCATATTCATTGGTGCATTTATTAACTAGATGCCTTACAAGCTATTAAAATGCTTGAAATCCAAATCCCTAACATAATCCAATTCTTTGGACATTTGTCCCTATAAAAGATGCATATGAAGATTCATCTTCACAAGTTCTGTAAACCTAGTTTTAGATTTCCATATTCTTGGACCTTATGCCATGTTGTCATCAAAACTATGTAATAAGAGGACAAGTTGGATGATGAGTATGGCATTGATTCCCATGAGATAAATGTATACCCCACTCTATATTAAATATATTGTTTTAAATAAGAAAGTATAGATATCATGAATATTTTTTTAAAATTATGACTCACTCTTCAGTTGAACAATGAATTATAGGGTTTCAACCTAGATGGCATGTTTATCATTAAGATGTCCTAAAAAAGGTTGTATGTAGTGTTTTACATATTCTACACCTGAATATTGAGACATTGAAAATCCTTGATGAATACTCCCCTAGCCTCAAGGATCACACTCAAGATTTTGAGTATATCATAGAATTTCAAGGGTACTTGTAAGTTGATTAGTAGATAGTCATAGAAGCCTATGAGAAACACACACCAATGAAAAACAATTTCCTCTTAAACCATAAGTTAAAGGATTTATATCCTTCAAGGAATAAATAGCACATTTTAAGAAGCAAAATAGATGCTACGTGAGAAAGGTTTCATATCCATGGCCATTCATTAGGATTGAACCATGGTGCTAGTTCTATTATTCGGTTGATAAAAGGCATGCTCTAGTCAATGATCTCCTAGAATATAAAAAAAATTAGATCAACTCTAGAATGAATGTATTCAAGAGTTGTAGAAGATAAATTTCCCTCCTTTGAGTGAAAAAGGAGAATAGTATGAATCATGTAAAAAATCATAGTAGTTTAAAGAAGAAGGAACAAAAGAAGTTGTAGAATGATTAAGCTCATTCTATACAATGCCAAGAAAAATTATACCTTGCTAAATAGAAAGAGCACACCCATGAGTATAGAGAAAAATAGGGTACAAGGTAGAAATATTGGCCAAAGTTAGTTTCAATAAAGAGTTTAGTGTGGGAAAGTAGGCCAAGTTATCCTCAATCCTCTTCAAGCCAATGAACTTACTTATAAAAAGCATGCAAAAACTAGACTAGATAGTTCAAATTAATCAATTATGGAAGTCCCCTTAAATTTATAATTTATCCTTTGAAGAAGGCACCCAATACCTTCCTCTAGCTAATCACAAAAAAAAAAATTCCATCACAATCCCTTTTTATGGGTGTTTGGGTAGCGAAGTGTTAAAGAAAGTTCCCCCATTTTTCATAGATCAAAATGAATCTAAAGAGAAGAAAACACAAAAGGCACTAGTTATAATAGTAGTGGACCATGGCTAGAATGGTAGGATAAGTGAGAAGGAGACACTCCCTAGAATACAAGGAATCTATGCAAAGTGTTCGAGAAATGTTTTCAATATCTAAAAGTCCAATAAAATCAAATTACAAGTGAGGGCATAATTATGCAAGAACAAGTATAATTATAGGAAGAACCTCCATGGAAGGAAATTGACTAAATTAAAGGTTCCATAGAGGACATTATAAAACAACCTCAAGAAAAATAAATAAGTGCATAAATTTTTTCTCCTCTTAATTTAAATATTTTGAATATTTTATGTTCCCCTCTCTCCCATGTAAATCCTCTCCCTATTCTAAATCACCCTCTTCCTATTCCATCCCCTCCTCTAGATACTATTATTTTTATGCATTCTTCACTGAAGCTGAACACTTCTAATTTTTCTCCAAAGGATCTTACCCAAACCAAAAAAATCTAAAATTGAGAAATTAATTTCCCTAAAATGTGAACCATGTAGAAATCAATAACCTTCTCCCATTCAACTCCAACCATTGTGCCCATATTTCTCTTATTAACCTCAATGATTGGCCTCTCTCATATCAAGTTGATCAATTCAATCCATATTCCTCTATTTATTACTCCTCCTTTAGGTTTACCCATTGAAAATTTGTTTTTTCGTATATTTAAACAAGATATCCATCCTCTTGTACATTATCTTATTTCCCTTATTTCTCCGCACTTTAAAACTTTGGTAACTACAAAAGCATCCATTATAGCCATGGAGGTTCATGGCACTCCTACACATTCTTCTCCCTCTTCTCCTTAATTTTCCATATTAGCCACATTAGTTTCTTTTGATCAACATACCACCCCCTATTATTTAGTCTGTCCTTCCTATTACCATTCTAAATTTCCTCTTTATTCACTCCTTCCACTCTTAAATAACCTAGCATTGATCCATTTCAATATGTCATGGAGCAATTCAAATCAATTTAACACTTGAAGTGACACAGTTTAAAATTGTTCAACTATCCAAACTTCCTTAGTAAGTTTCTAGCTAGCTAAGAATGGTTTTGAACGAATCAACCAAGCCATGCATTATGGGATCCTTGTGTCAAATATTCAAAGGCCATTAGGATAGATTATATTAGAATATTGGTGAATAGGAGTAACTTCAGTCCATGTCCCTAATGATAGTGTTATCCAATTCCACTCAAGAAAGTTAGTAAATGATACAAGAGCATCTCAAAGGTTGTGTAATCTTGCATTACCCAAAAAGATACATTTTTTACTTTAAGGTTTATGTTCTTTTCATATATTTTGGAGTTCTAGTTAGTGTTTAGCATTGTGGTCTTAGTAATAGTTCACAACAAGCCTATAAATGTATATTGCGGTGGCACATGATGATTGGTTGACTTTTGTTTGTTACATAAAGAATAAGGAATAATTATGAGTCTAGGACTATGTAGTAACACTTTAGGAATAGTTCATTATCTAGTAGTTATACGGTGACACAATTGAGTTTCATTTAATCATATATAATGATTTAGGATGGTACAAAGATTAATTATTCAAACACTAATGGTGATAACATTGTTTTCTTAATAGTCCATGTGGTCCCATTCATCTTTAACATTTAGTGTCATTTAGTGCCATGTGATTGCTGACATTGTTCTTAGCCGAATGCAAAATCAGCTCTATATAAACCCCATCGCCCCCTCACAATTTCCCACATCATATTTTCCTTCTTGTGATTGCTTTCAGGAGAGAAAAAGCCATGGCTACCTGCGTGAAAAGCTTCGTCTCGCTGCTCCTGCTTCTGGGTGTGCTCACTATTCTTACAGTCTCTGCTTCGGTATATAAATTCGAATTTCTCCTCCCTCTTCTATCGTAAGATTACTACTTTTAAAAGATGGGTTTATGTTCGGAATCTCAACAAGCAAATGGGGTATCTATTTGTGTTTGTTTGCAGGGAGAAGATGTGGATGTGGTATTTATAGTTCCGCAGCATCTTCAACAGCCGGGAGTGTTGAAGATTGTGGGAAACAATTCCGAATTGGGCAACATGACCTTAATCCCTGGTGACATTTGGGTTCTCACTGTGGTATGTTCATTTCTTGTTTACCGTCTTTCATCATAATGCTCACCTACAACAACTTCTTATTCACTATTTTGGTTTTCTTTTTTCTCTGCGTGTTTTATGATAGCCATTGACTCGAGGACGACGATACGAAGTGATAGTTAAGGTTCGACATTTTAATCCAGTCTACCGGTCGGACTGTACGTGTTTACCCGCTGCAGCCCGCAATGTAAGCGTACCGTCAACAGGGAAATATCACGTGGAATTATTAACCGGCTACGATTGTAACCCTGGTATCTGCCCACGCGGGAGCGAGTCGAACATGTTCAACCCCATTCGCCGCGTCGTCTAACAAGTAGTAGACACATGTTTCAATGTTATACAGTAAGTGCTTTAATCTGCACCCACTTATGTTATATTTATATGTATGAATAGAAACATAATATATGTTGTCCTTAGTCTTTGTAGTAAGATTTGTTTTGTTTTGTTTTTCTTGGAACATAAAACAAACTTAGTTAAGAGATAATATTGTTGGAAACATTAATATTGTTGGAAACTTTTGTAAACTTCAAAATATGTGTATTACATAGAATGGTGGGGTCTATTAAATTATTTATCTATTAAGTGAAACTTAAAATTTCATTCAAAGTGTGACGTTATTCTTGTGCATTGTAAGACTATAGAAACTTATCATATTCACCATTTTTACTATCCTTTACATTAAAAATAGGAATACAATTGAATTTCACAACATTGCATCCATCCCTAAAAAAGAGTTATCCATAAATTTCATTATAGTACAATGAACACATAAATTTGTAATTTTTTTTTTTTAAAATTGGAATATACATTTGCAACATCAACTAAAAAAATTACAAACCATTTACTAGGTAGTGTATTAGCTACATACTATCATTAGCAAAGTGGGAGTTAAGGGCTTGGGTGTTGCTAGGTAGTGAAATACCTTGAATAAGCTTGGTGGACAAGGCATGCTAGAAAAGATAATCTAGAGCATTAGGAACAATGATGAATAGGAATGGGCAAGGGGGAAACCTTGGAAGATGAATTTTTGTAAGGGAAATTGGGGAGAGAGAACCATTGATGACTATTCTAGTGTTGGCATCCATGAAGAACATTATGACAGGATTATAGATTATAGGTTTGAATCCCGACCATTTTATCATATTAAGAATGCAGGATGTGATTATAAGCCTTATTGAAGTCAAGCTTAATAATGAGGGCATCTTGTGCCCATTTAGTAATCTCCTAGGAAAGAACCAAATTGTCTAGAATAAATCTACCCCATAGAAATCTAGTCTATTCAAGTCTCACAATCTCCTAGGTGATGGGTTTAATCCTACAAGCCAAGGCTTAGAAATAATTTTGTAGGTGTTAATTAACGTGATGGGCCTTCGTGCATTAATAGTATCCTCATCTTTACCTTTAGGAATGAACTTGATTAGCCCTTGATTAATAATTGGACTTAGAGATCCAATTTCAAGGCCTTCAAGATAAATGTGATAGACATCTTCCCATATGTAATGCTAGAGTGATTCGTAAAATTCCACTAGAAGACCATTCAATCCAGGGCTCTTCTCTAAATCCATATAATACAAGGATTTGTCAATTTTTACAATATTTAATTAGTGATCTAGGAAATGAATATACTTAAGATATATTTTGTAGGGTATGTAGCTTGCAACACTCTCTTCAATGATGGGGAAAAGACGATCTCTAGTAGAATCATCAATGAATAAGTGTTTGTAATGCTCATGGAAAGTTCTCATAATGTCAACATGGTTGGATTATGGAGTGTTAAATTATCATATTTTATGCTAAAGAATTATTCCTACTTATTTTTATGTTGTAGAAAATGAAAGAAAAAGTTCATTCCCTTATCTCTATATTTAATTAATTCAAGGCAAGAATGAATTTGGGCTCCTTTACCTTTGTAAATAACCAATTATCAAGTAAATTCTCAGAATGGGCAATTGATTATTGAATGGTAATGTTATGGGGGTTAGCGGACAATAGAGATTGGCCATGTTGTAACTATATTTTAAGAGATTTCTCAAGTATATGATGCCTAGTAGAAGTACATCTCTTGTAATCACACAAATAGCATGCAATGGACAATAGTTATCTCCCACTAGCTAATCCATCTATCTTTTTGGGGTTTAGGTTTAACTTTCTAGGTGGCAAGGAGGTCATAAATGCAATCCTACTTTAAAAGGTGGGAAAATTTTAGTTTATATGGAATCTCATTAGGGAAGGTGGTGGAATTAGTGAAGAAGAGTGATGTAGGAGCATCCCTAGTTCAAGAGCAATCTTGCATCAACCAAAAACATTTACATTTCAATATGTTGGCAGTTCAGTTTGTTTCTTTTCATTTTCCAGTTAGTTCAGGTAGTTCAGTCAGAAGCAGTTCTGTATTTTGGTCCGCATTCTACCGTAGTTATATTTCAGATCTCATAGAGCTGGAATTACCATCTAGAGTCATCCATCTACATCATATTCGAATCTCTGAGCATTTGAACCAAGTACTAGAAAGTTATCACTATCAAAAGATCAACTATTTTCTCAATACAGAGCATCCTGACAATCTTAGACAATTAGCTAAAGGAGAAGACTTGCAGAGCATTCCTCAACTTGTGGAGCTTAATAACACATCATTCAATCATCTATGGTTCATGGCCAACCTTCCTCAAGATCCGCACATCATTCCATTCATTTGCGGAGGTGTTCTACATGATTAGGTCCAACCTATCCATGTACACATGTTACAACTCTTCATTATAGTTTGTGATCTTCCTTGGCCGACACGGAGGAATCTTTTCTATTGAAGATGATATATAAGGATATAATAGATCCCTAGGAAAGTAGATTGGATAGTGAGAAATTGATTCATAGTTCATAGTTTGGATTTCCACGAAGGAGCTTGAAAGATATATCTTGTGCATATTCTAATATTCTGTAATCAGGCCTATGAGCTCAATTGTAAGCCCGCATGTTGCCGGTTGATCTGTATTTGAATTCTATGTATAAAGGGTAAAATTTAGATGTTTAGGTTTTGGTAGTTTTGTATGTGTATCCTCCTTTCACCCTTTCATTCAAGGACCTAGGGTCAAGTTGCAATGTACTATCCTACCCTAGGTCATTGTGAGATGTAGGGAAATTTGGATTTTTATGATTTGATTGATAATTATCTTCTCTTATGCTCAATTATGCCTTAAAACCCTAATTATGCAAATACGATAGTAAATAGATAAATATCAAAAAATACTTCTATAGAAAGATGTAAAACGACAAATAACTATGCACCTATTTTCAGGGTTTAGAGGCAAAAAAGTCAGGGATTAAAGAGAAGGCACCCAAGTCCAAGGCCCTACTTTTTGTTAGGATCTGCAAATAGGGTCTGCAACCTATTCCTGTTGTGCTGAATGTTTTCCCGTCATGAAACTTCAAGGACTAATAAGTAGGTACCGTAGTCCAGGGAGTCATTTTCTTCTCTGATCTACAATTCTGACACTCTGTTGTACCCTCCTACAACTTCACTTTGTCTGTAGCTTCCACCTGTAACCTATAATCATGAAAACTTTGGGAGGGGGTTGTGGTGTTTAGAGGCTTGACTTAGTCAAGCCTCAGAGAGACATTCAAGTCTTTCGAACACCGTTGTCAGATAGAGAGTGCATGCCTTGGGAGGCAGAGGCAAAAACTAAATGATAAATGCTTGAAAACACAAATGAATGTCACCTTGTAGTGAAGATCTCATGGAAGGAAGAAGTTATTCATGCCATGAGGAGATAGATGCTCAAATCTGCAAACACAAACACATAGACAACAAAAATCTGCTCTTGCAACATAATGAAAGCCTTAAATCACCTTTAAAAGGCCAATGCTCATCTAGTAATGCTCTAGTTTACAAATAAATTCCTAAACATGCTTTTATATGCAACTACAAACACTCCCGCCAACAATTTCATAATTCAAACTTACCGTGTTGGCATAGGACCCAAATAACGGTAACAAGATGACACCCAAAAATTGGGACTGACCAAAAATAGAGTAGGACTAGGGCATGAGTGCCCAAGTCCTCCCCCATATTTTAGGTAGGGTCTATCTCAAGGGATTCCCCTAGGTCCCATTTGCCAAGACACGTAGGGGTTTAATCATCAGGATGTCAAATTATGATGTAATATGTCCTAAATATAGCTAAGAGACCTGGGAGCTAAACATTATGAGGGAAAATCCCCCAAGGGGACATTTTCTGATGTTACATTTAGCCCCCACTTTAATGTATGTATAAACACATGGCCAATACATGCATTAAAGTATGGTCAAGAAGCACAGAAAACACGCCAAGCATGGAGAAGACACACTAGACACATTGAAGACAATGACAGGCATGCAAAACATGGAGAAGACAGTTACAGTCACACAAAACATGACTTGAATATAGTAAATGCATAGAAGAAGGGAATGATTTCTTTTCTTTTCTTTTTTTCATATATATGAAATGTAGATGCAAGTGCAGGAAAGTAAACAAACCTCCCACAAAGTAGGATGTACTCATCGTACAGGTCTTTAAACTGCATATGGGGAAACACACACGCAAGACACACCAAACCTCCAAAAATGTAGGATGTACTCATCGCACAAGTCTTTAAACTGAATATGGGGCAACACACATGCAAGACATGCCAAACCTCCCAAAATCTAGGATGTACTCATCGCACAGGTCTTTAAACTACATATGGGGCAACAAACATGCCAAACAAAACAAGCACGTCAAAACACACACTTTGAAGACATGGAGAAAATACGACAGACAAGCAATGGATTGTTCCTATTTCTAGGTCCAACACCATCTCAAAAAAATTACAGGCACACACCGATGATTGGACTTTGCCACAACAATCGCTGAAGACATGCTTAAGGGTTAACTTAGTCACAGAACTACTCCTCGCCTCCGTAGAGGACTTTTGAAAATGACAGGATGGTACAATCTGCTCCAATAAATACACCACCCTTGCCTCCATAGAGGGCTTAAAATAAAAAGGATATATGCGATATCCCGCCTCCATAGAGGGCTTAAATTATTCATTGATTGATTGCAAACAAACTCAAAGTCCAAGATGTACTCATCACACAAGTCTTTAAACTGCACCTGAGGACAAGCACATTGCTAACATCTATAATAGACAACTTACCTCATATATGCCCCCACCTAAGGTTGGTTGATATCATGCATCGATATCAAGCACATTAAAGTAGGAAGAAAACACACAAGGGAACACAGACTTTCACAAATGTACATTACAATAGCCAAATGTTTCGACAAACACATCCTTGCAAGAGACATGTTAGTGTCTACATAATCATGATAAACAACAACATCAATGTATATGATTAACCACACAAAGAGCCAAGGTTATGCTATGAATTAAGAGTTCAAGGATAACCATGGGGCTATATCACAAAGATCTTTGAATCGAATACCACCTAGGCTAGATTCATAGACAAACAAAGTGCACAGAGCATTAGTATTGTTAGAGTTTGTAAATGAGATAATATTATCAAAATCACTACACAGAAAGCATGAGTGCTTCTACTAGCCAAGTGTCGGATAATATATACCCCATCGTCATATTAGGAACTAAGTCCAATTTTTGATTTCTTGCAAAAGGGATGCTAGGTCCGCATCAATATAAATGCTTTTCTTCATCTACCTACTAGATAGAAACACTAGAGGAAGGGAAATAGTAAATAAGAGAGGAGAAACAAGTGTCTTAGGGACAGCCATGTAGGAGGGTGCCCCCAAGTCACCAACCACAATGCTATGTCTGTAAGACACAATTCACAACAATGAAATCAGAGAGAGAGGTTTAATAGAAGAATGATGATACAAATAGAAGAAGATCACAATAGAGTCAGTCTCCTAGTATCCTGGACCTTACAAGAGAATCAAGGGTCATCCCAGGAAGCCTAAACAACACATAACACATCACAGCGAAGAACATCACAAGAAAGATAAAGGGTTAGAGATACTTACCTATAGGATCTCCTAGGCTAGCGGTCATCAAGTAAATCATCGTCATCCTCTCACTCCCAAAATTTAAAGGAAAGTGGGACATAAAGTACCATAGCCCAATTCTCATCTTTGTCTTGAGGTTGTTCATTGTTAGGATCATCTTTGTTTGGTTCAATGTTTGGATCAATGTTTTCTTGATGATGTTCTCTAATATAGTTATTCAATATGCTCTTAGGTGGTGGGAGAAGCAAATTATTTTGAGTGATCTCAACATTCATCCTTGAGGGATTTAATGTGAGAGACTTCTCCTCATCCACTAGTGCTATCTCTTTAGTGATGTCCAAATAATTTGAATATTCAATCAAAGGAGGGACATTAAAGGTCTTCTCTTCCTTAGTAATATCCAAGGTGTGTGAACAATCAACTAAAGGAAGGAGGTTGGTGGGATGATCCATAAAGGTTTCATGCATTATAATAGAATTTTTATTGTTGTTAGATGAAAGCTCATCATCCACCCATGGAATTTTCTTTCTTTAAGGGAGTTCTTAATTCACTAATGCTTCCTCTTGGCCAGGGAGAGCATTAGAATGGAAAAGTGGTAATGGCTCTTCATTTGCTAATGCTTCATCTTGGCTAGAGTGAGCGTTAGAATGAAGATTTGGTGGTATGATGTTAAGATATGTGTCAAGGAAATTATCCTCTTGCATCAAAGTGTCGTTATGAGGAGGAAAAACCTTGGGAGAGGGATCATAAGGTAAACCAAAGTTATCACCACATGTTTTAGCAATAGGTTCCATAGTGGAATTGTCCATAGAGTCATCTAAGGCTTCATCTAACATTTTGAGGTCATCACTAGTATATATACTATTGATCATGAATTTAGTGAGACCATCTAATATAAAAGGATATATTCCCATGAGATTTGTGAATCTATCAAAATCAGATATATAACAAAGTATTTCATATGTGGAGCACATAGAGAGATCAACATCATGTATGTATGCTATTTGTTCCAGAACTTGAGGATGTTTATCAATGAATTTAGAGAAATGATCAATGTCTACGATGTATGCAAAAAAAGCTTCCAAAGAAGATGATATATGATTTCAAATCAATTCAATATCATATTTTTAAATCTTTCAAAAAGCATGCCAAAGACAAGTGTAACACTATATGCAAAAATGACCTAAAATGCTTGATTTTTGGTACTTTTTCAATGCAAATATATGAAAGAAAAGATGTTCTAAGGAAATTGATTAGGGGAAGAAAATTATGTGTCTGACATCAGTCTCATTCAGCAATAATATCCTTCACAACAAACTCTTGATGGAAGTCTGAGATGATGATAGGCCAAAATATAGTGAAAATACACTAAAATATGCGATTTTTCACCAGATCTCAATGCAAAAGAGTATGACGAAGGGTGTTGTGAGGAAAATGATGATGAAAAGAAAATTATATCAGTAACAAAAGCCACCTAATGCCAAAATATCCATCACAACACACTTATAGTGCCACTCAAGGTCAAACCCTAGTGAAAATATAGCAAAAATAGGTAATTTTTCACGGTTTTTCAATTCCAAGACCTAGAAAAATGGGTGTTATAATAAATTTTAGGAGGTGAATAAAATAATATCAGTGATATCAGTCACCTCAATACATAAAATTTGTTACAACACGCTTAGGGTGCAAACTAGGCCAAACCCTAGGGCAAAAATAGCAAAAATGTGTAATTTTTCACCAAATTTTCAATACAAGAGGCCAATAACAAGGTGTTGTAAATAATTTTAAGATTGGAAGAAGATAATACCACTTATAGAATCTAATTAGTGCAAAAATATTCCTTACAACATGCCTATAGTGCAAATTTAGAGAGTCGATAGGCCAAATCTAGTGAAAATCAATGTTTTTCAAGCCCTAGGTTTGAGATCTTGATGTAAAATGCTATATGAATGCTTTGAAAGATGATATATGATGAAAATTACATTCTTTCAGATCTAAAAATGGTTTCCATGTTCCAACATGCAAAATGCAAGTACAAATCTAATGAAAATGCTAGTTTTTGTTGAATTTTTCTATGCAAAAATGCAAATTTTTGAAATCAAAATGCAAATTTGTTCTAAAATGGAAGACTGTAGCCAAAAGAAAATTTGAATGAGTCTCTAAAATCAGTAGAAAAATCTGAAACAAGATTTTACCTACAAACCTTAGATTTTGGAATTACTAGGTTATATGCAAAATTCACAATTTTCAACAAAATCCTAGCAATTCTATGATGAAAATGCAATGCAAGATATTGAATTTTTGTAATTTTCTATAATTTCAATCAGATATAATGAAAAAATAAAAAATTTGATGAAATTCAAATTAATTAATGCAACATGCAAACCCTAGAATGCAACTTTTTTTTTCCAATTTTTCCAATTTTTCAAATTTTTTGTAAGTTTTCCAATCCAATAAGATGAATGAAAATCAATACAAATCTAAAGAAAAACACTAAGCAAGGTGCAAACAAGTCCAACAAGACTGGTTCACCAAAATGTAAAAGGCAAAATTTGGATGTTTAGGTTTTGGTAGTTTTGTATGTGTATCCTCCTTTCACCCTTTCATTCAAGGACCTAGGGTCGAGTTACAATGTACTATCCTACCCTAGATCACTGTGAGATGTAGGGAAATTTGGATTTTTATGATTTGATTGACAATTATCTTTTCTTATTCTTAATTATGCCTTAAAACCCTAATTATGTAAATACGATAGTAAACCGACGAATATAAAAAAATGCTGCTATAAAAAGATGTTAAATGACAAATAACTGTGCACCTATTTTTGGGGATCAGAGATGGAAAAGTCAGGGACTAAAGAGCAGGCACCCAAGTCAAAGGCCCTACTTTTTTTTGGGATCTACAAACAAGATCTACAATCTATTCTTGTTACACTAAAGGTTTTCCCATCACAAAACTTCAAGGACTAATGAGCGGGTGCCCTAGTCCAGGGAGTTGTTTTCTTCTCTAATCTGCAATTTTGACACTTTATTATACCCTCCTACAACTTCACTTTATCTATATCTTCCACCTATAACTGATAATCATGAAAACTTTTGGAGGGGGTTGTGGTGTTTAGAGGCTTGCCTCAGTCAAGCCTCAGAGAGACATTCAAGTCTTTCAAACACCGTTGTCAGATAGAAAGTGTGTGCCTTGGGAGGCAGAGGCAAATCCCAAATGATAAATGCTTGAAAACACAAATGAATGTCACCTTGTAGTGAAGATCTCATGGAAGGAAGATGTTCTTCATGCCAAGAGGAGATAGATGCTCAAATCTACAAACACAAACACATAGACAACACAAAACTGATTGCAACACAATGAAAGGCTTGAATCACCTTTATAATACCAATGCTCATCTAGTAATGCTCTAGTTTACAAATGAATGCCTAAACATGCTTTTATATTCAACTACAAACACTCTCGCCAAGAATTTCATAATTCAAACTTACTGTGTCAACATAGGACCCAAATAATAGTCACAAGCCAACACCCAAAAATTGAGACTAACCTAAAATAGGGTAGGACTAGGGCATTGGTGCCCAAGTCCTCCCCCACTATTTTGGGTAGGATCTATCTCAAGAGGTCCCCCTAGGTCCCATTTGCTAAGACACTTAGGGGTTTTCTCATCGGGATGTCAAATTATGATGTAATATGTCCTAAATGCAGCTAAGAGACTCATGAGCTAAACCTTATGAGGGAAAAGCCCCCAAGGGGACATTTTATGATGTTACACTATGATATACTAAATGACTGAATCTACATTTGTCTGATATCTTTGAGTTGTTCAGTTGTGTTTACTTTTGCTGTACGGTTTGGATAGTTCATTCTATGAACCCTCCTACTATGACTGCACCAAGTGGTATCAAAGTGAAAGTTCAAATTTTTGGGAGTGAATTGAGTGAAGTTGGCTAGGGAATTCCATAAGATCTTGTTGTGGATAGATTGCCAAATTGAGGCAGGTTACTTGTGTCACAACCAATCACTGAACTGGAGGTAGTTTGCACTTGATCCTAGGAAGAATGCCACCAAGGAGAGTTGTTACTGTTGGAACAATGGCTAGTAGAATGGATGAGTTGATGGAAATGATGAAAATAATGAGAATTTGATTGGATGTTGTCGAAGAAGATAAACGAAGAGGATTGACACCTAGACCTAATGTTGAAAGTGATGATGAAGAAGAATTTCAATCAGTTGAACAAACTAGAAAAACCCTAGGAGGTAACGAAGAAGAAGAATCAAATCAAGTAAAGATGTTGTGAGTTATTTCAAAGATTGGAAAGAGATGTAGAGTTGATGTGTTGAACTATACTGGTAATTTGAACCCTAAAGAATTTATTAACTGGATAAATGACATGGAATAATACTTTGAGTATGAAGAAGTTGAAGATCCAGAGAAGGTGAAATTTGCAAAGACAAAGTTGAAAGGCCATGCTGCTATATGGTGGAAAGAAGTTTAGTTGGATAGGAATAGAAGAGGAAAAGAAAAGATTACAAAGTGGGATAGAATGGTGACAAAATTGACGAATTAATTCATACCTGCTGACTATGAGTTGGAGCTATTGAAAAGATTGTAAAACCTGAGAAAAAAGGAGAAATCTGTGGAGTATATTGAAGAATTTCATAAGATGATCATAAGGACATGACATAGTGAAGAAAGCAAGTAGAAAGTGGCTAGATACATCAATGGACTAAGATTGAACATTCAAGAAGAACTGAGTTTGGTAACGATGACATCACTGGAAGAGGCATACCAGTTTGCCCTAAAAGTTGAAGAGAAATTGAATAAGAGACATGATCAGAGATAGAGAGGCAGAGGGGGTAAATTTCGGAGAGGTAGAACAATTTCCAAAGGTGAGAGATCATTGTTGGAGTAGAATAGATAGGAGAACACATTCAAGAAGGAAGACAGAGATAATAATGTGTATCAGAGAGATGACAAATTTTTACCAGAGAGGAAACCCTAGTGCATACTCGAATGAAGGATATAGAAGAGAAGGAAGAGGATTTGATAAGAGAACATTCAGAGGCACTTGTTTCAACTGTGGAGGTGAAGGACATAGAACATTTAAGTGTAATCAAGGGAGTATAAGAAAATGAATAGATAATAATGGAAGAGCAGCTTATGTTGAAGAAGAACCTATTGGATCACCGAGTTCTGTTGGTAAACTGAAGAAAAGAGAATCACTAGTGATGAGGAGAGCACTATTTCAAGTAGAGACAAATGATGAACTCCCATAGAGGAAGAGTTTGTTTACAACCAGATACAAATTAGTAATTGATAGTGGTAGTTCTGATAATCTAGTTTCAGAGGAGATCATGACTAAGATGAAGTTGGAAAGAGTGAAACACCCTAAGCCCTATTAGATAGCATGGATTTAGGATGATCATAAGATACTGGCGAGTGAACAATGTTTGGTGAAATTTCATATTCGATCTTATCATGATGAAGTCTTGTGTGATATTATGCCTATGGATGTATGTCATATCTTGTTGGGTAGACCTTGGCAGTATGATATAAAAGCTATACATGATGGGAGAAAGAATACATATACTATAACATCAAATGGGAAGAGAATTACCTTGATTCCACTGCTGGGTGATCCTAAAAGTGAGTATGTGGGAAAGCTAGAATCTATTTGGTAGATGGAAGAAAATTTTTGGATGGTTTGAGACATGAGAATATGTGTTATGCTTTGATTCCTAAGAAACCTAAAGAATTGAAGAAGGAGGATAAGATAACATAGCTGCTGATAGAGTATGAAGACATCATGTTAGATAATGTACCTAAAGAATTTCCACCAATAAGGAGTATTAGTCATCACATGGATCTTATACCGGGAGCTAGTTTACCTAATAAAGAAGCACATAGAATGACACCAATAGAGAATGATGAACTGAATAGACAGATACAAGAATTGTTGAGGAAAGGTTTGATCAGAGAAAGTTTGAGTCCTTGTGCAGTACCTACAGTGCTAGCACCAAAGAAGGATGGAGAATGGAGAATGTGTAGTAACTCTATAACAATAAACAAGATTACAATTAAGTATAGATTTCCTTTACCTAGGATGGATGATATCATGGATTATTTGATTGGAGAAAAATATTTTACAAACATAGATTTGAAGAGTTGATACCATCAGATCAAAACAAGAGAAGGAGATGAATGGAAAACTACTTTTAAGACAAATGAAGGATTGTATGAGTGGTTAGTGATGCTTTTTGGACTAAAAAATGCACTAAGAACTTTCATGAGATTATTGAATGAAGTTTTGAAGAAATTCTTGGGTAAGTTTGTTATTGTATACTTGGATGATATTCTAATTTTTAGTAAGACAAAAGAACATTTGTGGCATATTAGACAAGTTTTGTAGAGACTGAGAGATGAGAAATTGTTGATAAACATCAAGAAATGTAGTTTCATGAAGGAAGAACTAGTGTACTTGGGATTTGTGATATCTGGGGAAGGATTGAAGATGGTGTTGGCAAGAGACACTATATGGATTCATGGTTGTTGTCATTGATGGCAACAAAGGTCATCCTACATATCCGCAAGTCATGGTGTGCCTCTACTGGAAGTCAGAATGAAGACTGTTGTGGTCCGGTGAACAACAACAAAGCATGTGGCAAGGTCCGACAGATTGGTCCGGACCTCTCAGAGGGAGTGTCCTGGTGCAGTGCGGTTTTGGAGAAGTTAAGAGGACTACCTTGAGTAGTATATTCCAAGGATTTAGCCTCTGGTGATGGACAAAGAAAAAGATATGAATAGTTGAGTACCGGATTCCTGAGAGACAGTGAGAACAGAGGAAGAACTGACTGACAGAGCATCAGACTATTTTCCGGATTTGTTACTGTTGTTGGTAAAGGTTGTGAAGGCATGAATCATGTTTGGCCGACATGATTAATGATATCTACAAGTATATGCTTGATCCGCATTACTTGATATGCAAGGATTCAGCCGACAGATCAAAGTTTGTGTGAAGATAAACTATTCCGGGTGCCGACTAGAAAGATAATAAAATCATTAGTGCGGATATATATAGAGGATGAATTTTGCTATGAGAGGCGTAGATGTAGAAGTGTATAAGGGAACAAGGAAAGAGCAGAGTAGAAGTAGTAAGAAAGATCTGATATGTGAAAGGAAAGCAGATTAAAGATCAGAGGAAAGATGAAGTGCAACAGATCAGTGTATTGAGCCTAATCGGAACTAAACTCCAGCATATGTAGATGCTTTCAATCAGTTCAAGTACTATATAACATTCTTTTGTAGACAGTGTGTCTCTTTGTAGGCAGTGTGCCTCTTGTGAGCAGTGTGCTCGGGCAGTGAGCCCTAATTGGCAAGTGCCATTTTTGTAATTCCTTATTCTTTTAACAGAGAATAATCCTTGGGTTAATCACCCCGTGGTTTTCTCCCTTAACTGGGTTTCCACGTCAAAAATACTGTGTCATGTGTTTCTCATTTCATGGTAATGTTTGTTTGTTTGATTCAATGATGCTTTGATTAATAAGAAAGTTCAAAAGAAGAAATAATTAGGATAACTAATTCACCCCCCCTCTCAGTTATCAACAATTGGTATTAGAGCCAAGTTCCTCTTAATAGAGCCTAACAGCTTGAGGAAGATCTGGGAGTTCAAATGGATGCATATGGTTTAAGGGAGCAACTCAAGACTGCCCTTGAGGATCTTGAACAGTCAAACTCTGAAGTCAATGAATTAAAGGAAAGACTCAAACAAGCTGATGAATTCATGAGAGAACTAAAGGATAAATTAAGTCTCTCTATGAAAAAGAGAAAGGAACTGCTCTAACAATTGGCAAGACAAAGTGAAGAAAGCAATACAAATGAAGAATTGACTGAGAAAACTAAGTTATGTGAAAAGTTATCAAAAGAAGTCATTATGTTAAGACATGAAATGGAATCAGGAACTATAAAGTTTACTCAAGAGATTGAAGAAAAAAGAAAAGCTGAAGACAATCTAAGACAATCTCTTAAAGATAAATCAAAAGAATGCCACCAGATGGACAGGATTATCAGACATCTTGAATCTGATCTTGAAGATGCCAAAGATAATGAAGAAAAACTTGAGGATCAAATTGTCTCTCTCAAAAGAGATCTTCAAACAGCAAATGAATATAAAGAAAAATTCAAGATAAGCTCTGCCCAACTTGAAGTACTTCTTGGAAGTCAAAAGAGGACAGATGATAAGTATGGTTTGGGATATGTGAAAGGAGAAAGCTCCGGATCCAGTCAAAAGAATTTTGGATCAGAAAATCCAAGGAATAGACCTAGAAGACCTCCGGTAAGACAGCCCAATGCTCAAAGATATCCATCCTTCAATGGATACTGTCACAGCTGCAATCACTTTGGTCACAAAGCGAATCAGTGCAGGAAGAAAATGAATCAGACTAATTCATCCTTCTCCGGACAGTGCTTTAACTGCAAAAGGTATGGACACAAGTCTCATGAATGCAGAAATATACAAATAAACAAATCATTCAATGGTAGATGTTTTGCATGCAATAGAGTAGGTCATATGGCTAATCAATGCAGATCAAGAGGTTATCAGACAAATATGCAAGGAAATATTATTTGCCAAATCTATAACAGGTCCGGTCATAATGCAAAAATCTGCAGAAGTAAGAATCAGGACAGAAGAGGTCCGGTGTATAATCATAATCAAGACAAGGGTAAACAAAAGATGAATGCAGATGAAGTTAGGAATCAGATGAACAAGATCTGGGTGAAGAAAAGTTCAGAGAATGTAGAGGTTGGATCCGCACCAGACTCTGGTGCTAACATTCCTTCCAGAAATTAAAAAGTGAGCTCTGACTCAGGGGGAGACTCAAAGAAAATCCTGTTCCCCCAGCCAATCAAGTAATGCCTGATGTAGCACAAGATGCGGAGCAAAGGGTTTGTAGATATAAGTCTTGAGATGATCCAGATAAGATTTCAGAGGTCCGCATGAAGATATGAAGAAGTTGTGATCAATTAAGTAAGACCTGTTCCGGGAGATGCTCCGGAATGACAAAAGATTACAAAAGGTCCGGAGAAATCCGGAAGTGCATTGTCTTATTATGCGGATTGGACAGAGTGTTTGGGATATTCTTGTAATATGTCATCTTGATTTGTTCATGATTGGAAGATCCGCATGATGTTCATAGATCAGGACTGATCTGGTGCTCCAAGCTATCTGGATAAGGCAAACCGGAATAATGTAGGTCGAGCATTTATTGCAAACAGATATTAGGGTTTGCGAAACAATATAAGGGATTTCTCAATAATCACTTGATCATTCCACACCCAAGAAGAAGCGAAAAGCGGAGCTCTGCGACTAAATTCATCAAGTTCACCGAAGATCACTTGTAGAAGTTACTACATACAGAAATCAATCCAACTACTCCGTATAACCGAAGGCGCACAAGGTATTTTTCGTTTTCAATATCTCACTGTAAATCTTTGAAAAATGGCTACTCCGAATATAGTTAAGATCTCTGATAGACCTCGTCCCACATTCAAGAAACATCCATACAAATCTTTGGAGGTAGATCCACTAGGAGCCTTCTCTAGTGTTCCACATGGTGTATTACATACGGAGAACATTAGGGTTTACATTCATGCAAATTTTGAAGACTTTGGGGATTCAAAATTGATGGATATCTATCACAAACAGTTGATAGACGACTCCTTTGAGATTAAACCACAGTACAAAGCCATCCGGGATAAGAACTTTGCACAGTGCATTCATTTCCCCTGTTTTGAAGAAGATGAATGGGTCCGGTATGTACTAAGCAGAGTGTATGACAACTTTCTATGGTTGAACAAGCCCTTCAAGATCACCAAAGATGCAATTAGGGCAGTAACCAGTCTGCACTCATCCGGTGGATTCCCTGTTCTCAAGTCTGTCAAAAATCAGACAGTTAGTGATGCAACCAGATCTAAGTTTGACAAGAGAGCTATGACAGTTGAAGACATCACTGAACCGGATGTCAAATTTGCATCTATAATAATAGGTTACAAGATCTATCACTCCAGTAGGGAAAATTCAGTACCGGGAACTGCAATTTACACGGCCTATCAAATGCTAAAGGAGAATGCAGACTATGACTTGTGTGAGCTCCTTGTAAATCAACTTTTTGAAAATCTGCAGAAGATCAAGAAGGACAAGAAAAACTCCTTCAAGTATGGCAACTTGATCCTTTGTCTCTTCTTTTATTACATGAATGAGCTTCCCGGATCCAGTGGATGGATATGGTAGAATGACAGACCGGTTGCCATCCAAATCAGAGATTATTTGCATGGACTTGGGGATGCTAAAGCAAGAAAAACAGCTCTATGGGGATATTTCAAGAACTTCCAAAGAATGATGCATGCAAGAGAAAGAATACCCCAATCCCTTGTTGAAAAGTACAAAGACATAGTATGCTTCATGGTAGAAACAAATCAGTGTCTAATGGAGGCAGTAGAACCAAAAACTGTGTGGATCATGCCCATGGGGTATGAAGTGGATGAACAGATAGTGGAGCTGCATGTTCAACACATGCTAAGTCAGCCCAAAGATCCAAAGGCAGAAAGGTTTGGAACCTTTGAGGAGCTGAGTGTGAAGATCCATGTAGAACTTAGGGAGCCTGAGATAAAGAGGAAGGTGAGAAAAGAAGTAGAGCATATTGCTCATGGCCTAGGCATCCCAAAGGAGGCACTTGATGCCAACCGGGAAAAGAGAAGAAAGGCTGAGGAAGAAAAGAAAGAGGCAGAAAAGAAAAGCAAGAAAAGTGCTCCGGTGGAAACCTCAACCCGGACTAGATCATCAAAAGGATCTACACCTGTCAAAACCAAAAGCTCAAAACCGGAAGCCTAGACATCTGGTAAAAGATCTAAGACAAAAGCCTCAAGGGCTTATGAAAGCCAAAAGGATGAAGAAGAAACTGAGTCAGATGAGGGAGTAAAAGAAATAAAGAAGCAGAAGAAGAAAGGATCCGGTAAACCCTCCACAGGCCAAGACAAGGAAGAAATGGCAGAGGTAGTTGTTGAAAAGCCCACCCTGTCTCTAGAGAGTGTAATCAAGTTAGTCACGGTGGATGGAAACCTTCAACCAATGACTGAATTCTATGATGACTACAATGAGGCTGACCAAAAGATTCTGCAGGAAGCCACAGTCAAGTATTTGAACATATACAATAAGGCTTTCATTGAGATCATATCTCTAATTCCTAAAAGCCTAGAAAAGGAATTAGAAATAAGAAAGAATAATGCTCAGGCAAAAGATCTTGAGATCTGGGAGCGGATAGCTATTCAGCTATATCCTCAAATTGATCCCAAGACAATGAACATAATTTTCAAGGACTGCAAAGATGAGTTCAGGAGTAAAGCAAGAATGAATCAACTCATGCTTGGAGAGACTGACAAGGTAGCCATAGAGACAGAAGAAA
This sequence comes from Cunninghamia lanceolata, assembly GCA_027924645.1. Lineage (NCBI taxonomy): Eukaryota > Viridiplantae > Streptophyta > Pinopsida > Cupressales > Cupressaceae > Cunninghamia > Cunninghamia lanceolata. Next base: position 6,534,631 of record BSBN01001807.1, read on the forward strand.
TCCTCTGGAAGGCCTTCAAAAGGTTTAATCTTCCTGTTGTAGAGGACTTAGGTGTAGAAACAGCTGTGGACTTGGAATCATCTGCTCTGGAAGAAGTGCCCCTTGAACAGACTAACATCTCTTCTCTGGCTTCTCCTATAGTCTCCAGATCCCAAGAAGAAGAGAAATTACAGGAGAAGGAAGCAGCAGTAAAAGAAAAAGAGGTTGACAGCACCAAGGATGCAGAGAAAGAGAAGATTCCAATGGAGAAAACCACAACTGAAAGTGGGAAGAATGTAAAGACTCCAAAGGACAAAGCTGTAGAAGAAAAGAAACATCTGTCTCCGGCAAGAGACACTGCACAAACTGTTCAAAAGTTTTTGAGCCAGGAAACAATAGAGATTGATGAACCAGAGCTTCTAAAAGGTCCATTCAACTTTGACTCCCTCTCTCCGGTACAAACAATGAAGATAGCTACATTTACAAATGCTAAAGTAAATGAAAAACTCCTAAAGTCTCATATGGAAGACTGTGAGTTGGTAGAGGCTGCTTCCAGAGTGCTTGAAAAGATTATGCCATTAGTCCAGATAGATCCGACAGCCTCCTCTTCCGGTAATCTCAAAACCTTAGTTAGCAGTGTTGATACACATTTTGATTCTCTAGAAAAATCAGCTGAAGAAAAGGTCTGGAAGGAATTTTTGGATAAGAGATTTTCAGAAGTACTAGGATTAATTTCTAATGATAAGAGAAATATGAGTATTGGAATAAAGAGCTTAGAAAATGCTCTTAAGGATGGCGGTGACATCTACAATTTTGCATCTCCTGGTCAAGGGCAACAGCAGACATTGACAAGAAAATAAAAGAGGAATAGGACAAACTACAAAGTCTATCTCAAAGTTTTGATCCTCTCTCTTCCTCCATAGTAAATCAAGAATGTCAAACTATTGCAATCACAAATGCAATAAAGAACTTTGAGAAGGAAAGGAAGAATATAACTAACTGGATGGGAGAACTTAGAAGGATTATAATCCCTAAGTTAGAAACTATGCATGAGGCCATCAGTGATGCTCAGACTACCGCACAAACAAATGATCCGACAGATCTCAAGAGGGCAGAAGTTTTTACATTTTTGTTGAGTGGTCACATTTCAATTTTGGATAGAATGAAGCAAAGTTGGGCTACAGAACTGATCCAATTGAAGACATCCTTTGCAGACATTCTTCAGTTCATGTGAATATGTAACATACGGCTAAGTATAGTAAATTTTTGAAAATTTTGGTGTGCGGACCCTACCCTTTGCCATTGATGTCAAAGGGGGAGTAAGGAACAGTGAAAAATGAGGAATCTAACTAAGGGGAGTTCCGGAAACTGTATATAAAGTTAGAGCATCAGCCAAGGGGGAGCATAGTGTAAACACTTAGTCATTTTTTCACTAAGTGTTGCCATCAATGCCAAAGGGGGAGATTGTTGGCAAGAGACACTATATGGATTCATGGTTGTTGTCATTGATGGAAACAAAGGTCATCCCACATATTCGCAAGTCATGGTGTGCCTCTACCGGAAGTTAGAATGAAGACTGTTGTGGTCCGGTGAACAACAACAGAGCATGTGGCAAGGTCCGACAGATTGGTCCGGACCTCTCAGAGGGAGTGTCTTGGTGCAGTGCAGTTTTGAGGAAGTCAAGAGGACTACCTTGACTAGTATATTCTAAGGATTTAGCCTCCAGTGATGGACAAAGAAAAAGATATGAATAGTTGAGTACGAGATTCCTGAGAGACAGTGAGAACAGAGGAAGAACTGACTGACAGAGCATCAGACTATTTTTCGGATCTGTTACTGTTGTTGGTAAAGGTTGTGAAGGCATGAATCATGTTTGGCTGACATGATTAATGATATCTACAAGTATATTCTTGATCTGCATTACTTGATATGCAAGGATTCAGCCGACAGATCAAAGTTTGTGTGAAGATAAACTATTCCGAGTGCCGACTAGAAAGATAATAAAATCATTAGTGCGGATATATATAGAGGATGAATTTTGCTATGAGAGGCATAGATGTAGAAGTGTATAAGGGAACAAGGAAAGAGCAGAGCAGAAGTAGTAAGAAAGATCCGATATGTGAAAGGAAAGTAGATTAAAGATCAAAGGAAAGATGAAGTGCAGCAGATCAGTGTACTGAGCCTAACTGGAACTAAACTCCAACATATGTAGATGCTTTCAATCAGTTCAAGTACTATATAACATTCTTTTGTAGACAGTATGTCTCTTTGTAGGCAATGTGCCTCTTGTGAGCAGTGTGCTCGGGCAGTGAGCCCTAATTGGCAAGTGCCATTTTTGTAATTCCTTATTCTTTTAACAAAGAATAATCCTTGGGTGAATCACCCTGTGGTTTTCTCCCTTAACCAGGTTTCCACATCAAAAATATTGTGTCATGTGTTTCTCATTTCATGTTAACATTTGTTTGTTTGATTCAATGATGCTTTGATTAATAAGAAAGTTCAAAAGAAGAAATAATTAGGATAACTGATTCACCCCCCCTCTCAGTTATCAACAAATGGACCTTGAGAAAGTGAGAGCAATTGTTGAATGGCCTACATTGGAGAGCATTGGAGAGGTTAGATCATTTCATGGATTGGCTATTTTCTACTAAAAGTTCATTAGAAATTTCATTTCAATTTGTAACCCTATGATAGAGACGATGAGAGGTGATAGAAAAGAATTTAAGTGGACATCAAGAGCAGATAAATTTTTTGAATTGTTGAAGCAGAAAGTGACAGAGCAACCTACTTTAGCATTATCAGATTTTAGTAAGGTATTTCAATTAGATTGTAATGTGAGTGGGAATGCAATTGGAGCAGTCTTAAGTCAAGAAGGTAGACTTGTAGCATATTTTAGTGAGAAGTTGAATGATGCAAGGAGAAGATATTCAATTTATGATCAAGATTTCTATGCCATATTTCAAGCCTTGAAGAAGTGGAGACATTACTTGTTGCCTAAGGAGTTTGTGTTGTATACAGATCATCAAGCTTTGTAGTATTTGAACAGTCAAGGAAAATTGAATCAGAGACACATGAGATGGGTAGAGTTCATGCAGAGTTATACATTTGTATTGAAGTATTGGAGTGGTAAATCAAACAAAGTTGTTGATACATTAAGTATGAGAAGAAATTTATTCACAGAGATGAGAGTTGAAGTGTTGGGATTTGATGAATTGAAGAAGATGTATGAGGGAGACACTAATTTTGCAGAACCTTGGAAAGCATGCAAGGAACCTGTTTTGATAGAATTGGAGTAAGTGGTTGGATTATTTCATTCAGGAAGATATGTTGTTCAAAGGAAGTTAGTTATGCATACCTAGAAGTTCAATGAGAGATAATTTGATTAAGGAGAAGCATAGTGGTGGATTAGCAGGACATTTTGGCATTGACAAAACAATGGCTTTGGTAAGTGAAAATTACTTTTGGCCTCAGATACATAAGGATGTTAGGAAGTTTGTGTAGAGTTGTAGAGTTTGTCAAGTTGCAAAAGGAAGTTGTCAGAATATTGGATTGTATAAACCTTTGACAATACCGGAGAAACCTTGAAAAGACATAAGCATGGATTTTGTGATGGGATTACCTAAGACATAGAGAGGAAATGATTCAATATTTGTAGCGGTAGATAGATTTTCAAAGATGGCACATTTCATACCTTGTAAGAAGACAACTGATGTAGTGCATGTATCAGACCTATTTTCAAGGAGATTGTGAGATTGCACGGATTACCTAAGAGTATAATTTCAGACAGAGACACTCGATTTCTTCAATATTTTTGGAAGACACTTTGGAAGAAGATGAAGATAGATTTAAAGTTGAGTTCAACATTTCATCCACAGACTGATGGACAAATAGAGGTAGTAAATAGGAGTTTTGGAAACTTGTTAAGATGTTTGGTTGGAGAGAAGACAAGAAGTTGGGACTTGATTCTTTCACAAGTAGAATTTGCATACAATAATTTAGTGGATAGGACTATCGGAAAAACACCTTTTGATATTGTTATTGGAGTGAATCCTAGAGGAGTGACTGAATTGAGAGACATGGGTACGGAAGAAAAGAGAAGTGCAGAAGCAGAAGAATTTATAAAACATATGGAGACAATGTATAATCAGGTTAAGAAGCATTTGGAGGATATGAACAACCAATATAAGGAGTAAGAAAATGAGAAGAGAAGACATAAGGAATTTGAAGTTGGTGATGAAGTGATGGTATACTTGAGAAAAAAGATTTCCAGTCAAGGGACATATAACAAGTTGAAGATGAAGAAGTTTGGACCTTGTAGGATACTCCGAAAATTTGATTCAAGAAACACATATGAAGTGGAGCTACCAGAGACATTAGGTATTTCACCTATTTTCAACATTGCAAACCTCTATCAGTATCATGAGGTAGAGTTCAGTGACAACCTTGAAGGAGACTTGAAGAAATAGTTACCATGACAAGCATTGGAGCAGATTGAAGACATTTTGGATAGCAGAGTTGGACGCAACACTAGAGGAAAATAATATAAAGAATACCTTGTGGAGTGGAAAGGAAGACCGAAAGAACATTCATCTTGGATTTCTCAAGCTGAGGTGGACCGTTTTGGTTCTCCCCCAGCCCCAGCAAAGTGAGGGACTCACTTCTTCAATAACCTTAGATGTCTGATGCAAGAACATACCTCGTTCAAGAGCAATCTTGCATCAACCAAAAACATTTGTATTTTAATTTGTTGAGTTCAGTTTGTTTCTTTTCATTTTCCAGATAGTTCAGGTAGTTTAGTCAGAAGTAGTTATGTATTTTGGTCTGCATTCTACCGTAGTTGCATTTCAGATCTCACAGAGATGGACTTAGCATCTAGATTCATTCATCTACATCATATCTGAATCCGAACGAAGTACTAGAAAGTTATCACTATCAGAAGATCATTTGTTTTCTTAGAATAGAGCATCTTGACAGTCTTAGACAATCATTTAAAGAAGAAGACTTGCAGAGCATTCCTCAACTTGTGGAGGTTAATGACACATCATTTAATGATCTATGGTTCATGGCCAACCTTCCTTGAGATCTATACATCATTCCATTCATTTGCAGAGGTTTTCCACATGATTAGGTCTGACCTATCCATGTACACGCATGTTATAGCTTTTCATTGGAGTTTGTGATCTTCCTTGGCCAATGTGAAGGAATCTTTTGTACCGGAGATGATATATAAGGATGTAATAGATCCCTAGGAAAGTAGATTAGATAGTTATAAATTGATTCATAGTTCATAGTTTGGATTTCCGTGGAGGAGCTTCAAAGCTATATCTTGTGCATATTTTAATATTTTATAATCAAGCCTTTGAGCTCAATTGTAAGCCCACATGTTATCAATTGATCTATATTTGAATTCTGTGATATAGTGAATGACTGAATCTCCATTTGTCTCATATCTTTGAGTTGTTTCCGTTGTGTTTTCTCTTGTTGCATGGTCTAGACAGTCCATTCTGTGAACCCTCCTACCATGACTATACTAGAGAGAGTGGTGAGAATAGGGATGTAGTCAGAGAGAGTGGCTAAAAGGTGAATATGAAGAAGATGAAAAAAAGTGGTGGGAATAATCTGACAATTAGAGGACAAGTAGAAGTGATCTAGATGACTCATCTTCCTCAAGAACTCCTCTCATTAATTGTTCCAAGTATACCAATGTGGTTTTTGGAAATCATCTTTACTCAATATTGGGTCTTGAATGTCAAGGGATTTTTGGGCCAAAGTCTAAGCATCAATTTTAGTTTGGGATAGGTGAGAGGGGCTATCCTAACTATAGTCGATAGTTGGAGGCATGTTCAACAATGTCAAAGTATCCCCCAAGGATCAAATCAACAATTGGGAGATGGAGGATAAGACATTCCCAAAGTAAGGCTCTTTCTTTGGAAGAGTTAGGTGCATAAATGGATTAAAAATCATACAAGTAATCCTAAAGGAGAATGACAGTCTAAATATAGTAGTTGTAAGGATTTGACTCAAAGGCTGTGATATATTTAGCAATGCAAGGGGCAAGGGCCAAGACCGCACCACCACCACCCTCAAAGTGACTAGTGTGGAATAAGAGAGCCTCTTTCCAAAAGGATTCATGGGTGGCATCTAATCTACTATGTAAGGACAACCATACTAAAACCATAAAAAAATATTAATTACCAAAATGATAAGATGAGAAAGGGAGAATTTTTTTCTTAAAATAGATGCAAGAAACACAAATTCCTTCACTGAAAAATCATTCAATAATTACAAAATTTACAAAAGCTAACAATGTAGCTTTGGAATACAATTAGGACTTACTCCTTAATCAACAAGACTTCTAGGCTAGATTACATAAGTATTGCATAATATATTATCACTAAGCTTGACTTGGTGAAGAGAAAGAATATCATCAAAGTGATTTACCACCCACCCATGAGGCAATAATCTTCCCTCACCTTACTCCCAATAGGAGAACTCAATCCTTCATGAAGGATCTAGCAAACTAAAGTTGGCATGCATGAAGGAATCAGGTGCATCATGAAACTAAAAAACCTATATGCTCATGCATTATCTAACATTACACATATCCAAAGATAGACATACATAAAGTAAATACATAAGGCCAAAGAATCTTTTCATAGGTAGAATTACCTACGTTCTTTGATTCCATAAATAGCATCCATCCACACAATTAAAAACGTAACTATACAATTAGTACATATAAGCAATTAGCATCCAAGCTACATAATGTTTCCTAGCAAATAGAAATAGTATAAATTCTAGAGGATAATTCATGATCTGATTATAGGGTGTAGTTTCACCAGACAGTTCCTCATCAGCTACCACCCACTTAGATGAACATGGATGAATTCAAAAGATTAGACATACAATTTAAAATAAATAATTGATTGAAGTGTATATAGTAAGATTCATAAAGACACTCAGGACATTAACAAGACTAAACCAAAGAAATGACATGAGATTCTAATAATATACTAGCTCAGGATCTTAACTCTATTTTTGACCATCATTAATAAACATCAAGTTATTAAATATTCTAGATCAATTGTCCAAATTAGACTTTCTAGGCAAATCGTTTAATTTACTCACCTAATAAGCAACTTGGAATTTGCAAATGTAAAATTATTTTAAGGTTTTCATATATAAAGTTCTCAAATTATAACAAAGAAATATAATTACAAGATAAATCTCAATGCATTCCATTACAAGGTAGTGAAAAATTTAACAATGCTTCTAATATTGACCAAAATAGATTAAAAGAGATTGTAGACACATTACACCTACTACTCATCACAACACACATGCATGATCAATATGCTATCATAACATCATGTATACTTACAATAATTATCTATTGTTCATTTTATCATTCATGTATACTCTATAGTCATAAAAATATTAAACGCACCTTTTGCCTCCACCTTAGAAATGCAAAATAAGCATTTATCAGAAATCAATTGTAATTCACCAACTTGAAATTATATTGTAAAATTGTGACTCACTATTTGCATCAATAAGATATAATTCACTAGATGGTTGTGCATAAGTTTCTATTGAACCTTATCAAATGTGAAGTACATCATAGCCATATCACTTATATCTCTATCATAAATAATGTGAAATGAACATACATTTTGTTCCATCTAGCTATGTAATAATTTTAAATTATTACATTCACTTGCAAAGTAAGCAAATCTCTATTATCTAACTAAAACATATTTCAAATATTAAATCCAATCAACAATAGATACTGTGCAACCATAATCATAAGTAGAATCTTAAACAAAGTTCTATTAATTCTTCTATTCTTGTCATTGATTAGGGTAAATGAGTTCACGAAAAATAAATCAAACTATTGAGATGAAAATAATATATTACTTAGTATTTGCTAAAACTATATCATCACAATCAATAGTTATCTAATCTAACTCACTATATTCACTATACTATAACAATTGGTCAATTAATTTAAATACAAGAACATGGTCATATTCCTATAACTAATCTAACTCAAGTTGAAAACTACCATTATCTCTAGGTGATTAATATCTTGTACAATATGAAGTATGACTATCAGAATGACTTATGTAATTGGAAACCTCTTTGGTCACCTCATTAATCCTGCCACCATGAAAATATGACCTTCTATGAACATGATAACATGCTATTACTAAAATTGGTAGGCAAAACCTCTAGGATTGTGCTACTAAGGAGCTTACACCATATTGAAATATTGAAAAGTAATTAAAACTTAATCATGTATCTTGCAAGGCCCTAAAAATATTAATACAAATTAAATTACAATTAATGATTAAATTACTAGGAAATAGGTACAAATTCAAGCATATAATTCCATACAAAATGTGCTTAAAAAAAAACTATAATAATACATAAAATTAACTTAATGCAAAATAGTTAATTACATGTATCACAAGAATGCTAGAATATTAAAACCCTGATATTTTATTGAACACATTAGTACAAAAGATGTATAGTATGACTAAATATGATCTCTAGAAAGTAGCATTTCAATATAAAAAGGAACTTAGTGAAATTGGGAAAATCCCAAAGAAACATAAATTAGTAGATCAACTATTTTAAGGTAGCTATAACTATCAAACCCATCAAAACAAACAAGGATGATGAAAGATAATGAATAGTTGTAAATCTAACAATAAGAAAAATTAGTCATGCCAAGGTCAATCTCTATTGTCCTATGATTGCAAAACTTATTAGATTCGGGATTTAGTAACAACAACAGAAGAATACACATGCACCCTCTTTCTTAACTGGGGATATTTCAATCAAGTTCTCACTACTCTTTCCCTCCTAAGACATTCATTACAAAATAATAAAATATATTTAGCTTGCATACATGACAAAAGAACACTTGACGAGGTTGAAATATATTTATTCTAAAAGAAGTAAAGGTTCTTTTGTTAAATAATAAATGGAAGATAAAATAGAATTAGAGATTCAAAAAACAAGAACACAACACAAATTTATAGTGGTTCACCATAAAGGCTACATCCACTCTCGACCAAGGCAATATATATTATTTACTATCTCTAATTCATTACAATACATAGCAGCATACTTTATATAAGAAAACATTATAGAATGTGAAGACTCAGAGTTATAGGAGGGAAAAACAAAGTGACTGTTGGGTTTCACATTCAATAATCTCCCACTTGAAACCTAATAGATTCTGCTACAAACAATGATATCCCTTGCATTTCCATTCCTATCATCACTTTGAAAACAAGCTTGCATTGCAAGACTTTAACCTCTGTAAAATATGTTCAAGGACACTCCATATAAGTCTTCTCCAAGCTTCCCTATCAATCGCAACACCTTCCTCTTACAAAATTTTGTCCATTGCTTTCTTTGATTTCTTCACCTCTATCAAGAACTAATCCAAACCAAATGGATTTGCTTCTTCTACATCCTTCTCAAAATCCACATACTTGTCCCTAGACCCACCTCTCTTGATAGCACCAGTAAATCCTTTATCAAGCTTCAATCGATCAGTGGTCTCAATCCTCCTACTTCTATTTGACCTATCACCACACATAAGTGGGTGTGAATTCACCCTCACAATTGTCATTGCTATTCTCCTTCTTCCATTGGACATTTCGTTAGCACCATCATGCATCAGATTCTCCCTATGCTCTTATGTTTCATGGCTCCAATTCTTCTGCTTCCATTGGACATTCTAGAAGCATCATTGGGACCTGAACCCTCCTTCTGTCAGACATTCCTTTGGCAACATGTTACCTTGAGTTCTCCCTAGCATCGTAATGCCTTGTAGCACCAATCCTCTTGCTTCCCTTCGACAGACCATTTAAAACATCCCTTTCTGAATTCTCTCTAACATTGGATTGTTTCAGTACACTATTTAAATCATGCAGTGCTAAATTCCCCCTAACATTGGACTTGGACCATTTCGGTGCATCATTTGAATCTTGCAGTGTCAAAGTCTCCTTACCACTCAATTCACTTTCATCCTCCTCATTCTCCCTAGAAGAATCCTTCTATTCTCCCACATTCTCCTCACTTCTCTCTGTGTCCATGCCTACAACCCTGATGTGCACATTTTTAGACACATATGTAGTCCCTTCTTGTGTAGCCAATTCAAGATCCAAATTTGGATCAACACCAAATTCAAAGCCCATTCCACTTACAATTGTAGCAGCAGTAGTGGCAACACCAGAAGCTGTAGTTGCAGCAAACCCACTTGCACCTTCTCCATCACCAATAAAGATAGGTGAGCTGAGTAGGACATCCGAGAGAGAATCTTGACTTGTAGGAACATCTACAATTTGACTATTGTCATTACTATTTACTTATGCAAGAAGAGACTCCAATTTATCTAGTTTTCCATTAATTTCATCAGCCCCAGGTTCTTTGGTATCATCTAACTGATCCCCAAAACTTTCACTTTCAAATTCCAACATACTAAAGAAATCATTAATAATAGAATCAATTTCAACATCTAATTGATCCAGAAACCTTTTCCGGGCAGCCCAGATTTCACACAATGGTGAATCTGAAGTAGGATGGACAACTCCCACTTCAACATGACTCTCTATTACAAACATGGTGCCTAATTTGTTGCTCCTTGCAATTACCAAGGGATAACAAATTGTCCATCCAAGATTACATTATGTTTGAGTTGGGGAACTTATCTAACATCACGTAACTATAAGCACATGCACAGCCTCCATAAGGACCCCTATGATGATTTTAATCCATGTCGCATACATGTAAGTGTGAAATAATGTCCTCTATGTAGAAAACCTCTTGATGACATGTCTTCTTTCTTGTCTTGTGTTGTTTCCTCTTTGTCGATGTCTCTATTTCCCCATTTTCGACACTTTTTGACACTTTTTGCAACACTTGTCAATTTATGTTTTCTAAGATTTTGACCTTCTTCCTAAGCCTTGTGAGCATCTTGTATGGGAGTTTTCACATTTCCCCTATGTTTTTCATCCTTTGCACCCCCTAGAAGCCTTCTAGAGGTCCCCCTATCCATCTCCCACTTTCAATTTTTAGTTTCATTCAACCAAAATCTCCCCCTATTATTTCTAGATCCCCCCAGGAGATCCTGCAGGTGCAAGTGGAGATTTGGATTCTTTCACATGACTGACTTGTTTCTAAAGGTAGAACCCCTCCTTTTTATTTCTTCTATCATCTCCCTTTTGATGTTCTTGAGAAAACCCTTTCTTTCCTAGAGCTCCCCTGGGTGACCTAGGGTCGCCCCTCGGGTGACCCTATTGATGAAAAGGGTGACCTTGTCGCGTTTCAAGCTGCAGAAAAACTTGATTTTCGCACTCAAATTAGCTTCATTTTCACCCATTTTTCTTCCAGTTCGCATGATTTTTTATGCTTAATATGGAGTTGATTATTTCATGCACCCACACATTCATAATTAACTCGATTTGATCTAAAATTAAAAACTCAATCAATCTCATGGATCCTTTCAACTCTATTTTCCTCTTTAGTGATAATCTATTATTGATTTATCACTTCATAGTTAGCTAAGTTCACTAGGTAATCAACCTTGTTAACTCCCCAATCAATCCTTGTTGACTCATCAATCGAATGAGTTAACTTCTCAATCAATCCCATTCTTCAAACCTATAAATAGCCCCCTCCCTCAAGCTCAAAGGGAGGTAGATTCATTGTGCACATAACTCTTGCTAGTTTTTGCTCTCTAAATTAGCATTCTAATGCTCTCACAAGACGAAGGTGCCTTTTTCTTTATTCATTGTTCAACCAAGCACCATTCCGTTGTTTCATTCAATGCCATTGTGCTCAACCAAAGCTCTCATTGAGCTATTCTAAGCTTTAACAAGCTTCTTTTTTCTTCTTTGTGTTGTTTTGTCATCAAGAAGCCTTCCCGCTACTTCAAAAGGACTCAAGGTTGCCAACATCAAGGATTTTTTAGGGTAGTGGAGTCAAACAAATCTTCATTCTTTTAGGTTCCTCTATTGCTTTATTCAATTCCTAGTAATTAGAAAACCAAAAATTGCTCTTGGGAATAGTAAATCTTTGTTTTTTCTTGCTAGATTAGATCTTGCATGTTAGAGTAATTATTTTTAAATTCCTAGATCTCTACTATTTGTAGAAGCAATTTCCTTTCATAGATTAGATTGCTTCAAAACAATCAAAAACCCAAAAACATAGATTAAACTTGCATTAGCAAGAATCATATTAGCTTACATTCATATTTCCCTTTCATAGATGAAAGAGCACTTTTCATTTCCAAAATACTAAAAAAGAACAAAAACATGTTTACATTTCATTTAGATTTGCATGTATATAGAAACCCTAGAAAAGATAGAAAACTTACAAACCCTTGATACCACCATGAGGTAAACCATGATAAATGATTCAATCAAACCCTGATCACATTAGAAGGTAAACACAAGTCAAAGCATAGCCAAACCCTAGGTCAAAATCCTAAGTCTAGTTAAGGGTGGTCATCACACATTTACCTCTATCTTGGCTCATGAATGTGCTTAGGAGTGAGAGGAGAAAGGGTGAGAGATATCCTCAATGAGATTTCTCCAAGGAAATCAATCCACGACAACAAGAAGAGACATTTACTTTACCACAACAAGATCCATTTGTCCTCTTATTAATAGAAGAACAAAGACAACTCCAAATACAATGAGAACTCATTCAATGAATTAAGAGACAAGAGGATATAAATGAAAGAAACCGCTTACCCACACAAAGCTGGAATAGAAGAAACCTCAATAGGAGAAGAGAAACTAGTGACCCTTTGGGTCATAGGGTTATCTCAATAAAAACTACCATCGAATGAAACATTCAACTTAGCACACAACAACAAAGGCCACATAATTTTCTAACCCCTCTCCATTAAGTCCATCTCTCCAACGAGACAGACCCCCACTGTGTCTCACCTCCTCTTGACTGGTTACTTCCACAAGAGGGAGAGTGATGTGGCAGATCACCCCATGGCAAGGAGGGAAGGGTTTGTGTGTGTGCCAAAAATCTGAGCTAATAGCCCCAGGCAACTAGAGTCATGATTTTGAGCATACATATTTTGGTGAACTTGGTGTGAAGTACATAATCTTTTGGTTTTGTTGTTTGTGTTCCCATTTCAAACGCTTCAAAACTTTTAGCAAAAGCTTTGAAACATTTTCACACTACTCTTCATAGCCTCTTCAGCCACTTCAACTTCTATTACCTACGCTATCATCCATTCCATTTGTTCTATGGTATCTATGGCGGCCCCTAATATGACATAACCTGAATTAAACCAAGGGAATATTCCCTCAAGAGAACCAGAAACTCCTTCATTTGATAGGTATGTGCCACTGCATTCAAATTCACCAATCACCAACTGCTATGAGTATGAAGGTTCAGATTACAAACCAAATCAAAGAGAATCCAGGCATTCTTTATCTTTCAATAACCCAGCTTGGGAAAATAATTTGGCCATACCAAATGCACCACATAAAGCTAGAAGGATAAGGTCAGAAATACATCGACCCGATGAACCTTCCACAAGTACATCAAGTACTCATCTTGATGAGAAATTCAAATGATTAGAAAAACATCTACAGGAAGTAAAAGATGCTTAAGAGGCATTGAGAATTGTCTTGTGAGAAGAACAACGAGAAAATGTTGCACAAGAAGAAGCATATCACCATGAAAATACTCATAGAGAAAATCCTAGAAATGAAGAAACACCTAGAGTTGCTACTCTTGCAGGCTTAATCGCAACTCTAGTACAAAAGATTAGAATCTTGGAAGTAGACCAAGCTACTCTAGAGAGAAGGAAAAAATCTCATGAACAGGACCAGGGGCATCTCATAATTCCCCTACCTCAATTACTATTCATGAAACACTAGTAACGATACATGTTTGAATGGGAACCCTCCTGTTCAGAACAACCAAACAAATCTGACAATGGGTTATCAAAACCCACCTACAGGGTTATTGCTATCAACCTCGCAATCTCAAAGTGCCTTTCTTAGAACATATCTTGAGTACTTAAAGGAGCCTCTTGATCAAAACATAAGAAGTGTGCATCTACATCGGCCATTTCTAGATCTCCCAAAATTAAAAGGAGAGGGAGATCCAAACTCCCACATTAAAGCCTACACCATGGCAATAAGAGAACTCCCTTGGGATGGGGTTGTAGCAAAAATATTTCCAAAAACTCTTGAAGGCATAGCTCTAGACTGGTACTATCTCTTACCAAAAGCTTCAATTCACTCATTTAGACAACTAATCAAAGAGTTTGTCATGGCATTTTACATGAATACACTCATTAAAACAGGGATCAGAGAATTTCTCACAATGAAACAAGAGCCAAATGAATCCATAGCCCACTTTGTCACTCGATGGAGGCAAGTTCTTTACTCTTCGACTAGTGCTCCAAGCAAGGATCACTGAGAATAATGTGACTTCTTCTTGCATACCCTTAACAAGGACATGAGAGAAGACGTTTTAAAATTGCCATACAAATCCTATGAGGAAGCATTAGGAAGTGCTTTGAGGATTGACCAGGCTACCATTGATAGTGGTAGAAAGGTCTATGGGGCAAATGGAAAGCTAAAAAAGGAAGACATAGGAAACAATGCCTCTTTCATTAAAATCCTTAAAAATAATAGGAGTGCAACCACAGATGGGGTGACAGATCAACCCCCAAACAAGAAAGTAAGAGATGACTACATTGGGAGACATTATTATCCTCCTAATGTAAATGCCATAGACCAACCTAGGAACAATAGGTACTACCCTAGAGACAATTACCAAAATTGGAACTGCAATGGAAATGGGAATGGAAACGATGGAAGATAAGAAAGACCCCCATACGAATTCAATCAGTTTTTTTCTTTTCATAGAGAAAGGGGGCACAACACATAATCTTGTAGAGAATATAATAGATTCATAGCAAGGCTATCGAAAGACTAGCAACATTTGTTCATAGAGATGTTCTTGAACCCACAAGAGGTCACACCAGATAACAAGGATATAAGATAAAATCCAACTCCAATAGATGCACAAAATGCAAACATGAGAATCAATTAGGACCCATTCCCTGCACATAAAGACACAGAAACAATGAACTAAAATGAAATAACTCAAAGTAGTAACCCTGAAGTCCCTCCGCAACTAGGACAAAAAGGAGAAGCTAGGATGATGGGATTAGTTGAGATTATGCACAATGAAGGAGAAGAGTAAGACCATGAGGATGAAAATGAGCAAATAGAATCATATGGAGGTATTATTTTGATAGAGGACCCTATACCAGCTTTGATTAGACCTTATGAACTAATAGAAGATTTAAAGAAGACATATGCCCACATTTTGTTCATTGACTTGCTCAGGAACTCCCCTTCACATCGCTCAGCGTTACTAAAAGCAATAGGTCTAAAATATCTTGACCAAATTATGCCACCACCTAGTGGGAAAGTTAATCATGTGCACTACAACATCAGTCCACCAAACTTGGAACTCACAGATCTAGGGTTCTTCATTGACCTACAACAGATGCATTATGAGGTAGAATTAACCAAACAAGGAGACCCTGCCGTATATCTTCAAGTATGGATCTACAATACTTTCATCAAGTGGACCTTAATTGATGATGGGGTAATTGTTAACATAGTTCCTTTCTCCCTATTAGAGAGGGTGGGCTATGGGTACACTAATATCACCACTTCATGAGATACTCTAAGTGGGTATGATAATCTAAAGGCTACCACCAGAGGTAAGATTACCCTTCTAGTGACCTTGGGACCTAAAACCATTCCTACCATATTCTACATCATAGACAAAGATACAGGATATAATTTGATTCTTGGAAGACTGTGGATACATAAGATGAAAGTTGTGCCATCCACATTATTTCAAGAAGCTCAATTCTTACACTTAGGGAATGTATACATCGCAAAGGGAGATCTAGAACCTTTTAGCATTTTGAAATCTAATGCCCCAAATAAACGTATAGGTACCCCCATAAACTATGAACTCCCTACTAACAAATTGGTCATCCCCAATCGTACACCTCAATTGATATGCATCAAATGAGTGGAAATCTTGGAAAA
Organism: Cunninghamia lanceolata; assembly: GCA_027924645.1. Lineage (NCBI taxonomy): Eukaryota > Viridiplantae > Streptophyta > Pinopsida > Cupressales > Cupressaceae > Cunninghamia > Cunninghamia lanceolata. The sequence continues at coordinate 6,550,740 of BSBN01001807.1, forward strand.
GACCATAAATGCCACAGAGATCAAAACTTTAGAGGATGAGGACTTACCAAAACAAAAGGAAATAGTTCTGAAGGAAAATATAATTGAGATCATGAAATGGGTAGAGTAAGATTGACCACTCCAATTCCCCCTAGAGGTACTCACAATCAACATCCAACAAGCCTACAAACTCTTCCCTTACATAGGAGAAAAACCACATAGAACTGAAGGTCCAGTGTGTTAGTACTCATTTATGTTTTAGGTTTTAAGCTTGGGTGTTTGCAGGTTTTCTCATTCGAACCCTCAATTTTGTGAATCATGGGATCTTGTATTGTTTTGTTTATTCAAGTTTTGGCCTTGTGTGGTGGGTTTCTGGTTGTTAAATCTCATCCTCATGTTTAGGTTTTAATAGGTTGACCCACCCCCATGCAGTGTTTCATGGTTTGTTCCTGTCGCCTTGAGAAAAATGTTAAGTTTGTATGTGCGATTGATCAAATCTGTTGACAAGCTTGTGAAATCTCCATCGGCCTTCAAAACATGGTGAAAATTTTGAGTAATATGCATTTCTCAATGTATATCGGGTTGCATATACATTGGGGAATATTCTAAAAGATTTTGGGAATATTCACTATTTGTATATCGGCCCTAATTGTTTATCGAGCTTGTATGTAGAATATGCAAGCGAAGCATACAAAGGAAATGTACATTGAAGAATATACAAGAGGGCGCACATACATGTGCTATAGTGCAATGAACAGGTGATCTTTTATGTTCACCAAACATATAAGGAAAAGATATGCATGTGGTGGGGCCCGGGGATATACAAGTGAGAATGTATGTGCGAATATACATTCAAGGATATGAAGGTGGTCGTAGGGTCGAATGTATTTTAAGTTTGTATATCCAAATATACAATGAAAAGGTGCAAGAGAAAATGTACATTTGGCAATATACAAAGGGAAAGTGCAAATGGTCTTGTATGATTTGGCAAATTTACAAAGTAGTAGGAGATGCACTTGGTGGGGCTTGCCTCACATACAACGGGTTTTGTATCTTATATACAAAGGAGAATGTATATGTGATATACATTCAAAAATATGTAAGGGAAGAAGATGCAAGGTGGACCCGAAGTCATTTTCATTTTGTTCTAAAGCAGTGTGGTGTCTGTGGCTTGTACATTGCATTTGTATATGCAATGTGCAAGGAAATGTGCAAAAGAAAGAGAAGATGGGTTGGGCCCACCACTTGTATATGTGCTGATATGCAAATTCATGAGGATACAAGGCCCAGACTTGAAGGTATTTCAAATCCGACAGATAGATGCAATGAAGTCCGCCTTGTATATGTTTTGTGCTTGTATGTGTGTAATATACAAAGTGATGGATGTAGGATGGAGATACAAGCCGGACCCGAACTAAATTCTAGTTTGTTCTATGACTTTTGACATTTGCCTTGTATGTTGTATATGCATTTGGATTTGCATATACAAAAGTGATAGAGGTGAAATGAAAGATGAAAGGGTTAGCAATAGAAGGTCAAGGTGCCTACGTGGCATGATATTATTGGTTGGTGACTCTTCATGCATGTTTTGAGACCGTTGATCACAACGATGGATTTTGGATCGACGGTCAGATTTTGAACCCTCAGCGATGGTTTTTTCCTTACATCTGCAGTCGTTGTTTGAGCGGGAGATTTCCATGGGTGCACTGTGACAATTTCCAAGAGGAGCTATGGGTGGTTAAGCCATTAATGGTAGGATTGCAGACAGGCATGGGCTGACGGTTGAATGACCAAGTACCTTGTTTATGACGGAGAGTCTTCCAGCGGCGGCATAGGGCTTGAGCTCAACTACTCCTCACCCTTCTCTTGCTCTTTCCCATTTTGTCCTCTACTGCATTTATGATTTTGAGCACCATTTTCAGATGCGCTGTATCTGGCAAATTTTTTACCTTGCCTTGTAATTAATTTTGCTGAGTACACAATCTTGGTATAAAAGCCAAACTGTGTTACTCATGTTGGGTTGTTGAAAACTGGACAAATTTTTGATGCTGTAAGGAGATACAACTTCATTGGTGGCTCTGTCTTTGTTGTCTTGTGAGTTTATGAGTCTCATGTTGTATGTTTAATGCATAAATTCACTGGTTTCATGTTGTTTTATATGACAAATGCTTTGTGCATGTGTTTAATCATTTGTCTCCAAGCTATGGGCATATTCTTTCTTTTGAATCAAGATAACTAAGGGTTGTTATGATTCAGGAGTATAGCTTTTCTATATTGAATGTTTAAGCTCCTACTTTTGTTCAAGGAACAAATTAAATGTTTCAGGTTAATCATTGAGAAAGTGTGTTGCAGCAGGGATACCATTAAGTATGAATGATTAAGCACCTAGTTTTTGGGAAGTATCTGTAAGGCAGGTGCTAAACAATCCCCTTGAAACTCAGTCATCACTACAAGTTTATGTGTACATGTGCATGTGTATGTCTACTGACTCCGAGCCTAGGATAGGCACCAATCTAGTCCTATATTGAGGTTATATTCAAAGTCCTAGTTTTGCATCCAAACATAAAATCAAACTCAAACTTTAAATACAAACCTTTAGGATTTTAGAAGTAGTTTTAGGACCCAAAATCCTCTGTCTAAAACTGAGCATAGGCCCAAAGCTAGCCCCTTTGCACTTATTCCATAGTTTTGGTCTGCATCATAGAGGATTTGTCTGCTTTGCTTCAACATCTAAGTAGTTTCATGTGCATATGTTGTAGATGTTGAATAGGGAATACCCTCCTTGGTTTTGTAGAGCCTAAAGAAGAAGAGGAGATATTTATAGTCTATCTCTTATACTGTTGGCCCCTGGCCTGGCAATCATGTTGATCAATGATGGCTACCTTGTAGGGATAATTGGGAATAATCATCCAATCTGGGAAAATAACCAATAGAAATTGGTGACTCTGCTGGGGATGTGAAGTGAAAGAACCCTGATTTAAAAGAAAATAATTCCTAGTAATAGGTGGTGACTCCAAACCAATCTCCCAATTGGTAAAGATTTGTATGCAAGGGAGAAGATCCCAACGTAACCCTTTGTTTGAAGAGTTACCCATAAAATGGTGTATAAGAAAAAATGGACTATTCGAACAAGTCAAGATGGTTCTCCTAGCCCTAAGAAAAATGATTTTATTCAGGACAATCCAGGATCCTCAGAGCAAACAATGCCTTATTTTACAAATACTGAGGCTGAAATCTAGAATGTATATGAGAGATAGTAGAGTGGTGGATTGAAAATGAGGTTAGAGGTGTTTAAAGAATGTCCTTTTGTTGATTCCCCTGACAAATTTGAAGAAGCTGAATCCCTAAGGGATGATGATAATGACGATCAAAATGTGATAAAGCCTTCCTCTTCTATGCCCAGAGAGGAGGAACTAGCTGATGAAATTAAAAGTTTAAGGGCAGAATTAGAATATCTACAAGCAATAAAGATCAGGGATGACATGAGACAGAAAGTGCAAGCTCTGAGAGTTTCTTAGAATGATTCAGTTCCTTCTGTTGGAAATGTAAATATGTAAAGAAATCAACACAGGAATGAAGTTCAAGATTAACACAATGATCAAAGACAGAATGCAAATGATGCCAGAATACCATTAAATAATGTAAGAAATCAGAATGCAAATAGAAATGCCAATGCTAATCAATTTGGTAGACAGCCGATGCAGCTAGACAGATTTAGACAGCTTGTGTTTGATGGCATTCTTGGTTATCCAAATCCTATTGACAAACATGTGAGGCTGCAAGTGCCTAAATTTTTGAGAAATAATACTGTATCAGGTGAAGACCATTTAAAATCTTTTCAGAATATCATGGACAACTTTAAGGTTGAGCATGAGGATGTTTTCATGAAGTCATTTATGCAATCCTTAGTTGATGAAGCCAAGGAATGGTACAAAGGTCTGCCTGATAGAAGCATTTCATCATGGGATGACTTCAAAAGAATTTTCAAAGAATAGTATGGTGACAAGACTGCTCCTAGTTTTTTATTAATGAATTCACTGGAATCACCAAAGGATCAAATGAACAGGTTGCTGATTTCAATGCTAGATTTACGAAGGTATTGAACAAATTGCCACAGGACTTGAGACCTAATGAACCTATGTGCATTGTGTTGTACATAAATGCTATTGATGCCAAAACAACTTATAGATTGAGAGACAAGAGTCCTCACAGCCTTTGTGATGCTTTCAAGATTGCAATAGACATTGAAAATAACAGAAAAGCTTCTGGTAAGACAAACAGAAGAGATGATGTAAAAATTCTGCAAAATCCAAATACCAATTCTCAGAGTGTTTAGAGCAATGCGTCTACTTCTGAGGATAAATTAGACAAATTGACAACTATTGTCAAGGACCTGAGCTAGAATGGCTAAAAATGAAAAGGGGATAGGTCTTGATAGACCAGTTTACCAAAGGAAAGAAAGAAGACCATCATTACATGATATGCCATATAGCACCAATTGGCATAATGGTAAGCCTATTCTTCCAAATAGCAATGTGGGTCAAAGGATTCAAAATGCAAAGGAAATGCCTAATCCTTTGAAGAAGGCTGTAAACATTGTTAGTGATACCCCATGGTGCATAATATGCCAAATGACTCACTCACAGTCACAATGCCTGATTGCTCAATCTTTATACAACAATGTTGTTGCCTGTGATGAGTGCAATGAGCTGCATTGTATGGAAGATGAGAGTGTCAATATGTTGTCTACAAATAGAGAATACTCTTCTCACAATGCTAATGTAAGTGCAAATACTGAGATTCAGGTCTGGCAGCAATTTCCCTATGATGAAGGTAAGGAAGATAGCTACGCTTATGCTCAAGATTCACATAATTTTCTAAATAATTTGAGGCCTTCTGATGAAGAAATTCGAGCCTTCACAGCTGTAGCAATAGCTCAAGTCAAAAGCAATTATAACCTAAGAGGTAAAGATTAGGTAAGCCACTCACACCAACCAGAGAATACTTCTGCATGCCAGCCAGTGCAAAATTATAAGGGGATTGAAACATATAAGAAACAATAGAATAATAATAAGCAAGGTTTTAAGTAGAAAGCAGGTCTTGATCCTCAAGGACCAGAAAGCATGATTCCTTAGGCTGAGAATCAAAACCAAAATTCTTAGGGCAAGAATGATAGTCAGGCAACCATAAAAACTAAGGCTGGATCATCCCAGGATAAAGGTAAAATGGTGGAGCAAGTTACAACTGTTATTCAAAATTATGCTCCATTTGACATAACTCAAGTCTTATCCCATATAAAAGTCTCTATTCCATTAATGGAATTAATGAAAGTTGAAGAATTCAGAAATAAGACAGTATCCCTAATTTCAGGAGTACCCTATCAAGCTAATCAGAATATTAAAACTCGGCGTAAGAAACAGGCCCTGTACATTGATGAAGATGAAGTTCTTGAGGTGTATCTTGGGATGACCATGACAAAATGTTCTTCACAGGCTAAACCATGTTATGTCTCCCTTGTCATAAACGGAAAAGTGATTAAGAATTGTATGCTTGACTTAGGAGCGTCAACAAATATCATGCCTTTGGCTATCATGCAGCAAGTTGGGTTGAAAATAGACAAAGCATGTGGAAAATGCTATGCCATGGATGCTAGAGAAGTACCTATTATTGGAATCATGAAGGATGTTGATTTTAGACTAGCAACATATCCTGAGAAGACCTATAAAATGAACATTACAATTGTTGACATCAAGCCACAGTATGGCATGTTGTTGTCAAGAAGATGGGCAGCATCGATTGGTGGGAGTATGCAACTAGATTTGTCATATCCCATGATCCCAATGAATGGCAGGGATGTCAAACTAATTAGAGAAGAAAGGTCATCAAAGATAGTTGAGGATCAAGAATCAAAGGAACATATATGCTTTGTGGACACTGACTGTGATAACTTCAGGGTTGTCTCAGATGATAAAGAGGGTAAAGAAAGAGATATGTGCTTTCAAGAGCCTGACCAATAGGGTCTTTAGACCATGTATTTTGATGGAGCTTGTTTGAAGGAAGGCTCTGGTGTGGGAATTGTTTTTTTGTCTCCAGCTGGTAAACTTCTAAAATTCTCATTCTTGCTGAAGTTTGCCTATACAAATAATATTGTAGAGTATGAAGCTCTGTTGTTAGGATTGAATGTTGCTTTGAGGCATGGAATTAAGATGCTCAAAGTCTTTGGTGATTTAGAGCTTATTGTTTCCCAGGTTAGAGATAAGTATGCTTCAAAAAATAAGAGATTGAAATAGTATAAGCATGTTGTTTGGGATACAATTGAATTGTTTGATGCTTTTTCAATAAGTTGGGTAGAGAGATCAAAAAATGTCATGGCAGATTTTCTAGCTAATGTAGCCATAAGGCCAGATGATATAACTCTATCAGATGCCACAAATGTTGAAGTCAATCTTAGACTTGTAGTGCCAAATAATGTATACAGCTAGCAGGTATTTGATGATGATAAAGATTTACTGAGATTTATACATTGTATTGATGAATATGAGAACTAGGAAATAGATTTTCAGAACTTTGTAAAGGTTGTAGATGGGAAAGAAACTCTCTTAGGGAAAGAAATAATTCAACTCAAGACAAATAAGATTCCTAGAGGGCTGTTGCTTTAGAGAGGGTTTTTGACAATAGGGACCAATTTGTCACAAAGTCATCTCCGACAAACAAGAATGATTTAGAAGAGATAAACTTGGGGACATCTCATGCCCCCAAAAAAGTATACATTGGCAAATAGCTCAAGCCACATATCAGAACTATGCTGATTGCATTACTAAGAAGATATAAGCATGTATTTGCCTAGTCTTATGAGGACCTCAAAGCTTATAGAGAGGATTTATTTTAGCATGAAATCCCTTTGAAGCCTAGAGCTAAACCATTTAGACAAAAATAGAGGCCTATCAATCCAACCTTAGCTCCAAAAATGCAAGAAGAACTTATGAAACTTAGGGAGGCTGGAATAATTATGCCTATTAGACATTCAACTTGGGTGTCCACCTTGTCTTAGTCAGAAAAAAGAATGGTGATATTAGACTTTGTGTGGACTTTAGAAATTTGAATGTATCTTCTTTGACGGACAATTATCCATTGCCAAATATGGAAGCCATGTTGCAGAAGGTGACTGGATGTGAACTTTTATCCATGATGGATAGGTTTTTAGGCTACAATCAGGTGAAAGTAAAAGAATCAGAACAATTTAAGACTGCTTTCACTACTCCCTGGGGAACCTATGTATACGTGAGGATGCCATTTGGACTAACAAATGTAGGTGCCACATTTCAGAGGGCAATGGATGTTGCTTTTGCAGGATTGATTGATTCAATCTTGGCTATGTATCAAGATGACTTGACAGCTTATTCAAAAAAGGAAGAGCAGCACTGTATGCACTTGGAGTAGATTTTTATTATAGCATTGGGATATGGCATCTCACTCAACCCAAATAAATGTGCTTTTGGGGTAGTGGAAGGAAAATTGCTTGGTCACATTGTTTCCAAGGATGGAGTCAGGATTAATCCTGAAAGAGTGGCTGCAATTGACAAAATTCAGATCCCTAAAACAATGAAAGGTGTTCAGTCCTTTTTTGGGCAAATTAACTTTGTTAGAAGATTTGTGCCTAACTTTGCAGAGACCACCAAAGATATCTCCAAGATGCTGAAGAAGGATGCAACTGTCAAATGGGAAGATGAAGCAACCAAATCATTTCAAAACATAAAAGAGGCTATAAAGATGGCTCCTATTTTAAAATCTCCTAATTTTTCTAAGCCATTTCAATTATTTTCATTTGCTTCTTTCCACACTATTGTTGCGTGCCTATTGCAAAAAAATGAAGGAGGTTTTGAACAACCTATAGCTTTCTTTAGTAAGTCATTGTAGGCTACCGAATTGAAGTATGACATCATGGAGAAACAAGCATATGCACTGGTTAGAGTAGTCAAGAGTTTTAGGCCATATTTGGTAGGCTCTCAGGTAATTGCATATGTGCCTCATGTAGCAGTCAAGGATATCTTCACTCAGCAGGAAGTAACTGGAAGAAGATGTGGATGGATGAACAAATTGTAGGAGTTCAACATTGAAATACAGATCACAAAATTGGTAAGAGGACAAGGTTTGGCAAAACTGATGACACAGTCTAATTTAGAGGCATGCCAAGTGAATGTGGTGCATAATGTAGTTGTAAACATGTCAGATTTTGAATGGTATAAGAACATAATACATTATTTACAGAATCTAAATTGTCCTTCTCACCTCAGTGATGTCCAGAAGAGAACTTTGAAGTTACAGACCATTAAATACATCATTATTCAAGGAGAGCTGTATTGGAAAAACCCTGATGGTGTATTACTCAGATGTGTGGATAAAAATCAAGCTAAGGATATTCTAAGTGAAATGCACTATGGAGTGTGTGGTGGACATTATGCTGGCCAAACAACCCCACAAAATTCTCAGAGCAGGCTATTGGTGGCCAACTCTCTTCTCAGATACGCATAAAATGGTAAGAAAATGTGAGTCTTGCCAAAGGTTCTCAGGAAAGATAAGATATCAAGGTACATTACCCCTTAGGACTATAACTGTAGAAGCTCCTTTTCAGCAATGGGGGATTGATTTTATAGGGGAAATCTCAAGAAAGTCAAGTGGAGGGCACAGTTGGATTCTGGTTGCTACTGATTACTTCACTAAATGGATTGAGGCTATTCCAACTAAAAAGGCTACAAGCAAGGTAGTGATGGATTTCATCCTGGAAAATATTATTATAAGATTTGGAGTACTAGCCAAATTGGTCGCAGATAATTCTATGTGCTTCAGGTCTGGTAAATTTATTAATTTTTGCAATAATTATGGAATTGATTTGTCTCATACATCACCATATCATCCAAAAGGGAATGGTCAAGTAGAGTCAAGCAACAAAAGTCTCATGAAAATCATCATAAGGGTGATAGATAAAAACAAGAGATCTTGGGATTCAAAGCTAAAGTTGGCATTATGGGCTGATAGGGTGACAGTGAAAAGAGCAACTAGAAAATCTCCTTTTGAATTGGTATATGGTGCAGTAGTTAGGTTGCCTGTGAATAACCTCCTGCTAGTTTATAAATTCATCCAAGGGAACGGTGAGGAGATTGGAAACCCAATGACTGAAAGAATAAATCAGCTAGTTGCATTGGATGAAATCAGAAGAGAGGCACACATGACAAATATCAAGACACAACAAAAAGTGAAATATCTATTTGATAAAAGGGCTACAGAGAGAAGGTTTCAGATAGGTGATCTGGTCCTTATGTGGAATGCAAAGAGCCAGGATAAGGGTAAACACAGCAAATTTGAGCCCTTATAGACTGGCCCATACCAAATTGACACTATTCATGGAGGTGATTCTTACTTTCTCCAAGCCCTAAATGGTGAACTACTAGAATTGCCTATGCATGGTAAATTCCTTCAGGCTTTTTTCTCATAAATGAGTATCTATTGTGCACATTGTAAATTAGTTGTAAATATTTTGTACATGCCTAGTATAGTCAGTCGTGTTTGAGTTTTGGGTCTTGTTTGGTCTGCCCTGGAGTAGTTTGGTCCTCGCTGTAGTCTTGCACCTGCACATCCCCAATCAGAGCCTCTGTTAGTACTCATTTATGTTTTGAGTTTTAAGCTTGGGTGTTTGTAGGTTTTCTCATTCGAACCCTCAATTTTGTGAATCATGGGATCTTGTATTGTTTTTTTTATTCAAGTGTTGGCCTTGTGTGGTGGGTTTCTGGTTGTTAAATCTCATCCTCATGTTTAGGTTTTCATAGGTTGACCCACCCCCACGCAGTGTTTCATGGTTTGTTCCTATCGCCTTGAGAAAAATATTAAGTTTGTATGTGTGATTGATCAAATCTGTTGACAAGCTTGTGAAATCTCCATCGGCCTTAAAAAAATGGTGAAAATTTTGAGTAATATGCATTTCTCAATGTATATCAGGTTGCATATACATTGGGGGAATCTTCTAAAAGATTCTGGGAATATTCGCCATTTGTATATCGACCCTGCTTGTTTATCGAGCTTGTATGTAGAATATGCAAGCAAAGCATACAAAGGAAATGTACATTAAAGAATATACAAGACGGCACATATACATGTGCTATAGTGCAATGAACATGTGATCTTTTATGTTCGCCAAACATACAAGGAAAAGATATGCATGTGGTGGGGCCTAGGGATATACAAGTGAGAATGTATGTGCGAATATACATTCAAGGATACGAAGGTGGTCGCAGGGTCGAATGTATTTTGAGTTTGTATATCCAAATATACAATGAAAAGGTGCAAGAGAAAATGTACATTCAACAATATACAAAGGGAAAGTGCAAATGGTCTTGTATGATTTGGCAAATTTACAAAGCAGCAGGAGATGCACTTGGTGGGGCCCGCCTCACATAAAAAGGAGAATGTATATGTGATATACATTCAAAAATATGTAAGGGAAGAAGATGCAAGGCAGACCCGAAGTCATTTTCATTTTGTTCTAAAGCAGTGTGGCATCCACGGCTTGTACATTGCATTTGTATATGCGATGTGCAAGGAAATGTGCAAAAGAAAGAGAAGATGGGTTGGGCCCACAACTTGTATATGTGCTGATATGCAAATTCATGAGGATACAAGGCCTAGACTTGAAGGTATTTCAAATCCAACAGATAGATTCAACGAAGTCCACCTTGTATATGTTTTGTGCTTGTATGTGTGTAATATACAAAGTGATGGATGTAGGATGGAGATATAAGCCAGACCTGAATTGAATTCCAGTTTGTTCTATAACTTTTGACGTCTGCCTTGTATGTTGTATATGCATTTGGATTTGCATATACAAAAGTGATAGAGGTGAAATGAAAGATGAAAGGGTCAGTGATAGAAGGTCAAGGTGCCTATGTGGCATGATATTATTGGCTAGCGACTCTTCATGCATGTTTTGAGACTGTTGATCACAACGATGGATTTTGGATCGACGGTCAGGTTTTGAACCCTTGGTGATTGGTTTTTCCTTGCGTCTGCAATCATTATTTGAGCGGGAGATTTCCATGGGTGCGCTGTGACAGTTTCCAAGAGGAGCTACGGGTGGTTGTGCCATTAATGGCAAGATTGCAAACAGGCATGGGCCAATGGTCAAACGGCCAAGTACCTTGTTTATGACAAAGAGTCTTCAGCAGCAACACAGGGCTCGAGCTCAACTACTCCTCACCCTTCTCTTGCTCTTTCCCATTTTATCCTCTGCTACATTTATGATTTTGAGCACCTTTTTTAGATGTGTTGTATCTAGCAAATTTTTGACCTTGCCTTGTAATTAATTTTGCTGAGTACATAGTCTTGGTATAAAAGCCAAACTGTGTTACTCATGTTGGGTTGTTAAAAATTGGACAAATTTTTGGTGCTATAAGGAGATACGACTTCATTGGTGGCTCTGTCTTTGTTGTCTTGTGATTTTATGAGTCTCATGTTGTATGTTTAATGCATAAATTCATTGGTTTCATGCTGTTTTATATGAGAAATGCTCTATGCATGTGTTTAATCGTTTGTCTCCAAGCTATGGGCATATTCTTTCTTTTCAATCAGGATAACTAAGGGTTGTTATGATTCAGGAGTATAGCTTTTCTATATTGAATGTTTAATCTCCTACTTTTGTTCAAGGAACAAATTAAATGTTTCAGGTTAATCATTGAGAAAGTGTGTTGCATGAGGGATACCATTAAGTATGAATGATTAAGCACCTAGTTTTTGGGAAGTATCTGTAAGGTAGGTGCTAAACAATCCCCTTGAAACTCGGTCACCACTACAGGTTTATGTGTACATGTGCATGTGTATGTCTACTGACTCTGAGCCTAGGATAGGCACCAATCTAGTCTTGTATTGAGGTTATATTCCAAGTCCTAGTTTTGCATCCAAACATAAAATCAAACTCAGACTTTAAATACAAACCTTTAGGATTTTAGAAGTAGAATTAGGACCCAAAATCCTCTGTCTACATCTGAGCATAGGTCCAAAGCTAGCCCCTTTGCACTTATTCCACAGTTTTGGTTTGCATCATAGAGGATTTATCTACTTTGCTTCAACATCCAAGTAGTTTCATGTGCATATGTTGTAGATGTTGAATAGGGAATACCCTCCTTGGTTCTACAGAGCCTAAAGAAGAAGAGGAGATATTTATAGAGTCTATCTCCTATACTGTTGGCCCCTGGCCCAGGAATCATGTTGATCGATGATGGCTACCTTGTAGGGATAACTAGGAATAAGCATCTAGTTTGGGAAAATAACCAACACAGTGTTTGAGACAGCCACATTAGATCTGAGAAACACAGACCTACATGCATTCTTAGATGCTGAGGAAGACATAATAGAAAGTTACACACCACTGTCATCACTAAGTGAATCGCGTGTCCCCGAGACACCAGAAGAAACAAAGTCTTATGAACCTCTCACACCAAAAGAGGATTCATATCAACCATTGACACCCATGGAGGAGGCACATTCTATTGATAATGAATCAACTAATGCCATAGGAATGCTACCAAGGATGTTCATGGTGTCCAAACTATAACAGAAGCCAACCACCTCTTCCTCAGTTCAATCAAATGAACTCAATGAGTGGGAAGCACATTTAGTACAGATCAAAATGGTTGAAAGACTTCCTGACAAAGATGAAGAAAGTGAAGGTATTTTTCAGAGATAATAGAAGATAAGAGTGGCAGTCATGATTGATGACCCTGTCATTTTTGAACTGCCAAAGAGTTACATAGGATATGCCATGGACATAAGACTAGAAACAAATGGGAGAACAAGTATAAGCTTTGTCCCTCCTGATGAGCAAAGGGAGCCACAAACTCCCCTTGAGTTGTTCTAATTTTTACAAAGAATCCAGGAGAGACTAGATGCGAAAGTCTACATGCAAGAACATTTTGACCTATTAGTAGAATTATTAAATTATGATGGAGTCCTGTATTGGACCCCTTCTCATCAAAAAGCCTTTTGAGACTTACTTCATCTCACAATGCCAAGAGAAACCACAAAGTTGGTAGCAATAGATTTAAATGACAAACCCTAGATAATAGGAGAACTGGTCCTGAGAAGAGGTAGCACGAAGAATAAGAAAAGAAGATGAAAAGAGCTTTTTTAGAAGACTGGAAAGGTCTTTACATGGTCAAAGAAGATGGTAGAAACAATGCCTATATCTTGTTCACAATGGAGGGAGAGGAATTTGGTGAAATAATCAATTTCTTTCACCTCAATAAATATTGTCCAAAAACCAAATAAAATCATAAAACATAAAATACAAAAAAAAATCAAAATGTCAAAAATAATTTGTTTCTTGCATTTTTGTATCATTCTATTCATCTTGCATTAGAATCAGTGACTTGCTCTTGTACTATTTCATTTCAGTAATGAGTCTAAGGTTGCCTAGATATACGTCATCCTTTCAGAACCTAGAGATTCCCCATTTTCACAATCACCATTATCACCTTTTCATTCCCAGTGATTCTAATCAAAGCCTATCTCTTAGCTTTACATTGATCCCAGTCTTAATGAGTCAAGATGTTAGGTCTAAACAAACCCAGTATTCAAACCTACAGTGTTTAAAGGAAGCTTGCAAGTAGACCTTCCCAATTCTTCCCTAGTATTAGAGAAATCCAAACTGACTACAAAAACTTTAGGTGGTGCTCAACCCCTTATCTTTCTTGGCCAAAAATGTTAGGAGGATCAAAACTTTGAAGAAAGAAATCTAAAATTTGAGTGAACAAAAAAATAAATTATCAAAATAAGAGTGTCAAAAATTAGGAATTGAGAGATCAAAGTATCACATATCGAGAGTTCCAAAAGCATTCATTTCTTGAAAAGTCAAAAATCTAAAGAAATGATAAAAATCAAGTGAGGAAAATATAAACCAAAAGTGAAAAAGCAAGAAAAGAGAGATGAAATAAAAGAGTGAAAGTGAGAAGATTATTGAATGTTTGTACTCTTGGGTGGAGATCAGTCTAAGCTCGAAGCCTCAAGGGTGGCATTCTAACAAAGAAAATAAAAAGAAAGGTACAAAGCACACACACACACACACACACACACTAGCTGAGCAAAACCAAGAGTCTAGTAGTCTCTAGGATCATCTTCTACCTAGGGACCCTTATTCTTTCCTATTGACCCTTTACCCTGGGTCTACCATGTTTGCCATCTATAATCTAAGTCTGATGAACACCAATAAAATTTGTTACTTGTCTAAGTTGAAAGCTTGTCAGATTGTCTTATCTAAATAAGGATCGGTGTTTAGCCTTTGGCAAAGCCAAAATTTAGAAACACTTCATTTTCACTCCTACTCCCTTCTTGAGTTTTAAAATCCTATCTCACAAACTTGAATAGGTCTCTTATATCAGGACAATTGGCAATCCCTTGAGTTGAAAATCGTATTTAAGAGCAGTCACATTGTTTGTTCCACATCGCATTCATGCCAATATCAGAAAAAGAGTCTCAAAGAAATAAAGTCAAATGTCATATCTCATGACATTCAATAGAAGTAAATGTTTCATTTCAACATTTCTTGTGTTTTTGCATTGTCATATCATAAACTGCATCTCATACATATGCCAAAAAAATTACAAAATCATGTAAAAAACATAATAAAAATGTTCTCAAACCTCTTAAACATGCACAAGAGATGAGTACAAATCCAATACATGAAAAACATAAAAAGAATAAACTTTCATAGATACATCCAAAATTTACATATACAAGAGTATCAAAGAGCTAGGATAAAATACTCTCAAAAAGAAGTAGAGGTTCCCCATGCATGGGGGCACGAGTTCAAGAAAGGAAGTCAAGGCCAGTTCCCTCCAATGGAACCCCTAGGACTTTGGATCCTCTGTCTACGAATACCACCTATCGCTCCATGAGACCTATAAGAGTGAGGTGCTCTACTGTGAGGATGTGAGTGTGAAGGCCCCACCATAATAGCATCCCATCATCCAAAACTAAGACGAGCCATCTCTCAGAGAACCTAATTCTCACCCTTAAGGGTTTGAGTCTTGGCCTTCAAGTCTACATTCTCCTAACATCCATGATAGATAGGAGCAAAAATGTCTGTATGTCACCCAACAACAGGGGGCATACCATGATCATCTAAAAGATGGTCTCAAGTCATCCTAGCGAAGGGAGAATCCAAGCCAACATTTATATCACAAACAAACTCCTTCCACTCTTTGACATTACCTTGAAAAGTGAATTGAAAGAGAAAGACAAGTTAGTTCCCCATGAAAAGAGAAAGGACAAAAGTGCAAAAAATGAATGAAGGAAACTTACGTGGATCACCAGGCTACCAATCAAGGTCAAGTTGTCACATCACCTCATCTGAATGAGGAGGTTGGGGAACAACAAGAGAACCCTTGGGGATGTATGGTGCATCATCTACATCATTGGTAGTGTCAAGACCCTCATCCTGCACATCCTCAGGTAATCCCTCATCTAACGAATCATCATCATCTGGAATATAGTCCTCATCAGTGGAATCTGAATCCACAACAACAATGAGAGATTGGGAAGGAGACCCTCTCCCTCCCCTCTATCCTCCTCTCAGAACTCTAGGAATGAAGACTCTAGGAGTCAAAGGAGTCCAAACAACTGACATCTATCTAATCTCACCCATCTCCTAAATAGTCCTATAGGAAGCAGACATTAGGGGCACGTCCTTAGGGAAGTCCTCGCCGAACTGCTATGAAACACGCTCAACATGATGGGCCTCAAATAGACCATTATGATATGAAATCTTAGATACTCCATGAAAGTACTCTCTAACCTTGCCATCATGAGACTAGGATCCCTCCATATCATGATAAGGATCAAAGATCATATCCTCGTCTATAAGAGTACCGATAGTGAGTAAAGAAGTGTCATAGTGACCCACATGCATCCATCTGGCTACTCTCAGTAAACATTTATCTAGAATTAGAATGAGCTTGTAATAGGGCATGATGTCTTCAAATATCCATGTCATAACCAAAGAAGAGTCGCTAAAAGCTAGAGTCCCTCTCCACAAAATATGATAGAAGTCCCTATAGACCATGGCTAGAATATTTGGTCCACAACTATAGACTATGCTCTCCTCAATACTACGAATGATGGGAGCCCAACACCATCTCAAACAAGCCAAGGCCTTGTCTCTCGATAGACTCGAGGTAATCAAACTTATCAAGAATCTCCTTAGAAGTGGGATGCGAAGTCAAGGTACAGAAGTGAGTTGGACTCTTGGTTGAACCTAGGGGCAACTAACCCCCATGAACTCTATCTAGGATGCCTTGTCCTCAAAGGACTTGCTAGATGGAAGGACGAGAGGATGTCCTCTCCCAAGAACTCCAAGGATATGATAGACATCAAATAGAGTGATGGTCCACTCTCTAGAGATCTATGGGAACCTGAATGTGTTTTTGTCTACATCCAAATAGGTTAGAATATCATAGCATATATGCAAGACACAAGATGAATAACAAGCACATGGCAAACTCTAGCCAGACCTACTCTCCTCAAAATAATATGGTCCTCACTACTCAGTGAAGAAAACATCCTTGAGAGTCATCTCTATTCTCAGAAGGCATTCCATTAGATATGCATGTCCTGCAAGATCAAAAAAGAATTTTAGATTAGATCTTGTAAACTCGTAAAAATCCCCAAAAATTGTAAAATTATAGAAAACCTTACACAAAAAAAGAGTGTATAACCCCTCAAAAATGTAATAAATAGGTGAATACGGTAGCCAAAACATGTTAGATCAGAGTGAAACAAGTGTCAGACAACATGAAATTTTAGTCAAAATCAACCCAATAGGGTCACCCCCAGGCAACCCAGGTGTTCTATAGGATCTCCCCTGGGTGATCTTGTTGTTCTGCAAGATCTCCCTCAGGTGACCCTATTGTTAGATAGGATCTCCCCTAGGTGACCTGCCTGATAAAAGGGATGATCCTAGAGGGAGACCCCTCAATAAAAAAAATGCTCTAAAAACCTCATTTTTTGGCCAATTTTAGGAAATGAAAAAACTATTTTACTCTAAATGATGAAACAGAGATAATGCAAAAAAACAATTTGACAAAAATAGACAATTTTGAGAGATTTTTCACAAAATTCAAACTAGGGTTTAGAGAAGGGTTTTTCACTATTTGTGTACCTGATTCTCTGTGGCTGAAGAAGAGCTAGACATCTTTGTGATCTCCTCGATGATACCTTTCCAACAACTACTCACATGATCGATTCCATTGTTGTTTCTCTCCGATCTCACAATTTGACTTGCTTTGTTTTCCCTTACCTTAGTTTCATTTGTGAATTTTAGATTAGTTCTTTTCTTTTATGCATCTCTTTCATGCATCATTTTGCATGCATTCATTCCTATAGGTCTAAACTGACAAAGGCAAACAACTAGTCAAACTCGAATGATCCATGGTAAGTTCATCATTTCAGTTTTCATTATTGTGTTGATATACTTAAATACCATACTAATACTAGTTATTGCAGATACAATTGTGGGAAAATTGACAATAGGTAAGGCCTAATTCAGGAACAATACCTACCTTTCATGTAGACTACCATCCCCAAGGGGGAAAATATGTAAACACAAAAATCATGCATAGCCTCCACAAGGACCCCTATGATGATTTTAATCCTTGCCATGCACATGTAAGCATGAAAAATTGTCCTCTAAGTAGCAAACCTCTTGATGACATGTCTTCTTTCTTGTCTTATGTTGTTTCCTCTTTCTTGATTTCTCTCTTTCCCTATTTTTTGATGCTTTTTGACTCTTTTTGTGACACTTATCGATTTATATTTTCTGGGCTTTCAACCTTGTTCCTAAGCCTTGTGAGCATCTTGTAGGTGATTTTTCACCTTTTGCCTATGTTTTTCATCCTCTACACCCCTTAGAAGCCTTCTAGAGGTCCCCCCTATTCATCTCCCACTTTTAATTTTTAGTTTCACTCAACCAACCTAAATCTCCCCCTATTATTTCCAGCTCTCCCCCAACAGATCCTGTAGGCACAAGTGGAGATTTGGATTCTTGCATATGACTGACCTATTTTTGGAGGCAGAACCCCTCCTTTTTCTTTCTTCTATCATCTCCCTTTTGTTATTCTTTAGAAAACCCTTTCTTGCCTAGATCCCAAGCGACCCATGGTCGCCTAGGGGTGACCCTGTCGTATTTCAAGCTATGGAAAAAATGAGTTTCTCACTCAAATTAGCTCTGTTTTCACCTATTTTTCTTCTAGTTTGCATGATTTTTGATGCCTAATATGGAGTTGACTATTTTATGTACCCATAGATGTATAATTAACTCCATTTGATCTAAAATTAACAACTCAATCAATCTCATGCATCCTTTCAACTCTAATTTCCTCTTCAGTGATAATTTATTATAGATTTATCACTCCATAGTTAGCTGAGTTCAGTGGGTAATCAACTTTGTTAACTCTGCAATCAATCCTTATTGACTCATCAATCAAATGAGTTAACTTCTCAATCAATCCCATTCTTCAAACATATAAATACCCCCTCCCTCAAGCACAAAGGGAGGCTAATTCATTGTGCACACAGCTCTTGCTAATTTTTGCTCTCCAAATCAACATTATAATGCTCTCACAGGACGAAGGTGCATTTTCCTTTATTCATTGTTCAACCAAGCATCATTACACTACTTCATTCAATGCCATTGTGCTCAACCAAAGCTCTCATTGAGCTCTTTCAAGATTCAACAAGCTTCTTTTTGCTTCTTTGTGTCATTTTGTTGTCAAGAGCTCTTCTCGCTGCTTCAAAAGGACTCAAGGTTGCCAACATCAAGGATTTATGAGGGTAGTGGAGTCACACAAATCTTCATTCTTTCAAGTTACTCTATTTCTTTATTCAATTCATAGTAATTAGAAAACCAAAACTTGCTCTTGGGAATAGTAAATCTTTGCTTTTTCCTTGATATATTAGATCTTGCATGTTAGAGTAATTGTTTTGAAATTCCTAGATCTAGACTATTTGTAGAAGCAATTCCTTTCATAGATTAGATTACTTCAAAACAATCAAAAACCCAAAAACATAGATTAAACTTGCATTAGGAAGAATCATATTAGCTTGCATTTATACCAGGACTACAAAAGCCATTGTGTATCATGCTTGAGGCACCACCTTGGTTCGCCTTGTTTGGAGGTAACCCCTTTGTGCAATGTAGTTTTTGGAAACACATATATTATGGGCATGTACTTTTGGAAAGCTCTCTTGAATGTCTTGCAAATTGTTCTAGCTTAAAGCAATTGCTCCTTGATAGGAGTTAGCAATCACTTAAAAATGGGGGCATACATCGTGCTATGCTCTCTTTTTGGTTACATACTTGTTTACTAGCATGGAGCTCATCTAGTGATATTTAGTGGTCCTCACTAGCCTATGATGCTTCCTCTTTGTCCATGAACC
Organism: Cunninghamia lanceolata; assembly: GCA_027924645.1. NCBI lineage: Eukaryota > Viridiplantae > Streptophyta > Pinopsida > Cupressales > Cupressaceae > Cunninghamia > Cunninghamia lanceolata. The sequence goes on from BSBN01001807.1 coordinate 6,570,195, forward strand.
ACCTAGGGTAATGGAGTTGGCTAGCCCATGTGCTTCATGTGACCTTTTCTGGGTCGCCTAATAATTCGGTGGTCCTCACTAGTGTGTGATCCATGGTGGCACTTCTTTTCACATGACCCCTAGTGAAAGAGCAAGCTAATGCCAGAGTCATGTGCCTTGTGTGTTTGTTCTTTATTTTTTTAATGTATTAACTTGTATTCATTAATGATTCCATGTGTTTTGTGTGTCCTCATCATACTTTCCATGCACTTTGTATGTGTATTCTTTTTCTTATGTGTATGCTTTGTGCTTTATGTGTACACTTCCTGTCAAGCATATATGCATTGTGTATGGTGTGTATTACCTTTGTGTTTGGCTTGTCTTTCATGTGTATTCCTATGAATGCTTTTAATACTGCACCTATGTGTGAAATATGTTGCAACGTCTTGCGTGTTTGAAATCCTTCTTGTTATGTGTTTGCAACCTTAGAATCCTAAGATTGGCGGCTACCTATAGTCCAAAATTTTGTGGACTTCTTTGGCTTGTATGTTTGTGTGTTTGAAATGTGTCTTCTCCATCCTTTAGTGTGATCTCAAACGTAAGTTCATACCCACGCTAAAGTGGGGGCTAAATGTTATAAAGTAAAATGTGTACACTACCATTTTACACTTAGTTTAGCACCTAGTTGGACCTAAAATGTTGCCTTTTTTAATCAAGACCTATTTTAACACATTTTTTAGCATCAAAACAATAAAATATCGATCTCGATGAATAAACCTGATAAAATTAAATTAGTATTGGACTAAGCCCATAGAATTTGGGACTCCCAGAGTTTATGGGCTAAAGGCCCAGGGTGCCCAAGCACGCTGGTCCAAGTTAGGATCTTGAGCCCCTCTTTTGTAGTGTCAGCTTGGGACACTTCCTTAGTTTATTCTTGTCATCCTTGTTGAGTTTAATTTGTCATAAGTGAGCAAGAATGCATATACAAAGGAGTTTTACAATTCATTTTGCAACTAGAGGAGATGAATGCTAGGTTGGATAATTGTAACTTTGCTCTCATATTGTTATCTTCTATGATAAAGTGTTCTTCATGCTTGGAAGTGTTATCTAGTTTTGGATGCTATTGAAGTTTGTTTGCAGGTCTTGAAGGAAGTTCCAATCCTTCTCCATCACTCTCCTTGTTGGTGTAAAATCTTGATTTATCTACATAACCAAGGACCTTAACTCTTGTGGTAATCATTATCATTTTGATTCATATCTCTATCATATATTATAGATCTAGCCTCTGCCCTCCTAGGGCACACATTCTTGGATCTAATAATTGTTCTAGTGGAGGTGGGAACACCAACACAAGATTTGAATGAGGCAAGCCCTTATACACAAGACAACTATTTCCTCTTCCCTTGTGTGCAGGTCAGAGAAGAAGGTTTTTGGAGCCAGATTTTGGGAAGAAGATAGAGTAGACAAGTACAAATCTAGTGATACTCAAGACTGCAAAACCCTAAAAAGGCCTAGGGTACCCAACCACCCTGGTCCTTGGCATTTTTGCTTCAAGATTTAGGTTCTAATCTATTCCCTAACATCTTCTATACTTTTAGTTTTTTGATATCCACTTCCAACTCTTAGTTATTGGTTGATCTTTGTCATCTAGGGTTTGGTCATTTGTGCTAGGTTACTTGTTTGAGTTTGGTTGTATTTGGCTAACTTATCTATACAAACAAGGAAGAACCCTTGTATTTTGGCTCTCCTTCTTGGGTAGAAGAGAGTTTTGACCTAGCTAACCTCTTAGGCTAGATCACTCTTTTCTCTTTAACAACATTATGATCCCAAATCCCACAGTTACCAAGGTTAGCAGCTATCTCTGCAATTACCTGGAATATACATACTATCTACAAATAATAGTCTACTAGAAATTCTCTAATTACTAAAATAGTATAGAACTAGGGTTTTTAGATGTCATTCCCATAGGTGCTAAAACTATCATTTGTCATGATTAGTTCCCTAGGTAGGTATAATTTAATGAGCATATGTCTATCACCTAAGCACCCCTAAGATGTATTGAAAAAACCTTGATTAAGCATTATATGAATGATGGAATCCACTAATAATTCTGTAGTTGGAGTCATACCTATGTTTTTCAAACATTTCCACAATACTTATTATCCACAAATCTATCTCTCCGCTATTCTAAGAAATCCATTAAATCCCCTAATTAAAACCATCATCTATATTTACACACATTAATGTACTAGTAGATGTATAATCATAGACATGCGATATAACCTAATAACCTCTAATATTTTTTAAAATTCATCTTTTGAGAGTATGTTCCCTTACCTGAGAGATGTTTCTAGATGAAATAAGATCATTCAGAAATTCTAAATTCTTTTTAAAACAAGGAAAGGAGATACTTTCTAAGATGGATGAATTTGATTAAATCTTGTTAGTTTTGTGCCCGAGGAAGATTACTCATCTCTCAAACTTAATCATCAAGATGTTCCTTATTAATCCTTAGGGATTTATAGAGATGATGCCCAAATGCCATTGTTGTATCTATGTTAGGCATAAGTGCAGTAGTTCAACATGACGACATTACCCGTAAATGCGAACCAGAGGCACCGTCAAAATTGAACAATTGATTTGGTTTTCTCTTTATTAAGTTGATGGAATTGAAAAGAATGAACATAAAATATTGTAATATTATGCTTTATTTCACACATTTACAAACCATTTGGAGAAAGGTTAATAAATTGTTGTTCACATTCAACTAATCACAAGCAAAGTTGGAAAATTATTTTAAAACAAAGTAAATTAACATAGTTGTTCATCTTCAACTAATTACTATTAAGTCTTAAGAAAATAAATCATTTGTAAGAATTCTTAGCTTAATAGTTTGTTAACTAAAATTTGTGAATAAGACTTAAAATTGAGCATAGTAACTATAGTAAAACTTTAAGTTCATTTTAATTTTAACTTAGTTGTTTGATTGAGATTGGATCAGTTTTTTCAATTACCATTTGATAAAATTTTACGTTATAGTTCTATCTAATTTATTCCCACAATTACATATTGATTGAATAGAAGAAGAGTAATTTGTTAATTTCTAACACATATACTTTATCTATTAGATTGTAATTCAACTTTAATTTTAACTATGTAATGAAATGCATAACTCACAAATTCTTTCTTAACCATTGTAAACTAATAAAATTCAATAAGAGAATCATAAATTACCCTTTCCATTGGAACTATTTAACTTAATAATAATCAAAACTTACCGAACTAATTTAAAATGGTCCATCTATTACAAATATTTAAAATAATGATTAAAACTAATTAAATTCAACAAGGATAAATTTTTCCATCCATTACAACTATTGAACTTCATAACTAAAACTTACCTAACCAATTAAACTCCACAATTTGATAACTTTGTCTATCCATTGCAACTAATTAACTTAATAATAAGTAAAACTCACCTAACTAATTAAACTCAACAAGGATAAATTTTTCCATCCATTACAACTATTTAACTTAATAATAATAATTAAAACTTACCTAACTAATTAAACTCAACAAGGATAAAATTGTCCATCCATTGCAACTAATTAACTTAATAATAATTAAAACTCACCTAACTAATTAAACTCAACAAGGATAAATTTGTCCATCCATTACAACTATTTAACTTAATAATAAGAATTAAAACTTACCTAACTAATTAAACTCAATACGATAAATTTGTCCATCCATTACAACTAATTACAATAATGATTAAAACTAATTGATTCAATGTGGTTTAATGAGTTAATTATCTAATAAATTCAATACCATTATAAAACCATTAGGAAAAGCATTAATTATTATTGTGTTACTCAACATTAGTAAATTGATTAATTTAATGCTTAAAAAAAGTCAATTTATAAAGAGTAATCATTCAAAATAACCCAACATTATACACACACACACATAACATGTTTTAACATCTAATAATGAGAAAAATTACAAATATTATATAGTACTTATAAAGAGAGGGTTTAAACCCTAAAACATTTTTTTTTGTTTTAGGAATAAATTTTAAAATAATAAAAAAAATGTTTCACGGAAGGTTTGAAGGGGAGTCAAACCCCCACCGACCTGCACAGTAGGTCAAACGCCCTTGCCAACCTGCATAGTAGGTGGCCAAGGGGTCGACTTGCATGTGCAGGTCGTGGGCCCTATGCATGCGCAGACTCTGGTGCCCTCTCTTCCCAACCACTTTAAGAGATTTTTTTTTGTTTAAAAATTTTTTATTCTATAAAATAAATAAAATAATATAATCATTATTAAATCATTAATATATATATATACTAAATGTATATATTGGTAGTTTGAAACCCCTGCAACAAACATATATTTTTTATTTGGAAATCAAACCCTGATAAAATTGGGCATGGTTTTATCATGTAACTTGCTCATGCAATTTTTAGCCAGACAAAGAGATTTTGGAGTAGAAATTAGAAAAAGAATAGGAAAAAGAAATTAAAAAATCCATTACCTCCTGAGGGATGTCAAATCCTTCGACAAAAGAGTGCATCCAATAAAACTCTCGACCAATCTTTCTTCCTCCTTCCCCCTTTTTATCCTACACAACATTATTTAAAATCCCTTCTTCATGAATCCGCAGAGTTAATTTCTCCAATCCCCAGAGGAGTTTTCTCCTCTCATCAAGGAGGTATTTAGTAGCTAACAAAATGCCAAGGAGCCCGTGAAATAAATCAATTGACCCTAGTTCATTCCCCAAAACATGCAATCCCTAAAAACTAGTTTTTATTATTAGTTTTATTTAATTTAATTATTCATGTACTTTTATTATTATTTAATTATTATTAAACTATTTCAATTCAATATTTATCTTGTTTAATTATTCAATAAACATTTAGTTATTTTACTAATATACATATAATACTTACGACTTAAATTTTATTTAAATAAAAGGTCCTTATTTAATTATTAAGTACTAGGGTTGTATTTCATACAAATTTAATCAAAGGTTGATGAACAAATTAAGGAATTGAATTCAATCTTGAATAAAAAATTAATTTAGTAGCCAATTTTTATAAATAAACTTAGTCAATTAATAAACAACAAACTACTAAGTTATTGACTCTCTAAAATTATTTGTCATACTAATTTATTTATTGCTTATCAAATTTTGGACCACTTCTAACATCTTTATAATTTACTTAATATCTATTAATTAATACCTCCTATCCAATTGATAATCTATCTATATGTTGTAATTCAATAAATCAACCCAATTAATTAACTTAAAAATAAAAATTATTTTAACATTGACTAGTGATCGAATGAGGGTTGTGACATCATTCATTTAATTAACTAACTTATCCCATCAAATCCCTAAAACCAAATTAATCAAATAAGCCTTTGTTTAATCAATTTGGATCACTAATTAACCCATTCACTAATTTCTTATAGCCATATTAATTAAATTAATCCCCTATTCAATTAATCTAACCTTTCATTAACCCATCTCCCCATAATTAATTAAATAATTTACATTATTTAATTAATTAAGTTCACATGTGTCTCCACCTCACCCTTTCCAATTCATGCACTTGTCCCATCTCATACCACTAACCCATAAAATATTTTTTTAATTCATTCACATGTTTCCATCTTCATTAATGTAAATCCTTCCCCAGAACAAATTAAAACCTCAAAAATATTATAAGCCCTCCATCTTTGTTGATGAAACCCCATCCATTGATTTTACTATGAAATATCATCCATTGGATCTCATCTTTGAATTCTAACCATTAATCTAAAATCCTCCAAAAGCCTTTAAGTAAAGAGTGTCTCCAAGTATTTTGACTCTAACTAAGAAGAAAAAAGAAACTAAGGCTAAAGCTCTAAACTTATGCTCTCATAATATTACCACCAGCATATCCAAGTTATCCTCAAATCATTGTCAATTTATTGCCCTCATTATGTTGGTTCATATTTGATCAATCCACATTCAATTAGTATTGGGTAAAGCTAGGATTTGCATCTGGGTGCATGCATTTCTTCCACCTTATCAAGGAGACTAAAATGGAGTGAAGATTTGTAAGTATATCATTTATTTATGTTTACTATGCATTTCTAACATCTTTCCCCATTTTATCATCTTCACTTGGCATAGTTGGTGGGACCAATCCATCCTTGAATTTAACTTTTTGGGAAGAAATTTTTGTGTGTTTTATGTGCTGGTGACAAGTTAGCACTTTCAACTGTGGATCAGCACCTAAACCAAAAGGAATGGCACCTAAGCCCTTATGTTTAGTGCCTCTCTGTTAAATAATAGTCTATTTTGCAGGAAAAAATTTAACGCTTTAGAGTCGTCTATTAGTGCTAAGTTTAGCCTTTTAGTACTTACAAGTCCCGTATCAATGCCTGCATGTCCCACATTAATGCCTCTATAGTCTAGAATAGTGCCTTTCTTCTGATGTTTGTTGTTTGGAAATTTTGACATCTTTGTGGATTGACAGTGGTTTTTGTAGCTATTCTAACACCTTTTTGCAGGTCTAACAATATGTTTTGTAGGAAATTAAGGGTTTTTATCTAGCTATTGAATTAATTTGGAAATATTTTTAGCTTATAATCATTTTTGAGCTTTTAACACTATATTTTGATCTAAAAATCTTTATATCTTGCTGTGATAACTGAATTTGTCTACAAGTAATAATTTAATTCATCTATTTTGCCAAAAATATTAGCATTTTTTGTAGGGTCTCTATTTTCTATGTTGGGATAACACCTTCACTTGCAGGTTCAACACATTTGGCTATAGGTAAAAAGTAGGTATATCTGTTAAGAAAAATAAAGGATCAAATAAGGTACTAATCAAACATGTGAATGAAATAAATAAATAAATTACCATTAATAAGGAGCTTCATGCACCAACAAACAACAATACAGAGAGATTTTGAAGGGGGAAAAATTAAAGAAAAACCCCATAATATTATGAAAGATGGCATAAAGCTATGAAATAAAATATTACAAAAAGAGAGGGAGGAGTTCCTCAAGAAATGAATGAGAAGACAAAATAAGAAAGGAATGTAGTGAATGAAGAGGAGAGGGCACCTCATAAATAGAGGTGAGAGGGGAGTTGCAATCAACTCCCTTATGCCACCTTTCATGTGGGTGAGTGCCATGTGTAAACCTTATAAGGAGGTAACTAAATAAATCAACTATTCCTTCAAGAGGAATATTGTTGTGAGTTATCCTCACACATGTGTGAGGATACTCACATAAAACAAAAAATACTTTTTATTTATAAAATACAAGTATTTAATAAGAAATAAATATAATCTTTACTTAAGTACCAAGTAAAGATTAATTTTTCTAACATCCCCTCTTAAGCTCTACTTGGGGAAGATTACAACAAATCCATCAAATGATGATTACATCATTTTACATGAATGGTAGAAAAGCCTTACAATGAATAAGAATATATAATTTAAGAAAGAAGTTTAGATGCATCTTGATGTAGAGCCAAGTCTTCATGTCTTTAAGGAATTGAGTGAACCAAGGTGCTTGTATGGATGTCGTTGAACAATCTGAACATTGAGCTCCATTAGAGCCAAAAGAAGTGGATTGAAGGTTCATGTGTTGTCAAGATAATGAACCTATTTCATCAAAGAAACCATAACATAAATGGATTTCCCATCATTGGGATCATCTCCTAAACTTGAATTAGTATATTCATAGAAAGAGATACAAATTGCATAGTGGATAGTAACATTGTGGATCAAATGAATCCAAATTTAAGTCATAAAGCCAATAATGTAAAAGTTAGCATAGCTAATTCAATATAGATAAAATAAACTTAAGTCTTGAGTAAGAATGCTAGTAAAAATTATAGCACAAATCATGGCTTATAGCCCAAATTATAGAATGCCAATATATAGGCATAGCAATAAAAGTTCTAGGTTGCTTCTCACTTCATCATTTGTTGAATTATAAAGGGAACTTATATCAAGTTTAATAATAATGGACTTTGAAAATTAGTCCTAAGATCATAGTGCCATCATTTGAAGATTCAATATTACAGACTTTGAAAAACAATCCTCAAGATGGTTTTTAAAAACCATAGTGCCTTCATCAAGAATTATAATATCAAAGGACTTTGAAAATAGCCATATAAAATGGTATAACAACCATACTATCTTCATCAAATTTTAAGAACTTGATCCCCAACGATCAGTTCGTCACAAAAATGTAAGTGCATACCATCAAAGTGGATGGAAATATTTTCCATGGGGCCGAAAAAACACTCAAATGAGACTTAATAGGGCTCCCTATGCAACATTACTGCAAATGCATCAAAAGAATAAAATATTTAAAGGCTTTAGTGCTCTAATGAGCTTTTAATTTCTCAAAAATTATAATAGATAAATGAGGTACAATAAAATATTAGATTCCCTTTATCAAAACAACATAATTGTAGTTGAGAATGAAACTCTACACTTGTTTTAAATATTGTGATAAATCAAGACTTAGGTAGTAAAATCAAGATTGTGAGAGTTAAATAAATAATTAATAAAAAGATATTACCATAAAGTAGAAGTAAATCTACAAGCATGCACCAAAAGAACAACACGAAGACAAGAGATTTTGAAGAATTTTTATATTACATAGATCAGATTTATTCTAGCCTTTTTTAAAAAAGATTTGAATTTAAAATAGATTATAGATCATGCATGCAGCAAAAAAAATTGAGCATGTACAGGAATTTAACTAAAATTAAAAAATTTTGAACCCTTGATTACAATGCTAAATTTTTTGCAGAGATATGGAAAAAAACAATTTTAAAATAAAAAATATTATTATTTTAGAAAGATCATCTAGATCCCATACAATTTTTTTATTATAACATATATACATTCAACATGCACGAATATTTTATTAAAAAAAACTAGAGATAGAGCAAGCAGGGCTTAGGGGGCCTAAATTTTTTGTAACACATATCAACTTAGCAAACAATTGAATGTGCAGATCTAGAAAAATTTCTTCCACAACCCTTGCAAAAAAATTTGCATGTTAACAGGTTAGGAAAATAAAATTTTTAAAAGCAAGATATATTTTTTTTGAACAGAAGATCTGTTGGAAGATCTCATATTTAAATAAAAAAACTAGCTACAAAAAAAAAATTAATCAGATGTATACAAATGTGTTTGAAAAAATGAAACTGAAAGGGTAATCCCCTTCATTCAAAAAAATTCCTCTCAAATTTGCAAAAAAAAAAAAAAATTACTCTTCACTCTTTAACTCTTCATTAAAATGTTGCTCACAGAAAAATGCTACTCAAAGAAAAATACATTCACAAAAAGATTAGTAGAACCTACTCTAATACCATGTTAAGAAAAATAAAGGATCAATTAAGCTTCTAATTAAACATGTGAATGAAATAAATACATAAATAAATTACCATTAATATGGAGCTTCATGCACCAACAAACAACAATAGAGAGAGAGAGATTTTGATGGGGGGAAAAGCAAAGAAAAAAACTCCATAATATTATGAAAGATGGCATAAAGCCATGAAATAAAATATTAGAGAAAGAGAGGGAGGAGCTCCTCAAGAAATGAATGAGAAGAGAAAATAAGAGAGGAATTGAGTGAATGAAGAGGAGAGGGCACCTCATAAATAGAGGTGAGAGGGGAGTTGCAATCAACTCCCATATGCCACCTTTCATGTGGGTGAGTGCCATGTGTAAACCTCATAAGGAGGTAACTAAATAAATCAAATATTCCTTCAAGAGGAATATTGACGTGAGTTATCCTCATACATGTGTGAGGATACTCATATAAAACAAAAATACTTTGTATTTATAAAATACAAGTATTTGATATCAAATAAATATAATCTTTACCTAAGTACCAAGTAGAGATTAATTTTTCTAACAATATCACTATGTCTTAGTGCCTCTGCATTATATTAGTGCTTAGGTTTCTTTGTTTAGCACTTTTGATGTCTATCAACAATTCCAAAGTCTTCTTTTAGCATCTAAGATTTATTATTTAGCACTTAAGCCAAATGTGTTAGTGATTCCCTATATTTTGTCAGCACTTTAGTAGCTTTTATTAGTGCTTAAGAGTCTTATGGCAGCACATAAGTGGCTTTTGGTTGTGCTTTAGAATTCTCTATTAGCGCTTTTGTCTTATTAGAATTTATCTTATCTTTTGGACACTAATCTAGTTTTCTCTAGCTCTTATACATATGGCCAACACATCATTTGCAAACTACTAACATTTTTTGCAGCCCCATGGTCAAAGTTTACTTCTTTTCTATTAGTTTTAGTTGCATATAATTAAAGTAGAAGGAAAAGAAATTGTTTGTTGTGTCTTGATTTGCACTAGGATGTATGCTCTCCCCTCACACCCTTGGGTGATCTTGGAGATCAGAAATCCTTTTGTAAATTATTTGTTTCATCTATCCAAAGAAGAACTAGCTTCACATATGTTCTCCCCTCGCACAGGTTATGCGATCTTGGGGATCAAAAGTGAGTAGTGTTTTCTTCCCTAGGAGGTGTTCTTGGACATACACCCACTCCAAGGGGATGACCTCAATTCCATGTTATGGCGGGGTATATAAGTGTTGTGAGAATCAAAAGAATCACTTCAATAGGGACCCCATCTAGCCTAAACTAAGCCTTCAAGACCATTAGTCTGCTGAGACTAGTGTGGTAAAGTTCTTGGTTGGATTATTGGTAATCCCTTGTTCATAGATTTGTCCCCCGTACCTCGTGTGTATTGGGACGCCCCTTAGAATCTTGTACAGCCTAGTTAAGACCATTAGTCATTTTCTAGTGTGGTGCAAGGGATAGAGACTGCCCCCTAAAGTTACTCACCATCGTGCTTCCTTGAAGTGGATATAGAATTCTTCCTTGGGTAAGGCATAAAATCCTCCAAGGAAAGGGGCATTAGGTGTAACGCCCTTATCCCTAGCTATCTGCTCAGGGTGAAGTGTTCATAGTTAGGTAAGAACATGGATAGGTATTCTATTGTGTGGGCCCATATTATAAAATCACATGTACTTCAATAATTTTAGGGACTGTTCATGTGTTTGAAGTGTCTTCATGTGACAAACCCATAAAAGCATATCATCCTTATTCCTTGAAATAACAATCATCCATTGTGTTTTATTTTTTATCAAATCTCTTGCAAAGAAATCCCTTGAACAAAACACAAAAATAATTCATAGATCAGAACCTTTTAGTGCCTAAGTCAACCCTGTCAGCACTTTTGCAATCTCTGTTAGCACTTTCGCAGTCTCTGTTTGTGCTTTCGTAGTCTTTATTAGCACCAAAGTCAGTCTTGTCAACACCTCTACAAAACAAATTTGAACCTATTATTGTATTTACGGTCCCTATCAACACTTTTCCAACCCTGTCAACACTTTTGTAATCTCTTTCAGTGCCTACATCTAACCTATTAGCACCTTCACCAGACCTATCAGTGTTTGTACATGATCTGTCAATGCTTGTGCCTACTCTATCTGCACCTATGATTCACATGTTAGCACTTGTGCATGCTCTGTCCATGCTTACACTTGATCTATTTGTACTTGTGCCTGCTCTATCCATGCCTGCACTTCATCTATCAGTGCCTAAGATCCATCTTCTAGCACCTCTACAGACTCTGATAGCGCCTCACCTGTAACCTTAGACAGTTGAAGACAATGACTTTCTAATCATAAATTTGACTATCCTTAGGACTCTAGCAGAATTTGAAAGTGACCTAAGACCATCCATGTCGAATTTCACTAAACCATCCCTCCATAAAGTCATCCATTTAATAAAAATCTTCATCCCCTAATCATCCCACTTTCCAATTTAGAGACCTTAGAAACTTTGATCATATAACAAATTTATTGACCCACTTTGGACCCATCTCTTCATCCCATCAATTTAAACCATACCAAATCTTTGTCAACACCAAATCCATCCCGTATCAAAACAAAGCTTCCATCTCATCAAATGAAATCATCTTTTAACCAAATCTACCTGAAATTAAAATATTGGCTAAAGTGAAATCTAGATCTTATTATCATCCCCTCATTTAAATTGAGCTTAAGAACTTGTTTACCTTAAGTTTTGTGTAAATTATCCCTTATCAACCTTCGATAAATTGGATAAATACTTTGGTATCCATAAGATCTAGATTTTCCTTAACTCTCTTTTGATTTGAAATCCACAAATCATCCCTTGATCAATCTTATCTAGGGTATCATGAAAATCACCCTTATCATGCTTTGACCACTTATCATCCAAGACCATCTTTGATCATACCAAATCATCCTTCATCCACCAACCAATTTCACTTGGTCCAAACCTTTTGAAAATTAGAAAAAAGAAACAAAAATAAAGTTTTAACGTCTAGCATCCTTCATATAACTTATCCATTCCAAAATAAATTTTGGTTCATTTCTTTGTATACCCTTGAGCACAAGGTTACAAGCCAAGAAAAACAAAAACATGGAACCCAATAGAGAATTTGGGATGCCTAGTGAGTTTGGAATGAGGGACACAAATGCTCAAATCATGGTTGATCTTCCCCATCCTTCTACTTCCCATAATCAAGAAAATCAAAATCAGTATCAAGAAGTGATGGACTTTACACAAGATCCTAATGCCATGGAACTATTAGACCAAGTTTTAAAATCTGATCCTAATAGATATCTAGAGTTCCTACTTCAAAATGGCCCCAAGTATCAAGCAATCCTTACACTAAAACATCACAAGCTTCCTCATCCAACAATACATCCAACACCACAACACAACCAACCTCAACATCGACTATTGCAACATCAGCATCAACATCAACCACAACAATATCTAATCCATGAATCACTCTCAACATCCCAAACAATCTAACTTACACTAGCACCTTCACTAGCATCCCCCAACTCAATCAAAATACCATAGTATTCATATCCCAATTTCTTTCCCAATCATCGAATCCTACACTCAACAATCTAAGCAACATCACACAAACATCCACATCCACATCTCAAATCAATTCCCAATATGCCACATCAACACAACCCCATACTTCAAAACTACCAATATCCTCTTCCACCCAAAAATTCAATCACACATTCCTTCAACAACTCCAACTACAACAACAACTACCACCCAACTTCCTCCAACAACTCATCACCCAACAACAAGCTAATACACCCTAACCACCCGCAACCAACATAACACAAGTAGTCCAACAATTGATGCAAAGGATGGATGAAATACAAAAAGGGCATAAAAGGAAAAAATATTCCTTCGTGGATATTTGTCCCTATCCTTTTGATCCCTCTTTTAACATGCCACCTTTCCTTCAAGGAATTTTACATTGCTTTCTTAGAAGTCTCCTATGAAGATACCTATCTCATGAGGCTTTTTATTCAAAGATTAGGAGGTCAAGCTATAGAATGGTTCACACACCTTAGCCCTAGCATTAAAACATTCCACAAACTTGGAGAGAAATTCGTCAATCACTTCTCCTATAAGTTTGAACATGAAGTGCTTATGACAAATCATGGAACATAAAAAAAAGAATGGGGAAGCTTTTGTTGCCTTCTTGAAAAGATGGAGAAGCCTCACAAGAAAGCTCCCTTGGACCATCCCTAAGAAGCAATTGGTTAATATGTTTGTAATAAATTTAAACCAAGAAATGGGCTTCCACCTCCAAATCTAGTGTGCCTCAACCTTTGAAAATTTTATTGACAAAGGCACCACTATCGAAAGAGCCCTCACTACAAAAGGGGCTAGTAAAATCTAAAAAGAAAACAATGACAACAAGAACAATAACCATAAGGTCAACAAAAACAACAATAACAACCAATCCTATGAAAAACCCATTTTTGGGACAAAAGCAAGAACAGCCTCAGTAATGGTGTGAAAGATATCAAAAAGATCCTAAATATACAAGCTCCACCACCATCTAACCCATCTACATGCAACAAAAGTAATTTCAATGTCCCTAAAGGACAACCACGGCAAAATAATGCATCTAGAGCTTACACCTTTAGGAGTACCCATCATTTTTTTTTTCATAATTTGGTTAAAGCTAGCTTAATCCAATTACCCACTATTCATCCCTACAATGATAATCAATTTAAACCCTCATGGTTCAACAAAAATGCCTATTATGAATACCATAGGGTAAAAGGCCACACAACACTTGATTGCATGAGACTAAAGAACTATATACAAGATCTCATAGACCATGGTGATATCGCAATTGACAATCGTCTTAAAAGGTCACCTAATGAGAACTTATGTGCATACAAAGATCCACTTAGTAACCATGACAAAGGGAAGGTGATGCAAGAGCATCTAGTGGTGTAAGGGCAATCTTGCATCACCCAAAAAGAAGTTAATTCAAAATCATTGTAGTTGTTTTCATTTCTTTCCATAATTAGTGTTTCTAGTTCCATAATATCCAGAATAATGAGTAGGACTTTCAATTTTTCCAAAATTGCTAAAAATAGCAGCCTGCATGTTTTGGAAAGTGTACCTACCATTTTAGGAAAGTTTGCATTTGGGCACAGATTGAAGCAAAAACTTACAGAAAGTTACATAACGGAAATATAAGACCTTTGGTGAAGGAATCATGCAAAGATCATTTGTGAGATGAAAGATATTAAAGTTTTTGTTTTCTAAAAAGCCCCTAAAAATTTTTTGAAACAAGATATGAGTCACTAAAACATCCCATAATGTCCCAAAAAGCTGATAGAAATCCATTTACGAATTTCTGGCATGATAGTTCACATTGCGAGCTTTCCAATGCTTAAAATGGTGCATCAATCGGACACCTGGATCAAAATTTATGCTTTTTGAAAGTTGACATACTTTTGGAGGGAGTTGCAAATTTTGAAATTTAGCTGGAGGCCACCAAAAAGTGCTATTTATGACTATTTTGGGAATCCTAGACAGTAGTAGAGTTAAGGGGGCAAGTGTAGAGTCAATAATAAATGGGAAAACAAAAACCCTAGCTGATTTGGGGTTACAAAAGGCTGAAGATTCTAGACTCTTGAGGTTGGGAAAGATGTAATGTGTTGCAGCTAGTAGAGGATTCATCCTTTGATTGTAATTGAGCTTCTGTAATGTAATGAGTTTCCCAGATCAATAAAAGAAAGTTTTATTTTCTGTGTTCAATTTCTGTTGTGTGTGTTTTGTGATTTACCCCCTTCATTAAGTGGTATTAGAGCAAGGGTTCCTGAGTGTGTAGACAGATCACCGACCGTGAGGCAGTTTGCACTAGGACCTAAGGTTGTGGGTTTGTTGCAGAGATCAAGATGGCTCCACGAAGAAATCATATTGGGAGGAATGCTTTGACGGAAGAGAGTTTTAGAGCCCTGTAAAGGCAAATCGATGCATTGCAAGAGGAGCTACGAAGAGGGTTTGACCTGAGAACAAGAGAAGAAAGCAAAGATGAAGCTGAAGAAGAGCTATCTAAGGAAGAACAAGAAGCTGTAGGAGATCCTACAGAAGTTAGGTTGTTGAGGGCCATTTCAAAGATTGGAAAGAGGCCCAGGATCAAAGTTTCTACATATTCTAGAGATTTGAATCCAGAATAACTTATTGATTCGATCAATGATATGGAGGAGTATTTCAAGTATGAAGATGTGGAGGACCCAAATCAGGTCAAGTTTGTAAAAACAAAGTTGAAGGGCTAGGCCAGTATTTGGTGGAAGGAGGTCCAATTAGAGAGGAACAGAAGAGGGAAAGGAAAGATCACCAGATGGGATCAGATGGTGGAGAAACTAAAGAAGTAGTTCATTCCTATAGGCTATGAGATGGAGTTGTTGAAGAAGTTACAAGGACTAAAGCAAGGCAACAAGTCTATCAAGGAGTATATAGAAGAGTTTTATAAGATTACTATATGAACATGCCATGTAGAGCCCAACAAGGAGAAGGTAGCCCATTACATTAATGGGTTGAGGCCGAGTATTCAAGAGGAGCTGAGCCTGGTCAGAATGCCCACCATAGAAGATGCATACCAGTTTCCCCTAAAGGTGGAAGAGAAGCTGAATAAAAGATTTAACAATAAGCAAAGGGGATGAGGTCAAGGTGGAAGGACTGGTGGAAGACCCTATGGGGGCTGAAATGAAGATGCAAAGAAAACTGAAGAAGCTGGCACCAGTCAAAATTAGAGAGGAGATAATACCTACCACCCTCATGACCAAAACAATGGTGAGCAAAGAGGAAGAGGAAGAGGTAGACCTAGGCAAGGACCTGGAAGAGGAGGTTTTAGAGGAACCTGTTTCCAATGTGGAGAAGAAGGGCATCGAGAATATGAGTGTCTGCAACATCAAGGAAGGACAAATCGAAGACCTAAAGGTAATGTATGAGTTGCACATGTAGATGAAGATGCACATTCTAAGCATTCTAAAGATGCTGAAAGGGGAGAAACCCTAGTTGTCAGAAGAACCTTGCTGAATGAGGAGAAAGAATCAAATTAGAGGAAGAGTTTATTCCGTGCAAGGTGCAAATGTGAAGGTAAGTGTTGTGATATTATTATTGACAGTGGAAGCATTGACAATCTTGTTTTAGAGGAGATCATTGACAAGTTGAAGTTGACAAGAAGAAAGCATCCACATCCATATTGGATTGCATGGTTGTAGAAGGACCACAGAGATTTGGTCAATGAGTAGGGTTTAGTGAAGTTCAAGATAGGGGACTACCATGATGAGGTGTTGTGTGGTATCATACCAATGGATGCATGTCATATGTTGTTGGGGAGGTCGTGGCAGTATGATAGGAGCCCTGTCCATGATGGCCATGTGAACACATATTGCCTAACAAAAGATGGAGTTCACTATAAGTTGAAGCCCTTGAAGGAGGTGGAAGAAAAGGTATGTAGTACTGCCATAATCTGCTTGGTAGATGGTAGAAAATTTTTGGAGGGTATGAAGCATGAGCGTCATTGCTTTGCATTGATTCCTAAGATTAGTGAAGAGACATGTGAAGACATACTAGCAGAAGTTTCAGATATGTTGAAAGAATTTCAGGACATTATCTTTGATAATGTACCAGAAGGTTTACCACTAGTAAGGAAGATAAGTCATCAAATGGACTTGATACCAGGAGCCAACTTGTCGAATAAGGAAGCCCATAGAATGACTCCAGCCGAGAGTGAAGAGTTGAATAGACAAGTTCAGGAGTTGTTGAGAAAGGGGTTGATAAGAGAGAACCTAAGTCCCTATGTGGTACTTGCAGTACTAGCACTAAAGAAAGATGGAGAGTGGAGAATGTGTACAAATTCTTGAGCCATAAATAAGATCACGATCAAGTATAGGTTTCCATTGCCAAGAATGGATGACATAATGGATTGTTTGAGTGGAGCCAAGTATTTCACAAAGATTGACTTGAAGAGTGGGTATCACCAAATCCAAATCAGAGAAAGAGATGAATGGAAGACAACCTTTAAGACAAAGGAGGGTTTGTATGAGTGGTTAGTCATGCCATTTGGGCTAACCAATGCATTGAGCATATTCATGCGGCTCATAAATGAGGCACTGAAAGAATTTTTAGGAAGTTTTGTTATTGTCTATTTAGATGATATTTTAATTTTCAGTAAGACTTGTGATGAGCATCTGATGCATATCAGAAGAGTTTTAGAAAAGCTAAGGGAGGAGAAGTTGTTGATTAATCTAAAGAAATGTAGTTTTGCAAAGAAGGAGTTGGTATACCTTGGATTTGTTGTTGTAGAGGAAGGCCTTAAGATGGACCCAGAAAAAGTAAGGGCTATCATTGAATGGCCTACACCAAGGAGTGCAACGGAGGTAAGATCTTTTCATGGTTTGGCAAGTTTTTATAGTAAGTTTATTAGGGATTTAAGTAGCATTTGTGCACCCCTAACCGAGACAATGAGATGTGATAGAAAAGCATTTAGATGGACTAAAGGAGCAAACAAGAGCTTTGATACATTGAAGCAGAAAGTCGTAGAACAACCTATTTTGGCACTTCCATATTTTAATAAGGTATTTTAGGTAGATTGTGATGCTGGTGGTAGTGGTATAGGAGTTGTTTTGAGCCAAGAAAGTAATCCCATTGCCTATTTTATTGAGAAGCTTAATGATGCCAAGAAAAAATATTCTATTTATGATCAGGAGTTTTATGCAATAGTTTAGGCTTTGAATAAATGGAGACATTATTTATTGCCAAAAGAGTTTGTTTTATATATTGTTCATCAGGCTTTACAATATCTTAATAGTCAAGGAAAGTTGAATCAATGGCAATTAATATGGGTTGATTTTTTGCAGAGTTATACTTTTGTTTTGAAGCATAGGAGTGGGAAGTCCAACAGAGTTGCAGATGCCTTGAGCAAAAGGCAAAATTTGCTAATAGAAATGAAGATAGAGGTTGTTGGGTTCGATGAGCTCAAAAGTTTGTATCCTAAAGATCTAGATTTTGCAGAGGCCTGGAAAGATTGTTTGGAACCTGTTACTTTAGACAGGACAAAATGGTTGGATTTCATAATCCAAGATGGCATGTTCTTTAGAGGAAGCTAGTTGTGCATTCCAAGGATTTCCATGAGAGAGAAATTGATTAAGGAGAAGCATAGTGGAGGATTGGCTCGACACTTTGGTTGAAATAAGACCATTGCTAATGTTGGTGAAAATTATTATTGGCCACAGTTGCAGTAGGATGTGAGGAAATTTGTTCAGATTTGTTGAATATGTTAGATGGCAAAAGGAGAAAGTTAGAATACAAGGCTATATTAGCCATTACCTGTACCAGAGAAGCCATGGGATGATATTAGTATGATTTTGTTCTTGGGTTACCAAAGACACAGAGATGACATGATTCCATTTTTGTCATGGTGGACAGATTCTCAAAGATGGTACATTTTATTCCTTGCAAGAAGACTAATGATGTTGTTCATATTGTAGAGTTATTTTTCAGGGAGGTGGTGAGATTACATGGTCTACCAAAGAGCATAGTTTCAGATCAAGATACCAAGTTTGTTGGTTATTTCTGGAGGACATTATGGAAGAAGTTGCAGATAGATTTAAAGTTTAGTTCTACACACCATCCACAAACTGATGGACAGACAAAAGTGGTGAATAGGAGTTTGGGTAACCTATTACGATGCTCAGTAGGAGATAAGCCCAAGGGATAGGATTTGATTTTACCATAGTGAGAATTTGCTTACAACAATTATGTCAATAGGAGTACTGGTAAATCATCATTCCAAATTGTATGTGGCAATAGCTTGAGAAATGCTTCTGAGTTAAGGAGGCTAGACAAAGGAGAAAAGACAAGTGTTGAAGCCAAAGACATTGTAGAACATCTAAAGAATTTGCATGAAGAGGTGAGAAAGCACATTAATAAGATGAATATTCAGTACAAGGCTAAGGTAGATCAAAAGAGGAGGTATAAGGAGTTCTAGGTAGGAGATGAAGTCATGGTTCACTTGAGAAAAGAAAGGGTCCCAATTGGAACATACAATAAGTTGAAAATAAAGAAATTTGGACCATGCAGAATCCTGAAGAAGCATGATTCAAGAAATGCTTATGAGGTAGAGCTGCCGAGTGGGATCCTTGTTTTTAACATTGCTGATTTATTAGAATATCATGAAGTTGGAACAAAGGATGGACCAACAGAAGCGCAGTGGAGTATTCTGACATCTACTTCAATGGAGTAGATAGAAGAGATCTTGGATAGCTGTGTGGGAAGAAGTATTCATAATAGGCAATATGAAGAATATCTGGTAAAATGGAAAGGAAGGCCTATTAAATATTCTTCTTGGTTGTCTAAGGCAAAGGTTGACTATTTGGGTTTTCCTCACACAAGCATCTGAGACATGATAGGGTCACTTCTCAAATTACCCTGGGTGTCTGATGTAGGAGCATCCAGTGGTGTAAGGGCAATCTTGCATCACCCAAAAAGAAGCAAAAACATTGTAGTTGTTTTCATTTATTTCCATAATTAGTGTTTCTAGTTCCATAATATCCAGAATAATGATGTAGGACTTTTAGTTTTTCCAAAACTGCTAAAAATAGCAGCCTGCCTATTTCGGAAAGTGTACCTGCCATTTTAGGAAAGGTTACATTTGGGCATGGATTGAAGCAAAAACTTACAGAAAGTTACATAATGGAAATATAAGACCTTTGGCAAAGGAATCAAGCAAAGATCATTTGTGAGCTGAAAGATATTAAAGTTTTTATTTTCTGAAAATCCCCTAAAATTTTTCTAAAATGAGATATGAGGCACTAAAACATCCCATAACATCCCAAAAAGTTGATGGAAATCTGTTTATGGATTTCTAGCATGATATTTCACATTGCGAGCTTTCCGGCACTTAAAACGGTTTGTCAATTGGACACCCAGATCAAAAGTTATGCTTCCTAGAAGTTGACCTACTTTTGGAGGGAGTTGCAAATTTCAAAATTTAGCTGGAGGTTGCCAAAAAGTGCTATTTATGACTATTTTGAGAACCCTGGGTAGTAGTAGAGTTAAGGGGGTAAATTTAGAGTCAATAATAGGTGGGAAAATAGAAACCCTAGCTGATTTGGGGTTACAGATGGCTGAAGATTCTAGAGTCTTCAGGTTGGGAAAGTTGTAAACTATTACAGCTAGTAGAGGATTCATCCTCTAATTGTAATTGAGCTTCTGTAATGTAATGAGTTGCCCAGATCAATAAAATAAAGTTCTATTTTCTATGTTCAATTTCTATTCTATGTGTTTTGTGATTTACCCCCTTCATCAAAAGGCCTCTAGCTCAAATCAATCCTATAACATTGTTTCTCCCCCTTCTTCTTTTGATTCTGTCGTCAATCAAATAGAAGAATGTGCCAACTACATAGCCAGTATCACCATAAAATTCAAGACTCTTAGTTGTACTATCACCACTCACCATGGCCACATCACCATTTAAAGAGCCTCATTCAAAGCCCCACCCACAACCACCACATCCTCAAACAAATACAACATCCTTGATCACCTTGGAAAAACTCCAGCCCAAATCTTTATTTTGGAGTTACTCCACATTTCACCCATCTACAAAGAAGTCCTTGATAAATCTTTACAAGAGACTCGTGTCCCTAATGATCTCAATGTAAATCAATTTCAAGCCATGGTGGGACATCTTTCCTCTCCACTTCACCTCACATTTTCTAAATAAGATTTCTCCACATCCAACCTATCCCATAATGACACCATACACATTGCAGTTTGCATCCATAGGCATTCCATTAAATGAGTCTTGATAGATGGTCGGTTAGGCATAAATATGTGCACTCTAAAATTAATATAAACACATGGGATACTTTGATGAGATTGTAGACTCACAATCAAAGGTTATGATGACATAGAGTGCCAAACAGAAGCAACAATCAAGCTACGTGTAGAAACCTGAAAATGACTTGACCCCGTAAGCCACATTCTCATATCATCACACTACTAACTATCCCTTCCACCAATTAATTAAATAAAATAATTTTTTTAATTAGTTTATCCCTAGCCATTCATCACCAATTCATCCCTAGTAATGAATTAATTCATTTAATATATTACTAAACCTTACAACATCATTCACAATTAATTAAATAAATAGCTTAATATATTTTTAAAGATAATTTCCCTCACCCCCTAAACAAGATTAATTAAATAAAACATGTTTATTTAAATAATCTCCCCTAGCTTATGACCTAAACCTAGCATAATTGAATAAATATCAATTATTTAATTAACTACTCTAACCTACCTAGCCCCTAGACCTAAATTGATTAAATAAATCCTTATTTAATTAATTTTAATCACTAACTAACCCACTCAGTACTTTTCTACAACCACATTAATTATATTAAACACTTAATTAAGTGGGTCAAACCTTGCTTAACACCTATCCCCACACCCTTTGAATAAAAACTAAATTTTTATTCAAAGGGGTCACATGATCCTTCCACCTCACCTTTCCTCTTTCATGTTAGAGCTCTTTTTAATGCAAAGAGATCACACGTGTTTTCCAAATGCACATATGTCACATGTCTTCACACTCACCCATAAACCATAATTTTTTATTCCACCTCCTCCCAAGGAAATTAATTTTTTATTTCCTCACAAGTCTTAATCAAACCCTTCCCAAGGTGAATTAAAAATTCACAAATAATCTCATCCATCTATTTTTGTTGATGGAATATTAGCCCTCCATCTTATCTCTTCATCTCCACCCTTGGATTTGAACTTTCAATCTTAACCATTGATCTCAAATACCCTCCAAAATGCCTATAAATACAAGGCTCTCCCAAGTATTTTTACAACACTTCTTATCCTAATGTTATGCTATCCAAATCTCTTCTCAATCTCATCTCTTCTCATCTCATCTTATCCTTATAATGCAAAAATCAAGCTATCCACTTAGCCTAAATCCTCATCCAATCTATATTGTGTTGGTCTTTCATGAGCAATCCACATACATACTATCCACTTGGGTATAGCTAGGAGAGCTTGGGTGCACTTCTCCTCAACCTTATTAACTAGTGAAGGAGATTTCAAGGCTCTTGGAAGGTATAATTCTTATGTTTTAGTTTCATTTCATTTTTTTGTGTCCTTTGTAATCTGTTTCATCTTTATTTGGCACACCCGGTGGGACCCCTAGTCCTGAACTAATCTTTTTTGTGAGTTTTTTTGTAAGATTTTATTGTGCAGGTCACTTTAGCGTAGTTAGTCTTTGTAGTTGTGCATTCCAATCTGGGTTTAGCACCTTCTACATATGTTTCGGCATCATTAGTATTTGTCTTAGTGTCATCAATCCTTGTATCAGTACCATCAGTTCTTGCTTTAGCACCTTCAGCATCTAGTTCAGCACCTTTGGGCATGGCAGTAGCAAAACTTCTTGTCCCCAACATCATTTCTAACCTCTAATTTTTCACTGATTGGTTGCTTGTAGGGTTTAGTATCTAGTTTTTACAGAGTCCATAGGCCTTAAAGTTTTGAGATATCACCTAATATATTTCATCTTGCATATCTTTCATCATTTGCTCTATTTTTGGATTGAAAACTACTTCCTAACCCTCTTGAATTGACCTTGCATCCTATTTAACATTTTTTTGATCATTTAATGGACGAACAAATCTATTTTGTGTAGGTTCTTCACTTTCTATCAGTTCAACAACTTTAGCACCCAGAACAGTGCAAACAACCTCTATGATAGATAGCCTGCAAATTTAATCCATCTTTGTTCACTATTTTAGCGCCTTAGGCTTCTCTTTTAGTGTCTTAGGCTTCTAGTTTTGCACCTTAGGGATTTGTATTAGCACAAAACATCATTGTTTTAGCATCTTAGGTTTCCTCTTTAGCACCTTATTCTTCTGTTTCAGCACATCTGGTATCTATTTTAGTGCTTTATGTCTATCTATTAGAACATTTATCCTTTGTTTCAGCACCTTCCATCTGACACATTTTGCAAGGTTTTTCAAGGGTCTAACTCATTCTTTCAAGTATTAGAAATGTTTATCCAAGTATCATTATCCAAACTACTAATATTTTTTGTGCAGATTCATAGCCAAAGCATCATTTTTATCACTATCTTTTAGTTGCACTAAGGTTAAAGTAGGGGTGAATTTATCTTGCTTGTCATGCTTGTGTTTTCTTGTGGACATATGCTCTCCCCTCACACCTTAGGGTGATCTTGGGGATTAAAATTCTACTTGCAAACTTCTTTATCTATTTGTATCCTGAAGGGGTTACTTTTCCACGTATGCTCTCCCATTGCTCTTTGTGCAATCTTGGGTGATCAAATGTTGGAAGTAGTTTCTTCTTAGGAGGCCTACTTGGAGATTTCATCACCCTGAGGGATGACCTCAACCATGTGTACTACTGGGGTATATCAAAGGGGGGAGAAGGAAACTTGTACCCTAATCTAGTCATGTTGTCATTGGGACAACCTTGGGGCCCTAGGTGATTCTGGACACAAGCTGAAGTAGTTCTTGCTCAATCGCTTGAACCACATCCCTTTGACAAGCTAGTGTTCATAGTTTGTGCCTCACATACCTTGTGTATATCAAGGACTCCCTAGAAGCTTGTTCTAGCCTAGCTTAAGACTATTGGTTGTTTTCTAGTGTGGTGCAAGGGACATGGACCACCCCCTAAAGTTACTCACCATTGGACCTCCTTGAAGGTGAGATAGAATTTCTTTGGGTAAGGTGTAAAATCCTCCGAGGAAAGGGGTATTGGGTGCAACGCCCTTATCCCTAGGTATCTACTTAGGGTGAAGTGTTCTAAGTTAGGTAAGAACATGGATAGGTATTCTATCGTGTTGGCCCACATTATGAAAAACTCTCCTACTTGAATAATTCTAAGATATTCATGTGAATGGTGTGTCTTCTTGTCAAAACTTGTGAAATACAAAACCCAATTTTATCCTCTTAAAGTCAAGCCATTGTCTTCATGCTTGTTTAATCTCTTGCCAAAGAGTTTTTGGAGCCTAAAAGATCAAATTTCTACTCAAAATCAAACAAACATGGCCGTTTGAATAGACAAGTAGCACCTTGGGTTCTCTATTTGGCATTATAGGACTATTTGCTAGGACCTTTTGCTTTTCTGTCAGTGCCAAAGTATCTTCTATCAGTGCCTTTAGCTTATTCTTTAGAACATATTGTTCCTTTATTAGCACCTTTGGTTCCTATTTTCAACAATCATCCACTTCATCCAAAGTAATCCATCTTCATAATCCAATCCTAATCCACTTCATCCCTAATCTTAATCCATCTCATCTCTCTAATCATCTCTGATCATCCCAATCCATCATAATCTAAATTCATATCAATCTTAGATCATACCTTCTATCCACTTCATCATATGAATCATCTATCTTATCTATCTTATCTCCTAATTCTCTTACACATCATCCATAGTCATCCCAATCAGCCATCCCTATCCATATCATCAAACAATCGTCTTATCACTTTCATCCATATCATCCAACCCAATTCTAATCATATCCACATTATCCTTAATCAACCACATCATCATTCTAACCACTTATCCATATCATCATCTAATCATCTTATCACTTTCATCCTTATCTCACCCAGTATATCATATTAATCCCAATCATCTTAGTCATCCATTCTATCTATTTATCATCCTTAATCCAATTCATCATTATCATATTGATCCAATTTCCTTATCCACTTGGTCACAAATCATCCAATCCTAATCTAATACATTTATCACTCATCCAACATAAATCACCCACCATCCATTATCCATTCCAATCAAAAATTCCAAACCCTGATCCTTAATCAACAAATTATCATTTGAAAATAAAAAATTGGTTAAGGACTTAGTCTCCTTCATACCCCATCAATCTTTCATCCAAAACCCCAATCAAAATCCCTCATCTTTAAAGGATCCTTGCCTTAATCCAAAATCATCCATTTCCAACCCATCCAATTAAAAATCAAAACCCTAGTTGATCATTATCAACCTTTATCCAAACTTTCTTAAGAACGTTAGTCTCTCCTAAGTAAGTCATCCAATCAAATCTCATCAATTCCTACTTAAGACCATAAGGCTATCTTAATTACAAATCAAGTAAATACAATCAACTATGTTGCTTAAGCTCATTAGTCTACCTTAAGTATAGAGAATCATCCATCCTTCAAAGTAAATCAAATCATTCTAAGGTCTTGAAATTTGATTTCCAACCTGCATCACAATCATCCATTATCCTACATCATCACTTATCTGTCCAAGACCATGGATCCTTATGAAGCAATGAAACAAGTACAAAGACTCAAACATACCTATGAGGGTTTTGATCCTATCACTAAGAAAAAATGAAAAAATGTCATTAATGATATCCCCTTAGCACATTGCATCATTGGAGATTCCCAAGATCCTATCACATACAAATCACCATCCTATATGTCATCCCCATCAACTTCATATCAAAATTCATCCCCTTATGT
Organism: Cunninghamia lanceolata; assembly: GCA_027924645.1. Classification (NCBI taxonomy): domain Eukaryota; kingdom Viridiplantae; phylum Streptophyta; class Pinopsida; order Cupressales; family Cupressaceae; genus Cunninghamia; species Cunninghamia lanceolata. The sequence goes on from BSBN01001807.1 coordinate 6,596,140, forward strand.
GACCCCATCAACCTCATATCAACCTTCATCTCCTTATGTGACAATACATTCATACCCATCCAACATATCAATACCTCCAAGCTACCCATCCCCCAATCATTGCGATGCTACCTTTGATCAAGGGAACAACAAACTAGCACATGATCATACCAAACAACTTAGGGCCAAAATTGAATGCTTACATGCACAACCATTTCCCTATGTGAGTCCCCCACCTTCTATTCCCAATCCTCCAATCCTATCAATCTTAATCCCTCACCCTATGTATCTAACAATCCATCAATCCCTATATTCCCATCACAATATCCCTCCAATCCTATTAACCTTAATCCATTAGCCCATATATCTCCCAATCCATCAATCCCTATCATCCATCTACCATCTAATCCACAATCTTATCCAACATCAAACCTTCCAAATCCTAATCCATCAACCAAATACTCCTTAAAGAATCTTCTCCAAAGAATATTAGTGAAAAATTAAAGCCAAATCAAACCTATGGAATCCTCCAAATCCCCTACTTCTCCAACACCACCATGTAATCCAATGCCTATCCTTGAGCCTACCCAAGCACCATCACTATGTAACCTCATCACCCACCTACCCAACCCTAATCCTAATCCTACAACATCTTCGATCATTATCAATCCATTATATTATTTACCTCATGCCTCTCCTAATCCATCAATCCCTAAACTCATGAAATATATGATCTAATGGCTATTGGCAAGGAATCAAACACCATCATGCATTGAAAAGGCTCCTACCATAAGTGCAAGTCAAGAACCATCATGTAGCTATGTTGAAGAGCCTATCCAAGAACCTATCACATCCATCCAAGTCACTTGCACTTCCATGAAAACACACAAGCTATGTCAAAGGTCAAATCCAAAGCATGTGGAAACATCAACCTCCTATCCTAATCAAGATCTAAGCATTTCATCTAATCCCATCCCTAATTTATTCCCATCTAGTAATCAACTTATTTGTACCAACCTTGTTACTTCTACCACAACACCCCTAAATGATCCCACACCATCTTCTATCACCTCTTTATTATTCCCCATTAATCCTCTATGGCCACCTACCAAGCCCATTCCAAATCTATCCTCTTATCCACTTGCACAATGCACATTCATCTATGGTGGCTCTCTGGTAGGAGGTGAATGACTTTCATCCACCACCTATCTTTCCCCAGCAAATAATGAACTCATTTCTTGTTTCCAAAGCACCAAACATCCCATTGTATGTCGCATACTTCAAAACATGAACTATCAATCTATCTTAAAGCCTATCCACACCAAATTCCATAAAGGATCACATGGGCTTTTCTATACATCCCAAGGAAAATAATCCACCCACACACCTCATAAAGTCAATCTTTATAATCTCAAACCCAATGCACCTCATCACACCTCCAAATCATATGTCACCACGCATCCTCCATTATCCTATCATTTGGAAAAGCATGTGACCATACTTCTCCCTCCATCAAGTTTACCTCCACTCCTTCCAACTCCTGATATCCCTATCCTCAAATCCACTTTACCTCCACTACTCCCAACCCCTAATATCCCCATCCTCTAATCCCCTCATCCCTTCATCCACAAGTCCACTAATCCCCCCATCCACACATCTCACTGCCTTAAACTATTGAAAAGTGAAGTACAACTAAGAGGGGGGTGAATCGGTTGTAACCAATATTTCAAAACCATTAACACATCAACCAATTAACACTAAATTTGTATCTTAACCATAAAATCTTGAAAATAGGAACTTAAACACTTTCACTCATTCAACACATGAGACACCAAATTTTTATGTGGAAAACCCCATAGGGGAAAAACCATGGTGAGTGTTAGCTCACAATATAATATCTTATAGCAATACCAAAAATTAGAGGCTCACTTCCTTAGGGCTCACTACCCAAAATACTCACTGCCAATGGAGTGGCTCACTACCTATGAGTGGTTCACTGCCAAAATTGGTGAACTGAGATAGAAGCATCTACACTATGCCAAGGTTTAGTTCCATTGAAGCACAATAAGTATCCTCTACTCTGCTCTACTTTTATAATTCACAATTATCTTTTCATTTTTCTATCCATACATCAATTCATGACTTCATTTCATGTTTTTATACAATTCATCAAACTTGGAATTTACATCAAGGTCGACGTTACAATCATCAACCATTGGAACAATCTCTAAGGTCTTAAAACATACATACATACATTAAGATAGGTCTAGACCTAAATCAATTAGGGGAGAAGAGAAATGAATGCAAATCACACCAAGCCTTAGTTGGGACTCAAATGCAATCTTCCATGCAACACAATGCTTCCACAATCTTCAAATCATAACCACAAGTAGTGAGAACACCCAAGTCGGCCAAGACTAGAGTTAACACTAAAACTTTTAGGAACACGCTTCATGCACGATCTAGATTATACTTTGTGGATCAATCAAAATGTAGGATCATGGTTTAGAGACTCCCAAAAGCATGTTACAATCACCAAGAACATCTACACAACCTCTACACACTTTATCCATAAGATTCTTCAAACCGGAGCACTTGAACATTATTGTCGACCACTGTCATAAAGGAAAGATTGCTTGTGGAGCACCAAATCATGAACCATTTGAACTGAAGTCACATAGCATCATCACAAACTTGATTCCAGGACCACATACTATGAAACTTAAATGTGGCTCAATGTAGAGAAGAATATATTCTCCTTGTCACCATTAAATACACAAAAAAACAATTTTTACTCTAGTGAACAGAATTCACTCAAATCTTCACACCAGAGGCTCAAACTTGAAACATAGCATCTATAGGCATCCCTTAACATTGCTCAGAATCCATAGGAAACAATATCCAATCTACAAGATATGCAGAGAAAAACACTACACTACTCTAGTGGATAAAGCAATTTTGCATTTTGTACTAATTCCTCAAATACTTGTTCAGACTTATTCAAACGACATTCTTAGGTGTTGACATCAATGACAACCCTTACTACTCATACTTGTAACAATCTCCCCCTTTGTCATTGATGGCAACACATGATGTGAAAAAACATTAAGACATATAATCTTTCTTTTCTTCTTTGCTCCTCCACACTTGATGTTTTCTCTGTCTACTATTGGCAAGAGACACTATGTGGCTTCATCATTATTGTAATTGATGGAAACAAAGTTTATCCCACACATCTATAGCACATAATAGGTCTTTATAGAAAGTCAGATTGAAGAGTGTTTTGGTCCGGTGAACAAGAGCAGAGCATGCAACAAGGTCCGACAATTAGGTTTGAATCTCTCAGTAATGTGTGGACTTGGAGAAGTCAAGAGGAGTACCATGACTACTACATTCCAGAGATTGAGCCTCCGGTGATGAAAGAGTGTAAAGATATGAGCACCTAAGTGTTGGGTTCCTATTTGGTAGAGTAGATTAAGGAAGAACTAATTAGTAGAGCATTAGACCTTAATCTAGATGAGGAATTGATGGTGATCAAGCTTCTTGAGGGATCATTCATGGTCAGCTGACATGATTGATGACTTCTACAACTATCTCTTTGATAGACATCACTTAGTAAGTAAGGATTCAGCTGACTGACAAGAGTTTGGGAAAATCTTGAGTATTCTGGATGCCAACTAGAAAGGTGTTGAAATCCTTTGTGTGGATATATATACTAGATGAATTTTGATGTGAAGGTGTGTGTGGTGTGATAAAGTGTGTGAAGAAAAGCAGAGAGCAGTGTGGAAGTAGCTATACAAATCTGATATGTGACAGAACAATAGCACTAAGCAGAGGAAGAATGAAGTGCAATAGATCAGTATATTGAGCCTAACCAGAACTGATCCTCAGCATATGTGGATGCCCCTGATTAGTTCAAATACCTAGTTACTCTCTATATACCTTGTAAACAGTGAGTCTCTTATAGGCAGTGAGCATCTTGTCAGCAGTGTGCTCGGGTAGTGAGCCCTAATTGGCAAGTACCATTTTGTACTTCTATTCTTTTGACAGAGAATACAATCTTGGGTTAGTCACCCCGTGGTTTTTCCCTTAACAAGGTTTTCCATGTAAAAATCCTTGTGTTATGTGTGTTGATTTCATTTCTACTCCCATGTTCATTTATGCTTATATGTTTTGATACTGCACTATTGTTAAAGAAGAAAAGAAAGTTAAGAAATTTAAGATAATTGATTCACCCCCCTCTCAGTTATCTGCATTGTTTCCAACAATTGGTATCAGAGCTAAGTTCCTCCAAATAGAGCCTAACAGCTTGAGGAAGATATGGGAATCTCAATGGATATGTTTGGTATGAGGGAACAACTTCAGTCTACCCTAGATGATCTTGAGCAATCTCACTCTGAAGTCAATAACCTGAGGGAAAGACTCAAACAAGCTGATGATTTCATAAATGAACTCAAAGAAAAACTAAGTATCTCAGTGAAGAAAAGAAAGGAACTACTTCAACAATTAGCAAGTCAAAGTGAAGCCAATGATACTAATGAAGATCTGAATGAGAAAAACAAGTTATGTGAGAAGCTATCAAAAGAGGTCATAATGGTAAGACATGAAATGGAATCAGGGGTTATGAAATTCACCCAAGAAATTGAAGATAATCTAAAATAATCTCTCAAGGAGAAGTCAGAAGACTGCCACAAATGGATAGAATAATTAGGCATCTGGAATCTGATCTTGAAGAAGCTAGAGATAATGAAGAACAACTTGAGAATCAGATAGACACTCGTAAAAGGGATCTTCAAACAACAAATAAATACAAAGAGAAATTCAAGATAAGCTCTGCTCAACTTGAAGTTCTTCTTGAAATCCAAAAGAGGGTAGATGACAAGCATGGCTTGGGATTTGAGAAAGGTGAAAGCTTCAGGTCTGGTCAGAAGAACTCTGGATCAGGAAATCCAAGGAATACGCCTAGAAGACCTCTGATAAGGTAACCAAATTCTTAAAGATATCCATCCTTCAATGGATACTACTACAATTGCAATAACTTTAGTCATAAAGCAAATCAGTGTAGAAGAAGAATGAAGCAGACTAAATCATCTTTCTTCGGACAGTGTTTTAACTGCAAAAGGTATGGTCACAAATCTCCTCAATGAAGAAATGTGCAAATAAACAATTCATTCAATAGTAGATGCTTTGCATGCAATAGAATGGGACATATGGCTAATCAATGTAGATCAAGAGGATACCAGCCAAATATGCAAAGAAATGTTGTTTGCTACAATTACAATAGATCTGGTCATATTGCCAAATTCTACAGAAGTAAGAATCAGGACAAAAAGGGTCTGGTGCATCATAATCAAAATCAAGACAAAGGAAAAGTAAAAGTGAATGCAGATGAAATTCAAAGGGAAATGAACAAGATTTGGGTGAAGAGAAGTACAAAAAATGTTGGGGATGGATCCGCATTAGAATCTGGTGTTGATATTCCTTCCGAAAACTAAATAAATGAGCTCTAGCTTAGGGTGAGTCACAAAAGAAAACAATTTCCCCTAGCCAGTCAATTGGTGCCTGAAATTTGCACATGGAAAGTTGTGGATTAAAAGGGCTCTCAGAGAAACATCTAAATAACCCTTGGTAAAAATATGAAAGATCCACAAGGAGTTTGAAAAGGTTAATCATCCAAGATTAATTCAGTTTGACAGTTAGATCCGGTATGATTTAAAATTGAAATATTTGGATCTATGGTTAGATGGAATGATTGGAGAAAGGGAGATACATTGTAAGTTATCATTCTAAGTGCATCTCAATGAACCGAAAAGAACTCTCTCAGAACAAGGACAATAAGGCAACCAGAATGACTTAAGTTGTGCATTTATTGCAATAAGAAATTAGGGTTTACATAGAAATATAAGGATTCTTCTACTCATCATTTGTACAATTGCATTCGAGAAGAAGAAAGAAAGAGCTCTACAACTAGATTGCTTCAACCCTCTCAAGGATCAACTACAGAACTCGATTCAACCAGCGATCTTTTTGGCTCTTATCGTTAACCCTAGAAGTGTAAAAAAGTATTTCCACTCTTGAATATCTCTCTCTGAATCTTTTGAAAGATGGCTACTCTGAATGTTGTTAAGATCACTGATAGGCCATGCCCTAAGTTCAAGAAATATCCTTATAAATCCCTAGAAGTTGATCCCCTAGGTGCATTCTCTAGCATTCCGCATGGCATTCTGCACGTAGAAGATGTTAGGATATACATTCATGCCAACATTCAAGAATTTGGGGAATCCAACCTGATGGATATCTATCACAAGGAATTAATAGATGAAACATTTGAACTTAAACCCCAATATAAGGTCATCCGGGATAAGCATTTTGGACATTGCATCTATTTCCCCTATTTTGTAGAAGATGAATGGATCCGGTATGTTCTGAGCATAATACATGACAACTTCATGTGGTTGATGAGGCCATTTAAGATCACAAAAGATGCCATTAGGGTAGTAATGGGATTGCACTCATCCAATGGGTTGCCTACCCTCAAATCAGTCAAAAACCAAACTGTAAGTGAGTCTACCAGATCAAAATTTGACAAAAGAGTAATGACAATAGAGGATATCATAGATCCGGATATCAAATTTACTTCTATGATAATTGGTTATAAAATATATCACTCTAGCAGGGAGAATTCTGTATCTAGAACAACAATATACACTGCCTATCAGATGCTAAGGGAAAATGTCGATTATGATCTTTGTGAGCTTCTCCTAAACCAACTATTAGAGAATTTGTAGAAAACAAAGAAGGATAAGAAGAATTCATTTAAGTATGGTGGCTTGATACTATGTTGATTCTTCTACTATATGAATGAGCTACCTAGAACTAGTGGCTGGATATGGCAAAATGACAGCCCTGTTGCCATACAAATCAAAGATTATATGTATGGGCTTGGTGATGCCAAGGCTCAAAGCATAGCTCTCTGGGGATATTTCAAGAATTTCTAAGGTATGATGCAAGCCAGAGAAAGCATTCCTCAGACATTAGTTGAAAAATATAAAGATATAGTGTGCTTTATGGTAGATACTGATCAATGCCTAATGGAGACAGTAGAGCCCAGAATAGTCTGGCTTATGCCAATGGGCTATGAGGTGGATGAGAAAATTTTGGAGCTACATGTTCAACACCTGCTAAGTCAACTAAAGGACCATGAGGTAGAAAGGTTTGGAACCTTTCAAGAATTAAGTGTGAAAATACATGTTGAATTGAGACAACCAGTGATGAAAAGGAAAGTGAGAAGGGAAGTGGAGGAAATTCCCAAGAAATATGGCATATCAAAGGAGGCAGTTGATGCCAACAAAGAGAAGGTAGAAAGAGTAGAGAAAGAAAGACAAGAAGCAAAAAAAGAAAGTGTTCTGGTGCAAGCCCCCTCCTGGACTAGATCCTCAAAGATCTCTGCACGTGCCACCTCAAAGAGCCAAAAAGCCTCAAAGTCGGAAGCAAAGACATCTAGAAAAGGAGAAAAAAGAACAAAAACTAAGGCTACAAGATCCTATATAAGTCAAAAGGATGATGAAGAGATAGAGACAGATGAGGAGGTTATGAAAATGAAGAAGAAAAAGAACACATCTAAGGAATTCTCTGTCAGCAAGAACAAAGAAGAAGCAGAAGAATTTGTTGAAAGGCCTACTCTTTCTATTGATGATGTCATCAAAGCAGTCACTGTAGATGGGAATTTGTAGCCCATAACTAAATTTTATGATGAGTATAATGACACTGACAAAAGAATATTGGAGGAAGCCATAGTCAAGTACTTGAATATCTATAATTAAGCATTCATTGAAATCATCTCTCTAATCCCAAAAAGATTAGAGAAATACTTGAACTCAGAAAAAACAATGCCAAGGAAAAGGATATGGAGATCTAGGAATAGATAGCTATTCAGCTCTATCCTTCCATCACTCTGAAAAAAATGAACATGATCTTCAAGGATTGCAAGGATGAGTTCTGGAACAAAGCCAGAATGAACAAGCTTATGCTCAGAGAGATTGATCAGGTGGTAAAAGAGACTGAAGACATCCTCCAAAATGCATATAAAAGATTCAATCTTCCTATTATAGAGGACATAAGTGATGAACCTTCTACCATGGATGTCAAAGGATTAAGTGTATCAAAGGAAGATCCTACTCATAAAATTACAGAAGAGTCAAAGGAGATAAGTGAGGAGAAGACTAAGGACCTGGATTCCTCTGTTCTAGAAGAGGAAGTCCATGAAGACATAAATATCTCTCTTCTGGATCCCCCAATAGACTCCAGAACTGAAGGAGAAAAAAGACAAGAGGAGAAAGCAAGTCAAGAAGAAGGGAAAAAGGGAAGAGAAGATCAGATAGAGAAGACCTCAAATGATAGCTCTGAGGTGGCAAGAGGAAAGAAGTCTCTGGCAAGAGACACTACATAAGCAGTGAAGAATTTCTTGACCAAGGAAATAATGGAGATTGATGAACCGGAATTATTCCAAGTACCATTCAATTTTGATTCCCTCTCCTCGGTTCAGACAATGAAGATATCATCCTTTTCCCAAGCAAAGGCAAAAGAAAAACTTCTAAAGTCTCACATGGAAGATTGTGAGCTAATAGAGATTGCTTCTGGAATGTTGGAGAAGATCATGCCATCCTTTCAAAAGGATCCTTCGGCCTCTCCATCTGGCAATATTAAATATTTGATAAACTCTGTCAATACTCAATTTGATTCCTTAGAAAAGGTCCGAAAAGAATTTTTGGGAAAGAGATTCTCTGAGGTGCAGGGACTTATAACAAATGATAAGAGAAATTTGGATATTAGGTTAAAGAGCTTAGAAAATGCTCTTAAAGATGGCGGATATTTATACAAATTTTGTCTATCTTGGTCCACCATGACAACAGACATTGCCAAGAAGCTGGAAGAACAAGAGAGCAAACTATCAAGTTTATCTCAAAATTTTGATCCTCTCACCTCTTCCATAATGAATCAAGAGTGTTAGACTATTGCCACTATAAATGAAAAAAGAGGCTTGAAAAGGAGATGAAGAATAGAATAAGCAGGCTAATTAAACTAAGAGTAACTGAGAGGGGGGGTGAATCAGTTATCTTAATTTTTTGCCTTTTGAACTTCTTTAACAATTAATGCAATATCAAATCAAATGAGCAAACATAACCATGAAAAGGAAACACACATGACACAGTGATTTTGACATGGAAAACCCGGTTAAGGGAAAAACCACCGGGTGATTAACCGAAGATATTATTCTCTGTTAGAAGAATAGAAGGTACAAAAATGGCACATGCCAATTAGGGCTTACTGCCCACAAGAGACTCACTGTCTATAGAAAAGGAAGGTAACACACTATTTGAACTGATGAGAAGCATCCACACATGTTAGGATTCAGTTCCGGTTAAGCACAATAAACTGATCTGCTGCACTTCATTCTTACTTTCTTTTGATGTAGCTATACTGTCACATTCCGGACCTCTTTTGCTATCTTTACTCTGCTCTGCTTCTTATCTTCACACCAATACTACATATTCGCTCACTTCACATCTAAATCAATCATGTATATATATCCTTACAAGTGATTTCATCACCTTTCTAGTCAGCATCTGGAATAGTCAATATTTTCCTCAAACTCTGGTTTGTCGGTTGAATCCTTGGATACCAAGGAATGCAGATCAAGGATAAACTTGTAGAAGTCATCAATCATGTTGGCCAATCATAAATCATACCTTAAGAACCTTTACCATCATTAGTAACACATCCAGAATAATGTCTTATGTCCTACCAGTTAGTTCTTCCTCTGTTCGCACTGTCAATTAGGAACCTGACACTCTAGTATTCATATCGCTAAATCCTTGGATTCTATTTGTCAAGGTACTCCTCTTGACTTCCCCAAATCCACACTTCACTGAGATACTTCTTCTAAGAGATCCGGACCTATCTGTTGGACCTTACTGACAGCTCTGTTCTTGGTTACCTGACCTTAACACTTCTTCAATCTGACTTTTGGTAAAGACTCATCATGTCCTACAGATGTGTGGGATAACCTTTGTTGCCATCAATGACAACATTCATGAGTCCATATAGTGTCTCTTGCCAACAATCTCCCCCTTTGGCATTAATGGCAACACTTAGTGAAAAATGACTAAGTGTCACGCTATATTCCCCCTTGGCTGATGCTCTATTTTTATATACATTTTCTAGAGCTCCCCCTTAGTTGGATTCCTTAGTTTTCAATGCTCCTCACTCCCCCTTTGACATCAATGGAAAAGGGTGGGGTCCACAAAAAAAATTTCTCAAAAATTTAACTTAGTCGCAGAAGTATATCATCCAGTTGCATTCTACATATACTTTAGTATGTCTACAAAAGTGTTTTTCAATTGTACAACTTCGGTTGCCCAACTCAGCTTCATCCTGTCCAATATTGATATGTGACCACTCAACAGGAATACAAAAACTTCAACCTTCTTCAGATCTATCAGATCATTTGTCTTGGCGGTGGTTTGAGCATCACTTAGGGCCTCATGCGTGGCCTCCAACTTAGGAATGATTATTCTTCTAAGCTCATGTAACCTGCCAATTCTATTTTTCTTTTCTTTCTCCAACTTCTTAATTTCATCTAGGACTGCAATGGTTTGACATTCTTGATTTGCTATGGATGAGGTAAATGGATCAAAATTTTGAGAAAGTTTTGTTAGTTGGATTTCCTTTTCTTTCATTTTCTTCTCAATCTCCATTGTTGCTTTGGACCATGATAGACAAAATTTATATATTTCCCCACCATCTTTAAGAGCATTTTCTAAGCTCTTTATCCCTATATCCATATTTCTTCTATGATTTGATATTAAACTTAGTACTTTAGAGAATATTTTATCCAAGAACTCTTTCTGGACCTTTTCTTTAGCTGATTTCTCTAAGGACTCAAAATGAGGGCTGACTGAACTAATAAGAGACTTAAGATTACCTAATGAGGAGGCTGAGGGATCCTTCTGAAAAGATGGCATGATCTTTTCTAAAGCACCGAATGCAGCTTCTATTAGCTCATAGTCTTCCATGTGAGACTTCAGAAGTTTTTCTTTTGCCTTTGCATTGGTAAATGAAGCTATCTTCATTGTTTGAACCAGAGAGAGAGTCAAAGTTAACTAGACCTTGAAGTAACTCCGGTTCATCAATCTCCAACATTTCTGTTGTCAAGAAGTCCTTGACAGTTTCTACAGTGTCTCTTGCCGAAGACAGAGATTTCTTCTCTTCAGCACAGTCACTTATGTTCTTCTCAACTTGACTTTCTTCTCTACTTTTCACTTCTTCTTCTTTCTCCTCTAATCTGCCTTCTCCTTTAGATCCAGAGACTGTAGGGGAAACTAGAGGAGAGATATTTGTTTGTTCATGAGCCACCTCTTCCGGAGTAGAGGATTTTAAGCCCTTGTCTTTACCTTCACCGGAGTCCATTACTTCCTCTGTCATTGCCTCAGTAGATTCTTTTTCAACATTTGAAGCCGAGGGATCAATATCCAAGTTCTCTATAATAGGAATGTTGAATCCTGAGTATACCTTCCACAAGATTTCTTCTGTTTCTTTTGCCACTTTATTAGTCTCTCCAAGCATGAGTTGATTCATTCTAGTCTTACTCTAGAACTCATCCTTGCAATCTTTGAAGATCATATCCATTTGTTTTGGAGTAATTGAAGGGTAGAGCTGAATAGCTATCTGTTCTGTGATTTCTAAGTCCTTTGCCTTAGCATTTTCTTTTCTCATTTCAAGTTCCTTTTTCAAACTTTTAGAAATTAGAGAAATTATTTCAATCAAGGCTTTATTGTATATGTTCAAGTACTTAACTGTGGCTTCCTCCAAGATTTTTCTATCTGCATCATTAGATGCATCATAGAATTCTGTTATTGGTTGTAAGTTTTCATCCATAGTAATAGCTTTGACTACATCATCTGGGGATAGAGTGGGCTTTTCAACAAATTCTTCTACCTCTGCCACCTTATCTGTACCGGATACTTTCTTCTTGTTCTTCATCTTCTTGATTTCTTCATCAGATTCTGTCTCTTCTTCATCTTTCTGACTAATATAAGACCTTGTGGCCTTTGTCTTAGTTCTTTTCTTTGTTTTACCAGATGATTTTGCTTCTGGTTTTGATGTCTTTGAGCTTTTGTCAGTGGTAGGTATAGACCTCTTAGAGGATCTTGTCCGAGTGGGGGCTTCTACCGGATCACTTTCCTTTTTAGCTTCTTCCTTCTCTTTCTCTGCTCTTTCCCTCTTCTCTCTATTAGTATCAAGTGCTTCTTTTGATATGCCAAATCTTTTGGCAACATCTTCTACTTCTTTTCTCACTTTTCTCTTCATCTCTGATTGTCTAAGTTCCACATGGATTTTTATACTTAGCTCTTCAAAGGTTCCAAACCTTTTTGCCTTTGGATCCTTTGGCTGACTTAGCATGTGTTGTACATGTAGCTCCACAATTTGTTTATCAACTTCATACCCCATAGGCATGATCTAGATTGTCCTTGGTTCCACTACCTCCATTAGGCATTGATCAGTCTCTACCATAAAACATACAAGGTCTTTATACTTTTCAACTAGAGATTGAGGAATTCTCTCTCTAGCTTGCATCATGTTCTAGAATTTTTTGAAGAAACCCGAGAGAGCTATATTTTGTACTTTGTTATCACCAAGTCGATGCAAATAATCTCTGATTTGGATAGCTATTGGTCTATCATTCTCCCACACCCAACCACTAGATCCGGGAAGCTCATTCATAAAGTAGAAGAATAAGCATAATATCAATCCACCATACTTGAATGAATTATTTTTATCTTTCTTTATTTTCTGTAGATTCTCCAAGAGTTGGTTTAAAAGGAGCTGACAAAGATTATAGTCTGCATCCTTTCTTAGCATTTCATAAGAAGTGTAGATGGCCATTCTAGGTACTGAATTCTCCCTGCTAGAGTGATATATTTTGTATCCAATGATCATGGAGGCAAACCTAACATCTGGATTAGAGATGTCATCTACTGTCATTGCTCTTTTGTCAAACTTTGATCTGGTAGCCTCACTCAGAGTTTGATTCTTGATAGATTTAAGAATAGGAATCCCACTGGATGAGTGTAATCTAGTAACTGCCCTAATGGCATCTTTTGTGATTTTGAATGGTCCATTCAACCACATGAATTTGTCATGTATTTTGCTCAAAATATACCTAACTCATTCATCCTCAGTAAAACAGGGGAAATGTATGCATTGTGCAAAGTGCTTGTTCCAGAGGCCCTTGTATTGGGGTTTGAGCTCAAATGAATCATCTATCAATTGTTTGTGGTAGATATCCCTCAATTTGAACTCTCTGAAGTCTTCAATGTTAGCGTGAATGTAAACCCTAATATCTTATGTGTGCAGGACACCATGCAGTACACTGGAAAAAGCTCCTAGGGGATCTATTTCCAAAGATTTGTAGGGATGTTTCTTGAATTTGGGGTGAGGCCTATTAGTGATCTTCACTATATTCAGAGTAGACATCTTTTTAAGAGATTTACAAAGAGAAATTTAAAAACAAAAAATACCTTATGTGCCTTAGGTTTTCATGAAGCGAGTCAGATCAAATTCTAGATGAATTGACTTCTGTAATGGGCTTGAGGAAATTTGTTGCAGAGCACCTCTTTTCTTCTTCTTGAATGCAAAATGAGCAAATGTTTAATAAGAAGAACCCTTATATTGTTCCGCAAACCCTAAAACCAAGTTGCAATAAATGGTCAACCTAAGTCATTCTGATTTGCCTTATTCAGATGACTTGAAGAACTGGGTCTATCTAGATTTGAATTACCTTGCAGATCTTCCAAATCTTAACCATAGTTTATTTAGATGTTTCTCTTATGAACCCTTTAATCTGCAACTCTCCTCATGCTAGTTCTGGCACCAGTTGACTGGCTAGGGGAAAATGGTTTTCTTTGTGTCTCCCCCTGAGCCAAAGCTCACCTTTGAATTTCTAGAAGGAATATCAGCACTAGAGTTTGGTGTGGATCCATCCTTTACATTCTCTATACTTTTCTTCACCCAAATCTTGCTCATCTCACTTTGAACTTCATTTTCATTCACTTTTTGTTTTCCCTTATCTTGATTCTGATTATGATGTACCAGACCTCTTTTATCCTAATTTTTGCTTCTACAGAATTTTGCAATATGACCGAATCTATTGCAAATTTGGCAAACAACATTTCTTTGCATATTTGATTGATATCCTCTTGATCTACATTGATTCGCCATATGACCCATTCTATTGCATGCAAAGCATCTACCATTGAATGAATTGTTCATTTGCATATTTCTGCATTCATGAGATTTGTGACCATACCTTTTGCAGTTGAAACACTATCCAGAGAAGGATGTATTAGTCTGATTCATTCTCTTTCTGTACTGATTAGCTTTATGAACAAAGTTATTACAGTTGTTGCAATATCAGTTGAAGGATGGATATCTTTGAGCATTAGGCTACCTTACCGGAGGTCTTCTAGGCCTGTTCCTTGGATTTTCTGATCTAAAGATCTTCTGATCAGATCCAGAGCTTTCACCTTTTTCATACCCCAGGCCACACTTGTCATCTACCCTCTTTTGGCTTTCAAGGAGAACTTCAAGTTGAGCAGAGCTTATCTTGAATTTCTCTTTGTATTCATTTGTTGTTTGAAGATCCCTTTTGAGAGAGACAATTTGATCCTCAAGTTTTTCTTCATTATCTTTAGCATCTTCAAGATCAGATTCAAGATGTCTGATTATTCTATCCATCTTGTGGTAGTCTTCTGATTTTTCTTTGAGAGATTGTCTTAGGTCATCTTCAGATTTTCTTCTCTCTTCAATTTCTTGAGTAAACTTCATAACTCCTGATTCCATTTCATGTCTTATCATGATGATTTATTTTGATAACTTTTCACATAACTTGGTTTTCTCTTTTAGATCTCCACTTGTATCATTTGTTTCATCTTGACTTGCCAATTGTTGAAGCAGCTCCTTTCTCTTTTTCATAGAGAGACTCAGTTTCTCTTTTAGTTCTTTTATGAAATCATCAGCTTGTTTGAGTCTTTCCTTTAATTCATTAACTTCAAAATTTGACTGCTCAAGATCATCAAGGGTAGACTTAAGTTGCTCCCTCATACCATACACATCCATTTGAATTCCCAGATCTTCCTCAAGCTATTAGGCTTTGTTGGGAGGAACTTAGCTCTGATACCAATTGTTGATAACTGAGAGGGGGGTGAATCAGTTATCTTAATTTTTTGGAAACTTCTTTAACAATTAATGCAATATCAAATCAAATGAGCAAACATAACCATGAAAAGGAAACACACATGACATAGTGATTTTGACGTGGAAAACCCAGTTAAGGGAAAAAGCACGGGGTGATTAACCCAAGATATTATTCTCTTTTAGAAGAATAGAAGGTACAAAAATGGCACATGCCAATTAGGGCTTACTGTCCACAAGAGACTCACTGTCTACAGAAAAGGAATGTAACACACTATTTGAACTGATGAGCAGCATCCATACATGTTGAGATTCAGTTCCAATTAAGCTCAATAAACTGATCTATTGCACTTCATTCTCACTTTCTTTTGATGCAGCTGTACTGTCACATTCCGAACCTCTTTTGCTATCTTTACTCTGTTCTACTTCTTATCTTCACACCAATAATACATATTCTCTCACTTCACATCTAAATCAATCATGTATATATATCGTTACAAGTGATTTCATCACCTTTCTAGTCGGCATCCGGAATAGTCAATATTTTCCTCAAACTCTGGTCTGTCGGCTGAATCCTTACATACCAAGGAATGCAGATCAAGGATAAACTTGTAGAAGTCATCAATCATGTCAACCAATCATAACTTATACCTTAAGAACCTTTACCATCATTAGTAACACATCTGGAATAATGTCTTATGTCCTGCCAGTCAGTTCTTCCTCTGTTCGCACTGTCAATCAAGAACTTGACACTCTAGTATTCATATCTCTTCATCCTTTCAACACTGGAGGCTAAATACTTGGATTCTATTTTTCAAGGTACTCCTCTTAACTTCCCCAAATCCATACTTCACTAAGATACTTCTTCTGAGAGATCTGGGCCTGTCTGTCGGACCTTACTGGCAGCTCTATTCTTGGTTACTTGACCTCAACACTTCTTCAATCTGACTTCCGGTAAAGACTCATCATGTACTGTGGATGTGTGGGATAACCTTTGTTGCCATCAATGACAACATTCATGAGTCCATATAGTGTCTCTTGCCAACAAGAGGCAATGCATGAGGCCCTAGCTGATGCCTAGACCAGTGATCTGACAGACTTGAAGAGGGCATAAGCTTTTGCATTTTTGTTAAGTGGTCACATCTCAATTTTGGACAAGATGAAGCAGAGTTGGGCAACAAAATTTGTCCAGTTGAAAACCACTTTTATGGATATACTTAAGTATATGTAAGTATAACTTGTATATATACTTATGCGGCTATGTATAGGTTAAATTTTGCAAATTTTGGTGTGCATATTCCACCCTTTTCCATTGATGTCAAAGGAGGAGTGAGGAGCAGTGAAAAATGTGGAATCTAGCTAAAGGGAAGCTTTGGAAAAGTGTACATAAAAATAGAGCATCAGCCAAGGGGAAGTGAGCTATGACACTTAGTCATTTTTCACAAAGTGTTGCCATCAATGCCAAAGGGGGAGATTGTTGGCAAGAGACACTGTGTGGCTTCATCATTATTGTCATTGATGGCAACAAAGTTTATCCCACACATCTGTAACACATAATAGATCTTTACCGGAAGTCAGATTGAAGAGTGTTTTGGTCTGGTGAACAAGAGCAGAGCATGCAACAAGGTTTGACAATCAGGTCCAGATCTCTCAAAGGAAGTATCTCAGCAAAATGTGGACTTGGAGAAGTCAAGAGGAGTACCATGACTGCTACATTCTAGAGATTGAGCCTCCGATGATGAAAGAGTGAAAAGATATGAGCACCTAAGTGTTGGGTTTCTGTTTGGCAGAGTAGACTAAGGAAGAACTGACTGACTGAGCATCAGACCTTAATCTAGATGAGGAATTGATAGTGATCAAGCTTCTTGAGGGATCATTCATGGTTGGCCAACATGATTGATGACTTCTACAACTATCTCTTTGATACGCATCACATAGTAAGCAAGGATTCAATCGACTGACCAGAGTTTGGGAAAATCTTGAGTATTTTGGATGCCGACTAGAAAGGTATTGAAATCCTTGGTGTGGATATATATACCAGATGGATTTTGATGTGAATGTGTGTGTGGTGTGATAAAATGTGTGAAGAAAAGCAAAGAGCAATGTGGAAGCATCTATACAAATCTGATATGTGACAGAACAACAGCACTAAGCAGAGGAAGAATGAAGTGTAGCAGATCAGTATATTAAGCCTAACTGGAACTAAACCTCAGCATATGTGGATGCCCCTGATCAATTCAAATACCTGGTTACTTTCTATATACCTTGTAGACAATAAGTCTCTTGTAGGCAGTGAGCCTCTTGTGAGCAGTGTGCTTAGGTAGTGAGCCCTAATTGGCAAGTACCATTTTGTACTTCTATTCTTTTAATAGAGAATACAATCTTGGGTTAGTCACCCTGTGGTTTTTCCCTTAATAGGTTTTTCCACGTAAAAATCCTTGTGTTATGTATGTTGATTTTATTTCTACTCCCATGTTCATTTATGCTTATATGTTTTGATACTGCACTATTGTTAAAGAAAAAAAGAAAGTTAAGAAATTTAAGATAACTGATTCACCCCCCTCTTAGTTATCTGCATTGTTTCCAACATCTACAACTTTCTACCTTAGGTTTTCCACATGAACTTCTATCCCACTTTGACGTCAATGGAAAAGGGTGCCATACCTTTTCTTTCTCTTTACTGCACAACTCCCCCTTTAATAAACACTACAACACTTATTGCTCTTTATCAGGAACTCATATTAGCAACTTCTACCTTCACCCCCTGAGAGGTATCCTTCAAAACATCAATCCAAATCAAAAGATGAAACTTTAGTCACCACTAGACGAATTCATTCCTTATGCATCTTTGTTTAGAGAAGGAGGGGTAATAACCCCTAACTTCTCCTTGAGATACTCAAAAGTGTCCTTAGGCAGAGGCTTAGTGAAAATATCTACAATCTAATCCTTTGTAGACACATACTCCATCCTTACTTCATTTTTAGTTACCTATCCTCTCAAAAAGTCATACCTTATTGGTATATGCTTTGTTCTTGAGTGCATCACTGGATTCTTTGAAATATTTATGGTACTTGTATTGTCACAAAAGATTAAAATTGGTTCTTCATAAAAACTCTTATGTCCTTCAATGTTTGCTTCATCTAGAGAACTTGAGTGCAACAACATGTAGTAATATATTCTTCTTCTGTAGTAGACAAAGAAATTGATTCTTTCTTCTTGATCAACCATGAAACCAATCTGTTACACAAAAGGAGAGCACCTCCACTTGTACTTTTTTTGTCATCAGCATCTCCAGCCCAACCTGTATTTGTATAAGCACTGAGAGTGAAATCAATATCTTTGCGATACCACAATGCTTAGTTTGAAGTCCATTTTAAATTTCTCATGATCCTCTTGACTACCATCACATGTTTGGGATCTTTTTGAAATATTTCCACAAGACAGACTGTGTACATTATATCTAGTCTAGTATGGGTTAGATAGAGCAGTCCTCCAATCATAGACCTATATTTTTTTCTGATCAGTCTTAGGCGATCCATCCTCCTTGCTCAATTTGCAACTAGTTACCATGGGAGTACATACTCCTTTAGAATCCTCCATTCCAAACTTGTTCAACAATTCTTTCACATACTTGGACTGAGAAATGAAAATTCCTTTTTCTAATTGAGTAATTTGTAGTCCTAAGAAGAAATTCATTTCACCAAACATAGACATCTCAAATTCTTTTTGCATTTCCTCTTTAAATTTCTTACACATACCTTCATTGCCTCCAAAGATAATATCATCAACAAAGACTACAACAATTAGAATTTGATCATTATTGATTTTGAAATAGAGATTACTGTCTACATTACCTTTGTTGAACCCTAATTGCATCAAATACTTTTCCAACCTTGCATACCAGGCTCTAGGAGCTTGCTTGAGTCCTTACAGGGCTTTCTCCAATCTACACACCATGTCACCTTTGTCTGATAACTGGAATCCTTCAGATTGTTCAATTTAAACTTCTTCTTCTAGTTCTCCATTCATGAAGGCATACTTCACATCCATCTGGTACACCTTGAAATCTTTGTGAGTAGAAAAAGCCAAAAACATTCTTATGGCTTCAATTCTTTCCAGAGGAGAAAACTTTTCTTCAAAATCTATTCCTTCAACCTAAGAATATCCTTTGCATACCAGTCTTTCTTTATTTCTTACCACTTCACCACTTTCATTCATCTTCTTTCTGAAAACCCATTTTGTTCCAATCACATTTTTATCATCAAGTCTAGGAACTATTTCCCAAGTTTGATTTTTCTCTATCTACATTATCTCTTCTTCCATGGCTTTTCCCCAAATTTCATCTTTGCAGGCTTCACTTACAGTTTTAGGTTCAATCTATGAAAGCAAATAGTAGTTCACTTGTGCCTTTGCAGCTCTTTTCCTTGTCAATACCCCTTTCCTTTTGTCACCAATGATTTGATCTTCAAAATGATTAATCCTTACATATCTGGGAGTCTTAGTAGCACTTTTCTGAACCTTTTCTTCTTCAGCTTGACTGTCCTTTTGTTCTTGTTCCACGTTTTCTTTAATGATTGTGACAATAGGTTCATCTGATTCATAAACTCTTAGATATGATGTTATTTCTTTGTCTTCATCAACCTTCACATTATCACTTTCAATGACCTTCTTCAATCTCTTATTGTAGCACTGATAGGCCTTACTCTTAGTAGAGTATCCAAGGAAAATACCTTCATCACATATAGCATCAAACTTGTCTATTTCTTCATCTCTTCTGATATAACATTTGCTTCCAAAAACTTTGAAATATTTCACTGTGGGAACTCTTCCATACCATAATTCATAAGGATTTTTATTGTCATTATCTTTGACATGGACTCTATTTTGAATGTAGACAATAGCGTGTATAGCTTCTCTCCAATACACTTTTGGTAGGTTAGCCTCCATCATCATTGACATAGCAGCCTCTTGAATTGTCTTGTTCTTTCTTTCAACAACTCCATGTTGCTCAGGAGTTCTAGGAGTAGACAATTGTCTCTTTATCCCATACTCTTCATAGAAAATGTTAAATTCATTTGATGTAAACTCAACTCTTCTATCACACCTTAAGCATTTGATCCTCAGTTCTAACTCATTCTTAAGCATTTCCTTAAAAGCTTTGAACTTGTCTAGTGCTTCTAATTTCTTTTTTAGAAAAGTGACCCAAGTCATTCTAGAATAATCATCAATAAGAAACATATAGTACCTGGCTTCTTGTAAACTCCTTATTCTTGTAGGACCACATAGATCTATGTGCACCAACTCAAGCAATCCAATAGAAAATTGTTCTTTGCTCTTGAAACTTGTCTTTGTCTATTTTCCCAGTTGGCATTCCTTGTAAATAGTATTTGTAGGCTTCACCAATTTAGGTAAATCTCTCACGTCTTGTATGGATCTTATCTTCACCAAGTTATCAAAATTGATATGTCATCTCATTCTATGCCACAACCAACTCTCATATGTTTGAGCCAACAAACAACAATTATCAGTTCCCCTCAAATGATAAATATTACCTCTAGTTTTCTTACCAGTTGTAATCACTATTCCTGAGCTTTCCATGATCTTGGATGCATTGTCCTTGAATCTCAGATCATACCCTTTATCACACATCTAACCAACACTTAAAACATTATGCTTTAGACCTTTCACATTGAGAACATCATCTATATTATGCTTGACATCAAAAGAAATAGATCCTCTTCCACAGATCTTACAAGATGCATTATCTCCAAATCTAACCAATCCACCATCATACTTTACCAAACTTATGAACTTAGTTTTGTCATCAGTCATGTGATGTAAACATCCACTATCAATGATCGATTCATCCTTATCCTTCTCAACCTGAATAGATAGAGCACTTTCTTCCACTAGTTTTTCTTCCTTCACATAGCTAGTAGGATTAGTAGACACAGGTTCTTTCTTAATAGAAATAAACAAGCAATCATTTGCACTACTACTATTATCATCAGACTCATCATCTATTACACCATCATTATCAAGATCTCTTACATAATAGCATTTTTTTGACAATTCTAGGTCTACTTTCAAATTTCTTCTTACCTCTTTCAATTATCTCCAGAGATTTGGATGCATAGTGACCAATCTTGCCACAAGAAAAGCATTTGAATGGTAATTTACCTTTATATTTATCAGAACATCTTTGCATTCTGTCCACAGAGTTGTCTTCAACCTCATCTAGGTCATCATCAGATTACATAGCATATTTCTGAGCTCTTCAAGTCTTTTTTGAAGTGTTGGATTTGAAAGCAATCTCAATCTTTGGTAGAGCATCACTGACCTCCCTCATTTCAAAAGTGTTATGCTTCCCAAGTAACTAATCCTTTGAAATATTTTTCATAGTCATAACCTCTTCAATTCTTGCCACCTTGTGACTATAGGATTTAGGTAGAGAACTAAGAATCTTCAGCACAACCTCATCTTCATCGATAGTTCCTCCAAGACCTTTGACAATTTCATCAACCTTTTGCATGTAGATTGTTATGTTCTCATCATCACTCATTTTCAGGCCTTCATACTTTGCCTTCAGATTTTGAAATTTTGCACTCTTCATAGAATCATCTCCTTCATAAAAAATTTTAAACTTGTACCAGATCTCATGAGCAATTTCTAGATCCATAACTTTCACCAACTCAGTGTTGGATAAAGCACTTAACAGAGCATCTCTAGCCTCTCCATTAAACTCATACTGTTTGACTTCATCTTCATCTATTGGTCCATTTTGAGGAATAATATATTTTTTCTCTACAATTCCCAAACATTATAACCAAGTGAAATGAGATAACTTTTCATTCCTACCTTCCATATAGAATAATCCATTCCATTGAACTATGGTGACTCCTTTCTGTGCACCATTTCGGATCTACCTCATGCTGTTAGACTCTTTATCAAGGAACCCTGGCTTTGATACCAATTGTTGAAAAGTGCAATACAACTAAGAGGGGGGTGAATCAGTTGTAAGTAATATTTCAAAACCATTAACACATCAACCAATTAACACTAAAATTGTATCTTAACCATAAAAGCATGAAAACAAAAACTTAAGCACATTCACAAATTCAACATAGGAGATACCAAATTTTTATGTTGGAAACCCCATGGGGGAAAAACCATGATGAGTGTTAGCTCACAATATAATATGTTATAACAATACCAAAAAATAGAGGATCACTATCTTAGGGATCACTGTCCAAAATGCTCACTGCAAGAAGAGGTTCACTGCCAATGGGGTGGCTCACTGCCTAAATTGGTGAACTGAGATAGTAGCATCTACACTATTCCAAGGTTCAGTTCCATTGAAGCACAATAAGTATCCTCTACTTTCCTCTGCTTTTATACTTCACAATTAACTTTTCATTTCCACATCTATACATCAATTCACAACTTCATTTCATGTTTTTATACAATTCATCAACCTTGGAATTTACATCAAGGTTGGCATTACAATCATCAACCATTGGAACAATCTCCAAGGTTGAAAAACATACATACATACATTAAGATAGGTCTGGACCTAAATCAATTATGGGAGAAGAGAAATGAATTTAAATTGTACCAAGCCTTAGCTGGGACTCAAATGCAATCTTCCATTAAACAACATGCTTCCACAATCTTCAAATCATAGCCACAAGTAGTGAGAACACCCAAGTCAGCCAAGACTAGAGTTAGCACTAAAACGTTTAGGAACACACTTCATGCACAATCTAGATTATACTTTGTAGATCAATCAAAAGGTAGGAACATGATCTAGAGTCTCCCACAAGCACATTACAATTATCAAGAACATCTGCACTACCTCTACACACTTTGTCCATAAGGTTCTTCAAACTGGGGCACTTGAACATTACTGTCGGCCATGGTCATAAAGGAAAGATCACTTCTGGAGCACCAAATCATGAACCATTTGAACTGAAGGTACATAACATCATCACAAACTTGGAATCTTCACACCAGAAGCTCAAACTTGAAACATAGGAACTATAGACATCCCTTAACATTACTTCTAATCCATAGGAAAAGATATTCAATCTATAGGATATGCAAAGTGAAACACTACACTGCTCTGGTAGATAAAGTAATTCTACATTTTGTCCTAATTCCTCAAATACTTGTTTAGACTTATTCAAATGACTTTTTTAGGTGTTGACATCAATGACAACCCTTACTTCTCATACTTGTAGCATAAACCCCCTAAAATCCTTCATCATGACCAACAAAAACAAACATCATCTAAAAAAGAAGCTACCAAAGCACCAATGGGGTTTAAAAGAAAAATTTTGGTGCCACCTTACATAAAGCAAAAAATCCACAAAAGCCTAAAGATATTATACCATCCAAAAAAATGAAAGATCCAAAAGGCTATCATGTAATTAAATAACTTGGACAATGGAAGAAGATGATATGAAATATTCTACAAATACTTGATAATAACTGAGAATAACAGGCCACTTCGAGGGGGCAACCTCCAAATATCTCCAATGAGAACACACTTCACAATATGATCATGAAATAAGGCTCACATCCTCCTATATATACCTAATTATGCTTAGGATGAATAGACACACCCCTATATAACACCTAGTCTAACCTAACTAACTAAATAATAATATAATAATTATAACATGACTTAATTAGAAGTTAAGATAGCCACAAGCTAACCATTCGTAACCCTATGTACACCAATATTAAGGGCATAGCATGCCCCCCCTGTTCAAAGAAGCATTGTCCTCAATGCTAACCAAGTGTAGATTCTTTTGAATGAACTTCTCATCCTCCCATGTGGCCTCTTCAACTAGTAAATTCCTCCATTGGATGAGACACTCAGTGAGGGTTCTATTCCTTAGCTTCTTTGTGCATGTTTGAAGAATGTACTTTGGTTCCAAAATGATGCTTCCTTCTTCATCAAGCTCTGGTAGTACTATTTGAGTAGGAATATTATGTCCAATTATCCTCTTCAATGAAGAAAAATGGAAAACAAGATGTATCTTTATTGTTGGTGGCAACTCTATCTTGTAGGCAACACTACCAATCTTTTGCATGATTTGGTATGGCCCATAATATCTTGGTGGAAACTTATGAAGCAAGTGGTCCTCTACTACCTGAACTCTTGGTGACATCTTTAATTATGATGTGATGGAAGGAGGATGATATCCACAAAGTGCACCAAATGGAGACATTTTTGATGAGCTATGAAAAGAAGTGTTATACCACCATTCTGAAAGTGGTAGCCAATCTACCCATTGAGATTGTTCTCTGAAGTGAAACAACATAGATATCCTTCCAAACACTTATTAACAACCTTAGTTTGCCCATCTGATTAAGGATGGTATGAAGAACTATGAGCCAATTGAGTACCCAAACATAAAAATAAATCTTTCCAAAAGTGACTAGTAAAGATAGGATCACGATCACTGACAATAATCTTAGGTGTACCATGTAGCTTTTGGATATTCTCCAAAAAAACTTTTGCCACTACACTTGTTGTAAAAGGATGTGATAATGCAATGAAATGTGCATATTTGGTGAGGTGATCAACTAATACCATGATGGCATTATGACCTTTAGATTTGGGAAGCCTTATGATGAAGTCCATGGATACCTCTTCCCAACACTGGCTAGGAATAGATAAGGGCTACAAGAGACCTGGTGTCTTAATTGTCTCCCCCTTATTTCTTTGACAAACCAAACATTCAGCCACAAATTTTTGAACATCACCTTTTAGCCCTTCCCAAAAAAAATCTTGCTTGACCTGATGATATGTCTTCAAAAATCCTAAATGACCACCAACTAGGGACTCGTCTAGCTCTATGAGAATCTTGTGTTTAAGAGTGGATTTCCTGCAAAGATACAAGCGCTCTTTATAGAAAATAATATCCCCCTTCAAACAAAACTTCTCTGAACTACTAGGATCACTTTTTAATTGTTGGATGAGATTACTTGTCACAACATCATTTTTCCAGTCTGCTTTGGCTTCTTCCACCCAATTTTCTTGTAATATTGAAAGGGCACACAATAAGGCTTCATCTTTCTCATCCTTCCTAGAAAGTGCATCGGCCACAATATTTTCCTTCCCTTTCTTATATACAATCTCAAAGTCATATCCCAACATCTTAGTGACCCATTTTTGTTTCTCTTCAGAGGCTAAACTTTGTTCCAAAAAATATTTTAGGCTATCATGATCTGTCTTAACCTTCAAGTGTCAACCCATTAGATAAGGCCTCCATTGTTTAACTGCGTGAAGGATTGCTAGCATTTCCTTCTCATAAATAGGTTTGAGCTGATCTATACGACCATAATTCTTCACAAATCTTCTATAGTACCCTGTCAATCCCAAGAAACCCCTTAGTTTCTTAATGGTTTTTTCAATAGGCCATTCCATGATAGCCTTAATTTTATTAGGGTCCACCTTTACTCCTTCATGTACAACTATGTGTCATAAATACTTCATGTCCTTAAGACCAAAAGCACACTTGGATGGCTTAGCGTAGAGTTGATGATCTTTAAGTAATTGTAATGCTTGATCTACATGCTACAAATGTTCTTCCCAAGTCTTTCTAGAAATCAATATATCATCAAAGAACACTAACACAAACTTTTTCAAGAACTTCTTAAAAATGGAATTCATCAAACTTTAGAATGTAGATGGTACATTAGTAAGACCGAATGGCATCACCAAAAATTCATAATGACCATCATGAGTTTGAAATACTATCTTACAAATATCTTCCTCCTTAATCCAAATTTGGTGATAACCAGATCTAAGATCTAACTTGGTAAAATACATAGCTCCATTCAATTCATCTAGAAAATCGTCAATGACTGGAATAGGAAACTTATCTTTAATGGTGTACATGTTAAGCACTCTATAATCTAGACACATGCACCAAGTTTCATCCTTCTTATGCACCATCACCATAGGTGAGGAGTAAGCACTTTGGCTATGCCTTATAATTCCTGCCTCAAGCATCTCCTCAACAATTTTTTGTATCTCACTTTTTTGTATGTGTGGGTACCTATAAGGCCTGATATTTGATGGTTGGCTTCCTACAACTAGTTGTATGGCATGATCATGATCCCTCTTAGGAGGAAGTCCTTTAGGCATATCTCCAAGAACCACTGAGTGATGATCAATTATTGCTTGTAAATCTCGATGAGTAGGAGCATTAGGTTGAGATACTTCCAATGAACATAGCTAGGCCACAAATCCATCTGCTCCTTTCTTAAGCAACTTTGGCATTTGATGAGAGCTTACCATCTGTGGGGATTTTTCCTTCAACCCCCTTAGCTCCACTACCTTTCCTTCTGATTGAAATCTCATGACTAGTTCTTAGAATTTCATCTTAATTGTTCCCAATGTAGTAAGCCATTGTACTCCCAAAACAATATTTGCTGCACCCATGGATTTCGCATACATTGGGGTATCAAGTTGATAATCTCCCATGGATAATTTACTGCTGTGACACTTCCCTGAACAACTAATTGTACCACCATATGCAATCAAAACTTGAAACTCTGGGGTTGGATATATAAAACAATTTAGACGAGTTGCTAACTTTTTGTTGATGAAATTATGAGTACTACCTGAGTCGATCAACACTATTACTTTTTTCTTCTTTAAGAAACACACTACCTTGAGAGTTTATGGTGCACTGAAACCTGAGAGTTCATGACAAGAAATAATTGGTTGAGAATCATGTGATTCCTCACTTGACTCCCTATCCTCCTCTAATATGGGTTCCTCCTCTTCTTCCTGAATTGGACCTTCAATATAGAACAATTTCTTTTCACTACATTTATGTCCTCGACTATATTTACTATCACAATTGAAACACAACCCTTTTTCTCTTTTCTCCTCAATTTGTTGTCAAGTTTGAAAGGAAGCTAGGTGTGCAAAAATTGCTCCCTACACTAATCTAATAAGAGGAGGAGAGTGCAAATTCAATTCTATCCTTACTATTATAGAAATGTTAAACCACTAACATAGATATTGTAGCAAGCACATAAATAAGAAAGTGAGACAGAAGAAGAGAGACATAAGATATACATGGGGAAAACCCTTATCGGGTGAAAAACCCCACACTCTAAAACCTACACAATGTATTATCAAAATTGAAATGGTTTACAATACACTTGCAATGCAATCTCTCAATAGTCTTCGACACTCATATCTAGAGACAAATCGATAGCATAACAACACATGTCAACCATGTAATAGATCTCCTCTCAAAAGCACCTATTTATATAACAAATACAAGGCAAAAATGGCTCCACATTAAGATGGACGTCTAACATGGCCCCATGGCCCAAAACCCATGCCTATGGACACTTCTCCAACACTGTAGGATGTTCTGACACTTGTCAAGTCACCCCATCCCAAGGAGGTTACCTATTTCCAAAATGAGCTATGACAGATGCTCTTATGACTCTTACAACTATCATATAATCTATCATAGCTATCATAACTTACAGTTGTAAGAGAATCTATCATACACATGCTATAATAGCATATTCTCTTACAACATGTCATTGTCCAGCTTGGGGTGCCCAAAGATGCTTTTTTCAAAGATGATTCATGGCACATGTCCATACCTATCATAGGATCTTCTATTTCCAACTCTTACATGTCATAACTTCATCATAGGAATCTGTGATGACTGTTTCGGTCAATATTCCCTTACACAACATCCAAGATGCCGACACATGGAAAAATATTCCTACCACTAAGTGGGATGCCTATCTCCTCATGTGAGGAGAAAATTACATGTGGTCATATGCCATGTAGGATGACACATCACCATGCCAACTCCCACAATATGACAACATAGGATTTACATCCAATTAATACAATAGGTAATAAATGAATAAATACAATGTAATAATACAAGGAATTACCAAGGTTGAGACACCTCAATTCCCAACATTATCCCACTTGTCAAACACCTTCTAAGAGCCAATAGAAATAACATGATTTAACTGCTATAGGTTGAGAGGTCCATAGACTTCGAACACCATCTGAACTTCTCTATGCCAACTGGCTTCGTCAATGCATCTACAACATTCTTCAAAGTGTCTACCTTCTCCAAATTTACCTTCCCATCCTCTACCATGTCTCACACAAAGTGAAACTGTACATCAGTATGCTTTGTTCTGGCATGGAAAGTTAGATTCTTCGCAAGGCAAATCACACTTTGACTATCACAACAAATTGTAATCTATCCTGCATCAACACTAATATCTGAACACAATCTCTTAAGCCAAATGGCTTCCTTACAAGCATGTGCTGCTGCCATGTACTCAACTTCTACCATGGACAAAGCAACCACAGGTTGTTACTTACTCATTCAACTAATTGCACCACCAAACATTGTGAACACATATGCACTGGTGCATCTCCTATTGTCAATGTCACATGGCCAATCAGAATCCACAAATCCATGAATACAAACTAAATGTGGAGGTCCTATAACATTACCATGATAGCATATGGAATACTCAGAAGTACCCCTCAAATATCTGAACACTTGCTTAACTACATCCTAATGTACTTGTCTAGGATTAGCCACAAATTGACTAAGGACTCCCACTGCTTGGGCAATGTCTAGTCTTGTGCAGACTATAGCATACATCAAACTGCCAACAACACTAGCATAAGGTACTTTGCTCACGTTCTCCACCCCAGTAGGAGATTTTTGACAATCATTAAAAGACAACTTTGTCCCCAATGAAATAGGAACACACAATGGTCTACAATCTACCATGCTGAACCTATCCAATATGGTCTTCACATACTTACTCTGGCTTAACCAAAGTTTTTTGTTAACTCTGTCTCTTTTGATTTCCATTCCCAAAATATACTTGGCTGCCCCAAGATTTTTCATCTCAAACTATGCTGACAACTGAGACTTCAAATCAGAAATCATATTCTTACCATTCCCAATCAATAGCATATCATCAACATACAATGCAATAATGAGAATGTGATCATTGTCAAATTTGTAATACACACAATGATCTGATTTCAATCTCAGATATCCAATCGATAACACAAAGGCATCAAACTTCAAGTACCACATCCTAAGAAACTACTTCAAACCATACAAAGACTTCTTAAGCTTTCAAACCAAATTTTCTTTACCTTTCTCTATGTAATGCTCTGGCTGTGACATGTAAATCTCTTCCTCCAAGTCACCATGAAGGAAAGCTATCTTCATATCTATCTTTTCTACCTCTAAATCATAAGTAGCTGCAAGAGATAAGAGAAATCTAATGGATGTCAGCTTTGTAATGGGAGAGAAAATTTCACCATAATCAATTCCCTCCACTTGTGAATACCCCTTTGTAACCAATCTAGCCTTGTACTTTTCAACACTGCCATCTACACGAAATTTCTTCTTGAATACCCATTTGTATCCAACAGGTTTCTGTCCATCAGGCAAAGGTACCAAGTCCCATGTTTTATTCTTTTCCAAAGAAGCCATCTCATCCTCCATGGCCTCCGTCTAGGAACCTGCAACTTTCATGCCCATAGCCTCTTTCATAGTTCTAGGCTCATCAGTGTTAATAAGTAAAGCAAAAGCACAACTAAAATCGAGTAATGAATAACCAAACCTATCAAGTTTCTTTCTTGTTTGTGTAGACCTCCTCAATAGCTAAGGTTGAGGTTCTACTTCTTTTTCTGAGCTTTTAGAGCTGCTAGAGCTCTCCTCATCATTAGGTCTCACAGGTTCAATCTATTCAGTCTTCTCAGGGGTAGAAGGAAACTAAACTGCATCCTCTTTCTTTTCTGTCTATTCTGGCTATAGAACAATGGAAGATGGTGTTAGCTCTCTAAAGATAACACTTCTACTATACAACACTTTTTAAGCCACAAGATCCTAAAGCTTGTATCCTTTCACACCAATACCATAGCCAATGAAGATACACTTAACAGCCTTGTTCTCCAATTTAGACCTTTTCTCCCTAGGCACATGTGCATATACCTCACAACCAAAAACACAAAGATGTCTAACTGAAGGGTTCTTACTAGATCACACCTCCATAGGTGTCTTACCAATAAGAGCTGATGTAGGAGATCTGTTTACTAGATAGCAAGTAGTGGCAATAGCTTTAGCCCAAAACTTTTGTTTGATGCTTGCTCCACTAAGCATACTCGTAGCCTTCTCTATCAGTGTCCTGTTCATCCTCTCTGCAACTCCATTTTGCTGTGGGGTATATCGAGTTGTCTTATGCCTTTCAATCCCTTGCTCTTTACAGAACTTATCAAACTCTACCAAACAAAACTCACCACCGTTATTAGTTCTCAAACACTTAATCTTTTTACTAGTCTGATTTTCAGCAAAGTCTTTAAACTCTTTAAACTGACTAAAGACTTCAGTCTTGCTTCTAATAAAATAAACCCATGTCCTACTGTAATCATCTATGAAAGATACAAAATATACAGATTTTGAAATTGAAGGAACATTAAAAGGACCAAACACATAAGAATGAATAAGTTCCAATACCTCACCACTATGGCCATATCTCAAATGCTATAACATAGTCTTTCAGCAGGAAGTTTAACTTCCAAAGCATGTGCACTACCATCAGAACTAGTTATAATATATTTCTTCACTACTTGTTCAGATGGTGGGGATGAAGTGACTACAATACTTTTCTTCGAGTTAGAAGAACTACTGCACTATGAAGTACATCCCTCTAGCTGAAACAGAGTACTTCTCTGAGTACCCTTTGCAAGCACCATAAATCCTCTAGTCATCTTGCATCCATCCTTTGAAAAGACAACCTGCATACCTACATCATTCAACATACTTACAAAAAGTAGGTTTTAGGCAAGGCCTGGAATGTGCATAACTCTAGTGATCCCTTCACTCATCCATTAGGGAATCAGATTGAGACTCTTCCATGACCAACAATCTTTAGATGAGAGTCATTACCCAGGTACACTCTTCCACCATCGAACTCTTCATACATTGTGAACCAGTCTTGATGTGAGTTCATGTGGAATGATGGACCAAAATGAATCAACGACACATTATCGAATGCATGGGTGGCAAGGGTTGTGATGAAGGCATCACCATCATCTTGTGACTTGTTAGAATCTGAATCAGGAGATTTCTTCTTCTTTTTCTTCTCCTCTTTGCATTCCTTTCAGAAATGCTTAGTTTTACCTGTTGTCACATGAAATTACACCCTGCTTGGATAGGACTCCAAACATTCCAATGACACAATGGGATCAATCTCTAAGTTTGGGACTTTGCTAAATGAGATCAAACCTCTGGAGAAGGCTGGATTCCTTGTCTAGTTATCACCTAAAACTACTAAATGTTGGGGTGAAAAGGGGGAAGAAATATGCTGAAATGAAAGATAAAGCATGAAAGGGTGATGCACCAGACAGATTTAAAGAGACTTCCACTGAACTAAAAAATACATAACACAGCCCGATATAGCAAGCAGGAATACACAGATTAGATGGTTCTAGCAGAGCAAAGAGACAATATGATTGAGAGGAGCAGAGATGCTCACAGACAACCCTATGCAGATTCACACAGAACTAGAAAACAATAAAAAGGTATAATAACTTGCATATATTCAGTAGGAAAGCAAGGTTACAATACAAAAAAAGCTCTTTTTGGAGACAGAAGAGCCTCTATGCTAAAAAGTTCCAACCCCTCTTACATCATAAGCCTCAGCTTATATCATATCAAAACTAACCTAGGTTGGTTTGCCAAAACCACTCAGGGAGCTACATCCAGACAATACCCTTGAAAGGACATCTAGCCGACAGGAGTAATGGCATTGAAAAATTGGAATAGGGTAGATGGAATGTAGCTTCGAGACATTAATGCAAGCAGCTGCATTCTTGATCCGATCCTTAGAAACAGTGGAGGATCCCTTGCATTGAATGTGAGCAGCTACCTCTGACAGGTCCCGACAATCAGGTAGCGGAGACAAGACTGGAGATGAAGTAGTGGTGGAAAGTCTCGGGCCATCAATGTGAAAAAAAATCTTCACCAACTCAAGAAAGTCATCGCTGAAATAGTGCATCCGACCGACATGAAGATCCAGATGAGAAATGGAAGTGGGAAGCCTCTTGAAGAATTCCCGCCAAAAGGTCGTCATCCAGATATTTTCAAATTTTTGCATGACATGATTATCCCATATGCACCTGGTGAAGACACCTTCATCACTTTATAAGCTAGGCCATGAGCATATATAATGTCGGTGCTTTTGCTCCTGACGGCATCATCATAAATCTTAATATCATCCTCCGCTTCATCATGTCCTGTCGGCAAGACTCTTCACATCGGCGGCCCATCTGTATGCTGGCCCGATATAGGAAGTCACCCTGATACTTGAAAATAGCCTTGAGCCTCATCATCATCATCACCATCTGTAAAATATCCTCTTGATAAAATATCCTCCTGACAGAAGTAACAAGATATAAAATATCACCCCGATGCTTGAAAATCAAGATGACGTCAGCAGGATGTCGGGGAGGAAAGATCCTCTTGATCATGTTCATACGATATACCTCCTCATATCCAAGTGACATCATCAGGACATTAGGGTAGGGTGATATTCGGAAACAAGAGCAATATGTAAGGTACTTGATATTCAGAAATATCATCCTGATGTGAAATATCTACTGACATCGTGATGACATCAACAGCATGTTGGAAAATCAGGATGATCTTCAAATGCAAACTGATGTCAAGAAAATATGCTCCTTTAGACCCTGAAGACATCATCATGATATTTGGGCAGGATGATATTCAGAAATATCATCCTCGCAAAAGAAGATCAGGTTGCACTGTAGCTGCATTGTAAGATTGGGGTGATCTTGGAATATGACTGATATTTGGAAATATCACCCCGGCAGGAATATGCATGCATCTAAAACAAGTGGATATCACCCCCGACAGGAATGACATCAGCAACATGCTGGGTGACCCGATGAACATGAAGTGAAACATAACATCAGGATGATCTGCAACTAAGATCACCTGATATTCAAATGTGATGACCCCTCAAAATATTGGGTCATACTTAGAAAACTTAGTAGCACCAACATCAGGATGATCTTCAACTAAGATCACTCCATGTTAAAATATCACCCCGATGTAAAAGATCAGGTCAGCAGAAATATGATGACCTTCACAAGAAAGATGATCTTCCCCTAGAATGGATCTGGATGACATCAACGTCATATGACTTGGTTTATCACTGCAGTTACCATGATGTCATCATCATGTTATCAAATGGGGGGAATAGTTGGAAATATATCAGCATGAAGCACAAAGGGATGATGACGTCAGCATCATATTGGCCATGGGGAGATACTTCACAAGGAGGATGATGTTTAGTATATCGGGTGATATTTCAATATGTAGGGTGATATTCGAAAATATCACCTGATGTATAAAATATGATCCGATATATGAAATATGACCCTATGGAAAGAAGATGACCCGATATCAATTGTGATGGCCCTCCATAACTTTTTCATCTTAGTGAATTTCAAGGGGATGTAAAAGACAAACCTACCTATTTTTTCAAGCTCTTTAACATGGCAAACCTCTTCAGGCAAGATTTAGATTTTGAAATTGGGCTAAGACCTCAGGATCACAAATATGGCTTCATGGGGATATGCATGCTAACTCATCTTGCTTGAACTATTTTGACTCTACCTAGAGGAAAAATAGATCAACAATTTGGCGACCTCTATGGGATGTTTGCCTGCTAAACATGAGATCAGTGGCCTTAAGCATCCATTGGGCATGGATTCAAATCTAAAACATGCTGGGGAACTAGGACCTGCCTCTCAAAATACAAAAAAGGGGGGAAGGCCTGCTTTCTCCTAATGAGAAAGCATCCTGTGCAGAAGCACTTATTGAAAACAAGAAAATCTAACCTACTAATTTATAGGGGGCTCATACCTCAAGACATCTTTTTCAAGTGTATCCCATTGACTGGGATATGTAGATTTTCTCCATTCATGTTGGACAACTGAAATGCATTGTGCTCCTTGCATTCAGTAATGAGAAAGGGGCCACTCCACATGCTATCAAATTTGGAATGCTTCCCTAGTCTACTCCTCAACTCATCCCATTTGAGCACCATATCACCCACTCTAAAATGTCTGGGGGTGGCCTTCTTGTCAAAGTTTCTTTTTGTTTGCAGCTAATGGCTACCATAGCCTTATCTCTGCTTTCCTCTAGCTCCATAAGCTAAGCATATCTTACAGCCATGGGGCTTTCTGCTTCAAGCATTTCTAGATGATGCATGATGTCTAGTGCTGGTAGTTCCATAGACATAGGCAACCTTGCCTCCTTTCCAAACACTAGCAGATAAGGGGAGTTCCCAATAGACCTCTTGGGAGTTATCCTATCAACCCACATAACAAACTTCAAATCAGTGTGCCAGGTCCTCTGATTACTCTCCATTGTCTTCTTAATAATCCTGATGAGATTTTTGTTTGTGGATTCAGCCAAACCATTACCCTGTGGGTAATAATTTGATGAAGTATTTAAATAAATTCCATTCTTGACAGCCCAGTCAGTTATTCTCAGGGCAACAAAAGCTAGAGCATTATCGGAGATGATTGATTTAGGCACTCCAAATCTAGAGACCAAATCATAATAAAAATTCAAAACAACACTCTCATTAGATTCTTTTAGAGCCACTGCTTCAGTCCATCTTGTGAAGTAGTCTGTGGCTGTGAGTATCCACCTATGGCCTGCACTTGATGGTGGGTTGATAGGTCCAATAAAATCAATGCCCCATCTCATAAAGGGTTGCTCTACCTGGATTGGGTGTAGAGGCAAAGCTGACAGCCTCTCTTTTCCTACAAAAAGGGCACACTTAACACACTTTCTAGCCCATGCATGGGCATCCTTAAATAAGCGAGGCCAATAATAGCCAGCTCTCATTACTTTCCAAGTAGTAGTCCTTGGGGCAAAATGACCCCCTGTTGTTCCATCATGAAATTCATATAGCATCCTGTCAGTCTGATCAGTATCAACACATCTAAGCAATACACCATTAAAGTCCTTTCTAAAAAGGATGCCTTCTATTAAAACATATGGAATGGATTGTAACCTGAAGTATCTTCTTTTAGCTTTATCTAAGCCTACAGGACATCTACCAATTTGCAAGAATTGGGTCATATCATTAACCCAACTAGTACCTACTGCTGCTGTATCATCTTGATGCTTCTCCTCTATGATCAGGAGCACCTCTTCTTCTTCTTCTACCTCATCCTTAGAACTAGTGACAAGCTGCTCACTAAGTCCTCTACCTCTGACCAGCTTGGTTATCTTGATCTCCACATCATACGCCATGACCTTGGTGATCCAACCAGCCCTTTTCTCACTAACATCTTTACTCAACAAGAACTCCTTCACACTAGGATGAGCCACCATCAGGTGTATCTTGTTATTTGAAACAAGATGCCTAAAATTTTTTAGGCTCCTAACTACTACTAGGACATGCTTTTCAATGAAGCTATACTTCTGCTCATACTCCTCCAACCCTTGGCTGAAGAAGGTGATTGGTTGTTCAAAACCCTCACTCTGCTGCTGCACCAGAATCATGGAGATGGTATCTAGGCTACCATAAGCATACAAGATAAAGTCCTTAGAGAAATCCGGATTGATTAGGGTTGGTACAGCTGCCAATACCTCCTTTATGGACTGGAAGCTGATTCTGGCCTCTGATGTCCAACTGAAAGCTACGTTCTTTTTCAACATAGATGTCAAGGGTTTTAAGAGATTTGCAATATTAGGATGAACCTTCTCAGAAAGTTAATTCTGCCAATGAAGCGCTGCAGTCACTTCTTATGACTGGGTAAGGGTAACTCCAAGATGGCCTTTATTCTTTCCTCATCAATGGTAATACCCTCCTTTGACACAACATGCCCCAACAACTTGCCCTCATGTACAACAAAAATGCATTTCTTTGGATTGAGGGATATCCCAAACTCTCTGCATCTTTCAAGGACTAGCCTTAGGTGGGATAAATACTCAAATGCATTCTTAGAGAAGATAGTTTTGTCATCCAGGTATACCAGCACTAGCTTATACATCAAGCCCCTAAAGGCCATGTCCATGGCTCTTTGAAAAGTAGAGCCAACATTTGAGAGGCCAAAAGGCATCCTCTTGTAGGCCATAGTACCCCACTTGGTTGTGAAAGCAGTCTTGAATTGGTCTTCTTCCTTGACTAGCACCTGGTTATAACCAAAAAATCCATCAAGCAAAGAAAACCTTCTGAACCAGCCACCACCTGCAGAATTTGTTCCATTGAAGGCAATGGGTAGTGGTCTTTTAGGAAGGCTATGTTGAGGTCTCTGAAGTCAACACACAGCCTGACCTCCTTATTTTTCTTCCTCACAGGCACAAGGTTAGAAACCCAAGAAGTGTGCTTGATTGGAAAGATGATCTTCCCCTTAATTAGCTTGGTTAGTTCTTTGATCATCAGGGGTTCTAGCTTTGGATTCAGAGGTCTCTGTTTCTGCCTCACAGGTTTTATACCTGGATCTAACTCTATGGTGTGTTGGGCAATATGAGGATCAAATCCCTTTAAGTCTGCATAATCCCAAGCAAACACCTCTTCGAATTCCTTACAAAGAGCTATGAAAGCTCTTCTGTCTTCAGCTGAACAGATTTTACCAATTTTGAGGAGTCTACCCTTGAAAACTTCTAGCTCTTCATAATGCTCCTCCTTTACCTGCATACTAGTTTTTGTCTTCTTCTTCTGGTCATCAGTGCCAAAGATAGATTCCAAGGTGACCAATCCCTTGGGCAGCTTATTTGTTCTCAGCTGGATGATTTGATCATTGTCATACTGTTGTTTGAGTTTATCTTGATTCATCATGGAAAACTCATCCTCTTCTAATAGGAACCTCAGGATCTACTCATCACTGTCAAAAACTTGCCAATGGATATTGTTATTAGGGATAGAAGGCCTAGAAATTACTTTTACATGAGGCTGAACCTTCTCCTTTTGAATATCACTGGGGATGTCAAATTGAGCCCCAATTGAAGCTAATTTGTCAGCATGATGGTTCTGACTCCTTGGGATGGAGATCAGATTGAAAGCATCAAACTCTTCAATCAAATTCCATACGCTGTGTTTGTAGCACTTTAGGACATCACTTTTTGTGAGGTGCAATCCCCTCACCTGATTCATAATGAGCTCGCTATCTCCAAACACCTATAGATAGCCAATCTTCCTCCTTGCCCACTGTAGACCTTGGATCAACCCTTCATACTCAGCAATGTTATTAGTACAAGAAAAAGCAAAACAAAAAGTAGCATAATAATTTTCACCTTGTGTTGACACAAGCATTGCACCACCACCAGATCCATTTCTATCCCTAGAGCCATCAAAATACATTTTCCATACCTCATCATGATGCTCTACCTACTGCTCTGTTTTCTTCAAAAGACTTGGTATTGCTGATTCATGCTCATGCAATATGTACACTCCCATGCCAATTTCTTGGATATGTCTCTCAGGATCATCCACAAGATTTTCAAAGGCCCATTCCCCCAAGAGTACCTCTAGTATGCTCTCAGCTTGTAGTTTCTGAGCAGCAACTAGTTCAGGGTCATCAGAGATAATGTAATTTGTATTAACAACACTGGGTGTGTAAGGCTCTATGTGATAGTCTGAAAGTAACTCAAATTTTATGGTTAATTTGGTGCCATATCTGGTCCTAAAGAACATGTGGGACCAATCAGAAGATAGATATCCTCTTATTTTGGCTGTAAATTCCCCTGATAAGCACATGGCAAAATGAGAAGGCAAATATATTATGAACACCTCTTGTGAAATAGAAACATTGGGGCAGGTGTGTAGGGTGAGGCCTAGGTCTCTTATGATACCCACAGTATTAACAGATGTACAATCCAACTGAAATACACCTTTCTCAAGTGGCTGGTACTTAAGCCCTATCTAATCTGCAATCTGCTTAGGCATGATAGAACTACTTGCTCCATTATCCACCATGCAATTGTGTACTAGTTTGTCTCCAATTATCAATGATACATAAAAAGGAAGAGGTTTGGCACCTTGGTTACGCTGCTTGGTGTCATCTTGGGATGAATTAGCAAGGACAGTCCTATTTGGGTCAACAATGGTATCATTGGATACCTTCAAGTCAGACAAGGCAGACTGTAACATCTTCTTTTGGCTAGGGATTGCTAAGGAATCCCACATAGACATGGTTACATTCATCTTTTTCATGTTTTCAATAATATTGAAAGATGGAGAGGCACCTACCTTCTAGCTTGGCTTTGTAGCAGCAGTATCATCCTGCAAATGAGGCATCAGTATTTCTTTGCAAGATGCAGGGAATATGGGATGTGGAAGCATCATTATGTCCTTTACCTTTGCTTGTTGCTGGCTCAACCTCATAACCCCTTTTCTTAGCCCTTGTATTGGCAGCAACTAGATCACTATCACTGATTACCCCACAGAATTCTCCTTCCTGCCAATTCATGAAAGCATAATCATTCTGAGGTTGCTCTTGTTGTTGTGTAGCTCCATCATTTGATGTGTATGGCTATGTGGCTGCCACATTTTGTGACATCAGAGCATGATTTAGGACTCCACTTGAATAGCCTACCTGATTGTGTAGCATATGGCATGGGACACACCAATCATCAACTGCAATGTTATTTTGAACAGGGACAAGGTCCCTAGCCTGATTAATAGGTGCTAGATTGTAAGGCTGAAAAGGCCTTTGGTTTGTATTTTGTCTAACACCTTGGTAGTTGTTCTGATAAGATGGCCTATTAGCCTAGTAAGGCTGACCCTGCCCCTGATATGGTTGTTGATAAGGCTGCCTACCTTGAGACTGTTGCTTCTTAATGTTTACTAGATCATTCCCAAAAGTCTACAGAAGATTTTCTATTTCTTGTTGGCTACTTTTTATCTCCTTTAGCTCTTGAGATGAACTAGAGGCAGTAGGCTCAGAAGTAGAGGTACTTGGTAATGCTGCCATAATAGGTGTAGGGACAAAATATGGGGTGGGTAAAGGCATAGAATCCTAGATCTCAGGAAAAATGGGCATAGGGGGCCTAGGTGCTATTTTTCTGGCCTGAATTAGACTGTTCTCGACTCTGATGGCTATTTCATAGGCATCAGGTAGGCTTACACCTCCTAGTGATTGTATCATCATTGAAATATCACTATTTAAAGCTTTCAAGAAATATCAGAATGCATACTCAGCTGGAGGTCTTACCATGGCAGGGATTCTATCCCATGTCTTCTAAAATCTGAAGTTGAAGTCCATCATTGGTTCCTGAGGAGCTCTCTTTATGGTGGTCATCTGTTCTACCAATGATAGATTATCTGATTTATCCTGGAACTGCTTATTCAGCTTGTCTCCTAGTTCATCCTAGGTCCTTATAGTCTGTACTAGTAGACTTCAGAACCATTTTAATGCCTTTCCTTTGAATGAGGCAGCTAGTAATCTGATGGCCACATTTTCTTGTGTTACATGATGTGCTCCACATAGAGAAGCCACATCTCTTATGTGTTCAATAGGTGTAGTTTGGGTTTCCCCTGTGAAATAGGGAAAGCTCTTTAAGGCTACCATAGGTATAGCATCATGTACTGCTAAGTTCAGAGGGCTTCCCCCATCAAAAGCCACAAATGGATAATTTCTTGCCATCTGAGCAGCTGGAGGAGGGTTTACTTGAGTTGCTATAGGGACTACAGAGGCAACTGGTCTGAAATTTGGAGGAGTTGACAATGTCCTCTTAGAATAGGGAGTTCTTACTACAGCAAGCTCTTTAAGGCTGCCATAGGTATAGCATCATGTACTTCTAAGTTCAGAGGGCTTCCCCCATCAAAAGCCACAAATGGCTAATTTCTTGCCATCTGAGCAGCTGGAGGAGGGTTTACTTGAGTTTCTACAAGGACTAAAGAGGCAACTGGTCTGAAATTTGGAGGAGTTGACAATGTCCTCTTAGAATAGGGAGTTCTTACTACAGTTCTACTCTACCTCCTGGGTGGAGAAAGCTGTAGATACTCAAATGAGCCTGAAATTGAACTCCTAGTTTGTATCCTTTTCATAAAAGTATATTAGCAGAACTAGTTTGCCTAATCTTCCTTAGTATGAGTTGCCAGATATGCAATTTTTAACCTCTTATAGGTCAAAAAATCACTGGTTGCACATTAAAACTAGTAATAAGAGTTTGTAAGTCCCACCGGGCATGCCAGAAACTGTCCTCACATGAAATTGCACCCTGCTTGGATAGGACTCCAAGCATTCCAATGACACAATGGGATTGATCTCTAAGCATGGGACTTTGCTAAATGAGATCAAACCTCTGGAGAAGGCTGACTTCCTTGTCTAGTTATCACCTAAAACTACTGAATGTTGGGGTGAAAAGGGGGACGAAATATGCTGAAATGAAAGTAAAGCATGAAAGGGTGATGCACCAGATAGATTTAAAGAGACTTCAACTGAACTAAAAAATGCATAACATAGCCAGATATTGCAAGCAAGAATACACAGATTAGATGATTCTAGCAGAGGCAAGAGACAATATGATTGAGAGGAGCAGAGATGCTCATAGACAACCCTATGCAGATTCACACAGAACTAGAAAATAGTAAAAAGGTATGATAACTTGCATATATTCAGTAGGAAAGCAAGGTTATAGTACAAAAAAGCTCTGTTTGGAGATAGAAGAGCCTCTGTGCTAAAAAGTTCCAACCCCTCTTACATCATAAGCCTTAGCTTATATCATATCAAAACTAACCTAGGTTGGTTTCCCAAAACCACTTAGGGAGCTGCATCCAGACAATACCCTTGAAAGGACATCTAGCTGATAGGAGTAATGGCGTTGAAAAACTGGAACAGGGCAGATGGAATGTAGCTTCAAGACATTAATGCAAGCAGCTGCATTCTCGATCTGATCCTCAGAAATGGTGGAGGATCCCTTGCATTGAATGCAAGCAGCTACCTTTGATAGGTCCTGACAATCAGGCGGCGGAGACAAGACTGGAGATGAAGCGGTGGCGGAAAGTCTCAGGCCATCAATGCAAAAAAAAATCTTTACCAACTCAAGAAAGTCATCGCTGAAACAGTGCATCCGACTAACATGAAGATCCAGATGAGAAATGGAAGTGGGAAGCCTCCTGAAGAATTCCTACCAAAAGGTCATCATCCAGATATTTTCAAATTTTTGCATGACATGATTATTCCATATGCACCCAGTGAAGACGCCTTCATCACTTTATAAACTAGGCCGTGAGCATATATAATGCTGGTGCTTTTGCTCCCGATGGCATCATCATAAATCTTAATATCATCCTCCACTTCATCATGTCCAGTTGGCAAGACTCCTCACATTGGCGGCCCATCTGCATGCTAGCCCGATATAGGAAGTCACCCCGATACTTGAAAATAGGCTTGAGCCACATCATCATCATCACCATCTGCAAAATATCCTCTTGACGGAAGTAACAAGATATAAAATATCACCCCAATGCTTGAAAATCAGGATGACGTCAGCAGGATGTCGGGGAGGAAAGATCCTCCTGATCATGTTCATACAATATACCTCCTCATATCCAAGTGACATCATCAGCACATTAGGGTAGGGTGATATTCAGAAACAAGAGCAATATGTAAGGTACTTGATATTCAGAAATATCATCCTGATGTGAAATATCTGTCGACATCATGATGACGTCAGTAGCATGTTGGAAAATCAAGATGATCTTTGAATGCAAACTAATGTTAAGAAAATATGCTCCTTCAGACCCTGAAGACATCATCATGATATTTGGGTAGGATGATATTCAGAAATATCATCCTCGCAAAAGAAGATCGGGCTGCATTGTAGCTACATCGTAAGATCAGGGTGATCTTGGAATATGACTGATATTTGGAAATATCACCCCGGCAGGAATATGCATGCAGCTGAAACAAGCGGATATCGCCCCCAGTAGGAATGACGTTAGAAGCATGTCGGGTAACCCGATGAACATGAAGTGAAACATAACATCAGGATGATCTTCAACTAAGATCACCTGACATTCAAATGTGATGACCCCTCAGAAGATCGAGTCATACTTAGAAAACTTAGTAGCACCAACATCAGGATGATCTTCAACTAAGATCACCCGATGTTAAAATATCACCTTGATGTAAAAGATTAGGTCGGCAGAAATATGTTGACCTTCACAAGAAAGATGATCTTCCCCTGGAATGGATCTAGATGATGTCAGCGGCATATGACTTGGTTTATCACTGCAGTTACCATGATGTCATCATCATGTTATCAGATGGGGGGAATAGTTGGAAATATATCAGCATGAGGCACAAAGGGATGATGGCGTCAGCATCATATTGGCCATGGGGAGATACTTTGCAAGGAGGATGATGTTTCGTATATCGGGTGATATTTCAATATGTAGGGTGATATTCAAAAATATCACCCAATGTATAAAATATGATCCGATATATGAAATATGACCCTATGGAAAGAAGATGACTCGATATCAATTGTGATGACCCTCCATAACTTTTTCATCTTAGTGAATTTTAGGGGGATGTAAAAGACAAACCTGCGTATTTTTTCAAGCTCTTTAACATGGAAAACCTCTTTAGGCAAGATTCAGATTTTAAAATTGGGCTAAGACCTTAGGATCACAAATATGGCTTCATGGGGATATGCATGCTGACTCATCCTGCTTGAACTATTTTGACTCTACCTAGAGGAAAAATAGGTCAACATTACCATAGTTCCAACAAAGAGCCTTGGACTTTCTAGGAGATTTAGATCTCCCACAGGATTTGGATATGCCCTTATCACTTTTCTTGTCCTTCTTCTTCTCTTTCTCTTTGGGTCTTCCATGAACCACAAAAGCCTCTTTGGCTACCTCAGAAGACTTTCTCCACATCTCTTCAGATAACAGTGAAGACACCACATCTTCCATCTTAAAGGTGGTAGTTGTGCTTCTGATAGCTATGACAACATGATCTCATGAATCTGGGAATGAACAAAGCAGGGTCATGCATTGATTCTCCTCCTCCATTTTCACACCCACAGATGTCAATTGTGCAACAATCATGTTAAAAGCATTCATGTGATCCGCAATAGATCCTCTGTCTTCCATCTTTAGAGCAAACAACTTCTTTTTTAGGAAAAGTTTGTTTACCAAGGACTTGGCCTGATAAACATCACCCAATTTCTTCCAAAGATCTTTCGTGCTCTTCTCCTCATGGACATTCAATAGGATAGAGTCAACTAAATAGAGTCTTATGAGACTCTT
Source organism: Cunninghamia lanceolata (assembly GCA_027924645.1). Taxonomy (NCBI): domain Eukaryota; kingdom Viridiplantae; phylum Streptophyta; class Pinopsida; order Cupressales; family Cupressaceae; genus Cunninghamia; species Cunninghamia lanceolata. The sequence goes on from BSBN01001807.1 coordinate 6,639,724, forward strand.
AGCCTTCTAATCTTTGAGGTCCCAACCATCTTGTGATATTGCTATAGGTTTCACACTAGATATAGTTTCCCACACGTCATGATCAACAAGTAGGTCCTCCATCTTGAGTTTCCACAACTCCAAATTAGTACCATTGAATTTCTCAACCTCTAACCTTCCAGATGTGGTTGCCATCTCCTTGCTACAACAAGGTACATAATACTCTACACAACACTCCAACTCAACCTAAGATTAGCTCAAAAACCCCTACCTAGAAACTAGAACCAAAACTGGCCAGGCTCTAATACCAATTGAAAGGAAGCTAGGTGTACAGAAAATGCTTCCTACACTAATCTAATGAGGGGAGGAGAGTCTAAATTCAATTTTATCCTTACTATTACAGCAATGTTAAAGCACTAACATAGAAAACACATAAATAAGAAAGTGAGATAGAAGAAGAGAGACACAAGATATATGTGGGGGAAACACTTATTGGGTGAAAAACCCCACACTCCAAACCCTACACAATGTATTATCAGAACTCAAATGGTTTACAATACACTTGCAATGTAAGCTCTCAGGAGTCTTCAACACTCATATCTGGAGACAAATCGGTAGCATAATAGTACCTGTCAAACTTGTAATACGTCTCCTCTGAAAAGCACCTATTTATATAATAAATACAAGGGGAAAATGGCTCCACATTGAGATGGGCATCCAACATGGCCCCATGGCCCAAAACCCATGCCTATGGACACTTATCCAACACTGTAGGATGTTTCTGACACTTGTCAACTCACCCCATCCCAACGAGGTCACCTATTTCCAAAATGGGCTATGACAGATGCTCTTACGACTCTTACAACCATCATAGAATCTGTCATAGTTGTCATAACTTACAGCTATAAGAGAATCTATCATATATAGACTATAAATAGCATATTCTCTTACAACATGTCATAGTCCACCTTGGGGTACCCAAAGATGCCTTTTTCAAAGATTCTTCATGACACATGTCCATACCTATCATATGATCTTCTATTTTTGACTCTTACATGTCATAACTTCATCATAGGAATGTATCATGACTATTTCAGTCAATGAGAAGGTGTTGAATATTCTTTCTCTCTTGTCACATTAGCCCCTTACTTCGTAGGAATCAAATATTTCTCCTCTACCCTACGTGCCAAGATAAAAGACTCATTTACCGAGCTAGGACTAAACATGTGTACATCATGTTGAATGTGATCCTTGAGACCACCCAAGAATAAATCATTTAAGTTCTCCTCTGTAATTGTATCCACTCTTAAGGATAGATTTTGAAATTTCTGAATATAATCCTTAACTGATCCTGTTTGTTGAAGTTTAGCAAGCTGGCTGAAGAAGTTGTCTATCACACTATTGTTATATTGTGCTTGGAGTTCTATAAAAATTGACCATGAGATGGTAAGACCCTTTTTCCTCTGATGAGTACAAAGCCAATGATACCAAATGAATTGATCTAGTTCTAGATATAAGGAAGCCATCGTGACCTTTTGTCCATATGGGATTTGATGTACTTCAAAAAAAATCTCCATTTGGTTTATCCATGTTAGAAGATCCTTGCCATTGAACTTGCGCATATCCACCTTTGGAAACAAATTCCTAGATCCCATAGGAGTATTAAAATTTGTGTCAGTATTAGCCGACTTGAAGGTTTCACCTTGGTTGCTTGAGAACTCCTTTCTTGGTTCATTCATATAGGAGCTTAACATGCTTCATATATCTGATATATCTCCTCTTAGGTCACACATATCCCTCTTATTTGAGGAAACCTCTTCTTTGACCTTACTTATTTACTCATTGGGATTACTACCCTCTATTATTTCCCCATCCTTATCAGAGGATTTCCTCGGTGTGACAACATTCTTTTTGTCTCTTGTTGTAGGCCCCGTCATGATGGAAACCAATATTTTTTAAATAAATCACACAAATAAAATTTGAATTCTCTAAAAATTTTACGATAACTTATCAGGTCCAAGATACCACTTACCTAGAAAAAACTCCAAAACATTAGGAGATTTGCAGCCTTGAGAGCAAATTGTTGGAAACCCTAATTTTGCAATAACTTATTTATTTTTTCTTCAATTTCTCCAATGTTTGTACTATAGGCTCCTCTATTATGTATTCAAAACCCAATAAAAATTAGGCTCCAAATGGTAGGATGTGAGAGATATGTAGATCCCAAATATATTGTGTAGAAATCATAATTCTGCAATAATTCGCTCAAATCTCCTCTAATTCCTTTGAAATATGGACTATAGCTTCTTTGGTATGGTCTTCAAAAACCCTCTAAAAATATTTTAAAAATTCACTAAAATCTGAAAGTTATGTTCTTCCCAAAATAGCCTCCAGTATTGAGAAAAAACCTTGCCTCTACAGTGCCAAGATCATGCTTTGATACCACTTGTAATGAAATAACTTACACAATGGAAGAAGATGATATGAAATATTCTGCAAATACTTGATAATAACTAAGAATAATAGGCCACTTTGAGGGGGCAACCTCTAAATATCTCCAATGAGAACACACTTCATAATATGATCATGAAATAAGACTCACATCCTCTTATATATACCTAATTATGATTAGGATGAATAGACACACCCCTATATAACACCTAGTCTGACCTACCTAACTAAATAATAATATAATAATGATAACATGACTTAATTAGGAGTTAAGATAGCCACAAGTTGACTATTCATAACCCTATGTACACCAATATTAAGGGCGTAGCATATCAATGCGCACACTATCAAAAGAAAAAGCAAAAAACAAAAATGGTGTGGGTCCCCAAGAAAAAAGAAAGTAATCCGAATGAGACATCTAAATCCCAATCCACCCCAAAATCTCAAACATTACACTCCCCATATAAAAATCCCACAATTCCTAAGTCTATTTGGGTCTTTAAGTCCCCAACTCGACAATCCCCATTACTCCCTACACCACATCGAAAATATAAGCTTAAAAACACATCATGATGTGTGCAACCATTGGTCATGGTTCCCCTCCACCCCATGGCATTCCCACACACCCCCATTATCCCATCTTATATCTCCTATCCCACAAATCTTCCCTATAACATCCCTATGCTCCATGCTTTCACATAATCCACATCATAATCCATCATCCTCCATCCATCCATAATCCACAATCCTTCTCATACAATCATCTACCAACATCCATGTATCGAATGATATTTCACATAGTCCATGCGCGATAACTATCCAACATGGAACAACACTTTCCTCGCTATGTAAACAAACACTAGAGTCCCCCATTCCATCCAAAAGAGAAAAAAGAGAAAAAAAAGAAAAAAATCAAAAAGTCAAGCAAAAAAGCAAAATAGTAAGGAGAAAAATCCATCTAATGGTGAAAACTACTCCTTGTGGTACCTTGGGCAAGTACCACGTGATGAAAACCCCTTGCGGGTGTCACGCTTAATCCACTTTCCCATTCATTTGTTTCCCATACTTGGGGGCAAAATCGTTCCCTTCATCCACATCCATAATATCATTTTGCATATCTTATCCATTATATATCCTTATCCTATCATATTCCTATTTGCCATCTTCATATCTATCCTATCATCTCCCATCCATCATATCTTTCATATCTTCCATCTTATCCTATTTGCTATTAGATCTTGATAAATACAAGGACAAAATATCAAAAACATGCTTTGGACACCTCTTGGCATACATCTCTTTCAAAGCATACTTTCATTCATCCATCTACTACAAAGTTTATATATCCCCTCCAAGTATTTGCCCATCATACAAATCCTAAGCATCATACCTAGAGTGGGGCATATGATTCCTATGCAACATAGTCTTTGGAGATCATCCTAAACCTCTCCACCTATCCATCATTCTTCCTCTTTCATGTTAGAGATCTTTTTAATGCAAAGAGCTCACACATGTGTTTGCCAAATGCACACATTGGTCACATGTCTTCACACTCACCCATAAACCATAATTTTTTATTCCACCTCCTCCCAAGGAAATTAATTTTTTATTTCCTCACAAGTCTTAATCAAACCCTTCCCAAGGTGAATTTAAAATTCACAAATAATCTCATCCATCCATTTTTGTTGATGGAATCTTATCCCTCCATCTTATCGCTTCATCTCCACCCTTGGATTTGAAATTTCAATCTCAACCATTGATCTCAAATCCCATCCAAAATTCCTATAAACACAAGGCTCTCCTAAGTACTTTTACAAAACTTATCATCCTAATCTTATGTTATCAAAATCTCTTCTTGATCTCATCTCTTTTCAATCTCATCTCTTCTCATCTCATCTTATCATTATCATACCAAAATCTCTATCCACTTAGCCTAAATCCTAATCTAATCTATATTGTGTTTGTCTATCAAGAGCAATCCACATACATACTATCCACTTGGGTATAGCTAGGAGATCTTGGGTACACTTTTCCTCGGCCTTATCAAGGAGTGAAGGAGATTTCAAGGCTCTTGGAAGGTACAATTCTTATGTTTTAGTTTCCTTTCATGTTTTTGTGTCCTTTGCAATCTTTTTCATCTTCACTACCAATTCAAGTTGGACAAAAGATTTTTGAAACATATCAAGTACGTGACCTTGACCTACCCTATAACATCCTCCTGAGTTGTCCATGATTCATGCTATGCACACCATTCCATCCACCTTCTATCAATTCCTAAAGTTTCCACACAATGGGAGTGAGTCACAGTTTATGTCGATCCTTGTCCTTTCCAATATTGCATCTTCTTGGAAGGACATGATAAAAACTTTTGTCCCTTCAACAATGCCAGAAATCTATCTTCATATTACATCAATCCATCCAACATTGCATCAACTTACAAATTATCACAAATTACCATTCTTGAGGTCAAGGTTATAGTAAGGGACATGGGATAAGGAGAATGACTTACACACATTTTGTGTGGGCCAACTTCCACTATCTCCTAAAGCATTCAACAAGACAAAACTTGACATGGTATCTATAGTTGTCATCAAATGCAAGTCATCACCTACCTTTGCACTCAAACATCTAATGAAACAAGATGTTCTTGAAGATATATCTTCTTAGCTTTACAAAGAAAAGGAAGATGAAGAAACTCATGTTCTACCCACAGAAAAATATGGAAATGGTCTTTGCATTGTGAAAAACATTGGCTGTAAAGGACAAGGAGGCCTAGGCCTTCACAACAAGGAATCATGGAGCCCATCCAAGAAATAAGAAATCACCGATATCAAGGTCTAGGATATGTAAAACTCGATCCTGTATCCTCAGAACTGGATTATATCTTAATTGAGGTTACAAAGGCCTTTCCCATTATGAAGAACACCAATGAAGGGGATTATAAAGACTCTTTCAAGGACTTCATGGAGCTCTTCTATGAAACATCCATTTTAACCATATATACCCTCTCTAATATGCCATCATCATGCAAGGACCTTCCACTCATATACCCCCAACTCATAGATTGGGACCAACAAGTGCCTCCTATACTTGATAATGTTCAAAATGGTGAGTCCATCACAAAACTCATGGGGGTAAGAGAATACATGCCCCTAAGAGACCATAAAGTAGGATACATCATAGAGCTCAACACATCTTCTTACTTTGAGGAGACCACCAAGTCTCTTAGTCACAAACACATGAAAATAAAAAACACATCCCCTAGTGAAAACCATAATGTGGCACTCTCTGATGACAAAAAAGTAAAAATAAAGGATGTATCCCATAGTGAAAACTTCCTTGAGGTGCCAGAGGATGAGATACTTGACCTTCCTAAGGTACTAACATTATATCAAAAAATATCTCCTGTCCTAGTAGAAGAATCACAAGAAATGAATCTGGGTACATAGGAGTCACCATGAATTACCTTCAAATTTTCTTCGCTCACACCAATAGAACAAACAAAATTCTCAGCATTCTTCAAGAAAAGAGGCATAAACTTTTCATGGAAAAATGTCAATATTCCTGGATTGGACCTTTCATTGGTAGTATATCACTTGGCAGTATATCCCAATGCCAAACTAGTCAAGCAGAAGCTCAAGAAAATGCATCCACAGATAGCACTTCTAGTGAAATATGAACTCAAGAGGTTTCTAGACATTGAATTCATTTGACCCATCGATTATCCTGAATGGGTCTCAAACATTGTCCCAGTAGCGAAAGTCATTGGGGGCATATGCATATGTACAAACTTGAGAGACCTGAACAAAGCATGTCCCAATGACGACTTTCCTTTACCAACCATTGACATCATAGTGGACTTAATAACTAGACATGAGATTTTGTCCCGTATAGATGGTTCTTTAGGCTACAATCAAATCAGAATCACTAAAGAAGACCAAAAAAAGACTACCTTCATTTGTGCATGGGGTACTTACTGTGGGGTAGTCATGCCCTTTGGCGTTAAGAATGCTAGGGCCACATATCAATGGGCTATGACTGTTACTTTCCATGACATGTTCCACAACATCTTGGAAGATTATGCAGATGATCTATTGGGAAAATAAAAAAACAAGAGTAGGGCACTTAAATGTATTAGCCAAGATATTTGACTGTCTTGAAGAATACAAGGTGTACCTAAATCCAAAAAATATGTCTTTGGGGTTACTTTTGGAAAACTCCTGGGCTACATCATATCCCAATGAGGCATTGAGGTCAACCCAATAAAAGTGTAAGATTTAGTTGAAATGCCTCCTCCAACAAACTTGAAGTAGCTTCATAGTCTCCAAGGAAAATTGCAATTAATAAGATGCTTCATTATACAATTAGTAGATAAGTGTCACCCATTCCAACATCTTCTTCTTAAAGATGTGGCATTTACATGGGTAAAAAAATCTTAGAGAGCCTTTGATCAACTAAAGAAATATATTACAACACCACCAGTGCTCATGCCACCACAACCAGATCAACCCTTGTTATTGTACATCTCAGCAACATCAACAGTAATAGGGGCCTTATTAGCACAACATGATGACACTGAAAAATAAAGAGCTATAGACTACATCAGTGGCACCTTGGTGGCATATGATCTTAACTATACACCAATTGAATGGAGATGTTTAGCAGTTATATTTTCATCTCAAAAATTGCAACATTACATGCTTAATCACAAAACCAAACTCATTGCAAAAATAGACCCACTCAAGTAGCTTCTATTAAAAGTAGCTCTTACTGGTCACATGGCTAAGTGGGTGATGATCCTAAGTGAATTCGACATTGATTATATAGAAATAAAAACAATTGAAGGACAAATCATAGTAGATCAGTTAGTTGAGGCACTAATTCCAATAGATCATCCACTCCTTTTAGAATTTATAGATGAATCCATCTTCACAGTTGTACCTATCCCAAACTAGAAAATGTATTTTGATGGATCATACACTCATTGTGGATCAAGAGCAAGGAACTTGTTCAGCACTCCCCAAGGAGATTGCATCTCTAAATCCTACAAAATCACATTCCCTTGTACCAATAATGTGGCAGAATATGAAGCACTCATCACAAGACTCCACATGGCTATCCAATGGAGAATTGAGAAACTACTTCTTTATGGTGACCTCAATTGGTGATCAAACAAGTGAAAAACGAATACAAAATAAAAGATGAAAAACTTCTACCCTACAAGAAAAATGTAGATGACTTCAAAGAGTACTTTTCTGAAATCCATCTTGAACAAGTGCCTAGATTGAATAACAAAGTAGCAGATGCCACGGCTACAATAGGATCTCTTGTTGATATGCCAAAAAAATAAGTAGTGTGAATTCTGCATTAAGGAATTAGCAACTCCATCATATGATGTTCCACAATCTGAACTAGTCTGTGAAATTGTTGGTCCCTTATTCCCCCTGGTATCAGGATATGTACCTACATGATAACATTAACCCACATGATCTATCCTCCACCCAACAACACATATTCATCTTTTGAGCCACCTATTTCACCATCCTTGATGACAACTTATCTCAAAAAAGTCTTGATGGTACCCTTTTGAGGTGTCTCAATTTGGGAGAAGCCCAAATTGTCTTACATGAGGTGCATGAAGGTATCTGTGGTGTACACTCTAGTGGACCTACCCTAGCAAAGATGATCTTGAGAATAGGATACTATTAGCAAACACTGGACCAAGATGCTCACCAGTTTGTTAAGAAATGCCTTCAATGTCATCAGCATGATGACTTAATTCATGCTCTTGTTGATAGTAAGGAATACTAAGAGGGGGGGTGAATCAGTATTTCACAAAACCACTTCTTAATAAGTTCATTAATCCAATTTCCAAAATTAATAATATGAAAGAAGAACAAGCACATGAACAACAACCATAAAGACATAACACATGAACACCAAGATTTTTATGTGGAAAACCAAAAAAGGGCAAAACCACGATGAGTGTTAGCTCATAATATATTATGATAGCACAATACCAGATTACAAGAAGGCTCACTGCCTTAGGGCTCATTGCCCAAAGAAATGCTCACTGAAATAAAGGCTCACTCCAAAAATAAGCTCACTATCTAGAGGAAGAAAGAAGAAGGAAGAATGACTCACTGTCAATTTGAACTGCTCAGATTGCATCTACACATTTATGGTTACAGCTGCAATGAAGCACATAAACATTGTCTCAAAACTCTTCATCTCTGATTGCTCTATTTCACTGCTCTACTTTTACATAGGAAGAAGATCTCTCTTCTTCTACTCTTATCGCCACAAAATCACCTTACTTTGCATGTCACACATATATATATCCCCCTGTTTGCCTCTTATCACTTAAATACCAAGTTTGATCCCATATATATATCCGCAACACTTAAAATCTTCATATTAGGTCAACCTAATAAGGTGTAGCATGTAGTCATACCTTAAGTAGCTTGTCAACCAAATTCATTCACCAAAAATTCATAATGGACCCAAATGATCATATATTAGTCTTCATATGGGTCAGCATTAATCATTTACTTACTTAGATTGATTGTTCAAACAATATAGCTTCTTCGCATATAGATCTTCCATGCATGTCGGCTTGTTCCTCATGAACATTCTTCATCAGTTCAGCTGTCACAACATAACTTCCATTGCGGATAAAAAAAATCATACTCAATATTCATCATTGATATCTTAGCATACCTTTAAAGCCATAGAACATAATAGTCAACTACTAAGAAATGCAGAGCTCAAAACCGTTGTCTTGTCATTGGGAAACACTGTCAAACTACAAGTTTGTAAAGAACATCTTGTAGGATGAGACCAAAATAACCTTAGATGCTACAACTCTGGATTTAGGCAGCCATGATATGTAACTTTCTTAATCTAGAATTGCAAGACAAAGTATGCATCTGCAGAGGAATGCGGACCCTAACTCTTTGGTACTATACACAGTCCCTAACTTAGGTTTGTCACAAATATGTGGCTAAATGGTGTTGTCATTGATGTCAACATATCCTTGTTGCCATTAGTGTCAACTGTATCATATTGTTGTCTATATAGAAGACCAAATTGTTGAGGATATTGAGAAAATTGAAGACAATCAATGCATGTAGATCATGTGGCTACATATAGGATTGTCAGAGGTTGCTCCAGTTAAGAATTGAGAAGTTTGCATGAAGATTTGAAGAAGCTATGGCCATCTGAATAGAACCGATTCCTACATTAATCAGGAAAGACAAAGTGATACGAAAGAGGTCCAGATTGCTCTGGTAATATAAGATTGTGATCTCTGAATCTGAAGTCATTTTTGGGAAGTTAGTCTCCATCATCAACTCCAGTGGTTTGTGGTTTGGAGGTCTGCAACCTATCCTTCCAGTCTGATAGTCATGGCAGAGTGTGTTCTTGAAGCTCTGGAGGAAGATTCAAATGTGTCTGGTGATATGGTTTAGAGTGAATGTTATTGGTGATTCCAATGTTCTTATGGAGCTCTCTGGATCGTGTAGCTACTATGTTGGAGGTCCGCATTCAAGTTTGAGCTTGTTGATTGAAGATTTCTTCTTTGAGGTTGATGTTCTTCCCAGTCTTGGCTAACCGGATGTTCCTAGCCTATTGCGGATGCCTTAAGAGATTTTTATGAAGTGTGGAGTGATTGTGAAAGTAGATTCAAGTCTTAGGTGTTCTTGCCTGACAATGTGATGATTCCCGTCATGTTTAGATGAAATTGTTGATCATTCTAAGGTTGATGAAGTGTATAAATACTTGTTGAAAAGTTATTGAAGATCATCCTTTTGCAAAATAGATAACATCTAAAGAAAGGATTAGGAACAAAGCAGAGAAGAAATGGAGTGAGAGAAGTATAGAGTGTGAAGAAGAGTTTGGGACAAAGCAAAAGTTCTTGAGCATTCATTGAAACTAAATTAGGCATGAAGTAGATGATATTTCTCAATTAATTCCTTCTAAATAAATTATGTAGGCAGTGAGCCTCTCTTTTGAGCAGTGAGCTTTGGGAAGTGCACCCAAAGGCATGTGCCTTCTCTTTTACTAAGTACTTTTAACAAGGTACACATTTTGTGGGTTAACCCCCACCATAGTTTTTCCCTTAACCGGGTTTCCACATCAAAATCTTGGTGTCAGGGGTGTTGATTATATTTCTACTCTTATGTTGTTGATTTATTCTTTAATGTTTACATCACTAATCTGATAATAAGATAATAAAGAAGGTTAAAGGTAGAAAAGATTTTATTGGACAACTGATTTACTCCCCCTCTCAGTTGTCCAGTTCCAACAATTGGTATCAGAGCTAGATCCTCTCATAAAAGCCTAACTGCTTGAGGAGATATAGGATGTCGACCTACAAGAAGGATAGTCCAAGATTTGATGGAATAAATTATTCTATTTGGAAAAATCATATGGAGTGCCATTTGCAATGCATGGGTGATGCCTATTGGGCAATAACTAGTATTAAGTATAAACCTTCAGAGAAAGGTCCCTCAACTCCTGATTAAGTCAAAGATGCTGAAAGTAATCTTCAAGGTAAAGAAACCTTGTTGAGTGCCCAGACTGATTCAGAAATGACAAATGTCTTTGGTCTAAAAATTACTTATAAAATCTAGAAAAAGTTAGAGTATCTGTATGAAGGTGATAAATATGTCAAATGTGCAAAGCTGCAAAATCTGAGAGGAAAATTTGAAACTATGAGGATGGGCAAAGATGAAAAAATCATAATCTACATGCAAAAGATTAATGAACTTGTGTGTGGCATCCGGTGTGCTGGTGAAACTTTGGAAGAATCTGAAATTATGTCAAAAGTACTCAGATATTTACCAGATTCATACAAACATAAGGTTGCAACTATAGAAGAAATTAGGACAGTCTCAGAGGTCACAAGAGATCATCTGGTTGGCAAAATTTCATCTTTCAAATTAAGTGAGTTTGGTGATTCTCTTCCGAAGTCTAAATTTTCATTTAAGGCCAATGTGTATGGAAAACAAAGATATGATCCAGGTGAAAGCTCTTCTGCAAGATCAAACAGATTTGTGAAGACAAGAAAGGATCTTTAAGATGTTGAAATAGAAACAATTGATCTTGAAGCTCTTATTTCCAAAAGAATGCCTATAGGATCTAGTAAGTATGAAGGAAAACTACCACTCAAATATTTTGCTTGTAATAAAATTGATCATTTTTCCTCAAGATGTCTAGAAAGGTTTTCAAAACCAAACCCTAATAGGTATAAAAGTCAGAAGAAATGTTACTATGTCCAAGAAAATGGAGAAGAAGGGGTAACAGATGATGAATCTGATCATGGAGGCTCCTCTAAAAATGATTGGGTGTTTATTGCTATCAAAGAAGAAGATCCGGTGTTTACTGAATCTGCTAGCTATGAAAATATGGAAAGTGCCTTGGCTGCTCAGGTTATTGAAAAGGATGAATGGGTGATTGATAGTGGATGTTGTCATCATATGACTGGTGACAAGAGTAAGTTTGTGAATTTTAACAACTATGGAGGACTTGTGAAATTTTGAGACAACTCAGCTGGTAGAATCTGTGGTAGTGGATCCATCTCTTTTGATGGAAAGAATAGCACTAATGATGTTTTGTATGTGGAAGGACTGAAACATAATCTTCTTAGTGTTGGATAGTTTATTAACAAGGGTTATGATCTTCAGTTCAAGGAGGGAAAATGCAGAATCTTGAAAAGTTCTAGAGTTGAAATTGCATCCAGTACTCAAACTAGAGGTAACATCTTTCACTTTAAGTAGTTCTAGGAAAATTTGTTTGATTGATTAGATAGATCAAAGTTGGCTATGGCATAGGAGGATGTGTCATGTGAATTTTGACAGCATTGTCAAGATAAGTTCCACTCAAGTTGTAAGAGAGCTTCCAAGACTTGTGAAACCTAATAACATATGTAGAGAATGTCAATTGGGTAAACAGAACAAAATTTCATTCAAGAGTAAGGAACAAGGTTAAAATGAGAGATTGGAACTGGTTCATACTAATCGCTATGGTCCTGCTAGAATTAAGAGTGTGCAAGGATACAGATATTTCATGTTGCTGATTGATGATTACTCCCAGATAATGTGGGTAACTTTTCTGAGAGAAAAATTAGAAGCCCTTGACAAGTTTAAGGTGTTCAAGATGATGGTTGAAAATGACATTGGTGGGAAATTAAAGTGTCTGAGATCTTATAGAGGTGGAGAATTCACCTCTGGTGAGTTTGATACTTTCTGTGAAAAGCATGGAATAAGAAGACAGTTATCTACTCCTAGGACTCCTCAGCAAAATGGATTTTTGGAAAGAAAAAACCAGACCATTTAAGAAGCCACCAAAACCATGATGATGGAAACAATCCTTAAGTTTATTGGAGAGAAGCTATGAGTACTACTATCTACACTCTCAACTGGGTACAGATCAAAGGAAATTCTGGTAAGACTCCCTATGAAATTTGGTTTGGTCATCCTCCTACTATGAGATACTTTAGAGTCTTTGGTAGTAAATGTTATATCAAAAGAGATGAGGCTTTAGGAAAGTTTGAGGGAAGAAGTGATGAAGGAATATTTTTGGGATACTCAACTCAAAGTAAGGCCTACTAGTGCTTCAATAAAAGATTGAGGAAGATTGTTGAAAGTGTGAATGTTAAAGTTGATGAAAGCAAAGGACATTCCAGGGACTCCAGATATGATTTAGATGATCAAGATGAAAGTCAAAATCAAGGAAGGCAAACTCAAGTTTAGACCCAAATTTAGTTTGAAATGGTAACTCCAGAGGTTAATACAGATGATGAGGAACAAGTTCAAGAAGCATAAGATCCAACAATCTCCAAAACTCCCAGGTATGTAAGGTTAAATCATCTTGAAGATCAGATCATAGGAGATAAGAGTAAATGTATTTGAACTAGGAGAAAAATGTCTGAAGATCAAGAAGAGATTTGTTTGATTTCAAGGATTGAGCCTAAATCAGTAAATGAAGCCTACAATAATGAAAACTGGGTTAAAGTAATGGAAGAGGAATTGATGCAAATTGAAAAGAATCACACATGGGATCTAGTTCCTAGACCTAAGGACAAAAATGTGATTGGAACCAAATGGGTCTTCCAGAATAAACTGAATGAAGATGGCAAAGTTGTAAGGAATAAGGCAAGGTTGGTATGCAAAGGCTACTCCCAAGTGGAAGGAATTGATTTTGAAGAAACTTTTGCTTCAGTAGAAAGGATAGAGGCAGTTAGATTGTTTCTTGCATTTGTTACCTTCAAAGATTTTAAAGTATATCAAATGGATGTGAAATTAGTATTTCTAAATGGAGATTTAGATAAGAAGTCTAGACATTGAGCAACCAGAAGGATTTCAGTTGTCTGATCAAGAAGATATGGTTTGTAGATTGAGAAAAGCCTTGTATGGACTCAAGCAAGCTCCAAGAGCCTAGTATGCTAGATTGGATAAGCATTTGCTTAAGCTAGGATTTAACAAAGGTACTACTAACAGTAATCTCTACTTTAAGATTGATCACAAGGACATTCTAAATTTTGAGGTCTTTGTTGATGATATCATTTTTGGTGGAAATGAATGCATGTGTAAAGCATTTGTTGATCAGATGAAAAGTGAGTTTGAGATATCAATGTTTGGTGAAATAAATTTCTTCCTAGGTCTACAAATTGTTTAATCAAATAAAGGTATCTTCATATCTCAATCCAAGTATGTAAAAGAATTGTTAAAGAAGTTTGGAATGAAAGACTCAAAGCCAGTAGGTACACCTACGGTAACTAGATGCAAGCTAAGAAAAGATGATGAATCTCCCAACGTAAATCAAAAAAGATATAGATCAATGATTGGAGGATTGCTTTATCTAACCAAGACCAAACCTAACATCATGAATGCAGTTGGACTTGTTGCCAAATTTCAAGTTGATCCAAAAGAATCCCATGTTATGACAGTCAAAAGAATTTTCAGATATCTCAAAGGGACAACTGATTATGGACTATGGTATCCAAAGGACAATAACTTCACTCTTCATGCTTATATAGATGCTGATTAGGTAGGAGATGTGGATGACAGAAAAAGTAATAGTGGTGGTGCATTCTTCTTGGGGAGAAGATTGGTCTCTTGGATAAACAAAAAACAACAAGCAATATCTTTGTCTACTGTAGAGCAGAATACACAGTAGCAAAAAGTAATTGCACTCAAGTTTTGTGGATGAAGCAAATGATGAAGGACATCAGAATTGTGTTTGAGGAGCCAGTGAAAATTTTCTATGATAATTCTAGTGCAATAAGCATCTCAAAGAATTTGGTATTGCATTCAAAGACAAAACATATATCTATCAAGTTTCATTTCTTGAGAGAGAAAGTAAATGAGAATGAAGTCAAGTTGGAGTTTGTGCCTTCCAAAGATCAGATTATAGATATCTTCACTAAGCCTCTTCCCAAGGATACGTTTTAGTATCTCAGAGAGAAGTTATGGGTTATTACCTCTCCTATGTAGAACTAAGATGCACAAAGGTGCATCAGTATGGTGGAATTCACACTCATATCTTGTGATCTAGATTGATGTTAAGAAGGTACTACTCAAAGGGGGAGTAGTCAATATGCAACTTTGGGATCAGTCTAAAGCAAAAAGGGAGAAAAGATAGCAAATATGTGCCCTTCGCCATTGATGTCAAAAGGGGGAGAGAAGTCATGTGAAAAACTAGTTGCTGATGAAAGGGGGAGCAGTAAAGAAATTAGTTTCAGGTGTGATAAGAGGAAGGGGGAGAAGTTCTTGTCTTGATGTTGAACTCTATTTTTCACACCATATGTTGCCATCAATGACAAAGGGGGAGATTGTTTCAAATATGTGCCTAAATGGTGTTGTCATTGATGTCAACATATCCTTGTTGCCATTAGTGTCAATTGTATCCTATTGTTGTCTGTACAGAAGACTAGATTGTTGAGTATATTGAGAAAATTAAAGACAATCAATGCATGCGGATCATGTGGCTATGTATAGGATTGTCAAAGGTTGCTCTAGTTAAGAATTGAGAAGTCTGCATGAAGATTTGAAGAAGCTATGGCCATCTGGGTAGAACCAGTTCCTATAATAATCAGGAAAGATAGAGTGATAGGAACGAGGTTCAGATTGCTCTGGTAATATAAGATTGTGATCTACAAATTTGAAGGCATTTTTGGGAAGTCAGTGTGCATCATCAACTCTAGTGGTTCGTGGTTTGGAGGTTTGCAACCTATCCTTCCAGTCTGACAATCATGACAGAGTGTGTTCTTGAGGTTCCGGAGGAAGATTCAAATGTGTTTGGTGATATGGTTTAGAGTGAATGTTATTGGTGATTCCAATGTGTTTGTGGAGGTGTCTAGATCATGTAGCTACTATGTTGGAGGTCCGCATTGAAGTTTGAACTTGTTGATTGAAGATTTCTTCTTTGAGGTTGATTTGCTTCCCAGTCTTGGTCAACCGGATGTTCCTAGCATGTTGTGGATGGCTTAAGAGATTTTTATGAAGTGTGGAGTGATTGTAAAAGTAGATTCAAGTCTCAGTTGTGCTTGCCCAACAATGTGATGATTCACGTCAAGTTTAGCTGACATTGTTGATCATTCTAAGGTTGATGAAGTGTATAAATACTTGTTGAAAAGTTATTGAAGATCATCCTTGTGGAAAATAGATAACATCCAAAGAAAGGATCAAGGATAGAGCAGAGAAGAAATGGAGTGAGAGAAGTATAGAGTGTGAAGAAGAGTTTGCGACAAAGCAAAAGTTCTTGAGCATTCATTGAAACTAAATCAGGCATGAAGTAGATTCTATTTCTCAGTTAATTCCTTCTAAATAAATTATGTAAGCAGTGAGCCCCTCTTTTGAGTAGTGAACTCTGGGTTTCCACATTAAAATATTGGTGTCAAGTGTGTTGATTATATTTCTGCTCTTATGTTGTTAATTTATTCTTTAATGTTTACATCACTACTATGATAATAAGATAATAAAGATGGTTAAAGGAAGAAAAGATTGTGTGGGACAACTGATTCACCCCCCCTCTTAGTTGTCTAGTTCAAACAAGGTTTACTTACCAGACTTATAAGAATCATGGTATGTCTTTCAGAGATCTTCAAAACTTCAAAACTTAGATATCCCACTTTCAAGCAACTGCAAACAACATACTTGAACTGCATTTGATTGTCTTCTATTGCGGTGACATACTGACCTGAATATTGTCATTTGCTTTGTACTACCCATACTTAGTCATTTTAGCCTTCGGGACCAAAATCCTTGCATGCCTTGTTGCCAAATCCATTTGGTCTACCAAAGTAAAGTCTCTTTTCCTTGTTGCCATCAATGACAACACTCAATTAGTCAACAGAGAAATATCTCTTGCCAACAATCTCCCCCTTTGGCATTGATGGCAACATTCAATGAAAAATGTTTGTGTTGCTCCCCCTTACTCTGTACACTCTATTTTTCTATTCTTATTTAGATGTATGCTTATTTTTCACTAGTTTTCCTCTCCCCCTTTGACATCAATGGAAAAGGTGTGTGTATAA
Source organism: Cunninghamia lanceolata (assembly GCA_027924645.1). Classification (NCBI taxonomy): domain Eukaryota; kingdom Viridiplantae; phylum Streptophyta; class Pinopsida; order Cupressales; family Cupressaceae; genus Cunninghamia; species Cunninghamia lanceolata. The sequence continues at coordinate 6,656,693 of BSBN01001807.1, forward strand.
GCAAAATTATGTCAAAAATACTTCAAAATTGTCATATTCTACCACATATATATAGGTACACATTTCCATCTCAATTTGTTGTTGAAGGTAGAATATCATTATAGATAGTCTTTATTAGAGATACCTCTCCATTCCACCTATTCCTTGCACTCTCTAGAATATGGATGTGGCCATTTATGAGAAAAACTAACTTTTTTGTCTTCTGCACATCTGAGGGTGTATCAATTAATGCTTGTGATTTCAAGGCTTCTTATATTAGATTAGTCATGGAATCAATTTTTGGAGTTATCAGCCCCCTTAGCTAGCACAATCTATGTTTGACTTCTTCCCTTTTCTTCATCAGAGTGTTCAAATAATTGTGAAGAATTGCAACTTGTGTTTCTTTGGTATTTATTATCTCAACTACCAGATTATATGTCTTGGAGATATTAAGTAGTTTGAGTTCCATATCCTTGATTTTATCTTCTAATTCATTTGTAACTTCTGGTAAAGCCAAGCAAAATTTGTATATTTTATAGGCTTCTTCAATGGCACTCTGTATTCCTTTTATTCCATTTTCTAATAGAGTTTTACCTTTTGCTATCATAGTCTTTAACTCAACCAATCTATTCTCATCAAACTCTTTTCTAACTTTTGCTTCTACAAATTTTTCAAAAGATTAAAAATGTGTACTTATAGAGTTTAATAGACCTTTGAGTTGATCAACAGAGGATAATGAGGTATCCTTTTGAAATGTCAGCATCATCTTATCCAAAATGTTGGATGCATCAATGATTAATTTACTATCTTGGATATGTGATTTAAGCATTTCTTCATGTGCTTTGGCTTGAACAATTGATCCTAGCTTAAATTTCTACACAGGTGACATAGAGGCTAAATTAATTAGTCCTTGAAGAAGTTCAAACTCATCCAAATCTTGTTGACTCTTAGAATCAACTAAGACAACTGTAGTGTCTCTTGGTCTATCAAATACTTCTTCTTGACTTTGCTCTGGAGGATCCATGTCTATAATCTCTTGCTGATCAATGTTTTTCTCTAGTGCAGGGCTCCTTATCTATTCTTTATTCTTTTCAACATCAGACTGTTGCACAGGAGGAAGATTAGTTTCAGATTTGCCTTGATTTTTCATATTCAATGTATCAATGTTAGGGGCTTGATCATTCTTATCTGGTCCTTGATCCTGGCTTATCCCCAGTATAGATGTATCTCCATCATTTGCTCCTTCATTATCATAAATGATAGGGAGATTAAATTCCTTCAATGTGTTCAGAATGATTTCTTTAGATTCCTTTACCACCCTTTCAATATCTCCGCTCATAAGAGCATTCATCTTCTTTTTGTCCTGAATTTGTTATGAAGTGCTTTGGAGATTTTCACCTTTTCCTGAAGAGTGATTTTCAGACATAGTTTTATTAATGAGTGTTCTCTAATCTCAACATCCTTTTCCATAGCCACTTCATTTCTTGCACTCATTATACTTGCCAAGCTATGTGGAAGATCAGTAATTATGTCAATTAAGGCCTTGTTGTAGATGTTTAGGTATTCTACAACAGCAGACTCAATGATCTTCTTATCCAGATCATTATACTCATCATACAATTGTACAATGGGTTTCTGATTACCATCAACTATTATGGCTTTTAGTACATATTCTAAAGATATATTATCTTCTTTAGTTTGAGGTACATCTTGCTTTTTCCCTTTCTTAGGTTTACCCTTACCAAAGGATTTCTTCTTGCTAGTTCTAGAGGTTTTGATAGTTTCAGATTTCATTTTCTTTACTTCTTCATCTGACTTTGTTTCTTCTTCATCAACTACAATGCTTACAAGCATTCTTTTAGCCTTGGTTTTCTTTCTTTTGTGACTGGTGGTAGGAGTTACCACACTTGCAGATGGTGTGGGATTGGAGGGAATAGATGCAGGTTCTTCAGAGGTAGATCCTCTAGTTCTCCTTCTTGATACCTTTGGTTTTTCTAGTTTACCTTTGGGTTATTCTGGAGCTCCAATTGATTCACTTTTTCTCTTTTCTTTTGGCTCATTTTCAGCTTGTGCTTTTTCCCTTGCCTTTGCCACTTGTTCTTTTGTGAACCCTTGTCTCAGGGTGAAATCTTCTACCACTTTCTGCATTTTCTTGGATATTTTAGGTTTTCTTACTTCAACATGAACTTTAGCATATAGTTCCTCATAAGTCCCATATCTTTCTTCTTTGGGATCTTTGGGTTTACTTAGCATATGTTGAGCATAATTTTACAATATCCCTCCATCTACCTCATATCCCATAGGCATAACCCAAACCATTCTGGGATCAACAACCTTCATCAAGCATTGATCTTTTGTTACAATAAAATAGATAGTATCCTTGTATTTTTCAACAACTATTCTAGGGATTCTTTCCCTAGATTGCATTGACTTTTGGAAGTTTTTGAAATAGCCCCATAGGACTAAATTTTGTGCATTGATATTGCCTATGCTATTCAACTAATTTCTAATCTGAACTACAACTAGTTTGTCTCTAGTCCAAAAATAGTTCTTTATGCCAGGTAACTCTTACATGAAATAGAAGAATAGACATATGATCAACGTACCAAATTTGAAGGGATATTTGCTCTCTTTTGTCTTCCTCAGGTTCTCCATCACTTGTTATCAGAGCAATTCACAGATATCATAGTCTGCATTCTCCTTGATCATCTGAAAAGCAGTGTATATGGCTATGCCTGAAACAAAATTTTCCTAGTTGGTGAAATATACTTTGTAGCCTAGTACCATGGATGCAAATCTTACAGCATGGTCTTCAATATCATTAATTGTTAAAGCCCTCTTATCAAAATTTTCTCTGGTGACTGTCATTACTGTATCATTCTTTACTACTTTCAACAATCATATTGATCCGATGGAGCTTAATCCAGTTATTTCCCTTATAGCATCTTTTGTAATCTTAAAAGGTCTATCAAGCAACATAAATTCATCATGAACCCTGCTCAATACATATCGGACCCATTCATCCTTTGCAAAGGTTAGGAAGTCCACGTACTGAATGAATTTTTTTTCTTCCAATGCTTTATATTCTCCCTTTAGATCGAGATTCTTATTACTCAAGTGTTTCAAGTATAGATCAGAAAACCTGCTATCAAGAAATTTTGCTAGGGCAACATGAATATATGCCCTAACATCCTCTGCATACATAACTCCATGTGGAACATCTAAAAATGCACCCATTTGATCGACTTTGATTGATTTGAATGGATGTTTCTTGAATTTTGGTTGAGGTCTCTCAGTGATATCCACTACTTGTGGTGTTGCCATTTCTATGAATAATCAAGCAAATTTGAGAAAAGTTTTCAAACAAAAAATACCTCTTTGGTCAGATTAGGGTTGAACTCGATCTTGCCTTGAAATTCTTTGGAGAACACTGTAGTCATTTTTGAATTTGATTTGGTTTGTCTTAGACACTTTAGAGCTTAGAATACAAAATGATTTTTCCTTTGGATACAACTCCTTTTAACCTTTGCATGTTGAAACCTAAATGTCATTAATGTTATTTTTCAAAAAGTTGTCAAACACTTTTCTAACACTCAGTCAATCCAAATTGCTCTGCAATCCTTCACATTGGGTCTTCTTCTACCAGAATTTCTTTTAGAAGTTTTCTCATAAGATTCTTCACAACATACCTTAGTACCAGATTCTAGTACTAATTTTCTAGCTAGGGGTTTTGGATTTTCAACACGGCCCCCCCTAAGCTAGAGCTCCCAATTTACTTCTCGAATGAAATATCTGTACCAGATGCTAGTGTGGATTCATTCTTTACTTCAATCACATCTTTCTTGATATAGATCTTGCTCATTTCTTTCTTAGTTTCAATCAGATCAACTTTTTCTTTTTCTTTATCATTGCTTTGTTCTATTTTCCTATCTTCAACATGGTAGTTTCTTTTTGCATTCTTGCTTCTACAAACTCTTGCAATATGTCCAAACCTATTGCAATTGTAGCATACCATATTCCTTTGTCCTTGATTCCTTCTATTGATTAGATTTGATCTGCATTGATTGGCCATATGTCCAAATCTATTACATACAAAACACTTTCCATTGAATGATGACTATTCCTTGCACTATAAGAACCATTCCTTACCAAATTTCTGTATTCATTTGATTTATTACAAATTTTTTTGGAATTGAAACATTGACTAGAGAATGATGGAACATTATGATTTATTCTACTTCTGCATTGAGTAGCTTTATGACCAAACTTATTGCAATTAAAACAGTGGCCATTGAAAGATGGATACCTTTAAGCGTTTGGTTGCTTGACCAAAGGTCTTCTAGGTCTTCTTCTTTGATTTCTGAACTGGTTCCCTTTGTGTTTATTTAACTCAGTGTTTGCTTGACAAGATTTTGAGCTTTCACCTTTCTCAAATCTCAAGCCTTGCTTATCATCAGAACTCTTTTGACCAGAAATCATCTCATCAAGCTTTGCAGAACTTATCTTGAACTTTTCGTCATAGCTCTTGGGTTTTTTCAAGTCTACTTTTAGACTCACAATTTATTTTTCAAGTTTGACATAATCTTCTAACTTGCTTTTTACTATTAGATTTAGATCTTCTATGCTTTTGCTCTTTCTATAACTTCCACTTCCAAATCATTTAGGGTTTCATTTGCTGATATCAATTGATCACTAACCTCTTTGTATTTTTCTTTAAATTTCTTAACTTGTTCTTTTAACTTTAAAATGCATTCATCAACTTCTTGTATGTTATCCTTTAGATCCCTAACTTCTACTTCAAACTTTTCAGGATCAATAAGAGTTGCTTCCAGTTCAACATTGATTGTGAAATTTCCAAATCTCTTGGCTGCCATGAGTGAACTCTCCTAGATCTTCCTCAAGATGTTAGGCTTCTTCCAAGGAACCTTTCTCTAATACCAATTGTTGATAGTAAGGAATACTAAGAGGGGGCTAAATCAGTATTCCACAAAACCATTTCCTAACAAGTTTATTAATCCAATTTCCAAAATTAATAATATGAAAGAAGAATAAGCATAAGAACAACAACCATAAAGACATAACATGTGAACACTAGGATTTTTACGTGGAAAACCCCAAAAGGGAAAAACCACGTTGAGTGTTAGCTCACAATATATTATGATAGCACAATAACAAATTACAACAAGGCTCACTGCCTTAGGGCTCACTGCCCAAAGAAATGTTCATTGGAAGAAAGGCTCACTGCCTAGAGAAAGAAAGAAGGAAGAATGGCTCACTACCAAGTTGAGCAGCTCAGATTGCATCTACACATGCATGGTTACAGCTCTAATGAAGCACAAAAAAATTATCTCAGAACTCTTCATCTCTGACTGCTCTGTTTCACTACTTTGCTTTTACATAGGAACAAGATCTCTCTTCTTCTGCTCTTATCACTTCCACAAAATCACCTTACTTTGCATATCACACATATATATATCCTCAATCACCTCTTATCACTTAAACACCAAGTTTGATTCCATATATATATATTCGCAACACTTAAAATCTTCATATTAGGCCAGCTTAATAAGGTGTAGCATGTAGTCATACCTTAAGTAGCTTGTCGGCCAAATTCATTCACCACAAATTTACAGTGGACCCAAACAATCATATATTAGTCTTCATATGGGTTGGCATTAATCATTCAATTACTTAGATTGATTGTTCAAACAACATAGCTTCTCCACATATAGATCTGCCATGCTTGTCAGCTAGTTCCTCATGAACATACTTGATCAGTTTAGCTATCACAACATAACTTCCACTGTGGATAAAAAAAAATCATATTCAATATTCATCATTGATCTCTTAGCATACCTTCTAATCCATAGATCATAATAATCAACTTCTGTGAAATGCAGAGCTTAAAAGTGTTGTCCTATCACTGGGAAACACTATCAAACCGCAAGCCGATAAAGAACATCTTGTAGGATGAGACCAAAATAACTTTAGATGCTACAACTTTGGATTTAGGCAGCTATGATATGTAACTTTCTTAATTCAGAACTGCAAGACAAAGTATACATCTGCAGAGGAATGCGGACCCTAACTCTTTGGTACTATACATAGTCCTTGACTTAGGTTTACTTACCAGACTTAGCAAAATCATGGTATGTCTTTCAGAGATCTTCATAACTTGTAAACTTGGATATCCCACATTTAAGCAACTATAAACAACATACTTGAACCACACTTGATGATCTTCTATTGTGGTGACATACTGACTTGATCTCTGTCATTTGCTCTGTACTACCCATACTTAGTCATTTTAGCCTTTTAGACCAAAATCCTTGCATGCCTTGTTACCAAATCCATTTGGTCTACCAGAGTAAAGTCTCTTTTCCTTGTTTCCATCAATGACAACACTCCATTAGTCAACAGAGCAATGTCTCTTGCCAACAACTCCATCTCAAGAATTGCAACCTATCACTACTCCTTGGCCCTTTTCATAATGGGGCCTCCACCTCATCAGTAAAATCCATCCATCTTCCTCCAATGTCCATAAATCTATTATTACCACCATTGAATACTTCACAAAGTGGGTTTAGGCAATTCCACTCACATCTATCACCAACAAACAAATACCCAAGTTGATCCTGCATTATGTCATATGCCAGTATGGTATACCCCTCACCATCATTACTAAAAATGGGAAACCTTTAAGAACCAAGAACTTCACATCCTTTGTAAAAAAATCTACATCAAACACTATTTTTCCTCCTCATATTACCCCCAAGGTAATGGTCAAGCTGAATCTCCAAACAAAACCATCCAAAAAATCCTAAAGAAAATAGTGAATGAAGTTGATCGTGACTGGCACCTCCAACTTAACCCCACCCTTTGGGCATACCGCACAAGCATTCATACCCCATAGGAGCCACACTAAATTCCCTTGGCTTTGGCTCTAAAGAAATTTTACCAATCGAGGTTGAGATCCCCTCCTTAAGAATATCTTCATAAAATTTCATTAACAGGGAGAAGTATCGGGTTACATGACTACCTGAGCTAGAACTCCTAGGTGAAAGGCATGTCAATGCTCTCAATCACTTGCAAGCATATCAAAATTGCATTTGTTGTAGCTATATAACAAGAATATAAAGACTTGTCACTTTGAAATGGGTGACCTTGTACTAATGAAAAATCAAAGGAACTTCCAAGACCATGACAAAAAAGGTAAATTTGAACTAAATTAGCTACGACCATTTGTTATAACAGCTAGCTATGGATCAAGAGATTATCAACTAGCAACGCCTAAGGGACAACCTCTAGATGATCCTATGAATAGATCATGCATCTCAAGAAATTTTATGCTTGACCCATCAGATATCCCAAAAGTAAAAAAAAAAAAAAAAAAATTGAGTGTAATAAAGTTGTCCAATGGTGAAAACCACTTTAGTGGCACCTTGGATAAGTACCATGATGAAAACATGTCCCAAGCACCTTGAGTAGTGGCCTTATCTACCATCTATTAAGTTCTTGTTTACCCACTTCATACTCCATCATTTTATATCCATATCCTATCATGGCTTGATCTTGTATCTCCATTTCCCTCCCATTATCATTCCATGCCAGTGGTAAAATCCCCAAGTTTAGATAAGAATTAGATCTTCGTATGCATGCTATGGATCATTATAGAGTTTTGTCTCATTCATCTCTTGTACATACACTATATCCAAAAATACCAAAAAATTTAGAAAATCTCCAAAAATACAAAAAAAAATCAGAAAACCTCCAAAAATACCCAAAAAAATAGAAAACCTCCAAAAAAACCAAAAAAATCACAAAACCTCCAAAAATACCAAAAAAAATTAGAAAACCATCAAAATACCAAGCAACAAATCTATTGTGTCTCGATCAAGGACTAAAGACAATCAAACTAAGCAAAAAACACATGCAAAAACAACATACCACAATGTCAATCATACACATTAGATCAAATCTCCAAAGACCACATAACCATCATATCTTGTGCCCATCCTGTAGCATATATCATCACAACCTATGCCTTAGGATATATCATTGTTGCAATAGGCATAGCCTAATCAAATTCAATGTACATTCTTGGCAAGAGATTCAATGGTTCTTGGTTCATCTATCATTTGGTCTTTTGTTTTGATTTATCTTTTTATACCCCTTCTACACTTACCCAAGAACCACCTTGATCTTCCATATCTTGGTGTGTCATTGGATGGTATAGAATGGCACAAGAGTCATTTGATGTTATATGTTGTGTTTTTTGGATGTTCTTATTACTCCAACTAGTATTCATATCTTGTGTGTGTTAGAATAGCTTTTTTCATAGCATCAGTCCTTTCCATCTAAGGATTATACCTTTTGTGCACTAGGACTTCAATGCTCTAAGTCTCTTTCCCCACACGTCTAGACAAGGTTGTACTACGTTGGGCATGTGTAAGCACACCCTCTTGTTTGAATGTCAAGTCCATGCAAATTTGGATATACATCATCACCTTGGTCTCCTATACCTTGGTGAAAAATATCCTTTTTGCTATATTAAAACTTAGGATTGCTCTAAAAGATACCAGCATAATCCCAACCCTTATCTATCCTATCATACTCACCCAACCCTATCAAGATCCATATCCACCCATAATGCTTCCACCTTTGGCTTTACATTAATAAAGATGGAAATTCATCCTAATCCACTTCCCACCCCCAACAAGTGTGTTCATGATTCTTCCTAACTAATTTTCCATCCACTTTCCTCCCCCCAAAAAGCGTGTTCATGACACTTCCTAACTAATTTTCCATCCACTTCCCCACCAACAAGCATGTTCATGATGCTTCCTAACTAAATTTTCATCAACTTCCCCCCCCCCCCCCCCCCAACAAGCATGTTCATGATGATTGCCAATTAATTTTCCATCCATTTTCCCCCTCCTAGAAAGCGTGTTCATATTTATTCCCAGTCATTCCCCCAACTAACCCCCATTCCCAATCCATCTAATTATCCCTCACCTGCATAATGACTCTTTGTATCATGACCTACAAATCAATCATCAACATCACGATCATCCATTTCATACACCTACATCAACACATCAGTACCACATCATTTTGATCATCTAATCATCATATCATTTGCATTACCATCCATATAACCACATTCACATCATAATTGCATAAACATATGACTTAAACACACAATATGAATTATACACACATGCAAACTAAATGCAACAGAGTTCTCACCAATTATCTCCCACTCACCACTCTGCATCATAACCATTCCACAACCTAAAAAGATTGAATCCTTTTTTTCATAAGCACACTAAAGTCTCATCTCTTATAAATATAAGCTATACATTTGGCATTAAGGTGAAATTAAAGAACTTTAACTGGATTAAATCTTGATCTAGTGTACAAAGCAAGAAATTAAGAGGATTCAATCTTGCATTTCATCCATAACACCTCACCATATATCACATAATCATAGCTATATCATCTATATCATCATAACATATGCATAAACCATCCACACAAAAAAATCACATAACATAGTCACCTATACATCACATACAATAAATGCATCCATAACATTATCCATCACACATCCATCAAATACATCTATACAACACATGTGTGCATGTCAGATAAATGTAATGGAATTGATTTTTTAGTAAATCCCCTAGAAGGTAGAAAATGAGATTGTTAACTATTTCATTGTGTACATCTGCATGTTACACCTCATAATACACCATCACATAAACATAACATCATCATAATCCATTCATCACAAAGCATACATTATGTAATCCGCCTCATAATTCATCGCAAAACATCCATAAACATGTCCTCATATAATCCACATCGTATTCCACATAGTAATCCATTCATAATTCATGCATAAACACATAAACAAAAATCCAACATCCATAACATAATATATGCATCCATAACATGATCCATGTATCCATAACATAATCCATATATCCATAACATGATTTATAACATAAACCGTAACATAAACCATAACATAATCCATCACATGTCCGTCATATTTAGCATCCATACATGACATAAATCTTATACTAAAATAACATCCAACATATACATCATAATGTAGACCGCCCACAAAATACTCATTGCATATATAAATCAAAGTTTGTCATGATAAAAAATGTACCTGAAGGCTTAGTACATCAATGTATGATACATAATGCAAAACACCACTATGTTGTACTATCACCAGACTCTACTAGAACTTGAGGTGCTGGTGTTGATGGACCTGTCCCTGTAGCCTATGGTGGAACTAATAGCGCCTATCTTGGTAGAGGCATCACTCGAGGTGGTGGAATGGCCCTATAACTGAATGTGTCCTCATCCTCCCTAACCTGCTAGCCCTCGACCGGGTCTATACACTAAAACTGGGTTATCTTTGATCTGTAGACATCACTGATGATATAGGGTGTGATAATGTTGAGCTCTCTGCAAAGCCTCTAATAGCTCACCCTACACTCGAACCCAAATGCCACCACATATCAGACAACCTAGTTCCTACTAATCCTCACTATGTTGTATCTTTCTCTAGATAGAGTCGTGCCTCCTACTGCTCGACCCACTACTACAACACTTTGGTTTTATCCCTCTTTGCAATAGAAATATCCTACTTCTGGATAATGTGGTCTAGCTCTACTCCATCTACCCCACCTCCTCCTATTTCTATCAACTCAGTAATCTACCCCTAGGTGGCCCTCAACTCTCACTATAACGTGTCCACCTTTTCCTCCATGACATCTCATTCTACCTCACTCATATCTCGCTCTACCTGTATGGTGGCCAACTCATCAATCATGCTCCTAATCTCCACCCATAATATATCAGCATCAACATCCTCCCCATCCTTCCTCCCCCTGCTACTGCCTCCACTCTTTGATGTACCCACTATCCCCCAATAGCTCCACCAGTCCCAGAAACTCCACCATCCCCACCATCTCCTCCATCCTCCATCCTCCTCCTCCCCCTCACTACTCTCTACCACTACCAGCTGGCTAATTGGAATCATCAACCTTGTGGCCTACTAATCCTACCACCATATGTCATAATCTGGGGTGGCCTCCACCTTTGGCTCTCCCTGTTTAAGGTTGAACTTTCAAAGTACATGCTTGAGCATGTACCAATCAATGATGTGCTCCGTATGACCCATCAGATACCTATCCTATCAAGTATAAGGTAGATGATCTCCATCATCAACCCATGGATCACACCCTCGCCATGTCCACAAAAAAATTATGTCAATCTCATCAAAAAATTGCTACTAGTATGTTAGAGCACCCAACTGATGATGTTGTAGAATCCCAGTGTAATTAAAGACAAATGGCTGCCCTGCCAACCTCACATATCCACATACCAACCAGATCATGTTAATATACTCCCAAGCCCAGACCTAAAGTAATGTGACACCACACCCTCGACTAGTTCCATATTGATATACTATAAAATGCATGTCATGGTGTTAGTGTGCTAACACGCACGACCCCTAGGCATACCTTGTGCCCTGCTCATACATCTTCTCTAGCACTACTCCCCATCCTATAGAGAATCTGCATGACCCCCTATCAGGCATCAACATTTCTCCAATCAAACCTGAGCATATATATAATGACAGCCCCTCCAAAGACTCCATAACAAAGACTATATTATCTTCATACTCCTCGCATCCATAGGTGGGATATCTAGTGTGAAAAATGCCTCAACACTACAACACCTCTCACCTAATCATACACAACTAACTCCCCATGAATGAGGATTCATAAGATCCTCCATACATCCTCATGGGTGATTGTCATCTCCCCCGTTAGTAGTAGAAACACACAACACTTGCTCTGCAACCTCTCCACTAACACTATCATCATGGCCCTATGGGCCCAAATCTTAGGCATATATGTAAGATGCCTCATATCAATTTGTTCCAAAAGCACAACATCTGTAGGTTCAAATTCCTCCCTCAAGGCCATTGGAGGTGGCCTCTGCTCCCTAGCCTCTGCTCCCTTGACTGAACTGGCAACAAATCCTCCTACATCCATCACACTACTTCATTAGCTTTTTGTGAAAAACTATGTAAAAGAACTAAATCCCTCTATGATAGCACTGAAAGGTGCGCAATCACTAACAAACCCCATGCAAGAACCGAAAGACACACATGCGCTAACACACCCTGTGCAAGCACCGAAAGGCACACAAGCGCTAACTGACATCTCGCATGCATTGAAATGGACACAAACACTAAGTGACCTAACACATGCACCAAAAATCCATGCAAGCACTAACATACTTCGCACAAATACCATTTAACATGTAACCACCAATCCACCTAACTCATGCACTAACAAAGTGCTAACCACTAGCCATTTTTCAAGCAATGTAAGCACTAATCTACCTCAAAGGTGCTAATCGAGATGAAGGTACTATTTGCCCCATTAGATGTGCTATGCATGACTTGATGGCATTATCCTATACTTTAGCGCATTTTCTACTCCTAACCTACCCATGCATTTATTATGTATTAATTACCCAAAACCTAAAATCCAAAGCATGAGATAGGACACATATCAACTCAGTAGCCTTTGAAGGTTGTCGGTACTCTCGAACTTGCTCTTCTTGATTCTTATGACATGGGATCTGGGCCATAGCTTCCACACTCTAATGCTCTCTTCTCTCTAACTCACTCAATCTTAGGTGTGGAAATGAGGAATATGGGCCCCCCATAGCCTCCTTATAGCCTCCACCTAAGCCCTAGCCCTAAATTTTTTATCCCCAAGCCTCATACCATATCTACTTTTCCCCGTTTCTTTCTCTTGTCACCCCATTTTTATCTTGCATCTCATTTTCACCACTATTTCCTTCTTTTTGAGAGTTCACTCAAAAAATTTATTTTTTCTGTCTGATCTCTAGAGGGGTCATATCCTACTTATTCTTTCCATTCCCTTTAGTTATTTGGGGGAAATTTTTAATTTTCTTTGATATGACACTACTCCTGCTCAGTTGTGATGCCACATCAAAGAGGGGAAAAATTTAGGCACCTAAAAATGACATACCTTACACCACCATTTTCCAACATCTTCATAACATCTCCTTCTATGCTAACTTATCCCCTTCCTCAAGATTAATTAAATAAACTATTTTATTTAATTAATTTATCTAATCCCCATTATCATTTACCCACAATTAATTAATTAAATTTTATTTAATTAATTACTCTCCTCAACCATTACCAAATATTAATTAAATAAATATTAGTTCATTTCTTTAATTAATTATCCCTCTTTGTTGTTAGCACAAATTAATTAAATAAAGTCCATTTATTTAATTAATTTAACCTTACCTATAGCCAAACCTTGGTTAATTAAGTAAATCTCATTTATTTATTTAACTAACCTATCCCATCAAATCGCTACAACCAAATTAATTAAATAAACCTTTATTTAATTAATTTGGATCACTAATTAACCCATCCACTAATTTCTTACAGCGAGATTAATTAAATTAATCCCTTATTTAAATAATCTAACCCTTCATTAACCCATCTCCCCATAATTAATTAAATAATCTACATTATTTAATTAATTAAGATCACATGTGTCTCTAGCTCACCCTTTCCAATTCATGCACTTGTCCCATCTCATCCCACTCACCCAGAAAATGAATTTTTAATTCATTTACATATCTCCATCTTCATAAATGCAAAATGCATATGCTTAAAAATGACACGACTCAGTCCAAATAAATATTCTTAATATTTATTTAAGTTTAATTCTTCTATCAATAAATAAATAAACAAATTTATTTATTCGATTCGCATTCCTCTAAAGTTAATTAAATATCAAAATATTTAATTACCTCTTCTAAAGTCAAAATTAAATAAAATCCTTTATTTAATTTAAATTCTTCTAAACAATTAAATTATTTAATTAAGTCATTTCTTCCTCCAAATTTAAATAAATAAATCAAATTTATTTAATTTCTCTCAATCTCTAAAAATAAAATACAATCAAATATTTTATTTATTCTTCTAATCATGCATCAACAATTAAATAAATTTATTTATTTAATTTGATTTCTTAACTTCTAATTCTTCAAATATCTTCCAAATCTTCTAAAAATAAGTCTTCTTCTTCATGCACACAAACTAAATAATTTATTATTTAATTTCTCTCAAATCATGCAAAAGCAAATCACAAGTTGAGTTAACTGACTCAATCAATCTTATTTTTATCAACTCTTAAATTAGAAAAAAACATTCTAATTTGTAAAAGCAAATCTTATCTTTACAAAAGAAAGTAGTTAACTCAAACAAAATAGCTTTTGTGTGACACTTGTCTTCTTTCTATTCATGCACATTCTCTCAACCGTTCTATACCGTTGATCTTCTTATGCTTTCTATATCGTTGATCTTCTCTCTCACAAGTTTATAAATTGAACCCTATTCTTCCATTTCATTCATCCAAGGTTTTGGTATTGTTACTCTATGCCCCCCAAGTCATTCCATTTGCTTGCGATCAACTCGATTACCATTTTACCAATACCATTATTGTGAAGCTCATCTTTATTGCAATAAACTATCATAGCCATTCCCACTTGACATCTTGGAATAGCAAGGAAGTGCACCTTCTGAGGGCATATTCATACACAAGATCATTTGCGATAGGTAATCAATGGAAGCCATGACGTAAAGAGGTTTGTTGAGGTATTGGTCATTATTTTAAATCTTCTTTATTTCTATATTTCATTGAGTTATGGGTATTATCGATGTCATTGATATTTATGCATTATTTCCCTTTTCATTGAGTTTTGGGTATTATTGATATTGATATATTGATTATTCATGTTTACTCCAATTTTCCCTTATGTGAAGCTCATCTTCATTGCAATAAACTATCATAGCCATTCCCACTTGACATCTTGGAATAGTAAGGAAGTGCACCTTTTGAGGGCATATTCATACACAAGATCATTTGTGATAGGCAATCAATGGAAGCCATGAGGTACAGAGGTTCGTTGAGGTGTTGTTCATTGTTTTAAATCTTCTTTATTTCTATATTTCATTGAGTTATGGGTATTATCGATGTCATTGATATTTATGCATAATTTCCCTTAACACAAAGCCTTCCCAAAACCAAATTCAAAATTCAAAAATATTGTGAGCCCTCCATCTTTGTTGATGAAATGCCATCCATTGATTTCACTATGAAATCTCATCCATTAGATCTCATCTTGGAATCCCAACCATTGATCTAAAATACTCCAAAAACCTAAAAATAAATAGCATCTCCAAACATTTTGACTCTAAGAAAGAAAAACAAAAGAAGACTAAGGATAAAGCTCTAAACTTATTCTCTCATAATCTTACCACCATCATAGCCAAATTATCCTCAAATCATTGCCAGTTTATTAACCTCATTATGTTGGTTCATATTTGAGCAATCCACATTCAATTAGTATTGGGTAAACAACAATTGCATTCATCAATATAACATCACTATGTTTGTAAACATAATATAAGGTTAAGAAAGTTTTAATATGTATATTCACATCTTAATTACCACTAAATAGATGGGTAAGTGCATGGAAATGGGATACAAATTAGTGCCCAGCCTTGAGATTTATCAGCAAAATAGGTTTACATTATGAAAGGTATAAACCATACATGTTTTAACATGTATGCATTTTTAATTCCTAGAATTCAAAATATATATGATCCTTTCCCATTTAGGCTTGTATTTAGAAGCCTAAAGGTTGGACATCTATTATGGCTCCTAAATTTGTATTTTTAACATAAAACAACTCAAGTTCAAACTTCAACCTCATCAAGTTTACATGTTTTACAATAAAATTTTACAAAACCACAACCAAAATAAAGAGATACTTCTTATCTTTCTAGCCTTACATTTTTTGTAATATTTTGAGTAAGTTAAGGTATTTATTTTTATTTTATTTCAAGAGTGTATCTATATTCCTTCAGTACATATGTATTGACTTTTTTTAATAACTTTTGACTCGATTATCCAAATTTGAAAAAAAATTATATAGGATTCTTCTACACTTCATTCTAGATGCATTCAATAAGCTAAATTTATATTTTTAATTAGTTTTGTGCAAGTTATGTGATGTGCATGCTTTGTGATGTAATTTTCAGGATGTGTCCACTTCAAAAAAATGCAAAAAATATATTCAATAAAAAAATATACAACTTGTAGTACTCACTCTTAGCTATATTTCCACCAAATGGTTTTAAAAATACCTAATGTAGAAAAAAAATAGGGAGGTGCACACAATACACTATCTTATATTTTAGTGATAACCACAGGAACACTTTTGTGTGCACTCAACATTTCACCCCCTTAACTTTAACACTTTTCTAAAATATTTAGTAGTTTAGAAACTAGATTTAGAGTACTACAATTCTTGTTCTTATCATATCTTCAAATTTTGAGTGTACACAACTTGAATTACTCATCCAAGTTTAGCTTCAACTGATTTTAGAAAAAAAGTCGCCACTTTTGACCCCCTTTTTGTACCCCATTTCCATGCACTTACCCAAATAATCTATGTGTATGAAAAGAATGAGCATCATAAATAAAATCATCAAGGAATATGGAATCATTAGCTACAACATGAGAAGATAAAGAAATATCACTATAAGCTCATCACTAAATGTATCAATATACCAAAACCACAAGAAAGGGAATCTGGAGTAGAAAGTGTATGCAAAGGTGATGTAGGTATATTTGTATCACTAGCATCCTTAAGTAAACCAAAAGCAAGGGAGACAAAGATAGGTAAAATCAATAAGTGAACAAGAATACCTACCATAAGATGTATGAAGTATAAGCCCACTAGGTATATACTATTATCACTTGATGGAAAATCCCTAGAGGTGTTATAAGGAGTGGGTTAGCCAGCCTTACAATTTTCATAAAGGGCTTAGAGGACTCTCATACATAGATAATTCAAGGATGGGGACCCATTGAAAAAGTCTCAGATAAATTATAGATGATGGGAAAAGACCAAGGAAACAAAGTCACAACATGGTATTTTTTGAGAGATTTTGGGCAAAAATTGTAAGTTTAGGTGCCAAAAAATCTCGGCACTAACAAGAGGAAGAAGCATGATATTATTATGTTTGACACACTACCTAATGTGTGTGACCTCAAGGACACTTTAGTTCCTCATGAGTTCAATATGTCACCTTGACCTGATTCTACAAGGTTGATGTTAGTAGGAGAAACATTCCAAGCCATGACGAGATTTTTGGCATTTCCCAACCCCTCCCTAGTCTTGTGCATCTGATGTTAGAATTAGTTGACTTTCACACACAAAATTATTGATTTAAGTGATTATTTTCATAGAGTCCTTCTAAAAGATCATTTCCACCCTAGCCTCTATCTATGCCCATAAATTAGATGCCAAGATAATAGGCCATCATCTTTCTAATTTGTATATCATATCCAAGGAAGCTCTCACTTGTTAAGTGTGATAGTGGAAATCAATTATCACATGAAGAAGAAACATAAATAATTAAAGGATAAGTGGGTATTTAGGTTTTCTTCTTATTTGGTACATATTTTATGGTTCCAAAATATTTGGGTCCTCTGAGAAGATGGGTTTCTATTATAAAACTAGGAACCCTATAGCTTCGCTTCTCCTATTGATTAGTTTGGAACAATTACTTGACACCAATTCCACTATTTCCAATGTTTTTGACATAAATATTCTTACCCCAAGAGTGATTTCATATTCATTGGTGCATTTATTAACTAGATACCTTACAAGCTATTAAAATGTTTAAAATCCAAATCCCTAACATGATCCAATTCTTTGGACATTTGTCCCTATAAATGATTCATATGAAGATTCATCTTCACAAGTTCTCTAAACCTAGTTTCAAATTTCCATATTCTTGGACCTTGTGCCATGTTGCCATCAAAACTATGTAATTAGAGGACAAGTTGGATGATGAGTATGGCATTGATTCCCATGAGATAAATGTATACCCCACTCTATATTAAATATATTGTTTTAAATAAGAAAGTATAGATATCATGAATATTTTTAAAAATTTATGACTCACTCTTCAGTTGAATAATGAATTATAGGGTTTCAACCTAGATGGCATGTTTGTCATTAAGATGTCCTAAAAAAGGTTGTATGTAGTGTTTTACATATTCTACACCTGAATATTGAGACATTCAAAATACTTGATGAATACTCCCCTAGCCTCAAGGATCACACTCAAGATTTTGAGTATATCATAGAATTTCAAGGGTACCTGTAAATTGATTAGTAGATAGTCATAGAAGCCTATGAGAAACCCACACCAATGATAAACAATTTCCACTTCAACCATAAGTTAAAGGATTTATATCCTTCAAGGAATCAATAGCACACGTTTAAGAAGCAAAAGAGTTGCTAGGTGAGAAAGGTTTCAAATCCATGGCCATCCATTAGGATTGAACCATGGTGATAGTTCTATTATTCAAATGATAAAAGGCGTACTCTAGTCAATGATCTCCTAGAATATAAAAAAAATAGATCAACTCTAGAATGAATGTATTCAAGAGTTGTAGAAGATGAATTTCCCTCCCTTGAGTGAAAAGGGAGAATAGTATAAATCATGTGAAAACTCATAGTAGTTTAAAGAAGGAACAAAATAAGTTGTAGAATGATTGAGCTCATTCTATACAATGCCAAGAAAAACTATACCTTGCTAAATAGAAAGCGCACACCCATGAGTATAGATAAAAATAGGGTACAAGGTAGAAATATTGGCCAAAGTTAGTTTCAATAAAGAGTCTAGTGTGGGCAAGCATGGCCAAGTTATCCTCAATCCTCTTCAAGCCATAAAAAGCATGCAAAAACTAGACTAGATAGTTCAAATTAATCAATTATGGAAGTCCCCTTAAATTTATAATTTATCCTTTAAAGAAGGCACCTGATAAATTCCTCTACCTAATCACAAAAAAAAAATTACATCACAATCCCTTTTTATGGGTGTTTGGGTAGGTGAGTGTTAAAGAAAGTTCCCCCATTTTTCATAGATCAAAATGAATCTAAAGAGAAGAAAACACAAAAGGTACTAGTTATAATAGTAGTGGACCATGGCTAGAATGTAAGAGAAGTAAGAAGGAGACACTCCCTAGAGTACAAGGAATCTATGCAAAGTGTTCAAGAAATGTTTTCAATATCTAAAAGGCCAATCAAATCAAATTACAAGTGAGGGCATAATTATGCAAGAACAAGTATACTTATAGGAAGAAAATCCATGCAAGGAAATTGAATAAATTAAAGGTTCCATACAGGACATTATAAAACAACCTCAAGAAAAATAATTAAGAGCATAAATTTTTTCTCCTCTTAATTTAAATATTTTGAATATTTTATGTTACCCTCTCTCCCATGTAAATCCTCTCCCTGTTCTAAATCCCCCTCTTCCTATTCCATCCCCTCCTATAGATACTATTATTTTTATGCATTCTTCACTAAAGCTAAACACTTCTATTTTTTCTCCAAAGGATCTTACCCAAACCAAAAAATCTAAAATTGAGAAATTAATTTCCCTAAAATGTGAACTATGTAGAAATCAATAACCTTCTTCCCATTCAACTCCAACCATTGTGCCCATATTTCTCTTATTAACCTCAATGATTGGCCTCTCTCATATCAAGTTGAGCAATTCAATCCATATTCCTCTATTTATTACTCCTCCTTTAGGTTTACCCATTGAAAATTTGTTGTTTTGTATATTTAAACAAGATATCCATCCTCTTGTACATTATCTTATTTCCCTTCTTTCTCCCCACTTTAAAACTTTGGTAACTACAAAAGGATCCATTATAGCCATGGAGGTTCATGGCACTCCTACACATTCTTCTCTCTCTTCCCCTTAATTTTCCATATTAACCACATTAGTTTCTTTTGATCAACCTACCACCCCCTATTATTTAGTCTATCCTTCCTATTACCATTCTAAATTTCCTCTTTACTCACCCCTTCCACTCTTAAATAACCTAGCATAGATCCATTTCAATATGTCATGGAGCAATTCAAATCAATTTAGCACTTGAAGTGACACAATTTAAAATTATTCAACTATCCAAACTTCCTTAGTAAGTTTCTACGTAGCTAAGAATGGTTTTGAACGAATCAATCAAACCATGCATTATGGGATCCTTGCATCAAATATTCAAAGGCCATTAGAATAGATTATATTATAATATTGGTGAATAGGTGTAATTGCAATCCATGTCCCTAATGATAGTGTTATACAATTCCACTCAAGAAAGTTAGTAAATGATACAAGAGCATCTCAAAGGTTGTGTAATCTTGCATTACCCAAAAAGATACATTTTTTACTTTAAGGTTTATGTTCTTTTCATATATTTTGGAGTTCTAGTTAGTGTTTAGCATTGTGGTCTTAGTAATAGTTCACAACAAGCCTATAAATGTATATTGTTGTGGCACATGATGATTGGTTGATGTTTGTTTGTTACATAAAGAATAAGTAATAATTATGACTCTCAGGCCTATGTAGTAACACTTGAGGAGTAGTTCATTATCTAGTAGTTATACGGTGACACAATTGAGTTTCATTTAATCATATTTAATGATTTAGGATGGTACAAAGATTTATTATTATAACATTGTTTTCTTAATAGTCCATGTGGTCCCATTCATCTTAACATTTAGTGCCATGTGATTGCTGACATTGTTCTTAGACGAATGCAAAATCAGCTCTATATAAACCCCATCGCCCCCTCACAATTTCTCACATCATATTTTCCTTCTTGTGATTGCTTTCAGGAGAGAAAAAGCCATGGCTACCTGCGTGAAAAGCTTCGTCTCGCTGCTCCTGCTTCTGGGTGTGCTCACTATTCTTACAGTCTCTGCTTCGGTATATAAATTCGAATTTCTCCTCCCTCTTCTATCGTAAGATTACTGCTTTTAAAAGATGGGTTTATGTTCGGAATCTCAACAAGCAAATGGGGTATCTATTTGTGTTTGTTTGCAGGGAGAAGATGTGGATGTGGTATTTATAGTTCCGCAGCATCTTCAACAGCCGGGAGTGTTGAAGATTGTGGGAAACAATTCGGAATTGGGCAACATGACCTTAATCCCTGGTGACATTTGGGTTCTCACTGTGGTATGTTCATTTCTTGTTTACCGTCTTTCATCATAATGCTCACCTACAACAACTTCTTATTCACTATTTTGGTTTTCTTTTTTCTCTGCGTGTTTTATGATAGCCATTGACTCGAGGACGACGATACGAAGTGATAGTTAAGGTTCGACATTTTAATCCAGTCTACCGGTCGGACTGTACGTGTTTACCCGCTGCAGCCCGCAATGTAAGCGTACCGTCAACAGGGAAATATCACGTGGAATTATTAACCGGCTACGATTGTAACCCTGGTATCTGCCCACGCGGGAGCGAGTCGAACATGTTCAACCCCATTCGCCGCGTCGTATGACATTCTCCCACATTAAGCCTGTCGTCTAACAGGTAGTAGACACATGTTTCAATGTTATACAATAAGTGCTTTAATCTGCACCCACCTATGTTATATTTATATGTATGAATGGAAATATAATATATGTTGTCCTTAGTCTTGGTCTTTGTAGTAAGATTTGTTTTGTTTTGTTTTTCTTGGAACATAAAACAAACTTGGTTAAGAGATAATATTGTTGGAAACTTTTGTAAACTTCAAAATATGTGTATTACATAGAATGGTGTGCTCTATTAAATTATTTATCTACTAAATGAAACTTAAAATTTCATTCAAAATGTGACGTTATTCTTGTGCATTGTAAAATTTCATACAATTGAATTTCGCAACATTGCATCCAATGAGTCAATCAATCAAAATAGTAAAATAATGAAGATGTCTAGGTCTTCTATCCAACAAGTCAATAATGTTGAACAAGATCCAAGAAAATCCCTTTTTTATTTATCTACAAAAATCTAAAGTCATTAAAAGACTCAAATTGTTTCCATGACATGAATGTTGTCTTATTCCATTTAAAATTACCTTCTTTGTCCAAACTTAAAAAATACAATACTAAAAGTTTGCATTCATTAAAAGAAATCACTACACAATTTCTAATAGTATTCCAATTTAAAATTACATTCTTTGTTCAAAACTTTAAAAAAATACTAAAAGTTCATATTCATTAATAAAAATCATTGTGCAATTTCTTGCTTTTTAAAAAAAAATTCCAGTACAACCTATCCAAGGCACTATTAGCCTCCCCCTGTGGACTAATACATTTGAAGCAAAATATACATTTCCTATTGTTTTGCTAGTTGTGATTATAGTTGCTCTTGCAGCTATTCTTTATTTTTTTTCCCTTTCTACTTAATTCAATAAAAAAATCTATGGACAGCAAGAATTGTGAATTGACTTGTGTATATGCCATTTTCATCCAAATGCCCAACATTAATTTGAATAGAACCATGATCCTTTGATGTTATCAATTGGTTTGTTGCACACCATTTTCTTGAGTCAACATTCTGTCCTCCTTTGTTTAGCATGATGCACATATTTCCAAACCCAATCAACATTTGTAATAATTTTTTAATATGGTTTTTGCTTAGAAACCTTCATAACCATTAATCTAACTTTTGCTCATGTACTCCCACCTGTTTCACAAGATGAGAAGGAAGAGCAGCCCACATTGAGGAACCCTTCCCCCATAGTCACCCAACCTTTGGTGGTTCCTCTTGTTTCTTCTAATTTTCTTGAAGCAATGGAAGAAAAGGAACCTACATTGGAATATCCTACACTTCCCCTCACAAACATTGTGAATAAAGCTAAGAGAAATAAGATTGCACGAGAAAGAAAGAAGTGTCATCCTGCTATGGATTGCCTTGCCATAGGAGAGGAGAATCTCCTTCCTCGCAAGCATTTATCACCGATAGATTCAAAAGCGACATATACTATTATCCTATCTCCTATAAAGAAATATGAAGCTTTGCAAGCCACTATGGAGCCTATTGTACTACATTTTGATAGTGAATTTGAAGATAATATAAGTATGGCTCTTGTTCCTTATACCTTACGTGCTATAGTTCCTCTTGCATCTTTTCCACCTTTTCAAACAAATGATGAGCAAGATTTAGAGGAGGATGGTTTTCTTTAGGTTGACTTGCAAGTGAGGTACCCTCTTTCAATATGTTATGAGTGCATGTGATTGTTTTCCCCCGTGCCCTGTTTCTTGGTATATTACTTGTCTTATTGTTGTTGTTGTTAAGCTCTCTTTGGATGACTCTTGACACACTTGTAGGTACAAGGATACAAAGAAACTGAAATCTGTTGTGACATTGTCTCTTTTGTATCATCATTCTTCTATATGTCCTTTGGGGATGATGCAATGTGTAGGAGGCTTCAACATTCTCCCTTGTTGACCCAAAGGATTTGTACTTTTGATTTCATGTGATATGTGATATTTCTTCCTCAGTCTCTGTAGTTCTACTAGCTAATGGATGATGACAGTTCCACACACACACACAGATATATATATATATATATCATACCATGACTGCAAAAGCCATTGTGTATCATGCCTGAGGCATCACCTTAGTTCACCTTGTTTGGAGGTAACCCCTTTGTGTGATGTAGTTTTTGCAAACACATATATTATGGGCATGTACTTTTGGAAAGCTCTCCTGCATGTCTTGTGAATTGTTCTACCTTAAAGAAATTGCTCCTTGATAGGAGTTAGCAATCACCTTAAAATGGGGGCATACAACGTGCTATGCTCTCTTTTTGGTTACATACTTGTTTATTGGCATGGAGCTCATCTAGTGATCTTCAGTGGTCCTCACTAGCCTATGATGCTTCCTCTTGGTCCATGAACCACCTAGCGCATTGAAGTTGGCTAGCCCGTACATGCTTCATGTGACTTTTTTGGATCACCTAGTAATTTTGTGGTCCTCACTAGTGTGTGATCCATGGTGGCACTTCTTTTTACATGACCCCTAGTGAAAGAGCAACCTAGTGTCAAAGTCATGCACCTTGTGTGTTTGTTTTGTGTTTGCTTAATGTCTTAACTTATATTCATTAATGATTCCATGTGTTTTGTGTGTCTTCATCATACTTTCCATGTGCTTTCTAAGTGTATTCTTTCTGTCTTATGTGTATGCTTTGTGCTTTATGTGTATGCTTCTTGTCAAGCATATATGCATTGTGTATGTTGTGTCTTACCTTTGTGTTTGGCATGTCTTTCATGTGTATTCCTATGAATGCTTTTAGTACTGCACCTATGTGTGAAATATGTTGCAATGTCTTGCATGTTTGAAATCCTTCTTTTTATGTGTTTGCAACCTTAGAATCCTAAGCTTGGGGGCTACATATAGTCCAAAATTTGGTTGAATTCTTTGGCTTCTATGTTTGTGTGTTTGAAATGTGTCTTCTCCAGCCTTTAGTGTGAGTTCAAACATAAGTTCATACCCATGCTAAAGTGGGCGCTAAATGTTATAGAGTAAAATGTGTACACTACCATTTTACACTTAGTTTAGCACCTAGTTGGACTAAAATGTTGCCTTTGTTAATCAAGACCTATTTTAACACCTTTTTTACAATCAAAACAATAAAATCTTGATCCCGATGAATAAACCTGATAAAATTAAATTAGGACTGGACTAAGCCCATAGCATTTGGGACTCCCAGAGCTTATGGGCTAAAGGCTTAGGGCGCCCAAGCGCATTGGTCCTAGTTAGGATCTTTAGCCTCTCTTTTGTAGTGTCGGCTTGGGAAACTTCCTTATTTTATTCTTGTCATCCTTGTTGAGTTTTATTTGTTGTAAGTGAGCAGTAATGCATATATAAAGGAGTCTTACAATTCATTTTACTACTAGAGGAGATGAATGCTAGGTTGGATAATTGCAAGTTTGCTCTCATAGTGTGATCTTCTATGATAAAGTATTCTTCATGCTTAGAAGTGTTATCTAGTTTTGGATGCTATTGAAGTTTGTTTACAGGTCTTGAAGGAAGTTCCAAGCCTTCTCCAACACTCTCCTTTTTGGTGTAAGATCTTGATTTATCTACATAACCTAGGACCTTAACTCTTGTAGTAATCATTATCATTTTGATTCATATATCTGTCATATATTACAGATCTAGCCTCTGCCCTCCTAAGGCACACACTCTTGGATCTAATCATCATTGTAGTGAAGGTGGGAACACCAATATAGGTTTTGAATGAGGCAAGCCCTTATGCACAACACAACCATTTCCTCTTCCCTTGTGTGTAGGTCAGAGAAGAAGGTTTTTGGAGCTAATTTTTGGGAAGAAGACAGAGTAGACAAGCACAAATTTGGTGATATTCAAGACTCTGCAAAACCCTAAAAAGGCCTAGGGTACCCAAGTACCCTAGTCCTTGGCATTTATACTCCAAGATCTAGGTTCTAATCTATTCCCTGACATCTTCTATACTTTTAGTTTTTTGATATCCACTTCTGACTCTTAGTTATTGGTTGATCTTTGTCATCTAGGGTTTGGTCATTTGTGCTAGTTTACTTGTTTGATTTTGGTTGGATTTGGTTAACTCTTATCTATACAAAAAAGGGAAGAACCCCTGTATTTAGGTTCTCCTTCTTGGGTAGAAGCCAATCTTAGTTTGTGTCCTAATGTTTGGTAGAAGAGAGTTTTGACCTAGCTAACCTCTTAGGCTAGATCACTCTTTTCTCTTTAACAACATTATGATCCGAAATCCCATAGTTACCAAGGTTAACAGCTATCTCTCCAATTACCTAGAATATACATACTATCTATAAATAACGATCTACTAGAAATTCTTTAATTACTAAAATAGTCTAGAACCAGGGTTTTTAGATGTCATTCCCATAGGTGCTAAAACTATCATTTCTCATGATTAGTTCCCTAGGTAGGTATAATTTAATGAGCATATGTCTATCACCTAAGCACCCTAAGATGTATTGGAAAAACCTTGATTAAACATTATATGAGTGATGGAATCCACTAATAATTCTACAGTTGTCCAGTCATACCTATATTTTTCAAACATTTCCCCAATACTTATTATCGACAAATCTCTCTCCATGATTCTAAGAAATCCATTAAATACCCTAATTAAAACCATCATCTATATTTACACACATTAATGTACTAGTAGATGTATAATCACAGACATGCGATATAACCTAATAACCTCTAATATTTTTCAAATTCATCTTTTGAGAGTACATTCCCTTACCTGAGAGATGTTTCTAGATGAAATAAGATCATTTGAAAATTCTATTTTTTTTAAACAAGGAAAGGAGATACTTTCTAAGATGGATGAATTTTATTAAATCTTGTTAGTTTTGTGCCCAAGGGAGATTACTCATCCCTCAAACTTAATCATCGAGATGTTCCTTATTACTCCTTTGGGATTTATAGAGATGATGCCCAAATGCCATTGTTGTAGCGATGTTAGGCATAAGTGCAGTAGTTCAACATGACGACATTAACCATAAATGTGAACCGGAGGCACCATCAAAATTGAACACTTGATTTGGTTTTTGGTTTTCTCTTTATTAAGTTGATGGAATTGAAAAGAATGAACATAAAACATTGTAACAACATTATGCTTTATTCCACACATTTACAAACCATTTGGAGAAAGGTTAACAAATTGTTGTTCACTTTCAACTCATCGCAATCAAAGTTGGAAAATTATTGCAAAACAACGTAAATTAACATAGTTGTTCATCTTCAACTAATTACTACTAAGTGTTAAGAAAATAAAACATTTGTAAGAATCCCTATCTTAATAGTTTGTTAACTAAAATTTGTGAATAAGACTTAAAATTGAGCATAGTAACTATAGTAAAACTTTAAGTTCATTTTACTTTTAACTTAGTTGTTTGATTGAGAATGGCTCAATTTTTTCAATTACCATTTGATAAAATTGTACATTATAACTATCTAATTTATTCCCACAATTGCATATTGATTGAATAGAAGAAGAGTAATTTGTTAATTTCTAACACCTATACTTTATCTATTAGATTGTAATTCAACTTTAATTTTAACTATGTAATGAAATCCATAACTTCACAAATTCTTGCTTAACCATTGTAAACTAATAAAATTCAATAAGAGAATCATAAATTGCCCTTTCCATTGAAACTATTTAACTTAATAATAATCAAAACTTACCTAACTAATTAAACTCAATAAGGATAAACTGGTCCATCTAGTACAAATATTTAAAATAATGATTAAAACTAATTAAACTCAACAAGGATAAATTTGTCCATCCATTAAAACTATTGAACTTAATAATTAAAACTTACCTAACTAATTAAGCTCCACAATTTGATAAATTTGTTCATCCATTGCAACTAATTAACTTAATAATAAGTAAAACTCACCTAACTAATTAAACTCAACAAGGATAAATTTGTCCATCCATTACAACTATTTAACTTAATAATAATAATAATAATAACTTACCTAACTAATTAAACTCAACAAGGATAAACTTGTCCATCCATTGCAACTAATTAACTTAATAATAATTAAAACTTGCCTAACTAATTAAACTCAACAAGGATAATGCTCTCTTTGACATGATTACACAAGGAAGATGGAGCACGTGCGCAGGAGCTCTGTGCAGTCCTGTGACCTGTAGCAAATTGCAGTCTGCATGTGTTTGTTCTCTGTTGCATGTGTTTTTTCTTTGCAGATCGGGCTTTGTGAAGTTGTTTTCAGCAAGGGGTGGGGTTTTTTTCGCTTTTGGGTTTTTTTTTCTTGAGTGTGTGCATTGTTCGGTGCAAGTATGGGGTGTGAGGGCTTGAGGGAATTTTCTAATGGTAGGGTCTATGCCTTTGGGTGAGACATCAGGGGATGCTGCTATGGCAGCAGTTGGTGACAGGTTTCCTCATTCATCCCTGCTTGATGTTGGTGCTTTGAAATTGCACAAGATAAATGGATGCTTGGAAAGAGCTCAAATTCATCCAAAGTTGGTGATTCAAATAGAGGCAGTAGCCGAGGACCTGGAGTATTATAGAAAAAATGTTTTAATCTAAAAATTTATGGGATTGAGGGTTTCGATGCCTTTTCTGGAACCCTAGATTCGCAAGTCATGGAATCCAGAAGGTGATTTTGAAATCTTTCTAGCTGCAAATAACTTCTTTCTAGTGGTTTTTTCGTGTATCTCTGATCATAACAAGGTTTTTGAGGGAGGGCCCTACTTTTATAATCAAGTTGGCCTTTTCATGAAGCCTTGGCATGCAGGCTTTAACTTGGTGGAGGAGCTACCCTTGAAGGTGCCGGTGTGGGTTCATTTTCCTCAGTTGCCATTGGAATGTTGGAGACATGATATTCTACAATCAATTACATTGCTATTGGGGAAGCCTATTGGCCTATCTCAACAAACTCTGGAGAAGCAAATTTTTTCCTATGCCCGGGTCTATGTGGAGATTGATCTAAGCCAGCCTCTGCCAGATTCTATTGATGTGACTATTGGGTCTAGCTCTTGGACTCGACAGTTAGACTATTAGACTTTACCTTTTAGGTGCCGACTGTGCCATGAGTATGGCCATCTTCAAAGGAGGTGCCCTCGTGCCTTGGGTGCTGGTGGTTCAGATAATGTGAAAGTTCCATCTAATCCCATGACAGAAAAGGGTAAAGCACCCATGCAGGGGGTGGTACTAGATAAATATGGCTTTGTGCTAGTTAAGGCACGAAACAAGAATCGAGGTCAGAAGAGGACTCTTTGGGATCGTCAAGAGGAGGAGACTGTTAACAAGGTTGAGGCTTTGGATGAATTAGTCCATGAGGAAAGGGTTTCTTTTGACATGCATGTTGAAGCTTCTCCTTTAGTTGATCATAAGTCTGAGTCTTTGCCTATCACTACCTCGGTCCTAGTTTCTGTGGTGGCTTCCAGGGTGGTGATGGATTCAGTTGCTTCTCCCCTCGATGCTAGGTTTGGGGACTCTTGTGGTTTGGTGGAAACCCCCATGGCCTCTTCAGATGAAAGGGTGAGTTTAGCTAGTGGACCAGGTTTTGAAGACTCTGGTAATAAAAAATCCCCCTCTTCTTCTCCTATTCTGGGTCTACAGCAAAAATCCCTAAAAAAGTGTGCTCCTGATAAGCCCCAGAAGGTGGCAAGGAAGAAGGATCAGGAAAAAGTTAAGATGGCTGCAGAGACATTGGTGGAATCTAGGTTAGTGAAGACATTATATACTCACTTCTCTCACCCTTCGCGATGATTGTGTTATCATGGAATGTAAGGGGTATGAATAGTATCCCTAGATAAAAGGTTATTCAGGACTTGGTTAGTGCTCATTCTCGAGATGTCATTTTACTCCAAGAGACGAAGTTATCTATGGATGGTATGATGCAGTGTGTTTCTAAGATTTGGAATAGAGGGTTTTGCCAGTGTGTTGGTGTGCAAGGCAGCTCAGGGGGTCTTGCTTGCCTCTGGGATCCTCAGCGAATTTCTCCTGTTTGGTGGATCTCCAGTAGATTTTCTATTTCTCTGGTTACTATTAGTTTGGAGACAGGGGAAATAATTATTCTTTCTAAAATTTATGCTCTGACAGATGTCCCTGGTAAGACTCTCCTGTGGTCTCATATCAATCTTCTAAGATCGTTGGATCCTTTTCTCCCCTAGATTATGGTAGGTGACTTTAATGCAATTACCTCCCTCAAGGAGAAAAGGGGGGGTGTGCCTCGTTTGGACCCCTCTTTTGATCTTCTAAGGGCTAATTTGGCTTAGCTCCAGCTTGTACATATCAAACCTTTGAATGGCATGTTTACTTGGAATAATAGGAGGCTTAGGGATGATGCCATTTCTGAACGGTTAGATAGGTTTCTTGTTTCCTATTTTTGGGTGGGTGACAAGTGACTCTCAAGTTCTAAAATTTTAGATTGGTGAGGATCAGACCATTAGCAGATCAAATTCTCTACCTGTTTGGCTAGTGGTCCTAAGAAACAAACTTTTAGATTTCACCTTATGTGGCTTAGGGAGAAGAGTATTCTTGACTTGGTTTCTAGATGGTGGACTGAAGGATGACCTACTTTTGGTACAACTATGTACTCGTTTGTGAAGAGGCTTCAATATGTGAAGTATAAATTGAAACATTGGAATATGTATCAGTTTGGAAATGTGTTTAAGTGGAAAAGGGTTTCCCAGGAGTGCTTGGATTCTATTGCCAGGTAGATTTAGGATCAGGGTCTTGATGCGAATTTAAGCAAGCTTGAGGTTAGTGAGGTTAAAGACCTCGAGGAATGGGAGCTTCATGAGGAATTTTTTTGGAAATAGAAGGCTTGTGTTGATTGGCTTCAAGAGGGGACATAAATACTTCCTTCTTTCGTAATTCAGTGAAGGCTCAAAGACAAGGTAACTTTATCTCTTCTCTCCACTCTCCTAAGGGTTCTATTCTTTCTTCCTCTTCGGGGATCTCTAGTGAGGTGATTCATTTTTTCTCTTCTCTCTTTTCTGAAGATACCTCGCCTACTAGTGAGGAGGAAGCTTCTATCTTGGCTTGTGTTCCCTCTCTGGTGACTACGAATATGAATGCTTCTCTTCTTAAACCTATTTCTTTGAAGGAGTTGGAGGATGTGGTGTTTTAGTTGAAAAAAGGGAAGGCTCCTGGTCCTGATGGGTTACTGGCTGAGTTCTTTTAGGAATTTTGGGAAGTCATCAACCTTGATCTATTGGAGGTGGTGCAGGCATCTTTTAGGCATAAGCAAATGTTGCGAGCCATGAATGCCACATTTGTTGCTCTTATCCCAAAATGTGAGGGTGCTCTAGTTCTTTTTCAACCAATTGCTTTGTGCAATGTGGTGTACAAAATCATTACAAAGCTAATTGCTGAATGTTTGAAGCCATGTCTTGATAAGTTGATCTCAGAGGAACAAGGGGGCTTTGTTGCTGGTAGATAGATTTTGGACGGAGTAGTTATTACGGTTGAGATTATTCACTCTATGGCCTCTTCTAAGGAAAAGACTATGTTTATAAAGTTAGACATGGCTAAATCTTATGATAGAGTGAACTGGGGATTTTTGATCAAAATTCTTAGAGCCTTTGAGTTCAGTTGCGAGTGCATTGATTGGGTCATGAGCTGTGTGAGGACTTCCTCATTTTTTGTTCTAATAAATGGGGAGTCTTCGGATCTGTTTGGTGCTTCTAGAAGTCTTCGACAGGGAGATTCATTAAGTCTCGTGTTATGGATGGGCTCTTTCAGGGATGGAAATGGAGCAATTCTCTTCCTCCTCAAACTCATCTTCTGTTTGTGGATGATATGGCTTTCATGGGTGTTGCTAAGGTGGCTGAAGTGATTGGTTTGCATCAGATTGTGGATTGTTACCTGGCTACATCAAGTCAAAGCATTAATGAAAGTAAGTCTTGCATTTATTTTTTTAATACCCCCAGGCTTATTCAACAGCGTATTGCTAGAATCTTAAGGTTTCAGGTGGGGAAACTTTCCTTTATATACCTTGGAATCCCTCTGGATGTTCGCCCACTTCCCAAGTGTTTTTGGAAAGATGTGATGGATAAATTTCATGGGCTGGTTTGTCACTGGACCTATAGATGGTTATCTACGGCTAGAAGAGTTACTTTATTGAAGTCCATGGTGCAGGCCCTTCCTTTATATAGGTGTTTTGTGTTGACTACTCCCTCAAGTTTCATCAAAGATTTTGAGGGCCTCTGTTGGTAGTTTCTTTGGTCAGGTAATCTCCTTTCAAAGAAGTGGATCTTAATTAACTGGGAAGTTGTTTGCTGGTCAAAGCAGGATGGTGGTCTAGGTTTGCATAGGATAGATTGGAATGGACAAGCTTTGGCTGCCAAGTTATACTGGAGATGGTGTTCATATCAGCATTAGGATTGGGCTAGGATCCTTACCTTCAAGTACCTTAGGGATGTAGAGGGCGCTGAGGTGCCTCATTTTAGTCTTTTAGGGGGAGGTTCTTTGATCTAGGATACTCTCAAGAGGGGGGCTACGCTGGTTAAACAAGGCCTATTTTGGATTTGCAATAGAGGCTCTAATGCTCTTTTTGGTATGACTCCTGGGATGGCTTCCTACCTATCCTCTCCTCTGACCCTCACTTGGGGGACTTATGTAGGATTTTTGTTCAGGCTGGTTGAAGTAGAGTAATGGATTTCAAAGCCCCTCAGGCTTTGGGGTAGACTATTGTTTACCAGTGGAAGGATATGCAGGAATGACCCATGGGTGGATCTTTGGAGGATAGGAGGGAGTTGTCCTCAATTTTAGCTAATAGAGTCTATTGTTCTCTTCGAGAGTGGGATGTACTGGTTTTGGGTCTGGATCCAAAAGGGAAGTTCACTGTTGCATCAGGATATCATGTTTTAGATAGATAGGCCTGGGGTAGTACTGAGGTTCCTTGGTGGAAAAATATTTGGAATAAATTCTCTTGGCCAAAATGTAACTTCTTTTCTTGGCTGGTGGTTTATGGCAGGTGTTTGACTTGGGATAACCTCTGTAAGCATGGCTTCCAAGGTCCTTCATTATGTTTCTTATGCCTAAAAGATGTTGAGACTATTTCAAATCTTTTCTTCCAATTCCCTTTTGCTAGGACTATTTGGCATTTTTGGTGGGGGGCCTGGAGTTGGCAGTGTAGGCACCCTTCTTCCCTAGAGGAGTTTTGGCAGAACTTTGGGCCCATTTTGGTGAGGACTTTGTTTCTACACATAGCATGGCCAATTGGCCCTAGTCTAATTATATGGCACATCTAGTTGGAGTGCAACCGCAAGGTCTTTCTGGATATGAAGTTGTTGGTTGCTCAAGTTTGGTCTCGCATTCTTGGGGCTTTACAGGAGACATTGTATGCTAAATGTGATCTATCAGCTCTGATGGATCCTGGTGATACTAGAGTGATTCCTAATCTGGGGATTCTTGTTGGGGGTCCTTGAAGGACCAAGATTGGGCAGAGCAGGTGTTCTAGAAGGAAGGTTTCTAGGGAAGGGCATTGGCTGCCCCCTCCCACTGGAGTCTTGAAAATCAATATTGATGGGTCTACAAGGGGCAACCCTGGGCACACTGGCATTGGTGGGGTGAGTAGAGAAAGTTCTGGGGTGGTTGTGTTTTTCTTCTCAGAATATAGGGGGCTGCACTCTAATAATCTTATGGAGGCCTTGGCTATTCTTTTGGCTTTGAAGAAGGCTTATGCCCTTGGATGGAATAAGATTATCTAAGAGTTAGATTCTTAGGTGGTGATAGACTTGATAAATAGAAGGCAGTTTGATGATGTTAGTTGGCAGCTTGCAGTGGTGGCTAAGTAAATCACTAGTCTTGTAGAATTATTTAATTCTATCACCTTCTCTCATATCCTTGTTGGCAAAAGATGCTATGTGGTTTCATTGGTGTTGTCATTGATGGCAACAAAGAACATCCCACACATCTGCAGGACATGATGTATCTTTATCAGAAGTTAAATTGAAGGATACTTTGGTCCGGTAAGCAAGAATAGAGTATGCAGCAAGGTTCGACAGTCAGGTCCAGATACTCTTAGAGGAAGTATCTTTGTAAAGTGTGGACTTGGGGAAGTCAAGAGGAATACATTGACTAATAGATTCTAGGGATTGAGCCTCCAGTGATGAAAGAGTGAAGAGATATGAGTATCTAAGTATTGAGGTCCGGTTTGGCAGAGTTGATAGAGGAAGAACTGACCGATAGAGTATCAGACCTCAATCTGGATGAGTTGTTAATGGTGATCAAGGTTCTTAAGGTATCATCCATGATTGGCCGACATGTTAGATGACTTCTATAAGCATCTCCTTGATACGCATCACTTGATAAGTAAGGATTCAGCTGACAGATCAGAATTTGGATAAATATTGACTATTTTAGATGCTGACTAGATAGTGGATGAAATCTTTGGTGCAGATATATATATGCTAGATTGATTTCAGTATGAAAGTGGGTGTTGTGAGTTGTGGTGTGTGAAAAAGCTAAAGAATAGTGTGAAAGAAGTAAGACAGGTCCAATATGTGACAAGTCAACAACACCAAAGAAGAGGAAGGATGAAGTGCAGCAGATCAGTATATTGAGCCTAACCGGAACTGAACCTTAGCATATGTGGATGCTTCTCTTCAATTCAAGGATCTTGTTATTCTTCTTACAACTTGTAGACAGTGAGTCTCTTGTAGGTAGTGAGCCTCTTGTGAGCAATGTGCTCAGGCAGTAAGCCCTAATTGGCAAGTGCCATTCTGTATTTATATTCTTCTAACAAAGAATTCAATCTTGGGTTAATCAACCCATGGTTTTTTCCCTTAATAGGGTTTCCACGTCAAAAATATTGTGTCATGTGTTTTTCCATTTCATGGTTATTTTTGCTTATTTGAATTGATGCTACATTAATTGTTAAGAAAGTTCACAAAGCTGAAATAATTAAGATAATTGATTCACCCCGCTCTCAGTTATCAACAATTGGTATCACAGCCAAGTTCCTTCAAATAGAGCCTAACAGCTTGAGGAAGATCTAGGAACTAAAATGGATGTGTATGGTTTGAGGGAGCAACTTCAGTCTGCCCTAGATGATCTTGAGCAATTAAACTCTAGAGTCAGTGAATTGAAGGAAAGACTCAAACAGGTTGATGATTTCATAAATGAACTAAAAGGAAAACTGGGTATCTTGATGAAAAAGAGAAAAGATCTACTCCAGCAATTGGCTAGTCAAAGTGAAGACAATGGTACAAATGAAGATCTGAAGAAAAAAACCAAGTTATGTGAAAAGTTATCAAAAGAGGTCATTATGGTAAGACATGAAATGGAATCAGGAGTTATGAAATTCACCCAAGAAATTGAAGAAAAAAAAAATTGAAGATGATCTAAGACAATCCCTCAAGGAGAAGTCAAAAGACTGCCACAAAATGGATAGAATAATTAGGCATCTAGAATTTTACCTTGAAGATGCTAGAGATAATGAAGAAAAACTTGAGGATCAAATTGACACTCTTAAAAAGGATCTTCAAACAACAAATGAATACAAAGAGAAATTCAAGATAAGTTCTACTCAACTTGATGTTCTTCTTGAAATCCAAAAGAAGGTAGATGACAAGCATGGCTTGGGATATGAGAAAGATGAAAGCTCCAGATCTGGTCAGAAGAATTTTGGATTAGAAAATCCAAGGAACAAGCCTAGAAGACCTCCGATAAGGCAACCTAATGCTCAAAGATATCCATCCTTCAATGGATACTGCCACAACTGCAATTACTTTGGTCATAAAGCTAGTCAGTGCAGAAAGCAAATAATTCAGGCTGATACATCCTTCTCCGGACAGTGTTTCAATTGCAAAAGGTATGGTCACAAATCTCATGAATGTAGAAATATGCAAATGAACAATTCATTCAATGGTAGATGCTTTACATGCAATAGAATGGGACATATGGCTAATCAATGCAGATCAAGAGGATTTCATTCAAATATGCAAAGAAATGTTGTTTTCCACAATTGCAATAGATCCGGTCATATTGCCAAATTCTGTAGAAGCAAGAACCAGGACAAAAGGGGTCCAGTGTATCATAATTAGAATCAAGACAAAGGAAAAGGAAAAGTAAATACGGATGAAGTTAAAACTAAGATGAACAAAGTTTGGGTGAAGAGAAGTACATAAAATGTAGAGGATGGATCCGCATCAAAATCTGGTGCTAATATTCCTTCTAAAAATTAAAAATGAGCTCTAGCTTAGGGGGAGACACAAGGAAAAACATTTCTTCCCCAGCCAATTAATTGGTGTTAGAATTGGCACAAGGAGAGTTGTAGATTAAAGGATTCTCAAAGAAACATCCAAATAAACTGTGGTTAAGATATGGAAGATCTGCAAGATGCTTAGAACAAGATCATTTTGGTTCATCAAGTCATCTGAATGATAAAAACAAGGCAAATCAGAATGACTTAAGTTAAGCATTTATTGCAGCTTGGTATTAGGGTTTGCAGAGCAATATAAGGGTTTTTCTTATTAAACATTTGTTCATTCTGCATTCAAGAAGAAGCAAAAAGGAGCTCTGCAACAAATTTCCTCAAGCCCATCAAAGATCTTCTGTAGAAGTTGATTCATCCACCAATCGATCTAGATCACTTCGTAAAACCTAGAAGCGTAAAAGGTATTTTCTATTCTTAAATATCTCTCTACAAATCTTTGAAAGTTGTCTACTCTGAATGTGGTGAAGATTTTTGATAGGCCTTGACCTAAATTAAAGAAGCATCCATATAAATCCCTAGAAGTTGATCCCCTAGGCGCCTTTTCAAGCATTCCACATGGGGTTTTGCATGTAGAAGATATCAGGGCATATATTCATGCAAGTATTGAAGAATTTGGGGAATCTAAATTGGTTGATATCTATCACAATCATTTGATAGATGACTCATTCGAACTCAAAACCTAGTATAAAGCTATCCGGGACAAACATTTTACACAATGCATTCATTTCCCCTATTTTTTGAAAGATGAATGGGTCCGGTATATCTTGAGTAGAATGCATGACAACTTCATGTGGTTGAGTAGGTCATTTAAGATCACTAAGGATGACATTAGGGAAGTAATCAGATTACACTCAACCGGTGGAATACCTACACTCAAATCTGTCAAAAACCATATTGTCAGTGAGGCTACCGGATAGAAGTTTGATAAAAGAGCAATGACTATTGAGGATATCACAGATCCAGATATCAAGTTTGCATCAATGATAATTGGATATAAGATATATCACTCCAATAGGGAGAATTCCATATCCAAAACTGCTATATATACTGCTTATGAAATGTTGAGGAAGAATGCAGACTATGATCTTTGTGAGCTCCTTCTGAGCAACATTATACACACACACACACATGTTTTAACTCTAATAATGAGCAAAATTACAAATATTATATAGTACTTATAAAGAGAGGATTTTAACCCTAAAATATTCATTTTTGTTTTAGGAATAAATTTAAAATAATAAAAAAGAAG
Source organism: Cunninghamia lanceolata (assembly GCA_027924645.1). Classification (NCBI taxonomy): domain Eukaryota; kingdom Viridiplantae; phylum Streptophyta; class Pinopsida; order Cupressales; family Cupressaceae; genus Cunninghamia; species Cunninghamia lanceolata. The sequence continues at coordinate 6,693,652 of BSBN01001807.1, forward strand.
TTTCATGGAAGGTTTGAAGGGGAGTCAAACCCTCGCCTACCTACACAGTAGGTCGAAACCCCTTGTCAACCTGCATAGCAGGCAGCCAAGGGGTCAGCCTACATGTGTAGGTCATGGCCCCAAAGAAGGAGGTGGTTTACCCATGTAGGCTATGACCACCTTGAGGTGTCCACTTGCATGTGCAGGTCACAGGCCCTATGCATGCGCAGGCTCCGGTGCCCTCTCTTCCCAATCGCTTCAATAGAATTTTTTTTGTTTAAATTTTTTTATTCTATAAAATAAATAAAATAATATAATCATTATTAAATCATTATATATATACTAAATGTATATATATTGGTAGTTTGAAACCCCTACAACAAACATATATTTATATTTGGAAATCAAACCCCAATAAAATTGGGCATGGTTTTATCGTTTAACTTGTTGATGCAATTGTTAGCTCGACAAAGAGATTTTGGAGTAGAAATTAGAAAAAGAACAGGAAAAAGCAATTACAAAATCCATTACCTCTCGAGGGATGTCAAATCCTTCCAGAAAAGAGTGCATCCAATAAAACTCTAGGCCAATCTTTCTTCCTCCTTCTTCCCCCTTTTTATCCTACACAACATTATTTAGTGCACTTTCGACTATTGATCAACACCTAAGCTGAAAGGAATGGCACCTAAGCCCTTATGTTTAGTGCCTCTCTATTAAATAATAGTCTATTTTGTAGGAAAAAAATTAGTGCTTTAGAGTCATCTATTAGTGCCTAAGTTTATCCTTTTAGTACTTATGAGTCCCATATTGGTGCCTGCATGTCCTGCATTAGTGCCTCTATAGTCTAGAATAGTGTCTTTGTTCTGATGCTTATTGTTTGGAAATTTTGACATCTTTGTGGACTGACAATGGTTTTTGTAGCTATTCTAACACCTTTTTGCAGGTCTAACAATCTATTTTGTAGGAAATTAAGGGTTTTTATCTAGGCTATTGAATTAATTTGGAAATATTTTTAGCCTATAATCATTTCTGACCTTTTAACACTATATTTTGATCTAAAAATCTTTGTATCTTGCTGTGATAACTGACTTTGTCTGCAAGTAATAATCTGATTCATCTATTTTGCCAAAAATATTAGCATTTTTTGTAGGGTGTCTAGTTTCTATGTCAGGATAGCACCTTCACTTGCAGGTTCAACACATTTGGATGTAGGTAAAAAATAGGTATATCACTATGTCTTAGCGCCTCTACATTTATATTAGTGCTTAGGTTTCTTTGTTTAGCACTTTTGATGTCCATCAGCAGTTCTAAAGTCTTCTTTTAGCATCTGAGATTTATTATTTAGCACTTAAGCCATATCTATTAGTGCTTCCCTATATTCTGTCATCACTTTAGTAGCTTTTGTTAGTGCTTAAGAGTCTTATGGCAGCACATAAGTGGCTTTTGGCTATGCTTTAGAAGTCTCTATCAGTGCTTTTGTTTGATTAATATTTATCTTATCTTTCAAACACTAATCTAGTTTTCTCCAACTCTTATGCATTTGGCCAAGACATCATTTGCAAACTAATAACATTTTTTGTAGCCCCACAGTCAAAGTTTACTTCTTTTCTATTAGTTTTAGTTGCATAAAATTAAAGTAGGAGGAAAAGAACTTGTTTGTTGTGTCTTGATTTGCACTAGGATGTATGCTCTCCCTCACACCCTTGGGTTATCTTGGAGATCAAAAATCCTTTTGTAAATTGTTTTTTTATCTATCCAAAGAAGCACTACCTTCACATATGTTCTCCCCTCACACCTTATGTGATCTTGCGCATCAAAAGTGAGTAGTGTTTTCTTCCCTATAAGGCCTTCTTGGAGATACACCCATTCCAAGGGATGACCTGAACCTCATGTTATGGCGGGGTATATAAGCATTATGAGTGTTGGTGTTTAATTCTGAATCGGCAAAGGATTTGCCAGTTCCAATGCGCAGGTAGATTCAGCCAACAGATACGAGAGGTTGTGTGAGCTACCCTCCCCTTCACTTCTAGTTTTGCTGCACCAAGGGGGTATCTCTATAGCTAAAGATGTAACATTGACTAGCCCAATGACAGAAAGATTTAGCTTTACAATGACAGGTAGAATACTCTCATATGTGGACCAAGATTTGTGTGACAAATAATAAGGTTGGTAACATTCTTGGACGTATTTGTCTGGCTAAGGATGAGATTATGTAGGGGGTTCCTAATCCTACTCCTACAACTAGCAGGTTTGAAATATGGAATAATTGGTTTGATAGTTTGGATGCAAGACAGGGGTTTTAGATCATAACTACTTCACATAGGCTAACCGGTGCCTATCTCAGGGCAAGGAGTCACATAGACATATACATGAGAGTGGCTTGCAATTGGCATTCAAGTTTCAAAGGGCTAGATTGATGCTTGCCTTACAAACATCACCCAAGAATGGGTATTTAACTATCTCTACTTATGGATATCCTAGCTGACATACAATCTCCTCCACACTCAACCTAAAATGATTTAATCCACTCCTTGAATGGAAGTTAGAGATTAGGCATGCAATACATAAATCTGTATTGTAGAATTTGAGAAACCCTTAGCAACCAAATTCAAAAGAAGAAATGCATACAAAAAGTGGAGACAGACAGCAAAACACATGTAAGAAGCATTTTTCATATAACGTTAACATTGAAACTAAACATATGTGCAAGATACAACTCAGATACAATACATAAACTCCATAGAGATACAGCAGCTAGGAAAATGCTCTGTATTTCATTATTTTTCCCCCAAAATTGCCCAAGTCTTCAAAAATAATTAAATGACATAGTTTGCCCCTCATATAGCCAAACTATACATCCAGTAAAATTCATTACAAGGCAAATCAAAAATCTGCCAGATACAATGCATGAGAAATGGCGCTCAGAAATAGTAAATGCAGAAGAGAGACAAAGAGGAATGAACAGGTGAACTCAGGATTTGCACTGCCAGCCAGGGATTTTCTTCATTCAATCGGGTGGTTGACCTATCAACTCCATCGATCATCCTCTATAAGTCTGCCATTATTGCCTCACCTACCCACAGGCCCCTTTGAAAAGTAGCAGCGGATGCATCTACTATTTTCCTGCTCAAAAAATGATTACAAATACATAGGAAAAAACCTTCACTACGGGTTCAAAACATGGTCGTCGATCATCTCCTATCACAGAGATTCGTGGCTCAAAATACGCTGAAAAGTCAAGAACCAATGAAAATGTGCCACGTAGGCATTTCGCTCCTCTATCGCTGACCTTTCCAATCCTTATTTTGCCCTTTTCACCCTTGTATATGCATATATAAATTCCCCATTTAAATCTGTAGGATGCATATACACGTAACTATTCAACATACAATGCAGACCCCAAGCTGTTATAGAGCAAATTGGAATTTCATTTGGGTCCACCTTGCATCTTTCCTTGTATGTGTGCATGTACATTCAACTTATATATACAAGGAGCAGATTTCAAATTATCATGAAGCATGCTAAAGTTGCTTTGAAATCTGGCTTGTATCTAACTCCTCTTGTATATTGGCACATATACAAGTGCCCAATATACATGTCACGTATTTCTAACTCATTTATCAGCTAGATTGGAGAACCATTGGAATCCAACTTGTATCTTATGAATGTATATTTTGTTTGTATGTTGAATGTACAAAGACAAACATACAAACCTCCCTAACATACAAATAGGGAATCTTCAGAGAATATGCGAGGAATGTATATTTTACCTTGTATGTCAGAGATATAAAGATCTTTGCATATCTACAGACCTCACCGCATGTATCTCCCCCTCACCACTACAGTAAATGCATCTACGCCCTTGTATATTTTTCAATGCATATCTATATGCAACCCAATATATAAAGTGGGAATATTCTTAGGAATCTAAGAAAGATTCCCCCTTTGTATATGCACATTCTAAGCCCGATATGCATTCAGAAATGCATCTAACTAATTTTTTCAAAGGGCGATAGAGTTTTCTGACCCGCCAATGCACATTTTACCTACATGTATATACAAACACCCTTGTATATACAAAGACACCTGCACCTTAACTATTTTTTTGCATTTTTACAACTGCAAAGGCTGAAAGTGTTGGAACTTTTAGATTTTTGGGAAGGTGCCTACATATCTAAATGCTTGAAACCTAAATACTTATGCAGGCACCACCAGTGGCTCAAGCTTAAAACCCTAAACATAAATGATTACCAACAGTGAGAATCAAAAGACTCACTTCAATAGGGACCCCATCCATCCTAAACTAAGCCATCAAGACCCTCAGTCCGCTGAGACTAGAGTGGTAAAGTTCTTGGTTGGATGCTTGGTAATCCCTTGTTCATAGATTTGTCCCCCATACCTCATGTATATTGTGATGCCTGTTAGAAGCTTGTACATCCTAGTTAAGACCATCAGTTATTTTCTAGTGTGGTGCAAGGGATAGGGACTGCCCCTTGAAGTTAATCACCATCATGCCTCCCTGAAGTGGAGATAGAATTCTTCTTTGGGTAAGGCATAAAATCCTCCAAGGAAAGGGGTTTTAGGTGCAATGCCCTTATCCCTAGCTATCCACTCAAGGTGAAGTGTTCATAGTTAGGTAAGAACATGGATAGGTATTCTATTGTGTGGGCCCATATTCTGAAATCACATGTACTTGAATAATTTTAGGGAATGTTCATGTGTTTGAAGTGTCTTCATGTGACAAACCCATAAAAGCCTATCATCCTGATTCCTTGAAATAGTAATCATCCATTGCATTTTATTGTTTGTCAAATCTCTTGTAAAGACCTTAAACAAAACACAAAATAATTCATAGATTAGAAGCTTTTAGCACCTAAGTCAACCCTGTCAGCACTTTTGTAGTCTTTGTTAGAAGTTTCGTAGTCTTCGTTCATGCTTTCGGAGTCTTTGTTAGCACCAAAGTCAGTCTTGTTAGCACCTCTACAAAACAAATTTAAACCTATTAGTGTACTTGCAGTCCCTATAAATGCTTTTGCAACCCTGTCAACACTTTTGTAGTCTCTATCAGTGCCTATGTATAACCTATTAGTGCCTTCGCCAGAGCTATCAGAGCCTATACCTAATATGTCAATGCTTGTGCCTACTTTGTCTACACCTATGATTCACCTATCATCACTTATGCTTTCTCTATCCATGCTTACACTTGATCTATTAGTACTTGTTTCTTCTCTATCCATGCTTGCACTTCATGTATCAGTGCCTAAGATTCCTCTTCTAGCACCTCCACAGAATCTGATAGCACCTTCGCCTATAACCTTAGATAGTTGAACACAATAACTTTCCAATCATAAATTTGATTGTTCTTCTGACTCTAATAGACTTTGAAAGTGACCTAAGACCATCCATGTCAAATTTCGCTAAATCATCCCTCCATAAAGTCATCTATTTCATCAAAATCTTCATCCCCTAATCATCCCACTTTCCAATTAGAGACCTTAGAAACTTTGATCATATAACAAATTTATTGACCCACTTTAGACTGATCCCTTCATCCCATGAATTTAAACCATACCAAATCCTTTTCAACATCAAATCCATCCCCTATCAAAACAAAGCTTCCATCTCATCAAATCAAATCATCTTTTAACCAAATCTACCCAAAACCAAAATATTGGCTAAAGTTAAATCTAGATCTTATTATCATCCCCTCATTTACATTGAGCTTAAGAACTTCCCCTCATTTACATTGAGCTTAAGAACTTGTCTACCTAATGTTTTTTGTAAATTATCCCTTATCAAGCTTGGTTAAATTAGCTTAGGAGCTTAGACTACTCCTAAGTTAGTAAATTCCAAGAATCCCATTTTACTTGGTGCATCTTGTCTATCCCAAGTGAAATATCCTTATATCATCCTTTTTCTTAAGCTCTTGTCTACCCTAAGTAGGAGATGATAAATATTTAGTATCAACAAGATGTAGATTTTCCTTAACTCTCTTTTGATTTGAAATCCACAAATCATCCCTTGATTTGTCTTATCTAGGGTATCATCAAAATCACCCTTATCATCCTTTGACCACTTATTATCCAAGACCATATTTGATCATACCAAATCATCCTTTATCCACCAACCAATTTCACTTGGTCCAAACCTTTCGAAAATTAAAAAAAAAGAAACAAAAAGAACTTTTTAACATCTATTATCCTTCATATAACTTATCCATTCCAACATAAATTTTGGGTCATTTCTTCCTATGCTCTTGAGCAGAAGTTTACAAGCCAAGAAAAACAAAAACATGGAACCCAATAGAGAATTTGGGATGCCTAGTGAGTTTGGAATGAGGGACACAAGTGCTCAAATCACGGTTGATCTTCCCCATCCTTCTACTTCCCATAATCAAGAAAATCAAAATCAATATCAAGAATTGATGGACTTTACACAAGATCCTAATGCCAAGGGACTATTAGACTGAGTTTTAAAATTTGATCTTAATAGATATCTAGAGTTCCTACTTCAAAATGGCCCCAAGTATCAAGTAATCCTTACACTAACACATCACAACCTTCCTCATCCAACAATACATCCAACACCACAACACAACCAACCTCAACATCAACCTCAACCACAACAATGTCTAATCCACAAATCACTCTCAACATCCCAAACAATCCAACTTACACTAGAACCTCCACTAGCATCCCCCAACTCGATCAAAATACCATAACATTCATATCCCAATTTCTTTCCCAATAATCGAATCCTACACTCAACAATCCAAGCAACATCACACAAACATCCATATCCACATCTCAAATCAATTCTCAATATGCCACATCAACACAACCCCCTACTTCACAACCATCAATATCCTCTTCCACCCAAAAAATTCAATCACACATTCCTTCAACAACTCCAACTACTCCAACTACAACAACAACCACCAGCTAACTTGCTCCAATAACTCATCACCCAACAACAAGCTAATACACCCCAACCACCCGCAACTGACATAACACAAGTAGTCCAACAATTGATGTAAAGGATGGATGAAGTATAACAAGGAAATAAAAGGAAACAATATTCCTTCATAGATATTTGTCCCTATCCTTTTGATTGCTCTCTTAACATGCCACCTTTCCCCAAGAATTTTGAAATGCCAAAATTCAAAAAATACAAAGGGCAAGGAGATCCTTGAGAATACCTTAGGTAATTTTACATTGCTTTCTTATAAGTCCCCTATGAAGATACCTATCTCATGAGGCTTTTTCTTCAAAGATTAAGAGGTCAAGCTATAGAACAGTTCACACATCTTACCCCTAGCATTAAAACGTTCCATGAACTTGTAAAGAGATTCGTCAATCACTTCTCCTATAACTTTGAACATGAAGTGTCTATAACAAATTGTAGAACACAAAACAAAAGAATGGGGAAGCCTTCACCGCCTTCTTGTAAAGATAGAGAAGCCTCGCAAGAAATCTCCCTTGGCCCATCCCTGAGAAGCAATTGGTTAATATATTTGTAACAAATTTAAACCAAGAAATGGGCTTCCACCTTCAAATCTAGTGTACCTCAACCATTGAAGAAGTTATTGACAAAGGTACCACTATTAAAAGAGCCCTCACTACAAAAGAGGCTATCAAAATCTATAAAGAAAACAATGACAACAAGAACAATAACCATAAGGTCAACAACAATAACAATAACAATAACAACCAATCCTATGAAAAACCCATTTTTGGGGCAAAAGCAAGAACACTCTCAACAATGGTGTGATATAAATAAAAAACATCCTAAATATACAAGCTCCACCACCATCCAACCCATCTGCAAGCAACAAAAATAATTTTAATGTCCCTAAAGGACAACCTAGGCAAAACAATGCACCTAGAAGGAAGTTTACAATCAATTTTTTTTTTGCATAATTTGGTTAAAGCTAGCTTAATTCAATTACCCACTATTCATCCCGACAATGATAATTAATTTAAACCCTCATGGTTCAACAAAATGCCTATTGTGAATACCATAGGGTAAAAGGCCACAAAACACCTGATTGCATGAGACTAAAGAACTTAGTAACCATGACAAAGGGAAGGATTCTAGCTCAAATCAATCCTATAACATTGTTCCTCCCCCTTCTTCTTTTGATTCCATCATGGGTTGAATAGAAGAATGTGCCAACCGCATAACCACTATCACCATAAAAGCCAAGACTCTTAATTGGGATGTCACCACTCACCATGGCCACATCACCATTTAGGGAGCCTCATCCAAAGCCCCAGCCACAACCACCACATCCTCAAACAAATACAACATCTTTGATCACCTTGGAAAAACTCCAGCCCAAATCTCTATTTTGGAGTTACTCCGCATTTCACCCGTCCACAAAGAAGTCCTTGATAAATATTTACAAGAGACTCATCTTCCTAATGATCTTAATGTAAATCAATTTCAAGCCATGGTGGGACATCTTTCCTCACCACTTCACCTCACTTTTTCTAAAAAAAATTTATCCACATCTGACCTATCCCATAATGACACCTTACACATTGAAGTTTGCATCCATAAGCATTCCATTAAATGAGTCTTGATACATGGTCGGACAAACCTTAATCTGGGCACTCTAAAATTAATAAAAACACATGAGATACTTTGATGAGGTTGTAGACTCACATAAAAGCATCGCAATCAAAGGTTGTGATGACATAGAGCACCAACTAGAAGGAACAATCAAGCTACATGTAGAAACTTGAAAATGACTTGACTCCACAAGTCACTTTCCCTTATCATCACACTACTAACTATTCCTTCCACCAATTAATTAAATAAAATAAAATTATTAATTAATTTATCCCTAGCCATTCATCACCAATTCATCCCTAGTAATGAATTAATTCATTTAATTAATGTTAATCACTAACTAACCCACTCACTAATTTTTTACAGCCACATTAATTAAGTTAAACACTTAATTAAGTGGGTCAAACCTTACTTAACACCTATCCCCACACCCTTTGAATAAAAAGTAAATTTTTATTCAAAGGGGTCACATGACCCTTCCACCTCACCTTTCCTCTTTCATGTTAGAGCTCTTTTTAATGCAAAGAGCTCACACGTGTTTTCCAAATGCACATATGTCACATGTCTTCACACTCACCCATAAACCATAATTTTTTATTCCACCTCCTCCCAAGGAAATTAATGTTTTATTTCCTCACAAGTCTTAGTCAAACCCTTCCCAAGCTGAATTTAAAATTCACAAATAATCTCATCCATCTATTTTTGTTGATGGAATATTAACCCTCCATCTTATCTCTTCATCTCCACCCTTGGATTTAAATTTTCAATCTTAACCATTGATCTCAAATCCCCTCCAAAATGCGTATAAATATAAAGCTCTCCCAAGCATTTTTACAACACTTCTTATCCTAATGTTATGCTATCCAAATCTCTTCTCAATCTCATCTCATCTTATCCTTATCATGCAAAAATCAAGCTGTCCACTTAGCCTAAATCATCATCCAATCTATATTATGTTGGTCTATCACGAACAATCCACATACATACTATCCACTTGGGTATAGCTAGGAGAGCTTGGGTGCACTTCTCCTCAACCTTATCAAGTAGTGAAGGAGATTTCAAGGCTCTTGGAAGGTATAATTCTTATGTTTTAGTTTTATTTCATGTTTTTGTGTCCTTTGCAATTTTTTTCATCTTCATTTTTCACGCCCGATGAGACCCCTAGTCTTGAACTAATCTTTTTTGTGAGTTTTTTTGTAAGATTTTATCGTGCAGGTCACTTTAGCGTAGTTAATTTTTGTAGTTGTGCATTCTGATTTGGTTTTAGCACCTTCTACATCTGTTTCAACCCCATTAGTAGTTGCCTCAGCACCGTCAATCCCTGTGTCAGCGCCATCATTCCATGCTTTAGCACCTTCAGGCATGGTAGTAGCAAAATTTCTTGTCCCCAAAATCATTTCTAACCTATGATTTTTCACTGACTAGTTGCTTGCAGGGTTTAGTTTCTAGTTTTTATAGAGTCCATAGGCCTTAAAGTTTTGAGATATCACCAAATATATTTCATCTTGGAAAAAACACTTAGGTCTAACCTAATCCTACATATCTTTCATCATTTGCTCAATTTTTGGGTTGAAAACTATAGCCTAACCCTCTTGAACTAACCTTGCCTCCTATTTAGCATTTTTTTGATCATTTGATGGGGGAACAAATCTATTTTTTGTATTTTCTTCACTTTTTGTCGGTTCAACACCTTCAACACCCAGAATAATTCCATCAACTTCTGTGATAGATAGCCTGCAAATTTAATCCATCTTTGTTCACTATTTTAGCACCTTAGGCTTATGGTTTAGCACCTTAGGCTTCTAGTTTAGCACCTTAGGCATTTATTTTAGCACAAAACATCATTGTGTTAGCGCATTAGGTTTCTTCTTTAGTACCTTATGCTTCTATTTTAGCACATCTGGTATCTGTTTTAACACTTTCTATCTATCTATTAACACATTTATTCTTTATTTCAGCACCTTATGTCTGACACATTTTGTAGGGTTTTGCAGGGGTCTAACTCATTCTTGTAGGTATCAAAAATGTTTATTCAAGTATCATTATCCAAACTACTAACATTTTTTGTGCAAATTCGTAGCCAAAGCATCATTTTTATCATTATCTTTTAGTTGCACTAAGGTTAAAGTAGGGGTGAATTTATCTTTCTTGTCATGCTTGTGGACATATGCTCTCCCCTCGCACCTTAGGGTGATCTTGAGGATCAAAATTTTACTTGCAAACTTCTTTATCTATTTGTATCCTAAAGTGGTTACTTTTCCATGTATGCTCTCCCCTTGCACTTTGTGCAATCTGTTGGTGCCTGAATTGACTATCAGTTCTTGAGCAATTTTTATGCAGGCACCATCCCATAAAATCCAAAAAAATTTCCAGTTTTGGCACCCCTTCAGTGTTTTGTAACATCCACATCATCTTTCTAGAAGGGGGGGTCTTCATGTTTTGTCCATCGGCATGAGTTTGGAATGTGTCTTGGCGATCATGATTGGTACCAATGGCGTGTTGTCTTCTATCGCTAAGACTTTACCTATCGGCATAGGTGTTTTGTGGCTTACCGACAGACTTGGTCTCGCCGACAAGGGTTTTGGAGTGCTATCGCCAAGACTTTGGCTATCGGAGTGAGCGGGCAAGTGTTGGACCGACGTTGGTTGTCTGGCCGATGAGGGATGTTCAAGGTGGTCGTCGGTAGGAGTAGTGCTATCGGTGAGAGAGTTTTTGGGTTCGCCGGCGCCTGAGGTCTCGCTGACAGAGTATAGTTTGTTGGCGCCATCGGTGTAATGGGGGATTATCGGGTGAACGGGCAGATTGTTGGCCGATGGCGCAGGTCTGGCCGATGGAGTTGCCATCGGTGAGTATGGGGTAGTGTCTAGCCGATGGTGGTAATAGAGTTCAGTTTCAGCGTGACAGGGGCTATCGGGCTAGCCGTTGGAAGGTCCGCCGATGGAGAGTGTTTGGCCGATGTGATGTTATCGGCGTAAGTCACACCGACAGGGGGGCAGTGTAGTGTGTGATCGGAGAGACTTGTGAGGTCGGGGTAAGTTTTGTGGAGCTGGCCGATGGTTCTCCTCTGGCCAATGGGGATGTTGGTGACTTGTGGAGGTGTTGGCATCGGCGAGACCGCTGTGATCGGCAGGAGATTTGTGGGGTAGGCCGATAATGTATGTCATGGCAATGGGCTATGGGCGAAGGGTCGTGTGTCGAGCGCGGCAAAACGCTCGACACTTGGTATGTATGCAACTATGCTTTTAAAGCACCAAAGTTGTCTCCACACCATGCATATGGGACTAATCCCCTTACATTATTTTTGAACCCGCGGTAGAACGTGTTTTGGCGGGAAACTTCTTTTTGACTGCAGCGACGGTTTTCAAGCGACCGCGGGTGGTTGAGGCCCTTAATGGGGACTGTAGCAGGAGTATGGGCGATGGTACAAGCGATTAACCTGCCTGATCGTGGATGAAGACTTTCAAGTGGTGGCACAAAGCTCAAGATCCCCCCTGTCTGTCGCATTTAATCTGTGGAGGCCATTTTCAAATGGAAGGAATGTATCTGGCGAATTTTTGACTTCTGGCCATGTAATTAATTGCTGAATGTACACGGTTCTGTATAAAGGGTTTTGGCTGTGTTACTTTTTAGAGGTTGGATGTTTTTGGGCTTTCTGCTCTGGCTCTGAACATAAGGTGTTCACATTTTGAAAGGCATTTTTTGCTACAGACTCGGTCCTTAGTCTGGTGTACTAATCTATCTTGGCTTGTAAATGATGATTTTCTCTGTGATGGCCTTCTATGCAGATTGATTTTAAATGAAAAACACCTGTGTGTGTATTGTTTCTGATTGTCTCCTGTATGTCATTTGTTTTCCTTTCAAACAAGGTTGTCAAGGGCTTCCAAGTTTTTCAGTATGTGCATACTGTGTGTCTGATTTATTGCGTCTGCTCAAGGAGTAGTTAAATAGGCTTTTGATCAGATACAAAGGGAAATAGATTGCATCATAGGATCTGTTAAGTATGATCATTAATGATACTCTTTCTTGGACATGTTGCTGTTAGGCAGTAGCATTATTCTTAGGTCCTCTGGATATGAATTTATGTTGTCATGGGGAGACATTTATAGTCTTAGATATGACTCTGCTGCCCAGATAAGGCACTGGTTTGGGAATCTATCTATTCAATGGGTCTAGGAAAGTCCCATAACTCCAAACACCATTTCAAACCATCTCATCCTTCCATCTGTTAGTTGTAGGATTAGGAGTAGGAAACCCCTGCATGCTCTCATACCTAACTAGACATCATGTCCAAGAATGTTGCCAACCTTGTGATTTGTTACACAAATCTTGGTCCATACATGAGAGTATTCTGCCTGTTGATGTCAAGTTAAATCCTTCTGTCATTGAGCTAGTCAAGGTTATACTTTTATCAAGTAGGGAAACCCCCCTTGGTGCGGCAGAACCAGAAGTGAAGGGGAGGAGCTCATGCAACCTCCTGTATTCAGTTGGCTAAATCTGCCTGTGCATTAGAACTGGCAAACCCTAATGCTGATTCAGAAGAAAAACCAACAAAATGGCGACTCCGTTGGGGAGTCTTTCATGTGAATGATGATGCTCTGCTGGTGGTATGAACTCAGAAAAATATGTGTTGAGCTTTCAACCGCTGTAAAATTTTGTCCTCTCTAGAGAGGTGGCGACTCTGCAAAAGACCTAAATGCACATGAAAGTTGATGTGTGTTGTGACAGAAAATGTGCTTTTCAGACTTCAGCATTTGTATGAGAAAAGGTACCCTGTTTCCTCCCACTTATATTTATTGTTCTACTGCATAAGTTAGATGCCAGGGGAGGCTGTAGGTCTTAGGAATGCAAAGGATGTCTGAAAATAGAAATTTCATGAATCCAAGTATGAATTATCCCATACTCAGTCAGGAAGGGAATGATAAAAGAATAGAAGAGATAAAAAATAGGTTGATATTTTTAGAGGCTAGGCAGGCCCAGTTAAAAAACAATAACCCTGTTGTGTCTGCCAATCAGAAAGCTAAACCTCCTATCAGCCCTTTTGATCATTTGTATGACCAACTAGATTTGTCATGGGTGGATTATAAAGTAGAAACTATGCCTGCTAGGATATACTGTCAGATGCCTAGATTTAGTGGTCACAGTGTATGTGATGGGAATGCACATATCCAAAATTTTCATGAGTTCATGGGAAAGCATTCATTCAGAGATGAGGATATGTGGATGAGGTTTTTTGTTAGGTCCTTTGATGCAAAAGCAAAAGACTGGTATTTGAGCTTTTCAAAAAGATCCTTTGCCTGTTGGGATGAGCTTGCTGACTGTTTGAAGGAAGAATTTGCAAAAGAACCGGCTGATCTTGTTGCAGAATTGATGAGAATCAGAAAACAAGATGAAGAGCCATGTGTTGTTTTCAGTCATAGGTTTGCAGTAGCCCTTTCACAGATCCCAGAAGTCTTCAGACCTAACACTTTAGCCTGTGTTGGCATATTCTTTGAGGCTTTTGAGGAGGGCTCTAGTGCATTACTAAGGGATTTCAAGGTGACAAGTATGCAGATGGCATACAAGTTCGTAGAAAAAATAGAAAAAATTAGAAATGTGCACCTGCTGAAATCCCTGTCCCCTGGCCTTGGTGTGAAAAATAGTTGTGAAGCTGCAAATGACCAAATAATTAAGGCATCATGTGCAGATAAAAATGAAAATGAAAACATAGAGGTTGAGACTGCTGTATTTGAACATAATGCTAACAATACTGCTCAACTGGATTGTTCACCAGTTGAGGATGCCAGTGAAAGGACTAGTGAGGATTCTCATTGCAATGATGAGGCGTATGACCATGAAAACAATAACGAGGTTGTGGACAGCAATGAGCAATTTTTGGAATGGACCTGTGGAGACAATTGTGAGTATTGTACTCAAGACAGAGAAGATATAAGCAAACAGAGAAGCAGTCCTATGTGTGACCCATTGCCTTCCTTTCAAACACATGGAGATCATGAAGAGCAGTTAGGGATTGAAACAAGTGCTAGTTCAGAGCATGATTGTTTTTCATTTGATGGCTGTTTTGCTTATGACACACAAGCTGATACTCCTCCACAAAGGGAATCCATTGGTGATGAAGATGCATGTTCTGCTGCCCATGAACAAATGGCATACTATGATCAAGCTGATGTACCTGGATCACCCATCTTTGACACATATGGTGATGAGGATCTATTTGAGTATGGTGAGAATCTAGACATTGTTTTTGGTTTGGATTCTGTTTCTCATCCTGATGAAAGAGGAAACAACATGCATCAGGTAAGTGACTGTGAAAATGTGCTTGATTTGAAAGAGGTGCCAGAGCCTGATCTTTTCCAGCTTGGTGCTACTATTGGTTGTGTACATGATGTGCACAATTGTGAATTTGAAAGCTTTTCTTTTGAGAGGCCAGCATATGAGATGAGCTCTGATCTTCCTAGATGCATGGTGGACTTTGAGTGTTTTCAGTTTTCAATCTAGCTAGGAGATCATTTTGTAATGCATAATGCTGATACAAATGATAACATGTGTTATATTCCATTTGAGTATGCATTGCCTGATACATTCTGCATCCACTTGTTGCCGGATGCTAAAGGTTATCTGCATAGAGATGACAGTGACAAGCTAAATTAGAAGGTTGAATGTGCAGATGACCAGGTTTGTTTATGGTCAGATCATGGTAGCATTCTCAGGCTTGACCCAGTGCATGCAGATGAAAACAAGATATTTGACAAAGGGAGATACAGGTTTTTCTTTTCTTGGTGGCCTTAGGCCATCAAGAGTGTTTGGTGATGCAGATCATTATAACTTCATGACTCTGTGCCTAATGGATAGGGGACTGGTCTGCATCCCAGAGTTCTGTGGTTCTTGCCATGCCTACAAGAGGCATGCATCCTCAGACAGAGCCACTGTTGGTGCCTAAATTGACTATCAGTTCTTGAGCAATTTTTATGCAGGCACCATCCCATAAAATCCAAAAAAATTTCCAGTTTTGGCACCCCTTCAGTGTTTTGTAACATCCACATCATCTTTCTTGAAGGGGGGGTCTTCATGTTTTGTCCATCGGCATGAGTTTGGAATGTGTCTTGGCAATCATGATTGGTACCAATGGCGTGTTGTCTTCTATCGCTAAGACTTTACCTATCGGCATAGGTGTTTTGTGGCTTACCGACAGACTTGGTCTCGCCGACGAGGGTTTTGGAGTGCTATCGCCAAGACTTTGGCTATCGGAGTGAGCGGGCAAGTGTTGGACCGACGTTGGTTGTTTGGCTGATGAGGGATGTTCAAGGTGGTCGTCGGCAGGAGTAGTGCTATCGGTGAGAGAGTTTTTGGGTTCACTGACGCCTAAGGTCTCGCCGACAGAGTATAGTTTGTTGGTGCCATCGGTGTAATGGAGGATTATCAGGGGAACGGGCAGATTCTTGGCCAATGGCATAGGTCTGGCCGATGGAGTTACCATCAGCGAGTATGGGGTAGTGTCTAGCCGATGGTGGTAATAGAGTTCAGTTTCGGCATGACAGGGGCTATCGGGCTAGCCGTTGGAAGGTCCGCCGATGGAGAGTGTTTGGCCGATGTGATGTTATCGGCGTAAGTCACACCGACAGGGGGGCAGTGTAGTGTGTGATCAGAGAGACTTGTGAGGTCGGGGTAAGTTTTGTGGAGCTGGCCGATGGTTCTCCTTTGGCCGATGGGGATGTTGGTGACTTGTGGAGGTGTTGGCATCGGCAAGACCGCTGTGATCGGCAGGAGATTTGTGGGGTAGGCCGATAATGTATGTCATGGCGATGGGCTGTGGGCGAAGGGTCATGTGTCGAGCGCGGCAAAAC
The DNA here is from genome assembly GCA_027924645.1 of Cunninghamia lanceolata. NCBI lineage: Eukaryota > Viridiplantae > Streptophyta > Pinopsida > Cupressales > Cupressaceae > Cunninghamia > Cunninghamia lanceolata. The sequence continues at coordinate 6,710,046 of BSBN01001807.1, forward strand.
GCTCGACACTTGGTATGTATGCGACTATGCTTTTAAAGCGTCGAAGTTGTCTCCACACCATGCATATGGGACTAATCCCCTTGCATTATTTTTGAACCCGCGGTAGAACGTGTTTTGGCAGGAAACTTCTTTTTGATTGCAGCGATGGTTTTCAAGTGACCGCGGGTGGTTGAGGCCCTTAATGGCGACTGTAGCAGGAGTATGGGCGATGGTACAAGTGATTAAGCTGCCTAATCGTGGATGAAGACTTTCAAGTGGTGGCACAAAGCTCAAGATCCCCCCTGTCTGTCGCATTTAATCTGTGGAGGCCATTTTCAAATGGAAGGAATGTATCTGGCAAATTTTTGACTTCTGGCCATGTAATTAATTGCTGAATGTACACGGTTCTGTATAAAGGGTTTTGGCTGTGTTACTTTTTAGAGGTTGGACATTTTTGGGCTTTCTGCTCTGGCTCTGAACATAAGGTGTTCACATTTTGAAAGGCATTTTTTGCTACAGACTCGGTCCTTAGTCTAGTGTACTAATCTATCTTGGCTTGTAAATGATGATTTTCTCTGTGATGGCCTTCTATGCAGATTGATTTTAAATGAAAAACACCTGTGTGTGTATTGTTTCTGATTGTCCCCTGTATGTCATTTGTTTTCCTTTCAAACAAGGTTGTCAAGGGCTTCCAAGTTTTTCAGTATGTGCATACTGTGTGTCTGATTTATTGCGTCTGCTCAAGGAGTAGTTAAATAGGCTTTTGATCAGATACAAAGGGAAATAGATTGCATCATAGGATCTGTTAAGTATGATCATTAATGATACTCTTTCTTGGACATGTTGTTGTTAGGCAGTAGCATTATTCTTAGGTCTTCTGGATATGAATTTATGTTGTCATGGGGAGACATTTACAGTCTTAGATATGACTCTGCTGCCTAGATAAGGCACTGGTTTGGGAATCTGTCTGTTCAATGGGTCTAGGAAAGTCCCATAACTCCAAACGCCATTTCAAACCATCTCATCCTTCCATCTGTTAGTTGTAGGATTAGGAGTAGGAAACCCCTGCATGCTCTCATACCTAACCAAACATCATGTCCAAGAATGCTGCCAACCTTGTGATTTGTTACACAAATCTTGGTCCATACATGAGAGTATTCTGCCTGTTGATGTCAAGTTAAATCCTTCTGTCATTGAGCTAGTCAAGGTTATACTTTTATCAAGTAGGGAAACCCCCCTTGGTGCGGCAGAACCAGAAGTGAAGGGGAGGAGCTCACGCAACCTCCTGTATTCAGTTGGTTGAATTTGCCTGTGCATTAGAACTGGCAAACCCTAATGCTGATTCAGAAGAAAAACCAACATGATCTTGGGTGATCAAATGTTGGAAGTAGTTTCTTCTTAGGAGGCCTACTTGGGGATTTCATCACCCCAAGTGATGACCTCAGCCATGTGTACCAGTGGGGTATATCAAAAGGGGGAGAAGGAAACTTGTACCCTAATCTAGTCACATTGTCATTGGGACAACCTTGGGGCCCCAGGTGATTTCAGACACAAGGTGAAGTAGTGCTTGCTTAATTGCTTATGCCACATCCCTTTGATGAGCTAGTGTTCATGGTTTGTGCCTCACGTACCTTGCTTCTATCAAGGACTCCCTAGAAGCTTGTTCTAGCCTAGCTTAAGACCATTGGTTGTTTTCTAGTGTGGTGCAAGGGACATGGACCACCCCCTAAAGTTACTCACCATTGTACCTCCTTGAAGGCGAGATATAATCTCTTTGGGTACGATGTAAAAGCCTCCAAGGAAAGGGGAATTAGGTGCAAAGCTCTTATCCCTAGAGTTATCTATCTAGGGTGAAGTGTTCTTAGTTAGGTAAGAACATGGATAGGTATTCTATCGTGTGGGCCCACATTATGAAAACACTCCTACTTGAATAATTCTAGGATGTTCATGTGAATTGTGTGTCTTCTTATCAAAACTTGTGAAATCCAAAAGCCAATTACATCCTTTTGAAGTCAAGCCATTATCTTCTTGCTTATTTAATCTCTTGCCAAAGAGTTTTTGGAGCCAAAAAGATCACATTTCTAGTCAAAATCAAACAACCTTGGCCCTTTGAACAAACAAGTAGCACCTTGGTTTCTCTATTTGGCACTTCAGGACTCTCTGCTAGCACCTTTTCTTTTATGTCAGTGCCAAAGTATCTTCTATCAATGCCTTTAGCTTATCCTTTAGAACATATTGTTCCTTTATTAGTACCTTTGGTTCCCATTTTCAACAATCATCCACTTCATTCGAAGTAATCCATCTTCATCATCCAATCCTAATCCACTTCATCCCTAATCTTAATCCAACTCATCTCTCTAATCATCTCTGATCATCCCAATCCATCCTAATCTAAATTGATATCAATCTTAGATCATACCTTCTATGCACTTCATCATCCTAATCATCTATCTTATCTATCTTATCTCCTAATTCTCTTAAACATCATCCATAGTCATCCTAATCATCCATCCTTATCCATATCATCAAACAATCATCTTATCACTTTCATCCATATCATCCAACCCAATTCTAATCATATCCACATTATCCTTAATCAACCACATCATCATTCTAACCATTTATCCATATCATCATCCAATCATCTTATCACTTTCATACTTATCTCATCCATCATATCCTATTCATCCCAATCATCTTAGTCATCCATTCTATCTATTTATCATCCTTAATCCAATTCATCATTATCATATTGATCCAATTTCCTTATCCACTTGGTCACAAATCATCAAATCCTAATCTAATACATTTATCCCTCATCCAACATCGGTCACCCATCATCCATTATCCATTCCAATCAAAAATTTGAACCCCTAATCCTTAATCAACAAATTATCATTTGAAAATAAAAAATTGGTTATGGACATAGTCTCGTTCATACCCCATCAATCTTTCATCCAAAACCCCAATCAAAATCCCTCATCTTTAAAGGATCCTTTCCTTAATCCACAATATCTATTTCCAACCCATCCAATAAAAAATCAACACCCTAGTTGATCATTATCAACCTTTATCCAAACTTGCTTAAGAACATTAGTCTCTCTTAAGTAAGTCATCCAATCAAATCTCATGAATTCCTACCTAAGAACATAAGGCTATCTTAAGTAGAAATCAAGTCGATCCAATAAGCTCTCTCTCTTAAGCTCATTAGTCTACCTTAAGTATAGAGAATCATTTGTCTTTCAACACAAATCAAATCATTCTAAGGTCTTGAAATTAGATTCCAAACCTACATCACAATCATCCATTATCCTACATCATCACTTATCCGTCCAACACCATGGAGCCTTATGAAGCAATGCAACAATTACAAAGATTCAAACATACCTATGAGGGTTTTGATCCTATCACTAAGGAAAAATGTGGAAATGTCATTTAAGTAGAAATCAAGTCAATCCAATCAACTCTCTTTCTTATGCTTGTTAGTTTACCTTAAGTATAGAGAATCATCCATCCTTCAAAGAAAATCAAATCATTCTAAGGTCTTTAAATTTGATTCCTAACCTACATCACAACCATCCATTATCCTACATCATCACTTATCCTTCCAATGCCATGGATCCTTATGAAGCAATAGAACAATTAAAAACAATCAAACATACCTATGAGGGTTTTGATCCTATCACTAAGGAAAAAATGCAAAAATGTCATTAGTGATATCCCCTTAGCACATTTAATCATTGGATATTCCCAAGATCCTATCACATCACCATCCTATATGTCCTCCCCATCAACTTCATATCAAACTTCATCCCCTTATGTGACCTCATCAACCTCATATCAACCTTCATCTCCTTATGTGACAATGCATTCATACCCATCCAACTTATTAGTACCTCTAAGCTACCCATCCCTTAATCATTGCTATGCTACCTTTGATCAAGGGAACACCAACCTAGCATATGATCATACCAAACAACCTAGGGCCAAAATTGGATGCTTACATGCACAACTATTTCCCTATGTGAATCCCCCACCTTCCAATCCCAATCCTCCAATCCCTCCATCACAATACCCCTCCAATCCTATCAACCTTAATCCTTCACCCTATGTATCTGACAATCCATCAATCCCTATATTCCCATCACAATATCCCTCCAATCTTATTAACCTTAATCCATTAGCTCATATATCTCCCAATCCATCAATCCCTATAATCTATCTACCATCTAATCCACCATCAAACCTTCCAAATCCTAATCCATCAACCAAAGACTCCTTGAAGAATCTTCTCCAAAGAATATTATTGAAAAAAGAAAGAAAAATAAAAGCTACGGAGTCCTCCAAATCCCCTACTTCTCCAATACCTCCATGTAATCCAATGCATATCCTTGATACTACCCAAGAACCACAACTATCTAACCTCATCACCCACCTACCCAACCCTAGTCCTAATCCAACAACATCTTCCATCATTATCCATCCATTATATTATCTACCTCATGCCTCTCCTAATCCATCAACCCCTACACTAATGAAAGATATGATCTAATGGCTATTGAAAAGGAAACATTCACCATCATGCATTGAAAAGGCTCCTCCCATAAGTGCAAGTCAAGAACCATCATGTAGGTAACTTGAAGAGCCCATCCAAGAACCTATCACATCCATCCAAGTCACTTCCACTTCTATGCAAACACATGTGCTATGTCAAGAGTCAAATCCAAAGCATGTGGAAACATCAACCTCCTATCCTAATCAAGATCTAAGCATTTCATCTAATCCCATCCCTAATCCATTCCCATCTAGTAATCAACTTATCCATACCAACCCTGTTACTTCTACCACAACACCCCTCATTGATCCCACACCATCTTCTATCACCCATTTATTATTCCCCATTGATCCTCTACTGCCACCTACCAAGCCCATTCCAAATCTGTCCTCTTATCCACTTGGACAAAGCACCTTCATCTATGGTGGCTCTCTGGTAGGAGGTGAATGACTTCCATCCACCACCTATCTTTCCCCAACAAATAATGGACTCGTTTCTTGTTTCTAAAGAACCAAACATCCCATTGTATGTCGCATACTTCAAAAGATGAACTATTAAGGTATCTTGAAGCCCATCCACACCAAATTCCATAAAGGATTGCATGGCCTTGGCTATACATCCCAAGGAAAATAATCCACCCACACACCTCATAAAGTCAATCTTTATAATCTCAAACCTAGTCAACCTCATCACACCTCCAAATCATATGCCGCCATCCATCCTCCATCATCCTATCATTCACAAAAGCAAGTGACCATACTTATCCCTCAATAAAATTTACCTCCACTCCTTCCAACTCCTCATATCCCTATCCTCAAATCCACTTTACCTCAAATAGTCCCAACCCCTAATATCCCCATCCTCTAATCCCCTCATCCCTTCATCCACAAGTCCACTAATACCCCCATCCACACATCTTGCTCCCTTAAACTATCGAAAAGTGCAATACAACTGAGAGGGGGGTGAATTAGTTGTAACCAATATTTCAAAACCATTAACACATCAACCAATTAACACTAAATTTGTATCTTAACCATAAAACCATGAAAACAAAAACTTAAACACTTTCACACATTCAACATAGGAGACACAAAATTTTTACGTGGAAAAACCCATAGGGGGAAAACCATGGTGATTGTTAGCTCAAAATATAATATGTTATAACAATACTGAAAATTAGAGGCTCACTACCTTAGGGCTCACTCCCAAAGTGCTCACTGCAAGAAGAGACTCACTGCTAATGGGGTGGTTCACTACTAAAATTCATGAACTGAGATAGTAGCATCCACACTATGCCAATTTTCAGTTCCATTGAACCATAATAAGTATCCTTTACTCCACTATACTTTTATACTTCACAATTATCTTTTCATTTTCACATCCATACATCAATTCATGACTTCATTTCATGTTTTTATACAATTCATCAACCTTGCAATTTACATCAAGGTCAGCATTACAATCATCAACCATTGGAACAATCTCCAAGGTTAGAAAACATACATGCATACATTAAGATAGGTTTGGATCTAAATCAATTAGGGGAGAAGAGAAGTGAATGAGATTCATGCCAAGCCTTAGTTGGGACTCAAATGCAATCTTCCATACAACAACATCCTTCCACAATCTTCAAATCATAACCGCAAGTAGTGAGAACACCCAAGTTGGCCAAGACTGAAGTTAACACTAAAACTTTCATGAACACGCTTCATGTACTATCCAGATTATACTTTATGAATTAATCAAAAGGTAGGGACATGATTTAGAGACTCCCACAAGCATGTTACAATGACCAAGAATGTTCACACAACTTCTACACACTTTATCCACAAGATTCTTCAAACAGGAGCACTTGAACACTACTGTCAGCCATTGTGATAAAGGAAAGATCACTTGTGGAGCACCAAATCATGAACCATTTGAACTAAAGGCACATAACATCATCACAAACTTAATTACAGGACCGCAGACTATGAAACTTAAATGTAGAGCAATGCAAAGAAGAATATATTTTCCTCGTCACCATTAAATACACAGAAAAATAGTTTTTACTTTAGTGAACAAAATTCACTCAAATATTCACACCAGAGGCTCAAAATTGAAACATAGCATCTACAGAGATCCCTTAACTTACTTCTAATCCATAGGAAAAGATATTCATTCTATAGGATATGTAGAGCAAAACACTGCACTGCTCTGGTAGATAAAGCAATTCTGCATTTTGTACTAATTCCTTAAATACTTGTCCAAACTTATTCAAATGGCTTTCTTAGGTGTTGAAATCAATGACAAACCTTACTGCTCATACTTGTAAAAATATCCCCCTTTGTCATTGATGGCAACACATGATGTGAAAAACCATTAAGACATATAATCTTTCTTTCCTTCTTTGCTCCCCCTCACTTGATGTTTTCTCTGTCTACAACTTTCTTCCATAGGATTTTCACATGAACTTCTATCCCGCTTTGACATCAATGGAAAAGGGTGCCAGACCTTTTCTTTCTCTTTACTACACAACTCCCCCTTTCATGAACACTGTAAAACTTACTGCTCTTTATCAAGAACTCATATCAGCAACTTGTTGTAGGAGCACACACAACACTGAGAAGGGGGTGAATCAATGTTGTTAAAAATTTTATCACCTTTCAAACTTTTGATGAACTTTAATTTCACAATTACAGAATTTTCAAACAGATATGAAAAATATACAAAATATCAACACATAAAATTTTGACACAAAATATTCCCGAGTGGAAAACCCTCGTGGGGTATAAAAACCACTCAAACTGCCTCATTGGCTTAAGTGATCAAATTTGGGTTTACAATTGTGTCAGTCACAAATACAATTCTACCTCATTGGCATATTGTTCTTCTCTACATGTCTCACTGACTTTCAACATCAAAAATTTCAATGAAAAGTACAACTCAGGGGGTTTCCCTGTTTCAATAAGAACAAAACCTTATTTCTCCCTTTTAAAACAAAAAAAAAATATTCTTTGCAATCAAACTTCAACTGTCATCACCATCTACAATCAATCAATTTTGATCTTCAAAATACTTCATACCTCTGCAAGACAATCTCAAAATTCAATTCACCATTTCATGAACTTTCTCATTGCAATACTAAAAAATTAACCCTCTCTGAAAAATTTATTATCTTTTAACACTTCCACCTTCTCTGAGAAAATATTGATCCATGTTGATCATTGAAACCTCCATCCATTTATTGCACCATCATTCTTTCAAAAAACTCAAAAACCAATTCTTCTTTGTCCAAAAAGATATATCTTTATTCCAAAACATATCTGCAATACAAAAAACTCAAACACAAAAGAAAATCAAAAATAAAAAATTCATCTTCCAAATCTCTACTATAATCGGTTCAGCTTCTCACACATACCCATCTATTTTTCTCTTTACAAAATACATTCTTAATCCAAAACAAAAAACAAAAAGACAACTCTCGAAGGTCTCTTTACATTCTCCAAAATCAAGGAAACTTTCCAATTTGAAAGACTGACTTTATTGTCTCTTTAACTTCTGTCAAGGATAGAAAAAAGCATGTTTTATTGCTTTGTTAAACACAGTGGCCGTCAAAATTACCAATGGAAACTGACCATTGGAGATTCTTACTATTTTAAACCTTATCCCTCCGATCTCCGCAGCCCGCCACATGCCAATTCAATAATGGTCATTTTATAGAGCTTTTCCCGCGGTGTGCAGCAATCTCCAACCTGTTTACTGGGTGCCCTAGGCATTGGGGCCGGTAATGCCAACAACCCACTAGCCCTTAAGTTGTCACTTAAGTGACTACTACCTCCTCAGCCGGTCAACTAACGATTAGAACAAAAGTGTATGACGTTTGTTTAAGGGCTTCTTAGAACATGATTTATGAACTTCTACTTAGAGTTTAGTGAGCTCATATAAGAATATTTTACCCCAAGTATGAACCAGATACACACATCTGATCAAGGCATATAAATTGCACTAATATAAATTAACATAGAAGGCATGATTTGAACTGTGATCAAGACTCCTTGAAGCATCCTTCTGATATGTCATATGATCAACAATTTACATGTAGGTCTTTGAAATCCTTATGTATTTTAAGCAACACTTCAAACCAAAACATCTGATCCAAATTCATTAAAAAAAATAACTCCACAACATTGCATAACCAAGTATGATATGTACCTGCCAACCATATTGAAGATCAAAACTGTGTCTTGTCATGATCAACATATGATGAGAAAGTATTCTCATGAACAACATAACCTCCACTGAAGTAAATATCAATTATGAAGATAATATCCTTGCTTGAACAAACATCTTGTGAAAAACAACATCCTGATACATGATCAACTTCTAATTGATTCCTGTCATGATCAACTGTGAAATGCAAGATCAAATGTCCCTGATATTCTAAAATATCACTACCATTATTACCAACATTTTGACATCAATGAAAAGACAATATGCTCAATAGTACTACACTTGTACCCACTCCTCCTGAGAGGTAGCCTTCAAAGCATCAATCTAGATCAAAAGATGCAACTTTAGTCACCACTGGACTGATGCATTCCTAATGCATCTTAGTTTAGATTAGGAGTAATAACCCCTAACTTCTCCTTAAGATACTCAAAAGTATCCTTAGGCAGATGCTTAGTGAAAATATATGGAATCTGATCCTTTGTAGACACATACTCCATCTTTACTTCATTTTCCTTTACCTATTCTCTCAGAAAGTAATACCTTATTGGTATATGCTTTGTTCTTGAGTGCATCACTAGATTCTTTGAAATGTTTATGGCACTTGTATTGTTACAAAAGATTGAAATTGGTTCTTCATAAAAAACCTTTATGTCCTTCAATGTTTGCTTCATCTAGGGCAATTGAGTGCAACAACATGCTATAGCAATATATCCTGCTTCTACAGCAGACAAAGAAATCCATTTTTTCTTCTTGCTCAGACATGAAACCAATTTGTTACCTAAAAGGAAAGCACCTCCACTTGTACTTTTTATGTCATCAGCATCTCCATCCCAATCTATAACTGTATAAGCACTGAGAGTGAAATCAGTATCTTTGGGATACCAAATTCCTTAGTTTGAAGTCCCTTTTAAATATCTCATGATCCTCTTCACTACCATCACATGTTTGGGATCTTCTTGAAATCTTGCCACAAGAAAGACTGTGTGCATTATATTTGGTCTAGTATGGGTTAGATAGAGCAGTCCTCCAATCATAGACCTATATTTTTTCTGATCAATCTTAGGTGATTCATCATCCTTGCTCAGCTTGCAGCTAGTTACCATGGGAATACATACTAGTTTAGAATCCTCGATTCCAAACTTCTTCAACAATTCTTTCACATACTTGGATTGAGAAATGAAAATTCCTTTTTCTAATTGAGTAATTTGTAGTCCTAAGAAGAAATTCATTTCACCAAACATAGACATCTCAAATTCCTTTTGCATTTCCTTTATAAATTTCTTACACATACATTCATTGCCTACAAAGATAATATTATCAACAAAGACTACAACAATCAGAGTTTGATCATTGTTAGTTTTGAAATAGACATTATTGTCTACAGTACCTTTGTTGAACCCTAATTGCATCAAATACTTGTCCAACCTTATGTACTAGGCTCTAGGAGCTTGCTTGAGTCCTTACAGGGCTTTCTTCAATCTTCACACCATGTCACCTTTGTTTGATAATTGGAATCCTTCTAGTTGTTCAATGTAAACTTCTTCTTCTAGTTCTCCATTCAAAAAGGCAGACTTCACATCCGTCTAGTACACCTTGAAATCTTTGTGAGTAGAAAAAACCAAAAACATTATTATGGCTTCAATTCTTGCCATAGGAGAAAAAATTTCTTCAAAATCTATGCCTTCAACCTAAGAATATCCTTTGCATACTAGTCTTGCTTTGTTTCTTACCACTTCATCACTTTCATTCATTTTGTTTCTAAAAACCCATTTTGTTCCAATCACATTTTTATCAACAAGTCTAGGAACTATTTCCCAAGTTTGATTCTTCTCTATCTACATCATCTCTTCTTCCATGGATTTTACCCAAATTTCATATTTGTAGGCTTCAATTATAGTTTTAGGTTCAATCTGTGAAAGCAAATAGTAGTTCACTTGTTTCTCTATAGGTCTTTTCATTGTCAATACCCCTTTGCTTGTGTCACCAATGATTTGATCTTCAAAATGAATAATCCTTACATACCTGGGAGTCTTAGCAGCAATTTCCTGAACCTTTTCTTCTTCACCATTTTCTTCTTCAGCTTGACTGTCCTTTTGTTCCTGTTCCACATTTTCTTTAATGATTGTGACAACAAGTTCATCTGATTCATAACCTCTCAGATCTGATGTTATTTCTTTGTCTTCATCAACCTTCACATTAGCACTCTCAATGACCTTCCTCAATCTCTTATTGTAGCACTAGTAGGCCTTACTCTTGGTAGAGTATCTAGGGAAAATGCCTTCATCACATATAGCATCAAACTTGCCTAATTCATCATCTCCTCTGATATAACATTTGCTTCCAAAAACTTTGAAATATTTCACTATGGGAACTCTTCCATACCATAATTCATAAGGAGTTTTAGTGCCATTACCTTTGACGTGGACTCTATTTTGAATGTAGACAATAGTGTGTATAGATTATCTCCAATACATTTCTAGTAGGTTAGCATCCATCATCATTGACCTAGTAGCCTCTTGAATTGTCTTGTTCTTTCTCTCAAAAACTCCATTTTGCTCAGGAGTCCTAGGAGCAGACAACTGTCTCTTTATCCCATGCTCTTCATAGAAAATGTTAAATTCATTTGATGTAAACTCACCTCCTATATCAGACCTTAAGCATTTGATCCTCAGTTCTAACTCATTTTCAAGCATTGCCTTAAAAGATTTGAACTTGTCTAGTGCTTCTAATTTCTCTTTTAGAAAAGTGACCCAAGTCATTCTTGAATAATCATCAATAAGAAACATAAAGTACATGTCTCCTTGCAAACTCCTTGTTCTTGTAGGACCACATAGATCTGTATGTACTAGCTCAAGCAATCTAGCAGAAAATTGTTCTTTGCTCTTGAAACTTGTCTTTGTCTATTTTCCCATTTGAGATTCCTTGCAAATAGTATTGGTAGGCTTCACCAATTTAGGCAAATCTCTCATAGCTTGTACTGAGCTTATCTTCACCAAGTTATCAAAATTGATATGACACATCCTTCTATGCCACAACCAACTCTCATTTATCTGAGCCAAAAAACAACAATTATCAGTTCTCCTCAAATGATAAATATTACCTCTAGTTTTCTTACCAGTTGTAATCACTGTTCCTGAGCTTTCCATGATCTTTCATACATTGTCCTTGAATCTCAGATCATACCCTTTATCACACATCTGACCAACTCTTAAAAGATTATGCTTTAGACCTTTCACATAGAGAACATCATCTGTATTATGCTTGACATCAAAAGAAATTGATCCACTTCCACAAATCTTACCATCTGCATTATCTCCAAATCTAACCAATCCACCATCATACTTTTCCAAACTTATAAACTTACTTTTGTCACTAGTCATGTGATGTAAACATCCATTATCAATGATCTATTCATCCTTATCCTTCTCAACCTGAATAGATAGAGTACTTTCTTCCACTGGTTTTTCTTCCTTCACATAGCTAGTAGGATTAGTAGACATAGGTTCTTCCTTAATAGCAATAAACAAGTATTCATTTGCACTAGTACCATTATCATCAAACTCATCATCTATTACACCATCATTATCAAGATCTCTTACATAATGGCATTTCTTGACAATTCTAGGTCTACTTTCAAATTTCTTCTTACCTCTTTCAATTATCTCTAGACATCTAGATGCATAGTGACCAATCTTGCCACAAGAAAAGCATTTGAATGGTAATTTTCCTTTGTACTTATCAGAACCTCTTTGCATTCTATCCACAAAGATGGATTCAACCTCATCTAGGTCATCATCAAATTCCATAGCATATTTATGAGCTCTTGAATTCTTTTCTAAAGTGTTGGCTTTGAAAGCAGTCTCAATCTTTGGTAGAGCATCACTAAACTCCCTCATTTCAGAAGCTGTAAGCTTCCCAAGCAACTAATCTTTTGAAATATTTTTCATAGTCATAACCTCTTCAATTGTTGTCACCTTGTGACTATAGTATTTAGGCAAAGACCAAAGAATCTTTAGCACAACCTCATCTTCGTCAATAGTTCCTCCACGAACTTTGATTCCATTGACAATTTCATCAACCTTTTGCATGTAGATTGTTATGTTCTCATCATCGCTCAATTTTTAGGCCTTCATACATCACCTTCAGATTTTGCAATTTTGCACTCTTCACAGAATCATCTCCTTCATACAAAATTTTCAACTTTTCCCATATCTCATGAGTAGTTTCCAGATCCATAACTTTCATGAAATCAGTGTTGGATAAAGTGCTTAACAGAGAATCTCTAGCCTTTCCATTAAACTCATACTATTTGACTTCACCTTCATCTACTGGTCCATTTTAAGGAATAATATACTTTTTCTCTACCATTTTCCAAACATTATAACCAAGTGAAATGAGATAAATTTTCATTCGTACCTTCCATATAGCATAATCCATTCCATTGAACTATGGTGACTCCTCTCTGTGCACCATTTCGGATCTACCTCATGCTATTAGACTCCTTACTGAGGAACCCCCACTCTGATACCAATTGTTGAAAAGTGCAATACAACTAAGAGGGGGGGTGAACCAATTGTAACCAATATTTCAAAACCATTAACACATCAACCAATTAACACTGAATTTGTATCTTAAACATAAAAGCATGAAAATAAAAACTTAAACACATTCACACATTCAACATAGGAGACACCAAACTTTTATGTGGAAAACCCCATAGAGGAAAAACCATGGTGAGTGTTAGCTCATAATATAATATGTTATAACAATACTAAATATCATAGGCTTACTACCATAGGAATCACTACCTAAAATGCTCACTGCTAATGGGGTGGCTCACTGCCTATTGGTGGCTCACTCCCAAAATCTGTGAACTAAGATAGTAGCATCTACACTATGCCAAGGTTCAATTCCATTGAAGCACAATAAGTATCCTCTTCTTTGCTCTGCTTTTATACTTCACAATTATCTTTTCATTTTTGCATCCATACATCAATTCATGACTTCATTTCATATTTTTATAATATTCATCAACCTTGGAATTTACGTCAAGGTTAGCATTACAATCATTAACTATTAGAACAATCTCCAAGGTTAGCAAACATACATACATACATTAAGATAGGTCTCCACCTAAATCAATTAGGGGAGAAGAGAAATGAATGTGAATCACACCAAGCCTTAACTGGGACTCAAATACAATCTTCCATGCAACAACATGCTTCCACAATCTTCAAATCATAACTGCAAGTAGTGAGAACACCCAAGTTGGCCAAGGCTAGAGTTAAAACTAAAAATTTTAGGAACATGCTTCATGCACAATCCAAATTATACTTTGCAGATCAATCAAAAGGTAGGAACAAAATCTAGAGTTTGCCACAAGCACATTACAATCACCAAGAATATTTGTACAACCTCTACACACTTTGGCCATAAGATTCTTCAAACTAGAGCACTTGAACATTACTGTTGGCCACTTTCATAAAGGAAAGATCACTTGCGGAGCACCAAATCATGAACCATTTGAACAGATGGCACATAACATCATCACAAACTTAATTCTAGGACTACAGACTATGAAACTTAAATGTAAAGCAATGCAGAGTAGAATACATTCTCCCTATCACCATTAAATACACAAAAAAACAATTTTTACTTTGGTGAACATAATTCACTCAAATCTTCACACTAGAAGCTCAAACTTGAAACATGGCATCTATAGACATCCCTTAACATTACTTCCAGTCCGCAAGAAAAGATATTCAATCTACAAGATATGCGGAGCAAAACACTGCAAGGCTACTTTGGTGGATAAAGCAATTCTACATTTTGTACTAATTCCTCAAATACTTGTTTAGACTTATTCAAATGACTTTCTTAGGTGTTGACATCAATGACAACCCTTACTGCTCATACTTGTAACGTAAAGCCCCTAAAATCCTTCAGCATGACCAACAAAAGCACACATCATCCAAACAAGAAACTACCAAAGCACGCATGGGGTTTAAAAGCAAAAAAAATTGGTACCTCCTTACATAAAGAAAAAAATCCACAACAGTCTAAAGATGCTATACCATCCAAAAAAAATCAAAAATCCAAAAGGCTATCAATGTGTACACTATCAAAAGAAAAAGAAAAAAGTAAAAATGGTGTGGGTCCCCAAGAAAAAAGAAAGTAATCCAAATGAGGCATCTAAATCCCAATCTAGACCCCAAAATCCCAAACATTACACTCCCCATATAAAAATCCAACAATTCCTAAGTCTATTTGGGTCTGTAAGTCCCCAAATCGACAATCCCCATTACTCCCTACACCACATCCAAAATAAAAGATTAAAAATACATCATGATGTGTGCAACCATTGATCGTGGTCCCCTCCACCCCATGGCATTCCCACACACCCCCATTATCCCATCTTATATCTCCTATCCCACATATCTTCCCCATCACATCCCTATGCTCCATGCTTTCGCATAATCCACATAATAATCCATCATCCTCCATCCATCCATAATCCACATTATAATACATCATCCTTCATCCATCCATAATCCACAATCCATCTCATACAATCATCTACCAACATCCATGCACCTAATGTTATTTCACATAGTCCATCCACAATCACTATCCAATATGGGACAACATTTTCCTTTCTATGGAAACAAACACTAGAGTCCCCATTCCATCCAAAAGAGCAAAAAGAGCAAAAAAGAAAAAAATCAAGCAAAAAGGCAAAATAGTAAGGAGAAAAATTTGTCTAATGGTGAAAACCACTCCTTGTGGTGCCTTGGGAAGGTACCATGTGATGAAAACCTTTTGTGGGTGTCATGCGTAATCTACTTTCCCATTCATTTGTATCCCATACTCGGGGGCAAAATCATTCCCTTCATTGACATCCATAATATCATTTTGCATATCTTATCCATTATATACCCTTCTCCTATCATATTCCTATCCACCATCTTCATATCTATCATATTATCTCCCATCCATCATATCTTTCATATCTTCCTTGATATCCTATTTTCTATTAGATCTTGATAAAGATAAGGGCAAAATTTAAAAAAAATACTTTGGACATCTCTTGGCATACGTCCCTTTCCAAGCATACTCTGCATTCATCCATCTCCTCCAAGTATTCGCCCATCATACAAATCCTAAGCATCATGCCTAGAGTGGGGAATATGATTCCTATGCAACATAGTCTTTGGAGATCATCCTAAACCTCTCCACCTATCCATCATCCTTCCTCTTTCATGTTAGAGCTCTTTTTAATGCAAAGAGCTCACACATGTGTTTGTCAAATGCACACATTTGTCACATGTCTTCACACTCACCCATTTACCATAATTTTTTATTCCACCTCCTCCCAAGGAAATAAATTTTTTAGTTCATCACAAGTCTTAATCAAAACCTTACCAAGGTGAATTTAAAATTCACAAAGAATCTCATCCATCCATTTTTGTTGATGGAATCTTAGCCCTCTATCTTATCTCTTCATCTCCACCCTTGGATTTGAAATTTCAATCTCAGCCATTAATCTCAAATCCCCTCCAAAATGCCTATAAACACAAGGCTCTCCCAAGCATTTTTACAACACTTCTCATCCTGATCTTATACTAGCAAAATCTCTTCTCAATCTCATCTCTTTTCAATCTCATCTCTTCTCATCTCATCTTATCCTTATCATGCCAAAATCTCTATCCACTTAGCCTAAATCTTGATCCAATCTATATTGTGTTTGTCTATCAAGACCAATCCACATACATACTATCCACTTGGGTATAGATAGGAGAGCTTGGATGCACTTTTCCTCAACCTTATCAAGGAGTGAAGAAGATTTCAAGGCTTTTGGAATGTATAATGCTTATGTTTTAGTTTCTTTTAATGTTTTTGTGTCCTTTTCAATCTTTTTCTTCTTCACTAAAAATTCAAGTTGGATAAAAGATTTTGGAAACATGTCAAGTACTTGACCTTGACCTATCCTATAACATCCTCCTTAGTTGTCTATGATTCACGCTATGAATGCCATTCCATCCACCTTCCATCAATTCCTAAAGTTTTCACACAATGGGATTGAGTCACAATTTATGCCGATCGTTGTCCTTTCCAATATTGAATCTTCTTAGAAGGACATGATAAAAAACTTTTGTCCCTTCAACAATGCTATAAATCCATCTTCATCTTACATCAATCCATCCAGCATTGCATCCACTTACAAATTATAACAAATTACCATTCCTAAGGTCAAGGTTATAGTTAGAGACATGGGATAAGGAGTATGACTTACACACCTTTTGTGTGGGCCAACTTCCACTATCTCCTAAAGCATTCAGCAAGATAAAATCTGACATCGTATCTACAATTGTCATCAAATGCAAGTCATCACCTACCTTTGAACTCAAACATCTAATGAAACAAGATGTTCTTGAAGATATATCTTCTTGGCTTTACAAAGAAAAGGAAGATGAAGAAACTCATGTTCTACCCATAGAAAAATATGGAAATGGTCTTCATATTGTGAGACATTGGCTATAAAGGACAAGGAGGCCTAGGCCTTCACAACAAGGAATCATCAAGCCCATCCAAGAAATAAGAAATCACCGATATCAAGGTCTAGGATATGGAAAACCTGATCCTGTATCCTCAGAACTGGATTATATGTTAAGTGAGGACACAAAGGCCTTTCCCATTATTGAGAACACCAATGAAGGGGATTATAAAGACTCTTTCAAGGACTTCATCGAGCTCTTCTATGAAACATCCATTTTTACCATATATACCCTCTCTAATATGAATTATACATCTTTTGTGTGGGCCAATGTCCACTATCTCCTAAAGCATTCGACAAGACAAAATCTGACAAGGTATCTACAATTGTCATCAAATGCAAGTCATCACCTACATTTGAATTCAAACATCTAATGAAACAAGATGTTCTTGAAGATATATCTTCTTAGCTTTACAAAGAAAAGGAAGATGAAGAAACTCATGTTCTACGCATAGAAAAATATGGAAATAGTCTGTGCATTGTGAAAAACATTGGCTATAAAGGACAAGGAGGCCTAGGCCTTCACAACAAGGAATCATCGAGCCCATCCAAAAAATAATAAATTACTGATATCAAGGTCTAGGAAATGGAAAACCTGATCTTGTATCCTCAGAACTAGATTTTCTTAATTGAGGTCACAAATGACTTTCCTATTATCGAGAACACCAATGAAGGGGATTATAAAGACTCTTTCGAGGACTTCACTGAGCTCTTCTAAGAAACATCCATTTTTACAATATATACCCTCTCTACTATGCCATCATCATGCAAGGACCTTCCACTCATATACCCCTAACTCATAGATTGGGACCAACAAGGGCCTCCTATACTTGATAATGTTCAAAATGATGAGGCCATCACAAATTCATGGGGGTAAGAGAACACATGCCCCTAAGAGACCATAAAGGAGGATACATCATAGAGCTCAACACATCTCCTTACTTTGAGGAGACCACCAAGTCTCTTAGTCACAAAAACATGAAAATAAAAAACGCATCCCCTAGTGAAAACTGTAATGTGGCACTTTCTGATGACAAAAAAGTAAAAATAAAGGACATATCCCATGGTGAAAACTGCCCTAAGGTGCCAGAGGATGAGATACTTGACCTCCCTAAGGTACCAACATTATATCAAAAAAGATCTTGTGTCCTAGTAGAAGAATCACAAGAAATGAATCTGGGTATAGAGGAGTTACCATGAATTACCTTTAGAGCTACTTTGTTCACCCCAACAAAGTAAACCAAATTCTCAACATTCTTCAAGAAAAGAGGCATAAACTTTTCATGGAAAAATGTTGATATTCCTAGATTGGACCCTTCATTGGTAGTAGATCACTTGGCAATATATCCTAATGCTAAACTAGTCCAGTAGAAGCTCAAGAAAATGCATGCACAAATAGTACTTCTAGTGAAATATGAACTCAAGAGGCTTCTAGATGTCGAAATCATTCGACCCATCGATTATCCTAAATGGGTCTCAAACATTATCCTAGTAGGAAAATTAATTGGGGGCATCTGTATATGTACAAACTTTAGAGACCTAAACAAAGCATGTCCCAAGGATGACTTTCCTTTACCAAACATTGACATCATAGTGGACTTAACAACTGGACATGAGATTTTTGTCTCTTATGGATGGTTTTTTAGGCTACAATCAAATCAGAATCACTAAAGAGGACCAAGACAAAACTACCTTCATTTGTGCATGGGGTACTTATTGTTGGGTAGTCATGCCCTTTGGCCTTAAGAATGCTAGGGCCACATATCAACGGGCTATGAAGATTACTTTCCATGACCTGTTCCACAATATCTTGGAAGATTATGTAGATGATCTATTGCGAAAATAAAAAATAATAGTAGGGAACTTAGATGTATTGACTAAGATATTTGACTATCTTGAAGAATACAAGGTGCACCTAAATCTAAAAAATACATCTTTGGCATTACTTCTGGAAAACTCTTGGGCTACATCATATCCCAACAAGGCGTTGAGGTCAACTTGATAAAAGTGAAAATTATAGTTGAAATGCCTTCTCTAAGAAAATTGAAGAAACTTCGTAGCCTCCAAGGATTATTGCAATTAATAAGATGCTTTATTGCACAATTAGCAAATAAGTGCCACCCATTCCAACATATTCTCCTTAAAGATGTGGTATTTACTTGGGATACAAAATCTCAGAGAGCCTTTGTTCAGCTAAAGAAATATCTTGCAACACTACCAGTGCTCATGCCACCACAACTAGATCAACCTCTTTTATTATAAATCTTAGCAATATCGACAGCAATAGGGGCCTTATTAGAACAACATGATGACAATGGAAAAGAAAGAGCTATATACTAAATTAGTTGCACCTTGGTGGGATATGAGCTTAACTATACACCAATTGAATGGGCATGTTTAGCAGTCATATTTTCATCTCAGAAATTGCAACATTACATGCTTAATCACAAAACCAAACTCATTGCAAAAATAGACCCACTCAAGTAGCTCTTACTAGTCTCATGGCTAAGTGGGTGATGATCCTAAGTGAATTCGATATTGATTATACAGAAAGAAAAACAATTGAAGGACAAATCATAGTAGATTATTTAGTTGAGGCACTAATTCCAACAAATCATCCACTCTGTTCAAAATTTGTAGATGAATCCATCTTCACAGTTGTACCTATCCCAAACTAGAAAATCTATTTTGATGGATCATACAATCATCGTGGATCAAGAGTAGGGATCTTGTTCGTCACTCCCCAAGGAGATTGCATCCCTAAATCCTACAAAACCACATTCCCTTATACCAAAAATGTGGTAGAATATGAAGCACTCATCACAAGACTCCACATGGCTATCGAATAGAGAATTGAGAAACTACTTCTTTATGGTGACCTCAACTAGTGATCAAACAAGTGAACAATGCATATAAAACAAAAGATGAAAAAGTTCTACCCTACAAGAAAATCATAGATGACTTCAAAGAGTACTTTTCTAAAATCTTTCTTGAACAAGTGCCTAGATTAAACAACAAAGTAGTAGATGCCATGGCTACAATAGGGTGTCATGTTGATATGCTAAAAAATAATAAGTAGCATGAATTCTGCATTGAGGAATTAGGAACTGTAGCATATGATGTTCCACAATCTGAACTAGTCTATGAAATTGTTGGTCCCTTATTCCCCTTGATATCGAGATATATAACTCCATGATAACATCAACCTACATGATCTATCCTCCACCCAACACTACACATTCATCTGTTGAGCCACTTGTTTCACCATCCTTGATGACAACTTATATCAAAAGGTCTTGATGGTACCCTTTTAAGGCGTCTTGATTCAGAAGAAGTCCAAACTGTCTTACAAGAGGTACATGAAGGTATCTCTGGTGTACACTCTAGTGGACCTACCTTAGCAAAGATGATCTTGAGAATAGGCTACTATCAGCCTACACTAGAACAAGATGCTTACCAATTTGTTAAGAAATGCCTTCAATGTCATCAGCATGATGACTTGATTCATGCTCTGTCTCAAGAATTGTAACCTATCACTACTCCTTGGCCCTTTTCACAATGGGGGCTCCACCTCATTGGTAAAATCCATCCATCTTCCTCCAATGTCCATAAATCCATTATTACCACCATTGAATACTTCACAAAGTGGGTTGAGGCAATTCCACTCACATATATCACTAGCAAACAAATATCCAAGTTGATCCTACATTACATCATATGTTAGTATGGTATACCCCTTGCCATCATTACTAAAAATGGGAAACCCTTTAAGAACCAAGAACTTTGCATCCTTTATTAAAAATTCTATATCGAGCACCATTTTTCCTCCTCATATTACCCCCAAGGTAACAGTCAAGCTGAAGCTTCAAACAAAACCATCCTAAGAATCCTAAAGAAAATTGTGAATGAAGTTGATTGTGACTAGCACCTCCAACTTAACCCCACCCTTTGGGCATACTACACAAGCATTCATACCTCACAGGAGCCACACCAAACTCCCTTGTCTTTGGCCCTTTGAAGGAAGTTTACCAATCAAGGTTGAGATACCCTCCTTAAGAATATCTTTGCAAAATCTCATTGATGAGGAGTATCGGGTTACATGACTACATGAGCTAGAACTCCTAGATGAAAGGCATGCTAATGCTATCAATCACTTGCAAGCATATCAAAATCACCTTTGTTGTACCTATATAATAAGAAGATAAAGACTCATCACTTTGAAGTGGGTGACCTTGTACTAATGCAAAATCAGAGGAACTTCCAAGACCATGACAAAAAAGGTAAATTTGAACCAAATTAGATAGGACCATTTGTTATAATAGCTAGCTATGGATTAGGAGCTTATCAGCTAGTAATGCCTAAGGGACAGCCTCTAGATGATCCTATGAATAGATCATGCATCTCAAGAAATTTTATGCTTGACCCAAAAGATATCCCAAAAGCTAAAAATTAAAAAAAGTAAAAAAAAAATACAAAAAACTGAGTGCAATAAAGTCGTCCAATGGTGAGAACCACTTCAGTGGCACCTTGGATAAGTACCACGATGAAAATGTGTCTCAAGCACCTTGAGTAGTGGCCTTATCTACCATCTATTAAGCTCTTGTTTACCCACTTCATACTGCATAATTTTATATCCATATCTTATCATGACTTGATCTTGTAAACATTAAGCATCTCCATTTCCCTTATCATTCCATGCCAGGGGTAAAATCCTTGAGTTTAGATAAGAATTAGATCTTTGTATGCATGCTATGGATCATTATAGAGTTTTGTCTCATGCATCTCTTGTACATACACTATATCCAAAAATACCAAAAAATAGAAAATCTCCAAAAATACCAAAAAAAATTAGAAAACCTCCAAAAATACCAAAAAAAATAGAAAACCTCCAAAAATACCCAAAAATTTCAAAAAACCATCAAAATGCCAAGCAATAAATCTATTGTGTCTCAATCAAGTACTAAAGATAATCAAACTAAGAAAAAAATGCATGCAAAAACAACACACCACAATGTCAATCATACACATTAGACCAAATCTACAAAGACCACATAACCATCATATCTTGTGCCCATCTTGTAGCATCTATCATCACAACCTATCCCTTAGGATATATCATTCCCACAATAGGCATAGCCTAATCAAATTCAATCCACATTCTTGGCAAGCGATTGAATGGTTGTTCGTTCATCTATCATTTGGTCTTTTGTTTTGTTTTATCTTTTTATACCCCTTCTACACTTACCCAAGAACCACCTTGATCTTCCATATCTTGGTGTGTCATTGAATGGTAAAGAATGGGGCAAGAGTCATTTGTTGTTCTATGCCATGTTTGTTGGATGTTCTTATTACTCCAACTGGTATTCATATCTTGTGTGTGTTGGAATAGCTTTTTGCATAGCATCTATCCTTTGCATCTAAGAATTATACCTTTTGTGCACTAGGACTTGAATGCTCTAAGTCTCTTTCCCCACATGTCTAGACAAGGTTGTACTACACTGGGCATGTGTAAGCACACCCTCTTGTTTGAATATCAAGTCCATACAAATCTAGATATACATCATCACCTTGGTCTCCTATACCTTGGTGAAAAATATCCTTTTTGCTATATTAAAACTTAGGATTTCTCTAAAAGATACCATGATAATCCCAACCCTTATCTATCCTATCATACTCACCCAACCCTATCAAGATCCATATCCACCCGTAATGCTCCCACCTTTGGATTTACATTAATAAAGATGGCAATTCATCCTAATCCACTTCCCACCCCCAACAAGTGTGTTAATGATGCTTCCTAACTAATTTTACATCCACTTTCCTCCCCCCAACAAGCATGTTCATGATGCTTGCCAACTAATTTTCTATCCATTTTCCCCCTCCCAACAAGTGTGTTCATGTTTCTTCCCAATCATTCCTCCCAACTAACCCCCATCCCCAATCCATCTAATTATCCCTCACCTACATAATGACTCTTTGTATCATGACCTACAAATCAATCATCAACACCTACATCAACACATTAGTACCACATCATTTTGATCATCATAATCATCATATCATTTGCATAACCACCGATATAACCGTGCATCCACATCATAAATGCATAAACATATCACTCAAACATACAATATGAATTATACACACATGCAAACTAAATGCAATAGAGTTCCCACCAATTATCTCCATCTCACCAGTCCACATCATAACCATTCCACAACCTAAAAAGATTGAATCCTTTTTTTCATAAGCACACTAAAGCCTCATCACTTATAAATAGTAGCTATACATTTGGCATTAAGGTGAAATTAAAGAACTTTAAATGAATTAAATGTTGATTTAGTGTACAAAGCAAGAAATTAAGAGGATTCTGTTGGATCTTTCTCTCCAAATTGGTAGAGGGTTTACCAGTTCCAATGCATAGGCAGATTCAGCCAACAAATACAGGAGGTTGCGTGAGCTACCTCCCCTTCACTTTTGGTTCTGCCGCACCAAGGGGGGTATCCCTAGTTTCTAAATATTTTTCTTTAACTCACCCAATGATAGAAAGATTTAGCTTTACTACAATAGGCATAATACTCTCATGTTTGGACCAAGATTTGAATGATAAATCACAAGTTTGGTATTGTTCTTTGACATATCTAACTGGTTGAGGATGAGAGCATGCAGGGTCCTACTTCTAATCCTACAAACTAACAGGTTGGAAATATGAAATGATTTGTATTTATGTTTGGAGTTATGGGATTTTCCTAGACCCTTTGAACACACAGATTCCCAGACTGGTGCCTTATCTGGGCAGTAGAGTCAAATCGATGAATGTAAATGTTTCCCTATGACAACATGACTTCATATTCAGAGGACTTAGGTAAAATATTACTACCTAAAAGCAATATATCTAGGAAAGAGTATTACCTATGATCATACTTTGCAAATCCTATGATGCAATCCATTTTCCTTTGTATCTGATCAAAAGCCTATTTAATCCACCCCTTGAGCAAATGCCAAAACAAGACACACAGTATAGCAAGTATATACTAAAAAACTTGGAAGCCCTTGACAACCTTGTTTGAAAGAAAAACAAATAACATATAGGAGACAATCATAAATAATACACACACCAAGTGTTTTTCATTTAAATTCAATCTGTATAGAAAGTCATCATATAAGAACTTATCATTTACAAAACAAGAAAGATTGATACACCAGATCAAGGACCAAATCTGCAACAAAAAATGCCTTTCAAAATGTGAACACCTTGTGTTCAAGGTTAGAGCAGAGAAAACCCAAAAACATCCAACCCCCGTAGAATGGCCATGGATTCCTCTTTAAGGAGCCAACAAGCTTCTAGCTACCTACACCTCAATAGACTTCATAAATGCAGAGATTAGTCCCTTAAGACTTTCAACGAGACAATCAGATCTCCCTTAATTTTTTGTCACTGAAGACATTAGATCCTCCATGAAAGCCAACAATGCAAGCAACCTAGACCTCAAGAAAGCAAGAAAATGTGACACTTTTCCCATCATCATGTAGTAATGTCAGTTGACTGTGGAATGAGTGCGCAAAAATGGTGCCAACAAATAGTCGTTTGAAGCTTCAAACTCAGCCACATAATCGGGCTCCAAATATGCAAGATCGACAGTCCAAATCCACCCATACAGGTTGAAAATCCACATCAACAACGTTGAAAAGTCCTTACACTAGTGAGATTGCACCACGTAAGTAGCCTTTTCCTTCATTGACTTTTCATATATTTATCCCACATTCACCCTGCAATGCTCCCTTGACTGCTTTATATACCAAACCACAGGTAAACTTAATGTCACACATTTATCCCTATTGCGGCCCATGATCTACCTACTAGCAGTTTGTCACTCCATCTCCCACCAATGCCAAGACCTTATCGGTGTGACCCCAAACAGTTTGAGCAACATCCTCCAAGCACGTCGATGTCGCTAGTCAGGCCGATCAGCTTCGTCGGTGTGACCCAAATGGTCAGAGGGAGACCTCCATAGCACACTGAAACATATTGTCACACTGATGACTTACCTTCGTCTATCTTATTGGTCATTGGAGATACCTAGGAAATGTTCACCGATAGACAATGTCTTGCCGACGAGCCACTGTATCTTCGTCAGCCCATCAGAAATACTTTAGACTAGGCCATCGATAGCTATTATTATGGTGATGACCCACCTGTATTGGTGTGACTCCAACCCGTCGGCACACTCATAAACTCTTCCACTAACACACCAATCTCATCAATGACAACACTTGTTGGCAAGACTTGCATCATTGGTAAACTCCTTGTTCATCCTCCTGACATGCTGATATAACTCGATCGGCCAGAACACCACTATCGGCCCCACATCCCATTATCTGCTCGATGTAGATTGTCACTCTGATAGCTCACCTTCATTAGTGTGACCCCAACTCGTCGGAGTGACATTTCCATAGCACACCGATGAATACCATCATGCCGATGCAAGGAACAACCACTGTGAACAACGTGATTTCCAAGACAAAGGTCTACTCCTGCCAATGGACATAGAAATCTTTTTGGTTTTAAATGAAAAAACCTGTGGATTCAAATGCTCAAAATCTAAATTGTAGTAGGCACCAACATTGGCTCTGTCTGGGGATACATGTCTCTTGTAGGCATGGAAAGAACTCTAGAACTCTAGGATGCAAACTGAGTTCCATATCCATTGGGCAACAAAGTTAAACACCACACCAACCTACATCATAGATCACAATTTCAAACACCATTTCGGCAGCCCTGGACAACTGAAGATGAAAAACCACATTCTTCTCCTATCAAATGCTTGATTCTGAGCTGAATAACCCCAACCATAACTAAAAACACTAAGATAGACTTCCTATAAGCTCATCCTATCAATTACATGCTTTACCATTTTTGAAAGCTAGCCTCTATTGTTCTGTATTTTAAAATAAAACATACAACCATACATACTATAAAATTCTTCAAAATTAAGTAGTGTATGTATGTTATATTCCTCTAACAATATATCATATTGCACTTGGTGTTCCTCACTGTCTACCTAGCTATTTGACATTACCAGGCACTCATCTAGCTGATCCAAAAACTAAAAACATTCAAAATATATGAGACCTTCAATGTCATTTATATCATTTATTGACATTGAAAACAAAACTTGATCCACACACCCATTGTAGCACATATATGGAATAGTTGATGTTGAACATTCATCATTCACAGTTTGTGAATCCATGCTATCGTCACAAGAGCTAAAGATCTTTGATTTTGATTTATATGTCCCCTCTTCACAAACTGATGTAGCACCCAAGTTAGCTATCTCTTCATATTCATCATCAAGCTCAAAAAGAGGGTTAATTCTGCACTAAGGAAGGTCATGACTCACAATGTTTAATGCATCTAAAGGCTTATCATATAAGGGATTCATACTCATTGCAAAGGTCTCTACTTCTTCATGACAATCCAATTCTTCTTCAACATTACCAAATCTAGAGTCATAAGAAGAACAAACTTGATCCATGAACTGATCATGGATATCATCTTTATCATCTAATTGCCCTACAAACAAGATTTCTGCTACTTCAATGCACTCTGAAACTAAATTATCCATATCACTTTCCAACCCTCTAATACTTCTTGATGAAACTAATATTGACTCCTGATCCATATGATCACAACTATGCACAATTGGATTATTTAAACATGAAGGATCCTTGCTGAGGACTGGCACATTAATATAACTTGAAAAATTATTATCATCAACTTCATTTGCTGGGAAAATCAAGACATCCTCCTCTATAGCAGAGTCATCATTACCTCTGACTAATGCATAAACCAGGACAATAGGGTGTGAATGCTTTGACATTCATCTCCAACACTTGAATTATATCTTTCACTAACATTGGGGACTGCAGGGCAACAAAAATTTGTAGAGAAATAACCCTTTTGAATTCCAGGCCTCCAGTTGTTTTCAATGTCCATTGCAAACTAATGTGCCTGATGCAATGTGGTGGGCTCCTTATCTCGCAATCTATAACTCATTTTCTTATCAAATGCTCCCAGATAGACTACCAGGCACAATGCATCATTAGGTCTCATACATTCTGGTATTCTTTTCAAAGCCTTTATAAACATGAGGTTAAAGGATGGAATTAACTCATCCTCTTCAATATGGATATACATGAAATCACTGATAACTGCATATTCAGATATTCTTTCACCATACTATTCTAGAAATGCAAATTTAAATTCTTTCCAAGAGCTCACATAGTATGCTGGAAGATAGGAGAACCAGACCCTTGCATCTTCAACTAGAGATTGAACAAATAATCTCATAACTACATCTTCATGGTCAACCTCAAAGTCATCTATAACATTTCTAAATTGTTGCAAGTGTCTCTCAGCTGATTCATCCTTTACACCACTGAACTTAGGCAAATACTTTCTGATCTTAGGTGGAAAAGCATTCAGATAACCACAAATGCCATTAAAATTGATGGTCTTATATCTATCAATGTTGAATCTTTTTTGTTACATGGTTGGGATTGATCACTATACATTACTGCATTTGGCACCTCACAAGGGTGCATGGCTGATAATACATCTTATATGCCTTTGCAACCCTCTTCTCAAATCAAAATTCCTTTCAAAATAATAACCTTACGCCTTTAAAATACAAACTATTGTTTCAAACTTCCTGAAGTCCCCCAAATGAATTTTTTAACAACATTGCATACTTCTTTTGAAACACAAAATACATTCTCAACAATTACAAAGCATGCAAGCTCTCACCAATACTTCCCTTTTAACCAGTGCTACTTCACCAAATAAGGAATCTTTGAAAACTTATAAAAAATACCTGGATATGTTGCAGCTACTACAAATTCCCTTTCCCTGACTAAAAGTATGAAAATCTAACACTTCTTGTATCCTTTATCAGGTTCTTTGTGTATAGAGTCACCACCTCCTTGGCAGAGGAATAAGCTTCAAATAGGCTGAAGCTGAAAATTCACTTCTTTCTTTCTGGGTTCTCCAACAACAGAGCCACATATACAACCTTTTCAAGTTTGTTGCAATAATAATACTTCTAGGTCTGATTCTTTAATCTTTTAGACACACTTTTATGGATATGACATTACATCCCCAATAGAGTCACCACTTCTATTGGTGACTCAGATGGGAAAAAAGATAACACCTTCAAATCATTCCCCAGTAGAGTCGCCACTTTGTTGGTTCTTTCTCTCTAAATCATCAGAGGGTTTGCTAGTTCCAATGCATAGGCAGATTCGGCCAATAAATACAAGAGGTTGCGTGAGTTGCCTCCCCTTCACTTCTGGTTCTGCCGCACCAAGGGGGGTATCCCTGTTTGTTAAAGATTTTTCTTTGACTCACCTAATGACAAAAAGATTTAGCTTTACTACAACAGGTAGAATACTCTCATGTTTGGACCAAGATTTGTGTGATAAATCACAAGGTTGGCAGTGTTCTTGGACATATCTAACTAGTTGAGGATGAGAACATGCAAGGGTCCTATTTCTAATCCTACAAACTAAGACATTGGAATTATGAAATGATTTGTATTTATGTTTGGAGTTATGGGATTTTCCTAGACCCTTTGAACACATAGATTCCCAGACCAGTGCCTTATCTGGGTAGCAGAGTCAAATCTATGAATCTAAATGTTTCCCTATGACAACGTGACTTCATATCCAGAGGACATAGGTAAAATATTATTGCCTAACAATAATATGTCTAAGAAAGAGTATTACCTATGATCATACATTACAAATCCTATGATGCAATCCATTTTCCTTTGTATCTGATCAAAAGCCTATTTAATCCACCCCTTGGGTAGATGCCAGAACCAGACACATAGTATAGCAAGTATATACTGAAAAACTTGGAAGCCCTTGACAACCTTGTTTGAAAGGAAAATAAATAACATATAGGAGATAATCATAAACAATACACACACCAAGTGTTTTTCATTTAAATTCAATCTGCATAGAAAGTCATCATACAGGAACTTATCATTTACAAAACAAGAAAGACTAATACACCAGATCAAGGACCGAATCTGCAACAAAAAATGCCTTTCAAAACATGAACACCTTGTGTTCAAGGTTAGAGTAGAGAAAACCCAAAAACATCCAACCCCCGTAGAATGAACATGGATGCCTCTTTAAGGAGCCAACAAGATTCTAGCTACCTACACCTTAATAGACTTCATAAATATAGAGATCACTCCCTTAAGATTTTCAATGAGACAATCAGATCTCCCTTAAATTTTTATTGCTGAAGCCATCGGATCCTCCATGAAAGCTAGTGGTGCAAGCAACCTGGACCTTGAGCAAGTAAGTAGATGTGACACTTTTCCCATAGCCGTGTAGCAAGGTCAATTGACTGTGGGATGAGCATGCAAAAACAATGCCAACAAAAAGTCGTTTGAAGCTTCAAACTTAGCCACAAAATCGGGCTCCAAATATGCAAGATCGATGGTCCATATCCACCCATACAGGTTGAAAATCCACATCAGCAACATTGAAAAGTCCTTACACCAGTGAGATTATGCCACGCAAGAAGCCTTTTCCTTCACTAACTTTTCATATATTTGTGAGATCTATTTATCCCACATTCACCCTGCAATGCTCCCTTGACTGCTTTATATACTAGACCACAAGCAAACTTAATGTCACACATTTTTCCCTGTTACAGCTCATGATCTACCCGCTAGTAGTTTGTCGCTCCATCTCCCGCCGATGCCAAGACCTTATCAGTGTGACCCCAAACAGTCAGAGCAACATCCTCCAGGCACGCTAATGTCGCTAGTCAGGCTGATCGGCTTCGTCGGTGTGACCCAAATGGTTGGAGGGAGACCTCCATAGTATACCGAAACATATTGTCACACCGATGACTTACCTTGATCTATCTTATTGGTCATCGAAGATACCTAGGAAACATTCACCGATAGACAATGTCTTGCCGATGAGCCACTGTATCTTCATCGGCCTGTTAGAAAGACTTTAGACTAGGCCATTAATGGCTATTGTTACGACAATGACCCACCTGTATCGGTGTGACTCCAACCCGTCAGTACACTTGAAAACTCTCTCACTGACACACTAATCTCATCGATGACCACACTTGTCAGCAAGACCTGCATCATCGGCAAACTCCTTGTTCATCCTCCCGACATGCTGATATAACTCGATCGGCCAGAACACCACTATCGGCCCAACATCCTGTTATCTTCCCGATGTAGATTGTCACTCCGATAGCTCACCTTCATCGATGTGAGCCCAACCCATCAGAGTGACATTTACACAGTACACTGACAAATACCATCACACCAATGCAAGGAACAACCACTGTGAACAACGTGATCACTGAGACAAAGGTCTACTCCTGCCGATGGACACAAAAATCTTTTGGGTTTTAAATGAAAAAACCTACAGATTCAAATGCTTGAAACCTAAACTTGTAGCTGGCACCAACAGATTCAATCTTGAATTTCACCCATAACACCTCACCATACATCACATCATCATAGCTATATCATCTATATCATCATAACATATGCATAAACCATCCACAAAACAAAATCACATAACATAGTCACCCATATATCACATATAATAAATACAACCATAGCATAATCCATCACGCATCCATCAAATACATCTATACAATAAAAGTGTGCATCTGAGATAAATGCAATGGAATTGATTTTTTAGTAAATCCCATGGAAGGTAGAAAATGAGCTTATTAACTATTTCATTGTGTACCTCTACATGTTACACCTCATAATACATCATCACATAAACATAACATCATCATAATCCATTCAACACAAAGCATACATTATATAATCCACCTCATAATTCATCACAAAACACCCATAAACATGTCCTCATATAATCCACATCATATTCCACATAATAATCCATTCATAATTCATGCATAAACACATAAATAAAAATCCAACATCCATAACATAATCCATGCATCTATAACATGATCCATGCATCCATAACATAATCCATCATAACATGATCCATATATCCATAACATATATCCATAACATGATCCATAACATAAACCGTAACATAAACCATAACATAATCCATCACATAATTCATCACATGTCCATCATATTTAGCATCCATACATGACATAAATCTTATACCGAATAACATCCAACATATACATCATAAAAACATCATAAATAATCACATCACATCATAATGTAGGCTACCCACAAAATAATCATTGCATATATAAATCATAGTTTGTCATGATACAAAATGTGCCTAAAGGCTTAGTACATGAATGTCTGATACATAATGCAAAACACCACTATGTGGTACTATCACCAGACTCTGCTAGAGCCTGAGGTGCTAGTGTTGATGGACCTACCCATGTAGCCTGTGGTGGAACTACTAGCCCCTATCCTGGTGGAGGCATCACTCAAGGTGGTGGCATGACTAGCCCTATAACTGAATGTTTTCTCGTCTTCCCTAACCTACTAGCCCTCGACCGACTCTGTACACTAAAACTGGGTTGTCTCTAATCCGCAGGCATGCTACATGATATAGGGTGTGATAATGTTGAGTTCTCTACAAAGCCTTTGACAACTCACCCTACACTCACACCAAATTCCACCACATATCAGACAACCTAGCCCTTGTTAATGCTCACTATGTTGTATCCTAATCTAGATAGAGTTGTGTCTCCTACTGCTCGACCCACTACTACAACACTTTGGTTGTATCCCTCTTTGCAATAGTAATATCCTACTTCTGGATAATGTGGGCTAGCTCTACTCCATCTACCCCACCTCCTCCTGTTGTCGTCAACTCAGTAATCTACCTGTAGGTGACCCTCAACTCTCCCTATAATATGTCCACCTCCACCTCCATGACATCTCACTCCACCTCCCTCGTATCTCACTCTACCCGCATGGTGGCCAACTCATCCACCAGGCTCTTAATCTTTTCCCGTAATATATCAGCATCAACATCCTCCCCATCCTTCCTCCCCCTACTACTGCCTCCACTCTTTGATGTACCCACCATCCAACAATAGCCCCACTAGCCCCACCACCTCCACCACCTCCACCATCCCCACCACCTCCTCCATCCTCCTCCTCCTCCTCCTCCTCCCCCTCACTACTCTCTACCACTACCACCTAGCCAACTGTAATTATCAACCTTGTGGCCTACTACTACCACCATATGTCATAATTTGGGGTGGCCTCCACCTCTGGCTCTCCCTATTTGAGGTTGAACTTTCAAAGTACATGCTCAAGCATGTACTAATCAATTATGTGCTCTGCATGACCCATCATATACCTATCTTGTCAAGTATAAGGTAGATGATCTCCATCATCAACCCATGGCTCACACCCTCGCCATGGCCATCAAACAATTGTGTAAATCTCATCAAAAACTTGCTACTAGCATGTTAGAGCACCCAACCAATGGTGATGTAGAATCCTAGTGTAATTAAAGACAAATGGCTATCATGCTGGCTTCACATATCCACATACTAGCCACATCATGGAAATATGCTCCCAAGCCCAGATGTGAAGTAATGTGACACCACACCCTAGACTTGTTCCATATTGATATAGTGTAAAATGAATGTCATGGTATAAGTGCGCTAACACGCACGACCCCTAGGCATACCTTGTGCCCTGCTCATATATCTACTCTAGCACTACTCCCCATCCTATAGAGAATCTACACGACCTCCTGTCAGGCATCAACAACCTTCCAATCAAACTTGAGCATATATACAATGACAACTCCTCTGAAGACTCCATAGTAGAGACCATATCATCTTCATACTCCTTGCATCCATAGGTGGGATATCTAGTGTGAAAACATGCCTCAATGCTGCCACACCTCTCACCTGATCATACACAACTAACTCCGCATGAATGAGGATTTGTAAGATCCTCCATACATCTTGATGGGTGATCATCATCTCACCCATTGGTAGTAGAAAGGAAAAACACTCATTCTGCAACCTCTCCACTAACGCCATCATCATGGCCCTATGAGACCAAATCTCGGGCATATATGCAAGATGCCTCAAACTAATTTGTTCCAAAAGCACAACATCCATAGGTTCAAATCCCTCCCTTAAGGCCATTGGAGGTGGCCTCTACTCCCTCGACTGAACCAACAACAAATCCTCCTGCATCCATCACACTACTTGATTAGCCTTTTTGTCAAAAACTATGTAAAAGAACTAAATCCCTCTACGCTAGCATCAAAAGGCGCACAGGCACTAACAAACCCCATGCAAGAACCAAAAGGCACACACGTGCTAACGCACCCTACACAAGCACTGAAAGGCACACAAGAACTAACTGACATCGTGCATGCATTAAAAGGCACACAAGAACTAAGTGACCTCACGTATGCACCAAAAATCCATGCAAGCACTAACATACTTTGTACAAATACCATTCGACATGTAAGCACCAATCCACCTAGCTCATGCACTGACAAAGTGCTAACCACTAGCCATTTTTCAAGCAATGTAAGCACTAATCTATCTCACATAATAAATATGAAGGTGCTAATTTCCCCATTAGAGGTGCTATGCACAACTCGATGGGATTATCCTATACTTTAGCGCATTTTCTACTCCTAACCTACCCTTGCATTTATTGTGTATTAATTACCCAAAACCTAAAATCTAAAGCATGAGATAGGACACATACTGACTCAGTAGCCTCTGAAGGTCATCGGTACTCCCAAACTTGCTCCGCTTGATGCTTATGACGTGGGATTTGGGCCATAGCTTCCACACTCTAATGCTCTCTCCTCTCTAACTCACTCAAGCTTAGGTGTGCAAATGAGGAATATGGGCCCCCAATAGCCTATTTATAGCCTCCACCTGAGCCTTAGCCCTAAATTTTTTCTGGACTAGACCTAAAATTTTCATCCCCAAGCCTCATACCATATCCATTTTTTTCCATTTATTTTTCTTCTAACCCCATTTTTATCATGAATCTTGTTTTCACCACTAATTCTTTTTTTTTTAAGAGTTCACCTGAAAATTTTGTTTTTTCTGTCTGATCTCTTGAGGGGTCATATCCCACTTATTCTTCCCCTTCCCTTCAGTTAGCTAGGGGTAATTTTTAATTTTCTTTGATATGACACTACTCCCGCTCGGTTGTGACACCACATCAAAGAGGAGCAAAATGTAGGCACCTGAAAATGACATACCCTACACCATTTTTCGACATCTCCCTAACATCTCCTTCTATGCTAACTTATCCCCTTCCTCATAATTAATTAAATAAACTATTTTATTTAATTAATTTATCTGATCCCCATTATCACTTAGCCGCAATTAATTAAATAAATTTTATTTAATTTATTACTCTCCTCAAGCATTATCCAATATTAATTAAATAAATATTAACATATATTTAATTAATTATCTCTCTTTGTCATTAGCCAAAATTAATTAAATAAAGTCCATTTATTTAATTAATTTAACCTTACCTATGGCCAAACCTTGGTTACTTAAGTAAATCTCATTTATTTAATTAACTAACCTATCCCATCAAATCCCTACAACCAAATTAATTAAATAAACCTTTATTTAATTAATTTGGATCACTAATTAACCCATCCACTAATTTCTTATGGCCAAATTAATTAAATTAATCCCCTATTTAATTAATCTAACCCTTCATTAACACATCTCCCCATAATTAATTAAATAATCTATTATATTTAATTAATTAAGATCACAAGTGTCTCCACCTCACCATTTCCAATTCATGCACTTCTCCCATCTCATCCCACTCACCCATAAAATGAATTTTTAATTCATTCACATAACTCCATCTTCATAAACACAAAGCCTTCCCAAAACCAAATTAAAAATTCAAAAATATTGTGAGCCCTCCATCTATGTTGATGAAACCCCATCCATTGATTTCACTATGAAATCTCACCCATTGGATCTCATCTTGGAATTCCAACCATTGATCTATAATCCACCAAAATCCTATAAATAAAGAGCATCTCGAAGCATTTTGACTCTAACTAAGAAGAACAAAAGAAGAATAAAGATAAATCTCTAAACTTGTGCTCTCATAATCTTACCACCATCATAGCCAAATTATCCTCAAATCATTGTCAGTTTATTGACCTCATTATGTTGGTTCATATTTGAGCAATCCACATTCAATTAGTATTGGGTAAACACCAATTGCATTCATCAATATAACATCACTATGTTTGTAAACATAATATAAGGTTAAGAAATGTTTAATATGTATATTCACATCTTAATTACCACTAAATAGATGGGTAAGTGCATAGGAATGGGATACAAATTAGTGGCCAGTCTTGAGATTTTTCAGCAAAACAAGTTTACATTATGAAAGACACAAATCATACATGTTTTAACATGTATGCATTTTTAATGCCTGGAATTCAAAATATATATGATCCTTTCTCATTTAGGCTTGTATTTAGAAGCCTAAGGGTTGGACATCTATTGTGTCTCCTAAATTTGTATGTTTAACATAAAACAACTCGAATTCAAACTTCAACCTTATCAAGTTTACATGTTTTGCAATAAAATTTTACAACACCACAACCAAAATAAAGAGATACTTCTTATCTTTCTAGCCATACAATTTTTGTAATATTTTAAGTAAGTTAAGGTATTTATTTTTATTTTCTTTGAAGAGTGTATCTATATTCCTTCAGTACATATGTATTGACTTTTTTTAATAAAATTTGACTCGCTTATCCAAATTTTAAAAAAATATATATAGGATTTTTCTACACTTCATTCTATATGCATTCATTAAAATAAATTTATATATTTAATTAGTTTTGTGCAAGTTATGTGACGTGCACACTTTGTGATGTAATTTTCAAGATGCATCCACTTCAAAAAAATGCAAAAAAAAATATTCAATAAGAAAATATACAACTTGTAGTACTCACTCTTAGCTATATTTCCACCAAATGGTTTTAAAAATACCTAATGTAGCAAAAAGAATAGGGGGGTGCACACCAGACACTATCTTATATTTTAGTGATAAAAATAGGAACACTTTTGTGTGCACTCATCATTTCACCCCCTTACCTTTAACACTTTTCTAAAGTCGTTAGTAGTTTAGAAACTAGATTTAGAGTACTACAATTCTTGTTCTTATCATATCTTCAAAATTTGAGTGTACATAACTTGAATTACTCATCCAAGTTCAGCTTTAACTGATTTCAGAAAAAAGAGTGGCCGCTTTTGACCCCCTTTTTGTACCCCATTTTCATGCACTTACCCAAATAATCTGTGTATGAAATGAATGAGCATCATAAATTAAATCATAAAGGAAGAAGGAATCATTAGCTACAA
Organism: Cunninghamia lanceolata; assembly: GCA_027924645.1. Classification (NCBI taxonomy): domain Eukaryota; kingdom Viridiplantae; phylum Streptophyta; class Pinopsida; order Cupressales; family Cupressaceae; genus Cunninghamia; species Cunninghamia lanceolata. The sequence goes on from BSBN01001807.1 coordinate 6,746,760, forward strand.
CATGAGAAGATAAAAAAATATCACTATGAGTTCATCACTAAATATATGAATATACCAAAACCACAAGAAAGGGAATATGGAGTAGAAAGTGTATGCAAAGGTGATGTAGGTATATTCATATCACTAGGATCCTCAAGTAAAACTAAAGCAAGGGAGGCACATATAGGTAAAATACATAAGTGAACAAGAATATCTACCATAAGATGTATGAAGTATAAGCTCACTAGGTATATTATTATCACTTGATGGAAGATCCCTAGATGTGTTATAAGGAGTGGGTTAGCCAGCCTTGCAATTTTCATGAAGGGCCTAGAGGACTCTCATATATATATAATTCAAGGATGCGGGCCCATTGAAAATGTCTCAGATAAATTATAGATGATGGGCAAAGACCAAGGAAACAAAGGCACGACATGGCAGTTTTTGATAGATTTTGGACAAAAATTGTAAGTTTAGGTGCCAAAAAATCTGGGCACTAACAAGAAGAAGAAGCTTGAAATTATTATGTTTGACATACTACCTAATGTGTGTGACCTCAAGGACACTTTAGTTCCTCATGAGTTCAATATGTCACCTTGACTTGCTTCGACAAGGTTGATGTTAGTAGGAGAAACATTCCAAGCCATGACTAGATTTTTGGCATTCCCAACTCCTCCCTACTCTTGTGCATCTGATGTTATAATTAGTTGACTTTCACACCTGAAATTACTGATTTAAGTGATTATTTGCATAGAGTCCTTCTAGAAGATCATTTCCACCCTAGCCTTTATCTGTGCCCATAAATTAGATGCCAAGATAATAGGCCATCATCTTTCTAATTTGTATACCGTATCCAAGGAAGATCTCACTTGTTAAGTGTGATAGTGGAAATCAATTATCACATGAAGAAGAAACATAAGTAATTAAAGGATAAGTGGGTATTTACCTTTTATTCTTATTTTGTACATATTTTATGGTTCCAAAATATTTGGGTCCTTTAAGAAGATGTGTTTCTATTATAAAACTAGGAACCCTATAGCTTCACTTCTCCTATTGATTAGTTTGGAACAATTCTTTGACACCAATTCCACTATTTCCAATGTTTTTGACATAAATATTCTTAACCCAAGAGTGATTTCATATTCATTGGTGCATTTATTGACTAGATAACTTACAAGCTATTCAAATGTTTGAAATCTCAATCCCTAAGGTGATCCAGTTCTTTAGACATTTGTCACTATAAAAGATGCATATGAAGATTCATATTCACAAGTTCTCTGAACCTAGTTTTATGTTTCCATATTCTTGGACCTTGTGCCATGTTACCATCAAAACTATGTAATAAGAGGACAAGTTGGATGAGGAGTATGGCATTGATTCCCATGAGATAAATGTATACCCCACTCTATATTAGATATATTGTTTTATATAAGAAAGTATAGATATCATGAATATTTAAAAAAAATATGACTCACTCTTCAGTTGAACAATGACTTATAGGGTTTCATCCTAGATGACATGTTTGCCATTAAGATGTCCTAAAAAAGGTTTTATGTAGTGTTTTACATATTCTACACCTGATTATTAAGACATTCAAAATCCTTGATGAATACTCCCCTAGTCTCAAGGATCACACTCAAAATTTTGAGTATACCATAGAATTTCAAGCGAAGGTAAGTTGATTAGTAGGTAGTCATAGAAGCCTATGAGAAACCCATACCAATGATAAACAATTTCCTCTTCAACCATAAGTTAAAGGATTTATATCCTTCAAGGAATCAATAGCACACATTTAAGAAGCAAAAGAGATGCTAGGTGAGAAAGGTTTCAAATCCATGGCCATCCAATAGGATTGAACCATGGTGATAGTTCTATTTTTCGGTTGATAAAAGGCATGCTCTAGTCAATGATCTCCTAGAATATAAAAAACTTAGATCAAATATAGAATAAATGAATTCAAGAGTTGTAGAAGATGAATTTCCCTCCTTTGAGTGAAAAAAGGAGAAGAGTATGAATCATGTGAAAACTCATAGTAGTTTAAAGAAGAAGGAACAAACTAAGTGGTAGGATGATTGATCTCATTCTATACAAAGCCAAGAAAAACCATACCTTTCTAAATAGAATGAGCACACCCATGGGTATAGAGAAAAATATGGTACAATGTATAAATATTGACCAAAGCTAGTTTCAATAGAGAGTCTAGTGTGGGCAAGCATGGTCAAGTTATCCTCAATCCTCTTCAAGCCAATGAAATTACTAGTAAAAAGCATGCAAAAACTAGACTAGATAGTTCAAATTAATCAATTATGGAAGTCACCTTAAATTTATAATTTATCCTTTGAAGAAGGCACCCAATACCTTCCTCTACCTAATCACAAAAATTAAATTTTCCATCACAATCCCTTTTTATAGGTGTTTGGGTAGGGAAGTGTTAAAGAAAGTTCCCCCATTTTTCATAGATCAAAATGAGGCTAAAGAGAAGAAAATACAAAAGGAACTAGTTATAACAGTAGTGGACCATGGCTGGAATGTAGGAGAAGTCAGAAACAGACACTCCCTAGAATATAATGAATCTATGCAAAGTGTTGAAATGTTTTCAATATCTAAAAGGCCAATAAAATTAAATTACAAGTGAGGGCATAGTTATGCAAGAACAAGTATAATTATAGGAAGAACCTCCATGCAAGGAAATTGACTAAATTAAAGGTTCCATAGTGGACATTATAAAACAACCTCAAGAAAAATAATTAAGTGCATAAATGTTTTGTCCTCTTAATTTAAATATTTTGAATATTTTATGTTCCCCTCTCTCCCATGTAAATCCTCTCCCTGTTCTAAATCCCTCTATTCCTCTTCCATCCCCTCCTATAGATACTATTATTTTTATGCATTCTTCACCCAAGCTGAACACTTTTAATTTTTCTCCAAATGATCTTACCCAAACCAAAAAATATAAAATTGAGAAATTAATTTCCCTAAAATGTGAACCATGTAGAAGTCAATAACCTTCTTCCCATTCAACTCCAACCATTGTGCCCATATTTCTCTTATTAACCTCAATGATTGGCCTCTCTCATATCAAGTTGAGCAACCCAATCTATATTCCTCTATTTATTACTCCTCCTTTAGGTTTACCCATTGAAAATTTGTTTTTTCATATGTTTAAATAAGATATCCATCCTCTTGCACATTATCTTATTTCCCTTCTTTTAAAACTTTGGTAACTACAAAAGCATCCATTATAGCCATGGAGGTTTATGGCACACCTACACATTCTTCTCCCTCTTCCCCTTAATTTTCCATATTAGCCACATTATTTTCTTTTGATCAACCTACCACCCCCTATTAATTAGTCTATCCTTCCTATTACCATTCTAAATTTCCTCTTTACTCACCCCTTCCACTCTTAAATAACCTAGCATTGATCCATTTCAATATGTCATGGAGCAATTCAAATCAATTTAACACTTGAAGTGACATAGTTTAAAATTGTTCAACTATCCAAACTTCCTTAGTAAGTTTCTACCTAGCTAAGAATGGTTTTGAATGAATCAATCAAACCATGCATTATGGGATCCTTGTGACAAATATTCAAAGGCCATTAGAATAGATTATATTAGAATATTGGTGAATAGGTGTAACTTCAACCCATGTCCCTAATGATAGTGTTATCCAATTCCACTCAAGAAAGTTAGTAAATGATACAAGAGCATCTCAAAGGTTGTGTAATCTTGCATTACCCAAGAAGATACATTTTTTACTTTAAGGTTTAAGTTCTTTTCATATATTTTGGAGTTCTAGTTAGTGTTTAGCCTTGTGGTCTTAGTAATAGTTCACAACAAGCCTATAAATGTATATTGTGGTGGCACATGATGATTGATTGAATTTTGTTTGTTACATAAAGATTAAGGCATAATTATGAGTCTCAAGCCTATGTAGTAACACTTGAGGAGCAGTTCATTATCTAGTAGTTATACGGTGACACAGTTGAGTTTCATTTAATCATATTTAATGATTTAGGATGGTACAAAGATTAATTGTGAATTGACCTGTGTATATGCCATTTTCATCCAAATTCCCAACATTAATTTGAATAGAACCATGATCCTTTGATGTGATCAATTGGTTTGTTGTAAACCATTTTTTCGAGTCAACATTCTATCCTCCTTTGTTTAGCATGATGCACATATTTCCAAACCCAATCAACATTTGTAATAATTTTTTAATATGGTTTTTTCTTAGAAAATTCCATAACCATTAATCTAATTTTTTGTTCATGTACTCCCACCTGTTTCACAATATGAGAAGGAAGAGCAACCCACATTGAGGAACCCTTCCCCCATAGTCACCCAACCTTTGGTGGTTCCTCCTGTTTCTTCTAATTTTCTTCAAGCAATGGAAGAAAAGGAACCTACATTGGAATATCCTACACTTCCCCTTATAAACATCATGAATAAAGATAAGAGAAATAAGATTGCAAGAGAAAGAAAGAAGTGTCATCGTGCTATGGATTGCCTTGCCACAATAGAGGAGAATCTCCCTCCTCACAAGCATTTATCACTGACGGATGTGAAAGTGACATATACTATTATTCTGTCTCCTATAAAGAAATATGAAGCTTTGCAAGCCACTATGGAAACTATTATACTACATTTTGATAGTGAATCTGAAGATAATATAGGTATGGCTCTTGTTCCTTAAACCTTATGTGCTATAGTTCCTCTTGCATCTTTTCCACCTTTTCAAACAAATGATGAGCAAGATTTGGAGGAGGATGACTTGCTTTAGGTTGACTTGTAAGCGAGGTACCCTCTTTTAATATGTTATGAGTGCATGTGATTGTTTTCCCCTGTGACATGTTTCTTGGTATATTACTTGTCTTATTGTTGTTGTTGTTAAGCTCTCTTTGGATGACCCTTGACATCCTTGTAGGTGCAAGGATACAAAGAGACTTAAATCTATTGTGACATTGTCTCTTTTGTATCATCATTCTTCTATATGTCATAATTAGTATTATTGTTATGTCCTTTGGGGATGATGCAATGTGTGGGAGGCTTCGGCATTCTCCCTTGTTGAACCAAAGGATTTGTACTTTTGATTTCATGTGCTATGTGATATTTCTTCCTCAGTCTCCGTAGTTCTACTAGCTAGCAGATGATGATAGTTCCACATATATATAGTCTTGAGAATTCTCCTATTATACAACCATTCATATACTGACACCAGATAAGTAGATCCCTTTTGTGTTCTATTTTTTTCTTTTATGTTTGATTTATGTGGAACCTTGTTGTTATGCTTAACATCATACCATGACTACAAAAGCCATTGTGTATCATGCCTAAGGCATCGCCTTGGTTTGTCCTGTTTGGAGGTAACCCCTTTGGGTGATGTAGTTTTTGGAAACACATATTATGGGCTTGTACTTTTGGAAAGCTCTCCTACATCTCTTGCGAATTGTTCTACCTTAAAGAAATTGCTCTTGATAGGAGTTAGAAATCACTTTCAAATGGGGGTATATATCATTCTATGTTCTCTTTTTGGTTACATACTTGTTTACTGGCATATAGCTCATCTAGTGATATTCAGTGGTCCTCACTAGCCTATGATTCTTCCTCTTGGTCCATGAACCACCTAGGGAAATGAAGTTGGCTAGCCCGTGTGCTTCATGTGACTTTTCTAGGTCACCTAGTAATTGGGTCATCCTCACTAGTGTGTGATCCATGGTGGCACTTATTTTCACATGACCCCTAGTGAAAGAGCAAGCTAGTGTCAGAGTCATATGCCTTGTGTGTTTGTTTAATGTCTTAACTTGTATTCATTAATGATTCCATGTGTTTTGTGTGTCTTCATCATACTTTCCATGCACTTTCTATGTGTATTCTTTATGTCTTATGTGTATGCTTTGTGCTTTATGTGTATGCTTCCTGTCAAACATATATGCATTGTGTATGGTGTGTATTACCTTTTTGTTTGCAATGTCTTTCATGTGTATTCCTATGAATACTTTTAGTATTGCACCTATGTGTGAAATATGTTGCAATGTCTTGCGTGTTTGAAATCCTTCTTGTTATGTGTTTGCAACCTTAGAATCCTAAGCTTGGGGGCTACCTATAGTCCAAAATTTGATGAAATTCTTTGGCTTCTATGTTTGTGTGTTTGAAATGTGTCTTATCCATCCTTTAGTTTGAGTTCAAATGTAAGTTCATACCCACTCTAAAGTGGGGGCTAAATGTTATAGAGTAAAATGTGTACGCTACCATTTTACACTTAGTTTACCACCTAGTTGAACCTAAAATGTTGCCTTTATTAATCAAGACCTATTTTAACACATTTTTTTAGCATCAAAACAATAAAATCTTGATCCTGATGAATAAACCTGATAAAATTAAATTAGGACTGGACTAAGCCCATAGAATTTGGGACTCCTAGAGTTGGACTAAAGTGATGTAGATCAAGGTATGTTCATAACCAAAACACTTCATTTATTCCTTTGCTGATCATGCATGGAGTTGTTCTCCCTTTGACAATCCATAAGGGTAAAAGGAAGAAACTTAGTCCACATGTAGGGGAAGTCACTCAAGGAAAAAAATTCCCGACAGGAATGGGTACCTATTTTCAAAGAAATAGGTACCTATTTAGGAATAGGCACCCGAACCTAAACGGGTACCCAAGCCTAAATGGATACCCATTTAGCTTTGGGTGTGCGTTACTAAATGGGTACCCATTACTAAACGGGTACCTATTTTTAAAATGTATATATTTTTAAAAAATAGCATTGCAGGCTCATTTTCTTCCACCTCTAGCGATGCCGACAGCTAGAGCGATAAACAAAGAATGGGTACACATTGTTGAAGGCCCTACCAGCACAACTCTAGAGTTTTTTTTACCCTATCACCTCCTCCTGCCACCTCATCACTATTGAGCTCTTCCAGGTTGGTTGTTTGCTAGTTGTTAACTTGTTTTTTATGTTTATTTTTGTGATTATAGGATTAAAATGAAAATTAGGGTTTCACTTATTATTAGAGTTTTATGATTTTTTTGTGATTGTATGTTTTGATAAACCCTAAAAACCTAAACTATAAACCCTAAAAAACTAAATTATAAACCCTAAAACTAAACAAGTGAAACTATAACTTGAAACTATAAACCCTAAAACTATGAAGTTCATAAACCCTAAAACTAAAAGTTATAAACCCTAAAAATATAATCTTTATAAACCCTAAAATTAAACTATAAACCCTAAAACTATTAACAAAAGTATTTCTAAAATGTGGACCCAAGCTTCAAGATTTAACTATGTGTGAGTATGATTCAAATGCATTCAACTTTTCAATGACTTCTAATGGGAAGATAATAGCATTAAAAAGAAGCTTTATGAATTGAATTGTTGTGGTCAAACAAAATTTTATATTGAATTAACTTGAAATTCCAAACAAGCCACTCTTCCATCCTCCTAAAAATGCAAACTACTAATAAAAATATCTTATAATTACTTTACTATATATCTTCATCATCATTTACTAGTATTCCATTTATGACCTCTACAATTGTTATTGCTTTTGAGGATCCCATAGTTTCATTTGAATCCCATGCCATGCCCATTGACTACATAGTTCTCCATCTCTTAGATTCTCTTCGCTTTGAGCATTCTTTTCCTCCTATTAATTCCATTACAACCACCATTGTTGAGACATCATCCACACTACACATTGTTCCACCACCACCTGATAGTATGTTTGATAGTCTTTCCCACAATCCACCATTTTCAACCATCTTTACTACTTGTGTTGACATAGATAGCTAGTTTGACAACATCTTTAAATGTTGATTTAGAGCATGATGATCTTATGGCTAATAAAGTCCCACTTGGTTGTGATCCTTAGATGCCTCTTTCTCTACCCTACTTTTGTACATATCTTCTCTCATCCTTATTCTTATGTTTATGTTTATTGTCCCTTGTTATGTGGATGAGCTATTATACATGCCAACCCTTGGGGGACATCGTATGATGTGTTTTTTGGTACTCCTTTTCTTTCCTCTATTTGTTTCTTACCCTGATTCTTCTTTGTACCTATTATCCCTATCCTTCCTTGACCATGTTTAAGGAGGATACAAAGCATTAGGGACCTATTCATGTTGACCTAAATATAACACATTTATCCACTTTAGCCCTTATCATATTGTGTTTTTATCCTACATTTTTCTTCCCCATGGTTGTGTTGTTCTAGACAATGATGAGTCTATATTCATAGTACCATTTTATGTATTATTAGGATTGACTCCATCGGGCACCAGAACCCTTTGTTTTCATTTCCCATATATCCTATAGTAGATCATTGCACCTCTCTATTTGCCTCTTTTTTGTACCCCAATCTCCTATCTCAATCATCTCTTATTGTCTATATACATCTTTCTTATACATATTATACATTCATTATTTATATCATCTATGCCACAATACATCATTTATTCCTCTCCTATTTATCTCTATCATCATATATTATTGCTATCACAATTCTCTTTATATAGTGTTATTGATCCCCCTATGACTCATACATGTATCTTACTATCATAGATTGCCACATGATATATGTATATTATGACCATATTCTATTACATTATCAATTCTCATCTCCTCACTAAGACTCTATCACATGGCCATAGATGTACCTAGTGATGTACCCTTCATTTATGCATTCTAGAAGGAATAGATTTTGTTGATATTGATAAATCCCTTTTGGTAATATATATATCCTACTTGTATTTCCATGTTTTATATTCCATCATATGTCCTACTCATATCTTCTCATATTTTTCATAGTATGTTTTTCTCTTGTCTACCCTCACCTTCTTGCCTATAGCAATTTCATAGACCTAGTCACATTATTCTTGTATTTTGTAACTTTCATTATGCACATTTCTATTATCATTCTTCTTACTAGAATTATTTTTATTTATTACCTTATGCTGTGTAGAATTCCATGATTTGTCCATGCTTGTATTTCTCATCCCACTTTCCTAATATCAAACCCCACTTTTGATTCCTATAGGCTTGTAGGTGGATCTTTCATGTTTTCATTCAGCAAGTGTTGAGTTCAAAAGAGTTAGCTTACCATGAGCCACATTGAAAAGAAATACATTATTCAAAAGATATTAACTCATCTGCATGCATACACATCTATCATGTCATTACTAGCCTAGTCTAATCTTTAGTGATGAGCCCTTGCATATTACTAGTTGCATGGGGTTAGACCTAGGAGGTTGTTGGGCCATGCCCCAAAGTACAAATTTTTATGTTTCTTATGTGCCTTATTGCTTTGGTAAACCCTACATTGACAAGTGATTGGAAATATTATACACTGGGGTTTCATGTTTGTTTGATTAGGCTTTTAGTCTAGGCATTTGTCTTAATGAGATTCAAGTTGTCTTGTGTATGTATTTCTCCCACAAAAGCATGTAAATTTGATGTATCTTTAGATTTTGTTTTCTACTTAAAATATAATCCCTCTCTTGTAGAAATATTACTCAAACTAAGAAAAGGGGAATAAAATATCTCAGGTAGAGAATATGAAACATCGACAAGGAGAGAACAACTTTGAGCCAAGTCATAGGGTATGGTATCCCCTCTTCTTTTTCAAGATTTGCAGAACCTTGGAGGGTGATCCTTGAGGTCTCTCTAACAAGATAATTAAAAAGAAATGATGAAATATGAATAAGTTCTTAGAAACCATGAATAAACCTACAAGACCTCACAATAAGATGTACACAAGCATGCATATGCATGTTATAATGAAATTAATGTACACCCTACAAATTCCTTATTATGTTTTTGTGTCCATATCAGCCTTAACATGTTTGTGTGTGTCTTCTATCATTTTGGCCCCTTTTTCTTAGCCTAAATCACCCTTAGCCATCCATGTTCCCCTTTCCTATGTTGTTCCCACAGTCTTACATTTAGCATTCCTATATGTCTATTTTCATCTAATTTTTTTCCATATTCAATGTCCTAACCCTACCTTTAATTTCCCTTTAATTTATTCCCCTTTAGCCCCTTGTAAAACCGTTAATATTGTGCTAACCCCATCTTATGTGAAAAAGCCACATTTGTCCTTCCTAAATCTTTCCTTCACAAGATTATCATGGTTGTTCAAATTGTGAAGGTAAAGCAATCACTTAGGAAAATGGTGGTGGTTAAACCAAGCATTAGAACTCTTACATCTCATGAAATATCAATCTCGTTATTTTAATAGTAGAGTAGCTTTATTAAAGCAGTAGGTACATGACATTTTAATAAGTTGTTGGCTTCTTTTTGAAGTCCTTTGATTTTCAATGACAATGATAAACTGTGCATGGGAGATGTGTTTGAGAAGATAGATTAAATAAGGGTATACAAGATATATTTAGGGTTGATGCATCATCATTTGATCATATTATATGATAAACTTGTGCATGTTTAATTTTCAAGTATTACTTGCTCTCTAAATTCATGGATATTTTAAACATTCATTTATAGATCTATTAGATTAAGTTTAAATTTATAGATATTTGTTTGTAAGTTTTCAATATGTATATATTTGTGAAATTATACATTTGTAATTTTTTCATATGGATGTATTTGGAAATTTGCAGGAGACATCTAATGGATAACTCGAGTCTAGATGAATTTTTAATAGATGACATTCTTTATGAAAACCCCCCACCCCGTGATCCACCTCAAAACCCCCCATCCCCTCCATCTCAAATCCCCCAACCCCTCCACCTCAAAACCCCCCACCCCCTCCACTTGATGAGGCCCAATTGTGGCAAAGCATTAATGAAAATATTAATGCAATTGAGGAAAACATTAATTTGATTAATTATCAAACTCACTTGATGCCTCCTCATGTGGTTTGGTTTCCATCTTCGATGAAAACCATTATTGATTTTGTTAGGTCTATCGATGTAGACCTAAATAGATTTCACCTTTGGCAGGAGGAGAGAAGGCAATTATATGAGGATGGTCTTTCATATAAAGACATCCATGATTTCCACATAACAAAAAAAACATTAGCCCCATTTTTTTTGTTGACCCAACAACTAATCAACCTATAGCTGCAACAAAAAAAGAATATCAATTAAGTGGTGTAGGCATGAGGTGATTTCAAGACATTTTTGGGATCAGTGGTGGATGGTGTTTGATCATCCACCACATGCTAATTATGAGGTACCACTATATTTTTTGAGAAAATTATGGGTGGAGTTTCAATTGGGTCAAAAACCCAATTATTTTGATATGAGAGAATTTCAGGGTGTTGATCGTGGCATGTCACAACATAGACCAAGGGCACGAGTTGACCCCAATCGACCCATTCCTTCTGCTCCTATGGTTGCTCCTATTTTGCCCATGACTCTTGCACCTATTCAGCACCAGGTAGTGTTGTTGACATTAGGAGCATTGAGTAGACTCTCAGGCAATCTCACTGAACAAGCTACCCACATGGTAGATGAATTCATTGGTGGAGAGCATCATGGAGGAGTCAATGCATCTCATCATAGAGGCATGTCAGGGGCACATTTGTGTACAAATTGCAATCAACCGTGTTATGGTCCTACTCCTACATCCACATCAGATGCAGCTACAATAGAAGTGGAGTCATACTTGGATCTACTATATTCAGATGATAATCCTACATAGGTACATTGACCACATTTTATAAAATATTTGAAGTGCATAATTTGAACGTATCAAAATTTATTTAAATACTTGAATGAATTAATATATAATTGTGAACTATTTGTTGTATAGATCTCAAGTCGCTCTAGGGCCACATCACGATTTGATACATTGAGTTTTGCATCGACAGCTGTAGAGATTGGAACACCTTACGGGGTAAACTAATATATCTTAACCCTAAAACCATATGTATCTAATTCTAGTTTAAATTTTCTTCTTAAAACTTATCAATATTATATTTTAAATTAACAAGTGTATAAATAAATAAATAACTATATGTACATGTATGTGAAACATTACTATTGTAGTGAGGCTCAGGTCATGTGGCAGTTCCCATGTCTGACCAACCACGTGGCTCAGGTGTTTCTTGCACTAGTCCTCCATCGTCAACTATTATTCTTGAGTATTTCCTGGTGTGTGTTTTAAAAAATTCTACTAAATTTGTACTAAGTTTCTTTTTTAAGTTTATATAAATTTATATATGCACCCATATATATGTAAGTACAGGATGATAGGAGTGTGACTATTGGTTAGGTTGCTAGTCAGGGACAATTTCATGAGCCATCCACACATTTTGAAGTCCTAAACTTTACTAAATTTTCTATGTGCAATTTTTTGGTCTTTATATGCTAAATAAATTCTAACTTATTTCAAACTTGCTTTATTTGAAATTCTAGGAATTAGCAGGTCAAACTTTTGGTCAAGAAGATGAAACAACTATACCACCTTGACAACAAAATATGGGAGTAGATGAGCATGATTGCACAGTAATTTAAATGCACACTTTAAAGCCTACATTTAAATATTTAATTTCATATTTTTTATAAATTAAATTAAATTTGGATGGTAACCTAACTCTTGAGTGTTTTAAATTTTAATATCTAGGAATTAGCACCTGATGCTTTACAATCACTTGGGAAACATAATGTTGGAGGAGACGACCAACATCATATGGTAATTTAATCATACATTAAAGTCTAGATTTAAATATTTAATATGAGTATTTTATAAATTAAATTAAATATTCAATCAAATGAAATTCAAAATAAAATTTACATTTCAGAAGCACATGTATGTGTCATTTTTGAAAATTTTAAATCTAATTGCAAGTTTCTTTCTCTTGTGTATAGCATGAGGTAGATCCGTCTATTTCACGAGGAAGAAAGAGGCCTCTTTCAGATTTGAACTTGAGTGATGATCATACCTGACATAGATATTTATTTCATAGACTGAACTGTATGATGTGCATTATTTTTTATATATGTCATGCCAGGACTTTGACTATATATGTCAAACTTGCTATTACATGTACTTCTAGATATATTTCTATATTTCATGAACTATGATTTGTATTTAGTTATATGCTGACTATGAGTAGATGTTTTAGTACACATTTCATGAGTCCTACCTATATTTTATAGTATTTCATGGACTTATCTAGATAGATCTACATGTATATATTATTGACTATATGCTTGAACATTTTAGTATGTTAGATAATATGTTAAAAATGCTTCATTGTTCACTTCTAGATTATAAATTATTTAATTGAGACATGTTAGAAGATTTCTCTCTACTACATGTTTTAATTTAAGAAGTGATTATGCATTATGGTTCAATAGTTATAATTGAAATAGTGAACAATCTATTAACTGCCAAAATTAATTAAATGTTTTCATTTATATTTATATTCAAAATTCAAAATTCTAATACATCACCTCACAAACCTAAATTAAGTTAATTTACATAATGGAATCGATAGGTTTGGTGTTACAATTATCTAATAAATAAGTTTGGTGTTATAATTATCTAATAGATTATGTCTAAATTTGGGATATGAGAGGAGAATTTAATTATGATAATAATAATGGATTAGTTTATCTTTCAATTCAATTTTAATGGGTGACTAATTATGAAAAATTAATTATTTTATTGAAAGTTTTTATTTTTCATTTATTTATTTTTGTTAGAAAATGTTAAAATTTAATTGTGTGATTGGATTGAATAATAATCATAAATCAAATTGCATTAGTTAAAAAGGACAAAAAAGTAGATTCCAATTGCTCTTCCAACTCTAGAAATACACTACTACTAGTAGAAGAAAGATGAAAAAGTTGTTTTTCTTGTACAAAATTTGGTCAAATTTCATAAAACTTAGGACATTCTCTAGAAAAACTTGAGCCAAAATTTAGGGCATTTTATAACAAGGTAATTTACCTAGGACAAACCTTGCATTTCCCTTCATGCATGTGTTAAAGTAGACTTCGTAGTTATAGTAGCAACAATGTTGGAACTAAAGATGGGGTTCATGTAGATGCATGCATAATCAAAAAGTAAGGTCATTCACTCTAATAGTCTAGTGTACACAAGCATACATACTCTATAATACAACAATTAATTTGGCAATAAAATGAGATGTGTGCAATCCAATGCAATAGCTAGAGTGATTTTCTTCAAAAGATAAGTGCACCTATTACAATTTTCTTCAAAAGTTGAAACAACCTACAAAATAAAATGGTGTAAGGTTCAACCCACTATGTGAGCAATTCAATAAAAAATTTGGACTAATCTTCTTCATAATGTAACATGCCTAGTCCAATTTTCTACATATGGTAAAGTGAATTGCAAAATATGATAAAATGAAAAGAATGTTAGGCTCACTTTGATAGTGTCCAAACAAAATCTTCCTTAAAAAACATTCAAAACATGATTCAAATGAAGCATTCAATTCTTGTAGAGAAACTAACTCTTTAGAAGAAACTAGAAGGAAATCAAATCTTATCCATACAATATAAGCTACAAAATTTTTTATCACAATTTGAAATTATTCAAGAGAGATTTTGTGCATAATTTCTTGTGAGGGTTGTGGTGATCAAAAGTAGCACTTGAAACTAATACATTTTACAAAAATCCACTTTCAATTATGCTTTGATGGATTCTCATATGTACATGTGATTATCTAATGTGTACATAATCTTTTCAAATTTTTGAATAGATAGTATATACCTTATCAAGGCCCCTTCATTTTTCCTATTTTTGACAATCCATTTTCTGCTCTTTCCATAATTTCCAGTTTCATGTGTTTAGATTTAGTAGCCTTCTCCAAATGATCTTTTCTTGTATTTATACATTCTCTTGAGATCTTCTCTTTTATACCTTATTGGTTGACAATGTTGGTGCATTAATCCCTTGTAATGATTATAATGATTACTTAGAATGTTTCTAGTGCTAGGGAATTATTTCATTTTTGAGATTCCTTTTGCTATGTAGATTCTTGTCTTGGTTTGATTGGCAATTCTCATAGTAGTTCCATTGAGTGGGTATTAGGGATTATCTTCAAGTTCTTAATAACATCTTTGATTGGTCTTGAAGGCAAGTGGCTATTAGGGATTGTTATGACAATCATATAGGTTTTTGGATGACCACTTATGCATTTTACAGTCCTCTCTTGTTTCATTAGAACAATCCTATAATTGGTTTGGTAGCCTCTTATGAATTTCATGAAGGGCAATTGTTGCCATAAATACATGTCTATCTAACTAGCATATGACCATTTAGAATGATATAAGATCATCAATCATTGTGAAAACCTCTTGACTAACATGATTACTTTATTCTTTCATGAGTGTCCTATTTGTTTCATGACTATCATATTTGTTTTATTATTGTCATATGGATTTTTGCAATGGACTTTAGATGATATAACCTCATTATGACTGATTTTTAGATTTGAATTGCTCTTATGAGAACATCTCAATGTTTTATGACAGTCTAGATTGGATATGGCAGTAATCTTCATGCATGAGAATAATCTTCTCTTTGCTATGACAATGAGTAACCTTTATGGTAGTCATTTAGTTTAAAATAATGACTATTTACTACCTTACCTATGCATGATAACCCTCATTATTACCTTAGCAGTCGTAAATAACTCTACAACACCAATGACTCAATCCATACCATGATACTTATGACTACACCTAGGTAATATGATAGCACAGTCCCATATTTATTGGTGATAGCATTGTACTATTCAAGACAATGATTGAAGAATATAGAGGAGGACTATGGCATTCATAGAGGTGATATTAAACCATTTCAAATATGCAAACTATCCTAGGACTATTTCCCTTCAACTATCATGACACTACTACACAATCATGAATGAATGAGAGTTAGAGTGAGTAGATGGATAGGTTCTATACAAGTATTTTCAACTTTTGTGCATTTAAATAATATAAAATAAATTCTAAATCAACACATCTCAAAACATAGCTAAAGTGGGTACAAAAATTATAGGAAAAATACAAACTATATACTTATTGAAGCTCTACACTAATATCATTTGTGGCAATCATAAAATAATGTTCAATCCATGAAAATTAAATACATAGATCATAAAAAGAGTCTCAAAACAAAAAATAGGTCCATTATTAAACATATGAGTATATCTATAGAATTAGCTTAGAGGTCCATGTTATTAGTTTGACATGATACAAAATTGGTCTACCATTTGCATTATGATGAAATCTTGTAGTGGCAATCATGGAAAAATCTACTTGTAGGATACACCTGCAAGAAATAATGAATGTAAATGAGAATGAAAGAGTATGTACCAAAAACACAAGATATTAATGCAATATGTAACTAGATAACACAAAAGAGGATGTAAGACGATGGCTTAATCGGAGCTAAGAGGATGTCTTAAGGGGATACATAAGAGGATGGCTTTAGGGGATGTATAAGAGGAATAATTAAAAGGGGAGCTAGAAGAGGATGTCTTCAGGGGATACAAAAGAGGATAGCTTACTTGGAGAGACATATGAGTCAATTTACAACGTATAAGATAAAACTTGATGGCTTAAGGGGATGTAAGAAGATGGCTTAAGGGAGCTAAGAAGATTAATTAAGGGGATGTACAAGTGGCTGTCTTTAGAGGATGGATGAGAAATATATATATATATGTAATTACCTAATTTGTGTTCACTTTTAGTTGAAGACTACAAAATTGACCTCACATACTTATATGGTGAAAACTTCTATTGACAATCATGCAAATTTGACTACTTGTCTAGGGTACACCTGCAAATGGTAATGTTCAAATGTACAAGTAAATTAACTATATATTTACATGAGTCGATATAATATTTAAGACAAGGGGAATAATATAGAAGGTGAAATGAGAATGAAAGAATTTATATACCAAAAACACCAAACATTGATGCATTATGTAACTAGATAACATGTTGAATGTGAAATCCATAATGTAAGTGTAAACAATTACCTAATTTGCATTCACTTTAAGTTGAAGACTACAAAAATGACCTCACATACTTGTATGGTGAAAACTTCTATTAACAATCATGCAAATTTGACTACTTGTCTAGGGTACACCTGTAAAAGTAATGTTCAAATGTACAAGTAACTTAACTATATATTTACATGAGTTGATACAAAATTTAAGACTAGGGGAATAATATAGAAGATAAAATGAGAATGAAAGAATTTATATACCAAAAAGACAAAACATTGATCTATTACATGTAACTAGATAACATTATAGGATACATTTAAGAGGATAGATTTAGGGGATGTAAGAGTATGGTTTACATACCTAGAAATTTATTCCATTGTACCATCTGCATCCTCATTTTTTTGTAATGCATCTATAATTAACTCATGTTCTTCCATCGAAAGTGTCCATAACTATTTATTAGAAGGTTTGCCTTGATATCTAACTAGTTTTATATTTGTTGCCACAACCAAATGTGAGTAATGTATGATCTTCTTATGTGTTTCATAATCTTCAAATGTAGGAAAACCATTCCTTCTTATTAGATATTTTCATAGCCAAGTGCCAACAACAACAACATATCCTATTGGATACTTCATGTTATCATCATCTACTCTAGGATGTAACAACTTTTGTTTTGTCTCAACACATCGAGCCAACCAATACTCAGTTTCCTCTTCATTGCCCTCAGGTGCAACAACAACATACACATGTCCTACAAAAAAAAAATGTAATTCAATAAAGTGTGACATGTATCTAAATCACATAAATTTGTACATGTATACATATATAATTAATTATATATAGATGTACAAAAAAATGGCAATAAAAAAATATTGAAAATAAAAGTACCTTCTTGTACAAGGTCTGAAACAGGATCATAGTCATCTAATGCAAACATTTGATTATCATCTTCAATTGTTGTTTCAAGTTGATCTTGTGTTTCTATAGGTGTCAAGGATCTTTGTTTCCATTCTTCAACTCATTCTATATTTTCACATGCTCCCCAATCACCTGTAATACAAAATTGACAAAACATGCAAGCTCTCCAGTCCATATAGTCCATGTGCTTGCATTTAAACTCATAAATTAATGCCATTTTGTTGATCTAGTTATTGTCTTACAATAAAGTTGAGTAGGAATATTCTCTTCTTCAACTAACCAAAAGAATCATCAAATTGTAGAGTTCTCACTTGATCCCGTAGATAATTTTTCATTATACCAATCCACAATTGCACGTGCATCTCTAAATTTGGCTGCATCCTCAAATTTTAGTTGCTCTCTAGCAAAAGCTCTTTTCACACATGCTCCAGCTCCATCATGTTCTCCTTTACCATGTCTAGCTTCAAAAAAACTCCACATATGTTGGATATTGTTTTCTTTGTGAGCCCTACATAGTCAATAAAATATTCTTGCATTTTTAAATTGCCATGTACAATTATCTGACCATATGAAATATTGTGCCATCTGGATTCCTCTTTCTTTTAAACTTTCACAAAATTTTGTGAAACAATATTACACAAACTTTGAAGAGTGTAACCAGTTATCACTCAAATAGAAATGATACTCCCTCAAAAATTTTCTATTATCTTCTATGCTATCATCTACATGTCTATAGACAATATGAACAAATATGGCCACTTGCACTAAATTATAATACTGACATTGAATTTCCTCTTATGGAGCAAGAGTATAGTTTTTTGCAAAGTCAACCACTGATAGGATAGTTCCAATTGGAAATGTGTTTTTACATGAACGAAATTGTCCATCAAGCCACCGAGCATATTGGGAGTGTTTGACATATTTGGATACAATATGATCGTTAAAATCTTTGATGAATGCATGCACACAAATTTTTTTAGTGACTAACTCACAACGCTTTCCAATTTTTCCATCCTTTAAAGAATATTCAACATTCTTGAATCTTTTCACATCTACTAATTGTTGTCCAAATTCATGTGAAATATTTTCATGCATACATTCTCCTAACAATGAAAAGTTGCCACATCTATTGCATTGTCCAGAAATACATGCTTTTGAATAAAATAAGTATCCAGTAGATGTTTCACAAAACAAACCTGCTACAAACTCTTTAATTGTTTGAGGTGGCATATTAGTACCACATTCCTGCATAATTTCATCAGTATGCAAAGTAGAACGTATATATCAAAAAACATCATAATAATAATGAAATTGCACATGAGTTTTACAACAAGAGATTCATTATTTATTAATTTTCACATACCAAGGTTTACATTTCTCGATAGATCTTTAGCTTATGGTAATATTAAATGGTTCTAACACTAAATCATCTAAGAATTTTTTATATAATTTAGTTTGAGTCATGTCTAATAGATGTTTTGGATGAGGATCACAAATTTTAGACCCCACTCGTAATTTTAAAACATCTCTAACATTAGATGATATCCTTGTATTATCATGCCAATATTTTTCAATTAAAGATTTGATTTCACTATTTAATTTCATGTCATACCTTGGGAGTCTACCACTAAAACTCCAACATTGGTTAATTGGATCTTTTTCAATAGATTCTCTTCTCTTTGCTACTCTTCTCAAAGTTTTAGGATTTATTTTTGGAATTTCACTTGTCTTACTTATCATTCTTTTATTAGAAGATGATATATTGACTAAAGCAGTTGTTATAGCTCTTCATGTTACATTGCTATCTTTACATCGACTCTTTTTACCAATAGAATCAATAGCATTAGCAACACTAGATAAAACTTGTTTGATTGATTCATCTTTTTTTTTAGGTTTTACAAAGATGCCTAACTTTTTTATTACTTTTTGCAATTTCCACATCTTCATCAATTGCCTAATCTATTTGTATGAGTTCTCATTTGCCTCCAAGAAATCTTACTAGGAAGATTATCTAAGACATTTTTTTCAATCTCAAATAAAACATTTTCATTTTCACTCCTAAAAGGGATATCATTCTCATTCATATCATCAATAGGTGGGTTTGAAGACATACTTGGATTTGCTTCTATAGTCGTGTTTTCCATATCATTGAAAGTTGACTCCAAAGACACACCTGGATTTGATTCTATAGTTGTGTTTTCTATATCATTAAAAGTTGGCTCGAAAGACACACCTGGATTTGTTTCTATAGTCATATTTTCCATATCATTGAAAGCTAGCTTTGAAGACATAACTGGATTTGTTTGTATAGTCACATTTTCCATATCTTTGAAAGTTGGGTTTGAAGACATATATGCATTTGTTTCTATAGACACATTTTCTTCCAAATTCATCATTTCCACATTTGCATCATCTACATTCATTCCATCATTTATAGTCTCTTGAATGTCTTTTTCTCCAATACTCATAGAACTAGATGCTTCAATATTCTTCATCTCTTGAATCATTGCTCTTCTATCTCTTTGCCTTTTTACTTCCTTCTCTCTATTTGCTTCAATTTCTTGAGGTGTCATTACCCTCTATTTTTTTCTTTGATGTTGATTTGATCCCATGATTACCAAACCCTCTTGATAAAATAATAATTGATACTTAATCCAATTTCATAATTGATGTACTTATTTGAAATTTTGAAGTAGAATTAGATGTAGATCCTCTGTTCCATAGATTTTGAAGTAAAAAGTAGTTATAAAAACAAAAACATTCTTTATTCCTCTTGAAAATAGCTCATGCACTTGATTTCACTTCAGAATTGTTCATATGATTGACTCCTTTCAAAATCTGAATAGAATATGACCTGTCAAGAGATTCCACAAAACACCTAGAAGTAAAAAAAGTAGAAATTATCGCTGTCACTCCGTACTAATCAGACTTGCAAGTTGCAGGGATATGGTAATAGTACATTTTTCCCTGATATGGGAAATAACAAGTATAATAGAAATGGGTACCCGTTATAAAACTGGTAACCATTATTAAAAACATAACGGGTACCCATTCTATGAAATTTGAAATCACCGACCACCTTATCCCTTCCCATTTCTTGGGTTTTAGGCTCAGGATAGGCATGGTTGGCTGACCTTGAGCCTTGGGCCTGTAAGTTTTTTTTCTAAGTATAGAACAAGAAGAAACATTGAGTTTACCTATATGATTGAGGACCTTTTTTTAAAATTTTTTTTATGAAATGAAAACCCATTACAGATGACATTGTCTAGTTTTCAAATATGTAATTTTTTTTGTATTGGACATATTCTTCTATTTATTATTTAATTTATGAGTAAACTGGTCCAAAAACTTAAAATGACAGGTGTTTGTATTTTTTTAATAACTTTTAATTTTTAAATTTTTTTTAAAAAAAATTATATGTCATCAATCTACACATCATTCTTTACACAATGAAAAATAAATAAAAATTTATGATTGTTTTTGCTCAAATTATGTTGGCCATACATGAGGGGTTTTCAAAAGTAGTAATTAGGCCTAATAAAAAATAATAAAAAAATTATTTGGAAAAAAATTATAAAAAAAATCCTCATAAAGCTTCACTATACTACACATCTTTTCCCAAAAGGAGTTTGAAAAATAATTTTATTTAGGACAAATTATGTTGGCCATACACGTGCATGGTATGGCTAAAAAAAAGTGATTTTTAAATAGTGGTATTTAGAAATGCCTATTGAAAATCAATTTGTATCATCTGGGTATTGAAAAAAATACATATTTGGAATCTAGACTCCGAGTACTACATTTTATATTTAGTGAATTTTAAATATTCCATCTCTAAGTGCTTCAAATTTTAAGGTCAAATGTGACAAATTCAAAAAATCAGGAAAAACACTTCCACTTTTTGACCAAAAAGTGGACCTAACTTCTTGCATTGACCCATAGCTTGAATACTAGGTAAAAGTACCATATCATGGTTAAAATATAAGGGCTATTAAGGGAAAATTGAATTCAAAAGAATAATCAATAATATCAAATAACAAGATACACAAAACTCAATGAAATGGTGAACAAAAGAGATTCAAAATAAACAATGAACAAACAACAAAGCAAACCTCCTTAATTCGAAGCTTCCATTCATCGTCTATCACAAATCTTGCATGTATGAAGTAGGGTTCTCAGAGAGTGTACTTCTTTGCTTTCTTTCAAGAATTTCAATTGAGAATGGCTATGATAATATCACCATGAAGAGAAGCATCACAACAATGGTAGTAGTGCATAGTAACGAGTGTGATCACAAGCAATGAAGGAATTGGTACCAAAGAAATATTGTAATTCTTACAGAGTAATAATACTTAAAGCTTGGATGATTGAAATGGAAGAACAGGGTTCAATTTATAGAGTTGAGAGAAAGAAGATCAACAGTATAGAAAGAATGAGAAGATCAACAGTTGAGAATAGTTGAGGACTGTGCACAAATAAGAAGAAGACAAGTGTCACACAAAAGCTATTTTATTTGAGTTAACCACTTTCTTTTCTAAAGATAAGACATGCTTTTCATAAATTAAAAAGCTTTTTTTTCTAATTTAGGAGAGATTGATAAAAATAAGGTTGATTAAATAGATAAGTCAACTTGAGATTTGTTTTTACATGATTTGAGAGAAATTAAATAATAAATCATTTAATTTTATGTGCATGAAGAAGAAGACTTATTTTTAGAAGACTTGAAAGATATCTAAAGAATTAAAAGATAAGAAAGCAAATTAAATAAATAAATTTATTTAATTGTTGTGCATGATTTGGAAGAATAAATAAAATATTTGATTTATATTTTATTTTTGGAGATTGAGAGGATTTAAACAAATTTGATTAGATTTATTCAAATTTGGAAGAATGATTTTGAATTAATTAAATAATTAAGAATTATTTAATTGTTTGGAAGAATTTAAATTAAATAAAAGATTTTATTTAATTTTGACTTAGAAGAGGTAATTTAAATATTTTGATATTTAATTGATTTAGAGGAATGTGAATCGAAAAAATAAATTTGTTTATTTATTTATTGATAGAAGAAATAGAAGGGAATAAATATTAAGAATATTTATTTAGACTGAATCGTGTCATTTTTAGGCATATACATTTTTCCCCTCTTTGATGTAATGCAGTTTATGGTGTTGCTTCAAAGAAATCAATTATTGAATAATGATACATGCCCCAATTTGCCCCTAGTACAAGTTATGATGATAGGATGCCCCCTCGGGAGATTAGACGAGAAGAAGGCAGAAGGACAAGAGACGGACAATCTCACGAATATAAAGGGAAAACTTGGTTAGGTTTGAAGAAAATAGGACGTGTTTCAGAGAAACAGGAAGAAAACTAGAAGAAATAGGTGTGGGAAGTAGTCGTAGTCACCACCTAGCCAATTTAGGGTTTGCATGCTATATATAGGAGCTGGGTCGACAAGATAATTCATTTGCACACTTGTCTTAGTTTGATTTTCTTTGGAGAGCCTAGAGGAGCATAAAGCATAGAGCAGTTAGTACGAGGATGGACATTCCACATGAGGAGCATCGGTTCAAGCACATCCATCGATTCGACCGGGCAGCAGAGGCAAGACCCCTAGTATGTATCTCAAAAAATTTCTCCTAGGGTCGAGTTTGATAGTAATAAATGCTAGGAGAAGATTAGGATAGACAAATGCCCTGAAACACAATGTGGTGCATATGCCATGCGAAACTACACATGCAGATTTGTGTAGTGCATATAGGATATGAAACAACGCATATACTCAAGCAACACATGCATGAATTTTGGCAATGCATGCATAATTCTACAGCGCATTTATGGTATGTAGTGGCACTTTTGTTGGGATAGCACATATCTGGTATAGGATGGCGCATGCATGGATTCTTGTAGCGCACTTGTCAGAAGTGGTGCATCTATAAAGAAATGGTGCATTTGCTAGGAAATGATGCATATACCACCTATTATGGTGCATATGATATAGATAGGCATTTTACTTAACAAAATTGACTCGATTGGCATCTTGTTTGGTGCGTCAATCAATAAGCTATCTCTGAGATTGCAGGAATCTAGTCAAGAGATGTAGTGTGTTGTTTTGGTCAATTTGAAATGATAAGTTAGTTGGTATGTTTCTATAGATATGTTGAGTATGGTACTTGCAACTTTTAGGTTGACACCTTGCTTTGCGTGCTTACAGGAGGATATATGAGATATGCTTTAGTCGAGGGAGCAGTTCCCTATGCCTATTTTGCAAAGATACATGTTGACTAAGATGGATAGAGAGGCACTTGATATGATGGGACTTAATTACGTTTGCTTAATGCCTGAGGTTTGGGCGAACCGCGGGTTGCTGACTGCTGTAGTGGAGAGGTTCCACAATGAGGACGGGACCTTCCACTTCCTGACTGGTGAGATGACCATTACTTTGGAGGACGTGTACAAGATTCTTCACTTACCCATTTAGGGTGAGCTGGTGGTGTATGATCCACAGAGAGATGTAGGACTTGCTGAGTGTAGGCAAATGTTCAATGACCCCAAGCTAGTCAAGTAGGTTATCTCCTGGAAGGATATTTATGATTGTTACGACTACTTACTAGGGATTGTGGTAGGACTAATCAGAGGCATGGTATTCTCTGATAGGAGATCACATGAGTTCCCCATTGGATGAGGTTAGATCATGGAGCGGATGATTACAGAGGGCACCCGGTATGCTTGGGGTGTCTGTGTACTAGCGCACCTATACCACGACATGCAGCAGGTGGTATATCACAGGGGTGCGAGGCTATTTGTAGGCATGTCATTGCTATAGTTTTGGCTATGGGAGCACATAGCAATCACCAGACTGATATGTGTGTTTGGTAGACAGAGAGGAGAGCCATATAGCTATGGCTATGTAGGAGTGATTTCCCAGCATAGGCCTGGGAAGCTTGAGTATTGGCGGCATGCTTTGGATGGAGTAGACATTATCATCTGGCAGCCATACTTAGACTACAAGCCATGGGATGATGAGGCAGATGAGCTACCTTACTGCTATCAGACACGGTCGCTGATTGGGTGGACATGATTTATCTTGGAGTGGCAGATTGTCAGCCAAGTATAACGATAGTTTGGGAGGAGGTAGGGTATGCCACAGGGGTAGGCTCAATTTGCGAGGACTCATGTTGAGAGGATTAGATGGGGACCGATGACATCTTATGAGGAGGCATTCACAGAGTTTTGGCAGATGCCTTACATCACCTGGGACATGAGGGGGATTGCAGATGCTGGGATGACCCAGGACTATGAGGATTGGCTCACTTCCCACCCATTTTTGAGATATTCAGGGCCTGGGAACTGGTGCCTCATATAGATGAGGTGGATTCAGATGACAAGGGTTAGTTTGGCTAGAGGGGGAGGAGGACGAGGAGAGGTGGATGGGGAGGTGGCAGAGATGGGGGAGATGACAAAGATGATGAAGGCCAACCCAGATAGAGGAGGAGAGGTGGGTAGGGACCTTCCCACGCCCAGTAGGTAATGCCACCACAAGTCATGCAACAGGCACCATAGCTCAATAATATCAATAATATCAAATATCAAGATACCCAAAACTCAATGAAATGGTGAACAAAAGAGATTCAAAATAAACAATGAACAAACAACAAAGCAAACCTCCTTAATTCGAAGCTTCCATTGATCACTTGTCACAATCGATCTTGCATGTATGAAATAGGGCCCTCAAGGAGTGCACTTCTTTGTTTTCTTTCAAGAATTTCAATTGAGAATGGCTATGATAATATCACCATGAAGAGAAGCTTCACAATGATGGTAATAGTGTGTAGTAACGAGTGTGATCACAAGCAATGAAAGAATTGGTGCCAAAGGTGCACTGTAATTCCTATAGAGTAACAATACTTAAATCTTAGATGATTGAAATGGAAAAAGAGGGTTCAATTTATAGAGTTGAGAGAAAGAAGATCAATGGTATAGAAAGAATCAGAAGATCAACGGTTAAGAATAGTTGAGGAATGTGCATGAATAAGAAGAAGACAAGTATCACACAAAAGCTATTTTATTTGAGTTAACCACTTTCTTTTCTAAAGATAAGACATGCTTTTCATAAATTAGAAATCGTTTTTCTAATTTAGGAGATATTGATAAAAACAAGGTTGATTGAATAGATAACTCAACTTGAGATTTGCTTTTGCATGATTTGAGAGAAATTAAATAATAAATTATTTAATTTTGTGTGCATGAAGAAGAAGAAGACTTATTTTTAGAAGAATTAGAAGATAAGAAAGCAAATTAAATAAATAAATTTATTTAATTTTTGTGTATGATTTGGAAGAATAAATAAAATATTTGATTTATATTTTTTTTTGGAGATTGAGAGGATTTAAACAAATTTGATTTGATTTATTCAAATTTGGAAGAATGATTTTGAATTAATTAAATAATTTAAAATTATTTAATTGTTTGGAAGAATTTAAATTAAACAAAGGATTTTATTTAATTTTCACTTAGAAGAGGTAATTTAAATATTTTGTTATTTAATTAATTTAGAGGAATGTGAACCAAATAAATAAATTTCTTTATTTATTTATTGATAGAGGAATTAGAAGGGAATAAATATTAAGAATATTTATTTAGACTGAATTGTGTCATTTGATATTTAATTAATTTAGAGGAATGTGAATCAAATAAATAAATTTCTTTATTTATTTATTGATAGAGGAATTAGAAGGAAATAAATATTAAGAATATTTATTTAGACTAAATCGTGTCATTTTTAGGCATATACATTTTGCCCTTCTTTGATGCAATGCACTTTATGGCATTGCTTCAAAGAATAAATAGTCTGATAATGATACATGCCCCAGTTTGCCCTTGGTACAGGTTATGACGATAGGATGCCCCCTCGGGAGATTGGATGGGAAAAAGGAAAAAGGTGTGAGATGGACAATCTCATGATGAAGGGGAAAAACAAGTTAGGATTGAAGAAAGAGCTAAATGATACAATATGCAAGATATAATGATAACACACACAAGCAAGTAAGCAAGTATGCACAAATGATACAAGAACAAACAAGGTATTGCCCCTATCAAGCGGTAAACCAACGATTAATTGATAACGATATACGCCATTGTTGTCATGGCAGGGAATGATAGATCCCTAGAAAAACATGATAGGATAGTGTCTAGTTTCAGGAAATGAAGCATGTCATGTAAGATGGGTGTGTTGGTTTGATTTTGACAATGTTACATCCTATATAAGACAATTGATTGATTAACTGATCAAGTTGGTTTACGACCAGACAAGGAACAAGACCACTAATTATGATTGGATCTTTTAACAAGATTGACTTGACTTGATTGGTATGGATTAAGGATGGACTTGCATTTTGATCATTGCTTAGATTGACTAGACAAGGATGAAAGATATGATGATAGATAAAAAAAATGACTCTACAGAAAAACTCACAAGCTTTTATTTGTATTGATACTCTGCTTTGTTGGATCTTTATTGCATGGGGTATGATATGGATGCTTTGTGGATGTGAATGGTTTTTTTGACATCTTGATATTGTAAGTATTTTGAAGTGCTTATTTCATCATTGGGATTTTTTGTTTTGGTACTTTTTTTGAATGTTTTAAGTTAATACAAGCATCTAGGTATAATTGAACCTAGATGACTAAGCATTGCTTACATGGATTTTGATTTAGCGAGTTAATACAAGCATTGAGGTATAATTGAACCAAGATGACCTGAGTATTTATTGCATATCAATAGACAAGGATTGCCCCCTTTCATGTTAGACCTTTGAAGTCTTCAATGATCTTTTGCCGATCATGTATTTAGACAAGGTGTCACATTACTAAAGTTCAATCCACAAACAACAAACAAAGAAAATAATCATGCCCCCATCCTAGCATCTCTAGCTTTTGGCATCCTCAAGTAGCATAGAAAGGTATGATAGCAGAAATCAAGACTCTGTACTTTAACCATGTTTCCAATCCACAAAACATATTTGCATTTAGATGTGTTTGTTTCTTACCATAATTTGGGTAAAATCATTTAGAAGGCCTTTAGGAGTTTGTTTTCTTTGCTTTGGATGGGTTAATGTCTTGTGTCAGGATTTCTGCTTAAAAACAGTAGGTTTTGTTTGTGCTTGCTTGCCTGGTGAGAAGATTCCACAATCTTTATTGGTGAGATGGACCCTAAGGGACTGACCTAGTGCCTCAGGGGCTCATTTCTAAATAGCCTTGCCTATGTGACGACGCAGAGACAATGTAGTTCAGGGTAAACCCTAGCAGACCTAAGATCTAGGTACTAGAAAGTGGTGTGAACTTAGATAGATAGAAGGACTAGACATAAGACAGATGAGACAGTGGAGCCTCAGGGGCACATTTGAGAAATGGCCTTGCCTACGCGACAATGCAGAGGCAACATAGTTCATGGACTTGGATGGACCTAATATATGGATTGGATGAGACATGATATGGAATAGATATGGATGAGACATGGAACAGATATGGATCAGATAAGACATGATATGGAACAAATATGGAATAGCTATCGATCAGATATGGAACAGATAACATTGATGACAGAGGCTATGCTAGGCTAACACTGTGGACAAGATACTAGATGAGAATTTTGGATAGCCTTAATGCTAGATATTGATGACAAGGGAAACACCACAGATAGGTAGATGTATGGGTGATAAAGAATGGAATGGGTATGTATGGGGATGGGTAATAGTGGATAGAAGGAATCAAGGATGTGATCTCCAAGGACTATGTCGCATAAGAATAAGTCAAAGCTTATGCTGAAGGACGATGAGAGGATAATGAAGGATTTGTGTGGTTTTGGAGGGATAAGCTATGTCAAGAGACATCTAAAACATTTGTCAACATTGTGCCCCCAATCTTTATCAAGATCAAGAAAAATAGAGGAATGGAAGATCAGGATGGATGGATTGGACAGTATAGGTATGTAATGGATAGAGGAATAGGATAGGAAATGGTATGAAAGGAAACTGGTAGGAGAAAAATGATATGCTGATGAGACAAGATGTCCCCAAGTGTCGGTTACATAGGAGATCAACTTACACATGATGCCTATTTGCTAGGTTTTCATCATGGTACTTGTCCAAGGCGCCTATTTGCCAAGTTTTCACCATTACACGAAAGGATTTTTCTTTACTTTTTTCTTTTGATTTTTTTTTTTGAATATTTATATAGAAGAAGGTGGATATGGATAAGGACTCGAGCATCTAGTTCCTTAAAAGGTGATAGTCTCAATGGATATCATCACATGGGCCAAGTCAAGTGTTCTCATAGATGTTGGTAGAGGATTGCATGAAAGTGAGATGGAGAAGGTAGATATTGGATTATGAAGGGTGTGATAGTGGATGATGATACGGAATATAGAGTAATTATGCAAGGATGGATTAAAAGTCTATGAAAAAGCATGGACCATGGGAATAGGATGAGGAAGATATGTAGGATAATAGTGGAAGGAAGGGGAGATGGAGGTATATGGAAATGTTGTGGGATGAAAGGGAATCATGACCAATGGTTGCACATACCATGATAAACATTGAAGCTGGTGATGGGGAAGTAATATAGGAAGCAACGGAGACTTTTGCTTGTGGATGAATGACTTAGGCATGTAGGGATCCACATAGACTGAGTATTTTGCTAATTTTTGCTTGTCATGTGGGATGAAAGAATTTGAGACTTTTGGATGGAATGGGAGAAAGTGGATGGTTCAGATTCTTAATAGGTAGATGCCTCATGTAACTTGAGGGATTTTTTCTTAGGTACCCAAACCATTTTATTTTTAGATAGTACATGTGAAGGTATGGGTTTAGGTGTATGCAGCTTTTGTGCAACGTTTGGAGTAATCATTTGTTGGATGCAGACCCATACCTTTTTCAGTGTGGCGTATAGGTGTGTGGGTGTATGCAGCTCTTGAGAAGGATGTTTCTTTGATTCTTGGTTTTTGTATCCTAGGTCATGAGGACTCTTAGGATTTTTGACTTTATAGGTAGAGGCAACCAGATTTTTGTTTTTAAAATCCTTTGGGATGGTGGAAGTGGGGTTGGAGGAAGGTCTTTGTTTAGACAACATGTGCATTTGTTGGCCATGATTGGGATTGTTAGAAGATTCATAGATGGATGGATAAGGTGTTGGGAGAAGTGGTGGTAAAATGCATGGAGGGATATTAGGAGTTGGAAGTAGCGGAGGTAGATTGGATGGTGGAAGGTGTATGGTCACATGCTTTTAACAATTGTAGGATGATGGAGGTGGAATAGTGACATATGTTTTGGGGATATGATAGGGTTTGCGATGGAATGTCATGGATTTTGGAGGAGTGGAGGAAGTACCAACATCTCGAGATTGTTCACCTTGGGGTGTGTATCCAAGGCCATATGAAGGGGGAGGAACATTGACATGGATGGGCTCCAAAATACCTTGTTCGTGAAGGCCTAAGCCTTTACCTTGATAGTTCATATGTTGGAGTATGCGGTGGACAGCAGGATTATGTGTAGGTGGAACACTAGACACAAGTTCCTTGTTGGATGAAGAAGGTGAGATAGAGGATAATGGTTGTTGGTGTTCTAAGGAGGAACACTCATGAATGAAGGCAGTAAGACCAAGGATATATGGTGGGGGATTTGCAGCATGGTCAATAATGGATGGCGGAGGATTATTTTTGGTTTGATATTCTATGCTTCCTTGGGAGGGAATTGTCTCATCAAGGGAAGAGGAAGTTGTTGGATCTTGGATGGGACTAGATGGGGTTATTAGCTTAGGACCATGGAATGCATAAAGTGGGCTAAGAGGATCATCATGGTTTGCTTGATCATAGATAGGCTCTTAATCATAGGTGGGATCTTGATCACAGATAGGATTTAGCGTGATGGAATTAAAGTGCTCTTATATAGGTTCGTCATCAACGATAATATCCTGATCACAGAAAGGATAGGGGTTATGGAGGGACCAAAATTGGATCTCTAGCTCATGTATAGGATCAAGTTGCTCATGGATAGCTTCTTCATCAAAGGTAGTATCTTGATCATAAAAGAGCTATAGGTTATGAATGGTTTGAAATTGGACTTCTTGCTCATGTATAGGTATAGGATCATCGAAAAGATAAAGGTTATATAAGGGTTAGATGGGAGTACTTTGATCTTGATTTAGACAAAGGTCAAATGTTCCCATATGTTCTAAAGTGTGCTCTTGACATAACTCTTGGTGTGCTTGAATTGATGTTTAGGTAGAAGACTCTTGGATAGCCTCTTGGTCAACAACATGAAGGTGTGACGGACCTTAACTTCAGTGCATGGTAGGAGGTTCTTCATATGCTCAAGGGGTTGCAGGTTACATGAAGAGATTGTAGGATTTGACATGTTTGAAGACTTTTTAATTAGGTCAAGGACTAGAATTTGGGGACATGGTTGACTCTCTGCTAGTATCCCTTGGATCACATCCTGTGTAGGTGTATGGGTAGAGGAGTGAGGTAAAGGATGAGTGGATTTGGAGTTCTCCATGGTAGAATTAGTATGCTTTGGGCCACGTGTTCTAGGAGATGGTGAAGGAGGACTAGTAGATGGAGTGGTATATGATATCTAACTTGAGGTGGTGCTTGCCTTGTCACCAGTATCATTAAGATGGGAAAAGGATGTATGCTTTTGGGGTGAGGTGTAGCTAGTACTAGCCTATTTAGCTTGTAAGATTGTCATTTCTTATTGTATCACTTGGAGTTCTTCAGCAATTGCTATACGATCTTGGGGTGAGATATTAAAGTTTAATTATTCTTGTAGGTATTGGAGTTTTTGAGCAATTACTTCTAATTGGTACATCATCTCTATAGAAACTGACACAAGACTGAAATGGGTACCTAGAAAACCTAAAATTTTTCTCTAAAAATATGTGGAAATGCTCACTGTCACACATGTGCCAGAATGGATGTGCTGTAGAAACTGGTAAATGCACCACAAGTTGGCATAGAAACGCCGCACTGGTAAAAATCAAATGCACTGTAACAGGTAGTAAAAGTGCTACAAGTTGGTACAGATGTGCCGTAGGTTGGCACAAATGCACATCAATAGAGGATGGATGTGCCGCTCTGGTTTTCTTAGTATTTTTGCAATTTTTTTATGTTTTTGGTACTTTGGTTGCAAGAAGGTCTTTTTGATTTTCTAAAATTATGGCAAGAAGACACAGCAAAAACAAAGAATATTTTTTTGGTTTTTTATTTTTTTGTGATTTTTTGACTCTTTTTAGACTAAAAAGAAAGCAAGTACAATCCTAGGCTTCAAATGGATTACAGAGGTTTTTGGCCACTAGACAAAGGTGAGTAATAAAGGCAACTGTTAGAGTGGTTATACATGTAGTAGCACTACTTTCCATTATGGAGTCTCCCAACTTGCAAGGGTTGCACCTTGGAGGGTTTTGGGGGAGGTTAGCTGTCATTATAACACAACTACACTCATTTTTTAAAGCTTTCACTCCAAACACAATTTATTTATAGTGTCTTGGAAGGGCTTGGTGTCTAGCCTATTACCACTTAGGGTCGTTCCTACTTGGATGAATGGTAACTAAGAGCAGGCCCCTCTAAAGGAAAAACACATGTGAAAATGATATGTCTGGGATTTTGGCCACCCAGGATAGGGGAGAGCATAGGCCTAGTATCATTCCCAAAACATAGAATACAGTGGTTCCTTTCCCCTAGTTAAAATGAGAAAAACTAGATGAGCTATCTACTTGGGTAAGCACAGAATTTTGTTAACTTTGAAGTGATAACTGTTGATAACTAAGAGGG
Source organism: Cunninghamia lanceolata (assembly GCA_027924645.1). Lineage (NCBI taxonomy): Eukaryota > Viridiplantae > Streptophyta > Pinopsida > Cupressales > Cupressaceae > Cunninghamia > Cunninghamia lanceolata. The sequence continues at coordinate 6,779,457 of BSBN01001807.1, forward strand.
GGGTGAATCAGTTATCCTAATTATTTCAACTTTCTGAACTTCCTTAACAGTTAATGGAACATTAAATCAAATAAGCAAACATAACCATGAAATGGAAATAACACTAATACACATGACACTATGATTTTGACGTGGAAAACCCTGTTAGGGGAAAAAACTATGAGGTGATTAACCCAAGATATTATTCTCTATTAGAAGAATAGATAGAACAAAATGGCACTTGCCAATTAGGGCTCACTACCTGAGCACACTGCCCATAAGAGGCTCACTACCTACAAAAGACTTACTGTCTACAAGAAAAGAAGGTAACATAATACTTGAACTGATGAGAAGCATCCACACATGTTGAAATTCAGTTCCAGTTAAGCTTAATAAACTGATCTGCTACACTTCATTCTTACTCTCCTTAAGTGTTGCTGTCATATCACATTCCAGATCTGTCTTATTACCTTTATGCTACTCTTCTACTTTTCTTCACATTTTGACACACACACACACACCCTTCATATCTAAATTCATCTAGTATACATATCCGCACAAGTAATCTCACCACCTTTCTAGTCAGCATCCAGAATAGTCAATATTTTCCCAAGCTTTGATCTATTGGCTGGATCCTTACTTACCAAGTGATGTGGATCTAGGAGATGCTTGAAGAAGTCATCAATCATGTTAGCCAATCATAAATGATACCTCAAGAAACTTAGTCATTAGCAATATCTCTTCCAAATTTGGGTCTGACACTCTGCTGGTATAGTTCTTCCTCTATCTACTTTGCCAAATAGGAACCCAACACTCAAGTGCTCATATCTCTTCACCCTTCCATCACCAGAGGCTAAATCCTTGGAATCTATTAGTCAAGGTACTCCTCTTGACTTCCCCAAATCCACACTTCACTAAGATACTTCCTCTGAGAGATCTGGACCTGACTGTCAAACCTTGCTGACTGCTCTGTTCTTGCTTACCAAATCATAACACTTCTTCAATCTAACTTTCGGTAGAGACTCATCATGTCTTGCAGATGTGTGGGATAACCTTTGTTGCCATCAATGACAACATACATGAATCCATATAGTGTCTCTTGCCAACAATCTCCCCCTTTGGCATTGATGGCAACACTTAGTGAAAAATGACTAAGTGTCACACTATACTCCCCCTTGGCTGATGCTTTGTTTTTATATACATTTTATGGAGCTCCCCCTTAGCTAGATTCCTCATTTTTCACTGCTCCTCACTCCCTCTTTGACATCAATGGCAAAGGGTAGGGTCCACACACTAAAACTCTCAAAAAGTCAACTATACTTAGTTGCATAAATATATATATATAGCATACTTACACATACCGAAGTATGTCTGCAAAAGTTGTCTTCAATTGGACCAATTATGTTGCCCAACTTTGCTTCATCCTGTTAAAAATTAAGATGTGACCACTCAACAAGAATGCAAACATGTCTACTCTTTTTAGATCTGTTAGATCACTGGTCTGGGCTGTGATCTGAGCTTCTTTTATGGCCTCATGCATGGCCTCTAACTTAGGGATAATTATCCCTCTAAGTTCACCCACCCTGCTTATTCTATTTTTCTTTTCCTTCTCAAGCTTCTTGATTTCATTCAAGACTGCAATAGTTTGACATTCTTGATTTATTATGGAAGAGGAGAGAGGATAAAAATTCTTAGAGAGTTTTGTCAATTTGTCCTCCTATTCTTTCATTTTCTTCTCAATATCGAATGTTACTTTGGACCATGATAAACAAAATTTGTACATTTCCCCATCATCTTTAAGAGCAGTTTCTAAGCTCTTTATCCGAATATTCATATTCCTCCTATCATTAGTTATTAACCCTTGTACCTCTGATAATCTTTTTTGCCAAAAATTCCTTCCAGACCTTATCTTCTGCTGACTTCTCTAGGGAATCAAATTGTGTGCTAACACTATTGACTAGAGATTTGAGATTACCAGATGAGGACATTGAGGGATCCTTCTGAAAAGATGGCATGATCTTTTCTAATACTCCAGATGCAACTTCTATTAGCTCATAGTCTTCCATGTGAGACTTCAGGAGTTTTTATTTTTCCTTTGCATTAGCAAATGAAGTTATCTTCATTGTTTGTACTGGGGAAAGAGGATCAAAATCAAATGGCCCTTGTAGAAGTTTCAGTTCATCAATGTCCATTGTCTCTTTGTTTAAGAATTCTTTGATAGTTTCTACAGCGTCTCTTGCCGGAGACAGATTCTTCTTCTCTTCTGCAGTCTTAGAGTTGTCTCTTGGAGCTTTCTCTCCTTCTACACTCTTACCACTAACAGCTGTGGTCTTCTCTATTGAAGTCTTCTTTCCTTCTGCAACCTTAGTACTATCATCTTCTTTTTCCTTCACTTCTTTTTCTTTATCCTCTATTCTTTCTTCTCCTTTGGATCCAAAGTCAGTAGGGGAAGCTAGAGGAGTGATGTTTGTTTGTTCACGGGCCACCTCTTCTAGAGCAGAGGATTCCAAGTCCTTATCTTTTTCTTCACCGGTGCCCATTACTTCTTCTATCATTGCCTTAGTGGATTCTTTTTCAACACTTGTAGCCGAGGGATCAACACCCAAATCCTCTATAATAGGAATGTTGAATCTTGTGTATGCATTCCGGAGGATCTCTTCTGTCTCTTTTGCTATTTTTTTAGTTTCTCCGAGCATAAGTTGATTCATTCTTGCTTTGCTCTGGAACTCATCCTTGCAATCTTTGAAGATCATATTCATTTTCTTTGAATCAATTGAAGGATATAGCTGAATGGCTATCTCTTCTCAGATCTCAAGATCTTTTGCCATAGCATTATTCTTTCTTATTTCTAACTCTTTCTCTAGGCTTTTGGGAATAAGAGATATAATTTCAATAAAAGCCTTATTGTAGATATTCAGATACTTGAGTGTTGCTTCCTACAAGATCTTTTGGTTAGCCTCATTATAATCATCATAGAATTTAGCCATTGGTTGCAGGTTCCCATCCACAGTAATTACTTTAACCACATCATCTAATGACAGAGTGGGTTTCTCAACAAACTCTTCTATCTCTGCCTCCTTGGTTTCACTAGATACTTTCTTCTTTTTCCTCATTTTCCTTACCTCCTCATTTGATTCCATCTCTTCTTCGTCCTTTTGGCTTGTGTAAGACCTTGTTGCCTTTTTCTTGGTCCTCTTCTCTTCTTTTCCAGATGATTTTGCTTCTAGTTTTGATGTCTTTGAGTTCTTTGCAGTGCTGGATATAGAGGTCTTAGAGGATCTAGTCCGGGAGGGGATTTCTACCGAAGTACCTTCTTTTTCTACTTTTTCTTTTTCTTTCTCTGCCCTTTCTGTCTTTTCTCTACTTGCATCAAGTGCTTCTTTTGAAATTCCATGCCTCTTGGCAATCTCTTCTACTTCCCTCCTCACTTTTCTTTTTATTTCTGGTTGTCTTAGCTCCACATGGATCTTTACACTTAATTCTTCAAAGGTTCCAAACCTTTCTGCTCTAGGATCATTGGGTTGACTGAGCATGTGTTGTACATGTAGCTGGACAATTTTCTCATCTACTTCATACCCCATTGGCATAATCTAGACTATTCTTGGATCTACTGCCTCCATTAGACATTAATCAGTTTCTGCCATGAAGCAAACTAAATCTTTATACTTGTTAACTAAGGATTGGGGGATTCTCTCTCTTGCTTGCATCATGCTCTAAAAATTCTTGAAAAAGCCCCAGAGTGCTGTGTTCTATGCCTTGGCATCACCAAGCCCATGTATATAATCTCTGATTTGGATGGCTATTGGTCTATCATTCTGCCACACCCAACCACTAGATCTAGGTAGCTCATTCATAAAATAGAAAAACAAGCACAATATCAATCCACCATATTTAAAGGAGTTCTTTTTGTCCCTTTTTATCTTCTGTAAATTTTCCATTAGTTGGCTCAGAAGGAGTTCACAGAGATCATAATCTGCATTCTTTCTTAGCATCTCATAAGTAGTGTAAATTGTAGTTCTGGGTACTGAATTTTCCCTGCTGGAGTGATATATCTTATAACTGATGATCATGGAGGCAAACTTCACATCCGAAACAGTTATGTCTTCTATGGTCATTGCTCTTTTGTCAAACTTTGATCTGGTAGCTTCATTCACAATATGATTCTTAATGGATTTAAGAATAGGAATCCCACCGGATGAGTGTAATCTGGTTATAGCCTCAATGGCATCCTTGGTTATCTTAAATGGTCCATTTAACCACATGAAGTTGTCATGCACTCTGCTCAAAATATACCGGACCCATTCTTCTTCTGTAAAATAGGAGAAATGAATCCATTGTGCAAAATGCTTGTCTCAGATGGCTTTATACTGAGTTTTGAGTTCAAATGAGTCATCTATCAAATTCTTGTGATAGATATCAGCCAGCTTAGATTCCCCAAGATCTTCAATATTTGCATGAATATATGCCCTAACATCTTCTACATGTAGAACCCCATATGGAATGTTTGGAAAGGTGCCTACAAGATCAACTTCTAGGGATTTATATGGATGTTTCTTGAATTTAGGATGCGGCCTATTAGTGATCTTTACAATATTTAGTGTAGTCATCTTCAAAGGATTTACAGAGAAATATTCAATAACAGAAAATACCTTTTGTGCTTCTAGGGTTCATGGAGTGAGTCAGATTGATTTGCTGGAAGATTCAATTTCAATGGTTGATCTTTGAGAAATTTGAATCAATTTGTTGTAGAGCTCCTTTTCTTTTCTTCTCGAATGCGAATGTGTAAATGACGATCAACTGAACCCTTTTATCTATGAGCAAACCCTAATTCCATATTACAATAAATGTAAAACTTAAGTTATTCCAGTTGCTCTATTCTCCTTGTTCAGAGAGGGAGAAACTTTATCCGGATCATTGTGATGTACTTAGGATTGATGTTAGAGACGAATCATAATGACCACCATTTCTTCAGATCATCCCATATGTCCGCAAATCAAGATGTTTCAATTTAGAATCACACCAGACCAATACTATGAAAAACTTGTCTTTACTAGAAGACTGTTAAACCGGATCAATTAGGAATGATTAGATTCTTCAAATTTTCTTGTGGACCTTCCAAATATTAACCAAGCCCTCTTTTGATGTTTCTATGAGAATCCTCTAATCCGCAACCTAATGACTGGCTAGGGGAATTTGTTTTTCTTAGTGACTCCCCCTGAGCCAGAGCTTATCTATTTAATTTTCAGAAGGATTATCAACACCAGTTTCTGGTGCGGATCCATTCACAACATTCTCTGTACTTCTCTTCACCCAAATCTTATTAATCTCCCTTTGAATTTCATCCGCGTTCACTTTTCCTTTTCCTATCTTGGTTATGATTATGCTGTTCCAGACCCCTTTTATCTTGATTCCTACTTCTACAGAATTTGGCAAAATGACCAGATCTATTGCAATTGTAGCAAACAACATTTCTTTGCATATTTGACTGATGTCCTCTTGATCTACACTGATTAGCCATATGTCCCACTCTATTGCATGCAAAGCATCTACTGTTGAATGAATTGTTCATTTGTGTGTTTCTACATTCATGGGATTTGTGACCATACCTTTTGCAATTGAAGCACTATCCAGAGAAGGATGTATTAGTTTGATTCATTCTTCTTCTGCACTGATTTGCTTTATGGCCAAAGTTGTTGCAGTTGTGGCAGTATCCATTGAAAAATGGATATCTTTGAACATTTGGTTGCCTTACCAGAGGTCTTCTACGCCTGTTTCTTAGATTCTCTGATCTGGAGTTCTTCTGACTGGATTTAGAGCTTTCACCTTTCTCATATCCCAAGCCATGCTTGTCATCTACCCTCTTTTGACTTTCAAGAAGAACTTCAAGTTGAACAGAGCTTATCTTGAAATTTTCTTTGTATTCATTTGTTGTTTGAAGATCCTTTTTAAGGGCATCTATTTGATCTTCAAGTTTTTCTTCATTATCTCTAGCATCTTGAAGATCAGATTCCAGATGTCTGATTATCTTATCCATTTTATGGAAGTCTTTTGATTTTTCCTTGAGAGGTTGTCTTAGGTTATCTTTATTTTTTCTTTTCTCTTCAATTTCTTGGGTGAATTTCATAACTCCTGATTCCATTTCATGTCTCACCATAATGACCTCTTTTGATAACTTTTCACATAGCTTGGTTTTCTCTCTTAGGTCTTCATTTGTATCATTGGTTTCACCTTGACTTGCTAATTACTGAAGTAATTCCTTTCTCTTTTTCATAGAGATACTTAGTTTCCCTTTTAATTCATTTATGAAATCATCAGCCTGTTTAAGTCTTTCCTTTAATTCATTGATTTCAGAGTTAGATTGTTCAAGATCATCTAGGGCAAACTGAAGTTGGTCCCTCATACCATACATATCCATTTTGAATTCCCAGATCTTCCTCAAGCTGTTAAGCTCTTTTTAGAGGAACTGACTCTGATACCAATTGTTGATAACTGAGAGGGGGGGTGAATCAGTTATCCTAATTATTTCAACTTTCTAAACTTCCTTAATAGTTAATGGAACATTAAATCAAATAAGCAAACATAACCATGAAATGGAAACTAATGCACATGAAACTATGATTTTGATGTGGAAAACCATGTTGAGGGAAAAAACCATGGGGTGATTAACCCAAGATATTATTCTCTGTTAGAAGAATAGATAGAACAAAATGACACTTGCCAATTAGGGCTCACTGCCTGAGCACACTTCCCACAAGAGGCTCACTGCCTACAAAATACTTACTATTTACAAGAAAAGAAGGTAACACAATACTTGAACTAATGAGAAGCATCCACACGTGCTGAAGTTTAGTTTCGGTTAAGCTTAATAAACTAATCTGCTACACTTCATTCTTACTCTCCTTAAGTGCTTCTATCCTGTCACATTCTAGATCTGTCTTACTACCTTTATGCTACTCTTCTACTTTTCTTCACATTTTGACACACACACACACACACCCTTCATATCTAAATTCATCTGGTATATATATCCGCACAAGTAATCTCACCACCTTTCTAGTCAGCATCCGGAATAGTCAATATTTTCCCAAGCTTTGATCTGTCGGCTGGATCCTTGCTTACCAAGTGATGCGGATCTAGGAGATGCTTGAAGAAGTCATCAATCATGTCAGCCAATCATGAATGACACCTCAAGAAACTTAGTCATCAAAAATATCTCTTCCGGATTTGGGTCTAACACTCTGCTGGTATAGTTCTTCCTCTGTCTACTTTGTCAAACATGAACCCAACACTCAAGTGCTCATATCTCTTCACCCTTCCATCACCGGGGGTTAAATCCTTGGAATCTATTAGTCAAGGTACTCCTCTTGACTTCCCCAAATCTGCACTTCATTGAGATACTTCCTCTAAGAGATCCAGACCTGACTGTCAGACCTTACTGACTGTTCTAATCTTGCTTACAGGATCGTAACACTTCTTCAATCTGACTTTCGGTAGAGACTCATCATGTCTTGCGGATGTGTGGGATAACCTTTGTTGCCATCAATGACAACATACATGAATCCATATAGTGTCTCTTGCCAACAATAACAAGATAGCAGTGGTTCAGTTTTACCCAGATAGCAATGATGAGTTCAATTTTTATCCATGTAGCATGAATTGTTAACTTTGAAGTGATAATTGAGATAGCAATGGTTCATTTTTACCCTGATAGCAATGATGAGTTCAGTTTTTATCCTAGATAGCAATGAGTTGTTAACTTTGAAAAGATAGTAATAACAATGATTCAATGATATGCAAGGTAGCAATGATTCAATTACCGCCTTCCTAGTTAAACTATGTGAGATTTGCATGAGCATCTATTTTACTTTCCTATTAGAAATTAAAGTGTGAGTTAACAAGTGCAACTATATGATTCTAAACTAGTACCTAGCCTGCAAGTGGATCCTAGAATATTCCTGCAAAAAAATGTTAGCATTAGCAAAACCACAAGAAAACTCAAAAAGTCAATGTCTGAATTAGATGTGTAGGTACAGAGTTTATATGCGCAGAAATAGAGGTCATATGCGTAATTTTACAGATGCACAAATTTAGATCACATATGTGCAGAATCAGAGGTCATATGTGCAGCTTTACAGATGCATTGAATCAGAGGACATATGAGCAGCTTTACAGCTGCATTGAATCAGAGGACATATGCACAGAAAGAATGATCAAATGTGTTGAAATAATGTTCTAAAAATTCACTATGAAACAGATGCGCTGAAAGATGGATCAAATGCACAGAATCAATAAATGCATCGTAACAGAGATTAGATGCACCGAAACAAAGATTGTATACACTGAAAGATCAGATGCACTGAAATAGACAACAGATGCGTGTTAGAATAGGTCAGATGCATGATTTCCTCATGGGTATGGCTTTCTAAAACACAAAAACTTAGTTTTTTGGGTTAAATTGGGGCTACGTCCCATGGTGGGTGCCAAAAATGTTAAGGAAAAATTGGATTCAAAAGAATAATCAATAATATCAAATATCAAGATACCTAAAACTCAATGAAATGGTGAACAAAAGAGATTCAAAATAAACAATGAATAAACAACAAAGTAAACCTCCTTAATTCGAAGCTTCCATTGATTGCCTATCACAATCAATCTTGCATGTATGAAATAGGGCCCTCAGAGAGTGCACTTCTTTGTTTTCTTTCAAGAATTTGAATTGAGAATGGCTATGATAATATCACCATGAAGAGAAGCTTCACAATGATGGTAGTAGTGTGTAGTAATGAGTGTGATCACAAGAAATGAAAGAATTGGTGCCAAAGGCACGTTGTAATTCCTAAAGAGTAACAATACTTAAATCTTGGATGATTAAAATGGAAGAAGAGGGTTCAATTTATAGAGTTGAGAAAAAGAAGATCAACGGTTGAGAACAGTTGAGGAATGTGTGCAAATAAGAAGACAAGTGTCACACAAAAGTTGTTTTATTTGAGTTAACCACTTTCTTTTCTAAAGATAAGACATGCTTTTCATAAATTAGAATTTTTTTTTCTAATTTAGGAGATATTGATAAAAACATGGTTGATTGAATAGATAACTCAACTTGAGATTTGCTTTTGCATGATTTGAGAGAAATTAAGTAATAAATTATTTAATTTTGTGTGCATGAAGAAAAAGACTTATTTTTAGAAGTTTTGAAACATATTTGAAGAATTAGAAGATAAGAAAGTAAATTAAATAAATAAACTTATTTAATTGTTGTGCATGATTTCAAAGAATAAATAAAATATTTGATTTATATTTTATTTTTGGAGATTGAGATGATTTAAACAAATTTGATTTGATTTATTCAAATTTGGAAGAATGATTTTGAATTAATTAAATAATTAAGAATTATTAATTGTTTGAAAGAATTTAAATTAAATAAATGATTTTATTTAATTTTGACTTAGAAGAGGTAATTTAAATATTTTGATATTTAATTGATTTAGAGGAATGTGAATTGAATAAATAAATTTGTTTATTTATTTATTGATAGAAGAATTAGAAGGGAATAAATATTAAGAATATTTATTTAGACTGAATCATGTTATTTTTAGGCATATACAAGGGCCACTTGCCAACTCTTCAAATCACCTTACACCACATTAAAATGACTGATTATATAAATGAAACACTCTGAGACCTAAGCATGGACTCTTCTAGACATTCCTTCACAACTAGCCCTACTTCCTTGTAGCCCTCCAAACAGGGTTTTTCCTTCATAACTTATAGAAGAAATACCAAAACCATGAACAAATTATCTTTTCCATCACCCATTTGGGAGTTTCATAACATATCTCAGATGTAGTGTTGGTTGTTTTGGAACAAAAGCCTCAAAAATGGACTGTACCTGTTGTTCCTAGGCCTAATTAGGATAGTTAAAGTAGTAATTTTGACACAACTTTCTGAAAACAACTCAAACCCACAAAAGAAATGGCTTTTTAGATACCCATTTATCTTTTCCATGACATATCTCAAAACAAGGTGGGGTTACTTTGGCACGTGTGCATCTAAAATTGAATGTTCCCTTCCTTTCTAGGCCTAATTAGACCACTTTTACAAAGCAAGTAAATGCAAATGAAAACCCACAATGTAAAACTCTTTACACAGACAACAAACAGGTTGTAAAATTCCTAAATCCATGATTTTTATCAGATGGAAGGCTCACTAAGTCACCAAAACCTAAAAACCTTGTTTAGGCCCATTCTAGGCTTGCTTACAAGATGGTTTTATTGGATCTCTTTTCTCTAGGCCACAAACCACTTCAAAACCACTTCAAACACATCATAATATGCCTGCAAATGCTTTCCAAATGAACTCCCTTTTCCTACCAATGCATTTTTTTCAAAACCCAACTCCTAGCCACCATTCTTGACTTGAATCTTGCATACAACCAAATAGCACAGTGATCATATCTTCCTCAAATGGCCTCCCTTGCTCCTGAATGTAAATAAGAAAGTATGTATACCCTAACTAGAGCCCATCCACCCATTTTGGAGGCTATGGCGCAAGTGAAATAAGCTAAACATCCATCGATTTCCTTAAAACCCTCAAAACTAGGGTTTAAGAGCTAGTCACAGAAAAATAGTGATAAAATGCTTTCACTATTATGAAAATCCTTCCAACTTGATTCAAATGAGAGATAATACCATTTCTCACACAATTTCAGACATTCTTGACAGTACTATACCGCTCTACTCAGGACATTAGAAATAGCAAAAAGATAGAAAAAATAGAAAAATAGGGCAAAATTTATATTTTTCTTCATTCTAAATTACATTTCTAATCTTCCTCAACATCTCTCAGGTCTCCAAATCATGTTTACATTTTAACTTGTCATTTCATTACTCCACCATCATGGAAAAATAAAAAAAAGAAGGCTTAAAATAGTCTTTCCACTAAGCTGCATCAAAATAACATGTTCTAACTTAAGCAAAAAATTAAAGATTCTAATCCTAAAATGACCTCCAATACAAATAAAGATTCTAATCCTAAAATGACCTCCACTACAAAAAATACCTTTTATGGGCTTTTTGACATTATTTAAAACAAAACTCCACCTATGCTCTCATTATTGAGACCAAAAATAAAAAATATCCTAAGGTGCTCCTGCACCATACATCCAGCCATGAAATTCTTCCAAGTCCCTTGGAAGTCTTCAACCTATAGTATCTCTTTGATATTCAATTCTTTGATGCTCCTCCTTCATCTTTACCTTTGGCTTGAGTTAGTCTATGCCAACTTGTTTCCTCCTCACCTTGTCTCTGTGAATCTCCTCCTTGAAAAACCTCACCTTCATCTGCAATCTTGGTTTCCACTTGTTCATGCTAAGTGGTCTTCTCTTTGCCTTGCTACTTGACTTCATTTTTACAACCATCTCTGCTCCAAGTATGCTATCCTTTCTTGCATCTGCAATAGGGCTTACACCTACTTGTACACCTACAATCAAACAATTACCTTGCTTGTCTTGAGCTATCTCTTCCTTGCATTCCTTGAATTCATCTACTTATGCTTTCATGTACACTTCATCCTTGGTCCCTTTTTTATCTGTTTTTATCTTTATCTCATCATCCTTTATCTCCACTTTCTCCTCTTGCATAATGTCTACAATCTCTATCTTCATTTCTTCATGTCCTTCTTGTTTGGACTGCTCTATTCTTTCTATCAATGGTTCTATCATCTTCATCTCTAACTCTAATGCCTTCATGCACCTTTTTTTGTGTATTAGCCTTTGAATAGGCCACATAACTTTCTTCTTTACTGCCAAATGCCAACTTGTGTCTTACCTATACATCTACTCCATCTCAGCCTCAAATTTTTCTACCCTCATACAGATTTCCTCTAGTGCTTGCCTCAATTCTCTATCCTTCTTCTTTTGCTTTATCTTTTCCTCTTTCCTTTTCCTCTCTTCTTGTTTCTTCTCCCTTTGTGAACCCTCAGGTTGCAAATACCTTCTCAGCAAATCCATCTTCTAGATGGTCTCTAAGCAAGTCTCTCCTTGCTTCAACTTCTCTCAACATTCTCTTCCTTCTCTTGGTAGCATCTAGGTTCTTCTTGACCTGCAAACAACCACAACACAACCACAAAACCACGACTCACCAACCCACACCTTTTTCTAAGCTTTGATACCACTTGATGTAGAGCAAGGTAGGTTCATAACCAAAACACTTCATTTATTCCTTTGCTAATCATGCATGGAGTTGTTCTCCCTTTGACAACCCATAGCTTGAATACTAGGTAAAAGTACCACATCATGGTTAGAATATAAGGGCCACTTGCCAACTCTCCATATCACCTTAGACCACATTAAAATGACTGATTAATATGAATGAAACACTCCTAGAGACCTGAGCATGGACTCTTCTAGACATTCCTTCACAACTAGCCCTACTTCCTTGTAACCCTCCAAATAGGGTTTTCCCTTCATAACTTGCAAACGACATACCAAACCCATGAAAAAATTATCTTTTCAAATACCCATTTGGGATTTTCATAACATATATCACATGTAATGTAGGTTATTTTGGAACAAAAGCCTCAAAAATGAATTGTACCTATTGTTCCTAGGCCTAATTAGGACAGTTGAAGTAATTTTGACATAACTTTCTGAAAACAACTCAAACCCACAAAACAAATGGCTTTTTCAAATACCCATTTGGCTTTTTCATGACATATCTTGAAACAAGGTGGGGTTACTTTGGCACGTGTGGGTCTAAAATTGACTGTCCCCTTCTTCCCTAGGCCTAATTAGGCCACTTTTACAAAGCAAGTGCATGAAAATGAAAACCGACAATGCAACACTCTTTACATAGACAACAAATAGGTTGCAAAATGCCTAAATCGATGATTTTTATCAGATGGAAGGCTCCATAAGTCACCATAACCTAAAACCCTTGTTTAGGCCCATTCTAGGCTTGCTTACAAGATGGTTTTAATGGATCTATTTTCTCCAAGCCACAAACCACTTCAAAAACACTTCAAAAACATCATAATATTCCTAAACATGCCTCCCAAATGAACTCCCTTTTCCTACAAATGCATTTTTTCAAAACCCAACTCTTAGCCACCATTCTTGACTTCAATCTTGCATACAACCAACTGGGACAACGATCATATCTTCCTTAAATGGCCTACCTTGCTCCTGAATGCAAATAAGAAAGTATGTATACCCTAAGTAGATCCCATCCACCCATTTTGGAGGCTATGGTTTAGGTGAAATAAGCTAAACATCCATCGATTTCCTTAAAACCCTCAAAACTAGGGTTTAAGAGCTAGTCACAAAAAAACAATGATAATATGCTTTAACTATTATGAAAATCCTTCCAACTTGATTTAAATGAGAGATAATACCATTTCTCACATGATTTTAGACATTTTGTTTCTTGACAGTACTGTACGGCTCTACTCAAGACATTAGAAACAACAAAAAGACAGAAAAAATAGAAAAACAGTGCAAAATTTGTATTTTTCTTCATTCCAAATTACATTTCTGATCTTGCTTGACATCTCTTAGGTCTCCAAATCATGTTTACATTTAAACTTGTCATTCCACTACTCCACCATTGTGGAAAAATAAAAAAAAGAAGGCTTAAAATAGCCTTTCCACTAAGCTGCACCAAAATAGCATGTTCTAACTTAAGCAAAAAATTAAAGATTCTAATCCTAAAATGACCTCCACTACAAAAAATGGATTTTATGGGATTTATTACATTATTTAAAAAAAAACTCCACCTATTCTCTCATTATTGAGATCAAAAATCAAAAATATCCTAAGGTGCTCCTGCACCATAAAGGCCCAGGGCACCCAAGCGCGTTGGTCCCACTTAGGATCTTTAGCCCCTCTTTTGTAGTGTCAACTTGAGACACTTCCTTAGTTTATTCTTGTCATCTTTGTTGAGTTTTATTTGTTGTAAGTGAGTAGGAATGCATATATAAAGGAGTTTTACAATTCATTTTACAACTAGAGGAGATGAATGCTAGATTGGATAATTGCATGTTTGCTCTCATATTGTGATCTTCTATCATAAAGTGTTCTTCATGCTCGAAAGTGTTATCTAGTTTTTGATGCTATTGAAGTTTGTTTACAGATCTTGAAGGAAGTTCCAATCCTTCTCCATCACTCTCCTTGTTGGTGTAAGATCTTGATTTATCTACATAACCTAGAACCTTAACTTTTGTGGTAATCATTATCATTTTGATTCATATCTCTATCATATATTATAGATCTAGGCTATTCCCTCCTAGGGCACACACTCTCAGATCTAATCATCATTGTAGTGGAGGTGGGAACACCAACACAAGATTTGAATGAGGCAATCCCTTATACACAACACAATTGTTTACTCTTCCCCTATGTGCAGGTCAAAGAAGAAGGTTTTTGGAGCTAGATTTAGGGAAGAAGATAGAGCAGACAAGTACAAATCTAGTGATACTTAAGACTCTGCAAAACCCTAAAAAGGCCTAGGGTACCCAAGCACCCTGGTCCTTGGCATTTTTTCTCCAAGATCTAGGTTCTGATCTATTCCCTAACATCTTCTAAACTTTTAGTTTTTTTATATCCACTTCTGACTCTTAGTTATTGGTTGATCTTTGTCATCTAGGGTTTGGTCATTTGTGCTACTTCACTTGTTTGATTTTGGTTGGATTTGGTAAACTCTTATCTATATAAAAAGGGAAGAAACCCTGTATTTTGGTTCTCCTTCTTGGGTAGAAGCCAATCTCGGTTTGTGTCCTAATGTTTCATAGAAGAGAGTTTTGACCTAGCTAATCTCTTAGGCTAGATCACTCTTTTCACTTTAACAACATTATGATCCCAAATCCCATAGTTGCCAAGGTTAGCAGCTATCTCTCCAATTACCTGGAATATACACACTATCTACAAATAACAGTCTACTGGAAATTCTCTAATTACTAAAATAGTCTAGAACCAGGGTTTTTAGATGTCATTCCCATAGGTGCTAAAACTATCATTTCTCATGATTAGTTCCTTAGGTAGGTATAATTTAATGAGCATATGTCTATCACCTGTAACGTCATAAATTGTCCTCCTGTATGGACTGGTAGAATTTCCCTTGGTTTAGCTCCTCACTCTTGGTGACCTGTCAACCTTTTCTTTTTCAGCCTCCCTGAAACCCTGATTGACTAAGTTTAGGAGCAATTTATTCACTTTTTGAGGTAACTTGTTGATAGAACCTAGAAAGAGATTTGAAACTTGGCTCCCTAGGACCCCCAAAAATGTAGATTTGAGCTGAAATTGGGGGCTAGGACTTGGGCACCCATGCCCTAGTATTCCCTTGTTTCATGGGATTTTGAATTTTGGTGGGGTGTCGGTTCTCGCCAAGTGCGTCAGGATTTCATTTTCAAATTCTCAATTTTCATGTGATATCGAGATGTTATTTAGAATTTTGAATTCCCTAAATGTAGATATAAAAAGACATTTGTAAATCATTTTAACACACACAATTCTCATGTAAGCTTGATGCCAAAACTCTGCTGCAATTGCTATTGAAGATTAGTGACTTGTTGAAGCTCTTGGAAGTATTCTTTATTTTCTATCTTCGAGACAATGGATGGAGATTAGGAATCAAGATCTTTAGTCTATCTTGCTCTTCCTAGGGTTTGTACACCCTTTGCATGATCAGGTGAAGGGTTGAAGCCTCCAAAAGCAAGCTTGGAGATCCTTTGTGGACATTGCTAATTCGCCTTCTTGTTCATGCAAGTCTTCATTTATCTCATCTCATTAAGGTGAAGTTGTATGTGTTTTTTGATGCAAAGCAAGTTGTTGATCTTCCCTTGATTGAGACATATAGGATTTGATTTTTATGCATACACATATTGTTAGGTTTACACACACTTCTACAAATCTTTATCTCTAGCTATTATTGAGGTAGAAATACTAAAGACGGGGCTTGATTGACGCAAGCTCCTATATAGCCACAACATCTTCCTTCTTTTGTATGTGCAGATCATGTTTTGCAAGTTCCGGTGGAAAGACGCTATAGAAAGAAGGATATTGCGGGTATAGTCGCAACAATTTTTTGGATTTTTAGATTTCAAGACTTGTGGGACATTGGAGTAGGTGCCCTAGTCCAACCAGGGGTTTATTCTAGGATCTAGAAGCCTTTTAGTAGTCTCAGACACCCTGTGTAGAATATTTTCTAGTTTGGAAATTTACAGGACATTGGAGAGGGCACCCTAGTCCATGTAGCCCTCAAACTCCAGGTACACTATCTTTGGAACTCTATCTCTGTAATTCTGCAATTAGTTTTACCAATTGCTCCATCAGTTTATGTATATTTTTATATAAGGCATAATTAGGGTTTTACTTGGTTAAAAGGAAAACACTTGATAAAATCTTGATTAGAGCCTTAGGTTACATAACCACATGAGTGTAAGGGACAAACAAAGTGATTAGAAGCTTGTTCACAAGATTGGTCTTTGTCCTCCCAATGCTTAGTGGTGAAATGGTAGTATTTAACCTAGTTTAAATCAACTATCAATTTTAAAACTAAACATTTTGGTGAACCTAAGCTTTACATAATTTGCATCCTTTTAAACTTTAGATTTGAAATAATTTTCTATTCTAGAGAATAATTGCATTGAAAAATCTCTTTAGTGAAATTGCACATGTTAAATTGTGAATTACATTCTTTATCTTTTCATTAAAGGAGTTGAAAATTGTCATTTATTGTTGAAAATCATATTTCATTTGCAAAGGCCATCATTGTGCATTTAAATCTTGGTTTAAATAGAGCATGTTAAAATGTTAGATTATTTTTTACAATATTTTCATGCTTATGATGAGTCATTTAGTTGTGATGGCTTCAATATGTTAGATGAAGCCCTTGAGGACTTTATCTCGATTGAACATTCCACTACGGCCCCTAAGCCATCATTATTTCAAAGATTTGTAAATATAATTTATGCTCCTAAATCTAAAGAAGAGATTGAAAAACCAAAAATTGTGGTCACTCTATGTGCAAATGTGGTTCAAGCATCCTCTAAACCTCTGCTTATTAGTAAAGGTCTTTCATCTTCTTCTCAATCTCCTTATCACATTTATGATTGTGCAAAACAAATAGCGAAACAAAATTTACAAAAAACTAGTCATAATGTGGTTGCTCATGCATATAATTCTTAGAATAATAAACAAAGTACACAATAAACAAGTGTTCTGATATCTTTACCAACTTCCCAACCTATGCTTCCTCAAGCACCTCGTTTAACGTATAAAGGTGGTAAAGACTATGATCTTGTAGAGCAATTCTGTGTTACTCCTACAAAATATCTCTTTGGGAACTTATACAAACTTCACCTACTTACCATGGAATGCTACAAGAAGCTTTACAAAAGGTGATTGTTCCTCCTGCTATTTAACTAAATGATGTTACCGCTTTACTAGATTGTATGCATGCAACAAAAATAGACATTCTATTTCAGCAACATGAGTTACCATCACTTGAGGTTCAGAAGCAGTATGATCCTTTCGTTATCTTTATTATGATCAACAAAACATTGGTTGAAAGAGTTATGATCGATAAAGGATTGGACCTTAATGTTTGTGGTATTGATTTATTGCATAAGGTTAAAGCTGATATATCTGCTATCAAACTAGAATTATTAAGCATTCAAGGATTTGATAATGTTGGATGATAGTCTGTGGGCACTATAACTTTACCTATACAAGTTGGTCATGTGATGGTGCCTACCTTGATTCATGTAATGCATTGTTCTTTATCTTATATCATGATTCTTGGTAGACCATGGATACATGCATTAGGAGCAGTTCCTTCTACTTTACACTATTTGATTAAGTTTATATTTAAAGGTAAACTGCATACTATCCATTCAGATCCTGAACTTGATAATTGTTTGCAGATGGAAGTGCATAAACATGTTATTTTTCCAAAGATTTTGAACAATCTGAAAGCTGAGTTGTTAGCTCCTCTTGCCTCTAAAAATCTTATGCAAGAGTCCAAGCAATCAAATGCATTTATTGGTGACAATTGGGGTTCATTAGATTTTGCATCTTCCTCCATAGGAGACTATAAACTTAAAAACCCTATCCCCGAGACATCCAATATTGCATCGATCACATCACACGCTTCGAATGATAAACATAAGACTTCTTTGGTGACAAATAAGGATAATACTCTGAGTTATACTACTGACTATGAGACTTATGAAGATCCACCTTTGTCTAAAGAAATGGTCTCTCTTTATAGCCGAGGATTCTGAATCCTTTACAAAAATTGTGGCTATGTAGGTAATGCTTGTGGCATAAATCAACAAGGAATCAAAGTCCCCATAGAATCCACTTTGCAACATTACTCAAGTGGCATTGGATATAATCCTTTTAAGGAATCCAAAGCCCGCAAATGCCCTACTCTAAATGTGACTACAATAATAACACTTAGTTTGATATTCCTTGAGATGATTGACACCAATTGTCCTCTAGGATCACTTCCATTAGATATGTTTATGGCGGATGAAGCAATAATGGAATTCTTAGGTGCTTATGATGGTATTTCTCATTATCACCACAAATGTGGCCTACCTTATTGTTTAAACAATGATGCATATTTTGGAAAGACTACTAGCACAATAACTGCTACAGTAGAGCAAAATGAAGAACTTGAAGAACAATTACAATCCTACAATCACCCAGACCATAGTTCTCTCCTTAATGGAAAGATTATTGATGTCGTTATGGATAAGGATAACCCAAAATAAGTTATCCCTATCGGTGATTGTTTAAATGCAGAAGAGAAAGAAGAAATGACTAAACTGCTGACTAAGTTCTTTGAATTATTTGCTTGGAATTATTCAAACATGCTTGGTATAGATCCTTAGATTGTAACGCATAATATTGTGTTAAAACCAGATGTGAATCCATTCAAACACAATATTCATAAGATGAATCCTAAGATTACCTTGTTAAAACTAAAATATAAAAATTGCTACAAGCTAGCTTTATCCGACCTATTGATTACTCTCTGTGGATCTCAAATATCATTGCTGTCACTAAATTTGATGGTCATATAAGAATGTGCATAGATTTTTGAGATTTAAATTTGGCATCTTTAAAAGATGATTTTCCGCTTCCTAACATCGATATGATTGTCAATTCTATAGCTGGACATGAGTTGCTATCATTTATGGATGAATTTTTAGGATATAATCAAATCCTTATAAATCCTCTCGATCAGTATAAAACAACCTTTATAACACCTTGGGGTACATTTTGTTGGGTAGTCATGCCATTTGGACTTAAGAATGAACGAGCTACTTATCAACGTGCAATGACTCTTATATTTCATGATTATATGCACAATATTTTAGTAGATTATGTTGACAACATCCTAGCGAAGTCCATTCATCATAAGGGTCATGTGACAAATCTTCAAAAACTATTCAAGCACATACAAAAATATAATATATGATTGAATCCCCATAAGTGTGTTTTTGGTGTAGATAGTGGAAAGTTACTTGGGTTTATTGTTTCCAATCGAGGTATAGAAGTCAATACAAAGAAGATAGACATGATTTTTAATATGCCAATAGCTAAGAACATATCTCAACTTTGTAGTTTGTAGGGAAAGATATAGGCCATCCACCAGTTTGTTTCACAACTCGCGGATAGGACTCATCCCTTTACACAACTACTGAAGAAAGATTCTCACTTCCAATGAAATTTTGAATGTCAAAGAGCTTTTGATGATTTAAAGGATTACCTAGCTAATCCACCCATTTTACAACCTATTGTTTCTGATAAACCATTTCTGTTATACATTTCAGAATCTAACAATGCCCTAGTAGCTTTGTTAGCACAACATAATACTGAAGACAAAGAATGTGCTATCTATTACATCAGTCATACTTTGCTCAATTATGAAGTGCGATACATATTTATAGAGAAGCATTGCTTAGCTTTAGTGTTTGCCACTCAAAATCTTAGACACTACCTCTTAAATGCTGAAGTGCATGTAATGTTAAAATTTGACCCTTTGAAACATCTCTTCACAAGAATAGATTTATTAGGTTGTCTAGCTAAATGGGTTATGCTGTTAACAAAATTCGATCTGAAATTTATTTCACAAAAAGAAATTAAAGGGCAAGTGATATCTAATTAGTTAGCTGACACTCACTCACCTTTTTCTATTCAAAATGTTGACACATTCCCTAATGAATAGATTTTAACAATCTCTATAGATGAAAAATTGGAGTTATACTTTGACGGATCAAAATGTCGAATTGGCTCTGGAGCTGGTGTTATATTAATACCTCTCGTTGGTAAGTCGATTCCCTTATCTTACCTCTTAAATTTCTTATGCACAAATAATATAGCTGAATATGAAGCTCTTATCACTAGACTTCATGTAGCCTTGGCTCTCAATATCAAGAATATTACGATATACAGTGATTCTCAGTTATTTGTTAAATAGATAATGGGATTGTATCACACTAAGCATGATAAGTTATCTCAATATCGTGAGTTTGCATTATCTCTCCTAAACCAATTCAAATCATATTCAATCGATACCATTCCCAAGAAAGATAACTAGCACGCAGATGCAATGGTAAGGCAACTTCCCTTATATCCCCTAATGGTTTTCCTAAGGAATTTACCTTTGTTGTTTATAATCTTAAGACACCGGTAATTGAAATCCCTATAGTTGTGAATTTAGAGCTTTGTGGTAATACATACATGGATGAATGATTCTCCTACATATTCAATTATTTACGGGATGGAACCATTCCGGATTTGACATCTAAGAATGCTCGACTTCATTTGTGCAAACTAGCAGTGCAATACATAATATTATCAAATGTCTTGTATCAACGAAGTTCTAATGGTGTTTTACTCTAATGTTTAAGTAATTTAGAGATTCTGATAGCTTTAGAAGAAGCTCACTCTGGTGTCTGTGAAGGGCACTTTGGCAAAAAATCTTTGGTGCAAAAATTGTTATGTATAGGGTACTATTGGCAGCGTATGGAACAAGATTCCTTTGCTTATGTCAAGAGATGCCCTCAATGCCAACAACATAAACATCTAATCTATGCTCCCGCTCAAGAGCTTCATGCCCAGGTGTCACCATGCCCATTCTCTATCTGGGGCTTGGATCTAATCGACAAGATTTCCCCACCCTCCTTTCAAGGACATACGTTTATAATCACTGCTACTGATTATTTTACAAAATGGGTTGAAGCGGTCCCTTTGCGATCCACGACTGCTAATGTAATCTATTGATTCATACAAGATAACATAATTTCTTCAATTGGAATACCTTCCTCGGTTTCAGACAATGGTACACCATTTAAGAATAAGGATGTGAAAAAGTTCCTCAAAAAATATCATATACAACACTGCTTCTCTATGCCTTATTACCCTCAATCAAATAGCCAAGTAGAAGCTTCAAACAAGGTTATTAGACAGATTTTGCAAAAAACTGTTAATAAACACCAAAAAGATTGGCATACACAATTATCCTATGCCTTATGGACTTACAAAACAGGTATTTGAATAGCTACTAGTAACACACCGTATAATCTTGTTTATGGTACAGACATGATAATGCTGTTGGAGTTAGAAATTCCTTCCTTGCAAATTTCCCTAAGAGACATCATGGATGAAAACATAGAATGAGAGAAAACATTATAGGAACTTGAGATGCTTGATGAAAGATGTATTAATGCTCTTGAACATCTCAAGGCTTATCAAAAAGGAATACAACGAGCCTATAATGCGCAAGTCATACAATGTTCATTTAACGTTGGGGACTTGCTTCTTTATGAAAATCAATGCAATGTAAATGGACCGCCTAGTGAAAAAGGTAAGTTTAGCCCTAATTGGCCTCGACCTTATATAATCACTGAAACCTTTGGATCTAGGGTGTATAAATTAGCTGATGAGAAAGGTACGCCGCTTAAGGAACCTATTAATGTGATGCGCCTCAAAAGATTTTATGCTTCAAGATCTAGTGTTAAATGTTCCTGACCTAATTTAGCACATAAATTAGCTTCAATTTTGACAAGATAGTATTGTTTTGTCTTAATTCATTTGGCATTTTATCTTTGTTTAATTGATCATTGTTGTATCCTTCGATCACTTTTGGTATTAACTTAATATAGCATGGAAATTAAAGTTATGTGTAAGATAATTAATCATTGTGCTTGTCACTACATGTTCCTTTTAGAATTGTTAGTATATCACAATAGCATTAATTATAGCATTTAGACATCATCACTAGTTGCATTTTATAAAAATCACATATGATAGATCAAAAGAGAATACACATAGATCAAAATGAAATAAACATTATATATATAGACTTTAGGTACTACGACATCCCATTTTGTTTTGAGGGATAGTCGACTCGGATGTGTACATGAAACTGATATATATTGTTTTGAGGGATAGTCGACTCAGATGTGTACATGAAACTGATATATATATATATATATATATCAGTTTTATGTACACATCCGAGTCGACTATCTGTTGTGTGGTTACACAACACGCCCCGTTTTGACTTGGCAAAACAGGGACCCAACTTTTGGCTTGGTTTGTGTTGTCTGCTTTCTGGCGGTTTGGTAAAAATAGGTCAGGTGCATCATCATCATGAAGGTCAGGATGAGGTAGGTCATCATCATGAGGTTAGTTTGTCAAAGTTCATATTTTGTTCCTATGATCTAATAGTTAGAAAGAGTTTGAAATTCCATGCAGGTTTGCCTTTTACATCACTCAAAAATTCATCCATATGAAGGAGTTATGAGCAGTCAAAGTTTTGGTCAAACCTGATAATTGCTGTATGATGAACATCATCATCATGATATTTGAAAAGCCCCCGATAATATCCTGAGGTTGAAATATTCGGACGTCAAGTTTAAGTCGTAGTAATCTTTTCCCGTCGAGCGGTCTTTTGTATCGTGAAGGGTCATCATCATGATCTTACTCTATCACCTGATAAAAATCATGCAGTCCCGAAACATCCGGACGTCAATCTTAAGTGATAGTGTGTTTTCCCGTCAAGCAACCTTGGGCACATCGCGAGCATCATGATATTCTAATATCACCTTGCTTAAGAAATCTGCCATCTGCATAATTTGCACGCGCACGTCAAAGTCCTGGTGATCATCATCATCATGATCTTTCAAGGCAGGGTCGCATTTCGTAATATCCTCCTGATCTCCTTTTGCGTGATCATGATGATCACCTTATCTTTCAAACGGAGGGCGATATTTCACTTCTAAGTCATGTTGACAAGATCATCATGATCTTGTTTGTCTACCTGACATTTCGCAATATCCTCCTGCCGAGAAGTATAACCTTTTGCAAATATCCTGATGACGTCATCCCGACCTGATAAACGAAGAAGCAAATATCAGGATGACGTCACCATCACCTTCTCCTTCGGCAGGATATTTTCCAAGGCATGATCCTGTTCGCGATTATGACGATGACGTCATGTTATAAGATTAACAAAGGCACCGGATATACTGATGACGTCCTCTGGACCTTCAGCAGG
Source organism: Cunninghamia lanceolata (assembly GCA_027924645.1). Taxonomy (NCBI): domain Eukaryota; kingdom Viridiplantae; phylum Streptophyta; class Pinopsida; order Cupressales; family Cupressaceae; genus Cunninghamia; species Cunninghamia lanceolata. The sequence goes on from BSBN01001807.1 coordinate 6,803,003, forward strand.
ATCATATTTTAAATCACCTAGTGCGGATATGATGATGATGATCATCATCATCATCCTGATCTTCCGAGCAGGTTACCTTGGCCGAAAAGGGGTCATTTTACATGCACCACCTGATCATCTTCCTTAGAGGTGACCCGATATTCCATTTATCCCCTGATTTTAACGAAACATGACGGTGACGTCATCCTTTACATTTTAATGAAGCCCGAATATGACGATGACGTCACCATCATATTCCTTTCCTCTGCAGCAGGATCATATTCCAAATCCTGTTTGTCTTCATCATGATGATGACGACGATGTCTTTCTTTCCCCAGTATGCAGAAGTGAAACATCCTGATGTGCTTTTCATCAGAGCATTCGGAAAGGAGGAGCATCATATTTCGTGATATCCTGCAGCTAGATAGAAGACAAGGAGTTGGGCATCATCATGATTTTTGACGTAGGTATAACTGTTGCCATCGGCCAAGTATAAATTTGTCACCCCGATCATATGTGGTCACACCGATGCTAATATGATGATGACCCGAAGCATACAAACAGAGCATGCAAAGCCAGATGTGAAGTAATTTGTTGAGGGCGGTTATTTCCTTGTATATTTTGACATACTTGATCATATTTGAACCCGATACACATGGAAATGGGTGGGAAGACATGAAGCTATAGAAATTTGAAAGCCCGACTGCCTGATTTTCGTCAACGAGGGTTGACCTGGTTGTTTTATGCTGTTTATGCATTTAGTGCATATTTTCCACAGGTAAAGCCTGATTGCCTGTAGCTGCATTGGGAGGTATGTTTAATAAAATGTTTACTTCCTGTTGTTTATCCACATGATGATGAACTTAATGTTTGTCTGTTTATTTGCAGGAAGTCATGATGATGCTGCTGAAGCTGAGCATTGAAGTCATGATGCTGTTAGAGCTGCTGCTGAAGCTGAGCATTACAAAGTTGCGCATGGAGTCAACATGGGCCAGAAATGAGGAGGATATTGTCAAATATGCTGTTCGCCAGCTGGAGACCGAATCAAGTTGAAGATGCTGGAATATTCTGTGCCAGTTGTGTATTTGCCAACTGACGAAGCATGTGCTTTTCATCTAGACCCTTGTTTGTTATGAGAGGATCCTGATCCTTGGATCGTTGTAACCGTTTTTTGGCAGTTGTTCTATATAAGAGCCAGAGCTTGTCATCAAATAAAAAAGGAATACATTAGAATACACAGACGCATCTGGCGCATAAAAGCTAATTACTGTAGAATCAATTAGGAGATCGGATTACTGAGACTAATGAGGATAGAATTGTTGAAATGTCAAGGTTCTTTCTTCAGATCACTGTAAATGTACCTGTTCTTGAGCATACTGAATGGATATGAAGTTCCAGATTACATCCTAATTGTAAATTTTACGTAATCTTTCTGTTGATTTCTGGATATGTACTGGTGAATGCTGTGTTCGACTGGAAGCGCTTTCATTTCATTACATGTTGTTGTCAACTTTCCCTTTGAAGATTTGCACTAGATCATGCGGATTTGTGGAATGTCCTGGTGAAGTATGATTTCTAGTTTTCCTTCTTTTCATTGCATGTATGGGAGCTTGTATGTGAATCAGTGATCTAAGTCAAGTAGTTTTGGGAATCTCATTTCTTAACCCTTTTTCTTCTTTTAATTTCATAAATTCATCACCATAACTGCAAATCATGATAAATAACAAGCAGAAACAGTGAAATATGCTGAAATCCCGTAGGTAACTGAAGATCATTAGCATATTTGAGTTAAATGCATGTATTATTGAAAATATCATGCAAAGAATCATAAATAATGGTAGAAATCATGCAAATATCAGCCTGTAGGCACATTATTTGACTAAATTCACAGTGCAGAGGTAGAATTGTTGGAGATTTATGCGGAGCAAACATCCAGAGCAGAATATTTGGAGATAATGATGATGAACTTTGCAGAAACACGTAAGGCCCCCTGAATGGAAAACAGCAACACACATCAACCACTGAGTAACGTCAGTAGATTAAGACCTAATCAACGGAGACTTGGGATCATGAATTCTTTGAATTCATCGTATCTTTCAAGATGAGTAAAGGTTGTTGTGTAACTTTTATTCTATGTTTGCGAATGACTAACATCATGACCAACATAAATTGGCGCTAGAAGGAGGGCCTAAGTCCAGAAGATCACTTTCATCATTAGTACTTTCAGGTTTGATGACGCTTAGAGTAAGGTAACCTCAGATCGTCTGTGAATTTCATCATATTGCGTAAATATTTGCTGTGACAAGATTGTATATGCACATTCTGTGTAAAGATTTCCTGATTTCACATAAATATTGCAAGCTTTACAGTAGATTTCTTTAAATTCACTAAATATTAGCCAAAGATGCGTAAATTCGTTCAAGCTTTGAGAATTTGAGCCTTAAACACGTGAGATCTGGTGCTACCGGTCGGAATATCCCAATATCCTGTCATATTTGCAGTGTTTTCGCAAATATCGTGTAAATATTCAGTCTGATTTGCAATTTGACCGCAAATATCACCTCGTCCGGTGGAATCCAGCCAATATTTGCAAAGTTTCAGCTAATTGGCCTCCAAATCGAGAAATCCTGGCTCACAGGATAAATACCAGGTCTAGACATAGTGAAATTTTTGAAGAATTGCCTGTTAGAGGTTTTAGACCTAGGACTGTAGACGTTCACCATACTCCAGGGTCTGGTACGTCTAGAGCTTCACTGGGACCTCCTCCCGTAACTCCTGTTGGTTTGCAAATACCTTCCGGTATATCCGTGACACCTCCTGTTCAACCTCAGGGTATACCTTTAGTCCAACCTCAGCCAACTGCACCACCAGTTCAGCCCCCTCAGGTTGCAATGTCTTTCTTTGCAGCAGAATCACCATTGACCTTTACTGCGTATCATGAGTTACCAAAGTATCCGGACAAACTTTGTCCAAAATACCATCCTTATCAGGATGCGGATGATCATATCAGGACGTTTAAAGAAGCTTGCTGCAGAGCCAGAATAGAACATTAGGACGTGGTGTGCAGATTATTCCCTTTCTCCTTAGGGGAAGAGGCTTATAATTGGTTCATCAGTCTTGGTCAATCTTCTGTCGGTTCGTGGGCTGTCTTAGAGAAGGCCTTTCTTGACAGATTCAAGGTCCCTATTGATCCATCCATGAATTACCACATGTTTGCCACAATTAAGAGATTTGAGCATGAACCTATTGCAAATTTCAATGCTAGGTTCCAGAAAATGTTGTCCAAGCTAGTTACCCCATATGTGGTGGCTGATGCTGCTGCTAGGAGTATTTATTATTCAGCCCTGGATCCATTAACCTCCATGTTCATCAGGAGAACACATCCTGAGATCACCACCTTGACAGGAGCTTTTCAAGAAGCTATCAAGGTAAATCAGCAGCTGATACCTGCTCCTACTCCAAATATAGCATTCCCTACTTTGCCTGGCATACAATCACAATATCTAGCACCATATCCTGCAGCTTATCCTTCACAATATCCTGCACAATATCCAAATGGATCAGTGATGCCCCGAGCAATCATGCCTGCACCTTTGCAAATACCTCCATTGAGTATCATGCCTCCTCCTAATGGAAATGGCCAATTGCCACAATATCCTGCACATGCTCAGACACCTCAGGGTAAAGACCTATCCCACAATAACCATGGATCTTCCTTTTTCCAGCCTCAGACTGAAAATGTAGTGGCCAAAGCTCAAGAGGAGAAAGAGGAAATCAAAGAAATTTCTGCTCAATTGAGAAAACTCACCACAGAAGTAACACACTTGAGAAATCAAGGGTTTTATTCACAGTCAGGTCAGAATAGGAGTTATTCCAATGACAGACCAAATTACCCTGACAGAGGATACAACAATAACTTCAACAATAATGGTGGAAACAATAATAATCCTCCTAGGCAGCCCAGAGTGTGGAACTCCAGGCCAAATAATGGTTCATTACCATCACCCCTAGACAATCAGCCTCCTGGTGAAACCAAACAGACTACTAGAGTCAATCTTGCTGAAGCAGCCCTTACCAATTGGTGCAGGATTCACAATACCAATGCACATGCAGAATTAGATTGTCCACAATTTAGGATTGCTGCCAGCATCTTTCAGACTGAAGTGTCTAATACTTCTGGAAATCCACCTCAGGCAGAAGGAAATGAAATAGTTCCTTGTGGATATGACTCAGCTTTTGTGCTAGAAACATACACTAATCAGCCTCATCAGGATTATAATCAGACCTGTGAAGAATCTGCCTTAACCTTTGAAGCAAACTATGTCTTCCCTTTTGAGGATGAAAATGAACCTGCAAGAGAGCATGAGGAAGTACATGCATACCAGCAGCAATACCCTGGTAGGCACAATTATAACCTGAGGAGTAATGCCAACAGACCTGCCGGTCCATTGACATCATCTCTACCTCCAAACAACTTCAACACACCTCCTGATCCTAAGGCTAGCAATAACCCTGGGTTCCCTAAGGTGAATGCTCAATACTTGTCTCCTCAAAACACAGTAACAAAAGTCACAAATGCACCTCATGAGTCTGACAAGTTAGTCAGTTATTTGGCTGATGAAATGAAGAAAATCAAGATCAGCCTGTCCCTATCTGAGTTACTGAAAACTCCTGCCATCAAAAGGGCATTCATGAAGTCGCTGGATGATCCTGCTCCTAAAGAGGATAATCACCTTTCGAGTCAATCCAATAGCAGAGACCATACTGCTAAAGATAATACTGTCAAGCCCAAAGTGTCAGCCACAGTCCAAGCTGCTGAAACCTCTCACATGACCTTGTACAGAGATAAAACTGAATCACCTCCGTTTCTCCTCACCATAAGAATGTTCAGTAAGAATTTGCACAACTGTTTAGTTGATTCAGGAGCCTCAACTAATGTTATGCCTTTGTCAATATGCAACGCATTAGGACTGCATCCTGCTAAATCCTTAAAGAAGGTCACTCAACTGGACAAGACAGAAGTAAGTGTCGTAGGAGAACTCACTCACATTCACATGCAGCTAGCGTCTGATCCTAGGATCCAGTATTACATTAACATTCAGGTAGTTGACATACCTGATACATACGGGATGTTGCTTAGCCGGGACTGGTCTAAAACGCTTAACGGATACATGTCCACAGACTTCAGTCACATGTGGTTGCCATGGAAAGGTATACCTAATCAGATCAGGATTGATGCTGAGCCTAGGATGAAACATATGATCACGAAATATAACAGAACAAATGAGATCATATATGTAAACGTAGAACCTGGAGTTTATCACATCAGGCTGCAAACTGTCCAAATAGAAGAGATCCTGATGCTTGATGTTCATCATCATCATGATGATGATTATCATGAGGATATGCCAGTTGTAGAACTTAATAATGATCCTGATAATGAGAATGAAATAGATCGCTTCAGGGATTTTGAGATGCACTTATCTACTCAGATAAAATGTTGTCAATTATTAAATATACCTGCTAATGATATTTTGATTGATGGATGGTGCAGATTACATGGCGAAGCACACTCAGAAAAGACTTGTGAACCATGCTTAGACATGATAATACTGGAGCAGACGTATAGTGAAGCATCATCATCATATTCCGAGGTGAGTGCTACATCTGATGATGATGATGATACTAATTCCTATTTGTCTTCTGCAAGAACAGAAGAGTCGACGGATCCTGATGAGGATCATATCCGAAAAATAGAAGAGATCCTGGTGTCTAATCAGATGAATGATGCGAGAAAGGAAAAGATCACTCCTGGTAGTGATTGCTTCATGGAACTGGATTACGAGTTGTCTGATGAGGATAAAGGCAGTGACCTGACAAAGTTCGAAGAATTTCTGGTTAAAGAAATAAAAAAAATGACACAACAGTGTAGATCTCCCCAGGAGGTTTTAATTAAAGGTTGGTGTAGGCTGCATGAGGCGCCCCACTCAGAAACAACTTGCTCACTGTGCTTACACATTTTGAAGAAGCATGCAGCTGTATGTGCTGAACATCATCCTCCTGCTAGGATGGAAGAGAAAACAGAAAAGCCATCAGGCTCATCAGATAAAGGAAAGAAGAAACCTGAAGATGACACCCCTAAGTTAAAGTGGATATCAGGCGGAGCAGCAGCCAGAGCTGCAAAGAAAAAAGAAAGCTCAAGCAAATGTCCTGCTAAAGATAAGCCTTGGATCCTGAGGTTTGATGGATCCAAATCTAAGCAGGGTGCTGGGGTAGGAATTGACCTTATTGATCCATCAGGAAAATCCTATTTAGCAGCTTACAGATTACAGTTCCCCTACACTAATAATGTCACAGAGTATGAAGCTCTGATTCATGGACTGTTGTTTGCCCATAAGAAGAAGGTGAAGATCCTGCATGTCTTTGGAGATTCAGAACTAGTTGTGAGACAAGTAAGAGGAATTTACTCTTGTAACTACAGAAAGCTGTCAAATTACAGACATCGTGTGTGGGACCTGATTGAAGACTTTGATGCCTTCAACATCGTTCACGTGCCAAGAGAACAGAACCAAAGGGTAGATGCACTTGCTCAGGCCACCAGTACGCTGGAACCGCTGTCTATATCTGGTCTGAAGAGATTTTCAGTAGAATTGGTGTCAGTACCTTCGGTACCTGACAATGTGACTAATCTCCAAGTGTTTGATGATGATCAGCACATCCTGGACTTCATATCAAACAGAGACGTATTTGAAGCTCAGATCATAGATGAAAATGGTATGGAAGATCATGTCTGGGAAGAAGATGAGATATTAGAGTTGCCTAGCAACACAATTCCCAAAGGTATGATTGAATTAGAAAGAGCCTTTGATCTGGATAATATGCTTAAACATAAGGATCTACCTAAGGCAGATGGAGGTCAATATTCACAGGTGAATATTGGACAAGCTGATGACAAGAGAAATGTCTTGTTGGGTAAGGTTTGTACACCTGAAGAGTTAGAAGGAATAACTCAGGCCCTTAAGGATTATATACATGTAATTGCATGGACTTACGACGAGTTGAAGACGTATGACACTTCTGTCATAACTCATACTATACCTCTCAAGCCAGATGCAAAACCTTTCAGACAGAAGCAGAGGCCAGTCAATGCTCTGCTTGAGCCCATCATCCTTGAAGAGGTCAAGAAATTGTTAAATGCCAGGATAATATTTCCTGTAAGGCACTCCACTTGGGTGGCAAATCTGGTGCCAGTCAGAAAGAAGAATGGGGACATCAGATTGTGTGTAGATTTCAGGAACCTGAACAGAGCATCAGAAAAGGATAATTATCCTTTGCCCTCTTTGGATGAAGTTCTGCAGATGGTAAATGGAGCCAAGATGATGTCCTTCTTGGATGGTTTTTCAGGATACAACCAAGTGATGGTTGATAAAATTGATAGATTAAAAACTGCCTTCACCACAAAGTGGGGGATATTTGCATATAGACGTATGCCATTTGGACTGATAAATGCTGGAGCTACATTCCAGCGAGCAATGGACATAGCCTTCAGAGGCTTAGTAGGAAAATGTATAGTCATCTACATGGATGACCTGACAGTATTCTCCAAGGAAAGGGGGAATCATGTTGCTGATCTCAGAAGTGTACTGAAGAAATGTGAAGAATATGGAATATCTTTGAATCCCAAGAAGTGCATATTCGGGGTCACAACAGGAAAGTTACTAGGCCACCTGATCACAGAAGATGGGATTATCATTGATCCTGACAGGGTGGAATCCATTATGAAGTTACCACTTCCAGGAAGCAAAAAGGAACTTAAATCTTATTTTGGTAAGATAAATTTTGTGAGGAAGTTCATCACCGGCTTTGCTGAGATTGTCAGACCACTGAATGCCATGTTGAAAAAAGATGCACAAATTGAGTGGACACCAGAAGCCAGAGTTGCCTTTGAAGATATAAAGAAGGCCATTTCAGATGCTCCTATCCTCATTAGTCCAGATTATACAAGAGATTTCTACATCTACTCATTTGCTTCAGAACATACTTCTGCAGCAGTGTTAACTCAAAGAAATGAAGATAAAGAAGAGAAACCAATTGCCTTCATGAGCTGTCCTTTCAGGGATGCTGAGTTGAGATATGTAGATGTTGAAAGACAGGCACTTGCATTAGTCAGAGCAGTAAAAAAGTTCAGACATTATATACTGAGAAGCAAAGTGATTGCTATGGTACCAGATGCAGCAGTAAAGATGCTGCTGATGCAGAGTGAACCTGGTGAAAAAAGGGCCAAATGGATTACTGTATTACAAGAATATGACATGGAGATCACACCAATGAAGCTGGTAAGAGGACAAGCTCTGAGCTAGATGATATCTGAAACTGATCCAAACATCATCAGTCAACAGTATGTGATAGATGAGAAAGACAATAAAGAATGGTATTCAGACATCAGGCACATCCTGATCATGGGAAGATGTCCTTCAGGAATGCAAGCCTCACAGAGAAGAGCCTTAAAGATAAGATCCCAGAAGTATATGATGAAGGGAGGAGCCCTGTTTAAAAAGAATTATGAAGGGATATACCTGAGATGCTTAGAGAAACCAGAAGCCAATAAAGTTTTGACAGAGTTACATGACAAGTTTGGAACTGCCCACGGATCAGCGTTGGCCACAACACATGCAATCCTCAAAGCAGGATATTACTGGCCTGCAATTTTTAAAGACACAGCTGATCATGTTAAATGTTGTCATGTTTGCCAGGTTGCTGCCAACAGAGAAAAATATGCTGCACAACCATTGCAACCAGTGATGGAAGAGCGCCCATTTGCACATTGGGGCATGGATTTCATAGGACCGATCAATCCTCCGTCTTCTTCAGGCCATAGGTATGTCCTAACAATTACTGATTATTGTACCAGATGGACTGAGGCTATCAGCAGCAAAACTTGTACTGCTGATGATGTCATTAAATTTCTGGAAAGCAACATTGTCACCAGGTATGGAATTCCTTATGCATTGGTAAGTGATAATGGTTCTGCCTTCATTTCCACTAAATTGTCAAGTTGGGCTTTTGATCATGGGATCATACTTAAGTTCTCATCCAATTACTATCCCCAGGGAAATGGATTAGCAGAATCCACCAATAAGAATTTACTGAGTATCATAAGAAAATTGATAGAGGAAAATCCCAGGGAATGGAACTCATTTCTGAAATATGCCTTATGGGTAGACAGAACTAGAATCAAAATTGCATTGGGAAACTCACCCTTCCAGCTAGTATATGGGGTAGATCCTATCCTCCCTGTAAACTTGAAAATTCCTACTCTGCAGTTTGCCCAAGACTATCTAGGCATAGATAATAAACAGGAAGTCAAGTTGCTTCAGTTGATGCATCTGGAAGAAAAACGAAGTCAAGCGATTGACCAATTTGCAAAACATCAGGCTATTGTCAAACGCTGGTTTGACAAGAGAGCCAGAATTAAAGCTTTCAGGATATCAGATTTAGTCCTGATGTGGGATAAAGCCCATGAAAGGAAAGGTGATCATGGTAAGTTTGATAGACTATGGATAGGTCCCTTTCAGATTTCTGAAATTTTAGGAGACAACACTTATAGGCTTAAGAACCTGATAGGTGAGGATGTCCCGTTGCCAGTCAATGGACAATTCCTCAAACATTATTTCCAGGCCTGAGTGACTTCATGACAGTCTCGTGTATCATATTGTATATTTGTAGTGTCTCATGTATCATATTGTATATTTGTATAGTTGTTTGTACAGTTTGCTTGTTGTTGTTGTTGTTTTGTTGGTTGGGACCTTGTTCTGGTAAGTCAGGATGATGCACTTCATCACCTTAAGAAAATAATTAAATTGTTAGGATTCAAGTGATGAGATCACGTTTAAATATAGGTTATGATTCATTCTAAGAAATGTTCATGATCAGGTTTATGATGTCTTTTCATCAGGGTACTTTTTCTTGTCCAAAGTGAATCAAACACAATGAAACACCTAACAGCCTTGGGTTTGTTGAAGATATGAGTATAGGTGTTAAGTGAAAAATCTAAAGGGACTCCCTTGCTACCAATACAATCTCCAACCTAAAGCTGCAAGTGACTACACCTTGTACAAATGAGCTGACATGATGATATCAAACTTAAATTTTTAAAGGAAAATCAGAAACGAAATAAAATTAGGCCATCTAAGTAACTCTACCGGGGCTATGGACGCCTGCTGGCAGTGGAGCCCTACTTAGGGAGATTGTATAGATAACCTTGCCGGGGCTATAGACGCCTGCTGGCAGCAAGGCTCTATCCAGGTTGGCTATGAGGGATGATCTCCAACTATGTAGTTTAACACCAGTTACTTATGTTTTCAACTTACTTTCAAGATGAGGATAATTAATCATATGCACACACCTGATCCTTTGTTAGCTTTATCACCATAATGAAATTTTATCATTCAAAGATCATGATGATTTTACTTAGACAGAATTAGAACACTATAGATAAATGTGATCACATCACTTGAATCATTAGAATTTGTTTATTTTCTTTGGTGGCAAGTTGTTGTGTGGTTACACAACACACCCCATTTTGACTTGGCAAAACAGGGACCCAACTTTTGGCTTGGTTTGTGTTGTCTGCTTTCTGGCGGTTTGGTAAAAATAGGTCAGGTGCATCATCATCATGAAGGTCAGGATGAGGTAGGTCATCATCATGAGGTTAGTTTGTCAAAGTTCATATTTTGTTCCTATGATCTCATAGTTAGAAAGAGTTTGAAATTCCATGCAGGTTTGCCTTTTACATCACTCGAAAATTCGTCCATATGAAGGAGTTATGAGCAGTCAAAGTTTTGGTCAAACCTGATAATTGTTGTATGATGAACATCATCATCATGATATTTGAAAAGCCCCCGATAATATCCTGAGGTTGAAATATCCGGACGTCAAGTTTAAGTCGTAGTAATCTTTTCCCGTCGAGCGGTCTTTTGTATCGCGAAGGGTCATCATCATGATCTTACTCTATCACCTGATAAAAATCATGCAGTCCCGAAACATCCAGACGTCAATCTTAAGTGATAGTGTGTTTTCCCGTCAAGCAACCTTGGGCACATCACGAGCATCATGATATTCTAATATCACCTTGCTTAAGAAATCTACCATCTGCATAATTTGCACGCGCACGTCAAAGTCCTGGTGATCATCATCATCATGATCTTTCAAGGCAGGGTCGCATTTCGTAATATCCTCCTGATCTCCTTTTGCGTGATCATGATGATCACCTTATCTTTCAAACGGAGGGCGATATTTCACTCCTAAGTCATGTTGACAAGATCATCATGATCTTGTTTGTCTACCCGACATTTCGCAATATCCTCCTGCCGAGAAGTATAACCTTTTGCAAATATCCTGATGACGTCATCCCGACCTGATAAACAAAGAAGCAAATATCAGGATGCCGTCACCATCACCTTCTCCTTCGGCAGGATATTTTCCAAGGCATGATCCTGTTCACGATTATGATGATGACGTCATGTTATAAGATTAACAAAGGCACCGGATATACTGATGACGTCCTCTGGACCTTCAGCAGGATCATATTTTAAATCACCTAGTGCGGATATGATGATGATGATGATCATCATCATCCTGATCTTCCGAGCAGGTTACCTTGGCCGAAAAGGGGTCATTTTACATGCACCACCTGATCATCTTCCTTAGAGGTGACCCGATATTCCATTTATCCCCTGATTTTAACGAAACATGACGGTGACGTCATCCTTTGCATTTTAATGAAGCCCGAATATGACGATGACGTCACCATCATATTCCTTTCCTCAGCAGCAGGATCATATTCCAAATCCTGTTTGTCTTCATCATGATGATGACGACGATGTCTTTCTTTCCCCAGTATGCAGAAGTGAAACATCCTGATGTGCTTTTCATCAGAGCATTCGGAAAGGAGGAGCATCATATTTCGTGATATCCTGCAGCTAGATAGAAGACAAGGAGTTGGGCATCATCATGATTTTTGACATAGGTATAACTGTTGCCATCGGCCAAGTATAAATTTGTCACCCCGATCATATGTGGTCACACCGATGCTAATATGATGATGACCCGAAGCATACAAACAGAGCGTGCAAAGCCAGATGTGAAGTAATTTGTTGAGGGCGGTTATTTCCTTGTATATTTTGACATACCTGATCATATTTGAACCCGATACACATGGAAATGGGCGGGAAGACATGAAGCTATAGAAATTTGAAAGCCTGACTGCCTGATTTTGGTCAACGAGGGTTGACCTGGTTGTTTTATGCTGTTTATGCATTTAGTGCATATTTTCCACAGGTAAAGCCTGATTGCCTGTAGCTGCATTGGGAGGTATGTTTAATAAAATGTTTACTTCCTGTTGTTTATCCACATGATGATGAACTTAATGTTTGTCTGTTTATTTGCAGGAAGTCATGATGATGCTGCTGAAGCTGAGCATTGAAGTCATGATGCTGTTAGAGCTGCTGCTGAAGCTGAGCATTACAAAGTTGCGCATGGAGTCAACATGGGCCAGAAATGAGGAGGATATTGTCAAATATGCTGTTCGCCAGCTGGAGACCGAATCAAGTTGAAGATGCTGGAATATTCTGTGCCAGCTGTGCATTTGCCAACTGACGAAGCATGTGCTTTTCATCTAGACTGTTGTTTGTTATGAGAGGATCCTGATCCTTGGATCGTTGTAACCGTTTTTTGGCAGTTGTTCTATATAAGAGCCAAAGCTTGTCATCAAATAAAAAAGGAATACATTAGAATACACAGACGCATCTGGCGCATAAAAGCTAATTACTGTAGAATCAATTAGGAGATCAGATTACTGAGACTAATGAGGATAGAATTGTTGAAATGTCAAGGTTCTTTCTTCAGATCACTGTAAATGTACCTGTTCTTGAGGATACTGAATGGATATGAAGTTCCAGATTACATCCTAATTGTAAATTTTACGTAATCTTTCTGTTGATTTCTGGATATGTACTGGTGAATGCTGTGTTTGACTGGAAGCGCTTTCATTTCATTACATGTTGTTGTCAACTTTTCCTTTGAAGATTTGCACTAGATCATGCGGATTTGTGGAATGTCTTGGTGAAGTATGATTTCTAGTTTTCCTTCTTTTCATTGCATGTATGGGAGCTTGTATGTGAATCAGTGATCTAAGTCAAGTAGTTTTGGGAATCTCATTTCTTAACCCTTTTTCTTCTTTTAATTTCATAAATTCATCACCATAACTGCAAATCATGATAAATAACAAGCAGAAACAGTGAAATATGTTGAAATCCCGTAGGTAACTGAAGATCATTAGCATATTTGAGTTAAATGCATGTATTATTGAAAATATCATGCAAAGAATCATAAATAATGGTAGAAATCATGCAAATATCAGCCTGTAGGCACATTATTTGACTAAATTCACAGTGCAGAGGTAGAATTGTTGGAGATTTATGCGGAGCAAACATCTAGAGCAGAATATTTGAAGATAATGATGATGAACTTTGCAGAAACACGTAAGGCCCCCTGAATGGAAAATAGCAACACACATCAACCACTGAGTAACGTCAGTAGATTAAGACCTAATCAACGGAGACTTGGGATCATGAATTCTTTGAATTCATCGTATCTTTCAAGATGAGTAAAGGTTGTTGTGTAACTTTTATTCTATGTTTGCGAATGACTAACATCATGACCAACACTATCCCTCAAAACAAAATGGGAATGGGATTTTGTATTGCCTAAAGTCTCTACATCACATAGTTGAGCCTCGATTGCCAGTACCCCCAGGCCCTTGTGGTGTGTGAGTGATAGAAGCCTGACCATGTGTGGCTACAGATCACAAATGACTCCTAGAGATGCTTCATGATCATAACCCCCTGGTCTTGTCTCTTATCTCTATCATCTACTTATGTGCCTCCTGGTACATCCTCTGGTATCAGTCTCTCTTGGCCTAAGCCCTATCTCTTTTAGCTCTAGTATGCCGGACCTCTCGCAGTAAGAACTCACTAACATCTAGCCCTCCCTTCAATGTAGGAATTGGTACCGTCTACTCTCGCTATGCCTTGAGCTTAGCCTCGGTGCGCTCAATTCTCTATCAAAACTCCTCTCTCTCCCTCATGTAGACTGTTCTAGCATAGCCTCTATAGCAATCCTATATCTAACGAAAGGCATAAATAACTTAGCATGCCACCTAGCAGATGATCATGGCGAATAACCCACCCATGCCTACTGCTCTGAGGCATCTGTGGGTACTATGTCTCTGATGATGTGACTCATGAAGTCTCGCCATGCATTAGTTCCAACTACAAAATAGAGGATGAGATAGATGTTAGACTCCCATATAAATATCACATATAATAAACTATAAAAAACATAAAGTAATAAATCAAACCTAACCTAGATCTCCATCTTGCCAAGATGGATCTCAGATCACCGATGGTGTGATTAGATCTGTAGTCTAATCTGTAGTTGGGAGCATAGACCTACTACTCTTACCCCACTTTATCTGGCTAGGCCTTGCATCGTCTATAGGAGTAGGACCATGAGCCTTCAATCATGGTCTCAACTCGATCTCCTCGTTAGTGTCTGCCTCCTGCTGGCTCTATTGCAATCTCACTCTTAAGACGTACTATGATGGGACCTCCTCAGACTCATCCTCATCCTCCTCTTCATCTTCCTCAAGATCATAGTATCATGTGAAATCACTGACGTCGTTCTCCACCCTTGTGTTACTCACATGTCCATCTTAAGGCCAGGCATCTCCTATGGGATGCCCGGGTGGAAAGATAGGTGCAGGTCGTACTGTGTGTCACTAGGTCTGATATGCTTGGGTGCACCCAACATCATCTACATCTGACACTGGATCTATATCTTCATAAACCTCATCATCGCTAAGTGGTATGTCTGTTATAGTCGGTCGTCGAATGATATCGGCTCTGACTGCACTCCAAGATGTACGTGCATAGCTCAGATGAACTGCAGGAACATCATGTATCTACCCAAACTGTCATGCTACCCTGTCAATGTAGAACCAAGATACATTATGATCGAGGTGACTGGCCATTAGCCAATTACTTTGCATCCGAGCTAACTACCTCTAATCACTAGGCCATCTGATGTAACCATGATATGGTCTCCAGACAATGTCACCAGGCTATAATCTCTCAAATACTACTCTAGTATAATAGATTGTCATGCCTCCAACACCTGACTAGTGGATAGGCATAGACATGTGGATGGGTGAATGTTGCCTCTACAAGAAAACCCACCAGTCATGTGCACCTAATGTGCTCAAAGGCCCAAACCTATAATAATATATAGACCATCATACTTTGCATCTTGTAGTGCACATATCGCCCTATGTCATGATATAGGTGTGCAAGCATAATGCGCCCCCATGCGTAGATAGTCTGATGCTCCTCATTGCTCTGATAGTGTGAATGAGACCCTCATGTAAGTGAGTGCCTCGTCCATCCGGTGTGATGGCTAGTGCAACTATGACAATCATGATCCTCTGTAGTAAGGGAATGTATTTACATCCCTACTCTAGTAAACGGAGCTAAATGTGTCCTCGCTCTGCCTATGAAATAGTGTGACTCAAGCAGTACAGCTGACTCTCATGAGTATACCTCTCTGAGCAATGTCCAACAACCCTCACTGTCTCTCCTTGGATCGGCAGTCAAAGGATCCTGAATACATCCTGTAGTGTGATATTAATCTCACCAGTCAACAAATGGAATGTGGATGTATCTGCATCCCATCTCTCCATTAGTGCCATAAGCATTGTGTAGTAGAATCTAATTGTGGGCATCTCAAACACCCACCATAGGCCCACCATCTATAAATGCTCTCTCTTTGCAATAGTCAAAGCGCTAGCACGCTCTCGTAGAAGTGTCATCAGACGACCACCTATGTGCTTAGGCATCTTAGGGACATCCTGCAGAATGGAAAGGAAGCAAGAGTATCAGAATCCCCTCTTGAAACCAAAGTAAGCTCTCAAGAACTGTATAGAGTGCTTTTTCCTAGTGCCTATGTCCTCTGTGGACCAAGGTGACCCAAGAAGACTAGGGTGCCTGAGAGGGACACTGGCACCCTAGTGGGACAAGGGCACCCCAGAGAGACTCTGGCACCCTAGGTGGACCTAGACACCCCTGTCTAGGAACCATGTCCACCTTACCCTCTTGGCATAGAAATCGATAAACATGAAAGCAAAATTACAATGTAAGACAATAGAAGCATGGAATCAGGACCCTACCTCAGCCTCAAAGCATCTCTCCACCACTCGAGCTCGGAGCATCTCTAGTCATGGTGGATGATATGGATGTTGGCTTGGCATGGTTGTTCTCCTATTCTCCTTCGTTCTCTCTGTAATAATAAGAAACAAGAATGAGTTAGTGATAAGTGACAACTCCCTTTTACATAAAGTAAGTGAGTGAGAATTCCTGTCCCTAACTAGGTTCAAAAGTGTGCTCTTTCAACCTTGATCCCTTTTCTTGAGCTGTTCAACTCTGATTTCAATGTCATTTGTCATGTTGGAACCTAGGTTTTACTCTCTCTCTTCCCTAATGTGCTATGTTTGAGCGTTGTTTCTTCAAATGACCCTCATAACACATTTCCCTTGAAATTGATGCACGTGGATATCTCCTTGTTTCTACTCTCGGACTAAGAAAGCAGAAACAAGGGGGGGCATATATCTCTCTTAATTTCCTCCTTGCCTCATCACTCAACCCCTTAGCATTTTGATACTGACTCATTGGTGGTGGTTGCAGGTTGATTTGATTTTGATTTCTCTAACAAGTGTTCCTCTATAGGTTGTGGTTCCTAACTTTGTGGTCTTGTAGGATTGTAGACTTGGGGCTCCTTCCTTCTCAACGACAACACTTTAGCTTCCTCTACAGTATCCTTTTGGGTATCCTTTTCATCGTTGATGTATTTACTTTCCTTTAGTTGCATATGCACGTAGTGTCATATGGCCACTAAAGTGGGGGCTAAATGTAACATTAGAAATTGTCCTTCTGTATGGAATGGTACAATTTCCCTTAATTTATCTCCTCACTCTTGGTGACTTCTCAACCTTTACTTTTTTGGCCTCCCCAAAACCCTGATTGACTAAGTCTAGGAGTAATTTATTCAATTTTTGAAGTAACTTGTTGATAAAAACCAGAAAGAGATTTGAAACTTGGATCCCTAGGACCCCCAAAAATGTAGATCTAAGCTGAAATTAGGGGCTAGGACTTAGTTTCTGGTGCCGTAGTCCTCCCCTATTTCACGGGATTTTGAATTATGGTAGGTGTTGGTTCCCGCTGAGTGCCTCGGGATTCCATTTTCAAATTCTTATTTTTCACACGATATCGAGACATTATTTCAAAATTTGAATTCCCTAAATCTAGATATAAAATGACATTTACAAATCATTTTATCACACACAATTCTTATGCAAGCTTGATACCAAAAGTCTACTACAATTGCTATTGAATATCAGTGACTTGTTGAAGCTCTTGGAAGTATTCTTTATTTTCTATCTTGGAGACAATGGATGGAGATTAGGAATCAAGATCTTGAGTCTATCTTGCTCTTCCTAGGGTTTGTACACCCTTTACATGATCAGGAGAAGGGTTGAAGCCTCCAATAGCAAGTTTGGAGATCCTCTGTGAAAATTTCTTATTTGCCTTCTTGTTCATGCAAGTCTTCATTTATCTCATCTCCTTGAGGTGAAGTTGTATGTGTTTATTGATGCAAAGATAGTTGTTGATCTTCCCTTGATTGAGACATCTAGGTTTTGATTTTTGTGCATACAGATATTGTTAGGTTTGCACACACTTCTACAAATCTTTATCTCTAGCTATTGTTGAGGTAGAAATACCAAAGACGGGGCTTGACTGAGGCAATCTGCTATATAGCTGCAACATCTTCCTTCTTTTGTATGTGTAGATTGTGTTTTGCAGGTTCCGGCAGAAAGAAGGATATTATGAGTACAGTCATGACAGACTTTCAAATTTTTGGATTTTGAGACTTCCTAGACATTGGAGCGGGCACCCTAGTCCAACTAAAGGTTTATTCTAGGATCTGGAAGCCTTTTAGCAGTCTTACGCACCCTATGTAGAAGATTTTCCAATTCAGAAACTTACAGGACATTGGAGTAGGCGCCCTAGTCTAGGCATCCCTTTATGATCAATTTTGCTAGTTGCTCCATCAGTTTCTATATATTTTTGATATAAGGAATAATTAGGGTTTTACTTGGTTAAAAGGAAAACACTTGATAAAATCTTGATTAGGGCCTTTGGTTACATAACCACATGAGTGTAAGGGACATATAAAGTGATTAGAAGCTTGTACACAAGCTTGGTCTTTGTCCTCCCAATGCTTAGTGGTGAAATGGTAGTATTTAACCTAGTTTAAATCATCTATCAATTTTCACACTAAACATCACCTAAGCACCCTAAGATGTATTGGAAAAACCTTGATTAAGCATTATATGAATGACAGAATCCACTAATAATTCTGTAGTTGGAGTCATACCTATGTTTTTCAAACATTTCCCTCATACTTATTATCCATAAATCTATCTCTCTGCTATTCTAAGAAATCCATGAAATACCCTAATTAAAACCATCATCTATATTTACACACATTATTGTACTAGTAGATGTATAATCACAAACATGCGATATAACCTAATAACCTCTAATATTTTTGAAATTCATCTTTTGAGAGTATGTTCCTTTACCTCAGAGATGTTTCTAGATGAAATAAGATGATTCAAAAATTCTAAATTCTTTTTAAAACAAGGAAAGGAGATACTTTCTAAGATGGATGAATTTGATTAAATCTTGTTAGTTTTGTGCCCGAGGGAGATTACTTGTCCCTTGAACTTAATCATCAAGATGTTCCTTATTACTCCTTAGGGATTTATAGAGATGATGTACAAATGCCATTGTTGTATCTATGTTAGGCATAAGTGCATTAGTTCAACATGATGACATTACCTGTAAATGCGAACCAGAGGCTCTATCGAAATTGAACACTTGATTTGGTTTTTGGATTTCTCTTTATTAAGTTAATGGAATTGAAAAGAATGAACATAAAACATTATAACAACATTATGCTTTATTCCACACATTTACAAACCATTTGGAGAAAGGGTAACAAATTGTTGTTCACATTCAACTAATCGCAATCAAAGTTGGAAAATCACTGCAAAACAAAGTAAATTAACATAGTTGTTCATCTTCAACTAATTACTCATAAGTGTTAAGAAAATAAAACATTTGTAAGAATTCCTAACTTAATAGTTTGTTAACTAAAATAATATGTGAATAAGACTTAAAATTGAGCATAGTAACTATAGTAAAACTTTAAGTTCATTTTACTTTTAACTTAGTTGTTTGATTGAGATTGGGTCAATTTTTTCAATTACCATTTGAAAAAATTGTACGTTATAGTTCTATCTAATTTAATCCCACAATTGCATATTGATTTAATAGAAGAAGAGTAATTTGTTAATTTCTAACACCTATACTTCATCTATTAGGTTGTAATTCAACTCTAATTTTAACTATGTAATGAAATGCATAAGTCCACAAATTCTTGCTTAACCATTGTAAACTAATAAAATTCAATAAGACAATCATAAATTACCCTTTCCATTGAAACTATTTAACTTAATAATAATCAAAACTTGCCTAACTAATTAAACTCAACAAGGATAAATTTGTCCATCCATCACAACTATTGAACTTAATAATTAAAACTTAGCTAACTAATTAAACTCCACAATTTGATAAATTTATCCATCCATTGAAACTAATTAACTTAATAATAAGTAAAACTCACCTAACTAATTAAACTCAAAAAGGATGAATTTGTCCATCCATTACAACTATGTAACTTAATAAAAATAATTTAAACTTACCTAACTAATTAAACTCAACAAGGATAAACGTGTCCATCCATTGCAACTAATTAACTTAATAATAATTAAAACTCACCTAACTAATTAAAATCAACAAGGATAAATTTGTCCATCCATTACAACTATTAAAATTAATAATAAGAATTAAAACTTACCCAACTAATTAAAATCAATAAGGATAAATTTGTCCATCCATTACAACTATTTACAATAATGGCTAAAACCGATTGATTCAATGTGGTTTACTGAGTTAATTATCTAATAAATTCATTACCATTATAAAACCACTGGGAAAATAATTAATTATTATTGTGTTACTCAACATTAGTAAGTTGATTAATTTAATGCTTATAACAAGTCAATTTATAAAGAGTAATCATTCAAAATAACCCAACATTATACGTGCACACACACACACAACATGTTTTAACATCTAATAATTAGAAAAATTACAAATACTATATAGTACTTATAAAGAGATGGTTTTAACACTAAAATATTTTTTTTGTTTTAAGAATAAATTTTAAAATAATAAAAAAAAAAGTTTCATGGAAGGTTTGAAGGGGAGTCAAACCCCCTTGCCAATCTGCATAGCAGGCAGCCAAGGGGTCGGCCTGCATGTGTAGGTCGTGGCCCCAAAGAAAGGGGTGGTTTTCCCATGCAGGTTGTGATCCCCTTGACAGGTTGCCTTGCATGTGTAGGTTGTAGGCCATGTGCATGGGTAGGCTCCGATGCCCTTTCTTCCCAACTGCTTCAATAGAATTTTTTTTTGTTTAAAAGTTTTTATTCTATAAAATAATATAATCAGTATTAAATCATACATATATACTAAATGTATATATTGGTAGTTTGAAACCCCTAAAAACCAACATATATTTTTTTATTTGGAAATCAAACCCTAATAAAATTGGGCATGGTTTTATCATGTAACATGCTCATGCAATTGTTAGCCCGATAAAGAGATTTGGATCAAAAATTAGAAAAAGAACAGGAAAAATCAATTAAAATATCCATTACCTCCCGAGGGATGTCAAATCCTTCCACAAAAGAGTGGATCCAATAAAACTCTAGACCAATCTTTCTTCCTCCTTCTTCCCCCTTTTTATCCTACACAACATTATTTAAAATCCCTTCTTCATGAATCCATGAAGTTAATTTCTCCAATCCCCAGACAATATGTCTCCTCTAATCAAGGAGTTATTTAGTAGCTAACAAAATGCCAAGGAGCCCATGAAAGAAATCAATTAACCCTAGTTCATTCCCCAAAACGTGCAATCCCTAAAAACTAGTTTTTATTATTAGTTTTATTTAATTTAATTATTCATGTACTTTTATTATTATTACACTATTTCAATTCAATATTTATCTTATTTAATTATTCAATAAATATTTAGTTATTTTACTAGTATACATATAATACTTACCACTTAAATTTTATTTAAATAAAAGGTCCTTATTTAATTATTAAATACTAGGGTTGTATATCATACAAATTTAATCAAAGGTTGATGAACAAATTAAAGGATTGAATTCAATCTCAAATCAAAAATTAATTTAGTAGCCAATTTTTATAAATGAAATTAGTCAATTAATAAACAACAAACTACTAAGTTATTTACTCTGTAAAATTATTTTTCATACTATATTATTTATTACTTATCAAATTTTGGACCACTTCTAACATCTTTATAATTTACTTTATATATAATAATTAATACCTCCTATCCAATTGATAATATATCTCTATACTATAATTCAATAAATCAACCCAATTAATTAACTTAAAAATAAAAATTATTTTAACATTGACTAGTGATCGAATAAGGGTTGTGACATCATTTATTTAATTAACTAAATTATCCCATCAAATCCCTAAAACCAAATTGATTAAATAAAATTTTGTTTAATCAATTTGGATCACTAATTAACCCATCCACTAATTTCTTATAGCCAGATTAATTAAATTAATCCCCTATTCAATTAATCTAAACTTTCATTAACCCATCTCCCCATAATTAATTAAATAATCTACATTATTTAAATAATTAAGATCACATGTGTCTCCACCTCACCCTTTCCAATTCATGCACTTGTCCCATCTCATCCCACTCACCCATAAAATAAATTTTTAATTCATTCACATGTCTCCATCTTCATTAATGCAAATCCTTCCCTACAACAAATTAAAACCTTAAAAATATTATGAGCCCTCCATCTTTGTTGATGAAACCGCATCCATTGATTTCACTATGAAATCTCATCCATTGGATCTCATCTTTCAATTCTAACCATTAATCTAAAATCCTCCAAAAGCCTGTAAATAAAGAGCCTCTTCAAATATTTTGACTCTAACTAAGAAGAACAAAAGAAGACTAAGGCTAACGCTCTAAACTTATGCTCTCATAATCTTACCACCATCATGTCCAAGTTATCCTCAAATCATTTCCAATTTATTGCCCTCATTATGTCGGTTCATATTTGATCAATCCACATTCAATTAGTATTGGGTAAAGCTAGGATTTGCATCTGGGTGCATGCATTTCTTCCACATTATAAAGGAGACTAAAATGGAGTGAAGATTTGTAGGTATATTAGTTGTTTAGGTTTACTTTGCATTTCTAACATCTTTCCCCATTTTATCATCTTCATTTGGCATAGTTGATGGGACCAATCTATCCTTGAATTTAACTTTTTGGGAAGAAATTTTTGTGTGTTTTATGTGCAGGTGACAAGTTAGCACTTCCGACTGTGGATCAACACCTAAGCTAAAAGTAATGGCACCTAAGCCCTTATGTTTAGTGCCTCTCTATTAAATAATAGTCTATTTTGCAAGAACAAAATTAGCTCCTTAGAGTTGTCTGTTAGTACCTAAGTTTATCCTTTTAGTACATACAAGTCCCATATCTGTGCCTGCATGTCCTACATTAGCATCTCTATAGTCTAGAATAGTGCCTTTATTCTGATGTTTATTGTTTAGAAATTTTGACATCTTTGTGGACTGACAGTGGTTTTTGTAGCTATTCTAACACCTTTTTTGTAGGTCTAACAATCTATTTTGTAGGAAATTAAGGGTTTTTATCTAGGCTATTGAATTAATTTGGAAATATTTTTTCTTATAATCATTTCTAAGATTTTAACACTGTATTTTGATCTTAAAATCTTTATATGTTGCTGTGATAACTGACTTTGTGTGCAAGTAATAATTTGATTCATCTATTTCGCCAAAAATATTAGCATTTTTTGTAGGGTCTCTAGTTTCTATGTCAAGATAACACCTTCACTTGCAGGTTAAACACATTTGGATATAGGTAAAAAGTAGGTATATCACTGTGTCTTAGCACCTCTGCATTTCTATTACTGCTTAGGTATCTTTGTTTAGCACTGTTGATGTCTATCAACACTTTTGAAGTCTTCTTTTAGCATCTGAGATTTATTATTTAGCACTTAAGCCATATTTGTTAGTGCTTCCCTATATTCCATAAGCACTTTAGTAGATTTTGTTAGTGCTTAAGAGTCTTATGGTAGCACATAAGTGGCTTTTTGATGTGCTTTAGAAGTCTCTATTAGTGCATTTGTCTGATTAGAATTTATTTTATCTTTTGGACACTAATATAGTTTTGTCCAACTCTTATGCATTTGGCCAAGACATCATTTGCAAACTACTAACATTTTTTACAGCCCCACGGTCAAAGTTTACTTCTTTTCTATTAGTTTTAGTTGCAAATAATTAAAGTAGAAGGAAAATAACTTGTTTGTTGTGTCTTGATTTGCACTAGGATGTATTCCCTCCCCTCACACCATTGGGTGATCTTAGAGATCATAAATCCTTTTGTAAATTCTTTCTTTTATGTATCCAAAGAAGAACTACCTTCATGTATGTTCTCCCCTGGTACAGGTTATGTGATCTTGGGGATCAAAAGTGAGTAGTGTTTTCTTCCCTAGGAGGTGTTCTTGGAGATACACCCACTCCAAGGGATGACCTCAACCCCATGTTATGGCAGGGTATATAAGTGTTGTGAGAATCAAAAGACTCACTTCAATAGGGACCCCATCCAACCTAAACTAAGCCCTCAAGACCCTCAGTCTGTCAAGACTAGAGTGGTAAAGTTCTTGGTTGGATGCTTGGTAATCCCTTGTTCATAGATTTGTCCCCCATACCTTGTGTATATTGGGATGCCCCTTAGAAGCTTGTACAGCCTAGTTAAGACCATTAGTCATTTTTTGGTGTGGTGGAAGGGATAGGGACTGCCCCCTGAAGTCACTCACCATCGTGCCTCCTTGAAGTGGATATAGAATTCTTCTTTGGGTAAGGCATAAAATCCTCCAAGGAAAGGGGTATTAGGTGCAATGCCCTTATCCCTAGCTATCTACTCAGGGTGAAGTGTTCATAGTTAGGTAAGAACATGGATAGGTATTCTATTGTGTGGGCCCACATTATGAAATCACATGTACTTGAATAATTTTAGGGATTGTTAATGTGTTTGAAGTGTCTTCATGTGACAAACCCATAAAAGCCTATCATCCTTATTCCTTGAAATAATAATCATCCATTGTGTTTTATTGTTTGTCAAATCTCTTGCAAATAAATCCCTTGAACAAAACATAAAATAATTCATAGATTAAAACTGTTTAGTGCCTAAGTCAACCGTGTTAGTACTTTTGTAGTCTCTGTTAGCACTTTCATAGTCTTTGTTCATGTTTTCGTAGTCTTTGTTAGCACCAAAGTCAGTCTTGTTAGCACCTCTACAGAACAAAGTTGAACCTATTAGTGTACTTGTAGTCCCTATCAACTCTTTTCCAACCCTGTCAATGTTTTTGTAGTCTCTTTCAGTGCCTATGTCTAACCTATTAGCACCATCACTAGATCTATCAGTGCCTGTACCTGATTTGTCAATGCTTGTGCCTACTCTGTCTACACATGTGATTCACCTATCAGCACTTTTGCATGCTCTGTCCATGCTTACACTTGATCTATTTGAAGTCATGCCTACTATGTCCATGCCTGCACTTCATCTATTAGTGCCTAAGATCCGTCTGCTAGCACCTCAGTAGACTCTGATAGCTCCTTCACCTGTAACCTTAGACAGTTGAACACAATGACTTTCCAATCATAAATATGACTATCCTTAGGACTCTAGCAGACTTTGCAAGTGACCTACAACCATCCATGTCCAATTTCAATAAAACATCCCTCCATAAAGTCATCCATTTCATCAAAATCTTCATCCCCTAATCATCCCATTTTACAATTGGAAACCTTAGAAACTTTGATCATATAACAAATTTATTGACCCACTTTGGACCCATCCCTTCATCCCATCAATTTAAACCATACCAAATCCTTGTCAACACCAAATCCATCCCCTATCAAAACAAAGCTTCCATCTCATCAAATTAAATCATCTTTTAACCAAATCTACCCAAAATCAAAATATTGGCTAAAGTTAAATCTAGATCTTATTATCATCCCCTCATTTAAATTAAGCTTAAGAACTTGTCTACCTTAAGTTTTGTGTAAATTATCCCTTATCAACCTTGGATAAATTAGCTTAGGATCTTAGACTACTCCTAAGTTAGTAAATTTCAAGAATCCCATGTTACTTGGTGCATCTTGTATATCCCAAGTGAAATGTCCCTATATCATCCTTTTCTGTAAGCTCTTGTCTACCCTAAGTAGGAGATGATAAATACTTTTGTATCCACAAGATCTAGAATTTACTTAACTCTCTTTTGATTTGAAATCCACAAAACATCCCTTGATCAATCTTATCTAGGGTATCATCAAAATCACCCTTATCATGCTTTGACCACTTATCATCGAAGACCATCATTGATCATACCAAATCATCCTTCATCCACCAACCAATTTCACTTGGTCCAAACCTTTTGAAAATAAAAAAAGAAACAAAAACAAAGTTTTAACATCCAACATCCTTCATATAACTTATCCATTCCAAAATAAATTTTGGGTCATTTCTTTGTATGCCCTTGAGCACAAGGTTACAAGCCAAGAAAAACAAAAACATGGAACCCAATAGAGAATTTGGGATGCCTAGTGAGTTTGGAATGAGGGACACAAATGCTCAAATCATGGTTGATCTTCCCCATCCTTCTACTTTCCATAATCAAGAAAATCAAAATCAATATCAAGAAGTGATGGACTTTACACAAGATCCTAATGCCATGGGACTATTAGACCAAGTTTTAAAATCTAATCCTAATAGATATCTAGAGTTCCTACTTCAAAATGGCCCCAAGTATCAAGTAATCCTTATAGTGACACATCACAACCTTCCTCACCCAACAATACATCCAACACCACAACACAACCAACCTCAACATCAACTATTGCAACATCAGCATCAACATCAACCACAACAATGTCTAATCCACAAATCACTCTCAACATCCCAAACAATCCAACTTACACTAGAACCTCCACTAGCATCCCCCAACTCGATCAAAATACCATAACATTCATATCCCAATTTCTTTCCCAATCATCACATCCAACACTTAACAATCCAAAAAACATCACACAAACATCCACATCCACATCTCAAATCAATTCCCAATATGCCACATCAACAAAACCCCCTACTTCACAACCATGAATATCATCTTCCACCCAAAAATTCAATCACACATTCCTTCAATAACTCCAACTACAACTACAACTACCGCCCAACTTCCTCCAACAACTCATCATCCAACAACAAGCTAATACACCCCAAACACCTGTAACTGACATAACACAAGTAGTCCAACAATTTATGCAAAGGATGGATGAAATACAAGAAGGGCATAAAGGGAAAAAATATTCCTTCATGGATATTTGTCCCTATCCTTTTGATCACTCTCTTAACATGCCACCTTTCCCCAAGAATTTTGAAATGCCAAAATTCAAAAAATACAAAGGGTAAGGAGATCCTTGAGAACACCTCAGGGAATTTTACATTGCTTTCTTAGAAGTCTCTTATGAATCTACCTATCTCATGAGGCTTTTTCTTGAAAGATTAGGAGTTCAAGCTATAGAATGGTTCATACACCGTACCCCTAGCATTAAAACATTCCACGAACTTGTACAAAAATTTGTCAGTCACTTCTCCTATAACTTTGAACATGAAGTGTCTATGACAAGTCATGGAACACAAAACAAAAGAATGGGGAAGCCTTTGCTGCCTTCTTGCAAAGATGGAGAAGTCTCACAAGAAATCTCCCTTAGCCCATCCTTGAGAAGTAATTGGTTAATATGTTTGTAATAAATTTAAACCAAGAAATGGGCTTCCACCTTCAAATCCAATGTACCTCAACCTTTGAAGAAGTTATTGACAAAGGCACCACTATCGAAAGAGCCCTCACTACAAAAGGGCCTAGTAAAATCTAAAAAGAAATCAATGATAACAAGAACAATAACCATAAGGTCAACAAAAACAACAATAACAAAAATAACAATAATAACAACCAATCCTATGAAAAACCCATTTTGGGGGCAAAAGAAAGAACACTCTCAATAATGGTGTGACAAATATCAAAAACATCCTAAATATACAAGCTCCACCACCATCCAACCCATCTACAAGCAACAAAAATAATTTCAATATCCCTAAAGGACAACCAAGGCAAAACAATGCACCTACAAGGAAGTTTACACCTTTAGGAGTACCCATCAATTTTTTTTTGCATAATTTGGTAAAGCTAGCTTAATCAAATTACCCACTATTCATCCCTACAATTATAATAAATTTAAACCCTTATGGTTCAACAAAATTGTTATTATGAATACCATAGGGTAAAAAGCCACAAAACACCTCATTGCATGAGACTAAAGAACTGTATACAAGATCTCATAGACCATGGTTATATTACAATTGATGATCCTCCTAAAAGGTCAGCTAATAAGAACTTATGTGCATACAAAGATCCACTTAGTAACCATGACAAAGGGAAGGCCTCTAGCTCAAATCAATCCTATAACATTGTTCCTCCCCCTTCTTTTGATTCCCTCATGGGTCGAATAAAAGAATGTGCCAACTACATAGCCGCTATCACCATAAAAGCCAAGACTCTTAATTGTGCTGTCACTACTCACCATGGCCACATCACCATTTAAAGAGCCTCATCCAAAGCCCCACCCACAACCACCACATCCTCAAACAAATACAACATCCTTGATCACCTTGGAAAAACTCCAGCCCAAATCTCTATTTTGGAGTTACTCCCCATTTCACCCGTCCACAAAGAAGTCCTCTATAAATCGTTACAAGAGACTTATGTCCCTAATGATCTTAATGTTAATCAATTTCAAACCATGGTGGGACATCTTTCCTCACCACTTTACCTCACCTTTTCTAAAAAAGATTTATCCACATCTGACCTATCCCATAATGACACCTTACACATTACAGTTCACATCCATAGGCATTCCATTAAGTGAGTCTTGATAGATGGTGGGTCAGGCCTAAATATGTGCACTCTAAAATTAATAAAAACACATGGGATACTTTGATGAGGTTGTAGACTCACATAAAAGCATCACAATCAAAGGTTATGATGACATAGAGAGCCAACTAGAAGGAACAATCAAGCTACGTGTAGAAACCTAAAAATGACTTGACCCTGCAAGCCACATTCTCGTATCATCACACTACTAGCTATCCCTTCCACAAATTAATTAAATAAAATAAAATTATTTAATTAGTTTAACCCTAGCCATTCATAACCAATTCATCCCTAGTAATGAATTAATTCATTTAATATATTACTAAACCTTACAACATCATTCACAATTAAATAAATAAATAGCTTAATATTTATTTAAAGTTAATTTCCCTCATCCCCTGAACAAGATTAATTAAATAAAACATGTTTATTTAAATAATCTCCCCTAGCCTATGACCTAAACCTAGCGTAATTGAATAAATATCAATTATTTAATTAACTACTCTAACGTAACTAGCCCCTAGACTTGAATTGATTGAATATATCCTTATTTAATTAATTTTAATCACTAACTAACCCACTCACTAATTTTATACAACCACATTAATTAAGTTAAACACTTAATTAAGTGGGTCAAAGCTTGCTTAACACCTATCCCCACACCCTTTGAATACAAAGTATTTTTTTATTCAAAGGGGTCACATGACCCTTCCACCTCACCTTTCCTCTTTCATGTTAGAGCTCTTTTTAATGAAAACAGCTCACACGTGTTTTCCAAATGCACATATGTCACATGTCTTCACACTCACCCATAAACCATAATTTTTTATTCCACCTCCTCCCAAGGAAATTAATTTTTTATTTCCTCACAAGTCTTAATCAAACCCTTCCCAAGGTGAATTAAAAATTCATAAATAATCTCATCCATCTATTTTTGTTGATGGAATCTTAGCCCTCCATCTTATCTCTTCATCCCCACCCTTGGATTTGAACTTTCAATCTTAACCATTGATCTCAAATCCCCTCCAAAATGCCTATAAATACAAGGCTCTCCCAAGTATTTTTGCAACACGTCTTATCCTAATGTTATGCTATCCAAATCTCTTCTCAATCTCATATCTTCTCTTCTCATCTTATCCTTATCATGCAAAAATCAATCTATCCACTTAGCCTAAATCCTCATCCAATCTATATTGTGTTGGTCTATCATGAGCAATCCACATACGTACTATCCACTTGGGTATAGCTAGGAGAGCTTGGGTGCACTTCTCCTCAACCTTATCAAGTAGTGAAGGAGATTTCAAGGCTCTTGGAAGGCATAATGCTTATGTTTTAGTTTCATTTCATGTTTTTGTGTCCTTTGTAATCTATTTCATCTTCATTTGGCACACCCAGTGGGACCCCTAGTCCTGAACTAATCTTTTTTGTGAGTTCTGTAAGATTTTATTGTGCATGTCACTTTAGTGTAGTTAGTATATATAGTTGTACATTTTGATATAGGTTTAGCACCTTACACATATGTTTTAGTGCCATTAGTATTTGTCTCAGTGCCATCAATCATTGTGTTAGCACCATTAGTCCTTGCTTTACCACCTTCATCATCTAGTTCTGTGATAGGTGAAAGTCAGGCTTAGCAAATCAGACATAGTCATGAAACCCTAACCCTACCATCATCAAGGAATCTAATCTAAATGAAATCAAAGGACAATGCAATTCAAGCATAACATCACCTAGACCATGCGATTCCTTGTTTGAGGGATGTGGACTGCTTCTTCAACAATGAACAATTGCAAAGCTGAAAGCTGCCATGATTGATGATAAAAGCTCAAATGAATGCTCAGATGCTCAAGATGCTCAAGATGATAATGTAGGTGCTATATGATTGCTGGATGTCTCATATGGAGTGAGATGGTGTTTATATAGGACTTAACCAAGATCAATCAATGGTGGAGATTCAGAGGCTATGTGAATGGCTAGGATTGAAAGTTACTAAATTTAGGTTCCATTAATTGTGCATGTGAAGGATATGAATAAGAGTTGTCTTACAACACATGATTGACTGGACAAGTGTTGGAATGTGATAAAAGATGAGTGTTTAATTCAAATAAAATATTTGAATTAGTTGTAATATGAGTTGGATATTAATTAAATAAATTAAATTTATTTAATTAATAGGATAAATGAATAAAATGGGATAAGATATGATGTGGAAATTAATTAAATAAATAAAATTTATTTAATTAATTGGCTAAGTGGATGAGAATGGAATTTTAATTAAATAAGTAAAATTTATTTAATTAATTGGCTTAATGATTAATGATTTAACAAGGTGTTGCTAGACATGGACAAAGTTGGGACAAATTTGGGTGTCTACATTTTGCCCCTCTTTGATACAATGTTCGATAGATTGTTGTGTCAAAGAAGATACGATATGCGTTCGATAAACAAGTTATGCCCCAGTGTAACTGGCAGGTGATGCCCCCTCGAGAGGTAAGCCAGGCTAACCAGGAAGGGCTGGGTTGGCTCTCGATAGAAAAAAAAAGGCTAAAAAGAAGGTAGACGCGAAGGAAATGGGGGTTGCATGGAAGAAAATAGGCTATGGCATAGAAGAATTAGGGTTTTGAGAAGGGCTATAAGTAGGTTCTTCAATGGCAAATAGGCTCATTTGTGCTCATTTGTGCTAAAAAACTAGAGAAACCTAGAGCTCCTGAGAGTGAGAGTTGCAGAGCTAGCAGGATGGTTATTCCATGCAGGGATCATCGTGCGAAGCGAGTGAGGACACATGGGTGATCAGTGGGAGCAGGCGCACTGGTATGTTTCAAAACTTGTCCCAAAAGTGTGTAATTAAAAGCCTAAAAGCGTAATTAATGCACACACATCACCAAAAGTGACTAGGTTAAGGAATAGCACTTTGAGGTTGCCTATGTAGGAATAGAGATTGCTTACAGTAGTTTTGGTCGCTTATGGGCGCGGGTAGGTCGCTTAGGAAAAAATGGGTTGCATCCTGTCGGCGGGAAAAACGCAGGCAAAATGTGCGTGAAAAGAAAATTAAGTCGCTTATAGGCAAATAACATACGCATATGGGCAAATATCTGTCACGTAGACTAGTTGGGCTCGCGTATGAATAGAAAAGGCTCGCATGTGGTGAAAAGTGCGCGTATAAGGCTAGAAGCTTCACGCATGGTGATTTGGCTCGCTAATAGTGAAAAACTATCCGCATATAGAATTAAGCTTGCTTTTAGGGAAAAGACGGCCGCATACAGCATAGAACGTGCATAGAATGCAAGGATAAGCGCATATGAAAATAGGGGTCGCTTATAAATAAAACAGGTGTGCATCTGCAAAAAGAGCTCGCATGTAGGGAAAATAGGTGCGCATAAGGGAAAACTAGTTGCTAGTGAGCTAGAAAGAAGTGCATGTGGGAAAGTGGGACGCTTATGGGAGGTATAGGGTAAAATAGCAAATAGAGAAGCAGATTTTGATATGGATGACTAACGGAATGGACTGACAAGGGTAAATGGATGATGCAGGATGTACTACCACCATTGTTATCACGAGAGCCACATCTGAGAGATTTACGGCTGGTGAGATGGTTAGATGCAGAGGAGCTACTAGTGTTAGAGATCCTGGGCTTGGAGCATGTATCCCGATTAGAGCCAGTGCAGGCACATCGAGGGCTGATGACAGCGATGGTGGAGCAATGGATGAGCGAGCATAGTTCATTCTTGTTACCGACAACAGAGGTGACCATCACCTTAGAGGATGTATTCCAGATATTGAGGATTCTGATAGATGGGGATCATGTGGATTATGATCCGGAGATGGGTCCAGCTGCATTCAGGAGATTATTTGGGACACCAGACATCGGAGCAGAGGGTTCAGAGATTCTGATGGGAAGGATGGAGGAGCTCTATGACAGGTTACAGTGAGTGGTAGTGGCTATCATTAGATGGCTAGTGGGTGATAGGAGAGCCAGAGGTTTTCCCGTAGGATGGGGGATAGTGATGGAGGGCATGTTTTCATATGGCACGAGATATGCATGGGCAGAGTGTGTGTTGGGACAGCTTTATCATTATCTACATGATTGTGCTTATATGTTTGGAGCCAGTATGTCGGCAGGAGTGACAGTTTTGCATGTATGGGCATATGAGCACATTCCGGTGACGAGACCAGAGGGATGGGTGGCTAGAGTAGTAGGAGAGCCATTTGCGCAGATGTATAGAGGGGCTTTGACATATCGACAACGCCGAGGGGTGGTATACTGGCGGTAGAGATTAGATGAGGTAGATAGATTTGTATGGAGGCCATGGCTAGGATGTGAGCAGTGGGATGAGGAGGATGCAGAGCTTGTCTATGCGAGACAGGCGAGATACATTTTTGGACGCGGCATGTATATCATAGAGCGCTATTTGCCAGAGAGAGCCCTGAGACAGTTTGGAGAGGCACATGCAGTACCAGTAGGTGATGTCGTTTTTGGGAGGATGAGGCAGGAGGTGTTTGATTGGGGTCCAGAGGTTGTGGTTGACACAGCTTTGGCAGAGAGAGATGGATTGCAGCCAGTAGCATGGCAGTGGGGACAAGGTCCTGCAGATCCAGGCACATTGCCAGAGTATGATGTATACTGGGCGACAGCGAGGCCGACTCGGTTAACATGAGATGGGGAGATAGGAGAGATTGGGATGGAGAGGCTAGTTCGGAGGAGACGACGACGGGCTCCACCAGCATAGGCGGTTGTGCCAGCTGCACCAGGGATACAGATGCCAGAGCAGGTGCCAGGTCAGCCTGCGATATTAGCACAGCCTCAGGCATAGATGGTAGCAGGTGATGATGTGGGTATTCAGCAGCTGCGGAGACAGATTAGAGAGGAGAGGAGATGGAGGCAGTGAGCACAGATGAGGCTGAGGAGGGTGGAGATGGATAGGCATCAGGCGGTGATTAGTTTGCGGCATGTGAGAGTACAGGCACAGACCTATCAGGCTCAACTACAGTTGAGAGCACAGGGGGGAGATGGACAGAATGACGGTGCTCTAGCTAGAGTGACAGGAGAGAGAGATGCGGCTAGACAGCATGAGCAGATGATGAGACTAGAGCGAGACACTGCGATACAGCAGGAGCAGGCTATGAGAGCAGAGAGGGATGGGCTGTGAGCTGAGAGAGATAGGGTAGTGCAGGAGCTGCAGGGGATGACCAGTGAGCGAGACAGAGCAGTAGCTGCCTTGGGGACTGATGGAGTGACGATGTACTTGGCCACACAGTTGACAGGGGTACAGGCAGAGCTTTGGAGAGTGTAGGGTGACGCTGAGTATTATAGAGGCTTGTACTATGGAGTTGTGTCGGCAGAGCAGAGACAGCCTAGCTTCAGGAGCAGATCAGGGGCTTCGAGTTCATAGAGGTCAGGTGGATCTCGATCAGTAGCTTCAATGATGGGGCCACCGAGAGATGGAGGACCAGGTACAGGACCTAGTGGTGGTGGTGGTCAGGGTGAGGGAGCTGCCAGTAGTCACTAGGGCTACTTTGTGTATTTTGTATCATGATGAGGCCTAGAGCCGATTTTGTACATTCATTCTTTCAGGGCTCAGCTTGTATTGTAGACACTTGTATTTTGACACACATGTATATATATATATATATATGGCAGTTTTGGTGATCTATATGATGTTGTAATGGTTATGATGTTGATATTATGATGGCTATGCATGTTATGTGTATTATATATGGATGATGGATGGATGTTTATGCAAATGGTAATGAATAGAAAATGTATGAATATGTAAATGGTAAGGATATGGATAGATGTATGCATATAGGTAGATGGTAATGAAAGATATATATGATGAACTTATGTATGGCTAACACACTTGTTTTTGCAGGAGCGGGAACATGGACAAAGGATGATGGAAATGATTGATCTTGGCTGAGTATGATGGAATGGATAGATAGAATGAATAGGTAGGATGATGATGGGCAGCTTTCAAGTAATTGCTCAAAATGAAAAGAAATGTAGTCCTTATGTTTGATATAGCATATGGATGGTATGCACCAGGGTATAAGAAGACCAAGGTGTCGAGGTATCCAATGCGCAACTAGCATGTTACAATCTTGTCTGAACGCATGAGGTCAAGATGTTGAGCCAACATGCACAAGATATGAATAACAGCTAGTGTTGGACTTTGACGCTACAAGCAATGGTTTGAGCTTATCTCCACTACACATAAGAGTAGCTTGTTGGTTATATGTATGGAGTTAGTCTTAACATAGAATAGTCTCAAATGCATAAGAGATTGTTTAGCTTCTCAGATGCTAGAGATATTGATATGTAAGATGCTAATCCCAACACGTACAAGATACCAATACGCATAGGAAGAGAATAAGATCATCCCGTAAACACGGCATACAAAAGCTATATGACCATGCCCCAATCCTTACTTCATCGCAACATACCAAGATATAAATAGATCAAGGCAGTCTTGATTAGGCATAGAAAAGGGACAAAAGATAAATCAAAAGATAAAACAAAAGATACTGTCATCACATTCTCTTGCCAAATTTTGGGTGCTCTTGGGTAGATCAAGTTGGCGCCTTGTTAAGAGGAAAGCTACATCCTGTTGAAGGCTAAAGTTGTCGATAAACTGTTATAGCAAATGTTGGCTTAAGGCATGCGGACAAATAACTTCTGGCATACTTTTGATTGGTTAAAGTGCTTGAGCTTTCAATATACACATGATTTGCTTCTTGTTTGAGCTAATCAAAGAGAAGAAGATGGATGAGGAAAGAAGATGAAGAAGATGGGGTGGATCATCTGTGCTTGAGTACTGGAAACTTCCTTCGTATTCCAGACTGCCTACATACCCTGTATCCACGGGATCAAAGCACATTTACGATGAAGATGAGACATGATGAATATGTAGTTCTGGGTTTTATTGATGATGTAAGTGATGAAAGATAGAAGAATGTGAGTGAAAAGATTGAAGGATGTTTAGAAGAAAGATGAAAGATGAATGATGAAAGGGGCTATCATCTTAGCCTGAATCAGAGTGCTTCCTTCGCATCTTAGATTGCCTACATACCCTGTATCCACGGGATCAAGGCGTCAATGATAGAGCTGTATGTAGTTCTTATTGATGTCGCTAATTGGTTAGATGTTTGATCAAGCGACGTTTGTTGCGATTGTTGGATGAATGTGGATAGATTGTGAAGATATGGGTCTTGGTTGCAAGTTGTTAAGTCACATTTATTATTGGATATATGCCATGGCTAAAGTTGATAAGGTTTGTTGTGTTATAAGCTGAGTTGTTTGATGTGTTATGAGCTAGAGATAACAGGATCCACTTCCAAATAAGACTCGACAAATGCCCCCAGTGCGGGGTGAGGTTTATTATGCAGAGGCGACAATGTAGAAAAGATGTGGCCAAGATGCTAAGGTGCCAAAAGATATAGATATCATGACAATGTCTCAAATATGATAGCTAGCATTGGCAAAGATGGAGATGAAGACAAAAGGCTATGTATGGGATTGCGAGGTGGATTGTGATTATGGCTTATACAAGATGAAATGGGGAAATATGATCAAACGAACCAAACAGATGAGGGAAGCTGGTCACTACACATAGCGCCTATTTGCCAGGTTTTCACTATGGTGCTTATCCAAGGCGCATGTTTACTAGGTTTTCACCAGAGGACGGATTATTTATCATATATATATAGGTTTTTTTTTTTTTGGGGGGGGATAGCTGAGATTTATGGATAAAACTTCTTGAGATGAACGCTGTTGACTAGTTCATCCAAGGGAATGCCTTCAGGTGTTGACAAAGTGTATGCACCTGATCCATAGACTACTGTGATAATGAAAGGACCAAGGCAATTGGGTTCAAACTTGCCCTGTTTCTCTCGATGTTGTTGATTCCTTTGGTTTTCTTTAAGGACAAGGTCGCTAACTTGAAATCTATGTTCTCTGATCTTTTTGTGGTAGCTGTGGCGTAGCCAGTTTTGGTAGACTTGAAGATGGTTCAATGCTGTAAGGCGGCGTTCATCTAATAGCTCAAGATCATGGAGTCTGGATACTCGATACTCTTCATCTGAGATAGTATGTTGCAAGGATATGCGCAAAGAGGGGATCTCAACCTCGATAGGCAAAATAGCTTTAGTGCCATAGACGAGAGCATAGGGTGTGGCTCCAGTGGGAGTTCTGATGCTTGTTCTATATGCCCATAATGCAGGATGTAGTTGTAGATGCCAATCTCGACCAGCTTCATTAACAGTCTTTTTAAGGATCTTGATGATTGTCTTATTAGAGGCTTCAGCTTGACCATTACTCTGAGGATAATAAGGCGTAGAGAATCTATGTTGAATATGGAACTTGTTACAAAGATCTCTAACCTCTTGGTTCTTGAAAGGCCGACCATTGTCTGTGACAATAGCTTGAGGAACTCCATAACAACAGATAATGTAATGTAGGATGAATTTGGCTATTTGTTTACCTATGATATAGGTCATTGGTATGGCTTCTACCCACTTCATGAAATACTCAGTGGCAGTAATAATAAACTTATGACCGTTGGATGAAGTAGGATGGATTTTACCTACGAGATCAAGTCCCCATTGCGAAAAAGGCCATGGAGTGACAATAGGCTGAAGCTCATGTGCTGGTGCATGTATTAGATCTCCATGTTTCTGACATTGTAGGCATCGCTTTGCAAAGCACTGGGCATCTTTTTCCATAGTTGGCCAATAGTATCCTGCTCATAGAAGTTTCTTAACAAGGCTAGGGCCAGTGGAATGCGAACCGCAGACACCTTCATGTACTTCACGTAAGGCCGTTTTTGCTTCCTCAGAATCAAGACATCTAAGAAGGATACCATCAAGACTCTGGCGATAAAGGGTGTCTCCTAAGATAGTGTAACGAGAGGCTCGACGGATAAAGGTTTTGCACTGGGTGTTGGATAGTTGACATGGAAAGATTTGATTTCGGAGATACTCGTATATATCCTTGTACCACGACGAGTTGGGACCAACAATTTCACATATAAGCTCAGACTGTGGAACTTCAAATGCTGGGATCAAAAGTTGTTCAACCAAGAATTCACATTTATAGGTGCTAGATGGCATGTCTAAAAGAGATCCAATCATAGCCATGGCATCTGCTGCTCTGTTTTGTAGTCTGGGAATTTGCTCAAAGGTAATATCCTCAAAATATTTCTTGAAATCATCCACCATTAGCTTATATGGGAGAAGCTTTTCATCTTTTGTTTGATATTCATCTAAGACCTGTTTGATAACCAGCTGAGAATCACCAAAGACTCGTAACTGTTTGATAGCCCATTGTACTGCCATGCGCAAGCCTGTGATTAAAGCTTCATACTCTGCTATGTTGTTGGTACATGGGAATGCTATTCTGTATCATTTAGGTATACAATCTCCTTGAGGGGTGACAAATAAGATACCTACTCTAGAACCATGTTGTGTGTATGATCCATCAAAGTATAGTTGCCATCATGCTGGAGAATTTAGATTAAACAATCCTTCATCAGGGAATTCTGGATATATTGGCTAAATATCTATGATGGGTGCTACAGCTAATTGATTAGCAATAACTTGTCCTTTGATAGATTTGCGGTTCACATATTGTATGTCAAATTCACTTAAGATCATAACCCATTTGGCTAATCTCCCTATGAGAAGGGCTTTCGAAAGGAGATACTTGAGGGGATCCACATTAGAGATGAGCTTTGTTGTTTGGTTCAGCATATAGTGTCGCAACTTTTGGGAAGCAAACACTAATGCTAAACAAGCTTTTTCCATGAATGAGTAATTGAGTTCATATCCCACAAGGGTTCTGCTGATGTAGTAAATGGCTTGTTCTTTTCTTGAGTCGTCATGTTGAGCTAGAAGGGCACCCAATGCTGCGGTTGTTGATGATATATAGAGCAGTAATGGACGATCAGGTATCGGAGGTACTAACACAGGAGGTGTTGCCAAGTATTCCTTTATCTTATCAAAAGCCTATTGACACTTTTCATCCCACTTAAAAGGTTCATCCTTACGAAGAAGATGTTGAAAAGGATGACATTTATCTGCTAGTTGTGAGATAAATCTGCGGATAGATTGTAGCCTACCTTGTAAACTGCGGAGCTGTTTGAGATTCATTGGTGGAGGCATTTCTATGATAGCTTTTACCTTAGCTGGGTCCACTTCTATCCCCCATTGAGACACAATATATCCCAATAGTTTTCCTAATGTGACACCAAATACACACTTCTTTGGGTTTAGTCCGACTTGGTATTTTTCTAATCGATCAAAGATTTGTGCCAATACTTGTAGATGTCCTTCTCTTGTCTTGGATTTTCCCAGGATGTCATCAACATAGTCTTCCATGATAGTATGAAAAAGGTCATGAAAAATAACTGTCATGGCTCGTTGATAAGTAGCTCCAGCATTTTTAAGACCAAAAGGCATTACAATCCAGCAATATGTGCCCCATGGACAAATAAAAGATGTTTTATCTTGGTCTTCCTCTGCTATTCGGATTTGATTATAACCTGAAAATCCATCCATCAAAGATAGCATTTCATGTCCTGCTATAAGATCTACAATGTTGTCTATGCTTGGTAGTGGGAAATCATCCTTAGGACAAGCTTTGTTAAGATCTCTAAAGTCTGTGCAGCAACGAACACGTCCATCTGGTTTTGCTACAGGTACCAAATTTGAAACCCATTCTGGATAATCAATAGGCTTTATAAATTTTGCTTCTAACAGTTTCTGAATTTCTGCTTTGACCAATAAGGCAACTTGTGGATGCATTTTGCGCAATTTTTGTTTGACAGGCTTCGCATCAGGAGATACTGCTAAATGATGTACCACAAGTGAAGGATCTAGACCTAGCATGTCTGCATAAGTCCATGCAGAATTTATAGCTCTTCTCATAAAAAATGCTATGAAGTTTCTTCGTTCTTGCTCTGATAGTGATGCTGCCAAAAAAGTAATCTTCGGATTCTGCTCTGTTCCCAAGTTCATGTCTTGTGATTTTTCAACTAGCACAGTTGATTTTTCATGGTAATCAGTGACAACAAGAAGATCAAATCCCTCATCCTCAGGCACCTCAGAGAGGTTTTCACCTTTGGATACGTCCTTTATTTTTACTTTTTCATGGTCGAGAGGCGCCTTTCAGTTTTCACCTAGTGACCTATTTTGTTGAATTTTGTTTATTTCACTTTTGCGACTGAAGGATTTGATACTTCCGCCAAAATATGCCAGTTTAGGTAAATCCATCATGAAACCTGCTTTATGATCACCCAGTGGAATGCCTTGTCTCAAACCCATGAATTCCGCAATGGCTTCGTCATTTTCAAATGTATCTAATATCGGTGCCCCATGTTGGTCCCAATCGATGAGGTCAGGATATACGAGTGAAAGGCTAATGGAGGAATCGTGATGACCAGAAGAGGCTGCGGAAAACATGAAGATGGAATGTTCTTGAAAAAGGTCAGTGATATGAAGGGAGGAGTCATCGATAGTATCCGAATTAGAAGTCTCTCCTACCGAAGAAGGTCCAACGTCAATATCAGAAATACACTTAATGTCTTTGGATCGTGGTACCTCCGGTTGGTAACCAAGGCCTTGCTTATTAAACTTCTTAGACACAATAATGGGCTCAGTAGGTCCTTGTTCCTGTGATCCCAAGCCACCATGTCCTTTATAGCCCATGTTCTTTATGATACGAAACCCATTGTTGTATCGCTCTACTTCAAGTTGGACTTGGTCATTTTCATCAAAGAATATCCAAGAGTTGATGTCCTCAATGTCTTCATCATCCAAGAAACCACCTTTAATGAATACTGTACGGGGAGCTTTGATAACAGCAGAGGATGAAGTTGGCTTGGATGTAGAGGGCTTACCGTGGGATTTAGGAGATAATGGAAGGGTACCAACGCAATAGGACTCTTGTAATTTGTATTCACCAGGGCCATGTTCGGTATATTTGATATGGAGGTTGGAAGTGGCTTTGCTAGATGAGGGATTGAGAAGGTCAGATGGGTTTATATAAGATGAAGATGGATATGCCTCAGTGTTGATAGGAATGTGATTCGGACTCTGATATTTAGCTTGAAAGGCACGGCAGAACTCAAATGGATTGGGATCAGCTTGAATGGTAACCTCAACACCCTTATGTGGAAATTTAAGGCATTGGTGGTATGTAGAGGGAACTGCTTTAAGGGTATGGATCCAAGGGCATCCAAGGATGATGTTGTAAGGAAGATCAATATCAAGGACTTGACAGCGAGTGTCTGTAATGACCGGCCCAACTTGAATAGGCAATAAGATAATCCCTTCGGTATCTCTTTCAGTGTCATCATATGCTCTGATGGTAATAACCTTAGAGGTGTCAACATCTTTCTCAGAATATCCCAATTGCTTGATAAGTTTCAAAGAACATATATTAAGACCAGCTCCCCCATCTATCAAGACTCGTTTGATACGGCGTTGTTTAACAAATACTTCAATATGGAGGGCTTCATTATGTGACGGATGAATGCAGGGCTGAAGATCTTTGTCAGAAAAGGTCAAGTGACAAGGAGCTACAATGCTAGCGACCATAGATTGGAATTGTGTGATATTAATATTATTAGGCACCGAAGACTCTTGTAAGGCTTTATCAAGGATAGCTTTATGTGTGGGGGATATGCGGAGCAGCTCAAGAATAGATATGTGTGCGGGTGTTTTACCAAGGTGATCCAAGAGGTTATAGTCAGAGAGAGATCGAGGAGGATGGGGAGGTGCTCCTTGAATAGTAACTCGACCTCTTCGCGTGGTTACGGCACAATCAGGTGCTCTCCCTTGGACGGTAATGGTAGAAATGCGAGCATGGTCAATGCGGCCAATGGTAGATGATGCATAGTTATACGGAATAGCATTTCCAGCCTGAAGGTTATTTGTCTGATCATGAGATGGAAGTGGATTCTTGAAAGTCTCTAGATCATAGTTTGATGTTGATTGTTGAGCAAGTTGAGCCATTGAAGGTGTGACGTTGATTAAACCTTGATCAATGCAGTCTTGGATAATGTGTTTTAAGTGCATACAACCATTTGTTTTGTGCCCTTGATGGTAATCACAATACTCATTTTCTTTGTACCAAGGAGCTCGAAAGAGTGGTTCACCATTTGGTGGTGCATCAGGTAGAATAATATCTCCTGCTTGAAGTAGCTTTTGAAGAACAACTTCCATGGGTTCCACTAATGGTGTAAATTGTCGGTGTGGATTGAAAGTTTGGCGTTGGTTTCTTCATTGTGGAAAAGGCTATCTTGGTGTAGAGGCTGCTTGAATGTTGATGGGAGCTCTCATAGTTTGAATATTCTTCGCATCTACAATACCGTCATTTACAACATTCTTGTTCTTGTTCCAAAAGTGAGACTTATCATTGGAATTTTGGGGAGAATCTTTGTTGTCGCGAAAGATCTTAATAGTGCCCTTGGCAATTAAGGCTCGTTCAATAATAACTCCTTTGGAAACTAGTTCATCAAAGGTGCTAGCACTCTACAATTATAGTTGGAATGACAGCTCAGGATGAAGATTTTGAACAAAGATGTCAAGCTATTGTTTCTCAGGTATTTCCCATGATAATTTTCTAGCCATATTATGCCATCGTTGGGTAAAAGAAGAAAAGGGTTCACTGTTGCACTGTTTGGTATTGACAAGGTCATTCATGTTTACCTCATGTTCAATGTTGAAGGCAAAGTGTGATCAAAATTTGTTTGCTAATTCCGCAAAAGATTTGATGCCCGGGGGTAAATGAGAAAACCATTCAAGAGCTTGTCCTGCTAAGCTTCGAGGAAATAGTCTCAAAAGATACGTATCGTCATAAGACACATCAAGACATGCTACAAAAAAGGCTCGAAGATGGTCTTCCGGATTCCCTTTCCCTTTGTATTTATCAAATTGTGGGATTTCAAAATGTGGTGGGAAAGGTATCATATTAAGAGACTTGTCAAATGGACAGGCACATATGTTATCAAGAGAAAAAGGTTTCTTGCCTTGTCCTACCCTTTCATCGATCATCTGTTGAACATCTGCTGAAGATAATTGCTATTGTTGCGAAGGGGGTGGAGTATGGTAGGAGATATATTGTGGTTGCGGTTGTGGGATATATGGAGTTGTGACTATTTGTTGCGGTTGTGTACCCACAATGTATGTCAAAGGATTGGTATGTGACACGTATGTGTTGGAGGATTGCTGTCCTTGAGACACAAGCGGCAATTGGGTGTGCATCACATGGGAAGTGGATAGTGGATTGATAGTAGCGAATGGTTGGGAAGTTGGTATTTGATTTGTGACATGGTAAGTAATGGAGGGGTTGGTAGATACGACAGAAACATTTGGATTTGTATTTTGGACGATATGAGGATTGGTATGTGTCATAGGTTAGGTGACAATAGGAATGCTTTGGGTAGCATAGGATGGATTGATGGTGTGTGAAGGATTGGAAGAATATGAC
This sequence comes from Cunninghamia lanceolata, assembly GCA_027924645.1. Taxonomy (NCBI): domain Eukaryota; kingdom Viridiplantae; phylum Streptophyta; class Pinopsida; order Cupressales; family Cupressaceae; genus Cunninghamia; species Cunninghamia lanceolata. The sequence goes on from BSBN01001807.1 coordinate 6,845,848, forward strand.
GACATGGATGTGAGGTGATCAACATAAGTGATCTTATTGTTTGGATTGGCTTGAGAAATAGGGGGATCATTCATGTCAATGAGACTAACATTGGGATTATATGATAGCGTGGAAGGATTAGCAGTTGGTATATGGGATATGGTATTTGTATGTGATGTAGTCGATTGTAATGGGTGTGAAGCATGGACAACATGTGTTGTTGGAGTGGTTTGAGAGGTTTGCACACTATAAGACATGGGAATAGCTTGTGATGCTCGAAGTATTTGCGCTTGTGTTACATGGACAGCTTGTGTTACTTGAGGCATGGAAACAGTCATGGTAGAAGGAGAGATATGTTGAGGAACGTGGAAAGGTGGAATGTTGAGATTTTGTGACATGAGAGGGAGCACAATGGTGGGCACTATCAATGGTTCTAAAGTATGCTCTGATCATGGTGGCTCAAATGAAGCAACAATAGGCAATGAGGACGATGTTTGCGATGTAATAGGAGATGATGTGACTATAGTAGATGGTCCATTCGTAACAACAGCAGTAGTGTTGGGATCTTGCTCTCTAATAGCAGATATGTCAAAGTCCTTTGGTAGTTTAGCACCCATGTGAGCAAGTTGGAGAAAGCAACGATCAGGCTCAGATATCATGAGTTTCTCAACTTGGTCCCATAGATAGGTATCTTGGAATTCCGATGAGTCATCTTGAGATTGTTCTTCGAAAGTTTCTAAGGATGGTGTAGGTTGCATTCATTGTGAAGATGACTCACCAATAGTGTATCCTTGAGGTATAAACATATGAGGAGGCATACCAGTTGTGAATTGAGTTGCGTCCTTAAGAGGTGTTGTAAATTGTTTCATCTCAGCTTGCAATTTGGCTTCCATTTCAGCTTTCAATTTGGCTTCTATTTCAGCTCGATATTGACTCCTAGTTTGAGGCATGATGTTGATGATGAAGTTGAGCTTGTCAAAGTTTCGAGACCCAAAAGATGATAGTTGGCTGGTTGGTTGATTGGTTGTTGTTTTGGTTTGCTGGTTTGGCTAATTCGCTTGGTTGATTTGTTTTGGCTGAGTTGTTGTTGTTGGGTTGTTGTTCATTCTCCCTAGAGGATAGCTCAAACACTCAAGGGAAAGATTGTTTGCTGTTGATGTTTGTTGGAGCTAAAGCTAAAGGATGTTGTTTGGTGAAGCTAAAGCTGAAGGATGATGTTGCTTGAAGCTAAAACTGAAGGATGTTTGCTGATTGAAATGATTGGGTTGATGTTTGATTTGCTGGTTGGGGTCTCAAAAGGATGGAAAGCTCATGAGTTATGATTGATTGATAAGCTCAAAAATAGGAGACAAAGTCCAGGTATTTGTTGTTGATCAAAGAGAAGTCTGAAAACTGATGTTTAAGACTTAAGCAAGCTGGACTTGTGGCTGATTTAGCTGAAGCACTAGGATTTGTAGGTATTTTGACTAAAGGTGACTGATGATAGCTCAAATGCGACTCAAAGGATGCTAAAGGTGATCAATGATAGCTCAGATGTGATATAGTTTAGGCTCAACAGAGAATGACAGTGTTAACCAGAAGTGAATACTATTCCAGAGGCGACAACTGTTGGTTTGAAAGCGACGTTCTGTTGATCAAAGGCAACTCAAATTTCCCTAAGGGAGACAATCTGTTGTTCAAAAGTGATCCTATTCAGACAGGAGGCAACTAACTGCGGCTTAAAGGTGATTTGGCTCAGGCAAGATGCGATCGACTGTGATCCAGATGCGATTCTATTCAGACAAAAGGCGATAAGTTGTGGTTTAAAGGCGATTCTGTTCAGGTAATATGCGGGTAGCGGTTGTTTAAAAGTGACACAGTTTGACCTATATGCGGGCAGCTATTGTTTAAAAGCGACACAGTTCAGGCAAAAACTGATTTACTACAGTTCAGAAGCAGTGTCTGTGATCTGTGTGAGCAGTTTAGGTTCAAAGGTGACTGTGTTTGTCCAAAAGATGTCTAATTTTGTAGTTTTTCAGCAAGAAAACAGTGATAACAGTCACTCACACTCACAACAAGCACAAACTGATACAACCTAGGCTAGGATAGGATAGTATCTGTTGAATCCCCTAGCTGTGCTTATTCAAAGCGGATAGCTTCAGGATCTTGGTAGCACCGGCTCCCCTCCATGGCACTCACTTCTCATGCATACCAAGTTCCGGGCTTCCTGTAAGGCTTGTCCCCACACCAAACCTTAGGATTGTCCCTACTATCTCTACAAAGAACCACGTGAATCGGGGCCGCTTCAAAGGTCCCACCTTTTGCATCAACAGATAGAAGGTTTTTGGCTAATACACAAAGTTGCTAATAAGGGCATCCGTTCGGGTGGCTATACATGCGGCAGCACTACTCTCCGTTATGGAGTCTCCCAGCCTCCAAGGGTTGCGCCTTGGAGGGTTTTGGGGGAGGTTGGCTGTTGGTATAACGCAACAACACCCGTTGTTTGTGGCTTTCGACACAAACACTTTTCTTATATAGCGGTTCAGAAGGACTTGGCTTTAGCCCGTTACCACTTGGGTCGTATCCCTTCTCACACCGGGAAGGCAGGCCCTCTAAAGATAATGACAAGTTCTCATACACCCAAGATCCATTTGATAGGCAAGGGGAGAGGATACTTTTGTCATTAAATTTGGGTTACAATCAGGCACATGCAAGCAATCAAAAAGATAAATCAAGCACGGAGCAAACAATGATTCATTTTAAGCACCAAGCCCAAATATGCCTAATTTAGTGAAAAACCACAAATCTTGGACCGATCGAACCTGCAACAGATATGTCAGTAGTTTGATAACCTCCTTTCTTGGACAAATCGATAAGATGCTGCACAAATACCCAATTAATAGCCAAAAAATTGAACTAGAACTAAAACATATTTGAAAACAACAAAATTTACCAGATGCGATTCACTGCTGATCAAAAGCGATCTTCATTTTACCATAGGCGAGATACTGCAGATCATATGCGACGTGGCAAATACAATATGCGACACCTATCAACTCATAAGCGATGCGCATTAGCCCGGCGCGATTACTTGAGGGCTAAATGCGAACTGTATCTGCAAAAACACAGTCGACAAACAAAAACCCTAGTCTAACAAGTGAGCACTGTCAGTTCAAAAGCGATTCCAATTAATTCAAACGCGGCCTCTATAGACTCATAAGCGATCCATCTATGCCTAGAAGCGACCAGTTGCGAGACAAAAGCGACCTGTATCTGCAAAAACATAGCTAAACCCTAACCTGCACAGGCGATCACTCTCAGTTCATAAGCGATTCAGATCAGTGTGAAAGCGACTACTATTAGATCAAAAGCGATGCAAACATGTGCAAAAGTGCCAACTGTTAGATCAAAAGTGGCCCGAAGATGTTCAAAAGTGGTCACTGTTAGGTCAAAAGCGATAAATACAGTCTAAAAGTAACCACAATCAGTGCCAAAATCACAGGCAAGCCCTATTAAAACAAAAGCGATACAAATTTTACTGTAGGCGATGACTGTCTGTTTAAAGGCGATCTAGAGAGGTAAATGCAGCCGGTTCTAGCATAAAGGCGACACAGAGATCCGGAAGCAGCAGATTTTCGTTCAGAAGGAACTAGAATTTACTGCAAGCACCTGCAAAATCTGATCTTCAAAGAAAACAACTCTGAAAAATGAAGTCAATCAAGGACGTGAGTCCCACCGGGCGTGCCAAAATGTGATAGGTGAAAGTCAGGCTTAACAAATCAGACATAGTCATGAAACCCTAACCCTACCATCATCAAGGAATCTAATCTAAATGAAATCAAAGGACAATGCAATTCAATCATAACATCACCTAGACCGTCCGATTCCTTGTTTGAGGGATGTGGACTGCTTCTTCAACAATGAACAATTGCAAAGCTGAAAGCTGCCATGATTGATGATAAAAGCTCAAATGAATGCTCAAATCCTCAAGATGCTCAAGATGATAATGTAGGTGCTATATGATTGCTGGATGTCTCATATGGAGTGAGAGGGTGTTTATATAGGACTTAACCAAGATCAATCAACGGTGGAGATTCAGAGGCTATGTGAATGGCTAGGATTGAAAGTTACTAAATTTAGGTTCCATTAATTGTGCATGTGAAGGATATGAATAAGAGTTGTCTTACAACACATGATTGACTGGACAAGTGTTGGAATGTGATAAAAGATGAGTGTTTAATTCAAATAAAATATTTGAATTAGTTGTAATATGAGTTGGATATTAATTAAATAAATTAAATTTATTTAATTAATAGGATAAATGAATAAAATGGGATAAGATATGATGTGGAAATTAATTAAATAAATAAAATTTATTTAATTAATTGGGATGGGGATAGGATATGATTGAGAAATGATGTGGAATTAATTAAATAAATAAAATTTATTTAATTAATTGGCTAAGTGGATGAGAATGGAATTTTAATTAAATAAGTAAAATTTATTTAATTAATTGGCTTAATGATTAATGATTTAACAAGGTGTTGCTAGACATGGACAAAGTTGGGACAAATTTGGGTGTCTACAAGTTCAGCACCTTCGAGCATGGCAGTAGCAAAACTTCTTCTCCCCAAAATCATTTCTAACCTCTGCTTTTCACTAACTGGTTGCTTGCAAAGTTTAGTATCTAGTTTTTACAGAGTCCATAGGCCTTAATGTTTCGAGATATCACCTAATATATCTCATCTTGGAAAGAACTCTTAGGTCTAACATAATCTTGCATATCTTTCATCATTTGCTTTATTTTTGGGTTGAAAACTACTGGCTAACCCTCTCGAACTAACCTTGCATCCTATTTAACATTTTTGTGATCATTTGATGGAGGAACAAATCTATTTTGTATAGGTTCTTCACTTTCTATCTGTTCAACGCTTTCAACACCTAGAACAGTACCATCAACCCTTGTGATAGATAGCCTGTGAATTTAATCCATAATTGTTCACTATTTTAGCACCTTAGGCTTCTATTTTAGTGCATTAGGCTTCTTGTTTTACACCTTAGGGATCTATTTTACCACAAAACATCATTGTTTTAGCATCTTAGGTTTCTTCTTTAGCTCCTTATGCTTCTATTTCAGCACATCTGGTATCTATTTTAGCGCTTTCTGTTTGTCTATTAGCACATTTATCCTTTGTTTCAGCACCTTCTATCTGACACATTTTACAAGGTTTTACAAGTGTCTAACTCATTCTTGCAGGTATCAGAAATGTTTATCCAAGTATCATTTTCTAAACTACTAACATTTTTTGTGCAGATTCACAGCCAAAGCATCATTTTTATCACTGTCTTTTAGTTGCACTAAGGTTAAAGTAGGGGTGAATTTATCTTTCTTGTCATGCTTGTGTTTGCTTGTGGACATATGCTCTACCCTCGCACCTTAGGGTGATCTTGGGGATCAAAATTCTACTTGCAAACTTCTTTATCTATTTGTATCCTGAAGGGGTTACTTTTCCACATATGCTCTCCCCTTGCGCTTTATGTGATCTTGGGTGATCAAATGTTGGAAATAGTTTCTTCTTAGGAGGCCTACTTGGTGATTTCATCACCCCAAGGGATAACCTCAACCATGTATACCAATGGGGTATATCAAAGGGGGGAGAAGGAAACTTGTATCGTAATCTAGTCATGTTGTCATTGGGACAACCTTGGGGCCCTAGGTGATTCCAAAACAAGGTGAAGTAGTGCTTTCTTAATCGCTTATACAACATCCCTTTGACAAGTTAGTGTTCATAGTTTGTGCCTCACATACCTTGCGTATATGAAGGACTCCCTAGAAGCTTGTTCTAGCCTAGCTTAAGACTATTGGTTGTTTTCTAGTATGGTGCAAGGGACATGGACCTCCCCCTAAAGTTACTTACCATCATACCTCCTTGAAGACAAAAAAGAATTTCTTTGGGTAAGGCATAAAAGCCTCCAAGGAAAAGGGTATTGGGTGCAATGCCCTTATCCCTAGATATCTACTTAGGGTTAAATGTGTTGCAAGTATGGGCCTAAGTAATGATGTCATTGATGTCAACATACTCATGTTGCATTGATGATAAGGATTGGATGAGTTGTATGCTGAGGATATTGAGAAAATTAGTCCTATCAGGAACATAGAAGAATAGTGAAAATAGTAAGGTAAAGATCCCAGCTAAGATGAAGATCAGAGGATGCGCATCAAAGTGTTTGTAGATATGTGTCTTAAGATGATCTAGTAAAGATTTGAGAGGTCTGCATGAAGATCTGAAGAAGTTATCGCCATTTTAGTAAAACTAGTTCTGGCAGATGTTCAGAGGTGATAGAATAACACAGATAGGTCCGGTGAGATCCAGAAATACAATATCCTATTTTATGGATTTGGTGGAGTGTTTAGGAAGTCAATGTGCATTGACAACTCAATTGGTTCATAGTCTAGAGGTCTGCAAACATCTATTCCTATATGACAATGATGACATACTGTGTTCTTGAGGTTCTGGATGAAGGAGAGAAAGATTTTAGTACGTAGAAGTAGTGTGGATGTTCTTGGTGATTCAGGCAAGCTTGTGAAGTTCTATGGATTGTGTCCAGTTTGTGTTGGTAGTCTGCATTAAATATTGAGCTCATAATTGAAGAATTACTTTTGGAAGATGATCTTCTTCCTAAGTCTAGCCGACTGGATGAGTTACACATCCTACAGATGATCTTAAAGATGTTCTGTGAAGCATGGCATGTTCCTAAAAGAAGATTGAAGTCCTAGATCTATGTGGCTAATAGTGTGATGATCCATATGAAGTCTTTTGTAATTAGTCAAGTTGTATTTTCTCTATAAAGTGTGCCGACTTGGATGATTATCCCTAAGTCGATGTCTTGTATAAATAAGAAGTTGTGAAGTCATTTGAAAGGTATCTTGGTAGAGGTGAGAGTGTGGTAGAGAGTAGAGAAGTGAAAGGCAAAGTAGAAGTATTGAGCTTAAATGGAACTGACTCAAGCATGGTGAAGATGCTATTCTTCAGTTCAAGTATGTAATATTTATCATTCTATAGACAGTGTGTCTCCTATAGTTAGTGGGCCTCTTGTGAGCAGTGTGCTTGGGCAGTGAGTCCTAATTGGCATGTGCCATTTTGTTCTTCTTATTCTTTTAATAGAGAATACAATCTTGGGTTAGTCACCCTGTAGTTTTCCCCTTAACCAGGTTTTACACATTAAAATCTTGGTGTCATATGTGTTAATGTGCTTCTGCTCTTGAATTGTTGTATTATTTTTCCATGATTGATTTATAATTATGCTACTGAATTACAAAGAGGATTTAAGTCATAAATAGGAAGAAATTGTTTGGGACAACTAATTCACCCACATCTCAGTTGTCTGTCTTAAATCTAACAATTGGTATCAGAGCTATGTTCCACTAAAAGGAGCTTAACCACTTGAGGAGATCCAGGATGTCTTCCTACAAGAAGGATAGTCTGAGGTTTGACGGAACCAATTTCACTCTTTGGAAAAGCCACACGAAATGTCACTTGCAATGTATGGGAATGCAATATTGGATCATAACTTCAAAAAATTATGTTCCTCCATAGAATGGTTCAAGAACCGTAGATGAAATCAGAGATGTTGAAAACAATCTTTAGGCTAAAGAAGCTCTTCTAAGTACCTTATCTAATTCAGAACTAACAAATGTTATAGATCTAGAAACTGCATATGAGATTTGGGCATAACTGGAACTTCTGCATGAAGGAGACAAGAATGTTAAATGTGCCAAGCTATAGAGTCTGAAAGGAAAATTTGAAAACCTAAAGATGAGTGAAGATGAAAATATCACTACATTTATGCCAAGAGTAAATGAGCTTGTTTGTGGCATTAGATGTGCTGGTAGAATCTTGGATGAAGATGAGATTGTTGCCAAAGTTCTCAGATCCCTACCTGCTTCTTACAAATACAAGGTTACTGCCATTGAAGAATTCAGATCTTTTTCAAATATCACAAGAGATCAATTGGTTGGAAAATTAGCTACATTTGAATTGGCCAAGTTTGGAGATGCACCCCCAAGACTAAATCTGCATTCAAAGCTAGTGCCTCTGTAAAAGGAAAACAAAAGTTTGATCAGGGAGAGAACTCTTCAAAGAAACTATCATGGTATGAAAAAGAAAGAAAAGATCTGGAATGTTGGTTTTTTCCCAAACTAGATGCTTACTCCCAGATTTCCCTACAAGGTAGCCATCAATGATCAACAGGATCTCTAGGCCAGGGGCCAACAGTGTAGGAGATAGACTCTATATTTTATCTCCTCTTCTTCTTCAGGCTCTGTAAAACCTAGGGGGGTATTCCCTACTCAAGATCTATGAGGATATGCATATAAAGGCTGGGATGCTGACAGAAAGAAGACAATTCCTCTTGTAAGTAGACCAAAACTGTAAGATAAGAGCAAAGGGGCTAGCTTTGGGCCTAATTACAGTTGTAGATAGAGGACTTGGATCCTAAAACTAATTCTACTGTCCTAATGGTTGTTTTGGAGTTTTGATTTTGATTTTATATTTGGATGCAAAGCTGGACATGGTATATAACACCAACACAAAGCAAGATTGGTGCCTATCCAGGGCCTGGAGTCAGTAGACATACACCTGTGAATGATATGTATGAACAAATAAAATTGGATTTCAGGGGGATACATATGATACCTACCTTACAGATATCTCCCAATACAAAGTGTTAAGCTATCTATACTTATGGCATCCCTATTGCAGTATATCCTTCCCAATATTCAATCTGAGAACAATTTAATCTACCCCTTGAGTAGAAGTTAAGAGATCAAACATTCAACACAGGAATTCTATGTTCTAGAATCTTAGACATTCCTTAAATACCTGGACTTAGAAGAAAGATACATGCAACACTAGAGATAGAATTAGCATAACACATGTAAACATAGCATTACTCATATAGGATTAACCATGAAATCAGTGGATTCATGCAAAAACATACAATAGGAGATACATAAACTCACAAATTTTGCTGCACAGAGCAACCAAATCAGTTGGATTGCATTATAGAGCGAAAAATGTTTAACTTTCAACAACCACAAAAATGAGTAACACTTCCTACTTAAAACAACCAAAGAAGCGTACTCAGCATTAATTACATGGTGGACATAAAAAAATGTTAGATATAGATCCCACAAAGGAAAGGCACTCAAAATTTATTGCTGCAACAGACAAGAGAGTAGACAAGGGTGGCCTCGAGCCCTATGCTACCATCTGGGAGTCTTCATCCATAATGGGGCAACCTGATCACTAGTCCCATCACCCATACCCCTGCACTGTCGCCATTGATGGCTCAACAACCCGCAACCACCGAGAAAACCATCACAGCAATCAAAATGGAGCTTCCCGCCAAAATGCATTTTACTGAAGGTTCAAATTATGTAGGAAAATAATCCCACATGCATGGTGTGGAGAGCCTTCTATTACTTTATAAGCATGGTTGCAAAAATAAAAGGTGTCGAGCACTTTTACCACGCTTGACACATGCCTCTCAGCCCAAAGCCCATTGCCAAGACTAACACCATCGGCCAAGCCCATGAATCTCCTGCCGACCTTAGTTGTCTCGCCGACGCCTACTCCACATTCCCTTCATTGGGTTACTCTCAACACTCCCACCAATCTATCAAGTCTCTCTGATGGTCAAACAAAACATACCCTCTTCGACAAGACTACTACCATCGGCCTAGCCAAAAATCCTCCTACTGACATACATTGTCATACTGATAACACCTTGGCTTCCCACCTCCGTCGGCATGACTTACACCATCAGAGCAACATCTCAAACCTATGTCGATACCTGTCATCATGCCGATGCTTACCTCCGCATTCCTCTATTGGTGAGACCAACACTATCAGCCAAACCAAAAGCTCCCCAGCCAATAGACCAAATTCTCACATATGACCACTCCATACTCGCCTGTCGCCAAGACATAGAACATCGTCACCCTGACATGTCAAATATCAACTTCACTATCGGCTAGACCTCCAACCATCAGAGCAACAAGAAACCCCTCTGCCGATGATGCCGATCACTCCGATAACCTTCAAAACCCTCATCGGTGAGATCCATGCCAATGACACCTCATCGGCCAAACCTCTCACTGTCGGCCCAACTCAAAAAACTTAGGCCGAGACCAAAATCATAAAGCTTTGAACCATTGAACCTTTGAACCTTTGAGAAAAGGGTTCAAGCGGATGGTTCAATGCGGTGGTTCGACCATACCAATTGGATCATTTAGATGAGCAAAGGATTCACTTACAGAAAATATGGAACCTAAGCCCATGAACTGTTGAACCATTGAACCATTGAACCTTTGAGAAAAGGGTTCAAGTTCAAACCGAAAGTTCAAAGACACAATCGGAGCACTCAAGAAAACTTTCACCGATATGCCAAGCTCCTACCGATGGACAAGAAGACTTAGGGTTTAGATGAAGAAACCCTCCAACATGCAAGATCAAACTCCAGGCCAAAATGGGTACCAACACTAGCTCTATCTGGGGACGTGCAGGTGCAAAACTGCAGTGAGAACTAGATCTCTGGGATGCAGACCAGTCCTTATCCAATGGGCACAGAGTCATAAAATTACACTGACCTACATCATAGATCACATTTTCAAACATCACTTTGGAGGCCCCGGGCAGCCAAAAAGGAAGAACCATAATTTTTTCAAGTCAAATGCCTGATTCCAAATTGAATAATCCCAACCACAGCCGAAAAGATTGGCATAATCTGCCCACAAGGTTATTTGCTCAATTAGATATTCCACCACTTTTGAAAGCTTGCCACTATCATTTTCAACTCTGTCATTTTGGATTTCAAAATTATACATATAACCATACACATAATATTCTTCAACATTAGGTAACACATGTATGTTATATCCCTCAGACAGTACATCATACTGCTCTTGGTAGTCTGCATCATTTATCTGGCTGCCGCACACCATCAAGCACTCATCCAGCTGATCCAAAAACTCAAAATAGTCAGAAAATATGAGACCCCTAATATCTACTGATGTTGAAAACAAACCCTGATGCACACACCCAATGTTGCACATGTCTAAATCAGGTGATGATGAACATACATTATTCACAGTTGTAAATCAGCATCATCAACTTCAAACAAAGGGTTAACCCTGCACCAATGAAGGTCATGACTGACAACAATAAATGCATCCAGAGGCCCATCATAAAGGGGATTAACACTCACTGCAAAGGCCTCTGCTTCTTCTTCATGACACTCCAATTCTTCTTCATTACTATCAGATCCAGAGTCATAAGGAGAACAAACTTGGTCCATGAATTGATCATGGATATCATTTTTATCATCTGATTGCCCCATATACAAGATTTTTGCTATTTTAATGTACTCTAAAGTTGAACTATCTGTATCATTTTCTAGCCCTCTAATACTTCCTGATGAAACTGATACTGACTATTGATCCACATGATCATAAATTTGTACAACTAGATCATTTAAACATGGATATTCTTTGATAGGAGCTGGCATGTAAATACTACTTGAAAAACCATTGTTTTCAACTTCATTTACAGGGCAAATCAGGACATCCTCCTCTATAACAGAAACATCATCAACTTGGAATGATGCAAAAACTAGGATAGCAGGGGTGTGATTACTTTGACATTCATTGTCAACATCTGAATTAAAACTTTCATTAACATTAGGGGCTACAGGACAACAAAATTTTTTAGAAAAATAACCCTTTTGTATTCCATACCTCCAATTGTTTTCAATATCTATTGCAAATTGATGTGCCTGATGCAATGTGGTGGGCTCCTTGTCTCTCAATCTATAACTCATTTTTTTGTCAAATGCTCCCAAATAGACGACTAAGCACAGTGCATCATTAGGTCTCATGCATTCTAGAATTCTATTCAATGCCCTCATAAATCTGAGGTTAAAGGCTGGGATCAACTCATCTTCTTCAATGTGGATATACATAAAGTCACTAATAACTGCATATTCAGAGATTCTTTCACCATATTGTACTAGAAATGCAGATTTAAAACCATGCCAAGAGCTGACAAAGTGAGCTGGAAGGTAGGAAACCCAGTTCCTTGCATCTTCATCTAGAGATTGAACAAATAATCTCATAACCACGTCCTCATGGTCAATCTCAAAGTCATCTATCACATTTATAAACTGCTGCAAGTATCTCTCAGTTGATTCATCCTTTGCACCACTAAATTTGGGAAAATACTTTTTGATTTTAGGTGGAAAAGCATTTGGGTAGCCACAAATGCCATTGAAATTTATGGGCTTATATCCATCTATGTTGAAGCCTCTTTTATTACATGGTTGGTACTGACTACTATACATTTTTGCATTTGACACCTCACAAGGGTGCATAAGCTAACAATACATCTTTTTATGCTTTTGCAACCCTCTTCTCTACTCAGATTTTCAATGACAATATGACCTTAGGCCCTTAAAATACAAACTACTATTTCAACCTACCTAAAGTCCTCTATATGAGTCTTTTAAACAACATTGCATGCCCTTTTGAAATTCAGAGTAGGTTCTAACAAAAGCATGCAAGCTCTATTTTCACCAATGTTTCCCTTTTAACCAGTGCTATTTCACCAAATAGGGAACTTTTCAAAAACTTGAAGTACCTGGATATATTGTAGCAGCTGATAGATTCATTCAACAGAGTCGCCACCTCCTTGGCAGAGGAATGAGCTTCAAACAAGCTGAAGCTAAAAATTGATTTCTTTCTTTCTGGGTCATCCACCAGCAGAGCCACAGATAAAACTTTTTCTTTTGCTGCAACAAGGCACCTCCAGGTCTGATTCTTCAATTTCTTAGACACAAGCTTCACGGATATGACATTGTCTTCCCAGTAGAGTCACCCTTTTTCTGTTGCGACTTGGATGGGCCACAAATATTTCACCAGGGAGGACAAAAAATAACAATTTTCAAATCACTCCCCAGTAGAATCGCCAATTTCTGTTGGTTTTTTCCGAGACTGGATGCTTACTCCCAGATTTCCCTACAAGGTAGCCATCAATGATCAATAGGATCTCTGGGCTAGGGGCCAATAGTGTAGGAGATAAACTCTATATTTTATCTCCTCTTCTTCTTCAAGCTCTACAAAACCTAGGGGGGTATTCCCTACTCAACATCCGTGAGGATATGCATATAAAGGCTGGGATCCTGATAGAAAGCAGATAAGTCATCCTATAAGTAGACCAAAACTGTAAGATAAGAGCAAAGGGGCTAGCTTTGGGCCTATTTACAGTTGTAGACAGAGGACTTGGATCCTAAAACTAATTCTACTATCCTAATGGTTGTTTTGGAGTTTTGATTTTGATTTTATATTTGGATGCAAAGCTGGACATGGTATATAACACCAACACAAAGCAAGATTGGTGCCTATCCAGGGCCTAGAGTCATTAGACATACACCTGTGAATGATATGTATGAACAAATAAAACTAGATTTCAGGGGGATACATATGATACCTGCCTTACAGGTATCTCCCAATACAAAGTGTTAAGCTATCTATACTTATGGCATCCCTATTGCAGTTTATCCTTCCCAATATTCAATCTGAGAACAATTTAATCTACCCCTTGAGCAAAAGTTAAGAGATCAAACATTCAACACAGGAATTCTATGTTCTAGAATCTTAGACATTCCTTAAATACCTTGACTCAGAAGAAAGATACATGCACCACTGGAGACAGAATTAGCATAACACATGCAAACATAGCATTACTCATATAGGATTAACCATGAAATCAGTGGATTCATGCAAAAACATACAATAGGAAATACATAAACTCACAAGTTTTGCTGCACAGAGCAACCAAATCAGCTGTATTTCATTATAGAGCCAAAAATGTTCAACTTTCAACAACCACAAAAATGAGTAACACTTCTTGCTTAAAATAGCCAAAGAAGCATACTCAGCATTAATTACATGGTGGACATTAAAAAACATCAGATACAGATCCCACAAAGGAAAGGCGCTCAAAATTTATTGCTGCAACAGACAAGAGAGTAGACAAGGGTGGCCTCGAGCCCTGTACTGCCATCTGAGAGTCTTCATCCATAATGGGGCAACCTGATCACTAGTCCCGTCACCCATACCCCTGCACTATTGCCATTGATGGCTCAACAACCTGCAACCACCGAGAAAACTGTCATAGCAATCAAAATGGAGCTTCCCACCAAAATGCATTTTACTAAAGGTTTAAATTATGCAGGAAAATAATCCCACATGCATGGCACGGAGAGCCTTCTATTACTTTATAAGCATGGTCACAAAAACAAAAGGTGTCGAGCGCTTTTACCACACTTGACACACCCCTCTCAGCCCAAAGCCCATCGCCAAGAATAACACCATCGGCCAAGCCCATGAATCTCCTGCCGAACTTAGTTGTCTCGCTGATGCCTACTCCACATTCCCTTCATCAGGTTAGCTCTCCACACTCCCACCGATCTATCAAGTCTCTCCGATGGTCAAACAAAACATACCCTCTTCGATAAGACTACTACCATCGGCCCAACCAAAAATCCTCCTGCCAACATACATTGTCATACTGATAACACCTTGGCTTCCCACCTCCGTCGGCATGACTTACACCGTCGGAGCAACATCTCAAACCTATGCCGATACCTGTCATCATGCCGATGCTTACCTCTGCATTCCTCTATTGGTGAGACCAACACTATCGGCCAAACCAAAAGCTCCCTAGCTGATAGACCGAATTCTCACCGATGACCACTCCATACTTGCATGTCACCAAGACATAGAACATCGTCACCCCGACATGCCGAACATTAACTTCACTGTTGGTCAGACCTCCAACCATCAGAGCAACAAGAAACCCCTCTGCCAATGATGTCGATCACTCTGATAACCTTCAAAACCCTTGTCGGTGAGACCCACACCAATGACACCTCATCGGCCAAACCTCTCACTATCGGCCCAACTCAAAAAACTTAGGCCGAGACCAAAATCATAAAGCTTTGAACCATTGAACCTTTGAACCTTTGAGAAAAGGGTTCAAGCGGATGGTTCAATGCGGTGGTTCGACCATACCGATTGGATCATATAGATGACCAAAGGATTCACTTATAGAAAATATGGAACCTAAGCCCATGAATCATTGAACCATTGAACCTTTGAGAAAAGGGTTCAAGTTCAAATCGAAAGTTTGAAGACACAATCGGAACACTCAAGAAAACTTTTGCCGATATGCCAAGCTCTTGCCGATGGACAAGAAGACTTAGGGTTTAGATGAAGAAACCCTCCAACATGCAAGATCAAACTCCAGGCCAAAATGGGTACCGACATGGAAGAAGATGAAGCAGAAGCTACTCAACTAGAAGCCCTTACTGCAAAAAGACTGCCAAGAGGATCAGTAAGTATGAAGGAAAATTGCCCTTCAAATGTTTCAACTACAATAAGATTGGTCATTTTGCCTCAAGTTGTCTGGAAAGATTTTCAAGAGCAAATCCAAATAGATCAAGATTCCAAAAGAAATGTTACTATGTTCATGAAGATGATGATGAAGGAGTAACAAATGATGAATCAGAGACTGGAAACAAATTTGGAAGTGATTGGGTGTTTATTGCCATTAAGGAAGAAGATCCAATGCCTTCTGAATCTGTCAATCATAAAATGGTAGAAAGAGCTCTGGCTGCCCAAGTTGGAGAAAATGATGATTGGATCATTAACAATGGATGCTCCCACCATATGACAGGTAACAAAAATAAGTTCATAGATTTGGAAAGATATGAAGGAGGAGTGGTAAAATTTGGTGATAATTCTATTGGCAAGATCAGAGATAAAAGAACTATTTTTTTTCATGAAAAGAACAAAACCAGTAATGTATTGTATGTTGAAGGTCTAAAGCACAATCTTCTTAGTCTTGGACAGTTGGTGGACAAAGGCAATGACCTCTGATTCAAAAATGGAAAATGTAAGATCTTTGAAAGTTCTAGAACAAAGATTACATCCAGTACTCAAACAAAAGGTAATATCTTCCACTTGGTTGGTACTAGTAACAGCTATTTATTTGTTCAAATTGATCAGAGTTGGTTGTAGCATACGAGAATGTGTCATGTGAATTTTGATAATATCATCAAGATAAGCAACACTCAGGTTGTAAGAGATCTTCCAAGATTGGTGAAACCTACTAATAGTTTGTGCAAAGAATCTTAGTTGGGCAAGCAGAGTAGAGTCACATTCAAAAGTAAGGAATAGTCTTCTACTAGACTGTTGGACTTGGTACATATTGATCTATGTGGTCTGGCAAGAATCAGGAGATTGCAATGTGATAGATACTTCATGTTACTAATTGATGACCACTCCCAGATGATGTGGGTGATTTTTCTAAAAGAGAAATCTGAGGCTCTTGAGAAATTCAAAATATTCAAGGCTATGGTAGAGAATGAAACTAGATTAAACATAAAATGTTTGAGGTCTGAGAGAGGTGGAGAATTCACATTTAGCGAGTTCATAGAATTCTGTGAGAAACATGGGATAAAAAGATAGTTGTCAACTCCAAGGACTCCATAGCAGAATACAGTAGTGGAGAGAAAGAATCAGACCATCCAAGAAGCATCTAGAACCATGATGATGGAAGGAAATGTTCCTCAGATCTACTGGAGAGAAGCTGTAAGCACTATAGTCTATACTCTTAATCAAGTACAAATTAGAAGCAATACTGGTAAGACCCCTTATGAGCTCTGGTTTGGCATCACTCCAACTATGAAGTATTTCAGAGTCTTTGGTAGAAAATGTTATATTAAAAGAGATGAAGACCTTGGCAAATTTGATGCGAGAAGTGATGAAAGAATATTCTTGGGTTATTCTACTCAAAGCAAAGCATACCGGTGTTATAACAAGAGATTGAGAAAGATTATAGAAAGTACAAATGTGAAGGTTGATGAAGGTATTGAAAAACCCTCAACATTTTATGAATATGATGAAGATGATCAAAATGATGTTTTGATCCAAGAAGTCCAAGCCCCTTTTGAAATTTAGATCCAGACTGATCCAAAGAATCAGGAAGAAGAGATAAGTTTGAATGAACCTATTCAAGAAATAGAAGTGCAAGAAAGTCCCAAAATTCCTAGGTATGTAAGACTGAATCACTCTAAAGATTAGATCATAGGTGATAAAAGTAAAGGTGTTCAAACAAGAAGAAAGATTGCTCAAGACTCAGAAGAGTATTGTCTGATTTCAAAGATTGAACCTATCGGTAATCATTTATGTTTAGGGTTTTAAGCAGGAGCCACTAGTGGTGCTTGCATAAGCAATTAGGTTTTAAGCATTTAAATATGCAGGTCCCTTCCCAAGAATCCAAAAATTCCAACACTTTCAACCCCTGCAGTTGTAAAAAATGCAAAAAATCAATTAAGGTGCAGGTGTTTTTGTATATACATGGGTGTTTGTATATACATGCAGGCAAATGCGCATTGGTAGGTCAGAAAACTCTATCGCCCTTTGAAAAAATTAGTTAGATGCATTTCTGAATGCATATCAGGCTTAGAATGTGCATATACAAAGGGGAAATCTTTCGTAGATTCTTGGGAATATTCCCTCTTTGTATATCGGGTTGCATATAGATATGCATTGAAAAATATACAAGGGCGTAGATGCATTTGCTATAGTGGTGAGGGGGAGATACATGTGGCGGGGTCCGCAGACATGCAAAGATCTTTGTATCTCTGACATACAAGGTAAAATATGCATTCCTCGCATATTCTCTAAGGATTCCCTGTTTGTATGTTAGGAGGGTTTATATGTTTGACTTTGTATTTTCAACATACAAACAAAATATACATTCAAAAATGTGTAAAGGAATGATGTACAAGGGCCAATATACAAGTGGTGGGGCCCGCGGACAAGACATACGAAGGCGAATGTATGTGAAGTATACATTTGAAATATACAAAATAAAGGTATACATTCTGGACCCAAAGGAAAAGTCAAAGTTGGCAGATAAAGCAATGGCATCTGCGGCATGTATTTTAGGTGCTTGTATATGTGTCAATATACAAAAGTTAAGTACAAGCCGAATTTCAAAGTGACTTCAGCATGCTTCATGAAAATTTGAAATCCACGCCTTGTATATATATAAGGTGAATGTATGTGTGGTACAGGGGCACCCCTTCAACTGGATCAATATACACAAGAGGGAGAGGAAGAACACTAATATAGTTTTTGACATTTTATGTTACCTTACAGCATCTTCAAAAATGTAACATTCTCTATTAGCATTTCATGTTGGTAAACTCCAAACTTGACATTTATTGACAGTTTGGATTAAGGGAAAGATAATCAAGGTGTCTTAGCTTTAAGAGTTTTGTTATCTTATGCAAAACAGATGTCATTTGTAATAGATTAAGGGTTTCCACCTATAATTTTGAAAAGATCAAATCCCAGAAACAGAGGAGAATGTCAGTCCCTTGCATTGGGAAAGATAAAAAGGGGAAAACCTTTTGTAGAGGGGACAGGGATAGTTTTTTGGGTCTGGTCTCTGAATAGTCAAATGTAATTCTGAACATCAAGAAAGAATAGAAGTTCTGCAATTTGTTGTTTTTCCTTCCAGATTCTGAATACTGTGTAAATATCCAGTGTAGATACTCTGTGTAGAAATTTATTCTGTGTAGGGTCTGTATAGAATATAGTTTTGTGTCTCTGTGGTCGAATTGAGTGGATAAATCCATTCCACTAGCAAATTTTTGGGGAAATCAGTGGAATGGACTTGTAGATTAATTCCCCAACTTTGTTTATTTGTTCTAGGTATGGAAGGTTAGGAATTGTAGAACCACTTCAAGCAATCTCTCAGTGTCTCTAGTTGTTGTAATTTCCATTGGTGTATATCTCTAGTGTATATTAATTGAATGTTTTGCTATTACATGGTGGGTAAACACCAGTTGTGAATACTTGTCACCTGTATGAAGTAATCTTTCTGTAGGTATTCTGTATTCAGCCCATTGGCGAGAGTCAGGGCATCGGCCAAGAGGAAGTGTGCTGGTCTGATGGTAGTAAGTATCACCGATGACGATATGCACTAAGTCCATCGGGGTGAAGCATAGCATCGGTGAAAGTTCTTCAAGTTAAAACGATAGTAGAAGTCTGGCCGAAAGGGGTTGGTGTAGGTGTTTCGATGTGACATAAGACATCGGGCTGAGAAATTATTCATGGGCCGATAGTAGGAGGTCACACTGATCGGGGTGACAAATATGGGAGTCTTGCCGATGGAGTAGCTGGTGATAAGTGTTCGGCATGACATTCAGTATCGATGAACGCTGAAGAAAGGTGGGCCGATAGTTATTGTCTTGCCGATAGGCAAGAGGAGAACTACTTTAGTGAGACAAAAGGAAACGTCTTGCTAATAGCAAGGGAAGAGTGTATTTACAGTCTCTGTTGAACCTCGGCATTGAACCTCAGCATTGAACCTCGCCGTTGAACCTTTAGATTGAACCTAGCCGTTGAACCATCAGATTGAACCTAGCCGTTGAACCATCAGGTTGAACCTAGCCATTGAACCATTGGATTGAACCAGTTCATTGGTTCAATGCCGACGGTTATGTGTTAGACTCATCGGTGTGAGGTGAAGGCGTCAGCAGGAGTTTCAAAGAATTCACTTATAGGCGATGTCATGCCGATACGCAAATCTAACGAAGACTTCATCGGTGTGACCTGGGCATCAGAGTGAGTTGCATTGTGATGTGCTGATAGTCATTGTCAGCCTGATAAGGGTATATCAGTGAGACATTATGTTTTATCTTGCTGATGGAGTATTTTTGGAGGCCGCTCATCAGAATGACTAAACAGGTCATTGAAAGAGTTTTGAGCTTGACCGACGGGGTAGTGTCTTGCCGATAGGCCAGAGTGTGTATTTTTCAGTGTGACATTCAACTCGTCTTGCTGACATATTCTCAATTTGCTGTCTTGTGGGCTCCAAAGGGTCTGTGACCGGGTTCATTACATTTTTTCTAGGCTATAGTCTGCATCAAGTGGTATCAGAGCTAGAGAGCTCTGGGAAAGGTTAGTGTGAAAATTTCATTTCCGAACTTATTTGTTCCATCTAGTAGTAGAAGGAGAAAGCAAAATGTTGGAAGGAGAAGCCTCAGACACTCTTCTAGCAAAAATGACCAATGCTAAATTGACAGCCTTGGTGAAGAAGCAAATCGCAGAGAGTAGAGCTGATAGAGCTCAGAATCAGGAATTCAAGGAAGAACTAGAGAAGCTGAGGGAAAGAGTGGAGAGAGGGGAAGAAAACTCTGGTGAATGAGAAGATGGGGATGAAGAGGAGACCCCAGAGCAGGAAGAACTAGAGGTTCCTGCAGACCAGAGACCCTTGCTCAATGCCCTCAAGTCCATGGAAAGAAGGACCATGGATGTGAAAATAGACCTGCCAGTGTTTGCAAGAAAAATGGAACCTAATTCAGTAATGGAGTGGATAGACTGCTTGAATAGTTTCTTTGAGACAGAAGAGATACCAGAACACCAATGAGTGAAGATGGCTCAGTCCAAAATGAAAGGAGCTACACTGACTTGGTGGAATTTCATCCAAGATGACAGGGTGAAAGAGGGAAAGAACAGAGTTACAACGTGGAAGAGAATGATGGTATTGGTGAAAGAGGCCTATGTTCCATTGGAATACAATATACAATTACATAAGAGAAAACATAATTTTAAGTAGAAGGAGCTAGATGTCAGCTCATACACAGAAGAATTCATGAAGTTGTGTGTAAAAACAAAGGTAAGGGAAGATGAGGAAGAGAAGGTAGCAAGATACCTCAATGGATTGAGACTTAACATCCAGGAAGACTTAAATCTACATAATCCAGATACAGTTCAAAAGTGCTATCAGTTAGCACTCAAAGTGGAAGAAAAACTAAAGAGAAGGCATGAGCAAAATCATAGAGGTAGGGGAAGACAGTAGAGAGGAGGAAGAGGTCCTTTTAGAGGCAGATGATTTGGATACCAGAGTGAATCCAACCAAGAGACCAGCAGAGGAGATAACAGTCAGAACCAAGGAGGAAGCTACAATCCAAGGGGAAACTTCAGGGGCAGAAGACCACCTTTTAGAGGAAGATCTCAGGGCAGAGGACCTATCAAATGTTACAATTGCAACCAAGAAGGCCATATAGCCAGCAGATGTCCAGCAAAGGCAACAAGTTCAATAGGAGAAAAGAGGATCAATCTGATCCAAGAACCTGATTATTAGAGTGTAGTAAGCTCAAGCACTAATCCAAGTGTGAATGCTCCTAGCAGTTATGGGTATCTTGAGAATGGAGAATCTTTGATGATTAGGAGAGTAATGACCACCATGAAAGTTCCTGGAAAAGAACCTCCACAAAGGAAGTCTCTCTTCAGAACTACTTGCAAGGCAGGAGGAAAGGTATGCAAAGTTCTGATTGACTCTGGATCTACTGAAAATTTTGTATCCATTGAGATGGTAGAAAAACTTATGCTTAGGAGACTGTCACATCCTTGCCCTTATAAAATTTCATGGCTTACCCAAGGTCAGCAAACAGTTGTAGAAGAACAGGCTTGGGTAGAATTTCAAATTGGCCCATACAAGGATAGGTTATTGTTTGACATTGGCAAGATGGATGCTTGCCATCTCCTGTTTGGAAGACCATGGTAGTATGATTTAAAAACATACCATGAAGGAGTTAGGAACACCTATTCCATCACCAAGAATGGTAAGGTTATAGAATTGATACCATTAATGGAGACGGAGGTGGAGACAAAAGGAAAAGGGGTTAAAGTGATGATGGTAGAAGGAAGACAATTCATGAAAGAGATAAGAGAAGGAGCAGATACATATGCTCTAATTCCTTGCCTAAAGGTAAACAAGGAACAGCAGAAAGAAGTCAAGGGAGAAAAGAAACAAAAATTCATAGACCCAGCTGTCCAAGAGCTATTAGACAAGTACAAAGGCATTAGTTCTGATGGGATGCCAAGTTCCCTACCACCTATAAGAGACATCAGCCATTGTATAGATCTGATCCCAGGATCTACACTTCCAAACAAAGCAGCATATAAACTCACTCCAGATCAGAATACAGAGGTAGCAAGACAAATTGAAGAGTTGTTGAAGACAAGCCTAATTGGCAAAAGTTTAAGCCCATGTGCAGTACCGGCTGTACTAGCACCAAAGAAGGAAGGCACTTGGAGACTTTACACTGATTCAAGGGCTATCAACAAGATAACAATCAGGTACAAGTTTCCAATCCCTAGGATAGAAGATTTACTTGATTGTTTAGGAGGTGCTAAATACTTCACCAAAATAGATTTAAAGAGTGGTTATCATCAGATTAGGATTAGACCTGGTGATGAGTGAAAAACTACATTCAAGACAAATGAGGGGTTATATGAGTGGAAGGTCATGCCTTTTGGTTTATCCAACACTCCTAGTACCTTTATGAGATTGATGAATGAGGTCTTGAGAGAGTTCATAGGTAAATTTGTCATAGTATATCTAGATGACATCCTGATTTTCAGCAATCTGAGGGAAGAACACCTCATCCATATAGACTTGGTTCTCAAAAGGTTGCATGAAGAGCAGCTAATGA
Source organism: Cunninghamia lanceolata (assembly GCA_027924645.1). Classification (NCBI taxonomy): domain Eukaryota; kingdom Viridiplantae; phylum Streptophyta; class Pinopsida; order Cupressales; family Cupressaceae; genus Cunninghamia; species Cunninghamia lanceolata. Next base: position 6,868,441 of record BSBN01001807.1, read on the forward strand.
TAAATTTAGCAAAGTGTCTGTTTATGCAGGAAGAAATCATCTACTTAGGATTTGTTATCTCACATAACAAATTGAGAATGGATCCAGAAAAGGTAAATGCCATATTGTCTTGGCCAACACCCAAAACAATGAATGATGTTAGAAGTTTCCATGGATTAGCAACCTTTTATAGGAAGTTTATAAAGGGATTTAGTCATATCTGTGCACCCATGCTTGACACTATAAATGGAGGACAGAAGTGCAAGTTTACATGGACAAAGGAGGCAGATAATTCTTTTGAAACATTAAAAAAGAAGATGGCAGAACAACCAGTTCTTGCATTTCCTGATTTCAGCAAGATTTTTCAAGTAGAATGTGATGCAAGTCATATTGCCATTGGAGTAGTACTCAGCCAAGAAGGTAGGCCTATTGCATTCTTCAGTGAGAAATTAAATGATGCCAAGAAGAGATACTCATCCTATGATTTGGAGATGTATGCTATAGTCCAGTCACTTAAGAAATGGAGGCATTACTTGATGCCCAAAGAATTCATAGTGTTCACAGATAATCAGGCCCTCAGTTTCTTAAATAGTCAAGAGAAACTGAACCATAGACACATGAAATGGGTGGAAACTTTGCAAGCTTTCACTTTCACACTCAAGCACAAGAAAGGAGTTAAGAACAAAGTAGCAGATGCTTTGAGCAGGAGAGTTCTGACCATAAATCATATCCAATTGGAGAGTGTTGGTATTGATTCGTTGAAGACAATGTATGCAGATGATGAAGACTTTGGAGAGGTCTATAAGGTATGTACTTCTTTTGGAGACAAATATCATGTTGAGTTCTCTAAATTTCTAACCCAAGATGGATTACTTTTCAAAGGTGGACAACTATGTATTCCTAGATGTTCTATGAGACTGAATATTATTCAGGAAAAACATTGTGGGGCTCTGTCAGGACATTTTGGTCTTGATAAAACTCTTGATCTGGTAAAAAGACATTACCATTGGCCTAAGTTACAGTCAGATGTGAGAAAATTTGTGGAAGCATGTGTAATATGTCAGAAAGCCAAAGGAAGATCCACAAATGCAGGTTTGTATCAACCATTACCCATTCCTTCTAGGCCATGGGAGAGCTTAAGCATGGATTTTGTACTAGGTTTGCCTAGGACAAGGAAAGGATATGATAGTGTTTTTGTGGTAGTAGACAGATTCAGTAAAATGGCACTTTTCTTGCCATGTAAAACCACTTGTGATGCTTCATATGTCGCTGATTTGTTTTTAAAAGAAATAGTGAGAATGCATGGTTTACCATTGAACATAGTATCAGACAAAGATGTGAAGTTTATTGGCCACTTCTGGAGAACTCTTTGGAAAAAGCTGGGAACAAATTTGTCTTTCTCATCAGCCTACCATCCTCAAACAGATGGGTAGACTGAAGTTGTTAACCATTCATTAGGTAACGTACTCAGGTGTTTAACCAGATAGCATGGAGAAAAATGGGATAATATCCTCCCACAAGTAGAATTTTCTTACAATGACACCATCAATAGGAGTACAGGAAAGTCACCTTTTCAGATAGTGTATGGACTTCATCCCAAGGGTATTCTAGAGCTGAGAGATCTACCTGTAGGAGAACCTATTAGTGTAGATGGTGAAACTTTTGCTTCAGCTATTAAAGAAGTACATGATCAGGTCAAGCACCAACTCCAACAGGCTATAACGAAGTACAAAACATATGCTGACCAAAAGAAAAGAGATCTACAATTTGAAATTGGAGATTTGGTCTAGGTAAATCTAAAGAAGGAGAGGCTCCCCAAAGGTAAGTATACCAAGTTAATGCAGAGGAAGATTGGACCATGTTAAATTTTAAAGAAGTGTGGACAGAATGCATATGAGATCCAACTTCCTCCTGATCTTGGATTGTCCCCAATTTTCAATGTCTGTGATTTGACTCCATACAAACCAAATGCAGATGTAGAACTAGAACCATTGCAGGCAGCAGCTGATGGCATTCCAAAGCATGATCCACCAAAGTTGAACCACATCTTAGACTCACGAGTGCTCAAGAAGACCAGAAACAAAGAATACTTGGAGTATTTGGTGGCCTAGCAAGGACAACCAGATTCAGAGCCAGTTTCGATGACTACTGACCAGATTTCAAAGCATGGTACAAACCTCCAAACTCTGATCTCAAAGGGGCTTGAGATCTCTTCTCTCGGGGAGTATGGTGCAGGGGCACCCCTTCAACTGGATCAATATACACAAGAGAGAGAGGAAGAAGACTAATATAGTTTTTGACATTTTATGTTACCTTATAGCATCTTCAAAAATGTAACATTCTCTATTAGCATTTCATGTTGGTAAACTCCAAACTTGACATTTATTGATAGTTTGGATTAATAGAAAGATAATCAAGATGTCTTAGCTTTAAGAGTTTTGCTATCTTATGCAAAATAGATGTCATTTGTAATAGATTAAGGGTTTCCACCTATAATTTTGAAAAGATCAAATCCCAGAAACAGAGGAGAATGTCAGTCCCTCGCATTGGGAAAGATAAAAAGGGGAAAACCTTTTGTAGAGGGGATGGGGATAGTTTTTTGGGTCTGGTCTCTGAATAGTCAAATGTAATTCTAAACATCAAGAAAGAATAGAAGTTCTGCAATTTGTTGCTTTTCCTTTCAGATTCTGAATACTATGTAAATATCCAGTGTAGATACTCTGTGTAGAAATTTCTTCTGTGTAGGGTCTGTATAGAATATACTTTTGTGTCTCTGTGGTCGAACTGAGTGGATAAATCCATTCCACTGGCAGATTTTTGGGGAAATCAGTGGAATGGACTTGTAAATTAATTCCCCAACTTTGTTTATTCATTCTAGGTATGGAAGGTTAGGAATTGCAGAACCACTTCAAGTAATCTCTCAGTGTCTCTAGTTGTTGCAATTTCCATTGGTGTATATGTCCAGTGTATATTAATTGAATGTTTTGCTGTTACATGGTGGGAAAACACCAGTTGTGAATACCCGTCACCTGTATGAAGGAATCTTTCTGTAGGTATTCAGTATTCGGCCCATCAGCAAGAGTCAGGGCATTGGCCAAGAGGAAGTGTACTAGTCCGATGGTAGTAAGTCTCACTAACGACGGTATGCACTAAGTCCATCAGGGTGAAGCATAGCATCGGTGAAAGTTCTTCAAGTTAAAATGACAGTAGAAGTCTGGTCGAAAGAGGTTGGTGTAGGTGTTTCGGTGTGACATAAGAGATCGGGTTGAGAAATTGTTCGTGGGCCAATAGTAAGAGGTCACACTGATCGGGGTGACAAACATGGGAGTCTCACCGATGGAGTAGCTGGTGATAAGTGTTCGGCGTGACATTCAGTATCAGTGAATGCTGAAGAAAGGTGGGCTGATAGTTATTGTCTTGCTAATAGGCAAGAGGAGAACTACTTCAGTGAGACAAAAGGAAACGTCTCGCTGATAGCAAGGGAAGAGTGTATTTACAGTCTCTGTTGAACCTTAGCATTGAACCTCGGCATTGAACCTCACCATTGAACCTTCAGATTGAACCTAGGCATTGAACCTAGCCGTTGAACCATTAGATTGAACCTAGCCGTTGAACCATCGGATTGGACCGGTTCATCGGTTCAATGCTGACGGTTATGTGTTAGACTCATCGGTGTGAGGTGAAGGCATCGGCAGGAGTTTCAAAGAATTCACCGATAGGTGATGTTATGCCGATAGGTAAATCTAACGAAGACTTCATCGGTGTGACCTGGGCATCAGAGTGAGTTGCATTGTGATGTGCCGATAGTCATTGTCAGCTCGATAAGGGTATATCGGTGAGACATTATGTTTTATCTTGCCGATGGAGTATTTTCGGAGGCCACTCATCAGAATGACTAAACAGGTCGGTGAAAGAGTTTTGAGCTTGACCGATGGGGTAGTGTCTTGCCGATAGGCCAGAGTGTGTATTTTTCAGTGTGACATTCAACTGGTCTTGCCAATATATTCTTAATTTGCTGTCTTGTGGGCTCCAAAGGGTCTGTGACTAGGTTCATTATGTTTTTTCTGGGCTGTACTCTGCATCAATGTGCACATATACAAAGCGATAGATGCAAGAAGGAAGATGCAAGGTGGACCCGATTCAAAATTCCAATTTATTCTATAATAGTTTGGGGTCTGCCTTGTATATTGAACTGATGCATGTATATGCATTTTGCATATACAAAGGGTTTTTGGAAGGAGAATAGTGGCGATTGTATATGCATTTGAGCATGCATATACGAGGGTGAAAAGGCAAAATACAAAAGCAAAAAGTCAGCGATAGGAACATGGAGTGCCTATGTGGTACGTAATCATTGGTTGGTGACTTTTCATTATTTTCTGAGAACCGTTGATCCTGGTGATGGATAAGATCAATGGTTGTGTTTTGAACCCACAGTGAAGGTTTTTTCCTAAGCATATGCAGACTTGTTTTGAGCGGGAAAACTTTAGATGTGTTCGTTGCTGCATCTTCAAGGGCCTGCAGGTAGTTGAGGCATTGAGGACAGATTTGTAGAGGATGGATGATGGAAAGGATGGGTCAACCATCTAATTGAAGATGGAAGTCCTTGAGCAGTGGTGTAGATCCTGATTCCACCTGCTCATTCTTCTTTGTCTTTCTGCAGCATTGAATATTTTTGGGTGCCATTCCTCATGCATTGAATCTGGCAAATTTTTGTTTTGCCTTGTAATTAATTTTGTTGGATGTATAGTTTGGCTATATGAGGGGCAAACTGTGTCATTCATTTGTGGTTGAAGACTTGGGCAATTTTTTGTGTGAATAACGAAAAATAGAGCATTTTCCTGGCTGTCGTATCTCTGTGGAGTTTATGAGTTGCACCTTGAATGTACATTGCATACATTTTCAGTTTCAGTGTTGTTTTATATGAAAAATGCTTATGGCATGTGTCTAGCTGTCCCTCTCCACTTGTTACATGCATTTCTTCTTTTGAATTTGGTTGCTAAGGGTTCCTCAAATTCTAGAATACAAATTTATGTATTGCATGCTTAATCTTTAGACTTCCATTCAAGGAGTGGATTAAATTGTTTTAGGTTGAGTATGGAGGAGATTGTATGTCAACTGGGATATCTGTAAGTAGAGGCAATTAAATACCCATTCTTGGGTGATGTTTGAAAGGCAAGCGTCAATCTAACCCCTTGAAACTTGAATCCAAAATGCAATCCATTCTTGTGTATATGTCTAGTTGACTCCTTGCCATGAGATAGGCACCAGTCTGCTTCTAGATTAGTAGTTATGATCCAAAGCCCCTGTCTTGCATCCAAACCATCAAATTTGAACCATCCAAAACCCGTTAGTTGTAGGAGCAGGATTAGGAGCCCCTACATACTCTCATCCATAACTAGACACATATGCCCAAGAATGTTGCTAACCTTGTGATTTGTCACACAAATCTTGGTCCACACATGAGAGTATTTTGCCTATTATCACAAATCTAAATCTTTCTGTCATAGGGCAAGTCAATGTTACATCTTTAGCAAATAGGGACACCCCCATTAGTGTGGCAGAACCAAAAGTGAAGGGGAGGCAGCTCACGTAACCTCCTGTATTCATTGGCCGAATCTACCTGTGCATTGGAACTAGCAAACCCACTGCTGATTCAGAAATAAATACCAACAGAACTAAAGACAACGAATGAAGCATGTAATGATGAAAGCTGGACTAAAGCAATGGAGGAAGAGCTGATGCAAATTTAGAAAAATCACACTTGGGATCTTGTTCCTAGACCTAGAAACAAGAATATGATTGGAACCAAATGCGTCTTCTAGAATAAGCTAAATGAAGATGGTGAAGTAGTCAGAAATAAAGCCATATTGGTCTGCAAGGGTTATTCTCAAGTAGGAGTTGATTTTGAAGAAACTTTTTCTCCAGTGGCAAGAATTGAAGCAGTCAAATTATTTCTTGCCTTTTCTACCTTCAAGGACTTCAAAGTATATCAGATGGATGTCAAGTCTGCCTTCCTGAATGGTGACTTGGAAGAAGAAGTTTACATTGAGAAAACAGATGGATTTCAATTGTCTGATCATGGTGATATGGTCTACAAGTTGACTAAAGCAATGTATGGACTCAAACAAGCCCCAAGAGCCTGGTATGAAAGACTGGATAAGCATCTTTTGAAGATTGGTTTCAACAAAGGTACTACTGACAGTAATTTGTACTTCAAAATTGATCATGAAAATATCTTAATTGTTGAAGTGTTTGTTGATGACATCATTTTTGGAGGAAGAGATAGTATGTGCAAAACTTTTTCAAATCAAATGAAAAGTGAATTTGAGATGTCCATGTTTGGGGAAATAAATTTCTTCTTGGATCTGCAAATCATTCAAACAAAGAAAGGAATCTTCATTTCAAAGACCAAATATGTGAAAGAATTGTTGAAGAAATTTGGGATGGAAGACTCAAAACCAATGAGTACTCCCATGGCAAATGGATGTAAATTGAGCAAAGATGATGAATCTCCTAAGGTTGATAAAAAAAAGTACAAGTAAATGTTTGGATGACTACTGTATCTTACTCAAACTAGACCTGACATTATGAATGTTGTTGGTCTTGTTGCTAGATTCCAAGCTGATCCTAGAGAATCTCATGTCATGGCAATCAAAAGGATTCTTAGATATCTAAAAGGGATAGTTGAGTATGGTTTATGGTATCCTAGAGATCATGATTTCTCTCTTCATGCATATACAGATGTGGATGACCGGAAGAGTACCAGTGGTGGAGCATTCTTTCTAGGGAAAAGATTGATTTCTTGGCTGAGCAAGAAACAAGAGGCAATATCTCTGTCCACTATAGAAGAAGAATATATTGCAGCAATAGGTAGTTGCACTCAAGTATTGTGGATGAAGCAAATGCTAAGAGACATCAGAGTGGAGTATGAGGACCCTATCACAATCTTTTGTGACAATTCAAGTGCAATAAATATATCAAAAAATTTGGTGTTGCATTCAAAGACAAAACATATATCCATCAAGTTTCACTTTTTGAGAGAACAAGTGAACAAGAATGAAGTTGGATTGGAGTTTGTGCCTTCCAAGGGTCAGATTGCAAATATTTTTACTAAACCTCTACCTAAGGACTCTTTTGAGTATCTCAGGGAGAAGTTAGGGGTTATTACCCCTTCAGTTCTGAATTAAGGTGTACTAATGTGCATCAGTCTAATGGATCTCATAGTCATATCTTGTGGTCCAGATTGATGATGGGAAGCTGATACTCAGGGGGAGTAGCTAGTATGATTCTGAAGTGATGCAAGATTGTGCCCTTTGCCATTGATGTCAAAGGGGGAAAGAAGACATGTGAAAAAAAAAAGTGGTTGTTGATCAAAGGGGGACCAATAAAGGAAGAGAAGACATGTGAATGGTTATTGCTGATAAGGGGAGTTATGTCAGTTAGTAAGGAGAAGCTCTTATCTTGATGGTCAGAACAGTTTTTGACATCATATGTTGCCATCAATGAAAAAGGGGGAGATTGTTGCAAGTATGGGCCTAATCGGTGTTGTCATTGATGTCAACATACTCCTGTTGCATTTATGATAAGGATTGGATGAGTTGTATGCTGAGGATATTGAGAAAATTAGTCCTATCAGGAATAGAGAAGAATAGTGAATATAGTAAGGTAATGATCCCAACTAAGATGAAGATTAGAGGATATGCATCAAAGGGTTTGTAGATATGTGTCTTAAGATGATCCAATAAATATTTGAGAGGTCCGCATGAAGATCTGAACAAGTTATGGCCACTTGAGTAAAATTGGTTCTAGCAGATGTTTAGAGGTGACAGAATGACACAGATAGGTTCGGTGAGATCCAAAAATGCAATATCTTGTTCTATGGATTTGGTGGAGTGTTTAGGAAGTCAATGTGAATTGACAACTCAATTGGTTCATAGTCTGGAGGTCCGTAAGCATCTATTCCAATATGACAGTGATGACAAACTATGTTCTTGAGGTTCTAGGTGAAGGAGAGAAAGATTTTAGTAAGCAGAAGTAGTGTGGATGTTCTTGGTGATTCAGAAAAGTTTGTGGAAGTCTTTCGATTGTTTCTAGTTTGTGTTGGTGGTCCGCATTGAAGATTGAGTTCGTAATTGGAAAATTATTTCTGGAAGATGATGTTCTTCCAAAGTCTGGCCTACGGGATGAGTTACACATCCTGCGGATGATTTTGAAGATGTTTTGTGAAGCATGGCATGTTCCTAAAAGAAGATTGAAGTCCCAAATCTATGTGGCCAACAGTGTGATGATCCACATGAAGTCTTTTGTAATTAGTCAAGTTATTGTTGGATCTAGGGCATACAACTGAGAGGGGGGGGTGAATCAGTTGTATAAAACTTCTTCTTCTTTTAAACACTTGATTCTTTGTTGTTAGTTAGCAGCATATCAAATAATCATCCATGGAAGCAAAATACATAAACACAAGAGCATATAAGCATCAACACATTGAACACCAAGATTTTGACGTGGAAAACCCGGTTAAGGGAAAAACCACGGGGTGATTAACCCAAGAATTATTCTCTATTAAAAGAATAAAGAAAAATGAATGGCACATGCCAATAAGGGCTCACTGCCCGAGCACACTGCTCACAAAGAGGCCCACTGCCTACAAGGAGACACACTGTCTACTAAGTGATAAAAATCACAATCTTGAACTGGAGAATGACATCTCTACCATGTCCGGATCAGTTCCAATTAAGCCCAACAATCTCTGCTCTGCCTTTCGCACGTTTCTTCGCTATGCCACACTCATCCACACACCACACTTTGAAATGAACTCACAAACCATTATTTATACAAGACATTGACTTAGGAACAAACATCTAAGTCGGCAAACAACCATAGGAGTATCCGCAAGATGAATAACACATCCGGTCGGCCATCACAAGAACATTCGCAGGATGAACAACTCATCCGGTCGGCTAAACAGAGCAAGAACTTCATCTGGAAGAATAACTTCAATTCCAGGCTCTACCATCAATGCGGACCAACAACACAACCTAAACATGATCCAAGAACCTTCACAAGCCTGTCTGAATGTCCGGATACATCCGCACTTCCTCTACTTACTGGGATCTCTTGTCTTCCTCATCCAGAACTTCAAGAACACAGTCTGTCGCCACTGTCATAATGCAAGAGGTACTTCCGGACCTCCAACTCATACACAAATCAGGATGACACATCACAAGGACATCCCAAACACTCCGTCCAATCCGCAGATTAGGATAATGCAATTCCGGACCTCACCGGACCTTTTTGTGATCCTCTGTCACCTCTGGATACTTGCCGGAACCGGTTCTATACCGACAGCCACAACTCCTTCAGATCTTCATGCGGACCTCTGAAATCTTAACTGAAGCATCTCAAGACTCATATCTACTAACCCTTTAATCCGCATCCTCCGGTTCTCATCTATACAGTACATTTGCCTTCTTCTCATCACTGTTCTTCACTATTCCTGACTGAGGCTAATTTTCTCAATATCCTCAGCACACAGCTCATCAAATCCTTCTTGTCAATGCAATATGAGTATGTTGACATCAATGACAACACTGGCTCACCTCATACTTGCAACAATCTCCCCCTTTGTCATTGATGGCAACATATGATGTGAAAAACCATTAAGACAAGAACTTCAACATTTCATATGTCTTCTCTTCCTTTACTGCTCCCCCTTTGATCATTAACCACTTGTTTTTCACATGTCTTCTCTCCCCCTTTGACATCAATGGCAAAGGGCTCATACTTGCAATTCTCATACATCAGAATCATATCAGCTGCTCCCCCTTAGTTGCAGCTCCCCATTAGTCCGGATCACAAGATGTGACTGTGATAGCCACCAGACTGATGCACATCAGTGCATCTTAGTTCATCATCGGAGGGGCCATGACCCCTAACTTCTCCCAGAGATATTCAAAAGAGTCTTTGGGAAGAGGTTTTGTAAAGATATCTGCAATCTGATCCTTCGAGGGAACATACTCCAATCTGACTTCTTCCTTGTTTACTTGTTCTCTCAAAAAGTGAAATTTAATAGATATGTGCTTAGTCTTAGAATGCAATACCGGATTCTTGGAAATATTAATTGCACTTGAATTATCATAGAAAATTGTGATAGGCTCTTCATATTCAACTTTGATGTCTCTTAGCATCTGCTTCATCCATAAGATTTGAGTGCAACTACCTGCTGCTGCAATGTATTCTGCTTCAGTTGTAGACAGAGATATTGCATCTTGTTTCTTGCTTAGCCAAGAAACCAATCTCTTCCCCAAAAAGAATGCTCCACCACTAGTGCTTTTCCGGTCATCCACATCTCCTGCCCAATCTGCATCTGTGTAAGCATGAAGAGAGAAATCCGGATCTCTAGGGTACCATAGACCATACTCAACTGTTCCTTTTAAGTACCTAAAAATTCTTTTGATTGCCATAACATGAGATTCTCTAGGATCAGCCTGGAATCTTGCCACAAGACCAACAACCTGCATTATATCTGGTCTAGTTTGAGTGAGATACAACAATCCACCAATCATTGATCTATACTTTGTCTGATCTTCCTTTGGAGAATCATCATCTTTGCTTAACTTACATCCGGTTGCCATAGGAGTGTTCATAGGCTTTGAGTCTTCCATACCAAATTTCTTTAACAATTCTTTCACATATTTGGTCTGAGAAATGAAGATCCCTTCTTTTGTTTGAGTAATTTGCAGACCCAAGAAGAAATTCATTTCACCAAGCATAGACATTTCAAACTCACTTTTCATCTAATTTGCAAAAGTTTTGCACATACTATCTCTTCCTCCAAAAATGATATCATCCACAAACACTTCAACAATCAAAATGTTTTCATGATCAATTTTGAAATATAAGTTACTGTCAGCAGTACCTTTGTTGAATCCAATCTGCACAAGATGCTTATCCAACCTTTCATACCATGCTCTTGGGGCTTGCTTCAATCCATACAAAGCTTTCTTTAACTTGCAGACCATATCATCATTATCAGACAATTGAAATCCATCCGGTTGTTCAATGTAGACTTCTTCTTCCAGATCACCATTTAGGAAGGCAGACTTGACATCCATCTGATATACCTTGAAGTCTTTGAAGGCAGCAAATGCAAGAAGTAATCTGACTACTTCAATTCTTGCCACCGGAGCAAAAGTCTCTTCAAAGTCAATTCCTTCTATCTGAGAGTAGCCTTTGCAGACCAATCTAGCTTTGTTTCTGATTACTTCACCAGCTTCATTTAGTTTGTTCCGGAAGACCCACTTGGTTCCAATTACATTCCTGTCTCTAGGTCTGGGAACAAGATCCCAAGTATGATTTTTCTCGATTTGCATCAATTCATCTTCCATTGCTTTGGTCTAGTTTTCATCATTGCAGGCTTCATTTATTGTTTTAGGTTCAATTTTTGAAATCAGGCAGCATTCATCCTGATTTTGAGCAATATTCCTTCTAGTTTGTACACCTTTGCTTCTGTCACCTATGATCTGATCTTCAGAGTGGTTCAGTCTTACATACCTTGGAATTTTGGGAGTATCCTGCACTGCTGCTTCTTGATCAGGCTCATTCAGACCTATCTCTTCTTCCTGATTTACCGGATCAGGCTGACTCTGTCTCACCGGAGAGGATTGAGGTCCTTGAACACTGTCTTGGTCATCTTCATCAAACTCATAAAATCTTGAAGGCTTCTCCATTCCTTCATCAACCTTTACATTGGTGCTTTCTATCATCTTCCTCAATCTCTTATTGTAACACCGGTATGCTTTGCTTTGAGTGGAGTAACCCAAGAAAATTCTTTCATCACTTCTAGCATCAAACTTTCCTAGATCTTCATCTCTTTTAATATAACACTTGCTACCAAATACTCTGAAATATTTCACAGTAGGAGTGATGCCAAACCAGAGTTCATAGGGGGTCTTACCGGTGTTGTTTCTGATTTGAACTCGATTGAGAGTGTAGACTGCGGTGCTGATAGCTTCTTTCCAAAACATTTGAGGAACATTTGCTTCCAACATCATTGTCCTAGCAGCTTCCTGGATGGTCCGGTTCTTTCTCTCAACTACTCCATTCTGCTGTGGAGTCTTAGGAGCAGACAACTGTCTCCTTATACCCTGTTTCTCACAAAAGTCAATGAATTCACCAGATGTAAATTCACCACCTCTATCAGACCTTAGACACTTTAGTTTCAATCCGGTTTGATTCTCCACCATAGCTTTGAAGATTTTGAACTTCTCAAAAGCTTCTGATTTTTCTTTTAGAAAGGTAACCCACATCATCCGGGAATGATCATCAATTAACAACATGAAATATCTATCACCCTGCAGACTCTTGATTCTTGTCGGACCACATAGATCAGTATGTACTAATTCCAACAATCCGGTAGAAGACTGATCTTTGCTTTTGAAAGAGACTCTGCTTTGTTTACCTAACTGACATTCTTTACACACACTGTTTGTAGGTTTCATCAATTTTGGAAGATCTCTCATAGCCTGAGTATTGCTTATCTTGATGATGTTATCAAAATTTACATGACACATTCTTCTATGCCATAACCAACTCTGATCAATTTGGACAAACAAACAACTTTTATTTGAACCAACCAGATGAAAGATATTACCTTTTGTCTGAGTACCGGATGCAATTTCAGTTCCGGAGTTTGTAAAGATTCTGCATTTTCCATTCTTGAACCGGAGATCATAGCCTTTGTCCACTAACTGACCAACACTGAGAAGATTGTGCTTCAATCCTTCAACATACAGTACATTTCCTGTTTTGCTCTTACCATCAAAGGAAATAGTTCCCCTACCTCTGATTCTGCCAGCAGAATTGTCACCAAACTTTACCATTCCTCCTTCATATCTTTCCAAATCTAAGAACTTATTCTTGTCACCAGTCATATGGTGAGAACATCCACTGTCAATAACCCAATCATCCTTTTCTTCCACTTGAGCAGCCAAGGCTTTTTCAACAACTTTGTGATTGACAGATTCAGAGAGTATTCAATCTTCTTCCTTGATGGCTATAAACACCCACTCATTTCTGGATTTGCTTCCTAGTTCTGATTCATCATCTGTTACTCCTTCATTGTCATCTTCTTCATGAACATAATAGCAATTCTTTTGAAACCTTTGTCTGTGAGTATTAGATCTTGCAGATCTCTCCGGACATCTTGAGGCAAAATGACCAATCTTATTGCAGTTGAAACACTTAAAGGGTAGTTTTCCTTCATACTTACCAGATCCTCTTGGCAGTCTCTTTGCAATGAGGGCTTCAAGTTGAGCTGTTTCTGCTTCTTCTTCTTCCATGTCTCTTCTTGCTTGATCATACCATGACATTTTCCTTGATGAGTTTTCACCCGGATCAAATCTCTGTTTGCCTTTCACATAGGCACTGGCTTTGAAAGCAGATTCAGTCTTGGGAGGATCATCTCCAAACTCGGTCATTTCAAATGCAGCTAGTTTGCTAGCCAGTTGTTCTCTTGTGACAGTTGTGTGGGCTCTGAATTCATCAATGGCAGGAACTTTGATTTTGTAGGCAGCAGGAAGGGATCTTAGGATTTTGCAGACAATCTCATTTTCATCTAAAGTTCCACCAGCATTTCTAATTCCACATACCAGCTCATTTACTCTTGGCATAAAGGTAGTGATGTTTTCATCATCTCTCATTTTCAATCTTTCAAATTTCCCTTTCAGACTTTGCAACCTTGCACTTTTGACAAACTCATCTCCTTCATACAGAAGTTCCAGTTTAGTTAGGATCTCATATGCAGTTGGTAGGTCAATGACATTCGAGAGATCTGAGTCTTTCAATGCGCTTAGAAGAGCTTCCTTGGTCCGCAGATTGTTTTCAGCTTCTGTGATTTCATTCAGAGTTGTCGGACCACCTTGTGGGGGTACATATGGTTTTGAAATCATAGCCAAGTATGCTTTTCCCATACATTCCAAGTGGCACTTCATGCGACCTTTCCAAAGAGTGAAGTTGGTTCCATCGAACTTCAGACTATCCTTCTTGTATGACAACATCCTGGATCTCCTCAAGCGGTTAAGCTCCTATCAGAGGAACCTGGCTCTGATACCAATTGTTGGATCTAGGGCATACAACTGAGAGGGGGGGTGAATCAGTTGTATAAAACTTCTTCTTCTTTTAAACACTTGATTCTTTGTTGTTAGTTAGCAGCATATCAAATAATCATCCATGGAAGCAAAATACATAAACACAAGAGCAGATAAGCATCAACACATTGAACAACAAGATTTTGATGTGGAAAACCCGGTTAAGGGAAAAACCACGGGGTGATTAACCCAAGAATTATTCTCTGTTAAAAGAATAAAGAAAAATGAATGGCACATGCCAATAAGGGCTCACTACCCGAGCACACTGCTCACAAAGAGGCCCACTGCCTACAAGGAGACACACTGTCTACTAAGTGATAAAAATCACTGTCTTGAACTGGAGAATGACATCTCTACCATGTCTGGATCAGTTCCAATTAAGCCCAACAATCTCTGCTCTGCCTTTCGCACGTTTCTTCGCTATGCCACACTCATCCACACACCACACTTTGAAATGAACTCACAAACCGTTATTTATACAAGACATCGACTTAGGAACAAACATCTAAGTCGGCAAACAACCATAGGAGTATCCGCAAGATGAATAACACATCCGGTCGGCCATCACAAGAACATTCGCAGGATGAACAACTCATCCGGTCGGCTAAACAGAGCAAGAACTTCATCCGGAAGAATAACTTCAATTCCGGGCTCTACCATCAATGCGGACCAACAACACAACCTAAACATGATCCAAGAACCTTCACAATCCTGTCTGAATGTCCGGATACATCCGCACTTCCTCTACTTACTGGGATCTCTTGTCTTCCTCATCCGGAACTTCAAGAACACAGTCTGTCGCCACTGTCATAATGCAAGAGGTACTTCCGGACCTCCAACTCATACACAAATCAGGATGACACATCACAAGGACATCCCAAACACTCCGTCCAATCCGCAGATTAGGATAATGCAATTCCGGACCTCACCGGACCTTTTTGTGATCCTCTGTCACCTCTGGATACTTACCGGAACCGGTTCTATACCGACAGCCACAACTCCTTCAGATCTTCATGCGGACCTCTGAAATCTTAACTGAAGCATCTCAAGACTCATATCTACTAACCCTTTAATCCGCATCCTCCGGTTCTCATCCTATACAGTACATTTGCCTTCTTCTCATCACTGTTCTTCACTGTTCCTGACTGAGGCTAATTTTCTCAATATCCTCAGCACACAGCTCATCAAATCCTTCTTGTCAATGCAATATGAGTATGTTGACATCAATGACAACACTGGCTCACCTCATACTTGCAACAGTTGTATTTTCTCTATAAAGTGTGCCGACTTGGATGATTATCCCTAAGTCAATGTCTTGTATAAATGAGAAGTTGTGAAGTCATTTCAAAGGTATCTTGGTGGAGATGAGAGTGTGGTAGAGAGCAGAGAAGTGAAAGGCAGAGTAGAAGTATTGAGCTTAAATGGAACTGACTCAAGCATGGTGAAGATGATATTCTTTAGTTCAAGTATGTAATATTTATCATTCTATAGACAGTCTGTCTCCTATAGGTAGTGGGCCTCTTGTGAGTAGTGTGCTCAGGCAGTGAGCCCTAATTGGCATATGCCATTTTGTTCTTCTTCTTCTTTTAATAGAGAATACAATCTTGGGTTAGTCACCCTATAGTTTTTCCCTTAACCAGGTTTTCCACGTTAAAATCTTGGTGTCATATGTGTTAATGTGTTTCTACTCTTGAATTGTTGCATTATGTTTCCATGATTGATTTATTATTATGCTACTGAATTACAAAGAGGATTTAAGTGATAAATAGGAAGAAAGTTTTGGGACAATTGATTCACTCCCCCTCTCAGTTGTCTATCTTAAATATAAAAAAGTGTTCTAAGTTAGGTAAGAACATGGATAAGTATTCTATCATGTGGGCCCACATGAAAAACACTCCTACTTGAAAAATTCTAGGATGTTCATGTGAATGGTGTGTCTTCTTGTCAAAACTTGTGAAATCCAATAGCCAATTTTATCCATTTGAAGTCAAGCCATTGTCTTCTTGCTTGTTTAATCTCTTTCCAAAGAGTTTTCGGAGCCTAAAAGATCAAATTTATACTCAAAATCAAACAACCTTGGCCCTTTGAATATATAAGTAGCAACTTGGGTTCTCTATTTGGCACTATAGGACTCTCTGCTAGCACCTTTTACTTTTCTGTCAGTGCCAAAGTATCTTCTATTAGTGCCTTTAGCTTATCCTTTAGCACATATTGTTCCTCTACTAGCACCTTTGGCTCACCTTTTAGCACCTTTGGTTCACATTTTCAACAATCATCCACTTCATCTGAAGTAATCCATCTTCATCATCCAATCCTAATCCACTTCATCCCTAATCTTAATCCAACTCATCTATCTAATCATCTTTGATCATCCCAATCCATCTTAATCTAAATTCATATCAATCTTAGATCATACCTTCTATCCACTTCATCATTCGAATCATCTATCTTATCTCCTAATTCTCTTACACATCATCCATAGTCATCCTAATCATCCATCCTTATCCATATCATCAAACAATCATCTTATCACTTTCATCCATATCCAACCAAATTCTAATCATATCTACATTATTCTTAATCAACCACATCATCATTCTAACCACTTATCCATATCATCATCCAATCATCTTATCACTTTCATCCTTATCTCACCCATCATATCCTATTCATCCCAATCATCTTACTCATCCATTCTATCTATTTATCATCCTTAATCCAATTCATCATTATCATATTGATCCAATTTCCTTATCCACTTGGTCACAAATCATCCAATCTTAATCTAATACATTTATCCCTCATCCAACATCAATCACCCACCATCCATTATCCATTCCAATCAAAAATTCTAACCCCCAATCCTTAATCAACAAATTATCATTTGAAAATAAAAAATTGGTTAAGCACTTAGTCTCCTTCATACCCTATCAATCTTTCATCCAAAACCCCAAACAAAATCCCTCATCTTTAAAGGATCCTTGCCTTAATCCAAAATCTTCCATTTCCAACCCATCCAATTAAAAATCAAGACCCTAGTTGATCATTATCAACCTTTATCCAATCATGCTTAAGAACATTAGTCTCTCTTAAGTAAGTCATCCAATCGAATCTCATCAATTCCTACTTAAGAACATAAGGCTATCTTAAGTAAAAATTAAGTCAATCCAATCAACTCTCTTGCTTAAGCTCATTAGTCTACCATAAGTATAGAGAATCATCCATCCTTAAAAGAAAATCAAATCATTCTAAGGTCTTGAAATTTGATTCCCAACCTACATCACAATCATCCATTATTCTACATCATCACTTATCTGTCCAATACCATGGATCCTTATAAAGCAAATCAACAATTACAAAGACTCAAACATAACTATGAGGATTTTGATCCTATCACTAAGGAAAAATGTAGAATTATCATTTAAGTAGAAATCAAGTCAATCCAATCAACTCTCTTTCTTATTCTCATTAGTCTACCTTAAGTATAGAGAATCATCCATCCTTCAAAGAAAATCAAATCATTCTAAGGTCTTGAAATTTGATTCCTAACCTACATCACAATCATCCATTATCCTACATCATCACTTATCCATCCAATGCCATGGATCCTTATGAACCAATGAAACAATTACAAAGACTCAGACATACCTATGAGGCTTTTCATCCTATCACTAAGGAAAAATGCAAAAATTTCATTAGTGATATCCCCTTAGCACATTTCATCATTGGAGATTCCCAAGATCCTATCACATACACATCACCATCCTATATGTCATCCCCATCAACTTCATATCAAACTTCATCCCCTTATGTGACCTGTTGGTCATGATGTTAGTCATAAACAAGCATAGAATAAAAGTACACATTAACATTTATTCATCTTGAAAGATATGATGAATTTAGAGAATTCATGATCCCAAGTCTTCGGTGATTAGGTCTTAATCGTCTGACGTTACTCAGAGGTTGATGTGCATTGCTGTTTCCATTTTGGGGCCTTATGTGGAGTTCATCATCATGACATTATTCCTGCAAAGATTCTTTACAGAGAGGTCATTTTATATAGTTGTTTGATCAGATGATATAGAAATACTTAAATATTTGCATGATATTTTCAATTATACATGCTTTATCTTCAAATATGCTAAATATTTGCAATTATCTACGAGATGTCCACATATTTGTATTGTTTGCTCAAGATTATCAATTATATGCAATTATGATAGTAAAATGTTCTGAAATTTAAAAGGAAATTGAAAGAAATGCTTCAAATTAATGTTGAACCTTCAGCTATTGAACCACATGTACATCAAATACAGTCATGAAGAGAAGAAAACCAAACCATATGTTCACCAGGACATTCCACAACTAGATATAGTTGATGCTAACTTCAAAGGAATTGTATGAAAACAACATATGCAAGTAGACATGCACTCCAAGGGACACAGCAAATCACCACATATATCTAGAATTCACACACTGATTACTCAAGATTTACTATGAATTGTAATCAAAACAGTCTTCTCATTCATTAAGTATGCAAAGATATAAATGTATACAACAAGCTTTGAAATGAGCCCTGAATATTTCAGCAGATGGATTTCAATTAAGTTTTGAATATTTCAAATGAGTTATTCCAATACCTTTTATAGAACAAGGTGAGGAATCCATTACAAAAAAGATCTAAGATCTTGATTTACCAATGAACATCTACAGTCAATATTTCTTTTGACTTTGTCAACCATATCAAAAAAGGCACAAGTTGCCAGCTAGCAACTATCTGAAATACTTATTTTCACTAAGTATTAGATGCTGATATTTACTTCATGATGCATCATCATATACTTTATCTGACTCATGTACTCCATCATCAGGTGCATCACTATTTGTCCCTTCATCATCCTGATGATGCCGACCTTGTATATGAGGCTGCATGAAGACCCTGACATTTTCATACAACTGCACTATTCCATCTATTTCTCCACCATCCTGTGTCTTTGCTTTGATGATGGCGTGTTTATGTGCCTAGTATTTATTTATGATGTTATCCAGTTTATTTCTTCTGTTATGCAGTGTCTCATTATATTGTTCCATTTTCACCTTGGTCCTTACCAGTTTGTCCATGATTTCTTTTGTCATTTGGCCTAATGGATCATCAGCAACAAATTGGAAGTTATTGTGTAGAGCTTGGATTGCAAACTCTTCATCTTGATTATCTATCTTGCCTTCCACCTTTCCTTCCAATGTTTCCAAAATTTCTGCCTCAAAGGATATCATATCATGTAATTTTATGTTGATTTACCTCAATTTATTATTGCATCTTTTGAGCACATCACATTCAAACTGAATGTCCTTATACCATATCTCTAACAATAAAGTAGTGTTATTATCGAGTACTTGCTTCTTGATGAGCAGTTGAGGATTTATCCTCCTTATTTTTCCTAGGATATCTAATATCTTCTCCAATTGGAAAGATCTTTTACCTGTCTCCATTTGCAGCTTGTCTACTTTCTTCCTGGAGTCACTGAGAGAACTCCACCTCTTCAAAGAGGCTTTTACCATTTCTTTTGCTGTATCAAATGTGGAAAACATCCACTTCCTCAATATGGATGACTCATGTTTCATGAGATCCAACTTATTTATCTCTTCTTGAGAAACAACAGTCAATGGGACTGCATGGTTAGTGGAACTATCTTCAGGATTGGTCAGCCTTCTTATATATGCATGCAACTGAGCAATGTGCTCTTTGTGTTGCTTATTTTTCTCTTTTTCTCTTTTAACTTTTTGAATCAAAGAATCTATGATGTCTTTTCCCTCTTGACCTTCCTGATCTTCATTTGCAAACCCCAGGTCAACTATATTAATCTAGAATTCTTCTAAAGTAATTTTACCTTTCTCCTTTTCTACAGTGGGGATTGCTATTTGTGCAGTCCTTCTTCCAGTAGTTAGATCTCTCATAATGGCTAAAGTCATTTTGGCCTTCCTCTTTGGTTTTATTAGATTTTTAGAAAACAAGGTTGATACATCAAATTCTTGAATTTCAAAATCTACCTCTATGTTTACTTCTTTTTCCAACCATGGAGGTACTTGATCATGTTTCTGAGCATCATCATGATGTTCACCTTGATCTCCTATGTATGTCAGCATATGTGATGGAGAAGGTGATTTTCTTGTTTCTTCTTCATGATGTTCACCTTGGGGGCGATCCTGTGGTACCTCCTGCTGTTGAGGAATTTCTTTTTCTAGAGGAGCATCATCCTGAGGTGGAGGATCTTGTGATGAGTCTATATGATGATCATGATGATCATGATCCTTCTCCCTTATAACCTCATCCACTTTTGATTTTTTCTCCTGTTGAGGGACATTCATAGCGGTGGATACTATGGAATCCTCCTTAGGTGCTGGTGTTTGTTCTGAAACCACTATTTGTTCGGCACCTGCACTACTTACTTCTTGAACCTTAGAAATAGGATCTTCTATTACATCCTTCTCATCAGCCTTCTTTTCCTGAACTTCTACTATAACAGGCTCAACTGATGTATCCTGTTGGCTTAGTTGGCTCATTTCTGAAGCATGGCTCTCTCGTTGTACCATCTTTACTTCTTCTACATGCTCTATTTTCTCAGGTGTACCTACTGGATGTTCAGGACTTACATCATGTCTATATGTTAAATCCACTACTGCAGGACTTGTCACCTATGCAACTAATGTGTCCATCCCTATTTCTTGAGCTATCTTCTCTGGACTCTTTTCTTTTTCAGCTTCTACTTGCTTCATCTCCTCCAATATTGTTTGAACTGATGGAGTCCTCTGAGGTGTCATGTGCATACTTTTAGCAAGAGTTTCCATCTTCTATGAAGCTACTTCTTTCACAACCTCATCATCAGATAGATTAACTATTTCATCCAATGAGATATCACCTCCCTCTAATACCTTGGAGGTTTCTTTTCTCTACTCTTCTGCTTGTTCTGTTTTGAATTTCACAATGGTAGGAAGTGAAACATTGTGTTGAAATTCCTTATGAAATACTTCACTACCAGCCCTTTTCAACAGTATAGGGGATTGCTTTATCTCACCCCTCATGGAGGTTCTTGGTTTCTTAGGTGGCGTAGCTACCACTACCTGTGGGGCTATTCTTTTCCTTTTGAACAAAAAAGGGGCCTCCTCCTCTTCAGGCTCTTCATCCATGAGGATATCCTCTTCGATTGGTTTTCATGAGGATTGTCCCTCTTCCTAGGTCTCAGCAATTACTACTTCTGACGCCTGGACCTTTGTTTATCTATCCATGGAGGTGATGCTGATCCTGATCCAGATCCTGATGTTGGTGCCTCCTCAGCTGGAAACACCACCCTTTCAATGATCACCCCTTTGGGTTCATTATCAACTTTCTTACCATTAGGGGGTCTTTTGCTTCATTGTTGTTGTGGACGCAGTCTATCCCCTTTGGATTTTCTTTTTTCGATCATAAAATCATCATATTCTTCATTAGGAATATCCTATCCTTTCTTCTTATTATCCACAGTAATAGCAACACCTTTCTTCTTCAATGCCTCAATTTGTTCATCAACCCAAGCTTGGGTTAGTTCTAATGTCTTGGCAATGAAAGGATCTAAAGATATATCCTCTTGTATAGTCAGATCAAGTGTGGATATGGTATCATTATATATTTTCTTCTCTTCCTATTCATCTGCCATTATTCTGCCATCATCCTTTTTTAACTGTGAAGGAATGGGGATATAATCAAAGGTTTTGATTTAACTTAATGTCAACCTTTGGTATCTTCTTCTTCTGACTTCTGCTTCATCTTCACAATCTGACCAAAAGTCTTCTAGGTGTATCCTATGAACAAGTTTCCCTATTATTTTCTATATCCTCCCATAAGGATCATATGGCCTTCTCAATGGGAATGGCTGCAACTGCATTTTATTCAAATTAACCATCACCTTCTTGATACTTTCTGAATCTGGGCACATGTACCAGCCAATGGTGACTGGAAATAGAATTGGTAGTATCTTCTGGGCATCCTTGTATGTTTTCAGCATTGTGCAGCTCTGCCTTATGAATTCCATCAGTATCACTGCATCAGTGGGGTATCTTGGCAACATGAGGGGATGTCCTTCAAAACCCTCAATTCTCATATAAGAAAATGTAGCAAATTGAATGTACCAGGCTCCATGCCTGTAAATTATCTCTTGAACCTCCATGCTTAATCCTTTTGTCTTGTCTTCCTCCATGGTTTTCACTAGATGCATAGAGAATGCATCATTTACCAATTTATAATCTTAGAGGTAGTTAACTCTTTGCAACTGGGGATGATGATCCCAGATATGTACAACATTGAATGTGCCTATAAGATTTCCATCTGTAACTAGTGCATCAAATGTACCATTGTAGGCATAGGAGTAAACAATGTATGATGTCATATAAAAGGAACAATTTGAACCTCACAGGTTCATCAGCTGCTCATGTAGAGCATCACTTATCAATTGGCCCCATAGTGGCTTGATGTCTGCATATATGTACATCATGATGACACCATACATCCAGTCTTTAAAACTACTAGCATCAGGCTAGCCTGTCACCCTGCTAAGCAGTGTAATCATGTACTGATACTCGTCATCAAAATCATATTTATACAAGTGCACAGGAAGTTTGGCAGCTGCAGGATATGTGTTGTTCTTGGCCCTCCACTAATACATGTTCTTCCTGGCCTTCTTCTTATTATTTTCATACTCAATTTCAGATTTCTTCAAGTCCACACTGTTAACCTTTCTACCCAATGGCAGTCCAAATGTCTTGGAAAGACCCTTAATGGACAGGTCTGCATATATTCTTCCATGCTTCATCACCTGTCTTGTTTCTAGATTGTAATTCCATGCACACTCAATGACTAGCTCTGGAGACTCCATGGAATATAGAAAACTAGCCACATTCCACATTCCGGACACGAACACTGCATCCAACAGAGTGCTTCTATTCTTTTCATCATTCATCTTGGTGGACCAGGCTTCCAAATCAATACTTCCTTGATGTGTAGCTGTTATAGCACCATATTTGAACAGGATTCCTCTAGGAGATGCGAACATGGGTTTGCAGAACTCAGCTTCACACTTAGCTAACCTTTTGCCAGCCATGGATATCTACAATTAACAGGATTTGTCTTACAATGGGCATTCACAAGAGTGCATATAACAATTTATCTCTATTAACATCATGCATACTGTACTTATTCAACATTAACTTATCGTGGGATGCATAAACTAAAACCTGCAACATCATACCTGATTATGTAGAAGTAACAGGATGAGGGTTTCAATTACTTACCTGGTTATGTAAATCCCCTTGATTATACTAGTGATTTCCTAGAAATGCTCTTAATTCTGGTGATGATCATGCTCTTCTTCCTGCCTGTAAGGTCTGTTCATCCAAGTATCACCTGTATGAGGGTTTGGAAGCTAGTGCTCTATAAAAATGGTTTTGTCGCAAGGTAAGTATGAAATGACAATTGAATTTACCTTTTAACCTTGCAATTAGGGTGAAATTAGGGCAAATCCTGACATATTAAATTGTAATCATTGATTTCTTCATGGAAACACAGGATTTCACTAGGTGTTTCATCAGGTTTTATGGTCAGCAAGAACTACCTACCACCACTGCACGCATTAAATGTTAATGGCGGCAACGAAAGCTGGGTGATATTCGTATGACAGGATGATATTTGAATATCAGGGTGATATAAAAATATCACCCAAGTGTAATGTGATCATCCTTCTCGAGAGGAAACACTATCATGACAAGATTGGGTGATAAACGCACCCTTAAGTCATGCTTAATACATCAGGAGGGTATTTCAATATGTCAGGTGATGTTTACAAAAATGATGATGATCGGAAAAACTATAACCTCCCTTTCTCAGAATATCAGGATGACGTCATCCAGATGTTGGCTCAGTATATCGCTATGGCATTATGACGTCATCGTCATGTTATGTGGATAGGATCATGTTTAAGAAATATGCCCTTGAGGGTAAAAATGATGATTATGTCATCATCATGTTTGTTTCATTATTTATCAGACTTGAATGACGTCATCAGGATAATGGCTTAGGATGATATTTCGCGGCAGGAGGATAGTGAGAAATATTAGGTTACATTAAGAAATATGATCCTCGTGAAATACATAAGGCTGCATGTGGGTAAAGGTCACTATCACCTAAGATTGACATCTGGATATTTGGACCGCATGATTTATTGGGTGATAAATTGGATCAGGATGATCTTTGAAAGATATAACGGATGTTTGAGAAATATGATCCTCCCCTAGGAATATCAGGTTTGACCAAGATTTTGACCATTCATAACTTTCATGCCTTAAGGAATATCAGGGGGATGCAAAAGGCAAACCTGCATGAAATTTGATGTTCTTTCTAAATATGACGTTACTAGAATGAAATATGAATTTTGACAATCTGACCTCATGATGATGACTTACCCAGCTTCTTCATGCATGATGATCTACATGACTTACTTTTACCAAACTGCCAGAAAACACAAAACAAGCCAAGCAAAAAGTTGGGTCCTTGTTTTGCCAAGTCAAAATGGGGCGTGTTGTGTAACCACACAACAACTTGCCACCAAAGAAAACATACAAATTCCAATGATTCAAGTGATGTGATCACATTCATCCATAGTATTCTAATTCTTTCTAAGCACAAGCATCATGATCTTTTGAATGATAAAAGTTCATCATGGTAACAATACTAACAAAGGATCATGTGGGTGCAAATGATTAATTATCCTCATCTTGAAAGCAAGTTGAAAACATAAGTAACTAGTGTTAAACTACATAGTTGGAGATCATCCCTCATAGCCAACCTAGATAGAGCCTTGCTGCCAGCAAGTGTTCATAGCCCCGGTAAGGTTATCTATACAATCTCCCTAAGTAGAGTCCCACTGCCAGCAGGCATTCATAGCCTCAGTAGAGTTACTTAGATGGCCTAATTTTATTTCATTTCTAATTTTGTTTTAAAATTTATATCTGATATCATCATGTCAGCTCATTTGTACAAGGTATATGCAGCTTTAGGTTGGAGATTAAATTAGTAGCAAAGGAGTCCCTTTAGATTTTTTACTTAACACCTATACTTGTGTGTTCAACAAACCCAAGGCTGTTAAGTGTTTCATTGTGATTGATTCACTTTGATCAAGAAATGGCACCCTGATGAAAGGATATCACAGACCTGATCATGAATACTTCTTAGAATGAATCATAACCTATGTCTAAATTTGATCTCATCACTTGAATCCTAACAATTTTATTATTTTTTGGGGTGATGAAGTGCATCATCTTGACTAACCAAAACAAAGACTCAACAAGCAAACAACAAAACAAACAAACAAACAAGCGAGGAAAACAAAACTGTACAAGCAACTATACAAATGTACAATATGATACACATGACTGTCATGAAGTCACTTAGACTTGGAAATAATGTTTGAGGAATTGTCCATTGACTAGCAATGGGATATCCTCACCTGTCAGATTCTTCAGCCTATAAGTGTTGTCTCCTAGTATCTCAGAAATTTGAAAGGGACCTATCCATAATCTATCAAATTTACTATGGTCTCCTTTCCTCTCATGGGCTTTATCCCACATCAGGATTAAATCAGATATCCTGAAGGCTTTGACTTTAGCTCTTTTGTCAAACCAGTGTTTAACAACAACCTGATGTTTTGCAAACTGATCAATTGCTTGATTTCTTTTCTCTTCCAGGTACATCAGCTGAAGCAACCTGAAACTACAGGGTAGAAATTTTTAAATTTACAGGGAGGATAGGATCCACCCCATATACTAATTGGAAGGGTGAGTTTCCTAATGCAGTTTTCATTCTAGTTCTGTCTACCCATAAGGCATATTTCAAAAATGAGTTCCATTCCCTAGGGTTCTTCTCTATTAATTTTCTTATGATATTCACCAAATTTTTATTAGTGGATTCTGCTAATCCATTCCCTTGGGGATAATAGTTGGATAAGAACTTTAGTATGATCCCATGATCAAAATCCCAACTTGACAACTTGGTTGAAGTGAAGGAAAAACCGTTATCACTTGCCAGAGCATAAGGAGTTCCATACCTGGTAATAATGTTGCTTTCTAAAAATTTAATAACATCATCTGCAGTACAAGTCTTGCTGCTGACAGCCTCTGTCCATCTGGTACAATAGTCAGTAATTGTTAAGACATACCTATGGCCTAAGGATGATGGAGGATTGATTGGTCCTATAAAATCCATGCCCTACTATGCAAATGGGTGCTCTTCCATCACTGGCTACAATGGTTGGGTAGCATATTTCTCTCTGTTGCCAGCAACCTGACATACATGACAACATTTAACATGTTTAGCTGTATCTTTAAAGATTGTAGGCCAATAATATCCTACTCTGAGGATTGCATGTGTTGTGGCCAAGGCTGATCCATGTGTCGTTCCAAACTTGTCATGTAATTCAAATAAAACCTTATTTGCTTCTGGTTTTTCTAAGCATCTCAGGTATATTCCTTCATAATTCTTCTTGAACAAGGTTCCCCCTTTCATCATATATTTTTGGGATCTTATCTTCAAGGCTCTTCTCTATGAAGATTACATTCTTGGAGGACACCTTCCAGTGATCAGGATGTGCCTGATATCTGAATACCATCCTTTATTGTCTTTTTCATTGATAACATACTACTGACTAGTGATATGTG
Organism: Cunninghamia lanceolata; assembly: GCA_027924645.1. Taxonomy (NCBI): domain Eukaryota; kingdom Viridiplantae; phylum Streptophyta; class Pinopsida; order Cupressales; family Cupressaceae; genus Cunninghamia; species Cunninghamia lanceolata. The sequence goes on from BSBN01001807.1 coordinate 6,895,308, forward strand.
GATCAATTTCTGATATCATTTGGCTTAAAGCCTGTCCTCTTACTAGTTTCATGGGTGTGATCTCCATGTCATACTCTTGTAAAATAGTAATCCACTTGGCTCTTTTTTCACTAGGTTCACTCTGCATAAGCAACATCTTCACTGCTACATCAGGCACTACAATAATTACTTTGCTTCTCAGTATATAATGCCTAAATTTCTTGACTGCTCTAACCAGTGCAAGTGCTTGTCTTTCAACATCTACATATCTCAATTCAACATCCTTGAAAGGGCAACTCATGAAAGCAATTGGTTTTTCTTCTTTCTCCTCATTTCTCTGAGTAAGCATTGCTATAGAGGTGTGTTTTGAAGCAAATAAATAGATATAAAAGTCTCTAGTGTAATCTGGTGTAATCTGGACTAATAAGGATAGGAGCATCAGAAATAGCTTTCTTTATATCTTCAAAGGCAGCTTTAGCCTCTGGTGTCCACTCAATTGGGCATCCTTTTTCAACATGACATTTAGTGGCCTGACAATTTCAGCAAAGCTAGTGATGAACTTCCTCACAAAGTTTATCTTACCAAAGTAAGACTTTAGCTCTTTCTTACTTCCTGGAAGCTGTAACTTCATAATAGACTCCACCCTATCAGGATCAATGATAATTCCATCTTCTGTGATCAGGTGGCCTAGTAAATTTCTTGTTGTCACCCCAAATATGCATTTCTTGGGGTTTAGTGATATTCCAAACTCTTCACTTTTTTTAATACATTTCTAAGATCAGCTACATGGTTTCTTCTCTCCTTGGAGAACACTGTTAAGTCATCCATGTAAATGACTATACATTTTCCTATTAAGCCTCTGAAGGCTATGTCCATTGCTCGCTAGAAAGTGGCTCCAGCATTTATTAGCCCAAATGGCATACGTCTATACACAAATATACCCCACTTTGTGGTGAAGGCAGTCTTTAGCCTGACAATCTTGTCAACCATGACCTGATTATATCCTGAGAAACCATCCAGGAAAGACATCATCTTGGCCCCATTGACAATTTGTAGAACTTCATCTAAGGAGGGTAGAGGATAATTATCTTTCTCTAAAGCTTTGTTCATGTTCCTAAAATCTACACATAGCCTGATGTCTCCATTTTTCTTTCTCACTAGAACTAGATTTGCAACCCAGGTGGAGTGCCTTACAAGAAAGATTATCCTGGCATTTAACAACTTCTTGACTTCTTAAAAAATTATTGGCTCCAGCAAAGCATTGACTGGCCTTTGCTTCTGTCTAAAAGGTTTAGCATCTAGCTTGAGGGGAATAGTATAAGTTATGACTGATGTATCATATGTCTTCAGCTCATCATAAGTCCATGGAATTACATGTATGTAAAATTTGAGGGCCTAAGTTATTCCTTCTAACTCTTCTGGTGTCCACACTTTACCAATTAGGACATTTCTTTTGTCAGCATTTAGCCCAATATCTACTTGTGAATATTGTCCTCCATCTACCTTAGGCAGATCTTTCTACTTCAGCATGTTATCCAGGTCGAAGGCTCTTTCTAGTTCAATCATGCCTTTGGGAATCCTATTGCTAGGCAATTCTAATATTTCATTTTCTTCCCAAGCATGTTCTTCCACGTTGCCTTCATCTATGATGTGAGCTTCAAATATATATCTGTTTGAGATGAAATCTAGAATGTACTGATCATCATCAAACACTTGGAGGTTGGTCACATTGTCAAGTACTGAAGGTACTAACACTAGTTTTACTGAGAATCTCTTCAAGCCTGATATGGACAAAGGTTCTAATGTACTGGTAGCTTGTGCTAAAGCATCTACCTTATGATTATGTTCTCTTGGTACGTGGGTGATATTAAAGGCGTCAAAGTCTTCAATCAGATCCCACACATGATGTCTGTAGTTAGATAGCTTCCTATAGTTACAGGAGTAAATTCCTCTCACTTGCCTCACAACTAGTTCTGAATCCCCAAAGACATGCAGAATTTTTACTTTTTTCTTATGAGCAAATAGTATCCCATGAATTAGAGCCTCATACTCTGTTACATTGTTAGTACAAGGAAACTGTAATCTGTAGGCTGCTAGATAGGATTTTCCTGATGGATCAATGAGGTCAATTCCTACCCTAGCACCTTGCTTGGATTTGGATCCATCAAACCTTAGGATCCAAGGCTTATCTTTAGTAGGATGTTTAGTTGAACTTTCTTTCTTCTTAGTAGCTCTAGCAGCTGCACCAGCTGATATCCATTTTAACTTAGGTATTTCAACCTTTTCAGATTTTACCTTTCCTTTCTTTTGTGAGACTGATGACTTTTCTCCTTTCTTTTCCACATCAGCAGGATGATCCTCTGAATCTGGCAATGTATGCATTTTCAAAATGTGTAAACATAGAGAACAGGTGGTTTCTGAGTGGGGTGCCTCATGCAACCTACACCAACCTTTAATCAAGACTTCCTAGGGAAGTCTATGCTATTGCGTCATCTTCTCTATCTCTTTTGCTAAAAATTCTTCGAACTTAGTTAGGTCACTACCTCTGTCTTCATCAAACAATTCATAGTCTGGCTCCATAAAACAATCACTCCCAGGGGTGATCTTTTCTTTCTTCTCAACATTTATTTGGTCATACACCAGAATTTCTTCTGTTCCCTGTGTATGATCTTCATCATGATTCGTCACCTTTTCTGTGGTTCCTGCAGAAGACAAACAAGAATCAGTATCATCATCATCACCAGATGTAGAACTTACCTCAGAATATGATGATGATGCCTCACTGCATGTCTGCTCCAGCATCATCATGTCTATGCATGTTTCGCAAGTCTTTTCTGAATGTGACTCATTATGTAATCTGCACCATCCATCAATCAAGATATCATTAGCCAGTATAGTCAATATCCTACATTGTTCCATCTATCTGGACAAATGCCTCTCAAAATTTCTGAAGTGATCTACATCGTTCTCATTTTCAGTGTTACTGTCAGTTTCTACAATTATTTCATCATCTAGAGGATCATCATCATGATGATGATGAATGTCAAGCATCAGGATCTCTTCTATCTTGACAGTCTGTGGCCTAATGGAGTAAACTCCAGACTCTACGTCTACGTACATGATCTCATTTGTTTAGTTGTACTCGGTGATCATATGCTTCATTCTAGGCTCAGCATCAATCCTAATCTAGTTTGGTATACCTTTCCATGGTAACCACATGTGACTGAAATCTGTGGACATATATCTGTTAAGCGTTTTGGACCAGTCTCGGCTAAGAAACATCCCATAAGTATCAGGTATGACAACTACCTGAATGTCAATGTAATACTGGATCCTAGGATCAGATGCTAATTGCATGTGGATATGAGTTAACTCTCCTACCACACTTACTTCTGTTTTGTCCAATTGAGTGACTTTCTTCAGGGATTTAGCAGGATGTAATCCTAAAGCATTACATACTGACAAGGGCATAACATTTGTGGAGGCCCCTTAATCCACCAAACAATTGTGCAGGTTCTTACTAAACATTCTTATGGTGAGGAGGAACGGAGGTGACTCAATTTTGTCTCTATACAAGGTCATGTGGGAGGTTTTAGTAGTTTGGACGGTAGCAGACACTTTAGGTTTGGTAGTATTATCTCTGGCAACATGATCTTTGCCACCGGGCTGACCTGAAGGATGGCTATCCTCTTTAGAAGTAGGATCATCTAGTGATTTCATAAATGTCTTCTTCATGGCAGGAGTTTTCAGCAACTCAGACAAGGACAGACTGATTTTAATTTTCTTCATTTCATCAGCCAGATAATTGACTAACTTGTCAGATTCATGAGGCATATTTACAGCCTTTGATCCTGTGTTTGGTGGTGACAGGTATTGAGCATTTACCTTGGGGAACCCAGGGTTATTGCTGGCTTTAGGATCAGGAGGTGTATTGAAATTATTTGGAGGTAAAGAAGATGTCAATGGAGTAGTAGATCTATTGGCATTGTTTCTTAGGTTATAGTTATGCTTACTAGGATATTGTTGTTGGTAAGCATGCACCTCTTCAGGCTCTCTTGTAGGCTCATTTTCATCCTCAAAGGGAAAAACATAATTTGACTCAAAAGTTAAGGCAGACTCTTCACATGCTTGGTTATAACTCCGATGAGGTGGCATAGTCTACTGATGAGGCTGATTTGTATAAGTTTCTAGCACAAAGGCTGAATCATATCCACATGGAACAATCTCATTCCCTTCAATCTAAGGTGGATTTCCTGAGGTGTTAGACACTTCAGTCTAAAAAATACTAATAGCAATTTGAAATTGTGGATAGTCTAATTCTACATGTGCATTAGTATTGTGTATCCTACACCAATTGGTAAGGGCAGCCTCAGCAAGATTGACTCTAGTAGTCTATTTGGCTTCACCTAGAGGCTGGTTGTCTAGGGGTGATGGTAATGAACCATTATTTGGTCTGGAATTCCATACTCTAGGTTGCCTTTTAGGATTATTGTTACTTCCACCACTATTGTTGAAATTATTGTTGTTATATCCTCTGTCAGGATAATTTGGCTTGTCATTGGCATAATTCCTATTCTGATTGGATTGGGAATAGAAATTTTGGTTTCTCAAATGAGTCACTTCTGTTTGTGAGTTTTCTTAGCTAAGCAGAGATTTCCTTGATCTCTTCCTTCTCTTCCTGAGCTTTAGCCACTACATTTTTAGTCTGAGGCTTGAAGAATGAGGATCCAGTGTTATTGTTATTAGGATCTACACCTTGAGGTGCCTAAGTTTGTACAAGATACTATGGCAGTTGGCCATTCCCATTAGGAGGTGGCATAATACTCAGGGGAGGAATTTGCAAGGGTGCAGGCATGACTGCTAGGGGTATCATAGCTCCATTAGGATACTGTGTAGGATACATGCCAAGTAGTGTGGGAAAGGCAATATTTGGAGTAGGAGCAGGTATCAACTGTTGACTAACCTTTATAGCTTCCTGAAAAGCTTGTGTCAAAGTTGTAATTGCTGGATGAGCTCTCCTAATGAACATGGAGGTTAAAGGATCCAAAGCTAAATAATAGATACTTCTAGTAGCTTCATCTGCTACAGCATAGGGAGCCACTAGCTTAGACAACATCTTTTGGAATCTGGCATTAAAATTAGCAATAGGCTCATTTTTGAATCTTTTGATTGAGCAAACAAGTGGTAATTCATTGATGAATCAATAGGAACTTTAAACCTATCAAGAAATGCCTTCTCTAGGACATCCCAGGAACCTACAAAATTGCGACCAAGACTAATGTACCAATTATAGGCTTCTTCCGCTAAGGAAAAAGGAAATAATCTGCACACAACATCCTGATGCTCTATTCTGGCTCTGCAACAGGCCTCCTTAAAGGTTCTGATATGATCTTCAGCATCTTGATAAGGATGATACTTTGGAAAGATCTTGTCCAGATTCTTTGGTAACTAATGATATGCAGTGAAGGTTAAAGGCGATTCTACTGCAAAGAAAGACATTGCAACTGGAGGAGGTTGAGTCTGTGGTATAACCGGTTGAGGTTGGACTAAAGGTACCCCCTGAGGAGATCCTGTAGGTATATGAAATCCAATTGGAGTTACAGGAGGATGTCTTGGTGGTGTTCTTGATGACTGGAACTAAGAGTGTGATGAATATCAACAGTCCTAGGTTTGAAGCCTCTAACAGGTAGTTCTTCAAAAGGTCTGGTGGATCTTGACCTGGTATTTATCTTGTGAGCTAGGATTTCTCAAATTTGGTGGGAAATTAGTAGGATGATCATAAATATTGGCTAGATTTCACTAGCTGAGGTGACATTTATGATCGGATGACTGATCTGATTGGATATTTGTGAAATATTTGCAAAGATAGTGCAAATATGAGATGATAAGGGGGAGTGATAACTCTTATCACAAGATATCAGGCTTCTAAGGCAAAATTCTTCAAATCTTTAACGGATTTACCTGATATTGGCCAATATTTGTGAATTCATGATGATCTACTGTAAAGCTTGCAATATTTACAGTGGATCTGGAAATCTTTACACAAAATGAGCATCTACAAGCTTGCTACAGTAAATATTTAGGCAATATTTAAAATTCACAAGTGTTTCAACGTTACTTTACTTTTTGTATCCTCAAGCCTAAAAATAATGATGATAAGCATCCTCCTTTAGATAAAGGCCCTCCTTCTAGCACCAATTTATGTTGCATTAGGAGTGAGGACCCTGCATAAAATGTATGATGACTAAAGCAATGGTGTCTTCTCCAGTTTAGCCCTCCTTCTAGCGCTAATTTATGTTGGTCATGATGTTAGTCATAAACAAGTATAGAATAAAAGTACACATTAACCTTTATTCATCTTGAAAGATACGATGAATTCAGAGAATTCATGATCCCAAGTCTCTGGTGATTAGGTCTTAATCATCTGACGTTACTCAGAGGTTGATGTGCATTGTTGTTTCCATTTTGGGGCCTTACGTGGAGTTCATCGTCATGACATTATTCCTGCAAAGACTCTTTATAGAGAGGTCATTTTATATAGTTGTTTGATCAGATGATACAGAAATACTTAAATCTTTGCATGATATTTTCAATTATACATGATTTATCTTCAAATATGCTAAATATTTGCAATTATCTACAAGATGTCCACATATTTGTATTGTTTTCTCAAGATTATCAATTATATGTAATTATGATAGTAAAATGTTCTAAAAATTAAAAGGAAATTGAAAGAAATGCTTCAAATTAATGTTGAACCTTCAGCTATTGAACCACATGTACATCAGATACAGTCATAAAGAGAAGAAAACCAAACCATATTTTCACCAGGACATTCCATAGCTAGATACAGTTGATGCTAACTTCAAAGGAATTGTATGAAAATAGCATATGCAAGTAGACATGCATTCCAAGGGACACAGTAAATCACCACATATATCCATAATTCACACACTGATTACTCAAGATTTACTATGAATTGTAATCAAAATAGTCTTCTCATTCATTAAGTATGCAAAGATATAAATGTATACAACAAGCTTTAAAATGAGCCCTGAATATTTCAGAAGACAGATTTCAATTAAGTTTTGAATATTTCAAATGAGGCATTCCAACACATTTTATAGAAAAAGGTGAGGAATCCATTACAAAAAAGATCTAAGATCTTGATTTACTAATGAAAATCTACAGTCAATATTTCTTTTGACTTTGTCAACCGTATCAAAAAAGGCACAAGTTGCCAAGTAGCAACTATCTGAAATACTTATTTTCACTAAGTATTAGAGGTTGATATTTACTTCATGATGCATCATCATCTACTTTATCCAACTCATGTGCTCCATCATCAGGTGCATCACTATATGTCCCTTCATCATCCTGATGATGCCAACCTTATATATGAGGCTGCATGATGACCCTGACATTTTCATACAACTGCACTATTCTATCTATTTCTCCACCATCCTGTGTCTTTGCTTTGATGATGGCATGTTTATGTGCCTGGTATTTATTTCTGATGTTATCTAGTTTATTTCTTCTGTTATGCAGTGTCTCATTATATTGTTCCATTTTCACCTTGGTCCTTACCAGTTTGTCCATGATTTCTTCTGTCATTTGGCCTAATGGATCATCAGCAACAAATTGGAAGTTATTGTGTAGAGCTTGGATTGCAAACTCTTCATCTTGATTACCTATCTTCCATTCCACCTTTCCTTCCAATGTTTCCAAAATTTCTACCTCAAAGGACATCATATCATGTAATTTTATGCTGATTTCCCTCAATTTATTGTCACATATTTTGAGAACATCACATTCAAACTGAATGTCCTTATACCATATATCTACCAATAAAGTAGTGTTATTATCCAGTACCTGCTTCTTGATGAGAAGTTGAGGATTTATCCTCCTTATTTCACCCAGGATATCTAATATCTTCTCCAATTGGAAAGATCTTTTACCTGTCTCCATTTGCAGCTTGTCTACTTTCTTCCTGGAGTCACTGAGAGAACTCCACCTCTTCAAAGAGGCTTTTACCATTTCTTCCGCTGTATCAAATGTGGAAAACATCCACTTCCTCGATATGGATGACTCCTGTTTCAGGAGATCCAACTTATTTATCTCTTCTTGAGAAATAGCAGTCAATGGGACTGCATGGTTAGTGGAACTATGTTCAGAATTGGTCAGCCTTCTTATATATGCATGCAACTGAGCAATGTGCTCTTTGTGTTGCTTATTTTTCTCTTTTTCTCTTTTAACTTTTTGAATCAAAGAATCTATGATGTCTTTTCCCTCTTGACCTTCCTGATCTTCATTTGCAAACCCCAGGTCAACTGTATCAATCTGGAATTCTTCCAGAGTAATTTTAACTTTCTCCTTTTCTACAGTGGGGATTGCTATTTGTGCAGTCCTTCTTCCAGTAGTCAGATCTCTCTTAATGGTTGAATTCATTCTGGCCTTCCTCTTTGGTTTTATTAGATTTTTAGAAAACAAGGTTGATACGTCAAGTTCTTGAATTTCAAAATCTACCTCTGCATTTCCTTCTTTTTCCAACCATGGAGGTACCTGATCATGTTTCTGAGCATCATCATGATGTTCACCTTGATCTCCTGTGTATGTCAGCATATATGATGGAGAAGGTGATTTTCTTGTTTCTTCTTCATGAGGTTCACCTTGGGGGCGATCCTGTGGTACCTCCTACTATTTAGGAATTTATTTTTCCAGAGGAGCATCATCCTGAGGTGGAGGATCTTGTGATGCGTCTATATGATGATCATGATGATCATGATCCTTCTCCCTTATTACCTCATCCACTTTTGATTTTTTCTCCTATTGAGGGACATTCATAGTGGTGGATACTGTGGAATCCTCCTTAGGTGCTGGTGTTTGTTCTGAAACCACTATTTGTTTGGCACCTGCACTACCTACTTCTTGAACCTTAGAAGCAGGATCTTCTATTACATCCTTCTCATTAGCCTTATTTTCCTGAACTTCTACTATAACAGGCTCAACTGATGTATCCTATTGGCTTTGTTGGCTCATTTATGAAGCATGGCCCTCTGGTTCTACCATCTTTACTTCTTCTACATGCTCTATTTTCTCAGGTGTACCTGCTAGATGTTAAGGACTTACATCCTGTCTATATGTTAAATCCACTACTGTAGGACTTGTAACCTATGCAACTAATGTGTCCAACCCTATTTCTTGAGCTATCTTCTCTGGACTCTTTTCTTTTTCAACTTCTACTTGCTTTATCTCCTCCAATATTGTTTGAACTGATGGAGTCCTCTGAGCTATCATGTGTGTACATGTAGCAAGAGTTTCCATCTCTTGTGAAGCTACTTCTTTCACAACCTCATCATCAGACAGATTAACTATTTCATCCAATGAGATATCACCTCCCTCTAATACCTTGGAGGTTTCTTTTCTCTGCTGTTCCACTTGTTTTGTTTTAAATTTCACAATGGTAGGAAGTGGAACATTGTGTTAAAATTCCTTATGAAATACTTCACTACCAGCCCCTTTCAACAGTATAAGGGATTGCTTTATCTCACCCCTCATGGAGGTTATTGGTTTCTTAGGTGGGGTAGCTACTACTACCTGTGGGGCTCTTCTTTTCCTTTTGAACAATAAAGGGGCCTCCTCCTCTTCAGGCTCTTCCTCCATGAGGATATCCTCTTCCATTGGTTTTCGTGAGGATTGTCCTTCTTCCTGGGTCTCAGCAATTACTACTTCTAATGCCTGGACTTGCCTGGACCTTTATTTATCTGTCTATGGAGGTGATGCTGATCCTAATCCAAATCCTGATGCTGCTGCCTCCTTAACTGGAAACACCGCCTTTTCAATGATCACCCCTTTTGGTTCATTATCAACTTTCTTACCCTTAGGGGGTTTTTTGCTTTGTTGTTGTTGTGGAGATAGTCTATCCCCTTTGGATTTCCTTTTTTCGATCATAAAATCATCATATTCTTCATCAGGAATATCCTGTCCTTTCTTCTTATTATCCATAGTAATAGCAACACCTTTCTTCTTCAATGCCTCAATTTGTTCATCAACCCAAGCTTGGGTTAGTTGTAATGTCCTGGCAATGAAAGGATCTAAAGTTATTTCTTCTTGTATAGTCAGGTCAGGTGCGGATATGGTATCATTATATATTTTCTTCTCTTTATTTTCATCTGCCATTATCTTGCCATCATCCTTTTTTAACTATGAAGGAATGGGGATATAGTCAAAGGTTTTGATTTGACTCAATGTCAACCTTTGGTATCTTCTTCTTTTGACTTCTGCTTCATCTTCACAATCTGCCCAGAAGTCTTCCAGGTGTATCCTATGAATAGGTTTCCCTATTATTTTATGTATCCTCCCATAAGGATCATATGGCCTTATCAATGGGAATGGCTGCAAATGCATTTTATTCAAAGTGACCATCACCTTCTTGATACTTTCTGAATCTAGACACATGTACCAGCCAATGGTGACTAGAAATAGAATTGGCGGTATCTTCTGGGCATCCTTGTATGTTTTTAGCATTGTGGAGCTCTGCCTTATGAATTCCATCAGTATCACTACATCAGTGGCGTATCGTGGTAGCATGAGGGGATGTCCTTCAAAACCCTCAATTCTCATATAAGAAAATGTAGCAAATTGAATGTACCGGGCTCCATGCCTATAAATTATCTCTTGACCCTCCATGCTTAATTTTTTTGTCCTGTCTTCCTCCATGGTTCTCACTAGATGCATAGAGAATGCATCATTTACTAGTTTATAATCTTGGAGGTAGTTAACTCTTTACAACTGGGGATGATGATCCCAGATATGTACAGCATTGACTGTGCCTGTAACCTTTCCATCTATAACTAGTGCATCAAATGTACCATTGTAGGTACAGGAGTAAACAATGTATGATGTCATATAAAAGGAACAATTTGAACCTCACAGGTTCATCAGTTGCTCATGTAGAGCATCACTTATCAATTGGCCCCATAGTGGCTTGATGTCTGCATATATGCACATCATGATGACACTATACATCCAGTCTTTAAAACTACCAGCATCAGGCTAGCCTGTCACCCTGCTAAGCAGTGCAATCATGTATTGATACTCGTCATCAAAATCATATTTATACAAGTGCACAAGAAGTTTGGCAGCTGCAGGATATGTGTTGTTCTTGGCCCTCCACTGATACATGTTCTTCCTAGCCTTCTTCTTATTATTTTCATACTCAATTTCAGATTTCTTTAGGTCCACACTGTTAACCTTTCTACCCAATGGCAATCCAAATGTCTTGGAAAGACCCTTAATGGATAGGTCTGCATATATTCTTCCATGCTTCATCACATGTCTTGTTTCTGGATTGTAATTTCATGCACACTCAATGACTAGCTCTGGAGACTCCATGGAATATGGAAAACCAGCCGCATTCCATATTCTGGACACGAACACTGCATCCAACAGAGTGCTTCTGTTCTTTTCATCATTCATCTTGGTGGACTAGGCTTCCAAATCAGTACTTCCTTGATGTTTATCTATTATAGCACCATATTTGAACAGGATTCCTCTAGGAGATGCGAACATGGGTTTGTGGAACTCAGCTTCACACCTAGCTAACCTTTTGTCAGCCATGGATATCTGTAATTAATAGGATTTGTCTTACAATGGGTATTCACAAGCATGCATAAAACAATTTATCTCTATTAACATCATGCATAGTATACTTATTCAACATTTACTTATCATGGGATGCATGAACTAAAACCTACAACATCATACCTGATTATGTAGAAGCAACAGGATGAGGGTTTCAATTACTTACCTGGTTATGCAAATCCCCTTGATTATACCAGTGATTTCCTGGAAATGCTCTTAATTTTGGCGATGATCACACTCTTCTTCCTGCCTGTAAGCTCTGTTCGTCCAAGTATCGCCTGTACGAGGGTTTGGAAGCTAGCGCTTTGTAAAAATGGTTTTGTCACAAGGTAAGTGTGAAATGACAATTGAATTTACCTTTTAACCTTGCAATTAGGGTGAAATTAGGGCAAATCCTAACATATTAAATTGTAATCATTGATTTCTTCATGGAAACACAGGATTTTGCAGGTGTTTCATCAGGTTTTGTGGTCGATAGGAACTACCTACCACCACTACGTGCATTAAATGTTAATGGCGGCAACAAAAGCTGGGTGATATTCGTATGACAGGATGATATTCAAATATCGGGGTGATATGAAAATATCACCTGAGTGTAATGTGATCATCCTCCTTGAGAGGAAACACTATCATGACAAGATCGGGTGATAAATGCACCCTTAAGTCATGCTTAATACATCAGGAGGATATTTCAATATGTCGAGTGATGTTTACAAAAATGATGATGACTGGAAAAACTATAACCTCCCTTTCTCAGAATATCAGGATGACATCATCCAGATGTTGGCTCAGTATATCGCTATGGCATTATGATGTCACCGTCAAGTTATGTGGGCAGGATCATGTTTAGGAAATATGCCCCCGAGGGGCAAAAATGATGATTACATCATCATCATGTTTGTTTCATTATTTATCGGACTTGAATGATGTCATTAGGATAATGGCTTAGGATGATATTTCGCGGCAGGAGGATATTGAGAAATATCGGGTTACATTGAGAAATATGATCCTCGTGAAATACATAAGGCTGCATACGGGTAAAGGTCACTATCACCTAAGATTGGCATCCAGATATTTGGACTGCATGATTTATCAGGTGATAAATTGGATCAGGATGATCTTCGAAAGATATAACAGATGTTTGAGAAATATGATCCTCCCCTAGGAATATCAAGTTTGACCAAGATTTTGACCATTCATAACTTTCATGCCTTAAGGAATATCAGGGGGATGCAAAAGGCAAACCTACATGAAATTTGATGTTCTTTCTAATAATGAGGTTACTGGAATGAAATATGAACTTTGACAATCTGACCTCATGATGATGACTTACCCAGCTTCTTCATGCATGATGATCTGCATGACTTACTTTTACCAAACCACTAGAAAACACACAACAAGCCAAGCAAAAAGTTGGGTCCCTATTTTGCCAAGTCAAAACAGGGCGTGTTGTGTAACCACACAACATGACCCAATCAACCTCATATCAACCTTCATCTCCTTATGTGACAATGCATTCATACCCATCCAACCTATCAATACCTCCAAGCTACCCATCCCCCAATTATTGCTATGCTTACCTTTGATCAAGGGAACACCAACCTAGCACACAATCATACCAAACAACTTAGGGCCAAAATTAAATGCTTACACGCACAACCATTTCCCTATGTGAATCTCCCACCTTCTATTCCCAATCCTCCAATCCCTCCATCACAATACCCCTCCAATCCTATCAACCATAATCCCTCACTCTATGTATCTGACAATCCATCAATCCCTATATTCCCATCACAATATCCCTCCAATCCTATTAACCTTAATCTATTAGCCCATATACTTCCCAATCCATCAATCCCTAGCATCCATCTACCACCATGTAATCAAATGCCTATCCTTGAGCCTACCTAAGAACTACCACTATGTAACCTCATCACCCACCTACCCAACCCTAGTCCTAATCCTACAACATCTTCCATCATTATCCATCCATTATATGATCTACCTCATGCCTCTCGTAATCCATCAACCCCTAAACTCATGAAAGATATGATCCAATGGCTATTGGCAAGGAATCAAATAGTGACATGCATTGAAAAGGCTCCTACCATAGGTGCAAGTCAAGAACCATCATGTAGCTATGTTAAAGAGCCTGTCCAAGAACCTGTCACATCCATCTAAGTCACTTCCACTTCCATGCAAACACATGAGCTATGTCAAGAGTCAAATCCAAAGCATGTGGAAACATCAACCTCCTATCCTAATCAAGATCTAAGCATTTCATCTAATCACATCCCTAATCTATTCCCTTATAGTAACCAACTTGTCTACACCAACCCTATTACTTCTACCACAACACCCATCATTGATCCCACACCATCTTCTATCACCTCTTTATTATTCCTCGTTGATCCTCTATGGCCACCTACCAAGCCCATTCCAAATCTATCCTCTTATCCACTTGGACAAAGCACCTTCATCTGTGGTGACTCTTTGGTAGGAGGTCAATGACTTTCATCCACCACATATCTTTCCCCAACAAATAATGGACTCATTTATTGTTTCCAAAGCACCAAACATCCCATTGTATGTCGCATACTTCAAAACATGAACTATCAATGTATCTTAGAGCCCATCCACAGCAAATTCCATAGAGGATTGCATGGCCTTTGCTATACATCCCAAGGAAAATAATCCACCCACACACCTCATAAAGTCAATCTTTATAATCTCAAACCCAGTGTGCCTCACCACACCTCCAAATCATATGTCGTTATCCATCTTTCATCATCCTATCATTCGTAAAAGCATGTGACCATACTTCTCTGTCCATCAACTTTACCTCCACTCCTTCCAACTCCTCATATCCCTATCCTCAAATTCATTTTACCTCCCCTACTCCCAACCCCTAATATCTGCATCCTCTAATCCCCTCATCCCTTCATCCACAAGTCCACTAATCCCCCCATCCACACATCTCACTCCCTTAAACTATTGAAAAGTGCAATACAACTAAGGGGGGGTGAATCAGTTGTAATCAATATTTCAAAACCCTTAACACATCAACAAATTAACACTGAATTTGTACCTTAACCATAAAAGAATGAAAATAGGAACTAAAACACTTTCACACATTCAACACAGGAGACACCAAATTTTTATGTGGATAACAATACCAAAAATTAGAGGCTCACTGCCCAAAATGCTCACTGCAAGGAGAGGCTCACTACCAATGGGGTGGCTCCTTGCCTATAGGTGGCTCACTGCTAAGATGGGTGAACTGAGATAGTAGCATCTACACTATGCCAAGGTTTAGTTCCATTGAAGCACAATACGTATCCTCTGCTATGCTCTGTTTTTATAATTCACAATTATCTTTTCATTTTTGCATCCATACATCAATTCATGATTTCATTTCATGTTCTTATACAATTCATCAACCATGGAATTTACATCATGTTGGCATTACAATCATCAACCATTGGAACAATCTCCAAGGTTGGAAAACATACATACATACATTAAGATAGGTCTAGACCTAAATCAATTAGGGGAGAAGAGAAATGAATGTGAATCACACCAAGCCTTAGTTGGGACTCAAATGCAATATTCCACGCAACAACATGCTTCCACAATCTTCAAATTATAACCGCAAGTAGTGAGAACACCCAAGTCGGCCAAGACTAGAGTTAACACTAAAAATTTTAGGAACACACTTCATGCACAATCTAGATTATGCTTTCTGGATCAATCAAAAGGTAGGAACATGATCTGGAGACTCCCACAAGCATGTTACAATCACCAAGAACATCCGTACAACCTCTACACACTTTATCCATAAGATTCTTCAAACCAAAGCACTTGATCACTGCTGTCAGCCACTGTCATAAAGGAAAGATTGCTTGTGGAGCACCAAATCATGAACCATTTCAAATAAAGGCACATAACATCATCACAAACTTAATTCCAAGACCACAGACTATGCAACTTAAATGTGGAGCAATATGGAGAAGAATACATTCTCCTTGTCACTATTAAATACATAGAAAAATAATTTTTACTCTGGTGAACATAATTCACTCAAATCTTCACACCAGAGGCTCAAACTTGAAACATAGGATCTACAGGCATCCCTTAACATTACTTACAATCCATAGGAAAAGATATTCAATCTATAGGATATGTGAAGCAAAACACTACACTTCTCTGGTAGAGAAAGCAATTTTGCATTTTGTACTAATTCCTCAAATACTTGTTCAGACTTATTCAAACGACATTCTCAGGTGTTCACATCAATGACAAACCTTACTACTCATACTTGTAACAATCTCCCCCTTTGTCATTGATGGCAACACATGATGTGAAAAACATTAAGACATATAATCTTGCTTTGCTTTTTTGCTCCCCCTCACTTGATGTTTTCTCTATCTACAACTTTCTTCCTTAGTTTTTTCACATGAACTTCTATCCCGCTTTGACATTAATGGCAAAGGGTGCCAGACCATTTCTTTCTCTTTACTACACAACTCCCCCTTTCATGAACACTGCAACACTTACTACTCTTTATTAGGAACTCATATAGCAACTTCTGCATGTTCCCCCTGAGAGGTAGCCTTCAAAACATCAATCAAGATCAAAAGATGAAACTTTAGTCACCACTAGACTGATTAATTTCTTATGCATCTTAGTTTAGAGCAGGAAGGGTACTAACCCCTAACTTCTCCCTAAGATACTCAAAAGTATCCTTAGGTAGAGGCTTAGTGAAAATATCTACAATCTAATCCTTTGTAGACACATACTCCATCTTTACTTCATTTTCTATTACCTATTCTCTCAGAAAGTTATACCTTATTGGTATATGCTTTGTTCTTGAGTGCATCACTAGATTCTTTGAAATGTTTATGGCACTTGTATTGACACAAAATATTGAAATTGGTTCTTCATAAAAATTCTTATGTCCTTCAATTTTTTCTTCATCTAGAGCACTTGAGTGCAACATGTTGTAGCAATATATTCTGCTTCTATAGTAGACAAATAAATTGATTCTTGCATCTTGATCAGCCATGAAACCAATCTGTTACACAAAAGGAAAGCACCTCCACTTGTACTTTTTCTGTCATCAGCATCTCTAGCCCAATTTGCATTTGTATAAGCACTGAGAGTGAAATCAATATCTTTGGGATAACACAATCCTTAGTTTGAAGTCCCTTTTAAATATCTGATGATCTTCTTGACTACCATCACATGTTTGGGATCTTCTTGAAATCTTGCCCCAAGATAGACTACATGCATTATATCTAGTTTGGTATGGGTTAGATAGAGCAATCCTCCAATCATAGACCTATATTTTTTTATCAATCTTAGGTGATTCATCATCCTTGCTCAACTTGCAACTAGTTACCATGGGAGTACATACTCCATTAGAATCCTCCATTCCAAACTTCTTCAACAATTCTTTCACATACTTGGACTGAGAAATGAAAATTCCTTTTTCTGATTGAGTAATTTGCAGTCCTAAGAAGAAATTCATTTCACCAAACATAGACATGTCAAATTCCTTTTGCATTTCCTCTTTAAATTTCTTACACATACCTTCATTGCCTCCAAAGATAATATTATCAACAAAGACTAGAACAATAAGAATTTGATCATTATTGATTTTGAAATAGAGATTACTGTCTACATTACCTTTGTTGAACCCTAATTGCATCAAATACTTTTCCAACCTTACATACCAGGCTCTAGGAACTTGCTTGAGTCCTTACAGGGCTTTCTTCAATCTGCACACCATGTCACCTCTATCTGATAACTGGAATCCTTTCGATTGTTCAATGTAAACTTCTTATTCTAGTTCTCCATTCAAGAAGGCAGACTTCACATCCATCTAGTACACCTTGAAATCTTTGTGAGTAGAGAAAGCT
The DNA here is from genome assembly GCA_027924645.1 of Cunninghamia lanceolata. NCBI lineage: Eukaryota > Viridiplantae > Streptophyta > Pinopsida > Cupressales > Cupressaceae > Cunninghamia > Cunninghamia lanceolata. The sequence continues at coordinate 6,912,851 of BSBN01001807.1, forward strand.
GAAAACATTCTTATGGTTTCAATTCTTTCCATATGAGAAAAATTTTCTTCAAAATCTATGGATTTAACCTGAGAATATCTTTTGCATACCAGTCTTGCTTTGTTTCTTACCACTTCACCGCTTTCATTCATCTTGTTTCTGAAAACCCATTCTGTTCCAATCACATTTTTATCGGCAATTCTAGGAACCAATTCCCAAGTTTGATTCTTCTCTATCTACATCAGTTGTTCTTTGATGGATTTTACCCAAATTTCATCTCTGTAGGCTTCACTTACAGTTTTAGGTTCAATCTGTGAAAGCAAATAGTAGTTTACTTGTGCCTCTGTAGCTCTTTTCCTTGTCAATACCCCTTTGCTTTTGTCACCAATGATTTGATCTTCAGAATGATTAATCCTTACATACCTAGGAGTCTTAGCAGTACTTTCCTGAACCTTTTCTTCTTCACCATTTTCTTCTTCAACTTGACTATCCTTTTGTTCCTATTCCACCTTTTCTTTAATGTATGTGACAATAGGTTCATCTGATTCATAACCTCTTAGTTATGATGTTATTTCTTTGTCTTCATCAACCATCACATTAGCACTTTCAATGACCTTCTTCAATCTCTTATTGTAGAACTGGTAGGCCTTACTCTTAGTAGAGTATCCAAGGAAAATGCCTTCATCACATATAGCATCAAACTTGCCTAATTCTTCATCTCTTCTGATATAACATTTGCTTCCAAAAACTTTTAAATATTTCACTGTGGGAACTCATCCATACCATAATTCATAAGGATTTTTAGTTCCATTACATTTGACGTGGACTCTATTTTGAATGTAGACAATAGTGTGTATAGCTTCTCTCTAATACACTTATGGTAGGTTATCCTCCATCATCATTGACATAGCAGCCTCTTGAACTATCTTGTTCTTTCTTTCAATAACTCCTTTTTTCTCAGGAGTCCTAGGAGCAGACAACTATCTCTTTACCCCATGCTCTTCATAGAAAATGTTAAATTCATTTGATGTAAACTCACCTCCTCTATCAGACCTTAAGCATTTGATCCTCAGTTCTAACTCATGCTCAAGAATTGCCTTAAAAGATTTGAACTTGTCTAGGGCTTCTGATTTCTCTTTTAGAAAAGTGACCCAAGTCATTATGGAATAATCATCAATAAGCAACATATAGTACCTAGCTTCTTGCAAACTCCTTGTTCTTGTAGGACCACATAGATATATATGTACTAGCTCAAGCAATCTAGTAGAAAATTATTCTTTTCTCTTGAAACTTGTCTGTCTATTTTCCTAGTTGACATTCCTTGTAAATAGTATTGGCGGGCTTCACCAATTTAGGCAAATCTCTCACAGCTTGTACTGAGCTTATCTTCACCAAATTATCAAAATTGATATGACACATCATTCTATACCAAAACCAACTCTCATTTTTTTGAGCCAACAAACAACAATTATCAGTTCCCCTCAAATGATAAATATTATTTCTAGTTTTCTTACCAGTTGTAATCACTATTCCTAAGCTTTCCACAATCTTGCATGCATTATCCTTGAATCTCAAATCATACCCTTTATCACACATCTAACCAACACTTAAAAGATTATGCTTTAGACCATTCACATAGAGAACATCATCTGTATTATGCTTGACATCAAAAGAAATAGATCATCTTCCATAGATCTTACCAGCTGCATTATCTCCAAATCTAACCAATCCACCATCATACTTTTCCAAACTTACAAACTAACTTTTGTCACTAGTCATGTGATGTGAACATCCACTATCAATGATCCATTCATCCTTATCCTTCTCAACCTGAATAGACAGAGCACTTTCTTCCAATAGTTTTTCTTCCTTCACATAGCTAGTAGGATTAGTAGACAGGTTCTTCCTTAATAGCAATAAACAAGCAATCATTTGCACTAGTACTATTATCATCAGACTCATCATCTGTTACACCATCATTATCAAGATCTCTTACATAATAGCATTTCTTGACAATTCTAAGTCTACTTTCAAATTTCTTCTTACCTCTTTCAATTATCTAAAGACATTTGGATGCATAGTGACCAATCTTGCCACAATAAAAGCATTTGAATGGTAACTTTCCTCTGTACTTATCAAAACCTCTTTGCATTCTATCTGTAAAGTTGGCTTCAACCTCATCTAGGTCATCATTAGATTCCATAGCATATTTCTGAGCTCTTGAAGTCTTTTTTGAAGTGTTGGCTTTGAAAGAAATCTCAATCTTTGGTAGAGAATCACCGAACTCCCTCATTTCAAAAGTTGTAAGCTTCCCAAGAAACTAATCCTTTGAAATATTTTTCATTGTCATAACCTCTTCAAATGCTACCACCTTGTGACTATAGGATTTAGGTAGAGACCTAAGAATCTTTAGCACAACCTCATCTTCATCAATAGTTCCTCCAAGACCTTTGATTCCATTAAAAATTTCATCAACCTTTTGCATGTAGATTGTTATGTTCTCATCATCACTCATTTTTAGGCCTTCATACTTTGCCTTCAGATTTTGAAATTTTGCACTCTTCATAGAATCATCTCATTCATACAAAATGTTAAACTTTTCCTAGATCTCATGAGCAGTTTCTAGATCCGTAACTTTCACCAAATCAGTGTTGGATAAAGTGCTTAACAGAGCATCTCTAGCCTTTCCATTAAACTCATACTGTCTGACTTCATCTTCATTTGCTGGTCCATTTTGTAGAATAATATACTTTTTCTCTACCATTTTCCAAACATTATAACCAAGTGAAATGAGATAACTACAGTGACTCCTTTTTGTGCACCATTTCGGATCTACCTCATGCTATTAGTCTCTTTACCAAGGAATCCTTGCTCTGATACCGATTGTTGAAAAGTGCAACACAACTAAGAGGGGGGTGAATCAGTTGTAACCAATATTTCAAAACCATTAACACATCAACCAATTAACACTGGATTTGTATGTTAACCATAAAAGCATGAAAACAAAAACTAAAACACATTCACAAATTCAACATAGGAGACACCAAATTTTTACGTGGAAAACCCCATAGGGAAAAAACCATGGTGAGTGTTAGCTCACAATATAATATGTTATAACAATACTAAAAATTAGAGGCTCACTACCTTAGGGATCACTATCCAAAATGCTCACTACAAGAAGAGACTCACTACTAATGGGGTGGTTCACTGCCTATGGGTGGCTTACTACCAAAATTGGTGAGCTGAGATAGTGGCATCTACACTATGCCAAGGTTTAGTTCCATTGAAGCACAATAAGTATCCTATGCTTTGCTTTTATACTTCACAATTAACTTTTCATTTTCATATCCCTACATCAATTCATGACTTCATTTCAGGTTTTTATACAATTCATCAACCTTGGAATTTACATCAAGGTTAGCATTACAATCATCAACCATTGGAATAATCTCCAAGGTCAAAAAACATACATACATACATTAAAATAGGTCTTGACCTAAATCAATTAGGGGAGAAGAGAGATGCATGTGAATCATGCTAAGCCTTAGCTGGGACTCAAGTACAATCTTACATGCAATAACACGCTTCCACAATCTTCAAATCATAACCGCAACTAGTGAGAACACCCAAGTCACACAAGACTGGAGTTAACATGAAACTTTTAGGAACATGCTTCATGCACAATCTGGATTATACTTTGCATATCAATCAAAAGGTAGGAACACAATCTAGAGTCTCCCACAAGCACATTACAATCACCAAGAACATCAACACTACCTCTACACACTTTATCCATAAGGTTCTTCAAACTAGAGCCCTTGAACATTACTGTCGGCCACTGTCATAAAGGAAAGATCACTTCTAGAGCACCAAATCATGAACCATTTGAATTGAAGGCACATAACATCATCACAAACTTAATTCTAGTACTATAGACTGTGATACTTAAATGTAGAGCAATACAGAGCAGAATACATTCTCCCCATCACCATTAAATACATAGAAAAATAATTTTTACTCTGGTGAATAGAATTTTCTCAACTCTTCACACCAGAGGCTTAAAATTGAAACATAGAAACTATAGACATCCCTTAATATTACTTCCAATCCATAGGAAAATATATTCAATCTACAAGATATTCGGAGCAAAACACTACACTTCTCTAGTAGATAAAGTAATTGTACATTTTGTACTAATTCCTCAAATACTTGTTTAGACTTATTAAAATGACTTTCTTAGGTGTTGACATCAATGACAACCCTTACTGCTCATACTTGTAACATAAACCCCCTAAAATCTTTCATCGTGACAAACACAAGTACACATCATCCAAACAAGAAGCTACCAAAGCACACATGGGGTTTAAAAGCAAAAAAACTTGATGCCTCCTTACATAAAGCAAAAAATCCACAAAAGCATAAAGATATTATACCTTTTAAAAAAAGAAAAATCCAAAAGGCTATCAACGCGCACGCTATCAAAAGAAAAAGAAAAAAACAAAAATGGTGTGGGTCCCCAAGCAAAAAGCAAGTAATCCAAATGAGGCATCTAAATCCTAATCCACCCCAAAATCCCAAACATTACACTCCCCATATAAAAATCCCACAATTCCTAAGTCTAGTTGGGTCTCTAAGTCCCCAAATTGACAATCCCTATTACTCCCTACACCACATCTAAAATATAAGATTAAAAATACATCACGATGTGTGCAACCATGGGTTATGGTTCCCCTCCACCCCATGGCATTCCCACACACCACCATTATCCCATCTTATATCTCCTATCCCACATATCTTCCCCATCACATCCCTATGCTCTATGCTTTCACATAATCGACATCATAATCCATCACCCTCCATCCATCCATAATCTACATCATAATACATCATCCTCCATCCATCCATAATCCATAATCCATCTCATACATGCATCTACCAACATCCATGTGCCCAATGCTATTTCACATAGTCCATGCGCGATAACTATCCAACATGGAACAACATTTTCCTTGCTATGGAAACAAACACTAGAGTCCCCCATTCCATCCAAAAGAGCAAAAAGAGTAGAAAAAGAAAAAAATAAAAAAATCAAGCAAAATAATAAGGAGAAAAATCACCCATAAATCATAATTTTTTATTCCACCTCCTCCCAAGGAAGTTAATTTTTTATTTCCTCACAAGTCCTAATCAAACCCTTCCCAAGGTGAATTTAAAATTCACAAATAATCTCATCCATCCATTTTTGTTGATGGAATCTTATCCCTCCATCTTATCTCTTCATCTCCACCCTTGGATTTGAAATTTCAATCTCAACCATTGATCTGAAATCCCATCCAAAATGCCTATAAACACAAGGCTCTCCTAAGAATTTTTTCAAAACTTATCATCCTAATCTTATGCTATCAAAATCTCTTCTCAATCTCATCTCTTTTCAATCTCATCTCTTCTCATCTCCTCTTATCATTATCATACCAAAATCTCTATCCACTTAGCCTAAATCTTGATCCAATCTATATTGTGTTTGTCTATCAAGAGCAATCCACATACATACTATCCTCTTGGGTATAGATAGGAGATATTGGGTGCACTTTTCCTTAGCCTTATCAAGGAGTGAAGGAGATTTCAAGGCTCTTAGAAGGTACAATGTTTATGTTTTAGTTTCCTTTCATTTTTTTGTGTCCTTTGCAATCTTTTTCATCTTCACTACCAATTCAAGTTAGACAAAAGATTTTTGAAACATGTCAAGTACTTGGCCTTGACCTACCCTATAACATCCACCTTAGTTGTTTATGATTCACACTATGCACACCATTCCATCCACCTTCCATCAATTCCTAAAGTTTCCACACAATGGGAGTGAGTCATAATTTATGCCAATCCTTGTCCTTTCCAATATTGCATCTTCTTGGAATGACATGATAAAAACTTTTGTCCCTTCAACAATGCTAGAAATCTATCTTCATCTTACATCAATCCATCTAACATTGCATCCACTTCAAAATTATCACAAATTACCATTCTTGAGGTCAAAGTTATAGTAAGGGACATGGGATATGGAGTATGACTTACACACCTTTTGTGTGGGCCACCTTCCACTATCTCCTAAAGCATTCAGCAAGACAAAATCTGACATGGTATCTACGGTTGTCATCAAATACAAGTCATCACCTACCTTTGAACTCAAACATCTAATGAAATAATATGTTCTTGAAGATATATCTTCTTTGCTTTATAATGAAAAGGAAGATGAAGAAACTCATGTTCTAACCATAGAAAAATATGAAAATGGTCTTTGTATTGTGAAAAACATTAGCTATAAAGGACAAGGAGGCGTAGGCCTTCACAACAAGGAATCATTGAGCCCATCCAAGAAATAAGAAATCACCGATATCAAGGTCTAGGATATGGAAAACCTGATCTTGTATCCTCAGAACTGGATTATATCTTAATTAAGGTCACAAAGGCCTTTCCCATTATGGATAACACCAATGAAGGGGATTATAAAGATTTTTCAAGGACTTCACCGAGCTCTTCTATGAAACATCCATTTTTACCATATATACTATCTCTAATATGCCATCATCATGCAAGGACCTTCCACTCATATACCCCCAAATCATAGATTGGGACCATCAAGTGCCTCCTATACTTGATAATGTTCAAAATGATGAGGCCATGACAAAACTTATGGGGGTAAGAGAACACATGCCCCTAAGAGACCATAAAGCAAGATACATCATAGAGCTCAACACATCTTCTTACTTCGAGGAGACCACCAAGTCTCTTAGTCACAAATACATGAAAATAAAAAACACATGCCATAGTGAAAATCGTAATGTGGCACTTTCTAATGACAAAAAAGTAAAAATAAAGGATGTATCTGATGGTGAAAACTTCCCTGAGGTGCCAGACGATGAGCTACTTGACCTCCCTAAGGTACCAACATTATATCAAAAAAATCTCCTATCTTGGTAGAAGAATCACAAGAAATGAATCTGGGTACAGAGGAGTCACCATGAATTACCTTCAGAGTTGCTTCACTCACCCCAATAGAACAAACAAAATTCTCAGCATTCTTCAAGAAAAGAGGCATAAACATTTCATGGAAAAATATTGATATTCCTGGATTGGACCCTTCATTGGTAGTACATCACTTGGCAGTATATCTTGATGCTAAACTAGTCAAGTAGAAGCTCAAGAAAATGCATCCATAGATAGCACTTCTAGTGAAATATGAACTCAAGAGGCTTCTATACATCGAATTTATTTGACCCATTGATTATCCCAAATGGGTCTCAAACATTGTCCCAGTAGAGAAAGTCATTGGGAGCATATGCATATGTACAAACTTCAGAGACTTGAACAAAGCATGTCCCAATGATGACATTCCTTTACCAAACATTGACATCATAGTGGACTTAACAACTGGACATGAGATTTTGCCTCCTATAGATGGTTTTTTAGGCTACAATCAAATTAGAATCACTGAAGAAGACCAACATAAGACTACCTTCATTTGTGCATGGGGTACTTACTGTTGGGTAGTCATGCCCTTTGGCGTTAAGAATGCTAGGGCCACATATCAACGAGCTATGAATGTTACTTTCCATGACATGTTCCACAACATCTTCGAAGATTATGTAGATGATCTATTGGGAAAATAAAAAACAAGAGCAGGGCACTTAGATGTATTGGCTAAGATATTTGACTATCTTGAAGAATACAAGGTGCACCTAAATCCAAAAAATGTGTCTTTGGGGTTACTTCTAGAAAACTCCTAGGCTACATCATCTCCTAACAAGGCATTGAGGTCAACCTAATAAAAGTGTAAGATATAGTTGAAATGCCTCCTCCAAGAAACTTGAAGTAGCTTTGTAGCCTCCAAGGAAAATTACAATCGATAAGACACTTCATTGCACAATTAGTGATAAGTGCCACCCATTCCAACATCTTCTCCTTAAAGATGTGGCATTTACATGGGATACAAAATATCAGAGAGCCTTTGATCAACTAAAGAAATATATTACAACTCCACTAGTGCTCATGCCACCACAACGAAATCAACCCATGTTATTATACATCTCAGCAACATCGACAACAATAGGGGCCTTATTAGCACAACATGATGACAATGGAAAAGAAAGAGCTATATACTACATCGGTCTCACCTTGGTGGCATGTGATCTTAACTATACACCAATTGAATGGGCATTTTTAGCAGTCATATTTTCATCTCAAAAATTGCAACATTACATGCTTAATCACAAAACCAAACTCATTGTAAAAATAGACCCACTCAAGTACCTTCTATTAAAAGTAGCTCTTACTAGTCACGTGGCTAAGTGGGTGATGACCCTAAGTGAATTCGACATTGTTTATATAGAAAGAAAAATAATCGAAGGACAAATCATAGTAGATCAGTTAGCTGAGGCACCAATTCCAACAGATCATCCACTCCTTTTAGAATTTATAGATGAATCCATCTTCATAGTTGTACCTATCCCAAACTGGAAAATGTATTTTGATGGATCATAGACTCATCATAGATTAGGAGCCAGGATCTTGTTCATCATTCCCCAAGGCAATTGCATCCCTAAATCCTACAAAATCACATTCCCTTGTACCAATAATGTGGTAGAATATGAAGCACTCATCACAAGACTCCACATGGCTATCCAATGGAGAATTGAGAAACTACTTCTTTATGGTGACCTCAACTCGTGATCAAACAAGTGAATAATGAATACAAAACAAAAGATGAAAAACTTCTACCCTACAAGAAAATCGTAGATGACTTCAAAGAGTACTTTTCTAAAATTCATCTTAAACAAGTGCCTAGATTAAACAACAAAGGAGCAAATGCCATGGCTACAATAGGGTCTCTTGTTGATATGCCGAAAAACAATAAGTAGTGTGAATTCTGCATTGAGGAATTAGCAACTCCAGCATATGATGTTCCACAATCTGAACTAGTATGTGAAATTGTTGGTACCTTATTCCCCCTAGTATCAAGATATGTACCTCCATGATAACATTAACCCACATGATCTATCCTCCACCCAACACTGCATAGTCATCTTTTGAGCCACCTATTTCACCATCCCTGATGACAACTTATATCAAAAAAGTCTTGATGGTACCCTTTTAAGGTGTCTCAATTTGGGAGAAGCCCAAACTATCTTACAAGAGGTACATGAGGGTATCTATGGTGTACACTCTAGTGGACCTACCCAGCAAAGATGATCTTGAGAACATGATACTATTAACCAACACTAGAACAAGATGCTCACCAGTTTGTTAAGAAATGCCTTCAATGTCATCAGCATGACAACTTGATTCATGCTCCTATTGATAGTAAGGAATAATAAGAGAGGGGGTGAATCAGTATTTCACAAAACCACTTCTTGACAAGTTCATTAATCCAATTTCCAAAATTAATAATATGAAAGAAGAACAAGCATAGGAACAACAACCATAAAGACATAACACATGAACACTAGGATTTTTATGTGGAAAACCCAAAAAGGGAAAAACCATGGTGAGTGTTAGCTTACAATAAATTATGATAGCACAATACTAGATTACAAGAAGGCTCACTGCCCAAAGAAATGCTCACTACAAGAAAGGCTCACTCCCAAAACAAGCTCACTGCCTAGAGGAAGAAAGAAGAAGGAAGAATGGCTCACTACCAAGTTGAACTGATCAGATTGCATCTACATAAGCATGGTTATAGCTCCAATGAAGCATAAAAATTTTGTCTCAAAACTCTTCATCTCTGACTGCTCTATTTCATTGCTCTACTTTTACATAGAAACAAGATCTCTCTTCTTCTGCTTCTATCACTTCCACAAAATCACCTTACTTTGCATGTCACACACACACACACACATATATCCTTGTTCACCTCTTATCACTTAAATACCAAGTTTGATCCCATATATATATATATCTGCAACACTTAAAATATTTATATTAGGTCGGCCTAATAAGGTGTAGCATGTAGTCATACCTTAAGTAGCTTGTCGACCAAATTCATTCACCAAAAATTCACATCAAACCCAAACGATCATACAATAGTCTTCATATGGATTGACATTAATCATTCAATTTCTTAGATTGATTGGTCAAACAATATAGCTTCTCTGCATATAGATCTGCCATGCCTGTCGCTTGTTCCTCATGAACATACTTGATCAGTTCAGCTATCACAACATAACTTCCACTGTAGATTAAAAAAAATCATATTCAATATTCATCATTGATCTCTTAGCATACCTTAAAAGCCACAAAACATAATAATCAACTGCTGAGAAATGTGGAGCTCAAAACTGTTGTCTTGTCACTAGGAAACACTATCAAACTACAAGTTGGTAAAGAACATCTTGTAGGATGAGACCAAAATAACCTTAGATGCTACAACTCTAGATTTAGGCAGCCATGATATGTAACTTTCTTAATCCAGAACCGCAAAACAAAGTATGCATCAGCGGAGGAATATGGACCCTAAATCTTTGGTACTATACATAGTCCCTAACTTAGGTTTACTTACTGGACATAGCAGAATCATGATATGTCTTCTAATCTTCAGAACTTGCAAACTTGGATATCCCACTTTCAAGAAACTGCAAACAACATACTTGAACCACATTTGATGATCTTCTATTATGGTGACATACTGACCCAATCTCTGTCATTTGCTCTGTACTACCCATACTTAGTCATTTTAGCATTTCAGACCAAAATCCTTGCATGCCTTGTTGCCAAATCCATTTGGTTTGCCAGAGTAAAGTCTCTTTGCCTTGTTTCCATAAATGACAATACTCAATTAGTCAACAAAGCAACGTCTCTTTCCAACAATATCCCCCTTTGGCATTGATGGCAACAGTCAGTGAAAAATGCTTATGTTTCTCCCCCTTACTCTGTACACTCTATTTTTCTATTCTCCTTTAGTTGTATGCTTATTTTTCATTGGTTTTCCTCTCCCCATTTGACATCAATGGAAAAGGTGTGTGTATAAGAAAAATTGTGTCAAAAATTCTTCAAAACTGTCATATTCTGCCACATATATACATGTACACATTTCCATCTCAATTTGTTGTTGAAGGTAGAATATTATTATAGATAGTCTTTATCAGAGATATCTCTCCATTCCACCTATTCCTTGCACCCTCTAGACTATGGATGCGGCCATTTATCAAAAAACTAACTTTTCTGCCTTCTACACATTTGAGGGTGTATCAATTAATTCTTGTGATTTCAAGGCTTCTTATATCAAATTATTCATGGAATCAATTTTTGGAGTTATCAGCCCCCTTAGCTAGCACAATCTATCTTTGACTTCTCTTTTCTTCATCAAAGTGCTCAAATCAATGTGAAGAATTGCAACTTCTATTTCTTTGGTATTTATTCACTCAACTACCGGATTATATGTCTTAGAGATATTAAGTAGTTTGAGTTCCAAATCCTTGATTTTATCTTCTAATTCATTTGTAACTTCTGGCCAAGATAAAAAAAATTGATATATTTTATAGCCTTCTTCAATGGCAATCTATATTCCTTTTATTCCATTTTCTAACATAGTTTTGTCTTTTGCTATCATAGTCTTTAACTCAACCAATATATTCTCATCAAACTCTTTTTCTAACTTTTGCTTCTATAGATTTTTCAAAAGATTCAAAATGTGTACTTATAGAGTTTATTAGACCTTTGAGTTGATCAGTAGAGGATAATGAGGTATCCTTTTGAAATGTCGACATCATCTTCTCCAAAATGTTGGATACATAATTGACTAATTTACTGACTTGGATATGTGATTTAAGCATTTCTTCATGTGCTTTGGCTTGAACAATTCATCCTAGCTTGAATTTCTGTATAGGTGACATAGAGGCCAAATTAATTGGTCATTGAGGAAGTTCATACTCATCCAGATTGACTCTCAGAATCAACTGAGACAACTGCAGTGTCTATTGGTCTACCAAATACTTCTTCTTGACTTTACTCTGGAGGATCCATGTCTATGTTCTCTTGCTGATCAATGTTTTTCTCTGGTGCAGGTCTACTATTGCTCAGGAGGAAGATTAGTTTTAGATTTTCCTTGATTTGTCATATCCATTGTATCAATGTTAGGGGCTTGATCATTCTTATCCAGTCCTTGATCCTGGCTTATCTTTGGTACAGATGTATCTCCATCATTTGATCCTTCATTGTCATAAATGGTAGGTAGATTAAGTTCCTTCAATGTGTTCATAACGATTTCTTTAGATTCCTTTACCACCTTTTCAATATCTCCTCCCATAAGAGCATTCATTCTTCTTTTTGTCCTGAATTTATTATGAAGTGCTTTGGAGATTTTCACCTTTTCCTCTAGACTGATTTTTGAGCATAGTTTTATTAATGAGTGTTCTCTAAGCTCAACATCCTTTGCCATAGCCACTTCCTTTCTTGCACTAATTATACTTGCCAAGCTATGTGGAAGATCAATAATTATCTGAATTAAGGCCTTGTTGTAGATGTTTAGGTATTCTACAATAGCAAACTCAATGATCTTCTTATCCGGATCATTATACTCATCATACAATTGTGCAATGGGTTTCTAATTACCATCAACTATTATGGCTTTCAATACATCCTCTAAAGATATAATAGCTTCTTCAGGTTGAGGCACATCTTGCTTTTGCCTTTTCTTAGGTTTACCCTTATCGAAGGATTCCTTCTTACTGGTTCTGGAGGTTTTGATAGTTTCAGATTTCATTTTCTTTACTTCTTCATCTGACTTTGTTTCTTCTTCATCAACTGCAATGCTTACAAGCATTCTTTTAGCCTTAGTTTTCTATCTTTTGTGATTGGTGGCAGAAGTTACCATACTTGTAGATGGTGTGGGTGTTGGGAATTAAGGTGTCTCAACCTTGGTAATTCCTTGCATTATTTATGATTGTATTTATTTATTCATTGCCTATGTTGTAAATTAATTGTAAATTCCATATTGTCATTTTGTGGGATGTGGCACAGTGATATTTCATCCTACATGGAAGATGACAACTTGTAATTTTGTCCTCACATGAGGAGATAGGCATCACACTTTGTGGTAGGAATATTTTTCCATGTGTCAGCATCTTGGATGTTGTGTAAGGGAATGTTGACCGAAATGGTTATGACGGATTCCTATGACAAATTTATGACATGTAAGAGTTAGAAATAGAAGCTTGTAAGATAGGTGAAGACATGTGTCATGAAGCATCTTTGAAAAAGGCATTTTTGGGTGCCCCAAGGTGTACTATGACATGTTGTAAGAGAATATACCATTTATAGCCTATATATGATAGATTCTCTTACAGCTGTAAGTTGTAACTACTATAACAGATTCTATGACGGTCATAAGAGTCGTAAGAGCATCTATCATAGCTCATTTTGGAAATAGGTGACCTCTTTGGGATGAAAGTTGTGGACAAGTGTTAGGAACATTCTACAATATTGACCAAGTGTCCATAGGCATGGGTTTTGGGCCATGAGGCCATGTTGGATGCCCATTCCAAGATAGAGCCAATTTTGCCTTGTATATTCTATATAAACAAGTGCTTGGAGGAGGAGAAGTAGTATGTGATTGATAGGTATTATTATGCTACTGGATTGACTCCAAACATGAGTGTCGAAGACTCTTGAAGCTTGCATTGCAAGTGTATTGTAAACCATATTTAGTTTTGATAATACATTGTGCAGGTTTCTGAGTGGGGTTTTTCACTTGATAAGGGTTTTCCCCACGATATATCTTGTCTCTCTTCTTCTGTCTTCTTTCTAGTTCTATGTGTATTGCTACAATATCTCTTTTATATGTTTCATGTTGCTATAATTGTAAGGATTAAATTGAATTTGCATAGCTCTCCCCTCATTATATTAGTGTAGGAAGCGATTTCTGCGCACCTAGCTTCCTTTCAGTTGGTATTAGAGCTTGATCACCTTTGGTCCTAGTTGTTGGGTAGGGGTTTTTTGAGCAGATCTTAAGTTGAGTTTGAGTCTGTGTAGAGTATTCTAAATCTTATTGCAGCAAGGATATGGCAAGCACATCCAGAAGGATAGAGGTGGAGAAATTCAATGGCACTAATTTTGAGCTATGGAAGCTCAAAATAGAAGACATGCTTGTTGATCGAGACCTCTGGGAAATTATCAGTGGAACAAAACTAGTTGTAATGTCACAAGCTGATTGGGATCTCAAGGATTAAAAGGCAAAGGGTCTCATAAGACTTAGTCTTGCTGATTATGTCCTATTAAATGTCCATGGGGAGACTATTGCAAACTTACTTTGGAAGAAGTTGGGAGGCGTGTATCAAGCCAAATCCCTAGTTAACAATTTTTTTCTAAGAAAGAAGTTGTATTCTCTTCGAATGGAGGACAGAGGATCTATTTCTAAACATATGAATGCTTTCAACATGTTGGTTGCACAATTGACATCCATTGGTGTGAAGATAGAGGAGGAGGATTGCTATATGATCTTGCTTTGTTCTTTGCTAGACTCATGGGATCATCTTGTCATGGCTATTGGAAGCACCACATCCACATTCAAAATGGATGAAGCAGTTTCTTCATTGTTGTCTGAAGAGATGTGGAGAAAGTCTTCTGAGGTAGCCAAAAAGGCTCTTACAATTCATGGAAGACCCAAGGAGAAAGGGAAAAAGAAGGACAAGAAAGCTAAGAAGAGTAGATTCAAATCCTGCGAGAGATCCAAATCTCCTGGAAAGTCCAAGGCTCTCTATTGGAATTGTGGTAAATCTGAGAATTTCTGAAAGGAATACAAAGAGGAAAAGAAAAAGAAGAAGAAGAACCCAGATTTAGATTCTGACAAGTCACAAGATGATGGTGATATCTTCATCTCAGCCCTAGCAACCCATGCATCTGATGATGTGTGGCTGATTGATTCTAGTGCATCATTCTACATGACCTCGCATTGAGACTGGTTCACTAAGTATGAGGAGTTCAATGGTGGAAAGGTGTACTTAGGTGATGACTCTCATCTGAAGATTGTTGGTTGTGGAAGAGTCTCTATCTGATTCCCTGATGGACAAGTGAATGGGATCTCTAGGGTTATGCACATCCCAGGCTTAGCATAGAACCTGCTTTCTGTAAGTATGTTCAATGATGCAGTTGTGCAGGTTGTCTTTTCAAAAGAAGGATGCAAGATGACTAGAGAAGATATGGTGCTTGCTAAGGGTACTAGGAGAGGTAATCTATTTTAGCTGGAGGTATGTATTTCACAATGCAATAGTTCTTCTAAATCAAGAAAGAGGATATCAATCACTTCATCCCCACCATCTGAATGAGTAATGAAGAAATCTGTTGTATCTAGTCCTGATGGTTGTATTCATGCCTTGGAAGTTAAGCTTCATGTTGAAAAGACAATGCTATGGCATAAGAGATTTGGCCACATTGGTGAGAAGGGTCTACGTACCCTAAAAAATAAGAACCTCGTTGAGGGGTTAAATGATTGTAACCTTGAGTTTGACTTTTGCGAACATTGCATATATGGAAAACAAAATCATGTTTAGTTTTACTCAAGTTCTCATAAGTCTTCTGGTGTGTTGGACCTTATTCATTCTGATGTATTTGGTCCTGTTAATGTTCCTTCATTATCAAAATATGTATATTTTGTATCTTTCATAGATGACTACAGTAGAAGGACATGGATTTATTTTCTCAGAAGAAAATTTGAAGTCTATAGTAAGTTTAAGGAGCTGAAGGCCTTTGTTGAAAATTAGACTAGTAAAAAGATTAAATGTTTGAGAACTGACAACGGTGGTGAGTTGTGTTCTATAGAATTTGATAAATATTGCAAGGAACTTGGGATTGAAAGACATAAAACCACTCCATACACCCCACATCAAAATGGAGTTGCAAAGAGGATGAACAGGAAAATGATGGAGATGGCTAGGAGTATGCTTAGTGGAGCTGGCCTAGAACAAAAGTTTTAGGCTAAAGTTGTTGCCACTGCTTGCTATCTTGTAAATAAATATCCTACATCAGCTCTTGTTGGTAAGACACCCATGGAGGTGTGGTCTGGTAGAAAGCCTTTAATAAGGCATCTTCATGTTTTTGGTTGAGGCATATGCACATGTGCCTAGGGAGAAATGGTGAAAATTGGAGAACAAGTCTGTCAAGTGTATCTTCATTGGCGATGGTGTCGGTGTGAAAGGATACAATCTTTGGGACCCTATGGCTGAAAAAGTGTTGTATAGCAGAAGTGTCATCTTCAGAGAGCTAACACCTTCTTCCACTATTTTACAGCCAAAAGAAAAAGAAAAGAAAGAGGATGTTGTTTAGTTTCTTGGTACCCCTAAGAAGACTGAACAAAAAGACAATGTTGGACCTAATGATGAGGAGAGCTCTTGCAGTTCTGAAAGCTCAGATGAAGAATCTAAACCTCAACCTTAGCTCTTAAGGAGGTCTACATGAATAAGAAAGGAACTTGAGAGGTTTGGTTATACATTGCTTGATTCTAGTTGTGTTTTTGCTTTGCTTACTAACAAAGATGAACCTAGAACTATATCAGAGGCTATGGATATGAAAGATGTAGGTTCCTGGAAGGAGGCCATGGAGGATGAGATGGCTTTTAAGAATCAAACTTGGGACTTGGTGCCTTTGCCTCTTGGATGGAAACCCATTGACCATTGGATGCAAATGGGTGTTCAAGAAGAAATTTGGTGCAGATGGCAGTGTTGAGAAGTATAAGGCCAGATTGGTTGTGAAGGGGTATTCACAAGTGGAAGGTATAGATTATGGTGAGATCTTCTCTCCCGTTACAAAGCTAACATCCATTCATTTCTTGTTATCTCTTGCAATAGCTTATGAATTAGAGGTAGAACAAATGGATGTGAAGACAACTTTCCTTCATGGTGATTTGGAGGAAGAAATCTACATGTCATAGCCAGAGTATTACATGGTGAAAGGTAAAGAAAATTTGGTTTGCAAGTTAAAGAAGTCTTTGTATGGTTTGAAGCAGTCTCCTAGGAGGTGGTACTTGAAGTTTGATGTCTTTGTGTTGTCAATTGGATTTGTGAGATTGAAATAGGATCATTGTGTGTATTATAAGTTTTATGGTGATCATATTCTCATTGTTGCACTGTATCTTGATGATATGTTGCTTATTGGGAAGGGTAAGAATATGATTTCTAATTTTAAATCTTAGTTGTCAGCATAGCTTGAAATGAAAGATTTAGGGGCAGCCAGGTACATTCTAGGAATGGAAATCAGAAGAGACAGAACTAACATAAAACTTTGGTTAAGATAGAGTAAGTATGTGAAGATTGTGTTGGATAGGTTCAACATGGTAGATTGTAGACCATTGTGTGTTCCTATTTCTTTGGGGACAAAGTTGCCTGTTAGTGATTGTCCAAAATCTCCTAGTGAGGTGGAAAACATGAGCAGAGTACCTTATGCTAGTGATGTTGGTAGTTTGATGTATGCTATGGTCTGCACAAGACCAGACATTGCCCAAGTAGTGGGAGTCCTTAGTTGATTTATGGCTAATCTTGGATGGATACATTGGGATGCAGTTAAGCAACTATTCAAATATTTGAGGGGTACTTCTAAGTATTCCATATGCTATCATGGTAATGTTACAGGACCTCCGCATTCTGTTGATATTCATGGATTTGTGAATTCAGATGGGGTAGGTGACATTGATAGCAAGAGATCCACCAATGCCTATGTGTTTACACTGTTTAGTGGTGCTATTAGTTGGATGAGTAAATGAAAACCTATGGTTGCTTTGTCCATGATAGAAGCTGAGTATATGGCAGCAACTCATGCTTGTAAGGAAGCCATTTGGCTTAAGAGATTGTGTTCATATATTGGTGTTGATGTAGGTTAGATTACAATTAGTTGTGACAGTCAGAGTGTGATTTTCCTTGTGAAGAATCTAACTTTCCATGCCAGAACAAAGCATATTGATGTACAATTTCACTTCATGCGAGACATGATAGAGGATGAGAAAGTAAATTTGGAGAAGGTAGATACTTTGAAGAATGTTGCAGATGCATTGACGAAACCAGTTAGCACAAAGAAATTTAGATGGTGTTCAGAGTCTATCGGCCTCTCGGCCTATAGCAGTTAAATCCTATTATTCTAGTGGCTCTTACAAGGTGTTCGACAAGTGGGAGAATGTTGGGAATTAAGGTGTCTCAACATTGGTAATTCCTTGCATTATTTATGATTGTATTTATTTATTCACTACCTATGTTGTAAATTAATTGTAAATTCCATACTATCATTTTGTGGGATGTAGCATGGTGATGTGTCATCCTACATGGAAGATGTCAACTTGTAATTTTGTCCTCACATGAGGAGATAGGCATTACACTTTGTGGTAGGAGTATTTTTCCATGTGTTGGCATCTTGGATGTTGTGTAAGGGAATGTTGACCAAAACGGTTATGACAGATTCCTATGATGAAGTTATGACATGTAAGAGCCAGAAATAGAAGCTTGTAAGACAGGTGAAGACATGTGTCATGAAGCATCTTTGAAAAAGGCATCTTTGGGCACCCCAAGGTGGACTATGACATGATGTAAGAGAATATGCTATTTATAACTTGTATATGATAGATTCTCTTACAACTATAAGTTGTAACTGCTATGACAGATTCTATGATGGTTGTAAGAGTCGTAAGAGCATCTATCATAGCCCATTTTGGAAATAGGCAACCTCTTTGGGATGGGACCTATGGACAAGTGTGAGGAACATTCTACAATGTTGACCAAGTGTCCATAGGCGTGGGTTTTGGGTCATGAGGCCATGTTGGATGCCCATTCCAAGATAGAGACAATTTTGCCTTGTATATTCTATATATAAAGGTGCTTGGAGGAGCAGGAGTAGTATGTGCTTGACAGGTACTGTTATACTACTGGATTGACTCCAGACATGAGTGTCAAAGACTATTGAAGCTTGTATTGCAAGTGTATTGTAAACCATATTTAGTTTTGATAATACATTGTGTAGGTTTCTGAGTGTGGGGTTTTTCACCCGATAAGGGTTTTCCCCATGATATATCTTGTCTCCCTTCTTATGTCTTCTTTATGGTTCTATGTGTATTGCTGCAATATCTCTGTTATATGTTTCATGTTGCTATAATTGTAAGGATTAAATTAAATTTACATAGCTCTCCCCTCATTAGATTAGTGTAGGAAGCGATTTCTGCACACCTAGCTTCCTTTTTAGTGGAACTGGAGGGAATAGATGTAGCTTCTTCAGAGGTAGATCCTCTGGTTCTCCTTCTTGATACCTCTAGTTTTTCTGGTTTACCCTTGGGTTCTTCTAGAGCTCCAATTGATTCACTTTTTCTCATTTCTTTTGCCTCCTTTTTAGCTTGTGCTTTTTCCCTTGCCTTTGCCACTTGTTCTTTTGTGAACCCTTGTCTCAGGGTGAAATCTTCTGCCACTTTCTGCATTTTCTTGGAGATTTTAGGTTTTCTTACTTCAACATGAACTTTAGCATACAATTCCTCATAAGTCCCATATCTTTCTTCTTTGGGATCTCTGGGTTTGCTTAGCATATGTTAGGCATAATTTTCCAATATCCCTCCATCTACCTCATATCCCATAGGCATAACCCAAACCGTTCTGGGCTCAATAGCCTCCATCAAGCATTGATCTTTTGTTACAATAAAACAGATAGTATCCTGGTATTTTTCAACAACTACTCTAGGGATTCTTTCCCTAGATTGCATTGACTTCTAGAAGTTTTTGAAATAGCCCCATAGGGCTGAATTCTGTGCATCAATATTGCCTATGCTATTCAACTGATTTCTAATATGAACTACAACTATTTTTCTCCAATCCACAAATAGTTCTTTATGCCAGGTAACTCTTGCATGAAATAGAAGAATAGACATATGATCAACGTATCAAATTTGAAGGGATATTTTCTCTCTTTGGTCTTCCTCAGGTTCTCCATCACTTGGTGTTAGAGCAATTCACAGATATCATAGTCTGCATTCTCCTTGATCTTCTAAAAGGTAGTGTATATGGTTGTGCCTGAAAAAGAATTTTCCTAGTTGGTGAAATATACTTTGTAGCCCAGTACCATGGATGCAAATCTTACAGCATGGTCTTCAATATCATTAATTGTTAAAGCCCTCTTATCAAATTTTTCTCCAGTGAACGCCATTACTGTATCATTCTTTACTGCTTTCAACAATGGTACTGATCCAATGGAGCTTAATCTAGTTATTGCCCTTATAGTATCTATTGTAATCTTAAAAGGTCTCTCAAGCCACATAAATTCATCATGAACCTGCTCAATACATATTAGACCCATTCATCCTCTGCAAAAGTTGGGAAGTCCACATACTGAATGAATTTCTTCTCTTCCAATGCTTTATATTCTCCCTTCAGATAGATATTCTCATTACTCAAGTGTTTCAAGTATAGATAAAAAAACCTGCTATCAATAAATTCCTCTACGGCAACATGAATATATGCCCTAACATCCTCTACATGCATAACTCCATGTGGAACATCTAAAAATGTACCCACTTGATCAACTTTGATTGATTTGAATGGGTTTTTCTTGAATTTTGGTTGAGGTCACTCAATGATATCCACTACTTGTGGTGTTGCCATTTCTATGAATAATCAAGCAAATTTGAGAAAGGCTTTCAAACATAAAATACCTCTTTGATTAGATTAGGGTTGAACTTGATCTTGCCTTGAAATGCTTTGGAGAACACTGTAGTCATTTTTTAATTTGCTTTGGTTTTCCTTAGACATTTTAGAGCTTAGAATGCAAAATAATTTTTCCTTCGGATATAACTCCTTCTAACCTTTGCATGTCAAAACCTAGGTGTGGGCAAATGAAAAAAGATGGGGGGCCAAAAAGGGGTCTTAAATGACCACTTTTCTTTTTTGAAATCAGGAAATGTTGGCCTTGGATGAGAAATTGAGCATAGTTACACTCAAAATTTGGAGATGCAACCAAAACAATGTTTGTAGTAATCCGAGACTACTTTCTAAACTACTATTTTTTTTGAAAATGGTATAGATTAAGGTGTTCAAAAGAGGGAGCCACAGAAATTGGTGTTGTTTCTGTCAAAAAAACATAACATAGCATGTTTTGTGGCTCCCACAAAAGGTCAACATTTTTTTGGTATTTTTAAAATCGCTTTGGTGAGAAATTAGCTTACAAGATGTAGTTTATGCCCGATTTTTCTGATAATTTTTTGATAAATATTTGATTTTTTACTAATTTTTAAAGTGGACACATCCTAAAAAATAGATTTTTGGCTGTGCTACCCCTATAAATTTTGAAAACTAATTGAAAATCATTTTTTTCCTCTTCTAATATGTGTAGAATGGAGTCTAGTTTCTAAATATGTAATTTTTTTGAAATTTCAATGAATGGTTAATTTACAATGAAAAAAAGACCAAACAGAGGTTTTTGCCCAAAAATGAACACACAAACAAAAGAAATTAAAGATGAAAGGATTAACATTGTCAAAATGTGAAAAAAATCACATCGTCAAATAGCTATGAGATAGCCTAACATTACCTAGGTGTTCGATTTGTTCGACCTTGAAACATGTGCAAACTTGAGGGTTAGCATGAACAAAATTATATGAAATCCTCTAGAATATGGAAAAACATGTCTCTGGACATTGGGAAAACATTCCAAGCCTTTGGGTTGGAAATCCAAAGCAAATCCCAAGCCTAAGGCTTGGGATTCACAAATCAAAACATAACGCGAGCGCGTTATAATGAGCTCACGTTATGTTTTACTTTGCATTTTTTCCTTTTTCGCAAAAGTTTGTGCACTGTTTGTCATGTTTGACATAACGCAACCGTGTTATGTCCCCCTTGAATTTTTTTATGTTCAAGGTTATTAATAATGTATGTATATATGTATCTATGTATGCCTATATGTATGTGTGTATAGTGTCGAGGGTAGAGGAGGGTAGGGATAGGGGTGAGCAAGATAGGGGAGGAGAGGGGTGGATAAGGGTTGAGTGATTAAGGTTTAAGGTTGAGGTTTGAGGGTTTAGGGATAGGATTTAGAGTTTAGGGATAAGGGATTAGAGTTTAGGACCTTGAGGGATTAGGGTTTAGGGTCGAGGGGCGAGGGATTAGGGTTAAGGTAGAGTGTTGAGGGTACAAGGATTAGGGTTGACAGTTTAGGGTTGAGGGATTAGGGTTTAAGGTATAGTTTTGAGGGTTGGGGTTTTAGGGATAGGGTTTAGGATTTAAGGTTTAAGTGTTGAGGGTTGAGGATTTAGGGATAGGGTTTATAGTTTAGAGATAAGGGATTGGGGTACCATAAATTATAATTAGGGATTAGGCTTTATGGTTTAGGGACTAGGGATTAGGGTTTAGGGTTAAGGGATTAGGGTTTGGTACTGGAATTTAGGAAGGGTTGGGAAAATTTTGTGAATCATCATGGGCTGGAGATTAGAGATTTTGTTGTATTCAAGTACATATCCAATTCATAATTTAAGGTTAAGATATTTCAAAGAACAGGGTGTGTGAAAAACATCAATGCTCTTCAGCTTATGAATACCAACATTGATACAGATAAAAGATGCCCTTCTTCTAACAGAGTATGCAGTTCAAGTCAATTGATGGGCAACAAGTTGTCAAATGAGTTGGTTTAATGGGCGTGTCTCTTTATTCAAAGTTATGCTTGGAGACTTTACACAAAAACTGGTAACTCTACATTATTTTTCATTCTTTTATTTCCTATACACTGTTAAGAACTTGTAAAATCTAATTGTGTAATGTGTTTATGGCAGTGCATTCCTCCTGCATTTGTTTCACATTTTATAGACAACATAGACGAACATATGGTGTTGCAAGGCCTAGGTGGGCAAGCGTGGGCTGTGCAATTAGGGGGTAACATAAATAAATTGGAATTTAGGTAGGGTTGGGAAAATTTTGTAAATCAACATGGGCTGGAGATTGGAGATTTCATTGTGTTCAAGTACATATCCAAGTCATATTTTAAGGTTAAGATATTTTGAAGAACAGGGTGTGAAAAATATTAATGCTCTTTAGCTTATGAATACCAACATTGATATAGATAAAAGATTCCCTTCTTCTAAGAGTATGCAGTTCAAGTCAACTGATGGGTAGCAAGTTGTCGAATGAGTTGGTTTAATGGGCTCGCCTCCTCCTTCAAAGTTATGCTTGGAGACTTTACACAAAAATTGGTAACTCTATACATTATTTTTCATTCTTTTATTTTCTATACACTGTTAAGAACTTGTAAAATCTAATTGTGTAATGTGTTTATGGCAATGCATTCCTCCTGCATTTGTTTCATATTTTATAGACAACACAGACAAACATATGGTGTTGCAAGGCCCAGGTGGACAAGAGTGGGATCTACAATTAAGGGGTACCATAAATAAATTGGAATTTAGGTAGGGTTGGGAAAATTTGTGAATCATCGTGGGCTAGAGATTGGAGATTTCGCTGTCTTCAAGTACATATCCAAGTCATATTTTAAGGCTAATATATTTCAAAGAATAGGGTGTGTGAAAAATATCAATGCTCTTCAGCTTATGAATACCAACATTGATATAGATAAAAGATGCCCTTCTTCTAACAGAGGATGCAGTTCAAGTCAACCAATGGGCAGCAAGTTGCTGATTGAATTGGTTTAATGGGCATGCCTCCTTCTTCAAAGTTATTCTTGGAGACTTTACTCAAAAACTGGTAGTTCTCTATACATTATTTTTTATTATTTTATTTCCTTTGCACTGTTAAGAACTTCTAAAATTAATTATGTAATGTGTTTATGGTAGTGCATTTCTCCTGCAATTGTTTCATAGTTTATAGACAACACAGACGAACATATGTTGGTGTAAGGCCCAGGTGGGTAGGAGAGGGATGTACAATTAAGGGGTATCATAAATAAACTGGAATTTAGGCAAGGTTGGGAAAATTTTGTGAATCATCATGGGCTGGAGATTGCAGATTTTGTTGTGTTCAAGTACATTTCCAAGTCATATTTTAAGGTTAAGATATTTCAAAGAACAAAGTGTGAAAAATATCAATGCTCTTTAGCTTATGAATACCAACATTGATACAGATAAAAGATGACCTTCTAACAGAGGATGCAGTTCAAGTCAACCAATGGACAACAAGTTGCTGATTGAATTGGTTTAATGGGCATGCCTCCTTCTTCAAAGGTATACTTGGAGACTTTACACAAAAACTGGTAGTTCTCTATACATTATTTTTCATTATTTTATTTCCTTTACACTATTAAGAACTTGTAAAATCTAATTGTGTAATGTGTTTATGGTAGCGCATTCCTCCTGCATTTGTTTCATAGTTTATAAACAACATAGACAAACATATGTTGTTGCAAGGCCCATGTGGGCAAGAGTGGGATGTACAATTAGGGGATACCATAAATAAATTAGAATTTAGGCAGGGTTGGGAAAATTTTGTGAATCATCATGGGCTGGAGATTGGAGATTTCGCTATGTTCAAGTACATATCCAAGTCATATTTTAAGGTTAAGATATTTCAAAGAATAGGGTGTGTGAAAAATATCAATGCTCTTTAGCTTATGAATACCAACATTGATACAGATAAAAAATACCCTTCTTCTAACAGAGGATGCAATTCAAGTCAACCAATGGGCAGCAAGTTGCTGATCTTGAATTGGTTTCTGATGAAGAAAACAATGATGTTGTTGGAGCAACGGAAGAAAATCAAAATTGTAAGTCTAATTTAGTTTATTTCAACTTTCAAAACAGGCATTTGAATTGTAGCTTTACCTAGAGGATTGGGTATAAAAAAGTTAATTATGTTACAAGCCTTTCTTTGAAGA
Organism: Cunninghamia lanceolata; assembly: GCA_027924645.1. Taxonomy (NCBI): domain Eukaryota; kingdom Viridiplantae; phylum Streptophyta; class Pinopsida; order Cupressales; family Cupressaceae; genus Cunninghamia; species Cunninghamia lanceolata. The sequence goes on from BSBN01001807.1 coordinate 6,937,646, forward strand.
ACCCTGGACATTATGGACCATATCATCTAGAAAAGCACATGACAATGAACTCTACCCCACCTTTCAAATTAGATATTTACCTTTTTATTCAATGAAAATGAAGTCACAGAATGTAAACCGACCATGCATACTAGTAAGATCAAATTCTCTTCCTTCTATTCTTATTACTCTTACTTTATTAAGAGAAGAGTGTCAAAAAGAATGGATTTAATTGTAAGCTAACATAAGGCAAAGCAGTTTTGTTATTACATTTTTCTGAGGGATCTCTAATAGTCTAATATAATGCAGTCTTCTATAATATGAACATCTGCATTTGTGTGAATGCTAAGCTTTAATATAGTAGAGTATTAAATAAATGTAATCAACTATTTATTGGATTAAAATAACATAGTTTTTTGTAATGGTTTGGGAATGCAGGAGTTGCCAAAAATAGGTGAATGTCCTCTACAATTACCAAGAGAAAAAAGTTTAGTAGTTCTTGTGGATAGAGCTAGTAAACAATGGGAGATTATTTGCCTGTTTCATAACAATATACCTCCCCTAAGTGCGGGGTGGACAACAAGAAACATAGATTTATGTTTAGAGTTCATATAGATCGAAAGATAAAATAAGGATCCTTCTGAAAGAACTTCTAGGAGGGAAAATACAGGCCAAAGATAAAAGGAGAAAATTATACAAGAAAAGATCTTCATGAGGATTGTAATATTTTGTCTAAAATAAACAAAAATTAATTAATTAAAAATAGAAAATCAAGAAAGAAATGGTACTAAAATGTAAAGTTACTAATATCTATTTTTAAAAGACATTGATTTTTATGGCCAAAGTTGTTTATTTTATCTAGTTGATGGTTTTAATTACACCCAAGTTATACATTGGGAGAAGATGTGTGCACATTTTTATGGCCCCAATTTAAATTCAAGAAAATAGGTGGAGAGAGTATGCTAATCTTTTAAAAAAAATCTTCATAAAAAAATGTTCACTTAATGTTGATCAAGGGTTTTGATTTCAACCATTGATTGCCCACTATGGATGTACCCTAATGCAAAGCTTTTCTCATAATGATCATCCTTCTGATTTCAACTATTAATTACTCACTGTGGATGTACCATACACAAAGCTTTTCTCATAGTGTGTACACCTATTGGCATAATGAACCCTAAATGGGCCAGACAAACATGCCATATAACAGTACTAACATTAAAAAAGTTCATAGCCATTTTTCTGACATATTCTTGCATCTCAGATATCTTTAAGAGAAGAGTGTTAAAAATGATGGGTTTAACAACCTAACATAAGGTAAAGTAGTTTTGTTGGGTTTAGGGATAGGGTTTAGGGTTTAGGGTTGAGGGATTAGGGTTTAGAGTTGACAGATTAGGGTTTAATGTTGAGAGTTGAGGGTTTAGGAATAAGGATAGTGTTTAGGGTTTAGGGATGAGGGATTAGGGTTGAGGGTATACAATAAATAAACTAGAATTTAGGAAGGGTTGGGAGAATTTTGTGAATCATCATGGGTTAGAGATTGGAGATTTTATTGTGTTCAAATACATATCCAAGTCATATTTTAAGGTTAAGATATTTCAAAGAACAGGGTGTGTGAAAAATATTAGTACTCTTCAGCTTATGAATACCAACATTGATACAAATAAAAGATGCCCTTTTTCTAATAGAGTATGCAGTTAAAGTCAACCAATGGGCAACAAGTTGATGAATGAATTGGTTTTTGATGGGGAAAACAACAATGATGTTGAATCAATGGAAGAAAATCAAAATTAGGGTTGAGGGTTGAGGGATTAGGGTTAAGAGTTGAGGGTTGAGGGATTAGGGTTTAGGGTTAGGGTATAGGGTAGAGGTTTGAAGGTTGAGGGATAATGTTCAAGGTTAAGTGTCCAAGGTTAAGTGTAAAGGGTATATAGGGTTTAAGGGTTTAAGGTTTGAGGGATTAAGGGTTTAAGAGTTGAGGGATTAGGCTTTAAGGCATAGTGTTAAGTGTAGAGGGTTTAGAGACAAGGTTTATGGTTGAAGGTTTAATGGTTGAGGGTTGAGGCTTTAGGGGTAAGGGTTAAGGGATTAGGGTATAAGGTATAGTGTTGAGGGTAGAGGGTTTAGGGATAGGGTTTAGGATTTAAGGTTTAAGGGTTGAGGCTTTAGGGATAGGGTTTAGTGTTTAGGTTAAGTGAGACACCTAGATGACTAAGGACAGATGAAGAGGTAGACAATGAATGATTAAGAGACCTAGAGAGGGGAGAGGTAGAGAGGTGAATGGGAGATAGAGGTGAGAGATAGAGAGGTCAGGGGAGAGATAGAATAAAATGAGAGAGTGAAGTTGACAACTTGAGGGAAAGATGGGTAAGGAGGAGGGAGAGAGGTGGAGAGGAAGGGAAATATCTAGAGAGCCCTAAGACATATACAAGTGAGAGACCTACAACCTAGGGAGAGAGGGGTGAGAGAGATAAGGGAGAGATGGGGGTGAGGCAGATAAGGGAGGAGAGGGGTGGATAAGGGTTAAGGGTTTAAGGCTTCAGGGTTTAAGGGTCAAGTGTTTAGGGTTTAAGGGTTGAGGGTTTAAGGGTTGATGGTTTAAGGGATGAGGTATTAAGGGTCTAAGGGTTGAGGAATTATGTTTTAAGGTATAGTGTTGAGGGTTGAACCCTAATCCCTCAACCCTTGACACAATACCTTAAAACCCTAATCCCTCAACTTTGGGATTTAAGGTATAGTGTCAAGGGTTGACAGATTAGGGTTCAACCCTCAACACTATACCTTAAACCCTAATCCCTTAACCATAAACCCTAATCCCTCAACCCTTATACCCTTAATACCTCAACCCTTAAACCCTTGACCCTTAAACCCTCAACCCTTAAACCCTAAACCCTTGACCCTTAAACCCTCAACCCTTATCCACCCTTTCCTCCCCTATCTACCTCACTCCCATCTCTCCCCTATCTCTCTCACCCCTCTCTCCCTAGGTTGTAGGTCTCTCACTTGTATATCTCTCAGGGCTCTCTAGATATTTCCCTTCCTCTCCACCTCTCTCCTTCCTCCTTACCCATCTTTCCCTCAAGTTGTCAACTTCACTCTTTCATTTTATTCTATCTCTCCCCTCACCTATCTATCTCTTACTTCTATATCCCTCTCACCTCTACCTCTCCCCTCTCTAAGTTTCTCAGTCACTCCTTGTCTACCTTTCCATCCGTCCTTACCCATCTAGGTCTCTCATTTAACCTTAAACCATAAACCCTATCCCTAAATCCTCAACCCTTAAAACTTAAATCCTAAACCCTATCCTTAAACCCTCAACCCTCGACACTATAACTTAAACCCTAAACCCTATCCCTAAAGCCTCAACCCTCAACCCTTAAACCGTAAACCTTAAACCCTCTACCCTTGACACTATACCTTAAACCCTAATCCCTTAACCCTCATCCCTAAATCCTCAACCCTCATCCCTTAAACCTTCAACCCTAAACCCTCTACCCTTGATAGTATGCCTTAAACCCTCGACCCTTAAACATTGGGCAAACTTTCACAAAAAGGAAAAAAATGCAAAGAAAACAATAATGTGCTTGCATTATAGCGCGAGCGCATTATGGTTTTGTGTTGCCGATCCAAAGGCTTGGCAACACCAAGCCATAATGCCAGCATGTTATAATGCACTCGCATTATGGCTTTTTAAAATTTTTTAAGAATTTGGCCACTTTTTGGTGCCCCATCTTTTTGCACCCACTCTGTCATTAATGTTCTTTTTCAAAAAATTGTCAAACACTTTTCTGACACTTAGTCAATCCAAATTGCTCCACAAGCCTTTGCATTGGGTCTTCTTCTACCAGAATTTATTTCAGAAGTCTTCTCATAAGATTCTTCACAACATACCTTAGTATTAGATTCTAGTACTAATTTTCTAGCTAGGGGTTTTGGATTTTCGACACAGCTCCCAATTTACTTCCCAGAGGAAGTATCTACACCAAATGCTAGTGTGGATTCATTCTTTACTTCAATCACATCTTTCTTGATCTAGATCTTGCTCATTTCTTTCTTAGTTTCAACTAGATCAACTTTTTCTTTTTCTTTACAATTCCTTTTTTGTGTTTTCCTATCTTCAACATGGTAGTTTCTTTTCGCATTCTTGCTTCTGCAAACTCTTGCAATATGTCCAAACCTGTTACAACTATAGCATACCATATTCCTTTATCCTTGATTCCTTATATTGATTAGATTTGATCTACATTGATTAGCCATATGTCCAAATCTATTGCATGCAAAACACTTTCCATTAAATGATGACTATTCCTTGCATTGTAAGAACCATTCCTTACCATATTTTTGCATTCATTTGATTTATGACAAATTTTCTTGCAATTGAAACATTAAATAGAGAATGGTGGATCATTATGATTTATTCTACTTCTACATTGAGTAGCTTTATGACCAAACTTATTGCAATTAAAATAGTGGCCATTGAAAGATGGATACCTTTGAACATTTGGTTGCTTGACTAGAGGTCTTCTAGGTCTTCTTCTTTGATTTCTAAACTAGTTCCCTTTGTTTTTCTTTAACTCAGTGTTTTTTTGACCAAATCTTGAGCTTTCACCTTTTTCAAATCCCAAGCCTTGCTTATCATCAGAACTCTTTTGACTAGAAATAATCTCATCAAGCTTTGCAGAACTTATCTTGAACTTTTCTTCATAGCTCTTGGCTTTTTCCAAGTCTTCTTTCAGAATCACAATTTATTTTTCAAGTTTTACATAATCTTCTAACTTGCTTTTTACCATTAGATTTAAATCTTCTCTGCTTTTTCTCTTTCTATAACTTCCACTTCCAAATCATTCAGGGTTTCATTTCCTGATATCAATTGATCACTAACCTCTTTGTATTTTTCTTTAAATTTCTTAACTTGTTCTTTTACCTTTAAAATGCATTAATCAACTTCTTGTATGTTATCCTTTAGATCCCTAACTTCTGCTTCATACTTTTCAAGATCAATAAGAGCTGCTTCCAGTTCAACATTGTTTGAGAAATTTCCAAATCTCCTGGCTACCATGAGTGAACCCTCCCAAATCTTCCTCAATCTATTAGACTTCTTCCAAGGAACTTTTCTCTAATACCAATTGTTGATAGTAAGGAATATTGAGAGGGGGCTGAATTAGTATTCCATAAACCACTTCTTAATAAGTTTATTAATCCAATTTCCAAAATTAATAATAGGAAAGAAGAATAAGCATAGGAACAACAACCATAAAGACATAACACATGAACACCAAGATTTTTATGTGGAAAACCCAAAAAGGGAAAAACCATGGTGAGTGTTAGCTCGCAATATATTATGATAGCACAATACCAAATTACAAGAAGGCTCACTGCCTAGAGAAAGAAAGAAGAAGGAAGAATGGCTCACTACCAAGTTGAACTACTCAAATTGTATCTACATGTGCATGGTTATAGCTCCAATGAAGCACAAAAATATTGTCTCAAAACTCTTCATCTTTGACTACTCTGTTTCACTGCTCTGATTTTACATAGGAACAAGATCTCTCTTCTTCTCCTCTTATCACTTCCACAAAATCACCTTACTTTGCATGTCACACACACACACATATATATATATCCTCATTCACCTCTTATCACTTAAACACCAAGTTTGATTCTCTCTCTCTCTCTCTCTCTCTATATATATATATATATATATATATATATATATCCACAACACTTAAAATCTTCATATTAGGTTAGCCTAATAAGGTTTAGCATGTAGTCATACCTTAAGTAGCTTGTCGGCCAAATTCATTTGCTAAAAATTCATAGTGGACCCAAAAAATCATACAGTAGTCTTCATATGGGTTGGCATTAATTATTCAATCACTTAGATTGATTATTCAAACAATATAGCTTCTCCACATATAGATCTTCCATGCTTGTCGGCTAGTTCCTCATGAACATACTTGATCAGTCTAGCTATCACAACATAACTTCCACTATGGATTAAAAAAATCATATTCAACATTCATCATTGATCTCTTAGCATACCTTCTAAGACATAGAGCATAATGATCAACTTTTGAGAAATGCGGAGCTTGAAACTATTGTCCTATCGCTTGGAAATAATGTCAAACTGCAAGCTGGTAAAGAACATCTTGTATGATGAGACCAAAATAACTTTAGATGCTACAACTCTAGATTTAGGTAGCCATGATATGTAACTTTCTTAATCGAGAACTGTAAGATAAAGTATACATCTGTAGAGGAATGTGGACCCTAACTCTTTGGTACTATACACAGTCCTTAACTTAGGTTTACTTACTAAACTTAGTAAAATCATGGTATGTCTTCTGGAGATCTTTAGAACTTGCAAACTTGGATATCCCACCTTCAAGAAACTACAAGCAATATACTTGAACCAAATTTGATGATCTTCTATTGTGGTGACATACTGACTTGATCTCTGTCATTTGCTCAGTACTACCCATACTTAGTCATTTTACCCTTCCAGACCAAAATACTTGCATGCCTTGTTGCCAAATCCATTTCATCTGCCAGAGTAAAGTCTCTTTGCCTTGTTGTCATCAATAACAACACTCAATTAGTGAATATATCAATGTCTCTTGCTAACAACTCCATCTCAAGAATTGCAACCTATAACTACTCCTTGGCCCTTTTCACTATGGGGGCTCCACCTCATTAGTAAAATCCATCCATCTTGCTCCAATGTCCATAAATCCATTATTACCACCATTGAATACTTCACAAAGTGGGTTGAGGCAATTCCACTGACATATATCACCAGCAAAGAAATATCTAAGTTGATCCTACATTACATCATATGTCGGTATGGTATACCCCTTGTCATCATTACTGAAAATGGGAAACCCTTTAAGAACCAAGAACTTCACATCCTTTGTTAAAAATTCTACATCAAGAACTATTTTTCCTCCTCATATTACCCCCAAGGTAATGGTCAAGCTGAAGCTCCAAACAAAACCATCCTAAGAATCCTAAAGAAAATAGTGAATGAAGTTGATCATGACTGGCACCTCCAACTTAACCCCACCCTTTGGGCATACCACACAAGCATTCATACCCCACAGGAGCCACACCAAATTCCCTTGTATTTGGCTCTGAAGCAATTTTACCAATCAAGGTTGAGATCCCCTCCTTAAGAATATCTTTGCAAAATCTCACTGATAAGAAGTATCGGGTTACATGACTACATGACCTAGAACTCCTAGGTGAAAGGCATGTCAATGCTCTCCATCACTTGCAAGCATATCAAAATCACATTTGTTGTATCTATAAAACAAGAATATCAAGACTCGTCACTTTGAAATGGGTAACCTTGTACTAATGAAAAATTAGAGGAACTTTTAAGACCATGACAAAAAAGCCAAATTTGGACTAAATTAGCTACGACCATTTGTTATAACAACTAGCTATGGATCAGGATCTTATCATCTAGAAACACCTAAGGGACAACCTCTAGATGATCCTATAAATAGATCATGCATCGAAAGGAATTTTATGCTTGACCCAACAGATATCCTAAAAGCTAAAAAATCAAAAAAGTCAAAAAAATTGTAAAAAACTGAATGCAATAAAGTTGTCCAGTGGTGAAAACCACTTTAGTAGCACCTTGGATAAGTACCATGATGAAAACGTGTATCAAGCACCTTGAGTAGTGGCCTTATCTACCATCTATTAAGTTCTTGTTTACCCACTTCATACTCCATTTTATATCCATATCCTATCATTGCTTGATCTTGTATCTCCATTTTCCTCCCATTATCATTCCATGCTAGGGGTAAAATCCTTAAGTTTAGATAAGAATTAGATCTTTGTATGCATGCTATGGATAATTATAGAGTTTTGTCTCATTCATCTCTTGTACATACACTATATCCAAAAACACCAAAAAAAATAGAAAATCTCCAAAAATACCAAAAAAAAGCAAACCTCCAAAAATACCAAAAAAAAATAGAAAACCTCCAAAAATACCAAAAAATCACAAAACCTCCAAAAGTACGAAAAAAAAAAAGAAAACCAACAAAATACCAAGCAATAAATCTATTGTGTCTCGATCAAGGACTAAAGACAATCAAACTAAGCAAAAAACACATAAACATCATATCTTGTGCCCATCCTGTAGCATATATCATCACAACCTATGCCTTAGGATATATCATTGGCGCAATAGGCATAGCCTAATCAAATTCAATCCACATTCTTGGCAAGATATTCAATGGTTGTTGGTTCATCTATCATTTGGTCTTTTGTTTTGATTTATCTTTTATACCCCTTCTACACTTACCCAAGAACCACCTTGATCTTCCATATCTTGGTGTGTCATTGGATGGTATAGAATGGGGCAAGAGTCATTTGATATTGTAAACTGTGTTTGTTGGATGTTCTTATTACTCCAACTGGCATTCATATCTTGTGTGTGTTAGAATAGCTTTTTGCATAACATCTGTCCTTTGCATCTAAGGATTATACCTTTCGTGCACTAGGACTTCAATGCTCTAAGTCTCTTTCCCCATACGTCTAGACAAGGTTGTACTACGTTGGGCATGTGTAAGCACACCCTCTTGTTTGAAACTCAAGTCCATGCAAATTTGGATATACATCATCACCTTGGTCTCTTATACCTTGGTGAAAAATATCCTTTTTGCTATATTAAAACTTAGGATTGCTCTAAAAGATACTTGCATAATCCCAACCCTATCAAGAGCCATATCCACCCATAATGCTCCCACCTTTGGCTTTACATTAATAAAGATGGAAATTCATCCTAATCCACTTCCCACCCCCAACAAGTGTGTTCATGATGCTTCCTAACTAATTTTCCATCCACTTTCCTCCCCCCAAAAAGTGTGTTCATGACACTTCCTAACTAATTTTCCATCCACTTGCCCCCCAACAAGCATGTTCATGATGCTTCCTAACTAATGTTTCATCAACTTCCCCCCAACAAGCATGTTCATGATGCTTGCCAAATAATTTTCCATCTATTTTCCCCCTCCCAACAAGTGTGTTGATGTTTCTTCCCAATCATTCCCCCCAACTAACCGCCATCCCCAATCCATCTAATTATCCCTCACCTACATAATGACTCTTTGTATCATGACCTACAAATCAATCATCAACATCACGATCATCCATTTCATACACTTGCATCAACACGTTAGTACCACATTATTTTGATCATCATAATCATCATATCATTTGCTTAACCATCCATATAACCACATCCACATCATAATTGCATAAACATATGACTCAAACACACAATATGAATTATAAACACATGCAAACTAAATGCAACAGAGTTCCTGCCAATTATCTCCCACTCACCAATCTGCATCATAACCATTCCACAACCTGAAAATATTGAATCCTTTTTTTCATAAGCACACTAAAGTCTCATCGGTTATAAATAGCAGCTATGCATTTGGCATTAAGCTAAAATTAAAGAACTTTAAATAGATTAAATCTTGATCTAGTGTACAAAGCAAGAAATTAAGAGGATTCAATCTTGCATTTCATCCATAACACCTCACCATACATCACATCATCATAGCTATATCATCTATATCATCATAACATATGCATAAACCATCCACACAAAAAAATCACATAACATAGTCACCTATACATCACATACAATAAATGCAGCCATAACATAATCCATCACGCATCCATCAAATACATCTATACAACACATGTGTGCATGTTAGATAAATGTAATGGAATTGATTTTTTAGTAAATCCCCTGGAAGGTAGCAAATGAGCTTGTTAACTATTTCATTGTGTACCTCTGCATGTTACACCTCGTAATACATCATCACATAGACATAACATCATCATAATCCATTCATCACAAAGCATACATTATATAATCCACCTTATAATTCATCACAAAAAATCCATAAACATGTCCTCATATAATCCACATCGTATTCCACATAATAATCCATTCATAATTCATGCATAAACACATAAACAAAAATCCAACATCCATAACATAGTCCATGCATCCATTACATGATCCATGCATCCATAACAGAATCCATATATCCATAACATGATCCATACATCCATAACATATATCCATAACATGATCATAACATAAACCATAACATAAACCATAACATAATCAATCACATAATCCATCACATGTCCATCATATTTAGCATCCATACATGACATAAATCTTATACTAAAATAACATCCAACATATACATCATAAAAATATCATAAATAATCACATCACGTCATAATGTAGGCCGCCCACAAAATACTCATTGCATATATAAATCATAGTTTGTTATGATAAAAAATGTACCTGAAGGCTTAGTACATCAATGTCTGATACATAATGTAAAACACCACTATTGGGTACTATCACCAGACTTTGCTAGAGCCTGAGGTGCTGGTGTTGATGGACCTACCCCTATAGCTTGTGGTGGAACTACTAGCCTCTATCCTGGTGGAGGCATCACTCTAGGTGATGGAATGATTGGCCCTATAACTGAATGTGTCCTCGTCATCCCTAACCTACTAGTCCTCAACTAGGTCTATACACTAAAATTTGGTTGTCTCTGATCCACAGGTACCGCTGCATGATATAGGGTGTGATAATGTTGAGCTCTCTGTAAAGCCTCTGATAGCTCACCCTGCACTCGCACTAGATGTTGCCACATATCAGACAACCCAGCTCCTACTAATGCTCACTATGTTGTATCCTGCTCTAGATAGAGTTGCGCCCCTCCTACTACTCGACCCACTACTACAACACTTTGATTTTATCCCTCTTTGCAATAGTAATATCCTACTTCTGGATAACGTGGTCTAGCTCTACTCTATCTACCCCACCTCCTCTTATTGCCGTCAACTCAGTAATCTACCCCTAAGCGGCCCTCAACTCTCCCTATAACGTGTCCACCTCCACCTCCATGACATCTCACTCTACCTCCCTCATATCTCGCTGTACCCATATGGTAGCCAACTCATCAATCAGACTCCTAATGTCCACCCATAATATATCAGCAGCAACATCCTCTCCATCCTTCCTCCCCCTGCTACCGCCTCCACTCTTCGATGTACCCACTGTCCCCCAATAGCCCCACCACCTCCACCATCCCCACCATCTCCTCCATCCTCCTACTCCTCCTCCTCCCCCTCACTACTCTCTACCACTGCCACCTGGCCAATTGGAATCATCAACCTTGTGGCCTACTACTCCTACCACCATATGTCATAATCTAGGGTGGACTCAACCTTTAGCTCTCCCTATTTGAGGTTGAAATTTTAAAGTACATGCTTGAACATGTACCAATCAATGATGTGCTCCATATGACCCATTAGATACCTATCCTGTCAAGTATAAGGTAGATGATCTCCATCATCAACCCATGGCTCACACCCTCGCCATGGCCATAAAACAATTGTGTCAATCTCATCAAAAAATTGCTACCAGTATGTTAGAGCACCCAACCAATGATGCTGTAGAATCCTAGTGTAATTAAAGACAAATGGCTGCCCTGTTGGCCTCACATATCCACATACTAGCCAGATCATGGCAATATGCTCCCAAGCCTAGACCTGAAGTAATGTGACACCATGCCTTAGACTAGTTCCCTATTGATATACTATAAAATGCATGTCATGGTGTAAGTGCGCTAACATGAACAGCCCCTAGGCATACCTTGTGCTATGCTCATACATCAGCACTACTCCCCATCCTATAGAGAATCTGTGCAACCTCCTATCAGGCATCAACAACTCTCCAATCAAACCTGAGCATATATACAATGACAACCCCTCCAAAGACTCCATAGTAGAGACCATATCATCTTCATACTCCTCGCATCCATAGGTGGGATATCAAGTGTGAAAACATGGCTCAAGACCTCCACACCTCTCACCTAATCATACACAACTAACTACCCATGAATGAGGATTTGTAAGATCCTCCATACATCCTCATGGGTGATCATCATCTCACTCATCAGTAGTAGAAAGACACAACACTCGCTCTACAACCTCTCCACTAATACCATCATCATGGCCCTATGGGCCCAAATCTCAGGCCTATATGCAAGATGTATCATACCAATTTGTTCCAAAAGCACAACATTTGTAGGTTCAAATCCCTCCCTCGAGGTCATTGGAGGTGGCCTCTTCTCCCTTGACTAAACCAACAACAAATCCTCCTACATCCATCACACTACTTCATTAGCTTTTTGTCAAAAACTATGTAAAATCTCTAAATCCCTCTATGCTAGCACCGAAAGGAGAGTAAGCACGAACAAAGCCCATGTAATAACCAAAAGGCACACACGCTCTAACACACCCTGCAAAAGCATCGAAAGGCACACAAGTGTTAACTGACATCACGTATGCATTGAAAGGCACACAAGCACTAAATGACCTCACACATGCACCAAAAAGCGATCTAGGTACTAACATACTTCGCACAAATACCATTCGACATGTAAGCACCAATCCACTTAGCTCATACATTAACAAAGTGCTAACCACTAGCCATTTTTCAAGCGATGTAAGCACTAATCTACCTCGTAGGAACTAATCAAGACAAAGGTGCTAATTACCCTATTAGAGGTACTATCCGTGACTTGATGGCATTATCCTATACTTTAGCGCATTTTCTACTCCTAACCTACCCTTGCATTTATTGGGTATTAATTACCCAAAACCTAAAATCCAAAGCATGAGATAGGACACATATTGACTCATTAGCCTCTGAAGGTCATCGGTACTCCTAAACTTGCTCTCCTTGATGCTTATGACATGGGATCTGGGCCATAGCTTCCACACTCTAATGGTCTCTTCTCTCTAACTCACTCAATCGTAGGTGTGCAAATGAGGAATATGGGCCCCCCATAGCCTACTTACAGCCTCCACCTAAGCCCTAGCTCTAAATGTTTTCTAGACTAGCCCTAAATTTTTTATCCCCAAGCCTCATACCATATCTATTTTTCCCTGCTTCTTTTTCTTCTGACCCCATTTTTATCCTAAATCTCGTTTTCACCACTATTTCCTTCTTTTTGAGAGTTCACTCGAAAAATTTATTTTTTCTGTCTGATCTCTCGAGGGGTCATATCCCACTTATTCTTTCCATTCCCTTCAGTTTGCTAGGGGAAATTTTTAATTTTCTTTGATATGACACTACTCTCGCTCGGTTGTGATGCCACATTAAAGAGGGGAAAGATTTAGGCACCTAAAAATGACATACCTTACACCACCATTTTCTAACATCTTCCTAACATCTCCTCTTGTGCTAACTTATCCACTTCCTCATGATTAATTAAATAAACTATTTTATTTAATTAATTAATCTGATCCCCATTATCATTTACCCGCAATTAATTGAATAAATTTTATTTAAATAATTACACTCCTCAACCATTACCCAATATTAATTAAATAAATATTAGTTCATTTTTTTTATATAATTATCCCTCTTTGTTGTTAGCACAAATTAGTTAAATAAAGTCCATTTAATTAATTAATTTAACCTTACCTATAGCCAAACCTTGGTTAATTAAGTAAATCTCATTTATTTAATTAACTAACCTATCCCATCAAATCCCTACAACCAAATTAATTAAATAAACCTTTATTTAATTAATTTGGATAACTAATTAACCCATCCACTAATTTCTTATAGCGAGATTAATTAAATTAATCCCCTATTTAATTAATCTAACCCTTCATTAACCCATCTCCCCATAATTAATGAAATAATCTACATTATTTAATTAATTAAGATCACATGTGTCTCCATCTCACCCTTTCCAAGTCAGTCACTTCTCCCATCTCATCCCACTCACCCATAAAATGAATTTTTAATTCATTCACATGTCTCCATCTTCACAAATGCAAAGCTTTCCCAAAACCAAATTCAAAATTCAAAAATATTGTGAGCCCTCCATCTTTGTTGATGAAACCCCATATGTTGATTTCACTATGAAATCTCATCCATTGGATCTCATCTTGGAATTCCAACCATTGATCTAAAATCCTCTAAAAGCCTATAAATAAATAGCATCTCCAAGCATTTTGACTCTAACTAAGAAGAACAAAAGAAGACTAAGGATAAAGCTCTAAACTTATGCTCTCATAATCTTACCACCATCATAGCCAAATTATCCTCAAATCATTGCCAGTTTACTGACTCATTATGCTAGTTCATATATGAGCAATCCACATTCAATTAGTATTGGATAAACACCAATTGCATTCATCAATATAACATCACTATGTTTGTAAACATAATAAAAGGTTAAGAAAGGTTTAATATGTATATTCACATCTTAATTACCACTAAATAGATGGGTAAGTGCATGGAAATGAGATACAAATTAGTGGCCAGTCTTGATATGTTTCAGCAAAACAAGTTTGCATTATGAAAGGCATAAATCATACATGTTTTAACATGTATACATTTTTAATGCCTGGAATTCAAAATATATATGATCCTTTCCCATTTAGGCTTAGATTTAGAATCCTAAGGGTTGGACATCTATTGTGGCTCCTAAATTTGTATTTTTAAAATAAAACAACTCGAATTCAAACTTCAACCTTATCAGGTTTACATGTTTTGCAATAAATTTTTACAAAACCACAACCAAAATAAAGAGATACTTCTTAACTTTCTAGCCTTACAATTTTTGTAATATTTTGAGTAAATTAAGGTATTTGTTTTTATTTTCTTTCTAGAGTGTATCTATATTCCTTCAGTACATATGTATTGACTTTTTTTAATAACTTTTGACTCGATTATCCAAATTTGAAAAAAAAATTCAATAGGATTCTTCTACACTTCATTCTATATGCATTTAATAAAATAAATTTATATTTTTAATTAGTTTTGTGCAAGTTATGTGATGTGCATGCTTTGTGATGTAATTTTCAGGATGCATCCCCTTAAAAAAAATGTAAAAAAAATATTCAATAAAAAAATATACAACTTGTAGTACTCACTCTTAGCTATATTTCCACCAAATGGTTTTAAAAATACCTAATGTAGAAAAAAAATAGGGGGGGGGTGCACACAAGACACTATCTTATATTTTAGTGATAACTACATGAACACTTTTGTGTGCACAAAACATTTCACCCCCTTAACTTTAACACTTTTCTAAAATCATTAGTATTTTAGAAACTAGATTTAGAGTACTACAATTCTTGTTCTTATCATATCTTCAAATTTTTAGTGTACACAACTTGAATTACTCATCCAAGTTTAGCTTTAACTGATTTTAGAAAAAAAAAGTGGCCACTTTTGACCCCCTTTTTGTACCCCATTTCCATGCACTTACCCAAATAATCTGTGTATGAAAAGAATGAGCATCATAAAGAAAATCATCAAGGAACAAGGAATCATTAGCTACAACATGAGAATATAAAGAAATATCACTATGAGCTCATCACTAAATATATCAATATACCAAAACCACAAGAAAGGGAATATGGAGTAGAAAGTGTATGTAAAGGTGATGTAGGTATATTTGTATCACTAGCATCCTTAAGTAAACTAGAAGCAAGGGAGGCATAGATAGGTAAAATCCATACGTGAACAAGAATATCTACCATAGGATGTATGAAGTATAAGCTCACTAGGTATATTATTATCACTTGATGGAAGATCCCTAGAGGTGTTATAAGGAGTGGGTTAGCCAGCCTTAAAATTCTCATGAAGGGCCTAGAGGATTCTCATACATAGATAATTCAAGGATGGGGGCCCATCGAAATTATCTTAGATAAATTATACATGATGGGAAAAGACCAAGGAAACAAAGGCACAACATGCTATTTTTTGAGAGATTTTGGGCAAAAATTGTAAGTTTAGGTGCCAAAAAATATGGGCACTAACAAGAAGAAGAAGCATGAAATTATTATGTTTGACATACTACCTAATGTGTGTGACCTCAAGGAGACTTTAGTTCCTCATGAATTCAATATCTCACCTTGACCTGATTCTACAAGGTTGATGTTAGTAGGAGAAACATTCCAAGCCATGACTAGATTTTTGGCATTTCCCAACCCCTCCCTAGTCTTTGCATCTGTGTTAGAATTAGTTGACTTTCACACCCAAAATTATTGATTTAAGTGATTATTTTCATAGAGTCCTTCTAGAAGTTCATTTCCACCCTAGCCTTTATCTGTACCCATAAATTAGATGCCAAGATAATAGGCCATCATCTTTTTAATTTGTATACCATAGCTAAGGAAGATCTCACTTGATAAGTGTGATGGTGGAAATCTATTAACACATGAAGAAGAAACATAAATAATTAAAGGATAAGTGGGTATTTAGGTTTCCTACTTATTTGGTACATATTTTATGGTTCCAAAATATTTGGATCCTTTGAGAAGATGGGTTTCTATTATAAAACTAGGAACCCTATAGATTCACTTCTCCTATTGATTAGTTTGGAACAATTCTTTGACACCAATTCCACTATTTCCAATGTTTTTGACATAAATATTCTTACCCCAAGTGTGATTTCATATTCATTGATGCATTTATTAACTAGATACCTTACAAGCTATTAAAATGTTTGAAATCCAAATCCCTAACATGATCCAATTCTTTGGACATTTATCCCTATAAAATATTCATATGAAGATTCATCTTCACAAGTTCTCTAGACCTAGTTTCAGATTTCCATATCCTTGGACCTTGTGCCATGTTGCCATCAAAACTATGTAATAAGAGGACAAGTTGGATGATCAGTATGACATTGATTCCCATGAGATAAATGTATACCCTACTCTATATTAAATATATTGTTTTAAATAAGAAAGTATAGATATCATGAATATTTTTAAAAACTTATGACTCACTCTTCAGTTGAACAATGAATTATAGGATTTCAACCTAGATGGCATGTTTGTCATTAAGATGTTATAAAAATGGTTGTATGTAGTGTTTTACATATTCTACACCTGAATACTGAGACATTCAAAATCCTTGATGAATACTCCCCTAGCCTCAAGGATCACACTCAAGATTTTGAGTATATCATATAATTTCAAGGGTACCTATAAGTTGATTAGTAGATAATCATAGAAGCCTATTTGAAACCACACCAATGATAAACAATTTCCTATTCAACCATAAGTTGAAGGATTTATATCCTTCAAGGAATCAATAACACATGTTTAAGAAGCAAAAGAGATGCTAGGTGAGAAAGGTCTCAAATCCATGGCCATCCATTAGGATTGAACCATGGTGATAGTTCTATTATTCGGTTGATAAAAGACATGCCCTAGTCAATGATCTCCTAGAATGCAAAAAAATTAGATCAACTCTAGAATGAATGTATTCAAGATTTGTAGAAGATGAGTTTCCCTCCTTTGAGTGAAAAAGGAGAAGGGTATGAATCATGTGAAAACTCATAGTAGTTTAAAGAAGAAGGAACAAAATAAGTTTTAGAATGATTGAGCTCATTCTATACAAAGCTAAGAAAAACTATACCTTGCTAAATAGAAAGAGCACACCCATGAGTATATAGAAAAATAAGGTACAAGGTAGAAATATTGGCCAAAGTTAGTTTGAATAAAGAGTCTAGTGTGGGCAAGCATGGCCAAGTTAACCTCAATCCTCTTCAAGCCAATGAACTTACTCATAAGAAGCATGCAAAAACTAGACTAGATAGTTCAAATTAATCAATTATGGAAGTCCCCTTAAATTTATAATTTATCATTTGAAGAAGGCACCCAATACCTTCCTCTACCTAATCACAAAAAAAAAATTCCATCACAATCCCTTTTTATGGGTGTTTAGGTAGGGAAGTGTTAAAGAAAGTTCCCCCATTTTTCATAGATCAAAATGAATCTAAAGAGAAGAAACCACAAAAGGCACTAGTTATAATAGTAGTGGACCATGGCTAGAATGTAGAAGTGAGAAGGAGACACTCCATATAATACAAGGAATCTATGCAAAGTGTTCAAGAAATGTTTTCAATATCTAAAAGGCCAATAAAATCAAATTACAAGTGAGGGCATAATTATGCAAGAACAAGTATAATTATAGGAAGAACCTCCATGCACAAAAATTGACTAAATTAGAGGTTCCATAGAGGACATTATAAAACAACCTCAAGAAAAATAATTAAGTGCATAAATTTTTTCTCCTCTTAATTTAAATATTTTGAATATTTTATGTTCCAATCTCTCCCATGTAAATCCTCTCCCTGTTCTAAATCCCCCTCTTCCTATTCCATCCCCTCCTATAGATACTATGATTTTTATGCATTCTTCACTGAAGCTGAACACTTCTAATTTTTCTCCAAAGGATCTTACCCAAACCAAAAAATCTAAAATTGAGAAATTAATTTCCCTAAAATGTGAACCATGTAGAAATCAATAACCTTCTTCCCATTCAACTCCAACCATTGTGCCCATATTTCTCTTATTAACCTCAATGATTGGCCTCTCTCATATCAAGTCGAACAATTCAATCCATATTCCTCTATTTATTACTCCTCCTTTAGGTTTACCCATTGAAAAATTGTTTTTTCGTATATTTAAACAAGATATCCATCCTCTTGTACATTATCTTATTTCCCTTCTTTCTCCCCACTTTAAAACTTTGGTAACTACAAAAGAATCCATTATAGCCATGGAGGTTAATGGCACTCCTACACATTCTTCTCCCTCTTCCCCTTAATTTTGTATATTAGCCACATTAGTTTCTTTTGATCAACCTACCACCCCCTATTATTTAGTTTGTCCTTCCCATTACCATTCTAAATTTCCTCTTTACTCACCCCTTCCACTCTTAAATAACTTGGCATCGATCAATTTCAATATGTCATGGAGCAATTCAAATCAATTTAACACTTGAAGTGACACTTTAAAATTGTTCAACTATCCAAACTTCTTTAGTAAGTTTCTACCTAGCTAAGAATGGTTTTGAACGAATCAATCAAACCATGCATTATGGGATCCTTGTGTCAAATATTCAAAGGCCATTAGAATAGATTATATTAGAATATTAGTGAATAGGTGTAACTTCAATCCATGTCCCTAATGATAGTGCTATCCAATTCCACTCAAGAAAGTTAGTAAATGATACAAGAGCATCTCAAAGGTTGTGTAATCTTGCATTACCCAAAAAGATACATTTTTTACTTTAAGGTTTATGTTCTTTTCATATATTTTGGAGTTCTAGTTAGTGTTTAGGATTGTGGTCTTAGTAATAGTTCACAACAAACCTATAAATGTATATTGTGGTGGCACATGACGATTGGTTGACTTTTGTTTGTTACATAAAGAATAAGAAATAATTATGAGTCTCTAAGCCTATGTAGTAACACTTGAGGAGTAGTTCATTATCTAGTAGTTATACGGTGACACAATTGAATTTCATTTAATCATATTTAATGATTTAGGATGGTACAAAGATTAATTATTCAAACACTAATGGTGATAACATTGTTTTCTTAATAGTCCATGTGGTCTCATTCATCTTAACATTTGGTGCCATGTGATTGCTGACATTGTTCTTAGACGAATGCAAAATCAGCTCTATATAAACCCCATCGCCCCCTCACAATTTCTCACATCATATTTTCCTTCTTGTGATTGCTTTCAGGAGAGAAAAAGCCATGGCTACCTGCGTGAAAAGCTTCGTCTCGCTGCTCCTGCTTCTGGGTGTGCTCACTATTCTTACAGTCTCTGCTTCGGTATATAAATTCGAATTTCTCCTCCCTCTTCTATCGTAAGATTACTGCTTTTAAAAGATGTGTTTATGTTCGGAATCTCAACAAGCAAATCGGGTATCTATTTGTGTTTGTTTGCAGGGAGAAGATGTGGATGTGGTATTTATAGTTCCGCAGCATCTTCAACAGCCGGGAGTGTTGAAGATTGTGGGAAACAATTCCGAATTGGGCAACATGACCTTAATCCCTGGTGACATTTGGGTTCTCACTGTGGTATGTTCATTTCTTGTTTACCGTCTTTCGTCATAATGCTCACCTACAACAACTTCTTATTCACTATTTTGGTTTTCTTTTTTCTCTGCGTGTTTTATGATAGCCATTGACTCGAGGACGACGATACGAAGTGATAGTTAAGGTTCGACATTTTAATCCAGTCTACCGGTCGGACTGTACGTGTTTACCCGCTGCAGCCCGCAATGTAAGCGTACCGTCAACAGGGAAATATCACGTGGAATTATTAACCGGCTACGATTGTAACCCTGGTATCTGCCCACGCGGGAGCGAGTCGAACATGTTCAACCCCATTCGCCGCGTCGTATGACATTCTCCCACATTAAGCCTGTCGTCTAACAAGTAGTAGACACATGTTTCAATGTTATAAAATAAGTGCTTTAATCTGCACCCACCTATGTTATATTTATATGTATGAATGGAAATATAATATAGGTTGTCCTTAGTCTTTGTAGTAAGATTTGTTTTGTTTTGTTTTTCTTGGAACATAAAACAAATTTGGTTAAGAGATAATATTGTTGGAAACTTTTGTAAACTTCAAAATATGTGTATTACATAGAATGGTGTGCTCTATTAAATTATTTATCTATTAAATGAAACTTAAAATTTCATTCAAAGTGTGACGTTATTCTTGTGCATTGTAAGACTATAGAAACTTATCATATTCACCATTTTTACTCTCCGGTGCATTAAAAAATGGAATACAATTGAATTTCGCAACATTGCATCCATCCCTAAAAAAGAGTTATCCATAAATTTCATTATCATACAATGAACACATAAATTTGTAATTTTTAAAAAAAAATTTTGGAATATACATCTACAACATCAACTAACAAAATTACAAACCAAACTAGGTAGTGTATTAGCTACAATAGTAACCAATATATAGTCAAGAGGCCGATAAAACAGTCATCAAGAACATAGACGAAACCACCTCCAAACCACATCATAGCCTAGAGTAGAACAACAACAAAAGAGGTCCTCTAGTTGAAGAATCACTACACCTTTTCTAGAGATTGCACCTTAAT
The DNA here is from genome assembly GCA_027924645.1 of Cunninghamia lanceolata. NCBI lineage: Eukaryota > Viridiplantae > Streptophyta > Pinopsida > Cupressales > Cupressaceae > Cunninghamia > Cunninghamia lanceolata. Next base: position 6,958,650 of record BSBN01001807.1, read on the forward strand.
AACACTCTAAAGATGTTCTTGAAGATTGTGCAAAATGTTTTTGAGATCTACTTCAAGCAAGGGTTTATGAAGAGAAGCATAAAATTTGGTGACACAGAGGGATAGATTTAAACAAACTATTTGAGTTTCCACTCAGATGGGAAGAAAAGTGTTTAAGAAGGAAATCGTGCAACAAAATTTCCAAATGCAATTGAGGATGACATATCTTAAAGTGATGGAAAGGGTATTGTGCAAGGTTGATGCACCAAGCAGGGTAGATTTTCATGACCACATCTTGGGGAAAAGGGCTAGGAAAGCTAAAAAGAGGGAGAACGACAAGTTGTGGGAATGCATATAGCATCAAAAGGCATGCTTTATAGTCTCATTTTCACACAAAAAGGACAAGACAGAGGGGAATGGATGAATTTGAGCCAACTACCACTAGAAAGTTTAAGATTCAAGATTTTCTATGTTTTCAATTAGGACTAGGCATCAACTTTGGATTTCCAGATTAGGGAGCTAAGTTTATTCCATCTTGAGAGTGAAAACTTACATTTTTATAAAACATTAAAATGTGGGGGGAAATGGATATAGAAGGGAGGGGATACCCATAGATTTTTATTAGAGGGAAAAGCTTGATCTACTACAATAATCAATCCACCACATGGATTTTTACAAACTAGCATGATAAGGTAAGGACAAAAGACTAGAAAGATTGGGTGGAACAAGTTGTTGAATTTGAAGGATGGATTATTTATCAGTTGAGGAAATGTTGAACTACAATTTCAGAAATGGATAAGTATAACAAGTAAAACTATTCGGATCTCACAAGTCAATGAACACTTGAATGCCCTTTTTAAAAGGTGTTTGACTTTGAGTTCCTTAATGAGAGCCAAGGGTTTATCTTCATGCTAAATTAAATGGTTCCACCAAATGGAAGAGGTGGTGAAGCTTAGGTTGTGATTTGAATATTTGTCATACTAGTATAGATATTTTGAGGTGATTTTCTAGGCTTTCTAGATGAAATTAAATGGAGGAAATCCACGAGTTCTAAAAGGGGAGTGAGAAGGAGTTTGTCCCACCACTTAATCCTACTCCAAGAAAGGTTGGCTAATGTAGATTGGATACAAAAGCAAAAAAGGAGTTTCCAAGGTGAGTAGCTCTCTAAATCTCTAACAATCCATTTAGTGGAAAGACAAATACCCTAGGTAAAAGGATCGATAATTCGAAAGCCCCCTTTGTGTTTAGGTTAGATACAATGAATCAAAGATGTGGATGGAATGCCTTTCTTATTACCCCATTCAACCCAAAGAAAGATTCTAATCAATTGATTCAGTTGTTTGCAACAAGTCTTGAGGAAATATAACAAGATGAGATATACACATGGTTGGCAAGGAAAATTTTGTTGACAACTTGGATAATACTAGCCATGCACAAGAAACAATTGGTTCAATTTAGAAATTTATTTTTTATTTTGGTCATGAATCAGTTACACATATCCTTGCGGAAGACAGCAATGCCAAAGGGAGTGCCAAGATAATTTGTTATAGTGCCATGTTTAATTTCTCTCCATTCACTAGGAATCCAAGGTGGGTGATGACTTGGGTGGGTCATGATGAATTTAGTTTTAAGCATGGCCAGTTTAGAAGTTGAGATGTTGTAAACAATTCTAAAATATCTAATATGTGGGTAAATTTAGTAGCCAAGTTTTGGATAAAAAACATACTATCATTAGAAAAGTGGGAGTTAAGGGCTTGGGTGTTGCTAGGTAGTGAAATACCTTGAATACGCTTGGTGGACAAGGCATGCTAGAAAAGATAATCTAGAGCATTAGGAACAACAATGAATAGGAATGGGCAAGGGGGAAACCTTGGAAGATGAATTTTTGTAAGGGAAATTGGGGAGAGAGAACCATTGATGACTATTCTAGTGTTGGCATCCATGAAGAACATTATGACATGATTATAGATCATAGGTTTGAATCCCTTGACCATTTTATCATATTAAGAATGAATGCCCAACAAATGTGATCATAAGCCTTATTGAAGTTAAGCTTAATAATGAGGGCATCTTGGCTAGATTGTTGTGCCCATTTAGTAATCTCCTAGGAAAGAACCAAATTGTCTAGAATAAATCTACCCCATAGAAATCTAGTCTATTCAGGTCTCATAATCTCCTAGGTGATGGGTTTAATCCTACAAGCCAAGGTTTAGCAATAATTTTGTAGGTGTTGAGTAAGGTGATGGGCCTTCATGTATTAATAGTAACCTCATCTTTACCTTTAGGAATGAACTTGATTATCCCTTGAATAATAATTAGACTTAGAGATCCAATTTTAAGGCCTTCAAGATAAATGTGATAGACATCTTCCCATATGTAATGCTAGAGTGATTCGTAAAATTCCACTAGAAGACCATCCAATCTAGGGCTCTTCTCTAAATCCATATAATACAGGGATTTGTTAATTTTTACAATATTTAATTGGTGATCTAGGAAATGAATATACTTAAGATATATTTTGCAGGGTATGTAGCTTACAACACTCTCTTCGATGATGGGGAAAAGATAATCTCTAGTAGAATCATTAATGAATAAGTGTTTGTAATGCTCATGGAAAGTTCTCATAATGTCAACATGGTTGGATTATGGAGTGTTAAATTATCATATTTAATGCTAAAGAATTATTCCTACTTATTTTTATGTTGTAGAAAATGAAAGAAAAAGTTCATTCCCTTATCTCTATCTTTAATTAATTCAAGGCAAGAATGAATTTGGGGTCCTTTACCTTTGTAAATAGCCAATTGTCAAGTAAATTCTTAGAATGGGCAATTGATTATTGAATGGTAATGTTATGGGGGTTGGAGGATAATAGAGATTGGCCATGTTGCAACTATATTTTAAGAGATTTCTCAAGTATATGATGCCTAGTAGAAGTACATCTCTTGTAATCAAACAAATAGCATGCAATGGACAATAGTTATCTCCCACTAGCTAATCCATCTATCTTTTTGGGGTTTAAGTTTAACTTTCTAGGTGGCAAGGAGGTCATAAATGTAATCCTACTTTAAAAGGTGGGAAAAATTTAGTTTATATGGAATCTCATTGGGGAAGGTGGTGGAATTAGTGAAGGAGAGTGATGTAGGAGCATCCCTAGTTCAAGAGTAATCTTGCATCAACCAAAAACATTTGCATTTCAATTTGATGGTAGTTTAGTTTGTTTCTTTTCATTTTCTAGTTAGTTTAGGCAATTCAGTTAGAAGCAGTTCTATATTTTGGTCTGCATTCTACGGCAGTTGTATTTTAGATCTCACAGAGCTAGAATTAGTATCTAGATTCATTCATAGAGATCCTAACCAAATCTCTAAGCATTTGAACCAAGTACCAGAAAGTTATCGCTATCAAAAGATCAACTATTTTCTCATTATAGAGCATCCTGATAGTCTCATACAATCAGCTAAAGGAGAAGACTTGTGGAGCATTCCTCGACTTGTGGACCTTAATGACACATCATTCAATGATCTATGGTTTGTGGCCGACCTTCCTCGAGATCCGCACATCTTTCCATTCATTTGCGGAGGGGTTCTACATGATTAGGTTTGACCTATCCATGTACACACGTTACAACTCTTGATTGGAGTTTGTGATCTTCCTTGGCTGATGAGGAGGAATCTTTTGTACCGGAGATGATATATAAGGATGTAATATATCCCTAAGAAAGTAGATTGGATAGTTAGAAATTGATTCATAGTTCATAGTTTGGATTTCCATGAAGGAGCTTCAACTCTATATCTTGTGCATATTCTAATATTTTGTAATCAGGCCTGTGAGCTCAATTGTAAGCCCGCATGTTACCGGTTGATCTATATTTGAATTCTATGTGTAAAGGGTAAAATTTAGATGTTTAGGTTTTGGTAGTTTTGTATGTGTATCATCCTTTCACCCTTTCATTCAAGGACCTAGGGTCGAGTCGCAATGTACTATCCTACCCTAGGTCACTGTGAGATGTAGGGAAATTTGGATTTATATGATTTGATTGACAATTATCTCCTCTTATGTTCAATTATGCCTTAAAACCCTAATTATGTAAATAACAGTAAATAGATGAATATAAAAAAAACTTGCTACAGAAAGATGTAAAATGACAAATAACTGTGCACCTATTTTCAAGGTTCAGAGGAAAAAAAGTCAGTTATTAAATAGCAGGCACCTAAGTCCAAGGCCCTACTTTTTGTTGAGATCTGCAAACAAGATCTGCAACCTGTTCCTGCTACACCGAAGGTGTTCCTGTCACGAAACTTTGAGGACTAATGAGTGGGCACCCTAGTCCAGGGAGCTATTTTCTTCTCTAATCTATAATTCTTACACTCTGTTGCACTCTCCTACAACTTCACTTTGTCTGTATCTTCCACCTATAACCTACAATCATGAAAACTTTGGGAGGAGGTTGTGGTGTTTAGAGGCTTACCTCAGTCAAGCCTTGGAGAGACATTCAAGTCTTCTGAACACTGTTGTCAGATAGAGAGTGCATACCTTGGGAGGGAGAGGTAAAAACCAAATGATAAATGCTTGAAAACATAAATGAATGTCACCTTATAGTGAAGATCTCATGGAAGGAAGAAGTTCTCCATTCCATGAGGAGATAGATGCTCAAATCTGCAAACACAAACACGTAGACAACACAAATCTACTCTTGTAACACAATGAAAGCCTTGAATCACCTTTAGAAGGCCAATGCTCATCTAGTAATGCTCTAGTTTATAAATGAAAGCCTAAATATGCTTTTATATGCAACTACAAACACTCCCGCCAAGAATTTTGTAATTCAAACTTACCGTGTTGGCATAGGACCCAAACAATGGTAACAAGCTGACACCCAAAAATAGGATAGGACTACGGTGCAGGCACCCAAGTCCTCCCCCCTATTTTGGGTAGGGTCTATCTCAAGGGGTTCCCCTAGGTCCCATTTGCCAAGACACTTAGGGGTTTTCTTATTGGGATGTCAAATTATGATGTAATATGTCCTAAATGCAGCTAAGAGACCTGGGAGCTAAACCTTATGAGGGAAAAGCCCCCAAGGGGACATTTTATGATGTTACATTTAGCCCCCACTTTAACGTATGTATAAACACAAGGCCAATACATGCATTAAAGTACGGTCAACAAGCACAGCAAACATGCCAAGCACAAAAAAGACACACCAGATACATTGAAGACAATGACAGGCACGCAAAACATGGAGAAGATAGTTATAGTGGCATAAAACATAGCTTGAATACAGTAAATGCATAGAAGACACATTAATGCATAGAAGAAAGGAATGATTTCTTTTCTTTTCTTTTTATCATATTTATGAAATGCAGATGCAAATGCAGGAAAGTAAACAAACCTCCCATAATGCAGGATGTACTCATCGCATAGGTCTTTAAACTGCATATGGGGCAACACACACGCAAGACACACCAAACCTCCCAAAATGTAGGATGTACTCATTGTATAGGTCTTTAAACTGCATATGGGGAAACACACATGCAAGACACTCCAAACATCCCAAAATGCAGGATGTACTCATTGCACAAGTCTTTAAACTACATATGGGGCAACAAACATGCCAAACAAAACAAGCACACCAAAACACACACTTTGAAGACATGGAGAAACACGACAAACAAGTGATGGAGTGTTCCTATTTCTAGGTCCAACACCATCTCAGGAACATTACAGGCACACACCGATGATTGTGCTTCACCACAACAATCGCTGAAGACATGCTTAAGGGTTGAGTTAGTCACAGAACCACTCCCTACCTTCGCAGAGGACTTTTGAAAATGATAAGATGGTGTAATCTACTCCAATAAATACACCACCCTCACCTCCATAGAGGGCTTAAAATAAAAAGGATATATGTGATATCCCGCCTCTGTAGAGGGCTTAAATGATTCATTGATTGATTGCAAACAAACTTAGAGTGAAAGATGTACTCATCGCACAAGTCTTTAAACTGCAACTGAGGACACACACATTGCTAACATCTATAATAGACAACTTACCTTATATATGCCCCCACCTTAAGGTGGTTGATATCATGCATCGATATCAAGCACATTAAAGTAGGAAGAAAAAACACAAGGGAACACAGACTTTCACAAAGCCCATGCTCCCTAGAGGTGACATGTACTTTACAATCACCAAATGTTCCCACAAACACATCCCTGTAAGAAACATGTTAGTGTCTACATAATCATGATAAACAACAACATCAATGTATATGATTAACCACACAAAGAGCCAAGGTTATGCTATGAATTCAGAGTTCGAGGATAACCATGGGGCTATATCATGAATATCTCTAAATCAAGTACCACCAAGGCTAGATTCACAGACAAACAAAGTGCACAGAGCATCAATATTGTTAAGGTTTGTAAATGAGATAAATATTATCAAAATCACCATGCAAAAAGCACAAGTGCTTCTACTATCCAAGCGTTGAATAATATATACCCCATCGTCATATTAGGAACTAAGTCTAAGTTTTGATTTCTCACAAAAGGGACGCTAGGTCCACATCCGTATAAATGTTTTTCATCATCTACCTTCTAGATAGAAACACTAGAGGAAGGTAAATAGTAAATAAGAGAGGAGAAACAAGTGTCTTAGGGACAGTCATGTAGGAGGGTGCCCCCAAGTCACCAACCGCAATGCTATGTCTGTAAGACACAACACACAACAATGAAATCAGAGAGAGAGACAATATAGAAGAATGATGATACAAATAGAAGAAGATCACAATAGAGGTAGTCTCCTAGTATCCCGGACCTTACAAGAGAATCAAGGGTCATCCCAGGAAGCCTAAACAACACATAACACATCACGGGGAAGCACATCATGAGAGAGATAAAAGGTTAGAGATACTTACCTGTAGGATCTCTTGGGCTAGCGGTCATCAAGTAAATCATTGTCATCCTCCCACTCCTAAATTCTAAAGGAAAGTGGGACATAAAGTACCATAGCCCAATTCTTGTCTTTGTCTTTAGGTTGTTCATTGTTAGGATCATCTTTGTTTGGTTCAATGTTTGGATCAATGTTTTCTTATTGAAGTTCTCTAATATAGTTACTCAATATCCTCTTAGGTGGTGGGAGAAGCAAACTATTTTGAGTGATCTCAACATTCCTCCTTGAGGGATTTAATGCGAGAGACTTCTCCTCATCCACTAGTGCTATATCCTTAGTGATGTCCAAATGATTTGAATATTCAATCAAAGGAGGGACATTAAAGGTATTCTCTTCCTTATGATATCCAAGGTGTGTGAACAATCAACTAAAGGAAGGAGGTTGGTGGGATGATCCGTAGAGGTTTCATGCATTATAATAGAGTTTTTATTGTTGTTAGATAAAAGCTCATCATCCATCCATGGAATTTTCTTTGTTGAAGGGAGTTCTTCATTCACTAATGCTTCCTCTTGGTGAGGGAGAGCATTGGAATGGCAAAGTGCTAATGGCTCTTCATTTTCTAATGCTTCATCTTGGCCAGAGTGAGCATTAGAATGAAGATTTGGTGGTATGATGTTAAGATATGTGTCAAGGAAATCATCCTCTTGCATCAAAGTGTCCTCATGAGGAGGAAAAACTTTGGGAGAGGGATCATAAGGTAAAACAAAGTTATCACCACATGTTTTAGCAATAGGTTCTGTAGTGGAATTGTCCATAAAATCATCTAAGTCTTCATCTAACATTTTGAGGTCATCACTAGTATATATACTATTGACCATGAATTTAGTGAGACCATCTAATATCAAAGGATATATTCCCATGAGATTTGTGAAGCTATCAAAATCAGATATATAACAAAGGATTTCATATGTGGAGCACATAGAGAGATCATCATCATGTATGTATGCTATTTGTTCTAGAACTTGAGGATGTTTATCAATGAATTTAGAGAAATGATCAATGTGTACGATGTATGCAAACAAATATTCCAAATAAGATGATATATTCTTTCAAATCAATGCAATATCATATTTTAAAAGCTTTCAAAAAGTATGCCAAAGACAAGTGTAACACTATATGCAAAAATGACCTAAAATGCTTGATTTTTTGTACTTTTTCAATGCAAATATATGAAAGAAAAGGTCTTGTAAGGAAATTGATCAGGGGAAGAAAATTATGTGTCTGATATCAGTCTTATTCAGCAATAATATCCTTCACAACACACTCTTGATGCAAGTCTAAGATGATGATAGGCCAAAATATAGCGAAAATACACTAAAATATGTGATTTTTCACCAAATCTCAATGCAAAAAAGCATGAGAAAGGGTGTTGTGAGGAAAATAATGATGAAATTTTTTTTATATCAGTAATAAAAAAAACCTACTGCCAAAATATCCATCACAACACACTTATAGTGCCATTCAAGGTCAAACCCTAATGAAAATATAGCAAAAATAGACAATTTTTCACGGTTTTTCAATTCCAAGACCTAGAAAAAGGGGTGTTATAATGAATTTTAGGAGGTGAAGAAAATAATATCAGTGATTTCAGTCTCCTCAATCCATAAAATTTGTTACAACACGCTTAGGGTGCAAACTAGGCCAAACCCTAGGGCAAAAATAGCAAAAATGTGTAAATTTTCACCAAATTTTCAATACAAGAGCCCAATAACAAGGTGTTGTAAAGAATTTTAGGAGGGGAAGCAGATACTACCCCTGATAGGAGCCAATTAGTGAAAAAATATTCCTTACAACACACCTATAGTGCAAATTTAGAGAGTCGATAAGGCCAAATCTAGTGAAAATCAATGTTTTTCAAGCCCTAGGTTTGAGATCTTGATGTAAAATGCTATATGAATGTTTTGTAAGCTGATATATGATGAAAATTACATTCTCTCAGATCTAAAAATGGTTTCCATATTCTAACATCCAAAATGCAAGTGTAAATCTAATGAAAATGCTAGTTTTTGTTGAATTTTTCTATGCAAAAATGTGAAATTTGTTCTAAAATACAAGACTACAGCCAAATGAAAATTTGAACAAGTCTCTAAAATTAGTAGAAAAATCTGAAACAAGATTTTACCTACAAACCCTAGATTTTGGAATTACTAGGTTATATGCAAAATTCACAATTTTCAACAAAACCTTAGCAATTTTATTTTGAAAATGCAATGCAATATATTTAATTTTTGTAATTTTATATAATTTAAATAAGATCTAATCCAAAAATTAAAAAAATTGATGAAATTCAAATTAATTAATGCAACATGCAAACCCTTGAATGCAACCTTTTTTTCCAATTTTTCACTTTTTTTGTAAGTTTTCCAATCCAATAAGATGAATGAAAATCAATGCAACTCTGAAGCAAAACACTCAGCAAGGTGCAAACAAGTCCAACAACACTAGTTCACCAAAATGTCAAGGGTTAAATTTGGATGTTTAGGTTTTGGTAGTTTTGTATGTGTATCCTCCTTTCACCCTTTCATTCAAGGACCTAGGGTTGAGTTACAATGTACTATCCTACCCTAGGTCACTCTGAGATGTAGGGAAATTTGGATTTTTATGATTTCATTGACAATTATCATCTCTTATGCTCAATTATGCCTTAAAACCCTAATTATGCACATATGACAGTAAACAGACGAATATTAAAAAATGCTGCTACAGAAAGATGTAAAACGACAAATATCTGTGCACCTATTTTTAGAGTTTGGAGGTGGAAAAGTTAGGGACTAAAGAGCAGGCACCCAAGTCCAAGGCCCTACTTTTTGTTGGGATCTACAAACAAGATCTGTAACATGTTCCTACTGCACCGAAGGTTTTCCCATCACAAAACTTTGAGGACTAATGAACGGGTGCCCTAGTCTAGGGAGTTATTTTCTTCTCTAATCTGTAATTCTGACACTCTATTGTACCATCCTACAACTTCACTTTGTCTGTAGCTTCCACCTGTAACCTACAATCATGAAAACTTTGGGATGGAGTTGTGGTTTTTAGAGGCTTGCCTCAGTCAAGCCTCAGAGAGACATTCAAGTCTTTCGAACACCATTGTCAGATAGAGAGTGTGTGCCTTGGGAGGCAGAGGCAAAACCTAAATGATAAATGCTTGAAAACACAAATGAATGTCACCTTGTAGTGAAGATCTCATAGAAGGAAGAAGTTCTTCATGCCATGAGGAGATACATGCTCAAATCTGTAAACACAAACACATAAACAACATAACTCTTGCAACACAATGAGAAGCATGAATCACCTTTAGAATGCTAATGCTAATCTAGTAATGCTATAGTTTACAAATGAATGCCTAAACATGCTTTTCTATGTAACTACAAACACTCCCGTCAAGAATTTCATAATTCAAACTTACAATGTCAACATAAGACGTAAATAATGGTCACAAGCCAACACCCAAAAATTGGGACTGACCCAAAATAGGGCAGGATGAGGGCACAGGCACCCAAGTCCTCCCCCCATTTTGGGTAGGGTCTATCTCAAGGGGTCCTCCTAGGTCCCATTTTCCAAGACACTTAGGGATTTTTTCATCAGGATGTCAAATTATGATGTAATATGTCTTAAATGTAGCTAAGAGACCTAGGAGCTAAGTCTTATGAGGGAAAAGCCCCCAAGGGGACATTTTCTAATGTTGCACTAGATATACTAAATGACTGAATTTGCATTTGTCTCATATCTTTGAGTTGTTTCTATTATGTTTACTTTTGTTGCATGATCTGGACAGTTCATTTTGTGAACCCCCCTACTGTGACTACAACAAGTGGTTAAAAAGTGAAAGTTCAAATCTTTGGGAGAGAATTGAGCGAAGTTGGCAAGGGAATTCTGTAAGATCTTGCTATGGACATATCACCTAATTGAGGCAGGTTACTTGTGTCACAACTGATCATTGAACTTGAGGTAGTTTGCACTTGATCCTAGGAAGAATGCTGCCAAGGAGAGTTGTTGGAACAATGGCTGGTAGAATGGATGAGATGATGGAAATGATGAAAATAATGTGAATTCGATTGGATGTTGTCAAAGAAGATAGACAAAGAGGATTGACACCTAGACCTAATTTTGAAAGTGATGATGAAGAAGAATTTCAATCAATTGAACAAACTGGAGAAACCCTAGGAGGTGACGAAGAAGAAGAATCAAATCAAGTAAAGATGTTGCGAGTTATTTCAAAGATTGGAAAGAGACCTAGAGATGATGTGCCGAACTATACTAGTAATTTGAATCCTGAAGAATTTATTGACTAGATAAATGACATGTAAGAATACTTTGAGTATGAAGAAGTTGAAGATCTAGAGAAGGTGAAATTTGCAAAGACAAAGTTGAAAGGCCATGCTGCTATATTGTGGAAAGAAGTTTAGTTGGATAGGAACAAAAGAGGAAAAGAAAATATTACAAAGTGGGATATAATGGTGACAAAATTGAAGAATTAATTTATACCTACTGACTATGAGTTGGAGCTGTTGAAAAGATTGCTAAACCTAAGACAAAAGGAGAAATCTATGAAGGAGTATACTGAAGAATTTCATAAGATGATCATAAGGACAGGACATAGTGAAGTAAGCAAGGAGAAAGTGGCTAGATACATCAATGCATTGAGATTGAACATTCAATAAGAAATGAGTTTGGTAAGGATGACATCACTGGAAGAGGCATACTAGTTTTCCCTGAAAGTTGAAGAGAAGCTGAATAAGAGACATGATCAAAGATAGAGAGGCAAAGGGGGTAAATTTTAGAGAGGTAGAATATTTTCCAGAGGTGAGAGATCATTGGTGGAGCAGAACAAATAGGATAAGACATTCAAGAAGGACATAGATAATAATGTGTATCAGAGAGATGACACAGAAGGTTACTAGAGAGGAAACCCTAGTGCATACCGAAATGAAGGATACAGAAGAGAAGGAAGAGGATTTGATAAGAAAACATTTAGAGGCACTTGTTTCAAGTGTGGAGATGAAGGACATAGAGCATTTGAGTGTAATCAAGGGAGTACAAGAAAATGAACATATAATAGTGGAAAACTAGCTTATGTTGAAGAAGAACCTATTGGATCACCGAGTTCTGTTGGTAAACTGGAGAAAGGAGAATCACTGGTGATGAGGAGAGCACTATTTCAAGTAGAGACAAATGAGGAACCACCACAAAGGAAGAGTTTGGTCAGAACTAGATACAAATCAGGAGGTAAATGTTGTAAAGTTGTAATTGATAGTGGTAGTTTTGATAATCTAGTTTCAGAGAAGATGGCAACTAAGATGAAGTTGGAAAGAGTGAAACACCCTAAGCCCTATCAGATAGCATGGATTCAGGATGATCATAAGGTACTGGTGAGTGAACAATCTTTGGTGAAATTTTATATTGGATCTTAACATGATGAAGTCTTGTGTAATATTATGCCTATGGATGTATGTCATATCTTGTTGGGTAGACCTTGGCAGTATGATATAAAAGCTATACATGATGGGAGAAAGAATACATATACTATAACATCAAATGGGAAGAGAATTACCTTGATTCCATTGGAGGGTGATCCTAAAAGTGAAGTATGTTGGAATGTTAGAATTTGTTTGGTAGATGGAAGAAAATTTTTGGATGGTTTGAGACATGAGAATATGTGTTATGCTTTGATTCCTAAGAAACCTGAAGCATTGAAGGAGGATGAAGAATCACAACCGGAGGAAATAATAGAGTTGCTGACAGAGTATGAAGATATCATGTTAGATAATGTACCTGAAGGATTTCCACCAATAAGGAGTATCAGTCATCACATGGATCTTATAATAGGAGCTAGTTTGCCTAATAAAGCAACACATAGAATGACACCAATATAGAATGAAGAACTGAATAGATAGATACAAGAATTGTTGAGGAAAGGTTTGATTAGAGAAATTTTGAGTCCTTGTATAGTACCAACAGTGCTAGCACCAAAGAAGGATGGAGAATGGAGAATGTGTACTAACTCTAGAACAATAAACAAGATTACAGTTAAGTATAGATTTCCTTTACCTAGGATGGATGATATCATGGATTGTTTAAGTGGAGCAAAATATTTCACAAAGATAGATTTGAAGAGTTGATACCATCAGATCAGAACCAGAGAAGGAGATGAATGGAAAACCACTTTTAAGACAAATGAAGGATTGTATGAGTGGTTAGTGATGCCTTTTGGATTGAAAAATGCACCGAGTACTTTCATGAGATTGATGAATGAAGTTCTAAAGAAAATCTTGGGTAAGTTTGTTATTGTGTACTTTGATGATATTCTAATTTTCAGTAAGACAAAAGAAGAAAATTTGTGGCATATTAGACAAGTTTTGCAAAGAATAAGAGAGGAGAAATTGTTGATAAACATCAAGAAATGTAGTTTCATGAAGGAATAACTAGTGTACTTGGGATTTGTGATATCTGCGGAAGGATTGAAGATGGACCCTAAGAAAGTGAGCAATTGTTGAACAGCCTACACCGAAGAGCATTGGAGAGGTTAGATCATTTCATGGATTGGCTAGTTTCTACCGAAAGTTTATTAGAAATTTGATTTCAGTTTGTAACCCTATGATAGAGACGATGAGAGGTGACATAAAAGACTTTAAGTGGACACTGAGAGCAGATACAAATTTTTGAATTATTGAAGCAGAAAGTGATAGAGCAACCTATTTTAGCATTATTAGATTTTAGAAAGGTATTTTAATTAGATTTTAATGTGAGTAGGAATGCAATTAGAGTAGTGTTAAGTCAAGAAGGTAGACCTGTAGCATATTTTAGTGAGAAGTTGAATGATGTGAGGAGAAGATATTCAGTTTATAATCAAGAGTTCTATGCCATAATTCAAGCCTTGAAGAAGTAGAGACATTACTTGTTGCCTAAGGAGTTTGTGTTGTATACAGATCATCAAGCTTTGTAGTATTTGAAAAGTCAAGGAAATTTGAATCAGAGACACATGAGATGGGTAGAGTTCATGCAAAGTTATACATTTCTATTGAAGCATAGGAGTGGTAAATCAAACAAAGTTGTTGATACATTGAGTATGAGAAGAAACTTGTTGACAGAGATGAGAGTTGAAGTGTTGGGATTTTATGAATTGAAGAACATGTATGAGGGAGACACTGATTTTGCAGAACCTTGGAAAGCATGCAAGGAACCTGTTGTGATAGAATAGGAGTAAGTGGTTGGATTATTTCATTCAGGAAGATATGTTGTTCAAAGGAAGTCAGTTATGCATACCTAGAAGTTCAATGAGAGATAATTTGATCAAGGAGAAGCATAGTGGTGGATTGGCGGGACATTTTGGCATTGACAAGACAATGGCTGTGGTAAGTGAAAATTACTTTTGGCCTCAGATAAATAAGGATGGTAGGACGTTTGTGCAAAGTTGTAGAGTTTTTCAAGTTGGAAAAGGAAGTTGTCAGAATACTGGATTATATAAACCTTTGACAATATTGAAGAGACCTTGGGAAGACATAAGCATGGATTTTGTGATGGGATTACCTAAGACATAGAGAGGACATGATTCAATATTTGTAGTGGTAGACAAATTTTCAAAGATGGTACATTTCATACCTTGTAAGAAGACAACTGATGTAGTGCATGTAGCGGACCTATTTTTCAAGGAGATTGTGAGATTGCATGGATTACCTAAGAGTATAATTTCAGATAGAGATACTAGATTTCTTGGATATTTTTGGAAGACACTTTGTAAGAAGATGAAGATAGATTTGAAGTTTGGTTCATCATTTCATCCATAGACTGATGGACAGATAGAGGTAGTAAATAGGAGTTTGGGAAACTTGTGAAGATGTTTGGTTGGAGAGAAGATAGGAAGTTGGGACTTGATTCCTTCACAAGAGGAATTTGCATACAATAATTTAGTGAATAGGAGTACCTTAAGAACACCTTTTAAGATTGTTACCAGAGTGAATCCTAGAGGAGTGATAGATCTGAGAGACATGGGTATAGAAGAAAAGAGAAGTGCAGAAGTAGAAGAATTTGTAGAACATATGGAGACAGTGCATAATCAGGTTAAGAAGCATTTGGAGGATATAAACAGCAAATATAAGGAGCAAGCAAATGAGAAGAGAAGACAAAAGGAATTTGAAGTTGGTGATGAAGTGATGGTATACTTGAGGAAAGAAAGATTTCCAGTTGGGACATATAACAAGTTGAAGATGAAGAAGTTTGGACCTTATAGGATACTCAAAAAATTTGATTTAGGAAACACATATGAAGTGGAGCTATCAGAGGCATTGGGTATTTCACCTATTTTCAACATTACAGACCTCTATCAGTATCATTAAGCAGAGTTTAGTGACAACCTTGAAGAAGACTTGAAGAAATAGTTACCACGACAAGAATTGGAGCAGATTGAAGACATTTTGGATAGCAAAGTTAGATGCAACACTAGAGGAAGACAATACAAAGAATACCTTGTGAAGTGGAAAGGCAGACTGGAAGAAGATTCATCTTGGATTTCTCAAGCTGAGGTGGACCGATTTGGTTCTCCCCCAACCCTAGCAAAGTGAGGGACTCACTTTTTCAATAACCCCAGATGTCTGATGCAGGAACATCCATCATTCAAGAGTAGTCTTGCATCAACCAAAAACATTTGCATTTCAATTTGTTGGCAGTTTAGTTTGTTTCTTTTCATTTTCCAATCAGTTTAGGCAGTTCAGTCAGAAGTAGTTCTGTATTTTGGTCTGCATTCTACCGTAGTTGTATTTCAAATCTCATGGAGCTAGACTTAGCATCTAGATTCATTCATCTACATCATATCTGAATCTCCAAGCATTTGAATGAAGTACTGGAAAGTTATCACTATCAAAAGATCAACTATTTTCTCATAACAAAAAATCTTGACAGTCTTAGACAATCATCTAAAGAAGAAGACTTGTAGAGTATTCCTCAACTTGTGGAGCTTAATGACACATCATTTAATGATCTATGGTTCATGGTCGACCTTCCCTAAGATCCGTACATCATTACATTCATTTGTGGAGGTGTTCTACATGATTAGGTCTGACCTATCCATGTACACATGTTACAACTCTTCATTGGAGTTTGTGATCTTCCTTGGCCAATGTGAAGGAATCTTTTGTATCGGAGATGATATGTAAGAATGTAATAGATCCCTAGGAAAGTAGATTGGATAGTTAGAAATTGATTCATAGTTCATAGTTTGGATTTCCGCAGAGGAGCATCAAAGATATATCTTGTGCATATTCTGATATTTTGTAATCAGGCCTTTGAGCTCAATTGTAAGCCCACATGTTGCCAGCTGATCTATATTTGAATTCTATGATATAGTGAATGACTGAATCTGCATTTGTCTCATATCTTTGAGTTGTTTCCATTGTGTTTACTCTTGTTACATGGTCTAGACATTCCATTATGTGAACCCTCCTATCGTGACTACACCAGAGAGAGTGGTGAGAATAGGGATGTAGTCAGAGAGAGTGGCTAAAAGGTGAATATGAAGAAGATGACCAAAACTAGAGGGAATAATATGATAGTTAGAGGACAAGTAGAAGTGATCTAGATGACTCATCTTCCTCAAGAACTCCTCTCATTAATTGTTCCAAGTATACCAATGTGGTTTTTGGAAATCATCTTTACTCAATATTGGGTCTTGAATGTCAAGAGATTTTTGGGCCAAAGTCTAAGCATCAATTTTAGTTTGGAATGGGTGAGAGGGGCTATCTTGAGTATAGTCGATAGTTGGAGGCATGTTCAACAATGTCAAAGTATCCCCCAAGGATCCAATCAACAATTAGGAGATGGAGGTGAAGACATTCCCAAAGTGAGCTTCTTTCTTTAAAAGAGTTAGGTGCATAAATGGAGTAAAAATCATACAAGGAATCCTAAAGGAGAATGACAATCTAAATATAGTAATTGTAAGGATTTGACTCAAAGGCTATGACATATTTAGCAATGCAAGGGCCAAGGGCCAAGATCACACCACCACCACCCTCAAAGTGACTAGTGTGGAATAAGAGAGCCTCTTTCCAAAAGGATTCATGGGTGGCATCTAATCTACTATGTAAGGACAACCATCTTAAAACCATAAAAATGTATTAATTACCAAAATGATAAGATGAGAAAGGGAGACATTTTTTCTTAAAATAGATGCAAGAAACACAAATTCCTTAACCCAAAAATCATTCAATAATTACAAAATTTACAAAAGCTAACAATGTAGCTTTGGAATACAATCAGGACTTACTCCTTAATCAACAAGACTTCCAAGGTTGGATTACATAAGTATTGCATAATATATTATCACTAAGCTTGACTTGGTGAAGAGAGAGAATATCATCAAAGTGATTTACCACCCAACCATGAAGCAATAATCTTCCCTGACCTTACTCCCAATAGGAGAAGCTCAATCCTTCATGAAGGATCTAGCAAACTGAAGTTGGCATACATGAAGGAATCAGGTGCATCATGAAACTAACAAACCTATATGCTCATGCATTGTCTAACATTACACATATCCAAAGATAAACATACATAAAGTAAATACATAGGGCAAAGAATCATTTCATAGGTAGAATTACCTATGTTCTTTGATTCCATAAATAACATCAATCCACACAATTGAAAACATAACTATACAATCAGTACATATAAGCAATTAGCATCCAAGTTGCATAATGTTCCCTAGCAAATAGAAATAGTATAAATTCTAGAGGATAATTCATGATGTAATTCTAGGGTGTAGTTTCGCCAGACAATTCCTCATCGACTTCCACCCACTTAGATGAACATGGATGCATTCAAAAGATTAGACATACAATTTAAAATAAATAATTGATTGAAGTGTATATAGTAAGATTCATAAAGACACTCATGACATAAACAAGACTAAACCAAAGAAATGACATGAGATTCTAATCATATACTAGCTCAGGATCTTAACACTATTCTCGACCATCATTAATAAACATCAAGTTATTAAATATTCTAGATCAATTGTCCAAATTATACTTTCTAGGCAAATCATTTAATTTACTCACCTAATAAGCAACTTGGAATTTGCAAGTGTAAAATTATTTAAAGGTTTTCATATATAAAGTTCTCAAATAATAAAAAAGAAATATAATTACATGATAAATCTTAATGGATTCCATTACAAGGTAGTGAAAAATTTAACAATGCTTCTAATATTGACCAAAATAGATTAAAAGAGCTTGTAGACACACTACACCTACTACTCATCACAACAAACATGCATGATCAATATGCTATCATAACATCATGTATATTTACAATAATTATCTATTGTTCATTTTATCATTCATGTATACCCTATAGTCATAAAAACATTAACATCACCTTTTGCCTCCACCTTAGAAATGCAAAATAAACATTTATCACAAATCAATTGTAATTCACCAACTTGAAATTATATTATAAAATTGTGACTCACTTTTTGCATCAATAAGATATAATTCACTAGATGGATGTGCATAAGTTTCTATTGAACTTTATCATGTGTGAAGTACATCATAGCCATATCACTTATATCTCTATCATAAATAATGTGAAACAAACATACATTTTGTTCCATCTAGCTATGTAATAATTTTAAATTATTACATTCACTTGCAAAGTAAGCAAAGCTCTATTATCTAACCAAAATATATTTCAAATATTAAATCCAATCAACAATAGATACCGTGCAGACATAATTGTAAGTAGAAATTTACACAACTATTAATTCTTCTATTCTTGTCATTGATTAGGATAAATGAGTGCACGAAAAATAAATCAAAGTATTGAGATGAAAACAATATATTACTCATTATTTTCTAAAACTATATCATCACAATCAATAGTTATCTAATCTAACTCACTATATTCACTATAGTATAACACTTGGTCAATTAAATTGAATACAAGAACACAATCATATTCCTATAACTAATCTAACTCAAGTTGAAAACTACCATTTTCTCTAGGTGATTAATATCTCGTACAATATGAAGTATGACTATTAGAATGACTTATGTAATTGGAAATCTCTTTGGTCACCTCATTAATCCTCCCACCATGAAAATATGACCTTCTATGAACATGATAACATGCTATTATTAAAATGGGTAGGCAAAACCTCTAGGATTGTGCTACTAAGGAGCTTACACCATATTGAAATATTGAAAAGTAATTAAAACTTAATCATGTATCTTGCAAGGCCTTAAAAATATTAAGACAAATTAAATTACAATTAATGATTAAATTACTAGGAAATAGATACAAATTCAAGCATATAATTCCATACAAAATGTGGTTCTAAAAAAACTATAATAATACATAAAATTAACTTAATTCAAAATTGTTAATTACATGTATCACAAGAATGCTAGAATATTAAAACCCTGATATTTTACTGAACACATTAGAACAAAAGATGTATAGTATGACTAAATATGATCCCTAGAAAGTAGCATTTCAATATAAAAAGGAACATAGTGAAATTGGGAAAATCCCAGATCAACTATTTTAGGGTAGCTATAACTATCAAACCCATCACAACAAACAAGGATGATGAAAGATGAGAATAGTTGTAAATAATTAATAATTATTGTAAATCTAACAATAAGAAAACTTTATCATGCCAGGGTCAATCTCTATTATCCTATGATTGAAAAACTTATTAGATTTAGGATTAAGTAACAACAATACAAGCATAGTGCACCCTCTTTCTTAACTAAGGATATTTCAATCAAGTTCTCGCTGTTCTTTCCCTCCTAAGAGATTCATTACAAAATAATAAAATATATTTAGCTTGCATACATGACAAAAGATCACCCAATGAGGCTGAAATATATTTATTCTAAAAGTAAAGGTTCTTTTGTTAAACAATAAATGGAAGATAAAATAGAATCAGAGATTCAAAAAACAAGAACACAACAGAAATTTATAGTGGTTCACCATAAAGGCTACATCCACTCTCGAGCAAGGCAATATATACTATTTACTATCTCTAATTCATTACAATACATAGCAACATACTTTATATAAGCAAACATTACAGAATGTGAAGAGTCAAGAGTTATATGAGGGAAAAATAAAGTGACTGTTGGGCTTCACATTCAACAATCTCCCACTTGAAACCCAATAGATGCTGCTACAAACAATGATATCCCTTGCATTTCCATTCCTATCATCACTTTGAAAATAAGCTCACATTGCAAGACTTTAACCTCTGTAAAATATGTTCAAGGACACTCCGTATAAGTCTTCTCCAAGTTTCCCTATCAATTGCAACACCTTCCTTTTGCAAAATTTTGTCCATTGCTTTCTTTGATTTCTTCACCTCTGTCAAGAACTAATCCAAACCAAATGGATTTACTTCCTCTGCATTCTTCTCAAACTCCACATGCCTGTCCCTAGACCCACCTCTCTCAATAGCACCAGTAAATCCTTTATCAAGCCTGAATCAATAAGTGAGCTCAATCCTCCTACTTCCATTTGACCTATCACTAGAAACATGCAATTGTAAATTCTCCCTCAAAATTGTGGTTGATATTCTCCTTCTTCTATTGGACATTTTGTTAGCACCATCATGCATTAGATTCTCCCTGTGTTGTTATGTTTCGTGGCTCCAATTGTTCTGCTTCAATTGGACATTCTAGAAGCATCATTGGGACTTGAACCCTCCTTCTGTCAGACATTCCCTTGGCAACATGTTGCCTTGAATTCTCCCCAGTATCATAATGCCTTGCAGAACCAATCCTCTTTCTTCCCTTCGATAAACCTTTTAAAACATGCCTTTCTGAATTCTCTCTAACATTGGACTATTTTAGTGCACTATTTGAATCCTGCAGTGCTGAATTGTCCTTAACATTGGACTTAGACCATTTCGGTGCATCATTTGAATCTCGTAGTGTTGAAGTCTCCTTACCACGTGATTCACTTTCATCCTCCTCATTCTCCTTAGAAGAATCCTTCTATTCTCCCACATTCTTCTCACTTCTCTCTTTGTCCATACCTGTAACCTTGTTGTGCACATTTTCAAACACATATGTACGCCCTTCCTGTGTAGCCTTTGAAGTAGCTTCTTGTCTTTCCCTCTCTTCTTCCATTGACACTCGGAGAGCCAAAGCTAATTCAAGATCCAAATTTGTATCAACACCAAATTCAAAGCCTATTCCACCTATAATTGTAGCAGCAACAGTGGCAACACCAGTAGTTGTAGTTGCAGCAAACCCACTTGCACCTTCTCCATCTCTAGTAATTATAGGTGAGCTGAGTAGGACATCTGAGAGAGAATTTTGACTTGTAGGAACATCTACAATTTGACTATTGTCATTAGTATTTACTTATGCAAGAAGAGACTCCAATTTATCTAGTTTTCCATTAATTTCATCTGTCCCAGGTTCTTTGGCATCATCTAACTAATCTCCAAAACTTTCACTATCAAATTCCAACATACTAAACAAATCATTGATAATAGAATCAGTTTCAACATATAATTAATCTAGAAACCTTTTTCGGGTAGCCTAGACTTCACACAATGGTGAATCTGAAGTAGGATGGACAACTCCCACTTCAACATGACTCTCTATTACATATAGGGTGCCTAATTTGTTTCTCCTTTCAATTAATAAGGTACAAAAAATTGTCCATCCAAAATTACATTATGTTTGAGTTGGGGAACATATCTAACATCATGTAACTGTAAGCACAAAAATCATGCAAGCCTCCACAAGGATCCCTATGATGATTTTAATCCTTGTCATGTACATGTAAGTGTGAAATAATGTCCTCTAAGAAGAAAACCTCATGATGATGTGTCTTATTTCTTGTCTTGTGTTGTTTCCTGCTTGTCGATGTCTCTATTTCCCCGTTTTCGACACTTTTTGACACTTTTTGCAACACTTGTCAATTTATATTTTCTGAGCTTTTAACCTTGTTCCTAAGCCTTATGAGCATCTTGTATGGGATTTTTCACCTTTCCCCTATGTTTTTCATCCTCTACACCCCATAGAAGCCTTCTAGAGGCCCCCCCTATCCATCTCCCACTTTTAGTTTTTAGTTTCACTCAACCAAAATCTCCCCCTATTATTTCTAGATCTCCCCCGAGAGATCTTGCAGGTGCAAGTGGAGATTTGGATTCTTGCACATGACTGACCTATTTTTAGAGGTAGAACCCCTCCTTTTTCTTTCTTCTGTCATCACCCTTTTTCTATTCTTGAGAAAACCCTTTCTTGCCCAGATCTCCCCTGGGTGATGCAGGGTTGCCCCCCGGGCGACCCTATAGATGAAAGGGGTGACCCTATCATGTTTTAAGTTGTAGAAAAACTTGAGTTTTTCACTTAAATTAGATCCATTTTCACTTGTTTTTCTTCCAGTTCACATGATTTTTGATGCTTAATATGGAGTTCATTATTTCATGCACCCACACATTCATAATTAACTCCATTTGATCTAAAATTAAAAACTCAATCAATCTCATGCATCCTTTCAACTACAATTTCCTCTTTAGTGATAAGATATTATTGATTCATCACTCCATAGTTAGTGAAGTTCACTGGGTAATCAACCTTGTTAACTCCCCAATCAATCCTTGTTGACTCATCAATCAAATGAGTTAATTTCTCAATCAATCCCATTCTTCATGTGAGGCCTACACTTTTTCATTTCCGTACATGTGACTAATTACCTTACTGTTGTTGATATTCTTACATTTGTGGGACTGTTGATTCCAGATTTTCAAACTATTAAAATCATATTATGTTAAAAGAAAACTAATTGGGTGATGTTAGATAGAAAATTGTCATGTGATTTCATTATGTTTATAAGAACTATGGTATGCTTTAGAAATGCATATATTACATTTGCTTCAGCTATGATATCTCTATGTGTTATTGACTTTAAGTTTGAGTGTGCAGGTATTGCTAATGAAACCACATATACAGGAGATCATCCCATACCTATGTTGTATCCCTTGTGAGCCGATCTAGTTCCATGAGGAACTAAGATCAACCTCGTGTTTTAGAAAAATGTTGTAATGTTTTAATGTGTTAATGTTGCATGAGGTCAAGGGAATAAGGACTATCTTCTAGTTTACTTTTATTATGATAAGTGTTGTAAGAAATGTTGTTTTAAATCTTGTTTAAACTTTATTTCATTTTGATCGTCTTCTTGTGTTTTTACTTGACTCTGGGAGTCCTAACTAGGTTTAAATCAACCCTAGGTTATACCCTATGGGCCTAGGGACCTTTTTGACTAGGATAACCTTGGGATAACCTCCATATGGTCACTTCGACTTCAGGGTGAAGTTAAGTAACGAATTTGGAAGCATGGAGACAATGGGATGAGTGGAATCCACATTCAAGCCCACTTTCAAGTCGTAGAGCAACTCCATGATCCCCTAATAATGGAGTGCTTGTCTCCTTGTGCCTCTCTTTTGGTGGGGTTCCCTTTAATGAGGGTGGTGTGTCACCCACTCTCTCTTATTTTAATTTACTTATTGTATTTTATTTCTACATGTGGGCTATAATGGGGGACCTTTTGAGTGGGGTTAATTGTTTTAAGTGCATTAGGGATAATGGATAATGAGTGGGGATATTTTATTAATTCCACTTGGGATAGTGGGGATATTTTTTAATTCCACTTAGGATAGTAGGGATATTTTATTAATTCCACTTGGGATAGTGGGGTTATTTAAATATTACATCTTTTAAAAAATAAATTTTTAATTCATCCACTATGAATTTAAAATTCACAAATAATGTGAGCCCTTGATCTTAACTCTTGATCCTCACCTTCCATTCCCTTCTTTGAAAATCTATAAATGAGACCCTTCTCTAAGCAATTAAGAAGATAAGAATTTTGCAGGGGACTTCATTTTTTTTGCGAGTGAACTTCATTCTTGTAGGAGAGGACTTCATTCTTGTAGGGGGACTTCATTCTTGCATCCTCATCATGCCCAATTTCCTCTAGGAATTCTTCTTCTGGCATCCTCATAATGCCCAATTCTTTCTCTATTCTTTTCTTCATAGCCTCATAATGCCGAAATTATTCTAGCTATCCTATATCCTCCATACATTATCCCTTGCTTGTGATCATAGAGAGATTATTTTTGGGGTTAGATCTTGGAGGAAAAAGAAGGAGATTTTGGAGAAGGAAGTAGAGAGGAGCTCTTCATCAGATTCTTCCATATTTGGGCTTTGGAAGGTTGGTGAACAAATTCTATCCTCTTGTGTGATCTAATGTTTGATCTACATATTTATATCTTGGTTGTTGAAAGAGTCTTACAATGTCTTCTTTGAGCTTTTCTATTTATTTTTGGGTTTTGTTTTGGGGTGTAGAGAGAGCTCCTTCTAGTTGGAAGGCAATGCTCATCGTGTTTAGGGAGGGGAGGTGTGACCCTCCTCAAGTGTCATCCTGGTTCTGGTTACATGATATGCCTTGAGGGCAAATTGGTACTATTTTTAGCCTTGAGGGCTTATTGGCTTTGAGAGCCTGTTTGGATATCCTTGGTTACTTGATTCATTGGAAGGCTTGAGGCCTTGTGGAAAATTATATTGTTGGCTTGAGGCCTTGTGTTCTTATTGGCTTGAGGCCTTGTGATTAATTTGTGAAAGGATGACACCTAGAGGTAGAGATTGTCTACTCCCCTACCCTCTTGAACTCACCTAAGTTGGTTCATTGTAATGTGAGTATACCATGAGTGTGTGTGTGTGTTATTTGATTTGTTGTTGTTATTCAATGTTGTGATGTGTTTAAGTCTATTCTACCCTGGGTATGTGGATGGTCTCCCTAGGTCGGGGGTGACCCACTTACGGGTCTATGGTAGGGAGGAGAGCAGCTTGTGTAGTGTTTCTTTCTTTGTGTGTTATGCAGGTATTCTTAGAGCTTATTGTGAGGCTTGGAGAAGATTATTAGATCTTAGAAAATATTTTATTTTCCTTAAGTCTTAAGGAGAGCCTGATCTTTTAATAGCTCCTTTCTTGTCAATTTTCTAAAAGGAGAAAATTATCTCCCTATTGTTGTATAAATTGTTATTTTTGGAGTTGTGAGGAAATCCTCTCTATTCTTGGGTTGATAGTTATAATTTTCTTGTTCATTAAGTTTTACCATTTAGAATTAAGAAAAGGAAAAGAAAATTTATTTTTAAAAGGATATTAAAATTATCTAGTTCCTTCTTCTTCTACTTGCAACGTTGTGAGTTAGTTGATGTTTTAATTAAGTTTGTAAAAGTGTTAAAAAATATCCCCACCATGAAATAAAAGAAATTTGGGTTGCAGTATTGCTTTTGAAATTACTACCACCTTGAGGGTCTCATGCTAGAATGAGGACCTTTTCACTTTTACTATGCACTTTTACTATTCACTATTCACTATTCACTGTCACTATTCACTTTTACTATTCATTTTCACTATTCACTTTTACTATTCACTTTTCACTATTCATTTTAAGGCAAACTATATGTAGTTTAAAACATTTGACTTGAAATAAAAATCTTAAATCAAGGAAAGTGGGATTTATTTATGCATAATGTATAATACGAATTGAATAGATGCTTAAACTCAGAGTTACAATTCGGAAATACAATGTTTATATTTGCAAAAACAAAATTAACTCATTGCTCAATTTTTAAATTATTCTATACTTTCTTTATAGTTAAGGAATGAAATTGAGAGTTATGTGAATTGAGATAATGACGGTATATATATAAAAAATTATAATTAAATTAAATTTCAGAGAAACGGTAAAATGAACATGATAGAAATATAACAAAATTAAATTCTAAGAAAAGGAAGAGAGGGTAAATGAATGGGCTTGGTTGAAAATGCTAAGTCTGAAGGAGAAGAAATTAGTATTAAATTCTAGAAAATGGAAAGAAGAACAAATGACCGTGCTATACTGAAAAATGATCTATCTCTTAAAACAACTATTGTTCAAATATAATTCGTGAGATTAACCTAAGTCAGGGAACCATGCGTTTCCTTGTCTAGGGTGTGCGCACATGTATTTGGTACGCTGCCGTCAACTATATTATTTTTTGCCTTAAGCGTATGCCACTGAGCACACTTACGCGTATGAGGGGGTTTATAGGGTAGTAAAGGAAAATTTTTTATAGTTCGTATCATGACCACATGACGCATGTGGACATGACATGCGTGAATGCGTGTTGTGACCGCATGGGAAATGTGGGCATGACACTTCAAACCTATAAATACCCCCCTCCCTCAAGTACAAAGGGAGGCAAATTCATTGTGCACATAGCTCTTACTAGTTTTTGCTCTCTAAATCAGCATTCTAATGCTCTCACAAGACGAAGGTGCCTTTTTCTTTATTCATTGTTCAACCAAGCATCGTTATGTTGCTTCATTCAATGCCATTGTGCTCAACCAAAGCTCTCATTGAGCTATTCCAAGCTTCAACAAGCTTCTTTCTACTTCTTTGTGTCGTTTTGTCATCAAGAGGCCTTCTCACTATTTCAAAAGGACTCAAGGTTGCCAACATCAAGGATTTATGAGGGTAGTGGAGTCAAACAAATCTTCATTCTTTTAGGTTCCTCTATTGCTTTAGTCAATTCATAGTAAATAGAAAACCAAAAAATGCTCTTAGGAATAGTAAATCTTTGTTTTTTTCTTGATAGATTAGATCTTGCATGTTAGAGTAATTGTTTTCAAATTCCTAGATCTCTACTATTTGTAGAAGCATTTTCCTTTCATAGATTAGATTACTTCAAAACAATCAAAAACCCAAAAACATAGATTAAACTTGCATTAGGAAGAAACATATTATCTTGAATCCATATTTCCCATTCATAGATTAAAGAGCACTTTTTATTTCCAAAATACTAAAAAAGCACAAAAACACCTTTGCATTTCATTTAGATTTGCATGTATATAGAAACCCTAGAAAAGATAGAAAACTTGCAAACCCTCGATACCATCACGAAGTAAACCACGATAGATGATTCAATCAAACCCTTGATCACATTAGAAGGTAAAGACAAGTCAAAGCATAGCCAAACCCTAGGTCCACTAAATCTAGGTCAAAATCCTAAGTCTAGTTAAGGGTGGTCATCACACATTTACCGCTATCTTGGCTCATGAATGTGCTTAGGAGTGAGGAGAAAGGGTGAGAGCTATCCTCAATAAGATTTCTCCAAGGAAGTCAATCCATAACAACAATAGGAGACATTTAATTTACCACAACAAGATCTATTTGTCCTCTTATTAATAGAAGAACAAAGACAAGTCCACATACAATGAGAACTCATTCAATGAATTGAGAGACAAGAGGATATAAATGAAAGAAACCACTTACCCACACAAAGGTGGAATAGAAGAAACCTCAACAAGAGAAGAGAAACTAGTGACCCTTCAGGTCATAGAGTTATCTCAACAACAACTA
This sequence comes from Cunninghamia lanceolata, assembly GCA_027924645.1. NCBI lineage: Eukaryota > Viridiplantae > Streptophyta > Pinopsida > Cupressales > Cupressaceae > Cunninghamia > Cunninghamia lanceolata. The sequence continues at coordinate 6,985,989 of BSBN01001807.1, forward strand.
CCACCGAATGAAACATTCAACTTAGCACACAACAACAAAGGCCAGTGAACTTGCCAACCCCTCTCCATGAAGTCCATAACTCCAATGAGCTAGACCTCCACCGTGTGTCACCTCCTCTCGACTAGCGACTTCCACGAGAGTGAGAGTGATGTGGCGGATCGCCTTGTGGCAAGGAGGGAAGGGTTCATGTGCTTGCCGAAATCTGAGCTAACAGCCCCAGGCAACTGGAGTCATGATTTTGAGCGTACATATTTTTTAGAACCTGACGTGAAGTATAGAATCTTTTGGTTTTGTTGTTTGTGTTCCCATTTCAAATGCTTCATAGAATTTTTTAGAACCTGATGTAAAGTATAGAATCTTTTAGTTTTCACACTACTCTTCATAGCTGCTTTAGCCACTTCATCTTCTATCACCTGTGCTATCATCCATTCCATTTGTTCTGTGGTGTCTATGGCACCTCTGAATATCATAGAACCTAAATTAAACCAAGGGAATATTCCCCCAAGAGAAACAGAAACTCCTTCATTTGATAGGTATGTGCCGCTGCATTCAAATGCACCAATCACCAACTGCTATGACTATGAAGATTCAGATTATGAACCAAATCAAAGAGAATCCATGTGTTCTCTATCTTTTAATAACCCAGCTTGGCAAAACAATTTGGCCATACCAAATGCACCACATAAAGTAGAAGGATAAGGTCAGAAATACATCAACCCAATCAACCTTCCACAAGCACATCAAGTACTCATCTTGATGAGGAAGTCAAATGATTAGAAAAACATCTAGAAGAAGCAAAAGATGCTCAAGAGGCACTGAGAATTGTCTTGTGAGAAGAACAACGAGAAAATGTTGCACAAGAAGAAGCATATCACCATGAAAATACTCACAGAGAAAATCCTAGAAATGAAGAAACAGTTGCTACTCTTGTAGACTTAATTGTAACTCTAGTGCAAAAGATTAGAATCTTGGAACCAGATCAAGCTACTGTGGAAAGAAGGCAAAAATCTCATGAATAGGACCGGGGGCATCTCAGAATCCCCCTACCTCAATTACTATTCATGAAACACTAGTAACGATACATGTTTGAATGGGAACCCTCTTGTTTAGAACAACCAAACAAATCTGACAATGGGTTATCAAAACCCACCTATAGGGTTATTGCTATCAACCTCGCAATCTCAAAGTGCCTTTCTTAGAACATATCTTGAGTACTTAAAGGAGCCCCTCAATCAAAACATAAGAAGTATGCATCTACCTCGGCCATTGCTAGATCTCCCAAAATTCAAAGGAGAGAGAGATCAAAACTCCCACATTAAAGCCTACACCATGGCAATAAGAGAACTCCTCCCTTGGGATGGGGTTGTAGAAAATATATTTCCAAAAACTCTTGAAGGCATTGGTTTGGATTGGTACTATCGCTTACCAAAAGCTTCAATTCACTCATTTAGACAACTAATTAGAGAGTTTGTCATGGCATTTGACATGAACAAACTCATTAAAATAGGGATCAAAGAATTCCTCACAATGAAACAAGAGCTAAATGAATCCATAGCCCACTTTGTCACTCGATGGAGGCAAGTTATTTACTCTTCAACTAGTGCTCCAAACATGGATCACTGAGAACAATGTGACCTCTTCTTGCATGCCCTTAACAAGGACATGAGAGAAGATGTTTAAAAATTGCCATACAAATCCTCTGAGAAAGCATTAGAAAGTGCTTTGAGGATTGACCAGGCCACCATTGATAGTGATAGAAAGGTCTATGGGTCAAATGGAAAGCTGACAAAGGAAGACACAGGAAATAATGCCTCTTTCATTAAAATCCTTAAAAATAATATAAGTGCAACCACAGATGGGGTGACAGATCAACCCCCAAATAAGAAAGTAAGAGATGACTACATTGGGAGAGATTACTATCCTCCTAATGTAAATGCCATAGACCGACCTAGGAACAACGGGTAGTACCCTAGAGACAATTACCAAAATTGGAACTGCAATGGAAACAGGAATGGAAACTGTTGGTGCCTGCATGTGTATTTAGGTTTCAAGCATTTAAATATGCAGGCACCTTCCCAAAAAATCCAAAATGGCTATCTCTTTCAGCTTTTGCAATAGAGAAAAATTCTAAAATCAATTGTATGCATGTCACTTTGTATATACAAGGGTGTTTGTATATACATGCAGATCAAATGTGCATTGGTGGGCTTGCAAAATCTCTATCGGTCTTTGAAAAAGCAAGTTATATGCATTTTTTGATGCATATCGGGCTTGGGAAGGTGCATATACAAAAAGGGGATCTTTCATAGATTCCCAAGAATATTCCTAGGTTGTATATCAAGTTGCATGAAAAGGTGCAAGGAAAAATATACAAGGGTGCACATACATTTTTTATGGTGCGGCTGAGATACATGTGGTAGGGCCCGCAGGTATATACAAATGAGTTTGTATATTTGGCATACAAAGGAGAACATGCAAAGGGGATGCACATTGGGTGCATACAAGAAAATATACAAGGGAAGTAGATGCAAAGTTGAATGTATGTTTGACATACATTGGAGACATACAAGAGAGAATCTACATTGCATATTCCAGGAAAGATTCCCTGCTTGTATGTTAAGGGGTTTGTATGTTCACGTTTGTATATTCTGATATACATTGCAAAGGTGCAAAGAGTTAGATACAAGCCAGATTTCAAGGTGAATGCAATGTGTTTCATAATTTTTGAAGTCCACACCTTGTATGTATGAGGTGAATGTATATGCACATATACAAGGTAATAGGTGCAAAAGGAAGATGCAAGCTAGACCCGACTTGAATTTTAATTTGTTCTATAGCAATTTGGGGTCCACCTTATATGTTGAATAGTTGTATGTATATGCGAGAGCATATACAAAGGATTCGAAGGGTAGGCGATTGTATATGCATATGTTTTTGCATATACAAGGGTGAAAAAGGCAAAACTGAGAGTGGGAAGAGTCAACGATAGGAGTGTGAAATGCCTACGTGGCGTGTTTTTGCTAGTTGGCAATTTTTCAAGGGATTTTGGCTAGTGAATCTCAAGCGATGGAAGGAGGATTGACGGCTATGTTTCAATTTCACAGCAACGAAGGGTTTCTTTGTATGCGGCCACGTTTTTGAGTGGAAAATTTTCTAATGCATCCATTGCTGCATTTCTAAAGGCCACGGGTAGCTGAGGCATTGATGGTGGGTTTGCAGTTGTTAGGGTGATGATAGACAGGCCAACCATCGTACTTCATGAGAAAATCTTTAGGTGACAGTGCAGATCCTAATTTCCACCTACTCTCTTCCTTTGTTTCCCAGCTGCATTGATTATTTTGAGAGCCAGTCTGAAGATGCATTATATCTGGTGATTTTTTGATTTGCCTTGTAATTAATTTTGCTGGGTGCACAGTCTTGGTATAAAATCCAAATAGTGTTACTCATTGTGTGGTTGAAGACCTGGGCATTTTTGTAAGAATAATGAAAGACAACATTTCCTAGTTGTTCTATCTCATTTTTGAGTTTAAGAGTTGCATTATGAATGTATTTTCCACATATGTTTAATTTCATTGTTGTCTTATATGAAAAATGCTCTTATGCATGTGTTTAGTTACTTGTCTCCATGTGCTGTATGTATTTTCTTATTTTGAATCTGGTTGCTAAGGGCTTCTCAGATTCTAGGATGTAGATTTATGTATCACATGCTTCATCTCTAACTGCCATTCAAGGAGTGGATTAAATTGTTTTAGGTGAAGTATGGAGAACGTTGTATGTCAGCTGGGATATATGTAAGTAGAGGCAGCTAAATACCTATTCTTGGGTGATGTTTGTAAGGCAAACATCAATCTAACCTCTTGAAACTTGAATGCCAGTTGTAAGCCACTCTCTTGTGTACGTCTAGTTGACTCCTTGCCCTGAGATAGGCAGCGATCTACTTCTGGATAAGTAGTTATGATCCAATACCCCCTATCTTGTGTCCAAAATTTAATTCAAACCATTTCATAGCTTCCACCTATTAGTTTGTAGTAGGATTAGGACATCTGCATACTCTCATCCCTGACCAGACAAATATGTCCAAGAATGTTGCCAACCTTGTGATTTATTACAGAGATCTTGGTCCCAAAATGAGAGTATTCTACCTGTTATCACAAAGCTAAATCTTTCTGTCATTAGGCAAGTCAAGGTTACATCTTTAGCTATAGGGATACCCCCCTTGGTGCGGCAGAACTAGAACTGAAGGAGAGGCAGCTCACACAACCTCTTGTCTCTATTGGCCAAATCTACCTGTGCATTGGAGCTGGCAAACTCTCTGCCGATTCGGGAACCAACAGAAACGATGGAAGATATGAAAGACCCCCATACAAATTCAACCAGTTTTGTTCTTTTCATAGAAAAATGGGGCACAACACATAATCTTGTAGAGAATATAATAGATTCATAGCAAGGCTACCAGAAGACCAGCAACATTTTTTCATAGAGATGTTCTTGAACCCAGAGGAGGTCACACCAGATAACAATTATATAAGATAAAATCAAGCTCCAATGGCTCCACAAAATGCAAACATGAGAATCTATCAAGACCCATTCCCTGCACATAAAGACACAAAAATAATGAATTGAAATGAAATAGCTCAAAGTAGTAACCCTGAAGTCCCTTCGTAACTAGGACAAAAAGGAGAAGCTAGGATGATGGGATTAGTCGATATTATGCACAATGAAGGAGAGGAGTAATACCATGAGGATGAAAATGAGAAAATAGAATCATATGGATGTATTATTTTGGTAGTGGAACCTATGCCAGCTTCGATTAGACCTTATGAACTAATAGAAGATTTAAAGAAGACATATACCCACATTTCATTCATTGACTTGCTCAGGAACTCCCCTTCACATCGCTCAACGTTACTAAAAGCAATAGGTCTAAAATATCTCAAACAAATTATACCACCACCTAGTGGGAAAGTTAATCATGTGGACTACAACATCAATCCACCAAACTCAGAATTCAAAGATCCAGGGTTCTTCATTGACCTACAACAGATGCCTTCCGAGGAAGAATTAACCAAAAAAGGAGACCCTTCCGTATATCTTCAAGTATGGATCTACAATACTAGCATCAAGTGGACCTTAATTGATGATGGGGTAGTTGTTAACATAGTTCCTTTCTCCCTATTAGAGAGGGTGGGCTATGGGTACACTAATATCACTACTTCATGAGATACTCTAAGTGGGTATGATAATCTAAAGGCTGCCACCATAGGTAAGATTACCCTTCTAATGACCTTGGGACCTAAAACCATTCCTACCACATTCTACATCATAGACAAAGACACAGGATATAATTTGATTCTTGGAAGACTGTGGATACATAGGATGAAAGTTATGCCATCCACATTATTTCAAGAAGCTCAATTCTTACACTTAGGGAAAGTATACATCGCAAAGGGAGATCTAGAACCTTTTAGCATGTTGAAATCAAATGCACCAAACAAACGTATAGGTATCCCCATAGACTATGAACTCCCTACCAACAAATTGGTCATCCCAAATCCCACACCTCAATTGATATGCATCAAACAAATGGAAATCCTAGAAAAGACCATAAATGCCACAGAGATCAAAACTTTAGAGAATGAGGACTTACCAAAACAAAAGGAAATGGTTCCCAAAGAAAAGATAATTGAGATCATGGAATGGGTAGAGCGGGATTGACCACTCCAATTCCCCCTAGAGGTACTCATGATCAACATCTAGGAAGCCTACAAACTCTTCCCTTACATAGGAGAAAAACTACAAAGAACTGAAGGTCTAGTGTTTGAGACAACCACATTAGATCTGAGAAATGTGGACTTGCACGCTTTCTCAGATACTAAGGAAGACATAATGGAAAGTTACACACCACTGTCATCGCTAAGTGAATCGTGTGTCCCTAAGACACTAGAAGAAACATAGTCTTATGAGCCTCTCACACCAATAGAGGATTCATATCAACCATTGACACCCATGAAGGAGGCGCATTCTATTGATAATGAATCAACTAATGCCATAGGAATGCTACCAAGGATGTTCATGGTGTCCAAACTGCAAGAGAAGCCAACCACCTCTTCCTCGGTTCAATCAAACAAGCTTGATGAGTGGGAAGCACCTCTAGTACACATCAAAATGGTTGAGAGACTTCCTGACAAAGATGAAGAAAGTGAAGGTATTTTTTAGAGAGAATGGAAGATGAGAGTGGCAGTCGGCATTGATGACCCTGTCATTTTCAAACTACCAAAGAGTTACATAGGATATGCCATGGACTTAAGACCAGAACCAAATGGGAGAAAAAGTACAAGCATTGTCCCTCCTGATGAGAAAAGGGAGCCACAAACTCCCCTTGAGTTGTTCCAATTTTCGCAAAGAATCCAAGAGAGACTAGATGTGAAGATCTACATGCAAGAACAATTCAACCTATTAGTAAAGTTATTAAATTGTGATGAAGTCCTATATTGGACCCCTTCTTATCAAAAATCCTTTTGAGATATACTTTGTCTCACAATGCCAAGAGAAACCACCAAGTTGGTAGCAATAGATTCAAATGACAAACCCTACAGAATATGAGAACTGGTCTTGAGAAGAGGTAGCATGAAGAATAAGAAAAGAAGATGAAAAAGAGCTTTTTCAGAAGACTAGAAAGGTCCTTACATGGTCAAAGAAGATGATAGAAACAGTGCCTATCTCTTGTTCACAACGGAGGGAGAGGAATTTGGTGAAACAATCAATGTCTTTCACCTCAAGAAATATTATGTCTAAAAACCAAAAAAATCATAAAACATAAAATACAAAATAATCTAAATGTCAAAAACAATATGTTTCTTGCATTTCTGTATCATTATGTTCATCTTGCATTATAGTCAGTGACTTGCTCTTGTAGTATTTCATTTTAGTAATGAGTCTAAGGTTGCCTAGATATACGTCATCCTTTTAGGACCTAGAGATTCCCCATTTTCACAATCACCATTATCACCTTTTCATTCCCAGTGATTCTAATCAAAGCCTAGCTCTTAGCTTTACATTGATCCCAGTCTTAATGAGTTAAGATCTTAGGTCTAAACATAGCTAGTATTCAAACCTATAGTGTTCAAAGGAAGCTTGCAAGTAGACCTTCCCAATTATTCCCTGGTATTAGAGAAATCCAAATTGAGTACAAAAAATTTAGGTGGCACTCAACCCCTTATCTTTCCTAGCCAAAAACGTCAGGAGGATCAAAACTTTGAAGAAAGAAATCTAAACTTTGAGTGAACAATTTTTTTTTTTATCAAAATAAGAGTGTCAAAAATTAAGAATTGAGAGATCAAAGTATCGTATATAGAGAGTTCCAAAAGAATTCATTTCTTGATAAGTCAAAAATCCAAAGAAATGAGAAAAATCAAGTGAGGAAAACACAAAAAAAAAGTGAAAAGAAAAAGAGATGCAATAAAAGAGTGAAAGAGAGAAGATTCTTGAATGTTCGTACTCTTGGGTGGAGATCAATCTAAGCTCGAAGCCTCAAGGGTGACATTCTAACAAAGAAAGTAAAAAGAAAGGTACAAAGCACACACACACACTAGCTCAGCAAAACCAAGAGTCTAGTAGTCTCTAGGATCATCTTCTACCTAGGGACCCTTATTCTTTCCTATTTATCCTTTATCCTGGGTCTACCTTGTTTGCCATCTATGATCTAAGTCTGGTGAACACCAATAAAATTTGTTACTTGTCTAAGTTAAAAGCTTGTCAGATTGTCTTATCTAGATAAGGATCAGTGTTTAGCCTTTAGCAAAGACAAAATTTAGAAACACTTCATTTTCACTCCCACTCCCTACTTGCATTTTAAAATCCTATCTCACAACCTTGAATAGGTCTCTTATATCAGGAAAACTCGCAATCCCCGAAGTTGAAAATTGTATTTAAGAGCAGTCACATTGTTTGTTCCACATCACATTCATGCCAAAATTAGAAAGAGTCTCAAAGAAATAAAGTCAAATGTCATATGTCATGACATTCGGTAGAAGTAAATGTTTTATTTCAGCATTTCTTGTGTTCCTACATTGTCATATCATAAACTGCATCTCATACATATGCCAAAAAACTTACAAAAACATGTCATTGTTATCATACTTGCATCATTAAAAGAGTTGAAAATGTCAAAAACATAATAAAAATGTTCTCAAACCTCTTAAACATACACAAGAGATGAGTACAAATCCAATACATGAAAAACATAAAAAGAATAAACTTTCATAGATACATCCAAAGTTTACATATATAAGAGTATCAAAGAGCTAGGACAAAATAATCTCAAAAAGAAGTAGAGGCTCCCCATGCAAGGGGGCACGAGTCTAAGAAAGGAAGTCAAGGCCGGTTCCCTCCAACAGAACCCCCAGGACTTCAGATCCTCTGTCTACAAATACCACCTATCGCTCCATGAGACCTATAGAAATGAGGTACTCTACTATGAGGATGTGAGTGTGAAGGCCCCACCATACTAGCATCCCATCATCGAAAACTAAGATGAGCCATCTCTTGGAGAACCTGACTCTCACCCTTAAGGGTGTGAGTCTTGGCCTTCAAGTCTACATTCTTCTAACATCCATGATAGATAGGAGTGAAAATGTTTGTGTGTCACCCAGCAGTAGGGGCCATACCAGGATCATCTAAAAGATGGTCTCGAGTCATCCTAGCAAAGGGAGAATCAAAGCCAACATTAATATCATAAACAAAATCCCTCCACTCTCTGACATTACCTTAAAAAGTGAATCGAAAGAGAAAGACAAGTTAGTTACCCATGAAAAGAGAAAGGACAAAAGTGCAAAAAATGAACAAATGAAACTTACGTGGGTCACCAAGCTACCAATCAGGGTCAAGTTGTCACATCACCTCATCCGAATGAGGAGGTAACAGAACAACAGGAGAACCCTTAGGGATGTATGGTGCATCATCTACATCATTGGTAGCATCAAGATCCTCATCCTGTGCATCCTTGAGTAAGCCCTCATCTAATGAATCATCATCATCTAGAATATAATCCTCATCAGTTGAATCTGAATCCACAACAACAATGCGAGATTGGGAAGGAGCCCCTCTCCCTCCCCTCTATCCTCCTCTCACAACTCTAGTAATGAAGACTCTAGGATTCAAAGGAGTCCAAACAACTGACCTCTGTCCAATCTCACCCATCTCTTGAACAATCCTATAGCAAGTGGATACTGGGGGCAAGTCCTTAGGGAAGTCCTCGCCGAACTGCTATGAAACACACTCAACATGATGGGCCTCAAATAGACTATTATGATATGAAATCTTAGATACTCCATGAAAGTACTCTCTAACCTCGCCATCATGAGCACATGATCCCTCCATATCATGATAAGGATCAAAGATCATATCCTTGTCTATAAAAATAGTGACAGTGGGTAAAGAAGCGTCATAGTGGCCCACATGCATCCATTTGGCTGCTCTCAGTAACATTTATCTAGAGTCAGAATGAGCTTGTAATAGGGCCTAATGTCTTCAAATATCCATGTCATAACCAAAGAAGAGTCGCTAAAAGCTAGAGCCCCTCTCCATGAAATACGATAGAAGTCCCTATAGACCATGGCCAGAATATCTGGTCCCCAACTATAGACTATGTCCTCCTCAATACTACGAATGATGGGAGCCCAACACCATGTCAAATGAGCCAAGGCCTTGTCTCTCGACAACCTTGAGGCAATCAAACTTATCAAGAATCTCCTCAGAAGTGGGATGCAAAGTCAAGGCATAGAAGTGAGTTGGACTCTTGTCTAATCCCAGGGGTGACTAACCCCCATGAACTCTACCTAGGATGCCTTGTTCTCAAAGGACTTGCTTGATGGAAGGATGAGAGGATGTCCTCTCACAGGAACTCCAACAATATGATAGACATCAAGTAGAGTGATGGTCCTCTCCAAAGATCTATGGGAACCTAAATGTGTTTTTGTCTGCATCCCAATAGGTCATAATATCACAACATATATGCAGGACACAGGATGAATAAAAGGCACATGGTAAACTCTAGCAAGACCTGCTCTCCTCAAAATAATATGGTCCTCACTGCTTAGTGAAGTAAACATCCCTGAGATCATCTCTATTCTTGGTAGGCATTCCATTAGATATGCATGTCCTGCAAGATCAGAAAAGAACTTTAGATTAGATTTTGTAAACTCATAAAAATCCCCAACAATCATAAAATTGAAGAAAACCTTACACAAAAGAAAGTGTATAACCCCTCAAAATTGCAATAAATAGGTGAATATAGTAGGTAAAACATGTTAGATCAGAGTGAAACAAGTGTTAGACAACATAAAATTTTAGTCAAAATCAACCGAATAGGGTTGCCCCCGGGCGACCCAGGAGTTCTGTAGGATCTCCCCTAGGTGATCTTGTTGTTTTGCAAGATCTCCCCTGGGCAACCCTACTATCAGACAGGATCTCCCCTGGGTGACCTACCTAACAAAAGGGTTGATCCTAGAGGGAGATCCCTTGATAAAAAAAATACTCTTAAAACCTCATTTTTTGGCCAATTTTAGAAAACAAAAAAAACTATTTTCCTTTAAACAATGAAATAGAGACAATGCAATAAGAAAAATTGACAAAAACAAACAACTTTGAGAGATTTTTCACAAAATTCAATCTAGGGTTTAGAGAAGGGTTTTTTACTATTTGCATACCCGATTCTCCATGGTTGAAGAAGAGGTAGCCTTCTTTGTGATCTCCTCGATGATACCTTTCCAACGACTACTCACATGATCAATTACATCACTGTTTCGCTCCGATCTCACAATTTGACTTGCTTTGTTTGCCCTTAGATTAGTTTCATTTGTACATTTTTAGATTAGTTCTTTGCTTTTATGCATCTCTTTTGTGTGTCAGTTTGCATGCATTCATTCCTACAGGTCTAAACTAACAAAGGCAAACAACTAGTCGAACTCAAACAAACCATGGTAAGTTCGTCATTTCAGTTTTCATTATTCATTCTGATATACTTAAATGCCAGACTAATACTAGTTATTGCAAGTACAATTGTGGGAAAATTGACAACAGGTAAGGCCTAATTCAGGAATGGTACATACATTTCATGTAGACTACCGTCCCAAAGGGGTAAATATGTAAGCACAAAAATCATGCATAGCCTCCACGAGGACCCTTGTCACATACATGTAAGCATGAAAAAATGTCCTCTAAGAAGCAAACCTCTTGATGACATGTCTTCTTTCTTATCCTATGTTGTTTCCTCTTTCTCGATTTCTTTCTTTCCCTATTTTTCAATGCTTTTCGACTCTTTTTGTGACACTTATTGATTTGCATTTTCTAAGCTTTTGACCTTGTTCCTAAGCCTTGTGAGCATCTTGTAGGTGATTTTTCACCTTTCCCCTATGTTTTCATCATCTTTACTTCGTAGAAGCCTTCTAGAGGTCCCCCCTATCCATCTCCCACTTTCAATTTTTAGTTTCACTCAACCAACCCAAATCTCCCCCTATTATTTTTAGATCTCCCCCGGGAGATCCTATAGGTGCAAGTGGAGATCTGGATTCTTGCACATGACTGACCTATTTTCAGAGGCAGAACCACTCCTTTTTCTTTCCTCTGTCATCACCCTTTTGTTGTTCTTTAGAAAATCCTTTCTTTCCTGGATCTCTGCCAGGTGACCTAGGGTCTCCCCCCAAGTGACCCATGGTCACCTAGGGCAACCCTGTTGCATTTCAAGCTATGGAAAAACTTGAGTTTCTCACTCAAATTAGCTCCCTTTTCACCCGTTTTTCTTTCAATTTGCATGATTTTTGATGCCTAATATGGAGTTGACTATTTCATGCACCCAGAGATGTATAATTAACTCCATTTGATCTAAAATTAACAACTCAATCAATCTCATGCATCTTTTCAACTCCAATTTCCTCTTCAGTGATAAGTTCTTATAGATTTATCACTCCATAGTTAGCTGAGTTCACTGGGTAATCAACCTTGTTAACTCCCCAATCAATCCTTGTTGACTCATCAATCAAATGAGTTAACTTTTTAGTCAATCCCATTCTTTAAACCTATAAATATCCCCTCCCTCAAGCGCAAAGGGAGGCAAATTCATTGTGCACACAGCTCTTGCCAATTTTTGCTCTCCAAATCAACATTGTAATGCTCTCACAGGACGAAGGTGCCTTTTTTTATTCATTTTTCAACCAAGCATCATTACACTGCTTCATTCAATGCCATTGTGCTCAACCAAAGCTCTCATTGAGCTCTTTCAAGCTTCAACAAGCTTCTTTTTGCTTCTTTGTGTCATTTTATCATCAAGAGGTCTTCCCGCTGCTTCAAAAGGACTCAAGGTTGCCAACATCAAGGATTTATGAGGGTAGTGGAGTCACACATATCTTCATTCTTTCAGGTTCTTCTATTTCTTTATTCGATTCATAGTAATTAGAAAACCAAAAATTGCTCTTGGAAATAGTAAATCTTTGCTTTTTCTTTGATATATTAGATCTTGCATGTTCAAGTAATTGTTTTCAAATTCCTAGATCTAGACTATTTGTAGAAGCAATTTCCTTTCATAGATTAGATTACTTCAAAACAATCCAAATCCCAAAAACATAGATTCAACTTGCATTAGAAAGAATCATATTAGCTTGCATTCATACCAGGACTACAAAAGCCATTGTGTATCATGCCTGAGGCATCGCCTTGGTTCACCTTGTTTGGAGGTAACCCCTTTGTCTGATGTAGTTTTTGGAAAGACATATATTATGGGCATGTACTTTTGGAAAGCTCTCCTACATGTCTTGCTAATTGTTCTACCTTAAAGCAATTGCTCCTTGATAAGAGTTAGCAATCACTTTTAAATGGGAGCATACATTGTGCTATGCTCTCTTTTAGGTTACATACTTGTTTACTGGCATGGAGCTCATCTAGTGATATTTAGTGGTCCTCACTAGCCTATGATTTTTCCTCTTGGTCCATGAACCACCTAGGGAAATGAATTTGGCTAGCCCGTGTGCTTCATGTGATGTTTCTGGGTCACCTAGTAATTCATTGGTCCTCACTAGTGTGTGATCCATGGTGGCAGTCCTTTTCACATGACCCCTAGTGAAAGAGCAAGCTAGTGTCAGATTCATGTGACTTATGTCTTTGTTCTTTGTTTGTTTAATGTCTTAACTTGTATTCATTAATGATTCCATGTGTTTTGTGTGTCTTCATCATACTTTCCATGCACTTTCTATGTGTATTCTTTATGTCTTATGTGTATGCTTTGTGCTTTATGTGTATGCTTCTTGTCAACCATATATGCATTATGTATGGTGTGTATTACCTTTGTGTTTGGCATGTCTTTCATGTGTATTCCTATGAATTCTTTTAGTACTATACCTAGGTGTGAAATATGTTGCAATGTCTTGTGTGTTTTAAATCCTTCTTGTTATGTGTTTGCAACCTTAGAATCCTAAGCTAGGGGGCTACCTATAGTCCAAAATTTGGTGGATTTCTTTGGCTTCTATGTTTGTGTGTTTGAAATGTGAAATTCTCCATCCTTTAGTGTGAGTTCAAATGCAAGTTCATACCAACGCTAAAGTGGGGGCTAAATGTTATAGAGTAAAATGTGTACACAACCATTTTGCACTTAGTTTAGCACCTGGTTGGACCCAAAATGTTGGATTTGTTAATCAAGACCTATTTTAACACATTTTTTAGTAGAAAAACAATAAAATCTCAGTCCCAATGAATAAACCTGATAAAATTAAATTAGGACTAGACTAAGCCCATAGCATTTGGGACTCCCAGAGTTTATGGGTAAAGGCCTAGTGCGCCCAAGCACGCTGGTCCCAGTTAGGATCTTTAGCCCCTCTTCTATAGTGTCATCTTGGGACACTTCCTTAGTTTATTCTTGTCATCCTTGTTGAGTTTTATTTGTCATAAGTGAGCAGGAATGCATATACAAAGGAGTTTTACAATTCATTTTACAACTAGAGGAGATGAATGCTAGGTTGGATTTTCAATTTTACGCAGGATATGTGGTTGAGCCTCCATCATCCCCCCCAGAAGAAGCTTGATGCCGATGAAAACAACCTCTGGTTGAGCAAAAATAGATTTTGAAGGGTTGACAGCCAGACCATTGTGTTGACACACAGTTAGGAATTGGCAGAGATGAGTCAGATGGGTATTCAGGTCTTGAATAAACATGAGAATATCATCTATATAGGGTTGAATGAACTTGGAAAAAGGCCTGAAGATGATATCCATTTTTTGTTGGAAAATGGACAGAGCAGTTTTAATACCAAAGGGCAAGACCTTCCATTCAAATAGACCTTGAGGAACTGAAAAAGCTGTTTTAAAGAAATCTTGCTTCTTCAGAGCAATCTGCCAATAGCCTTTGGTGAGGTCAAACTTGGAAAAGACATGACTTCCTTGAATAGTTTGCCAGATATGGTCTTTACTCGGGAGTGTCTATGGTCAACTAGACATTCATTTAGAGGTTTGTAATTTACTACCAGACGTTTCTCGGGAAGTTCAACGCCATTTTCATCAACTTTAGGAACATACATGGCGTGACATGAGAAAGGGGAATGAGAAACTTGGATCAAACCTAATTTTTCAAGCTCATTTATTTCTTTCTGACAAATAGAAGTTTCAGAGGCAGACATTAAAAAATAATTGGCTTTAGCTTTAAGAACAATTTCATTACCTTGTTGGTCCTGCTTAAGCGTGAGATCATAGGTAAGATTTCTGCGAAACTTTGTCAGATCCTTGGTCATGACGGTGTCATTGAACTCAGCTTTGAGCTTGGCTAACCATTCTTGTTTCTGATCAAATTTCTTTGCAAGCCAAACCTGATTTACAGGTTTCTTCTTCTTAGCCTTTGAACTGATTGTGGAAAAGGACATTGGCTGATACAGACGTGGGAGCTGATGAATCCCATTGCAAATAATAAAATCTTTGTCAATTATGAAGGGTTCCCATTCCTTAATAGTGTGACTGCCAATGACACCATCATAGTCTTCGACTTCAAATTCCACAAAGCTAGATTTTCTTGATCCCATAAATCTACAGCCCACTCTTGTGGCATTTGGATATCTTTGTGACGAACAATTTTGGGAGTGGTTAACTGGGTGCTATTACTTGAAGAGGTCCAGATTGTAGATAGACCTTCTAAACCTTGAGCGTGCTTGGGATTAGCCATTAAGGGCATGACTTTGTTGTACAGTCTGTAATGAACCAAGAAGACCAGAGAGTGATCTACCGAATCCCTTTTCATGAATAAGTTCATGGTTCTAAACTTATACTCAAGTACATCTCGAAGGTTACTGTCTTTTAGGTTGACTAGAAAATCAAGCAGACAATCAACAAAGATAGGGCCTTTGGCCATGGAATCACATCCTGCTCCTAAAAGAGAATGAGATAGCTTATAGAATCTAGCATCCTTGAACATCATGAGAACTATTATAGGTAAGCCTTTTCTATAGTGTCCACAGATGCCAATACGAACATAAGAGAGGTGCATGAAGTGTGGATTATTTTTTCTTTCATAGGCTTTCTTCTGGAAGTTCTTAACCAGCTCATCAGAGAAGATATTGAGCTTTCCCTGTGAACCACCTTTAACTACATGCTGTAGTTCAACAACATGACAATTTTGTGATGACTTATAACCAAACCATTCCTTAAGACCAACATTCTTATTTTTAAACAAATCAACAAGACTCTTAGGGACATCACGATATATCTCATGTGCAGGGATTCGGGGAACCTGGAAAGGTTTCTCCGGACCAATACCTATACTAGAAACATCTTCTAAAGCATTTCCAGAAATTTCAGCACTATTAAAAGCACTTTCATTATTAGCAAAAAAGTTGGTAAACTTAACTTCAGTATTGCGATCTGCTATCAGATCGATGCTGCCTCCCACTTAAGAACTAGAACTAGAAGCGGAATCCATCTGTGCTCTACTTGGGCTCAGAGATCTGTGCTCAAAAGAACTGATAACTGCCTTAGCTGCCCTTACGCCTTCCACACGGCTTTCAGCGGGACTTACTGTCAGGACTTACAACATAATGTGACGTTCTGAGTCAATACAGAGAGTGGTGCAAGGAGCAATACAGATGTGTAGAAAAGAAAGATTTAGCAAGGGGTTATGGTTAGGCAACAATGATAACAACATGCAACATAATCTTCACCATAGGCTCTGATACCAAATTTAAGCTGCAAATGACAAATACAATGGGAATGCAAAAACTTCACTCGTAAGTGAATAGTATGACCATTTATATTATTCACACTGAGAAAACTTACATGGATATTCATCATATACAATGCTCGCTATCATACTCATATGCAGAGTATATCAGTTTACAAACATATATGCAGAACTTGCATGCCTAAGAAAGTACTAAGAAAGCTTTTAACTGAACTCCTGAGCTAAGACTGACAGAACTTAAAACCTTAAGACTCTAGACTTTGCTTCAGACCTTATTTTCACTCTTGAGGAATAGATGCTATGAGATCATGGATCACCAACTACATGACCACTAATCCTGAAGTAGATGAACAAGAAGTTATTAAGCAAGCTTTGAATGCTATGACAGGAACTGCAAGACATGTGTGGGATCATCTGGATGATGCCTACCGAGAACGGCTTCTCGACAGAGGTGTAGATTAGGTATGTGCTCAATTGCTCCGACTATTTGTCGGAAAAAGAGATGTAATTGAAAAACTGGCTTATCAGAAATTCATAAAAGGAAAATGTAAAGACTTGAAAGATTTTCAAGCTTATTGTAGTCGCCAGTATGAATAGTTCTATCTTTCTGGTCAAGAGCAGAATCATGAGTATATGTTTACTACCTTCCTGAAAAGTTTTGGTAATACTATAGGAGAATTTTATCATAAGAAGGTCCTAGAAAACATGGTAGCTAAAAATATTGAAATGAAGGAATTAACTTTTCCATAGCTAGTCCAATTCCTGGAACAGATAAATTCAGATATCTATGAAGAGGCTAAGAGCAAAAAGGAGATAAAAAGGGTTCAACCTATTTTATCCTCTGCTATCTGTTCTAGATTGAATGCTCCTGATGATTATGCTAAAAAGGATTCTTGTGAGCCTTGCTACAAGAATAAATCAAGAAAGAAGTTTAAGTCAAAATATAAGAAAGGAAGATCTCCGAAAGGAAAGAAAGGATTCTTTCGAAAGAAAGACAAGAAGGGAAAAGGTTCTAAGTGGAAGCCCTCTTGCTATATCTATAAAGGAGATCACTTTGCCAATAAGTGTCCGGAAAGGAAGAAGAAGAAAGGCAAAGGAAAGATGAGAGCTGTCAAGGCAGCCGGTATTACTGATGAACATGTCTTTATAAATGATTATCCTTCAGATTCAGAAGACATTGTTGTATCCAGTTCTGAAGATTCAGAGTCCGATTCTGAGGAGTATATTTCAGCATCTGAGACTCAAACCACTAAAGTTAATTCTATGAAAAAGAATGAAAAGGATTCTCCTTTAGATGATTCTTCATCTGGATCAGAAGTTTCTTTCTACTGCCGCATGTTTAGAACAGACACAAGAAGTGAGTTGGACAAGGTGATAGAACAAATTGTCCAAATAGAGTCCCAACTCCAGCAAATGAACATGGGACAAGAAACGTGGAAAAAGCTGACAGCTAAGCTGAATCAGCTTAAGAGCAGAAAGTATTATTTATTGCAGCCTAGAATTGAGAGTAGAAGCAGAAGTTCTTTTAGACCTTCTGGTTCCCATCCAACATCTACTCGACCTATTCATGGATATACACCATCACCATGGTTTCCAAGGTCTACAGCTACAACACCTCCTACTACTCCTAGTACAGCTTCCACTACACCACTTCCCTAGCGTGGCATTCTAGAAGCACCAGCTCCAGGCAGCATGGCTCGACGACTCTGGCATCGTCATAGGAAGGATTTTCTCCTAAAGGTAATCACTCAAGCTTAGAATGAAATTCTGGAATTAGAAAGAGAAGAAAGTGAATGCTTAAATGAAGAAGTTGAGAAATCTCCTGAATTAGATACCTATATTAATAGGTTTAATGCTGCTAGTTCTTTAAGGTTAGAACATCAGGTTACAGAACAAGAGGAACAATTATTCTGTCAAGAAAAACCTTACAGTCCACTGATATCCCAAGCAATTAAGCAAGAACTTCCTGATGACGATCCTTTGCAGTATCTTAGTGAAGAAGCCTTTATAGGATCTCCTGCTCACATAATAGAAGAAGGCTCTAGTAGTAGAACCTTCAATGCCATGAAGAGTCATCAGCGATCAGCTAGAAAGTCAACAGTATGTCCAGGAGTAATATTGACAATTCACTTTAAAGGTATAATGGGTTATCCTTTGGCTTTTCTCATAGACACAGGTGCTGATCTCAATCTTGCACGCAAAAATGCATTCCCTTCAGATGCATGGCGCGAGGGAAAAACGGATACCACTTTTGCAAATCATGAGACAGAAGGAAGTTCATCTTTCTGTATAGCTCCTGTTCAATTTGCAGACTGTATTACTAATACATTGTTTGTGGAATTTGAAGTCGAAGACTATGATGGTGTCATTGGCAGTCACACTATTAAGGAATGGGAACCCTTCATAATTGACAAAGATTTTATTATTTGCAATGGGATTCATCAGCTCCCACGTCTGTATCAGCCAATGTCCTTTTCCACAATCAGTTCAAAGGCTAAGAAGAAGAAACCTGTAAATCAAGTTTGGCTTGCAAAGCAATTCGATTAGAAACAAGAATGGTTAGCCAAGCTCAAAGCTGAGTTCAATGACACGGTCATGACCAAGGATCTGACAAAGTTTCACAGAAATCTTACCTGTGATCTCACGCTTAAGCAGGACCAACAAGGTAATGAAATTGTTCCTAAAGATAAAGCCAATTATTTTTTAATGTCTGCCTCTAAAACTTCTATTTGTCAGAAAGAAATAAATGAGCTTGAAAAATTAGGTTTGATCCAAGTTTCTGATTCCCCTTTCTCATGTCACGCCATGTATGTTCCTAAAGTTGATGAAAATGGCGTTGAACTTCCCGAGAAACGTCTGGTAGTAAATTACAAACCTCTAAATGAATGTCTAGTTGACCATAGACACCCTCTCCCGAGTAAAGACCATATCTAGCAAACTATTCAAGGAAGTCATGTCTTTTCCAAGTTTGACCTCACCAAAGGCTATTGGCAGATTGCTCTGAAGAAGCAAGATTTCTTTAAAACAGCTTTTTCAGTTCCTCAAGGTCTATTTGAATGGAAGGTCTTGCCCTTTGGTATTAAAACTGCTCTGTCCATTTTCCAACAAAAAATGGATATCATCTTCAGGTCTTTTTCCAAGTTCATTCAACCCTATATAGATGATATTCTCGTGTTTAGTCAAGACCTGAATACCCATCTGACTCATCTCCGCCAATTCCTAACTGTGTGTCAACACAATGGTCTGGCTGTCAACCCTTCAAAATCTATTTTTGCTCAACCAGAGGTTGTTTTCATCGGCATCAAGCTTCTTCCGGGGGGGATAATGGAGGCTCAACCACATATCCTGCATAAAATTAAAAACCTTCCAGTCACAAATGTAAAAGAATTACAGAGATTCTTAGGACTGGTTAACTACATTGCAGGATTCTATCATAAGCTTGCTGAAGATAGGTTGCACCTAAATAAACTGCTAAGTAGTAAGCCACCTCCGTGGACAGATTTTCATGATAAGCTAATTTTGAATATAAAGCATAAGTGCTCTCAGCTGCCACCTTTGAAGTTACCTGGACCGGGATTCAAGATCGTGCAAATTTTCTCTCATATTGTGATCTTCTATGATAAAGTGTTCTTGCTCGAAAGTGTTATCTATTTTTGGATGCCATTGCAGTTTGTTTGTAGGTCTTGAAGGAAGTTCCAATCCTTCTCCATCACTCTCCTTGTTGGTGTAAAATCTTGATTTATCTACATAACCCAGGACCTTAACTCTTGTGGTAATCATTATCATTTTGATTCATATCTCTATCATTTATTATAAATCTAGCCTTTGCCCTCTTAGGGCACACACTCTTGGATCTAATCATCATTGTCGTGGAGGTGGGAACACCAACACAAGATTTGAATGAGGCAAGCCCTTATACACAGCACAATCGTTTCCTCTTCTCTCCTATGTAGGTCAGAGAAGAAGGTTTTTGGAGCCAGATTTTGGGAAGAAGACAGAATAGATAAGTATAAATCTGGTGATACTCAAGACTCAAAAAAACCCTAAAAAGGCCTAGGGTACCCAAGCACCTTGGTCCTTGGCATTTTTTCTCCAAGATCTAGGTTTTGATCTATTCCCTGACATCTTCTATACTTTTAGTTTTTTGATATCCACTTCTGACTCTTAGTTATTAGTTGAACTTTGTCATCTAGGGTTTGGCCATTTGTGCTAGTTTCCTTGTTTGATTTTGGTTGGATTTGGTTAACTCTTATCTATACAAAAAAGGGAAGAACCCATGTATTTTGGCTCTCCTTGGTTAGAAGCCAATCTCAGTTTGTGTCCTAATGTTTGGTAGAAGAGAGTTTTGACCTAGCTAACCTCTTAGGCTAGATCACTCTTTTCTCTTTAACAATGTTATGATCCCAAATCCCATAGTTACCAAGGTTAGCAACTATCTCTCCAATTACCTAGAATATACATACTATCTACTGTTAAGGGAAAATTAGATTTCAAATGAATACCAATATAATAAATATCAAGATACCCAAAACTCAATGAAATGGTGAACTAAAGAGATTCAAACAAACAATGAACAAGCAACAAAGAAAACCTCCTTATTTCGAAGCTTCCATTGACCGCCTATCACAATCGTTCTTGCATGTATGAAATAGGGCCCTTAGAGAGTGCACTTCCTTGCTTTCTTTCAAGAATGTCAATTGGGAATGGCAGTGATAGTTTATTACAATGAAGAGGAGCTTCACAACAATGGTAGTAGTATGTAGTGCACAGTAGTAAATGTGATCACAAGCAATGAAGGAATTGGTGCCAAAGGTGCACTGTAATTCCTACAAAGTAATGATACTTAAAGCTTGGATGATTGAAATGGAAGAATGAGGGTTCAATTTATAGACTTGAAAGAATGAATATCAATGTTATAGGAAGAATGAGAAGATCAACGGCCTATAATAGTTGAGGAATGTGCAATGAATAAGAAGAAGACAAGTGTCACACAAAAGTTGTTTTAATTGAGTTAACTACTTTCTTTTCTAAAGATAAGACATGCTTTTCATAAATTAGAAAGCTTTTTTCTAATTTAAGAGATATTGATAAAAACAAGGTTGATTGAGTAGATAACTCAACTTGTGATTTGCTTTTGCATGATTTAAGAGAAATTAAATAATAAATTATTTAATTTTGTGTGCATGGAGAAGAAGACTTATTTTTAGAAGATTTGGAAGATATTTGAGGAATTAGAAGATAAGAAAACAAATTAAATAAATAAATTTATTTAATTGTTGTGCATGATTTGGAAGAATAAATAAAATATTTGATTGTATTTTATTTTTAGAGATAGAGAGGATTTAAATAAATTTGATTTGAATTATTCAAATTTGGAAGAATAATTGACTTTAATTAAATAATTGAGAATTATTCAATTGTTTGGAAGAAAATAAAAGGATTTTATTTAATTTTGACTTTAGAAGAGATAATTAAATATTTTGATATTTAATTAATTTAGAGGAATGTGAATCAAATAAATAAATTTGTTTATTTATTTATTGATAGAAGAATTAGAAGAGAATAAATATTAAGAATATTTATTTAGACTGAATCGTGCCATTTTTAGGTGTATACATTTTTCCCCTCTTTGATGTAATGCAGTTTACAACATTGCTTCAAAGAATAGATTGTCTGATAATGATACATGCCCCAGTTTGCCCCTGGTAGAGGTTATGACAATAGGATGCCCCCTCATGAGATTGGATAGGAAGAAGGTAGAAGGCGTGAGATGGAAAATCTCATGAACACGAAGGGATGAAGAAATTGGTTGGAGAAAGAGAAGAATGATAACACACACAAGAAAGTAAGTATGCACAAGTGATACAAGAACAAACAAGGTATTGCCCTTCTCAAGCGGTAAACCAACAATATACTGATAATGATATAAGACAGTGTTGTCATGGTAGGGAACGATATATCCCTAGACCAACATTGCAGGCGTGTTGTCATGGCAGGGAATGATAGATCCCTAGAGCAAACACAAAGGATAGTGTCTAGTTTCAAGAAAATGAAGCATGTCATGTAAGACATGTGTGTTGGTATGATTTCGACAATGTTACATCCTATATAAGATAATTGATTGATTATAACTGATCGAGTTGGTTTATGACTAGATAAGGATCAAGACCGCTAATTGTGATTGGATCATTTGACAAGATTGACTTGACTTGATTGAAATGGATTTAAGGATAGAATTGCATTTTGATCACTGCTTGGACTGACCAGACAAGGATGAAACATATGATGATAGATAGAAAAATGACTTGACAGAAGGACTCACAATCTTTTCTTTGTATTAATACTCTGCATTGTTGGATCTTTATTGCACGGGGTACAGTATAGATGCTTCTATGGATGTATAATGGATGCGAATGGTGTTTTCTTTTGGCATCTTGATGGTGCAAGTATTTTGAAGTGTTTATTTCATCATTGGGTAATTTTATTTTGGTACTTTTTCTAAATGTTGTAAGTTAATACAAGCATCTAGGTATAATTGAACCGAGATGACCTGAGTATTGCTTACATGGATTTTGATTTAGCAAGTTAATACAAGCCTCAAGGTATAATTGAACTGAGATGACCTAAGTATTTCTTGCATATCAATAGTCAAGGATTGTCCCCGTTCATGTTAGACCTTTGTTGTCCTTGATGATCTTTTTATCGATCATGTCTTTAGACAAGACTTCACATTACTAAAGTTTAATCCACGAACAATAAACAAAGAAAATAATCATGCCCCCATCATAGCATCTCTAGATTTTGGCATCCTCGAGTAGCATAGAAATGCATGATGGTAGAAATCAAGACTCTATATTCTAACCATGTTTCTAATCCACAAAACATTTTTGCATTTAGATGTGTTTGTTTCTTGCCATAATTTTAGTAAAACCATTTAGAAGGCCTTAGGTGTTTGTTTGCTTTGCTTTGGATAGGTTAATGTCTTGCATCAAGATTTCTACTTGAAAAGAGTGGGTTTTTGTTTGTGCTTGCTTATCTGGTGAGAAGATTCCACTATCCTTATTGGTGAGACAGACCCTAAGGGACTGACCTAGTGCCTTGAGGGCTCATTGCTAAATGGCCTTGCCTATGTGATGACGCAGAGGCAACGTAGTTCAGGGCAAACCCTAATGGACCTAAGACCTAGGTGGTAGAAAGTGGTGCGGACTCAGATAGATAGAAGGACTAGACATGGGATGGATGGGACAGTGGGAGTCTCGGAGTGCATTTGAGAAATAGCCTTGCCTACATGACAACACAGGAGGTAGCATGGTTCATGGATTGACTTTGATGGATGTAGGATATGGATCGGATGAGACATGATATGGAACAAATATGGATCAGACATGGAACAAATATGGATCAGATAAGACATGATATGGAATAAATATGGATCAGACAAGACATGATACAGAACAAATATGGATTAGACAAGACACGATATGGAATATATGGATCAGACAAGACAGGATATGGAACAAATATGGATTAGACAAGACACGATATGGAACAGATATGGATCAGACAAGACATGATATGGAACAGATATGGATTAGATGATACTGATGAAAAGGAAAACACCATGGATAGGTAGAAGGAAACAAGGATGTGATCTCCAAGGACTACGTCACATAAGAATAACGTGCCCCATTGTAGGTAGAATACTTAGGATTTTTCATGACAATGCTTATGATGATAGGAGGATGAAGGATTTGCGTGTCTTGGAAGGATAAGATATGTCAATAGCCATCTAAAACATTTTTCAACATTGTGCCCCCAATATTTATCAAGACCAAAAAATAGATAAAGGAAAGGAAGATTAGGATAGATAGACTAGACAATATAGGTATGTAATGGATAGAAGGATAGGATAGGTATGGTATAGAAGGGAACTAATAGGAGAAGAGTGATATGCCAATGATACAAGGTTCCCCCAAGTATAGGTGATGTAGAAGATCAACTTACACACCACCTATTTGCTAGGTTTTCATCATGGTACTTATCCAAGGCACCTGTTTGCTAGATTTTCACCATTGGACGAAGGGATTTTTCTTTACCTTTTTCATGTTTTTTTTAAAATAGTTGGATGGGGGAAAGTAGACACAGAAAAGGAGAGAATCAAGTGTCTAGAATCCTGAAAGGTGATAGTCCCACTAGAAAGATGTCGTCGCATGGACCATGTTGAGTGTTCTCATAGATGTTGGTAGGCGATTGCATGAAAGTGAGATGGAGAAGGTAGATATTGTTGCAAGTATGGGTTTAACCAGTGTTGTCATTGATGTCAACATACTCATGTTGCATTAATGAGAAGGATTGGATGAGCTGTGTGCTAAGGATATTGAGAAAATTAGTCTCAATCAGGAACAGTGAAGAACAGTGATGACAACAAGGTAAAAGTCCAAGATAGGTTGAGGATCAGAGGATGTGGTTTAAAGGGTTTGTAGCTATAAGTCTTGAGATACTCCAGTCAAGTTTTTAGAGGTCTGCATGAAGATCTGAAGAAGTTATGGTCGCTCAAGTAGAACCCGCTCTGAAAAGTTTCCAAAGGTGATAGAGTGACACAAATAGGTCTGGTGAGGTTCGGTAATGCATTATCCCACTCTATGGATTTGAGGAAGTGTTGGGGAACTCTGTGTGGTGTGTCAACTCATTCAGTTCATGGTTTGAAGGTCCACAAGTATCTATTCCTTTGTGACAGTAATGGCAGACTGTGTTCTTGAGGTTTCGAATGAAGGAGAGAAGGATTTCAGTAAGTAGAGGAAGTGCGGATGTCCTTTGTGTTTTAGGCAAGTTTGTGGAGGTCCTTAGATTATGCTCAGTTCATGTTTATGGTCCGCATTAGATTTGGGGTCCCAGAAATGAAGAACAACTTCCAGATGATGGTGTTCCTTCTGTGACTGGCCGACAGGATGGATTACACATCTTGCAGATGCTTTTGTAGGTGGTTGCTAACTTAGATGTTTGTTGCTAAGTCGATGTCATGTATAAATAAGGGATTGCAAAGTTATTTTAGGAAGTACTTGTGGAGATGAGTGTGTGGTAGCGAAGAGAAGAGAGAAAGGTAGAGTAGAAGGTTTGAGCTTAAATGGAACTAACTCAAGCATGGTGAAGATGCTATTTACCAGTTCAATTATGTGATACTTATTCTTTTGTAGATAGTGTGTCTCCTATAGGTAGTGAGCCTCTTGTGAGCAGTGTGCTTAGGCAGTGAGCCCTAATTGGCATGTGCCATTTTATTCTTTCTATTCTTCTAATAGAGAATACTTTCTTGGGTTAATCACCCCGTGGTTTTTCCCTTAACTAGGTTTTCCACATCAAAATCTTAGTGTCTCATGTGTTGATGTGTTTTTGCTCTTGATTTGTTACATTGTGCTTTCATGGTTGATCTTTTATTATGCTGCTAATAAACAATGTGGAGTTAAGTTCATATAAAAAGAAGAAAGTTTCATACAACTGATTCACCCCCCTCTCAGTTGTGTGCCCTGAATCTAACAATTGGTATCAGAGTTAAGTTCCTCTAAAAGGAGCTTAACCACTTGAGGAGATCCAAGATGTCGTCGTATAAGAAGGATAGTCTGAAGTTTGATGGAACCAACTTTACTCTTTGGAAAGGTCGCATGAAATGTCACTTACAGTGTATGGGATTTGCATACTAGTCCATGGTTACAAAAGTATATGTACCTCCACAGGGTGGTCTGACAACCCTAAATGAAATCATAGATGTGGAAAACAATCTACGGACCAAAGAAGCTCTACTAAGCTCATTATCTGACTTAGAGCTCTCAAATGTTATTGATCTACCAACTGCCTTTGATATTCAAAATAAACTAGAACTTTCGCATGAAGGAGACCAGTTTGTTAAATGTGCAGGGTTACAAAGTCTAAAAGGGAAATTTGAAAAACTGAAGATGAGAGATGATGAAAATATTACCTCTTTTATGCCAAGAGTGAATGAGCTAGTTTGTGGAATTAGAATTGCAGGTGGAATCCTAAGTGAAGAAGAGATTGTTGGCAAAGTTCTCAGACCCCTTCCTACTTCTTATAAAATCAAGGCTTTTGCAATCAAAGAATTCGGAGCTCACACAACAGTCACAAGAGATCAATTGGTTGGTAAGTTGGCTGCTTTTGAAATGGCCAAGTTTGGAGATGATCCTCCAAAGACTGAATCTGCATTCAAAGTCAGTGCCTCTGTAAAAGGGAAACAAAGGTTTGATCTAGGAGAAAACTCTTCAAGGAACCTATCATGGTATGAAAAAGTAAAAAAAGACTTGGAAGAAGAAGAAGGTGAAACTGCTCATCTTGAAGCTCTTATTGCAAAAAGACTGCCAAGAGGATCCAGTAAGTATGAAGGGAAATTACCTTTCAAGTGTTTTAACTGCAATAAAATTGGTCATTTTGCCTCAAAATGCTCAGAAAGATTTTCAAGACCAAATCCTAACAGATCAAGATTTCAAAAGAATTGTTACTATGTTCATGAAGAAGATGATAATGAAGGAGTAACAGATGATGAATCAGAGACAAGAAACAAATCTAGTAATGAATGGGTGTTTATTGCCATCAAAGAAGAGGAACCAATATCCTCTATATCTGTCAATCATGAAGTTGAAGAAAAAGCTATGGCTGCTCAAGTTGAAGAAAAGGATGATTGGGTCATTGATAGTGGATGCTCTCACCATATGACAGGTGACAAGAATAAGTTCTTAAATTTGGAAAAGTATGAAGGAGGAATTGTAAAGTTTGGAGATAAATCTGCTGGCAGAATCAGAGGTAGAGGAACTATTTCTCTTGATGGAAAGAACAAAACTGGTAATGTACTGTATGTTGAAGGATTAAAGCACAATCTTCTCAG
Source organism: Cunninghamia lanceolata (assembly GCA_027924645.1). NCBI lineage: Eukaryota > Viridiplantae > Streptophyta > Pinopsida > Cupressales > Cupressaceae > Cunninghamia > Cunninghamia lanceolata. The sequence continues at coordinate 7,013,084 of BSBN01001807.1, forward strand.
TGTTGGACAACTGGTGGACAAAGGCTATGATCTTAGATTTAGGAATAGAAAATGCAAGATCTTTGAAAGTTCCAGAACAGAGATTGCATCCAGTACCCAAACCAAAGGTAACATCTTTCACTTGGTTGGTACTAGTAAAAGTTGTTTATTTGATCAAGTTGATCAAAGTTGGTTATGACATAGAAGAATGTGTCATGTGAACTTTGATAATATCATCAAGATAAGCAATACTCAGGCTGTAAGAGACCTTCTAAAATTGGTAAAACCTACAAATAGTTTGTGCAAAGAATGTTAGTTGGGAAAACAAAGTAGAATCTCATTCAAAAGCAAGGAACAATCTTCTACTAGATTATTAGACTTGGTTCATACTGACTTATGTGGTCCAACAAGAATCAGGAGTGTGCAAGGTGATAGATAGTTCATGCTGCTAATTGATGACTATTCTTGGATGATGTGGGTAACCTTTCTGAAAGAGAAATCAGAAGCTCTTGAGAAATTAAAAATATTCAAGGCTATGGTGGAAAATGAGACTGGATTAAAATTGAAATGTCTAAGGTCTAATAGAGGTGGAGAATTCACATCCAGTGAGTTCATAGACTTCTGTGAGAAACATGGAATAAAGAGATAGTTGTCTACCCCTAGAAATCCACAGTAGAATGGAGTTGTTGAGAGAAAGAATCGGACCATCCAGGACCATGATGATGGAAGCAAATGTTCCTCAGATCTATTGGAGAGAAGCTGTCAGCACTGTAGTCTACACTCTCAATCGAGTTTAAATTAGAAACTATACTGGTAAGACTCCTTATGAAGTTTGGTTTGGCATTACTCCCACTGTGAGATACTTCAGAGTTTTTGGTAGTAGATGTTACATTAAAAGGGATGAAGATCTAGGAAAGTTTGATGCTAGAAGTGATGAAGGAATATTCTTGGGTTACTCTACTCAAAGCAAAGCATATCGTTATTACAACAAAAGACTAAGAAATATTGTAGAAAGTGTAAATGTGAAGGTTGATGAAGAAATTGAAAGACCTTCAAGAATTCATGAGTATGATGAAGATGATTAGAATGGTGTTCAGATTCAAAGTATCTAGGCCTCTTCTAAGAAACAAAGTCAAGTTGATCCAGTAAGACAAGAAGAAGAGATAAGTCTCAATGAGATTGATCAAGAGTTAGAGGTACAAGAAACTCCAAAAGTTCCAAGGTATGTAACTCTAAACCACTCTGAAGATCAGATCATAGGTGACAAAAGCAAAGGAGTGTAAACAAGGATGAGAATTGCTCAAAATTCAAATAAGTATTGTCTAATTTCAAAGATTGAACCTAAGATAGTAAATGAAGGCTGCAATGATAAAAACTGGACTAAGGCAATGGAGGAAGAACTAATGCAAATTGAGAAGAATCACACTTGGGATCTTGTTCCCAGACCTAGAAATAAAAATGTGATTGGAACCAAATGGGTCTTCTAAAACAAATTGAATGAAGCCAATGAAGTGATCATAAATAAGGCTAGATTAGTTTACAAAGGTTACTCTCAAATAGAAGGAGTTGACTTTGAAGAAAATTTTGCTTCGGTGGCAAGAATTGAAGCAGTCAAATTATTTCTTGCATTTGTTACCTTCAAAAACTTTAAAGTGTATTAGATGGATGTCAAGTCTGCCTTCCTTAATGGTGATTTAGAAGAAGAAGTGTACATTGAACAACCGGATGGATTTCAATTATCTGAGCATGGTGAAATGGTCTGCAACTTGAAGAAGGCACTGTATGGACTAAAGCAAGCCCCAAGGGCATGGTATGAATGATTGGACAAACATCTCTTGAAGATTGGCTTTGACAAAGGTATTGCTGACAGTAACTTATATTTCAAAATTGATCATGAAAACATTTTGATTGTTGAAGTATTTGTTGATGATATCATCTTTGGAGGAAGAGACAGTATGTATAAAACCTTTGCAACTCAAATGAAAACTGAGTTTGAGATGTCAATGCTTGGTGAAATGAATTTATTCTTGGGTCTGTAAATTACTCAAACAAAGAAAAGAATCTTTATTTCCCAGACAAAATATGTGAAAGAATTGTTAAGGAAATTTGGAATGGAAGATTCAAATCCAATGCATACTCCCATGGCAACCGGATGTAAGTTGAGAAAAGATGATGACTCTCCTAAGGTAGACCAGACAAAGTACATATCAATGATTGGAGGATTACTGTATCTCACTCAAACTAGACCAGATATAATGTAGGTTGTTGGTCTTGTTGCGAGATTCTAGGCTAATCCTAGAGAATCTCATGTCATGGCAATCAAAAAGATTTTTAGGAATCTAAAAGGAACAATTGAGTATGGTCTATGGTATCCAAGAGATCATGATTTCTCTCTTCATGCATATACAGATGCAGATTGGGCAGGAGATGTGGATGACTGGAAGAGTACCAGTGGTGGAGCATTCTTTTTGGGAAAAAGATTGGTTTCTTGGCTAAGCAAGAAACAAGAGGTAATATCTCTGTCTACAACTGAAGTAGAATACATTGTAGTAGTAGGTAGTTGCACTAAAGTTTTGTGGATGAAGCAGATGCTAAGAGATATTAAAGTAGAATATGAGGAGCCTATCTCAATTTTTTGTGATAATTCAAGTGCAATAAATATTTCTAAGAATCCGGTGTTGCATTCTAAGACTAAGCATATATCTATTAAGTTTCACTTTCTAAGAGAGCAAGTGAACAAGGATGAAGTCAGATTCGAGTATGTGCCCTCTAAGGATCAGATTGCAGATATCTTTACTAAACCTCTTCCCAAGGACTCTTTTGAGTATCTTAGGGAGAAGTTAGGGGTTATTGCCCCTCCGGTGATCAACTACGATGCACTGATGTGTAGCAGTCTGATGGATATCACAGTCATATCTTGTGATCTGGATTGATGATGGGGAGTTGCTACTCAGGGGGAGCAGCAGGTGTGATTCTAAAGTTGTAAGTATGAGCCCTTTGCTATTGATGTCAAAGGGGGAGAGAAGACATGTGAAAAACAAGTGGTTGATGATCAAAGGGGGAGTAGTATAGGAAGAGAAGACATGTGAATAGTTTTTGTTGATAGGGGGAGTTGTGACAGTAAGGATAAGTTCTTGTCTTGATGGTTTTTCACATCATATGTTGCCATCAATGACAAAGGGGGAGATTGTTGCAAGTATGGGTTTAACCAGTGTTGTCATTGATGTCGACGTACTCATGTTGCATTAATGAGAAGGATTGGATGAGATGTGTGCTAAGGATATTGAGAAAATTAGTCTCAATCAGGAACAGTGAAGAATAGTGATGACAACAAGGTAAAAGTCTAAGATAGGTTGAGGATCTGATGATGTGGTTTAAAGGGTTTGTAGATATAAATCTTGAGATGCTCCAGTCAAGTTTTTAGAGGTTCACATGAAGATCTGAAGAAGTTATGGTCGCTCAAGTAGAACCAGCTCTGGAAAGTGTCCAAAGGTGACAGAGTGACACAGATAGGTCCGGTGAGGTCCGGTAATGCATTATCCCACTCTGCGGATTTAAGGAAGTGTTGAGGAAGTCTATGTGGTGTGTCAACTCATTCGGTTCATGGTTTGAAGGTCCGCAAGTATCTATTCCTTTGTGAAAGTAATGACAGACTATGTTCTTGAGGTTCCAAATGAAGGAGAGAAGGATTTCAGTAAGTAGAGGAAGTGCAGATGTTCTTTGTGGTTTAGGCAAGTTTGTGGAGGTCTTTGGATTGTGCACAGTTCATGTTTATGGTCCGCATTAGAATTGGGGTCCTAGAAATGAAGAACAACTTCCTGATGATGGTGTTCCTTCTGCGACTGGTCGACAAGATGGATTACATGTCTTGCGGATGCTTTTGTAGGTGGTTGCCGACTTAGATGTTTGTTCCTAAGTCAATGTCATGTATAAATAAGGGATTGCAAAGTCATTTTAGGAAGTACTTGTGGAGATGAGTGTGTGGTAGTGAAGAGAAGAGTGAAAGGCAAAGCAGAAGGTTTGAGATTAAATGGAACTGACTCAAGCATGCTGAAGATGCTATTTACCAGTTCAAGTATGTGATACTTATTCTTTTGTAGATAGTGTGTATCTTTTAGGTAGTGAGCCTCTTGTGAGCAGTGTGCTTGGGTAGTGAGCCCTAATTGGCATGTGCCATTTTATTCTTTCTATTCTTCTAACAGAGAATACTTTCTTGGGTTAATCACCCCGTGTTTTTTCCCTTAACTGGGTTTTCCATGTCAAAATCTTAGTGTCTCATGTGTTGATGTGTTTTTTCTCTTGATTTGTTACATTGTGCTTTCATGGTTGATCTTCTATTATGCTGCTAATTAACAATGTGGATTTAAGTTCATATCAAAAGGAGAAAGTTTCATACAACTGATTCACCCCCCCTCTCAGTTGTGTGCCTTGAATCTAATAGATATTGGATTATGAAGGGTATGATAGTGGATGATGATGCAAAATATGGAGGATTTATGCAAGGATAGATGAAAAGTTTATGAAAAAGCATGGACCATAGTAATAGGATGAGGAAGATATGTAGGATAATAGTGGAAGGAAGGGGAGATGGAGGTATATGGAAATGTTGTGGGATGGAAGGGAATCATGACCAATGGTTGTACATACTGTGATAAACATAGAAGCTGGTGATGGGGAAGTAGTGTAGGAAGCAACAAAGACTTTTTCTTGCGGATGAATGACTTAGGCATGTAGGGATCCACATAGACTGAGTATTTTGCTGATTTTTGCTTGTCATGTGGGATGGAAGAATTTGAGACTTTTGGATGGAATGGGAGAAAGTGGATGGTTGAGATTCTTGAGAGGTAGATGCCTCATGTAACTTGAGGGCTTTTTGCTTAGGTACCCAAACCATTTTGTTTTTAGATAGTACCTGTGAAGGTATGGGTTTGGGTGTATGTAGCTTTTGTGCAACATTTAGAGTAATCATTTGTTGGATATGGACCCACACCTTTTTTAGCTTAGTGTATAGGTGTGTGGATGTATACATCTCTTGAGAAGGATGTTTCTTTGATTCTTGGTTTTTGTATCCTAGGTCATGAGAACTCTTAGGTTTTTTGACTTTATAGGTAGAGGAATCCAAATTTTTGCAGTTAAAATCCTTTGGGATGGTGGAAGTGGGGTTGGAGGAAGTTCTTTGTTTAGACATCATGTGCATTTGTTGGCCATGATTGGGATTGTTAGAAGATTCATAGATGGATGGATATGGTGTTGGGAGAAGTGGTGATAAAATGCACGGAGGGATATTAGGAGTTGGAAGTAGTGGAGGTAGATTGGGTGGTGGAAGGTGTATGGTCACATGCTTTTGACAATTGTAGGATGATGGAGGTGGAATGGTGACATATGTTTTGGGGATATGATTGGGTTTGTGATGGAATGTCATGGACTTTGGAGGAGTGGAGGAAGTACCAATGTCTCGAGATTCTTCACCTTGGGGTGTGAATCCAAGGCCATATAAATGAGGATTAACATTGACATGGACGGGCTCCAAAATGCCATGTTCACAAAGGCCTAAGCCTTCACCTTGATAGTTCATATGTTGGAGTATGCAGTTGACAATAGGATCATGTGTAGGTGGAACACTAGACACAAGTTCCTTATTGGATGAAGAAGGTGGGATAGAGGATAATGGTGGGTGGTGTTCTAAGGAGGAACACTCATGAATGAAGGTAGTAAGACCAATGATACATGGTGGGGGATTTGTAGTATGGTCAATAATGGATGGCAGAGGAGTATTTTTGGTTTGATCTTCTATGCTTGTTTGGGAGGAAAGTGTCTCATCAAAGGAAGAGGAAATTATTGAATCTTGGACAGGACTAGATGGGGTTATAAGCTCAGGACCATGGAATGCATAAAGTGGGCTAAGAGGATCACCATGGTATGCTTGATCATAGATCGGCTCTTAATCATAAATGGGATCTTGATCATAGATAGGATTTAGCATGATGGGATTAAGGTGCTCTTATATAGGTTCATCATCAATGATAATATCTTGATCACTAAAAGGATAGAGGGTATGGAGAGGCTGGAATTGGATCCCTTGTTCATGTATAGGATCAAGTTGCTCATGGATAGTTTCTTCATCAAAGGTAGTATCTTGATCATAAAAGAGATATAGATTATGAATGGTTTGAAATTGATCTTCTTGCTCATGTATAGGTATAGGATCATCAAAAAAATAAAGATTATGTAAGGGTCAGATGGGAGTGCTTTGATCTTGATTTAGATAGGGGGTTGATGTTTCCACATGTTCTAAAGTGTGCTCTTGACATAAATCTTGATGTGCTTGAATTGAAGTTGAGGTAGAAGACTCTTGGATAGGCTCTTGGTCAACAACATGAAGGTGTGATGGACCTTAACTTTGGTGCATGGTAGGACGTTCTTCAATATGCTCTAGGGGTTACAGGTGACATGACGAGGTTAGAGCAATGGACATGCTTGAAGGTTATTTTATAAGGTCAAGGACCAAAATTTGGGGATATGGGTGACTCTCTGCTTGTAGCCCTTGGATCACATCATTGGTAGGCATATAGGTAGAGGAGTGAGGCAATAGAGGAGTAGATTTAGAGTTCTCCCTATCTTTTCTTTTGCTATGTAAATCTAGAAAACATTTTTCCCAAAACTTATCAGAGGCTTCTTTGGTTGCCCATTTAGAGCTTGGGGAACTTGATGGCGGTGTTGGTGTAAGACTAGTATGCTTTGGGATATGTACCTTAGAAGATGGTGACGGAAGACTAGTAGATGGAGTGGTATATGATTTCCCACTTGAGGTGGTGTTTTCCTTATCAAGAGTATCATTAAGATGGGACAAGGATGTATGACTTTGGGTCAAGGTGTAGCTAGTATTGGCCTACTCAGCTTGTAAGATTACAAAGTGTTGTTGTATGACTTGGAGTTCTTGAGAAATTTCTATATGACCTTGTGGTGAGGTGTCTAAGGTTATTTACAATTTTAGGTATTTGAGTTCTTGAGCAAGCTCTTCTAGTTTAGTTGTCATATCCTTAGAATCTAACACAAGACTGAAATGGGTACCTAGAAAGGTTGAAAATTTTTTCTCAAAGTATGCAGAAGTGCTCACTATCACGCATGTGAAGGAATAGATGTGCAATAGAAAAGGATGAAAGTGCAGCAAGTTGTTATGGATGCACAAGACTGGTAAATAGCAAATACATAGTAACAGGTGATATAAGTGCAGCAGGTTGTAGCAAATACGTAGTAGGTCAAAACAAAAATGCAGCTTCATAAGATAAATGTGTAGCTCTAGTCTTTTTGAATGTTTCTGCAAAGTTTGACATGTTTTTCAGTGTTTTTTTTTTTGGTTTCTTGGTTGGAAGATGGTCTCTTTGATCTAATTTTCTTTAATTATGGCAAGAAGTCATAGCAAACACAAAGAATGTTTTCATGGTTTTTTTTTGTATTTTTTGACTCTTTTTGGACTAAAAAGCAAGTACAATCCTAGGCTTCAAATGGATTATAGGGGTTTTTGGCCACTAGAACAAAGGTGTTTAATGAAGGTAACCATTCAAGTGGTTATACATGTGGCAGCACTACTCTCCATTATGGAGTCTCCTAGCATGCAAGGGTTGCGCCTTGGAGGGTTTTGGGGGAGGTTGGCTATCAGTATAACACAACTGCACTCATTGTTTGTAGCTTTTGCTCCAAACACAATTTATTTATAGTGGCTTGGAAGGGCTTGATGTTTAGCCTATTACCACTTAGGGTTGTTCCTACTTGGATGAACAGTATCCAAGAGCAGGACCCTCTAAAGGAAAAACACATGTGAAAATGATATGTCTGGCATTTTGGTCACCCAATATAGGGGAGAGCATAGGCTTGGTATCATTCCCAAAACACAGAATATAGTGGTTCTCTTCCCCTAGTTAAAATGAGAAAAACTAGATGAGCTATCTACTTGGGCAAGCATAGACTTTTGTTAACTTTGAAGTGATAACAAGATAGCAATGGTCTAGTTTTACCAAGATAGCAATGATGAGTTCAATTTTATCCCAGATAGCATGAATTGTTAACTTTGAAATGAAGATCGAGATAGAAATGATATAGTTTTACCCAGATAGCAATGATGACTTCAATTTTTAACCACGTAGCATGAATTTGTTAACTTTGAAGTGATGGTCGAGATAGCAATGGTTCAATTTTAACTAGATAGCAATGAGTTTGTTAACTTTGAAGGATAGCAATATAGAAATGATTCAATGATATGAAAGATAGAAATGATTCAATTACCGCCTTCCTAGTTAAGACTATGTGAGATTTGCATAAGCATCCATTTGCTTTCCCCTTAGAAATTGAAGTGTGAGTTAACAAGTGCAACTATATGATTCTAAACTAGTACCTAGCCTACAAGTGGATCCAAGAATATTCCTACAAAAAAGTGTTAGCATTAGAAAAACCACAAGAAAACTCAAAACATCAATGTTTGAATCAGATGCGTAGGTACAGAGCTCATATGTGTAGAAACAAAGGTCATATGCACTGCTTTACAGATGCATAGATTCAGAGCACATATGCGTAGAAACACAGGTCATATGTGTAGCTTTATAGATGCATTGAATCAAAGGACATATGCGCAGATTTATAGATGCATTGAATCAGAGGACATTTGTACAGAAAGAATGATCAAATGCATTGAAACAACATCCTAAAAATTCACTGTAAAACAGATGCACTGCAGGATGGAATAGATGCATTGTAGGATGGAACAGATGCGCTGTAGGATGGAATAGATGTACATAATTAGTAAATACACCATAACAAAGGTCATATGCACCGAAACAAAGACTATATACACTGAAATAACATATGCACTATATTAGAGGGTAAATGCGCCGTAACAAAGTTTGTATGCGCTAAAAGGATGTATGCGTTGGAACAGACAGTATATGCATTAGATCAGAGACTGTATGCACCGAAAGAATGTATGTGGCATAACAAATAGTATATGCATGTTAGAATGTGTTAGATGCATTGTTTCCTCCTGTGTACGACTTTCTAAAACACAAAAACTTAGTTTTTGGATTAAATTTGGGGCTAGGCCACATAGTGGGTGCCAAAAATGTTAAGGGAAAATTGGATTTCAAATGAATAACAATATAATAAATATCAAGATACCCAAAACTCAATGAAATGGTGAACTAAAGAGATTCAAACAAACAATAAACAAACAACAAAGCAAACCTCCTTATTTCAAAGTTTCCATTGATTGCCTATCACAATTGATCTTGCATGTATGAAATAGGGCCCTCAAAGAGTCCACTTCCTTGCTTTCTTTCAGGAATGTCAATTGGGAATGGCAGTGATAGTTTATTGCAATGAAGAGGAGCTTCACAACAATGGTAGTAATATGTAGTGCATAGTAGCGAATGTGATCACAAGCAATGAAGGAATTGGTGCCAAAGTCGCACTGTAATTCCTACAGAGTAACAATACTTAAAGCTTGGATGATTGAAATGGAAGAATGAGGGTTCAATTTATAGACTTGGAAGAATGAAGATCAATGGTATAGGAAGAATGAGAAGATCAATGGTATAGAGTGGTTGAAGAACATGCAATGAATAAGAAGAAGACAAATGTCACACAAAAGCTTCTTTATTTGAGTTAACTACTTTCTTTTCTAAAGATAAAACATGCTTTTCATTAATTAGAAAGCTTTTTTTCTAATTTAAGAGATATTGATAAAAATAAGGTTGATTGAGTAGATAACTCAACTTGTGATTTCCTTTTGCATGATTTAAGAGAAATTAAATAATAAATTATTTAATTTTGTGTGCATGGAGAAGAAGACTTATTTTTAGAAGATTTGGAAGATATTTGAAGAATTAGAAGATAAGAAAGCAAATTAAATAAATAAATTTATTTAATTGTTGTGCATGATTTGGAAGAATAAATAAAATATTTGATTGTATTTTATTATTAGAGATAGAGAGGATTTAAATAAATTTGATTTGATTTATTCAAATTTGGAAGAGTAATTGACTTTAATTAAATAATTGAGAATTATTTAATTGTTTGGAAGAAAATAAAAGGATTTTATTTAATTTTGACTTTAGAAGAGATAATTAAATATTTTGATATTTAATTAATTTAGAGGAATGTGAATCAAATAAATAAGTTTTTTTATTTATTTATTGATAGAAGAATTAGAAGGGAATAAATATTAAGAATATTTATTTAGACTGAATCGTGCCATTTTTAGGCGTATACATCTACAAATAATGGTCTACTGGAAATTCTCTAATTACTAAAATAGTCCAGAACCAGGGTTTTTAGATGTCATTCCTGTAGGAGTTCTGGACAACACTGAGAGGGGGGGTGAATCAGTGTTGAATTAGTTTCCAAATCTTTTTACACTTTTTGCAAACTTTCTCTTACAGAACAAATAGAGAGGAATACATTAATGATTTGTGCATAGGATTAATAATGAAAGATGTGAATAAAACTTAATAAACAAAGCACTAATATACACACATACAGATGAAGACACCATGAAACTTAACACATGCTTTTCACGAGTGGAAAAACCTTCTGGGGTAAAAAACCACTCAAAACTGCCTCACTGGCTTAACTGATAAAACATGCCTCACTGGCTACAATATGTGTCTCACTAACAATTGAGAGGTCTCACTGACCTACAAGCCTCACTGGCATACAGTTTAGAAGCACCAACTTCAAGGAGCACCAACCTCTAATACAGAACAAATTAAGAACTCAGAGGGTTTCTTTGTTTCAATACAAAACACTTCTCTCACACGTGTCTGTCAAATGGCCATTCTTTTCATCAACCCAAATCATAAACTGAGATATTTAAAAATCAATTCTATATACTGACCCACTCAACAACACTGCATCATTTTGTATGTTTCATCTTTATCATTCAAGACACACCATCAATGCACCTGAAAAACAATTTTATACAAGTTGAATGTCTTTTCACTTTTCATCTCCTATGCAAATAAACTCTTCATCTCCACAAATCCTTTTCTTAAAAAAAATTAAAACAATCACAAAATATTTCTCCAATCTCTTCATATCCACTGTGTTTATAACCTGCAAGAAATCCTGAACCAAACAAATTACATCTCTGCAAAATAAAATCAATTTCTTTTCAATTTTCATCTTGAATATTTTTTTTGTATTCTCCAATCTGCAAAGAATAAATCATGAAAATCTTGTTCAAAAATCTCCAACCCTTTCTCCTTCTCTGCACAACAACATCCATCCGTTTCAATAACTAATCATATTCCTCTATCTGCAAAAACCATTTTCCTACAAGAATATAGATCTTCATATTTATCTGTGCATAATTAAAAACTTTTTAATCTTTTTAACAAGATCCTTCATCTCTTCAATGATGCTTCATATTCCTGCAAAAATACAATATCTGAATGCAAACAAAATCAATTTAATTTTCTTCTTTGTACAAATCCTTCAATAAATTTTTTCTCAAATTTACAAAACCCTTCAATCTTCTCCTTCACATTCTTCATCTTCGAAAATAATTTTTCCTTATATAAAGTCTTCATAAAAAAATCTCTGTCAAAACTTTGTATTCATCTGCAAAAGAATCTCTTTGTCTTCTCTCAAAAATCATTTCCAAACACTTTATCTTCTTTGGAAAAAATCACCTTCATTGATTCCAATATCACCATTAAAAAAATCTCTTCATAAAGATTTTTCTCATTTAGAAAAAGCAATAAAAAATCTCTTTGTAAAACCTCCTTAAATTTATGTCATAAAGGGGTTTAAAAAAATAGAAAATTAAAAGTTTCTAAACTTTTAAATCCATTTACTCCCTTTAAAAAAGGATAACTCTTTGAATTCAATGGTCTGAATTTCTTTCCTTAAAAAATCTGCACTAAAGACAAGGCACAAATCATGCTATGCATCTCATGCTTTATAAAGCATTTCCAATATATAAATGCTTTTTCCTTTTGAAACCTAAATCGGGCTCTTTATATTCCATAAAACATTTTTTAATGCTTTTTAAACTCCATAAAATCTTCATAGAAATCAGGTTCCAAAGTATTGTTAGTAATGTTCTTTTTTTAAAAAAATCATGCTCCCCTAAACATATATTCGAAGGCTTTCTAGAAACGGGGCTCTCCATAAAATGTGCTATGGATCCCACTTTTTAAACACAATTGATGCCTTCAAAAATAAATCAAGACCATCTTTTTCGGCCTTCATATGGCTTCGATGTATTTTATAAATCATGCTTTTTCTATGAACAATTCATGCCCCACATAGTTAAAAAAAAACTTTGACTTGATTCCCACTTGGGCTCCATTGACTATCTTATTCGAATATGCAATGTTTTAACAACTACACTCACCACCGGTATTGCTAGGAGAAAGAAGGCCGGTCTTCCTTAATGTGAACACTTCATGCAATTAAACAATACCACTGATCTTACCTCCCGTCGCATGCATAGAAGACTGATGCAAAAGGTTTTAGAAGAGGAAAGGGTCGGTTGCCCAATGTCACTTACACTCTTAACATTGCCATCTACTCATACCTTTGACTTTTTCTACAAGATAACAAACATGAGCTTCCAATCTATGCAAGAATAATGGAATAACCATTCTCCTTTATTTTCAACAAATAATGCTTATGATGATCAATAAAAACAACATAATCAACATTACCAAGGAAAAGCAACAACTGGTTCAACTGAATTCCTTAGTATCTCAATACCATGAAGGAACATGAGATAAGCAATGCTTGTGATGACTTGTGATCATCTTGACTAACATTATCCTCCAAACGAGTGCACACACAAGCTTCAACATGATAACAAGATAAAAACACTTTACCATATTGAACAAGCTGTGCTAAACAAGATGATGTCTCCTGCTTCTGTCAACAATTTCACACAACTCTTGATGAACACACATATCTCTACATCAACCTTTTACAGTTACCTCCTGAAAGGTGACCTTTGAAGATATGAACCAATATACACACTAAACATGAGAATCCATCTTGAGAACAACTCCTGTCAAAACCAACATATTGCAAACCTGCAAGACCTTTTTGACATTAATGACAACCTGTCACCATCAATTCCCATAGGTGCTAAAACTGTCATTTCTCATGATTAGTTCCCTAGGTAGGTATAATTTAATGAGCATATGTCTATCACCTAACAACCCTAAGATGTATTGGAAAAACCTTGATTAAGCATTATATGAATGATGGAATCCACTAATAATTCTTCAATTGGAGTCATACCTACATTTTTCAAACATTTCCCCAATACTTATTATCCACAAATCTATCTCTCCGCGATTCTAAGAAATCCATTAAATACCCTAATTAAAACCATCATCTATATTTACACACATTAATGTACTAGTAGATGTATAATCAAAGACACGTGATATAACCTAATAACCTCTAATATTTTTCAAATTCATCTTTTGAGAGTATGTTCCCTTACCTAAGAGATGCTTCTAGATTAAATAAGACCATTTAGAAGTTCTAAATTCGTTTTTAAACAAGGAAAGGAGATACTTTCTAAGATGGATGAATTTGATTAAATCTTGTTATTTTTGTGCCTGAGGGAGATTACTTGTCCCTCGAACTTAATCATTGAGATGTTCCTTATTACTCCTTAGGGATTTATAGAGATGATGCCCAAATGCCATTGTTGTATCTATGTTAGGCATAAGTGCAGTAGCTCAACATGATGACATTACCTGTGAATGCAAACTAGAGGCACCGTCAAAATTGAACACTTGATTTGGTTTTTGGTTTTCTCTTTATTAAGTTGATGGAATTGAAAAGAATGAACATAAAACATTGTAACAACATTATGCTTTATCCCACACATTTACAAACCATTTGGAGAAAGGTTAACAAATTGTTGTTCACATTTAACTAATCACAATCAAAGTTGGAAAATCATTTCAAAACAAAGTAAATTAACATAGTTGTTCATCTTCAACTAATTACTATTAAGTGTTAAGAAAATAATACATTTGTAAGATTTCCTAGCTTAATAGTTTGTTAACTAAAATTTGTGAATAAGACTTAAAATTGAGCATAGTAACTATAGTAAAACTTTAAGTTCATTTTACTTTTAACTTAGTTGTTTGATTGAGATTGGGTCAATTGTTTTAATTACCATTTGATAAAATTGTACATTATAGTTCTATCTAATTTATTCCCACAATTGCATATTGATTGAATAGAAGAAGAGTAATTTGTTAATTTCTAACACATATACTTTATCTATTAGATTGTAATTCAACTTTAATTTTAACTATGTAATGAAATGCATAACTTCACAAATTCTTTCTTAACCATTTTAAACTAATAAAATTCAATAAGAGAATCATAAATTGCCCTTTCCATTGAAACTATTTAACTTAATAATAATCAAAACTTACCTAACTGATTAAACTCAACAAGGATAAATTGGTCCATCTATTACAAATATTTAAAATAATGACTAAAACTAATTAAACTCAACAAGGATAAATTTGTCCATCCATTACAACTATTGAACTTAATAATTAAAACTTACCTAACTAATTAAACTCCATAATTTGATAAATTTGTCCATCCATTGCAACTAATTAACTTAATAATAAGTAAAACTCACCTAACTAATTAAACTCAACAAGGATAAATTTGTCCATCCATTACAACTATTTAACTTAATAATAATAATTAAAACTTACCTAACTAAAAAAGCGGAGGAAAATGGTGTGACAATTTGCAGAGCGACAAAATTTGGAATGGTGAAATACAGAAATGGAGGGAAGCATTGAGGATTTAAGAGATGGGCGAAGGTTTCTTCGAAGGGAGCACAAGCAGGTAAGGTATCAAGAGAACTGGGATAGAAAGGCCGCTAGCACTGGTCAAAACTTCCTTCACTAGGAAGAAGAGCCATACAGAAGGCATGGTAATCAGTTTCCCTAGGGTAGAATGCGACAACAAAATGGAGGTCTTCGCCATCCAAGGTAGTGGAATCAAAGGCAGCATGACATTCCTCAACAAAGTAATCCAAACATGCACTGGAGAGGAGGGAGAAACCTTAGAGGTGGAGGACAGCGTAGGGACTTTCAGAGACAAAATCTGCAACCTAGAAATCAAATGCCTAGAAGGAGGGAAGAAGATAGAGAAGAAGAAATAACAATAACCCTTAGCGTAAATCAGATTTAGGACCAAGTCTTGAAACTAGAAAACACAGCATTAATAATCAAGTGGCATGGAAAAGATTTAAATTGGCAAAGTTTGGAAACCTGGTGGTATGGTAAATGGGGAAAGGATCTAGAATCTAAGAGGTTGGAGAATGATTTTTTTGTGGTCATTTGCCCTACTGTTGCTATTAGCGTTCAAATAGAAGAAGGGGTATGGATTCTGGATGGCTGTGGCTTTTACGTTTACCATTAGAAGGCTAGTTTTGATCCAATATTGCACCAAATCAAAAAAGTTCAAGACTAGTATATCATGCCCAATCTCCCCCTTGAATATTGGGATCCTAGGATTTTGGAACAAATTGGAAATGGCATGGGAACTTTTCTATGCGTTGAAGAAAGGACTAACCCAGAAGGGTCTGGCACGTATGTTAGGTTAGGCATTGAGAACAATCCAAATCAAAGAATCCTAAGAGAAATCAAGATTTTGTCAGGATTTGGTATTTGGACGTAGAACTTGATCCACAACCCCCTCTCCATAGACACATTGGTCAAAATTATGGGGTGGAAAAGTGATAATCACCCAGGGGAAAACTCAGAGCAATCTTCAAACAAGCAATCTCTACCTATAGTAGATGAAGATCAAATTTTCAATGAAGAAGCCCTTCCTCCCCCTCCTGAAGTAGTACTACAAGCTGAATCCAAATTAGGATAGAGATTTGAAGATAACCAAAGTATTAAATCCATAGATCAAAAACTATCTCAAGTTATTGAGATGATTGGCAATAAAGTGAGTAAGGAAGACTTGGATTCCCTTATAAATGTGGGTAATGAACTAGTTGACATTTCTAATGTGGCTAAAAAAGGAGAGATCGGCATTGATAATTTTGAAGGTGAAGATTGGTTTGCAGAACAAGAGCTAGAGATTGTGAGAAATGAAGCCTTTATGGATGAAGAGGAAATTCCAAGCAAAGTCCTGAATACTCCTATTCCAAAACCCTTAGAACAAGGGGTGCTTGGGCTGAGAACTAAGGAACCAATTAAAACATCTCCAGACTGCAGAGAACACAGAGGAAAAGGAAGAATTCCAAACAAGGAAAAGCTAAAATGGGACGGGGAAGCTTCAGGTCAACTAAAAATTGAAACATTGTTGAAAGTAGGGAAGGGAGATCCCCTTCCTGAATAGCAATGAAAATAATTACTTGGAATGTTAGGGGCTTAAACGCCCCTAACAAAAGATGCCTTCTTCGGCAGCATCTGAATGCTCAACAACAGGACATCTCTTTGATTCAGGAATCTAAACTAGGAGAACAAGAAAGAGTAAACCTAGGTCTGAAAATGAAGAGCTAGAAAATTTGTGGAGTTAATTCGGAAGGAACCTTAGGAGGTTTGTTAACTCTATGGAAACCTCAATCAGTTCTGGTCAAAGTAGTGGCTTCAAGCAATTTTTGGCAAGCTTGTAAGGTAAGGAGTCTAGCCTCGAATTTAAGCTTTCTGTTGATAAATGTTTATGGGCCTAATAATTACATTCAAAAAAGAATTTTATGGAATGAATTGGACAAAGTTTGCAAGCTCTTGGATACTAAGGTATGTATTCTCGGAGGGGATTTCAATTCTATCTTAACAAGAATTGATAAGAAAGGGGGAGTTGGAAGGAAACTCCAGTCTCAGCTTGATTTTGAAAATTTTGTGGATAAGAATGAGCTTTGTGGCATCTAGATGGGGGGTGGGCAGTACACTTGGACAAATAGAAGGATGGGTTTTTGCAACATAGTTGAGAAGTTGGATAGGTTTCTGTTTAAAGGAAATCTTAGTAGTTTCCCCTTCACTCTTGATAGTCAGTAGTTACCTTTACCAGGGTTATATCATTATCTAGTTTGTTTGGAAATTATGGGAGAAAGGGGCCTAGCAAGAAGCCCCTTTAAGTTTGAAAATATGTGGTTTAAGCATAAGGATTTTTTTGGATCTGATCAAACAATGGTGGAATGCAACATAGCCAGATGGATCCAAAATGTTTTGCATTGTGGTCAAGCTGAAAGTAATTAAGCAGAATCTAAAAATATGGAATAAAAACAACTTCAAAAATATTTTTGAGGAGAAGAAGTAGTATGAATCAGAATTGAAAGCCCTCTTAGAGAAGATTATCAAAGAAGGAATGGACAATCAAAGTTACTTAGAACAAAAGTCTTTGATGACAAAACTAAATGATATTCTGTCCAAGGAAGAAATGTTTTGGAGACAAAAGTCCTAGGAAGTTTGGCTATCTGCTGGCGATAGAAATACAAAATACTTCCATAATGCAACAAAAGCAAGAAGAGAGGTGAATAGAATAAGAAGGGTAAGAGATAAAGATAGAAGACTTCTAGAGGAAGTGGAAGAGGTGAAATAGGTTGTTGTGGTACATTTCCAAAATTTGTTAAATGAGTGGGAAGGCTTCAACCTCACTGTCCAAAAGAGCTTGTGGGCTACATACCCAAGTTGGTAACAAATGCCCAAAATGATATGCTAAATAAAAAATTCTTGAAAGAAAAAGTTAAGATTGCACTCTTCCAACTCCACCCAGATAAGGCGCTAGGTCCAGACGGCTTCCCAGTAGGCTTTTTCCAAAAATGTTGGGACATAATCAGCAAAGACATTGTGGAGGCTCTAGAAGAATCCAGGACCTCTAGACAGCTTTTAAAGGTAACCAATAATACCTTTTTAGCTTTGGTCCCAAAGAAAGAGAAGCTTGAACTTCTAGATGATTTTAGGCACATTTCATTCTATAATACCCTAGATGGGGTAATAATTGCCTAGGAGGCCATTCACTCAATGTAAAACTTGAGAAAGCAAGCATTTCTAATAAAACATGACATCAAAAAGGCATATGATCGTGTCAACTAGCATTTTTTGTTTAAAGTTCTGGAAGGGTTCGACTTTAATAAGTTTTGGCCTGATTGGATTTTCTCCTAGATTGCAAGTCTGAGATTCTAGATTGCAAGTCTTAGATTCTCAGTCTTGGTGAATGGCACTCCAGAAGGTTTCTTCAATGTCTCCTAGGGGCTAAGACAGGGAGACCCAATCTCCCCCTTTCTTTATATATGAATGGTTGAAGCTCTTAGAAGATCAATTTTCCAAAGCCTAGAATTTAAGGCAGATCGTTGGCGTCCAAGTCACAAGTGGTGTTTTGAATATCACCCATCAATAGTTCACTGATGACACCATGTTGTTCAGAAAAGCCTAAACCAGGGAGGCTCAAAGCTTCAAGTCAATTATCCAAAAATACACAATTACATCAGGACAAGAGATCAACCAAGAAAAATTAGAGGTTTTTTTCTTCAACACAACAGTGAGAATGGAAGCTCAGATTTTGAGGATCCTTGGCTTTAAGAAAGGATCTCTTCCCTGCAAATATCTGGGGATTCCATTGGACAAAGGTCTTTGCTCGGGCAACACTTAGAATAGTTTGTTGGAGAAAGTTAGTAGTAAGGCAGCTTCCTAGAAAAATAATTGGCTCTCTTGGGCAGGTAGGCTTACTAAACTCAAGTTAGTTATATCCGCCCTTCCAACCTACCTAATGTCCTACCTCAATCTGTCAAGTAAAGCAAGCAAAGCTCTAAATAAGATGATGAAGAATTTTTTCTGGCAGGGGTCATCAGAACAATTCAAGTATCCTCTAATCAAATGGAAGCAAATTTATGAATCTAAATAAAGTGATGGAACGGGATTAAAAAAATCTATTGCTTCAAAATAAAGCCCTTGGAGCCAAATTGGTGTGGACAATTTTCTCCAACCAAGAACTTAAATGGGTGATAATTGTGAGGGCTAAATATTTGGATGAAGGAGCAGACAACATTTTCACTTCAAGGGAGCTCCCCTCTAGCTCTAGAATTTGGAATTTCATCTGTAGGTGCAGAAACCTCATCTCAGATCATCTTTCTTGGGAAATCAGGAGTGGGGACTTAGCTAATTTTTGGGATGATTCTTGGCAAGGTTTACCCAAACTGGCTGATAGAGATGATTTGGCAAATGTCAAAAGTATTACAAAATAGGCATGGGGGGATAAGGTAAGAGATTATTTAACTCCATCTTTCCACAATTGTTTTCTCACAGCCAAATGGAAGAGCCCTCTAAATCTTGGTTTAAGTCAGGCGAAAGTGGAAATATTTGACAGAGTTTTAGTGAAAAGGAAGATCAGCTACAGGCAGGGCCAAGATACACTCCGATGGATGGGATCTCCTAATGGAGCCTATAGTGTCAAAGAAGGATATAAAAAACTATCAGAAAGCCATGAGGAAGCTTCTCCAATCCCAAGGGATTTGTGCTGGAACCCTAATTGTCTCCCAAAGGCAGGGGTGTTCTTGTGGATAGCCTCACAAGGCAGAGCCCTAATTACTAATAGGTTAGCCAAACTTGGAATATAGGGCCCTTCAAGATGTTGTTTGTGTAAAGAAGCCTCAGAAGATGGTGATCATCTTTTCCTAAATTGTCCTTTCTCTAATCATTGCTAGAGTTGGCTAATGAATAAACTTCTCTAGAAATCAGCTTTGCCAAATGGTTTGTTCGAATGGCTCACGAGTTGGTATAGTGTGAATAAAAAAGTAGTCTACCACAAACTGTGGTCCATTTGCCCCTTAATGCTAATCTGGGAGCTCTGGAAACAGAGAAATAGGAGACTCTTTCAGGACAAAGAAATGTCTCTTCTCACTTTCCTCAATAAAGTTGAAAGTAGTTTAATCAAAGTCTTCAATTCAAATTTGAGTGACTCAAAACCCTCACAGCAGCTTTTCTCTGTTTGGGATGCAAAGATAAGAAAAGGATGGCCAAGTCTTATAATGCCACTTATCAGTATGGAAGGTGGTCAACAAACAACTTTAAAAAGGAAACTCTCCAAATGGTCCCCCCTGGACCATGACTGGTCCAAATTAAATTTTGATGGGGCTTCATGAGGGAACCCTAGCAAATCAGGAGCTGGATGCATCATTAAAAATTGGGATGGTAAAACAATTGGTAGCTTAGCTAAGCCACTGATAGACGACACAAACAATGAAGCGGAGCTGGAGGCTTTAACCCTAGGCTTAAGGCTTTGCCATGAACTTAAGCTTAGGAAAGTTGTCATTGAGGGAGATTCCCTTTTGGTAATCAATGGGCTGCAAACAAGGAGAATGCATAACTGGAAACTTGCTGCAAAACTGGAATTAGCTCTGAGTCTAATGGACAGGTGTGAGCTGACAACAATCAATGACATGTTTAGAGAGGCCAATTCAGAAGCAGACTCTCTTTCAAACCAGGGGGCAGATGGAGTAAGAGCTAAATTTATAATTTCCTTCCAGTAAATGGCTGGGTGGTAGGGGGGTAGGGTGGGCACCTAATCCATGATATCATGGATGGGTTGTAGCCATAAGTTAGCATTATGGCAAGACATTCTCTGTCGATGATCACAGTTAATCATTTTTGGTAATGCGACCTCTCCGAACTTGTCTTTGATGACCATTTGCATGCTCCATATCTAGTGGAGGATCCTCCTTCCCCTCCTTTCCCTATTGTCAAATGAATGAAGATAGCATAAGGATTCTGACAGAGAAGCCTCTAGACGTTTATTTTCACCTTTATCAACTACAGTCAGCCTATTCAATCGAATGAAGTAACCTGTGGCATTGATAGTAGTGGTCACAATGGCAGAGGGTTCTGGCTTCATTGCTAAGATTTTTTTAGCTGGTCTATTAAACTTGGAAATGGCAACTCCTATTCAATTGGAGAGCTCTATCTGTTAGATGGCTTTCAAAGGAGCCATCACGGACCAAAGACTCAAACGAATTCTGTAGAGGCATGAAGGTCTTCTACTTCTAGCGGTGAAGATCATTTTGGGGAAAGATTTCCTACTCGCATATGAATTCTATAGGGTAGACACACATGTCTCCTCCCAGTTTCTTGCATCCATCTTGGATACAGGGGTGGTGATAGGAGCAGTGAAGGGATTGATGTTAAAGCTGTTCAAACCATAAATACTTGGCGGCCTCACTCTCATACTTGGTGTAGTCATCCCAGGGGCAGGAATCCCACACCCAAAAGACATCTCGACCCTGAAGGATCCTCTGGAGGTGGTGACGAGGGTCGTTGCAGTCCTCATCATTTAATTTTAATAAATATCAATCCAAGGCAGTGTCCATGGTTGTATGCAAAAGGGAGAAGGAATAACTTGTATAAAAGTCTTTTCTACAAAAGGGATTTGACAACAATTGCATGAAACAAACTAGGTTTAACTCTGCTGAAAAAGACAATTTAATCTAAGGAAAGCAATAACTTGAGCAGCTGATCTAATTCTGGAATAAAGGAATAGCTAAAGGAATTCTGAATAAACAAATTGCATAACAACAAAGCAACTAAACAAACTAAGAAATGTAGTCTCTACCCTTTGGTTGGAGTGGGCCCTTGCTTCTTCCTCTGGAGAGACTAATCAATTCTAGCAATCAGTAAATGGGTAGAACAAGTTTCTTTATTCAATAACCTTCAAGATCCAAAATACATGATGCTGTAAAAAAATAGAGTTCTTCTTTTTCAAATCTATTCTTTTACAACTTCCCTCTTTTTTTCTATTCTACGCCATAGTTCTCTATATATAACTATGGTTATTAAATTTTAATTGAGAGTCTCTCTAGAGTAGAGAACTTATTCATGCAGTTAACTAAACTTATTTATCTAGTTACCTAAACTTATTCATTTAGTTAATTGATTATACAATTGTTGATTACAAGGCAAAACATGCAGTCTTTTAGAAAGACATGCAATGACACTAAGTGTGTATTCTTTGCATGGAATAATTACTCATAATTAGATCCATTAATTTAGGAATAATTATAGTCAATCTATCGTTCAGAAAATCTCAGAGTGTGTGTTGGTAGATTGGAAGATTTCGTAGCAACTTCATAAAGTATTTCTAGAACATCTCTGGAGCTTGTGGAATAGTCAACTTCTTTCATAAACTGCTCATTTAATTTACCATATTTCCTCAAATTATTTCTGGGTTTTGTTCCCCTAACTTTCATCTTTGCATATCATTTTGAATTTCTAAATTCCATTAAGAAACAAGAGAGATATCATAGTTTTACTGAAACTAGTTTTCTTGACTTTTCTGTTTTGCATCTTCATGCTCTGTAACAGTCAACTTATATCATTAACTATTTATTCATTTTAATGAATCTTTCTGGATCATTTTGAAATTCTAATTTTCGTTAAGAAATGAGTGAGATATTACAGTTTTACTGAAACTGTATTTTTGACTTCTACATCTCCGACGCTCTGTGCATCTCCAGAGCTCTGCAACTTGACATAAAATATACTTTCTCTTCATTTTATTGATAAAGTAACTACTGATCTAGAGGTGAACATGTAATATCAAGATAAACTCATGCATGGCATTGATTGTTCCATTTAGACAAGTTAATTTGATATTTACCTAAAAATCTTCAAACCCATACTCAAGTCCACTTCAAAACTGATTTAATGAAGAGAAAAATATAAGATTTTATTTGACTAAAGATGAGACACTTTATGGTCTCATCATCTACCCCAAACTTAAGAGTTTGCAGGTCCTCCTGCACTTCATAATCATCTTTTTGAGCTAACCTCTTTTCTTTTATTGTAGTTGCTCTAGAGATGCTTTATAGTTGCTGATCTAGTGTTCTCTAGAGCATTTGTTCTAATGATCTTTGGAGTTGCCATTCTGATGATCTTTGGAGCTGATACCCTGCTATCCATCTCTAGAAGCTACTATTCTATTGATCTATGGAGCTACAGTTCTAAGAGCTCCAGAGATGTTGTTCTAAGAAGGGCGATGAAGTTGCTTTGGAGTTGTTCTAAAAGCTCTGTTGATCTCCAGAGTTGATACATTGTTGTCCATATCTAGAGTTATTGTTCTGAATGCTTTGGAGATGTTGTTTTGAGAGCTCTGGAGTTGTTGTTAGATTTCTGGAGTTGTTTTTAGCTAAGTCCATCTTAGTGTTGCATGTGACCATCATGCACAAGTTTGTTCTCCATCCTTTTTAGCCCATGTTTTGCATGATGCATGCAAAGAAGTCTTCAACTTTTGAAATCCAAAATATCTGCAAGAATTATTGGAAGCAGCAAATTGTATAGAAAAAGCATGTGCAAAGCACTTATTTGCAGAAAATAAACTTGCCCTAACCTACTCTACTTAGTGATGTAGAGATAGTTTACACAAAACCATTGACTGGTTGGGGAAAATAACTTCCTTTTCTCAAAATATGGATCCATGCATTTAACTTTCTAAAAG
This sequence comes from Cunninghamia lanceolata, assembly GCA_027924645.1. Classification (NCBI taxonomy): domain Eukaryota; kingdom Viridiplantae; phylum Streptophyta; class Pinopsida; order Cupressales; family Cupressaceae; genus Cunninghamia; species Cunninghamia lanceolata. The sequence continues at coordinate 7,036,535 of BSBN01001807.1, forward strand.
AAAGGGAAAACCATGAGAAGAAGATGATTGAAAATTTGAACTTTGATGTTTCACCTTCCTCTGAAATAACAACCTTCTCCATAATTTCTAACTCTAGTACATGCATGGGCTGATTGGAGAGATCTTGTAACCCTTCCTTGCATTCTGGTGCATGCATGATTAGAGGCAGCTCATTGCTATTCATGGACTGATTGATGAGATCTTGAAACCTATCCTCATATTCTGGTACATGCATGATTAGAGACAGTTCCTTGTTGTTCTTCAAAAATCTGATCAGGCAGCCCTCCTTGGACTTTGAAGGCATCCAAATAATACTCTGTCATACAAGCTCCTCCAGTGGAGACAAGATTTCTTCATTATACTCATTACCTATTGCAAGCAATAGGGCATCAACGTCTCCTTCTAAAATGCATTTTTCCTTGCTGGACATTGGAGTCATGGTCATCCAGTTGAAGAGGCTCCACAAGAGCTAAAATTACAGAACAACAAGATTTTTCACCTTCTTTGCATGCAAGAACCTTATGATTTGGATCTATCGTTTGGGGAGGTTTTTGGCATATAGATCTCTTTTGAGGAATTTCTTTTATCTACCTAGACTTCAAAACAATAAATCTAAAAAGACTACCAAACAAATTTTCCACTCTTTTTTTGGACCTACTGTCACTAGATCAACAACTCCCTAATGACACCTATCCTTGGCAATAGCACCAAAAATGATGAGGGTCGTTGTAGTCCTCATCATTTAATTTTAATAAATATCAATCCAAGGCGGTGTCCATGGCTATATGCAAAAAGGAGAAGGAATAACTTGCATGGCAGTCTTTTCTACAAAAGGGATTTGACAACAATTGCATGAAACAAATTGGGTTTAACTCTGCTAAAAAAGACAATTTAATCTAAGGAAAGTAATAACTTGAGTAGTTGATCTAATTCTGGAATAAAGGAATAGCTAAAGGAATTCTGAATAAACAAATTGCATAATAGCAAAGCAACTAAACAAACTAAGAAATGTAGTCTCTACCCTTTTGTTGGAGTGGGCCCTTGCTTCTTCCTCCAGAGAGACTAATCAATTCTAGCAATCAGCAAATGGGTAGAACAACTTTCTTTATTCAATAACCTTCAAGATCTAAAATACATGCTGATGTAAAAAAATAGAGTTCTTCTTTTTCAAATCTATTCTTTTACAACTTCCCTCTTTTTTCTATTCTACGCCATAGTTCTCTATATATAACTATGGTTATTAAATTCTAATTGAGAGTCTCTCTAGAGTAGAGAACTTATTCATGCAGCTAACTAAACTTATTTATCTAGTTAACTAAACTTATTCATTTAGTTAACTGATTATATAATTGTTGATTACAAGGCAAAACATGCAGTCATTTAGAAAGACATGCAATGACACTAAGTGTGTATTCTTTGCATGAAATAATTACTCATAATTAGATCCATTAGTTTAGGAGTAATTATAATCAATCTATCCTTCAGAAAATCTCAGAGTGTGTGTTGGTAGATTGGAAGAATTCGTAGCAACTTCATAAAGTATTTCTGGAACATCTCCGGAGCTTGTGGAATAGTCAACTTCTCTCATAAAATGCTCATTTAATTTACTATATCTCCTCAAATTATTTATGGGTTTTGTTCCCCTAACTTTCATCTTTTTAGATCACTTTGAATTTTTGAATTCCATAAGTAACAAGAGATATCGTAGTCTTACTGAAACTGGTTTTCTTGACTTTTATGTTCTGCATCTTCACGCTCTGTAATAGTTAACTTATATCATCAACCATTTATTCATTTTAATGAATCTTATCAAAATACCTCCATAGATTTGTTTCTCTCTCTTTAAGCTTTCTGGATCATTTTGAAATTCTGATTTTCATTAAGAAATGAGTGAGATATTGCAGTTTTACTGAAACTATATTTTTGACTTCTGCATCTCCAATGCTCTGTGCATCTCCAGCACTCTGTGCATCTCCAGAGCTCTATAACTTGACATAAAATATACTTTCTCTTCATTTTATTGATAAAGTAACTACTGATCTGGAGGTGAACATGTAATATCAAGATAAACTCATGCATGGCATTGATTGTTCCATTTAGACAAGTTTATTTGATATTTAGCTAAAAATCTTCAAACCCATACTCAAGTCCACTTCAAAACTGATTTAATGAAGGGAAAAATATAATCTTTTATTTGACTAAAGATGAGACACTTTATGGTCTCATTAGGTGGTGAATGTTTTTCCCCTCATTCTTGATCTGAAAGGTATGGCATTGATTAAGCACTAGGAGCGCGTGCTTCAGGCTTATGGTTTTCTTTAGAATCTACTGAACGAGGACAAGGACAATGGGGAGGTGGAATGGGTTGGTAAGCTCCAATCCATGGCAAGGGAGCTCGACTTCCTATAAGAGTTTGATCTCTGGTATCCTCAGTTTACTATGAAAGTCTCAGTAGGTTATCTGCATATGGTTAAGTCTATGTTGGTCTAATAAGCCATAATGGCAATTTTGAATATGTGGCTCTGTGAGGCCTTTTCGACATAAGCTTTGAAAGTTAGTTTTTTGGTGGGTTTGCAGGAAAACAACTTATAGGCACATTCTTGTAAAGTTCTACTCCTAATCAATACAAATCTCTATCTCTACGAATAAAAACAAAAACAAAAAAACTTACCTAACTAATTAAACTCAACAAGGATAAACTTGTCCATCCATTGCAACTAATTAACTTAATAATAATTAAAACTCACCTAACTAATTAAACTCAACAAGGATAAATTTGTCCATCCATTACAACTATTTAACTTAATAATAAGAATTAAAACTTACCTAACTAATTAAACTCAATAAGGATAAATTTGTCCATCCATTACAACTATTTACAATAATGATTAAAACTAATTGATTCAACATGGTTTAGTGAGTTAATTATCTAATAAATTCATTACCATTATAAAACCACTAGGAAAAGCAATAATTATTATTGTGTTGCTCAACATTAGTAAATTGATTAATTTAATGCTTAAAATAAGTCAATTTATAAAGAGTAATCATTCAAAATAACCCAACATTATACACACACACAAAAACACACACACACACACACACACAAAACATGTTTTAACATCTAATAATGAGCAAAATTACAAATATTATCTAGTACTTATAAAGAGAGGGTTTTAACCCTAAAACATTTTTTTTTGTTTTAGGAATAAATTTTAAAATAATAAAAAAAAGTTTCATGGAAGGTTCGAAGGGGAGTCGAACCCCCGCCGACCTGCATAGTAGGTCGAACCCCCTTGCCAACCTGCATAGCAAGCGGCTAAGGGGTCAGCCTACATGTTCAAGTCGTGGCCCCAAAGAAGGGGGTGGTTTTCCCATGCAGGTTGTGACCCCCTTGAGGGGTCAGCTTGCATGTGCAGGTCGCGAGCCCCATGCATGTGCAGACTCTAGTGCCCTCTCTTCCCAACCGCTTGAATAGAAATTTTTTTGTTTAAAAATTTTTATTCTATAAAATAAATAAAATAAAATAATCAGTATTAAATCATATATATATATACTAAATGTATATATTGGTAGTTTGAAACCCCTGCAACAAACATATATCTTTTTATTTGGAAATCAAACCCTGATAAAATTGGGCATGGTTTTATCATATAACTTTCTCATGCAATTGTTTGCCTGACAAAGAGATTTTGGAGCAGAAATTAGAAAAAGAATAGGAAAAAGCAATTAAAAAATCCATTACCTCCCAAGGGATGTCAAATCCTTCCACAAAAGAGTGCATTCCTACAAAACATTATTTAAAATCCTTTCTTCATGAATCCACGGAGTTAATTTTTCCAATCCCCAGAGGATTTTTCTCCTCTCATCAAGGAGGTATTTAGTAGCTAACAAAATGACAAGGAGCCCGTGAAAGAAATCAATTAACCCTACCTCATTCCCCAAAATGTGCAATCCCTAAAAACTAGTTTTTATTATTAGTTTTATTTAATTTAATTATTCATGTACTTTTATTATTATTTAATTATGATTGAACTATTTCAATTCAATATTTATCTTATTTAATTATTCAATAAGCATTTAGTTATTTTACTAATATACGTATAATACTTACCACTTAAATTTTATTTAAATAAAAGGTCCTTATTTAATTATTAAATACTAGGGTTGTATACCATACAAATTTAATCAAAGGTTGATGAACAAATTAAATGATTGAATTCAATCTTGAATCAAAAAATAATTTAGTAGCCAATTTTTATAAATAAACTTAGTCAATTAATAAACAACAAACTACTAAGTTATTTGCTCTCTAAAATTATTTGTCAATTAATACCTCCTATCCAATTGATAATCTATCTATATGCTATAATTCAATAAATCAACCCAATTAATTAACTTAAAAATAAAAATTATTTTAACAGTGACTAGTGATCGAACGAGGGTTGTGACATCATTTATTTAACTAACTAACTTATCGCATCAAATCCCTAAAACCAAATTAATTAAATAAACCTTTGTCTAATCCATTTGGATCACTAATTAACCCATCCACTAATTTCTTATAGCCAGATTAATTAAATTAATCCCCTATTCAATTAGTCTAACCTTTCATTAACCCATCTCCCCATAATTAATTAAATAATCTACATTATTTAATTAATTAAGATCACATGTGTCTCCACCTCACCCTTTCCAATTCATGTACTTGTCCCATCTCATACCACTCACCCATAAAATAATTTTTTAATTCATTCACATGTCTCCATCTTCATTAATGCAAATCCTTCCCCAGAATAAATTAAAACCTCAAAAATATTATGAGCCCTCCATCTTTGTTGATGAAACCCCATCCATTGATTTCACTATGAAATCTCATCCATTGGATTTCATCTTTGAATTCTAACCATTAATCTAAAATCCTCCAAAAGCCTATAAATAAAGAGCCTCTCCAAGTAGTTTGACTCTAACTAAGAAGAACAAAAGAAGGCTAAGGCTAAAGCTCTAAACTTATGCTCTCATAATCTTACCACCATCATATCCAAGTTATCCTCAAATCATTACCAATTTATTATCCTCATTATGTTGGTTCATATTTGATCAATCCACATTCAATTAATATTGGGTAAAGCTAGGATTTGCATCTAGGTGCATGCATTTCTTCCACCTTATCAAGGAGACTAAAATGGAGTGAAGATTTGTAGGCATATCATTTATTTATGTTTACTTTATATTTCTAACATATTTCCCCATTTTATCATATTCATTTGGCATAGTTGGTGGGATCAATCCATCCTTGAATTTAATATTTTGTGAAGAAATTTTTGTGTTTATGTGCAGGTGACAAGTTAGCACTTTCGACTATGGATCAGCACCTAAGCCGAAAGGAAAGGCACCTAAGCCCTTATGTTTAGTGTCTCTTTGTTAAATAATAGTCTATTTTGTAGGAAAAAATTTAGCACTTTAGAGTCGTCTATTAGTGCCTAAGTTTAGCCTTTTAGTACTTATGAGTCCTATATCGGTGCTTGCATGTCCTGCATTAGTGCCTCTATAGTCTAGAATAGTGCATTTCGTCTAATGTTTTTTGTTTGGAAATTTTGACATCTTTGTGGACTGACAGTGGTTTTTGTAGCTATTCTAACACCTTTTTGTAGGTCTAACAATCTATTTTGTAGGAAATTAAGGGTTTTTATTTTGTCTATTGAATTAATTTGGAAATACTTTTAGCCTATAATCATTTTTGAGCTTTTAACACTGTATTTTCTCTAAAAATATTTATATTTTGTTGTGATAACTAACTTTGTCTGCAAGTAATAATCTGATTCATCTATTTTGCCAAAAATATTAGCATTTTTTGTAGGGTCTCTAGTTTCTATGTCAGGTTAACACCTTCACTTGCAGGTTCAACACATTTGGCCATAAGTAAAAAGCAAGTATATATGTTAAGAAAAATAAAAGATCAAATAAGATACTAATCAAACATGTGAATGAAATAAGTAAATAAATAAATTACCATTAATAAGGAGCTTCATGCACCAAGAAACAACAATAGAGAGAGATTTTGAAGGGGGGAAAACAAAGAAAAACCCCATAATATTATGAAAGATGGCATAAAGCCATGAAATAAAATATTATAGAAAGAGAGGGAGGAGCTCCTTAAGAAATGAATGAGAAGAGAAAATAAGAGAGGAATTGAGTGAATGAAGAGGAGAGGTCACCTCATAAATAGAGGTGAGAGGGGAGTTGAAATCAACTCCCATATGCCACCTTTCATGTGGGTGAGTGCCATTTGTAAACCTCATAAGAAGGTAACTAAATAAATCAAATATTCCTTCAAGAGGAATATTGATGTGAGTTATCCTCACACATGTGTGAGGATACTCACATAAAACAAAAAATACTTTGTATTTATAAAATACAAGTATTTAATAAGAAATAAATATAATCTTTACCTAAGTACCAAGTAAAGATTAATTTTTCTACTCTTAAGCTCTACTTGGGGAAGATTACAACAAATCCATCAAATGATGATTACATCATTTTAAATGAATGGCATAAAAGCCTTACAATGAATAAGAATATATAATTTAAGAAAGATGTTTAGATGTGGCTTGATGTAGAGCCAAGTGTTCAAGTCTTCAAAGAATTGAGTGAACCAAGGTGCTTGTATAGATGTCGTTGAACAATATAAACATTGAGTTCCTTTAGAGCCAAAAGAAGTGAATTGAAGGTTCATGTGTTGTCAAGATAATGAACCTATTTCATCAAAGAAACCATAACCACAAATGGATTTCCCATCGTTGGGATCATCTCCTAAACTTGAATTAGTATAGTCATAGAAAGAGGTACAAATTGCATAGTGGATAGTAAAATTGTGGATCAAATGAATCCAAATTTATGTCATAAAGCCAACAAAGAAAAAGTTAGCATAGCTAATTCAATATAGGTAAAATAACCTTAAGTCTTGAGTAAGAGTTCTAGTAAAAATTGTAGCACAAATCAGAGCTTATAGCCCAAATTATAAAATGCCAATATATAGGCATAGCAATAAAAGTTCTAGGTTGCTTCTCACTACATCATTTGTTGAATTATAAAGGGAACTTATATCATGTTTAATAATAATGGACTTTGAAAATTAGTCCTAAAATCATAGTGCCATCATTTGAAGATTCAATATTACAGACTTTGAGAAATAGTCCTAAAGATGGTTTTTAAAAACCTTAGTGCCTTCATGAAGAATTATAATATCAAAGGACTTTGAAAATAGCCCTATAAAATGCTATAACAACCATATTGTCTTCATCAAATTTTAAGAACTTGATCCCCAACGATTAGTTCATCATAAAAATGTAAGTGCATACCATCAAAGTGGATGGAAATATTTTCCATGGGGCCCAAAAAAACACTCAAATGAGACTTAATAGGGATCCCTATGCAACATTACTACAAATGCATCTTGCACATAAAATATTTAAAGGCTTTAGTGCTCTAATGAGCTTTTAATTTCTCAAAAATTATAACAGATAAATGAGGCACAATAAAATATTAGATTCCCTTTATCAAAACAACATAATTGTAGTTGAGAATGAAACTCTAGACTTGTTTTAAATATTGTGATAAATCAAGACTTAGGTAGTAAAATCAAGATATTGAGAGTTAAATAAATAAATAATAAAAAGATATTACCATAAAGTAGAAACAAATCTGCAAGCATGTACCAGAAGAACAACATGTAGACAAGAGATTTTGAAGAATTTTTATATTACATAGATCGGATTTATTCTAGCCTTTTTAAAAAAGATTTAAATTTAAAATAGATTATAGATCATGCATGCAGCAAAAAAAATTGAGCATACATGGGAATTTTTAACTAAAATTTAAAATTTTAAAACCCTTGATTAGAATGCTGAAATTTTTACAAAGATATGAAAAAAAAACAATTTTGAAAATAAAAAATATTATTATTTTAAAAAGATCATATAGATCCCATACAATTTTTTTATTATAACATATATACATTCAACATGCATGAACATTTTATTAAAAAAAAGTAGAGATAGAGCAAGCAGGGCTTAGGGGCCCTAAATTTTTTTAACACAGATCAACTCAACAAATAATTGAATGTGCAGATCTAGACAAATTTCTTCCACAACCCTTGCAAAAAAAATTGCATGTTAATGGGTTAGGAAAATAAAATTTTTAAAACCAATATTTTTTTTTTGAACAAAAGATCTATTGGAAGATCTCATATTTTAAAAAAAAAATTGGCTGCAAAAAAAATTAATTAATCAGATATATGCAAATGTGTTTGAAAAAATGAAACTAAAAGGGTAAAACCCTTCATTCAAAAACATTCCTCTCAAATCTACAAAAAAATAAAAAAATTACTCTTCTCTCCTTGACTCTTAATCTAAATGCTGCTCATAGAAAAATGTTGCTCGAAGAAAAATACATTCACACAAGGATTAGTAAAACCTGCTTTCATACCATGTTAAGAAAAATAAAGGATCAAATAAGCTACTAATCAAACATGTGAAATAAATAAATAAATTACCATTAATAATAAACTTCATTCACCAACAAACAACAATAGAGGGAGAGATTTTGAAGGGGGAAAAAGTAAAGAAAAAAACCCCATAATATTATGAAAGATGGCATAAAGCCATGAAATAAAATATTACAGAAAGAGAGGGAGGAGCTCCTCAAGAAATGAACAATAAGAGAAAATAAGAGAGGAATTGAGTGAATGAAGAGGAGAGGGCACCTCAAAAATAGAGGTGAGAGGGGAGTTGAAATCAACTCCCATATGCCACCTTTCATGTGGGTGAGTGCCATGTGTAAACCTCATAAGGAGGCAACTAAATAAATCAAATATTCCTTCAAGAGGAATATTGACATGAGTTATCCTCACACATGTGAGGATACTCACATAAAACAAAAAATACTCTGTATTTATAAACTACAAGTATTTAATAAGAAATAAATATAATCTTTACCTAAGTACCAAATAAAGATTAATTTTTCTAACAATATCACTGTGTCTTAGCGCCTCTGCATTTATATTAGTGCTTAGGTTTCTTTGTTTAGCACTTTTGATGTCTATCAGCACTTTTGAAGTCTTCTTTTAGCATCTGAGATTTATTATTTAGCACTTAAGACAAATCTGTTAGTGCTTCCCTATATTCTGTCAGCACTTTAGTAGCTTTTGTTAGTGCTTAAGAGTCTTATGGCAGCATAGAAGTGGCTTTTGGTTGTGCTATAGAAGTCTCTATTAGTGCTTTTGTCTTATTAGAATTTATCTTATCTTTTGGACACTAATCTAGTTTTCTCCAGCTCTCATGCATTTGGCCAAGACATCATTTACAAACTACTAACACTTTTTGCATATAATTAAAGTAGAAGGAAAAGAACTTGTTTGTTGTGTCTTGATTTGTACTAGGATGTATGCTCTCCCCTCGCACCCTTGGGTGATCTTGGATATCAGAAATCCTTTTGTAAATTCTTTGTTTTATCTATCCAAAGAAGAACTATCTTCATGTATGCTCTCCCCTCACGCCTTATGTGATCTTGGGGATGAAAAGTGAGTAGTGTTTTCTTCCCTAGGAGGCCTTCTTGGAGATACACCCACTCCAAGGGATGACCTCAACCCCATGTTATGGCAGGGTATATAAGTGTTGTGAGAATCAAAAGACTCACTTCAATAGGGACCCCATCCAACCTAAACTAAGCCCTCAAGACCCTTAGTCCACCGAGAGTAGAGTGGTAAAGTTCTTGGTTGGATGCTTGGTAATCCCTTGTTCATAGATTTGTCTCCCGTACCTTGTGTATATTGGGATGCCCCTTAGAAGCTTGTACAACCTAGTTAAGACCATTAGTCATTTTCTAGTGTGGTGCAAGGGATAGGGACCACCCCCTAGAGTTACTCACCATCGTGCCTCCTTGAAGTGGATATAGAATTCTTCTTTGGGTAACGCATAAAATCCTCCAAGGAAAGGGGTATTAGGTGCAACACCCTTATCCCTAGCTATCTGCTCAGGATGAAGTGTTCATAGTTAGGTAAGAACATGGATAGGCATTCTATTGTGTGGGCCCATATTATGAAATACAATGTACTGGAATAATTTTAGGGACTGTTCATGTGTTTGAAGTGTCTTCATGTGACAAACCCATAAAATCCTATCATCCTTATTCCTTGAAATAACAATCATCCATTGTGTTTTATTGTTTGTCAAATCTCTTGCAAAGAAATCCCTTAAACAAAACACAAAATAATTCATAGATCAAAACCTTTTAGTGCCTAAGTCAATCCTGTCAGCACTTTTGTAGTCTCTGTTAGCACTTTTGCAGTCTCTGTTTGTGCTTTTGTGGTCTTTGTTAGCACCAAAGTTAGTCCTGTCAACACCTCTACAAAACAAATTTGAACCTATTAGTGTACTTGTAGTCCCTATCAACACATTTCCAACCCTGTCAATGCTTTTGTAGTCTCTTTCAGTGCCTATGTCTAACCTATTAGCACCTTCACCAGACCTATTAGTGCCTGTACCTGATCCATCAATGCTTGTGCCTAATCTATCTGCACCTGTGATTCACATGTCAGCACTTGTTCATGCACTATCCATGTTACACTTGATATGTTTGCACTCAAGCCTACTCTGTCCATGCCTGCACTTCATCTATCAGTGCCTAAGATCTCTCTACTAACACCCCCGCAGACTTTGATAGGGCTTTCACCTGTAACCTTAGACAATTGAACACAATGACTTTCCAATCATAAATTTGACTATCCTTACGACTCTAGCAGACTTTGAAAGTGGCCTAAGACCATCCATGTCCAATTTCACTAAACCATCCCTCCATAAAGTCATCCATTTCATCAAAATATTCATCCCCTAATCATCCCACTTTCCAATTGGAGACCTTAGAAACTTTGATCATATAACAAATTTATTGACCCATTTTGGACCCATCCCTTCATCCCATCAATTTAATCCATACCAAATCCTTGTCAACAACAAATCCATCCCCTATCAAAACAAAGCTTCCATCTCATGAAATGAAATCATCTTTTGACCAAATCTACCTGAAATCAAAATATTGGCTAAAGTTAAATCTAGATCTTATTATCATCCCTTCATTTAAATTGAGCTTAAGAACTTGTCTACCTTAAGTTTTTTGTAAATTATCCCTTATCAACCTTGGATAAATTAGCTTAGGAGCTTAGACTACTCCTAAGTTAGTAAATTCAAAGAATCCCATGTTACTTGGTGCGTCTTGTCTATCCGAAGTGAAATATCCTTATATCATCATTTTTTGTAAGCTCTTGTCTACCCTAAGTAAGAGACAATAAATACTTTGGTATCCACAAGATCTAGGTTTTCCTTAACTCTCTTTTGATTTGAAATCAACAAATCATCCCTTTATCAATCTTATCTAGGGTATCATCAAAATCACCCTTATCATGCTTTGACCACTTATCATCCAAGACCATCTTTGATCATACCAAATCATCCTTCATCCACCAACCAATTTCACTTGGTCCAAACATTTTTGAAAATAAAAAAAAGAAACAAAAACAAAGTTTTAACGTCCAACATCCTTCATATAACTTATCCATTCCAAAATAAATGTTGGTTCATTTCTTTGTTGGCCCTTGAGTATAAGGTTACAAGCCAAGAAAAACAAAAACATGGAACCCAATAGAGAATTTTGGATGCCTAGTGATTTTGGAATGAGGGACACAAATGCTCAAATCATGGTTGATCTTCCCCATCCTTCTACTTCCCATAATCAAGAAAATCAAAATCAATATCAAGAAGTAATGGACTTTACACAAGATCCTAATGCCATGGGACTATTAGACCAAGTTGTAAAATATGATCCTAATAGATATCTAGAGTTCCTACTTCAAAATGGCCCCAAGTATCAAGTAATCATTACACTAACACATCACAACCTTCCTCATCCAACAATACATCCAACACCACAACACAACCAACCTCAACATCAGCATCAACATCAACCACAACAATGTCTAATCCGCAAATCACTCTCAACATCCCAAACAATCTAACTTACACTAGCATCCCGCAACTCAATCAAAATACCATAGCATTCATATCCCAATTTCTTTCCCAATCATCGAATCCTACACTTAACAATCGAAGCAGTATCACTCAAACATCCACATCCACATCTCAAATCAATTCCCACTATGCCACATCAACACAACCCCCTACTTCACAACCACCAATATCCTCTTCCACCCAAAAATCCAATCACACATACCTTCAACAACTCCAACTACAACAACTGCCACCCAACTTCCTCCAACAACTCATCACCCAACAATAAGCTAATACACCCCAAGCACCTGCAACTGACATAACAGAAGTAGTCCAACAATTAATGCAAAGGATGGATGAAATACGACAAGGGCATAAAACAAAAAAATATTCCTTTGTGGATATTTCTCCCTATCCTTTTGATCACTCTATTAACATGCCACCTTTGCCCAAGAATTTTGAAATGCCAAAATTCAACAAATACAAAGGGAAAGGAGATCCTCGAGAACACCTCAGGGAATTTTACATTGCTTTCTTAGAAATCTCCTATGAAGATACCTATCTCATGAGGTTTTTTCTTCAAATATTAGGAGGTCAAGCTATATAATGGTTCGTACACCTTACGCCTAGCATTAAAACATTCCACGAACTTGTAGAGAAATTCGTCAATCACTTCTCCTATAACTTTGAATATGAAGTGTCTATGACAAATCATGGAACACAAAACAAAAGAATGGGGAAGCCTTCACTACCTTCTTGCAAAGATGGAGAAGCCTCACAAGTAAGCTCCCTTGGCCCATCCATGAGAAGCAATTGGTTAATATGTTTGTAATTAATTTAAACCAAGAAATGGGTTTCCACCTCCAAATCCAATGTGCCTCAACCTTTGAAGAAGTTATTGACAAAGGTATCACTATTGAAAGAGCCCTCACTACCAAAGGGGCTAGAAAAATCTAAAAATAAAACAATGACAACAAGAACAATAACCATAAGGTCAACAAAAACAACAACAATAATAATAACAACCAATCCTATGACAAACCCATTTTCTTGGTAAAAGCAGGAACACTCTGAATAATGGTGTGACAAATGTCAAAAACATCCTAAATATACAAGCTCCACCACCATCTAACCAATCGACAAGTAACACAAATAATTTCAATGTCCCTAAAGGACAACCAAGGCAAAACAATGCACCTAGAAGAAAGTTTACACATTTAGGAGTACCCATTAATTTTTTTTTTCATAATTTGGTTAAATCTAGCTTAATCCAATTACCCACTATTCATCCCTACAATGATATTCAATTTAAACCCTCATGGTTCAACAAAAATGCCTATTATGAATACCATAGGGTAAAAGGCCACAAAACACCTGATTGCATGAGACTAAAGAACTGTGATCTCACAGACCATGGTGATATTGCAATTGACGATCCTCTTAAAAGGTCACCTAATGAGAACTTACATGCATACAAAGATCCACTTAGTAACCATGAAAAAGGGAAGGCCTCTAGCTCAAATCAATCCTATAACATTGTTCCTCCCCCTTCTTCTTTTAATTCCGTCGTGGGTCGAATAGAAGAATGTGCCAACTGCATAGCCACTATCACCATAAAAGCCAAGACTCTTAATTGTGCTATCACCACTCACCATGGTCACATCACCATTTAAAGAGCCTCATCCACAGCCGCACCCACAACCACCACATCCTCAAACGAATACAACATCCTTGATTACCTTGGAAAAACTCCAGCCCAAATTTCTATTTTGGAGTTACTCCACATTTCACCCATCCACAAAGAAGTCCTTGATAAATCTTTACAAGAGACTCGTGTCCCTAATGATATTAATGTAAATCAATTTCAAAGCATGGTGGGACATATTTCCTCACCACTTCACCTCACCTTTTCTAGAAAAGATTTATCCACATCCCATCTATCCCATAATGACACCTTACACATTGCAGTTTGCATCCATAGGCATTCCATTAAATGAGTCTTGATAGATGGTGGGTCAGGCCTAAATATGTACACTCTAAAATTAATAAAAACACATGGGATACTTTGATGAGGCTGTAGACTCACATAAAAGCATCACAATCAAAAGTTATGATGACATAGAGCGCCAACCAGAAGGAACAATCAAGCTACATGTAGAAACCTGAAAATGACTTGACCCCGCAAGCCATATTCTTGTATCATCACACTACTAACTATCCCTTCCACCAATTAATTAAGTAAAATAAACTTATTTAATTAGCTTATCCCTAGCCATTCATCACCAATTCATCTCTAGTAATGAATTAATTCATTTGATATATTACTAAACCTTACAACATCATTCACAATTAATTAAATAAATAGCTTAATATTTATTTAAAGTTAATTTCCCTCATCCTTTAAACAAGATTAATTAAATAAAACATGTTTATTTAAATAATCTCCCCTAGCCTATGACCTAAACCTAGCCTAATTGAATAAATATCAATTATTTAATTAACTACTATAACCTACCTAGCCCCTAGACCCAGGAATTAATTAAATAAATACTTATTTAATTAATTTTAATCACTAACTAACCCACTCACTAATTTTCTACAGCCACATTAATTAAGTTAAACATTTAATTAAGTGGGTCAAACCTTGCTTAATACCTATCTCCACACCCTTTGAATAAAAAGTAATTTTTTATTCAAAGGGGTCACATGACCCTTCCACCTCACCTTTCCTCTTTCATGTTAGAGCTCTTTTTAATGCAAAGAGCTCAGACATGTGTTTTCCAAATGCACATATGTTACATGTCTTCACACTCACCCATAAACCATAATTTTTTATTCCACCTCCTCCCAAGGAAATTAAATTTTTATTTCCTTACAAGTCTTAATCAAACAATTCCCAAGGTAAATTAAAAATTCACAAATAATCTCATCCATCTATTTTTGTTAATGGAATCTTAGACCTCCATTTTATCTCTTCATCTCCACCCTTGGATTTGAACTTTCAATCTTAACCATTGATCTCAAATCCCCTCCAAAATGCCTATAAATACAAGGCTCTCCCAAGCATTTTTACAACACTTCTTATCCTAATGTTATGATATCCAAATCTCTTCTCAATCTCATCTTATCATTATCATGCAAAAATCAAGCTATCCACTTAGCTGAAATCCTCATCCAATCTATATTGTGTTGGTCTATCATGAGCAATCCACATACATACTATCCCCTTGGGTATAGTTAGGAGAGCTTGGGTGCACTTCTCCTCAACCTTATCAAGTAGTGAAGGAGATTTCAAGGCACTTGGAAGGTATAATGCTTATGTTTTAGTTTCATTTGATGTTTTTGTGTCCTTTGCAATCTATTTCATCTTCATTTGGCATGCCCGATGGGAACCCTAGTCCTGAACTAATCTTTTTTGTGAGTTTTTTTGTAAGATTTTATCATGCAGGTCACTTTAGCGTAGTTAGTCTCTGTAGTTTTGCATTCTAATATGGGTTTAGCACCTTCTGCATATGTTTCAGCACCATTAGTATCTATCTCAATGCCATCAATCCTTGTCTCAACACCATCAGTCCTTGCTTTAGCACCTTCAACATCTAGTTCAGCACCTTCAGGAATGGCAGTAGAAAAACTTCTTGTCCCCAAAATCATTTCTAACCTCTAATTTTTCACTGACTAGTTACTTGTAGGGTTTAGTATCTAGTTTTTATAGAGTCCATAAGCCTTAAAGTTTTGAGATATCACCTAATATATTTCATCTTGGAAAGAAAACTTAGATCTAATCTTGCATATCTTTCATTATTTGCTCTATTTTTGGGTTGAAAACTACTTCCTAACCCTCTTGAACTGACCTTGCATCCTATTTAACATTTTTGTGATCATTTGATGGAGGAACAAAACTATTTTGTGTAGGTTCTTCACTTTTTGTCAGTTCAACACCTTCAGCACCCAGAACAGTGCCATCAACCTCTGTGATAGATAGCCCACAAATTTAATACATCTTTGTTCACTATTTTAGTGCCTTAGGCTTCAAGTTTTGCACCTTAGGGATATGTTTTAGCACAAAACATCATTTTTTTAGCATCTTAGGTTTCTTCTTTAGCACCTTATGCTTCTGTTTTAGCACATCTAGTATCTATTTTAGTGCTTTCTTTCTGTCTATTAGCACATTTATTCTTTGTTTCAACACCTTCTATCTGACACATTTTGCAGGGTTTTGTAAGGGTCTAACTCATTCTTGTAGGTATCAGAAATGTTTATCCAAGTATCATTATCTAAACTACTAACATTTTTTGTGCAGATTCATAGCCAAAGCATCATTTTTATCACTATCTTTTAGTTGTACAAAGGTTAAAGTAGGGGTGAATTTATCTTACTTGTCATGCTTGTGTTTTCTTGTGGACATATGCTATTCCCTCACACCTTAGGGTGATCTTGGGGATCAAAATTCTACTTGCAAACTTCTTTATCTATTTGTATCCTGAAAGGGTTACTTTTCCATGTATGCTCTCCCATTGTGCTTTGTGTGATCTTAGGTGATCAAATGTTAGAAGTAGTTTCTTCTTAGGAGGCCTACTTGGGGATTTCATCACCCCAATAGATGACCTCAACCATGTGTACTAGTGGGGTATATCAAAGGGGGGGAAAGGAAACTTGTACCTTAATCTAGTCACATTGTCATTGGGACAACCTTGGGGCCCTAGGTGATTCCAGACACAAGGTGAAGTAGTGCTTGCTTAATTGCTTGTACCACATCCCTTTGACAATCATGGTTTGTGCCTCACATTCCTTGCGTATATCAAGGACTCCCTAGAAGTTTGTTTTGGCCTAGCTTAAGACTATTGGTTGTTTTCTAGTGTGGTATAAGGGACATGGACCGCCCCCTAAAGTTACTCACCATCATACCTCCTTGAAGGAGAGATAGAACTTCTTTGGGTAAGGCATAAAAGACTCCAAGGAAAGGGGTATTGGGTGCAATGCCCTTATCCATAGCTATCTACTTAGGGTGAAGTGTTCTAAGTTAGGTAAGAACATGGATAGGTATTCTATCATGTGGGCCCACATTATGAAAAATACTCCTACTTGAATAATTCTAGGATGCTCATGTGAATGGTGTGTCTTCTTGTCAAAACTTGTGAAATCCAAAAGTTAATTTTATCCTTTTGAAGTCAAGCCATTGTTTTCTTGCTTGTTTAATCTCTTGCCAAAGAGTTTTTAGAGCCTAAAAGATCAAATTTCTATTCAAAATCAAACCTTGGCCCTTTGAATAGACAAGTAGCACCTTGGATTCTCTGTTTGGCACTATAGGACTCTCTACTAGCACCTTTTACTTTTCTATCAGTCCCAAAGTATCTTCTGTCAACACCTTTAACTTATCCTTTAGCACATATTGTTCCTCTATTAGCACCTTTGGCTCACCTTTTAGCGCCTTTGGTTCCCGTTTTCAACAATCATCCACTTCATCCAAAGTAATCCATCTTCATCATCCAATCCTAATCCACTTCATCCCTAATCTTAATCCAAGTCATCTCTCTAATCATCTCTGATCATCCCAATCCATCCTAATCTAAATTCATATCAATCTTAGATCATACCTTCTATGCACTTCATCATCCAAATCATCTATCATATCTATCTTATCTCCTAATTCTCTTACACATCATCCATAGTCATCCTAATCATCCATCCTTATCCATATCATCAAACAATCATCTTATCACTTTCATCCATATCATCCAACCCAATTCTAATCATATCCATATTATCCTTAATCAACCACATCATCATTCTAACCATTTATCCATATCATCATCCAATCATCTTATCACTTTCATCCTTATCTCATCGATCATATCCTATTCATCCCAATCATCTTAGTCATCCATTCTATCTATTTATCATCCTTAATCCAATTCATCATTATCATATTGATCCAATTTCCTTATCCACTTGGTCACAAATCATCCAATCGTAATCTAATACATTTATTCCTCATCCAACATCAATCACCTACCATCCATTATCCATTCCAATAAAAAAATCCATCCCCTAATCGTTAATCAACAAATTATCATTTGAAAATTAAAAATTGGTTAAGGACTTAGTCTCCTTCATACCCCATCAATCTTTCATCCAAAACCCCAATCAAAATCCCTCATCTTTAAAGGATCCTTGCCTTAATCCAAAATCATGCATTTCCAACCCATCCAATCAAAAATTAAGACACTAGTTGATCATTATCAACCTTTATCCAAACTTGCTTAAGAATGTTAGTCTCTCTTAAGTAAGTCATCCAATCAAATCTCATCAATTCCTACTTAAGAACATAAAAGGCTATCTTAAGTAGAAATCAAGTCAATCCAATCAACTCTCTTGCTTAAGCTCGTTAGTCTAC
This sequence comes from Cunninghamia lanceolata, assembly GCA_027924645.1. NCBI lineage: Eukaryota > Viridiplantae > Streptophyta > Pinopsida > Cupressales > Cupressaceae > Cunninghamia > Cunninghamia lanceolata. The sequence continues at coordinate 7,054,991 of BSBN01001807.1, forward strand.
CTTAAGTATAGAGAATCATCCATCCTTCAAAGTAAATCAAATCATTCTAAGGTCTTGAAATTTGATTCCCAACCTACATCACAATCATCCATTATCCTACATCATCACTTATTTGTCCAAGACCATGCATCATTATGAAGCAATGTTGTTGCAAAGATTGTTGTATGGGCCTAACTAGTGTTGTCATTGATGTCAACATACTCCTATTGCATTAATGATAAGGATTGGATATTGAGAAAATTAGTCCTAATCAAGAAAAGAGAAGAACAGTGAGGACATTGAGGTAAAGATCCTAGCTAGGATGAAGATCAAATGATGCACTTCTAAGGGTTTGTAGATATATGTCTTAAGATGATCCAATAAAGATTTTAGATGTCCGCATGAAGATCTGAAGAAGTTATGGCCACTTAAGTAAAATCAGTTTTGGAAGATGTTCAGAGGTGATAGAGTGATACAAATAGGTCCGGTGAGATCTGGAAATGCAATATCTTGTTCTATGGATTTAATGTAATGTTTAGGAAGTAAATGTGAAGTGTCAACTTAATTGGTTCATGGTCTGGAGGTCCGCAAGCATCTATTCCAATATGACAGTGATGATAGACTATGTTCTTAAGGTTTCAAATGAAGGAGAGAATGATTTCAGTAAGCAGAAGTAGTGTGGATGTTCTTGGTGATTTAGGCAAGCTTGTGGAGGTCTTTGGATTGCGTCCAGTTTGTGTTGGTGGTTCGCATTGAAGATTGAGCTCATAATTAAAAAATTACTTCCAGATGATAATATTCTTCCTAAGTCTGGCTGACCAGATGAGTTACACATCCTGTGGATGATCTTGGAGATGTTCTGTGAAGAACAGCATGTTCCTAAAGGAATATTGGAGTCTCAGATCTATGTGGCCTATAGTGTATTGATCCACATGAAGTCTTTTTGTAATTAGTCATGTTGCATTTATATATTTTCTCTGTAATGTATACCGACTTGGATGATAATTCCTAAGTCAATGTCTTGTATAAATAAAGAGTTGTAAAGTCATTTCATATGCATCTTGTGGAGATGAGAGTGTGGTAGAGAGGAGCAGAGTGAAAAGCAGAGTAGAAGTATTGAGGTTAAATGGAACTGACTCAAGCATGGTGAAGATGTTAATCTTTAGTTCAAGTATATGATACTTATTATTCTATAGACAGTGTGTCTCTTGTAGGTAGTGGGCCTCTTGTGAGCAATGTGCTTGGGTAGTGAGCCCTAATTGGCATGTGCCATTTTGTTCTTTCAATTCTTCTAATAGAGAATACAATCTTGGGTTAGTCACCCCATGGTTTTCCCCTTAACTAGGTTTTCCACGTCAAAATCCTGGTGTCATATGTGTTAATATGTTTATGCCCTTGAATTGTTACTTTATGTTTCTATGATTGATTTATTATTATGCTGCTAAATTAAGAAAATGATTTAAGTGATTAAATTGCAAGAAAGTTTTTTACAATTGATTCACACCCCCTCTCAGTTGTGTTCCCTAAATCTAACAATTGGTATCAGAGCTAAGTTCCTCTAAAAGAGATTAACCACTTGAGGAGATCCAGGATGTCATCCTACAAGAAGGATAGTTCAAGGTTTGATAGAACCAATTTTACTCTTTGGAAAAGTCGCATGCAATGTCACTTGCAATGTATGGGAATACAATATTGGACCATGGCTTCAAAGATGTATACTCCTCCACATAATGGTTTGAGAACCATAGATGAAATCATAGATGCTGAAAACAATCTGTGGACTAAAGAAGCTCTTCTAAGTGCTTTATCTGATTCAAAACTGACAAATGTTGTTGACCTACAAATTGCTTTTTAGATTTGGGAAAAACTAGAACTTTTGCATGAAGGAGACAAGTATGTTAAATGTGCCAAGCTACAGAGTCTAAAAGAAAAATTTGAAAATCTGAAGATGAGAGAAGATGAAAATATCACTACGTTTATGCCAAGAGTAAATGAGCTTATTTGTGGCATTAGATGTGTCAGTGCAGTTTTGGATGAAGATGAGATCATTGGCAAAGTTCTTAGATCCCTTCCTAATTCTTACAAGTACAAGGTTGTTGCCATTGAAGAATTTAGATCCTATTCAAGTATCACAAGAGATCAATTGGTTGGCAAATTGGCTGCATTTGAATTGACCAAGTTTGGAGATGCCCCCCCAAGACTAAATCTGCATTCAAAGCTAGTCCCTCTATAAAAGGAAAACAAAGGTTTGATCCAAGAGAGAACTCTTCAAGGAAACTATCATGGTATGAAAAAGCAAGAAAAGACCTGGAAGAAGATGAAGCAAAAGCTACTCAACTTGAAGCCCTTATTGCAAAAAGATTGCCAAGAGGATCCGGTAAGTATGAAGGGAAATTGCCTTTTAAATGTTTTAACTACAATATGATTGGTCATTTTGCCTCAAGGTGTCCAAAAAAAATATCAAGGCAAAATCCTAATAGATCAAGGTTCCAAAAGAAGTGTTACTATGTACATGAAGATGATGATGAAGGAGTAACAGATGATGAATCAAAAACATGAAACAAATCCAAAAGTGACTGGGTGTTTATTGTCATCAAAGAAGAAGATCCAATGCCCTCTGAATCTATCAATCATAAAATTGTAGAAAGAGTTCTGGCTGCCCAAGTTGAATAAAAGGATGATTGGGTCATTGACAGTGGATGCTCCCACCATATGATAGGTGACAAAAATAAGTTCATAGATTTGGAGAGGTATGAAGGAGGTGTGGTAAAATTTGGTGATAATTCTATTGGTAGAATTAGAGGTAGAGGAACTATTTATTTTGATGGAAAGAACAAAGCTGGTAATGTACTGTATGTTGAAGGCCTAAAGCACAATCTTCTCAGTGTTAGACAGTTGGTGGACAAAGGCTATGATTTGCAATTCAAAAATGGAAAATGCAAGATCTTTGAAAGTTCTAGAATAGAGATTGCATCCGGTACTCAAACTAAAGCTAATATCTTCCACTTGGTTGGTACTGGTAAAAGTTGCTTATTTGTTTAAATTGATCAGAGTTGGTTGTTGCATAGGAGAATGTGTCATGTGAATTTTGATATTATCATCAAGATAAGCAACACTCAGGCTGTAAGAGATCTTCCAAGACTTGTGAGACCTACTAATAGCTTGTACAAAGAATGTCAGTTGGGTAAGCAGAGCAGAGTCACATTCAAAAGTAAGGAATAGTCTTCTACCAGTTTATTGGACTTAGTTCATACTGATTTATGTGGTTCGGCAAGAATCAAAAGTGTGCAAGGTGATAGATACTTCATGCTATTAATTGATGACTACTCTCAGATGATGTGGGTAACTTTTCTGAAAGAGAAATCAGAAGCTCTTGGTAAATTCAAAATATTCAAGGCTATGGTAGAGAATGAAACCAGATTGAAATTAAAATGTCTGAGGTCTGATAGAGGTGGAGAATTCACATCGATTGAGTTCATAGAATTCTATGAGAAACATGGAATAGAAAGAGAGTTGCCTGCTCCTAGGACTCCACAGTAGAATTGAGTAGTGAAGAGAAAGAACCAGACCATCCAGGAAGCATCTAGAACCATGATGATGGAGGCAAATGTTCCTCAAATCTATTGGAGAGAAGCTGTAAGCACTACAATATTTACTCTCAATCGAGTACAAATTAGAAGCAATACCATTAAGACTTCCTATGAACTTTGGTTTGCAATCACTCCCACTATGAGGTATTTCAGAGTCTTTGGTAGCAAATGTTACATTAAAAGAGATGAATATCTAGGAAAGTTTGATGCTAGAAGTGATGACGGAATACTCTTGGGTTATTCTACTTGAAGAAAAGCATACCAGTGTTATAACAAGAGATTAAGGAAGATTGTGGAAAGTACAAATGTGAAGGTTGATGAAGATATTGGAAAACCCTCAAGGTTTTATGAATATGATGAAGATGATCAAAATGATGTTTTTGTTCAAGAAGTCCAAGCTCCATCTAAAATTTAGATTCAAATTGATTTGGTAAATCAGGAAGAAGAGTTAAGTTTGAATGAACCTCTTCAAGAATCAGAAATGCAAGAAACTCCCAAAGTTCCCAGGTATGTAAGACTAAATCACTCTGAAGATTAGATCATAGGTGATAAAAGCAAAGATGTACAAACAAGAAGAAGGATTGCTCAAAATTCAAAAGAGTATTGTCTGATTTCAAAGATTGAACCTAAGATAGTGAACGAAGCTTGCAATGATGAAAATTGGACTAAAGCAATGGAGGAAGAGCTGATGCAAATTGAGAAAAATCACACTTGGGATTTTGTTCCAAGACCTAAAAATAAGAATGTGATTGGAACCAAATGAGTCTTTTGGAATAAACTGAATGAAGATGGTGAAGTAGTCAGAAACAAAGTCAGATTGGTCTACAAGGGTTACTCCAAGTAGAAGGAGTTCATTTTGAAGAAACTTTTGCTCCGATGGAAATAATTGAAGCAATTAGATTATTTCTTGCTCTTGCTACCTTCAAGGATTTTAAAGTATATCAGATGGATATCAAATCTACCTTCCTGAATGGTGACTTGGAAGAAGTATACATTGAGCAACCAAATGGATTTCAATTGTCTGAACATGGTGATATGGCCTGCAAGTAGAAGAAAGCACTGTATGGATTGAAGCAAGCTCCAAGAGCCTAGTATGAAAGATTGGATAAGCATCTTTGAAGATTGGTTTCAACAAAGGTACTGCTGAAAGTAATTTGTATTTCAAAATTGATCATGAAAATATCTTGATAGTTGAAGTGTTTGTTGATGATATCATTTTTGGAGGAAGTGATAATATCTGCAAGACTTTTACAAATCTAATGAAAAGTGAATTTGAGATGTCCATGTTTGGGGAAATGAATTTCTTCTTGGGTTTGCAAATCACTCAAACAAATAAAGGAATCTTCATTTCTCAGACCAAATATTTGAAAGAATTGTTGAAGAAATTTGGGATGGAAGACTCAAAACCAATGAGTACTCCCATGGCAACTAGATGTAAATTAAGTAAAGATAATGACTCTCCTAAGGTTGACCAGAGAAAGTACAGGTCAATGATTGGAGAACTATTGTATCTCACTCAAACTAGACCTGATATTATGAATGTTGTTGGTCTTGTTGCTAGATTCCAAGCTTATCCTAGAGAATCTCATGTCATGGCAATCAAGAGGATTTTTAGATATATAAAGGGGATAGTTGAGTATGGTTTGTGGTATCCTAAAGATCATAATTTCTCTCTTTATGCATATACAGATGCGGATTGGACAGGAGATGTGGATGATCGGAAGAGTACCAGTGGTGGACCATTCTTTTTAGGGAAGAGATTGGCTTCTTGGCTAAGAAAGAAACAAGAGGCAATATCTCTATCCATAGCTGAATTAGAATATATTATACTAGTAGGTAGTTGCACTAAAATTTTTTGGATGAAGTAAATGCTAAGAGACATCAGAGTGGAGTATGAAGAACCTATCACAATCTTCTGTGATAATTCAAGTGCAATAAATATATCTAAGAATCTGGTGTTGCACTCAAAGACTAAACATATATCCATCAAGTTTTACTTTTTGAGAGAGCAAGTGAATAAGAATGAAGTCAGATTAGAGTTTGTTCCTTCCAAAGATCAGATTACAGATATTTTTACTAAACCTCTACCTAAGGATTCTTTTGAGTATCTCAGGGAGAAGTTAGGGATTATTACCCCTTTGGTTCTGAATTAAGGTTCACTGATGTGCATCAGTCTGGTGGATCTCACAGTCATATCTTGTGTTTCAGATTGTTGTTTGGGAAGCTGCCACTCAGGAGGAGAAACTAGTATGATTCTAAAGTTATGCAAGTATGTGCCCTTTGCCATTGATGTCAAAGGGGGAGAGAAGACATGTGAAAAACAAGTGATTTCTGATTAGAGGGGAGTAGGAAAGAAAGAGAAGACATGTGAATGGTTGTTGCTGATAGGGGGAGTTGTGACAGTGAGGAGAAGTTCTTGTTTTGATGGTTAAAATAGTTTTTCAAATCATATGTTGCCATCAATGACAAAGGGGGAGATTGTTGCAAAGATTGTTGCAAGTATGGGCCTAACCAGTGTTGTCATTGATGTCAACATACTCTTGTTGCATTAATGATAAGGCTTGGATGAGCTGTGTGCTAACGATATTGAGAAAATTAGTCCTAATCAGGAACATAGAAGAATAGTGAAGATGGTGAGGTAAAGATCCTAGCTAAGATGAAGATCAGAGGATGAGCTTCAAAGGGTTTGTAGATATATGTCTTAAGATGATCCAGTAAAGATTTCAGAGCTACGCATGATGATCTGAAGAACTTATGGCCACTTAAGTAAAACTAGTTCTGGAAGATGTTTAGAGGTGACAGAGTGATATAGATAGGTCCGGTGAGATTTGGAAATGCAATATCATGTTCTGCAGATTTGGTGTAATGTTTAGGAAGTAAATGTGAAGTGTCAACTCAATTGGTTTGTGGTCTGGAGGTCCACAAGCATCTATCCCAATATGACAGTGATGATATACTATGCTCGAGGTTCTAGATGAAGGAGAGAATGATTTTAGTATGTAGTAGTGTGGATGTTCTTGGTGATTCAGGCAAGTTTGTGGAGGTCTTTGGATTGTGTCCAATTCATGTTGGTGGTCCTCATTGAAGATTGAGCTTGTAATTGAAGAATTACTTCTGAATGATGATGCTCTTCCTAAGTTTGGCCGACCGGATGAGTTACACATCTTGCGGATGATCTTGGAGATGTTATGTGAAGAACAACGTGTTCCTAAAGAAATATTGGAGTCTCAGATCTGTGTGGCCAACAGTGTGCTGATCCACGTGAAGTCTTTTTGTAATTAGTCATGTTGCATTTATATATTTACTCTGTAATGTATGCCAACTTGGATGATAATTCCTAAGTTAATGTCTTGTATAAATAAAGAGTTCTAAAGTCATTTCATATGTGTCCTATGGAGATGAGAGTGTGGTAGAGAGGAGCAGAGTGAAAAGCATAGCAGATGTATTGAGCTTAAATGGAACCGACTCAAGCATGGTGAAGATGCTATTCTTCAGTTCAAGTATGTGATACTTATTATTCTGTAGATAGTGTGTTTCTTGTAGGCAGTGGGCCTCTTGTGAGCAGTGTTCTTGGGTACTGAGCCCTAATTGGCATGTGCCATTTTGTTCTTTCTAATCTTCTAACAGAGAATGCAATCTTGGGTTAGTCACCACGTGGTTTTTCCCTTAACCAAGTTTTCCACGTCAAAATCCTGCTGTCATAGGTGTTAATATGTTTCTACTCTTGAATTGTTACTTTATGTTTCTATGATTGATTTATTATTATACTGCTGAATTAAGAAAATGATTTAGGTGATTAAATTGTAAGAAAGTTTTTGACAACTGATTCACCCCCCCCTTAGTTGTCTGCCCTAAATCTAACAAATGCAACAATTACAAAGAATTAAACATACCTATGAGGGTTTTTATCACTAAGAAAAAATATAGAATTGTCATTTAAGTAGAAATCAAGTCAATCCTATCAACTCTCTTGCTTATTCTCATTAGTCAATCCTTATGAAGAAATGCAACAATTACAAATACTGAAACATACCTATGAGGGTTTTGAACCTATCACTAAGGAAAAATGCAAAAATGTCATTAGTGATATCCCCTTAGCACATTTCATCATTGGAGATTCCCAAGATCCTATCAGGTACACATCACCATCATATATGTCATCCCCATCAACTTCAAATCAAACTTCATCCCCTTATGTGACCCCATCAACCTCATATCAACCTTCATCTCCTTATATGACAATGCATTCCTACCCATCCAACCTATCAATACCTCCAAGCTACTCATCCCCCAATCATCGCTATGATACCTTTGATCAAGTGAACACCAACCTAGGACATGATCATACCAAACAACTTATGGCCAAAATTGAATGCTTACACGCACAACCATTTCCATATGTGAATCCCCTACCTTCTATTCCCAATCCTCCATTCCCTCCATCACAATACTCCTCCAATCCTATCAACCTTAATCCCTCACCCTATGTATCTAACAATCTGTCAATCCCTATATTCCCATCACAATATCCCTCCAATCCTATTAACCTTAATCCATTAGCCCATATATCTCCCAATCCATCAATCCCTATCATCCATCTACCATCTAATCCACCATCAAACCTTCCAAATCCTAATCCATCAACCAAAGACTCCTTGAAGAATCTTCTCCAAAGAATATTAGTGAAAAAGAAAAGCAAAATCAAATCTATGGAATCCTCTAAATCCCCTACTTCTCCAACACCACCACATAATCCAATGCCTATCCTTGAGCCTACCCAAGAACCATCACTATGTAACCTCATCACCCACCTACACAACCCAATCCTAATCCTACAACATCTTCCATCATTATCCATCCATTATATTATCTACCTCATGCCTCACCTAATCCATCAACCCCTAAACTCATGAAAAATATGATCCAATGGCTATTGGCAAGGAATCAGACACCATCATGTGTTAAAAAGGCTCCTACCATAAGTGCAAGTCAAGAACCATCATTTAGCTATGTTGAAGAGCCCATCCAAGTCACTTCCACTTCCATGAAAAGGCATGAGCTATGTCAAGAGTCAAATCCAAAGCATGTGGAAACATCAACCTCCTATCCTAATCAAGACCTAAGCATTTCATCTAATCCCATCCCTAATCTATTCCCATCTACTAATCAACTTATCTGCACCAACCCTATTACATCTACCACAACATCCCTCATTGATCCCACACCATCTTCTATCACCTCTTTATTATTCCTCATTGATCATCTATGGCCACCTACGAAGCCCATTCCAAATCTGTCCTCTAATCCACTTGCATAAAGCACCTTCATCTGTGGTGGCTCTCTGGTAGGAGGTGAACGACTTTCATCTACCACCTATCTTTCCCCAAAAAATAATGGACTCATTTCTTGTTTCCAAAGCACCAAACATCCCATTGTATGTCGCATACTTCAAAACATGAAATATCAATGTATCTTAGAGCCCATCCACACCAAATTCCATAAAGGATCATATGGCCTTTGCTATACAACCTAAGGAAAATAATCCACCCACACACCTCATAAAGTTAATCTTTATAATCTCAAACCCAGTACACCTCATCACACCTCCAAATCATATGTCACCATCCATCCTCCATCATCCTATGATTCGCAAAAGCATGTGACCATACTTCTCCCTCCATCAACTTTACCTCCACTCCTTCCAACTCCTCATATCCCTATCTTCAAATCCACTTTACCTCCACTACTCCCAACCCCTAATATCCCCATCCTCTAATCCCATCATCCCTTCATCCACAAGTTCACTAATCCCCCCATCCACACATCTTGCTCCCTTAAACTGTTGAAAAGTGCAATACAACTGAAAGGGGGGGTGAATCAGTTGTAACCAATATTTCAAAACTATTAACACACAACCAATTAACAGTGAATTTGTATCTTAACCATAAAAGCATGAAAACAGGAACTTAAACACTTTCACACATTCAACACAGGAGACACCAATTTTTATGTGGAAAACCCCATAGGGGAAAAACCATGGTGACTGTTAGCTCACAATATAATATGTTATAACAATACCAAAAATTAGAGGCTCACTATAAGAATAGACTCACTACCAATGGGATGGCTCACTATCTATGGGTGGCTCACAGCCAAAATTGGTGAACTAAGATAGTAGCATCTACATTATGCCAAGGTTCAGTTCCATTAAAGCACAATAAGTATCCTCTTCTCTGCTCTTCTTTTATAATTCACAATTATCTTTTCATTTTTGCATCCATACATCAATTCATGACTTCATTTCATGTTTTTATACATTTCATCAACCTTGGAATTTACATCAAGGTCGGCATTACAATCATCAACCATTGGAACAATCTCCAAGGTCAGAAAACATACATACATACATTAAGACAGGTCTAGACCTAAATCAATTAGGGGAGAAGAGAAATGAATGTGAAACACACCAAGCCTTAGCTAGGACTCAAATGCACTCTTCCACGTAACAAAATGCTTCCACAATCTTCAAATCATAACCACAAGTAGTGAGAACACCCAAGTTGGCCAAGACTAGAGTTAACACTAAAACTTTCAGGAACACGCTTCATGCATGATCCAAATTATACTTTATGGATCAATCAAAATGTAGGAACATGATCTAGAGACTCTCACAAGCACGTTACAATCACCAATAACATCCACACAACCTCTACACACTTTATCCATAACATTCTTCAAACTGGAGCACTTGAACATTACTAATGGCCACTGTCATAAAGGAATGATCACTTGTGGAGCACCAAATCATGAACCATTTGAACTAAAGGTAGATAACATCATCACAAACTTAATTCTAGGACCATAGACTATGAAACTTAAATACAGAGCAATGCATAGAAGAATATATTCTCCTTGTCACCATTAAATACACAAAAAAACAATTTTTACTCTGGTGAACAAAATTCACTCAAATCTTCACACCAGAGGCTCAAACTTGAAACATAGCATCTACAGGCATCCCTTAACATTAGTTACAATACATAGGAAAATATATTCAATCTACAAGATATGTGGAGAAAAACACTACAATGCTCTAGTGGATAAAGCAATTTTGCATTTTGTACTACTTCCTTAAATACTTGTTTAGACTTATTCAAATGACATTCTTAGGTGTTCACATCAATGACAACCCTTACTACTCATACTTGTAACAATCTCCCCCTTCGTCATTGATGGGAACACATGATGTAAAAAAATCATTAAAACATATAATCTTGCTTTGCTTCTTTGCTCCTCCTTACTTGATGTTTTCTTTGTCTACAACTTTCTTCCTTAGGTTTTTCACATGAACTACTATCCCACTTTGACATCAATGGAAAAGGGTGCCAGACCTTTTCTTTCTCTTTACTACACAACTCCCCCTTCCATAAACACTGCAACACTTACTACTCTTTAGTAGGAACTCATGTCAGCAACTTCTATCTGCCCCCCTGAGAGGTATCCTTCAAAACATCAATCTAGATCAAAAGATGAAACTTTAGTCACCATTGGACTAATGCATTCCTTATGCATCTTAGCTTAGAGAAGGAGGGGTAATAACCCCTAACTTCTCCCTGATATACTCAAAAGTATCCTTAGGTAGAGGCTTAGTGAAAATATCTACAATATGATCCTTTATAGACACAAACTCCATATTTACATTATTTTATGTTACCTATTCTCTCATAAAGTGATACCTTATTGGTATATGCTTTGTTCTTGAGTGCATCACTGGATTCTTTGAAATGTTTATGGCACTTGTATTGTCACAAAAGATTGAAATTAGTTCTTCATAAAAACTCTTATGTCCTTCAATGTTTGCTTCATCTAGAGCACTTGAGTGCAACAACATGCTGTAGAAATATATTCTACTTCTGTAGTAGACAAATAAATTGATTCTTGCTTCTTGATCAGCCATGAAACCAATCTATAACACAAAAGGAAAGCACCTCCACTTGTACTTTTTCTATCATCAGCATCTCCAGCCCAATTTGTATCTGTATAAGCACTTAGAGTGAAATCAGTATCTTTGGGATACCACAATGCTTAGTTTGAAGTCCCTTTTAAATATCTCATGATCCTCTTGACTACCATCACATGTTTGGAATCTTCTTGAAATCTTGCCATTGCATGAATTATATCTAGTCTGGTATGGGTTAGATAGAGCAGTCCTCCAATCATAGACTTATATTTTTTTTTATGAGCCTTAGATGATTCATCATCCTTGCTCAACTTGCAACTAGTTACCATGGGAGTACATACTGCTTTAGAATCCTCCATTCCAAACTTCTTCAACAATTCTTTCACATGGATTAAGAAATGAAAATTCCTTTTTTTGATTGAGTAATTTGTAGTCCTAAGAAGAAATTCATTTCACCAAGCATAGACATCTCAAATTCCTTTTGCATTTCCTCTTTAAATTTCTTACACATACCTTCATTGCCTCCAAAGATAATATTATCAACAAAGACTACAACAATTAGAATATGATTATTATTGATTTTGAAATAGAGATTACTATCTACATTACCTTTGTTGAACCCTAATTGCATCAAATACTTTTCCAACCTTGTATACCAGGCTCTAGGAGATTGCTTGAGTCCTTACAGGGCTTTCTTCAATCTTCATACCATGTCACCTTTGTCTGATAACTGGAATCCTTCTGATTGTTCAATGTAAACTTCTTATAGTTCTCCATTTAAGAAGGTAGACTTCACATCCATCTAGTACACCTTGAAATTTTTGTGAGTAGAAAAAGATGAAAACATTCTTATGGCTTCAATTCTTGCCATAGGAGAAAAAGTTTCTTCAAAATCTATGCCTTCAACCTGAGAATATACTTTGCATACCAGTCTTGCTTTGTTTCTTACCACTTCACCACTTTCATTCATCTTGTTTCTGAAAACCCATTTTGTTCCAATCACATTTTTATTAGCAAGTCTAGGAACTATTTCCCAAGTTTGATTTTTCTCTATCTACATCAGCTCTTCTTCCATGGCTTTTACCCAAATTTCATCTTTGCAGGCTTCACTTACAGTTTTAGGTTCAATCTGTGAAAGCAAATAGTAGTTCACTTGTGCTTCTGTAGCTCTTTCCCTTGTTAATACCCCTTGGCTTTTGTCACCAATGATTTGATCTTTAGAATGATTAATCCTTACATACCTGGGAGTCTTAGCAACACTTTCCTGAACCTTTTCTTCTTCACCATTTTCTTATTCAACTTGACTATCCTTTTGTTCATGTTCCACCTTTTCTTTAATAATTGTGACAATAGGTTCATCTGATTCATAAACTCTCAGATGTGATGTTATTTCCTTGTCTTCATCAACCTTCACATTAGCACTTTCAATGACCTTCTTCAATCTCTTATTGTAGCACTGGTAGGCCTTACTCTTAGTAGAGTATCCAAGGAAAATGCCTTCATCACATATAGAATCAAACTTGTCTAATTCTTCATCTCTTCTGATATAACATTTGCTTCCAAAAACTTTGAAATATTTCACTATGGGAACTCTTCCATACCATAATTCATAAGGATTTTTAGTGCCATTACCTTTGACATGGACTCTATTTTGAATGTAGACAACAATGTGTATAAGTTCTCTCCAATACACTTCTGGTAGGTTAGCCTCCATCATCATTGACATAGCAGCCTCTTGAATTGTCTTGTTCTTTTTTTCAACAACTCCATTTTGCTCAGGATTCTTAGGAGCAGATAACTATCTCTTTATCCTATGCTCTTCATAAAAAATGTTAAATTCATTTGATGTAAACTCACCTCCTCTAGTAGACCTTAAGCATTTGATCCTCAGTTCTAACTCATTCTTAAGCATTGCTTTAAAAGCTTTGAACTTGTCTAGTTGTTCTGATTTCTCTTTTAGAAAAGCGACCCAAGTCATTCTGGAATAATCATCAATAAGCAACATAAAGTACTTGGCTTTTTACAAAATCCTTCTTCTTGTAGGACCACATAGATCTGTATGCACTAGCTCAAGCAATCCATTAGAAAATTAATCTTTACTCTTGAAACTTGTCTTTGTCTATTTTCCCAGTTGACATTCCTTGCAAATAGTATTGGCAGGCTTCACCAATTTAGGCAAATCTCTCACAGTTTGTACTAAGCTTATCTTCGCCAAGTTATCAAAATTGATATGACACATTGTTCTATGTGACAACCAACTCTCATCTGTCTGAGCCAACAAACAACAATTATCAGTTCCCCTCAAATGATAAATATTACCTCTAGTTTTCTTACCAGTTGTAATCACTATTCCTGAGCTTTCCATGATCTTACATGCATTGTCCTTGAATCTTAGATCATACCCTTTATCACACATCTAACCAACACTTAAAAGATTATGCTTTAGACCTTTCACATAGAGAACATCATCTGTATTATGCTTTGACATCAAAAGAAATAGATCATCTTCCACAGATCTTACTAGCTGCATTATCTCCAAATCTAACCAATCCACCATCATACTTTTCCAAACTTACAAACTTACTTTTGTCACCTGTCATGTGATGTGAACATCCACTATCAATGATCCATGCATCCTTATCCTTCTCAAGCTGAATAGACAGAGCACTTTCTTCCACTACTTTTTCTTCCTTCACATAGCTAGTAGGATTAGTAGACATAGATTCTTCCTTAATAGCAATAAACAACAAATCATTTGCACTAGTACTATTATCATTAGACTCATCATCTATTATGCCATCATTATCAAGATCTTTTACATAATAGCATTTCTTGACAATTCTAGGTCTACTTTCACATTTCTTCTTACCTCTTTCAATTATCTCTAGACATTTGGATGCATAGTGACCAATCTTGCCACAAAAAAAGCATTTGAATGGTAATTTGCCTTTGTACTTATCAGAACCTCTTTGCATTTTATTTGCAAAGATGGCTTCAACCTCATCTAGGTCATCATCAGATTCCATAGCATATTTCTGAGCTCTTGAAATCTTTTTTGAACTGTTGGATTTGAAAGCAATCTCAATCTTTGATAGAGCATCATCGAACTCCCTCATTTCAAAAGTTGTAAGCTTCCCAAGCAACTAATCCTTAGAAATATTTTTCATAGTCATAACCTCTTCAATTATTGCCACTATAGGATTTAGGTAGAAACCTATGAATCTTCAGCACAACCTCATCTTCGTCGATAGTTCCTCCAAGACCTTTGATTCCATTGACAATTTCATCAACCTTTTGCTTGTAGATTGTTATGTTCTCATCATCACTCATTTTTAGGCCTTCATACTTTGCCATGAGATTTTGAAATTTTGCACTCTTCATAGAATCATCTCCTTCATACAAAATTTTAAAATTTTCCCAGATCTCATGAGCAATTTCTAGATCCATAACTTTCACCAACTCAATGTTGGATAAAGTGCTTAATAGAGCATCTCTAGCCTTTCCATTAAACTCATATTGTTTGACTTCATCTTCATCTACTGTTCCATTTGGAGGAATAATATACTTTTTCTCTACCATTTTCCAAACATTATAACCAAGTGAAATGATATAACTTTTCATTCCTACCTTCCATATAGTATAATCCATTCCATTGAACTATGGTGACTCCTTTCTGTGCACCATTTCAGATCTACCTCATTATGTTAAACTCTTTACCAAGGAACCCTCACTCTAATACCAATTTTTGAAAAGCAAAATGCAACTAACAGGGTGGATGAATTAGTTGTAACCAATATTTCAAAACCACTAACACATCAACCAATTAACACTGAATTTGTATCTTAACCATAAAAGCATGAAAATGAAAACTTAAACACATTCACAAATTCAACATAGGAGACACCAATTTTTTATGTGGAAAACCCCATAGGGGAAAAACCATGGTGAGTGTTACCTCAGAATATAATATGTTATAACAATACCAAAAATTAGAGGCTCACTACCTTAGGGATCACTATCCAAAATGCCCACTGCAAGAAGAAGCTCACTACCAAAACTGGTGAACTAAGATAGTAGCATCTACACTATGCCAAGGATCAGTTCCATTGAAGCACAATACATATTGTCTACTTTCCTCTGCTTTTATACTTCAAAATTAACTTTTCATTTTCTTCCATACATCAATTTACAATTTCATTTCATGTTTTTATACAATTCATCAACCTTGGAATTTACATCAAGTTGGCATTAAAATCATCAACCATTGGAACAATCTCCAAGGTCAAAAAACATACATACATACATTAAGATAGGTCTGAACCTAAATCAATTAGGGGAGAAGAGAAATGAATGTGAATCATACCAATCCTTAGCTAGGACTCAAATTTAATCTTCCATGCAACACGCTTCCACAATCTTCAAATCATAACTGTAAGTAGTGAGAACACCCAAGTCAGCCAAGACTAGAGTTAACACTAAAACTTTCAAGAACACACTTCATGCATGATCTAGATTATACTTTGTAGATCAATCAAAAGGTAGGAACATGATCTAGAGTCTCCCACAAGCACATTACAATCACCAAGAACATCTGCACTACCTCTACACACTTTATCCATAAGGTTCTTCAAACTGGAGCACTTGAACATTCCTATCATCCACTGTCATAAAGGAAAGATCACTTATGGAGCACCAAATCATGAACCATTTGAACTAAAGGTACATAACATCATGACAAACTTAATTCTAGGACTATAGACTGTGATACTTAAATGCAGAGTAGAATACATTCTCCCTATCACCATTAAATACATAGAAAAACAATGTTTACTCTAATGAATAGAATTCGCTCAAATCTTCACACTAGAGGCTCAAACTTGGAACATAGCAACTACAGACATCCATTAACATTACTTCCAATCCATATGAAAAGGTATTTAATCTACAGGATATGTGAAGTGAAACACTGCAATGCTCTGGTAGATAAAGTAATTCTACATTTTGTACTAATTGCTCAAATACTTGTTTACACTTATTCAAATGATTTTCTTAGGTGTTGACATCAACAACAATCCTTACTGCTCATACTTGTAACATAAACCCCCAAAAATCCTTCATCATGACCAACAAAAGTACACATCATTAGAAAAAGAAGCTACCAAAGCATGCATGGGGTTTAAAATCAAAAAATAATTGGTGCCTCCTTACATAAAGCAAAAAATTCACAAAAGCCTAAAGATATTATACCAACCAAAAAATTAAAAATCCAAAAGGCTATCATGTAATGAAATTACTTTCACAATGGATGAAGATGATATGAAATATTCTGTAAATACTTTATAATAACTGAGAATAACAGGCCACTTCAAGGGGGCAACCTCCAAATATCTCCAATGAGAACACACTTCACAATACAATCATGAAATAAGACTCACATCCTCCTATATATACCAAATTATTCTTAGGATAAATAGACACACCACTATACAACACCTAGTCCAACCTATCTAACTAAAAAATAATATAATAATGATAACATGACTTAATTAGGAGTTAAGATAGCCACAAGCCGACTATTCATAACCCTATGTACACCAATATTAAGGGCATAGCATGCCCCCCCTCTTCAAAGAAGCATTGTCCTCAATGCTAACCAATTGTGTATTCTTTTGAATGAACTCCTCGTCCTCCCATGTGGCCTCTTCAACTAGTAAATTCTTCCATTGGATGAGATACTCCGTGAGGGTTCTATTCCTGAGCTTCTTCATGCATGTTTGAAGAATGTACTCTAGTTCCAAGATGATTCTTCCTTCATCAAGCTCTAGTAGTATTGTTTGAGTAGGAATATTATGCCCAATTACCTTCTTTAAACAAGAAACATGAAAAATTGGATGTATGTTAGTTGTTGGTGGCAACTCTAGCTTGTAGGCAACACTACCAATCTTTTGCATGATTTGGTATGGCCCATAATATCTTGGAGACAACTTATTATTCTTTTTTTGTTGCTTTAGTGAGATTTGTTTATAAGGCTGCAATCTCAAGAAGACCTAATCCCCAACTTCAAAATTTCTTTCACTACGATGTTGGTCCACCTGTTGTTTCATTCGATTTTGTGCCATAGGTAAATTCTCCTTGAGTCCTGAAAGTATCTGTTGTTGATGAAGCAAGTGGTCCTCTACTGCCTGAACTCTTGGTACCACCTTTAATGATGATGTGATGGAAGGAGGATGATATCCATAAAGTGCCAAAAATGGAGACATTTTGTATGAGCTATGAAAAGAAGTGTTATACCACCATTCTGCAAGTGGTAGCCAATCTACCCATTGAGACTATTTCTATGAAGTGAAACAACATAGATATCCTTCCAAACACTTATTAACAACCTCAATTTGCCCATATGATTGGGGATGGTATGAAGAACTATGAGCCAATTTAGTACCCAAACATGAGAATAAATCATTCCAAAAGTGACTAGTAAAGATAGGATCACAATCATTGACAATGACCTTAGGTGTACCATGTAGCTTTTGGATATTCTCCAAAAGAACTTTTACCACTGCACTTGCTATAAAAGGATGTGATAATGCAATGAAATGTGCATATTTGGTGAGGCAATCAACTACTACCATGATGACATTATGACCTTTAGATTTTAGAATCCCTATGATGAAGTCCATGGATACCTCTTCGCAATGCTAGCTAGGAATAGATAAGGGATACAAGAGACTTGGTGTCTTAATTGTTTCCCCCTTATTTCTTTGACAACCCAAACATTCAACCACAAATTTTTGAACATCACCTTTTATCCCTTCCCAAAAGAAATCTTGCTTGACCCGATGATATGTCTTCAAAAATCCTGAATGGCCACCAACTGGGGACTCATGTAGCTCTGTGAGAATCTTGTGTTTAAGAGTGGAATTCTTGCAGAGATACAAGTGCTCTTTATACCGAAGAATATCCCCCTTCAAACAAAACTTATCTAAACTACTAGGATCACTTTTTAATTGTTGGATGAGATTACTTGTCGCAACATCATTTTTCCACTCTGCTTTGGCTTCTTCCACCAAATTTGCTTGTAATAGTGAAAGGGCACACAATAAGGCTTCATCTTTCTCATCCTTCCTAGAAAGTGCATCAGCCACAGTATTTTCCTTCCCTTTCTTATATACAATCTCAAAGTCATATCCCAACATCTTAGTGACCCATTGTTATTGCTCTTCAATGGATAATCTTTTTTCCAAAAAATATTTTAGGCTATCATGATCTATCTTAACCTTGAAGTATCAACCCATTAGATAAGGCCTCCATTATTTAACTGCATGAAGGATTGCGAGTATTTCCTTCTCATAAATGGGTTTGAGTTGACTCTTACCCTTTAATTGATGACTCTGAAAAGCATTTGGTCAACATTCTTGCATGAGAACTACTCCTATCCCATTTCCAGAAGCATCACATTCCACAATGAATTCCTTGGTGAAGTCTGAAGTGGCAAGCACTAGAGTTGTACACATAGCCTCTTTCAATTGCTTAAATGCTACATTAGCGGACTCATTACAATAAAAAGAATCCTTTTTCATTAGAGTGGTGAGGGGTGCTGCTATATGACCATAATTCTTCACAAATCTTCTATAGTACCCTGTCAATCCCAAGAAACCCCTTAGTTTCTTAATGTTTTTGGAATAGGCCATTCCATGATAGCCTTAATTTTGCTAGGGTCCACCTTTACTCCTTCATGTGAAACTATGTGTCCCAATTACTTCACCTCCTTAAGACCAAAAGCACACTTGGATGGCTTAGTGTAGAGTTGATGATCTTTGAGTAATTGTAATGCTTGATCTACATGCTACAAATGTTCTTCCCAAGTCTTGCTATAAATTAATATATCATCAAAGAACACTAACGCAAACTTTCTCAAGAACTTCTTAAAAATGGAATTCATCAAACTTTGGAATGTAGATGTTGCATTGGTAAGACTGAATGACATCACCAAAAATTCATAATGAGCCTCATGAGTTCAAAATGCCATCTTACAAGTATCTTCCTCCTTAATCCGAATTTGTTGATAACCAGATCTAAGATCTAACTTGGTAAAATACATAGCTCCATTCAATTCATCTAGCAAATCATCAATGACTGGAATAGGAAACATATCTTTAATGGTGTATGTGTTGAGCACTCTATAATCTTGACACATGTGTCAAGTTTCCTCCTTCTTATGCACCATCACCACAGGTGAGGAGTAAGCAATTTGGCTATGCCTGATAATTCCTGCCTCTAGCATCTCCTCAACAATTTTTTCTCACTTTTTTGTATGTGTGGGTACCTATAAGGCCTAATGTTTGGTGGTTGGCTCCCTAGAACTAGTTGTATGGCATGATCATGATCCCTCTTAGGAGGAAAGCCTTTAGACATATCTCCAAGAACCACTGAGTGATGATCAATTATTGCTTGTAAATATGGATGAGTAGGAGCATTAGATTAAGAGACTTCTAATGAACATAGCTGGGCCACAAATCCATCCGCTCCTATCTTAAGCAACTTTTGCATTTGATGAGATCTTACCATCTGTGGGGGAATTTTGTCTTCAACCCCCTTAGCTCCACTCCCTTTCCTTCTGATTGAAATCTCATGAATAGTTCTTGGAAGTTCATCTCAATTGTTCCCAATGTAGTAAGCCATTGTACTCCTAAAACAATATATGTTGCACCCATGGATATCACATATATTGGGGTATCAAGTTGATAATCTCCCATGGATATTTTAATGCTATGACACTTCCCCAAACAACTAATTGTACCACCATCTACAATCAAAACTTGAAACTCTAGGGCTGGATTTATAAAGCAATTTAGATGAGTTGCCAACTTTTTGTTGATGAAATTATGAGTACTACTTGAGTCGATCAACATTGTTACTTTCTGCTTCTTTAAGAAACACACTACCTTGAGAGTTTGTGGTGCACTAAAACCTAAGAGTGCATGACAAGAAATAATTGGTTGAGAATCATGTGATTCCTCACTTGACTCCCTATCCTCCTCTAATATGGGTTCCTTCTCTTCTTCCTCACTTGGACCTTCAATATAGAATAATTTATTTTCACTACAGTTATGTCCTCGACTGTATTTTCTATCACAATTGAAACATAACCCTTTTGTTCTTTTCTCTTTAATTTGTTGTGGAGTCTAAAAGGAAGCTAGGAGTACGAAAATTGCTTCCTACGTTAATCTAATGAGGGGAGGAGAGTGCAAATTCAATTTTATCCTTATTGTTACAGCAATGTTAAACCACTAACATAGATATTATAGCAAACACATAAACAAGAAAGTGAGATAGAAGAAGAGAGAGACAAGATATACATAAGGAGAAAACCCTTATCAAGTGAAAAACCCCACACTCAAAAACCTGCACATTGTATTATTAGAACTTAAATGGTTTACAATACACTTGCAATGCAAGATCTCAAGAGTCTTTGACACTCGTATCTGGAGACAAATCGATAGCATAATAGCACTTGTCAAACTTGTAATACATCTCTCAAATGCACCTATTTATATAACAAATACAAGGAAAAAATGGCTCCACATTGAGATGGGCATCCAACATGCCCCCATGGTCCAAACCCACGCCTATGGACACTTGTCCAACACTGTAGGTTGTTTCTGACACTTTTCAAGGCACCCCATCCCAAGGAGGTTTCCTATTTCCAAAATGGGCTATGACAGATGCTCTTACGACTCTTACAACCATCATAGAATCTGTCATAGTTGTCATAACTTACAACTATAAGAGAATATGTCATACACAAGCTATAAATAGCATATTCTCTTACAACATGTCATAGTCCACCCTGGGACACCCAAAGATGTTTTCTCAAAGATGCTTCATGACACATGTCCATACCTGTCATAGGATCTTCTATTTCTGACTCTTACATGTCATAACTTCGTCATAGGGATCTGCAATGACCGTTTCGGTCAATATTCCCTTACAGAACATCCAAGATGCTGACACATGGCAAGATATTTATACCACTAAGTGGGATGCATATCTCCTCATGTGAGGACAAAATTACATGTGGTCATATGCCATGTAGGATGACACATCACCATGCCAACTCCCATAATATGACAACATAGGATATGCATCCAATTAATACAATAAGCAATAAATGAATAAATACAATGTAATAATACAAGGAATTACTAAGGTTGAGACACCTTAATTCCCAACATTCTCCCACTTGTTGAACGCCTTGTAAGAGTTAATAGAAATAACATGATTTAACTGCTATAGGCTCAGAGGCCCATAGACTCTGAACACCATCTGAACTTCTCTGTGCCCACTAGCTTCATCAATGCATCTGCAACATTCTTCATAGTGTCTACCTTCCCATCCTCTACCATGTCTCGTACGAAGTGAAACTATACACCAATATGCTTTGTTCTAGCATGGAAAGTTGGATTCTTCACAAGGCAAATTGTAATCTATCCTCCATCAACACCAATATCTGAACATAATCTCTTAAGCCAAATGGATTCCTTACGAGCATTAGTTGCTGCCACGTACTCAACTTATGTTGTGGACAAAGTAACCATAGGTTTTTTCTTACTCATCCAACTAATTACACCACCAAACATTGTGAACACATATGCACTAGTGGATCTCCTACTATTAATGTCACCTACCCAATCAAAATCCACAAATCCACGAATACAAATTGAATGTGGAGGTCCTGTAACATTACCATGATAGCATATGGAATGCTCAGAAGTACCCCTCAAATATCTGAACACTCACTTAACTGCATCCCAATGTACCCATCCAGGATTTGCCATAAATTGACTAAGGCCTCCCAGTGCTTGGGCAATGTCTGGTCTTGTGCAAACCATAGTATACATCAAACTGCCAACAACACTAGAATAAGGTATTCTACTCATGTCCTCCACCTCAGTAGGAAGTTTTGGACAATCATTAATAGACAACATTATCCCCAATGAAACAGAAACACACAATGGTCTACAATCTACCATGTTGAACCTATCCAACACGGTCTTCACATACTTACTCTAGCTTAACCAAAGTTTTATGTTAGCTCTATCTCTTCTGATTTCTATTCATAGAATGTACCTGGCTGCCCCAACATTTTTCATCTCAAACTATGCTGACAATTGAGACTTCATATCAAAAATCATATTCTTACCATTCCCAATCAACAACATATCATCAACATACAATGCAATAATGAGAATGTGATCATTATCAAATTTGTAATACACACAATGATCTGATTTTGATCTTAGATATCTACTCAACAACACAAAGGCATCAAACTTCAAGTACCACATCCTAGCAAACTACTTCAAACCATACAAAGACTTCTTAAGCTTGCAAGCCAAATTTTCTTTACCTTTCTCTATGTAATGCTCTAGCTATGACATGTAAATCTCTTCCTCCAAATCACCATTAAGGAAAGTTGTCTTCATATCTATCTATTCTACCTCTAAATCATAAACAACTGCAAGAGATAACAGAAATCTAATGGATGTTAGCTTTACAATGGGAGAGAAAATTTTGCCATAATCAATTCCCTCCACTTGTGAATACCCCTTCGTAACCAATCTAGCCTTGTACTTTTCAACACTGCCATCTGCAGCAAATTTCTTCTTGAACACCCATTTGCATCCAACAAGTTTCTATCCATCAAGCAAAGGTATCAAGTCCCATGTTTTATTCTTTTCCAAAGAAGCCATCTCATCCTCCATGGCCTCCTTCCAAGAACCTGCATCTTTTATGCCCATAGCCTCTTTCATAGTTCTAGGCTCATCAGTGTTAGTAAGTAAAGCAAAAGCACAACTAAAATCAAGTAATGAATAACCAAACCTATCAGGTTTCTTTCTTGTTCATTTAGACCTCCTCAATGGCTGAGGTTGAGGTTCTACTTCTTCTTCTGAGCTTTCAAAGCTTCTAGAGCTCTCCTCATCATCAGGTCTCATAGGATCTATCTGTTCAGTCTTCTCAGGGGTAGAAGGAAACTGAACTGCATCCTCTTTCTTTTCTATTTGTTCTGGCTGTAGAACAATGGAAGATGGTGTTAGCTCTCTAAAGATAACACTACTTCTATACAACACCTTTTTAGCCATAGGATCCCAAAGCTTATATCATTTCACACTGACACCATAGCCAATGAAGATACACTTAACAACCTTGTTCTCCAATTTAGACCTTTTCTCCCTAGGCACATGTGTATATGCCTCACAACCAAAAACATGAAGATGTCTAACTGAAGGCTTCTTACCAGATCACACCTCCATAGGTGTCTTACCAACAAGAGATAACATAGGAGATCTATTTACCAGATAGCAAGTAGTGGCAATGACTTCAGCCCAAAAAATTTGTTCGAGGCTTGCTCCACTAAGCATACTCCTAGCCTTCTCCATCAGTGTCATGTTCATCTCTCTACAACTCCATCTTACTGCAGGGTATATGGAGTTATCTTATGCCTTTCAATCCCTTGCTCTTTACAGAACTTATCAAACTCTGCTGAACAAAACTCACCACCGTTATCACTTCTCAAACACTTAATCTTTTTACTAGTCTGATTTTCAGCGAAGGCTTTAAACTCTTTAAACTAACTAAAGACTTTAGTCTCGCTTCTAATAAAATAAACCCATGTCCTTCTACTGTAATCATCTATGAAAGATACAAAATATACAGATTTTGAAATTGAAGGAACATTAACAAGACCAAACACATCAGAATAAATAAGATCCAATACACCATAAGACTTGTGAGAACTAGAGTAAAATTGAACATGGTTTTGCTTTCCATAAATGCAATGTTCACAAAAGTCAAACTCGAGATTACAATCATTTAAGCCCTCAACGAGGTTTTTATTTTTCAGGGTATGGAGACCCTTCTCACCAATGTGGCCATATCTCAAATGCCATAACATAGTCTTTTCAGATGAAAGTTTAACTCCCAAAACATGTGCACTACCATCAGAACTAGTTACAATAGATTTCTTCCCTGCTCATTTAGATGGTGGGGATGAAGTGATTGCAACTCTTTTCTTCAGGTCAGAAGAACTATTGCACTATGAAGTGCATGCCTCTAACTCAAATAGAGTACCTCTCCAAGTACCCTTCACAAGGACCATAGATCCTCTAGTCATCTTGCATCCATCCTTAGAAAAGACAACCTGCACACTTGCATCATTCAACATACTTACAAAAAGTAGGTTTCGTGCAAGGCCTGGAATGTGCATAACTTCAGTGATCCCCTTCACTTGTCCATCAGGGAATCAGATTGAGACTCTACCATGACCAACAATCTTTAGATGAGAGTTGTCACCCAGGTACACTCTTCCACCATCAAAATCTTCATAATTCATGAACCAGTCTCGATCTGAGGTCATGTGGAACGATGCATCAAAATCTATCAACCACACATCATCAGATGCATGGGTGTCCAGGGCTGCGATGAAGGCATCACCATCATCTTGTGACTTGTCAGAATTTGAATCAAGTGCTTTCTTCTTCTTTTACTTCTCCTCTTTGCATTCCTTTTAGAAATGCCCTATTTTACCACAGTTCCAACAAAGAGCCTTGGACTTTCTAGGAGTTTTGGATCTAGCCTTATCACCTTTCTTGTCCTTCTTCTTCCCTTTCTCTTTGGGTCTTCCATGAACTGCAAGAGCCTCTTTGGCTACCTCAAAAGACTTTCTCCACATCTCTTCAAATAACAATGAAGACACCACATCTTCCATCTTGAAAGTGGTAGTGGTGCTTCCGATAGCTATGACAAGATGATCCCACAAATCTAGCAAAGAACAAAGTAGGGTCATGCATCGATCCTCCTCCTCAATTTTCACACCTATAGATGTCAATTGTACAACAATCATGTTAAAAGCATTCATGTGATCTGCAACAGATCCTCCATCTTCCATCTTTAGAGAAAATAACTTCTTTTTTAGGAAAGTTTGTTTACCAAGGACTTGGCCTAATAAACATCACCCAACTTCTTCCAAAGATCTTTCATGCTCTTCTCCTCATGGTCATTCAACATGACAAAGTCAGCTAAACAGAGTCTTATGAGATCCTTATCCTTCCGATCTTTGAGGTCCCAATTAGCTTGTGACATTGTTGTGGGTTTCACACCAGATACAGTTTCCCACAGGTCACGATCAACAAGTAGGTCCTCCAGCGTGAGTTTCCACAACTCAAAATTAGTGCCATTGAATTTCTCAACCTCTAACCTTCCAGATGTGGTTTCCATCTCCTTGCTCCAACAAGATACAAAATACTCTTCACAACACTCCCACTCAACCTAAGATTAGCTCAAAAAATGCCTACCTAGCAACTAGAACCAAAACTAGCCAGGCTCTGATACCAACTGAAAGGAAGCTAGGTGTGCAGAAATCACTTCCTACACTAATCTTATGAGGGGAGGAGAGTGCAAATTCATTTTTATCTTTACTATTACAGCAATGTTAAACCACTAACATAGATATTATGGCAAACAAAGAAAGTGAGATAGAAGAAGAGAGACACAAGATATACGTGGGGAAAACCCTTATCAGGTGAAAAACCCCACACTCTAGAACTTGAACAATGTATTATCAAAATTGAAATGGTTTACAATACACTTCCAATGAAAGCTCTTAGGTGTCTTTAACACTCATATATAGAGACAAATTCACAGCATAACAATACCTGTCAAACCTATAATACATCTCCTCTCAAAAGCACCTATTTATATAATAAATACAAGGCAAAAATGGCTCCACATTGAGATGGGCGTCCAACATGGCCCCATGGCCCAAAACCCATGCCTATGGATACTTGTCCAACACTATAGGATGTTTCTGACACTTGTCAAGTCACCCCATCCCAAGGAAGTCACCTATTTCCAAAATGGGCTATGATAGATGCTCTTACGACTCTTACAGCTGTCAGAGAATCTGTCATAGCTGTCATAACTTACAATAGTAAGAGAATATGTCATACATAGATTAAAAATAGCATATTCTCTTACAACATGTCATAGTCCACCTTGGGACGCCCAAGGATGCCTTTTTCAAAGATGCTTCATTACACATGTCCATACCTATCATAGGATCTTCTATTTCAAACTATTACATGTCATAACTTCGTCATAGGAATCTGTCATGACCGTTTTGGTCAATGAGAAGGTGTTGAATATTCTTTCTCTCTTGTCACATTAGCCCCTTGCTTCCTAAGAATCAAATACTTCTCCTCTACCCTACATGGCAAGATAAAAGACTCATTTACCAAGCTAGGACTAAACATGCATACATCATGTTGAATGTGATCCTTAAGACCACCCAAGAATAAATCATTCAAGTTCTCTTCTATAATTGTATCAACTCTTAAGGATAGATTTTGGAATTTTTGAATATAATCCTTAACTGATCCTGTTTGTTGAAGTTTAGCAAGCTAGCTAAAGAAGTTGTCTATCACGCTATTGTTATATTGTGCTTGGAGTTCTTTTGTAAAAATTGACCATGAGACAGTAAGACCCTTTTTACTCTAATGAGTACAAAGCCAATGATACCAAATGAACTAATCTAGTTCTAGATATAGGGAAGCCATCGTGACCTTTTGTCCATATGGGATTTGATGTACTTAAAAAAAATCTCCATTTGGTTTATCCATGTTAGAGGATCCTTGCCATCGAACTTGTGCATATCCACCTTTGGAAAAAAATTCCTAGATCCCATAGGAGTATTAAAATTTGTTTCAATATTAGCCGACTTGAAGGTTTCACCTTGGTTTCTTGAGAACTCCTTTCTTGGTTGATTCATATAGGTGCTTATCATGCTTCATATATCTGATATATCTCCTCTTAGGTCACACATATCCCTCTTAATTGAGGAAACCTCTTCTTTGAGCTTACTTATTTACTCATTGGGATTACTACCCTCTATTGTTTCCCCATCCTTATCAGAGGATTTCCCCGGTGTGACAACATTCTTTTTGCCTCTTGTTGTAGGCCCCGTCATGATGGAAACCAATATTTTTGAAATAAATCATAGAAATGAAATGGAAATTCTCTAAAAAATTTACTGTAACTTATTAGGGCCAAGATACCCCTTACCTAGAAAAAACTCCAAAAAATTAGCATATATGTCACCTTCAGAGCAATTTTTTTGGAAACCCTAATTTTGCTATAACTTGCTTATTTTTGCTTCACTTTTTCCCATTTTTGTATTGTAGGATTGATGCAGAGTACAGCCCAAAAGAAACATATGGATCCGGTCCAAGACCCTTTGGAGCCCACAAGATAGCAAATTGAAAATATATCGGCAAGACCTTTGAACTGTCTCACCGAAATATACACACTCTTGCCTATTGGCAAGACACTACCCCGTCGGTCAAGCTCCAAACACTTTCACGAACCTGTTTAGTCATTCCGATGAGCGGCTTCTGAAAATACTCCATCGGCAAGATACAACAAAATGTCTCACCGATATGCCCTTATCGGGCTGACAATGGCTATCGGCAACCACCTTTCTCCCTTCTGCCGATGAGGTGACTCATGCCGACATATATTACATCGACCGCACTTCCCTGTCGTCTCCCTGATCAGTGAGAGATTGAACTGTCGGCTGCCATTCAAAATCTTATGCCGATATGCCTCCTCATGCTGACGGGACCTTTGCATCTACACACACCGGAGACCTTCCCCCATCGGTAAGACACCCATTATCGGTGCAACTTCCTTTCTTTCTACCGACGCAATTCTCATACCGATGAACCGTTTGCCTTTTTGTTGAACCAGTGAACCAAATGAACCGATGAACCAGTTCAATCCATTGGTTCAACAGCTAGGTTCAACTTGATGGTTCAATGCCTAGGTTCAATCTAATGGTTCAATGCCGATACCTTCTTTGTCGGCAACACAAATGTCACTCATGCCGATGACTTCTAACACACATTCTTTGACCTTGAACCCGTGAACCATTGAACCAATGAACCAGTTCAATCCTATGGTTCAACAGCGAGGTTCAATGTCGAGGTTCAACCTTCTCCTTCAGCCAGACTCCTTTGTTTGTCACCCTGATCGGTGCGACCTCCTATTGTCAGCCCACAAACAGTTTCTCAGCCCGATGCCTTATGTCATGCTGAAACACCTACACCAACCCCTTTTGGCCAGACTTCTATTGTTGTTTTAACTTGAAGAAATTTCACCGATGCTATGCTTCACCTCGATGGACTTAGTGCATACCGTCGTCGGTGAGACTTACTACCATTAGACCAGCACACTTCCTCTTGGCTGATGCCCTGACTCTCACCGATGGGCCGAATATAGAATACCTACAGAAAGATTACTTCATACAGGTGACGGGTATTCACAACTGGTGTTTTCCCACTATGTAACAGTAAAACATTCAATCAATATACACTGGACATATACACCAATGGAAATTGCAACAACGAGTGACACTGAGAGATTGCTTGAAGTGGTTATGCAATTCTAACCTTCCATACCTAAAATGAATAAACCAAGATGAGGAATTAATCTACAAGTCCATTCCACTGATTTCCCCAAAAATCTGCCAGTGGAATGGATTTATCCAATTAATTCGACCACAAAAGCACAAAACTAAATTATATACAAACCCTACACAAAATAAATTTCTACACAGAGTATCTACACTAGATATCTACACAGTATTTAGAAACTGGAAAGAAAATAAATTGCAGAACTTCTATTCCTTCTTGATGTTTAGAAATTACATTAGACTATTCAGAGACCAGACCCAAAAACTATCCCCGTCCCCTCTACAAAAGGTTTTCCCCTTTTTATCTTTCCCAATTTGAGGGACTGACATTCTCCTCTGTTTTTGGGATTTGATCTTTTCAAAATTATAGGTGGAAACCCTTAATTTATTACAAATGACATCTGTTTTGCATAAGACAGCAAAATTCTTAAAGCTAAGACACCTTGATTAACCTCCGCTTAATCCAAGCTGTCAGAAACTTCATACAGAAAATGCTAACATTACATTATAAATAGGAAATGCTAACATTGGATGTTACATTTGAAGATGCTATAGATAACATGAAATGTTAAATTAAAGTTAGTCTTATTCTCCTTCCTCTTGTGTATATTGGTCCTGTTGAAGGGGTGCACCTGTACCATACTCCCCAGGAGAAGAGATCTCAAGCCCCTTTGAGATTAGTGTTTGGAGGTCTGTACCATGCTTTGAAATCTGGTCAGCAGTCATCCAAACTACCTCTGAATCTGGTTGTCCTTGCCAGGCCACCAAATACTCCAAGTATTCTTTGTTTCTGGTCTTCTTGAGCACTCGTGAGTCTAAGATGTGGTTCAACTTTGGTGGATCATGCTTCAGAATGCCATTAGCTACTACC
Organism: Cunninghamia lanceolata; assembly: GCA_027924645.1. Lineage (NCBI taxonomy): Eukaryota > Viridiplantae > Streptophyta > Pinopsida > Cupressales > Cupressaceae > Cunninghamia > Cunninghamia lanceolata. Next base: position 7,084,915 of record BSBN01001807.1, read on the forward strand.
TGCAATGGTTCCTATTCTACATCTGCATTTGGTTTGTATGGAGTCAAATCACATACATTGAAAATTGGGGACAATCCAAGATCAGGGGGAAGTTGGATCTCATATACATTCTGTCCACATTTCTTTAAAATTTGACATGGTCCAATCTTCCTCTGCATTAGCTTGGTATACTTACCTTTGGGGAGCCTCTCCTTCTTTAGATTTACCCAGACCAAATCTCCAATTTCAAACTGTAAATCTCTTCTCTTCTGGTCAGCATATGTTTTGTACTTCGTTGTAGCCTGTTGGAGTTAGTGCTTGACCTGATCATGTACTTATTTAATAGCTGAAGCAAAAGCTTCACCATCTGCACTAATAGACTCTCCTACAGGTAGATCTCTCAGCTCCAGAATACCCCTGGGATGAATTCCATACACTATCTGAAAAGGTGACTTTCCTGTACTCCTATTGATGGTGTTGTTATAAGAAAATTCTGCTTGTGGGAGGATATTATCCCATTTCTCTCCATGCTGTCTGGTTAAACACCTGAGTAGGTTACCCAATGAACGGTTAACAACTTCAGTCTACCCATCTATTTGAGGATGGTAGGCTGATGAGAAAGACAAATTTGTTCCCAGCTTTTTCCAAAGAGTTCTCCAGAAGTGGCCAATAAACTTCACATCTTTGTCTGATACTATGTTCAATGGTAAACAATGTATTCTCACTATCTCTTTGAAAATCAAATTAGTGACATATGAAGCATCACAAGTGGTTTTACATGGCAAGAAATGTGCCATTTTACTGAATCTGTCTACTACCACAAAAGCACTATCATATCCTTTCTTTGTCCTAGGCAAACCTAGTACAAAACCCATGCTTAAGCTCTCCCATGGCCTAGAAGGAATGGGTAATGGCTGATACAAACCTGCATTTGTGGATCTTCCTTTGGCTTTCTAACATATTACACATGCTTCCACAAATTTTCTCACATCTGACTGTAACTTAGGCCAATAGTAATGCCTTTTTACAAGATCAAGAGTTTTATCAAGACCAAAATGTCCTGATAGAGCCCCACAATGTTTTTCCTAAATAATATTCAGTCTCATAGAACATCTGGGAATACATAGTTGTCCACCTTTGAAAAGTAATCCATCTTGGATTAGAAATTCAGAAAACTCAACATGATATTTGTCTCCAAAAGAAGTACATACCTTATAGACCTCTCCAAAGTCTTCATCATCTACATACATTGTCTTCAACGAATCAATCCCAACACTCTCCAATTGGATCTGATTTATGGTCAGAACTCTCCTACACAAAGCATCTGCTACTTTGTTCTTAACTCCTTTCTTGTGCTTGAGTGTGAAAGTGAAAGTTTGCAAAGTTTCCACCCATTTCATGTGTCTATGGTTCAGTTTCTCTTATTGTTTAAGAAACTGAGGGCATGATTATCTGTGAACACTATGAATTCTTTGGGCATCAAGTAATGCCTCCATTTCTTAAGTGACTAGACTAGAGCATACATCTCCAAATCATAGGATGAGTATCTCCTCTTGGCATCATTTAATTTCTCACTAAAGAATGCAATAGGCCTACCTTCTTGGTTGAGTACTGCTCCAATAGCAATATGACTTGCATCACATTCTACTTGAAAAATCTTGCTGAAATCAGGAAATGCAAGAACTGGTTGTTCTGCCATCTTCTTCTTCAATGTTTCAAAAGAATTATCTACCTCCTTTGTCCATGTAAACTTGCACTTCTATCCTCTCTTTATAGTGTCAAGCATGGGTGCACAGATATGACTAAAGCCCTTTATAAACTTCCTATAAAAGGTTGCTAATCCATGGAAACTTCTAACATCATTCATAGTTTTGGGTGTTGGCCAAGACAATATGGCACTTACCTTTTCTAGATCCATTCTTAGTTTCTTATGTGAGATAACAAATCCTAAGTAGATGATTTCTTCCTGCATAAACAGACACTTTGCTAAATTTATCATTAGCTACTCTTCATGCAACCTTTTGAGAACCAAGTCTATATGGATGAGGTGTTCTTCCCTCAGATTGCTGAAAATCAGGATGTCATCTAGATATACTATGGCAAATTTACCTATGAACTCTCTCAAGACCTCATTCATCAATCTCATAAAGGTACTAGGAGCGTTGGATAAACCAAAAGGCATGACCTTCCACTCATATAACCTCTCATTTGTCTTGAATGTAGTTTTCCACTCATCACCAGGTCTAATCCTAATCTGATGATAACCACTCTTTAAATCTATTTTGGTGAAGCATTTAGCACCTCCTAAACAATCAAGTAAATCTTCTATCCTAGGGATTGGAAACCTATACCTGATTGTTCTCTTGTTGATAGCCCTTGAATCAGTGCAAAGTCTCCAAGTGTCTTCCTTCTTTGGTGCTAGTACAGCTGGTACTGCACATGGGCTTAAACTTTTGCCAATTAGGCCTGTCTTCAACAACTCTTCAATTTGTCTTGCTACCTCTGTATTTTGATCTGGAGTGAGCTTATATGCTGCTTTGTTTGGAAGTGTAGATCCTGAGATCAGATCTATACAATGGCTGATGTCTCTTATAGGTGGTAGGGAACTTGGCATCCCATCAGAACTAATGCCTTTGTACTTGTCCAATAGCTCTTGGATAGTTGGGTCTATGAATTTTTTTCTCTTTTCTCCCTTGACTTCTTTCTGTTGTTCCTTGTTTACCTTTAGGCAAGGGATTAGAGCATATGAATTTGCTCCTTCTCCTCTTATCTCTTTCATGAATTGTCTTCCTTCTACCATCATCACTTTAACCTCTTTTCCTTTTGTCTCCACCTCCGTCTCCATTAATGGTATCAATTCTATTAGCTTACCATTCTTGGTGATGGAATAGGTGTTCCTAACTCCATCATGGTATGCTTTTAAATCATACTGCCATGGTCTTCCAAACAGGAGATGGCAAGCATCCATCTTGGCAATGTCAAACAATAACCTATCCTTGTATGGGCCAATTTGAAATTCTACCCAAGCCTGTTCTTCTACAATTGTTTGTTGTCCTTGGGTAAGCCATGAAATTTTATAAGGGCAAGGATGTGGCAGTCTCCTAAGCTTAAGTTTTTCTACCATCTCAATGGATACAAATTTTTTAGTAGATCTAGAGTCAATCAGAACTTTGCATACCTTTCCTCCTGCCTTGCAAGTAGTTCTGAAGAGAGACTTCCTTTGTGGAGGTTCTTTTCTAGGCACTTTCATGGTGGTCATTGCTCTCCTAATCATCAAAGATTCTCCATTCTCAGGATACCCATAACTGCTAGGAGCATTCACACTTTGAATAGTGCTTGAGCTTGCTACAATCTGACAATCAAATTCTTGGATTAGATTGATCCTCTTTTCTCCTATTGAACTTGTTGCCTTTGCTGGACATCTGTTGGCTATATGGCCTTCTTGGTTGCAATTGTAACATCTGATAGGTCCTCTACCCTAAGATCTTCCTCTAAAAGGTGGTCTTCTACCCCTGAAGTTTCCCCTTGGATTGTAGCTTCCTCCTTGGTTCTGACTGTTATCTCCTTTGCTGGTCTCTTGGTTGGATTCACTTTGGTATCCAAATCCTCTGCCTCTGAAAGGACTTCTTCCTCCTCTCTGCTATCTTCCCCTACCTCTATGATTGTATTCATGCCTTCTCTTTAGTTTTTCTTCCACTTTGAGTACTAACTGATAGCACTTTTGAACTGTATCTGGATTATGCAGATTTAAGTCTTCCTGGATGTTAAGTCTCAATCCATTGAGGTATCTTACTACCTTCGCTTCCTCATCTTCCCTTACCTTTGTTTTTACACACAACTTCATGAATTCTTCTGTGTATGAGCTGACATCTAGCTCCTTCTGCTTCAAATTATGTTTTCTCTTATGTAATTGGATATTGTAATCCAATGGAACATAGGCCTCTTTCACCAATACCATCATTCTCTTCCATGTTGTAACTCTGTTCTTTCCCTCTTTCACCCTGTCATCTTGGATGAAATTCCACCAAGTCAATGTAGCTCCTTTCATTTTGGACTGAGCCATCTTCACTCATTGGTGTTCTGGTATCTCCTCTATCTCAAAGAAATTATTCAAGCAGTCTATCCACTCCATTACTAAATCAGGTTCCATTTTTCCTACAAACATAGGTAGGTCTATTTTCACATCCATGGTCCTTCTTTCCATGGACTTGAGGGCATTGAGTAAGGGTCTCTGGTCTACAGGAACCTGTAGCGCTTCCTGCTCTGGGGTCTCCTCTTCATCCCTATCTTCTCGTTCACCAGAGTTTTCTTCCCCTCTCTCCACTCTTTCCCTCAGCTTCTCTAGTTCTTCCTTCAATTCCTGATTCTGAGCTCTATCAGCTCTACTCTCTGCTATTTGCTTCTTCACCAAGGCTGTCAATTTAGCATTGGTCATTTTTGCTGGAAGAGTGTCTGAGGCTTCTCCTTCCAACATTCTACTTTCTCCTTCTATTACTAAATGGAACAAATAACTTCAGAAATGAAATTTTCACACTAACCTTTCCTAGAGCTTTCTCTAGCTCTGATACTACTTGATGCAGAGTACAGCCTAGAAGAAACGTATGGACCCGGTCCAAGACCCTTTGGAGCCCACAAGACAGTAAATTGAAAATATATCAGCAAGACCTTTGAATTGTCTCACTGAAATATACACACTCTTGCCTATCGGCAAGACACTACCCCGTCGGTCAAGCTCCAAACTCTTTCACCGACCTATTTAGTCATTTCGATGAGCAGCTTCTGAAAATACTCCATCAGCAAGATACAACAAAATGTCTCACTGATATGCCCTTATCGGGCTGACAATGGCTATCGGTAACCACCTTTCTCCCTTCTGCCAATGAGGTGACTCATGCTGACATATATTACATTGGCCGCACTTCCCTATCATCTCCCCGATCGGTGAGAGCATGAACTATTGGCTGCCATTCAAAATCTTACGCCGATATGCCTCCTCACGCCGACGGGACCTTTGCTTCTACACACATCGGAGACCTTCCCCCATCAGCAAGACACCCATTGTCAGTGCAACTTCCTTTCTTTCTACCGACGTAATTCTCATACTGATGAACCGTTTGCCTTTTTGTTGAACCGGTGAACCAAATGAACCGATGAACTAGTTCAATCCATTGGTTCAATGGCTAGGTTCAACCCGATGGTTCAATTCCTAGGTTCAATCTAATGGTTCAATGCCAATACCTTCTTTGTCGGCAACACAAATGTCACTCATGCCGATGACTTCTAACACACATTCTTTGACCTTGAACTCGTGAACCATTGAACCGATGAACTAGTTCAATCCTATGGTTCAACGGCGAGGTTCAATGCCAAGGTTCAACCTTCTCCTTCAGCGAGACTCCTTTGTTTGTCACCTCGATCGGTGCGACCTCCTATTGTCAGCTCATAAATAGTTTCTCAGCCTGATGCCTTATGTCATGCCGAAACACCTACACCAACCCCTTTCGGCCAGACTTCTACTATCGTTTTAACTTGAAGAACTTTCACCGATGCTATGCCTCACCCCAATGGACTTAGTGCATACCGTCATCAATGAGACTTACTACCATCGGAACAGCAAACTTCCTCTTGGCTGATGCCCTGACTCTCGCCAATGGGCCGAATACAGAATACCTACAGAAAGATTACTTCATATAGGTGATGGGTATTCACAACTAGTGTTTTCCCACTATGTAACAGCAAAACATTCAATCAATATACACTAGACATATACACTAATGGAAATTGCAACAACGAGTGACACTGAGAGATTGCTTGAAGTGGTTCTGCAATTCTAACCTTCCATACCTAAAATGAATAAACCAAGATGGGGAATTAATCTACAAGTCCATTCCACTGATTTACCCAAAAATTTGCCAGTGGAATGGATTTATCCAATTAATTCGACCACAAAAGCACAAAACTAAATTATATACAAACCCTACACAAAATGAATTTCTACACAGAGTATCTACACTAGATATCTACACAGTATTCAGAAATTGGAAAGAAAATAAATTGCAGAACTTCTATTCCTTCTTGATGTTCAGAAATTACATTAGACTATTCAGAGACCAGACCTAAAAACTATCCCCGTCCCCTCTACAAAAGGTTTTCCCCTTTTTATCTTTCCCAATGCGAGGGACTAACATTCTCCTCTGTTTCTGGGATTTGATCTTTTCAAAATTATAGGTGGAAACCCTTAATCTATTACAAATGACATCTGTTTTGCATAAGACAGCAAAACTCTTAAAGCTAAGACACCTTGATTAACCTCCCCTTAATCCAAGCTATCAGAAACTTCATACAGAAAATGCTAACATTGGATGTTACATTTGAAGATGCTATAGATAACATGAAATGTTAAATTAAAGTTAGTCTTCTTCTCTTTCCTCTTGTCTATATTGGTCCTGTTGAAGGGGTGCACCTGTACCAAGGATCCTCTATTATGTATTCAAAAACCCAATAAAAATTAGGCTCCAATGCTACAAGATGTGAGAGATATGTAGATCCGAAATAAATTGTGTAGAGATCATAATTCTACAATAATTCACTCAAATCTGCTCCATTTCCTCTAAAATCTAGACTGTAGCTTCTCTAATATGGTCTTCGAAAAGCCTTTAACAATATTATAAAAATTTGCTAAAATATGAAAGTTATGCTCTTCCCAAAATCACCTCCAATATTGAGAAAAAACCTTACCTCTACGGTGCCAAGATCATGCTCTGATACCACTTGTAATGAAATAAGTTGCACAATGGAAGACTATGATATGAAATATTCTACAAATAATTGATAATAACTAAAAATAATAGGCCACTTTGAGGGGGCAACCTCCATATATCTCCAATGAGAACACACTTCACAATATGATCATGAAATAAGACTCACATCCTCCTATATATACCTAATTATGCTTAAGATGAATAGACACACCCCTATATAACACCTAGTCTGACCTATCTAACTAAATAATAATATAATAATGATAACATGACTTAATTAGGAGTTAAGATAGCCACAAGATGGCTATTCATAACCCTATGTATACCAATATTAAGGGCATAGCATATCAACGCACACACTATCAAAAGAAAAAGAAAAAAACAAAAATGGTGTGGGTCCCCAAGAAAAAAGAAAGTAATCCAAATGAGGCATCTACATCCTAATCCACCCCAAAATCCCAAATATTACATTCCCCATAAAAAAATCCCATAATTCCTAAGTCTATTTGGGTTTCTAAGTCCCCAAATTGACAATCCCCATTACTCCCTACACCACATCAAAAATATAAGATTAAAAATACATCACGATGTGTTCAACCATTGGTCATGGTTCCCCTCCACCCCATAGCATTCCCACACACCCCCATTATCCCATCTTATATCTCCTATCCCACATATCTTCCCCATCACACCTCTGTGCTCTATGCTTTCGCATAATCCACATCATAATCCATCATCGTCCATCCATCCATAATCCACATCATAATACATCATCCTCCATCCATCCATAATCCACAATCCATCTCATACAATCATCTACGAACATCCATGCACCCAATGCTATTTCACATAGTCTATGCATGATAACTAGAAACAAACACTAGAGTCCCCTATTCCATCCAAAAGAGCAAAAAGAGAAAAAAGAGCAAAAAAGGAAAAAAAAATCAAAAAATCAATCAAAAAAGAAAAATACTAAGGAGAAAAATCTGTCTAATGGTGAAAACCACCCCTTGTGGCACCTTGGGCAAGTACCATGTGATGAAAACCCCTTGTGGGTGTCATGCGTAATCCACTTTCCCATTCATTTGTTTCCCATACTTGGGGGCAAACTCATTCCCTTCATACACATCCATAATATCATTTTTCATATCTTATCCATTATATATCCTTATCATATCATATTCCTATCTACTATCTTCATATCTATCCTATCATCTCCCATCCATCATATCTTTCATATCTTCCTTCTTATCCTATTTTCTATTAGATCTTGATAAAGATGGGGGAAAAATATCAAAAACATGCTTTGGACACCTCTTGGCATATGCCTCTTTCCAAGCATACTTTTCATTCATCCATCTACTACAAAGTTCATATATCCCCTCCAAGTATTCTCCCATCATACAAATCCTAAGCATCATACCTAGAGTGGGGCATATGATTCCTATGCAACATAGTCTTTGGAGATCATCCTAATCCTCTCCACCTATCCATCATCCTTCCTCTTTCATGTTAGAGCTCTTTTTAATGCAAAGAGCTCACACATGTGTTTGCCAAATGTACACATTTGTCACATGTCTTCACACTCACCCATAAACCATAATTTTTTATTGCACCTCCTCCCAAGGAAATTAATTTTTTATTTCCTCACAAGTCCTAATCAAACCCTTCCCAAGGTGAATTTAAAATTCATAAATAATCTCATACATCCATTTTTGTTGATGGAATCTTATCCCTCCATCTTATCTCTTCATCTCCACCCTTGGATTTGAAATTTCAATATCAACCATTGATCTCAAATCCCATCCAAAATGCCTATAAACACAAGGCTCTCCTAAGCATTTTAGCAAAACTTATCATCCTAATCTTATGCTATCAAAATCTCTTCTCAATCTCATCTTTTTTCAATCTCATCTCTTTTCATCTCATCTTATCATTATCATACCAAAATCTCTATCCACTTAGCCTAAACCCTGATCCAATCTATATTGTGTTTGTCTATCAAGAGCAATCCACATACATACTATCCACTTGGGTATAGCTAGGAGATCTTGTGTGCACTTTTCCTCAGCCTTATCAAGGAGTGAAGGAGATTTCAAGGCTCTTGGAAAGTACAATGCTTATGTTTTAGTTTCCTTTCATGTTTTAGTGTCCTTTGCAATCTTTTTCATCTTCACTACCAATTCAAGTCAGACAAAAGATTTTCGAAACATGTCAAGTACTTGACCTTGACCTACCCTATAACATCCTCCTTAGTTGTCCATGATTCAAGCTATGCATGCCATTCTATCCACCTTCCATCAATCCCTAAAGTTTCCACACAATGGGAGTGAGTCATAATTTATGCCGATCCTTGTCCTTTCCAATATTGCATCTTCTCGGAAGGACATGATAAAAACTTTTGTCCCTTCAACAATGCCAGAAATCTATCTTCATCTTACATCAATCCATCCAACATTGCATCCACTTCCAAATTATCACAAATTACCATTCTTTAGGTCAAGGTTATAGTAAGGGACATGGGATATGGAGTATGACTTACACACCTTTTGTGTGGGCCAACTTCCACTATCTCCTAAAGCATTCAGCAAGACAAAATCTCACATGGTATCTACAATTGTCATCAAATGCAAATCATCACCTACCTTTGAACTCAAACATCTAATGAAAAAAGATGTTCTTGAAGATATATCTTCTTGCCTTTACAAAGAAAAGGAAGATGGAGAAACTCATGTTCTACCCACAGAAAAATATGGAAATGGTCTTTGCATTGTGAAAAACATTATCTATAAAGGACAAGGAGGCCTAGGCCTTCACAACAAGGAATCATCGAGCGCATCCAAGAAATAAGAAATCACTGATATCAAGGTCTAGGTTATGGAAAACTTGATCCTGTATCCTCAGAACTGGATTATATCTTAATTGAGGTCACAAAGGCCTTTCCCATTATCGAGAACACCAATGAAGGGGATTATAAAGACTCTTTCAAGGACTTCATCGAGCACTTCTATGAAACATCCATTTTTACCATATATACCCACTCTAATATGCCATCATCATGCAAGGACCTTCCACTCATATACCCCCAACTCATAGGTTGGGACCAACAAGTGCCCCCTATACTTGATAATGTTCAAAATGATGAGGCCATCACAAAACTCATGGGGGTAAGAGAACACATGCCCCTAAGAGACCATAAAGTAGGATACATCATAGAGCTCAACACATCTGCTTACCTTGAGGAGACCACCAAGTCTCTTAGTCACAAATACATGAAAATGAAAAACACATCCCCTAGTGAAAACCATAATGTGGCACTTTTTGATGACAAAAAAGTAAAAATAAAGGATGTATCCCATGGTGAAAACTTCCCTGAGGTGCTAGAGGATGAGATACTTGACCTCCCTAAGGTACCAACATTATATCAAAAATGATCTCTTGTCCTGGTAGAAGAATCACTAGAAATGAATCTAGGTATAGAGTAGTCACCATGAATTACCTTTAAAGCTACTTTTCTCACCCCAATAGAACAATCAAAATTCTAAGCATTCTTCAAGAAAAGAGGCATAAACTTTTCATGGAAAAATTTCAATATTCTTGGATTGGACCCTTCAATGGTAGTACATCACTTGGCAGTATATCCCAATGCCAAACTAGTCAAGAAGAAGCTCAAGAAAATGCATCCACAGATAGAACTTCTAGTGAAATATGAACTCAAGAGGCTTCTAGATGTCAAATTCATTCGACCATCGATTATCCTGAATGGGTCTCAAACATTGTCCCAGTAGAAAAAGTCATTAGGGGTATATGCATATGTACAAACTTTAGAGACCTAAACAAAGCATGTCCCAATGACAACTTTCCTTTACCAAACATTGACATCATAGTGGACTTAACAACTAGACATGAGATTTTGTCTCCTATAGATGGTTTTTTAGGCTACAATCAAATCAGAATCACTGAAGAAGACCAACATAAGACTACCTTCATTTGTTCATGGGGTACTTGTTGTTGGAGAGTCATGCCCTTTGGCATTAAGAATGCTAGGGCCACATATCAACAGGCTATGACTGTTACTTTCCATGACATGTTCCACAACATCTTGGAGGATTATGTAGATGATCTATTAGGAAAATAAAAAAAAGATATTTGACTATCTTGAAGAATACAAGGTGCACCTAAATCCAAACAATGCATCTTTGGAGTTACTTCTAGAAAACTCTTTGGCTACATCATATCCTGACGAGGCATTGAGGTCAACCCAATAAAAGTGTAAGATCTAGTTGAAATGCCTCCTCCAAGAAACTTGAAGTAGCTTTGTAGCCTCTAAGGAAAATTGCAATCAATAAGACGCTTCATTGTACAACTAGCAGCTAAGTGCCACCCATTCCAACATCTTCTTCTTAAAGATGTGGCATTTACATGGGATACAAAATATCATAGAGCCTTTGATCAACTAAAGAAATATATTATGACACCACCAATGCTCATGCCACCACAACCAGATCAACCCCTATTATTATACATCTTAGCAACATCAATAGCAATATGGGCCGTATTAACACAATATGACAACAATGGAAAAGAAAGAGATATATACTACATCGGTCGCACCTTTTTGGCATATGATCTTAACTATACACAAATTGAATGGGTATATTTAGTAGTCATATTTTCATCTCAGAAATTGCAACATTACATGCTTAATCATAAAACCAAACTCATTGCAAAAATAGACACACTCAAGTAGCTTCTATTAAAAGTAGCTCTTACTAGTTGCATGGCTAAGTGGGTGATGATCTTGAGTGAATTCGACATTGATTATACAGAAAGAAAAATAATCGAAGGACAAATCATAGTAGATCAGTTAGCTAAGGCACCAATTCCAACAGATCATCCACTCCTTTCAAAATTTCTAGATGAATCTATCTTCATAGTTGTACCTATCCCAAACTAGAAAATGTATTTTGATGGATCATACATTCATCGTGGATCAGGAGTAGGGATCTTGTTCATCACTCCCCAAGGAGATTGCATCCCTAAATCCTACAAAATCACATTTCCTTCTACCAATAATGTGGTAGAATATGAAGCACTCATCACAAGACTCCACATGGCTATCCAATGGAGAATTGAGAAACTACTTCTTTATGGTGACCTCAATTGGTGTTCAAACAAGTGAACAATGAATACAAAACTTCTACCCTACAAGAAAATCGTAGATGACTTCAAAGAGTACTTTTATAAAATCCATCTTGAACAAGTGCCTAGATTGAACAACAAAACAAGAGACGCCATGGCTACAATAGGGTCTCTTATTGATATGTCAAAAAATAATAAGTACTGTGAATTCTGCATTGAGGAATTAGCAACTCGAGCATATGATGTTCCACAATCTGAACTAGTTTGTGAAATTGTTGGTCCCTTATTCCCCCTAGCATCAAGATATGTACCTCCATGATAACATTAACCCACATGATCTATCCTCCACCCAACAATGCATATTCATCTTTTGAGCCACCTATTTCACCATCCTCAATGACACCTTATATCAGAAAAGTCTTGATGGTACCCTTTTGAGTTGTCTCAATTTGGGAGAAGACCAAACTATCTTACAAGAGGTACATGAAGGTATCTATGGTGTACACTCTAGTGGACCTACCCTAGCAAAGACAATCTTGAGAACAGGATACTATTAGCCAACACTGGAACAAGATGCTCACTGTGTATGAGGAAAAATTGATTAAACCTAAACTAATAAAACCAAAAACCAATCACATAAAGTGAACCAATCTAAGTAAAAGCTATTATCATCAAATCAAAGCAAAATGAAAGCTCTTACCAAAACCTGTATTGTTCCCTTTTGGAGATGTGTGGATTGCTCAATCAAGTTGCAAAACCATAGCTGCAACAAGCAAGTAGTGTGCTCAAGAGATCAATGTTAAGAGATCGTAAAGTTGCTCAATCGACGTGTTTTGTATGCTCAAAGCTCTGTTAAGTATGCCTGAGAATACGATCGAAGAGAGAGAGAGTTAATGAAGGAGAGGAAGGGGGTTTATATAGGTTTCAATGAAGATCGATCAACGGTCCAGATAATTCAGAAGAATCAATGAAGGAGAACAGTTGAGGAACGTGCAACAAATAAGAAGAAGACATGTGTCTTGCTTTCTTTTGCATGAGAGGAGTTATCAAGAATAGAAGAATGAGTTAAAGCAATTAACAGAATGTAATAATCAGTTAAGTGATTTAAAACAAGAAGAATAGATTTGCATTAGAAAAGAAGATATTTTGCTTTATTAAATATAGAAAGCTTGAGTTATTTTAGAGATAACTCAATTTAGAAGAAAAAGTAATTTAAATAAATAATTGATTTATTTAAATTTAGAGAAGATATTATTGGAAGAAGTAATTAAATAATTAGAATTATTTAATTTAGAAGATTTGAAAGCAAATTAATTAAATAAATTTATTTAATTGTTTGTGCATGATTTTGAAAGAACAATTTTGATTTAATTAAATAATTAAGAATTATTTAATTATAGACAAGAGGGAATTTGTTGAATTAATTAAATAATTGGGTTTATTTAATTAATGTGGATGTGAATTTTGGAAAGAGGATAATGATTAAATTAAATAATTAAAATTATTTAATTATGGAAGAATATAGAGGAATTTAATTTAACTAATTAAATAAAGAGAATTTATTCAATTAATGTCGAATTTTAGGAGTTTTGGAAGAATTTGATGAAATCAATTAAATAATTAGATTATTAAATTAACGTTGTAATGTAGGTGATGCTCCAGCTTAGATGAAATGCAAGTAGTGCTATGACTTGGTCATTTTATGGTGTCTACATTTTGCCCCTCTTTGGTGCAATGCAGCTTGTAGCGTTGCGTCAAAGAAATTAATTGTCGAAGATGTGATACAATTTTGATGCCCCAGTGTAAGTAGTTACCCCAGTGTATGCCCCCTTGAGCGGGAAGATAGGGAAGCAACAGAGGAACAGTGTTAACGCTCGACTAGAAGATGGGGTGACCAGGTAGGAGGAAAAGTAGAAAGGGGTGGCAATAGAAGAAAACATGAGGGAGGGATGCTATAAATAGGTCCCATGGGGACCACAATCCTCATTTGCACCCTAGGAGTTTCTAAATTTAGAGAGGAGAACCTCCAACTAGGTTGAGTGGAAGGAGCAGACAGCGAGGAGAGATGTCGATTCCAACGCACAGGCATCGGCCGGAGCTCATGAGGACATACAGGAGACTAGCAGGAGCTCCAACAGTGGTAAGTGGTCGAAAACCCCATTGTATTTTGTTGTTTAGGGCAGTTTTACGGCTAGTTTTAGGGGGGGCTGAATAGGGAAGCCAAAAGCGCTTTAGAGAGTCGCAATGCGTATGGTAGTTGGTTAGGGCGCTTTTGGTGCACCGCAGTGCGGTTGGTAGGGGGCTGCAGCATGTTTGGCAAAATCACAGCGCTAATGGTTTAGTTATCAGCGCCATAGCGCATTTGGTAGGATGCCGCAATGCTTGTGGCTAGGTAGTGTAGCACTATGGGTAGGGAAGTGGGAAAATCACGTCGCGTCTGGTAGTACAGAACGATGCTTTTGGCAGAATGGTGAGGTGCACTTGGCAGAAAAAGCACAGCGCGTCTGGATAGATAGTATGGAACTGTTGGCAGGGAGGGACAACGCTTTTGGATAGAACAAAGCGCTTTTGGTTAAGTAGAAGAAAAATTAGGGTTTAAGTAATAGGGATGCAAAAAGGGGAAAGGGATGGTTGGGGGTTGCATGGTATAGAGAAGAATAGAAGTAGATAGGAATGTGGGTGATATGGTATAGAAAAACTGACAAGTGGTTTATTTATGGATACAGAGGATTCTGCCACCACCAATGTTACGGGAGCAACACCACCTGATTGCACACGAGGTAGTATAGTTGACATGGGAGGAGGACGCATTCTTGGAGCACGCGGGACTATGGCATGTTCTGCATTTGACACACATTAGGGAAAATCTCACCCTAGTGACAGCAGTTGTGGAGCGATACCACAGCGAGATCTCGTCCTTTCACTTTCCGACGGGGGAGGCGACAGTGACACTGGAGGACATGTACCGTGTTGGTGCCTGAATTGACTGTCAATTTTTGAGCAATTTTCATGCAGGCACCATCCCAAAATATCCAAAAAGTTCTAAGTTTGGGCACCCCTTTAGTGTTTTTTAGCATCTGCATCTCAGTTCTTGAGAAAGGGGCCATCATGTTTTCTCCATCGGCATGTGTTTGTTTTTGTGTCTTCAAACTTCCGGTTTGAACTTGAACCCTTTGCTCAACAGTTCAAGGTTCAATAGTTCGATGCTTCGAGTTTCTTGGCTGTCGGTCAAGTGTTTTGTCGATGGGAGTATTTTTTATGTTTGAACCTCGGTGTCGAACTTCTCGGTTGAACCTCTCTTTTGAACCATTGGGTTGAACCGGTTCAAGGTTCAATGGTTCAAAGCTTTAGTCTTCTTGTTCATCGGCGTAACATGTACGATCGGCAGAGGACTTCTAGGTTGTGCCGACGATGGGAGGTTTTGCCGATGGGAAGTCGTCGGTGTGTGTCTGGCCAATGGAGGAATAGAGTGTAGCTTGTTGCTGCATCAGCGAGACTATTGTGATCGGCTGGGGAGATTTTGGTTGCTCCGATGGTGTAAGTCACACCGACAGAGGTGGTAATTGGTATGACAGTGTGTGTCGGCACGAGATTTTTCGACTGGGCCGATGGTGGCCATTTTGCCGAAGGGGATATGTTTTGTTCAGCCATCGGAGTGATTTGCACTATCGGATGGATGGTGGAGAGCTAACTTGACGGTTCACCTCTGGCTGATGGAGGGTTAGTGGTTTGTAAGGCTGGCCATCGGGGTGACTTATAATATCGGCCAGGGAATTTCTTGTTGTTTCGAGGGATGGTGGTCTTGCTGAAGACCTTGGATATTGTGTTCATTGGCGTAACATGTGCGATCAGCGGATGATTTTTAGGTTGGGCTGACAGTTAGGGGTTTTGCCGATGAAGAGTCATCGACGTATGTCTTGCCGATGACCTGGACTTGAATAGGCATCGGCATAACATGTGCGATCGGTGGGGAAGCTTTTGGGTTGGCCGATAGACTATCTCTAGCCGATACGGGGGAACGTGATGGTGCGGTCGGCGAGACTTTTGATGTCGGGGTGAGTTTTTTGGAGTGAGCCGATGGCTTGGGTTTGGCCGATGGGCTTAGAGAAGGAGCGTAGTCGAGCGTGGCAAAAGCGCTTGACACCTATTATGCAAGTGACTATGCTTTTAAACTACTAAGGTGGTCTTCTCACTATGCATGTGGGATTAATTTCCCTACATTTTTGAAACTGCAATAAAACGAGTTTTGGGGGGAGATTCTTGTTTGAATGCTGCGACAGTTCCCAAGTAGGCCATGGGTGGTTGAGACATCAATGGTGATTGTAGCAGGGGTATGGGCAATGGTACACATGATCAGGTTGCCTAATTTTTGGATGAAGACTTCCAGATGGCAGCACAGGGCTCGAGGCCACCCTTGTCTACTTTATGTCTGATGCAACAATAACTTCTGAGCGCCATTCCTTCTGAGGACTGTATCTGGCAGTTTTTTGTCAAACCATGTAATCAATTGCTATGGGTACACTTTCTGGCTGATATAGGCAGACTGTGTTACCATTTTTGTTGTTGTTGAAAACTGGACATTTTAGCTCTGTAATAAGATACAACTCGTTTTGGTTGCTCTGTATAGGAGGTCTTGTGAGTTTATGTATCACTTGTTGTATGTCTCATGCATGAATCTACTGATTTCATGATTGGTTTTATATGAGTAATGCTATATTTGCATGTGTTATGTTAATTCTGTCTCCAGTATTGCATGTCTTCTTCTTCTGAATCTAGATATCTAAGGGGTGTCTGGTATTCTAGAATATAGAATTCCTATATTGAATGCTTGATCTTTCAACTTTTGCTCAAGGGGTAGATTAAAGTGTTTTCAGATTAAGTATTGGGAAGGGTATACTGCAATAGGGATGCCATAAGTAGAGATAACTTAACACTCTGTATTGGGAGATATCTGTAAGGCAGATATCATATGTGTCCCTCTGAAATCCAGTTTTAGTTGTTCATGCTGATCATTCACAGGTGTATGTCTACTAACTCCAAGCCCTGGATAGGCACCAATCTAGCTATGTGTTGAGGTTATACACCAAGTCCAGGTTTGCATCCAAACATCAAATCAACTCATTTCATATCTTCCAACTGTTAGTTGTAGGAGTAGGATTAGGAACCCCTTGCATGCTCTCATACCCAACCAGACATATATGTCCAAGAATGTTGCCCACCTTGTGATCTATCATGCAGATCTTGGTCCATACATGAGAGTATTTTGCCTGTTGTTGTCAAGTTAGATCTTTCTATCTTTGATCTAGTCAAGGTTACATCTTGAGTTATAGGGATTCCCCCTTGGTGTGGCAGAACTAGAAGTGAAGGGGAGGTAGCTCACGTAACCTCCTGTATTAGTTGGCTGAATCTACTTGTGCATTAGAAGTGGTAAACCCTAATGCTGATTCAGAAGAAAAAACCAACAAAATGGTGACTCTGCTAGGGATGAACAGATGAAGTGATATCTTACAGCCTCTAGTGAAGGTTTGCCTGGCTCTGCTGGTGGTATGAACTCAAAAAATATGTGTTGAGCTTTCAGATGCTATAAATTTTCTCCTCTCTGGAGAGGTGGCGACTCTGCAAAAGATTCAAGTGCACATGAAAAGTTGATGTGTGTTGTGACAGAAAATGTGCTTTTCAGACTTCAGCATTTGTATGAGAAAATTTACCCTATTTCTTCCCACTTATATTTATTGTTCTACTGCATAAGTTAGATGCCAAGGGAGGCTATAGGTCTTAGGAATGCAAAGGATGTCTGAAAGTAGAAATTTTATGAATCCAAATATGTATTATCCCATACTCAGTCAAGAAGGGGATGATATGTTGACAAAAAGAATAGAAGAGATAAAAAATAGGTTGATATTCTTAGAGGCTAGGCAGGCCCAATTAAATCATGATAACCTTGTTGTGTTTGCCAGTTAGAAAGCTAAACCTCCTGTCAGCCCTTTTGATCCTTTGTATGACCAACTGGATTTGTCATGGGTTGATTATAAAGTAGAAAATATGCCTGCTAGGATATATTGTTAGATGCCTAGATTTAGTGGTCACAATGTGTGTGATGGGAATGCACATATCCAAAAATTTCATGAGTTCATGGGAAAACATTCATTTAGAGATGAGGATGTGTGGATGAGGTTTTTTGTTAGGTCCCTTGATGCAAAAGCAAAAGATTGGTATTTGAGCTTTCCAAAGAGATTCTTTGCCTGTTGGGATGAGCTTACTGACTATTTCAAAAAGGAATTTCCAAAAGAACCTGCTAATCTAGTTGCAGAATTGATGAAAATCAGAAAACAAGATAAAGAGCTATGTATTGATTTCAGTCATAGGTTTGAAGTAGCCCTTTCACAGATCCCAGAAGTCTTCAGACCTGACACTTTAGCCTATGTTGGCATATTCTTTGAGGAGGGTTCTAGTGTAGTACTGAGGGATTTCAAGGTAACAAGTATGCAGATGGCATACAAGTTCGTAGAAAATATAGAAAAAATCAGAAGTGAGCACCTGCTGAAATCCCTATCTCCAGGCCTTGGTGTGAGAAATGATTGTGAAGCTGTGAATGATCAAATGATTATGGCATCATGTGAAAATGAAAAAGTAGATGTTGAGGACGCCAGTGAAAGGACTAATGAGGACTTCCATTGCAATGTTGAGGCATCTGACCATGAAAACAACAACGAGGTTGTGGACAGCAATGAGCAACTTTTGGAATGGACTTGTGGGGATAATTGTGACTATTGTACTCAAGACAGAGAAGATATAAGCAAACAGAGAAACAGTCCCATGTGTGACCCATTGCCTTCCTTTCAAACACATGGAGATCATGAAGAGCAGTCAGAGATTAAAATAAGTGCTAGTGCAGAGCATGGTTTTTTTTATTTGGTGACTGTTATGCTTATGACACACAGGCTAATACTCCTCCATAGAGTGAATCCATTGGTGATGAAAATGCTTGCTCTGCTGCCCATGAACAAATGGCATATTATGATCAAGCTAATGTACCTGGATCACCCATCTTTGACACATATGGTGATGAGGATCTATTTGAGTATGGTGAGGATCTAGACATTGTTTTTGGTTTGGATTCTGTTTCTCATCCTGATGAAAGAGGAACCAACATACATCAGGTAGGTGACTATAAAAATGTGCCTGATTTAAAAGAGGTGCCAGAGCCTGATCTTTTCTAGTTTGATGTTGCTATTGGTTGTGTGCATGATGTGCACAATTGTGAATTTGAAAGCTTTTCTTTTGATGTGCCAGCAAATGAAGAGAGCCCTATTTTTCCTAGTTGCATGGTGGACTTTGATTGTTTTCAGTTTTCAGTCTAGTTAGGAAATCATTTTGCAATGTATAGTGATGATAACCTATGTTCTATGCCATATGAGTATGCATTGCCCGATACATTCTGCACCCACATGTCACATGATGCTGAAGGTTGTCTACATAGGGGTGACAATGACAAGCCAAATCAGAGGATTGAATATGCAGATGACAAGGTTTGTTTGTGGGTCGATCTTTGTAGTATCTCCAACCTTGACCCAGTGCATGCAGATGAAAACAAGATATTTGACAAAGGGAGATACATGTTTTTCTTTTCTTGGTGGCCTTAGGCCATCAAGAGTGTTTGGTGATGCAGATCATTATATTTTCATGACTCTGTGCCCAATGGATAGGGGACTGGTCTGCATCCCAGAGTTCTGTGGTTCTTGCCATGCCTGCAAGAGGCATGCATCCTCAGACAGAGCCACTATTGGTGCCTGAATTGACTATCAATTTTTGAGCAATTTTCATGTAGGCACCATCCCAAAATATCCAAAAAGTTCTAAGTTTTGGCACCCCTTCAGTGTTTTTCAGCATCTGCATCTCAGTTCTTGAGGAAGGGGCCATCATGTTTTCTCCATCGGCATGTGTTTGTTTTTGTGTCTTCAAACTTAACTTGAACCCTTTTCTCAATGGTTCAAGGTTCAATAGTTTGATGCTTCGAGTTTCTTGGCCGTCGGTCAAGTGTTTTGCCGATGGGAGTATTTTTTATGTTTGAACCTCAGCGTCGAACTTCTCGATTGAACCTCTCTTTTGAACCATCGGGTTGAACCGGTTCAAGGTTCAATGGTTCAAAGCTTTAGTCTTCTTGTTCATCGGCGTAACATGTGCGATCGGCGGAGGACTTCTAGGTTGTGCTGACAACGGGAGGTTTGGCCGATGGGAAGTCGTCGGTGTGTGTCTGGCCAATGGAGGAACAGAGTGTAGCTTGTTGGCGCATCGGTGAGACTATTGTGATCAGCTGGGGAGATTTTGGTTGCTCCGACAGTGTAAGTCACACCGACGGAGGTGGTAATCAGTATGACAGTGTGTGTCGGTAGGAGGATTTTTGGCTGGGCCGATGGTGGCCATTTTGCCAAAGGGGATATGTTTTGTTCGACCATCAGAGTGATTTGCACTATCGGATGGATGGTGGAGAGCTAACCCAACGATTCACCTCTGGCTGATGGAGGGTTAGCAATTTGTAAGGCTGGCCATCGGGGTGACTTATACTATCAGCCAGGGAATTTCTTATTGTTTTAAGGGATGGTGGTCTCGTCAAAGACCTTGGATGTTGTGTTCATCGACATAACATGTGCAATTAGCGGATGATTTCTAGGTTGGGCCAACAGTTAGGGGTTTTACCGATGAAGATTCATCGACGTAACATGTGCGATCAGCGGGGAAGCTTTTGGGTTGGCCGATAGACTATCTCTAGCTGATACAGGGGAATGTGATGCTGCGGTCGGTGAGACTTTTGATGTCGGGGTGAGTTTTTTGGAGTGAGATGATGGCTTGGGTTTGGCCTATGGGCTTTAGAGAAGGAGTGTGTGTCGAGCATGGCAAAAGCACTCGACACCTATTATGCAAGTGACTATACTTTTAAACTACTAAGGTGGTCTTCTCACTATGCATGTGGGATTAATTTCCCTACATTTTTGAAACTGCGATAAAATGCGTTTTGGCAGGAGATTCTTGTTTGAATGCTGCGACGGTTCCCAAGTAGGCCGCATGTGGTTGAGCCATCAATGGTGATTGTAGCAGGGGTATGGGTGATGGTACACATGATTAGGTTGCCTAATTTCTGGATGAAGACTTCCAGATGGCAGCACAGGGCTCGAGGCCACCCTTGTCTACTTTCTGTCTAATGCAGCAATAACTTCTGAGTGCCATTCCTTCTGAGGATTGTATCTGGTGGTTTTTTGTCAAACCATGTAATTAATTGCTATGGGTACACTTTCTGGTCGATATAGGTAGACTGTGTTACCATTTTTGTTATTTTTGAAAACTAGACATTTTGGCTTTGTAATAAGATACAACTTGTTTTGGTTGCTCTGTACAGGAGGTCTTGTGAGTTTATGTATCACTTGTTGTATGGCTCATGCATGAATCTACTGATTTCATGATTGGTTTTATATGAGTAATGCTATATTTGCATGTGTTATGTTAATTCTGTCTCCAGTATTGCATGTGTTCTTCTTCTGAATCTAGATATCTAAGGGGTGTCTAGTATTCTAGAATATAGAATTCCTATATTGAATGCTTGATCTTTCAACTTCTGCTCAAGGGGTAGATTAAAGTGTTTTCAGATTAAGTATTGGGAAGGGTATACTGCAATAGGATGCCATAAGTAGAGTTAATTTAACACTCTGTATTGGGAGATATCTGTAAGGCAGATATCATGTGTCCCCCTGAAATCTAGTTTTAGTTGTTCATGCTGATCATTCACAAGTGTATGTCTACTAACTCCAAGCCCTAGATAGGCACCAATTTAGCTCTATGTTGAGGTTATACACCAGGTCCAGGTTTGCATCCAAACATCAAATCAACTCATTTCATATCTTCCACCTATTAGTTGTAGGAGTGGGATTAGGAACCCCCTGCATGCTCTCATACCCAACTAGACATATATGTCCAAGAATGTTGCCCACCTTGTGATCTATCATGCAGATCTTGGTCCATACATGAGAGTATTCTGCCTGTTGTTGTCAAGTTAGATCTTTCTTTGAGCTAGTCAAGGTTACATCTTGAGTTATAGGGATCCCCCCTTGGTGCGGCAGAACTAGAAGTGAAGGGGAGGCAGCTCACGCAACCTCCTGTATTAGTTGGTTGAATCTACCTATGCATTAGAAGTAGCAAACCCTAATGCTGATTCAGAAGAAAAAACCAACATACCAGATCCTGCGGATTCGGATTGATGGCGATATAGTAGATTTTGACTCGGTACGGGGTGAGGCAGGCTTGGTGGAGGTCTTCTGCATAGATGACCTTTGGATAGATGACAGGGAGATTTGATGGGCAGACATCCTAAGACTCTGCGACAGGATCAGATGGATAGTGGCATCATTGATTGGCAGCTTCCTGTGTCCTGACAGGAGATCCAGAGGATTATCAGTTGGCTAGGGCACAGTGCTATCAGGGATGTTCACACATGGTAGACAGTATGCGTGGGGCCCCTGTGTGCTAGGACAGTTGTATCATGACATGCACCATTGTGTGTATAGGAGAGGCAGGAGCCTCTTAGCAGGGGTGACCTTATTACAGGTATGGGCGTGGGAGCATATTCCAGTGATCCGACCCATGGCATAGTGGCAGCGGGGGAGGGGAGAGCCTTATGCATTCCTTTACGAGGGAGAGAGACGCAGAGGTGCAGCTACGATTGATAGCAGAGGCCACACTCTTTAGGGTGAGGCGGGAGAGAGACGAGGCACGCCGTGCACTAGGTGCAGATCAGAGGACCCTATACAGCGAGCTCGTCCGAGTGCAGGGTGAGCTAGTATCAGTTGGCTGGGGGGTAGAGTATTACAAGGGATTGTATTTAGGTGCAGTGCCAGAAGCCCAGTAGGCACCGAGTTACAGAGAGAGGAGTAGGTCAGGGGCATCTGGATCCCGGCGGATAGGGTAGTCAGTGTCTTCTGTGAGAGGACCCTTTTTACCACTAGGGGGAGGAGGAGGACTAGCAGGGGGACCTCCACCAAGCACAGGGGGAGGACAAGGGCCACAGCAGGAGGGCAGCTCTACCCACTAGGGCCTGCATATGTATATTGTATCATATTTGTACCATAGTTGTATTACGATGGACATTTGTACATTGTACCACTTGTATCATTTTGGACAGATGCCTACATGCATCTTGATGTATATTTTGCAGGCTCTTGATAGCCCTAATGTACTATATCGATGTATTTTTGGATGTATACATACGGATTATTGATGTAGACACAAACATTTTGTATTATGATGACCTTTACATGATATATATGATGATCAATTCAGCCCACTACTTGTTCTTACTTTTTACGTATGCATTCTTTGATGTCATGGATGTGATGATATGTATGTATGATTATGGATTCATGTGATGACATATGCTGCTGATATGATGCTTATAGATGTATGATGATAGAGGTATATGATGATATAGATGTGATGACTAGTGATATCTGACATGTGGGTTTTGTAGATACGCACCAGGGAGGAGAAAAGGAGGAGATGGGAGATAGAGACTGTTGATCTATTATTGCAAGGAAAATGATATAAAGGTTGTGGGAAATGGATGAATGAGATTGTTTAGAATGGTTTCACATTTGTATATAAAGAGCAATCCTTATTTTGATATAGCATGTGGATAGTTAGCCACCTAGGTATAAAAGACCAAGGTGCAGTAATATCCGAGTGCATGGATGTTGACTCTGCAAGCAAGCGGTTTGAACTTAGATCCTTTAGACATAATATAACCTTGTAGGTATATGTGAATGAGCCATAGTCTTGAACATAGAATAAACTTCAATACATGTAAATGCAAGAAGAGTACTAATATATAAGATGCGAGGTCGTAACACACACAAGATGAATATAATGCTAAGAAAGATACTAAAGATCATTCCTCAAACACGGCACACAAAAAAGGAATGACTATGCCCCCAATCCGTACTGCATCGCAACATACCAAGATTATAGATAAATCCAGGTAACCTTGAATAGGTAATGGAAAAGGAGCAAAAGATAAACCAAAAAGCAAATTGACTGACTTACAAAATAAACATACAGCCAACATATTCTCTTGCCAAAGAGGTTGCTCAGGATAGATTGGATAGGAAAAATAACAGCCTTATCGTAGGAACTCTGTGTCCGTTAAAGGGTGCTATCTACCTAAAAAGACAATGTCCCACTGCAGGAAATGCCTCATGTCGTAGGAGATGCGTGTGTTGGTCTCGACAATGGAACACTCCGCAGAAGACAAGCCTGTTGATCTAGGGCTTGGGTTAAGTGATACTTAGCTGATGTTGGCAATCAGAATAGTTAGGACGGTAGTTAACTCTGGAAGAAAGCCACCTTGCTTTAGGTTGGTTAAGGACTTTTTACTTTGAAAGGATGCACTAGTTTGCTGCTTGAGTTAGTCGAGTTGAGGAGAAATGGATTGTGATAAATGGAAGGCCAGAAAGGTGACAATGCTAATGGATTGAGAAGGGCAGAGAATGATGGATCGTGTGTACCTGAGTACTGGATACATCCTTCGTATTCTAGATTGCCTACATACCCTTTATCCATGGGATCAAGGCACACAATGAGGGAAGGTGAACGTGATAAATATGTAGTTCTAGATAGAGTGATGAAATGGATCGAGGTGGAAAGGAGGGGATCTTATGTACCTGAGTACTGGAAACTTCCTTCGTATTCCCGACTACCTACATACCCATATCCATGGGATCAAGGTACCTTAAGATTGAGAAGAAATGATATGTAGTTCTGGTTGATGTGATGATGTGGGAGAAGTGTTGAGAAGATACCAACCTTACTGTAGGAGCGATGTGTCTGTTAAAGGGTGCTATCTATAGAAAGGAGAAAGATGGAAGAGCGTGCTGTGAACCACGAACAAGGAACCTCCCCTAGACCTAAGTTAAGGAAAGAGTTGCCCCCATTCTAGTAGAGGAATTTGTGTGGATGACTGTTGAAGAAGACACAGAAAGCTTTGACCTAGGACAAGACAGTGTTAACTGTAGACACATATCAAGATGTGGGATGACGATGAGGGACATTGACAAATTTCCAAGCTATACTAGATAGGGAGATGGAAATGCAAACAAAGTCAATGGTTTTATTATGGCTGGATGGAAAGGCATGCATTGTGCACTGGACATGGAGTGAATAGGACTCGTCAGAAGATGGATGCTAACTCCACTTATAGTGCTTATTTGCCAGGTTTTCACTATGGTACTTATCCAAGGTGCCTGTTTGCCAGGTTTTCACCAGAGGACGAATTTTTTTGGAATTTTTTTTTTTTTGGAATACTCTAAGGATCAGGCATAGAACTTCTTAAGATGGACACTGTTAAGTGGCTCATCTAGAGAAATGCCATCAGGTGTAGCTAAAGTATAAGCTAGTGATCCATATGCTACTGTGACAATGAAGGGACCTAACCAGTTAGGCTCAAACTTACCTTTTTTCTCTCGATCTGCTTGATTTCTCTGATTTTCTTTTAGTACAAGATCACCAACTTGAAACTGTCCTCTTTGATCTTTTTTGTTGTAATTACGCCAGAGGCGGTTTTGATAGACATGGAGATGATTAAGTGTGGCAAGGCGCCTCTCATCTAGTAGTTCAAGCTTAGCTAATCTGGAAGTGCGATACTCATCTCTGTTGATCAAGTCCTGCATGGATACTTTGAGGGATGGGATCTTGACCTCTATAGGTAGGATGGCTTCAGAGCCAAAGACCAAGGCATATGGTGTGGCACCAGTGGGTGTTCTGCTACTAGTGTGGTAGGCCCATAGGGTGGGATTGAGTTGCAAGTGCCAATCACGACCAGCTTCATTGACCATTTTCTTGAGGATTTTGAGAATAGTTTTATTGGAAGCCTCAGCTTGGCCGTTACTCTGCGGATAGTAGGGAGTTGAAAAGTGATGTCAGATATTGTATTGTGTGCACAAGGCACGGACATCTTGGTTCTTGAATGGTCTCCCATTATTAGTGACAATGGCTTGGGGGATACCATATTAGCATATGAGGTAGTTTAGGATAAACTTGGCTATTTGCTTGCCAGTGATATAGGTCATAGGAATGGCTTCCACCCACTTTGTGAAATACTCAGTGGCAGTAATAATAAACTTGTGGCCATTGGAGGAGGAAGGGTGGATTTGTCCTATGAGGTTGAGACCCCATTGAGAAAAAGGCCATGGAGTTGTCAGGGGTTGTAATTCATGAGCTGGCACGTGAATCAAATCTCTATGTTGTTGGCATTGTAGACACTTCTTAGCAAACTGTGTAGCATCTTGCTCTATTGTAGGCCAATAATAACCTGTTTTGAGTATCTTCTTTGCAAGATTAGGACCGATAGAATGTGTGCCATAGACACCTTCGTGTATGTCTCATAAGGTAGCTTCAGCTTCTTCCGCATTAAGACATCATAAGAGGATACCATCGAGACTTCGATGATATAGTGTATCAGCCAGAATGATGTAACGGGAGGATCGATGGATAAAGGTTTTGCGTTGGGTGGATGATAGGTTAGGGGGAAAGGTTTTGTTCTTGAGGTATTCATAGATATTTTCATACCATGGGGAATTGGGACAACAAGTTTGCAGATGATCTCAGTAATTGGAACGTCGACGGCTGGTATCAACAATTGCTCGATCAAGAATTTGAATTTCTGTGTATTAGCAGGCATGTCAATTAGTGACCCTACAGAAGCCATAGAATCTGTAGCTTTGTTATGCTCTCTTGGAATTTGCTCAAATGTGATGCAAGAAAAGTGTGGTTTGTAGGCATCGACTAGTTGCTTGTAGGGGACCAACGTTTCATCCTTTGTTTGGTACTCATCCGTGACTTAGCGAATGATTAGCTGTGAGTCTCCATATACTTGTAATTCTATGATGTCCCATTGAACTGCTATATTGAGACCTATAAGGAGTGCTTCATACTCGGCTATATTGTTGGTGCAAGGGAATGCAAGCTGATATGATTTTGGAATATAGTCATTTTGAGGTGTGACAAACAAGATGTCGGGCCCTGATCCATGCTGTGTGTAGGAACCATCAAAGTATAACTTCCACATTATTAAGTTGGAAAGAGTGAATAGATTCTCATCTAGAAAGTCTGCTACCATAGGATATGTATCTTTCATAAGTGCTTCTACTAGTTGATCAGTGAGGGCTTGTCCTTTGATTGCTGTATGATCTGTGTACTCAATGTCGAACTCACTAAGGATCATGACCCATTTAGCTAGTTTGCCTGTGAGAGCTACTTTTGCTAGTAGATACTTCAAGGGATCAATCTTGGCTATCAGATTTGTGTGTTGGTTTAGCATGTAATGCCACAACTTTTGGGAGGCGAACACTACTGCTAAACAAGCCCTTTCCATTGGTGAATAATTGAGCTCATATCCCACCAAGGTTCTACTAATATAACAAATTGTATGCTCCTTTCCTGATTCATCATTTTGTGCTAGCAGGGCCCCTAGGGCCGAGTTTGTAGTAGAGATATATAATATCAAAGGTTTGTCAGCAACTGGTGGAACCAATATAGGAGGTGTAGCTAGATACTCTTTAAGTTGATCAAACGTTGCTTAACACTTGTCATCCCATCGAAATGAGACATCCTTTCGGAGCAAGTGTTGAAAGGGTTTACATTTATTTGCTAGTTGTGATATGAAACGCTGAATGGACTGCAATCTTCCTTGAAGGCTCCTTAGTTCTTTAAGGTTCTTGGGTGGAGGCATCTCCACTATAGCCTTTACTTTCGTTGGATTGACTTCAATGCCTCTACGAGATACAATGTATCCCAATAGCTTCCCTAATGTTACACTGAATACACACTTCTTTGGATTGAGTCTTACTTGGTATTTTTCAAGTCTGTCGAAGATCTATCCTAGAACCTATATATGTTCTGCCCTAGAAGATTTTGCCAGTATATCATCCACATAGTCCTCCATGATGTGATGAAAGAGATCATGGAAGATCACTGTCATTGCTCTCTGATAGGTTGCTCTTGCATTCTTCAGACCAAACGGCATGATGCACCAACAATAGTTGCCCCAAGGACAAGTAAAGGTTGTTGTATGTTGATCTTCCTCTGCTATCCTTATCTGATTGTAGCCAGAGAATCCATCCATGAGAGAGAGCATCTCGTGACCTGCTGTCAAGTCCACTATAATGTCAATGTTCGGTAGTGGAAAGTCATCTTTAGGACATGCTTTGTTCAGATCTCTAAAATCATTACACATGCAGATGCACCCATTGGGTTTAGACACAGGTACGATGTTTGAGACCCAATCTAAATAGTCAATGGGTCGTATGAACTTTGCATCTAACAGCTTTTGTAATTCCACCTTTACCAAGAGAGCTATCTGTGGGTGCATCTTTCTTAGCTTTTGCTTAACTGGTTTCACCTTGGGATCAACTGTGAGATAATGAACTACTAGCTTAGGGTCTAGCCCTGGCATATCCACATAGGTCCATGCAAAGTTAACAGTTTGTTGCAAGAAGAAGGTGTTAAGATTCTTGTGCTCTGTTTCAGATAATAATGCTGCTAGGAATATGGTCTTTGGATTTTGCTCTGTGCCAAAGTTTATCTCTGTAGAATCTTCCACTAGGAGAGCTGATTTCTCTTGATACTTAGATGGTAGGGGAAGGTCAAATCCTCCATCCTCAGGTGCCACAGTTGGGTTTTCACCTTTGGATACGTCCTTTGTTTTTACTATTTTGTGATCAGGAGGTGCCACAATGTGGTTTTCACCTAAAGATCTTTCTTTATTTTCACTTTTGTGACTGGAGGATTTGGCATTCTCACCAAAATAAGTCATTGGCTCTAGTTCCATTACAAAACCTGCTTTATGATCCCCAAGAGGGATACCTTCCCGAAGTCCCATGAACTCAGCCAAAGCTTCATCATTCTAAAATACATCTATAACGGGGGACCCTTGTTGGTCCCAATCAATCAGTTCAGGGTAGACAAGTGTGACATTCTGGGTGTTGGTGGTAGAAGTTAAGGATATGGAGGATAGCGTAAAAATGGAGGATTCTGTGAATAGGTTGGTGATATGGAGGGACGAGTCATCGATGATATCCTCTGTAGACGTCAAATCGGTGGGAAAAGTGTTAGCTACCTCGTCAAGGATATACTCGATGTCTAAGGCTTGTGGTACCTTCTTACCAAATCCTAATCCCTTCTTGTCTAGCTTCTTTGTTACAACAATGGGTTCCATAGTTCCTTGATTCTATTTCCCATGGCCACCTTTGCCTTTATAGCCCATGTTTTTTACTATCCTTAAGCCATTGCCATATTGCTTGACTGGTATTGTGACTGGTTCTTTCTCCTTATAGAGCCAAGAAGAAATGTCCTCAATAGTTTCCTCTTCTAATAATCGTCCATGTTGGAATTGGGTTAGGAATGTTGGGGGAGGAATAGCTACTTTTTTAGTTACTTTGGCAATGGGTGGTTGGCCGTAAGATTTAGGGGATAGAGGCATCTGCCCTACACAACAAGATTTTGAGATATCATAAGTGCCAAAGCCAATATCCCAGATGTGAGCTGTGATTTTGGGGAGGGGTGTAGGTTCACTTGTAGAGACTTGCATCAGAGTTTCAAGATTAACATATAGTGGGGATTCAAGGGCTTTGTCATTTTTTGGCACTTGGTTGCAATTCTTATAGCTTCCTTGCAAGACACGACAGAATTCGAAATGATTGGGATCTCCTGGGATAGTAATCTCCATACCATTGAATGGGAACTTTAGCGACTCATGGTACGTGGAGGGAATAGCTTTCATTGCATGGATCCATGGGTGGCCTAGGATAATGTTGTAAGGCAGCTCAATATCAAGAACTTGACACCTAGTTCCAAGCATGACAGGGCCGAGTTGTATAGGCAAGTGGATAACACCTTCTAAACAGCATTCTGCATCATCATACCCCTTGATTGTAATACTATGATTAGTGTTGACATGATCCTTAGAGTATCCCAATTGCTTTAGTAATTTTAAAGAACAGATGTTGAGACCAGCACCACCATCTATGAGTATATGTTTGATTTTGTGCTTATGGATGAGAACCTCAATATGAAGGGCATCATTGTGACAAGGATCATGGGATGGGAGGTCTTTCTTAGAGAAGGCCACATTGTAGGGTGAAGCAATGTTACCCACTATAGCTTGGAAATCTACAACTACTATGTTGTTGGGAACTGAAGACTCTTGGAGGGCATTTTCTAGCACTACTCTATGTGCAGGTGATGACCGTAGAAGGTCCAAAATAGAGATCTGTGCTGGAGTTTTCCCTAAATGTTCGACAAGATTATAATTAGATTGAACCAGAAGCCTAGGTGTAGGACCATGAATGGTGACATAACCATGACGAGTGGTAACAGCACAATCTGTAGATTTGCCTTTGATTGTGAGGGTAGACAATCGACTCTCTTTAAAATGCCCCACAATGGAATCAAAGGAAGTGGAAGCATGATTGATACCTTTACCTCTATCCTGAGGAGGAGGTGGACCATGATGAGGGAATGGTTCCTTGTACATATCAAGGTCTTTATTCATGTGTTGAACTGGTGATTCATTCTCAAAAGTGATTTGATTACCGTCGATGAGGTTTTGGATGAGGTGCTTGAGTTTCATGCAAGATGCGGTTCGATGCCCTTTGCTCCTATGGAACTCACAATATTCATTGTCTTTGTAGCATGCAGTTTTGTAAACAGGTTCGCCATATGGGGGAGCATCAGGTAAGGTGATGAGCCCTTTCTGCAAGGCTTGCTATAAGACTGATTCGAAGGGCACTCCCAAGGGAGTGAATTGATGTCGCGGAGGGTAATCTTGTTGAGGCCGCTCTTGTTGTCATTGCTGTTGGTTTTGATAAGGTTGCCTTTGTTGCTACTGTTGTTAAGGTAGAGCTTGACTTGGTTTGGAGAGCTGCAGCAGTGTTTGTAACGTTTGAACATGTTTAGAGTCAACCACACCATCGTTAACCACATTTTTGTTTTTGTTCCAATATTTGGGTTTATCATTTGATTGTTGATAAGGAGCGTTGTCTTTCATTTCTTTGAAGATTTTGGCCACACCCTTAGCAATGAGGGCTTTTTCAATGTTGATTCCCTTGTATGTGATTTCATTGAAGGTTGTAGCACTAAGAATTTGCAAATGGAAACCTAACTCTTGGTTGAGGTTCTGCACAAATATGCTAACAAGCTGTTTCTCTAGAATCTTGGAAGGGAATTTGCTAGCCATTTGTCTCCATCGTTGAAGGAAAGAAATGAAAGTTTCCCCATTTTTCTATTTGTTGTTGCATAGATAAGTCATGGAAATCTCATGCTCTGCATTATAAGAAAAATGGGTGGCAAACTTCTCTGCTAGCTCATTGAAAGACTTGATACCCGTGGGTAAGTGTGAGAACCATTCTATTGCTTGACCTCCAAGACTGTGAGGAAAGAGACGCATAAGATATGTGTCATTATGTGAGACCTCGAAGCAAGCAAGATAGAATTCCCTAAGATGGTCTTTTGGGTCACCTTTTCCTTTGTATTTATCGAAATTGGGAATAGTGAAATTTTGAGGAAAAGGGATCATTGGTAATGACTGATCAAAAGGATAAGGACACACTTCCTCTAAAGAGAAGGTCTTCTTGGTGTGGCCAAATGTAAGGTCAGATAGCTGTTGTTGCACTTCCGCAATTTTTAGCTCCATCGCTGTGGGAGGAGTTGGAAGTATCTCCTGTTGTCCCAGAAGTGGTTGTTGATGCCCATATTGAGGATTGTACTGTAAGCCATGAACATTGGTGTTATAAGGGTCATAAGATTGGTTGGGGTCGTATGGGTTGAGATTGGGTTGAAATTGGGGGGTTTGATTCGGCAAAGGTGGAGGTGGCGCGAGGTAAGAATGTTGGCTTTGTGATGGTTGAAGAAAAGCATTGGGTGGAGAAAATCTAAAGTGTGTTTGATTAGGTTGCGATGGTAGCACATAGCTTTGGGAAACTTGGTGTTGGGAATGTTGAGGGTGACTAGGCAATGTGTGAAAGAAATTGAGTGAGGATGAACGTTGTGGAGGAGGGACATAGGTAGAAGTGATTTGCGATGGTTAGGGTTGATTGAGGATGAGAGTAGAAGAATGTTGTGGTTGGGGTTGCATGACTCTAATTGGTTGAGAGACATGAAGGTTTGATGATATAGGTGGTGGTATTTGTTGAGACCCTTATTGCATGGCTACATAATTGTTCCCCGGATTGTAATTTGGTGGGAAACCTATTCGTGATGGGGTAACCAAGATTCCACTTGCGATTGGGGTGGACACTTGAGGAGGTGGTTGCATATTCTATCGAGCTAAGGTGGCTTGCTTAGCTAACTCAGCTTGACGTTGGAGAGTTTCTTGTTGGTTTTTGTAGATCTCCATAGGGGTCAGAAGTGGTGATATGGCCCTCTCTTCTGTTGGGTTTTGAAAAAGGGGATTCCTATACTGCGAGCCTTGTGTAGGTAAGGGTGTGGTCACTGTTGACATGGTTTGAACTGCTTGTATGGTATCTTGGGTGATGTTGTTCTCCTTGAGAGTGGATAAATCAAAATCTTGAGGTAACTTGGCACCTTGCTCTACAAGCAAGAGAAAGAAATGATATTGGTTCTCACTAAGGATTTTGTCAAAGGCAGCCACAATTCTAGGCTCTTGTATGATTTCATCAAGATCTTGCCCATCTACTTGAGAGGATTGACCTATTTCAAAGTGTCGCTCTTCTTGAGATGGGACTAGATCTACAGTATAACCTTGAGGGACAAAATCCTGAGGCAAGCCAGTGGTGTATTGCGGTGTACTTATCAAAGGGATCCTATCCTCTTGAGGATTGCTTGGTTGGTCGACGTGCGGCATGTTAGGCAAATTGGTAGATCTTGCTGTGGGTGTTCTAGGAGTGACTTTGGGAGTAATGTTGAGATGACCCGATTGTGGTGTGTGAGGAGGCAACTTGCGATTCTTAGGGATAACTTGCTTGGATTTCATTGTTTGTTGGAGCCTAGTGGTTACCATGGAATACACTAGGACAAGAATGGTAATGCTGGGTTTCTGTGAGGTGCTTTTGAGAAAAGGACAAACTCTGATGCACAATGTACTAGACCAAAGGCGCTATATTGTTTGACCAAAGGCGCAGTACTGTGCAACCAAAAGTGTGCTACTGTGATGCCAAAGGCAACGAACTAAGCTACTAGAAGCGAGTTACTGCTATGCCAAAGGCAAGCTACAGTGACCAAAAGTGAGCTACTGTTATACCAAGGGCGCTGAAGTAGAGTTTTGCCAGAAGCGAGTTACTGCTATGCCAAAGGCGATCTATTGTACTACCAAAGGCGAGCTGCTATAATACCAGGGGCACTGAAGTAGTGTTTGATGTTTCTAAAAGGCAAAATTTTGATGGATTGTTTCTGTTTCTAATTGGATTTGTTTGGCAAGAGAAAACACAGCAAACAATGTTGGCACAAACAAGGGACTGACACAACAGATAGTGTATGTTCGAGGCTCCAAACAAGCCCAATGTTTCCATAGGTATAAGACAATTGCAATCAATAACAAGCACTTTTTATCCCTAGAGACAAGGTTTCATTGCAGTAGATCAGCTCACAGCTTAATACTCCGTCGATAAAAATATCATTCCATAAAGGTGTCAGATATTTAGTATCTTTGCGAGAGACGATAGGTAGGGATATCTCACCCTCCCCTTGGAAAGCTCAAGTAGGTCACAAGAGCTTTATGGCCAAGGGAATACTATCTCTTCTCAAGGGAGCCAATGGTGAGTATCTTAAGGGCTTAAATCGATTCCCCTTGCACTGATGATTACCGCAATGTTCGGAGGTAGGTCAGGTAGTCTCTATCTAGAATGGTTCTTAGTGACTTTGCGGGACCAACGCCTTACGAGCAATGCAACAAGCTACTAAAAGCTTTAACCAATCCTATTAAGAGTATCAAACACTTTGCTCAATGTGAAAATCATTTCCACAAAGAGCTAGTACACCTCTTTTTAGTTTGGCACCACAAGGTAAGGCTGACGTTGGTTAGGACTTGGCTTTCGCCTTATCCCTCTTATATAGTGGTTCAAAGGAAAACTCCACTTAGGGTCGTCCCTTTTGGATGAAGCACAATCCAAAAGCAGGCCCTTCTAAAGAAAGTACTGAAAAGTAAGAGCAAGCACATCAAACAAAGGTTCAATTGTCCTGTTATAAGAAAAATAAGGTGCAACTAAACTAGGCACACACACGTTTGTAGTTGTCAATTGTCCCTTATGAAATTGAAGCATTTGGCATTCATGTCCATTGTCCCTTAGAAAATTGAGGTGTTTGTTCATACATGTCCATTGTCCCTTAAGAAAAGTAGTATGTTCCTAAGACTTAGATTGCAAGAAAAATGATTTGTTCAATTTATCCTTTTAAGCATGCAATGTGTTTCTAAGACTTAGTGAGACAAATCAAAAAAAGGTTCTTCAATGCTTGTCCTGCATGAACATGTTAAAAACACCTATTTGCTCCATGTGAGTAATAAGAAGCTGCAACAGGTCAGTTAGTTCCACCAAAAAGTCACACATTAGCAAAAGACAAATCAACTTGACCAAAAGCGCTACATTATCTTACCGAAGGTGACTTACTGTATTTTCAAAAAGTGTTGTAACACAGACCAGAAGCATCGTAGAATATTACCAGAAGTGTTGAACAATATCCAGAAGCATTATACAGTTCATCTAGAAGCGCGATACTATTGTGCCAAAAGCGCTACAATTTTCACCAGATACGTCGAAGGATAATACCAAACGCGCTGAAAAAAATCCAGAAGTGTTGTATTGTGTATACGAAAGCGCAATACGATTATGCCAACTACACAGCATGGTCTCAGATCACAAAAGTATTAGCTTTTGTCAAAATAACCAGGTCAAAATGGGATTTCACGGTTGATCTACTATTCTGAGCAATAATATCTGATAGATCTGAATCGTGAAATTCAAAAAAAATTCAGAAAGTATAGTAGATTTAACGCAAATACCGAAGATACCCCTAAATAAATCAGCTTAGGAAGTATCAAAAAGTAGGTTTGAAAGACAAATACAATAGCTTGTCAGACAAATCAAATAGATATGTAATGAGAAAACCTTGTAACAACACAAAACGAAGTCAAAACCTAATTTATCCAAAAGCACTGAACTATGCTATTAGAAGCGCCGTTTTGTGATACCGAAAGCACCGCTCTATGCTACCAGAAGCATCGCAGTGCCCCCAAGGGCACTGTAATGTGCCTCCAATAGCACTTAAGGATACTGCCAGAAGTGCTTTGCAATGTCGTTTGCACTCTGCCATACTGTGACTTCAAAAAAATAATTTCTCAAAGAAAAAGAGGGATTAGTGGGTCCCACTGGGTGTGCCAAAATGTTTATGAGGAAAAATTGATTAAATCTAAACTAATAAAACCAAAAACCAATCACATAAAGCTAACCAATCTAAGTAAAAGCCATTATCATCAAATCAAAGCAAAATGAAAGCTCTTACCAAAACCTGTATTATTCCCTTTTAGAGATGTGTGGATTGCTCAATCAAGTTGTGAAACCATAGCTGCAACAAGCAAGTAGTGTGCTCAAGAGATCAATGCTAAGAGATCGTAAAGTTGCTCAATCGACGTGTTTTGTATGTTCAAAGCTCTGTTATGTATGACTGAGAATATGATCAGAGAGAGAGAGTTAATGAAGGAGAGGAAGGGGGTTTATATAGGTTTCAATGAAGATCGATCAACAGTCCAGATAATTTAGAAGAATCAATGGAGGAGAACAGTTGAGGAACATGCAACAAATAAGAAGAAGACATGTGTCTTGCTTTCTTTTGCATGAGAGGATTTATCAAGAATAGAAGAATGAGTTAAAGCAATTAATAGAATGTAATAATCAGTTAAGTGATTTAAAACAAGAAGAATAGATTTGCATGAGAAAAGAAGATATTTTGCTTTATTAAATATAGAAAGCTTGAGTTATTTTAGAGATAACTCAATTTAGAAGAAAAAGTAATTTAAATAAATAATTGATTTATTTAAATTTAGAGAAGATATTATTGGAAGAAGTAATTAAATAATTAGAATTATTTAATTTAGAAGATTTGAAAGCAAATTAAATAAATAAATTTATTTAATTGTTTGTGCATGATTTTGAAAGAACAAGTTTTATTTAATTAAATAATTAAGAATTATTTAATTATAGACAAGAGGGAATTTGTTGAATTAATTAAATAATTGGGTTTATTTAATTAATGTGGATGTGAATTTTGGAAAGAGGATAATGATTAAATTAAATAATTAAAATTATTTAATTGTGGAAGAATATAGAGGAATTTAATTTAATTAATTAAATAAAGAGAATTTATTCAATTAATGTCAAATTTTAGGAGTTTTGGAAGAATTTCATGAAATCAATTAAATAATTAGATTATTTAATTAATGTTGTAATGCAGGTGATGCTCCAGCTTAGATGAAATGCAAGTAGTGCGACGACTTGGTCATTTTAGGGTGTCTACACTCACCATTTTGTTAAGAAATGCCTTCAATATCATCAGCATGACGACTTGATTCATGCTCCTGTTGATAGTAAGGAATACTAAGAGGGGGGTGAATTAGTATTTCACAAAACCACTTCCTAACAAGTTCCTTAATCCAATTTCCAAAATTAATAATATGAAAGAAGAACAGGCATAGGAATAACAACCATAAAGACTACACATGAACACTAGGATTTTAAGGTGGAAAACCCAAAAAGGGCAAAACCACGGTGATTGTTAGCTCATAATATATTATGATAGCACAATACTGGATTACAAGAAGGTACACTACCTTAGGGCTCACTACCCAATGAAATGCTCACTGCAAGAAAGGTTCACTCCCAAAACAAGCTCACTACCTATAGGAAGAAAGAAGAAGGAAGAATGGCTCACTGCCAAGTTGAACTGCTCAGATTGCATCAACACATGCATGGTTACAGCTCCAATGAAGAACATAAATATTGTCTCAAAACTCTTCATCTCTAACTACTCTATTTCACTTCTCTGCTTTTACATAGGAACAAGATCTCTCTTCTTCTACTCTTATCACTTCCACAAAATCACCTTACTTTGCATGTCACACATATATATATCCTCATTTGTCTCTTATCACTTAAATACCAAGTTCAATCCCATATATATTGTTCAAACAATATAGCTTCTCCACATATAGCTTCTTCGCATATTGCTTAGATTGATTGTTCAAACAATATAGCTTCTCTGCATATAGATCTGCCATGCCTATCGGCTTGTTCCTCATGAACATACTTGATCAGTTCAGCTGTCACAAAATAACTTCCACTGCGGATAAAAAAATCATATTTAATATTCATCATTGATCTCTTAGCATACCTTCAAAGCCACAAAACATAATAGTCAACTGCTAAGAAATGCGAAGCTCAAAATTGTTGTCTTGTCACTAGGAAACACTGTCAAACTGCAAGTTGGTAAAGAACATCTTTTAGGATGAGACCAAAATAACCTTAGATGCTACAACTCTGGATTTAGGCAGCCATGATATGTAACTTTCTTAATCTAGAACTGCAAGACAAACTATGCATTTGCAGAGGAATGAGGACCCTAACTCTTTGGTACTATACACAGTCTCTAACTTAGGTTTGTTGCAAATATGTGCCTAAATGGCGTTGTCATTGATGTCAACATATCCTTGTTGCCATTAGTGTCAACTGTATCCTATTGTTGTCTATATAGAAGACTAGATTGTTGAGGATATTGATAAAATTAAAGACAATCAATGCATGCAGATCATGTGGCTATGTATAGGATTATCAAAGGTTGATCCAGTTAAGAATTGAGAAGTCTGCATGAAGATTTGAAGAAGCTATGGCCATCTGAGTAGAACCGGTTCCTGCAATAATTAGGAAAGACAGAGTGATAGGAAAGAGGTCTAGATTGCTCTAGTAATATAAGATTATGATCTATGGATCTGATGACATTTTTGGGAAGTCATTGTACATCATCAACTCCATTGATTCATGGTTTGGAGGTCCGCAAGCTATCCTTCTAGTTTGACAGTCATGGCAAAGTGTGTTCTTGAGGTTCCAGAGGATGATTCAAATGTGTCTGGTGATATGGTTGAGAGTGAATGTTATTGGTGATTCCAATGCACTTGTGGAGGTCTCTATATAGTGTAGTTACTATGTTGGAGGTCCGCATTGAAGTTTGAGCTTGTTGATTGAATATTTCTCCTTTGAACTTGATGTTCTTCCCAGTCTTGGTCGACTGGATGTTCCTAGCCTATTGCAGATGCCTTAAGAGATTTTTATGAAGCGTAGAGTGATTGTAAAAGCAGATTCAAGTCTTAGTTGTGCTTGGCTGACAGTGTGATGATTTGTGTTAAGTTTAGCCGACCTTGTTGACCATTCTAAGGTTGATGAAGTGTATAAATACTTGTTGAAAAGTTATTGAAGATCATCCTTGTACAAAACAGATAACATATGAAGAAAGGATCAAGAGCAAAGCAGAGAAGAAATGGAGTGAGAGAAGTATAGAGAGTGAAGAAGAGCTTAGGACAAAGTGAAAGTTCTTGAGCATTCATTGAAACTAAATCAGGCATGAAGTAGATGCTATTTCTCAATTAATTCCTTCAAAATAAATTCTATAAGTAGTGAGCTAAAGAAGCCTTGTGGAGTGCCTTGACTTATTCAGAAATTACAAATGTCTTTGGTCTAAAAACTGTTTATCAAATCTGGAAAAAGTTGGAGTATCTGTATGAAGGTGATAAATATGTCAATTGTGCAAAGCTGTAAAGTCTAAGAGGAAAATTTGAAACTATGAGGATGAGTGAAGATGAAAACATCACAATCTACATGCAAAAGAGAAATGAACTTGTGTGTGGCATCAGGTGTGTTGGTAGAACTTTGGAAGAATCAGAAATTGTGTCAAAAGTACTCAGATCTTTACTAGATTCATACAAACATAAGGTTGTAGCTATAGAAGAAATTAGGACAGTCTCAGAGGTTACAAGAGATCATCTGGTTGGCAAAATTTCAGCTTTCAAATTAAGTGAGTTTGATGATTCTCTTCCAAAGTTTGAATCTGCATTTAAGGTCAGTGTGTATGGAAAACAAAGATATGATCTAGGTGAAAGCTCTTCTGCAAGATCAAACAGATTTGTGAAGACAAGAAAGGATCTTGAAGATGTTGAAATAGAAACATCTGATCTTGAAGCTCTTATTGCTAGAAGAATGCCTAGAGGATCCAGTAAGTATGAAGGAAAACTACAACTCAAATGTTTTTCTTGTAATAAGATTGGTCATTTTTCCTCAAGATGTCTGAAAAGGTTTTCAAAACCAAACCCTAATAGGTATAAAGGTCAGAAGAAATATTACTATGTCTAAGAAAATGGAGAAGAAGGGGTAATAGATGATGAATCTGATCATGGAGGCTCCTCTGAAAATGATTGAGTGTTTATTGCTATCAAAGAAGAAGATCTAGTGTTTACTGAATCTGCTAGCTATGAAAATATGGAAAGTGCCTTGGTTGCTCAGGTTATTGAAAAGGATGAATGGGTGATTGACAGTGGATGTTCTCATCATATGACTGGTGACAAGAGTAAGTTTGTGAAATTTGAAAATACAGAAAGGAAAAGAAACCTACATCTATGTGATTTGTAATTACAGAGAATGGAAAAACAAATTGATGACACAGGAATATTTTGATTTCTCCTTAACACATTGCATGATTACATACAAACTCCTTCAATCTGATTACAATACTATATGATCTATATGCATTTGGTTCATTTCTCTAGGGTTTATAAGCGTGCCCCAAGGAACACCAGCCCATTCCAAGCGGCTGGGAGAAAACTAACTGATTCCAAGCGGCTGGGAGACCAACTGTCTTACCATTAACAATTTGACAAATGCAACCTACTTCCTTGGGACTTACAAAGTTTCTTTTAGGTCTAGATACAAACAGAAATGATATGCATTGGTTGAATAGACCTTATTACAATGCAAACATGATTTCCTAAACAAAACATGATTTTGAATGCCTCATGGAGGCCACCTTGTGTTAGGTGCTCCTACACCATACACCCCATCTAGAAAAGAATTCATGTCCCATGAGTTGATTCTTTGTCGTGCACCACCGTTATCCTTTGATGCATCATGTCTTCCCCATGATCTCTGGACTACAACTTTCTTCCATGGAATCAAAAACTCATGCCTAGTATTGTAGGCTCTACTTACACCTTGCCATGAGTGAGTGCTTGCAATCAAACTTGGATGTTGCATGCCATGATTGCTTACTGTCATAACTACGTGAACACCTACATTCAAAACCTTGTTTGATGCTTCTTGTACTACTGCTATGGTAGAATTTTTTTGCCTTTCAACTCTTGTTGGCTCTAGAGGACAAACAATGGTCCCTACTATGATAGCATCCTCTTCTTTCCAATCAACTTGTGGCTTCTTGCAGACCTGCTCTTTGGCCTTCTTCTGATCCATCTCAGACATTACCATCTGATCTCCATCATTCAAAACTAAAATCACTTTCAAACTGTGAGCTTTGGTAACTTCACTCCTTGAGGTATCCTCCACTGTCCTTATCTCTACTTCATTGATCTTCACAAACTCTTTCTTACCCACCAAAATGATCTAGGTTGCCTTCTTTGCTTCAGTATCCTCCTGCAATGGTGTCATCACAAAAGTCTTTACATCCTTATTGATGGTGTATGTGTTAGCATATCCATCATATAATGCTTGCCTATCAAATTTCCATGGCCTACCTAAAAGTAGGTGACAACACTCCATGGGAAAAATGTCACATAAAATTCTTTCCTTATATTCTCCAATCTGAAAATCAACATATGTCTGTTCATCTACCAAAAGTGATTTACTATCACTTACCCAAGATGCTTTGTAAGGAGTTTGATGAGGAATCCTTTCTATGTTCAATTTATCCACCATTTTGCTAGACACCATATTATATGTTGAACTAGAATCTATGATTACCTTGCATATTTTACCTTTACTTTTGCTATTGATCCTGAAAAGAGCTCTCCGTTGTGATGGTCCAGTCTTCACTAGTGCTTTGAGCAACATCCTCTTGATCATCAGATTTTCTCCCACTTCTGATGTCACACTCCTTGCATCCTCTTGAGTCAATGTGGTTCTTCTCTCATTGCCATGAGAATTTGAGGCCTTCTCTAGACACTTATAAGTCAGGTGCCCTATTTGATTGCAGTTATAACATCTCATGTTGGAGAACTTGGATCCTCTGTCTGATCCATTTGTCCCACCTCTTTCATTTGGCCTTCTTCCTCGGTAGCTTCCTCTACTACTTGAGTCTCCAAGTTGCTCTTCCTGGATAGACTCACCACTAGGCCTCTAGTTAGGACTTCTCCCTCCAAAACTGCCTCTAGAATTTCTGTCACCTCTTCCTTTACTTTGCTGCTCACCTTTCCTCTTCAGCTTCTCTTCAGCTCTTAATGCTACTTGAAAGCATTTTTCCATGGTTTTAGGGGTAAATAAACTTATCTCATCTTGAATATTGATCCTCAAGCCATTTAGGTACCTTGCTACCTTGGCTTTTTCATCCTCCATCCACCCACAATGAAGAGTGTATTTGTGAAACTCCTTGGTGTAAGTAGCCACATCCATATCTTTTTGCTTGAGGTTCTGCATTTTTCTATAAATTTGCACCTCATAGTTAGGTGGAAGGAACTGGGACTTGATCTTCTCTAGCATTCTACTCCACGAAGATATCATACTCTTCCCATTCTTTACCCTCTCTCCTTGGTTGTAATTCCACCATGTAAGGGCAGCACCTTTGAGTTTAGTTTTTGCAAACTTAACCCTCTTACTTTTAGGAACTTCTTTGTACTCAAAGTAGTTGTTTAGAACCTCAATCCACTCCGTGAATTCCTCAACATTCATCTTCCCACTAAACATGGGGACATCTATCCAAGCCTCTGAAGAGTCCATGCCAATTGCCTTGATGGCTTCTAGAAACTATTTTTGTTCAGCCGATATCTTTGTCTCTTCTTGTTCTTCTGCTTCTTCCTCTTTCTCTTCTTCTTCATCTAAACCTTCATCCATCCTTTTACCTATCTTCATTGCCTTCAATTCTTATTGGAGTGCTTCCTAGACTCTAGTTTTGATCATCTCTTCCATCTCTTGAAATTTCTTGACCACTTCGGTGGCCATCCCCTTTGGAGGCATATCGCTAGCCTCTCCTTTGCTCTCTCTGTCTGACATAAACATTCACAGACAATACCCAAATGCCAACACTCCTACAAATCCTCAATGACTATAGCACAATGCTTAATTAGATGTTCATCCTACATGCTGCTACAGACCCATTCCTCTCATCCAACAACAGATCTTGGAGATGCACTACCACTCTCTCTTGCAGTGGCCTCACTCTGTACCCTCTTCTAGCTAAACCTCTATTGGTGAATGGTCTTGATAGACCTCATCATCATCTACCCACACACTACAGGAGTCCTTTTCCTTCTCGCAACTAGCTGGCATGAGCAACTCTTCATCTGCCTTCTCAGTGATAGAAAGCAAATACAAAACACCTCCGCCCAGAGCTTTCACTGGCTCTAATACCAATATGATGGGGAGCCTCAGTTGGTAAGACTTCTACTATCAGTGAACTCCTTGTTCATTTCCCTGATATGCCGATACAACCTGTCATTAGTAAGACTCTTATCATCGGCGAACGCTTACACATTTAGGCCGATGCACCTATGGACCAACTACTCATCAGTGTGACTAATACCCTCAACCAAACCCTAAGATCTCTAGCCACCAGCCATCTCCTCCCGATGGATCTCTGTCGGCATAAGGCACCCCTTGCCACTCCGATATGAATCTTAGACTGCGGCTTTTGTCCAACACTTGAACCTCTCTTCATCCAGACTATCCTCATTGGTCTGAGTGAGAAATGCTTCGTCGATGGCCTCTGTCTCACTGATAACAATTCCAACTCCTTTAATCCAAACCCTAGCACATGGAGATGCTAGGCGATCTACTGTGCACCTCGCACTGTATGGATCCTCTACGCCGCTGAATAGGATAACAAAATAGGAAACAAATGAATATTGTACAATGAAGCCATTCCATTGATTTCAATAGAAATCTTATTAGTGGAATGCTTCATATCGACATTTTGCAACAACGAAAAACACAGAAAGGAAAAGAAACCTACAACTATGCAATTTGTAATTACAGAGAATGGAAAAACAAATTGACGACATAGGAATATTTCAATTTCTCCTTAACACAATGCATGATTACATACAATCTCCTTCTTCAATCTGATTACAATACTATGTGATCTATATGCATTTGGTTCATTTCTCTGGGGTTTATAAGCTTGCCCCGAGGAACACTAGCCCATTGCAAGCGGCTGGGAGACCGATTCCAAGCAGCTGGGAGAAAACTAACTGATTCCAAGTAGCTGGGAGACCAACCTTCTTACCATTAACAATTTGACAAATGCAACCTACTTACTTGGGACTTACAAAGTTTGTTTTAGGTCTAGATACAAACAGAAATGATATACATTGGTTGAATAGACCTTATTACAATGCAAACATGATTTCCTAAACATGACATGATTTTAAATGCCTC
Organism: Cunninghamia lanceolata; assembly: GCA_027924645.1. Lineage (NCBI taxonomy): Eukaryota > Viridiplantae > Streptophyta > Pinopsida > Cupressales > Cupressaceae > Cunninghamia > Cunninghamia lanceolata. The sequence goes on from BSBN01001807.1 coordinate 7,128,485, forward strand.
ATGGAGGCCACCTTGTGTTAGGTGCTCCTGCACCACAAGGGTTATGATCTTTGGTTCAAGGATGGAAACTGCAAAATCTTGGAAATTTTTGGAACTAAAATTGCATGTGGTACTCAAACTAGAGGTAACATCTTTCACTTAAGTAGTTCTAGGAAAAGTTGTTTGATTGCTCAGATAGATCAAAGTTGGCTATGGCATAGGAGGATGTGTCATGTGAATTTTGACAACATTGTCAAGATAAGTTCCACTCAAGCTGTAAGAGATCTTCCAAGACTTGTGAAACCTAATAACATATGTAGAGAATGCCAATTGGGTAAATAGAACAAAATTTCATTCAAGGGTAAGGAACAAGGTTCAAATGAGAGATTGGAACTGGTACATACTAATCTCTATGGTCCTGTTAGAATTAAGAGTGTGCAAGGAGACATATATTTCATGCTGCTAATTGATGATTACTCTAGGATAATGTGGGTAACTTTTCTGAGAGAAAAATCAGAAGCCCTTGACAAGTTTAAGGTGTTCAAGATGATGGTTGACAATGAGATTGGTGGGAAATTAAAGTGTCTGAGATTTGACAGAGGTGGAGAATTTACCTCCAGTGAGTTTGATACTTTCTGTGAAAAGTATGGAATAAAAATATTGTTATCTACTCCTGTGACTCAACAAAATGGAGTTGTGGAAAGAAAGAACCAGACCATTCAAGAAGATGCCATAACCTACACTCTCAACTAGGTACAGATCAAAGGAAATTCTAGTAAGACTCCTTATGAACTTTGGTTTGGTCATTCTCCTACTATGAGATACTTTAGAGTCTTTGATAGTAAATGTTATATCAAAAGAGATGAGGATTTAGGAAAGTTTGAGGCAAGAAGTGATGAAGGAATATTTTTGGGATACTCAACTCAAAGTAAGGCCTACCTGTGCTTCAATAAAAGATTGAGGAATATTGTTGAAAGTGTAAATGTTAAAATTGATGAAAGGAAAGAAGGATATTCTAGGTACTTTGGATATGCTTCAAATGATCAAGATGAATGTCAAACTCAAGAAAGGCAAACTCAAGTTCAGACCCAGATTCAGTTTGAACCGGTAACTCTAGAGGTTAATACAGATGATGAGGACCAAGTTCAAGAAATAGAAGCTCCAACAATCTCCAAAACTCCCATGTATGTAAGGTTAAATCATTCTAAAGATCAGATCATAGGATATAAGAGTAAACATGTTCAAACTAGGAGAAAAATGTCTGAAGATTAAGAAGAGATTTGTTTGATTTCAAGGATTGAGCCTAAATTAGTAATGAAGCTTGCAATGATGAAAATTGGGTTAAAGCAATGGAAGAGGAATTGATGCAAATTGAAAAGAATCACACATGGGATCTAGTTCCTAGACCTAAGGACAAAAATGTGATTGGAACCAAATGGGTCTTCCAGAATAAACTAAATGAAGATGGTGAAGTTGTAAGGAATATGGCAAGGTTGGTATGCAAAGGCTACTCTCAAGTGGAAGGAATTAATTTTGAAGAAATTTTTTCTCTAGTAGCAAGGATAGAGGCAGTTAGATTGTTTCTTGCATTTTCTACTTTCAAAGATTTTAAAGTATATCGAATGGATATGAAATCAACATTTCTAAATGGAGATTTGGAGGAAAAAGTCTACATTGAGCAACCAGAAGGATTTTAGTTGTCTGATCAGGGAGATATGGTTTGTAGATTGAGAAAAGCCTTGTATGGACTCAAGCAAGCTCCAAGAGCCCAGTATGCCAGATTGGATAAGCATTTGCTTAAGCTAGGATTTAGCAAAGGTATTGCTGATAGTAATCTCTACTTCAAGATTGATCATGAGGACATTCTAATTGTTGAGGTCTTTGTTGATGATATCAGTTTTGGTGGAAATGAATGCATGTGTAAAGCATTTGTTGATTAGATGAAAAGTGAGTTTGAGATGTCAATGTTTGGTGAGATAAATTTCTTCCTAGGTCTACAAATTGTTCAATCAAATAAAAGTATCTTCATATCTCAGTCCAAGGATGTAAAAGAATTGCTAAAGAAGTTTGGAATGGAAGACTCAAAGCCAGTAGGTACACCTATGTAATCGGATGCAAGATAAGCAAAGATGATGACTCTCCCAAGGCAAATCAGAAAAGATATAGATCAATGATTGGAGGATTGTTTTATCTAACCCAAACGAGACCTGACACCATGAATGCAGTTGGACTTGTTGCCAGATTTCAAGTTGATCCAAAAGAATCCCATGTTATGATAGTCAAAAGATTTTTTAGATATCTCAAAGGGACAATTGATTATGGACTGTGGTATCCAAAGGACAATAACTTCACTTTTCAAGCTTATACAAATGCTGATTGGGCAGGAGATGTGGATGAAAAAAAAAGTACTAGTGGTGGTGCATTCTTCTTGGGGAGAAGATTGGTCTCTTGGATAAGAAAAAAACAAGATCTTTGTCTACTGCAGAAGCAGAATACATAGCAGCAGCAAATAATTACACTCAGGTTTTGTGGATGAAGGAAATCAGAATTGTGTTTGAGGAGCAAGTCATAATTTTCTATGAAATAAGTGTCTCAAAGAATCCGGTATTACATTCAAATACAAATAATATATCTATCAAGTTTCATTTCTTGAGAGAGAAAGTAAATGAGAATGAAGTCAAGTTGGAGTTTGTACCTTCCAAAGATCAGATTGTAGACTTCTTCACTAAGACTCTTCCCAAGGATACATTTGAGTATCTCAGAGAGAAGTTAGGGGTTATTACACCTCCTGAGCAGAACTAAGATGCACTAAGGTGCATCAGTCTAGTGGAATTGACAATCATATCTTGTGATCCGGATTGATGTTAAGAAGGTACTACTCAAAGGGGGAGTAGTCAATATGCAACTTTGGGATCAATTTGAAGAAAAAAGGTAGAAAAGATAGCAACTATGTGCCCTATGCCATTGATGTCAAAGGGGGAGAGAAGTCATGTGAAAAACTAGTTACTGATGAAAGGGGGAGCAGTAAAGAAAGTGGCTGCAGGTGTGATATGAGGAAGGGGGAGAAGTTTTTGTCTTGATTGTTGAATTTAGTTTTTCACATCATATGTTGCCATCAATGACAAAGGGGGAGATTGTTGCAAATATGTGCATAAATGGTGTTGTCATTCATGTCAACATATCCTTGTTGTCATTAGTGTCAACTGTATCCTATTGTTGTCTGTATAGAAGACCAGATTGTTGAGGATATTGATAAAATTAAAGACAATCAATGCATGCGGATCATGTGGCTATGTATAGGATTGTCAGAGGTTGCTCCAGTTAAGAATTGAGAAGTCCGTGTGAAGATTTGAAGAAGTTATGGCCATCTGAGTAGAACCAATTCCTGTAGTAATCAGGAAAGATAGAGTGACAGGAAAGAGGTCCAGATTGCTCTGGTAATATAAGATTGTGATATGTAGATCTGAAGGCATTTTTGAGAAGTCAGTGTGCATCATCAACTCTAGTGGTTCATGGTTTGGAGGTCTGCAAGCTATCCTTCCAGTCTAACAGTCATCACAGAGTGTGTTTTTGAGGTTCCGGAGGAAGATTCAAATGTGTCTAGTGATATGGTTTAGAGTGAATGTTATTGGTGATTCCAATGCACTTGTGGAGGTCTTTGGATCATGTAGCTACTATGTTAAAGGTCCGCATTGAAGTTTAAGCTTGTTGATTGAAGATTTCTTCTTTGAGGTTGATGTTCTTCCAAATCTTGGCTGATTAGATGTTCCTTGCCTGTTGTGGATGCTTTAAGAGATTTTTATGAAGCATGGAGTGATTGTAAAAGAAGATTCAAGTTTCAGTTGTGCTTGGCTGACAGCGTGATGATTCGCATCAAGTTTAGCCAACCTTGTTAATTATTCTAAGGTTGCTGAAGTGTAGTATAAATACTTGTTGAAAAGTTATTGAAGATCATCATGTGCAAAATAGATAACATCCAAAGAAAGGATCAAGAGTAGAGCAGAAAAGAAATGGAGTGAGAGAAGTATAGAGTGTGAAGAAGAGTTTGGGACAAATCAAAAGTTCTTAAGCATTCATTGAAACTAAATCAGGCATGAAGTAGATGATATTTCTCAATTAATTCCTTCTAAATAAATTTTGTAGGCAGTGAGCCTCTCTTTTGAGCAGTGAGCTCTGGGTAGTGCACCCAAAGGCATGTACCTTCTTTTTTACTAAGTACTTTTAATAGGGAATGGATTTTGTGGGTTAACCCCCATCGTGGGTTTTCCCTTAACCAGGTTTCCACGTCAAAATCTTGATGTCAAGTGTGTGGATTATATTTCTGCTCTTATGTTGTTGATTTATGCATTAAATTTTACATCACTAATCTGATAATAAGATAATAAAGAAGGTTCAAGGAAGAAAAGATTTTGTGGGACAACTGATTCACCCCCTCCCCCTCTCAGTTGTCTAGTTCCAACAAGGTTTACTTACCAGACTTAGCAGAATCATGGTATGTCTTCTAGAGATCTTCAGAACTTGCAAACTTGGATATCCCATTTTCAAGTAACTACAAACAACATACTTGAACTGCATTTGATTGTCTTCTATTGCGGTGACATACTGACCCAATCTCTTTCATTTGCTTTGTACTACCCATAGTTAGTCATTTTAGCCTTCCAGACCAAAATCCTTACATGCCTTATTGCCAAATCCATTTAGTTTACCAGAGTAAAGTCTCTTTGTGTCGTTGCCATCAATAACAACACTTAATTAGTCAATAGAGCAGTGTCTCTTGCCAACAATCTCCCTCTTTGGCATTGATGGCAACACTCAGTGAAAAATGCTTGTGTTGCTCCCCTTACTCTATACACTTTGTTTTTCTATTCTCCTTTAGATGTATGCTTATTTTACACTGGTTTTTCTCTCCCCCTTTGACATAAATGGAAAATGTGTATGTGTAAGCAAAATTGTGTCAAAAAATCTTCAAAACTATCATATGCTTCCACATATATACAGGTACACATTTCTAGCTCAATTTGTTGTTGAAGGTAGTGTAGACACCCAAAATTGTCCCAACTTTGTCCATGTCTAGTAACACCTTGTTAAATCATCATTATCCATCAAGCCAATTAATTAAATAAATTTTATTTATTTAATTAAAATCCCATTCTCATCCTACTTAGCCAATTAATTAAATAAATTTTATTTATTTAATTAATTCCACATCATATCCCAATCATATCCTAATTAAATTTTATTTATTTAATTAATTTTCACATCATATTTTATCCCATCCCATTTATTTATCCTATTAATTAAATAAATTTAATTTATTTAATTAATATCCAACTCATATCCCAACTAATTCAAATATTTTATTTGAATTAACTACTCACCTTTCATCACATTCCAACACTTATCCAGTCAATCATGTGTTGTAAGACAACTTTCACTCATATCCTTCACATGCACAACTAATGGAACCTAAATTTAGTATCTTTCAATCCTAGCCATTCACATAGCCTCTGAATCTCCACCGTTGATTGATCTTGGTTGAGTCCTATATAAACACCCTCTCATTCCATATGAGAGGGGGGATCCAGCAATCATATAGCACCTACATTATCATCTTGAGCATCTTGAGCATCTTGAGTATCTGAGCATTCATTTGAGCTTTTCATCATCTATCATGGCAGCTTTCAGCATTGCAATTGTTTATTGTTGAAGAAGCAGTCCACATCCCTTAAACAAGGAATCGCATGGTCTAGGTGATGTTATGCTTGAATCGCATTGTTCTTTGATTTCATTTAGATTAGATTCCTTGATGATGGTAGGGTTAGGGTTTCATGACTATGTCTGATCTGTTAAACCTGACTTTTCACCTATCATTTGTTTGAGTTGTTTTTATGAAGTTTAGATCTCTTGGAGCGCCAATCTTTCATTTTTACAAGCTTTTGTAGCAAAATTTTGCACTTTTCTAACCTTAGTTTGCAAAGATTTGGCTAAAAATGTATGTATATGATCTCTTAGCCTAAATCTAACCTCACCATTGCATCCAGGAGGTCATTTCCATAAATTTTGAGTACAAATTTGGCTAAATTTGATGAAAAATGGAGCATTTGGTGAAGAAAACAATAACCGGACTGCAACAATGTGCTTCTGGTAATTCAGGTCGCCTCTGATCAAACAGCAGTCGCCTGGGCTAAATCAGCTCACCTTTGAGCAAATAGCAGTCACTTATGGTCAAATTTGGTCCGCTTTTTAACAAACAATGCTTGCTTTTGAACAAAAAGAGATCGCATATGGTAAACTTGGTCGCATATGGTTAACATTTGCAATCTCTCATCTGAAATTCTCTAGATCACTTTTGGGTTATTATGCATTACTTTTGGGCTTTTGTTAGTCGCATATAAGCTATTACTTGTCATTTCCATCCATTTTTGCATCACTTATGAGCAAAAATCTGCCGCTTTCTGGATATCTGCATCGCTTTTACACTGGGATCGGCCGCATCTATCATTTTCTGGATCGCTTTTACATCGACAGTGATCGCCTAAGGTATGAAATGCATCGCTTTTGCTTCAACAGAATTCACCTATGTGCTTTATGATGCTTTACACTATTAGTTTTGCTTTTGAAATGTGTTGCTCGCTTATGAACTAACAGTGGTCACTTTTAACTTGATGTGCATCGCTTATGCACGTCGCTTTTGATTGAACAGTGGTCACTTTCAAACTGATTTGCATCGCTTATGATTCTACAGGAGCTGTGTTTAAACTGATAGGCATCGCTTATGAACTGACAGTGATCACCTGTGCAGGGCAGGGTTTTGACTATGTTTTTGCATATACAGGTCGCTTGTAGCCCGCAATCAGTCGCTTCTGGGTATATCCGCATCGCTTACAAGCTAACAGGAACCACATCTAGTATTTTTCATGTCACATTTGATCTGCAATGTCCCACCTGCCGGAAAATACAAATCGCCTCTGATAAACAGTTTGTCGTATCTGGCAACTGTAATTTGCTTTTGGTTGCTGTCATTGTGCATCTTGGTATTTCTATCATAACTTTCACATACGGAGGCCAAATCGCACAAACAAGGACTTGCTGGAAAGCTGAGAGGATGAACTACATAGTGGAGCAAGTTTTATCAGGTGATTGTATCATTTTATCCTCTTTTTTATCAGTCAAAGTTCAGGTTCATTGCAAACTTCATTTTGAGCATAACTTGAGCAATTTTGATCGTTTTTCAACGAAACTTTTTTTCAAATTGCTTAGACTCTCCTAAACTTTCTGTTTATGCAATCTATTTTTCTGTATCAGATCATTTTTATCAATATTTTCAGATTTCATCGTTTTCATGTAATCATCTTCTTTGCAAGTTTACTTGTTTCTTTTTGGAATTGGTGACTTGTAGAGGCATCTAAGGAGCTGGAGCAGCATTGGCATCAACATCTACAGCAAATTAGAAAGCGATTGTATCAGGTGCACTCATTCTAATCTTTCATCTCTTAATCTTGTTTGATCACACATTTGGACTTTGGGATTAAAATGAACATTGTTTGCTATCACATCATCGAGAAATTGGGATAAAATGAACAAGTGTCTTTCATCACATTTGGATTTGGATCTAAAACGAACAAGTGCTTGAATTATTTGATCACACATTGATTTCTAAGGTTAATGAACCCCATGCGAGTGTGACCAAGTAAATGTGTATGCTCTCTCCTCGCGTCCCAACATGAACTTGGAGATCAAAAGCATTTACTTGTGTTACTTTTGTTTAGCCTTAGAGAGGCCTGCCTTGGTATTCACCCCAAGGGAATGACCTCAAGTAGTACTTTCATCCGATCCGCTATAAAAATTAGAGGATAAGGCAAAAGCCAAGTCTAACCGATATTAGCACTCACCATACAGTGCTAACTCGAAAGGAGGTGTACCTTTGTGTATATTAAAACTCCTAGTAGGGTTAGTTAAAGTCTTAAGTGGCTTGTTGGATGCTCGTGGGGTGTCGGTCCCCCGAATTTTCACTAGAACCTCCTTGTGATAGTGGCCTTGCCTTAACTAGGACTTGTCGAATTGTCTTCACGTGCTTGCTTAACCATCATCACATTCTTTCAAACTAACAACTTGCTTATGTGTCTTGCGTGAGTGATTCATGTGTGTATATGCATAATCATTTGTTTGAACATTGCCAAATCAAGCTATAAACACCAAACACATAAACAAATCAATCTAAACATTCATCCTAGTCAACACACATTATCTAAACATTCCACATCATCATCCAAATCCCTAAGCAAGCACTTGCTAAAAGGACTTAAGACAAACACTTGGTGACAACATGTCTACACTAGAGGACCTAGAAATCAAATTCCAAAGATTCCTCCAAAATCTTTATCAAGGATCACAACCCCTAAACCAAGATGCCATTGAAATATTACAATTCTTCATCCAAAGAGCTCAACCCCACGCAAGCCAATCACCTCAACTGCAATACTTCATAACCCAAGTCCAACACCTTTTAGCCACTAGTCAAGCTCAACAAGTACAGCAATCCTTAGTCACTTCATATCAACCTAATCCACTTTATAGCCACATGTCATATCCATCCACTTCCTATCAACCTGATCTACCTATCCACCAAGTCAATGCCACATCAACCTATGAACATCCACCTCAAGCTTATCCAATCCCTCATGCCACCATTCAAATACACTACCAAGCCCATCCACAAGGCAATCAAGTGATATCACAAGAACAACATTCAAGTCCAAATGGCCTTTTGTATATAAATCAAGTGAGCACAAGTCAACCTTGCCAACAAGATCAAATGCCCGCATCTTTGGGTCCACCTCAAGATATTTTGTCTACATATCCTACCATTACACCTAGCTGCCAAGACTATCAATGGCCTCCAAAACAAGCACAAATGAGCCCAAATCCACCTTTGCAACAAGAAGCACATGCAGCTCCAAATGGCCCTTTGTACATAAACCATGCAAGCCTAATGCAACAAGACTTAATTACCTTTGACAAGGGAGATACCAACCTAGCTAATTCATCCTATGAGTGGCCTCCATCATCCAATCCTATGCCAACACATGAGCCAACAAGTCCTATCCCAACACCACCATGTGATCCTACCCCTAGTCCATTGATCCATCAACCTTCCAAATCACCAAGCCCTTCATTACCTTCATCACCATGTCATTCTAATCCTTCACCAAAGGATGCCGCTGAGATAGTTTTACAAAGAATGATTGATTCAAAATTCATTGAACTTCCTGAAGTCAAACCATGTGAAGAAAGTCCATATGATGAACATGATTATTGTGCATACCATAGGACCAAAGGCCATAATACAAATCAATGCCCAATATTTGTCTCAATTGTTTACAAGGTGTACCTACCTACCATAAGAAATCATGTCACATCATCCCAATCCCATGTATCACCCCCATCCAATCCAAATTTTAGCTTATCAAACTCCATTATCCTTCCATCCAATAAAAGTCCTAATCATAAGCCTACAACATCATCCTCTATTACTGTTCATCCATTATACTACCCATCCACTCATACCCTTGCACAGGATGTGATCCATTGGCTACTAGCTAGGAATAAACTACATCCATGTCAAACACCCATTCATGAGCCTACCAACGAACTTCCAAAGGTCATGTCCAATCCTATAATCCCATCATGTGGTCCACCTATCCTTGAGCCTCTTCAAGAGCCTTCCATTAACATGCCTAGCCCTTTAAGCCCATCATGTGACCTACAAGCCAACAAGTCTATTCAAGAGTCTCCAACCACAAGCCTAAGTCATGAGCCATCATGCCTTCATGTTGATAACTATCAAGAGCCTATCAAGTCCACTCAAGAACCTTCCACTTCCATCCAAAGTCAAGAGTTATGTCAAGAGCATAATCTTAAACATGTGGAAATATTGAACCTTAATCTTAATCAAGATCAAAGCACCTCTAAGTTCCACCTATCCATGACCTAGTTATGGGTTGCCCTCAAGCTATTAGCCATCACCATGACCTCATTCATGAGCAAATTTATCCATTTTATAGCCCACTTAATCCTGCTTTTGCTCATAGTTATGATCAAGGTTCTAGCTAAAATCATGAAAACCATTATGATCCATTTGGCAAAACTTTATCTATCTCATGATCAAGATGATATCTATGATGAAGAACCTATTAAAAAGTACCTTGATCCTATCCATAATCCCATAACCATCCATGAGCAAGATATCCAAATTGCTCCTAGTCATCCTCCATCTAGCCCTATCCATAATGAGCAAGCATCCACTTGTCATAATGAGACATGTGCCTCTCAAGAACACGTAAGCATAGAAGATCAAACAAATAACTTGGATCTTAGTTAACACAATACTAATGATCCCCCTTCTACATCCATCATCGATCCCATTTCAAATCCATCATGTCCTATTGGTCTATCCACCCTTATACATGAGTGTTCTTCCTTAGGACAACAACAACCATTGTCCTCCATTTCATCTTCTCCATCCAATAAAGAACTCAAGTCTAGTGTTCAAACCACATCTAGTCCCATTGTCAATTGCATACTCCAAAACATGAACTACAAAGGTAAAGGCCTAGGCCTTTATGAACAAGGTATTTTGGAGCCAAACCAAGTCAAAGTTCCTCCATGATCATATGGCCTTGGATACCTACCCCAAGGTGAACAAGGCCAAGATGTTGGTAATCCCTTCATGCAGCCTAAACCTACCACTTTCCATCACACCCCCCATCATCTACCTAAAACACATGTTGCCATTCCACCTCCATCATCCTATAAATGTCAAAAGCATGTGACCGTCCACCTTCCACCATCCACTTTGCCTCCATTACTTCCAACTCCAAATATCCCTCCATCCACCTTGCCACCATTGCTTCCAACACCTAACATACCTATCATTCACAAGTATCCTTACATCCCTAATCATGGCCAACAAAAGCACACATCGTTTAAGCATAAAGCTTCCAATTATTCCATCCACTCCACCCACCCCATGGGATTCAAAAGCAAAAATTTTGATGCCTCTACCTATAAAGCTAAAAATCTTACCAAAAATCCTAAAGGTCTTCATACCTTAGGACATAAAGAATCCAAATCAAAGCAAAGTTCATCTAGGCAGCCATCTGAACCCTTACCTACAAATGCAAAGCCCAAAAGCAAAATGGTTTGGGTTCCTAAGCAAATAGCTAGCAAAGCAAATGAGGCATCCTCATCCACATCTAAGCAACCATCCAAACCCTTACCTCCAAAAGCAAAGCCCAAAAGCAAAGTGGTTTGGGTTCCTAAGAAAATAGCTAGCAAAGCAAATGAGGCATCCTCATCTACATCTCAAGAATCCCAACCACCTATATCCATCCAAAAGCCTACTTCCATCCAAAACTTCCATTCTCTTCAACAATCCCACAAGCAAAACAAAAGTACTAAAAATACTAAATATATGTGGGTTCCTAAATCACTTCATCAACCATCTCTTAAGCAAACATCTCCATTGCTTCCTACATCACCATCTCACCAAAAGCTTCAATATTTAACACGGTGTGTGCAACCGTTGGTCATGGTTCCCTTCCATTCCAAAACATTCCCACATAACTACATCTCCCCATCTTCCATCCATTATCCTACATATCTCCCCCATGCTATCCCTATGGTCCATGCTTTTGCATAAGCCTCTGATCCATCTTCATTCCATAAGCCTATATATAAGCCACTAGCCTACCCTACCATAATTGCACATCATAATCCACTATCTACCTAATCCATCTCCCATCCACGCAATCACTTATCAACATCTACGAGCATAACAACATGGTCCATGTGACAACATCCATCTCCAACAGGACTACCAACATTCATATCACTAGACACTCGAGTCCCTCCTATCCATTACCATGGTGAAAACCTGGCAAACAGGCACCATGTGTAATTGTCAACCCATCTAAAAGTAAAAAAAAAAAAAAAGAAGAAGAAATCAAAAGTCAAAAGAAAAAAAATAGTAAAGAGAAAGCCCTTCATCCAACGGTGAAAACTTGGTAAACAGGCGCCTTGGATAAGTACCATGATGAAAACCTGGCAAACAGGCGTCATGTGTAGGTTGATCTTCTATGTCACTTACACTTGGGGGCACATTGTCTCATCCAACCTATCCATTTCCAAACTATCTATCCCATTATATCATTTTCCATCCTATCATGCTACATCCTACCATCCTTATCCATTCATCCATCCTTTTGCCTTTTGATTTTGATGAAGACATAGGGGCAAAATCTTGAAACATGCTTTGGATATCTCTTGGTATACCTCATACCTTCTTAATCAATCCATCTTATCATTATCCACCGATCATACACCTCGTCATGTAAAACCTATCATGTCATCCCATTGTCATGAGCCTTGTCATGTAAAAATCCTAGAATGGGGCAAGTTATTCTTCCTATGCAACATAGCCTTTGACGATCACATCCTACCTCCCTTATGAGCCATCCACTATGGCGTATCCTTATCATGAGCTTTCCATCTTATAACTTATTCCCATCTGTTTATCATGAGCTTTCCATTCCATAGCCTATCCTTGTATCTATCCATCTATCATGAGCCTTTCATCCCATTTACTATGAGCCCATCCTTTTATCCATCCATCCTACATCCATCCTTGCACCTAGACTTGGTTTTCTCCCTTGTCATTGGTATCTAACACAAAGGCTACCCAAATTGTAAATCCATTGACGTCCCAAAATATCCTCAAAAAATACAAAAAAAAAATCAAATATGTCAAAAAAATCCAACAAAATCAATATCCAACGAACAAGCCAAGCAATAAAATGAATCACATCATCCAAATCAATCAACTCCATCAACATCCAATCAAATCATCATCATCATCAATTCTTCCTATCAATAACATTTATTCATCCATTTCAATCAATCACTTATTCCAATCATATCAATCTAATCAATCTAAGCAATGATCTTAAATCCAAGTCACATTAATCCATATCAAGCAAGCCAATCAATCAAGGAACATTATCCAATCAAATCAATAGGTTTTGAACCTCATCTTGTCATGAGACCAATCAATCAAATTATCATCATCATCAATGGGATATAGCGTTCCCACATCTTTGTGTTGCTCTAGGGATATAGCTTTCCCCACAATGACAACACTATCTATCATTATCAACAAACAATCAACCATTGGTTTATGACTTGACAAGGGCAATACCTTGTTTATTTTACATCCTTTGCGCATACTAAGAACACTTACTTATGCTTAGATTGAGTGGATACTCTCATCATCACACCATCATTATCATCATTCAAAACAATCCAATCATCAAACAAATCAACCTAGCAATAGCCAACATCAAAACCAAAACACATCAAGCCAATCATTAAGACAAATCCTATTAATCATCAGCATCAAAACCAAAGCACATCAAGCTAGCCATAAAAACAAATCCAATCACTTCATCAAATCAAAAGCAGCTCAATCCATCACATATCATCCTATCATCAACATTTTCATCAATCCTTCATCAATCTTTATCCATCATTTCATCGTCCTCAAAACCATTCCAAGCAAAGATACAAATGCAAGCCCATCCTTAAATCCAGACCAACAAGTTAAGCAATCAAGCCAAGTTATCCAATCACAATCAATGGTCTTGATCCTAGCCTTGTTGTAAGCCAAATCAATCAGCCAATCAGTGAACCAACTCAGCAAACAACCTTGTGTTGATCTAGGGATATAGCTTTCCCCACAATGACAACACTCTCAACTATCATCAACATAACAATCAGCAATTAATCATTGGTTTACAGCTTGACAGGGGCAATACCTTGTTTGTTTTTAAATCATTTGTGCATGCTTGCTTGCTTGCTTGTGTGTGTTATCATTTTATCTTGCAGTTGCGGGATGATCTTATCCTCTTCCTATGCGTATTGGTATCTTGTACGTGTTGGGATTAGCATCTTACATATCAATATCTCTAGCATCTAAGAAGCTAAACAGTCTCTTATGCATTTGAGACTATTCTATGTTAAGACTAACTCCATACATATAACCAGCAAGCTATCATTATGTGTAGTGGAGATAAGCTCAAACCATTGCTTGTAGTGTCAAAGTCCAACACTAGCTGTTATTCATATCTTGTGCATGTTGGCTCAACATCTTGACCTCATGTGTTCAGACAAGATTGTAACACGCTAGTTGCGCATTGGATATCTCGACACCTTGGTCTCTTATACCCTGGTGCATAACATCCATATGCTATATCAAACATAAGGACTGCATTTCTTTTCATTCTGAGCAATTATTTGAAAGCTGCCCATCATCATCCTATCTATTCATTCTATCTATTCATTTCATCATACTCAGCCAAGATCACTCATTTCCATTTTCTTCGTGTCTGCCTTCTTTTTAGCCTTTTTTTCTATCGAGAGCCAACCCAGCCCTTCTTGGTTAGCCTGGCTTACCTCTCAAGGGGGCATCACTTGCCAATTACACTAGGGCATAACTTGTTTATCGAACGCATATCATATCTTCTTTGACACAACGCTCTATCGAACATTGTATCAAAGAGGGGCAAAATGTAGACACCCAAAATTGTCCCAACTTTGTCCATGTCTAGTAACACCTTGTTAAATCATCATTATCCATCAAGCCAATTAATTAAATAAATTTTATTTATTTAATTAATTCCACATCATATCCCAATCATATCCTAAATAAATTTTATTTATTTAATTAATTTCCACATCATATTTTATCCCATCCCATTCATTTATCCTATTAGTTAAATAAATTTAATTTATTTAATTAATATCCAACTCATATCCCAACTAATTCAAATATTTTATTTGAATTAACTACTCACCTTTCATCACATTCCAACACTCATCCAGTCAATCATGTGTTGTAAGACAACTTTCACTCATATCCTTCACATGCACAACTAATGGAACCTAAATTTAGTATCTTTCAATCCTAGCCATTCACATAGCCTCTGAATCTCCACCATTGATTGATCTTGGTTGAGTCCTATATAAACACCCTCTCATTCCATATGAGAGGGGGGATCCAGCAATCATATAGCACCTACATTATCATCTTGGGCATCTTGAGCATCTAAGCATTCATTTGAGCTTTTCATCATCCATCATGGCAGCTTTCAGCATTGCAATTGTTCATTGTTGAAGAAGCAGTCCACATCCCTTAAACAAGGAATCGTACGGTCTAGGTGATGTTATGCTTGAATCACATTGTTCTTTGATTTCATTTAGATTAGATTCCTTGATGATGGTAGGGTTAGGGTTTCATGACTATGTCTGATCTGCTAAACCTGACTTTTCACCTATCATACAGGTAGAATATCATTATAGATAGTCTTTATTAGAGATATCTCTCCATTCCACCTATTCCTTGCACTCTCTAGAATATAGATGTTGCCATTTATCATAAAAACTAACTTTTCTGCCTTCGGCACATCTGAGGGTGTATCAATTAATGCTTGTGATTTCAAGGCTTCTTATATTAGATTAGTCATGGAATCAATTTTTGGAGTTATTAGCCCCCTTAGCTAGCACAATCTATGTTTGACTTCTTCCCTTTTCTTCATCAGAGTGGTCAAATCATTGTGAAGAATTGTAACTTGTGTTTCTTTGGTATTTATTGGCTCAACTACCAGATTATATGTCTTGGAGATATTAAGCAGTTTGATTTCCAAATCCTTGATTTTATCTTCTAATTCATTTGTAACTTATGGCCAAGATAAGCAAAATTTGTATATTTTATAGGTTTCTTCAATGGCACTCTGTATTCCTTTTATTCCATTTTCTAACAGAGTTTTATCTTTTGTTATCATAATCTTTAACTCAACCAATCTATTCTCATCAAACTCTTTTCTAACTTTTGCTTCTACAGATTTTTCAAAAGATTCAAAATGTGTACTTACAAAGTTTAATAGACCTTTAAGTTGATCAGCAGAGGATAATGAGGTATCCTTTTGAAATGTCAGCATCATCTTCTCCAAAATGTTGGATGCATCATTGATTAATTTACTATCTTGGATATGTAATTTAAGCATTTCTTCATGTGCTTTGGCTTGAATAATTGATCCTAGATTGAATTTCTGCATAGGCAACATAGAGGCCAAATTAATTAGTCCTTGAAGAAGTTCAGACTCATCCAAATCTTGTTGACTCTTAGAATCAATTGAGACAACTACTGTGTCTCTTGATCTACCAAATACTTCTTCTTGACTTTGCTCTGGAGGATCCATGTCTATGTTCTCTTGCTGATCAATGTTTTGCTCCGGTGCATGGCTCCTTATCCATTCTTTATTATTTTCAACATTAGCCTGTTGCTCAGGAGGAAGATTAGTTTCAGATTTGCCTTGATTTGTCATATCCAATGTATCAATGTTAGGGGCTTGATCATTCTTATCTGGTCCTTGATCTTGGCTTATCTTCGATATAGATGTATCTCCATCATTTGCTCCTTCATTGTCATAAATGGTAGGGAGATTAAATTCCTTCAATGTGTTTAGAATGATTTCTTTAGATTCCTTTACCACCTTTTCAATATCTCCTCCCATAAGAGCATTCATTCTTCTTTTTGTCCTGAATTTGTTATGAAGTGCTTTGGAGATTTTCACCTTTTCCTCTAGAGTGATTTTCAGACATAGTTTTATTAATGAGTGTTCTCTAAGCTCAACATCCTTTGCCATAGCCACTTCCTTTCTTGCACTCATTATACTTGCCAATCTATGTGGAAGATTAGTAATTATCTCAATTAAGGCCTTGTTTTAGATGTTTAGGTATTCTACAACAACAGACTCAATGATCTTCTTATCCATATCATTATACTCAACATACAATTGTGCAATAGGTTTCTAATTACCATCAACTATTATGGATTTCAATACATCCTCTAAAGATATATTATCTTCTTCAGTTTGAGGTCCATCTTTCTTTTTCCTTTTCTTAGGTTTACCCTTACCAAAGAATTTCTTGTTACTGGTTCTGGAGGTTTTGATAGTTTCAGATTTCATTTTCTTTACTTCTTCATCTGACTTTGTTTCTTCTTCATTAATTGCAATGCTTACAAGCATTCTTTTAGAATTGGTTTTCTTTCTTTTATGACTAGTGGCAGGAGTTACCACACTTGCAGATGGTGTGGGACTAGAGGAAATAGATGCAACTTCTTTAGAGGTAGATCCTTTGGTTATCCTTCTTGATACCTCTGGTTTTTCTGGTTTACCCTTGGGTTCTTTTGAAGCTCCAATTGATTCACTTTTTCTCTTTTATTTTGCCTCCTTTTCAGCTTGTGCTTTTTCCCTTGCCTTTGCCACTTGTTCCTTTGTGAACCCTTGTCTCAGGATGAAATCTTCTGCCACTTTCTGTATTTTCTTGGAGATTTCAGTTTTTCTTACTTCAACATGAACTTTAGCATATACTTCCTCATAAGTCCCATATCTTTCTTCTTTGGGATCTTTGGGTTTGCTTACAATATGTTGGGCATAATTTTCCAATATCCCATAGGCATAACCCAAACCATTCTGGGCTCAACGGCCTCCATCAAGCATTGATCTTTTGTTATAATAAAATAGATAGTATCCTTGTATTTTTCAACAACTGCTCTAGGGATTCTTTCCCTGGATTGCATTGACTTTTGGAAGTTTTTGAAATAGCCCCATAGGGCTAAATTTTGTGCATCAATATTGCCTATGCTATTGAACTAATTTCTAATTTGAACTACAACTGGTTTATCTCCAGTCCACAAGCAGTTCTGTATGCTAGGTAACTCTTGCATGAAATAGAAGAATAGACATATGATCAACGTACCAAATTTGAAGGGATATTTTCTCTTTTTTGTCTTCCTCAGGTTCTCCATCACTTGTTGTCAAAGAAATTCATAGATATCATAGTCTACATTCTTCTTGATCATCTGAAACGTAGTGTATATGGTTATGCTTGAAACAGAATTTTCCTGGTTGGTGAAATATACTTTGTAGCCCAGTACCATGGATGCAAATCTTATAGGATGGTCTTCAATATCATTAATTGTTAAAGACCTCTTATCAAAATTTTCTCTAATGACTGCTATTACTGTATCATTCCTTACTACTTTCAACAATGGTACTAATCCGATGTAGCTTAATCCAATTATTGCCCTTATAGCATCTTTTGTAATATTAAAAGGTCTCTCAAGCCACATAAATTCATCATGAACCTTGCTTAATACATATTAGACCCATTCATCCTCTACAAAAGTTGGGAAGTCCACGTACTAAATGAATTTCTTCTCTTCCAATGCTTTATATTCTCCCTTCAGATTGAGATTCTCATTACTCAAGTGTTTTAAGTATAGATCAGAAAACCTTCTATCAACAAATTCCTCTAGGGCAACATGAATATATGCCCTAACATCCTCTGGATGCATAACTCCATGTGGAACATCTAAAAATACACCCATTTCATTGACTTTGATTTATTTGAATGGGTGTTTCTTGAAATTTGGTCGAGGTTGCTTAGTGATACCCACTACTTGTGGTGTTGCCATTTCTATGAATATCAAGCAAATTTGAGAAAGGTTTTCAAACAAAAAATACCTCTTTGATCATATTAGTGTTGAACTCAATCTTGCCTTGAAATGCTTTGGAGAACACTGTAGTTATTTTTGAATCTGCTTTGGTTTGCCTTAGATAGTTTAGAGCTTAGAATGCAAAATGATTTTTCCTTTGGATACAACACCTTTTAACCTTTGTATGTTGAAACCTAAGTGTCATTAATGTTATTTTTCAAAAAGTTGTCAAACACTTTTCTGACACTCAATCAATCCAAATTGCTCCGCAATCCTTCACATTGGGTCTTCTTCTACTAGAATTTCTTTCAGAATTTTTCTCATAAGATTCTTCACAACATACCTTAGTACTGGATTCTAGTACTAATTTTCTAGCTAGGGGTTTTGGATTTTCAACCCAACTCCCCCTAAGCCAGAGCTCCCAAATTACTTCCTGGAGGAAGTATCTGCACCATATGCTAGTGTGGATTCATTCTTTACTTCAATCACATCTTTCTTGATCTAGATCTTGCTCATTTATTTCTTAGTTTCAACTGGGTCAACTTTTTCTTTTTCTTTATCATTCCTTTGTTCTATTTTCCTATATTTAGCATGGTAGTTTCTTTTTGCATTCTTGCTTCTACAAATTCTTGCAGTATGTCCAAACCTGTTGCAATTGTGGCATACCATATTCCTTTGTCCTTGATTCCTTCTATTGATTAGATTTGATCTATATTGATTAGCTATATGTCCAAATCTATTGCATGCAAAACACTTTCCATTGAATGATGACTATTCCTTGCATTGTAAGAACCATTCCTTACCAAATTTCTGTATTTATTTTATTTATGACAAATTTTCTTGCACTTGAAACATTGACTAGAGAATGATGGAACATTCTAATTTATTCTACTTTTGCATTGAGTAGCTTTATGACCAAACTTATTGCAATTAAAACAGTGGCCATTGAAAGATGGATACCTTTTAGCATTTGGTTGCCTGATCGAAGGTCTTCTAGGTCTTGTTCTTTGATTTCTAAACTGGTTCCCTTTCTTTTTCTTTAACTCAGTGTTTGCTTGACCAGATTTTGAGCTTTCACCTTTCTCAAATCCCAAGCCTTTCTTATCATTAGAACTCTTTTGACTAGAAATCATCTCATCAAGCTTTGTAGAACTTATCTTGAACTTTTCTTCATAGCTCTTGGCTTTTTCCAAGTCTACTTTCAGACTCACAATTTATTTTTCAAGTTTGATATAATCTTCTCACTTGCTTTTTACAATTAGATTTAGATCTTCTCTGCTTTTGCTCTTTCTATAACTTCCACTTCCAAATCTTTAAGGGTTTCATTTGTTGATGTCAATTGATCACTAACCTCTTTATATTTTTCTTTAAATTTCTTAACTTGTTCTTTTAACTTTAAAATGCATTCATCAACTTCTTGTATGTTATCCTTTAGATCCCTGACTTCTTCAGACTTTTCAAGATCAATAAGAGCTACTTCCAGTTCAACATTGTTTGAGAAATTTCCAAATCTCCTGGCTACCATGAGTGAACTCTTCCTAATCTTCCTCAAGCCGTTAGGCTTCTTCCAAGGAACCTTGCTCTATTATCAATTGTTGATAGTAAGGAATACTAAGAGGGGGCTGAATCAGTATTCCACAAAACTACTTCTTAACAAGTTTATTAATCCAATTTCCAAAATTAATAATATGAAAGTAGAATAAGCACAGGAATAGCAACCAAAAAGACATAACACATGAACACCATGATTTTTACATGGCAAACCCAAAAAGGGAAAAATGACGATGAGTGTTAGCTCATAATATATTATGATAGCACAATACCAAATTACAAGAAGGCTCACTGCCTTAGGGCTCACTGCCTAAAGAATTGCTCATTGCAAGAAAGGCTCATTGCTTAGAGAAAGAAAGAAGAAGGAAGAATGGCTCACTACCACATTGAACTGCTCAGATTGCATCTACATATGCATGGTTATAGCTCCAATGAAGCACACAAATATTGTCTCAAAACTCTTCATCTCTAACTGCTCTGTTTCACTACTCTACTTTTACATAGGAACAAGATCTCTCTTCTTCTGCTCTCATCACTTCCACAAAATCACCTTACTTTGCATGTCACACATATATATATCCTCATTCACCTGTTATCACTTAAACACCAAGTTTGATTCCATATATATATCCGTAACACTTAAAATATTCATATTAGGTCAGCCTAATAAGGTGTAGCATGTAGTCATACCTTAAGTAGTTTATCAGCCAAATTCATTCACCAAAAATTCATAGCGGACCCAAAAAATCATACAGTAGTCTTCATATGGGGTAGAATTAATCATTCAATCACTTAGATTGATTGTTCAAATAATATAGCTTCTCCACATATAGATCTGCCATGCTTGTCGGCTAGTTCCTCATGAACATACTTGATCAATTTAGTTGGCACAACATAACATCCACTGTGGATTAAAAAAATCATATTCAATATTCATCATTGATCTCTTAGCATACCTGGTAAACCGTAGAGCATAATAATCAAATTCTGTGAAATATGGAGCTCAAAACTGTTGTCCTATCACTGGCAAACACGGTCAAACCGCAAGCCGATAAAGAACATCTTGTAGGATGAGACCAAATAACTTTGGATGCTACAACTCTGGATTTAGGTAGCCATGATATGTAACTATCTTAATCTAAAACCACAAGACAAATTATGCATTTGCAGGGGATTGTGGACCCTAACTCTTTGGTACTATACACAGTCCTTGACTTAGGTTTGCTTACCAGACTTAGCAAAATCATGGTATGTCTTCTAGAGATCTTCAGAACTTGCAAACTTGGATATCCCACCTTCAAGTAACTACAAACAACATACTTGAACCACATTTGATGATCTTCTATTGCGGTGACATACTGACCTAATCTCTGTCATTTGCTCTGTACTACCCATACTTAGTCATTTTAGCCTTTCAGACCAAAATCCTTGCATGCCTTGTTGCCATCAATGACAACACTCAATTAGTCAATAGAGTAATGTCTCTTGCCAATAATTCCATCTCAAGAATTACAACCTATCACTACTCCTTGGCCCTTTTCACAATGGGGGCTCCACCTTGTCGGTAAAATCCATCCATCTTCCTCCAATGCCCATAAATCCATTATTACCACCATTGAATACTTCAGAAAGTGGGTTGAGGCAATTCCACTCACATATATCACCAACAAACAAATATCCAAGTTGATCCTACATTACATCATATGCCAATATGTTATACCCCTCGCCATCATTACTAAAAAATGGGAAACCCTTTAAGAACCAAGAACTTTGCATCCTTTGTTAAAAATTCTACACGAAGCACTATTTTTCCTCCTCATATTAGCCCCAAGGTAATGGTCAAGCTGAAGCTCCAAACAAAACCATCCAAAAAATCCTAAAGAAAATAGTGAATGAAGTTGATTGTGATTAGCACCTCCAACTTAACCCCACCCTGTGGGCATACCACACAAGCATTCGTATCCCATAGGAGCCACACCAAATTCCCTTGTCTTTGGCTCTAAAGCAATTTTACCAATTGAGGTTGAGATCCCCTCCTTAAGAATATCTTTACAAAATCTCATTGATGAGGAGGAGTATCAAGTTACATGACTACATGAGCTGGAACTCTTAGGTGAAAGGCATGTCAATGCTCTCAATCACTTGCAAGCATATCAAAATCACATTTTTTGTAGCTATATAACAAGATTATCAAGACTCATCACTTTGAAATGGGTGACCTTGTACTAATGAAAAATCAGCAGAACTTCCAAGACCATGACAAAAAAGGCAAATTTGAACTAAATTAGCTATGACCATTTGTTATAACAACTAGCTATGGATCAAGAGCTTATCAGCTAGCAATGCCTAAGGGACAACCTCTAGATGATCCTATGAATAGATTATGCATCTCAATAAATTTTATGCTTGACCCAACAGATATCCCAAAAGATAAAAAATTAAAAAAGTAAAAAATTACAAAAAACTGAGTGCAATAAAGTTGTCCAATGGTGAAAACCACTTTAGTGGCACCTTGGATAAGTACCATGGTGAAAACGTGTCTCAAGCACCTTGAGTAGTGGCCTTATCTACCATCTATTAAGTTCTTGTTTACCCACTTCATACTCCATCACTTTATATCCATATCCTATCCTGGCTAAATCTTGTATCTCCATTTCCCTCCTATTATCATTCCACGCCAGGGGAAAAATCCCTGAGTTTAGATAAAATTAGATCTTTGTATGCATTCTATGGATCATTATAGAATTTTGTCTCATTCATCTCTTGTACATACACTATATCCAAAAATACCAAAAAAAATAGAAAATCTCCAAAAATACCAAAAAAAATTAGAAAACCTCCAAAAATACCAAAAGAAAATAGAAAACCTCCAAAAATATGGGCCAAAAAATCACAAAACCTCCAAAAATACCAAAAAAAACTAGAAAACCATCAGAATACCAAGAAATAAATCTATTGTGTCTCGATCAAGGACTAAAGACAATCAAACTAAGAAAAAAACACATGCAAAAACAACATACCACAATGTCAATCATACACATTAGACCAAATCTCTAAAGACCACATAACCATCATATCTTATGCCCATCATGTAGCATATATCATCACAACCTATGCCTTAGGATATATCATTGCCACAATAGGCAAAGCCTAATCAAATTCAATCCACATTCTTGGCAATAGATTCAATGGTTGTTGGTTTATCCATCATTTGGTCTTTTGTTTTGATTTATCTTTTTATACCCCTTCTACACTTACCAAAGAACCACCTTGATCTTCCATATCTTGGTGTGTCATTGGATGGTATAGAATGGGGCAAGAGTCATTTGATGTTATATGCTGTGTTTGTTGGATGTTCTTATTACTCCAACTGGTACTCATATCTTGTGTGTGTTAGAATAGCTTTTTGCATAGCATCCATCCTTTGCATCTAAGGATTATACCTTTTGTGCACTAGGAATTCAATGCTCTAAGTCTCTTTCCCCACACGTCTAGATAAGGTTGTACTATGTTTGGCATGTGTAAGCACACCCTCTTGTTTGAATCTCAAGTCCATGCAAATTTGGATATAAATCATGACCTTGGTCTCCTATACCTTGGTGTAAAATATCCTTTTTGCTATATTAAAACTTAGGATTGCTCTAAAAGATACCAGCATAATCCCAACCCTTATCTATCTTATCATACTCACCCAACCCTATCAAGATCCATATCCACCCATAATGCTCCCACCTTTGGCTTTACATTAATAGAGATGGCAATTCATCCTAATCCACTTCCGACCCCCAACAAGTGTGTTCATGATGCTTCCTAACTAAGTTTCCATCCACTTTCCTCCCCCCAAAAAGCATGTTCATGACACTTCCTAACTAATTTTCCATCCACTTCCCCCCCAAGAAGCATGTTCATGATGTTTCCTAACTAATTTTTCATCAACTTCCCCCCCTCCCCCCAACAAGCATGTTCATGATGCTTGCCAACTAATTTTCCATCCATTTTCCCCCTATCAGTAAGCATTTTCATGTTTCTTCCCAATCATTCCCCCCAACTAACCCCCATCCCCAATCCATCTAATTATCCCTCAATTACATAATGAGTCTTTGTATCATGACCTACAAATCAATCATCAACATCACGATCATCCATTTCATACACCTACATCAACACGTTAGTACCACATCATTTTGATCATCATAATCATCATATCATTTGCATAATCATCTATATATCCACATCCACATCATAATTGCATAAACATATGACTCAAACGCACAATATGAATTATACACACATGCAAACTAAATTCAACAGAGTTCCTTCCAGTTATCTCCCACTCACCATTCTGCATCATAACCATTCCACAACCTAAAAAGATTGAATCTTTTTTTTCATAAGCACACTAAAGTCTCATTGCTTATAAATAGCAGCTATACATTTGGCATTAATGTGAAATTAAAGAACTTTAAACGGATTAAATCTTGATCTAGTGTACAAAGAAAGAAATTAAGAGGATTTGATCTTGCATTCATCCATAACACCTCACCATACATCACATCATCATAGCTATATCATCTATATCATCATAACATATGCATAAACCATCCACAAAACAACAATCACATAACATAGTCACCTATGCATCACATACAATAAATGCAGCCATAACATAATCCATCACGCATCCATCAAATGCATCTATACAACACATGTGTTCATGTGAGATAAATGTAATGGAATTGATTTTTTAGTAAATCCCCTGGAATGTAGTAAATGAGCTTGTTAACTATTTCATTGTGTACCTTTGCATGTCACACCTCATAATACATCATCACATAAACATAACATCGTCATAATCCATTCATTGCAAATCATACATTATATAATCCACCTCATAATTCATCAGAAAACATCCATAAACATATCCTCATATAATCCACATCGTATTCCACATAATAATCCATTCATGATTCATGCATAAACACATAAACAAAAATCCAACATCCATAACATAATATATGCATCCATAAGATGATCCATGTATCTATAACATAATTCATATATCCATAACATGATCCGTAACATAAACTGTAACATAAACCATAAAATAATCCATCACATGTCCATCATATTTAGCATCCATACATGACATAAATCTTATACTAAAATAACATCCAACATATACATCATAAAAACATCATAAATAATCACATCACATCATAATGTAGGCCACCCACAAAATACTCATTGCATATATAAATAAAAGTTTGTCATGATACAAAATATGCCCAAAGGCTTAGTACATCAATGTCTGATACATAATGTAAAACACCACTATGTGGTACTATCACCAGACTCTGCTAGAGCCTGAGGTGTTGGTGTTGATGGACTTGCCCTTGTAGCCTATGGTGGAACTACTAGCCCCTATCCTGGTGGAGGCATCACTCAAGGTGGTGGAATGACTAGCCCTATAATTGAATGTGTCATCGTCCTCCCTAACCTACTAGCCCTCGACCGGGTCTATACACTAAAACTGGGTTGTCTCTGATTTGCATGCATCACTGCATGATATAGGGAGTGATAATGTTGAGCTCTCTACAAAGCCTCTGACATCTCACCCTGCACTCACACTAGATGCCACCACATACTAGACAACCCAGCTCTTGCTAATGCTCACTGTGTTGTATCCTGCTCTAGATAGAATCACGCCTCCTACTGCTCGACCCACTACAACACTTTGGTTTTATCCCTCTTTGCAATAGCAATATCTTGCTTCTAGATAACACGGTCTAGCTCTACTCCATCTACCCCACCTGCTCCTATTTCTATCAACTTAGTAATCTACCCCTAGGTGACCCTCAACTCTCCCCATAACGTGTCCACCTCTGCCTCCATGACATCTCACTCTACCTCCCTCGTATCTCGCTCTAACCGTATGGTGGCCAACTCATCAATCAGGCTCCTAATCTCCACCTATAATATATCATCAACAACATCCTCCCCATCCTTCCTCCCCCTGCTACCACCTCCACTCTTCGATGTACCCACCGTCCCCCAATAGCCCCACTAGCCCAACCACCTCCACCATCCCCACCTTCTCCTCCATCCTTCTCCTCCTCCTCCTCCTCCTCCCCCTCACTACTCCTTACCACTACCACCTAGCCAATTGGAATCATCAACCTCATGGCCTACTACTTCTACCACCATATGTAATAATCTAGGGTGGCCTCCACCTTTGGCTTTCCCTATTTAAGGATGAAATTTCAAAGTACATTTTTGAGCATGTACCAATCAATGATGTGCTCCATAGGACCCATCAAATACCTATCCTATCAAGTATAAGGTAGATGATCTCCATCATCCCATGGCTCACACCCTCACCATGGCCACAAAACAATTATGTTGATCTCATAAAAAAATTGCTACCAGTATGTTAGAGCAACCAACCAATGATGTTGTAGAATCCCAATGTAATTAAAGACAAATGGCTGCCCTGCAGGCCTCACATATCCACATACCAGCCAAATCATGGCAATATGCTCCCAAGCCCAGACCTGAAGTAATGTGACACCACACCCTAGACTAGTTCCCTATTGATATACTATAAAATGCATGTCATGGTGTAAGTACACTAACACGTATGGCTCCTAGGCATACCTTGTTCCCTACTCATACATCTTCTCTAGCACTACTCCCTATCCTATAGAGAATCTGCGTGACCTTCAAGCATCAACAACTCTCCAATCAAACATAAGCATATATATAATGACAACCCCTCCAAAGACTCCATACTAGAGACCATATCATCTTCATACTCCTCCCATCCATAGGTGGGATATCTAGTGCAAAAGTATGCCTCAACACTGCCACACCTCTCACCTGATCATACACAACTAACTCCCCATGAATGAGGATTCATAATATCCTCCATACATCGTCATGGGTGATCGTCATCTCACCCGTCAATAGTAGAAAGGCACAACACTCGCTCTGCAACCTCTCCACTAACACTATCATCATGGCCCTATGGGCCCAAATCTTAGACATATATGCAAGATGCCTCATACCAATTTGTTCCAAAAGCACAACATCTGTAGGTTCAAATCCCTCCCTCAAGGCCATTAGAGGTGGCCTGTGCTCCCTTGACTGAACTGGCAACAAATCCTCCTACATCCATCACACTACTTCATTAGCTTTTTGTCAAAAACTATGTTAAAGAACTAAATCCCTCTATGATAGCACTGAAAGGCGCGCAAGCAGTAACACACCCCATGCAAGAACCAAAATACACACATGCGCTAACACACCCTGCGCAAGCACTGAAAGGCACACAAGTGCTAACTGACATCTCGCATGCATTGAAAGGCACACAAGCACTAAGTGACCTCACACATGCACCAAAAAGCCATGCAAGCACTAACATACTTCGTACAAATACCATTCAACATGTAAGCACCAATCCACCTAGCTCATGCACTAACAAAGTGCTAACCACTAGCCATTTTTCAAGCGATGTAAGCACTAATTTGCCTCACAGGCACTAATCGAGATGAAGGTACTAATTGCCCCATTAGAGGTGCTATGCATGACTTGATGGCATTATCCTATACTTTAGCACATTTTCTACTCCTAACCTACCCTTGCATTTATTGCGTATTAATTACCCAAAACCTAAAATCCAAAGCATGAGATAGGACACATATCGACTCAGTAGCCTCTGAAGGTCGTCGGTACTCCCGAACTTGCTCTTCTCTATGCTTATGACATGGGATCTGGGCCATAGTTTACACACTCTAATGATCTCTTCTCTCTAACTACCTCAATCTTAGGTGTGCAAATCAGGAATATGGGCCCCCCATAGCCTACTTATAGCCTCCACCTAAGCCCTAGCCCTAAATTTTTTCTAGACTAGCTCTAAATTTTTCATCCCCAAGCCTCATACCATATCTATTTTTCCCAGTTTCTTTTTCTTCTGACCCCATTTTTATCTTGAATCTCATTTTCACCACTATTTCCTTCATTTTGAGAGTTCACTCGAAAAAATTATTTTTTCTGTTTGATCTCTCAAGGGGTCATATCCCACTTATTCTTTCCATTCCCTTCAGTTAGCTAGGGGAAATTTTTAATTTTCTTTTATATGACACTACTCCCGCTCAGTTGTGACACCACATCAAAGAGGGGCAAAATTTAGGCACCTAAAAATGACATACCTTACACCACCATTTTCGAACATCTTCCTAACATCTCCTTCTGTGCTAACTTATCCTCTTCCTCAAGATTAATTAAATAAACTATTTTATTTAATTAATTTATCTGATCCCCATTATCATTTACCCTCAATTAATTAATTAAATTTTATTTAATTAATTACTCTCCTCAACCATTACCCAATATTAATTAAATAAATATTAGTTCATTTATTTAATTAATTATCCATCTTTGTTGTTAGAACAAATTAATTAAATAAAGTCCATTTATTTAATTAATTTAACCTTACCTATAGCCAAACCTTGGTTAATTAAGTAGATCTCATTTATTTTATTAACTAACCTATCCCATCAAATTGCTACAACCAAATTAATTAAATAAACCTTTATTTAATTAATTTGGATCACTAATTAACCCATCCACTAATTTCTTACAACCAGATTAATTAAATTAATCCCCTATTTAATTAATCTAACCCTTCATTAACCCATCTCCTCGTAATTAATTAAATAATCTACATTATTTAATTAATTAAGATCACATGTCTCCAGCTCACCCTTTTCAATTCATGCGATTGTCCCATCTCATCCTACTCATCCATAAAATGAATTTTTAATTCATTCACATGTCTCCATCTTCACAAATGCAAAGCCTTGCTGAAACCAAATTAAAAATTCAAAAATATTGTGATCCCTCCATATTTGTTCATGAAACCCCATCTGTTGATTTCACTATGAAATCTCAACCATTGGATCTCATCTTGGAATTCCAACCATAGATCTAAAATCCTCTAAAAGCCTATAAATAAATAGCATCTCCAAGCATTTTGACTCTAAATAAGAAGAACAAAAGAAGACTAAGGATAAAGCTCTAAACTTATGCTCTCATAATCTTCCCAACATCATAGCCAAATTATCCTCAAATCATTGCCAGTTTATTAACCTCATTATGCTAGTTCATATTTGAGCAATCTGCATTCAATTAGTATTTGGTAAACACCAATTGCATTCATCAATATAACATCACTATGTTTGTAAACATAGTATAAGGTTAAGAAAGGTTTAATATGTATATTCACATCTTAATTACCACTAAATAGATGGGTAAGTGCATGGAAATCGGATACAAATTAGTTGCCAGCCTTGAGATTTTTCAGAAAAATAGGTTTACATTATGAAACATATAAACCATACATGTTTTAACATGTATGCATTTTTAATTCCTAGAATTCAAAATGTATATGATCCTTTCCCATTTAGGCTTGGATTTAGAAGCCTAAGGGTTGGACATCTATTATGGCTTCTAAATTTGTATTTTTAACATAAAATAACTCAAATTCAAACTTCAACCTCATCAGGTTTACATGTTTTGCAATAAAATTTTACAAAAACACAACCAAAATAAGGAGATACTTCTTAGCTTTCTAGCCTTTTAATTTTTGTAATATTTTGAGTAAGTTAAGGTATTTATTTTTATTTTCTTTCAAGAGTGTATCTATACTCGATTATCCAAATTTGAAAAAAAATTATATAGGATTCTTCTACACTTCAATCTATATGCATTCAAAAAAAATATATATATATTTTTAATTAGTTTTGTGCAAGTTATGTGATGTGCACGCTTTGTGATGTAATTTTCAAGATGCATCCACTTCAAAAAAATGCAAAAAAAATATTCAATAAAAAAATATACAACTTGTAGTACTCACTTGTAGCTATATTTCCACCAGATGGTTTTAAAAATACCTAATGTAGAAAAAAAAATAGGGGGGTGCACACAAGACACTATCTTATATTTTAGTGATAAAAATAGGAACACTTTTGTGTGCACTCAACATTTCACCCCCTTAACTTTAACACTTTTCTAAAATATTTAGTAGTTTAGAAACTAGATTTAGAGTACTACAATTCCTATTCTTATCATATCTTCAAATTTTGAGTGTACACAACTTGAATTACTCATCCAATTTTAGCTTTAACTGATTTCAGAAAACAAGTGGCCACTTTTGACCCCTTTTTGTACCCGATTTCCATGCACTTACCCAAATAATCTATGTATGAAAAGAATGAGCATCATAAAGAAAATCATCAAGGAACAATGAATCATTAGCTACAACATGAGAATATAAAGAAATATCACTATGAACTCATCACTAAATATATCAATATACCAAAACCACAAGAAAGGGAATATGGAGTAGAAAGTGTATGCAAAGGTGATGTAGGTATATTTGTATCACTAGCATCCTTAAGTAAACTAGAAGCAAGGGAGGCACAGATAGGTAAAATCCATAAGTGAACAAGAATATCTACCATAGGATGTATGAAGTATAAGCTCACTAGGCATATTATTATCACTTGATGGAAGATCCCTAGAGGTGTTATAAGGAGTGGGTTAGCTAGCCTTACTATTTTCATGAAGGGCCTAGAGGATTCTCATACATAGATAATTCATGGATGGGGGCCCATTGAAATTGTCTCAGATAAATTATAGATGATGGGAAAAGACCAAGGAAACAAAGGCACAACATGCTATTTTTTGAGAGATTTTGGGCAAAACTTGTAAGTTTAGGTGCCAAAAAATATGGGCACTAACAAGAAGAAGAAGCATGAAATTATTATGTTTGACACACTACCTAATGTGTGTGACCTCAAGGTCACTTTAGTTCTTCATGAGTTCAATATGTCACCTTGACCTGATTCTACAAGGTTGATGTCAGTAGGAGAAACATTCCAAGCCATGACTAGATTTTTGGCATTTCCCAACCCCTCCTTAGTCTTGTACATCTGTGTTAGAATTAGTTGACTTTCACACCCAAAATTATTGATTTAAGTGATTATTTTCATAGAGTCCTTCTAGAAGATCATTTCCACCCTAGCCTTTATCTGTGCCCATAAATTAGATGCCAAGATAATAGGCCATCATCTTTTTAATTTGTATACCATATCCAAGGAGGATCTCACTTGATAAGTGTGATAGTGGAAATCTATTAACACATGAAGAAGAAACATAAATAATTAAAGGATAAGTGGGTATTTAGATTTTCTTCTTATTTGGTACATATTTTATGGTTCCAAAATATTTGGGTCCTTTGAGAAGATAGGTTTCTATTATAAAACTAGGAACCCTATAGATTCACTTCTCCTATTGATTAGTTTGGAACAATTCTTTGACACCAATTCCACTATTTCCAATGTTTTTGACATAAATATTCTTACCCCAAGTGTGATTTTATATTCATTGATGCATTTATTAACTAGATACCTTACAAGCTATTAAAATTTTTTAAATCCAAATCCCTAACATGATCCAATTCTTTGGACAATTGTCCCTATAAAAGATTCATATGAAGATTCATCTTCACAAGTTCTCTAAACCTAGTTTCAGATTTCCATATTCTTGGACCTTGTGCCATGTTGCCATCAAAACTATGTAATAAGAGAACAAGTTGGATGATCAGTATGACATTGATTCCCATGAGATAAATGTATAGCCCACTCTATATTAAATATATTGTTTTAAATAAGAAAGTATAGATATCATGAATATTTTTAAAAACTTATGACTCACTCTTTAGTTGAACAATGAATTATAGGGTTTCAACCTAGTTGGCATGTTTGTCATTAAGATGTTCTAAAAAAGGTTGTATGTAGTGTTTTACATATTCTACACTTGAATATTGAGACATTCAAAATCCTTGATGAATACTCCCCTAGCCTCAAGGATCACACTCAAGATTTTGAGTATATCATATAATTTCAATGGTACATGTAAGTTGATTAGTAGATAATCATAGAAGCCTATGAGAAACCCACACCAATGATAAACAATTTCCTCTTCAAACATAAGTTGAAGGATTTGTATCCTTCAAGGAATCAATAACACATGTTTAAGAAGCAAAAGAGATGCTAGGTGAGAAAGGTTTCAAATCCATGGCCATCCATTAGGATTGAACCATGGTGATAGTTGTATTATTCGGTTGATAAAAGGCATGCTCTAGTCAATGATCTCCTAGAATATAAAAAAATTAGATCAACTCTAGAATGAATGTATTCAAGAGTTGTAGAAGATAAGTTTCCCTCCTTTGAGTGAAAAAGGAGAAGGGTATGAATCATGTGAAAACTCATAGTAGTTTAAAGAAGAAGGAACAAAATAAGTTGTAGAATGATTGAGCTCATTCTATACAAAGCTAAGAAAAACTATACCTTGCTAAATAGAAAGAGCACAAGAAAAATAGAGTACAAGGTAGAAATATTGGCCAAAGTTAGTTTGAATAAAGAGTCTAGTGTGGGCAAGCATGGCCAAGTTAACCTTAATCCTTTTCAAGCCAATGAACTTACTCATAAAAAGCATGCAAAAACTAGACTAGATAGTTCAAATTAATCAATTATGGAAGTCCCCTTAAATTTATAATTTATCCTTTGAAGAAGGCACCCAATACCTTCCTCTACCTAATCACAAAATAAAAATTCCATCACAATACCTTTTTATGGGTGTTTAGGTAGGGAAGTGTTAAAGAAAGTTCCCCCATTTTTCATAGATCAAAATGAATCTAAAGAGAAGAAAACACAAAAGGCACTAGTTATAATAGTAGTGGACCATGGCTAGAATGTAGGAGAAGTGAGAAGGAGACACTCCCTATAATACAAGGAATCTATGCAAAGTGTTCAAGAAATGTTTTCAATATCTAAAAGTCCAATAAAATCAAATTACAACTGAGGGCATAATTATGCAAGAACAAGTATAATTATAGGAAGAACCTCCATGCAAGGAAATTGACTAAATTAAAGGTTCCATAGAGGACATTATAAAACAACCTCAAGAAAAATAATTAAGTGCATAAATTTTTTCTCCTCTTAATTTAAATATTTTGAATATTTTATGTTCCAATCTCTCCCATGTAAATTCTCTCCCTATTCTAAATCCCCCTCTTCCTATTCCATCCCCTCCTATAGATACTATTATTTTTATGCATTCTTCACCGAAGCTGAACACTTCTAATTTTTCTCCAAAGGATCTTACCCAAACCAAAAAATCTAAAATTGAGAAATTAATTTCCCTAAAATGTGAACCATGTAGAAATCAATAACCTTCTTCCCATTCAACTCCAACCATTGTGCCCATATTTCTCTTATTAACCTCAATGATTGGCCTCTCTCATATCAAGTTGAGCAATTCAATCCGTATTCCTCTATTTATTACTCCTCCTTTAGGTTTACCCATTGAAAAATTGTTTTTACGTATATTTAAACAAGATATCCATCCTCTTGTACATTATCTTATTTCCCTTCTCTCTCCCCACTTTAAAACTTTGGTAACTACAAAAGCATCCATTATAGCCATGGAGGTTCATGGCACTCCTACACATTCTTCTCCCTCTTCCCCTTAATTTTCCATATTAGCCACATTAGTTTCTTTTGATCAACCTACCACCCCCTATTATTTAGTCTATCCTTCCTATTACCATTCTAAATTTCCTCTTTACTCACCCCTTCCACTCTTAGATAACTTGGCATTGATCAATTTCAATATGTCATGGAGCAATTCAAATCAATTTAACACTTGAAGTGACAGTTTAAAATTGTTCAACTATCCAAACTTCCTTCGTAAGTTTCTACCTAGCTAAGAATGGTTTTGAACGAATCAATCAAACCATGCATTATGGGATCCTTGTGTCAAATATTCAAAGGCCATTAGAATAGATTATATAAGAATATTAGTGAATAGGTGTAACTTCAATCCATGTCCCTAATGATAGTGTTATCCAATTCCATTTAAGAAAGTTAGTAAATGATACAAGAGCATCTCAAAGGTTGTGTAATCTTGCATTACCCAAAAAAATACATTTTTTACTTTAAAGTTTATGTTCTTTTCATATATTTTGGAGTTCTAGTTAGTGTTTAGCATTGTGGTCTTAGTAATAGTTCACAACAAACATATAAATGTATATTGTGGTGGCACATGATGATTGGTTGACTTTTGTTTGTTACATAAAGAATAAGAAATAATTATGAGTCTCTAAGCCTATGTAGTAACACTTGAGGAGTAGTTCATTATCTAGTAGTTATACGGTGACACAATTGAATTTCATTTAATCATATTTAATGATTTACGATGGTACAAAGATTAATTATTCAAACACTAATGGTGATAACATTGTTTTCTTAATAGTCCATGTGGTCCCATTCATCTTAACATTTAGTGCCACGTGATTGCTGACATTGTTCTTAGACGAATGCAAAATCAGCTCTATATAAACCCCATCGCCCCCTCACAATTTCTCACATCATATTTTCCTTCTTGTGATTGCTTTCAGGAGATAAAAAGCCATGGCTACCTGCGTGAAAAGCTTCGTCTCGCTGCTCCTGCTTCTGGGTGTGCTCACTATTCTTACAGTCTCTGCTTCGGTATATAAATTCGAATTTCTCCTCCCTCTTCTATCGTAAGATTACTACTTTTAAAAGATGGGTTTATGTTCGGAATCTCAACAAGCGAATGGGGTATCTATTTCTGTTTGTAACCGTACCGTCAACAGGGAAATATCACGTGGAATTATTAACCGGCTACGATTGTAACCCTGGTATCTGCCTATTCGCCGCGTCGTATGACATTCTCCCACATTAAGCCTGTCGTCTAACAAGTAGCAGACACATGTTTCAATGTTACAAAATAAGTGCTTTAATCTGCACCCACCTATGTTATATTTATATGTATGAATGGAAATATAATATATGTTGTCCTTAGTCTTTGTTTTGTTTTGTTTTTCTTGGAACATAAAACAAACGTGGTTAAGAGATAATATTGTTGGAAACTTTTGTAAACTTCAAAATATGCATATTACATAGAATGGTGTGCTCTATTAAATTATTTATCTATTAAATGAAACTTAAAATTTCATTCAAAGTGTGATGTTATTCTTGTGCATTGTAAGACTATAGAAACTTATCATATTCACCATGTTTACTCTCCATTACATTAAAAAATGGAATACAATTGAATTTCGCAACATTGCATCCATCCCTAAAAAAGAGTTATCCATAAATTTCATTATCATACAATGAACACATAAATTTGTAATTTTTAAAATTTTTTTTTGGAATATACATCTACAACATCAACTAACAAAATTACAAACCAAACTAGGTGGTGTATTAGCTACAATAGTAACCAATATATAGTCAAGAAGCCAATAAAACAGTCATCAAGAACATAGACGAAACCACCTCCAAACCACATCATAGCCTAAAGTAGAACAACAACAAAAGAGGTCCTCTAGTTGAAGAATCACTACACCTTTTCTAGAGATTGCACCTTAACAACACTCTAAAGATGTGCTTGAAGATTGTGCAAAATGTTTTTGAGATCTACTTCAAGCAAGGGGTTATGAAGAGAAGCATAAAATTTGGTGACACAGAGGGATAGATTTAAACAAACTATTTGAGTTTCAACTCAGATGTGAAGAAAAGTGTTTAAGAAGGAAATCGTGCAACAAAATTTCCAAATGTAGATGAGGATGACATATCTTAAAGTGATGGAAAGGGTATTGTGCAAGGTTGATGCACCAAGCAGGGTAGATTTTCATGACCACATCTTGGGGAAAAGGGCTAGGAAAGATAAAAAGAGGGAGAACGACAAGTTGTGCGAATGCATATAGCATCAAAAGGCATGCTTTATAGTCTCATTTTCACACAAAAAGGACAAGACAGAGGGGAATGAATGAATTTGAGCCAACTACCAATAGAAAGTTTAAGATTCAAGTTTTTTATGTTTTCAATTAGGACTAGGCATCAACTTTAGATTTCTAGATTAGGGAGCTAAGTTTATTCCATCTTGAGAGTGAAAACTTGCATTTTTATAAAGCATTAAAATGTGGGGAGAAATGGATATAGAAGGGAGGAGATACCCATAGATTTTTATTAGAGGGAAAAGCTTGATCTACTACAATAATCAATCCACCTCATGGCTTTCTACAAACTAGCA
Source organism: Cunninghamia lanceolata (assembly GCA_027924645.1). Taxonomy (NCBI): domain Eukaryota; kingdom Viridiplantae; phylum Streptophyta; class Pinopsida; order Cupressales; family Cupressaceae; genus Cunninghamia; species Cunninghamia lanceolata. The sequence goes on from BSBN01001807.1 coordinate 7,164,816, forward strand.
TGATAAGGTAATGACAAAAGACTAGAAAGATTGGGTGGAACAAGTTGTTGAATTTGAAGGATGAATTATTTATCAGTTGAGGAAATGTTGAACTACAATTTTAGAAATGGATAAGTATAACAAGTAAAACTATTGGGATCTCACAAGTCAATGAACACTTTAATGCCCTTTTAAAAAGGTGTTTGACTATGAGTTCCTTAATGAGAAGCAAGGGTTTATCTTCATGCTAAATTAAATGGTTCCACCAAATGGAAGAGGTGGTGAAGCTTAGGTTGTGATTTGAATATTTGTCATACTAGTATAGATATTTTGAGGTGATTTTCTAAGCTTTCTAGATGAAATTAAATGGAGGAAATCCATCAGTTCTAAAAGGGCAGTGAGAAGGAGTTTGTCCCACCACTTAATCCTACTCCAAGAAAGGTTGGCTAACGTAGATTGGATACAAAAGAAAAAAGGGAGTTTCCATGGTGAGTAGCTCTCTAAATCTCTAACAATCTGTTTAGTGGAAAGACAAATACCCTGGGTAAAAGGATCGATAATTCGAAAGCCCCCTTTGTGTTTAGGTTAGATACAATGAATCAAAGATGTGGATGGAATGCCTTTCTTATTACCCCATTCAGCACAAAGAAAGATTCTAATCAATTGATTCAGTTGTTTGCAACAAGTCTTTGAGGAAATATAACAAGATGAGATATACACATGGTTGGCAAGGAGAATTTTGTTGACAACTTGGATAATACTAGCCATGCACAAGAAACAATTGGTTCAATTTAGAAATTTATTTTTTATTTTGGTCATGAATCAGTTGCACATATCCTTGAGGAAGACACCAATGCCAATGCCAGTGCCAAGATAATTTGTTATAGTGCCATGTTTAATTTCTCTCCATTCACTAGGAATCCAAGGTGGGTGATGACTTAGGTGGGTCATGATGAATTTAGTTTTAACCATGGCCAGTTTAGAAGTTGAGATGTTGTAAACAATTCTAAAATATCTAATGTGTGGGTAAATTTAGCAGCCAAGTTTTGGATAAACAACATACTATCATTAGAAAAGTGGGAGTTAAGGGCTTGGGTGTTGCTAGGTAGTGAAATACCTTGAATACGCTTGGTGGACAAGGCATGCTAGAAAAGATAATCTAGAGCATTAGGAACAATGGTCAATAGGAATGGGCAAGGGGGAAACCTTGGAAGATGAATTTTTGTAAGGGAAATTGGGGAGAGAGAACCATTGATGACTATTCTAGTGTTGGCATCCATGAAGAACATTGTGACATGATTATAGATCATAGGTTTGAATCCCTCGCCCATTTTATCATATTAAGAATGAATGTCCAATAGATGCAATCATAAGCCTTATTGAAGTCAAGCTTAATAATGAGGGCATCTTGGCTAGATTGTTGTGCCCATTTAGTAATCTCCTAGGAAAGAACCAAATTGTCTAGAATAAATCTACCCCATAGAAATCTAGTCTATTCAAGTCTCACAATCTTCTAGGTGATGGGTTTAATCCTACAAGCGAAGGGTTAGAAATAATTTTGTAGGTGTTAAGTAAGGTGATGGGCCTTTATGTATTAATAGTAACCTCATCTTTACCTTTAGGAATGAACTTGATTAGCCCTTGAATAATAATTAGACTTAGAGATCCAATTTCAAGGCCTTCAAGATAAATGTGATAGACATCTTCCCATATGTAATGCTAGAGTGATTCTTAAAATTCCACTAGAAGACCATCCAATCTAGGGATCTTCTCTAAATCCATATAATATAGGGATTTGTCTATTTTTACAATATTTAATTGGTGATCTAGGAGATGAATATACTTAAGATATATTTTGCAGGGTATGTAGCTTGCAACACTCTCTTCAATGATGGGGAAAAGATAATCTCTAGTAGAATCATCAATGAATAAGTGTTTGTAAAGCTCATGGAAAGTTCTCATAATGTCAACATGGTTGGATTATGGAGTGTTAAATTATCATATTTTATGCTAAAGAATTATTCCTACTTATTTTTATGTTGTAGAAAATGAAAGAAAAAGTTCATTCCCTTATCTCTATCTTTAATTAATTCAAGGCAAGAATGAATTTGGGGTCCTTTACCTTTGTAAATAGCCAATTGTCAAGTAAATTATTAGAATGGGCAATTGATTATTGAATGGTAATGTTATGGGGGTTGGTGGATAACAGAGATTGGCCATGTTGCAACTATATTTTAAGAGATTTCTCAAGTATATGATGCCTAGTAGAAGTACATCTCTTGTAATCACACAAATAGCATGCAATGGACAATAGTTATCTCCCACTAGCTAATCCATTTATCTTTTGGGGGTTTAGGTTTAACTTTCTAGGTGGCAAGGAGGTCATAAATGCAATCCTACTTTAAAAGGTAGGAAAAATTTAGTTTATATGGAATCTCATTGGGGAAGGTGGTGGAATTAGTGAAGGAGAGTGATGCAGGAGCATCCCTAGTTCAAGAGCAATCTTGTATCAACCAAAAACATTTGTATTTCAATTTGTTGGTAGTTTAGTTTGTTTCTTTTCATTTTCTAGTTAGTTCAGGCAGTTCAGTCAGAAGCAGTTCAATATTTTGGTCTGCATTCTACCGCAGTTGCATTTCAGATCTTGTAGAGCTAGAATTAGCATCTAGGTTCATTCATCTACATCATATCCAAATCTCTAAGCATTTGAACCAAGTACCAGAAAGTTATCGCTATCAAAAGATCAACTGTTTTCTTATAACACAGAATCCTGATAGTCTCATACAATCAGCTAAAGGAGAAGACTTGTAGAGCATTCCTTGACTTGTGGAGCTTAATGACCATCATTCAATGATCTATGGTTTGTGGCCGACCTTCCTCGAGATATGTACATCATTCCATTCATTTGCGTAGGGGTTCTACATGATTAGGTCTGACCTATCTGTGTACACATGTTACAACTCTTCATTGGAGTTTGTGATCTTCCTTGGCTGACGTGGAGGAATCTTTTGTACCATAGATGATATATAAGGATGTAATAGATCCCTAAGAAAGTAGATTGGATAGTTAGAAATTGATTCATAGTTCATAGTTTGGATTTTCGTGAAGGAGCTTCAAAGCTATATCTTGTGCATATTCTAATATTTTGTAATCAGGCCTGTGAGCTCAATTGTAAGCCCGCATGTTGCCGGTTGATCTGTATTTGAATTCTATATATAAAGGGTAAAATTTAGATGTTTAGGTTTTGGTAGTTTTGTATGCGTATCATCCTTTCACCCTTTCATTCAAGGACCTAGGGTCGAGTTGCAATGTACTATCCTACCCTAGGTCACTATGAGATGTTGGGAAATTTGGATTTGTATGATTTGATTGAAAATTATCTCTTCTTATGCTCAATTATGACTTCAAACCCTAATTATGCAAATACAATAGTAAACAGATGAATATAAAAAAAGCTGCTATAGAAAGATGTAAAATGACAAATAACTATGCACCTATTTTTGGGGTTCAGAGGCAAAAAAGTTAGGTATTAAAGAGTAGGCACCCAAGTCCAAGGCCCTACTTTTTGTTGAGATCTGTAAATAGGATCTACAACCTGTTCTTGCTTCACCGAAGGTGTTCCTATCACAAAACTTTGAGGACTAATGAGTGGGTACCCTAGTCCAGGGAGCTATTTTATTCTCTGATCTATAATTTCGACACTCTATTGCACCCTCCTACAACTTCACTTTGTCTGTATCTTCCACCTATAACCTACAATCATGAAAACTTTGGGAGGAGGTTGTGGTGTTTAGAGGCTTGCCTTAGTCAAGCCTTGGAGAGACATTTAAGTCTTCTGATCACCATTATTAGATAGAGAGTGTGTACCTTGGGAGGCAGAGGCAAAAACCAAATGATAAATGCTTGAAAACACAAATGAATGTCACCTTGTAGTGAAGATCTCATGGAAGGAAGAAGTTCTTCATTCCATGAGGAGATAGATGCTCAAATTTGCAAACACAAACACATAGACAACACAAATCTACTCTTGTAACACAATGAAAGCCTTGGATCACCTTTAGAAGGCCAATGCTCATCTAGTAATTCTCTAGTTTATAAATGAATGCCTAAACATGCTTTTATATGCAACTTCAAACACTCCCGCCAAGAATTTCGTAATTCAAACTTACTGTGTCAGCATAGGACCCAAATAATGGTAACAAGCTGACACCCAAAAATAGGGACTAACTGAAAATAGGATAGGACTAGCGTGCGGGCACCCAAGTCCTCCCCCTATTTTGGGTAGGGTCTATCTCAAGGTGTTCCCTTGGGTCCCATTTGCCAAGACACTTAGGAGTTTTCTCATTGGGATGTCAAATTATGATGTAATATGTCCCATTTGCCAACACACATGCAAGACATGCCAAACCTCCCAAAATGCAGGATGTACTCATTGCACAAGTCTTCAAACTAAATATGGGGCAACAAACACGCCAAACAAAACAAGCACACCAAAACACACACTTTAAAGACACGGAGAAAACACAACAAACAAGTGATGGAGTGTTCCTATTTCTAGGTCCAACACCATCTTAGGAACATTACAGGTACACACTAATGATTGCGCTTCACCACAACAATCACTGAAGACATGCTTAAGGGTTGAGTTAGTCACAGAATCACTCCCTACCTCCACAGAGGGCTTAAAATAAAAAAGGATATATGTGATAGCCTGCCTCCGCAGAGGGCTTAAATGATTCATTGATTGATTGCAAACAAACTCAGAGTGCAAGATGTACTCATCACACAAGTCTTTAAACTGCACCTGAGGACAAGCACATTACTAACATCTATAATAGACAACTTACCTTATATATGCCCCCGCCTTAAGGTGGTTGATATCATGCATCGATATCAAGAATGTTAAAGTAAGAAGAAAACACACAAGGGAACACAAACTTTCACAAAGCCCATGCCCCCCAGAGGTGACATGTACCTTACAATCGCCAAATGTTCCCATAAACACATCCCTACAAGAAACATGTTAGTGTCTACATAATCATGATAAACAATAGCATCAATGTATATGATTAACCACACAAAGAGCCAATGTTATGCTATGAATTCAGAGTTTGAGGATAACCCTAGGGCTATATCACGAAGATCTCTAAATCGAGTACCACCAAGGCTAGATTCACAGACAAACAAAGTGTGCAGAGCATCAGTATTGTTAAGGTTTGTAAATGAGATAAATATTATCAAAATCACTATGCAAAAAGCACAAGTGCTTCTACTAGCCAAGTGTTGAATAATATATACCCCATCATCTTATTTGGAACTAAGTCCAATTTTTGATTTCTCGCAAAAGGGACGCTAGGTCCGCATCAGTATAAATGTTTTTCATCATCTTCCTGCTAGATAGAAATGCTAGAGGAAGGTAAATAGTAAATAAGAGAGGAGAAACAAGTGTCTTAGGGACAGTCACATAGGAGGGTGCCCCCAAGTCACCAACCACAACGCTATGTCTGTAAGACACAACACAAAACAATGAAATCAGAGAGAGAGAGGCAATATAGAAGAATGATGATACAAATAGAAGATCACAATAGAGGCGGTCTCCCAATATCTCGGACCTTACAAGAGAATCAAGGGTCATCACGGGGAAGCACACAATGAGAAAGATAAAGGGTTAGAGATACTTGCCTGTAGGATCTCCTGCGCTAGCAATCATCAAGTAAATCATTGTCATCCTCCCACTCCCAAATTTTAAAGGAAAGTGGGACATAAAGTACCATAGCCTAATTCTTGTCTTTGTCTTTAGGTTGTTCATTTTTAGTATCATCTTTGTTTGGTTCAATGTTTGGATCAATGTTTTCTTATCGAAGTTCTCTAATATAGTTATTCAATATCCTCTTAGGTGGTGGGAGAAGCAAATTATTTTGAGTGATCTCGACATTCATCCTTGAGGGATTTAATGTGAGAGACTTCTCCTCATCCACTAGTGCTATATCCTTAGTGATGTCCAAATGATTTGAATATTCAATCAAAGGAGGGACATTAAAGGTCTTCTCTTCCTTAGTGATATCCAAGGTGTGTGAACAATCAACTAAAGGAAGGAGGTTGGTGGGATGATCCGTAGAGGTTTCATGCATTATAATAGAGTTTTTATTGTTGTTAGATGAAAGCTCATCATCCACCCATGGAATTTTCTTTGTTGAAGGGAGTTCTTCATTCACTAATGCTTCCTCTTGGTGAGGGAGAGCATTGGAATGGCAAAGTGGTAATGGCTCTTCATTTGCTAATGCTTCATCTTAGCCAGAGTGAGCATTAGAATGAAGATTTGGTGGTATGATATTAAGATATGTGTCAAGGAAATTATCCTCTTGTATCAAAGTGTCCTCATGAGGAGGAAAAACCTTGGGAGAGGGATCATAAGGTAAACCAAAGTTATCACTGCATGTTTTAGCAATAGGTTCCGTAGTGGAATTGTCCATAAAGTCATCTAAAGCTTCATCTAACATTTTGAGGTCATCACTAGTATATATACTATTGACCATGAATTTAGTGAGACCATATAATATCAAAGGATATATTCCCATGATATTTGTGAAGCTATCAAAATCAGATATATAACGAAGGATTTCATATGTGGGGCACATAGAGAGATCATCATCATGTATGTATGCTATTTGTTCTAGAGCTTGAGGATGTTTATCAATGGATTTAGAGAAATTATCAATGTTTACGATATATGCAAACAAAGATTCCAAAGAAGATGATATATGCTTTCAAATCAATGCAATATCAGATATTAAAAGCTTTCAAAAATGACCTAAAACGCTTGATTTTTTGTACTTTTTCAATGCAAATATATGAAAGAAAAGGTCTTGTAAGGAAATTGATCAGGGGAAGAAAATTATGTGTCTAATATCAGTCTGATTCAGCAATAATATCCTTCACAACACACTCTTGATGCAAGTCTAAGATGATGATAGGCCAAAATATAGTGAAAATACACTAAAATATGCGATTTTTCACCAAATCTCAATGCAAAAGAGCATGAGAAAGGGTGTTGTGAGGAAAATGATAATGAAAATAAAACTATATCAGTAATAACAAAAAGCTACTACCAAAATATCCATCACAACACACTTATGGTGCCACTCAAGGTCAAAACCTAGTGAAAATATAGCAAAAATAGATAATTTTTCACGGTTTTTCAATTCCAAGACCTAGAAAAAGGGGTGTTGTAATGAATTTTAGGAGGTGAAGAAAATAATATTAGTGATTTCAGCCACCTCAATCAATAAAATTTGTTACAACATGCTTAGGATGCAAACTAGGCCAAACCCTAGGGCAAAAATAGCAAAAATGTGCAGATTTTCACCAAATTTTCAATACAAGAGGCCAATAGAAAGGTGTTGTAAAGAATTTTAGGTGGATAAGTAGATACTACCCCTAATAGCATTCAATTAGTGAAAAAATATCCTTACAACATGCCTATAGTGCAAATTTAGAGAGTGGATAAGGCCAAATCTAGTGAAAATCAATATTTTTCAGGCCCTAGGTTTGAGATCTTGATGTAAAATTCTATATGAATGTTTTGCAAGCTGATATATAATTAAAATTACATTCTCTTAGATCTAAAAATGGTTTCCATGTTCTAAGATGCAAAATGCAAGTGTAAATCTAATGAAAATGCTAGTTTTTGTTGAATTTTTCTATGCAAAAATGCAAAATTTTGAAATCTAAATGCAAATTTGTTCTAAAATACAAGACTACAGCCAAATGAAAATTTAAACAAGTCTCTAAAATCAGTAGAAAAATTTGAAACAAGATTTTACCTAAAAACCCTAGATTTTAGAATTACTAGGTTATATGCAAAATTCACAATTTTCAACAAAACCCTAGCAATTTTATGATGAAAATGCAATGCAATATATTTAATTTTTGTAATTTTCTATAATTTAAATAAAATCTAATGCAAATTTTAATTTTTTTTATGAAATTCAAATTAATTAATGCAACATGCAAACCCTTGAATGCAACTTTTTTTCCAATTTTTTTCAATTTTTCAATTTTTTTGTAAGTTTTCCAATCCAATAAGATGAATGAAAATCAATGCAAATATGAAGCAAAACACTCATCAAGGTGCAAACAAGTCCAACAACACTGTTTCACCAAAATGTCAAGGGTAAAATTTGGATGTTTAGGTTTTTTTAGTTTTGTATGTGTATCCTCCTTTCACCCTTTCATTCAAGGACCTAGGGTCAAGTTACAATGTACTATCCTACCCTAGGTCACTCTAAGATGTAGGAAGATTTGGATTTTTATGATTTCATTGACAATTATCTTCTCTTATGCTCAATTATGCCTTAAAACCCTAATTATTCACATATGACAGTAAACAGATGAATATTGAAAAATGCTGCTACAGAAAGATGTAAAATGACAAATATTTGTGCACCTATTTTTAAGGTTTGGAGGCAGAAAAGCCAGGGACTAAAGAGCAGGCACCCAAGTCCAAGGCCCTACTTTTTGTCGAGATCTGCAAACAAGATCTATAACCTGTTCCTGCTGCACTGATGGTTTTCCAGTCATGAAACTTTGAGGACTAATGAATGGGTGCCCTAGTCTAGAGAGTTGTTTTCCTCTCTAATATGTAATTCTAACACTCTATTATACCCTCATGCAACTTCAATTTGTCTATAGCTTCCACCTGTAACCTACAATCATGAAAACTTTGGGAGGGGGTTGTGGTTTTTAGAGGCTTGCCTCAGTCAAGCCTCAGAGAGACATTCAAGTCTTTCGAACACCATTCTTAGATAGAGAGTGTGTGCCTTGGAAGGCAGAGGCAAAACCTAAATGATAAATTCTTGAAAACACAAATGAATGTCACCTTGTAGTGAAGACCTCATGGAAGGAAGAAGTTCTTCATGCCATGAGGAGATAGATGCTCAAATCTACAAACACAAACACATAAACAACAAAAATCTACTCTTGCAACACAATGAAAGGCTTGAATCACCTTTAGAATGCCAATGCTAATCTAGTAATGCTTTAGTGTACAAATGAATGCCTAAATATGCTTTTCTATGTAACTACAAATACTCCCGTTAAGAATTTCATAATTCAAACTTACAGTGTCAACATAGGACCTAAATAACAGTCACAAGCCAACACCCAAAAATTGGGACTGACTCAAAATATGGTAGGATTAGGGTGTAAGCACCCAAGTCCTCCCCCCTATTTTGGGTAGGGTATATCTCAAGGGGTCCCCCTAGGTCCCATTTTCCAAGACACTTAGGGTTTTCTCATCAGGATGTCAAATTATGATGTAATATGTCTTAAATGTAGCTAAGAGACCCGGGAGCTAAGTCTTATGAGGGAAAAGCCCCCAAGGGGACATTTTCTAACGTTACACTATGATATACTAAATGACTGAATTTGCATTTGTCTCATATCTTTGAGTTGTTTCTGTTGTGTTTACTTTTGTTGCACGATCTAGACAGTTCATTCTGTGAACCCTCCTACTGTGAGTGCACCGAGCGGTAAAAAAGTGAAAGTTCAAATCCTTGGGAATGAATTGAGTGAAGTTGGCAAGGGAATTCTATAAGATCTTATTGTGGATATATCACTGAATTGAGGTAGGTTACTTGTGTCAAAACCAATCACCAAACTTGAGGTAGTTTGGACTTGATCCTAGGAAGAATGCCGCTGAGGAGAGTTGTTGTTGTTGGAACAATGGTTGGTAGAATGGATGAGATAATGGAAATGATGAAAACAATGCGAATTCAATTGGATGTTGTTGAAGAAGATAGACAAAGAGGATTGACACCTAGACCTAATGTTGAAAGTGATGAAGAAGAAGAATTTCAATTAGTTGAACAAACTGGAGAAACACTAGGAGGTGACAAAGAAGAAGAATCAAATCAAGTAAAGATGTTGCAAGTTATTTCAAAGATTCGAAAGAGACCTAGAGTTGATTTGCCAAACTATACTGGTAATTTGAACCCTGAAGAATTTATTGACTAGATAAATGACATGGAAGAATACTTTGAGTATGAAGAAGTTGAAGATCCAGAGAAGGTGAAATTTGCAAAGACAAAGTTGAAAGGCCATGCTGCTATATGGCTGAAAGAAGTTCAGTTGGATAGGAATAGAAGAGGAAAAGAAAAGATTGGAAAGTGGGATATAATGGTGACAAAATTGAAGAATTAATTCATACCTGCTGACTATGAGTTGGAGCTATTAAAAAGATTACAAAACCTGAGACAAAAGGAGAAATCTGTGAAGGAGTATACTGAAGAATTTCATAAGATGATCATAAGGACAGGACATAGTGAAGCAAGCAAGGAAAAAGTGGCTAGATACATCAATGGCTAGATACCAGTTTGCCCTGAAAGTTGAAGAGAAGCTGAATAAGAGACATGATCAAAGATAGAGAGGTAGAGGGGGTAAATTTCAAAGAGGTAGAACATTTTCCAGAGGTGAGAGATCATTGGTGGAGCAGAACAAATAGGAGAACACATTCAAGGAGGACATAGATAATAATGTGTATCAAAAAGGTGACAAAAATTTTTACCGGAGAGGAAACCCTATTGCATACCGGAATGAAGGATACATAAGAGAAGGAAGAGGATTTGATAAGAAAACATTCAGAGGCACTTGTTTCAAGTGTGGAGGTGAAGGACATAGAGCATTTGAGTGTAATCAAGGGAATACAAGAAAATGAACAAATAATAGTGGAAGACTAGCTTATGTTGAAGAAGAACCTATTGGATCACCAAGTTCTATTGGTAAACTAGAGAAAGGAGAATCACTGGTGATGAGGAGAGCACTATTTCAAGTAGAGACAAATGAGAAACCACCATAGAGGAAGAGTTTGTTCAGAACTAGATACAAATTAGGAGGTAAATGTTGTAAAGTTGTAATTGATAGTGGTAGTTCTAATAATCTAGTTTCAGAGGAGATGGTGACTAAGATGAAATTGGAAAGAGTGAAACACCCTAAGCCCTATCAGATAGCATGGATTCAGGATGATCATAAGGTACTAGTGAGTGAACAATCTTTAGTGAAATTTTATATTGGATCTTATCATGATGAAGTCTTGTGTGATATTATGCCTATGGATGTATGTCATATCTTGTTGGGTAGACCTTGGTGGTATGATATAAAAGATATACATGTGGGAGAAAGAATACATATACTATAACATCAAATGGGAAGAGAATTACCTTGATTCCATTGGAGGGTGATCCTAAAAGTGAAGTATGTGGGAATGCTAGAATTTGTTTGGTAGATGGAAGAAAATTTTTGGATGGTTTGACACATGAGAATATGTGTTATGCTTTGATTCCTAAGAAACCTGAGCATTGAAGAAGGAGGATGAAGAATCACAACCGAAGGAGATAATATAGTTGCTGATAGAGTATGAAGACATCATGTCAGATAATGTACTTGAAGGATTACCACCAATAAGGAGGATTAGTCATCACATGGATCTTATAACAAGAGCTAGTTTACCTAATAAAGCAACACATAGAATCACACTGATATAGAATGAAGAACTAATTAGATAGAAACAAGAATTGTTGAGGAAAGGTTTGGTCAGAGAAATTTTGAGTCCTTGTATAGTAGCTGCAGTGCTAGCACCAAAGAAGGATGGAGAATGGAGAATGTGTACTAACTCTAGAATAGGAAACAAGATTACAATTAAGTATAGATTTCCTTTACCTAGGATGGATGATATCATGGATTGTTTAAGTGGAGCAACACAAAGATTTGAAGAGTTGATACCATCAGATCAGAACTAGAGAAGGAGAATAATGGAAAACTACTTTTAAGACAAATGAAGGATTGTATGAGTGGTTAGTGATGCCTTTTGGATTAAAAAATGCACCGAGTACTTTCATGAGATTAATGAATGAAGTTCTGAAGAAATTCTTGGGTAAATTTGTTATTGTGTACTTCGATGGTATTCTAATTTTTAGTAAGACAAAAGAAGAAAATTCATGGCATATTAGACATATTTTGTAAAGACTGAGAGAGGAGAAATTGTTGACGAACATCAAGAAATGTAGTTTCATGAAGGAATAACTAGTGTACTTTGAATTTGTGATATCTATGGAAGGATTGAAGATGGACCCTGAGAAAGTGAGAGCAATTGTTGAATGGCCTACACCAGAGAGCATTGGAGAGGTTAGATCATTTCATGGATTGGCTAGTTTCTACCGAAAGTTTATTAGAAATTTCATTTCAGTTTGTAACCCTATGACAGAGATGATGAGAGGTGACAAAAAAGACTTTAAGTGGACATCAAGAGTAGATAAAACTTTTGAATTGTTGAAGCAGAAAGTGACAGAGCAACCTATTTTAGAATTATCAGATTTCAGTAAGGTATTTCAATTAGATTGTAATGTGAGTGGGAATGCAATTGGAGCAGTGTTAAGTCAAGAAGGTAGACCTGTATCATATTTTAGTGAGAAGTTCAATGATGTGAGGAGAAGATATTCAATTTATGATCAAAAGTTCTATGCCATAATTCAAGCCTTGAAGAAGTAGAGACATTACTTGTTGCCTAAGGAGTTTGTGTTGTATATAGATCATCAAGCTTTGCAGTATTTGAATAGTCAAGGAAAGTTAAATCAGACACATGAGATGGGTAGAATTCATGTAGAGTTATACATTTGTATTAAAGCATAGGAGTGGTAAATCAAACAAAGTTGCTGATACATTGAGTATGAGAAGAAACTTGTTGATAGAGATGAGAGTTGAAGTGTTGGGATTTGATGAATTGAAGAACATGTATGAGGGAGACTGATTTTGCAGAACCTTGGAAAGCATGCAAGGAACCTGTTGTGATAGAATATGAGTAAATGGTTGGATTATTTCATTCAGGAAGATATGTTGTTCAAAGGAAGTCAATTATGCATACCTAGAAGTTCAATGAGAGATAATTTGATCAAGGAGAAGCATAGTGGTGGATTGGCGGGACATTTTGGCATTGACAAGACAATGGCTTTGGTACGTGAAAATTACTTTTGGCCTCAAATAAATAAGGATGTTAGGAAGTTTGTGTAGAGTTGTAGAGTTTTTCAAGTTGCAAAAGGAAGTTGTCAGAATACTGGATTGTATAAACATTTGATAGTACTGGAGAGACCTTGGGAAGACATAAGCATGGATTTTGTGATGGGATTACCTAAGACATAGAGAGGACATGATTCAATATTTGTAGTGGTAGACATATTTTCAAAGATGACACATTTCATACCTTGTAAGAAGACAAATGATGCAGTGCATGTAGTGGAACTACTTTTCAAGGAGATTGTGAGATTGCTTGGATTACCTAAGAGTATAATTTTAAATAGAGACACTAGATTTCTTGGATATTTTTGGAAGACGCTTTGGAAGAAGATGAAGATAGATTTTAAGTCTGGTTCAACATTTCATCCATAGACTGATGGACAGACATAGGTAGTAAATAGGAGTTTTGGAAACTTGTTAAGATGTTTGGTTGGAGAGAAGATAGGAAGTTGGGACTTGATTCTTTCACAAGTGGAATTTACATAAAATAATTCAGTGAATAGGAGTATCGAAAGAAGACCTTTTAAGATTGTTACCAGAGTGAATCCTAGAGGAGTGATAGACTTGAGAGACATGGGTATAGAAGAAAAGAGAAGTGCAGAAGTAGAAGAATTTGTAGAACATATGGAGACAGTGCATAATTAGGTTAAGAAGCATTTGAAGGATATGAATATAAAATATAAGGAGCAAGCAAATGAGAAGAGAAGACATAAGGAATTTGAAGTTGGTGATGAAATGATGGTATACATTAGAAAAGAAAGATTTCCATTTGGGACATATAACAAGTTGAAGATGAAGAAGTTTGGACCTTTTAGGATACTTAGAAAATTTGATTTAGGAAACACATATGAAGTGGAGCTACCAGAGACATTGGGTATTTCACCTATTTTCAACATTGCAGACCTCTATTAGTATCATTAAGCAGAGTTTAGTGACAACCTTGAAGAAGACTTGAAGAAATAGTTACCACGACAAGCACTGGAGTAGATTGAAGACATTTTGGACAACAAAGTTGGACACAACACTAGAGGAAGACAATACATAGAATACCTTGTGAAGCAGAAAGGCAGACCAGAAGAAGATTCATCTTGGATTTCTCAAGCTGAGGTGGACCATTTTGGTTCTCCCCCAACCCCAGCAAAGCGAGGGACTCACTTTTTCAATAACCCTAGATGTCTGATGCAGAAACATCCCTAGTTGAAGAGAAGTCTTGCATCAACCAAAAACATTTGCATTTCAATTTGTTGGTAGTTTAGTTTGTTTCTTTTCATTTTCCAGTCAGTTCAGGTAGTTTAGTCAGAAGTAGTTCTATATTTTGGTCCACATTCTACCATAGTTGTATTTTAGATCTCATGGAGCTGGACTTAGCATCTAGATTCATACATCTACATCATATCTAAATCTCCAAGCATTTGAATGAAGTATCAGAAAGTTATCACTATCAGAAGATCAACTATTTTCTCATAACAGAGAATCCTAAGAGTCTTAGACAATCATCTAAAGAAGAATACTTACAGAGCATTCCTCAACTTGTGGAGCTTAATGACACATCATTTAATTATCTATGGTTCATCGACGACCTTCCCCAAGATTTGTACATCATTCTATTCATTTGCGGAGGTGTTCTACATGATTAGGTTTGACCTATCCATGTACACATGTTACTGCTCTTCATTGGAGTTTGTGATCTTCCTTGTCCAATGTGAAGGAATCTTTTGTATCGGAGATGATATGTAGGAATGTAATAGATCCCTAGGAAAGTAGATTGGATAGTTAGAAATTGATTCATAGTTCATAGTTTAGATTTCTATAGATGAGCTTCAAAGATATATCTAATATTTTGTAATCAGGCCTTTGAGCTCAATTGTAAGCCCACAAGTTGCCGGTTGATCTATATTTGAATTCTATGATATAGTGAATGACTGAATCTACATTTGTCTCATATCTTTGATTTGTTTCCATTGTGTTTACTCTTGTTACATGGTCTAGACAGTCCATTCTGTGAACCCTCCTACCATGACTACACCAGAGAGAGTGGTGCGAATAGGGATGTAGTCAGAGAGAGTGGCTAAAAGGTGAATATGAAGAAGATGACCAAAAGTGGAGGGAATAATATGACAGTTAGAGGACAAGTAGAAGTGATCTAGATGACTCATCTTCCTCAAGGACTCCTCTCATTAATTGTTCCAAGTATACCAATGTGGTTTTTGGAAATCATTTTACTCAATATTGGGTCTTGAATGTCAAGGGATTTTTGGGTCAAAGTCTAAGAATCAATTTTAGTTTGGAATGGGTGGGAGGGGCTATCCTGACTATAGTCGATAGTTGGAGGCATGTTCAACAATGTCAAAGTATCCCCCAAGGATCTAATCAACAATTAGGAGATGGAGGTGAAGACATTCCCAAAGTGAGGTTCTTTCTTTGGAAGAGTTAGGTGCATAAATGGAGTAAAAATCATACAAGGAATCCTAAAGGAGAATGATAGTCTAAATATAGAAATTGTAAGGATTTGACTCAAAGGCTATGACATATTTAGCAATGCAAGGGGCAAGGGCCAAGACCACACTACCACCACCCTCAAAGTGACTAGTGTGGAATAAGAGCCCCTCTTTCTAAAAGGATTCATGGGTGGCATCTAATCTACTATGTAAGGACAACCATCCTAAAACCATAAAAATGTATTAATTACCAAAATGATAAGATGAGAAAGGGAGATATTTTTCTTAAAATAGATGCAAGAAACATAAATTCCTTAACCCAAAAATCATTCAATAATTACAAAATTTACAAAAGCTAACAATGTAGCTTTGGAATACAATCAAGACTTACTCCTTAATCAACAAGACTTCCAAGGCTAGATTACAAAAGTATTGCATAATATATTATCACTAAGCTTGACTTGGTGAAGAGAGAGAATATCATCAAAGTGATTTACCACCCAACCATGAAGCAATAATCTTCCCTGACCTTACTCTCAATAGGAGAAGCTCAATCCTTCATGAAGGATCTAGCAAACTGAAGCTGGCATGCATGAAGGAATTATGTGCATCATGAAACTAACAAACCTATATGCCCATGCATTGTCTAACATTACACATATCCAAAGATAAACATACATAAAGTAAATACATAAGGCCAAAGAATCCTTTCATAGGTAGAATTACCTATGTTCTTTGATTCCATAAATAGCGTCAATCCACACAATTGAAAACATAACTATACAATCAGTATATCTAAGCAATTAGCATCCAAGCTGCATAATGTTCCCTAGCAAATAGAAATAGTATAAATTCTAGAGGATAATTCATGATGTAATTCTAGGGTGTAGTTTTGCCAGACAATTCCTCATCGTCTTCCACCCACTTAGATGAACATGGATGCATTCAAAAGATTAGACATACAATTTAAAATAAATAATTGATTGAAGTGTATATAGTAAGATTCATAAAGACACTCATGACAAAAACAAGACTAAACCAAAGAAATGACATGAGATTCTAATCATATACTAGCTCAGGATCTTAACACTATTCTTGACCATCATTAATAAACATCAAGCTATTAAATATTCTAGATCAATTGTCCAAATTATACTTTCTAGGCAAATCCTTTAATTTACTCACCTAATAAGCAATTTGGAATTTGCAAAGGTAAAATTATTTAAAGGTTTTCATATATAAAGTTCTCAAATAATAGAAATGAAATATAATTACATGATAAATCTCAATCCATTCTATTACAAGGTAGTGAAAAATTTAACAATGCTTCTAATATTGACCAAAATAGATTAAAAGAGCTTGTAGACACATTACACCTACTACTCATCACAACAAACATGCATGATCAATATGCTATCATAACATCATGTATACTTACAATAATTATCTATTGTTCATTTTATCAATCATGTAGTCCCTATAGTCATAAAAACATTAACATCACCTTTTGCCTCCACCTTAGAAATGCAAAATAAACATTTATCACAAATCAATTGTAATTCACCAACTTGAAATTATATTGTAAAATTGTGACTCACTTTTTGCATCAATAAGATATAATTCACTAGATGGTTGTGCATAAGTTTCTATTGAACGTTATCATGTGTGAAGTACATCATAGCCATATCACTTATATCTCTATCATAAATAATGTGAAACAACCATACATTTTGTTCCATCTAGCTATGTAATAATTTTAAATCATTACATTCACTTGCAAAGTAAGCAAAGCTCTATTATCTAACCAAAATATATTTCAAATATTAAATCCAATCAACAATAGATACCGTGCATACATAATCGTAAGTAGAAACTTACACAACTATTAATTCTTCTATTCTTGTCATTGATTAGGGTAAATGAGTGCACGAAAAATAAATCAAACTATTGAGATGAAAACAACATATTACTCATTATTTGCTAAAACTATATCATCACAATCAATAGTTATCTAATCTAGCTCACTATCTTCACTATACTATAACACTTGGTCAATTAAATTGAATACAAGAACACAGTCATATTCCTATAACTAATCTAACTCAAGTTGAAAACTACCATTTTCTCTAGGTGATTAATATCTCGTACAATATGAAATATGACTATTAGAATGACTTATGTAATTGGCAACCTCTTTAGTCACCTCATTAATCCTCCCACCATGAAAATATGACCTTCTATGAACATGATAACATGCTATTACTAAAATGGGTAGGCAAAACCTCTAGGATTGTGCTACTAAGGAGCTTACACCATATTGAAATATTGAAAAGTAATTAAAACTTAATCATGTATCTTGCAAGGACTTCAAAATATTATCACAAATTAAATTACAATTAATGATTACATTACTAGGAAATAGGTACAAATTCAAGCACATAATTCCATACAAAATGTGGTTCTAAAAAAACTGTAATAATACATAAAATTAACTTATTTCGAAATTTATAGTGGTTCACCATAAAGGCTATGTCCACTCTCAAGCAAGGAAATATATATTATTTACTATCTCTAATTCATTACAATACATAGTAGCATGTTTTATATAAGCAAACATTACAGAATGTGAAGAGTCAAGAGTTATAGGAGGGAAAAAAAAAGTGACTATTGGGTTTCACCTTCAACAATCTCCCACTTGAAACCCAATAGATGCTGCTGCAAACAATGATATCCCCTGCATTTCCATTCCTATCATCACTTTGAAAACAAGCTCGCATTGCAAGACTTTAACCTCTGTAAAATGTGCTCAAGGACACTCCGTATAAGTCTTCTCCAAGATTCTCTATCAATTGCAACACCTTCCTTTTGCAAAATTTTGTCCATTGCTTTCTTTGATTTCTTCACCTCTGTCAAGAAATAATCCAAACCAAATGTATTTTCTTCCTCTGCATCTTTCTCAAACTCCACATGCCTGTCCCTAGATCCACCTCTCTCGGTAGCACCAGTAAATCCTTTATCAAGGCTAAATCGATAAGTGGTCTCAATCCTCCTACTTCCATTTGACCTATCACTAGAAACATGCAATTGTAAATTCTCCCTCAAAATTGTGGTTGATATTCTCCTTCTTCTATTAGACATTTCGTTAGCACCATCATGCATCAGATTCTCCCCATGTTCTTATGTTTTGTGGCTCCAATTCTTCCGCTTCAATTGGACATTCTAGAAGCATCATTGGGACCTGAACCCTCCTTCTGTCAGACATTCCCTTGGCAACATGTTTCCTTGAATTCTCCCTAGTATCATAATGCCTTGCAGCACCAATCCTCTTTCTTCCCTTCGACAAACCTTTTAAAACATGCCTTTTTGAATTCTCTCTAACATTGGACTATTTCAGTGCACTATTTGAATCCTACAGTGTTGAATTGTCCCTAACATTGGACTTGGACCATTTCGATGCATCATTTGAATCTCCCAGTGTTGAAATCTCCTTACCACACGATTCACTTTCATCCTCCTCATTCTCCTTAGAAGAATCCTTCTATTCTCCCACATTCTTCTCACTTCTCTCTTTGTCCATACCTGCAACCCTATTGTGCACATTTTCAAACACATATGTAGTCCCTTCTTGTGTAGCCTTTGAAGTAGCTTCTTGTCTTTCCCTCTCTTCTTCCATTGACACTCGAAGAGACAAAACCAATTCAAGATCCAAATTTGGATCAACACCAAATTCAAAGCCTATTCCACCTACAATTGTAATAGCAGTAGTGGCAACACTAGTAGCTACAGTTCCAACAAACCCACTTGCACCTTCTCCATCTCTAGTAAAGATAGGTGAGCTGAGTAGGACATCTGAGAGAGAATTTTGACTTATAGGAACATCTACAATTTGACTATTGTCATTACTATTTACTTATGCAAGAAGAGACTCCAATTTATCTAGTTTTCCATCAATTTCATCTGTCACTATCAAATTCCAACATACTAAAGAAAGCATTAATAACAGAATCAGTTTCAACATCTAATTGATCTAGAAACCTTTTCCGAGCAGTCTAGATTTCACACAATGGTGAATCTGAAGTAGGATGGACAACTCCCACTTCAACATGACTCTCTATTACATATAGGGTGCCTAATTTGTTGCTCCTTTCAATTACTAAGGGACAAAAAATTGTCCATCCAAGATTACATTATGTTTGAGTTGGGGAACATATCTAACATCACGTAACTGTAAGCACAAAAATTATGCAAGCCTCCACAAGGACCCCTATGATGATTTTAATCCTTGTCATGTACATGTAAGTGTGAAATAATGTCCTCTAAGAAACAAACCTCTTGATGACATGTCTTCTTTCTTGTCTTGTGTTGTTTCCTCTTTGTTGATGTCTCTATTTCCCTTTTTTTGACACTTTTTGCAACACTTGTCAATTTATATTTTCTAAGCTTTTGACCTTGTTCCTAAGCATTGAGAGCATCTTGTATGGGATTTTTCACCTTTCCCCTATGTTTTTCATCCTCTACACCCCATAGAAGCCTTCTAGAGGCCCCCCCTATCCATCTCCAACTTTAAGTTTTTAGTTTCACTTAACTAAAATCTCCCCCTATTATTTCTAGATCTCCCTAGGGAGATCATGCATGCGCAAGTGGAGATTTGAATTCTTGCACATGACTAACTTGTTTCTAGAGGTAGAACCCCTCCTTTTTCTTTCTTCTATCATCTCCCTTTTTCTATTCTTGAGAAAACCCTTTCTTGCCCGAATCTCCCTTGGGTGATGCAGGGTCGCCCCCCAGGTGACCCTATTGATGAAAGGGGTGACCCTATCGCATTTCAAGTTGCAGAAAAACTTCAGTCTCTCACTTAAATTAGCTCTGTTTTCACATGTTTTTCTTCCATTTTGCATGATTTTTTATGCTTAATATGGAGTTCATTATTTCATGCACCCACACTTTCATAATTAACTCCATTTGATCTAAAATTAAAACCTTAATCAATCTCACGCATCCTTTCAACTCCAATTTCCTCTTCAGTGATAAGATATTATTGATTCATCACTCCATAGTTAGCTAAGTTCACTGGGTAATCAACCTTGTTAACTCCCCAATCAATCCTTGTTGACTCATCAATCAAATGAGTTAACTTCTCAATCAGTCCCATTCTTCAAACCTATAAATACCCCCTCCCTCAAGTACAAAGGGAGGCAATTTCATTGTGCACATAGCTCTTACTAGTTTTTGCTCTCCAAATCAGCATTCTAATGCTCTCACAAGACGAAGGTGCCTTTTGCTTTATTCATTGTTCAACCAAGCATCATTATGCTGCTTCATTCAATTCCATTGTGCTCAACCAAAGCTCTCATTGAGCTATTCCAAGCTTCAACAAGCTTCTTTTTGCTTCTTTGTGTCATTTTATCATCAAGAGGCCTTCCCACTACTTCAAAAGGACTTGAGGTTGCCAACATCAAGGATTTCTGAGGGTAGTGGAGTCAAACAAATTTTCATTCTTTTAGGTTCCTCTATTTCTTTAGTCAATTCATAGTAATTAGAAAACCAAAAAAAGCTCTTGGGAATAGTAAATCTTTGTTTTTTTCTTGATAGATTAGATCTTGCATGTTAGAGTAATTGTTTTCAAATTCCCAGATCTCTACTATTTGTCGAAGCAATTTCCTTTCATAGATTAGATTACTTCAAAACAATCAAAAACCCAAAAACATAGATTAAACTTGCATTAGGAAGAAACATATTATCTTGCATTCATATTTCCCTTTCATATATTAAAGAGTACTCTTCATTTCCAAAATACTAAAAAAGCACAAAAACACCTTTGCATTTCATTTAGATTTGCATGTATATAGAAATCCTAGAAAAGATAGAAAACTTGCAAACCCTCGATACCATCACGAAGTAAACCACAATAGATGATTCAATCAAACCCTTGATCACATTAGAAGGTAAACACAAGTCTAAGCATAGCCAAACCCTAGGTCAACTAAATCTAGGTCAAAATCCTAAGTCTAGTTAAGGGTGGTCATCACACATTTACCTCTATCTTGGCTCATGAATGTGCTTAGGAGTGAGAGGAGAAAGGGTGAGAGCTATCCTCAATAAGATTTCTCCAAGGAAATCAATCCATAACAACAACATGAGACATTTACTTTACCACAACAAGATCTATTTGTCCTCTTATTAATAGAAGAACAAAGACAACTCCACATACAATGAGAACTCATTCAATGAATTGAGAGACAAGAGGATATAAATGAAAGAAACCGCTTACCCACACAAAGGTGGAATAGAAGAAACCTCAACAGGAGAAGAGAAACTAGTGACCCTTCAAATCATAGGGTTATCTCATCAACAACAATCATTGAATGAAACATTCAACTTAGCACACAACAACAAAGGCCACTGAACTTGCCGACCCCTCTCCATGAAGTCCATCTCTCCAATGAGCCAGACCTCCACCGTGTGTTGCCTCCTCTCGACTGGCTACTTCCATGAGAACGAGAGTGATGTGGCAGATCGCCCCATGGCAAGGAGGGAAGGGTCCATGTGCATGCCAAAATTTGAGCTAACAGCCTGAGGCAACTGGATTCATGATTTTGAGCATACATATTTTTTAGAACTTGACCTGAAGTATAAAATCTTTTGGTTTTGTTGTTTGTGTTCCCATTTCAAATGCTTCAAAACTTTTAGCAAAAGATTTGAAACATTTTCACACTACTCTTCATAGCCGCTTCAGCAACTTCATCTTCTATCACCTGTGCTATCATCCATTCCATTTGTTTTGTGGTGTCTATGGCACCTCCGAATATCACAGAACCTGAATTAAACCAAGGGAATATTCCCTCAAGAGAACTAGAAACTCCTTCATTTGATAGGTATGTGCTGCTGCATTCAAATGCACCAATCACCAACTGCTATGACTATGAAGATTTAGATTACGAACCAAATCAAAGAGAATCCATGTGTTCTCTATCTTTTAATAACCTAGCTTGGGAAAACAATTTGGCCATACCAAATGCACCACATAAATCTAGAAGGATAAGGTCAAAAATACATCGACCCAATCAACCTTCCACAAGCACATCAAGTACTCATCTTGATGAGGAAGTCAAATGATTAGAAAAACATCTACAAGAAGAAAAAAATGCTCAAGAGGCATTGAGAATTGTCTTGTGAGAAGAACAATGAGAAAATGTTGCACAAGAAGAAGCATATCACCATGAAAATACTCGTAGAGAAAATCCTAGAAATGAAGAAATAGTTGCTACTCTTGCAGACTTAATCACAACTCTAGTGCAAAAGATTAGAATATTGGAACCAGAGAAAGCTACTGTGGAAAAAAGGCAAAAATCTCATGAATAGGACTGGGGGCATCTTAGAATCCCCCTACCTCAATTACTATTCATGAAACACTAGTCACGATACATGTTTGAATGGGAGCCCTCTTGTTCAGAACAACCAAACAAATCTGACAATGGGTTATCAAAACCCAGCTACAGGGTTATTGCTATCAACCTCGTAATCTCAAAGTGCCTTTCTTAGAACATATCTTGAGTACTTAAAGGAGCCCCTTGATCAAAACATAAGAAGTATGCATCTACCTCGGCCATTGCTAGATCTCCCAAAATTCAATGAAGAGGGAGACCCAAACTCCCACATTAAAGCCTACACCATGGCAATAAGAGAACTCCTCCCTTGGGATGGGGTTGTAGCAAATATATTTCCAATAACTCTTGAAGGCATTAGTTTGGATTGGTACTATCGCTTACTAGAAGCTTCAATTCACTCATTTAGACAACTAATCAGAGAGTTTGTCATGGCATTCGACATGAACAAACTCGTTAAAATAGGGATCAAAGAATTCCTCACAATGAAACAGGAGCTAAATGAATCCGTAGCCCACTTTGTCACTCAATGGAGGCAAGTTATTTACTCTCCAACTAGTGCTCCAAACATGGATCACTGAGAACAATGCGACCTCTTCTTGCATGCCCTTAACAAGGACATGAGAGAAGATGTTTAAAAATTGCCATACAAATCCTATGAGGAAGCATTAGAAAGTGCTTTGAGGATTGACCAGACCACCATTGATAGTGGTAGAAAGGTCTATGGGTCAAATGGAAAGCTGACAAAGGAAGACACATGAAATAATGCCTCTTTCATTAAAATCCTTAAAAATAATAGGAGTGCAACCACATATGGGGTGACAGATCAACCCCCAAACAAGAAAGTAAGAGATGACTACATTGGGAGAGATTACTATCCTCCTAATGTAAATGCCATAGACCGACCTAGGAACAATGGGTACTACCCTAGAGATAATTACCAAAATTGGAACCACAATGGAAATAGGAATGGAAATAATAGAAGATATGAAAGACACCCATACGAATTCAATTAGTTTTGTTCTTTTCATAGAAAAATGGGGCACAACACATAATCTTGTAGAGAATATAACAGATTCATAGCAAGGCTACCAGAAGACCAGCAACATTTTTTCATAGAGATGTTCTTGAAACCACAGGAGGTCACACAAGATAACAAGGATACAAGATAAAATCAAGCTCCAATGGCTCCACAAAATGCAAACATGAGAATCTATCAGGACCCATTCCCTGCACATAAAGACACAAAAACAATGAATTAAAATGAAATAGCTCAAAGTAGTAACCCTGAAGTTTGTTTGCAACTAGGACAAAAAGTAGAACCTAGGATGATGGGATTAATCGAGATTATGCACAATGAAGGAGAGGAGTAAGACCATGAGGATGAAAATGAGAAAATAGAATCATATGGAGGTATTATTTTGGTAGTGGAACCTATACTAGCTTCTATTAGACCTTATGAACTAATAGAAGATTTAAAGAAGACATATGCCCACATTTCATTCATTGACTTGCTCAGGAACTCCCCTTCACATCGCTCAGTGTTACTAAAAGCAATAGGTCTAAAATATCTCGACCAAATTATGCCACCACCTAGTAGGAAAGTTAATCATGTGGACTACAACATCAGTCCACCAAACTCGAAACTCAAAGATCTAGGGTTCTTCATTGACCTACAACAAATGCCTTCCGAGGAAGAATTAACCAAAAACGGAGACCCTGCCATATATCTTCAAGTATGGATCTACGATACTAGCATCAAGTGGACCTTAATCGATGATGGTATAGTCGTTAACATAGTTCCTTTCTCCCTATTAGAGAGGGTGGGCTATGGGCACACTAATATCGCTGCTTCATGAGATACTCTAAGTGGGTATGATAATCTAAAGGTTGCCACCATAGGTAAGATTACCCTTCTAGTGACCTTGGGACCTAAAACCATTCCTACCACATTCTATGTCATAGACAAAGACATAGGATATAATTTGAATCTTGGAAGACCATGGATACATAGGATGAAAGTTGTGCCATCCACATTATTTCAAGAAGCTCAATTCTTACACTTAGGGAAAGTATACATCGCAAAGGGAGATCTAGAACCTTTTAGCATGTTGAAATCAAATGTACCAAACAAATGTATAGGTATCCCCATAGACTATGAACTCCCTACCAACAAATTGGTCATACCCAATCCCACACCTCAATTGATATGCATCAAACAAATGGAAATCCCATAAAAGACCATAAATGCCACAGAGATCAAAACTTTAGAGAATGAGGACTTACCAAAACAAAAGGCAATGGTTCCCAAAGAAAAGATAATTAAGATCATGGAATGGGTAAAGTGGGATTGACCACTCCAATTCCCCCTAGAGGTACTCATGATCAACATCCAAGAAGCCTACAAACTCTTCCCTTACATAGGAGAAAAACCGCACAGAACTGAAGGTCCAGTGTTTGAGACAACCACGTTAGATCTAAGAAACATGGAATTACACACTTTCTCAGATGCTGAGGAAGACATAATGGAAAGTTACACACCACTATCATCGCTAAGTGAATCGCGTGACCCCGAGACACTAGAAGAAACATAGTCTTATGAGCCTCTCACACCAATAGAGGATTCATATCAACCATTGACACCCATGGAGGAGGTGCATTCTATTGATAATGAATCAACTAATGCCATAGGAATGCTACCAAGGATGTTCATGGTGTCTAAACTGCAAGAGAAGACAACCACCTCTTCCTCAGTTTAATCAAACGAGCTCAATGAGTGGGAAGCACCTCTAGTACACATCAAAATGGTTGAGAGACTTCCTGACGAAGATGAAGAAAGTGAGGTATTTTTCAAAGAGAATGGAAGATGAGAGTGGCAGTCAGCATTGATGACCCTGTCATTTTAAAACTGCCAAAGAGTTACATAGGATATGCCATGGACTTAAGACCAGAACCAAATGGGAGAAAAAGTATAAGTGTTGTCCCTGTTGATGAGAAAAGGGAGCCACAAACTCCCCTTGAGTTGTTCCAATTTTTGCAAAGAATCCAAGAGAGACTAGATGTGAAAATCTACATGCAAGAACAATTCAACCTATTAGTAGAGTTATTAAATTGTGATGGAGTCTTGTATTGGACCCCTTCTCATCAAAAAGCCTTTTGAGACTTACTTTGTCTCACAATGCCAAGAGAAACCACCAAGTTGGTAGAAATAGATTCAAATGACAAACCCTATAGAATAGGAGAATTGGTCTTGAGAAGAGGTATCACGAAGAATAAGAAAAGAAGATGAAAAAGAGCTTTTTCAGAAGACTAGAAAGGTCCTTACATGGTCAACGAAGATGACAGAAATAGTGCCTATCTCTTGTTCACAATGGAGGGAGAGGAATTTGGTGAAACAATCAATGTCTTTCACCTCAAGAAATATTATGTCTAAAAACCAAAAAAATCATAAAATATAAAATACAAAAAAATAAAAAAAATCTAAATGTCAAAAACAATATGTTTCTTGCATTTTTGTATCATTATGTTCATCTTGCATTACAGTCAATGACTTGCTCTTGTAGTATTTCATTTTAGTAATGAGTCTAAGGTTGCCTAGATATACGTCATCCTTTCAGGACCTAGAGATTCCCCATTTTCACAATCACCATTATCGCCTTTTCATTCCCAATGATTCTAATCAAAGCCTAGCTCTTAGCTTTACATTGATCCCAGTCTTAATGAGTCAAGATGTTAGGTCTAAACATAGCTAGTATTCAAACCTACAGTGTTCAAAGGAAGCTTGCAAGTAGACCTTCACAATTCTTCCCTAGTATTAGAGAAATCCAAACTGAGTACAAAAACTTTAGGTGGCACTCAACCCCTTGTCTTTCTTGGCCAAAAACGTCAGGAGGATCAAAACTTTGAAGAAAGAAATCTAAACTTTGAGTGAACAAATTTTTTTTTATCAAAATAAGAGTGTCAAAAATTAAGAATTGAGAGATCAAAGTATTGCATATCAAGAGTTCCAAAAGCATTCATTTCTTGAAAAGTCAAAAATCCAAAGAAATGAGAAAAATCAAGTGAGGAAAATACAAAAAAAAGTGAAAAAGAAAAAAAAAGAGATGCAATAAAAGTGTGAAAGAGAGAAGATTCTTGAATGTTCGTACTCTTGGGTGGAGATCAATCTAAGCTTGAAGCCTCAAGGGTGACATTCTAACAGAGAAAGTAAAAAGAAAGGTACAAAGTACACACACACACACTAGCTGAGCAAAACCAAGAGTCTAGTAGTCTCTAGGATCATCTTCTACCTAGGGACCCTTATTCTTTCCTATTTATCCTTTATCCTGGGTCTACCTTGTTTGTCATCTATGATCTAAGTCTGGCAAACACCAATAAAATTTGTTATTTGTCTAAGTTGAAAGCTTGTCAAATTGTCTTATCTAGATAAGGATCAGTGTTTAGCCTTTAGCAAAGACAAAATTTAGAAACACTTCATTTTCATTCCTGCTCCCTGCTTGCATTTTAAAATCCTATCTCACAACCTTGAATAGGTCTCTTATATCAAGACAACTCGCAATCCCTTGAGTTGAAAATTGTATTTAAGAGCAGTTGTTTGTTCCACATCACATTGATGCCAAAATCAAAAAAAGAGTCTCAAAGAAATAAAGTCAAATGTCATATCTCATGACATTCAACAGAAGTAAATGTTTTATTTCAGCATTTCTTGTGTTCCTGCATTGTCATATCGTAAATTGCATCTCATACATATGCAAAAAAAATTACAAAAACATGTCATTGTTATCATACTTGCATCATTAAAAGATTTGAAAATGTCAAAAACATAATAAAAATATTCTCAAACCTCTTAAACATGCACAAGAGATGAGTACAAATCCAATACATGAAAAACATAAAAAGAATAAACTTTCATAGATACATCCGAAGTTTACATATATAAGAGTATCAAAGATCTAGGACAAAATAATCTCAAAAAGAAGTAGAGGCTCCCCATGCAAGGGGGTACAAGTTTAAGAAAGGAATTCAAGGCCGGTTCCCTCCAATGGAACCCCCAGGACTTCGGATCCTCTATCTACGAATACCACCCGTCGCTCCATGAGACCTATAGGAGCGAGGTTCTCTACTGTGAGGATGTAAGTGTGAAGGCCCCACCATACTAGCATCTTATCATCAAAAACTAAGATGATCCATCTCTCGGAGAACCTGATTCTCACCCTTAAGGGTGTGAGTCTTGGCCTTCAAGTCTGCATTTTCCTAACATCCATGATAGATAGGTGTGAAAATGTCTGTGTGTCACCCAGCAGTAGGGGCCATACTAGGATCATCTAAAAGATGGTCTCAAGTCATCCTAGCGAAGGGAGAATCCAAGCCAACATTAATATCGCAAACAAAATCCCTCCACTCTCTGACATTACCTTAAAAAGTGAATTGAAAGAGAAAGACAAGTTAGTTCCCCATGAAAAGAGAAAGGACAAAAGTGCAAAAAATGAACAAACAAAACTTACGTGGATCACCAGGCTACCAATCAGGGTCAAGTTATCGCATCACCTCATTCAAATAAGGAGGTAAGGGAACAACAGGAGAACCCTCGTGGATGTATGGTGCATCATCTGCATCATTGGTAGCATCAAGATCCTCATCCTATGCATCCTTGAGTAAGCCCTCATCTAACGAATCATCATTATTTAGAATATAGTCCTTGTGAGTGGAATCTGAATCCACAACAACAATGAGAGATTGGGAAGGAGCCCCTCTCCCTCCCCTCTATCCTCCTCTCACAACTCTAGTAATGAAGACTCCAGGAGTCAAAGGAGTCCAAACAACTGACCTCTATCCAATCTCACCCATCTCCTGAACAATCCTATAGCAAGTGGACACTAGGGGCAAGTCCTCACCGAACTACTGTGAAACATGCTCAACATGATGGGCCTCAAATTGACCATTATGATAAGAAATCTTAGATACTCCATGAAAGTACTCTCTAACCTCATCATCATGAGCCCAGGATCCCTCCATATCATGATAAGGATCAAAGATCATATCCTCGTCTATAAGAATAGCGACAGTGGGTAAAGAAGCATCATAGTGACCCACATGCATCCATCTGGCTACTCTTGGTAAACGTTTATCTAGAATCAGAATGAGCTTGTAATAGGGCATGATGTCTTCAAATATCCATGTCATAACCAAAGTAGAGTCACTAAAAGCTAGAGCCCCTCTCCACGAAATATGATAGAAGTCCCTATAGACCATGGCTAGCATATCTGGTCCCCAACTATAGACTATGCCCTCCTTAATACTACGAATGATGGGAGCCCAACACCATCTCAAACGAGCCAAGGCTTTGTCTCTCGACAGCCTTGAGGCAATCAAACTTATCAAGAATCTCCTCAGAAGTGGGATGCGAAGTTGAGGCATATAAGTGAGTTGGACTCTTGTCTGATCCCAGGGGCGACTAACCCCCATGAACTCTACCCAGGATGCCTTGTCCTCAAAGGACTTGCTTGATGGAAGGATGAGAGGATGTCTTCTCACAGGAACTCCAAGAATATGATAGACATCAAGTAGAGTGATGGTCCACTCTCCAAAGATCTATGGGAACCTGAATGTGTTTTGTTTGCATCCCAATAGGTTAGAATATCACAACATATATGCAGGACACAGGATGAATAACAGGCACATGGTAAACTCTAGCAAGACCTGATCTCCTCAAAATAATACAATCCTCACTGCTCAATGAAGCAAACATCCTTGAGAGTCATCTCTGTTCTTGGCAGGCATTCCATTAGATATGCATGTCTTGCAAGATTAGAAAAGAACTTTAGATTAGATTTTGTAAACTCATAAAAATCCCCAAAAATCGTAAAATTGCAGAAAACCTTACACAAAAAAAAGTGTATAACCCCTCAAAATTGCAATAAACAAGCAAATATAGTAGGCAAAACATGTTAGATCAGAGTGAAACAAGCATTAGACAACATGAAATTTTAGTCAAAATCAACCCAATAGGGTTGCCCCCGGGTGACCCAGGAGTTCTGTAGGATCTCCCTTGGGTGATCTTGTTGTTTTGCAAGATGTCCCCTGGGCAACTCTACTATTAGACAGGATCTCCCCTGGGTGACCTACCTGACAAAAGGGGTGATCCTAGAGGGAGATCCCTTAATAAAAAAATGCTCTAAAAACCTCATTTTTTGGCCAATTTCAGAAAATGAAAAAACTATTTTACTCTAAACAATGAAATAGAGACAATGCAACAAGAAAAATTGACAAAAATAGACAATTTTGAGAGATTTTTCACAAAATTCAATCTAGGGTTTAGAGAAGGGTTTTTTACTATTTATGTACCCAATTCTCCATGGTTGAAGAAGAGGCATCCTTCTTTGTGATCTCCTCGATGATACCTTTCCAACGACTACTCACACAATCGATTACATCGCTGTTTCACTCTGATCTCACAATTTGACTTGCTTTGTTTGCCCTTAGCTTAGTTTCATTTGTGCATTTTTAGATTAGTTCTGTTCTTTTATACATCTCTTTCATGCATCATTTTGTGTGCATTCATTCTTATAGGTCTAAACTGACAAAGGCAAACAACTAGTCAAACTTGAACGATTCATGGTAAGTTCATCATTTCAATTTTCATTATTCATTTTGATATACTTAAATGCCAGACTAATACTAGTTATTGCAAGTACAATTATGGGATAATTGAGAATAGGTAAGGCCTAATTTGGGAATGGTACCTACATTTCATGTAGACTACCATCCCAAAGGGGTAAATATGTAAGCACAAAAATCATGCATAGCCTCCACGAGGACCCCTATGATGATTTTAATCCTTGTCACGTACATGTAAGCATGAAAAAATGTCCTCTAAGAAACAAACCTCTTGATGACATGTCTTCTTTCTTGTCTTATGTTGTTTCCTCTTTCTCGATTTCTCTCTTTCCCTATTTTTTGATGCTTTTTAACTCTTTTTGTCACACTTATCGATTTGCATTTTCTAATCTTTCGACCTTGTTCGTAAGCCTTGTGAGCATCTTGTAGGTGATTTTTCACCTTTCCCCTATGTTTTCATCATTTGCACCTTGTAGAAGCCTTCTAGAGGTCCCCCCTATCCATCTCCCACTTTCAGTTTTTAGTTTCACTCAACCAACCCAAATCTCCCCCTATTATTTCTAGATCTCCCCTGGGAGATCCTACAGGTGCAAGTGGAGATTTGGATTCTTGCACATAACTAACCTATTTTCGGAGGTAGAACTACTCCTTTTTCTTTCCTCTATCATCTCCCTTTTGTTGTTATTTAGAAAACCCTTTCTTTCTTGGATCTCCCCCCCCAAGCAACCCATGGTCGCCCAGGGTGACCCTATCACATTTCAAGCTATGGAAAAACTTGAGTTTCTCACTCAAATTAGCTCCATTTTCACCCATTTTTCTTCCAATTCACATGATTTGTGATGCCTAATATGGAGTTGACTATTCCATGCACCCACATATGTATAATTAACTCCATTTGATCTAAAATTAACAACTCAATCAATCTCATGCATCATTTCAACTCCAATTTACTCTTCAGTGATAAGTTATTATAGATTTACCACTCCATAGTTAGCTGAGTTCATTGGGTAATCAACCTTGTTAACTCCCCAATCAATCCTTGTTGACTCATCAATCAAATGAGTTAACTTCTCAATCAATCCTATTCTTTAAACCTATAAATATCCCCTCTCTCAAGCACAAAGGGAGGTAAATTCATTGTGCACACAACTCTTGCCAATTTTTGCTCTCCAAATCAACATTCTAATGCTCTCACAGGATGAAGGTGGCTTTTTCTTTATTCATTTTTCAACCAAGCATCATTACACTTCTTCATTCAATGCCATTGTGCTCAACTAAAGCTCTCATTGAGCTCTTTCAAGCTTCAACAAGCTTCTTTTTGCTTCTTTGTGTCATTTTGTCATCAAGAGGTCTTCCCGCTGCTTCAAAAGTACTCAAGGTTGCCAACATCAAGGATTTATGAGGGTAGTGGAGTCACACAAATCTTCATTCTTTTAGGTTCCTCTATTGCTTTATTCAATTCATAGTAATTAGAAAACCAAAAATTGCTCTTGGAAATAGTAAATCTTTACTTTTTCCTTGATATATTAGATCTTGCATGTTTGAGTAATTGTTTTCAAATTCTTAGATCTAGACTATTTATAGAAGCAATTTTCTTTCATAGATTAGATCACTTCAAAACAATCAAAAACCCAAAAACATAGATTAAACTTGCATTAGGAAGAATCATATTAGCTTGCATTCATACCAAGACTACAAAAGCCATTATGTATCATGCCTGAGGCATCGCCTTGGTTCGCCTTGTTTGGAGGTAACCCCTTTGTCTCATGTAGTTTTTGGAAACACATATATTATGGGCATGTACTTTTGGAAAGCTCTCCTGCATGTCTTGCAAATTGTTCTACCTTAAAGCAATTGCTCCTTGATAGGAGTTAGCAATCACTTTTAAATGGGGGCATACATTGTGCTATGCTCTCTTTTTGGTTACATACTTGTTTACTGGCACGAAGCTCATCTAGTGATATTCAGTGGTCCTCACTAGCCTATGATTCTTCCTCATGGTCCATGAACCACCTAGGGCAATGAAGTTGGCTAGCCCGTGTGGTTCATGTGACTTTTCTGTGTCACCTAGTAATTCGGTGGTCCTCACTAGTGTGTGATCCATGGTGGCAGTCCTTTTCACATGACCCCTAGTGAAAGAGCAAGCTAGTGTCAGATTCATGTACCTTCTGTCTTTGTTCTTTGATTGTTTAATGTCTTAACTTGTATTCATTAATGATTCCATGTGTTTTGTGTGTCTTCATCATACTTTCCATGCTCTTTCTATGTGTATTCTTTATGTCTTATGTGTATGCTTTGTGCTTTATGTGTATGCTTCTTGTCAACCATATATGCATTATGTATGGTGTGTATTACCTTTGTGTTTGGCATGTCTTTCATGTGTATTCCTATTAATTCTTTTAGCACTACACCTAGGAGTGAAATATGTTGCAATGTCTTATGTGTTTGAAATCCTTCTTGTTATGTGTTTGCAACCTTAGAATCCTAAGCTTAGGGGCTACCTATAGTCCAAACTTTGGTGGGCTTATTTGGCTTCTATGTTTTTGTGTTTGAAATGTGTCTTCTCCATCCTTTAGTGTGAGTTCAAATGCAAGTTCATACCCTCGCTAAAGTGGGGGCTAAATGTTATAAAGTAAAATGTGTACACTACCATTTTGCACTTAGTTTAGCACCTGGTTGTGTTAGGTCTCAAAAATGTAGGTTGTCGATCCTAAGAGGATGCCAGGCTCTATGTTTAGATTTGCAACATTTTTGAACTAACTTGATGAAATCAACCTTCAAGGTTTAATGATTTCCTACACTTCAGGTCCTGCTACACCTAGGTGGGTGAACCTTGGGATTTAAAGCAAACTAAATGTAAATGTATTGACTAATTAAATCTATCTACAATGGCAAAGGGTGTAAGATAGATAAGAAGCTTACTATCTGATTATATCTAATGTCAAGTGAATGGTTTAATAGAAATTGTATAAGGTAAAAAGGATTTTAAATGATGAATGTAAATAAGACCAATGCTTTATAGGGTAACAGAGTCGAATGAAGGACCAAGACTAGTGGCTTACAATGGGTACTAATTCTAATTGTTTGGCACAATTTTAGTTTACAACTTGTATAAACGTGCAAGGGAATGACTGACAAACTCTTCTTGATAATCCAACTAATATAATCAGATATCTTATAATTCACCAGAAGGTATTTTAATCCTTATTTGAAGGAACCAATTGAAATGAATGAGCAAGAATAACAGATAATATTACCTTGGAGACAAAATGGAAATCCTAATTATATGGCTCTACTTAGTAATCCAAACTTAATACTTCCAGTCTACCGTGACTAATCAGAAGGATTTTAATTCCTCAAATGGAAATCAATTTACTCAATCACACAGATACAGCGAATGTGTATTGACAAATTAAATATATTCTTGATATATTTATTTGAATAACAAGGAAATATAGAACTGGAGACAACCACAAAATTGAGTAACTATAACAAACAATTGATACCAAGATAGAACCACTGAATAAGAGAACTTCAATCTACTTCTTCAAATAAAACATGCTGTAGACACCCAAAATTGTCCCAACTTTGTTCATGTCTAGCAACACCTTGTTAAAACATTATCCTAGACATCATGTACCATTTTGTCCTAAATCCCACTCTTAACCCCACTTATTCAATTAGCCAATTAATTAAATAAATTTTATTTATTTAATTAATATCCCAATCATATCCTAATCCCACTTTCCAATTAATTAAATAAATTTTATTTATTTAATTAATTTCTCAATCATATCCTAATCCCACTATCCAATTAATTAAATAAATTTTATTTATTTAATTAATATCCAACTCATATCCCAACTAATTCAAATATTTTATTTAAATTAAGTTCTCATCATAATCTGACCTTCCAATTAATTAAATAAATTGTATTTATTTAATTAATTTATCTTATCATTTAGCCGACATGTGTGCCTCTTTCATTTAAAAAGATAAGTGGTACTACAGCCTTTTATTTAATATCTTTTATATGTAGTACTTTTTATGTACACAAGCACACATGAGCCCTATCCTCTCTCCACTTGTCAAATGACTACAACTCCTTTGAAGAGTGGGATAACCGAATCAATCCTAGCTGTCCACATCAATCATTTAGCTTTTTAATCTCAACCGTCCATTGGAACCAAACCTTTCCTATAAATCAACCCCCTCATAAGCCATTAGCATGCATTGAGCCTCAAGTACCCTTATTCTGCCAGATTTTCTATAATGCATTAAGCCTCAAGTACCATTATTCTGCTAGATTTTTCAAAATACATTGATCCTCAAGTATCCATATGCTATCGAAATATCATTAGAGCCTTTGCATCCTTCATCTATCATTCATTCTATCATCTTCATCTTAATGTTATGCTACATAAATGAGCACTCAACATTCCTCCAACAATAATCCTTCAAAATCTTGCATGCTCATGCGAGGTGGAGAAGAGCAATGGAGATATATCGAGTTTGACATGGAGATTGGTTTGCATTTACCATTATTCTGTCAAATTTTCTAAGATGCATTGAGCCTCAAGTACCCTAATTCTACCAAATTTTCTAAGATGCATTGATCCTCAAGTATCCGCATGCTGTCAAAATATCATTAGAGCCTTTGCATCCTTCATCTATCATTCATTCTATCATCTTCATCTTAATGTTATGCTGCAGAAGTGAGCACCCAATATTCCTTCAACAATAATTCTTCAAAATCTTGCATGCTCATGCGAGGTGGAGAAGAGCAATGGAGATAAATCGAGCATAGCGTGGAGATTGGTTTGCATTTACATTTGTTATTTTGATTTTCATGTTGCCTTGTGCTTCATTATGCATTGCTAGGGTTTTTATCATTGTTGTTTATTCATTTGCCCCGATTTGCAATTTTACCCTAACTACATTTGGCACGCCCGGTGGGACTCATTTCGCTCGATCTTTTTTGCAGGTTTTTGTAGTAAAAGGTTGCATTCATATAACCCCCATTGTTGAGTTTTGCAAGTTTAATTAACTTTTTGTTGCAGATCTGCAACTTTTTGGACAAAACCCTAGGTTTTAAAGATTTCATCATATCTTCCAAACGGCTATGAATTTTTCTACAATATTTTAGTAAAAGTTTGTCCATGATATAAGGAAGCTACAGCAGAAACATTTTGGGTTTATCCTAATTTTTGCGGGATTTATCATGTTTTTATGTTTTTTCCTAAAATCATAATTTTGGGCCTAAATCAGTGAAATTTTTAGAAATTTTTACATTTATGGAAAGCTCTTGAAATTATAATGGGGGTCTATGTTTTATAGATTTAATTTGGAGCTCATTTACAGTGCAAAAAAATTAGATATTTGCCGACTATACCTTTTTCCTAAATCTACATTTTTGGGCTCAAATCAGGGAATTTCTTTGATTTCTTTACATTTTTAGAAAGCTCTTTGAAAATTAATAGGGGTCTTTTCTTTGATTTTTTAATTTTTGAACCAAAAATGTATCAAAATAATCAAATCTAATTCAGCTATGCATCTAAAATTACAATTTTCCTTGCCTGATGAGCCTATTTTTTATGCCTACATTATAATATCATTTTTTTTATGTTGTAGGTGATCATAAGGAGCTAGAGCAACATTGACATCAACATCTACAGTAATTTAGATAACAAATTAATCAGGTGCAATCATTTCATTTCTTATCTTCTAATCATTGTTTGCAAACACATTTAGATTTTGGGCATAAAATGAACAATTGTTTGCAAATTCACATCAAAAATTGGGCTAAAATGAAGTATTGTTTTTCATCACATTTGGATTTGGGCTTTAAAACAAACTAGTGCTTGCATTGTCTTCCACACATTAAATTTCTAAGGTTAATGAACCCCATGCGAGTGTGACCAAGTAAATGTGTATGCTCTCTCCTCGCGTCCCAACACGAACTTGGAGATAAAAAACATTTACTTGTGTTGCTTTTGTTAAACCTTAGAGAGGCCTGCCTTGGTATCCACCCCAAGGGAATGACCTCAAGCGGTACTTTCATCCAGTCCACTATAAAAATCAGAGGATAAGGCAAAAGCCAAGTCTAACCGGTATTAGCGCTCACCATACAGTGCTAACTCGAAAGGAGGTGTACCTTTGTGTATATTAAAACTCCTAGTAGGGTTAGTTAAAGTCTTAAGTGGCTTGCTGGATGCTCGTGGGGTGTCGGTCCCCCGAATTTTCACTAGAACCTCCTTGTGATAGTGGCCTTGCCTTAACTAGGACTTGTTGAGTGTCTTCACGTGCTTGCTCAACCATCATCATATTCTTCCAAACTAACAACTTGCTTATGTGTCTTGCGTGAGTGATTCATGTGTGTATATGCATAATCATTTGTTTGAATATTGCCACATCAAGCTCTAAACACCCAAACACATAAAGACAAGTCATCCTACACATTCTTCCAATAACATTCAAACCCAATCACTTTCATCCCAAACATAGCCTAGTTATCATCCAACCCTTCATATCCACATCATCATCCAAATCCCTAAACAAGCACTTGCTAAAAGAACTTAAGACAAACACTTGGTGACAACATGTCTACACTAGAGGACCTAAAAATCAAATTCCAAAGATTCCTCCAAAATATTTATCAAGGATCACAACCCCTAAACCAAGATGCCATTGAAATATTACAATTCTTCATCCAAGAAGCTCAACCCCATGCAAGCCAATCACCTCAACTGCAACACTTCATAGCCCAAGTCCAACACATTTTAGCCACTAGTCAAGCTCAACAAGTACAACAATCCTTAGCCATTCACTATCAACTTAATCCACTTCATAGCCACATGTCATATCCATCCACTTCCTATCAACCTAATCCACCTATCCACCAAGTCAATGCCACATCAACCTATGAACATCCACCTCAAGCTTATCCAATCCCTCATGCCACCATTCTAATGCACTACCAAGCCCATCCATAAGGCAATCAAGTGATATCACAAGAACAACATGCAAGTCCCAATGTCCTTTTGTATCTAAATCAAGTGAGCACAAGTCAACCTTGCCAACAAGATCAAATGCCCGCATCTTTGGGTTCACCTCGAGATATTTTGTCTACATATCCCACCATTTCACTCAACCACCAAGACTATCAATGGCCTCCACAACAAGCACAAGTGAGCCCAAGTCCATCTTTGCAATAAGAAGCACATGCAACTCCAAGTGGCCCTTTGTACATAAACCAAGCAAGCCTAATGCAACAAGACTTAATTACCTATGACAAGGGAGATACCAACCTAGCTAGTTCATCCTATGAGTGGCCTCCACCATCCAATCCCATGCCAACACATGAACCAACAAGTCCTATCCCAACACCACCATGTGATCCCATTCCTAGTCCATTAATCCTTCTACCTTCCAAACCACCAAGCCCTCCATTACCTTCATCACCATGTCATTCTAATCCTTCACCAAAGGATGTGGCTGAGAGAGTTTTACAAAGGATGCTTGAAGCAAAACTCATTGAACTTCTTGAAATCAAACCACGTGAAGAAAGTCCATATGATGAACATGATTATTGTGCATACCATAGGACCAAAGGCCATGA
This sequence comes from Cunninghamia lanceolata, assembly GCA_027924645.1. Lineage (NCBI taxonomy): Eukaryota > Viridiplantae > Streptophyta > Pinopsida > Cupressales > Cupressaceae > Cunninghamia > Cunninghamia lanceolata. The sequence goes on from BSBN01001807.1 coordinate 7,202,918, forward strand.
TACAAATACATGCCCCATGTTTTTCCCAATTGTTTACAAGGTGTATCAACATACAATAAGAAATCATGCCACATCATCCCAATCCCATGTGTCACACCCATCTAGTCCACATCCTAATCCATCAAACTCCATTATCCTTCCATCCAATCAAAATCCTAGTCCTACGGTTGCAACATCATCCACTATTATCATTCATCCATTATATTGCCCATCCACTCACACCCTTGCGAAGGATGTGATCCATTGGCTACTAACTAGGAATAAACTACCTCCATGTCAAACACCCATTCATGAGCCTATCAAAGAACTTCCAAAGGTCATGTCCAATCCTATAATCCCATCATGTGGTCTACCTATCCTTGAGCCTCTTCAAGAGCCCTCAATTAACATTCTTAGCCCTTCAAGCCCATCATGTGACCTACAAGCCATCAAGCCTATTTGCGAACCTTCTATCATTAATCCAAGTCAAGAGTCATCATGTTCTCATGTTGTTGACCAAGAGCCTATCCAAGAGTCTTCCACTTCCATTCAAGAAACCCAAGAGGTATGTCAAAGGTTTAATCCTAAGCATGTGGAAACATTAATCCCTAGTCCAACTCAAGATCAAAACACTTCCATTCAACCCATCCATAACATTTACCTTCTTTATGATCAAGATGATACCTATAAAGAAGTTATCCATGAGCACCTTGATCCTATCCATAATCCTATATCTATCCATGACCGAGATATCCAACTTTCTCCTAGTCATCCACCTTCTAGCACTATCCATAATGAGCAAACATCCACTTGTCATGATGAGACACTTGTCCCCCAAGCAAGCATAGAAGATCAAACAAATAACTTGAATCTTAGCGAACACAATGCTAATCAAGATCCTAATGATCCTCCTTCCACATCCACCATTGATTCCACTTCAAATCCACTATCATGTCCTATTGGTCTTACCACCCTTATACATGAGTGTTCCTCTTTAGGACAATAACAACCTTTGTCCTCCACTTCATCTTCTCCATCCAATAATGAACTCAAGTCTAATGTTCAAAACACACCAAGTCCTATAGTCCATCGCATGCTCCGAAACATGAACTACCAAGGTAAAGGCCTAGGCCTTTATGAACAAGGTATTTTGGAGCCAAACCATGTCAAGATCCCTCCATGCTCATATGGCCTTGGATACACACCCCAAGGTAAACAAGGCCAAGATGTTGGTAATCCTTTCATGCATCCTAAGTCCACTTTCCATCACAAACCCCATCATCTACCCAAAACATATGTTGTCATTTCACCTCCATCATCCTATAAATGTCAAAAGCATGTGACCGTACATCTTCCACCATCCACTTTACCTCCACTTTTACCAACTCCAAATATCCCTTCATCCACCTTGCCACCATTGCTTCCAACACCTAACATACCTATCATTCATAAGTGTCCTTACATCCCTAATCATGGCCAACAGAAGCACACATCACCTAAGCATAAAGCTTCTAATCATTCCATCCACTCCACCCACCCCATGGGATTCAAAAGTAAAATTTTTTTATGCCTCTACTTATCAAGCTAAAAATCCTACCAAAAATCCTAAAGGTCTTCATACCTTAGGACATAAAGAATCAAACTCAAAGCAAAATTCATCTAAATAACCATCTAAACCCTTACGTCCAAATGCAAAGCCCAAAAGAAAAATGGTTTGGGTTCCTAAGCAAATAGCTAGCAAAGCGAATGAGGCATCCTCATCCACATCTCAAGAATCCCAACCACCTATATCCATCCAAGAGCCTATTTCCATCCAAAACTTCCATTCTCTTCAAAAATCCCACAAGCAAAGCAAAAGCACTAAAAATACTACATCTATGTGGGTTCCTAAATCACTTCATCAACCATCTCCTAACAAAACATCTCCATTGCTTCCTACACCACCATCTCATCAAAAGCTTCAATGTTTAACATAGTGTGTGCAGCCATTGGTCATGGTTCCCTTTCATTCTGCAACATCCCCACTTACCTCCATCTCCTCATCTTTCATCCATTATCGTACATATCTTCCCAATCACCTTCCTATGGTCCATACTTTTGCATAAATCCTTTCATCCATCTTCATTGCATAAGCCTATATAAATTCACACCATAAGCCACTAGCCTACCCTTCCATAATCCACATTATAATCTATTATCCACCTAATCCATCTCCCATCCATGCAATCCCTTATCAACATATATGAGCACACTTGACATGGTCCATGCAAAGACATCATCCATCTCTAATGGGACAATATCACCTCTCATAGCACTAGCCACTTGAGTCCCTCCTATCCATTACCATGGTGAAAACCTGGCAAACAGGCGCCATGTGTAATTGTCATCCCATCTAAAAAAAAGAAAAAAAAATAGTAAAGAGAAATCCTTTCGTCCAATGGTGAAAACCTGGTAAATAGGCACCTTGGATAAGTACCATGATGAAAACCTGGCAAATAGGCATCATGTGTAGGTTGATCTTCTATGTCACTTACACTTGGGGGCACATTGTCTCATCCAACCTATCCATTTCCAAACTATCTATCCCATTATATCATTTTCCATCCTATCTTATCCTATCTTGTCATCCTACCATCCTTAGCCATTACATAAACATGCCTATCCTATTGAACCCATTTATCCATCCTTCTACCTTTTGATCTTGATGAAGACATAGGGGCAAAATGTTGAAACATGTTTGGATATTTATTGACATACCTTCTTTCCAAACCAAGTCCTATCCATTGACCATTTATCCATCCCATTCAAACCAATCCATCATGTCATCCTATCATCATAAGTGCCATGTAAAATCCAATCATGTAAAAATCCTAAGTCTTCTACCTAGTATGGGGCAAGTTCTTCCTATGCAACATAGCCTTTGGAGATCACATCCTAGCTCCCTTATGATCCATCCACTATGGCATATCCTTATCATGATCTTTCCATATTATAGCTTATCCCCATCTATCTATCATGAGTTTTCCACTATAGCCTACTTATCCATTTATCATGACGCATGCATCCATCCCTTATATGGCCTATCCTCTTATATATCCATCCACCTCTCATGAACCTTCCATCCCATCCAACTCTCATGATCCTTTCATCCCATTTACTATGAGCCCATCCATCCCATTCATCCATCCCTTGCACTTAGACTTGGTTTTCTCCCTTGTCATTGGTATCTAGCACAAAGGCTACCCAAATTGTCAATCCATTGACATCCCAAAACTCCAAAAAAATTAAAAAAAAAACAAATATTCTCAAAAAATCCAAAAAAAATCAAATATTCTCAAAAATCCAAAAAATTAAAAATCCAAGCAATAAAACCAATCACCTCATCCAAAGCAATCCACTCCATCAACATTCAATCAAAATCAAATCATCATAATCATCAATTCTTCCTATCAATGACATTCATTCATCTATTTCAATCAATCACTTCTTCCAATCATATCAATCAAATCAATCTAAGAAATGATCTTAAATTCAAGCCACACTAATCCATATCAAGCAAGCAAATCAATCAAGGAACATTATCCAATCAAATCAATAGGTTTTGATCCTAATCTTGTCATGAGCCCAATCAATCATCATCAATGGGATATAGCGTTCCCACATCCTTGAGTTGATCTAGGGATATAGCTTTCCCCAACACTATCATTATCAATCAAATAATCAATTATTGGTTAATGACTTGACAAGGACAATACCTTGTTGTTTTACATCCTTTGAGCACACTGAGAACACTTGCTTATGCTTAGATTGAGTGGACACTCTCATCATCACACAATCACTATCATCATTCAAAACAATCCAATCATCAAAACAATCAACCCAGCAATACCAACCATCACAACCAAAGCACATCAAGCCAAACATCAAAACAAATCCTATCAATCATCAGTATCAACACCAAAGCAAATCAACTCAAGCACATCAAGCCAACCATCAAAATAAATCCAACTACTCCAACAAATCAAAAGCAGTTCAATCCACCACAAATCATCCATCCTTCATCAAATCAATCTAATCAGAATTTCATCATCTTCCAACCATTCCAAACAAAGATCCAAATGCAAGCCCATCCTTAAGCCATAGCAAGCAAGTTAATCAATCAAGCCAAGTTATCCAATCACAATCAATGGTCTTAATCCTAGCCTTGTTGTAAGCCAAATCAATTAGCCAATTAGCCAACCAACTCAACAAATAACCTTGTCTTGATCTAGGGATATAGCTTTCCCCGCAATGACAACACTCTTAACTATCATCAACAAAACAATCAATTAATCATTGGTTTACAGCTTGACAGGGACAATACCTTGTTTCTTTTTGTATCATTTGTGCATGCTTGCTTGCTTTCTTGTGTGTGTTATCATTTTATCTTGCATTTGCATCATATCGGTATCAATCCAGCTAATATTCATATCTTATATCCAGACAAGGTTGTATTACACTGGGGCACGAGACACATTGTCACCGTGGTCCTTATACTTTGGTGCATAATGTCTAGTGCTATATCAAACATCATGGTTGCCCACTTTCATTACAGCATATCACATCATCATTTCTTCTACCCATTTCCTTATCTTTCTTTTGTAGCCTAGCCATTTCTTTTCAAGAGCCTACCTGTGTTTGTCCAACCCGCCTAACCTCTCGAGGGGGCATCATCATCCTATCTTTCTATCATCATCATATCCTTACATCATCATCACTATCCTTTTCCTCTATCCATACCTTAGCTTCTTTGAAATGATGTTACTCAACATAAAGCGTATCATCTTGAACATCATCTCAAAGAGGGGCAAAATGTAGACACCCAAAATTGTCCCAACTTTGTTCATGTCTAGCAACACCTTGTTAAAACATTATCCTAGACATCATGTAGCATTTTGTCCTAAATCCCACTCTTAACCCCACTTATTCGATTAGCCAATTAATTAAATAAATTTTATTTATTTAATTAATATCCCAATCATAGCCTAATCCCACTTTCCAATTAATTAAATAAATTTTATTTATTTAATTAATTTCTCAATCATATCCTAATCCCACTATCCAATTAATTAAATAAATTTTATTTATTTAATTAATATCCAACTCATATCCCAATTAATTCAAATATTTTATTTGAATTAAGTTTTCATCATAAGTCAACCTTCCAATTAATTAAATAAATTGTATTTATTTAATTAATTTATCTTATCATTTAGCCGACATGTATGCCTCTTTCATTTAAAAAGATAAGTGGTACTACAGCCTTTTATTTAATATATTTTATATGTAGTACTTTTTATGTACACAAGCACACATGAGCCCTATCCTCTCTCCACTTGTCAAATGACTACAACTCCCTTGAAGAGTGGGATAACCGAATCAATCCTAGCCGTCCACATCAATCATTTAGCTTTTTAATCTCAACCGTCCATTGGAACCAAGCCTTTCCTATAAATCAACCCCCTCATAAGCCATTAGCATGCATTGAGCTTCAAGTACCATTATTCTGTCAAATTTTCTAAGATGCATTAAGCCTCAACTACCCTTATTCTGCCAAATTTTCTAAGATGCATTGATCCTCAAGTATCCACATGCTGTCGAAATATCATTAGAGCCTTTACATCCTTCATCTATCATTCATTCTATCATCTTCATCTTAATGTTATGCTACAGAAGTGAGCACCCAACATTCCTTCAACAATAATCCTTCAAAATCTTGCATGCTCATGCGAGGTGGAGAAGAGCAATGGAGATAAATCGAGCATAGCGTGGAGATCAGTTTGCATTTACATTTGTTATTTTGATTTTCATGTTGTCTTGTGCTTCATTGTGCATTGCTAGGGTTTTTATCATTGTTGTTTATTCATTTGCCCTGATTTGCAATTTTACCCTAACTACACATGCAACATAGTCTTTCTGAAACATTGCAAATTATATATATGTATATATATTCTACTGCTGATGATCTTTCAGCACCAATTGTTTGAACTTATATAGATGTTTTTGTGAAGAGACATAACCCTTCAATAAGTCTTTTTTGGAAATTAACAAGATTAACAACTATTACATAACCATGATTAGGCTCTATTTAGCCATAAGTAAACTTTAGCCAGATGATCCAAGTACTCTTGATCACGATGGGAATTAGTAAGCTCAACAGCACTTCTTGTAATCACATCAAGTGTGACCATCTTTTCCAGGTGTTTGCAAGCTTCTCCAGATGCAGAACTTTGGTCTTTTAGAGCTCCTATAGCCTCGTGCAATATAGCTTGACAATCGACAATCCACTCTTCTTTGCTCTTTATTTCTCCATTACCTTTAAATAACACAGGCACTCCTACATTTGAAGCTTCAGCACCCTCCTTAGCATCAGCTTGGAGTTTATCATAATATTTCTGATGTTGTTCGATCAATGCTCTTGTATTGGAGATATCTGCACTGTCAGAAACATTTTTACTTTGTATCTCAGTTAATTTCTCCTGCATTCTCTGCTCAAGCCTTTCATGCTCTTTAATTGCTTTGTAATTTTGAGAGTAATTGTCCCAAAATAGGTTTAACCACTGTATCATGTTTGCATATCTGCTCTGTAGCGCTGTGACAAATGCATCTATTTGAATTTCCGTTGCCTGGTCAGGGGATAATGCTTGAGTATCTTGTGAACTCTCACCCTGGGTTATTGTGTTCATTGACTACCCAAAAATACTCTTAACAACATCCTTCAAGTAGTCATTTTCTTTTTTCAATCTTTCACAGCTCAATCTGTATGCATCTCTCTCATTGATCAACATTTGAGCTTGTGCTTTGTTTAATTTTGCAACATTGATGCCAATGTCTGCTATTATTAGAGGGTCAGTTTCACTTGCTTTTAAAGTCATGACATGGCCGAAGGTCTTTTTAGTATCTATGATGGCTGTTTTCTTATGGGGAGGGTACAACGTCCATATCATCAATGAATTTTCATCATAATTGTACCTTGTACCCATATATACTTCATTAACTCCCTCTGGAGTGAGTTTATATTTATCATCTGCACTACTCAGAAAACTATCAAAGACCAAAGCAGAATTGAAATCAAGACCAGGAAAAATCATAACCCCTGCATCTTTAAGTAATTGTCTACCCCTGCTAGGAGTCATATCCTACATCTCTTTCTCCACTGTTATTTTCAGCATATCCAACAATTGTTTTTCATTATTAGCAAAGACATCATCCACTGATTCTCTGATTTCTTTTCCTTTGCATTTGTACAAAAATGACTTAAACTCTTTTGAATGAATAAATTTGTCATCAGAAATGAAAGAATCGTAGTCTATCTAGCATGGATCCTCATCCACAGATCCCTCCTCATAATGTATCACAACAGGAGGCTGATATTGTAGCATTTTCTTTTTGGACTTTTCTACTATTTCATCCTGTGGCTCTTCTTGCTCTGCCTGTCCTTCATCTTTAGAGGATACAACCTCAACCTCTGCTAGCTACTTTTTCTTCTCATTTAAATCCTTTTTATACTTTTCTATCACCTACTCTACCTCAGCCTCTTCCAGGTTCTTAATAACATCATCATGTGGATAATGTATGTGCATGTATCCACTAAGATTTTGTCTTCTTCATGCAAAGTCAATAAAACCTTCAGGGTCAAACCCTTTCCTTACCTTAGCACTCCTCATATTATAATGCATCAACTTGTCCACAATGAGATTATAACCCTCCTTTGACACCACAGTAAAATGCCCAAAACATAGAGTGCTGGGCATAAAGGATTGTTTATCATGTGAACTCATATGCATTACATTTGAGCAATGCATCTGCCTGATTATCTCTAAATAAGCAATTTTGTCAAGGACAGTCTTGGGTAATATGAATGGAGTGTCTTCAAAACCATAAATTTTGATCATGGTAGCATCCTCAAAACAATACCAGTCTCCCCAATTATGAGTGATAGTAGGGGGCCACCAAAATCTTTTGGCCTAAGGAACCTTTTTATCTCAGTTGAAATTGAGTATTCACAAGGGTGGTTGAAATATCTGTACAAAACTTTTACAGATTATTCTTCAAATTGGGCATAGCTAGAATCGGCATATCGATTGTCCCATATTCTAGTCCACATTTGTACGGGTATCTTTTCCCCTTTCTTATCTGCAGCAACAACTTTAAGCTCATTTGGCCATAACCCTACTTCCTGGCTGAAATACAATACCATGTGCATAAGCAGTGAATAATGCCCAAAAGAGCATGCTGGGGCACTGTTTCTTATTGCAGTCAAGCCAAAATCTATTCTATTAACAATATAGGCAGCATAGTCAAACTACCTTGCATTATGACACTAAATGTTAGAGGCTATAACCATTAAAGGGATTGTCATGAACTCAAGGCCTCTGAACCAAGGACTTGGCCCAAAGAATAATAAGTGTGCTGTATATATGGTTCAAATATAGCTACATGAAATGGAGGACCATCATTTTTAGTTAGGGGTGTCACTTCTCCCTCAACCCTGGGCCTATGAATGGGCAACCTCCATCCATTGTAGGTTGTGTCCATTCTCCAACATTCCCTCTGTAGGTCTTCATAAATAATGGGGACTATGCACAAATCATCTAAATTAAACACTTCCCAAATGAGATTTTTTGTCAAATGTACAATTGGCTCCCCCTGTGGGTTGCATATGGCTTCCAGGCTTGACTTGTAATGTTTGGCAAGTAATTGGAGGAGTTCTACATTTAGGAATATGTTAGGTATGACCAGTTTTCCTAAATTCAAGTGCCATGGGTTTGACACTGGAGCATTCCTGAACTTTCTATTATAATGGAATCTGAAGAGTTGATATCCCCTAATTGGGGTCTAGATATCTCCCAAGCACTTACATTTATCTTCTAATTTTTCAACTTTTGCCCTAAGTTGAGCAGATCTTCTAGCCTTGGGAGTTGACCCATGCAATTGATCAATTAAGTCTTGATTGAGTTTTTTGTCTTTTATTTTTTCTTCAAGGGTTTGATCAATTTTTTTTTTAGATTTACTTGTTTCCCCTTGTGATTTTCTACCTTTTCCTTTTCCTGGAGTTTCCATATTCAAATTTTGGCAGAAAATTCAAACACAGGCTATACACAATGGTTGTATGTATGTACCTATCATTCTGTAGTTGTGATCGAAATCCTCTACTTGTGCTTCAAGAATTCCTCCGTAGTTTCTTCTTAGACAACCCTGTCAATTGTAATTACAATGATCTTGCAAGATTTCATCACCGTCGGCATTTAATTATCTGATCAATTCAATGTTGTTCATCACTGTGAAATGTCACATTACCATAACTCCTGTCATTGGCGTGATTTCCAAAATATCTGGGTGACCTTAATATCTCTTCATGGCGCGAACAATCAATCGGCGTGACCCCTTAATTGTATTCCCGATGCTATGTTGAATCATATCTAAGTGGGTGTAACTATCGGCAGGACTTGTTTCATCGTTGCATGGTTTAGATTTCCCTCCTATATAGTGAGTCTTACCGATATGACTATCGGTAAGAGTCTCACCGACAACAATTTGTTATCAGGGTGATCAATACTATCAGGATAACATATTTATGTTTCCCTGAGCTTCATCGTCTTCCCGATAGTCTTCTATATTCTGGATCGGAATGACTATCATAGTATCTCACCGATATGGTTTAATACTTCTTATCAATGGGGTGACTTTATTTCCATTGGAGAGACATACCATTGGGGTAATTCTTTTCAGATCACCCAATCACAATTATCTCCCCGATGGCCACTTTGTATTCTTTATTGGAGAGAATCTGTCAAAGTGTCACCGACACCCTTTTCATTGCTATGACTCATGAGTCGACAAGACATAATTGCTTCGTCCTGATATGTTAAGTTACTCTGATAGATATGTGTATCGATGTGACTCACAATGAAAGTTCCTTTTATTGTTTCGCCAAGATATTGGAGTATTAGAGAGTTATTTGCTTGTCATCTCGATGGTTCATTTCTTGTCGATGGTTATTATTTCCTTGCCCCCGCAGGATGTTCAGTGAGACTCTTACCGAAATACTTCATCGGTATGATATATACCGTCGAGGTAGCTTTTAAAGGACCATCTGATGATTATTAGTCATACCGATCAGTGTGACTACTTGGTTCTCTTACTGATGAAAGGCCATCGGTATTACTTCTTCCATCGGCAACTTGTATGAATCTCTTTCCGATCTCTATTCTCACGCCGATACTTATTTTCATTGACTCCTCATGTATCAGTATAAATAACACAAATTCTTGAAAATAGATTGAAATTTAATTAATTTTGTATTGCTAAGCCATGGACATCTTATGGGATATATCAAAATTTTTTGCTATGGTTTTGGGATGTTTTACGATTTGTCCAGATGTGGTGAAGTGAGAATACAGTAAAAATTTTAAATTTTTACTATCCCAACAGTGGCTCTGTCTGGGATGTATACTCCCTTTGAGTATAACAAGGATCTAGATCTCCTGGGGAAGTAGACCACATGTTTTATTTGTTTGGGGTGATGATTTTATGAAAATGGGAAAGGAAAATAACAAATGATTGGGAATGGGAATGATTCCTAGACTACTATGCATGGAATAAAATATTTTTGAGAATTATTTGAGTGTTGTCCATGCACTGACAATGCTCAATCCTCCTTGTACATGATTATGAAAAGAACTGCTTCAAGTATTGCCCATGTACATGCAATTCCTGGTCTTCTCCTGACATATTCTATAAGTAGTAAGAGTCATCACCTCCTTTGCTAGTGACAAGAAAAGGACCTAACCATAAGGCCTCAAATTTTCCATGCTTTCCTTTGTCTTGACATCTTGCATTCCACATGAATACCAGATCATTTACTTCAAACTTTCTATCCTTGGTCTTTTTGTCGAAGAGATATTTTACTTGTGATTGTAGCTTAATATTCTGCCTTTGAGCTATTCTTCTTGTTTCATCAAGTTATGCCAGATGTTCCAACCTTTCCTCCATTGGTTTAGGAATGTTCAAGTCTTCCTGGAGAATGAATTTGTATACTGGTACAAGATTTTCCAATGGTAATCTCGCTTGTGTTCCGTACACCAGCTCAAAAGGAGATCTCCCAATTGCTCTTTTTATAGTAATCCTATCAGCCCACACTACCATTCTTAATTTTGAATCCCAGGCCTTTTTGTTTCTATCCAACATTCTTTTTATGATTTTCAGGAGGCTTTTGTTACTTGATTCTACTTGTCCATTTGCCTGTGGATGGTAGGGGGTAGCATAGGAGATAGTGATACCATGTGTACTACAAAATCCTTCAAATTCATTAGATCTAAAACACATCCCATTATCTATAATTAATCTTACTAGAGTACCAAATCTGCATACAATATTCTCCATTAGAAAGTTAATCACAACCTTACTTGTTGCCTGTTTAGTTGGGATCACTTCTACCCATTTTGTAAAGTAATCAGTAGCCACTAAAATCCATTTGTGCCCCCCACTTGATTTCTCTAAAATTTCACCTATAAAATCATACCCCACTGATAAAATGGAGCCTCAACCTACATAGGTTTTAAGGGTAGTGCTCCCTGATATTTTAACTTTCCTGAGAACTTCTGGCATGCTTCACACTTTCTAGTGTAATGATATGAATCATTAAAAACTTTAGGCCAATAATATCCTGCCCTCAGGATTTTGTGGGCTGTAGTCTTTGCTGAGAAATGACCTCCACACATGCCTTCATGCAACTCCTTCATAATATGTTTTGACTGATATTCATCCAAGCATAATAGTAAAACCCCATCTCTATTTTTCTAGTAAAGATCCCCATTGATGAGTACATATTTTGAATATTACATTTTGAGTGTCCTCCTTTTGTTATCATCATACCCTTCAAGACACTTCATATGTTTTAGATAATATATTACATCAACATACCATGGAGTATGCTCAATACTGGTACTTGCATCAGCATTACATATCTGAGAGGCTTCAAGATTACTTTCAGCCATCAATTTGGCAAGACCTTGTCCCCTCACTAATTTAGTGATCTGGATTTCAATATTAAATTCCTGAATCCTATTGATCCACCTACATCTCCTACCGGTGACTTCAATTTGGACCAATACATCCTTCACTGCAGCATTAGGAACATATGCTGTGATTTTAGCTCCCACCAAATATGGTCTAAAAGTCTTAACTACTTTTACTAATGCATATGCCTGCTTTTCAATAATGTCATACTTTAACTCTGCATTCTGAAGGGATTTGCTGAAAAATGAGATAGGTTGTTCATATCCATCATTGTTTTTCTGTAATAGCACTGCTGCAACTGTATGATAGGAAGCAAATGAAAACAGTTGGAATGATTTACTGAAGTCACGGGATATTAAGACTGGGGCTTGCTTGATTGCCCTCTTAATATTGGCAAATGCTTCCACTATTTCTGTTGTCCATTTTACTTCTGAGTTCTTCTTCAGTATCTTTGATATAGGACAAACAATTTCTGCAAAATTTGGTATAAATCTTTTGACAAAATTAATCTGACCAAAAAATGATTGTATATCTTTTACATTTTTTGGAATAGGCACTTGATCAATTGCCTTTACTCTTTCAGGATCTATTTTAACTCCTTCCTTCAAGACAATATAGCCAAGCAATTTTCCTTCTGTTACTGCAAAATGGCATTTTTTAGGGTTCAATGATATCCCATATTCTAGGGCTTTGATAAATATTTGTTCTAAGTGTGTGCAATGATCCTCAACCCTTTTTGAATATGTTGTCAAGTCATCTTGATATACTATCATAATCTTATTGATCAACTTAGCAAAAGCCACATCAATTGCTCTTTGGAATGTTGCTCCAACATTAGTTAGTCTGAATGGCATTCTCAAATATACATATGTTCCCCATGGAGTGGTGAATGCAGTCTTAAATTGATCTGACTCCTTGACTTTTACCTGATTGTAACCCAAGAAGCCATCCATCATTGACAACAATTCACATCCAGTAACCTTTTGTAGTATTGCCTCCATACTGGGAAGAGGATAATTATCTTTGAGAGAAGATTTATTCAAGTTTCTGAAATCCACACACAGTCTAATATCACAATTCTTTTTCCTGATAGGTACTAAATTTGAAACCCAGGAGGAATGTCTAATGGGTTTAATTATAGCTCCATCCCTCAACTTTGTAAGTTCTTCTAGCATTTTAGGAGCTAATGTAGGATTGATTGGCCTTTGCTTTTTCCTGAATGGTTTAGCATCTGGTTTCAGTGGTATCTCATGTTGAAATAGATCCTCTCTATATGCCTTTAAATCATCATATGACCAAGCAAATACATGCCTGAACTTTCTAAGAAAGTTGATGATTCTGCTCCTAATTTTTGGGTCAAGATTTCTTCCAATATACACATTCTTTGGGGTTGTTTGTGTCCCCAAATTGATTTCTTCAAAGTCATTAGGTATCACTGGTGTGTCTTTCTTTTTATATCTGTCATGTCCATCAAATGCCCTTTCTAATGCTATAAGTCCCTTGGGTATCTTATTCATTTTCAACTGAACTATCTCTTGGCCAAAAAGGGTTTCCTTCCCATCATGTTCCTCCACAAATGCATTGAAATCAATCTCTTGATTTTCATAATAATCAGCACAATGTAAGAAGTTGATTATATCAGCATCATTGTCAAACACTTGCCAGTTCTGGATATTCTTAGGGATGGTAGGTCTAGTTTTGAATTCAACCTCTGTAATCCCTCCTAATGTGACATCATCCCTTTTCAATGCGATATTCGCTAAAAAGTCTGCCATAATGTTTTTAGACCAATCAACCCAGTTGATTGAAAAGGCATCAAACAATTCAATATTATCCTAGACTACATTTCTGTACTATCTTAACCTTTTGTTTTTTGATAGGTATTTTTCTCTTACTTGGGAAATGACCAATTCAGAATCACCATAGACAGCTAACTTTTTTATTTTGTGCTTAGTGGCTATGTTTAAACCAATTAGCAAAGCTTCATACTCAGCTACATTGTTTGTGCATTCAAATGTCAATAGAAAAGAGTATTTGAAAGTTTTACCTCCTGGTGAAATGAAAATTACTCCAGCCCCATTTCCTATTTTGTTGCATGCACCATCAAAATACATCTTCCACACTTCTTTTTCTTCTTTCATAGATTTAGTGTGCATTAGATCAGTGTTACGCAATTCTGGTGTAGTTTCTCCAACTTTGAAGACTCCTAAATCTGTATCACAAAAGAAATTTATCTGATGCCGATCCATTCTTTCTATAATATTGTCATACCTTGGCTCTCTTCACAGCTTGATTTCTTTGCCTCCCACTGGTATGGTGGCATATGATAAATCTAACTGAACATTCCCTCCTGCCATTGCAGCCCATTGCCTTGATAGGAGCATTCCATAATATGGTGGGATGTCAACCACAGTAATATCAATGTTATAAGTTGCTTCAGGGTGTGAGGCAAGCTTTATCTCTACATCCTTCATAATACCAACTACTGGGATAGATCTGTTATCCATTGTGTAACACTGGCTGAATGTAGTGTCAACCCACATTCCCAATTCTTTCATAACTACTATAGGCATGATGTTCATGGTAGCACCTGAATCAATCATGCAATTCCTGACTATCCTGTTCTTGATTAATAGTGTAGTATAGAATGGGGCTACCTGTGAGGGATTTTTTGTCAGTGTATCACCAAGGTATACCTCAAGCATTCAGAATGTTTGCTGATGAACATTGTTTGTTGTATTTTCATGTCCTTTACATTTTTTATTTGGTGTATCAGAAATCAACTTAACAACTGTGCTCCTATATTTGTCTATCTTCATCATCTCTAGGAGTGGAACTGATATTTTTACCTGAGACACTGCATGAGCAATGTCAAAAGAATGGGCCATGTTCTAGTCATTCTTTTCTATTTTTGTGGTCTCTTTTTCTTGATTTTCTTTCATTTTACCCTTACCACCCTTTTCTGGTTCTCTAGATGATGATTTTGTATTATTCTTTTTGTTATTCTGATCTTTTATAAACACACTCTCAGGAGTTCCTTGCTCAACATTCATTGTTCTATTCCTTAAGTTGTAGGTGTTTCGAGCTTGAGCTACTGCAACCACTATAAGAGCTTCTCTTTCATCCTTAGTAGGCTTTCTCCATTGACCATATGGCTGGTTGTTATAACAAATAGGTTGCTCACAAATATCTTCATGATCTGAGAACACTTCTTGTTCTCCCATGTTGATGTGATGCCTCTGGTTTCCTACATCATACTCATATCCTTCTTCTTCTGAAGAAGAGTAATTTTTGGTCACCACACATGGTGTATCCTACATCATATTTATGGTGTGATTGTCTCTATTATAATTGTATAGCATTTCCTCTTGTTGTTCTGATTTAGCTACCTCACAGTATTCAGGTAAATGTGGTAAATTACACACCAAACATCAAGGTTTATTTTCTACCATATGTGCCATGTTTCTTTTCAGGGATCAGGAGTATCCTTTCCATACTGTTGCTTTCTGTTGTTGTCGATGGGTCTCCCATCCTTCCAATTTGTATTGTAGGGCATATCATGCAACCTAGACCTTTCATGCCTATGTTGACCCTCTGGTTTAGTCTGTTGAACATTTGGGTTCTGAGGATTTCTATGATTGTCCCTCTTACTAACCATTCCTACAGCCTTCCTATTGTTTTCAATGGTTAGGGCCACTTTCTGTACTTCGGCTAGGGTTCCAGGACACCGATTTCTAAGCTCATACCCTATTTTGGGGTCAAATGCTTTCATATAAATACTCAGTGCTGCTGGATCAGATAACTTGGCTCCATATGGTACCTTATTATGTAATTTGGAAAATTTTATGTTGAAATCATATACTGATTCATTTTGATACTTTTGTATACTTATCAATTCATGTAATGCAAACTCAGGGGCATATTGGTTGCCATACTGGTCCTTAAACTAGTTATGGAAATTAATTATTGAACTGATTGAGGCATCAAGCAGGCTGTTAAACTAGTCTTTGGCATCTTCAGTGAGGGACATCATGAATAACCTCATTCTAATATCTTCCTAGTCCATACCAATATCCTGCATGAAAGCATTGAAACTTCTGATATGATCTTCTGCAGATATTGCATTATTTCCAGTAAACTTGGGAACCATATTTCTCCAAGTACTATCCATAGGATATGGATACAATTGATATCCAGTTAAATTAAAATGACTACATATATTTGCAAGGTTTTGAGGTGGGAAGTTCAAGGGTGGTGGATTGGGATAGTAATTATATCCATCTGGTGGTTGATGATGTGCATATTGTTGTTGTTGGTTCATGTGGGGATTTGTGTAAGGGTTCTGTGGTCTCTAATGTTGTTGGCTAGGGGGTGGGAAAGGATTTGCCGTATGTTGAGATGCATTATGCATGGGAGGTGGCCTAGGGTTTTGGGGAATAATGTTCTGATGACTTTCAGATGCATGTGAGTTTTGAACACCACTTGTATTTTGCTATGAATTTCTTGAAATGTTTCCTCTATGCGGAGGTACATATTTTGGGGGAGCTGTTTTAGCTTTACTTTTCCTCTGTTGAATTTCTTCCTGCAACAACTCTCTCTCTTCCTGTATCTTGTACCTTTCAAGTTCTTTTCGAAGCCTGAGCATCTCTTGTTGCTCTTCACTCATACTTCTTAGATTCTCTGGATTGTCATTTATTTCTTGATCTAAAAACCCATGTTTTACCCCCTCTCCTTGATGTAATGACATCATAAAATCATGTTCAGCTTGATTTTGGTCAATATCCCTCATGACCTTTGTATCGTGCTCGAGCTGTTCTTGAGGAGTTGGTCTGTATCTTGCCAAAATATCATCAGTTGCTCCACTAAGATTCTCATTTGAATCATGTAAAGGTGTGAACTTGTTGTGAATTGAAATATTTTGCTTTGAATTATTCTCTTGGGTATCCAGGTTATTATCTTGGTGAGAATAATTTGAAGTTCCATTTCTTTTGGAAATGTTTCTAAGTGGTGGAGATGACTGCAATTTTTTACCTTCCATCTTAGATCTCCTACCATCCATTAGATATTAAATTCTTCGTTATAACTGTAACTAGAGTCGCCACCTATTAATAAATAGGAAAAGTTTGTAATTTATCTATAAGGTTCTTGTTACCAGCAGAGTTACCAAATTAAGTTTTTTGAAATGACTCTATGAAAGGAATGATTAGTTTCTAAGGCCTTTTATTTAGTTCCCCAATAGAGTCGCCAATTTGTTAGGTCTCAAAAATGCAGGTTGCTGATCCTAAGAGGATGCCAGGCTCTATGTTTAGATTTGCAACATTTTTGAACTAACTTGAGGAAATCAACCTTCAAGGTTTAATGATTTCCTACACTTCAGGTCCTGCTACACCTAGGTGGGTGAACCTTGGGATTTAAAGTAGACTAAATGTAAATGTATTGACTAATTAAATCTATCTACAATGGAAAAGGGTGTAAGATAGATAAGAAGCTTACTATCTGATTATATCTAATGTCTAGTGAATGGTTTAATAGAAATTGTATAAGGTAAAAAGGATTTTAAATGATGAATGTAAATAAGAACAATACTTTATAGGGTAATAGAGTCGAATGAAGGACCAAGACTAGTGGCTTACAATGGGTACTAATTCTAATTGTTTGGCACAACTTTAGTTTACAACTTGTATAAACATGCAAGGGAATGACTGACAAACTCTTCTTGATAATCCAACTAATATAATTAGATACCTTATAATTCACCAGAAGGTATTTTAATCCTTATGTAAAGGAACCAATTGAAATGAATGAGCAAGAATAATAGATAATATTACCTTGGAGACAAAATGGCAATCCTAATTATATGGCTCTACTTAGTAATCCAAACTTAATACTTCTAGGCTACTTGGACTAATCAGATGGATTTTAATTCCTCAAATGGAAACTAATTTACTCAATCACACAGATACAGTGAATGTGTATTGACAAATTAAATATATGCTTGATATATTTATTTGAATAACAAGGAAATATAGAACTGGAGACAACTATAGAATTGAGTAACTATAACAAATAATTGATACCAAGATAGAACCACTAAATCAGAGAACTTCAATCTACTTCTTCAAATAAAACATGCAACATAGTCTTTTTCAAACATTGTAAATTATATATATGTATATATATTCTACTGCTGATGATCTTTCAGCACCAATTGTCTGAACTTATATAGATGTTTTTTGTGAAGAGACATAACCCTTCAATAAGTCTTTTTTGGAAATTAACAAGATTAACAACTATTACATAACCATGATTAGGCTCTATTTAGCCATAAGTAAACTTTAGCCAGATGGTCCAAGTACTCTTGATCATGATGGGAGTAAGTAAGCTCAATAGCACTTCTTGTAATCACATCAAGTGTGACCATCTTTTCTAGGTGTTTGCAAGCTTCTCCAGATGCAAAACTTTGGTCTTTTAGAGCTCCTGTAGCCTCGTACAATATAGCTTGACAATCAACAATCCACTCTTCTTTGCTCTTTATTTCTCCATTACCTTTAAATAACATGGGCACTCCTACATTTGAAGCTTCAACACCCTCCTTAGCATCAGCTTTGAGTTTATCATAATATTTTTGATGCTGTTGGATCAATGCTCTTGTATTGGAGATATTTGCACTATCAAAAACATTTTTACTTTGTATCTCAGTTAATTTCTCCTACATTCTCTGTTCAAGCCTTTCATGCTCTTTAATTGCTTTGTAATTCTGAGTGTAATTGTGCCAAAACAAGTTTAACCACTGTACCATGTTTGCATATCTGCTCTGTAGCACTGTAACAAATGCATCTATTTGAAATCTATGTGAACTCTCACCCTGTGTTATTTTCTTCATTGACTACCCAAAAGTACTCTTAACAGCATCCTTCAAGTAGTCGTTTTCTTTTGTCAATCTCTCATAGCTCAATCTGTATGCATCTCTCTCCTTGATCAACATTTGAGCTTGTGCTTTGTTTAATTTTGCAACATTGATGCCAATGTCTGTTGTTATCAGAGGGTCAGTTTCCCCTTCTTTTAAAGTCATGACATGTCCAAAGGTCTTTTCAGTATCTATGATGGCTATTTTCTTATGGGGAGGGTATAGCGCCCATATCATCAATGAATTTTCATCATTATTGTACCTTGTACCCATATATACTTCATTAACTCCCTCTAGAGTGAGTTTATATTTGTCATCTGCACTACTCAAAAAACTGTCAAAGACCAAAGCAAAATTCAAATCAAGACTAGGAAAAGTCATAACCCCTGCATCTTTAAGTAATTGGCTACCCCTGCTAGGAGTCATATCCTGTATCTCTTTCTCCACTATTATTTTTAGTATATCCAACAATTGTTTTTCATTATCAGCAAAGACATTATCCACTAATTCTTTGATTTCTTTTCCTTTCCATTTGTAAAAAAATGACTTAAACTCTTTTGAATGAATAAATTTGTCATCAAAAATGAAAGAATCATAGGCTATCTAGTGTGGATCCTCATCTACAGAGCCCTCCTCATCATGTATCACAACAAGAGGCTGATATCGTACCATTTTCCTTTTGGACATTTCTACTGTTTCGTCCTGTGGCTCTTCTTGCTCTACCTATCCTTCATCTTCAGAGGATACAACCTCAACCTCTGCTAGTTGCTTTTTCTTCTCATTTAAATCCTTTTTATACTTTTCTATCACCAACTCTACCTCAGCCTCTTCCAGGTTCCTAATAACATCATCATGTGGATGATGTATGTGCATGTATCTATTGAGATTTTGTCTTCTTCGTGCAGAGTCAATAAAACCTTTAGGGTCAAACGCTTTCCTTGCCTCAGCACTCCTCATATTATAATACATCAACTTGTCCACAATGAGATTATAACCCTCCTTTGACACCACAGTAAAATCTCCAAAACATAGAGTGCTGGGCATAAAGGACTGTTTATCATGTGAACTCATATGCATTACATTTGAGCAATGCATCTACCTGATTATCTCTAAATAACCAATTCTGTCTGAGACAGTCTTTGGCAATAAGAATGGAGTGTCTTCAAAACCATAAATTTTGATCATGGTAGCATCCTCAAAACAATACCAGTCTCCCCAATTATCAGTCATAGTAGGGGGGCCACCAAAATCTTTTAGCCTGAGGAACCTTTTTATCTTAGTTGAAATTGAGTATTCACAAGGGTGGTTGAAATATCTGTACAACACTTTTACATAGTGTTCTTCAAATTGGGCATAGCTAGAATGGGCATATCGACTCTCCCATATTCTAGTCCACATTTGTATGGGTATCTTTTCCCCTTTCTTATCTATAGCAACAACTTTAAGCTCATTTGGCCATAACCCTACTTCTTGGCTGAAATACAACACCATGTGCATAAGCAATGAGTAACGCTCAAAAGAGCATGCTGGGGCACTGTTTCTTATTGCAGCCAAGCCAGGATCTATTCTATTAACAATATAGGCAACATAGTCAAACTATCTTGCATTATGACACTAAATGTCAGAGGCTATAACCATTATAGGGATTGTCATGAACTCAGGGACCTCTGAACCAAGGGCTTGACCCACAGAATAATAAGTGTACTGTATATATGGTTCAAATATAGCTACATGAAATGGAGGACCATCATTTTTCAGTTAGGGGCATCACTTCTCCCTCAACCCTGGGCCTATGAATGGGCAACCTCCATCCATTGTAGGTTGTGTCCATTCTCCATTATTCCCTCTCTAGGTCTTCATAAATAATGGGGACTATGCAAAAATCATCTAAATTAAACACTTCGCAAATGACATTTTTTCACAAATGTACAATTGGCTCCCCCTGTGGGTTGCATATGGCTTTCAGGCTTGAATTGTAATGTTTGGCAAGTAATTGGAGGAGTTCTACATTCAGGAATATGTTAGGAACAACCAATTTTCCTAAATTCAAGTGCCATGGGTTTGACACTGGAGCATTCCTGAACTTTCTGTTATAATCGAATATGAAGAGTTCATATCCCCTGATTGGGGTCCAGATATCTCCCAAGCACTTACATTTATCTTCTAATTTTTCAACTTCTGCCCTAAGTTGAGCAGATCTTCTAGCCTTAGGAGTTGACCCAGGCAATTGATCAATTAAGTCCTGATTGAGTTTTCTATCTTTTATTTTTTCTTTAGGGGTTTGATCAATTTTTTTTTTTAGATTTACTTGTTTCCCCTTGTGATTTTCTACCTTTTCCTTTTCTTGGAGTTTCCATATTCAAATTTTGGCAGAAAATTCAAACACAGGCTATACACAATGGTTGTATGTATGTACCTATCATTCTATGGTTGTGATCAAAATCCTCTGCTTGCACTTCAAGAATTCCTCCGTATTTTCTTCTCAGACAACCCTATCAATTTTAATTACAATGATCTTGCAGGATTTCATCACCATCGACATTTAATTATCTAATCAATTCAATGTCGTTCATCGCTATGAAATGTCACATCGCAATAACTCCTGTCATCAGCATGATTTTCAAAATGTCTGGGTGACCTTAATATCTCTTCATGGCACAAACAATCAATCGGCGTGACCTCTCAATTGTATTGCCGATGCTATGTTGAATCATATCTAAGTGGGTGTAACTATCGGTAGGACTTGTTTCATCACCGTGTGGTTTAGATTTCCCTCCGATATAGTGAGTCTTACCGATATGACTATCGGTAAGAGTCTCACTGACAACAATTTGTTATCGAGGTGATCAATACTATTGGGATAACATATTTATGTTTCCCTGAGCTTCATCGTCTTCCCGATAGTCTTCTATATTCTGGATCGGAATGACTATTGTAATATCTCACCGATGTGATTTAAAACTTCTTATCAATGGGGTGACTTTATTTCCATCAGAGTGAGACATACCATCAGGGTAATTCTTTTCAAATCACCCGATCACAATTATCTCCCTGATGGCCACTTTATATTCTTTATTGGAGAGAATCTGCCAAAGTGTCACTAACACCCTTTTCATCGCTGTGACTCGTGAGTCAACAAGACACAATTGCTTCATCCTGATATGTTAAGTTACTCCGATAGATATGTGTATCGATGTGACTCACACCGAAAGTTCCTTTTATTGTTTCACCAAGACATTGGAGTATCAGAGACTTATTTCATTTTCATCCTGATGGTTCATTTCTTGCCGATGGTTATTTTTTCCTTGCCCCCGCAGGATGTTCAGTGAGACTCTTGCCAAAATACTTCATCAGTATGATATATACTATCGGGGTAGCTTTTAAAGGACCATTCAATGATTATTAGTCATACCGATTAGTGTGACTACTTGGTTCTCTTACTGATGAAAGACCATCGGTATTACTTCTTCCATCAGTGACTTCTATAAATCTCTTTTTGATCTCTATTCTCATGCTGATACTTATTTTCATTGACTCCTCATGTATTGGTATAAACAACACAAAGCCTTGCCAATAGATTGAAATTTAATTAATTTTGTATTGCTAAGCCATGGACATCTTATGGGATATATCAAAAATTTTTGCTATGGTTTTGGGATGTTTTACGATTTGTCCAGATGTGGTGAAGTGAGAATATAGTGAAATTTTTAAATTTTTACTGTCCCAATAGGTTGGACCTAAAATGTTGGCTTTGTTAATCAAGACCTATTTTAAAACATTTTTTAGAAGCAAAACAATGAAATCTTGATCCTGATGAATAAACCTAATAAAATTAAATTAGGACTGGACTAAGCCCATAGCATTTGGGACTCCCAGAGTTTATGGGTAAAGGCCCAGTGTGCCCAAGCGCGTTGGTCCTAGTTAGGATCTTTAGCCCCTCTTCTATAGTGTCAGCTTGGGACACTTCCTTAGTTTATTCTTGTCATCCGTGTTGAGTTTTATTTGTCATAAGTGAGCAAGAATGCATATACAAAGGAGTTTTACAATTCATTTTACAACTAGAGGAGATGAATGCTAGGTTAGACAATTGCAAGTTTTCTCTCATATTGTGATCTTCTATGATAAAGTGTTCTTCTTGCTCAGAAGTGTTATCTAGTTTTGGATGCTATTGCAGTTTGTTTGCAGGTCTTGAAGGAAGTTCCAATCCTTCTCCATCACTCTCCTTGTTGGTGTAAAATATTGATTTATCTACATAACCTAGGACCTTAACTCTTGTGGTAATCATTATCATTTTGATTCATATCTCTATCATATATTGTAGATCTGGCCTTTGTCCTCTTAGGGCACACACTCTTGGATCTAATCATCATTGTCATGGAGGTGGGAACACCAACACAAGATTTGAATGAGGCAAGACCTTATAGACAACACAACTGTTTCCTCTTCCCTTGTGTGCAGGTCAGAGAAGAAGGTTTTTGGAGCTGGATTTTGGGAAGAAGACAAAGTAGATAAGTACAAATCTGGTGATACTCAAGACTCTGAAAAACCCTAAAAAGGCCTAGGGTACCCAAGCACCCTGGTCCTTGGCATTTTTGCTCCAAGATCTAGGTTCTGATCTATTCCCTGACATCTTCTATACTTTTAGTTTTTTGATATCCACTTCTGACTCTTAGTTATTGGTTGATCTTTGTCATCTAGGGTTTGGTCATTTGTGTTAGTTTACTTGTTTGATTTTGGTTGGATTTGGTTAACTCTTATCTATACAAAAAAGGGAAGAACCCCTTTATTTTGGCTCTCCTTCTTGGTTAGAAGCCAATCTCAGTTTGTGTCCTAATGTTTGGTAGAAGAGAGTTTTGACCTAGCTAACCTCTTAGGCTAGATCACTCTTTTCTCTTTAACAATGTTATGATCCCAAATCCCATAGTTACCAAGGTTAGCAGCTATCTCTCCAATTACCTAGAATATACATACTATCTACTCTTAAGGTAAAATTAGATTTCAAATGAATAACAATATAATAAATATCAAGATACCCAGAACTCAATGAATTGGTGAACTAAAGAGATTCAAACAAACAATGAACAAACAACAAATAAAACCTCCTTATTTCGAAGCTTCCATTGACCACCTATCACAATCAATCTTGCATGTATGAAATAGGGCCCTGAGAGAGTGCACTTCCTTGCTTTCTTTAAAGAATGTCAATTGGGAATGGCAATGATAGTTTATTACAATGAAGATGAGCTTCACAACAATGGTAGTAGTATGTAGTGCGTAGTAGTGAATGTGATCACAAGCAATGAAGGAATTGGTGCCAAAGGCGCACTGTAATTCCTACAGAGTAATAATACTTAAAGCTTGGATGATTGAAATGGAAGAATGAGGGTTCAATTTATAGACTTGGGAGAATGAAGATCAATGGTATAGGAATAATGAGAAGATCAACGATATAGAACAGTTGAGGAATGTGCAATGAATAAGAAGAAGACAAGTGTCACACAAAAGTTGTTTTATTTGAGTTATCTACTTTCTTTTCTAAAGATAAGACATGCTTTTCATAAATCAGAAAGTTTTTGCCTAATTTAAGAGATATTGATAAAAAAAAGTTGATTGAGTAGATAACTCAACTTGTGATTTCATTTTGCATGATTTAAGAGAAATTAAATAATAAATTATTTAATTTTGTGTGCATGGAGAAGAAGACTTATTTTTAGAAGATTTGGAAGATATTTGAAGAATTAGAAGATAAGAAAATAAATTCAATAAATAAATTTATTTAATTGTTGTGCATGATTTGGAAGAATAAATAAAATATTTGATTGTATTTTATTTTAAGAGATAGAGAGGATTTAAATAAATTTGATTTGATTTATTCAAATTTAGAAGAATAATTGACTTTAATTAAATAATTGAGAATTATTTAATTGTTTAGAAGAAAATAAAAGGATTTTATTTAATTTTGACTTTAAAAGAGATAATTAAATATTTTGATATTTAATTAATTTAGAGGAATGTGAATCAAATAAATAAATTTGTTTATTTATTTAGACTGAATCGTGCCATTTTTAGGCGTATACATTTTGCCCCTCTTTGATGCAATGCAGTTCACTGCATTGCTTCAAAGAATAGATGATCTGATAATGATACATGCCCCAGTTTGCCCCTAGTACAGGTTATGACAATAGGATGCCCCCTTAGAAGATTGGATGGGAAGAAGGTAGAAGGCATGAGACGAACAATCTCATGAAGACGAAGGGATGAAGAAATTGGTTGGAGAAAGAACAGAATGATACGCGATGCAAGATAGAATGATAACACACACAAGGAAGTAAGTATGCACAAATAATACAAGAATAAACATGGTATTTCCCTTGTCAAGTGGTAAACCAATGATATATTGATAACGATATATGACAGTGTTGTCATGGCTGGGAATGACATATCCCTAGACCAACACGGCAAGCGTGTTGTCATGGCGGGGAATGATAGATCCCTAGAGAAAACATGAAGGATAGTGTCTAGTTTTAGGAAAATGAAACATGTCATGTAAGACATGTGTGTTGGTCTGATTTTGACAATGTTACATCTTATATAAGACAACTGATTGATTATAATTGATCAAGTTGGTTTACGACTAGACAAGGATCAAGACCACTGATTGTGATTGGATCATTTGACAAGATTGACTTGACTTGATTGATATGGATTTAAGGATAGACTTGCATTTTGATCACTGCTTGGACTGAGTGGACAAGGATGAAAGATATGATGATAGATAGAAAAATGACTTGACAGAAGGACTCACAAGTTTTTCTTTGTATTGATACTCTACATTGTTGGATCTTTATTGCATGGGGTATGGTATAGATGCTTTTATGGATTTATAATGGATGCGAATGGTTTTTGCTTTTGGTATCTTGATGGTGCAAGTATTTTGAAGTGTTTATTTTATCATTGGCGATTTTATTTTGGTACTTTTTCTGAATGTTGTAAGTTAATACAAGCATCTAGGTATAATTGAACCAAGATGACTTGAGTATTGCTTACATGGATTTTGATTTAGCAAGTTAATACAAGCCTTGAGGTATAATTGAACGAAGATGACCTAAGTATTTCTTGCATATCAACAATCAAGGATTGCCCCCGTTCATGTTAGACCTTTGTTGTCCTTGATGATCTTTTTACCAATCATGTCTTTAGACAAGACTTCACATTACTAAAGTTTAATCCACAAACAACAAACAAAGAAAATAATCATGCCCCCATCATAGCATCTCTAGCTTTTGGCATCCTCGAGTAGCATAGAAAGGTATGATAGCAGAAATCAAGACTCTGTATTCTAACCATGTTTATGATCCACAAAACATTTTTACATTTAGATGTGTTTGTTTCTGGCCATTATTTGAGTAAAATCATTTGGAAGGCCTTAGGTGTTTCTTTGCTTTGCTTTGGATAGGTTAATGTCTTGCTGTATATTAAAAAATTTGGATTTGTAAATGGAAATGATCAAACAATTGAAATGCATAACCTAAACCCAAATAATTCAATACCTTGAAGATGCAAGATGAGTTCAATTGATTGATCGCTTTGTTGTGTTGATTGCTCGATTCCGCAGCATAATGTTGATAAGAAGATAAATGATGGTGATGGCTGATGGTTGATAGATGCAAGCTAGATGGATTGAAAGAGGATGGATGATGGTTTGAGATGAAAATTTAGTAGAGTGAGGTTGCATGGGGATAGGATAAATGGGATTATGCATGTGACATTAATTAAATAAATAAAATTTATTTAATTAATTGGCTAAGTAGGATGATGATGGGATTGAATGGGATTTTAATTATATAAATAAAATTTATTTAATTAATTGGCTTAATGGGATAAGTGGGGTTAAGAGAGGGATTTAGGATAAAATGCTACATGATGTCTAGGATAATGTATTTCACTAGGTGTTGCAGGACATGGACAAATTTGGGACAATTTTGGGTGTCTACATTTTGCCCCTCTTTGAGATGATGTTCGAGATGATGAGATTTATGTTGAGTAACATCATTTCAAAGAAGATAAGGTATGGATAGAGGAAAAGGATGATGATGATGATGTGGGATAGGATGAGGATGGAGAGATAGGATGATGATGCCCCCTCGAGAGGTTAGGCGGGTTGGACAAACATGGGTAGGCTCTCGAAAAGAAATGGTTTGGCTGCAAAAGAAAGATCAGGAGATAGATAGAAGAAATGAAGGATGTGCTATGTTGCAATGGAAGGTGAGCAACCATGATGTTTGATATAGCACTAGATGTTATGCACCAAGGTATAAGGACCAGGGTGACAATGTGTCTTGTGCCCCAGCGTAATACAACCTTGTCTAACGTATGAGGAAGAAAACTTAGAGCATTGAAGTCTTACTGCACAAAAAGTATGATATAACTTTAGATGCAAAGGATAGTGCAAAAAGCTATTCCAACTTACACAAGATATGAATATTAGCTGGAAAGATACTGATATGATACAAATGCAAGATAAAATGATAACACACATAAGCAAGCAAGCAAGCATGCACAAATGATACAAAAACAAACAAGGTATTGCCCCTGGCAAGCTGTAAACCAATGATTGATTGTTTTGCTGATAATGATGATAGTTGAGAGTGTTGTCATTGCAGGGAAAGCTATATCCCTAGATCAACACAAGGTTGTTTGCTAAGTTGGTTGACTGATTGGTTGATTGCTTTGGCTTACAACAAGGCTAGGATCAAGACCATTGATTACACTTGGATAACTTGGCTTGATTGATTAACTTCATCATTGGTATAGCTTAAGGATGGGCTTGCACTTGGATCATTGCTTTGAATTCTTTGGATTGATTTGATTTGATGAATGGATGATTAGATTGATTTGGTTTGATGAATGGATGATTAGATTGATTGGAAGAAGTTGTTTATTGATGATGTAGAAGATAGATGATAAGATGAAATGATGAGAGGAGAAAAAAGAAAATCACCTATGCCTGAATCTGGGTACTTCCTTCGTACTCCAGACTGCCTACATACCCTGTATCCTTGGGATCAAGGCACTTAATGATGGAAATGAGATGTAGTTCTAATTTGTGTTTTATTGATGATGATGAAAGTGGATTGAATTGATCAAGTGATGGATTGATGAAATGTTGATGATGGGATGATATGTGATGGATTGAGCTACTCTTGATTTGTTGAAGTGATTAGATTTGTTCTAATTGGAGTTCATGTGATTGAGTTGATTTGCTTTGGTGTTAATGCTGATGATTGATAGGATTTGTTTTGATGGTTGACTCGATGTGCTTTGGTTGTGATGTTTGCTATTGTTGGGTTGATTATTTTGATGATTGGATTATTTTGATTGATGATAGTGATGGTGTGATGATTAGAGTGTCCACTCAATCTAAGCATAAGCAAGCATTCTCAGTATGCTCAAAGGATGTAAAACAAGCAAGGTATTGCCCTTGTCAAGTCATAAACCAATGGGTGATTGTTTGATTGATAATGATAGTGTTGTCATTGTGGGGACAGCTATATCCCTAGATCAGCACAAGGATGTGGGAACGCTATATCCCATTGATGATGATTGATGATGATTGATTGGGCTCATGACAAGATTAGGAGAGAAACCTATTGATTTGATTGGATAATGTTCCTTGATTGATTGGCTTGCTTGATATGGATTAGTGTGACTTAGATTTAAGATCATTGCTTAGATTGATTGGATTGATATGACTGGAAGAAGTGATTGATTGAAATGGATGAATGAATGTTATTGATAGGAAGAATTGATGATGATGATTTGATTTTGATTGAATGTTGATAAAGTGGATTGTTTTGGATGATGTGATTGGTTTTATTGCTTGGATTTTTTGTTGGATATTTAATTTTTTAGATTTTTTTAGAGTTTTTGAAATGGTTTGAATGTCAATGGATTTACAATTGAGTAGCCTTTGTGCTAGATACTAATGACAAGGGAGAAAACCAAGTCTAGGTGCAAAGGATGGATGAAAGGATGGATGATAGTGAATGAGATGGAAGGCTCATGAGAGTTGGATGGATAGATAAGAGGATAGGCCATATAAGGGATGGATGCTTGTCTCATGATAAATGGATAGGCAGGCTATAGTGGAAAGCTTCATGATAAATATATGGGGATAAGCTATAAGATGGAAAGCTCGTGATAAGGATACGCCATAGTGGATGGATCATAAGGGAGCTAGGATGTGATCTCCAAAGGCTATGTCACATAGGAGGAAATTGCCCAATTCTAGGTGGTAATGCTTAGGATTTTTACATGACAAAGTTCATGACCAAGGAATGATATGATTGGATTGGTTTGAATGGGATCGATAAATTGTCAATGGATAGGACTTGGTTTGGAAAGAAGGTATATCCAAACATGTTTCAACATTTTGCCCCTATGTCTTCATCAAAATCAAAAGGGGGGAGGATGGATAAATGGGTTCAATAGGATAGGAATGTTTATGTAATGGCTAAGGATGGTAGGATGGTATGTTAATGGTAGGACATGATAGGATGGAAAATGATATAATGGGATAGATAATTTAGAAATGGATAGGTTGGATGAGACAATGTGCCCCCAAGTGTAAGTGACATAGAAGATCAACCTACACAACACCTGTTTGCCAGGTTTTCATCATGGTACTTATCCAAGGCACCTGTTTACCAGGTTTTCACCGTTGGACTAAGGGATTTCTGTTTACTTTTTAATTTTTTTTTTTTAATTTTCTTTTTTTTCTTTTTTTTTTTGGGTTGACAATTACACATGGTGCCTATTTGCCAGGTTTTCACCATGGTAATGGATAGGAGGGACTTAATTGTTTAGTGCTATGAAGGTTGATAGTGTCCCTTTAGAGATTGATGATGTCTTCGCATGGACCATGTCATTATGCACATTGATGTTGGTAAAGGGATTACATAGATGAGAGATGGATTAGGTAGATAGTGGATGATGAAATGGATTATGAAAGGTTCATGCAAGGATAGATGGATGGGGATAGTGGATTATGATGTGGATTATATAGGCTTATGGTGTGGATTTATATAGGCTTATAGAATGAAGATGGATGAAAAGTTTATGCCAAAGCATGGACCATAGGGATAGCATGGGGGAGATATGTAGGATAATGGATGGAAGATGGGGAGATGTAGTTATGTGGAGGTGCCATGGAGTGGAAGGGAATCATGACCAACAGTTGCACACACCATGATAAACATTGAAGCTTTTGATGAGATGGTGGTGTAGGAAGCAATGGGGATGTTTGCTTAGGAGATAGTTGATGAAGTGATTTAGGAACACACATAGATTTAGTACTTTTAGTGCTTTTATTTTTCTTGTGGGATTTTTGAATGGAATGGAAGTGTTGGATGGAAATAGGCTTTTGGATGGATATAGGTGGTTGGGATTCTTGAGATGTAGATGAGGATGCCTCATTTGACTTGCTAGCTATTTGCTTAGGAACCCAAACCATTTTGCTTTTGGGCTTTGCTATTGGAGGTGTGGGCTTGGATATCTTTGTGAATGTTCTTTGCTTAGAAGATGGATGATTTAGAGACTTTTCACATCAATGCCCTAAGGCATGAGGGTCCTTAGGAGTTTTAGTTGGATTCTTGGCTTTATAGATGAAGGCATCCAAACTTTTGCTTTTCAATCCCATGGGGTGGGTGGAGTGGATGGAATGATTGGAAGCTTTATGCTTAAATGATGTGTGCTTTTGTTGGCCATGATTAGGGATGTAAGGATACTTATGAATGAGTCGATAATTAGGTGTTGGTAACAATGGAGGTAAAGTGGATGGAGGGATATTTGGAGTTGGTAAAAGTGGAGGAAAAGTGGATAGCGGAAGGTGTATGGTCACATGCTTTTGATATTTATAGGATGATGGAGGTGAAATGGCAACATATGTTTTGTGTAGATGATGGGGGGTGTGATGGAAAGTGGTGGACTTAGGATGGATGGAGGAATTACCAACATCTTTAGCTTGTTTACCTTGGGGTGTATATCCAAGGGCATATGAGCATGGAGGGACTTTGACATAGTTTGGCTCCAAAATACCTTGTTTATGAAGGCCTAGACTTTTGCCTTGGTAGTGCATGTTTTGGAGTATGCGATGGACAATGGGACTAGGTGTGCTTAGGGAACTAGACTTGAGCCCTTTATTGGATGGAGAAGATGAAGTGGAGGACAAAGGTTGTTGTTGTCCTAAGAAAGAACATTCACGGACAAAGGTAGTAAGACCACTAGGACATGATGGTGGACTTGAAATGGGATCGATGGTAGATGTGGAAGGAGGATCATTAGCATTGTGTTCACTAAGATCCAAGCTATTTGTTTAATCTTCTATGCTTATGTGTTCTTGAGAGGCACATGTCTCATTATGACAAGTGGATATTTGCTCATTATAGATAGGGCTAGATGGCGGATGACTAGGAGCAATTTGGATATCTTGCTCATGGATAGATATAGGATTATGGATAGGATCAAGGTGCTCATGGATAGATTCTTCATACGTATCATCTTGATCATAAAGAAGGTAAATGCTATGGATAGGTTGAATGAAAGTGTTTTGATCTTGATTTGGACTAGGGCTTAATGTTTCCACATGCTTAGGATTAAACCTTTGACATACCTCTTGAGTTGCTTGAATGGAAGTGGAAGGATCTTGGATAGGCTCTTGGTCAACAACATGATAACATGATAATTGAGGGCTCTTGGATAGGCTCAAGAATAGGTGGACCACATGATAGGATTATAGGATTGGACATGACCTTTGGAATTTATTTGGTAGGCTCATGAATGGGTGTTTGACATGGGGATAGTTTAATCCTAGCTAGTAGCCAATGGATCACATCCTTCGCAAGGGTATGAGTGGATGGGAAGTATAATGGATGGATGATAATAGTAGATGGTGTTGTAGGCTTATGACTTGGATTAGGCTGGGGGCTAATTGAATTGGATGGATTAGGATTTGGACTAAATGGGGGTGACACATAGGATGGGGATGATGTGGCATGATTTCCCATTATAGGTGGTACACCTTGTAAACAATTGAGACAAATATTGGGCATTGATTTGTATTATGGCCTTTGGTCCTATGGTATGCACAATAATGATGTTCATTGTATGTACTTCCCTCACATGGTTTGACTTCAGGAAGTTCAATGAGTTTTTCTTCAAGCATCCTTTGTAAAACTATCTCAACCGCATCCTTTGGTGAAGGATTAGAATGACATGGTGATGAAGGTAATGGAGGGCTTCGTGGTTTGGAAGGTAGATGGACAAATGGACTAGGAGTAGGATCACATGGTGGTCTTATGATAGGGATAGTAGGCTCATGTGTTGGCATGTGATTAGATGGTGAAGGCCACTCTAGATTGGTATCTCCCTTGTCAAAGGTAATTAAGTCTTGTTGCATTATGCTTGCATGGTTTATGTACAAAGGACCACTTGGAGTTGCATGTGCTTCTTGTTGCAAAGGTAGATTTGGGATCATTTGTGCTTGTTGTGGAGGCCATTGATAGTCTTGGTAGCTAGGTGTAATGGCAGGATATGTAGACAAAATATCTTGAGGTGGACTCAAAGATGCGGGGATTTGATCTTGTTGGCAAGGTTGACTTGTGCTCACTTGATTTATATACAAAAGGCCATTGGGACTTGGATATTGTTCTTGTAAGGACATTTGATTGCCTTGTGGATGGGCTTGGTAGTGCATTGGAATGGTGGTATGAGGGATTGGATAAGCTTGAGGTGGATGTTCATAGGTTGATGTGGCATTGACTTGGTGGATAGATGGATTAAGTTGATAGGAAGTGGATGGATATGGCATGTGCCTAGATGGATTAGGTTGGTATGGAGTGGCTAAGGATTGATGTACTTGTTGAGCTTGACTATTGGCTAAAAGGTGTTGGACTTGGGCTACAAAGTGTTGCAGTTGAAGTGATTGGCTTGCGTGGGGTTGAGCTTCTTGGATGAAGAATTGTAATGTTTTGATGGCATCTTGGTTAAGCAGTTGTGATCCTTGATAAATATTTTGGAGGAATCTTTGGAATTTGATTTTTGGGTTCTCTGGTGTAAACATGTTGTCACCCAAGTGTTTGTCTTAAGTCCTTTTAGCAAGTGCTTGTTTAGGGATTTGGATGATGTGGCTTGTTTGGATGACTTGGCTATGTTTGGGATGAAAGTGATTAGGTTTGAATGTTACTAGAAGTATGTGTAGGATGACTTGTCTTTATGTGTTTGATTGTTTAGAGTTTGATGTGGCAATATTCAAACAAATGATTATCCATATACACACATGAATCACTCACACAAGACACATAAGCAAGTTGTTAGTTTGGAATAATGTGATGATGGTTAAGCAAGCATGTGAAGACACTTCAACAAGTCCTATTCAAGGCAAGGCCACTATCACAAGGAGGTTCTAGTGAAAATCTGGGGGACCAGCACCCCACGAGCATCCAGCAAGCCACTTAAGACTTTAACTAACCCTATTAGGAGTTTTAATATACAAAAAGGTACACCTCCTTTCGAGTTAGCACTGTATGGTGAGTGCTAATACCATTTAGACTTGGCTTTCACCTTATCCTCTAATTTTTATAGTGGACCAAATGAAAGTACCACTTGAGGTCATTCCCTTGGGGTGGATTCTAAGGCAGACCTCTCTAAGGTTTAACAAAAGCAACACAAGTAAATGTTTTTGATCTCCAAGTTCGTGTTGGGACATGAGGAGAGAGAATACACATTTACTTGGTCACACTCTCATGGAGTTCATTAATCTTAGAAATTCAATGTGTGGAGGACAATACAAGCACTTGTTTATTTTAAAGCTCAAATCCAAATGTGATGAAAGACAATGGTTTATTTTAGCCCAATTTTTCAATGGTGTGATAGTAAACAATGTTCGTTTTAATCCCAAAGTCCAAATGTGTGATCAATCAAGATTAAGAGATGAAAAATTAGAATGAGTGCACCTGATACAATCAATTTCCAATTTGCTATAGATATTGATTGCCAATGCTGCTCTAGCTTGCTAGATGCTCCTGAAAGTCACAAAAATTGAAAAAGACCAAGAAATCTTGCACAAGAAATTATTTTGCAAAAAATGAAGAATATGATAAAAACCAATGAAGATGATCTAATATAAAAAAATATATTGTGTAGACAGAATGTTCAGGAGATTCTAAGCAATTTAAAAAAAAGATTCATTGAAAATCAATCAAAATTGCTCAAGTTATGCTCAAATGAAGTTTGCAATGAAGCTGAACTTTGACTGATAAAAAAGATGGTAAAATGATATAGTCACCTAATAAAACCTACTCCACTATGTAGTTCATCCTCTCATCTTTCCAACAAGTCCTTGTTTGTATGATTTCACCTCTGTATGTGAAAGTTATGATAGAAACACCAAGATGCACAATGACAGCTACCAAAAGCAAGTTACAGTTGCCAGATGTGACCAACTGTTTATCAGAAGAAACCACTATTTTACCACAAGAGAGCCCCTTTAGATCAAATGTGACTCAAAAAACACCAGTTGCAATCTCTTTAGGCTTGTAAGCGATGCAAAAAAAGCCCAAAGCGACCGATTTTAGCCTATATGCGACCTCTATCTGCAAAATGAAAGATGCGACAAAAACCCTAGTTCTGCAGAAGGCGATTACTGTCAGACCAAAAGTGACTAGGTTAAAGAAAAAAGTGATTACTATTTAGATAAAAGTGATCAAAATATGAGCAAAAGCGATTACTATTAGCCCAAAAGCGATCTAGAAAGTTTCAGGTGAGAGATTGCAAATATTAACCATATGCGACCAAGTTTACCAGATGCGATCAATTTTTTTATCAAAAGCGAGCTGAATTTTGCCATAAGTAATCCATTTTTTTATCAAAAGTGAGCTGAATTTTACCATAAGTGATCAGTTTTTGATCAAAAGCAAGCTGAATTTTACCATAAGTGATTAGTTTTTGATCAAAAGCGAGCTGAATTTTACCATAAGCGATCAGTTTTTGATCAAAAGCGAGCTAAATTTTACCAAAAGCTACATACTGTTTGTTTAAAAGCAAGCTAAATTTGACCATAAGAAATTAGTCTTTGATCAAAGGCAAGCTGATTTAGCATAGGCGACTGCTATTTGATCAAAGGCGACCTGAATTACCAGAGGCACATTTCTACATTCCGGTTGTTATTTTCTTCGCCAAATGCTCCATTTTTCATCAAATTTAGGCAAATTTGTACTCAAAATTTATGAAAACGACCCCTCGGACGCAATGGTGAGGTTAGATTTGGGCTAAGAGATCATCTACATACATTTGTAGCCAAATCTTTACAAACTAGGGTTAAAAAATTCAAATTTTTGCTACAAAAGCTTGTAAAAATGAAAGATTGGCGCTCCAAGAGATCTAAACTTCACAAAAGCAACTCAAAAAAGAGAGTTAATCAAGGACATGAGTCCCACCGAGTGTACCAAAATGTATATCAAAAAATTTGGATTTGTAAATAGAAATGATCAAACAATTGAAATGCATAACCTAAATCCAAATAATTCAATACCTCGAAGATGCAAGATGAGTTCGATTGATTGATCGCTTTGTTGTGTTGATTGCTCGATTCTGTAGCATAACGTTGATAAGAAGATAAATGATGGATGATTGGCAGTTGATAGATGGAAGCTAGGTAGATGGAAGAAGGTAGATAATGGCTTGAGATGAAAATTCAGCAGAGTGAGGTTGCATGAACAAGAATCCTCCCTTCTCTTCTAATGGCTCAAGAGAGGCTTGTTTTATAGGAAAAGCTTGGTTCAAATGGATGGCTATGATCAATTAGGGCTTTAGATGAAATGGATGGATAGGATTAAGTTAGGTTTCCTTGCACATTAAGAAATTGTAGTCAATTGACATGTGGCAAGGGAAGATAAGGCTTAGGTGTGCTTGTGTAGATAAATACTAAAATTAGGTCCCATTAGTTGTGCATGTGAAGAATAAAAGTTGTAACACATGATTGACTGGACAAGTGTTGGAATGTGATGAAAGATGAGGACTTAATTCAAATAAAATATTTGAATTAGTTGGGATATAGTTGGATATTAATTAAATAAATAAGATTTATTTAATTAATTGGGAAGATGATTAGGATGGGATAAGATATGATGTAGAAATTAATTAAATAAATAAAATTTGATTAATTAATTGGCTAAGTAGGATGATGATGGGATTGAATGGGATTTAATTAAATAAATAAAATTTATTTAATTAATTGGCTTAATGGGAAAAGTGGGGTTAAGAGAGGGATTTAGGACAAAGTCCTACATGATGTCTAGGATAATGTATTTCACTAGATGTTGCAGGACATGGATAAATTTGGGACAATTTTGGGTGTCTACACTTGCGTCAGGATTTCTACTTGAAAAGAGTGGGTTTTTGTTTGCACTTGCTTGCCTGGTGAGAAGATTCCACAATCTTTATTGGTGAGATGGACCCTAAGGGATTGACCTAGTGCCTTGAGGGCTCATTGCTAAATGGCCTTGCCTATGTGACGA
The DNA here is from genome assembly GCA_027924645.1 of Cunninghamia lanceolata. NCBI lineage: Eukaryota > Viridiplantae > Streptophyta > Pinopsida > Cupressales > Cupressaceae > Cunninghamia > Cunninghamia lanceolata. Next base: position 7,239,437 of record BSBN01001807.1, read on the forward strand.
CGCAGAGGCAATGTAGTTTGGGATAAACCCTAATGGACCTAAGACCTAGGTGGTAGAAAGTGGTGCGGACTCAGATAGATAGAAGGACTAGACATGGGATGGATGGGATAGTGGGAGCCTCGAGGGCGCATTTGAGAAATGGCCTTGCCTACGTGACAACGTAGAGGTAGCGTGGTTCATGGATTGACTTTGATGGACCTAGGATATGGATCAGATGAGACATGATATCGAATAGATATGGATCAAACATGGAATAGATATGGATTAGATAAGACATGATAAGGAATAGATATGGATCAGATAAGACAAGATATGGAACAGATATGGATTAGACAAGACACGATATGGAATATATATGGATCAGACAAGACACGATATGGAACAGATATGGATAAGAAAAGACACGATATGGAATAGATATAGATCAGACAAGACACGATATGGAATAGATATGGATCAAATGATACTGATGACAAGGAAAACACCATGGATAGGTAGATGGATGGGCGATAGCAGATACAGATGGTTAGGTAGAAGGAAACAAGGACGTGATCTCCAATGACTACGTCACATAAGAATAACGTGCCCCATTGTAGGTAGAATACTTAGAATTTTTCATGACAATGCTTATGATGATAGGAGAATGAAGGATTTGCATGGCTTGGAGGGATAAGATATGTCAAGAGCCATCTAAAACATTTGTCAACATTGTGCCCCCAATCTTTATCAAGACCAAAAAATAGATAAAGGAAAGGAAGATTAGGATAGATAGACTGGACAATATAGGTATGTAATGGATAGAAGGATAGGATAGGTATGGTATAGAAGGGAACTGACAGGAGAAGAGTGATATGCCAATGAGACAAGGTACCCCCAAGTATAGGTGATAGGGAAGATCAACTTACACATGACGCCTATTTGCCAGTTTTTCATCATGGTACTTATCCAAGGCGCCTGTTTGCCAAATTTTCACCATTGGACGAAGGGATTTTTCTTTACTTTTTTCATCTTTTTTTTAAAAATAGTTGGATGGGGGAAAGTGGACATAGAAAAGGAGAGACTCAAGTATCTAGGTCCCTGAAAGGTGATAGTCCCAATAAAAAGATGTCATCTCATGGACCATGTTGAGTGTTCTCATAGATGTTGGTAGGAGATTGCATGAAAGTGAGATGGAGAACATAGATATTAGATTATGAAGGGTGTGATAGTGGATGATGATGCAGAATACAAAGGATTTATGCAAGGATAGATGAAAAGTTTATGAAAAAGCATGGACCATAGTAATAGGATGAGGAAGATATGTAGGATATTAGTGGGAGGAAGGGGAGATGGAGGTATATGGAAATGTTGTGGGATGGAAGGGAATCATGACCAATGGTTGCACATACTGTGATAAACACAGAAGCTGGTGATGGGTAAGTATTGTAGGAAGCAACAGAGACTTTTGCTTATGGATGAATGACTTAGGCATGTAGGGATCCACATAGACTGAGTATTTTGCTGATTTTTTCTTGTCATGTGGGATGGAAGAATTTGAGACTTTTGGATGGAATGGGAGAAAGTGGATGGTTGAGATTCTTGAGAGGTAGATGCCTCATGTAACTTGAGGGCTTTTTTCTTAGGTACCCAAACCATTTTGTTCTTAGATAGTACTTTTGAAGGTATGGGTTTGGGTGTATGCATCTTTTGTGTGACATTTGGAGTAATCATTTGTTGGATGCAGACCCACACCTTTTTCAGCTTGGCATATAGGTGTGTGGATGTATGCATCTCTTGAGAAAGATGTTTCTTTGATTCTTGGTTTTTGTATCCTAGGTCATGAGGACTCTTAGGATTTTTGACTTTATAGGTAGAGGCATCTAGATTTTTGTTGTTAAAATCCTTTGGGATGGTGGAAGTGGGGTTGGAGGAAGTTCTTTGTTTAGACAACATGTGCATTTGTTGGCCATGATTGGGATTGTTAGAAGATTCATAGATGGATGGATAAGATGTTGGGAGAAGTGGTGGTAAAATGCACGGAGGTAGATTGGATGGTGGAAGGTGTATGGTCACATGCTTTTGACAATTGTAGGATGATGGAGGTGGAATGGTGACATATGTTTTGAGGATATGATAGGGTTTGTACTAGAATGTCGTGGACTTTAGAGGAGTGGAGGAAGTACCAACATCTCGAGATTCTTCACCTTGGGGTGTGTATCCAAGGCCATATAAATGAGGATGAACATTGACATGGACGAGCTCCAAAATATCTTGTTCACAAAGGCCTAAGCCTTTACCTTGATAGTTCATATGTTGGAGTATGTGGAACACTAGACACAAGTTCCTTATTGGATGAAAAAGGTGGGATAGAGGATAATGGTGGGTGGTGTTCTAAGGAGGAACACTCATGAATGAAGGTAGTAAGACCAAGGATACATGGTGGGGGATTTGTAGTATGGTCGATAATGGATGGTGGAGAGTATTTTTGGTTTGATCTTCTATGCTTGCTTGGGAGGCAAGTGTCTCATCAAAGGAAGAGGAAGTTGCTAAATCTTGGATAGGACTAGATGGGGTTATAAGCTCAGGACCATGGAATGCATAAAGTGGGCTAAGAGGATCATCATGGTCTGCTGGATCATGGATAGGCTCTTAATCATGATGGGATTAAGGTGCTCTTGTATAGATTCGTCATCAACGATAATATCTTGATCACCGAAAGGATAGAGGGTATGGAGAGGTTGGAATTGGACCCTTGTTCATGTATAGGATCAAGTTGCTCCTAGATAGCTTCTTCATCAAAGGTAGTATCTTGATCATAAAAGAGATATAGGTTATGAATGGTTTGAAATTGGACTTCTTGCTCACGTATAGGTATAGGATCATTGAAAAGATAAAGGTTATGTAAGGGTTGGATGGGAGTGCTTTGATCTTCATTTAGACAGGGGGTTGATGTTTCCACATGTTCTAAAGTGTGCTCTTGACATAACTCTTGATGTGCTTGAATTGAAGTTGAGGTAGAAGACTCTTGGATAGGCTCTTGGTCAATGACATGAAGGTGTGACAGACGTTGACTTTGGTGCATGGTAGGAGGTTCTTCAATATGCACAAGGGGTTGCAGGTGACATGACGAGGTTAGAGTAATGGACATGCTTGAAGGTTCTTCTATAAGGTCAAGGACCAGAATTTGGGGATATGGGTGACTCTCTTCTTGTAGCCCTTAGATCACATCATTGGTAGGCGTATAGGTAGAGGAGTGAGGCAATAGAGGAGTAGATTTAGAGTTCTCCCTATCTTTTCTTTTGTTGTGTAAATCTGGAAAACATTTTTCCTAAAACTTATTAGAGGCTTCTTTGGTTTCCCATTTAGAGCTTGGGGAACTCGATGGCGCTGTTGGTGTAATACTAGTATGCTTTGGGATATGTGCCTTAGAAGATGGTGAAGGGGGACTAGTAGATGGAGTGGTATATGATTTCCTACTTGAGGTGGTGTTTGCCTTGCCAAGAGTATCATTAAGATGGGACAAGAATGTATGGCTTTGGGTTGAGGTGTAGCTAGTATTGGCCTGCTCAACTTGTAAGATTACAAAGTGTTGTATGACTTGGAGTTCTTGAGTAATTTCTATATGACCTTGGGGTGAGGTGTCTAAGGTTATTTACAATTTCAGGTATTTGAGTTCTTGAGCAAGCTCTTCTAATTCAGTTGTCATATCCTTAGAATCTGACACAAGACTAAAATGGGTACCCAAAAAAGTTGAAAGTTTTCTCAAAGTATACGGAAGTGCTTACTGTCACGCATGCGAAGGAATAGATGCGAAGCAAAAAAGGATGAAAGTACAACAAGTAATTATGGATGCGCAAGAATGGTAAATAGAAAATGCATAGTAATAGGTGATATAAGTGTAGCAGGTCACAACAAATGCACAGTAGGTCGAAACAAATGTGTAGCTTCATAAGATAAATGTGCAGCTCTGGTCTTTTTGAATGTTTTTACAAAGTTTGACATGTTTTTTCAGTGTGTTTTTTTTTGGTTTCTTGGTTGCAAGATGGTCTCTTTGATCTAATTTTCTTTAATTATGGCAAGAAGTCACAGCAAACACAAAGAATGTTTTCATGGTTTTGTTTTTTTGTGATTTTTTGACTCTTTTTGGACTAAAAAGCAAGTACAATCCTAGGCTTCAAATGGATTACAAGGGTTTTTGGCCACTAGTACAAAGGTGTTTAATGAAGTCAACCATTCGAGTGGTTATACATGCGGCAGCACTACTCTCCGTTATGGAGTCTCTCAGTCTGCAAGGGTTGCGCCTTGGAGGGTTTTGGGGAAGGTTAGCACTCGTTGTTTGAAGCTTTTGCTCCAAACTCAATTTATTTATAGTGGCTTAGAAGGGCTTGACATCTAGCCTGTTACCACTTAGGGTTGTTCCTACTTGGATGAATGGTATCCAAGAGTAGGCCCCTCTAAAGGAAAAACACATGTGAAAATGATATCTCTGGCATTTTGTTCACCCAAGATAGGGGAGAGCATAGGCCTGGTATCATTCTGAAAACACAGAATAAAGTGGTTCTTTTCCCCTAGTTAAAATGAGAAAAACTAGATGAGCTATCTACTTGGGCAAGCACAAAATTTTGTTAACTTTGAAGTGATAACAAGATAGCAATGGTCTAGTTTTACCAAGATAGCAATGATGAGTTCAATTTTATCCCATATAGCATGAATTGTTAACTTTGAAATGAAGATCGAGATAGCAATGGTACAATTTTACCGAGATAGCAATGATGAGTTCTATTTTTAACCACATAGCATGAATTTGTTAACTTTGAAGTGATGGTCAAGATAGCAATGGTTCAGTTTTAACCAGATAGCAATGAGTTTGTTAATTTTGAAGGATAGCATTATAGAAATGATTCAATGATATGCAAGATAGAAATGATTCAATTACCACCTTCCTAGTTAAGACTATGTGAGATTTGCATGAGCATCCATTTGCTTTTCCCTTAGAAATTTAAGTGTGAGTTAACAAGTGCAACTATATGATTCTAAACCAGTACCTAGCCTACAAGTGGATCCAAGAATATTCCTGGCAAAAAGTGTTAGCATTAGAAAAATCACAAGAAAACTCAAAAATTCAATGTCAGAATTAGATGCGCAGGTACAGAGCTCATATGCGCAGAAACAAAGGTCATATGCACAGTTTTACAGATGCACAGATTTAGAGCACATATGCATAGAAACAGAGGTCATATGCGCATCTTTATAGATGTGTTGAATCAGAGGACATATGCATAGCTTTACAGATGTGTTGAATCAAAGGACATATGCATAGAAAGAATGATCAAATGCATTGAAACAACGTCCTAAAAATTCACTACAAAACAAATGTGCTGTAGGATGGAATAGATGCACTACAGGATGGAATAGATGCACTGCAAGATGGAACAAATGAATAGAATCAGTAAATGCACCATAACAAAGGTCAAATGCACTGAAACAAAGACTATATGTGCTGAAATAACATATGCACTATATTAGAGGGTAAATGCGTCATAACAGAGTCTGTATGCGCTGAAAGGATGTATGTGCTGGAACGTACAGTATATGCATCAGATCAGAGACTGTATGCACTGAAAGAATGTATGTGGCATAATAGATAGTATATGCATGTTAGAATATGTCATATGCGCTATTTCCTCCAGTGTACGACTTTCTAAAACACAAAAACTTAGTTTTTAGATTAAATTTGGGGCTAGGCCCCATGGTGGGTACCGATAATGTTAAGGAAAAATTGGATTTCAAATGAATAACAATATAATAAATATCAAGATACCCAAAACTCAATGAAATGGTGAACTAAAGAGATTCAAACAAATAATGAACAAACAACAAAGCAAACCTCCTTATTTTGAAGCTTCTATCGATTGCCTATCACAATCAATCTTGCATGTATGAAATAGGGCCCTCAGAGAGTGCACTTCCTTGCTTTCTTTCAAGAATGTCAATTGGGAATGGCAGTGATAGTTTATTACAATTAAGAGGAGCTTCACAACAATGGTAGTAGTACGTAGTGCATAGTAGTGAATGTGATCACAAGAAATGAAGGAACTGGTGCCAAAGGCATGCTGTAATTCCTGCAAAGTAACAATGCTTAAAGCTTGATGATTGAAATGGAAAAATGAGGGTTTAATTTATAGACTTGGAAGAATGAAGATTAACGGTATAGGAAGAATGAGAAGATCAACAGTATAGAGTGGTTGAGGAACATGCAATGAATAAGAAGAAGACAAGTCTCACACAAAAGTTGTTTTATTTGAGTTAACTACTTTCTTTTCTAAAGATAAAACATGCTTTTCATAAATTAGAAAGCTTTTTTTCTAATTTAAGAGATATTGATAAAAACAAGGTTGATTGAGTAGATAACTTAACTCATGATTTCCTTTTGCATGATTTAAGAGAAATTAGATAATAAATTATTTAATTTTGTGTGCATGGAGAAGAAGACTTATTTTTAGAAGATTTGAAAGATATTTGAAGAATTAGAAGATAAGAAATTAAATTAAATAAATAAATTTATTTAATTGTTGTGCATGATTTGGAAGAATAAATAAAATATTTGATTGCATTTTATTATTAGAGATAGAGAGGATTTAAATAAATTTGATTTGATTTATTCAAATTTGGAAGAATAATTGACTTTAATTAAATAATTGAGAATTATTTAATTGTTTGGAAAAAAAATAAAAGGATTTTATTTAATTTTGACTTTAGAAGAGATAATTAAATATTTTGATATTTAATTAATTTAGAGGAATGTGAATCAAATAAATATATTTGTTTATTTATTTATTGATAGAAGAATTAGAAGGGAATAAATATTAAGAATATTTATTTAGACTGAATCGTGCCATTTTTAGGCATATACATCTACAAATAACAATCTACTGGAAATTCTCTAATTACTAAAATAGTCTGAAACTAGGGTTTTTAGATGTCATTCCCATAGGTGCTAAAACTATCATTTCTCATGATTAGTTCCCTAGGTAGGTATAATTTAATGAGCATATGTCTATAACCTAAGAACCCTAAGATGTATTGGAAAAACATTAATTAGGCATTATATGAATGATGGAATCCACTAATAATTCTGTAGTTGGAGTCATACCTACATTTTTCAAACATTTCCCCAATACTTATTATCCACAAATCTATCTCTCCACGATTCTAAGAAATCCATTAAATACCCTAATTAAAACCATCATCTATATTTACACACATTAATGTACTAGTAGATGTATAATCACAGACACGTTATATAAACTAATAACCTCTAATATTTTTCAAATTCATCTTTTGAGAGTATGTTCCCTTACCTGAGAGATGTTTCTAGAAGAAATACGATCATTCAGAAATTCTAAATTCTTTTTAAAACAAGGAAAGGAGATACTTTCTAAGATGGATGAATTTGATTAAATCTTGTTAGTTTTGTGCCTGAGGGAGATTACTTGTCCCTCAAACTTAATCATTGAGATGTTCCTTATTACTCCTTAGGGATTTATAGAGGTGATGCCCAAATGCCATTTTTGTATCTATGTTAGGCATAAGTGCAGTAGGTCAACATGATGACATTACCCGTAAATGCAAACCAGACACACCATCAAAATTCAACACTTGATTTGGTTTTTAGTTTTTTCTTTATTAAGTTGATGGAATTGAAAAGAATGAACATAAAACATTGTAACAACATTATGCTTTATTCCACACATTTACAAACCATTTGGAGAAAGGTTAACAAATTGTTGTTCACATTTTACTAATCACAATCAAACTTGGAAAATCATTTCAAAACAAAGTAAATTAACATAGTTGTTCATGTTCAACTAATTACTATTAAGTGTTATGAAAATAAAACATTTGTAAGATTTCCTAGCTTAATAGTTTGTTAACTAAAATTTGTGAATAGGACTTAAAATTGAGCATAGTAACTATAGTAAAACTTTAAGTTCATTTTACTTTTAACTTAGTTGTTTGATTGAGATTAGGTCAATTGTTTCAATTACCATTTGAGAAAATTGTACATTATAGTTCTATCTAATTTATTCCCACAATTGCATATTGATTAAATAGAAGAAGAGTAATTTGTTAATTTCTAACACATATACTTTATCTATTAGATTGTAATTCAACTTTAATTTTAACTATGTAATGAAATGCATAACTTCATAAATTCTTGCTTAACCATTGTAAACTAATAAAATTCAATAAGAGAATCATAAATTGCCCTTTCCATTGAAACTATTTAACTTAATAATAATCAAAACATACCTAACTAATTAAACTCAACAAGGATAAATTGGTCCATCTATTACAGATATTTAAAATAATGATTAAAACTAATTAAACTCAACAAGGATAAATTTGTCCATCCATTACAACTATTGAACTTAATAATTAAAACTTACCTAACTAATTAAACTCCACAATTTGATAAATTTGTCCATCCATTGCAACTAATTAACTTAATAATAAGTAAAACTCACCTAGCTAATTAAACTCAACAAGGATTAATTTGTCCATCCATTACAACTATTTAACTTAATAATAATAATTAAAAATTACCTAACTAATTAAACTCAACAAGGATAAACTTGTCCATCCATTGCAACTAATTAACTTAATAATAATTAAAACTCACCTAACTAATTAAACTCAACAAGGATAAATTTGTCCATCCATTACAACTATTTAACTTAATAATAAGAATTAAAATTTACCTAACTAATTAAACTCAATAAGGATAAATTTGTCCATCCATTACAACTATTTACAATAATGATTAAAACTAATTGATTCAATGTGGTTTAATGAGTTAATTATCTAATAAATTCATTACCATTATAAAACTATTAGGAAAACTAATAATTATTATTGAGTTACTCAACATTAGTAAATTGATTAATTTAATGCTTAAAATAAGTCAATTTATAAAGAGTAATCATTCAAAATAACCCAACATTACACACACACACACACACACACACACACACACACACACACACACACACACAAAACATGTTTTAACATCTAATAATGAGCAAAATTACAAATATTATATAGTACTTATAAAGAGAGGGTTTTAACCCTAAAACATTTTTTTTGTTTTAGGAATATGTAACGCCCTGCCATGAATACCTCAGAGAACATCACATTAATGCCATATGCAACAGGATAAATTTTTTTTTTTAAGATAGAAATAACAAAGTAATATTAACACATCATTTAACCTAATGACTTGTCCTCTAAGATATCATGGTTGCATTACTTGACAAAACCATTAACATAATATAACACACATCATGAATTAACATCAGTAACTCATTGTAAACCTAATGCACTAAAACAATAAATATTTACATCTACATAACATCATATAAGTATTCATCAGGATCTAGTACATAGTCACAATTTCTCCCGACATATAAATACAACATTACATTGTTACATTATCATCTTCTGAATACATATGAATACCTACATTAAGAATAATCTGATACACAGGACAGTACATGAGCATAATAATTGTCTCCATAAACAGGTACACGATCTAAATCTGCTACAGGAGTTACAACCTTCTTGCTCATGAACAAAGGCAAGGAAAAACCAATGGAGATAAAGCACATCCACCCAACCATGTGGAACCCTAAGGTCCACCCCCCGTGCTAGGAGATAACATAAGGTCCCAAAACATCATACAGTTAGGTAGACAATTGCCTAATAGGAACAAAGACTCCATTACAACACATGACAACACCACAAGCAACTCAAAATCACTTCCAGAGGCAACACACGATGAATGGGGAGAGTACAACTAGGGAATGCTAGGCTGCAGTAGGAAGAGTGTCATCGCATGGTCCTGACATGGGTTATCCTAACAGCCTGTCACTAGGTGCCGGCCTCCATCTATGGTTATCCTGACAGCCTCTCACTAGGCACCGGCCCCATAGGGTGACACATGCAGAATCAACCTTCCTTTCATGAGGACAAGGAAGTTGATCTTGCCCACCAGGCCTTCTCTACCCATCCTTAGTCTAAACGAGCACTACAGGCATGGGAGAGGAAATCCAATTATCTTGTTAATGTGTAATTTACCCTTTTCCCCCTGTTCATTTTTTAGTTTTCACTTAATTAACAACTTTCAATGGGTTATCCTGACAGCCACTTTGGGCGCTGACCCCACACTGAAAGCCACTCCCCTACCTGCATCTAGAAACCCTAACCATCAAGCAAGACAATCACTATCATACTGATAAGTATACATAAACAATGCAAGGCATTTACCTTCTTGCTTATTAAACATAATCACAAGGACCAACCTTTGCTTCATTGTCCCCAAAACTTTCAGTTAATCAATCGCAATAACCATAACAACACATATCCAGAGCAAGGTATGGGTCATCTTGCTCCCAAATCTCAACCATGAACAAAATAGTTTCTCATTACGATTTCCAAGGTCTCCCCATTACAATACTACACACAATCTCGATATCGACACATACGTGAAGGAGATTTAAACCCATCATAATATATTCACAACACAGTATGTACAACATCTCACATTATTGTTTACCAAGACCCACATACGTACACAAGAGAAATCATGTTCTTACAACATCTTCATCTCAAGACAACTATGAACATAATACATACAACCAAATCATATTACCTTATGCCTCTAGAACCTAAACCTAACAATTTACACATAGACCAACTCACATGAAAATTTTGCTTGCAATAAGCAATTTCAACTAATCAACTCATTGACAACATAAATTCTTCTTACTAGAGCAATTCTATTTAATCAAATTAGCAACTAGATTCAAGTTATATCTCCACCAAGAATTTCATAAAACCTAGGTCTAGTTTAATTGATATTAATTCTATCTATTATAATAATCAATCATCAATTACATATAACTGTCAAGCTAAACAATGCATAGATAATATTAATTACAAATACTTATAACTTAAATGCTAATTACAACATTTATAATCCAAACCCATATATAATATTTCTACTAACAAAACTATTATAATTATGTTTAAGAAACAATCATTCAATAACCAATAAATGCATAATTTATAAACATGCCTATCTTAACCGAAAGCCCAATTGATAGTTGTTAGTAAGATATTCCACAATATGCATTTTATCTTTAACACACACACATAAACCCCTTATTGTCACCTTACTAATGCATTAAAACATAAGGCCAACTATCAATCCAATTAAAACACCTTTTCCATACAAATGATAGGTTCACTGCTAACCCAAAATCAAGTAAAACATTACCTCGTTTCACTAGTTTTCCTATGTAATAATTTATCTAATGAAGTTCTATTCCATTTACTTAGATAAATAGTGAATTAACAAACTTAGCTCAGTAAAGAGGATACATTATATATAATGCATTCATGTTATTGACAAAAGAAAACATAATATATTTAATTCCAATTAAAGCATTTCTTATAATAAAACCCTAATATAATATATATATATATATATATATATATATATATATATATATATGTTATTATCCAATGAGACACATTCTTTATGTAGTCACAAAGCACATAAAGGTATATAATTAATTATTTAATTTATAAAACTAATTATCAATATATATATATATATATATATATATATAATAACGTCAAGCTAATAAATTAATATAAAAGTGTAATATAATGTCTATAAGAATTACATATCTATTTGAAATAATCAAATCACTTTAGTTTAATTAATTCCACCAATAACTACTTATAATAAGGATATAAGATCATAATACATATAAGGGTTTACTACAATTCCCATAAGATGCAAGCCTAAAAGAACAAGTTTCCATCTAAGTTTAACGTAAGCATATTGACATATTTAATATTTTCCTTGCTTATGCAATAAGTAATGATAAATCATCCAATGGTGATCTTTACCATTATGGCATAATATTAATCCACTAATCAAGGGAAAAGTTCTATCTTTAACCTTGGTTAACTATTCTTAAATAAAAATACCTAAAGAAAGTTGTCTTCATAAATCCTAAACATGAATCATACTAGAATTATTATTAAGGACCTAAGAACGTATAGGAGCTCTTTCTTCATAGAGTAAAACATGAAATTCACTTATGCCTTAAAGTTTAAACTACATCTTTTCATCAACAACAAGTGTAAAAATAAGCAGAGATAGGGAGATAACACCTAAGAGATATACTATATTTTGCATTAGATTCAAGACCTAATCTCGTAACTCATCTCCACCTATTAAACGACTTTGTAAGGAATGAACATATATGAAGCTCTCAAGTTGTTATCATGAAATACAATGATTGTAGGATACACTCAAAATTGGTACATGGAGAGGGCTTTAAGAACATTCAAGCAAAAGCTTTTGGAAAGTGTATGACCATACTTCGTAACATTTGCTAGCATCCTATGTACCTATACACAAATGGAGCTTTGGAACAACGTATCAATGTCCAAAGAGGATAAATGATAGAGACATTTTGTCAGATGTCTAGCTGCAACTACCCTAGCAGACATGTATGCAAAATTTGGAAGCATAGACAATGCACGTGACTGTTTGATAGAATACTGTGAAGATTTGAACAACTAAGGAACAAGACACCCAAAATATAAATTGACAAAATGAAGAGCTAATAAGATGTTTAATACAATCTACTATAAGAAATTGGATCCTGAAGAATCTATGCAAAAGTGGGCAGTTTTATATGATCCAAAGTCCATATTTATTTGAGACCTTAATGCACATAAGAAAAAACATTTCCATCTAGATCTAATAGAAGGCAGAAGTAAGGAATACTCTAATGGACAAGGTACTTGAACTCTTTGACAAGTTTCAAAGATACTTACGTACACAAAGAACATCATTAGTTTATCTATTAGAGGATATGAACAAACTAACAGATCCTTAGCAAGATGACTTCGTAACCCCTTTTAAAAATAGATAAAAACCATCGTTTCTAAGATCCAACACCAACATTTAGCAATTATAAGATTATATAGAAATCTTAATACTAATATATAGATAACATATGATTATATGCAAACCTTAATACCAATATATATGGCGATTATTATCTTATAATTATAGGAAGATCTAATGTAAAAATCAAAAATATAATTCATGCTATGATGATCTAGGTTTATGACATGCAAATAAGGCAACAAATATGCTTCTTTCAAGATTTACATTGAAATGTTTGCTTTTCCAATTTCACAAGCAACAACCCTTAGAAAAACAACCTTTACATTTAATAAATAAAGGATACATATAATATTTAGAACATACAATATTTACATTTAACCAATAAAGAAAAACATATAATATTTATATTTAATCAATAAAGAAAAACATATAAAATTTACATTTAATCAATAAAGAAAACATATAATATTAATTACTAAAGAAAACATGATACCTCAATCGCAATATCCCACTAATGGTAGAATCCTTGAATGAAAATCATAAAATGAGCCAGTCACCCCCACTCCATGAAGAGTTTTTAAAGAGAAGGAAATAGTAACTTCCTACCCAAAACTAACTCAACCACCCAACTAACTCAACTACCCAACTAACTCAACCACCCAACTAATTCAACCAACCACCTTCCCATTTTCGTCATTTTTGTAAGTGGGGCTTAAAGGAGGGTCTAAAAACCTTTTAAAATATTATAAATGACAAAAATAAACTTCTTACCTATGTACCTTGGACATAAGACAATTTTCCAAACATAAAATACAACTTAGACCTCTTAAAAACACTTAAAAATTATTTTAAAAGTTACAAGGTTAAATCCCGCACAAGAACATAATCATTTTATCACATAAAACTAAAAAATAATATTTCTTAACATCATGGCCAATAGACCTTAGGGCCCCATGCCTAGGTCAGATATCACACAGAAAGACATAAAGTGGCTAAACGACCACCATCATCCATTCACATAATAATTCTACATGCACACTCAACAAGAAGTGTTCGTACAATATATAGCCAAAATATATCCATCATAAATAACATATTATCACAAATCCATTAGTAACCATAGTGTAATGCTGAATCAATACACTCTTGATCCAATTGTTAGGCTTCGTCAATTGGATGATAGGACTGTCTCCTCTCTATTCTAGGGTCTGGTTAGTGCATTTACTAGTGTTTAGTGACCTTCCCTTAATTAAATCAATTTAGTAGTAGTAATAAAATAATTCATATTCAAACAACTTTAAATAATTATTTGAACTAGGTAATTATCAATTACCAATTTAATCTTATTAAATATTAATAATAATAATAAGAATATTATATGACCTTATTAAATATTAAAGTGGGTCAAATATTAGTATGACTATATAATAAAATATAGGCATACAACATAACCCACTGAGTAGGAGAGCCGTTAAAAGCCAAATCAAACATGTTCACTAGTCAGGGCCAAACACGCACTTAACCAACAGGCTCCATCAAATATCAATCAGTTGCAAGACTGACATACTGACAGAACTGACAGGATGAACTAGACATGTCATGCATCCTGATCGAGGATGATGACTTGGGATGTGGGACCTTAAGTTATCTCTGGAACAACTTATCCATTGGGTTTAGGGCATGCTCAGACCTATTAATTTAGGTGGAGTCGATGCCTGATACCTGCATCCTGCAACAAATGACACAGTTAAGCATATATAGACACACAAAAGCTGACACTAGGTGAAAAAGGAATCAGAATATCACAGGGCACTCGCAAGTGAGTGATACGACATCATCCTTTCCACATCATATCAATCTAGATTCGATAACACATAACCGTAACCAAATCAAATCTACCTCATTATCTGAATAGAACATACATTGAACATATAGGTGCATGAAATTGAATAAGTGTCAGAAGTACCATCATAACAAATAAATCTAACAGAATCAGTCCATGAGATCCATTCTAACATATAGCAATTGTAGTAAGATCGACATCTTAATCATAGGAATGCAAAACAATGTCAAAGCCTTACCTTAATTATTCATGTTATTTTACCTTCATATTCATGCACCTTGATCAGTTCACCTGTACATCCAAGGTGCGAACGGAGGGGCACTACATCCTCCCCCCTAAAACTTGACTTACTCCTAGAAGTCATAGACTAGGGTGGAAACATAACACATTAGTATTACAATTTTCTATTGCCAACATATGCATTCACATTAAGCAATTGTTCCCAAGACAAGCACAATCGTTCAATACAGGCATAAAAGACATCAATTCCTTACCCTTAAGGTGTATGATGTAATCTACTTATAACCAATCACACGTATTTTGAGAATTTCATTCGGTTCAGGGATCTGTGTTTACATATTATCAAGGAAAATTACATCTCATTTCTTATTTCCACCATGGTTCTGACTAATTACCAAGCATTCAAGTACAATTCTCCGCAGAGTCCTCCCTTGTACACACTATCAGAGGTTCAAAATGAACATGATAGAAACAACACTTGCCACAATACAGGGCTAACAAAAACAAACATTTGGAATAGTCACCATCAAAGTTTTAAAGAAGGTGAAAACCCAAGTGGGAAAATAACCAAATCCAATCTTAAGTCACAAAATGCTGGCAATTTCCAACAATAACTCAAGTATAGAGAAAAGAGTTTTGGTGACCACTCCTGTCATAAGAAATTTCAAGGAAACAAATTCACTATTAGCCCCTAACAACATATGAAACAACCATCAAAATTTCAAATTAACCAAATTGCAAACAAACCCACATCACAAAGTAGCTAATTTTAGCCACAAAAAGGGAGTATCCGCTACACAACACCCAAGACACAATGTCTAGAATGCATTAGAGAATGTAAGCCAACACATAGATAATTAAGTTATCTACATCCTTATACCTAAACAACTTATATATAAGGATTTACAGCAACAAAATAATTACTTATTTACAACAATTTCTTCCTTAATGTAATACAATTTCTTTGTGTGAGGAAGAATAGATAATATTGCACACAAGCACATACTTAATCAAGGCTACATTTTACTTAAAGTATCACATTTATATGAGATGGGTCTAACACAAGCTCCAATTTGATCTCCTACATTTGGTTTTTACATACATACACAATGATAACTTTCATAATCCACAAAGGAACTTCCACATGAAGTCATGGCCACTAAAAACAATAGATGTCAAACTACGACTTTAAGATACCCACACACGACAATACCACTTAACCACATATCTTACAATGCATGATGCCTCCAATATTTAAATCATTCCAATACTTACACAAATAACGTCATTAACATATAGATGGTATGGTGCTTCCACACCCTAAACATAACCTCACAAGGTATGGTTACTTCACCAAACCAGGGAAGACAAACACCACTGTCCCTTTACAATACCCCACATAAAATAGGTTCAAGATATTCACATCACTAGAGGGGCAAATTCCATTCTCTTGATTCCATGCACTAAAAGTAACTGGGCTTCTAGCTTCTAAAGCACTAAAGACCACAAGAGGAACTGGAGGCCTCAACAATCAACAAGCACTAGTGTTCAGGGAACACATATGGTTAGATATATCATCTCATTTTTGCATAACAGACACACAAGTAGAACAAAGCATAAAGGATTTATTTCTTCTACAGTCAAGAACAAGTCTGTAAGTTTATCATCCTTCTAATACCATACTAAGGCTCTTAAGTGAGAGGTACTATTACCAACTCACCATAAGGAGAGAAATGTTTAACCTAAACAACGACAAGAACCAGAGATCCCAGTGTTGCAAACCTTTGCTCTGATACCAGATGGAACGCCCCGCCATGAATACCTTAGAGAACATCACATTAATGCTATATGCAATAGGATAAATTTTTTTTTTAAAAGATAGAAATAACAAAGTAATATTAACACATCATTTAAACTAATGACTTGTCCTCTAAGATATCATGGTTGCATTACTTGACAAAACCATTAACATAATCTAACACACATCATGAATTAACATCAGTAACTCATTGTAAACCTAATGCACTAAAATAATAAACATTTACATCTACATAACATTATATAAGTATTCATCAGGATCTAGTACATAGTCACAATTTCTCCCGACATATAAATACAACATTACATTGTTACATTATCATCTTCTGAATACATATGAATACCTACATTAAGAATAATCTGATACATAGGATAGTACATGAGCATAATAACTGTCTCCATAAACAGGTACACGATCTAAATCTGCTACAGGAGTTACAACCTTCTTGCTCACGAACAAAGGCAAGGAAAAACCAATGGAGATAAAGCACATCCACCTGACCATGTGGAACCGTAAGGTCCACCCCCCGTGCTAGGAGATAACATAAGGTCTCAAAACATCATACAGTCAAGTAGACAATTGCCTAATAGGAACAAAGACTCCATTACAACACATGACAACACCACAAGCAACTCAAAATCACTTCCAGAGGCAACACACGACGAATGGGGAGACCACAACTAGGGAATGCTAGGCTGCAGTAGGAAGAGTGTCATCGCATGGTCTTGACATGGGTTATCCTGACAGCCTCTCACTAGGTGCCGGCCCCCATCTATGGTTATCCTGACAGCCTCTCACTAGGCACCGGCCCCATAGGGTGACACATGCGGAATCAACCTTCCTTTCGTGAGGACAAGGAAGTTGATCTTGCCAACTAGGCCTTCTCTACCCATCCTTAGTCTAAACAAGCACTACAGGCATGGTAGAGGAAATCTAATTATATTGTTAATGTGTAATTTACCCTTTTCCCCCTTGTTCATTTTTTAGTTTTCACTTAATTAACAACCTTCAATGGGTTATCCTGACAGCCACTTTGGGCGCCGGCCCCATACTGAAAGCCACTCCCCTACCTACATCTAGAAACCCTAACCATCAAGCAAGACAATCACTATCATACTGATAAGTATACATAAACAATGCAAGGCATTTACCTTCTTGCTTATTAAACATAATCACAAGGACCAACCTTTACTTCACTGTCCCCAAAACTTTTAGTTAATCAATCGCAATAACCATAACAACACATATCCAGAGCAAGGTATGGGTCATCTTGCTCGCAAATCTCAACCATGAACAAAATAGTTTCTCATTACGATTTCCAAGGTCTCCCCATTACAATACTACACACAATCTCGATATCAACACATATGTGAAGGAGATTTAAACCCATCATAATATATTCACAACACAGTATGTACAACATCTCACATTATTGTTTACCAAGACCCACATACGTAACAAGAGAAATCATGTTCTTACAACATCTTCATCTCAAGACAACTATGAACATAATACATACAACCAAATCATATTACCTTATGCCTCTAGAACCTAAATCTGACAATTTACACATAGACCAACTCACATGAAAATTTTGCTTGCAATAAGCAATTTCAACTAATCAACTCATTGACAACATAAATTCTTCTTACTAGAGCAATTCTATTTAATCAAATTAGCAACTGGATTCAAGTTATATCTCCACCAAGAATTTCATAAAACCTAGGTCTAGTTTAATTGATATTAATTCTATCTATTATAATAATCAATCATCAATTACATATAACCGTCAAGCTAAGCAATGCATAGATAATATTAATTACAAATACTTATAACTTAAATGCTAATTACAACATTTATAATCCAAACCCATATATAATATTTCTACTACAAAACTATTATAATTATGTTTAAGAAACCATCATTCAATAACCAATAAATGCATAATTTATAAACATGCTATCTTAACCGAAAGCCCAATTGATAGTTGTTAGTAAGATATTCTACAATATGCATTTTATCTTTAACACACACATAAACCCCTTATTGTCACCTTACTAATGCATTAAAACATAAGGCCAACTATCAATCCAATTAAAACACCTTTTCCATACAAACGATAGGTTCACTGCTAACCCAAAATCAAGTAAAACATTACCTCGTTTCACTAGTTTTTCTATGTAATAATTTATCTAATGAAGTTCTATTCCATTTACTTACATAAATAGCGAATTAACAAACTTAGCTCATTAAAGAAGATACATTATATTTAATGCATTCATGTTATTTACAAAAGAAAATGTAACGCCCGCCTTGAACGCCTTAAAGAATACACATGTGTGCAATATAAAACAGGAAATTTTTTTTTTTAAAAAAACTGATAAAGTAAGTTACACAACTAATTACAACATATTCTCTAAGGGACCAAGGCTGCATCACTTAACCAATCAACTAACATAAAATTAACATACATCAGTAATTGATCCAAATTCTTTTTCAATAAATAGCTCATTCACATTCATTGCAAACATCAGATAACAGAATCAGCATGATAAGATACGTCACTGAAATGCTTTTATATAAGTACATCAAAACATCATTACAATGCCACTTTTAGTCTACGTCTAAAGTCACATACATAAAGAATATTCTGTTACATAAATCTGGTACAAGGTTGTACACTTACATCATCATCATTGAAACAAGTACAACTGAAACAAATCCTTTTCTGCATAAGATCCTGACAAGAGAACCAATGGATAAAATAGCTCTTCCACCCGACCATGTGGAACCCTAAGGTCCACCCCCCGAGCTAGGAGTTAACATGAGGTCCCAAACACTGACAGTTAGGTAGACGAAAGACAAACAAGAACAAAGGACGGCCAATGCCAATACAACACATGGCTATAACAATGCAGCACCACATAACTTAACTTTCACTTCATTTCCAGAGGCGACACAAAACAAACGAGGAGAGACTGAACAAGGGATGCTAGGTCGTAGTAGGGAGAGTGTCATCGCATGGTCCTAACATGGGTTATCCTGACAGCCTCTCACTAGGCGCCGGCCCCCATCTATGGTTATCCTGACAGCCTCTCACTAGGCGCCGGCCCCATAGGGTGACACATGCGGAATCGACCTTCCTTTCATGAGGACAAGGAAGTCAATGATGCCGACCAGGCCTTCTCTACCCATCCTTAGTCTAAACAAGCACTACAGGCCATGGGAGAGGAATCCATTAATCTTATTAATGTGAGATCTACCCTTAACCCCCTAGTTAATTTTTAGGTTATCACTTGATTAATCTACTTCCAACGGGTTATCCTGACTGCCACTTTGGGCGCTGGCCCCACGTTGAAAGCCACTCTCCTTCCTAACACCTAGTAAACCTTAAAACATCATGCAAGGCTTATAACAATACACGTAAATGAACACTGCAAGGCATAAACCCTCTTGCATCAAAATAGAATCATAACATCAATTGTGATCTAATACTTTTAACATTACATAACTTTATTCTTTTACAGATTTCAGGTCTCTCCTTACGACAAAACAGTACAATAAGGTCACAAGAGGATTAATATCTCATCCCGAGATTATTACTTTACAAGACACAACATTCAACCGTGACAGTACCTCATTATACTACACACTTTGTTTGATACATATGAATGCTATTACATCACAATCATAAAACAGCAATACACCAGTTGCCAATACTTAACAACGACAACTCAGCCTCTGGAATACAAGTTTGAACAACCTCAATACGACTCATTACAACACTCAAACAATTCAATTCAAAATTCAAGAGATGAAATACTACAATTCATTCTAAGTTTTAATGCAAACAACTTCTGAAATAAAATCAACATTATATCTTAACACTTGCAACTACATTTCTAACAAATCCTTATTTTGCTTCAAAAGATCAGTAAATTGATTAACTGAATCATTACAGTAATTGATGTAAGAACCACTTAATTCCAGATACAATCTTATATACTATCCTTCAATCTTATCTAACTAGTTTATTCTATTAAGGATAATAACGCTAAGAGAGATGTCTCATGGCTGAACGGCAATCACACGAGGCGAAATTCAAACACGAAATCCAAAAGAATTCTTTTATGATGATTTGAAGTTATCTCCGATACTGATCTTATCCATAGTGATTTACTTTCTCAAGAGAATGATCGTAATTGCGCCCTATGCAAACAGCTTGGGATATTTTACTACTGAGGTGAAAAATTGCTATTGACTGTTTAATCACTGACGTGAATGATATGCATCCGGTCTGATGACTTCCGGCTATGTTCTCTGAACTTGCAAATTTTACTGCGTTTACAGTATCCACGTAAATCGGAAAGAACTGGAGAGTGTTTATGATGTGATAAAAGAAGACCACGGTTTTGCCCACACAGCAATCTCATTTCAACTCAGTAAGCGAACTGCATTCGTTAGTATACTAGAATGGCTTTCTGCCTGTAAGAAGAGCTATGTCGATAATTTTTCTATCACACTGCTGCTGTCGAATCTGTTATCAGATTTCTGAGATATTCAGATGTTGAGGATTAGCCAAAACGAGACAGTAGCTATTAGAAACAGACAACTGCTCAAATTACACTTGGAACTATTACTACATTATACCAACAGTTGGTTATTGACCATCTTTCCTTCACTGGCTATCTTGAGGTCACCCCAAACTTTTTCAGACGTGCACCAGCTAAGACAACGGCAGTCTACAGATTAAACCTGACTAAGTTTAGATTTTCACCTCTAGCAACTGCAGTAAGCATAAACTCTTAAGACATTATTACTGCTATATAAGCTATGAGTGCGGTCAGAGATTGATGTATGACGAATACCCTAATCAACTTCGATATTGAATGCTACAGCCTCCATCATCTTCCAGGGTTAACGGTGTTTGCTCAGCGTGTTTGAAAGCCAGTGAAATCGCGG
The DNA here is from genome assembly GCA_027924645.1 of Cunninghamia lanceolata. NCBI lineage: Eukaryota > Viridiplantae > Streptophyta > Pinopsida > Cupressales > Cupressaceae > Cunninghamia > Cunninghamia lanceolata. Next base: position 7,261,274 of record BSBN01001807.1, read on the forward strand.
TATCCCAAGCTATAAGATGGCTGGTGTACAAAGAATCATCGTCCCAAAACTGACAATGACTGACGGTGGCCATAAAATGGTCATGTTGAAAAGACTTCTGTGACTTCAACAAGAGCGAACAGCAATAAGGCCACGGCAGCGAGCATTTCAACCTTGCAGCGTGACCTGATATCCCGATCCACTAATAGCCAATATCAACCGCAACTAAAATACATAGAATCTCAGACAAGTTGGCTCACCAGTTTTCTTTTAAACAAGCAGAACTTCAATTGAGAGCGAATGGTGAGACAAAACGGCAGCGAGCTACTCGACTCATCACCTCCCATCGCGCCCTGACTTAACAATATGCAGCGTCTCCAACAAAACCTTATCAAACGCTACAAGGCATAACGAATGGAGTGCCGGCCAGATCGCTAAACTAGGGTTAATCAGCAACGAACAGCCTGCCAAAAATATGCATTCAACCTCTCTAGAAAGAATCTGCTTTTTACACGCTTGGGAATTCACGCAAGTCTAGGCATTTCTGTAAGTTTCGATTTGCACCAGGTGTATAAGATCAAGCTGGCTGTTGGAACGCATTGTCCTTGAGAGACTCCTCTTATACTTTCATGGAGATCCATGACAAGATGACACTGAGGCGTGTGCAGAAAGGTATCAAAACAAGAAGAACTCCAGCTAAGGAATGCGCTAGACAATGGAGAAAAAGAACCCGTGGGTTTAACCCACCTGGCCGCTCAGCTATAAAGAACAAGAGAAAGATTTTTTTGATCCTCTCGATAGCCAGAATTCGCAAGTAACCAATCTCTAAAGTAGGGATGACGTATTATGGAGAACCATATCTGAGCCAAAGACGACATTCATCCCTAATATCTAGCATTTACCGTCACAACCTAGACGCTTCATTCTATTTACAAAATCATATATTGCAAAGACAAAATGGTATAGATCCCCTTACCACGCAATAAGATTCTAAAGAAACCCTTGTTTGCTTAAATCTGAGACTACTGAGATACTGAAGTTGAATTCCCTTCTTCTATGGCAAATCTGCCAATTAAAGTTTCCTGTCAACCCTCGCAAGACCATCCATCCTACAGAAATGAAATCAACAGCCCAGGTTTCCCAAAACGCAATCCAGAAACGACAAATTTGGCCGAACCCCAGTTGCCGCCATTTCCTTCATTTACGCTGGAAGGAAAATTTCAATGCGTTGTGCTCGTTGAGCCCTACAGTTTCAGTTTCTTGTATGCTCAGCAGTCAATCTCCAGTAACAATCGCTATACAGGTTTCTGAGCCAAAAGGATTTCCAGTTGCAGATGTGGGAGCAGGCACGCAGCCTAAGCAGATCGTTGGGTACAAGAGACATACAGCGGGTTTCCCAGACAGTTTCCAGCTACCACAGAGAGAAAACACTAATAACCTTGATCAGATCTTACAGGGACGACTAGCTGGAACCAACCGCGATTCACGGTAATCCTATCGAGGTGTCCTACAAACCCTACCAAGATCTCGCCGGTCTGAGAATGCATGCAGAATAATTCGGCAACCAGTGGAAGGAAAGAAAACATTTGACTTACAGAATCCTTGGGCAGTACCGATGTATTTAAACCCTAAGAGAGGTTGCTGTTCACACACAGAAAGGACAGACTGCCGAACTATGCGGAATCAAACAAACTATAAACACATTTGCAGATTGAAAGGAAGTTCAGAGATAGGGCATTCGACGGAACCTGATTTCGCAACCACCGTGACGAACCCGCTCCAATTGTTGCAGTTCCCAGCTGCTTCTTTCCTTACCCCTGTGTTGTCCTCCTTGTTGCACCGACAATTCTTTTATAACTCCGTCCCTTTCTCTTCTCCTAGGGCTTCCCACAAGATTCCGAGAAGCTTCTTTTTTTTTTAAGAATATGTATATTTTTTTAATTTAATTTAATGATTCCCAATTATTAGGTACTTTATTTTATTATTATTTTCTTTATAAACGACCCCAAAATATTATCATTAATAGAATAGTACTATTTCAACTATCCATATTTTTGTACTATCCTATAATTTATTTTATTAATCTAGTTGTGAAACCCAATTTACAAGCATGGCTATAATTATTTATTTATTTAAATATTTATTATAAATAATATTATATCGAATAATACAAACTTCTTAGAACTTATTTATCAACAACACCTCTATTAAAATAATAATTTATTTATAACTTAAATCGACAACTAACGACAATATGTCTATTTAACAACACTAGACTCTTCCGTAGAATATTTCTAATTAAAGCACAACATTACCGCACATACTTAAACACCTTTGAACTTGGTTTGACTCCAAAACACAACATTACCTGACAGTGAGACATGGGCGAATGACAACCAATAGCCACAAGGGTAAACTGACGACGAAGGAACACTGACTAGGGACCTCATGTTAACTCCAACCAACTAATCCATTGGCGAAGGCACGCTCAGACCTGTAATCAGGTGGAGTCGATGCCAAGTACCTGCATCCTGCAGCAACGCACAGTTAACCGTAACAAGATATACATATACATCACATGCAGTCCTATCGTGAATGGAAATCGCAGTGAGGTAGGGTACTCGAGAACGAGTAATACAACACTGTTCCATTCATGTTTTAAAATAATAATCAACTAAATTGAACAAGATATCAGATTACTAATCTACGACATAAAATGATCAGCTAACTTTCAATCCCATATAATGAATAACATCAAAGCATCTAAAACATCAGTTCATTTATCAAATTGTAAAGCATAAAATGACATAATCCATCATCAATATCTGTTATCATAACAATTAAGTTCATACTGAAATAGGCAAAATAACTAGAAATCCATCATCAACGATCTAAAAATACTGTCAAAATGTCCAATACTACTAAGCAACCATCAGTCCAAAAGACGATAAGTTGAGGGGTACTACATCCTCCCCCCTAGGATCAGGCTTACTCCTGGAAGCCTGCGAACAAATATGGATATAGCTCTCGCATACGGGAAGTATCTTCCCAGGTCGCTGAAGTCTCATCATTAGGATCCCATTGGACCCTTACCTGCTCTATGGCTCTGCCCCTGAGAGCGAGTCGCCTGTGCTCTAAAATGCCTACGGGCTCCAAAGCTAGCTGCCCGTCCTCTACCTGTAAAGCATTCCAGTCAAGGACATGAGAAATATCTGGATGATAAGGTCTAAGAACAGAAACATGAAATACGTCATGGACGCGTGACAAGCTAGGCGGCAAAGCAAGACGGTATGCAACAGGACCGATCCTCTCCAAAACCTCGAATGGCCCCACAAAGCGTGGCGCGAGCTTAGAGCCTTTTCCGTAACGGATCGGACTCTTTCGCGGACGCACCCGCAAGAACACCCGATCACCAACTGAAAACTGACGATCAAGTCTGTGAGCATCTGCATATTTCTTCTGTCTATCCTGAGCTGCTACCAGATGCTCTCTGATGCGATCAACCTGCTGCTCCATCTCTTAGAGCATCTGAGGACCTAGGAGAACTCTATCCTCAAGGCGATCCCAACTCAATGGGGTACGACAAGGACGACCATACAGGGCCTGAAAAGGAGACATGCCAATGGAACTGTGGTACCCATTATTGTACGCAAACTCCACCAAATACAAATAATCTTCCCATCGGTTTTGCTGATCCATCACATACATACGGAGCATATCCTCAAGGACCTGATTGACCCTCTCAGTTTGCCCATCAGTCTCTGGATGATAAGATGAACTGAAGTTCAATTGAGTCCCCAAAGCATGCTGAAGAGATGTCCAAAGAGATGAAGTAAAAACTGGATCACGATCGGAGATAATCTTGCGAGGAATCCCGTGCAATCTGACGATATCCTCCATGAAAATTTTGGCCACAGAAGAAGCATTATATGAAGATCGGACAGGAGAAAAGTGTGCTACTTTCGTAAGCCTGTCTACAGTGACCATTATCGCATCATGGCGACGAGAAGACATGGGTAAACCAACTATAAAGTCTATTGAAATGATGTCCCATTTCCATTCCGGAATAAGATGTGGCTGAAGAAGACCTGCGGGATGCTGATGTTCTGCCTTAACCCTCTGACATTCTAAGCATCTCGAAACAAAATCAGCAATATCCCTCTTCATTCCAGTCCAAAAATATATCTGACGAAGGTCTGCATACATCTTCTTGACACCTGGATGCGCAGAATAAGGTGCCCGATGAGCCTCAGTCATGATTAGGGTGCGGAGACCCTCTGTAGAAGGCACATAAATGCGATCTAAATGTCGCAAGAGACCATCCGACTCGATAGAATACCCAGCATATCTACCCTCCAAGGCTCTACCAGACTCCACTTCAGCTTTCACTTCCTGATACCATCTATCTGCAGGGAGAGCTGCAAGAACCTGCCCTCTCAAATCCACTCCAAGAGTAATAGATGAAAGTTCATGTCTTCGACGACTAAGGGCATCCGCCACCACATTCTCCTTACCTTGGATATATTTTACCTCAAAATCATACTCACATAGAAACTCCATCCATCGCCTCTGTCTCGCATTCAGGTTTGGCTGAGTAAAGATATACTGTAAACTTCGGTGATCACTGTGCAGTTCAAACCGATGCCCCAGCAAGAAGTGTCTCCATCTTACCAATGCATGAACAACTGCAGCTAACTCTAGGTCATGTGTAGGATAATTCAACTCATGATCTTTGAGTTTACGGGACTCGTAAGCTATCACACGACCCTCCTGCATTAAAACTGCTCCTAAACCTTCCAAAGATGCATCAGTACAAACCACAAAATCTCCGGCAGGATCCGGCACTGCTAGAATAGGTGCACTGGTTAACCGCTCCTTAAGACTCTGAAAGGCTGCTTGACACTGATCTGACCAAATGAACTTCTTTCCTTTTCTCTGAAGTGAAGTTATAGGGTGAGCTATCTTTGAAAATCCTTCCACAAATCGCCGATAATAGCCTGCTAAACCCATGAAACTACGAACCTCCGAAACATTGGTAGGAGCAGGCCAATCCATGATCGCTTGAATCTTTGAAGGATCCACTGCAATACCCTTGGCCGAAATAACATGTCCCAAATATTTTACTTCAGTTTGAAAGAAATCACATTTAGCCAAATTTGCATACAACTGATTTTCTCTTAAACACTGCAAAACCTGCCGCAAATGCTCTTCATGCTCCTCCATAGACCTTGAATAAATCAATATATCATCTAAGAAGACAAGAACAAATCTATCCAGATAGGTACGGAACACACCATTCATCAGGCTCATGAATACTGATGCCGCATTTGTCAATCCAAAAGGTACAACAGTGAACTCATAATGCCCATAGCGAGTGCGAAATGCTGTCTTGTGGATGTCAGCCTCAAAAATGCGCAACTGATGATATCCTGATTTTAGGTCTATCTTCGAAAATACCTTAGCTCCCTTGATCTGATAAAAAAGGTCATCAATTCGCGGCAATGGGTACCTGTTCTTCACAGTCACCTTATTAAGCTGCCGATAGTCGATGCACAAACGCAGAGATCCATCCTTCTTCTTCACAAAAATCACAGGTGCTCCCCATGGAGAGACACTCGGACGAATGAATCCCTTCGCTAATAACTCTTCTAGCTGCAAGCGAAGCTCCTTAAGTTCCTGAGTAGTCATTCGATATGGAGCTCGTGAAATAGGCTCTGCTCCAGGAACAAGGTCTATCTTGAAATCAATATCACGCTTCGGTGGCATACCTAGAATTTCGCTAGGAAAGACATCCTCATACTCCTTGAGAATAGGATAATCATCAAGGGATGCCTCCCTATTTTCCCCAAAATCTGAGTCATTAACTGTTACAGCAAACAACTTGCATCCTTGACGCAGACATCTCTTCAATTGCATAGCAGAAATCATGCGCAAGGAGATGGGTCTCTGAATCCCAACCACTTCTACTTCTTTGCCCGAGTCATCAACACACCTTACTAATTTGCGGCGACAGTCTATCACCGCTCGATGAGCATCCAACCAATCCATTCCCAGCACTATATCATAGGATCCTAATGGTATAATGCGAAGATCCGCTGTGGTAGATAAGGGTCCTATCCTCAACTCGCAACCATGCACAAGAGAGTCTACTGATACTCTAGATCCTGAGGCCAATTCCACCTGCCACTTGACATCTTGCTTTGCTGCCACTAATTTGCAACGTTCCACTATAGAAGGGGAAATAAAAGAATCTGAAGCACCAGAGTCAAAAAGAACAGAAATGGTAATACCTCGCAAGACACCTGTAGTCTCCACAACGGTACCTTGGTGCTCCGCTTGGCGATTATCCACCGCCGCAAACACTCTATGTGACCTGCCTGCATCACCAACAGTGGGCTCTGAAGCTGCGGGTCTCTGACCAAATCCTGAAGTATTCTTATGCGGGCACTGTCTAGCAATGTGGCCCTGCTGACCGCAAGAAAAACATCCTATTCCCCTGCCAAAACCTCCACCGCCTACAGGAGCATTTGACTGCTGAAAACTACCTCTGCTTGCTGCAGATTGTGTGCTTTGCGCTGGTTGACTGGCACGATCACGTTTAACTCTCTGCCAACTTTGATCCTTTCTGGAATGAAATCTGTTGCTTTGCTGATACTGAGAGTTTCTTGATTTCGTCTGAGAAAACTGTTGTTGCTGCTGTCCACCCTTAGAAGGTACCTGATGACTCCTCGAGTTACCTGCTGCATGAGACTGACCACCTCGGAAACCTGAACCTGCTCGAGATGAGCTACCAATCTGTACACCTGTATGACCCCCTAGGGCCATGGTCAAGTTCTCTTCCACCAATCTTGCCTTCTCCACTGCTACCTCCATGGTCTTCGGCTCGAACACACGAACTCCTCCGCTGATGCGTGCATTCAGACCTCCGATAAAATGCTGAACTAACATGGCCTCGTCGTTTCCAATCCCTGCATATTGCTTGAGTTCATAAAACCTGCGCTCATACTGTTCCACTGTCATGGCCATCTGTCTCAACCCATGGAATTCATCCGCTCGTCGTTGCCTCCAGTGATCAGATAAAAATCGAGCTCTGAACCTATCCAGAAATAGTTCCCATGAAATTGTCGCAATATCTAGATGCAACTTTTGTTCCTCAAGACGCCACCAAGTAGAGGCGAATCCTCTTAGATGCATGATGGCGCATCTTGCCTTAGTGTTGCTGCCATATGGATGCATAGCAAAGCATCTCTCCAAATCGATTAGCCATGTTTCTGCTTCCAAACCGCTACCGGAGCCATCGAAAGTAGGAGGACGGGCTCTCATCAGGTCTCTCATGTGGCCTGCAAGAATGGCTTCTTGTTCAGCTGTGACCTCTCTCCTTCTAGGAGATCTTTCTCTTTCTCTTTCTTCCGGTTGCACCACCTCCTGCCTCGGACCAAGACGAGCAAGCACCTCCTCAAGGAGCTGGCGTAGTTGAGCACCCTCAGGCTGAACCTGATTCTCCTGATTCTCGCTTCCACCTTCTTGTGTACTTCTATGAGGGGAGCTAGGAGGAGGGCTGATTTCAACACCTCTCCCACGACCCCTACCTCGACCACGTCCTCGGCCTCGCACCCTAGGCATCTTCCTGGACAACACATCCAAGAACAAACTTCAGGTTGTTAGGCAAGGACTATAAATGAATATGTCCCTCAGAGTTTAAGCAACTAGCATAGCTTAATGGGCTAATTATAAAACCAGAGTACCCAGTGTTAGTAACTTGGCTCTGATACCAGATGTAACGCCTGCCTTGAACGCCTTAAAGAATACACATGTGTGCAATATAAAACAGGAAATTTTTTTTTTTTTTTAAAACTGATAAAGTAAGTTACACAACTAATTACAACATATTCTCTAAGGGACCAAGGCTGCATCACTTAACCAATCAACTAACATAAAATTAACATACATCAGTAATTGATCCAAATTCTTTTTCAATAAATAACTCATTCACATTCATTGCAAACATCAAATAACAGAATCAGCATGATAAGATACGTCACTGAAATGCTTTTATATAAGTACATCAAAACATCATTACAATGCCACTTTTAGTCTACGTCTAAAGTCACATACATAAAGAATATTCTGTTACATAAATCTGGTACAAGGTTGTACACTTACATCATCATCATTGAAACAAGTACAACTGAAACAAATCCTTTTCTGCATAAGATCCTGACAAGAGAACCAATGGATAAAATAGCTCTTCCACCCGACCATGTGGAACCCTAAGGTCCACCCCCCGAGCTAGGAGTTAACATGAGGTCCCAAACACTGACAGTCAGGTAGACGAAAGACAAACAAGAACAAAGGACGGCCAATGCCAATACAACACATGGCTATAACAATGCAGCACCACATAACTTAACTTTCACTTCATTTCCAGAGGTGACACAAAACAAACGAGGAGAGACTGAACAAGGGATGCTAGGTCGTAGTAGGGAGAGTGTCATCGCATGGTCCTAACATGGGTTATCCTGACAGCCTCTCACTAGGCGCCGGCCCCCATCTATGGTTATCCTGACAGCCTCTCACTAGGTGCCGGCCCCATAGGGTGACACATGCGGAATCGACCTTCCTTTCATGAGGACAAGGAAGTCAATGATGCCAACCAGGCCTTCTCTACCCATCCTTAGTCTAAACAAGCACTACAGGCCATGGGAGAGGAATCCATTAATCTTATTAATGTGAGATCTACCCTTAACCCCCTAGTTAATTTTTAGGTTATCACTTGATTAATCTACTTCCAACGGGTTATCCTGACTGCCACTTTGGGCGCCGGCCCCACGTTGAAAGCCACTCTCCTTCCTAACACCTAGTAAACCTTAAAACATCATGCAAGGCTTATAACAATACACGTAAATGAACACTGCAAGGCATAAACCCTCTTGCATCAAAATAGAATCATAACATCAATTGTGATCCAATACTTTTAACATTACATAACTTTATTCTTTTACAGATTTTAGGTCTCTCCTTACGACAAAACAGTACAATAAGGTCACAAGAGGATTAATATCTCATCCCGAGATTATTACTTTACAAGACACAACATTCAACCGTGACAGTACCTCATTATACTACACACTTTGTTTGATACATATGAATGCTATTACATCACAATCATAAAACAGCAATACACCAGTTGCCAATACTTAACAACGACAACTCAGCCTCTGGAATACAAGTTTGAACAACCTCAATACGACTCATTACAACACTCAAACAATTCAATTCAAAATTCAAGAGATGAAATACTACAATTCATTCTCAGTTTTAATGCAAACAACTTCTGAAATAAAATCAACATTATATCTTAACACTTGCAACTACATTTCTAACAAATCCTTATTTTGCTTCAAAAGATTAGTAAATTGATTAACTGAATCATTACAGTAATTGATGTAAGAACCACTTAATTCCAGATACAATCTTATATACTATCCTTCAATCTTATCTAACTAGTTTATTCTATTAAGGATAATAACGCTAAGAGAGATGTCTCATGGCTGAACGGCAATCACACGAGGCGAAATTCAAACACGAAATCTAAAAGAATTCTTTTATGATGATTTGAAGTTATCTCCGATACTGATCTTATCCATAGTGATTTACTTTCTCAAGAGAATGATCGTAATTGCGCCCTATGCGAACAGCTTGGGATATTTTACTACTGAGGTGAAAAATTGCTATTGACTGTTTAATCACTGACGTGAATGATATGCATCCGGTCTGATGACTTCCGGCTATGTTCTCTGAACTTGCAAATTTTACTGCGTTTACAGTATCCACGTAAATCGGAAAGAACTGGAGAGTGTTTATGATGTGATAAAAGAAGACCACGGTTTTGCCCACACAGCAATCTCATTTCAACTCAGTAAGCGAACTGCATTCGTTAGTATACTAGAATGGCTTTCTGCCTGTAAGAAGAGCTATGTCGATAATTTTTCTATCACACTGCTGCTGCCGAATCTGTTATCAGATTTCTGAGATATTCAGATGTTGAGGATTAGCCAAAACGAGACAGTAGCTATTAGAAACAGACAGCTGCTCAAATTACACTTGGAACTATTACTACATTATACCAACAGTTGGTTATTGACCATCTTGCCTTCACTGGCTATCTTGAGGTCACCCCAAACTTTTTCAGACGTGCACCAGCTAAGACAACGGCAGTCTACAGATTAAACCTGACTAAGTTTAGATTTTCACCTCTAGCAACTGCAGTAAGCATAAACTCTTAAGACATTATTACTGCTATATAAGCTATGAGTGCGGTCAGAGATTGATGTATGACGAATACCCTAATCAACTTCGATATTGAATGCTACAGCCTCCATCATCTTCCAGGGTTAACGGTGTTTGCTCAGCGTGTTTGAAAGCTAGTGAAATCGCGGTATCCCAAGCTATAAGATGGCTGGTGTACAAAGAATCATCGTCCCAAAACTGACAATGAATGACGGTGGCCATAAAATGGTCATGTTGAAAAGACTTCTGTGACTTCAACAAGAGCGAACAGCAATAAGGCCACGGCAGCGAGCATTTCAACCTTGCAGCGTGACCTGATATCCCGATCCACTAATAGCCAATATCAACCGCAACTAAAATACATAGAATCTCAGACAAGTTGGCTCACCAGTTTTCTTTTAAACAAGCAGAACTTCAATTGAGAGCGAATGGTGAGACAAAACGGCAGCGAGCTACTCGACTCATCACCTCCCATCGCGCCCTGACTTAACAATATGCAGCGTCTCCAACAAAACCTTATCAAACGCTACAAGGCATAACGAATGGAGTGCCGGCCAGATCGCTAAACTAGGGTTAATCAGCAACGAACAGCCTGCCAAAAATATGCATTCAACCTCTCTAGAAAGAATCTGCTTTTTACACGCTTGGGAATTCACGCAAGTCTAGGCATTTCTGTAAGTTTCGATTTGCACCAGGTGTATAAGATCGAGCTGGCTGTTGGAACGCATTGTCCTTGAGAGACTCCTCTTATACTTTCATGGAGATCCATGACAAGATGACACTGAGGCGTGTGCAGAAAGGTATCAAAACAAGAAGAACTCCAGCTAAGGAATGCGCTAGACAATGGAGAAAAAGAACCCGTGGGTTTAACCCACCTGGCCGCTCAGCTATAAAGAACAAGAGAAAGATTTTTTTGATCCTCTCGATAGCTAGAATTCGCAAGTAACCAATCTCTAAAGTAGGGATGACGTATTATGGAGAACCATATCTGAGCCAAAGACGACATTCATCCCTAATATCTAGCATTTACCGTCACAACCTAGACGCTTCATTCTATTTACAAAATCATATATTGCAAAGACAAAATGGTATAGATCCCCTTACCACGCAATAAGATTCTAAAGAAACCCTTGTTTGCTTAAATCTGAGACTACTGAGATACTGAAGTTGAATTCCCTTCTTCTATGGCAAATCTGCCAATTAAAGTTTCCTGTCAACCCTCGCAAGACCATCCATCCTACAGAAATGAAATCAATAGCCCAGGTTTCCCAAAATGCAATCCAGAAACGACAAATTTGGCCGAACCCCAGTTGCCTCCATTTCCTCCATTTACGCTGGAAGGAAAATTTCAATGCGTTGTGCTCGTTGAGCCCTACAGTTTCAGTTTCTTGTATGCTCAGCAGTCAATCTCCAGTAACAATCGCTATACAGGTTTCTGAGCCAAAAGGATTTCCAGTTGCAGATGTGGGAGCAGGCACGCAGCCTAAGCAGATCGTTGGGTACAAGAGACATACAGCGGGTTTCCCAGACAGTTTCCAGCTACCACAGAGAGAAAACACTAATAACCTTGATCAGATCTTACAGGGACGACTAGCTGGAACCAACCGCGATTCACGGTAATCCTATCGAGGTGTCCTACAAACCCTACCAAGATCTCGCCGGTCTGAGAATGCATGCAGAATAATTCGGCAACCAGTGGAAGGAAAGAAAACATTTGACTTACAGAATCCTTGGGCAGTACCGATGTATTTAAACCCTAAGAGAGGTTGCTGTTCACACACAGAAAGGACAGACTGCCGAACTATGCGGAATCAAACAAACTATAAACACATTTGCAGATTGAAAGGAAGTTCAGAGATAGGGCATTCGACGGAACCTGATTTCGCAACCACCGTGACGAACCCGCTCCAATTGTTGCAGTTCCCAGCTGCTTCTTTCCTTACCCCTGTGTTGTCCTCCTTGTTGCACCGACAATTCTTTTATAACTCCGTCCCTTTCTCTTCTCCTAGGGCTTCCCACAAGATTCCGAGAAGCTTCTTTTTTTTTTAAGAATATGTATATTTTTTTAATTTAATTTAATGATTCCCAATTATTAGGTACTTTATTTTATTATTATTTTCTTTATAAACGACCCCAAAATATTATCATTAATAGAATAGTACTATTTCAACTATCCATATTTTTGTACTATCCTATAATTTATTTTATTAATCTAGTTGTGAAACCCAATTTACAAGCATGGCTATAATTATTTATTTATTTAAATATTTATTATAAATAATATTATATCGAATAATACAAACTTCTTAGAACTTATTTATCAACAACACCTCTATTAAAATAATAATTTATTTATAACTTAAATCGACAACTAACGACAATATGTCTATTTAACAACACTAGACTCTTCCGTAGAATATTTCTAATTAAAGCACAACATTACCGCACATACTTAAACACCTTTGAACTTGGTTTGACTCCAAAACACAACATTACCTGACAGTGAGACATGGGCGAATGACAACCAATAGCCACAAGGGTAAACTGACGACGAAGGAACACTGACTAGGGACCTCATGTTAACTCCAACCAACTAATCCATTGGCGAAGGCACGCTCAGACCTGTAATCAGGTGGAGTCGATGCCAAGTACCTGCATCCTGCAGCAACGCACAGTTAACCGTAACAAGATATACATATACATCACATGCAGTCCTATCGTGAATGGAAATCGCAGTGAGGTAGGGTACTCGAGAACGAGTAATACAACACTGTTCCATTCATGTTTTAAAATAATAATCAACTAAATTGAACAAGATATCAGATTACTAATCTACGACATAAAATGATCAGCTAACTTTCAATCCCATATAATGAATAACATCAAAGCATCTAAAACATCAGTTCATTTATCAAATTGTAAAGCATAAAATGACATAATCCATCATCAATATCTGTTATCATAACAATTAAGTTCATACTGAAATAGGCAAAATAACTAGAAATCCATCATCAATGATCTAAAAATACTGTCAAAATGTCCAATACTACTAAGCAACCATCAGTCCAAAAGACGATAAGTTGAGGGGTACTACAGAAAACATAATATATTTAATTCCAATTAAAGCATTTCTTATACTAAAACCCTAATATAATATATATATGTTATTATCCAATGAGACACATTCTTTATGTAGTCACAAAGCACATAAAGGTATATAATTAATTATTTAATTTATAAAACTAATTATCAATATATATATATAATAACGTCAAGCTAATAAATTAATATAAAAGTGTAATATAATGTCTATAAGAATTACATATCTATTTGAAATAATCAAATCACTTTAGTTTAATTAATTCCACCAATAACTACTTATAATAAGGATATAAGATCATAATACATATAAGGGTTTACTACAATTCCCATAAGATGCAAGCCTAAAAGAACAAGTTTCCATCTAAGTTTAACATAAGCATATTGACATATTTAATATTTTCCTTGCTTATGCAATAAGTAATGATAAATCATCCAATGGTGATCTTTACCATTATGGCATAATATTAATCCACTAATCAAGAGAAAAGTTCTATCTTTAACCTTGGTTAACTATTCTTAAATAAAAATACCTAAAGAAAGTTGTCTTCATAAATCCTAAACATGAATCATACTAGAATTATTATTAAGGACCTAAGAACGTATAGGAGCTCTTTCTTCATAGAGTAAAACATGAAATTCACTTATGCCTTAAAGTTTAAACTACATCTTTTCATCAACAACAAGTGTAAAAATAAGCAGAGATAGGGAGATAACACCTAAGAGATATACTATATTTTGCATTAGATTCAAGACCTAATCTCGTAACTCATCTCCACCTATTAAACGACTTTGTAAGGAATGAACATATATAAAGCTCTCAAGTTGTTATCATGAAATACAATGGTTGTAGGATACACTCAAAATTGGTACATGGAGAGGGCTTTAAGAACTTTCAAGCAAAAGCTTTTGGAAAGTGTATGACCATACTTCGTAACATTTGCTAGCATCCTATGTACCTATGCACAAATGGAGCTTTGGAACAACGTATCAATATCCAAAGAGGATAAATGATAGAGACATTTTGTCAGATGTCTAGCTGCAACTACCCTAGCAGACATGTATGCAAAATTTGGAAGCATAGACAATGCACGTGATTGTTTGATAGAATACTGTGAAGATTTGAACAACCAAGGAACAAGACACCCAAAATATAAATTGACTAAATGAAGAGCTAATAAGATGTTTAATACAATCTACTATAAGAAATTGGATCCTGAAGAATCTATGCAAAAGTGGGCAGTTTTATATGATCCAAAGTCCATATTTATTTGAGACCTTAATGCACATAAGAAAAAACATTTCCATCTAGATCTAATAGAAGGCAGAAGTAAGGAATACTCTAATGGACAAGGTACTTGAACTCTTTGACAAGGTTCAAAGATACTTACGTACACAAAGAACATCATTAGTTTATCTATTAGAGGATATGAACAAACTAACAGATCCTTAGCAAGATGACTTCGTAACCCCTTTTAAAAATAGATAAAAACCATCGTTTCTAAGATCCAACACCAACATTTAGCAATTATAAGATTATATAGAAATCTTAATACTAATATATAGATAACATATGATTATATGCAAACCTTAATACCAATATATATGGCGATTACTATCTTATAATTATAGGAAGATCTAATGTAAAAATAAAAAATATAATTCATGCTATGATGATCTAGGTTTATGACATGCAAATAAGGCAACAAATACGCTTCTTTCAAGATTTACATTGAAATGTTTGCTTTTCCAATTTCACAAGCAACAACCCTTAGAAAAATAACCTTTACATTTAATAAATAAAGGATACATATAATATTTAGAACATACAATATTTACATTTAACCAGTAAAGAAAAACATATAATATTTATATTTAATCAATAAAGAAAAACATATAAAATTTACATTTAATCAATAAAGAAAACATATAATATTAATTACTAAAGAAAACATGATACTTCAATCGCAATATCCCACTAATGGTAGAATCCTTGAATGAAAATCATAAAATGAGCCAGTCACCCCCACTCCATGAAGAGTTTTTAAAGAGAAGGAAAGAGTAACTTCCTACCCAAAACTAAATCAACCACCCAACTAACTCAACTACCCAACTAACTCAACCACCCAACTAATTCAACCAACCACCTTCCCATTTTCGTCATTTTTGTAAGTGGGGCTTAAAGGAGGGTCTAAAACCTTTTAAAATATTATAAATGACAAAAATAAACTTCTTACCTATATACCTTGGACATAAGACAATTTTCCAAACATAAAATACAACTTAGACCTCTTAAAAACACTTAAAAATCATTTTAAAAGTTACAAGGTTAAATCCCGCACAAGAACATAATCATTTTATCACATAAAACTAAAAAATAATATTTCTTAACATCATGGCCAATAGACCTTAGGGCCCCATGCCTAGGTCAGACATCACACAGAAAGACATAAAGTGGCTAAATGACCACCATCATCCATTGACATAATAATTCTACATGCACACTCAACAAGAAGTGTTAGTACAATATATAGCCAAAATATATCCATCATAAATAACATATTATCACAAATCCATTAGTAACCATAGTGTAATGCTGAATCAATACACTCTTGATCCAATTGTTAGGCTTCGTCAATTGGATGATAGGACTGTCTCCTCTCTATTCTAGGGTCTGGTTAGTGTGTTTACTAGTGTTTAGTGACCTTCCCTTAATTAAATCAATTTAGTAGTAGTAATAAAATAATTCATATTCAAACAACTTTAAATAATTATTTGAACTAGGTAATTATTAATTACCAATTTAATCTTATTAAATATTAATAATAATAATAAGAATATTATACGACCTTATTAAATATTAAAGTGGGTCAAATATTAGTATGACTATATAATGAAATACAGGCATACAACATAACCCACTGAGTAGGACAGCCGTTAAAAGCCAAATCAAACATGTTCACTAGCCAGGGCCAAACACGCACTTAACCAACAGGCTCCATCAAATATCAATCAGTTGCAAGTCCTGACATACTGACAGAACTGACAGGTTGAACTAGACATGTCATGCATCCTGATCGAGGATGATGACTTGGGATGTGGGACCTTAGTTATCTCTGGAACAACTTATCCATTGGGTTTAGGGCACACTCAGACCTGTTAATTCAGGTGGAGTCGATGCCTGATACTTGCATCCTGTAACAAATGACACAGTCAAGCATATATAGACACACAAAAGCTGACACTAGGTGAAAAAGGAATCACAATATCGCAGGGCACTCGCAAGTGAGTGATATGACATCGTCCTTTCCACATCATATCAATCTAGATTCGATAACACATAACCGTAACCAAATCAAATCAACCTCATTATCTGAACAGAACATACATTGAACATATAGGTGCATGAAATTGAATAAGTCTCAGAAGTACCATCATAACAAATAAATCTAACAGAATCAGTCCATGAGATCCATTCTAACATATAGCAATTGTAGTAAGATCGACATCTTAATCATAGGAATGCAAAACAATGTCAAAGCCTTACCTTAATTATTCCTGTTATTTTAACTTCATATTCATGCGCCTTGATCAGTTCACCTGTACATCCAAGGTGCGAACAGAGGGGCACTACAGAATAAATTTCAAAATAATAAAAAAAAAGTTTCATGGAAGGTTTGAAGGGGAGTCAAACCCCTGCCGACCTGCACAGTAGGTCGAACCCCCTTGCAAACCTACATAGCAAGCGACCAAGGGGTCGGCCTACATGTGCAAGTTGTGGCCCCAAATAAGGGGGTGGTTTTCCCATGCAGGTTGTGACCCCCTTGAGGGGTCAACTTGCATGTGCAAGTTGCGGGCCCTATGCATGCGCAGACTCTGGCACCCTCTCTTCCCAATCGCTTCAATAGAATTTTTTTTTGTTTAAATTTTTTTATTCTATAAAATAAATAAAATTAAATAATTAGTATTAAATCATATATATACTAAATGTATATGTTGGTAGTTTGAAACCCCTGCAACAAACATATATTTTTTTATTTGGAAATCAAACCCTGATAAAATTGGGCATGGTTTTATCGTATAACTTTCTCTTGCAATTGTTAGCCCAACAAAGAGATTTTGGAGAAGAAATTAGAAAAAGAACAGGAAAAAGCAATTAAAAAATCCATTACCTCCCGAGGGATGTCAAATCCTTCCACAAAAGAGTGCATTCCTACACAACATTATTTAAAATCCTTTCTTCATGAATCCACGGAGTTAATTTCTCCAATCCCCAGAGGTGTTTTCTCCTCTCATCAAGGAGGCATTTAGTAGCTAACAAAATGCCAAGGAGCCCATAAAAGAAATCAATTAACCCTACTTCATTCCCCAAAATGTGTAATCCCTAAAAACTAGTTTTTATTATTAGTTTTATTTAATTTAATTATTCATGTACTTTTATTATTGTTTAATTATTATTGAACTATTTCAATTCAATATTTATCTTATTTAATTATTCAATAAGCATTTAGTTATTTTACTAATATACATATAATACTTACCACTTAAATTTTATTTAAATAAAAGGTCCTTATTTAATTATTAAATACTAGGGTTGTATACCATACAAATTTAATCAAAGGTTGATGAACAAATTAAATGATTGAATTCAATCTTGAATAAAAAATTAATTTAGTAGCCAATTTTTATAAATAAACTTAGTCAATTAATAAACAACAAACTACTAAGTTATTTACTCTTGAAAATTATTTGTCATACTAATTTATTTATTACTTATCAAATTTTGGACCACTTCTAACATCTTTATAATTTACTTAATATCTATTAATTAATACCTCCTATCCAATTGATAATCTATCTATATGCTATAATTCAATAAATCAACCCAATTAATCAACTTAAACATAAAAATTATTTTAACAGTGACTAGTGATCGAATGAGGGTTGTGACATCATTTATTTAATTAACTAACTTATCCCATCAAATCCCTAAAACCAAATTAGTTAAATAAACCTTTGTCTAATCCATTTGGATCACTAATTAACCCATCCACTAATTTCTTATAGCTAGATTAATTAAATTAATCCCCTATTCAATTAATCTAACCTTTCATTAACCCATCTCCCCATAATTAATTAAATAATCTACATTATTTAATTAATTAAGATCACATGTGTCTCCACCTCACCCTTTCCAATCATTCACTTGTCCTGTCTCATACCACTCACCCATAAAATAAATTTTTAATTCATTCACATGTCTCCATCTTCATTAATGTAAATCCTTCCCCAGAACAAATTAAAACCTCAAAAATATTATGAGCCATCCATCTTTGTTGATGAAACCCCATCCATTTATTTCACTATGAAATCTCATCCATTGGATCTCATCTTTGAACTCTAACCATTAATATAAAATCCTCCAAAAGCCTATAAATAAAGAGCCTCTCCAAGTATTTTGACTCTAACTAAGAAGAACAAAAGAAGACTAAGGCTAAAGCTTTAAACTTATGCTCTCATAATCTTACCACCATCATATCCAAGTTATCCTAAAATCATTACCAGTTTATTGTCCTCATTATGTTGGTTCATATTTGATCAATCCACATTCAATTAGTATTGGGTAAAGCTTGGGTTTGCATCTAGGTGCATGCATTTCTTCCACCTTATCAAGGAGACTGAAATGGAGTGAAGATTTGTAGACATATCATTTATTTATGTTTACTTTACATTTCTAACATCTTTCCCCATTTTATTATCTTCATTTGGCATAGTTGGTGGGACCAATCTGTCCCTAAATTTAACATTTTGGGAAGAAATTTTTATGCTGTTTTTTGTTGTTTGGAAATTTTGACATCTTTGTGGACTAACAGTGGTTTTTGTAGCTATTCTAACACCTTTTTGCAGGTCTAACAATCTATTTTGTAGGAAATTAAGGGTTTTTATTTAGTCTATTGAATTAATTTGGAAATATTTTTAGCCTATAATCATTTCTGAGCTTTTAACACTATATTTGATCTAAAAATCTTTATATCTTGTTGTGATAACTGACTTTGTCTATAAGTAATAATCTGATTCATCTATTTTGCCAAAAATATTAGCATTTTTGTAGGGTCTCTAGTTTCTATGTCAGGATAACACCTTCACTTGCAGGTTCAACACATTTGGCCATAGGTAAAAAGCAGGTATATCTGTTAAGAAAAATAAAGGATCAAATAAGCTACTAATCAAACATGTGAATGAAATAAGTAAATAAATAAATTACCATTAATAAGGAGCTTCATGCACCAACAAACAACAATCGAGAGAGATTTTGAAGGGGAAAAAGCAAAGAAAAACCCCATTATAGTATGAAAGATGAAATAAAGCCATGAAATAAAATATTACAAAAAGAGAGGGAGGAGCTCCTCAAGAAATGAATGAGAAGAGAAAATAAGAGAGAAATTGAGTGAATGAAGAGGAGAGGGCACCTCATAAATAGAGGTGAGAGGGGAGTTGAAATCAACTCCCATATGCCATCTTTCATGTGGGTGAGTGCCATGTGTAAACCTCATAAGGAGGTAACTAAATAAATCAAATATTCCTTCAAGAGGAATATTGATGTGAGTTATCCTCACACATGTGTGAGGATACTCACATAGAACAAAAAATACTTTGTATTTATAAAATACAAGTATTTAATAAGAAATAAATATAATCTTTACCTAAGTACCAAGTAAAGATTTTTTTTTCTAACATCCCCCCTTAAGCTCTACTTGGGGAAGATTACAAAAAATCCATCAAATGATGATTACATCATTTTACATGAATGGCATAAAAGCCTTACAATGAATAAGAATATATAATTTAAGAAAGATGTTTAGATGTGGCTTGATGTAGAGCCAAGTCTTCAAGTCTTCAAAGAATTGAGTGAACCAAGGTGCTTGTATAGATGTCATTGAACAATATGAACATTGAGCTCCTTTAGAGCCAAAAGGTTCATGTGTTGTCAAGATAATGAACTTGTTTCATCAAAGAAACCGTAACCACAAATGGATTTCCTATCATTGGGATCATCTCCTAAACTTGAATTAGTATATTCATAGAAAGGGGTACAAATTGCATAGTGGATAGTAAAATTGTGGATCAAATGAATCCAAATTTAGGTCATAAAGCCAATAATGCAAAAGTTAGCATAGCTAATTCAATATAGATAAAATAACCTTAAGTATTGAGTAAGAGTGCTAGTAAAAATTGTAGCACAAATCATTGCTTATATCCCAAATTATAAAATGCCAATATATAGGCATAGCAATAAAAGTTCTAGGTTGCTTCTCACTACATCATTTGTTGAATTATAAAGGGAACTTATATCATGTTTAATAATAATGGACTTTGAAAATTAGTCCTAAAATCATAGTGCCATCATTTGAAGATTCAATATTACGGACTTTGAGAAATAGTCCTAAAGATGGTTTTTAAAAACCTTAGTGCCTTCATGAAGAATTATAATATCAAAGGACTTTGAAAATAGCCCTATAGAATGCTATAACAAGCATATTGTATTCATCAAATTTTAAGAACTTGATCCCCAACGATCAGTTCATCATAAAAATGTAACTGCATTCATCTATTTTGCCAAAGATATTAGCATTTTTTGTAGGGTCTCTAGTTTCTATGTCAGGATAACACCTTCACTTGTAGGTTCAACACATTTGGCCATAGGTAAAAAGTAGGTATATCTGTTAAGAAAAATAAAGGATCAAATAAGCTACTAATCAAACATGTGAATGAAATAAGTAAATAAATAAATTACCATTAATAAGGAGCTTCATGCACCAACAAAGAACAATAGAGAAAGAGAGATTTTGAAGGGGGAAAAAGTAAAGAAAAAAACCCCATAATATTATGAAAGATGGCATAAAGCCATGAAAAAAAATATTATAGAAAGAGAGGGAGGAGCTCCTCAAGAAATGAACAAGAAGAGAAAATAAGAGAGGAATTGGGTGCATGAAGAGGAGAGGGCACATCAAAAATAGAGGTGAGAGGGGAGTTGAAATCAACTCCCATATGCCACCTTTCATGTGGGTGAGTGCCATGTGTAACCTCATAAGGAGGTAACTAAATAAATCAAATATTCCTTCAAGAGGAATATTGACATGAGTTATCCTCACACATGTGTGAGGATACTCACATAAAACAAAAAATTCTTTGTAATTATAAAATACAAGTATTTAATAAGAAATAAATATAATCTTTACCTAAGTACCAAGTAAAGATTAATTTTTCTAACAATATCATTGTGTCTTAGTGCCTCTACATTTATATTAATGCTTAGGTTTCTTTGTTTAGCACTTTTGATGTCTATCAGCACTTCCAAAGTCTTCTTTTAGCATCTGAGATTTATTATTTAGCACTTAAGACAAATTTGTTAGTGCTTCCCTATATTCTGTCAGCACTTTAGTAGCTTTTGTTAGTGCTGAAGAGTCTTATGGCAGCATAGAAGTGGCTTTTGGTTGTGTTGTAGAAGTCTCTATCAGTGCTTTTATCTTATTAGAATTTATCTTATCCTTTGGACACTAATCTAGTTTTCTCTAGCTCTTATGCATTTGGCCAAGACATCATTTGCAAACTACTAACATTTTTTGCAGCCCCACGGTCAAATTTTACTTCTTTTCTATTAGTTTTAGTTACATATAATTAAAGTAGGAGGAAAAGAACTTGTTTGTCGTGTCTTAATTTGTAGTAGGACGTATACTCTCCCCTTGCACCCTTGGGTGATCTTGGATATTAGAAATCCTTTTGTAAATTCTTTGTTTTACCTATCCAAAGAAGAACTACCTTCATGTATGCTCTCCCCTCGCACCTTATGTGATCTTGGGGATGAAAAGTGAGTAGTGTTTTCTTCCCTAGGAGGCCTTCTTGGAGATGCACCCACTCCAAGGGATGACCTCAACCCCATGTTATGGCAGGGTATATAAGTGTTGTGAGAATCAAAAGACTCACTTCAATAGGGACCCCATCCAGCCTAAACTAATCCCTCAAGACCCTCAGTCCACTGAGACTTGAGTGGTAAAGTTCTTGGTTGGATGCTTGGTAATCCCTTGTTCATAGATTTTTCCCTCGTACCTTGTGTATATTGGGATGCCCCTTAGAAGCTTGTACAACCTAGTTAAGACCATTAGTCATTTTCTAGTGTGGTGCAAGGGATAGTGGATATAGAATTCTTCCTTGGGTAATGCATAAAATCCTCCAAGGAAAGGGGTATTAGGTGCAACTCCCTTATCCCTAGCTATCTGCTCAGGGTGAAGTGTTCATAGTTAGGTAAGAACATGGATAGGTATTCTATTGTGTGGGCCCATATTATGAAATACAACGTACTGGAATAATTTTAGGGACTATTCATGTGTTTGCAGTGTCTTCATGTGACAAACCCATAAAAGCCTATCATCCTTATTCCTTGAAATAACAATCATCCATTTTGTTTTATTGTTTGTCAAATCTCTTGCAAAGAAATCCCTTGAACAAAACACAAAATAATTCATAGATCAGAACCTTTTAGTGCCTAAGTCAACCCTGTCAGCACTTTTGTAGTCTCTGTTAGCACTTTTGCAGTCTTTATTTGTACTTTTGCAGTCTTTGTTAGCACCAAAATTAGTCCTGTCAACACATCTACAAAACAAATTTGAACCTATTAGTGTACTTGCAGTCCCTATCAACACTTTTCCAACCCTGTCAATGCTTTTGTAGTCTCTTTCAGTGCCTACGTCTAACCTAATAGCACCTTCACCAGGCCTATTAGTGCATGTACCTGGTCCATCAATGTTTGTGCCTAATCTATCTGCACCGGTAATTCACATGTCAGCACTTGTGCATGCTCTATCCATGCTTACACTTGATATGTTTGCACTCATGCCTACACTTCATCTATCAATGCCTAAGATCCCTCTGCTAACACCTCTGTAAACTTTGATAGGGCTTTCACCTGTAACATTAGACAATTGAACACAATGACTTTCCAATCATAAATTTGATTGTCCTTAGGACTCTAGCAGACTTTGAAAGTGACCTCAGACCATCCATGTCCAATTTCACTAAACCATCCCTCCATAAAGTCATCCATTTCATCAAAATCTTCATCCCCTAATCATCCCATTGTCCAATTGGAGACCTTAGAAACTTTGATCATATAACAAATTTATTGACCCACTTTGGACCCATCCCTTCATCCCATCAATTTAAACCATACCAAATCCTTGTCAACAACAAATCCATCCCCTATCAAAACAAATCTTCCATTTCATCAAATGAAATCATCTTTTAAACAAATCTACCTAAAATCAAAATATTGGCTAAAGTTAAATCTAGATCTTATTATTATCCCTTCATTTAAATTGAGCTTAAGAACTTGTCTACCTTAAGTTTTTTGTAAATTATCCCTTATCAACCATGGATAAATTAGCTTAGGAGCTTAGACTACTCCTAAGTTATTAAATTCCAAGAATCCCATGTTACTTGGTGTGTCTTGTCTATCCAAAGTGAAATATCCTTATATCATCATTTTCTGTAAGCTCTTGTCTACCCTAAGTAAGAGACGATAAATACTTTGGTATCCACAAGATCTAGATTTTCCTTAACTCTCTTTTGATTTGAAATCCACAAATCATCCCTTGATCAATCTTATCTAGAATATCATCAAAATCACCCTTATCATGCTTTGACCACTTATCATCCAAGACCATCTTTGATCATACCAAATCATCCTTTATCCACCAGCCAATTTCATTTGGTCCAAACCTTTTTGAAAATAAAAAAAAGAAACAAAAATAGAGTTTTAACATCCAACATCCTTTATATAACTTATCCATTCCAAAATAAATTTTGGTTCATTTCTTTGTATGCCCTTGAGTACAAGGTTACAAGCCAAGAAAAAAAAAACATGGAACCCAATAGAGAATTTTGGATGCCTAGTGAGTTTGGAATGAGGGACACAAATGCTCAAATCATGGTTGATCTTCCCCATCCTTCTACTTCCCATAATCAAGAAAATCAAAATCAATATCAAGAAGCAATGGACTTTCCACAAGATCCTAATGCCATGGTACTATTAGACCAATTTTTAAAATATGATCCTAATAGATATCTAGAGTTCCTACTTCAAAACCCCAAGTATCAAGTAATCGTTACACTAACACATCACAACCTTCCTCATCCAACAATACATCCAACACCACAACAGAACCAACCTCAACATCAACTATTGTAACATCAGCATCAACATCAACCACAACAATGTCTAATCCACAAATCACTCTCAACATCCCAAACAATCCAACTTACACTAGCACCCCCCAACTCGATCAAAATACCACAGCATTCATATCCCAATTTCTTTCCCAATCATCGAATACTACACTCAACAATCTAAGCAACATCACACAAACATCCACATTCACATCTCAAATCAATTCCCAATATGCCACATCAACACAACCCCCTACTTCACAACCACCAATATCCTCTTCCACCCAAAAATCCAATCACACATACTTTCAACAACTCCAACTACAACAACTGCCACCCAACTTCCTCCAACAACTCATCACCCAACAACAAGCTAATACACCCCAAGCACCCGCAACTGACATAACACAAGTAGTCCAACAATTGATGCAAAGGATGGATGAAATACAACAAGGGCATAAAACAAAAAAAATTCCTTTGTGGATATTTCTCCCTATCCTTTTGATCGCTCTATTAACATGCCACCTTTGCCCAAGAATTTTGAAATGCCAAAATTCAACAAATACAAAGGGAAAGGAGATCCTCCAGAACACCTCAGGGAATTTTACATTGCTTTCTTAGAAGTCTCCTATGAAGATACCTATCTCATGAGATTTTTTCTTCAAATATTAGGAGGTCAAGCTATAGAATGGTTCGCACACCTTATGCCTAGCATTAAAACATTCCATGAACTTGCAGAGAAATTTGTCAATCACATCTCCTATAACTTTGAATATGAAGTGTCTACGACAAATCATGGAACACAAAACAAAAAAATGGGGAAGCCTTCGCTGCCTTCTTGCAAAGATGGAGAAGCCTCACAAGTAAGCTCCCTTGGCCCATCCCTGAGAAGCATTTGGTTAATATGTTTGTAATAAATTTAAACCAAGAAATGGGCTTCCACCTCCAAATCCAATGTGCCTCAACCTTTGAAGAAGTTATTGACAAAGGCACCACTATCAAAAGAGCCCTCACTACAAAAGGAGCTAGCAAAATCTAAAAATAAAAGAATGACAACAAGAACAATAACCATAAGGTCAACAAAAACAACAATAACAACAACAATAACAATAATAACAAGCAATCCTATGAAAAACCCATTTTCTTGGTAAAAGAAAGAAAACTTTGAATAATGGTGTGACAGATATTGAAAACATCCTAAATATACAAGCTCCACCACCATCTAACCCATCTACAAGCAACAGAAATAATTTTAATGTCCCTAAAGGACAACCAAAGCAAAATAATGCACCTAGAAGAAAGTTTACACCTTTATGAGTACCCATTAATTTTTTTTTTCATAATTTGGTTAAATCTAGCTTAATCCAATTACCCACTATTCATCCCTACAATGATAATCAATTTAAACCCTCATGGTTCAACAAAAATGCCTATTATGAATACCATAGGGTAAAAGGCCACAAAACACCTGATTGCATGAGACTAAAGAACTATATACAAGATCTCATAGACCATGGTGATATTGCAATTGACGATCCTCTTAAAAGGTCACCTAATGAGAACTTACGTGCATACAAAGATCCACTTAGTAACCATGAAAAAGGGAAGGCCTCTAGCTCAAATCAATCCTATAACATTGTTCCTCCCCCTTCTTTTGATTCAGTCGTGGGTCGAATAGAAGAATGTGCCAATTGCATAGCCGCTATCACCATAAAAGCCAAGACTCTTAATTGTGCTATCACCACTCACCATGGTCACATCACCATTTAAAGAGCCTCATCCACAGCCTCACCCACAACCACTACATCCTCAAACAAATACAACATCCTTGATCACCTTGGAAAAACTCCAGCCCAAATTTCTATTTTGGAGTTACTCTGCATTTCACCCGTCCACAAAGAAGTCCTTGATAAATCTTTACAAGAGACTCCTATCCCTAATGATATTAATTTAAATCAATTTCAAGCTATGGTGGGACATCCTTCCTCACCACTTCACCTCACCTTTTCTAAAAAAGATTTATTCACATCCCACCTATCCCATAATGACACCTTACACATTGCAGCTTGCATCCATAGGCATTCCATTAAATGAGTCTTGATAGATGGTGGGTTAGGCCTAAATATGTGCACTCTAAAATTAATAAAAACACATGGGATACTTTGATGAGGCTGTAGACTCACATAAAAGCATCACAATCAAAGGTTATGATGACATAGAGCGCCAACCAGAATGAACAATCAAGCTACATGTAGAAACCTGAAAAATGACTTGACCTTGCAAGCCGCATTCTCGTATCATCACACTTCTAACCATCTCTTCCACCAATTAATTAAATAAAATAAAATTATTTAATTAGTTTATCCCTAGCCATTCATCACCAATTCATCTCTAGTAATGAATTAATTCATTTAATATATTACTAAACCTTACAACATCATTCACAATTAGTTAAATAAAAAGATTAATATTTAATTAAAGTTATTTTCCCTCATCCCCTAAACACAATTAATTAAATAAAACATGTTTATTTAAATAATCTCCCCTAGCCTATGACCTAAACCTAGCCTAATTGAATAAATATCAATTATATAATTAACTAATGTAACCTACCTAGCCCCTAGACCCAGGAATTAGTTAAATGAATACTTATTTAATTAATTTTAATCACTAACTAACCCACTCACTAATTTTCTACAGCCACATTAATTAAGTTAAACACTTAATTAAGTGGGTCAAACCTTGCTTAATACCTATCTCCACACCCTTTGAATAAAAAGTAATTTTTTATTCAAAGGGGTCAGATGACCCTTCCACCTCACCTTTCCTCTTTCATGTTAGAGCTCTTTTTAATGCAAAGAGCTCACACATGTGTTTTCCAAATGCACATATGTCACATGTCTTCACACTCACCCATAAACCATAACTTTTTATTCCACCTCCTCACAAGGAAATTAAATTTTTATTTCCTCGCAAGTCTTAATCAAACCCTTCCCAAGGTGAATTAAAAATTCGTAAATAATCTCATCCATCTATTTTTGTTGATGGAATCTTAGACTTCCATTTTATCTCTTCATCCCCACCCTTGGATTTGAACTTTCAATCTTAACCATTGATCTCAAATCCCCTCCAAAATGCCTATAAATACAAGGCTCTCTCAAGCATTTTTACAACACTTCTTATCCTAATGTTATGCTATCCAAATCTCTTCTCAATCTCATCTCTTCTCATCTCATCTTATCATTATCATGCAAAAATCAAGCTATCCACTTAGCTGAAAGCCTCATCCAATCTATATTGTGTTGGTCTATCATGAGTAATCCACATACATACTATCCACTTGGGTATAGCTAGGAGAGCTTAGGTGCACTTTTCCTCAACCTTATCAAGGAGTGAAGGAGATTTCAAGGCTCTTGGAAGATATAATGCTTATGTTTTACTTTCATTTCATGTTTTTGTGTCCTTTGCAATCTATTTTATCTTCATTTTGCATGCCCGGTGGGACCGCTAGTCCTGAACTAATCTCTTTTGTGAGTTTTTTTGTAATATTTTATCATGCAGGTCACTTTAGCGTAGTTAGTCTTTGTAGTTTTGCATTCTAATCTAGGTTTAGCACCTTCCGCATATGTTTCAGTGCCATTAGTATCTATCTCAACACCGTCAATCCTTGTCTCAGCACCATCAGTCCTTGCCTTAGCACCTTCGTGCATGGTAGTAGCAAAACTTCTTGTCCCCAAAATCATTTCTAACCTCTAATTTTTCACTGACTGGTTGCTTGTAGGGTTTAGTATCTAGTTTTTATAGAGTCCATAGGCCTTAAAGTTTTGAGATATCACCTAATATATTTCATCTTGGAAAGAACACTTAGATCTAACCTAAGCTTGCATATCTTTCATCATTTGCACTATTTTTGGGTTGAAAACTACTGCCTAACCCTCTTGAACTGACCTTGCATCCTATTTAACATTTTTGTGATCATTTGATGGAGGAACAAAACTAGTTTGTGCAGGTTCTTCACTTTTTTTTGGTTCAACACCTTCAGCACCCAGAACAGTGCCATCAACCTCTGTGATAGATAGCCCGCAAATTTAATACATCTTTGTTCACTATTTTACTGCCTTACGCTTCTATTTTAGTGCCTTAGGCTTTAGGTTTTGCACCTTAGGGATATGTTTTAGCACAAAACATCTTTTTTTAGCATCTTAGGTTTCTTCTTTAGCACCTTATGCTTCTGTTTCAACACATCTGGTATCTATTTTAGTGCTTTCTTGATATCTATTAGCACATTTATTCTTTGTTTCAACACCTTCTATCTGACACATTTTGTAGGGTTTTGCAGGGGTCTAACTCATTCTTGCAGGTATCAGAAATGTTTATCCAAGTATCATTATCCAAACTACTAACATCTTTTGTGTAGATTCATAGCCAAAGCATCATCTTTATCACTATCTTTTAGTTGCACTAAGGTTAAAGTAGGGGTGAATTTATCTTGCTTGTCATGCTTGTGTTTTTTTGTGGACATATGTTGTGCCCTCACACCTTAGGGTAATATTGGGGATCAAAATTCTACTTGCAAACTTCTTTATCTATTTGTATCCTGAAAGGGTTACTTTTCCACATATGCTCTCCCATTGCACTTTGTGTGATCTTGGGTGATCAAATGTTGGAAGTAGTTTCTTCGTAGGAGGCGTACTTGGGGATTTCATCACCCCAACAGATGACCTCAACCATGTGTACCAGTGGGGTATATCAAAGGGGGGAAAAGGAAACTTGTACCCTAATCTAGTCATGTTGTCATTGGGACAACCTTGGGGCCCTAGGTGATTTCAAACACAAGGTGAAGTAGTGCTTGCTTAATCACTTGTACAACATCCCTTTGACAAGCCAGTGTTCATAGTTTGTGCCTCACATACCTTGTGTATATCAAGGACTCCCTAGAAGCTTGTTCTGGCCTAGCTTAAGACTAATGCTTGTTTTCTAGTGTGGTGCAAGGGACATGGACCGCCCCCTAAAGTTACTCACCATCGTACCTCCTTGAAGGTGAGATATAATTTCTTTGGGTAAGGCGTAAAAGCCTCTAAGGAAAGCAGTATTGGGTGCAACGCCCTTATCCCTAGCTATCTACTTAGGGTAAAGTGTTCTAAGTTAGGTAAGAACATGTATAGGTATTCTATCATGTGGGCTCACATTATGAAAAACACTCCTACTTGAATAATTCTAAAATGTTCATGTGAATGGTGTGTCTTCTTGTCAAAACTTGTGAAATTGAAAAGCCAATTTTATCCTTTTGAAGTCAACCCATTGTTTTATTGATTGTTTAATCTCTTACCAAAGAGTTTTTGGAGCCTAAAAGATCAAATTTCTACTCAAAATCAAACAACCTTGGCCCTTTGAATAGACAAGTAGCACTTGGATTCTCTGTTTAGCACTATAGGACTCTCTGCTAGCACCTTTTGCTTTTCTATCAGTGCCAAAGTATTTTCTATCAACACCTTTAGCTTATCCTTTAGCACATATTGTTCCTCTATTAGCTACTTTGGCTCACCTTTTAGCACCTTTGGTTCCTATTTTCAACAATCATCCACTTCATCCAAAGTAATCCATCTTCATCATCCAATCCTAATCCACTTCATCCCTAATCCTAAACCAACTCATCTCTCTAATCATATTTGATCATCCCAATCCATCCTAATCTAAATTCATAGCAATCTTACATCATACCTTCTATGCACTTCATCATCCGAATCATCTATCTTATCTATCTTATCTCCTAATTCTCTTACACATCATCCATAGTCATCCTAATCATCCATCCTTATCCATATCATCAAACAATCATCTTATCACTTTCATCCATATCATCCAACCCAATTCTAATCATATCCACATTATCCTTAATCAACCACATCATCATTCTAACCATTTATCCATATCATCATCCAATCATCTTATCACTTTCATCCTTATCTCATCCATCATATCCTATTCATCCCAATCATCATAGTCATCCATTCTACCTATTTATCATCCTTAATCCAATCCATCATTATCATATTGATCCAATTTCCTTATCCACTTGGTCACAAATCATCCAATCCTAATCTAATACATTTATCCCTCATCCAACATCAATCACCTACCATCCATTATCCATTCCAATCAAAAATTCCATCCCGTGATCCTTAATCAACAAATTATCATTTGAAAATTAAAAATTGGTTAAGGACTTAGTCTCCTTCATACCCCATCAATCTTTCATCCAAAATCCCAATCAAAATCCCTCATCTTTAAAGGATCCTTGCCTTAATCCAAAATCATCCATTTCCAACCCATCCAATCAAAAATCGAGACCCTAGTTGATCATTATCAACCTTTATCTAGACTTACTTAAGAATGTTAGTCTCTCCTAAGTAAGTCATCCAGTCAAATCTCATCAATTCCTACTTAAGAACATAAGGCTATCTTAAGTAGAAATCAAGTCAATCCAATCAACTCTCTTGCTTAAGCTTGTTAGTCTACCTTAAGTATAGAGAATCATCCATCCTTCAAAGTAAATCAAATCATTCTAAGGTCTTGAAATTTGATTCCCAACCTACATCACAATCATCCATTATCCTACATCATCACTTATCTGTCTAAGACCATGCATCCTTATGAAGCAATGTTGTTGCAAAGATTGTTGTAAGTATGGGCCTAACCAGTGTTGTCATTAACATACTCTTGTTGCATTAATGATAAGGATTGGATAAGATGTGTGTTGAGGATATTGAGAGAATTGGTCCTAATCAGGAACAGAGAAGAACAGTGAAGACATTGAGGTAAAGATCCTAGCTAAGATGAAGATCAGAGGATGCACTTCTAAGGGTTTGTAGATATATGTCTTAAGATGATCTAGTAAAGATTTTAGAGGTCCGCATGAAGATCTGAAGAAGTTATGGCCACTTAAGTAAAATCAGTTTTGGAAGATGTTTAGAGGTGACAGAGTGATACAGATAGGTCCGGTGAGATCCGGAAATGTAATATCCCGTTCTGCGGATTTGGTGTAATGTTTAGGAAGTAAATGTGAAGTGTCAACTTAATTGGTTTGTGGTCTAGAGGTCCGCAAGCATCTATACGAATATGATAGTGATGATAGACTATGTTCTTGAGGTTCCGGATGAAGGAGAGAATGATTTTAGTAAGCAGAAGTAGTGTGGATGTTCTTGGTGATTTAGGCAAGCTTGTGGAGGTCTTTGGATTGTGTCCAGTTTGTGTTGGTGGTCCGCATTGAAGATTGAGATCGTAATTAAATAATTACTTCTGAATGATGATGTTCTTCTTAAGTCTGGCTGACCAAATGAGTTACACATCCTGCGGATGATCTTGGAGATGTTTTGTGAAGAACAGCATGTTCCTAAAGGAATATTGGAGTCTCAGATCTGTGTGGCCGATAGTGTATTGATCTGCATGAAGTCTTTTTGTAATTAGTCATGTTGCATTTATACATTTGCTCTGTAATGTATGCTGACTTGGATGATAATTCCTAAGTCAATGTCTTGTATAAACAAAGAGTTGTAAATTCATTTCCTATGTGTCTTGTGGAGATGAAAGTGTGGTAGAGAGGAGTAGAGTAGAAGCATTGAGCTTAAATGGAACTGACTCAAGCATGGTGAATATGTTATTCTTGAGTTCAAGTATGTGATACTTATTATTCTATAGACAGTGTGTCTCTTGTAGGCAGTGGGCCTCTTGTGAGCAGTGTGCTCGGGCAGTGAGCCCTAATTGGCATGTGCCATTTTGTTCTTTCGATTCTTCTAATAGAGAATACAATCTTGGGTTAGTCACCCTATGGTTTTTCCCTTAACCGGGTTTTCCACGTCAAAATCTTGGTGTCATATGTGTTAATATGTTTATGCCCTTGAATTGTTACTTTATGTTTCTATGATTGATTTATTATTATGCTGCTGAATTAAGAAAATGATTTAAGTGATTAAATTGTAAGAAAGTTTTTTACAACTGATTCACCCCCCTCTTAGTTGTCTTCCCTAAATCTAACAATTGGTATCAGAGCTAAGTTCCTCTAAAAGAGCTTAACTGCTTGAGGAGATCCAAGATGTCATCCTATAAGAAGGATAGTCTGAGGTTTGATGGAACCAATTTTACTCTTTGGAAAAGTTGCATGCAATGTCACTTGCAATGTATGGGAATGCAGTATTGGACCATGGCTTCAAAGAAGTATACTCCTCCACAGAATGGTTCGAGAACCATACATGAAATCACAGATGCTGAAAACAATCTATGGACTAAAGAAGCTCTTGTAAGTGCCTTGTCTGATTCAGAACTGACAAATGTTGTTGACCTAAAAACTACTTTTGAGATTTGGGAAAAACTAGAACTTCTGCATCAAGGAAACAAGTATGTTAAATGTGCCAAGCTACAGAGTCTAAAAGGAAAATTTGAAAATATGAAGATGAGAGAAGATGAAAATATCACTACTTTTATGCCAAGAGTAAATGAGCTTGTTTGTGGCATTAGATGTGCCGATGGAGTTTTGGATGAAGATGAGATCAATGGCAAAGTTCTTAGATCCCTTCCTAATTCTTACAAGTACAAGGTTGCTGCCATTGAAGAATTTAGATCCTATTCAAGTATCACAAGAGATCAATTGGTTGGCAAATTGGCTGCATTTGAATTGACCAAATTTCAAGATGCCTCCCCCAAGACTGAATCTGCATTCAAAGCTAGTTCCTCTATAAAAGGAAAACAAAGGTTTGATCTAGGAGAGAACTCTTCAAGGAAACTATCATGATATGAAAAAGCAAGAAAAGACTTGGAAGAAGATGAAGCAGAAGCTGCTCAACTTGAAGCCCTTATTGCAAAAAGATTGCCAAGAGGATCTGGTAAGCATGAAGGGAAATTGTCTTTTAAATGTTTTAACTGTAATAAGATTGGTCATTTTGCCTCAAGGTGTCTGAAAAAATTTTCAAGGCCAAATCCTAACAGATCAAGGTTCTAGAAGAAGTGTTACTATGTACATGAAGATGATGATGAAGGAGTAACAAATGATGAATTAGAAACATGAAACAAATCTGGAAGTGACTAGGTGTTTATTTCCATCAAAGAAGAAGATCCAATGCCCTCTGAATCTGTCAATCATAAAATTGTAGAAAGAGCTCTGGCTGCCCAATTTGAATAAAAGGATGGTTGGGTCATTGATAGTGGATGCTCCCACCATATGACAGGTGACAAAAATAAGTTCATAGATTTGGAGAGGTATGAAGGAGGTGTGGTAAAAGTTGGTGATAATTTTGCTAGTAGAATCAGAAGTAGAGGAACTATTTCTTTTGAAGGAAAGAATAAAACTAGTAATGTACTGTATGTTGAAGGCCTAAAGCACAATCTTGTCAGTGTTGGACAGTTGGTGGACAAAGGCTATGATCTGTAATTCAAAAATGGAAAATGCAAGATCTTTGAAAGTTTTGGAACAGAGATTGCATCCAGTACTCAAACTAAAGGTAATATCTTCCACTTGGTTGGTACTAGTAAAAGTTGTTTATTTGTTCAAATTGATCAGAGTTGGTTGTGGCCTAGAAGAATGTGTCATGTGAATTTTGATATTATCATCAAGATAAGAAACATTTAGGCTGTAAGAGCTCTTCCAAGACTTGTGAAACCTACTAATAGCTTGTATAAAGAATGTCAGGTGGGTCAGCAGAGCAGAGTCACATTCAAAAGTAAGGAATAGTATTCTATCAGATTATTGGACTTAGTTCATACTGATTTATGTGGTTCGGCAAGAATCAAAAGTGTGCAAGGTGATAGATAGTTCATGCTATTAATTGATGACTACTCCTAGATGATGTGGGTAACTTTTCTGAAAGAGAAATTAGAAGCTCTTGGTAAATTCAAAATATTCAAGGCTATGGTAGAGAATGAAACTAGATTGAAATTAAAATGTCTGAGGTCTAATACTGGTGGAGAATTCACATCTGGTGAGTTCATAGAATTCTGTGAGAAACATGGAATAAAAAGACTATTGTCTACTCCTAGGAATCCATAGTAGAATGGAGTAGTGGATAGAAAGAACTGGACCATCCAGGAAGCATCTAGAACCATGATGATGGAAGCAAATGTTCCTCAGATCTATTGGAGAGAAGCTATAAGCACTGCAATCTTTACTCTCAATCGAGTACAAATCAAAAGCAATACTGGTAAGACTCCCTATGAACTTTGGTTTGGCATCACTCCCACTATGAGGTATTTCAGAGTCTTTGGTAGCAAATGTTACATTAAAAGAGATGAAGATCTAGGAAAGTTTGATGCTAGAAGTGATGAAGGAATATTCTTGGGTTCTTCTACGTGAAGAAAAGCATACCAGTGTTATAACAAGAGATTAATGAAGATTGTGGAAAGTACAAAAGTGAAGGTTGATGAAGGTATTGAAAAACCCTCAAGGTTTTATGAATATGATGAAGATGATCAAAATGATGTTTTTGTTCAAGAAATCCAAGTTCCCTCTAAAATTCAGATTCAAATTGATCTGGTAAATCAGGAAGAAGAGTTAAGTTTGAATGAACCTCTTCAAGAATCAGAAATGCAAGAAACTCCCAAAGTTCCTAGGTATGTAAGACTGAATCACTTTGAAGATCAGATCATAGGTGATAAAAGCAAAGATGTACAAACAAGAAGAAGGATTGCTCAAGATTCAGAAGAGTATTGTCTGATTTCAAAGATTGAACCTAAGACAGTGAACAATGCTTGTAATGATGAAAATTGGACTAAAGAAATGGAGGAAGAGCTGATGCAAATTAAGAAAAATCACACTTGCGATCTTGTTCCCAGACATAAAAACAAGAATGTGATTTGAACCAAATGGGTCTTCTAGAATAAACTGAATGAAGATGGTGAAGTAGTTAGAAATAAAGCCAGATTGGTCTGCAAGGGTTACTCCCAAGTAGAAGGAGTTGATTTTGAAGAAACTTTTGCTCTGGTGGAAAGAATTGAAGTAGTCAGATTATTTCTTGCTCTTGTTGCCTTCAAGGATTTCAAAGTATATCAGATGGATGTCAAATCTGCCTTCCTCAATGCTGACTTGGAAGAAGAAGTATACATTGAGCAACTAGATGGATTTCAATTGTCTAAACATGGTGATATGGTCTACAAGTTAAAGAAAGCATTGTATGGACTGAAGCAAGCCCCAAAAGCTTGGTATGAAAGATTGGATAAGCATCTTTTGAAGATTGGTTTCGACAAAGGTACTGCTAACAGTAATTTGTAATTCAAAATTGATCATGAAAATATCTTGATAGTTGAAGTGTTTGTTGATGATATCATTTTTGGAGGAAGTGATAATATGTGCAAGACTTTTGCAAATCAAATAAAAAGTGAATTTGAGATGTCCATGTTTGGGGAAATGAATTTCTTCTTGGGTCTGCAAATCACTCAAACAAAGAAAGGAATCTTCATTTCTCAGACCAAATATGTGAAAAAATTGTTGAAGAAATTTGTGATGGAAGACTCAAAACCAATGAGTACTCCCATGGCAACCAGATGTAAATTAAGTAAAGATGATGACTCTCCTAAGGCTGATCAAAGAAAGTATAGGTCAATGATTGGAGGACTATTGTATCTCACTCAAACTAGATCTGATATTATGAATGTTGTTGGTCTTGTTGCTAGGTTCCAAGCTTATCCTAAAGAATCTCATGTCATGGCAATCAAGAGGATTTTTGGATATCTAAAGGGGATAGTTGAGTATGGTTTGTGGTATCCTAAAGATCATAATTTCTCTCTTCATGCATATACAAATGCGGATTGGGTAGGAGATATGGATGATCGGAAGAGTACCAGTGGTGGAGAATTTTTTTTAGGGAAGAGATTGGCTTTTTGGCTAAGCAAGAAATAAGAGGCAATATTTCTGTCCACAACTGAAGTAGAATATATTATAGCAGCAGGTAGTTGCACTCACATTTTGTGGATGAAGTAAATGCTAAGAGACATCAGAGTGGAGTATGAGTAACCTATCACAATCTTCTATGATAATTCAAGTGTAATAAATATATCTAAGAATCCAGTGTTGCACTCAAAGACTAAACATATATCCATCAAGTTTCACTTTTTGAGAGAGCAAGTGAACAAGACTGAAGTTAGATTGGAGTTTGTGCCTTCCAAAGATCAGATTGCAGATATCTTTACTAAACCTCTACCTAAGGACACTTTTGAGTATCTCAGGGAGAAGTTAGAGGTTATTACCCCTCTATTTCTGAATTAAGGTGCACTAATGTGCATCAGTCTGATGGATCTCACAGTCATATCTTGTGATCCAGATTGATGTTTGGGAAGCTACCACTTAGGGGGAGAAGCTGGTATGATTCTAAAGTTATGCAAGTATGTGCCCTTTGCCATTGATGTCAAAGGGGGAGAGAAGACATGTGAAAAACAAATGATTTCTAATCAAAGGGGGAGAAGGAAAGAAAGAGAAGACATGTGAATGGTTGTTATTGATAGGGGGAGTTGTGATAGTGAGGAGAAGTTCTTGTTTTGATGGTTAAAATAGTTTTTCACATCATATGTTGCCATCAATGACAAAGGGGGCAATTGTTGCAAAGATTGTTGCAAGTATGGGCCTAACCGATGTTGTTATTGATGTCAACATACTCCTATTGTATTAATGATAA
Source organism: Cunninghamia lanceolata (assembly GCA_027924645.1). Taxonomy (NCBI): domain Eukaryota; kingdom Viridiplantae; phylum Streptophyta; class Pinopsida; order Cupressales; family Cupressaceae; genus Cunninghamia; species Cunninghamia lanceolata. The sequence continues at coordinate 7,298,521 of BSBN01001807.1, forward strand.
GGATTGTATGAGCTGTGTGTTGAGGATATTGAGAAAAATTAGTCCTAATCAGGAACATAGAAGAATAGTGAAGATAGTGGGGTAAAGATCCTGGCTAAGATGAAGATTAGAGGATGAGCTTCAAAGGGTTTGTAGATATATGTCTTAAGATGATCTAGTAAAGATTTCAGAGGTACGCATGAAGATCTGAAGAAGTTATGGTCACTTAAGTAAAACTAGTTCTAGAAGATGTTTAGAGGTGACAGAGTGATATAGATAGGTCCGGTGAGATATAGAAATGCAATATCTTGTTTTGCAGATTTGGTGTAATGTTTAGGAAGTAAATGTGAAGTGTCAACTTAATTGGTTTGTGGTCTAGAGGTCTGCAAGCATCTATTCCAATATGATAGTGATGACAGACTATGTTCTTGAGGTTCTGGATGAAGAAGAGAATGATTTTATTAAGCAGAAGTAGTGTGGATGTTCTTGGTGATTCAGGTAAGTTTGTGGAGGTCTTTGGATTGTGTCCAATTCGTGTTGGTGGTCCGCATTGAAGATTGAGCTCGTAATTGAAGAATTAATTCCAGATGATGATGTTCTTCATAAGTCTGTCTGCTGGATGAGTTACACATCCTGCGAATGATCTTGGAGATGTTCTATGAAGAACGGCATGTTCCTAAAGGAATATTGGAGTCTCAGATCTGTGTAGCCGACAATGTGTTGATCCATGTGAAGTCTTTTTTTAATTAGTCATGTTGTATTTATATATTTACTCTGTAATGTATTCTGACTTGGATGATAATTCCTAAGTCAATGTCTTGTATAAATAAAGAGTTGTAAAGTCATTTCATATGTGTCTTATGGAGATGAGAGTGTGGTAAAGAGGAGTAGAGCAAAAAGCAGAATAGAAGTATTGAGCTTAAATGGAACTAACTCAAGCATGGTGAAGATGCTATTCTTTAGTTCAAGTATGTGGTACTTATTATTCTATAGACAGTGTGTCTCTTGTAGGCAATGGGCCTCTTGTGAGCAGTGTGCTTGGGCAATGAGCCCTAATTGGCATGTGCCATTTTGTTCTTTCTATTCTTCTAACAGAGAATACAATCTTGGGTTAGTGACCCCATAGTTTTTCCCTTAACCGGGTTTTCCACGTCAAAATCCTGGTGTCATATGTGTTAATATGTTTCTTGCCTTGAATTGTTACTTTATGTTTCTATGATTGATTTATTATTATACTACTGAATTAAGAAAACGATTTAAGTGATTAAATTGCAAGAAAGTTTTTGACAACTAATTCACCCCCCCTCTCAGTTGTCTACCCTAAATCTAACAAATACGACAATTACAAAGACTCAAACATACCTATGAGGGTTTTTATCACTAAGGAAAAATGTAGAATTGTCATTTAAGTAGAAATCAAGTCAATCCAATCAACTCTCTTGCTTATTCTCATTAGTCTACCTTAAGTATAGAGAATCATCCATCCTTCAAAGAAAATCAAATCATTCTAAAGTCTTGAAAGTTAATTCCTAACCTACATCACAATCATCCATTATCTGACATCATGACTTATCCATCCAATGACAATAATCCTTATCAAGAAATATAGCAATTACAAAGATTTAAACATAACTATGAGGGTTTTGAACCTATCACTAAGGAAAAATGCAAAAATGTCATTAGTGATATCCCCTTAGCACATTTCATCATTGGAGATTCCCAAGATCCTATCACATACACATCACCATCCTATATGTCATCCCCATCAACTTCATATCAAACTTCATCCCCTTATGTGACCCCATCAACCTCATATCAACCTTCATCTCCTTATATGACAATGCATTCATACCCATCCAACAAATCAATACCTCTAAGCTACTGATCCCCCAATCATTGCTATGATACCTTTGATCAAGGGAACACCAACCTAGCACATGATCATACCAAACAACTTAGGGCCAAATTGAATGCTTACATGCACAACCATTTCCCTATGTGAATCCCCCACCTTCTATTCCCAATCCTCCATTCCCTCCATCACAATACTCCTCCAATCCTATCAACCTTAATCCCTCACCCTATGTATCTAACAATCCATCAATCTCTATATTCCCATCACAATATCCCACCAATCCTATTAACCTTAATCCATTAGCCCATATATCTCCCAATCCATCAATCCCTCTCATCCATCTACCATCTAATCCACCATCTTATCCACCATCAAACATTCCAAATCCTAATCCATCAACCAAAGACTCCTTGAAGAATCTTCTCCAAAGAATATTATTTAAAAACAAAAGAAAAATCAAAGCTATGGAATCCTCCAAATCCCCTACTTCTCCAACACCACCATGTAATCCAATGCCTATCCTTGAGCCTACCTAAGAACCATCACTGTGTAAACTCATCACCCACCTACCCAACCCCAATCCTAATCCTACAACATCTTCCATCATTATCCATCCATTATATTATCTACATCATGCCTCACCTAATCCATCAACCCCTAAACTCATGAAAAATATGATCCAATAGCTATGGCAAGGAATCAAACACCATCATGCATTGAAAAGGCTCCTACCATAAGTGCAAGTCAAGAACCATCATTTGGCTATGTTGAAGAGCCCATCCAAGAACCTGTCACATCCATCCAAGTCACTTCCACTTCCATGCAAACACATGAGCTATGTCAAGAGTCAAATCCAAAGCATGTGGAAACGTCAACCTCCTATCCTAATCAAGATCTAAGCATTTCATCTAATCTCATCCCTAATCTATTCCCATCTACTAATCAACTTATCTGCAGCAACCCTATTACATCTACCAAAACACCCCTCATTGATCCCACACCATCTTCTATCACCTCTTTATTATTCCTCATTGATCCTCTATGGCCACCTACCAAGCCCATTCCAAATCTATCCTCTAATCCACTTACACAAAGCACCTTCATCTGTGGTGGCTCTTTGGTAGGAGGTGAACGACTTTCATCTACCACCTATCTTTCCCCCACAAATAATGGACTCATTTCTTGTTTCCAAAGCACCAAACATCCCATTGTATGTCGCATACTTCAAAACATGAACTATTAATGTATCTTAGAGCCCATCCACACCAAATTCCATAAAGGATCGCATGGCCTTTGCTATAACTCCCAAGGAAAATAATCCACCCACACACCTCATAAAGTCAATCTTTATAATCTCAAACCCAGTGCACCTCATCACACCTCCAAATCATATGTCACCATCCATCCTCCATCATCCTATCATTCGTAAAAGCATGTGACCATACTTCTCCCTCCATCAACTTTACCTCCACTCCTTCCAACTCCTCATATCCCTATCTTCAAATCCACTTTACCTCCACTACTCCCAAACCCTAATATCCCATCCTCTAATCCCCTCACCCCTTCATCCACAAGTTCACTAATCCCCCCATCCACACATCTTGCTCCCTTAAACTGTTGAAAAGTGCAATACAACTGAGAGGGGGGGTGAATTAGTTGTAACCAATATTTCAAAACCATTAACATATCAACCAATTAATAGTGAATTTTTATCTTAACCATAAAAGCATGAAAACAAGAACTTAAACACTTTCATGCATTCAGCATAGGAGACACCAATTTTTATGTGGAAAACCCCATAGGGGAAAAACCATGGTGACTATTAGCTCACAATATAATATGTTATAACAATACCAAAAATTAGAGGCTCACTGCCTTAGGGCTCACTACCCAAAATGCTCACTGCAAGAACAGGCTCACTGTCTATGGGTGGCTCATAGGCTCATACCCAAAATTGGTGAACTAAGATAGTAGCATCTACATTATGCCAAGGTTCAGTTCCATTGAAGTACAATAAGTATCCTCTTCTCTGCTCTTCTTTTATAATTCACAATTATCTTTTCATTTTTGCATCCATACATCAATTCATGTTTTTATAAAATTTATCAACCTTGGAATTTACATCAAGGTCAGCATTACAATCGTCAACCATTGGAACAATCTCCAAGGTCGGAAAACATACATACATACATACATTAAAGATAGGTCTATACCTAAATCAATTAGGGGAGAAGAGAAATGAATGTGAAACAGACCAAGCCTTAGCTGGGACTCAAATGCAATCTTTCACGTACCAACATGCTTCCACAATCTTCAAATCATAACCGCAAGTAGTGAGAACACCCAAGTCGGCCAAGACTAGAGTTAACACTAAAAATTTTAGGAACACACTTCATGCATGATCTAGATTATACTTTACGGATCAATCAAAAGGTAGGAACATGATCTAGAGACTCTCACAAGCACGTTACAATCACCAATAACATCTGCACAACCTCTACACACTTTATCCATAAGGTTCTTCAAACCGGAGCACTTGAACATTACTATCGGCCACTGTCATAAAGGAAAGATTACTTTTGGAGCACCAAATCATGAACCATTTAAACTAAAGGCAGATAACGTCATCACAAACTTAATTCTAGGACCACAGACTATGAAACTTAAATGCAGAGCCATGCAGAGAATAATATATTCTCCTTGTCACCATTAAATACACCAAAAGAAATTTATACTCTAGTGAATAGAATTCACTCAAATCTTCACACTGGAGGCTCAAACGTGAAACATAGCATCTATAGGCATCCATTAACATTAGTTACAATACATAGGAAAAGGTATTCAATCTATAGGATATGCAGAGAAAAACACTACACTGCTCTAGTGGATAGAGCAATTTTATGTTTTGTACTACTTCTTCAAATACTTGTTTAGACTTATTCAAATGACATTCTTAGGTGTTAACATCAATGACAACCCTTACTACTCATACTTGTAACAATCTCCCCCTTCGTCACTGATGGAAACACATGATGTGAAAAATCATTAAGACATATAATCTTGCTTTGCTTCTTTGCTCCTCCTTACTTGATGTTTCTCTATCTACAACTTTCTTCCTTAGGTTTTTCACATGAACTTCTATCCCACTTTGACATCAATGGCAAAGGGTGCTAGACCTTTTCTTTCTGTTTACTGCACAACTCCCCCTTTCATAAACACTGCAACACTTACTGCTCTTTATCAAGAACTCATATCAGCAACTTCTACCTGCCCCCCTGAGAGGTATCCTTCAAAACATCAATCTAGATCAAAAGATGAAACTTTAGTCACCACTGGACTAGTGCATTCCTTATGCATCTTAGCTTAGAGCAAGAGAGGTAATAACCCCTAACTTCTCCCTGATATACTCAAAAGTATCCTTAGGCAGAGGCTTAGTGAAAATATCTACAATATGATTCTTTATAGACACATACTCCATATTTACTTTATTTTATGTTACCTATTCTCTCATAAAGTGATACCTTATTGGTATATGCTTTGTTCTTGAGTGCATCACTAGATTCTTTGAAATGTTTATGGCACTTCTATTGTCACAAAAGATTGAAATTGGTTCTTCATAAAAACTCTTATGTCCTTCAATGTTTGCTTCATCTAGAGCACTTGAGTGCAACAACATGCTATAGCAATATATTCTACTTCTGTAGTAGACAAATAAATTGATTCTTTCTTCTTGATCAGCCATGAAACCAATCTGTTACACAAAAGGAAAGCACCTCCACTTGTACTTTTTCTGTCATCAGTATCTCCAGCCCAATTTGCATCTGTATAAGCACTTAGAGTGAAATCAGTATCTTTGGGATACCACAATGCTTAGTTTGAAGTCCCTTTTAAATATCTCATGATCCTCTTGACTACCATCACATGTTTGGGATCTTCTTGAAATCCTGCCGTTGCATGCATTATATCTAGTCTGGTATGGGTTAGATAGAGTAGTCCTCCAATCATAGACTTGTATTTTTTCTAATCAGTCTTAGATGATTCATCATCCTTGCTCAACTTGGAACTAGTTACCATGGAAGTAGATACTGCTTTAGAATCCTCCATTCCAAACTTCTTCAACAATTCTTTCACATACATGGACTGAGAAATGAAAATTCCTTTTTCTGATTGACTAATTTGTAGTCCTAAGAAGAAATTCATTTCACCAAGCATAGACATCTCAAATTCCTTTTTCATTTCCTCTTTAAATTTCTTACACATACCTTCATTGCCTCCAAAGATAATATTATCAACAAAGACTACAACAATCAAATTTTGATTATTATTGATTTTGAAATAGAGATTACTATCTACATTACCTTTGTTGAACCCTAATTGCATCAAATACTTTTCCAACCTTGTATACCAAGCTCTAGGAGATTGCTTGAGTCCTTACAGGGCTTTATTCAATCTTCACACCATGTCACCTTTGTCTGATAACTGGAATCCTTCTGATTGTTTAATGTAAACTTCTTCTTCTAGTTCTCGATTCAAGAAGGCAGACTTCACATCCATCTGGTACACCTTGAAATCTTTGTGAGTAGAAAAAGCCAAAAACATTCTTATGGCTTCAATTCTTGCCATAGGACAAAATGTTTCTTCAAAATCTATGCCTTCAACCTAAGAATATCCTTTGCATACCAGTCTTGCTTTGTTTCTTACCACTTCACCACTTTCATTCATCTTGTTTCTGAAAACCCATTTTGTTCCAATCACATTTTTATTAGCAAGTCTAGGAACTATTTCCCAAGTTTGATTTTTCTCTATCTACATCATCTCTTCTTCCATGGCTTTTCCCCAAATTTCATCTTTACAGGCTTCACTTACAATTTTAGGTTTAATTTGTGAAAGCAAATAGTAGTTCACTTGTGCCTCTACAGCTCTTTTCCTTGTCAATACCCCTTTGCTTTTGTCACCAATGATTTGATCTTCAGAATGATTAATCCTTACATACCTGGGAGTCTTAGCAGCAGTTTCCTAAACCTTTTCTTCTTCACCATTTTCTTCTTCATCTTGACTATCCTTTTGTTCATGTTCCACCTTTTCTTTAATAATTGTGACAATAGGTTCATCTGATTCATAAACTCTCAGATATGATGTTATTTCTTTGTCTTCACCAACCTTCACTTTAGCACTTTCAATGACCTTCTTCAATCTCTTATTGTAGCACTGGTAGGCCTTACTCTTAGTAGAGTATCCAAGGAAAATGCCTTCATCACATATAGCATCAAACTTGTCTAATTCTTCATCTCTTCTGATATAACATTTGCTTCCAAAAACTTTGAAATATTTCACTATAGCAGCTCTTCCATACCATAATTCATAAGGATTTTTAGTACCATTACCTTTGACGTGGACTCTATTTTGAATGTAGACACCAATGTGTATAGCTTCTCTCCAATACACTTCCGGTAGGTTAGCCTCCATCATCATTGACATAGCAACCTCTTGAACTGTCTTGTTCTTTGTTTCAATAACTCTATTTTGCTCAGGAGTCCTAGGAGCAGACAATTGTCTCTTTATCCCACGCTCTTCATAGAAAATGTTAAATTTATTTGATGTAAACTCACCTCCTCTATTAGACCTTAAGCATTTGATCCTTAGTTCTAAATCATTCTTAAGCATTGCCTTAAAAGCATTGAACTTGTCTAGTGCTTCTAATTTCTCTTTAAGAAAAGTGACCCAAGTAATTCTGGAATAATCATCAATAAGCAACATAAAGTACCTAGCTTCTTGTAAACTCCTTGTTCTTGTAGGACCACATAGATTTGTATGCACTAGCTCAAGCAATCTAGCAGAAAATTGATCTTTACTCTTGAAACTTGTCTTTGTCTATTTTCCCAGTTGACATTCCTTGGAAATAGTATTGGCAGGCTTCACCAATTTAGGCAAATCTCTCACAATTTGTGCTGAGCTTCTCTTCACCAAGTTATCAAAATTGATATGACACATTGTTCTATGCCACAACCAACTCTCATCTGTCTAAGCCAACAAACAACAATTATCAGTTCCCCTCAAATGATAAATATTACCTCTAGTTTTCTTACCAGTTGTAATCACTATTCATGAGCTTTCAATGATCTTGCATGCATTGTCCTTGAATCTCACATCATACCGTTTATCACACATCTAACCAACACTTAAAAGATTATGCTTTAGACCTTTCACATAGAGAACATCATTTGTATTATGCTTGACATCAAAAGAAATAAACCATCTTCCACAAATCTTACCAGATGCATTATCTCCAAATCTAACCAATCCACCATCATACTTTTCCAAACTTACAAACTTACTTTTGTCAGCTATCATGTGATGTGAACATCCACTATCAATGATCCATGCATCCTTATCCTTCTCAACCTAAATAGACAGAGCACTTTCTTCCACTACTTTTTCTTCCTTCACATAGCTAGTAGGATTAGTAGACATAGGTTCTTCCTTAATAGCAATAAACAACCAATCATTTGCACTAGTACTATTATCATTAGACTCATCATCTATTATGCCATCATTATCAAGATCTCTTACATAATAGCATTTCTTGACAATTCTAGGTCTACTTTCAAATTTCTTCTTACCTCTTTCAATTATCTCTAGACATTTGGAAGTATAGTGACCAATCGTGCCACAAGAAAAGCATTTGAATGGTAATTTGCCTTTGTACTTATCAAAACCTCTTTGTATTTTGTTCGCAAAGTTGGCTTCAACCTCATCTAGGTCATCATCAGATTCCATAGCATATTTCTGAGCTCTTGAAGTCTTTTTTAAGGTGTTGGATTTGAAAGCAATCTCAATCTTTGGTAGAGCATCACTGAACTCCCTCATTTCAAAAGTTGTAAGCTTCCCAAGCAACTAATCCTTTGAAATATTTTTCATAGTCATAACCTCTTCAATTGTTGCCATTGATAGTTCCTCCAAGACCTTTGATTCCATTGACAATTTCATCAACCTTTTGCATGTAGATTGTTATGTTCTCATCATCACTCATTTTCAGGCCTTCATACTTTGCCTTTGGATTTTGAAATTTTGCACTCTTCATAGAATCATCTCCTTCATATAAAATTTTAAACTTTTCCCAGATCTCATGAGCAATTTCCAGATCCGTAACTTTCACCAACTCAGTGTTGGATAAAGCACTTAACAGAGCATCTCTAGCCTTTCCATTAAACTCATACTGTTTGACTTCATTTTCATCTACTGGTCCATTTTGAGGAATAATATACTTTTTCTCTACTATTTTCCAAACATTATAACCAAGTGAAATGATATAACTTTTTATTCCTACCTTCCATATAGTATAATCCATTCCATTGAACTATGGTGACTCCTTTCTATGCACCATTTCGGATCTACCTCATGATGTTAGACTCTTTACCATGGAACCCTCACTCTGATACCAATTGTTGAAAAGCACAATACAACTAAGAGGGGGAATAAATTAGTTGTAACCAATATTTCAAAACCACTAACACATCAACCAATTAACACTGAATTTGTATCTTAACCATAAAAGCATGAAAACAAAAACTTAAACACATTCACAGATTCAACATAGGAGACACCAATTTTTTATGTGGAAAAACCCGTAGGGGAAAACCCATGGTGAGTGTTAGCTCACAATATAATATGTTATAACAATACCAAAAATTAGAGGCTCACTACCTTAGGGATCACTGTCCAAAATGCTCATTGCAAGAAGAAGTTCACTGCCAATGGGCTGGCTCATTGCCTATGGGTGGCTCACTGCCAAAAGTGGTGAACTGAGATAGTAGCATCTACACTATGCCAAGGTTCAGTTCCATTGAAGCACAATATGTATCCTCTACTTTCCTCTACTTTTATACTTCACAATTAACTTTTCATTTTCTCATCCATACATCAATTCACAACTTCATTTCATGTTTTTATGCAATTCATCAACCTTGGAATTTACATCAAGGTTGGCATTACAATCATCAACCATTGGAACAATCTCTATGGTCAAAAAACATACATACATACATTAAGATAAGTTTGGACCTAAATCAATTAGGGGAGAAGAGAAATGAATGTGAATCATACCAAGCCTTAGCTAGGACTCAAATGTAATCTTCCATGCAACAACACTCTTCCACAATCTTCAAATCATAACCGCAAGTAGTGAGAACACCCAAGTCAGCCAAGACTGGACTTAACACTAAAACTTTGAGGAACACGCTTCATGCACGATTAGGATTATACTTTGCAGATGAATCAAAAGGTAAGAACATGATCTAGAGTCTCCCACAAGCACATTACAATCACCAAGAACATCCGCACTACCTCTACACACTTTATCCATAAGGTTCTTCAAACCGGAGCACTTGAACATTACTGTCATCCATTGTCATAAAGGAAAGATCACTTGCGGAGCACCAAATCATGAACCGTTTGAACTGAAGGCACATAACATCATGACAAACTTAATTCTAGGACTATAGACTGTGATACTTAAATGCAGAGCAATGCAGAGTAGAATACATTCTCCCTATCACCATTAAATACAAAAAAAAAATGTTTACTCTAATTAATAGAATTCACTCAAATCTTCACACTAGAGGCTCAAACTTAAAACATAGCAACTACAGACATCCCTTAACATTACTTCCAATCCATATGAAAAGGTATTCAATCTACAGGATATGTGAAGTGAAACACTGCAATGCTCTGGTAGATAAAGTAATTCTACATTTTGTACTAATTGCTCAAATACTTGTTTAGACTTATTCAAATGCTTTTCTTAGGTGTTGACATCAATGAAAACCCTTACTACTCATACTTGTAACATAAACCCCCTAAAATCCTTCATCATGACCATCAAAAGCACACACCATCAGAAAAAGAAGCTACCAAAGCGTGCATGGAGTTTAAAAGCAAAAAAAATTGGTGCCTCCTTACATAAAGCAAAAAATCCACAAAAGCCTAAAGATATTATACCGTCCAAAAAAATGAAAAATCCAAAAGGCTATCATGTAATGAAATAACTTGCACAATGGAAGAAGCTGATATGAAATAGTCTGCAAATACTTTATAATAACTGAGAATAGCAGGCCACTTCGAGGGGGCAACCTCCAAATATCTCCAATGAGAACACACTTCACAATACGATCATGAAATAAGACTCACATCCTCCTATATATACCTAATTATTCTTAGGATGAATAGACACACCCCTATATAACACCTAGTCTGACCTATCTAACTAAATAATAATATAATAATGATGACATGACTTAATTAGGAGTTAAGATAGCCACAAGCTGACTATTCATAACCCTATGTACACCAATATTAAGGGCGTAGCATGGCCCCCCTCTTCAAAGAAGCTTTATCCTCAATGCTAACCAAGTGTGGATTCTTTTGAATGAACTCCTCGTCCTCCCATGTGACCTCTTCAACTAGTAAATTCTTCCATTGGATGAGATACTTGGTGAGGGTTCTATTCCTCAGCTTCTTCGTGCATGTTTGAAGAATGCACTCTAGTTCCAAGATGATTCTTTCTTCATCAAGCTCTAGTAGTATTGTTTGAGTAGGAATATTATGCCCAATTACCTTATTTAAACAAGAAATATGAAAAACTAGATGTATCTTAGTTGTTAGTGGCAACTCTAGCTTCTAGGCAACACTACCAATCTTTTGCATGATTTGGTATGGCCCATAATATCTTGGAGACAACTTATTATTCTTTTTTTGTTGCTTCAATGAGATTTGTTTATAAGGCTGCAATCTCAAGAAGACCCAATCCCCAAATTCAAAATTGTATTCACTACAATGTTGGTCCACCTGTTGTTTCATTTGATTTTGTGATATAGGTAAATTCTCCTTGAGTCCTGAAAGTACCTGTTGTTGATGAAGCAAGTGGTCCTCTACTACTTGAACTCTTGGTGACACCTTTAATGATGATGTGATGGAAGGAGGATGATATCCATAAAGTGCCAAAATGGAGACATTTTTTATGAGCTATGAAAATAAGTGTTATACCACCATTCTGCAAGTGGTAGCCAATCTACCCATTGAGACTATTTCTATGAAGTGAAACAACATAGATATCCTTCCAAACACTTATTAACAAAATCAGTTTGCCCATATGATTAAGGATGGTATGAAGAACTATGAGCCAATTGAGTACCCAAACATGAGAATAAATCTTTCCAAAAGTGAGTAGTAAAGATAGGATCACGATCATTGACAATGACCTTAGGTGTACCATGTAGCTTTTGGATATTCTCCAAAAAAAAATTTGCCACTACACTTGCTGTAAAAGGATGTGATAATGCAATGAAATGTGCATATTTGGTGAGGCGATCAACTACTACCATGATGACATTATGACCTTTAGATTTTAGAATCCTTGTGATGAAGTCCATGGATACCTCTTCCCAATGCTGGCTAGGAATAGATAAGGGATACAAGAGACCTAGTGTCTTAATTGTCTCCCCCTTATTTCTTTGGCAAACCAAACATTCAGCCACAAATTTTTGAACATCACCTTTTAGTCCTTCCCAAAAAAAATCTTGCTTGACTCGATGATATGTCTTCAAAAATCCTGAATGGCCACCAACTAGGGACTCATGTAGCTCTATGAGAATCTTGTGTTTAATAGTAGAATTCTTGTAGAGATACAAGTGCTCTTTATACCAAAAAATATCCCTCTTCAAACAAAACTTATCTGAACTACTAGGATCACTTTTTAATTGTTGGATGAGATTACTTGTAGCAACATCATTTTTCCACTCTGCTTTGGCTTCTTCCACCAAATTTGCTTTTAATATTGAAAGGGTACACAATAAGGCTTCATCTTTCTCATCCTTCCTAGAAAGTGCATCGGCCACAATATTTTCCTCCCCTTTCTTATATACAATCTCAAAGTCATATCCCAACATCTTAGTGACCCATTTTTATTGCTTTTCAAAGGATAAGCTTTTTTCCAAAAAATATTTTAGACTCATTCCAATGAAAAGAATCCTTCTTCATTAGAGTGGTTAAGGGTGCTACTATACAACCATAATTCTTCACAAATCTTCTATAGAACCCTATCAATCCCAAGAAACCCCTTAGTTTCTTAATGTTTTTGGAATAGGCCATTCCATGATAGCCTTAATTTTGTTAGGGTCCACCTTTACTCCTTCATGTGAAACTATGTGTCCCAAATACTTCACCTCCTTAATTGTAATGCTTGATCTACATGCTACAAATGTTCTTCCCAAGTCTTGCTATAAATCAATATATCATCAAAGAACACTAATGCAAACTTTCTCAAGAACTTCTTTAAAATGGAATTCATCAAACTTTGGAATGTAGATGTTGCATTGGTAAGATTGAATGGTATCACCAAAAATTCACAATGACCCTCATGAGTTCGAAATGTCATCTTACAAATATCTTCCTCCTTAATCCAAATTTGCTGATAACCAGATCTAAGATCTAACTTGGTAAAATACATAGTTCCATTCATTTCATCTAGCAAATCATCAATGACTAGAATAGGAAACTTATCTTTAATGGTGTATGTGTTGAGCACTCTATAATATTGACACATGTGCCAAGTTTCATCCTTCTTGTGCACCATCACCATAGGTGAGGAGTAAGCACTTTGGCTCTGCCTGATAATTCTTGCCTCTAGCATCTCCTCAACAATTTTTTCTCACTTTTTTGTATGTGTGGGTACCTATAAGGCCTAATGTTTGGTGGTTGGCTCCATGGAACTAGTTTTATGGCATGATCATGATCCCCCTTGGAGGAAGTCCTTTAGACATATCTCCAAGAACCACTGAGTGATGATCAATTATTGCTTGTAAATCTGGATCAGTAGGAGCATTAGATTAAGAGACTTCTAATGAACATAGCTGGGCCACAAATCCATCCACTCCTATCTTAAGAAAATTTTGCATTTGATGAGATCTTACCATCTATCAAGATTTTGTCTTCAACCCCCTTAGATCCACTACCTTTCCTTCTAATTGAAATCTCATGAATAGTTCTTGGAAGTTCATCTCAATTGTTCCCAATGTAGTAAGCCACTGTACTCCCAAAACAATATCTGTTTCACCCATGGATATCACATATATTGGGGTATCAAGTTGATAATCTTCCATGTATAATTTAATGCTATGACACTTCCCCAAACAACTAACTATACCACCATCTGTAATCAAAACTTGAAACTCTGGGGCTGGATATATAAAACAATTTAGATGAGTTGCCAACTTTTTATTGATGAAATTATGAGTACTACTTGAATCGATCAACACTATTACTTTCTGCTTCTTTAAGAAACACACTACCTTGAGAGTTTGTGATGCACTAAAACCTAAGAGTGCATGACGAGAAATAATTGGTTGAGAATCATGTGATTCCTCACTTGACTCCCTATCCTCCTCTAATATGGGTTCCTCCTCTTCTTCCTCACTTGGACCTTCAATATAGAATAATTTCGTTTCACTACATTTATGTCCTTGACCGTATTTGCAATCACAATTGAAACACAACCCTTTTAATCTTTTTTCCTTAATTTGTTGTGGAGTCTAAAAGGAAGCTAGGTGTACGGAAATTGCTTCCTACACTAATCTAATGAGAGGAGGAGAGTGCAAATTCAATTTTATCCTTACTATTACAGCAATGTTAAACCACTAACATAGATATTGTAGCAAACACATAAACAAGAAAGTGAGATAGAAGAAGAGAGACACAAGATATACATGGGGAAAACCCTTATCAGGTGAAAAACCCCACACTCCAAAACCTACACAATGTATTATCAAAACTTAAATGGTTTACAATACACTTGCAATGCAAGATCTCAAGAGTCTTCGACACTTGTATCTAGAGACAAATCAGCAGCATAACAGCACCTGTCAAACCTATAATACATTTCCTCTCAAATGCACCTATTTATATAACAAATACAAGGCAAAAATGGCTCCATATTGAGATGGGCATCCAACATGCCCCCATGGTCCAAAACCCACGCCTATGGACACTTGTCCAACACTGTAGGATGTTTCTGACACTTGTCAAGTCACCCCATCCCAAGGAGGTTGCCTATTTCCAAAATGGACTATGACAAATGCTCTTATGACTCTTACAACCATCATAGAATCTGTCATAGTTGTCATAACTTACAGCTGTAAGAGAATCTATCATACACAAGCTATAAATAGCACATTCCCTTACAACATGTCATAGTCCACCTTGGGGCACCCAAAGATGTTTTTTTCAAAGATGCTTCATGACACATGTCCATACCTGTCATAGGATCTTCTATTTCTGACTCTTACATGTCATAACTTCGTCATAGGGATCTGTGATGACCATTTCGGTCAATATTCCCTTACACAACATCCAAGATGCTGACACATGGAAAAATATTTATACCACTAAGTGGGACACCTATCTTCTCATGTGAGGACAAAATTACATGTGGTCATATGCCATGTAGGATGACACATCACCATGCCAACTCCCACAATATGACAACATAGGATTTGCATCTAATTAATACAATAGACAATAAATGAATAAATACAATGTAATAATACAAGGAATTACTAAGGTTGAGACACCTTAATTCCCAAGATTCTCCCACTTGTTGAACACCTTGTAAGAGCTAATAGAAATAACAGGATTTAACTGCTATAGGCTCAAAGGCCCATAGACTTCGAACACCATCTGAACTTCTCTGTGCCCACTAGCTTCGTCAATGCATCTGCAACATTCTTCAAAGTGTCTACCTTCCCATCCTCTACCATGTCTCATACGAAGTGAAACTATACATTAATATGTTTTGTTCTAGCATGGAAAGTTGGATTCTTTGCAAGGAAAATCGTACTCTGACTGTCACAACAAATTGTAATCTATCATCCATCAACACCAATATCTGAACTCAATCTCTTAAGCCAAATGGCTTCCTTACAAGCATGAGTTGCTACCACATACTCAGCTTCTATTGTGGACAAAGTAACCACAAGTTGTTGCTTACTCAACCAACTAATTGCACCACCAAACATTGTGAACACATATGCACTGGTGGATCTCCTGCTATCAATGTCACCTGCCCAATCAGAATCCACAAATCCACGAATACAAATTAAATGCGGAGGTTCTGTAACATTACCATGATAGCATATGGAATACTCAGAAGTACCCCTCGAATATCTAAACACTTGCTTAACTACATCCCAATGTACCCGTCCAGGATTAGCCATAAATTGACTAAGGACTCCCATTTCTTGGGCAATGTCTAGTCTTGTGCAGACCATAGCATACATCAAACTACCAACAACACTAGAATAAGGTACTCTACTCATGTCCTCCACCTCAGTAGGAGATTTTGGACAATCATGAATAGACAACTTTGTCCCCAATGAAATAGGAACACACAATGGTCTACAATCTGCCATGTTGAACCTATCCAACACGGTCTTCACATACTTACTCTAGCTTAACCAAAGTTTTCTGTTAGCTCTGTCTCTTCTGATTTTCGTTCCCAGAATGTACCTGGCTGCTCCAAGATTTTTCATCTTAAACTCTGCTGACAATTGAGACTTCAAATTAGAAATCATATTCTTACCATTCCCAATCAACAAAATATCATCAACATACAATGCAATAATGAGAATGTGATGATTGTCAAATTTGTAATACACACAATGATCTAATTTTGATTTTAGATATCCAATCGACAACACAAAGGCATCAAACTTCAAGTACCACATCCTAGGAGACTACTTCAAACCATACAAAGACTTCTTAAGCTTGCAAACCAAATTTTCTTTACCTTTCTCTATGTAATACTATGGCTATGACATGTAAATCTCTTCCTCCAAATCACCATGAAGGAAAGTTGTCTTCATATCTATCTATTCTACCTCTAAATTATAAACACCTGCAAGAGATAACATATATCTAATGGATGTCAGCTTTGCAATGGGAGAGAAAATTTCACCATAATCAATTCCCTCCACTTGTGAATACCCCTTCGCAACCAATCTAGCCTTGTACTTTTCAACACTGCCATTTGCAGCAAATTTCTTCCTGAACACCCATTTACATCCAAAAGTTTTCTATCCATCAAGCAAAGGTATGAAGTCCCATGTTTTATTTTTTTCCAAAGAAGCCATCTCATCCTCCATGGCCTCCTTCCAAGAACCTACATCTTTCATGCCCATAGCCTCTTTCATAGTTCTAGGCTCATCAGTGTTAGTAAGTAAAGCAAAAGCACAACTAGAATCAAGTAATGAATAACCAAACCTATCAGGTTGCTTTCTTGTTTGTATAGACCTGCTCAATGGCTAAGGTTGAGGTTCTGCTTCTTCTTTTGAGCTTTCAAAGCTGCTAGAGCTCTCCTCATCATCAGTTCTCATAGGGTCTATCTATTCAGTCTTCTCAGGGGTAGAAGGAAACTAAACCGCATCCTCTTTCTTTTTTGTCTATTCTGGCTGTAGAACAATGGAAGATGGTATTAGCTCTCTAAAGATAACACTTCTGCTATACAACACCTTTTTAGCCACAGGATCCCAAAGCTTGTATCCTTTCACACTGACACCATAGCCAATGAAGATACACTTAACAGCCTTGGTTGCTAATTTAGACCTTTTGTCCCTAGGCACATGTGCATATGCCTCACAACCAAAAACATGAAGATGTCTAACTGAAGGCTTCTTACTAGATCACACCTCCATAGGTGTCTTACCAACAAGAGTTAACGTAGGAGATCTGTTTACAAGATAGAAAGCAGTGGCAACGACTTCAACCCAAAACTTTTGTTCGAGGCTTGCTCCACTAGGCATACTCCTAGCCTTCTCCATTAGTGTCATGTTCATCCTCTCTACAACTCCATTTTACTACAAGGTATATGGAGTTATCTTATGTCTTTCAATCCCTTGCTCTTTATAGAACTTATCGAATTCTACCGAACAAAACTCACCACCGTTATCAGTTCTCAAACACTTAATCTTTTTACTAGTCTGATTTTTAGCAAAGGCTTTAAACTCTTTAAACTAATTAAAGACTTTACTCTTGCTTCTGATAAAATAAACCCATGTCCTTCTACTGTAATCATCTATGAAAGATACAAAATATATAGATTTTGAAATTGAAGGAACATTAACAGGACCAAACACATCAGAATGAATAAGATCCAATACACCAAAAGACTTGTCAAAACTAGAGTAAACCTGAACATGGTTTTGCTCTCCATAAATGCAATGTTCACAAAAGTCAAAATTGAGATTACAATCATTTAAGCCCTTAACGAGGTTTTTATTTTTCAGGGTATGGAGATCCTTCTCACTAATGTGGCCATATCTCAAATGCCATAACATAGTCTTTTTAGAAGGAAGTTTAACTTCCAAAGCATGTGCACTACCATCAGAACTAGTTACAACAGATTTCTTCACTGCTCATTTAGATGGTGGGGATGAAGTGACTGCAACTCTTTTCTTCAAGTTAGAAGAACTATTGCACTATGAAGTGCATGCCTCTAGCTGAAACAGAGTACCTCTCTGAGTACCCTTCACAAGCACCATAGATCCTCTAGTCATCTTGCATCCATCCTTAGAAAAGACAACTTGCACACTTACATCATTCAACATACTTATAAAATGTATGTTTCATGCAAGGCCTAGAATGTGCATAACTTCAGTGATCCCCTTCACTTGTCTATCAGGGAATCAGATTAAGACTCTTCCATGACCAACAATCTTTAGATGAGAGTTGTCACCCATGTACACTCTTCTACCATCAAAATCTTCATACTTTATGAACAGTCTTGATCTGAGGTCATGTGGAATGATGCATCAGAATCTATCAACCACACATCATCAAATGCATGGGTGGATAGGGCTACGATGAAGGCATCACCATCATCTTGTGACTTGTCAGAATCTGAATCAAGTGCTTTCTTCTTTTTTTTTTTCTCCTCTTTGCATTCCTTTTAGAAATGCCCTGTTTTACCACAGTTCCAACAAAGAGCCTTGGACTTTCTAGGAGATTTGGATCTCCCATGGGATTTGGATCTAGCCTTATCACCTTTCTTGTCCTTCTTCTTCCCTTTCTCTTTGGGTCTTCCATGAACCACAAGAGCCTCTTTGGCTACCTTAGAAGACTTTGTCCACATCTCTTCAAATAACAATGAAGACACCACATCTTCCATCTTGAAGGTGGTAGTGGTGCTTCAGATAGCTATGACAAGATGATCCCATGAATCTGGCAAAGAACAAAGCAGGGTCATGCATCGATCCTCCTCCTCCATTTTCACACCTACAGATGTCAATTGTACAACAATCATGTTAAAAGCATTCATGTGATCTGCAACAGATCCTCCATCTTCCATCTTTAGAGAAAACAACTTCTTTTTCAGGAAAAGTTTGTTTACCAAGGACTTGGCCTAATAAACATCACCTAAATTCTTCCAAAGATCTTTCGTGCTCTTCTCCTCATGGACATTCAACAAGACAAAGTCAACTAAATACAGTCTTATGAGACCCTTATCCTTCTGATCTTTGAGGTCCAAATCATCTTGTGACATTGTTGTAGGTTTCACACCAAATATAGTTTCCCATAGGTCACGATCAACAAGTAGGTCCTACATCTTGGGTTTCCACAACTCAAAATTAGTGCCATTGAATTTCTCAACCTCTAACCTTCCAAATGTGGTTGCCATCTCCTTGCTGCAACAAGATACAGAACACTCTTCACAACACTCCCACTCAACCTAAGATTAGCTCAAAAAACCCTACCTATAAGCTAGAATCAAAACTAGCCAGGCTCTGATACCAACTAAAAGGAAGCTAGGTTTACGGAAATCACTTCCTACACTAATCTAACGAGGGGAGGAGAGTGCAAATTCATTTTTATCCTTACTATTACAGCAATGTTAAACCACTAACATGGATATTATAGCAAACACATAAATAAGAAAGTGAGATAGAAGAAGAGAGACACAAGATATACGTGGGGAAAACCCTTATCAGGTGAAAAACCCCACACTCCAAAACCTACACAATGTATTATCAAAATTGAAATGGTTTACAATACACTTCCAATGCAAGCTCTCAAGAGTCTTTAACACTCATATCTACAGACAAATTGGCAGTATAACAGTACCTGTCAAACCTGTAATACATCTCCTCTCAAAAGCACCTATTTACATAATAAATACAAGGTAAAAATGGCTCCACATTGAGATGGGCATCCAACATGGCCCCATGGCCCAAAATCCATGCCTATGGACACTTGTCCAACACTATAGGATGTTTCTAACACTTGTCAAGTCACCCCATCCCAAGGAGGTCACCTATTTCCAAAATGGGCTATGACAGATGCTCTTACGACTCTTACAACTGTTAGAGAATCTGTCATAGCTGTCATAACTTACAATTGTAAGAGAATATGTAATACATAGATTAAAAATAGCATATTCTCTTACAACATGTCATAGTCAACCTTGGGGTGCCCAAGGATGCCTTTTTCAAAGATGTTTCATGACACATGTCCATACCTATCATAGGATCTTCTATTTCTGACTATTACATGTCATAGCTTCGTCATAGGAATCTGTCATGACCATTTTGGTCAATGAGAAGGTGTTGAATATTCTTTCTCTCTTGTAACATTAGCCCCTTGCTTCCTAAAAATCAAATATTTCTCCTCTACCCTACGTGCCAAGATAAAAGACTCATTTACCAAGCTAGGACTAAACATGCATACCTCATGTTGAATGTGATCCTTGAGACCACCCAAGAATAAATCATTCAAGTTCTCTTCTATAATTGTATCCACTCTTAAGGATAGATTTTGTAATTTCTGAATATAATCCTTAACTGATCCTATTTGTTGAAGTTTAGCAAGCTGGCTGAAAAAGTTATCTATCAAGCTATTGTTATATTGTGCTTGGAGTTTTTCTGTAAAAATTGACCATGAGATGGTAAGACCCTTTTTCCTCCAATGAGTACAAAGCCAATGATACCAAATGAATTGATTTGGTTCTAGATATAGGGGAGCCATCGTGACCTTTTGTCCATATGGGATTTGATGTACTTAAAAAAAATTTCCATTCGGTTTATCAATGTTAGAGGATCCTTTCCATCAAACTTGTGCATATCCACCTTTGGAAACAAATTCCTAGATCCCATAGGAGTATTAAAATTTGTGTCAATATTAGCCGACTTGAAGGTTTCACCTTGGTTGCTTGAGAACTCCTTTCTTGGTTCATTCATATAGGCGCTTAACATGCTTCATATATCTGATATATCTCCTCTTAGGTCACACATATCCCTCTTAATTGAGGAAACCTCTTCTTTGATCTTACTTATTTACTCATTGGGATTACTACCCTCTATTGTTTCCCCATCCTTATCTGAGGATTTCCCCGGTGTGACAACATTCTTTTTGCCTCTTGTTGCAGGCCCCATCATGATGGAAACTAATATTTTTAAAATAAATCACACAAATGAAATGGAAATTCTCTAAAATTTTTACAGTAACTTATTAGGGTAAAGATAACACTTACCCAGAAAAAACTCCAAAAAATTAGCATATATGTAGCCTTGAGAGCAAATTTTTTGGAAACACTAATTTTTCTATAACTTGCTTATTTTTTCTTCAATTTCTCTCATTTTTTTACTATAGGATCCTCTATTATGTATTCAAAAACCCAATAAAAATTAGGCTCCAATGCGACAGGATGTGAGAGATATGCAAGTCCCAAATAAATTGTGTAGAGATCATAATTCTACAATAATTCACTCAAATCTGCTCCAATTCCTTTGAAATCTAGACTATAGGTTCTCTAATATGGTCTTTAAAAATATTTTAAAAATTTGCTAAAATATGAAAGTTATGCTCTTCCCAAAATCACCTCTAATATTGAGAAAAAACCTTACCTCTACGGTGCCAAGATCATGCTCTGATACCACTTGTAATGAAATAACTTGCACAATGGAAGACTATGATATGAACTATTCTCCAAATAATTGATAATATCTAAGAATAATAGGCCACTTTGAGGGGGCAACCTCCAAATATCTCCAATGATAACACACTTCACAATATGATCATGAAATAAGACTCACATCCTCCTATATATACCTAATTGTGCTTAGGATGAATAGACACACCCCTATATAACACCTAGTCTGACCTATCTAAATAAATAATAATATAATAATGATAACATGACTTAATAATTAGGAGTTAAGATAGGCACAAGATGACTATTCATGACCTTATGTACACCAATATTAAGGGCGTAGCATATCAATGTGCACACTATTAAAAAAAGCAAAAAACAAAAATGGTGTGGGTCCCCAAGCAAAAAGAAAGTAATCCAAATGAGGCATCTAAATCCTAATGCACCCCAAAATCCCAAACATTACACTCCCCATATAAAAATCCCACAATTCCTAAGTCTATTTGGCTCTCTAAGTCCCCAAATTAACAATCCCCATTACTCTTTACACCACATCCAAAATATAAGCTTCAAAATACATCACGATGTGTGCAACCATTGGTCATGGTTCGCCTCCACCCCATGGCATTCCCACACACCCCCATTATCCCATCTTATATCTCCTATCCCACATATCTTCCCCATCACACCTCTATGCTCCATGCTTTTGCATAATCCACATCATAATCCATCATCGTCCATCCATCCATAATCCACATCATAATACATCATCCTCCATCCATCCATAATCCACAATCCATCTCATACAATCATCTACCAACATCCATGCGCCCAATGCTATTTCACATAGTCTATGCATGATAACTATCCAACATGGAACAACATTTTCATCACTATGGAAACAAACACTAGAGTCCCCCAATCCATCCAAAAGAGCAAAAAGAGAAAAAAAGGAAAAAAAAACTCAAAAAATCAAGCAAAAAAGAAAAATAGTAAGGAGAAAAATCCATCTAATGGTGAAAACCACTCCTTGTGGCACCTTGGGCAAGTACCATGTGATGAAAACCCCTTGTGGGTGTCATGTGTAATCCACTTTCCCATTCATTTGTTTCCCATACTTGGGGGCAAAATCATTCCCTTCATACACATCCATAATATCATTTTGCATATCTTATCCATTATATATCCTTATCATATCATATTCCTATCTGCCATCTTCATATTTATCCTATCATCTCCCATCCATCATATCTTCCTTCTTATCCTATTTTCTATTAGATCTTGATAATGATAGGGGCAAAATATCAAAAACATGCTTTGGACACCTCTTGCATACGCCTGTTTCCAATCATACTTTTCATTCATCCATCTACTACAAAGTTCATATATCCCCTCCAAGTATTCACCCATCATACAAATCCTAAACATTACACTCCCCATATAAAAATCCCACAATTCCTAAGTCTATTTGGGTCTCTAAGTCCCCAAATTAACAATCCCCATTACTCTTTACACCACATCCAAAATATAAGCTTCAAAATACATCAAGATGTGTGCAACCATTGGTCATGGTTCGCCTCCACCCCATGGCATTCCCACACACCCCCATTATCTCATCTTATATCTCTTATCCCACATATCTTCCCCATCACACCTCTATGCTCCATGTTTTCGCATAATCCACATCATAATCCATCATTGTCCATCCATCCATAATCCACATCATAATACATCATCCTCCATCCATCCATAATCCACAATCCATCTCATACAATCATCTACCAACATCCATGCACCCAATGCTATTTCACATAGTCTATGCATGATAACTATCCAACATGGAACAACATTTTCATCACTATGGAAACAAACACTAGAGTCCCCCAATCCATCCAAAAGAGCAAAAAGAGAAAAAAAGGAAAAAAAAACTCAAAAAATCAAGCAAAAAAGAAAAATAGTAAGGAGAAAAATCCATCTAATGGTGAAAACCACTCCTTGTGGCACCTTGGGCAAGTACCATGTGATGAAAACCCCTTGTGGGTGTCATGTGTAATCCACTTTCCCATTCATTTGTTTCCCATACTTGGGGGCAAAATCATTCCCTTCATACACATCCATAATATCATTTTGCATATCTTATCCATTATATATCCTTATCATATCATATTCCTATCTGCCATCTTCATATCTATCCTATCATCTCCCATCCATCATATCTTCCTTCTTATCCTATTTTCTATTAGATCTTGATAAAGATAGGGGTAAAATATCAAAAACATGCTTTGGACACCTCTTGCATACGCCTCTTTCCAATCATACTTTTCATTCATCCATCTACTACAAAGTTCATATATCCCCTCCAAGTATTCACCCATCATACAAATCCTAAGCATCATACCTAGAGTGGGGCATATGATTCCTATGCAACATAGTCTTTGGAGATCATCCTAATCCTCTCCACCTATCCATCATCCTTCCTCTTTCATGTTAGAGCTCTTTTTAATGCAAAGAGCTCACACATGTGTTTGCCAAATGCACACATTTGTCACATGTCTTCACACTCACCCATAAACCATAATTTTTTATTCCACCTCCTCCCAAGGAAAATAATTTTTTATTTCCTCACAAGTCCTAATCAAACCCTTCCCAAGGTGAATTTAAAATTCACAAATAATCTCATCCATCCATTTTTGTTGATAGAATCTTATCCCTCCATCTTATCTCTTTATATCCACCCTTGGATTTGAAATTTCAATATCAACCATTGATCTCAAATCCCATCCAAAATGCCTATAAACACAAGGCTCTCCTAAGCATTTTTACAAAACTTATCATCCCAATCTTATGCTATCAAAATCTCTTCTCAATCTCATCTCTTTTCAATCTCATCTATTTTCATCTCATCTTATCATTATCATACCAAAATCTCTATCCACTTAGCCTAAACCCTGATCCAATCTATATTGTGTTTGTCTATCAAGAGAAATCCACATACATACTATCCACTTGGGTGTAGCTAGGAGGTCTTGTGTGCACTTTTTCTCAGCCTTATCAAGGAGTGAAGGAGATTTCAAGGCTCTTGGAAGGTACAATGCTTATGTTTTAGTTTCCTTTCATGTTTTAGTGTCCTTTGCAATCTTTTTCATCTTCACTACCAGTTCAAGTTGGACAAAAGATTTTTGAAACATGTCAGGTACTTGACCTTGACCTACCCTATAACATCCTCCTTAGTTGTCCATGATTCACGCTATGCATGCCATTCCATCCACCTTCCATCAGTTCCTAAAGTTTCCACACAATGGGAGTGAGTCATAATTTATGCCGATCCTTGTCCTTTCCAATATTGCATCTTCTTGGAAGGACATGATAAAAACTTTTGTCCCTTCAACAATGCCATAAATCTATCTTCATCCTACATCAATCCATCCAACATTGCATCCACTTCCAAATTATCACAAATTACCATTCTTCAGGTTAAGGTTATAGTAAGGGACATGGTATATGGAGTATGACTTACACACCTTTTGTGTGGGCCAACTTCCACTATCTCCTAAAGCATTCAGCAATACAAAATCTGACATAGTATCTACAGTTGTCATCAAATGCAAGTCATCACCTACCTTTGAACTCAAACATACAATGAAACAAGATGTTCTTGAAGATATACCTTCTTTCCTTTACAAAGAAAAGGAATATGGAGAAACTCATGTTCTACCCACATAAAAATATGGAAATGGTCTTTGCATTGTGAAAAACATTGGCTATAAAGGACAAGGAGGCCTAGGCCTTGACAACAAGGAATCATCAAGCGCATCCAAGAAATAAGAAATCACCAATATCAAGATCTAGGATATGGAAAACTTGATCCTATATCCTTAGAGCTGGATTATATCTTAATTGAGGTCACAAAGGCCTTTCCCACTATCGAGGACACCAATGAAGGGGATTATAAAGACTCTTTCAAGGACTTCATTGAGCTCTTCTATGAAACATCCATTTTTACCATATATACCCTCTCTAATATGCCATTATCATGCAAGGACCTTCCACTCATATACCCCCAACTCATAGGTTGGGACCAACAAGTGCTTCCTATACTTGATAATGTTCAAAATGATGAGGCCATCACAAAACTCATGCGGGTAAGAGAACACATGCCCCTAAGAGACCATAAAGCAGGATACATCATAAAGCTCAACACATCTGCTTACTTTGAGGAGACCACCAAGTCTCTTAGTCACAAATACATGAAAATGAAAAACACATTCCCTAGTGAAAACCATAATGTGGCACTTTCTGATGACAAAAAAGTAAAATTAAAGGATGTATCCCATGGTGAAAACTTCCCTGAGGTGCTAGAGGATGAGATACTTGACCTCCCTAAGGTACCAACATTATATCAAAAAAGATCTCATGTCCTGGTAGAAGAATCACAAGAAATGAATCTAGGTATAGAGTAGTCACCATGAATTACCTTCAGAGCTGCTTCGCTCACCCCAATAGAACAAACAAAATTCTCAACATTCTTCAAGAAAAGAGGCATAAACTTTTCATGGAAAAATGTTGATATTCTTGGATTGGACCCTTCATTGGTAGTACATCACTTGGCAGTATATCCCGATGCCAAACTAGTCAAGAAGAAGCTCAAGAAAATGCATCCACAGATAGCACTTCTAGTGAAATATGAACTCAAGATGCTTCTAGACATCGAATTCCTTCGACCCATTTATTATCTCGAATGGGTCTCAAACATTGTCCCAGTAGTGAAAGTCATTGGGGGCATATGCATATGTACAAACTTCAAAGACCTAAACAAAGCATGTCCCAATGATGAGTTTCCTTTACCAAACATTGACATCATAGTGGACTTAACAACTAGACATGAGATTCTGTCTCCTATAGATGGTGTTTTAGGCTACAATCAAAATTAGAATCACTGAAGAAGACCAACATAAGACTACCTTCATTTGTGTATGGGGTACTTACTATTGGGTAGTCATGCCCTTTGGCGTTAAGAACTCTAGGGCCACATATCAACAGGCTATGACTATTACTTTCAATGACATGTTCCACAACATCTTGGAAGATTATGTAGATGATCTATTGGCAAAAATAAAAAAAAGATGTTTGACTATCTTGAAGAATACAAGGTGCACCTAAATCAAAAAAATGCATCTTTGGGGTTACTTCTAGAAAACTCCTGGGCCACATCATATCCTGACGAGGCATTGAGGTCAACCCAACAAAAGTGTAAGATATAGTTGAAATGCCTCCAAGAAACTTGAAGTAGCTTCATAGCCTCCAGGGAAAATTGTAATCAATAAGATGATTCATTGCACAATTAGTAGATAAGTGCCACCCATTCCAAAATCTTCTCCTTAAAGACGTGGCATTTACATGGGATACAAAATATCATACAGCCTTTGATCAACTAAAGAAATATATTATGACAACACCAGTGCTCATGCCACCACAACCAGATCAACCCCTATTATTATACATTTCAGCAACATCAACAGTAATAGGGGCCTTATTAGCACAACATGATTAGAATGGAAAAGAAAGAGCTATATACTACATCGGTCGCACCTTTTTGAAATATGATCTTAACTATACACCAATTGAATGGGCATGTTTAGTAGTCATATTTTAATCTCAGAAATTGCAACATTACATGCTTAATCACAAAACCAAACTCATTATAAAAATAGACCCACTCAAGTAGCTTCTATTAAAAGTAGCTTGTACTAGTCGCATGGCTAAGTGGGTGACGATCCTAAGTGAATTCAACATTGATTATACAGAAAAAAAACAATCGAAGGACAAATCATAGTAGATTAATTAGCTAAGGCACCAATTCAAACAGATCATCCACTCCTTTCAAAATTTCTAGATGAATCTATCTTCACAGTTGTACCTATCCCAAACTAGAAAATGTATTTTGATGGATCATACATTCATCATGGATCAAGAGTAGGGATCTTGGTCGTCACTCCCCAAGGAGATTGCATCCCTAAATCCTACAAAATCATATTCCTTTGTACCAATAATGTGGTAGAATATGAAGCACTCATCACAAGACTCCACATGGCTATCCAATGGAGAATTGAGAAACTACTTCTTTATGGTGACCTCAATCGGTGATCAAACAAGTGAACAATGAATACAAAACAAAAGATGAAAAACTTCTACCCTACAAGAAAATCGTAGATGACTTCAAAGAGTACTTTTTTGAAATCCATCTTAAACAAGTGCCTAGATTTAACAACAAAACAATAGATGCCATGGCTATAATAGGGTCTATTATTGATATGTCAAAAAATAATAAGTAGTGTGAATTCTACATTGAGGAATTAGCAACTCCAGCATATGTTGTTCCACAATCTGAACTAGTCTATGAAATTGTTGGTCCCTTATTTCCCCTAGTATCAAGATATGTACCTCCATGATAACATTAACCCACATGATCTATCCTCCACCCAACAACACATATTCATCTTTTGAGCCACCTATTTCACCATCCTTAATGAGACCTTATATCAGAAAAGTCTTGATGGTACCCTTTTGAGGCATCTCGATTTGGGAGAAGACCAAACTATCTTACAAGAGGTACATGAAGGTATCTATGGTGTACACTCTAGTGGACCTACCCTAGCAAAGATGATCTTTAGAATAGGATACTATTAGCCAACACTGGAACAAGATGCTCACTAGTTTGTTAAGAAATGCCTTCAATGTCATCAACATGATGACTTGATTCTTGCTTTTGTTGATAGTAAGGAATACTAAGAGGGGGGGTGAATCAGTATTTCACAAAACCACTTCTTAACAAGTTCATTAATCCAATTTCCAAAATTAATAATATGAAAGAAGAACAAGCATAGAAATAACAACCATAAAGACAACACATGAACACTAGGATTTTTTCATGGAAAACCCAAAAAGGGCAAAACCATGGTGAGTGTTAGCTCATAATATATTATGATAGCACAATATCGGATTACAAGAAGGCTCACTGCCTTGAGAGATCATTACCCAAAGAAATGCTCACTATAAGAAAGGTTCACTCCCAAAACAAGCTCACTACCTATAGGAAGAAAGAAGAAGAAAGAATGGCTCACTGCCAAGTTGAACTACTTAGATTGCATCAACATATGCATGGTTATAGCTCCAATGAAGCACATAAATATTGTCTCAAAACTCTTCATCTCTAACTACTCTATTTCACTGCTATGCTTTTACATAGGAACAAGATCTCTCTTCTTCTACTCTTATCACTTCCACAAAATCACCTTACTTTGCATGTCACACACATATATATCCTCATTTTCCTCTTATCACTTAAATACCAAGTTTGATTATATATATATATATATATATATATATATATATATATATATATATATATATATATATATATATATATATATATCCTCATTTTCCTCTTATCACTTAAATATCAAGTTCGATCCCATATATATATATATACACATATATATATGTGTATATATATATATGTATGTATGTATATATATATGTATGTTGTTGTGTGGTTACACAACATGCCCCATTTTGCCTTGGCAAAACAGGGACCCAACCTTTTGTTTGGCTTGGCTTGTGTTTGTTGCTTGCTGGCGTTCTGGTAAAAGTAAGTCATGCAGATCATCATGCATAGAGAGGCTGGGTAAGTCATCATCATGAGGTTAGTTTGTCAAAGTTCATATTTTATTCCAGTAACCTCATATCTAGAAAGAGCATCAAAATTCATGCAAGTTTGCCTTTTGCATCACCCTGATATTCGCTAGGGTGTGAAAGTTATGAATGGTCAAAGTTTGAGTCAAACCTGATAGTCACAGCAAGAGGATCATAATTCTTAACATCAGTCATATTACAGAAGGTCATCCTGATCTAATTTATCACCCAATAAATCATGCGGTCCAAATATCCGGATGTCAATTTTAGGTGATAGTGACCTTTACCCGTCAACAACCTTATGTATTTCGCGAGGATCATATTTCTCAATGTAACCCGATTTCCAAATATTCTCCTACCGTGAAATATCCCCCTAGCCATTATCCTAATGATGTCATTCAAGTCCGATAAACAATGAAACAATCATGACGATGACGCAATCATCATATTTTCCTCTCGAGGAGGATGATCATGATCCTGCTCACATAATATGACGATGGCGTCATAGTGCCATAACGCTGAACCAAGTCGATATCCTGATGATGTCATCAGGATATTTCGACACTGGGTCATTTTAGTCTAGGGGATCATCATCTTGAAACATCACTCGACATTTCTACATCACCGGATCTTTCGATGTAGGTTTTCCCACTCAGAGGCGGATGATCATATTACACCAAGGGGATCATCATACTTGAACATCACCCGACATCCAAATATCACCCTGCTGCAGAATATTACTCCGATCTACTAACATGATGATGATGTCATAATGACATAGCGATAAATGAGGTCTTCCATCTGCTGACGTCCTCCTAATTTTTTTCGGGGGGGTCATTTTAGTTGTGGGGGTCATATTTCAGATCCTCCTAATTTCTTAGCATGACCATGACATCAGCCTTTCACATTTTAACGAACCCTGTCCATGATGATGACATCATCATCATATCCTGATCTATGAAGAGAGTCATATTAGTTAATATCCCTCATATTAGCTAATGTACATACCCGGACCCGATAGTTTTATTTAATGGAATTTAGTGAACAGAAGCGCATGTATTGCATGTGCATGATCTTATGCATGCGATAACTGAAAATGTAAGGCTTGCATATCATATGAAAGGTCCCCATCACCCTTGGAATACAAAAAAGACTACCGGAAGGTGAAACTATTTGCAAAAATTCAGAGAAACTCAAAAATTAGGAAATTTTTGACCTTCCCCTTGGCAGGGTCATAACTCCTAGCCATGTTATCAGAATTTAAACTTTTTGGACTCATTGGAAAGATAAACTAGTTATCTAGTTTGAGTTGCCTAGTCACTTAGGCTTAACACCAAGTTACCGGGAACATGTTGAGCCCTAATTTCGCTCCGAAGGCCTCTAAAAATGCATTTTACTAAGATGTAGAAAATACAAAAAAATTACATTTTCGATATTTTTATCAAAAATCACTCAAATGACCCTGGCTGGACCTGATCAGATATTGAAACTATTTTAGGGCCTGACAGCATGTTTTCCAGTCAACGATAGTCACCTGGACCCTCTTGACCACCTATGGGCATTTAGTTGTGCGAATTTTCTCAGATGCTCAATATTCATAACCCGATATATATAGGTTTGCACATTCACAGCCTGATAAAATGTAAATGTTTATTTTCCTGCTAGTTATTAAATGATGATGCTTAATTCTTGTCTGTTTGTTGCAGGATGTTGGAGCTGTATGAAGTGGCTGAAAATTGCCAACTGGCAGGCAACATGAACCGGAGCTAGGGAGGATATTATCAAATATGTTGTATGCCAGCTAGAAGGTGGACTGAGTCAAAGATACCAGAATATTCTCTACCAGCTCTGTATTTGCCAACTGGCAGGCACGTGCTGTTCATCTGGACCATTGATTATTTTGGGAGGATCCTGATCCTTGGATCATTGTAACTATTTAATGGCCTTTGTTCTATAAAAGGGCAGAACTTCTCTTCATTGCTAGATGCGAATATCTGGCAAAAATAAGGCCAATTACTATAGAATCAAATAGGAGATCAAATTACTGAGACTAATGAGGATTGAATTGTTGAAATGTCAAGGTTCTTTCTTCAAATCATTGTAAATGTACTTATTCTAAAGCATACTGAATGGAGATGAAGCTTCAGATTACATCTTGATTGTAAACTTTACATAATCTTCAAGTTGATTTCTGGCTATGTAATGGTGAATGCTGTGTTCAAATAGAAGCGCTTTCATTTCATTGCATGTTGTTGTCAACTTTTCCTTTAAAGATTTGCACTGGATCATGCGGATTTGTGGAATGTCCTGGTGAAGTATGATTTCTAGTTTTCTTCTCTTCATTACTGTATGGGAACATGTATGTGGATCAGTGATCTCAGTTAAGTAATTTTGGGAATCTCATTCTCTAACCCTTTTTCTCATTTTAAATTCATTGAAATCACTTCCATAACTGCAAATCATGATAAATAACAAGCAGAACAGAGAAATATGCTGACATCTCATAGATAATTGAAAATCCTTAGCATATTTGAGAAAAGTGCATGTAGTGCTGAAAATATCATGCAAAGAATTGCAAATAATGGTAGAAATCATGCAAATATCAACCTGTAAGCACATTATTTGACCAAATTCACATTGCAAAGGTAGAATTATCAGAGATTTATGTAGAGCAGACATGTAGAGCAGGATATTTCAAGAAATAATGATGAACTTTGCAGAAATTACTGAAGAACGTAAGGCCCCTGAATGATTAATAGCAACACACATCAACCACCGAGTAACGTCAGTAGATTATGAACTAATTAATGGAGACTTGGGATCATGAATTCTTTGAATTCATCGTATCTTTCAAGATGAATAAAGGTTGAGGTGTAACTTTTACTCTATGTTTGTTTATGACTAACATCATCACCAACATATGTATGTATGTGTGTGTATATATATATATATGTGTGTGCAACACTTAAAATCTTCATATTAAGTTAGCCTAATAAGGTGTAGCATGTAGTCATACCTTAAGTAGCTTGTCGACCAAATTCATTCACCAAAAATTCACAGCAGACCCAAACAATCATACAGTAGTCTTCATATGGGTTGGCATTAATCATTCAATTGCTTAGATTGATTGTTCAAACAATATAGCTTCTCCACATATAGATCTGACATGCCTGTTGGCTTGTTCCTCATGAACATACTTGATTAGTTCAACTATCACAACATAACTTCCACTGCAGATAAAAAAATTATATTTAATATTCATCATTGATCTCTTAGAATACCTTCAAAGCCACAAAACATAATAGTCAACTATTGAGAAATGCGAAGCTCAAAACTGTTGTCTTGTAACTAGGAAACACTGTTAAACTGCAAGTTGGTAAAGAACATCTTGTAGAATGAGACCAAAATAACCTTAGATGCTACAACTCTGGATTTAGGCAACCATGATATGTAACTTTCTTAATACAGAACCACAAGACAAAGTAAGCATCTGTAGAGGAATGTAGAGCCTAACTCTTTGGTGCTATACACAGTCCCTAACTTAGGTTTGTTGTAAATATGTGCCTAAATGGTGTTGTCATTGATGTCAACATATCCTTGTTGCCATTAGTGTCAACTATATCCTATTGTTGTCTATATAGAAGACCAGATTGTTGAGGATATTAAGAAAATTAAAGAAAATCAATGCATGTGGATCATGTGGCTGTGTATAGGATTATCAGAGGTTGATCCAGTTAAGAATTGAGAAGTCCACATGAAGATTTGAAGAAGCTATGGCCATCTGAGTAGAACTAGTTCCTACAATAATCAAGAAAGACAGAGTGACAGGAAAGAGGTCTAGATTGCTCTGGTAATATAAGATTGTGATCTATGGATCTAAAGACATTTTTGGGAAGTCAATGTGCATCATCAACTCCAGTGGTTCATGGTTTGGAGGTTTGCAAGCTATCCTTCTAGTCTGACAGTCATGGCAAAGTGTGTTCTTGAGGTTCTAGAAGAAGATTCAAATGTGTCTGGTGATATGGTTGAGAGTGAATGTTATTGGTGATTCCAATGCACTTGTGGAGGTGTTTGGATAGTGTAGTTACTATGTTGGAGGTCCACATTAAAGTTTGAGCTTGTTGATTGAAGATTTCTCCTTTGAGGTTGATGTTCTTCCCAGTCTTGGCTGACCAGATGTTCCTAGCCTATTGCAGATGCCTTAAGAGATTTTTATGAAGCGTGGAGTGATTGTAAAAGTAGATTCAAGTCTTAGTTGTGCTTAGCTGACAGTGTGATGATTTGCGTCAAATTTCGCCGACCTTGTTGATTATTCTAAGGTTGATGAAGTGTATAAATACTTGTTGAAAAGTTATTAAAGATTATCCTTGTACAAAATAGATAACATCTGAAGAAAGGATCAGGAGCAGAGCAAAGAAGAAATGGAGTGAGAGAAGTATAGAGTGTGAAGAAGAGTTTGGGACAAAGTGAAAGTTCTTGAGCATTCATTGAAACTGAATCAGGCATGAAGTAGATGCTATTTCTCAGTTAATTCCTTCAAACTAAATTTTTTAGGTAGTAAGCTAAAGAAGCCTTATTGAGTGCCTTGACTGATTCAAAAATGACAAATGTTTTTGGTCTAAAAATTGCTTATCAAATCTGGAAAAAGTTGGAGTATCTATATGAAGGTGATAAATATGTCAAATGTGCAAAGCTGTAAAGTTTGAGAGGAAAATTTAAAAATATGAGGATGAGTGAAGATGAAAACATCACAATCTACATGCAAAAGAGAAATGAATTTGTGTGTGGCATCAGGTGTGTTTGTGAAACTTTGGAAGAATCATAAATTATGTCAAAAGTACTAAGATCTTTACTAGATTCATACAAACATAAGGTTACAGCTATAGAAGAAATCAGGATAGTCTCAGAGATTACAAGAGATCATCTAGTTGGCAAAATTTTAGCTTTCAAATTAAGTGAGTTTGATGATTCTCTTCCAAAGTTTGAATTTGCATTTTAGGCCAGTGTGTATGGAAAACAAAGATATGATCTGGGTGAAAGCTCTTCTGTAAGATCAAACAGATTTGTGAAGACAAGAAAGGATCTTGAAGATGTTGAAATAGAAACATCTGATCTTGAAGCTCTTATTGCCAGAAGAATGCCTAGAGGATCTGATAAGTATGAAGGAAAATTACCACTCAAATGTTTTTCTTGTAATAAGATTGGTCATTTTGCCTCAACATGTCCGGAAAGGTTTTCAAAACCAAACCCTAATAGGTATAAAGGTCAGAAGAAATGTTACTATGTCCAAGAAAATGGAGAAGAAGGGGTAACAGATGATGAATCTGATCATGGAGGCTCCTCTGAAAATGATTGGGTGTTTATTGCTATCAAAGAAGAAGATTTGGTGTCTACTGAATTTGCTAGCTGTGAAAATATGGAAAGTGCCTTGGCTACTCAGGTTATTGAAAAGGATGAATGGGTGATTGATAGTGGATGTTCTCATCATATGACTGGTGACAAGAGTAAGTTTGTGAATTTTGAAAACTATGAAGGAAGACTTGTGAAATTTGGAGACAACTCAGTTGGTAGAATTTGTGGCAGAGGATCCATCTCTTTTGATGGCAAGAACAACACCAATGATGTTCAGTATGTGGAAGTACTAAAACATAATCTTCTTAGTGTTGGACAGTTGGTTGACAAGGTGATGGGGAGCCTCAGTCGGTAAGACTTCCATTGTCAGCGAACTCCTTGTTCATTTCCCCAATACGTCGATACAACCTGTCATCGATAAGACTCTTATCACTGGTGAACGCTTACACATTTAGGCCAATGGATCTCCATCGGCATAAGTCACCCCTTGCCACTCCAATATGAATCTTAGACCACAGCTTCTATCCAATGCTTGAACCTCTCTTCGGCCAGACTATCCTCATCGGTCTGAGCGAGAAATGCTTCGTCGATAGCCTCTATCTCACTGATAACAAATCCAACTCCTCCAATCCAAACCCTAGCACATGGAGATGTTAGGTGATCTATTGTGCACCTCACACTGTCTGGATCCTTTGCGTCACTGAATAGGAAAACAAAATAGGAAATAAATGAATATTGTACAAGGAAGCCATTCCACTAATTTCGACAGAAAGCTTATCAGTGGAATGCTTCATATCGATATTTTGCAACAATGAAAAACACAGAAAGGAAAAGAAACCTATAGCTATGCAATTTGTAATTATAGAGAATGGAAAAACAAATTGACGACATAGGAATATTTTGATATCTCCTTAACACAATGCACAATTACATACAATCTCCTTCAATTTGATTATAATACTATATGATCTATATGCATTTGGTTCATTTCTATGGGGTTTATAAGCTTGCCTCGAGGAACGCCAGCCCATTCCAAGCGGCTGGGAGACCAATTCCAAGCAAATGGGAGACTGATTCCAAGCGGCTGGGAGACCAACTATCTTACCATTAACAATTTGACAAATGCAACATACTTACTTGGGACTTACAAAGTTTGTTTTAGGTCTAGATACAAATAGAAATGATATGCATTGGTTGAATAGACCTTATTACAATGCAAACATGATTTTAAATGCCTCATGGAGGCCACCTTGTGTTAGGTGCTCTTGCACCATACACCCCATCTAGAAAAGAACTCATGTCCCATGAGTTGATTCTTTGTCATGAACCACCATTATCCTTTGCTACATCATGTCTTCCCCATGATCTCTGGACTGCAACTTGCTTCCATGGAATAAAAAACTCATTCCTAGCATTGTAGGCTCTACTCACACCTTGCCATGAGTGAGTGCTTGTAATCAAACTTGGATGTTGCATGCCATGATTGCTTACTATTAGAACTGCCTGAACACCTGCATTCAAAACCTTTTTTGATGCTTCTTGTACTACTACTATGGTAGAATTTGTTTGCCTTTCAACTCTTGTTGGCTCTAGAGGACAAACAATGGTCCCTACTATGATAGCATCCTCTTCCTTCCAATCAACTTGTGGCTACTTGCAAACCTGCTCTTTAACCTTCTTCTAATCCATCTCAAACATTACCATCTGATCTCCATCATTCAAAACTGAAATCACTTTCAAACTGTGAGCTTTGGTAACCTCACTCCTTGAGGTATCCTCCACTATCCTGGTCTCTTCTTCATTGATCTTCACAAACTCTTTCTTACCCACCAAAATGATCTTGGCTACCTTCTTTGCTTTAGTATCCTCCTGCAATGGTGTCATCACAAAAGTCTTTACATCCTTCTTGATGGTGTATGTGTTAGCATATCCATCATATAATGCTTGCCTATCAAATTTCCATGGCCTACCTAAAAGTAGGTGACAACACTCCATGGGAAAAATGTCACATAAAATTCTCTCCTTATATTCTCCAATCTGAACATCAACATATGCCTATTGATCTACCAAAAGTGATTGACTATCACTTACCCAAGATGCTTTGTAAGGAGTTTGATGAGGAATCCTTTCTATGTTCAATTTATCCACCATTTCCCTAGACACCATATTATCTGTTGAACTAGAATCTATGACTACCTTGCATATTTTACCTTTACTTTTGCAATTGACCCTAAAAAGAGCTCTCCGTTGTGATGGTTCAGTCTTCACTGGTGCTTTGAGCAATATCCTCTTGATCATCAGATTTTCTCCCACTTTTGATGTCAAATTTACTTCAGGAGATGTCACACTCCCTACATCCTCTTGAGTCAATGTGGTTCTTCTCTCATTGCCATGAGAAGTTGAGGCCTTCTCTGGACACTTACAAGTCGGGTGCCCTATTTGATTGCAGTTATAACATCTCATGTTGGAGAACTTGGATCCTCTGTCTGATCCATTTGTCCCACCTCTTTCATTTGGCCTTCTTCCTCGATAGCTTCCTCTACTACTTGACTCTCCAACTTGCTCTTCTTCGCTAGACTCACCACTAGGCCTCTAGTTAGGAATTTTGCCTCCAAAACTACCTCTAGAATTTCTATCACCTCTTTCCTTACTTTGTTGCTTACCTTTCCTCTTCAGCTTCTCTTCAGCTCTTAATGCTACTTGAAAGCATTTTTCCATAGTTTTAGGGGTAAATAAACTTATCTCATCTTGAATATTGATCCTCAGACCATTTAGGTACCTTGCTACCTTGGCTTTTTCATCCTCCATCCACCCACAATGAAGAGTGTATTTGTGAAACTCCTCAGTGTAAGTAGCCACATCCAAATTTTTTTTCTTGAGGTTCTGCATTTTCCTATAAATCTACACCTCGTAGTCAGATGGAAGGAGCTGGGACTTGATCGTCTCCAATATTCTACTCCATGAAGATATCATACTCTTCCCATTCTTTACCCTCTCTCCTTGGGTGTAATTCCATCATGTAAAATATCACCTTTAAGTTTAGTTTTTGCAAACTTAACCCTCTTCCTTTCAGGAACTTCTTTGTACTCAAAGTAGTTGTTTAGAGCCTCAATCCACTCCATGACTTCCTTAGCATTCATCTTCCCACTAAACACGGGGACATCTATCTGAGCCTCCAAAGAATCCTTTCCAATTTCCTTAATGGCTTCCAGAAATTGTTTTTGTTCAACTAATATCTTTGCCTCTTCTTGTTCTTCTGCTTCTTCCTCTTTCTCTTCTTCTTCATCTAAACCTTCATCCATCCTTTTACCTATCTTCATTGCCTTCAATTCTTCTTGGAGTGCTTCCCTGACTCTAGTTTCGATCATCTCTTCCATCTCTTGAAATTTCTTGACCACTTCAATGGTCATCCCCTTTGGAGCCATATCGCTACCCTCTCCTTAGCTCTCTCTGTCTGACATAAACATTCACAGACAACACCCAAACACCAACACTCCTACAAATCCTCAACGACTATAGCACAATGCTCAATTAGATGTTCATCCTACACGTTGCTACAAACCCATTCCTCTCATCCAACAGCAGATCCTAGAGATGCACTACTACTCTCTCTCATAGTGGCCTCACTCTGCACCCTCTTCCAGCAAAACCTCTATTGGTGGATGGTCTTGAAAGACATCATCATCATCTACCCACACACTATAGGAGTCCTATTCCTTCTCGCAACTAGATGGCACAAGCAACTCTTCATCTTCCTTCTTAGTGACAGAAATCAAATACACAACAGCTTCACCCAAAGCTTTCACTGGCTCTGATACCAATATGATGGGGAGCCTTAGTTGGTAAGACTTCCACTGTCGATGAACTCCTTGTTCATTTCCCTGATACGCCGATACAACCCGTCATCAGTAAGACTCTTATCATCAGTGAATGCTTACACATTTAGGCCAATGTGCTGATGGACCAACTACTCATTGGTGCGACTAATACCCTCAACCAAACCCTAAGATCTCTGGCCACCAGCCGTCTCCTCCTAATGGATCTCTGTCGGTGTAAGTCACCCCTTGCCACTCCAATATGAATCTTAGACCATGGTTTCTGTCCAATGCTTGAACCTCTCTTCATCCAGACTATCCTCATCAATCTAAGTGAGCAATGCTTCATCGATGGCCTCTGTCTCACCAATAACAACTCCAACTCCTCCAATCCAAACCCTAACACATGGAGATGCTAGGTGAACTACTATGCACCTCGCACTGTCTATATCTTCTACACCACCGAATAGGAAAAAACAAAATAGGAAACAAATGAATATTGTACAATGAAGCCATTCCATTGATTTCAATAGAAATCTTATCAGTGGAATGCTTCATATTGACATTTTGCAACAATGAAAAACACAGAAAGGAAAAGAAACCTACAACTATGTAATTTGTAATTATAGAGAATGGAAAAACAAATTGATGACATAGGTATATTTTGATTTCTCCTTAACACAATGCATGATTACATACAATCTCCTTCTTCGATCTGATTACAATACTATATGATCTATATGCATTTGGTTCATTTCTCTGGGGTTTATAAGCTTGCCCTGAGGAACACCAGCCCATTGTAAGAAGCTGGGAGACCGATTCCAAGCCACTAGGAGAAAACTAACTGATTCCAAGCAGCTGGGAGACCAACTGTCTTACCATTAACAATTTGACAAATGCAACCTACTTACATGGGACTTACAAAGTTTGTTTTAGGTCTAGATACAAAAATAAATGATATGCATTGGTCGAATAGACCTTATTACAACGCAAACATGATTTCCTAAATAGGATATGATTTTAAATGCCTCATGGAGGCCACCTTGTGTTAGGTGCTCCTGCACCACAAGGGTTATGATCTTCGGTTCAAGGATGGAAAATGTAGAATCTTGGAAAGTTCTGGAACTAAAATTGCATCTAGTACTCAAACTAGAGGTAACATCTTTCACTTAAGTAGTTATGGGAAAAGTTGTTTGATTGCTTAGATAGATCAAAGTTGGATATGGTATAGGAGGATGTGTCATGTGAATTTTGACAACATTGTCAAGATAAGTTCCACTCAAGCTATAAGAGATCTTCCAAGACTTGTGAAACCTAATAACATATGTAGAGAATGTCAATTGGGTAAATAGAACAAAATTTCATTCAAGAGTAAGGAACAAGGTTCAAATGAGAGATTGGAACTGGTACATACTAATCTCTATGGTCCTGTTAGAATTAAGAGTGTGTAAGGAGATAGATATTTCATGCTGCCAATTGATGATTACTCTAGGATAATGTGGATAACTTTTCTAAGAGAAAAAATAGAAGCCCTTGACAAGTTTAAGGTGTTCAATATGATGGTTGACAATAAGATTGGTGGGAAATTAAAGTGTTTGAGATCTGACAGAGGTGGAGAATTCACCTCTGGTGAGTATGAT
Organism: Cunninghamia lanceolata; assembly: GCA_027924645.1. Lineage (NCBI taxonomy): Eukaryota > Viridiplantae > Streptophyta > Pinopsida > Cupressales > Cupressaceae > Cunninghamia > Cunninghamia lanceolata. The sequence continues at coordinate 7,338,823 of BSBN01001807.1, forward strand.
ACTTTTTGTGAAAAGCATGGAATAAAAAGACTGTTATCTACTCCTATGACTCAACAAAATGGAGTTGTGGAAAGAAAGAACTAGACCATTCAAGAAGCTACCATAACCATGATGATGGAAACAAATGTTCCTCAAGTTTATTGGAGAGAAGCTGTGAGTACTATTGTCTACACTCTTAACCAGGTACAAATCAAAGGAAATTCTGGTAAGACTCCTTATGAACTTTGGTTTGGTCATCCTCCTACTATGAGATACTTTAGAGTCTTTGGTAGTAAATGTTATATCAAAAGAGATGAGGATTTAGGAAAGTTTGAGGTAAGAAGTGATGAAGGAATATTTTTGGGATACTCAACTCAAAGTAAGGCCTACCTGTGCTTCAATAAAAGATTGAGGAAGATTGTTGAAAGTGTATATGTTAAAATTGATGAAAGAAAAGAAGGACATTATAGGTACTCTGGATATGCTTCAGATGATCAAGATTAAAGTCAAAATCAAGAAAGGCAAACTCAAGTTCAGACCCAGATTCAATTTGAACCGGTAACTCCAGAGGTTAATATAGATGATGAGGAACAAGTTCAAGAAATAGAAGCTCCAACAATCTCCAAAACTCCCAGGTATGTAAGGTTAAATCATCCTAAAGATCAGATCATAGGATATAAGAGTAAACATGTTCAAACTAGGAGAAAAATGTCTGAAGATCAAGAAGAGATTTGTTTGATTTCAAGGATTGATCCTAAATTAGTAAATGAAGCTTGTGATGATGAAAATTAGGTTAAAGCAATGGAAGAGGAATTGATACAAATTGAAAAGAATCACACATGGGATCTGGTTCCTAGACCTAAGGACAAAAATGTGATTGGAACCAAATGGGTCTTCTAGAATAAACTAAATGAAGATGGCGAAGTTGTAAGGAATAAGGCAAGGTTGGTATGTAAAGGCTACTATCAAGTGGAAGGAATTAATTTTGAAGAAAATTTTGCACTGGTAGCAAGGATAGAGGTAGTTAGATTGTTTCTTGCATTTTCTACCTTCAAAGATTTTAAAGTATATCAAATGGATATGAAATCAACATTTCTAAATGGAGATTTGGAGGAAAAAGTCTACATTGAGAAACCAAAAGGATTTCAGTTGTCTGATCAGGGAGATATGGTTTGTAGATTGAGAAAAGCCTTGTATGGACTCAAGCAAGCTCCAAAAGCCTGGTATGCCAGATTGGATAAGCATTTGCTTAAGATAGGATTTAGCAAAGGTATTGCTCATAGTAATCTCTATTTCAAGATTGATCATGAGGACATTCTAATTGTTGAGGTCTTTCTTGATGATATCATTTTTGGTGGAAATGAATGCATGTGTAAAGCATTTGTTGATTAGATGAAAAGTGATTTTGAGATGTCAATGTTTGGTGAGATGAATTTCTTCCTAGGTCTGCAAATTGTTCAATCAAATAAAAGTATCTTCATATCTCAATCCAAGTATGTAAAAGAATTGCTAATGAAGTTTGGAATGGAAGACTCAAAGCCAGTAGGTACACCTATGGTAACCGGATGCAATATAAGCAAAGATGATGACTCTCCCAAGGTAAATTAGAAAAGATATAGATCAATGATTAGAGGATTGTTTTATCTAACCCAGACCAGACCTAACATCATGAATGTAGTTGGACTTGTTGCCAGATTTCAAGCTGATCCAAAAGAATCCCATGTTATGATAGTTAAAAGAATTTTCAGATATGTCAAAGGGACAATTAATTATGGACTATGGTATCCAAAGGACAATAACTTCACTCTTCATGTTTATACAAATATTGATTAGGCAGGAGATGTGGATGACAAAAAAAGTACTAGTGGTGGTGCATTCTTCTTGGGGAGAAGATTCGTCTCTTGGATAAGAAAAAAAAGAAGCAATATCTTTGTCTACTGTAGAAGCAGAATACATAGCAGCAGTAAATAATTGCACTCAGGTTTTGTGGATGAAGCAAATGTTGAAGGACATCAGAATTGTGTTTGAGGAGCCAGTCATAATTTTCTGTGATAATTCTAGTGCAATAAGCATCTCAAAGAATCTGGTATTGCATTCAAAGATAAAGCATTTATCTATCAAGTTTCATTTCTTGAGAGAGAAAATAAATGAGAATGAAGTCAAGTTGGAGTTTGTGCCTTCCAAAGATTAGATTGAAGACATCTTCACTAAGCCTCTTCCCAAGGATACTTTTGAGTATCTCAGAGAGAAGTTAGGGGTTATTACACCTCCTGAGCAGAACTAAGATGCACTAAGGTGCATCAGTCCAGTGGAATTGACACTCATATCTTGTGATCTGGATTGATGTTAAGAAGGTCCTACTCAAAGGGGGAGTAGCCAATATGCAACTTTGGGATCAGTCTGAAGCAAAAAGGGAGAAAAGATAGCAGCTATGTGCCCTTCGCCATTGATGTCAAAGTGGGAGAGAAGTCATGTGAAAAACTAGTTGCTGATTAAAGGGGGAGCAATAAAGAAAGTAGTTGCAGGTGTGATAAGAGGAAGGGGGAGAAGTTCTTGTCTTGATTGTTGAATTTAGTTTTTCACATCATATGTTGCCATCAATGACAAAGGGGGAGATTATTGCAAATATGTTCAGAAATGGTGTTTTCATTGATGTCAACATATCCTTGTTGCCATTAGTGTCAATTGTATCCTATTGTTGTTTGTATAGAAGACCAAATTGTTGAGGATATTGAGAAAATTAAAGACAATCAATGCATGCGGATCATGTGGCCATGTATAGGATTGTTAGAGGTTTCTCTAGTTAAGAATTGAGAAGTTTGCATGAAGATTTGAAGAAGTTATGGCCATCTGAGTAAACCAATTCATGCAATAATCAAGAAAGACAGAGTGACAGGAAAGAGGTCCAGATTACTTCGGTAATATAAGATTGTGATCAACAAATCTGAAGGGATTTTTGGGAAGTCAGTGTGCATCATCAACTCCAATGGTTCATGGTTTGGAGGTCTGCAAGCTATCCTTCCAGTCTGACAGTCATGGCAAAGTGTGTTCTTGAGGTTCCAGAGGAAGATTCAAATGTGTCTGGTGATATGGTTTAGAGTGAATGATATTAGTGATTCCAATGCACTTGTGGAGGTCTCTAGATCATGTAGCTACTATGTTAGAGGTCTGCATTGAAGTTTGAGCTTTTTGATTGAGGATTTCTTCTTTGAGGTTAATGTTCTTCCCAGTCTTGGCTGACCAGATGTTCGTTGCCTGTCGCGGATGCCTTAAGAGATTTTTATGAAGCATGGAGTGATTGTAAAAGAAGATTCAAGATTTAGTTGTGCTTGGCCGACAGTGTGATGATTTGCATCAAGTTTAGCCAACCTTGTTGATTATTCTAAGGTTGATGAAGTGTATAAATACTTGTTGAAAAGTTATTGAAGATCATCCTTGTGCAAAATAGATAACATCCAAGGAAAGGATCAAGAGTAGAGCAGAGAAGAAATGCAGTGAGAGAAGTATAGAGTGTGAAGAAGAGTTTGTGACAAAGCGAAAGTTCTTGAGCATTCATTGAAACTGAATCAGGCATGAAGTAGATGTTATTTCTCAGTTAATTCCTTCTAAATAAATTCTGTAGGTAGTGAGCCTCTCTTTTGAGCAGTGAGCTCTGGGTAGTGCACCCAAAGGCATGTACCTTCTATTTTACTAAGTACTTTTAATAGGGTATGCATTTTGTGGGTTAACCCCCACCATGGTTTTTCCCTTAACTAGATTTCCACGTCAAAATCTTGGTGTCAAGTGTGTGGATTATATTTCTGCTCTTATGTTGTTGCTTTATGATTTAATTTTTACATCACTAATCTGATAATAAGATAATAAAGAAGGTTAATTGAAGAAAAGATTTTGTGGGACAATTGATTCACCCCCTCTCCCTCTCAGTTGTCTAGTTCCAACAAGGTTTACTTATCGGACTTAGTAGAATCATGGTATGTCTTCTAGAGATCTTCAGAACTTGCAAACTTGGATATCCCACTTTCAAGCAACTGCAAACAACATACTTGAACCGCATTTGATTGTCTTCTATTGTGGTGACATACTGACCCGATCTCTTTCATTTGCTCTGTACTACCCATAGTTAGTCATTTTAGCCTTCCAGACCAAAATCCTTGCATGCCTTGTTGCCAAATCCATTTAGTCTACCAGAGTAAAGTCTCTTTGCCTTGTTGCCATCAATAACAACACTCAATTAGTCAATAGAGCAATGTCTCTTGCCAATAATCTCCCTCTTTGGCATTGATGGCAACACTCAGTAAAAAATGCTTATGTTTCTCCCCCTTACTCGGTACACTCTATTTTTCTATTCTCCTTTAGATGTATGCTTATTTTACACTAGTTTTCCTCTCCCCCTTTGACATCAATGGAAAAGCTATGTGTATAAGACAAATTGTGTCAAAAAATCTTCAAAACTGTCATATTCTGCCACATATATACAGGTACACATTTCTAGCTCAATTTGTTGTTGAAGGTAGAATATCATTATAGATAGTCTTTATTAGAGATATCTCTCCATTCCACCTATTCCTTACACTCTCTAGAATATGGATGTTTCCATTTATCATAAAAACTAACTTTTCTACCTTCGGCACATCTGAGGGTGTATCAATTAATGCTTGTGATTTCAAGGCTTTTTATATTAGATTAGTCATGGAATCAATTTTTGGAGTTATCAGTCCCCTTAGCTAGCACAATCTATGTTCGACTTCTTCCCTTTTCTTCATCAAAGTGGTCAAATCATTGTGAAGAATTGCAACTTGTGTTTCTTTGGTATTTATTGGCTCAACTACCAGATTATATGTCTTGGAGATATCAAGCAGTTTGAGTTCCAAATCCTTGATTTTATCTTCTTATTCATTTGTAACTTCTGGCCAAGATAAGTAAAATTTGTATATTTTTTAGGTTTCTTCAATGGCACTCTGTATTCCTTTTATTCCATTTTCTAACAGAGTTTTATCTTTTGCTATCATAGTCTTTAACTCAAACAATCTATTCTCATCAAACTCTTTCCTAACTTTTGCTTGTCTAGATTTTTCAAAAGATTCAAAATGTGTACTTACAAAGTTTAATAGACCTTTGAGTTGATTAGCAGAGGATAATGAAGTATCCTTTTGAAATGTCAGCATCATCTTCTCTAAAATGTTGGATGCATCATTGATTAATTTACTATCTTGGATATGTTATTTAAGCATTTCTTCATGTGCTTTGGCTTGAACAATTGATCCTAGATTGAATTTCTGGACAGGCGACATAGAGGCCAATCCTTGAAGAAGTTCAGACTCATCCAAATCTTGTTGACTCTCAGAATCAATTGAGACAACTATTGTGTCTCTTGGTCTACCAAATACTTCTTCTTGACTTTGCTCCGGAGGATCCATGTCTATGTTCTCTTGCTGATCAATGTTTTTCTCCGGTGCATATCTCCTTATCTATTCTTTATTCTTTTCAACATTAGCCTGTTTCTCAGGAGGAAGATTAGTTTCAGATTTGCCTTGATTTGTCATATCCAATGTATTAATGTTAGGGGCTTGATCATTCTTATCCAGTCCTTGATCTTGGCTTATCTTTGGTACAAATGTATCTCCATCATTTGCTCCTTCATTGTCATAAATGGTAGGGAGATTAAATTCCTTCAATGTGTTCAGAATGATTTCTTTTGATTCCTTTACTACCTTTTCAATATCTCCTCCCATAAGAGCATTCATTCTTCTTTTTGTCCCAAATTTGTTATGAAGTGCTTTGGAGATTTTCACCTTTTCCTGTAGAGTGATTTTCAGACATAGTTTTATTAATGAGTGTTCTCTAAGCTCAACATCCTTTGCCATAGCCACTTCCTTTCTTGCACTCATTATACTTGCCAAGCTATGTGGAAGATCAGTAATTATCTCAATTAAGGCCTTGTTTTTGATGTTTAGGTATTCTACAATAGCAAACTCAATGATCTTCATATCTGAATCATTATACTCATCATATAATTGTGCAATGGGTTTTTGATTACCATCAACTATTATGGATTTCAATGCATCCTCTAAAGATATATTATCTTCTTTAGTTTGAGGCACATCTTGCTTTTTCCTTTTCTTAGGTTTACCCTTACCGAAGGATTTCTTCTTGCTGGTTCTGGAGGTTTTGATAGTTTCAGATTTCATTTTCTTTACTTTTTCATCTGACTTTGTTTCTTCTTCATCAACTGCAATGCATACAAGCATTCTTTTAGAATTGGTTTTCTTTCTTTTATGACTGGTGGCAGGAGTTACCACACTTGCAGATGGTGTGGGACCAGAGGCAATAGATGCAATTTCTTCAGAGGTAGATCCTCTGGTTATCCTTCTTGATACCTCTGGTTTTTTTGGTTTACCCTTGGGTTCTTTTGAAGCTCCAATTGATTCACTTTTTCTCTTTTCTTTTGCCTCCTTTTTAGCTTGTACTTTTTCCCTTGCCTTTGCCACTTTTTCTTTTGTGAACCCTTGTCTCAGGATGAAATCTTCTGCCACTTTCTGCATTTTCTTGGAGATTTTAGGTTTTCTTACTTCAACATGAACTTTAGCATATAGTTCCTCATAAGTCCCATATCTTTCTTCTTTGGGATCTCTAGGTTTGATTACAATATGTTGGGCATAATTTTCCAATATCCCTCCATCTACCTCATATCCCATAAGCATAACCCAAACCGTTCTAGGCTCAATAGCCACCATCAAGCATTGATCTTTTGTTATAATAAAACAGATAGTATCCTTGTATTTTTTAACAACTACTCTAGGGATTCTTTCCTTGGATTACATTGACTTCTGGAAGTTTTTGAAATAGCCCCATAGGGCTAAATTTTGTGCATCAATATTGCCTATGCTATTCAACTAATTTCTAGTCTGAACTACAACTGGTTTGTCTCCAGTCCACAAACAGTTCTTTCTGCTAGGTAACTCTTGCATGAAATAGAAGAATAGACATATGATGAACATACCAAATTTGAAGGGATATTTTCTCTCTTTTGTATTCCTCAGGTTCTCCATCACTTGTTGTTAGAGCAATTCACAGATATCATAGTCTGCATTCTCCTTGATCATCTGAAAGGTAGTGTATATGGTTGTGCTTGAAAGAAATTTTTCCTGGTTGGTGAAATATACTTTGTAGCCCAGTACCATGGATGCAAATCTTATAGCATGATCTTCAATATCATTAATTGTTAAAGACCTCTTATCAAATTTTTCTCTGATGACTGCTATTACTGCATCATTCTTTACTGCTTTCAACAATGGTACTGATCCGATGGAGCTTAATCCAATTATTGCCCTTATAGCATCTTTTGTAATTTTAAAAGGTGTCTCAAGCCACATAAATTCATCATGAACCTTGCTCAATACATATCAGACCCATTCATCCTCTACAAAAGTTGGGAAGTCCACGTACTGAATGAATTTCTTCTCTTCCAATGCTTTATATTCTCCCTTCAGATTGAGATTCTCATTTCTCAAGTGTTTCAAGTATAGATAAAAAAACGTTCTATCAACAAATTCCACTAGGGCAACATGAATATATGCCCTAACATCCTCTGCATGCATAACTCCATGTGGAACATCTAAAAATACACCCATTTGATTGACTTTGATTGATTTGAATGGGTGTTTCTTGAATTTTGGTCAAGGTTGCTCAGTGATATCCACTACTTGTGGTGTTGCCATTTCTATGAATAATCAAGAAAATTTGAGAAAGGTTTTCAAACAGAAAATACCTCTTTGATTAGATTAGGGTTGAACTCGATCTTGCCTTTAAATGCTTTGGAGAACACTGTAGTTATTTTTGAATCTACTTTGGTTTGCCTTAGACAGTTTAGAGGTTAGAATGCAAAATGATTTTTCCTTGGGATACAACTCCTTTTAACCTTTGCATGTTGAAACCTAAGTGTCATTTATGTTATTTTTCAAAAAGTTGTCCAACACTTTTCTGACGCTTAATCAATCCAAATTGCTCCGCAATCCTTCACATTGGGTCTTTTTCTACTAGAATTTCTTTCAAAAGTTTTCTCATAAGATTCTTCACAATATATCTTAGTACTAGATTCTAGTACTAATTTTCTAGCTAGGGGTTTGGATTTTTCAACCCAGCTCCCCCTAAGCTAGAGCTCCCAAATTACTTCCCGAAGGAAGCATCTGCACCGGATGCTAGTGTGGATTCATTATTTACTTCAATCACATCTTTCTTGATCTAGATCTTGCTCATTTATTTCTTAGTTTCAACCAGGTCAACTTTTTCTTTTTCTTTATCATTCCTTTGTTATGTTTTCCTAGCTTCAGCATGGTAGTTTCTTTTTGCATTCTTGCTTCTTCAAACTCTTGCAGTATGTCCAAACCTGTTGTAATTGTAGCATACCATATTCATTTTTCCTTGATTCCCTCTATTGATTAGATTTGATCTGCATTGATTAGCCATATGTCCAAATCTATTGCATGCAAAACACTTTCCATTGAATGATGACTATTCCTTGCATTGTAAGAACCATTCCTTACTAGATTTTTGTATTCATTTGATTTATGACAAATTTTCTGGCACTTGAAACATTGACCAAAGAATGATGGAACATTCTAATTTATCCTATTTCTACATTCAGTAGCTTTATGACCAAACTTATTACAATTAAAACAATGTCCATTGAAAGACGGATACCATTGAGCATTTGGTTGCCTGACCGGAGGTCTTCTAGGTCTTTTTCTTTGATTTTTGAACTGGTTCCCTTTATTTTTCTTTAACTTGGTGTTTGCTTGACCAGATTTTGAGCTTTCACCTTTCTCAAATCCCAAGCCTTGCTTATCATCAGAACTCTTTTGACTAGAAATCATCTCATCAAACTTTGTAGAACTTATCTTGAACTTTTCTTCATAGCTCTTGGCTTTTTCCAAGTCTGCTTTCAGAGTCACAATTTATTTTTCAAGTTTGACATAATCTTCTCACTTGCTTTTTACCATTAGATTTAGATCTTCTCTGCTTTTGCTCTTTCTATAACTTCCACTTCCAAATCTTTAAGGGTTTCATTTGCTGATGTCAATTGATCACTAACCTCTTTGTATTTTTCTTTAAATTTCTTAATTTGTTCTTTTAACTTTAAAATGCATTCATCAACTTCTTGTATGTTATCCTTTAGATCCCTGACTTCTTCAGACTTTTCAAGATCAATAAGACATGCTTCTAGTTCAACATTGTTTGAGAAATTTCCAAATCTCCTAGCTACCATGAGTGAACTCTCCCAGATCTTCCTCAAGCTGTTAGACTTCTTCCAAGGAACCTTGCTCTAATACCAATTGTTGATAGTAAGGAATACTAAGAGGGGGATGATTCAATATTCCACAAAACCACTTCTTAACAAGTTTATTAATCCAATTTTCAAAATTAATAATATGAAAGTAGAATAAGCATAGGAACAACAACCATAAAGACATAACACATGAACACCATGATTTTTACGTGGCAAACCCAAAAATGGAAAAACCACGATGAGTGTTAGCTCACAATATATTATGATAGTACAATACCAAATTACAAGAAGGCTCACTGCCTTAGGGCTCACTGCCCAAAGAAATGCTCATTAAAAGAAAGGCTCACTACTTAGAGAAAGAAAGAAGAAGGAAGAATGGCTCACTACCACATTGAACTTCTCAAATTGCATCTAAACATGCATGGTTATAGCTCCAATGAAGCACAAAAATATTGTCTCAAAACTCTTCATCTTTGACTGCTCTATTTCACTGCTCTACTTTTACACAGGAACAAGATCTCTCTTCTTCTGCTCTCATCACTTCCACAAAATCACCTTACTTTACATGTCACACACATATATATATCCTCATTCACCTGTTATCACTTAAACACCAAGTTTGATCCCATATATATATCTGCAACACTTAAAATCTTCATATTAGGTCAGCCTAATAAGGTGTAGCATGTAGTCATACCTTAAGTAGCTTATTAGCCAAATTCATTCACCAAAAATCCATATCAGACCCAAAAATTCATACAGTAGTCTTCATATGGGTTGGAATTAATCATTCAATCACTTAGATTGATTGTTCAAATAATATAGCTTCTCCACATATAGATCTACCATGCTTGTCAGCTAGTTCCTCATGAACATACTTGATCAATTCAGCTGTCACAACATAACATCCACTGTGGATTTTAAAAAATCATATTCAATATTCATCATTGATCTCTTAGCATACCTTGTAAGCCGCAAAGCATAATAATCAAATTCTGTGAAATGCGGAGCTCAAAATTGTTGTCCTATCATTGGGAAACATGGTAAAACCGCAAGCCGGTAAAGAACATCTTGTAGGATGAGACCAAAATAACTTTGGATGCTACAACTCTGGATTTAGGCAGCCATGATATGTAAATTTCTTAATCTAGAACCACAAGACAAAGTATGCATCTGCAAAGGAATGTAGACCCTAACTCTTTGGTACTATACACAGTCCTTGACTTAAGTTTGCTTACCGGACTTAGGAAAATCATGGTATGTCTTCCGAAGATCTTCAGAACTTGCAAACTTGGATATCCCACCTTCAAGAAACTACAAACAACATACTTGAACCACACTTGATGATCTTCTATTGCGGTGACATGCTGACCTGATCTCTGTCATTTACTTTGAACTACCCATACTTCATCATTTTAGCCTTTCAGACCAAAATCCTTGCATGCCTTGTTGCCAAATCCATTTGCTCTACTAGAGTAAAGTCTCTTTGCCTTGTTTCCATCAATGACAAAACTCAATTAGTCAACAGAGCAATATCTCTTGCCAACAATTTCATCTCAAGAATTGCAACCTATCACTACTCCTTGGCCCTTTTCACAATGGGGGCTCCACCTTGTCGGTAAAATCCATCTATCTTCCTCCAATGTCCATAAATCCATTACTACCACCATTGAATACTTCACAAAGTGGGTTGAGGCAATTCCACTCACATATATCACCAGCAAACAAATATCCAAGTTGATCCTACATTACATCATATGCTGGTATGGTATACCCCTCGCCATCATTATTAAAAATGGGAAACCCTTTAAGAACCAAGAACTTCGCATCCTTTGTTAAACATTCTACATCAAGCACTATTTTTCCTCCTCATATTAGCCCCAAGGTAATGGTCAAGTTGAAGCTCCAAACAAAACCATCCAAAAAATCCTAAAGAAAATAGTGAATGAAGTTGATCGTGACTGGCACCTCCAACTTAACCCCATCCTTTGGGCATACTACACAAGCATTCATACCCCATAGGATCCACACTAAATTCCCTTGTCTTTGGCTCTAAAGCAATTTTACCAATCAAGGTTGAGATCCCCTCCTTAAGAATATATTTACAAAATCTCATTGATGAGGAGGAGTATAGGGTTACATGACTACATGAGCTGGAACTCCTAGGTGAAAGGCATGTCAATGCTCTCAATCACTTGCGAGCATATCAAAATCGCATTTGTTGTAGCTATATAACAAGAATATCAAGACTCATCACTTTGAAATGGGTGACCTTGTACTAATGAAAAATCAGAGGAACTTCCAAGACCATGACAAAAAAGGCAAATTTGAACTAAATTAGCTACGACCATTTGTTATAATAGCTAGCTATGGGTTAGGAGCTTATCATCTAGCAATGCCTAAGGGACAAACTCTAGATGATCCTATGAATAGATTATGCATCTCAATAAATTTTATGCTTGACCCAACAGATATCCCAAAAGATAAAAAATAAAGAAAGTAAAAAAATTACAAAAAACTAAGTGCACCAAAGTTGTCCAATGGTGAAAACCACTTTAGTGGCACCTTGGATATGTACCATGATGAAAACATGTCTCAAGCACCTTGAGTAGTGGCCTTATCTACCATCTATTAAGTTCTTGTTTACCCACTTCATACTCCATCATTTTATATCCATATCCTATCATGGCTTAATCTTGTATCTCCATTTCCCTCCCATTATCATTCCACACTAGGGGCAAAATCCCTGAGTTTAGATAAGAATTAGATCTTTGTATGCATGCTATGGATCATTATAGAATTTTGTCTCATTCATCTCTTGTACATACACTATATCCAAAAATACCAAAAAAATTAGAAAATCTCAAAAATACCAAAAAAAAATTAGAAAACCTCCAAAAATACCAAAAGAAAATAGAAAACCTCCAAAAATACGGGCCAAAAGATCACAAACCCTCCAAAAATACCAAAAAAAACTAGAAACCCATCAAAATACCAAGCAATAAATCTATTGTGTCTTGATCAAGGACTAAATACAATCAAACTAAGAAAAAAACACATGCAAAAACAACATACCACAATGTCAATCATACACATTAGACCAAATCTCCAAAGACCACATAACCATCATATCTTGTGCCCATCCTATAGCATATATCATCACAATCTATGCCTTAGGATATATCATTGCCGCAATAGGCATAGCCTAATCAAATTCAATCCACATTCTTGGCAATAGATTTAATGGTTGTTGGTTCATCCATCATTTGGTCTTTTGTTTTGATTTATCTTTTTATACCCCTTCTACACTTACCAAAGAACCACCTTGATCTTCCATATCTTGGTGTGTCATTGGATGGTATAGAATGGGGCAAGAGTCATTTGATGTTATATGCTGTGTTTGTTGGATGTTCTTATTACTCCAATTGGTACTCATATCTTGTGTGTGTTAGAATAGCCTTTTGCACAGCATCCATCCTTTGCATCTAAGGATTATACCTTTTGTGCACTAGGACTTCAATGCTCTAAGTCTCTTTCCCCACATGTCTAGATAAGCTTGTACTACATTTGGCATGTGTAAGTACACCCTCTTGTTTGAATGTCAAGTCCATGCAAATTTGGATATAAATCATGACCTTGGTCTCCTATACCTTGGTGTAAAATATCCTTTTTGCTATATTAAAACTTAGGATTGTTCTAAAAGATACCAGCATAATCCCAACCCTTATCTATCTTATCATACTCACCCAACCCTATCAAGATCCATATCCACCCATAATGCTCCCACCTTTGGCTTTACATTGATAAAGATGGCAATTCATCCTAATCCACTTCCCACCTCCAATAGGTGTGTTCATGATGCTTCCTAACTAATTTTCCATCCACTTTCCTGCCCTCAAAAAACATGTTCATGACACTTCCTAACTAATTTTCCATCCACTTCCCCCCCAACAAGCGTGTTCATGATGCTTCCTAACTAATTTTTCATCAATTCCCCCCCCCAACAAGCAAGTTCATGATGCTTGCCAACTAATTTTCCATCCATTTCCCCCCTACCAGCAAGTGTGTTCATGTTTCTTCCCAATCATTCCCCCCAACTAACCCCCATCCCCAATCCATCTAATTATCCCTCACCTGCATAATGACTCTTTGTATCATGACCTACAAATCAATCATCAACATCACAATCATCCATTTCATACACCTACATCAACACGTTAGTACCACATCATTTTGATCATCATAATCATCATATCATTTGCATAACCATCCATATAACCACATCCACATCATAATTGCATAAACATATGACTCAAACACACAGTATGAATTATACACACATGCAAACTAAATGCAACAGAGTTCCTGCCAATTATCTCCCACTCACCAATCCGCATCATAACCATTCCACAACGTAAAAAGATTGAATCCATTTTTTCATAAGCACACTAAAGTCTCATCGCTTATAAATAGCAGCTATACATTTGGCATTAAGGTGAAATTAAAGAACTTTAAAAGGATTAAATCTTGATCTAGTGTACAAAGCAAGAATTTAAGAGGATTCGATCTTGGATTTCATCCATAACACCTCACCATACATCACATCATCATAGCTATATCATCTATATCATCATAACATATGCATAAACCATCCAAAAAAAAAATCACATAACATAGTCACCTATGCATCACATACAATAAATGCAGCCATAACATAATCCATCCCGCATCCATCAAATACATCTATCCAACACATGTGTGCATGTTAGATAAATGTAATGGAATTGATTTTTTAGTAAATCCCCTGGAAGGTAATAAATGAGCTTGTTAACTATTTCATTGTGTACCTCTGCATGTCACACCTCATAATACATCATCACTTAAACATAACATCATCATAATCCATTCATCACAAATCATACATTATATAATCCACCTCATAATTCATTACAAAACATCCATAAACATATCCTCATATAATCCACATCGTATTCCACATAATAATCCATTCATAATTCATACATAAACACATAAACAAAAATCCAACATCCATAACATAATATATGCATCCATAACATGATCCATGTATCCATAACATAATCCATATATCCATAACATGATCCATACATCCATAACATATATCCATAACATGATCCGTAACATAAATCGTAACATAAACCATCACATAATCCATCACATAATCCATCACATGTCCATATTTAGCATCCATACATGACATAAATCTTATACTAAAATAACATCCAACATATACATCATAAATAATCACATCACATCATAATGTAGGCCGCCCACAAAATACTCATTGGATATATAAATCAAAGTTTGTCATGATACAAAATGTGCCCAAAGGCTTAGTACATCAATGTCTGATACATAATGCAAAACACCACTATGTGGTACTATCACCAAACTCTGCTAGAGCCTGAGGTGTTGGCGTTGATGGGCCTGCCCTTGTAGCCTGTGGTGGAACTACTAGCCCCTATCCTAGTGGAGGCATCACTCAAGGTAGTGGAATGACTAGCCCTATAATTGAATGTGTCATCATCCTCCCTAACCTGCTAGCCCTCGACTGGGTCTATACACTAAAACTGGGTTGTCTCTGATCTGTAGGCATCGCTGCATGATATAGGGTGTGATAATGTTGAGCTCTTTGCAAAGCCACTAACATCTCACCCTGCACTCACACTAGATGCCGCCACATATCAGACAACCCAACACCTACTAATGCTTAGTGTGTTGTATCCTTCTCTAGATAGAATCGCGCCTCCTACTGCTCAACCCACTACAACACTTTGGTTTTATCCCTCTTTGCAATAGCAATATCCTACTTCTGGATAACACAGTCTAGCTCTACTCCATTTACCCCACCTCCTCCTATTTCTGTCAACTTAGTAGTCTACCCCTAGGTGACCCTCAACTCTCCCTATAACGTGTCCACCTCTGCCTCCATGACATCTCACTCTACCTCCCTTGTATCTTGCTCTAACCATATGGTGGCCAACTCATCAATCAAGTTTCTAATCTCCACTTCTAATATATCAGCATCAACATCCTCCCCATCCTTCCTCCCCCTACTACTGCCTCCACTCTTTGATGTACCCACCGTCCCTCAATAGCCCCACCAGCCCAACCACCTCCACCATCCCCACCATCTCCTCCATCCTCCTCCTCCTCCTCCTCCTCCACCCCCTCACTACTCTCTACCACCACCACCTGGCCAATTGGAATCATCAACCTCGTGGCCTACTACTTCTACCACCATATGTAATAATCTAGGGTGGCCTCCACCTTTGGCTCTCCCTATTTAAGGTTGAACTTTCAAAGTACATGCTTGAGCATGTACCAATCAATGATGTGCTCCGTACGACCCATCAGATACCTATCCTATCAAGTATAAGGTAGATGATCTCCATCATCAACCCATGGCTCACACCCTTGCCATGGCCACAAAACAATTATGTCGATCTCATCAAAAAATTGCCACCAGTATGTTAGAGCACCCAACCAATGACGCTGTAGAATCCCAGTGTAATTAAAGACAAATGGCTGCCCTACTGGCCTCACATATCCACATACCAGCTAGATCATGGCAATATGCTCCCAAGCCCAGACCTGAAGTAATGTGACACCACACCCTAGACCAGTTCCCTAGTGATATACTATAAAATGCATGTCATGTTGTAAGTGCGCTAACACGTATGGCTCCTAGGCATACCTTGTTCCCTACTCATACATCTTCTCTAGCACTACTCCCCATCCTATAGAGAATCTACGTGACCTCCTATCAAGCATCAACAACTCTCCAATCAAACCTGAGCATATATATAATGACAACCCCTCCAAAGACTCCATAGTAGAGACCATATCATCTTGATACTCCTCACATCCATAGGTGGGATATCTAGTGCAAAAGTATGCCTCAACACTAGCACACCTCTCACCTGATCATACACAACTAACTCCCCATGAATGAGGATTCATAATATCCTCCATACATTCTCATGGGTGATCGTCATCTCACCCGTCAATAGTAGAAAGGCACAACACTCGCTCTACAACCTCTCCACTAACACTATCATCATGCCCCTATGGGCCCAAATATTAGACATATATGCAAGATGCCTCATACCAATTTGTTCCAAAAGAACAACATCTGTAGGTTCAAATCCCTCCCTCAAGGCCATTGGAGGTGGCCTCTACTCCCTTGACTGAACTAGCAACAAATCCTCCTACATCCATCACACTACTTCATTATCTTTTTATCAAAAACAATGTAAAAGAACTAAATCCCTCTATGATAGCATTGAAAGGCACACACGCACTAACACACCCCATGTAAGAACCAAAATACACAAATGTGCTAACACACCCTACGCAAGCACCGAAAGGCACACAAGTGCTAACTAACATCTCGCATGCATTGAAAGGCACACAAGCACTAAGTGACCTCACACATGCACCAAAAAGCCATGCAAGCACTAACATACTTTGTACAAATACCTTTCGACATGTAAGCACCAATCCACCTAGCTCATGCACTAAAAAAGTGCTAACCACTAACCCATTTTCAAGTGATGTAAGCACTAATTTGCCTCATAGGCACTAATCGAGATGAAGGTGCTAATTGTCCCATTAGAGGTTCTATGTGTGACTTGATGGCATTATCCTATATTTTAGCACATTTTCTACTCCTAACCTACCCTTGCATTTATTGCCTATTAATTACCCAAAACCTAAAATCCAAAGCATGAGATAGGACACATATCGACTCAGTAGCCTCCGAAGGTTATTGGCACTCCCGAACTTGCTCTTCTTGATGCTTATGACATGGGATCTGGGCCATAGCTTCCACACTCTAATGCTCTCTTCTCTCTAACTACCTCAATCTTAGGTGTGCAAATGAGGAATATGGGCTCCCCATAGCCTACTTATAGCCTCCACCTAAGCCCTAGCCCTAATTTTTTTCTAGACTAGTCCTAAAGTTTTCATCCCCAAGCCTCATACCATATCTATTTTTCCCCATTTCTTTTTCTTCTGACCCCATTTTTATCTTGAATCTCGTTTTCACCACTATTTCCTTCTTTTTGAGAGTTCACTCGAAAAAATTATTTTTTCTGTTTGATCTCTTGAGGGGTCATATCCCACTTATTGTTTCCATTCCCTTTAGTTAGCTGGGGGAAATTTTTAATTTTCTTTGATATGACACTACTTCTACTCGGTTGTGACACTACATCAAAGAGGGGCAAAATTTAGGCACCTGAAAATGACATACCTTAGACCACCATTTTCAAACATCTTCCTAACATCTCCTTCTATGCTAACTTATCCTCTTCCTCAAGATTAATTAAATAAACTATTTTATTTAATTAATTTATCTGATCCCCATTATCATTTACCCTCAATTAATTAATTAAATTTTATTTAATTAATTACTCTCCTCAACCATTACCCAATATTAATTAAATAAATATTAGTTCATTTATTTAATTAATTATCCCTCTTTGTTGTTAGAACAAATTAATTAAATAAAGTCCATTTATTTAATTAATTTAACCTTACCTATAGCCAAACCTTGGTTAATTAAGTAAATCTCACTTATTTTATTAACTAACCTATCCCTCAAATCGCTACAACAAAATTAATTAAATAAACCTTTATTTAATTAATTTGGATCACTAATTAACCCCTCTACTAATTTCTTATAGCTAGATTAATTACATTAATCCCCTATTTAATTAATCTAACCCTTCATTAACCCATCTCCTCATAATTAATTAAACAATCTACATTATTTAATTAATTAAGATCACGTGTCTCTAGCTCACCCTTTCCAATTCATGCACTTGTCCCATCTCATCCCACTCATTCATAAAATGAATTTTTAATTCATTCACATGTCTCCATCTTCACAAATGCAAAGCCTTGCCAAAACCAAATTCAAAATTCAAAAATATTGTGATCCCTCCATCTTTGTTGATGAAACCCCATCCGTTGATTTCACTATGAAATCTCAACCATTGGATCTCATCTTGGAATTCCAACCATTGATCTAAAATCCTCTAAAAGCCTAAAAATAAATAGCATCTCCAAGCATTTTGACTCTAACTAAGAAGAACAAAAGAAGACTAAGGATAAATCTCTAAACTTATGATCTCATAATCTTCCCACCATCATAGCCAAATTATCCTCAAATCATTGCTAGTTTATTGACCTCATTATGTTGGTTCATATTTGAGCAATCCACATTCAATTAGTATTCGGTAAACACCAATTGCATTCATCAATATAACATCACTATGTTTGTAAACATAGTATAAGGTTAATAAAGGTTTAATATGTATATTCACATCTTAATTACCACTAAATAGATGGGTAAGTGCATGGAAATGGGATACAAATTAGTGGCCAGCTTTGAGATTTTTCAGCAAAACAGGTTTGCATTATGAAAGGTATATACCATACATGTTTTAACATGTATGCATTTTTAATTCCTGGAATTCAAAATGTATATGATCATTTCCCATTTAGGCTTGGATTTAGAAGCCTAAGGGTTGGACATCTATTATGGCTCCTAAATTTGTATTTTTAACATAAAACAACTCAAATTCAAACTTCAACCTCATCAGGTTTACATGTTTTGCAATAAAATTTTACAAAACCACAACCAAAATCAAGAGATACTTCTTAGCTTTCTAGCCTTACAATTTTTGTAATATTTTGAGTAGGTTAAGGTATTTATTTTTATTTTCTTTCAAGAGTGTATCTATACTCGATTATCCAAATTTGAAAAAAAAATTATCTAGTATTCTTCTACACATCAATCTATATGCATTCAAAAAAATAAATTTATATTTTTAATTAGTTTTGTGTAAGTTATGTGATGTGCACGCTTTGTGATGTAATTTTCAAGATGCATCCACTTCAAAAAAAATGCAAAAAATAATTCAATATAAAAATATAAAAAAATATACAACTTGTAGTACTCACTCTTAGCTATATTTCCACCAGATGGTTTTAAAAATACCTAATGTAGAAAAAAAAATAGGGGGGTACACACAAGACACTATCTTATATTTTAGTGATAAAAACAGGAACACTTTTGTGTGCACTCAACATTTCACCCCCATAACTTGAACACTTTTCTAAAATATTTGGTAGTTTAGAAACTAGATTTAGAGTACTACAATTCCTATTCTTGTCTTATCTTCAAATTTTGAGTGTACACAACTTGAATTAGTCATCCAAGTTTAGCTTTAACTAATTTCAGAAAACAAGTGGCCACTTTTGACCCCTTTTTGTACCCAATTTCTATGCACTTACCCAAATAATCTGTGTATGAAAAGAATGAGCATCATAAAGAAAATCATCAAGGAACAAGGAATCATTAGCTACAACATGAGAATATAAAGAAATATCACTATGAGCTCATCACTAAATATATCAATATACCAAAACCACAAGAAAAGGAATATGGAGTAGAAAGTGTATGCAAAGGTGATGTAGGTATATTTGTATCACTAGCATCCTTAAGTAAACTAGAAGCAAGGGAGGCACAGATAGGTAAAATCTAGATTCATATTTTCACACTTGAAGGTAGAGTACATCTACCATGAGATCTTCTTAGGGGCGAGTTTAGATTGTTTTCAATAATTATAACTTATTGAACTCTCACCTCATTACATATATTTATGTATGTAGAATTGTTATTTATCACTAGCACTTGCACCATAGGAGGTTCAAAGAATACGTCGATAGAAACAACTGACTACCTTAGAAAATTTCATGTCATGAATTTTATGGTATGAGACAATTCTGAGCACTATAATGCTCACACATAAAAGCCTATCGACTAATTAATAAAGACAATCTAAAAGTGTACATTTATGTGTTATAATTAAAACTATTTATAATTTTAAATATTTCAATAATTATAAATAGAAGGAAATCATTTATTCTTAAATAAAGAAAGGAAGTAAATAAAAGTTAACATAATAATAATTATAATTATAAAAATCTAGAATTTACTTTTTTTTTTAAAAAGAGAGAATACAGTTTTTATTTTAGATAATAGGATTTGTTTCTTTTAAAAAAAAAAATTAAAGAAAGATAAGAGATAAACGTAATATGAGAAGTAAGAATAGTTTCTTTTAAAAAAAAGGAATCAAATGTTTTTTTGGTTAGGATCTTTTAATGATAGAAGAGAATGCATGAAGACGGGGGGGAAGAGATCGGTTTAATTTATTTTTTGGGGGATTTACACCGATATTTGTGCAAAAAAAGATGGGGAGGGGGATTCGAGAGGGAAGTGAGAGGGCGGATGGAAAGGCGTTTAGGGTTGGAGGGAAAATGGGGAAAAGAAAACATGAGGAGGGCATTATGGCGGATGGAGGAAGAGGGGAAGGCATGAGAAAATAGTGTGGCAGGGCCCTCTTTAAATGCAAGAAGGAGAAAATAGGGCCGCATGGGTGGCTTCTCTCTCACTGCTCAAGAGATGCCTCTACCTTCCCCAAAGGCTGTGTGCTCAGGGAAAAGGGTGGTTCAAAGCTTTAGTGGGGGTTTGGATTGCGTAGAAGAATGAAGGTATTTATCATTATTTAAAATTGTGTTTTAGTTTTGGGCAATTACCTTGAAAAAACTGGGAAATAGTTTTAAAACAAAAATGTGTTTGAGTGACTCTAAGGATGCTTGGCATTAGAATGATTATGTGATTTTATCTTGAAGACATGGCTCTCCAAAGTGAACATAGAGCAAGCCAACCTATGTATCATAGTTGAGATAAACAAGAAAAAAAAATAGAGAAAACATAGAGGGGCACACTAAACAACATGGGGCCAGGGAGTTCATGTTTATTTTTGTTGTTTAGTTTATAAACAGAATTTTCTGAAGGTAACAGTCTATGAAATGGCACGACAATAGTGTTTTCTTATAGATCTTTGTGGTAATCTTTTAGAATGGGTTTTACTTCGGGTTGTAGGGGCTCATTCCTCTGAGTGGCCTGGGCACTTTTTCCCCATGAAGTGGTGACTTTCTTGCCATAGTTGTGGCTTAAGAGGACTGACCCCCTTAAGGAGGTGACTCCTCTTCTCGAAATCTAGTAGTCCAGTTGCCCTTTCATTCCCTTGTTATTTATTATTATTATTATTATTATTATTATTATTATTATTATTATTATTATTATTATTATTATTTCTTCTTGTCCTTACCTTTACAATGATTGCTATTTAACTATTCAGCAAAGTGAACACAAAGAAAAAAAACAAGAATGATCTTTTAAACAATTAGGGACTTATAAACAGTGCCATTCAATTTTGGATCTATGTATACAAATGTTAGATCAAGTTTAAAACCTTTGGAGAGTTTTTTTCCTCGAATCAACTCATTCCTGTTAAGACACTTTAGATAGTTAAATTTCCAAATATATATATGTTATTGTTCATTTTTCTTTTGAACAAATAGGTCAAGATAATTTTGTCTCTCCATCAACAATAGTGGTTCATATCCAATTTAAAGATCTAGTCATTAAATGGGGGTTGGTATTGTAACTTATTATTGTTTTAGTATTGAGCTCTTGCATATTAATGATTGCACACTACATAGAAGATTAAATAAATAGAATTAACTTCTTTCTCTATTGAAGCCTCAATGATCCTTATGATTGTTTTGTTTGGAGATGAAAAGTCTCCTACGGGAAATAGGTTTCCCCACCTCATGGACATAAGAGTGCGGGATCACAACTCTCATTTCTCCATGTTTTAACTTTTTTTTTATCAAGGAGGGTTTTCAATCAAAGTTGACTTTTAGACATAGGAATGGTCTCCTAGTCTTTTGTTGAAGTACTAGCCGAGGGTTACAACCCCATTCAATATTTAATCATCTTGATTGTTATATGAATGTTCTTTTGGCACCGAAGATTTTATACCTTGTTATTATTGTACTATCTCCTTCTGTTGTAAATTGTAGTGTAGCATGCATTATTGAGTGAGTTGTATTTTGGCTTGGGTGATCCCTTTCTCTTCTTGATTTCTTGGCACAAAAATGATTGTGCCTTTAATATAAAAATAGGGGTTTGAACGAAATTGAGTTTATTGATGCTTCCTCCTTGTTTGACTCTTTTCCTCTCTCCTGCTTAATTAGGCAGTGAGTGACTCTTTGATGAATGAGGCCTTGGTTTACGTTCAGTGTGTATCCAGTTGTGGGTGTGTGTGTTGAACCATTGTTTTGTTTTGTGTACCCTCTTTATGCATGTATATGTGGGTAGGTGTACTCTACTTCCTGAGTCTAAATGATTCTCTTGGAATTACTCCAGGGGTGAGAAACCCATGTCTTTCCTTGTGTGGTCCATCTTGTTGTTTGCCTTCCAACCTCATTGTGTGAGTTTGACCAGGCTATCAGTGGTTTCATGATCTCCTCTCTCCATAGCTTGGGGCTTGCCTAGTGCGTAATGGACATCCATTGCATTCGACGATGGTAATATGGTTGGGAGGTGGGCACATCCCCCATTGGTCTCCATCCAGGTGAACTCTCTTGAAGTCTTGATGAGAGCTTTGTCTTTATCTTTACGATGTACTCATGGTTGTTCTAGGTGTCGTTGGAGCACCTTGATAGTTATTTAATTTATGATGTATTACTACTAAATCTTGTAATTATTCTTGGAGCATGACTCTTCCATGTGTTGGGAAGATAGCTCTGCTTTGTAATTGTATTGGATTATCATTAGATGTAGGATTTACTCTTATTTCTAAAGAAAAACAATTATTATTTATTTCATTAATTACATTTGAATTGTTTTACTGGTTTTAGAATCCTCGTACCTTCATTGTGTTGCCTTGCTCTATTTTAATAATGGATTCATGCATTTATCTTGAAATTCTCTTAATGATCTTGTATTCTAGAAAGAACAAAGTCTTCTCACATGTACTTATGAATGTTGTATCCTAACCATAGTTGGATGGCTGGTTGAGTTACTTCTTGTATTAATGTTAGTTTTTCAGCACATTATGTTGTATTCCTTGGTTTGGTTCACCTGGCGAGGTGTCTTGGATGTTTTATCCACGCCTCATCTTCCTTCCTTGCCTTGTGCAATGCAGTTTTAGGGACAGACGAAAAAATTTTGGTGGTTCATGTCATGACCACATGGCCAATGTGGGCATGACATGTGGTCTTCTTATGTCATGATCATTCGGTAAAAGTAGGCATGACAAGAAGACTAAGGATAAATCTCTAAACTTATGCTCTCATAATCTTCCCACCATCGTAGCCAAATTATCCTCAAATCATTTCCAGTTTATTGACCTCATTATGCTGGTTCATATTTGAGCAATCCATATTCAATTAGTATTCGGTAAACACCAATTGCATTCATCAATATAACATCACTATGTTTGTAAACATAGTATAAGGTTAAGAAAGGTTTAATATGTATATTCACATCTTAATTACCACTAAATAGATGGGTAAGCACATAGAAATGGGATACAAATTAGTGGCCAGCCTTGAGATTTTCAGTAAAACAGGTTTGCATTATGAAAGGTATAAACCATACATGTTTTAACATGTATGCATTTTTAATTCCTAGAATTCAAAATATATATGATCCTTTCCCATTTAGGCTTGAATTTAGAAGCCTAAGGGTTGGACTTCTATTGTGGCTCCTAAATTTGTATTTTTAACATAAAACAACTCGAATTCAAACTTCAACCTCATCAGGTTTACATGTTTTGCAATAAATTTTTACAAAATCACAACCAAAATAAAGAGATACTTCTTAGCTTTCTAGCCTTACAATTTTTGTCATATTTTGAATAAGTTAAGGTATTTATTTTTTATTTTCTTTCAAGAGTGTATCTATATTCCTTTAGTACATATGTATTGACTTTTTTTAATAACATTTGACTCAATTATCCAAATTTGAAAAAAAATTAGATAGGATTCTTCTACATTTCAATCTATATGCATTGAATAAAATAAATTTATATTTTTAATTAGTTTTGTGCAAGTTATTGTGATGTGTACACTTTGTGATGTAATTTTCAGGATGCATCCACTTCAAAAAAATGCAAAAAATAATTCAATAAAAAAATATACAACTTGTAGTACTCACTCGTAGCTATATTTCCACCAAATGGTTTTAAAAATACCTAATGTAGAAAAAAACGGGGGGTGCACACAAGACACTATCTTATATTTTAGTGATAAAAATAGGAACACTTTTGTGTTCACTCAACATTTCACCCCCTTAACTTTAACACTTTTCTAAAATATTTAGCAGTTTAGAAACTAGATTTAGAGTACTACAATTCCCGTTCTTATCATATCTTCAAATTTTGAGTGTACACAACTTGAATTACTCATCCAAGTTTAGCTTTAACTGATTTCAAAAAAAAAATGGCTACTTTTGACCCCTTTTTGTACCGCATTTCCATGCACTTACCCAAATAATTGATGTGTATGAAAAGAATGAGCATCATAAAGCAAATCATTGAGGAACAAGGAATCATTAGCTACAACATGATAAGATAAAGAAATATCACTATGAGCTCATCACTAAATATATCAATATACCAAAATGACAAGAAAGGGACTATGGAGTAGAAAGTGTATACAAAGGTGATGTAGGTATATTTGTATCACTAGCATCCTTAAGTAAAACAAAAGCAAGGGAGGCACAGATAGGTAAAATCCATAAGTGAAAAAGAATATCTACCATAAGATGTATGAAGTATAAGCTCACTAGGTATATTATTATCACTCGATGGAAGATCCCTAGAGGTGTTATAAGGAGTGGGTTAGCCAACCTTACAATTTTCATGAAGGGCCTAGAGGCTCTCATACATAGATAATTCATGGATGGGGTCCCATTGAAATGTCTCAGATAAATTATAGATGATGGGAAAAGACCAAGGAAACAAAGGCACAACATTGTATTTTTTCAGAGATTTTGGGCAAAAATTGTAAGTTTAGGTGCCAAAAAATTTGGGCACTAACAAGAAGAAGCATGGAATTATTATGTTTGACACACTACCTAATGTGTGTGACCTCACGGACACTTTAGTTCCTCATGAGTTCAATATGTCACCTTGACCTAATTCTAAAAGGTTGATGTCAGTAGGAGAAACATTCCAAGCCATGACTAGATTTTTGACATTTCCCAACCCCTCCCTAGTCTTGTGCATCTGATGTTAGAATTAGTTGACTTTCACACCCAGAATTATAGATTTAAGTGATTATTTTCATAGAGTCCTTCTAGAAGATCATTTCCACCCTTGCCTTTATCTATTCCCATAAATTAGATGCCAAGATAATAGGCCATCATCTTTCTAATTTGCATACCATATCCAAGGAAGATCTCACTTGATAAGTGTGATAGTGGAAATCAATTATCACATGAAGAAGAAACATAAATAATTAAAGGATAAGTGGGTATTTAGGTTTTATTCTTATTTGGTACATATTTTATGGTTCCAAAATATTTGGGTCCTTTGAGAAGATGGGTTTCTATTATAAAACTAGGAACCCTATAGATTCACTTCTCCTATTGATTAGTTTGGAACAATTCTTTGACACCAATTCCACTATTTCTAATTTTTTTGACATAAATATTCTTACCCCAAGAGTGATTTCATATTCATTGATGCATTTATTAACTAGATACCTTACAAGCTATTAAAATGTTTGAAATAAAAATCCCTAACATGATCCAATTCTTTGGATATTTGTCCCTATAAAAGATTCATATGAATATTCATCTTCACAAGTTCTTAAAACCTAGTTTCAAATTTCCATATTCTTGGACCTTGTCCCACGTTGCCATCAAAACTATGTAATAAGAGGAAAAGTTGGATGATGAGTATGACATTGATTCCCATGAGATAGATGTATATTCCACTCTATATTAAATATATTGTTCTAAATAAGAAAGTATAGATATCATGAATATTTTTTAAAAATTATGACTCACTCTTCAGTTGAACAATGAATTATAGGGTTTCAACCAAGATGGCATGTTTGTCATTAAGATGTCCTAAAAAAAGTTGTATGTAGTGTTTTACATATTCTACACCTGAATATTGAGACATTCAAAATCCTTGATTAATACTCCCCTAGCCTCAAGGATCACACTCAAGATTTTGAGTATATCATAGAATTTCAAGGGTACATGTAAGTTGATTAGTAGATAGTCATAGAAGCCTATGAGAAACCCACACCAATGATAAATTATTTCCTCTGCAACCATAAGTTGAAGGATTTATATCCTTCAAGGAATCAATAGGACACATTTAAGAAGAAAAAGAGATGCTAGGTGAGAAAGGTTTCAAATCCATGGCCATCCATTAGGATTGAACCATGGTGAGAGTTATGTTATTTAGTTGATAAAAGACATGCTCTAGTCAATGATCTCCTAGAATATTAAAAAAATTAGATCAACTCTAGAATGAATGTATTTAAGAGTTGTAGAAGATGAATTTCCCTCCTTTGAGTGAAAAAGGAGAAGAGTATGAATCATGTGAAAACTCATACTAGTTTAAAGAAGAAGGAACAAAATAAGTTGTAGAATGATTGAGCTCATTCTATACAATGCCAAGAAAAACTATACCTTGCTAAATAGAAAGAGCACACCCATGAGTATAGAGAAAAATAGGGTACAAATTAGAAATATTGGACAAAGTTAGTTTCAATAAAGAGTCTAGTGTGGGCAAGCATGGCCAAGTTATCCTCAATCATCTTCAAGCCAATGAACTTACTTATAAAAAGCATGCAAAAACTAGACTAGATAGTTCAAATTAATCAATTATGGAAGTCCCCTTAAATTTATAATTTATCCTTTGAAGAAGGCACCCAATACCTTCCTCTACTTAATCACAAAAAAAAAGTTCCATCACAATCCCTTTTTATGGGTGTTTAGGTAGGGAAGTGTTAAAGAAAGTTCCCCCATTTTTCATAGATCAAAATGAATCTAAAGAGAAGAAAACACAAAAGGCACTAGTTATAATAGTAGTGGACCATGGCTAGAATGTAGGAGAAGTGAGAAGGAGACACTCCCTATAATACAAGGAATCTATGCAAAGTGTTCAAGAAATGTTTTCAATAGCTAAAAGGCCAATAAAATCAAATTACAAGTGAGGGCATAATTATGCAAGAACAAGTATAATTATAGGAAGAACCTCCATGCAAAGAAATTGACTAAATTAAAGGTTCCATAGAGGATATTATAAAACAACCTCAAGAAAAATAATTAAGTGCATAAATTTTTCTCCTCTTAATTTAAATATTTTGAATATTTTATGTTCCAATCTCTCCCATGTAAATCCTCTCCCTGTTCTAAATCCCCCTCTTCCTATTCCATCCCCTCCTATAGATACTATTATTTTTATGCATTCTTCACCGAAGCTGAACACTTCTAATTTTTCTCCAAAGGATCTTACCCAAACCAAAAAATCTAAAATTGAGAAATTAATTTCCCTAAAATGTGAACCATGTAGAAATCAATAACCTTCTTCCCATTCAACTCCAACCATTCTGCCCATATTTCTCTTATTAACCTCAATGATTGGCCTCTCTCATATCAAGTTGAGCAATTCAATCCATTTTCCTCTATTTATTACTCCTCCTTTAGGTTTACCCATTGAAAAATTGTTTTTACATATATTTAAACAAGATATCCATCCTCTTGTACATTATCTTATTTCCCTTCTTTCTCCCCACTTTAAAACTTTGGTAACTACAAAAGCATCCATTATAGCCATGGAGGTTCATGGCACTCCTACACATTCTTCTCCTTCTTCCCCTTAATTTTCCATATTAGCCACATTAGTTTCTTTTGATCAACCTACCACCCCCTATTATTTAGTCTATCCTTCCTATTACCATTCTAAATTTCCTCTTTACTCACCCCTTCCACTCTTAAATAACTTGGCATTGATCAATTTCAATATGTCATGGAGCAATTCAAATCAATTTAACACTTGAAGTGACAGATTAAAATTGTTCAACTATCCAAACTTCCTTAGTAAGTTTCTACCTAGCTAAGAATGGTTTTGAATGAATCAATCAAACCATGCATTATGGGATCCTTGTGTCAAATACTCAAAGGCCATTAGAATAGATTATATTAGAATATTGGTGAATAGGTGTAACTTCAATCCATGTCCCTAATGATAGTGTTATCCAATTCCACTCAAGAAAGTTAGTAAATGATACAAGAGCATCTCAAAGGTTGTGTAATCTTGCATTACCCAAAAAGATACATTTTTTACTTTAAGGTTTATGTTCTTTTCATATATTTTGGAGTTCTAGTTAGTGTTTAGCATTGTGGTCTTAGTAATAGTTCACAACAAGCCTATAAATGTATATTGTGGTGGCACATGATGATTGATTGACTTTTGTTTGTTACATAAAGAATAAGAAATAATTATGAGTCTCTAAGCCTATGTAATAACACTTGAGGAGTAGTTCATTATCTAGTAGTTATACGGTGACACAATTGAATTTCATTTAATCATATTTAATGATTTAGGATGGTACAAAGATTAATTATTCAAACACTAATGGTGATAACATTGTTTTCTTAATAGTCCATGTGGTCTCATTCATCTTAACATTTGGTGCCATGTGATTGCTGACATTGTTCTTAGACGAATGCAAAATCAGCTCTATATAAACCCCATCGCCCCCTCACAATTTCTCACATCATATTTTCCTTCTTGTGATTGCTTTCAGGAGAGAAAAAGCCATGGCTACCTGCGTGAAAAGCTTCGTCTCGCTGCTCCTGCTTCTGGGTGTGCTCAATATTCTTACAGTCTCTGCTTCGGTATATAAATTCGAATTTCTCCTCCCTCTTCTATCGTAAGATTACTACTTTTAAAAGATGGGTTTATGTTCGGAATCTCAACAAGCAAATGGGGTATCTATTTCTGTTTGTTTGCAGGGAGAAGATGTGGATGTGGTATTTATAGTTCCGCAGCATCTTCAACAGCCGGGAGTGTTGAAGATTGTGGGAAACAATTCCGAATTGGGCAACATGACCTTAATCCCTGGTGACATTTGGGTTCTCACTGTGGTATGTTCATTTCTTGTTTACCGTCTTTCGTCATAATGCTCACCTACAACAACTTCTTATTCACTATTTTGGTTTTCTTTTTTCTCTGCGTGTTTTATGATAGCCATTGACTCGAGGACGACGATACGAAGTGATAGTTAAGGTTCGACATTTTAATCCAGTCTACCGGTCGGACTGTACGTGTTTACCCGCTGCAGCCCGCAATGTAAGCGTACCGTCAACAGGGAAATATCACGTGGAATTATTAACCGGCTACGATTGTAACCCTGGTATCTGCCCACGCGGGAGCGAGTCGAACATGTTCAACCCCATTCGCCGCGTCGTATGACATTCTCCCACATTAAGCCTGTCGTCTAACAAGTAGTAGACACATGTTTCAATGTTATAAAATAAGTGCTTTAATCTGCACCCACCTATGTTATATTTATATGTATGAATGGAAATATAATATATGTTGTATTTAGTCTTTGTTTTGTTTTGTTTTTCTTGGAACATAAAACAAACCTGGTTAAGAGATAATATTGTTGGAAACTTTTGTAAACTTCAAAATATGTGTATTACATAGAATGGTGTGCTCTATTAAATTATTTATCTATTAAATGAAACTTAAAATTTCATTCAAAGTGTGATGTTATTCTTGTGCATTGTAAGACTATAGAAACTTATCATATTCACCATTTTTACTCTCAATTACATAAAAAAAGGGAATACAATTGAATTTCGCAACATTGCATCCATCCCTAAAAAAGAGTTATCCATAAATTTCATTATCATACAATGAACACATAAATTTGTAATTTTTTTAAATTTTTTTTGGAATATACATCTACAACATCAACTAACAAAATTACAAACCAAACTAGGTAGTGTATTAGCTACAATAGTAACCAATATATAGTCAAGAGGCCGATAAAACAGTCATCAAGAACATAGACGAAACCACCTCCAAACCACATCATAGCCTAGAGTAGAACAACAACAAAAGAGGTCCTCTAGTTGAAGAATCACTACACCTTTTCTAGAGATTGCACCTTAACAACACTCTAAAGATGTGCTTGAAGATTGTGCAAAATGTTTTTGAGATCTACTTCAAGCAAGGGGTTATGAAGAGAAGCATAAAATTTGGTGACACAGAGGGATAGATTTAAACAAACTATTTGAGTTTCAACTCAGATGTGAAGAAAAGTGTTTAAGAAGGAAATCGTGCAACAAAATTTCCAAATGCAGATGAGGATGACATATCTTAAAGTGATGGAAAGGGTATTGTGCAAGGCTAATGCACCAAGTAGGGTAGATTTTCATGACCACATCTTGGGGAAAAGGGCTAGGAAAGCTAAAAAGAGGGAGAATGACAAGTTGTGAGAATGCATATAGCATCAAAAGCCATGCTTTATAGTCTCATTTTCACACAAAAAGGACAAGACAGAGGGGAATGAATGAATTTGAGCCAACTACCAATAGAAAGTTTAAGATTCAAGATTTTCTATGTTTTCAATTAGGACTAGGCATCAACTTTAGATTTCCAGATTAGGGAGCTAAGTTTATTCCATCTTGAGAGTGAAAACTTGCATTTTTATAAAGCATTAAAATGTGGGGGAAAATGGATATAGAAGGGAGGAGATACCCATAGATTTTTATTAGAGGGACAAGCTTGATCTACTACAATAATCAATCCACCTCATGGCTTTCTACAAACTAGCATGATAAGGTAAGGACAAAAGACTAGAAAGATTTGGTGGAACAAGTTGTTGAATTTGAAGGATGGATTATTTATCAGTTGAGGAAATGTTGAACTACAATTTTAGAAATGGATAAGTATAACAAGTAAAACTATTGGGATCTCACAAGTCAATGAACACTTGAATGCCCTTTTTAAAAGGTGTTTAACTTTGAGTTCCTTAATGAGAGCCAAGGGTTTATCTTCATGCTAAATTAAATGGTTCCACCATATGGAAGAGGTGGTGAAGCTTAGGTTGTGATTTGAATATTTGTCATACTAGTATAGATATTTTGAGGTGATTTTCTAGGCTTTCTAGATGAAATTAAATGGAGGAAATCCACGAGTTCTAAAAGGGGAGTGAGAAGGAGTTTGTCCCACCACTTAATCCTACTCCAAGAAAGGTTGGTTAACGTAGATTGGATACAAAAGAAAAAAGGTAGTTTCCAAGGTGAGTAGCTCTCTAAATCTCTAACAATCCATTTAGTGCAAAGACAAATACCCTGGGTAAAAGGATCGATAATTCGAAATCCCCCTTTGTGTTTATGTTAGATATAATGAATCAAAGATGTGGATGGAATGCCTTTCTTATTACCCCATTCAACCCAAAGAAAGATTCTAATCAATTGATTCAGTTGTTTGCAACAAGTCTTGGAGGAAATATAACAAGATGAGATATACACATGGTTGGCAAGGAGAATTTTGTTGACAACTTGGATAATACTAGCCATGTACAAGAAACAATTGGTTCAATTTAGAAATTTATTTTTTATTTTGGTCATGAATCAGTTGCACATATCCTTGAGGAAGACACCAATGCCAAAGGGAGTGCCAAGATAATTTGTTATAGTGCCATGTTTAATTTCTCTCCATTCACTAGGAATCCAAGGTGGCTGACGACTTGGGTGGGTCATGATGAATTTAGTTTTAAGCATGGCCAGTTTAGAAGTTGAGATGTTGTAAACAATTCTAAAATATCTAATGTGTGGGTAAATTTAGTAGCCAAGTTTTGGATAAACAACATACTATCATTAAAAAAGTGGGAGTTAAGGGCTTGGGTGTTGCTAGGTAGTGAAATACCTTGAATACACTTGGTGGACAAGGCATGCTAGAAAAGATAATCTAGAGCATTAGGAACAATGGTCAATAAGAATGGGCAAGGCGGAAACCTTGGATGATGAATTTTTGTAAGGGAAATTGGGGAGAGAGAACCATTGATGACTATCCTAGTGTTGGCATCCATGAAGAACATTATGACATGATTATAGATCATAGGTTTGAATCCCTCGACCATTTTATCATATTAAGAATGAATGTCCAATAGATGCGATCATAAGCCTTATTGAAGTCAAGCTTAATAATGAGGGCATCTTGGCTAGATTATTGTGCCCATTTAATAATCTCCTAGGAAAGAACCAAATTGTCTAGAATAAATCTACCCCATAGAAATCTAGTCTATTTAGGTCTCACAATCTCCTAGGTGATGGGTTTAATCCTACAAGCCAAGGCTTAGCAATAATTTTGTACGTGTTAAGTAAGGTGATGGGCCTTCATGTATTTATGGTAACCTCATCTTTACCTTTAGGAATGAATTTGATTAGCCCTTGAATAATAATTAGACTTAGAGATCCAATTTCAAGGCCTTCAAGATAAATGTGATAGACATCTTCCCATATGTAATGCTAGATTGATTCGTAAAATTCCACTAGAAGACCATCCAATCTAGGGCTCTTCTCTAAATCCATATAATATAGGGATTTGTCAATTTTTACAATATTTAATTGGTGATCTAGGAAATGAATATACTTAAGATATATTTTGCAGGGTATGTAGCTTGCAACACTCTCTTCAATGATGGGGAAAAGATAATCTCTAGTAGAATCATCAATGAATATGTGTTTGTAATGCTCATGGAAAGTTCTCATAATGTCAACATGGTCGGATTATGGAGTGTTAAATTATCATATTTTATGCTAAAGAATTATTCCTACTTATTCTTATGTTGTAGAAAATGAAAGAAAAAGTTCATTCCCTTATCTCTATCTTTAATTAATTCAAGGCAAGAATCAATTTGGCGTCCTTTACCTTTGTAAATAGCAAATTGTCAAGTAAATTCTTAGAATGGGAAATTGATTATTGAATGGTAATTTATGGGGGTTGGCGGATAACAGAGATTGGCCATGTTGCAACTATATTTAAAGAGATTTCTCAAGTATATGATGCCTAGTAGAAGTACATCTCTTGTAATCGCACAAATAGCATGCAATGGACAATAGTTATCTCCCACTAGCTAACCCATCTATCTTTTTGGGGTTGAGGTTTAATTTTCTAGGTGGCAAGGAGGTCATAAATGCAATCCTACTTTAAAAGGTGGGAAAAATTTAGTTTATATGGAATCTCATTGGGGAAGGTGGTGGAATTAATGAAGGAGAGTGATGCAGGAGCATCCCTAGTTTAAGACCAATCTTGCATCAACTAAAAACATTTGCATTTCAATTTGTTGGTAGTTTAGTTTGTTTCTTTTCATTTTCTAGTTAGTTCAAGCAGTTCAGTTAGAAGTAGTTCTATATTTTGGTCCGCATTCTACTGCAGTTGCATTTCAGATCTCACAGAGCTAGAATTAGCATCTATATTCATTCATCTACATCATATCCTAATCTCTAATCATTTGAACCAAGTACCAGAAAGTTATCGCTATCATAAGATCAACTATTTTCTCATAACAGAGCATCCTGAAAGTCTCATACAATCAACTAAAGGAGAAGACTTGTAAAGCATTCCTTGACTTGTGGAGCTTAATGACACGTCATTCAATGATCTATGGTTCATGGCTGACCTTCCTCGAGATACGTACATCATTCCATTCATTTGTAGAGGTGTTCTACATGATTAGGTCTGACCTATCCATGTACACACGTTACAACTCTTCATTAGAGTTTGTGATCTTCCTTGGCTAACGCGGAGGAATCTTTTGTACTAGAGATCATATATAAGGACGTAATAGATCCCTAAGAAAGTAGATTGGATAGTTAGAAATTGATTCATAGTTCATAGTTTGGATTTCTGCGAAGGAGCTTCAAAGCTATATATTGTCCATATTCTAATATTTTGTAATCATGCCTGTGAGCTCAATTGTAAGCCCACATGTTGCCGGTCAATCTGTATTTGAATTCTATGTGTAAAGGGTAAAATTTAGATGTTTAGGTTTTGGTAGTTTTGTATGTGTATCATCCTTTCACCCTTTCATTCAAGGACCTAGGGTCAAGTTGCAATGTACTATCCTACCCTAGGTCACTATGAGATGTAGGGAATTTTGCATTTGTATGATTTGATTGACAATTATCTTCTCTTATGCTCAATTATGCCTTAAAACCCTAATTATACAAATACAATAGTAAACAAATGAATATAAAAAAAGCTGCTACAGAAAGATGTAAAATGACAAATAACTGTGCACCTATTTTTGGGGTTTGGAGGCAAAAAAGTCAGGTATTAAAGAGTAGGCGCCCAAGTCCAAGGCCCTACTTTTTGTTGAGATCTACAAACATGATTTGCAACTTGTTCCTGCTACACCGAAGGTGTTCCTATCATGAAACTTTGAGGACTAATGAGTGGGCATCCTAGTCTAGGGAGCTATTGTCTTCTCTGATCTATAATTTCAACACTTTGTTACACCTTCCTACAACTTCACTTTGTCTGTACCTTCCACCTATAACCTACAATCATGAAAACTTTGGGAGGAGGTTGTGGTGTTTAGAGGCTTGCCTCAGTCAAGCCTTGGAGAGACATTCAAGTCTTCTGAACACCATTGTCAGATAGAGAGTGCGTATCTTGGGAGGCAGAGGAGAAAACTAAATGATAAATGCTTGAAAACACAAATGAATGTCACCTTATAGTGAAGATCTCATGGAAGGAAGAAGTTCTTCATTCCATGAGGAGATAGATGCTCAAATCTGCAAACACAAACTCATAGACAACACAAATCTACTCTTGCAACACAATGAAAGCCTTGAATCACCTTTAGAAGGCCAATGCTCATTTAGTAATGCTCTAGTTTATAAATGAATGCCTAAACATGCTTTTATATGCAACTACAAACACTCCCGCCAAGAATTTCATAATTCAAACTTACCATGTCAGCATAGTATCCAAATAATGGTAACAAGCCGACACCCAAAAATAGGGATTGATTGAAAATAGGACAGGACTAGGGTACGGACACCCAAGTCCTCCCCCTATTTTGAGTAGGGTCTATCTCAAGGGGTTCCCCTGGGTCCCATTTGCCAAGACACTTAGGGGTTTTCTCATTGGGATGTCAAATTATGATGTAATATGTCCTAAATGTAGCTAAGAGACCCAGGAGCTAAACCTTATGAGGGAAAAGCCCCCAAGGGGACATTTTCTGATGTTACATTTAGCCCCCACTTTAATGTATGTATAAACACAAGGCCAATACATGCATTAAAGTATAGTCAACAAGCACAGTAAACACGCCAAGCATGAAGAAGACACGCCAGACACATTGAAGACAATGACAGGCACACAAAACATGGATAATATAGTTATAGTCACACAAAACATAGCTTGAATACAGTAAATGCATAGAAGACACATCAATGCATAGAAGAAAGGAATGATTTCTTTTCTTTTCTTTTTATCATATTTATGAAATGTAGATGCAAATGCAGGAAAGTAAACAAAGCTCCCATAATGCAGGATGTACTCATCCCATAGGTCTTTAAATTACATATGGGGCAACACACACGCAAGGCATGCCAAACCTCCCAAAATGTAGGATGTACTCATTGTACAGGTCTTTAAACTGCATATGGGGCAACACACATGCAAGACACGCCAAACCTCCCATATGCAGGATGTACTCATCGCACAGGTCTATAAACTGCATATGGGGCAAAAAACATGCCAAACAAAACAAGCACACCAAAACACACACTTTGAAGACATGGAGAAAACATGACAGACAAGCGATGGAGTGTTCCTATTTCTAGGTCCGACACCATGTCAGGCACATTATAGGCACACACTAATGATTGCGCTTTGCCACAACAATCACTGAAGACATGCTTAAGGGTTGAGTTAGTCACAGAACCGCTCCCTACCTCCGCAAAGGACTTTTGAAAATGACAAGATGGTGTAATATGCTCCAATAAATACACCACCCTCACGTCCACAGAGGACTTAAAATAAAAAGGATATATGTGATATCTTGCCTTCGTAGAGGGCTTAAATGATTCATTGATTGATTGCAAATAAACTCAGAGTGCAAGATGTACTCATCGCACAAGTCTTTAAACTGCACCTGAGGACAAGCACATTGCTAAAATCTATAATAGACAACTTACCTTATATATGCCCCCACCTTAAGGTGGTTGATATCATGCATCGATATCAAGCACATTAAAGTAGGAAGAAAACACACAAGGGAACACAGATTTTCACAAAGCCCATGCCCCTCCAGAGGTGACATGTACTTTACAATCGCTAAATGTTCCCACAAACACATCCCTGCAAGAAACATGTTAGTGTCTACATAATCATGATAAACAACAACATTAATGTATATGATTAACCACAGAAAGAGCCAAGGTTATGCTATGAATTCAGAGTTCAAGGATAACCATGGGGCTATATCACGAAGATCTCTAAATCAAGTACCACCAAGGCTAGATTCACAGACAAACAAAGTGTGCAGAGCATCAGTATTGTTAAGGTTTGTAAATTAGATAAATATTATCAAAATCACCACGCAAAAAGCACAAGTGCTTCTACTAGCCAAGTGTTGAAAAATATATACCACATCGTCATATTAGGAACTAAGTCCAATTTTTGATTTCTTGCAAAAGGTATGCTAGGTCCGCATCAGTATAAATGTTTTTCGTCATCTGCCTGCTAGATAGAAACACTAGAGGAAGGTAAATAGTAAATAAGAGAGGAGAAACAAGTGTCTTAGGGACAATCACGTAGGAGGGTGCCCCCAAGTCACCAACTGCAATGCTATGTTCATAAGACACAACACACAACAATGAAATCAGAGAGAGAGGCAATATAGAAGAATGATGATACAAATAGAAGAAGATCACAACAGAGCTGGTCTCCTGGTATCCCAGACCTTACAAGAGAAGCACAGGTCATCCCAAGAAGCCTAAACAACACATAACACATCACGGGGAAGCACATCATGAGAGAGATAAAGGCTTAAAGATACTTACCTATAGGATCTCCTGGGCTAGTGGTCATCAAGTAAATCATCGTCATCCTCCCACTCCCAAATTTTAAAGGAAAGTGGGACATAAAGTACCATAGCCCAATTCTCATCTTTGTCTTTAGGTTGTTCATTGTTAGGATCATCTTTGTTTGGTTCAATGTTTGGATCAATGTTTTCTTATTGAAGTTCTCTAATATAATTATTCAATATCCTCTTAGGTGGTGGGAGAAGCAAATTATTTTGAGTGATCTCAACATTCATCATTGAGGGATTTAATGTGAGAGACTTCTCCTCATCCACTAGTGCTATATCCTTAGTGATTTCCAAATGATTTGAATATTCAATCAAAGGAGGGACATTAAAGGTCTTCTCTTCCTTAGTGATATCCAAGGTGTGTGAACAATCAACTAAAGGAAGGATGTTGGTGGGATGATCCGTAGAGGTTTCATGCATTATAATAGAGTTTTTATTGTTGTTAGATGAAAGCTCATCATCCACCCATGGAATTTTCTTTGTTGAAGGGAGTTCTTCATTCACTAATGCTTCCTCTTGGTGAGGGCGAGCATTGGAATGGCAAAGTGGTAATGGCTCTTCATTTGCTAATGCTTCATCTTGGCCAGAGTGAGCATTAGAATGAAGATTTGGTGGTATGATGTTAAGATATGTGTCAAGGAAATCATCCTCTTGCATCAAAGTGTCCTCATGAGGAGGAAAAACCTTGGGAGAGGGATCATAAGGTAAACCAAAGTTATCACCACATTTTTTAGCAATAGGTTCCATAGTGGAATTGTCCATAAAGTCATCTAAGGCTTCATCTAACATTTTGAGGTCGTCACTAGTATATATACTATTGACCATGAATTTAGTGAGACCAACTAATATCAAAGGATATATTCCCATGAGATTTGTGAAGCTATCAAAATTAGATATATAACAAAGGATTTCATATGTGGAGCACATAGAGAGATCATCATCATATATGTATGCTATTTGTTCTAGAACTTGAGGATGTTTATCAATGAATTTAGAGAAATGATCAATGTCTACGTTGTATGCAAAAAAAGATTTCAAAGAAGATGATATATTCTTTCAAATCAATTCAATATTATATTTTAAAAGCTTTCAAAAAGTATGCCAAAGACAAGTGTAACACTATATGCAAAAATGACCTAAAATGCTTGATGTTTTGTACATTTTCAATGCAAATATATGAAAGAAAAGCTCTTGTAAGAAAATTGATAAGGGGAATAAAATTATGTGTTTGATATTAGTCTAATTCAGCAATAATATCCTTCACAACACACTCTTGATGCAAGTCTAAGATGATGATAGGCCAAAATATAGTGAAAATACACTAAAATATGCAATTTTTCACCAAATCTCAATGCAAAAGAGCATGAGAAAGTGTGTTGTGAGGAAAATGATGATGAAAAAAAAATTATATCAGTAATAACAAAAAACTACTACCAAAATATTCATCACAACACACTTATAGTGCCACTCAAGGTCAAACCCTAGTGAAAATATAGCAAAAATAGACAATTTTTCACGGTTTTTCAATTCCAAGACCTAGAAAAATGGGTGTTGTAATTAATTTTAGGAGGTGAAGAAAATAATATTAGTGATGTCAGTCACCTCAATCCATAAAATTTGTTACAACACGCTTAGGGTGCAAACTAGGCCAAACCCTAGGGCAAAAATAGCAAAAATGTGCAAATTTTCACCAAAATTTCAATACAAGAGGCCAATAACAAGGTGTTGTAAAGAATTTTAGGAGGGGAATCAGATACTACCCCTGATAGCAACCAATTGGTGAAAAAATATTCCTTACAACATGCCTATAGTGCAAATTTAGAGAGTCGATAAGGCCAAATCTAGTGAAAACCAATGTTTTTCAAGCCCTAGGTTTGAGATCTTGATGTATAATGCTATATGAATGTTTTGCAAGCTGATATATGATAAAAATTACATTCTCTCAGATCTAAAAATGGTTTCCATGTTCTAACATGCAAAATGCAAGTGTAAATTTAATGAAAATGCTAGTTTTTGTTGAATTTTGAAATGCAAAAATGCAAAATTTTGAAATCTAAATGGAAATTTGTTCTAAAATACAAGACTAAAGCCAAATGAAAATTTGAATGACTCTATAAAATCAGTAGAAAAATCTGAAACAAGATTTTACCTACAAACCCTAGATTTTGGAATTACTAGGTTATATGCAAAATTCACAATTTTCAACAAAACCCTTGCAATTTTATGATGAAAATGCAATGCAATATATTAATTTTTTTAATTTTATATCATTTAAATCAGATCTAATGCAAAAATTAAAAAAATTGATGAAATTCAAATTAATTAGTGCAACATGCAAACCCTTGAATGCAACTTTTTTTTCCAATTTTTTCCAATTTTTCAATTTTTTTGTAAGTTTTCTAATCCAATAAGATGAATGAAAATCAATGCAACTATGAAGAAAAACACTCATCAAGGTGCAAACAAGTCCAACAACACTAGTTCACCAAAATGTCAAGGGTAAAATTTGGATGTTTAGGTTTTGGTAGTTTTGTGTGTATCCTCCTTTCACCCTTTATCCTACACTAGGTCACTCTGAGATGTAGGGAAATTTGGATTTTTATGATTTCATTGACAATTATCTTCTCTTATGCTCAATTATGCCTTAAAACCCTAATTATGCACATATGACAGTAAACAGATGAATATTGAAAAATGCTGCTACAGAAAGATGTAAAACGACAAATATATGTGCACCTATTTTTAGGGTTTGGAGGTGGAAAAGTCAGGGACTAAAGAGCAGGCACCCAAGTCCAAGGCCCTACTTTTTGTTGGGATTTGCAAACAAGATCTGTAACCTGTTCTCGCTACACTGAAGGTTTTCCCATCACGAAACTTTGAGGAGTAATGAATGGGTGTCCTAGTCTAGGGAGTTGTTTTCTTCTCTAATCTGCAATTTTGACACTCTATTGTACCCTCCTACAACTTCACTTTGTCTGTAGCTTCCACCTATAACCTACAATCATGAAAACTTTGGGAGGGGGTTGTGGTTTTTAGAGGCTTGCCTCAGTCAAGCCTCAGAGAGACATTCAAGTCTTTCAAACACTGTTGTCAGATAGAGAGTTTGTACCTTGGGAGGTAGAGGCAAAAACCAAATGATAAATGCTTGAAAACACAAATGAATGTCACCTTGTAGTGAATATCTCATGGAAGGAAGAAGTTCTTCATGGCATGAGGAGATAGATGCTCAAATTTGCAAACACAAACACATAAACAACACAAATCTGCTCTTGCAACACAATGAAAGACTTGAATCACCTTTAGAATGCCAATGCTAATTTAGTAATTCTCTAGTTTACAAATGAATGCCTAAACATGCTTTTCTATGTAACTACAAACACTCCCGTCAAGAATTTCATAATTCAAACTTACAGTGTCGACATAGGACCTAAATAACGGTCACAAGCCAACACCCAAAAATTGGGACTGACCCAAAATAGGGCAAGATTAGGGCGTAGGTGCCTAAGTCCTCCCCTTTATTTTGGGTAGCGTATATCTCAAGGGGTCCCCCTAGGTCCCATTTTCCAAGACACTTAGGGGTTTTCTCATCGAGATGTCAAATTATGATGTAATATGTCTTAAATGTAGCTAAGAGACCTAGGAGCTAAGTCTTATGAGGGAAAAGCCCCCAAGGGGACATTTTCTAACGTTACACTATGATATACTAAATGATTGAATTTGCATTTATCTCATATCTTTGAGTTGTTTCTGTTGTGTTTACTTTTATTGCACGATCTAGAGAGTTCATTCTGTGAACCCTCCTACTGTGATTGCACCAAGTGGTAAAAAAGTGAAAGTTGAAACCTTTGGGAGCAAATTGATCAAAGTTGGCAAGGGAATTCTATAAGATCTTGCTGTGGACATATCGCCGAATTGAGGCAGGTTACTTGTGTCACAACCGATCACCGAACTTGAGGTAGTTTGCACTTGATCCTAGGAAGAATGCCGCTGAGGAGAGTTGTTGTTGTTGGAGCAATGGATGGTAGAATGGATGAGATGATGGAAATGATAAAAACAATGCGAATTCGATTAGATGTTGTTGAAGAAGATACACAAAGAGGATTGACACCTAGACCTAATGTTGAAAGTGATGATGAAGAAGAATTTCAATCAGTTGAACAAATTGGAGAAATCCTAGGAGGTGATGAAGAAGAAGAATCAAATCAAGTAAAGATGTTGCAAGTTATTTCAAACATTGGAAAGAGACCTAGAGTTGATGTGCCAAACTATACTGGTAATTTGAACCCTGAAGAATTTATTGACTGGATAAATGATATGGAAGAATACTTTGAGTATGAAGAAGTTGAAGATCTAGAGAAGGTGAAATTTGCAAAGACAAAATTGAAAGGCCATTGTGCTATATGGTGGAAAGAAGTTTAGTTGGATAGGAACAGAAGAGGAAAAGAAAAGATTACAAAGTGGGATATAATGGTGACAAAATTGAAGAATTAATTCATACCTACTGACTATGAGTTGGATCTATTGAAAAGATTGCAAAACATGAGACAAAAGGAGAAATCTATGAAGGAGTATACTAAATAATTTCATAATATGATCATAAGGACAGGACATAGTGAAGCAAGCAAGGAGAAAGTGGCTAGATACATCAATGGACTAATATTGAACATTCAAGAAGAACTAAGTTTGGTAAGGATGACATCACTGGAAGAGGCATACTAGTTAGCCCTGAAAGTTGAAGAGAAGTTGAATAAGAGACATGATCAGAGATAGAGAGGC
The DNA here is from genome assembly GCA_027924645.1 of Cunninghamia lanceolata. Classification (NCBI taxonomy): domain Eukaryota; kingdom Viridiplantae; phylum Streptophyta; class Pinopsida; order Cupressales; family Cupressaceae; genus Cunninghamia; species Cunninghamia lanceolata. Next base: position 7,380,917 of record BSBN01001807.1, read on the forward strand.
AGAGGGGGTAAATTTCAAAGAGGTAGAACATTTTCCAGAGGTGAGAGATCATTGGTGGAGCAGAACAAATAGGAGAACACATTCAAGAAGGAGGACATAGATAATAATGTGTATTAGAGAGATGACAAAAAAATTTATCAGAGAGGAAACCCTAGTGCATACTAGAATGAAGGATACAAAAGAGAAGGAAGAGGATTTGATAACAAAACATTTAGAGGCACTTGTTTCAAGTGTGGAGATGAAGGACATAGAGCATTTGAGTGTAATCAGGGGAGTACAAGAAAATGAACAGATAACAGTGGAAGACCAACTTATGTTGAAGAAGAACCTGTTGGATCACCGAATTTTGTTGGTAAACTAGAGAAAGGAGAATCATTGGTGATGAGGAGAGCACTATTTCAAGTAGAGACAAATGAGGAACCACCACAGAGGAAGAGTTTGTTTAGAACTAGATACAAATCAGGAGGTAAATCTTGTAAAGTTGTAATTGATAGTGCTCGTTCTGATAATCTAGTTTTAGAAGAGATGGTGACTAAGACGAAGTTGGAAAGAGTGAAACACCCTAAGCCCTATCAGATAGCATGGATTCAGGATGATCATAAGGTACTAGTGAGTGAACAATCTTTGGTGAAATTTTATATTGGATCTTATCATGATGAAGTCTTGTGTGATATTATGCCTATGGATGTGTCATATCTTGCTGGGTAGACCTTGGCAGTATGATATAAAAGATATACATGATGGGAGAAAGAATACATATACTATAACATCGAATGGCAAGAGAATTACCTTGATTCCATTGGAGGGTGATCCTAAAAGTGAAGTATGTGGGAATGCTAGAATTTGTTTGGTAGATGGAAGAAATTTTTTGGATGGTTTGAGACATGAGAATATGTGTTATGCTTTGATTCCTAAGAAACCTGAAGCATTGAAGAAGGAGGATGAAGAATCACAACTGGAGGAGATAATAGAGTTGCTAACAGAGTATGAAGACATCATGTCAGATAATGTACCTGAAGGATTGCCACCAATAAGGAGGATCAGTCATCACATGGATCTTGTAATAGGAGCTAGTTTGCTTAATAAAGCAACACATAGAATGAAGAATTGAATAGATAGATACAAGAATTGTTGAGGAAAGGTTTCATCAGAGAAATTTTGAGTCCTTATATAGTACCTGCAGTGCTAGCACCAAAGAAGGATGGAGAATGGAGAATGTGTACTAACTCTAGAATAATAAACAAGATTACAGTTAAGTATAGATTTCCTTTACCTAGGATGGATGATATCATGGATTGTTTAAGTGGAGCAAAATATTTCACAAAGATTTGAAGAGTTCATATCATTAGATCAGAACCAGAGAAGGAGATGAATGTAAAACTACTTTTAAGACAAATGAAGGATTGTATGAGTGGTTAGTGATGCCTTTTGGATTGAAAAATGCACCGAGTACTTTCATGAGATTGATGAATGAAGTTCTAAAGAAATTCTTGGGTAAGTTTGTTATTGTGTACTTCGATGATATTCTAATTTTTAGTAATACAAAAGAAGAAAATTTGTGGCATATTAGACAAGTTTTGCAAAGACTGAGAGAGAAGAAATTGTTGATAAACATCAAGAAATGTAGTTTCATGAAGGAATAACTAGTGTACTTGGGATTTATGATATCTGCGGAAGGATTGAAGATGGACCCTGAGAAAGAGAGAAATTGTTGAATGGCCTACACCGGAGAGCATTGGAGACGTTATATCATTTCATGGATTGGCTAGTTTCTACTGAAAGTTTATTAGAAATTTCATTTCAGTTTGTAACCCTATGACAGAGATGATGAGAGGTGACATAAAAGACTTTAAGTGGACATCGAGAGTAGATAAAACTTTTGAATTGTTGAAGTAGAAAGTAACAGAGCAACCTATTTTAGCATTATTAGATTTTAGTAAGGTATTTCAATTAGATTGTAATGTGAGTGGGAATGCAAATGGAGCAGTGTTAAGTTAAGAAGGTAGATCTGTGTAGCATATTTTAGTGAGAAGTTGAATGATGTGAGGAGAAGATATTCAGTTTATGATCAAGAATTCTATGCCATAATTCAAGCCTTGAGGAAGTAGAGACATTACCTGTTGCCTAAGGGGTTTGTGTTGTATACAAATCATCAAGCTTTGCAATATTTGAACAGTCAAGGAAAGTTGAATCAGAGACACATGAGATGGGTAGAGTTCATGTAGAGTTATACATTTGTATTGAAGCATAGGAGTGGTAAATCAAACAAATTTGCTGATACATTAAGTATGAGAAGAAACTTGTTGACAGAGATGAGAGTTGAAGTGTTGGGATTTGATGAATTCAAGAACATGTATAAGGGAGGAACTGATTTTGTAGAACCTTGGAAAGCATGCAAGGAACCTGTTGTGATAGAATAGGAGTAAGTGGTTGGATTATTTCATTCAGGAAGATATGTTGTTCAAAGGAAGTCAATTATGCATACCTAGAAGTTCAATGAGAGATAATTTGATCAAGGAGAAGCATAGTGGTGGATTGGTGGGACATTTTGGCATTGACAAGACAATGGCTTTGGTAAGTGAAAATTACTTTTGGCCTTAGATAAATAAGGATGTTAGGAAGTTTGTGCAGAGTTGTAGAGTTTTTCAAGTTGCAAAAGGAAGTTGTCAGAATACTGGATTGTATAAACCTTTGACAGTACTAGAGAGACCTTGGGAAGACATAAGCATGGATTTTGTGATGGGATTACCTAAGACATAGAGAGGACATGATTCAATATTTGTAGTGGTAGACAGATTTTCAAAGATGGCACATTTCATACCTTGTAAGAAGACAACTGATGCAGTGCATGTAGCGGAACTACTTTTCAAGGAGATTGTGAGATTGCATGGATTACCTAAGAGTATAATTTCAGATAGAGACACTAGATTTCTTGGATATTTTTGGAAGACACTTTGGAAGAAGATGAAGATAGATTTGAAGTTTGGTTCAACATTTCATCCATAGACTAATGGACAGGCATAGGTAGTAAATAGGAGTTTGGGAAACTTGTTAAGATGTTTGGTTGGAGAGAAGACAAGAAGTTGGGACTTGATTCTTTCACAAGCAAAATTTGCATACAATAATGTAGTGAATAGGAGTACTAGAAGAACACCTTTTAAGATTATTACCAGAGTGAATCCTAGAGGAGTGATAGATCTAAGAGACATGGGTATAGAAGAAGAAGAATTTGTAGAACATATGGAGATAGTGCATAATCAAGTTAAGAAACATTTGGAGGATATGACTAGCAAATATAAGGAGCAAGAAAATGAGAAGAGAAGACATAAGAAATTTGAAGTTGGTGATGAAGTGATGGTATACTTGAGAAAAGAAAGATTTCCAGTTGGGACATATAACAAGTTGAAGATGAAGAAGTTTGGACCTTGTAGGATACTCAAAAAATTTGATTCAGGAAACACATATGAAGTGGAGCTACCAGAGACATTGGGTATTTCACTGATTTTTGACATTGCAGACCTCTATCAGTATCATTAAGTAGAGTTTAGTGACAACCTTGAAGAAGACTTGAAGAAATAGTTACCATGATAAGCATTGGAGCAGATTGAAGACATTTTGGACAACAAAGTTGGATGCAACACTAGAGGAAGACAATACAAAGAATACCTTGTGAAGTAGAAAGGCATATCAGAAGAAGATTCATCTTAGATTTCTCAAGCTGAGGTGGACTGTTTTGGGTCTCCCCTAGCCCCAGCAAAGTGAGGGACTCACTTTTTCAATAACCCCGGATGTCTGATGCAGGAACATCCCTGGTTCAAGAGTAGTCTTGCATCAACCAAAAACATTTGCATTTCAATTTGTTGGTAGTTTAGTTTGTTTCATTTCATTTTCCAGTCAGTTTAGGTAGTTCAGTCAGAAGTAGTTTTGTATTTTGGTCTGCATTCTACTATAGTTGTATTTCAGATCTCATGGAGCTAGACTTAGCATCTAGATTCATTCATCTACATCATATCTGAATCTCCAAGCATTTGAATTAAGTACCAGAAAGTTATCACTGTCAAAAGATCAACTATTTTCTCATAACAAAGAATCCTGAGAGTCTTAGACAATCATCTAAAGAAGAAGACTTGTAGAGCATTCATCAACTTGTGGAGCTTAATGACACATCATTTAATGATCTACGGTTCATGGCCAACCTTCCCTGAGATTTGTACATCATTCCATTCATTTGCGGAGGTGTTCTACATGATTAGGTTTGACCTATCCGTGTACACACGTTACAGCTCTTCGTTGGAGTTTGTGATCTTCCTTGGCCAATGTGAAGGAATCTTTTGTACCGGAGATGATATGTAAGAATGTAATAGATCCCTAGGAAAGTAGATTGGATAGTTAGAAATTCATTCATAGTTTATAGTTTGGATTTCTGCAGAGGAGCTTCAAAGATATATCTTGTGCATATTCTGATATTTTGTAATCAAGCCTTTGAGCTCAATTGTAAGCCGACATGTTGCCGGTCGATCTATATTTGAATTCTATGATATAGTGAATGACTGAATCTACATTTGTCTCATATCTTTGAGTTGTTTCCATTATGTTTACTCTTGTTACATGGTTTGGACAGTCCATTCTGTGAACCCTCCTACCGTGACTACACTAGAGAGAGTGGTGAGAATAGGGATGTAGTAAGAGAAAGTGGCTAAAGGGTGAATATGAAGATGATGACCAAAAGTGGAGGGATTAATATGACAATCAAAGGACAAGTAGAAGTGATCTAGATGACTCGTCTTTCTCAAGAAATCCTCTCATTAATTGTTCCAAGTATACCAATGTGGTTTTTGGAAATCATCTTTACTCAATATTGGGTCTTGAATGTCAAGGAAGTTTTGGGCCAAAGTCTAAGCATCAATTTTAGTTTGGAATGGGCGAGAGGGGCTATCCTAACTATAGTCGATAGTTGGAGGCATGTTCAACAATGTCAAAGTATCCCCCAAGGATCCAATCAACAATTAGGAGATGGAGGTGAAGACATTCCCAAAGTGAGGTTCTTTCTTTGGAAGAGTTAGGTGCATAAATGGAGTAAAAATCATACAAGGAATCCTAAAGGAGAAAGACAGTCTAAATATAGTAATTGTAAGGATTTGACTCAAAGGCTATGACATATTTAGCAATGCAAGGGGTAAGGGCCAAGACCACACCACCACCACCCTCAAAGTGACTAGTGTGGAATAAGAGAGCCTCTTTCCAAAAGGATTCATGGGTGGCATCTAATCTACTATGTAAGGACAACCATCCTAAAACCATAAAAATGTATTAATTACCAAAATGATAAGATGAGAAAGGGAGACATTTTTTCTTAAAATAGATGCAAGAAACACAAATTCCTTAACCCAAAAATCATTCAATAATTACAAAATTTACAAAAGCTAACAATGTAGCTTTGGAATACAATTAGGACTTACTCCTTAATCAACAAGACTTCCAAGGCTGGATTACATAAGTATTGCATAATATATTATCACTAAGCTTGACCTGGTGAAGAGAGAGAATATCATCAAAGTTATTTACTACCCAACCATGAACAAATAATCTTCCTTGACCTTACTCCCAATAGGAGAAGCTCAATCCTTCATGAAGGATATAGCAAACTGAAGTTGACATGCATGAAGGAATCAGGTGCATCATGAAACTAACAAACCTATATGCTCATTACACATATGCAAAGATAAACATACATAAAGTAAATACATAAGGCCAAATAATCCTTTCATAGGTAGAATTACCTATGTTCTTTGATTCCATAAATAGCATCAATCCACACAATTGAAAACATAACTATACAATCAGTACATATAAGCAATTAGCATCCAAGCTACATAATGTTCCCTAGCAAATAGAAATAGTATAATCTAGAGGATAATTCATGATGTAATTCTAGGGTGTAGTTTCACCAAATAGTTCCTCATCGGCTTCCATCCACTTAGATGAACATGGATGCATTCAAAAGATTAGACATACAATTTAAAATAAATAATTGATTTAAGTGTATATAGTAAGATTCATAAAGACACTCAAGACATAAACAAGACTAAACCAAAGAAATGACATGAGATTCTAATCATATACTAGCTCAAGATCTTAACACTATTCTTGACCATCATTAATAAACATCAAGTTATTAAATATTCTAGATCAATTGTCCAGATTATACTTTCTAGGAAAATCCTTTAATTTACTAACCTAATAAGCAACTTCGAATTTGCAAATGTAAAATTATTTAAAGGTTTTCATATATAAAGTTCTCAAATAATAAAAAAGAAATATAATTACATATTAAATCTCAATGCATTCCATTACAAGGTAGTGAAAAATTTAACAATGCTTCTAATATTGACCAAAATAGATTAAAAGAGCTTGTAGACACATTACACCTACTACTGATCACAACAAACATGCATGATCAATATGCTATCATAACATCATGTATACTTACAATAATTATCTATTGTTCATTTTATCATTCATGTATACCCTATAGTCATAAAAACATTAACATCACCTTTTGTCTCCACCTTAGAAATGCAAAATAAACATTTATCAAAAATCAATTGTAATTCACCAACTTGAAATTATATTGTAAAATTGTGACTCACTTTTTGCATCAATAAGATATAATTCACTAGATGGTTGTGCATAAGTTTCTATTGAACCTTATCATGTGTGAAGTACATCATAGCCATATCACTTATATCTCTATCATAAATAATGTGAAACAAACATACATTTTGTTCCATCTAGCTATGTAATAATTTTAAATTATTACATTCACTTGCAAAGTAAGCAAAGCTCTATTATCTAACAAAAATATATTTCAAATATTAAATCCAATCAACAATAGATATCGTGCAGACATAATCGTAAGTAGAAACTTACACAACTATTAATTCTTCTATTCTTGTCATTGATTAGGGTAAATGAGTGCACGAAAAAAAAAATCAAACTATTGATATGAAAACATTATATTACTCATTATTTGCTAAAACTATATCATCACAATCAATAGTTATCTAATCTAACTCACTATATTCACTATACTATAACACTTGGTCAATTAAATTGAATACAAGAACACAGTCATATTCCTATAACTAATCTAACTCAAGTTGAAAACTACCATTTTCTCTAGGTGATTAATATCTCGTACAATATGAAGTATGACTATTAGAATGACTTATGTAATTGGAAACCTCTTTGGTCACCTCATTAATCCTCCCACCATGAAAATATGACCTTCTATGAACATGATAACATGCTATTATTAAAATGGGTAGGCAAAACCTCTAGGATTGTGCTACTAAGGAGCCTACACCATATTGAAATATTGAAAAGTAATTAAAACTTAATCATGTATCTTGCAAGGACTTAAAAATATTAACACAAATTAAATTACAATTAATGATTACATTACTAGGAAATAGGTACAAATTCAAGCATATAATTTCATACAAAATGTGGTTCTAAAAAAACTGTAATAATACATAAAATTAACTTAATTCAAAATTGTTAATTACATGTATCACAAGAATTCTAGAATATTAAAACCCCAATATTTTACTGAACACATTAGAACAAAAGATGTATAGTATGACTAAATATGATCCCTAGAAAGTAGCATTTCAATATAAAAAGGAACATAGTGAAATTGGGAAAATCCCAGAGCAACATAAATTAGTAGATCAACTATTTTAGGGTAGCTATAACTATCAAACCCATCACAACAAACAAGGATGATGAAAGATAAGAATAGTTGTAAATAATTATTGTAAATCTAACAATACGAAAACTTTGTCATGTCAGGGTCAATCTCTATTGTCCTATGATTGAAAAAATTATTAGATTTAGGATTCAGTAACAATAATACAAGCATAATGCACCGTCTTTCTTAACTAAGGATATTTCAATCAAGTTCTCACTATTCTTTCCCTCCTAAGACATTCATTACAAAATAATAAAATATATTTAGCTCGCATACATGATGAAAGAACACCCAATGAGGTTGAAATATATTTATTCTAAAAGTAAAGGTTCTTTTGTTAAACAATAAATGGAAGATAAAATAGAATCAGAGATTCAAAAAATGAGAACACAACATAAATTTATAGTGGTTCACCATAAAGGCTACATCCACTCTCAAGCAAGGCAATATATATTATTTACTATCTCTAATTCATTACAATACATAGCAGCATGCTTTATATAAGCAAACATTATAGAATGTGAAGAGTCAAGAGTTATAGGAGGGAAAAACAAAGTGACTGTTGGGTTTCACATTCAACAATCTCCCACTTGAAACCTAATAGATGCTGCTACAAACAATGATATCCCCTGCATTTCCATTCCTATGATCACTTTGAAAACAAGCTTGCATTGCAAGACTTTAACCTCTGTAAAATATGTTCAAGGACACTCCGTATAAGTCTTCTCCAAGATTCCCTATCAATTGCAACACCTTCCTTTTGTAAAATTTTGTCCATTGCTTTCTTTGATTTCTTCACCTCTGTCAAGAACTAATCCAAACCAAATGGATTTGCTTCCTCTGCATCCTTCTCAAACTCCACATGCCTGTCCCTAGATCCACCTCTCTTGGTAGTACCAGTAAATCCTTTATCAAGCCTGAATTGATAAGTGGTCTCAATCCTCCTACTTCCATTTGACCTATCACCAAAAACATGCAATTGTAAATTCTCCCTCAAAATTGTGGTTGATATTCTCCTTCTTCTATTAGACATTTCCTTAGCACCATCATGCATCAGATTCTCCCCATGTTCTTATGTTTCGTGGCTCCAATTCTTCTGCTTCAATTGGACATTCTAGAAGCATCATTGGGACCTAAACCCTCCTTCTGTTAGACATTCCCTTGGCAACATGTTGCCTTGAATTCTCCCTAGTATCATAATGCCTTGCAGCACCAATCCTCTTTCTTCCCTTTGACAAACCTTTTAAAACATGCCTTTCTGAATTCTCTCTAACATTGGACTATTTTAGTGCACTATTTGAATCCTGCAGTGCTGAATTGTCCCTAACATTGGACTTGGACCATTTTGGTGCATCATTTGAATCTCGCAGTGGTGTGAATCCTAAAAATGATCATGCATCTCAAAGTATGTAGCACTCACAAACATGCATGTAAAGTAAATATTCAAACATCAAAGGATATGAAGGGGGATCCATATAAAATAATGGATCTTGCAAGATATGATCATGTAAACTTTGTGTGTCCTTCAATATGTGCTCTCCCTATAATTTGTAAGACAAAGAAAAGGTAAGCAATGAGTAGCTTACATTTCACAAATGAAAATCTGATACAAAATAGGATCTTGTAAACTATCTAGGAAATAGAAACAACAAGAAATGAGTGAGGTTAGAAAATTCTACCTGTTTAGAAAAATGATAGCTTGCTTCGTGTGGAAACCATGGGATGACAAGGCACATGAAGTGCAAGGCATGTCAAGAGATAATGCTTTTTGTGGTCATGATAATGAGTTTCTATAATGCATATCACTACCTAAAAACTCAACATAAGAACGTTAGTGACAATATATGTTCTCACTTCTCTCTTTGTCCATACCTGCAACCCTGTTGTGCACATTTTCAAACACATATGTAGTCCCTTCATGTGTAGCCTTTAAAGCAGCTTCTTGTCTTTCCCTCTCTTCTTCCATTGACACTCGGAGAGCCAAAGCCAATTCAAGATCCAAATTTGGATCAACACCAAATTCAAAGCCTATTCCACCTACAATTGTAGAAGTAGCAGTGGTAACACTAGTAGCTACAATTGTAGCAAACCCACTTGCACCTTCTCCATCTCTAGTAAAGATAGGTGAGCTGAGGAGGACATCCGAGAGAGAATTTTGACTTGTAAGAACATCTACAATTTGACTATTGTCATTACTATTTACTTATGCAAGAAGAGACTCCAATTTATCTAGTTTTCCATCAATTTCATTTGTCCCAGGTTCTTTGGCATCGTCTGACTGATCCCCAAAACTTTCACTATCAAATTCCAACATACTAAAGAAATCATTAATAACAGTATCAGTTTCAACATCTAATTGATCTAGAAACCTTTTCCAGGTAGCCTAGATTTCACATAATGGTGAATCTGAAGTAGGATCGACAACTCCCACTTCAACATGACTCTCTATTACATATAAGGTGCCTAATTTGTTGCTCCTTTCAATTACTAAGGGAAAAAAATTTGTCCATCCAAGATTACATTATGTTTGAGTTGGGGAACATATCTAACATCACGTAACTGTAAGCACAAAAATCACGCAAGCCTCCACAAGGACCCCTCTGATGATTTTAATCCTTGTCATGTACATGTAAGTTTGAAATAATGTCCTCTAAGAAGCAAACCTCTTGATGATGTGTTTTCTTTCTTGTCTTGTGTTTCCTCTTTGTCGATGTCTCTATTTCCCCGTTTTCAACACTTTTTGACACTTTTTGCAACACTTGTCAATTTATATTTTCTAATCTTTTGACATTGTTCCTAAGCCTTGTGAGCATCTTGTATGGGATTTTTCACCTTTCCCCTATGTTTTTCATCCTCTACACCCCATAGAAGCCTTCTAGAGGCCCCCCTATCCATCTCCCACTTTCAGTTTTTAGTTTCACTCAACCAAAATCTCCCCCTATTATTTCTAGATCTCGCTAGGGAGATCATGCATGTGCAAGTGGAGATTTGGATTCTTGCACATGACTGACCTATTTCTAGAGGTAGAAACCCTCCTTTTTCTTTCTTATGTCATCTCCCTTTTTCTATTCTTGAGAAAACCCTTTCTTGCCCAGATCTCCCCTAGGTGATGCAGGGTCACCCCCCGGGTGACCCTATTGATGAAAGGGGTGATCCTATCACGTTTCAGGTTGTAGAAAAGCTTGAGTTTCTCACTTAAATTAGCTCCATTTTCACCTGTTTTTCTTCTAGTTTGCATGATTTTTGATGGTTAATATGGAGTTCATTATTTCATGCACCCACACATTCATAATTAACTCCGTTTGATCTAAAATTAAAAACTCAATCAATCTCATGCATCCTTTCAACTCCAATTTCCTCTTCAGTGATAAGATATTATTGATTCATCACTCCATAGTTAGCTAAGTTCACTGGGTAATCAACCTTGTTATCTCCCCAATCAATCCTTGTTGACTCATCAATCAAATGAGTTAACTTCTCAATCAATCCCATTCTTCAAACCTATAAATACCCCCCTCCCTCAAGTACATAGGGAGGCAAATTCATTGTGCACATAGCTCTTACCAGTTTTTGCTCTCCAAATCAGCATTCTAATGCTCTCACAAGATGAAGGTGCCTTTTGCTTTATTCATTGTTCAACCAAGAATCATTATGCTGATTCATTCAATGCCATTGTGCTCAACCAAAGCTCTCATTGAGCTATTCCAAGCTTCAACAAGCTTCTTTTTGCTTCTTTGTGTCATTTTGTCATCAAGAGGCCTTCCCGCTACTTCAAAAGGACTCAAGGTTGCCAACATCAAGGATTTTTGAGGGTAGTGGAGTCAAACAAATCTTTATTCTTTCAGGTTCCTCTATTGCTTTAGTCAATTCATAGTAATTAGAAAACCAAAAAATGCTCTTGGAAATAGTAAATCTTTGGTTTTTTCTTGATACATTAGATCTTGCATGTTAGAGTAATTGTTTTCAAATTCCCAGATCTCTAGTATTTGTCGAAGCAATTTCTTTTCATAGATTAGATTACTTCAAAACAATCAAAAACCCAAAAACATAGATTAAACTTGCATTAGGAAGAAACATATTATCTTGCATTCATATTTCCCTTTCATAGATTAAAGAGCACTTTTCATTTCCAAAATACTAAAAAAGCACAAAAACACCTTTACATTTCATTTAGATTTGCATGTATATAGAAACCCTAGAAAAGATAGAAAACTTGCAAACCCTCGATACCATCACGAAGTAAACCACGATAGATGATTCAATCAAACCCTTGATCACATTAGAAGGTAAACACAAGTCAAAGCATAGCCAAACCCTAGGTCAACTAAATCTTGGTCAAAATCCTAAGTCTAGTTAAGGGTGGTCATCACACATTTACCTCTATCTTGGCTCATGAATGTGCTTAGGAGTGAGAGGAGAAAGGATGAGAGCTATCCTCAATAATATTTCTCCAAGGAAATCAATCCATAACAACAACAGGAGATATTTACTTTACCACAACAAGATCTATTTGTCCTCTTATTAATAGAAGAACAAAGATAACACCACATACAATGAGAATTCATTCAATGAATTGAGAGACAAGAGGATATAAATGAAATAAATTGCTGACCCACACAAAGGTGGAATAGAAGAAACCTCAACATGAGAAGAGAAACTAGTGACCCTTCGGCTCATAGGGTTATCTCAACAACAACTAACATCAAATGAAACATTCAACTTAGCACACAACAACAAAGGACAATGACTTGCTGACCCCTCTCCATGAAGTCCATCTCTTCGATGAGCCAGACCTCCACTGTGTGTCACCTCCTCTCGACTGGCTACTTCCACGAGAGCAACAGTGATGTTATAGATCACCCCGTGACAAGGAGGGAAGGGTCCATGTGCGTGCCGAAATCTGAGCTAACAGCCCCAAGCAATTGGAGTCATGATTTTAAGCCTACATATTGTATACGCCCAAAAATGACACGATTCATTCTAAATAAATATTCTTAATATTTATTCCCTTCTTATTTCTTCTATCAATTAAATAAATATTATAAGTTTATTTGATTGGTTCATTATCCCATAATTAAATAAAATCATTTTACTTAATTAAATTCCCTAAATTCTTCTAATGTCTCACATAATTAAATAATCCTAAATTATTTAATTAATCCTAAATCCCTCTATCCTAAGTCCTAATTTCATAATTCCACCTCATCTTTCCACCTCACCATGTTGCACATGTAATTAAATATTTTAAATATTTAATTAGCTAATATTCCCTCACCCACATGTCCTATTTATCCTCCAGTCAAAATTAGTTAACTCATCAATCAAATCTATTAACTAATTAGTCAATTGAGTTCACTGGTCAATCTATTCTATTGACTCCTCAATCAACCTAGTTAACTGATCATCCAATTCAGTCAACTCCCCAATCAATTCACTTAACTGATTGGTCTATTCTGTTAACTCTTCGATCAATTTTGTTAACTCCCCTATTGCATGATAGAGTTTGGACACTTGTCCTCTTTCTATTCATTGCACATTCCTCAACCATTTTCAACCATTGATCTTCTCATTTCTTCTCAACCATTGATCCTTATTCTTCTGAGTCTATAAATGGAACCTTATTCTTCCATTGTAATCATCCAGGCTATTTGTATTATTACTTTGCAGAAATTCACCAATGCACCTTTGGCACCCCAATACAATTTGCTTGAGATCACCCAAAGCTTTGAAGTTCCTCTTCATTGCATGTTTATCACCACAACCATTCACTATTGACATTCTTGAAAACAACAAAGGAGTGCACTCTCTGAGGGCCTACTTCATACAAACAAGGACGATCATGATAGGTAACAATAGAAGCTTCGATTCAAGGAAGGTTTGCATTGTGTTATTCATTGCTTCATTTCATTCAATCTTTCTTAGTTTCACTATTCTATTGAGTTATGGGTATTTGATGTTGTTTGTTGCATATTCATTGTTGATCCTATTTTACCCTAACATTTTTGGTGCCCACCATGGGGCCTTGCCCCTTTATCTCATCAAAATCTGAGCTTTTTAAGACAGGTTATGTACAGGCATCGCACAGGCTAATCTGGCACATATGAACAATTCCATGGCGCTTATGTCCTCTGTTCCAATGCTTATAACCTTATGACACTTTTAAACACTGTTCTGGTGCATATGCCTATTTCTGTTGTGCATATGTTATTTCTATGCATCTGTTCATTCTTAAGGCACTGTTAAACTCTGTTCCTTTGTATATGTTATTCCTATGCATCTGCTCTTTCTAACGGCACTTTTAAACTCTGTTCCTGCGCATATGTTATTTCTACACATCTGTTCTTTCTTACTACACTTTTAATTACTATTACGGTGCATTTGTTTTTGATGTGCTTCTGTTGACTATTTCTACACATTTAGTCACTGATGTTGCACTTCTGTGGTAGGCAATGGTTTTAGGGTTTTTCTAAGAGGATTTGCTAACGCTGAAATCTTTGCAGGTATTCTCTGGAGCTATTTTACAGGATAGGTTTGGGTTTAGTTTCATATAGTTGCATTTTGATAGCTCACAATTCACTTTCTAAAAGTATAGTAAAATAGATACTCATGCAAAGTCTCACATAGCTTTTAATTAGGAAAGAGGTAACTGGATCATTTTATATCTTGCATTGTAACATTGCTATCTTTTCAAAGTTATTGCTATCTGATATAAAACTGAACTCATCATTACTTTCAGGGTTAAAACTGAACCACTGCTATCTTGATTGACCAACATTTCAAAGTTAACTATTCATGCTACGTGGATTAAAAAACTAAACTCATCATTGCTTTTTGGGTTAAAACTGAACCACTGCTATCTTGATTGACCAACATTTCAAAGTTAACTATTCATGCTACGTGGATTAAAAACTAAACTCATCATTGCTTTTTGGGTTAAAATAGAACCATTGCTATCTTGCTAAATCACTTCAAAGTTCTATGCTTACCCAAGTAGATTAACCCATTTAGTTTTTCTACTTTTAACTAGGTTGGATTAATTAGTGTCTTCCATGCTTATCGAATGACAACAGGCTTATTCTCTCCCCTTTACTAGGTGACCAAAGTGCCAGACTTGTTATACCATCTATTTAACCTTTAAGCGGGGCCTGCCCTTGGATGCATGCCTGTCCAAGTGGGAACAACCCTGAGTGGAAATAGGCTAAAAGCTAAGCCCTACCAATCCACTTAAAATAAAAGTGCTTGAGGTGAAAACCTCTTGCAACAAGTGCTGCTATGTTACACCGACGACCAACCTCCCCCAAAACCCTCTAAGGTGCAACCCTTTGAGGTTGGGAGACTCCATAATAGAGAGTAGTGCTGCCGCATGTGTAACCACTTGAATGTTTGCCCACATTAAACACCTCTTGTTCTAGTGGCCAAAAACCCTTGTAATCCATTTCTAGCCTAGGATTTTTGTACTTGCTTTTGTTCCTTTTAGTCCAAAATAGAGTCAGAAAAACCACTAAAAAAGTTCAAAAAAATCATAAAAATTCTTTGTGTTTGCTGTGCTTTCTTGCCACTAATTCAGAAAATCAAATCAAGAAGACCTTTTTTTGCAACCAAAGTACCAAAAACATCAAAAAAATTTCAAAAATTGCAAAAACACTAAAGAAAGCTAGAGCGGCACATCCATCCTCTATTCCTGCGCATCTGTACTGACCTGCGACACATTTGTTTAGACTTCCTGTGCTTTTGTTGACTATTGCTCCACATACATCTTTTACCAGTCTGGTGCATATACTGCGACTTGCTGCACATTTGTTAAATTCTGTAGCACATCTGTTTTGGTGCATGTACGACAGTGAGCACTTGCACAATTTTCAAGAGAAAAAGTTTATTAGTACTGAGTACCCATTTCAGCTTAGCTCCAAGATCAAAGATCAGGTCCTGCCTTGCAGTCAATTTTCATCCATTTTGTCCAAAAAGTCTCTCTTTCATCAATCATCCCATTCACCTTCTGTCAAGTCTTTCTAATCCCCAAAGTCAGAGGTTCCCATATCAGATCAACATAGGTCCCTTTTTTATGTCATTGTGAATTCAAGTAAACCTAGTAGGTCACAAAACTTTGCTAGTAGTTTGTTGCACGGCTAGTCCCTACACAGTAAGACAGGTATCAAGTACCCTTACTAGTGGCTACCATCTTGCATCAACCACCTCACTTGAAACCATTGAGTGAGAAAGTCCTTTGTCCAAGTCTTGTCCTAGGTATCCTATTCACAACAATCTCCGTCAGCACCTTGCCAAAATTTCTAGTCCCAATCCACTTCATCCTGCGTCACCTTGCATGGTTCTTACCAGATCTCAGTACAAAAAGTAACTTGAAATGGCTGGCTCATCTAACCACATCGTCACACCTCATGATAGTGATGAAGATATCTCTTATGAAGATTATCAAGAAAACATCCAAAATCAAAAATTCCAAGACCTAATAGAGAAGGTGCTCCACGAAGACCCGCATAAGTATTTCTATCATCTTGCTAGTCTTGGAATTAAACTCTCTGCAGATTTTGATATAAGCTCAATCATGGAAAACATGGAAAATGATCACGAAAAGGAAAAGAATGCCATAGACCAAAATGCTCCTATGGAAGAAATGAGAAAACAACTTGAGAATCTAATGCAACAAATCTTGGATCTCAAGATGGGTACAAACACCAAAAACTACTCCTTGGAAGATATTGCACCGTACCCCTTTGCTAAAAGTTTGATCATGATACCATTTCCCTATCAGTTTGAAGTCCCTAAGTTTGACAAGTACAAAAGGAAAGGGGACCCTAGAGATCATATAAGGGATTCAACGTACCATGCTTGGAAGTAGCTCACGAAGAGACCTACTTAATGAGACTATTCCCAAGATCTTTAGGTAGTCAAGCTATGGAGTGGTTCTCACACCTCCCACCGGGAATCAAAACGTTTGATGAACTAGTCAACAAATCTATCACGCACTTCTCTTACAACATCGAACACGAGGTAGCCATGCTAGATCTATCCAACACCAAACAAAAGAGCGGTGAGTCATTCACCACCTTCCTGCAATGATGGAGACAACTAGAAAGTAAGTGTTCTTACGATATCCCTGAGAAGTAGATATTGGAGATGTTTGTCCATAACCTCAATACCGACCTTAGTTATGAAATACAGATACAATGCCCTACATCATTCTCAAAAGTCATTGAAATGGGATTGTTCATCGAAAAAGCTATGGTCGCTAAGGGGGCAATCAAGTTATACAAGCACACCCCAACCGCCAATTACACAACGAACAAATCAAAGTTTTGGACCAAGAATAAATATGTTGTCAATGATGGGGTAGTGGATGCCAAGGTGGCAGCTCCCAAGCAACAACCCATATTCACTCTAAAAGGAGAAACAAACAATGTTATGCCCAACAAACCATTCTCTTGGGAGCCAAGACCTTAGTTCAGTTCAAATCCAAGGCAAAAGTTCACACTGTTGGGTGAGTCTCAAGAGTCCGCATTAAGAAAATTATTGGCTAACAATGAGATTTCACTATTGCCAACAAGTGATTATGAGCCTATAGTCAAACCTCCTTATTGGAAGGACACGGACTATTGTGAATATCATAGGGGAAGGGGGCATACAACCAACAATTGTATCTACCTCAAAAATTTTATCCAAGATGTGCTCGATCAAAATCAAGGAGGAACTCAACAACATACCTCTAATGAGACACATGTGGTCTATAGTGATCTGCTTCTAAATCATGACAAGTTGTACAACAACAACAACAACAACAACGGCAATAACAACAATCACAATAGGCCAAACCAGAATAGTGGGACTGGTAATGCCAACTATGCAAGTGTGCCATTTGACTATACCATAAAGTGCATTTCTGAGCATGTCTCGCAAATCAATGTCATCATGCCCAACCAACAATCAGGACCTCATAGAACTGGTTGTAGTATAATTACCCACAGTGGTAAAGTTATGCTCAATACCACCCCTCCAAGGTCATCACCTTCTCAATCCAACTTCCGTCAATACAGTGTCATCAACCAACTACAAAAAACTCCGGCCCACATTTCTATCTTGGAGTTGTTGCGTCTATCTCCTTCCCATAAGGAGATACTTGAGAAAGCCTTAGTGGAAACCACGGTCCCCAATAATTTGGCCCAAGAAAAGTTTCAAACCATGGTAGGTAATCTGACCTCCTCCAACACCATATCGTTCACTGAGCAAAATGACCTCTCTATGTCACAACCCCATAACACCCCTCTACATATCATCACCTTCATCCACAAGCACCGCATCAAGAGGGTTCTCATTGATGGGGGTTCCAGTTTAAATATTTACACGTTAAAGTTGGTCCTTGCATCGGGGTTCTTTGAAAATGCAGTTGATCCAAGGAGGAAAATTACCATCAAAGCGTATGATGAGGAAGAAAGAACCATAAAGGGAATAGTAGTCCTACCCATACAAGTGGGACTAGTAATAAAAGATGTTGTGTGTCAAGTCCTAGATAGGGAGCTCACTTATAATATCCTCCTAGGGAGACCATGGATTCATGCCATGAAGGCTGTTCCCTCTTCTTATCACCAGTGCATAAAATTCTCACACAATGACAAGCAAGTCACCATTCAAGGCGACCCTGACCCCTATCAGCATTGCAACTCTATCCTTGTAAAACCCAAGTACATCATACCATATAATAGAGCATATATATCCCCTATCCCGTAGTATGATCATACTACTGAAGCCTCCTCATCAAGGCCCAAACAACAGAAAATTACCATAAAAGAAAGTGGAGTGGGGGAATACTCCATTGAGCACAGCCTCAATCTTGCCAAGATGCCTTTGTCTCCTAGATCTTTTAGCTGACCCAAACATTTTCCAAAGCCATCTTCTCCTCCTATATCTCCCACAGCTCCCTTTGTAAAATGGGGGACCTTATCCGATGAGACAGAAGAGAGAGATATCCTATAATGGCTTTATATTGAAGAAGAGAACACACTACAAAATCCACCTAGACTCCCAACAGAACTCTATGGGCGAGGTGAGACTATCCTACATAGAATGGGATATGAAGCACAAGGCCCCATTGGCCTCAGAAAAGAGGAATCATTGAACCTATTCAACCTTCTTCATCCTCATCAGCCAGAAACACAAGTGGCCTAGGATACAAAGGCAAGGGCAAGGCTAAAGAAAATGCTTGTCTTGTAGAAATGATCCAAACACTCCAGGAGGATAGCGACATGGATTCTAATGAATATGAGTGGGATGAGCTAACAGAGCATTCCTATGATGACAAAGAGGTTGATACCATCCAAAATTTTATCCCCTACTATGAGGGACAAATGCTACTGAACAAACCATTAGAGTCTGATTTGCCCATCTCTGAGATTATGGCTTTCGAGGAAGGTCCAAGTTCCATTGCAATAAACAACTTGGAGGAAAGTACCATCCCGAGCACCATCCCTACCAATGCTCCTAACATTTCCATTCACACTATCACTAAATCAGGTCTATCCTCTGACTCCCTCCCCTCGTGCATCCTAAGCTTATTGACCAGAATCTGCGAGGAACTCCCCAATTAGACATGTTCCAAAATAATGATGCTTACATTGACTATATGGAACTTAGGGACCACCTACCCAAAGGAGATCATAAAGCTGGTTCGCTATTGAACTTAATACCATGGCTTCCTTCGGAGAGGGTACCAAGCCTTCCAGTCACAAAAATATCAAGGTAAAAATTGGATCTGATGGTGAAAACTGCTTTGCGGCAATGTTAGATCCCAAAATAGTAAAAAGAAAGGACACATCTGACGGTGAAAACCCAACTGTGGCACCTGACGATGGAAGGCTTGACACTCTCCCTAATAACATGCACCAGGAAAAGTCACAGATTGTTGTGGAACTGACAAAGCGTGTTAATATTGGAACAGAAGAACAGCCTAAGATTATCCACTTTGCTAAGTCTCTTACCCCACTAGAGAAGAGCAGGTTTGTACCGTTCTTCAAGAAAAAGAGAGCCAGCTTCACTTGGTCATATGCAGACATGCCAGGTATAGACCCAAACTTGATTCTACATCATCTTCCATTGGATCCAGGAGTAAAACTAGTGAAACAAAAGCTTAGAAAGATGCATCCACATATAATGCTATTAGTCAAAGAACTCAAGAAATTATTAGATGTAGGGTTCATTAGAGCTATAGACTACCCAGAATGGATATCCAACATTGTGCCAGTGTCCAAACCTGATGGCCATGTTAGACTATGCAATGATTTTAGAGATCTAATCAAAGCATGCCGCAAGGATGACTTTCCATTGCCAAATATAGATATCATAGTCGACTTAACGATAGGGCATACCATGTTGTCTCTCATGGATGGATTCTCGGGTTATAATCAGATCAGGATAGCACTAGAAGACCAACACAAGACAGCCTTTACTTGTCCATGGGGCACTTTCTACTGGAATGTCATGCCATTTGGGCTAAAAAATGTAGGAGCCACATATCAATGTGCTATGACGACCATATTCCATGATATGATGCATGTAACAATGGAGGACAATGTTGATGATATTCTAGCAAAGTTGCTCACAAGGGAATCACACCTGGATATATTAGAAAAATTCTTTCAGAGATTAGACCAATTCCAAGTCAAGCTGAACCCAAAGAAATGTGTGTTCAGAGTCACTTCAGGCAAGCTCCTAGGCTTCATCGTGTCGGCAAATGGAATAGAGGTGGACCCGGCCAAAGTCAAGGCTATCATGGACATGCCACCACCCAAGACTCTTACCCAATTAAGATCGCTACAGGGCAAGCTACAGGCAATTTGTAGATTCATATCATAGCTAGCAAACAAGTGCCAACCATTCAGTCATCTCCTACACATGAACATTCCATTCAGATGGCATGAAAGGTGTGAAGAGGCATTTAACAAGCTAAAAGAATATCTTATGACTCCACCCATTATCATGCCTCCTATCCAAGGGAAACCACTGATACTCTACATATCTGCTACACCTACAGCTCTTGGGGCTCTTCTAGTGCAACAAGATTATGAGAATAAAGAACGAGTCACCTACTACATCAGCCGAACATTAGTGGGCTATGAATTACAATACTCACAGATAGAAAGATCATGTCTAGTAGTAGTTTTTGCTTCACAAAAATTTTGACATTATATGCTTGTACATCTAGTTAAACTTATTGCAAAAATAGACCCACTGAAGTACCTACTAAGCAAAGCAGCTCTCACAGGTCACCTAGCTAAATGGGTAATGCTCTTAAGTGAATACGACATTGAATATGTAGATAGAAAAGCTATCAAGGGACAGATCATTGCTAATCAACTAGCAGATGCACCATTATAGGACACCACACCGATGTAATTTGAGTTTCCAGATGAATCCCTATTCAACATATCAACACATTCTTGGAAACTCTACTTCGATGGGTCTTACACAAACCATGGATCGAGGGCAGGAATCCTGTTTGTGACTCCTCATGGTGACATAATTCCAAAGTCTTACCATTTATTATTCCCATGCACCAATAACATAGCAGAATATGAAGCCTTAGTAATTGGTCTCAAGATGGCAACTGAGTGGAAAATCTAAGAACTACATGTCTACAGTGATTCTCAACTTGTAATCAATCAAGTCAATGATGATTACCAAACCAAAGATGAAAAGCTTGTTCCATACAAGTGGATGGTCGATGACTTCAAAGAACACTTTGGGATCATCTCTTTTGAACAGATACCTAGGATCGAAAACAAAGCAGCAGATGCCATGGTAACCATTGCCTCTCTCCTGGAAATACCTGAGAATGAGTCATGGTACGAGTTCTTAGTGTGATAGGTGAAAGTCAGGTGTAGCAGATCAGACATAGTCATGAAACCCTAACCCTACCATCATCAAGGAATCTAACCTAAATGAAATCAAAGAACAATGCAATTCAAGCATAACATCACCTAGACCGTGCGATTCCTCGTTTGAGAGATGTGGACTACTTCTTCAACAATGAACAATTGCAATGCTGAAAGCTGCCATGATGGATGATAAAAGCTCAAGTGAAATGCTCAAATGCTCAAGATGATAATGTAGGTGCTATATGATGGCTGGATATGATTGCTGGATTGCTGGATTGCTGGATTGCTGGATGTTTCATATGGAGTGAGAGGGTGTTTATATAGGACTTAGCCAAGATCAATCAACGGTGGAGATTCAGAGGTTATGTGAATGGCTAGGATTGAAAGTTACTAAATTTAGATTCCATTAATTGTGCATGTGAAGGCTTGTAAATAAAAGTTGTTTTACAACACATGATTGACTAGACAAGTGTTGGAATGTGATAAATGATAAGGGCTTAATTCAAATAAAATATTTGAATTAGTTGGGATATGAGTTGGAAATTAATTAAATAAATAAAATTTATTCAATTAATAGGATAAATGAATAAAATGGGATAAGACATGATGTGGAATTAATTAAATAAATACAATTTATTTAATTAATTGGCTAAGTGAATGAAAATGGGATTTTAATTAAATAAATAAAATTTATTTAATTAATTGGCTAATGGATTAGTGGTTTAACAAGGTGTTGCTAGACATGGACAAATTTGAGTGTCTACATTTTGCCCCTCTTTGATACAATGTTCGATAGAACGTTGTGTCAAAGAAGATACGATATGCGTTCGATAAACAAGTTATGCCCTAGTGTGACTGGCATTTGATGCCCCCTCGAGAGGTAAGCTAGGCTAACCAGGAAGGACGGGGTTGGCTCTCGATAGAAGAAAAAGGCTAAAAAGAAGGCTGACATGAAGAAAATGGGAGTTGGATGGAAGAAAATAGGCTGTGGTATGAGAGAATTAGGGTTTTGAGAAGGGCTATAAGTAGGGGCTTCAATGGTAAATAGGCTCATTTGTGCTCATTTGTGCTTAGAAACTTAGAGAAATCCAGAGCTCCAGAGAGTGAGAGTGGCAGAGCTAGCAGGATGGTTATTCCACGCAGAGATCATCGTGCGGAGCGAGTGAGGACACATGGACGACCAGAGGCAGCAGGTGCACCGGTATGTTTCAAACTTTTCCCCAAAAGTGTGTAATTAATAGCCTAAAAGCGTAATTAATGCACACACGTCACCAAAAGCGACTAGGTTAGGACATAGCACATTTAGGTCACTTAGGTAGGAATAGAGTCCGCTTGTAGTAATGTTGATCACTTATGAGCACGGGTAGGTCACATAGGGAAAAAGGGGTCGCATCCCGTCGACGGGAAAGACGCAGCGAAAAGCGCGGAAACTGCAAAAGGCGTCGCTTATGGCTAGAAGGGCTCGCTTATAAGCAAACAGTGATCACTACATGTAGTTTAGCTCGCTTATGGAGAGAAAGGGCTCGCAGAGGGTAAATAGCGCACATAGAGGGCTAAAAGGATCACGCAGGGTAATGCAGCTCGCTTATAGGATAAAAATAGTTGCATGTAGAAGAGAGCGCGCATGTGCAGGAATAGGAAGCGCTTATTGAGCTAAAGCTCGCTTATGGTCAAACAGTAAGCGCGTGAGGTAAAATAGCTCGCATATGGTGAAAACAGGGGCACATAGGAAAAAGAGCTCGCTTTTGGGCAAAACAGTAGCGCATAAGGTAAAGGCAGTCGCTATTGAGCAGGAAATTAGCGCATGTGGTAAAGTGGGACGCTTATGGTAGGTGTAGTGTAAAATAGCAAATAGAGAAGCAGATTTGGATATGAATGGCTAACGGAATGAACTGACAAGTGTAAATGGATGATGCAGGATGTACTACCGCCATTGTTATCACGAGAGCCCCATCTGAGAGATTTACGGTTGGTGAGACGGTTGGATGCAGAGGAGCTACTGGTGTTGGAGATCCTAGGCTTAGAGCATGTATCCCGATTAGAGCCCGTTCAGGCACATCGAGGGCTGATGACAGCGATGGTGGAGTGATGGATGAGCGAGCACAGTTCATTCTTATTACCGACAGGAGAGGCGACCATTACCTTAGAGGATGTATTCCGGATATTGAGGATTCCGATAGATGGGGATCGTGTAGATTATGATCCGAAGATGGACCCAGCGGCATTCAAGAGATTGTTTGGCACACCAGACATCGGAGTAGAGGGTTCAGAGATTCTGATGGGGAGGATGGAGGAGCTCTATGATAGATTACAGCGGGTGGTAGTGGCTATCATTAGATGGCTAGTGGGTGATAGGAGAGCTAGAGGGTTTCCCGTAGGATGGGGGACAGTGATGGAGGGCATGTTCTCCTATGGCACGAGATATGCGTGGGTAGAGTGCGTGTTGGGACAGCTCTATCATTACCTGCATGATTGTGCATACATGTTTGGAGCCAGTATGTCAGCAGGGGTGACAGTTTTGCATGTATGGGCATATGAGCACATTCCGGTGACGAGACCAGAGGGATGGGTGGCTAGAGCAGCAAGAGAGCCATTTGCACGGATGTATAGAGGAGCATTGCCTTATCGACAGCGCCGAGGAGTGGTATATTGGCGGCGGAGATTGGATGAGGTGGACAGATTTGTATGGAGGCCCTGGCTAGGATGTGAGCAGTGGGAGGAGGAGGATGCGGAGCTTGTCTATGCTAGACAGGTGAGATACATTTTTGGACGCGGCGTGTACATTATAGAGCACTATTTGCCAGAGAGAGCCCTGAGACAGTTTGGAGAGGCACAGGCAGTACCGGTTGGTGATGCCATTTTTGGGAGGACGAGGCAGAAGGTATTTGATTGGGGTCTAGAGGTTATGGTTGACACAGCTTTGGCAGAGAGAGATGGACTATAGCCAGTAGCATGGCAGTGGGGACAGGGTCCTGCAGATCCAGGCACATTGCCAGAGTATGATGCATACTGGGCGATAGCTAGGCCGACGCGATTGACACGAGATGGGGAGATTGGAGAGATTGGGATGGAGAGGCCAGTTCAGAGGAGACGACGACGGGCTCCACCAGCACAGGTAGTAGTGCCAGCGGCACCAGGGATACAGATGCCAGGGCAGGTGCCAGGTCAGGCTGCTATATTAGCACAGCCTCAGGTGCAGATGGGAGCAGGAGATGATGTAGGGATTCAGCAGCTGCGGAGACGAATCAGAGAGGAGAGGAGATGGAGGCAGCGGGCACAGATGAGGTTGAGGAGGGTGGAGATGGATAGGCATCAGGCCGTGATTAGTCTGCGGCATGCTAGAGCACAAGCACAGACCTATCAGGCTCAGCTACAGTTGAGAGGACAGGGAGGAGATGGCCAGGATGATGGTGCGCTTGCTAGAGTGACAGGAGAGAGGGATATAGCCAGACAGCATGAGCAGATGATGAGGCTGGAGCGAGACACTGCGGTATAGCAGGAGCAGGCTATGAGAGCAGAGAGGGATGGTCTGCGAGCTGAGAGAGATAGAGCAGTACTGTAGCTGCAGGGGATGACTGGTGAGTGAGACAGAGCAGTGGCTGCCTTGGGGACTGATGGAGCTACCATGTACTTGGCCACACAGTTGACAGCGGTACAGGTAGAGTTACGGAGAGTGCAGGGTGAGGCTGAGTATTACAGAGGCCTATATTATGGAGCTGTGCTGGCAGAGCAGAGACAGCCTAGCTTCAGGAGCAGGTCAGGGGCTTCGAGTTCACGGAGGTCAGGTGGATCTCGATCAGTAGCCTCAGTGATGGGGCCACCGAGAGATGGAGGACTAGGTACAGGCCGAGTGGCGGTGGTGGTCAGGGCGAGGGAGCTGGCAGTAGTCGCTAGGGCATACCCTGTTTATATTGTATTATGATGAGACCTAGAGCCATTGTTGTACATTCATTCTTTTCAGGGCTCAGCTTGTATTGTAGACACTTGTATTTTGACACACATGTATATATATATATATGGCAGTTTTGGCGATCTGTATGATGTTGTAATGGTTTTGATGTCGATATTATGATGGTTATGTATGTTATGTGAATGGATTATATATGGATTATGGATGAATATTTATGCAAATGGTAATGGATATAAAATGTAAATGGTAACGCTATGGATAGATGTATGCATATAGGAAGATGGTAATGAAAGATATATATGATGGACTTATGTATGTCTAACACACTTGTTTTTGCAGGAGCAGGAACATGGACAAAGGAGGATGAAAATAATTGATCTTGGCTGAGTATGATGGAATGAATAGATAGAATGAATAGGTAGGATGATGATGGGCAGTTTTCAAGTAATTGCTCAAAATGAAAAGAAATGCAGTCCTTATGTTTGATATAGCATATGGATGTTATGCACCAAGGTATAAGAGACCAAGGTGTCGAGGTACCCAATGCATAACTAACGTGTTACAATCTTGTCTGAACGCATGAGGTCAAGATGTTGAGCCAACATACACAAGATATGAATAACAGCTAGTGTTGGACTTTGATGCTACAAGCAATGGTTGAGCTTATCTCCACTACACATAATGATAGCTTGCTGGTTATATGTATGGAGTTAGTCTTAACATAGAATAGTCTCAAATGCATAAGAGATTGTTTAGCTTCTCAGATGCTAGAGATATTGATATGTAAGATGCTAATCCCAACACGTACAAGATACCAATACGCATAGGAAGAGAATAAGATCATCCCGCAAACACGGCATACGAAAGTAATATGACCATGCCCCAGTCCTTACTTCATCGCAACATACCAAGATATAAATAGATCAAGGTAGTCTTGATTAGGTATAGAAAAGGGACAATAGATAAATCAAAAGAGAAAACAAAAGATACTGTCATCACGTTCTCTTGCCAAATTTTGGGTGCTCTTGGATAGATCAAGCTGGCGCCTTGTTAAGAGGAAAGCTACATCCTGTTGAAGGCTAAAGTTGTTGATAAACTATTATAGCAAATGTTGGCTTAAGGCATGTGGACAAATAGCTTCTGGTGTACTTTTGATCGGTTAAAGTGCTTGGGCTTCGCATATACACATGGTTTGCTGCTTGTTCAAGCTAATCAAAGAGAGGAAAATGGATGAAAAAGATGGTGGGGATCATCTGTGCTTGAGTACTGGAAACTTCCTTCGTATTCCAGACTACCTACATACCCTGTATCCATGGGATCAAAGCACATTACGATGAAGATGAGACATGATGAATATGTAGTTCTGGGTTTTATTGATGATGTAAGTGATGAAAGATAGAAGAATTGGAGCTGAAAGATTGAAGGATGTTTTAGACGAAAGATGAAAGATGGATGATGAAAGGGACTATCGTCTTAGCCTGAATCAGAGTGCTTCCTTCGCATCTCAGATTGCCTACATACCCTGTATCTACGGGATCAAGGCGTCAACGATAGAGCTGCATGTAGTTCTGATTGATGTCATTGGCTGATTGGATGTTTGAGCAGGAGACGTTTGTTAAGATTGTTGGATAAATGTGGATAGATTGCGAAGATATGAGTCCTGGTTGCAAGGCGTTAAGTCATATTTGTTGGTGGATACGTGCCATGGCTGAAGTTGATAAGGTGTGTTGTGTTGTGTGCGGAGTGGTTTGATGGGCTATGAGCTAGAGATAATAGGATCCACTTCCAAATAAGACTCGACAAATGCCCCCAGTGTGGGATGAGGTTTATTATGCAGAAGCGACAATGCAGAAGAAATGTGGCCAAGATGCTAAGGTGCCAAAAGATATAGATATCATGACAATGTCTCAAGTGTGAAAGCTAGCATAGGTCAAAGGATGAAGATGAAAGGCTATGTGTGGGATTGCGATAGGGCTTATGATTATGGCTTATACAAGATGAAGTGGGGAAATATGATCAAACGAATCAAACAAATAAGGGAAGCTGGTCACTACACATAGCGCCTGTTTGCCAGGTTTTCACTATGGTACTTATCCAAGGTGCCTGTTTACCAGGCTTTCACCAGAGGATGAATTATTTATTTATTTATTTATTTATTTTTTAATTTTTTTTGTTTTTTTATTTTTTTTGTTTTTTTTTGTTTTTATGATTTTTTTTTTATTTGGGGTAGCTGAGATTTATGGATAAAACTTCTTGAGATGAACGCTGTTGACGGGTTCATCCAAGGGAATGCCTTCAGGTGTTGACAGAGTGTATGCACTGGATCCATAGACTGCTGTGATAATGAAAGGACCAAGCCAATTGGGCTCAAACTTGCCCTGTTTCTCCCGATGTTGTTGATTCCTTTGGTTTTCTTTAAGGACAAGGTCGCCAACTTAAAATCTGCGTTCCCTGATCTTTTTCTTGTAGCTGTGGCGTAACCGGTTTTGATAGACTTGAAGATGGTTCAATGCTGTAAGGCGGCGTTCATCTAATAGCTCAAGATCATGGAGTCTGGATACTCGATACTCTTCATCTGAGATAGTATGTTGCAAGGATATGCGCAAAGAGGGAATCTCAACCTCAATGGGCAAAATAGCTTCAGTGCCATAGACGAGAGCATAGGGTGTGGTGCTAGTAGGAGTTCTGATGCTTGTTCTATATGCCCATAATGCAGGATGTAGTTGTAGATGCCAATCTCAACCAGCGTCATTAACAGTCTTTTTAAGGATCTTGATGATTGTCTTATTAGAGGCTTCAGCTTGACCATTGCTCTGAGGATAGTAAGGCGTAGAGAATCTATGTTGAATATGGAACTTGTTACAAAGATCTCTAACCTCTTGGTTCTTGAAAGGGCGTCCATTGTCTGTGACAATAGCTTGAGGAACGCCATAACGGCAGATAATGTAATGTAGAATGAATTTGGCTATTTGTTTACCTATGATATAGGTCATTGGTATGGCTTCTACCCACTTCGTGAAATACTCAGTGGCAGTAATAATAAACTTATGACCGTTGGATGAAGTAGGATGGATTTTACCTACGAGATCAAGTCCCCATTGTGAAAAAGGCCATGGAGTGACAATAGGCTGAAGCTCACGTGCTGGTGCATGTATTAGATCTCCATGTTTCTGACATTGTAGACATCTCCTTGCAAATTGCTGGGCATCTTTTTCCATAGTTGGCCAATAGTATCCTGCTCGTAGAAGTTTCTTAACAAGGCTAGGGCCAGCGGAATGCGAACCGCAGACACCTTCATGCACTTCACGTAAAGCCGTTTTTGCTTCTTCGGAATCAAGACATCTAAGGAGGATACCATCAAGACTCCGGTGATAAAGAGTGTCTCCTAAGATAGTGTAACGAGAGGCTCGACGGATAAAGGTTTTGCGCTGGGTGTTGGATAGTTGAAGTGGAAAGGTTTAATGGCGAATATACTCATATATATCCTTGTACCACGACGAGTTGGGACCAACAATTTCACATATAAGCTTAGATTGTGGAACTTCAAATGCTGGGATCAAAAGCTGTTCAACCAAGAACTCACATTTATAGGTATTAGATGGCATATCTAAAAGAGATCCAATCATAGCCATGGCATATGCTGCTCTGTTTTGTAGTCTGGGAATTTGCTCAAAGGTAATATCCTCAAAATATCTCTTGAAATCATCCACCATTAACTTGTATGGGAGAAGCTTCTCGTCTTTTGTTTGATATTCATCTAAAACCTGTTTGATAACCAGCTGAGAATCACCAAAGACTCGTAACTGTTTGATAGCCCATTGTACTGCCATGCGTAAGCCTGTGATTAAAGCTTCATACTCTACTATGTTGTTGGTACATGGGAATGCTATTCTGTATGATTTAGGTATACAATCGCCTTGAGGGGTGACAAACAAGATACCTACTCCAGAACCATGTTGTGTGTATGACCCATCGAAGTATAGTTGCCATCGTGCTGGAGAATTCAAATGAAACAATCCTTCATCCGAAAATTCTGGATATATTGGCTAAATGTCTGTGATGGGTGCTACAGCTAGTTGATCAGCAATAACTTGTCCTTTGATAGCTTTGTAGTTCACATATTGTATGTCAAACTCACTTAAGATCATAACCCATTTTGCTAATCTCCTTGTGAGAAGAGCTTTTGAAAGGAGATACTTGAGGGGATCCACATTAGAGATGAGCTTCGTTGTTTGGTTCAGCATATAGTGTTGCAACTTTTGGGAAGCAAACACTAAGGCTAAACAAGCTTTTTCCATGAATGAGTAATTGAGTTCATATCCCACAAGGGTTCTGCTGATGTAATAAATGGCTTGTTCTTTTCCTGAGTCATCATGTTGAGCTAGAAGGGCACCCAATGCTGCAGTTGTTGATGATATATAGAGCAGTAATGGATGATCAGGTGTCGGAGGTACTAGCACAGGAGGTGTTGCCAAGTATTCTTTTATCTTATCAAAAGCCTGTTGACACTTTTCATCCCACTTAAAAGGTTCACCCTTACGAAGAAGATGTTGAAAAGGATGACATTTATCTACTAGTTGTGAGATAAATCTGCGGATAGATTATAGCCTACCTTGTAAACTGCGGAGCTGTTTGAGAGTCGTTGGTGGAGGCATTTCTATGATAGCTTTTACCTTAGTTGGGTCCACTTCTATCCCTCATCGAGACACAATATATCCCAATAGTTTGCCTGATGTTACACCAAATACACACTTCTTTGGGTTTAGTCTGACTTGGTATTTTTCTAATCGATCAAAGATTTGTGCCAATACTTGTAGATGTCCTTCTCTTGTCTTGGATTTTCCCAGGATGTCATCAACATAGTCTTCCATGATAGTATGAAATAGGTCATGAAAAATAACTGTCATAGCTCGTTGATAGGTGGCTCCAGCATTTTTAAGACCAAAAGGCATTACAACCCAGCAATAGGTACCCCATGGACAGATAAAGGATGTTTTATCTTGATCTTCCTCTACTATTCGGATTTGATTATAACCAGAAAATCCATCCATCAAAGATAGCATTTCATGTCCTGCTGTAAGATCTACAATGTTGTCTATGCTTAGTAGTGGAAAGTCATCCTTAGGACAAGCTTTGTTAAGATCTCTAAAGTCTGTGCAGCAACGAACACGTCCATCTGGTTTTGCTACAGATACCAAATTTGAAACCCATTCTAGATAATCAATAGGCTTTATAAATTTTGCTTCTAATAGTTTCTGAATTTCTGCTTTGACCAATAAGGCAACTTGTGGATGCATTTTTTGTAATTTTTGTTTGACAGGCTTTGCATCAGGAGATACTGCTAAATGATGTACCACAAGTGAAGGATCTAGACCTGGCATGTCTGCATAAGTCCATGCAAAATTTATAGCTCTTCTCAGAAAGAATGCTGTGAAGTTTCTTCATTCTTGCTCAGAGAGTGATGCTGCCAAAAAAGTAATCTTCAGATTCTGTTCTGTTCCCAAGTTCATGTCTTGTGATTTTTCAACTGGCACAGTTGATTTCTCATGGTAATCAGTGGCAACAGGAATATCAAATCCCTCATCCTCAGGCACCTCAGAGAGGTTTTCACCTTTGGATACGTCCTTTATTTTTACTTTTTCATGGTCAAGAGGCGCCTTTCGGTTTTCACCTAGTGACCTATTTTGTTGAATTTTGTTTATTTCACTTTTGTGACTGAAGGACTTGATACTTCCGCCAAAATATGCTAGTTTAGGTAAATCCATCATGAAACCTGCTTTATGATCGCCCAATGGAATACCTTGTCTCAAACCCATGAATTCTGCAATGGCTTCGTCATTTTCAAATGTATCCAATATCGGTGCCCCCTGTTGGTCCCAATCGATGAGGTCAGGATATACGAGTGAAAGGTTAATGGAGGAATCATGATGGCTAGAAGAGGTTGTGGAAAACATGAAGATGGAATGTTCCTAAAAAAGGTCGGTGATATGAAGGGAGGAGTCATCGATAATATCTGAGTTAAAAGTCTCTCCTACCGAGGAAGGTCCAACATCAATATCAGAAATACACTTAATGTCTTTGGGTCGCGGTACCTCCGGTTGGTAACCAAGGCCTTGCTTATTAAACTTCTTAGACACAATGATAGGCTCAATAGGTCCTTGTTCCTGTAATCCCAAGCCGCCATGTCCTTTGTAGCCCATGTTCTTTATGATACGAAAACCATTGTTGTATCGCTCTACTCCAAGTTGGACCTGGTCATTGTCATCAAAGAATATCCAAGAGTTGATGTCCTCAATGTCTTCATCATCCAAGAAACCACCCTTAATGAATACTATAGGAGGAGCTTTGATAACAGCGGAGGATGAAGTTGGCTTCGATGTAGAGGGCTTACCGTGGGATTTAGGAGATAATGGAAGAGTACCCACGCAATAAGACTCGTGTAGTTTGTATTCACCAGGGCCATGTTCGGTATATTTGATATGGAGGTTGGAAGCGGCTTTGCTAGATGAGGGCTTGAGAAGATCGGATGGGTTGATATAGGATGAAGACGGATATGCCTCGGTGTTGATAGGGATGCAATTCAGATTTTGATATTTAGCCTGAAAGGCGCGGCAGAACTCAAATGGATTAGGATCAGCTTGAATGGTAACCTCAACACCCTTATGTGGAAATTTAAGGCATTGGTGGTATGTAGAGGGAACTACTTTAAGGGTATGGATCCAAGGGCATCCAAGGATGATGTTGTAAGGAAGATCAATATCAAGGACTTGACAGCGAGTTTCGGTAATAACCGGCCCAACTTGAATAGGTAATAAGATGATCCCTTCGGTATCTCTTTCAGCGTCATCATATGCTCTGATGGTAATAACCTTGGAGGTGTCAACATCTTTCTCAGAATATCCCAATTGCTTGATAAGTTTCAAAGAACATATATTAAGACTAGCTCCCCCATCTATCAAGACTCGTTTGATACGGCATTGTTTAACAAATACTTCAATATGGAGGGCTTCGTTGTGTGACGGATGAATGGAGGGCTGAAGATCTTTGTCAGAAAAGGTCAAATGACAAGGGGTGGCAATGCTAGCGACCATAGATTGGAATTGTGTGATATTAATATTATTAGGCACCGAAGACTCTTGTAAGGATTTATCAAGGATAGCTTTATGTGCGGGAGATATGCGGAGCAGCTCAAGAATAGATATGTGTGCAGGTGTTTTACCAAGGTGATCCAAGAGGTTATAGTCAGAGAGAGATCAAGGAGAGTGAGGAGGAGCTCCTTGAATAGTAACTCGACCTCTTCGCGTGGTTACGGCACAATCAGGTGCTCTCCCTTGGACGGTAATGGTAGAAATGCGAGCATGGTCGATGCGGCCGATGGTAGATGATGCATAGTTATATGGAATGGCATTTCTAGCCTGAAGGTTATTTGTCTGATCATGAGATGGAAGTGGATTCTTGAAAGTCTCTAGATCATAATTTGATGTTGATTGTTGAGCAGGTTGAGCTGTTGAAGGTGTGACATTGATTAAACCTTGATCGATGCAGTCTTGGATAACATGTTTTAAGCGCATACAACCATTTGTTTTGTGCCCTTTAACTCGATGGTAATCACAATACTCATTTTCTTTGTACCAAGGAGCTCGAAAGATTGGTTCGCCATTTGGTGGTGCATCGGGTAGAATAATGTCTCCTGCTTGAAGTAGCTTTTGAAGAACAACTTCCATGGGTTCCACTAATGGTGTAAATTGTCGGCATGGATTGGAAGTTTGGCGTTGGTTTCTTCGTTGTGGAAAAGGCTGTCTTGGTGTAGAAACTGCTTGAATGTTGATGGGATCTCTCATAGTTTGAATATTCTTTGCATCTACAATACCGTCATTGACAACATTTTTGTTCTTATTCCAAAAACGAGACTTATCATTGGAATTTTGAGGAGAATCTTTATTGTCGCGAAAGATCTTGATAGTGCCCTTGGCAATTAAGGCTCGTTCAATAATAACTCCTTTAGAAACTAGTTCGTCAAAGGTGCTAGCGTTTTGCAATTGTAGTTGGAATGACAGCTCAGGATGAAGATTTTGAACAAAGATGTCAAGTTGTTTCTCAGGTATTTCCCATGATAATTTGCTAGCCATGTTACGCCATCATTGGGTAAAAGCAGAGAAGGGTTCACCATTGCGCTGTTTGGTATTGACAAGGTCATTCATGTTTACTTCGTGTTCAATGTTGAAGGCAAAATGAGATCGAAATTTGTTTGCTAATTCCACAAAAGATTTGATTCCCAGGGGTAGATGAGAAAACCATTCAAGAGCTTGTCCTGCTAAGCTTCGAGGAAATAGTCTCAAAAGATATGTATCGTCATAAGAAACATCAAGACATGCTACAAAAAAGGCTCGAAGATGGTCTTCTGGATTCCCTTTCCCTTTGTATTTCTCAAATTGTGGGATTTCAAAATGTGGTGGAAAAGGTATCATATTAAGAGACTTGTCAAATGGACAGGCGCATATGTTTTTGAGAGAAAAAGGTTTCTTGCCTTGTCCTACCCTTTCATCGATCATCTGTTGGACATCTGCTGAAGATAATTGCTGTTGTTGCGAAGGGGGTGGAATATGATAGGAGATATGTTGTGGTTGCAGCTGTGGGATATATGGAGTTGTGACTGTTTGTTGCGGTTGTGTGCCCACAATGTATGTCAAAGGATTGGTATGTGATACGTATGTGTTGGAGGATTGCTGTCCTTGAGACACAAGCGGCAATTGGGTGTGCATCACATGGGAAGTGGATAGTGGATTGATAGTAGCGAATGGTTGGGAAATTGGGATTTGATTCGTGACATGGTAAGTGATGGAGGGATTTGTAGATACAATAGAAACATTTGGATTTGTATTCTGGATGATATGAGGATTGGTATGTGTCATAGGTTGGGTGACAATAGGAACTCTTTGGGTAGCATAGGATGGATTGATGGTGCATGAAGGATTGGAAGAATATGACGATATGGATGTAAGTTGATCAACATAAGCAATCTTATTGTTCGGATTGGCTTGAGAAACGGGGGGATCACTCATGTCAATGAGACTAACGTTGGGATTATATGATAACGTGGAAGGATTAGCAGTTGGTATATGGGATATGGTATTCGTATGAGAGGTAGTGGATTGTAATGGCTGTGAAGTATGGACAACATGTGTTGTTGGAATAGTTTGGGAGGTTTGTGCACTATAAGACATGGGAATAGCTTGTGATGCTCGAAGTGTTTGCACTTGTGTTACATGGACAGCTTGTGTTACTTGAGGCATGGAAACAGTCATGGTAGAAGGAGAGATATGTTGAGGGACATGAAAAGGTGGAATGTTGAGATTTTGTGACATGAGAGGGAGCACATTGGTGGGCACTATCAATGGTTCTAAAGTATGCTCTGATCGTGGTAACTCAAATGAAGCAACAATAGGCAATGAGGATGATGTTTGCGATGTAATAGGAGATGATGTGACTATAGTAGAGGGTCTATTCGCAACAACAGTAGTAGTGTTGGGATCTTGCTCTCTAATAGCAGATATGTCAAAATCCTTAGGTAGTTTAGCACCCATGCGAGCAAGTTGGAGAAAACAACGATCAGGCTCAGATATCATGAGTTTCTCAACTTGGTCCCATAGATAGGTATCTTGGAATTCCGATGAGTCGTCTTGAGATTGTTCTTCGAAAGTTTCCAAGGATGGTGGAGGTTGCATTTGTTGTGAAGATGACTCACCCATAGTGTATCCTTGAGGTATAAACATATGAGAAGGCATACCAGTTGTGAATTGAGTTGCGTCCTTAAGAGGTGTTGTGAATTGTGTCATCTCATCTTGCAATTTGGCTTCCATTTCAGCTTTCAAGTTGGCTTCTATTTCAGCTTGATATTGACTCCTAGTTTGAGGCATGATGTTGATGATGAAGTTGAGCTTGTCAAAGTTTTGAGACCCAAAAGATGATAGTTGGCTGGTTGATTGATTGGTTGTTGTTTCGGTTTGCTGGTTTGGCTAAGTTGCTTGGTTGATTTGTTTTGGCTGAGCTGTTGTTGGTTGTCCCTAGAGGTAGCTTAATCACTCAAGGGAAAGATTGTTTGCTGTTGATGTTTGTTGGAGCTAAAGCTAAAAGAGATTGTTTGCTGAAGCTAAAGCTGAAGGATGTTTGTTGGTTGAAGCTAAAATTGAAGGTTGTTTACTGATTGAAATGATTGGGTTGATGTCTGATTTGCTGGTTGGAGTCTCAAAAAGATGGAAAGATTGATTGATAAGCTCAAAAACAAGAGACAAAGGCCAGGTATTTGCTGTTGATCAAAGAGAAGTCTGAAAGCTGATGTTTGAGACTCAAGCAAGCTGGACCTGAGGCTAATTTAGCTGATGGATTGAGGTTTGTAGGTATTTTAGCTACAAGCGACTGATGATAGCTCAAATGCGACTCAAAGGATGCTAAAGGCGATCAATGATAGCTCAAATGCGATCTCGTTTAGGCTCGACAGAGAATGATAGTATTAACCAGAAGCGAATGCTATGCCAAAGGCGACGACTGTTGGTTCAAAGGCGATTTTCTGTTGATCAGAGGCGACTCAGATATCCCTAGAGGCGACAGTATGTTGTTCAGAGGCGATTTCGTTCAGGCCTAAGGTGACTAACTGCGGCTTAAAGGTGATCTGGCTCAAACAATATGCGATTGGTTATGATTCAGATGCAACTTGGTTTAGGAAGTAGGTGATCAGTTGTGTTTTAAAAGTGATTCTATTCAATCAAAAGGTGATCAACTGCGGTTTAAAAGCGACTCTGTTCAGGTAATATGCAGGCAGTTGTTGTTTAAAAGTGACGCAGTTCAGGCAAAAAGTGAATCACTACAGTTCAGAAGCGATGTCTGTGGTCTGTGCGAGCAGTTTAGGTTCAAAAATGACTGTGTTTGTGTAATAGTTGTCTGATTTTGTAGTTTTTTCAGCAAGAAAATAGTGATAACAGTCACTCACATTCACAACAAGCACAAACTGATACAACCTAGGCTAGGATAGGACAGTATCTGTTGAATCCCCTAGCTGCGCCTATTCAAAGCAGGTAGCTCCAGGATCTTGGTAGCACCGGCTCCTCCTTACATTTACACACACTTCTCACGCATACCAAGATCTGGGTTTCTTATAAGGCTTGACCCTCTCCAAACCTTTAGATTGTCCCTACTACCTCAGCTAAGAACCACATGAATTGGGGCCGCTTCAAGGGTTTTGCCCTCTGCGTCAACAGATAGAAGGTTTTTGGCTACTACACAAGGTTGCTAGTAAGGGCATCCATTCGGGTGGCTATACATGCGGCAGCGCTACTCTCCATTATGGAGTCTCCCAGCCTCCAAGGGTTGCGCCTTGGAGGGTTTTGGGGGAGGTTGGCTGACGGTATAACACAACTGTACCTGTTGTTTGTGGCTTTCGACACAAACACTTTTCTTATATAGTGGTTCGGAAGGACTTGGCTTTAGCCCGTTACCGCTTGGGTCGTATCCCTTCTCACACCGGGAAGGTAGGCCCTCTAAAGATAATGACAAGTTCTCATACACCCAAGATCCATTTGATAGGCAAGGGGAGATGATACTTTTGCCATTAAATTTGGGTTACAATCAGGTGCATGCAAGTAATCAAAAAGATAAATCAAGCACGAAGCAAACAATGATTCATTTTAAGCACCAAGCCTAAATATGCCTAATTTAGTGAAAAAAAAACAAATCTTGGACTGATCGAACCTGCAACAGATGTGTCAGTAGTTTGATAACCTCCTTTCTTGGACAAATCAATAAGATGCTGCGTAGATACCCAATTAATAGCCAAAAATCCAACTAGAACTGAAACAGATTTGAAAACAACAGAACTTACCAGATGCGGTTCATTGCTGATCAAAAGCGACCTCTATTATACCAGAGGCGAAAGACTGCGGATCGGATGCGACGCGGAAAACATAGGATGTGGCACCTGTCAGCTCATAAGCGATGCATATTGGCCAGAAGCGAGCAATTGAGGGCTAAACACGAACAGTACCTTCAAAACACAGTCTACACACAAAAACCCTAGTCTAACAGGTGATCACTGTAAATTCAAAAGTGACACCAATTAAATCGAAAGCAGCCTCTGTAGACTCAGAGGCGATCCAGTTACCTCCAAAAGTGACCGACTGCGAGACAAAGGCGACCTGTATCTACAAAAAAGGGACTAAACCCTAACCTACACAAGTGATTGTTATCAGTTCATAAGCGATACAAATAAGTGTAAGGGCGAGTACTGTTAGATCAAAAGCGATGCGAACATTTCCAAAGGCGTCCATTGTTAAGTCAAAAGTGATGCGAATATGTGCGAAAGTAGCGGCTGTTAGGTCAAAAGCGGTAAACACAGTTCAAAGCAACTGCGAAAATCACAGGCGAGCATTGTAAAAACAAAAGCGATACGTTTTACCTTAAGCGACGACTGTTCATTTAAAGGCGATCTAGAGAGCTAAATGCGGCCTGTTCCAGCTTGAAAGCGGTGCAGAGATTCAGAAGCGGTGGATGTTTGTTCAGAAGCGACTAGAATTTACTGCGAGCACCTGCACAATCTGATCTTCAAAGAAAAACAACTCTGAAAAAATGAAGTCAATCAAGGACGTGAGTCCCACCGGGCGTGCCAAAATGTGATAAGTGAAAGTCAGGTGTAGCAGATTAGACATAGTCATGAAACCCTAACCCTACCATCATCAAGGAATCTAACCTAAATGAAATCAAAGAACAATGCAATTCAAGCATAATTTCACCTAGGCCATGCGATTCCTCGTTTGAGAGAATGTGGACTGCTTCTTCAACAATGAACACTTACAATGCTGAAAGCTGCCATGATTGATGATAAAAGCTTAAGTGAAATGCTCAAATGCTCAAGATGATAATGTAGGTGCTATATGATGGCTGGATATGATTGCTGGATTGCTGGATTGCTGGATTGTTGGATGTTTCATATGGAGTGAGAGGGTGTTTATATAGGACTTAGCCAAGATCAATCAACGGTGGAGATTCAGAGGTTATGTGAATGGCTAGGATTGAAAGTTACTAAATTTAGATTCCATTAATTGTGCATCTGAAGGCTTGTAAATAAAAGTTATTTTACAACACATGATTGACTAGACAAGTGTTGGAATGTGATAAATGATAAGGGCTTAATTCAAATAAAATATTTGAATTAGTTGGGATATGAGTTAGAAATTAATTAAATAAATAAAATTTATTCAATTAATAGGATAAATGAATAAAATGGGATAAGACATGATGTGGAATTAATTAAATAAATACAATTTATTTAATTAATTGGCTAAGTGAATGAAAATGGGATTTTAATTAAATAAATAAAATTTATTTAATTAATTGGCTAATGGATTAGTGGTTTAACAAGGTGTTGCTAGACATGGACAAATTTGAGTGTCTACACTTAGTGGAAACTATTTGACAACCAGCTTATGATCTTCCTGAGACCCATTCCATATGCCTTCTAGTT
The DNA here is from genome assembly GCA_027924645.1 of Cunninghamia lanceolata. Lineage (NCBI taxonomy): Eukaryota > Viridiplantae > Streptophyta > Pinopsida > Cupressales > Cupressaceae > Cunninghamia > Cunninghamia lanceolata. Next base: position 7,419,976 of record BSBN01001807.1, read on the forward strand.
GGATCTGATTCACCTTGGTACGGTAAGATTTACACTTACCTCAAGGACAACATCCTCCCACTAGACCTATCTTCTAACCAACGACAAACTTTAATATGCCAAACCTCTCACTATACCATAATTGCCGATACCCTATACCGACGTGGTCTAGATGGTACTTTACTCTGTTGTTTAGAACGAGAAGAATCCATAACCGCCTTGCAAGATGTACACGAGGGGATCTATAGAACACACTCTAGTGGTCCTTCCTTAGCCAAGAAACTCATGCACTTGGGTTATCTGGCCAAACATGGAAATGGATTCATATCAGTTTGTCAAGAAGTGCAAGCAGTGCCAAATACATGGGAAACTAATACATGCACCAGCTCAAGAGTTGAGACCTTTAACAACACCTTGGCCCTTCTACTAGTGGGGACTTGACCTTGTGGGAAAGATCCATCCACCCTCATCCAACGGCCACAAATTCATCATAATTGCCACTGAGTATTTTACAAAGTGGATTGAAGCTGTTCCCCTGACCACTGTCACAGGTAAGCAAATATCCTCATTCATCCTGAATTACCTCATATGCAGATATGGCATTCCTTCATCCATTATCATAGATAATGGAAGACCATTCAAAAACTAGGATGTCTAAGAACTCTGTGAACATTTCAAAATCCAATACCATTTCTCCACTCCATACTACCCCCAGGGTAATGGTCAAGTTGAAGCATCCAACAAGACCATCTTGAAAATTCTCAAGAAGACAGTCAACAATGCTAGCTGTGATTGGCATATCCAACTCAATCCCACTCTATGGGCCTACAAAACTAGTATACACACTCCCATAGGTGCTACACCCTACGCCCTTGTCTATGGATCAGAAGCTATCCTCCCCATTGAGGTCAAATTACCATCTCTCAGGGTGTCATTAAAAGGTATCATATCAAATGAAGAATACAGAGTCTCTAGGTTGCAAGAACTAGGGTTGCTAGAAGAAAGGAGACAGAAAGCCTTTGATCATCTCAAGGCATATCAATAGATGATGTCAAGAAGCTATAACCACAAAGTTCACCCAAGAATCTTTAAAGTTGGAGATCTCATTCTTAAAGAAAATCCTCGCAACCAACAAGACAGAGAAAAGAAAGGCAAGTTCAAACCCAACTGGCTTGGGCCTTATGTAATTGTAGCAACATATGGATCGGGGGCATATCAGTTGGCAATTTCAGAGGGTGAGCTATTCAATGACCCGATCAATAGCATGCACCTCCACAAGTCCTATACCTAGGAGAGCCCTAATGCAAGTGGGGCATAAAATACAAAAAAATAAAAAAATTGGAAAAAATACAAAAAGTCAAAAAAATTGGAAAAGTATAAAAAAATCATCCTTTGGTGAAAACCTGGCAAACAGGCACCTTGGATAGGTATCATGGTGAAAACCTGGCAAACAACTTTCTAGATTCTTCATACAAATAAAAGCAAGTGGTGAAAACCCAGTAAAGCAGGCGTTACTTTTGATAAACCATCTCCCCCATCTTTGGGAAACCAATCACCTTGAGTCCATTCGACCCATATCTGTCCTATAATAAAAACCTGACAGTTACCTATCATGGCTTGACACTCTCTCCCTTTGTGGCCTTGTCAACCAAGGCTTTGTCCCATACCATATCCATAGTATTGAGCTTGCCATAGTGTTCCGCATTAGTTTTCCATGGTCCAAATCTGTAACTATGTTGCCTCTGCGCCGTCACGTAGGCAAGGCCATTTTCAATGCACCTCTGAGGCTTCCACTGTCCCATCCATCATGTATTTGGTCCTTCTATCCATCTAAGTCCATCTCCACTTTCTCTCACCTAGGTCTTAGGTCTGCTAGGGTTCACCCTGAACTACATTTCCTTTGCGTCATCATGTAGGCAAGGCCATTTAGCAATGAGCCCCCGAGGCACTAGGTTAGTCCCTTAGGGTCCATCTCCTCAATAAGGATTGTGAAATCTTCTCACCAAGCAAGCAAGCGCAAGCAGAACCTGATTTCAAAGTATAAATTTTGACACGATGCATCTAACCTATCCAAAGCAAAGCAGAAAAACACCCAAGGTCTTCTAAATGATTTTACTCCAATTATGGCAAGAAAGAAAACACATCTAAATGCAAAAGTGCTTATATTAGAAACATGGTTAAAACATTAAGTCTTGATTTATGCTATCATGCCTTTCTATGCAACTCAAGGATTCAAAAAGCTAGAGATGCTATGATGGAGGCATGATTATTTCTTTGTTTGTTGTTTGTGGATTAACCTTTAGTAATGTGAAGCCTCGTCTAACGACATGATCGGCAAAAGATCATCTAGGACATCCAAGGTCCAACATGAATGGGGGCAATCCTTGTCTGTTGATACACAAGAAGTACTCAGGTCATCTTGGTTCAATTATACCTCGATGCTTGTATTAACTTGCTAAATCAAAATCCATGTGAGCAGTACTCAGGTCATCTCGGTTCAATTATACCTAGATAGTTGTATTTATGTACAACATTTTAGAAAAAGTACCAAAAAAAATGCCCAATGATGAAATAAAGCACTTCAAAATACTTACTCCATCAAGATGTCAAAAGCAAATCATCCATTATACATCCATTTATACATCCATACATCCATATCCCATGCAATAAAAGATCCACAACATGTAGAGTATCAATGTTTACAAAGGCTTGTGAGTCCTTCTATCAAGTCTTTCTTCTATCAATCAGATTTCTATCTATCATCATATCTTTCATCCTTGTCCAGTCAGTCTGAGCAATGATCCAAATGCAAGGTCCATCCTTAATCTATACCGATCAAGTCAAGTCAATCTTGTCAAATGATCCAATAAAAAATAATGCTCTTCATCCTTATTTGGTCATAACTCAACGTAATCAATTATAATCAATCACTTGTCTTATATAGGATGTTGCATTGTCGAAATCAAATCAATACACGTGTCTTACATGACATGTTTCATTTCCTAAAACTAGACATTATCCTTCATGTTACTCTAGGGATATATCATTCCCCGCCATGACAACACTATCATATATCATTATCAATTAATCAGTTGGTTTATAGCTTGACAGGGGCAATACCTTGTTTGTTCTTGTATCATTTGTGCATACTTGCTCACTTGCTTGTGTGTGTTATCATTTTCTCTTGCATCGCGTATCATTTAGCTCTTTCTTCACCCATTTTCTTCAAACATAACTTTCTTCATCATGAGATTGTCCATCTCATATCTTCTACCTTCTCCCCGTCCAATCTCCTAAGGGGGCATCCTGTCGTCAAACTTGTACCAGGGGCAAACTAGGGCATGTATCATTATCAAACTATTTATTCTTTGAAGCAATGTTGTAAACTACATTGCATCAAAGAGGGACAAAATGTATAAGCCTAAAAATGACACGATTCATTCTTAATATTTATTCCCTTCTTATTTCTTCTATCAATTAAATAAATATTATAAGTTTATTTGATTGGTTCATTATCCCATAATTAAATAAAATCATTTTATTTAATTAAATTCCCTATATTCTTCTAATGTCTCACATAATTAAATAATCCTAAATTATTTAATTAATCCTAAATCTCTCTATCCTAAGTCCTAATTTCATAATTCCACCTCATCTTTCCACCTCACCATGTTGCACATGTAATTAAATATTTAATTAGCTAATATTCCCTCACCCACATGTCATATTTATCCTCCAGTCAAAATTAGTTAACTCATCAATCAAATCTGTTAACTAATTAGTCAATTAAGTTCACTTGTCAATCTATTATGTTGACTCCTCAATCAACCTAGTTAACTGATCAATCAATTCACTTAACTGATTGGTCTATTATGTTAACTCTTCAATCAATTTTGTTAACTCCCCTATTGCATGATGGAGTTTGGACACTTGTCCTCTTTCTATTCATTGCACATTCCTCAACCATTCTCAACCATTGATCTTCTCATTTCTTCTCAACCGTTGATCCTCATTCTTCTAAGTCTATAAATGGAACCTTATTCTTCCATTCTAATCATCCAGGCTATTCGTATTGTTACTCTGTAGAAATTCACCAACACACCTTTGGCACCCTAATACAATTTGCTTGAGATCACCCAAACCTTTGAAGTTCCTCTTCATTGCACATTTATCACCATAGCCATTCACTATCAACATTGTTGAAAATAGCAAAGGAGTTCACTCTCTGAGGGCCTACTTCATACAAGCAAGGACGATCGTGATAGGCAACAATAGAAGCTTTGATTCAAGGAAGGTTTACATTGTGTTATTCATTGCTTCATTTCATTCAATCTTTCTTAGTTTCACTATTCTATTGAGTTATGGGTATTTGATTTTGTATGTTGCATATTCATTGTTGATCCTATTTTACCCTAACACATTTTTTAGAACCTGACGTGAAGTATAGAATCTTTTGGTTTTGTTGTTTGTGTTCCCATTTCAAATGCTTCAAAACTTTTAGCAAAAGCTTTGAAACATTTTCACACTACTCTTCATAGCCGCTTCAGCCACTTCATTTTCTATCACCTATGCTATCATCCATTCCATTTGTTCTATGGTGTCTGTGACACATTCGAATATCATAGAATCTGAATTAAACCAAGGGAATATTCCCTCAAGAGAACCAGACACTCCTTCATTTGATAGGTATGTGTCGCTGCATTCAAATGCATGAATCACTAACTACTATGACTACAAAGATTTAGATTATGAACCAAATCAAAGAGAATCCATGTGTTCTCTATCTTTCAATAACCCAGCATGGGAAAACAATTTGGCCATACCAAATGCACCACATAAAGCTAGAAGGATAAGGTCAGAAATACATCAACCCGATCAACCTTCCACAAGCACATAAAGTACTCATCTTGATGAGGAAGTCAAATGATTAGATAAACATCTACAAGAAGCAAAAGATGCTCAAGAGGCATTGAGAATTGTCTTGTAAGAAGAACAACGAGAAAATGTTGCACAAGAAGAAGAATATCACCATGAAAATACTCATAGAGAAAATCCTAGAAATGAAGAAATAATTGCTACTCTTGCAGACTTAATCACAACTCTAGTGCAAAAGATTAGAATCTTGGAACCAGAGCAAGCTACTGTGGAAAGAAGGAAAAAATCTCATGAACAAGACTGGGGGGCATCTTAGAATCCCCCTACCTCAATTACTATTCATGAAACACTAGTAATGATACATGTTTGAATGGGAACCCTCTTGCTCAGAACAACCAAACAAATCTGACAATGGGTTATCAAAACCTACCTACAGGGTTATTGCTATCAACCTCGCAATCTCAAAGTGCCTTTCTTAGAACATATCTTGAGTACTTAAAGGAGCCCCTCAATCAAAACATAAGAAGTATGCATCTACCTCGGCCATTGCTAGATCTCCCAAAATTCAATGGAGAGGGAGATCCAAACTCCCACATTAAAGCCTACACCATGGCAATAAGAGAACTCCTCCATTGGGATGGGGTTGTAGAAAATATATTTCCAAAAACTCTTGGGATGGGGTTGTAGAAAATATATTTCCAAAAACTCTTGAAGGCATTGGTTTGGATTGGTACTATCACTTACCAGAAGCTTCAATTCACTCATTTAGACAACTAATTAGAGAGTTTGTCATGGCATTCAACATGAACAAACTTGTTAAAACAGGGATTAGAGAATTCCTCACAATGAAACAGGAGCTAAATGAATCCGTAGCCCACTTTGTCACTCAATGGAGGTAAGTTATTTACTCTTCAACTAGTGCTCCAAACATGGATCACCAAGAATAATGCGACCTCTTCTTGCATGCCCTTAACAAGGACATGAGAGAAGATGTTTAAAAATTGCCATACAAATCCTATGAGAAAGCATTAGAAAGTGCTTTGAGGATTGACCAGACCACCATTGATAGTGGTAGAAAGTGTTGGCAAGAGACACTATATGGATTCATGGTTGTTGTCATTGATGGCAACAAAGGTCATCCCACATATCCGCAAGTCATGATGTGCCTCTACCGGAAGTCAGAATAAAGAATGTTGTGGTCCGGTGAAGAAGAACAGAGCATGTGGCAAGGTCCGACAGATTGGTCCGGACCTCTCAGAGGAAGTGTCTTGGTGCAGTGCGGATTTGGGGAAGTCAAGAGGACTACCTTGAGTGGTATATTCCAAGGATTTAGCCTCCGGTGATGGACGAGGAAAAAGATATGAATGGTTGAGTACCGGATTCCTGAGAGACAGTGAAAACAGAGGAAGAACTGACTGGCAGAGTATCAGACTGCTTTCCGGATGTGTTACTGTTGATGACAGAGGTTGTGAAGGCATGAATCATGTTTGGCCGACATGATTAATGATATCTACAAGTATATGCTTGATCCGCATTGCTTGGTGAGGAAGGATTCCGCCGACAGAACAAAAGTTTGTAAGAAACTGGACTGTTCCGGATGCCGACTAGAAAGGTGATGAAATTACTTGTGCGGATATATATAGAGGATGGATTTAGTTGTGAAGTGTGGTGTTGTTGTGGAGATATATGCGAATAAGTCCAGATAAAGAGCAGAGGTAGCAAAAAGGATCCGGTATGTGAAAGATAGCAGAATAAAGAACAGAGGAAAGATGAAGTGCAGCAGATCAGTGTACTGAGCCTAACCGGAACTGAACTCCAGCATATGCAGATGCTTCCAATCAGTTCAAGACTGTGATTCTCATCACTTTGTAGACAGTGTGTCTTCTTGTAGGCAGTGGGCCTCTTGTGAGCAGTGTGCTCAGGCAGTGAGCCCTAATTGGCAAGTGCCATCTTTGTAATTTCCTATTCTTCTAACAGAGAATAATTTTGGGTTAATCACCCCGTGGTTTTCTCCCTTAACAGGGTTTCCACGTCAAAAATACTGTGTCATGTGTTTCTTGCTTTATGGTTAATGTTTTATGTTTGATTTTATGCTGCATCAATTAAAAGGAAAGTTCAATAAGAGAAATAATTAGGATAACTGATTCACCCCCCCCTCTCAGTTATCAACAATTGGTATCAGAGCTAAGTTCCTCCTAATAGAGCCTAACAGCTTGAGGAAGATCTGGGATTTCAAATGGATGCATATGGTTTAAGGGAGCAACTCAAGACTGCTCTTGAGGATCTTGAACAGTCAAATTTTGAAGTCAGTGAATTAAAGGAAAGACTCAAACAGGCTGATAAATTCATGAGAGAATTAAAAGACAAATTAAGTCTCTCTATGAAAAAGAGAAAGGAGCTGCTTCAACAGTTGGCAAGACAAAGTGAAGAAAGCAATACAAATGAAGAATTGACTGAGCAAACCAAGTTATGTGAAAAGTTATCAAAAGAAGTCATTATGTTAAGACATGAAATGGAATCAGGAACTATAAAGTTTACTCAAGAGATTGAAGAAAAAAGAAAAGCTGAAGACAATCTAAGACAATCTCTTAAAGAAAAATCAGAAGAATGCCACCAGATGGACAGGATTATCAGACATCTTGAATTTGATCTTGAAGATGCCAAAGATAATGAAGGAAAACTTGAGGATCAAATTGTCTCTCTCAAAAGAGACCTTCAAACAGCAAATGAATATAAAGAGAAATTCAAGATAAGTTCTGCTCAACTTGAAGTTCTTCTTGGAAGTCAAAAGAGGACAGATGACAAGTATGGTTTGGGATATGAGAAAGGAGAAAGCTCCAGATCCGGTCAGAAGAATCTTGGATCAGAAAATCCAAGGAGCAGGCCTAGAAGACCTCCGGTAAGACAGCCAAATGCTCAAAGATATCCATCCTTCAATGGATACTGCCACAGCTGCAACCACTTTGGTCACAAAGCTAATCAGTGCAGAATGAGAATGAATCAGATTAATTCATCCTTCTCCGGATAGTGCTTCAACTGCAAAAGGTATGGACACAAATCCCATGAATGCAGAAGTATGCAAGTAAACAAATCATTCAAAGGTAGATGCTTCACATGCAATAGAGTAGGTCATATGGCTAATCAATGCAGATCAAGAGGATATCAGTCAAACATGCAAAGAAATGTTATTTGTCAAATCTGCAATAGGTCCGGTCATAATGCTAAAGTTTGCAGAAACAAGAATCAGGACAAAAGAGGTCCGGTGTATAATCAGAATCAAGACAAGGGTAAACAAAAGATGAATGCGGATGAGGTTAGGAATCAGATGAGCAAGATTTGGGTGAAGAAAAGTTCAGAGAATGTAGAGGTTGGATCCGCACCAGACTCTGGTGCTGATATTTCTTCTGGAAATTAAAAAGTGAGCTCAGGCTCAGGGGGAGACTCAAAGAAAATCTTGTTCCCCCAGCCAAACAAGTGGTGCCGGATGTGGCACAAGATGCGGATCAAAGGGTTTGTAGATATGAGTCTTGAGATACTTCAGTCAAGTTTTCAGAGGTCCGCATGGAGTTATGAAGAAGCTGTGATCGATCAAATAAGACCTGTTCAGGGAGATGCTCCGGTATGATAAAGGATTACAAAAAGGTCCAGAAAGATCCGGAAATGCACTATCTTGTTCTGCGGATTGGACAGAGTGTTTGAGATGATCTTGTAATATGTTACCTCGATTCATTCATGATTGAAAGATCCGGATGATATCCTCAGATCAGGACTAATCCGGGACACTCCAAGCTATCCAGACAAGGCAAACCAGAATGATGTAGGTGAAGCATTTATTGCAGACAGATATTAGGGTTCGCGGAGCAATTTAAGAGATTTCTCAAAGGTTATTTGTTCATTCTACACTCGAGAAGAAGCGAAAAGTGGAGCTCTGCAACAAAGTTCATCAAGCACACCAAGGATCTCCTGCCGAAGCTATTTCATAAAGAAATCAATCCAACCACTCCGTGCAAACCGAAGGCGCATAAGGTATTCTCCGTTTTTCATTACCTCACTGCAAATCATTGAAGAATGGCTACTCCAAACATAGTTAAGATCTCTGATAGACCTCGCCCCTCATTCAAGAAACATCCCTACAAATCATTGGAGGTAGACCCACTAGGAGACTTCTCTAGTGTTCCTCACGGAGTTTTACACACCGAAGACATTAGGGTTTACATACATGCAAACATTGAGGAATTTGGGGAATTCAAATTAAGAGACCTCTATCACAAGCAGCTGATAGACAATGCTTTTGAGCTTAAACCAGAGTATAAGGATATTCAGAAGAAACAATTTGAGCAATTTATTCATTTCCCCTGCTTTGAAGAAGATGAATGGGTCCGGTATGTACTGAGCAGGATGCATGATAACTTTCTATGGCTAGATAGACCCTGCAAGATCACAAAAGAGGCAATTAGAGCAGTAACTGGTCTATACTCTTCCAGAGGGGTACCTATCCTCAAATCTGTCAAGAACAACATTGTAACTGAGGCCACCGGATCAAAATTTGACAAAAGGGCAATGACCATTGAAGACATCTCCGATCCGGATATCAAATATGCATCAATGATAATAGGATACAAGATCTATCACTCCAGCAGGGAGAATTCTGTATCCGGAACTGCAGTATACACTGCCTTTGAAATGCTAAGAAAGAATGCAGAATATGACCTCTGCGAACTACTGCTAAGCCAATTGATGGAAAATATACAGAAAATCAAGAAGGATAAGAAGAATTCCTTCAAGTATGGTACTCTTATTGTATTTCTATTCTTCTACTTCATGAATGAGCTACCCGGAACAAGTGGACGGGTATGGCAGAATGACAAACCAGTTGCAGTCCAGATAAGAGACTATTTGCATGGACTTGGGGATGCAAAAGCGAGAAATACAGCTCTATGGGGATACTTCAAAAACTTTCAGAGCATGATGCAAGCAAGAGAGAGAATTCCCTAGTCTCTCATTGAGAAATACAAGGACTCAGTGTGCTTTATGGTTGACACTGATCAGTGCCTAATGGAGGCAGTGGAGCCAAGGACTGTCTGGATCATGCCCATGGGGTATGAAGTGGATGAACAGATAGTGGAGCTGCATGTTCAACACATGCTGAGTCAGCCCAAAGATCCTAAGGCAGAAAGGTTTGGAACCTTTGAGGAGCTGAGTGTAAAAATACATGTAGAACTCAGGGAACCTAAGATTAAAAGAAAGGTAAGAAAAGAAGTAGAGCACATTGCTCAAGGCCTAGGTATCTCAAAGGAGGCACTTGATGCCAGCCGGGAAAAGAGGAGGAAGGCCGAGGAAGAAGAGAAAAGCAAAGAAAGTGCTCCGGTTGAAGCTCCCACCCGGACCAGATCATCAAAGAGACCTGCACCTCCCTCAACCAAAAGTTCAAAACTGGAAGTCCAGGCATCCGGTAAGAGATCCAAGACAAAAGCCACAAGGGCTTATGGAAGCCAAAAGGATGAAGAGGAAACAGAATCAGATGAGGGAGTAAGAGAAGTAAAGAAACAGAAGAAGAAAGGATCCGGTAAGCCCTCCACAGGCCAAGACAAGGATGAAATGGCAGAGGTATCTGTTGAGAAGCCCACTCTGTCTCTAGAGAGCATAATCAAGTCGGTCACGGTGGATGGAAACCTTCAGCCAATGACTGAATCATATGATGACTTCAGTGAGGCCGACCAAAAGACTCTGCAGGAGGCCACAGTAAAATATCTTAACATATATAATAAGGCTTTCATTGAAATAATATCTCTTATTCCTAAAAGCCTAGAAAAGGAAATGGAAGTAAGAAAGAATAATGCTCATGCTAAAGATCTTGAGATCCGGGAGCAGATAGCTATTCAGCTATATCCTCAAATTGATCCCAAGACAATGAACATTATCTTCAAGGACTGCAAAGATGAGTTCAGAAGCAAAGCTAGGATGAATCAACTCATGCTTGGCGAGACTGACAAAGTGGCCCAAGAAACAGAAGAGATCCTCCGGAAGGCCTTCAAAAGGTTCAATCTTCCGGTTGTAGAGGATTTAGGTACAGAAACAGCTGAGGACTTGGGACCCTCTGCTCCAGAAGAAGTGGCTCATGAACAAACTAGCATCTCTCCTCCGGTTTCCCCTACAGTCTCCGGATCCAAAGAAGAAGAGCAACTACAGGAGAAGGAAGCAGTGGTGAAAGACAAAGAGGTTGACAGTTCTAAGACTGCAGAAGAAAAGAAACATCTGTCTCCGGCAAGAGACACTGCACAAACTGTTCAACAATTTTTGAGTAAAGAAACTCTAGAGATTGATGAACCGGAGCTTCTAAAAGGCCCATTTGATTTTGACTCTCTCTCTCCGGTACAAACAATGAAGATAGCTTCATTTGCAAATGCCAAGGCAAATGAAAAGCTCCTGAAGTCTCATATGGAAGACTGTGAGTTGATAGAGGCTGCTTTTGGAGTACTTGTAAAAATCATGCCATCAATCCAGATAGATCCGACAGCCTCCACTTCCGGTAATCTAAAAACCTTAGTCAGCAGTGTTGATACACATTTTGATTCTCTAGAAAAATCAGCTGAAGAAAAGGTCCGGAAAGAATTTTTGGATAAAAGATTTTCAGAAATATTAGAATTAATCTCTAAGGATAGGAAGATTGTAAGCATTGGAATAAAGAGCTTACAGAATGCTCTTAAGGATGGCGGTGACATCTATAAATTTTGTATATCTTGGTCAAAGGCAACAGCAGCATTTGACAAGAAAATAAAAGAGGAACAGGATAAGCTACAAAGCTTATCTCAAAGTTTTGATCCTCTCTCTTCCTCTATAATAAATCAAGAATGTCAGACTATTGCAGTCTTGAATGAAATAAAGAATCTTGAAAAAGAAAGGAAGAACATCACCAACAGGATGGGAGAACTTAGAAGGATTATAATCCCTAAGTTGGAAACCATGCATGAGGCCATCAGTAATGCTCAGACCACCGCCCAAACAAAAGATCCGTCAGATCTCAAGCGGGCAGAAGCGTTTGCATTTTTGCTAAGTGGTCACATTTCAATTTTGGATAGAATGAAGCAAAGTTGGGCTACAGAAATGATCCAATTGCAGACATCCTTTGCAGACATTCTTCAATACATGTGAGTATGTAAATATGCGGCTATATAGAGAAAATTTTTGAAAATTTTGGTGTGCAGACCCTACCCTTTGCCATTGATGTCAAAGGGGGAGTGAGGAGCAGCGAAAAATGAGGAATCCAACTAAGGGGGAGTTCCAGAAATTGTATATAAAGACAGAGCATCAGCAAAGGGGGAGCATAGTGAAAACACTTAGTCATTTTTCACTAAGTGTTGCCATCAATGCCAAAGGGGGAGATTGTTGGCAAGAGACACTATATGGATTCATGGTTGTTGTCATTGATGGCAACAAAGGTCATCCCACATATCCGCAAGTCATGATGTGCCTCTACCGGAAGTCAGAATAAAGAATGTTGTGGTCCGGTGAAGAAGAACAGAGCATGTGGCAAGGTCCGACAGATTGGTCCGGACCTCTCAGAGGAAGTGTCTTGGTGCAGTGCAGATTTGGGGAAGTCAAGAGGACTACCTTGAGTGGTATATTCCAAGGATTTAGCCTCCGGTGATGGACGAGGAAAAAGATATGAATGGTTGAGTACCGGATTCCTGAGAGACAGTGAAAACAGAGGAAGAACTGACTGGCAGAGTATCAGACTGCTTTCCGGATGTGTTACTGTTGATGACAGAGGTTGTGAAGGCATGAATCATGTTTGGCCGACATGATTAATGATATCTACAAGTATATGCTTGATCCGCATTGCTTGGTGAGGAAGGATTCCGTCGACAGAACAAAAGTTTGTAAGAAACTGGACTGTTCCGGATGCCGACTAGAAAGGTGATGAAATTACTTGTGCGGATATATATAGAGGATGGATTTAGTTGTGAAGTGTGGTGTTGTTGTGGAGATATATGCGAATAAGTCCAGATAAAGAGCAGAGGTAGCAAAAAGGATCCGGTATGTGAAAGATAGCAGAATAAAGAACAGAGGAAAGATGAAGTGCAGCAGATCAGTGTACTGAGCCTAACCGGAACTGAACTCCAGCATATGCAGATGCTTCCAATCAGTTCAAGACTGTGATTCTCATCACTTTGTAGACAGTGTGTCTTCTTGTAGGCAGTGGGCCTCTTGTGAGCAGTGTGCTCGGGCAGTGAGCCCTAATTGGCAAGTGCCATCTTTGTAATTTCCTATTCTTCTAATAGAGAATAATTTTGGGTTAATCACCCCGTGGTTTTCTCCCTTAACAGGGTTTCCACGTCAAAAATACTGTGTCATGTGTTTCTTGCTTTATGGTTAATGTTTTATGTTTGATTTTATGCTGCATCAATTAAAAGGAAAGTTCAATAAGAGAAATAATTAGGATAACTGATTCACCCCCCCCTCTCAGTTATCAACAAGAAAGGTCTATGGGTCAAATGGAAATCTGACAAAGGAAGACACAGGAAATAATGCCTCTTTCATTAAAATCCTTAAAAATAATAGGAGTACAACCTCAAATGGGGTGACAGATCAACCCCCAACCAAGAAAGTAAGAGATGACTACATTGGGAGAGATTACTCTCCTCCTAATGTAAATGCCATAGACCAACCTAGGAACAACAGGTAATACCCTAGAGACAATTTCCAAAATTGGAACCGCAATGGAAACAGGAATGGAAACGATGGAAGATATGAAAGACCCCCATACAAATTCAATCAGTTTTGTTCTTTTCATAGAAAAATGGGGTACAACACATAATCTTGTAGAGAATATAACAGATTCATAGCAAGGCTACTAGAAGACTAGCAACATTTTTTCATAGAGATGTTCTTGAACCCATAGGAGGTCACACCAGATAACAAGGATATAAGATAAAATCAAGCTCCAATGGCTCCACAAAATGCAAACATGAGAATCTATCAAGACCCATTCCCTGCACATAAAGACACAAAAACAATGAATTGAAATGAAATAGGTTAAAGTAGTAACCCTGAAGTCCCTTCGCAACTAGGACAAAAAGGATAAGCGAAGATGATGGGATTACTCAAGATTATGCACAATGAAGGAGAGGAGTCAGACCATGAGGATGAAAATGAGCAAATAGAATCATATGGAGGTATTATTTTGGTAGTGAAGCCTATACTAGCTTCGATTAGACCTTATGAACTAATAGAAGATTTAAAGAAGACATATGCCCACATTTCATTCATTGACTTGCTCAGGAACTCCCCCTCACATCGCTCAGCGTTACTAAAAGTAATAGGTCTAAAATATCTCGACCAAATTATGCCACCACCTAGTGGGAAAGTTAATCATGTGGACTACAACATCAGTCCACCAAACTCAGAACTCAAAGATCCAGGGTTCTTCATTAACCTACAATAGATGCCTTCCGAGGAAGAATTAACCAAAAAAGGAGACCCTGTCGTATATCTTCAAGTATGGATCTACAATACTAGCATCAAGTGGAACTTAATCTATGATGGGGCAGTTGTTAACATAGTTCCTTTCTCCCTATTAGAGAGGGTGGGCTATGGGCACACTAATATCACTGCTTCATGAGATACTCTAAGTGGGTACGATAATCTAAAGGCTGCCACCATAGGTAAGATTACCCTTCTAGTGACCTTGGGACTTAAAACCATTCCTACCACATTCTATGTCATAGACAAAGACACAAGATATAATTTGATTCTTGGAAGACCGTGGATACATAGGATGAAAGTTGTGCCATCCACATTATTTCAAGAAGCTCAATTCTTACACTTAGGGAAAGTATACATCACAAAGGGAGATCTAGAACCTTTTAGCATGTTGAAATCAAATGCACCAAACAAACGTATAGGTATCCACATAAACTATGAACTCCCTACCAACAAATTGGTCATTCCCAATCCCACACCTCAATTGATATGCATCAAACAAATGGAAATCCTAGAAAAGACCATAAATGCCATAGAGATCAAAACTTTAGAGAATCAAGACTTACCAAAACAAAAGGAAGCGGTTCCCAAAGAAAATATAATTGAGATCATGGAATGGGTAGAGTAGGATTGACCACTCCAATTCCCCCTATAGGTACTCATGATCAACATCCAAGAAGCCTACAAACTCTTTCCTTACATAGGAGAAAAACCACACAGAACTGAAGGTCCAGTGTTTGAGACAACCACGTTAGATCTGAGAAACATGGACTTGCACGCTTTCTCAGATGTTGAGGAAGACATAATGGAAAGTTACACACCACTACCATCGCTAAGTGAATTGCGTGTCCCCGAGACACCAGAAGAAACATAGTCTTATGAGCCTCTCACATCAATAGAGGATTCATATCAACCATTGACACCCATGGAGGAGGCACATTCTATTGGTAATGAATCAACTAATGCCATAGGAATGCTACCAAGGATGTTCATGGTGTCCAAACTGCAAGAGAAGCCAACCACCTCTTCCTCAGTTCAATCAAATGAGCTTGATGATTGGGAAGCACCTCTAGTACAAATCAAAATGGTTGAGAGACTTCCTGATGAAGATGAAGAAAGTGAAGGTATTTTTTAGAGAGAATGGAAGATTAGAGTGGCAGTCAGCATTGATGACCCTATCATTTTCAAACTGCCAAAGAGTTACATAGGATATGCCATGCACTTAAGACTAGAACCAAATGGGAGAAAAAGTATAAGCATTGTCCCTCCTGATGAGAAAAGGGAGCCACAAACTCCCCTTGAGTTGTTCCAATTTTTGCAAAGAATCCAAGAGAGACTAGATGTGAAAATCTACATGCAAGAACAATTCAACCTATTAGTAGAGTTATTAAATTTTGATGGAGTCCTATATTGGACCCCTTCTCATCAAAAAGCCTTTTGAGACTTACTTTGTCTCACAATGCCAAGAGAAACTAGCAAGTTGGTAGCAATAGATTCAAATGACAAACCCTATAGAATAGGAGAGCTCGTCTTGAGAAGAGGTAGTAGGAAGAATAAGAAAAGAAGATGAAAAAGAGATTTTTCAGAAGACTGGAAAGGTCCTTACATGGTCAAAGAAGATGACAAAAATAGTGCCTATCTCTTGTTCACAATGGAGGGAGATGAATTTGGTGAAACAATCAATGTCTTTCACCTCAAGAAATATTATATCTAAAAACCAAAAAAATCATAAAACATAAAATACAAAAAAATAAAAAAAAATCTAAATGTCAAAAATAATATGTTTCTTACATTTCTGTATCATTATGTTCATCTTCCATTACAGTCAGTGACTTGCTCTTGTAGTATTTCATTTTAGTAATGAGTCTAAGGTTGCCTAGATATACGTCATCCTTTTAGGACCTAGAGATTCCCCATTTTCACAATCACCATTATCACCTTTTCATTCCCAGTGATTCTAATCAAAGCCTAGCTCTTAGCTTTACATTGATCCCAGTCTTAATGAGTCAAGATGTTAGGTCTAAACATAGATAGTATTCAAACCTATAGTGTTCAAAGGAAGCTTGCAAGTAGACCTTCCCAATTCTTCCATAGTATTAGAGAAATCCAAACTTAGTATAAAAACTTTAGGTGGCACTCAACCCCTTATCTTTCCTAGCCAAAAACATCAGGAGGATCAAAACTTTGAAGAAAGAAATCTAAACTTTGAGTGAACAATTTTTTTTATCAAAATAAGAGTGTCAAAATTAAGAATTGAGAGATCAAAGTATCACATATCAAGAGTTCCAAAAGCATTCATTTCTTGAAAAGTCAAAAATCCAAAGAAATGAGAAAAATCAAGTGAGGAAAATACAAAAAAAAAGTGAAAAAGAAAAAAAAAAGAGATGCAATAAAAGAGTGAAAGAGAGAAGATTCTTGAATGTTCATACTCTTGGGTGGAGATCAATCTAAGCTCGAAGCCTCAAGGGTGACATTCTAACATAGAAAGTAAAAAGAAAGGTACAAAGCACACACACACTAGTTGAGAAAAACCAAGAGTCTAGTAGTCTCTAGGATCATCTTCTATCTAGGGACCCTTATTCTTTCCTATTTATCCTTTATCCTAGGTCTACCTTGTTTTCCATCTATGATCTAAGTCTGGTGAACACCAATAAAATTTGTTACTTGTCTAAGTTGAAAGCTTGTTAGATTGTCTTATCTAGATAAGGATCAATGTTTAGCCTTTAGCAAAGACAAAATTTAGAAACACTTCATTTTCACTCCTGCTCCCTACTTGCATTTTAAAATCCTATCTCACAACCTTGAATAGGTCTCTTATATAAGGACAACTCACAATCTGCTGAGTTGAAAATCATATTTAAGAGCAGTCACATTGTTCCACATCACATTCATGCCAAAATCAGAAAAAGAGTCTCAAAGAAATAAAGTCAAATGTCATATCTCATGACATTCAGTAGAAGTAAATTTTTTATTTTAGCATTTCTTGTGTTCCTGCATTGTCATATCGTAAACTGCATCTCATACATATGCCAAAAAAATTACAAAAACATGTCATTGTTATCATAATTTCATCATTAAAAGAGTTGAAAATGTCAAAAACATAATAAAAATGTTCTCCAACCTCTTAAACATGCATAAGAGATGAGTACAAATCCAATACATGAAAAACATAAAAAGAATAAACTTTCATAGATACATCCGAAGTTTACATATATAAGACTATCAAAGAGCTAGGACAAAATAATCTCAAAAAGAAGTAGAGACTCCCCATTCAAGGGGGCACGAGTTTAAGAAAGGAAGTCAAGGTCGGTTCCCTCCAACAGAACCCCCAGGACTTCGGATCCTCTATCTGCGAATACCACCCGTCGCTCCATGAGACCTATAGGAGTGAGGTGCTCTACTGTGAGGATGTGAGTGTGAAGGCCCCACCATACTAGCATCCCGTCATTGAAAACTAAGATGAGCCATCTCTCAGAGAACCTGATTCTCACCCTTAAGGGTGTGAGTCTTGGCTTTCAAGTCTCCATTCTCCTAACATCTATGATAGACATGAGAGAAAATCTTTGTGTGTCACCCAGCAGTAGGGGGCATACCAAGATCATCTAAAAGATGGTCTCGAGTCATCCTAGTGAAGGGAGAATCCAAGCCAACACTAATATCACAAACAAAATCCCTCCACTCTCTGACATTACCTTAAAAAGTGAATCGAAAGAGAAAGACAAGTTAGTTCCCCATGAAAAGAGAAAAGACAAAAGTGCAAAAATGAACAAACAAAACTTACATGGATCACCAGGCTACCAATCAGGGTCAAGTTGTCGCATCACCTCATCCAAATGAGGAGGTAAGGGAACAACAGGAGAACCCTTAGGGATGCATGGTACATCATCTGCATCATTGGTAGCATCAAGACCCTCATCCTGTACATCCTTTAGTAAGCCCTCATCTAACGAATCATCATCATCTAGAATATAGTCCTTGTGAGTGGAATCTAAATCCACAACAACAATGAGAGATTGGGAAGAAGCCCCTCTCCCTCCCCTCTGTCCTCCTCTCACAACTCTAGTAGTGAAGACTCTAGGAGTCAAAGGAGTCCAAACAACTGACCTCTATCCAATCTCACCCATCTCCTGAACAATCCTATAGCAAGTGGGGGCAAGTCCTCAGGGAAGTCCTCACCGAACTGCTGTGCAACATGCTCAACATGATGGGCCTCAAATAGACCATTATGATATGAAATCTTAGATACTCCATGAAAGTACTCTCTAACCTCGCCATCATGAGCCCAGGATCCCTCCATATCATGATAAGGATCAAAGATCATATCCTCATCTATAAGAATAGCGACAGTGGGTAAAGAAGCGTCATAGTGACCCACATGCATCCATCTAGCTGCTCTTGGTAAACATTTATCTAGAATCAGAATGAGCTTGTAATAGGGTCTGATGTCTTCAAATATCCATGTCATAACCAAAGAAGAGTCCCTAAAAGCTAGAGCCCCTCTCCACGAAATACGATAGAAGTCCCTATAGACCATGGCCATAATATCTGGTCCCCAACTATAGACTATGCCCTCCTTAATACTACAAATGAAGGGAGCCCAACACCATCTCAAACGAGCCAAGGCCTTGTCTCTCGACAGCCTTGAGGCAATCAAACTTATCAAGAATCTCCTTAGAAGTGGGATGCAAAGTTGAGGCATAGAAGTGAGTTGGACTCTTGTCTGATCCCAGGGGTGACTAACCCCCATGAACTCTACCCAGGATGCCTTATCCTCAAAGGACTTGCTTGATGGAAGGACGAGAGGATGTCTTCTCACAGGAACTCCAAGAATATGATAGACATCAAGTAGAGTGATGGTCCAGTCTCCAAAGATCTATGGGAACCTGAATGTGTTTTTGTCTACATCCCAATAGGTCATTATATCACAACAAATATACAAGACATAGGATGAATAACAGGCACATGGTAAACTCTACTAAGACCTACTCTCCTCAAAATAATACGATCCTCACTGCTTAGTGAAGCAAACATCCCTGAGAGTCATCTCTATTCTCGGCAGGCATTCCATTAGATATGCATGTCCTACAAGATCAGAAAAGAACTTTAGATTAGATTTTAAAAACTCATAAAAATCCCCAAAAATCATAAAATTCTAGAAAACCTTACACAAAAAAAAGTGTATAACCCCTCAAAATTGCAATAAACAGGCAAATATAGTAGCCAAAACATGTTAGATCAAAGTGAAACAAGAGTTAGACAACATGAAATTTTAGTCAAAATCAACCCAATAGGGTCACCCCCGGGCAACCCAGGAGTTCTGTAGGATCTCCCCTGGGTGATCTTGTTGTTTTGAAAGATCTCCCCTGGGCGACCCTGCTATTAGATAGGATCTCCCCTGGGTGACCTGCCTGACAAAAGGGGTGATCCTAGAGGGAGATCCCTTGATAAAAATGCTCTAAAAACCTCATTTTTTGGCCAATTTCAAAAAACAAAAAAACTATTTTACTCTAAACAATGAAACAGAGACAATGCAACACGAAAAATTGACAAAAATAGACAATTTTGAGAGATTTTTCACAAAATTCAATCTAGGGTTTAGAGAAGGGGTTTTCACTACTTGCATACCCGATTCTCCATGGTTGAAGAAGAGGTAGCCTTCTTTGTGATCTCCTTGATGATACCTTTCTAATGACTACTCACACAATCGATTACATCGTTGTTTTGCTCTGATCTCACAATTTGACTTGCTTTGTTTTCCCTTAGCTTAGTTTCATTTGTGCATTTTTAGATTAGTTCTTTGCTTTTATGCATCTCTTTCATGCATCATTTTGCGTGCATTCACTCCTACAGGTCTAAACCGACAAAGGCAAACAACTAGTCGAACTCGAATGATCCATGGTAAGTTTGTCATTTCAGTTTTCATTATTCATTTTGATATACTTAAATGCTAGACTAATACTAGTTATTGCAGGTACAATTGTGGGAAAATTGACAATAGGTAAGGCCTAATTCAGGAATGGTACCTACATTTCATGTAGACTACCACCCCAAAGGGGTAAATATTTAAGCACAAAAATCATGCATAGCCTCTACGAGGACCCCTATGATGATTTTAATCCTTGTCACGTACATGTAAGCATGAAAAAATGTCCTCTAAGTAGAAAACCTCTTGATGACATGTCTTCTTTCTTGTCTTATGTTGTTTCCTCTTTCTCAATTTCTCTCTTTCCCTATTTTTCAATGCTTTTCGACTCTTTTTGTGACACTTATCGATTTGCATTTTCTGAGCTTTCGACCTTGTTCCTAAGCCTTATGAGCATCTTATAGGTGATTTTTCACCTTTCCCCTATGTTTTCATCATCTACACCTCGTAGAAGCCTTCTAGAGATTCCCCTATCGATCTCCCACTTTCAGTTTTTAATTTCACTCAACCAACCCAAATCTCCCCCTATTATTTCTAGATCTCCCCCAGGAGATCCTGCAGGTCTAAGTGGAGATTTGGATTCTTGCACATGATTGACCTATTTTTGGAGGCAGAACTACTCCTTTTTCTTTCCTCTGTCATCTCCCTTTTGTTGTTCTTTAGAAAACCCTTTCTTGCCTGGATCTCCCCTGGCCAACCTAGGGTTGCCCCCCAAGTGACCCATGGTTGCCCAGGGTGACCCTGTCACATTTCAAGCTATGGAAAAACTTGAGTCTCACTCAAATTAGCTCTATTTTCACCCATTTTTCTTCCAATTCACATGATATTTGATGCCTAATATGGAGTTGACTATTTCATGTACCCACAGATGTATAATTAACTCCATTTGATCTAAAATTAACAACTCAATCAATCTCATGCATCCTTTCAACTCCAATTTCCTCTTTAGTGATAAGTTATTATAGATTTAACACTCCATAGTTAGCTGAGTTCACTGGGTAATCAACCTTGTTAACTCCCCAATCAATCCTTGTTGACTCATCAATCAAATGAGTTAACTTCTCAATCAATCCCATTCTTTAAACCTATAAATATTCCCTCCCTCAAGCACAAAGGGAGGCAAATTCATTGTGCAAATAGCTCTTGCCAATTTTTTCTCTCCAAATCAACATTCTAATGCTCTCACAGGACAAAGGTGCCTTTTTCTTTATTCATTTTTCAACCAAGCATCATTACACTGATTCATTCAATGCCATTGTGCTCAACCAAAGCTCTCATTGAGCTCTTTCAAGCTTCAACAAGCTTCTTTTTGCTTCTTTGTATTGTTTTGTCATCAATAGGTCTTCCCACTACTTCAAAAGGACTCAAGGTTGCCAACATCAAGGATTTATGAGGGTAGTGGAGTCACACAAATCTTCATTCTTTCAGGTTCCTCTATTGCTTTATTCAATTCATAGTAATTAGAAAACCAAAAATTACTCTTGGAAATAGTAAATCTTTGCTTTTTCCTTGATATATTAAATCTTGCATGTTCGAGTAATTGTTTTCAAATTCCTAGATCTAGACTATCTGTAGAAGCAATTTTCTTTCATAGATTAGATTACTTCAAAACAATCAAAAACCCAAAAATATGGATTAAACTTGCATTAAGAAGAATCATATTAGCTTGCATTCATACTAGGACTACAAAAGCCGTTGTGTATCATGCCTAAGGCATCGCCTTGGTTCGCCTTGTTTGGAGGTAACCCCTTTGTCTGATGTAGTTTTTGGAAACACATATATTATGGGCATGTACTTTTGGAAAGCTCTCCTACATCTCTTGCAAATTGTTCTACCTTAACTTGTATTCATTAATGATACCATGTGTTTTGTGTGTCTTCATCATACTTTCCATGCGCTTTCTATTTGTATTCTTTTCTCTTTAACAATGTTATGATCTCAAATCCCATAGTTACCAAGGTTAGCATCTATCTCTCCAATTACCTAGAATATACATACTATCTACTATTAAGGGAAAATTAGATTTCAAATGAATAACAATATAATAAATATCAAGATACCCAAAACTCAATGAAATGGTGAACTAAAGAGATTCAAACAAACAATGAACAAACAACAAAGAAAACCTCCTTATTTCGAAGCTTCCATTGACCACCTATCACAATCAATCTTGCATGTATGAAATAGGGCCCTCAGAGAGTGCACTTCCTTGCTTTCTTTCAAGATTGTCAATTGGGAATGGCAGTGATAGTTTATCGTAATGAAGAGGAGCTTCACAACAATGGTAGTAGTACATAGTGCATAGTAGCGAATGTGATCACAAACAATGAAGGAATTGGTGCCAAAGGTGCACTATAATTCCTGCAGAGTAACAATACTTAAAGCTTGGATGATTGAAATGGAAGAATGAGGGTTTAATTTATAGACTTGGGAGAATGAAGATCAATGGTATAGAACAACTGAGGAATGTGCAATGAATAAGAAAAAGACAAGTGTCACACAAAAGCTGTTTTATTTGAGTTAACTACTTTTTTTTCTAAAGATAAGACATGTTTTTCATAAATCAGAAAGTTTTTTTCTAATTTAAGAGATATTGATAAAAACAAGATTGATTGAGTGGATAACTCAACTTGTGATTTCCTTTTGCATGATTTAAGAGAAATTAAATAATAAATTATTTAATTTTGTGTGCATGGAGAAGAAGACTTATTTTTAGAAGATTTGGAAGATATTTGAAGAATTAGAAGATAAGAAAACAAATTAAATAAATAAGTTTATTTAATTATTGTGCATGATTTGGAAGAATAAATAAAATATTTGATTGTATTTTATTTTTAGAGATAGAGAGGATTTAAATAAATTTGATTTGATTTATTCAAATTTGGAAGAATAATTAACTTTAATTAAATAATTGAGAATTATTTAATTGTTTAGAAGAAAATAAAAGGATTTTATTTAATTTTGACTTTAGAAGAGATAATTAAATATTTTGATATTTAATTAATTTAGAGGAATGTGAATCAAATAAATAAATTTGTTTATTTATTTATTGATAGAAGAATTAGAAGGGAATAAATATTAAGAATGTTTATTTAGACTGAATCGTACCATTTTTAGGCATATACATTTTGCCCCTCTTTGATGCAATGCAGTTTACAACATTATTTCAAAGAATAGATGGTCTGATAATGATACATGCCCCAGTTTACCCCTGGTACAGGTTATGATGATAGGATGCCCCCTCGGGAGATTGGACGGGAAGAAGGTAGAAGGCGTGAGACGGATAATCTCATGAAGATGAAGGGATGAAGAAATTGGTTGGAGAAAGAGCAGAATGATATGCGATGCAAGATAGAATGATAACACACACCAGCAAGTATGTATGCACAAATGATACAAGAACAAACAAGGTATTCCCCTTGTCAAGCGGTAAACCAACGATATATTGATAATGATATACAACAGTGTTGTCATGGCGGGGAATGATATACCCCTAGACCAACACGGCAGGCGTGTTGTCATGGTGGGGAATGATAGATCCCTAGAGCAAACATGAAGGATAGTGTCTGGTTTTAGGAAAATGAAGCATGTCATGTAAGACATGTGTGTTGGTCTGATTTCGACAATGTTACATCCTATATAAGACATTTGATTGACTATAATTGATCGAGTTGGTGTACGACTAGACAAGGATCAAGACCACTAATTGTGATTGGATTATTTGAAAAGATTGACTTGACTTGATTCATATGAATTTAAGGATAGAATTACATTTTGATCAGTTCTTGGACTGATCGGACAAGGATGAAAGATATGATGATAGATAGAAAAATGACTCGATAGAAGGACTCACAAGCTTTTCTTTCTATTGATACTTTACATTGTTGGATCTTTATTGCATGGGGTACTGTATAGATGCTTTTATGGATGTATAATGGATGTAAATGGTGTTTGCTTTTGGCATCCTGACGGTGCAAGTATTTTGAAGTGTCTATTTCATCATTGGGCAATTTTATTTTGGTACTTTTTCTGAATGTTGTAAGTTAATACAAGCATCTAGGTATAATTGAACCGAGATGACCTAAGTATTCCTTACATGGATTTTGATTTAGCAAGTTAATACAAGCCTCGAGGTATAATTGAACCGAGATGACCTATGTATTTCTTGTATATCAATAGTCAAGGATTGCCCCCATTCATGTTAGACCTTTGTTGTCCTTGATGATCTTTTTACCGATCATGTCTTTAGACAAGACTTCACATTACTAAAGTTTAATCCACAAACAACAAACAAAGAAAATAATCATGCCCCCATCATAGCATCTCTAGCTTTTGGCATCCTTGAGTAGCATAGAAAGGCATGACAACAAAAATCAAGACTCTGTATTCTAACCATGTTTTTGATCCACAAAACATTTTTGCATTTAGATGTGTTTGTTTCTTGCCATAATTTGAGTAAAATCATTTAAAAGGCCTTAGGTGTTTGTTTGCTTTGCTTTGGATAGGTTAATATCTTGCGTTAGGATTTCTGCTTGAAAAGAGTGGGTTTTTGTTTGTACTTGCTTGCCTGGTGAGAAGATTCCACAATCTTTATTGGTGAGACAGACCCTAAGGGACTGACCTAGTGCCTTGAGGGCTCACTGCTAAATGGCCTTGCCTACCTGATGATGTAGAGGCAATGTAGTTTGGGGTAAACCCTAATATACCTAAGACCTAGGTGGTAGAAAGTGGTGTGGACTCAGATAGATAGAAGGACTAGACATGGGATAGATGGGATAGTGGGAGTCTCGGGGGCACATTTGAGAAATGGCCTTGCCTACTTGACAACATAGAGGCAGTGTGGTTCATGGATTGACTTTGATGGACATAGGCTATGGATCGGATGAGACATGATATGGAACAGATATGGATCAGACATGGAACAGATATGGATCAGATAAGAAATGATATGGAATAGATATGGATCAGACAAGATGTGATACAGAACATAAATGGATCAGACAAGACACGATATGGAATATATATGGATCAGACAAGACAGGATATGGAACAGATATGGATCAGACAAGACATGATATGGAACAGATATGGATCAGACAAGACACAATATGGAATAGATATGGATCAGATGATACTAATGACAAGGAAAACACCATGGATACGTAGATGGATGGGCGATATTAGATATGGATGGTTAGGTAGAAGGAAACAAGGATGTGATCTCCAAGGACTACGTCACATAAGAATAACGTGCCCCATTGTAGGTAGAATACTTAGGATTTTTCATGTCAGTGCTTATGACGATAGAAGGATGAAGGATTTGCGTGGCTTGGAGGGATAAGATATGTCAAGAGCCATCTAAAACATTTGTCAACATTATGCCCCCAATCTTTATCAAGACCAAAAAATAGATAAAGGAAAGGAAGATTAGGATAGATAGACTAGACATTATAGGTATGTAATGGATAGAAGGATAGGATAGGTATGGTATAGAAGGGAACTGATAGAAGAAGAGTGATATGCCAATGAGAAAAGGTGCCCCCAAGTGTAGGTGATGTAGAAGATCAACTTACACATGACACCTGTTTTCTAGGTTTTCATCATGGTACTTATCCAAGGCGCCTGTTTGCCAGATTTTCACCATTGGACCAATGGATTTTTCTTTACTTTTTTCATCTTTTTTTTAAATAGTTGGATGGGGGAAAGTGGACATAGAAAAGGAGAGACTCAAGTATCTAGGTCCCTGAAAGGTGATAGTACCACTAGAAAGATGTCGTCGCATGGACCATGTTGAGTGTTCTCATAGATGTTGGTAGGAGATTGCATGAAAGTGAGATGGAGAAGGTAGATATTGGATTATGAAGGGTGTGATAGTGGATGATGATGCGGAATACAGAGGATTTATGCAAGGATAGATAAAAAGTTTATGAAAAAACATGGACCATAGTAATAGGATGTGGAAGATATGTAGGATAATAGTGGAAGGAAGGGGAGATGGAGGCATATGGAAATGTTGTGGGATGGAAGGGAATGATGACCAATGGTTGTACATACCATGATAAACATAGAAGCTAGTGATGGCCAAGTAGTGTAGGAAGCAATAGAGACTTTTGCTTGCGGAAATGACTTAGGCATGTAGGGATCCACATAGACTGAGTATTTTGCTGATTTTTGCTTGTCATGTGGGATGGAAGAATTTGAGACTTTTGGATGGAATGGGAGAAAGTGGATGGTTGAGATTCTTGAGAGGTAGATGCCTCATGTAACTTGAGGGCTTTTTTCTTAGGTACCCAAACCATTTTGTTTTTAGATAGTACCTTTGAAGGTATGGGTTTGGGTGTATGCAACTTTTGTGCAGCATTTGGAGTAATCATTTGTTGGATGCAGACCCACAACTTTTTCAGCTTGGCGTATAGGTGTGTGGATGTATGCATCTCTTGAGAAGGATGTTTCTTTGATTCTTGGTTTTTGTATCCTAGGTCATGAGGACTCTTAGGATTTTTGACTTTATAGGTAGAGGCATCCATATTTTTTATGTTAAAATCCTTTGGGATGGTGGAAGTGGGGTTGGAGGAAGTTCTTTGTTTAGACAACATGTGCATTTGTTGGCCATGATTGGGATTGTTAGAAGATTCATAGATGGATGGATAAGGTGTTGGGAGAAGTGGTGGTAAAATGCACGGAGGGATATTAAGAGTTGGAAGTAGCAGAGGTAGATTGGATGGTGGAAGGTGTATGGTCACATGCTTTTGACAATTGTAAGATGATGGAGGTGGGTTGTAGGATGATGGAGGTGGATTGATGACATATGTTTTGGGGATATGATAGGGTTTGTGATGGAATGTCATGGACTTTGGAGGAGTGGAGGAAGTACCAACATCTTGAGATTCTTCACCTTGGGGTGTGTATCCAAGGCCATATAAATGAGGATGAACATTGACATGGACAGGCTCCAAAATACCTTGTTCACAAAGGCCTAAGCCTTTACCTTGATAGTTCATATGTTGGAGTATGTGGTTAACAATAGGATTATGTGTAGGTCGAACACTAGACACAAGTTGCTTATTGGATGAAGAAGGTGGGATATAGGATAATGGTGGGTGGTGTTCTAAGGAGGAACACTCATGAATGAAGGCAATAAGACCAAGGATACATGGTGGAGGATTTGTAATATGGTCGATAATGGCTGGCTGAGGAGTATTTTTGGTTTGATCTTCTATGCTTGCTTGGGAGGCAAGTGTCTCATCAAAGGAAGAGGAAGTTGTTGAATCTTGGATAGGACTAGATGGGGTTATAAGCTCAGGACCATGGAATGCATAAAGTGGGCTAAGAGGATCATCATGGTCTGCTTGATCATAGATAGGCTCTTAATCATAGATGGGATCTTGATCATAGATAGGATTTAACATGATGGGATTAAGGTGCTCTTGTATAGGTTCGTCATCAATGATAATATCTTGATCACCGAAAGGATAGAGGGTATGGAGAGGTTGGAATTGGATCCCTTGTTCATGTATATGATCAAGTTGCTCATGGATAGCTTCTTCATCAAAGGTAGTATCTTGATCATATAATAGATATAGGTTATGAATGGTTTGAAATTGGACTTCTTTCTCATGTATAGGTATAGGATCATAAAAAAGATAAAGGTTATGTAAGGGTCGGATGGGAGTTCTTTGATCTTGATTTAGACAGGGGATTGATGTTTCCACATGTTCTAAAGTGTGCTCTTGACATAACTCTTGATGTGCTTGAATTGAAGTTGAGGTAGAAGACTCTTGGATAGGCTCTTGGTCAACAACATGAAGGTGCAACGGACCTTGACTTTGGTGCATGGTAGGAGGTTCTTCAATATACTCAAGGGGTTGCAGGTGACATGATGAGGTTAGAGTAATGTACATGCTTGAAGGTTCTTTGATAAGGTCAAGGACCGGAATTTGGGGATATGGATGACTCTCTGCTTGTAGCCCTTGGATCATATCATTGGTAAGCATATAGGTAGAGGACTAAGGCAATAGAGGAGTAGATTTAGAGTTCTGCCTATCTTTTCTTTTGTTGTGTAAATCTGGAAAACATTTTTCCCAAAACTTATCAGAGGCTTCTTTGGTTGCCCATTTAGATTTTGGGGAACTTGATGGCAGTGTTGGTGTAAGACTAGTATGCTTTGGGATATGTTCCTTAGAAGATGGTGAAGGAGGACTAGTAGATGGAGTGGTATATGATTTCCCACTCGAGGTGGTGTTTTCCTTATCACGAGTATCATTAAGATGGGACAAGAATGTATGACTTTGGGTCGAGGTGTGGCTAGTATTGGCCTGCTCAGCTTGTAAGATTACAAAATGTTGTTGTAAGACTTGGAGTTCTTGAGCAATTTCTATATGACATTGGGGTGAGGTGTCTAAGGTTATTTGTAATTTCAGGTATTTGAGTTCTTGAGCAAGCTATTCTAATTCAGTTGTCATATCCTTAGAATCTAACACAAGACTAAAATGGGTACCCAGAAAGGTTGAAAAGTTTCTCTCAAAGTATACGGAAGTGCTCACTATCACGCATGTGAAGGAATAGATGCGTAGTAGAAAAGGATGAAAGTACAACAAGTCATTATGGATGCGCAAGACTGGTAAATAGCAAATGCATAGTAACAGGTGATATAAGCATAGCAAGTCGCAGCAAATGTGCAATAGGTCGAAACAAAGGTGCAGCTTCATAAGATAAATGTGCAGCTCTGGTCTTTTTGAATGTTTTTGCAAAGTTTGACATGTTTTTCAGTGTTTTTTTTTTGGTTTCTTGGTTGCAAGATGGTCTCTTTGATATGATTTTCTTTAATTATGGCAAGAAGTCACAACAAACACAAAGAATGTTTTCATGGTTTTTTTTGGTGTGATTTTTTGGCTCTTTTTGGACTAAAAAGCAAGTACAATCCTAGGCTTCAAATGGATTACAGGGGTTTTTGGCCACCAGAACAAAGGTGTTTAATGAAGGCAACCATTCGAGTGGTTATTGTTGATAACTGAGAGGGGGGGTGAATCAGTTATCCTAATTATTTCCCTTTTTGAACTTTCTTATTAATTAATGCAGCATTGAATCAAACACAAAAACATTACCATGAAATAAGA
Organism: Cunninghamia lanceolata; assembly: GCA_027924645.1. Lineage (NCBI taxonomy): Eukaryota > Viridiplantae > Streptophyta > Pinopsida > Cupressales > Cupressaceae > Cunninghamia > Cunninghamia lanceolata. The sequence goes on from BSBN01001807.1 coordinate 7,449,352, forward strand.
AACACATGACACAGTATTTTTGACGTGGAAACCCTGTTAAGGGAGAAAACCACGGGGTGATTAACCCAAAAATTATTCTCTGTTAGAAGAATAGGAAATTACAAAATGGCACTTGCCAATTAGGGCTCACTGCCCGAGCACACTGCTCACAAGAGGTCCACTACCTACAAGAAGACACACTGTCTACAAAGTGATAAGAATCACAGTCTTGAACTGATTGGAAGCATCTGCATATGCTGGAGTTTAGTTCCGGTTAGGCTTAGTACACTGATCTGCTGCACTTCATCTTTCCTCTGTTCTTTATTCTGCTATCCTTTCACATACCGGATCTTTCTTGCTACTTCTACTCTGTTCTGCACTTATTCGCATATATCTTAATACATTCACACACTTCACAACTAAATCCATCCCCTATATATATCCGCACAAGTAATTTCATCACCTTTCTAGTCAGCATCCGGAATAGTCTAGTTTCTTACAAACTCTGTTCTGTCGGCTGAATCCTTGCTCACCAAGCAATGCGGATCAAGCATATACTTGTAGATATCATTAATCATGTCGGCCAAACATGATTCATGCCTTCACAACCTTTATCATCAATAGTAACACATCCGGAAAGTAGTCTGATACTATGTCAGTCAGTTCTTCCTCTGTTTTCACTGTCTCTTAGGAATCCGGTACTCAACTATTCATATCTTTTTCCTTGTCCATCACCGGAGGCTAAATCCTTGGAATATACCACTCAAGGTAGTCCTCTTGACTTCCCCAAATCCGTACTGCACCAAGATACTTCCTCTGAGAGATCCGGACCAATCTGTCGGACCTTGCCACATGCTCTGTTCTTGTTCACCGGACCACAACAATCTTTATTCTGACTTCCAGTAGGGACACACCATGACTTGCGGATATGTGGGATGACCTTTGTTGCCATCAATGACAACAACCATGAATCCATATAGTGTCTCTTGCCAACAGTTATACATGTGACAACACTACTCTCTGTTATGGAGTCTCCCAACCTGCAAGGGTTGCGCCTTGGAGGGTTTTTGGGGAGGTTGGCTATTAGTATAACACAACTACACTCGTTGTTTGAAGATTTTGCTCCAAACACAATTTATTTATAGTGGCTTGGAAGGGCTTGACGTCTAGCCTATTACCACTTAGGGTTGGTCCTACTTGGATGAACAGTATCCAAGAGCAGGCCCCTCTAAAGGAAAAACACATGCAAAAATGATATGTCTGGCATTTTGGTCACCCAAGATAAGAGAGAGCATAGGCCTAGTATCATTCCCAAAACATAGAATACAGTGGTTTTTTTCCCCTAGTTAAAATGAGAAAAATTAGATGAGCTATCTACTTGGGCAAGCACAAAATTTTGTTAACTTTGAAGTGATAACAAGATAGCAATGGTCCAGTTTTACCAAGATAGCAATGATGAGTTCAAATTTATCCTAGATAGCATGAATTGTTAACTTTGAAATGAAGATCGAGATAGCAATGGTATAGTTTTACCCAGATAGCAATGATGAGTTCAATTTTTAACCACGTAGCACAAATTTGTTAACTTTGAAGTGATTGTCAAGATAACAATGGTTCAATTTAAACCAGATAGCAATGAGTTTGTTGACTTTGAAGGATAGGAATATAGAAATGATTCAATGATATGCAAGATAGAAATGATTCAATTACCGCCTTCCTAGTTAAGACTATGTGAGATTTGCATGAGCATCCATTTGCTTTCCCCTTAGAAATTGAAGTGTGAGTTAACAAGTGCAACTATATGATTCTAAACCAGTACCTAGCCTACAAGTGGATCCAAGAATATTCCTATAAAAAAGTGTTAGCGCTAGAAAAACCACAAGAAAACTCAAAAAGTCAATGTCAGAATCAGATGAGCAAGTATAGAGCTCATATGCGTAGAAATAAAGGTCATATTTGTAGTTTTATAGATGCACAGATTTAGAGCACATATGCGTAGAAACATAGGTCATATGCACATATTTATAGATGCATTGAATTAGAGAACATATGCGCAACTTTACAGATGTGTTGAATCAGAGGACATATGCACAGAAAGAATGATCAAATGCGTTGAAACAACATCCTAAAAATTCACTGCAAAATAGATGCCCTGCAGGATGGAATAGATGCGTTGCAAGATGGAACAGATGTGTTGCACGATGGAACAAATGTACAAAATTAGTAAATGCACCATAACAAAGGTCAGATGTGCCGAAACAAAGATTGTATGCGCTGAAATAACATATGCACTGTATCAGAGGGTAAATGTGCCATAACAGAGTCTGTATGCACTAGAACAGATAGTATATGCGTCAGATCAGAGACTGTATGCACCAAAAGAATGTATGCAGTGAACAAATAGTATATGTGTGTTAGAATGTGTCAGATGTGCTGTTTCCTCCTGTGTACGACTTTCTAAAACACAAAAACTTAGTTTTTGGATGAAATTTGGGGCTAGGCCCCACTTTGGGTGCCAAAAATGTTAAGGGAAAATAGGATTTCAAATGAATAACAATATAATAAATATCAAGATACCCAAAACTCAATGAAATGGTGAACTAAAGAGATTCAAACAAACAATGAACAAACAACAAAGCAAACCTCCTTATTTTGAAGCTTCCATTGATCCCCTATCACAATCGATCTTGCATGTATGAAATAGGGCCCTCAGAGAGTGCACTTCCTTGTTTTCTTTCAAGAATGTCAATTGGGAACGGTAGTGATAGTTTATTCCAATGAAGAGGACCTTCACAACAATGGTAGTAGTACGTAGTGCGTAGTAGCGAATGTGATCACAAGTAATAAAGGAATTGGTGCCAAAGGGGCATTGTAATTCCTATAGAGTAACAATACTTAGCTTGGATGATTGAAATGGAAGAATGAGGGTTCGATTTATAGACTTGGGAGAATGAAGATCGACAGTATAGGAAGAATGAGAAGATCAACCATATAGAGTGGTTGAGGAACATGCAATGAATAAGAAGAAGACAAGTGTCACACAAAAGCTATTTTATTTGAGTTAACTACTTTCTTTTCTAAAGATAAAACATGCTTTTCATAAGTTAGAAAGCTTTTTTCTAATTTAAGAGATATTGATAAAAACAAGATTGATTGAGTGGATAACTCAACTTGTGATTTCCTTTTGCATGATTTAAGAGAAATTAAATAATAAATTATTTAATTTTGTGTGCATGGAGAAGAAGACTTATTTTTAGAAGATTTGGAAGATATTTGAAGAATTAGAAGATAAGAAAGCAAATTAAATAAATAAATTTATTTAATTGTTGTGCATGATTTCGAAGAATAAATAAAATATTTGATTGTATTTTATTATTAGAGATAGAGAGAATTTAAATAAATTTGATTTGATTTATTCAAATTTGGAAGAATAATTGACTTATATTAAATAATTGAGAATTATTTAATTGTTTGGAAGAAAATAAAAAGATTTTATTTAATTTTGACTTTAGAAGAGATAATTAAATATTTTGATATTTAATTAATTTAGAGGAATGTGAATCAAATAAACAAATTTGTTTATTTATTTATTGATAGAAGAATTAGAAGGGAATAAATATTAAGAATATTTATTTAGACTGAATCGTGCCTTTTTTAGGTGTATACATCTACAAATAACGGTCTACTAAAAATTCTCTAATTACTAAAATAGTCCAGAACTAGGTTTTTTAGATGCCATTCCCATAGGTGCTAAAACTATCATTTCTCATGATTAGTTCCCTAGGTAGGTATAATTTAATGAGCATATGTCTATCACCTAAGAACCCTAAGATGTATTGGAAAAACCTTGATTAAGCATTATATGAATGATGGAATCCACTAATAATTCTGCAGTTGGAGTCATAGCTACGTTTTTCAAACATTTCCCCAATACTTATTATCCACAAATCTATCTCTCCATGATTCTAAGAAATCCATTAAATACCCTAATGAAAACCATCATCTAGATTTACACACATTAATGTACTAGTAGATGTATAATCACAGACACATGACATAACCTAATAACCTCTAATATTTTTCAAATTCATATTTTGAGAGTATGTTCCCTTACCTGAGAGATGTTTCTAGATGAAATAAGATCATTCAGAAATTCTAAATTCTTTTTAAATCAAGGAAAGGAGATACTTTCTAAGATGGATGAATTTGATTAAATCTTGTTAGTTTTGTGCCCAAGGGAGATTACTTGTCCCTCGAACTTAATCATCGAGATGTTCCTTATTACTCCTTAGGGATTTATAGAGATAATGCCCAAATGCCATTGTTGTATCTATGTTAGGCATAAGTGCAATAGGTCAACATGATGACATTACCTATAAATGTGAACCAGAGGCAACGTCAAAATTGAACACTTGATTTGGTTTTTGATTTTCTCTTTATCAAGTTGATGGAATTGAAAAGAATGAACATAAAACATTGTAACAACATTATGCTTTATTCCACACATTTACAAACCATTTGGAGAAAGGTTAACATATTGTTGTTCACATTTAACTAATCGCAATCAAAGTTGGAAAATCATTTCAAAACAAATTAAATTAACATAGTTGTTCATCTTCAACTAATTACTATTAAGTGTTAAGAAAGTAAAACATTTGTAAGATTTCCTAGCTTAATAGTTTGTTAAATAAAATTTGTGAATAAGACTTAAAATTGAGCATAGTAACTATAGTAAAACTTTAAGTTCATTTTACTTTTAACTTAGTTGTTTGATTGAGATTGGGTCAATTGTTTCAATTACCATTTGATAAAATTGTACATTATAGTTCTATCTAATTTATTCCCACAATTGCATATTGATTGAATAGAAGAAGAGCAATTTGTTAATTTCTAACACATATACTTTATCTATTAGATTGTAATTCAACTTTAATTTTAACTATGTAATGAAATGCATAACTTCATAAATTCTTGCTTAACCATTGTAAACTAATAAAATTCAATAAGAGAATCATAAATTGCCCTTTCCATTGAAACTATTTAACTTAATAATAATCAAAACTTACCTAACTAATTAAACTCAACAAGGATAAATTAGTCCATCTATTACAAATATTTAAAATAATTATTAAAACTAATAAAACTCAACAAGGATAAATTTGTCCATCCATTACAACTATTGAACTTAATAATTAAAACTTACCTAACTAATTAAACTCCACAATTTGATAAATTTGTCCATCCATTGCAACTAATTAACTTAATAATAAGTAAAACTCACCTAACTAATTAAACTCAACGAGGATAAATTTGTCCATCCATTACAAGTATTTAACTTAATAATAATAATTAAAACTTACCTAACTAATTAAACTCAACAAGAATAAACTTGTCCATCCATTGCAACTAATTAACTTAATAATAATTAAAACTCACCTAACTAATTAAACTTAACAAGGATAAATTTGTCCATCCATTACAACTATTTAACTTAATAATAAGAATTAAAACTTACCTAACTAATTAAACTCAATAAGGATAAATTTGTCCATCCATTACAACTATTTACAATAATGATTAAAATTAATTGATTCAATGTGGTTTAATGAGTTAATTATCTAATAAATTCAATACCATTATAAAACCATTAGGAAAAGCAATAATTATTATTGTGTTACTCAACATTAGTAAATTGATTAATTTAATGCTTAAAACAAGTCAATTTATAAAGAGTAATCATTCAAAATAACCCAATGTTATACACACACACACACAACATGTTTTAACATCTAATAATCAGAAAAATTACAAATATTATATAGTACTTATAAAGAGAGGGTTTTAATCCTAAAACTTTTTTTTTTTTTTGAGGAATAAATTTTAAAATAATAAAAAAAAAGTTTCATGGAAGGTTTGAAGGGGAGTTGAACCCCTGCCGACCTAGACAGTAGGTCGACCCCCCTTGCCAACCTGCATAGCAAGCGGCCAAGGGGTCGGCCTGCATGTGTAAGTTGTGGCCCCAAAGAAGGGGGTGGTTTTCCCATGCAGGTTGTGACCCCCTTGAGGAGTCAGCTTGCATGTGCAGGTTGCAAACTTTTATTTTATAAAATAAAATAATTAGTATTAAATCATATATATATACTAAATGTATATATTGGTATTTTGAAACCCCTACAACAAACATATATTTTTTATTTGGAAATCAAACCTTGATAAAATTGGGCATGGTTTTATCCTATAACTTTCTCATGCAATTGTTAGCCTGACAAAGAGATTTTGGAGTAGAAATTAGAAAAAGAACAGGAAAAAGCAATTAAAAAATCCATTACCTCTCGAGGGATGTCAAATCCTTCCACAAAAGAGTGCATTCCTACACAACATTATTTAAAATCCTTTCTTCATGAATCCACGAAGTTAATTTCTCCAATCCCCAGAGGAGTTTTCTTCTCTCATCAAGGAGGTATTTAGTAGCTAACAAAATGCCAAGGAGCTTGTGAAAGAAATCAGTTAACCCTACTTCATTCCCCAAAACATGCAATCCCTAAAAACTAGTTTTTATTATTAGTTTTATTTAATTTAATTATTCATGTACTTTTATTAATATTTAATTATTATTGAACTATTTCAATTCAATATTTATCTTATTTAATTATTAAATACTAGGGTTGTATACCATACAAATTTAATCAAAGGTTGATGAACAAATTAAATGATTGAATTCAATCTTGAATCAAAAATTAATTTAGTAGCCAATTTTTATAAATAAACTTAGTCAATTAACAAACAACAAACTACTAAGTTATTTACTCTCTAAAATTATTTGTCATACTAATTTATTTATTTCTTATCAAATTTTGGACCACTTCTAACATCTTTATAATTTACATAATATCTATTAATTAATACCTCCTATCCAATTGATAATCTATCTATATGCTATAATTCAATAAATCAACCTAATTAATTAACTTAAAAATAAAAATTATTTTAATAGTGACTAGTGATCCAACTAGGGTTGTGACATCATTTATTTAATTAGCTAACTTATCCCATCAAATCCCTAAAACCAAATTAATTAAATCAACCTTTGTCTAATCCATTTGGATCACTAATTAACCCATCCACTAATTTCTTATAGTGAGATTAATTAAATTAATCCCCTATTCAATTAATCTAACCTTTCATTAACCTATCTCCCCATAATTGATTAAATAATCTACATTATTTAATTAATTAAGATCACATTTGTCTCCACCTCACCCTTTCCAATTCATGCACTTGTCCCATATCATACCACTCACCCATAAAATAAATTTTTAATTGATTCACATGTCTCCATCTTCATTAATGCAAATCCTTCCCCAGAACAAATTAAAACCTCAAAAATATTATGAGTCCTCCATCTTTGTTGATGAAACCCCATCCATTGATTTCACTATGAAATCTCATCAATTAGATCTCATCTTTGAATTCTAACCATTAATCTAAAATCCTCCAAAAGCCTATAAATAAAGAGCCTCTCCAAGTATTTTGATTCTAACTAAGAAGAACAAAAGAAGACTAAGGCTAAAGCTCTAAACTTATGCTCTCATAATCTTACCACCATCATATCCAAGTTATCCTCAAATCATTACCAATTTATTGTCCTCATTATGTTGGTTCATATTTGATCAATCCACATTCAATTAGTATTGGGTAAAGCTAGGATTTGCATCTAGGTGCATGCATTTCTTCCACATTATCAAGGAGATTAAAATGGAGTGAAGATTTGTAGGCATATCATTTATTTATGTTTACTTTACATTTCTAGCATCTTTCCCCATTTTATCATCTTCATTTGGCATAGTTGGTGGGACCAATCCGTCCTTGAATTTAACATTTTGGTAAGAAATTTTTGTGTGTTTTATGTGCAAGTGACAAGTTAGTACTTTCGACTATGGATCAGCACCTAAGCCAAAAGGAATGGCACCTAAGCCCTTATGTTTAGTGTCTCTTTGTCAAATAAAAGTCTATTTTGCAGGAAAAAAATTAGCACTTTAGAGTCATCTATTAGTGCCTAAGTTTATCCTTTTAGTAGTTATGAGTCCCGTATCAGTGCCTGCATGTCCTGCATTAGTGCCTCTATAGTCTAGAATAGTGCCTTTCTTCTGATGTTTGTTGTTTGGAAATTTCAACATCTTTGTGGACTGACAGTGATTTTTGTAGCTATTCTAACACCTTTTTGCAGTTCTAACAATCTATTTTGTAGGAAATTAAGGGTTTTTATTTAGTCTATTGAATTAATTTGGAAATATTTTTATCCTATAATCATTTCTGAGCATAAAAACCCTTTAAATGATGATTACATCATTTTACATGAATGGCATAAACTCCTTACAATGAATAAGAATATATAATTTAAGAAAGATGTTTAGATTTGGCTTGATGTAGAGCCAAGTCTTCAAGTCTTCAAAGAATTGAGTGAACCGAGGTGCTTGTATAGATGCCATTGAACAATATGAACATTGAGCTCCTTTAGAGACAAAAGAAGTGAATTGAAGGTTCATGTGTTTTCAAGATAATGAACCTGTTTCATCAAAGAAACCATAACCACAAATGGATTTCCCATCATTGGGATCATCTCCTAAACTTGAATTAGTATATTCATAGTAAGAGGTACAAATTGCATAGTGGATAGTAAAATTGTGGATCAAATGAATCCAAATTTATGTCATAAAGCCAATAATGTAAAAGTTAGCATAGCTAATTCAATATATATAAAATAACCTTAAGTCTTGAGTAAGAGTGCTAGTAAAAATTGTAGCACAAATCATGGCTTATAGCCCAAATTATAAAAAGCCAATATATAGGCATATCAATAAAAGTTCTAGGTTGCTTCTCACTACATCATTTGTTGAATTTTAAAGGGAACTTATATCATGTTTAATAATAATGGACTTTGAAAATTAGTCCTAAAATCATAGTGCCACATTTGAAGATTCAATATTACGGACTTTGAGAAATAGTCCTAAAGATGGTTTTTAAAAACCTTAGTGCCTTCATGAAGAATTATAATATCAAAGGACTTTGAAAATAGACCTATAAAATGCTATAAGAACCATATTGTCTTCATCAAATTTTAAGAACTTGATCCCCAATGATCAGTTCATCATAAAAATGTAAGTGCATACCATCAAAGTGGATGGAAATATTTTTCATGGGGCCCAAAAAAACACTCAAATGAGACTTAATAGGGATCCCTATGCAACATTACTACAAATGCATCTTGCACATAAAATATTTAAAGGCTTTAGTGCTCTAATGAGCTTTTAATTTCTCAAAAATTATAACAGATAAATGAGGCACAATAAAATATTAGATTCCCTTTATCAAAACAACATAATTGTAGTTGAGAATAAAACTCTAGACTTGTTTTAAATATTGTGATAAATCAAGACTTAGGTAGTAAAATCAAGATATTGAGAGTTAAATAAATAAATAATAAAAAGATATTACCATAAAGTAGAAGCAAATCTACAAGCATGCACCAGAAGAACAACATGAAGACAAGAGATTTTGAAGAATTTTTATATTACACAGATCGGATTTATTCTAACCTTTTTTTAAAAAGATTTGAATTTAAAATAGATTATAGATCATTCATGTAGCAAAAAAAATTGAGCATACATGGGAATTTTTAACTAAAATTTAAAATTTTAAAACCCTTGATTAGAATGTTGAAATTTTTAGAAAGATATGGAAAAAAAAATTTAAAAATAAAAAATATTATTATTTTAAAAAGATCATATAGATCCCATACAATTTTTTTATTATAACATATATACATTCAACATGCATGAACATTTTATTAAAAAAAGTAGAGATAGAGCAAGCAGGGCTTAGGGGCCCTAAATTTTTTTAACATAGATCAACTCAACAAACAATTGAATGTGTAGATCTAGAAAAATTTCTTCCACAACCCTTGCAAAAAAAATTGCATGTTAACGGGTTAGGAAAATAAAATTTTTAAAAGCAAGGTTTTTTTTTTTTGAACAAAAGATCTGTTGGAAGATCTCATATTTTTTAAAAAAATTGGCTGCAAAAAAAATTAATTAATTAGATGCATGCAAATGTGTTTGAAAAAATGAAACTGAAAGGGTAAAACCCTTCATTCAAAAACATTCCTCTCAAATTTGCAAAAAAATAAAATAATTACTCTTCTCTCCTTGACTCTTTATCTAAATGTTGCTCACAGAAAAATGCTTCTCGAAGAAAAATACATTCACACAAGGATTAGTAGAATCTGCTTTAATACCATGTTAAGAAAAATAAAAGATTAAATAAGCTACTAATCAAACATGTGAAATAAATAAATAAATTACCATTAATAAGGAGCTTCATGCACCAATAAACAACAATAGAGATAGAGATTTTGAAGGGGGGAAAAGTAAAGAAAAAAAACTCATAATATTCTGAAAGATGACATAAATCCATGAAATAAAATATTATAGAAAGAGAGGGAGGAGCTCCTCAAGAAATGAACGAGAAGAGAAAATAAGAGAGGAATTGAGAGAATGAAGAGGAGAGGGCACCTCAAAAATAGAGGTGATAGGGGAGTTGAAATCAACTCCCATATGCCACCTTTCATGTGGGTGAGTGCCATGTGTAAACCTCATAAGGAGGTATCTAAACAAATCAAATATTCCTTCAAGAGGAATATTGACGTGAGTTATCCTCACACATGTGTGAGGATACTCACAAAAAACAAAAAATACTTTGTATTTATAAAATACAACTATTTAATAAGAAATGAATATAATCTTTACCTAAGTACAAAGTAAAGATTAATTTTTCTAACAATATCACTGTTTCTTAGCACCTCTGCATTTATATTAGTGCTTAGGTTTCTTTGTTTAGCACTTTTGATGTCTATTAGAACTTCCAAAGTCTTCTATCAGCATCTGAGATTTGTTATTTAGCACTTAAGAAAAATCTGTTAGTGCTTCCCTATATTCTGTCAGCACTTTAGTAGCTTTTGTTAGTGCTTAAGAGTCTTATGGCACCATAGAAGTGGCTTTTGGTTGTGTTATAGAAGTCTCCATCAGTGCTTTTGTCTTATTATAATTTATCTTATCTTTTGGACACTAATCTATTTTTCTCCAGCTCTTATGCATTTGGCCAAGACATCATTTACAAACTACTAACATTTTTTGCAGCCCCACGGTCAAAGTTTACTTCTTTTCTATTAGTTTTAGTTGCATATAATTAAAGCAGAAGGAAAAGAACTTGTTTGTTGTGTCTTGATTTTCACTAGGATGTATGCTCTCCCCTCACACCCTTGGGTGATCTTGGAGATTAGAAATTCTTTTGTAAATTCTTTGTTTTATCTATCCAAAGAAGAACTACCTTCATGTATGCTCTCCCCTCACACCTTATGTGATCTTGGGGATCAAAAGTGAGTAGTGTTTTCTTCCCTAGGAGGCCTTCTTGGAGATACACCCACTCCAAGGGATGACCTCAACCCCATGTTATGGCGGGGTGTATAAGTGTTGTGAGAATCAAAAGACTCGCTTCAATAGGGGACCCATCCAGCCTAAACTAAGCCCTCAAGACCCTCAGTCCACCAAGACTAGTGTGGTAAAGTTCTTGGTTGGATGCTTGGTAATCCCTTGTTCATAGATTTGTCCCCTGTACCTCATGTATATTGGGATGCCCCTTAGAAGCTTGTACAACCTACTTAAGACCATTAATCATTTTCCAGTGTGGTGCAATGGATAGGGACCACCCCCTAAATTTACTCACCATCGTGCCTCCTTGAAGTGGATATAGAATTCTTCTTTGGGTAAGGCATAAAATCCTCCAAGGAAAGGGGTATTAGGTGCAACGCCCTTATCCCTAGCTATCTGCTCAGGGTGAAGTGTTCATAGTTAGGTAAGAACATGGATAGGTATTCTATTATGTGGGCCCATATTATGAAATACAACGTACTTGAATAATTTTAGGGACTGTTCATGTGTTTGAAGTGTCTTCATGTGACAAACCCATAAATGCCTATCATTCTTATTCCTTGAAATAACAATCATCCATTGTGTTTTATTGTTTGTCAAATCTCTTGCAAAGAAATCCCTTGAACAAAACACAAAATAATTCATAGATCAGAACCTTTTAGTGCCTAAGTCAACCCTGTCAACACGTTTGTAGTCTTTGTTAGCACTTTTGCAGTCTTTGTTAGCACCAAAGTCAGTCTTGTCAAGACCTCTACAAAACAAATTTGAACCTATTAGTGTACTTGCAGTCCCTATCAACACTTTTCCAACCCTGTCAATGCTTTCGTAGTCTCTTTCAGTACCTATGTCTACCCTATTAGAACCTTCACCAGACCTATTAGTGCCTGTACCTGATCTATCAATGCTTGTGCCTAATCTATCTACACCTGTGATTCACTTGTTAGTACTTGTGTGTGCTCTGTCCATGCTTACACTTGATATGTTTGCACTTGTGCCTGCTCTGTCCATGCCTACACTTCATCTATTAGTGCCTAAGATCCCTCTGCTAACACCTTCGTAAACTCTGATAGCGCCTTCACCTATAACCTTAGAAAATTGAACACAATGACTTTCCAATCATAAATTTGACTATCCTTAGGACTCTAGCAGACTTTGAAAGTGACCTAAGACCATCCATGTCCAATTTCACTAAACCATCCCTCCATAAAGTCATCCATTTCATCAAAATCTTCATCCCCTAATCATCCCACTTTCCAATTAGAGACCTTAGAAACTTTGATCATATAACAAATTTATTGACCCACTTTGGACCCATCCCTTCATCCCATCAATTTAAACCATATCAAATCCTTGTCAACACCAAATCCATCCCCTATCAAAACAAAGCTTCCATTTCATCAAATGAAATCATCTTTTAACCAAATCTACCTGAAATTAAAATATTGGCTAAAGTTAAATCTAGATCTTATTATCATCCCTTCATTTAAATTGAGCTTAAGAACTTGTCTACCTTAAGTTTTTTGTAAATTATCCCTTATCAACCTTGGATAATTTAGCTTAGGAGCTTAGACTACTCCTAAGTTAGTAAATTCAAAGAATCCCATGTTACTTGGTGTGTCTTGTCTATCCAAAGTGAAATATCCTTATATCATCATTTTTCGTAAGCTCTTGTCTACCCTAAGTAAGAGATGATAAATACTTTGGTATCCACAACATCTAGATTTTCCTTAACTCTCTTTTGATTTGAAATCCACAAATCATCCCTTGATCAATCTTATCTAGGGTATCATCAAAATCACCCTTATCATGCTTTGACCACTTATCATCCAAGACCATCTTTGATCATACCAAATCATCCTTCATCCACCAACCAATTTCACTTGGTCCAAACCTTTTTGAAAATTCAAAAAAAAAGAAACAAAAACAAAGTTTTAATGTCCAACATCCTTCATATAACTTATCCATTCCAAAATAAATTTTGGTTCATTTCTTTGTATGCCCTTGAGTACAAGGTTACAAGCCAATAAAAACAAAAACATGGAACCCAATAGAGAATTTTGGATGCCTAGTGACTTTGGAACAAGGGACACAAATGCTCAAATCATGGTTGATCTTCCCCATCCTTCTACTTCCCATAATCAAGAAAATCAAAATTAAAATCAAGAAGTGATGGACTTTACATAAGATCCTAATGCCATGGGACTATTAGACCAAGTTTTAAAATATGATCCTAATAGATATCTAGAGTTCCTACTTCAAAATCACCCCAAGTATCAAGTAATCCTTACACTAACACATCACAACCTTCCTCATCCAACAATACATCCAACACCACAACACAACCAAACTCAACATCAACTATTGCAACATTAGCATCAGCATCAACCACAACAATGTCTAATCCACAAATCAATCTCAACATCCCAAACAATCCAACTTACACTAGAACCTCCACTAGCATCCCCCAACTCGATCAAAATACCATAGCATTCATATCCCAATTTCTTTCCAAATCATCGAATCCTACACTCAAGTATCTAGGTCCCTGAAAGGTGATAGTACCACTAGAAAGATGTCGTCGCATGGACCATGTTGAGTGTTCTCATAGATGTTGGTAGGAGATTGCATGAAAGTGAGATGGAGAAGGTAGATATTGGATTATGAAGGGTGTGATAGTGGATGATGATGCGGAATACAGAGGATTTATGCAAGGATAGATAAAAAGTTTATGAAAAAACATGGACCATAGTAATAGGATGTGGAAGATATGTAGGATAATAGTGGAAGGAAGGGGAGATGGAGGCATATGGAAATGTTGTGGGATGGAAGGGAATGATGACCAATGGTTGTACATACCATGATAAACATAGAAGCTAGTGATGGCCAAGTAGTGTAGGAAGCAATAGAGAATTTTGCTTGCGGAAATGACTTAGGCATGTAGGGATCCACATAGACTGAGTATTTTGCTGATTTTTGCTTGTCATGTGGGATGGAAGAATTTGAGACTTTTGGATGGAATGGGAGAAAGTGGATGGTTGAGATTCTTGAGAGGTAGATGCCTCATGTAACTTGAGGGCTTTTTTCTTAGGTACCCAAACCATTTTGTTTTTAGATAGTACCTTTGAAGGTATGGGTTTGGGTGTATGCAACTTTTGTGCAGCATTTGGAGTAATCATTTGTTGGATGCAGACCCACAACTTTTTCAGCTTGGCGTATAGGTGTGTGGATGTATGCATCTCTTGAGAAGGATGTTTCTTTGATTCTTGGTTTTTGTATCCTAGGTCATGAGGACTCTTAGGATTTTTGACTTTATAGGTAGAGGCATCCATATTTTTTATGTTAAAATCCTTTGGGATGGTGGAAGTGGGGTTGGAGGAAGTTCTTTGTTTAGACAACATGTGCATTTGTTGGCCATGATTGGGATTGTTAGAAGATTCATAGATGGATGGATAAGGTGTTGGGAGAAGTGGTGGTAAAATGCACGGAGGGATATTAAGAGTTGGAAGTAGCAGAGGTAGATTGGATGGTGGAAGGTGTATGGTCACATGCTTTTGACAATTGTAAGATGATGGAGGTGGGTTGTAGGATGATGGAGGTGGATTGATGACATATGTTTTGGGGATATGATAGGGTTTGTGATGGAATGTCATGGACTTTGGAGGAGTGGAGGAAGTACCAACATCTTGAGATTCTTCACCTTGGGGTGTGTATCCAAGGCCATATAAATGAGGATGAACATTGACATGGACAGGCTCCAAAATACCTTGTTCACAAAGGCCTAAGCCTTTACCTTGATAGTTCATATGTTGGAGTATGTGGTTAACAATAGGATTATGTGTAGGTCGAACACTAGACACAAGTTGCTTATTGGATGAAGAAGGTGGGATATAGGATAATGGTGGGTGGTGTTCTAAGGAGGAACACTCATGAATGAAGGCAATAAGACCAAGGATACATGGTGGAGGATTTGTAATATGGTCGATAATGGCTGGCTGAGGAGTATTTTTGGTTTGATCTTCTATGCTTGCTTGGGAGGCAAGTGTCTCATCAAAGGAAGAGGAAGTTTTTGAATCTTGGATAGGACTAGATGGGGTTATAAGCTTAGGACCATGGAATGCATAAAGTGGGCTAAGAGGATCATCATGGTCTGCTTGATCATAGATAGGCTCTTAATCATAGATGGGATCTTGATCATAGATAGGATTTAACATGATGGGATTAAGGTGCTCTTGTATAGGTTCGTCATCAATGATAATATCTTGATCACCGAAAGGATAGAGGGTATGGAGAGGTTGGAATTGGATCCCTTGTTCATGTATATGATCAAGTTGCTCATGGATAGCTTCTTCATCAAAGGTAGTATCTTGATCATATAATAGATATAGGTTATGAATGGTTTGAAATTGGACTTCTTTCTCATGTATAGGTATAGGATCATAAAAAAGATAAAGGTTATGTAAGGGTCGGATGGGAGTTCTTTGATCTTGATTTAGACAGGGGATTGATGTTTCCACATGTTCTAAAGTGTGCTCTTGACATAACTCTTGATGTGCTTGAATTGAAGTTGAGGTAGAAGACTCTTGGATAGGCTCTTGGTCAACAACATGAAGGTGCAACGGACCTTGACTTTGGTGCATGGTAGGAGGTTCTTCAATATACTCAAGGGGTTGCAGGTGACATGATGAGGTTAGAGTAATGTACATGCTTGAAGGTTCTTTGATAAGGTCAAGGACCGGAATTTGGGGATATGGATGACTCTCTGCTTGTAGCCCTTGGATCATATCATTGGTAAGCATATAGGTAGAGGACTAAGGCAATAGAGGAGTAGATTTAGAGTTCTGCCTATCTTTTCTTTTGTTGTGTAAATCTGGAAAACATTTTTCCCAAAACTTATCAGAGGCTTCTTTGGTTGCCCATTTAGATTTTGGGGAACTTGATGGCAGTGTTGGTGTAAGACTAGTATGCTTTGGGATATGTTCCTTAGAAGATGGTGAAGGAGGACTAGTAGATGGAGTGGTATATGATTTCCCACTCGAGGTGGTGTTTTCCTTATCAAGAGTATCATTAAGATGGGACAAGAATGTATGACTTTGGGTTGAGGTGTGGCTAGTATTGGCCTGCTCAGCTTGTAAGATTACAAAATGTTGTTGTAAGACTTGGAGTTCTTGAGCAATTTCTATATGACATTGGGGTGAGGTGTCTAAGGTTATTTGTAATTTCAGGTATTTGAGTTCTTGAGCAAGCTATTCTAATTCAGTTGTCATATCCTTAGAATCTAACACAAGACTAAAATGGGTACCCAGAAAGGTTGAAAAGTTTCTCTCAAAGTATACGGAAGTGCTCACTATCACGCATGTGAAGGAATAGATGCGTAGTAGAAAAGGATGAAAGTACAACAAGTCGTTATGGATGCGCAAGACTGGTAAATAGCAAATGCATAGTAATAGGTGATATAAGCACAGCAAGTCGCAGCAAATGTCCAATAGGTCGAAACAAAGGTGCAGCTTCATAAGATAAATGTGCAGCTCTGGTCTTTTTGAATGTTTTTGCAAAGTTTGACATGTTTTTCAGTGTTTTTTTTTGGTTTCTTGGTTGCAAGATGGTCTCTTTGATATGATTTTCTTTAATTATGGCAAGAAGTCACAACAAACACAAAGAATGTTTTCATGGTTTTTTTTGGTGTGATTTTTTGGCTCTTTTTGGACTAAAAAGCAAGTACAATCCTAGGCTTCAAATGGATTACAGGGGTTTTTGGCCACCAGAACAAAGGTGTTTAATGAAGGCAACCATTCGAGTGGTTATTGTTGATAACTGAGAGGGGGGGTGAATCAGTTATCCTAATTATTTCCCTTTTTGAACTTTCTTATTAATTAATGCAGCATTGAATCAAACACAAAAACATTACCATGAAATAAGAAACACATGACACAGTATTTTTGACGTGGAAACCCTGTTAAGGGAGAAAACCACGGGGTGATTAACCCAAAAATTATTCTCTGTTAGAAGAATAGGAAATTACAAAATGGCACTTGCCAATTAGGGCTCACTGCCCGAGCACACTGCTCACAAGAGGTCCACTACCTACAAGAAGACACACTGTCTACAAAGTGATAAGAATCATAGTCTTGAACTGATTGGAAGCATCTGCATATGCTGGAGTTTAGTTCCGGTTAGGCTTAGTACACTGATCTGCTGCACTTCATCTTTCCTCTGTTCTTTATTCTGCTATCCTTTCACATACCGGATCTTTCTTGCTACTTCTACTCTGTTCTGCACTTATTCGCATATATCTTAATACATTCACACACTTCACAACTAAATCCATCCCCTATATATATCCGCACAAGTAATTTCATCACCTTTCTAGTCAGCATCCGGAATAGTCTAGTTTCTTACAAACTCTGTTCTGTCTGCTGAATCCTTGCTCACCAAGCAATGCGGATCAAGCATATACTTGTAGATATCATTAATCATGTCGGCCAAACATGATTCATGCCTTCACAACCTTTATCATCAATAGTAACACATCCGGAAAGTAGTCTGATACTATGTCAGTCAGTTCTTCCTCTGTTTTCACTGTCTCTTAGGAATCCGGTACTCAACTATTCATATCTTTTTCCTTGTCCATCACCGGAGGCTAAATCCTTGGAATATACCACTCAAGGTAGTCCTCTTGACTTCCCCAAATCCGCACTGCACCAAGATACTTCCTCTGAGAGATCCGGACCAATCTGTCGGACCTTGCCACATGCTCTGTTCTTGTTCACCGGACCACAACAATCTTTATTCTGACTTCCAGTAGGGACACACCATGACTTGCGGATATGTGGGATGACCTTTGTTGCCATCAATGACAACAACCATGAATCCATATAGTGTCTCTTGCCAACAGTTATACATGTGACAACACTACTCTCTGTTATGGAGTCTCCCAACCTGCAAGGGTTGCGCCTTGGAGGGTTTTCGGGGAGGTTGGCTATTAGTATAACACAACTACACTCGTTGTTTGAAGATTTTGCTCCAAACACAATTTATTTATAGTGGCTTGGAAGGGCTTGATGTCTAGCCTATTACCACTTAGGGTTGGTCCTACTTGGATGAACAGTATCCAAGAGCAGGCCCCTCTAAAGGAAAAACACATGCAAAAATGATATGTCTGGCATTTTGGTCACCCAAGATAAGAGAGAGCATAGGCCTAGTATCATTCCCAAAACATAGAATACAGTGGTTTTTTTCCCCTAGTTAAAATGAGAAAAATTAGATGAGCTATCTACTTGGGCAAGCACAAAATTTTGTTAACTTTGAAGTGATAACAAGATAGCAATGGTCTAGTTTTACCAAGATAGCAATGATGAGTTCAAATTTATCCTAGATAGCATGAATTGTTAACTTTGAAATGAAGATCGAGATAGCAATGGTATAGTTTTACCCAGATAGCAATGATGAGTTCAATTTTTAACCACGTAGCACAAATTTGTTAACTTTGAAGTGATTGTCAAGATAACAATGGTTCAATTTAAACCAGATAGCAATGAGTTTGTTGACTTTGAAGGATAGGAATATGTAAATGATTCAATGATATGCAAGATAGAAATGATTCAATTACCGCCTTCCTAGTTAAGACTATGTGAGATTTGCATGAGCATCCATTTGCTTTCCCCTTAGAAATTGAAGTGTGAGTTAACAAGTGCAACTATATGATTCTAAACCAGTACCTAGCCTACAAGTGGATCCAAGAATATTCCTATAAAAAAGTGTTAGCGCTAGAAAAACCACAAGAAAACTCAAAAAGTCAATGTCAGAATCAGATGAGCAAGTATAGAGCTCATATGCGTAGAAATAAAGGTCATATTTGTAGTTTTATAGATGCACAGATTTAGAGCACATATGCGTAGAAACATAGGTCATATGCACATATTTATAGATGCATTGAATTAGAGAACATATGCGCAACTTTACAGATGTGTTGAATCAGAGGACATATGCACAGAAAGAATGATCAAATGCGTTGAAACAACATCCTAAAAATTCACTGCAAAATAGATGCCCTGCAGGATGGAATAGATGCGTTGCAGGATGGAACAGATGTGTTGCACGATGGAACAAATGTACAAAATTAGTAAATGCACCATAACAAAGGTCAGATGTGCCGAAACAAAGATTGTATGCGCTGAAATAACATATGCACTGTATCAGAGGGTAAATGTGCCATAACAGAGTCTGTATGCACTAGAACAGATAGTATATGCGTCAGATCAGAGACTGTATGCACCAAAAGAATGTATGCAGTGAACAAATAGTATATGTGTGTTAGAATGTGTCAGATGTGCTGTTTCCTCATGTGTACGACTTTCTAAAACACAAAAACTTAGTTTTTGGATGAAATTTGGGGCTAGGCCCCACTTTGGGTGCCAAAAATGTTAAGGGAAAATAGGATTTCAAATGAATAACAATATAATAAATATCAAGATACCCAAAACTCAATGAAATGGTGAACTAAAGAGATTCAAACAAACAATGAACAAACAACAAAGCAAACCTCCTTATTTTGAAGCTTCCATTGATCCCCTATCACAATCGATCTTGCATGTATGAAATAGGGCCCTCAGAGAGTGCACTTCCTTGTTTTCTTTCAAGAATGTCAATTGGGAACGGTAGTGATAGTTTATTCCAATGAAGAGGACCTTCACAACAATGGTAGTAGTACGTAGTGCGTAGTAGCGAATGTGATCACAAGTAATAAAGGAATTGGTGCCAAAGGGGCATTGTAATTCCTATAGAGTAACAATACTTAGCTTGGATGATTGAAATGGAAGAATGAGGGTTCGATTTATAGACTTGGGAGAATGAAGATCTACAGTATAGGAAGAATGAGAAGATCAACCATATAGAGTGGTTGAGGAACATGCAATGAATAAGAAGAAGATAAGTGTCACACAAAAGCTATTTTATTTGAGTTAACTACTTTCTTTTCTAAAGATAAAACATGCTTTTCATAAGTTAGAAAGCTTTTTTCTAATTTAAGAGATATTGATAAAAACAAGATTGATTGAGTGGATAACTCAACTTGTGATTTCCTTTTGCATGATTTAAGAGAAATTAAATAATAAATTATTTAATTTTGTGTGCATGGAGAAGAAGACTTATTTTTAGAAGATTTGGAAGATATTTGAAGAATTAGAAGATAAGAAAGCAAATTAAATAAATAAATTTATTTAATTGTTGTGCATGATTTCGAAGAATAAATAAAATATTTGATTGTATTTTATTATTAGAGATAGAGAGAATTTAAATAAATTTGATTTGATTTATTCAAATTTGGAAGAATAATTGACTTATATTAAATAATTGAGAATTATTTAATTGTTTGGAAGAAAATAAAAAGATTTTATTTAATTTTGACTTTAGAAGAGATAATTAAATATTTTGATATTTAATTAATTTAGAGGAATGTGAATCAAATAAACAAATTTGTTTATTTATTTATTGATAGAAGAATTAGAAGGGAATAAATATTAAGAATATTTATTTAGACTGAATCGTGCCTTTTTTAGGTGTATACATCTACAAATAACGGTCTACTAAAAATTCTCTAATTACTAAAATAGTCCAGAACTAGGTTTTTTAGATGCCATTCCCATAGGTGCTAAAACTATCATTTCTCATGATTAGTTCCCTAGGTAGGTATAATTTAATGAGCATATGTCTATCACCTAAGAACCCTAAGATGTATTGGAAAAACCTTGATTAAGCATTATATGAATGATGGAATCCACTAATAATTCTGCAGTTGGAGTCATAGCTACGTTTTTCAAACATTTCCCCAATACTTATTATCCACAAATCTATCTCTCCATGATTCTAAGAAATCCATTAAATACCCTGATGAAAACCATCATCTAGATTTACACACATTAATGTACTAGTAGATGTATAATCACAGACACATGATATAACCTAATAACCTCTAATATTTTTCAAATTCATATTTTGAGAGTATGTTCCCTTACCTGAGAGATGTTTCTAGATGAAATAAGATCATTCAGAAATTCTAAATTCTTTTTAAATCAAGGAAAGGAGATACTTTCTAAGATGGATGAATTTGATTAAATCTTGTTAGTTTTGTGCCCAAGGGAGATTACTTGTCCCTCGAACTTAATCATCGAGATGTTCCTTATTACTCCTTAGGGATTTATAGAGATAATGCCCAAATGCCATTGTTGTATCTATGTTAGGCATAAGTGCAATAGGTCAACATGATGACATTACCTATAAATGTGAACCAGAGGCAACGTCAAAATTGAACACTTGATTTGGTTTTTGATTTTCTCTTTATCAAGTTGATGGAATTGAAAAGAATGAACATAAAACATTGTAACAACATTATGCTTTATTCCACACATTTACAAACCATTTGGAGAAAGGTTAACAAATTGTTGTTCACATTTAACTAATCGCAATCAAAGTTGGAAAATCATTTCAAAACAAATTAAATTAACATAGTTGTTCATCTTCAACTAATTACTATTAAGTGTTAAGAAAGTAAAACATTTGTAAGATTTCCTAGCTTAATAGTTTGTTAAATAAAATTTGTGAATAAGACTTAAAATTGAGCATAGTAACTATAGTAAAACTTTAAGTTCATTTTACTTTTAACTTAGTTGTTTGATTGAGATTGGGTCAATTGTTTCAATTACCATTTGATAAAATTGTACATTATAGTTCTATCTAATTTATTCCCACAATTGCATATTGATTGAATAGAAGAAGAGCAATTTGTTAATTTCTAACACATATACTTTATCTATTAGATTGTAATTCAACTTTAATTTTAACTATGTAATGAAATGCATAACTTCATAAATTCTTGCTTAACCATTGTAAACTAATAAAATTCAATAAGAGAATCATAAATTGCCCTTTCCATTGAAACTATTTAACTTAATAATAATCAAAACTTACCTAACTAATTAAACTCAACAAGGATAAATTAGTCCATCTATTACAAATATTTAAAATAATTATTAAAACTAATAAAACTCAACAAGGATAAATTTGTCCATCCATTACAACTATTGAACTTAATAATTAAAACTTACCTAACTAATTAAACTCCACAATTTGATAAATTTGTCCATCCATTGCAACTAATTAACTTAATAATAAGTAAAACTCACCTAACTAATTAAACTCAACGAGGATAAATTTGTCCATCCATTACAAGTATTTAACTTAATAATAATAATTAAAACTTACCTAACTAATTAAACTCAACAAGAATAAACTTGTCCATCCATTGCAACTAATTAACTTAATAATAATTAAAACTCACCTAACTAATTAAACTTAACAAGGATAAATTTGTCCATCCATTACAACTATTTAACTTAATAATAAGAATTAAAACTTACCTAACTAATTAAACTCAATAAGGATAAATTTGTCCATCCATTACAACTATTTACAATAATGATTAAAATTAATTGATTCAATGTGGTTTAATGAGTTAATTATCTAATAAATTCATTACCATTATAAAACCATTAGGAAAAGCAATAATTATTATTGTGTTACTCAACATTAGTAAATTGATTAATTTAATGCTTAAAACAAGTCAATTTATAAAGAGTAATCATTCAAAATAACCCAATGTTATACACACACACACACAACATGTTTTAACATCTAATAATCAGAAAAATTACAAATATTATATAGTACTTATAAAGAGAGGGTTTTAATCCTAAAACTTTTTTTTTTTTTGAGGAATAAATTTTAAAATAATAAAAAAAAAGTTTCATGGAAGGTTTGAAGGGGAGTTGAACCCCTGCCGACCTAGACAGTAGGTCGACCCCCCTTGCCAACCTGCATAGCAAGCGGCCAAGGGGTCGGCCTGCATGTGCAAGTTGTGGCCCCAAAGAAGGGGGTGGTTTTCCCATGCAGGTTGTGACCCCCTTGAGGAGTCAGCTTGCATGTGCAGGTTGCAAACTTTTATTCTATAAAATAAAATAATTAGTATTAAATCATATATATACTAAATGTATATATTGGTATTTTGAAACCCCTACAACAAACATATATTTTTTATTTGGAAATCAAACCTTGATAAAATTGGGCATGGTTTTATCCTATAACTTTCTCATGCAATTGTTAGCCTGACAAAGAGATTTTGGAGTAGAAATTAGAAAAAGAACAGGAAAAAGCAATTAAAAAATCCATTACCTCTCAAGGGATGTCAAATCCTTCCACAAAAGAGTGCATTCCTACACAACATTATTTAAAATCCTTTCTTCATGAATCCACGAAGTTAATTTCTCCAATCCCCAGAGGAGTTTTCTTCTCTCATCAAGGAGGTATTTAGTAGCTAACAAAATGCCAAGGAGCTTGTGAAAGAAATCAGTTAACCCTACTTCATTCCCCAAAACATGCAATCCCTAAAAACTAGTTTTTATTATTAGTTTTATTTAATTTAATTATTCATGTACTTTTATTAATATTTAATTATTATTGAACTATTTCAATTCAATATTTATCTTATTTAATTATTAAATACTAGGGTTGTATACCATACAAATTTAATCAAAGGTTGATGAACAAATTAAATGATTGAATTCAATCTTGAATCAAAAATTAATTTAGTAGCCAATTTTTATAAATAAACTTAGTCAATTAATAAACAACAAACTACTAAGTTATTTACTCTCTAAAATTATTTGTCATACTAATTTATTTATTTCTTATCAAATTTTGGACCACTTCTAACATCTTTATAATTTACATAATATCTATTAATTAATACCTCCTATACAATTGATAATCTATCTATATGCTATAATTCAATAAATCAACCTAATTAATTAACTTAAAAATAAAAATTATTTTAATAGTGACTAGTGATCCAACTAGGGTTGTGACATCATTTATTTAATTAGCTAACTTATCCCATCAAATCCCTAAAACCAAATTAATTAAATCAACCTTTGTCTAATCCATTTGGATCACTAATTAACCCATCCACTAATTTCTTATAGCGAGATTAATTAAATTAATCCCCTATTCAATTAATCTAACCTTTCATTAACCTATCTCCCCATAATTGATTAAATAATCTACATTATTTAATTAATTAAGATCACATTTGTCTCCACCTCACCCTTTCCAATTCATGCACTTGTCCCATATCATACCACTCACCCATAAAATAAATTTTTAATTGATTCACATGTCTCCATCTTCATTAATGCAAATCCTTCCCCAGAACAAATTAAAACCTCAAAAATATTATGAGCCCTCCATCTTTGTTGATGAAACCCCATCCATTGATTTCACTATGAAATCTCATCAATTAGATCTCATCTTTGAATTCTAACCATTAATCTAAAATCCTCCAAAAGCCTATAAATAAAGAGCCTCTCCAAGTATTTTGATTCTCACTAAGAAGAACAAAAGAAGACTAAGGCTAAAGCTCTAAACTTATGCTCTCATAATCTTACCACCATCATATCCAAGTTATCCTCAAATCATTACCAATTTATTGTCCTCATTATGTTGGTTCATATTTGATCAATCCACATTCAATTAGTATTGGGTAAAGCTAGGATTTGCATCTAGGTGCATGCATTTCTTCCACATTATCAAGGAGATTAAAATGGAGTGAAGATTTGTAGGCATATCATTTATTTATGTTTACTTTACATTTCTAGCATCTTTCCCCATTTTATCATCTTCATTTGGCATAGTTGGTGGGACCAATCCGTCCTTGAATTTAACATTTTGGTAAGAAATTTTTGTGTGTTTTATGTGCAAGTGACAAGTTAGTACTTTCGACTATGGATCAGCACCTAAGCCAAAAGGAATGGCACCTAAGCCCTTATGTTTAGTGTCTCTTTGTCAAATAAAAGTCTATTTTGCAGGAAAAAAATTAGCACTTTAGAGTCATCTATTAGTGCCTAAGTTTATCCTTTTAGTAGTTATGAGTCCCGTATCAGTGCCTGCATGTCCTGCATTAGTGCCTCTATAGTCTAGAATAGTGCCTTTCTTCTGATGTTTGTTGTTTGGAAATTTCAACATCTTTGTGGACTGACAGTGATTTTTGTAGCTATTCTAACACCTTTTTGTAGTTCTAACAATCTATTTTGTAGGAAATTAAGGGTTTTTATTTAGTCTATTGAATTAATTTGGAAATATTTTTATCCTATAATCATTTCTGAGCATAAAAACCCTTTAAATGATGATTACATCATTTTACATGAATGGCATAAACTCCTTACAATGAATAAGAATATATAATTTAAGAAAGATGTTTAGATTTGGCTTGATGTAGAGCCAAGTCTTCAAGTCTTCAAAGAATTGAGTGAACCGAGGTGCTTGTATAGATGCCATTGAACAATATGAACATTGAGCTCCTTTAGAGACAAAAGAAGTGAATTGAAGGTTCATGTGTTTTCAAGATAATGAACCTGTTTCATCAAAGAAACCATAACCACAAATGGATTTCCCATCATTGGGATCATCTCCTAAACTTGAATTAGTATATTCATAGTAAGAGGTACAAATTGCATAGTGGATAGTAAAATTGTGGATCAAATGAATCCAAATTTATGTCATAAAGCCAATAATGTAAAAGTTAGCATAGCTAATTCAATATATATAAAATAACCTTAAGTCTTGAGTAAGAGTGCTAGTAAAAATTGTAGCACAAATCATGGCTTATAGCCCAAATTATAAAAAGCCAATATATAGGCATATCAATAAAAGTTCTAGGTTGCTTCTCACTACATCATTTGTTGAATTATAAAGGGAACTTATATCATGTTTAATAATAATGGACTTTGAAAATTAGTCCTAAAATCATAGTGCCACATTTGAAGATTCAATATTACGGACTTTGAGAAATAGTCCTAAAGATGGTTTTTAAAAACCTTAGTGCCTTCATGAAGAATTATAATATCAAAGGACTTTGAAAATAGACCTATAAAATGCTATAAGAACCATATTGTCTTCATCAAATTTTAAGAACTTGATCCCCAATGATCAGTTCATCATAAAAATGTAAGTGCATACCATCAAAGTGGATGGAAATATTTTTCATGGGGCCCAAAAAAACACTCAAATGAGACTTAATAGGGATCCCTATGCAACATTACTACAAATGCATCTTGCACATAAAATATTTAAAGGCTTTAGTGCTCTAATGAGCTTTTAATTTCTCAAAAATTATAACAGATAAATGAGGCACAATAAAATATTAGATTCCCTTTATCAAAACAACATAATTGTAGTTGAGAATAAAACTCTAGACTTGTTTTAAATATTGTGATAAATCAAGACTTAGGTAGTAAAATCAAGATATTGAGAGTTAAATAAATAAATAATAAAAAGATATTACCATAAAGTAGAAGCAAATCTACAAGCATGCACCAGAAGAACAACATGAAGACAAGAGATTTTGAAGAATTTTTATATTACACAGATCGGATTTATTCTAACCTTTTTTTAAAAAGATTTGAATTTAAAATAGATTATAGATCATTCATGTAGCAAAAAAATTGAGCATACATGGGAATTTTTAACTAAAATTTAAAATTTTAAAACCCTTGATTAGAATGTTGAAATTTTTAGAAAGATATGGAAAAAAAAATTTAAAAATAAAAAATATTATTATTTTAAAAAGATCATATAGATCCCATACAATTTTTTTATTATAACATATATACATTCAACATGCATGAACATTTTATTAAAAAAAGTAGAGATAGAGCAAGCAGGGCTTAGGGGCCCTAAATTTTTTTAACATAGATCAACTCAACAAACAATTGAATGTGTAGATCTAGAAAAATTTCTTCCACAACCCTTGCAAAAAAAATTGCATGTTAACGGGTTAGGAAAATAAAATTTTTAAAAGCAAGGTTTTTTTTTTTTGAACAAAAGATCTGTTGGAAGATCTCATATTTTTTAAAAAAATTGGCTGCAAAAAAAATTAATTAATTAGATGCATGCAAATGTGTTTGAAAAAATGAAACTGAAAGGGTAAAACCCTTCATTCAAAAACATTCCTCTCAAATCTGCAAAAAAATAAAATAATTACTCTTCTCTCCTTGACTCTTTATCTAAATGTTGCTCACAGAAAAATGCTTCTCGAAGAAAAATACATTCACACAAGGATTAGTAGAATCTGCTTTAATACCATGTTAAGAAAAATAAAAGATTAAATAAGCTACTAATCAAACATGTGAAATAAATAAATAAATTACCATTAATAAGGA
Organism: Cunninghamia lanceolata; assembly: GCA_027924645.1. Taxonomy (NCBI): domain Eukaryota; kingdom Viridiplantae; phylum Streptophyta; class Pinopsida; order Cupressales; family Cupressaceae; genus Cunninghamia; species Cunninghamia lanceolata. The sequence continues at coordinate 7,477,082 of BSBN01001807.1, forward strand.
GCTTCATGCACCAATAAACAACAATAGAGATAGAGATTTTGAAGGGGGGAAAAGTAAAGAAAAAAAACTCATAATATTCTGAAAGATGACATAAATCCATGAAATAAAATATTATAGAAAGAGAGGGAGGAGCTCCTCAAGAAATGAACGAGAAGAGAAAATAAGAGAGGAATTGAGAGAATGAAGAGGAGAGGGCACCTCAAAAATAGAGGTGATAGGGGAGTTGAAATCAACTCCCATATGCCACCTTTCATGTGGGTGAGTGCCATGTGTAAACCTCATAAGGAGGTATCTAAACAAATCAAATATTCCTTCAAGAGGAATATTGACGTGAGTTATCCTCACACATGTGTGAGGATACTCACAAAAAACAAAAAATACTTTGTATTTATAAAATACAACTATTTAATAAGAAATGAATATAATCTTTACCTAAGTACAAAGTAAAGATTAATTTTTCTAACAATATCACTGTTTCTTAGCACCTCTGCATTTATATTAGTGCTTAGGTTTCTTTGTTTAGCACTTTTGATGTCTATTAGAACTTCCAAAGTCTTCTATCAGCATCTGAGATTTGTTATTTAGCACTTAAGAAAAATCTGTTAGTGCTTCCCTATATTCTGTCAGCACTTTAGTAGCTTTTGTTAGTGCTTAAGAGTCTTATGGCACCATAGAAGTGGCTTTTGGTTGTGTTATAGAAGTCTCCATCAGTGCTTTTGTCTTATTATAATTTATCTTATCTTTTGGACACTAATCTATTTTTCTCCAGCTCTTATGCATTTGGCCAAGACATCATTTACAAACTACTAACATTTTTTGCAGCCCCACGGTCAAAGTTTACTTCTTTTCTATTAGTTTTAGTTGCATATAATTAAAGCAGAAGGAAAAGAACTTGTTTGTTGTGTCTTGATTTTCACTAGGATGTATGCTCTCCCCTCACACCCTTGGGTGATCTTGGAGATTAGAAATTCTTTTGTAAATTCTTTGTTTTATCTATCCAAAGAAGAACTACCTTCATGTATGCTCTCCCCTCACACCTTATGTGATCTTGGGGATCAAAAGTGAGTAGTGTTTTCTTCCCTAGGAGGCCTTCTTGGAGATACACCCACTCCAAGGGATGACCTCAACCCCATGTTATGGCGGGGTGTATAAGTGTTGTGAGAATCAAAAGACTCGCTTCAATAGGGGACCCATCCAGCCTAAACTAAGCCCTCAAGACCCTCAGTCCACCAAGACTAGTGTGGTAAAGTTCTTGGTTGGATGCTTGGTAATCCCTTGTTCATAGATTTGTCCCCTGTACCTCATGTATATTGGGATGCCCCTTAGAAGCTTGTACAACCTACTTAAGACCATTAATCATTTTCCAGTGTGGTGCAATGGATAGGGACCACCCCCTAAATTTACTCACCATCGTGCCTCCTTGAAGTGGATATAGAATTCTTCTTTGGGTAAGGCATAAAATCCTCCAAGGAAAGAGGTATTAGGTGCAACGCCCTTATCCCTAGCTATCTGCTCAGGGTGAAGTGTTCATAGTTAGGTAAGAACATGGATAGGTATTCTATTATGTGGGCCCATATTATGAAATACAACGTACTTGAATAATTTTAGGGACTGTTCATGTGTTTGAAGTGTCTTCATGTGACAAACCCATAAATGCCTATCATTCTTATTCCTTGAAATAACAATCATCCATTGTGTTTTATTGTTTGTCAAATCTCTTGCAAAGAAATCCCTTGAACAAAACACAAAATAATTCATAGATCAGAACCTTTTAGTGCCTAAGTCAACCCTGTCAACACGTTTGTAGTCTTTGTTAGCACTTTTGCAGTCTTTGTTAGCACCAAAGTCAGTCTTGTCAAGACCTCTACAAAACAAATTTGAACCTATTAGTGTACTTGCAGTCCCTATCAACACTTTTCCAACCCTGTCAATGCTTTTGTAGTCTCTTTCAGTACCTATGTCTACCCTATTAGAACCTTCACCAGACCTATTAGTGCCTGTACCTGATCTATCAATGCTTGTGCCTAATCTATCTACACCTGTGATTCACTTGTTAGTACTTGTGTGTGCTCTATCCATGCTTACACTTGATATGTTTGCACTTGTGCCTGCTCTGTCCATGCCTACACTTCATCTATTAGTGCCTAAGATCCCTCTGCTAACACCTTCGCAAACTCTGATAGCGCCTTCACCTATAACCTTAGAAAATTGAACACAATGACTTTCCAATCATAAATTTGACTATCCTTAGGACTCTAGCAGACTTTGAAAGTGACCTAAGACCATCCATGTCCAATTTCACTAAACCATCCCTCCATAAAGTCATCCATTTCATCAAAATCTTCATCCCCTAATCATCCCACTTTCCAATTAGAGACCTTAGAAACTTTGATCATATAACAAATTTATTGACCCACTTTGGACCCATCCCTTCATCCCATCAATTTAAACCATATCAAATCCTTGTCAACACCAAATCCATCCCCTATCAAAACAAAGCTTCCATTTCATCAAATGAAATCATCTTTTAACCAAATCTACCTGAAATTAAAATATTGGCTAAAGTTAAATCTAGATCTTATTATCATCCCTTCATTTAAATTGAGCTTAAGAACTTGTCTACCTTAAGTTTTTTGTAAATTATCCCTTATCAACCTTGGATAATTTAGCTTAGGAGCTTAGACTACTCCTAAGTTAGTAAATTCAAAGAATCCCATGTTACTTGGTGTGTCTTGTCTATCCAAAGTGAAATATCCTTATATCATCATTTTTCGTAAGCTCTTGTCTACCCTAAGTAAGAGATGATAAATACTTTGGTATCCACAACATCTAGATTTTCCTTAACTCTCTTTTGATTTGAAATCCACAAATCATCCCTTGATCAATCTTATCTAGGGTATCATCAAAATCACCCTTATCATGCTTTGACCACTTATCATCCAAGACCATCTTTGATCATACCAAATCATCCTTCATCCACCAACCAATTTCACTTGGTCCAAACCTTTTTGAAAATTAAAAAAAAAAGAAACAAAAACAAAGTTTTAATGTCCAACATCCTTCATATAACTTATCCATTCCAAAATAAATTTTGGTTCATTTCTTTGTATGCCCTTGAGTACAAGGTTACAAGCCGATAAAAACAAAAACATGGAACCCAATAGAGAATTTTGGATGCCTAGTGACTTTGGAACAAGGGACACAAATGCTCAAATCATGGTTGATCTTCCCCATCCTTCTACTTCCCATAATCAAGAAAATCAAAATTAAAATCAAGAAGTGATGGACTTTACATAAGATCCTAATGCCATGGGACTATTAGACCAAGTTTTAAAATATGATCCTAATAGATATCTAGAGTTCCTACTTCAAAATCGCCCCAAGTATCAAGTAATCCTTACACTAACACATCACAACCTTCCTCATCCAACAATACATCCAACACCACAACACAACCAAACTCAACATCAACTATTGCAACATTAGCATCAGCATCAACCACAACAATGTCTAATCCACAAATCAATCTCAACATCCCAAACAATCCAACTTACACTAGAACCTCCACTAGCATCCCCCAACTCGATCAAAATACCATAGCATTCATATCCCAATTTCTTTCCAAATCATCGAATCCTACACTCAACAATCTAAGCAGGATCACACAAACATCCACATCCACATCTCAAATCAATTCCCAATATGACACATCAACACAACCCCCTACTTCACAACCAGCAATATCCTCTTCCACCCAAAAATTCAATCACACATACCTTCAACAACTCTAACTACAACAACTACCACCCAACTTCCTCCAACAACTCATCACCCAACAACAAGCTAATACACCCCAAGCACCCGCAACCGATATAACACAAGTAGTCCAACAATTGATGCTAAGGATGGATGAAATACAAAAAGGGCATAAAACAAAAAAATATTCCTTTGTGGATATTTTTCCCTATCCTTTTAATTGCTCTATTAACATGCCACCTTTGCCCAAGACTTTTGAAATGCTAAAATTCAACAAATACAAAAGGAAAGGAGATCCTCGAGAACACCTCAGGGAATTTTACATTGCTTTCTTAGAAGTCTCCTATGAAGATACCTATCTCATGAGGTTTTTTCTTCAAATATTAGGAGGTCAAGCTATAGAATGGTTCACACACCTTACGCCTAGCATTAAAACATTCCACGAACTTGCAGAGAAATTTGTCAATCACTTCTCCTATAACTTTGAATATGAAGTGTCTATGACAAATCATGGAACACAAAATAAAAGAATGGGGAAGCCTTCGCTGCCTTCTTACAAAGATGGAGAAGCCTCACAAATAAGCTCCCTTGGCCCATCTCTGAGAAGCAATTGGTTAATATGTTTGTAATAGATTTAAATCAAGAAATGGGCTTCCACCTCCAAATCCAATGTGCCTCAACCTTTGAAGAATTTATTGACAAAGGCACCACTATTAAAAGAGCCCTCACTACAAAAGGGGCTAGCAAAATCTAAAAATAAAACAATGACAACAAGAACAATAACCATAAGGTCAACAAAAAAAACAATAACAACAAGAATAACAATAATAACAACCAATCCTATGAAAAAACCCATTTTCTTGGTAAAAGAAAGAACAATCTAAATAATGGTGTGATAGATATCAAAAACATCGTAAATGTACAAGCTCCACCACCATCTAACCCATCTACAAGAAACACAAATAATTTCAATGTCCCTAAAGGACAACCAAGGCAAAATAATGCACCTAGAAGAAAGTTTACACCTTTAGGAGTACCCATCAATTTTTTTTTCATAATTTGGTTAAATCTAGCTTAATCCAATTACCCACTATTCATCCCTACAATGATAATCAATTTAAACCCTCATGGTTCAACAAAAATGCCTATTATGAATACCATAGGGTAAAAAGCCACAAAACACCTGATTGCATGAGACTAAAGAACTGTATACAAGATCTCATAGACCATGGTGATATTGCAATTGACGATCCTCTTAAAAGGTCACCTAATGAGAACTTATTTGCATACAAAGATCCACATAGTAACCATTACAAAGGGAAGGCCTCTAGCTCAAATCAATCCTATAACATTGTTCCCCCCCCTTCTTTTGATTCTGTCATGGGTCAAATAGAAGAATGTACCAACTGCATAGCCACTATCACCATAAAATCCAAGACACTTAATTGTTCTATCAACACTCACCATGGTCACATCACCATTTAAAGAGCCTCATCCACAGCCCCACCCACAACCACCACATCCTCAAACAAATACAACATCCTTGATCACCTTGGAAAAACTCTAGCCCAAATTTCTATTTTGCAGTTACTCCACATTTCACCTGTCCACAAAGAAGTCCTTGATAAATCTTTACAAGAGGCTCATGTCCCTAATGATATTAATGTAAATCAATTTCAAGCCATGGTGGGACATCTTTCCTCACCACTTCACCTCACCTTTTCTAAAAAATATTTATCCACATCCCACCTATCCCATAATGGCACCTTACACATTGCAGTTTGCATCCATAGGCATTCCATTAAATGAGTCTTGATAGATGGTGGGTCAGGCCTAAATATGTACACTCTAAAATTAATAAAAACACATGGGATACTTTGATGAGGCTGTAGACTCACATAAAAGCATCACAATCAAAGGTTATGATGACATAGAGCGCCAACCAGAAGGAACAATCAAGCTACATGTAGAAACTTGAAAAATGACTTGACCCCACAAACCACATTCTCATATCATCACACTACTAACTATCCCTTCCACCAATTAATAAAATAAAATAAAATAATTTAATTAGTTTATCCCTAGCCATTCATCACCAATTCATCTCTAGTAATGAACTAATTCATTTAATATATTACTAAACCTTACAACATCATTCACAATTAATTAAATAAATAGCTTAATATTTATTTAAAGTTAATTTCCCTCATCCCCTAAACAAGATTAATTAAATAAAAGATGTCTATTTAAATAATCTCCCCTAGCCTATGACCTAAACCTAGCCTAATTGAATAAATATCCATTATTTAATTAACTACTGTAACCTACCTAGCCCCTAGACCCAGGAATTAATTAAATAAATACTTATTTAATTAAATTTAATCACTAACTAACCCACTCACTAATTGTCTACAGCCACATTAATTAAGTTAAACACTTAATTAAGTGGGTCAAACCTTGCTTAATACCTATCTCCACACCCTTTGAATAAAATGTAAATTTTTATTCAAAGTGGTCACATGACCCTTCCACCTCACCTTTCCTCTTTCATGTTAGAGCTCTTTTTAATGCAAAGAGCTCACACATGTGTTTTCCAAATGCACATATGTCACATGTCTTCACACTCACCCATAAACCATAATTTTTTATTCCACCTCCTCCCAAGGAAATTAAATTTTTATTTCCTCACAAGTCTTAATCAAACCCTTCCCAAGGTGAATTAAAAATTCACAAATAATCTCATCCATCTATTTTTGTTGATGGAATCTTAGACTTCCATCTTATCTCTTCATCTCCACCCTTGGATTTGAACTTTCAATCTTAACCATTGATCTCAAATCCCCTCCAAAATGCCTATAAATACAAGGCTCTCCCAAGCATTTTTACAACACTTCTTATCCTAATGTTATGCTATCCAAATCTCTTCTCAATCTCATCTCTTCTCATCTCATCTTATCATTATCATGCAAAAATCAAGCTATCCACTTAGCTGAAATCCTCATCCAATCTATATTGTGTTGGTCTATCATGAGCAATCCACATACATACTATCCACTTGGGTATAGCTAGGAGAGCTTGGGTGCAGTTCTCCTCGACCTTATCAAGTAGTGAAGGAGATTTCAAGGCTCTTGGAAGGTATAATGCTTATGTTTTAGTTTCATTTCATGTTTTTGTGTCCTTTGCAATCTATTTCATCTTCATTTGGCATGCCCGGTGGGACCCCTAGTCCTAAGCTAATCTTTTTTGTGAGTTTTTTTGTAGGATTTTATCGTGTAGGTCACTTTAGTATAGTTAGTCTCTATAGTTTTGCATTCTGATATGGGTTTAGCACCTTTCGCATATGTTTCAATGCCATTAGTATCTATCTCAATGCCATCAATCCTTGTGTTAGCACCATCAGTCCTTGCTTTAGCACCTTCAGCATCTGGTTCAACACCTTCGGGCATGGCAGTAGAAAAACTTCTTGTCCCCAAAATCATTTCTAACCTCTAATTTTTCACTTACTGGTTACTTGCAGGGTTTAGTAACTAGTTTTTATAGAGTCCATAGGCCTTAAAGTTTTGAGATATCACCTAATATATTTCATCTTGGAAAGAACACTTAGATCTAACCTAATCTTGTGTATCTTTCATCATTTGCTCTATTTTTGGGTTGAAAACTATTGCCTAACCCTCTTGAACTGACCTTGCATCCTATTTAACATTTTTGTGATCAATTGATGGAGGAACAAAACTATTTTATGCAAGTTCTTCACTTTTTGTCTGTTCAACACCTTCAGCACCCAGAACAGTGCCATCAACCTCTATGATAGAGAGCTCACAAATTTAATACATCTTTGTTCACTATTTTAGTGCCTTAGGCTTCAGGTTTTGCACCTTAGGGATATGTTTTAGCACAAAACATCTTTTTTTTAGTGTCTTAGGTTTCTTCTTTAGCACCTTATGTTTTTGTTTTAACACATCTGGTATCTATTTTAGCACTTTCTTTCTATCTATTAGCACATTTATTCTTTGTTTTAACACCTTCTATCTAACACATTTTGGAGGGTTTTGCAGGGGTCTAACTCATTCTTTTAGGTATCAGAAATGTTTATCCAAGTATCATTATCAAAACTACTAACATTTTTTGTGTAGATTCATAGCCAAAGCATAATTTTTATCACTATTTTTAGTTGCACTAAGGTTAAAGTAGGGGTGAATTTATCTTGCTTGTCATGCTTGTGTTTTCTTGTGGACATATGCAGTGCCCTCACACCTTAGGGTGATCTTGGGGATCAAAATTCTACTTGCAAGCTTCTTTATCTATTTGTATCCTAAAAGGGTTACTTTTCCATGTATGCTCTCCCATTGTGCTTTGTGTGATCTTGGGTGATCAAATATTGGAATTAATTTCTTCTTAGGATGCCTACTTGGGGATTTCATCACCCCAACAGATAACCTCAACCATGTGTACCAGTGGGGTATATCAAAGGGGGGAAAAGGAAAATTGTACCCTAATCTAGTCACGTTGTCATTGGGACAACCTTGGGGCCCTAGGTGATTCCAGACACAAGGTGAAGTAGTGCTTGCTTAATTGCTTGTACCACATCCCTTTGACAAGCTAGTGTTCACAGTTTGTGCCTCACATACCTTGCGTATATCAAGGACTCCCTAGAAGCTTGTTTTGGCCTAGCTTAAGACTATTGGTTGTTTTATAGTGTGGTTTAAGGGACATGGACCACCCCCTAAAGTTACTCACCATCATACCTCCTTGAAGGAGAGATAGAATTTCTTTGGGTAAGGCATAAAAGCCTCTAAGGAAAGGGGTTTTGGGTGCAACGCCATTATCCCTAGCTATCTACTTAGGGTGAAGTGTTCTAAGTTAGGTAAGAACATGGATATGTATTCTATCATGTGGGCCCACATTATGAAAAACACTCCTACTTGAATAATTCTAGGATGTTCATGTGAATGGTGTGTCTTCTTGTCAAAACTTGTGAAATCCAAAAGCCAATTTTATCCTTTTGAAGTCAAGCCATTGTTTTCTTGCTTGTTTAATCTCTTGTCAAAGAGTTTTTGGAGCCTAAAAGATCAAATTTCTACTCAAAATCAAACAACCTTGGCCCTTTGAATAGACAAGTAGCACCTTGGATTCTCTGTTTGGCACTATAAGATTCTCTGCTAGCACCTTTTGCTTTTCTATCAGTGCCAAAGTATCTTCTATCAGTGCCTTTAGCTTATCCTTTAGCACATATTGTTCCTCTATTAGCACCTTTGGCTCACCTTTTAGTGCCTTTGGTTCCCATTTTCAACAATCATCCACTTCATCCAAAGTAATCCATCTTCATCATCCAATCCTAATCCACTTCATCCCTAACCTTAATCCAACTCATCTCTCTAATCATCTTTGATCATCCCAATCCATCCTAATCTAAATTCATATCAATCTTAGATCATACCTTCTATGCACTTCATCATCCGAATCATCTATCTTATCTATCTTATCTCCTAATTCTCTTACACATCATCCATAGTCATCCTAATCATCCATCCTTATCCATATCATCAAACAATCATCTTATCACTTTCATCCATATCATCCAACCCAATTCTAATCATATCCACATTATCCTTAATCAACCACATCATCATTCTAACCATTTATCCATATCATCATCCAATCATCTTATCACTTTCATCCTTATCTCACCCATCATATCCTATTCATCCCAATCATCTTAGTCATCCATTCTGTCTATTTATCATCCTTAATCCAATTCATCATTATCATATTGATCCAATTTCCTTATCCACTTGGTCCCAAATCATCCAATCCTAATCTAATACATTTATCCCTCATCCAACATCAATCACCTACCATCCATTATCCATTCCAATAAAAAATTCCATCCCCTAATCCTTAATCAACAAATTATCATTTGAAAATTAAAAATTGGTTAAGTACTTAGTCTCCTTCATACCCCATCAATCTTTCATCCAAAACCCCAATCAAAATCCCTTATCTTTAAAGGATCCTTGCCTTAATCCAAAATCATCCATTTCCAACCCATCCAATCAAAAATCAAGACCCTAGTTGATCATTATCAACCTTTATCCAAACTTGGTTAAGAATGTTAGTCTCTCTTAAGTAAGTCATCCAATCAAATCTCATCAATTCCTACTTAAGAACATAAGGCTATCTTAAGCAGAAATCAAGTCAATCCAATCAACTCTCTTGCTTAAGCTCGTTAGTCTACCTTAAGTATAGAGAATCATCCATCCTTCAAAGTAAATCAAATCATTCTAGGGTCTTGAAATTTGATTCCCAACCTACATCACAATCATCCATTATCCTACATCATCACTTATCTGTCCAAGACCATGCATCCTTATGAAGCAATGTTGTTGCAAAGATTGTTGTAAGTATGGGCCTAACCGATGTTGTCATTGATGTCAACATACTCCTACTACATTAATGATAAGGATTGGATGAGCTGTGTGCTGAGGATATTGAGAAAATTAATCCTAATTAGGAACAGAGAAGAATAGTGAAGACATTGAGGTAAAGATCCCAGCTAAGATGAAGATCAAAGGATGCACTTATAAGGGTTTGTAGATATCTGTCTTAAGATGATCTAGTAAAGATTTTAGAGGTCCGCATGAAGATCTGATGAAGTTATGGCCACTTAAGTAAAACCAGTTTTGGAAGATGTTCAGAGGTGATAGAGTGATACAGATAGGTTCGGTGAGATCCAAAAATGCAATATCATGTTCTAAAGATTTGATGTAATGTTTAGGAAGTAAATGTGAAGTGTCAACTTAATTGGTTCGTGGTCTGGAGGTCTACAAGCATCTATTCCAATATGACAGTGATGATAGACTATGTTCTTGAGGTTCCGGATGGAGATAATGATTTCAGTAAGCAGAAGTAGTGTGGATGTTCTTAGTGATTCAGGCAAGCTTGTGGAGGTCTTTGGATTGTGTCTAGTTTGTGTTGGTGGTCTGCATTGAAGATTGAGGTCATAATTAAAGAATTACTTCTGGATGATGATGTTCTTCCTAAGTCTGGCTGACCAGATGAGTTACACATCTTGCGGATGATCTTGGAGATGTTTTGTGAAGAGTGACGTGTTCCTAAAGGAATATTGGAGTCTTAGATCTATGTGGCCGATAGTGTATTGATCTGCATGAAGTCTTTTTGTAATTAGTCATGTTGTATTTATATATTTGCGCTGTAATGTATGCTGACTTGGATGATAATTCCTAAGTCAATGTCTTGTATAAATAAAGAGTTGTAAAGTCATTTCATATGTGTCTTGTGGAGATGCGAGTGTGGTAGAGAGGAGCAAAGTGAAAAATAGAGTAGAAGTATTGAGCTTAAATGGAAATGACTCAAGCATGGTGAAGATGCTATTCTTCAGTTCAAGTATGTGATACTTATTATTCTGTAGACAATGTGTCTCTTGTAGGCAGTGGGCCTCTTGTGAGTAGTGTGCTTAGGTAGTGAGCCCTAATTGGCATGTGCTATTTTGTTCTTTCTATTCTTCTAACAGAGAATACAATCTTGGGTTAGTCACCTCATGGTTTTTCCCTTAACTGAGTTTTTCACATCAAAATCCTGGTGTCATATGTGTTAATATGTTTATGTCCTTGAATTGTTACTTTATGTTTCTATGTTTGATTTATTATTATGCTGTTGAATTAAAAAAATGATTTAAGTGATTAAATTGCAAGAAAGTTTTTTACAACTGATTCACCCCCCTCTCAGTTGTCTTCCCTAAATCTAACAATTGGTATTAGAGCTAAGTTCCTCTAAAAGAGCTTAACCGCTTGAGGAGATCCAGGATGTCGTCCTACAAGAAGGATAGTCTGAGGTTTGATGGAACCAATTTTACTCTTTGGAAAAGTCGCATGCAATGTCACTTGCAATGTATGGGAATGCAGTATTGGAACATGGCTTCAAAGAAGTATACTCCTCCACAGAATAGTCTGAGAACCGTAGACAAAATCACAGATGCTGAAAACAATCTGAGGACTAAAGAAGCTCTTATAAGTGCCTTGTCTGATTCAGAACTGACAAATGTTGTTGACCTACAAACTGCTTTTGAGATTTGGGAAAAACTAGAACTTCTGCATGAAGGAGACAAGTATGTTAAATGTGCCAAGCTATAGAGTCTAAAAGGAAAATTTGAAAATCTGAAGATGAGAGAAGATGAAAATATCACTACTTTTATGCCAAGAGTAAATGAGCTTGTTTTTGGTATTAGATGTGTTGGTGGAGTTTTGGATGAAGATGAGATCATTGGCAAAGTTCTCAGATCCCTTCCTAATTCTTACAAGTACAAGGTTGCTACCATTGAAGAATTTAGATCCTATTCAAGTATCACAAGAGATTAATTAGTTGGCAAATTGGCTGCATTTGAATTGACCAAGTTTGGAGATACCCCCCCCCCCCAAGACTAAATCTGCATTCAAAGCTAGTGCCTCTATAAAAGGAAAATAAAGGTTTGATCTGGGAGAGAACTCTTCAAGGAAACTATCATGGTATGAAAAATAAAGAAAAGACCTGGAAGAAGATGAAGCAGAAGCTACTCAACTTGAAGCCCTTATTGCAAAAAGACTACCAAGAGGATGCGGTAAGTATGAAGGGAAATTGCTTTTTAAATGTTTTAACTACAATAAGATTGGTCATTTTGCCTCAAGGTGTCCGAAAAGATTTTCAAGGACAGATCCTAACTGATCAAGGTTCCAGAAGAAGTGTTACTATGTGCATGAAGATGATGATGAAGGAGTAACAAATGATGAATCAGAAACATGAAACAAATCTAGAAGTGACTGGGTGTTTATTGCCATCAAAGAAGAAGATCCAATGCCCTCTGAATCTGTCAATCATAAAATTGTAGAAAGAGCTCTGGCTGCCCAAGTTCAATAAAAGGATGATTGGGTCATTCATAGTGGATGCTCCCACCATATGATAGGCGACAAAAATAAGTTCATAGATTTCGAGAGGTATGAAGGAGGTGTGGTAAAATTTGGTGATAATTCTATTGGTAGAATCAGAGGTAGAGGAACTATTGCTTTTGATGGAAAGAAAAAAACTAGTAATGTAATGTATGTTGAAGGCCTAAAGCACAATCTTCTCAGTGTTGGATAGTTGGTGGACAAAGGCTATGATCTGCGATTAAAAAATGGAAAATGCAAGATCTTTGAAAGTCTGGAACAAAGATTGCATCCGATACTCAAATGAAAGGTAATATCTTCCACTTGGTTGGTACTGGTAAAAGTTGTTTATTTGTTCAAATTGATCAGAGTTGGTTGTAGCATAGGAGAATGTGTCATGTGAATTTTGATATTATCATCAAGATAAGCAACACTCAGGCTGTAAGAGATCTTCCAAGACTTGTGAAACCTACTAATAGCTTGTACGAAAAATGTCAATTGGGTAAACAGAGCAGAGTCACATTCAAAAGTAAGGAACAGTCTTCTACCAGATTGTTGGACTCAGTTCATACTAATTTATGTGGTCCGGTAAGAATTAGAAGTGTGCAAGGTGATAGATACTTCATGCTATTAATTGATGACTACTCTTGAATGATGTGGGTAACGTTTCTGAAAGAGAAATCAGAAGCTCTTGGTAAATTCAAAATATTCAAGGCTATGGTAGAGAATGAAACTAGATTGAAATTAAAATGTCTTAGGTCTAATAGAGGTGGAGAATTCACATCCGGTGAATTCATAGAATTCTGTGAGAAACATGGAATAAAAAGATAGTTGTCTGCTCCTAGGACTCCACAGCAGAATGGAGTAGTGGAGAGAAAGAACAGGACCATCCAGGAAGCATCTAGAACCATGATGATGGAAGCAAATGTTCCTCAGATCTATTGAAGAGAAGCTATAAGCAATACAATCTATACTCTCAATCAAGTACAAATCAGAAGCAATACTAGTAAGACTCCCTATGAACTTTGGTTTGGCATCACTCCCACTGTGAGGTATTTTAGAGTCTTTGGTAGAAAATGTTAGATTAAAAGAGATGAAGATCTAGAAAAGTTTGATGCTAGAAGTGATGAAGGAATATTCTTGGGTTATTCTACTCGAAGCAAAGCATACTAGTGTTATAACAAGAGACTAAGGAAGATTGTGGAAAGTACAAATGTGAAGGTTGATGAAGGTATTGAAAAACCCTCAATGTTTTATGAATATGATGAAGATGATCAAAATGTTGTTTTTTTTCAAGAAGTCCAAGCTCCCTCTGAAATTTAGATTCAAACTGATCTGGTAAATTAGGAAGAAGAGTTAAGTTTGAATGAACCTGTTCAAGAATCAAAAATGCAAGAAACTCCCAAAGTTCCCAGGTATGTAAGACTAAATCACTCTGAAGATCAAATCATGGGTGATAAAAGAAAAGATGTACAAACAAGAAGAAGGATTTCTCAAGATTCAGAAGAGTATTGTCTAATTTCAAAGATTGAACCTAAGACAGTGAACGAAGCTTGCAATGATGAAAATTGGACTAAAGCAATGGAAGAAGAGCTAATGCAAATTGAGAAAAATCACACTTGGGATCTTGTTCCCAGACCTAAAAACAGGAATGTGATTGGAACCAAATGGGTCTTCCTAGATAAACTGAATGAAGATAGTGAAGTAGTCAGAAACAAAGCCAGATTGGTTTGCAAGGGTTACTCCCAAGTAGGAGTTGATTTTGAAGAAACTTTTGCTCCGATGGAAAGAATTGAAGCAGTTAGATTATTTCTTGCTCTTTCTACCTTCAAGGATTTCAAAGTATATCAAATGGATGTCAAATCTACCTTCCTGAATGGTGACTTGGAAGAAGAAGTATACATTGAGCAACTAGATGGATTTCAATGGTCTGAACATGGTGATATGGTCTACAAGTTGAAGAAAGCACTGTATGGATTGAAGCAAGCCCCAAGAGCCTGGTATGAAAGATTAGATAAGCATCTTTTTAAGATTGGTTTCAACAAAGGTACTGCTGACAATAATTTGTATTTCAAAATTGATCATGAAAATATCTTGATAGTTGAAGTGTTTGTTGATGATATCATTTTTGGAGGAAGTGATAATATGTGCAAGACTTTTGCAAATCAAATGAAAAGTGAATTTGAGATGTCGATGTTTGGGGAAATGAATTTCTTCTTGGGTCTGCAAATCACTCAAACAAAGAAAGGAATCTTCATTTCTCAGACCAAATATGTGAAAGAATTGTTGAAGAAATTTGGGATGGAAAACTCAAAACCAATGAGTACTCCCATGGCAACTAGATGTAAATTAAGTAAAGATGATGACTCTCCTAAGGATGATCAGAGAAAGTACAGGTCAATGATTGGAGGACTATTGTATCTCACTCAAACTAGACCTAATATTATGAATGTTGTTGGTCTTGTTGCTAAATTCCAAGCTTATCCTAGAGAATCTCATGTCATGGCAATCAAGAGGATTTTTAGATATCTAAAGGGGACAATTGAGTATGGTTTGTGGTATCCTAAAGATCATAATTTCTCTCTTCATGCATATACAAATGTAGATTAGGCAGGAGATGTGGATGATCGGAAGAGTACCAGTGGTGGATCATTATTTTTAGGGAAGAGATTGGTTTCTTGGCTAAGCAAGAAACAAGAGGCAATATCTTTGTCCATAGCTGAAGTAGAATATATTATAGCAACAGGTAGTTACACTCAAGTTTTGTGGATGAAGTAAATGCTAAGAGACATCAGAGTGGAGTATGAGGAACCTATCACAATCGTCTATGATAATTCAAGTGCAATAAATATATCTAAGAATCTAGTGTTGTACTCAAAGACTAAACATATATCCATCAAGTTTCACTTTTTGAGAGAGCAAGTGAACAAGAATGAAGTCAGATTAGAGTTTGTGCCTTCCAAAGATCAGATTGCAGATATCTTTACTAAACCTCTACCTAAGGACTCTTTTGAGTATCTTAGGGAGAAGTTAGGGGTTATTACCCCTTTGGTTTTGAATTAAGGTGCACTGATGTGCATCAGTCTGGTAGATCTCACAGTCATATCTTGTGATTCAAATTGATGTTTGGGAAGCTACCACTCAGGGGGAGAAGCTGGTATGATTCTAAAGTGATGCAAGTATGTGCCCTTTGACATTGATGTCAAAGGGGGAGAGAAGACATGAAAAACAAGTGATTTCTAATCAAAGGGGGAGTAGGAGAGAAAGAGAAGACATGTGAATGGTTGTTGTTGATAGGGGGAGTTGTGATAGTGAGGATAAGTTCTTGTTTTGATGGTTAAAACAATTTTTCACATCATATATTGCCATCAATGACAAAGGGGGAGATTGTTGCAAAGATTGTTGCAAGTATGGGCCTAACCAGTGTTGTCATTGATGTCAACATACTCCTATTGCATTAATGATAAGGATTGGATGAGCTATGTGCTAAGAATATTGAGAAAATTAGTCCTAATCAGGAACATAGAAGAATAGTGAAGACAACGAGGTAAAGATCCCAGTTAAGATGAAGATCAGAGGATGGGCTTCAAAGGGTTTGTAGATATATGTCTTAAAATGATCCAGTAAAGATTTTAGATCTAAAGAAGTTATGGCCACTTAAGTAAAACTAATTCTAGAAGATGTTCAGAGGTGACAGAGTGATACAGATAGGTCCGGTGAGATCTTGAAATGCAATATCCTATTCAGCAGATTTGGTGTAGTGTTTAGGAAGTAAATGTGAAGTGTCAACTCAATTGGTTCATGGTCTGGAGGTCCGCAAGCATCTATTCCAATATGACAGTGATGACAGACTATGTTCTTAAGGTTCCAAATGAAGGAGAGAATGATTTTAGTAAGCAGAAGTAGTGTGGATGTTCTTGGTGATTCTAGCAAGTTTGTGGAGGTCTTTAGATTGTGTCAATTTTGTGTTAGTGGTCCACATTCAAGATTGAGCTCGTAATTGAAGAATTACTTCTGGATGATGATGTTCTTCCTAAGTCTGGCTGACTGGATGAGTTATACATCCTACAGATGATCTAGGAGATGTTATGTGAAGAACGGTGTTTTCCTAAAGGAATATTGGAGTCTCAGATCTGTGTGGCTGACAGTGTGTTGATCCACGTGAAGTCTTTTTGTAATTAGTCATGTTGCATTTATATATTTACTCTATAATGTATGCTGACTTGGATGATAATTCCTAAGTCAATTTCTTGTATAAATAAAGAGTTCTAAAGTCATTTCATATGTGTCTTGTGGAGATGAGAGTGTGGTAGAGAGGAGTAGACTGAAAAGCAGAGCAAAAGTATTGAGCTTAAATGGAACTGACTCAAGCATGGTGAAGATGCTAGTCTTCAGTTCAAGTATGTGATACTTATTATTCTGTAGATAGTGTGTCTCTTGCAGGCAGTGGGCCTCTTGTGAGCAATGTGCTTGGGCAGTGAGCCCTAATTGGTATGTGCCATTTTGTTCTTTCTATTCTTCTAACAGAGAATACAATCTTGGGTTAGTCACCCAATGGTTTTTCCCTTGACCGGGTTTTTCACATCAAAATCTTGGTGTCATATGTGTTAATATGTTTCTTCCCTTGAATTGTTACTTTATGTTTCTATGATTGATTTATTATTATACTGTTGAATTAAGAAAAGGATTTAAGTGATTAAATTGCAAGAAATTTTTTGACAACTGATTCACCACCCCCACCTCTCAGCTGTCTACCCTAAATCTAACAAATGCAACAATTACAAAGACTCAAACATACCTATCAGGGTTTTTATCACTAACGAAAAATGTAGAATTGTCATTTAAGTAGAAATAAGGTCAATCCAATCAACTCTCTTGCTTATTCTTGTTAGTCTACCTTAAGTATAGAGAATCATCCATCCTTCAAAGAAAATAAAATCATTCTAAGGTCTTGAAAGTTGATTCCTAGCCTACATCACAATCATCCATTATCTGACATCATCACTTATCCATCCAACACCATGAATCCTTATGAAGAAATGCAACAATTACAAAGACTCAAACATACCTATGAGGGTTTTGATCCTATCACTAAGGAAAAAAGCAAAAACATTATTAGTGATATCCCCTTAGCACATTTCATCATTGGAGATTCCCAAGATCCTATCACATACTCATCACCATCCTATATGTCATCCCCATCAACTTCATATCAAACTTCATCCCCTTATGTGACCCCATTAACTTCATATCAACCTTCATCTCCTTATATGACAATGCATTCATACCCATCCAACCTATCAATACCTCCAAGCTACCCATCCCCCAATCATTGCTATGATACCTTTGATCAAGGGAACACCAACCTAGCACATGATCATACCAAACAACGTAGGGCCAAAATTGAATTCTTACATGGACAACCATTTTCCTAAGTGAATCTTGCACCTTCTATTCTCAATCCTCCATTCTCTCCATCACAATGCTCCTCCAATCCTATTAACCTTAATCCCTCACCCTATGTATCTGACAATCCATGAATCCCTATATTTCCATCACAATATCCCTCCAATCCTATTAACCTTAATCAATTAGCCCATATATCTCCCAATCCATCAATCCCTATCATCCATCTACCATCTAATCCACTATCTTATCCACCATCAAACCTTCCAAATCCTAATCCATCAACCAAAGACTCCTTGAAGAATCTTCTCCAAAGAATATTAATGAAAAAAAAAGCAAAATCAAAGATATGGAATCCTCCAAATCCCCTACTTCTCCAACACCACCATGTAATCCAATGCCTATACTTGAGCCTACCCAAGAACCATCACTATGCAACCTCATCACCCACCTACCCAACCCCAATTCTAATCCTACAACATCTTCCATCATTATCCATCCATTATATTATCTACCTCATGCCTCACCTAATCCATCAACCCCTAAACTCATGAAAAATATGATCCAATGGCTATTGGAAAGGAATCAAACACCGTCATGCATTGAAAAGGCTCCTACCATAAGTGCAAGTCAAGAACCATCATTTAGCTTTGTTGAAGAGCCCATCCAAGTCACTTCCACTTCCATGCAAATACACAAGCTATGTCAAGAGTCAAATCCAAAGCATGTGGAAACATCAACCTCCTATCCTAATGAAGATCTAAGCATTTCATCTAATCCCATCCCTAATCTATTCTCATCTACTAATCAACTTATCTGCACCAACCCTATTACATCTACTACAACACCCCTCATTGATCCCACACCATCTTCTATCACCTCTTTATTATTCCTAGTTGATCCTCTACCGCCACCTACCAAGCCCATTCCAAATCTGTCCTCTAATCCACTTGCACAAAGCACCTTGATCTATGGTAGCTCTCTGGTAGGAGGTGAACGACTTTCATCTACCGCCTATCTTTCCCCAAAAAATAATGGACTCATTTCTTGTTTCCAAAGCACCAAACATCCCATTGTATGTCGCATACTTCAAAACATGAACTATCAATGTATCTTAGAGCCCATCCACACCAAATTCCATAAAGGATTGCATGGCCTTTGCTATACATCCCAAAGAAGATAATCCACCCACACACCTCATAAAGTCAATCTTTATAATCTCAAACCCAGTGCACCTCATCACACCTCCAAATCATATGTCACCATCTATCCTTCATCATCCTATCATTCGTAAAAGCATGTGACCATATTTCTCCCTCCATCAACTTTACCTTCACTCCTTCCAACTCCTCATATTCCTATCTTCAAATCCACTTTACCTCCACTACTCCCAACCCCTAATATCCCCATCCTCTAATCCCCTCATCCCTTCATCCACAAGTTCACTAATCCCCCTATCCACACATCTTGCTCCCTTAAACTGTTGAAAAATGCAATACAACTGAGATGGGGGGTGAATTAGTTGTAACCAATTAACAATGAATTTGTATCTTAACCATAAAAGCATGAAAATAGGAACTTCAACACTTTCAGACATTCAACATAGGAGACACCAATTTTTATGTGGAAAACCCCATAGGGGAAAAACCATGGGCTCACAATATAATATGTTATAACAATACCAAAAATTAGAGGCTGACTGCCCAAAATGCTCACTGCAAGAATAGGCTCACTACCAATGGGGTGGCTCACAGCCAAAATTGGTCAACTAAGATAGTAGCATCTACATTATGCCAAGGTTCAGTTCCATTGAAGTACAATAAGTATCCTCTTCTCTGCTCTTCTTTTATAATTCACAAATATCTTTTCATTTTTGCATCCATACATCAATTCATGACTTCATTTCATGTTATTATACAATTCACCAACCTTGGAATTTACATCAAGGTCGGCATTACAATCATCAACCATTGGAACAATCTCCAAGGTCGAAAAACATACATACATACATTAAGATAGGTCTAGACCTAAATCAATTAGGGGAGAAGAGAAATGAATGCAAATCACACCAAGCCTTAGCTGGGACTCAAATGCAATCTTCCACGTAACAACATGCTTCCACAATCTTCAAATCATAACTGCAAGTAGTGAGAACACCCAAGTGAGCCAAGACTAGAGTTAACACTAAAACTTTTAGGAACACACTTCATGCATGATCTAGATTATACTTTACAGATCAATCAAAAGGTAGGAACATGATCTAGAGACTCTCACAAGCATGTTACAATCACCAATAATATCTGCACAACCTCTACACACTTTATCCATAAGATTCTTCAAACCGAAGCACTTGAACATTACTGTCGGCCACTGTCATAAAGGAAAGATCACTTGTGGAGAACCAAATCATGAATCATTTGAACTAAAGGCATATAACATCATCAAAAACTTAATTCTAGGAACACATACTATGAAACTTAAATGCAGAGCAATGCAGAGAAGAATATATTCTCCTTGTCACCATTAAATACACAAAAAAATAGTTTTTACTCTAGTGAACAGAATTAACTGAAATCTTAACACCGGAGGCTCAAACTTAAAACATAGCATCTACAGGCATCCCTTAACATTAGTTACAATACATAGGAAAATATATTCAATCTACTGGATAGGCGGAGCAAAATACTACACTGCTCTAGTGGATAAAGTAATTTTGCATTTTGTACTACTTCCTCAAATACTTGTTTAGACTTATTCAAATGACATTCTTAGGTGTTGACATCAATGACAACCCTTACCGCTCATACTTCTAACAATCTTCCCCTTCATCATTGATGGAAACACATGATGTGAAAAATCATTAAGACATATAATCTTGCTTTGCTTCTTTGTTCCTCCTTGCTTGATGGTTTCTCTGTCTACAACTTTCTTCCTTAGGTTTTCACATGAAATTCTATCCTGCTTTGACATCAATGGCAAAGGGTGTCAGACCTTTTCTTTCTCTTTACTGCACAACTCCCCCTTTCATAAACACTGCAACACTTACTGCTCTTTATCAGGAACTCATATCAGCAACTTCTACCTACCCCCCTTGAGAGGTATCCTTCAAAACATCAATCCAGATCAAAAGATGAAACTTTAGTCACCACTAGACTAATGCATTCCTTATGCATCTTAGCTTAGAGTAGGAGGGGTAATAACCCCTAACTTCTCCCTGATATACTCAAAAGTATCCTTAGGCAGAGGTTTAGTAAAAATATCTACAATATGATCCTTTATAGACACATATTCCATATTTACTTTATTTTATGTTACCTATTCTCTTATAAAATGATACCTTATTGGTATATGGTTTGTTCTTGAGTGCATCACTGGATTCTTTGAAATGTTTATGGCACTTGTATTGTCACAAAAGATTGAAATTGGTTCTTCATAAAAACTCTTATGTCCTTCAATGTTTGCTTCATCTAGAGCACTTGAGTGCAATAACATGCTGTAGCAATATATTCTTCTTCTATAGTAGAAAAATAAATTGATTCTTGCTTCTTGATCAGCCATGAAACTAATATGTTACACAAAAGGAAAGCACCTCCACTTGTACTTTTTCTGTCATCAGCATCTCTAACCCAATTTGCATCTATATAAACACTTAGAGTGAAATCAGTATCTTTGGGATACCACAATGCTTAGTTTGAAGTCCCTTTTAAATATCTCATGATCCTCTTGACTACCATCACATGTTTGGGATCTTCTTGAAATCTTGCATTGCATTCAGTATATCTAGTCCAGTATGGGTTAGATAGAACAGTCCTTCAATCATAGACTTATATTTTTTCTGATTAGTCTTAGATGATTCATCATCCTTGCTCAACTTGCAACTAGTTACCATAGGAGTACATACTGCTTTAGAATCCTCCATTCCAAACTTCTTCAACAATTCTTTCACATACTTGGACTGAGAAATGAAAATTCCTTTTTCTGATTGAGTAATTTGTAGTCCTTAGAAGAAATTCATTTCACCAAGCATAGACATCTCAAATTCCTTTTGCATTTCCTCTTTAAATTTCTTACACATACCTTCATTGCTTCCAAAGATAGTATTATCAACAAAGACTACAACAATCAGAATTTGATTATTATTGATTTTGAAATAGAGATTACTATCTACATTACCTTTGTTGAACCCTAATTGCATCAAATACTTTTCCAACCTTGTATACCAGGCTCTAGGAGATTGCTTAAATCCTTATAGGGATTTCTTCAATCTTCACACCATGTCACGTTTGTCTAATAACTAGAATCCTTTCAATTGTTTAATGTAAACTTCTTCTTCTAGTTCTCCATTCAAGAAGGCAGACTTCACATCCATCTGGTACACCTTGAAATCTTTGTGAGTAGAAAAAGCCAAAAACATTCTTATGGCTTCAATTCTTGCCATAGGAGAAAAAGTTTCTTCGAAATCTATGCCTTCAACCTGAGAATATCCTTTGCATACCAGTCTTGCTTTGTTTCTTACCACTTCACCACTTTCATTCATCTTGTTTCTGAAAACCCATGTTGTTCCAATCACATTTTTATTAGGAAGTCCAGGAACTATTTCCCAAGTTTGATTTTTCTCTATCTACATCAGTTCTTCTTCCATGGCTTTTACCCAAATTTCATCTTTACAGGCTTCACTTACAGTTTTAGGTTCAATTTGTGAAAGCAAATAGTAGTTCACTTGTGCCTCTATAGCTCTTTTCCTTGTCAATACCCCTTTGCTTTTGTCACCAATGATTTGATCTTCAGAATGATTAATCCTTACATACCTAGGAGTCTTAGCAGCACTTTCCTGAACCTTTTCTTCTTCATCATTTTCTTCTTCATCTTGACTATCCTTTTGTTCATATTCCACCTTTTCTTTAATAATTGTGACAATAGGTTCATCTGATTCATAAACTCTCAGATATGACGTTATTTCTTTGTCTTCATCAACCTTCACATTAGCACTTTCAATGACCTTCTTCAATCTCTTATTTTAGTACTAGTAGGCCTTAATCTTAGTAGAGTATTCAAGAAAAATGCCTTCATCACATATAGCATCAAACTTGTCTAATTCTTCATCTCTTCTAATATAACATTTGCTTCCAAAAACTTAGAAATATTTCATTATGGGAACTCTTCCATACCATAATTCATAAGGATTTTTAGTGCCATTACCTTTGACGTGGACTCTATTTTGAATGTAGACAAAAATGTGTATAGCTTCTCTCCAATACACTTCTAGTAGGTTAGCCTCCATCATCATTGACATAACAACCTATTGAACTGTCTTATTCTTTCTTTCAACAACTCCATTTTTCTCAGGAGTCCTAGGAGTAGACAACTATCTCTTTTTCCCATGCTCTTCATAGAAATGTTAAATTCATTTGATGTAAACTCACCTCCTCTATTAGACCTTAAGCATTTGATCCTTAGTTCTAACTCATTCTTAAGCATTTCCTTAAAAGCTTTGAACTTGTCTAGTGCTTCTAATTTCTCTTTTAGAAAAGTGACCCAAGTCATTTTGGAATAATCATCAATAAGCAACATAAAGTACTTGGCTTCTTGCAAACTCCTTGTTCTTGTAAGACCACATAGATCTGCATGCACCAACTCAAGCAATCTAGCAGAAAATTGATCTTTACTCTTGAAACTTGTCTTTGTCTATTTTCCCAATTGACATTCCTTGTAAATAGTATTGGCAGGCTTCACCAATTTAGGCAAATCTCTTGCAGTTTGTGTAGTGTATAAGACTCTACATTTTGTATCAGTCTCAGTGTATCGATGGTTTTCATCAGGTTATAGTTCATGTCTGAGAATGGCCGCGAGGGTTTCTACAAGGTTTTCTATGAGGGTTTCTGTGAGGGTTTCCATGAGGGTTTCATTTTGCCAGAGCCGCGAGAGTCACCAAGTGTCAAGCCCTAGTTTGTGCTGCTTTTTGTTTCTAAGTTATAACTTTAACTTGGAGCATGCCACGTAGCAGAAGATGTTTCTATTTTGTTTTAAGTTACGAGTAGTAGAAGGTGCCATGTGTCATTAGCGGAGTGACTCCCTTGAAGTTTCAGTATGAGCGTGGATGGCACCATGTATCTTTTGTAGTAGCAGTAGAACTTGCCAAGTGTCAGCTCCTGCATTATAGTTCCTATTTGTTTTGATGCTAGGTAAAGATGGAGGTGGGTCCCAGTGTAGAGTCTTAAGAGCAGTGGAATGTGCCATGTGGTGGATATGACACCTAAGTAAGAGCTTCCTAACTTTCCCTCTAATAATAATAAATGTTTCTCAAATGATGTAGAGCTTGACATGTGGCAGTCTCCGCTTGAGTTTCAAGGAGTATCTTATATGTTTCAAGTGTAGCGGAAGGCGCCATGTATCAGTTAGTTATCCCTGCGGAAGCTACCACCTATCCCTTTTGAAAGCTACTAAGTAGGAAGTTGTGGGTCCCATTTCTTAATAGTGTTTTAAATTACAAGCTGCAGATTGCAACAGATGTCACAGGCAGAGTCCTCCCAAATACAAAGACACAGATAGGTAAAGTTGCACAGATATAGACACGTATTGTTTCTAGTTGTTGCGGAAGCTGCCAAGTGTCAGTTTCCTATTTATTTCTAAGGAATGAAGGAGTTTCAAACTTTGACACAGATGCTACCATCTATCACGAAGTCTTTGTTTCTAAAAGAACGCGGAGGCTGCCAAGTGTCTGTTTCGTATAAAAGGATGTATGCCACATTTGTTTTGTAACAACCAATGGGCTTGCAGAAGGAATAACTATTGCAGATTTGAAGATCCTTAACTATCAGAAGACTTGCAGTTACCTTCAGTTTAGTTGGGCCATTGGGATTTGACTGTTGTAGAAAATCTAAGAGTTGATCTCATGCTATAAATATGTAACATTTGTAATAAGAATGGAGTTTGGTTTAGAGTTAAAATTCTAGATTCATTCAAGAGATAGTTTTACTACTAATATTTTTTGTCAGAGATTTAAGAAGAGAAGTTTGAGACTTTTGCTATGACCAGTGAATATCATTTGCCTTTATTTTGTTGCTTTTGATTCATAAGGTTAATGTAACTGTGCATGTATCTTTGCCTCTTATGTTGCTCGAAAAATTAATGAGAAAGAAAAAGTTTTGTGCCTTGGTTGATATTTTCTATGTCATTGCAAATTGTCTCATTGTGAGCCTTTGATTCTATTCAATTTATCTATTTATGTTAATCATGCAGCATCTGCTCTTTAATATGATTGAATCTTGAGGGCAGCTTCACTGTGCTTAGCTGAGAGAAACATTTTATTTCAGGCACATCGCCATAGATAGATTTACTTTTCATTGTATCTGTAATTCTATTAATTTCTCCCCTTTTCGTCAAAACCCATTTAAGATAGAGAAGAGGCAACTTCTTTAAAATCTGGAGGTTGTTTTAAGTCGCAAGTCCCTCATACCTGAAACTTCCCATGTTGGTTTTGGAACCTATGTAATTTTACACATCAACAATTTTTGGCACACTCAGTGGGACCATTCTTGAAGTTCCTGCCAAGATTGTATGAGTTACAGAGCCATAGGAAGTCAAAGCTATGGACCTATAACAAGAGCTCAATCTACTAGTAATCTAGGCATTCTTTTGCCACCACTGGTAGCTAATCCAAGGAGAAGAGTGAATCAATTTGCAGCAGCACCAAGAGAAAATATGGGAGCACCTATAGCCCCAAGGAATTATGCAAATTGGAACACTGGAAGTCCTCTGATTCTCTGAATACCACCAGCCACTTGGGATGCTATTCCGGCCAATGCTCTAAAGGCTCTGCCTAATTTTAGTGGGGAAGATTTTAAGACACCTAAGGAACACTTACAAGATGTATCTGATGTTTGTGCAGTGCATGTGATCACTCAACAGAATGTGGCTATAAGACTGTTGGTAGCTTCTTTCAAAGGGAAGGCTCTTGACTGGTATAGATCTTTAACCCGAAACACTATATCTACATGGGATCAACTTGGTGATGCTTTCTTTGAAATATTTAAAGAAAAGGGTGATTAATCTTCTTTGCTGCAACAATTGATCACTATCAAAAGGGCACCACAAGAAGCTATGACCGATTTTAATTCAAGATTTCAAAAGACTTGGGAGAGGATTCTTGCTATAGCAAGACCATTACCAGGTATGGCTATTGTGTTTTATCTTAAGGCTCTAAACTCAGATATATCAGTGATGATTCAGTCTCTTGGATGTCAGACACTACCAAAAGCTTATGAGTTGGTAGTCAAAGCTAAAAACAACTTAATAGATGCTGCATAGTTGCCCCCAAGGCCTCCTATGCCCATGTTCCTAGAAATTACCTTTCCATTGCCTCAAGAAGCTCCTAATCCTACAACCCCACCTGTGTCTATATATTCTTTTCCTCAGCAACTCGCTAAAGTAACTGCCCTTGTTCAATCATCTGAAATGGATGATGTCAAGAACATCTTAAGAACCTTCTCAAATGAGATAATTAACCTAAAGAGGCAACATAATCCTTATGCAAAACCCCCTTATCAAGGTTACCAAGGAAATAGGCCTCCCTTTCAGCCAAATCAATATCAAGGCCCTTAGAGGCAGGCTAATCCTCAACCATCTAACCAATTAGTCACAGTCCCTACACCTTTACATACTGTTTCCCCTAACCCCAATAGGGAAATTGTTCCAGGGCAAAATAATTTTGCAGATGGTACAAATGCTTGGTGGTTTCCTTGCAACAATGCCCATATGCCCAAAGACTACACCAGGGTAAATTTACCAGTGTCTTCTTGACTCTCATTGGTTTGCCTTGTTCTATGGGCTGATCCTTTTCCTCTATTGTTTTGTTCTTGTTTTCTCTTTAACTTCTCTTCCACTTTCAATGCCAACTGGAAACATTTCTGAACTGTATCTGGGTTATGCAGACTTAGATCATCCTGAATATTAAACCTCAATCCATTAAGGTATCTGGCTACCTTCTCTTCTTCACTTTCTTTCACCTTTGTCTTCATACAGAGTTTCATGAATTCTTCTGTATATGAGCTGACATCTAGCTCCTTCTGCTTCAGGTTTTGCTTCCTCTTGTGTAATTGGATACTGTAATCCAATGGAATATAAGCTTCCTTTACCAATGCCATCATCTTCTTCCATGTGGCAACTCTACGTTTTCCTTCCTGTACTCTATCATCTTGAACAAAATTCCACCATGTCAAGGCAGCTTCTTTCATCTTTGACTGTGCTATCTTCACTCTCTATTGTTCTGGTATCTCCTTTGTTACAAAGAAATTGTTCAAACAGTCTATCCACTCCATCACTGAATCAGGGTCCATCTTACCTGTAAACACTGGCAAATCCAGTTTCACATCCATGGTTCTCCTCTCCATGGCCTTGAGGGCGTTCAACAGTGGTCTCTGGTCTGCAGGAACGACCTCCTCGCTCCAATTAGGGATCTCTTCTTCTTCCCTATCATCTTCTCTACCAGAACCTACTCTGCTCCTCAACTTTGCTAACTCATCTTTCAATTCCTGATTCTGAGCCTTCACGGCCTTGCTTTCTGCAATCTGTTTCTTCACCAGAACTGCCAACTCAGCGTTGGTCATCCTTGCTGGAACCTCTGATGTTCCTTCTTCGTCTGACATCCTGCTTATCTTTTCCAGAAGATCCTAACCTTTGCTCTGATACCACTATGATGCAGAGTGAAACGCAATGGGAGCTAACTAACAGGAAGGAGCTGCCAACAATACAAACATCATGATAAAAATCCCTATCGGCTCAGCATCATCATCATATTTCCTAAAAACAACAACAGCATCATCATATTTCAGACGATCACAATTATCCTCCTGCCGACTACTGTTCACCTCCTCTGCCTGTCGCCTATCATCATCATCATGATACTCAACGGGCGCAAACATCCTCCTTTTGCACTGTTCATCGGGCGCCAAACACTATCGGCATCATCATGATATGCGACACCACCTTCGTCAGCAGGATATCCAAATATCCGGTTGCTCCAAATATCCTGATGATGACAACTTCAGCGCCTTCCCTTCGATGCTCCGCTAGCCGACGACACAAGCAACAACATCATGATATGATTTATCTGGTTCCCTCAAAACCTCCTGATGATGTTAACACAACTTTCTGCCGAGAGCCTACGCCGATACCTAAACCCTTAGCGACAACAGGATAAACTTGCATAGGGGGATATCTCAATATCCTGATGACGATGACATCATATGCGGATGACGATGACGTCACACAATATCCTGATGACCTCTTCAACACTTAGCCAAAAAACCTGAACTTTCACTCCCGCATCTGTTAGCGATATGCAGATGATGGGCACCCCCGAGAGATGATCCTGATAGCGATATATACACTGAGTATATATCTGACTTACAACATCCTGATGCACTTGAAATATGCAAACTCCGTTAGTTTCATAACCTGATCTTCACCTTATGCCGATGCACTCTTCTTCGGAAACTCCTGACGATGATCACCCCGACGAACTCGCACTTCATGCAATCGAAAGCATCATACTCATCTCCGCTTATCCGGATGACGATGTCCAAAGCGACTGCAGGATATTGGCAGAAATATCCTGATGATGCCGTTTTAACGAACTTTCAACCTTAGCGGATTTTCACTGTTCTGATCCGCCGAACCTCCCGGGATGACTCGATCCACTTCCAGGGTGATCTTCCAAACTCTATCAGCTCGACCTAGCACATGAGGATGCTAGGCTTCTCAACACCTCTCGACCGCGATCCTGCACACCTGCATGCGAACAAACAGAAAACACAAACTACCTCCTAACCTACTGTACACAGCCATTCCACCGATTCGACGAATCAACCGGTGGAATGGATCAGCGAATCCATATAACCACCAAAATAGCAAATCGATCACAACGGAGGGCAAACAGAAAATGAACACAAACAGGATCTTTATTGATTTCAAAAGATGCAATTACAATGCTCAATCTCTCTCTGCAATCTGACTTCTCAATGCGATACAATACTATGATCGATGATATCTCTATCTGTATCTAATATCAACCGATCCCCATGCTTAAATAGATTTTCCTACGAGTACTACTGACCCGACTCCAAGCGGCTGGGAACTCTCCAGGCGGCTGGGAGATCCAACCGAACATACATCATGACAGCTGTTCTAACAAACTAACTAAAAACAGTAAAAGCATGGTCAGCATGATCTTATCATGATCAGCATGACCTTATTACATGCATTTGGTCTTATCAGACCTTCTTGGAAACATAAACAAGACCTAAAACTACTAACTGCCTCAAGGAGGCCAGCTGTCAGGTAGGTGCTTCTGCACCAATTTGCAACTTCTAACACTCCACAATATCAGTCTCCTAGTTTACAAAATGTAGTCTTGGTGGCCCAAATGCAAGGAATGTCCTTACAATAGGAAGAGGAAATAGCCCCTGAGCACAATTTATTTTCATGGATTGAAGATGAAGAGTCAGTGTTCTTGAATGAAACATCTATTTCCAAGAAGCCATTGGTACAATTAGATTACTATACCAGAGCAAAGAGGAGAATGATGGAATAGCCTAAAGTCATTAATAAAGAGATCATCGGAGTTCCTCCATTTTAGAGTCATCAAAATATAGTTTCTAGACAAGAAATGCCCCAACCTGTGCAGAATCAAGTAGCCTTAGGACAAGTTCTAGAAAAGTTGAGGTACCCTTATTATCCAAAGACCCAAGCATTAGGACTAGTGAATGCGGTAGATCAGCTAAAAAGGACTCCAACGCATGTGTCTATCTGGGACATGCTAGCTATTACTGAGTAGAAGACACTATTCCAAGAGGCTCTGCAAGGCCAAGAAGTTCCTAAACACACTAGTGCTAAAGGAGGATCTGCTGATAAAGAAAATCTGCAGCCCAAAGATACTGTACCTTTGTAGACAGCAGCCCTATTGAATAATGCATTTGAGGTAGGTAAATCTAAACCAGATCCCTTTTATGTAACTCTGATAGTTGGGAAGAAACTGTTGCATAATGCAATGATAGACTCTAGGTCTAGTACTACAGTAATGCCAAAGCAAATAGTAGATGCTTTAAAGATAAAATATGAGCCACTTACAAGAGGAGTTATGTAGTTAGATAGGAAATCTATGCAAACAATAGGGAAAATTAAACAACTCCCATTGCAATTATATACTTGCCCCAATATAATTATGAATCAGGATGTGGTAGTCATAGATATTCCCCCTGTGTTTGGTCTATGTTTATCCAGAGATTTTATAGCCAAGATAGGAGGTTATATGTCACTAGATTGGTCACACCTCATTTTGAGAACCAAATATGGGACAAAGATGAAAATACTATCTGAACCATTGTCAAAAGACCATATCATAGATGAACCAACCCCAAAATTAGATGCAGCCCATGCTATGCTAAATAAAGAGGAAAGAAACTTTGTTGAAGAGATAGGTGACTGGACTGAACATGATATTATGGAAGAAGAGAATAATCAGTTGTTGACTATGATGTAAAGTGATCCCTATGGAAATTATGACTCTACTGGTCTGGGCACTTATGTCATATTTGAAGAAGACCAAGAAATTCCTAATGTCTTAAGGGAAGAGCCTAAAAAGAATAAAGAATTTGAAAAAGACTCAGAAATCTAGACTCTAAATTTTGATGGGGCTAGAAGTAAGAATGGAGATGGAGCAAGAGTTTGTCTTACTGTCCCAAATGGTGAGAAAATCTTAAGAGCCATTCACTTTTAGTTTTCCTGTACCAATAATGATGCTGAGTATGAATCCTTGGTGCATGGACTCATGTTGGCAAAGAAAAAAGGAGTAAAGAATCTAATAGTAAAAGGAGATTCAGAACTAGTGGTGAAACAAATCAAAGAAAGGGCAGTGGCCAAAAATGTAAGAATGTGATCCTATAGGCATAGAATTTGGGACCTAATAGATGATTTTGAAGCTTCCAATATTGAAGTAGTCCCTGGAACCCAAAATTCTGAAGTAGATAGAATGGCACAGATTGGTTCACAATTTGATCCATCAACTAATTTATTAGTCAGTAATGAGTCAGTTAAAGTTATAGTAAGGCCAACTATCCTAGATAATGACCAAAATTGGCAAGTTTTTGAAAATGATTTTTAAGTGCTTTCATTTTTACAACAGTTAGAAGAATTTGCTAATCAGTTGCAACCTAAAATTGAAGAAGCATATGGTGACCAAATTATTCAAATGAAGTCAAATAATCTCCCTAAAGGATTGATTACCTTAGAAAATGTATTTGACCCAGAAGATGTAAGCCTGGAAAAGAAGAGGTTTCAAGCAAATAAAGAAGATTATTTTGAAATTCAAGTTAGTGAGGGGAGAAAATTGAAAGTTAGAAATTATGCAACCCAGCAAGAAAAGGAAAGATTGATTGATTTATGTGAGAGGTACGATAGGGTGATTGCCTAGACCTATGAAGACCTCCATGGTTATGATAGAGACATTATCCAGCACACCATAGAGCTGACTGAAGGATCTTAAACCAGTCAGACAGAAGCAAAGGCCAGTAAAGCCCAGAATTGAACCACTAATGGCAGATGAATTACAAAAGCTCTTAGAGTCAAAGATAATTTTTCTAATTAAACATTCAACCTGGGTATCAAACCTAGTGCCAGTAAGAAAAAAGAATGGTGACATAAGACTTTGTGTAGATTTTAGGGATCTGAACAGAGTATCTCTGAAAGATCACTATCCCCTACCCTCTATGGAACAAATTTTACAGACTATGGTTGGATCAGAGAGATTTTCCTTGCTAGATGGTTTCTCTAGATATAATCAGATTTGGTTGGCTGATGAAGACTAGCATAAGACTGCATTTACTACAAAATGGGGAACATTTGCATATGCTAAAATGCCTTTTGGCCTCTCAAATGCTGGAGCTACTTTTCAGAGAGCAATGGATGTAGCATTTGGGGAGCTTATAAACAAAATCATCCTAATTTATTTAGATGACCTTACTATTTTCTCTAAAAATGATGTGGATCATTTTGATGATTTAAAAGCTATTTTAAAGAAATGCCAAGAGTTTGGAATATCCCTAAATCCAAAGAAGTGTATCTTTGCAGTACCCCAGGGTAAATTGTTAGGGCATATAGTGTCAAAAGAAGGGCTCTCTATTGATCCTGAAAGAGTCATTGCCATAATGAATCTATCTTTGCCAGTC
Source organism: Cunninghamia lanceolata (assembly GCA_027924645.1). Classification (NCBI taxonomy): domain Eukaryota; kingdom Viridiplantae; phylum Streptophyta; class Pinopsida; order Cupressales; family Cupressaceae; genus Cunninghamia; species Cunninghamia lanceolata. Next base: position 7,509,384 of record BSBN01001807.1, read on the forward strand.
AATAAGAAAGTAGTTCAGTCTTTCTTGGGGAAGATCAACTTTGTCAGCTAGTTCATATCTAATTTTGTAGGCCTAATTAGTCCTATGACGTTGTTGCTAAAGAAGGACCTTGTTTCCAAATGGACTGCAGAAGGGAGACGGGCTTTTGAAGAGATCAAAAGAGCAATTTCAACAGCCCCAGTACTAACAAACCTAGACTTTTCTAAGTCTTTTATCATGTATGTGTATGGAGGAGAGTTCAATGTTTCTTTTGTCTTAACTCAGAAAGATGAACAACAAGAAGGGGAGCATCTAATAGCCTTTTTCTCTAGGACTCTTAGAGAATATGAGGCCAGATACAATTTTGTGGAGAAACATGCATATGCCATGGTAAAATCCCTTAAGAAATTCAGACATATGGTCACAGGAAATAAGATTCTAATATTAGTGGCTCATCCTAGTGTAAGGGAATATATTATGGAAGGTGAGATCACTAAGAAAAGAGCCAATTGGATAACAAAGATCCTTGAATATGATGTGGAAGTTAAACCCACTAAGTTAGTAAGAGGCAAAGGATTGTGCCAATATATGGCTCAGGATATGGAGAGAATGATGACTGAAGAAACAGAAAAAGAAAGTGTATTGAAGATACTAGAGATCGATCAAGATTCTTGGGTCACAAACATAATACAATTTATGAAACATGGGGTTTTCCCAAATCAGCTCTCCCATGACAAGAGAAGATACTATAGGTAGCAAGGGGCCCATTTTGTATTAATTGAGCAAATTCTTTTTAGAAGAAATGCTGATGGTATACTTTTAAGATGTATAGAGAAAGATGAAGCCAAATGAATATTACATGAGTTGCACCATGGAGCTTCAGGTGGAAACTTTTCAACAAGAACCACTGCAATAAAAATAACTCAAGCAAGATACTTCTAGCCCACTCTATTTATAGACTGTTATCAGCTAGTTAAAGAGTGCCAATCTTGTCAATTTTATATAGGGAAAAGAAGAAATGTAGCAATGCCACTAAGCCCTATAATTGTGGATGAACCCTTTGCCCAATGGGTTCTAGATTTCATTGGTATGATCAATCTGGTGTCAAGTATGGGACACAAATGGATCCTAACTGCCACAGATTACTTCACCAGATGGAGTGAAGTAGTGCCACTCAAGGAAGCAATAGAAAAGGTAATATTAGACTTTCTGGAGGGTATTACTACTTGTTTTGGCCCTCCTCATACCATAATATTAGACAATGCTAAGGTCTTTTTGGGAACAAAAATATCTGATTTTGCATTAAGGTATGGAATTTATTTGAAAACTTCTTCAAATTATTATCCTCAAGGTAATGGTCTGGTAGAGCCTACTAACAAGAACCTAATTAGACTCATTAAAAGGATAGGGACTGATCATCACATAGAGTGGCACAAACTACTTAATACAGCACTATGGGTTGACAAGATCACACCAAAACAAGTGATAAAGATGTCTCCATATGAACTAGTCTATGGTAAGCTAGCTGTAATGTCACTAAGTTTAGATATTCCTACTCTACAATTATTGAAACAAATTGAGATTGAAGAAAATGGTCCCATGCAAGTTAGACTCACTCAACTACTGGAAGTGCAAGAGAAAAGAGAAAAAGCACATGAGTCACTAATGAAACACCAAAAAATAATTAAAGACTCTTTTGACAAGAAGACATCATATCCATTTTTTGAAGTTGGATCAATAGTGTTGAAATGGGATGAGAGAGCTACCAAGCCAGGTCAACACAGTAAATTTGAATCAATGTGGAATGGCCCTTACAAGATCCATTCCTATAAGAAACAAAATTCTTTTGAGCTCGAAACAATGAAATGTGAACTTGAAGAGATTCCTGTGAATGGGACCTATCTGAAGCATTTTAATTAAGCAGTGTCTCCTATGTACTATAGTTAATTAGTTTCCCTTTATTGTTTTCCTCCTGCTTTCTTTTCCCACTTTTCATTTAAATAAGTGTTTCATGAACACGTGTCATCAGTGCAAGCCCCTTCTCTTTTTGGAAATATCACATTCATTAAGGTTATCTCCAATCCCCAAAATCCTTGAAAGTATGCACTTTCACAGCCATTATCATAATGTTTCTGACACTTAGTCCTATGCCGATTTGGAAAGATGCATTAATGATTTCTTGGCGTTAATGCCATTTATAAGGCATGATGTGTCATTAAAGTCCCATTAATAGGAGTTAAACCTTAACTGTGGCTCTCATTTGCTTCCATCTCTCTGTTACGAGCTACTATTGTTTGCAATCCAATCCCTAGCAAGCGCTTCCTAGTTGAGTGTCTCTCCTCTTGTGTAGTTTCCATCCGTTACTATGTTAAAGCACCCACATTCTCCTTGTAGACACAGACATGGCATCTAAAGCACAGTCTTCTCAGGAGGGACTCGAGATCTATGAGTCAATTGATAGGCTTGTAAGCAGTAAATCATACACCTTGGCACCTGCATAGCCTAAGAGAACCTATCCAAGGACGAGGGTTCCCAAGGTAGGGTATTTTGCCAACCCAGAGAAGGTTAAAGATTTTACAGATGGTATCTTTGACCCAGCCCTTCAAAAATCTACTAAGGCTCTCCATGAAGGAGCACACCAGAGATGCATCCTGAAGGCAAAAAAAGGGGAGTCTGAAACTTTTAGAATGAGAATTTAGACCGCATAGTTGGTGCAGTTCATGGTCCCAAGTGTGCACCTGTGTCCTGACCTAATTGATATATGCGCGGAGCTATTTCATGCCCCCTCAAGCACCATACAATAGGGTCCCTTTATGGTACAAATTACACCCAAAGCTATAAGAGACATGCTGGCCCTGTATCATGATTGAACGGCCACATTTCCCACTATTGTTAAAATGCAGAAGACATGGTCAAATGTCATCAACTAGCTTAGGTTTCTCAACTCATAGTTGTAGTTGCCAGAGGAGAACACATAGATGCCCACATTACCAACAGGAAGGGCACAATTCAGCCAAGCTAGTCAGGAGGCACTATCAATGATGGCTTTTATTTTTAGGATGAAGGAAGACATTACAGTCTATGATTGGCAAATTGCTATCCTATTCAGATTGAAGACTGTGGATAATTCACAAGATTTTTGACTGGATTTTTCAGATCAAACTACCTATTCCATGGTTGAGTAGCTTGTTAATTTCAAATCCAAAGGAGTTTTTAGGTATTCTGCTTAACTGTTTCATTTGATGTTATATCAGAATTATGGTATTTTTGCACAAAATATGCAATTGAACATGTACGACCCAAATTTTGGGCAAAATAAAACTATCCCTGTGTCTGCATGGACACATGTGCTATCAGAGGGGTTAGACCCTTATGAGTTCTGAGAACTCTTTGTTGCCCCTGCATTTTGCCATTTGAGCCCTGAACTTGTAGAACATAGGTTGACACCGAGCATTAGGGGTTTCATGACTAATTGCCCAATCCCATGTGATTATTTCTTTGGAGATCAAATTACTATCATCAGGGTCCATGGTTTCAATGGGGAACCTATGTTGCTACCTAAAATTTTGACTCATAGGTTTGCATTTCTAGAGGTCACCCGGCAAGTGTCTATGGTCAACAATGAGTTTGGTACCAAGAGGAAGAAGAAGAAAATGTATGATATCCCATGGATTAGAAAGAATATGGCCCTAGAAGTTAGGGATACTGAGCATCTGCTGCTACAAAACTTAGTTATCTTAGGATTCTTTATCATTGAAGACAAGTAGAGGTATGACCCAAACAATTTTATAGCCTCCTAGGTTAGAAGCAATAAAGTTGGAGCTAAATAGTGCATGAGGGTCATCCCTTTTGGGAGGATAGAAGAAACCCTAAGGAAGATACCCCTGACTTGTATGTGGAACTGGCAGATTTGCCTTATGAGGGGCCCAGGCCATGGGAGACCATTTATGTTAAACAGAAGGCTTTTGACCCTAAAGTTAGAATGGGTACTAGTTTAAAGAAAGCATTGAAAAACAAAGAATGGAAGCCAGAGAAAATTGAGGCCTATTGGAAGTATAGGCAGGAAATTTCTAAATTCACACACTTTTTTGGGAAGGTTGACACAGATGAGAGATGGGAGTCTATCTGGGATGAGTGGCATCCCTCTCCAGTTTCTAGCCTGGATACAAGCAGAATTAACAAAAAGGGTGAAGAGTCTGAAGAGGAGGCTGAGTCAACTCATACAATGTAGACAACAGGACAAGCCTCATCTACTTCCCCTGTATCTTCTTAGCCCCAATCCATCAGTACTCTGGAGAAACAAAAGGGTGTGGTGTCATCACCAACTAGAGGGATTCCATCAGTTTCAGCTACTAGAGCTTCTAGTTTTGTATCATTTCCACCATCAATAATGGCAAATGTGGCAGAGAAAGTAGAGTTGGAAGAATCAGGGGAGAGACCGAGGAAGCATAGAAAATTACACTTGGAACCTAAGTTAGAGGAAGAAATAGAGCTACCACAACAAATACTAGTTACATCTGTTGCTCCTCAAGTAATTGTTTATTCTCCTTTTTCTTCTCAGTCTCATTCTTCTACCATAGGGGTGGCAATCCCAACTGGCCAAACATTAGTATCCCCTGCCACCTCTGTTATGCCTATATCTACACTTGTCCCAATTGCTAGTCCTCAGGCCATGTCCTCACAGGCACCTTCATTGCCATTCTTTTCCTCCTCTATTCCAAAATGAGACCCTCCCCAAATTTCCCCTAGCCAACAATCATTGGCTATACCTTATGGTTTACCTCAGGGTCACCCCTTTACTGGGGGTTTCATTGCTTCTCCTCCCACTTTCCAAGCTCAAGCTAATACAGCAAAGAAGGCTAGAGAAGCCAGGATGGATAAGAAAAGAAAGAAAGAAAATAAAAGCCTAGCTGTGCCACACATGAGGTCTCTCTTTGACCCAATTCCACAATAGTTGACTGTCACACATTTGTCCCCAAATGTGGTGAAGCCAAATGAGCAGATGCAACCTCAAGACTTTGCAATGAATTCAGTAGCTATGGACATGTACCTATTCAAACCACAAGATAGGGTTGAGCTACTCAATGAAACCACTTCTACTGTTGCAACTGACTACTTGAAAGTGTCGAGGAAGTTGCAGAAGGTTGAAACTGACTTAGCTCAAGAGAAGGCAAATAGTAGCAACCTCGCTACAGAGTTGAAATCTAGAGAAGATGAGATAGAGAATCTAAAAAAATAGTTGCAAAATATTGTTTCCTGTCAGATTCATCAGGCAACTTAGGCCCAAAATGCTTCTCTAAAGATGGAGCTAGCATGGGAGAAAGCTGTAGTAATTGTTTTAAAGCAAGAAAAGGCCACATTGGAGAAGAGATATCAGGATAAATTGCAACAAGCTACATAGTTTCAGCAAAAGTTGTTGAGTGAGCGGAATGCTACTGCTACAATATAGGCTCAACTCCTAGCAAAGCAACAAATGACAAAACAACTAACACTTGAGTTAGCTGATAGGCCCCATAATGCTAGAGTTCTAAATTTGGTCAAGGAGCTATATGTGTCAGTGCGAAAACAAATCTCTGAGGAGATTATCCAGCTAAGGCCCTCATTAGCATTCCTATTAAATGCACAACAATTGTGTGAGAAAGTGGAAGCTTCAGTTTAGGCCACTCTATCTACTATCTTTGAGAGTTTCTAACTCTCAACTGTTGCTAAAGAAGTTATATGACACAATAGATGAAATATTGTTAGCAGCAGGGATCAGTGACAGAATGATAGTTGCAAATAGGGTGAATGAAGTTCTCAGTTGCAACTCAGCTGCCACAAACTACCAGGAACTCCTAGATATTGTCAAAGAAGGAGTCAAAGACATGAAGAGACACATAGAGGTTTTGGTGCAGCTGGGTCTTCCATCACCATTTCTAGATAACAATACTGTATTGATGATTGATGAGATTAAGACCCTGCTTATAACAAGGCAAAATGATCAAACTATTTTTCAAGGTTTGAGTGATTCCTCTTCAGTACAGGAAGTAGAAGTTGTCTTGATTCCTATGGCCCAATTAGAGTTTCAATTAAAGGCCACAGTTCAAATTTTGTAGACTTTCTCACACAAAGATATTATAAATCTTGATTTTGCTTTCCAAGATTTACAGAATAAGCAGCGACTCTTTGACTCAGAATGGTTTGTTTACTAGACAGCTTTGCAGAATCTGTGACCCTAAGTTATATTTTTAAATACACATTTTTGCCACAATTTTGGGTTCTTTTTGAGCAGGCTCAAAAGTCCTAGGGGACGCCAAGAACTGTAGAGTATAAGAATCTACATTTTGTATCAGTCTCAGTGTATCAACGATTTTCATCGGGTTACAGTTTATGTCTAAGAATGGTTGCGAGGGTTTCATTTTACCAAAGCCATGAGAGTCACTAAGTGTTGAGCCCCAATTTGTGCCACTTTTTGTTTCTAAGTTATAACTTTAACGTGGAGCATGCCACGTAGCGGAGGATGTTTCTATTTTGTTTTAAATTACGAACAGTGGAAGGTGCCATGTGTCATTAGTGGAGGGACTCCCTTGAAGTTTCAGTATGAGCGTGGATGGCATCATGTGTCTTTTGTAGTAGTAGCAGAACTTGCCAAGTGTTAGCTTCCACATTATAGTTCCTATTTGTTTTGATGCTAGGTAAATATGGAGGTGGGTCCCAGTGTAGAGTCTTAAGAGCAACAGAATGTGCCACGTGGTGGATGCGGTGCCTAAGTAACAGCTTCCTAACTTTTCCTCCAATAATAATAAATGTTTCTCAAATGATGCAGAGCTCAACATGTGGCAGCCTCCGCTTGAGTTTCAAGGAGTATCTTATAATGTTTCAAATGTAGTGGAAGGTGCCACATATCAGTTAGTTATCCCTACGGAAGCTGCCACCTATCCCTTTTGAAAGCTACTAAGTAGGAAGTTGTGGGTCCCATTTCTTAACAGTGTTTTAAGTTACAAGCTACAGATTGTGATAAATGTCATAGGTGGAGTCCTCCCGAATACAAAGACATAGATAAGTAAAGTGGCACAGATATAGACACATATTGTTTCTAGTTGTTGTGGAAGCTGCCAAGTGTTGGTTTACTATTTCTTTCTGAGGAACAAAGGAGTTTCAAACTTTGATGTGGATGCTGCCATCTATCACAAAGTCTTTTGTTTATAAAAGAATGTAGAGGCTGCCAAGTGTCTGTTTCATATAAAAGGATGTATGCCACATTTGTTTTGTAACAGCTAATGAGCTTGCAGAAGGAGTAACTATTGCATATTCGAAGATCCTTAACTGTTAGAAGACTTCCAGTTACCTACAGTTTTGTTGGGCTGTTGGGATTCGACTGTTTCAGAAAATCTAAGAGTTGATCTCATGCTATAAATATGTAACATTTGTAATAGGAAAGGAGTTCAGTTCAGAGTTAAAATTCTAGATTCATTCAAGAGATAGTTTTGCTACTGATATTTTCTGTCAGAGATTTAAGAAGAGAAGTTTGAGAATTTTGCTGTGACCAGTGAATATCATTTGCCTATATTTTGTTGCTTTTGATTCAGAAGGTTAATGTAATTGTGCATGTATATGTGCCTCTTATGTTGCTGGAAAATTAATGAGAAAGACAAAGTTATGTGCCATGGTTGATATTTTCTGTGTCATTGCAAATTGTCTCATTGTGAGCCTTTGATTCTATTCAATTTATCTATTTATGTTAATCATATAGCATCTTCTCTTTAATGTGACTGAATCTTGAGGGTAGATTCACTGTGTTTAGCCAAGAGAAACATTTTATTTTAGGTGCATCGCCATAGATAGATTTGCTTTTCATTGTATTTGTAATTCTATTAATTTCTCGCCCTTTCCTCAAAACTTATTTAAGATAGAGAAGAGCCAACTTCTTTAAAATCTGGAGGTTGTTTCAGGTTGCAAGTCCCTCATTCCTAAAACTTCCCATGTTGGTGTTAGAACCTGCACAATTTTACACATCAATAGTTTGTACTGAGCTTATCTTCACCAAGTTATCAAAATTGATATGACACATTGTTCTATGCCACAACCAACTCTCATTTGTCTGAGCCAACAAACAATAATTATTAGTTCCCCTCAAATGATAAATATTACCTCTAGTTTTCTTACCAGTTGCAATCACTATTCCTAAGCTTTCCATGATCTTGCATGCATTGTCCTTGAATCTCAGGTCATACCCTTTATAACACATCTAACCAACACTTGAAAGATTATGTTTTAGACCTTTCACATATAGAACATCATCTATATTATGCTTGACATCAAAATAAATAGATCATCTTCCACAAATCTTACCAGCTGCATTATCTCCAAATCTAACCAATCCACCATCATACTTTTCCAAACTTACAAACTTACTTTTGTCACTTGTCATGTGATGTGAACATCCACTATCAATGATCCATGCATCCTTATCCTTCTCAACCTGAATAGACAGAGCACTTTCTTCCACTACTTTTTCTTCCTTCACATAGCTAGTAGGATTAGTAGACATAGATTCTTCCTTAATAGCAATAAACAACCAATCATTTGCACTAGTACTATTATCATTAGACTCATCATCTATTACGTCATCATTATCAAGATCTCTTACATAATAGAATTTCTTGACAATTCTAGGTCTACTTTCAAATTTCTTCTGACCTCTTTCAATTATCTCTAGACATTTGGATGCATAGTGACCAATCTTGCCACAAGAAAAGCATTTGAATGGTAATTTGCCTTTGTACTTATCAGAACCTCTTTGCATTTTGTCTACAAAGTTGGCTTCAACCTCATCTAGGTAATCATCAAATTCCATAGCATATTTCTGAGCTCTTGAAGTCTTTTTTGAAGTGTTGGATTTGAAAGCAATCTCAATCTTTGGTAGAGCATTATCGAACTCCCTCATTTCAAAAGTTGTAAGCTTCCCAAGCAACTAATCCTTTGAAATATTTTTCATAGTCATAACCTCTTCAATTGTTGCCACTATAGGATTTAGGTGGAGACCTAAGAATCTTCAGCACAACCTCATCTTCGTTGATAGTTCCTCCAAGACCTTTGATTCCATTGACAATTTCATCAGCCTTTTGCATGTAGATTGTTATGTTCTCATCGTCACTCATTTTTAGGCCTTCATACTTTGTCTTCAGATTTTGAAATTTTGCACTCTTAATATAATCATCTCCTTCATACAAAATTTTAAACTTTTCCTAGATCTCATGAGCATTTTCCAGATCCATAACTTTCACCAACTCAGTGTTGGATAAAGCGCTTAACAGAGCATCTCTAGCCTTTCCATTAAACTCATACTGTTTGACTTCATCTTCATCTACTGGTCCATTTTGAGGAATAATGTATTGTTTCTCTACCATTTTCCAAACATTATAACCAAGTGAAATGATATAAATTTTCATTCTTACCTTCCATATAGTATAATCCATTCCATTGAACTATGGCAACTCCTTTCTATGCACCATTTCGGATCTACCTCATGATATTAGACTTTTTACCAAGGAACCCTCACTCTGATACCAATTGTTGAAAAGCACAATACAAAGAAGAGGGGGGATGAATTAGTTGTAACCAATATTTCAAAAGCACTAACACATCAACCAATTAACACTGAATTTGTATCTTAACCATAAAAGCATGAAAATGAAAACTTAAACACATTCACAAATTCAACATAGGAGACACCAATTTTTTATGTGGAAAACCCCATAGGGGAAAAACCATGGTGAGTGTTAGCTCACAATATAATATGTTATAACAATACCAAAAATTAGAGGCAAACTACCCTAGGGATCACTGTCCAAAATGCTCACTGCAAGAAGAAGCTCACTACCAATGGGGTGGCTCACTGCCTATGGGTGGTTCACTACCAAAACTGGTGAACTGAGATAGTAGGATCTACACTATGCCAAGGTTTAGTTCCATTGAAGCACAATATGTATCCTCTACTTTCCTCTGCTTTTATACTTCACAATTAAGTTTTCATTTTCTCATCCATACATCAATTCACAACTTCATTTCATGTTTTTATACAATTCATCAACCTTGGAATTTACATCAAGGTTGGCATTACAATCATCAACCATTGGAACAATCTCCAAGGTCAAAAAACATACATACATACATTAAGATAGGTCTGGACCTAAATCAATTAGGGGAGAAGAGAAATGAATGTGAATCGTACCAAGCCTTAGCTATGACTCAAATGTAATCTTCCATGCAACAACACGCTTCCACAATCTTCAAATCATAACGGCAAGTAGTGAGAACACCCTAGTCAGCCAAGACTAGAGTTAATACTAAAACTTTCAGGAACAGGCTTCATGCATGATCTAGACTATACTTTGCAGATCAATCAAAAGGTAGGAACATGATCTAGAGTCTCCCACAAGCACATTACAATCACCAAGAACATCCGCACTACCTCTACACACTTTATCCATAAGGTTCTTCAAACCAAAGCACTTGAACATTATTGTCGGCCACTGTCATAAAGGAAAGATCACTTGCGGAGCACCAAATCATGAACCATTTGAACTGAAGGCACATAACATCATGACAAACTTAATTCTAGGACTATAGATTGTGATACTTAAATGCAGTGCAATGTAGATTAGAATACATTCTCCCTATCACCATTAAATACACAGAAAAACAATGTTTACTCTGATGAATAGAATTTGCTCAAATCTTCACACTAGAGGCTCAAACTTGAAACATAGCAACTACAGACATCCCTTAACATTACTTAAAATCTGTATGAAAAGGTATTCAATCGACAAGATAAGTGAAGTGAAACACTGTAATGCTCTGGTAGATAAAGTAATTCTACATTTTGTACTAATTGCTCAAATACTTGTTTAGACATATTCAAATGATTTTCTTAAGTGTTGACATCAATGACAACCCTTACTACTCATACTTGTAACATAAACCAACTAAAATCCTTCATCATGACCAATAAAAGCACACATCATTAGAAAAAGAAGCTACCAAAGCATGCATGGGGTTTAAAAGCACAACAAAATTGGTGCCTCCTTACATAAAGCAAAAAATCCACAAAAGCCTAAAGATATTATACCATCCCAAAAAATGAAAAATCCAAAATGCTATCATGTAATGAAATAACTTACACAATGGAAGAAGATGATATGAAATATTCTACTTTATAATAACTGAGAATAACAGGCCACTTCGAGGGGGCAACCTCTAAATATCTCCAATGAGAACACACTTCACAATACGATCATGAAATAAGACTCACATCCTCCTATATATACCTAATTATTCTTAGGATGAATAGACACACCCCTATATAACACCTAGTATGACCTATCTAACTAAATAATAATATAATAATGATAACATGACGTAATTAGGAGTTAAGATAGCCACAAGCTGACTATTCATTACCCTATGTACACCAATATTAAGGGCATAGCATGCCCCCCCTTCAAAGAAGCATTGTCCTCAATGTTGACCAAGTGTGGATTCTTTTGAATGAACTCCTCGTCCTCCCATGTGGCCTCTTCAACTAGTAAATTCTTCCATTGAATGAGATACTCAGTGAGGGTTCTATTCATCAGCTTCTTCGTGCGTGTTTGAAGAATGCACTCTAGTTCCAAGATGATTCTTCCTTCATCAAGCTCTAATAGTATTGTTTGAGTAGGAATATTATGCACAATTACCTTCTTTAAACAAGAAACATGAAAAACTAGATGTATCTTAGTTGTTGGTGGCAACTCTAGCTTGTAGGCAACACTACAAATCTTTTGCATGATTTGGTATGGCCCATAATATCTTGGAGACAACTTATTATTCTTTTTTTGTTTCTTCAGTGAGATTTGTTTATAAGGCTGCAATCTCAAGAAGACCCAATCTCCAACTTCAAAATTTCTTTCACTACGATGTTGGTCCACCTATTGTTTCATTCGATTTTGTGCCATAGGTAAATTCTCCTTGAGTCCTAAAAGTACCTGTTTTTGATGAAGCAAGTGGTCCTCTACTACCTAAAGTCTTGGTGACACCTCTAATGATGATGTGATGGAAGGAGGATGATATACATAAAGTGCCAAAAATGGAGACATTTTTTATGAGCTATGAAAAGAAGTGTTATACCACCATTCTGTAAGTGGTAGCCAATGCACCCATTGAAACTGTTTGTATGAAGTGAAACAACATAGATATCCTTCCAAACACTTATTAACAACCTCAGTTTGCCCATATGATTGAGGATGGTATGAAGAACTATAAGCCAATTGAGTACCCAAACATGAGAATAAATCTTTCCAAAAGTGACTAGTAAAGATAAGATCACGATCATTGACAATGACCTTAGGTGTACCATGTAGCTTTTGGATATTCTCCAAAAACCCTTTTGCCACTGTACTTGTTGTAAAAGGATGTGATAATGCAATGAAATGTGCATATTTGGTGAGGCGATCAACTACTACCATGATGACATTATGACCTTTAGATTTTAGAATCCCTGTAATGAAGTCCATGGATACCTCTTCCCAACGCTAGCTAGGAATAGATAAGGGATACAAGAGACCTGGTGTCTTAATTATCTCCCCCTTATTTCTTTGACAAACCAAACATTCAGCCACAAATTTTTGAACATCACCTTTTATCCCTTCCCCAAAAAAATCTTTCTTGACCTGATGATATGTCTTCAAAAATCTTGAATGGCCACCAACTGGGGACTCATGTAGCTCTGTGAGAATCTTGTGTTTAAGAGTGCAATTCTTGCAAAGATACAAGCGCTCTTTATACCAAAGAATATCCCCCTTCAAACAAAACTTATCTGAACTACTAGGATCACTTTTTAATTGTTGTATGAGATTACTTGTCGCAACATCATTTTTCCACTCTGCTTTGGCTTCTTCCACCAAATTTGCTTGTAATATTGAAAGGGCACACAATAAGGCTTCATCTTTCTCATACTTCCTAGAAAGTGCATCGGCTGCAATATTTTCCTTCCCTTTCTTATATACAATCTCAAAGTCATATCCCAACATCTTAGTGACCCATTTTTATTGCTCTTCAAAGGATAATCTTTTTTCCAAAAAATATTTTAGGCTATCATGATCTATCTTAACCTTGAAGTATCGACCCATTAGATAAGGCCTCCATTGTTTAACTGCATGAAGGATTGCAAGTATTTCCTTCTCATAAATAGGTTTGAGCTGATTCTTACCCTTTAATTGACAACTTTGAAAAGCAATTGGTCAACCTTCTTGCATGAGAACTGCTCCTATCCCATTTCCAGAAGCATCACATTCCACAATGAATTCCTTGGTGAAGTCTGGAGTGGCAAGCACTGGAGTTGTACACATAGCCTATTTCAATTACTCAAATGCTACATTAGCAGACTCATTCCAATGAAAAGAATCCTTCTTCATTAGAGTGGTGAGGGGTGCTGCTATAAGACGATAATTCTTCAAAAATTTTCTATAGTAGCCTATCAATCCTAAGAAACCCCTTAGTTTCTTAATGTTTTTGGAATAGGCCATTCCATGATAGCCTTAATTTTGTTAGGGTCCACCTTTACTCCTTATGTGAAACTATGTGTCCCAAATACTTCACCTCCTTAAGACCAAAAGCACACTTGGATGGCCTAGTGTAGAGTTGATGATCTTCAAGTAATTGTAATGCTTGATCTACATGCTACAAATGTTCTTCCCAAGTCTTGCTATAAATCAATACATCATCAAAGAACACTAATGCAAACTTTCTCAAGAACTTCTTAATAATGGAATTCATCAAAATTTGGAATGTAGATGTTGCATTGGTAAGACCGAATGGCATCACCAAAAATTCATAATGACCCTCATGAGTTTGAAATGCCATCTTACAAATATCTTCCTCCTTAATCTGAATTTGCTAATAACCAGATCTAAGATTTGACTTGGTAAAATACATAGCTCCATTCAATTCATCTAGAAAATCATCAATGAATGGAATAGGAAACTTATCTTTAATGGTGTACGTGTTGAGCACTCTATAATCTTGACACATGTGCCAAGTTTCATCCTTCTTATGCACCATCACCATAGGTGAGGAGTAAGCTCTTTGGCTATGCCTGATAATTCTTACCTCTAGCATCTCCTCAACAATTTTTTGTCTCACTTTTTTGTATGTGTGGGTACCTATAAAGCCTAATGTTTGGTGGTTGGCTCCTCCCTGGAACTAGTTGTATGGCATGATCATGATCCCTCTTAGGAGGAAGTCCTTTAGACATATCTCCAAGAACCACTGAGTGATGATCAATTATTTCTTCTAAATCTGAATGAGTAGGAGCATTAGATTAAGAGACTTCTAATGAACATAGCTAGGCCACAAATCCATCCACTCCTATCTTAAGCAACTATTACATTTGATGAGATCTTACCATCTATGGGGATTTTGTCTTCAACCCCCTTAGCTCCACTACCTTTCCTTCTGATTGAAATCTCATGAATAGTTCTTGGAAGTTCATCTCAATTGTTCCCAACTGTTGCAGCCATGGATATCATATATATTGGGGTATCAAGTTGATAATCTCCCATGGATAATTTAGTGCTATGACACTTCCCCAAACAACTAACTAGACCACCATCTGCAATCAAAACTTGAAACTCTGGGGCTAGATATATAAAACAATTTAGATGAGTTACCAACTTTTTGTTGATGAAATTATGAGTACTACCTGAGTCAATCAACACTGTTACTTTCTGCTTCTTTAAGAAACACACTACCTTGAGAGTTTATGGTGCACTGAAACTTGAGAGTGCATGACAAGAAATAATTGGTTGAGAATCATGTGATTCCTCACTTGACTCCCTATCCTCCTCTAATATGGGTTCCTCCTCTTCTTCCTCACTTGGACCTTCAATATAGAATAATTTCTTTTCACTACATTTATGTCCTCGACTGTATTTGCTATCACAATTGAAACACAACCCTTTTGCTCTTTTCTCCTTAATTTGTTTTGGAGTCTAAAAGGAAGCTAGGTATGTAGAAATTGCTTCATACACTAAGCTAATGAGGGGAGGAGAGTGCAAATTCAATTTTATCCTTACTATTACAGCAATGTTAAACCACTAACATAGATATTGTAGTGAACACATAAACAAGAAAGTGAGATAGAAGAAGAGAGACACAAGATATATGTGGGGAAAACCCTTATTAGGTGAAAAACCCCACACTCCAAAACCTGCACAATGTATTATTAAAACTTAAATGGTTTACAATACACTTGCAATGCAAGATCTCAAGAGTCTTCAACACTCATATCTGGAGACAAATTGGCAGCATAACAGCACCTGTCAAACCTATAATACATCTCCTCTCAAATGCACCTATTTATATAACAAATACAAGGCAAAAATGGCTCCACATTGAGATGGGCATCCAACATGCCCCCATGTTCCAAAACCCACGCCTATGGACACTTGTCAAGTCATCCCATCCCAAGGAGGTTGCCTACTTCCAAAATGGGCTATGACAGATGATCTTACGACTCTTACAACCATCATAGTGGTCATAACTTACAGCTGTAAGAGAATCTATCATACACAAGCTATAAATAGCATATTCTCTTACAACATGTCATAGTCCACCTTGGGGCACCCAAAGATGTTTTTTTCAAAGATGCTTCATGACACATGTCCATACCTATCATAGGATCTTCTATTTCTGACTCTTACATGTCATAACTTTGTCATAGGGATCTGTGATGACCATTTTAGTCAATATTCCCTTACACAACATCTAAGATGCTGACACATAGCAAAATATTTATACCACTAAGTGGGACTCCTATCTCCTCATGTGACGACAAAATTACATGTGGTCATATGCCATGTAGGATGACACATCACCATGCCAACTCCCACAACATAACAACATAGGATTTGCATCCAATTAATACAATATGCAATAAATGAATAAATACAATGTAATAATACAAGGAATTACTAAGGTTGAGACACCTTAATTCCCAACATTCTCCCACTTGTTGAACACCTTGTAAGAGCTAATAGAAATAATAGGATTTAACTGCTATAGGCTCAGAGGCCCATAGACTCTGAAAACCATCTAAACTTCTCTATGCCCACTAGCTTCGTCAATGCATCTGTAACATTCTTCAAAGTGTCTACCTTACCATCCTCTACCATGTCTCGTACAAAGTGAAACTGTACATCAATATGCTTTGTTCTAGCATGGAAAGTTGGATTCTTTGCAAGGCAAATCGCACTCTGACTGTCACAACAAATTGTAATCCATCCTCCATCAACACCAATATCTAAACACAATCTCTTAAGCCAAATGGCTTCCTTACAAGCATGAGTTGCTGCCACCTACTCAGCTTCTGTTGTGGACAAAGTAACCACAGGTTGTTTCTTACTCATCCAACTAATTGCACCACCAAACATTGTGAACACATATGCACTGGTGGATCTCCTGCTATCAATGTCACCTGTCCAATTAGAATCCACAAATCCATGAATACAAATTAAATGTGGAGGTCCTGTAACATCACCATGATTGCATATGGAATACTTAGAAGTACCCCTCAAATATCTGAACACTCACTTAATTACATCCCAATGTACCCGTCTAGGATTAGCCATAAATTGACTAAGGACTCTCACTACTTGGGCAATGTCTGGTCTTGTGTAGACCATAGCATACATCAAACTGCCAACAACACTAGAATAAGGTACTCTACTCATGTCCTCAACCTCAATAGGAGATTTTGGACAATCATTAATAGACAACTTTATCCCCAATGAAATAGGAACACACAATGCTCTACAATCTGTCATGTTGAACCTATCCAACATAGTCTTCACATACTTACTCTAGCTTAACCAAAGTTTTTTGTTAGCTCTGTCTCTTCTGATTTTCATTCCCAGAATGTACCTGGCTGGCCCAAGATTTTTCATCTCAAACTATGCTGACAATTGAGACTTCAAATCAGAAATCATATTCTTACCATTCCCAATCAACAACATATCATCAACATACAATGCAATAATGAGAATGTGATCATTGTCAAATTTGTAATACACACAATGATCTGATTTCGATCTTAGATATCCAATCGACAATACAAAGGCATCAAACTTCAAGTACCACATCCTAGGAGACTACTTCAAACCATATAAAGACTTCTTAAGCTTGCAAACCAAATTTTCTTTACCTTTCTCTATGTAATGCTCTGGCTATGACATGTAAATCTCTTCCTCCAAATCACCATGAAGGAAAGTTGTCTTCATATCTATCTATTCTACCTCTAAATCATAAACAACTACAAGAGATAACAGAAATCTAATGGATGTCAGCTTTGGAATGGGAGAGAAAATTTCACCATAATCAATTCCCTCCACTTGTGAATACCCCTTCGCAACCAATCTAGCCTTGTACTTTTCAACACTACCATCTGCAACAAATTTCTTCTTGAACACCCATTTACATCCAATAGGTTTCTGTCCATCAAGAAAAGGCACCAAGTCCCATGTTTTATTCTTTTCCAAAGAAGCCATCTCATCCTCCATGGCCTCCTTCCAAGAACTTGCATCTTTCATGCCCATAGCCTCTTTCATAGTTCTAGGCTTATCAGTGTTAGTAAGTAAAGCAAAAGCACAACTAGAGTCAAGTACTGAATAACCAAACCTATCAGGTTACTTTCTTATTCATGTAGACCTCCTCAATGGCTAAGGTTGAGGTTTTTCTTCTTCTTCTAAGCTTCTAGAGCTAGTAGAGCTCTCTTCATCATTAGGTCTCACAGGGTCTGTCTATTCAGTCTTCTTAGGGGTAGAAGGAAACTGAACCACATCCTCTTTCTTTTCTGTCTATTCTGGCTGTAGAACAATGGAAGATGGTGTTATCTCTCTGAAGATAACACTTTTGTTATACAACACCTTTTTAGCCACAGGATCCCAAAGCTTGTATCCTTTCACACCGACACCATAGCTAATGAAGATACACTTAATAGCCTTGTTCTCCAATTTAGTCCTTTTCTCTCTAGGTACATGTGCATATGTCTCAACCAAAAACATGAAGATGTCTAACTGAAGGCTTCTTACCAGATCATACCTCCATAGGTGTCTTACCAAGAAGAGCTGACGTAGGAGATCTGTTTACTAGATAGCAAGTAGTGGCAACAGCTTCAGCCCAAAAATTTTGTTTAAGGCTTGCTCCACTAAGCATACTCCTAGCCTTCTCCATCTGTGTCATGTTCATCCTCTCTATAGCTCCATTTTACTACAGGGTATATGGAGTTATCTTATGTCTTTCAATCCCTTGCTCTTTATAGAACTTATCGAACTCTACCGAATAAAACTCACCACTATTATCAATTCTCAAACACTTAATCTTTTTACTAGTCTAATTTTAAGCAAAGGCTTTAAACTCTTTAAATTGACTAAAGACTTTAGTCTTTCTTCTGATAAAATAAACCCATGTCCTTCTACTATAATCATCTATGAAAGATACAAAATATACATATTTTGAAATTGAAGGAACATTAACAGGACCAAACACATTAGAATGAATAAGATCCAATACACCAGAAGACTTGTGAGAACTAGAGTAAAATTGAACATGGTTTTACTTTCCATAAATGCAATGTTCACAAAAGTTGAACTTGAGATTACAACCATTTAAGCGCTCAACAAGGTTTTTATTTTTTAGGGTATGGAGACCCTTCTCACCAATGTGGCCATATCTCAAATGCCATAACATAGTCTTTTTAGAAGGGAGTTTAACTTCCAAAGCATGTGCACTACCATTAGAACTAGTTACAACAGATTTCTTCACTACTTGTTTAGATGGTGGGGATGAAGTGACTGTAACTCTTTTCTTTGAGTCAGAAGAACTATTGCACTATGAAGTGCATACCTCCAGCTAAAACAGAGTACCTCTCTATGTACCCTTCACAAGCACCATAGATCCTCTAGTCATCTTGCATCCATCCTTAGAAAAGACAACTTGCACACCTACATCATTCAACATACTTACAAAAAGTAGGTTTCATGCAAGATTTGGAATGTGCATAACTTTAGTGATCCCCTTCACTTATCCATTAGGGAATCAGATTGAGACTCTTCCATGACCAACAATCTTTAGATGAGAGTTGTCACCCAGGTACAATCTTCCACCATCAAACTCTTCATACTTCATGAACCAGTCTCGATGTGAGGTCATGTGGAATGATGCATCAGAATCTATCAACCACACATCATCAAATGCATGGGTGTCTAGGGCTGCGATGAAGGCATCACCATCATCTTGTGACTTGTCAGAATTTGAATCAAGTGCTTTCTTCTTCTTTTTCTTCTCCTCTTTGCATTCCTTTTAGAAATGCCATGTTTTACCATAGTTCCAACAAAAAGCCTTGGACTTTCTAGGAGATTTGGATCTCCCACAGGATTTGGATCTAGCCTTATCACCTTTCTTATCCTTCTTCTTCCCTTTCTCTTTAGGTCTTCCATGGACCGCAAGAGCCTCTTTGGCTGCCTCAAAAGACTTTCTCCACATCTCTTCAGATAACAATAAAGACACCACATCTTCCATCTTGAAGGTGGTAGTGGTGCTTCCGATAGCTATGACAAGATGATCCCACGAATCTGGAAAAGAACAAAGCAGGGTCATGCATCGATCCTCCTCCTCCATTTTCACACCTACAGATGTCAATTGTGCAACAATCATGTTAAAAGAATTCATGTGATCTACAATAGATCCTCCATCTTCCATCTTTAGAGAAAACAACTTCTTTTTCAGGAAAAGTTTATTTACCAAGGACTTGACCTAATAAACATCACCCAACTTCTTCCAAAGATCTTTTGTGCTCTTCTCCTCATGGACATTCAACCAGACAAAGTCAACTAAACAGAGTCTTGTGAGACCCTTATCCTTTTGATCTTTGAGGTCCCAATTAGCTTGTGACATTGTTGTAGGTTTCACACCAGATACAGTTTCCCATAGGTCACGATCAATAAGTAGGTCCTCCATCTTGAGTTTCCACAACTCAAAATTATTGCCATTGAATTTCTCAACTTCTAACCTTCTAGATGTGGTTACCATATCCTTGCTACAACAAGATATAGAATGCTCTTAACAACACTCCCACTCAACCTAAGATTAGCTCAAAAAACCCCTACCTAGTAGCTAGAACAAAACTGGCTAGGCTCTGATACCAACTGAAAGAAAGCTAGGCGTGCAGAAATTGCTTCCTACACTAATCTAATGAGGGGAGGAGAGTGCAAATTCATTTTTATCCTTACTATTACAGCAATGTTAAACTACTAACATAGATATTACAACAAACACATAAACAAGAAAGTGAGATAGAAGAAGAGACCCAAGATATACATGGGGAAAACCCTTATCAAGTGAAAAACCCCACACTTCAAAACCTGCACAATGTATTATCAAAACTGAAATGGTTTACAATACACTTCCAATGTAAGCTCATAGAAGTCTTGAACACTCATATCTAGAGACAAATTAATAGCATAACAGTACCTATCAAACCTTTAATACATCTCCTCTCAAAAGCACCTATTTATATAATAAATACAAAGGCAAAAATGGCTCCACATTGAGATGGGCGTCCAACATGGTCCCATGGCCCAAAACCCATGCCTATGGACACTTGTCCAATACTATAGGATGTTTCTGACACTTGTCAAGTCACCCCATCCCAAGGCAGTCACCTATTTCCAAAATGGGCTATGACAAATGCTCTTATGACTCTTACAACTATCAGAGAATCTGTCATAGCTGTCATAACTTACAATTGTAAGAGAATATGTCATACACAGATTAAAAATAGCATATTCTCTTACAACATGTCATAGTCCACCTTGGGGCGCCCAAGGATGCCTTTTTCAAAGATGCTTCATGACACATGTCCATACCTATCATAGGATCTTCTATTTCCAACTATTACATGTCATAACTTCATCATAGGAATCTGTCATGACCATTTTGGTTAATGAGGTGTTGAATATTCTCTCTCTCTCTTGTCACATTAGCTCCTTGCTTCCTAAGAATCAAATACTTCTCCTCTACCCTACGTGCCAAGATAAAAGACTCATTTACCAAGCTAGGACTAAACATGCATACCTCATGTTGAATGTGATCCTTGAGACCACCCAAGAATAAATCATTCAAGTTCTCTTCTATAATTGTATCCACTCTTAAGGATAGATTTTGGAATTTTTAAATATAATCCTTAACTGATCCTATTTGTTGAAGTTTAGCAAGTTGGCTAAAGAAGTTGTCTATCACACTATTGTTATATTGTGTTTGGAGTTCTTCTGTAAAAATTGACCATGAGATGGTAAGACCCTTTTTCCTCCAATGAGTACAAAGCCAATGATACCAAATGAATTGATATGGTTCTAGATATAGGGAAGCCATCGTGACCTTTTGTCCATATGGGATTTGATGTACTTAAAAAAAATCTCCATTTGGTTTATCCATGTCAGATGATCCTTGCCATCAAACTTGTGCATATCCACCTTTGGAAAAAAATTCCTAGATCCCATAGGAGTATTAAAATTTGTGTCTATATTAGCTGACTTGAAGGTTTCACTTTGGTTGCTTGAGAATTCCTTTCTTGGTTCATTCATATAGGCGCTTCATATATCTGATATATGTCCTCTTAGGTCACACATATCCCTCTTAATTGAGGAAACCTCTTCTTTGAGCTTACTTATTTACTCATTGGGATTACTACCCTCTATTGTTTCCCCATCCTTATAAGAGGATTTCCCTAGTCTACCAACATTCTTTTTGCCTCTTCTTGCAGGCCCAGTCATGATGAAAACCAATATTTGTGAAATAAATCACACAAATGAAATGGAAATTCTATAAAATTTTTACTATAACTTATTAGGGCCAAGATACCACTTACCCAGAAAAAACTCCAAAAAATTAGCATATATGTAGCCTTGACAGCAAATTTTTTGGAAACCCTAATTTTGCTATAACTTGCTTATTTTTGCTTCAATTTCTCCCATTTTTGTACTATAGGCTCCTCTATTATGTATTCAAAAACTCAATAAAAATTAGGCTCCATTGCAGTAGGATGTGAGAGATATGTACATCCCAAATAAATTGTGTAGAGATCGTAATTCTATAATAATTTTCTCAAATCTACTCCAATTCCTCTAAAATCTGGACTGTAGCTTCTCTAATACGGTCTTCAAAAACCCTTTAAAAATATTTTAAAAATTTACTAAGATATGAAAGTTATGCTCTTCCCAAAATCACCTCTAATATTGAGAAAAAACCTTACCTCTACGGTGCCAAGATCATGCTCTGATAGTACTTGTAATGAAATAACTTGCACAATGGAAGAATATGATATGAAATATTCTGCAAATAATTGATAATAACTAAGAATAACATGCCACTTCGAGGGGGCAACATCCAAATATCTCCAATAAGAACACACTTCACAATATGATCATGAAATAAGACTCACATCCTCTTATATATATACCTAATTATGCTTAGGATGAATAGACACACCCCTGTATAACACCTAGTATGACCCATCTAACTATATAATAATATGATAATAATAACATGACTTAATTAGGAGTTAAGATAGCCACAAGATGACTATTCATAACCCTATGTACACCAATATTAAGGGTGTAGCATATCAACGCGCACACTATCAAAAGAAAAAGCAAAAAACAAAAATGGTGTGGGTCCCCAAGAAAAAAGCAAGTAATCCAAATGAGGCATCTATATCCTAATCCACCCCAAAATCCTAAACATTACACTCCCCATTTAAAAATCCCACAATTCCTAAGTCTATTTGGGTCTCTAAGTCCCCAAATTGACAATCCCCATTACTCCCTACACCACATCCAAAATATAAGCTTAAAAATATATCACGATGTGTGCAACCATTGGTCATGGTTCCCCTCCACACCGAGGCATTCCCACACACCCCCATTATCTCATCTTATATCTCTTATCCCACATATCTTCCCCATCACACCTCTATGCTCCATGTTTTCGCATAATCCACATCATAATCCATCATCGTCCATCCATCCATAATCCACATCATAATACATCATCCTCCATCCATCCATAATCCACAATCCATCTCATACAATCATCTACCAACATCCATGTGCCCAATGGTCTTTCACATAGTCTATGCATGATAACTATCCAACATGGAACAACATTTTCCTCACTATGGAAACAAACACTAGAGTCCCCCATTCCATCCAAAAGAGCAAAAAAGAAAAAAAAAATCAATAAATCAATAAAAAAAGAAAAATAGTAAGGAGAAAAATCCATCTAATGGTGAAAACCACTCCTTTTGGTACCTTGGACAAGTACCATGTGATGAAAACCCCTTGTAGGTGTCATGCATAATCCACTTTCCCATTCATTTGTTTCCCATACTTGGGGGCAAAATCATTCCCTTCATACACATCCATAATATCATTTTGCATATCTTATCCATTATATATCCTTATCATATCATATTCCTATCCGCCATCTTCATATCTATCCTATCATCTCCCATCCATCATATCTTTCATATCTTCCTTCTTATCCTATTTTCTATTAGATCTTGATAAAGATAGGGGCAAAATATCAAAAACATGCTTTGGACACCTCTTGGCATACGCCTCTTTCCAAGCATACTTTTCATTCATCCATCTACTACAAAGTTCATATATCCCCTCCAAGTATTCGCCCATCATACAAATCCTAAGCATCATACCTAGAGTGGGACATATGATTCCTACGCAACATAGTCTTTGGAGATCATCCTAATCCTCTCCACCTATCCATCATCCTTCCTCTTTCATGTTAGAGATCTTTTTAATGTAAAGATCTCACACATGTGTTTGCCAAATGCACACATTTGTCACATGTCTTCACACTCACCCATAAACCATAATTTTTTATTCCACCTCCTCCCAAGGAAATTAATTTTTTATTTCCTCACAAGTCCTAATCAAACCCTTCCCAAGGTGAATTTAAAATTCACAAATAATCTCATCCATCCATTTTTGTTGATGGAATCTTATCCCTCCATCTTATCTCTTCATCTCCACCCTTGGATTTGAAATTTCAATATCAACCATTGATCTCAAATCCCATCCAAAATGCCTATAAACACAAGGCTCTCCTAAGCATTTTTACAAAACTTATCATCCTAATCTTATGCTATCAAAATCTCTTCTCATCTCATCTCTTTTCAATCTCATTTCTTTTCATCTCATCTTATCATTATCATACCAAAATCTCTATCCACTTAGCCTAAACCCTGATCTAATCTATATTGTGTTTGTCTATCAAGAGTAATCCACATACATACTATACACTTGGGTATAGCTAGGAGATCGTGTGTGCACTTTTCCTCAGCCTTATCAAGGAGTGAAGGAGATTTCAAGGCTCTTGGAAGATATAATGCTTGATGGTGATAGGTTGTCATTTGATGTCAAAAGTGTGTCTTGCAGGATCTTGGGTTGATCAGGAGTTTAGTCAGTGTGAATGTTTAGTCATCAAGGTTGGAACAAGGATGAGTTAATTACAAAATATCAAGACAGAACAATGAAATGATCTTTGTTTGAAGTTTACTGATGTAGATATTACTGGCATACTCTATATCAAGGTTGTTGGTTTCATGATGGTATGCTTATGTTTGCAAGAGATGAGTAGTCTTCATGTTGGTATCCTGTGATCAATCTTGGAGTTGATTCTTAGGGAAGATGTTCAAGATATATGTTGAGTTATCGACAAGTCTTAATTCTTCATATAAGGTGCTTGTCAGCTATTTTGTTTTATGTCTTCATTGCTAACATAACAAGGTTCTATCAGGAGACTTGCATCTTAATGATATTCTCATAAAATCATAGGTATGGTATTGTTGGTAAAAGATCATTGGATTTGATAATATCTTGAAGATAATATTGTCATACATATCATATTACTGATTGGCATTTTATGCCTATTGTGCTCCATGTCCATTGCCTATTGGTACTTCTTGTTAAGGAGGTTTGGTTGAAAGTCATGTTTGAAGTTTCAAAAGATGATGCAAACATATCCTTCTCTGCCCGTCTAGTGCATATCACCTTTTTCTTATGTTTGAAAGGTGACTTATAATGGAAGGTTAACAACTTAAAACACTACCGCTTGGAGGGTTCTTAATCATATATTTGACCGGCCCTTCTCTCCTACAGACCGGTGGCATCGGTGAAAGTATAAGGTACGCGGGCGCCAAAACAAAATCTATGGCTGTGTTTAAACTTTCAATAGGCACGAAGTGTATGATCAGTGGTTAATTTTTAAACATAGTCTTCTTCATCTTATGCTTGCACATTGACGTGCATTCATACGTCAAGTTTTTATGACTGCAGTTAAGGCTACATTTAGTCACTTAAAAATAAGGCAGATTTGTTTCTATTTTTTTTAAAAATATCATCTCATGGCAGGGAGAATATCAAGGAAGAGTAGCTGATCATAAGTTTTATTTGTGTCTTTCAAAATTAAAAAGAATAGATTGTTTTTAGAAGGAATATAAAAGAGTTTTTTTTTTAAAAAAAAAGGCAATATTCTTTGTGGCAGTAAAAACAAGGAAAGTTGGAGTTTTAAAAAGGCAGATTCTTTTGGATTTTTTTTACATAGAATTTTATTTCTAATCTCGTGGCATGAAAGACTATTATGAAGGAATTTGAAAAGAAGATGAGAAGTTTTTATTTGCAGATTGATTATATTTTTGAGAAGATATTTGAAGAACAAAATGGTTTCAGAAGAAATGTTTTATGAGATCTTGATGAGGATAAAATTGCACACAGATTTTTGAAAAAGATTTTTTAAGATGCAGAGGAAGATGAAAAGGCAGGTTGATAGAAATTTTTGAAGATTGATTTGAAGTTTTTTTTTTTAAAAGAATATAAAAAAAAACTTGAGGAGTTTTTTGAAGACATTTTTTCTTACAGGGATATCAAGAGTTGAATTTTTGAAGGAACAAAATGTTATTTCATGAGCAGGGCATTGGATGAAGTTTTTTTGTTGTTTTGAAGATAATATTTACACAGAAGAGAATATAAAAAATTCATTTCAGAGATTTTATTTTCTCCTACAAGGCAATTTTTTATTGAAGACAAAATGTTCAGATTGAAATGAATATGAAAGGTCAATAAAATTTTGCAGAGGAAAGGAATATGAAAAGATTTTTAAATTTTGTATATAATGTTTTTTTTACAAGTACATTGATGTGTGTGTGGAATTGAACAGAGAAATGAAGACATTTTCTAATAAAACCTTTTGAAGAAAAAGGATAATGATAAGATGATACTGGGTTTGTAATGCAGAGATAATCAGCTGAATTGTTATGCAGGTGTGAAGGAATTGAGAATTGAATGGAAATAGAGTATCCCTCTGATTTGGTTTATAACTTCTATTGGTGATTTGGTTTGCCAGTGAGGCATTGTATTAGCCAGTGAGGCTTATAGGTCAGTGTGACCTTGATATTTGTCAGTGAGACAATTTGTATTGCCAGTGAGGCATAATTTTTCAGTTAAGCCAGTGAGGCAATTCTGGAGTGGTTTTTCTACCCCTGGAGGGTTTTCCACTTGTGCAATTCTTGTGTCTTGATCTTCTTTCTGTGGTTGTATGTTTTACTCATGAGTTTTTTGTTTTTCATTCTCAGTTATGTGCACATGTATTTGAGAAATCAATGATAGCTCTCTCTCCTTGTACTCTGCAAGTTAAAGTTTTTAAAAAAGATTAGAAATTTCACACAACACTGATTCACCCCCCCCTCTCAGTGTTGCCTTGACTCCTACAATTGGTATCAGAGCCAGTTTCCCTTCTATAGCTTAATCATCTTGGGTAGGTCTTGTGTGTGGAGTTCAATGGGTAAGTGCAGGAGAAATAAGAACATGAGAAATCTTAAGCATCATTCTGGTCAGAAGACACAAAAGACATTATCCATATCAAATTCAGATGTTGATATAAATTCAGTTGATAAAGATGTTCTCCATGTTAAGTCTGGTATTGTATTAGAAGAAAAGATTTCAGATGCTCCTTTGTTTAATGGTTCAGATTTTTCAGTTTGGTGTATGAGAATGCAAGCCTATTTATCCTCTTTAGGATATGATATATGGATGTCTGTTGAGAATGGATATTCTAACTCTACAAATAACAAAGAGGCTATTAATTGCAATCATATAGCCAAGAAGGTTATTTTATCTGGTTTATCTAATGATATTTCTTGTAAAGTGGTGCAGTGTGAAACAGCTCAGGATGTCTGGAAAAAGTTGATAAAAATTTATCAAGGTAGTGCACCTGAAGAAGAAAACAACTTATTATCTGAGAAGAGTGACCATGAAAGGAAACTTTCAAATGAAGGAGTTGATGTTCAATCCCAATTTGATTTAGAAGAAGCCAGCATCACAAGTGATGATGATGAAGAAGATTGTGAGATTGATATGGAAGGAGAGCTTATATATGCCCTGAGTGAGCTCAAGAAGTATAAGAGAGAGAATCAGAAACTAAACTTGCAGCTGCAACAAGAAAGAGAATCAAAAGTCAATGCACTTTCAGAACTTGAAATTGTTTCTACAGATCTTGAAGAGGCCAGATGTCAGATTATTAGTTTAAAGACATATATTGATGATTCTGACAAACTAATTGCTAGATTGAAGACAGAAATTGAAGAAGCTAAGAGGATAGCTGATGTATCAATATCTGACCTTGAAGTTAGAAGGAATGAGAATCTAAAACTAGAGGGAGAAATTATCAAACTCAGTAAAGATTATGATAGTCTGAAGACTTTATCTAAGAAGTATCAGGAGTTTGAAGAAAGCACAAGCAAGTTACATGTGTTGTTGGGCAAACAGAAGCAGCATAATGACACAACTGGATTAGGATTTGAAGAAGAGAATGTTCAAAAGTCAGAGAGACTCCCAGAGAGAAGATTGATTTGAATACTGCCACTGAAAACAAAATGCATAATCAAAGAAGAAGAAATTTCAGAAGAAGTGCTCCTGTTAGACAAGCATACATGTACAGGTATAACTATTCATTTAATGGTTACTGTTATACTTGTAATCATTTTGGTCATAAAGCAGTTGATTGCAAAAGGAATACTAACCTTGTATGTTACAAGTGCAATAATGTTGGACATATTCAAAGAAACTACAAAATGAACAGAGTGTATGATCCTTCATGGAAGCTTAATATGAGTGCTCAAAGGTATTATTAGTCAATTGATTTTGATTACAACATAATTTGTTATAATTGCAACTCTCTTGGTCATAAAGCACACAGTTGCAGGACAGCTCCACCTAATTTAAAAGGTTGGGAAAAGAAAAGGACAGAAAAGGTTTGGAGGAAGAAAGAGCCTATTAAAATTTGGAAGCAGAAAGAAAGTAAAGAGAAGCCAGATTTTAAGCTTGTGTATCCTGCACAAGTCACTTCATCAGTTGCATAACAGATAGCATGAAGTGAGGGGGAGTTATTCATGTTCTATCAAGTATCCCCAAAGGGTTCCAGGAAGAAGATCATTTGATGTTTATCAATTTGATGATCTTGTTTTCTTTGTTGAAATCATCTTTGATAATGTTTGACAGTGATACAGGTAATCATTGACTTATTATGCTTTCAAGATATTGAAAAAGTGTTTCAGGAGTTCAAATGCACAAATTGTTAGACAAATGATCCTGATTACAAAGATTGAATTGTCATGGTATTGCAATCCAAAGTGTTTTGGAAAGTGTTATTGCAATAATATCTTGTTTTGAATGATAAAGTCAAGAAGCAAGAGTTCTTGTTGATTGTAGTATGTTTCATCAGATTTAACAGTGTGTTGTAAAGAGATGTGCAGGATCAGCAGGATGGTCTTCATTCTTTTCATGTCAAAAAGGATGTGCAATAATTCTTGGTTGCAGAATGAATGTTCATTTAGAAGTGATCATTGGTATAATAATTTGACATCTTCTTCTTCATTAATATGGTTTAGAAAGGTTTGTTCAAAGTGTATGGTGGTTTCAGGAATGAGCTTCAAGTTATGACAATCAAGAGTTTCTTATGACATTGATGGTGAATCTTGTATCAGAGGCAAGTAAAAGTCTTATCAAAAATGGTCTTCTTGGCATCTTGTGTTGAGAATTGTGTCATAAGGAGTCTTCATGATTTTTGCCTACAAATTTGTTCCTCAAAGAGTTTGGTGATGTATATTGTTCATATCATACTTACATGGTTGAGTTGTCATGTTGCTTCAGTAAAGGTGTTCTGAAGGAACTCTCATCAGATGTGGTTTTGTATTAGAATTGACAAGTGTCTTGTGTAGAACAAGAGGTTAGTTCAGATGGTCTTCATTCTTTGCCATGACAGAAAAAGTGTCAGAATAGTTTGATTGCAGAATGATAATTTGATCTATTACTTTGTTGAGTTATGACATGTGTCTTGGAGCTTTCAGGTGGTTTAAAGATAATATCAAAAGAAGATGATAAACTAGATATATTAAAAAGTTTCTAATGTTTCATTGATGATCTTCCTCTCTAATTTGTTTTAGATAGTGCTCTTCAAGCTATGATATTGATGGTGATATCTTGTATTTCTTCAGAGGAAGTTAAAGGTATAAAGGTATGTCTTGAATCAGCAGTAGCAGGTGATAATGTTCAGCAAAGTTGGTCATATGTTGAAAGGTTAACATGAATTTATGCCTTCAAAGTGCTCATAATTTAATGTGATTATAATTGTTATGATCATGCTATAACAATTTTTCTGTGGAGTATGAATTGTTCTCAGGGGAAGTTAATCAGTTGATTGAGTTGTCTCTATCATGGGAGATTTGAAAAGATCTTATCAAAAGTGGTCATCATGTCATTTTGAGTTGGGAACTGTGTGTTAAGGAATCTTCATGATTTTTTTTGCTTGCAAAATTGTTCATCAAAGAGTACTGGTGTGTTTATGTTTTTTTCTTGCAAAGTGGTCAAAAAGTGAATCTCAGAGATTTGTTTGGCTAAGAAAATGGTTCATTTCAAGGATGTCATAATATCTATTTCAAAATGCAATAATCTTGCTGAGAGCTTGTTGTCTTTACATTGTTACAAGAAAAGTTGATTGTGATTTCAAAAGGTGTTTGTTAGTGCCATGATTTTTCTTAGCATAGAAGGTTGGATGTCAGTAATTATATGTTGCTTCAGGACTAATTCAGGAAGTGGATCAGTGCTGAGTTGAGAGATATGTCTTCTTCATCCTCTTTTTGGTATCATGTTAAAAAGTGATATTATATTGAAATTGACATATAAGTTTCATTATGTCAGACAGTGGTTTGTGTTGGCTATTTTTGCCAGTAATTGCCAGTGGTATTCATCACAGGGGGAGAAAAATAGTTTTTTGAGTATTTGTCATCAGATGTCAAAAAGGGGGAGAAAGAAAAATTGCAATCAGATAGTTTTGCCATCAATGACAAAGGGGGAGATTGATGGTGATAGGTTGTCATTTGATGTCAAAAGTGTGTCTTGCAGGATCTTGGGTTGATCAGGAGTTTAGTCAGTGTGAATGTTTAGTCATCAAGTTTGGAACAAGGATGAGTTAATTACAAAATATCAAGACAGAACAATGAAATGATCTTTGTTTGAAGTTTACTGATGCAGATATTACTGGCATACTCTATATCAAGGTTGTTGGTTTCATGATGGTATGCTTATGTTTGCAAGAGATGAGTAGTCTTCATGTTGGTATCCTGTGATCAATCTTGGAGTTGATTCTTAGGGAAGATGTTCAATATATATGTTGAGTTATCGACAAGTCTTAATTCTTCATATAAGGTGCTTGTCAGCTATTTTGTTTTATGTCTTCATTGCTAACATAACAAGGTTCTATCAGGAGACTTGCATCTTAATGATATTCTCATAAAATCATAGGTATGGTATTGTTGGTAAAAGATCATTGGATTTGATAATATCTTGAAGATAATATTGTCATACATATCATATTACTGATTGGCATTTTATGCCTACTGTGCTCCATGTCCATTGCCTATTGGTACTTCTTGTTAAGGAGGTTTGGTTGAAAGTCATGTTTGAAGTTTCAAAAGATGATGCAAACATATCCTTCTCTGCCCGTCTAGTGCATATCACCTTTTTCTTATGTTTGAAAGGTGACTTATAATGGAAGGTTAACAACTTAAAACACTACCGCTTGGAGGGTTCTTAATCATATATTTGACTAGCCCTTCTCTCCTACAGACCGGTGGCATCGGTGAAAGTATAAGGTACGCGGGCGCCAAAACAAAATCTATGGCTGTGTTTAAACTTTCAATAGGCGCGAAGTGTATGATCAGTGGTTAATTTTTAAACATAGTCTTCTTCATCTTATGCTTGCACATTGACGTGCATTCAGACGTCAAGTTTTTATGACTGCAGTTAAGGCTACATTTAGTCACTTAAAAATAAGGCAGATTTGTTTCTATTTTTTTTTAAAATATCATCTCGTGGCAGGGAGAATATCAAGGAAGAGTAGCTGATCATAAGTTTTATTTGTGTCTTTCAAAATTAAAAAGAATAGATTGTTTTTAGAAGGAATATAAAAGAGTTTTTTTTTTTTAAAAAAGGCAATATTCTTTGTGGCAGCAAAAACAAGGAAAGTTGGAGTTTTAAAAAGGCAGATTCTTTTGGATTTTTTTTACATAGAATTTTATTTCTAATCTCGTGGCATGAAAGACTATTATGAAGGAATTTGAAAAGAAGATGAGAAGTTTTTATTTGCAGATTGATTATATTTTTGAGAAGATATTTGAAGAACAAAATGGTTTCAGAAGAAATGTTTTATGAGATCTTGATGAGGATAAAATTGCACACAGATTTTTGAAAAAGATTTTTTAAGATGCAGAGGAAGATGAAAAGGCAGGTTGATAGAAATTTTTGAAGATTGATTTGAAGTTTTTTTTTAAAAAGAATATAAAAAAAAACTTGAGGAGTTTTTTGAAGACATTTTTTCTTACAGGGATATCAAGAGTTGAATTTTTGAAGGAACAAAATGTTATTTCATGAGCAGGGCATTGGATGAAGTTTTTTTGTTGTTTTGAAGATAATATTTACAGAGAAGAGAATATAAAAAATTCATTTCAGAGATTTTATTTTCTCCTACAAGACAATTTTTTATTGAAGACAAAATGTTCAGATTGAAATGAATATGAAAGGTCAATAAAATTTTGCAGAGGAAAGGAATATGAAAAGATTTTTAAATTTTGTATATAATGTTTTTTTTACAAGTACATTGATGTGTGTGTGGAATTGAACAGAGAAATGAAGACATTTTCTAATAAAACCTTTTGAAGAAAAAGGATAATGATAAGATGATACTGGGTTTGTAATGCAGAGATAATCAGCTGAATTGTTATGCAGGTGTGAAGGAATTGAGAATTGAATGGAAACAGAGTATCCCTCTGATTTGGTTTATAACTTCTATTGGTGATTTGGTTTGCCAGTGAGGCATTGTATTAGCCAGTGAGGCTTATAGGTCAGTGTGACCTTGACATTTGTCAGTGAGACAATTTGTATTGCCAGTGAGGCATAATTTTTTAGTTAAGCCAGTGAGGCAATTCTGGAGTGGTTTTTCTACCCCTGGAGGGTTTTCCACTCGTGCAATTCTTGTGTCTTGATCTTCTTTCTGTGGTTGTATGTTTTACTCATGAGTTTTTTGTTTTTCATTCTCAGTTATGTGCACATGTATTTGAGAAATCAATGATAGCTCTCTCTCCTTGTACTCTGCAAGTTAAAGTTTTTAAAAAAGATTAGAAATTTCACACAACATTGATTCACCCCCCCTCTCAGTGTTGCCTTGACTCCTACAATGCTTACGTTTTAGTTTCCTTTCATGTTTTAGTGTCCTTTGCAATCTTTTTCATCTTCACTACCAATTCAAGTCGAACAAAAGATTTTTGAAACATGTCAAGTACTTGACCTTGACCTACCTTATAACATCCTCCTTAGTTTTCCATGATTCACACTATGCATGTCATTCCATCCACCTTCCATCAATTCCTAAAGTTCCCACACAATGGGAGTGAGTCATAATTTATGTTGATCCTTGTCCTTTCTAATATTGTATCTTCTTGGAAGGACATGATAAAAACTTTTGTCCCTTTAACAATGCTAGAAATCTATCTTCATCTTACATCAATCCATCCAACATTGCATCCACTTCCAAATTATCAAAAATTACCATTCTTCAGGTCAAGGTTATAGTAAGGGATGTGGGATATGGAGTATGACTTACACAACTTTTGTGTGGGACAACTTCCACTATCTCCTAAATCATTCAACAAGACAAAATCTGACATGGTATCTACATTTGTCATCAAATGCAAGTCATCACCTACATTTAAACTCAAACATCTAATGAAACAAGATATTCTTGAAGGTATATCTTCTTGCCTTTACAAAGAAAAGGAAGGTGGAGAAACTCATGTCCTACCCACAGAAAAATATGGAAATGGTCTTCACATTGTGAAAAACATTAGCTATAAAGGACAAGGAGGCCTAGGCCTTCACAACAAGGAATCATCGAGCGCATCAAAGAAATAAGAAATCACCGATATCAAGGTCTAGGATATGGAAAACTTGATCTTGTATTCTCAGAACTGGATTATATCTGAATTGAGGTCACAAAGGCCTTTCCCATTATCGAGAACACCAATGTAGGGGATTATAAAGACTCTTTCAAGGACTTCATCGAGCTCTTCTATGAAACATCCATTTTTACCATATATACCCTCTCTACTATGCCATAATCATGCAAGGACCTTCCACTCATATACCCCCAACTCATAGGTTGGGACCAACAAGTGCCTCCTATACTTGATAATGTTCAAAATGATGAGGCCATCACAAAACTCATGGGGGTAAGAGAACACAAGCCCCTAAGATACCATAAAATAGGATACATCATAGAGATCAACACATCTGCTTACTTTGAGGAGACCACCAAGTCTCTTAGTCACATATACATGAAAATGAAAAACACATCCCCTAGTGAAAACCATAATGTGGCACTTTCTGATGACAAAAAAGTAAAAATAAAGGATGTATCTAATGGTGAAAATTTCCCTGAGGTGCTAGAGGATGAGATACTTGACCTCCCTAAGGTACCAACATTATATCAAAAAAGATCTCCTATCCTAGTAGAAGAATCACAAGAAATGAATCTAGGTATAGAGTAGTCACCATGAATTACCTTCAGAGCTGCTTCGCTCATCCCAACAGAACAAACAAAATTCTTAGCATTCTTCAAGAAAAGAGGCATAAAATTTTCATGGAAAAATGTCAATGTTTTTGGATTGGACCCTTCATTGGTAGTACATCACTTGGCAGTATATCCCAATACCAAACTAGTCAAGAAGAAGCTCAAGAAAATGCATCCACAAATAGCACTTCTAGTGAAATATGAACTCAAGAGGCTTCTAGACGTCAAATTCATTCGACCCATTGATTATCCTGAATCGATCTCAAACATTGTCCCAGTAGCGAAAGTCATTGGGGGCATATGCATATGTACAACTTCAGAGACCTAAACAAAGCATGTCTGAATGATGACTTTCCTTTACCAAATGTTGACATCATAGTGGACTTAACAACTAGACATGAGATTTTGTCTCCTATAGATGGTTTTTTAGGCTACAATCAAATCGGAGTCACTGAAGAAGACCAACATAAGACTATCTTCATTTGTGCATGGGGTACTTACTTTTGGGTAGTCATGCCCTTTGGCGTTAAGAATGCTAGGGCCACATATCAATGGGCTATGACTGTTACTTTCCATGACATGTTCCACAACATCTTGGAAGATTATGTAGATGATCTATTGGGAAAATTAAAAAAAAAAGATATTTGACTATCTTGAAGAATACAAGGTGCACCTAAATCCAAAAAATGCATCTTTGGGGTTACTTCTAGAAAACTCCTAGGCTACATCATATCCTGACGAGGCATTGAGGTCAAGATATAGTTGAAATGCCTCCTCCAAGAAAATTGAAGTAGCTTCATAGCCTCTAAGGAAAATTGCAATCAATAAGATGCTTCATTACACAATTAGCAGATAATTGCCACCCATTCCAACACCTTCTCCTTAAAGATGTGGTATTTACATGGGATACAAAATATCATAGAGCCTTTGATGAACTAAAGAAATATATTACGACACCACCAGTGCTCATGCCACCACAACCAGATCAACCCCTATTATTATACATCTCAGCAACATCAATAGCCATAGGGGCCTTATTAGCACAACATGATGACAATGGAAAAGAAAGAGCTATATACTACATCGGTCGTACTGTTTTGGCATATGCTCTTAACTATACACCAATTGAATGGGCATGTTTAGCAATCATATTTTCATCTCAGAAATTGCAACATTACATGCTTAATCACAAAACCAAACTCATTGCAAAAATAGAGCCACTCAAGTAGCTTCTAGTTAAAGTAGCTCTTACTAGTTGCATGGCTATGTGGGTGATGATCCTAAGTGAATTCGACATTAATTATATAGAAAGAAAAATAATCAAAGGAAAAATCATAGTAGATCAGTTAGCTAAGGCACCAATTCCAACAGATCATCCACTCCTTTCAAAATTTCTAGATGAATCTATGTTCACAGTTGTACCTATCCCAAACTAGAAAATGTATTTTGATGGATCATACATTCATCATGGATCAGAAGCAGGGATCTTGTTCGTCACTCCCCAAGGAGATTGCATCCCTAAATCCTACAAAATCACATTCCCTTGTACCAATAATGTGGTAGAATATGAAGCACTCATCACAAGACTCCACATGGCTATCTAATGGAGAATTAAGAAACTACTTCTTTATGGTGACCTCAATTGGTGATCAAACAAGTGAACAATGAATACAAAACAAAAGATGAAAAACTTCTACCCTACAAGAAAATATTAGATGACTTCAAAGAGTACTTTTCTGAAATCCATCTTGGACAAGTGCCTAGATTAAACAACAAAACAACAAACACCTTGGCTACAATAGGGTCTCTTATTAATATGCTGAAAAACAATAAGTAGTGTGAATTCTGCATTGAGGAATTAGTAACTCCAGCATATGATGTTCCACAATCTGAACTAGTCTGTGAAATTGTTGGTCCCTTATTCCCCCTAGTATCAAGATATGTGTTGTGTGGTTACACAACATGCCCCATTTTGATTTGGCAAAACAGGGACCCAACCTTTTGGCTTGTTTGCTCTCTGGCGGTCTGGTAAAAGTAAGTCAGGTGCATCATCATGTGGAGTCAGGATGAGGTAAGTCCCGATTATGAGGTCAGTTTGTTAAATGTCATATTTCATTTCTATGACCTCATAGTTTGAAAGAATATTAAAATTCACGCAGGTTTGTCTTTTACATCATCCTGATATTCTTCAGGATGTGAGAGTTATGAACGGTCAAAGTTTCGGTCAAACCTGATATTCGTAAGGAGAGGAGGATCATATTTTTATAGCTTGTCATCTTTTTGAAGATCATCATCATATTTGAAACATTCCCCCACAATATCCTGCGGCTCAAATATCCAGACATCAACTTTAAGTTGTAGTAAGTCTTCCCCATGAAGTGGTCTTTTGTATTGTGAGGGTCATGTTTTTGAATGTAACCTAATATTTCTTAATATCCTCCTGCCGCGAAATATCACCCTTAGCAAATATCCTGATGACATCATCCAAACTAGATAAACGAAGAAGCAGATATAATGATGACATCATCATCACATTCATATTTTGACAGGATATTTTTTTCAAGCATGATCATGTTCGTCTAATATGACGATGACGTCATGATGCCTTTCCAATACAAAGAACGAATATCACGATGATGTCATCCCGATATTCCAAAAAAATACATGTAAGTTTGTCTCGTCATCATCATATTTTGAAACATCACCTGATACACCGAAATATCCTCTTGATGCACTAAAACATAAACCAAGGGTGCTTTTGTCACCTGAGTCTTGTTGCAATAACAATTTCAATATGAGGGAGGAGGATGATATTGAAACTCAACCCGATATTTGCGAATATCATCCTGCCCTCATGATATCCTGTCATATGGATATCCCCCAGCTACCGTTGCGCGATTTGAGCTCACAGACAAAAGGAAAGAGGTGATCATCAGCTGAAATAGGAACATTGTTGGCAATCCACTAGTATAAAAGAGAAATTTGCATAACCAGGTAAGTAAATGAAACCCTCATCATGTCATTATTGTTCAGGTATGACGATGGAAGTTTTGGTTTATGCATGTAATGGTGAAGAAATACAGTAGGCATAGTGATCTTAATTGCAATATGTATGCATGTATATACCTGTTGTGAGTTAGGATTTTTGTTAATTGCAGGTACTCATGGCCGACAAACGGTATGTTAAGTGTCAAGAGGAATTCAGTAGGCCTATGTTCTCTTCTCAGAGGGGAGTCCTATTCAAGTATGGAGCAATCACAGATACCCATCAGGGGAGCACTAATCTGGAGGCCTGGTCAGCTAAATTGAATGATGGGCAGGACAAGAGTCCTGTGCTGGATGCAGTATTTGTATCAGGAATGTGGAACGCTGCTGGTTTCCTGTATTCCATGGAATCTCCGGAGCTGGTTATAGAATGTGCCCGGAATTATAAACCTCAAATGAGGCAAGTGGTAAAGCATGGGAGAATATATGCAGACCTTTCCATCAAGGGTCTCTCCCAGACATTTGGACTATCGTTGGGTAGTAAAGTAAAAAATGTGGACCTGAGGAAGGTAGAGAAAGAGTATGAGGCCAACAAGAAATCAGCCAGAAAGAACATGTATCAATGGCGAGCAGAGAACAGTACATATCCTACGGCGGCCAAACTCCCAGTACACCTATTTAAATATGATTTCAGTGAGGAGTACCAGTATATGATTGCACTCCTGAGTCGAGTAATAGGCCAACCTGATACTGGTAGTTTCAGGGATTAGATGTATGGAGTTATAATGATGTGTATGTATTCGAACACCAAGCCACTATGGGGCCAAATCATAAGTGATGCTCTGCATGAGCAACTCGTGAACCTGGGGGGTTCAAATTGTGCATTTTTCATGACATCCTATATTGTTTATTCTTGTGCTTATAGAGGCACTTTTGATGCCTTAGTTACAGATGGAAAGCTCACAGGCACAAATGTTGCATACATCTGGGATCATCATCCCCAGCTACAGAGAACCAACTACTTCAGAGACTACAAACTGGTTAATGATGCATTCTCTATGCATCTGGTGAGGACCATGGAAGAGGACAGAACAAAAAGATTGAGCATGGAGGCTCAAGAAGTAGTCTACAGGCATGGAGTCTGGTATATCCAATTTGCAAATTTTTCTTATATAAGGGTTGAGGGTTTTGAGGAACATCCCCTCATGCTGCCAAGGTATCCCACAGATGTAGTGATATTAATGGAATTTATCAGGCAGGGCTCCGTGATGATAAAGATGTACAAGGATGCCAAGAAGCTGCCACCAATTTTGTTCCCAGTCAGCATTGGAAACTATATGTGCCCAGATTCTGACAATATAAAGAAGGTGATGGTCACCCTGAATAAAATGAATCTGCAGCCTTTCCCAATAACAAGACCATATGATCCTTACGGCAGGATACAGAAGATACTAGGAAAGCCTATTCATCAGAGGCACCTAGAAGATTTTTGGGCTGACTACAAAGATGAGGCAGAAGCCAGGAGAAGAAGGTATCAGAGGTTGACTCTGAACCAAATTAGGACTTTTGATTGCATCTCCCTTCCCTAGCAATTGAAGAAGGATGATGGTAGGACAATGGCAGATGAATATGAACAGAAAAAGATATACAATGCCACTATCTCTGCACCTGACCTCACCATGTAGGAAGATATATCCTTGGACCCATTCATTGCCAGGACCATACAGCTGACTCAAGCTTGGGTCAATGATCAGGTGGAGGCATTGAAAAAGAAAGGTGTTGCCATTACGGTGGACAACAAAAAGAAGGGACAAGATATTCCTGGGGAGGTATATGATGACTTCCTGCTTGAGAAGAGGAAGACTAAGGGAGACAAGTTACCTCCACCACAGCAATAGAGCAAAAGACCCCAAAGGGATAAGAAAGTGGATAAACAACCCAAAGGGGTTATAATTGACAGGGCAGTGTTTACAACTGAGGAGGCAGTAGGATCAGGATCAGGATCAGGATCAGAGTCAGAATCCCCTCCAAAGAAAGAGAAGCCCAAGAAGAGTAAAATAGCTAAGGCTAGAATAACTGGGACCCTGGAAGTGGGTCAATCCTCAGGGAAACGTGATACAGAGGATATCCTCATGGAGGAGGAGCCTGAAGAAGAAGAGGCTCTGTTAATAATAAAAAGGAAGAGGAGAGCTCCACAGGTGCTGGTTTCTACCACACCTAAGAAACAAAGAACCTCCATGAGAGGTGGAATAAGTGAACCCCCTACACTATGACAAGGGGTAGGTAGTGAAGTGCCAAGGGAACTTCAACATAATGTTCCACTTCCTACTATAGTCAAGTTTAAAACTGAACTTGCAGAAGAACAATTGAAAGAGACCTCTCAGACACAACCAGAAGGACATGTCTCGCTTGATGAGACAATAAATTTGTCTGACGATGAGGTAGTGCAGGATGTGGCTACACAGAAGATGGAAACACTTGTTGCTGATATAACTATGACTCCTCACAAGCCTCCACCAGTTCAAACTGTGCTTGAGGAGATGATACAAGCAGAAGAAGAGCAAGAAAAAAGCCCAAAGTAGGTGGCTCAAGAGATAGGGCTAGAAGCATTGATCACAGAGGTGACTAGTCCTGTAGTGGTGGATCTGACAGAGAAACAGGATGCAAGTCCTGAACAGCCAGCAGGATCACCTAATAAAGGCCACCAAATAGAAGAGATAGAGATGGCAGAGTCAGAGGGCCATGCTCTTGAAACTGGCCAACAAAGTCCACCTGATACATCAGAGGAACCTGCTATAGTAGAGGTTCAGGAAGCAAGAGCTGATGAAGAGAAAGAAGCACTAGAGGATCCAACTGCCAAAATACAAGAAGTTAATAGTGCAGGCTCGGAAGAAATAATAGCTGCAGAACAACCGCTAGCACCTCAGGCAGGATCTCCAGTATCTGGTGAAGTGGATAAGCAGCAAGGGGAAGAATTGGGAACAGATGAAGTAATGACAGAAGGTCATGATCATCATGATTACCAAATAGATGCACCACAGGGTTCCCCACACCAAGAAGATGCTCCCCCAGAGAAGGAAGTTCCTCAACAGGAGGAGGAGCCACAAGATCAATAGCAAAGAGAGCATCAAGAGGAAGAAAAAGAAAAATCACCATCTCCACAACATCTGTTGATAGAAATGGGAGATATGGGTGAACATCATGATGATGCCGAGAAACATGATCATGTACCTCCATGGTTAGCAAAGGAAGTAAATGTTGAAGAGGAGCTCAAAATTCAAGAGTTCAACATCTCCACCTTGTTCTCCATGGATATAAGGAAACCCAGGAGGAAGGCCAGAATGACTTCGGCCATCAAAAGAGATCCGGCAATAGGGAGAAGGACCGCACAAATTGCCATACCTGCGGTGGAGAAAGAAAAAGGTAAAATCACTATAGATGAATTTCAAATTAGCACAGTTGATTTGGGCTTTGCCAATGAGGACCAAGAAGGTCAGGAGGGCAAAGACATCATTGACTCTCTAATTCAAAAGGTGAAAAGAGAGAAGGAGAAAAATAAGAAACATAAAGAGCACATTACTCAGTTGCATGCCTATATCAAAGGGCTGACCGATCCTGATGATACCACAACTGAATGTGTAGTCCCATTGACTGCCATTTCTCAGGAGGAGGTAAATAAATTGGACCTCATGAAGCATGAGGAGTCCGTAATAAGGAAATGGATGTCATCCATATTGGATGATGTTGTTGAAATAATGAAGGCCTCTTTGAAGAGGTGGAGCATTCTAAGTGACTCCAAGACCAAAGTGGATAAATTGCAGATGCAGACCGGGAAGAGGTCTTACAAATTAGAGAGAGTCCTGAGCCTATTAGGGGAAATAAGGAATATAAATCCTCAACTGCTTATCAGTAAGAAGGTTCTAAATAGTAATACCACGTTATTGATAGATATCTGGTATAAAGACACTCAGTTTGAGTGTGGAGTCCTCAAAAGATGTAATAATAAGCTGAGGGATATCAGCATGAGGCTATGGGATTTAATGGCTGAAGAAGTGGTGATATTGGAAGCATTGGAAGGCAAGTGGAAGGTAAAATAGAAAATCAAGATGAAGAGTCTGCCATTAAAGTTGTACACAGCAACTTCCAATTAGAGACAGATGGTCCACCTATCCCTTTGACAGAAGAACTGATAGATAAAATAATGAGGATCAAGGTCCAGATGGAGAAATACAAAGAGACACTGCAGGACAGGAAAAATAAGCTTGATAACAGCAGAGACAAATATGAAGCACATAAGCACGCCATTGTCAAAGCAAAGACTCAAGATGGCAGAGGGATAGATTAGGTTGTGCATTCATACGAGCAGGTCCGCAGTAGTATGCAGCCCCATATGCAGCAGCATCATCATCAGGATAGTGAAAGTTCAGAAAGTGATGCACATGATGATGACCCGCATGAATCAGCTGAGGAGCATGATGAAGATACATCATGAAGGGGATAGTAGCATTAGTAGTATAGATAGTTGCCAACTGGCAACTTGTGCCATTTTGTAAAGGTTGACAAAGTCAAGAGAATCGTGGCTATAGATTTGTATTGATAAATCAGGATCGTAGATCTTTTGTAACGGATTCATCACCTTATTCTATAAAAGGTGGTGGAATGCCTTATTGAAACATTTGAAACTTAATTGAAATCTGTTTGTTGAAGTATTCAGGGCATTTTTGA
The DNA here is from genome assembly GCA_027924645.1 of Cunninghamia lanceolata. NCBI lineage: Eukaryota > Viridiplantae > Streptophyta > Pinopsida > Cupressales > Cupressaceae > Cunninghamia > Cunninghamia lanceolata. The sequence continues at coordinate 7,551,342 of BSBN01001807.1, forward strand.
AAGTTATTGTATATGTACATGTCTTTTGCATGCTTAATGAAAGAGAAGAGTATTTTGATTACAAATCTTCGTAAATCTTGAGTAATCTGTGTCTGAATTCTAGATATGTGCTTTTATTTGCTACGTCCCTTGGAGTGCTCATCATGTTGCATGTATTGTTTTCATTCCTCATCCTCTGAAGTTTGCATCAACTGTATCTAGCTGTGGAATATCCTGGTGAACATATGGTTTGATTTCTTCTCCTCATGACAGTATCAAGTATGTATGTGGATCAATAGCTAAAGGTTCAACATTAAATAGAAGCATTTCTTTGATTTCTTTTAAATTTCAGAACATTTCATCTCCATAATTGCAAATAATTGATAGTCTTAAGCAAATAACATCAATATGCAGACATCTCGTAGATAATCGTAAATATTTAGCATATTTGAATACAAAGCATGTAAAATTGAAAATATCATGCAAAGATTGAGGTATGTCCACATCTTCTCATCAAATAACTGCATAATATAACTTCTCTGTAAAGAATTTTTGCAGGAATGTCATGATGATGATAAAATTCCACGTAAGGCCCCAAAATGGAAACAGCAACTCACATTAACCTCTGAGTGACTTCAGACGATTAAGACCTAATCACCGGAGACTTGGGATCCTGAATTCTTTGAATTCATAGTATCTTTCAAGATGAATAAAGGTTAATGCATACTTTTATTCTATGTTTGTTTGTGACTGACATCATGACCAACAATATGTACCTCCACAATAACATTATCCCACATGATCTATCCTCCACCCAACAATGCATATTCATCTTTTGAGCCACCTATTTCACCATCCTCAATGACACCTTATATCATAAAAGTCTTGATGGTACCCTTTTGAGGTTTTTTGATTTGGAAGAAGACCAAACTATCTTATAAGAGGTACATGAAGGTATCTATGGTGTACACTCTAGTGGACCTACCCTAGCAAAGACGATCTTGAGAACAGGATGCTATTAGCCAACACTGGAACAAGATGCTCACTAGTTTGTTAAGAAATGCCTTCAATGTCATCAGCATGACGACTTGATTCATGCTCCTGTTGATAGTAAGGAATACTAAGAGGGGGGGTGAATTAGTATTTCACAAAACCACTTCTTAACAAGTTCGTTAATCCAATTTCCAAAATTAATAATATGAAAGAAGAACAAGCACAGGAATAACAACCATAAAGAGAACACATGAACACAAGGATTTTTATGTGGAAAACCCAAAAAGGGCAAAACCACAGTGAGTGTTAGCTCATAATATATTATGATAGCACAATACTAGATTACAAGAAGGCTCACTACCCAAAGAAATACTCACTGTAAGAAAGGTTCACTCCCAAAACAAGCTCACTACCTATAGGAAGAAAGAAGGAAGAATGGCTCCCTGCCAAGTTGAACTACTTAGATTGCATCAACACATGCATGGTTACAGCTCCAATGAAGCACATAAATATTGTCTCAAAACTCTTCATCTCTAACTACTCTATTTCACTGCTCTGCTTTTATATAGGAACAAGATCTCTCTTCTTCTACTCTTATCACTTCCACAAAATCACCTTACTTTGCATGTCACACATATATATCCTTGTTTGCCTCTTATCACTTAAATACCAAGTTTGATCCCATATATATATATATATATATATATATATATATATATATATATATATATATATCTGCAACACTTAAAATCTTCATATTAAGTCAGCCTAATAAGGTGTAGCATGTAGTCATACCTTAAGTAGCTTGTTGACCAAATTCATTCACCAAAAATTCACAACGAACCCAAATGATCATACAGTAGTCTTCATATGGGTTGGCATTAATCATTCAATTGCTTAGATTGATTGTTCAAACAATATAGCTTCTCCACATATAGATCTACCATGCTTGTTGGCTTGTTCCTCATGAACATACTTGATCAGTTCAGTTGTCACAACATAACTTTGACTGCGAATAAAAAAATCATATTTAATATTCATCATTGATCTCTTAGCATACCTTCAAAGCCACAAAACATAATAGTGAATTGCTGAGAAATGTGAAGCCCAAAACTGTTGTCTTGTCACTAGCAAACACTGTCAAACTGCAAGTTGGTAAAGAACATCTTGTAGGATGAGACCAAAATAACCTTAGATGCTACAACTCTAGATTTAGGCAGCCATGATATGTAACTTTCTTAATCTAGAACTGCAAGACAAAGTATGCTTCTCCAGATGAATGCAAACCCTAACTCTTTGGTACTATACACAGTCCCTAACTTAGGTTTGTTACAAATATGTGCCTAAATGGTGTTGTCATTGATGTCAACATATCCTTGTTACCATTAGAGTCAACTATATCCTATTGTTGTCTATATAGAAGACTAGATTGTTGAGGATATTGAGAAAATTAAAGACAATCAATGCATACGGATCATGTGGCTGTGTATAGGATTGTTGGAGGTTGATCTAGTTAAGAATTGAGAAGTCCGCATGAAGATTTGAGGAAGCTATGGCCATCTGAGTAGAACTGGTTCCTATAATAATTAGGAAAGACAGAGTGACAGGAAAGAGGTCTAGATTGGTTTGGTAATATAAGATTGTGATCTATGGATCTAAAGACATTTTTAGGAAGTCAGTGTGCATCATCAACTCTAGTGGTTCATGGTTTGGAGGTCCGTAAGCTATCCTTCTAGTCTGACAATCATGGCAAAGTGTGTTCTTGAGGTTCTGGAGGAAGATTCAAATGTGTCTAGTGATATGGTTGAGAGTGAATGTTATTGGTGATTCCAATGTACTTGTGGAGGTTTCTGGATAGTGTAATTACTATGTTGGAGGTCTGCATTGAAGTTTGAGCTTGTTGATTGAAGATTTCTCCTTTGAGGTTGATGTTCTTCCTAGTCTTGGCCAACCGGATGTTCCTAGCCTATTGCGGATGCCTTACGAGATTTTTATGAAGCGTGGAGTGATTGTAAAAGCATATTCAAGTCTTAGTTGTGCTTGGCTAACAATGTGATGATTTACGTCAAATTTAGTTGACTTTGTTGATCATTCTAAGGTTGATGAAGTGTATAAATACTTGTTGAAAAGTTATTGAAGATCATCCTTGTACAAAACAGATAACATCTGAAGAAAGGATTAGGAGCAGAGCAGAGAAGAAATGGAGTGAGAGAAGTATAGAGTGTGAAGAAGAGTTTGGGACAAAGTGAAAGTTCTTGAGCATTCATTGAAACTAAATCAAGCATGAAGTAGATGCTATTTCTCAGTTAATCACAATCTACATGCAAAAGAGAAATGAACTTGTGTGTGGCATCAGGTGTGTTGGTGGAACTTTGGAAGAATTAGAAATTGTGTCAAAAGTACTCAGATCTTTACTAGATTCATACATAAGGTTGCAGCTATAGAAGAAATCAAGATAGTCTTAGAGGTTACAAGAGATCATCTGGTTGGCAAAATTTCAGCTTTTGAATTAAGTGAGTTTGATGATTCTCTTCCAAAGTTTGAATCTATATTTAAGGCCATTGTGTATGGAAAACAAAGATATGATCTAGGTGAAAGCTCTTCTGCAAGATCAAATAGATTTGGGAAGACAAGAAAGGATCTTGAAGATGTTGAAATAGAAACATCTGATCTTGAAGCTCTTATTGCCAAAAGAATGCCTAGAGGATCTGATAAGTATGAAGGAAAACTACCACTCAAATGTTTTTCTTGTAATAAGATTGGTCATTTTGCCTCAAGATTTATGGAAAGGTTTTCAAAACCAAACCCTAATAGGTATAAAGGTTAGAAGAAATGTCAATATGTCCAAGAAAATTGAGAAGGGGTAACAGATGACGAATCTGATCATGGAGGCTCCTTTGAAAATGATTGGGTGTTTATTGCTATCAAAGAAGAAGATCTAGTGTCTACTAAATCTGCTAGTTGTGGAAATATGGAAAGTGCCTTGGCTACTCAAGTTATTGAAAAGGATGAATGGGTGATTGATAGTGGATGTTCTCATCATATGACTAGTGATAAGAGTAAGTTTGTGAATTTTGAAAACTATGAAGGATGACTTGTGAAATTTGGAGACAACTCAGTTGGTAGAATCTGTGGCAGAGGATCCATCTCTTTTGATGGCAAGAACAACACCAATGATGTTCTATATGTGGAAGTATTGAAACATAATCTTCTCAGTGTTGGATAGTTGGTTGACAAGGTGATGGGGAGCCTCAATTGGTAATACTTCCACCATCAGTAAACTCCTTGTTCATTTCCCCAATATGCCGATACAACCTGTTGTCGGTAAGACTCTTATCATTGGCAAATGCTTACACATTTAGGCCAATGTGCCAATGGATCTCGGTCAGCGTAAGTCACCCCTTGCCACTCCAATATGAATCTTAGATCTCAGCTTCTGTCCAACACTTGAACCTCTCTTCTGCCAGACTATCCTCATTGGTGTGAGTCAAAAATGCTTCGTCGATAGCCTCTGTCTACCTGATAATAAATCCAACTCCTCCAATCCAAACCTAGCACATGGAGATGCTAGGCGATCTACTATACACCTCACATTGTTTGGATCCTTTGCACCTCCGAACAGGAAAACAAAATAGGAAACAAATGAATATTGTACAAGGAAGCCATTCCACTAATTTTGACATAAATCTTATTAGTCAAATGCTTCATATAGACATTTTGCAACAACAAAAAACATAGAAAGGAAAAGAAACCTATAGTTATGCAATTTGTAATTACAGAGAATAGAAAAACAAATTGATGACACAGGAATATTTTGATTTCTCCTTAACACAATGCATGATTACATACAATCTCCTTCTTCGATCTAATTACAATACTATATGATCTATATGCATTTGGTTCATTTCTCTGGGGTTTATAAGCTTGCCCCGAGGAACACCAGCCCATTCCAAGTGGCTGGGAGAAAACTAACTGATTCCAAGTGGCTGGGAGACTGTCTTACCATTAACAATTTGACAAATGCAACCTACTTACTTGGGACTTACAAAGTTTGATTCAGGTCTAGATACAAATAGAAATGATATGCATTGGTCGAATAGACCTTATTACAAAGCAAACATGATTTCCTAAACAAAACATGATTTTAAATGCCTCATGGAGGCCACCTTGTGTTAGGTGCTCCTACACCATACACCCTGGTGGTGCCTGCATAAACATTCAAGTTTCAAACATTTAAATATGTAGGCCCCTTCCCAAAAAATCCAAAAAGTTCCAACACTCTTGGCCTTTGCAGTTAAAAATATGCATCTGCAGGTCAGAAGAGACTATCGGCCCCTGAAAAGTGATGAAAATATGGGTCAAATGCATTCCAAATGCTTATTGGGCTACAATTACTATGTCTGAGTGTTTCCGAGAGTGGCTATGAGGGTCTTATGTTCTAAGTGCTACGGGATTGCCAAGTGTCGAGCCCTTGTTCATGCCGTGCTTTTGTTTCTAATAGGTAAGTTGAACGCAGAAGGTGCCACATGGCAGAGGATGTTTCTTTTATGTTTCATGAGGGGGCCGCGGAACTTGACATGTGTCAATATCCGCTTGTGTTTCAATGACCCTTTTAGTATTTCCTTTGTGTTTCAAAAAATCCCTGCAGAGGTGGGCCCCAGTGAGTTTCAAGTGGCGCAAGTCTCAAGTGTTGCAAGTGCGTGGAAAGTGCCACGTGTCAGCAATAGATGAGGCCCCTTAAAAGTTCCAACTATACGCAGAGTGTGCCACGTGTCACTTTTCGTGAAGTTTCTTAAAAGTTTCTAAGTAGGGGCGGAGGATGCCACGTACCCCTTGGGGTTGCTACGGAAGCTGACAAGTGTCTGCTTCCGAGATAGTTTCTATTTGTTTCAAAGCTTGGCAGGCAGAGCGAAGTGGGTCCCAGTAAATGCAGTTACTACTGTGGATGTTGCCAAGTGGAAGTCTTCGCTTGAAGTTTCAGGAGCCCCTTTATAAAGTTTCAATGTGGCGGAAGGTGCCAAGTGTCATACAGTGAGGGCAGTCTCTTTTTGTTGCAATAGGCATGTGGAATGCGCCATTTGTCCCTTGAGGTTGCTGCAGATGCCGACAAGTGTCTGCTTCTGCGTTTGTTTCTTTTTGTTGCAATGTTAAGCAAGGCTAGAGGTGGGACCCGGTTTGAATATCAAGTGGAGTGCAGAAAGTGCCAAGTGTCGCGGTCCGTGAGGTCTCAAAAGTTTCTTTGTGTTTCAAGAAGTGGTCGCGGAAGGTGCCACATGGCAGCTTCCGCGGGCTTGCCCCTATTTTCCTTTTGCGATGGTGAGCGGGGGGTTGTGGGCCCCGTTTCTTTTTGTGTCTCAAGTTTCAAAGCCACGGATTGCGACAGCTATCACTTATGGAGGCCACTTAAGCGTGAAGACACAATATGTTTCTGAGTGTTGCAGACGGTGCCAAGTGCCGACATCCACATGAGTCCCTGTAATGTTTCTAGTGTTTCTCATGAGGAGCGTGGAGGGCACCATGTGGCAGCTTCCGTAGGAGTGTCTCGGGAGACTCTTTATTGTTTCAAAGGGGATGCAGAAGACACCAGGTGTCATTTTCCGCATGAGGTTCTGATGAAGGTTCTTGGCGGGAAAAAAGGTAAAAGGATAAAATGGACCCAGCGATGGAAACTTGAGGTGTCTGCATGGTACGTTTTTGTTGGTTCATGACTTTTTAGCTTTTTTGGGGGCCGTTGGATCTCAGCGACTGGTAGACAAGATCGACGGCCACATTTTGATCTTGCAGCGATGGGTTTTTCCTACATTTCTGCAACCATTTTTAGGCAGGAGAAACTCCATGGGCGCACAGTTGCTACATTTATAGAGGCTGTGGGTAGGTGAAGTAGTAATGGCAGAGTTGCAGAGGTATGGGTCGATGATGGACAGGTCAACCACCTGATTGATGATGCATGTCCCTGGGCGGTGGCCTAGATCCTGATCTCACCTACTCTGTCCTCTGTTTCTAGCTGTTGCATTCAATTTTGAGCGCCATTTTTCTGATGCATTGTATCTAGCAGGATTTTTGGCCTCCCTTGTAATTAATTTGTTGAGTACACAGTTTTGCTATAAAAGGTAGACTATGTTACTCATTTTAGGTTGTTGAAGACCTGGGCATTCTTTTGTGTAAATAATGAAGAACAAGGCATGAACCTGGTTATTTTTATCCCATTTTGGAGTTTATGTGTTGCAGCATGTATGTAGTTTGCACATGTTTTCAGTTTCAATGTTGATTTATATGAAAAATGCTTATTGCATGTGTCTATCTGCTTGTCTCCATTTGCTGCATGTTTTCCTTCTTTTGAATCTGGCTGCTAAGGGTTTCTTAGGTTCTAGGGTATGGTTTTCTGTGTCACATGCATGATCTCTAACTTCCATTCAAGGAGTGGATTAAACTATTTTAGGTTAATGTATGGAGAAGGTTGCATGTCAGCAGGGATATCTATAAGTAGAGGTAGTTAGATACCCTTTCTTGGGTGATGTTTGTAAGGCAAGCATCAATTCCAACCCCCCTGAAACTCGAGTGAAAGTTGCAAACCATCTACTGTATACGTCTAGTTGACTCCTTGCACAATGGATAGGCACCAATCTGCTCTTGGGTTAGTAGTTATGAGCCAAAACCCCTTGTCTTACATCCAGGACATTATGTCCACCCATCTCATCACTTCCACCTATTAGTTGTAGGAGTAGGATTAGGACCCCTGCATACTCTCATACCCAACCAGACAAATATGTCTAATAATGTTGCCAATCTTGTGATCTATCATGCAGATCTTGGTCCACACATGAGAGTATTCTGCCTGTTGCTATCAAGCTAAATCTTTCTATCGTTGAGCTAGTCAATGTTACATCTTTTGTCATAGGGATACCCCCCTTGGTGCGGCAGAACCAGAAGTGAAGGAGAGGTAGCTCACGCAACCTTCCGTAATCTATTGGCCAGGTCCACCTATGCATTGGAGCTGGCAAACCCTCTACAGATTTGGTAACCAACACACCCCATCTAGAAAAGAACTCATGTCCCATGAGTTGATTCTTTGTCATACGCCACCGTTATCCTTTGCTGCATCATATCTTCCCCATGATCTCTGGACTGCAACTTGATTCCATGGAATCAAAAACTCATGACTAGCATTGTAGGCTCTACTCACACCTTGCCATGACTGAGTGCTTGCAATCAAACTTGGATATTGCATGCCATGATTGCTTACTTTCAGAACTACCTGAACACCTACATTCAAAACCTTGTTTGATGCTTCTTGTATTGCTGCTATGGTAGAATTTGTTTGCCTTTCAACTCTTGTTGGCTCTAGAGGACAAACAATGATCCCTACTATGATAGCATCCTCTTCTTTCCAATCAACTTGTGGCTGCTTGCAGACCTGCTCTTTGACCTTCTTCTGATCCATCTCAGACATTACCATCTGATCTCCATCATTCAAAACTAAAATCACTTTCAAACTGTGAGCTTTGGTAACCTCACTCCTTGAGGTATCCTCCACTGTCCTTGTCTCTTCTTCATTGATCTTCACAAACTCTTTCTTACCCACCAAAATGATCTTGGCTACCTTCTTTGCTTCAGTATCTTCCTACAATGGTTTCATCACAAAAGTCTTTACATCCTTCATGATGGTGTATGTGTTAGCATATCCATCATATAATGCTTGCCTATCAAATTGCAATGGCCTACCTAAAAGTAGGTGACAACACTCCATGGGCAAAATGTCACATAAAATTCTCTCCTTATATTCTTCAATCTGAAAATCAACATATGCCTATTCATCTACCAAAAGTGATTGACTATAACTTACCCAAGATGCTTTGTAAGGAGTTTGATGAGGAATCCTTTCTAAGTTCAATTTATCCACCATTTCCCTAGACACCATATTATCTGTTGAACCAGAATCTATGACTACCTTGCATATTTTACCTTTGCTTTTGCAATTGATCTTGAAAAGAGCTCTCCATTGTTATGGTTCAGTCTTCACTGGTGCTTTGAGCAATGTCCTCTTGATCATCAGATTTTCTCCCACTTCTGATGTCAAATTCACTTCAGGAGATGTCACACTACCTGCATCCTCTTGAGTCAATGTGGTTCTTCTCTCATTGCCATGAGAAGTTGAGGCCTTCTCTGGACACTTATAAGTTAGGTGCCCTATTTGATTGTAGTTATAACATCTCATGTTGGAGAACTTGGATCCTTTGTCTGATCCATTTGTCCCACCTCTTTCATTTGGCCTTCTTCCTTGGTAGCTTCCTCTGCTACTTGAGTCTCCAACTTTCTCTTCTTGGCTAGACTCACCACTAGGCCTCTGGTTAGGACTTCTGCCTCCAAAACTACCTCTAGAATTTTTGTCACCTCTTCCTTTACTTTGCTGCTCACCTTTCCTCATCAGCTTCTCTTTAGCTCTTAATGCTACTTGAAAGCATTTTTCCATGGTTTTAGGGGTAAATAAACTTATCTCATCTTGAATATTAACCCTCAGACCATTTAGGTACCTTTCTACCTTGGCTTTTTCCTCCTCCATCCACCCACAACAAAGAGTGTATTTGTGAAACTCCTCAGTGTAAGTAGCCACATCCATATCTTTTTGCTTGAGGTTCTACATTTTCTTGTAAATCTACACCTCGTAGTCAGATGGAAGGAACTAAGACTTGATCTTCTCCAACATTCTACTCCACAAAGATATCATACTCTTCCCATTCTTTACCCTCTCTCCTTGGGTGTAATTCCACCATGTAAGGGCAGCACCTTTGAGTTTAATTTTTGCAAACTTAAGCCTCTTACTTTCAGGAACTTCTTTGTACTCAAAGTAGTTGTTTAGAGCCTCAATCCAATCCATGACTTCCTTAGCATTCATCTTCCCAATGAACATGGGGACATCTATCCGAGCCTCTGAAGAGTCCTTTCCAATTGCCTTGATGGCTTCTAGAAATTGTTTTTGTTCAGCCGGTATCTTTGCCTCTTCTTGTTTTTGTTCTTCTTCCTCTTTCTCTTCTTCTTCATCTGAACCTTCATCCATCCTTTTACCTATCTTCATTGCCTTCAATTCTTCTTGGAGTGCTTCCCTGACTCTAGTTTTGATCATCTCTTCCATCTCTTGAAATTTCTTGACCACTTCGATGGCCATCCCTTTTGGAGGCATATCACTAGCCTCTCCTTCACTCTCTCTGTCTGACATAAACATTCACAAACAACACCCAAATGCTAACACTCCTGCAAATCCTCAACAACTATAGCACAATGCTCAATTAGATGTTCATCGTACATGCTGCTATAGACCCATTCCTCTCATCCAACAACAGATCTTGGAGATGCACTACCACTCTCTCTCGCAGTGTCCTCACTTTGCACCCTCTTCTAGCCAAACCCCTATTGGTGAATGTGTTGGTGATTATTTTGATGCAATCATAACAATAAGTTAAAATTCACATAAAATGAACTGAAACTATACTTGAAATATAAGAAGGAATCATTTAAGATTAAATTAATCCCAAGTCTACAATGGTACTATTGGTCAAATTCAGTTGGTTAATGTGAAACTGTAATGTTCAAGGGGCCTTACATAGTTTAGAGTTTCTTTGTGGTTTACTAGACTAAGATTGTGCAAAAGGTCATAGATATCAACAAGAATTTTGTTCATTCACATACAAGTGTTACTGTGCTGCAAATTTTAGATGGTTTCTTGAATTATTGCAGCTTTTCTCCTTTATACATTTATGAAAACTATCTACCTTAAACTCTGTTATGCATGCTTCTTCAAAATTGAGACAACTTTCTTTAGATTTCTACGTTTTCAGCTAGATATTTCAGATGGGTTGAGAAAAGTTAGAAAGATCTAATCTACACCTCATTTACTCTACCAAAGGATCTAATTGTTCTATTATGCACTATATAAATCCTACAACAATTTGATCAAATCCACAGTAAAAACCTTAAATGCAAGTTCTGAGCATTTTCACAAACATACATTTAAAATTGCAAGCTCTTAAAGATAATATTTCAAAACACATAGAAGAGTAGGAGAACACTCAGAAGATAGATGCAGAACTCCAGATTCTATTGTATTAGAAACAAACAATCATACATGATTTACAATGTTGGAATGACTCTTAGTTTCATTGATCAAACTACAAAGAACTTACAAGCTTTACAGATACAGTAAGGAAGCTAGACATTCCACGCACACCTTACTGCAAACACAGGCGACCTCCTTCTTCTACTTCTAAACTAAAAGGTTTCTCTGTTCTAAATGTTACTTCTACAAATTCCTGCTGCTACAAATCTCTATGTAGCCCCTGTGTAAAGTATTATAGTGCAGAGAGGCACAATATAAAGACTTCTGATTGTCCTCACTACAGCAAAAACCTAACTAAACCCCTGGTTCAAACCCTTGGTTACAGCAATAAATACAGGTGAACCAGTTCTCTAAAATATCTCTGAGCAATGTCAAATCTGGGTGAAATATTGCCCCTTCTGAGAAGCTCTAGCAGCTCAGCAATAACTTCTGTTTGTCTGTTGTAGTAATGTTCTCAGCTGCAACCTTGTCCTCCATTTGAATGGCCTTGACTTCTTTGCACTTGATCTTTATCTTCCTGCTCCTGAGATCGAATTTTCTTCCTCCATGATGTCATTGTGGTCATGTTCCAGCTAATTCCTCAACTGCAAGCCTGCAAAACAAGACAAGCAATAAGTATCAAATTTATCAAATGAACAGCAGGAAACTAAAATATCTGTTTAAATCAAGGTGACTGTGCAAAAAATGTGGAAATCTAGCTCAAAAAACCCTCAAAATGTGTTCAAGACTGCACACAGGCTGCTCAAAATCATCGGGTCAACTATTGCTGACCAGGAAAATGCCACGGGCGCCAAAAAAAGTGTTTAAAATTCCCATCGCATTCCATTTCCCGCCCATCGACGTGATAATCGCCATCGGCATGTCCAAAAATCACTTGGGCAACGTTTGTTGTTTGGTCGATGGCCTTTCTCGTTATTTCCTCCTTGTTTCTTTTCATCGACGAGAGATTCGCCATCGGCAAACTCCAAATTTCCCCTGCCGACTACCATGGTTTCACCGATGCCTCCTCGTCGGCATGACTCTTACTGACGAACCCTTCATTGATCGCCTTATCGGCGAGAGCTTCCTATATCGGCGAAGGCCAAAAAAACTTGGCCGACAACTACTATTATGCTGATAGCCCAGGGCTATCGGTGAGACCATATCTTTTGGCGTGATGAGTTCAAACTTGGCCGACAGCACTTGTTATACCAATGACAAAAGGCCATCAGGGAGATCATAGCCTTCGGCGAGAGAAAATCAAACTCCACCGATTCCAAATGTTACATCGATACCTTATATCGGCGAGAGTTTCGCCGATAGCCACTCGTTTTATATTCGGCCAAGTCCATTTCCATTTATCGGCGTGACCTACGATATCGGTGAAGCTTTTTAAAACTTTACCGATCGCCATCCTCTAACCAATACCCCCTTCCTCCTTTCTTCTATCGGCCTGACGCCTATCTATCGGCGAATGCAAAAAATGTTGCTCCGATCGCTTTGTTCTAGCCAGAATGACCTTAACACTTAGGTCTTTCTTTCATGTTCTCGGCATGAGTCCATACTTCGCCCAGACATTCCCAAACTCCACCGATAGTGTAAACTAGGCCGATGGCCTTTATCGGCGAGACCATACCGCTCGGGGTGACCTATTGAAACTCGGCCGACATTGTAAGTTATGTCAATGACAATATCATCGGCAAGTGACACCCCCTCGGCGTGACAATTTCAAACATCGTCAAGCGCATATGTTACACTGATGGCAAAAGGCCATCGGTGAGAGACTCCACTTTGGGGTGACCATTTCGAACTTCGTCGATCACCTTTGTTTTGAACTTGAACCCTTGAACCGAAAAAAAAAAAAGGTTCAATACGAGGGTTTGACGCGATGGTTTAACGATACATCCCTGCACAAGGCAACCACATGACTCGACTGTTAGAAGAAAATGAACCCCATGAACCTTGAACCATTGAACCTCGAAGAAAAGGTTCAAGCGGATGGTTCAATGCGGCAGTTCAACATTGCAATACAGAATAACAGTTCGCCCCTTTAGATATTTTTGAACACATCGAACCATTTGGACCCCTAACCATTGAACTATTGAACCAAAGGTTCAACTAGGTGGTTCAATGCGACGGTTCAACGCCTGAAAAACCTGCCAAAATAAATAATGGCGACTCAAAAAAGATAACAAAGTGCACCGATGCACTTGCTGCAAAACAGACAATTGTGAGATACAAAGTGGAACCCAGACAAAATTCCCCTTAACCTGAAACCACCAAGTATGCATTTTTCAAAAATTTAAAATGAATGCCAACAAGGAAAAAGGCAAACAACTGACTGTTTATCATGCAAAACCTGATAGTGCATTTTACCAAATTGATCATAACTTGCAAAATATGATGAATTTTAAGACGGTTCAAAAGGCAACCCTGGCTCATTTTTCACAAGGAATCCAACCACATCATGCATTAGTACTGAAAATGCAATTTTCTATATTTTTGACAAGGTTTGCAAATTTGACTCTCTTTTTCCCTTACCACCAAATAGAACAACACAAGCAGAAGCAAAAAGCAAAGCAACAGCAGGGGTCCTCATTTTGCTAAGGGGCAAAATGGGGTGTGTTGTGAACATCACAACAACTAGCAACCAAACAAAACAACTAAATTCAAAGTGTTCAAGAAAACTAGGTGAAATAAACTCATAACTCCTAACTATCCTTCTTGCAAATTACTATTCAGCTTGAGACTTAAGGTATTCAATAAGGGTGCATGAATTTCTATTTTCAGTTTAATTGTGTGCATGTGATTAATTATCCTCATCTTGAAGATCAGTTGAACAAACCAGTGACTAACATTAGCCTACGTAGGTGAGAATATTCCCTCATAGCCGACCGGATAGAGCCTTGCTGCCAGCGAGCATTCATAGCCTCGGCAAGGTTATCATTATAATTCTCCTAAGTAGAGCCCCACTGCCAGCGAGCGTCTATAGCCCTGGTAGAGTTACTTAGATGGCTTAATTTGGATTTTTAGTATAATCCGCTTTATTTATTTATTTGTCTTTTATTTTCTAATTTTCTGATTTTGAAAGATTTCACAAGATATAGCAATTTGTGACTTCATGAAGCAAGGAGTGGACACTTGCCGAAATTAAGCTGAGAATTGTAATGGTAGCAAGGGTAACCTCTAATTTTTCACCTAATATCTACACTGGTAAGTTCAACAAACCCAAGGATTTTAGGTGTGTCATCGTGAGAAACTTGCTTCGAATTCTCAATCACATTTATTCAATACGAAATTTCAGAAGATAAATAACTCTCTACATTCATGACAGTAACAAGTTATGTGTAAATTGCAAATGATTAACCTGAATACCCTAAATTTTATATTGTTTTGAATGGTTGCTAGTTTTACTCCTTAATACTCTAAAGTAAAATAAAGATCCCTGCTGAGGAGACATCAAACAAACCAAACAAACAGGCTGTACAAAAAGTAAAAAGCAGAAAACTATACAAATAGAAAGAAACAGAAAATAGAAACAAACAGAAGACAAACTGTACAAGCAGCCAACCCAAAAAAGAAAATAGCAAAAGAAGAACTGTACATTACTTACAGCACTTTACACTAAAATGGACTGCCCTTTACCTCAGGCCTAGAAGTAGTGTTTCAAATGTTGGCCATTAACTGGTAATGGCACATCTTCTCTAGTCAAGGTCTTAAGTCTGAATGTGTTATCTCCTATTATTTCTGAGACTTGTAATGGACCCAGCCATAATTTAACGAATTTTCCATGGCTGATGCAGAGTGGGACGCAACGGAGGCTAACTAACAGGAAGGAGTAGCCAACAATACAAACAGCATGATAAAATTCTCTATCGGCTGAACCTCATCATCATATTTCCTAGAGACACCAACAGCATCATCACATTTCAACAGCATCATCATATTTCGGATGATCGCAAATATCCTCCTGTCGACTACTATTTACCTCCTCCGCCTGTCGCCTATCATCATCATCATGATAATCAATGGGCGCAAACATCCTCCGGTTGCACTGTTCATCGGGTGCCAAATACAAGCGGCATCATCATGATATTCAATATCACCTTCGTCAGCAGGATATCCAATATCCGGTTGCTCCAAATATCCTGATGACGTTGCACTTCAACAACTTGCCTTCGATGCTCCACTACCCGACGATACAAGCAACAGCATCATGATATTGTTCATCCGGTTCCTCGAAACCTCCTGATGATGCTAAGACAACTTCCTGCCTACGCCGATACTTTACCACTTAGTGACAACAGGATAAACTCGCATTGAGGGATTTCTTAATATCCTGATGACGATGATGTCATATCCTGATGACGATGACGTCACACATCATCCTGATGAACTCTTCAACACTTAGCCAAAAAAAACTTAACTTTCACACCCGCATCCGTTAGCGATATGCAGATGAGGAACTTCTCCGAGAGATGATCCTGACTGCGATATATACACTGAGTATATATCCAACTCAAAACATCATGATGCACTTGCAACATGCAAACTTCAACAACTTCATGACCCGATCCTGATGGCGATGGATTCGCAGATGATGATGCGGCTCGTTCCGGCTGGAAACGCACATGCAGACTCCTGTGTATTCGTCCACTGCATGTAAACACTCAGAACCGCATAATTTCACAAAGACAATGTGGCGACCAGGCCGGATCACCTTCAAACCGAAATCTAACAGTTTATCTTTCTATACCTAGCACATGAGGATGCTAGGCTGATTCACAGCATGCTCCTAACTGATCTCCTGAACAATGCAATGCAGAAACAGAAAACACAAATGCAACCTAAGCTATGATACATGACCATTCCACCGATTTGCAGGATCAACCGGTGGAAGGGTTGAAAATACCCATCTACTTGCAAACGGAAAGGAAATCAACACAAATACAACTGATACTACCAGATACTGCAAAAGATGAGATCTTATTCAATTTAGATTCAAATGTCCTGAATACAGCTTCACAATGTCTGAACTGCTCTCAACTCAACACAACACCAGTACATCTATCAACATCAATCTCAATATCAATAGGAACTGTCAATATGAACTGTGTCTAAACCCTAACAGGTCGAAGGTATATATAACAAATCCTTCGAGTACTACCAACTCACTTCCCAGCGGCTGGGAGCGTCCAAGCGGCTGGGAGAGAGGACAGCTCAGACTATCTTATCCCGATCTCTAACTGCCTACACATACTCCTAGGCTGAACTAATACATAGCATCGGTCCAATGGACCTTATTATATGCTAAAGTCAAACATACTAAAAATAGACTACTGCCCTGTCATCATGCAGACAATTCACCTATATCCTGATCATGTTATCCTATATCTTGATCCTGTATGTCATCATGCGGACCTATAACAAACTAACTGCCTCAAGGAGGCCAGCTGTTAGGTAGGTGCTTCTGCACCATACTCCCCAAAAGAAAATAACTCATGTCCCATGAGTTAGGATATGGAAGTCCTCCACCTTTACACTTTGCCTGTGTAATGTGCTGCCCTGTTCCAGCTTTGTCTGCTGCTGTCTCTTGGCTGCTCCAAGACTTCTGAACTGTAACTTGCTTTCTGGCAAGTAAATCCTCATGCCTGTCAATGTAGGCTTGTCTCTCACATACCTTGTGTTTGTCAGGTTGCCTGACCAGAACCTCTTGCTGAACTGCCTCTTGAACTTCTGAAATGTTCAACTCTGTCTTCCTGTCAATCTTTATAGGACAAGCAATAGTCCCAACTATGACAACACCCCTGTCATTCTTCTGAACTGGTTGCTGTTTACCATCCTGTTTCTGAACCTGCTGCTGACCCCGGTCAGTCACAACTGAAACTTTCTTCAGCTTGTTGTCTTTAACAACTCCTTTCCCTGCAGTGTCCTGAACTGCCTTTATGCCTGCTCCTCTAGGCATCTGCACATACTCCTTCTTTCCCATTAAAATGACTTTGGCTGCCTTCTGTGTTGCAGCATCTGCCTGCAATGGCATCAACTTAATAGTCTTTCCATCCTTCTGGATGGTGTAGGTATTAGCATACCCATCATACAGTACCCTCCTATCAAATTGCCATGGTCTACCCAAGAGTAGGTGACAACATTCCATGGGCAAAATATCACACAAAATTCTATCCTGATATGCTCCAATCTGGAAATCAACATATGCCTATTCAGAGACAAAAAGTGAATGCCTTTCACTCACCCAAGATGCCTTGTAAGGGTGTGGATGTGGAATCCTTTCCAAATGCAGTTTATCCACCATCTCTTGAGATACCATGTTGTCTGTTGAACCAGTATCAATGACAACCTTACATACCTTACCTTTACTCTTGCATGTGGTCTTGAAAAGAGCTCTTCTTTGCATCATATCCTTTGATGCCTGCAAACTAATTCTCCTTATCATCAATGATTCTCCACTCTCTGGATATCCAACATTATCAGCATCCTGATCCTTTTGATAAATGTTTGTACTCTGCACACTTTTCTCTTCTTTCTCTTCTTGCACAAGTTGTACTCTCTTGTCACTAGTTCCATCATTTCTGGATGATGAACCTTTGTTTTCTGGACATTTGAAAGATGGGTGACCAAACTCACCACAGGTGTAACATTTCCCTGAAAATGTAGTAGAACCTCTACCACCTCCAAATTTGCCTTTATTACCTTTCCATCCACCTCTGAAATCAGACTGTCCCTGTCCTTTATCAGTGTCTTCTTGACTCTCATTGGTTTGCCTTGTCTTATGGGCTGATCCTCTTCCTCTATTGTTTTCTTGTTTTCTCTTCAACTTTTCTTCCACTTTCAGTGCCAACTGAAAGCTTTTCTGCACTGTATCTGGGTTATGCAGACTGAGATCTTCCTGAATATTAAACCTCAATCCATTAAGGTATCTGGCTACCTTTTCCTCTTCACTTTCTTTCACCTTTGTCTTCATACAGAGTTTCATGAACTCTTCTGTATATGAGCTGACATCTAGCTCCTTCTGCTTCAGGTTCTGTTTCCTCTTGTGTAACTGGATACTATAATCCAAAGGAATATAAGCTTCCTTTACCAATTCCATCATCTTCTTCCATGTGGCAACTCTACGTTTTCCCTCCTGCACTCTATCATCCTGGACAAAATTCCACCATGTCAAGGCAGCTTCTTTCATCTTTGACTGTGCTATCTTTACTCTCTGCTGTTCTGGTATCTCCTCTGTTACAAAGAAATTGTTCAGACAATCTATCCATTCCATTACTGAATCAGGGTCCTTCTTACCTGTAAATACTGGCAAATCCAGCTTCACATCCATGGTTCTCCTCTCCATGGCCTTGAGGGCGTTCAACAGCGGCCTCTGGTCTGCAGGAACGACCTCCTCGTTCCAATTAGGGATCTCTTCTTCTTCCCTATCATCTTCTCTACCAGAACCTACTCTGCTCCTCAACTTTGCTAACTCATCTTTCAACTCCTGATTCTGAGCCTTCACGGCCTTGCTTTCAGCAATCTATTTCTTCACCAGAACTGCCAACTCAGCGTTGGTCATCCTTGTTGGAACCTCAGATGTTCCTTCTTCGTCTGACATCCTGCTTATCTTTTCCAAAAGATCCTAACCTTTGCTCTGATACCACTATGATGCAGAGTGGGACGCAACGGAGGCTAACTAACAGGAAGGAGTAGCCAACAATACAAACAGCATGATAAAATTCTCTATCGGCTGAACCTCATCATCATATTTCCTAGAGACACCAACAGCATCATCACATTTCAACAGCATCATCATATTTCGGATGATCGCAAATATCCTCCTGTCGACTACTATTTACCTCCTCCGCCTGTCGCCTATCATCATCATCATGATAATCAACGGGCGCAAACATCCTCCGGTTGCACTGTTCATCGGGTGCCAAATACAAGCGGCATCATCATGATATTCAATATCACCTTTGTCAGCAGGATATCCAATATCCGGTTGCTCCAAATATCCTGATGACGTTGCACTTTAACAACTTGCCTTCGATGCTCCACTGCCCGACGATACAAGCAACAGCATCATGATATTGTTCATCCGGTTCCTCGAAACCTCCTGATGATGCTAAGACAACTTCCTGCCTACGCCGATACTTTACCACTTAGTGACAACAGGATAAACTCGCATTGAGGGATTTCTTAATATCCTGATGACGATGACGTCATATCCTGATGACGATGACGTCACACATCATCCTGATGAACTCTTCAACACTTAGCCAAAAAAAACTTAACTTTCACACCCACATCCGTTAGCGATATGCGGATGAGGAACTTCTCCGAGAGATGATCCTGACTGCGATATATACACTGAGTATATATCCAACTCAAAACATCATGATGCACTTGCAACATGCAAACTTCAACAACTTCATGACCCGATCCTGATGGCGATGGATTCGCAGATGATGATGCGGCTCGTTCCGGCTGGAAACACACATGCAGACTCCTGTGTATTCATCCACTGCATGTAAACACTCAGAACCGCATAATTTCACAAAGACAATGTGGCGACCGGGCCGGATCACCTTCAAACCGAAATCTAACAGTTTATCTTTCTATACCTAGCACATGAGGATGCTAGGCTGATTCACAGCATGCTCCTAACTGATCTCCTGAACAATGCAATGCAGAAACAGAAAACACAAATGCAACCTAAGCTATGATACATGACCATTCCACCGATTTGCAGGATCAACCGGTGGAAGGGTTGAAAATACCCATCTACTTGCAAACGGAAAGGAAATCAACACAAATACAACTGATACTACCAGATACTGCAAAAGATGAGATCTTATTCAATTTAGATTCAAATGTCCTGAATACAGCTTCACAATGTCTAAACTGCTCTCAACTCAACACAACACCAGTACATCTATCAACATCAATCTCAATATCAATAGGAACTGTCAATATGAACTGTGTCTAAACCCTAACAGGTCGAAGGTATATATAACAAATCCTTCGAGTACTACCAACTCACTTCCCAGCGGCTGGGAGCATCCAAGCGGCTGGGAGAGAGGACAGCTCAGACTATCTTATCCCGATCTCTAACTGCCTACACATACTCCTAGGCTGAACTAATACATAGCATCGGTCCAATGGACCTTATTATATGCTAAAGTCAAACATACTAAAAATAGACTACTGCCCTGTCATCATGCGGACAATTCACCTATATCTTGATCATGTTATCCTATATCCTGATCCTGTATGTCATCATGCGGACCTATAACAAACTAACTGCCTCAAGGAGGCCAGCTGTTAGGTAGGTGCTTCTGCACCAATGGCTTCCTTTCTTTTCATGTGCTTTGTCCCAGCACAACACTAAGTTTGATATCCTAAATGTTTTGACTCTTGCCCTTTTATCAAACCACCTCTTAACAACTGCTTGGTGTTTGGCAAACTTCTCGATGGCTTGACCTCTTTTCTCATCTAGTTGTAGCATTTGCACTATTCTGGCTTCTCTATGGTTATCAAAGCCTAGATACTCATTGGCAAACTTCCAGGTTGGTATTCTCAGATTTACTAGAAGTATGGGATCAATCCCATAAACTAAATGATAAGCTGTGCTACCTAAAGCTGTTTTAAACTTGGTCCTATCTACCCATAACGCATATCTTAACAGGGTATTCCACTCTCTAGGACTCTTTACAATTAACCTCTTGATTATGTCTAATAAAATTTTATTTGTTGATTCAGCCAGTCCATTACCTTGAGGGTAAAAATATGAAGAAAACCTTAAAATGATCCTGTATTCAAATGCCCATTTAGAAAACTTTAAAGAAGAGAAAGCAGGGCCATTGTCACATACCAATGAATAGGGAGTTTCAAACCTGGTGATGATGTTTTCTTCAAGAAACTTGATAACTACCTTAGTTGTGGAAAGTTTGCAATAGGTGGCCTCAGTCCACCTTGTACAGTAGTCTGTTACTATCAATATAAATTTGTGTCCTGCAGAAGATGGGGGATTGATGACTCCAATAAAATCCAAGCCCCACTGTGCAAATGGTCTTGATTCAATTACAGGTTGTAGTGGATTGGCCTGATTTCTCCCTTTGTCTACCGCAGTTTGACAGGTGTGGCAACTTCTGATGTGACTCTTAGTGTCTTTGAACATTGTGGGCCAGTAATAGCCTGCCCTCAATGTTTTGTGTGTTGTAGCTAGGTGGGAACCATGGCCGGTTCCGTACTTGTCATGTAGTTCTGCCAACACTTTATCAGCTTCAGCTCTGTTTATGCATCTCAGATAAATTCCATCATGGTTCTTCCTGAATAGAAGACCTCCTTGCACCATATAATTTTGTGCTTTAATCTTCAAAGCTCTTCTTTGAGAAGCTTTCATCCTATTTGGGTACTTTCCAGCTATAAAGAAGGTGCTTAAATCATCATACCAGCCTAATGCGCTCTGGGAATTCAATACGTACTGTTGTTTTATCAAATCTAGATCCATATTTGCTATTGTCTGCACCAACACCTGCCCTCTGACTAGCTTCATGGGAATGATTTCCACGTCAAATTCTTGCAACGTGGTGATCCACTTGGCTCTTTTTTCTCCAGGCTTGTTCTGCATCAGCAACATTTTTACTGCTGTGTCTGGCACTATGGCTTTGATTTGGCTGCGCAGAATGTAGTGTCTAAATTTTTTCACAGCCTTTACCAATGCAAATGCCTGCCTCTCGATGTCTAGATACCTCAGCTGTGCATCCTTCGAAGGTGCGCTCATAAATGGTATGGGCCTCTCTTCATTGTTTTAACCTTTCTGTGTTAAGGCAGCTGCGACTGAATGGGAAGATGCAAAGGAGTAGATGTAAAATGGGCTTGTATAGTCTGGACTTGCCAATATAGGGGCATTAGAAATTGCCTCCTTGATATCTTCAAATGTGGCTCTGGCCACTGGCATCCATTCCATCTGCGCATCCTTCTTTAACATGGCATTTAACGGCTACACGATCTCTGCAAAACCTATTATAAACTTCTAAACAAAGTTAATTTTACCAAAAAATGATTTCAACTCTTTCCTACTGTTTGGTATTTGCAATTTTTTTATGGATTCTATTCTATCCGGATCAATTGAAATTCCACCTTTAGAAATGACACGGCCTAATAATTTACCTTCAGTTACACCAAATATACATTTCTTGGGATTAAGAGAAATCCCATACTTTTCACATCGCTTGAGTATTTTCCTGAGATCCTCAGCGTGAGTGGATGTATCCTTGGAATACACAGTCAAATCATCCATATACACAACAATACACTTACCTGATAATCCATGGAATGCAATGTCCATGGCTCTCTGAAAAGTAGCACCTGCATTGATCAGACCAAACAGCATTCTTCTATACACATAGTTTCCCCATTTACAAGTGAAGGTGGTTTTTAGTCTATCTTCTCTATCAATTAAGACCTGGTTATAACCTGAAAAACCATCTAAAAAAGACATCATCTTTGCCCCGTTTACTGCTTGCAGCACTTCATCTATCGGAGGCAGAGGATAATTATCCTTTTCAGATGCTTTGTTTAAATTTTTTAAGTCTACACATAACCTAATGTCTCCATTTTTCTTCCTTACTGGTACTAAGTTAGCTACCCAGATAAAATGTCTAACTGGGAAAATTATTCTAGCAGACAGCAATTTTTTAACTTCCTCAAAGATTAAAAGCTCTAGAATGGCATTCACAGGCCTTTGTTTCTACCTAAATGGTTTGACTTCTTTTCTTAAAGGTATTACGTGAGTTAAGATGGACTCATCAAATGTTTTCAAGTCTTCATATGTCCATGCTATGACATGTTTATATTCTTTTAGAATGTCTAAAACCTCCTTTCTAATTTTCTCAGAGCAAGCTTTCCCAATTAGTACATTTTGTGGATTTTGCTCTGTCCCTAAGTTATGTAAATCACACTTACCCCCTTCTGTTTTGGGCAAGTCTTTCTATCTCATTACTCCATCAAAGTCAAAGATATGTTCTAATTCAATTACTCCTTTGGGTAAGAAGTTGCTCTTTAAGTTGATTATATCCTCTATGTCCCATGTTACTTCAAGCCTTTCTTGTTCATCAATGATTTGAGCCTCGAATGCCTCATTACAAGTCAAAAAATCAATAATTTGTTGATCCTCTCCAAATACCTGAAAGTGTGTAACGTTATCTAGTATATTGGGTACGTTAACTAGCTCAATAGCAAATCGTCTCAATCCTGATAGTGACAATGGTTCTAATGTACTAGCAGCAACTACTAGCGCATCCGGCCTATGGTTCAGCTCTCTGGGGATGTGCTCTATGTTAAATGCATCAAACAAATCTATTAAACCCCATACTCTGTCTGTAACTAATCATTTTCTTGTAATTGCAGGCATACAGTTTCCTCACTTGTCTGACTACTAATTCAAAGTCTGAAAATACTCTGATTGTTTTCACTCTTTTCTTGATGGCCATGACAAGTCCTAAAATTAGGGCCTCATATTCAACAATATTGTTAGTACAGGAAATTTGCAATCTATATGCTGCCAGATGTGATTTACCTTGAGGATTTATGAGTTCAACACCTGCACCTGCACCCTGTTTTGATTTGGACCCATCACATTTTAACGTCCACACGCCATCTTTACTTTTCTGACCTTTTATCTTAGCATGCATTGTCTCTTTTATTGCCTGTGGGCTGTTGTCCTATTTATTCATGGATTTTTCTGTTTGGTTAACTTGCATATGTGTGTTTTTAGTTTGCAACTCAGAAAAACAACTACCCTTGTCTCTTATTTCTTCTCCTAAATCTAGAATCAAGGCATCTATATCACCCTGAACATATTTCTGTGTTGGGTCAGGATTCTCATTTTCCTCTTGTAACTCTACCCTCCCTATGCATTTTTTGTATTCATATTCAATGATGTCTTTGCACATTTCACAACTCTCCTCAGAATGTTGCCTATCATGAACTCTACACCTGTTTTTATACAATTTACATTGGACCGGCAGATTGTGTTTAACGCACTCTTCCACCTCTTGTCTAATGGCATGACCAAATTTGTCTATTGCATTGTTTCCTTCATCTGAAGAATTTCCATCAGACTCAATGAATAATGCTATCCTATTGCTGACACATTTTTTTCTAATGTTTAACATCATGATCTCTTCAATCTACACCCCATTGTTGGTAATTCTATACACACCCAGTTCAATAGCAGCATATAATATTTCATTAGTTCGATTATACTCTGTTATCATATGTTTCATTCTGGGCTCTACCTCTATTCTGATCTAGTTTGGGACACCTCTCCAAGGTAGCCACATATGTGAAAAGTTAGTGGCCATATATCCATTTAATGTCTTGGACCAATCCCTACTCAGCAACATTCCATAATTTACGGGTATATCCACTACTTGAATATCAATGATTTGGCTTACCCTAGGGTCTGAGGCTAATTGCATTTGAATGTTCATGAGTTCTCCTATCACGCTAACCTTAGTCTTATCTAATTGTGTGACAACCTTGGCAGATTTGGTGGGAGTCGGCCTGAGAGTCTCACATATTCCTGAGGGCATTACGTTGGCTGAGGCACCAGAATCTACCATGCAATTGTGTATATTCTTCCCACACAATGTAACAGTTAACAAGAAAGGGGGAGTATCCCTCTTATCCACATGTATTACTACATTGGTATTGGAAGGCTGCTCAACTTTCTTATTTTTCTCCTTAGGTGGTGAATCTCTATTAGGAATAGTTATATCAGTAGATACCTCGTTTGTCATGGATGTATCCAGAGATTTTATAAAAGCATTTCTGATCCCTGGGGTCTTCAATAATTCATTTATAGGTATACTGACCTTGATTTTCTTTATTTCCTCTGACAAGTAACTCATTAATCTTGTTGTCTCTATTGTTTCAATTTTACTTGTTTGATCCTTTTGTACTGTTCTTCCATTATTTGTGTGCTGATTAGCCTTAAGTATGGTAGGATTGTTGCTAGCATTCTGATCTGGGGGTGTATTGAAGTTATTCGGAGGAATGGAAGTGGTAAAAGGTCCTCCTAGCCTAGGGTTGTTCCTCAAATTCTAGGTGTGGTTTTTATTTGTCTGTTGAAAGGCCTACACCTCTTCTATTTCAGTTAATACCTCATTTTCAGATTCAAAGGGAAACTGAAAAGCATTTAACACAAAGGCTGACTCTGGATAAAGATTTTCAAAACAGTATGGTCCATCTTCTAGCAATTCATCCTCTTTCTCTTCTGTAGTTGCAAAGGTAAATGTTTCTAAGACTAATGATGTGTCATATCCTGAGGGTACTACCTCATTACCCTTGGGAATGAGAAATTTAGAGGTAGGAGGCTGCACATCTATATTAAAAATGCTGGCTGCCAGGTGGAACTGTGGACAGTCGTGCTCAACATGGGCATTGGTATTGTGAAATCTGCACCAATTTTTGGGTGCTATACTGGCCATTTGTATGCTAGCCGTTTGTTTTGCATTGTGATTATCTATATTCTCAAAAGGAGAAGATAGAGTACAGTTGTTGGGCCCAGTGTTCCATGTCTTGGGTGGCCTAGGTTGATTCTGATTTCTATTATTATTGCCCTAGGTCCTATTATCTATCACTGGCCCTCTATTTTGCGTTGGATGCCCCTGATTGGGGCCTTGATGCTGATTATAGTTTTGGTTTTGATTGTACTGCTGATTTTGATTGAAACTATAGTTCTAATTTTGGCCTTGGTTGTGATTTTGATATTGACTGTAGTTTTGGTTGCCTCTTCCATAGAGGTTCTCATTTCTTAGTTGTGTCACTTCGATGGTTAACCTTTTCAAATGTGCAGTGATCTCTTTGATTTCTTTCCTATCCTCTTGTGCTTTTGCCACAGTTGTATCCCTAGGAGGTTGGAAGAAAGGCTGACCACTATTTTGACTGTTATTCGAAGTGCTAGCCGTGTAAGGAGTTATAGCTTGGATTGGGGTAGGACTATACACAGGTGTGTAAGGAGGAACCAGATTTAATAGTGAAGTGTGTTGCATAGGGGCTCCATTCCATGGTTGTGCCTGATTCTGCACCCAAAATTTCCTCCATTGACAAATGGACTATAAGTTGTATGCATCATCTCTTGGTTCACTGAGGCTGCCTCTTTATAGGCTTTGGATATTGAATCTATGTCAGGTTTTCTTTTGACAAACAGGGCAGTTAGAGGATCCAAGGCAGCATAGTACATAGCCAACAAGGGAGCATCATCTATGGTATAAGGGGCTACCAGCCTAGAATAGGCCTTTTGAAATCTGTCATTGAAATTGTCAAT
Source organism: Cunninghamia lanceolata (assembly GCA_027924645.1). Classification (NCBI taxonomy): domain Eukaryota; kingdom Viridiplantae; phylum Streptophyta; class Pinopsida; order Cupressales; family Cupressaceae; genus Cunninghamia; species Cunninghamia lanceolata. Next base: position 7,577,732 of record BSBN01001807.1, read on the forward strand.
CAACTCTCCCTCACCTCGTTTTATAGCAGCCAATTTATGGTACAAAGTGCAAGGGTCAATGGGTCCTCTAAATCTTAACAAAAATGCTTCTTCCATAAGTGACCAAGAAGAAATGTAACCATTGGGTAAGTTTACATACTAGCTAGAGGCTTGTTCATTAAAGGTGTAGGGAAACAATCTACACACAACATCCTCGTGCTCTAACATAGCCCTAAAACATGCTTCCTTAAATATTCTAATATGATCTTCTGGATCCTGATGCAACTGGTATTTGGGACATATCTTCTCCAGGTTTTTGGGCATCTCATGATAATCATTGAAGAATATGGGAGAACTGACATTGAAATAAGCCATTGCAAGTGTTTGAGCTTGACCTGAACTTGTAGGAATACCTAGATTGATTGGTGGATTAGGATTTATAGGATGATTGAGACCTCCAGGAGTGCCTGAACCAAGATTTAAGAATCTAAACAGTGATCTGTCAGGACTCACAATACTACGGATGTTAAAAGGTGACCCAGGAGGTGTTCCAGATGAACTTCCAGCTTGCGATATTTTTGGATTCCAAATTAAAGGGTTCCTATCTCGCCTTGTATCAGGTAGTTGCACAAATATGTCTTCTGAACCAAATTTAGACCTAGTCACTCTATTACTGTTATTAGCCAGTTTGAAACAAACTCTAACTCAGGAGGCCCTCCTTCTAGCACCAGAAAACTATTGGTGATTGTTTTGATGCAATCATAACAATAAGTTAAAATTCACATAAAATGAACTGAAACTATACTTGAAAGATAAGAAGGAATCATTTAAGATTCAATTAATCCCAAGTCTACAATGGTATTGTTGGTCAAATTCAGTTGGTCAATGTGAAGCTGTAATGTTCAAGGGGCCTTACGTAGTTTAGAGTTTCTTTGTGGTTTCCTGGACTAAGATTATGCAAAAGGTCATAGATATCAACAAGTATTTTGTTCATTCGCATACAAGTGTTACTGTGCTGCAAATTTTAGATGGTTCTTGAATTATTGCAGCTTTTCTCCTTTATACATTTATGAAAATTGTCTACCTTAAACTCTGTTATGCATGCTTCTTCAAAATTGAGACAACTTTCTTTAGATTTCTACGTTTTCAGCTAGATATTTCAGATGGGTTGAGAAAAGTTAGAAAGATCTAATCTACACCTCATTTACTCTACCAAAGGATCTAATTGTTCTATTATGCACTATGTAAATCCTACAATAATTTGATCAAATCCACAATAAAAACCTTAAATGCAAGTTCTGAGCATTTTCACAAACATACATTTAAAATTGCAAGCTCTTAAAGATAATATTTCAAAACACAAAGAAGAGCAGGAGAACACTTAGAAGATAGATGCAGAACTCTAGATTCTATTGTATTAGAAACAAACAGTCATACATGATTTACAATGTTGGAATGACTCTTAGTTTCATTGATCAAACTACAAAGAACTTACAAGCTTTACAGATATAGTAAGGAAGCCAAACATTCCACGCACACCTTACTGTAGACACAGGTGACCTCCTTCTTCTACTTCTAAACTAAAAGGTTTCTCTGTTCTAAATGTTACTTCTACAAATTCCTGCTGCTACAAATCTCTATGTAGCCCCTATGTAAAGTATTACAGTGCAGAGAGGCACAATATAAAGACTTCTGATTGTCCTCACTACAGCAAAAACCTAACTAAACCCCTGGTTCAAACCCTCAGTTACAGCAATAAATACAGGTGAACCAGTTCTCCAAAATATCTATGAGCAATGTCAAATCTGGGTGAAATATTGCCCCTTCTGAGAAGCTCTGGCAGCTCAACAATAACTTTTGTTTATCTGTTGTAGTAATGTTCTCAGTTGTAACCTTGTCCTCCATTTGAATGGCCTTGACTTCTTCACACTTGATCTTTATCTTCCTACTCTTGAGATCGGATTTTCTTCCTCCATGATGTCATTGTGGTCATGTTCCAGCTAATTCCTCAACTGCAAGCCTGCAAAACAAGACAAGCAATAAGTATCAAATTTATCAAATGAACAGCAGGAAACTAAAATATCTGTTTAAATCAAGGTGACTGTGCAAAAAATGTGGAAATCTAGCTCAAAAAACCCTCAAAATGCGTTCAAGACTGCACACAAGCTGCTCAAAATTATCGGGTCAACTATCACTGACCAGGAAAATGCCACAGGCGCCAAAAAAAGTGTTTAAAATTCCCATTGCATTCCATTCCCCACCCATCGGTGTGGTAATTGCCATCGACATGTCCAAAAATCGCTTGGGTGACATTCGTTGTTTGGCCAATGGCCTTTCTCGTTATTTCCTCCTTGTTTCTTTTCATCGGCAAGAGATTCGCCATTGACGAACTCCAAATTTCCCCTGCCGACTACCATGGTTTCACCGATGCCTCCTCGTCGGCATGACTCTTACCGACGAACCCTTCATTGATCGCCTTATTGGCGAGAGCTTCCTATAACGATGAAGGCCAAAAAAACTTGGCGGACAACTACTCTTATGCTGATAGCCCAAGGCTATCAACAAGACCATATCTTTCGGTGTGATGAGTTCAAACTTGGCCGACGGCACTTGTTATACCGAAGACAAAAGGCCATCGGGGAGATCATAGCCTTCGGCGAGAGAAAATCAAACTCCGCCGATTCCAAATGTTACGTCGATACCTTATATCGGTGAGAGTTTCGCCGATAGCCACTCATTTTATATTCAGCCAAGTCTATTTCCATTTATCAGCATGACCTACAGTATCGGTGAAGCTTTTTAAAACTTTACCGATCGCCATCCTCTAGCCGATACCCCCTTCCTCCTTTCTTCTATCAGCCTGACACTTGTCTATTGGCGAATGCAAAAAATGTTGCTCCAATCGCTTTGTTCTGGCCAAAATGACCTTAACACTTAGGTCTTTCTTTCATGTTATCAGCGTGAGTCCATACTTTGCCCAAACATTCCCAAACTCCACCGATAGTGTAAACTAGGCTGATGGCCTTTATCAGCGAGACCATACCGCTCGGGGTGACATATTGAAACTTGACCGATGTTGTAAGTTATGCCGATGATAATATCATCGGCAACAGACACCCCCTCGGCTTGACAATTTTGAACATCACCGAGTGCATATGTTACACCGATGGTGAAAGGCCATCGGTGAGAGACTCCACTTCGGGATGACCATTTCGAACTTCACCGATCACCTTTGTTTTGAACTTGAACCCTTGAACCAAAAAAAAAAAGGTTCAATATGGGGGTTCAACGCGATGGTTCAACAATACAACCCTACACAAGGCAACCGCATGACTCGACTGTTAGAAGAAAATGAACCCCACGAACCTTGAACCATTGAACCCCGAAGAAAAGGTTCAAGTGGATGGTTCAATGCAACAGTTCAACATTGCAATACAGAATAACAGTTCGCCCCTTTAGATATTTTTGAACACATCAAACCATTTGGACCCCTAACCATTGAACTATTGAACCAAAGGTTCAACCAGGTGGTTCAACGCGATGGTTCAAAGCCTGAAAAACCTGCCAAAATAAATAATGGCGACTCAAAAAAGATAACAAACTGCGCCGATGCACTTTCTGGAAAACAGACAATTGTGAGATACAGAGTGGAACCCAAACAAAATTCCCCTTAACCCGAAACCACCAAGTATGCATTTTTCAAAAATTTAAAATGAATGCCAACAAGGAAAAAGGCAAACAACTGACCATTTATCATGCAAAACCTGATAGTGCATTTTACCAAATTGATCATAACTTGCAAAATATGATGAATTTTAAGACAGTTCAAAAGGCAACCCTGGCTCATTTTTCACAAGGAATCCAACCACATCATGCATTGGTACTAAAAATGCAATTTTCTATATTTTTGACAAGGTTTGCAAATTTGACTCTCTTTTTCCCTTACCACCAAACAAAACAACACAAGCAGAAGCAAAAAGCAAAACAATAGCAGGGGTCCTCATTTTGCTAAGGGGCAAAATGGCGTGTGTTGTGAACATCACAACAGAATGGTCTTGACAGACCTCATCATCATCTGCCCACACACTACAGGAGTCCTATTCCTTCTTGCAACTCTTCATCTGCCTTCTTAGTGATAGAAATCAAATACACAACACCTTCGCCCAGAGCTTTCACTGGCTCTGATACCAATATGATGGGGAGCCTCAATTGGTAAGACTTCCACTATTGGTGAAGTCCTTGTTTATTTCCCTGATACATTGATACAACCCGTCGTCGGTAAAACACTTATCATCGACGAACGCTTACACATTTAGGCTGATGCGCTGATGGACCAACTAGTCATCGATGCAACTAATACCCTCAGCCAAACCCTAAGATCTCTGGCCACCAGCCATCTCCTCCTGATGGATCTCTATCGGCGTAAGTCACCCCTTGCCACTTTGATATGAATCTTAGACCGCGGCTTCTATCCAACACTTGAACCAATCTTCAGCCAGACTATCCTCATTGGTTTGAGTGAGAAATGCTTTGTCAATGGCCTCTGTGTCATTGATAACAACTCCAACTCCTCTAATCCAAACCCTAGCACATGGAGATGCTAAGCAATCTACTATGCACCTCGCACTGTTTGGATCCTCTGCGCCGCTGAACAGGAAAACAAAATAGGAAACAAATGAATATTGTACAATGAAGCCATTCCACTTATTTCAACAAGAATCTTAAGTGGAATGCTTCATAGCAACATTTTGCAACAATAAAAAACACAAAAAGGAAAAGAAACCTACAACTATGCAATTTGTAATTACAGAGAATGAAAAAACAAATTAACAACACAGGAATATTTTGATTTCTCCTTAACACAATGCATGATTACATACAATATCCTTCTTTGATCTGATTACAATACTATATGATCTATATGCATTTGGTTCATTTCTCTATGGTTTATAAGCTTGCCCCGAGGAACACCAGCCCATTACAAGCGGCTGGGAGAAAACTAACTGATTCGAAGCAGCTGGGAGACCAACCGTCTTACCATTAACAATTTGACAAATGCAACCTACTTACTTGGGACTTACAAAGTTTGTTTTAGGTCTAGCTACAAACAGAAATGATATGCATTGGTCGAATAGACCTTATTACAATGCAAACATGATTTCCTAAACATGACATGATTTTAAATGCCTCATGGAGGCTACCTTGTGTTAGGTGCTCCTGCACCACAAGGGTTATGATCTTCAGTTCAAGGATGAAAAATGTAGAATCTTGGAAAGTTTTGGAACTTAAATTGCATCTGGCACTCAAACTAGAGGTAAGATCTTTCACTTAAGTAGTTCTGGGAAAAGTTGTTTAATTGCTTAGATAGATCAAAGCTGGCTATGGCATAGGAGGATGTGTCATGTGAATTTTGACAACATTGTCAAGATAAGTTCCACTCAAGATGTAAGAGATCTTCCAAGACTTGTGAAGCCTAATAATGTATGTAGAGAATGTCAATTGGGTAAATAGAACAAAATTTCATTCAAGAGTAAGGAATAAGGTTCAAATGAGAGATTGGAACTGGTACATACTAATCTCTATGGTCCTGTTAGAATTAAGAGTGTGCAAGGAGACATATATTTCATGCTGCTAATTGATGATTACTCTAGGATAATGTGGGTAACTTTTTTGAGAGAAAAATCAAAAGCCCTTGACAAGTTTAAGGTGTTCAAGATGATGGTTGACAATGAGATTGGTGGGAAATTAAAGTGTTTGAGATCTAACAAAGGTGGAGAATTCACCTCCAGGGAGTTTGATACTTTCTGTGAAAAGCATGGAATAAAAAGACTATTATCTACTCCTACAACTCAGCAAAATGGAGTTGTGGAAAGAAAGAACTAGACCATTCAAGAAGCTACCATAACCATGATGATGGAAACAAATGTTCCTCAAGTTTATTGGAGAGAAGCTATGAGTACTATTGTCTATATTCTCAACTTGGTACAGATCAAAGGAAATTCTGGTAAGACTCCTTATGAACTTTGGTTTGATCATCCTCCTACTATAAGATACTTTAGTCTTTGGTAGTAAATGTTATATCAAAAGAGATGAGAATTTAGGAAAGTTTGAGGCAAGAAGTGATGAAGGAATATTTTTGGGATACTCAACTCAAAGTAAGGCCTACCTGTGCTTCAATAAAACATTGAGAAAGATTGTTGAAAGTGTAAATGTTAAAATTGATGAAAGCAAAGAAGGACATTCTAAGTACTCTAGATATGCTTCAGATGATCAAGATGAAAGTCAAAATCAAGAAAGGAAAACTCAAGTTCAGACCCAGATTCAATTTGAACTGGTAACTCCAGAGGTTAATACAGATGATGAGGAACAAGTTCAAGAAATAGAAGCTCCAACAATCTCCAAAACTCCCAGGTATGTAAGGTTAAATCATCTTAAAGATTAGATCATAGGATATAAGAGTAAATATGTTTGAACTAGGAGAAAAATGTTTGAAGATCAAGAAGAGATTTGTTTGATTTCAAGGATTGAGCCTAAATCAGTAAATGAAGCTTGCAATGATGAAAATTTGGTTAAAGCAATGGAAGAGGAATTCATGCAAATTGAAAAGAATCACACATGGGATCTAGTTCCTAGACCTAAGGACAAAAATGTGATTGGAACCAAATGGGTCTTCCAGGATAAACTGAATGAAAATGGCGAAGTTGTAAGGAATAAGGCAAGGTTGGTATTCAAAGGCTACTCTCAAGTGGAAGCAATTAATTTTGAAGAAACTTTTGCTCCAATAGCAAGGATAGAGGCAGTTAGATTGTTTCTTGCATTTTCTACCTTCAAAAATTTTAAAGTATATCAAATGGATATGAAATCAACATTTCTAAATGGAGATTTGGAGGAAAAAGTCTACATTGAGCAACTAGAAGGATTTCAGTTGTTTGATTAGGGAGATATGGTTTGTAGATTGAGAAAAGCCTTGTATGGACTCAAGCAAGTTCCAAGAGCCTAGTATGCCAGATTGGATAAGCATTTGCTTAAGCTAGGATTTAGCAAAGGTATTGCTGACAGTAATCTCTACTTCAAGATTGATCATGAGGACATTCTAATTGTTGAGGTCTTTGTTGATGATATCATTTTTGGTGGAAATGAATGCATGTGTAAAGCATTTGTTGATTAGATGAAAAGTGAGTTTGAGATGTCAATGTTTGGTGAGATGAATTTCTTCCTAGGTCTGCAAATTATTCAATCAAATAAAAGTTTCTTCATATCTTAGTCCAAGTATGTAAAAGAATTGCTAAAGAATTTTGGAATGGAAGACTCAAAGCTAGTACGTACACCTATGGTAACCGGATGCAAGATAAGCAAAGATGATGACTCTCCAAGGAAAATAAGAAAAGATATAGATCAATGATTGGAGGATTGTTTTATCTAACCCAGACTAGACCTAACATCATGAATGCAGTTGGACTTGTTGTCAGATTTCAAGCTGATCCAAAAGAATACCATGTTATGATAGTCAAAAAAATTTTCAGATATCTCAAAGGGACAATTGATTATGGACTATGGTATCCAAAGGACAATAACTTCACTCTTCATGCTTATACAAATGCTGATTGGGTAGGAGATGTGGATGACAAAAAAAGTACTAGTGGTGGTGCATTCTTCTTGGGGAGAAGATTGGTCTCTTAGATAAGCAAAAAACAAGAAGCAATATCTTTATCTATTGTAGAAGCAGAATACATAGCAGTAGCAAATAATTGCACTCAGGTTTTGTGGATGAAGCAAATGTTGAAGGACATCAGAATTGTGTTTAAGGAGCCAGTCACAATTTTTTGTGATAATTCTAGTGCAATAAGTGTCTCAAAGAATCCAGTATTGCATTCAAAGACAAAGCATATATCTATCAAGTTTCATTTCTTGAGAGAGAAAGTAAATGAGAATGAAGTCAAGTTGGAGTTTGTGCCTTCCAAAGATTAGATTGCAGACATCTTCACTAAGCCTCTTCCCAAGGATACTTTTAAGTATCTCAAAGAGAAGCTAGGGGTTATTACACCTCTTGAGTAGAACTAAGATGCACTAAGGTGCATCAGTCTGGTGGAATTGACACTCATATCTTGTGATCCAAATTGATGTTAAGAAGGTACTACTCAAAGGGGGAGTAGTCAATATGCAACTTTGGGATCAGTTTGAAGCAAAAAGGGAGAAAAGATAGCAACTATGTGCCATTCTCCATTGATGTCAAAGGGGGAGAGAAGTCATGTGAAAAACTAGTTGTTGATAAAAGCAGGAGCAGTAAAGAAAGTAGTTGCAGGTGTGATAAGAGGAAGGGGGAGAAGTTCTTGTCTTGATCATTGAATTCAGTTTTTCACATCATATGTTGCCATCAATGACAAAAGGAGAGATTGTTGCAAATATGTGCATAAATGGTGTTGTCATTGATGTCAACATATCCTTGTTGCCATTAGTGTCAACTGTATCCTATTGTTGTTTGTATAGAAGACCAGATTGTTGAGGATATTGAGAAAATTAAAGACACTCAATGCATGCGGATCATGTGGCTATGTATAGGATTGTCAGAGGTTACTCTAGTTAAGAATTGAGAAGTCCACGTGAAGATTTGAAGAAGTTATGGCTATTTGAGTAGAACCAATTCCTACAATAATCAGGAAAGATAGAGTGGCAAGAAAGAGGTCCGGATTGCTCTGGTAATATAAGATTGTGATCTACGGATCTAAAGGCATTTTTGGGAAGTTAGTGTGCATCAACTCTAGTGGTTCATGGTTTGGAGGTCTGCAAGCTATCCTTCTAGTCTAACAGTCATGGCAAAGTGTGTTCTTGAGGTTCCGGAGGAAGATTCAAATGTGTCTGGTGATATGGTTTAGAGTGAATGTTATTGGTGATTCCATTGTGCTTGTGGAGATCTCTGGATCATGTAGCTACTATGTTAGAGGTCCACATTTAAGTTTGAGCTTGTTGATTAAAGATTTCTTCTTTGAGGTTGATGTTCTTCCCAGTCTTGGCTGACTGGATGCTCCTTGCTTGTTGCAGATGCCTTAAGAGATTTTTATGAGCATGGAGTGATTGTAAAAGCAGATTCAAGTTTTAGTTGTGCTTGGCTGATAGTGTGATGATTCACATCAAGTTTAGCCAACCTTGTTGATTATTCTAAGGTTGATGAAGTGTATAAATACTTGTTGAAAAGTTATTGAAGATCATCCTTGTGCAAAATAGATAACATCCAAAGAAAAGATCAAGAGCAGAGCAGAGAAGAAATGGAGTGAGAGAAGTATAGAGTGTGAAGAAGAGTTTGGGACAAAGTGAAAGTTCTTGAGCATTCATTGAAATTGAATCAGGCATGAAGTACATGCTATTTGAGTAGTGAGCTCTGGGCAGTGCACCCAAAGGCATGTACCTTCTATTTTACTAAGTACTTTTAACAAGGTACGCATTTTGTGGGTTAACCCCCACCATGATTTTTCCCTTAATCAGGTTTCCACGTCAAAATCTTAGTGTCAAGTGTGTGGATTATATTTCTTCTCTTATGTTGTTGATTTATGCTTTAATTTTTACATCACTAATCTGATAATAAGATAATAAAGAAGGTTAAAGGTAGAAAAGATTTTTGTGGGACAACTGATTCACCCCCTCCCCCTCTCAGTTGTCTAGTTCCAACAAGGTTTACTTACCAGACTTCACAGAATCATGGTATGTCTTCTAGAGATCTTTAGAACTTGCAAACTTGGATATCCCACTTTCAAGTAACTGCAAACAACATACTTGAACCGCATTTGATTGTCTTCTATTGCGGTGACATACTAACCTAATCTCTTTCATTTGCTTTGTACTACCCATAGTTAGTCATTTTAGCCTTCCAGACCAAAATCCTTGCATGCCTTGTTGCCAAATCCATTTAGTCTACTAGAGTAAAGTCTCTTTGCCTTGTTGCCATCAATAGCAACACTCAATTAGTCAATAGAGCAGTGTCTCTTGCCAACAATCTCACTCTTTTGCATTGATGGCAACACTCAGTGAAAAATGTTTGTGTTGCTCCCCCTTACTCTGTACACTCTATTTTTGTATTCTCCTTTAGATGTATGCTTATTTTACATTGGTTTTCCTCTCCCAAAACTATCATATTCTGCCAAATATATACAGGTACACATTTCCAGCTCAATTTGTTGTTGAAGGTACAATATCATTATAGATAGTCTTTATCAGAGATATCTATCCATTCCACCTATTCCTTGCACTCTCTAGACTATGGATGTTGCCATTTATCATAAAAACTAACTTTTCTGCCTTTGGCACATCTGAGGGTGTATCAATTAATGCTTGTGATTTCAAGGCTACTTATATCAGATTAGTCATGGAATCAATTTTTAGAGTTATTAGCCCCCTTAGCTAGTACAATCTATGTTTGACTTCTTCCCTTTTCTTCATCAAAGTGCTCAAATCATTGTGAAGAATTGCAACTTGTGTTTCTTTGGTATTTATTGGCTCAACTACTAGATTACATGTCTTGGAGATATTAAGCAGTTTGAGTTCCAAATCCTTGATTTTATCTTCTAATTCATTTGTAACTTCTGGCCAAGATAAGCAAAATTTGTATATTTTATAGGTTTCTTCAATGGCACTCTGTATTCCTTTTATTCCATTTTCTAACAGAGTTTTATCTTTTCCTATCATAGTCTTTAACTCAACCAATCTATTCTCATCAAACTCTTTTCTAACTTTTTCTTCTATAGATTTTTCAAAAGATTCAAAATGTGTACTTACAAAGTTTAATAGACCTTTGAATTGATCAAAAGAGGATAATGAGGTATCCTTTTGAAATGTCAGCATCATCTTCTCCAAAATGTTGGATGCATCATTAATTAATTTACTATCTTGGATATGTGATTTAAGCATTTCTTCATGTGCTTTGGCTTGAACAATTGATCCTATCTTGAATTTTTGCATAGGCGACATAGAGGCCAAATTAATTAGTCCTTAAATAAGTTCAGACTCATCCAAATCTTGTTGACTCTCAGAATCATTTGAGACAACTGTTTTATCTCTTGGTCTACCAAATACTTCTTCTTGACTTTGCTCCGGAGGATCCATGTCTATGTTCTCTTGCTGATCAATGTTTTGCTCCAGTGCATGGCTCCTTATCTATTCTTTATTCTTTTCAACATTAGCCTATTGCTCAGGAGGAAGATTAGTTTTAGATTTGCCTTGATTTGTCATATCCAATGTATCAATGTTAGGGGCTTGATCATTGTTATCATGTCCTTGATCCTGGCTTATCTTCAGTACAGATGTATCTCCATCATTTGCTCCTTCATTGTCATAAATGGTAGGAAGATTAAATTCCTTCAATGTGTTCAGAATGATTTCTTTAGATTCCTTTACCACCTTTTCAATATCTCCTTCCATAAGAGCATTCATTCTTCTTTTTCTCCTAAATTTGTTATGAAGTGCTTTGGAGATTTTCACCTTTTCCTCTAGAGTGATTTTCAGACATAGTTTTATTAATTAGTGTTCTCTAAGATCAACATCCTTTGCCATAGCCACTTCCTTTCTTGCACTCATTATACTTGCCAAGCTATGTGGAAGATCAGTAATTATCTCAATTAAGGCCTTGTTTTAGATGTTTTGGTATTCTACAACAGCAGACTCAATGATCTTCTTATCTGGATCATTATACTCATCATACAATTGTGCAATTGGTTTCTAATTACCATCAACTATTATGGATTTCAATACATCCTCTAAAGATATATTATTTTCTTTAGTTTGAGGCACATCTTGCTTTTTCCTTTTCTTAGGTTTACCCTTACTGAAGGATTTCTTCTTGCTAGTTCTGGAGGTTTTGATAGTTTCAAATTTCATTTTCTTTACTTCTTCATCTAACTTTATTTCTTCTTCGTCAACTGCAATGCTTACAAGCATTCTTTTAGAATTGGTTTTCTTTCTTTTATGACTAGTGGCAGGAGTTACCACACTTGCAGATGGTGTGGGACTAGAGGGAATAGATGCAGCTTCTTCAGAGGTAGATCCTCTAGTTATCCTTCTTGATACCTCTGATTTTTCTAGTTTACCCTTGGGTTCTTTCGAAGCTCCAATTGATTCACTTTTTCTTTTTTCTTTTGCCTCCTTTTCAGCTTGTGCTTTTTCCCTTGCCTTTGCCACTTGTTCTTTTGTGAACCCTTGTCTCAGGATGAAATCTTCTGCCACTTTCTACATTTTCTTGGAGATTTCAGGTTTACTTACTTCAACATGAACTTTAGCATATAGTTCCTCATAAGTCCCATATCTTTATTCTTTGGGATCTCTGGGTTTGCTTACAATATGTTGGGCATAATTTTCCAATATCCCTCCATCTACCTCATATCCCATAGGCATAACCCAAACTGTTCTAGGCTCAACAACCTCTATCAAGCATTGATCTTTTGTTATAATAAAACAGATAGTATCCTTGTATTTTTCAACAACTGCTCTAGGGATTCTTTCTGTGGATTGCATTGACTTATGGAAGTTTTTGAAATAGCCCCATAGGGCTAAATTTTGTACATCAATATTGCCTATGCTATTCAACTAATTTCTAATTCAAACTACAACTGGTTTGTCTCCAGTCCACAAATAGTTCTTTATGCCATGTAACTCTTGCATGAAATAGAAGAATAGACATATGATGAACATACCAAATTTGAAGGGATATTTTCTCTCTTTTGTATTCCTTAGGTTCTCCATCACTTGTTGTTAGAGCAATTCACAGCTATCGTAGTCTGCATTCTCCTTGATCATCTGAAAGGTAGTGTATATGGCTGTGCTTGAAACAAAATTTTCCTAGTTGGTGAAATATACTTTGTAGCCTAGTACCATGGATGCAAATCTTACAGCATGGTCTTCACTATCATTAATTGTTAAAGACCTCTTATCAATTTTTTCTCTGATGACTGCTATTACTGTATCATTCTTTACTGCTTTCAACAATGATACTGATTTGATGGAGCTTAATCCAATTATTGCCCTTATAGCATCTTTTGTAATCTTAAAAGGTCTCTCAAGCCACAAATTCATCATGAACCTTGCTCAATACATATCAGACCCATTCATCCTTTGTAAAAGTTGGGAAGTCCACGTACTAAACGAATTTCTTCTCTTCTAATGCTTTATATTCTCCCTTCAGATTGAGATTCTCATTACTCAAGTGTTTCAAGTATAGATCAAAAAACCTTCTATCAACAAATTCCTCTAGGGAAACATGAATATATTCCCTAACATCCTCTGCATGCATAACTCCATGTGGAACATCTAAAAAATACACCCATTTGATTGACTTTGATTGATTTGAATGGGTGTTTCTTGAATTTTGGTCGAGGTTGCTTAGTGACATCCACTACTTATGGTGTTACCATTTCTATGAATAATCAAGCAAATTTGAGAAAGGTTTTCAAACAGAAAATACCTCTTTGATCAAATTAGGGTTGAACTTGATCTTGCCTTGAAATGCTTTGGAGAACACTGTAGTTATTTTTGAATCTGCTTTCATTTGACTTAGACAGTTTAGAGCTTAGAATGCAAAATGATTTTTCCTTCGGATACAACTCCTTTTAACCTTTGCATGTTGAAACCTAAGTGTCATTAATGTTATTTTTCAAAAAGCTATCAAACACTTTTCTGACACTCAATCAATCCAAATTGCTCCGCAATCATTCACATTGGCTCTTCTTCTACCAGAATTTCTTTCAGAAGTTTTCTCATAAGATTCTTCACAACATACCTTGTATTGGATTCTAGTACTAATTTTCTAGCTAGGAGTTTTAGATTTTCAACCAAGCTCCCCCTTAGCCATATCTCCCAAATTACTTCTCGAAGGAAGTATCTACACCAAATGCTAATGTGGATTCATTCTTTACTTCAATCACATCTTTCTTGATCTAGATCTTGCTCATTTCTTTGTTAGTTTCAACTGGGTCAACTTTTTCTTTTTCTTTATCATTCCTTTATTCTGCTTTCCTATCTTCAACATGGTAGTTTCTTTTTGCATTCTTGCTTCTGTAACTCTTGCAGTATGTCCAAACCTATTGCAATTGTAGCATACCATATTCCTTTGTCCTTGATTCCTTCTATTGACTAGATTTGATCTACATTGATTAGCCATATGTCCAAATCTATTGCATGCAAAACACTTTCCAATAAATGATGACTATTCCTTACATTGTAAGAACCATTCCTTACTAGATTTTTGTAGTCATTTGATTTATGACAAATTTTCTTGCACTTGAAACATTGACTAGAGAATGATGGAAAATTCTGATTTATTCTACTTCTCCATTGAGTAGCTTTATGACCAAACTTATTGCAATTAAAATAGTGGCCATTGAAAGATGGATACCTTTGAGCATTTGGTTGCCTAACCGGAGGTCTTCTAGGTCTTCTTCTATGATTTCTGAACTAGTTCCCTTTGTTTTTCTTTAACTTGGTTTTTGCTTGACCAAATTTTGAGCTTTCACCTTTCTGAAATCCCAAGCCTTGCTTATCATCAGAACTATTTTGACTAGAAATCATCTCATCAAGCTTTGTAGAACTTATCTTGAACTTTTCTTCATAGCTCTTGGCTTTTTCCAAGTCTGCTTTCAGAGTCACAATTTATTTTTCAAGTTTGACATAATCTTCTCACTTTCTTTTTACCATTAGATTTAGATCTTCTCTGCTTTTGCTCATTCTATAACTTCCACTTCCAAATCTTTAAGGGTTTCATTTGCTAATGTCAATTGATCACTAACCTCTTTGTATTTTTCTTTAAATTTCTTAACTTGTTCTTTTAACTTTAAAATGCATTCATCAACTTCTTGTATGTTATCCTTTAGATCCCTGACTTCTTCCGACTTTTCAAGATCAATAAGAGGTGCTTCTAGTTCAACATTGTTTGAGAAATTTCCAAATCTCCTGGCTACCATGAGTGAACTTTCCCAGATCTTCCTCAAGCTATTAGGCTTCTTCCAAGGAACCTTACTCTAATACCAATTGTTGATAGTAAGGAATACTAAGAGGGGGCTGAATCAGTATTCCACAAAACCACTTCTTAACAAGTTTATTAATCCAAATTCCAAAATTAATCATATGAAAGTAGAATAAGCACATGAACAGCAACCATAAAGACATAACACATGAACACCATGATTTTTACGTGGCAAACCCAAAAAGGGAAAAACCACAATGAGTGTTAGCTCACAATATATCATGATAGCACAATACCAAATTACAAGAAGGCTCACTACCCAAAGAAATGCTCATTGCAAGAAAGGCTCACTGCTTAGAGAAAGAAATAAGAAGGAAGAATGGCTCACTACCACGTTGAACTACTCAAATTACATCTACACATGCATGGTTACAGCTCCAATGAAGCAAAAAAATATTGTCTCAAAACTCTTCATCTCTGACTGCTCTGTTTCGCTGCTCTACTTTTACATAGGAACAAGATCTCTCTTCTTGTGCTCTCATCACTTGCACAAAATCACCTTACTTTGCATGTCACACATATATATCCTCATTCACCTGTTATCACTTAAACACCAAGTTTGATTCTATATATATATATATCCGCAACACTTAAAATCTTCATATTAGGTCAACTTAATAAGGTGTAGCATGTAGTCATACCTTAAATAGCTTATTGGCCAAATTGATTCACCAAAAATTCATAGCAGACCTAAACAATCATACAGTAGTCTTCATATGGGTTGGAATTAATCATTCAATCACTTAGATTGATTGTTTAAACAATATAGCTTCTCCACATATAGATATGCCATGCTTGTCAGCTAGTTCCTCATGAACATACTTGATCAATTCAACTGTCACAACATAACATCCACTGTAAATTAAAAAAATCATATTCAATATTCATCATTGATCTCTTAGCATACCTTGTAAGCCACAGAGCATAATAATCAAATTCTGTGAAATGTGGAGCTCAAAACTATTGTCCTATCACTGGGAAACACGGTCAAACTGTAAGACGATAAAGAACATCTTGTAGGATGAGACCAAAATAACTTTGGATGCTACAACTCTGGATTTAGGCAACCATGATATGTAACTTTCTTAATCCAAAACCACAAGACAAAGTATGCATCTGCAGAGGAATGTGGACCTTAACTCTTTGGTACTATACATAGTCCTTGACTTAGGTTTGCTTACCAGACTTAGCAAAATCATGGTATGTCTTCTGGAGATCTTCACAACTTGCAAACTTGGATATCCCACCTTCAAGCAATTGCAAACAACATACTTGAACCACATTTGATGATCTTCTATTGCGGTGACATACTGACCTGATCTCTGTCATTTGCTTTGTACTACCCATACTTAGTCATTTTAGCATTTTAGAACAAAATCCTTGCATGCCTTGTTGCCAAATCCATTTGGTCTACCAGAGTAAAGTCTCTTTTCCTTGTTGCCATCAATGACAACACTCAATTAGTCAACAGAGAAATGTCTCTTGCCAACAATTTTATCTCAAGAATTGCAACCTATCACTACTCCTTGGCCCTTTTCACAATGGGGGCTCCACCTTGTTGGTAAAATCCATCCATCTTCCTCCAATGTCCATAAATCCATTATTACCACCATTAATACTTCACAAAGTGGGTTGAGGTAATTCCACTCACATATATCACCAAAAAACAAATATCCAAGTTGATCCTACATTACATCATATGCTAGTATGGTATACCCCTCGCCATCATTACTGAAAATGGGGAACCCTTTAAGAACCAAGAACTTCGCATCCTTTGTTAAAAATTCTACATCAAGCACTATTTTTCCTCCTCATATTAGCCCCAAGGTAATGGTCAAGCTGAAGCTCCAAACAAAACCATCCAAAAAATCCTAAAGAAAATAGTGAATGAAGTTGATTGTGAATGGCACCTCCAACTTAACCCCACCCTTTAGGCATACTACACAAGCATTCGTACCCCATAGGAGCCACACCAAATTCCCTTGTCTTTGTCTCTAAAG
Organism: Cunninghamia lanceolata; assembly: GCA_027924645.1. Classification (NCBI taxonomy): domain Eukaryota; kingdom Viridiplantae; phylum Streptophyta; class Pinopsida; order Cupressales; family Cupressaceae; genus Cunninghamia; species Cunninghamia lanceolata. The sequence continues at coordinate 7,594,712 of BSBN01001807.1, forward strand.
TAATTTTACCAATCAAGGTTAAGATCCCCTCCTTAAGAATATCTTTGCAAAATCTCATTGATGAGGAGGAGTATCAGGTTACATGACTACATGATTTGGAACTCTTAGGTGAAAGGCATGTCAATGCTCTCAATCACTTGCAAGCATATCAAAATCGCATTTGTTGTAGCTATATAACAAGAATATCAAGACTCATCACTTTGAAATGGGTGACCTTGTACTAATGAAAAATTAGAGGAACTTCCAAGACCATGACAAAAAAGGCAAATTTGAACTAAATTAGCTACAACCATTTGTTATAATAGATAGCTATGGATTAGGAGCTTATCAACTAGCAACACCTAAGGGACAACCTCTAGATGATCTTATGAATAGATTATGCATCTCAATAAATTTTATGCTTGACCCAATAGATATCCCAAAAGATAAAAAATAAAAATAAAAGTAAAAAAATTTACAGAAAACTGAGTGCAATAAAGTTGTCCAATGGTGAAAACCACTTTAGTGGCACCTTGGATAAGTACCATGATGAAAACATGTCTCAAGCACCTTGAGTAGTGGCCTTATCTACCATCTATTAAGTTCTTGTTTACCCATTTCATACTCCATCATTTTATATCCATATCCTATCATGGCTTAATCTTGTATCTCCATCTCCCTCCCATTATCATTCCACACCAGGGGCAAAATCCCTGAGTTTAGATAAGAATTAGATCCTTGTATGCATGCTATGGATCATTATAGAATTTTGTCTCATTCATCTCTTGTACATACACTATATCCAAAAATACCAAAAAAAAAGAAAATCCTCCAAAAATACCCAAAAAAATTAGAAAACCTCCAAAAATACCAAAAGAAAATAGAAAACCTCCAAAAATACGGGCCAAAAAATCATAAAAACTCCAAAAAATACCAAAAAAAACTAGAAAACCATCAAAATACCAAGCAATAAATCTATTGTGTCTCGATCAAGGACTAAAGATAATCAAACTAAGAAAAAAACACATGCAAATACAACATACCACAATGTCAATCATACACATTAGACCAAATCTCCAAAGACCACATAACCATCATATCTTATACCCATCCTGTAGCATATATCATCACAACCTATGGCTTAGGATATATCATTGCCACAATAGGCATAGCCTAATCAAATTCAATCCACATGCTTGGCAATAGATTCAATGGTTGTTGGTTCATCCATCATTTGGTCTTTTGTTTTGATTTATCTTTTTATACCCCTTCTACACTTACCAAAGAACCACCTTGATCTTCCATATCTTGGTGTGTCATTGGATGGTATGGAATGGGGCAAGTGTCATTTGATGTTATATGCTGTGTTTTTTGGATGTTCTTATTACTCCAACTGGTACTCATATCTTATGTTTGTTAGAATAGCTTTTTGCATAGTATCCATCCTTTGCATCTAAGGATTATACCTTTTGTGCACTAGGACTTCAATGCTCTAAGTCTCTTTCCCCACACATCTAGATAAGGTTGTACTATGTTTGGCATGTGTAAGCACACCCTCTTGTTTGAATGTCAAGTCCATGCAAATTTGGATATAAATCATGACCTTGGTCTCCTATACCTTGGTGTAAAATATCCTTTTTTCTATATTAAAACTTAGGATTGCTCTAAAAGATACCAGCATAATCCCAACCCTTATCTATCTTATCATACTCACCCAACCCTATCAATATCCATATCCACCCATAATGCTTCCACCTTTGGATTTACATTAATAAAGATGGCAATTCATCCTAATCCACTTCCCACCCCCAACAAGTGTGTTCATGATGCTTCCTAACTAATTTTCCATCCACTTTGCTCCCCCAAAAAGAATGTTCACGATATTTCCTAACTAATTTTCCATCCACTTCCCCCACAACAAGTGTGTTCATGATGCTTGCTAACTACTGTTTCATCAACTCCCCCCTCCCCAACAAGCATGTTCATGATGCTTGCCAACTAATTTTCCATCTATTTTCCCCCTACCAGCAAGCGTGTTCATGTTTCTTCTCAATCATTCCCCCCAACTAACCCCCATCCCCAATCCATCTAATTATCCCTCACCTACATAATGACTCTTTGTATCATGACCTAGAAATCAATCATCAACATCACGATCATCCGTTTCATACACCTACATCAACATGTTAGTACCACATCATTTTGATCATCATAATCATCATATCATTTGCATAACCATCCATATAACCACATCCACATCATAATTGCATAAACATATGACTCAAACACACAATATGAATTATACACACATGCAAACTAAATGCAACAGAGTTCCTGCCAATTATCTCCCACTCACCAATCTACATCATAACCATTCCACAACCTAAAAAGATTGAATCCTTTTTTTCATAAGCACACAAAAGTCTCATCGCTTATAAATAGCAACTATACATTTGGCATTAAGGTGAAATTAAAGAACTTTAAATGAATTAAATCTTGATCTAGTGTACAAAGCAAGAAATTAAGAGGATTAAATCTTGCATTTCATCCATAACACCTCACCATACATCACATCATCATAGCTATATCATCTATATCATCATAACATATGCATAAACCATCCACAAAACAAAAATCACATAACATAGTCACCTATGCATCACATACAATAAATGTAGCCATAACATAATATATCACGCATCCATCAAATACATCTATACACCACATGTGTGCATGTCAGATAAATGTAATGGAATTGATTTTTTAGTAAATCCCCTGGAAGGTAGTAAATGAGCTTGTTAACTATTTCATTGTGTACCTCTGAATGTCACACCTCGTAGTACATCATCAAATAAACACAACATCATCATAATCCATTCATCATCATACATTATATAATCCACCTCATAATTCATCACAAAACATCCATAAACATATCTTCATATAATCCACATCATGTTCCACATAATAATCCATTCATAATTCATGAATAAACACAAACAAAAATCCAACATCCATAACATAATATATGCATCCATAACATGATCCATGTATCCATAACATAATCCATATATCCATAACATAATCCATACATCCATAACATATATCCATAACATGATCCGTAACATAAACCGTAACATAAACCATAACATAATCCATCACATAATCCATCATATTTAGCATCCATACATGACATAAATCTTATACTAAAATAACATCCAACATATACATCATAAAAACATCATAAATTACCACATCACATCATAATGTAGGCCACCCACAAAATGCTCATTGCATATATAAATCAAAGTTTGTCATGATACAAATTGTACCCAAAGGCTTAGTACATCAATGTCTAATACATAATGCAAAACACCACTATGTGGTACTATCACCATACTCTACTAGAGCCTGAGGTGTTGGTGTTGATGGACTTGCCCTTGTAGCCTGTGGTGGAACTACTAGCCCCTATCCTGGTGGAGGCATCACTCAAGGTGGTGGAATGACTAGCCCTATAATTGAATGTGTCATTGTCCTCCCTAACCTGCTAACCCTCGACTGGGTCTATACACTAAAATTGGGTTGTCTCTGATTTGCAGGCATCGCTGCATGATATAGGGTGTGATAATGTTGAGCTCTCTATAAAGCCTCTGACATCTTACCATACACTCACACTAGATGCTGCCACATATCAGACAACCTAGCTCCTTCTAATGCTCACTGTGTTGTATCCTGCTCTAGATAGAATCGTACTTCCTACTGCTCGAACCACTACAATACTTTGGCTTTATCCCTCTTTGCAATAGCAATATCCTGCTTCTAGATAACATGGTCTAGCTCTACTCCATCTACCCCACCTCCTCCTATTTCTTTCAACTCAGTAATCTACCACTAGGTGGCCCTCAACTCTTGCTATAATGTGTCCACCTCTACCTCCACGACATCTCACTCTACCTCCCTCATATCTCACTCTAACCGTATGGTGGCCAACTCATCAATCAAGCTCCTAATCTCCACCTGTAATATATCAACATCAACATCCTCCCCATCCTTCATCCCCCTACTACTACCTCCACTCTTCGATGTACCCACCGTCCCCTAATAGCCCCACTAGCCAAACCACCTCCACCATCCCCACCATCTCCTCCATCCTCCTCCTCCTCCTCCCCCTCAATAGTCTCTACCACTACCACCTGGCCAATTGGAATCATCAACCTCGTGGCCTACTATTTCTACCACCATATGTCATAATTTGGGGTGGCTTCCACCTTTGGTTCTCCCTATTTAAGGTTGAACTTTCAAAGCACATGCTTGAGCATGTACCAATCAATGATGTGCTCCATACGACCCATTAGATACCTATCCTATCAAGTATAAGGTAGATGATCTCCATCATCAACCCATGGCTCACACCCTCACCATGGCCACAAAACAATTATGTCAATCTCATCAAAAAATTGCTACCAATATCTTAGAGCACCCAACCGATGATGCTGTAGAATCCCAGTGTAATTAAAGACAAATGGCTGCCCTGGGTAAGTGCAAGAAGATGGGGGACCAAAAAGGGGTCTTAAGTGGCCACTTTTTTTCTGAAATCAGGAAATACTGGCCTTGGATGAGAAATTGAGCATAGTTACACTCAAAATTTGGAGATGCAACCAAAACAATGTTCATAGTGCTTCGAGTCTACTTTCTAAACTACTATTTTTTTTTAAATGGCATAGATTAAGGGGTTCAAAAGAGGGAGCCACAGAAATTAGTGTTGTTTCTGTCAAAAAAACATAACATAGCATGTTTTGTGGCTCCCTCAAAAGGTCAACTTTTTTTTGGTATTTTTAAAATCGCTTCAGTAAGAAATTAGCTAATATCATGTGGTTTATGTCCAATTTTTCTAGTAATTTTTTGATGAATATTTGATTTTTTACTAATTATGAAAGTGGACACATCCTAAAAAATAGAATTTTGGCCGTGCTACCCCTATAAATTTTGAAAACTAATTGAAAATCATTTTTTTCTTTGTTTAATATTTGTAGAATGGAGTCTAGTTTCTAAATATGTAATTTTTTTGAAATTTCAATGAATAGTTAATTTACAATGAAGAAAAGACCAAACAGTGGTTTTTGCCCAAAAATGGACACACAAACGAAAGAAATTAAAGATGAAAGGATTAACATTGTTAAAATGTGAAAAAAATCACATCGTCAAATAGCTGATGGAAAGCCTAACATTACCCAGGTGTTCGTTTTGTTTGACCTTGAAACAAGTGCAAATATGAGGGTTAGCACGAACGAAATTATGTGAAATCTTGAAGAATATGGAAAAACACATCTATGACTGTTCAAAAGGCACTCCAATCCTTTGGGTTGGAAATCCAAAGCAAATCCCAAGCCCAAGGCTTGGGATTCCCAAAGCAAGACATAATGCGAACGCGTTATAATGTGCTCATGTTATGTTTTGCTTTGCATTTTTTCTTTTCCGTAAGTTTGTTGTTTGTCATGTTTGACATAATGCGAGCGCATTATAATGCGCTCGCGTTATGTTCCCCTTAATTTTTTTTTGTTCAAGTCTATTAATCATGTATGTATGTATGCCTATATGTATGTATGTATGTATGTATGTATGTATGTATGTATGTATGTATGTATGTATGCCTATATGTATGTATCTATGTATGTATGTATGTATGTATGTATGCCAATATGTATGTATGCCTATATTTATGTATGTATAGTGTTGAGGGTAGAGGAGGGTAGAGATGAGAGTGAGCCAGATAGGGGAGGAGAGGGGTGGATAAGGATTGAGTGATTAAGGTATAAGGTTGAGGGTTGAGTGTTTAGGGATAGGATTTAGAGTTTAGGGATAAGCAATTAGAGTTTAGGACCTTGAGGGATTAGGGTTTAGGGTTGAGGCTTTAGGGATAGCATTTAGGGTTAAGGGTAGAGGGATTAGGTTTAAGGTAGAGTGTTGAGGGTAGAGAGATTAGGGATAGGGTTTAGGGTTGAAAGTTTAGGGTTGACGGATTAGGGTTTAAGGTATAGTTTAGTAGTTCTTGTGGATAGAGCTAGTAAACAAAGGGAGATTATTTGCCTGTTTCATAACAATATACCTTCCCTAAGTGCGGGGTGGATAGCAAGAAACATAGATGTACCCCAATGCAAATCTTTTCTCATAATGATTATCCTTTTGATTTCAACTATTAATTACTCACTGTGGATGTACCATACGCAAAGCTTTTCTCGCAGGGTTTAAGGTATAGTGTCAAGGGTTTAGGGTTTATTAATAGTGTTTAGGGTTGAGGGTTGAGGGATGAGGTTTTAGGGTTGATGGATTAGGGTTTAAGGTATAGTGTTGAGGGTTGAGGGTTTAGGAATAGGGTTTAGGGTTGACGGATTAGGGTTTAGGGTTGATGGATTAGGGTTTAATGTTGAGGTTAGGGTTAGAGTGTTGAGGGTAGAGGGATTAGGTATAGGGTTTAGGGTCGAAGGTTTAATGATTGAGGGTTGAGGCTTTAGGGATGAGGGTTTAAGGCTTAAGATATAGTGTCAAGTGTTGAGGGTGTAGGGATAGGGTTTAAGTTTTAAGGGTTAAGGGTTGAGGGATAGGGATTAGGGTTTAAGGTATAATGTTGAGGGTTGATGGTTTAGGGATAGGGTTTAGGTTTGAGAGATTAGTGTTTAGGGTTGATGAATTAGGGTTTAATGTTGAGAGTTGAGGGTTGAGGGATAGGGTTAATGGTCAAGGGATTAGGGTTAAATAAGAGTGTTAAGGGTAGAGGGATTAGGGATAGGGTTTAGGGTTGAAGGTTTAATGATTTAGGGTTGAGGCTTTAGGGATGAGGGTAAAGGGATTAGGGTTTAAGATATAGTGTTGAGTGTCGAGCGTGTAGGGATAGGTTTTAGGGTTCAAGTTTTAAGGGTTAAGGGTCGAGGGATCAAAGTTAAGGGTTGAGGGATTAGGGTTTGATGTTGAGGGTCGAGGGATTAGGGTTAAGGGATAGGATTGGAGGGTTTAGGGATAAGGGATTAGGGTTTAAGGTATAGTATCGAGGCCGTTGAGGGTCTAGAAATAGGGAGAGCGTTTAGGGTTTAGGAATAGGGATAGCATTTAGGGTTTAGGGATGAGGGATTAGAGTTGAGGGATGACAGATTACGATTGAGGGTTGAGGCATTAGAGTTAAGGGTTGACGGATTAGGATTTGACATTGAGGGTTGAGGGATTAGGGTTTGCGGTTTAGGGATAGGGTTGAGCATCAAGGGATCAGAGTTAAGGGTTGAGGGATTAGGGTTTGACATTGAGGGTTGAGAGTTGAGGTTCAAGGGCCAAGGGTTTAGGGATAGGGTTGAGGGTCGAGGGATTAGTGTTAAAGTAGAGTGTGGAGGGTATAAGGATTAGGGATATGGTTGGAGGGTTTAGGGATAAAGGATTAGGGTTTAAGGTATAGTATCGAGTCTGTTGAAGGTTTAGGAATAGGGATAGCATTTAGGGTTTAGGGATGAGGGATTAGAGTTGAGGGATGACAGATTAGGGTTGAGGGTTGAGGGATTAGGGTTTAGGGATAAGGTTTAGGGTTGAGGGTTGAGGGATTAGGGTTTAAGGTATAGTGTTGAGGGTTTAGGGATAGGGTTTAGGGTTGAGGGATTACAGTGAAGGGTTGAAGGATTAGGATTTGATGTTGAGCATTGAGGCTTTAGGGTTTAGGGTTTAGGGTTTAGGGATAGGGTTGAGGGTCGAGGGATCATAGCTAAGGGTTGAGGGATTAGGGTTTGACATTGAGGGTTAAGGGTTGAGGTTCAAGGGTCAAGGGTTTAGGGATAGGGTTGAGGGTCGAGGGATTAGGGTTAAAGTAGAGTGTGGAGGGTATAAAGATTAGGGATATGGTCTAAAGGTTTAGGGATAAGGGATTAGGGTTTAAGGTATAGTATCAAGTCTATTGAAGGTTTAGGAATAGGGATAGCATTTAGGGTTTAGGGATGAGGGATCAGAGTTGAGGGATGACAGATTAGGATTGAGAGTTGAGGGATTAGGGTTTAGAGATAAGGTTTAGGGTTGAGGGTTGAGGGATTAGGGTTTAAGGTATAGTGTTGAGGGTTTAGGGATAGGGTTTAGGGTTGAGGGATTAGAGTGAAGGGTTGAGGGATTAGGATTTGACGTTAACGGTTGAGGGTTGAGGGTTTAGGGTTTAGGATTTAGGGATAGGGTTGAGGGTTGAGGGATCATAGTTAAGGGTTGAGGGATTAGGGTTTGATATTGAGGGTTGAGGGTCTAGGGATTAGGGTTAAAGTAGAGTGTGGAGGGTATAAGGATTAGGGGTAGGGTTGGAGGGTTTAGGGATAAGGGATTAGGGTTTATGGTATAGTATTGAGTCGGTTAAGGGTTTAGGAATAGGGATAGCATTTAGGGTTTAGGGATGAGGAATTAGAGTTGAGGGATGACGGATTAGGGTTGACGTTTGAGGGATTAGGGTTTAGGGATAAGGTTGAGGGTTGAGGGTTGAGGGATTAGGTTTAAGGTATAGTATTAAGGGTTTAGGGATAGGGTTTAGGGTTTAGGGATTAGAGTGAAGGGTTGAGGGATTAGGATTTGATGTTGAGGGTTGAGGGTTCAGGGTTTAGGGTTTAGGGATAGGTTTGAGGGTCAAGGGATTAGAGTTAAGGGTTGAGGGATTAGGGTTTGACGTTGAGGGTTAAGCATTGAGGTTCGAGGGTCAAGGGTTTAGAGATAGGGTTGAGGGTCGAGGGATTAGGGTTAAAGTAGAGTGTGGAGGGTATAAGGATTAGGGATAGGGTTGGAGGGTTTAGGGATAAGGGATTAGGGTTTAAGGTATAGTATCGAGTCTGTTGAAGGTTTAGGAAAAGGGATAGCATTTAGGGTTTAGGGATGAGGCATTAGAGTTGAGGGATGATGGATTAGGGTTGAGGGTTGAGGGATTAGGGTTTAGGGCTAAGGTTTAGGTTTGAGGGTTGAGGGATTAGGGTTTAAGGTATAGTGTTGAGGGTTTACGGATAGGGTTTAGGGTTGAGGGATATGGTTGAGGGTTGAGGGATCAAAGTTAAGGGTTGAGGGATTAGGGTTTGACATTGAGGGTGGAGGGTTGAGTTTTGAGGGTCAAGGGTTTAGGGATAGGGTTGGAGGTTGAGTGATTAGGGTTAAAGTAGGGTGTGGAGGGTATAAGGATTAGGGATAGGGTCTGAGGGTTTAGGGATAAGGGATTAGGGTTTAAGGTATAGTATCGAGTCTATTGAAGGTTTAGGAATAGGGATAGCATTTAGGGTTTAGGGATGAGGGATTAGAGTTGAGGGATGACAGATTAGGGTTGAGGGTTGATGCATTAGGTTTTATGGATAAGGTTTACTATTGAGGGATTAGAGTTTAAGGTATAGTGTTTAGGGTTTAGGGATAGGGTTTAAGGTTGAGGGATTAGAGTGAAGGGTTGAGGAATTTGGATTTGACGTTGAGGGTTAAGGGTTGAGGGTTTAGGGTTTAGGGTTTAGGGATAGGGTTGAGGGTCGAGGGATCATAGTTAAGGGTTGAGGGATTAGGATTTGATGTTGAGGGTTGAGGGGCAAGAGATTAGGGTTAAAGTAGAGTGTGGAGGGTATAAGGATTAGGGATAGGGTTGGAGGGTTTAGGGATAAGGGATTAGGGTTTAAGGTATAGTATTGAGTCGGTTGAGGGTTTAGGAATAGGGATAGCTTTTAGGGTTCAGGGATGAGGGATTAGAGTTGAGGGATGATGGATTAGGGTTGAAGGTTGAGGGATTAGGGTTTAGGGATAAGGTTTAGGGTTTAGTGTTGAGGGATTAGGGTTTAAGGTATAGTGTTGAGGGTTTAGGGATAGGGTTTAGGGTTGAGGGATTAGAGTGAAGGGTTGAGGTATTAGGATTTGATGTTGAGGGTTGAGGGTTTAGGGGTAGGGTTGACGGATTAGAGTTAAGGGTTGAGGGATTAGGGTTTGACATTGAGGGTTGAGGGTTGAGGTTCGAGGGTCAAGGGTTTAGGGATAGGGTTGAGGGTCAAGGGATTAGGGTTAAAGTAGAGTGTGGAGGGTCAAAGGATTAGGGATAGGGTTGGATGGTTTAGCGATAAGGGATTAGGGTTTAAGGTATAGTATCGAGTCTGTTGAAGGTTTAGGAATATAGATAGCATTTAGGGCTTAGGGATGAGGGATTAGAGTTGAGGGATGAAAGATTAGGGTTGAGGGTTGAGGGATTAGGGTTAGGGATAAGGTTTAGGGTTAAGGGTTGAGGGATTAGGGTTTAAGGTATAGTGTTGAGGGTTTAGGGATAGGGTTTAGGGTTGAGGGATTAGGATTTGATGTTGAGGGTTGAGCCTTTAGGGTTTAGGCTTTAGGGATAGGGTTGAGGGTCGAGGGATCAGAGTTAAGGGTTGAGGGATTAGGGTTTGACATTGAGGGTTGAGGGTTGAGGTTTGAGGGTCAAGGGTTTAGGGATAGGGTTGAGGGTCAAGGAATTAGGGTTAAAGTAGAGTGTGGAGGGTATAAGGATTAGGGATAGGGTCTAAGGGTTTAGGGATAAGGGATAAGGTTATAAGGTATAGTATCGAGTCTGTTGAAGGTTTAGGAATAGTGATAGGATTTAGGGTTTAGGGATGAGGGATTAGAGTTGAGTGATGATGGATTAGGGTTGAGGGTTGAGGGATCAGGGTTTAGGGATAAGGTTTAGGGTTGAGGGTAATTCAAGTCTAAAGGGGAAGGTTTGGAAAGAGAAATGCACAAGATGTGATCAATCTATAGAAGGACAAAACGTGAGCACATTATAATGTGCTTGCATTTTGTCTTGCTATAGAAATGTTAAAAAAGTGTTGACCCCCATGATCCAAGCCCACATGCTCTATTTTCATACTGATTCTGCATGTGCTCCGACAAAAAAGAAATGCTTTCATGCTGTTGGCATGTTCACATGCACATTTGACACATTGTACCACCTTTGCATGATCTTTGCACCACCTTTTCTACTTTTCCAACTTGAGAAGGAGGAAATAACATAGTTTTCACACCAAGTTTGATATATATCTATTGAAGTTTCAATTTTTGTAGTATTGCAATGTTATTTGTGATTCAATTTTAGGAATTTAACATTATAGATTGGTTAATAGTATTGTTGTTAGTAATTATATTTGAGTGTTATTTAATTTAACATTGAAAAGGAAGCAAGTGGTGAAAAACTCAAAATGTTGAGGAGTTTGATGCAAGAAGAAAAAAAACACTACATAATTGGCTACTCTCTCTATTCAAATCTTCATTTTTTAGGTATGTCAAGTCTTTACATGCATGTTCTTTACATTTTCCTTAATTTAGATTGAATTACTTTATCATGCTTTATCATACATGTTTAAAATAGACACATTCCCAATCAAAAAAGTAGCCTACAATCTCACATGATGCCATGTATATTTTCTACACTTGGGCTCTTTAATAATTATGTGTAATAAACAGACCTTAACATACCATGATGTCAAAGTATACAAGAATAAATCCTTAAAACATAATAAAAATACAATCCCACTATTATCTTGTATTCATTTCTTAGGAAGTAATATTGGTCTCTTTATCATGCTACAGATAAATTCTCCATCATGCTGAGGAAACGATCAAGAATTAAACCAACATAGGAAGAGATAGAAGCTAAGAATGCAAAGAAAGCAGTCGCTATGAGGGAACTTCGTGAGAAGAGGAAATTGGACATGATAAATGAAGACATACCAATTGAAGAGGAACCACAACCATCACAAAGAGAATGAATGCAAAAACTACGTGCTATGAGAGATTTGAATACCATAGTTGGAGACACGTCCTCTACCGCAAGTCAACATGTTGGACACCATCTACCACATCTCAAGTTGAGAGTACATCATCACTCACATGTGATGAAGGAGGTACGCCATCGTTCCCACCTCAACCTCAAGGTATGTCATCTATTCCATCTTTGATCGAAGGTATGCCATCTAGCCCATCTCATTTAAATATTGATGAAATTCTTAATGTTGAGATGAATTTACCTAACTTAACACCACCTAGAATTTTGCATAGAAAGCTAAAGTATTTTATTGAAATTGATGAGAATATTTTGCATCCAATGGAAGGTAAGATTCTAAAACACACTTGTAGAAGATATGTTCATAAGATTTGGAGATTGTTCTTTGAAAAGTTAAATGATACTGCAAGATGTCAACTATTCATTGAAATGATGTGAATTATAAAGTATAGGTCCATCATGAAGATTCTTGGATTGAGAACATTAGAGGCTTCAAGTGAAAAATCTATTATCAAGAATCTAATGAGTGTGTATGAGAGTGTGGGTAACACCTCACGCACAAAAGATAGTAATGCAAGACGGCATGTGATTACATCGACTATAGTAAGTAGTCAAACGAGGAAAGCTCATCTCATTAGAAAGACGAGTCAAGAATTGAGAATTAATAGGAAAACTTTATCAAGATCCATTGGAAGATGCCAAAGAATTGAGGACACTAATGCCAATGAATTATGGGCATTCTTGAGGAGACTACCACGAAAAGATAAACCAATTGTTGAAGTATTGAGATCACTAATTGAAGACTTTTGGAAGAATTACACAAGGGTATCTCTGAATCAAAGGGATGTGGTAAGAAGGAGAATCGATAGTCAGAACCGTAAGGCACATCCAAAGCATTTTTTGGATGAGACTCAAACATAGTTTTATGGTAAATTTCTAGAGAAGTATCTTCAAATTAAAATTTGTCAAAGATATTTTGAAATGCTAAAACCTTTCTATGTCAAGATAAATCACACACACACTACTTGTTGTTGTAAATTACATATTGAATTTTCTAACCATTTTGATGCTTATAGGTCTATATGTTTAGATATGCATACTAACAATATTTTGCAGGGTTGTGCCATATGTGCCCCACCAACATCTTCAAGAGACTTCATATCAAGAATTTTATGTGAGAGAGAGGAAGGTCAAATATTCTACAAGAAATTATGCTTCAATGGCACATGTCATCATTACGGTGGCTTGCAACATTTGCCAATATGTGAACATATGGAAAGAAGACATGTGGTTGGAAATGAACTAGTAGAGTTTGGCAAGTATAAAATAGTGGCATACAATACAGAAGATGGTAAAGAAGTAAAGAGGTGTGAATTGGTTATTGAAAAGATTCCAATGTATCAGTTTATGCCTATATTTCATGACAACATAGTGTATGACTATGCAAGTCATGCCCATAGAGCTCAATGGTTGGACTTGCAATTCAAGTTATGCAAGGACACATTTTTGGTTGGTAGCATTGTTGTAGTCATCAACTTTGTAGAGAACTACAGTCTATAGCCACAGCGTGAGGTGCAATCACAATATTACAACTCCACACAGGTTTCTATATTTGTGCACATCGCATTCATTCATGCAAATGATAGTACAGAGGATGACACAAAGATCATAAGGGAGTATAATTTCTATGTAAGTGATGATCACACACATTCTATAGAGTTCGTGCAAGGTTGCTTTCAAGTGTTCTACAATGATTTGGCTAGAAGGGGCATATCATTCAGTTAGCATATCATATGGTCGGATAAATATGCATCACAATTCAAGAACTCATGGAATTTCTATTGGCTGAGTAGGAGGCATAATTTTATAGGTATTCAACATATGTGGAACTTTTGTGAGGCCGGGCATGGAAAGGGGGAACATGATGGTGTAGGAGCATGTATTAAAAGAGCCATAGCATGAGAAGAGTTAAAGTATAAAGACAATGCAAAGTTGACAGATGCAAAATCGATTGTCGAGTGGTGTAATGCTTCCATGGGTCCAGGTAATGAAGGTAAGTCTTCAGTTCGTAGATTTTTTTGGTTGATAGATGATACTAACATTGCACCATATGAGGACTATTGTACACTGATAGGATCAAATGAGATACACTCTTTCAGAAGCTCAATTACAGGTGCATGGAGTATCTATACACAAAAGATGTCATGCTTTTGTTCTTCCTGTACAATTCAAGTCTGGGATGAGTGCGAGTCAAAAGAGTGGGTTGACAAATGGTAGTTATCTTAGCCCACTTGACATGTATCAACCCCCAACAACACTGGAACTAACATAGATGGAATCATCAGTTGACTTTGACCACATATCAGATTTAGTTCAAACAGGTAATATAGGGCATGTATATGCATCTAATTTCATCTAGTTCAACCAGGTAATGTCATCTTACTTTGTAGTGTTTTTTGTAATGTTGACTAATTTCATCTAATTTGCTACACATATCAATGTAGGGCACATATATGCAGTTATTGCAGATGAAGATAAAAAAGAGGGAACAAATTAATACTTATGTCATTGTGTTGAGGCAAAAAAGAAATTGGAGGCCCTTGTTATAGATGGAGAAAACATCGAATACCCTACAGGTTCAGTGGTTATTACTAGAACATGGCTTAGAAGGTACCCACATAAGAGTGTTAATGTTTGGCTATTTCAGGACTTTGACATGCATCAGAAGATTCTTCATTACTTGAACCTTATCGTGGCATCCAATATTCATTTGCTAAAGTATCGGGGTAGACCTTTGAACAAAATCTTGTGGAAGGTGCGTGAGTCTGACCATGAAGCAATACTTGACACAATAAAGAGTAGAGCAGACCCGGATAGTTCATTGGATTAATTTGTAAGTATTCACATTGATTTTGTAAAGTCATGTTACATTGAGTTGTAAGTATGCACATTAATTTGTAAGGTTTATCTTCTTTTAATTTCCTATTGCATTTATACACATATACACATTTTTACATCATCATGTTATGCATTTTTGGTGTCCTGCTCCTGATGCAACCAAACTGACTATTCCAACATGTCTGAATGGGTACTTTTATGCTAGGTATGGTCCTATTTTTCACCCAAACATGTCGAAACAGTCTGAGCTACATTGTACCGACAATATCCCTGAAGAGTCCAATGTGCAAAAAGGCAGCAATCTTTGACAAAATGTTACTCAAAAACTATGTCACTTAGAAACATTCCATCTAAGGCAACGTGATCACACAAAGTGCCTCTATAATAATCTCTCTCAGTTTTTTATATCCCTGAGGCATTTGCCCGTGGTGAAAGGTTTTCTACTGCCCCAAAAATCGTCAGAAGGAGGCAGTGTAAAGTTGCAAAGGGGTGTAACTTTTGTCCTGCTCCTGATGTGACCAAACTGACTATTCTGACACATCTAGATGGGTATATTTATGCTAAGAATGGTCCTATTTTTCACCCAAACATGTCGAAACAGTCTAAGCTACATTGTACTGACGATATCCCTGAAGAGTTTAAAGTGCAAAAAGGTAGCAATCTTTGATGAGATGTTACTTGAAAACTGTGTCACTTAGAAACATTCCATCTAAGGCAACATGATCATGTAGAGTGCCTCTACAATAACCTCTCTTAGTTTTTTATATCTCTGAGACATTTCCCCGTGGTGAAAGGTTTTCTGCTGCCCCAAAAATTATCAGGAGGCAGTGTAAAGTTGCAAAGGGGTATAACTTTCGTCCTGCTCCTGATGTGACCAAACTGACTATTCCAATGCATCTGGATGGGTACATTTACACTAGGCATGGTCTTGTTTTTCACCCAAACATGTCGAAACAGTCTGAGCTACATTGTACCGATAATATCCCAGAAGAGTCCAAAGTGCAAAAGGCAGCACTCTTTGATGAAATCTTACTTGAAAACTGTGTCACTTAGAAACATTCCATCTAAGGCAATGCAATCATGTAGAGCACCTCTACAATAACCTCTCTCAATTTTTTATATCTCTGAGGCATTTACCTGTGGTGAAAGGTTTTCTGCTGCCCCAAAAATCGTCAGAAGGAGGCAGTGTAAAGTTGTAAAGGGGTGTAACTTTCATCCTGCTCCTGATGTGACCAAACTGACTATTCCAACACATCCGAATGGGTACATTTACACTAGGCATGGTCCTATTTTTCACCCAAACATGTTAAAACAATTCGAGCTACATTGTACCGACGATATCCCTAAAGAGTTCAAAGTGCAAAAAGGCAACAATCTTTGACGAGATGTTACTTAAAAATTGTGTCACTTAGAAACATTTTGCCTGATGAAACATGATTCTACAATAACCTCTCTCAATTTTTTATATCTCTGAGACATTTACCCGTGGTGAAAGGTTTTCTGTTGCCCCAAAAATTGTCAGAAGGAGGCAGTGTAAAGTTGCAAAGGGGTGTAACTTTTGTCCTACTCCTGATGCAACCAAACTAACTATTCCAACACATCCAGATAGGTACATTGACACTAGGGATGGTCATTTTTTTCACCCAAACATGTCGAAACAGTCTGAGCTACATTGTACTGACGATATCCCTTAAGAGTCCAAAGTGCAAAAAGGCAGCAATCTTTGATGAGATGTTACTTGAAAACTATGTCACTTAGAAACATTCCATCTAAGGCAATGCGATCACGTAGAGTGGTTCTACAATAACCTCTCTTAGTTTTTTATATCTCTGAGATATTTGCCCGTGGTGAAAGGTTATCTGCTACCCCAAAAATCATCAGAAGGAGGTAGTGTATTAAGTCAGTATGAAAGCCTATTCACTCTAGGTGTCAATCTCAAGTTGCACAATCATGAATGGGTGCCTAGAGCAATAAGGCACTACATCATGGTTCCAGGACCTTGAAATGGTGCCCAAGCATGTAGGAGGATTTTTCAAGGAGCTAGAATGTTTTTGAAACTCTAAGGAACTAGTCCAAAGACTCTATGGCACCATCTTGATACAATTGAGTCAACTTTGGAACTCAAACATATTGAAACAAGGTCTAGGAAGCTAGGTACCATCTCTTGCCAGTTCAACATCGCAGATGTGCCAACATTGGAAAGACTCTTAATAAGCGCCTAAGTTTGAATTGATCTTGTGATTGAAAGTTTGGTGATGTATTGGTACAAGATGATCTTCAGTTGAAGCAATGTAAGTTATAGGAAGGGTTTAGAAGTTATCAACCTGTTCACTAAGTTAGATGCACTTTACAAGCTTTCTTAGCCAAGAGTTGCACCTCATTAAGACAAGGCACATCTTAACCTCCAGGACTTTTCCAAAGAAGCACTTTAGTTTATTAGCACCTTTGGATCTTGTTTTGCATTCTGAAAGAGAAGGTGCACTTTGGAGGCATTTCTAACCTAGATTGACACCTAGGTATAGTCATCTCTCTGGAATATTACAATGTGTTTTAAAATGAAGGAGGACATTTCATAAGTTGGGGAATTGATCACTGAAGACCTTGGAGTGTTTGAATTACTCTAAGCAAGAAGGTGCATTTCCATGGAGTAGCATACTCTAGATAGCGCCTAATGCCATCAAGGTGCAATTCCACCCTCACTTTGGTGCATATCATCAAGAAGCGGCATTGGGCATTCCTTGAACAGTTCTAAGCATTTGAAGTTCATGAAATCACCAAGAAATGTTGGGCGCCATGTGTATCCTCAACAAGCTTGAGTTTGCGCCTAGACAAGTTAGTGCTTATTCATGTTTTAACTTCCCTCTTGAATCACCTAACTTGGGAAAAAGTTATCTTGTTGTTAGTCAAGTGTTTGATGTGTTTTGGAGACTCCAAAAGACTTCCTCTTGCTAGGTGCTCTTCTTGGCAACTACAAACTTCAACTGGCACCTAGATCCTAAAGAAAAACACTTGCAAGTGTGGGCGCACTTTCCTTGTGATGGAGCATCAAACTGGTGCCTAGAAATCATAATGCATGAAGTGAGCACCTAGGATCCTAGTGGTCCAATAGGTGGTTTTGGGATCTGTGTCAAGTCATTGGATTAGGTTGCCAACTTAGAATGATTTTCATGCACTTAGACTTCAAGGCACCAAAACTAGTAGGAAAATATTTGGGGGGAAACCATGCTGATAAAAGTTGGGTAAATTTAACCTCCGAGTCTAATTAGGCTCCATATAACAACAATATTTATATCATGTCCCTTTGCTTTATGATATAAGTAGTATGTGTCAATTCATAGGTTAGAAATTTCTCTGTGACTTTTGATAAGATTATCTACTATTATGTGGATGCTTGATAGTATTAAAATTATTGGGCATTAAGTTGAGGTGACCATTCTTGTTATGATCATCACTTTTCACAAGGGGTATGTCAGTTATCCCATATATCATTACATTATGATTATTTTTCAATATCCTAATGGTGGAAGGATTGTTTTCACTATTATCTCTAGCTTGGGAAGTCATCAACCATCCATTTAATCTGTAAACCCTTTACCCACTACTAATTGTGGCTTGATAAATTCTTAATGCACTTTCTAAAGATTCCTCATAAGACTTATAAGGTAACTTCTAAACCTCCTCCCTTGTATCCCTATTTACAAAATACAAAAAGAGGTTATAGATTTCTCTATGGGCCATATTTAGGGCACTAGTTGACAAATAAAGGACTTGCCTCCGACTTCTAAAAATGTACCAATAACTAAACATTTTATTTCATACTTAGGATGCACCGATGGGATTATCTTTTGATACATCGATGTCTTCAACTTTGAACCACACTCGTTGGCAAGATAGACCACTATCGGCGAAGCCTAACCAAGGTTTGTCGATAAGCCGATATGACCAGCTCTTGACGTTGATACAAGGTTCTTTTGAAGGCAAAGGGTGCCTAGGCTTATGGGGCTCAATTTGATGTATTTATTGAAAGCTCAAGGTGAATTGATGCTTATTGAAAATGCCACTTAGTCCTTCATTTGCATTCTAGGCACCATTTCCTATTGACTTATATACTCCTCCTCATGCTAGGGTGCCATAATGAAGTGGTTTAAATAATAGGTGCACTTCACTTACTAGAGGCTTGTTCTCCTTCCACCTTAGGCACACTTTTATGGTGGAACAGGTGTCAATGGGTGCCTTGTCTTAAATGAATGCTCTCTCTAAGTTGGGTGCCCTTTTGAGGATTTATGAGTTACAAATTGCGCCTTAACCCTTCATGCTTGTTGCTCAATGTTTGAATGTTTAAGAAAGTCTCCTTTAGGTGCTCATCTTAATGACTTTTTCTCAAGGTGCAATCATCCTAATGACTTGGATATTCATCCTAGTGTTTTAGGATATCAGGCTACCAGACTTAGTCATTTTCAAGATCTCAAACATAAAGAATAACATGATGATTTATTTTTTTGTATTGCATATAGTTGACATTCTATGCTACTCACAAAGAATATTAATATTTTCTATTCAACATGATGATTCCATTTTTTTTTAAATACAACTTTTATCTTTTAGTTCTAAAATGAGGTTTAGGTGATACTTGAATAACAATAGCTAGCTTATTGGATCAACAAAAATCCTATGTAATACAATTGGACTTTAAATATTTGAAGTAGCCATCTACAAATATCCATTCAAATGTGGATTTATAATGCAAGTATGGACGCCATCAATAAAAAATATTTGTATTAACCAAATATCCATATAGGCATACATCAATATCTATCAATATAAGTATAACATATATAGAAAATAGCCATATAGGCTTATAGGAATGCCATATAGGCATACAATGTCAACTATATACAATACAAAATATATGTCCACAAATGCCATATAGGCATACAATAAAGCAACACAATAAAAAGTCATTCCCCTCTGGCTGGTGAAGAGAATAGATCACGAGCAGCCTTTGATCTTCTAGGGGATGGAGATGCGCATGTGGGTGGTCTACTACGAACCCGGGGGCTACTCCTCCTATTTAGTTCTTCCTGCATCTTTATCTATTACAATAAAAAGTATAGACATTAATATATAGAAATTACATGTTATAAAAAATGAAACATTTAACAAAATAATCACTTACCGCCAACATATAATCTGTCTCCTCACTTGCCTCAGTAGCAGGAATAGGCCCTGGTGATGTCATGTCCTATAGAAACCATCCAGATCGAAATTAAACTTCAAATCAATAATCTTTTGATTTTTCAAAAATAGACAACTATAGCAATGAATGTAAATTGAAAATTACTAATCTGCCTCATACCCCTGTCAATGCCATGGAGCTATGAATCGTAGAGGCCATGCCATGCTCCATTGCCCTCTAAACATGGGGAGGTGTCTCCGTAGCCTACATCATCTGGAAATAAAACAACATTATTCAATTACAAAAACTATAATAGTGATGCAAATCATGGATCCTAACATACACACACGTTCATCTAAACATGGAAGTACACACAATAAAGCACACAAGTCACATACAAAAATCTAGTAAGTACAATTCATTCATTAAACTATTTATTTTATTACCTCCGTAAAGCTTTGAAGTCCACCACTGCTGGCAGGTGTTGCCGTGAAATCTACAATATTAACCTATTCAACATCCAAAATCAGATATTAGAATACCATTCATATAACGATGCTATTCACATGTAATATTTATAATTGTTTACTAGTTACATACCCCAACAGTAGATGATGTAGTGTAAAATGCAGGTGGCGAACCACTGAAAACTGCATCGACGCTATGACTCTGAATTTTCATTAAAATCATCAATTTAAATTAGTTAATCTTGCATTTCAAAAATAAAATTTAATAAATTAAATTCAATAAACTTGCTAATATTTACCTGAGTATCAAGGCTGAAAGTCTCACTCAGGAGGGTATCTGTCATCACCATCTGCTCAGCTGTAGCTATAGCCTATGCACCTGCATCTTGACTATCCATGGGGTCATAACCACAGGCTGACCCACAAGCCTGACAAGCATAGGGTGGGACCCTACTCCTCACACTATCTCCCAACCCACTCTGTGCTGCAGGACCAGCATGCTCTATGATGCTCTGGGTCAAGGGACTAATGGACTGAAGTGTATCAACCTCAACACTCTCCTTCACAATGGAAGGGATAGAAACATGCTCGTGGGCTGGTTTACTGATTACTCATCTCACTACCCATTGTAGTCAAGACGTGCCCCTGGTCTATCTTGTGCTGACCCCCCACCTCTACCCTGGAAGTCCCACATATCAAAATAGTTTGGCACTTTATTAAGGACAAACTCGCAGTAGAGTTTCCTCAAAAAGTATTGCGGGACCTCATTATTATTGTATGGAGGATGGTAAAAAACCATCCACCACCTCTGCCCAATATTGTCTCTTATCACTTGGTTGTTGCACCAATGGATAGGGAACCTCTTGCATGTAATGGGTGGAGGTTGATTTGTTTGTGGGTTTGTGAAAATCGAACACAAGTCTAATTTTGTGATTTGTAATTTTTTCACATCTTGGTATGATAACTTGTCTGCATAATAATCTCTAAACTCTCTCCTCTTATCCATCCAACTAGTTATTTGCTTGCTAATTGAATCTACATTTGATAACATAGATTCAAGAGATTCAGCAAGTGTGGACCTATGCAAGGTTGAAGTGGAAGGATCTTCAACCTTACAATTACATCTTCAATTTCTTTTTTGTTGTTTTCAATTTGCCCCATTATATTTTCTTGTGTTCCAGGGGCATGTCGAGGAATGGATGGAGGAGGTTGTTGTTCTACATGATTTTTTGGATTTTGAGGAGGAGGAGGTGCATTAACATTTCCTGACAATTAACAAAATATACATCAAAAAACAACTCAAACCTACCTATTTAGAAGTAAATTCAAACAAACAAACAAATAAAACTCACTCCTTTGGCATGCTCAACATCATGGCAGCATTTTGGTGATGAATCAGCAAGATTTTGGTGTTGAATTGGCTTTTCCAAAATGCGAGTGTGCTTCCTAGGGTTTGCAAACTGTGGGGATAGAGGAGAAAAATAGAAATGAAATGAAATGACAAGCCTTTTTTATTTATAGTGGTTCATAATGCACTCGCATTATAACGCAAGCGTGTTATGGTTTGGTAATGATGAGCCTTAGGCTTGTCATTACCAACCCATAACATGCTCGCATTATGTCTTATTTTTTTAAAAAACCATTTGGCCACTTTTTGGCCCCCCTTCTTTTTGCACTTACCCCCTGCTGGCCTCACATATCCACATACCAGCCAGATCATGGCAATATGCTCCCAAGCCCAGACCTGAAGTAATGTGACACCACACCCTAGACCAATTCCCTATTGATATACTATAAAATGCATGTCATGGTGTAAGTGCACGAACACGTACAGCTCCCAGGCATACCTTGTTCCCTACTCATACATCTTCCCTAGCACTACTCCTCATCCTATAGAGAATCTATGTGACCTCCTATTAGGCATCAACAACTCTCCAATCAAACTTGAGCATATATATAATGACAGCCCCTCCAAAGACTCCATAGTAGAGACCATATCATCTTCATACTCCTCGCATCCATAGGTGGGATATCTAGTGAAAAAGTATGCCTCAACACTGCCACACCTCTCACCTGATCATACACAACTAACTCCCTATGAATGAGGATTCGTAATATCCTCCATACATCCTCATGGGTGATCATCATCTCACCCATCGATAGTAGAAAGGCACAACACTCGCTCTGCAACCTCTCCACTAACACTATCATCATGGCCCTATGGGCCCAGATCTTAGACATATATGCAAGATGCCTCATACCAATTTGTTCCAAAAGCACAACATCTGTAGGTTCAAATCCCTCCCTCAAGGCCATTGGAGGTGGCCTCTGCTCCCTCGACTGAACTGGCAATAAATCCTCCTACATCCATCACACTACTTCATTAACTTTTTGTCAAAAATGATGTAAAAGAACTAAATCCCTCTATGATAGCACTGAAAGGTGTGCAAACACTAACACACCCCATGCAAGAACCAAAATACACACACACGCTAACACACCCTACGCAAGCCCCGAAAGGGATGCAAGCAGTAATTGACATCTCACATGCATTGAAAGGCACACAAGCACTAAGTGACCTCACACATGCACCAAAAATCCACGCAAGCACTAACATACTTCGCACAAATACCATTCGACATGTAAGCACCAATCCACCTAGCTCATGCATTAACAAAGTGCTAACCACTAGCCATTTTTCAAGTGATGTAAGCACTAATCTGCCTCATACGCACTAATCAAGATGAAGGTGCTAATTGCCCCATTAGAGGTGCTATGCGTGACTTGATGGCATTATCCTATACTTTAGTGCATTTTCTACTCCTAACCTACCCTTGCATTTATTGAGTATTAATTACCCAAAACCTAAAATCCAAAGCATGAGATAGGACACATATCGACTTAGCAGCCTATGAAGGTCGTCAGTACTCCCAAACTTGCTCTTCTTGATACTTATGACATGGGATCTGGGCCATAGCTTCCACACTCTAATGCTCTCTTCTCTCTAACTACCTCAATCTTAGGTGTACAAATAAGGAATATGGGCCCCCCATAGCCTACTTATAGCCTCCACCTAATCCATAGCCCTAAATTTTTTCTAGACTAGCCCTAAAGTTTTCATCCCCAAGTCTCATACCATATCTATTTTTCCCTGTTTCTTTTCCTTCTGACCCCATTTTTATCTTGAATCTTGTTTTCACCATATTTCCTTCTTTTTGAGTGTTCACTCGAAAAAATTATTTTTTCTGTTTGATCTCTTGAGGGGTCATATCCCACTTATTCTTTCCATTCCCTTCAGTTAGTTGTGGGAAATTTTTAATTTTCTTTGATATGACACTACTCTCGCTCGGTTGTGACACCACATCAAAGAGGGGCAAACTTTAGGCACTTGAAAATGACATACCTTACACCACCAATTTCAAACATCTTCCTAACATCTCCTTTTATGCTAACTTATCCTCTTCCTCAAGATTAATTAAATAAACTATTTTATTTAATTAATTTATCTAATCCCCATTATCATTTACCCACAATTAATTAATTAAATTTTATTTAATTAACTACTCTCCTCAACCATTACCCAATATTAATTAAATAAATATTAGTTCATTTATTTAATTAATTATCCCTCTTTGTTGTTAGAACAAATTAATTAAATAAATTCCATTTATTTAATTGATTTAATCTTACCTATAGCCAAACCTTGGTTAATTAAGTAAATCTCATTTATTTTATTAACTAACCTATCCCATCAAATTGCTACAACCAAATTAATTAAATAAACCTTTATTTAATTAATTTGGATCACTAATTAACCCATCCACTAATTTCTTACAGCTAGATTAATTAAATTAATCCCCTATTTAATTAATCTAACCCTTCATTAACCCATCTCCTCATAATTAATTAAATAATCTACATTATTTAATTAATTAAGATCACGTGTCTCCAGCTCACCCTTTCCAATTCATGCACTTGTCCCATCTCATCCCACTCATCCATAAAATGAATTTTTAATTCATTCACATGTCTCCATCTTCACAAATACAAAGCCTTGCCAAAACGAAATTAAAAATTCAAAAATATTGTGATCCCTCAATCTTTGTTGATGAAACCCCATCCGTTGATTTCACTATGAAATCTCAACCATTGGATCTCATCTTGGAATTCCAACCATTGATCTAAAATCCTCTAAAAGCCTATAAATAAATACCATCTCCAAGCATTTTGACTCTAACTAAGAAGAACAAACGAAGTGTAAGGCCATCCCTTGTCCGAATGGTGTGTATCCTATTATTCACCTAGCTCTAGATTAAAATGATAAAATGATTGATTATTATATAATATGGTTGCTAGATGGATATAGGTAGTGATTGGTTATACATCCTCATTAATATGTTAAAGCTGCTTCGGCTATGATTACATTGTTGGGTTTGATGCTTTGATTTGAGTGTGCAGGATATACATATGCAGGTGTTGGCCAATGGGTGGATGCGGAGGAGGAGACATCGAATCACTTAGCCAATTGACTATTCCACCTTACCCTAGCCATTGGTCGAGTTATCTACCTTGCTTCTTGTGGTGTGTTGGTCATCCAAACCATCCTATTTGATTGTAGATAGAGTATGGTATTATGTGTTCTTCCTTTTACCTCAAACTGGGCTCATTAGATGTTTGGACCCCTGTCGTGTGTAAACCCATTACGTGCTTGTGATCCTTGTGTGTTTCTTTAGTGGACTGGGATTCTCGGTTCACTTTACTAGTATTCATTCAGGTTAGTGGGGTGTGCTTGCTAAATTTCCATGCTTTCAAAGTGAAGTTAATTTTAGTTTTTCTTTTGTTGTTAGAGGGTCTATTACTTTGGAACGTGAGGTTTTCATGAATTTCATTGGGAGTCCTATGAAGTTTTGGATTTATGTTAAGGCTAGATTAGTTTAATCTAATGTTGAGTTAATTGTTGTTTCAAAATGCTTATCATTCTTTTAACTTGGAGATGCCATGTGGTCATGACAAAGACCCCCTCCGAACCTTATCTAAAAGACATAACAACAAATTAATTCAAAGTTTGATCACTCTTGTGATATGGGCCTCTCGACTCCTATGACTCTTTCGAAGATCTAGCTTCATATTTTCACACTTGAAGGTAGAGTACATCTACCATGAGATCTTCTTAGGGGCGAGTTTAGATTGTTTTCAATAATTATAACTTATTGGACTCTCACCTCATTACATATATTTATGTATGTAGAATTGTTATTTATCACTAGCACTTGCACCATAGGAGGTTCAAAGAATACGTCGATAGGAACAACCGACTACCTTAGAAAATTTCATGTCATGAATTTTACGGTATGAGACAATTCCGAGCACTATAATGCTCACATATAAAAGCCTATCGACTAATTAATCAAGACAATCTAAAAGTGTACATTTATGTGTTATAATTAAAACTATTTATAATTTAAAATATTTCAATAATTATAAATAGAAGGAAATCATTTATTCTTAAATAAAGAAAGGAAGTAAATAAAAGTTAACATAATAATAATTATAATTATAAAAATATAGAATTTACTTTTTTTTTTTAAAAGAGAGAATACAGTTTTTATTTTAGATAATAGGATTTCTTTCTTTTAAAAAAAAAATTAAAGAAAGATAAGAGATAAATGTAATATGAGAAGTAAAAAAAGTTTCTTTTAAAAAAAAGGAATCGAATGTTTTTTTGGTTAGGATCTTTTAATGATAGAAGAGAATGCATGAAGAGGGGGGGGAAGAGATCGGTTTAATTTATTTTTTGGGGGATTTACACCGATATTTGTGCAAAAAAAGATGGGAGGGGGATACGAGAGGGAAGTGAGAGGGCGGATGGAAAGGTGTTTAGGGTTGGAGGGAAAACAGGGAAAAGAAAACATGAGGAGGGAATTATGGCAGATGGAGGAAGAGGGGAAGGCATGAGAAAATAGGGCGGCAGGGCCCTCTTTAAATGCAAGAAGGAGAAAATAGGGGCGCATGGGTGGCTTCTCCCTCACTGCTCGAGAGATGCCTCTACCTTCCCCGAAGGCTGTGTGCTCCGGGAAAAGGGTGGTTCAAAGCTTTAGTGGGGGTTTGGATTGCATAGAAGAATGAAGGTATTCCTCATTATTTAAAATTGTGTTTTAGTTTTGGGCAGTTACCTTGGAAAAACTAGGAAATAGTTTTAAAATAAAAATGTGTTTGAGTGACTCTAAGGATGCTTGGCATTGGAATGATTATGTGGTTTTATCTTGAAGACATGGCTCTCCAAAGTGAACATAGAGCAAGCCGACCTATGCATCATAGTTGACATAAACAAGAAAAAAAAAATAGAGAAAACATAGAGGGGCACACTAAACAACATGGGGCCAGGGAGTTCATGTTTATTTTTGTTGTTTAGTTTATAAACAGAATTTTCTGAAGGTAACAGTCTATGAAATGGTACGACAACAGTGTTTTCTTATAGATCTTTGTGGTAATCTTTTATAATGGGTTTTACTTTGGGTTGTAGGGGCTCATTCCTCTGAGTGGCCAGGACACTTTTTCCCCATGAAGTGGTGACTCCCTTTCCACAGTCGTGGCTTAAGAGGACTGACCCCCTTAAGGAGGCGACTCCTCTTCTCAAAATCTAGTAGTCCAGTTGCCCTTTCATCCCCTTGTTATTTATTATTATTATTATTATTATTATTATTATTATTATTATTATTATTATTATTATTATTATTATTATTATTTTCTTCTTGTCCCTTACCTTTACAATGATTGCTATTTAACTATTCAGCAAAGTGAACACAAAGAAAAAAACAAGAATGATCTTTTAAACAATTAGGGAGTTATAAATAGTGCCATTCCATTTTGGATCTATGTATACAAATGTTAGATCAAGTTTAAAACCTTTGGAGATTTTTTTTCCTCGAATCATCATTCCTATTAAGACACTTTAGATAGTTAAATTTCCATATATATATATATATATGTTCATTTTTCTTTTGAACAAATAGGTCAAGATAATTTTGTCTCTCCATCAACAATAGTGGTTCATATCCAATTTAAAGATCTAGTCATTAAATGGGGGTTGGTATTGTAACTTATTATTATTTTAGTATTGAGCTCTTGCATATTAATGATTGCATACTACTTAGATGATTAAATAAATAGAATTAACTTCTTTCTCTATTGAAGCCTCAATGATCCTTATGATTCTTTTGTTTGGAGATGAAAAGTCTCCTATGGGAAATAGGTTTCCCCACGTCATGGACGTAAGAGTGCGGGATCACAACTCTCATTTCTCCATGTTTTAACTTTTTTTTTTTTATCAAGGAGGGTTTTCAATCAAAGTTGAATTTTAGACATAGGAATGGTCTCCTAGTCTTTTGTTGAAGTACTAGCCAAGGGTTACAACCCCATTCAATATTTAATCATCTTGATTGTTCTATGAATGTTCTTTTGGCACCGAAGATTTCATACCTTGTTATTATTGTACTATCTCCTTGTGTTGTAAATTGTAGTGTAGCATGCATTATTGAGTGAGTTGTATTTTGGCTTGGGTTATCCCTTTCTCTTCTTGATTTATTGGCACAAAAATGATTGTGCCTTTGATATAAAAATAGGGGTTTGAATGAAATTGAGTTTATTGATGCTTCCTCCTTGTTTGACTCTTTTCCTCTCTCCTGCTTAATTAGGTAGTGAGTGACTCTTTGATGAATGAGGCCTTGGTTTATGTTCAGTATGTATCCAGTTGTGGGTGTGTGTGTTGAACCATTGTTTTGTTTCATGTACCCTCTTTATGCATGTATCTGTGGGCAGGTGTACTCTACTTCCTGAGTCTCAATGATTATCTTGGAATTACTCCAGGGGTGAGAAACCCATGTCTTTCCTTGTGTGGTCTGTCTTTTTATCTGCCTTCCGACCTCGTTGTGTGAGTTTGACCAGGCTATCAGTGGTTTCATGATCTCCTCTCTCCATAGCTTGGGGGTTGCCTAGTGCGCAATGGACATCAATTGCATTCGATGATGGCAATATGGTTGGGAGGTGGGCACATCCCCCATTGGTCTCCATTCAGGTGAACTCTCTTGAAGTCTTGATGAGAGCTTTGTCTTTATCTTTATGATGTACTCATGGTTGTTCTAGGTGTCGTTGGAGCACCTTGATAGTTATTTAATTTATGATGTATTACTACTAAATCTTGTAATTATTCTTGGAGTGCGACTCTTCCATGTGTTGAGAAGATAGCTCCGCTTTGTAATTGTATTGGATTATCATTAGATGTAGGATGTACTCTTATTTCTAAAGAAAAACAATTATTGTTTATTTCTTTAATTACATTTGAATTATTTTACTAGTTTTAGAATCCTCGTACCTTCATTATGTTGCCTTGCTATGTTTTAATAATGGATTCATGCATTTATTTTGAAATTCTCTTAATGATCTTGTATTCTAGAAAGAACAAAGTCTTATCACATGTACTTATGAATGTTGTATCCTAACCATAGTTGGATGGCTGGTTGAGTTACTTCTTGCATTGATGTTAGTTTTTCGGCACGTTATGTTGTATTCCTTGGTTTGGTTCACCTGGCAAGGTGTCTTGGATGTTTTATCCGCACCTCGTCTTCCTTCCCCACCTTGTGCAATGGGGTTTTAGGGATAGGCAAATTTTTTTTGGTGGTTCATGTCATGACCACATGGGCAATGTGGGCATGACATGTGGTCTTCTTGTGTCATGATCACTCGGTAAAAGTAGGCATGACAAGAAGATTAAGGATAAATCTCTAAACTTATGCTCTCATAATCTTCCCACCATCATAGCCAAATTATCCTCAAATCATTGCCAGTTTATTGACCTCATTATGCTGGTTCATATTTGAGCAATCCATATTCAATTAGTATTTAGAAAACACCAATTGCATTCATCAATATAACATCACTATGTTTGTAAACATAGTATAAGGTTAAGAAAGGTTTAATATGTATATTCACATCTTAATTACCACTAAATAGATGGGTAAGTGCATAGAAATGGGATACAAATTAGTGGCCAGCCTTGAGATTTTTCAGCAAAATAGGTTTGCATTATGAAAGATATAAACCATACATGTTTTAACATGCATGTATTTTTAATTCCTAGAATTCAAAATATATATGATCCTTTCCCATTTAGGCTTGGATTTAGAAGCCTAAGGGTTGGACATCTATTATGGCTCCTAAATTTGTATTTTTAACATAAAACAACTCGAATTCAAACTTCAACCTCATCAGGTTTACATGTTTTGCAACCCCTCCCTAGTCTTGTGCATCTGATGTTAGAATTAGTTGACTTTCACACCCAGAATTATAGATTTTTGACATTTCCCAACCCCTCCCTAGTCTTGTGCATCTGATGTTAGAATTAGTTGACTTTCACACCCAGAATTATTGATTTAAGTGATTATTTTCATAGAATCCTTCTAGAAGATCATTTCCACCCTAGCCTTTATATGTTCACATAAATTAGATGCCAAGATAATAGGCCATCATCTTTCTAATTTGCATACCATATCCAAGGAAGATCTCACTTGATAAGTGTGATAGTGGAAATCAATTATCAAATGAAGAAGAAACATAAATAATTAAAGGATAAGTGGGTATTTAGGTTTTATTCTTATTTGGTACATATTTTATGGTTCCAAAATATTTGGGTCCTTTGAGAAGATGGGTTTCTATTATAAAACTAGGAACCCTATAGATTCACTTCTCGTATTGATTAGTTTGGAACAATTCTTTGACACCAATTCCACTATTTTCAATTTTTTTCACATAAATATTCTTACCCCAAGAGTGATTTCATATTCATTGATGCATTTATTAACTAGATGCCTTGCAAGCTATTAAAATGTTTGAAATACAAACCCCTAACATGATCCAATTCTTTGGATATTTGTCCCTATAAAAGATTATAGATAAGAAAGTATAGATATCATGAATATTTTTAAAAAATTATGACTCACTCTTTAGTTGAATAATGAATTATAGGGTTTCAACCAAGATGGCATGTTTGTCATTAAGATGTCCTAAAAAAAGTTGTATGTAGTCTTTTACATATTCTACACCTGAATATTGAGACATTCAAAATCCTTGATGAATACTCCCCTAGCCTCAAGGATCACACTCAAGATTTTGAGTATATCATAGAATTTCAAGGGTACATGTAAGTTGATTAGTAGATAGTCATACAAGCCTATGAGAAACCCACACCAATGATAAACAATTTCCTCTGCAACCATAAGTTAAAGGATTTATATCCTTCAAGGAATCAATAGCACACATTTAAGAAGAAAAAGAGATGCTAGGTGAGAAAGGCTTCAAATCCATGGCCATCCATTAGGATTAAACCATGGTGAGAGTTCTGTTATTTGGTTGATAAAAGACATGCTCTAGTCAATGATCTCCTAGAATATTAAAAAAATTAGATCAACTCTAGAATGAATGTATTTAAGAGTTATAGAAGATGAATTTCCCTCCTTTGAGTGAAAAAGGAGAAGAGTATGAATAATTTGAAAACTCATACTAGTTTAAAGAAGAAGGAACAAAATAAGTTGTAGAATGATTGAGCTCATTCTATACAATGCCAAGAAAAACTATACCTTGCTAAATAGAAAGAGCACACCCATGAGTATAGAGATAAATAAGGTACAAGGTAGAAATATTGGCCAAAGTTAGTTTCAATAAAGAGTCTAGTGTGGGAAAACATGGCCAAGTTATCCTCAATCATCTTCAAGCCAATGAACTTACTTATAAAAAGCATGCAAAAACTAGACTAGATAGTTCAAATTAATCAATTATGGAAGTCCCCTTAAATTTATAATTTATCCTTTGAAGAAGGCACCCAATACCTTCCTCTACCTAATCACAAAAAAAAAATTCCATCACAATCCCTTTTTATGGGTGTTTAGGTAGGGAAGTGTTAAAGAAAGTTCCCCCATTTTTCATAGATCAAAATGAATCTAAAGAGAAGAAAACACAAAAGGCACTAGTTATAATAGTAGTGGACCATGGCTAGAATGTAGGAGAAGTGAGAAGGAGACACTCCCTATAATACAAGGAATCTATGCAAAGTGTTCAAGAAATGTTTTCAATATCTAAAAGGCTAATAAAATCAAATTACAAGTGAGGGCATAATTATGCAAGAACAAGTATAATTGTAGGAAGAACCTCCATGCAAAGAAATTGACTAAATTAAAGGTTCCATAGAGGACATTATAAAACACCCTCAAGAAAAATAATTAAGTGCATAAATTTTTTCTCCTCTTAATTTAAATATTTTGAATATTTTATGTTCCAATCTCTCCCATGTAAATCATCTCCCTGTTCTAAATCCCCCTCTTCCTATTCCATCCCCTCCTATAGATACTATTATTTTTATGCATTCTTCACCGAAGCTGAACACTTCTAATTTTTCTCCAAAGGATCTTACCCAAACAAAAAAATCTAAAATTGAGAAATTAATTTCCCTAAAATGTGAACCATGTAGAAATCAATAACCTTCTTCCCATTCAACTCCAACCATTGTGCCCATATTTCTCTTATTAACCTCAATGATTGGCCTCTCTCATATCAAGTCGAACAATTCAATCCATATTCCTCTATTTATTACTCCTCCTTTAGGTTTACCCATTGAAAAATTGTTTTTTCGTATATTTAAACAAGATATCCATCCTCTTGTACATTATCTTATTTCCCTTCTTTCTCCCCACTTTAAAACTTTGGTAACTACAAAAGAATCCATTATAGCCATGGAGGTTAATGGCACTCCTACACATTCTTCTCCCTCTTCCCCTTAATTTTGTATATTAGCCACATTAGTTTCTTTTGATCAACCTACCACCCCCTATTATTTAGTCTGTCCTTCCTATTACCATTCTAAATTTCCTCTTTACTCACCCCTTCCACTCTTAAATAACTTGGCATCGATCAATTTCAATATGTCATGGAGCAATTCAAATCAATTTAACACTTGAAGTGACACTTTAAAATTGTTCAACTATCCAAACTTCTTTAGTAAGTTTCTACCTAGCTAAGAATGGTTTTGAACGAATCAATCAAACCATGCATTATGGGATCCTTGTGTCAAATATTCAAAGGCCATTAGAATAGATTATATTAGAATATTAGTGAATAGGTGTAACTTCAATCCATGTCCCTAATGATAGTGCTATCCAATTCCACTCAAGAAAGTTAGTAAATGATACAAGAGCATCTCAAAGGTTGTGTAATCTTGCATTACCCAAAAAGATACATTTTTTACTTTAAGGTTTATGTTCTTTTCATATATTTTGGAGTTCTAGTTAGTGTTTAGGATTGTGGTCTTAGTAATAGTTCACAACAAACCTATAAATGTATATTGTGGTGGCACATGACGATTGGTTGACTTTTGTTTGTTACATAAAGAATAAGAAATAATTATGAGTCTCTAAGCCTATGTAGTAACACTTGAGGAGTAGTTCATTATCTAGTAGTTATACGGTGACACAATTGAATTTCATTTAATCATATTTAATGATTTAGGATGGTACAAAGATTAATTATTCAAACACTAATGGTGATAACATTGTTTTCTTAATAGTCCATCTGGTCCCATTCATCTTAACATTCAGTGCCATGTGATTGCTGACATTGTTCTTAGACGAATGCAAAATCAGCTCTATATAAACCCCATCGCCCCCTCACAATTTCTCACATCATATTTTCCTTCTTGTGATTGCTTTCAGGAGAGAAAAAGCCATGGCTACCTGCGTGAAAAGCTTCGTCTCGCTAATCCTGCTTCTGGGTGTGCTCACTATTCTTACAGTCTCTGCTTCGGTATATAAATTCGAATTTCTCCTCCCTCTTCTATCGTAAGATTACTGCTTTTAAAAGATGTGTTTATGTTCGGAATCTCAACAAGCAAATCGGGTATCTATTTGTGTTTGTTTGCAGGGAGAAGATGTGGATGTGGTATTTATAGTTCCGCAGCATCTTCAACAGCCGGGAGTGTTGAAGATTGTGGGAAACAATTCCGAATTGGGCAACATGACCTTAATCCCTGGTGACATTCTCCCACATTAAGCCTGTCGTCTAACAAGTAGTAGACACATGTTTCAATGTTATAAAATAAGTGCTTTAATCTGCACCCACCTATGTTATATTTATATGTATGAATGGAAATATAATATATGTTGTCCTTAGTCTTTGTAGTAAGATTTGTTTTGTTTTGTTTTTTTTGGAACATAAAACAAATTTGGTTAAGAGATAATATTGTTGGAAATTTTTGTAAACTTCAAAATATGTGTATTACATAGAATGGTGTGCTCTATTAAATTATTTATCTATTAAATGAAACTTAAAATTTCATTCAAAGTGTGACGTTATTCTTGTGCATTGTAAGACTATAGAAACTTATCATATTCACCATTTTTACTCTCCATTACATTAAAAAAGGGAATACAATTGAATTTCGCAACATTGCATCCATCCCTAAAAAAGAGTTATCCATAAATTTCATTATCATACAATGAACACATAAATTTGTAATTTTTTTAATTTTTTTTTGGAATATA
This sequence comes from Cunninghamia lanceolata, assembly GCA_027924645.1. Taxonomy (NCBI): domain Eukaryota; kingdom Viridiplantae; phylum Streptophyta; class Pinopsida; order Cupressales; family Cupressaceae; genus Cunninghamia; species Cunninghamia lanceolata. The sequence goes on from BSBN01001807.1 coordinate 7,628,588, forward strand.
CATCTACAACATCAACTAACAAAATTACAAACCAAACTAGGTAGTGTATTAGCTACAATAGTAACCAATATATAGTCAAGAGGCCGATAAAACAGTCATCAAGAACATAGACGAAACCACCTCCAAACCACATCATAGCCTAGAGTAGAACAACAACAAAAGAGGTCCTCTAGTTGAAGAATCACTACACCTTTTCTAGAGATTGCACCTTAACAACACTCTAAAGATGTGCTTGAAGATTGTGCAAAATGTTTTTGAGATCTACTTCAAGCAAGGGTTTATGAAGAGAAGCATAAAATTTGGTGACACAGAGGGATAGATTTAAACAAACTATTTGAGTTTCCACTCAGATGGGAAGAAAAGTGTTTAAGAAGGAAATCGTGCAACAAAATTTCCAAATGCAGTTGATGATGACATATCTTAAAGTGATGGAAAGGGTATTGTGCAAGGTTGATGCACCAAGCAGGGTAGATTTTCATGACCACATCTTGGGGAAAAGGGCTAGGAAAGCTAAAAAGAGGGAGAGGAATGCATATAGCATCAAAAGGCATGCTTTATAGTCTCATTTCCACACAAAAAGGACAAGACAAAGGGGAATGGATGAATTTGAGCCAACTACCAATAGAAAGTTTAAGATTCAAGATTTTCTATGTTTTCAATTAGGACTAGGCATCAACTTTGGATTTCCAGATTAGGGAGCTAAGTTTATTCCATCTTGAGAGTGAAAACTTGCATTTTTATAAAACATTAAAATGTGGGGGGAAATGGATATAGAAGGGAGGGGATACCCATAGATTTTTATTAGAGGGAAAATCTTGATCTACTACAATAATCAATCCACCTCATGGATTTTTACAAACTAGCATGATAAGGTAAGGACAAAAGACTAGAAAGATTGGGTGGAACAAGTTGTTGAATTTGAAGGATGGATTATTTATCAGTTGAGGAAATGTTGAACTACAATTTTAGAAATGGATAAGTATAACAAGTAAAACTATTTGGATCTCACAAGTCAATGAACACTTGAATGCCCTTTTTAAAAGGTGTTTAACTTTGAGTTCCTTAATGAGAGCCAAGGGTTTATCTTCATGCTAAATTAAATGGTTCCACCAAATGGAAGAGGTGGTGAAGCTTAGGTTGTGATTTGAATATTTGTCATACTAGTATAGATATTTTGAGGTGATTTTCTAGGCTTTCTAGATGAAATTAAATGGAGGAAATCCACGAGTTCTAAAAGGGGAGTGAGAAGGAGTTTGTCCCACCACTTAATCCTACTCCAAGAAAAGTTGGCTAACGTAGATTGGATACAAAAGCAAAAAAGGAGTTTCCAAGGTGAGTAGCTCTCTAAATCTCTAACAATCCATTTAGTGGAAAGACAAATACCCTGGGTAAAAAGATCGATAATTCGAAAGCCCCCTTTGTGTTTAGGTTAGATACAATGAATCAAAGATGTGGATGGAATGCCTTTCTTATTACCCCATTCAACCCAAAGAAAGATTCTAATCAATTGATTTAGTTGTTTGCAACAAGTCTTGAGGAAATATAACAAGATGAGATATACACATGGTTGGCAAGGAAAATTTTGTTGACAACTTGGATAATACTAGCCATGCACAAGAAACAATTGGTTCAATTTAGAAATTTATTTTTTATTTTGGTCATGAATCATTTGCACATATCCTTGCGGAAGACACCAATGCCAAAGGGAGTGCCAAGATAATTTGTTATAGTGCCATGTTTAATTTCTCTCCATTCACTAGGAATCCAAGGTGGGTGATGACTTGGGTGGGTCATGATGAATTTAGTTTTAAGCATGGCTAGTTTAGAAGTTGAGATGTTGTAAACAATTCTAAAATATCTAATATGTGGGTAAATTTAGTAGCCAAGTTTTGGATAAAAAACATACTATCATTAGAAAAGTGGGAGTTAAGGGCTTGGGTGTTGCTAGGTAGTGAAATACCTTGAATACACTTGGTGGACAAGGCATGCTAGAAAAGATAATCTAGAGCATTAGGAACAATGATGAATAGGAATGGGCAAGGGGGAAACCTTGGAAGATGAATTTTTGTAAGGGAAATTGGGGAGAGAGAACCACTGATGATTAGTCTAGTGTTGGCATCCATGAAGAACATTATGACATGATTATAGATCATAGGTTTGAATCCCTTGACCATTTTATCATATTAAGAATGAATGTCCAACAAATGTGATCATAAGCCTTATTGAAGTCAAGCTTAATAATGAGGGCATCTTGGCTAGATTGTTGTGCCCATTTAGTAATCTCCTAGGAAAGAACCAAATTGCCTAGAATAAATCTACCCCATAGAAATCTAGTCTATTCAGGTCTCACAATCTCCTAGGTGATGGGTTTAATCCTACAAGCCAAGGCTTAGCAATAATTTTGTAGGTGTTGAGTAAGGTGATGGGCCTTCATGTATTAATAGTAACCTCATCTTTACCTTTAGGAATGAACTTGATTATCCCTTGAATAATAATTAGACTTAGAGATCCAATTTCAAGGCCTTCAAGATAAATGTGATAGACATCTTCCCATATGTAATGCTAGAGTGATTCGTAAAATTCCACTAGAAGACCATCCAATCCAGGGCTCTTCTCTAAATCCATATAATACAAGGATTTGTTAATTTTTACAATATTTAATTGGTGATCTAGGAAATGAATATACTTAAGATATATTTTGCAGGGTATGTAGCTTGCAACACTCCCTTCAATGATGGGGAAAAGATAATCTCTAGTAGAATAATCAATGAATAAGTGTTTGTAATGCTCATGGAAAGTTCTCATAATGTCAACATGGTTGGATTATGGAGTGTTAAATTATCATATTTAATGCTAAAGAATTATTCCTACTTATTTTTATGTTCTAGAAAATGAAAGAAAAAGTTCATTCCCTTATCTCTATCTTTAATTAATTCAAGGCAAGAATGAATTTGGGGTCCTTTACCTTTGTAAATAGCCAATTGTCAAGTAAATTCTTAGAATGGGCAATTGATTATTGAATGGTAATGTTATGGGGGTTGGAGGATAATAGAGATTGGCCATGTTGCAACTATATTTTAAGAGATTTCTCAAGTATATGATGCCTAGTAGATGTACATCTCTTGTAATCAGACAAATAGCATGCAATGGACAATAGTTATCTCCCACTAGCTAATCCATCTATCTTTTTGGGGTTTAGGTTTAACTTTCTAGGTGGCAAGGAGGTCATAAATGTAATCCTACTTTAAAAGGTGGGAAAAATTTAGTTTATATGGAATCTCATTGGGGAAGGTGGTGGAATTAGTGAAGGAGAGTGATGTAGGAGCATTCCTAGTTCAAGAGTAATCTTGCATCAACCAAAAACATTTGCATTTCAATTTGATGGCAGTTTAGTTTGTTTCTTTTCATTTTCTAGTTAGTTTAGGCAATTCAGTTAGAAGCAGTTCTATATTTTGGTCTGCATTCTACCGCAGTTGTATTTTAGATCTCGCAGAGCTGGAATTAGTATCTAGATTCATTCATATAGATCCTAACCAAATCTCTAAGCATTTGAACCAAGTACCAGAAAGTTATCGCTATCAAAAGATCAACTATTTTCTCATAATAGAGCATCCTGACAGTCTCATACAATCAGCTAAAGGAGAAGACTTGTGGAGCATTCCTCGACTTGTGGACCTTAATGACACATCATTCAATGATCTATGGTTTGTGGCCGACCATCCTCGAGATCCGCACATCTTTCCATTCATTTGCGGAGGTGTTCTACATGATTAGGTTTGACCTATCCGTGTACACACATTACAACTCTTGATTGGAGTTTGTGATCTTCCTTGGCTGACGAGGAGGAATCTTTTGTACCAGAGATGATATATAAGGATGTAATATATCCCTAAGAAAGTAGATTGGATAGTTAGAAATTGATTCATAGTTCATAGTTTGGATTTCCACGAAGGAGCTTCAAATCTATATCTTGTACATATTCTAATATTTTGTAATCAGGCCTGTGAGCTCAATTGTAAGCCCGCATGTTGCCGGTTGATCTATATTTGAATTCTATGTGTAAAGGGTAAAATTTAGATGTTTAGGTTTTGGTAGTTTTGTATGTGTATCGTCCTTTCACCCTTTCATTCAAGGACCTAGGGTCGAGTTGCAATGTACTATTCTACCCTAGGTCACTGTGAGATGTAGGGAAATTTGGATTTATATGATTTGATTGACAATTATCTCCTCTTATGTTCAATTATGCCTTAAAACCCTAATTATGTAAATAACAGTAAACAGATGAATATAAAAAAAACCTGCTACAGAAAGATGTAAAATAACAAATAACTATGCACCTATTTTTAGGGTTCAGAGGAAAAAAAGTCAGTTATTAAATAGCAGGCACCTAAGTCCAAGGCCCTACTTTTTGTTGAGATCTGCAAACAAGATCTGCAACCTGTTCCTGCTGCACCGAAGGTGTTCTTGTCACGAAACTTTGAGGACTAATGAGTGGGCACCCTAGTCCAGGGAGCTATTTTCTTCTCTAATCTGTAATTCTTACACTCTGTTGCACTCTCCTACAACTTCACTTTGTCTGTATCTTCCACCTATAACCTACAATCATGAAAACTTTGGGAGGAGGTTGTGGTGTTTAGAGGCTTGCCTCAGTCAAGCCTTGGAGAGACATTCAAGTCTTCTGAACACTGTTGTCAGATAGAGAGTGCGTACCTTGGGAGGGAGAGGTAAAAACCAAATGATAAATGCTTGAAAACATAAATGAATGTCACCTTGTAGTGAAGATCTCATGGAAGGAAGAAGTTCTTCATTCCATGAGGAGATAGATGCTCAAATCTGCAAACACAAACACATAGACAACATGAATCTACTCTTGTAACACAATGAAAGCCTTGAATCACCTTTAGAAGGCCAATGCTAATCTAGTAATGCTCTAGTTTATCAATGAAAGCCTAAATATGCTTTTATATGCAACTACAAACACTCCCGCCAATAATTTTGTAATTCAAACTTACCGTGTTAGCATAGGACCCAAACAATGGTAACAAGCTGACACCCAAAAATAGGGATTGATTGAAAATAGGATAGGACTAGGGTGCGGGCACCCAAGTCCTCCCCACTATTTTGGGTAGGGTCTATCTCAAGGGGTTCTTCTAGGTCCCATTTGCCAAGACACTTAGGGGTTTTCTTATTGGGATGTCAAGTTATGATGTAATATGTCCTAAATGCAGCTAAGAGACCTAGGAGCTAAACCTTATGAGGGAAAAGCCCCCAAGGGGACATTTTATGATGTTACATTTAGCCCCCACTTTAATGTATGTATAAACACAAGGCCAATACATGCATTAAAGTATGGTCAACAAGCACAGCAAAAATGCCAAGCACGAAGAAGACACACCAGATACATTGAAGACAATGACAGGCACGCAAAACATGGAGAAGATAGTTATAGTGACATAAAACATAGCTTGAATATAGTAAATGCATAGAAGACACATTAATGCATAGAAGAAAGGAATGATTTCTTTTCTTTTCTTTTTATCATATATATGAAATGTAGATGCAAATGCAGGAAAGTAAACAAACCTCCCATAATGCAGGATGTACTCATCGCACAGGTCTTTAAATTGCATATGGGGCAACACACACGCAAGACATGCCAAACCTCCCAAAAAGTATGATGTACTCATTATATAGGTCTTTAAACTGCATATGGGGAAACACACATGCAAGACACGCCAAACGTCCCAAAATGCAGGATGTACTCATTGCACAAGTCTTTAAACTACATATGGGGCAACAAACATGCCAAACAAAACAAGCACACCAAAACACACACTTTGAAGACACGGAGAAAACACGACATACAAGTGATGGAGTGTTCCTATTTCTAGGTCCAACACCATCTCAGGAACATTACAGGCACACACCGATGATTGTGCTTCACCACAACAATCGCTGAAAACATGCTTAAGGGTTGAGTTAGTCATAGAACCACTCCCTACCTTCGCAGAGGACTTTTGAAAATGATAAGATGGTGTAATCTGCTCCAATAAATACACCACCCTCACCTCCGTAGAGGGCTTAAAATAAAAAGGATATATGTGATATCCCGCCTCTGCAGAGGGCTTAAATGATTCATTGATTGATTGCAAACAAACTTAGAGTGAAAGATGTACTCATCGCACAAGTCTTTAAACTGCAACTGAGGACACACACATTGCTAACATCTATAATAGACAACTTACCTTATATATGCCCCCACCTTAAGGTGGTTGATATCATGCATCACTATCAAGCACATTAAAGTAGGAAGAAAAAACACAAGGGAACACAGACTTTCACAAAGCCCATGCCCCCCAGAGGTGACATGTACTTTACAATCACCAAATGTTCCCACAAACACATCCCTGTAAGAAACATGTTAGTGTCTACATAATCATGATAAACAACAACATCAATGTATATGATTAACCACACAAAGAGCCAAGGTTATGCTATGAATTCAGAGTTCGAGGATAACCATGGGGCTATATCATGAATATCTCTAAATCAAGTACCACCAAGGCTAGATTCACAGACAAACAAAGTGCACAGAGCATCAATATTGTTAAGGTTTGTAAATGAGATAAATATTATCAAAATCACCATGCAAAAAGCACAAGTGCTTCTACTATCCAAGCATTGAATAATATATACCCCATCGTCATATTAGGAACTAAGTCTAAGTTTTGATTTCTCATAAAAGGGACGCTAGGTCCGCATCGGTATAAATGTTTTTCATCATCTGCCTGCTAGATAGAAACACTAGAGGAAGGTAAATAGTAAATAAGAGAGGAGAAACAAGTGTCTTAGGGACATTCATGTAGGAGGGTGCCCCCAAGTCACCAACCGCAATGCTATGTTTGTAAGACACACAACAATGAAATCAGAGAGAGAGGCAATATAGAAGAATGATGATACAAATAGAAGAAGATCACAATAGAGGTAGTCTCCTGGTATCCTGAACCTTACAAGAGAATCAAGGGTCATCCCAAGAAGCCTAAACAACACATAATGAATCACGGGGAAGCACATCATGAGAGAGATAAAAGGTTAGAGATACTTACCTGTAGGATCTCTTGGGCTAGCGGTCATCAAGTAAATCATTGTCATCCTCCCACTCCTAAATTTTAAAGGAAAGTGGGACATAAAGTACCATAGCCCAATTCTTGTCTTTGTCTTTAGATTGTTCATTGTTAGGATCATCTTTATTTGGTTCAATGTTTGGATCAATGTTTTCTTATTGAAGTTCTCTAATATAGTTACTCAATATCCTCTTAGGTGGTGGGAGAAGCAAACTATTTTGAGTGATCTCAACATTCCTCCTTGAGGGATTTAATGTGAGAGACTTCTCCTCATCCACTAGTGCTATATCCTTAGTGATGTCCAAATGATTTGAATATTCAATCAAAGGAGGGACATTAAAGGTCTTCTCTTCCTTATGATATCCAAGGTGTGTGAACAATCAACTAAAGGAAGGAGGTTGGCAGGATGATCCGTAGAGGTTTCATGCATTATAATAGAGTTTTTATTGTTGTTAGATGAAAGCTCATCATCCATCAATGGAATTTTCTTTGTTGAAGGGAGTTCTTCATTCACTAATGCTTCCTCTTGGTGAGGGAGAGCATTGGAATGTCAAAGTGCTAATGGCTCTTCATTTGCTAATGCTTCATCTTGGCCAGAGTGAGCATTAGAATGAAGATTTGGTGGTATGATGTTAAGATATGTGTCAAGGAAATCATCCTCTTGCATCAAACTGTCCTCATGAGGAGGAAAAACTTTGGGAGAGGGATCATAAGGTAAAACAAAGTTATCACCACATGTTTTAGCAATAGGTTCTATAGTGGAATTGTCCATAAAGTCATCTAAGTCTTCATCTAACATTTTGAGGTCATCACTAGTATATATACTATTGACCATGAATTTAGTGAGACCATCTAATATCAAAGGATATATTCCCATGAGATTTGTGAAGATATCAAAATCAGATATATAACAAGGGATTTCATATGTGGAGCACATAGAGAGATCATCATCATGTATGTATGATATTTGTTCTAGAACTTGAGGATGTTTATCAATGAATTTAGAGAAATGATCAATGTGTACGATGTATGCAAACGAATATTCCAAATAAGATGATATATTCTTTCAAATCAATGCAATATCATATTTTAAAAGCTTTCAAAAAGTATGCCAAAGACAAGTGTAACACTATATGCAAAAATGACCTAAAATGCTTGATTTTTTGTACTTTTTCAATGCAAATATATGAAAGAAAAGGTCTTGTAAGGAAATTGGTCAGGGGAAGAAAATTATGTGTCTGATATCAGTCTGATTCAGCAATAATATCCTTCACAACACACTCTTGATGCAAGTCTAAGATGATGATAGGCCAAAATATAGTGAAAATACACTAAAATATGTGATTTTTCACCAAATCTCAATGCAAAAGAGCATGAGAAAGGGTGTTGTGAGGAAAATAATGATGAATTTTTTTTTATATCAGTAATAAAAAAAACCTACTACCAAAATATCCATCACAACACACTTATAGTGCCATTCAAGGTCAAACCCTAGTGAAAATATAGCAAAAATAGACAATTTTTCACGGTTTTTCAATTCCAAGACCTAGAAAAAGGGGTGTTATAATGAATTTTAGGAGGTGAAGAAAATAATATTAGTGATTTCAGTCTCCTCAATCCATAAAATTTGTTACAACATGCTTAGGGTGCAAACTAGGCCAAACACTAGGGCAAAAATAGCAAAAATGTGCAAATTTTCACCAAATTTTCAATACAAGAGGCCAATAACAAGGTGTTGTAAAGAATTTTAGGAGGGGAAGCAGATACTACCCCTGATAGGAGCCAATTAGTGAAAAAATATTCCTTACAACATGCCTATAGTGCAAATTTAGAGAGTTGATAAGGACAAATCTAGTGAAAATCAATGTTTTTCAAGCCCTAGGTTTGAGATCTTGATGTAAAATGCTATATGAATGTTTTGTAAGCTGATATATGATGAAAATTACATTCTCTCAGATCTAAAAATGGTTTCCATATTCTAACATCCAAAATGCAAGTGTAAATCTAATGAAAATGCTAGTTTTTGTTGAATTTTTCTATGCAAAAATGCGAAATTTTGAAATCTAAATGCAAATTTGTTCTAAAATACAAGACTACAGCCAAATGAAAATTTGAACAAGTCTCTAAAATCAGTAGAAAAATCTGAAACAAGGTTTTACCTACAAACCCTAGATTTTGGAATTACTAGGTTATATGCAAAATTCACAATTTTCAACAAAACCCTAGCAATTTTATGATGAAAATGCAATGCAATATATTTAATTTTTGTAATTTTATATAATTTAAATAAGATCTAATCCAAAAATTAAAAAAATTGATGAAATTCAAATTAATTAATGCAACATGCAAACCCTTGAATGCAACGTTTTTTCCAATTTTTCAATTTTTTTGTAAGTTTTCCAATCCAATAAGATGAATGAAAATCAATGCAAATCTGAAGCAAAACACTCAACAAGGTGCAAACAAGTCCAACAACACTGGTTCACCAAAATGTCAAGGTTAAAATTTGGATGTTTAGGTTTTGGTAGTTTTGTATGTGTATCCTCCTTTCACCCTTTCATTCAAGGACCTAGGGTCGAGTTACAATGTACTATCCTACCCTAGGTCACTCTGAGATGTAAGGAAATTTGGATTTTTATGATTTCATTGACAATTATCATCTCTTATGCTCAATTATGCCTTAAAACCCTAATTATGCACATATGACAGTAAATAGACGAATATTGAAAAATGCTGCTACAGAAAGATGTAAACGACAAATATCTGTGCACCTATTTTTAGAGTTTGGAGGTGGAAAAGTCAAGGACTAAAGAGTAGGCACCCAAGTCCAAGGCCCTACTTTTTGTTGGGATCTACAAACAAGATCTGTAACCTATTCCTACTGCACCGAAGGATTTCCCATCACAAAACTTTGAAGACTAATGAACGGGTGCCCTAGTCTAGGGAGTTATTTTCTTCTCCAATCTACAATTCTGACACTCTATTGTACCATCCTACAACTTCACTTTGTCTATAGCTTCCACCCGTAACCTACAATCATGAAAACTTTGGGACGGAGTTGTGGTTTTTAGAGGCTTGCCTTAGTCAAGCCTCAGAGAGACATTCAATCTTTCGAACACCATTGTCAGATAGAGAGTGTTTGCCTTGGGAGGCAGAGGCAAAACCTAAATGATAAATGCTTGAAAACACAAATGAATGTCACCTTGTAGTGACGATCTCATAGAAGGAAGAAGTTCTTCATGCCATGAGGAGATACATGCTCAAATCTGCAAACACAAACACATAAACAACACAAATCTACTCTTGCAACACAATGAGAAGCTTGAATCACCTTTAGAATGCCAATGCTAATCTAGTAATGCTCTAGTTTACAAATGAATGCCTAAACATGCTTTTCTATGTAACTACAAACAATCCCGTCAAGAATTTCATAATTCAAACTTACAATGTCAACATAGGACGTAAATAATGGTCACAAGCCAACACCCAAAAATTGGGACTGACCCAAAATAGGGCAGGATGAGGGCACAGGCACCCAAGTCCTCCCCCCATTTTGGGTAGGGTCTATCTCAAGGGGTCCTCCTAGGTCCCATTTTCCAAGACACTTGGGGATTTTTTCATCGGGATGTCAAATTATGATGTAATATGTCTTAAATGTAGCTAAGAGACCTGGGAGCTAAGTCTTATGAGGGAAAAGCCCCCAAGGGGACATTTTCTAACGTTGCACTATGATATACTAAATGACTGAATTTGCATTTGTCTCATATCTTTGAGTTGTTTCTATTATGTTTACTTTTGTTGCATGATCTGGACAGTTCATTTTGTGAACCCCCCTACTGTGACTGCAACAAGTGGTTAAAAAGTGAAAGTTCAAATCTTTGGGAGAGAATTGAGTGAAGTTGGCAAGGGAATTCTGTAAGATCTTGCTGTGGACATATCACCTAATTGAGGCAAGTTACTTGTGTCACAACTGATCGTTGAACTTGAGGTAGTTTGCACTTGATCCTAGGAAGAATGCTGCCAAGGAGAGTTGTTGGAACAATGGCTGGTAGAATGGATGAGATGATGGAAATGATGAAAATAATATGAACTCGATTGGATGTTGTCGAAGAAGATAGACAAAGAGGATTGACACCTAGACCTAATTTTGAAAGTGATGATGAAGAAGAATTTCAATCAGTTGAACAAACTGGAGAAACCCTAGGAGGTGACGAAGAAGAAGAATCAAATCAAGTAAAGATGTTGTGAGTTATTTCAAAGATTGGAAAGAGACCTAGAGTTGATGTGCCGAACTATACTAGTAATTTGAATCCTGAAGAATTTATTGACTGGATAAATGACATGTAAGAATACTTTGAGTATGAAGAAGTTGAAGATCCAGAGAAGGTGAAATTTGCAAAGACAAAGTTGAAAGGCCATGCTACTATATGGTGGAAAGAAGTTTAGTTGGATAGGAACAAAAGAGGAAAAGAAAATATTACAAAGTGGGATATAATGGTGATAAAATTGAAGAATTAATTTATACCTACTAACTATGAGTTGGAGCTGTTGAAAAGATTGCTAAACCTGAGACAAAAGGAGAAATCTGTGAAGGAGTATACTGAAGAATTTCATAAGATGATCATAAGGACAGGACATAGTGAAGCAAGCAAGGAGAAAGTGGCTAGATACATCAATGCACTAAGATTGAACATTCAAGAAGAACTGAGTTTGGTAAGGATGACATCACTGGAAGAGGCATACTAGTTTTCCCTGAAAGTTGAAGAGAAGCTGAATAAGAGACATGATCAAAGATAGAGAGGCAAAGGGGGTAAATTTTAGAGAGGTAGAATACTTTCCAGAGGTGAGAGATCATTGGTGGAGTAGAACAAATAGGATAATGCATTCAAGAAGGACATAGATAATAATGTGTATCAGAGAGATGACACAAAAGTTTACCGGAGAGGAAACCCTAGTGCATACCGAAATGAAGGATACAGAAGAGAAGGAAGAGGATTTGATAAGAAAACATTTAGAGGCACTTGTTTCAAGTGTGGAGATGAAGGACATAGAGCATTTGAGTGTAATCAAGGGAGTACAAGAAAATGAACATATAACAGTGGAAGACTAGCTTATGTTGAAGAAGAACCTCTTGGATCACTGAGTTCTGTTGGTAAACTGGAGAAAGAAGAATCACTGGTGATGAGGAGAGCACTATTTCAAGTAGAGACAAATGAGGAACCACCACAAAGGAAGAGTTTGTTCAGAACTAGATACAAATCAGGAGGTAAATGTTGTAAAGTTGTAATTGATAGTGGTAGTTCTGATAATCTAGTTTCAGAGGAGATGGCGACTAAGATGAAGTTGGAAAGAGTGAAACACCCTAAGCCCTATCAGATAGCATGGATTCAGGATGATCATAAGGTACTGGTGAGTGAACAATCTTTGGTGAAATTTTATATTGGATCTTATCATGATGAAGTCTTGTGTGATATTATGCCTATGGATGTATGTCATATCTTGTTGGGTAGACCTTGGCACTATGATATAAAAGCTATACATGATGGGAGAAAGAATACATATACTATAACATCAAATGGGAAGAGAATTACCTTGATTCCATTGGAGGGTGATCCTAAAAGTGAAGTATGTTGGAATGTTAGAATTTGTTTGGTAGATGGAAGAAAATTTTTGGATGGTTTGAGACATGAGAATATGTGTTATGCTTTGATTCCTAAGAAACCTGAAGCATTGAAGGAGGATGAAGAATCACAACCGGAGGAAATAATAGAGTTGCTGACAAAGTATGAAGATATCATGTTGGATAATGTACCTGAAGGATTTCCACCAATAAGGAGTATCAGTCATCACATGGATCTTATAATAGGAGCTAGTTTGCCTAATAAAGCAACACATAGAATGACACCAATATAGAATGAAGAACTAAATAGATAGATACAAGAATTGTTGAGGAAAGGTTTGATTAGAGAAATTTTGAGTCCTTGTATAGTACCAGCAGTGCTAGCACCAAAGAAGGATGGAAAATGGAGAATGTGTACTAACTCTAGAACAATAAACAAGATTACAGTTAAGTATAGATTTCCTTTACCTAGGATGGATGATATCATGGATTGTTTAAGTGGAGCAAAATATTTCACAAAGATAGATTTGAAGAGTTGACACCATCAGATTAGAACCAGAGAAGGAGATGAATAGAAAACCACTTTTAAGACAAATGAAGGATTGTATGAGTGGTTAGTGATGCCTTTTGGATTGAAAAATGCACCGAGTACTTTCATGAGATTGATGAATGAAGTTCTGAAGAAATTCTTGGGTAAGTTTGTTATTGTGTACTTTGATGATATTCTAATTTTTAGTAAGACAAAAGAAGAAAATTTGAGGCATATTAGACAAGTTTTGCAAAGACTAAGAGAGGAGAAATTGTTGATAAACATCAAGAAATGTAGTTTCATGAAGGAATAACTAGTGTACTTGGGATTTGTGATATATGCGGAAGGATTGAAGATGGACCCTAAGAAAGTGAGCAATTGTTGAATGGCCTACACCGAAGAGCATTGGAGATGTTAGATCATTTCATGGATTGGCTAGTTTCTACCAAAAGTTTATTAGAAATTTGATTTCAGTTTGTAACCCTATGATAGAGATGATGAGAGGTGACATAAAAGACTTTAAGTGGACACTGAGAGCAGATACAAATTTTTGAATTATTGAAGCAGAAAGTGATAGAGCAACCTATTTTAGCATTATCAGATTTTAGAAAGGTATTTTAATTAGATTGTAATGTGAGTAGGAATGCAATTAGAGCAGTGTTAACTCAAGAAGGTAGACCTATAGCATATTTTAGTGAGAAGTTGAATGATGTGAGGAGAAGATATTCATTTTATGATCAAGAGTTCTATGCCATAATTCAAGCCTTGAAGAAGTAGAGACATTACTTGTTGCCTAAGGAGTTTGTGTTGTATACAGATCATCAAGCTTTGTAGTATTTGAAAAGTCAAGGAAATTTGAATCAGAGACACATGAGATGGGTAGAGTTCATGCAGAGTTATACATTTCTATTGAAGCATAGGAGTGGTAAATCAAACAAAGTTATTGATACATTGAGTATGAGAAGAAACTTGTTGATAGAGATGAGAGTTGAAGTGTTGGGATTTTATGAATTGAAGAACATGTATGAGGGAGACACTAATTTTGCAAAACCTTGGAAAGCATGCAAGGAACCTATTGTGATAGAATAGGAGTAAGTGGTTGGATTATTTCATTCAGGAAGATATGTTGTTCAAAGGAAGTCAGCTATGCATACCTAGAAGTTCAATGAGAGATAATTTGATCAAGGAGATGCATAGTGGTGGATTGGTGGGACATTTTGGCATTGACAAGACAATGGCTGTGGTAAGTGAAAATTACTTTTGGCCTCAGATAAATAAGGATGTTAGGAAGTTTGTGCAAAGTTGTAGAGTTTTTCAAGTTGGAAAAGGAAGTTGTCAGAATACTGGATTATATAAACCTTTGACAGTATTGAAGAGACCTTGGGAAGACATAAGCATCGATTTTGTGATGGGATTACCTAAGACATAGAGAGGACATGATTCAATATTTGTAGTGGTAGACAAATTTTCAAAGATGGTACATTTCATACCTTGTAAGAAGACAACTGATGCAGTGCATGTAGTGGACCTATTTTTCAAGGAGATTGTGAGATTGCATGGATTACCTAAGAGTATAATTTCAGATAGAGATACTAGATTTCTTGGATATTTTTGGAAGACACTTTGTAAGAAGATGAAGATAGATTTGAAGTTTGGTTCAACATTTCATCCATAGACTGATGGACAAATAGAGGTAGTAAATAGGAGTTTAGGAAACTTGTGAAGATGTTTGGTTGGAGAGAAGATAGGTAGTTGGGACTTGATTCCTTCACAAGAGGAATTTGCATACAATAATTTAGTGAATAGGAGTACTAGAAGAACACCTTTTAAGATTGTTACCAGAGTGAATCCTAGAGGAGTGATAGATCTGAGAGACATGAGTATAGAAGAAAAGAGAAGTGCAGAAGTAGAAGAATTTGTAGAACATATGGAGACAGTGCATAATCAGGTTAAGAATCATTTGGAGGATATGAACAGCAAATATAAGAAGCAAGCAAATGAGAATAGAAGACAAAAAAAATTTGAAGTTGGTGATGAAGTGATGGTATACTTGAGGAAAGAAAGATTTCCAGTTGGGACATATAACAAGTTGAAGATGAAGAAGTTTGGACCTTATAGGATACTCAAAAAATTTGATTTAGGAAACACATATGAAGTGGAGCTATCAAAGGCATTGGGTATTTCACCTATTTTCAACATTGTAGACCTCTATCAGTATCATTAAGCAGAGTTTAGTGACAACCTTGAAGAAGACTTGAAGAAATAGTTACCACGACAAGAATTGGAGCAGATTGAAGACATTTTGGACAGCAAAGTTGGATGCAACACTAGAGGAAGACAATACAAAGAATACCTTGTGAAGTGGAAAGGCAGACTGGAAGAAGATTCATCTTGGATTTCTCAAGCTGAGGTGGACCGATTTGGTTCTCCCCCAACCCTAGCAAAGTGAGGGACTCACTTTTTCAATAACCCAAGATGTCTGATGCAGGAACATCCATCATTCAAGAGCAGTCTTGCATCAACCAAAAACATTTGCATTTCAATTTGTTGGCAGTTTAGTTTGTTTCTTTTCATTTTCCAATCAGTTTAGGCAGTTCAGTCAGAAGTAGTTCTGTATTTTGGTCCGCATTCTACCGCAGTTGTATTTCAAATCTCATGGAGCTAGACTTAGTATCTAGATTCATTCATCTACATCATATCTGAATCTCCAAGCATTTGAATGAAGTACTGGAAAGTTATCACTATCAAAAGATCAACTATTTTCTCATAACAAAGAATCTTAACAGTCTTAGACAATCATCTAATGAAGAAGACTTGTAGAGTATTCCTCAACTTGTGGAGCTTAATGACACATCATTTAATGATCTATGGTTCGTGGTCGACCTTCCCTAAGATCTGTACATCATTCCATTCATTTGTGGAGGTGTTCTACATGATTAGGTCTGACCTATCCATGTACACATGTTACAACTCTTCATTGGAGTTTGTGATCTTCCTTGGCCAATGTGAAGGAATCTTTTGTATCAGAGATGATATGTAAGAATGTAATAGATCCCTAGGAAAGTAGATTGGATAGTTAGAAATTGATTCATAGTTCATAGTTTGGATTTTCGCAGAGGAGCTTCAAAGATATATCTTGTGCATATTCTGATATTTTGTAATCAGACCTTTGAGCTCAATTGTAAGCCCACATGTTACCAGTTGATCTATATTTGAATTCTATGATATAGTGAATGACTGAATCTGCATTTGTCTCATATCTTTGAGTTGTTTCCATTGTGTTTACTCTTGTTACATGGTCTAGACAGTCCATTATGTGAACCCTCCTACCGTGGCTACACTAGAGAGAGTGGTGAGAATAGGGATGTAGTCAGAGAGAGTGGCTAAAAGGTGAATATGAAGAAGATGACCAAAACTGGAGGGAATAATATGATAGTTAGAGGACAAGTAGAAGTGATCTAGATGACTCATCTTCCTCAAGAACTCCTCTCATTAATTGTTCCAAGTATACCAATGTGGTTTTTGGAAATCATCTTTACTCAATATTGGGTCTTGAATGTCAAGGGGATTTTGGGCCAAAGTCTAAGCATCAATTTTAGTTTGGAATGGGTGAGAGGGGCTATCTTGACTATAGTCGATAGTTGGAGGCATGTTCAACAATGTCAAAGTATCCCCCAATGATCCAATCAACAATTAGGAGATGGAGGTGAAGACATTCCCAAAGTGAGCTTCTTTCTTTAAAAGAGTTAGGTGCATAAATGGAGTAAAAATCATACAAGGAATCCTAAAGGAGAATGACAATCTAAATATAGTAATTGTAAGGATTTGACTCAAAGGCTATGACATATTTAGCAATGCAAGGGACAAGGGCCAAGATCACACCACCACCACCCTCAAAGTGACTAGTGTGGAATAAGAGAGCCTCTTTCCAAAAGGATTCATGGGTGGCATCTAATCTACTATGTAAGGACAACCATCCTAAAACCATAAAAATGTATTAATTACCAAAATGATAAGATGAGAAAGGGAGACATTTTTTCTTAAAATAGATGCAAGAAACACAAATTCCTTAACCCAAAAATCATTCAATAATTATAAAATTTACAAAAGCTAACAATGTAGCTTTGGAATACAATCAAGACATACTCCTTAATCAACAAGACTTCCAAGGTTGGATTACATAAGTATTGCATAATATATTATCACTAAGCTTGACTTGGTGAAGAGAGAGAATATCATCAAAGTGATTTACCACCCAACCATGAAGCAATAATCTTCCCTGACCTTACTCCCAATAGGAGAAGATCAATCCTTCATGAAGGATCTAGCAAACTGAAGTTGGCATACATGAAGGAATCAGGTGCATCATGAAACTAACAAACCTATATGCTCATGCATTGTCTAACATTACACATATCCAAAGATAAACATACATAAAGTAAATACATAGGGCAAAGAATCATTTCATAGGTAGAATTACCTATGTTCTTTGATTCCATAAATAACATCAATCCACACAATTGAAAACATAACTATACAACTAGTACATATAAGCAATTAGCATCCAAGTTGCATAATGTTTCCTAGCAAATAGAAATAGTATAAATTCTAGAGGATAATTCATGATGTAATTCTAGGGTGTAGTTTCGCCAGACAGTTCCTCATCGACTTCCACCCACTTAGATGAACATGGATGCATTCAAAAGATTAGACATACAATTTAAAATAAATAATTGATTGAAGTGTATATAGTAAGATTCATAAAGACACTCACGACATAAACAAGACTAAACCAAAGAAATGACATGAGATTCTAATCATATACTAGCTCAGGATCTTAACACTATTCTCGACCATCATTAATAAACATCAAGTTATTAAATATTCTAGATCAATTGTCCAAATTATACTTTCTAGGCAAATCATTTAATTTACTCACCTAATAAGCAACTTGGAATTTGCAAGTGTAAAATTATTTAAAGGTTTTCATATATAAAGTTCTCAAATAATAAAAAAGAAATATAATTACATGATAAATCTCAATGGATTCCATTACAAGGTAGTGAAAAATTTAACAATGCTTCTAATATTGACCAAAATAGATTAAAAGAGCTTGTAGACACACTACACCTACTACTCATCACAACAAACATGCATGATCAATATGCTATCATAACATCATGTATACTTACAATAATTATCTATTGTTCATTTTATCATTCATGTATACCCTATAGTCATAAAAACATTAACATCACCTTTTGCCTCCACCTTAGAAATGCAAAATAAACATTTATCACAAATCAATTGTAATTCACCAACTTGAAATTATATTATAAAATTGTGACTCACTTTTTGCATCAATAAGATATAATTCACTAGATGGTTGTGCATAAGTTTCTATTGAACTTTATCATGTGTGAAGTACATCATAGCCATATCACTTATATCTCTATCATAAATAATGTGAAACAAACATACATTTTGTTCCATCTAGCTATGTAATAATTTTAAATTATTACATTCACTTGCAAAGTAAGCAAAGCTCTATTATCTAACCAAAATATATTTCAAATATTAAATCCAATCAACAATAGATACCGTGCAGACATAATTGTAAGTAGAAATTTACACAACTATTAATTCTTCTATTCTTGTCATTGATTAGGGTAAATGAGTGCATGAAAAATAAATCAAACTATTGAGATGAAAACAATATATTACTCATTATTTTCTAAAACTATATCATCACAATCAATAGTTATCTAATCTAACTCACTATATTCACTATAGTATAACATTTGGTCAATTAAATTGAATACAAGAACACAATCATATTCCTATAACTAATGTAACTCAAGTTGAAAACTACCATTTTCTCTAGGTGATTAATATCTCGTACAATATGAAGTATGACTATTAGAATGACTTATGTAATTGGAAATCTCTTTGGTCACCTCATTAATCCTCCCACCATGAAAATATGACCTTCTATGAACATGATAACATGCTATTACTAAAATGGGTAGGCAAAACCTCTAGGATTGTGCTACTAAGGAGCTTACACCATATTGAAATATTGAAAAGTAATTAAAACTTAATCATGTATCTTGCAAGGCCTTAAAAATATTAAGACACATTAAATTACAATTAATGATTAAATTACTAGGAAATAGATACAAATTCAAGCATATAATTCCCTACAAAATGTGGTTCTAAAAAAACTATAATAATACATAAAATTAACTTAATTCAAAATTGTTAATTACATGTATCACAATAATGCTAGAATATTAAAACCCTGATATTTTACTAAACACATTAGAACAAAAGATGTATAGTATGACTAAATATGATCCCTAGAAAGTAGCATTTCAATATAAAAAGGAACATAGTGAAATTGGGAAAATCCTAGATCAACTATTTTAGGGTAGCTATAACTATCAAACCCATCACAACAAACAAGGATGATGAAAGATGAGAATAGTTGTAAATAATTAATAATTATTGTAAATCTAACAATAAGAAAACTTTGTCATACCAGGTTCAATCTCTATTGTCCTATGATTGAAAAACTTATTAGATTTAGGATTCAGTAACAACAATACAAGCATAGTGCACCCTCTTTCTTAACTAAGGATATTTCAATCAAGTTCTCACTGTTCTTTCCCTCCTAAGAGATTCATTACAAAATAATAAAATATATTTAGCTCGCATACATGACAAAAGATCACCCAATGAGGTTGAAATATATTTATTCTAAAAGTAAAGGTTCTTTTGTTAAACAATAAATGGAAGATAAAATAGAATCAGAGATTCAAAAAACAATAACACAACATAAATTTATAGTGGTTCACCATAAAGGCTACATCCACTCTCAAGCAATGCAATATATACTATTTACTATCTCTAATTCATTACAATACATAGCAACATACTTTATATAAGCAAACATTACAGAATGTGAAGAGTCAAGAGTTATATGAGGGAAAAATAAAGTGACTGTTGGGTTTCACATTCAACAATCTCCCACTTGAAACCCAATAGATGCTACTACAAACAATGATATCCCTTGCATTTCCATTCCTATCATCACTTTGAAAATAAGATCACATTGTAAGACTTTAACCTCTGTAAAATATGTTCAAGGACACTCCGTATAAGTCTTCTACAAGTTTCCCTATCAATTGCAACACCTTCCTTTTGCAAAATTTTGTCCATTACTTTCTTTGATTTCTTCACCTTTGTCAAGAACTAATCCAAACCAAATGGATTTGCTTCCTCTGCATTCTTCTCAAACTCCACATGCCTGTCCCTAGACCCACCTCTCTCAATAGCACCAGTAAATCCTTTATCAAGCCTAAATCGATAAGTGGGCTCAATCCTCCTACTTCCATTTGACCTATCACTAGAAACATGCAATTGTAAATTCTCCCTCAAAATTGTGGTTGATATTCTCCTTCTTCTATTGGACATTTTGTTAGCACCATCATGCATTAGATTCTCCCTGTGTTCTTATGTTTCGTGGCTCCAATTGTTCTACTTCAATTGGACATTCTAGAAGCATCATTGGGACTTGAACCCTCCTGTCAGACATTCCCTTGGCAACATGTTGCCTTGAATTCTCCCCAGTATCATAATGCCTTGCACAACCAATCCTCTTTCTTCCCTTCGATAAACCTTTTAAAACATGCCTTTCTGAATTCTCTCTAACATTGGACTATTTTAGTGCACTATTTGAATCTTGCAGTACAGAATTGTCCCCAACATTGGACTTGGACCATTTCGGTGCATCATTTGAATCTCGCAGTATCGAAGTCTCCTTACCACGTGATCCACTTTCACCCTCCTCATTCTCCTTAGAAGAATCCTTCTATTCTCCCACATTCTTCTCACTTCTCTCTTTGTCCATACCTGCAACCTTGTTGTGCACATTTTCAAACACATATGTACCCCCTTCCTGTGTAGCCTTTGAAGTAGCTTCTTGTCTTTCCCTCTCTTCTTCCATTGACACTCAGAGAGCCAAAGCTAATTCAAGATCCAAATTTGTATCAACACCAAATTCAAAGCCTATTCCACCTATAATTGTAGCAGCAACAGTGGCAACACCAGTAGTTGTAGTTGCAGCAAACCCACTTGCACCTTCTCCATCTCTAGTAAATATAGGTGAGCTAAGTAGGACATCTGAGAGAGAATTTTGACTTGTAGGAACATCTACAATTTGACTATTGTCATTAGTATTTACTTATGCAAGAAGAGACTCCAATTTATCTAGTTTTCCATTAATTTCATCTGTCCCAGGTTCTTTGGCATCATCTAACTAATCTCCAAAACTTTCACTATCAAATTCCAACATACTAAACAAATCATTGATAATAGAATCAGTTTCAACATATAATTAATCCAGAAACCTTTTTCGGGTAGCCTAGACTTCACACAATGGTGAATCTGAAGTAGGATGGACAACTCCCACTTCAACATGACTCTCTATTACATATAGGGTGCCTAATTTGTTTCTCCTTTCAATTACTAAGGTACAAAAAATTGTCCATCCAAAATTACATTATGTTTGAGTTGGGGAACATATCTAACATCACGTAACTGTAAGCACAAAAATCATGCAAGCCTCCACAAGGATCCCTATGATGATTTTAATCCTTGTCATGTACATGTAAGTGTGAAATAATGTCCTCTAAGAAGAAAACCTCATGATGATGTGTCTTATTTCTTGTCTCGTGTTGTTTCCTCTTTGTCGATGTCTCTATTTCCCCATTTTCGACACTTTTTGACACTTTTTGCAACACTTGTCAATTTATATTTTCTAAGCTTTTAACCTTGTTCCTAAGCCTTGTGAGTGTCTTGTATGGGATTTTTCACCTTTCCCCTATGTTTTTCATCCTCTACACCCCATAGAAGCCTTCTAGAGGCCCCCCCTATCCATCTCCCACTTTTAGTTTTTAGTTTCACTCAACCAAAATCTCCCCCTATTATTTCTAGATCTCCCCCGAGAGATCTTGCAGGTGTAAGTGGAGATTTGGATTCTTGCACATGACTGACCTATTTTCAGAGGTAGAACCCCTCCTTTTTCTTTCTTCTGTCATCGCCCTTTTTCTATTCTTGAGAAAACCCTTTCTTGCCCAGATCTCCCCTGGGTGATGCAGGGTTGCCCCCTGGGCGACCCTATAGATGAAAGTGGTGACCCTATCACGATTCAAGTTGTAGAAAAACTTGAGTTTCTCACTTAAATTAGCTCCATTTTCACTTGTTTTTCTTCCAGTTCACATGATTTTTGATGCTTAATATGGAGTTCATTATTTCATGCACCCACATATTCATAATTAACTCCATTTGATCTAAAATTAAAAACTCAATCAATCTCATGCATCCTTTCAACTACAATTTCCTCTTTAGTGATAAGATATTATTGATTCATCACTCCATAGTTAGCGAAGTTCACTGGGTAATCAACCTTGTTAACTCCCCAATCAATCCTTGTTGACTCATCAATCAAATAAGTTAACTTCTCAATCAATCCCATTCTTCATGTGAGGCCTACACTTTTTCATTTCCGTACATGTGACTAATTACCTTACTGTTGTTGATATTCTTACATTTGTGGGACTGTTGATTCCAGATTTTCAAACTATTAAAATCTTATTATGTTAAAAGAAAACTAATTGGGTGATGTTAGATAGAAATTTGTCATGTGATTTCATTATGTTTATAAGAACTGTGGTATGCTTTAGAAATGCATATATTACATTTGCTTCGGCTATGATATCTCTATGTGTTATTGACTTTGAGTTTGAGTGTGCAGGTATTGCTAACGAAACCACATATACAGGAGATCATCCCATACCTATGTTGTATCCCTTGTGAGCCGATCTAGTTCCATGAGGAACTAAGATCAACCTCATGTTTTGGAAAAATGTTGTAATGTTTTAATGTGTTAATGTTGCATGAGGTCAAGGGAATAAGGGCTATCTTCTAGTTTACTTTTATTATGATAAGTGTTGTAAGAAATGTTGTTTTAAATCTTGTTTAAACTTTATTTCATTTTGATCGTCTTCTTGTATTTTTACTTGACTCTGGGAGTCCTAACTAGGTTTAAATCAACCCTAGGTTATACCCTATGGGTCTAGGGACCTTTTTGACTAGGATAACCTTGGGATAACCTCCATATGGTAACTTCAACTTTAGAGTGAAGTTAAGTAACGAATTTGGAAGCATGGGGACAATGTGATGAGTGGAATCCACATTCAGGCCCACTTTCAAGTCGTAGAGCAACTCCATGATCCCCTAATAATGGAGTGCTTGTCTCCTTGTGCCTCTCTTTTGGTGGGGCTCCCTTTAATGAGGGTGGTGTGTCACCCACTCTCTTTTATTTTAATTTACTTATTGTATTTTATTTCTACATGTGGGCTATAATGGGGGACCTTTTGAGTGGGGTTAATTGTTTTAAGTCCATTAGGGATAATGGATAATGAGTGGGGATATTTTATTAATTCCACTTGGGATAGTGGGGATATTTTTTAATTCCACTTGGGATAGTGGGGATATTTTATTAATTCCACTTGGGATAGTGGGGTTATTTAAATATTACATCTTTTAAAAAATAAATTTTTAATTCATCCACTATGAATTTAAAATTCACAAATAATGTGAGCCCTTGATCTCAACTCTTGATCCTCACCTTCCATTCCCTTCTCTGAAAATGTATAAATGAGACCCTTCTCTAAGCAATTAAGAAGACAAGAATTTTGCAAGGGACTTCATTTTTTTTGCAAGTGAACTTCATTCTTGTAGGAGAGGACTTCATTCTTGCAGGGGGACTTCATTCTTGCATCCTCATCATGCCCAATTTCCTCTAGGAATTCTTCTTCTGGCATCCTCATAATGCCCAATTCTTTCTCTATTCTTCTCTTCATAGCCTCATAATGCTGAAATTATTCTAGCCATCCTATATCCTCCATACATTATCCCTTGCTTGTGATCATAGAGAGATTATTTTTGGGGTTGGATCTTGGAGGAAAAAGAAGGAGATTTTGGAGAAGGAAGTAGAGAGGAGCTCTTCATCAGATTCTTCCATATTTGGGCTTTGGAAGGTTGGTGAACAAATTCTATTCTCTTGTGTGATCTAATGTTTGATCTGCATATTTATATCTTGGTTGTTGAAAGAGTCTTGCAATGTCTTCTTTGAGCTTTTCTGTTTATTTTTGGGTTTTGTTTTGGGGTGTAGAGAGAGCTTCTTCTAGTTGGAAGGCAATGGTCATCGTGTTTAGGGAGGGGAGGTGTGACCCTCCTCAAGTGTCATCCTGGTTCTGGTTACATGATATGCCTTGAGGGCAAATTGGTACTATTTTTAGCCTTGAGGGCTTATTGGCTTTGAGAGCCTGTTTGGATATTCTTGGTTACTTGATTCATTGGAAGGTTTGAGGCCTTGTGGAAAATTATACTGTTGGCTTGAGGCCTTGTGATTAATTTGTGAAAGGATGGCACCTAGAGGTAGAGATTGTCTACTCCCCTACCGTCCTGAACTCACCTAAGTTGGTTCATTGTAATGTGAGTATACCATGGGTGTGTGTGTGTGTTATTTGATTTGTTGTTGTTATTCAATGTTGTGATGTGTTTAAGTCTATTCTACCCTGGGTATGTGGATGGTCTCCCTAGCTCGGGGGTGACCCACTTGTGGGTCTATGGTAGGGAGGAGAGCAACTTGTGTGGTGTTTCTTTCTTTGTGTGTTATGCAGGTATTCTTAGAGCTTATTGTGAGGCTTGGAGAAGATTATTAGATCTTAGAAAATATTTTATTTTCTTTAAGTCTTAAGGAGAGCCTGATCTTTTAATAGCTCCTTCCTTGTCAATTTTTCAAAAGGAGAAAATTATCTCCCTATTGTTGTATAAATTGTTATTTTTGGAGTTGTGAGGAAATCCTCTCTATTCTTGGGTTGATAGTTATAATTTTCTTGTTCATTAAGTTTTACCATTTAGAATTAAGAAAAGGAAAAGAAAATTTATTTTTAAAAGGATATTAAAATTATCTAGTTCCTTCTTCTTCTACTTGCAACATTGTGAGTTAGTTGATGTTTTAATTAAGTTTGTAAAAGTGTTAAAAAATATCCCCACCATGAAATAAAAGAAATTTGGGTTGCAGTATTGCTTTTGAAATTACTACCACCTTGAGGGTCTCATGCTAGAATGAGGACCTTTTCACTTTTACTATGCACTTTTACTATTCACTATTCACTATTCACTGTCACTATTCACTTTTACTATTCATTTTTACTATTCACTTTTACTATTCACTTTTCACTATTCATTTTAAGGCAAACTATATGTAGTTTAAAACATTTGACTTGAAATAAAAATCTTAAATCTAGGAAAGTGGGATTTATTTATGCATTATGTATAATACGAATTGAATAGATGCTTAAACTCAGAGTTGCAATTCGGAAATACAATGTTTATATTTGCAAAAACAAAATTAACTCATTGCTCAGTTTTTAAATTATTCTATACTTTCTTTATAGTTAAGGAATGAAATTGAGAGTTAAGTGAATTGAGATAATGATGGTATATATATATATATATATATATATATAAATTAAATTTCAGAGAAACGGTAAAATGAACGTGATAGAAATACAAGCAAAATTAAATTCCAAGAAAAGGAAGAGAGGGCAAATGAACGGGCTTGGTTGAAAATGCTAAGTCTGAAGGAGAAGAAATTAGTATTAAATTCTAGAAAATGGAAAGAAGAACAAATGACCGTGCTATACTGAAAAATGATTTGTCTCTTAAAACAACTATTGTTCAAATATAATTCATGAGATTAACCTAAGTCAGGGAACCACGCGTTTCCTTGTCTAGGGTGTGCACACATGTATTTGGTACGCTGCTGACAACTATATTATTTTTCGCCTTAAGCGTACGCCACCGAGCACACTTACGCGTACGAGGGGGTTTATAGGGTAGTAAAGGAAAATTTTTGATAGTTCGTATCATGACCACATGACGCATGTGGACATGACATGTGTGAATGCGTGTTGTGACCGCATGGGAAATGTGGGCATGACACTTCAAACCTATAAATACCCCCCTCCCTCAAGTACAAAGGGAGGCAAATTCATTGTGCACATAGCTCTTACTAGTTTTTGCTCTCTAAATCAGCATTCTAATGCTCTCACAAGACGAAGGTGCCTTTTGCTTTATTCATTGTTCAACCAAGCATCGTTATGTTGCTTCATTCAATGCCATTGTGCTCAACCAAAGCTCTCATTGAGCTATTCCAAGCTTCAACAAGCTTCTTTCTGCTTCTTTGTGCCGTTTTGTCATCAAGAGGCCTTCTCGCTACTTCAAAAGGACTCAAGGTTGCCAACATCAAGGATTTATGAGGGTAGTGGAGTCAAACAAATCTTCATTCTTTTAGGTTCCTCTATTGCTTTAGTCAATTCATAGTAAATAGAAAACCAAAAAATGCTCTTGGGAATAGTAAATCTTTGTTTTTTTCTTGATAGATTAGATCTTGCATGTTAGAGTAATTGTTTTCAAATTCCCAGATCTCTACTATTTGTAGAAGCATTTTCCTTTCATAGATTAGATTACTTCAAAACAATCAAAAACCCAAAAACATAGATTAAACTTGCATTAGGAAGAAACATATTATCTTGAATCCATATTTCCCATTCATAGATTAAAGAGCACTTTTCATTTCCAAAATACTAAAAAAGCACAAAAACACCTTTGCATTTCATTTAGATTTGCATGTATATAGAAACCCTAGAAAAGATAGAAAACTTGCAAACCCTCGATACCATCACGAAGTAAACCATGATAGATGATTCAATCAAACCCTTGATCACATTAGAAGGTAAACACAAGTCAAAGCATAGCCAAACCCTAGGTCCACTAAATCTAGGTCAAAATCCTAAGTCTAGTTAAGGGTGGTCATCACACATTTACCTCTATCTTGGCTCATGAATGTGCTTAGGAGTGAGAGGAGAAAGGGTGAGAGCTATCCTCAATAAGATTTCTCCAAGGAAGTCAATCCATAACAACAATAGGAGACATTTAATTTACCACAACAAGATCTATTTGTCCTCTTATTAACAGAAGAACAAAGACAAGTCCACATACAATGAGAACTCATTCAATGAATAGAGAGACAAGAGGATATAAATGAAAGAAACCACTTACCCACACAAAGGTGGAATAGAAGAAACCTCAACAAGAGAAGAGAAACTAGTGACCCTTCGAGTCATAGAGTTATCTCAACAACAACTACCATCGAATGAAACATTCAACTTAGCACACAACAACAAAGGCCAGTGAACTTGCCAACCCCTCTCCATGAAGTCCATCACTCCAATGAGCCAGACCTCCACCATGTGTCACCTCCTCTCGACTAGCTACTTCCACGAGAGCGAGAGTGATGTGGCGGATCACCTTGTGGCAAGGAGGGAAGGGTTCATGTGCTTGCTGAAATCTGAGCTAACAGCCCCAGGTAACTGGAGTCATGATTTTGAGCGTACATATTTTTTAGAACTTGACGTGAAGTATAGAATCTTTTGGTTTTGTTGTTTGTGTTCCCATTTCAAATGCTTCATAGAATATTTTAGAATTTGACGTAAAGTATAGAATCTTTTGGTTTTCACACTACTCTTCATAGTTGCTTAAGCCACTTCATCTTCTATCACCTATGCTATCATCCATTCCATTTGTTCTATGGTGTCTATGGCACCTCTGAATATCACAGAACCTAAATTAAACGAAGGGAATATTCCCTCAAGAGAACCAGAAACTCCTTCATTTGATAGGTATGTGCCGCTGCATTCAAATGCACCAATCACCAACTGCTATGACTATGAAGATTCAGATTATGAACCAAATCAAAGAGAATCCATGTGTTCTCTATCTTTTAATAACCCAGCTTGGCAAAACAATTTGGCCATACCAAATGCACCACATAAAGTAGAAGGATAAGGTCAGAAATACATTGACCCAATCAACCTTCCACAAGCACATCAAGTACTCATCTTGATGAGGAAGTCAAATGATTAGAAAAACATCTAGAAGAAGCAAAAGATGCTCAAGAGGCATTGAGAATTGTCTTGTAAGAAGAACAACGAGAAAATGTTGCACAAGAAGAAGCATATCACCATGAAAATACTCGCAGAGAAAATCCTAGAAATGAAGAAACAGTTGCTACTCTTGCAGACTTAATCGTAACTCTAGTGCAAAAGATTAGAATCTTGGAACCAGATCAAGCTACTGTGGAAAGAAGGCAAAAATCTCATGAATAAGACCAGGGGCATCTCAGAATCCCCCTACCTCAATTACTATTCATGAAACACTAGTAATGATACATGTTTGAATGGGAACCCTCTTGTTTAGAACAACCAAACAAATCTGACAATGGGTTATCAAAACCCACCTACAGGGTTATTGATATCAACCTCGCAATCTCAAAGTGCCTTTCTTAGAACATATCTTGAGTACTTAAAGGAGCCCCTCAATCAAAACATAAGAAGTATGCATCTACCTCGGCCATTGCTAGATCTCCCAAAATTCAAAGGAGAGAGAGATCAAAACTCCCACATTAAAGCCTACACCATGGCAATAAGAGAACTCCTCCCTTGGGATGGGGTTGTAGAAAATATATTTCCAAAAACTCTTGAAGGCATTGGTTTGGATTGGTACTATCGCTTACCAAAAGCTTCAATTCACTCATTTAGATAACTAATCAGAGAGTTTGTCATGGCATTCGACATGAATAAACTCGTTAAAATAGGGATCAAAGAATTCCTCACAATGAAACAAGAGCTAAATGAATCCGTAGCCCACTTTGTCACTCAATGGAGGCAAGTTATTTACTCTTCAACTAGTGCTCCAAACATGGATCACTGAGAACAATGTGACCTCTTCTTGCATGCCCTTAACAAGGACATAAGAGCAGATGTTTAAAAATTGCCATACAAATCCTATGAGGAAGCATTAGAAAGTGCTTTGAGGATTGACCAGGCCACCATTGATAGTGATAGAAAGGTCTATGGGTCAAATGAAAAGCTAACAAAGGAAGATACAGGAAATAATGCCTCTTTCATTCAAATCCTTAAAAATAATATGAGTGCAACCATAGATGGGGTGACAGATCAACCCCCAAATAAGAAAGTAAGAGATGACTACATTGGGAGAGATTACTATCCTCCTAATGTAAATGCCATAGACCGACCTAGGAACAATGGGTACTACCCTAGAGACAATTACCAAAATTGGAACTGCAATGGAAACAGGAATGGAAACTGTTGGTGCCTGCATGTGTATTTAGGTTTCAAGCATTTAAATATGTAGGCACCTTCCCAAAAAATCCAAAATGGCTATCTCTTTCAGCCTCTGCAATAGAGAAAAATGCTAAAATCAATTGTATGCATGTCACTTTGTATATACAAGGGTGTTTGTATATACATGCAGATCAAATGTGCATTGGTGGGCTTGCAAAATCTCTATCGGTCTTTGAAAAAGCAAGTTATATGCATTTTTTGATGCATATCAGGCTTGGGAAGGTGCATATACAAAAAGGGAATCTTTCATAGATTCCCAAGAATATTCCCAGTTTGTATATCAAGTTGCATGAAAAGGTGCAAGGAAAAATATACAAGGGCGCACATACATTTTTTTACGGTGCGGCTGAGATACATGTGGTAGGGCCCGCAGGTATATACAAATGAGTTTGTATATTTGGCATACAAAGGAGAACATGCAAAGGGGATGTACATTGGGTGCATACAAGAAAATATACAAGGGAAGTAGATGCAAAGTTGAATGTATGTTTGACATACATTGGAGACATACAAGAGAGAATCTACATTGCATATTCCAAGAAAGATTCCCTACTTGTATGTTAAGGGGTTTGTATGTTCGCATTTGTATATTCTGATATATATTGCAAAGGTGCAAAGAGTTAGATACAAGCCAGATTTCAAGGTGAATGCAATGTGTTTCATAATTTTTGAAGTCCACACCTTGTATGTATGAGGTGAATGTATATGCACATATACAAGGTAATAGGTGCAAAAGGAAGATGCAAGCTGGACCCGACTAGAATTTTAATTTGTTCTATAGCAATTTGGGGTCCGCCTTGTATGTTGAACAGTTGTATGTATATGCGAGAGCATATACAAAGGATTCGAAGGGTAGGTGATTGTATATGCATATGTTTTTACATATACAAGGGCGAAAAAGGCAAAACTGAGAGTGGGAAGAGTCAGTGATAGGAGCATGAAATGCCTATGTGGCGTGTTTTTGTTGGTTAGCAATTTTTCAAGGGATTTTGTCCTGTGAATCTCAAGTGATGGAAGGAGGATTGATGGCTATGTTTCAATTTCACAGCAACAAAGGGTTTCTTTGTATGCGGCCACATTTTTGAGCGAAAAATTTTCTAATGCATCTGTTGCTGCATTTCTAAAGGCCGCGGGTAACTAAGGCATTGATGGTGGGTTTGCAGTTGTTAGGGTGATGATAGACAGGCCAACCACCGTACTTCATGAGAAAATCTTTAGGTGACAGTGCAGATCATAATTTCCACCTGCTTTCTTCCTCTGTTTCCCAGCTGCATTGATTATTTTGAGAGCCAGTCTGAAGATGCATTGTATCTGGTGATTTTTTGATTTGCCTTGTAATTAATTTTGCTGGGTGCACAGTCTTGGTATAAAATCCAAATAGTGTTACTCATTGTGTGGTTGAAGACCTGGGCATTTTTGTAAGAATAACGAAAGATAGAACATTTCCTAGCTATTCTATCTCATTTTTGAGTTTAAGAGTTGCATTATGAATGTATTTTCCACATATGTTCAATTTCATTGTTGTCTTATATGAAAAATGCTCTTATGCATGTGTTTAGTTACTTATCTCCATGTGCTGTATGCATTTTCTTATTTTGAATCTGGTTGCTAAGGGCTTCTCAGATTCTAGGATGTAGATTTCTGTATCACATGCTTCATCTCTAACTGCCATTCAAGGAGTGGATTAAATTGTTTTAGGTGAAGTATGGAGAAGGTTACAAGTCAGCTGGGATATATGTAAGTAGAGGCAGCTAAATACCTATTCTTGGGTGATGTTTGTAAGGCAAACATCAATCTAACCTCTTGAAACTTGAATGCCAGTTGTAAGCCACTCTCTTGTATACGTCTAGTTGACTCCTTGCCCTGAGATAGGCACCGGTCTACTTCTGGATAAGTAGTTATGATCCAAAACCCCCTGTCTTGTGTCCAAAATTCAATTCAAACCATTTCATAGCTTCCACCTGTTAGTTTGTAGTAGGATTAGGACGTCTGCATACTCTCATCCTTGACAGACAAATATGTCCAAGAATGTTGCCAACCTTGTGATTTATTACACAGATCTTGGTCCCAAAATGAGAGTATTCTACCTGTTATCACAAAGCTAAATCTTTCTGTCATTGGGCAAGTCAAGGTTACATCTTTAGCTATAGGGATACCCCCCTTGGTGCGGCAAAACCAGAACTGAAGGAGAGGCAGCTCACACAACCTCTTGTCTCTATTGGCCAAATCTACCTGTGCATTGGAGCTGGTAAACTCTCTGCCAATTCGAGAACCAACAAAAACGATGGAAGATATGAAAGACCCCCATACGAATTCAACCAGTTTTGTTCTTTTCATAGAAAAATGGGGCACAACACATAATCTTGTAGAGAATATAATAGATTCATAGTAAGGCTACTAGAAGACCAGCAACATTTTTTCATAGAGATGTTCTTGAACCCAGAGGAGGTCACACTAGATAACAATTATACAAGATAAAATCAAGCTCCAATGGCTCCACAAAATGCAAACATGAGAATCTATCAAGACCCATTCCCTACACATAAAGACACAAAAACAATGAATTGAAATGAAATAGCTCAAAGTAGTAACCCTAAAGTCCCTTCGTAACTAGGACAAAAAGGAGAAGCTAGGATGATGGGATTAGTCGAGATTATGCAAAATGAAGGAGAGAAGTAAGACCATGAGGATGAAAATGAAAAAATAGAATCATATGGACATATTATTTTGGTAGTGGAACCTATGCCAGCTTCAATTAGACCTTATGAACTAATAGAAGATTTAAAGAAGACATATACCCACATTTCATTCATTGACTTGCTCAGGAACTCCCCTTCACATCGCTCAACATTACTAAAAGCAATAGGTCTAAAATATCTCAAACAAATTATGTCACCACCTAGTGGGAAAGTTAATCATGTGGACTACAACATCAGTCCACCAAACTCAGAATTCAAAGATCCAGGTTCTTCATTGACCTACAACAGATGCCTTCCAAGGAAGAATTAACCAAAAAAGGAGACCCTTCCGTATATCTTCAAGTATGGATCTACAATACTAGCATCAAGTGGACCTTAATTGATGATGGGGCAGTTGTTAACATAGTTCCTTTCTCCCTATTAGAGAGGGTGGGCTATGGGTACACTAATATCACTACTTCATGAGATACTCTAAGTGGGTATGATAATCTAAAGGCTGCCACCATAGGTAAGATTACCCTTCTAATGACCTTGGGACCTAAAACCATTCCTACCACATTCTACATCATAGACAAAGACACAGGATATAATTTGATTCTTGGAAGACTGTGGATACATAGGATGAAAGTTGTGCCATCCACATTATTTTAAGAAGCTCAATTCTTACACTTAGGGAAAGTATACATCGCAAAGGGAGATCTAGAACCTTTTAGCATGTTGAAATCAAATGTACCAAACAAACGTATAGGTATCCCCATAGACTATGAACTCCCTACCAACAAATTGGTCATCCCCAATCCCACACCTCAATTGATATGCATCAAACAAATGGAAATCCTAGAAAAGACCATAAATGCCACAAAGATCAAAACTTTAGAGAATGAGGACTTACCAAAACAAAAGGAAATGGTTCCCAAAGAAAAGATAATTGAGATCATGGAATGGGTAGAGTGGGATTGACCACTCCAATTCCCCCTAGATGTACTCATGATCAACATCTAGGAAGCCTACAAACTCTTCCCTTACGTAGGAGAAAAACTACAAAGAACTGAAGGTCTAGTGTTTGAGACAACCACATTAGATCTGAGAAATGTGGACTTTCACGCTTTCTCAGATGCTAAGGAAGACATAATGGAAAGTTACACACCACTGTCATCGCTAAGTGAATCGTGTGTCCCTGAGACACTAGAAGAAACATAGTCTTATAAGCCTCTCACACCAATAGAGGATTCATATCAACCATTGACACCCATGGAGGAGGCGCATTCTATTGATAATGAATCAACTAATGCCATAGGAATGCTACCAAGGATGTTCATGGTGTCCAAACTGCAAGAGAAGCCAACCACCTCTTCCTCGGTTCAATCAAACAAGCTTGATGAGTGGGAAGCACCTCTAGTACACATCAAGATGGTTGAGAGACTTCCTGATGAAGATGAAGAAAGTGAAGGTATTTTTTTAGAGAGAATGGAAGATGAGAGTGGCAGTCGGCATTGATGACCCTGTCATTTTCAAACTGCCAAAGAGTTACATAGGATATGCCATGGACTTAAGACCAGAACCAAATGGGAGAAAAAGTATAAGCATTGTCCCTCCTGATGAGAAAAGGGAGCCACAAACTCCCCTTGAGTTGTTCCAATTTTCGCAAAGAATCCAAGAGAGACTAGATGTGAAAATCTACATGCAAGAACAATTCAACCTATTAGTAAAGTTATTAAATTGTGATGAAGTCCTATATTGGACCCCTTCTCATCAAAAATCCTTTTGAGATATACTTTGTCTCACAATGCCAAGAGAAACCACCAAGTTGGTAGCAATAGATTCAAATGACAAACCCTACAGAATATGAGAACTGGTCTTGAGAAGAGGTAGCATGAAGAATAAGAAAAGAAGATGAAAAAGAGCTTTTTCAGAAGACTGGAAAGGTCCTTACATGGTCAAAGAAGATGATAGAAACAGTGCCTATCTCTTGTTCACAATGGAGGGAGAGGAATTTGGTGAAACAATCAATGTCTTTCACCTCAAGAAATATTATGTCTAAAAACCAAAAAAATCATAAAACATAAAATACAAAAAAATCTAAAAGTCAAAAACAATATGTTTCTTGCATTTCTGTATCATTATGTTCATCTTGCATTATAGTCAATGACTTGCTCTTGTAGTATTTCATTTTAGTAATGAGTCTAAGGTTGCCTAGATATACGTCATCCTTTCAGGACCTAGAGATTCTCCATTTTCACAATCACCATTATCACCTTTTCATTCCCAGTGATTCTAATCAAAGCCTAGCTCTTAGCTTTACATTGATCCCAGTCTTAATGAGTTAAGATGTTTGGTCTAAACATAGCTAGTATTCAAACCTATAGTGTTCAAAGGAAGCTTACAAGTAGACCTTCCCAATTATTCCCTGGTATTAGAGAAATCCAAACTGAGTACAAACAATTTAGGTGGCACTCAACCCCTTATCTTTCCTGGCCAAAAACCTCAGGAGGATCAAAACTTTGAAGAAAGAAATCTAAACTTTGAGTGAACAATTTTTTTTTATCAAAATAAGAGTGTCAAAAATTAAGAATTGAGAGATCAAAGTATCATATATAGAGAGTTCCAAAAGAATTCATTTCTTGAAAAGTCAAAAATCCAAAGAAATGAGAAAAATCAAGTGAGGAAAACACAAAAAAAAAGTGAAAAAAAAAAGAGATGCAATAAAAGAGTGAAAGAGAGAAGATTCTTGAATGTTTGTACTCTTGGGTGGATATCAATCTAAGCTCGAAGCCTCAAGGGTGACATTCTAACAAAGAAAGTAAAAAGAAAGGTACAAAGCACACACACACACTAGCTCAGCAAAACCAAGAGTCTAGTAGTCTCTAGGATCATCTTCTACCTAGGGACCCTTATTCTTTCCTATTTATCCTTTATCCTGGGTCTACCTTGTTTGCCATCTATGATCTAAGTCTGGCAAACACCAATAAAATTTGTTACTTGTCTAAGTTAAAAGCTTGTCAGATTGTCTTATCTAGATAAGGATCAGTGTTTAGCCTTTAGCAAAGACAAAATTTAGAAACACTTCATTTTCACTCCCACTCCCTACTTGCATTTTAAAATCCTATCTCACAACCTTGAATAGGTCTCTTATATCAGGACAACTCGCAATCCCTGAAGTTGAAAATCGTATTTAAGAGTAGTCACATTGTTTGTTCCACATCACATTCATGCCAAAATTAGAAAAAGAGTCTCAAAGAAATAAAGTCAAATGTCATATGTCATGACATTCAGTAGAAGTAAATGTTTTATTTCAACATTTCTTGTGTTCCTAGATTGTCATATCATAAACTGCATCTCATACATATGCCAAAAAACTTACAAAAACATGTCATTGTTATCATACTTGCATCATTAAAAGAGTTGAAAATGTCAAAAACATAATAAAAATGTTCTCAAACCTCTTAAACATGCACAAGAGATGAGTACAAATCCAATACATGAAAAACATAAAAAGAATAAACTTTCATAGATACATCCAAAGTTTACATATATAAGAGTATCAAAGAGCTAGGACAAAATAATCTCAAAAAGAAGTAGAGGCTCCCCATGCAAGGGGGCACGAGTTTAAGAAAGGAAGTCAAGGCTGGTTCCCTCCAACAGAACCCCCAGGACTTCAGATCCTCTGTCTACAAATACCACCTATCGCTCCATGAGACCTATAGGAGTGAGGTGCTCTACTATGAGGATGTGAGTGTGAAGGCCCCACCATACTAGCATCTTGTCATCGAAAACTAAGATGAGCCATCTCTCAGAGAACCTGACTCTCACCCTTAAGGGTGTGAGTCTTGGCCTTCAAGTCTACACTCTTCTAACATCCATGATAGATAGGAGTGAAAATGTTTGTGTATCACCCAGCAGTAGGGGCCATACCAGGATCATCTAAAAGATGGTCTCGAGTCATCCTAGCAAAGGGAGAATCCAAGCCAACATTAATATCGTAAACAAAATCCCTCCACTCTCTGACATTACCTTAAAAAGTGAATCGAAAGAGAAAGACAAGTTAGTTCCCCATGAAAAGAGAAAGGACAAAAGTGCAAAAAATGAACAAATGAAACTTACGTGGATCACCAGGCTACCAATCAGGGTCAAGTTGTCACATCACCTCATCCGAATGAGGAGGTAACAGAACAACAGGAGAACCCTTGGGGATGTATGGTGCATCATCTACATCATTGGTAGCATCAAGATCCTCATCCTGTGCATCCTTGAGTAAGCCCTCATCTAATGAATCATCATCATCTAGAATATAGTCCTCATCAGTTGAATCTGAATCCACAACAACAATGTGAGATTGGGAAGGAGCCCCTCTCCCTCCCCTCTGTCCTCCTCTCACAACTCTAGTAATGAACACTCTAGGAGTCAAAGGAGTCCAAACAAATGACCTCTATCCAATCTCACCCATCTCTTGAACAATCCTATAGCAAGTGGATACTGGGGGCAAGTCTCAGGGAAGTCCTCGCCGAACTGCTGTGAAACACGCTCAACATGATGGGCCTCAAATAGACTATTATGATATGAAATCTCAGATACTCCATGAAAGTACTCTCTAATCTCGCCATCATTAGCACATGATCCCTCCATATCATGATAAGGATCAAAGATCATATCCTTGTTTATAAGAATAGTGACAGTGGGTAAAGAAGCGTCATAGTGACCCACATGCGTCCATTTGGCTACTCTCAATAACATTTATTTAGAATCAGAATGAGCTTGTAATAGGGCCTAATGTCTTCAAATATCCATGTCATAACCAAAGAAGAGTCGCTAAAAGCTAGAGCCCCTCTCCACGAAATATGATAGAAGTCCCTATAGACCATGGCCAGAATATCTAGTCCCCAACTATAGACTATGCCCTCCTCAATACTACGAATGATGGGAGCCCAACACCATCTCAAATGAGCCAAGGCCTTGTCTCTCGACAACCTTGAGGCAATCAAACTTATCAAGAATCTCCTCATAAGTGGGATGCAAAGTCAAGGCATAGAAGTGAGTTGGACTCTTGTCTAATCCCAGGGGTGACTAACCCCCATGAACTCTACCTAGGATGCCTTGTTCTCAAAGGACTTGCTTGATGGAAGGATGAGAGGATGTCCTCTCATAGGAACTCCAACAATATGATAGACATCAAGTAGAGTGATGGTCCTCTCCAAAGATCTATGGGAACCTAAATGTGTTTTTGTCTGCATCCCAATAGGTCATAATATCACAACATATATGCAGGACACAGGATGAATAATAGGCACATGGTAAACTTTAGTAAGACCTGCTCTCCTCAAAATAATATGGTCCTCACTGCTTAGTGAAGCAAACATCCCTGAGATGATCTCTATTCTTGGTAGGCATTCCATCAGATATGCATGTCCTGCAAGATCAGAAAAGAACTTTAGATTAGATTTTGTAAACTCATAAAAATCCCCAAAAATCATAAAATTGCAGAAAACCTTACACAAAAGAAAGTGTATAACCCCTCAAAATTGCAATAAATAGGTGAATATAGTAGGTAAAACATGTTAGATCAGAGTGAAACAAGTGTTAGACAACATAAAATTTTAGTCAAAATCAACCGAATAGGGTTGCCCCCGGGCAACCCAGGAGTTCTGTAGGATCTCCCCTAGGTGATCTTGTTGTTCTGCAAGATCTCCCCTGGGCAACCCTGCTATCAAACAGGATCTCCCCTGGGTGACCTACCTAACAAAAGGGTTGATCCTAGAGGGAGATCCCTTGATAAAAAAAATACTCTTAAACCTCATTTTTTGGCCAATTTTAGAAAACAAAAAAAACTATTTTACTTTAAACAATGAAATAGAGACAATGCAACAAGAAAAATTGACAAAAACAAAAAACTTTGAGAGATTTTTCACAAAATTCAATCTAGGGTTTAGAGAAGGGTTTTTTACTATTTGCATACCTAATTCTCCATGGTTGAGGAAGAGGCAGCCTTCTTTGTGATCTCCTCGATGATACCTTTCCAACGACTACTCACACGATCAATTACATCACTGTTTCGCTCCGATCTCACAATTTGACTTGCTTTGTTTGCCCTTAGATTAGTTTCATTTGTACATTTTTAGATTAGTTCTTTGCTTTAATGCATCTCTTTTGTGCATCATTTTGCATGCATTCATTCCTACAGGTCTAAACTGACAAAGGCAAACAACTAGTCAAACTCAAACAAACCATGGTAAGTTCGTCATTTTAGTTTTCATTATTCATTCTGATATACTTAAATGCCAGACTAATACTAGTTATTGCAAGTACAATTGTGGGAAAATTGACAACAAGTAAGGCCTAATTCAGGAATGGTACATACATTTCATGTAGACTACCATCCCAAAGGGGTAAATATGTAAGCACAAAAATCATGCATAGCCTCCACGAGGACCCTTGTCACATACATGTAAGCATGAAAAAATGTCCTCTAAGAAACAAACCTCTTGATGACATGTCTTCTTTCTTATCCTATGTTGTTTCCTCTTTCTCGATTTCTCTCTTTCCCTATTTTTCGATGCTTTTCGACTCTTTTTGTGACACTTATCAATTTGCATTTTCTAAGCTTTCGACCTTGTTCCTAAGCCTTGTGAGCATCTTGTAGGTGATTTTTCACCTTTCCCCTATGTTTTCATCATCTTTACTTCGTAGAAGCCTTCTAGAGGTCCCCCCTATCCATCTCCCACTTTCAGTTTTTAGTTTCACTCAACCAACCCAAATCTCCCCCTATTATTTCTAGATCTCCCCCAGGAGATCCTACAGGTGCAAGTGGAGATTTTGATTCTTGCACATGACTAACCTATTTTTAGAGGCAGAACCACTCCTTTTTCTTTCCTCTGTCATCACCCTTTTGTTGTTCTTTAGAAAATCCTTTCTTTCCTGGATCTCTGCCGGGTGACCTAGGGTCTCCCCCCAAGCGACCCATGGTCACCTAGGGCAACCCTGTCGCATTTCAAGCTATGGAAAAACTTGAGTTTCTCACTCAAATTAGCTCCTTTTTCACCCGTTTTTCTTCCAATTTGCATGATTTTTGATGCCTAATATGGAGTTGACTATTTCATGCACCCAGAGATGTATAATTAACTCCATTTGATCTAAAATTAACAACTCAATCAATCTCATGCATCCTTTCAACTCCAATTTCCTCTTCAGTGATAAGTTCTTATAGATTTATCACTCCATAGTTAGTTGAGTTCACTGGGTAATCAACCTTGTTAACTCCCCAATCAATCCTTAT
The DNA here is from genome assembly GCA_027924645.1 of Cunninghamia lanceolata. Lineage (NCBI taxonomy): Eukaryota > Viridiplantae > Streptophyta > Pinopsida > Cupressales > Cupressaceae > Cunninghamia > Cunninghamia lanceolata. The sequence continues at coordinate 7,668,167 of BSBN01001807.1, forward strand.
TGACTCATCAATCAAATGAGTTAACTTTTTAGTCAATCCCATTCTTTAAACCTATAAATATCCCCTCCCTCAAGCACAAAGGGAGGCAAATTCATTGTGCACACAGCTCTTGCCAATTTTTGCTCTCCAAATCAACATTGTAATGCTCTCACAGGACGAAGGTGCCTTTTTTTATTCATTTTTCAACCAAGCATCATTACACTGCCTCATTTAATGCCATTGTGCTCAACCAGAGCTCTCATTGAGCTCTTTCAAGCTTCAACAAGCTTCTTTTTGCTTCTTTGTGTCATTTTATCATCAAGAGGTCTTCCCGCTACTTCAAAAGGACTCAAGGTTGCCAACATCAAGGATTTATGAGGGTAGTGGAGTGACACAAATCTTCATTCTTTCAGGTTCCTCTATTTCTTTATTCAATTCATAGTAATTAGAAAACCAAAAATTGCTCTTGGAAATAGTAAATCTTTGCTTTTTCTTTGATATATTAGATCTTGCATGTTCAAGTAATTGTTTTCAAATTCCTAGATCTAGACTATTTGTAGAAGCAATTTCCTTTCATAGATTAGATTACTTCGAAACAATCAAAAGCCCAAAAACATAGATTAAACTTGCATTAGGAAGAATCATATTAGCTTGCATTCATACCAGGACTACAAAAGCCATTGTGTATCATGCCTGAGGCATCGCCTTGGTTCACCTTGTTTGGAGGTAACCCCTTTGTCTGATGTAGTTTTTGGAAAGACATATATTATGGGCATGTACTTTTGCAAAGGTCTTCTACATGTCTTGCTAATTGTTCTACCTTAAAGCAATTGCTCCTTGATAAGAGTTAGCAATCACTTTTAAATGGGAGCATACATCGTGCTATGCTCTCTTTTTGGTTACATACTTGTTTACTGGCATGGAGCTCATCTAGTGATATTTAGTGGTCCTCACTAGCCTATGATTTTTCCTCTTGGTCCATGAACCACCTAGGGCAATGAATTTGGCTAGCCCGTGTGCTTCATGTGATGTTTCTAGGTCACCTAGTAATTCATTGGTCCTCACTAGTGTGTGATCCATGGTGGCAATCCTTTTCACATGACCCCTAGTGAAAGAGCAAGCTAGTGTTAGATTCCTGTGACTTATGTCTTTGTTCTTTGTTTGTTTAATGTCTTAACTTGTATTCATTAATGATTCCATGTGTTTTGTGTGTCTTCATCATACTTTCCATGCGCTTTCTATGTGTATTCTTTATGTCTTATGTGTATGCTTTGTGCTTTATGTGTATGCTTCTTGTCAACCATATATGCATTATGTATGGTGTGTATTACCTTTGTGTTTGGCATGTCTTTCATGTGTATTCCTATGAATTCTTTTAGTACTATACCTAGGTGTGAAATATGTTGCAATGTCTTGTGTGTTTTAAATCCTTCTTGTTATGTGTTTGCAACCTTAGAATCCTAAGCTGGGGGGCTACCTATAGTCCAAAATTTGGTGGATTTCTTTGGCTTCTATGTTTGTGTGTTTGAAACGTGTCTTCTCCATCCTTTAGTGTGAGTTCAAATGCAAGTTCATACCAACGCTAAAGTGGGGGCTAAATGTTATAGAGTAAAATGTGTACACTACCATTTTGCACTTAGTTTAGCACCTGGTTGGACTTAAAATGTTGGATTTGTTAATCAAGACCTATTTTAACACATTTTTTAGCAGAAAAACAATAAAATCTCAGTCCCGACGAATAAACCTGATAAAATTAAATTAGGACTGGACTAAGCCCATAGCATTTGGGACTCCCAAAGTTTATGGGTAAAGGCCTAGTGCGCCCAAGCACGCTGGTCCCAGTTAGGATCTTTAGCCCCTCTTCTATAGTGTCGTCTTGGGACACTTCCTTAGTTTATTCTTGTCATCCTTGTTGAGTTTTATTTGTCATAAGTGAGCAGGAATGCATATACAAAGGAGTTTTACAATTCATTTTACAACTAGAGGAGATGAATGCTAGGTTGGATAATTGCAAGTTTTCTCTCATATTGTGATCTTCTATGATAAAGTGTTCTTGCTTGAAAGTGTTATCTATTTTTGGATGCTATTGCAGTTTGTTTGTAGGTCTTGAAGGAAGTTCCAATCCTTCTCCATCACTCTCCTTGTTGGTGTAAAATCTTGATTTATCTACATAACCTAGGACCTTAACTCTTGTGGTAATCATTATCATTTTGATTCATATCTCTATCATTTATTATAAATCTAGCCTCTGCCCTCTTAGGGCACACACTCTTGGATCTAATCATCATTGTTGTGGAGGTGGGAACACCAACATAAGATTTGAATGAGGCAAGCCCTTATACACAACACAATCGTTTCCTCTTCCCTCCTGTGCAGGTCAGAGAAGAAGGTTTTTGGAGTCGGATTTGGGAAGAAGACAGAGTAGATAAGTACAAATCTGGTGATACTCAAGACTCAAAAAAACCCTAAAAAGGCCTAGGGTACCCAAGCACCCTGGTCCTTGGCATTTTTTCTCCAAGATCTAGGTTTTGATCTAGACATCTTCTATACTTTTAGTTTTTTAATATCCACTTCTGACTCTTAGTTATTGGTTGAACTTTGTCATCTAGGGTTTGGTCATTTGTGCTAGTTTCCTTGTTTGATTTTGGTTGGATTTGGTTAACTCTTATCTATACAAAAAAGGGAAGAACCCATGTATTTTGGCTCTCCTTGGTTAGAAGCCAATCTCAGTTTGTGTCCTAATGTTTGGTAGAAGAGAGTTTTGACCTAGCTAACCTCTTAGGCTAGATCACTCTTTTCTCTTTAACAATGTTATGATCCCAAATCCCATAGTTACCAAGGTTAGCAACTATCTCTCCAATTACCTAGAATATACATACTATCTACTATTAAGGGAAAATTAGATTTCAAATGAATACCAATATAATAAATATCAAGATACCCAAAACTCAATGAAATAGCGAACTAAAGAGATTCAAACAAACAATGAACAAGCAACAAAGAAAACCTCCTTATTTCGAAGCTTCCATTGACCGCCTATCACAATCGATCTTGCATGTATGAAATAGGGCCCTTACAGAGTGCACTTCCTTGCTTTCTTTCAAGAATGTCAATTGGGAATGGCAGTGATAGTTTATTACAATGAAGAGGAGCTTCACAACAATGGTAGTAGTATGTAGTGCGCAGTAGCAAATGTGATCACAAGCAAAGAAGGAATTGGTGCCAATGGTGCACTGTAATTCCTACAAAGTAATGATACTTAAAGCTTGGATGATTGAAATGGAAGAATGAAGGTTCAATTTATAGACTTGGAAGAATGAATATCAATGGTATAGGAAGAATGAGAAGATCAACAGCCTATAATAGTTGAGAATGTGCAATGAATAAGAAGAAGACAAGTGTCACACAAAAGTTGTTTTATTTGAGTTAACTACTTTCTTTTCTAAAGATAATACATGCTTTTCATAAATTAGAAAGTTTTTTTCTAATTTAAGAGATATTGATAAAAACAAGGTTGATTGAGTAGATAACTCAACTTGTGATTTGCTTTTGCATGATTTAAGAGAAATTATATAATAAATTATTTAATTTTGTGTGCATGGAGAAGAAGACTTATTTTTAGAAGATTTGGAAGATATTTGAAGAATTAGAAGATAAGAAAACAAATTAAATAAATAAATTTATTTAATTGTTGTGCATGATTTGGAAGAATAAATAAAATATTTGATTGTATTTTATTTTTAGAGATAGAGAGGATTTAAATAAATTTGATTTGATTTATTCAAATTTGGAAGAATAATTGACTTTAATTAAATAATTAAGAATTATTTAATTGTTTGGAAGAAAATAAAAGGATTTTATTTAATTTTGACTTTAGAAGAGATAATTAAATATTTTGATATTTAATTAATTTAGAGGAATGTTAATCAAATAAATAAATTTGTTTATTTATTTATTGATAGAAGAATTAGAAGGGAATAAATATTAAGAATATTTATTTAGACTGAATCGTGCCATTTTTAGGTGTATACATTTTGCCCCTCTTTGATGCAATGCAGTTTACAACATTGCTTCAAAGAATAGATTGTCTGATATTGATACATGCCCCAGTTTGCCCCTGGTAGAGGTTATGACGATAGGATGCCCCCTCATGAGATTGGACAGGAAGAAGGTAGAAGGCGTGAGATGGAAAATCTCATGAAGACGAAGGGATGAAGAAATTGGTTGGAGAAAGAGAAGAATGATATGCGATGCAAGATAGAATAATAACACACACAAGAAAGTAAGTATGCACAAGTGATACAAGAACAAACAAGGTATTGCCCTTCTCAAGCGGTAAACCAACAATATACTGATAATGATATAAGATAGTGTTGTCATGGCAGGGAATCATATATCCCTAGACCAACATGGCAGGCGTGTTGTCATGGCAGGGAATGATAGATCCCTAGAGCAAACACAAAGGATAGTGTCTAGTTTCAGGAAAATGAAGCATGTCATGTAAGACATGTGTGTTGGTCTGATTTCGACAATGTTACATCCTATATAAGATAATTGATTGATTATAACTGATCGAGTTGGTTTATGACTAGACAAGGATCAAGACCACTAATTGTGATTGGATCATTAGACAAGATTTACTTGACTTCATTGAAATGGATTTAAGGATAGAATTGCATTTTGATCACTGCTTGGACTAACCAGACAAGGATGAAACATATGATGATAGATAGAAAAATGACTTGACAGAAGGACTCACAAGCTTTTCTTTGTATTAATACTCTGCATTGTTGGATCTTTATTGCACGGGGTACGGTATAGATGCTTCTATGGATGTATAATGGATGCGAATGGTGTTTTCTTTTGGTATCTTGATGGTGCAAGTATTTTGAAGTGTTTATTTCATCATTGGGCGATTTTATTTCGGTACTTTTTCTGCATGTTGTAAGTTAATACAAGCATCTAGGTATAATTGAATCAAGATGACCTGAGTATTGCTTACATGGATTTTGATTTAGCAAGTTAATACAAGCCTCAAGGTATAATTGAACCGAGATGACCTAAGTATTTCTTGCATATCAACAGTCAAGGATTGCCCCAGTTCATGTTAGACCTTTGCTGTCCTTGATGATCTTTTTATCGATCATGTCTTTAGACAAGACTTCACATTACTAAAGTTTAATCCACGAACAATAAACAAAGAAAATAATCATGCCCCCATCATAGCATCTCTAGATTTTGGCATCCTCGAGTAGCATAGAAATGCATGATGGTAGAAATCAAGACTCTATATTCTAACCATGTTTCTAATCCACAAAACATTTTTGCATTTAGATGTGTTTGTTTCTTGCCATAATTATAGTAAAACCATTTAGAAGGCCTTAGGTGTTTGTTTGCTTTGCTTTGGATAGGTTAATGTCTTGCATCAAGATTTCTACTTGAAAAGAGTGGGTTTTTGTTTGTGCTTGCTTGTCTGGTGAGAAGATTCCACTATCCTTATTGGTGAGATAGACCCTAAGGGACTGACCTAGTGCCTTGAGGGCTCATTGCTAAATGGCCTTGCCTACATGATGACGCAGAGGCAACGTAGTTCAGGGTAAACCCTAATGGACCTAAGACCTAGGTGGTAGAAAGTGGTGCGGACTCAGATAGATAGAAGGACTAGACATGGGATGGATGGGACAGTGGGAGTCTCGGGGGTGCATTTGAGAAATAGCCTTGCCTATGTGACAACACAGAGGTAGCATGGTTCATGGATTGACTTTGATGGACGTAAGATATGGATCAGATGAGACATGATATGGAACAAATATGGATCAGAAATGGAACAGATATGGATCAGATAAGACATGATATGGAATAAATATGGATTAGACAAGACATGATACAGAATAGATATGGATTAGACAAGACACGAGATGGAATATATGGATCAGACAAGACATGATATGGAACAAATATGGATTAGACAAGACACGATATGGAACAGATATGGATCAGACAAGACATGATATGGAACAGATATGGATTAGATGATACTGATGAAAAGGAAAACACCATGGATAGGTAGAAGGAAACAAGGATGTGATCTCCAAGGACTACGTCACATAAGAATAACGTGCCCCATTGTAGGTAGAATACTTAGGATTTTTCATGACAATGCTTATGACGATAGGAGGATGAAGGATTTACGTGTCTTGGAAGGATAAGATATGTCAAGAGCCATCTAAAACATTTTTTAACATTGTGCCCCCAATCTTTATCAAGACCCAAAAATATATAAAGGAAAGGAAGATTAGGATAGATAGACTAGACAATATAGGTATGTAATGGATAGAAGGATAGGATAGGTATGGTACAGAAGGGAACTAATAGGAGAAGAGTGATATGCTGATGATACAAGGTTCCCCCAAGTATAGGTGATGTAGAAGATCAGCTTACACACAACACCTATTTGCCAGGTTTTCATCATGGTACTTATCCAAGGCACCTGTTTGCCAGATTTTCACCATTGGACGAAGGGATTTTTCTTCACCTTTTCATGTTTTTTTTTAAATAGTTGGATGGGGGAAAGTAGACATAGAAAAGGAGAGAATCAAGTGTCTAGGTCCCTGAAAGGTGATAGTCCCACTAGAAAGATGTCGTCGCATGGACCATGTTGAGTGTTCTCATAGATGTTGGTAGGCGATTGCATGAAAGTGAGATGGAGAAGGTAGATATTGTTGCAAGTATGGGTTTAACCAATGTTGTCATTGATGTCAACATACTCATGTTGCATTAATGAGAAGGATTGGATGAGCTGTGTGCTGAGGATATTGAGAAAATTAGTCTCAATCAGGAATAGTGAAGAACAGTGATGACAACAAGGTAAAAGTCCAAGATAGGTTGAGGATCAGAGGATGTGGTTTAAAGGGTTTGTAGCTATAAGTCTTGAGATACTCCAGTCAAGTTTTCAGAGGTCTACATGAAGATCTGAAGAAGTTATGGTTGCTCAAGTAGAACCCACTCTGAAATGTTTCCAAAGGTGATAGAGTGACACAAATAGGTCTGGCGAGGTCTGGTAATGCATTATCCCACTCTATAGATTTGAGGAAGTGTTGGGGAACTCTGTGTGGTGTGTCAACTCATTCAGTTCATGGTTTAAAGGTCCGCAAGTATCTATTCCTTTGTGACAGTAATGGAAGACTGTGTTCTTGAGGTTTCGAATGAAGGAGAGAAGGATTTCAGTAAGTAGAGGAAGTGCGGATGTCCTTTGTGTTTCAGGCAAGTTTGTGGAGGTCTTTGGATTATGCTTAGTTCATGTTTATGGTCTGCATTAGATTTGGGGTCTCAGAAATGAAGAACAACTTCCAGATGATGGTGTTCCTTCTGTGACTGGCCGACAGGATGGATTACATGTCTTGCGGATGCTTTTGTAGGTGGTTGCTGACTTAGATGTTTGTTCCTAAGTCGATGTCATGTATAAATAAGGGATTGCAAAGTTATTTTAGGAAGTACTTGTGGAGATGAGTGTGTGGTAGCGAAGAGAAGAGCAAAAGGCAGAGTAGAAGGTTTGAGCTTAAATGGAACTAACTCAAGCATGGTGAAGATGCTATTTACTAGTTCAAGTATGTGATACTTATTCTTTTGTAGATAGTGTGTCTCCTATAGGTAGTGAGCCTCTTGTGAGCAGTGTGCTTAGGTAGTGAGCCCTAATTGGCATGTGCCATTTTATTCTTTCTATTCTTCTAATAGAGAATACTTTCTTGGGTTAATCACCTCGTGGTTTTTCCCTTAACTGGGTTTTCCACGTCAAAATCTTAGTGCCTCATGTGTTGATGTGTTTTTGCTCTTGATTTGTTACATTTTGCTTTCATGGTTGATCTTCTATTATGCTGCTAATTAACAATGTGGAGTTAAGTTCATATAAAAAGAAGAAAGTTTCATACAACTGATTCAACCCCCCTCTCAGTTGTGTGCCCTGAATCTAACAATTGGTATCAGAGTTAAGTTCCTCTAAAAGGAGCTTAACCACTTGAGGAGATCCAAGATGTCGTCGTATAAGAAGGATAGTCTGAAGTTTGATGGAACCAACTTTACTCTTTGGAAAGGTCGCATGAAATGTCACTTACAGTGTATGGGATTTGCATACCGGTCCATGGTTACAAAAGTATATGTACCTCCACAGGGTGGTCTGACAACCCTAAATGAAATCATAGATGTTGAAAACAATCTATGGACCAAAGAAGCTCTCCTAAGCTCATTATCTGACTTAGAGCTCTCAAATGTTATTGATCTACCAACTGCCTTTGAGATTCAGAATAAACTGGAACTTTTGCATGAAGGAGACCAGTTTGTTAAATGTGCAAGGTTACAAAGTCTAAAAGGGAAATTTGAAAAAATGAAGATGAGAGATGATGAAAATATTACCTCTTTTATGCCAAGAGTGAATGAGCTAGTTTGTGGAATTAGAATTGCAGGTGGAATCCTAAGTGAAGAAGAGATTGTTGGCAAAGTTCTCAGACCCCTTCCTACTTCTTATAAAATCAAGGCTTTTGCAATCAAAGAATTCGAAGCTCACACAACAGTCACAAGAGATCAATTGGTTGGTAAGTTGGTTGCTTTTGAAATGGCCAAGTTTGGAGATGATCCTCCAAAGACTGAATCTACATTCAAAGTCAGTACCTCTGTAAAAGGGAAACAAAGGTTTGATCTAGGAGAAAACTCTTCAAGGAACCTATCATGGTATGAAAAGGTAAAAAAAGACTTGGAAGAAGAAGAAGCTGAAACTGCTCATCTTGAAGCTCTTATTGCAAAAAGACTGCCAAGAGGATCTAGTAAGTATGAAGGGAAATTACCTTTCAAGTGTTTTAACTGCAATAAAATTGGTCATTTTGCCTCAAAATGCTCAGAAAGATTTTCAAGACCAAATCCTAACAGATCAAGATTTCAAAAGAATTGTTACTATGTTCATGAAGAAGATGATAATGAAGGAGTAACAGATGATGAATCAGAGACAAGAAACAAATCCAATAATGAATAGGTGTTTATTGCCATCAAAGAAGAGGAACCAATATCCTCTATATCTGTCAATCATGAAGTTGAAGAAAAAGCTATGGCTACTCAAGTTGAAGAAAAGGATGATTGGGTCATTGATAGTGGATGCTGTCACCATATGACAGGTGACAAGAATAAGTTCTTAAATTTGGAAAAGTATGAAGGAGGAATTGTAAAGTTTGGAGATAAATCTGCTGGCAGAATCAGAGGTAGAGGAACTATTTCTCTTGATGGAAAAAACAAAACTGGTAATGTACTGTATGTTGAAGGATTAAAGCACAATCTTCTCAGTGTTGGACAGCTGGTGGATAAAGGCTATGATCTTAAATTCAGGAATAGAAAATGCAAGATCTTTGAAAGTTCCAGAATAGAGATTGCATCTAGTACCCAAACCAAAGGTAACATCTTTCACTTGGCTGGTACTGGTAAAAGTTGTTTATTTGTTCAAGTTGATCAGAGTTGGTTATTACATAGAAGAATGTGTCATGTGAACTTTGATAATATCATCAAGATAAGCAATACTCAGGCTGTAAGAGACCTTCTAAAATTGGTAAAACCTACAAATAGTTTGTGCAAAGAATGTCAGTTGGGAAAACAAAGCAGAATCTCATTCAAACGCAAGGAACAATCTTCTACTAGATTATTAGACTTGGTTCATACTGACTTATGTGGTCTAGCAAGAATCAGGAGTGTGCAAGGTGATAGATACTTCATGCTGCAAATTGATGACTATTCTTGGATGATGTGAGTAACCTTTCTGAAAGAGAAATCAGAAGCTCTTGAGAAATTAAAAATATTCAAGGCTATGGTGGAAAATGAGACTGGATTAAAATTGAAATGTCTGAGGTCTGATAGAGGTGGAGAATTCACATCCAGTGAGTTCATAGACTTCTGTGAGAAACATGGAATAAAGAGACAATTGTCTACCCCTAGAACTCCACAGTAGAATGGAGTTGTTGAGAGAAAGAACTGGACCATCCAGGAAGCATCTAGGACCATGATGATGGAAGCAAATGTTCCTCAGATCTATTGGAGAGAAGCTGTCAGCGCTGCAGTCTACACTCTCAATCGAGTTCAAATTAGAAACTATACTGGTAAGACTCCTTATGAACTCTGGTTTGGCATTACTCCCACTGGGAGATACTTCAGAGTTTTTGGTAGTAGATGTTACATTAAAAGGGATGAAGATCTAGGAAAGTTTGATGCTAGAAGTGATGAAGGAATATTCTTGGGTTACTCTACTCAAAGCAAAGCATATCGTTATTACAACAAGAGACTGAGAAATATTGTAGAAAGTGTTAATGTGAAGGTTGATGAAGAAATTGAAAGACCCTCAAGAATTCACGAGTATGATGAAGATGATTAGAATGGTGTTCAGATTCAAAGTATCTAGGCCTCTTCCGAGAAACAAAGTCAAGTTGATCCAGTAAGACAAGAAGAAGAGATAAGTCTCAATGAGACTGATCAAGAGTTAGAGGTACAAGAAGCTCCAAAAGTTCCAAGGTATGTAACTCTAAACCACTCTGAAGATCAGATCATAGGTGACAAAAGCAAAGGAGTGCAAACAAGGATGAGAATTGCTCAAAATTCAAATAAGTATTGTCTAATTTCAAAGATTGAACCTAAGCTAGTAAATGAAGGCTACAATGATGAAAACTGGACTAAGGCAATGGAGGAAGAACTAATGCAAATTGAGAAGAATCACACTTGGGATCTTGTTCCCAGACCTAGAAATAAAAATGTGACTGGAACCAAATGGGTCTTCTGAAACAAATTGAATGAAGCCGATGAAGTGATCAGAAATAAGGCCAGATTAGTTTACAAAGGTTACTCTCAAATAGAAGGAGTTGACTTTGAAGAAAATTTTGCTCCGGTGGCAAGAATTGAAGTAGTCAGATTATTTCTTGCATTTGTTACCTTCAAAGACTTCAAAGTGTATCAGATGGATGTCAAGTTTGCCTTCCTGAATGGTGCTTTAGAAGAAGAAGTGTACATTGAACAACCAGATGGATTTCAATTATCTGAGCATGGTGAAATGGTCTGCAACTTGAAGAAGGCATTGTATGGACTAAAGCAAGCCCCAAGGGCATGGTATGAATGATTGGACAAACATCTCTTGAAGATTGGCTTCAACAAAGGTATTGCTGACAGTAACTTATATTTCAAAATTGATCATGAAAACATTTTGATTGTTGAAGTATTTGTTGATGATATCATCTTTGGAGGAAGAGACAGTATGTGTAAAACCTTTGCAACTCAAATGAAAACTGAGTTTGAGATGTCAATGCTTGGTGAAATGAATTTCTTCTTGGGTTTGTAAATTACTCAAACAAAGAAAAGAATCTTTATTTCCTAGACAAAATATGTGAAAGAATTGTTGAGGAAATTTGGAATGGAAGATTCAAATCCAATGCATACTCCCATGGCAACCGGATGCAAGTTGAGCAAAGATGATGACTCTCCTAAGGTAGACCAGACGAAGTACAGATCAATGATTGGAGGATTACTATATCTCACTCAAACTAGACTAGATATAATGTAGGTTGTTGGTCTTGTTGCGAGATTCCAGGCTAATCCTAGAGAATCTCATGTCATGGCAATCAAAAGGATTTTTAGGAATCTATAAGGAACAATTGAGTATGGTCTATGGTATCCAAGAGATCATGATTTCTCTCTTCATGCATATATAGATGCAAATTGGGCAGGAGATGTGGATGACTGGAAGAGTACCAGTGGTGGAGCATTCTTTTTAGGAAAAAGATTGGTTTTTTGGCTAAGCAAGAAACAAGAGGCAATATCTCTATCTACAAATGAAGTAGAATACATTGCAGTAGCAGGTAGTTGCACTCAAGTTTTGTGGATGAAGCAGATGCTAAGAGATATTAAAGTAGAATATGAGGAGCCTATCACAATTTTTTGTGATAATTCAAGTGCAATAAATATTTCTAAGAATCCGGTGTTGCATTCTAAGACTAAGCATATATCTATTAAGTTTCACTTTCTGAGAGAGCAAGTGAACAAGGATGAAGTCAGATTGGAGTATGTGCCCTCCAAGGATCAGATTACAGATATCTTTACTAAACCTCTTCCCAAGGACTCTTTTGAGTATCTTAGGGAGAAGTAAGGGGTTATTGCCCCTCCAGTGATCAACTACGATGCACTGATGTGCATCAGTCCGATGGATATCACAGTCATATCTTGTGATTTGTATTGATGATGGGGAGTTGCTACTCAGGGGGAGCAGCAGGTGTGATTCTAAAGTTGTAAGTATGAGCCCTTTGCTATTGATGTCAAAGGGGGAGAGAAGACATGTGAAAAACAAGTGGTTGATGATCAAAGGGGGAGTAGTATAGGAAGAGAAGACATGTGAATAGTTTTTGTTGATAGGGGGAGTTGTGACAGTAAGGAGAAGTTCTTGTCTTGATGGTTTTTCACATCATATGTTGCCATCAATGACAAAGGGGGAGATTGTTGCAAGTATGGGTTTAACCAGTGCTATCATTGATGTAACGTACTCATGTTGCATTAATGAGAAGGATTGGATGAGATGTGTGCTGAGGATATTGAGAAAATTAGTCTCAATCAGGAACAGTGAAGAATAGTGATGACAACAAGGTAAAAGTCCAAGATAGGTTGAGGATTAGATGATGCAGTTTAAAGGGTTTGTAGATATAAGTCTTGAGATGCTCCAGTCAAGTTTTTAGAGGTTCACATGAAGATCTGAAGAAGTTATGGTCGCTCAAGTAGAACCAGCTCTGGCAAGTGTCCAAAGGTGACAGAGTGACACAGATAGGTCCGATGAGGTCCAGTAATGCATTATCCCACTCTGCGGATTTGAGGAAGTGTTGAGGAAGTCTATGTGGTGTGTCAACTCGTTCGGTTCATGGTTTGAAGGTCCGCAAGTATCTATTCCTTTGTGAAAGTAATGACAGATTATGTTCTTGAGGTTCCAGATGAAGGAGAGAAGGATTTCAATAAGTAGAGGAAGTGCAGATGTTCTTTGTGTTTTAGGCATGTTTGTGGAGGTCTTTGGATTATGCGCAGTTCATGTTTATGGTCTGCATTAGAATTGGGGTCCCAGAAATGAAGAACAACTTCCTGATGATGGTGTTCCTTCTGCGACTGGTCGACAAGATGGATTACATGTCTTGCGGATGCTTTTGTAGGTGGTTTCCGACTTAGATGTTTGTTCCTAAGTCGATGTCATGTATAAATAAGGGATTATGAAGTCATTTCAGGAAGTACTTGTGGAGATGAGTGTGTGGTAGCGAAGAGAAGAGTGAAAGGCAAAGCAGAAGGTTTGAGATTAAATGGAACTGACTCAAGCATGGTGAAGATGCTATTTACCAGTTCAAGTATGTGATACTTATTCTTTTGTAGATAGTATGTCTCTTGTAGGCAGTGAGCCTCTTGTGAGTAGTGTGCTTGGGTAGTGAGCCCTAATTAACATGTGCCATTTTATTCTTTCTATTCTTCTAACAGAGAATACTTTCTTGTGTTAATCACCTCGTGTTTTTTCCCTTAACTGGGTTTTCCACATCAAAATCTTAGTGTCTCATGTGTTGATGTGTTTTTGCTCTTGATTTGTTACATTGTGCTTTCATGGTTGATCTTCTATTATGCTGCTAATTAACAATGTGGAGTTAAGTTCATATAAAAAGGAGAAAGTTTCATACAACTGATTCACCCCCCCTCTCAGTTGTGTGCCCTGAATCTAACAGATATTGGATTATGAAGGGTGTGATAGTGGATGATGATGCAGAATATGGAGGATTTATGCAAGGATAGATGAAAAGTTTATGAAAAAGCATGGACCATAGTAATAGGATGAGGAAGATATGTAGGATAATAGTGGAAGGGGAGATGGAGGTATATGGAAATGTTGTGGGATGGAAGGGAATCATGACCAATGGTTGCACATACTGTGATAAACATAGAAGCTGGTGATGGGGAAGTAGTGTAGGAAGCAACAGAGACTCTTTCTTGCATATGAATGACTTAGGCATGTAGGGATCCACATAGACTAAGTATTTTGCTGATTTTTGCTTGTCATGTGGGATGGAAGAATTTGAGACTTTTGGATGGAATGGGAGAAAGTGGATGGTTGAGATTCTTGAGAGGTAGATGCCTCATGTAACTTGAGGGCTTTTTGCTTAGGTACCCAAACCATTTTGTTTTTAGATAGTACCTGTGAAGGTATGGGTTTGGGTGTATGCAGCTTTTGTGCAGCATTTAGAGTAATCATTTGTTGGATATGGACCCACACCTTTTTTAGCTTAGTGTATAGGTGTGTGGATGTATGCATCTCTTGAGAAGGATGTTTCTTTGATTCTTGGTTTTTGTATCCTAGGTCATGAGAACTCTTAGGATTTTTGACTTTATAGGTAGAGGAATCCAAATTTTTGCAGTTAAAATCCTTTGGGATGGTGGAAGTGGGGTTGGAGGAAGTTCTTTGTTTAGACAACATGTGCATTTGTTGGCCATGATTGGGATTGTTAGAAGATTCATAGATGGATGGATAAGGTGTTGGGAGAAGTGGTGGTAAAATGTACGGAGGGATATTAGGAGTTGGAAGTAGTGGAGGTAGATTGGATGGTGGAAGGTGTATGGTCACATGCTTTTGACAATTGTAGGATGATGGAGGTGGAATGGTGACATATGTTTTGGGGATATGATTGGGTTTGTGATGGAATGTCGTGGACTTTGGAGGAGTGGAGGAAGTACCAATGTCTCGAGATTCTTCACCTTGGGGTGTGAATCCAAGGCCATATAAATGAGGATTAACATTGACATGGATGGGCTCCAAAATACCGTGTTCACAAAGGCCTAAGCCTTCACCTTGATAGTTCATATGTTGGAGTATGTGGTTCACAATAGGATCATGTGTAGGTGGAACACTAGACACAAGTTCCTTATTGGATGAAGAAGGTGGGATAGAGGATAATGGTGGGTGGTGTTCTAAGGAGGAACACTCATGAATGAATGTAGTAAGACCAATGATACATGGTGGGGGATTTGTAGTATGGTCAATAATGGATGGCAGAGGAGTATTTTTGGTTTGATCTTCTATGCTTGTTTGGGAGGAAAGTGTCTCAGCAAAGGAAGAGGAAATTGTTGAATCTTGGACAGGACTAGATGGGATTATAAACTTAGGACCATTGAATGCATAAAGCGGGCTAAGAGGATCACCATGGTATGCTTGATCATAGATCAGCTCTTAATCATAAATGGGATCTTGATCATAGATAGGATTTAGCATGATGGGATTAAGGTGCTCTTATATAGGTTCATCATCAATGATAATATCTTGATCATTGAAAGGATAGAGGGTATGGAGAGGCTGGAATTGGATCCCTTGTTCATGTATAGGATCAAGTTGCTCATTGATAGTTTCTTCATCAAAGGTAGTATCTTGATCATAAAAGAGATATAGATTATGAATGGTTTGAAATTGGACTTCTTGCTCATGTATAGGTATAGGATCATCGAAAAGATAAAGCTTATGTAAGGGTCAGATGGGAGTGCTTTAATCTTGTTTTAGATAGGGGGTTGATGTTTCCACATGTTCTAAAGTGTGCTCTTGACATAACTCTTGATGTGCTTGAATTGAAGTTGAGGTAGAAGACTCTTGGATAGGCTCTTGGTCAACAACATGAAGGTGTGACGGACCTTAACTTTGGTGCATGGTAGGACGTTCTTCAATATGCT
Organism: Cunninghamia lanceolata; assembly: GCA_027924645.1. Taxonomy (NCBI): domain Eukaryota; kingdom Viridiplantae; phylum Streptophyta; class Pinopsida; order Cupressales; family Cupressaceae; genus Cunninghamia; species Cunninghamia lanceolata. The sequence continues at coordinate 7,683,890 of BSBN01001807.1, forward strand.
CAAGGGGTTGTAGGTGACATGACGAGGTTAGAGTAATGGACATGCTTGAAGGTTATTTTATAAGGTCAAGGACCAGAATTTGGGGATATGGGTGACTCTGCTTGTAGCCCTTGGATCACATCATTGGTAGGCGTATAGGTAGAGGAGTGAGGCAATAGAGGAGTAGATTTAGAGTTCTCCCTATCTTTTCTTTTGCTATGTAAATCTAGAAAACATTTTTCCCAAAACTTATCAGAGGCTTCTTTGGTTGCCCATTTAGAGCTTGGGGAACTTGATGGCAGTGTTGGTGTAAGACTAGTATGCTTTGGGATATGTACCTTAGAAGATGGTGAAGGAGGACTAGTAGATGGAGTGGTATATGATTTCCCACTTGAGGTGGTGTTTTCCTTATCAGGAGTATCATTAAGATGGGACAAGAATGTATGACTTTGGGTCAAGGTGTAGCTAGTATTGGCCTGCTCAGCTTGTAAGATTACAAAGTGTTGTTGTATGACTTGGAGTTCTTGAGAAATTTCTATACGACCTTGGGGTGAGGTGTCTAAGGTTATTTGCAATTTCAAGTATTTGAGTTCTTGAGCAAGCTCTTCTAGTTTAGTTGTCATATCCTTAGAATCTAACACAAGACTAAAATGGGTACCTAGAAAGGTTGAAAATTTTCTCTCAAAGTATGCGGAAGTGCTCACTATCACGCATGCGAAGGAATAGATGTGCAATAGAAAATGATGAAAGTGCAGAAAGTTGTTATGGATGCACAAGACTGGTAAATAGCAAATGCATAGTAATAGGTGATATAAGTGCAGCAGGTTGTAGCAAATGCATAGTAGGTCAAAACAAAAATGCAGCTTCATAAGATAAATGTGTAGCTCTAGTCTTTTTAAATGTTTTTGCAAAGTTTGACATGTTTTTCAGTGTTTTTTTTTTTGGTTTCTTGGTTGGAAGATGGTCTCTTTGATCTGATTTTCTTTAATTATGGCAAGAAGTCATAGCAAACACAAAGAATGTTTTCATGGTTTTTTTTTTGTATTTTTTGACACTTTTTGGACTAAAAAGCAAGTACAATCCTAGGCTTCAAATGGATTATAGGGGTTTTTGGCCACTAGAACAAAGGTGTTTAATGAAGGCAACCATTCAAGTGGTTATACATGTGGCAGCACTACTCTCCATTATGGAGTCTCCTAGCCTGCAAGGGTTGTGCCTTAGAGGGTTTTGGGGGAGGTTGGCTATCAGTATAACACAACTGCACTCGTTGTTTGCAGCTTTTGCTCCAAACACAATTTATTTATAGTGGCTTGGAAGGGCTTGATGTTAGCCTATTACCACTTAGGGTTGTTCCTACTTGGATGAACGGTATCCAAGAGTAGGACCCTCTAAAGGAAAAACACATGCAAAAATGATATGTCTGGCATTTTGGTCACCCAATATAGGGGAGAGCATAGGCTTGGTATCATTCCCAAAACATAGAATATAGTGGTTCTCTTCCCCTAGTTAAAATGAGAAAAACTAGATGAGCTATCTACTTGGGCAAGCATAGACTTTTGTTAACTTTGAAGTGATAACAAGATAGCAATGGTCTAGTTTTACCAAGATAGCAATGATGAGTTCAATTTTATCCCAGATAGCATGAATTGTTAACTTTGAAATGAAGATCAAGATAGCAATGATATAGTTTTACCCAGATAGTAATGATGACTTCAATTTTTAACCACATAGCATGAATTTGTTAACTTTGAAGTGATGGTCGAGCTAGCAATGGTTCAATTTTAACCAGATAGCAATGAGTTTGTTAACTTTGAAGGATAGCAATATAGAAATGATTCAATGATATGAAAGATAGAAATGATTCAATTACCGCCTTCCTAGTTAAGACTATGTGAGATTTGCATGAGCATCCATTTGCTTTCCCCTTAGAAATTGAAGTGTGAGTTAACAAGTGCAACTATATGATTCTAAACTAGTACCTAGCCTGCAAGTGGATCCAAGAATATTCCTACAAAAAAGTGTTAGCATTAGAAAAACCACAAGAAAACTCAAAACGTCAATGTCTGAATCAGATGCATAGGTACAGAGCTCATATGTGTAGAAATAAAGGTCATATGCACTGCTTTACAGATGCACAGATTCAGAGCACATATGCGTAGAAACACAGGTCATATGTGTAGCTTTACAGATGCATTGAATCAGAGGACATATGCGTAGATTTATAGATGCATTGAATCAAAGGCCATTTGTACAGAAAGAATGATCAAATGCATTGAAACAACATCCTAAAAATTCACTGTAAAACAGATGCACTGCAGGATGGAATAGATGCACTACAGGATGGAATAGATGCACTGTAGGATGGAATAGATGTACATAATTAGTAAATACACCATAACAAAGGTCATATGCACCGAAACAAAGACTATATTCACTGAAATAACATATGCACTATATCAGAGGGTAAATGCGCCGTAACAGAGTTTGTATGTGCTAAAAGGATGTATGCGCTGGAACAGACAGTATATGTGTCAGATCAGAGATTGTATGCACTAAAAGAATGTATGTGGCATAACAAATAGTATATGCATGTTAGAATGTGTCAGATGCATTGTTTCCTCCTGTGTACGACTTTCTAAAACACAAAAACTTAGTTTTTGGATTAGATTTGGGGCTAGGCCCCATAGTGGGTGCCAAAAATGTTAAGGGAAAATTGGATTTCAAATGAATAACAATATAATAAATATCAAGATACCCAAAACTCAATGAAATGGTGAACTAAAGAGATTCAAACATACAAAAAACAAACAACAAAGCAAACCTCCTTATTTCAAAGCTTCCATTGATTGCCTATCACAATTGATCTTGCATGTATGAAATAGGGCCCTCAAAGAGTCCAATTCCTTGCTTTCTTTCAAGAATGTCAATTGGGAATGGCAATGATAGTTTATTGCAATGAAGAGGAGCTTCACAACAATGGTAGTAATATGTAGTGCGTAGTAGCGAATGTGATCACAAGCAATGAAGGAATTGGTGCCAAAGTCGCACTATAATTCCTATAGAGTAACAATACTTAAAGCTTGGATGATTGAAATGGAAGAATGAGGATTCAATTTATAGACTTGGAAGAATGAAGATCAATGGTATAGGAAGAATGAGAAGATCAACTGTATAGAGTGGTTGAGGAACATGCAATGAATAAGAAGAAGACAAATGTCACACAAAAGCTTCTTTATTTGAGTTAACTACTTTCTTTTCTAAAGATAAAACATGCTTTTCATTAATTAGAAAGCTTTTTTTCTAATTTAAGAGATATTGATAAAAATAAGGTTGATTGAGTAGATAACTCAACTTGTGATTTCCTTTTGCATGATTTAAGAGAAATTAAATAATAAATTATTTAATTTTGTGTGCATGGAGAAGAAGACTTATTTTTAGAAGATTTGGAAGATATTTGAAGAATTAGAAGATAAGAAAGCAAATTAAGTAAATAAATTTATTTAATTGTTGTGCATGATTTGGAAGAATAAATAAAATATTTGATTGTATTTTATTATTAGAGATAGAGAGGATTTAAATAAATTTGATTTGATTTATTCAAATTTGGAAGAATAATTGACTTTAATTAAATAATTAAGAATTATTTAATTGTTTGGAAGAAAATAAAAGGATTTTATTTAATTTTGACTTTAGAAGAGATAATTAAATATTTTGATATTTAATTAATTTAGAGGAATGTGAATCAAATAAATAAGTTTTTTTATTTATTTATTGATAGAAGAATTAGAAGGGAATAAATATTAAGAATATTTATTTAGACTGAATCGTGCCATTTTTAGGCATATACATCTACAAATAACGGTCTACTGGAAATTCTCTAATTACTAAAATAGTCCAGAACCAGGGTTTTTATTCCTGTAGGAGTTCTGGACAACACTGAGAGGGGGGGTGAATCAGTGTTGAATTAGTTTTCAAATCTTTTTACACTTTTTGCAAACTTTCTCTTACAGAACAAATAGAGAGGAATATATTAATGATTTGTGCACAGGATTAATAATGAAAGATGTGAATAAAACTTAATAAACAAAGCACTAATATACACACATACAGATGAAGACACCATGAAACTTAACACATGCTTTTCACGAGTGGAAAAACCTTCTGGGGTAAAAAACCACTCAAAACTGCCTCACTGGCTTAACTGATAAAACATGCCTCACTGGCTACAATATGTGTCTCACTAACAATTGAGAGGTCTCACTGACCTACAAGCCTCACTGGCATATAGTTTAGAAGCACCAACTTCAAGGAGCACCAACCCCTAATACAGAACAAATTAAGAACTCAGAGGGTTTCTCTGTTTCAATACAAAACACTTCTTCTCTCACATGTGTCTGTCAAATGGCCATTCTTTTCATCAACCCAAATCATAAACTGAGATATTCAAAAATCAATTCTATATACTGACCCACTCAACAACACTGCATCATTTTGTATGTTTCATCTTTATCATTCAAGACACACCATCAATGCACCTGAAAAACAATTTTATACAAGTTGAATGTCTTTTCACTTTTCATCTCCTATGCAAATAAACTCTTCACCTCCACAAATCCTTTTCTTAAAAAAAATTAAAACAATCACAAAATATTTCTCCAATCTCTTCATATCCACTATGTTTATAACCTGCAAGAAATCCTGAACCAAACAAATTACATCTCTGCAAAATAAAATCAATTTCTTTTCAATTTTCATCTTGAATATTTTTTTTTGTATTCTCCAATCTACAAAGAATAAATCATGAAAATCTTGTTAAAAAATCTCCAACCCTTTCTCCTTCTCTGCACAACAACATCCATCCGTTTCAATAACTAATCATATTCCTCTATCTGCAAAAACCATTTTCCTGCAAGAATATAGATCTTCATATTTATCTGTGCATAATTAAAGACTTTTTAATCTTTTTAACAAGATCCTTCATCTCTTCAATGATTCTTCATATTCCTGCAAAAACACAATATCTGAAAGCAAACAAAATCAATTTAATTTTCTTCTTTGTACAAATCCTTCAATAATTTTTTTCTCAAATTTACAAAACCCTTCAATCTTCTCCTTCACATTCTTCATCTTCAAAAATAATTTTTCCTTATATAAAGTCTTCATAAAAAAATCTCTGTCAAAACTTTATATTCATCTGCAAAAAAATCTCTTTGTCTTCTCTCAAAAATCATTTCCAAAAACTTTATCTTCTTTGGAAAAAATCACCTTCATTGATTCCAATATCACCATTAAAAAAAATCTCTTCATAAAGATTTTTCTCATTTAGAAAAAGCAATAAAAAATCTCCTTGTAAAACCTCCTTAAATTTATGTCATAAAGGGGTTTAAAAAAATAGAAAATTAAAAGTTTCTAAACTTTTAAATCCATTTACTCCCTTTAAAAAAGGATAACTCTTTGAATTCAATGGTCTTAATTTCTTTCCTTAAAAAATCTGCACTAAAGACAAGGCACAAATCATGCTATGCATCTCATGCTTTATAAAGCATTTCCAACCTATAAATGTTTTTTTCTTTTGAAACCTAAATCGGGCTCTTTATATTCCATAAAACATTTTTTAATGCTTTTTAAACTCCATAAAATCTTCATAGAAATCAGGTTACAAAGTATTGTTAGTAATGTTCTTTTTTTAAAAAAATCATGCTCCCCTAAACATATATTCGAAGGCTTTCTAGAAACCGAGCTCTCCATAAAATGTGCTATGGCTCCCACTTTTTAAACACAATTGATGCCTTCAAAAATAAATCAAGACCATCTTTTTCGGCCTTCATAAGGCTTCGATGTATTTTATAAATCATGCTTTTTCTATGAACAATTCATGCCCCACATAGTTAAAAAAAAACTTTGACTTGATTCCCACTCGGGCTCCATTGACTATCTTATTCGAATATGCAATGTTTTAACAACTACACTCACCACCGGTATTGCTAGGAGAAAGGAGGCCGGTCTTCCTTAATGTGAACACTTCATGCAATTAAACAATACCACTGATCTTACCTCCCGTCGCATGCATTGAAGACTGATGCAAAAGGTTTTAGAAGAGGAAAGGGTCGGTTGCCCAATGTCACTTACACTCTTAACATTGCCATCTACTCATACCTTTGACTTTTTCTAAAAGATAACAAACATGAGCTTCCAATCTATGCAAGAATAATGGAATAACCATTCTCCTTTATTTTCAACAAATAATGCTTATGATGATCAATAAAAACAACATAATCAACATTACCAAGGAAAAGCAACAACTGGTTCAACTGAATTCCTTAGTATCTCAATACCATGAAGCAACATGAGATAAGCAATGCTTGTGATGACTTGTGATCATCTTGACTAACATTATCCTCCAAACGAGTGCACACACAAGCTTCAACATGATAACAAGATAAAAACACTTTACCATACTAAACAAGCTGTGCTAAACAAGATGATGTCTCCTGCTTCTGTCAACAACTTCACACAACTCTTGATGAACACACATATCTCTACATCAACCTTTTACACTTACCTCTTAAAAGGTGACCTTTGAAGATATGAACCAATATACACACTAAACATGAGAATCCATCTTGAGAACAACTCCTGTCAAAACCAACATATTGCAAACCTACAAGACCTTTTTGACATTAATGACAACCTGTCACCATCAATTCCCATAGGTGCTAAAACTGTCATTTCTTATGATTAGTTCCCTAGGTAGGTATAATTTAATGAGCATATGTCTATCACCTAAGAACCCTAATATGTATTGGAAAAACCTTGATTAAGCATTATATGAATGATGGAATCCACTAATAATTCTTCAATTGGAGTCATACCTACATTTTTCAAACATTTCCCCAATACTTATTATCCACAAATCTATCTCTCCACGATTCTAAGAAATCCATTAAATACCCTAATTAAAACCATCATCTATATTTACACACATTAATGTACTAGTAGATGTATAATCAAAGACACGTGATATAACCTAATAACCTCTTATATTTTTCAAATTCATCTTTTGAGAGTATGTTCCCTTACCTGAGAGATGCTTCTAGATTAAATAAGACCATTTAGAAGTTCTAAATTCTTTTTTAAACAAGGAAAGGAGATACTTTCTAAGATGGATGAATTTGATTAAATCTTGTTAGTTTTGTGCCTGAGGGAGATTACTTGTCCCTCGAACTTAATCATTGAGATGTTCCTTATTACTCCTTAGGGATTTATAGAGATGATGCCCAAATGCCATTGTTGTATCTATGTTAGGCATAAGTGCAGTAGCTCAACATGATGACATTACCTGTGAATGCGAACTAGAGGCACTGTCAAAATTGAACACTTGATTTGGTTTTTGGTTTTCTCTTTATTAAGTTGATGGAATTGAAAAGAATGAACATAAAACATTGTAACAACATTATGCTTTATTCCACACATTTACAAACCATTTGGAGAAAGGTTAACAAGTTGTTGTTCACATTTAACTAATCACAATCAAAGTTGGAAAATCATTTCAAAACAAAGTAAATTAACATAGTTGTTTATCTTCAACTAATTACTATTAAGTGTTAAGAAAATAATACATTTGTAAGATTTCCTAGGTTAATAGTTTGTTAACTAAAATTTGTGAATAAGACTTAAAATTGAGCATAGTAACTATAGTAAAACTTTAACTTCATTTTACTTTTAACTTAGTTGTTTGATTGAGAATGAGTCAATTGTTTCAATTACCATTTGATAAAATTGTACATTATAGTTCTATCTAATTTATTCCCACAATTGCATATTGATTGAATAGAAGAAGAGTAATTTGTTAATTTCTAACACATATACTTTATCTATTAGATTGTAATTCAACTTTAATTTTAACTATGTAATGAAACGTATAACTTCACAAATTCTTGCTTAACCATTTTAAACTAATAAAATTCAATAAGAGAATCATAAATTGCCCTTTCCATTGAAACTATTTAACTTAATAATAATCAAAACTTACCTAACTAATTAAACTCAACAAGGATAAATTTGTCCATCCATTACAACTATTGAACTTAATAATTAAAACTTACCTAACTAATTAAACTCCATAATTTGATAAATTTGTCCATCCATTGCAACTAATTAACTTAATAATAAGTAAAACTCACCTAACTAATTAAACTCAACAAGGATAAATTTGTCCATCCATTACAACTATTTAACTTAATAATAATAATTAAAACTTACCTAACTAAAAAAGCGGAGGAATTTGCAGAGCGACAAAATTTAGAATGGTGAAATACAGAAATGGAGGGAAGCATTGAGGATTTAAGAGATGGGCGAAGGTTTCTTCAAAGGGAGCACAAGCAGGTAAGGTATCAAGAGAACTGGGATAGAAAGGCCGCCAGCATTGGTCAAAACTTCCTTCACTAGGAAGAAGAGCCATACAGAAGGCATGGTAATCAGTTTCCCTAGGGTAGAATGTGACAACAAAATGGAGGTCTTCGCTGTCCAAGGTAGTGGAATCAAAGGCAACATGACATTCCTCAACAAAGTAATCCAAACGTGCACTGGAGAGGAGGGAGAAACCCTAGAGGTGGAGGATAGCGTAGGGACTTTTAGAGACAAAATCTGCAACCTAGAAATCAAATGCCTAGAAGGAGGGAAGAAGATAGAGAAGAAGAAATAACAATAACCCTTAGCGTAAATCAGATTTAGGACCAAGTCTTGAAACTAGAAAACACAGCATTAATAATCAAGTGGCATGGAAAAGATTTAAATTGGCAAAGTTCAGAAACCTGGTGGTATGGCAAATGGGGAAAGGATCTAGAATCTAAGAGGTTGGAGAATGATTTTTTTGTGGTCATTTGCCCTACTGTTGCTATTAGGGTTCAAATAGAAGAAGGGGTATAGATTTTGGATGGCTGTGGCTTTTACGTTTACCATTAGAAGGCTGGTTTTGATCCAATATTGCACCAAATCAAAAAAGTTCAAGACTGGTATATCATGCCCAATCTCCCCCTTGAATATTGGGATCCTAGGATTCTGGAAGAAATTGGAAACGGCATGGGAACTTTTCTATGCACTGAAGAAAGGACTAACCCAGAAGGGTTTGGCACGTATGTTAGGTTAGGCATTGAGAACAATCCAAATCAAAGAATCCTAAGAGAAATCAAGATTTTGTCAGGATTAGGTATTTGGACGTAGAACTTGATCCACAACCCCCTCTCCATAGACACATTGGTCAAAATTATGGGGTGGAAAAGTGATAATCACCCAGGGGAAAACTCAGAGCAATCTTCAAACAAGCAATCTCTACCTATAGTAGATGAAGATCAAATTTTCAATGAAGAAGCCCTTCCTCCCCCTCCTGAAGTAGTACTACAAGCTGAATCCAAATTAGGATAGAGATTTGAAGATAACTAGAGTATTAAATCCATAGATCAAAAACTATCTCAAGTTATTGAGATGATTGGCAATAAAGTGAGTAAGGAAGACTTGGATTCCCTTATAAATGTGGGTAATGAACTGGTTGACATTTCTAATGTGGCTAAAAAAGAAGAGATCGGCATTGATAATTTTGAAGGTGAAGATTGGTTTGCAGAACAAGAGCTAGAGATTGTGGGAAATGAAGCCTTTATGGATGAAGAGGAAATTCCAAGCAAAGTCCTCAATACTCCTATTCCAAAACCCTTAGAACAAGGGGTGCTTGGGCTGAGAACTAAGGAACCAATTAAAACATCTCCAGACTACGGAGAACACAGAGGAAAAGGAAGAATTCCAAACAAGGAAAAGCTAAAATGGGACGGGGAAGCTTCAGGTCAACTAAAAATTGAAACATTGTTGAAAGTAGGGAAGGGAGATCCCCTTCCTGAACAACAATGAAAATCATTACTTGGAATGTTAGGGGCTTAAACACCCCTAACAAAAGATGCCTTCTTCGGCAGCATCTGAATGCTCAACAACAGGACATCTCTTTGATTCAGGAATCTAAACTAGGAGAACAAGAAAGAGTAAACCTAGGTCTGAAAATGAAGAGCTGGAAAATTCGTGGAGTTAATTCGGAAGGAACCTTATGAGGTTTGTTAACTCTATGGAAACCTCAATCAGTTCTGGTCGAAGTGGTGGCTTCAAGCAATTTTTGGCAAGCTTGTAAGGTAAGGAGTCTAGCCTCAAATTTAAGCTTTTTGTTGATAAATGTTTATGGGCCGAATAATTACATTCAAAAAAGAATTTTGTGGAATGAATTGGACAAAGTTTGCAAGCTCTTGGATACTGAGGTATGTATTCTCGGAGGGGATTTCAATTCTATCTTAACAAGAATTGATAAGAAAGGGGGAGTTAGAAGGAAACTCTAGTCTCAGCTTGATTTTGAAAATTTTGTGGATAAGAATGAGCTTTGTGACATCTAGATGGGGGGTGGGCAGTACACTTGGACAAATAGAAGGATGGGTTTTTGCAACATAGTTGAGAAGTTGGATAGGTTTCTGTTTAAAGGAAATCTTAGTAGTTTCCCCTTCACTCTTGATAGTCAGCAGTTACCTTTACCAGGGTTATATCATTATCTAGTTTGTTTGGAAATTATGGGAGAAAGGGGCCCAGCAAGAAGCCCCTTTAAGTTTGAAAATATGTGGTTTAAGCATAAGGATTTTTCTGGATCTGATCAAACAATGGTGGAATGCAACATAGCCAGATGGATCCAAAATGTTTTGCATTGTGGTCAAGCTGAAAGTAATTAAGCAAAATCTAAAAATATGGAATAAAAACAACTTCAAAAATATTTTTGAGGAGAAGAAGTAGTATGAATTAGAATTGAAAGCCCTCTTAGAGAAGATTATCAAATAAGGAATGGACAATCAAAGTTACTTAGAACAAAAGTCTTTGATGGCAAAACTAAATGATATTCTATCCAAGGAAGAAATGTTCTGGAGACAAAAGTCCCAGGAAATTTGGCTATCTGCTGGCGATAGAAATACAAAATACTTCCATAATGCAACAAAAGCAAGAAAAGAGGCGAATAGAATAAGAAGGGTAAGAGATAAAGATAGAAGACTTCTAGAGGAAGTGGAAGAGGTGAAACAAGTTGTTGTGGTACATTTCCAGAATTTGTTAAATGAGTGGGAAGGCTTCAACCTCACTGTTCAAAAAGAGCTTGTGGGCTACATACCCAAGTTGGTAACAAATGCCCAAAATGATATGCTAAACAAAAAATTCTCGAAAGAAGTTAAGATTGCACTCTTCCAACTCCACCTAGATAAGGCACTAGGTCCAGACGGCTTCCCAGCAGGCTTTTTCCAAAAATGTTGGGACATAATTAGCAAAGACATTGTGGAGGCTCTAGAGGAATCCAGGACCTCTAGACAGCTTTTAAAGGAAACCAATAATACCTTTTTAGCTTTGGTCCCAAAGAAAGAGAAGCCTGAACTTCTAGATGATTTTAGGCACATTTCATTCTATAATACCCTAGATGGGGTAATAATTGCCCAGGAGGCCATTCACTCAATGTAAAACTTGAGAAAGCAAGCATTTCTAATAAAACTTGACATCAAAAAGGCATATGATCGTGTTAACTAGCATTTTTTGTTTAAAGTTCTGGAAGGGTTCAACTTTAATAAGTTTTGGCCTGATTAGATTTTCTCCTAGATTGCAAGTCCGAGATTCTAGATTGCAAGTCTGAGATTCTCAGTCTTGGTGAATGGCACTCCAAAAGGTTTCTTCAATGTCTCCTAGGGGCTAAGATAGGGAGACCCAATCTCCCCCTTTCTTTTTATACGAATGGTTGAAGCTCTCAGAAGATCAATTTTCCAAAGCCTAGAATTTAAGGGAGATCGTTGGCATCCAAGTCACAAGTGGTGTTCTGAATATCACCCATCAACAGTTCACTGATGACACCATGTTGTTCGGAAAATCCTAAACTAGGGAGGCTCGAAGCTTCAAGTCAATTCTCCAAAAATACACAATTACATCAGGACAAGAGATCAACCAAGAAAAATCAGAGGTTTTTTTCTTCAACACAATAGTGAGAATGGAAGCTCAAATTTTGAGGATCCTTGGCTTTAAGAAAGGATCTCTTCCCTGCAAATATCTGGGGATTCCATTGGACAAAGGTCTTTGCCCGGGCAACACTTAGAATAGTTTGTTGGAGAAAGTTAGTAGTAAGGCAGCTTCTTGGAAAAATAATTAGCTCTCTTGGGCAGGTAGGCTTACTAAACTCAAGTTAGTTATATCTGCCCTTCCAACCTACCTAATGTCCTACCTCAATCTATCAAGTAAAGCAAGCAAAGTTCTGAATAAGATGATGAAGAATTTTTTCTGGCAGGGGTCATCGGAACAGTTCAAGTATCCTCTAATCAAATGGAAGCAAATTTATGAATCTAAATAAAGTGATGGAATGGGATTACAAAAATCTATTGCTTCAAAATAAAGCCCTTGGAGCCAAATTGGTGTGGACAATTTTCTCCAACCAAGAACTTAAATGGGTGAGAATTGTGAGGGCTAAATATTTGGATGAAGGAGTAGACAACATTTTCACTTCAAGGGAGCTCCCCTCTAGCTCTAGAATTTGGAATTTCATCTGTAGGTGCAGAAACCTCATCTCAGATCATCTTTCTTGGGAAATCAGGAGTGGGGACTTAGCTAATTTTTGGGATGATTCTTGGCAAGGTTTACCCAAACTGGCTGATAGAGATGATTTGGCAAATGTCAAAAGTATTACAAAATAGGCATGGGGGGATAAGGTAAGAGATTATTTAACTCCATCTTTCCACAATTGTTTTCTCACAGCCAAATGGAAGAGCCCTCTAAATCTTGGTTTAAGTCAGGCAGAAGTGGAAATATTTGACAGAGTTTTAGTGAAAAGGAAGATCAGCTACAGGCAGGGCCAAGATACACTCTGATGGATGGGATCTCCTAATGGAGCCTATAGTGTCAAAGAAGGATATAAAAAACTATCAGAAAGCCATGAGGAAGCTTCTCCAATCCCAAGGGATTTGTGCTGGAACCCTAATTGTCTCCCAAAGGCAGGGGTGTTCTTGTGGATAGCCTCACAAGGCAGAGCCCTAACTACTAATAGGTTAGCCAAACTTAGAATACAGGGCCTTTCAAGATGTTGTTTGTGTAAAGAAGCCTCAGAAGATGGTGATCATCTTTTCCTAAATTGTCCTTTCTCCAATCATTGCTAGAATTGGCTAATGAATAAACTTCTCTGGAAATTAGCTTTGCCAAATGGTTTGTAAGAATGGCTCATGAGTTGGTATAGTGTGAATAAAAAAGTAGTCTACCACAAACTGTGGTCCATTTGCCCCTTAATGCTAATCTGGGAGCTCTAGAAAGAGAGAAATAGGAGACTCTTTCAGGACAAAGAAATGTCTCTTCTCACTTTCCTCAATAAAGTTGAAAGTAGTTTAATCAAAGTCTTCAATTCAAATTTGAGTGACTCAAAACCCTCACAGTAGCTTTTCTCAGTTTGGGATGCAAATATAAGACAAGGATGGCCAGGTCTTATAATGCCACCTATCAGTATGGAAGGTGGTCAACAAACAACTTTAAAAAGGAAACTCTCCAAATGGTCCCCCCCGGACCATGACTAGTCCAAATTAAATTTTGATGGGGCTTCATGAGGGAACCCTAGCAAATCAGGAGCTGGATGCATCATTAGAAATTGGTATGGTAAAACAATTGGTAGCTTAGCTGAGCCACTGATAGACAACACAAACAATGAATCGGAGCTAGAGGCTTTAACCCTAGGCTTAAGGCTTTGCCATGAACTTAAGCTTAGGAAAGTTTTCATTGAGGGAGATTCCCTTTTGGTAATCAATGGGCTGCAAATGAGGAGAATGCATAACTGGAAACTTGTTGCAAAACTAGAATTAGCTCTGAGTCTAATGGATAGGTGTGAGCTGACAATAATCAATGACATGTTTAGAGAGGCCAATTCAGAAGCAGACTCTCTTTCAAACCAGGGGGCGGATGGAGTAAGAGCTAAATTTATAATTTCCTTCTAGTAAATGGTTGGGTGGTAGGGCAGTAGGGTGGGCACCTAATCCATGATATCATGGATGGGTCGTAGCCATAAGTTAGCATTATGGCAAGACATTCTCTGTCGATGATCACAGTTAATCATTTTTGGTAATGTGACCTCTCCAAACTTGTCTTTGATGACCATTTGCATGCTCCATATCTAGTGGAGGATCCTCCTTCCCCTCCTTTCCCTGTTGTCAAATGAATGAAGATAGCATAAGGATTCTGACAGAGAAGCCTCTAGACGTTTATCTTCACCTTTATCAACTACAGTCAGCCTGCTCGATCGAATGAAGTAACCTGTGGCACTGATAGTAGTGGTCACAATGGCAGAGGGTTCTAGCTTCATTGCTAAGATTTTTGTAGCTGGTCTATTAAACTTGGAAATGGCAACTCCTATTCAATTGGAGAGCTCTGTCTGTCAGATGGCTTTCAAAGGAGCCATCACGGACCAAAGACTCAAACGAATTCTGTGGAGGCATGAAGGTCTTCTACTTCCAGTGGTGAAGATCATTTTGGGGAAAGATTTCCTACTCGCATATGAATTCTATAGGGTAGACACACATGTCTCCTCACAGTTTCTTGCATCCATCTTGGATACAGGGGTGGCGATAGGAGTAGTGAAGGGATTGATGTTAAAGCTATTCAAACCATAAATACTTGGCGGGCTCACTCTCATACTTGGTGCAGTCATCCCAGGGGCAGGAATCCCACACCCAAAAGACATCTCGACCCTGAAGGATCCTCTAGAGGTGGTGATGAGGGTCATTGCAGTCCTCATCATTTAATTTTAATAAATATCAATCCAAGGTAGTGTCCATGGTTGTATCCAAAAGGGGGAAGGAATAACTTGCATGACAGTCTTTTCTACAAAAGGGATTTGACAACAATTGCATGAAACAAACTAGGTTTAACTCTGCTAAAAAAGATAATTTAATCTAAGGAAAGCAATAACTTAAGCAGCTGATCTAATTCTGGAATAAAGGAATAGCTAAAGGAATTCTGAATAAACAAATTGCATAAGAACAAAGCAACTAAACAAACTAAGAAATGTAGTCTCTACCCTTTGGTTGGAGTGGGCCCTTGCTTCTTCCTCTAGAGAGACTAATCAATTCTAGCAATTAGTAAATGGGTAGAACAAATTTCTTTATTCAATAACCTTCAAGATCCAAAATACATGCTGCTGTAAAAAAATAGAGTTCTTCTTTTTCAAATCTATTCTTTTACAACTTCCCTCTTTTTTTCTATTCTACACCATAGTTCTCTATATATAACTATGGTTATTAAATTTTAATTAAGAGTCTCTCTAGAGTAGAGAACTTATTCATACAGCTAACTAAACTTATTTATCTAGTTACCTAAACTTATTCATTTAGTTAATTGATTATACAATTGCTGATTACAAGGCAAAACATGCAATCTTTTAGAAAGACATGCAATGACACTAAGTGTGTATTCTTTGCATGGAATAATTACTCATAATTAGATCCATTAATTTAGGAATAATTATAGTCAATCTATCCTTCAGAAAATCTTAGAGTGTGTGTTGGTAGATTGGAAGAATTCGTAGCAACTTCATAAAGTATTTCTGGAACATCTCAGGAGCTTGTGGAATAGTCAACTTCTTTCATAAACTGCTCATTTAATTTACCATATTTCCTCAAATTATTTCTGGGTTTTGTTCCCCTAACTTTTGTCTTTCCATATCATTTTGAATTTCTAAATTACATTAAGAAACAAGAGAGATATCATAGTTTTACTGAAACTAGTTTTCTTGACTTTTTTGTTCTGCATCTTCATGCTCTGTAATAGTCAACTTATATCATTAACTATTTATTCATTTTAATGAATCTTTTTGGATCATTTTGAAATTCTAATTTTTGTTAAGAAATGAGTGAGATATTGCAGTTTTACTGAAACTGTATTTTTGACTTCTACATCTCCGGCGCTCTATGCATCTCCGGAGCTCTGCAGCTTGACATAAAATATACTTTCTCTTCATTTTATTGATAAAGTAACTACTGATCTGGAGGTGAACATGTAATATCAAGATAAACTCATGCATGGCATTGATTGTTCCATTTAGACAAGTTAATTTGATATTTACCTAAAAATCTTCAAACCCATACTCAAGTCCACTTCAAAACTAATTTAATGAAGAGAAAAATATAAGATTTTATTTGACTAAAGATGAGACACTTTATGGTCTCATCATCTACCCCAAACTTAAGAGGTTGTAGGTCCTCCTGCACTTCATAATCATCTTTTTGAGCTAACCTCTTTTCTTTTATTGCAGTTGCTCTAGAGATGCTTTATAGTTGTTGATCTAGTGTTCTCTAGAGCATTTGTTCTAATGATCTTTGGAGTTTCCATTCTGATGATCTTTGGAGCTGATACCCTGCTATCCATCTCCAGAAGCTACTATTCTATTGATCTATGGAGCTACAGTTCTAAGAGCTCCAGAGATGTTGTTCTAAGAAGGGCGATGAAGTTGCTTTGGAGTTGTTCTAAAAGCTCTGCTGATCTCCAGAGTTGACACCTTGTTGTCCATATCTGGAGCTACTATTCTGAATGCTTTGGAGATGTTGTTTTGAGAGCTCTGGAGTTGTTGTTTAGATTTTTGGATTTATTTTTAGCTAAGTCCATCTTAGTCTTGCATGTGACCATCATGCACAAGTTTGTTCTCCATCCTTTTTAGCCCATGTTTTGCATGATGCATGCAAAGAAGTCTTCAACTTTTGAAAGCCAAAATATCTACAAGAATTCTTGGAAGTAGCAAATTGTATAGAAAAAGCATGTGCAAAGCACTTATTTGCAGAAAATAAACCTACCCTAACCTACTCTACTTAGTGATGTAGAGATAGGTTACACAAAACCATTGACTGGTTGGGGAAAATAACTTCTTTTTCTCAAAATATGGATCCATGCATTTAACTTTCTTAAAGAAAGGGAAAACCATGAGAAGAAGATGATTGAAAATTTGAACTTTGATGTTTCACCTTCCTCTGAAATAACAACCTTCTCCATAATTTCTGACTCTAGTACATGCATGGGTTGATTAGAGAGATCTTGCAACCCTTCCTTGCATTCTGGTGCATGCATGATTAGAGGCAGCTCATTGCTATTCATGGACTGATTGATGAGATCTTGAAACATGTCCTCATATTCTAGTACATGCATGATTAGAGACAGCTCCTTGTTGTTCTTCAAAAATCTGATCGGGCAGCCCTCCTTGGACTTTGAAGGCATCCAAATAATACTCTGCCATACAAGCTCCTCCAGTGGAGACAAGATTTCTTCATTATACTCATTACCTATTGCAAGCAATAGGGCGTCAACGTCTCCTTCTAAAATGCATTTTTCCTTGCTGGACATTGGAGTCATGGTCATCCAGTTGAAGAGGCACCACAAGAGCTGAAATTATAGAACAACAAGATTTTTCACCTTCTTTGCATGCAAGAACCTTATGATTTGGATCTATCATTTGGGGAGGTTTTTGGCATATAGATCTCTTTTGAGGAACTTCTTTTATCTACCTAGACTTCAAAACAATAAATCTAAAAAGACTACCAAACTAATTTTCCACTCTTTTTTTGACCTACTGTCACTAGATCAACAACTCCCTAATGACACCTATCCTCGGCAACAACACCAAAAATGATGAGGGTCATTGTAGTCCTCATCATTTAATTTTAATAAATATCAATCCAAGGCAGTGTCCATGGCTATATGCAAAAAGGAGAAGGAATAACTTGCATGGCAGTCTTTTCTACAAAAGGGATTTGACAACAATTGCATGAAACAAATTGGGTTTAACTCTGCTAAAAAAGACAATTTAATCTAAGGAAAGTAATAACTTGAGTAGTTGATCTAATTCTGGAATAAAGGAATAGCTAAAGGAATTCTGAATAAACAAATTGCATAACAGCAAAGCAACTAAACAAACTAAGAAATGTAGTCTCTGCCCTTTTGTTGGAGTGGGCCCTTGCTCCTTCCTCCAGAGAGACTAATTAATTCCAGCAATCAACAAATGGGTAGAACAACTTTCTTTATTCAATAACCTTCAAGATCTAAAATACATGCTGATGTAAAAAAATAGAGTTCTTCTTTTTCAAATCTATTCTTTTACAACTTCCCTCTTTTTTCTATTCTACGCCATAGTTCTCTATATATAACTATGGTTATTAAATTCTAATTGAGAGTCTTTCTAGAGTAGAGAACTTATTCATGCAGCTAACTAAACTTATTTATCTAGTTAACTAAACCTATTCATTTAGTTAACTGATTATATAATTGTTGATTACAAGGCAAAACATGCAGTCATTTAGAAAGACATGCAATGACACTAAGTGTGTATTCTTTGCATGAAATAATTACTCATAATTAGATCCATTAGTTTAGGAGTAATTATAATCAATTTATCCTTCAGAAAATCTCAGAGTGTGTGTTGGTAGATTGGAAGAATTTGCAGCAACTTCATAAAGTATTTCTGGAACATCTACGGAGCTTGTGGAATAGTCAACTTCTGTCATAAAATGCTCATTTAATTTACTAGATCTCCTCAAATTATTTATGGGTTTTGTTCCCCTAACTTTCATCTTTTTAGATCACTTTGAATTTTTTAATTCCATAAGTAACGAGAGATATCACAGTTTTACTGAAACTGGTTTTCTTGACTTTTATGTTCTGCATCTTCACGCTCTGTAACAGTTAACTTATATCATTAACCATTTATTTATTTTAATGAATCTTATCAAAATACCTCCATAGATTTGTTTCTCTCTCTTTAAGCTTTCTGGATCATTTTGAAATTCTGATTTTCATTAAGAAATGAGTGAGATATTGCACTTTTACTAAAACTGTATTTTTAACTTCTGCATCTCCGGCGCTCTGTGCATCTCCAGCACTTTGTGCATCTTCAGAGCTCTACAACTTGACATAAAATATACTTTCTCTTCATTTTATTGATAAAGTAACTACTGATCTGGAGGTGAACATGTAATATCAAGATAAACTCATGCATGGCATTGATTGTTCCATTTAGACAAGTTTATTTGATATTTAGCTAAAAATCTTCAAACCCATACTCAAGTCCACTTCAAAACTGATTTAATGAAGGGAAAAATATAATCTTTTATTTGACTAAAGATGAGACAATTTATGGTCTCATCAGGTGGTGAATGTTTTTCCCCTCATTCTTGATCTAAAAGGTATGGCATTGATTAAGCACCAGGAGCGCGTGCTTCAAGCTTATGGTTTTCTTTAGAATCTACTGAACGAGGACAGGGACAATGGGGAGGTGGAATGGGTTGGTGAGCTCCAATCCAATGCAAGGGAGCTTGACTTCCTATAAGAGTTTGATCTCTGGTATCCTCAGTTTACTATGAAAGTCTCAGTAGGTTATCTGCATATGGTTAAGTCTCTGTTGGTCTAATAAGCCATAATGGCAATTTTGAATATGTGGCTCTGTGAGGCCTTTTCGACATAAGCTTTGAAAGTCAATTTTTTGGTGGGTTTGCAGGAAAACAGCTTATAGGCACGTTCTTGTAAAGTTCTACTCCTAATCAATACAAATCTCTATCTCTACGAATTAAAAAAAAAAACAAAAAAACTTACCTAACTAATTAAACTCAACAAGAATAATCTTGTCCATCCATTGCAACTAATTAACTTAATAATAATTAAAACTCACCTAACTAATTAAACTCAACAAGGATAAATCTGTCCATCCATTACAACTATTTAACTTAATAATAAGAATTAAAACTTACCTAACTAATTAAACTCAATAAGGATAAATTTGTCCATCCATTACAACTATTTACAATTATGATTAAAACTAATTGATTCAACGTGGTTTAATGAGTTAATTATCTAATAAATTCATTACCATTATAAAACCACTAGGAAAAGCAATAATTATTATTGTGTTGCTCAACATTAGTAAATTGATTAATTTAATGCTTAAAATAAGTCAATTTATAAAGAGTAATCATTCAAAATAACCCAACATTACACACACACACACACACAAAACATGTTTTAACATCTAATAATGAGCAAAATTACAAATATTATCTAGTACTTATAAAGAGAGGGTTTTAACCCTAAAACATTTTTTTTTGTTTTAGGAATAAATTTTAAAATAATAAAAAGAAAGTTTCGTGGAAGGTTTGAAGGGGAGTTGAACCCCCGCCGACCTGCATAGTAGGTCGAACCCCCTTGCCAACCTACATAGCAAGCAGCTAAGGGGTCAGCCTACATGTTCAAGTCATGGCCCCAAAGAAGGGGGTGGTTTTCCCATGCAGGTTGTGACCCCCTTGAGGGGTCAGCTTGCATGTGCAGTTCGCGAGCCCCATGCATGTGCAAACTCTGGTGCCCTCTCTTCCTAACCGCTTCAATAGAATTTTTTTTGTTTAAAAATTTTTATTCTATAAAATAAATAAAATAAAATAATCAGTATTAAATCATATATATACTAAATGTATATATTGGTAGTTTGAAACCCCTGCAACAAACATATATCTTTTTATTTGGAAATCAAACCCCGATAAAATTGGGCATGGTTTTATCGTATAACTTTCTCATGCAATTGTTTGCCTGACAAAGAGATTTTGGAGCAGAAATTAGAAAAAGAATAGGAAAAAGCAATTAAAAAATCCATTACCTCCCAAGGGATGTCAAATCCTTCCACAAAAGAGTGCATTCCTACACAACATTATTTAAAATCCTTTCTTCATGAATCCACGGAGTTAATTTTTCCAATCCCCAGAGGATTTTTCTCCTCTCATCAAGGAGGTATTTAGTAGCTAACAAAATGACAAGGAGCCCATGAAAGAAATCAATTAACCCTACTTCATTCCCCAAAATGTGCAATCCCTAAAAACTAGTTTTTATTATTAGTTTTATTTAATTTAATTATTCATGTACTTTTATTATTATTTAATTATGATTGAACTATTTCAATTCAATATTTATCTTATTTAATTATTCAATAAGCATTTAGTTATTTTACTAATATACGTATAATACTTACCACTTAAATTTTATTTAAATAAAAGGTCCTTATTTAATTATTAAATTCTAGGGTTGTATACAATACAAATTTAATCAAAGGTTGATGAACAAATTAAACGATTGAATTGAATCTTGAATCAAAAAATAATTTAGTAGCCAATTTTTATAAATAAACTTAGTCAATTAATAAACAACAAACTACTAAGTTATTTGCTCTCTAAAATTATTTGTCAATTAATACCTCCTATCGAATTGATAATCTATCTATATGCTATAATTCAATAAATCAACCCAATTAATTAACTTAAAAATAAAAATTATTTTAATAGTGACTAGTGATCGAACGAGGGTTGTGACATCATTTATTTAATTAACTAACTTATCGCATCAAATCCCTAAAACCAAATTAATTAAATAAACCTTTGTCTAATCCATTTGGATCACTAATTAACCCATCCACTAATTTCTTATAGCCAGATTAATTAAATTAATCCCCTATTCAATTAGTCTAACCTTTCATTAACCCATCTCCCCATAATTAATTAAATAATCTACACTATTTAATTAATTAAGATCACATGTGTCTCCACCTCACCCTTTCCAATTCATGTACTTGTCACATCTCATACCACTCACCCATAAAATAAATTTTTAATTCATTCACATGTCTCCATCTTCATTAATGCAAATCCTTCCCCAGAACAAATTAAAACCTCAAAAATATTATGAGCCCTCCATCTTTGTTGATGAAACCCCATCCATTGATTTCACTATGAAATCTCATCCATTGGATTTCATCTTTGAATTCTAACCATTAATCTAAAATCCTCCAAAAGCCTATAAATAAAGAGCCTCTCCAAGTATTTTGACTCTAACTAAGAAGAACAAAAGAAGGCTAAGGCTAAAGCTCTAAACTTATGCTCTCATAATCTTACCACCATCATATCCAAGTTATCCTCAAATCATTACCAATTTATTATCCTCATTATGTTGGTTCATATTTGATCAATCCACATTCAATTAATATTGGGTAAAGCTAGGATTTGCATCTAGGTGCATGCATTTCTTCCACCTTATCAAGGAGACTAAAATGGAGTGAAGATTTGTAGGCATATCATTTATTTATGTTTACTTTATATTTCTAACATCTTTCCCCATTTTATCATATTCATTTGGCATAGTTGGTGGGACCAATCCGTCCTTGAATTTAATATTTTGTGAAGAAATTTTTGTGTTTATGTGCAGGTGACAAGTTAGCACTTTCGACTATGGATCAACACCTAAGCCGAAAGGAAAGGCACCTAAGCCCTTATGTTTAGTGTCTCTTTGTTAAATAATAGTCTATTTTGTAGGAAAAAAATTAGCACTTTAGAGTCATCTATTAGTACCTAAGTTTAGCCTTTTAGTACTTATGAGTCCTGTATCGGTGCCTACATGTCCTGCATTAGTGCCTCTATAGTCTAGAATAGTGCATTTCGTCTAATGTTTTTTGTTTGGAAATTTTGACATCTTTGTGGACTGACAGTGGTTTTTGTAGCTATTCTAACACCTTTTTGTAGGTCTAACAATCTATTTTGTAGGAAATTAAGGGTTTTTATTTTGTCTATTGAATTAATTTGGAAATATTTTTAGCCTATAATCATTTTTTAGCTTTTAACACTGTATTTTCTCTAAAAATATTTATATCTTGTTGTGATAACTAACTTTATCTGCAAGTAATAATCTGATTCATCTATTTTGCCAAAAATATTAGCATTTTTTGTAGGGTCTCTAGTTTCTATGTCAGGTTAACACCTTCACTTGTAGGTTCAACACATTTGGCCATAAGTAAAAAGCAAGTATATATGTTAAGAAAAATGAAAGATCAAATAAGATACTAATCAAACATGTGAATGAAATAAGTAAATAAATAAATTACCATTAATAAGGAGCTTCATGCACCAAGAAACAACAATAGAGAGAGATTTTGAAGGGGGAAAACCAAAGAAAAACCCCATAATATTATGAAAGATGGCATAAAGTCATGAAATAAAATATTACAGAAAGAGAGGGAGGAGCTCCTCAAGAAATGAATGAGAAGAGAAAATAAGAGAGGAATTGAGTGAATGAAGAGGAGAGGTCACCTCATAAATAGAGGTGAGAGTGGAGTTGAAATCAACTCCCATATGCCACCTTTCATGTGGGTGAGTGCCATGTGTAAACCTCATAAGAAGGTAACTAAATAAATCAAATATTCCTTCAAGAGGAATATTGATGTGAGTTATCCTCACACGTGTGTGAGGATACTCACATAAAACAAAAAATACTTTGTATTTATAAAATACAAGTATTTAATAAGAAATAAATATAATCTTTACCTAAGTACCAAGTAAAGATTAATTTTTCTACTCTTAAGCTCTACTTGGGGAAGATTACAACAAATCCATCAAATGATGATTACATCATTTTACATGAATGGCATAAAAGCCTTACAATGAATAAGAATATATAATTTAAGAAAGATGTTTAGATGTGGCTTGATGTAGAGCCAAGTGTTCAAGTCTTCAAAGAATTGAGTGAACCAAGGTGTTTGTATAGATGTCGTTGAACAATATAAACATTGAGCTCCTTTAGAGCCAAAAGAAGTGAATTGAAGGTTCATGTTTTGTCAAGATAATGAACCTATTTCATCAAAGAAACCATAACCACAAATGGATTTCCCATCATTGGGATCATCTCCTAAACTTGAATTAGTATAGTCATAGAAAGAGGTACAAATTGCATAGTGGATAGTAAAATTGTGGATCACATGAATCCAAATTTATGTCATAAAGCCAACAATGCAAAAGTTAGCATAGCTAATTCAATATAGGTAAAATAACCTTAAGTCTTTATAAAATGCCAATATATAGGCATAGCAATAAAAGTTCTAGGTTGCTTCTCACTACATCATTTGTTGAATTATAAAGGGAACTTATATCATGTTTAATAATAATGGACTTTGAAAATTAGTCCTAAAATCATAGTGCCATCATTTGAAGATTCAATATTACAGACTTTGAGAAATAGTCCTAAAGATGGTTTTTAAAAACCTTAGTGCCTTCATGAAGAATTATGATATCAAAGGACTTTGAAACTAGCCCTATAAAATGCTATAACAACCATATTGTCTTCATCAAATTTTAAGAACTTGATCCCCAACGATTAGTTCATCATAAAAATGTAAGTGCATACCATCAAAGTGGATGGAAATATTTTCCATGGGGCCCAAAAAAACACTCAAATGAGACTTAATAGGGATCCCTATGCAACATTACTACAAATGCATCTTGCACATAAAATATTTAAAGGCTTTAGTGCTCTAATGAGCTTTTAATTTCTCAAAAATTATAACAGATAAATGAGGCACAATAAAATATTAGATTCCCTTTATCAAAACAACATAATTGTAGTTGAGAATGAAACTCTAGACTTGTTTTAAATATTGTAATAAATCAAGACTTAGGTAGTAAAATCAAGATATTGAGAGTTAAATAAATAAATAATAAAAAGATATTACCATAAAGTAGAAACAAATCTGCAAGCATGTACCAGAAGAACAACATGTAGACAAGAGATTTTGAAGAATTTTTATATTACATAGATCAGATTTATTCTAGCCTTTTTTAAAAAGATTTGAATTTAAAATAGATTATAGATCATGCATGCAGCAAAAAAAATTGAGCATACACGGGAATTTTTAACTAAATTTAAAATTTTAAAACCCTTGATTAGAATGCTGAAATTTTTACAAAGATATGGAAAAAAACAATTTTAAAAATAAAAAATATTATTATTTTAAAAAGATCATATAGATCCCATACAAATTTTTTATTATAACATATATACATTCAACATGCATGAACATTTTATTAAAAAAAAGTAGAGATAGAGCAAGCAGGGCTTAGGGGCCCTAAATTTTTTTAACATAGATCAACTCAACAAATAATTGAATGTGCAGATCTGGACAAATTTCTTCCACAACCCTTGCAAAAAAAATTGCATGTTAACGGGTTAGGAAAATAAAAATTTTAAAAGCAATATTTTTTTTTTGAACAAAAGATCTGTTGGAAGATCTCATATTTTAAAAAAAAATTGGCTGCAAAAAAAATTAATTAATCAGATATATGCAAATGTGTTTGAAAAAATGAAACTAAAAGGGTAAAACCCTTCATTCAAAAATATTCCTCTCAAATCTGCAAAAAAATAAAAAAATTACTCTTCTCTCCTTGACTCTTAATCTAAATGCTGCTCATAAAAAAATGTTGCTCGAAGAAAAATACATTCACACAAGGATTAGTAAAACCTGCTTTCATACCATGTTAAGAAAAATAAAGGATCAAATAAGCTACTAATCAAACATGTGAAATAAATAAATAAATTACCATTAATAATAAACTTCATGCACCAACAAACAAAAATAGAGGGAGAGATTTTGAAGGGGGAAAAAGTAAAGAAAAAAACCCCATAATATTATGAAAGATGGCATAAAGCCATGAAATAAAATATTACAGAAAGAGAGGGAGGAGCTCCTCAAGAAATGAACAATAAGAGAAAATAAGAGAGGAATTGAGTGAATGAAGAGGAGAGGGCACCTCAAAAATAGAGGTGAGAGGGGAGTTGAAATCAACTCCCATATGCCACCTTTCATGTGGGTGAGTGCCATGTGTAAACCTCATAAGGAGGCAACTAAATAAATCAAATATTCCTTCAAGAGGAATATTGACATGAGTTATCCTCACACATGTGAGGATACTCACATAAAACAAAAAATACTCTGTATTTATAAACTACAAGTATTTAATAAGAAATAAATATAATCTTTACCTAAGTACCAAGTAAAGATTAAATTTTCTAACAATATCACTGTGTCTTAGCGCCTCTGCATTTATATTAGTGCTTAGGTTTCTTTGTTTAGCACTTTTGATGTCTATCAGCACTTTTGAAGTCTTCTTTTAGCATCTGAGATTTATTATTTAGCACTTAAGATAAATCTGTTAGTGCTTCCTTATATTCTGTCAGCACTTTAGTAGCTTTTGTTAGTGCTTAAGAGTCTTATGGCAGCACAGAAGTGGCTTTTGGTTGTGCTGTAGAAGTCTCTATTAGTGCTTTTGTCTTATTAGAATTTATCTTATCTTTTGGACACTAATCTAGTTTTCTCTAGCTCTCATGCATTTGGCCAAGACATCATTTACAAACTACTAACACTTTTTGCAGCCCCATGGTCAAAGTTTACTTCTTTTCTATTAGTTTTAGTTACATATAATTAAAGTAGAAGGAAAAGAACTTGTTTGTTGTGTTTTGATTTGTACTAGGATGTATGCTCTCCCCTCGCACCCTTGGGTGATCTTGGATATCAGAAATCCTTTTGTAAATTCTTTGTTTTATCTATCCAAAGAAGAACTACCTTCATGTATGCTCTCCCCTTGCGCCTTATGTGATTTTGGGGATGAAAAGTGAGTAGTGTTTTCTTCCCTAGGAGGCCTTCTTGGAGATACACCCACTCCAAGGGATGACCTCAACCCCATGTTATGGCAGGGTATATAAGTGTTGTGAGAATCAAAAGACTCACTTCAATAGGGACCCCATCCAGCCTAAACTAAGCCCTCAAGACCCTTAGTCCACTGAGAGTAGAGTGGTAAAGTTCTTGGTTGGATGCTTGGTAATCCCTTGTTCATAGATTTGTCTCCCATACCTTGCATATATTGGGATGCCCCTTAGAAGCTTGTACAACCTAGTTAAGACCATTAGTCATTTTCTAGTGTGGTGCAAGGGATAGGGACCACCCCCTAGAGTTACTCACCATCGTGCCTCTTTGAAGTGGATATAAAATTCTTCTTTGGGTAAGGCATAAAATCCTCCAAGGAAAGGGGTATTAGGTGCAACACCCTTATCCCTAGCTATCTGCTTAGGATGAAGTGTTCATAGTTAGGTAAGAACATGGATAGCCATTCTATTGTGTGGGCCCATATTATGAAATACAACGTACTGGAATAATTTTAGGGACTGTTCATGTGTTTGAAGTGTCTTCATGTGACAAACCCATAAAATCCTATCATCCTTATTCCTTGAAATAACAATCATCCATTGTGTTTTATTGTTTGTCAAATCTCTTGCAAAGAAATCCCTTAAACAAAACACAAAATAATTCATAGATCAAAACCTTTTAGTGCCTAAGTCAATCTTGTTAGCACTTTTGTAGTCTCTGTTAGCACTTTTACAGTCTCTGTTTGTGCTTTTGTGGTCTTTGTTAGCACCAAAGTTAGTCCTGTCAACACCTCTACAAAACAAATTTGAACCTATTAGTGTACTTGTAGTCCCTATCAACACATTTCCAACCCTGTCAATGCTTTTGAAGTCTCTTTCAGTGCCTACGTCTAACCTATTAGCACCTTCACTAGACCTATTAGTGCCTGTACCTGATCCATCAATGCTTGTGCCTAATCTATCTGCACCTGTGATTCACATGTCAGCACTTGTTCATGCTCTATCCATGCTTACACTTGATATGTTTGCACTCAAGCCTACTTTGTCCATGCTTGCACTTCATCTATCAGTGCCTAAGATCCCTTTACTAACACCTCCGCAGACTTTGATAGGGCTTTCACCTGTAACCTTAAACAATTGAACACAATGACTTTCCAATCATAAATTTGACTATCCTTACGACTCTAGCAGACTTTGAAAGTGACCTAAGACCATTCATGTCCAATTTCACTAAACCCTCCCTCCATAAAGTCATCCATTTCATCAAAATCTTCATCCCCTAATCATCCCACTTTCCAATTGGAGACCTTAGAAACTTTGATCATATAACAAATTTATTGACCCACTTTGGACCCATCCCTTCATCCCATCAATTTAAACCATACCAAATCCTTGTCAACAACAAATCCTTCCCCTATCAAAACAAAGCTTCCATCTCATGAAATGAAATCATCTTTTGACCAAATCTACCTAAAATCAAAATATTGGCTAAAGTTAAATGTAGATCTTATTATCATCCCTTCATTTAAATTGAGCTTAAGAACTTGTCTACCTTAAGTTTTTTTGTAAATTATCCCTTATCAACCTTGGATAAATTAGCTTAGGAGCTTAGACTACTCCTAAGTTAGTAAATTCAAAGAATCCCATGTTACTTGGTGCGTCTTGTCTATCCGAAGTGAAATATCCTTATATCATCATTTTTTGTAAGCTCTTGTCTACCCTAAGTAAGAGACGATAAATACTTTGGTATCCACAAGATCTAGGTTTTCCTTAACTCTCTTTTGATTTGAAATCAACAAATCATCCCTTGATCAATCTTATCTAGGGTATCATCAAAATCACCCTTATCATGCTTTGACCACTTATCATCCAAGACCATCTTTGATCATACCAAATCATCCTTCATCCACCAACCAATTTCACTTGGTCCAAACATTTTTGAAAATAAAAAAAAGAAACAAAAACAAAGTTTTAACGTCCAACATCCTTCATATAAGTTATCCATTCCAAAATAAATGTTGGTTCATTTCTTTGTATGCCCTTGAGTACAAGGTTACAAGCCAAGAAAAACAAAAACATGGAACCCAATAGAGAATTTTGGATGCCTAGTGAGTTTGGACTGAGGGACACAAATGCTCAAATCATGGTTGATCTTCCCCATCCTTCTACTTCCCATAATCAAGAAAATCAAAATCAATATCAAGAAGCAATGGACTTTACACAAGATCCTAATGCCATGGGACTATTAGACCAAGTTGTAAAATATGATCCTAATAGATATCTAGAGTTCCTACTTCAAAATGGCCCCAAGTATCAAGTAATCATTACACTAACACATCACAACCTTCCTCATCCAACACCACAACACAACCAACCTCAACATCAGCATCAACATCAACCACAACAATGTCTAATCTGCAAATCACTCTCAACATCCCAAACAATCTAACTTACACTAGCACCTCCACTAGCATCCCGCAACTCGATCAAAATACCATAGCATTCATATCCCAATTTCTTTCCCAATCATCGAATCCTACACTTAACAATTGAAGTAGTATCACTCAAACATCCACATCCACATCTCAAATCAATTCCCAATATGCCACATCAACACAACCCCCTACTTCACAACCACCAATATCCTCTTCCACCCAAAAATCCAATCACACATACCTTCAACAACTCCAACTACAACTACTACCACCCAACTTCCTCCAACAACTCATCACCCAACAATAAGCTAATACACCCCAAGTACCTGCAACTGACATAACAGAAGTAGTCCAACAATTGATGCAAAGGATGGATGAAATACGACAAGGGAATAAAACAAAAAAATATTGCTTTGTGGATATTTCTCCCTATCCTTTTGATCACTCTATTAACATGCCACCTTTGCCCAAAAATTTTGAAATGCCAAAATTCAACAAATACAAAGGGAAAGGAGATCCTCGAGAACACCTCAAGAAATTTTACATTGCTTTCTTAGAAATCTCCTATGAAGATACCTATCTCATGAGGTTTTTTCTTCAAATATTAGGAGGTCAAGCTATAGAATGGTTCGTACACCTTACGCCTAGCATTAAAACATTCCACAAACTTGTAGAGAAATTCGTCAATCACTTCTCCTATAACTTTGAATATGAAGTGTCTATGACAAATCATGGAACACAAAACAAAAGAATGGGGAAGCCTTCGCTACCTTCTTGCAAAGATGGAGAAGCCTCACAAGTAAGCTCCCTTGGCCCATCCATGAGAAGCGATTGGTTAATATGTTTGTAATTAATTTAAACCAAGAAATGGGTTTCCACCTCCAAATCCAATGTGCCTCAACCTTTGAAGAAGTTATTGACAAAGGTACCACTATCGAAAGAGCCCTCACTACCAAAGGGGCTAGAAAAATCTAAAAATAAAACAATGACAACAAGAACAATAACCATAAGGTCAACAAAAACAACAATAATAATAATAACAACCAATCCTATGAAAAACCCATTTTCTTGGTAAAAGCAGGAACACTCTAAATAATGGTGTGACAAATATCAAAAACATCCTAAATATACAAGCTCCACCACCATCTAACCAATCTACAAGCAACACAAATAATTTCAATGTCCCTAAAGGACAACCAAGGCAAAATAATGCACCTAAAAGAAAGTTTACACATTTAGGAGTACCCATTAACTTTTTTTTTAATAATTTGGTTAAATCTAGCTTAATCCAATTACCCACTATTCATCCCTACAATGATAATCAATTTAAACCCTCATGGTTCAACAAAAATGCCTATTATGAATACCATAGGGTAAAAGGCCACAAAACACCTGATTGCATGAGACTAAAGAACTGTGATCTCACAGACCATGGTGATATTGCAATTGACGATCCTCTTAAAAGGTCACCTAATGAGAACTTACATGCATACAAAGATCCACTTAGTAACCATGAAAAAGGGAAGGCCTCTAGCTCAAATCAATCCTATAACATTGTTCCTCCCCCTTCTTCTTTTAATTCCGTCGTGGGTCGAATAGAAGAATGTGCCAACTGCATAGCCACTATCACCATAAAAGCCAAGACTCTTAATTGTGCTATCACCACTCACCATGGTCACATCACCATTTAAAGAGCCTCATCCACAGCCCCACCCACAACCACCACATCCTCAAGCGAATACAACATCCTTGATTACCTTGGAAAAACTCCAGCCCAAATTTCTATTTTGGAGTTACTCCACATTTCACCCGTCCACAAATAAGTCCTTGATAAATCTTTACAAGAGACTCGTGTCCCTAATGATATTAATGTAAATCAATTTCAAAGCATGGTGGGACATATTTCCTCACCACTTCACCTCACCTTTTCTAGAAAAGATTTATCCACATCCCATCTATCCCATAATGACACCTTACACATTGCAGTTTGCATCCATAGGCATTCCATTAAATGAGTCTTGATAGATGGTGAGTCAGGCCTAAATATGTACACTCTAAAATTAATAAAAACACATGGGATACTTTGATGAGGCTGTAGACTCACATAAAAGCATCACAATCAAAAGTTATGATGACATAGAGCACCAACTAGAAGGAACAATCAAGCTACATGTAGAAACCTGAAAATGACTTGACCCCGCAAGCCATATTCTCATATCATCACACTACTAACTATCCCTTCCACCAATTAATTAAGTAAAATAAACTTATTTAATTAGTTTATCCCTAGCCATTCATCACCAATTCATCTCTAGTAATGAATTAATTCATTTGATATATTACTAAACCTTACAACATCATTCACAATTAATTAAATAAATAGCTTAATATTTATTTAAAGTTAATTTCCCTCATCCCCTAAACAAGATTAATTAAATAAAACATGTTTATTTAAATAATCTCCCCTAGCCTATGACCTAAACCTAGCCTAATTGAATAAATATCAATTATTTAATTAACTACTATAACCTACCTAGCCCCTAGACCCAGGAATTAATTAAATAAATACTTATTTAATTAATTTTAATCACTAACTAACCCACTCACTAATTTTCTACAGCCACATTAATTAAGTTAAACACTTAATTAAGTGGGTCAAACCTTGCTTAATACCTATCTCCACACCCTTTGAATAAAAAGTAAATTTTTATTCAAAGGGGTCACATGACCCTTCCACCTCACCTTTCCTCTTTCATGTTAGAGCTCTTTTTAATGCAAAG
This sequence comes from Cunninghamia lanceolata, assembly GCA_027924645.1. NCBI lineage: Eukaryota > Viridiplantae > Streptophyta > Pinopsida > Cupressales > Cupressaceae > Cunninghamia > Cunninghamia lanceolata. The sequence goes on from BSBN01001807.1 coordinate 7,715,640, forward strand.
AGCTCAGACATGTGCTTTCCAAATGCACATATGTTACATGTCTTCACACTCACCCATAAACCATAATTTTTTATTCCACCTCCTCCCAAGGAAATTAAATTTTTATTTCCTTACAAGTCTTAATCAAACCCTTCCCAAGGTAAATTAAAAATTCACAAATAATCTCATCCATCTATTTTTGTTGATGGAATCTTAGACCTCCATCTTATCTCTTCATCTCCACCCTTGGATTTGAACTTTCAATCTTAACCATTGATCTCAAATCCCCTCCAAAATGCCTATAAATACAAGGCTCTCCCAAGCATTTTTACAATACTTCTTATCCTAATGTTATGATATCCAAATCTCTTCTCAATCTCATCTTATCATTATCATGCAAAAATCAAGCTATCCACTTAGCTGAAATCCTCATCCAATCTATATTGTGTTGGTCTATCATGAGCAATCCACATACATACTATCCCCTTGGGTATAGTTAGGAGAGCTTGGGTGCACTTCTCCTCAACCTTATCAAGTAGTGAAGGAGATTTCAAGGCACTTGGAAGGTATAATGCTTATGTTTTAGTTTCATTTGATGTTTTTGTGTCCTTTGCAATCTATTTCATCTTCATTTGGCATGCCCGATGGGACCCCTAGTCCTGAACTAATCTTTTTTGTGAGTTTTTTTGTAAGATTTTATCATGCAAGTCACTTTAGCATAGTTAGTCTCTGTAGTTTTGCATTCTAATATGGGTTTAGCACCTTCTGCATATGTTTCAGCACCATTAGTATCTATCTCAATGCCATCAATCCTTGTCTCACAACCATCAGTCCTTGCTTTAGCACCTTCAACATCTAGTTTAGCACCTTCAGGCATGGCAGTAGAAAAACTTCTTGTCCCCAAAATCATTTCTAACCTCTAAGTTTTCACTAACTAGTTACTTGTAGGGTTTAGTATCTAGTTTTTATAGAGTCCATAAGCCTTAAAGTTTTGAGATATCACCTAATATATTTCATCTTGGAAAGAAAACTTAGATCTAATCTTGCATATCTTTCATTATTTGCTCTATTTTTGGGTTGAAAACTACTGCCTAACCCTCTTGAACTGACCTTGCATCCTATTTAACATTTTTGTGATCATTTGATGGAGGAACAAAACTATTTTGTGTAGGTTCTTCACTTTTTGTCAGTTCAACACCTTCAGCACCCAGAATAGTGCCATCAACCTTTGTGATAGATTGCCCACAAATTTAATACATCTTTGTTCACTATTTTAGTGCCTTAGGCTTCAAGTTTTGCACCTTAGGGATATGTTTTAGCACAAAATATCATTTTAGCATCTTAGGTTTCTTCTTTAGCACCTTATGCTTCTGTTTTAGCACATCTGGTATCTATTTTAGTGCTTTCTTTCTGTCTATTAGCACATTTATTCTTTGTTTCAACACCTTCTATCTGATACATTTTGCAGTAAGGGTCTAACTCATTCTTGTAGGTATCAGAAATGTTTATCCAAGTATCATTATCTAAACTACTAACATTTTTTGTGTAGATTCATAGCCAAAGCATCATTTTTATCACTATCTTTTAGTTGTACAAAGGTTAAAGTAGGGGTGAATTTATCTTACTTGTCATGCTTGTGTTTTCTTGTGGACATATGCTATTCCCTCACACCTTAGGGTGATCTTGGGGATCAAAATTCTACTTGCAAACTTCTTTATCTATTTGTATCCTGAAAGGGTTACTTTTCTGTGTATGCTCTCCCATTGTGCTTTGTGTGATCTTAGGTGATCAAATGTTAGAAGTAGTTTCTTCTTAGGAGGCCTAATTGGGGATTTCATCACCCCAATAGATGACCTCAACCATGTGTACTAGTGGGGTATATCAAAGGGGGGGAAAGGAAACTTGTACCCTAATCTAGTCACATTGTCATTGGGACAACCTTGGGGCCCTAGGTGATTCCAGACACAAGGTGAAGTAGTGCTTGCTTAATTGCTTGTACCACATCCCTTTGACAATCATGGTTTGTGCCTCACATTCCTTGCGTATATCAAGGACTCCCTAGAAGTTTGTTTTGGCCTAGCTTAAGACTATTGGTTGTTTTCTAGTGTGGTATAAGGGACATGGACCACCTCCTAAAGTTACTCACCATCATACCTCCTTGAAGGAGAGATAGAACTTCTTTGGGTAAGGCGTAAAAGACTCCAAGGAAAGGGGTATTGGGTGCAATGCCCTTATCCATAGCTATCTACTTAGGGTGAAGTGTTCTAAGTTAGGTAAGAACATGGATAGGTATTCTATCATGTGGGCCCACATTATGAAAAACACTCCTACTTGAATAATTCTAGGATGCTCATGTGAATGGTGTGTCTTCTTGTCAAAACTTGTGAAATCCAAAAATTAATTTTATCCTTTTGAGGTCAAGCCATTGTTTTCTTGCTTGTTTAATCTCTTGCCAAAGAGTTTTTAGAGCCTAAAAGATCAAATTTCTATTCAAAATCAAACAACCTTGGCCCTTTGAATAGACAAGTAGCACCTTGGATTCTCTGTTTGGCACTATAGGACTCTCTACTAGCACCTTTTACTTTTCTATCAGTCCCAAAGTATCTTCTATCAACACCTTTAACTTATCCTTTAGCACATATTGTTCCTCTATTAGCACCTTTGGCTCACCTTTTAGCGCCTTTGGTTCTCGTTTTCAACAATCATCCACTTCATCCAAAGTAATCCATCTTCATCATCCAATCCTAATCCACTTCATCCCTAATCTTAATCCAACTCATCTCTCTAATCATCTCTGATCATCCCAATCCATCCTAATCTAAATTCATATCAATCTTAGATCATACCTTCTATGCACTTCATCATCCGAATCATCTATCATATCTATCTTACCTCCTAATTCTCTTACACATCATCCATAGTCATCCTAATCATCCATCCTTATCCATATCATCAAACAATCATCTTATCACTTTCATCCATATCATCCAACCCAATTCTAATCATATCCATATTATCCTTAATCAACCACATCATCATTCTAACCATTTATCCATATCATCATCCAATCATCTTATCACTTTCATCCTTATCTCATCCATCATATCCTATTCATCCCAATCATCTTAGTCATCCATTCTATCTATTTATCATCCTTAATCCAATTCATCATTATCATATTGATCCAATTTCCTTATCCACTTGGTCACAAATCATCCAATCCTAATCTAATACATTTATTCCTCATCCAACATCAATCACCTACCATCCATTATCCATTCCAATCAAAAAATCCATCCCCTAATCCTTAATCAACAAATTATCATTTGAAAATTAAAAATTGGTTAAGGACTTAGTCTCCTTCATACCCCATCAATCTTTCATCCAAAACCCCAATCAAAATCCCTCATCTTTAAAGGATCCTTGCCTTAATCCAAAATCATGCATTTCCAACCCATCCAATCAAAAATTAAGACCCTAGTTGATCATTATCAACCTTTATCCAAACTTGCTTAAGAATGTTAGTCTCTCTTAAGTAAGTCATCCAATCAAATCTCATCAATTCCTACTTAAGAACATAAAAGGCTATCTTAAGTAGAAATCAAGTCAGTCCAATCAACTCTCTTGCTTAAGCTCGTTAGTCTAGCTTAAGTATAGAGAATCATCCATCCTTCAAAGTAAATCAAATCATTCTAAGGTCTTGAAATTTGATTCCCAACCTACATCACAATCATCCATTATCCTACATCATCACTTATTTGTACAAGACCATGCATCCTTATGAAGCAATGTTGTTGCAAAGATTGTTGTAAGTATGGGCCTAACTGGTGTTGTCATTGATGTCAACATACTCCTGTTGCTTTAATGATAAGGATTGGATGAGCTATGTGCTGAGGATATTGAGAAAATTAGTCCTAATCAAGAAAAGAGAAGAACAGTGAAGACATTGAGGTAAAGATCCTAGCTAAGATGAAGATCAAACGATGCACTTCTAAGGGTTTGTAGATATATGTCTTAAGATGATCCAATAAAGATTTCAGATGTCCGCATGAAGATCTGAAGAAGTTATGGCCACTTAAGTAAAATCAGTTTTGGAAGATGTTCAGAGGTGATAGAGTGATACAAATAGGTCCGGTGAGATCTGGAAATGCAATATCTTGTTCTGCGGATTTAATGTAATGTTTAGGAAGTAAATGTGAAGTGTCAACTTAATTGGTTCATTGTCTGGAGGTCCACAAGCATCTATTCCAATATGACAGTGATGATAGAATGTGTTCTTAAGGTTTCAGATGAAGGAGAGAATGATTTCAGTAAGTAGAAGTAGTGTGGATGTTCTTGGTGATTCAGGCAAGCTTGTGGAGGTCTTTGGATTGTGTCCAGTTTGTGTTGGTGGTTCGCATTGAAGATTGAGCTCATAATTAAAGAATTACTTTCGGATGATAATATTCTTCCTAAGTCTAGCTGACCAGATGAGTTACACATCCTGTGGATGATCTTGGAGATATTCTGTGAAGAACAGCATGTTCCTAAAGGAATATTGGAGTCTCAGATCTATGTGGCCGACAGTGTATTGATCCAGATGAAGTCTTTTTGTAATTAGTCATGTTGCATTTATGTATTTGCTTTGTAATGTATGCCAACTTGGATGATAATTCCTAAGTCAATGTCTTGTATAAATAAAGAGTTGTAAAGTCATTTCATATGCATCTTGTGGAGATGAGAGTGTGGTAGAGAGGAGCAGAGTGAAAAGCAGAGTAGAAGTATTGAGCTTAAATGGAACTGACTCAAGCATGGTGAAGATGTTATTCTTCAGTTCAAGTATGTGATACTTATTATTCTGTAGACAGTGTGTCTCTTGTAGGTAGTGGGCCTCTTGTGAGCAATGTGCTTAGGCAGTGAGCCCTAATTGGCATATGCCATTTTGTTCTTTCAATTCTTCTAATAGAGAATACAATCTTGGGATAGTCACCCCATGGTTTTCCCCTTAACTAGGTTTTCCACATCAAAATCTTGGTGTCATATGTGTTAATATGTTTATGCCCTTGAATTGTTACTTTATGTTTCTATGATTGATTTATTATTATGCTACTAAATTAAGAAAATGATTTAAGTGATTAAATTGCAAGAAAGTTTTTTACAACTGATTCACACCCCCTCTTAGTTGTCTTCCCTAAATCTAACAATTGGTATCAGAGCTAAGTTCCTCGAAAAGAGATTAACCACTTGAGGAGATCCAGGATGTCATCCTACAAGAAGGATAGTTCAAGGTTTGATAGAACCAATTTTACTCTTTGGAAAAGTCGTATGCAATGTCACTTGCAATGTATGGGAATACAGTATTGGACCATGGCTTCAAAGAAGTATACTCCTCCAGATAATGGTTTGAGAACCATAGATGAAATCACAGATGCTGAAAACAATCTGTGGACTAAAGAAGCTCTTCTAAGTGCCTTATCTGATTCAAAACTGACAAATGTTGTTGACCTACAAATTGCTTTTGAGATTTGGGAAAAACTGGAACTTTTGCATGAAGGAGACAAGTATGTTAAATGTGCCAAGCTACAGAGTCTGAAAGGAAAATTTGAAAATATGAAGATGAGAGAAGATGAAAATATCACTACGTTTATGCCAAGAGTAAATGAGCTTATTTGTGGCATTAGATGTGTCAGTGCAGTTTTGGATGAAGATGAGATCATTGGCAAAGTTCTTAGATCCCTTCCTAATTCTTACAAGTACAAGGTTGTTGCCATTGAAGAATTTAGATCCTATTCAAGTATCACAAGAGATCAATTGGTTGGCAAATTGGCTGCATTTGAATTGACCAAGTTTGGAGATGCCCCCCCAAGACTAAATCTGCATTCAAAGCTAGTCCCTCTATAAAAGGAAAACAAAGGTTTGATCCAAGAGAGAACTCTTCAAGGAAACTATCATGGTATGAAAAAGCAAGAAAAGACCTAGAAGAAGATGAAGCAAAAGCTGCTCAACTTGAAGCCCTTATTGCAAAAAGATTGCCAAGAGGATCCGGTAAGTATGAAGGGAAATTGCCTTTTAAATGTTTTAACTACAATATGATTGGTCATTTTGCCTCAAGGTGTCCAAAAAAAATTTCAAGGAAAAATCCTAATAGATCAAGGTTCCAAAAGAAGTGTTACTATGTACATGAAGATGATGATGAAGGAGTAACAGATGATGAATCAAAAACATGAAACAAATCCAAAAGTGACTGGGTGTTTATTGTCATCAAAGAAGAAGATCCAATGCCCTCTAAATTTGTCAATCATAAAATTGTAGAAAGAGTTCTGGCTGTCCAAGTTGAATAAAAGGATGATTGGGTCATTGATAGTGGATGCTCCCACCATATGATAGGTGACAAAAATAAGTTCATAGATTTGGAGAGGTATGAAGGAGGTGTGGTAAAATTTGGTGATAATTCTGTTGGTAGAATTAGAGGTAGAGGAACTATTTATTTTGATGGAAAGAACAAAGCTGGTAATGTACTGTATGTTGAAGGCCTAAAGCACAATCTTCTCAGTGTTAGACAGTTGGTGGATAAAGGATATGATTTGTGATTCAAAAATGGAAAATGCAAGATCTTTGAAAGTTCTAGAATAGAGATTGCATCCGGTACTCAAACTAAAGGTAATATCTTCCACTTGGTTGGTACTGGTAAAAGTTGCTTATTTGTTTAAATTGATCAGAGTTGGTTGTTGCATAGGAGAATGTGTCATGTGAATTTTGATATTATCATCAAGATAAGCAACACTCAGGCTGTAAGAGATCTTCCAAGACTTGTGAGACCTACTAATAGCTTGTACAAAGAATGTCAGTTGGGTAAGCAGAGCAGAGTCACATTCAAATGTAAGGAACAGTCTTCTACCAGATTATTGGACTTAGTTCATACTGATTTAGGTGGTTCGGCAAGAATCAAAAGTGTGCAAGGTGATAGATACTTCATGCTATTAATTGATGACTACTTTCGGATGATGTGGGTAACTTTTCTGAAAGAGAAATCAGAAGCTCTTGGTAAATTCAAAATATTCAAGGCTATGGTAGAGAATGAAACCAGATTGAAATTAAAATGTCTGAGGTCTGATAGAGGTGGAGAATTCACATCCATTGAGTTAATAGAATTCTATGAGAAACATGGAATAGAAAGAGAGTTGCCTGCTCCTAGGACTCCACAGTAGAATTTAGTAGTGAAGAGAAAGAACCGGACCATCCAGGAAGCATCTAGAACCATGATGATGGAGGTAAATGTTCCTCAAATCTATTGGAGAGAAGCTGTAAGCACTACAATATTTACTCTCAATCGAGTACAAATTAGAAGCAATACCATTAAGACTTCCTATGAACTTTGGTTTGCAATCACTCCCACTATGAGGTATTTCAGAGTCTTTGGTAGCAAATGTTACATTAAAAGAGATGATCATCTAGGAAAGTTTGATGCTAGAAGTGATGAAGGAATACTCTTGGGTTTTATGAATATGATGAAGATGATCAAAATGATGTTTTTGTTCAAGAAGTCCAAGCTCCATCTAAAATTTAGATTCAAATTGATTTGGTAAATCAGGAAGAAGAGTTAAGTTTGAATGAACCTCTTCAAGAATCAGAAATGCAAGAAACTCCCAAAGTTCCCAGGTATGTAAGACTAAATCACTCTGAAGATCAGATCATAGGTGATAAAAGCAAAGATGTACAAACAAGAAGGATTGCTCAAGATTTAGAAGAGTATTGTCTGATTTCAAAGATTGAACCTAAGATAGTGAATGAAGCTTGCAATGATGAAAAATGGACTAAAGCAATGGAGGAAGAGCTAATGCAAATTGAGAAAAATCACACTTGGGATTTTGTTCCAAGACCTAAAAACAAGAATGTGATTGGAACCAAATGAGTCTTCTGGAATAAACTCAATGAAGATGGTGAAGTAGTCAGAAACAAAGCCAGATTGGTCTACAAGGGTTACTCCCAAGTAGAAGGAGTTCATTTTGAAGAAACTTTTGCTCCGATGGAAATAATTGAAGCAATTAGATTATTTCTTGCTCTTGCTGCCTTCAAGGATTTCAAAGTATATCAGATGGATGTCAAATTTGCCTTCCTGAATGGTGACTTGGAAGAAGTATACATTGATCAACCAGATGGATTTCAATTGTCTGAACATGATGATATGGCCTGCAAGTTGAAGAAAGTACTGTATGGACTGAAGCAAGCTCCAAGAGCCTAGTATGAAAGATTGGATAAGCATCTTTGAAGATTGGTTTCAATAAAGGTAGTGCTGACAATAATTTGTATTTCAAAATTGATCATGAAAATATCTTGATAGTTGAAGTGTTTGTTGATGATATCATTTTTGGAGGAAGTGATAATATGTGCAAGACTTTTACAAATCTAATGAAAAGTGAATTTGAGATGTCCATGTTTGGGGAAATGAATTTCTTCTTGGGTTTGCAAATCACTCAAACAAATAAAGGAATCTTCATTTCTCAGACCAAATATTTAAAAGAATTGTTGAAGAAATTTGGGATGGAAGACTCAAAACCAATGAGTACTCCCATGGCAACTGGATGTAAATTAAGTAAAGATAATGACTCTCCTAAGGTTGATCAGAGAAAGTACAGGTCAATGATTGGAGGACTATTGTATCTCACTCAAACTAGACCTGATATTATGAATGTTGTTGGTCTTGTTGCTAGATTCCAAGCTTATCCTAGAGAATCTCATGTCACAGCAATCAAGAGGATTTTTAGATATCTAAAGGGGACAGTTGAGTATAGTTTGTGGTATCCTAAAGATCATAATTTCTCTCTTTATGCATATACAGATGTGGATTGGGTAGGAGATGTGGATGATCGGAAGAGTACTAGTGGTGGACCATTCTTTTTAGGGAAGAGATTGGCTTCTTGGCTAAGCAAGAAACAAGAGGCAATATCTCTATCCATAGCTGAATTAGAATATATTATACTAGTAGTTAGTTGCACTCAAATTTTGTGGATGAAGTAAATGCTAAGAGACATCAGAGTGGAGTATGAAGAACCTATCACAATCTTCTGTGATAATTCAAGTGCAATAAATATATCTAAGAATCTGGTGTTGCACTCAAAGACTAAACATATATTCATCAAGTTTTACTTTTTGAGAGAGCAAGTGAATAAGAATGAAGTCAGATTAGAGTTTGTTCCTTCCAAAGATCAGATTACAGATATTTTTACTAAACCTCTACCTAAGGATTCTTTTGAGTATCTCAGGGAGAAGTTGGGGATTATTACCCCTCTGGTTCTGAATTAAGGTTCACTGATGTGCATCAGTCTAGTGGATCTCACAGTCATATCTTGTGTTTCAGATTGTTGTTTGGGAAGCTGCCACTCAGGAGGAGAAACTGGTATGATTCTAAAGTTATGCAAGTATGTGCCCTTTGCCATTGATGTCAAAGCGGGAGAGAAGACATGTGAAAAACAAGTGGTTTCTGATTAGAGGGGAGTAGGAAAGAAAGAGAAGACATGTGAATGGTTGTTGCTGATAGGGGAAGTTGTGACAGTGAGGAGAAGTTCTTGTTTTGATGCTTAAAATAGTTTTTCAGATCATATGTTGCCATCAATGACAAAGGGGGAGATTGTTGCAAAGATTGTTGCAAGTATGGGCCTAACCGGTGTTGTCATTGATGTCAACATACTCTTGTTGCATTAATGATAAGGCTTGGATGAGCTGTGTGCTAAGGATATTGAGAAAATTAGTCCTAATCAGGAACATAGAAGAATAGTGAAGATGGTGAGGTAAAGATCCTAGATAAGATGAAGATCAGAGGATGAGCTTCAAAGAGTTTGTAGATATATGTCTTAAGATGATCCAGTAAAGATTTCAGAGGTACGCATGATGATCTGAAGAACTTATGGCCACTTAAGTAAAACTGGTTCTAGAAGATGTTTAGAGGTGACAGAATGATACAGATAGGTCCGGTGAGATCTGGAAATGCAATATCATGTTCTACAGATTTGGTGTAATGTTTAGGAAGTAAATGTGAAGTGTCAACTCAATTGGTTTATGGTCTGGAGGTCCACAAGCATCTATTCCAATATGACAGTGATGATAGACTATGCTCTTGAGGTTCTGAATGAAGGAGAGAATGATTTTAGTATGCAGTAGTGTGGATGTTCTTGGTGATTCAAGCAAGTTTGTGGAGGTCTTTGGATTGTGTCCAATTCATGTTGGTGGTCCTCATTGAAGATTGAGCTTGTAATTGAAGAATTACTTCTGAATGATGATGCTCTTCCTAAGTTTGGCCGACCAGATGAGTTACACATCTTGCAGATGATCTTGGAGATGTTATGTGAAGAACGACATGTTCCTAAAAAAATATTAGAGTCTCAGATCTGTGTGGCCAACAGTGTGTTGATCCACGTGAAGTCTTTTTGTAATTAGTCATGTTGCATTTATATATTTACTCTGTAATGTATGCCAACTTGGATGATAATTCCTAAGTCAATGTCTTGTATAAATAAAGAGTTCTAAAGTCATTTCATATGTGTCTTATGGAGATGAGAGTGTGGTAGAGAGGAGCAGAGTGAAAAGCATAGCAGATGTATTGAGCTTAAATGGAACTGACTCAAGCATGGTGAAGATGCTATTCTTTAGTTCAAGTATGTGATACTTATTATTCTATAGACAGTGTGTCTCTTGTAGGTAGTGGGCCTCTTGTGAGCAGTGTTCTTGGGTACTGAGCCCTAATTGGCATGTGCCATTTTGTTCTTTCTAATCTTCTAACAGAGAATACAATCTTGGGTTAGTCACCACGTGGTTTTTCCCTTAACCAAGTTTTCCACGTCAAAATCCTGGTGTCATATGTGTTAATATGTTTCTACCCTTGAATTGTTACTTTATATTTCTATGATTGATTTATTATTATACTGCTGAATTAAGAAAATGATTTAGGTGATTAAATTGTAAGAAAGTTTTTGACAACTGATTCACCCCCCCTCTCAGTTGTCTGCCCTAAATCTAACAAATGCAACAATTACAAAGACTTAAACATACCTATGAGGGTTTTTATCACTAAGAAAAAATATAGAATTGTCATTTAAGTAGAAATCAAGTCAATCCTATCAACTCTCTTGCTTATTCTCATTAGTCTACCTTAATTATAGAGAATCAACCATCCTTCAAAGAAAATCAAATCATTCTGAGGTCTTGAAAGTTGATTCCTAACCTACATCACAATCATCCATTATCTGACATCATCACTTATCCATCCAATGCCATGAATTCTTATGAAGAAATGCAACAATTACAAAGACTGAAACATACCTATGAGGGTTTTGAACCTATCACTAAGGAAAAATGCAAAAATGTCATTAGTGATATCCCCTTAGCACATTTCATCATTGGAGATTCCCAAGATCCTATCAGGTACACATCACCATCATATATGTCATCCCCATCAACTTCAAATCAAGCTTCATCCCCTTATGTGACCCCATCAACCTCATATCAACCTTCATCTCCTTATATGACAATGCATTCCTACCCATCCAACCTATCAATACCTCCAAGCTACCCATCCCCCAATCATCGCTATGATACCTTTGATCAAGTGAACACCAACATAGGACATGATCATACGAAACAACTTAGGGCCAAAATTGAATGCTTACACGCACAACCGTTTCCCTATGTGAATCCCCCACCTTCTATTCCCAATCCTCCATTCCCTCCATCACAATAGTCCTCCAATCCTATCAACCTTAATCCCTCACCCTATGTATCTAACAATCCATCAATCCCTATATTCCCATCACAATATCCCTCCAATCCTATTAACCTTAATCCATTAGCCCATATATCTCCCAATCTATCAATCCCTATCATCCATCTACCATCTAATCCACCATCTTATCCACCATCAAACCTTCCAAATCCTAATCCATCAACCAAAAACTCCTTGAAGAATCTTCTCCAAAGAATATTAGTGAAAAAGAAAAGCAAAATCAAATCTATGGAATCCTCTAAATCCCCTACTTCTCCAACGCCACCATATAATCCAATGCCTATCCTTGAGCCTACCCAAGAACCATCACTATGTAACCTCATCACCCACCTACACAACCCCAATCCTAATCCTACAACATCTTCCATCATTATCCATCCATTATATTATCTACCTCATGCCTCACCTAATCCATTAACCCCTAAACTCATGAAAAATATGATCCAATGGTTGTTGGCAAGGAATCAAACACCATCATGTGTTGAAAAGGCTCCTTCCATAAGTGCAAGTCAAGAACCATCATTTAGCTATGTTGAAGAGCCCATCCAAGTCACTTCCACTTCCATGCAAAGGCAAGAGCTATGTCAAGAGTCAAATCTAAAGCATGTGGAAACATCAACCTCCTATCCTAATCAAGACCTAAGCATTTCATCTAATCCCATCCCTAATCTATTCCCATCTACTAATCAACTTATCTGCACCAACCCTATTACATCTACCACAACATCCCTCATTGATCCCACACCATCTTCTATCACCTCTTTATTATTCCTCATTGATCGTCTATGGCCACCTACGAAGCCTATTCCAAATCTGTCCTCTAATCCACTTGCATAAAGCACCTTCATCTGTGGTGGCTCTCTGGTAGGAGGTGAATGACTTTCATCTACCACCTATCTTTCCCCAAAAAATAATGGACTCATTTCTTGTTTCCAAAGCACCAAACATCCCATTGTATGTCGCATACTTCAAAACATGAAATATCAATGTATCTTAGAGCCCATCCACACCAAATTCCATAAAGGATCATATGGCTTTTGCTATACAACCCAAGGAAAATAATCCACCCACACACCTCATAAAGTTAATCTTTATAATCTCAAACCCAGTACACCTCATCACACCTCCAAATCATAAGTCACCATCCATCCTCCATCATCCTATCATTCGCAAAAGCATGTGACCATACTTCTCCCTCCATCAACTTTACCTCCACTCCTTCCAACTCCTCATATCCCTATCTTCAAATCCACTTTACCTCCACTACTCCCAACCCCTAATATCCCCATCCTCTAATCCCATCATCCCTTCATCCACAAGTTCACTAATCCCCCCATCCACACATCTTGCTCCCTTAAACTGTTGAAAAGTGCAATACAACTGAGAGGGGGGGTGAATCAGTTGTAACCAATATTTCAAAACCATTAACACATCAACCAATTAACAGTGAAGTTGTATCTTAACCATAAAAGCATGAAAACAGGAACTTAAACACTTTCACACATTCAACACAGGAGACACCAATTTTTATGTGGAAAACCCCATAGGGGAAAAACCATGGTGACTGTTAGCTCACAATATAATATGTTATAACAATACCAAAAATTAGAGCCTCACTGTAAGAATAGACTCACTACCAATGGGATGGCTCACTATCTATGGGTGGCTCACAGCCATAATTGGTGAACTAAGATAGTAGCATCTACATTATGCCAAGGTTTAGTTCCATTGAAGCACAATAAGTATCCTCTTCTCTTCTCTTCTTTTATAATTCATAATTATCTTTTCATTTTTGCATCCATACATCAATTCATGACTTCATTTCATGTTTTTATACATTTCATCAACCTTGGAATTTACATTAAGGTCGGCATTACAATCATCAACCATTGGAACAATCTCCAAGGTCAGAAAACATACATACATACATTAAGATAGGTCTAGACCTAAATCAATTAGGGGAGAAGAAAAATGAATGTGAAACACACCAAGCCTTAGCTAGGACTCAAATGCACTCTTCCACATAACAAAATGCTTCCACAATCTTCAAATCATAACCGCAAGTAGTGAGAACACCCAAGTCGGCCAAGACTAGAGTTAACACTAAAACTTTTAGGAACACGCTTCATGCATGATCCAGATTATACTTTATGGATCAATCAAAATGTAGGAACATGATCTAGAGACTCTCACAAGCACGTTACAATCACCAATAACATCCACACAACCTCTACACACTTTATCCATAACATTCTTCAAACTGGAGCACTTGAATATTACTAATGGCCACTCTCATAAAGGAATGATCACTTGTGGAGCACCAAATCATGAACCATTTGAACTAAAGGTAGATAACATCATCACAAACTTAATTCTAGGACCATAGACTATGAAACTTAAATACAGAGCAATGCATAGAAGAATATATTCTCCTTGTCACCATTAAATACACAAAAAAACAATTTTTACTCTGGTGAACAAAATTCACTCAAATCTTCACACCAGAGGCTCAAACTTGAAACATAGCATCTACAGGCATCCCTTAACATTAGTTACAATACATAGGAAAATATATTCAATCTACAGGATATGTGGAGAAAAACACTACACTGCTCTAGTGGATAAAGCAATTTTGCATTTTGTACTACTTCCTTAAATACTTGTTTAGACTTATTCAAATGACATTCTTAGGTGTTCACATCAATGACAACCCTTACTACTCATACTTGTAACAATCTCCCCCTTCGTCATTGATGGGAACACATGATGTGAAAAAATCATTAAGACATATAATCTTGCTTTGCTTCTTTGCTCCTCCTTACTTGATGTTTTCTTTGTCTACAACTTTCTTCCTTAGGTTTTTCACATGAACTTCTATCCCACTTTGACATCAATGGCAAAGGGTGCTAGACCTTTTCTTTCTCTTTACTACACAACTCCCCCTTCCATAAACACTGCAACACTTACTACTCTTTAGCAGGAACTCATGTCAGCAACTTCTACCTGCCCCCCTGAGAGGTATCCTTCAAAACATCAATCCAGATCAAAAGATGAAACTTTAGTCACCATTGGACTAATGCATTCCTTATGCAACTTAGCTTAGAGAAGGAGGGGTAATAACCCCTAACTTCTCCTTGATATACTCAAAAGTATCCTTAGGCAGAGGCTTAGTGAAAATATCTACAATATGATCCTTTATAGACACAAACTCCATATTTACATTATTTTATGTTACCTATTCTCTCATAAAGTGATACCTTATTGGTATATGCTTTGTTCTTGAGTGCATCACTAGATTCTTTGATGTTTATGGCACTTGTATTGTCACAAAAGATTGAAATTAGTTCTTCATAAAAACTCTTATGTCCTTCAATGTTTGCTTCATCTAGAGCACTTGAGTGCAACAACATGCTATAGAAATATATTCTACTTCTGTAGTAGACAAATAAATTGATTCTTTCTTCTTGATCAACCATGAAACCAATCTATTACACAAAAGGAAAGCACCTCCACTTGTACTTTTTCTATCATCAACATCTCCAGCCCAATTTGCATCTGTATAAGCACTTAGAGTGAAATCAGTATCTTTGGGATACCGCAATGCTTAGTTTGAAGTCCCTTTTAAATATCTCATGATCCTCTTGACTACCATCACATGTTTGGAATCTTCTTGAAATCTTGCCATTGCATGAATTATATCTAGTCTGGTATGGGTTAGATAGAGCAGTCCTCCAATCATAGACTTATATTTTTTTTATGAGCCTTAGATGATTCATCATCCTTGCTCAACTTGCAACTAGTTACCATGGGAGTACATACTGCTTTAGAATCCTCCATTCCAAACTTCTTCAACAATTCTTTCACATGGATTGAGAAATAAAAATTCCTTTTTTGATTGAGTAATTTGTAGTCCTAAGAAGAAATTCATTTCACCAAGCATAGACATCTCAAATTCCTTTTGTATTTCCTCTTTAAATTTCTTACACATACCTTCATTGCCTCCAAAGATAATATTATCAACAAAGACTACAACAATTAGAATATGATTATTATTGATTTTGAAATAGAGATTACTATCTACATTACCTTTGTTGAACCCTAATTGCATCAAATACTTTTCCAACCTTGTATACCAGGCTCTAGGAGATTGCTTGAGTCCTTACAGGGCTTTCTTCAATCTTCACACCATGTCACCTTTGTCTGATAACTGGAATCCTTTTGATTGTTCAATGTAAACTTCTTATAGTTCTCCATTTAAGAAGGCAGACTTCACATCCATCTGGTACACCTTGAAATTTTTGTGAGTAGAAAAAGATGAAAACATTCTTATGGCTTCAATTCTTGCCATAGGAGAAAAAGTTTCTTCAAAATCTATGCCTTCAACCTAAGAATATACTTTGCATACCAGTCTTGCTTTGTTTCTTACCACTTCACCACTTTCATTCATCTTGTTTCTGAAAACCCATTTTGTTCCAATCACATTTTTATTAGCAAGTCTAGGAACTATTTCCCAAGTTTGATTTTTCTCTATCTACATCAGCTCTTCTTCCATGGCTTTTACCCAAATTTCATCTTTGCAAGCTTCACTTACAGTTTTAGGTTCAATCTGTGAAAGCAAATAGTAGTTCACTTGTGCTTCTGTAGCTCTTTTCCTTGTCAATACCCCTTTGCTTTTGTCACCAATGATTTGATCTTTAGAATGATTAATCCTTACATACCTGGGAGTCTTAGCAACACTTTCCTGAACCTTTTCTTCTTCACCATTTTCTTATTCAACTTGACTATCCTTTTGTTCATGTTCCACCTTTTCTTTAATAATTGTGACAATAGGTTCATCTGATTCATAAACTCTCAGATATGATGTTATTTCTTTGTCTTCATCAACCTTCACATTAGCACTTTCAATGACCTTCTTCAATCTCTTATTGTAGCACTAGTAGGCCTTACTCTTACTAGAGTATCCAAGGAAAATGCCTTCATCACATATAGAATCAAACTTGTCTAATTCTTCATCTCTTCTGATATAACATTTGCTTCCAAAAACTTTGAAATATTTCACTATGGGAACTCTTCCATACCATAATTCATAAGGATTTTTAGTGCCATTACATTTGACATGGACTCTATTTTGAATGTAGACAACAATGTGTATAACTTCTCTCCAATACACTTCTGGTAGGTTAGCCTCCATCATCATTGACATAGTTAGCCTCTTGAATTGTCTTGTTCTTTTCTTCAACAACTCCATTTTGCTCAGGAGTCTTTTGAGCAGATAACTCTCTTTATCCCATGCTCTTCATAGAAAATGTTAAATTCATTTGATGTAAACTCACCTCCTCTAGTAGACCTTAAGCATTTGATCCTCAATTCTAACTCATTCTTAAGCATTGCTTTAAAAGCTTTGAACTTGTCTAGTTGTTCTGATTTCTCTTTTAGAAAAGTGACCCAAGTCATTCTGGAATAATCATCAATAAGCAACATAAAGTACTTGGCTTTTTACAAACTCCTTGTTCTTGTAGGACCACATAGATCTGTATGCACCAGCTCAAGCAATCCATCAGAAAATTGATCTTTACTCTTGAAACTTGTCTTTGTCTATTTTCCCAGTTGACATTCCTTGCAAATAGTATTAGCAGGCTTCACCAATTTAGGCAAATCTCTCACATTTTGTACTAAGCTTATCTTCACCAAGTTATCAAAATTGATATGACACATCGTTCTATGTCACAACCAACTCTCATCTATCTGAGCCAACAAACAACAATTATCAGTTCCCCTCAAATGATAAATATTACCTCTAGTTTTCTTACCAGTTGTAATCACTATTCCTGAGCTTTCCATGATCTTGCATGCATTGTCCTTGAATCTTAGATCATACCCTTTATCACACATCTAACCAACACTTAAAAGATTATGCTTTAGACCTTTCACATAGAGAACATCATCTGTATTATGCTTGACATCAAAAGAAATAGATCATCTTCCATAGATCTTACCAGCTGCATTATCTCCAAATCTAACCAATCCACCATCATACTTTTCCAAACTTACAAACTTACTTTTGTCACATGTCATGTGATGTGAACATCCACTATCAATGATCCATGCATCCTTATCCTTCTCAAGCTAAATAGATAGAGCACTTTCTTCCACTACTTTTTCTTCCTTCACATAGCTAGTAGGATTAGTACACATAGATTCTTCCTTAATAGCAATAAACAACCAATCATTTGCACTAGTACTATTATCATTAGACTCATCATCTATTATGCCATCATTATCAAGATCTTTTGCATAATAGCATTTCTTGACAATTCTAGGTCTACTTTCAAATTTCTTCTTACCTCTTTCAATTATCTCTAGACATTTGGATGCATAGTGACCAATCATGCCACAAAAAAAGCATTTGAATGGTAATTTGCCTTTGTACTTATCAGAACCTCTTTGCATTTTATTTGCAAAGATGGCTTCGACCTCATCTAGGTCATCATCAGATTCCATAGCATATTTCTGAGCTCTTGAAGTCTTTTTTGAACTGTTGGATTTGAAAACAATCTCAATCTTTGATAGAGCATCACCGAACTCCCTCATTTCAAAAGTTGTAAGCTTCCCAAGCAACTAATCCTTAGAAATATTTTTCATAGTCATAACCTCTTCAATTATTGCCACTATAGGATTTAGGTAGAAACCTATGAATCTTCAGCACAACCTCATCTTCGTTGATAGTTCCTCCAAGACCTTTGATTCCATTGACAATTTCATCAACCTTTTGCCTGTAGATTGTCATGTTCTCATCATCACTCATTTTTAGGCCTTCATACTTTGCCGTGAGATTTTGAAATTTTGCACTCTTCATAGAATCATCTCCTTCATACAAAATTTTAAACTTTTCCCAGATCTCATGAGCAATTTCTAGATCCATAACTTTCACCAACTCAATGTTGGATAAAGTGCTTAATAGAGCATCTCTAGCCTTTCCATTAAACTCATATTGTTTGACTTCATCTTCATCTACTGTTCCATTTGGAGGAATAATATACTTTTTCTCTACCATTTTCCAAACATTATAACCAAGTGAAATGATATAACTTTTCATTCCTACCTTCCATATAGTATAATCCATTCCATTGAACTATGGTGACTCCTTTCTGTGCACCATTTTAGATCTACCTTGTAACGCCCGCCTTGAACGCCTTAAAGAATACACACTTTTGCAATATGAAACAGGAAATTTTTTTTTTTAAAAGATTAAATAACGATAACATAACTAATTACAACGTATTCTCTAAGGGTCCAAGGCTGCATCACTTAACAAATCAACTAACATAATTTAACATACATCAACAACTGATCCAATCCAATGCATAATTGAACAACTGATTCATATTCATACTCAATTTAAATAACTTATTCCCATTCATTGCAATCATCAAATAACGGAATTTGCATGATTAAATACATAACTGAAATGCTTTCATATAAGTACATCATAACATCATTACATTGCTACTTTTAGTCTACATCAAAAGTTACATACATAAGAATGTTCTGTTACACAAATCTGGTACAAGGTTATGCACTTTCATCATCACCATTGGAACAAGTACAACTGGAACAAATCCTTTCTGCTTAAGATCCTGACAAGAGAACCAATGGATAAAATAGCTCTTCCACCCGACCATGTGGAACCCAAAGGTCCACCCCCCGAGCTAGGAGTTAACATGAGGTCCCAAACACTGACAGTCAGGTAGACGAAGGACAAACAAGACCAGAGGACGACCAAACGCCAATACAACACATGGCAATATCAATACAACACAACATAACTTAACTTAACTTTCACTTCCAGAGGCGACACAAAACAAATGAGGAGAGACCGAACAAGGAATGCTAGGTTGTAGTAGGGAGAGTGTCATCGCATGGTCCTAACATGGGTTATCCTGACAGCCTCTCACTAGGCGCCGGCCCCCATCTATGGTTATCCTGACAGCCTCTCACTAGGCGCCGGCCCCATAGGGTGACACATGCGGAACCGACCTTCCTTTCATGAGGACAAGGAAGTCAATCATGCCGACCAGGCCTTCTCTACCCATCCTTAGTCTAAACAAGCACTACAGGCCATGGGAGAGGAATCCATTAATCTTATTAGTGTGAAATCTACCCTTAACCCCCTAATTAATTTTTAGGTTATCACTTGATTAATCTACTTCCAACGGGTTATCCTGACTGCCACTTTGGGCGCCGGCCCCACGTTGAAAGCCACTCTCCTTCCTAACACCTAGTAAACCTTAAAACATCATGCAAGACATATAACAATACACGTATAAGTACACTGCAAGGCATAAACCTTCTTGCATCAAAATAGAATCATAACATCAATTGTTATCCAACACTTTTAACATTGCAAGACTTTATTCTTTTACAGATTTCAGATCTCTCCTTACGACAAAACAGTACAATAAGATCACATGAGGTTTGATATCTCATCCTGAGATTATTACTTTACAAGACACAACATTCAACCTTGACAGAACCTCATTATACTTCATACTTTGTTTGATACACATAAACGCTATTACATCATAATTACAACATCAACAATACACAAGCTGCAAATACTCAACATTGACGACTTAGCCTCTGGAATTCGGGTTTGAACAACCTCAAATCGACTCATTACCACACTCAATCAATTCAGTTCAAAATTCAGGAGATAAAATACTATCATTCATTCTCAGTTCAATGCAAACAGCTTCTGAAATAAAATCAACATTATATTACAACAATTAAATTAATACCTTGCAACAAAATCTCTAACTAATCTTTATTTTGTTTCAAACGATAAATAAATTGATTAACTAAAACATTACAATAATAATAAAGAACCACTTAATTTCTGTTTACCATTCGACACTTTCATAACGATACGATCTTTATATACTTTCCTTCAATCTTGTCCAATTAACTTTATTCTATAAAGGATAATAACGCTAGGAGAGATATCTTACGACTGAACGATAACTACATGAGGAGAGTTCAATCACGAAATGTTTGTTAACCTTCATACGGTCTTGCAGACGTTCTAGCGAGCTCAACCAAATAGATTCTTTTATGATGATTTGAAGTTATCTCCGAAACTGATCTTATCCATAGTGATTTAATTCCTTAGGGAGAATGGTCGTAAAAGTGCCCTATGCGAATAGTTGAGATACTTTACTACTGAGATGTAAAATTGCTATTGACTGTTTTACCACTGATATTCATTCGGTCAGACGGCTTCCGGCTATGATTACTAAACTTGCAAACTTACTGCGTTGACGGTATCTTTTGCTCATTTTCTAACGAAAGTAATGATCACAAAGGACGGTGACAATCTGGAAAAGACAAACTGGAGTTGGCTTCTAACAATTTCCAAACCAACATGATTCTTTCTACTGTTGTGCAGATTTCCAACATAACGGTAAGATTAACATTTCAACTTTTAATGAACGGACAGAAGGTTACATGTCTTTACTAGCAACTAGTATCTCAGAAAGCTAACCAAAATCGCTGTTTTTTATTGAGTTGATCTCCTTACTGCTCTGGACGCGATACAGAATGCTACAACCCCGTTCTACTGAACTCAATCTAGAAGAAACGCTATGTTATTGCAATGTTTTCGATAGATCTTTGTTCACTAAACACATTGCTACAGAACAAGGGTACATAGAGCCAATTGTAATGCGCCAGTCGACTGTCTACGGGAATTTGAACACTGGTATTCTATACTTGTCAGAAGCAATCTCTCTTCAGCTCATGGTTTGAGAAAGATAAGCATTAAGATTCCTTACTACGCATCCAGCTCATAACTCAGAACACCATCAGACAGTGGCTGTCTGCATGCTATCCTATGCATTGTATTCGCACTAATCCATAACAACCCTCCTGCAAACCTTTTTGAAAGAACTCCAACTGATAGTCAAGTCTGCGGCTTCCCTGGGCATGACGACCATCGGGCATGACGACCATCGATTGGCAGTGGAAAAAGATATAGACAAGCGCCAAATATACTTCTAATATATTCTTCTGTAAAGGGGAACAGCTTAGGGTTTATGTTGACCAAGCGGTTAATACTCCATTCTCACGACTTAAAAACGACAACTAACAGCTTGCAGACCTCTCTACCCCTGGCAACTATGCACCAAGCCCAGACGGCTAGTAAATACAAAGGACGAAGGCAGAATTGGTATCTAACAAGCAGAACCTTAAATAATCAGTAAAGGAAGAATTTCGATCACTTGAATTATGGAATAGACTAACCAACGAAAGTAAAGTATAATACTGGGTAAATGGCTTAAGCAAGGGCTTCAGAACTTTCATTTGACGAATGGTAACCAGGCAGCGGCTACCCTATATTATCGGCCCACAAAAAAGGAAAGTTGCCTAACACACAAAAACGGTATACCATCCATCTGTAGGCCGTCCTCCCTCTGGCAGGTGTGCGCACAACATAAGATTGCTCCTTCCACAATTAGATGTATAGACGCCTTCATTTTGTCATTCAACTCTTTCTTCAAATGCGGAAGAGGCTGAAGCTGTAGTATTAGTTTGGCCAAATCGTTCATGGATTTTTAGAAGTTGTAAACACTCATTCTTATTCTGTTTTATTTTGTCCAATCTTTCAACAACAGCAGCCGCCAGTAAAAAATCCCACTCCAACCCAATGAACATTTCCAAGGGCATTCAACACCGATATTGCTGTACTGTGTTTATCACCAGAGTAGTTTGATATCTGGGTGGATATTAGCCTAACATTTTTTTGATGTTTCTTCTGAGAATTTGGCAACGCTGGACGCAGAGGGCAACCCACCTCGCACAGAAGCCAAATTGTCACGAGTGGCTGTTTGTTTCCCCTTATTGGTGTAAAGACCAAGAAGATTGTTACAAGCAAATTATAAGGAAGACAGTTTGATAAGTTCTCAAATGAAATTGTTAAAACAGTTTATAATACGGCTAGAACCAATTATTTGATAACAGTTACGGGTGAGAGCAAACTTTGACAACTTTTACAGCAGGTTGATTGAGTGACGCAGATTTAATGATCTTAGTGGTGGTGGTAATTGTATATCTGATGACACATCTTAAGTAGATATTCATTTCGCTCTCCGATCTCTGCGAAATTCAATTCTACAAATGCAAGTGTGTAAATGCTATGAAGCATTGATTCTATTTAAGTGACAGCTGTTCCGTGGTGGAGAATATAACACATTTGAAGCCCACTTAAACGATGTGATTAGAATACAGGGACTTGTACAGATGCACAGAACACAAATATGGTGGAATAAAGCAGATGATTTCAGTAAAGGATGGATGAAGCCTTATCTTAAACTTATAAAGGTCCAGCTATTCTAGGAGAGGCATGGCCAACACTAGCGTTGCAAGAAATTCCTTTTTTTTTTTGGATGCACTTGCATTGCTTCGATCAGTTACATCCTTCTTGCACGAAACTTATTAAATTATTTGCCTCTTAGTCTGTCTCTTTCTGGATTTCTAGGTCCTCCACTCCTGATGACTGTAAGTGAGATATGTTGCTCAGAACTGATGTGGACCTGAAACAGATGCAGACTTGCCTATGAGCACACCCTAGGTACATGGCCGCAAATAGTTTTTTCTAATTTAATGATTCAATTATGATGAGTTTGCATGCAGCAACAGCAGAATAACGTTGATTTGATCATTTTTATTGCCAACTGTTGTTGATTCCGTTCAAATGGTTGCCATTTCGCTTGTGGGTATCTGTTCATACAATGACTCGTAAAATATCCTCAATGGTTCTCTCTCCTCTGGAGGATTATGTTTTTGCCCTGGCAAGCTGTAAACTTTCTTCTCTTCCATTCTTCTCTGTTGCCATTTGTTCAATGCCCCAGCAGAGCTCCCCATGTAGCGAATTTGCTCCCATCTGCCCATTTTAGCAGAGAAAGTAGAGGAAATGGAACACACGAGATCAAACCCAAAGGCGTCAGAAATGCTGGTATCTGAGAGACATATTCTGCGTGAATGTAATGATAGTAGGCGTCCTACCATTGCAAATTATCAGCTCTATACTCTGCGAAAGAACCAGGTTGTCTTTGTCTGCCAACTTGGCCAGAGGTTGAGCCTGGGGTTTAGGGTTTTAGTAATCTTCAAATCCAAAAGTGCCCGCCAAGATATTTTACAAAGTTGGACAGTTTCAGGGATTTTCAGAACGACGTTGGGGCTAATAGATGATTATTTTTCAGTCAACTAGTAACTAATACCAAAAGAACACACAAGAGTTAATAGGTTCCTAGGCAACATCGCGACGAGATCTCTGAACAAATAAGACATCAATCACAGATGATTGAACATACATTCCGTGCGTGGCCCTTGGCGTAACCCTAACTTTAACATAAGATACCCGTTAAATCTGTGTTGAAATGTATAGATGTGTTTTCTGATACAGCCGATGCTTTAGGTATTAAATATACCCAACGCCTATGCTTTAGATATAAATGGCCTAGAAAAGGATGAAAGACAGAGAATCTTAAAACGACTCCTGGTATAATTAGACTCACAGTCCTAAAATTTGCACATGGGACAGAGATGAAACAAATCTGGAATAGCTACGGTTTTATTTAATTCAATGGCTCCACTGTTATGAGTTACAGTGCCGATCTGTTTGCTTGACAGAATAGTTTAGTGGGTGAGAGGATAACGAAATGGCAGAAGACAATTCATGGTTGAAACCACGCAAGAAGTTTAGACTGAGAGATCTTACGGAAAGGTCGTCTAACATCTTCATACCCTACCTATTTTATGCCGGTCTGAGAGCGCACACAGACGGTATTACTGAAATACATCCTCCATGATAAGAAGTAACCATCAAAAATGAATGATTGTGGGGACGACAGAATAATTCGGCAAAGCAGTGAATGGAGGACAATTGAACAACGAATTCCTTGGGCAGAAAAGATGTATTTAAACCCTAAGAGAAGATGCTGTTTAAATACAGAGAGGACAGTCTACAGAACTATTTGGAATTTAGATAAACTACAACAACATTTGCAAATTCGGAAAGAAAATTCAGAGATAAAGCATTCGACGGAACCTGGCTACGCAATCCACTCGACGAACTTGCTTCAATCGTTGCAGTTCCAAGCTGCTTCTTTCCTTTCACCTGTGATGATCTCCTTGAAGCCCCTCCCGCTCTTTTATAACTCAGCCTCTCTCCTCTCCAAGGGCTTGGCACGCGATCCCGAGCACCACTCATTTAAAGAATATGTATTTTTATTTAATTTAAAGATCCCAATTATTAGATATTTTATTTTATTATTATTTTTCTTTATAGCCGACCCAAATTATTGTTATAAATAGAATAGTACTATATCGACAATTATATAATTTTGTACTATACTTTAATTTATCTTATTAATCAAGTTGTAAATCGCAATTTACAACATGATTACATCTATTTATTTATTTAAATATTTATTATAATTAATATTATATTGAATAATACAAACTTCTTACAACTTTATTTATCAACAACACTTCTATTAAAATAGTAATTTATTTATAGCTAAAATCGACAACTAACGGCATTATGCCCATTTAACAACACTTATACTCTTCCGTAGAATAATTCTAATTAAAGCACAACATTGCCACACATACTTAGACACCTGCAGAACTCATTAGACTCCAAGATACGGCATTACCTGACCGTAAGACATGGGCGAATAACCACCACTAACCACAAGGGTAAACTGACGATGAAGGAACACTGACTAGGGACCTCACGTTAACTCCAACCAACTAATCCATTGGCGAAGGCACGCTCAGACCTGTAATCAGGTGGAGTCGATGCCTAGTACCTGCATCCTGCAGCAATGCACAGTTAACCATAACAAGATATACATATACATCACAAGCAGTCCTATCGTGAATGGAAATCGCAGTGGGGTAGGGTACTCGAGAACGAGTAATACAACACTGTTCCATTCACGTTTATAAATAACCATCAACTATATTGAACAGAGTATCAGATTACTAATCTACGACATAAAATGATCAACTAACTTCCAATCCATATAATGAATAATATCAAAGCATCTAAAACATCAGTTCATTTATCAAATTGTAAAGCATAAAATGGCATAATCCAACATCAACATCTGTTATCTTAACAATTAAGTTCACAATGAAGTAACAAGATAACAAGAGATCCATCTTCTACGGTCTAGGACACTATAAGGTTTAAGCAAACATCAATCTGATGGGCGATGAGACGAGGGGCACTACATCCTCCCCCCCTAGGATCAGGCTTACTCCTGGAAGCCTGTGAACAAATATGGGTGAAATGTATTGAGTTTGGGCAGTTTTCACAACACTATGCAAACATGGAAGCACACACTGTGCATAAGATCTATTAACAGAAAAGTCTTGATATACTGACTTTACACCTTTAGCAGCATGGTACCAAAATTTATCATTTTATAAGCACTATATACATGATTTAACACACCTACACGAATTCAAATTACCATGAATCACATCTCAAGGCTGCACAAGGATCCCTCTGGACACCGGTAACTGACCTACTAAGGCATAACACAAAATCTATGAGCCAAAAGCCAACATCTATCCCGCACAATCCATGCCACACACTCTGAGACTTGATGGTGCTAGGGCACACACACATGGTTAGCCCCCAAGAAATAGTCCTAGCCTCGGATATCCCCATCCTCAAGGTTCCCTGTATCTACTTCCTCGTATACGCTCACCAAGTCTGCCTCATACATCCTTGGAGAGAAACCACAATACGACACACGGCCGACGTCGAAAACAATAAGGAAAAACTAGTTTAGCCACCAAGGTCAGATACAAATATAAAATAAAGATTAGATTTCATCAACAAAACAAGAAATGCGCACATTTCAATCACTAAACCAAATGTAACCACAAGGGTTACGCACAAATGAAGATCACAAGGTGTGGCTAAACCATCACAATCAAATATAAACAAAGTGTCGGCCCTTTTTCAATTAATAGAAAATCATCAATAATTATAAGGAAAACACACAATCTTTGAAATTGTACTGTACAACACTGCGTGACTAGGTACTAGCCACCAAACGAGGAAGGAGGAAACAACGTCAGGTTATCCTCAACTTTTTATTCCACACAATAAGGGCTCTACATAAGCACCACGAAAATCCAAGAATACATACTTCACAAGAGGATGTACAAGCATCTAGTCCTCTACCTGACAACTCCTCTAACTACAACCAAAGCTCCTTAAGGATAGGATGATCGTCGAGAGACACCTCTCGACTCCCCCTAATTCCAAATTGTTCACCATCATGGCAAACAACTGACAACCTTGACTCATGCATTTCTTTGACCGTATGGCAGATATCATATGCATGGGAATGGATCTCTACATGCCAACTACCTCTACCTTAACCTCTAGGCATCTACCTATGTACACACTGCCAAGGGACACCCTCACGCTGTTAGGCAAGGATGACAAAGGAAGAAGAAAATCTACAGAGTTTAAGCAACTAGGACAACATAATGGGACTATGCACACCCAGAGTACCCAGTGTTTAAACTTGGCTCTGATACCAGATGTAACGCCCGCCTTGAACGCCTTAAAGAATACACACTTTTGCAATATGAAACAGGAAATTTTTTTTTTTAAAAGATTAAATAACGATAACATAACTAATTACAACGTATTCTCTAAGGGTCCAAGGCTGCATCACTTAACAAATCAACTAACATAATTTAACATACATCAACAACTGATCCAATCCAATGCATAATTGAACAACTGATTCATATTCATACTCAATTTAAATAACTTATTCCCATTCATTGCAATCATCAAATAACGGAATTTGCATGATTAAATACATAACTGAAATGCTTTCATATAAGTACATCATAACATCATTACATTGCTACTTTTAGTCTACATCAAAAGTTACATACATAAGAATGTTCTGTTACACAAATCTGGTACAAGGTTATGCACTTTCATCATCACCATTGGAACAAGTACAACTGGAACAAATCCTTTCTGCTTAAGATCCTGACAAGAGAACCAATGGATAAAATAGCTCTTCCACCCGACCATGTGGAACCCAAAGGTCCACCCCCCGAGCTAGGAGTTAACATGAGGTCCCAAACACTGACAGTCAGGTAGACGAAGGACAAACAAGACCAGAGGACGACCAAACGCCAATACAACACATGGCAATATCAATACAACACAACATAACTTAACTTAACTTTCACTTCCAGAGGCGACACAAAACAAATGAGGAGAGACCGAACAAGGAATGCTAGGTTGTAGTAGGGAGAGTGTCATCGCATGGTCCTAACATGGGTTATCCTGACAGCCTCTCACTAGGCGCCGGCCCCCATCTATGGTTATCCTGACAGCCTCTCACTAGGCGCCGGCCCCATAGGGTGACACATGCGGAACCGACCTTCCTTTCATGAGGACAAGGAAGTCAATCATGCCGACCAGGCCTTCTCTACCCATCCTTAGTCTAAACAAGCACTACAGGCCATGGGAGAGGAATCCATTAATCTTATTAGTGTGAAATCTACCCTTAACCCCCTAATTAATTTTTAGGTTATCACTTGATTAATCTACTTCCAACGGGTTATCCTGACTGCCACTTTGGGCGCCGGCCCCACGTTGAAAGCCACTCTCCTTCCTAACACCTAGTAAACCTTAAAACATCATGCAAGACATATAACAATACACGTATAAGTACACTGCAAGGCATAAACCTTCTTGCATCAAAATAGAATCATAACATCAATTGTTATCCAACACTTTTAACATTGCAAGACTTTATTCTTTTACAGATTTCAGATCTCTCCTTACGACAAAACAGTACAATAAGATCACATGAGGTTTGATATCTCATCCTGAGATTATTACTTTACAAGACACAACATTCAACCTTGACAGAACCTCATTATACTTCATACTTTGTTTGATACACATAAACGCTATTACATCATAATTACAACATCAACAATACACAAGCTGCAAATACTCAACATTGACGACTTAGCCTCTGGAATTCGGGTTTGAACAACCTCAAATCGACTCATTACCACACTCAATCAATTCAGTTCAAAATTCAGGAGATAAAATACTATCATTCATTCTCAGTTCAATGCAAACAGCTTCTGAAATAAAATCAACATTATATTACAACAATTAAATTAATACCTTGCAACAAAATCTCTAACTAATCTTTATTTTGTTTCAAACGATAAATAAATTGATTAACTAAAACATTACAATAATAATAAAGAACCACTTAATTTCTGTTTACCATTCGACACTTTCATAACGATACGATCTTTATATACTTTCCTTCAATCTTGTCCAATTAACTTTATTCTATAAAGGATAATAACGCTAGGAGAGATATCTTACGACTGAACGATAACTACATGAGGAGAGTTCAATCACGAAATGTTTGTTAACCTTCATACGGTCTTGCAGACGTTCTAGCGAGCTCAACCAAATAGATTCTTTTATGATGATTTGAAGTTATCTCCGAAACTGATCTTATCCATAGTGATTTAATTCCTTAGGGAGAATGGTCGTAAAAGTGCCCTATGCGAATAGTTGAGATACTTTACTACTGAGATGTAAAATTGCTATTGACTGTTTTACCACTGATATTCATTCGGTCAGACGGCTTCCGGCTATGATTACTAAACTTGCAAACTTACTGCGTTGACGGTATCTTTTGCTCATTTTCTAACGAAAGTAATGATCACAAAGGACGGTGACAATCTGGAAAAGACAAACTGGAGTTGGCTTCTAACAATTTCCAAACCAACATGATTCTTTCTACTGTTGTGCAGATTTCCAACATAACGGTAAGATTAACATTTCAACTTTTAATGAACGGACAGAAGGTTACATGTCTTTACTAGCAACTAGTATCTCAGAAAGCTAACCAAAATCGCTGTTTTTTATTGAGTTGATCTCCTTACTGCTCTGGACGCGATACAGAATGCTACAACCCCGTTCTACTGAACTCAATCTAGAAGAAACGCTATGTTATTGCAATGTTTTCGATAGATCTTTGTTCACTAAACACATTGCTACAGAACAAGGGTACATAGAGCCAATTGTAATGCGCCAGTCGACTGTCTACGGGAATTTGAACACTGGTATTCTATACTTGTCAGAAGCAATCTCTCTTCAGCTCATGGTTTGAGAAAGATAAGCATTAAGATTCCTTACTACGCATCCAGCTCATAACTCAGAACACCATCAGACAGTGGCTGTCTGCATGCTATCCTATGCATTGTATTCGCACTAATCCATAACAACCCTCCTGCAAACCTTTTTGAAAGAACTCCAACTGATAGTCAAGTCTGCGGCTTCCCTGGGCATGACGACCATCGGGCATGACGACCATCGATTGGCAGTGGAAAAAGATATAGACAAGCGCCAAATATACTTCTAATATATTCTTCTGTAAAGGGGAACAGCTTAGGGTTTATGTTGACCAAGCGGTTAATACTCCATTCTCACGACTTAAAAACGACAACTAACAGCTTGCAGACCTCTCTACCCCTGGCAACTATGCACCAAGCCCAGACGGCTAGTAAATACAAAGGACGAAGGCAGAATTGGTATCTAACAAGCAGAACCTTAAATAATCAGTAAAGGAAGAATTTCGATCACTTGAATTATGGAATAGACTAACCAACGAAAGTAAAGTATAATACTGGGTAAATGGCTTAAGCAAGGGCTTCAGAACTTTCATTTGACGAATGGTAACCAGGCAGCGGCTACCCTATATTATCGGCCCACAAAAAAGGAAAGTTGCCTAACACACAAAAACGGTATACCATCCATCTGTAGGCCGTCCTCCCTCTGGCAGGTGTGCGCACAACATAAGATTGCTCCTTCCACAATTAGATGTATAGACGCCTTCATTTTGTCATTCAACTCTTTCTTCAAATGCGGAAGAGGCTGAAGCTGTAGTATTAGTTTGGCCAAATCGTTCATGGATTTTTAGAAGTTGTAAACACTCATTCTTATTCTGTTTTATTTTGTCCAATCTTTCAACAACAGCAGCCGCCAGTAAAAAATCCCACTCCAACCCAATGAACATTTCCAAGGGCATTCAACACCGATATTGCTGTACTGTGTTTATCACCAGAGTAGTTTGATATCTGGGTGGATATTAGCCTAACATTTTTTTGATGTTTCTTCTGAGAATTTGGCAACGCTGGACGCAGAGGGCAACCCACCTCGCACAGAAGCCAAATTGTCACGAGTGGCTGTTTGTTTCCCCTTATTGGTGTAAAGACCAAGAAGATTGTTACAAGCAAATTATAAGGAAGACAGTTTGATAAGTTCTCAAATGAAATTGTTAAAACAGTTTATAATACGGCTAGAACCAATTATTTGATAACAGTTACGGGTGAGAGCAAACTTTGACAACTTTTACAGCAGGTTGATTGAGTGACGCAGATTTAATGATCTTAGTGGTGGTGGTAATTGTATATCTGATGACACATCTTAAGTAGATATTCATTTCGCTCTCCGATCTCTGCGAAATTCAATTCTACAAATGCAAGTGTGTAAATGCTATGAAGCATTGATTCTATTTAAGTGACAGCTGTTCCGTGGTGGAGAATATAACACATTTGAAGCCCACTTAAACGATGTGATTAGAATACAGGGACTTGTACAGATGCACAGAACACAAATATGGTGGAATAAAGCAGATGATTTCAGTAAAGGATGGATGAAGCCTTATCTTAAACTTATAAAGGTCCAGCTATTCTAGGAGAGGCATGGCCAACACTAGCGTTGCAAGAAATTCCTTTTTTTTTTTGGATGCACTTGCATTGCTTCGATCAGTTACATCCTTCTTGCACGAAACTTATTAAATTATTTGCCTCTTAGTCTGTCTCTTTCTGGATTTCTAGGTCCTCCACTCCTGATGACTGTAAGTGAGATATGTTGCTCAGAACTGATGTGGACCTGAAACAGATGCAGACTTGCCTATGAGCACACCCTAGGTACATGGCCGCAAATAGTTTTTTCTAATTTAATGATTCAATTATGATGAGTTTGCATGCAGCAACAGCAGAATAACGTTGATTTGATCATTTTTATTGCCAACTGTTGTTGATTCCGTTCAAATGGTTGCCATTTCGCTTGTGGGTATCTGTTCATACAATGACTCGTAAAATATCCTCAATGGTTCTCTCTCCTCTGGAGGATTATGTTTTTGCCCTGGCAAGCTGTAAACTTTCTTCTCTTCCATTCTTCTCTGTTGCCATTTGTTCAATGCCCCAGCAGAGCTCCCCATGTAGCGAATTTGCTCCCATCTGCCCATTTTAGCAGAGAAAGTAGAGGAAATGGAACACACGAGATCAAACCCAAAGGCGTCAGAAATGCTGGTATCTGAGAGACATATTCTGCGTGAATGTAATGATAGTAGGCGTCCTACCATTGCAAATTATCAGCTCTATACTCTGCGAAAGAACCAGGTTGTCTTTGTCTGCCAACTTGGCCAGAGGTTGAGCCTGGGGTTTAGGGTTTTAGTAATCTTCAAATCCAAAAGTGCCCGCCAAGATATTTTACAAAGTTGGACAGTTTCAGGGATTTTCAGAACGACGTTGGGGCTAATAGATGATTATTTTTCAGTCAACTAGTAACTAATACCAAAAGAACACACAAGAGTTAATAGGTTCCTAGGCAACATCGCGACGAGATCTCTGAACAAATAAGACATCAATCACAGATGATTGAACATACATTCCGTGCGTGGCCCTTGGCGTAACCCTAACTTTAACATAAGATACCCGTTAAATCTGTGTTGAAATGTATAGATGTGTTTTCTGATACAGCCGATGCTTTAGGTATTAAATATACCCAACGCCTATGCTTTAGATATAAATGGCCTAGAAAAGGATGAAAGACAGAGAATCTTAAAACGACTCCTGGTATAATTAGACTCACAGTCCTAAAATTTGCACATGGGACAGAGATGAAACAAATCTGGAATAGCTACGGTTTTATTTAATTCAATGGCTCCACTGTTATGAGTTACAGTGCCGATCTGTTTGCTTGACAGAATAGTTTAGTGGGTGAGAGGATAACGAAATGGCAGAAGACAATTCATGGTTGAAACCACGCAAGAAGTTTAGACTGAGAGATCTTACGGAAAGGTCGTCTAACATCTTCATACCCTACCTATTTTATGCCGGTCTGAGAGCGCACACAGACGGTATTACTGAAATACATCCTCCATGATAAGAAGTAACCATCAAAAATGAATGATTGTGGGGACGACAGAATAATTCGGCAAAGCAGTGAATGGAGGACAATTGAACAACGAATTCCTTGGGCAGAAAAGATGTATTTAAACCCTAAGAGAAGATGCTGTTTAAATACAGAGAGGACAGTCTACAGAACTATTTGGAATTTAGATAAACTACAACAACATTTGCAAATTCGGAAAGAAAATTCAGAGATAAAGCATTCGACGGAACCTGGCTACGCAATCCACTCGACGAACTTGCTTCAATCGTTGCAGTTCCAAGCTGCTTCTTTCCTTTCACCTGTGATGATCTCCTTGAAGCCCCTCCCGCTCTTTTATAACTCAGCCTCTCTCCTCTCCAAGGGCTTGGCACGCGATCCCGAGCACCACTCATTTAAAGAATATGTATTTTTATTTAATTTAAAGATCCCAATTATTAGATATTTTATTTTATTATTATTTTTCTTTATAGCCGACCCAAATTATTGTTATAAATAGAATAGTACTATATCGACAATTATATAATTTTGTACTATACTTTAATTTATCTTATTAATCAAGTTGTAAATCGCAATTTACAACATGATTACATCTATTTATTTATTTAAATATTTATTATAATTAATATTATATTGAATAATACAAACTTCTTACAACTTTATTTATCAACAACACTTCTATTAAAATAGTAATTTATTTATAGCTAAAATCGACAACTAACGGCATTATGCCCATTTAACAACACTTATACTCTTCCGTAGAATAATTCTAATTAAAGCACAACATTGCCACACATACTTAGACACCTGCAGAACTCATTAGACTCCAAGATACGGCATTACCTGACCGTAAGACATGGGCGAATAACCACCACTAACCACAAGGGTAAACTGACGATGAAGGAACACTGACTAGGGACCTCACGTTAACTCCAACCAACTAATCCATTGGCGAAGGCACGCTCAGACCTGTAATCAGGTGGAGTCGATGCCTAGTACCTGCATCCTGCAGCAATGCACAGTTAACCATAACAAGATATACATATACATCACAAGCAGTCCTATCGTGAATGGAAATCGCAGTGGGGTAGGGTACTCGAGAACGAGTAATACAACACTGTTCCATTCACGTTTATAAATAACCATCAACTATATTGAACAGAGTATCAGATTACTAATCTACGACATAAAATGATCAACTAACTTCCAATCCATATAATGAATAATATCAAAGCATCTAAAACATCAGTTCATTTATCAAATTGTAAAGCATAAAATGGCATAATCCAACATCAACATCTGTTATCTTAACAATTAAGTTCACAATGAAGTAACAAGATAACAAGAGATCCATCTTCTACGGTCTAGGACACTATAAGGTTTAAGCAAACATCAATCTGATGGGCGATGAGACGAGGGGCACTACATACCTCATTATGTTAAACTCTTTACCAAGGAACCCTCACTCTAATACCAATTTTTGAAAAGCACAATGCAACTAACAGGGTGGATGAATTAGTTGTAACCAATATTTCAAAACCACTAACACATCAACCAATTAACACAGAATTTGTATCTTAACCATAAAAGCATGAAAGTGAAAACTTAAACACATTCACAAATTCAACATAGGAGACACCAATTTTTTATGTGGAAAACCCCATAGGGGAAAAACCATGGTGAGTGTTAGCTCAGAATATAATATGTTATAACAATACCAAAAATTAGAAGCTCACTACCTTAGGGATCACTATCCAAAATGCTCACTGCAAGAAGAAGCTCACTGCCAAAACTGGTGAACTAAGATAGTAGCATCTACACTATGCCAAGGTTCAGTTCCATTGAAGCACAATACATATCGTCTACTTTCCTCTGCTTTTATACTTCACAATTAACTTTTCATTTTCTCATCCATACATCAATTTACAACTTCATTTCATGTTTTTATACAATTCATCAACCTTGGAATTTACATCAAGTTGGCATTAAAATCATCAACCATTGGAACAATCTCCAAGGTCAAAAAACATACATACATACATTAAGATAGGTCTGGACCTAAATCAATTAGGGGAGAAGAGAAATGAATGTGAATCATACCAATCCTTATATAGGACTCAAATGTAATCTTCCATGCAACACACTTCCACAATCTTCAAATCATAACTGCAAGTAGTGAGAACACCCAAGTCTGCCAAGACTGGAGTTAACACTAAAACTTTCAAGAACACACTTCATGCATGATCTAGATTATACTTTGCAGATCAATCAAAAGGTAGGAACATGATCTAGAGTCTCCCACAAGCACATTACAATCACCAAGAACATCTGCACTACCTCTACACACTTTATCCATAAGGTTCTTCAAACTGGAGCACTTGAACATTCCTATCGTCCACTGTCATAAAGGAAAGATCACTTACAAAGCACCAAATCATGAACCATTTGAACTAAAGATACATAACATCATGACAAACTTAATTCTAGGACTATAGACTGTGATACTTAAATGCAGAGTAGAATACATTCTCCCTATCACCATTAAATACATAGAAAAACAATGTTTACTCTAATGAATAGAATTCGCTCAAATCTTCACACTAGAGGCTCAAACTTGGAACATAGCAACTACAGACATCCCTTAACATTACTTCCAATCCATATGAAAAGGTATTTAATCTATAGGATATATGAAGTGAAACACTACAATGCTCTAGTAGATAAAGTAATTCTACATTTTGTACTAATTGCTCAAATACTTGTTTACACTTATTCAAATGATTTTCTTACGTGTTGACATCAACAACAATCCTTACTGCTCATACTTGTAATATAAACCCCCAAAAATCCTTCATCATGACCAACAAAAGTACACATCATTAGAAAAAGAAGCTACCAAAGCACGCATGGGGTTTAAAATCAAAAAACAATTGGTGCCTCCTTACATAAAGCAAAAAATTCACAAAAGCCTAAAGATATTATACCATCAAAAAAATGAAAAATCCAAAGGGCTATCATGTAATGAAATTACTTGCACAATGGATTAAGATGATATGAAGTATTTTGTAAATACTTTATAATAACTAAGAATAACAGGCCACTTCAAGGGGGCAACCTCCAAATATCTCCAATGAGAACACACTTCACAATACGATCATGAAATAAGACTCACATCCTCCTATATATACCAAATTATTCTTAGGATAAATAGACACACCACTATACAACACCTAGTCCAACCTATCTAACTAAATAATAATATAATAATGATAACATGACTTAATTAGGAGTTAAGATAGCCACAAGCTAACTATTCATAACCCTATGTACACCAATATTAAGGGCATAGCATGCCCCTCCTCTTCAAAGAAGCATTGTCCTCAATGCTAACCAATTGTGTATTCTTTTGAATGAACTCCTCATCCTCCCATGTGGCCTCTTCAACTAGTAAATTCTTCCATTGGATGAGATACTCCATGAGGGTTCTATTCCTGAGCTTCTTCGTGCATGTTTGAAGAATGTACTCTAGTTCCAAGATGATTCTTCCTTCATCAAGCTCTAGTAGTATTGTTTGAGTAGGAATATTATGCCCAATTACCTTCTTTAAACAAGAAACATGAAAAATTGGATGTATCTTAGTTGTTGGTGGCAACTCTAGCTTGTAGGCAACACTACCAATCTTTTGCATGATTTGGTATGGCCCATAATATCTTGGAGACAACTTATTATTCTTTTTTTGTTGCTTTAGTGAGATTTGTTTATAAGGCTGCAATCTCAAGAAGACCTAATCCCCAACTTCAAAATTTCTTTCACCACGATGTTGGTCCACCTGTTGTTTCATTCGATTTTGTGCCATAGGTAAATACTCCTTGAGTATTGAAAGTATCTGTTGTTGATGAAGCAAGTGGTCCTCTACTACCTGAACTCTTGGTACCACCTTTAATGATGATGTGATGGAAGGAGGATGATATCCATAAAGTGCCAAAAATGGAGACATTTTTTATGAGCTATGAAAAGAAGTGTTATACCACCATTCTGCAAGTGGTAGCCAATCTACCCATTGAGACTATTTCTATGAAGTGAAACAACATAGATATCCTTCCAAACACTTATTAACAACCTCAGTTTGCCCATATGATTGGGGATGGTATGAAGAACTATGGGCCAATTTAGTACCCAAACATGAGAATAAATCATTCCAAAAGTGACTAGTAAAGATAGGATCACGATCATTGACAATGACCTTAGGTGTACCATGTAGCTTTTGGATATTCTCCAAAAGAACTTTTACCATTGCTATAAAAGGATGTGATAATGCAATGAAATGTGTATATTTGGTGAGGCAATCAACTACTACCATGATGACATTATGACCTTTAGATTTTAGAATCCCTATGATGAAGTCCATGGATACCTCTTCCCAATGCTAGCTAGGAATAGATAAGGGATACAAGAGACTTGGTGTCTTAATTGTCTCCCCCTTATTTCTTTGACAAACCAAACATTCAGCCACAAATTTTTGAACATCACCTTTTATCCCTTCCCAAAAGAAATCTTGCTTGACCTGATGATATGTCTTCAAAAATCCTGAATGGCCACCAACTGGGGACTCATGTAGCTCTGTGAGAATCTTGTGTTTAAGATTGAAATTCTTGCAGAGATACAAGTGCTCTTTATACCAAAGAATATCCCCCTTCAAACAAAACTTATCTAAACTACTAGGATCACTTTTTAATTGTTGAATGAGATTACTTGTCGCAACATCATTTTTCCACTCTGCTTTGGCTTCTTCCACCAAATTTGCTTGTAATATTGAAAGGGCACACAATAAGGCTTCATCTTTCTCATCCTTCCTAGAAAGTGCATCAGCCACAATATTTTCCTTCCCTTTCTTATATACAATCTCAAAGTCATATCCCAACATCTTAGTGACCCATTGTTATTGCTCTTCAATGGATAATCTTTTTTCCAAAAAATATTTTAGGCTATCATGATCTGTCTTAACCTTGAAGTATCGACCCATTAGATAAGGCCTCCATTATTTAATTGCATGAAGGATTGCGAGTATTTCCTTCTCATAAATGGGTTTGAGTTGATTCTTACCCTTTAATTGATGACTCTAAAAAGAATTTGGTCAACATTCTTGCATGAGAACTGCTCCTATCCCATTTCTAGAAGCATCACATTCCACAATGAATTCCTTGGTGAAGTCCGAAGTGGCAAGCACTGGAGTTGTACACATAGCCTCTTTCAATTGCTCAAATGCTACATTAGCGGACTCATTCCAATGAAAAGAATCCTTCTTCATTAGAGTGGTGAGGGGTGCTACTATATGACCATAATTCTTCACAGATCTTCTATAGTACCCTGTCAATCCCAAGAAACCCCTTAGTTTCTTAATGTTTTTGGAATAGGCCATTCCATGATAGCCTTAATTTTGCTAGGGTCCACCTTTACTCCTTCATGTGAAACTATGTGTCCCAAATACTTCACCTCCTTAAGACCAAAAGCACACTTGGATGGCTTAGTGTAGAGTTGATGATCTTTGAGTAATTGTAATGCTTGATCTACATGCTACAAATGTTCTTCCCAAGTCTTGCTATAAATTAATATATCATCAAAGAACACTAATGCAAACTTTCTCAAGAACTTCTTAAAAATGGAATTCATCAAACTTTGGAATGTAGATGTTGCATTGGTAAGACCAAATGGCATCACCAAAAATTCATAATGAGCCTCATGAGTTCAAAATGCCATCTTACAAATATCTTCCTCCTTAATCCGAATTTGTTGATAACCAGATCTAAGATCTAACTTGGTAAAATACATAGCTCCATTCAATTCATCTAGCAAATCATCAATGACTGGAATAGGAAACATATCTTTAATGGTGTACGTGTTGAGCACTCTATAATCTTGACACATGTGTCAAGTTTCATCCTTCTTATGCACCATCACCACAAGTGAGGAGTAAGCAATTTCGCTATACCTAATAATTCATGCCTCTAGCATCTCCTCAACAATTTTTTCTCACTTTTTTGTATGTGTGGGTACCTATAAGGCCTAATGTTTGGTGGTTGGCTCCCTAGAACTAGTTGTATGGCATGATCATGATCCCTCTTAGGAGGAAGGCCTTTAGACATATCTCCAAGAACCACTGAGTGATGATCAATTATTGCTTGTAAATATGGATGAGTAGGAACATTAGATTAAGAGACTTCTAATGAACATAGCTGGGCCACAAATCCATCCGCTCCTATCTTAAGCAAATTTTGCATTTGATGAGATCTTACCATCTGTGGGGGGATTTTGTCTTCAACCCCCTTAGCTCCACTCCCTTTCCTTCTGATTGAAATCTCATGAATAGTTCTTGGAAGTTCATCTCAATTGTTCCCAATGTAGTAAGCCATTGTACTCCTAAAACAATATATGTTGCACCCATGGATATCACATATATTGGGGTATCAAGTTGATAATCTCCCATGGATATTTTAATGCTATGACACTTCCCCAAACAACTAATTGTACCACCATCTACAATCAAAACTTGAAACTCTAGGGCTGGATATATGAAGCAATTTAGATGAGTTGCCAACTTTTTGTTGATGAAATTATGAGTACTACTTGAGTCGATCAACATTGTTACTTTCTGCTTCTTTAAGAAACACACTACCTTGAGAGTTTGTGGTGCACTGAAACCTAAGAGTGCATGACAAGAAATAATTGGTTTAGAATCATGTGATTCCTCACTTGACTTCCTATCCTCCTCTAATATGGGTTCCTTCTCTTCTTCCTCACTTGGACCTTCAATATAGAATAATTTATTTTCACTACAGTTATGTCCTCGACTGTATTTTCTATCACAATTGAAACAGAACCCTTTTGTTCTTTTCTCCTTAATTTGTTGTGGAGTCTAAAAGGAAGCTAGGAGTATGAAAATTGCTTCCTACACTAATCTAATGACGGAAGGAGAGTGCAAATTCAATTTTATCCTTATTGTTACAACAATGTTAAACCACTAACATAGATATTATAGCAAACACATAAACAAGAAAGTGAGATAGAAGAAGAGAGAGAAAAGATATACATAAGGGGAAAACCCTTATTAGGTGAAAAACCCCACACTTGAAAACCTGCACATTGTATTATTAGAACTTAAATGGTTTACACTACACTTGCAATGCAAGATCTCAGGAGTCTTTAACACTCGTATCTGGAGACAAATTGGTAGCATAACATCACCTGTCAAACTTGTAATACATCTCCTCTCAAATGCACCTATTTATATAACAAATACAAGGAAAAAATGGCTCCACATTGAGATGGGCATCCAACATGCCCCCATGGTCCAAAACCCACGCCTATGGACACTTGTCCAACACTGTAGGTTGTTTCTGACACTTTTCAAGTCACCCCATCCCAAGGAGGTTTCCTATTTCCAAAATGGGCTATGACAGATGCTCTTACGACTCTTACAACCATCATAGAATCTGTCATAGTTGTCATAACTTACAGCTATAAGAGAATCTGTCATACACAAGCTATAAATAGCATATTCTCTTACATGTCATAGTCCACCTTGGGACACCCAAAGATGTTTTCTCAAAGATGCTTCATGACACATGTCCATACTTGTCATAGGATCTTCTATTTCTGACTCTTACATGTCATAGCTTCGTCATAGGGATCTGTGATGACCGTTTCAATCAATATTCCCTTACACAACATCCAAGATGCTGACACATGGCAAGATATTTATACCACTAAGTGGGATGCGTATCTCCTCATGTGAGGACAAAATTACATGTGGTCATATGCCATGTAGGATGACACATCACCATGCCAACTCCCACAATATGACAACATAGGATTTGCATCCAATTAATACAATAGGCAATAAATGAATAAATACAATGTAATAATATAAGGAATTACTAAGGTTGAGACACCTTAATTCCCAACATTCTCCCACTTGTTGAACACCTTGTAAGAGCTAATAGAAATAACATGATTTAACTGCTATAGGCTCAGAGGCCCATAGACTCTGAACACCATCTGAACTTCTCTGTGCCCACTAGCTTCATCAATGCATCTACAACATTCTTCATAGTGTCTACCTTCCCATCCTCTACCATGTCTCGTACGAAGTGAAACTATACATCAATATGCTTTGTTCTAGCATGGAAAGTTGGATTCTTCGCAAGGCAAATCGCACTCTGACTGTCACAACAAATTGTAATCTATCCTCCATCAACACCAATATCTGAACATAATCTCTTAAGCCAAATGGATTCCTTACGAGCATTAGTTGCTGCCACATACTCAGCTTATGTTGTGGACAAAGTAACCATAGGTTTTTTCTTACTCATCCAACTAATTACACCACCAAACATTGTGAACACATATGTACTAGTGGATCTCCTACTATCAATGTCACCTACCTAATCAAAATCCACAAATCCACGAATACAAATTGAATGTGGAGGTCCTGTAGCATTACCATGATAGCATATGGAATACTTAGAAGTACCCCTCAAATATCTGAACACTCACTTAACTGCATCCCAATGTACCCATCTAGGATTAGCCATAAATTGACTAAGGCCTCCTAGTGCCTGGGTAATGTCTAGTCTTGTGCAGACCATAGTATACATCAAACTGCCAACAACACTAGAATAAGGTATTCTACTCATGTCCTCCACCTTAGTAGGAAGTTTTGGACAATCATTAATAGACAACATTGTCCCCAATGAAACAGAAACACACAATGGTCTACAATCTACAATGTTGAACCTATCCAACATGGTCTTCACATACTTACTCTAGCTTAACCAAAGTTTTATGTTAGCTCTGTCTCTTCTGATTTCTGTTCATAGAATGTACCTGGCTGTCCCAAC
Organism: Cunninghamia lanceolata; assembly: GCA_027924645.1. Taxonomy (NCBI): domain Eukaryota; kingdom Viridiplantae; phylum Streptophyta; class Pinopsida; order Cupressales; family Cupressaceae; genus Cunninghamia; species Cunninghamia lanceolata. The sequence continues at coordinate 7,757,599 of BSBN01001807.1, forward strand.
ATTTTTCATCTCAAACTGTGCTGACAATTGAGACTTCATATCAAAAATCATATTCTTACCATTCCTAATCAACAACATATCATCAACATACAATGCAATAATGAGAATGTGATCATTGTCAAATTTGTAATACACACAATGATCTGATTTTGATCTTAGATATCTAATCAACAACACAAAGGCATCAAACTTCAAGTACCACATCCTAGCAGACTACTTCAAACCATACAAAGACTTCTTAAGCTTGCAAACCAAATTTTCTTCACCTTTCTCTATGTAATGCTCTAGCTATGACATGTAAATCTCTTCCTCCAAATCACCATTAAGGAAAGTTGTCTTCATATCTATCTATTCTACCTCTAAATCATAAACAACTGCAAGAGATAATAGAAATCTAATGGATATTAGCTTTGCAATGGGAGAGAAAATTTTGTCATAATCAATTCCCTCCACTTGTGAATACCCCTTCGTAACCAATCTAGCCTTGTACTTTTCAACACTGCCATCTGCAGCAAATTTCTTCTTAAACACCCATTTGCATCCAACAAGTTTCTATCCATCAAGCAAAGGTATCAAGTCCCATGTTTTATTCTTTTCCAAAGAAGCCATCTCATCCTCCATGGCCTCCTTCTAAGAACCGGCATCTTTCATGCCCATAGCCTCTTTCATAGTTCTAGGCTCATCAGTGTTAGTAAGTAAAGTAAAAGCACAACTAGAATCAAGTAATGAATAACCAAACCTATCAGGTTTCTTTCATGTTTGTTTAGACCTCCTCAATGGCTAAGGTTGAGGTTCTACTTCTTCTAAGCTTTCAAAGCTTCTAGAGCTCTCCTCATCATTAGGTCTCATAGGATCTGTCTGTTCAATCTTCTCAGGGGTAGAAGGAAACTGAACTGCATCCTCTTTCTTTTCTGTCTGTTCTGGCTGTAGAACAATGGAAGATGGTGTTAGCTCTCTAAAGATAACACTACTTCTATACAACACCTTTTTAGCCATAGGATCCCAAAGCTTGTATCCTTTCACACTGACACCATAGCCAATGAAGATACACTTAACAACCTTGTTCTCCAATTTAGAACTTTTCTCCCTAGGCACATGTGCATATGCCTCACAACCAAAAACATGAAGATGTCTAACTAAAGGCTTCTTACCAGATCACACCTTAATAGGTGTCTTACCAACAAGAGATAGCATAGGAGATCTATTTACCAGATAGCAAGTAGTGGCAATGACTTCAGCCCAAAAATTTTGTTTGAGGCTTGCTCCACTAAGCATACTCCTAGCCTTCTCCATCAGTGTCATGTTCATCTCTCTACAACTCCATCTTACTACAGGGTATATGGAGTTATCTTATGCCTTTCAATCCCTTGCTCTTTATAGAACTTATCGAACTCTGCTGAGCAAAACTCACCACCGTTATTAGTTCTCAAACACTTAATCTTTTTACTAGTCTGATTTTCAGCGAAGGCTTTAAACTCTTTAAACTGACTAAAGACTTTAGTCTCGCTTCTAATAAAATAAACCCATGTCCTTCTACTGTAATCATCTATGAAAGATAAAAAATATACAAATTTTGAAATTGAAGGAACATTAACAAGACCAAACACATCAGAATAAATAAGATCCAATACACCATAAGACTTGTGAGAACTAGAGTAAAATTAAACATGGTTTTGCTTTCCATAAATGCAATGTTCACAAAAGTCAAACTCGAGATTACAATCATTTAAGCCCTCAACGAGGTTTTTATTTTTCAGGGTATGGAGACCCTTCTCACCAATGTGGCCATATCTCAAATGCCATAACATAGTCTTTTCAGAGGAAAGTTTAACTCCCAAAACATGTGCACTACCATCAGAACTAGTTACAATAGATTTCTTCACTGCTCATTTAGATGGTGGGGATGAAGTGACTGCAACTCTTTTCTTCAGGTCAGAAGAACTATTGCACTATGAAGTGCATGCCTCTAACTGAAATAGAGTACCTCTCCAAGTACCCTTCACAAGGACCATAGATCCTCTAGTCATCTTGCATCCATCCTTAGAAAAGACAACTTGCACACCTGCATCATTCAACATACTTACAAAAAGTAGGTTTCGTGCAAGGCCTGGAATGTGCATAACTTCAGTGATCCCCTTCACTTGTCCATCAGGGAATTAGATTGAGACTCTTCCATGGCCAACAATCTTCAGATGAGAGTTGTCACCCAGGTATACTCTTCCACCATCAAAATCTTCATAATTCATGAACCAGTCTCGATCTGAGGTCATGTGGAATGATGCATCAAAATCTATCAACCACACATCATCAGATGCATGGGTGTCTAGGGCTGTGATGAAGGCATCACCATCATCTTGTGACTTGTTAGAATCTGAATCAAGTGCTTTCTTCTTCTTTTACTTCTCCTCTTTGCATTCCTTTTAGAAATGCCCTATTTTACCACAGTTCCAACAAAGAGCCTTGGACTTTCTAGGAGATTTGGATCTCCCACGAGATTTGGATCTAGCCTTATCACCTTTCTTGTCCTTCTTCTTCCCTTTCTCTTTGGGTCTTCCATGAACTGCAAGAGCCTCTTTGGCTACCTCAAAAGACTTTCTCCACATCTCTTCAAATAACAATGAAGACACCACATCTTCCATCTTGAAGGTGGCGGTAGTGGTGCTTCTGATAGCTATGACAAGATGATCCCACAAATCTAGCAAAGAACAAAGTAGGGTCATGCATCGATCCTCCTCCTCAATTTTCACACCTACAGATGTCAATTGTGTAACAATCATGTTAAAAGCATTCATGTGATCTGCAACAGATCCTCCATCTTCCATCTTTAGAGAAAACAACTTCTTTTTTAGGAAAGTTTGTTTACCAAGGACTTGGCCTAATAAACATCACCCAACTTCTTCCAAAGATCTTTCATGCTCTTCTCCTCATGGTCATTCAACATGACAAAGTCAGCTAAACAGAGTCTTATGAGATGCTTATCCTTTCAATCTTTGAGGTCCCAATTAGCTTGTGACATTGTTGTGGGTTTCACACCAGATACAGTTTCCCATAGGTCACGATCAACAAGTAGGTCCTCCAGCTTCAGTTTCCACAACTCAAAATTAGTGCCATTGAATTTCTCAACCTCTAACCTTCTAGATGTGGTTGCCATCTCCTTGCTCCAACAAGATACAAAATACTCTTCACAACACTCCCACTCAACCTAAGATTAGCTCAAAAAATGCCTACTTAGCAACTGGAACCAAAACTAGCCAGGCTCTGATACCAACTGAAAGGAAGCTAGGTGTGCAGAAATCGCTTCCTACACTAATCTTTTGAGGGGAGGAGAGTGCAAATTCATTTTTATCTTTACTATTACAGCAATGTTAAACCACTAACATAGATATTATGGCAAACACATAAACAAGAAAGTGAGATAGAAGAAGAGAGGCACAAGATATACGTGGGGAAAACCCTTATCAAGTGAAAAACCCCACACTCTAGAACTTGCACAATGTATTATCAAAATTGAAATGGTTTACAATACACTTCCAATGAAAGCTCTTAGGAGTCTTTAACACTCATATCTAGAGACAAATTCACAGCATAACAATACCTATCAAACCTATAATACATCTCCTGTCAAAAGCACCTATTTATATAATAAATACAAGGCAAAAATGGCTCCACATTGAGATGGGCGTCCAACATGGCCCCATGGCCCAAAACCCATGCCTATGGATACTTGTCCAACACTATAGGATGTTTCTGACACTTGTCAAGTCACCCCATCCCAAGGAAGTCACCTATTTCCAAAATGGGCTATGATAGATGCTCTTACGACTCTTACAGCTGTCAGAGAATCTGTCATAGCCGTCATAACTTACAATTGTAAGAGAATATGTCATACATAGATTAAAAATAGCATATTCTCTTACAACATGTCATAGTCCACCTTGGGATGCCCAAGGATGCCTTTTTCAAAGATGCTTCATGACACATCTCCATACCTATCATAGGATCTTCTATTTCGAACTATTACATGTCATAACTTCATCATAGGAATCTGTCATGACCGTTTTGGTCAATGAGAAGGTGTTGAATATTCTTTCTCTCTTGTCACATTAGCCCCTTGCTTCCTAAGAATCAAATACTTCTCCTCTACCCTACATGCCAAGATAAAAGACTCATTTACCAAGCTAGGACTAAACATGCATACATCATGTTGAATGTGATCCTTGAGACCACTCAAGAATAAATCATTCAAGTTCTCTTCTATAATTGTATCAACTCTTAAGGATAGATTTTGGAATTTCTGAATATAATCCTTAACTGATCCCGTTTCTTGAAGTTTAGCAAGCTAGCTAAAGAAGTTGTCTATCACACTATTGTTATATTGTGCTTGGAGTTCTTTTGTAAAAATTGACCATGAGACGGTAAGACCCTTTTTACTCCAATGAGTACAAAGCCAATGATACCAAATGAACTAATCTAGTTCTAGATATAGGGAAGCCATCGTGACCTTTTGTCCATATGGGATTTGATGTACTTAAAAAAAATCTCCATTTGGTTTATCCATGTTAGAGGATCCTTGCCATCGAACTTGTGCATATCCACCTTTGGAAAAAAATTCCTAGATCCCATAGGAGTATTAAAATTTGTTTCAATATTAGCCGACTTGAAGGTTTCACCTTGGTTGCTTGAGAACTCCTTTCTTGGTTCATTCATATAGGTGCTTAACATGCTTCATATATCTGATATATCTCCTCTTAGGTCACACATATCCCTCTTAATTGAGGAAACCTCTTCTTTGAGCTTACTTATTTACTCATTGGGATTACTACCCTCTATTGTTTCCCAATCCTTATCAGAGGATTTCCCCGGTGTGACAACATTCTTTTTGCCTCTTGTTGTAGGCCCCGTCATGATGGAAACCAATATTTTTGAAATAAATCATAGAAATGAACTGGAAATTCTCTAAAAAATTTACTATAACTTATTAGGGCCAAGATACCCCTTACCTAGAAAAAACTCCAAAAAATTAGCATATATGTAGCCTTCAGAGCATTTTTTTTGGAAACCCTAATTTTGCTATAACTTGCTTATTTTTGCTTCACTTTTTCCCATTTTTGTATTGTAGGATTGATGCAGAGTACAGCCCAGAAGAAACGTATGGACCCGGTCCAAGACCCTTTGGAGCCCACAAGACAGCAAATTGAAAATATATCGGCAAGACCTTTGAATTGTCTCACCGAAATATACACACTCTTGCCTATTAGCAAGACACTACCCCATTGGTCAAGCTCCAAACGCTTTCACGAACCTATTTAGTCATTCTGATGAGCGGCTTCCGAAAATACTCCATCGGCAAGATACAACAAAATGTCTCACCGATATGCCCTTATTGGGCTGACAATGGCTATCGGCAACCACCTTTCTCCCTTCTGCCGATGAGGTGACTCATGCCGACATATATTACATCAACCGCACTTCCCTGTCGTCTCCCCGATCAGTGAGAGCATGAACTGTCGGCTGCCTTTCAAAATCTTACGCCGATATGCCTCCTCATGCCGATGGGACCTTTGCTTCTACACACACCGAAGACCTTCCCCCATCGGTAAGACACCCATTGTCGGTGCAACTTCATTTCTTTCTGCCGACGCAATTCTCATACCTATGAACCGTTTGCCTTTTTGTTAAACCGGTGAACCAAATGAACCGATGAACCAGTTCAATCCATTCGTTCAACAGCTAGGTTCAACCTGATGGTTCAATGCCTAGGTTCAATCTAATGGTTCAATGTCGATACCTTCTTTGTCAGCAACACAAATGTCACTCGTGCCGATGACTTCTAACACACATTCTTTGACCTTGAACCCATGAACCATTGAACCAATGAATCGGTTCAATCCTATGGTTCAACGGTGAGGTTCAATGCGGAGGTTCAACCTTCTCCTTCAGCCAGACTCCTTTGTTTGTCATCCTGATCGGTGCGACCTCCTATTGTCGGCGCACAAACAGTTTCTCAGCCTGATGCCTTATGTCATGCCGAAACACCTACACCAACCCCTTTCGACCAGACTTCTACTGTTGTTTTAACTTGAAGAACTTTCACCGATGCTATGTTTCACCTTGATGGACTTAGTGCATACCGTCGTCGGTGAGACTTACTACCATCAGACCAGCACACTTCCTCTTGGCTGATGCCCTGACTCTCACCGATGGGCCGAATACAGAATACCTACAGAAAGATTACTTCATACAGGTGATGGGTATTCACAATTGGTGTTTTCCCACTATGTAACAGTAAAACATTCAATCAATATACACTGGACATATACACCAATGGAAATTGCAACAACGAGTGACACTGAGAGATTGCTTGAAGTGGTTTTGCAATTCTAACCTTCCATACCTAAAATGAATAGACCAAGATGGGGAATTAATCTACAAATCCATTCCACTGATTTACCCAAAAATCTGCCAGTGGAATGGATTTATCCAATTAATTCAACCACAGAAGCACAAAACTAAATTATATACAAACCCTACACAAAATGAATTTCTACACAAAGTATCTACACTAGATATCTACACAGTATTCAAAAACTGGAAAGAAAATAAATTGCAGAACTTCTATTCCTTCTTGATGTTCAGAACTTACATTAGACTATTCAAAGACCAGACCTAAAAACTATCCCCGTCCCCTCTACAAAAGGTTTTCCCCTTTTTATCTTTCCCAATGCGAGGGACTGACATTCTCCTCTATTTCTGGGATTTTATCTTTTCAAAATTATAGGTGGAAACCCTTAATCTATTACAAATGACATCTGCTCCATTTCCTCTGAAATCTAGACTGTAGCTTCTCTAATATGGTCTTCGAAAACCCTTTAACAATTGTAAAAATTTGCTAAAATATGAAAGTTATGCTCTTCCCAAAATCACCTCCAATATTGAGAAAAAACCTTACCTCTACGGTATACATCAAACTGCCAACAACACTAGAATAACGTATTCTACTCATGTCCTCCACCTTAGTAGGAAGTTTTGGACAATCATTAATAGACAACATTGTCCCCAATGAAACAAAAACACACAATGGTCTACAATCTACCATGTTGAACCTATCCAACATGGTCTTCACATACTTACTCTAGCTTAACCAAAGTTTTATGTTAGCTCTATCTCTTCTGATTTCTATTCATAGAATGTACCTGGTTGCCCCAACATTTTTCATCTCAAACTGTGCTAACAATTGAGACTTCATATCAAAAATCATATTCTTACCATTCCCAATCAACAAAATATCATCAACATACAATGCAATAATGAGAATGTGATCATTGTCAAATTTGTAATACACACAATGATCTGATTTTGATCTTAGATATCTAATCAACAACACAAAGGCATCAAACTTCAAGTACCACATCCTAGCAGACTACTTCAAACCATACAAAGACTTCTTAAGCTTGCAAACCAAATTTTCCTTACCTTTCTCTATGTAATGCTCTAGCTATGACATGTAAATCTCTTCCTCCAAATCACCATTAAGGAAAGTTGTCTTCATATCTATCTATTCTACCTCTAAATCATAAACAACTACAAGAGATAATAGAAATCTAATGGATATTAGCTTTACAATGGGAGAGAAAATTTTTCCATAATCAATTCCCTCCACTTGTTAATACCCCTTCGTAACCAATCTAGCCTTGTACTTTTCAACACTGCCATCTGCAGCAAATTTCTTCTTAAACACCCATTTGCATCCAACAAGTTTCTATCCATCAAGCAAAGGTATCAAGTCCCATGTTTTATTCTTTTCCAAAGAAGCCATCTCATCCTCCATGGCCTCCTTCTAAGAACCTGCATCTTTCATGCCCATAGCCTCTTTCATAGTTCTAGGCTCATCAGTGTTAGTAAGTAAAGCAAAAGCACAACTAGAATCAAGTAATGAATAACCAAACCTATCAGGTTTCTTTCTTGTTCATTTAGACCTCCTCAATGGCTAAGGTTGAGGTTCTACTTCTTCTAAGCTTTCAAAGCTTCTAGAGCTCTCCTCATCATCAGGTCTCATAGGATCTGTCTGTTCAGTCTTCTCAGGGGTAGAAGGAAACTGAACTGCATCCTCTTTCTTTTCTGTCTGTTCTGGCTATAGAACAATGGAAGATGGTGTTAGCTCTCTAAAGATAACACTACTTCTATACAACACCTTTTTAGCCATAGGATCCCAAAGCTTGTATCCTTTCACACTGACACCATAGCCAATGAAGATACACTTAACAACCTTGTTCTCCAATTTAGAACTTTTCTCCCTAGGCACATGTGCATATGCCTCACAACCAAAAACATGAAGATGTCTAACTGAAGGCTTCTTACCAGATCACACCTCAATAGGTGTCTTACCAACAAGAGATAGCATAGGAGATCTATTTACCAGATAGAAAGTAGTGGCAATGACTTCAGCCCAAAAATTTTGTTTGAGGCTTGCTCCACTAAGCATACTCCTAGCCTTCTCCATCAGTGTCATGTTCATCTCTCTACAACTCCATCTTACTATAGGGTATATGGAGTTATCTTATGCCTTTCAATCCCTTGCTCTTTATAGAACTTATCGAACTCTACTGAGCAAAACTCACCACCGTTATCAGTTCTCAAACACTTAATCTTTTTACTAGTCTGATTTTCAGCGAAGGCTTTAAACTCTTTAAACTGACTAAAGACTTTAGTCTCGCTTCTAATAAAATAAACCCATGTCCTTCTACTATAATCATCTATGAAAGATAAAAAATATACAGATTTTGAAATTGAAGGAATATTAACAAGACCAAACACATCATAATAAATAAGATCCAATACACCATAAGACTTGTGAGAACTAGAGTAAAATTGAACATGGTTTTGCTTTCCATAAATGCAATGTTCACAAAAGTCAAACTCAAGATTACAATCATTTAAGCCCTCAACGAGGTTTTTATTTTTCAGGGTATGGAGACCCTTCTCACCAATGTGGCCATATCTCAAATGCCATAACATAGTCTTTTCAGACGAAAGTTTAACTCCCAAAACATGTGCACTACCATCAGAACTAGTTACAATAGATTTCTTCACTGCTCATTTAGATGGTGGGGATGAAGTGACTGCAACTCTTTTCTTCAGGTCAGAAGAACTATTGCACTATGAAGTGCATGCCTCTAACTGAAATAGAGTACCTCTCCAAGTACCCTTCACAAGGACCATAGATCCTCTAGTCATTTTGCATCCATCCTTAGAAAAGACAACCTGCACACCTGCATCATTCAACATACTTACAAAAAGTAGGTTTCGTGCAAGGCCTGGAATGTGCATAACTTCAGTGATCCCCTTCACTTGTCCATTAGGGAATCAGATTGAGACTCTTCCATGGCCAACAATCTTTAGATGAGAGTTGTCACCTAGGTACACTCTTCCACCATCAAAATCTTCATAATTCATGAAACAGTCTCGATCTGAGGTCATGTGGAATGATGCATCAAAATCTATCAACCACACATCATCAGATGCATGGGTGTCTAGGGCTGCGATGAAGGCATCACCATCATCTTGTGACTTGTTAGAATCTGAATCAAGTGCTTTCTTCTTCTTTTACTTCTCCTCTTTGCATTCCTTTTAGAAATGCCCTATTTTACCACAGTTCCAACAAAGAGCCTTGGACTTTCTAGGAGATTTGGATCTCCCACGAGATTTGGATCTAGCCTTATCACCTTTCTTGTCCTTCTTCTTCCCTTTCTCTTTGGGTCTTCCATGAACTACAAGAGCCTCTTTGGCTACCTCAAAAGACCTTCTCCACATCTCTTCAAATAATAATGAAGACACCACATCTTCCATCTTGAAGGTGGTAGTGGTGCCTCCGATAGCTATGACAAGATGATCCCACAAATCTAGCAAAGAACAAAGTAGGGTCATGCATTGATCCTCCTCCTTAATTTTCACACCTACAGATATCAATTGTTCAACAATCATGTTAAAAGCATTCATGTGATCTGCAACAAATCCTCCATCTTCCATCTTTAGAGAAAACAACTTCTTTTTTAGGAAAGTTTGTTTACCAAGGACTTGGCCTAATAAACATCACCCAACTTCTTCCAAAGATCTTTCATGCTCTTCTCCTCATCGTCATTCAACATGACAAAGTCAGCTAAACAGAGTCTTATGAGATCCTTATCCTTCCGATCTTTGAGGTCCCAATTAGTGACATTGTTGTGGGTTTCACACCAGATACAGTTTCCCACAGGTCACGATCAACAAGTAGGTCCTCCAGCTTCAGTTTCCACAACTCAAAATTAGTGCCATTGAATTTCTCAACCTCTAACCTTCTAGATGTGGTTGCCATCTCCTTGCTCCAACAAGATACAAAATACTCTTCACAACACTCCCACTCAACCTAAGATTAGCTCAAAAAATGCCTACCTAGCAACTAGAACCAAAACTAGCCAGGCTCTGATACCAACTGAAAGGAAGCTAGGTGTGCAGAAATCGCTTCCTACACTAATCTTATGAGGGGAGGAGAGTGCAAATTCATTTTTATCTTTACTATTACAACAATGTTAAACCACTACAATAGATATTATGGCAAACAAAGAAAGTGAGATAGAAGAAGAGAGACACAAGATATACGTGGGGAAAACCCTTATCAGGTGAAAAACCCCACACTCTAGAACTTGCACAATGTATTCTAAAAATTGAAATGGTTTACAATACACTTCCAATGAAAGCTCTTAGGTGTCTTTAACACTCATATCTAGAGACAAATTCACAGCATAACAATACCTATCAAACCTATAATACATCTCCTCTCAAAAGCACCTATTTATATAATAAATACAAGGCAAAAATGGCTCCACATTGAGATGGGCGTCCAACATGGCCCCATGGCCCAAAACCCATGCCTATGGATACTTGTCCAACACTATAGGATGTGTCTGACACTTGTCAAGTCACTCCATCCCAAGGAAGTCACCTATTTCCAAAATGGGCTATGATAGATGCTCTTACGACTCTTACAGCTGTCAGAGAATCTGTCATAGCCCTCATAACTTACAATTGTAAGAGAATATGTCATACATAGATTTAAAATAGCATATTCTCTTACAACATGTCATAGTCCACCTTGGGATGCCCAAGGATACCTTTTTCAAAGATGCTTCATGACACATGTCCATACCTATCATAGGATCTTCTATTTCAAACTATTACATGTCATAACTTCGTCATAGGAATCTGTCATGACCATTTTGGTCAATGAGAAGGTGTTGAATATTCTTTCTCTCTTGTCACATTAGCCACTTGCTTCCTAAGAATCAAATACTTCTCCTCTACCCTACATGCCAAGAGAAAAGACTCATTTACCAAGCTAGGACTAAACATGCATACATCATGTTGAATGTGATCCTTGAGACCACCCAAGAATAAATCATTCAAGTTCTCTTCTATAATTGTATCAACTCTTAAGGATAGATTTTGGAATTTCTAAATATAATCCTTAACTGATCCTGTTTCTTGAAGTTTAGCAAGCTAACTAAAGAAGTTGTCTATCATGCTATTGTTATATTGTGCTTGGAGTTCTTTTGTAAAAATTGACCATGAGACAGTAAGACCCTTTTTACTCTAATGAGTACAAAGCCAATGATACCAAATGAACTAATCTAGTTCTAGATATAGGGAAGCCATCGTGACCTTTTGTCCATATGGGATTTGATGTACTTAAAAAAAATCTCCATTTGGTTTATCCATGTTAGAGGATCCTTGCCATCGAACTTGTGCATATCCACCTTTGGAAAAAAATTCCTAGATCCCATAGGAGTATTAAAATTTGTTTCAATATTAGCCGACTTGAAGGTTTCACCTTGGTTGCTTGAGAACTCCTTTCTTGGTTCATTCATATAGGTGCTTAACATGCTTCATATATCTGATATATCTCCTCTTAGGTCACACATATCCCTCTTAATTGAGGAAACCTCTTCTTTAAGCTTACTTATTTACTCATTGGGATTACTACCCTCTATTGTTTCCCCATCCTTATCAGAGGATTTCCTTGGTTTGACAACATTCTTTTTGCCTCTTGTTGTAGGCCCCGTTATGATGGAAACCAATATTTTTGAAATAAATCATAGAAATGAAATGGAAATTCTCTAAAAAATTTACTGTAACTTATTAGGGCCAAGATACCCCTTACCTAGAAAAAACTCCAAAAAATTAGCATATATGTCGCCTTCAAAGCAATTTTTTTGGAAACCCTAATTTTGCTATAACTTGCTTATTTTTGCTTCACTTTTTCCCATTTTTGTATTGTAGGATTGATGTAGAGTACAGCCCAGAAGAAACGTATGGACCTGGTCCAAGACCCTTTGGAGCCCACAAGATAGCAAATTGAAAATATATCGGCAAGACCTTTGAATTGTCTCACCGAAATATACACACTCTTGCCTATCGGCAAGACACTACCCCGTCGGTCAAGCTCCAAACGCTTTCACGAACCTGTTTAGTCATTCCGATCAGCGGCTTCCGAAAATACTCCATCGGCAAGATACAACAAAATGTCTCACCGATATGCCCTTATCAGGCTGACAATGGCTATTAGCAACCACATTTCTCCCTTCTGCCGATGAGGTGACTCATGCCGACATATATTACATCAACCGCACTTCCCTATCGTCTCCCCGATTAGTGAGAGAATGAACTGTCAGCTGCCATTCAAAATCTTACGCCGATATGCCTCCTCATGCTGACGGGACCTTTGGTTCTACACACACCGGAGACCTTCCCCCATCGGTAAGACACCCATTGTCGGTGCAACTTCCTTTCTTTCTGCCGATGCAATTCTCATACCGATGAACCGTTTGCCTTTTTGTTGAACTAGTGAACCAAATGAACCGATGAACCAGTTCAATCCATTGGTTCAATAGCTAGGTTCAACCTGATGGTTCAATGCCTAGGTTCAATCTAATGGTTCAATGCCGATACCTTCTTTGTCGGCAACACAAATGTCACTCGTGCTGATGACTTCTAACACACATTCTTTGACCTTGAACCCGTGAACCATTGAACCAATGAACCTGTTCAATCCTATGGTTCAACAGCGAGGTTCAATGCCGAGGTTCAACCTTCTCCTTCAGCCAGACTCCTTTGTTTGTCACCCTGATCGGTGTGACCTCCTATTGTCGGCCCACAAACAATTTCTCAGCCCGATGCCTTATGTCACGCTGAAACACCTACACCAACCCCTTTCGGCCAGACTTCTACTATTGTTTTAACTTGAAGAACTTTCACCGATGCTATGCTTCACCTTGATGGACTTAGTGCATACCGTCGTCGGTGAGACTTACTACCATCAGACCAGCACACTTCCTCTTGGCTGATGCCCTAACTCTCACTGATGGGCCGAATACAGAATACCTACAGAAAGATTACTTCATACAGGTGACAAGTATTCACAACTGGTGTTTTCCCACTATGTAACAGTAAAACATTCAATCAATATACACTGGACATATACACCAATGGAAATTGCAACAACAAGTGACACTGAGAGATTGCTTGAAGTGGTTATGCAATTCTAACCTTCCATACCTAAAATGAATAAACCAAGATGAGGAATTAATCTACAAGTCCATTCCACTGATTTCCCCAAAATCTGCTAGTGGAATGGATTTATCCAATTAATTCGACCACAAAAGCACAAAACTAAATTATATACAAACCCTACACAAAATAAATTTCTACACAGAGTATCTACACTAGATATCTACACAGTATTTAGAAACTGGAAAGAAAATAAATTGCAGAACTTCTATTCCTTCTTGATGTTCAAAAATTACATTAGACTATTTAGAGACCAGACCCAAAAACTATCCCCGTCCCCTCTACAAAAGGTTTTCCCCTTTTTATCTTTCCCAATGTGAGGGACTGACATTCTCCTCTATTTCTGGGATTTGATCTTTTCAAAACTATAGGTGGAAACCCTTAATTTATTACAAATGACATCTGTTTTGCATAAGACAGCAAAAGTCTTAAAGCTAAGACACCTTGATTAACCTCCCCTTAATCCAAGCCGTCAGAAACTTCATACAAAAAATGCTAACATTACATTATAAATAGGAAATGCTAACATTAGATGTTACATTTGAAGATGCTATAGATAACATGAAATGTTAAATTAAAGTTAGTCTTCTTCTCCTTCCTCTTGTTGTATATTGGTCCTGTTGAAGGGGTGCACCTGCACCATACTCCCCAGGAGAAGAGATCTCAAGCCCCTTTGAGATTAGAGTTTGGACGTCTGTACCATGCTTTGAAATCTGGTCAGCAGTCATCCAAACTGCCTCTGAATCTGGTTGTCCTTGCCAGGCCACCAAATACTCCAAGTATTCTTTGTTTCTAGTCTTCTTGAGCACTCGTGAGTCTAAGATGTGGTTCAACTTTGGTGGATCATGCTTCAGAATGCCATCAGCTGCTGCCTGCAATGGTTCCTGTTCTACATCTGCATTTGGTTTGTATGGAGTCAAATCACATACATTGAAAATTGGGGACAATCCAAGATCAGGGGGAAGTTGGATCTCATATACATTCTGTCCACATTTCTTTAAAATTTGACATGGTCCAATCTTCCTCTGCATTAGCTTGGTATACTTACCTTTGGGGAGCCTCTCCTTCTTTAGATTTACTTAGACCAAATCTCCAATTTCAAACTGTAAATCTCTTTTCTTCTGGTCAGCATATGTTTTGTACTTCGTTGTAGCCTGTTGGAGTTGGTGCTTGACCTGATCATGTACTTATTTAATAGCTGAAGCAAAAGCTTCACCATCTGCACTAATAGACTCTCCTACAGGTAGATCTCTCAGCTCCAGAATACCCCTGGGATGAATTCCATACAGTATCTGAAAAGGTGACTTTCCTGTACTCCTATTGATGGTGTCGTTATAAGAAAATTCTGCTTGTGGGAGGATATTATCCCATTTCTCTCCATGCTATCTGGTTAAACACCTGAGTAGGTTACCCAATGAACAGTTAACAACTTCAGTCTACCCATCTGTTTGAGGATGGTAGGCTGATGAGAAAGACATATTTGTTCCCAGCTTTTTCCAAAGAGTTCTCCAGAAGTGGCCAATAAACTTCACATCTCTATCTGATACTATGTTCAATGGTAAACAATGTATTCTCACTATCTCTTTGAAAATCAAATCAGTGACATATGAAGCATCACAAGTGGTTTTACATGGCAAGAAATGTGCCATTTTACTGAATCTGTCTACTACCACAAAATAACTATCATATCCTTTCCTTGTCCTAGGCAAACCTAGTACAAAATCCATGCTTAAGCTCTCCCATGGCCTAGAAGGAATGGGTAATGGCTAATACAAACCTACATTTGTGGATCTTCCTTTGGCTTTCTAACATATTACACATTCTTCCACAAATTTTCTCACATCTGACTATAACTTAGGCCAATAGTAATGCCTTTTTACAAGATCAAGAGTTTTATCAAGACCAAAATGTCCTGACAGAGCCCCACAATGTTTTTCCTAAATAATATTCAGTCTCATAGAACATCTGGGAATACATAGTTGTCCACCTTTGAAAAGTAATCCATCTTGGATCAGAAATTCAAAAAACTCAACATGATATTTGTCTCCAAAAGAAGTACATACCTTATAGACCTCTCCAAAGTCTTCATCATCTACATACATTGTCTTCAACAAATCAATCCCAACACTCTCCAATTGGATCTGATTTATGGTTAGAACTCTCCTACACAAAGCATCTGCTACTTTGTTCTTAACTCCTTTCTTGTGCTTGAGTGTGAAAGTGAAAGTTTGCAAAGTTTCCACCCATTTCATGTGTCTATGGTTCAGTTTCTCTTATTGTTTAAGAAACTGAGGGGATGATTATCTGTGAACACTATGAATTCTTTGGGCATCAAGTAATGCCTCCATTTCTTAAGTGACTAGACTAGAGCATACATCTCCAAATCATAGGATGAGTATCTCCTCTTGGCATCATTTAATTTCTCACTAAAGAATGCAATAGGCCTACCTTCTTGGTTGAGTACTGCTCCAATAGCAATATGACTTGCATCACATTCTACTTGAAAAATCTTGCTGAAATCAAGAAATGCAAGAACTGGTTGTTCTGCCATCTTCTTCTTCAACGTTTCAAAAGAATTATCTGCCTCCTTTGTCCATGTAAACTTGCACTTCTATCCTCTCTTTATAGTGTCATGCATGGGTGCACAGATATGACTAAAGCCCTTTATAAACTTCCTATAAAAGGTTGCTAATCCATGGAAACTTCTAACATCATTCATAGTTTTGGGTGTTGGCCAAGACAATATGGCACTTACCTTTTCTGGATCCATTCTTAGTTTGTTATGTGAGATAACAAATCCTAAGTAGATGATTTCTTCCTGCATAAACAGACACTTTGCTAAATTTATCATTAGCTGCTCTTCATGCAACCTTTTGAGAACCAAGTCTATATGGATGAGGTGTTCTTCCCTCAGATTGCTGAAAATTAGGATGTCATCTAGATATACTATGGCAAATTTACCTATGAACTCTCTCAAGACCTCATTCATCAATCTCATAAAGGTACTAGGAGCGTTGGATAAACCAAAAGGCATGACCTTCCACTCATATAACCTCTCATTTGTCTTGAATGCAGTTTTCCACTCATCACCAGGTCTAATCCTAATCTGATGATAACCACTCTTTAAATCTATTTTGGTGAAGCATTTAGCACCTCCTTAACAATCAAGTAAATCTTCTATCCTAGGGATTGGAAACCTGTACCTGATTGTTCTCTTGTTGATAGCCCTTGAATCAGTGCAAAGTCTCCAAGTGCCTTCCTTCTTTGGTGCTAGTACAACTGGTACTGCACATGGGCTTAAACTTTTGCCAATTAGGCTTGTCTTCAACAACTCTTCAATTTGTCTTGCTACCTCTGTTTTTTGATCTGGAGTGAGCTTATATGTTTCTTTGTTTGGAAGTGTAGATCCTGAGATCAGATCTATACAATGGCTGATGTCTCTTATAGGTGGTAGGGAACTTGGCATCCCATCGGAACTAATGCCTTTGTACTTGTCCAATAGCTCTTGGATAGTTGGGTCTATGAATTTTTTTCTCTTTTCTCCCTTGACTTCTTTCTGCTGTTCCTTGTTTACCTTTAGGCAAGGGATTAGAGCATATGAATTTGCTCCTTCTCCTCTTATCTCTTTCATGAATTGTCTTCCTTCTACCATCATCACTTTAACCTCTTTTCCTTTTGTCTCCACCTCCATCTCCATTAATGGTATCAATTCTATTAGCTTACCATTCTTGGTGATGGAATAGGTGTTCCTAACTCCATCATGGTATGCTTTTAAATCATACTGCCATGGTCTTCCAAACAGGAGATGGCAAGCATCCATCTTGGCAATGTCAAACAATAACCTATCCTTGTATGGGCCAATTTGAAATTCTACCCAAGCCTGTTCTTCTACAACTGTTTGTTGTCCTTGGGTAAGCCATGAAATTTTATAAGGGCAAGGATGTGGTAGTCTCCTAAGCTTAAGTTTTTCTACCATCTCAATGGATACAAAATTTTCAGTAGATCTAGAGTCAATCAGAACTTTGCATACCTTTCCTCCTGCCTTGCAAGTAGTTCTGAAGAGAGACTTCCTTTGTGGAGGTTCTTTTATAGGCACTTTCATGGTGGTCATTGCTCTCCTAATCATCAAAGATTCTCCATTCTCAAGATACCCATAACTGCTAGGAGCATTCACACTTTGAATAGTGCTTGAGCTTGCTACAATCTGACAATTAGATTCTTGGATTAGATTGATCCTCTTTTCTCCTATTGAACTTGTTGCCTTTACTGGACATCTGTTGGCTATATGGCCTTCTTGGTTGCAATTGTAACATCTGATAGGTCCTCTGCCCTAAGATCTTCCTCTAAAAGGTGGTCTTCTGCCCCTGAAGTTTCCCCTTGGATTGTAGCTTCCTCCTTGGTTCTGACTGTTATCTCCTTTGCTGGTCTCTTGGTTGGATTCACTCTGGTATCCAAATCCTCTGTCTCTAAAAGGACTTCTTCCTCCTCTTTGCTATCTTCCCCTACCTCTATGATTCTACTCATGCCTTCTCTTTAGTTTTTCTTCCACTTTGAGTGCTAACTGATAGCACTTTTGAACTGTATCTGGATTATGCAGATTTAAGTCTTCTTGGATGTTAAGTCTCAATCCATTGAGGTATCTTACTACCTTCTCTTCCTCATCTTCCCTTACCTTTGTTTTTACACACAACTTCATGAATTCTTCTGTGTATGAGCTGACATCTAGCTCCTTCTGCTTCAAATTATGTTTTCTCTTATGTAATTGGATATTGTAATCCAATGGAACATAGGCCTCTTTCACCAATACCATCATTCTGTTCCATGTTGTAACTCTGTTCTTTCCCTCTTTCACCCTGTCATCTTGGATGAAATTCCACCAAGTCAATGTAGCTCCTTTCATTTTGGACTGAGCCATCTTCACTCATTGGTGTTCTGGTATCTCCTCTATCTCAAAGAAATTATTCAAGCAGTCTATCCACTCCATTACTAAATCAGGTTCCATTTTTCCTACAAACACAGGCAGGTCTATTTTCACATCCATGGTCCTTCTTTCCATGGACTTGAGGGCATTGAGTAAGGGTCTCTGGTCTGTAGGAACCTGTAGCTCTTCCTGCTCTGGGGTCTCCTCTTCATCCCCATCTTCTTGTTCACCAGAGTTTTCTTCCCCTCTCTCCACTCTTTCCCTCAGCTTCTCTAGTTCTTCCTTCAATTCCTAATTCTAAGCTCTATCAGCTCTACTCTCTGCTATTTGCTTCTTCACCAAGGCTGTCAATTTAGTATTAGTCATTTTTACTGGAAGAGTGTCCGAGGCTTTTCCTTCTATTACTAAATGGAACAAATAACTTCAGAAATGAAATTTTCACACTAACCTTTCCTAGAGCTTTCTCTAGCTCTGATACCACTTGATGCAGAGTACAGCCTAGAAGAAACGTATGGACTCGGTCCAAGACCCTTTGGAGCCCACAAGACAGCAAATTGAAAATATATCAGCAAGACCTTTGAATTGTCTCACCGAAATATACACACTCTTGCCTATCGGCAAGACACTACCCCGTCGGTCAAGCTCCAAACTCTTTCACTGACCTATTTAATCATTTCGATGAGCGGCTTCCGAAAATACTCCATCAGCAAGATACAACAAAATGTCTCACCGATATGCCCTTATCGGGCTGACAATGGCTATCGGTAACCACCTTTCTCCCTTCTGCCAATTAGGTGACTCATGCCGACATATATTACATTGGCCGCACTTCCCTGTCATCTCCCCGATCGGTGAGATCATGAACTATTGGCTGCCATTCAAAATCTTACGCCGATATGCCTCCTCACGCCGACGGGACCTTTGCTTCTACACACATTGGAGACCTTCCCCCATCAGCAAGACACCCATTGTCGGTGCAACTTCCTTTCTTTCTACTGACGTAATTCTCATACCGATGAACTGTTTGCCTTTTTGTTGAACCGGTGAACCAAATGAACTGATGAACTAGTTCAATCCATTGGTTCAATGGCTAGGTTCAACCCGATGGTTCAATTCCTAGGTTCAATCTAATGGTTCAATGCCAATACCTTCTTTGTCAGCAACACAAATGTCACCCGTGCCGATGACTTCTAACACACATTCTTTGACCTTGAACTCGTGAACCATTAAACCGATGAACCAGTTCAATCCTATGGTTCAACGGCGAGGTTCAATGCCAAGGTTCAACCTTCTCCTTTGGCGAGACTCCTTTGTTTGTCACCCCGATCGGTGCGACCTCCTATTGTCAGCTCATAAATAGTTTCTCAGCCTGATGCCTTATGTCACGCCGAAACACCTACACCAACCCCTTTCGGCCAGACTTCTACTATCGTTTTAACTTGAAGAACTTTCACCGATGCTATGCTTCACCCTGATGGACTTAGTGCATACCGTCGTCAATGAGACTTACTACCATCGAACCAGCACACTTCCTCTTGGCCGATGCCCTGACTCTCGCCAATGGGCTGAATATAGAATGCCTACAGAAAGATTACTTCATATAGGTGATGGGTATTCACAACTAGTGTTTTCCCACTATGTAACAGCAAACATTCAATCAATATACAATAGACATATACACTAATGGAAATTGCAACAACGAGTGACACTGAGAGATTGCTTGAAGTGGTTCTGCAATTCTAACCTTCCATACCTAAAATGAATAAACCAAGATGGGGAATTAATCTACAAGTCCATTCCATTGATTTACCCAAAAATCTGCCAGTGGAATGGATTTATCCAATTAATTTGACTACAGAAGCACAAAACTAAATTATATACAGCCCCTACACAAAATGAATTTCTACACAGAGTATCTACACTAGATATCTACACAGTATTCAAAAATTGGAAAGAAAATAAATTGCAAAACTTCTATTCCTTCTTGATGTTCAGAAATTACATTAGACTATTCAGAGACCAGACCTAAAAATTATCCCCGTCCCCTCTACAAAAGGTTTTCCCCTTTTTATCTTTCCCAATGTGAGGGACTGACATTCTCCACTGTTTCTGGGATTTGATCTTTTCAAAATTATAGGTGGAAACCCTTAATCTATTACAAATGACATCTATTTTGCATAAGACAGCAAAACTCTTAAAGCTAAGACACCTTGATTAACCTCCCCTTAATCCAAGCTGTCAGAAACTTCATACAGAAAATGCTAACATTGGATGTTACATTTGAAGATGCTATAGATAACATGAAATGTTAAATTAAAGTTAGTCTTCTTCTCTTTCCTCTTGTCTATATTGGTCTTGTTGAAGGGGTGCACCTGCACCAAGGATCCTCTATTATGTATTCAAAAACCCAATAAAAATTAGGCTCCAATGCTGCAAGATGTGAGAGATATGTAGATCTGAAATAAATTGTGTAGAGATCATAATTCTACAATAATTCACTCAAATCTGCTCCATTTCCTCTGAAATCTAGACTGTAGCTTCTCTAATATGGTCTTCGAAAACCCTTTAACAATATTGTAAAAATTTGCTAAAATATGAAAGTTATGCTCTTCCCAAAATCACCTCCAATATTGAGAAAAAACCTTACCTCTACAGTGCCAAGATCATGCTCTGATACCACTTGTAATGAAATAACTTGCACAATGGAAGACTATGATATGAAATATTCTACAAATAATTGATAATAACTAATAATAATAGGCCACTTTGAGGGGGCAACCTCCATATATCTCCAATGAAAACACACTTCACAATATGATCATGAAATAAGACTCACATCCTCCTATATATACCTAATTATGCTTAAGATGAATAGACACACCCCTATATAACACCTAGTCTGACCTATCTAACTAAATAATAATATAATAATGATAACATGAATTAATTAGGAGTTAAGATAGCCACAAGATGAATATAAGTAACCCTATGTACACCAATATTAAGGGCATAGCATATCAACGCACACACTATCAAAAGAAAAAGACAAAAACAAAAATGGTGTGGGTCCCCAAGAAAAAAGAAAGTAATCCAAATGAGGCATCTAAATCCTAATCCACCCCAAAATCCCAAACATTACATTCCCCATAAAAAAATCCCATAATTCCTAAGTCTATTTGGGTCTCTAAGTCCCCAAATTGACAATCCCCATTACTCCCTACACCACATCAAAAATATAAGATTAAAAATACATCACGATGTGTTCAACCATTGGTCATGGTTCCCCTCCACCCCATAGCATTCCCACACACCCCCATTATCCCATCTTATATCTCCTATCCCACATATCTTCCCCATCACACCTCTGTGCTCTATGCTTTCGCATAATCCACATCATAATCCATCATCGTCCATCCATCCATAATCCACATCATAATACATCATCCTCCATCCATCCATAATCCACAATCCATCTCATACAATCATCTACGAACATCCATGCACCCAATGCTATTTCACATAGTCTATGCATGATAACTATCCAACATGGAACAACATTTTCCTCACTATGGAAACAAACACTAGAGTGCCCTATTCCATCCAAAAGAGCAAAAAGAGAAAAAAGAGCAAAAAAGGAAAAAAAAATCAAAAAATCAATCAAAAAAGAAAAATACTAAGGAGAAAAATCTGTCTAATGGTGAAAACCACTCCTTGTGGCACCTTGGGCAAGTACCATGTGATGAAAACCCCTTGTGGGTGTCATGCGTAATCCACTTTCCCATTCATTTGTTTCCCATACTTGGGGGCAAAATCATTCCCTTCATACACATCCATAATATCATTTTTCATATCTTATCCATTATATATCCTTATCATATCATATTCCTATCTACCATCTTCATATCTATCCTATCATCTCCCATCCATCATATCTTTCATATCTTCCTTCTTATCCTATTTTCTATTAGATCTTGATAAAGATGGGGGAAAAATATCAAAAACATGCTTTGGACACCTCTTGGCATATGCCTCTTTCCAAGCATACTTTTCATTCATCCATCTACTACAAAGTTCATATATCCCCTCCAAGTATTCTCCCATCATACAAATCCTAAGCATCATACCTAGAGTGGGGCATATGATTCCTATGCAACATAGTCTTTGGAGATCATCCTAATCCTCTCCACCTATCCATCATCCTTCCTCTTTCATGTTAGAGCTCTTTTTAATACAAAGAGCTCACACATGTGTTTGCCAAATGTACACATTTGTCACATGTCTTCACACTCACCCATAAACCATAATTTTTTATTGCACCTCCTCCCAAGGAAATTAATTTTTTATTTCCTCACAAGTCCTAATCAAACCCTACCCAAGGTGAATTTAAAATTCATAAATAATCTCATATATCCATTTTTGTTGATGGAATCTTATCCCTCCATCTTATCTCTTCATCTCCACCCTTGGATTTGAAATTTTAAT
This sequence comes from Cunninghamia lanceolata, assembly GCA_027924645.1. Lineage (NCBI taxonomy): Eukaryota > Viridiplantae > Streptophyta > Pinopsida > Cupressales > Cupressaceae > Cunninghamia > Cunninghamia lanceolata. Next base: position 7,780,601 of record BSBN01001807.1, read on the forward strand.
ATCAACCATTGATCTCAAATCCCATCCAAAATGCCTATAAACACAAGGCTCTCCCAAGCATTTTAGCAAAACTTATCATCCTAATCTTATGCTATCAAAATCTCTTCTCAATCTCATCTTTTTTCAATCTCATCTCTTTTCATCTCATCTTATCATTATCATACCAAAATCTCTATCCACTTAGCCTAAACCCTAATCCAATCTATATTGTGTTTGTCTATCAAGAGCAATCCACATACATACTATCCACTTGGGTATAGCTAGGAGATCTTGTGTGCACTTTTCCTCAGCCTTATCAAGGAGTGAAGGAGATTTCAAGGCTCTTGGAAAGTACAATGCTTATGTTTTAGTTTCCTTTCATGTTTTAGTGTCCTTTGCAATCTTTTTCATCTTCACTACCAATTCAAGTCAGACAAAAGATTTTTGAAACATGTCAAGTACTTAACCTTGACCTACCCTATAACATCCTCCTTATTTGTCCATGATTCAAGCTATGCATGCCATTCTATCCACCTTCCATCAATTCCTAAAGTTTCCACACAATGGGAGTGAGTCATAAGTTATGCCGATCCTTGTCCTTTCCAACATTGCATCTTCTCGGAAGGACATGATAAAAACTTTTGTCCCTTCAACAATGCCAGAAATCTATCTTCATCTTACATCAATCCATCCAACATTGCATCCACTTCCAAATTATCACAAATTACCATTCTTTAGGTCAAGGTTATAGTAAGGGACATGGGATATGGAGTATGACTTACACACCTTTTGTGTGGGCCAACTTCCACTATCTCCTAAAGCATTCAGCAAGACAAAATCTCACATGGTATCTACAGTTGTCATCAAATGCAAGTCATCACCTACCTTTGAACTCAAACATCTAATGAAAAAAGATGTTCTTGAAGATATATCTTCTTGCCTTTACAAAGAAAAGGAAGATGGAGAAACTCATGTTCTACCCATAGAAAAATATGGAAATGGTCTTCGCATTGTTAAAAACATTATCTATAAAGGACAAGGAGGCCTAGGCCTTCACAACAAGGAATCATCGAGCGCATCCAAGAAATAAGAAATCACTGATATCAAGGTCTAGGATATGGAAAACTTGATCCTGTATCCTCAGAACTAGATTATATCTTAATTGAGGTCACAAAGGCCTTTCCCATTATCGAGAACACCAATGAAGGGGATTATAAAGACTCTTTCAAGGACTTCATCGAGCACTTCTATGAAACATCCATTTTTACCATAGATACCCACTCTAATATGCCATCATCATGCAAGGCCCTTCCACTCATATACCCCCAACTCATAGGTTGGGACCAACAAGTGCCTCCTATACTTGATAATGTTCAAAATGATGAGGCCATCACAAAACTCATGGGGGTAAGAGAACACATGCCCCTAAGAGACCATAAAGTAGGATACATCATAGAGTTCAACACATCTGCTTACCTTGAGGAGACCACCAAGTCTCTTAGTCACAAATACATGAAAATGAAAAACACATCCCCTAGTGAAAACCATAATGTGGCACTTTTTGATGACAAAAAAGTAAAAATAAAGAATGTATCCCATGGTGAAAACTTCACTGAGGTGCTAGAGGATGAGATACTTGACCTCCCTAAGGTACCAACATTATATCAAAAATGATCTCTTGTCCTGGTAGAAGAATCACCAGAAATGAATCTAGGTATAGAGTAGTCACCATGAATTACCTTTAGAGCTACTTTTCTCACCCCAACAGAACAATCAAAATTCTGAGCATTCTTCAAGAAAAGAGGCATAAACTTTTCATGGAAAAATTTCAATATTCTTGGATTGGACCCTTCATTGGTAGTACATCACTTGGCAGTATATCCCGATGCCAAACTAGTCAAGAAGAAGCTCAAGAAAATGCATCCACAGATAGAACTTCTAGTGAAATATGAACTCAAGAGGCTTCTAGATGTCAAATTCATTCGACCATCGATTATCCTGAATGGGTCTCAAATATTGTCCCAGTAGAAAAAGTCATTAGGGGCATATGCATATGTACAAACTTCAGAGACCTAAACAAAGCATGTCCCAATGACAACTTTCCTTTACCAAACATTGACATCATAGTGGACTTAACAACTAGACATGAGATTTTGTCTCCTATAGATGGTTTTTTAGGCTACAATCAAATCAGAAACACTGAAGAAGACCAACATAAGACTACCTTCATTTGTTCATGGGGTACTTGTTGTTGGAGAGTCATGCCCTTTGGCATTAAGAATGCTAGGGCCACATATCAACAGGCTATGACTGTTACTTTCCATGACATGTTCCACAACATCTTGGAGGATTATGTAGATGATCTATTAGGAAAATAAAAAAAAGATATTTGACTATCTTGAAGAATACAAGGTGCACCTAAATCCAAACAATGCATCTTTGGGGTTACTTCTAGAAAACTCTTTGGCTACATCATATCCTGACGAGGCATTGAGGTCAACCCAATAAAAGTGTAAGATCTAGTTGAAATGCCTCCAAGAAACTTGAAGTAGCTTTGTAGCCTCTAAGGAAAATTGCAATTAATAAGACGCTTCATTGTACAACTAGCAGCTAAGTGCCACCCATTCCAACATCTTCTTCTTAAAGATGTGGCATTTACATGGGATACAAAATATCATAGAGCCTTTGATCAACTAAAGAAATATATTATGACACCACCAATGCTCATGCCACCACAACCAGATCAACCCCTATTATTATACATCTTAGCAACATCGACAGCAATATGGGCCGTATTAACACAATATGACGACAATGGAAAAGAAAGAGATATATACTACATCGGTCGCACCTTTTTGGCATATGATCTTAACTATACACAAATTGAATGGGTATATTTAGTAGTCATATTTTCATCTCAGAAATTGCAACATTACATGCTTAATCATAAAACCAAACTCATTGCAAAAATAGACACAATCAAGTAGCTTCTATTAAAAGTAGGTCTTACTAGTTGCATGGCTAAGTGGGTGATGATCTTGAGTGAATTCGACATTGATTATACAGAAAGAAAAATAATCGAAGGACAAATCATAGTAGATCAGTTAGCTAAGGCACCAATTCCAACAGATCATCCACTCCTTTCAAAATTTCTAGATGAATCTATCTTCATAGTTGTACCTATCCCAAACAAGAAAATGTATTTTGATGGATCATACATTCATCGTGGATCAGGAGTAGGGATCTTGTTCATCACTCCAAAAGGAGATTGCATCCCTAAATCCTACAAAATCACATTTCCTTATACCAATAATGTGGTAGAATATGAAGCACTCATCACAAGACTCCACATGGCTATCCAATGGAGAATTGAGAAACTACTTCTTTATGGTGACCTCAATTGGTGTTTAAACAAGTGAACAATGAATACAAAACTTCTACCCTACAAGAAAATCGTAGATGACTTCAAAGAGTACTTTTCTAAAATCCATCTTGAACAAGTGCCTAGATTGAACAACAAAACAAGAGACGCCACGGCTACAATAGGGTCTCTTATTGATATGTCAAATAATAATAAGTACTGTGAATTCTGCATTGAGGAATTAGCAACTCGAGCATATGATGTTCCACAATCTGAACTAGTTTGTGAAATTGTTGGTCCCTTATTCCCCCTAGTATCAAGATATGTACCTCCATGATAACATTAACCCACATGATCTATCCTCCACCCAACAATGCATATTCATCTTTTGAGCCACCTATTTCACCATCCTCAATGACACCTTATATCAGAAAAGTCTTGATGGTACCCTTTTGAGTTGTCTCAATTTGGGAGAAGACCAAACTATCTTACAAGAGGTACATGAAGGTATCTATGGTGTACACTCTAGTGGACCTACCCTAGCAAAGACAATCTTGAGAACAGGATACTATTAGCCAACACTGGAACAAGATGCTCACTGTGTATGAGGAAAAATTGATTAAACCTAAACTAATAAAACCAAAAACCAATCACATAAAGTGAACCAATCTAAGTAAAAGCCATTATCATCAAATCAAAGCAAAATGAAAGCTCTTACCAAAACCTGTATTGTTCCCTTTTGGAGATGTGTGGATTGCTCAATCAAGTTGCGAAACCATAGCTGCAACAAGCAAGTAGTGTGCTCAATAGATCAATGTTAAGAGATCGTAAAGTTGCTCAATCGACGCGTTTTGTATGCTCAAAGCTCTGTTAAGTATGCCTAAGAATACGATCAAAGAGAGAGAGAGTTAATGAAGGAGAGGAAGGGGGTTTATATAGGTTTTAATGAAGATCGATCAACGGTCCAGATAATTCAGAAGAATCAATGAAGGAGAACAGTTGAGGAACGTGCAACAAATAAGAAGAAGACATGTGTCTTGCTTTCTTTTGCATGAGAGGAGTTATCAAGAATAGAAGAATGAGTTAAAGTAATTAACAGAATGTAATAATCAGTTAAGTGATTTAAAACAAGAAGAATAGATTTGCATGAGAAAAGAAGATATTTTGCTTTATTAAATATAGAAAGCTTGAGTTATTTTAGAGATAACTCAATTTAGAAGAAAAAGTAATTTAAATAAATAATTGATTTATTTAAATTTAGAGAAGATATTATTGGAAGAAGTAATTAAATAATTAGAATTATTTAATTTAGAAGATTTGAAAGCAAATTAATTAAATAAATTTATTTAATTGTTTGTGCATGATTTTGAAAGAACAATTTTGATTTAATTAAATAATTAAGAATTATTTAATTATAGACAAGAGGGAATTTGTTGAATTAATTAAATAATTGGGTTTATTTAATTAATGTGGATGTGAATTTTGGAAAGAGGATAATGATTAAATTAAATAATTAAAATTATTTAATTATGGAAGAATATAGAGGAATTTAATTTAACTAATTAAATAAAGAGAATTTATTCAATTAATGTCGAATTTTAGGAGTTTTGGAAGAATTTGATGAAATCAATTAAATAATTAGATTATTAAATTAATGTTGTAATGTAGGTGATGCTCCAGCTTAGATGAAATGCAAGTAGTGCGATGACTTGGTCATTTTAGGGTGTCTACATTTTGCCCCTCTTTGGTGCAATGTAGCTTGTAGCGTTGCATCAAAGAAATTAATTGTCGAAGATGTGATACAATTTTGATGCCCCAGTGTAAGTAGTTGCCCCAGCATATGCCCCCTTGAGTGGGAAGATAGGGAAGCAACAGAGGAACAGTGTTAACGCTCGACTAGAAGATGGTGCGACCAGGTAGGAGGAAAAGTAGAAAGGGGTGGGAATAGAAGAAAACATGAGGGAGGGATGCTATAAATAGGTCCCATGGGGACCACAATCCTCATTTGCACCCTAGGAGTTTCTAAATTTAGAGAGGAGAACCTCCAACTAGGTTGAATGGAAGGAGCAGACAGTGAGGAGAGATGTTGATTCTAGCGCACAAGCATCGGCCGGAGCTCGTGAGGACATACAGGAGACTAGCAGGAGCTCCAACAGTGGTAAGTGGTCGAAAACCCCATTGTATTTTGTTGTTTAGAGCAGTTTTAGGGCTAGTTTTAGGGGGGGCTGAATAGGGAAGCCAAAAGTGCTTTAGAGAGTCGCAGCGCGTATGGTAGTTGGTTAGGGCGCTTTTGGCGCGCCGCAGCACGGTTGGTAGGGGGCTGCAGCGTGTTTGGCAAAATCACAGCGCTAATGGTTTAGTTATCAGCGCCATAGCGCATTTGGCAGGATGTTGCAATGCTTGTGGCTAGGTAGTGTAGCACTATGGGTAGGGAAGTGGGAAAATCACGTCACGTCTGGTAGTACAGAACGACGCTTTTGGCAGAATGGTGAGGCGCACTTGGCAGAAAAAGCACAGCGCGTCTGGATAGATAGTATGGAACTGTTGGCAGGGAGGGACAACGCTTTTGGATAGAACAAAGCGCTTTTGGTTAAGTAGAAGAAAAATTAAGGTTTAAGTAATAGGGATGCAAAAAGGGGAAAGGGATGGTTGGGGGTTGCATGGCATAGAGAAGAATAGAAGTAGATAGGAATGTGGGTGATATGGTATAGAAAAACTGACAATTGGTTTATTTATGGATGTAGAGGATTCTGCCACCACTGATGTTGCGGGAGCGACACCACCCGATTGCACACGAGGTAGTACAGTTGACATGGGAGGAGGACACATTCTTGGAGCACGCGGGACTATGGCATGTTGCGCATTTGACACACATTAGGGCAAATCTCGCCCTAGTGACAGCAGTTGTGGAGCGATACCACAGCGAGACCTCGTCCTTTCACTTTCTGACGGGGGAGGCGATAGTGACACTGGAGGACGTGTCCTGTGTTGGTGCCTGAATTGACTGTCAATTTTTGAGCAATTTTCATGTAGGCACCATCCCAAAATATCCAAAAAGTTCTAAGTTTTGGCACCCCTTCAGTGTTTTTTAGCATCTGCATCTCAGTTCTTGAGAAAGGGGCCATCATGTTTTCTCCATCGGCATGTGTTTGTTTTTGTGTCTTCAAACTTCCGGTTTGAACTTGAATCCTTTGCTCAACAGTTCAAGGTTCAATAGTTCAATGCTTCGAGTTTCTTGGCTGCCGGTCAAGTGTTTTGTTGATGGGAGTATTCTTTATGTTTGAATCTCAGTGTCGAACTTCTCGGTTGAACCTCTCTTTTGAACCATTGGGTTGAACTGGTTCAAGGTTCAATGGTTCAAAGCTTTAGTCTTCTTGTTCATCGACGTAACATGTGCGATCGGTGGAGGACTTCTAGGTTGTGCCGATGACGGGAGGTTTTGCCGATGGGAAGTCATCGGTGTGTGTCTGGCCAATGGAGGAATAGAGTGTAGCTTGTTGGTGCATCGGCGAGACTATTGTGATCCGCTGGGGAGATTTTGGTTGCTCCGACGGTGTAAGTCACACTGACAGAGGTGGTAATCAGTATGACAGTGTGTGTCAGCACGAGAATTTTCAGCTGGGTCGATGGTGGCCGTTTTGCCGAAGGGGATATGTTTTGTTTGGCCATCGGAGTGATTTGCACTATCAGATGGATGGTGGAGAGCTAACCTAATGGTTCACCTCTGGCCGATGGAGGGTTAGTGGTTTGTAAGGCTGGCCATCGGGGTGACTTATAATATCGGCCAGGGAATTTCTTGTTGTTCCGAGGGATGGTGGTCTTGCTGAAGACCTTGGATGTTGTGTTCATCGGCGTAACATGTGCGATCAGTGGATGATTTCTAGGTTGGGTTGACAGTTAGGGGTTTTACCGATGAAGAGTCATCAACGTATGTCTTCCTGATGACCTGGATTTGAATAGGCATTGGCATAACATGTGCGATCGGCGGGGAAGCTTTTTGGTTGGCCGATAGACTATCTCTAGCCGATACAGGGGAATGTGATGGTGCGGTCGGTGAGACTTTTGATGTCGGGGTGAGTTTTTTGGAGTGAGTCGATGGTTTGGGTTTGGCCGATGGGCTTAGAGAAGGAGCATGTGTTGAGCGTGGCAAAAGCGCTCGACACCTATTATGCAAGTGACTATGCTTTTAAACTACTAAGGTGGTCTTCTCACTATGCATGTGGGATTAATTTCCCTACATTTTTGAAACTGCAATAAAACGTGTTTTGGGGGGAGATTCTTGTTTGAATGCTGCGACGGTTCCCAAGTAGGCCATGGGTGGTTGAGACATCAATGGTGATTGTAGCAGGGGTATGGGCAATGGTACACATGATCAGGTTGCCTAATTTTTGGATGAAGACTTCCAGATGGTAGCACAGGGCTCGAGGCCACCCTTGTCTACTTTCTGTCTGATGCAGCAATAACTTCTGAGCGCCATTCCTTCTGAGGACTGTATCTGGCAGTTTTTTGTCAAACCATGTAATTAATTGCTATGGGTACACTTTCTAGCTGATATAGGCAAACTATGTTACCATTTTTGTTGTTGTTGAAAACTGGACATTTTAGCTTTGTAATAAGATACAACTCGTTTTGGTTGCTCTGTACCGGAGGTCTTGTGAGTTTATGTATCACTTGTTGTATGTCTCATGCATGAATCTACTGATTTCATGATTGGTTTTATATGAGTAATGCTATATTTGCATGTGTTATGTTAATTCTGTCTCCAGTATTGCATGTGTTCTTCTTCTAAATCTAGATATCTAAGGGGTGTCTGGTATTCTAGAATATAGAATTCCTGTATTGAATGCTTGATCTTTCAACTTTTACTCAAGGGGTAGATTAAAGTGTTTTTAGATTAAGTATTGGGAAGGGTATACTGCAATAGGGATGCCATAAGTAGAGATAACTTAACACTCTGTATTGGGAGATATCTGTAAGGTAGATATCATATGTGTCCCTCTGAAATCCAGTTTTAGTTGTTCATGCTGATCATTCACAGGTGTATGTCTACTGACTCCAAACCCTGGATAGGCACCAATCTAGCTATGTGTTGAGGTTATACACCAGGTCCAGGTTTGCATCCAAACATCAAATCAACTCATTTCATATCTTCCACCTGTTAGTTGTAGGAGTAGGATTAGGAACTCCCTTCATGCTCTCATACCCAACCAGACATATATGTCCAAGAATGTTGCCCACCTTGTGATCTATCATGCAGATCTTGGTCCATACATGAGAGTATTTTGCCTGTTGTTGTCAAGTTAGATCTTTCTATCTTTGATCTAGTCAAGGTTACATCTTGAGTTATAGGGATTCCCCCTTGGTGCGGCAGAACCAGAAGTGAAGGGGAGGCAGCTCACGTAACCTCCTATATTAGTTGGCTGAATCTACTTGTGCATTAGAAGTGGCAAACCCTCATGCTAATTCAGAAGAAAAAACTAACAAAATGGCTACTCTGCTAGGGATGAACAGATGAAGTGATATCTTATAGCCTCTAGTGAAGGTTTGCCTGGCTCTGCTGGTGGTATGAACTCAAAAAAATGTGTTGAGCTTTCAGATGCTATAAATTTTCTCCTCTCTGGAGAGGTGGCGACTCTGCAAAAGATTCAAGTGCACATGAAAAGTTGATGTGTGTTGTGACAGAAAATGTGCTTTTCAGACTTCAGCATTTGTATGAGAAAATTTACCCTATTTCTTCCCACTTATATTTATTGTTCTACTGCATAAGTTAGATGCCAAGGGAGGCTATAGGTCTTAGGAATGCAAAGGATGTCTGAAAGTAGAAATTTTATGAATCCAAATATGTATTATCCCATACTCAGTCAAGAAGGGGATGATATGTTGACAAAAAGAATAGAAGAGATAAAAAATAGGTTGATATTCTTAGAGGCTAGGTAGGCCCAATTAAATCATGATAACCTTGTTGTGTTTGCCAGTCAGAAAGCTAAACCTCCTGTCAGCCCTTTTGATCCTTTGTATGACCAACTGGATTTGTCATGGGTTGATTATAAAGTAGAAAATATGCCTGCTAGGATATACTGTCAAATGCCTAGATTTAGTGGTCACAATGTGTGTGATGGGAATGCACATATCCAAAAATTTCATGAGTTCATGGGAAAACATTCATTTAGAGATGAGGATGTGTGGATGAGGTTTTTTGTTAGGTCCCTTGATGCAAAAGCAAAAGATTGGTATTTGAGCTTTCCAAAGAGATTCTTTGCCTGTTGGGATGAGCTTACTGACTGTTTCAAAAAGGAATTTGCAAAAGAACCTGCTGATCTAGTTGCAAAATTGATGAAAATCAGAAAACAAGATAAAGAGCTATGTATTGATTTCAGTCATAGGTTTGAAGTAGCCCTTTCACAGATCTCAGAAGTCTTCAGACCTGACACTTTAGCCTATGTTGGCATATTCTTTGAGGCTTTTGAGGAGGGTTCTAGTGCAGTACTGAGGGATTTCAAGGTAACAAGTATGCAAATGGCATACAAGTTCGTAGAAAATATAGAAAAAATCAGAAGTGAGCACCTGCTGAAATCCCTATCTCCAGGCCTTGGTGTGAGAAATGATTGTGAAGCTGTGAATGATCAAATGATTATGGCATCATGTGAAAATGGAAAAGTAGATGTTGAGGACGCCAGTGAAAGGACTAATGAGGACTCCCATTGCAATGTTGAGGCATCTAACCATGAAAACAACAACGAGGTTGTGGACAACAATGAGCAACTTTTGGAATGGACTTGTGGGGATAATTGTGAGTATTGTACTTAAGACAGAGAAGATATAAGCAAATAGAGAAACAGTCCCATGTGTGACCCATTGCCTTCCTTTCAAACACATGGAGATCATGAAGAGCAGTTAGAGATTAAAATAAGTGCTAGTGCAGAGCATGGTTTTTTTTATTTGGTGACTGTTTTGCTTATGACACACAGGCTAATACTCCTCCACAGAGTGAATCCATTGGTGATGAAAATGCTTGCTCTGTTGCCCATGAACAAATGGCATATTATGATCAAGCTGATGTACCTGGATCACCCATCTTTGACACATATGGTGATGAGGATCTATTTGAGTATGGTGAGGATCTAGACATTGTTTTTGGTTTGGATTCTGTTTCTCATCTTGATGAAAGAGGAACCAACATACATCAGGTAGGTGACTATAAAAATGTGCCTGATTTGAAAGAGGTGCTAGAGCCTGATCTTTTCCAGTTTGATGCTGCTATTGGTTGTGTGCATGATGTGCACAATTGTGAATTTGAAAGCTTTTCTTTTGATGTGCCAGCAAATGAAGAGAGCCCTATTTTTCCTAGTTGCATGGTGGACTTTGAGAGTTTTCAGTTTTCAGTCTAGTTAGGAAATCATTTTGCAATGCATAGTGATGATGACCTGTGTTCTATGCCATATGAGTATGCATTGCCCGATACATTCTGCACCCACATGTCACATGATGCTGAAGGTTGTCTACATAGGGGTGACAATGACAAGCCAAATCAGAGGATTGAATATGCAGATGACAAGGTTTGTTTGTGGGTGGATCTTTGTAGTATCTCCAAGCTTGACCCAGTGCATGCAGATGAAAACAAGATATTTGACAAAGGGAGATACATGTTTTTCTTTTCTTGGTGGCCTTAGGCCATCAAGAGTGTTTGGTGATGCAGATCATTATATTTTCATGACTCTGTGCCCAATGGATAGGGGACTGGTCTGCATCCCAGAGTTCTGTGGTTCTTGCCATGCCTGCAAGAGGCATGCATCCTCAGACAGAGCCATTGTTGGTACCTGAATTGACTATCAATTTTTGAGCAATTTTCATGCAGGCACCATCCCAAAATATCCAAAAAGTTCTAAGTTTTGGCACCCCTTCAGTGTTTTTCAGCATCTACATCTCAGTTCTTGAGGAAGGGGCCATCATGTTTTCTCCATCGGCATGTGTTTGTTTTTGTGTCTTCAAACTTAACTTGAACCCTTTTCTCAATGGTTCAAGGTTCAATAGTTCGATGCTTTGAGTTTCTTGGCCGTTGGTCAAGTGTTTTGCCGATGGGAGTATTTTTGATGTTTGAACCTCGGTGTCGAACTTCTCGGTTGAACCTCTCTTTTGAACCATCGGGTTGAACCGGATCAAGGTTCAATGGTTCAAAGCTTTAGTCTTCTTGTTCATCGGCGTAACATGTGCGATCGGCGGAGGACTTCTAGGTTGTGCCGACGACGGGAGGTTTGGCCGATGGGAAGTGGTCGGTGTGTGTCTGGCTGATGGAGGAACAGAGTGTAGCTCGTTGGTGCATCGGTGAGACTATTGTGATCGGCTGGGGAGATTTTGGTTGCTCTGACAGTGTAAGTCACACCAACGGAGGTGGTAATCAGTATGACATTGTGTGTCAGTAGGAGGATTTTTGGCTAGGCTGATGGTGGCCATTTTGCCGAAGGGGATATGTTTTGTTCGACCATCGGAGTGATTTGCACTATCGGATGGATGGTGGAGAGCTAACCCAACGGTTCACCTCTGGCTGATGGAGGGTTAGCAGTTTGTAAGGCTGGCCATCGGGGTGACTTATACTATCAGCCAGGGAATTTCTTATTGTTTCGAGGGATGGTGGTCTCGCCAAAGACCTTGGATGTTGTGTTCATCGACGTAACATGTGCGATTAGCGGATGATTTCTAGGTTGGGCCAACAGTTAGGGGTTTTACCAATGAAGAGTCATCGACGTATGTACTGCCGATGACCCAGATTTGAATAGGCATCGATGTAACATGTGCGATTGGCGGGGAAGCTTTTGGGTTGGCTGATAGACTATCTCTAGCTGATACAGGGGAATGTGATGGTGCGGTCGGTGAGACTTTTGATGTCGGGGTGAGTTTTTTGGAGTGAGCTGATGGCTTGGGTTTGGCCGATGGGCTTTAGAGAAGGAGTGTGTGTCGAGCATGGCAAAAGCGCTCGACACCTATTATGCAAGTGACTATGCTTTTAAACTACTAAGGTGGTCTTCTCACTATGCATGTGCGATTAATTTCCCTGCATTTTTGAAACTGCAATAAAATGCATTTTGGCAGGAGATTCTTGTTTGAATGCTGCGACAGTTCCCAAGTAGGCCACATGTGGTTGAGCCATCAATGGTGATTGTAGCAGGGGTATGGGTGATGGTACACATGATCAGGTTGCCTGATTTTTGGATGAAGACTTCCAGATGGCAGCACAGGGCTCGAGGCCACCCTTGTCTACTTTTTGTCTGATGCAGCAATAACTTCTGAGTGCCATTCCTTCTGAGGATTGTATCTGGTGGTTTTTTGTCAAACCATGTAATTAATTGCTATGGGTACACTTTCTGGCCGATATAGGTAGACTGTGTTACCATTTTTGTTGTTTTTGAAAACTAGACATTTTGGCTCTGTAATAAGATACAACTTGTTTTGGTTGCTCTGTACAGGAGGTCTTGTGAGTTTATGTATCACTTGTTGTATGGCTCATGCATGAATCTACTGATTTCATGATTGGTTTTATATGAGTAATGCTATATTTGCATGTGTTATGTTAATTCTGTCTCCAGTATTGCATGTGTTCTTCTTCTGAATCTAGATATCTAAGGGGTGTCTAGTATTCTAGAATATAGAATTCCTATATTGAATGCTTGATCTTTCAACTTCTGCTCAAGGGGTAGATTAAAGCGTTTTCATATTAAGTATTGGGAAGGGTATACTGCAATAGAGATGCCATAAGTAGAGATAACTTAACACTCTGTATTGGGAGATATCTGTAAGGCAGATATCATGTGTCCCCCTAAAATCCAATTTTAGTTGTTCATGCTGATCATTCACAAGTGTATGTCTACTGACTCCAAGCCCTAGATAGGCACCAATCTAGCTCTATGTTGAGGTTATACACCAGGTCCAGGTTTGCATCCAAACATCAAATCGACTCATTTCATATCTTCCACCTATTAGTTGTAGGAGTAGGATTAGGAACCCCCTGCATGCTCTCATACCCAACTAGACATATATGTCCAAGAATGTTGCCCACCTTGTGATCTATCATGCATATCTTGGTCCATACATGAGAGTATTCTGCCTGTTGTTGTCAAGTTAGATCTTTCTATCTTTGAGCTAGTCAAGGTTACATCTTGAGTTATAGGGATCCCCCCTTGGTGCGGCAGAACCAGAAGTGAAGGGGAGGTAGCTCACACAACCTCCTGTATTAGTTGGCTGATTCTACCTGTGCATTAGAAGTGGCAAACCCTAATGCTGATTCAGAAGAAAAAACCAACATACCGGATCCTATGGATTCGGATTGATGGCGATATAGTAGATTTTGACTCGGTACTGGGTGAGGCAGGCTTGGTGGAGGTCTTCTGCACAGATGACCTTTGGATAGATGACAGGGAGATTTGATGGGCAGACATCCTGAGACTCTGCGACAGGATCAGATGGATAGTGGCGTCATTGATTGGTGGCTTCTTGTGTCCTGACAGGAGATCCAGAGGATTATCAGTTGGCTGGGGCACAGTGCTATCAAGGATGTTCACACATGGTAGACAGTATGCGTGGGGCCCCTGTGTGCTAGGACAGTTGTATCATGACATGCACCATTGTGTGTATAGGAGAGGCAGGAGCCTCTTAGTAGGGGTGACCTTATTACAGGTATGGGCGTGGGAGCATATTCCAGTGATCTGACCCATGGCACAGTGGCAGCGGGGGAGGGGAGAGCCTTATGCATTCCTTTACGAGGGAGAGAGATGCAGAGGTACAGCTGCGATTGACAGCAGAGGCCACACTCTTTAGGGTGAGGCGGGAGAGAGACGAGGCACGCCGTGCACTAGGTGCAGATCAGAGGACCCTATACAGTGAGCTCGTCCGAGTGCAGGGTGAGCTAGTATCAGCTGGTCGGGGGGCAGAGTATTACAGGGGATTGTATTTTGGTGCGGTGCCAGAAGCCCAGCAGGCACCGAGTTACAGAGAGAGGAGCAGGTCAGGGGCATCTGGATCCCAGCGGATAGGGCAGTCAGTGTCTTCTGTGAGAGGACCCTTTTTACCACGAGGGGGAGGAGGAGGACTAGCAGGGGGACCTCCACCAAGCACAGGGGGAGGACAAGGGCCACAACAGGAGGGCAGCTCTACCCACTAGGGCCTGCATATGTATATTGTATCATATTTGTACCATAGTTGTATTACGATGGACATTTGTACATTGTACCACTTGTATCATTTTGGACAGATGCCTACGTGCATCTTGATGTATATTTTGCGGGCTCTTGATAGCCCTAATGTACTATACCGATGTATTTTTGGATGTATACATACGGATTATTGATGTAGACACAGACATTTTGTATTATGATGACCTTTACATGATATATATGATGATCAATTCGGCCCACTGCTTGTTCTTGCTTTTTACGTATGCATTCTTTGATGTCATGGATGTGATGATATGTATGTATGATTATGGATTCATGTGATGACATATGCTGCTGATATGATGCTTATAGATGTATGATGATAGAGGTATATGATGATATAGATGTGATGACTAGTGATATCTGACACGTGGGTTTTGTAGATACGCACCAGGGAGGAGAAAAGGAGGAGATGGGAGATAGAGACTGTTGATCTATTACTGCAAGGAAAATGATATAAATGTTATGGGAAATGGATGAATGAGATTGTTTGGAATGGTTTCACATTTGTATATAAAGAGCAATCCTTATTTTGATATAGCACATGGATAGTTAGCCACCTAGGTATAAAAGACCAAGGTGCAGTAATATCCGAGTGCATGGACGTTGACTCTGCAAGCAAGCAGTTTGAACTTAGATCCTCTAGACATAATATAACCTTGAAGGTATATGTGAATGGGCCATAGTCTTGAACATAGAATAAACTTCAATACATGTAAATGCAAGAAGAGTACTAATATGTAAGATGCGAGGTCGTAACACACACAAGATGAATATAATGCTAAGAAAGATACTAAAGATCATTCCTCAAACACGGCACACAAAAAAGGAATGACTATGCCCCCAATCCGTACTGCATCGCAACATACCAAGATTATAGATAAATCTAGGAAACCTTGAATAGGTAATGGAAAAGGAGCAAAAGATAAACCAAAAAGCAAATTGACTGACTTACAAAATAAACATACAGCCAACATATTCTCTTGCCAAAGAGGTTGCTCAGGATAGATTGGATAGGAAAGATAACAGCCTTATCGTAGGAACTCTGTGTCCGTTAAAGGGTATTATCTACCTAAAAAGACAATGTCTCGCTGCAGGAAATGCCTCATGTCGTAGGAGACGCGTGTGTTGGTCTCGACAATGGAACACTCCGCAGAAGACAAGCCTGTTGATCTAGGGCTTGGGTTAAGTGATACTTAGCTGATGTTGGCAATCAGAATAGTTAGGATGGTAGTTGACTCTGGAAGAAAGCCGCCTTGCTTTAGGTTGGTTAAGGACTTTTTACTTTGAAAGGATGCACTAGTTTGCTGCTTGAATTAGTCAGTTGAGGAGAAATGGATTGTGATAAATGGAAGGCCAGAAAGGTGACAATGCTAATGGATTGAGAAGGGCAGAGAATGATGGATCATGTGTACCTAAGTACTGGATACATCCTTCGTATTCTAGATTGCCTACATACCCTTTATCCATGGGATCAAGGCACACAATGAGGGAAGGTGAACGTGATAAATATGTAGTTCTAGATAGAGTGATGAAATGGATCAAGGTGGAAAGGAGGGGATCTTATGTACCTGAGTACTGGAAACTTCCTTCGTATTCCCGACTACCTACATACCCATATCCATGGGATCAAGGTACCTTAAGATTGAGAAGAAATGATATGTAGTTCTGGTTGATGTGATGATGTGGGAGAAGTGTTGAGAAGATACCAACCTTACTGTAGGAGTGATGTGTCTGTTAAAGGGTGCTATCTGTAGAAAGGAGAAAGATGGAAGAGCATGCTGTGAACCACGAACAAGGAACCTCCCCTAGACCTAAGTTAAGGAAAGAGTTGCCCCCATTCTGGTAGAGGAATTTGTGTGGATGACTGTTGAAGAAGACACAGAAAGCTTTGACCTAGGACAAGACAGTGTTAACTGTAGACACAGATCAAGATGTGGGATGACGATGAGGGACATTGACAAATTTCCAAGCTATACTAGATAGGGAGATGGAAATGCAAACAAAGTCAATGGTTTTATTATGGCTGGATGGAAAGGCATGCGTTGTGCACTGGACATGGAGTGAATAGGACTCGATAGAAGATGAATGCTGACTCCACTTATAGTGCCTATTTGCCAGGTTTTCACTATGGTACTTATCCAAGGTGCTTGTTTGCCAGGTTTTCACCAGAGGACAGATTTTTTTAGATTTTTTTTTTTTTTTTGGAATACTCTAAGGATCAGGCATAGAACTTCTTAAGATGGACACTGTTAAGTGGCTCATCTAGAGAAATGCCATCAGGTGTAGCTAAAGTATAAGCTGCTGATCCATATGCTACTATGACAATGAAGGGACCTAACCAGTTAGGCTCAAACTTACCTTTTTTCTCTCGATCTGCTTGATTTCTCTGATTTTCTTTTAGTACAAGATCACCAACTTGAAACCGTCCTCTTTAATCTTTTTGTTGTAATTACGCCAGAGGTGGTTTTGATAGACATGGAGATGATTAAGTGCGGCAAGGCGCCTCTCATCTGGTAGTTCAAGCTCAGCTAATCTGGAAGTGCGATACTCATCTCTACTGATCAGGTCCTGCATGGATACTCTGAGGGATGGGATCTCGACCTCTATAGGTAGGATGGCTTCAGAGCCAAAGACCAAGGCATATGGTGTGGCACCAGTGGGTGTTCTGATACTAGTGCGGTAGGCCCATAGGGCGGGATTGAGTTGCAAGTGCCAATCACGACCAGCTTCATTGACCATTTTCTTGAGGATTTTGAGAATAGTTTTATTGGAAGCCTCAGCTTGGCCATTACTCTGCGGATAGTAGGGAGTTGAAAAGTGATGTCAGATATTGTATTGTGTGCACAAGGCATGGACATCTTGGTTCTTGAATGGTCTCCCATTATTAGTGACAATGGCTTGGGGGATACCATATTAGCATATGAGGTAGTTTAGGATAAACTTGGCTATTTGCTTGCCAGTGATATAGGTCATAGGAATGGTTTCCACCCACTTTGTGAAATACTCAGTGGCGGTAATAATAAACTTGTGGCCATTGGAGGAGGAAGGGTGGATTTGTCCTATGAGGTCGAGACCCCATTGAGAAAAAGGCCATGGAGTTGTCACAAGTTGTAATTCATGAGCTGGCGCATGAATCAAATCTCTATGTTGTTGACATTGTAGACACTTCTTAGCAAACTGTGCAGCATCTTGCTCTATTGTAGGCCAATAATAACCTATTCTGAGTATCTTCTTTGCAAGATTAGGACCGGTAGAATGTGCGCCATAGACACCTTCATGTATGTCTCGTAAGGTAGCTTCAGCGTCTTCCGCATTAAGACATCATAAGAGGTTACCATCGAGACTTCAACGATATAGTGTATCACCCAGAATGATGTAACGGGAGGATCGATGGATAAAGGTTTTGCGTTGGGTGGATGATAGGTTAGGGGGAAAGGTTTTGTTCTTGAGGTATTCATAGATATCTTCATACCATGGGGAATTGGGACAACAAGTTCGCAGATGATCTCAGTAATTGGAATGTCGACGGCTGGTATCAACAATTGCTCGATCAAGAATTTGCATTTCTGTGTATTAGCAGGCATGTCAATCAGTGACCCTACAGAAGCCATAGAATCTGTAGCTTTGTTATGCTCTCTTGGAATTTGCTCAAATGTGATGCAAGAAAAGTGTGGTTTGTAGGCATCGACTAGTTGCTTGTAGGGGACCAACTTTTCATCCTTTGTTTGGTACTCATCCGTGACTTAGCGAATGATTAGCTGTGAGTCTCCATATACTTGTAATTCTATGATGTCCCATTGAACTGCTATATTGAGACCTATAAGGAGTGCTTCATACTCGGCTATATTGTTGGTGCAAGGGAATGCAAGCCGATATGATTTTGGAATATAGTCATTTTGAGGTGTGACAAACAAGATGCCGGGCCCTGATCCATGTTGTGTGTAGGAACCATCAAAGTATAACTTCCACATTATTAAGTTGGAAAGAGTGAATAGATTCTCATCTGGAAAGTCTGCTACCATAGGATATGTATCTTTCATAGGTGCTTCTGCTAGTTGATCAGTGAGGGCTTGTCCTTTGATTGCTGTACGATCTGTGTACTCAATGTCGAACTCACTAAGGATCATGACCCATTTAGCTAGTCTGCCTGTGAGAGCTACTTTTGCTAGTAGATACTTCAAGGGATCAATCTTGGCTATCAGATTTGTGTGTTGGTTCAGCATGTAATGCTACAACTTTTGGGAGGCGAACACTACTGCTAAACAAGCCCTTTCCATTGGTGCATAATTGAGCTCATATCCCACCAAGGTTCTACTAATATAACAAATTGTATGCTCCTTTCCTGATTCATCATTTTGTGCTAGCAGGGCCCCTAGGGCCGAGTTTGTAGTAGAGATATATAATATCAAAGGTTTGTCAGCAACTGGTGGAACCAATTTAGGAGGTGTAGCTAGATACTCTTTAAGTTGATCAAACGTTGCTTGACACTTGTCGTCCCATCAAAATGAGACATCCTTTCAGAGAAAGTGTTGAAAGGGTTTACATTTATCTGCTAGCTGTGATATGAAACACCGAATGGACTGCAATCTTCCCTGAAGGCTCCTTAGTTCTTTAAGGTTCTTGGGTGGAGACATCTCCACTATAGCCTTTACTTTCACTGGATTGACTTCAATGCCTCTACGAGATACAATGTATCCCAATAGCTTCCCTGATGTTACACTGAATACACACTTCTTTGGATTGAGTCTTACTTGGTATTTTTCAAGTCTGTTGAAGATCTATCCTAGAACCTATATATGTTCTGCCCTAGAAGATTTTTCCAGTATATCATCCACATAGTCCTCCATGATGTGATGAAAGAGATCATGGAAGATCACTGTCATTGCTCTCTGATAGGTTGCTCTTGCATTCTTCAGACCAAATGGCATGACGCACCAACAATAGTTGCCCCAAGGACAAGTAAAGGTTGTTGTATGTTGATCTTCCTCTACTATCCTTATCTGATTGTAGCCAGAGAATCCATCCATGAGAGAGAGCATCTCATGACCTACTGTCAAGTCCACTATAATGTCAATGTTCGGTAGTGGAAAGTCATCTTTAGGACATGCTTTGTTCAGATCTCTAAAATCATTACACATGCAGATGCACCCATTGGGTTTAGACACAGGTACGATGTTTGAGACCCAATCTAAATAGTCAATGGGTCGTATGAACTTTGCATCTAACAGCTTTTGTATTTCCACCTTTACCAAGAGAGCTATCTGCGGGTGCATCTTTCTTAGCTTTTGCTTAACTGGTTTCACCTTGGGATCAACTGTGAGATAATGAACTACTAGCTTAGGGTCTAGCCCTGGCATATCCACATAGGTCCATGCAAAGTTAATGGTTCATTGCAAGAAGAAGGTGTTAAGATTCTTGTGCTCTGTTTCAGATAATGATGCTGCTAGGAATATGGTCTTTGGATTTTGCTCTGTGCCCAAGTTTATCTCTGTAGAATCTTCCACTAGGAGAGCTGATTTCTCTTGATACTTAGATGGTAGGGGAAGGTCAAATCCTCCATCCTCAGGTGCCACAGTTTGGTTTTCACCTTTGGATATGTCCTTTGTTTTTACTATTTTGTGATCAGGAGGTGCCACAATTTGGTTTTCACCTAAAGATCTTTCTTTATTTTCACTTTTGTGACTGGAGGATTTGGCATTCTCACCAAAATAAGTCATTGGCTCTAGTTCCATTACAAAACCTACTTTATGATCGCCAAGAGGGATACCTTCCCGAAGTCCCATGAACTCAGCCAAAGCTTCATCATTCTGAAATACATCTATAACGGGGGACCCTTGTTGGTCCCAATCGATCAGTTCAGGGTAGACAAGTGTGACGTTCTGGGTGCTGGTGGTAGAAGTTAAGGATATGGAGGATAGTGTAAAAATAGAGGATTCTATGAATAGGTTGGTCATATGGAGGGATGAGTCATCGATGATATCCTCTGTAGACATCGAATCGGTGGGAAAAGTGTTAGCTACCTCGTCAAGGATATACTCGATGTCTAAGGCTTGTGGTACCTTCTTACCAAATCCTAATCCCTTCTTGTCTAGCTTCTTTGTTACAACAATGGGTTCCATAGTTCCTTGATTCTATTTCCCATGGCCACCTTTGCCTTTATAGCCCATGTTTTTTACTATCCTTAAGCCATTGCCATATTGCTTGACTGGTATTGTGACTAGTTCTTTCTCCTTATAGAGCCAAGAAGAAATGTCCTCAATAGTTTCCTCTTCTAATAATCATCCATGTTGGAATTGGGTTAGGAATGTTGGGGGAGGAATAGCTACTTTTTTAGTTACTTTGGAAATGGGTGGTTGGCCGTAAGATTTAGGAGATAGAGGCATCCGCCCTACACAACAAGATTTTGAGATATCATAAGTGCCAAAGCCAATATCCCGGATGCGAGCTGTGATTTTGGGGAGGGGTGTAGGTTCACTTGTAGAGGCTTGCATCAGAGTTTGAGGATTAACATATAGTGGGGATTCGAGGGCTTTGTCATTTTTTGGCACTTGGTTGCAATTCTTATAGCTTCCTTGCAAGACACGATAGAATTCGAAACGATTGGGATCTCCTGGGATAGTAATCTCCATACCATTGAATGGGAACTTTAGCGACTGATGGTACGTGGAGGGAATAGCTTTCATTGCATGGATCCATGGGTGGCCTAGGATAATGTTGTAAGGCAGCTCAATATCAAGAACTTGACACCTAGTTCCAAGCATGACAGGGCCAAGTTGTATAGGCAAGTGGATAACACCTTCTAAACAGCATTCTGCATCATCATACCCCTTGATTGTAATACTATGATTAGTGTTGACATGATCCTTAGAGTATCCCAATTGCTTTAGTAATTTTAAAGAACAGATGTTGAGACCAGCACCACCATCTATGAGTATATGTTTGATTTTGTGCTTATGGATGAGAACCTCAATATGAAGGGCATCATTGTGACAAGGATCATGGGATGGGAGGTCTTTCTCAGAGAAGGCCACATTGTAGGGCGAAGCAATGTTACCCACTATAGCTTGGAAATCTGCAACTGCTATGTTGTTGGGAACTGAAGACTCTTGGAGGGCTTTTTCTAGCACTACTCTATGTGCAGGTGATGACCGTAGAAGGTCCAAAATAGAGATCTGTGCTGGCGTTTTCCCTAAATGTTTGACAAGATTATAATCAGATTGAACCGGAAGCCTAGGTGTAGGACCATGAATGGTGACATAACCACGACGAGTGGTAACAGCACAATCCATAGATTTGCCTTTGATTGTGAGGGTAGACACTCGACTCTCTTTAAAATGACCCACAATGGAATCAAAGGAAGTGGAAGCATGATTGATACCTTTACCTCTATCCTGAGGAGGAGGTGGACCATGATGAGGGAATGGTTCCTTGTACATATCAAGGTCTTTGTTCGTGTGTTGAACTGGTGATTCATTCTCAAAAGTGATTTGATTACCGTCGATGAGGTTTTGGATGAGGTACTTGAGTTTCATGTAAGATGCGGTTCGATGCCCTTTTCTCCTATGGAACTCACAATATTCATTATCTTTGTAGCGTACAGTTTTGTAAACAGGTTCGCCATATGGGGGAGCATCGGGTAAGGTGATGAGCCCTTCCTGCAAGGCTTGCTATAAGACTGATTCGAAGGGCACTCCTAAGGGAGTGAATTGACGTCGCGGAGGGTAATCTTGTTGAGGCCGCTCTTGTTGTCGTTGCTGTTGGTTTTGATAAGGTTGCCTTTGTTGCTACTGTTGTTAAGGCAGAGCTTGACTTGGTTTGGAGAGCTGCAGTAGTGTTTGTAACGTTTGAACATGTTTAGAGTAAACCACACCATCGTTAACCACATTTTTGTTTTTGTTCCAATATTTGGGTTTGTCATTTGATTGTTGATAAGGAGCGTTGTCTTTCATTTCTTTGAAGATTTTGACCACACCCTTAGCAATGAGGGCTTTTTCAATGTTGATTCCCTTGTATGTGATTTCATCGAAGGTTGTAGCACTAAGAATTTGCAAATGGAAACCTAACTCTTGGTTGAGGTTCTGCACAAATATGCTAACAAGCTATTTCTCCAAAATCTTGAAAGGGAATTTGCTAGCCATTTGTCTCCATCGTTGAAGGAAAGAAATGAAAGTTTCCCCATTTTTCTATTTGTTGTTGCATAGATCAGTCATGGAAATCTCATGCTCTGCATTGTAAGAAAAATGGGTGGCAAACTTCTCTGCTAGCTCATTGAAAGACTTGATACCCGTGGGTAAGTGTGAGAACCATTCTATTGCTTGACCTCCAAGACTACGAGGAAAGATACGCATAAGATATGTGTCATTATGTGAGACCTCGAAGCAAGCAAGATAGAATTCCCTAAGATGGTCTTTTGGGTCACCTTTTCCTTTGTATTTATCGAAATTGGGAATAGTAAAATTTTGAGGAAAAGGGATCATTGGTAATGACCGATCAAAAGGATAAGGACACACTTCCTCTAAAGAGAAGGTCTTCTTGGTGTGGCCAAATGTAAGGTCAGATAGCTGTTGTTGCACTTCCGCAATTATTAGCTCCATCACTGTGGGAGGAGTTGGAAGTATCTCCTGTTGTCCCAGAAGTGGTTGTTGATGCCCATATTGAGGATTGTACTGTAAGCCATGAACATTGGTGTTATAAGGGTCGTAAGATTGGTTGGGGTCATATGGGTTGAGATTGGGTTGAAATTGGGGGGTTTGATTTGGCAAAGGTGGAGGTGGCGCGAGGTAAGAATGTTGGCTTTGTGATGGTTGAAGAAAAGCATTGGGTGGAGGAAATCTAAAGTGTGTTTGATTAGGTTGCGATGGTAGCACATAGCTTTGGGAAACTTGGTGTTGGGAATGTTGAGGGTGACTAGGCAATGTGTGAAAGAAATTGAGTGAGGATGAACGTTGTGGAGGAGGGACATAGGTAGAAGTGATTTGCGATGGTTGGGGTTGATTGAGGATGAGAGTAGAAGAATGTTGTGGTTGGGGTTGCATGACTCTAATTGGTTGAGAGACATGAAGGTTTGATGATATAGGCGGTGGTATTTGTTGAGACCCTTATTGCATGGCTACATAATTGTTCCCCGGATTGTAATTTGGTGGAAAACCTATTCGTGATGGGGTAACCAAGATTCCACTTGTGATTGGGGTGGACACTTGAGGAGGTGGTTGCATATTCGATCGAGCTAAGGTGGCTTGCTTAGCTAACTCAGCTTGACGTTGGAGAGTTTCTTGTTGGTTTTTGTAGATCTCCATAGGAGTTAGAAGTGGTGATATGGCCCTCTCTTCTGTTGGGTTTTGAAAAAGGGGATTCCTATACTGCAAGCCTTGTGTAGGTAAGGGTGTGGTCACTGTTGACATGGTTTGAACTACTTGTATGGTATCTTGGGTGATGTTGTTCTCCTTGAGAGTGGATAAATCAAAATCTTGAGGTAACTTGGCACCTTGCTCTGCAAGCAAGAGAAATAAATGATATTGGTTCTCACTAAGGATTTTGTCAAAGGCGGCCACAATTCTAGGCTCTTGTATGATTTCATCAAGATCTTGCCCATCTACTTGAGAGGATTGACCTGTTTCAAAGTGT
The DNA here is from genome assembly GCA_027924645.1 of Cunninghamia lanceolata. Classification (NCBI taxonomy): domain Eukaryota; kingdom Viridiplantae; phylum Streptophyta; class Pinopsida; order Cupressales; family Cupressaceae; genus Cunninghamia; species Cunninghamia lanceolata. The sequence goes on from BSBN01001807.1 coordinate 7,804,772, forward strand.
CGCTCTTCTTGAGATGGGACTAGATCTACAGTATAACCTTGAGGAACAAAATCCTGAGGCAAGCCAGTGGTGTATTGCGGTGTACTTATCAAAGGGATCCTATCCTCTTGAGGATTGCTTGGTTGGTTGACGTGCGGCATGTTAGACAAATTGGTAGATCTTGCCATGGGTGTTCTAGGAGTGACTTTGGGAGTAATGTTGAGATGACCCGATTGCGGTGTGTGAGGAGGCAACTTGCGCTTCTTAGGGATAACTTGCTTGGATTTCATTGTTTGTTGCAGCCTAGTGGTTACCATGGAATACACTAGGACAAGAACGGTAATGCTGGGTTTCTGTGAGGTGCTTTTGAGAAAAGGACAAACTCTGATGCACAATGTACTGGACCAAATGCGCTATATTATTTGACCAAAGGCGCAGTACTGTGCAACCAAAAGTGTGCTATTGTGATGCCAAAGGGAATGAACTAAGCTACTAGAAGCGAGTTACTGCTATGCCAAAGGTGAGCTACAGTGACCAAAAGTGAGCTACTGTTATACCAAGGGCGCTGAAGTAGAGTTTTGCCAGAAGCGAGTTACTGCTATGCTAAAGGCAATCTATTGTACTACCAAAGGTGAGCTGTTGTAATACCAGGGGCACTGAAGTAGTGTCTGATGTTTCTAAAAGGCAAAATTTTGATGGATTGTTTCTGTTTCTAATTGGATTTGTTTGGCAAGAGAAAACACAGCAAACAATGTTGGCACAAACAAGGGACTGACACAATAGATAGTGTATGTTCGAGGCTCCAAACAAGCCCAATGTTTCCACAGGTATAAGACAATTGCAATCAATAACAAGCACTTTTTATCCCTAGAGACAAGGTTTCATTACAGTAGATCAGCTCACAGCTTAATACTCCGTCGATAAAAATATCATTCCATAAAGGTGTCAGATATTTAGTACCTTTGCGAGAGACGATAGGTAGGGATATCTCACCCTCCCCTTGGAAAGCTCAAGTAGGTCACAAGAGCTTTATGGCCAAGGGAATACTATCTCTTCTCAAGGGAGTCAATGGTGAGTATCTTAAGGGCTTAAATCGATTCCACTTGCACTGATGATTACTGCAATGTTCGGAGGTAGGTCAGGTAGTCTCTATCTAGAATGGTTCTTAGTGACTTTGCGGGACCAACGCCTTACGAGCAATGCAACAAGCTACTAAAAGCTTTAACCAATCCTACTAAGAGTATCAAACACTTCGCTCAATGTGAAAATCATTTCCACAAAGAGCTAGTACACCTCTTTTTAGTTTGGCACCACAAGGTAAGGCTGACATCGGTTAGGACTTGGCTTTCGCCTTATCCCTCTTATATAGTGGTTCAAAGAAAAACTCCACTTAGGGTCATCCCTTTTGGATGAAGTACAATCCAAAAGTAGGCCCTTCTAAAGAAAGTACTGAAAAGTAAGAGCAAGCACGTCAAACAAAGGTTCAATTGTCCCGTTATAAGAAAAATAAGGTGCAACTAAACTAGGCACACACATGTTTGTAGTTGTCAATTGTCCCTTATGAAATTGAAGTGTTTGGCATTCATGTCCATTGTCCCTTAGAAAATTGAGGTGTTTGTTCATACATATCCATTGTCCCTTAAGAAAAGTAGTATGTTCCTAAGACTTAGATTGCAAGAAAAATGATTTGTTCAATTTATCCTTTTAAGCATGCAATGTGTTTCTAAGACTTAGTGAGACAAATCAAAAAAAGGTTCTTCAATGCTTGTCCTACATGAACATGTTAAAAACACATATTTGCTCCGTGTGAGTAATAAGAAGCTGCAACAGGTCAGTTAGTTCCACCAAAAAGTCACACGTTAGCAAAAGACAAATCAACTTGACCAAAAGCGCTGCATTATCTTACCGAAGGTGACTTACTGTATTTTCAAAAAGTGTTGTAACACAGACCAGAAGCGTCGTAGAATATTACCAGAAGTGTTGAACAATATCTAGAAGCATTATACAGTGCATCTAGAAGCATAATACTGTTGTGCCAAAAGTGCTACAATTTTCACCAGATACGTCGAAGGATAATACCAAACGCGCTGAAAAAAATCCAGAAGCGTTGTATTGTGTATACGAAAGCGTGATACGATTATGCCAACTACACAGCACGGTCTCAGATCACAAAAGTATTAGCTTTTGTCAAAATAACCAGGTGAAAATGGGATTTCACGATTGATCTACTGTTCTGAGCAATAATATCTGATAGATCTGAATCATGAAATCCAAAAAAAACTTAGAAAGTATAGCAGATTTAATGCAAATACCGAAGATACCCCTAAATAAATCAGCTTAGGAAGTATCAAAAAGCAGGTTTGAAAGACAAATACAATAGCTTGTCAGACAAATCAAACAGATATGTAACGAGAAAACCCTGTAACAACACAAAACGAAGTCAAAACCTAATTTATCCAAAAGCGCTGAACTATGCTATCAGAAGCACCGTTATGTGATACCGAAAGCGCCACTCTATGCTACCAGAAGTGTCACAGTGCCCCCAAGGGCGCTGTAATGTGCCTCCAATAGCACTTAAGGATACTACCAGAAGTGCTTTGCAATGTCGTTTGCGCTCTGCCATACTGTGACTTCAAAAAAACAATTTCTCAAAGAAAAAGAGGGATTAGTGGGTCCCACCGGGCGTGCCAAAATGTGTATGAGGAAAAATTGATTAAATCTAAACTAATAAAACCAAAAACCAATCACATAAAGTGAACCAATCTAAGTAAAAGCCATTATCATCAAATCAAAGCAAAATGAAAGCTCTTACCAAAACTTGTATTGTTCCCTTTTGGAGATGTGTGGACTGTCCAATCAAGTTGTGAAACCATAGCTGCAACAAGCAAGTAGTGTGCTCAAGAGATCAATGCTACGAGATCGTAAAGTTGCTCAATCGACGTGTTTTGTATGCTCAAAGCTCTGTTAAGTATGCCTGAGAATATGATCAGAGAGAGAGAGAGTTAATGAAGGAGAGGAAGGGGGTTTATATAGGTTTCAATGAAGATCGATCAACGGTCCAAATAATTCAGAAGAATCAATGGAGGAGAACAGTTGAGGAACGTGCAACAAATAAGAAGAAGACATGTGTCTTGCTTTCTTTTGCATGAGAGGATTTATCAAGAATAGAAGAATGAGTTAAAGCAATTAATAGAATGTAATAATCAGTTAGGTGATTTAAAACAAGAAGAATAGATTTGCATGAGAAAAGAAGATATTTTGCTTTATTAAATATAGAAAGCTTGAGTTATTTTAGAGATAACTCAATTTAGAAGAAAAAGTAATTTAAATAAATAATTGATTTATTTAAATTTAGAGAAGATATTATTGGAAGAAGTAATTAAATAATTAGAATTATTTAATTTAGAAGATTTGAAAGCAAATTAAATAAATAAATTCATTTAATTGTTTGTGCATGATTTTGAAAGAACAATTTTTATTTAATTAAATAATTAAGAATTATTTAATTATAGACAAGAGGGAATTTGTTGAATTAATTAAATAATTGGGTTTATTTAATTAATGTGGATGTGAATTTTGGAAAGAGGATAATGATTAAATTAAATAATTAAAATTATTTAATTGTAGAAGAATATAGAGGAATTTAATTTAATTAATTAAATAAACAGAATTTATTCAATTAATGTCAAATTTTAGGAGTTTTGGAAGAATTTCATGAAATCAATTAAATAATTAGATTATTTAATTAACGTTGTAATGCAGGTGATGCTCCAGCTTAGACGAAATGCAAGTAGTGCGACGACTTGGTCATTTTAGGGTGTCTACACTCACCATTTTGTTAAGAAATGCCTTCAATATCATCAGCATGACGACTTGATTCATGCTCCTGTTGATAGTAAGGAATACTAAGAGGGGGGTGAATTAGTATTTCACAAAACCACTTCCTAACAAGTTCCTTAATCCAATTTCCAAAATTAATAATATGAAAGAAGAACAAGCATAGGAATAACAACCATAAAGACTACACATGAACACTAGGATTTTAAGGTGGAAAACCCAAAAAGGGCAAAACCACGGTGACTGTTAGCTCATAATATATTATGATAGCACAATACTGGATTACAAGAAGGTACACTACCTTAGGGCTCACTACCCAGTGAAATGCTCACTGCAAGAAAGGTTCACTCCCAAAACAAGCTCACTACCTATAGGAAGAAAGAAGAAGGAAGAATGGCTCACTACCAAGTTGAACTGCTTAGATTGCATCAACACATGCATGGTTACAGCTCCAATGAAGAACATAAATATTGTCTCAAAACTCTTCATCTCTAACTACTCTATTTCACTTCTCTGCTTTTACATAGGAACAAGATCTCTCTTCTTCTACTCTTATCACTTCCACAAAATCACCTTACTTTGCATGTCACACATATATATATCCTCGTTTGTCTCTTATCACTTAAATACCAAGTTCAATCCCATATATATTGTTCAAACAATATAGCTTCTCCACATATAGCTTCTTCGCATATTGCTTAGATTGATTGTTCAAACAATATAGCTTCTCCGCATATAGATCTGCCACGCCTATTGGCTTGTTCCTCATGAACATACTTGATCAGTTCAGCTGTCACAACATAACTTCCACTGCGGATAAAAAAATCATATTTAATATTCATCATTGATCTCTTAGCATACCTTCAAAGCCACAAAACATAATAGTCAACTGCTATGAAATGCGAAGCTCAAAATTGTTGTCTTGTCACTAGGAAACACTGTCAAACTGCAAGTTGGTAAAGAACATCTTTTAGGATGAGACCAAAATAACCTTAGATGCTACAACTCTGGATTTAGGCAGCCATGATATGTAACTTTCTCAATCTAGAACTGCAAGACAAACTACACATTTGCAGAGGAATGAGGACCCTAACTCTTTGGTACTATACACAGTCTCTAACTTAGGTTTGTTGCAAATATGTGCCTAAATGGCGTTGTCATTGATGTCAACATATCCTTGTTGCCATTAGTGTCAACTGTATCCTATTGTTGTCTATATAGAAGACTAGATTGTTGAGGATATTGATAAAATTAAAGACAATCAATGCATGCAGATCATGTGGCTATGTATAGGATTATCAAAGGTTGATCCAGTTAAGAATTGAGAAGTCTGCATGAAGATTTGAAGAAGCTATGGCCATCTGAGTAGAACCGGTTCCTGCAATAATCAGGAAAGACAGAGTGATAGGGAAGAGGTCTAGATTGCTCTAGTAATATAAGATTATGATCTATGGATCTGACGACATTTTTGGGAAGTCATTGTACATCATCAACTCCACTGATTCATGGTTTGGAGGTCCGCAAGCTATCCTTCTAGTTTGACAGTCATGGAAAAGTGTGTTCTTGAGGTTCCAGAGGATGATTCAAATGTGTCTGGTGATATGGTTGAGAGTGAATGTTATTGGTGATTCCAATGCACTTGTGGAGGTCTCTATATAGTGTAGTTACTATGTTGGAGGTCCGCATTGAAGTTTGAGCTTGTTGATTGAATATTTCTCCTTTGAACTTGATGTTCTTACCAGTCTTGGCCGATTGGATGTTCCTAGCCTATTGCAGACACCTTAAGAGATTTTTATGAAGCATAGAGTGATTGTAAAAGCAAATTCAAGTCTTAGTTGTGCTTGGCTGACAGTGTGATGATTTGTGTTAAATTTAGCCGACCTTGTTGATCATTCTAAGGTTGATGAAGTGTATAAATACTTGTTGAAAAGTTATTGAAGATCATCCTTGTACAAAATAGATAACAAATGAAGAAAGGATCAAGAGCAAAGCAGAGAAGAAATGGAGTGGGAGAAGTATAGAGAGTGAAGAAGAGCTTAGGACAAAGTGAAAGTTCTTGAGCATTCATTGAAACTGAATCAGGCATGAAGTAGATGTTATTTCTCAATTAATTCCTTCAAAATAAATTCTATAAGTAGTGAGCTAAAGAAGCCTTGTTGAGTGCCTTGACTTATTCAGAAATGACAAATGTCTTTGGTCTAAAAACTGTTTATCAAATCTGGAAAAAATTGGAGTATCTGTATGAAGGTGATAAATATGTCAAATGTGCAAAGCTGTAAAGTCTGAGAGGAAAATTTGAAACTATGAGGATGAGTGAAGATGAAAACATCACAATCTACATGCAAAAGAGAAATGAACTTGTGTGTGGCATCAAGTGTGTTGGTGGAACTTTGGAAGAATCAGAAATTGTGTGAAAAGTACTCAGATCTTTACTAGATTCATACAAACATAAGGTTGTAGCTATAGAAGAAATTAGGACAGTCTCAGAGGTTACAAGAGATCATCTAGTTGGCAAAATTTCAGCTTTCGAATTAAGTGAGTTTGATGATTCTCTTCCAAAGTTTGAATCTGCATTTAAGGTCAGTGTGTATGGAAAACAAAGATATGATCTAGGTGAAAGCTCTTCTGCAAGATCAAACAGATTTGTGAAGACAAGAAAGGATCTTGAAGATGTTGAAATAGAAACATCTAATCTTGAAGCTCTTATTGCTAGAAGAATGCCTAGAGGATTCGGTAAGTATGAAGGAAAACTACAACTCAAATGTTTTTCTTGTAATAAGATTGGTCATTTTTCCTCAAGATGTCTGAAAAGGTTTTCAAAACCAAACCCTAATAGGTATAAAGGTCAGAAGAAATATTACTATGTCTAAGAAAATGGAGAAGGAGGGGTAATAGATGATGAATCTGATCATGGAGGCTCCTCTGAAAATGATTGGGTGTTTATTGCTATCAAAGAAGAAGATCTAGTGTTTACTGAATCTGCTAGCTGTGAAAATATGGAAAGTGCCTTGGTTGCTCAGGTTATTGAAAAGGATGAATGGGTGATTGACAGTGGATGTTCTCATCATATGACTGGTGACAAGAGTAAGTTTGTGAAATTTGAAAATACAGAAAGGAAAAGAAACCTACATCTATGTGATTTGTAATTACAGAGAATGGAAAAACAAATTGACGACACAGGAATATTTTGATTTCTCCTTAACACAATGCATGATTACATACAAACTCCTTCAATCTGATTACAATACTATATGATCTATATGCATTTGGTTCATTTCTCTGTGGTTTATAAGCATGCCCCAAGGAACACCAGCCCATTCCGATCGGCTGGGAGAAAACTAACTGATTCCAAGCGGCTGGGAGACCAACTATCTTACCATTAACAATTTGACAAATGCAACCTACTTACTTGGGACTTACAAAGTTTCTTTTAGGTCTAGATACAAACAGAAATGATATGCATTGGTTGAATAGACCTTATTACAATGCAAACATGATTTCCTAAACAAAACATGATTTTAAATGCCTCATGGAGGCCACCTTGTGTTAGGTGCTCCTACACCATACACCCCATCTAGAAAAGAACTCATGTCCCATGAGTTGATTCTTTGTTGTGCACCACCGTTATCCTTTGATGCATCATGTCTTCCCCATGATCTCTGGACTACAACTTTCTTCCATGGAATCAAAAACTCATGCCTAGTATTGTAGGCTCTACTTACACCTTGCCATGAGTGAGTGCTTGCAATCAAACTTGGATGTTGCATGCCATGATTGCTTACTGTCATAACTACCTGAACACCTACATTCAAAACCTTGTTTGATGCTTCTTGTACTACTGCTATGGTAGAATTTTTTTGCCTTTCAACTCTTGTTGGCTCTAGAGGACAAACAATGGTCCCTACTATGATAGCATCCTCTTCTTTCCAATCAACTTGTGGCTTCTTGCAGACCTGCTCTTTGGCCTTCTTCTGATCCATCTCAGACATTACCATCTGATCTCCATCATTCAAAACTGAAATCACTTTCAAACTGTGAGCTTTGGTAACTTCACTCCTTGAGGTATCCTCCACTGTCCTTATCTCTACTTCATTGATCTTCACAAACTCTTTCTTACCCACCAAAATGATCTAGGTTGCCTTCTTTGCTTCAGTATCCTCCTGCAATGGTGTCATCACAAAAGTCTTTACATCCTTATTGATGGTGTATGTGTTAGCATATCCATCATATAATGCTTGCCTATCAAATTTCCATGGCCTACCTAAAAGTAGGTGACAACACTCCATGGGAAAAATGTCACATAAAATTCTCTCCTTATATTCTCCAATCTGAAAATTAACATATGTCTGTTCATCTACCAAAAGTGATTTACTATCACTTACCAAAGATGCTTTGTAAGGAGTTTGATGAGGAATCCTTTCTATGTTCAATTTATCCACCATTTCCCTAGACACCATATTATATGTTGAACTAGAATCTATGACTACCTTGCATATTTTACCTTTACTTTTGCTATTGATCCTGAAAAGAGCTCTCCGTTGTGATGGTCCAGTCTTCACTAGTGCTTTGAGCAACATCCTCTTGATCATCAGATTTTCTCCCACTTCTGATGTCACACTCCTTGCATCCTCTTGAGTCAATGTGGTTCTTCTCTCATTGCCATGAGAATTTGAGGCCTTCTCTAGACACTTATAAGTCAGATGCCCTATTTGATTGCAGTTATAACATCTCATGTTGGAGAACTTGGATCCTCTGTCTGATCCATTTGTCCCACCTCTTTCATTTGGCCTTCTTCCTCGGTAGCTTCCTCTACTACTTGAGTCTCCAAGTTGCTCTTCCTAGATAGACTCACCACTAGGCCTCTAGTTAGGACTTCTCCCTCCAAAACTGCCTCTAGAATTTCTGTCACCTCTTCCTTTACTTTGCTGCTCACCTTTCCTCTTCAGCTTCTCTTCAGCTCTTAATGCTACTTGAAAGCATTTTTCCATGGTTTTAGGGGTAAATAAACTTATCTCATCTTGAATATTGATCCTCAAGCCATTTAGGTACCTTGCTACCTTGGCTTTTTCATCCTCCATCCACCCACAATGAAGAGTGTATTTGTGAAACTCCTTGGTGTAAGTAGCCACATCCATATCTTTTTGCTTGAGGTTCTGCATTTTGCTATAAATTTGCACCTCATAGTCAGATGGAAGGAACTGGGACTTGATCTTCTCTAGCATTCTACTCCACGAAGCTATCATACTCTTCCCATTCTTTACCCTCTCTCCTTGGGTGTAATTCCACCATGTAAGGGCAGCGCCTTTGAGTTTAGTTTTTGCAAACTTAACCCTCTTACTTTCAGGAACTTCTTTGTACTCAAAGTAGTTGTTTAGAACCTCAATCCACTCCATGAATTCCTCAGCATTCATCTTCCCACTAAACATGGGGACATCTATCCAAGCCTCTGAAGAGTCCATGCCAATTGCCTTGATGGCTTCCAGAAACTGTTTTTGTTCAGCTGATATCTTTGCCTCTTCTTGTTCTTCTGCTTCTTCCTCTTTCTCTTCTTCTTCATCTAAACCTTCGTCCATCCTTTTACCTGTCTTCATTGCCTTCAATTCTTATTGGAGTGCTTCCCTGACTCTAGTTTTGATCATCTCTTCCATCTCTTGAAATTTCTTGACCACTTCGACGGCCGTCCCCTTTGGAGGCATATCGCTAGCCTCTCCTTTGCTCTCTCTGTCTGACATAAACATTCACAGACAATACCCAAATGCCAACACTCCTGCAAATCCGCAATGACTATAGCACAATGCTCAATTGGATGTTCATCCTACATGCTGCTATAGACCCATTCCTCTCATCCAACAGTAGATCCTGGAGATGCACTACCACTCTCTCTTGCAGTGGCCTCACTCTGTACCCTCTTCTAGCTAAACCTCTATTGGTGAATGGTCTTGATAGACCTCATCATCATCTACCCACACACTACAGGAGTCCTTTTCCTTCTCGCAACTAGATGGCACGAGCAACTCTTCATCTGCCTTCTCAGTGATAGAAATCAAATACAAAACACCTCTGCCCAGAGCTTTCATTGGCTCTAATACCAATATGATGGGGAGCCTCTGTTGGTAAGACTTCCACTATCGGTGAACTCCTTGTTCATTTCCCTGATATGCTGATACAACCTGTCATTAGTAAGACTCTTATCATCGGCGAATGCTTACACATTTAGGCCGATGCACCTATCGACCAACTACTCATCAGTGTGACTAATACCCTCAACCAAACCCTAAGATCTTTGGCCACCAGCCATCTCCTCCCGATGGATCTCTGTCGGCATAAGGCACCCCTTGCCACTCCGATATGAATCTTAGACTGTGGCTTCTGTCCAACACTTGAACCTCTCTTCATCCAGATTATCCTCATTGGTCTGAGTGAGAAATGCTTCGTCGATGGCCTCTGTCTCACTGATAACAACTCCAACTCCTTTAATCCAAACCCTAGCACATGGAGATGCTAGGTGATCTACTGTGCACCTCACACTGTATGGATCCTCTACGCCACCGAATAGGATAACAAAATAGGAAACAAATGAATATTGTACAATGAAGCCATTCCAATGATTTCAATAGAAATCTTATTAGTGGAATGCTTCATATCGACATTTTGCAACAACAAAAAACAAAGAAAGGAAAAGAAACCTACAACTATGCAATTTGTAATTACAAAGAATGGAAAAACAAATTGAGGACATAGGAATATTTCAATTTCTCCTTAACACAATGCATGATTACATACAATCTCCTTCTTCAATCTGATTACAATACTATGTGATCTATATGCATTTGGTTCATTTCTCTGGGGTTTATAAGCTTGCCCTGAGGAACACCAGCCCATTGCAAGTGGCTGGGAGACCGATTCCAAGCAGTCGAGAGAAAACTAACTGATTCCAAGTAGCTAGGAGACCAACCTTCTTACCATTAACAATTTGACAAATGCAACCTACTTACTTGGGACTTACAAAGTTTGTTTTAGGTCTAGATACAAACAAAAATGATATACATTGGTTGAATAGACCTTATTACAACGCAAACATGATTTCCTAAACATGACATGATTTTAAATACCTCATGGAGGCCACCTTGTGTTAGGTGCTCCTGCACCACAAGGGTTATGATCTTTGGTTCAAGTATGGAAAATGCAAAATCTTGGAAATTTTTGGAACTAAAATTGCATGTGGTACTCAAACTAGAGGTAACATCTTTCACTTAAGTAGTTCTAGGAAAAGTTGTTTGATTGCTCAGATAGATCAAAGTTGGCTATGGCATAGGAGGATGTGTCATGTGAATTTTGACAACATTGTCAAGATAAGTTCCACTCAAGCTGTAAGAGATCTTCCAAGACTTGTGAAACCTAATAACATATGTAGAGAATGCCAATTGGGTAAATAGAACAAAATTTCATTCAAAAGTAAGGAACAAGGTTCAAATGAGAGATTGGAACTGGTACATACTAATCTCTATGGTCCTGTTAGAATTAAGAGTGTGTAAGGAGACATATATTTCATGCTGCTAATTGATGATTACTCTAGGATAATGTGGGTAACTTTTCTGAGAGAAAAATCAGAAGCCCTTGACAAGTTTAAGGTGTTCAAGATGATGGTTGACAATGAGATTGGTGGGAAATTAAAGTGTCTAAGATTTGACAGAGGTGGAGAATTTACCTCCAGTGAGTTTGATACTTTTTGTGAAAAGTATGGAATAAAAATATTGTTATCTACTCCTATGACTCAACAAAATGGAGTTGTGGAAAGAAAGAACCAGACCATTCAAGAAGATGCCATAACCTACACTCTCAACCGGGTACAGATCAAAGGAAATTCTAGTAAGACTCCTTATGAACTTTGGTTTGGTCATTCTCCTACTATGAGATACTTAGAGTCTTTGATAGTAAATGTTATATCAAAAGAGATGAGGATTTAGGAAAGTTTGAGGCAAGAAGTGATGAAGGAATATTTTTGGGATACTCAACTCAAAGTAAGGCCTACCTATGCTTCAATAAAAGATTGAGGAATATTGTTGAAAGTGTAAATGTTAAAATTGATGAAAGGAAAGAAGGATATTCTAGGTACTTTGGATATGCTTCAAATGATCAAGATGAATGTCAAACTCAAGAAAGGCAAACTCAAATTCAGACCCAGATTCAGTTTGAACCGGTAACTCTAGAGGTTAATACAGATGATGAGGACCAAGTTCAAGAAATAGAAGCTCCAACAATCTCCAAAACTCCCATGTATGTAAGGTTAAATCATTCTAAAGATCAGATCATAGGATATAAGAGTAAACATGTTCGAACTAGGAGAAAAATGTCTGAAGATTAATAAGAGATTTGTTTGATTTCAAGGATTGAGCCTAAATCAGTAAATGAAGCTTGCAATGATGAAAATTGGGTTAAAGAAATGGAAGAGGAATTGATGCAAATTGAAAAGAATCACACATGGGATCTAGTTCCTAGACCTAAGGACAAAAATGTGATTGGAACCAAATGGGTCTTCCAGAATAAACTAAATGAAGATGGTGAAGTTGTAAGGAATATGGCAAGGTTGGTATGCAAAGGCTACTCTCAAGTGGAAGGAATTAATTTTGAAGAAATTTTTTCTCTAGTAGCAAGGATAGAGGCAGTTAGATTGTTTCTTGCATTTTCTACTTTCAAAGATTTTAAAGTATATCGAATGGATATGAAATCAACATTTCTAAATGGAGATTTGGAGGAAAAAGTCTACATTGAGCAACCAGAAGGATTTTAGTTGTCTGATCAGGGAGATATGGTTTGTAGATTGAGAAAAGCCTTGTATGGACTCAAGCAAGCTCCAAGAGCCTGGTATGCCAGATTGGATAAGCATTTGCTTAAGCTAGGATTTAGCAAAGGCATTGCTGATAGTAATCTCTACTTCAAGATTGATCATGAGGACATTCTAATTGTTGAGGTCTTTGTTGATGATATCATTTTTGGTGGAAATGAATGCATGTGTAAAGCATTTGTTGATTAGATGAAAAGTGAGTTTGAGATGTCAATGTTTGGTGAGATAAATTTCTTCCTAGGTCTACAAATTGTTCAATCAAATAAAAGTATCTTCATATCTCAGTCCAAGGATGTAAAAGAATTGCTAAAGAAGTTTGGAATGGAAGACTCAAAGCCAGTAGGTACACCTATGTAATCGGATGCAAGATAAGCAAAGATGATGACTCTCCCAAGGCAAATCAGAAAAGATATAGATCAATGATTGGAGGATTGTTTTATCTAACCCAAACGAGACCTGACACCATGAATGCAGTTGGACTTGTTGCCAGATTTCAAGTTGATCCAAAAGAATCCCATGTTATGATAGTCAAAAGAATTTTTAGATATCTCAAAGGGACAATTGATTATGGACTGTGGTATCCAAAGGACAATAACTTCACTTTTCATGCTTATACAAATGCTGATTGGGTAGGAGATGTGGATGAAAAAAAAAGTACTAGTGGTGGTGCATTCTTCTTGGGGAGAAGATTGGTCTCTTGGATAAGAAAAAAACAAGATCTTTGTCTACTGCAGAAGCAGAATACATAGCAGCAGCAAATAATTACACTCAGGTTTTGTGGATGAAGGAAATCAGAATTGTGTTTGAGGAGCAAGTCATAATTTTCTGTGATAATTCTAGTGCAATAAGTGTCTCAAAGAATCCGGTATTACATTCAAATACAAATAATATATCTATCAAGTTTCATTTCTTGAGAGAGAAAGTAAATGAGAATGAAGTCAAGTTGGAGTTTGTGCCTTCCAAAGATCAGATTGTAGACTTCTTCACTAAGACTCTTCCCAAGGATACATTTGAGTATCTCAGAGAGAAGTTAGGGGTTATTACACCTCCTGAGCAGAACTAAGATGCACTAAGGTGCATCAGTCTAGTGGAATTGGCAATCATATCTTGTGATCCGGATTGATATTAAGAAGGTACTACTCAAAGGGGGAGTAGTCAATATGCAACTTTGGGATCAGTTTGAAGAAAAAAGGGAGAAAAGATAGCAACTATGTGCCCTATGCCATTGATGTCAAAGGGGGAGAGAAGTCATGTGAAAAACTAGTTACTAATGAAAGGGGGAGCAGTAAAGAAAGTGGTTGCAGGTGTGATACGAGGAAGGGGGAGAAGTTTTTGTCTTGATTGTTGAATTTAGTTTTTCACATCATATGTTGCCATCAATGACAAAGGGGGAGATTGTTGCAAATATGTGCATAAATGGTGTTGTCATTCATGTCAACATATCCTTGTTGTCTGTATAGAAGACCAGATTGTTGAGGATATTGAGAAAATTAAAGACAATCAATGCATGCGGATCATGTGGCTATGTATAGGATTGTTAGAGGTTGCTCCAGTTAAGAATTAAGAAGTCCGTGTGAAGATTTGAAGAAGTTATGGCCATCTGAGTAGAACCAATTCCTGTAGTAATCAGGAAAGATAGAGTGACAGGAAAGAGGTCCAGATTGCTCTGGTAATATAAGATTGTGATATGTAGATCTGAAGGCATTTTTGAGAAGTCAGTGTGCATCATCAACTCTAGTGGTTCATGGTTTGGAGGTCTGCAAGCTATCCTTCCAGTCTAACAGTCATCATAGAGTGTGTTTTTGAGGTTCCAGAGGAAGATTCAAATGTGTCTAGTGATATGGTTTAGAGTGAATGTTATTGGTGATTCCAATGCACTTGTGGAGGTCTTTGGATCATGTAGCTACTATGTTAAAGGTCCGCATTGAAGTTTGAGCTTGTTGATTGAAGATTTCTTCTTTGAGGTTGATGTTCTTCCCAATCTTGGCTGATCAGATGTTCCTTGCCTGTTGTGGATGCCTTAAGAGATTTTTATGAAGCATGGAGTGATTGTAAAAGAAGATTCAAGTTTCAGTTGTGCTTGGCTGACAGCGTGATGATTCGCATCAAGTTTAGCCAACCTTGTTAATTATTCTAAGGTTGATGAAGTGTAGTATAAATACTTGTTGAAAAGTTATTGAAGATCATCATGTGCAAAATAGATAACATCCAAAGAAAGGATCAAGAGTAGAGCAGAGAAGAAATGGAGCGAGAGAAGTATAGAGTGTGAAGAAGAGTTTGGGAAAATTAAAAGTTCTTAAGCATTCATTGAAACTAAATCAGGCATGAAGTAGATGCTATTTCTCAATTAATTCCTTCTAAATAAATTCTGTAGGCAGTGAGCCTCTCTTTTGAGCAGTGAGCTCTGGGTAGTGCACCCAAAGGCATGTACCTTCTTTTTTACTAAGTACTTTTAACAGGGAATGGATTTTGTGGGTTAACCCCCACCGTGGGTTTTCCCTTAACCAGGTTTCCACGTCAAAATCTTGATGTCAAGTGTGTGGATTATATTTCTGCTCTTATGTTGTTGATTTATGCATTAAATTTTACATCACTAATTTGATAATAAGATAATAAAGAAGGTTCAAGGAAGAAAAGATTTTGTGGGACAACTGATTCACTCCCTCCCCCTCTCAGTTGTCTAGTTCCAACAAGGTTTACTTACCAGACTTAGCAGAATCATGGTATGTCTTCTAGAGATCTTCAGAACTTGCAAACTTGGATATCCCATTTTCAAGTAACTGCAAACAACATACTTGAACTGCATTTGATTGTCTTCTATTGCGGTGACATACTGACCCAATGTCTTTCATTTGCTTTCTACTACCCATACTTAGTCATTTTAGCATTCCAGACCAAAATCCTTGCATGCCTTATTGCCAAATCCATTTAGTTTACCAGAGTAAAGTTTCTTTGTGTCGTTGCCATCAATAACAACACTTAATTAGTCAATAGAGCAGTGTCTCTTGCCAACAATCTCCCTCTTTGGCATTGATGGCAACACTCAGTGAAAAATGCTTGTGTTGCTCCCCCTTACTCTATACACTTTGTTTTTCTATTCTCCTTTAGATGTATGCTTATTCTACACTGGTTTTTCTCACCCCCTTTGACATAAATGGAAAATGTGTGTGTGTAAGCAAAATTGTGTCAAAAAATCTTCAAAACTGTCATATGCTTCCACATATATACAGGTACACATTTCCAGCTCAATTTGTTGTTGAAGGTAGTGTAGACACCCAAAATTCTCCCAACTTTGTCCATGTCTAGTAACACCTTGTTAAATCATCATTATCCATCAAGCCAATTAATTAAATAAATTTTATTTATTTAATTAAAATCCCATTCTCATCCTACTTAGCCAATTAATTAAATAAATTTTATTTATTTAATTAATTCCACATCATATCCCAATCATATCCTAATTAAATTTTATTTATTTAATTAATTTCCACATCATATTTTATCCCATCCCATTCATTTATCCTATTAATTAAATAAATTTAATTTATTTAATTAATATCCAACTCATATCCCAACTAATTCAAATATTTTATTTGAATTAACTACTCACCTTTCATCACATTCCAACACTTATCTAGTCAATCATGTGTTGTAAGACAACTTTCACTCATATCCTTCACATGCACAACTAATGGAACCTAAATTTAGTATCTTTCAATCCTAGCCATTCACATAGCCTCTGAATCTCCACTGTTGATTGATCTTGGTTGAGTCCTATATAAACACCCTCTCATTCCATATGAGAGGGGGGATCCAGCAATCATATAGCACCTACATTATCATCTTGAGCATCTTGAGCATCTGAACATTCATTTGAGCTTTTCATCATCCATCATGGCAGCTTTCAGCATTGCAATTGTTCATTGTTGAAGAAGCAGTCCACATCCCTTAAACAAGGAATCGCATGGTCTAGGTGATGTTATGCTTGAATCGCATTGTTCTTTGATTTCATTTAGATTAGATTCCTTGATGATGGTAGGGTTAGGGTTTCATGACTATGTCTGATCTGTTAAACCTGACTTTTCACCTATCATTTGTTTGAGTTGTTTTTATGAAGTTTAGATCTCTTGGAGCGCCAATCTTTCATTTTTACAAGCTTTTGTAGCAAAATTTTGCACTTTTCTAACCTTAGTTTGCAAATATTTGGCTAAAAATGTATGTATATGATCTCTTAGCCCAAATCTAACCTCACCATTGCATCCAGGAGGTCATTTCCATAAATTTTGAGTACAAATTTGGCTGAATTTGATGAAAAATGGAGCATTTGGTGAAGAAAACAATAACCGGACTGCAACAATGTGCTTCTGGTAATTCAGGTCGCCTCTGATCAAACAGCAGTCGCCTGGGCTAAATTAGCTCACCTTTGAGCAAATAGCAGTCGCTTATGGTCAAATTTGGTCCACTTTTAAACAAACAATGCTCACTTTTGAACAAAAAGAGATCGCATATGGTAAACTTGGTCGCATATGGTTAACATTTGCAATCTCTCATCTGAAACTCTCTAGATCGCTTTTGGGTTATTATGCATCACTTTTGGGCTTTTGTTAGTCGCATATAAGCTATTACTTGTCGTTTCCATCCATTTTTGCATCACTTATGAGCAAAAATCCGCCACTTTCTGGATATCTGCATCGCTTTTACACTGGGATCGGCCGCATCTATCATTTTCTGGATCACTTTTACATCGACAGTGATTGCCTAAGGTATGAAATGCATCACTTTTGCTTCAAAAGAATTTGCCTATGTGCTTTATGATGTTTTACACTATTAGTTTCACTTTTAAAATGTGTTGCTCGCTTATGAACTAACAGTGGTCGCTTTTAACCTGATGCGCATCGCTTATGAATTAACAGTGACCACTTATGAGTTTATGCGCGTCGCTTTTGATTGAACAGTGGTCACTTTCAAACTGATTTGCATCGCTTATGATTCTACAGGAGCCATGTTTAAACTGATAGGCATCGCTTATGAACTGACAGTGATCGCCTGTGCAGGGCAGGGGTTTTACTGTGTTTTTGCAGATACAGGTCGCTTGTAGCCTGCAATCGGTCGCTTCTGGGTATATCCGCATCGCTTACAAGCTAACAGGAACCACATCTAGTATTTTTCATGTCACATTTGATCTGCAGTATCCCGCCTGCCAGAAAATACAGATTGCCTCTGATAAACAGTTTGTCGTATCTGGCAACTGTAATTTGCTTTTGGTTGCTGTCATTGTGCATCTTGGTATTTCTATCATAACTTTCACATACGGAGGCCAAATCGCACAAACAAGGACTCGCTGGAAAGCTGAGAGGATGAATTACATAGTGGAGCAAGTTTTATCAGGTGATTGTATCATTTTATCCTCTTTTTTAATCAGTCAAAGTTTAGGTTCATTGCAAACTTCATTTTGAGCATAACTTGAGCAATTTTGATCATTTTTCAACGAAACTTTTTTTCAAATTGCTTAGACTCTCCTGAAATTTTTGTTTATGCAATTTATTTTTCTGTATCAGATCATTTTTATCAATATTTTCAGATTTCATCCTTTTCATGTAATCATCTTCTTTGCAAGTTTACTTGTTTCTTTTTGGAATTGATGACTTGTAGAGGCATCTAAGGAGCTGGAGCAGCATTGGCATCAACATCTACAGCAAATTGGAAAGCGATTGTATCAGGTGCACTCATTCTAATCTTTCATCTCTTAATCTTGTTTGATCACACATTTGGACTTTGGGATTAAAACGAACATTGTTTGCTATCACATCATCGAGAAATTGGGATAAAATGAACAAGTGTCTTTCATCACATTTGGATTTGGATCTAAAATGAACAAGTACTTGAACTATTTGATCACACATTGATTTCTAAGGTTAATGAACCCCATGCGAGTGTGACCAAGTAAATATGTATGCTCTCTCCTCGCGTCCCAACATGAACTTGGAGATCAAAAACATTTACTTGTGTTACTTTTGTTTAGCCTTAGAGAGGCCTGCCTTGGTATTCACCCCAAGGGAATGACCTCAAGTAGTACTTTCATCTGGTCTGCTATAAAAATTAGAGGATAAGGTAAAAGCCAAGTCTAACCGGTATTAGCGCTCACCATACAGTGCTAACTCGAAAGGAGGTGTACCTTTGTGTATATTAAAACTCCTACTAGGGTTAGTTAAAGTCTTAAGTGGCTTACTGGATGCTCGTGCGGTGTCGGTCCCCCAGATTTTCACTAGAACCTCCTTGTGATAGTGGCCTTGCCTTAACTAGGACTTGTTGAATTGTCTTCATGTGCTTGCTTAACCATCATCACATTCTTTCAAACTAACAACTTGCTTATGTGTCTTGCGTGAGTGATTCATGTGTGTATATGCATAATCATTTGTTTGAACATTGCCAAATCAAGCTATAAACACCAAACACATAAACAAATCAATCTAAACATTCATCCTAGTCAACACACATTATCTAAACATTCCACATCATCATCCAAATCCCTAAGCAAGCACTTGCTAAAAGGACTTAAGACAAACACTTGGTGACAACATGTCTACACTAGAGGACCTAGAAATCAAATTCCAAAGATTCCTCCAAAATCTTTATCAAGGATCACAACCCCTAAACCAAGATGCCATTGAAATATTACAATTCTTCATCCAAAGAGCTCAACCCCACGCAAGCCAATCACCTCAACTGCAATACTTCATAACCCAAGTCCAACACCTTTTAGCCACTAGTCAAGCTCAACAAGTACAATAATCCTTAGTCACTTCATATCAACCTAATCCACTTTATAGCCACATGTCATATCCATCCACTTCCTATCAACCTAATCTACCTATCCACCAAGTCAATGCCACATCAACCTATGAACATCCACCTCAAGCTTATCCAATCCCTCATGCCACCATTCAAATGCACTACCAAGCCCATCCACAAGGCAATCAAGTGATATCACAAGAACAACATTCAAGTCCAAATGGCCTTTTGTATATAAATCAAGTGAGCACAAGTCAACCTTGCCAACAAGATCAAATGCCCACATCTTTGGGTCCACCTCAAGATATTTTGTCTACATATCCTACCATTACACGTAGCTGCCAAGACTATCAATGGCCTCCAAAACAAGCACAAATGAGCCCAAATCCACCTTTGCAACAAGAAGTACATGCAGCTCCAAATGGCCCTTTGTACATAAACCATGCAAGCCTAATGCAACAAGACTTAATTACCTTTGACAAGGGAGATACCAACCTAGCTAATTCATCCTATGAGTGGCCTCCATCATCCAATCCTATGCCAACACAAGAGCCAACAAGTCCTATCCCAACACCACCATGTGATCCTACCCCTAGTCCATTGGTCCATCAACCTTCCAAATCACCAAGCCCTTCATTACCTTCATCACCATGTCATTCTAATCCTTCACCAAAGGATGTCGCTGAGATAGTTTTACAAAGAATGATTGATTCAAAATTCATTGAACTTCCTGAAGTCAAACCATGTGAAGAAAGTCCATATGATGAACATGATTATTGTGCATACCATAGGACCAAAGGCCATAATACAAATCAATGCCCAATATTTGTCTCAATTGTTTACAAGGTGTACCTACCTACCATAAGAAAAAATGTCACATCATCCCAATCCCATGTATCACCCCCATCTGATCCAAATTTTAGGTTATCAAACTCCATTATCCTTCCATCCAATAAAAGTCCTAATCATAAGCCTACAACATCATCCGCTATTACTGTTCATCCATTATACTACCCATCCACTCATACCCTTGCACAGGATGTGATCCATTGGCTACTAGCTAGGAATAAACTACCTCCATGTCAAACACCCATTCATGAGCCTACCAACGAACTTCCAAAGGTCATGTCCAATCCTATAATCCCATCATGTGGTCCACCTATCCTTGAGCTTCTTCAAGAGCCTTCCATTAACATGCCTAGCCCTTTAAGCCCATCATATGACCTACAAGCCAACAAGTCTAATCAAGAGTCTCCAACCACAAGCCTAAGTCATGAGCCATCATGCCTTCATGTTGATAACTATCAAGAGCCTATCAAGTCCACTCAAGAACCTTCCACTTCCATCCAAAGTCAAGAGGTATGTCAAGAGCATAATCTTAAACATGTGGAAATATTGAACCTTAATCTTAATCAAGATCAAAGCACCTCTAAGTTCCACCTATCCATGACCTAGTTATGGGTTGCCCTCAAGCTATTAGCCATCACCATGACCTCATTCATGAGCAAATTTATCCCTTTTATAGCCCACTTAATCCTACTTTTGCTCATAGTTATGATCAAGGTTCTAGCTAAAATCATGAACACCATGATGATCCATTTGGCAAAACTTTATCTATCTCATGATCAAGATGATATCTATGATGAAGAACCTATTAAAAAGTACCTTGATCCTATCCATAATCCCATAACCATCCATGAGCAAGATATCCAAATTGCTCCTAGTCATCCTCCATCTAGCCCTATCCATAATGAGCAAGCATCCACTTGTCATAATGAGACATGTGCCTCTCAAGAACACATAAGCATAGAAGATCAAACAAATAACTTGGATCTTAGTGAACACAATACTAATGATCCCCCTTCTACATCCATCATTGATCCCATTTCAAATCCATCATGTCCTATTGGTCTATCCACCCTTATACGTGAGTGTTCTTCCTTAGGACAACAACAACCATTGTCCTCCATTTCATCTTCTCCATCCAATAAAGAACTCAAGTCTAGTGTTCAAACCACATCTAGTCCCATTGTCAATTGCATACTCCAAAACATGAACTACAAAGGTAAAGGCCTAGGCCTTTATGAACAACGTATTTTGGAGCCAAACCAAGTCAAAGTTCCTCCATGATCATATGGCCTTGGATACCTACCCCAAGGTGAACAAGGCCAAGATGTTGGTAATCCCTTCATGCAGCCTAAACCTACCACTTTCCATCACACCCCCCATCATCTACCTAAAACACATGTTGCCATTCCACCTCCATCATCCTATAAATGTCAAAAGCATGTGACCGTCCACCTTCCACCATCCACTTTGCCTCCATTACTTCCAACTCCAAATATCCCTCCATCCACCTTGCCACCATTGCTTCCAACACCTAACATACCTATCATTCACAAGTATCCTTACATCCCTAATCATGGCCAACAAAAGCACACATCGTTTAAGCATAAAGCTTCCAATCATTCCATCCACTCCACCCACCCCATGAGATTCAAAAGCAAAAATTTTGATGCCTCTACCTATAAAGCTAAAAATCTTACCAAAAATCCTAAAGGTCTTCATACCTTAGGACATAAAGAATCCAAATCAAAGCAAAGTTCATCTAGGTAGCCATCTGAACCCTTACCTACAAATGCAAAGCCCAAAAGCAAAATGGTTTGGGTTCCTAAGCAAATAGCTAGCAAAGCAAATGAGGCATCCTCATCCACATCTAAGCAACCATCCAAACCCTTACCTCCAAAAGCAAAGCCCAAAAGCAAAATGGTTTGGGTTCCTAAGAAAATAACTAGAAAAGCAAATGAGGCATCCTCATCTACATCTCAAGAATCCCAACCACCTATATCCATCCAAAAGCCTACTTCCATCCAAAACTTCCATTCTCTTCAACAATCCCACAAGCAAAACAAAAGTACTAAAGTTACTAAATATATGTGGGTTCCTAAATCACTTCATCAACCATCTCTTAAGCAAACATCTCCATTGCTTCCTACACCACCATCTCACCAAAAGCTTCAATATTTAACACAGTGTGTGCAACCGTTGGTCATGGTTCCCTTCCATTCCAAAACATTCCCACATAACTACATCTCCCCATCTTCCATCCATTATCCTACATATCTCCCCCATGCTATCCCTATGGTCCATGCTTTTGCATAAGCCTCTCATCCATCTTCATTCCATAAGCCTATATATAAGCCACTAGCCTACCCTACCATAATTGCACATCATAATCCACTATCTACCTAATCCATCTCCCATCCACGCAATCCCTTATCAACATCTACGAGCATAACAACATGGTCCATGTGACAACATCCATCTCCAACAGGACTACCAACATTCATATCACTAGACACTCGAGTCCCTCCTATCCATTACCATGGTGAAAACCTGGCAAACAGGCGCCATGTGTAATTGTCAACCCATCTAAAAGTAAAAAGAAAAAGAAGAAATCAAAAATCAAAAGAAAAAAAATAGTAAGAGAAAGCCCTTCGTCCAACGGTGAAAACCTAGTAAACAGGCGCCTTGGATAAGTACCATGATGAAAACCTGGCAAACAGGCGTCATGTGTAGGTTGATCTTCTATGTCACTTACACTTGGGGGCACATTGTCTCATCCAACCTATCCATTTCCAAACTATCTATCCCATTATATCATTTTCCATCCTATCATGCTACATCCTACCATCCTTATCCATTCATCCATCCTTCTGCCTTTTGATTTTGATGAAGACATAGGGGCAAAATCTTGAAACATGCTTTGGATATCTCTTGGTATACCTCATACCTTCTTAATCAATCCATCTTATCATTATCCACCTATCATACACCTCGTCATGTAAAACCTATCATGTCATCCCATTGTCATGAGCCTTGTCATGTAAAAATCCTAGAATGGGGCAAGTTATTCTTCCTATGCAACATAGCCTTTGACGATCACATCCTAGCTCCCTTATGATCCATCCACTATGGCATATCCTTATCATGAGCCTTCCATATTATAACTTATCCCCATCTGTTTATCATGAGCTTTCCATTCCATAGCCTATCCTTGTATCTATCCATCTATCATGAGCCTTTCATCCCATTTACTATGAGCCCATCCTTTTATCCATCCATCCTACATCCATCCTTGCACCTAGACTTGGTTTTCTCCCTTGTCATCGGTATCTAGCACAAAGGCTACCCAAATTGTAAATCCATTGACATCCCAAAATATCCTCAAAAAATACAAAAAAAAAATCAAATATGTCAAAAAAATCCAACAAAATCAATATCCAACGAACAAGCCAAGCAATAAAACGAATCACATCATCCAAATCAATCAACTCCATCAACATCCAATCAAATCATCATCATCATCAATTCTTCCTATTAATAACATTTATTCATCCATTTCAATCAATCACTTATTCCAATCATATCAATCTAATCAATCTAAGCAATGATCTTAAATCCAAGTCACATTAATCCATATCAAGCAAGCCAATCAATCAAGGAACATTATCCAATCAAATCAATAGGTTTTGAACCTCATCTTGTCATGAGACCAATCAATCAAATTATCATCATCATCAATGGGATATAGCGTTCCCACATCTTTGTGTTGCTCTAGGGATATAGCTTTCCCCACAATGACAACACTATCTATCATTATCAACAAACAATCAACCATTGGTTTATGACTTGACAAGGGCAATACCTTGTTTATTTTACATCCTTTGCACATACTAAAAACACTTGCTTATGCTTAGATTGAGTGGATACTCTCATCATCACACCATCATTATCATCATTCAAAACAATCCAATCATCAAACAAATCAACCTAGCAATAGCCAACATCAAAACCAAAACACATCAAGCCAATCATCAAGACAAATCCTATTAATCATCAGCATCAAAACCAAAGCACATCAAGCTAGCCATCAAAACAAATCCAATCACTTCATCAAATCAAAAGCAGCTCAATCCATCACATATCATCCTATCATCAACATTTTCATCAATCCTTCATTAATCTTTATCCATCATTTCATCGTCCTCAAAACCATTCCAAGCAAAGATACAAATGCAAGCCCATCCTTAAATCCAAACCAACAAGTTAAGCAATCAAGCCAAGTTATCCAATCACAATCAATGGTCTTGATCCTAGCCTTGTTGTAAGACAAATCAATCGGCCAATCAGTGAACCAACTCAGCAAACAACCTTGTGTTGATCTAGGGATATAGCTTTCCCCACAATGACAACACTCTCAACTATCATCAACATAACAATCAGCAATTAATCATTGGTTTACAACTTGACATGAGCAATACCTTGTTTGTTTTTAAATCATTTGTGCATGCTTGCTTGCTTGCTTGTGTGTGTTATCATTTTATCTTGCAGTTGCGGGATGATCTTATCCTCTTCCTATGCGTATTGGTATCTTGTACGTGTTGGGATTAGCATTTTACATATCAATATCTCTAGCATCTGGGAAGCTAAACAGTCTCTTATGCATTTGAGACTATTCTATGTTAAGACTAACTCCATACATATAACTAGCAAGCTATCATTATGTGTAGTGGAGATAAGCTCAAACCATTGCTTGTAGTGTCAAAGTCCAACACTAGTTGTTATTCATATCTTGTGCATGTTGGCTCAACATCTTGACCTCATGTGTTCAGACAAGATTGTAACACGCTAGTTGCGCATTGGATATCTCAACACCTTGGTCTCTTATACCCTGGTGCATAACATCCATATGCTATATCAAACATAAGGACTGCATTTCTTTTCATTCTGAGCAATTATTTGAAAGCTGCCCATCATCATCCTATCTATTCATTCTATCTATTCATTTCATCATACTCAGCCAAGATCACTCATTTCCATTTTCTTCGTGTCTGCCTTCTTTTTAGCCTTTCTTTCTATCAAGAGCCAACCCAGCCCTTCTTGGTTAGCCTGGCTTACCTCTCGAGGGGGCATCACTTGCCAATTACACTAGGGCATAACTTTTTTATCGAACGCATATCATATCTTCTTTGACACAACGCTCTATCGAACATTGTATCAAAGAGGGGCAAAATGTAGACACCCAAAATTGTCCCAACTTTGTCCATGTCTAGTAACACCTTGTTAAATCATCATTATCCATCAAGCCAATTAATTAAATAAATTTTATTTATTTAATTAAAATCCCATTCTCATCCTACTTAGCCAATTAATTAAATAAATTTTATTTATTTAATTAATTTCCACATCATATTTCATCCCATCCCATTCATTTATCCTATTAATTAAATAAATTTAATTTATTTAATTAATATCCAACTCATATCCCAACTAATTCAAATATTTTATTTGAATTAACTACTCACCTTTCATCACATTCCAACACTCATCCAGTCAATCATGTGTTGTAAGACAACTTTCACTCATATCCTTCACATGCACAACTAATGGAACCTAAATTTAGTATCTTTCAATCCTAGCCATTCACATAGCCTCTGAATCTCCACCGTTAATTGATCTTGGTTGAGCCCTATATAAACACCCTCTCCTTCCATATGAGAGGGGGGATCCAGCAATCATATAGCACCTACATTATCATCTTGGGCATCTTGAGCATCTTGAGCATCTAAGCATTCATTTGAGCTTTTCATCATCCATCATGGCAGCTTTCAGCATTGCAATTGTTCATTGTTGAAGAAGCAATCCACATCCCTTAAACAAGGAATCGTACAGTCTAGGTGATGTTATGCTTGAATCGCATTGTTCTTTGATTTCATTTAGATTAGATTCCTTGATGATGGTAGGGTTAGGGTTTCATGACTTTGTCTGATCTGCTAAACCTGACTTTTCACCTATCATACAGGTAGAATATCATTATAGATAGTCTTTATTAAAGATATCTCTCCATTCCACCTATTCCTTGCACTCTCTAGAATATAGATGTTGCCATTTATCATAAAAACTAACGTTTCTGCCTTCGGCACATCTGAGGGTGTATCAATTAATGCTTATGATTTCAAGGCTTCTTATATTAGATTAGTCATGGAATCAATTTTTGGAGTTATCAGCCCCCTTAGCTAGCACAATCTATGTTTGACTTCTTCCCTTTTCTTCATCAAAGTGGTCAAATCATTGTGAAGAATTGTAACTTGTGTTTCTTTGGTATTTATTGGCTCAACTACCAGATTATATGTCTTGGAGATATTAAGCAGTTTGATTTCCAAATCCTTGATTTTATCTTCTAATTCATTTGTAACTTATGGCCAAGATAAGCAAAATTTGTATATTTTATAGGTTTCTTCAATGGCACTTTGTATTCCTTTTATTCCATTTTCTAACAGAGTTTTATCTTTTGTTATCATAATCTTTAACTCAACCAATCTATTCTCATCAAACTCTTTTCTAACTTTTGCTTCTACAGATTTTTCAAAAGATTTAAAATGTGTACTTACAAAGTTTAATAGACCTTTAAGTTGATCATTAGAGGATAATGAGGTAACCTTTTGAAATGTCAGCATCATCTTCTCCAAAATGTTGGATGCATCATTGATTAATTTACTATCTTGGATATGTGATTTAAGCATTTCTTCATGTGCTTTGGCTTGAATAATTGATCCTAGATTGAATTTCTGCATAGGCGACATAGAGGCCAAATTAATTAGTCCTTGAAGAAGTTCAAACTCATCCAAATCTTGTTGACTCTCAGAATCAATTGAGACAACTACTGTGTCTCTTGATCTACCAAATACTTCTTCTTGACTTTGCTCCGGAGGATCCATGTCTATGTTCTCTTGCTGATCAATGTTTTGCTCTAGTGCATGGCTCCTTATCCATTCTTTATTCTTTTCAACATTAGCCTGTTGCTCAGGAGGAAGATTAGTTTCATATTTGCCTTAATTTGTCATATCCAATGTATCAATGTTAGGGGCTTGATCATTCTTATCCGGTCCTTGATCCTGGCTTATCTTTGATATAGATGTATCTCCATTATTTGCTCCTTCATTGTCATAAATGGTAGGGAGATTAAATTCCTTCAATGTGTTTAGAATGATTTCTTTAGATTCCTTTACCACCTTTTCAATATCTCCTCCCATAAGAGCATTCATTCTTCTTTTTGTCCTAAATTTGTTATGAAGTGCTTTGGAGATTTTCACCTTTTCCTCCAGAGTGATTTTCAGACATAGTTTTATTAATGAGTGTTCTCTAAGCTCAACATCCTTTGCCATAGCCACTTCCTTTCTTGCACTCATTATACTTGCCAAGCTATGTGGAAGATTAGTAATTATCTCAATTAAGGCCTTGTTTTAGATGTTTAGGTATTCTACAACAACAGACTCAATGATCTTCTTATCCGTATCATTATACTCAACATACAATTGTGCAATGGGTTTCTGATTACCATCAACTATTATGGATTTCAATACATCCTCTAAAGATATATTATCTTCTTCAGTTTGAGGTACATCTTTCTTTTTCCTTTTCTTAGGTTTACCCTTACCGAAGAATTTCTTGTTGCTGGTTCTGGAGGTTTTGATAGTTTCAGATTTCATTTTCTTTACTTCTTCATTTGACTTTGTTTCTTCTTCATTAACTGCAATGTTTACAAGCATTCTTTTAGAATTGGTTTTCTTTCTTTTATGACTAGTGGCAGGAGTTACCACACTTGCAGATGGTGTGAGACTAGAGGAAATAGATGCAACTTCTTTAGAGGTAGATCCTTTGGTTATCCTTCTTGATACCTCTAGTTTTTCTGGTTTACCCTTGGGTTCTTTTGAAGCTCCAATTGATTCACTTTTTCTCTTTTCTTTTGCCTCCTTTTCAGCTTGTGCTTTTTCCCTTGCCTTTGCCACTTGTTCCTTTGTGAACCCTTGTCTCAGGATGAAATCTTCTGCCACTTTCTGCATTTTCTTGGAGATTTCAGTTTTTCTTACTTCAACATGAACTTTAGCATATACTTCCTCATAAGTCCCATATCTTTCTTCTTTGGGATCTTTGGGTTTGCTTACAATATGTTGGGCATAATTTTCTAATATCCCATAGGCATAACCCAAACCATTCTGGGCTCAACGGCCTCCATCAAGCATTGATCTTTTATTATAATAAAACAGATAGTATCCTTGTATTTTTCAACAACTGCTCTAGGGATTCTTTCCCTGGATTGCATTGACTTCTGGAAGTTTTTGAAATAGCCCCATAGGGCTAAATTTTGTGCATCAATATTGCCTATGCTATTGAACTAATTTCTAATTTGAACTACAACTAGTTTATCTCCAGTCCACAAGCAGTTCTATATGCTAGGTAACTCTTGCATGAAATAGAAGAATAGACATATGATCAACGTACCAAATTTGAAGGGATATTTTCTCTCTTTTGTCTTCCTCAGGTTCTCCATCACTTGTTGTCAAAGAAATTCATAGATATCATAGTCTACATTCTTCTTGATCATCTGAAATGTAGTGTATATGGCTATGCTTGAAACAAAATTTTCCTGGTTGGTGAAATATACTTTGTAGCCCAGTACCATGGATGCAAATCTTATAGGATGGTCTTCAATATCATTAATTATTAAAGACCTCTTATCAAAATTTTCTCTAATGACTGCTATTACTGTATCATTCCTTACTACTTTCAACAATGGTACTAATCCAATGTAGCTTAATCCAATTATTGCCCTTATAGCATCTTTTGTAATATTAAAAGGTCTCTCAAGCCACATAAATTCATCATGAACCTTGCTTAATACATATTAGACCCATTCATCCTCTACAAAAGTTGGGAAGTCCACGTACTAAATGAATTTCTTCTCTTCCAATGCTTTATATTCTCCCTTCAGATTGAGATTCTCATTACTCAAGTGTTTTAAGTATAGATCAAAAAACCTTCTATCAACAAATTCCTCTAGGGCAACATGAATATATGCCCTAACATCCTCTGGATGCATAACTCCATGTGGAACATCTAAAAATACACCCATTTCATTGACTTTGATTTATTTGAATGGGTGTTTCTTGAAATTTGGTCGAGGTTGCTCAGTGATATCCACTACTTGTGGTGTTGCCATTTCTATGAATAATCAAGCAAATTTGAGAAAGGTTTTCAAACAAAAAATACCTCTTTGATCATATTAGTGTTGAACTCAATCTTGCCTTGAAATGCTTTGGAGAACACTGTAGTTATTTTTGAATCTGCTTTGGTTTGCCTTAGACAGTTTAGAGCTTAGAATGCAAAATGGTTTTTTCCTTTGGATACAACACCTTTTAACCTTTGTATGTTGAAACCTAAGTGTCATTAATGTTATTTTTCAAAAAGTTGTCAAACACTTTTCTGACACTCAATCAATCCAAATTGCTCTGCAATCCTTCACATTGGGTCTTCTTCTACTAGAATTTCTTTCAGAATTTTTCTCATAAGATTCTTCACAACATACCTTAGTACTGGATTCTAGTACTAATTTTCTAGCTAGGGGTTTTGGATTTTCAACCCAACTCCCCCTAAGCCAGAGCTCCCAAATTACTTCCCAGAGGAAGTATCTGCACCATATGCTAGTGTGGATTCATTCTTTACTTCAATCACATCTTTCTTGATCTAGATCTTGCTCATTTATTTCTTAGTTTCAACTGGGTCAACTTTTTCTTTTTCTTTATCATTCCTTTGTTCTATTTTCCTATATTTAGCATGGTAGTTTCTTTTTGCATTCTTGCTTCTGCAAATTCTTGCAGTATGTCCAAACCTGTTGCAATTGTAGCATACCATATTCCTTTGTCCTTGATTCCTTCTACTGATTAGATTTAATCTGTATTGATTAGCTATATGTCCAAATCTATTGCATGCAAAACACTTTCCATTGAATGATGACTATTCCTTGCATTGTAAGAACCATTCCTTACCAAATTTCTATATTTATTTGATTTATGACAAATTTTCTTGCACTTGAAACATTGACTAGAGAATGATGGAACATTCTAATTTATTCTACTTTTGCATTGAGTAGCTTTATGACCAAACTTATTGCAATTAAAACAGTGGCCATTGAAAGATGGATTCCTTTTAGCATTTGGTTGCCTAATCGAAGGTCTTCTAGGTCTTGTTCTTTGATTTCTAAACTGGTTCCCTTTCTTTTTCTTTAACTCAGTGTTTGCTTGACCAGATTTTGAGCTTTCACCTTTCTCAAATCCCAAGCCTTTCTTATCATCAGAACTCTTTTGACTAGAAATCATCTCATCAAGCTTTGTAGAACTTATCTTGAACTTTTCTTCATAGCTCTTGGCTTTTTCCAAGTCTGCTTTCAGACTCACAATTTATTTTTCAAGTTTGATATAATCTTCTCACTTGCTTTTTACAATTAGATTTAGATCTTCTCTGCTTTTGCTCTTTCTATAACTTCCACTTCCAAATCTTTAAGGGTTTCATTTGTTGATGTCAATTGATCACTAACCTCTTTGTATTTTTCTTTAAATTTCTTAACTTGTTCTTTTAACTTTAAAATGCATTCATCGACTTCTTGTATGTTATCCTTTAGATCCCTGACTTCTTCTTCAGACTTTTCAAGATCAATAAGAGCTACTTCCAGTTCAACATTGTTTGAGAAATTTCTAAATCTCCTGGCTACCATGAGTGAACTCTTCCTGATCCTCCTCAAGCCGTTAGGCTTCTTCCAAGGAACCTTGCTCTAATATCAATTGTTGATAGTAAGGAATACTAAGAGGGGGCTGAATCAGTATTCCACAAAACTACTTCTTAACAAGTTTATTAATCCAATTTCCAAAATTAATAATATGAAAGTAGAATAAGCACAGGAATAGCAACCAAAAAGACATAACACATGAACACCATGATTTTTACATGGAAAAACCAAAAAGGGAAAAATGACGATGAGTGTTAGCTCACAATATATTATGATAGCACAATACCAAATTACAAGAAGGCTCACTGCCTTAGGGCTCACTGCCTAAAGAATTGCTCATTGCAAGAAAGGCTCACTGCTTAGAGAAAGAAAGAAGAAGGAAGAATGGCTCACTACCACATTGAACTTCTCAGATTGCATCTACATATGCATGGTTATAGCTCCAATGAAGCACACAAATATTGTCTCAAAACTCTTCATCTCTAACTGCTCTGTTTCACTACTCTACTTTTACATAGGAACAAGATCTCTCTTCTTCTGCTCTCATCACTTCCACAAAATCACCTTACTTTGCATGTCACACATATATATATATCCTCATTCACCTGTTATCACTTAAACACCAAGTTTGATTCCATATATATATCCGTAACACTTAAAATATTCATATTAGGTCAGCCTAATAAGGTGTAGCATGTAGTCATACCTTAAGTAGTTTATCAGCCAAATTCATTCACCAAAAATTCATAGCGGACCCAAAAAATCATACAGTAGTCTTCATATGGGGTAGAATTAATCATTCAACAACTTAGATTGATTGTTCAAATAATATAGCTTCTCCACATATAGATCTGCCATGCTTGTCGGCTAGTTCCTCATGAACATACTTGATCAATTCAGTTGGCACAACATAACATCCACTGTGGATTAAAAAAATCATATTCAATATTCATCATTGAGCTCTTAGCATTCCTGGTAAACCGTAGACAATAATACTCAAATTATGTGAAATATGGAGCTCAAAACTGTTGTCCTATCACTGGGAAACACGGTCAAACCGCAAGCCGATAAAGAACATCTTGTAGGATGAGACCAAATAACTTTGGATGCTAAAACTCTAGATTTAGGCAGCCATGATATGTAACTATCTTAATCTAAAACCACAAGACAAATTATGCATTTGCAGAGGAATGTGGACCCTAACTCTTTGGTACTATACACAGTCCTTGACTTAGGTTTGCTTACCAGACTTAGCAAAATCATGGTATGTCTTCTAGAGATCTTCAGAACTTGCAAACTTGGATATCCCACCTTCAAGTAACTACAAACAACATACTTGAACCACATTTGATGATCTTCTATTGCGGTGACATACTGACCTGATTTCTGTCATTTGCTCTGTACTACCCATACTTAGTCATTTTAGCCTTTCAGACCAAAATCCTTGCATGCCTTGTTGCCATCAATGACAACACTCAATTAGTCAACAGAGTAATGTCTCTTGCCAACAATTCCATCTCAAGAATTACAACCTATCACTACTCCTTGGCCCTTTTCACAATGGGGGCTCCACCTTGTCGATAAAATCCATCCATCTTCCTCCAATGCCCATAAATCCATTATTACCACCATTGAATACTTCAGAAAGTGGGTTGAGGCAATTCCACTCACATATATCACCAACAAACAAATATCCAAGTTGATCCTACATTACATCATATGCCAATATGTTATACCCCTCGCCATCATTACTAAAAAATGGGAAACCCTTTAAGAACCAAAAACTTCGCATCCTTTGTTAAAAATTCTACATGAAGCACTATTTTTCCTCCTCATATTAGCCCCAAGGTAATGGTCAAGCTGAAGCTCCAAACAAAACCATCCAAAAAATCCTAAAGAAAATAGTGAATGAAGTTGATTGTGATTGGCACCTCCAACTTAACCCCACCCTGTGGGCATACCACACAAGCATTCGTATCCCATAGGAGCCACACAAAATTCCCTTGTCTTTGGCTCTAAAGCAATTTTACCAATTGAGGTTGAGATCCCCTCCTTAAGAATATCTTTGCAAAATCTCATTGATGAGGAGGAGTATCGGGTTACATGACTACATGAGCTGGAACTCTTAGGTGAAAGGCATGTCAATGCTCTCAATCACTTGCAAGCATATCAAAATCACATTTTTTGTAGCTATATAACAAGATTATCAAGACTCATCACTTTGAAATGGGTGACCTTGTACTAATGAAAAATTAGCAGAACTTCCAAGACCATGACAAAAAAGGCAAATTTGAACTAAATTAGCTATGACCATTTGTTATAACAACTAGCTATGGATCAAGAGCTTATCAGCTAGCAATGCCTAAGGGACAACCTCTAGATGATCCTATGAATAGATTATGCATCTCAATAAATTTTATGCTTGACCCAACAGATATCCCAAAAGATAAAAAATTAAAAAAGTAAAAAATTACAAAAAACTGAGTGCAATAAAGTTGTCCAATGGTGAAAACCACTTTAGTGGCACCTTGGATAAGTACCATGATGAAAATGTGTCTCAAGCACCTTGAGTAGTGGCCTTATCTACCATCTATTAAGTTCTTGTTTACCCACTTCATACTCCATCACTTTATATCCATATCCTATCGTGGCTAAATCTTGTATCTCCATTTCCCTCCCATTATCATTCCACGCCAGGGGAAAAATCCCTGAGTTTAGATAAAATTAG
This sequence comes from Cunninghamia lanceolata, assembly GCA_027924645.1. NCBI lineage: Eukaryota > Viridiplantae > Streptophyta > Pinopsida > Cupressales > Cupressaceae > Cunninghamia > Cunninghamia lanceolata. Next base: position 7,838,579 of record BSBN01001807.1, read on the forward strand.
ATCTTTGTATGCATTCTATGGATCATTATAGAATTTTGTCTCATTCATCTCTTGTACATACACTATATCCAAAAATACCAAAAAAAATAGAAAATCTCCAAAAATACCAAAAAAAATTAGAAAACCTCCAAAAATACCAAAAGAAAATAGAAAACCTCCAAAAATATGGGCCAAAAAATCACAAAACCTCCAAAAATACCTAAAAAAATTGAAAACCATCAGAATACCAAGAAATAAATCTATTGTGTCTCGATCAAGGACTAAAGACAATCAAACTAAGAAAAAAACACATGCAAAAACAACATACCACAATGTCAATCATACACATTAGACCAAATCTCTAAAGACCACGTAACCATCATATCTTATGCCCATCATGTAGCATATATCATCACAACCTATGCCTTAGGATATATCATTGCCACAATAGGCAAAGCCTAATCAAATTCAATCCACATTCTTGGCAATAGATTCAATGGTTGTTGGTTCATCCATCATTTGGTCTTTTGTTTTGATTTATCTTTTTATACCCCTTCTACACTTACCAAAGAACCACCTTGATCTTCCATATCTTGGTGTGTCATTGGATGGTATAGAATGGGGCAAGAGTCATTTGATGTTATGTGCTGTGTTTGTTGGATGTTCTTATTACTCCAACTAGTACTCATATCTTGTGTGTGTTAGAATAGCTTTTTGCATAGCATCCATCCTTTGCATCTAAGGATTACACCTTTTGTGCACTAGGACTTCAATGCTCTAAGTCTCTTTCCCCACACATCTAGATAAGGTTGTACTATGTTTGGCATGTGTAAGCACACCCTCTTGTTTGAATCTCAAGTCCATGCAAATTTGGATATAAATCATGACCTTGGTCTCCTATACCTTGGTGTAAAATATCCTTTTTGCTATATTAAAACTTAGGATTGCTCTAAAAGATACCAGCATAATCCCAACCCTTATCTATCTTATCATACTCACCCAACCCTATCAAGATCCATATCCACCCATAATGCTCCCACCTTTGGCTTTACATTAATAGAGATGGCAATTCATCCTAATCCACTTCCGACCCCCAACAAGTGTGTTCATGATGCTTCCTAACTAATTTTCCATCCACTTTCCTCCCCCCAAAAAGCATGTTCATGACACTTCCTAACTAATTTTCCATCCACTTCCCCCCCAAGAAGCGTGTTCATGATGCTTCCTAACTAATTTTTCATCAACTTCCCCCCCCCCCAACAAGCATGTTCATGATGCTTGCCAACTAATTTTCCATCCATTTTCCCCCTACCAGTAAGCATGTTCATGTTTCTTCCCAATCATTCCCCCCAACTAACCCCGATCCCCAATCCATCTAATTATCCCTCAATTACATAATGAGTCTTTGTATCATGACCTACAAATCAATCATCAACATCACGATCATCCATTTCATACACCTACATCAACACGTTAGTACCACATCATTTTGATCATCATAATCATCATATCATTTGCATAACCATCTATATATCCACATCCACATCATAATTGCATAAACATATGACTCAAACGCACAATATGAATTATACACACATGCAAACTAAATTCAACAGAGTTCCTGCCAGTTATCTCCCACTCACCATTCTGCATCATAACCATTCCACAACCTAAAAAGATTGAATCTTTTTTTTCATAAGCACACTAAAGTCTCATTGCTTATAAATAGCAGCTATACATTTGGCATTAAGGTGAAATTAAAGAACTTTAAATGGATTAAATATTGATCTAGTGTACAAAGAAAGAAATTAAGAGGATTTGATCTTGCATTTCATCCATAACACCTCACCATACATCACATCATCATAGCTATATCATCTATATCATCATAACATATGCATAAACCATCCACAAAACAACAATCACATAACATAGTCACCTATGCATCACATACAATAAATGCAACCATAACATAATCCATCGCGCATCCATCAAATACATCTATACAACACATGTGTTCATGTGAGATAAATGAAATGGAATTGATTTTTTAGTAAATCCCCTAGAATGTAGTAAATGAGCTTGTTAACTATTTCATTGTGTACCTTTGCATGTCACACCTCATAATACATCATCACATAAACATAACATCATCATAATCCATTCATTGCAAATCATACATTATATAATCCACCTCATAATTCATCACAAAACATCCATAGACATATCCTCATTTAATCCACATCGTATTCCACATAATAATCCATTCATGATTCATGCATAAACACATAAACAAAAATCCAACATCCATAACATAATATATGCATCCATAAGATGATCCATGTATCTATAACATAAATCATATATCCATAACATGATCCATACATCCATAACATATATCCATAACATGATCCGTAACATAAACTGTAACATAAACCATAACATAATCCATCACATGTCCATCATATTTAGCATCCATACATGACATAAATCTTATACTAAAATAACATCCAACATATACATCATAAAAACATCATAAATAATCACATCACATCATAATGTAGGCCACCCACAAAATACTCATTGCATATATAAATAAAAGTTTGTCATGATACAAAATATGCCCAAAGGCTTAGTACATCAATGTCTGATACATAATGCAAAACACCACTATGTGGTACTATCACCAGACTCTGCTAGAGCCTGAGGTGTTGATGTTGATGGACTTGCCCTTGTAGCCTATGGTGGAACTACTAGCCCCTATCCTGGTGGAGGCATCACTCAAGGTGGTGGAATGACTAGCCCTATAATTGAATGTGTCATCGTCCTCCCTAACCTACTAGCCCTCGACCGGGTCTATACACTAAAATTGGGTTGTCTCTGATCTGCATGCATCACTGCATGATATAGGGAGTGATAATGTTGAGCTCTCTACAAAGCCTCTGACATCTCACCCTACACTCGCACTAGATGCCACCACATACTAGACAACCCAGCTCTTGCTAATGCTCACTGTGTTGTATCCTGCTCTAGATAGAATCACGCCTCCTACTGCTCGACCCACTACAACACTTTGGTTTTATCCCTCTTTGCAATAGCAATATCTTGCTTCTAGATAACACGGTCTAGCTCTACTCCATCTACCCCACCTGCTCCTATTTCTGTCAACTTAGTAATCTACCCCTAGGCGACCCTCAACTCTCCCCATAACGTGTCCACCTCTGCCTCCATGACATCTCACTCTACCTCCCTCGTATCTCGCTCTAACTGTATGGTGGCCAACTCATCAATCAGGCTCCTAATCTCCACCTATAATATATCAGCATCAACATCCTCCCCATCCTTCCTCCCCCTACTACTACCTCCACTCTTCGATGTACCCACCGTCCCCCAATAGCCCCACTAGCCCAACCACCTCCACCATCCCCACCATCTCCTCCATCCTCCTCCTCCTCCTCCTCCTCCCCCTCACTACTCCTTACCACTACCACCTAGCCAATTGGAATCATCAACCTCATGGCCTACTACTTCTACCACCATATGTAATAATCTAGGGTGGCCTCCACCTTTGGCTCTCCCTATTTAAGGATGAAATTTCAAAGTACATTTTTGAGCATGTACCAATCAATGATGTGCTCCATAGGACCCATCAAATACCTATCCTATCAAGTATAAGGTAGATGATCTCCATCATCCCCTGGCTCACACCCTCGCCATGGCCACAAAACAATTATGTCGATCTCATAAAAAAATTGCTACCAGTATGTTAGAGCAACCAACCAATGATGTTGTAGAATCCCAATGTAATTAAAGACAAATGGCTGCCCTGCTGGCCTCACATATCCACATACCAGCCAAATCATGGCAATATGCTCCCAAGCCCAGACCTGAAGTAATGTGACACCACACCCTAGACCAGTTCCCTATTGATATACTATAAAATGCATGTCATGGTGTAAGTACACTAACACGTATGGCTCCTAGGCATACCTTGTTCCCTACTCATACATCTTCTCTAGCACTACTCCCTAACCTATAGAGAATCTGTGTGACCTTCAAGCATCAACAACTCTCCAATCAAACATGAGCATATATATAATGACAACCCCTCCAAAGACTCCATACTAGAGACCATATCATCTTCATACTCCTCGCATCCATAGGTGGGATATCTAGTGCAAAAGTATGCCTCAACACTGCCACACCTCTCACCTGATCATACACAACTAACTCCCCATGAATGAGGATTCATAATATCCTCCATACATCGTCATGGGTGATCATCATCTCACCCGTCAATAGTAGAAAGGCACAACACTTGCTCTGCAACCTCTCCACTAACACTATCATCATGGCCATATGGGCCCAAATCTTAGACATATATGCAAGACGCCTCATACCAATTTGTTCCAAAAGCACAACATCTGTAGGTTCAAATCCCTCCCTCAAGGCCATTAGAGGTGGCCTGTGCTCCCTTGACTAAACTGGCAACAAATCCTCCTACATCCATCACACTACTTCATTAGCTTTTTGTCAAAAACTATGTAAAAGAACTAAATCCCTCTATGATAGCACTAAAAGGCGCGCAAGCACTAACACACCCCATGCAAGAACCAAAATACACACATGCGCTAACACACCCTGCTCAAGCACCGAAAGGCACACAAGTGCTAACTGACATCTCGCATGCATTGAAAGGCACACAAGCACTAAGTGACCTCACACATGCACCAAAAAGCCATGCAAGCACTAACATACTTCATACAAATACCATTCAACATGTAAGCACCAATCCACCTAGCTCATGCACTAATAAAGTGCTAACCACTAGCCATTTTTCAAGCGATGTAAGCACTAATTTGCCTCACAGGCACTAATTGAGATGAAGGTACTAATTGCCCCATTAGAGGTGCTATGCATGACTTGATGGCATTATCCTATACTTTAGCGCATTTTCTACTCCTAACCTACCCTTGCATTTATTGCGTATTAATTACCCAAAACCTAAAATCCAAAGCATGAGATAGGACACATATCGACTAAGTAGCCTCTGAAGGTCGTCGGTACTCCCGAACTTGCTCTTCTCTATGCTTATGACATGGGATCTGGGCCATAGTTTACACACTCTAATGATCTCTTCTCTCTAACTACCTCAATCTTAGGTGTGCAAATGAGGAATATGGGCCCCCCATAGCCTACTTATAGCCTCCACCTAAGCCCTAGCCCTAAATTTTTTCTAGACTAGCTCTAAATTTTTCATCCCCAAGCCTCATACCATATCTATTTTTCCCAGTTTCTTTTTCTTCTGACCCCATTTTTATCTTGAATCTCACTTTCACCACTATTTCCTTCGTTTTGAGAGTTCACTCGAAAAAATTATTTTTTCTGTTTGATCTCTCAAGGGGTCATATCCCACTTATTCTTTCCATTCCCTTCAGTTAGCTAGGGGAAATTTTTAATTTTCTTTTATATGACACTACTCCCGCTCAGTTGTGACACCACATCAAAGAGGGGCAAAATTTAGGCACCTAAAAATGACATACCTTACACCACCATTTTCGAACATCTTCCTAACATCTCCTTCTGTGCTAACTTATCCTCTTCCTCAAGATTAATTAAATAAACTATTTTATTTAATTAATTTATCTGATCCCCATTATCATTTACCCTCAATTAATTAATTAAATTTTATTTAATTAATTACTCTCCTCAACCATTACCCAATATTAATTAAATAAATATTAGTTCATTTATTTAATTAATTATCCCTCTTTGTTGTTAGAACAAATTAATTAAATAAAGTCCATTTATTTAATTAATTTAACCTTACCTATAGCCAAACCTTGGTTAATTAAGTAGATCTCATTTATTTTATTAACTAACCTATCCCATCAAATTGCTACAACCAAATTAATTAAATAAACCTTTATTTAATTAATTTGGATCACTAATTAACCCATCCACTAATTTCTTATAGCCAGATTAATTAAATTAATCCCCTATTTAATTAATCTAACCCTTCATTAACCCATCTCCTCGTAATTAATTAAATAATCTACATTATTTAATTAATTAAGATCACATGTCTCCAGCTCACCCTTTTCAATTCATGCGATTGTCCCATCTCATCCTACTCATCCATAAAATGAATTTTTAATTCATTCACATGTCTCCATCTTCACAAATGCAAAGCCTTGCCAAAACCAAATTAAAAATTCAAAAATATTGTGATCCCTCCATATTTGTTCATGAAACCCCATCTATTGATTTCACTATGAAATCTCAACCATTGGATCTCATCTTGGAATTCCAACCATAGATCTAAAATCCTCTAAAAGCCTATAAATAAATAGCATCTCCAAGTATTTTGACTCTAAATAAGAAGAACAAAAGAAGACTAAGGATAAAGCTCTAAACTTATGCTCTCATAATCTTCCCACCATCATAGCCAAATTATCCTCAAATCATTGCCAGTTTATTAACCTCATTATGTTGGTTCATATTTGAGTAATCCGCATTCAATTAGTATTCAGTAAACACCAATTGCATTCATCAATATAACATCACTATGTTTGTAAACATAGTATAAGGTTAAGAAAGGTTTAATATGTATATTCACATCTTAATTACCACTAAATAGATGGGTAAGTGCATGGAAATCGGATACAAATTAGTGGCTAGCCTTGAAATTTTTTAGAAAAACAGGTTTGCATTATGAAACATATAAACCATACATGTTTTAACATGTATGCATTTTTAATTCCTAGAATTCAAAATGTATATGATCCTTTCCCATTTAGGCTTGGATTTAGAAGCCTAAGGGTTGGACATCTATTATGGCTTCTAAATTTGTATTTTTAACATAAAATAACTCAAATTCAAACTTCAACCTCATCAGGTTTACATGTTTTGCAATAAAATTTTACAAAAACACAACCAAAATAAGGAGATACTTCTTAGCTTTCTAGCCTTATAATTTTTGTAATATTTTGAGTAAGTTAAGGTATTTATTTTTATTTTCTTTCAAGAGTGTATCTATACTCGATTATCCAAATTTGAAAAAAAAATATATAGGATTCTTCTACACTTCAATCTATATGCATTCAAAAAAATAAATTTATATTTTTAATTAGTTTTGTGCAAGTTATGTGATGTGCACGCTTTGTGATGTAATTTTCAAGATGCATCCACTTCAAAAAAATGCAAAAAAAATATTCAATAAAAAAATATACAACTTGTAGTACTCACTTGTAGCTATATTTCCACCAGATGGTTTTAAAAATACCTAATGTAGAAAAAAAAATAGGGAGGTGCACAGAAGACACTATCTTATATTTTAGTGATAAAAATAGGAACACTTTTGTGTGCACTCAACATTTCACCCCCTTAACTTTAACACTTTTCTAAAATTTTTAGTAGTTTAGAAACTAGATTTAGAGTACTACAATTCCTATTCTTATCATATCTTCAAATTTTGAGTGTACACAACTTGAATTACTCATCCAACTTTAGCTTTAACTGATTTCAGAAAATAAGTGGCCACTTTTGACCCCTTTTTGTACCCGATTTCCATGCACTTACCCAAATAATCTATGTATGAAAAGAATGAGCATCATAAAGAAAATCATCAAGGAACAATGAATCATTAGCTACAACATGAGAATATAAAGAAATATCACTATGAACTCATCACTAAATATATCAATATACCAAAACCACAAGAAAGGGAATATGGAGTAGAAAGTGTATGCAAAGGTGATGTAGGTATATTTGTATCACTAGCATCCTTAAGTAAACTAGAAGCAAGGGAGGCACAGATAGGTAAAATCCATAAGTGAACAAGAATATCTACCATAGGATGTATGAAGTATAAGCTCACTAGGCATATTATTATCACTTGATGGAAGATCCCTAGAGGTGTTATAAGGAGTGGGTTAGCCAGCCTTACTATTTTCATGAAGGGCCTAGAGGATTCTCATACATAGATAATTCATGGATGGGGACCCATTGAAATTGTCTCAGATAAATTATAGATGATGGGAAAAGACCAAGGAAACAAAGGCACAACATGCTATTTTTTGAGAGATTTTGGGCAAAACTTGTAAGTTTAGGTGCCAAAAAATATGGGCACTAACAAGAAGAAGAAGCATGAAATTATTATGTTTGACACACTACCTAATGTGTGTGACCTCAAGGTCACTTTAGTTCTTCATGAGTTCAATATGTCACCTTGACCTGATTCTACAAGGTTGATGTCAGTAGGAGAAACATTCCAAGCCATGACTAGATTTTTGGCATTTCCCAACCCCTCCTTAGTCTTGTGCATCTGTGTTAGAATTAGTTGACTTTCACACCCAAAATTATTGATTTAAGTGATTATTTTCATAGAGTCCTTCTAGAAGATCATTTCCACCCTAGCCTTTATCTGTGCCCATAAATTAGATGCCAAGATAATAGGCCATCATCTTTTTAATTTGTATACCATATCCAAGGAGGATCTCACTTGATAAGTGTGATAGTGGAAATCTATTAACACATGAAGAAGAAACATAAATAATTAAAGGATAAGTGGGTATTTAGATTTTCTTCTTATTTGGTACATATTTTATGGTTCCAAAATATTTGGGTCCTTTGAGAAGATAGGTTTCTATTATAAAACTAGGAACCCTATAGATTCACTTCTCCTATTGATTAGTTTGGAACAATTCTTTGACACCAATTCCACTATTTCCAATGTTTTTGACATAAATATTCTTACACCAAGTGTGATTTTATATTCATTGATGCATTTATTAACTAGATACCTTACAAGCTATTAAAATTTTTTAAATCCAAATCCCTAACATGATCCAATTCTTTGGACAATTGTCCCTATAAAAGATTCATATGAAGATTCATCTTCACATGTTCTCTAAACCTAGTTTCAGATTTCCATATTCTTGGACCTTGTGCCATGTTGCCATGAAAACTATGTAATGAGAGAACAAGTTGGATGATCAGTATGACATTGATTCCCATGAGATAAATGTATACCCCACTCTATATTAAATATATTGTTTTAAATAAGAAAGTATAGATATCATGAATATTTTTAAAAATTTATGACTCACTCTTTAGTTGAACAATGAATTATAGGGTTTCAACCTAGTTGGCATGTTTGTCATTAAGATGTTCTAAAAAAGGTTGTATGTAGTGTTTTACATATTCTACACTTGAATATTGAGACATTCAAAATCCTTGATGAATACTCCCCTAGCCTCAAGGATCACACTCAAGATTTTGAGTATATCATATAATTTCAAGGGTACATGTAAGTTGATTAGTAGATAATCATAGAAGCCTATGAGAAACCCACACCAATGATAAACAATTTCCTCTTCAAACATAAGTTGAAGGATTTGTATCCTTCAAGGAATCAATAACACATGTTTAAGAAGCAAAAGAGATGCTAGGTGAGAAAGGTTTCAAATCCATGGCCATCCATTAGGATTGAACCATGGTGATAGTTCTATTATTCGGTTGATAAAAGGCATGCTCTAGTCAATGATCTCCTAGAATATAAAAAAATTAGATCAACTCTAGAATGAATGTATTCAAGAGTTGTAGAAGATAAGTTTCCCTCCTTTGAGTGAAAAAGGAGAAGGGTATGAATCATGTGAAAACTCATAGTAGTTTAAAGAAGAAGGAACAAAATAAGTTGTAGAATGATTGAGCTCATTCTATACAAAGCTAAGAAAAACTATACCTTGCTAAATAGAAAGAGCACAAGAAAAATAGAGTACAAGATAGAAATATTGGCCAAAGTTAGTTTGAATAAAGAGTCTAGTGTGGGCAAGCATGGCCAAGTTAACCTCAATCCTTTTCAAGCCAATGAACTTACTTATAAAAAGCATGCAAAAACTAGACTAGATAGTTCAAATTAATCAATTATGGAAGTCCCCTTAAATTTATAATTTATCCTTTGAAGAAGGCACCCAATACCTTCCTCTACCTAATCACAAAAAAAAAAATCCATCACAATCCCTTTTTATGGGTGTTTAGGTAGGGAAGTGTTAAAGAAAGTTCCCCCATTTTTCATAGATCAAAATGAATCTAAAGAGAAGAAAACACAAAAGGCACTAGTTATAATAGTAGTGGACCATGGCTAGAATGTAGGAGAAGTGAGAAGGAGACACTCCCTATAATACAAGGAATCTATGCAAAGTGTTCAAGAAATGTTTTCAATATCTAAAAGGCTAATAAAATCAAATTACAAGTGAGGGCATAATTATGCAAGAACAAGTATAATTGTAGGAAGAACCTCCATGCAAAGAAATTGACTAAATTAAAGGTTCCATAGAGGACATTATAAAACACCCTCAAGAAAAATAATTAAGTGCATAAATTTTTTCTCCTCTTAATTTAAATATTTTGAATATTTTATGTTCCAATCTCTCCCATGTAAATCATCTCCCTGTTCTAAATCCCCCTCTTCCTATTCCATCCCCTCCTATAGATACTATTATTTTTATGCATTCTTCACCGAAGCTGAACACTTCTAATTTTTCTCCAAATGATCTTACCCAAACCAAAAAATCTAAAATTGAGAAATTAATTTCCCTAAAATGTGAACCATGTAGAAATCAATAACCTTCTTCCCATTCAACTCCAACCATTATGCCCATATTTCTCTTATTAACCTCAATGATTGGCCTCTCTCATATCAAGTCGAACAATTCAATCCATATTCCTCTATTTATTACTCCTCCTTTAGGTTTACCCATTGAAAAATTGTTTTTTCGTATATTTAAACAAGATATCCATCCTCTTGTACATTATCTTATTTCCCTTCTTTCTCCCCACTTTAAAACTTTGGTAACTACAAAAGAATCCATTATAGCCATGGAGGTTAATGGCACTCCTACACATTCTTCTCCCTCTTCCCCTTAATTTTGTATATTAGCCACATTAGTTTCTTTTGATCAACCTACCACCCCCTATTATTTAGTCTGTCCTTCCTATTACCATTCTAAATTTCCTCTTTACTCACCCCTTCCACTCTTAAATAACTTGGCATCGATCAATTTCAATATGTCATGGAGCAATTCAAATCAATTTAACACTTGAAGTGACACTTTAAAATTGTTCAACTATCCAAACTTCTTTAGTAAGTTTCTACCTAGCTAAGAATGGTTTTGAACGAATCAATCAAACCATGCATTATGGGATCCTTGTGTCAAATATTCAAAGGCCATTACAATAGATTATATTAGAATATTAGTGAATAGGTGTAACTTCAATCCATGTCCCTAATGATAGTGCTATCCAATTCCACTCAAGAAAGTTAGTAAATGATACAAGAGCATCTCAAAGGTTGTGTAATCTTGCATTACCCAAAAAGATACATTTTTTACTTTAAGGTTTATGTTCTTTTCATATATTTTGGAGTTCTAGTTAGTGTTTAGGATTGTGGTCTTAGTAATAGTTCACAACAAACCTATAAATGTATATTGTGGTGGCACATGACGATTGGTTGACTTTTGTTTGTTACATAAAGAATAAGAAATAATTATGAGTCTCTAAGCCTATGTAGTAACACTTGAGGAGTAGTTCATTATCTAGTAGTTATACGGTGACACAATTGAATTTCATTTAATCATATTTAATGATTTAGGATGGTACAAAGATTAATTATTCAAACACTAATGGTGATAACATTGTTTTCTTAATAGTCCATCTGGTCCCATTCATCTTAACATTCAGTGCCATGTGATTGCTGACATTGTTCTTAGACGAATGCAAAATCAGCTCTATATAAACCCCATCGCCCCCTCACAATTTCTCACATCATATTTTCCTTCTTGTGATTGCTTTCAGGAGAGAAAAAGCCATGGCTACCTGCGTGAAAAGCTTCGTCTCGCTGCTCCTGCTTCTGGGTGTGCTCACTATTCTTACAGTCTCTGCTTCGGTATATAAATTCGAATTTCTCCTCCCTCTTCTATCGTAAGATTACTGCTTTTAAAAGATGTGTTTATGTTCGGAATCTCAACAAGCAAATCGGGTATCTATTTGTGTTTGTTTGCAGGGAGAAGATGTGGATGTGGTATTTATAGTTCCGCAGCATCTTCAACAGCCGGGAGTGTTGAAGATTGTGGGAAACAATTCCGAATTGGGCAACATGACCTTAATCCCTGGTGACATTTGGGTTCTCACTGTGGTATGTTCATTTCTTGTTTACCGTCTTTCATCATAATGCTCACCTACAACAACTTCTTATTCACTATTTTGGTTTTCTTTTTTCTCTGCGTGTTTTATGATAGCCATTGACTCGAGGACGACGATACGAAGTGATAGTTAAGGTTCGACATTTTAATCCAGTCTACCGGTCGGACTGTACGTGTTTACCCGCTGCAGCCCGCAATGTAAGCGTACCGTCAACAGGGAAATATCACGTGGAATTATTAACCGGCTACGATTGTAACCCTGGTATCTGCCCACGCGGGAGCGAGTCGAACATGTTCAACCCCATTCGCCGCGTCGTATGACATTCTCCCACATTAAGCCTGTCGTCTAACAAGTAGTAGACACATGTTTCAATGTTATAAAATAAGTGCTTTAATCTGCACCCACCTATGTTATATTTATATGTATGAATGGAAATATAATATATGTTGTCCTTAGTCTTTGTAGTAAGATTTGTTTTGTTTTGTTTTTTTTTGGAACATAAAACAAATTTGGTTAAGAGATAATATTGTTGGAAACTTTTGTAAACTTCAAAATATGCGTATTACATAGAATGGTGTGCTCTATTAAATTATTTATCTATTAAATGAGACTTAAAATTTCATTCAAAGTGTGACGTTATTCTTGTGCATTGTAAGACTATAGAAACTTATCATATTCACCATTTTTACTCTCCATTACATTAAAAAAGGGAATACAATTGAATTTCGCAACATTGCATCCATCCCTAAAAAAGAGTTATCCATAAATTTCATTATCATACAATGAACACATAAATTTGTAATTTTTTTAAATTTTTTTTGGAATATACATCTACAACATCAACTAACAAAATTACAAACCAAACTAGGTAGTGTATTAGCTACAATAGTAACCAATATATAGTCAAGAGGCCGATAAAACAGTCATCAAGAACATAGACGAAACCACCTCCAAACCACATCATAGCCTAGAGTAGAACAACAACAAAAGAGGTCCTCTAGTTGAAGAATCACTACACCTTTTCTAGAGATTGCACCTTAACAACACTCTAAAGATGTGCTTGAAGATTGTGCAAAATGTTTTTGAGATCTACTTCAAGCAAGGGTTTATGAAGAGAAGCATAAAATTTGGTGATACAGAGGGATAGATTTAAACAAACTATTTGAGTTTCCACTCAGATGGGAAGAAAAGTGTTTAAGAAGGAAATCGTGCAACAAAATTTCCAAATGCAGTTGATGATGACATATCTTAAAGTGATGGAAAGGGTATTGTGCAAGGTTGATGCACCAAGCAGGGTAGATTTTCATGACCACATCTTGGGGAAAAGGGCTAGGAAAGCTAAAAAGAGGGAGAACCACAAGTTGTGGGAATGCATATAGCATCAAAAGGCATGCTTTATAGTCTCATTTTCACACAAAAAGGACAAGACAAAGGGGAATGGATGAATTTGAGCCAACTACCAATAGAAAGTTTAAGATTCAAGATTTTCTATGTTTTCAATTAGGACTACGAATCAACTTTGGATTTCCAGATTAGGGAGCTAAGTTTATTCCATCTTGAGAGTGAAAACTTGCATTTTTATAAAACATTAAAATGTGGGGGGAAATGGATATAGAAGGGAGGGGATACCCATAGATTTTTATTAGAGGGAAAAGCTTGATCTACTACAATAATCAATCCACCTCATGGCTTTCTACAAACTAGCATGATAAGGTAAGGACAAAAGACTAGAAAGATTGGGTGGAACAAGTTGTTGAATTTGAAGGATGAATTATTTATCAGTTGAGGAAATGTTGAACTACAATTTTAGAAATGGATAAGTATAACAAGTAAAACTATTGGGATCTCACAAGTCAATGAACACTTGAATGCCCTTTTAAAAAGGTGTTTGACTATGAGTTCCTTAATGAGAGCCAAGGGTTTATCTTCATGCTAAATTAAATGGTTCCACCAAATGGAAGAGGTGGTGAAGCTTAGGTTGTGATTTGAATATTTGTCATACTAGTATAGATATTTTGAGGTGATTTTCTAGGCTTTCTAGATGAAATTAAATGGAGGAAATCCATGAGTTCTAAAAGGGCAGTGAGAAGGAGTTTGTCCCACCACTTAATCCTACTCCAAGAAAGGTTGGCTAACGTAGATTGGATACAAAAGAAAAAAGGGAGTTTCCATGGTGAGTAGCTCTCTAAATCTCTAACAATCTGTTTAGTGGAAAGACAAGTACCCTGGGTAAAAGGATCGATAATTCGAAAGCCCCCTTTGTGTTTAGGTTAGATACAATGAATCAAAGATGTGGATGGAATGCCTTTCTTATTACCCCATTCAGCACAAAGAAAGATTCTAATCAATTGATTCAGTTGTTTGCAACAAGTCTTGGAGGAAATATAACAAGATGAGATATACACATGGTTGGCAAGGAGAATTTTGTTGACAACTTGGATAATACTAGCCATGCACAAGAAACAATTGGTTCAATTTAGAAATTTATTTTTTATTTTGGTCATGAATCAGTTGCACATATCCTTGAGGAAGACACCAATGCCAATGCGAGTGCCAAGATAATTTGTTATAGTGCCATGTTTAATTTCTCTCCATTCACTAGGAATCCAAGGTGGGTGATGACTTGGGTGGGTCATGATGAATTTAGTTTTAACCATGGCTAGTTTAGAAGTTGAGATGTTGTAAACAATTCTAAAATATCTAATGTGTGGGTAAATTTAGCAGCCAAGTTTTGGATAAACAACATACTATCATTAGAAAAGTGGGAGTTAAGGGCTTGGGTGTTGCTAGGTAGTGAAATACCTTGAATACGCTTGGTGGACAAGGCATGCTAGAAAAGATAATCTAGAGCATTAGGAACAATGGTCAATAGGAATGGGCAAGGGGGAAACCTTGGAAGATGAATTTTTGTAAGGGAAATTGGGGAGAGAGAACCATTGATGACTATTCTAGTGTTGGCATCCATGAAGAACATTATGACATGATTATAGATCATAGGTTTGAATCCCTCGACCATTTTATCATATTAAGAATGAATGTCCAATAGATGCAATCATAAGCCTTATTGAAGTCAAGCTTAATAATGAGGGCATCTTGGCTAGATTGTTGTGCCCATTTAGTAATCTCCTAGGAAAGAACCAAATTGTCTAGAATAAATCTACCCCATAGAAATCTAGTCTATTCAAGTCTCACAATCTCCTAGGTGATGGGTTTAATCCTACAAGCGAAGGGTTAGAAATAATTTTGTAGGTGTTAAGTAAGGTGATGGGCCTTTATGTATTAATAGTAACCTCATCTTTACCTTTAGGAATGAACTTGATTAGCCCTTGAATAATAATTGGACTTAGAGATCCAATTTCAAGGCCTTCAAGATAAATGTGATAGACATCTTCCCATATGTAATGCTAGAGTGATTCGTAAAATTCCACTAGAAGACTATCCAATCTAGGGATCTTCTCTAAATCCATATAATATAGGGATTTGTCTATTTTACAATATTTAATTGGTGATCTAGGAGATGAATATACTTAAGATATATTTTGCAGGGTATGTAGCTTGCAACACTCTCTTCAATGATGGGGAAAAGATAATCTCTAGTAGAATCATCAATGAATAAGTGTTTGTAAAGCTCATGGAAAGTTCTCATAATGTCAACATGGTTGGATTATGGAGTGTTAAATTATCATATTTTATGCTAAAGAATTATTCCTACTTATTTTTATGTTGTAGAAAATGAAAGAAAAAGTTCATTCCCTTATCTCTACCTTTAATTAATTCAAGGCAAGAATGAATTTGGGGTCCTTTACCTTTGTAAATAGCTAATTGTCAAGTAAATTATTAGAATGGGCAATTGATTATTGAATGGTAATGTTATGGGGGTTGGTGGATAACAGAGATTGGCCATGTTGCAACTATATTTTAAGAGATTTCTCAAGTATATGATGCCTAGTAGAAGTACATCTCTTGTAATCACACAAATAGCATGCAATGGACAATAGTTATCTCCCACTAGCTAATCCATTTATCTTTTTGGGGTTTAGGTTTAACTTTCTAGGTGGCAAGGAGGTCATAAATGCAATCCTACTTTAAAAGGTAGGAAAAATTTAGTTTATATGGAATCTCATTGGGGAAGGTGCTGGAATTAGTGAAGGAGAGTGATGCAGGAGCATCCCTAGTTCAAGAGCAATCTTGTATCAACCAAAAACATTTGTATTTCAATTTATTGGCAGTTTAGTTTGTTTCTTTTCATTTTCTAGTTAGTTCAGGCAGTTCAGTCAGAAGCATTTCAATATTTTGGTCTGCATTCTACCGCAGTTGCATTTCAGATCTTGCAGAGCTAGAATTAGCATCTAGATTCATTCATCTACATCATATCCAAATCTCTAAGCATTTGAACCAAGTACCAGAAAGTTATCGCTATCAAAAGATCAACTGTTTTCTTATAACACAGAATCCTGATAGTCTCATACAATCAGCTAAAGGAGAAGACTTGTAGAGCATTCCTTGACTTGTGGAGCTTAATGAACATCATTCAATGATCTATGGTTTGTGGCCGACCTTCCTCAAGATACGCACATCATTCCATTCATTTGCGTAGGGGTTCTACATGATTAGGTCTGACCTATCTGTGTACACACATTACAACTCTTCATTGGAGTTTGTGATCTTCCTTGGATGACGTGGAGGAATCTTTTGTACCATAGATGATATATAAGGATGTAATAGATCCCTAAGAAAGTAGATTGGATAGTTAGAAATTGATTCATAGTTCATAGTTTGGATTTTTGCGAAGGAGCTTCAAAGCTATATCTTGTGCATATTCTAATATTTTGTAATCAGGCCTGTGAGCTCAATTGTAAGCCCGCATGTTGCCGGTTGATCTGTATTTGAATTCTATGTATAAAGGGTAAAATTTAGATGTTTAGGTTTTGGTAGTTTTGTATGCGTATCATCCTTTCACCCTTTCATTCAAGGACCTAGGGTCGAGTTGAAATGTACTATCCTACCCTAGGTCACCATGAGATGTTGGGAAATTTGGATTTGTATGATTTGATTGAAAATTATCTCCTCTTATGCTCAATTATGCCTTAAAACCCTAATTATGCAAATACAATAGTAAACAGATGAATATAAAAAAAGCTGCTACAGAAAGATGTAAAATGACAAATAACTATGCACCTATTTTTGGGGTTCAGAGGCAAAAAAGTTAGGTATTAAAGAGTAGGCACCAAAGTCCAAGGCCCTACTTTTTGTTGAGATCTGCAAATAGGATCTACAACCTGTTCTTGCTTCACCGAAGGTGTTCCTATCACAAAACTTTGAGGACTAATGAGTGGGTACCCTAGTCCAAGGAGCTATTTTATTCTCTGATCTATAATTTTGACACTCTATTGCACCCTCCTACAACTTCACTTTGTCTGTATCTTCCACCTATAACCTACAATCATGAAAACTTTGGGAGGAGGTTGTGGTGTTTAGAGGCTTGCCTTAGTCAAGCCTTGGAGAGACATTTAAGTCTTCTGATCACCATTATTAGATAGAGAGTGTGTACCTTGGGAGGCAGAGGCAAAAACCAAATGATAAATGCTTGAAAACACAAATGAATGTCACCTTGTAGTGAAGATCTCATGGAAGGAAGAAGTTCTTCATTCCATGAGGAGATAGATGCTCAAATTTGCAAACACAAACACATAGACAACACAAATCTACTCTTGTAACGCAATGAAAGCCTTGGATCACCTTTAGAAGGCCAATGCTCATCTAGTAATTCTCTAGTTTATAAATGAATGCCTAAACATGCTTTTATATGCAACTTCAAACACTCCCGCCAAGAATTTCGTAATTCAAACTTACTGTGTCAGCATAGGACCCAAATAATGGTAACAAGCTGACACCCAAAAATAGGGACTAACTGAAAATAGGATAGGACTAGGGTGCGGGTACCCAAGTCCTCCCCCTATTTTGGGTAGGGTCTATCTCAAGGGGTTCCCTTGGGTCCCATTTGCCAAGACACTTAGGAGTTTTCTCATTGGGATGTCAAATTATGATGTAATATGTCCCATTTGCCAACACACATGCAAGACATGCCAAACCTCCCAAAATGCAGGATGTACTCATTGCACAAGTCTTTAAACTAAATATGGGGCAACAAACACGCCAAACAAAACAAGCACACCAAAACGCACACTTTGAAGACACGAAGAAAACACAAGAAACAAGCGATGGAGTGTTCCTATTTCTAGGTCCAACACCATCTCAGGAACATTACAGGTACACACCGATGATTGCGCTTCACCACAACAATCACTGAAGACATGCTTAAGGGTTGAGTTAGTCACAGAATCACTCCCTACCTCCACAGAGGGCTTAAAATAAAAAAGGATATATGTGATAGCCTACCTCCGCAGAGGGCTTAAATGATTCATTGATTGATTGCAAACAAACTCAGAGTGCAAGATGTACTCATCACACAAGTCTTTAAACTGCACCTGAGGACAAGCACATTACTAACATCTATAATAGATATCTTACCTTATATATGCCCCCGCCTTAAGGTGGTTGATATCATGCATCGATATCAAGAATGTTAAAGTAAGAAGAAAACACACAAGGGAACACAAACTTTCACAAAGCCCATGCCCCCCAGAGGTGACATGTACCTTACAATCGCCAAATGTTCCCATAAACACATCCCTACAAGAAACATGTTAGTGTCTACATAATCATGATAAACAATAGCGTCAATGTATATGATTAACCACACAAAGAGCCAATGTTATGCTATGAATTCAGAGTTTGAGGATAACCCTGGGGCTATATCACGAAGATCTCTAAATCAAGTACCACCAAGGCTAGATTCACAGACAAACAAAGTGTGCAGAGCATCAGTATTGTTAAGGTTTGTAAATGAGATAAATATTATCAAAATCACTATGCAAAAAGCACAGGTGCTTCTACTAGCCAAGTGTTGAATAATATATACCCCATTGTCTTATTAGGAACTAAGTCCAATTTTTGATTTCTCGCAAAAGGGACGCTAGGTCCGCATCAGTATAAATGTTTTTCGTCATCTGCCTGCTAGATAGAAACACTAGAGGAAGGTAAATAGTAAATAAGAGAGGAGAAACAAGTGTCTTAGGGACAGTCACATAGGAGGGTGCCCCCAAGTCACCAACCACAACGCTATGTCTGTAAGACACAACACAAAACAATGAAATCAGAGAGAGAGAGGCAATATAGAAGAATGATGATACAAATAGAAGATCACAATAGAGGCGGTCTCCCAATATCTCGGACCTTACAAGAGAATCAAGGGTCATCACGGGGAAGCACACAATGAGAAAGATAAAGGGTTAGAGATACTTACCTGTAGGATCTCCTGCGCTAGCAGTCATCAAGTAAATCATTGTCATCCTCCCACTCCCAAATTTTAAAGGAAAGTGTGACATAAAGTACCATAGCCTAATTCTTGTCTTTGTCTTTAGGTTGTTCATTTTTAGGATCATCTTTGTTTGGTTCAATGTTTGGATCAATGTTTTCTTATCGAAGTTCTCTAATATAGTTATTCAATATCCTCTTAGGTGGTGGGAGAAGCAAATTATTTTGAGTGATCTCGACATTCATCCTTGAGGGATTTAATGTGAGAGACTTCTCCTCATCCACTAGTGCTATATCCTTAGTGATGTCCAAATGATTTGAATATTCAATCAAAGGAGGGACATTAAAGGTCTTCTCTTCCTTAGTGATATCCAAGGTGTGTGAACAATCAACTAAAGGAAGGTTGGTGGGATGATCCGTAGAGGTTTCATGCATTATAATAGAGTTTTTATTG
Organism: Cunninghamia lanceolata; assembly: GCA_027924645.1. NCBI lineage: Eukaryota > Viridiplantae > Streptophyta > Pinopsida > Cupressales > Cupressaceae > Cunninghamia > Cunninghamia lanceolata. Next base: position 7,858,593 of record BSBN01001807.1, read on the forward strand.
TTGTTAGATGAAAGCTCATCATCCACCCATGGAATTTTCTTTGTTGAAGGGAGTTCTTCATTCACTAATGCTTCCTCTTGGTGAGGGAGAGCATTGGAATGGCAAAGTGGTAATGGCTCTTCATTTGCTAATGCTTCATCTTAGCCAGAGTGAGCATTAGAATGAAGATTTGGTGGTATGATGTTAAGATATGTGTCAAGGAAATCATCCTCTTGTATCAAAGTGTCCTCATTAGGAGGAAAAACCTTGGGAGAGGGATCATAAGGTAAACCAAAGTTATCACTGCATGTTTTAGCAATAGGTTCCGTAGTGGAATTGTCCATAAAGTCATCTAAAGCTTCATCTAACATTTTGAGGTCATCACTAGTATATATACTATTGACCATGAATTTAGTGAGACCATCTAATATCAAAGGATATATTCCCATGATATTTGTGAAGCTATCAAAATCAGATATATAACAAAGGATTTCATATGTGGGGCACATAGAGAGATCATCATCATGTATGTATGCTATTTGTTCTAGAGCTTGAGGATGTTTATCAATGGATTTAGAGAAATTATCAATGTTTACGATATATTCAAACAAAGATTCCAAAGAAGATGATATATGCTTTCAAATCAATGCAATATCAGATTTTAAAAGCTTTCAAAAATGACCTAAAACGCTTGATTTTTCGTACTTTTTCAATGCAAATATATGAAAGAAAAGGTCTTGTAAGGAAATTGATCAGGGGAAGAAAATTATGTGTCTAATATAAGTCTGATTCAGCAATAATATCCTTCACAACACACTCTTGATGCAAGTCTAAGATGATGATAGGCCAAAATATAGTGAAAATACACTAAAATATGCGATTTTTCACCAAATCTCAATGCAAAAGAGCATGAGAAAGGGTGTTGTGAGGAAAATGATAATGAAAATAAAATTATATCAGTAATAACAAAAAGCTACTACCAAAATATCCATCACAACACACTTATGGTGCCACTCAAGGTCAAAACCTAGTGAAAATATAGCAAAAATAGATAATTTTTCACGGTTTTTCAATTCCAAGACCTAGAAAAAGGGGTGTTGTAATGAATTTTAGGAGGTGAAGAAAATAATATTAGTGATTTCAGTCACCTCAATCAATAAAATTTGTTACAACATGCTTAGGATGCAAACTAGGCCAAACCCTAGGGCAAAAATAGCAAAAATGTGCAGATTTTCACCAAATTTTCAATACAAGAGGCCAATAGAAAGGTGTTGTAAAGAATTTTAGGTGGAGAAGTAGATACTACCCCTAATAGCATTCAGTTAGTGAAAAAATATCCTTACAACATGCCTATAGTGCAAATTTAGAGAGTCGATAAGGCCAAATCTAGTGAAAATCAATATTTTTCAGGCCCTAGGTTTGAGATCTTGATGTAAAATTCTATATGAATGTTTTGCAAGCTGATATATAATTAAAATTACATTCTCTCAGATCTAAAAATGGTTTCCATGTTCTAAGATGCAAAATGCAAGTGTAAATCTAATGAAAATGCTAGTTTTTGTTGAATTTTTCTATGCAAAAATGCAAAATTTTGAAATCTAAATGCAAATTTGTTCTAAAATACAAGACTACAGCCAAATGAAAATTTAAACAAGTCTCTAAAATCAGTAGAAAAATTTGAAACAAGATTTTACCTAAAAACCCTAGATTTTGGAATTACTAGGTTATATGCAAAATTCACAATTTTCAACAAAACCCTAGCAATTTTATGATGAAAATGCAATGCAATATATTTAATTTTTGTAATTTTCTATAATTTAAATCAAATCTAATGCAATTTTTTTTTTTTTTTATGAAATTCAAATTAATTAATGCAGCATGCAAACCCTTGAATGCAACTTTTTTTCCAATTTTTTTCAATTTTTCAATTTTTTTGTAAGTTTTCCAATCCAATAAGATGAATGAAAATCAATGCAAATATGAAGCAAAACACTCATCAAGGTGAAAACAAGTCCAACAACACTGTTTCACCAAAATGTCAAGGGTAAAATTTGGATGTTTAGGTTTTTTTAGTTTTGTATGTGTATCCTCCTTTCACCCTTTCATTCAAGGACCTAGGGTCAAGTTACAATGTACTATCCTACCCTAGGTCACTCTGAGATGTAGGAAGATTTGGATTTTTATGATTTCATTGACAATTATCTTCTCTTATGCTCAATTATGCCTTAAAACCCTAATTATTCACATATGACAGTAAACAGATGAATATTGAAAAATGCTGCTACAGAAAGATGTAAAATGACAAATATTTGTGCACCTATTTTTAAGGTTTGGAGGCAGAAAAGCCAGGGACTAAAGAGTAGGCACCCAAGTCCAAGGCCCTACTTTTTGTCGAGATTTGCAAACAAGATCTATAACCTGTTCCTGCTGCACTGATGGTTTTCCAGTCATGAAACTTTGAGGACTAATGAATGGGTGCCCTAGTCTAGGGAGTTGTTTTCCTCCCTAATATGTAATTCTGACACTCTATTGTACCCTCATGCAACTTCAATTTGTCTATAGCTTCCACCTGTAACCTACAATCATGAAAACTTTGGGAGGGGGTTGTGGTTTTTAGAGGCTTGCCTTAGTCAAGCCTCAGAGAGACATTCAAGTCTTTCGAACACCATTCTCAGATAGAGAGTGTGTGCCTTGGGAGGCAGAGGCAAAACCCAAATGATAAATTCTTGAAAACACAAATGAATGTCACCTTGTAGTGAAGATCTCATGGAAGGAAGAAGTTCTTCATGCCATGAGGAGATAGATGCTCAAATCTACAAACACAAACACATAAACAACAAAAATCTACTCTTGCAACACAATGAAAGGCTTGAATCACCTTTAGAATGCCAAAGCTAATCTAGTAATGCTCTAGTGTACAAATGAATGCCTAAATATGCCTTTCTATGTAACTACAAATACTCCCGTCAAGAATTTCATAATTCAAACTTACAGTGTCGACATAGGACCTAAATAACGGTCACAAGCCAACACCCAAAAATTGGGACTGACTCAAAATATGGCAGGATTAGGGTGCAAGCACCCAAGTCCTCCCCCTATTTTGGATAGGGTATATCTCAAGGGGTCCCCCTAGGTCCCATTTTCCAAGACACATAGGGTTTTCTCATCAGGATGTCAAATTATGATGTAATATGTCTTAAATGTAGCTAAGAGACCCGGGAGCTAAGTCTTATGAGGGAAAAGCCCCCAAGGGGACATTTTCTAATGTTACACTATGATATACTAAATGACTAAATTTGCATTTGTCTCATATCTTTGAATTGTTTCTGTTGTGTTTACTTTTGTTGCACGATCTAGACAGTTCATTCTGTGAACCCTCCTACTGTGAGTGCACCAAGCGGTAAAAAAGTGAAAGTTTAAATCTTTGGGAGTGAATTGAGCGAAGTTGGCAAGGGAATTCTATAAGATCTTACTGTGGATATATCACTGAATTGAGGTAGGTTACTTGTGTCAAAACCAATCACCAAACTTGAGGTAGTTTGGACTTGATCCTAGGAAGAATGCCGCTGAGGAGAGTTGTTGTTGTTGGAACAATGGTTGGTAGAATGGATGAGATAATGGAAATGATGAAAACAATGCGAATTCAATTGGATGTTGTTGAAGAAGATAGACAAAGAGGATTGACACCTAGACCTAATGTTGAAAGTGATGATGAAGAAGAATTTCAATTAGTTGAACAAACTGGAGAAACACTAGGAGGTGACAAAGAAGAAGAATCAAATCAAGTAAAGATGTTGCGAGTTATTTCAAAGATTCGAAAGAGACCTAGAGTTGATTTGCCAAACTATACTGGTAATTTGAACCCTGAAGAATTTATTGACTAGATAAATGACATGGAAGAATACTTTGAGTATGAAGAAGTTGAAGATCCAGAGAAGGTGAAATTTGCAAAGACAAAGTTGAAAGGCCATGCTGCTATATGGCAGAAAGAAGTTCAGTTGGATAGGAATAGAAGAGGAAAAGAAAAGATTGGAAAGTGGGATATGATGGTGACAAAATTGAAGAATTAATTCATACCTGTTGACTATGAGTTGGAGCTATTAAAAAGATTGCAAAACCTGAGACAAAAGGAGAAATCTGTGAAGGAGTATACTGAAGAATTTCATAAGATGATCATAAGGATAGGACATAGTGAAGCAAGCAAGGAGAAAGTGGCTAGATACATCAATGGACTAAGATTGAACATTCAAGAAGAACTAAGTTTGGTAAGGATGACATCACTGGAAGAGGCATACCAGTTTGCCCTGAAAGTTGAAGAGAAGCTAAATAAGAGACATGATCAAAGATAGAGAGGTAGAGGGGGTAAATTTCAAAGAGGTAGAACATTTTCCAGAGGTGAGAGATCATTGGTGGAGCAGAACAAACAGGAGAACACATTCAAGGAGGACATAGATAATAATGTGTATCGAAAAGGTGACAAAAATTTTTACTGGAGAGGAAACCCTAGTGCATACCGGAATGAAGGATACAGAAGAGAAGGAAGAAGATTTGATAAGAAAACATTCAGAGGCACTTGTTTCAAGTGTGGAGGTGAAGTACATAGAGCATTTGAGTGTAATCAAGGGAATACAAGAAAATGAACAAATAATAGTGGAAGACTAGCTTATGTTGAAGAATAACCTATTGGATCACCAAGTTCTATTGGTAAACTAGAGAAAGGAGAATCACTGGTGATGAGGAGAGCACTATTTCAAGTAGAGACAAATGAGAAACCACCACAGAGGAAGAGTTTGTTCAGAACTAGATATAAATTAGGAGGTAAATGTTGTAAAGTTGTAATTGATAGTGGTAGTTCTAATAATCTAGTTTCAGAGGAGATGGTGACTAAGATGAAATTGGAAAGAGTGAAACACCCTAAGCCCTATCAGATAGCATGGATTCAGGATGATCATAAGGTACTAGTGAGTGAACAATCTTTGGTGAAATTTTATATTGGATCTTATCATGGTGAAGTCTTGTGTGATATTATGCCTATGGATGTATGTCATATCTTGTTGGGTAGACCTTGGTGGTATGATATAAAAGATATACATGTGGGAGAAAGAATACATATACTATAACATCAAATGGGAAGAGAATTACCTTGATTCCATTGGAGGGTGATCCTAAAAGTGAAGTATGTGGGAATGCTAGAATTTGTTTGGTAGATGGAAGAAAATTTTTGGATGGTTTGACACATGAGAATATGTGTTATGCTTTGATTCCTAAGAAACCTGAAGCATTGAAGAAGGAGGATGAAGAATCACAACCGGAGGAGATAATATAGTTGCTGACAGAGTATGAAGACATCATGTCAGCTAATGTACCTGAAGGATTACCACCAATAAGGAGGATTAGTCATCACATGGATCTTATAACAAGAGCTAGTTTACCTAATAAAGCAACACATAGAATCACACTGATATAGAATGAAGAACTGATTAGATAGAAACAAGAATTGTTGAGGAAAGGTTTGGTCAGAGAAATTTTGAGTCCTTGTATAGTACCTACAGTGCTAGCACCAAAGAAGGATGGAGAATGGAGAATGTGTACTAACTCTAGAACAGTAAACAAGATTACAATTAAGTATAGATTTCCTTTACCTAGGATGGATGATATCATGGATTGTTTAAGTGGAGCAACACAAAGATTTGAAGAGTTGATACCATCAGATCAGAACTAGAGAAGGAGATGAATGGAAAACTACTTTTAAGACAAATGAAGGATTGTATGAGTGGTTAGTGATGCCTTTTGGATTGAAAAATGCACCGAGTACTTTCATGAGATTAATGAATGAAGTTCTGAAGAAATTCTTGGGTAAATTTGTTATTGTGTACTTCGATGATATTCTAATTTTTAGTAAGACAAAAGAAGAAAATTCATGGCATATTAGACATATTTTGTAAAGACTGAGAGAGGAGAAATTGTTGACGAACATCAAGAAATGTAGTTTCATGAAGGAATAACTAGTGTACTTTGAATTTGTGATATCTATGGAAGGATTGAAGATGGACCCTTAGAAAGTGAGAGCAATTGTTGAATGGCCTACACCAGAGAGCATTGGAGAGGTTAGATCATTTCATGGATTGGCTAGTTTCTGCCAAAAGTTTATTAGAAATTTCATTTCAGTTTGTAACCCTATGACAGAGATGATGAGAGGTGACAAAAAAGACTTTAAGTGGACATCAAGAGTAGATAAAACTTTTGAATTGTTGAAGCAGAAAGTGACAGAGCAACCTATTTTAGAATTATCAGATTTCAGTAAGGTATTTCAATTAGATTGTAATGTGAGTGGGAATGCAATTGGAGCAGTGTTAAGTCAAGAAGGTAGACCTGTATCATATTTTAGTGAGAAGTTGAATGATGTGAGGAGAAGATATTCAGTTTATGATCAAAAGTTCTATGCCATAATTCAAGCCTTGAAGAAGTAGAGACATTACTTGTTGCCTAAGGAGTTTGTGTTGTATATAGATCATCAAGCTTTGCAGTATTTGAACAGTCAAGGAAAGTTAAATCAGACACATGAGATGGGTAGAGTTCATGTAGAGTTATACATTTGTATTAAAGCATAGGAGTGGTAAATCAAACAAAGTTGCTGATACATTGAGTATGAGAAGAAACTTGTTGATAGAGATGAGAGTTGAAGTGTTGGGATTTGATGAATTGAAGAACATGTATGAGGGAGACACTGATTTTGCAGAACCTTGGAAAGCATGCAAGGAACCTGTTGTGATAGAATATGAGTAAATGGTTGGATTATTTCATTCAGGAAGATATGTTGTTCAAAGGAAGTCAATTATGCATACCTAGAAGTTCAATGAGAGATAATTTGATCAAGGAGAAGCATAGTGGTGGATTGGCGGGACATTTTGGCATTGACAAGACAATGGCTTTGGTACGTGAAAATTACTTTTGGCCTCAGATAAATAAGGATGTTAGGAAGTTTGTGTAGAGTTGTAGAGTTTTTCAAGTTGCAAAAGGAAGTTGTCAGAATACTGGATTGTATAAACGTTTGACAGTACTGGAGAGACCTTGGGAAGACATAAGCATGGATTTTGTGATGGGATTACCTAAGACATAGAGAGGACATGATTCAATATTTGTAGTGGTAGACAGATTTTCAAAGATGACACATTTCATACCTTGTAAGAAGACAAATGATGCAGTGCATGTAGTGGAACTATTTTTCAAGGAGATTGTGAGATTGCATGGATTACCTAAGAGTATAATTTTAGATAGAGACACTAGATTTCTTGGATATTTTTGGAAGACACTTTGGAAGAAGATGAAGATAGATTTTAAGTCTGGTTCAACATTTCATCCATAGACTGATGGACAGACATAGGTAGTAAATAGGAGTTTTGGAAACTTGTTAAGATGTTTGGTTGGAGAGAAGATAGGAAGTTGGGACTTGATTCTTTCACAAGTGGAATTTGCATAAAATAATTCAGTGAATAGGAGTATCGAAAGAAGACCTTTTAAGATTGTTACCAGAGTGAATCCTAGAGGAGTGATAGACCTGAGAGACATGGGTATAGAAGAAAAGAGAAGTGCAAAAGTAGAAGAATTTGTAGAACATATGGAGACAGTGCATAATTAGGTTAAGAAGCATTTGAAGGATATGAATATAAAATATAAGGAGCAAGCAAATGAGAAGAGAAGACATAACGAATTTGAAGTTGGTGATGAAATGATGGTATACATTAGAAAAGAAAGATTTCCATTTGGGACATATAACAAGTTGAAGATGAAGAAGTTTGGACCTTTTAGGATACTTAGAAAATTTGATTTAGGAAACACATATGAAGTGGAGCTACCAGAGACATTGGGTATTTCGCCTATTTTCAACATTGCAGACCTCTATTAGTATCATTAAGCAGAGTTTAGTGACAACCTTGAAGAAGACTTGAAGAAATAGTTACCACGACAAGCACTGGAGTAGATTGAAGACATTTTGGACAACAAAGTTGGACACAACACTAGAGGAAGACAATACATAGAATACCTTGTGAAGCAGAAAGGCAGACCAGAAGAAGATTCATCTTGGATTTCTCAAGCTGAGGTGGACCGTTTTGGTTCTCCCCCAACCCCAGCAAAGCGAGGGACTCACTTTTTGAATAACCCTAGATGTCTGATGCAGGAACATCCCTAGTTGAAGAGAAGTCTTGCATCAACCAAAAACATTTGCATTTCAATTTGTTGGTAGTTTAGTTTGTTTCTTTTCATTTTCCAGTCAGTTCAGGTAGTTTAGTCAGAAGTAGTTCTATATTTTGGTCCACATTCTACCATAGTTGTATTTTAGATCTCATGGAGCTGGACTTAGCATCTAGATTCATTCATCTACATCATATCTAAATCTCCAAGCATTTGAACGAAGTACCAAAAAGTTATCACTATCAGAAGATCAACTATTTTCTCATAATAGAGAATCCTAAGAGTCTTAGACAATCATCTAAAGAAGAATACTTATAGAGCATTCCTCAACTTGTGGAGCTTAATGACACATCATTTAATTATCTATGGTTCATCGACGACCTTCCCCAAGATTTGTATATCATTCTATTCATTTGCGGAGGTGTTCTACATGATTAGGTTTGACCTATCCATGTACACATGTTACTGCTCTTCATTGGAGTTTGTGATCTTCCTTGGCCAATGTGAAGGAATCTTTTGTATCGGAGATGATATGTAGGAATGTAATAGATCCCTAGGAAAGTAGATTGGATAGTTAGAAATTGATTCATAGTTTAGATTTCTGTAGAGGAGCTTCAAAGATATATCTTGTGCATATTTTGATATTTTGTAATCAGGCCTTTGAGCTCAATTGTAAGCCCACAAGTTGCCGGATGATCTATATTTGAATTCTATGATATAGTGAATGACTGAATCTACATTTGTCTCATATCTTTGAGTTGTTTCCATTGTGTTTACTCTTGTTACATGGTCTAGACAGTCCATTCTGTGAACCCTCCTACCATGACTACACCAGAGTGAGTGGTGCGAATAGGGATGTAGTCAGAGAGAGTGGCTAAAAGGTGAATATGAAGAAGATGACCAAAAGTGGAGGGAATAATATGACAGTTAGAGGACAAGTAGAAGTGATCTAGATGACTCATCTTCCTCAAGAACTCCTCTCATTAATTGTTCCAAGTATACCAATGTGGTTTTTGGAAATCATCTTTACTCAATATTGGGTCTTGAATGTCAAGGGATTTTTGGGTCAAAGTCTAAGAATCAATTTTAGTTTGGAATGGGTGGGAGGGGCTATCCTGACTATAGTCGATAGTTGGAGGCATGTTCAACAATGTCAAAGTATCCCCCAAGGATCTAATCAACAATTAGGAGATGGAGGTGAAGACATTCCCAAAGTGAGGTTCTTTCTTTGGAAGAGTTAGGTGCATAAATGGAGTAAAAATCATACAAGGAATCCTAAAGGAGAATGATAGTCTAAATATAGTAATTGTAAGGATTTGACTCAAAGGCTATGACATATTTAGCAATGCAAGGGGCAAGGGCCAAGACCACACTACCACCACCCTCAAAGTGACTAGTGTGGAATAAGAGCCCCTCTTTCTAAAAGGATTCATGGGTGGCATCTAATCTACTATGTAAGGACAACCATCCTAAAACCATAAAAATGTATTAATTACCAAAATGATAAGATGAGAAAGGGAGATATTTTTTCTTAAAATAGATGCAAGAAACATAAATTCCTTAACCCAAAAATCATTCAATAATTACAAAATTTACAAAAGCTAACAATGTAGCTTTGGAATACAATCAAGACTTACTCCTTAATCAACAAGACTTCCAAGGCTAGATTACAAAAGTATTCCATAATATATTATCACTAAGCTTGACTTGGTGAAGAGAGAGAATATCATCAAAGTGATTTACCACCCAACCATGAAGCAATAATCTTCCCTGACCTTACTCTCAATAGGAGAAGCTCAATCCTTCATGAAGGATCTAGCAAACTGAAGGTGGCATGCATGAAGGAATTAGGTGCATCATGAAACTAACAAACCTATATGCCCATGCATTATCTAATATTACACATATCCAAAGATAAACATACATAAAGTAAATACATAAGGCCAAAGAATCCTTTCATAGGTAGAATTACCTATGTTCTTTGATTCCATAAATAGCGTCAATCCACACAATTGAAAACATAACTATACAATCAGTATATCTAAGCAATTAGCATCCAAGCTGCATAATGTTCCCTAGCAAATAGAAATAGTATAAATTCTAGAGGATAATTCATGATGTAATTCTAGGGTGTAGTTTTGCCAGACAATTCCTCATCGTCCTCCATCCACTTAGATGAACATGGATGCATTCAAAAGATTAGACATACAATTTAAAATAAATAATTGATTGAAGTGTATATAGTAAGATTCATAAAGACACTCATGACAAAAACAAGACTAAACCAAAGAAATGACATGAGATTCTAATCATATACTAGCTCAGGATCTTAACACTATTCTTGACCATCATTAATAAAAATCAAGTTATTAAATATTCTAGATCAATTGTCCAAATTATACTTTCTAGGCAAATCCTTTAATTTACTCACCTAATAAGCAATTTGGAATTTGCAAATGTAAAATTATTTAAAGGTTTTCATATATAAAGTTCTCAAATAATAGAAATGAAATATAATTACATGATAAATCTCAATCCATTCCATTACAAGGTAGTGAAAAATTTAACAATGCTTCTAATATTGACCAAAATAGATTAAAAGAGCTTGTAGACACATTACACCTACTACTCATCACAACAAACATGCATGATCAATATACTATCATAACATCATGTATACTTACAATAATTATCTATTGTTCATTTTATCAATCATGTAGTCCCTATAGTCATAAAAACATTAACATCACCTTTTGCCTCCACCTTAGAAATGCAAAATAAACATTTATCACAAATCAATTGTAATTCACCAACTTGAAATTATATTGTAAAATTGTGACTCACTTTTTGCATCAATAAGATATAATTCACTAGATGGTTGTGCATAAGTTTCTATTGAACGTTATCATGTGTGAAGTACATCATAGCCATATCACTTATATCTCTATCATAAATAATGTGAAACAACCATACATTTTGTTCCATCTAGCTATGTAATAATTTTAAATCATTACATTCACTTGCAAAGTAAGCAAAGCTCTATTATCTAACCAAAATATATTTCAAATATTAAATCCAATCAACAATAGATACCGTGCATACATAATCATAAGTAGAAACTTACACAACTATTAATTCTTCTATTCTTGTCATTGATTAGGGTAAATGAGTGCACGAAAAATAAATCAAACTATTGAGATGAAAACAACATATTACTCATTATTTGCTAAAACTATATCATCACAATCAATAGTTATCTAATCTAGCTCACTATCTTCACTATACTATAACACTTGGTCAATTAAATTGAATACAAGAACACAGTCATATTCCTATAACTAATCTAACTCAAGTTGAAAACTACCATTTTCTCTAGGTGATTAATATCTCGTACAATATGAAATATGACTATTAGAATGACTTATGTAATTGGAAACCTCTTTAGTCACCTCATTAATCCTCCCACCATGAAAATATGACCTTCTATGAACATGATAACATGCTATTACTAAAATGGGTAGGCAAAACCTCTAGGATTGTGCTACTAAGGAGCTTACACCATATTGAAATATTGAAAAGTAATTAAAACTTAATCATGTATCTTGCAAGGACTTCAAAATATTATCACAAATTAAATTACAATTAATGATTACATTACTAGGAAATAGGTACAAATTCAAGCACATAATTCCATACAAAATGTGGTTCTAAAAAAACTGTAATAATACATAAAATTAACTTATTTCAAAATTTATAGTGGTTCACCATAAAAGCTATGTCCACTCTCAAGCAAGGAAATATATATTATTTACTATCTCTAATTCATTACAATACATAGTAGCATGTTTTATATAAGCAAACATTACAGAATGTGAAGAGTCAAGAGTTATAGGAGGGAAAAAAAAAAGTGACTATTGGGTTTCACATTCAACAATCTCCCACTTGAAACCCAATAGATGCTGCTACAAACAATGATATCCCCTGCATTTCCATTCCTATCATCACTTTGAAAACAAGCTCGCATTGCAAGACTTTAACCTCTGTAAAATGTGCTCAAGGACACTCCGTATAAGTCTTCTCCAAGATTCTCTATCAATTGCAACACCTTCCTTTTGCAAAATTTTGTCCATTGCTTTCTTTGATTTCTTCACCTCTGTCAAGAAATAATCCAAACCAAATGGATTTTCTTCCTCTGCATCTTTCTCAAACTCCACATGCCTGTCCCTAGATCCACCTCTCTCGGTAGCACCAGTAAATCCTTTATCAAGGCTAAATTGATAAGTGGTCTTAATCCTCCTACTTCCATTTGACCTATCACCAGAAACATGGAATTGTAAATTCTCCCTCAAAATTGTGGTTGATATTCTCCTTCTTCTATTGGACATTTCGTTAGCACCATCATGCATCAGATTCTCCCCATGTTCTTATGTTTCGTGGCTCCAATTCTTCCGCTTCAATTAGACATTCTAGAAGCATCATTGGGACCTAAACCCTCCTTCTGTCAGACATTCCCTTGGCAACATGTTTCCTTGAATTCTCCCTAGTATCATAATGCCTTGCAGCACCAATCCTCTTTCTTCCCTTCAACAAACCTTTTAAAACATGCCTTTTTGAATTCTCTCTAACATTGGACTATTTCAGTGCACTATTTGAATCCTACAGTGTTGAATTGTCCCTAACATTGGACTTGGACCATTTCGGTGCATCATTTGAATCTCCCAGTGTCGAAGTCTCCTTACCACACGATTCACTTTCATCCTCCTCATTCTCCTTAGAAGAATCCTTCTATTCTCCCACATTCTTCTCACTTCTCTCTTTGTCCATACCTGCAACCCTATTGTGCACATTTTCAAACACATATGTAGTCCCTTCTTGTGTAGCCTTTGAAGTAGCTTCTTGTCTTTCCATCTCTTCTTCCATTGACACTCGAAGAGCCAAAACCAATTCAAGATCCAAATTTGGATCAACACCAAATTCAAAGCCTATTCCACCTACAATTGTAATAGCAGTAGTGGCAACACTAGTAGCTACAGTTCCAACAAACCCACTTGCACCTTCTCCATCTCTAGTAAAGATAGGTGAGCTGAGTAGGACATCTGAGAGAGAATTTTGACTTATAGGAACATCTACAATTTGACTATTGTCATTACTATTTACTTATGCAAGAAGAGACTCCAATTTATCTAGTTTTCCATCAATTTCATCTGTCACTATCAAATTCCAACATACTAAAGAAAGAATTAATAACAGAATCAGTTTCAACATCTAATTGATCTAGAAACCTTTTCTGAGCAGTCTAGATTTCACACAATGGTGAATCTGAAGTAGGATGGACAACTCCCAGTTCAACATGACTCTCTATTACATATAGGGTGCCTAATTTGTTGCTCCTTTCAATTACTAAGGGACAAAAAATTGTCCATCCAAGATTACATTATGTTTGAGTTGGGGAACATATCTAACATCAGGTAACTGTAAGCACAAAAATCACGCAAGCCTCCACAAGGACCCCTATGATGATTTTAATCCTTGTCATGTACATGTAAGTGTGAAATAATGTCCTTTAAGAAACAAACCTCTTGATGACATGTCTTCTTTCTTGTCTTGTGTTGTTTCCTATTTGTTGATGTCTCTACTTCCCTCTTTTTGACACTTTTTGCAACACTTGTCAATTTATATTTTCTAAGCTTTTGACCTTGTTCCTAAGTATTGTGAGCATCTTGTATGGGATTTTTCACCTTTCCCCTATGTTTTTCATCCTCTACACCCCATAGAAGCCTTCTAGAGGCCCCCCCTATCCATCTCCCACTTTCACTTTTTAGTTTCACTTAACCAAAATCTCCCCCTATTATTTCTAGATCTCCCCAGGGAGATCATGCATGTGCAAGTGGAGATTTGAATTCTTGCACATGACTAACCTGTTTCCAGAGGTAGAACCCCTCCTTTTTCTTTCTTCTATCATCTCCTTTTTTCTATTCTTGAGAAAACCCTTTCTTGCCCAAATCTCCCTTGGGTGATGCAGGGTCGCCCCCCGGGTGACCCTATTGATGAAAGGGGTGACCCTATCACATTTCAAGTTGCAGAAAAACTTCAGTCTCTCACTTAAATTAGCTCCGTTTTCACATGTTTTTCTTCCATTTTGCATGATTTTTTATGCTTAATATGGAGTTCATTATTTCATGGACCCACACTTTCATAATTAACTCCATTTGATCTAAAATTAAAACCTCAATCAATCTCACACATCCTTTCAACTCCAATTTCCTCTTCAGTGATAAGATATTATTGATTCATCACTCCATAGTTAGCTAAGTTCACTGGGTAATCAACCTCGTTAACTCCCCAATCAATCCTTGTTGACTCATCAATCAAATGAGTTAACTTCTCAATCAGTCCCATTCTTGAAACCTATAAATACCCCATCCCTCAAGTACAAAGGGAGGCAATTTCATTGTGCACATAGCTCTTACCAGTTTTTGCTCTCCAAATCAGCATTCTAATGCTCTCACAAGACGAAGGTGCCTTTTGCTTTATTCATTGTTCAACCAAGCATCATTATGCTACTTTATTCAATGCCATTGTGCTCAACCAAAGCTCTCATTGAGCTATTCCAAGCTTCAACAAGCTTCTTTTTGCTTCTTTGTGTCATTTTATCATCAAGAGGCCTTCCCACTACTTCAAAAGGACTCAAGGTTGCCAACATCAAGGATTTCTAAGGGTAGTGGAGTCAAACAAATTTTCATTCTTTTAGGTTCCTCTATTTCTTTAGTCAATTCATAGTAATTAGAAAACCAAAAAAAGCTCTTGGAAATAGTAAATCTTTGTTTTTTTCTTGATAGATTAGATCTTGCATGTTAGAGTAATTGTTTTCAAATTCCCAGATCTCTACTATTTGTCGAAGCAATTTCCTTTCATAGATTAGATTACTTCAAAACAATCAAAAACCCAAAAACATAGATTAAACTTGCATTAGGAAGAAACATATTATCTTGCATTCATATTTCCCTTTCATATATTAAAGAGTACTCTTCATTTCCAAAATACTAAAAAAGCACAAAAACACCTTTGCATTTTGTTTAGATTTGCATGTATATAGAAATCCTAGAAAAGATAGAAAACTTACAAACCCTCGATACCATCATGAAGTAAACCACAATAGATGATTCAATCAAACCCTTGATCACATTAGAAGGTAAACACAAGTCTAAGCATAGCCAAACCCTAGGTCAACTAAATCTAGGTCAAAATCCTAAGTCTAGTTAAGGGTGGTCATCACACATTTACCTCTATCTTGGCTCATGAATGTGCTTAGGAGTGAGAGGAGAAAGGGTGAGAGCTATCCTCAATAAGATTTCTCCAAGGAAATCAATCCATAACAACAACATGAGACATTTACTTTACCACAACAAGATCTATTTGTCCTCTTATTAATAGAAGAACAAAGACAACTCCACATACAATGAGAACTCATTCAATGAATTGAGAGACAAGAGGATATAAATGAAAGAAACCGCTTACCCACACAAAGGTGGAATAGAAGAAACCTCAACAGGAGAAGAGAAACTAGTGACCCTTCAAATCATAGGGTTATCTCATCAACAACAATCATTGAATGAAACATTCAACTTAGCACACAACAACAAAGGCCATTGAACTTGCCGACCCCTCTCCATGAAGTCCATCTCTCCAATGAGCCAGACCTCCACCGTGTGTTGCCTCCTCTCGACTGGCTACTTCCATGAGAACGAGAGTGATGTGGCAGATCGCCCCATGGCAAGGAGGGAAGGGTCCGTGTGCATGCCAAAATTTGAGCTAACAGCCCGAGGCAACTGGAGTCATGATTTTGAGCATACATATTTTTTAGAACTTGACCTGAAGTATAGAATCTTTTGGTTTTGTTGTTTGTGTTCCCATTTCAAATGCTTCAAAACTTTTAGCAAAAGATTTGAAACATTTTCACACTACTCTTCATAGCCGCTTCAGCGACTTCATCTTCTATCACCTGTGCTATCATCCATTCCATTTGTTTTGTGGTGTCTATGGCACCTCCGAATATCACAGAACCTGAATTAAACCAAGGGAATATTCCCTCAAGAGAACCAAAAACTCCTTCATTTGATAGGTATGTGCCGCTGCATTCAAATGCACCAATCACCAACTGCTATGACTATGAAGATTCAGATTACGAACCAAATCAAAGAGAATCCATGTGTTCTCTATCTTTTAATAACCCAGCTTGGGAAAATAATTTGGCCATACCAAATGCACCACATAAATCTAGAAGGATAATGTCAAAAATACATCGACCCAATCAACCTTCCACAAGCACATCAAGTACTCATCTTGATGAGGAAGTCAAATGATTAGAAAAACATCTACAAGAAAAAAAAGATGCTCAAGAGGCATTGAGAATTGTCTTGTGAGAAGAACAATGAGAAAATGTTGCACAAGAAGAAGCATATCACCATGAAAATACTCGTAGAGAAAATCCTAGAAATGAAGAAATAGTTGCTACTCTTGCAGACTTAATCACAACTCTAGTGCAAAAGATTAGAATATTGGAACCAGAGAAAGCTACTATGGAAAAAAGACAAAAATCTCATGAATAGGACTGGGGGCATCTTAGAATCCCCCTACCTCAATTACTATTCATGAAACACTAGTAACAATACATGTTTGAATGGGAGCCCTCTTGTTCAAAACAACCAAACAAATCTGACAATGGGTTATCAAAACCCAGCTACAGGGTTATTGCTATCAACCTCGCAATCTCAAAGTGCCTTTCTTAGAACATATCTTGAGTACTTAAAGGAGCCCCTTGATCGAAACATAAGAAGTATGCATCTGCCTCGGCCATTGCTAGATCTCCCAAAATTCAATGAAGAGGGAGATCCAAACTCCCACATTAAAGCCTACACCATGGCAATAAGAGAACTCCTCCCTTGGGATGGGGTTGTAGCAAATATATTTCCAATAACTCTTGAAGGCATTAGTTTGGATTGGTACTATCGCTTACTAGAAGCTTCAATTCACTCATTTAGACAACTAATCAGAGAGTTTGTCATGGCATTCGACATGAACAAACTCGTTAAAATAGGGATCAAAGAATTCCTCACAATGAAACAGGAGCTAAATGAATCCGTAGCCCACTTTGTCACTCAATGGAGGCAAGTTATTTACTCTCCAACTAGTGCTCCAAACATGGATCACTGAGAACAATGCGACCTCTTCTTGCATGCCCTTAACAAGGACATGAGAGAAGATGTTTAAAAATTGCCATACAAATCCTATGAGGAAGCATTAGAAAGTGCTTTGAGGATTGACCAGACCACCATTGATAGTGGTAGAAAGGTCTATGGGTCAAATGGAAAGCTGACAAAGGAAGACACAGGAAATAATGCCTCTTTCATTAAAATCCTTAAAAATAATAGGAGTGCAACCACATATGGGGTGACAGATCAACCCCCAAACAAGAAAGTAAGAGATGACTACATTGGGAGAGATTACTATCCTCCTAATGTAAATGCCATAGACTGACCTAGGAACAATGGGTACTACCCTAGAGACAATTACCAAAATTGGAACCGCAATGGAAATAGGAATGGAAATAATGGAAGATATGAAAGACCCCCATACGAATTCAATCAGTTTTGTTCTTTTCATAGAAAAATGGGGCACAACACATAATCTTGTAGAGAATATAACAGATTCATAGCAAGGCTACCAGAAGACCAGCAACATTTTTTCATAGAGATGTTCTTGAAACCACAGGAGGTCACATAAGATAACAAAGATACAAGATAAAATCAAGCTCCAATGGCTCCACAAAATGTAAACATGAGAATCTATCAAGACCCATTCCCTGCACATAAAGACACAAAAACAATGAATTAAAATGAAATAGCTCAAAGTAGTAACCCTGAAGTCCGTTTGCAACTAGGACAAAAAGTAGAACCTAGGATGATGGGATTAATTGAGATTATGCACAATGAAGGAGAGGAGTAAGACCATGAGGATGAAAATGAGAAAATAGAATCATATGGAGGTATTATTTTGGTAGTGGAACCTATACTAGCTTCAATTAGACCTTATGAACTAATAGAAGATTTAAAGAAGACATATGCCCGCATTTCATTCATTGACTTGCTCAGGAACTCCCCTTCACATCGCTCAGTGTTACTAAAAGCAATAGGTCTAAAATATCTCGACCAAATTATGCCACCACCTAGTAGGAAAGTTAATCATGTGGACTACAACATCAGTCCACCAAACTCGAAACTCAAAGATCTAGGGTTCTTCATTGACCTACAACAAATGCCTTCCGAGGAAGAATTAACCAAAAACGGAGACCCTGCCATATATCTTCAAGTATGGATCTATGATACTAGCATCAAGTGGACCTTAATCGATGATGGGATAGTTGTTAACATAGTTCCTTTCTCCCTATTAGAGAGGGTGGGCTATGGGCACACTAATATCACTACTTCATGAGATACTCTAAGCGGGTACGATAATCTAAAGGTTGCCACCATAGGTAAGATTACCCTTCTAGTGACCTTGGGACCTAAAACCATTCCTACCACATTCTATGTCATAGACAAAGACATAGGATATAATTTGAATCTTAGAAGACCGTGGATACATAGGATGAAAGTTGTGCCATCCACATTATTTCAAGAAGCTCAATTCTTACACTTAGGGAAAGTATACATTGCAAAGGGAGATCTAGAACCTTTTAGCATGTTGAAATCAAATGTACCAAACAAATGTATAGGTATCCCCATAGACTATGAACTCCCTATCAACAAATTGGTCATCCCCAATCTCACACCTCAATTGATATGCATCGAACAAATGGAAATCCCAGAAAAGACCATAAATGCCATAGAGATCAAAACTTTAGAGAATGAGGACTTACCAAAACAAAAGGAAATGGTTCCCAAAGAAAAGATAATTAAGATCATGGAATGGGTAAAGCGGGATTGACCACTCCAATTCCCCCTAGAGGTACTCATGATCAACATCCAAGAAGCCTACAAACTCTTCCCTTGCATAGGAGAAAAACCGCACAGAACTGAAGGTCCAGTGTTTGAGACAACCACGTTAGATCTAAGAAACGTGGAATTACACACTTTCTCAGATGCTGAGGAAGACATAATGGAAAGTTACACACCACTGTCATCGCTAAGTGAATCGCGTGACCCTGAGACACTAGAAGAAACATAGTCTTATGAGCCTCTCACACCAATAGAGGATTCATATCAACCATTGACACCCATGGAGGAGGTGCATTCTATTGATAATGAATCAACTAATGCCATAGGAATGCTACCAAGGATGTTCATGGTGTCCAAACTACAAGAGAAGACAACCACCTCTTCCTCAATTCAATCAAACGAGCTCGATGAGTGGGAAGCACCTCTAGTACACATCAAAATGGTTGAGAGACTTCCTAACGAAGATGAAGAAAGTGAGGTATTTTTTAGAGAGAATGGAAGATGAGAGTGGCAGTCAGCATTGATGACCTTGTCATTTTAAAACTGCCAAAGAGTTAAATAGGATATGCCATGGACTTAAGACCAGAACCAAATGGGAGAAAAAGTATAAGTGTTGTTCCTCTTGATGAGAAAAGGGAGCCACAAACTCCCCTTGAGTTGTTCCAATTTTTGCAAAGAATCCAAGAGAGACTAGATGTGAAAATCTACATGCAAGAACAATTCAACCTATTAGTAGAGTTATTAAATTGTGATGGAGTCTTGTATTGGACCCCTTCTCATCAAAAAGCCTTTTGAGACTTACTTTGTCTCACAATGCCAAGAGAAACCACCAAGTTGGTAGAAATAGATTCAAATGACAAACCCTACAGAATAGGAGAATTGGTCTTGAGAAGAGGTATCATGAAGAATAAGAAAAGAAGATGAAAAAGAGCTTTTTCAGAAGACTAGAAAGGTCCTTACATGGTCAACGAAGATGACAGAAATAGTGCCTATCTCTTGTTCACAATGGAGGGAGAGGAATTTGGTAAAACAATCAATGTCTTTCACCTCAAGAAATATTATGTCTAAAAACCAAAAAAATCATAAAATATAAAATACAAAAAAATAAAAAAAATCTAAATGTCAAAAACAATATGTTTCTTACATTTTTGTATCATTATGTTCATCTTGCATTACAGTCAATGACTTGCTCTTGTAGTATTTCATTTTAGTAATGAGTCTAAGGTTGCCTAGATATACGTCATCCTTTCAGGACCTAGAGATTCCCCATTTTCACAATCACCATTATCGCCTTTTCATTCCCAATGATTCTAATCAAAGCCTAGCTCTTAGCTTTACATTGATCCCAGTCTTAATGAGTCAAGATGTTAGGTCTAAACATAGCTAGTATTCAAACCTACAGTGTTCAAAGGAAGCTTGCAAGTAGACCTTCCCAATTCTTCCCTAGTATTAGAGAAATCCAAACTGAGTACAAAAACTTTAGGTGGCACTCAACCCCTTATCTTTCTTGGCCAAAAACGTCAGGAGGATCAAAACTTTGAAGAAAGAAATCTAAACTTTGAGTGAACAATTTTTTTTTATCAAAATAAGAGTGTCAAAAATTAAGAATTGAGAGATCAAAGTATTGCATATCAAGAGTTCCAAAAGCATTCATTTCTTGAAAAGTCAAAAATCCAAAGAAATGAGAAAAATCAAGTGAGGAAAATACAAAAAAAAAGTGAAAAAGAAAAAAAAAGAGATGCAATAAAAGTGTGAAAGAGAGAAGATTCTTGAATGTTCGTACTCTTGGGTGGAGATCAATCTAAGCTTGAAGCCTCAAGGGTGACATTCTAACAGAGAAAGTAAAAAGAAAGGTACAAAGTACACACACACACACTAGCTGAGCAAAACCAAGAGTCTAGTAGTCTCTAGGATCATCTTCTACCCAGGGACCCTTATTCTTTCCTATTTATCCTTTATCGTGGGTCTACCTTGTTTGTCATCTATGATCTAAGTCTGGCAAACACCAATAAAATTTGTTATTTGTCTAAGTTGAAAGCTTGTCAGATTGTCTTATCTAGATAAGGATCAGTGTTTAGCCTTTAGCAAAGACAAAATTTAGAAACACTTCATTTTCATTCCTGCTCCCTGCTTGCATTTTAAAATCCTATCTCACAACCTTGAATAGGTCTCTTATATCAAGACAACTCGCAATCCCTTGAGTTGAAAATCGTATTTAAGAGCAGTTGTTTGTTCCACATCACATTGATGCCAAAATTAGAAAAAGAGTCTCAAAGAAATAAAGTCAAATGTCATATATCATGACATTCAATAGAAGTAAATGTTTTATTTCAGCATTTCTTGTGTTCCTGCATTGTCATATCGTAAACTGCATCTCATACATATGCCAAAAAAATTACAAAAACATGTCATTGTTATCATACTTGCATCATTAAAAGAGTTGAAAATGTCAAAAACATAATAAAAATATTCTCAAACCTCTTAAACATGCACAAGAGAGAGTACAAATCCAATACATGAAAAACATAAAAAGAATAAACTTTCATAGATACATCCGAAGTTTACATATATAAGAGTATCAAAGATCTAGGACAAAATAATCTCAAAAAGAAGTAGAGGCTCCCCATGCAAGGGGGTACAAGTTTAAGAAAGGAATTCAAGGCCGGTTCCCTCCAATGGAACCCCCAGGACTTTGGATCCTCTATCTACGAATACCACCTGTCGCTCCATGAGACCTATAGGAGCGAGGTTCTCTACTATGAGGATGTAAGTGTGAAGGCCCCACCATACTAGCATCCTATCATCGAAAACTAAGATGATCCATCTCTCGGAGAACCTGATTCTCACCCTTAAGGGTGTGAGTCTTGGCCTTCAAGTCTGCATTTTCCTAACATCCATGATAGATAGGAGCGAAAATGTCTGTGTGTCACCCAGCAGTAGGGGCCATACTAGGATCATCTAAAAGATGGTCTCGAGTCATCCTAGCGAAGGGAGAATCCAAGCCAACATTAATATCGCAAACAAAATCCCTCCACTCTCTGACATTACCTTAAAAAGTGAATTGAAAGAGAAAGACAAGTTAGTTCCCCATGAAAAGAGAAAGGACAAAAGTGCAAAAAATGAACAAACAAAACTTACATGGATCACCAGGCTACCAATCAGGGTCAAGTTGTCGCATCACCTCATTCAAATAAGGAGGTAAGGGAACAACAGGAGAACCCTCGTGGATGTATGGTGCATCATCTGCATCATTGGTAGCATCAAGATCCTCATCCTATGCATCCTTGAGTAAGCCCTCATCTAACGAATCATCATTATTTAGAATATAGTCCTTGTGAGTGGAATCTGAATCCACAACAACAATGAGAGATTGGGAAGGAGCCCCTCTCCCTCCCCTCTATCCTCCTCTCACAACTCTAGTAATGAAGACTCCAGGAGTCAAAGGAGTCCAAACAACTGACCTCTATCCAATCTCACCCATCTCCTGAACAATCCTATAGCAAGTGGACACTAGGGGCAAGTCCTCAGGGAAGTCCTCGCCGAACTACTGTGAAACATGCTCAACATGATGGGCCTCAAATTGACCATTATGATAAGAAATCTTAGATACTCCATGAAAGTACTCTCTAACCTCACCATCATGAGCCCAGGATCCCTCCATATCATGATAAGGATCAAAGATCATATCCTCGTCTATAAGAATAGCGACATTGGGTAAAGAAGCATCATAGTGACCCACATGCATCCATCTGGCTACTCTTGGTAAATGTTTATCTAGAATCAGAATGAGCTTGTAATAGGGCATGATGTCTTCAAATATCCATGTCATAACCAAAGTAGAGTCACTAAAAGCTAGAGCCCCTCTCCACAAAATACGATAGAAGTCCCTATAGACCATGGCTAGCATATCTGGTCCCCAACTATAGACTATGCCCTCCTTAATACTACGAATGATGGGAGCCCAACACCATCTCAAACGAGCCAAGGCCTTGTCTCTCGACAGCCTTGAGGCAATCAAACTTATCAAGAATCTCCTCAGAAGTGGGATGCGAAGTTGAGGCATAGAAGTGAGTTGGACTCTTGTCTGATCCCAGGGGCGACTAACCCCCATGAACTCTACCCAAGATGCCTTGTCCTCAAAGGACTTGCTTGATGGAAGGATGAGAGGATGTCTTCTCACAGGAACTCCAAGAATATGATAGACATCAAGTAGAGTGACGGTCCACTCTCCAAAAATCTATGGGAACCTGAATGTGTTTTTGTTTGCATCCCAATAGGTCAGAATATCACAACATATATGCAGGACACGGGATGAATAACAGGCACATGGTAAACTCTAGCAAGACCTGATCTCCTCAAAATAATACAATCCTCACTGCTCAATGAAGCAAACATCCTTAAGAGTCATCTCTATTCTTGGTAGGCATTCCATTAGATATGCATGTCTTGCAAGATTAGAAAAGAACTTTAGATTAGATTTTGTAAACTCATAAAAATCCCCAAAAATCGTAAAATTGCAGAAAACCTTACACAAAAAAAAGTGTATAACCCCTCAAAATTGCAATAAACAAGCAAATATAGTAGGCAAAACATGTTAGATCAGAGTGAAACAAGCATTAGACAACATGAAATTTTAGTCAAAATCAACCCAATAGGGTTGCCCCCGGGTGACCCAAGAGTTCTGTAGGATCTCCCTTGGGTGATCTTGTTGTTTTGCAAGATGTCCCCTGGGCAACTCTACTATTAGACAGGATCTCCCCTGGGTGACCTACCTGACAAAAGGGGTGATCCTAGAGGGAGATCCCTTAATAAAAAATGCTCTAAAAACCTCATTTTTTGGCCAATTTCAGAAAATGAAAAAACTATTTTACTCTAAACAATGAAATAGAGACAATGCAACAAGAAAAATTGACAAAAATAGACAATTTTGAGAGATTTTTCACAAAATTCAATCTAGGGTTTAGAGAAGGGTTTTTCACTATTTATGTACCCAATTCTCCATAGTTGAAGAAGAGGCATCCTTCTTTGTGATCTCCTCGATGATACCTTTCCAACGACTACTCACACGATCGATTACATTGCTGTTTCACTCTGATCTCACAATTTGACTTGCTTTGTTTGCCCTTAGCTTAGTTTCATTTGTGCATTTTTAGATTAGTTCTATTCTTTTATACATCTCTTTCGTGCATCATTTTGTGTGCATTCATTCTTATAGGTCTAAACTGACAAAGGCAAACAACTAGTCAAACTCGAATGATTCATGGTAAGTTCATCATTTCAATTTTCATTATTCATTTTGATATACTTAAATGCCAGACTAATGCTAGTTATTGCAGGTACAATTATGGGATAATTAAGAATAGGTAAGGCCTAATTTGGGAATGGTACCTACATTTCATGTAGACTACCATCCCAAAGGGGTAAATATGTAAGCACAAAAATCATGCATAGCCTCCACGAGGACCCCTATGATGATTTTAATCCTTGTCACGTACATGTAAGCATGAAAAAATGTCCTCTAAGAAACAAACCTCTTGATGACATGTCTTCTTTCTTGTCTTATGTTGTTTCCTCTTTCCCTATTTTTTGATGCTTTTCAACTCTTTTTGTCACACTTATCGATTTGCATTTTCTAATCTTTCGACCTTGTTCCTAAGCCTTGTGAGCATCTTGTAGGTGATTTTTCACCTTTCCCCTATGTTTTCATCATTTGCACCTTGTAGAAGCCTTCTAGAGGTCCCCCTATCCATCTCCCACTTTCAGTTTTTAGTTTCACTCAACCAACCCAAATCTCCCCCTATTATTTCTAGATCTCCCCTGGGAGATCCTACAGGTGCAAGTGGAGATTTGGATTCTTGCACATAACTGACCTATTTTCGGAGGTAGAACTACTCCTTTTTCTTTCCTCTATCATCTCCCTTTTGTTGTTATTTAGAAAACCCTTTCTTTCTTGGATCTCCCCCCCCAAGCAACCCATGGTCGCCCAGGGCGACCCTATCACATTTCAAGCTGTGGAAAAACTTGAGTTTCTCACTCAAATTAGCTCCATTTTCACCCATTTTTCTTCCAATTCGCATGATTTGTGATGCCTAATATGGAGTTGACTATTCCATGCACCCACATATGTATAATTAACTCCATTTGATCTAAAATTAACAACTCAATCAATCTCATGCATCCTTTCAACTCCAATTTACTCTTCAGTGATAAGTTATTATAGATTTACCACTCCATAGTTAGCTGAGTTCATTGGGTAATCAACCTTGTTAACTCCCCAATCAATCCTTGTTGACTCATCAATCAAATGAGTTAACTTCTCAATCAATCCTATTCTTTAAACCTATAAATATCCCCTCTCTCAAGCACAAAGGGAGGTAAATTCATTGTGCACACAACTCTTGCCAATTTTTGCTCTCCAAATCAACATTCTAATGCTCTCACAGGATGAAGGTGGCTTTTTCTTTATTCATTTTTCAACCAAGCATCATTACACTTCTTCATTCAATGCCATTGTGCTCAACTAAAGCTCTCATTGAGCTCTTTCAAGCTTCAACAAGCTTCTTTTTGCTTCTTTGTGTCGTTTTGTCATCAAGAGGTCTTCCCGCTGCTTCAAAAGAACTCAAGGTTGCCAACATCAAGGATTTATGAGGGTAGTGGAGTCACACAAATCTTCATTCTTTTAGGTTCCTCTATTGCTTTATTCAATTCATAGTAATTAGAAAACCAAAAATTGCTCTTGGAAATAGTAAATCTTTACTTTTTCCTTGATATATTAGATCTTGCATGTTTGAGTAATTGTTTTCAAATTCTTAGATCTAGACTATTTATAGAAGCAATTTTCTTTCATAGATTAGATCACTTCAAAACAATCAAAAACCCAAAAACATAGATTAAACTTGCATTAGGACGAATCATATTAGCTTGCATTCATACCAAGACTACAAAAGCCATTATGTATCATGCCTGAGGCATTGCCTTGGTTTGCCTTGTTTGGAGGTAACCCCTTTGTCTCATGTAGTTTTTGGAAACACATATATTATGGGCATGTACTTTTGGAAAGCTCTCCTGCATGTCTTGCAAATTGTTCTACCTTAAAGCAATTGCTCCTTGATAGGAGTTAGCAATCACTTTTAAATGGGGGCATACATTGTGCTATGCTCTCTTTTTGGTTACATACTTGTTTACTGGCACGAAGCTCATCTAGTGATATTCAGTGGTCCTCACTAGCCTATGATTCTTCCTCATGATCCATGAACCACCTAGGGCAATGAAGTTGGCTAGCCTGTGTGGTTCATGTGACTTTTCTACATCACCTAGTAATTCGGTGGTCCTCACTAGTGTGTGATCCATGGTGGCAGTCCTTTTCACATGACCCCTAGTGAAAGAGCAAGCTAGTGTCAGATTCATGTACCTTCTGTCTTTGTTCTTTGATTGTTTAATGTCTTAACTTGTATTCATTAATGATTCCATGTGTTTTGTGTGTCTTCATCATACTTTCCATGCTCTTTCTATGTGCATTCTTTATGTCTTATGTGTATGCTTTGTGCTTTATGTGTATGCTTCTTGTCAACCATATATGCATTATGTATGGTGTGTATTACCTTTGTGTTTGGCATGTCTTTCATGTGTATTCCTATTAATTCTTTTAGCACTACACCTAGGAGTGAAATATGTTGCAATGTCTTGTGTGTTTGAAATCCTTCTTGTTATGTGTTTGCAACCTTAGAATCCTAAGCTTAGGGGCTACCTATAGTCCAAACTTTGGTGGGCTTATTTGGCTTCTATGTTTTTGTGTTTGAAATGTGTCTTCTCCATCCTTTAGTGTGAGTTCAAATGCAAGTTCATACCCTCGCTAAAGTGGGGGCTAAATGTTATAGAGTAAAACGTGTACACTACCATTTTGCACTTAGTTTAGCACCTAGTTGTGTTAGGTCTCAAAAATGTAGGTTGTCGATCCTAAGAGGATGCCAGGCTCTATGTTTAGATTTGCAACATTTTTGAACTAACTTGACGAAATCAACCTTCAAGGTTTAATGATTTCCTACACTTCAGGTCCTGCTACACCTAGGTGGGTGAACCTTGGGATTTAAAGCAGACTAAATGTAAATGTATTGACTAATTAAATCTATCTACAATGGCAAAGGGTGTAAGATTGATAAGAAGCTTACTATCTGATTATATCTAATGTCAAGTGAATGGTTTAATAGAAATTGTATAAGGTAAAAAGGATTTTAAATGATGAATGTAAATAAGACCAATGCTTTATAGGGTAACAGAGTCGAATGAAGGACCAAGACTAGTGGCTTACAATGGGTACTAATTCTAATTGTTTGGCACAATTTTAGTTTACAACTTGTATAAACGTGCAAGGGAATGACTGACAAACTCTTCTTGATAATACAACTAATATAATCAGATATCTTATAATTCACCAGAAGGTATTTTAATCCTTATTTGAAGGAACCAATTGAAATGAATGAGCAAGAATAACAAATAATATTACCTTGGAGACAAAATGGCAATCCTAATTATATGGCTCTACTTAGTAATCCAAACTTAATACTTCCAGGCTACTGTGACTAATCAAAAGGATTTTAATTCCTCAAATGGAAATCAATTTACTCAATCACACAGATACAACGAATGTGTATTGACAAATTAAATATATGCTTGATATATTTATTTGAATAACAAGGAAATATAGAACTGGAGACAACCACAAAATTGAGTAACTATAACAAACAATTGATACCAAGATAGAACCACTGAATAAGAGAACTTCAATCTACTTCTTCAAATAAAACATGCTGTAGACACCCAAAATTGTCCCAACTTTGTTCATGTCTAGCAACACCTTGTTAAAACATTATCCTAGACATCATGTACCATTTTGTCGTAAATCCCACTCTTAACCCCACTTATTCGATTAGCCAATTAATTAAATAAATTTTATTTATTTAATTAATATCCCAATCATATCCTAATCCCACTTTCCAATTAATTAAATAATTTTTATTTATTTATTTAATTTCTCAATCATATCCTAATCCCACTATCCAATTAATTAAATAAATTTTATTTATTTAATTAATATCCAACTCATATCCCAACTAATTCAAATAGTTTATTTGAATTAAGTTCTCATCATAATCTAACCTTCTAATTAATTAAATAAATTGTATTTATTTAATTAATTTATCTTATCATTTAGCCGACATGTGTGCCTCTTTCATTTAAAAAGATAAGTGGTACTACAGCCTTTTATTTAATATCTTTTATATGTAGTACTTTTTATGTACACAAGCACACATGAGCCCTATCCTCTCTCCACTTGTCAAATGACTACAACTCCTTTGAAGAGTGGGATAACCGAATCAATCCTAGCTGTCCACATCAATCATTTAGCTTTTTAATCTCAACCGTCCATTGGAACCAAGCCTTTCCTATAAATCAACCCCCTCATAAGCCATTAGCATGCATTGAGCCTCAAGTACCCTTATTCTGCCAAATTTTCTATAATGCATTGAGCCTCAAGTACCATTATTCTGCTAGATTTTCCAAAATACATTGATCCTCAAGTATCCATATGCTATCGAAATATCATTAGAGCCTTTGCATCCTTCATCTATCATTCATTCTATCATCTTCATCTTAATGTTATGCTGCAAAAATGAGCACTCAACATTCCTCCAACAATAATCCTTCAAAATCTTGCATGCTCATGCGAGGTGGAGAAGAGCAATGGAGATATATCGAGTTTGACATGGAGATCAGTTTGCATTTACCATTATTCTGTCAAATTTTCTAAGATGCATTGAGCCTCAAGTACCCTTATTCTGCCAAATTTTCTAAGATGCATTGATCCTCAAGTATCCACATGCTATCAAAATATCATTAGAGCCTTTGCATCCTTCATCTATCATTCATTCTATCATCTTCATCTTAATGTTATGTTGCGGAAGTGAGCACCCAATATTCCTTCAACAATAATTCTTCAAAATCTTGCATGCTCATGCGAGGTGGAGAAGAGCAATGGAGATAAATCAAGCATAGCGTGGAGATTGGTTTGCATTTATATTTGTTATTTTGATTTTCATGTTGTCTTGTGCTTCATTGTGCATTGCTAGGGTTTTTATCATTGTTGTTTATTCATTTGCCCCGATTTGCAATTTTACCCTAACTACATTTGGCACGCCCGGTGGGACTCATTTCACTTGATCTTTTTTGCAGGTTTTTGTAGTAAAAGGTTGCATTCATATAACCCCCATTGTTGAGTTTTGCAGGTTTAATTAACATTTTGTTGCAGATCTACAACTTTTTGGACAAAACCCTAGGTTTTAAAGATTTCATCATATCTTCCAAACGGCTATGAATTTTTCTACAATATTTTAGTAAAAGTTTGTCCATGATATAAGGAAGCTACAGCAGAAACATTTTGGGTTTATCGTAATTTTTGCGGGATTTATCATGTTTTTATGTTTTTTCCTAAAATCACAATTTTGGGCCTAAATCAGTTAATTTTTCAAAAATTTTTACATTTATGGAAAGATCTTGAAATTATAATGGGGTTCTATGTTTTATAGATTTAATTTGGAGTTCATTTACAGTGCAAAAAAATTAGATATTTGCCGACTGTACCTTTTTCATAAATCTACATTTTTGGGCTCAAATCAAGGAATTTCTTTGATTTCTTTACATTTTCAGAAAGCTCTCTAAAAATTAATAGGGGTCTTTTCTTTGATTTTTTAATTTTTGAACCAAAAATGTATCGAAATAATCAAATCTAATTCAGCTATGCATCTAAAATTACAATTTTCCTTGCCTAATGAGCCTATTTTTTATGCCTACATTATAATATCATTTTTTTTATGTTGTAGGTGATCATAAGGAGCTGGAGCAACATTGACATCAACATCTATAGTAATTTGGATAGCAAATTAATTAGGTGCAATCATTTCATTTCTTATCTTCTAATCATTGTTTGCAAACACATTTAGATTTTGGGCATAAAACGAACAATTGTTTGCAAATTCACATCAAAAATTGGGCTCAAATGAAGCATTGTTTTTCATCACATTTGGATTTGGGCTTTAAAACAAACTAGTGCTTGCATTGTCTTCCACACATTGAATTTCTAAGGTTAATAAACCCCATGCGAGTGTGACCAAGTAAATGTGTATGCTCTCTCCTCGCGTCCCAACACGAACTTGGAGATCAAAAACATTTACTTGTGTTGCTTTTGTTAAACCTTAGAGAGGCCTGCCTTGGTATCCACCCCAAGGGAATGACCTCAAGTGGTACTTTCATCCAGTCCGCTATAAAAATCAGAGGATAAGGCAAAAGCCAAGTCTAACCGGTATTAGCGCTCACCATACAGTGCTAACTCGAAAGAAGGTGTACCTTTGTGTATATTAAAACTCCTAGTAGGGTTAGTTAAAGTCTTAAGTGGCTTGCTGGATGCTCGTGGGGTGCCGGTCCCCTGAATTTTCACTAGAACCTCCTTGTGATAGTGGCCTTGCCTTAACTAGGACTTGTTGAGTGTCTTCACGTGCTTGCTCAACCATCATCACATTCTTCCAAACTAACAACTTGCTTATGTGTCTTGCGTGAGTGATTCATGTGTGTATATGCATAATCATTTGTTTGAATATTGCCACATCAAGCTCTAAACACCCAAACACATAAAGACAAGTCATCCTACACATTCTTCCAATAACATTCAAACCCAATCACTTTCATCCCAAACATAGCCTAGTTATCATCCAACCCTTCATATCCACATCATCATCCAAATCCCTAAACAAGCACTTGCTAAAAGGACTTAAGACAAACACTTGGTGACAACATGTCTACACTAGAGGACCTAGAAATCAAATTCCAAAGATTCCTCCAAAATATTTATCAAGGGTCACAACCCCTAAACCAAGATGCCATTGAAATATTACAATTCTTCATCCAAGAAGCTCAACCCCATGCAAGCCAATCACCTCAACTGCAACACTTCATAACCCAAGTCCAACACATTTTAGCCACTAGTCAAGCTCAACAAGTACAGCAATCCTTAGCCATTCACTATCAACGTAATCCACTTCATAGCCACATGTCATATCCATCCACTTCCTATCAACCTAATCCACCTATCCACCAAGTCAATGCCACATCAACCTATGAACATCCACCTCAAGTTTATCCAATCCCTCATGCCACCATTCTAATGCACTACCAAGCCCATCCACATGGCAATCAAGTGATATCACAAGAACAACATGCAAGTCCCAATGTCCTTTTGTATCTAAATCAAGTGAGCACAAGTCAACCTTGCCAACAAGATCAAATGCCCGCATCTTTGGGTTCACCTCGAGATATTTTGTCTACATATCCCACCATTTCACTCAACCACCAAGACTATCAATGGCCTCCACAACAAGCACAAGTGAGCCCAAGTCCATCTTTGCAACAAGAAGCACATGCAACTCCAAGTGGCCCTTTGTACATAAACCAAGCAAGCCTAATGCAACAAGACTTAATTACCTTAGACAAGGGAGATACCAACCTAGCTAGTTCATCCTATGAGTGGCCTCCACCATCCAATCCCATGCCAACACATGAACCAACAAGTCCTATCCCAACACCACCATGTGATCCCATTCCTAGTCCATTAATCCCTCTACCTTCCAAACCACCAAGCCCTCCATTACCTTCATCACGATGTCATTCTAATCCTTCACCAAAGGATGTGGCTGAGAGAGTTTTACAAAGGATGCTTGAAGCAAAAGTCATTGAACTTCTTGAAGTCAAACCAAGTGAAGAAAGTCCATATGATGAACATGATTATTGTGCATACCATAGGACCAAAGGCCATGATACAAATACATGCCCCATGTTTTTCCCAATTGTTTACAAGGTGTATCAACATACAATAAGAAATCATGCCACATCATCCCAATCCCATGTGTCACACCCATCTAGTCCACATCCTAATCCATCAAACTCCATTATCCTTCCATCCAATCAAAATCCTAGTCCTACGCTTACAACATCATCCACTATTATCATTCATCCATTATATTGCCCATCCACTCATACCCTTGCGAAGGATGTGATCCATTGGCTACTAGCTAGGAATAAACTACCTCCATGTCAAACACCCATTCATGAGCCTATCAAAGAACTTCCAAATGTCATGTCCAATCCTATAATCCCATCATGTGGTCTACCTATCCTTGAGCCTCTTCAAGAGCCCTCAATTAACATTCTTAGCCCTTTAAGCCCATCATGTGACCTACAAGCCATCAAGCCTATTTGCGAACCTTCTATCATTAATCCAAGTCAAGAGTCATCATGTTCTCATGTTGTTGACCAAGAGCCTATCCAAGAGTCTTCCACTTCCATTCAAGAAACCCAAGAGGTATGTCAAAGGTTTAATCCTAAGCATGTGGAAACATTAAGCCCTAGTCCAACTCAAGATCAAAACACTTCCATTCAACCCATCCATAACATTTACCTTCTTTATGATCAAGATGATACCTATAAAGAAGTTATCCATGAGCACCTTGATCCTTTCCATAATCCTATATCTATCCATGAGCGAGATATCCAACTTTCTCCTAATCATCCACCTTCTAGCACTATCCACAATGAGAAAACATCCACTTGTCATGATGAGACACTTGTCCCCCAAGCAAGCATAGAAGATCAAACAAATAACTTGAATCTTAGCGAACACAATGCTAATCAAGATCCTAATGATCCTCCTTCCACATCCACCATTGATTCCACTTCAAATCCACTATCATGTCCTATTGGTCTTACCACCCTTATACATGAGTGTTCCTCTTTAGGACAACAACAACCTTTGTCCTCCACTTCATCTTCTCCATCCAATAATGAACTCAAGTCTAATGTTCAAAACACACCAAGTCCTATAGTCCATCGCATGCTCCGAAACATGAACTACCAAGGTAAAGGCCTAGGCCTTTATGAACAAGGTATTTTGGAGCCAAACCATGTCAAGATCCCTCCATGCTCATATGGCCTTGGATACACACCCCAAGGTAAACAAGGCCAAGATGTTGGTAATCCTTTCATGCATCCTAAGTCCACTTTCCATCACAAACCCCATCATCTACCCAAAACATATGTTGTCATTTCACCTCCATCATCCTATAAATGTCAAAAGCATGTGACCGTACATCTTCCACCATCCACTTTACCTCCACTTTTACCAACTCCAAATATCCCTTCATCCACCTTGCCACCATTGCTTCCAACACCTAACATACCTATCATTCATAAGTGTCCTTACATCCCTAATCATGGCCAACAAAAGCACACATCACCTAAGCATAAAGCTTCTAATCATTCCATCCACTCCACCCACCCCATGGGATTCAAAAGCAAAAAAATTTTATGCCTCTACTTATCAAGATAAAAATCCTACCAAAAATCCTAAAGGTCTTCATACCTTAGGACATAAAGAATCAAACTCAAAGTAAAGTTCATCTAGAAAGCCATCTAAACCCTTAGGTCCAAATGCAAAGCCCAAAAGCAAAATGGTTTGGGTTCCTAAGCAAATAGCTAGCAAAGTGAATGAGGCATCCTCATCCACATCTCAAGAATCCCAACCACCTATATCCATCCAAGAGCCTATTTCCATCCAAAACTTCCATTCTCTTCAAAAATCCCACAAGCAAAGCAAAAGCACTAAAAATACTAAATCTATGTGGGTTCCTAAATCACTTCATCAACCATCTCCTAAGAAAACATCTCCATTGCTTCCTACACCACCATCTCATCAAAAGATTCAATGTTTAACACAGTGTGTGCAGCCATTGGTCATGGTTCCCTTTCATTCTGCAACATTCCCACTTACCTCCATCTCCTCATCTTTCATCCATTATTGTACATATCTTCCCAATCACCTTCCTATGGTCCATACTTTTGCATAAATCCTTTCATCCATCTTCATTGCATAAGCCTATATAAATTCACACCATAAGCCACTAGCCTACCCTTCCATAATCCACATTATAATCTATTATCCACCTAATCCATCTCCCATCCATGCAATCCCTTATCAACATATATGAGTACACTTGACATGGTCCATGCAAAGACATCATCCATCTCTAATGGGACAATATGACCTCTCATAGCACTAGCCACTTGAGTCCCTCCTATCCATTACCATGGTGAAAACCTGGCAAACAGGCGCCATGTGTAATTGTCATCCCATCTAAAAAAAAGAAAAAAAATAGTAAAGAGAAATCCTTTCATCCAATGGTGAAAACCTGGTAAATAGGCACCTTGGATAAGTACCATGATGAAAACCTGGCAAATAGGCATCATGTGTAGGTTGATCTTCTATGTCACTTACACTTGGGGGCACATTATCTCATCCAACCTATCCATTTCTAAACTATCTATCCCATTATATCATTTTCCATCCTATCTTATCCTATCTTGTCATCCTACCATCCTTAGCCATTACATAAACATGCCTATCCTATTGAACCCATTTATCCATCCTTCTACCTTTTGATCTTGATGAAGACATAGGGGCAAAATGTTGAAACATGTTTGGATATTTATTGACATACCTTCTTTCCAAACCAAGTCCTATCCATTGACCATTTATCCATCCCATTCAAACCAATCCATCATATCATCCTATCATCATAAGTGCCATGTAAAATCCAATCATGTAAAAATCCTAATTCTTCTACCTAGTATGGGGCAAGTTCTTCCTATGCAACATAGCCTTTGGAGATCACATCCTAGCTCCCTTATGATCCATCCACTATGGCATATCCTTATCATGATCTTTCCATATTATAGCTTATCCCCATCTATCTATCATGAGTTTTCCACTATAGCCTACTTATCCATTTATCATGAGGCATGCATCCATCCCTTATATGGCCTATCCTCTTATATATCCATCCACCTCTCATGAACCTTCCATCCCATCCAACTCTCATGAGCCTTTCATCCCATTTACTATGAGCCCATCCATCCCATTCATCCATCCCTTGCACTTAGACTTGGTTTTCTCCCTTGTCATTGGTATCTAGCACAAAGGCTACCCAAATTGTCAATCCATTGACATCCCAAAACTCTAAAAAAATTTAAAAAAAAAACAAATATTCTCAAAAAATCCAAAAAAAATCAAATATTCTCAAAAATCCAAAAAATTAAAAATCCAAGCAATAAAACCAATCACCTCATCCAAAACAATCCACTCCATCAACATTCAATCAAAATCAAATCATCATAATCATCAATTCTTCCTATCAATGACATTCATTCATCTATTTCAATCAATCACTTCTTCCAATCATATCAATCAAATCAATCTAAGAAATGATCTTAAATTCAAGCCACACTAATCCATATCAAGCAAGCAAATCAATCAAGGAACATTATCCAATCAAATCAATAGGTTTTGATCCTAATCTTGTCATGAGCCCAATCAATCATCATCAATGGGATATAGCGTTCCCACATCCTTGAGTTGATCTAGGGATATAACTTTCCCCAACACTATCATTATCAATCAAATAATCAATTATTGGTTAATGACTTGACAAGGACAATACCTTGTTGTTTTACATCCTTTGAGCACACTGAGAACACTTGCTTATGCTTAGATTGAGTGGACACTCTCATCATCACACAATCACTATCATCATTCAAAACAATCCAATCATCAAAACAATCAACCCAGCAATAGCAACCATCACAACCAAAGCACATCAAGCCAACCATCAAAACAAATCCTATCAATCATCAGTATCAACACCAAAGCAAATCAACTCAAGCACATCAAGCAAACCATCAAAATAAATCCAACTACTCCAACAAATCAAAAGCAGCTCAATCCACCACAAATCATCCATCCTTCATCAAATCAATCTAATCAGCATTTCATCATCTTCCAACCATTCCAAACAAAGATCCAAATGCAAGCCCATCCTTAAGCCATAGCAAGCAAGTTAATCAATCAAGCCAAGTTATCCAATCACAATCAATGGTCTTAATCCTAGCCTTGTTGTAAGCCAAATCAATTAGCCAATTAGCCAACCAACTCAACAAATGACCTTGTCTTGATCTAGGGATATAGTTTTCCCCGCAATGACAACACTCTCAACTATCATCAACAAAACAATCAATTAATCATTGGTTTACAGCTTGATAGGGGCAATACCTTGTTTCTTTTTGTATCATTTGTGCATGCTTGCTTGCTTTCTTGTGTGTGTTATCATTTTATCTTGCATTTGCATCATATCGGTATCAATCTAGCTAATATTCATATCTTATATCCAGACAAGGTTGTATTATGCTGGGGCACGAGACACATTGTCACCCTGGTCCTTATACTTTGGTGCATAACGTCTAGTGCTATATCAAACATCATGGTTGCCCACATTCATTACAGCATATCACATCATCATTTCTTCTACCCATTTCCTTATCTTTCTTTTGTAGCCTAGCCATTTCTTTTTGAGAGCCTACCCATGTTTGTCCAACCCGCCTAACCTCTCGAGGGGGCATCATCATCCTATCTTTCTATCATCATCATATCCTTACATCATCATCACTATCCTTTTCCTCTATCCATACCTTAGCTTCTTTGAAATGATGTTACTCGACATAAAGCGTATCATCTTGAACATCATCTCAAAGAGGGGCAAAATGTAGACACCCAAAATTGTCCCAACTTTGTTCATGTCTAGCAACACCTTGTTAAAACATTATCCTAGACATCATGTAGCATTTTGTCCTAAATCCCACTCTTAACCCCACTTATTCGATTAGCCAATTAATTAAATAAATTTTATTTATTTAATTAATATCCCAATCATATCCTAATCCCACTTTCCAATTAATTAAATAAATTTTATTTATTTAATTAATTTCTCAATCATATCCTAATCCCACTATCCAATTAATTAAATAAATTTTATTTATTTAATTAATATCCAACTCATATCCCAACTAATTCAAATATTTTATTTGAATTAAGTTCTCATCATAAGTCGACCTTCCAATTAATTAAATAAATTGTATTTATTTAATTAATTTATCTTATCATTTAGCCGACATGTATGCCTCTTTCATTTAAAAAGATAAGTGGTACTACAGCCTTTTATTTAATATATTTTATATGTAGTACTTTTTATGTACACAAGCACACATGAGCCCTATCCTCTCTCCACTTGTCAAATGACTACAACTCCCTTGAACAGTGGGATAACCGAATCAATCCTAGCCGTCCACATCAATCATTTAGCTTTTTAATCTCAACCGTCCATTGGAACCAAGCCTTTCCTATAAATCAACCCCCTCATAAGCTATTAGCATGCATTGAGCTTCAAGTACCATTATTCTGTCAAATTTTCTAAGATGCATTGAGTCTCAAGTACCCTTATGCTGTCGAAATATCATTAGAGCCTTTACATCCTTCATCTATCATTCATTCTATCATCTTCATCTTAATGTTATGCTACAGAAGTGACAACTCAACATTCCTTCAACAATAGTCCTTCAAAATCTTGCATGCTCATGCGAGGTGGAGAAGAGCAATGGAGATAAATCGAGCATAGCATGGAGATCAGTTTGCATTTACATTTGTTATTTTGATTTTCATGTTGTCTTGTGCTTCATTGTGCATTGCTAGGGTTTTTATCATTGTTGTTTATTCATTTGCCCTGAGTTGCAATTTTACCCTAACTACACATGCAACATAGTCTTTCTGAAACATTGCAAATTATATATATGTATATGTATTCTACTACTGATGATCTTTCAGCACCAATTGTTTGAACTTATATAGATGTTTTTGTGAAGAGACATAACCCTTCAATAAGTCTTTTTTGGAAATTAACAAGATTAACAACTATTACATAACCATGATTAGGCTCTATTTAGCCATAAGTAAACTTTAGCCAGATGGTCCAAGTACTCTTGATCACGATGGAAATCAGTAAGCTCAACAGCACTTCTTGTAATCACATCAAGTGTGACCATCTTTTCCAGGTGTTTGCAAGCTTCTCCAGATGCAGAACTTTGGTCTTTTAGAGCTCCTGTAGCCTCGTGCAATATAGCTTGACAATCGACAATCCACTCTTCTTTGCTCTTTATTTCTCCATTACCTTTAAATAACACAGGCACTCCTACATTTGAAGCTTCAGCACCCTCCTTAGCATCAGCTTGGAGTTTATCATAATATTTCTGATGTTGTTCGATCAATGCTCTTGTATTGGAGATATCTGCACTGTCAGAAACATTTTTACTTTGTATCTCAGTTAATTTCTCCTGCATTCTCTGTTCAAGCCTTTCATGCTCTTTAATTGCTTTGTAATTTTGAGAGTAATTGTCCCAAAATAGGTTTAACCACTGTACCATGTTTGCATATCTGCTCTGTAGCACTGTGACAAATGCATCTATTTGAATTTCTGTTGCTTGGTCAGGGGATAATACTTGAGTATCTTGTGAACTCTCACCCTGGGTTATTGTGTTCATTGACTACCCAAAAATACTCTTAACAACATCCTTCAAGTAGTCATTTTCTTTTGTCAATCTCTCACAGCTCAATCTGTATGCATCTCTCTCCTTGATCAACATTTGAGCTTGTGCTTTGTTTAATTTTGCAACATTGATGCCAATGTCTGCTATTATTAGAGGGTCAGTTTCACTTGCTTTTAAAGTCATGACATGGCCGAAGGTCTTTTCAGTATCTATGATGGCTGTTTTCTTATGGGGAGGGTACAACGTCCATATCATCAATGAATTTTCATCATAATTGTACCTTGTACCCATATATACTTCATTAACTCCCTCTGGAGTGAGTTTATATTTATCATCTTCACTACTCAGAAAACTATCAAAGACCAAAGCAGAATTGAAATCAAGACTAGGAAAAATCATAACCCCTGCATCTTTAAGTAATTGTCTACCCCTGCTAGGAGTCATATCCTACATCTCTTTCTCCACTATTATTTTCAGCATATCCAACAATTGTTTTTCATTATTAGCAGAGACATCATCCACTGATTCTTTGATTTCTTTTCCTTTGCATTTGTACAAAAATGACTTAAACTCTTTTGAATGAATAAATTTGTCATCAGAAATGAAAGAATCGTAGTCTATCTAGCATGGATCCTCATCCACAGATCCCTCCTCATAATGTATCACAACAGGAGGCTGATATTGTAGCATTTTCTTTTTGGACTTTTCTACTATTTCATCCTGTGGCTCTTCTTGCTCTGCCTGTCCTTCATCTTTAGAGGATACAACCTCAACCTCTGCTAGCTACTTTTTCTTCTCATTTAAATCCTTTTTATACTTTTCTATGACCTACTCTACCTCAGCCTCTTCCAGGTTCTTAATAACATCATCATGTGGATAATGTATGTGCACGTATCCACTGAGATTTTGTCTTCTTCGTGCAAAGTCAATAAAACCTTCAGGGTCAAACCCTTTCCTTGCCTTAGCACTCCTCATATTATAATGCATCAACTTGTCCACAATGAGATTATAACCCTCCTTTGACACCATAGTAAAATGCCCAAAACATAGAGTGCTGGGCATAAAGGATTGTTTATCATGTGAACTCATATGCATTACATTTGAGCAATGCATCTGCCTGATTATCTCTAAATAAGCAATTCTGTCCGGGACAGTCTTGGGCAATATGAATGGAGTGTCTTCAAAACCATAAATTTTGATCATGGTAGCATCCTCAAAACAATACCAGTCTCCCCAATTATCAGTCACAGTAGGGAGGCCACCAAAATCTTTTAGCCTGAGGAACCTTTTTATCTCAGTTGAAATTGAGTATTCACAAGGGTGGTTGAAATATCTGTACAACACTTTTACATAGTGTTCTTCAAATTGGGCATAGCTAGAATCGGCATATCGATTGTCCCATATTCTAGTTCACATTTGTATGGGTATCTTTTCCCCTTTCTTATCTGCAGCAACAACTTTAAGCTCATTTGGCCATAACCCTACTTCCTGGCTGAAATACAATACCATGTGCATAAGCAGTGAGTAATGCCCAAAAGAGCATGCTGGGGCACTATTTCTTATTGTAGCCAAGGCAAAATCTATTCTATTAACAATATAGGTAGCATAGTCAAACTGCCTTGCATTATGACACTAAATGTCAGAGGCTATAACCATTAAAGGGATTTTCATGAACTCAAGGACCTCTGAACCAAGGACTTGGCCCACAGAATAATAAGTGTGCTGTATATATGGTTCAAATATAGCTACATGAAATGGAGGACCATCATTTTTAGTTAGGGGTGTCACTTCTCCCTGAACCCTGGGCCTATGAATGGGCAACCTCCATCCATTGTAGGTTGTGTCCATTCTCCAACATTCCCTCTCTAGGTCTTCATAAATAATGGGGACTGTGCACAAATCATCTAAATTAAACACTTCACAAATGAGATTTTTTGACAAATGTACAATTGGCTCCCCCTGTGGGTTGCATATGGCTTCCAGGCTTGACTTGTAATGTTTGGCAAGTAATTGGAGGAGTTCTACATTTAGGAATATGTTAGGTACGACCAGTTTTCCTAAATTCAAGTGCCATGGGTTTGACACTGGAGCATTCCTGAACTTTCTATTATAATGGAATCTGAAGAGTTCATATCCCCTAATTGGGGTCTAGATATCTCCCAAGCGCTTACATTTATCTTCTAATTTTTCAACTTTTGCCCTAAGTTGAGCAGATCTTCTAGCCTTGGGAGTTGACCCAGGCAATTGATCAATTAAGTCTTGATTGAGTTTTTGGTCTTTTATTTTTTCTTCAGGGGTTTGATCAATTTTTTTTTTTTTTAGATTTACTTGTTTCCCCTTGTGATTTTCTACCTTTTCCTTTTCCTGGAGTTTCCATATTCAAATTTTGGTAGAAAATTCAAACACAGGCTATACACAATGGTTGTATGTATGTACCTATCATTCTGTAGTTGTGATCGAAATCCTCTGCTTGTGCTTCAAGAATTCCTCCGTATTTTCTTCTCAGACAACCCTGTCAATTGTAATTACAATGATCTTGCAAGATTTCATCACCGTCGACATTTAATTATCTAATCAATTTAATGTCGTTCATCACTGTGAAATGTCACATCACCATAACTCCTGTCTTTGGCGTGATTTCCAAAATATCTGGGTGACCTTAATATCTTTTCATGGCGCGAACAATCAATCGGCGTGACCCCTTAATTATATTCCCGATGCTATGTTGAATCATATCTAAGTGGGTGTAACTATCGGCAGGACTTGTTTCATCATTGCATGGTTTAGATTTCCCTCCTATATAGTGAGTCTTACCGATATGACTATCGGTAAGAGTCTCACCGACAACAATTTGTTATCAGGGTGATCAATACTATCGGGATAACATATTTATGTTTCCCTGAGCTTCATCGTCTTCCCGATAGTCTTCTATATTCTGGATCAGAATGACTATTGTAATATCTCACCGATATGGTTTATTACTTCTTATCAATGGGATGACTTTATTTCCATTGGAGAGACATACCATTGGGGTAATTCTTTTCAGATCACCCAATCACGATTATCTCCTCGATGGCCACTTTATATTCTTTATTGGAGAGAATCTGTCAAAGTGTCACCGACACCCTTTTCATTGCTATGACTCGTGAGTCGACAAGACATAATTGCTTCGTCTTGATATGTTAAGTTACTCTGATAGATATGTGTATCGATGTGACTCACACTGAAAGTTCCTTTTATTGTTTCGCCAAGATATTGGAGTATCAGAGACTTATTTGCTTTTCATCCCGATGGTTCATTTCTTGTCGATGGTTATTGTTTCCTTGCCCCCGCAGGATGTTGAGTGAGACTCTTACCAAAATACTTCATCGGTATGATATATACCGTCGAGGTAGCTTTTAAAGGACCATCTGATGATTATTAGTCATACTGATCAGTGTGACTACTTGGTTCTCTTACTGATGAAAGGCCATCGGTATTACTTCTTCCATCGGCAACTTGTATAAATCTCTTTCCGATCTCTATTCTCACGCCGATACTTATTTTCATTGACTTCTCATGTATCAGTATAAACAACACAAAGTCTTGAAAATAGATTGAAATTTAATTAATTTTGTATTGCTAAGCCATGGACATCTTATGGGATATATCAAAATTTTTTGCTATGGTTTTGGGATGTTTTACGATTTGTCCAGATGTGGTGAAGTGAGAATACAGTAAAAATTTTAAATTTTTACTATCCCAACAGTGGCTCTGTCTGGGATGTATACTCCCTTTGAGTATAACAAGGATCTAGATCTCCTGGGGAAGTAGACCACATGTTTTATTTGTTTGGGGTGATGATTTTATGAAAATGGGAAAGGAAAATAACAAATGATTGGGAATGGGAATGATTCCTAGACTACTGTGCATGGAATAAAATATTTCTGAGA
Organism: Cunninghamia lanceolata; assembly: GCA_027924645.1. Taxonomy (NCBI): domain Eukaryota; kingdom Viridiplantae; phylum Streptophyta; class Pinopsida; order Cupressales; family Cupressaceae; genus Cunninghamia; species Cunninghamia lanceolata. Next base: position 7,901,224 of record BSBN01001807.1, read on the forward strand.
ATTATTTGAGTGTTGTCCATGCACTGACAACGCTCAATCCTCCTTGTACATGATTATGAAAAGAACTGCTTCAAGTATTGCCCATGTACATGCAATTCCTACTCTTCTCCTGACATATTCTATAAGTAGTAAGAGTCATCACCTCCTTTGCTAGTGACAAGAAAAGGACCTAACCATAAGGCCTCAAATTTTCCATGCTTTCCTTTGTCTTGACATCTTGCATTCCACATGAATACCAGATCATTTACTTCAAACTTTCTATCCTTGGTCTTTTTGTCGAAGAGATATTTTACTTGTGATTGTAGCTTAATATTCTGCCTTTGAGCTATTCTTCTTGTTTCATCGAGTTCTGCCAGATGTTCCAACCTTTTCTCCATTGGTTCAGGAATGTTCAAGTCTTCCTAGAGAATGAATTTGTATACTGGTATAAGATTTTCCAATGGTAATCTCGCTTGTGTTCCGTACACCAGCTCAAAAGGAGATCTCCCAATTGCTCTTTTTATAGTAATCCTATCAGCCCACACTACCATTCTTAATTTTGAATCCCAGGCCTTTTTGTTTCTATCCAACATTCTTTTTATGATTTTCAGGAGGCTTTTGTTACTTGATTCTGCTTGTCCATTTGCCTGTGGATGGTAGGGGGCAGCATAGGAGATAGTGATACCATGTGTACTACAAAATCCTTCAAATTCATCAGATCTAAAACACATCCCATTATCTATAATTAATCTTACTGGAGTACCAAATCTGCATACAATATTCTCCATTAGAAAGTTAATCACAACCTTACTTGTTGCCTGTTTAGTTGGGATCACTTCTACCCATTTTGTAAAGTAATTAGTAGCCACTAAAATCCTTTTGTGCCCCCCACTTGATTTCTCTAAAATTTCACCTATAAAATCATACCCCACTGATAAAATGGAGCCTCAACCTACATAGGTTTTAAGGGTAGTGCTCCCTGATATTTTAACTTTCCTGAGAACTTCTGGCATGCTTCACACTTTCTAGTGTAATGATATGAATCATTAAAAACTTTAGGCCAATAGTATCCTGCCCTCAGGATTTTGTGGGCTGTAGTCTTTGCTGAGAAATGACCTCCACACGTGCCTTCATGCAACTCCTTCATAATATGTTTTGACTGATATTCATCCAAGCATAATAGTAAAACCCCATCTCTATTTTTCCAGTAAAGATCCCCATTGATGAGTACATATTTTGAATATTACAGTTTGAGTGTCCTCCTTTTGTTATCATCATACCCTTCAGGACACTTCATATGTTTTAGATAATATATTACATCAGCATACCATGGAGTATGCTCAATACTGGTACTTGCATCAGCATTACATATCTGAGAGGCTTCAAGATTACTTTCAGCCATCAATTTGGCAAGACCTTGTCCCCTCACTAATTTAGTGATCTAGATTTCAATATTGAATTCCTGAATCCTATTGATCCACCTACATCTCCTACCGGTGACTTCAATTTGGACCAATACATCCTTCACTGCAGCATTAGGAACATATGTTGTGATTTTAGCTCCCACCAAATATGGTCTAAAATTCTTAACTGCTTTTACTAATGCATATGCCTGCTTTTCAATAATGTCATACTTTAACTCTGCATTCTGAAGGGATTTGCTGAAAAATGAGTTAGGTTGTTTATATCCATCATTGTTTTTCTGCAATAGCACTGCTGCAACTGTATGATAGGAAGCAAATGAAAACAGTTGGAATGATTTACTGAAGTCACGGGATATTAAGACTGGGGCTTGCTTGATTGCCCTCTTAATATTGGCAAATGCTTCCACTATTTTTGTTGTCCATTTTACTTCTGAGTTCTTCTTCAGTATCTTTGATATAGGACAAACAATTTCTACAAAATTTGGTATAAATCTTCTGACAAAATTAATCTGACCAAAAAATGATTGTATATCTTTTGCATTTTTTGGAATAGGCACTTGATCAATTGCCTTTACTCTTTCAAGATCTATTTTAACTCCTTCCTTCAAGACAATATAGCCAAGCAATTTTCCTTCTGTTACTGTAAAATGGCATTTTTTAGGGTTCAATGATATCCCATATTCTAGGGCTTTGATAAATATTTGTTCTAAGTGTGTGCAATGATCCTCAACCCTTTTTGAATATGTTGTCAAGTCATCTTGATATACTATCATAATCTTATTGATCAACTTAGCAAAAGCCACATCAATTGCTCTTTGGAATGTTGCTCCAACATTAGTTAGTCTGAATTGCATTCTCAAATATACATATGTTCCCCATGGAGTGGTGAATGCAGTCTTAAATTGATCTGACTCCTTGACTTTTACCTGATTGTAACCCAAGAAGCCATCCATCATTGACAACAATTCACATCCAGTAACCTTTTGTAGTATTGCCTCCATATTGGGAAGAGGATAATTATCTTTGAGAGAAGATTTATTCAAGCTTCTGAAATCCACACACAGTCTAATATCACAATTCTTTTTCCTGATAGGTACTAAATTTGAAACCCAGGAGGAATGTCTAATGGGTTTAATTATAGCTCCATCCCTCAACTTTGTAAGTTCTTCTAGCATTTTAGGAGCTAATGTAGGATTGATTGGCCTTTGCTTTTTCCTGAATGGTTTAGCATCTGGTTTCAGTGATATCTCATGTTGAAATAGATCCTCTCTATATGCCTTTAAATCATCATATGACCAAGCAAATACATGCCTGAACTTTCTAAGAAAGTTGATGATTCTGCTCCTAATTTTTGGGTCAAGATTTCTTCCAATATACACATTCTTTGGGGCTGTTTGTGTCCCCAAATTGATTTCTTCAAAGTCATTAGGTATCACTGGTGTGTCTTTCTTTTTATATCTGTCATGTCCATCAAATGCCCTTTCTAATGCTATAAGTCCCTTGGGTATCTTATTCATTTTCAACTGAACTATCTCTTGGCCAAAAAGGGTTTCCTTCCCATCATGTTCCTCCACAAATGCATTGAAATCAATCTCTTGATTTTCATAATAATCAGCACAATGTAAGAAGTTGATTATATCAGCATCATTGTCAAACACTTGCCAGTTCTGTATATTATCAGGGATGGTAGGTCTAGTTTTGAATTCAACCTCTGTAATCCCTCCTAATGTGACATCATCCCTTTTCAATGCGATATTCACTAAAAAGTCTGCCATAATGTTTTTAGACCAATCAACCCAGTTGATTGAAAAGGCATCAAACAATTCAATATTATCCTAGACTACATTTCTGTACTATCTTAACCTTTTGTTTTTTGATAGGTATTTTTCTCTTACTTGGGAAATGACCAATTCAGAATCACCATAGACAGCTAACTTTTTTATTTTGTGCTTAGTGGCTATGTTTAAACCAATTAGCAAAGCTTCATACTCAGCTACATTGTTTGTGCATTCAAATGTCAATAGAAAAGAGTATTTGAAAGTTTTGCCTCCTGGTGAAATGAAAATTACTCTAGCCCCATTTCCTATTTTGCTGCATGCACCATCAAAATACATCTTCCACACTTCTTTTTCTTCTTTCATAGATTTAGTGTGCATTAGATCAGTGTTACGCAATTCTGGTGTAGTTTCTCCAACTTTGAAGACTCCTAAATCTGTATCACAAAAGAAATTTATCTGATGTCGATCCATTCTTTCTATAATATTGTCATACCTTGGGTCTCTGCACATCTTGATTTCTTTGCCTCCCACTGGTATGGTGGCATATGATAAATCTAACTGAACATTCCCTCCTGCCATTGCAGCCCATTGCCTTGATAGGAGCATTCCATAATATGGTGGGATGTCAACCACAGTAATATCAATGTTATAAGTTGCTTTAGGGTGTGAGGCAAGCTTTATCTCTACATCCTTCATAATACCAACTACTGGGATAGATCTGTTATCCATTGCGTAACAATGGCTGAATGTAGTGTCAACCCACATTCCCAATTCTTTCATAACTACTATAGGCATGATGTTCATGGTAGCACCTAAATCAATCATGCAATTCCTGACTATCCTGTTCTTGATTAATAGTGTAGTATAGAATGGGGCTACCTGTGAGGGATTTTTTGTCAGTGTATCACCAAGGTATACCTCAGGCATTCGGAATGTTTGCTGATGAACATTGTTTGTTGTATTTTCATGTCCTTTACATTTTTTATTTAGTGTATCAGAAATCAACTAAACAACTGTGCTCCTATATTTGTCTATCTTCATCATCTCTAGGAGTGGAACTGATATTTTTACCTGAGACACTGCATGAGCAATGTCAAAAGAATGGGCCATGTTCTAGTCATTCTTTTCTATTTTTGTGGTCTCTTTTTCTTGATTTTCTTTCATTTTACCCTTACCACCCTTTTCTGGTTCTCTAGATGATGATTTTGTATTATTCTTTTTGTTATTCTGATCTTTTATAAACACACTCTCAGGAGTTCCTTGCTCAACATTCGTTGTTCTATTCCTTAAGTTGTAGGTGTTTCGAGCTTGAGCTACTGCAACCACTGTAAGAGCTTCTCTTTCATCCTTAGTAGGCTTTCTCCATTGACCATATGGCTGGTTGTTATAACAAATAGGTTGCTCACAAATATCTTCATGATCTGAGAACACTTCTTGTTCTCCCATGTTGATGTGATGCCTCTAGTTTCCTACATCATACTCATATCCTTCTTCTGAAGAAGAGTAATTTTTGGTCACCACACATGGTGTATCCTGCATCATATTTATGGTGTGATTGTCTCTATTATAATTGTATAGCATTTCCTCTTGTTGTTCTGATTTAGCTACCTCACAGTATTCAGGTAAATGTGGTAAATTACACACCAAACATCAAGGTTTATTTTCTACCATATGTGCCATGTTTCTTTTCAGGGATCAGGAGTATCCTTTCCATACTGTTGCTTTCTGTTGTTGTCGATGGGTCTCCCATCCTTCCAATTTGTATTGTAGGGCATATCATGCAACCTAGGCCTTTCATGCCTATGTTGACCCTCTGGTTTAGTCTGTTGAACATTTGGGTTCTAAGGATTTCTATGATTGTCCCTCTTACTAACCATTCCTACAGCCTTCCTATTGTTTTCAATGGTTAGGGCCACTTTCTGTGCTTCGGCTAGGGTTGCAGGACACCGATTTCTAAGCTCATACCCTATTTTGGGGTCAAATGCTTTCATATAAATACTCAATGCTGCTGGATCAGATAACTTGGCTCCATATGGTACCTTATTATGTAATTTGGAAAATTTTATGTTGAAATCATATACTGATTCATTTTGATACTTCTGTATACTTATCAATTCATGTAATGCAAACTCAGGGGCATATTGGTTGCCATACTGGTCCTTAAACTAGTTATGGAAATTAATTATTGAACTGATTGAGGCATCAGGCAGGCTGTTAAACTAGTCTCTGGCATCTTCAGTGAGGGACATCATGAATAACCTCATTCTAATATCTTCCTAGTCCATACCAATATCCTACACGAAAGCATTGAAACTTCTGATATGATCTTCTGCAGATATTGCATTATTTCCAGTAAACTTGGGAACCATATTTCTCCAAGTACTATCCATAGGATATGGATACAATTGATATCCAGTTAAATTAAAATGACTACATATATTTGCAAGGTTTTGAGGTGGGAAGTTCAAGGGTGGTGGATTGGGATAGGAATTATATCCATCTGGTGGTTGATGATATGCATATTGTTACTGTTGGTTCATGTGGGGATTTGTGTAAGGGTTCTGTGGTCTCCAATGTTGTTGGCTAGGGGGTGGGAAAGGATTTGCCATATGTTGAGATGCATTATGCATGGGAGGTGGCCTAGGGTTTTGGGGAATAATGTTCTGATGACTTTCAGATGCATGTGAGTTTTGAACACCACTTGTATTTTACTGTGAATTTCTTGAAATGTTTCCTCTATGCGGAGGTACATATTTTGGGGGAGCTGTTTTAGCTTTACTTTTCCTCTGTTGAATTTCTTCCTGCAACAACTCTCTCTCTTCCTGTATCTTGTACCTTTCAAGTTCTTTTCGAAGCCTGAGCATCTCTTGTTGCTCTTCACTCATACTTCTTAGATTCTCTGGATTGTCATTTATTTCTTGATCTAAAAACCCATGTTTTACCCCCTCTCCTTGATGTAATGACATCATAAAATCATGTTCAGCTTGATTTTGGTCAATATCCCTCATGAACTTTGTATCGTACTCAAGATGTTCTTGAGGAGTTGGTCTGTATCTTGCCAAAATATCATCAGTTGCTCCACTAAGATTCTCATTTGAATCATGTAAAGGTGTGAACTTGTTGTGAATTGAAATATTTTGCTTTGAATTATTCTCTTGGGTATCCAGGTTATTATCTTGGTGAGAATAATTTGAAGTTCCATTTCTTTTGGAAATGTTTCTAAGTGGTGGAGATGACTGCAATTTTTTACCTTCCATCTTAGATCTCCTACCATCCATTAGATATTAAATTCTTCGTTATAACTGTAACTAGAGTCGCCACCTATTAATAAATAGGAAAAGTTTGTAATTTATCTATAGGGTTCTTGTTACCAGTAGAGTTACCAAATTAAGTTTTTTGAAATGACTCTATGAAAGGAATGATTAGTTTCTAAGGTCTTTTATTTAGTTCCCCAATAGAGTCACCAATTTGTTAGGTCTCAAAAATGTAGGTTGTTGATCCTAAGAGGATGTCAGGCTCTATGTTTAGATTTGCAACATTTTTGAACTAACTTGAGGAAATCAACCTTCAAGGTTTAATGATTTCCTACACTTCAGGTCCTGCTACACCTAGGTGGGTGAACCTTGGGATTTAAAGCAGACTAAATGTAAATGTATTGACTAATTAAATCTATCTACAATGGCAAAGGGTGTAAGATAGATAAGAAGCTTACTATCTAATTATATCTAATGTCTAGTGAATGGTTTAATAGAAATTGTATAAGGTAAAAAGGATTTTAAATGATGAATGTAAATAAGAACAATGCTTTATAGGGTAATAGAGTCGAATGAAGGACCAAGACTAGTGGCTTACAATGGGTACTAATTCTAATTGTTTGGCACAACTTTAGTTTACAACTTGTATAAACATGCAAGGAAATGACTGACAAACTCTTCTTGATAATCCAACTAATATAATCAGATACCTTATAATTCACCAGAAGGTATTTTAATCCTTATGTAAAGGAAGCAATTGAAATGAATGAGCAAGAATAACAGATAATATTACCTTGGAGACAAAATGGCAATCCTAATTATATGGCTCTACTTAGTAATCCAAACTTAATACTTCTAGGCTACTGTGACTAATCAGATGGATTTTAATTCCTCAAATGGAAACTAATTTACTCAATCACACAGATACAGCGAATGTGTATTGACAAATTAAATATATGCTTGATATATTTATTTGAATAACAAGGAAATATAGAACTGGAGACAACCACAGAATTGAGTAACTATAACAAATAATTGATACCAAGATAGAACCACTAAATCAGAGAACTTCAATCTACTTCTTCAAATAAAACATGCAACATAGTCTTTTTCAAACATTGTAAATTATATATATGTATATATATTCTACTGCTGATGATCTTTCAGCACCAATTGTCTGAACTTATATAGATTTTTTGTGAAGAGACATAACCCTTCAATAAGTCTTTTTTGGAAATTAACAAGATTAACAACTATTACATAACCATGATTAGGCTCTATTTAGCCATAAGTAAACTTTAGCCAGATGGTCCAAGTACTCTTGATCACGATGGGAGTAATTAAGCTCAATAGCACTTCTTGTAATCACATCAAGTGTGACCATCTTTTCCAGGTGTTTGCAAGCTTCTCCAGATGAAAAACTTTGGTCTTTTAGAGCTCCTGTAGCCTCATACAATATAGCTTGAGAATCAACAATCCACTCTTCTTTTCTCTTTATTTCTCCATTACCTTTAAATAACATGGGCACTCCTACATTTGAAGCTTCAACACCCTCCTTAGCATCAGCTTTGAGTTTATCATAATATTTCTGATGCTGTTGGATCAATGCTCTTGTATTGGAGATATTTGCACTATCAGAAACATTTTTACTTTGTATCTCAGTTAATTTCTCCTACATTCTCTGTTCAAGCCTTTCATGCTCTTTAATTGCTTTGTAATTCTGAGTGTAATTGTGCCAAAACAAGTTTAGCCACTGTACCATGTTTGCATATCTGCTCTGTAGCACTATAACAAATGCATCTATTTGAAATCTATGTGAACTCTCACCCTGTGTTATTCTCTTCATTGACTACCCAAAAGTACTCTTAACAGCATCCTTCAAGTAGTCGTTTTCTTTTGTCAATCTCTCACAGCTCAATCTGTATGCATCTCTCTCCTTGATCAACATTTGAGCTTGTACTTTGTTTAATTTTGCAACATTGATGCCAATGTTTGTTGTTATCAGAGGATCAGTTTCCCCTTCTTTTAAAGTCATGACATGTCCAAAGGTCTTTTCAGTATCTATGATGGCTATTTTCTTATGGGGAGGGTATAGCGCCCATATCATCATTGAATTTTCATCATTATTGTACCTTGTACCCATATATACTTCATTAACTCCCTCTAGAGTGAGTTTATATTTATCATCTGCACTACTCAAAAAACTGTCAAAGACCAAAGCAAAATTCAAATCAAGACTAGGAAAAGTCATAACCCCTGCATCTTTAAGTAATTGTCTACCCCTGCTAGGAGTCATATCCTGTATCTCTTTCTCCACTATTATTTTCAGTATATCCAACAATTGTTTTTCATTATCAGCAGAGACATTATCCACTGATTCTTTGATTTCTTTTCCTTTCCATTTGTAAAAAAATGACTTAAACTCTTTTGAATGAATAAATTTGTCATCAGAAATCAAAGAATCATAGGCTATCTAGTGTGGATCCTCATCTACAGACCCCTCCTCATCATGTATCACAACAAGAGGCTGATATCGTACCATTTTCCTTTTGGACATTTCTACTGTTTTGTCCTGTGGCTCTTCTTGCTCTACCTGTCCTTCATCTTCAGAGGATACAACCTCAACCTCTGCTAGTTGCTTTTTCTTCTCATTTAAATCCTTTTTATACTTTTCTATCACCAACACTACCTCAGCCTCTTCCAGGTTCCTAATAACATCATCATGTGGATGATGTATGTGCATGTATCCATTGAGATTTTGTCTTCTTCATGCAGAGTCAATAAAACCTTTAGGGTCAAACCCTTTCCTTGCCTCAGCACTCCTCATATTATAATACATCAACTTGTCCACAATGAGATTATAACCCTCCTTTGACACCACAGTAAAATCTCCAAAACATAGAGTGCTGGGCATAAAGGACTATTTATCATGTGAACTCAAATGTATTACATTTGAGCAATGCATCTGCCTAATTATCTCTAAATAAGCAATTCTGTCTGGGACAGTCTTGGGCAATATGAATGGAGTGTCTTCAAAACCATAAATTTTGATCATGGTAGCATCCTCAAAACAATACCAGTCTCCCCAATTATCAGTCACAGTAGGGGGGCCAGCAAAATCTTTTAGCCTGAGGAACCTTTTTATCTCAGTTGAAATTGAGTATTCACAAGGGTGGTTGAAATATCTGTACAACACTTTTACATAGTGTTCTTGAAATTGGGCATAGCTAGAATGGGCATATCGACTCTCCCATATTCTAGTTCACATTTGTATGGGTATCTTTTCCCCTTTCTTATCTACAGCAACAACTTTAAGCTCATTTGGCCATAACCCTACTTCTTGGCTGAAATACAACACCATGTGCATAAGCAATGAGTAATGCTCAAAAGAGCATGCTGGGGCACTGTTTCTTATTGCAGCCAAGCCAGGATCTATTCTATTAACAATATAGGCAACATAGTCAAACTATCTTTCATTATGACACTAAATGTCAGAGGCTATAACCATTATAGGGATTGTCATGAACTCAGGGACCTCTGAACCAAGGACTTGACCCACAGAATAATAAGTGTACTGTATATATGGTTCAAATATAGCTACATGAAATGGAGGACCATCATTTTTAGTTAGGGGCATCACTTCTCCCTCAACCTTGGGCCTATGAATGGGCAACCTCCATCCATTGTAGGTTGTGTCCATTCTCCATTATTCCCTCTCTAGGTCTTCATAAATAATGGGGACTACGCAAAAATCATCTAAATTAAACACTTCACAAATGACATTTTTTCACAAATGTACAATTGGCTCCCCCTGTGGGTTGCATATGGCTTTCAGGCTTGAATTGTAATGTTTGGCAAGTAATTGGAGGAGTTCTACATTCAGGAATATGTTAGGAACAACCAATTTTCCTAAATTCAAGTGCCATGGGTTTGACACTGGAGCATTCCTGAACTTTTTGTTATAATCGAATATGAAGAGTTCATATCCCCGGATTGGGGTCCAGATATCTCCCAAGCACTTACATTTATCTTCTAATTTTTCAACTTCTGCCCTAAGTTGAGTAGATCTTCTAGCCTTAGGAGTTGACCCAGGCAATTGATCAATTAAGTCCTGATTAAGTTTTCTGTCTTTTATTTTTTCTTTAGGGGTTTGATCAATTTTTTTTTTTAGATTTACTTGTTTCCCCTTGTGATTTTCTACCTTTTCCTTTTCTTGGAGTTTCCATATTCAAATTTTGGCAAAAAATTCAAACACAGGCTATACACAATGGTTGTATGTATGTACCTATCGTTCTATGGTTGTGATCAAAAACCTCTGCTTGCACTTCAAGAATTCCTCCGTATTTTCTTCTTAGACAACCCTATCAATTGTAATTACAATGATCTTGCAAGATTTCATCACCGTCGGCATTTAATTATCTGATCAATTCAATGTCGTTCATCGCTATGAAATGTCACATCGCAATAACTCCTGTCATCAGCGTGATTTTCAAAATGTCTGGGTGACCTTAATATCTCTTCATGGCACAAACAATCAATCGGCGTGACCTCTCAATTGTATTGCCGATGCTATGTTGAATCATATCTAAGTGGGTGTAACTATCGGTAGGACTTATTTCATCACCGTGTGGTTTAGATTTCCCTCCGATATAGTGAGTCTTACCGATATGACTATCGGTAAGAGTCTCACTGACAACAATTTGTTATCGAGGTGATCAATACTATTGGGATAACATATTTATGTTTCCCTGAGCTTCATCGTCTTCCCGATAGTCTTCTATATTCTGGATCGGAATGACTATTGTAATATCTCACCAATGTGGTTTAAAACTTCTTATCAATGGGGTGACTTTATTTCCATCAGAGTGAGACATACCATCAGGGTAATTCTTTTCAAATCACCTGATCACAATTATCTCCCTGATGGCCACTTTATCTTCTTTATTGGAGAGAATCTGCCAAAGTGTCACTGACACCCTTTTCATCACTGTGACTCATGAGTCAGTAAGACATAATTGCTTCATCCTGATATGTTAAGTTACTCCGATAGATATGTGTATCGATGTGACTCACACCGAAAGTTCCTTTTATTGTTTCACCAAGACATTAGAGTATCAGAGACTTATTTCATTTTCATCCCGATGGTTCATTTTTTGCCGATGGTTATTTTTTCCTTGCCCCCGTAGGATGTTCAGTGAGACTCTTGCCGAAATACTTCATCAGTATGATATATACTATCGGGGTAGCTTTTAAAGGACCATTCGATGATTATTAGTCATACCGATTAGTGTGACTACTTGGTTCTCTTATTAATGAAAGGCCATCGGTATTACTTCTTCCATCAGTGACTTCTATAAATCTCTTTCTGATCTCTATTCTCATGCCGATACTTATTTTCATTGACTCCTCATGTATTGGTATAAACAACACAAAGCCTTGCCAATAGATTGAAATTTAATTAATTTTGTATTGCTAAGCCATGGACATCTTATGGGATATATCAAAATTTTTTGCTATGGTTTTGGGATGTTTTACAATTTGTCCAGATGTGGTGAAGTGAGAATATAGTAAAAATTTTAAATTTTTACTGTCCCAATAGGTTGGACCTAAAATGTTGGCTTTGTTAATCAAGACCTATTTTAAAACATTTTTTAGCAGCAAAACAATGAAATCTTGATCCTGATGAATAAACCTAATAAAATTAAATTAGGACTGGACTAAGCCCATAGCATTTGGGACTCCTAGAGTTTATGGGTAAAGGCCCAATGTGCCCAAGCGCGTTGGTCCTAGTTAGGATCTTTAGCCCCTCTTCTATAGTGTCAGCTTGGGACACTTCCTTAGTTTATTCTTGTCATCCGTGTTGAGTTTTATTTGTCATAAGTGAGCAGGAATGCATATACAAAGGAGTTTTACAATTCATTTTACAACTAGAGGAGATGAATGCTAGGTTAGATAATTGCAAGTTTTCTCTCATATTGTGATCTTCTATGATAAAGTGTTCTTCTTGCTCAGAAGTGTTATCTAGTTTTGGATGCTATTGCAGTTTGTTTGCAGGTCTTGAAGGAAGTTCCAATCCTTCTCCACCACTCTCCTTGTTGGTGTAAAATATTGATTTATCTACATAACCTAGGACCTTAACTCTTGTGGTAATCATTATCATTTTGATTCATATCTCTATCATATATTGTAGATCTAGCCTTTGTCCTCTTAGGGCACACACTCTTGGATCTAATCATCATTGTCGTGGAGGTGGGAACACCAACACAAGATTTGAATGAGGCAAGCCCTTATAGACAACACAACTGTTTCCTCTTCCCTTGTGTGCAGGTCAGAGAAGAAGGTTTTTGGAGCTAGATTTTGGGAAGAAGACAAAGTAGATAAGTACAAATCTGGTGATACTCAAGACTCTGAAAAACCCTAAAAAGGCCTAGGGTACCCAAGCACCCTAGTCCTTGGCATTTTTGCTCCAAGATCTAGGTTCTGATCTATTCCCTGACATCTTCTATACTTTTAGTTTTTTGATATCCACTTCTGACTCTTAGTTATTGGTTGATCTTTGTCATCTAGGGTTTGGTCATTTGTGTTAGTTTACTTGTTTGATTTTGGTTGGATTTGGTTAACTCTTATCTATACAAAAAAGGGAAGAACCCCTTTATTTTGTCTCTTCTTCTTGGTTAGAAGCCAATCTTAGTTTGTGTCCTAATGTTTGGTAGAAGAGAGTTTTTACCTAGCTAACCTCTTAGGCTAGATCACTCTTTTCTCTTTAACAATGTTATGATCCCAAATCCCATAGTTACCAAGGTTAGCAGCTATCTCTCCAATTACCTAGAATATACATACTATCTACTCTTAAGGTAAAATTAGATTTCAAATGAATAACAATATAATAAATATCAAGATACCCAGAACTCAATGAATTGGTGAACTAAAGAGATTCAAACAAACAATGAACAAACAACAAATAAAACCTCCTTATTTCGAAGCTTCCATTGACCACCTATCACAATCAATCTTGCATGTATGAAATAGGGCCCTGAGAGAGTGCACTTCCTTGCTTTCTTTCAAGAATGTCAATTGGGAATGGCAGTGATAGTTTATTACAATGAAGATGAGCTTCACAACAATGGTAGTAGTATGTAGTGCATAGTAGTGAATGTGATCACAAGCAATGAAGGAATTGGTGCCAAAGGCGCACTGTAATTCCTACAGAGTAATAATACTTAAAGCTTGGATGATTGAAATGGAAGAATAAGGGTTCAATTTATAGACTTGGGAGAATGAAGATCAATGGTATAGGAATAATAAGAAGATCAACGATATAGAACAGTTGAGGAATGTGCAATGAATAAGAAGAAGACAAGTGTCACACAAAAGTTGTTTTATTTGAGTTATCTACTTTCTTTTCTAAAGATAAGACATGCTTTTCATAAATCAGAAAGTTTTTTCTAATTTAAGAGATATTGATAAAAAAAAGTTGATTGAGTAGATAACTCAACTTGTGATTTCATTTTGCATGATTTAAGAGAAATTAAATAATAAATTATTTAATTTTGTGCGCATGGACAAGAAGACTTATTTTTAGAAGATTTGGAAGATATTTGAAGAATTAGAAGATAAGAAAATAAATTAAATAAATAAATTTATTTAATTGTTGTGCATGATTTGGAAGAATAAATAAAATATTTGATTGTATTTTATTTTAAGAGATAGAGAGGATTTAAATAAATTTGATTTGATTTATTCAAATTTAGAAGAATAATTGACTTTAATTAAATAATTGAGAATTATTTAATTGTTTAGAAGAAAATAAAAGGATTTTATTTAATTTTGACTTTAAAAGAGATAATTAAATATTTTGATATTTAATTAATTTAGAGGAATGTGAATCAAATAAATAAATTTGTTTATTTATTTAGACTGAATCGTGCCATTTTTAGGCGTATACATTTTGCCCCTCTTTGATGCAATGCAGTTCACTGCATTGCTTCAAAGAATAGATGATCTGATAATGATACATGCCCCAGTTTGCCCCTGGTACAGGTTATGACGATAGGATGCCCCCTTAGAAGATTGGACGGGAAGAAGGTAGAAGGCATGAGACGGACAATCTCATGAAGACGAAGGGATGAAGAAATTGGTTGGAGAAAGAGAAGAATGATATGCGATGCAAGATAGAATAATAACACACACAAGAAAGTAAGTATGCACAAGTGATACAAGAACAAACAAGGTATTGCCCTTCTCAAGCGGTAAACCAACAATATACTGATAATGATATAAGATAGTGTTGTCATGGCAGGGAATCATATATCCCTAGACCAACATGGCAGGCGTGTTGTCATGGCAGGGAATGATAGATCCCTAGAGCAAACACAAAGGATAGTGTCTAGTTTCAGGAAAATGAAGCATGTCATGTAAGACATGTGTGTTGGTCTGATTTCGACAATGTTACATCCTATATAAGATAATTGATTGATTATAACTGATCGAGTTGGTTTATGACTAGACAAGGATCAAGACCACTAATTGTGATTGGATCATTAGACAAGATTGACTTGACTTGATTGATATGGATTTAAGGATAGACTTGCATTTTGATCACTGCTTGGACTGAGTGGACAAGGATGAAAGATATGATGATAGATAGAAAAATGACTTGACAGAAGGACTCACAAGTTTTTCTTTGTATTGATACTCTACATTGTTGGATCTTTATTGCATGGGGTATGGTATAGATGCTTTTATGGATTTATAATGGATGCGAATGGTTTTTGCTTTTGGTATCTTGATGGTGCAAGTATTTTGAAGTGTTTATTTTATCATTGGCGATTTTATTTTGGTACTTTTTCTGAATGTTGTAAGTTAATACAAGCATCTAGGTATAATTGAACCAAGATGACCTGAGTATTGCTTACATGGATTTTGATTTAGCAAGTTAATACAAGCCTCGAGGTATAATTGAACGAAGATGACCTAAGTATTTCTTGCATATCAACAATCAAGGATTGCCCCTGTTCATGTTAGACCTTTGTTGTCCTCGATGATCTTTTTACCGATCATGTCTTTAGACAAGACTTCACATTACTAAAGTTTAATCCACAAACAACAAACAATGAAAATAATCATGCCCCCATCATAGCATCTCTAGCTTTTGGCATCCTCGAGTAGCATAGAAAGGTATGATAGCAGAAATCAAGACTCTGTATTCTAACCATGTTTATGATCCACAAAACATTTTTGCATTTAGATGTGTTTGTTTCTAGCCATAATTTGAGTAAAATCATTTGGAAGGCTTTAGGTGTTTGTTTGCTTTGCTTTGGATAGGTTAATGTCTTGCTGTATATTAAAAAATTTGGATTTGTAAATGGAAATGATCAAACAATTGAAATGCATAACCTAAACCCAAATAATTCAATACCTCGAAGATGCAAGATGAGTTCGATTGATTGATCGCTTTGTTGTGTTGATTGCTCGATTCCGCAGCATAACGTTGATAAGAAGATAAATGATGGTGATGGCTGATGGTTGATAGATGCAAGCTAGATGGATTGAAAGAGGATGGATGATGGTTTGAGATGAAAATTTAGTAGAGTGAGGTTGCATGGGGATAGGATAAATGGGATTATGCATGTGACATTAATTAAATAAATAAAATTTATTTAATTAATTGGCTAAGTAGGATGATGATGGGATTGAATGGGATTTTAATTATATAAATAAAATTTATTTAATTAATTGGCTTAATGGGATAAGTGGGGTTAAGAGAGGGATTTAGGATAAAATGCTACATGATGTCTAGGATAATGTATTTCACTAGGTGTTGCAGGACATGGACAAATTTGGGACAATTTTGGGTGTCTACATTTTGCCCCTCTTTGAGATGATGTTTGAGATGATGAGATTTATGTTGAGTAACATCATTTCAAAGAAGATAAGGTATGGATAGAGGAAAAGGATGATGATTATGATGTGGGATAGGATGAGGATGGAGAGATAGGATGATGATGCCCCCTCGAGAGGTTAGGCGGGTTGGACAAACATGGGTAGGCTCTCGAAAAGAAATGGTTTGGCTGCAAAAGAAAGATCAGGGGATAGATAGAAGAAATGAAGGATGTGCTATGTTGCAATGGAAGGTGAGCAACCATGATGTTTGATATAGCACTAGATGTTATGCACCAAGGTATAAGGACCAGGGTGATAATGTGTCTTGTGCCCCAGCGTAATACAACCTTGTCTAACGTATGAGGAAGAAAACTTAGAGCATTGAAGTCTTACTGCACAAAAAGTATGATATAACTTTAGATGCAAAGGATAGTGCAAAAAGCTATTCCAACATACACAAGATATGAATATTAGCTGGAAAGATACTGATATGATACAAATGCAAGATAAAATGATAACACACACAAGCAAGCAAGCAAGCATGCACAAATGATACAAAAACAAACAAGGTATTGCCCCTGGCAAGCTGTAAACCAATGATTAATTGTTTGATTGTTTTGCTGATAATGATGATAGTTGAGAGTGTTGTCATTGCAAGGAAAGCTATATCCCTAGATCAACACAAGGTTGTTTCCTAAGTTGGTTGACTGATTGGTTGATTGCTTTGGCTTACAACAAGGCTAGGATCAGGACCATTGATTACACTTGGATAACTTGGCTTGATTGATTAACTTCATCATTGGTATAGCTTAAGGATGGGCTTGCACTTGGATCATTGCTTTGAATTCTTTGGATTGATTTGATTTGATGAATGGATGATTAGATTGATTTGGTTTGATGAATGGATGATTAGATTGATTGGAAGAAGTTGTTTATTGATGATGTAGAAGATAGATGATAAGATGAAATGATGAGAGGAGAAAAAAGAAAATCACTTATGCTTGAATCTGGGTACTTCCTTCGTACTCCAGACTGCCTACATACCCTGTATCCTTGGGATCAAGGCACTTAATGATGGAAATGAGATGTAGTTCTAATTTGTGTTTTATTGATGATGATGAAAGTGGATTGAATTGATCAAGTGATGGATTGATGAAATGTTGATGATGGGATGATATGTGTTGGATTGAGCTACTCTTGATTTGTTGAAGTGATTGGATTTGTTCTAATTGGAGTTCATGTGATTGATTTGATTTGCTTTGGTGTTAATGCTGATGATTGATAGGATTTGTTTTGATGGTTGACTCGATGTGCTTTGGTTGTGATGTTTGCTATTGTTGGGTTGATTGTTTTGATGATTGGATTATTTTGATTGATGATAGTGATGGTGTGATGATTAGAGTGTCCACTCAATCTAAGCATAAGCAAGCATTCTCAATATGCTCAAAGGATGTAAAACAAACAAGGTATTGCCCTTGTCAAGTCATAAACCAATGGGTGATTGTTTGATTGATAATGATAGTGTTGTCATTGTGGGGAAAGCTATATCCCTAGATCAGCACAAGGATGTGGGAACGCTATATCCCATTGATGATGATTGATGATGATTGATTGGGCTCATGACAAGATTAGGAGAGAAACCTATTGATTTGATTGGATAATGTTCCTTGATTGATTGGCTTGCTTGATATGGATTAGTGTGACTTAGATTTAAGATCATTGCTTAGATTGATTGGATTGATATGACTGGAAGAAGTGATTGATTGAAATGGATGAATGAATGTTATTGATAGGAAGAATTGATGATGATGATTTGATTTTGATTGAATGTTGATAAAGTGGATTGTTTTGGATGATGTGATTGGTTTTATTGCTTGGATTTTTTGTTGGATATTTAATTTTTTAGATTTTTTTGGAGTTTTTGAAATGGTTTGAATGCCAATGGATTTACAATTGAGTAGCCTTTGTGCTAGATACTAATGACAAGGGAGAAAACCAAGTCTAGGTGCAAAGGATGGATGAAAGGATGGATGATAGTGAATGAGATGGAAGGCTCATGAGAGTTGGATGGATAGATAAGAGGATAGGCCATATAAGGGATGGATGCTTGTCTCATGATAAATGGATAGGCAGGCTATAGTGGAAAGCTTCATGATAAATAGATGGGGATAAGCTATAAGATGGAAAGCTCGTGATAAGGATACGCCATAGTGGATGGATCATAAGGGAGCTAGGATGTGATCTCCAAAGGCTATGTCACATAGGAGGAAATTGCCCAATTCTAGGTGGTAATGCTTAGGATTTTTACATGACAAAGTTCATGACCAAGGGATGATATGATTGGATTGGTTTGAACGGGATTGATAAATTGTCAATGGATAGGACTTGGTTTGGAAAGAAGGTATATCCAAACATGTTTCAACATTTTGCCCCTATGTCTTCATCAAAATCAAAAGGGGGGAGGATGGATAAATGGGTTCAATAGGATAGGAATGTTTATGTAATGGCTAAGGATGGTAGGATGGTATGTTAATGGTAGGACATGATAGGATGGAAAATGATATAATGGGATAGATAATTTAGAAATGGATAGGTTGGATGAGACAATGTGCCCCCAAGTGTAAGTGACATAGAAGATCAACCTACACAACACCTGTTTGCCAGGTTTTCATCATGGTACTTATCCAAGGCACCTGTTTACCAGGTTTTCACCGTTGGACTAAGGGATTTCTGTTTACTTTTTAATTTTTTTTTTTATTTTCTTTTTTTATTTTTATTTTTTGGGTTGACAATTACACATGGTGCCTATTTGCCAGGTTTTCACCATGGTAATGGATAGGAGGGACTCAAGTGTTTAGTGCTATGAAGGTTGATAGTGTCCCTTTAGAGATTGATGATGTCTTCGCATGGACCATGTCATTATACACATCGATGTTGGTAAAGGGATTACATAAATGAGAGATGGATTAGGTAGATAGTGGATGATGAAATGGATTATGAAAGGTTCATGCAAGGATAGATGGATGGGGATAGTGGATTATGATGTGGATTATATAGGCTTATGGTGTGGATTTATATAGGCTTATAGAATGAAGATGGATGAAAAGTTTATGCCAAAGCATGGACCATAGGGATAGCATGGGGGAGATATGTAGGATAATGGATGGAAGATGGGGAGATGTAGTTATGTGGAGGTGCCATGGAGTGGAAGGGAATCATGACCAATAGTTGTACACACCATGATAAACATTGAAGCTTTTGATGAGATGGTGGTGTAGGAAGCAATGGAGATGTTTGCTTAGGAGATAGTTGATGAAGTGATTTAGGAACCCACATAGATTTAGTATTTTTAGTGCTTTTATTTTTCTTGTGGGATTTTTGAATGGAATGGAAGTGTTGGATGGAAATAGGCTTTTGGATGGATATAGGTGGTTGGGATTCTTGAGATGTAGATGAGGATGCCTCATTTGACTTGCTAGCTATTTGCTTAGGAACCCAAACCATTTTGCTTTTGGGCTTTGCTATTGGAGGTGTGGGCTTGGATATCTTTGTGAATGTTCTTTGCTTAGAAGATGGATGATTTAGAGACTTTTCACATCAATGCCCTAAGGCATGAGGGTCCTTAGGAGTTTTAGTTGGATTCTTGGCTTTATAGATGAAGGCATCCAAACTTTTTCTTTTCAATCCCATGGGGTGGGTGGAGTGGATGGAATGATTGGAAGCTTTATGCCTAAATGATGTGTGCTTTTGTTGGCCATGATTAGGGATGTAAGGATACTTATGAATGAGTCGATAATTAGGTGTTGGTAACAATGGAGGTAAAGTGGATGGAGGGATATTTGGAGTTGGATATTTGGAGGGATAATTAGGTGTTGATAGCAGAAGGTGTATGGTCACATGATTTTGACATTTATAGGATGATGGAGGTGAAATGGCAACATATGTTTTGTGTAGATGATGGGGGGTGTGATGGAAAGTGGTGGACTTAGGATGGATGGAGGAATTACCAACATCTTTAGCTTGTTTACCTTGGGGTGTATATCCAAGGGCATATGAGCATGGAGGGACTTTGACATAGTTTGGCTCCAAAATACCTTGTTTATGAAGGCCTAGACTTTTGCCTTGGTAGTGCATGTTTTGGAGTATGCGATGGACAATGGGACTAGGTGTGCTTAGGGAACTAGACTTGAGCCCTTTATTGGATGGAGAAGATGAAGTGGAGGACAAAGGTTGTTGTTGTCCTAAGAAAGAACATTCACAGACAAAGGTAGTAAGACCACTAGGACATGATGGTGGACTTGAAATGGGATCGATGGTAGATGTGGAAGGAGGATCATTAGCATTGTGTTCACTAAGATCCAAGCTATTTGTTTAATCTTCTATGCTTATGTGTTCTTGAGAGGCACATGTCTCATTATGACAAGTGGATATTTGCTCATTATAGATAGGGCTAGATGGCAGATGACTAGGAGCAATTTGGATATCTTAATCATGGATAGATATAGGATTATGGATAGGATCAAGGTGCTCATGGATAGATTCTTCATACGTATCATCTTGATCATAAAGAAGGTAAATGTTATGGATAGGTTGAATGAAAGTGTTTTGATCTTGATTTGGACTAGGGCTTAATGTTTCCACATGCTTAGGATTAAACCTTTGACATACCTCTTGAGTTGCTTGAATGGAAGTGGAAGGATCTTGGATAGGCTCTTGGTCAACAACATGATAACATGATGACTCTTGACTTAGATTCATAATAGGAGACTCTTGAATAGACTTGATGACTTGTAGGTCACATGATGGGCTTGAAGGGCTAAGAATGTTAATTGAGGGCTTTTGGATAGGCTCAAGGATAGGTGGACCACATGATAGGATTATAGGATTGGACATGACCTTTGGAATTTCTTTGGTAGGCTCATGAATGGGTGTTTGACATGGGGATAGTTTAATCCTAGCTAGTAGCCAATGGATCACATCCTTTGCAAGGGTATGAGTGGATGGGAAGTATAATGGATGGATGATAATAGTAGATGGTGTTGTAGGCTTATGACTTGGATTAGGCTGGGGGCTAATTGAATTGGATGGATTAGGATTTGGACTAGATGGGGGTGACACATAGGATGGGGATGATGTGGCATGATTTCCCATTATAGGTGGTACACCTTGTAAACAATTGAGACAAATATTGGGCATTGATTTGTATTATGGCCTTTGGTCCTATGGTATGCACAATAATGATGTTCATTGTATGTACTTCCCTCACATGGTTTGACTTCAGGAAGTTCAATGAGTTTTTCTTCAAGCATCCTTTGTAAAACTATCTCAATCGCATCCTTTGGTGAAGGATTAGAATGACATGGTGATGAAGGTAATGGAGGGCTTCGTGGTTTGGAAGGTAGATGGACAAATGGACTGGGAGTAGGATCACATGGTGGTCTTATGATAGGGCTAGTAGGCTCATGTGTTGGCATGTGATTAGATGGTGAAGGCCACTCTAGATTGGTATCTCCCTTGTCAAAGGTAATTAAGTCTTGTTGCATTATGCTTGCATGGTTTATGTACAAAGGACCACTTGGAGTTGCATGTGCTTCTTGTTGTAAAGGTGGATTTGGGCTCATTTGTACTTGTTGTGGAGGCCATTGATAGTCTTGGTAGCTAGGTGTAATGGTAGGATATGTAGACAAAATATCTTGAGGTGGACTCAAAGATGTGGGGATTTGATCTTGTTGGCAAGGTTGACTTGTGCTCACTTGATTTATATACAAAAGGCCATTGGGACTTAGATGTTGTTCTTGTAAGGACATTTGATTGCCTTGTGGATGGGCTTGGTAGTGCATTGGAATGGTGGTATGAGGGATTGGATAAGCTTGAGGTGGATGTTCATAGGTTGATGTGGCATTGACTTGGTGGATAGATGGATTAAGTTGATAGGAAGTGGATGGATATGGCATGTGCCTAGATGGATTAGGTTGGTATGGAGTGGCTAAGGATTGATGTACTTGTTGAGCTTGACTATTGGCTAAAAGGTGTTGGACTTGGGCTACAAAGTGTTGCAGTTGAAGTGATTGGCTTGTGTGGGGTTGAGCTTCTTGGATGAAGAATTGTAATGTTTTGATGGCATCTTGGTTAAGCAGTTGTGATCCTTGATAAATATTTTGGAGGAATCTTTGGAATTTGATTTTTGGGTTCTCTGGTGTAAACATGTTGTCACCTAAGTGTTTGTCTTAAGTCCTTTTAGCAAGTGCTTGTTTAGGGATTTGGATGATGTGGCTTGTTTGGATGACTTGGCTATGTTTGGGATGAAAGTGATTAGGTTTGAATGTTACTAGAAGTATGTGTAGGATGACTTGTCTTTATGTGTTTGAGTGTTTAGAGCTTGATGTGGCAATATTCAAACAAATGATTATCCATATACACACATGAATCACTCACACAAGACACATAAGCAAGTTGTTAGTTTGGAATAATATGATGATGGTTAAGCAAGCATGTGAAGACACTTCAACAAGTCCTATTCAAGGCAAGGCCACTATCACAAGGAGGTTCTAGTGAAAATCTGGGGGACCGGCACCCCACGAGCATCCAGCAAGCCACTTAAGATTTTAACTAACCCTACTAGGAGTTTTAATATACACAAAGGTACACCTCCTTTCGAGTTAGCACTGTATGGTGAGTGCTAATACCGTTTAGACTTGGCTTTCGCCTTATCCTCTAATTTTTATAGTGGACCAAATGAAAGTACCACTTGAGGTCATTCCCTTGGGGTGGATACCAAGGCAGACCTCTCTAAGGTTTAACAAAAGTAACACAAGTAAATGTTTTTGATCTCCAAGTTCGTGTTGGGACACGAGGAGAGAGAATACACATTTACTTGGTCACACTCTCATGGAGTTCATTAATCTTAGAAATTCAATGTGTGGAAGACAATACAAGCACTTGTTTATTTTAAAGCTCAAATCCAAATGTGATGAAAGACAATGGTTTATTTTAGCCCAATTTTTCAATGGTGTGATAGTAAACAATGTTCGTTTTAATCCCAAAGTCCAAATGTGTGATCAATCAAGATTAAGAGATGAAAAATTAGAATGAGTGCACCTGATACAATCACTTTCCAATTTGCTATAGATATTGATTGCCAATGCTGCTCTAGCTTGCTAGATGCTCCTAAAAGTCACAAAAATTGAAAAAGACCAAGAAATCTTGCACAAGAAATTATTTTGCAAAAAATGAAGAATATGATGAAAACTAATGAAGATGATCTAATACAAAAAAATATATTGTGTAGACAGAAAGTTTAGGAGATTCTAAGCAATTTAAAAAAAAGATTCGTTGAAAATCAATCAAAATTGCTCAAGTTATGCTCAAATGAAGTTTGTAATGAATCTAAACTTTGACTGATAAAAAAGATGGTAAAATGATATAGTCACCTAATAAAACCTGCTCCACTGTGTAGTTCATCCTCTCATATTTCCAGCAAGTCCTTGTTTGTATGATTTCTCCTCTGTATGTGAAAGTTATGATAGAAACACCAAGATGCACAATGACAGCTACCAAAAGCAAGTTACAGTTGCCAGATGCGACCAACTATTTATCAGAAGCAACCACTATTTTACCACAAGAGAGCCCCTTCAGATCAAATGTGACTCAAAAAACACTAGTTGCAATCTCTTTAGGCTTGTAAGCGATGCAAAAAAAGCCCAAAGCGACCGATTTCAGCCTATATGCGACCTCTATCTGCAAAATGAAAGATGCGACAGAAACCCTAGTTCTGCAGAAGGCGATTACTGTCAGACCAAAAGTGACTAGGTTAAAGACAAAAGTGATTACTATTTAGATAAAAGTGATCAAAATATGAGCAAAAGCGATTACTATTAGCCCAAAAGTGATCTGGAAAGTTTCAGGTGAGAGATTGCAAATATTAACCATATGCGACCAAGCTTACCAGATGCGATCAATTTTTTATCAAAGTAATCCATTTTTTATCAAAAGTGACCTGAATTTTACCATAAGTGATCAGTTTTTGATCAAAACCAAGCTGAATTTTACCATAAGCGATTAGTTTTTGATCAAAAGCAAGCTGAATTTTACCATAAGCGATTAGTTTTTGATCAAAAGCGAGCTAAATTTTACCAAAAGCTACATACTGTTTGTTTAAAAGCAAGCTAAATTTGACCATAAGCAATTAGTCTTTGATCAAAGGCAAGCTGATTTAGCACAGGCGACTGCTATTTGATCAAAGGTGACCTGAATTACCAGAGGCACATTTCTACATACCGGTTGTTATTTTCTTCGCCAAATGCTCCATTTTTCATCAAATTTAGGCAAATTTGTACTCAAAATTTATGAAAACGACCCCTCGGACGCAATGGTGAGGTTAGATTTGGGCTAAGAGATCATCTACATACATTTGTAGCCAAATATTTACAAACTAGGGTTAAAAAATTCAAATTTTTGCTACAAAAGCTTGTAAAAATGAAAGATTGGTGCTCCAAGAGATCTAAACTTCACAAAAGCAACTCAAAAAAGAGAGTTAATCAAGGACATGAGTCCCACCGAGTGTGCCAAAATGTATATCAAAAAATTTGGATTTGTAAATGGAAATGATCAAACAATTGAAATGCATAACCTAAACCCAAATAATTCAATACCTCGAAGATGCAAGATGAGTTCGATTGATTGATCGCTTTGTTGTGTTGATTGCTCGATTCCGTAGCATAACGTTGATAAGAAGATAAATGATGGATGATTGGCAGTTGATAGATGGAAGCTAGGTAGATGAAAGAAGGTAGATAATGGCTTGAGATGAAAATTCAGCAGAGTGAGGTTGCATGAAGAAGAATCCTCCCTTCTCTTCTAATGGCTCAAGAGAGGCTTGTTTTATAGGAAAAGCTTGGTTCAAATGGATGGCTATGATCAATTAGGGCTTTAGATGAAATGGATGGATAGGATTAAGTTAGGTTTCCTTGCACATTAAGAAATTGTAGTCAATTGACATGTGGCAAGGGAAGATAAGGCTTAGGTGTGCTTGTGTAGATAAATACTAAAATTAGGTCCCATTAGTTGTGCATGTGAAGGATAAAAGTTGTAACACATGATTGACTGGACAAGTGTTGGAATGTGATGAAAGATGAGGACTTAATTCAAATAAAATATTTGAATTAGTTGGGATATAGTTGGATATTAATTAAATAAATAAGATTTATTTAATTAATTGGGAAGATGATTAGGATGGGATAAGATATGATGTAGAAATTAATTAAATAAATAAAATTTGATTAATTAATTAGCTAAGTAGGATGATGATGGGATTGAATGGGATTTAATTAAATAAATAAAATTTATTTAATTAATTGGCTTAATGGGAAAAGTGGGGTTAAGAGAGGGATTTAGGACAAAGTCCTACATGATGTCTAGGATAAAGTATTTCACTAGATGTTGCAGGACATGGATAAATTTGGGACAATTTTGGGTGTCTACACTTTCGTCAGGATTTCTACTTGAAAAGAGTGGGTTTTTGTTTGCGCTTGCTTGCCTGGTGAGAAGATTCCACAATCTTTATTGGTGAGATGGACCCTAAGGGATTGACCTAGTGCCTTGAGGGCTCATTGCTAAATGGCCTTGCCTACGTGACGACACAGAGGCAATGTAGTTTGGGATAAACTCTAATGGACCTAAGACCTAGGTGGTAGAAAGTGGTGCAGACTCAGATAGATAGAAGGACTAGACATGGGATGGATGGGATAGTGGGAGCCTTGAGAGCGCATTTGAGAAATGGCCTTGCCTACGTGACAACGTAGAGGTAGCGTGGTTCATGGATTGACTTTGATGGACCTAGGATATGGATCAGATGAGACATGATATCGAACAGATATGGATCAGACATGGAATAGATATGGATCAGATAAGACATGATAAGGAATAGATATGGATCAGACAAGACAAGATATGGAACAGATATGGATCAGACAAGACACGATATGGAATATATATGGATCAGACAAGACACGATATGGAACAGATATGGATAAGAAAAGACACGATATGGAATAGTTATAGATCAGACAAGACATGATATGGAATAGATATGGATCAGATGATACTGATGACAAGGAAAACACCATGGATAGGTAGATGGATGGGCGATAGCAGATACAGATGGTTAGGTAGAAGGAAACAAGGACGTGATCTCCAATGACTACGTCACATAAGAATAACATGCCCCATTGTAGGTAGAATACTTAGAATTTTTCATGACAATGCTTATGATGACAGGAGAATGAAGGATTTGCATGGCTTGGAGGGATAAGATATGTCAAGAGCCATCTAAAACATTTGTCAACATTGTGCCCCTAATCTTTATCAAGACCAAAAAATAGATAAAGGAAAGGAAGATTAGGATAGATAGACTGGACAATATAGGTATGTAATGGATAGAAGGATAGGATAGGTATGGTATAGAAGGGAACTGATAGGAGAAGAGTGATATGCCAATGAGACAAGGTACCCCCAAGTATAGGTGATAGGGAAGATCAACTTACACATGATGCCTATTTGCCAGGTTTTCATCATGGTACTTATCCAAGGCACGTGTTTGCCAGATTTTCACCATTGGACGAAGGGATTTTTCTTTACTTTTTTCATCTTTTTTTAAAAAATAGTTGGATGGGGGAAAGTGGACATAGAAAAGGAGAGACTCAAGTATCTAGGTCCCTGAAAGGTGATAGTCCCAATAAAAAGATGTCATCTCATGGACCATGTTGAGTGTTCTCATAGATGTTGGTAGGAGATTGCATGAAAGTGAGATGGAGAACGTAGATATTAGATTATGAAGGGTGTGATAGTGGATGATGATGTAGAATACAAAGGATTTATGCAAGGATAGATGAAAAGTTTATGAAAATGCATGGACCATAGTAATAGGATAAGGAAGATATGCAGGATAACAGTGGAAGGAAGGGGAGATGGAGGTATATGGAAATGTTGTGGGATGGAAGGGAATCATGACCAATGGTTGCACATACTGTGATAAACATAGAAGCTGGTGATGGGTAAGTATTGTAGGAAGCAACAGAGACTTTTGCTTATGGATGAATGACTTAGGCATGTAGGGATCCACATAGATTGAGTATTTTGCTGATTTTTTCTTGTCATGTGGGATGGAAGAATTTGAGACTTTTGGATGGAATGGGAGAAAGTGGATGGTTGAGATTCTTGAGAGGTAGATGCCTCATGTAACTTGAGGGCTTTTTTCTTAGGTACCCAAACCATTTTGTTCTTAGATAGTACTTGTGAAGGTATGGGTTTGGGTGTA
Organism: Cunninghamia lanceolata; assembly: GCA_027924645.1. Lineage (NCBI taxonomy): Eukaryota > Viridiplantae > Streptophyta > Pinopsida > Cupressales > Cupressaceae > Cunninghamia > Cunninghamia lanceolata. The sequence continues at coordinate 7,928,855 of BSBN01001807.1, forward strand.
TGCATCTTTTGTGCGACATTTGGAGTAATCATTTGTTGGATGCAGACCCACACCTTTTTCAGCTTGGCATATAGGTGTGTGGATGTATGCATCTCTTGAGAAAGATGTTTCTTTGATTCTTGGTTTTTGTATCCTAGGTCATGAGGACTCTTAGGATTTTTGACTTTATAGGTAGAGGCATCCAGATTTTTGTTGTTAAAATCCTTTGGGATGGTGGAAGTGGGGTTGGAGGAAGTTCTTTGTTTAGACAACATGTGCATTTGTTGGCCATGATTGGGATTGTTAGAAGATTCATAGATGGATGGATAAGATGTTGGGAGAAATGGTGGTAAAATGCACGGAGGTAAATTGGATGGTGGAAGGTGTAAGGTCACATGCTTTTGACAATTGTAGGATGATGGAGGTGGAATGGTGACATATGTTTTGGGGATATGATAGGGTTTGTACTAGAATGTCATGGACTTTAGAGGAGTGGAGGAAGTACCAACATCTTGAGATTCTTCACCTTGGGGTGTGTATCCAAGGCCATATAAATGAGGATGAACATTGACATGGACGAGCTCCAAAATATCTTGTTCACAAAGGCCTAAGACTTTACCTTGATAGTTCATATGTTGGAGTAGGTGGAACACTAGACACAAGTTCCTTATTGGATGAAAAAGGTGGGATAGAGGATAATGGTGGGTGGTGTTCTAAGGAGGAACACTCATGAATGAAGGTAGTAAGACCAAGGATACATGGTGGGGGATTTGTAGTATGGTCGATAATGGATGGTGGAGAGTATTTTTGGTTTGATCTTCTATGCTTGCTTGGGAGGCAAGTGTCTCATCAAAGGAAGAGGAAGTTGCTAAATCTTGGATAGGACTAGATGGGGTTATAAGCTCAGGACCATGGAATGCATAAAGTGGGCTAAGAGGATCATCATGGTCTATTGGATCATAGATAGGCTCTTAATCATAGATGGGGTCTTGATCATAGATAGGATTTAGCATGATGGGATTAAGGTGCTCTTGTATAGATTCGTCATCAACGATAATATCTTGATCACCGAAAGGATAGAGGGTATGGAGAGGTTGGAATTGGACCCCTTGTTCATGTATAGGATCAAGTTGCTCCTAGATAGCTTCTTCATCAAAGGTAGTATCTTGATCATAAAAGAGATATAGGTTATGAATGGTTTGAAATTGGACTTCTTGCTCATGTATAATAGGTATAGGATCATCGAAAAGATAAAGGTTATGTAAGGGTTGGATGGGAGTGCTTTGATCTTCATTTAGACAGGGGGTTGAGGTTTCCACATGTTCTAAAGTGTGCTCTTGACATAACTCTTGATGTGCTTGAATTGAAGTTGAGGTAGAAGACTCTTGGATAGGCTCTTGGTCAATGACATGAAGGTGTGACAGACGTTGACTTTGGTGCATAGTAGGAGGTTCTTCAATATGCACAAGGGGTTGCAAGTGACATGACGAGGTTAGAGTAATGGACATGCTTGAAGGTTCTTCTATAAGGTCAAGGACCAGAATTTGGGGATATGGGTGACTCTCTTCTTGTAGCCCTTAGATCACATCATTGGTAGGCGTATAGGTAGAGGAGTGAGGCAATAGAGGAGTAGATTTAGAGTTCTCCCTATCTTTTCTTTTGTTGTGTAAATCTGGAAAACATTTTTCCTAAAACTTATTAGAGGCTTCTTTGGTTTCCCATTTAGAGCTTGGGGAACTCGATGGCGTTGTTGGTGTAATACTAGTATGCTTTGGGATATGTGCCTTAGAAGATGGTGAAGGGGGACTAGTAGATGGAGTGGTATATGATTTCCTACTTTAGGTGGTGTTTGCCTTGCCAAGAGTATCATTAAGATGGGACAAGAATGTATGACTTTGGGTTGAGGTGTAGCTAGTATTGGCCTGCTCAACTTGTAAGATTACAAAGTGTTGTATGACTTGGAGTTCTTGAGTAATTTCTATATGACCTTGGGGTGAGGTGTCTAAGGTTATTTGCAATTTTAGGTATTTGAGTTCTTGAGCAAGCTCTTCTAATTCAGTTGTCATATCCTTAGAATCTGACACAAGACTGAAATGGGTACCCAAAAAGGTTGAAAAGTTTTCTCAAAGTATGCGGAAGTGCTTACTGTCACGCATGCGAAGGAATAGATGTGCAGTAGAAAAGGATGAAAGTATAGCAAGTAATTATGGATGCGCAAGAATGGTAAATAGAAAATGCATAGTAATAGGCGATATAAGTGTACCAGGTCACAACAAATGTGCAGTAGGTCGAAACAAATGTGTAGCTTCATAAGATAAATGTGTAGCTCTAGTCTTTTTGAATGTTTTTGCAAAGTTTGACATGTTTTTCAGTGTGTTTTTTTTTGGTTTCTTGGTTGCAAGATGGTCTCTTTGATCTAATTTTCTTTAATTATGGCAAGAAGTCACAGCAAACACAAAGAATGTTTTCATGGTTTTTTTTGTGATTTTTTGACTCTTTTTGGACTAAAAAGCAAGTACAATCCTAGGCTTCAAATGGATTACAAGGGTTTTTGGCCACTAGTACAAAGGTGTTTAATGAAGTCAACCATTTGAGTGGTTATACATGCGGCAGTACTACTCTCCGTTATGGAGTCTCTCAGCCTGCAAGGGTTGCGCCTTGGAGGGTTTTGGGGAAGGTTAGCACTCGTTGTTTGAAGCTTTTGCTCCAAACTCAATTTATTTATAGTGGCTTAGAAGGGCTTGACATCTAGCCTGTTACCACTTAGGGTTGTTCCTACTTGGATGAATGGTATCCAAGAGTAGGCCCCTCTAAAGGAAAAACACATGTGAAAATGATATCTCTGGCATTTTGTTCACCCAAGATAGGGGAGAGCATAGGCCTGGTATGATTCCGAAAACATAGAATAAAGTGGTTCTTTTCCCCTAGTTAAAATGAGAAAAACTAGATGAGCTATCTACTTGGGCAAGCACAAAATTTTGTTAACTTTGAAGTGATAACAAGATAGCAATGGTCTAGTTTTACCAAGATAGCAATGATGAGTTCAATTTTATCCCATATAGCATGAATTGTTAACTTTGAAATGAAGATCGAGATAGCAATGGTACAATTTTACCCAGATAGCAATGATGAGTTATATTTTTAACCACGTAGCATGAATTTGTTAACTTTGAAGTGATGGTCAAGATAGCAATGGTTCAGTTTTAACCATATAGCAATGAGTTTGTTAATTTTGAAGGATAGCATTATAGAAATGATTCAATGATATGCAAGATAGAAATGATTCAATTACCACCTTCCTAGTTAAGACTATGTGAGATTTGCATGAGCATCCATTTGCTTTTCCCTTAGAAATTGAAGTGTGAGTTAACAAGTGCAACTATATGATTGTAAACCAGTACCTAGCCTGCAAGTGGATCTAAGAATATTCCTGCAAAAAAGTGTTAACATTAGAAAAATCACAAGAAAACTCAAAAATTCAATGTCAGAATCAGATGCGCAGGTACAGAGCTCATATGCGCAGAAACAAAGGTTATATGCGCAGTTTTACAGATGCATAGATTTAGAGCACATATGCATAGAAACAGAGGTCATATGCGCATCTTTATAGATGAGTTGAATCAGAGGACATATGCACAGCTTTACAGATGTGTTGAATCAAAGGACATATGCATAGAAAGAATGATCAAATGCGTTGAAACAACATCCTAAAAATTCACTACAAAACAAATGTGCTGCAGGATGGAATAGATGCACTACAGGATGGAACAGATGCGCTGCAAGATGGAACAAATGAACAGAATTAGTAAATGCACCATAACAAAGGTCAAATGCACTGAAACAAACACTATATCAAAGGGTAAATGCGTCATAACAGAGTCTGTATGCACTGAAAGGATGTATGTGCTGGAACATATAGTATATGCATCAGATCAGAGACTGTATGCACTGAAAGAATGTATGTGGCATAACAGATAGTATATGCATGTTAGAATATGTCATATGCACTATTTCCTCCTATGTACGACTTTCTAAAACACAAAAACTTAGTTTTTAGATTAAATTTGGGGCTAGGCCCCATGGTGGGTACCGAAAATGTTAAGGAAAAATTGGATTTCAAATGAATAACAATATAATAAATATCAAGATACCCAAAACTCAATGAAATGGTGAACTAAAGAGATTCAAACAAATAATGAACAAACAACAAAGCAAACCTCCTTATTTTGAAGCTTCCATTGATTGCCTATCACAATCAATCTTGCATGTATGAAATAGGGCCCTCAGAGAGTGCACTTCCTTGCTTTCTTTCAAGAATGTCAATTGGCAATGGCAGTGATAGTTTATTGCAATGAAGAGGAGCTTCACAACAATGGTAGTAGTACGTAGTGCGTAGTAGTGAATGTGATCACAAGAAATGAAGGAACTGGTGCCAAAGGCACGCTGTAATTCCTGCAAAGTAACAATGCTTAAAGCTTGATGATTGAAATGGAAGAATGAGGGTTTAATTTATAGACTTGGAAGAATGAAGATTAACGGTATAGGAAGAATGAGAAGATCAATAGTATAGAGTGGTTGAGGAACATGCAATGAATAAGAAGAAGACAAGTCTCACACAAAAGTTGTTTTATTTGAGTTAACTACTTTCTTTTCTAAAGATAAAACATGCTTTTCATAAATTAGAAAGCTTTTTTTTTTAATTTAAGAGATATTGATAAAAACAAGGTTGATTGAGTAGATAACTTAACTTGTGATTTCCTTTTGCATGATTTAAGAGAAATTAGATAATAAATTATTTAATTTTGTGTGCATGGAGAAGAAGACTTATTTTTAGAAGATTTGAAAGATATTTGAAGAATTAGAAGATAAGAAATCAAATTAAATAAATAAATTTATTTAATTGTTGTGCATGATTTGGAAGAATAAATAAAATATTTGATTGCATTTTATTATTAGAGATAGAGAGGATTTAAATAAATTTGATTTGATTTATTCAAATTTGGAAGAATAATTGACTTTAATTAAATAATTGAGAATTATTTAATTGTTTGGAAAAAAATAAAAGGATTTTATTTAATTTTGACTTTAGAAGAGATAATTAAATATTTTGATATTTAATTAATTTAGAGGAATATGAATCAAATAAATAAATTTGTTTATTTATTTATTGATAGAAGAATTAGAAGGGAATAAATATTAAGAATATTTATTTAGACTAAATCGTGCCATTTTTAGGCATATACATCTACAAATAACAATCTACTGGAAATTCTCTAATTACTAAAATAGTCCAGAACTAGGGTTTTTAGATGTCATTCCCATAGGTGCTAAAACTATCATTTCTCATGATTAGTTCCCTAGGTAGGTATAATTTAATGAGCATATGTCTATCACCTAAGAACCCTAAGATGTATTGGAAAAACCTTAATTAGGCATTATATGAATGATGGAATCCACTAATAATTCTGCAGTTGGAGTCATACCTACATTTTTCAAACATTTCCCCAATACTTATTATCCACAAATCTATCTCTCCGCGATTCTAAGAAATCCATTAAATACCCTAATTAAAACCATCATCTATATTTACACACATTAATGTACTAGTAGATTTATAATCACAGACACGTTATATAAACTAAAAACCTCTAATATTTTTCAAATTCATCTTTTGAGAGTATGTTCCCTTACCTAAGAGATGTTTCTAGATGAAATATGATCATTCAGAAATTCTAAATTCTTTTTAAAACAAGGAAAGGAGATACTTCCTAAGATGGATGAATTTGATTAAATCTTGTTAGTTTTGTGCCTGAGGGAGATTACTTGTCCCTCAAACTTAATCATTGAGATGTTCCTTATTACTCCTTAGGGATTTATAGAGGTGATGCCCAAATGCCATTTTTGTATCTATGTTAGGCATAAGTGCAGTAGGTCAACATGATGACATTACCCGTAAATGCGAACCAGACACACCATGAAAATTGAACACTTGATTTGGTTTTTGGTTTTTTCTTTATTAAGTTGATGGAATTGAAAAGAATGAACATAAAACATTGTAACAATATTATGCTTTATTCCACACATTTAAAAAACCATTTGGAGAAAGGTTAACAAATTGTTGTTCACATTTTACTAATCACAATCAAAGTTGGAAAATCATTTCAAAACAAAGTAAATTAACATAGTTGTTCATGTTCAACTAATTACTATTAAGTGTTAGGAAAATAAAAAATTTGTAAGATTTCCTAGCTTAATAGTTTGTTAACTAAAATTTGTGAATAGGACTTAAAATTGAGCATAGTAACTATAGTAAAACTTTAAGTTCATTTTACTTTTAACTTAGTTGTTTGATTGAGATTAGGTCAATTGTTTCAATTACCATTTGATAAAATTGTACATTATAGTTCTATCTAATTTATTCCCACAATTGCATATTGATTAAATAGAAGAAGAGTAATTTGTTAATTTCTAACACATATACTTTATCTATTAGATTGTAATTCAACTTTAATTTTAACTATGTAATGAAATGCATAACTTCATAAATTCTTGCTTAACCATTGTAAACTAATAAAATTCAATAAGAGAATCATAAATTGCCCTTTCCATTGAAACTATTTAACTTAATAATAATCAAAACTTACCTAACTAATTAAACTCAACAAGGATAAATTGGTCCATCTATTACAAATATTTAAAATAATGATTAAAACTAATTAAACTCAACAAGGATAAATTTGTCCATCCATTACAACTATTCAACTTAATAATTAAAACTTACCTAACTAATTAAACTCCACAATTTGATAAATTTGTCCATCCATTGCAACTAATTAACTTAATAATAAGTAAAACTCACCTAACTAATTAAACTCAACAAGGATTAATTTGTCCATCCATTACAACTATTTAACTTAATAATAATAATTAAACTTACCTAACTAATTAAACTCAACAAGGATAAACTTGTCCATCCATTGCAAATAATTAACTTAATAATAATTAAAACTCACCTAACTAATTAAACTCAACAAGGATAAATTTGTCCATCCATTACAACTATTTAACTTAATAATAAGAATTAAAATTTACCTAACTAATTAAACTCAATAAGGATAAATTTGTCCATCCATTACAACTATTTACAATAATGATTAAAACTAATTGATTCAATGTGGTTTAATGAGTTAATTATCTAATAAATTCATTACCATTATAAAACTATTAGGAAAACCAATAATTATTATTGAGTTACTCAACATTAGTAAATTGATTAATTTAATGCTTAAAATAAGTCAATTTATAAAGAGTAATCATTCAAAATAACCCAACATTACACACACACACACACACACACACACACACACACACAACATGTTTTAACATCTAATAACGAGAAAAATTACAAATATTATATAGTACTTATAAAGAGATGGTTTTAACCCTAATTTTTTTTTTTGTTTTAGGAATATGTAACGCCCTGCCATGAATACCTCAGAGAACATCACATTAATGCTATATGCAATAGGATAAATTTTTTTTTAAAGATAGAAATAACAAAGTAATATTAACACATCATTTAAACTAATGACTTGTCCTTTAAGATATCATGTTTGCATTACTTGACAAAACCATTAACATAATCTAACACACATCATGAATTAACATCAGTAACTCATTGTAAACCTAATGCACTAAAATAATAAACATTTACATCTACATAACATCATATAAGTATTCATCAGGATCTAGTACATAGTCACAATTTCTCCCGACATATAAATACAACATTACATTGTTACATTATCATCTTCTGAATACATATGAATACCTACATTAAGAATAATCTAATACACAGGATAGTACATGAGCATAATAACTGTCTCCATAAACAAGTACACGATCTAAATCTGCTACAGGAGTTACAACCTTCTTTCTCACGAACAAAGGCAAGGAAAAACCAATGGAGATAAAGGACATCCACCCGACCATGTGGAACCCTAAGGTGCACCCCCCGTGCTAGGAGATAACATAAGGTCCCAAAACATCATACAGTCAGGTCGACAATTGCCTAATAGGAACAAAGACTCCATTACAACACATGACAACACCACAAGCAACTCAAAATCACTTCCAGAGGCAACACATGATGAATGGGGAGAGTACAACTAGGGAATGCTAGGCCGCAGTAGGAAGAGTGTCATCGCATGGTCCTGACATGGGTTATCCTGACAGCCTCTCACTAGGCACCGGCCCCCATCTATGGTTATCCTGACAGCCTCTCACTAGGCACCGGCCCCATAGGGTGACACATGCGGAATCAACCTTCCTTTCGTGAGGACAAGGAAGTTAATCTTGCCAACCAGGCCTTCTCTACCCATCCTTAGTCTAAACGAGCACTACAGGCATGGGAGAGGAAATCCAATTATCTTGTTAATGTGTAATTTACCCTTTTCCCCCCTGTTCATTTTTTAGTTTTCACTTAATTAACAACTTTCAATGGGTTATCCTGATAGCCACTTTGGGCGCCGGTCCCACACTGAAAGCCACTCCCCTACCTACATCTAGAAACCCTAACCATCAAGCAAGACAATCACTATCATACTGATAAGTATACATAAACAATGTAAGGCATTTACCTTCTTACTTATTGAACATAATCACAAGGACCAACCTTTACTTCATTGTCCCCAAAACTTTCAGTTAATCAATCGCAATAACCATAACAACACATATCCAGAGCAAGGTATGGGTCATCTTGCTCCCAAATCTCAACCATGAACAAAATAGTTTCTCATTATGATTTCCAAGGTCTCCCCATTACAATACTACACACAATCTCGATATCAACACATACGTGAAGGAGATTTAAACCCATCATAATATATTCACAACACAGTATGTACAACATCTCACATTATTGTTTACCAAGACCCACATACGTACACAAGAGAAATCATGTTCTTACAACATCTTCATCTCAAGACAACTATGAACATAATACATACAACCAAATCATATTACCTTATGCCTCTAGAACCTAAACCTGACAATTTACACATAGACCAACTCACATGAAAATTTTGCTTGCAATAAGCAATTTCAACTAATCAACTCATTGACAACCTAAATTCTTCTTACTAGAGCAATTCTATTTAATCAAATTAGCAACTGGATTCAAGTTATATCTCCACCAAAAATTTCATAAAACCTAGGTCTAGTTTAATTGATATTAATTCTATCTATTATAATAATCAATCATCAATTACATATAACCGTCAAGCTAAACAATGCATAGATAATATTAATTACAAATACTTATAACTTAAATGCTTATTACAACATTTATAATCCAAACCCATATATAATATTTCTACTACAAAACTATTATAATTATGTTTAAGAAACCATCATTCAATAACCAATAAATACATAATTTATAAACATGCCTATCTTAACCGAAAGCCCAATTGATAGTTGTTAGTAAGATATTCCACAATATGCATTTTATCTTTAACACACACACACATAAACCCCTTATTGTCACCTTACTAATGCATTAAAACATAAGGCCAACTATCAATCCAATTAAAACACCTTTTCCATACAAACGATAGGTTCACTGCTAACCCAAAATCAAGTAAAACATTACCTCGTTTCACTAGTTTTCCTATGTAATAATTTATCTGATGAAGTTCTATTCCATTTACTTGCATAAATAGTGAATTAACAAACTTAGCTCATGAAAGAGGATACATTATATATAATGCATTCATGTTATTGACAAAAGAAAACATAATATATTTAATTCCAATTAAAGCATTTCTTATACTAAAACCCTAATATAATATATATATGTTATTATCCAATGAGACACATTCTTTATGTAGTCACAAAGCACATAAAGGTATATAATTAATTATTTAATTTATAAAACTAATTATCAATATATATATATATATATATATATATATATATATAATAACGTCAAGCTAATTAATTAAAATAAAAGTGTAATATAATGTCTATAAGAATTACATATCTATTTGAAATAATCAAATCACTTTAGTTTAATTAATTCCACCAATAACTACTTATAATAAGGATATAAGATCATAATACATATAAGGGTTTACTACAATTCCCACAAGATGCAAGCCTAAAAGAACAAGTTTCCATCTAAGTTTAACGTAAGCATATTGACATATTTAATATTTTCCTTGCTTATGCAATAAGTAATGATAAATCATCCAATGGTGATCTTTACCATTATGGCATAATATTAATCCACTAATTAAGAGAAAAGTTCTATCTTTAACCTTGGTTAACTATTCTTAAATAAAAATACCTAAAGAAAGTTGTCTTCATAAATCCTAAACATGAATCATACTAGAATTATTATTAAGGACCTAAGAATGTATAGGAGCTCTTTCTTCATAGACTAAAACATGAAATTCACTTATGCCTTAAAGTTTAAACTAAATCTTTTCATCAACAACAAGTGTAAAAATAAGCAGAGATAGGGAGATAACACCTAAGAGATTTACTATATTTTGCATTAGATTCAAGACCTAATCTCATAACTCATCTCCACCTATTAAATGACTTTGTAAGGAATGAACATATATGAAGCTCTCACGTTGTTATCATGAAATACAATGATTGTAGGATACACTCAAAATTGGTACATGGAGAGGGCTTTAAGAACTTTCAATCAAAAGCTTTTGGAAAGTGTATGACCAGACTTTGTAACATTTGCTAGCATCCTATGTACCTATGCACAAATGGAGCTTTGGAACAACGTATCAATGTCCAAAGAGGATAAATGATAGAGACATTTTGTCAGATGTCTAGCTGCAACTACCCTAGCATACATGTATGCAAAATTTGGAAGCATAGACAATGCACATGACTGTTCGATAGAATACTGTGAAGATTTGAACAACCAAGGAACAAGACACCCAAAATATAAATTGACTAAATGAAGAGCTAATAAGATGTTTAATACAATCTACTATAAGAAATTGGATCCTGAAGAATCTATGTAAAAGTGGGTAGTTTTATATGATCCAAAGTCCATATTTATTTGAGACCTTAATGCACATAAGAAAAAACATTTCCATCTAGATCTAATAGAAGGTAGAAGTAAGGAATACTCTAATGGACAAGGTACTTGAACTATTTGACAAGGTTCAAAGATACTTACGTACACAAAGAACATCATTAGTTTATCTATTAGAGGATATGAACAAACTAACAGATCCTTAGCAAGATGACTTCGTAACCCCTTTTAAAAACAGATAAAAACCATCGTTTCTAAGATCCAACACCAACATTTAGCAATTATAAGATTATATAGAAATCTTAATACTAATATATAGATAACATATGATTATATGCAAACCTTAATACCAATATATATGGCAATTACTATCTTATAATTATAGGAAGATCTAATGTAAAAATCAAAAATATAATTCATGCTATGATGATCTAGGTTTATGACATGCAAATAAGGCAACAAATATGCTTCTTTCAAGATTTACATTGAAATGTTTGCTTTTCCAATTTCACAAGCAACAACCTTTAGAAAAACAACCTTTACATTTAATAAATAAAGGATACATATAATATTTAGAACATACAATATTTACATTTATCCAATAAAGAAAAACATATAATATTTATATTTAATCAATAAAGAAAAACATATAAAATTTACATTCAATCAATAAAGAAAACATATAATATTAATTACTAAAGAAAACATGATACCTCAATCGCAATATCCCACTAATGGTAGAATCCTTGAATGAAAATCATAAAATGAGCCAGTCACCCCCACTCCATGAAGAGTTTTTAAAGAGAAGGAAAGAGTAACTTCCTACCCAAAACTAACTCAACCACCCAACTAACTCAACTACCCAACTAACTCAACCACCCAACTAATTCAACCAACCACCTTCCCATTTTCGTCACTTTTGTAAGTGGGGCTTAAAGGAGGGTCTAAAAACCTTTTAAAATATTACAAATGACAAAAATAAACTTCTTACCTATGTACCTTGGACATAAGACAATTTTCCAAACATAAAATACAGCGTAGACCTCTTAAAAACACTTAAAAATCATTTTAAAAGTTACAAGGTTAAATCCTGCACAAGAACATAATCATTTAATCACATAAAACTAAAAAATAATATTTCTTAACATCATGGCCAATAGACCTTAGGGCCCCATGCCTAGGTCAGATATCACACAGAAAGACATAAAGTGGCTAAATGACCACCATCATCCATTGACATAATAATTCTACATGCACACTCAACAAGAAGTGTTAGTACAATATATAGCCAAAATATATCCATCATAAATAACATATTATCACAAATCCATTAGTAACCATAGTGTAACGCTGAATCAATACACTCTTGATCCAATTGTTAGGCTTCGTCAATTGGATGATAGGACTGTCTACTCTCTATTCTAGGGTCTGGTTAGTGCATTTACTAGTGTTTAGTGACCTTCCCTTAATTAAATCAATTTAGTAGTAGTAATAAAATAATTCATATTCAAACAACTTTAAATAATTATTTGAACTAGGTAATTATCAATTACCAATTTAATCTTATTGAATATTAATAATAATAAGAATATTATATGACCTTATTAAATATTAAAGTGGGTCAAATATTAGTATGACTATATAATGAAATACAGGCATACAACATAACCCACTGAGTAGGACAGCCATTAAAAGCCAAATCAAACATGTTCACTAGCCAGGGCCAAACACGCACTTAACCAACAGGCTCCATCAAATATCAATCAGTTGCAAGACCTGACATACTGACAGAACTGACAGGTTAAACTAGACATGTCATGCATCCTGATCAAGGATGATGACTTGGGATGTGGGACCTTAAGTTATCTCCGGAACAACTTATCCATTGGGTTTAGGGCATACTCAGACCTGTTAATTCAGGTGGAGTCGATGCCTGATACCTGCATTCTGCAACAAATGACACAGTCAAGCATATATAGACACACAAAAACTGACACTAGGTGAAAAATGAATCACAATATCGCAGGGCACTCGCAAGCGAGTGATACGACATCGTCCTTTCCACATCATATCAATCTAGATTCGATAACACATAACCGTAACCAAATCAAATCTACCTCATTATCTGAACAGAACATACATTGAACATATAGGTGCATGAAATTGAATAAGTCTCAGAAGTACCATCATAACAAATAAATCTAACAAAATCAGTCCATGAGATCCATTCTAACATATAGCAATTGTAGTAAGATCGACATCTTAATCATAGGAATGCAAAACAATGTCAAAGCCTTACCTTAATTATTCCTGTTATTTTACCTTCATATTCATGCACCTTGATCAGTTCACCTGTACATCCAAGGTGCGAATGGAGGGGCACTACATCCTCCCCCCCTAAAACTTGACTTACTCCTGGAAGTCACAGACTAGGGTGGAAACATAACACATTAGTATTACAATTTTCTATTGCCAACATATGCATTCACATTAAGCAATTGTTCCCAAGACAAGCACAATCATTCAATACAAGCATAAAAGACATCAATTCCTTACCCTTAAGGTGTATGATGTAATCTACTTATAACCAATCGCACGTATTTTGAGAATTTCAGTCGGTTCAGGGATCTATGTTTACATATTATCAATGAAAATTACATCTCATTTCTTATTTCCACCATGGCTCTGACTAATTACCAAGCATTCAAGTACAATTCTCCGCAGAGTCCTCCCTTGTACACACTATCAGAGGTTCAAAATGAACATGATAGAAACAACACTTGCCACAATACAGGGCTAACAAAAACAAACATTCGGAATAGTCACCATCAAAGTTTTAAAGAAGGTGAAAACCCAAGTGGGAAAATAACCAAATCCAATCTTAAGTCACAAAATGCCGGCAATTTCCAATAATAACTCAAGTATAGAGAAAAGAGTTTTGGTGACCACTCCTATCATAAGAAATTTCAAGGAAACAAATTCACTATTAGCCCCTAACAACACATGAAACAACCATCAAAATTTCAAATTAACCAAATTACAAACAAACCCACATCACAAAGTAGCTAATTTTAGCCACAAAAAGGGAGTATCCGCTACACAACACCCAAGACACAAGGTCTAGAATGCGTTAGAGAATGTACGCCAACACATAGATAATTAAGTTATCTACATCCTTATACCTAAACAACTTTTATACAAGGATTTACAGCAACAAAATAATTACTTATTTACAACAATTTCTTCCTTAATGCAATACAATTTCTTTGTGTGAGGAAGAATAGATAATATTGCACACAAGCACATACTTAATCAAGGCTACATTTTACTTAAAGTATCACATTTATATGAGATGGGTCTAACACAAGCTCTAATTTGATCTCCTGCATTTGGTTTTTACATACATACAGAATGATAACTTTCATAATCCACAAAGGAACTTCCACATGAAGTCATGGCCACTAAAAAAAATAGATGTCAAACTACTACTTTAAGATACCCACACACGACAATACCACTTAACCACATATCTTACAATGCATGATGCCTCCAATATTTAAATCATTCCAATACTTACACAAATAAGGTCATTAACATATAGATGGTATGGTGCTTCCACACCCTAAACATAACCTCACAAGGTATGGTTACTTCACCAAACCAGGGAAGACAAACACCACTGTCCCTTTACAATACCCCACATAAAATAGGTTCAAGATATTCACATCACTAGAGGGGCAAATTCCATTCTCTTGATTCCATGCACTAAAAGTAACTGGGCTTCTAGCTTCTAAAGCACTAAAGACCACAAGAGGAACTGAAGGCCTCAACAATCAGCAAGCACTAGTGTTCAGGGAACACATATGGTTAGATATATCATCTCATTTTTGCATAACAGACACACAAGTAGAACAAAGCATAAAGGATTTATTTCTTCTACAGTCAAGAACAAGTCTGTAAGTTTATCATCCTTCTAATACCATACTAAGGCTCTTAAGTGAGAGGTACTATTACCAACTCACCATAAGGAGAGAAATGTTTAACCTAAACAACGATAAGAACCAGAGATCCTAGTGTTGCAAACCTTTGCTCTGATACTAGATGGAACACCCCGCCATGAATGCCTCAGAGAACATCACATTAACGCTATATGCAACAAGATAATTTTTTTTTTTTAAAGATAGAAATAACAAAGTAATATTAACACATCATTTAAACTAATGACTTGTCCTCTAACATATCATGGTTGCATTACTTGACAAAACCATGAACATAATCTAACACACATCATGAATTAACATCAGTAACTCATTGTAAACCTAATGCACTAAAATAATAAACATTTACATCTACATAACATCATATAATTATTCATCAGGATCTAGTACATAGTCACAATTTCTCTCGACATATAAATACAACATTACATTGTTACATCATCATCTTCTAAATACATATGAATACCTACATTAAGAATAATCTAATACACAGGACAATACATGAGCATAATAGCTGTCTCCATAAATAGGTACACGATCTAAATCTGCTACAGGAGTTACAACCTTCTTGCTCACGAACAAAGGCAAGGAAAAACTAATGGATATAAAGCACATCCACCCGACCATGTGGAACCCTAAGGTCCACCCCCCGTGCTAGGAGATAACATAAGGTCCCAAAACATCATACAGTCAGGTAGACAATTGCCTAATAGGAACAAAGACTCCATTACAACACATGACAACACCACAAGCAACTCAAAATCACTTCCAGAGGCAACACACGACGAATGGGGAGAGTACAACTAGGGAATGCTAGGCTGCAGTAGGAAGAGTGTCATCACATGGTCCTGACATGGGTTATCCTGACAGCCTCTCATTAGGCGCCGGCCCCCATCTATGGTTATCCTGACAGCCTCTCACTAGGCATCAGCCCCATAGGGTGACACATGCGGAATCAACCTTCCTTTCGTGAGGACAAGGAAGTTGATCTTGCTAACCAGGCCTTCTCTACCCATCCTAAGTCTAAACGAGCACTACAGGCATGGGAGAGGAAATCTAATTATCTTGTTAATGTGTAATTTACCCTTTTCCCCCTTGTTCATTTTTCAGTTTTCACTTAATTAACAACTTTCAATGGGTTGTCCTGACAGCCACTTTGGGCGCCGGCCCCACACTGAAAGCCACTCCCCTACCTGCATCTAGAAACCCTAACCATCAAGCAAGACAATTACTATCATACTGATAAGTATACATAAACAATGCAAGGCATTTACCTTCTTGCTTATTAAACATAATCACAAGGACAAACCTTTACTTCATTGTCCCCAAAACTTTCAGTTAATCAATCGCAATAACCATAACAACACATATCCAGAGCAAGGTATGGGTCATCTTGCTCCCAAATCTCAACCATGAACAAAATAGTTTCTCATTACGATTTCCAAGGTCTCCCCATTAAAATACTACACACAATCTTGATATCAACACATACGTGAAGGAGATTTAAACCCATCATAATATATTCACAACACAGTATGTACAACATCTCACATTATTGTTTACCAAGACCCACATATGTACACAAGAGAAATCATGTTCTTACAACATCTTCATCTCAAGACAACTATGAACATAATACATACAACCAAATCATATTACCTTATGCCTCTAGAACCTAAACCTGACAATTTACACATAGACCAACTCACATGAAAATTTTGCTTGCAATAAGCAATTTCAACTAATCAACTCATTGACAACATAAATTCTTCTTACTAGAGCAATTCTATTTAATCAAATTAGCAACTGGATTAAAGTTATATCTCCACCAAGAATTTCATAAAACCTAGGTCTAGTTTAATTGATACTAATTCTATCTATTATAATAATCAATCATCAATTACATATAACCATCAAGCTAAACAATGCATAGATAATATTAATTACAAATACTTATAACTTAAATGCTAATTACAACATTTATAATCCAAACCCATATATAATATTTCTACTACAAAACTATTATAATTATGTTTAAGAAACCATCATTCAATAACCAATAAATGCATAATTTATAAACATGCCTATCTTAACCGAAAGCCCAATTGATAGTTGTTAGTAAGATATTCCACAATATGCATTTTATCTTTAACACACACACATAAACCCCTTATTGTCACCTTACTAATGCATTAAAACATAAGGCCAACTATCAATCCAATTAAAACACCTTTTCCATACAAACGATAGGTTCACTGCTAACCCAAAATCAAGTAAAACATTACCTTGTTTCACTAGTTTTCCTATGTAATAATTTATATGATGAAGTTCTATTCTATTTACTTACATAAATAGTGAATTAACAAACTTAGCTCATTAAAGAGGATACATTATATATAATGCATTCATGCTATTGACAAAAGAAAACATAATATATTTAATTCCAATTAAAGCATTGCTTATACTAAAACCCTAATATAATATATATATGTTATTATCCAATGAGACACATTCTTTATGTAGTCACAAAGCACATAAAGGTATATAATTAATTATTTAATTTATAAAACTAATTATCAATATATATATATATAATAACGTCAAGCTAATAAATTAATATAAAAGTGTAATATAATGTCTATAAGAATTACATATCTATTTGAAATAATCAAATCACTTTAGTTTAATTAATTCCACCAATAACTACTTATAATAAGGATATAAGATCATAATACATATAAGGGTTTACTACAATTCCCATAAGATGCAAGCCTAAAAGAACAAGTTTCCATCTAAGTTTAACGTAAGCATATTGACATATTTAATATTTTCCTTGCTTATGCAATAAGTAATGATAAATCATCCAATGGTGATCTTTACCATTATGGCATAATATTAATCCACTAATCAAGAGAAAAGTTCTATCTTTAACCTTGGTTAACTATTCTTAAATAAAAATACCTAAAGAAAGTTGTCTTCATAAATCCTAAACATGAATCATACTAGAATTATTATTAAGGACCTAAGAACGTATAGGAGCTCTTTCTTCATAGAGTAAAACATGAAATTCACTTATGCCTTAAAGTTTAAACTACATCTTTTCATCAACAACAAGTGTAAAAATAAGCAGAGATAGGGAGATAACACCTAAGAGATATACTATATTTTGCATTAGATTTAAGACCTAAGCTCGTAACTCATCTCCACCGATTAAACGACTTTGTAAGGAATGAACATATATGAAGCTCTCAAGTTGTTATCATGAAATACAATGATTGTAGGATACACTCAAAATTGGTACATGGAGAGGGCTTTAAGAACCTTCAAGCAAAAGCTTTTGGAAAGTGTATGACCAGACTTCGTAACATTTGCTAGCATCCTATGTACCTATGCACAAATGGAGCTTTGGAACAACGTATCAATGTCCAAAGAGGATAAATGATAGAGACATTTTGTCAGATGTCTAGCTGCAACTACCCTAGCAGACATGTATGCAAAATTTGGAAGCATAGACAATGCACGTGACTATTTGATAGAATACTGTGAAGATTTGAACAACCAAGGAACAAGACATCCAAAATATAAATTGACTAAATGAAGAGCTAATAAGATGTTTAATACAATCTACTATAAGAAATTGGATCCTAAAGAATCTATGCAAAAGTGGGCAGTTTTATATGATCCAAAGTCCATATTTATTTGAGACCTTAATGCACATAAGAAAAAACATTTCCATTCTGATCTAATAGAAGGCAGAAGTAAGGAATACTCTAATGGACAAGGTACTTGAACTGTTTGACAAGGTTCAAAGATACTTACGTACACAAAGAACATCATTAGTTTATCTATTAGAGGATATGAACAAACTAACAGATCCTTAGCAAGATGACTTCGTAACCCCTTTTAAAAATAGATAAAAACCATCGTTTCTAAGATCCAACACCAACATTTAGCAATTATAAGATTATATAGAAATCTTAATACTAATATATAGATAACATATGATTATATGCAAACCTTAATACCAATATATATGGCGATTACTATCTTATAATTATAGGAAGATCTAATGTAAAAATCAAAAATATAATTCATGCTATGATGATCTAGGTTTATGACATGCAAATAAGGCAACAAATATGCTTCTTTCAAGATTTACATTGAAATGTTTGCTTTTCCAATTTCACAAGCAACAACCCTTAGAAAAACAGCCTTTACATTTAATAAATAAAGGATACATATAATATTTAGAACATACAATATTTACATTTAACCAATAAAGAAAAACATATAATATTTATATTTAATCAATAAAGAAAAACATATAAAATTTACATTTAATCAATAAAGAAAACATGATAGCTCAATCGCAATATCCCACTAATGGTAGAATCCTTGAATGAAAATCATAAAATGAGCCAGTCACCCCCACTCCATGAAGAGTTTTTAAAGAGAAGGAAAGAGTAACTTCCTACCCAAAACTAACTCAACCACCCAACTAACTCAACCACCCAACTAATTCAACCAACCACCTTCCCATTTTCGTCACTTTTGTAAGTGGGGCTTAAAGGAGGGTCTAAAACCTTTTAAAATATTATAAATGACAAAAATAAACTTCTTACCTATATACCTTGGACATAAGACAATTTTCCAAACATAAAATACAACTTAGACCTCTTAAAAACACTTAAAAATCATTTTAAAAGTTACAAGGTTAAATCCCGCACAAGAACATAATCATTTTATCACATAAAACTAAAAAATAATATTTCTTAACATCATGGCCAATAGACCTTAGGGCCCCATGCCTAGGTTAGACATCACACAGAAAGACATAAAGTGGCTAAATGACCACCATCATCCATTGACATAATAATTCTACATGCACACTCAACAAGAAGTGTTAGTACAATATATAGCCAAAATATATCCATCATAAATAACATATTATCACAAATCCATTAGTAACCATAGTGTAACGCTGAATCAATACACTCTTGATCCAATTGTTAGGCTTCGTCAATTGGATGATAGGACTGTCTCCTCTCTATTCTAGGGTCTGGTTAGTGCGTTTACTAGTGTTTAGTGACCTTCCCTTAATTAAATCAATTTAGTAGTAGTAATAAAATAATTCATATTCAAACAACTTCAAATAATTATTTGAACTAGGTAATTATCAATTACCAATTTAATCTTATTAAATATTATTAATAATAATAAGAATATTATAGGACCTTATTAAATATTAAAGTGGGTCAAATATTAGTATGACTATATAATGAAATACAGGCATACAACATAACCCACTGAGTAGGATAGCCATTAAAAGCCAAATCAAACATGTTCACTAGCCAGGGCCAAACACGCACTTAACCAACAGGCTCCATCAAATATCAATCAGTTGTAAGACCTGACATACTGACAGAACTGACAGGTTGAACTAGACATGTCATGCATCCTCATCGAGGATGATGACTTGGGATGTGGGACCTTAAGTTATCTCTGGAACAACTTATCCATTGGGTTTAGGGCACACTCAGACCTGTTAATTCAGGTGGAGTCGATGCTTGATACCTGCATCCTGCAACAAATGACATAGTCAAGCATATATAGACACACAAAAGCTGACACTAGGTGAAAAAGGAATCACAATATCGCAGGGCACTCGCAAGCGAGTGATACGACATCGTCCTTTCCACATCATATCAATCTAGATTCGATAACACATAACCATAACCAAATCAAATCTTCCTCATTATCTGAACAGAAAATACATTGAACATATAGGTGCATGAAATTGAATAAGTCTCAGAAGTACCATCATTACATATGAATCTAACAGAATCAGTCCTTGAGATCCATTCTAACATATAGCAATTGTAGTAAGATCGACATCTTAATCATAGGAATGCAAAACAATGTCAAAGCCTTACCTTAATTTTTCCTGTTATTTTACCTTCATATTCATGCGCCTTGATCAGTTCACCTATACATCCAAGGTGCGAACGGAGGGGCACTACAGAATAAATTTTAAAATAATAAAAAAAAAGTTTCATGGAAGGTTTGAAGGGGAGTCGAACCCCTGCCAACCTGCACAGTAGGTCGAACCCCCTTGCCAACCTACATAGCAAGCGACCAAGGGGTCGGCCTACATGTGCAAGTTGTGGCCCCAAATAAGTGGGTGGTTTTCCCATGCAGGTTGTGACCCCCTTGAGGGGTCAACTTACATGTGGAGGTTGCAGGCCCTATGCATGCGCAAACTCTGGCACCCTCTCTTCCCAATCACTTCAATAGAAATTTTTTTTGTTTAAAATTTTTTATTCTATAAAATAAATAAAATTAAATAATCAGTATTAAATCATATATATACTAAATGTATATATTGGTAGTTTGAAACCCCTGCAACAAACATATATTTTTTTAATTTGGAAATCAAACCTCGATAAAATTGGGCATGGTTTTATCGTATAACTTTCTCATGCAATTGTTAGCCCAACAAAGAGATTTTGGAGAAGAAATTAGAAAAAAAACAAGAAAAAGCAATTAAAAAATCCATTACCTCCCGAGGGATGTCAAATCCTTCCACAAAAGAGTGCATTCCTACACAACATTATTTAAAATCCTTTCTTCATGAATCCATGGAGTTAATTTCTCCAATCCCCAAAGGAGTTTTCTCCTCTCATCAAGGAGGCATTTAGTAGCTAACAAAATGCCAAGGAGCCCGTAAAAGAAATCAATTAACCCTACTTCATTCCCCAAAATGTGTAATCCCTAAAAACTAGTTTTTATTATTAGTTTTATTTAATTTAATTATTCATGTACTTTTATTATTATTTAATTATTATCGAACTATTTCAATTCAATATTTATCTTATTTAATTATTCAATAAGCATTTAGTTATTTTACTAATATACATATAATACTTACCACTTAAATTTTATTTAAATAAAAGGTCCTTATTTAATTATTAAATACTAGGGTTGTATACCATACAAATTTAATCAAAGGTTGATGAACAAATTAAATGATTGAATTCAATCTTGAATAAAAAATTAATTTAGTAGCCAATTTTTATAAATAAACTTAGTCAATTAATAAACAACAAACTACTAAGTTATTTACTCTCTAAAATTATTTGTCATACTAATTTATTTATTACTTATCAAATTTTGTACCACTTCTAACATCTTTATAATTTACTTAATATCTATTAATTAATACCTCCTATCCAATTGATAATCTATCTATATGCTATAATTCAATAAATCAACCCAATTAATTAACTTAAAAATAAAAATTATTTTAATAGTGACTAGTGATCGAATGAGGCTTGTGACATCATTTATTTAATTAACTAACTTATCCCATCAAATCCCTAAAACCAAATTAGTTAAATAAACCTTTGTCTAATCCATCTGGATCACTAATTAACCCATCCACTAATTTCTTATAGCTAGATTAATTAAATTAATCCCCTATTCAATTAATCTAACCTTTCATTAACCCATCTCCCCATAATTAATTAAATAATCTACATTATTTAATTAATTAAGATCACATGTGTCTCCACCTCACCCTTTCCAATTCATGCACTTGTCCCATCTCATACCACTCACCCATAAAATAAATTTTTAATTCATTCACATGTCTCCATCTTCATTAATGTAAATCCTTCCCTAGAACAAATTAAAACCTCAAAAATATTATGAGCCCTCCATCTTTGTTGATGAAACCCCATCCATTTATTTCACTATGAAATCTCATCCATTGCATCTCATCTTTGAATTCTAACCATTAATATAAAATCCTCCAAAAGCCTATAAATAAAGAGCCTCTCCAAGTATTTTGACTCTAACTAAGAAGAACAAAAGAAGACTAAGGCTAAAGCTCTAAACTTATGCTCTCATAATCTTACCACCATCATATCCAAGTTATCCTAAAATCATTACCAATTTATTGTCCTCATTATGTTGGTTCATATTTGATCAATCCACATTCAATTAGTATTGGGTAAAGCTTGGATTTGCATCTAGGTGCATGCATTTCTTCCACCTTATCAAGGAGACTAAAATGGAGTGAAGATTTGTAGGCATATCATTTATTTATGTTTACTTTACATTTCTAACATCTTTCCCCATTTTATTATCTTCATTTGGCATAGTTGGTGGGACCAATCTGTCCTTAAATTTAACATTTTGGGAAGAAATTTTTGTGTTGTTGTTTGTTGTTTGGAAATTTTGACATCTTTGTGGACTGACAGTGGTTTTTGTAGCTATTCTAACACCTTTTTGCAGGTCTAACAATCTATTTTGTAGGAAATTAAGGGTTTTTATTTAGTCTATTGAATTAATTTAGAAACATTTTTATCCTATAATCATTTCTGAGCTTTTAACACTGTATTTGATCTAAAAATCTTTATATCTTGTTGTGATAACTGACTTTGTCTATAAGTAATAATCTGATTCATCTATTTTGCCAAAAATATTAGCATTTTTGTAGGGTCTCTAGTTTCTATGTCAGGATAACACCTTCACTTGCAGGTTCAACACATTTGGCCATAGGTAAAAAGCAGGTATATCTGTTAAGAAAAATAAAGGATCAAATAAGCTACTAATCAAACATGTGAATGAAACAAGTATATAAATAAATTACCATTAATAAGGAGCTTCATGCACCAACAAACAATAATAGAGAGAGATTTTGAAGGGGAAAAAGCAAAGAAAAACCCCATAATATTATGAAAGATGGCATAAAGCCATGAAATAAAATATTACAGAAAGAGAGGGAGGAGCTCCTCAAGAAATGAATGAGAAGAGAAAATAAGAGAGGAATTGAGTGAATGAAGAGGAGAGGACACCTCATAAACAGAGGTGAGAGGGGAGTTGAAATCAACTCCCATATGTCATCTTTCATGTGGGTGAGTGCCATGTGTAAACCTCATAAGAAGGTAACTAAATAAATCAAATATTCCTTCAAGAGGAATATTGATGTGAGTTATCCTCACACATGTGTGAGGATACTCACATAAAACAAAAAATACTTTGTATTTATAAAATACAAGTATTTAATAAGAAATAAATATAATCTTTACCTAAGTACCAAGTAAAGATTGTTTTTTCTGACATCCCCCCTTAAGCTCTACTTGGGGAAGATTACAAAAAATCCATCAAATGATGATTACATCATTTTACATGAATGGCATAAAAGCCTTACAATGAATAAGAATATATAATTTAAGAAAGATGTTTAGATGTGGCTTGATGTAGATCCAAGTCTTCAAGTCTTCAAAGAATTGAGTGAACCAAGGTGCTTGTATAGATGTCATTGAACAATATGAACATTGAGCTCCTTTAGAGCCAAAAGAAGTGAATTGAAGGTTCATGTCTTGTCAAGATAATGAACTTGTTTCATCAAAGAAAACATAACCACAAATGGATTTCTTATCATTGGGATCATCTCCTAAACTTGAATTAGTATATTCATAGAAAGAGGTACAAATTGCATAGTGGATAGTAAAATTGTGGATCAAATGAATCCAAATTTATGTCATAAAGCCAATAATGCAAAAGTTAGCATAGCTAATTCAATATAGATAAAATAACCTTAAGTATTGAGTAAGAGTGCTAGTAAAAATTGTAGCACAAATCATTGCTTATATCCCAAATTATAAAATGCCAATATATAGGCATAGCAATAAAAGTTCTAGGTTGCTTCTCACTACATCATTTGTTGAATTATAAAGGGAACTTATATCATGTTTAATAATAATGGACTTTGAAAATTAGTCCTAAAATCATAGTGCCATCATTTGAAGATTCAATAGTACGGACTTTGAGAAATAGTCCTAAAGATGGTTTTTAAAAACCTTAGTGCCTTCATGAAGAATTATAATATCAAAGGACTTTGAAAATAGCCCTATAAAATGCTATAACAAGCATATTGTATTCATCAAATTTTAAGAACTTGATCCCCAACGATTAGTTCATCATAAAAATGTAACTGCATTCATCTATTTTGCCAAAAATATTAGCATTTTTTGTAGGGTCTCTAGTTTCTATGTCAGGATAACACCTTCACTTGTAGGTTCAACACATTTGGCCATAGGTAAAAAGTAGGTATATCTGTTAAGAAAAATAAAGGATCAAATAAGCTACTAATCAAACATGTGAATGAAATAAGTAAATAAATAAATTACCATTAATAAGGAGCTTCATGCACCAACAAACAACAATAGAGAGAGAGAGATTTTGAAGGGGGAAAAAGTAAAGAAAAAAACCCCATAATATTATGAAAGATGGCATAAAGCCATGAAATAAAATATTATAGAAAGAGAGGGAGGAGTTCCTCAAGAAATGAACAAGAAGAGAAAATAAGAGAGGAATTGGGTGAATGAAGAGGAGAGGGCACATCAAAAATAGAGGTGAGAGGGGAGTTGAAATCAACTCCCATATGCCACCTTTCATGTGCGTGAGTGCCATGTGTAAACCTCATAAGGAGGTAACTAAATAAATCAAATATTCCTTCAAGAGGAATATTGACATGAGTTATCCTCACACATGTGTGAGGATACTCACATAAAACAAAAAATACTTTGTAATTATAAAATACAAGTATTTAATAAGAAATAAATATAATCTTTACCTAAGTACCAAGTAAAGATTAATTTTTCTAACAATATCATTGTGTCTTAGTGCCTCTGCATTTATATTAATGCTTAGGTTTCTTTGTTTAGCACTTTTGATGTCTATCAGCACTTCCAAAGTCTTCTTTTAGCATCTGAGATTTATTATTTAGCACTTAAGACAAATTTGTTAGTGCTTCTCTATATTCTGTCAGCACTGTAGTAGCTTTTGTTAGTGCTGAAGAGTCTTATGGCAGCATAGAAGTGGCTTTTGGTTGTGCTGTAGAAGTCTCTATCAGTGCTTTTATCTTATTAGAATTTATCTTATCCTTTGGACACTAATCTAGTTTTCTCTAGCTCTTATGCATTTGGCCAAGACATCATTTGCAAACTAATAACATTTTTTGCAGCCCCACGGTCAAAGTTTACTTCTTTTCTATTAGTTTTAGTTACATATAATTAAAGTAGAAGGAAAAGAACTTGTTTGTCGTGTCTTAATTTGTAGTAGGATGTATGCTCTCCCCTTGCACCCATGGGTGATCTTGGATATTAGAAATCCTTTTGTAAATTCTTTGTTTTACCTATCCAAAGAAGAACTACCTTCATGTATGCTCTCCCCTCACACCTTATGTGATCTTGGGGATGAAAAGTGAGTAGTGTTTTCTTCCCTAGGAGGCCTTCTTGGAGATACACCCACTCCAAGGGATGACCTCAACCCCATGTTATGGAAGGGTATATAAGTGTTGTGAGAATCAAAAGACTCACTTCAATAGGGACCCCATCTAGCCTAAACTAAGCCCTCAAGACCCTTAGTCCACCGAGAGTAGAGTGGTAAAGTTCTTGGTTGGATACTTGGTAATCCCTTGTTCATAGATTTGTCTCCCGTACCTTGTGTATATTGGGATGCCCCTTAGAAGCTTGTACAACCTAGTTAAGACCATTAGTCATTTTCTAGTGTGGTGCAAGGGATAGGGACCACCCCCTAGAGTTACTCACCATCATGCCTCTTTGAAGTGGATATAGAATTCTTCTTTGGGTAAGGCATAAAATCCTCCAAGGGAAGGGGTATTAGGTGAAACACCCTTATCCCTAGCTATTTGCTCAGGATGAAGTGTTCATAGTTAGGTAAGAACATGGATAGGCATTCTATTGTGTGGGCCCATATTATGAAATACAACGTACTGGAATAATTTTAGGGACTGTTCATGTGTTTGAAGTGTCTTCATGTGACAAACCCATAAAATCCTATCATCCTTATTCCTTGAAATAACAATCATCCATTGTGTTTTATTGTTTGTCAAATCTCTTGCAAAGAAATCCCTTAAACAAAACACAAAATAATTCATAGATCAAAACCTTTTAGTGCCTAAGTCAATCCTGTCAGCACTTTTGTAGTCTCTGTTAGCACTTTTGCAGTCTCTGTTTGTGCTTTTGTGGTCTTTGTTAGCACCAAAGTTAGTCCTGTCAACACCTCTACAAAACAAATTTGAACCTATTAGTGTACTTGTAGTCCCTATCAACACATTTCCAACCCTGTCAATGCTTTTGTAGTCTCTTTCAGTGCCTACGTCTAACCTATTAGCACCTTCACCAGGCCTATTAGTGCATGTACCTGGTCCATCAATGCTTGTGCCTAATCTATCTGCACCTGTAATTCACATGTCAGCACTTGTGCATGCTCTATCCATGCTTACACTTGATATGTTTGCACTCATGCCTGCACTTCATCTATCAATGCCTAAGATCCCTCTTCTAACACCTCCGCAAACTTTGATAGGACTTTCACATGTAACCTTAGACAATTGAACACAATGACTTTCCAATCATAAATTTGATTGTCGTTAGGACTCTAGAAGACTTTGAAAGTGACCTAAGACCATCCATGTCCAATTTCACTAAACCATCCCTGCATAAAGTCATCCATTTCATCAAAATCTTCATCCCCTAATCATCCCACTTTCCAATTGGAGACCTTAGAAACTTTGATCATATAACAAATTTATTGACCCACTTTGGACCCATCCCTTCATCCCATCAATTTAAACCATACCAAATCCTTGTCAACAACAAATCCATCCCCTATTAAAACAAATCTTCCATTTCATCAAATGAAATCATCTTTTAAACAAATCTACCCGAAATCAAAATATTGGCTAAAGTTAAATCTAGATCTTATTACTATCCCTTCATTTAAATTGAGCTTAAGAACTTGTCTACCTTAAGTTTTTTGTAAATTATCCCTTATCAACCATGGATAAGTTAGCTTAGGATCTTAGACTACTCCTAAGTTAGTAAATTCCAAGAATCCCATGTTACTTGGTGCGTCTTGTCTATCCGAAGTGAAATATCCTTATATCATCATTTTCTGTAAGCTCTTGTCTACCCTAAGTAAGAGACGATAAATACTTTGGTATCCACAAGATCTAGATTTTCCTTAACTCTCTTTTGATTTGAAATCCACAAATCATCCCTTGATCAATCTTATCTAGAATATCATCAAAATCACCCTTATCATGCTTTGACAACTTATCATCCAAGACCATCTTTGATCATACCAAATCATCCTTTATCCACCAGCCAATTTCATTTGGTCCAAACCTTTTTGAAAATAAAAAAAAGAAACAAAAACAAAGTTTTAACATCCAACATCCTTTATATAACTTATCCATTCCAAAATAAATTTTGGTTCATTTCTTTGTATGCCCTTGAGTACAAGGTTACAAGCCAAGAAAAAAAAAACATGGAACCCAATGAGGGACACAAATGCTCAAATCATGGTTGATCTTCCCCATCCTTCTACTTCCCATAATCAAGAAAATCAAAATCAATATCAAGAAGCAATGGAGTTTCCACAAGATCCTAATGCCATGGTACTATTAGACCAAGTTTTAAAATATGATCCTAATAGATATCTAGAGTTCCTACTTCAAAACCCCAAGTATCAAGTAATCATTACACTAACACATCACAACCTTCCTCATCCAATAATACATCCAACACCACAACAGAACCAACCTCAACATCAACTATTGTAACATCAACATCAACTTCAACCACAACAATGTCTAATCCACAAATCACTCTCAACATCCCAAACAATCCAACTTACACTAGCACCCCCCAACTCGATCAAAATACCATAGCATTCATATCCCAATTTCTTTCCCAATCATCGAATACTACACTCAACAATCTAAGCAACATCACACAAACATCCACATTCACATCTCAAATCAATTCCCAATATGCCACATCAACACAACCCCCTACTTCACAACCACCAATATCCTCTTCCACCCAAAAATCCAATCACACATACTTTCAACAACTCCAACTACAACAACTGCCACCCAACTTCCTCCAACAACTCATCACCCAACAACAAGCTAATACACCACAAGCACCTGCAACTGACATAACACAAGTAGTCCAACAATTGATGCAAAGGATGGATGAAATACAACAAGGGCATAAAACAAAAAAAATTCCTTTGTGGATATTTCTCCCTATCCTTTTGATTGCTCTATTAACATGCCACCTTTGCCCAAGAATTTTGAAATGCCAAAATTCAACAAATACAAAGGGAAAGGAGATCCTCCAGAACACCTCAGGGAATTTTACATTGCTTTCTTAGAAGTCTCCTATGAAGATACCTATCTCATGAGATTTTTTCTTCAAATATTAGGAGGTCAAGCTATAGAATGGTTTGCACACCTTATGCCTAGCATTAAAACATTCCACGAACTTG
Organism: Cunninghamia lanceolata; assembly: GCA_027924645.1. Taxonomy (NCBI): domain Eukaryota; kingdom Viridiplantae; phylum Streptophyta; class Pinopsida; order Cupressales; family Cupressaceae; genus Cunninghamia; species Cunninghamia lanceolata. Next base: position 7,958,264 of record BSBN01001807.1, read on the forward strand.
CAGAGAAATTTGTCAATCACTTCTCCTATAACTTTGAATATGAAGTGTCTATGACAAATCATGGAACACAAAACAAAAGAATGGTGAAGCCTTCGCTGCCTTCTTGCAGAGATGGAGAAGCCTCACAAGTAAGCTCCCTTGGCCCATCCCTGTGAAGCATTTGGTTAATATGTTTGTAATAAATTTAAACCAAGAAATGGGCTTCCACCTCCAAATCCAATGTGCCTCAACCTTTGAAGAAGTTATTGACAAAGGCACCACTATCAAAAGAGCCCTCACTACAAAAGGGGCTAGCAAAATCTAAAAATAAAAGCATGACAACAAGAACAATAACCATAAGGTCAACAAAAACAACAATAACAACAACAATAACAATAATAACAACCAATCCTATGAAAAACCCATTTTCTTGGTAAAAGAAAGAAAACTTTGAATAATGGTGTGACAGATATCGAAAACATCATAAATATACAACCTCCACCACCATCTAACCCATCTACAAGCAACAAAAATAATTTTAATGTCCCTAAAGGACAACCAAGGCAAAACAATGCACCTAGAAGAAAGTTTACACCTTTACGAGTACCCATTAATTTTTTTTTTCATAATTTGGTTAAATCTAGCTTAATCCAATTACCCACTATTCATCCCTACAATGATAATCAATTTAAACCCTCATGGTTCAACAAAAATGCCTATTATGAATACCATAGGGTAAAAGGCCACAAAACACCTGATTGCATGAGACTAAAGAACTATATACAAGATCCCATAGACCATGGTGATATTGCAATTGACGATCCTCTTAAAAGGTCACCTAATGAGAACTTACGTGCATACAAAGATCCACTTAGTAACCATAAAAAAGGGAAGGCCTCTAGCTCAAATCAATCCTATAACATTGTTCCTCCCCCTTCTTTTGATTCAGTCGTGGGTCGAATAGAAGAATGTGCCAATTGCATAGCCGCTATCACCATAAAAGCCAAGACTCTTAATTGTGCTATCACCACTCACCATGGTCACATCACCATTTAAAGAGCCTCATCCATAGCCCCACCCACAACCACTACATCCTCAAACAAATACAACATCCTTGATCACCTTGGAAAAACTCCAGCCCAAATTTCTATTTTGGAGTTACTCTGCATTTCATCCGTCCACAAAGAAGTCCTCGATAAATCTTTACAAGAGACTCCTGTCCCTAATGATATTAATTTAAATCAATTTCAAGCTATGGTGGGACATCCTTCCTCACCACTTCACCTGACCTTTTCTAAAAAAGATTTATTCACATCCCACCTATCCCATAATGACACCTTACACATTGCAGCTTGCATCCATAGGCATTCCATTAAATGAGTCTTGATAGATGGTGGGTCAGGCCTAAATATGTGCACTCTAAAATTAATAAAAACACATGGGATACTTTGATGAGGCTATAGACTCATATAAAAGCATCACAATCAAAGGTTATGATGACATAGAGCGCCAACCAGAATGAACAATCAAGCTACATGTAGAAACTTGAAAATGACTTGACCCTGCAAGCCACATTCTCGTATCATCACACTTCTAACCATCTCTTCCACCAATTAATTAAATAAAATAAAATTATTTAATTAGTTTATCCCTAGCCATTCATCACCAATTCATCTCTAGTAATGGATTAATTCATTTAATATATTACTAAACCTTACAACATCATTCACAGTTAGTTAAATAAAAAGATTAATATTTAATTAAAGTTATTTTCCCTCATCCCCTAAACACAATTAATTAAATAAAACATGTTTATTTAAATAATCTCCCCTAGCCTATGACCTAAACCTAGCCTAATTGAATAAATATCAATTATTTAATTAACTACTATAACCTACCTAGCCCCTAGACCCAGGAATTAGTTAAATGAATACTTATTTAATTAATTTTAATCACTAACTAACCCACTCACTAATTTTCTACAGCCACATTAATTAAGTTAAACACTTAATTAAGTGGGTCAAACCTTGCTTAATACCTATCTCCACACCCTTTAAATAAAAAGTAATTTTTTATTCAAAGGGGTCAGATGACCCTTCCACCTCACCTTTCCTCTTTCATGTTAGAGCTCTTTTTAATGCAAAGAGCTCACACATGTGTTTTCCAAATGCACATATGTCACATGTCTTCACACTCACCCATAAACCATAACTTTTTATTCCACCTCCTCGCAAGGAAATTAAATTTTTATTTCCTCACAAGTCTTAATCAAACCCTTCGCAAGGTGAATTAAAAATTTGTAAATAATCTCATCCATCTATTTTTGTTGATGGAATCTTAGACTTCCATTTTATCTCTTCATCCCCACCCTTGTATTTGAACTTCAATCTTAACCATTGATCTCAAATCCCCTCCAAAATGCCTATAAATACAAGGCTCTCCCAAGCATTTTTACAACACTTCTTATCCTAATGTTATGCTATCCAAATCTCTTCTCAATCTCATCTCTTCTCATCTCATCTTACCATTATCATGCAAAAATCAAGCTATCCACTTAGCTGAAAGCCTCATCCAATCTATATTGTGTTGGTCTATCATGAGTAATCCACATACATACTATCCACTTGGGTAGAGCTAGGAGAGCTTAGGTGCACTTTTCCTCAACCTTATCAAGGAGTGAAGAAGATTTCAAGGCTCTTGGAAGATATAATGCTTATGTTTTACTTTCATTTCATGTTTTTGTGTCCTTTGCAATCTATTTTATCTTCATTTCGCATGCCCGGTGGGACCGCTAGTCCTGAACTAATCTCTTTTGTGAGTTTTTTTGTAATATTTTATCATGCAGGTCACTTTAGCATAGTTAGTCTTTGTAGTTTTGCATTCTAATCTGGGTTTAGCACCTTCCGCATATGTTTCAGTGCCATTAGTATCTATCTCAACACCATCAATCCTTGTCTCAGCACCATCAGTCCTTGCTTTAGCACCTTTAGCATCTGGTTCAGCACCTTCGTGCATGGCAGTAGCAAAACTTCTTGTCCCCAAAATCATTTCTAACCTCTAATTTTTCACTGATTGGTTGCTTGTAGGGTTTAGTATCTAGTTTTTATAGAGTCCATAGGCCTTAAAGTTTTGAGATATCAGCTAATATATTTCATCTTGGAAAGAACACTTAGATCTAACCTAAGCTTGCATATCTTTCATCATTTGCACTGTTTTTGGGTTGAAAACTACTGCCTAACCCTCTTGAACTGACCTTGCATCCTATTTAACATTTTTGTGATCATTTGATGGAGGAACAAAACTATTTTGTCCAAGTTCTTCACTTTTTTTTGGTTCAATACCTTCAGCACCCAGAATAGTGCCATCAACCTCTGTGATAGATAGCCCGCAAATTTAATGCATCTTTGTTCACTATTTTATTGCCTTACGCTTCTATTTTAGTGCCTTAGGCTTTACGTTTTGCACCTTAGGGATATGTTTTAGCACAAAACATCATTTTTTTAGCATCTTAGGTTTCTTCTTTAGCACCTTATGCTTCTGTTTCAACACATCTGGTATCTATTTTAGTGCTTTCTTGATATCTATTAGCACATTTATTCTTTGTTTCAACACCTTCTATCTGACACATTTTGTAGGGTTTTGTAGGGGTCTAACTCATTCTTGTAGGTATCAGAAATGTTTATCCAAGTATCATTATCCAAACTACTAACATCTTTTGTGTAGATTCATAGCCAAAGCATCATCTTTATCACTATCTTTTAGTTGCACTAAGGTTAAAGTAAGGGTGAATTTATCTTGCTTGTCATGCTTGTGTTTTTTTGTGGACATATGTTGTACCTTCACACCTTAGGGTAATATTGGGGATCAAAATTCTACTTGTAAACTTCTTTATCTATTTGTATCCTGAAAGGGTTACTTTTCCACAGATGCTCTCCCATTGCGCTTTGTGTGATCTTGGGTGATCAAATGCTGGAAGTAGTTTCTTCGTAGGAGGCGTACTTGGGGATTTCATCACCCCAACAGATGACCTCAACCATGTGTACCAGTGGGGTATATCAAAGGGGGGAAAAGGAAACTTGTACCCTAATCTAGTCATGTTGTCATTGGGACAACCTTGGGGCCCTAGGTGATTTCAAACACAAGGTGAAGTAGTGCTTGCTTAATCACTTGTACAACATCCCTTTGACAAGCTAGTGTTCACAGTTTGTGCCTCACATACCTTGTGTATATCAAGGACTCCCTAGAAGCTTGTTCTGGCCTAGCTTAAGACTATTGGTTGTTTTCTAGTGTGGTGCAAGGGACATGCACCGCCCCCTAAAGTTACTCACCATCGTACCTCCTTGAAGGTGAGATATAATTTCTTTGGGTAAGGCGTAAAAGCCTCTAAGGAAAGTAGTATTGGGTGCAATGCCCTTATCCCTAGCTATCTACTTAGGGTAAAGTGTTCTAAGTTAGGTAAGAACATGTATAGGTATTCTATCATGTGGGCTCACATTATGAAAAATACTCCTACTTGAATAATTCTAGAATGTTCATGTGAATGGTGTGTCTTCTTGTCAAAACTTGTGAAATTGAAAAGCCAATTTTATCCTTTTGAAGTCAAGCATTGTTTTATTGCTTGTTTAATCTCTTACCAAAGAGTTTTTGGAGCCTAAAAGATCAAATTTCTACTCAAAATCAAACAACCTTGGCCCTTTGAATAGACAAGTAGCACCTTGGATTCTCTTTTTAGCACTATAGGACTCTCTGCTAGCACCTTTTGCTTTTCTATCAGCGCCAAAGTATTTTCTATCAACACCTTTAGCTTATCCTTTAGCACATATTGTTCCTCTATTAGCTCCTTTGGCTCACCTTTTAGCACCTTTGGTTCCTGTTTTCAACAATCATCCACTTCATCCAAAGTAATCCATCTTCAGCATCCAATCCTAATCCACTTCATCCCTAATCTTAATCCAACTCATCTCTCTAATCATATTTGATGATCCCAATCCATCCTAATCTAAATTCATAGCAATCTTACATCATACCTTCTATGCACTTCATCATCCGAATCATCTATCTTATCTATCTTATCTCCTAATTCTCTTACACATCATCCATAGTCATCCTAATCATCCATCCTTATCCATATCATCAAACAATCATCTTATCACTTTCATCCATATCATCCAACCCAATTCTAATCATATCCACATTATCCTTAATCAACCACATCATCATTCTAACCATTTATCCATATCATCATCCAATCATCTTATCACTTTCATCCTTATCTCATCCATCATATCCTATTCATCCCAATCATCGTAGTCATCCATTCTATCTATTTATCATCCTTAATCCAATTCATCATTATCATATTGATCCAATTTCCTTATCCACTTGGTCACAAATCATCCAATCCTAATCTAATACATTTATCCCTCATCCAACATCAATCACCTACCATCCATTATCCATTCCAATCAAAAATTCCATCCCGTGATCCTTAATCAACAAATTATCATTTGAAAATTAAAAATTGGTTAAGGACTTAGTCTCCTTCATACCCCATCAATCTTTCATCCAAAACCTCAATCAAAATCCCTCATCTTTAAAGGATGCTTGCCTTAATCCAAAATCATCCATTTCCAACCCATCCAATAAAAAATCAAGACCCTAGTTGATCATTATCAACCTTTATCCAAACTTGCTTAAGAATGTTAGTCTCTCCTAAGTAAGTCATCCAATCAAATCTCATCAATTCCTACTTAAGAACATAAGGCTATCTTAAGTAGAAATCAAGTCAATCCAATCAACTCTCTTGCTTAAGCTTGTTAGTCTACCTTAAGTATAGAGAATCATCCATCCTTCAAAGTAAATCAAATCATTCTAAGGTCTTGAAATTTGATTCCCAACCTACATCACAATCGTCCATTATCCTACATCATCACTTATCTGTCCAAGACCATGCATCCTTATGAAGCAATGCTGTTGCAAAGATTGTTGTAAGTATGGGCCTAACCAGTGTTGTCATTGATGTCATCATACTCCTGTTGCATTAATGATAAGGATTGGATAAGCTGTGTGTTGAGGATATTGAGAAAATTAGTCATAATCAGGAACAGAGAAGAACAGTGAAGACATTGAGGTAAAGATCCCAGCTAAGATGAAGATCAGAGGATGCACTTCTAAGGGTTTGTAGATATATGTCTTAAGATGATCTAGTAAAGATTTTAGAGGTCGGCATGAAGATCTGAAGAAGTTATGGCCACTTAAGTAAAATCAGTTTTGGAAGATGTTTAGAGGTGACAGAGTGATACAGATAGGTCCGGTGAGATCCAGAAATGTAATATCCCATTCTGTGGATTTGGTGTAATGTTTAGGAAGTAAATGTGAAGTGTCAACTTAATTGGTTCGTGGTCTAGAGGTCCGCAAGCATCTATACGAATATGATAGTGATGATAGACTATGTTCTTGAGGTTCCGGATGAAGGAGAGAATGATTTTAGTAAGCAGAAGTAGTGTGGATGTTCTTGGTGATTTAGGCAAGCTTGTGGAGGTCTTTGGATTGTGTCCAGTTTGTGTTGGTGGTCTGCATTGAAGATTGAGCTCGTAATTAAATAATTACTTCTGAATGATGATGTTCTTCTTAAGTCTGGCTGACCAAATGAGTTACACATCCTGCGGATGATCTTGGAGATGTTTTGTGAAGAATAGCATGTTCCTAAAGGAATATTGGAGTCTCAGATCTGTGTGGCTGATAGTGTATTGATCCGCATGAAGTCTTTTTGTAATTAGTCATGTTGCATTTATATATTTGCTCTGTAATGTATGCTGACTTGGATGATAATTCCTAAGTCAATGTCTTGTATAAACAAAGAGTTGTAAATTCATTTCATATGTGTCTTGTGGAGATGAAAGTGTGGTAGAGAGGAGCAGAGTAGAAGCATTGACCTTAAATGGAACTGACTCAAGCATGGTGAAGATGTTATTCTTGAGTTCAAGTATGTGATACTTATTATTCTATAGACAGTGTGTCTCTTGTAGGTAGTGGGCCTCTTGGGAGCAGTGTGCTCAGGTAGTGAGCCCTAATTGGCATGTGCCATTTTGTTCATTCGATTCTTCTAATAGAGAATAAAATCTTGGGTTAGTCACCCTATGGTTTTTCCCTTAACCGGGTTTTCCACGTCAAAATCTTGGTGTCATATGTGTTAATATGTTTATGCCCTTGAATTGTTACTTTATGTTTCTAAGATTGATTTATTATTATGCTGCTGAATTAAGAAAATGATTTAAGTGATTAAATTGTAAGAAAGTTTTTTACAACTGATTCACCCCCCTCTCAGTTGTCTTCCCTAAATCTAACAATTGGTATCAGAACTAAGTTCCTCTAAAAGAGCTTAACTACTTGAGGAGATCCAAGATGTCATCCTATAAGAAGGATAGTCTGATGTTTGATGGAACCAATTTTACTCTTTGGAAAAGTTGCATGCAATGTCACTTGCAATGTATGGGAATGCAGTATTGGACCATGGCTTCAAAGAAGTATACTCCTCCACAGAATGGTTCGAGAACCGTACATGAAATCACAGATGCTGAAAATAATCTATGGACTAAAGAAGCTCTTGTAAGTGCCTTGTCTGATTCAAAACTGACAAATGTTGTTGACCTAAAAACTACTTTTGAGATTTGGGAAAAACTAGAACTTCTGCATGAAGGAGACAAGTATGTTAAATGTGCCAAGCTACAGAGTCTAAAAGGAAATTTTGAAAATATGAAGATGAGAGAAGATGAAAATATCACTACTTTTATGACAAGAGTAAATGAGCTTGTTTGTGGCATTAGATGTGCCGATGGAGTTTTGGATGAAGATGAGATCATTGGCAAAGTTCTTAGATCCCTTCCTAATTCTTACAAGTACAAGGTTGCTGCCATTGAAGAATTTAGATCCTATTCAAGTATCACAAGAGATCAATTGGTTGGCAAATTGGCTGCATTTGAATTGACCAAATTTCAAGATGCCTCCCCCAAGACTGAATCTGCATTCAAAGCTAGTTCCTCTATAAAAGGAAAACAAAGGTTTGATCCAGGAGAGAACTCTTCAAGGAAACTATCATGATATGAAAAAGCAAGAAAAGACTTGGAAGAAGATGAAGCAGAAGCTACTCAACTTGAAGCCCTTATTGCAAAAAGATTGCCAAGAGGATTCGGTAAGTATGAAGGGAAATTGTCTTTTAAATGTTTTAACTGTAATAAGATTGGTCATTTTGCCTCAAGGTGTCTGAAAAAATTTTCAAGGCCAAATCCTAACAGATCAAGGTTCCAGAAGAAGTGTTACTATGTACATGAAGATGATGATGAAGGAGTAACAAATGATGAATCATAAACATGAAACAAATCTGGAAGTGACTAGGTGTTTATTGCCATCAAAGAAGAAGATCCAATGCCCTCTGAATCTGTCAATCATAAAATTGTAGAAAGAGCTCTGGCTGCCCAATTTGAATAAAAGGATGGTTGGGTCATTGATAGTGGATGCTCCCACCATATGACAGGTGACAAAAATAAGTTCATAGATTTGGAGAGGTATGAAGGAGGTGTGGTAAAAGTTGGTGATAATTCTGCTAGTAGAATCAGAGGTAGAGGAACTATTTCTATTGATGGAAAGAATAAAACTAGTAATGTACTATATGTTGAAGGCCTAAAGCACAATCTTCTCAGTGTTGGACAGTTGGTGGACAAAGGCTATGATCTGCGATTCAAAAATAGAAAATGCAAGATCTTTGAAAGTTTTGGAACAGAGATTGCATCCAGTACTCAAACTAAAGGTAATATCTTCCACTTGGTTGGTACTAGTAAAAGTTGCTTATTTGTTAAAATTGATCAGAGTTGGTTGTGGCCTAGAAGAATGTGTCATGTGAATTTTGATATTATCATCAAGATAAGAAACATTTAGGCTATAAGAGCTCTTCCAAGACTTGTGAAACCTACTAATAGCTTGTATAAAGAATGCCAGTTGGGTTAGCAGAGCCGAGTCACATTCAAAAGTAAGCAATAGTATTCTATCGGATTATTGGACTTAGTTCATACTGATTTATGTGGTTCGGCAAGAATCAAAAGTGTGCAAGGTGATAGATAGTTCATGCTATTAATTGATGACTACTCCTGGATGATGTGGGTAACTTTTCTGAAAGAGAAATTAGAAGCTCTTGGTAAATTCAAAATATTCAAGGCTATGGTAGAGAATGAAACTAGATTGAAATTATAATGTCTGAGGTCTAATACAGGTGGAGAATTCACATCTGGTGAGTTCATAGAATTCTATGAGAAACATGGAATAAAAAGACTGTTGTCTACTCCTAGGAATCCATAGTAGAATGGAGTAGTGGATAGAAAGAACCGGACCATCCAGGAAGCATCTAGAACCATGATGATGGAAGCAAATGTTCCTCAGATCTATTGGAGAGAAGCTATAAGCACTGCAATCTTTACTCTCAATCAAGTACAAATCGGAAGCAATACCGGTAAGACTCCCTGTGAACTTTGGTTTGGCATCACTCCCACTATGAGGTATTTCAGAGTCTTTGGTAGCAAATGTTACATTAAAAGAGATGAAGATCTAGGAAAGTTTGATGCTAGAAGTGATGAAGGAATATTCTTGGGTTCTTCTACATGAAGAAAAGCATACCAGTGTTATAACAAGAGATTAATGAAGATTGTGGAAAGTACAAAAGTGAAGGTTGATGAAGGTATTGAAAAACCCTCAAGGTTTTATGAATATGATGAAGATGATCAAAATGATGTTTTTGTTCAAGAAATCCAAGTTCCCTCTAAAATTTAGATTCAAATTGATCTGGTAAATCAGGAAGAAGAGTTAAGTTTGAATGAACCTCTTCAAGAATCAAAAATGCAAGAAACTCCCAAAGTTCCTAGGTATGTAAGACTGAATCACTTTGAAGATCAGATCATAGGTGATAAAAGCAAAGATGTATAAACAAGAAGAAGGATTGCTTAAGATTCAGAAGAGAATTGTCTGATTTCAAAGATTGAACCTAAGACAGTGAACAATGCTTGTAATGATGAAAAGTGGACTAAAGAAATGGAGGAAGAGCTGATGCAAATTAAGAAAAATCACACTTGCGATCTTGTTCCCAGACATAAAAACAAGAATGTGATTTGAACCAAATGGATCTTCTAGAATAAACTGAATGAAGATGGTGAAGTAGTCAGAAACAAAGCCAGATTGGTCTGCAAGGTTTACTCCCAAGTAGAAGGAGTTGATTTTGAAGAAACTTTTGCTCTGGTGGAAAGAATTGAAGTAGTCAAATTATTTCTTGCTCTTGTTGCCTTCAAGGATTTCAATGTATATCAGATGGATGTCAAATCTGCCTTCCTCAATGCTGACTTGGAAGAAGAAGTATACATTGAGAAACCAGATGGATTTCAATTGTCTAAACATGGTGATATGGTCTACAAGTTAAAGAAAGCACTGTATGGACTGAAGCAAGCCCCAAAAGCTTGGTATGAAAGATTGGATAAGCATCTTTTGTAGATTGGTTTCAACAAAGGTACTGCTAACAGTAATTTGTATTTCAAAATTGATCATGAAAATATCTTAATAGTTGAAGTGTTTGTTGATGATATCATTTTTGGAGGAAGTGATAATATGTGCAAGACTTTTGCAAATCAAATGAAAAGTGAATTTGAGATGTCCATGTTTGGGGAAATGAATTTCTTCTTGGGTCTGCAAATCACTCAAACAAAGAAAGGAATCTTCATTTCTCAAACCAAATATGTGAAAAAATTGTTGAAGAAATTTGTAATGGAAGACTCAAAACCAATGAGTACTCCCATGGCAACCAGATGTAAATTAAGTAAAGATGATGACTCTCCTAAGGGTGATCAAAGAAAGTATAGGTCAATGATTGGAGGACTATTGTATCTTACTCAAACTAGATCTAATATTATGAATGTTGTTGGTCTCGTTACTAGGTTCCAAGCTTATCCTAAAGAATCTCATGTCATGGCAATCAAGAGGATTTTTGGATATCTAAAGGGGATAGTTGAGTATGGTTTGTGGTATCCTAAAGATCATAATTTCTCTCTTCATGCATATACAAATGTGGATTGGGTAGGAGATGTGGATGATCGAAAGAGTACCAGTGGTGGAGAATTCTTTTTAGGGAAGAGATTGGTTTCTTGGCTAAGCAAGAAACAAGAGGCAATATTTCTGTCCACAACTGAAGTAGAATATATTACAGCAGTGGGTAGTTGCACTCACGTTTTGTGGATACAGTAAATGCTAAGAGACATCAGAGTGGAGTATGAGTAACCTATCACAATCTTCTATGATAATTCAAGTGTAATAAATATATCTAAGAATCCAATGTTGCACTCAAAGACTAAACATATATCCATCAAGTTTCACTTTTTGAGAGAGCAAGTGAACAAGACTGAAGTTAGATTGGAGTTTGGGCCTTCCAAAGATCAGATTGTAGATATCTTTACTAAACCTCTACCTAAGGACACTTTTGAGTATCTCAGGGAGAAGTTAGAGGTTATTACCCCTCTATTTCTGAATTAAGGTGCACTAATGTGCATCAGTCTGATGGATCTCACAGTCATATCTTGTGATCCAGATTGATGTTTGGGAAGCTGCCACTCAGGGTGAGAAGCTGGTATGATTCTAAAGTTATGCAAGTATGTGCCCTTTGTCATTGATGTCAAAGGGGGAGAGAAGACATGTGAAAAACAAATGATTTCTAATCAAAGGGGGAGAAGGAAAGGAAGAGAAGACATGTGAATGGTTGTTACTGATAGGGGGAGTTGTGATAGTGAGGAGAAGTTCTTGTTTTGATGGTTAAAATAGTTTTTCACGTCATATTTTGCCATCAATGACAAAGGGGGTGATTGTTGCAAAGATTGTTGCAAGTATGGGCCTAACCGATGTTGTTATTGATGTCAACATACTCCTGTTGTATTAATGATAAGGATTGGATGAGCTGTGTGTTGAGGATATTGAGAAAAATTAGTCCTAATCAGGAACATAGAAGAATAGTGAAGATAGTGGGGTAAAGATCCTAGCTAAGATGAAGATTAGAGGATGAGCTTCAAAGGGTTTGTAGATATATGTCTTAAGATGATCCAATAAAGATTTCAGACGTACGCATGAAGATCTGAAGAAGTTATGGTCACTTAAGTAAAACCAATTCTAGAAGATGTTTAGAGGTGACAGAGTGATATAGACAGGTCCGGTGAGATCTAGAAATGCAATATCTTGTTCTGCAGATTTGGTGTAATGTTTAGGAAGTAAATGTGAAGTGTAAACTTAATTAGTTCGTGGTCTGGAGGTCTGCAAGCATCTATTCCAATATGACAGTGATGACAGACTGTGTTCTTGAGGTTCTGGATGAAGAAGAGAATGATTTCAGTAAGTAGAAGTAGTGTGGATGTTCTTGGTGATTCAAGTAAGTTTGTGGAGGTCTTTGGATTGTGTCCAATTCGTGTTGGTGGTCCGCATTGAAGATTGAGCTCGTAATTGAAGAATTAATTCCAGATGATGATGTTCTTCCTAAGTCTGTCTGCTGGATGAGTTACACATCCTGCGGATGATCTTGGAGATGTTCTATGAAGAACGGCATGTTCCTAAAGGAATATTGGAGTCTCAGATTTGTGTAGCTGACAATGTGTTGATCCATGTGAAGTCTTTTTTTAATTAGTCATGTTGTATTTATATATTTACTCTGTAATGTATTCTGACTTGGATGATAATTCCTAAGTCAATGTCTTGTATAAATAAAGAGTTGTAAAGTCATTTCATATGTGTCTTATGGAGATGAGAGTGTGGTAGAGAGGAATAGAGAGAAAAGTAGAACAGAAGTATTGAGCTTAAATGGAACTAACTCAAGCATGGTGAAGATGCTATTCTTTAGTTCAAGTATGTGATACTTATTATTCTATAGACAGTGTGTCTCTTGTAGGCAATGGGCCTCTTGTGAGCAGTGTGCTTGGGCAATGAGCCCTAATTGGCATGTGCCATTTTGTTCTTTTTATTCTTCTAACAGAGAATACAATCTTGGGTTAGTGACCCCGTGGTTTTTCCCTTAACTAGGTTTTCCGCGTCAAAATCCTGGTGTCATATGTGTTAATATGTTTCTTCCCTTGAATTGTTACTTTATGTTTCTATGATTGATTTATTATTATACTGCTGAATTAAGAAAATGATTTAAGTGATTAAATTGCAAGAAAGTTTTTGACAACTGATTCACCCCCCTCTCAGTTGTCTACCCTAAATCTAACAAATATGACAATTACAAAGACTCAAACATGCCTATGAGGGTTTTTATCACTAAGGAAAAATGTAGAATTATCATTTAAGTAGAAATCAAGTCAATCAAATCAACTCTCTTGCTTATTCTCATTAGTCTACCTTAAGTATAGAGAATCATCCATCCTTCAAAGAAAATCAAATCATTCTAAAGTCTTGAAAGTTAATTCCTAACCTACATCACAATCATCCATTATCTGACATCATCACTTATCCATACAATGCCAATAATCCTTATCAAGAAATGTAGCAATTACAAAGATTTAAACATAACTATGAGGGTTTTGAACCTATCACTAAGGAAAAATGCAAAAATGTCATTAGTGATATCCCCTTAGCACATTTCATCATTGGAGATTCCCAAGATCCTATCACATACACATCACCATCCTATATGTCATCCCCATCAACTTCATATCAAACTTCATCCCCTTATGTGACCCCATCAACCTCATATCAACCTTCGTCTCCTTATATGACAATGCATTCATACCTATCCAACCTATCAATACCTCCAAGCTACTGATCCCCCAATCATTGCTATGATACCTTTGATCAAGGGAACACCAACCTAGCACATGATCATACCAAACAACTTAGGGCCAAATTGAATGCTTACATGCACAACCATTTCCCTATGTGAATCCCCCACCTTCTATTCCCAATCCTCCATTCCCTCCATCACAATACTCCTCCAATCCTATCAACCTTAATCCCTCATCTGACAATCCATCAATCCCTATATTCCCATCACAATATCCCACCAATCCTATTAACCTTAATCCATTAGCCCATATATCTCCCAATCCATCAATCCCTATCATCCATCTACCATCTAATCCACCATCTTATCCACCATCAAACATTCCAAATCCTAATGCATCAACCAAAGACTCCTTGAAGAATCTTCTCCAAAGAATATTATTTAAAAACAAAAGAAAAATCAAAGCTATGGAATCCTCCAAATCCCCTACTTCTCCAACACCACCATGTAATCCAATGCCTATCCTTGAGCCTACCCAAGAACCATCACTATGTAAACTCATCACCCACCTACCCAACCCCAATCCTAATCCTACAACATCTTCCATCATTATCCATCCATTATATTATCTACCTCATGCCTCACCTAATCCATCAACCCCTAAACTCATGAAAAATATGATCCAATAGCTATTGGTAAGGAATCAAACACCATCATGCATTGAAAAGGCTCCTACCATACATAAGTGCAAGTCAAGAACCATCATTTAGCTATGTTGAAGAGCCCATCCAAGTCACTTCCACTTCCATGCAAACACATGAGCTATGTCAAGAGTCAAATCCAAAGCATGTGGAAACGTCAACCTCCTATCCTAATCAAGATCTAAGCATTTCATCTAATCCCATCCCTAATCTATTCCCATCTACTAATCAACTTATCTGCATCAACCCTATTACATCTACCAAAACACCCCTCATTGATCCCACACCATCTTCTATCACCTCTTTATTATTCCTCATTGATCCTCTACGGCCACCTACCAAGCCCATTCCAAATCTATCCTCTAATCCACTTGCACAAAGCACCTTCATCTGTGGTGGCTCTCTGGTAGGAGGTGAATGACTTTCATCTACCACCTATCTTTCCCCCAAAAATAATGGACTCATTTCTTGTTTCCAAAGCACCAAACATCCCATTGTATGTTGCATACTTCAAAACATGAACTATCAATGTATCTTAGAGCCCATCCACACCAAATTCCATAAAGGATCGCATGGCCTTTGCTATAACTCCCAAGGAAAATAATCCACCCACACACCTCATAAAGTCAATCTTTATAATCTCAAACCCAGTGCACCTCATCACACCTCCAAATCATATGTCACCATCCATCCTCCATCATCCTATCATTTGTAAAAGCATGTGACCATACTTCTCCCTCCATCAACTTTACCTCCACTCCTTCCAACTCCTCATATCCCTATCTTCAAATCCACTTTACCTCCACTACTCCCAAACCCTAATATCCCCATCCTCTAATCCCCTCACCCCTTCATCCACAAGTTCACTAATCCCCCATCCACACATCTTGCTCCCTTAAACTATTGAAAAGTGCAATACAACTGAGAGGGGGTGAATTAGTTGTAACCAATATTTCAAAACCATTAACATATCAACCAATTAATAGTGAATTTGTATCTTAACCATAAAAGCATGAAAACAAGAACTTAAACACTTTCACGCATTCAACATAGGAGACACCAATTTTTATGTGGAAAACCCCATAGGGAAAAAACCATGGTGACTATTAGCTCACAATATAATATGTTATAACAATACCAAAAATTAGAGGCTCACTGCCTTAGGGCTCACTACCCAAAATGCTCACTGCAAGAACAGGCTCACTGCCAATGGGGTGGCTCACTGTCTATGGGTGGCTCATAGGCTCATACCCAAAATTGGTGAACTAAGATAGTAGCATCTACATTATGCCAAGGTTCAATTCCATTGAAGTACAATAAGTATCCTCTTCTCTGCTCTTCTTTTATAATTCACAATTATCTTTTCATTTTTGCATCCATACATCAATTCATGTTTTTATAAAATTCATCAACCTTGGAATTTACATCAAGGTCAGCATTGCAATCATCAACCATTAGAACAATCTCCAAGGTCGGAAAACATACATACATACATTAAAGATAGGTCTATACCTAAATCAATTAGGGGAGAAGAGAAATGAATGTGAAATAGACCAAGCCTTAGCTGGGACTCAAATGCAATCTTTCACGTACCAACATGCTTCCACAATCTTCAAATCATAACCGCAAGTAGTGAGAACACCCAAGTCGGCCAAGACTAGAGTTAACACTAAAAATTTTAGGAACACACTTCATGCATGATCTAGATTATACTTTACGGATCAATCAAAAGGTAGGAACATGATCTAGAGACTCTCACAAGCACGTTACAATCACCAATAACATCTGCACAACCTCTACACACTTTATCCATAAGGTTCTTCAAACCAGAGCAATTGAACATTACTATCGGCCACTGTCATAAAGGAAAGATTACTTTTGGAGCACCAAATCATGAACCATTTAAACTAAAGGCAGATAACATCATCACAAACTTAATTCTAGGACCACAGACTATGAAACTTAAATGCAGAGCAATGCAGAGAAGAATATATTCTCCTTGTCACCATTAAATACACCAAAAAATAATTTATACTCTAGTGAATAGAATTCACTCAAATCTTCACACTGGAGGCTCAAACGTGAAACATAGCATCTATATGCATCCATTAACATTAGTTACAATACATAGGAAAAGGTATTCAATCTACAGGATATGTGGAGCAAAACACTACACTGCTCTAGTGGATAAAGCAATTTTACATTTTGTACTACTTCCTTAAATACTTGTTTAGACTTATTCAAATGACATTCTTAAGTGTTAACATTAATGACAACCCTTACTACTCATACTTGTAACAATCTCCCCCTTCGTCACTGATGGAAACACATGATGTGAAAAATCATTAAGACATATAATCTTGCTTTGCTTCTTTGCTCCTCCTTGATGTTTCTCTGTCTACAACTTTCTTCCTTAGGTTTTTCACATGAACTTCTATCCCACTTTGACATCAATGGCAAAGGGTGCTAGACCTTTTCTTTCTGTTTACTGCACAACTCCCCCTTTCATAAACACTGCAACACTTACTGCTCTTTATCAAGAACTCATATCAGCAACTTCTACCTTCCCCCCTAAGAGGTATCCTTCAAAACATCAATCTAGATCAAAAGATGAAACTTTAGTCACCACTGGACTAGTGCATTCTTTATGCATCTTAGCTTAGAGCAAGAGAGGTAATAACCCCTAACTTCTCCCTGATATACTCAAAAGTATCCTTAGGTAGAGGCTTAGTGAAAATATCTACAATATGATCCTTTATAGACACATACTCCATATTTATTTTATTTTATGTTACCTATTCTCTCATAAAGTGATACCTTATTGGTATATGCTTTGTTCTTGAGTGCATCACTGGATTCTTTGAAATGTTTATGGCACTTGTATTGTCACAAAAGATTGAAATTGGTTCTTCATAAAAACTCTTATGTCCTTCAATGTTTGCTTCATCTAGAGCACTTGAGTGCAACAACATGCTATAGCAATATATTCTACTTCTGTAGTAGACAAATAAATTGATTCTTTCTTCTTGATCAGCCATGAAACCAATCTGTTACACAAAAGGAAAGCACCTCCACTTGTACTTTTTCTTTCATCAGTATCTCCAGCCCAATTTGCATCTGTATAAGCACTTAGAGTGAAATCAGTATCTTTGGGATACCACAATGCTTAGTTTGAAGTCCCTTTTAAATATCTCATGATCCTCTTGACTACCATCACATGTTTGGGATCTTCTTGAAATCTTGCCATTGCATGCATTATATCTAGTCTGGTATGGGTTAAATAGAGCAGTCCTCCAATCATAGACTTGTATTTTTTCTAATCAGTCTTAGATGATTCATCATCCTTGAACAACTTGGAACTAGTTACCATGGAAGTAGATACTACTTTAGAATCCTCCATTCCAAACTTCTTCAACAATTCTTTCACATACATGGACTGAGAAATGAAAATTCCTTTTTCTGATTGACTAATTTGTAGTCCTAAGAAGAAATTCATTTCACCAAGCATAGACATCTCAAATTCCTTTTTCATTTCCTCTTTAAATTTCTTACACATACCTTCATTGCCTCCAAAGATAATATTATCAACAAAGACTACAACAATCAAATTTTGATTATTATTGATTTTGAAATAGAGATTACTATCTACATTACCTTTGTTGAACCCTAATTGCATCAAATACTTTTCCAACCTTGTATACCAAGCTCTATGAGATTGCTTGAGTCCTTACAGAGCTTTATTCAATCTTCACACCATGTCACCTTTGTCTGATAACTGGAATCCTTCTGATTGTTCAATGTAAACTTCTTCTTCTAGTTCTCCATTCAAGAAGGCAGACTTCACATCCATCTAGTACACTTTGAAATCTTTGTGAGTAGAAAAAGCCAAAAACATTCTTATGGCTTCAATTCTTGCCATAGGAGAAAATGTTTCTTCAAAATCTATGCCTTCAACCTAAGAATATCCTTTGCATACCAGTCTTGCTTTGTTTCTTACCACTTCACCACTTTCATTCATCTTGTTTCTAAAAACCCATTTTGTTCCAATCACATTTTTAATAGCAAGTCTAGGAACTATTTCCCAAGTTTGATTTTTCTCTATCTACATCATCTCTTCTTCCATGGCTTTTCCCCAAATTTCATCTTTACAAGCTTCACTTACAGTTTTAGGTTCAATTTTTGAAAGCAAATAGTAGTTCACTTGTGCCTCTACAACTCTTTTCCTTGTCAATACCCCTTTTCTTTTGTCACCAATGATTTGATCTTCAGATTGATTAATCCTTACATACCTGGGAGTCTTAGCAGCAGTTTCCTAAACCTTTTCTTCTTCACCATTTTCTTCTTCATCTTGACTATCCTTTTGTTCATGTTCCACCTTTTCTTTAATAATTGTGACAATAGGTTCATCTGATTCATAAACTCTCTAATATGATGTTATTTCTTTATCTTCACCAACCTTCACATTAGCACTTTCAATGACCTTCTTCAATCTCTTATTGTAGCACTGGTAGGCCTTACTCTTAGTAGAGTATCCAAGGAAAATGCCTTCATCACATATAGCATCAAACTTGTCTAATTCTTCATCTCTTCTAATATAACATTTGCTTCCAAAAACTTTGAAATATTTCACTGTAGGAGCTCTTCCATACCATAATTCATAAGGATTTTTAGTGCCATTACCTTTGACGTGGACTCTATTTTGAATGTAGACAACAATGTGTATAGCTTCTCTCTAATACACTTCTGGTAGGTTAGCCTCCATCATCATTGACATAGCAACCTCTTGAACTATCTTGTTCTTTGTTTCAATAACTCCATTTTGCTCAGGAGTCCTAGGAGCAGACAATTGTCTCTTTATCCCACGCTCTTCATAGAAAATGTTAAATTCATTTGATGTAAACTCACCTCCTCTATTAGACCTTAAGCATTTGATCCTTACTTCTAAATCATTCTTAAGCATTGCCTTAAAAGCTTTGAACTTGTCTAGTGCTTCTAATTTCTCTTTAAGAAAAGTGACCCAAGTAATTCTGGAATAATCATCAATAAGCAACATAAAGTACCTAGCTTCTTGTAAACTCCTTGTTCTTGTAGGACCACATAGATCTATATGCACTAGCTCAAGCAATCCAGTAGAAAATTGATCTTTACTCTTGAAACTTGTCTTTCTCTATTTTCCCAGTTGACATTCCTTGCAAATAGTATTGGCAGGCTTCACCAATTTAGGCAAATCTCTCACAATTTGTGCTGAGCTTATCTTCACCAAGTTATCAAAATTGATATGACACATTGTTCTATGCCACAACCAACTCTCATCTATCTAAGCCAACAAACAACAATTATCAGTTCCCCTCAAATGATAAATATTACCTCTAGTTTTCTTACCAGTTGTAATCACTATTCATGAGCTTTCAATGATCTTGCATGCATTGTCCTTGAATCTCACATCATACCATTTATCACACATCTAACCAACACTTAAAAGATTATGCTTTAGACCTTTCACATAGAGAACATCATCTGTATTATGCTTGACATCAAAAGAAATAAACCGTCTTCCATAGATCTTACCAGATGCATTATCTCCAAATCTAACCAATCCACCATCATACTTTTCCAAACTTACAAACTTACTTTTGTCACCTATCATGTGATGTGAACATCCACTATCAATGATCCATGCATCCTTATCCTTCTCAACCTAAATAGACAGAGCACTTTCTTCCACTACTTTTTCTTCCTTCACATAGCTAGTAGGATTAGTAGACATAGATTCTTCCTTAATAGAAATAAACAACCAATCATTTGCACTAGTACTATTATCATTAGACTCATCATCTATTATGCCATCATTATCAAGATCTCTTACATAATAGCATTTCTTGACAATTCTAGGTCTACTTTCAAATTTCTTCTTACCTCTTTCAATTATCTCTAGACATTTGGATGCATAGTGACCAATCTTTCCACAAGAAAAGCATTTGAATTGTAATTTGCCTTTGTACTTATTAGAACCTCTTTGCATTTTGTCTGCAAAGTTGGCTTCAACCTCATCTAGGTCATCATCAGATTCCATAGCATATTTCTGAGCTCTTGAAGTCTTTTTTAAGGTGTTGGATTTGAAAGCAATCTCAATCTTTGGTAGAGCATCACTGAACTCCCTCATTTCAAAAGTTGTAAGCTTCCCAAGAAACTAATCCTTTGAAATATTTTTCATAGTCATAACCTCTTCAATTGTTGCCATCGATAGTTCCTCCAAGACCTTTGATTCCATTGACAATTTCATCAACCTTTTGCATGTAGATTGTTATGTTCTCATCATCACTCATTTTCAGGCCTTCATACTTTGCCTTTGGATTTTGAAATTTTGCGCTCTTCATAGAATCATCTCCTTCATACAAAATTTTAAACTTTTCCCAGATCTCATGAGCAATTTCTAGATCCATAACTTTCACCAACTCAGTGTCGGATAAAGCGCTTAACAGAGCATCTCTAGCCTTTCCATTAAACTCATACTATTTGACTTCATTTTCATCTACTGGTCCATTTTGAGGAATAATATACTTTTTCTCTACTATTTTCCAAACATTATAACCAAGTGAAATGATATAACTTTTTATTCCTACCTTCCATATAGTATAATCCATTCCATTGAACTATGGTGACTCCTTTCTGTGCACCATTTCGGATCTACCTCATGATGTTAGACTCTTTACCATGGAACCCTCACTCTGATACCAATTGTTGAAAAGCACAATACAACTAAGAGGGGGAATGAATTAGTTGTAACCAATATTTCAAAACCACTAACACATCAACCAATTAACACTGAATTTGTATCTTAACCATAAAAGCATGAAAACAAAAACTTAAACACATTCACAAATTCAACATAGGAGACACCAATTTTTTATGTGGAAAAACCCGTAGGGGAAAACCCATGGTGAGTGTTAGCTCACAATATAATATGTTATAACAATACCAAAAATTAGAGGCTCACTACCTTAGGGATCACTGTCCAAAATGCTCACTGCAAGAAGAAGTTCACTGCCAATGGGCTGGCTCATTGCCTATGGGTGGCTCACTGCCAAAAGTGGTGAACTGAGATAGTAGCATCTACACTATGCCAAGGTTCAGTTCCATTGAAGCACAATATGTATCCTCTACTTTCCTCTACTTTTATACTTCACAATTAACTTTTCATTTTCTCATCCATACATCAATTCACAACTTCATTTCATGTTTTTATGCAATTCATCAACCTTGGAATTTACATCAAGGTTGGCATTACAATCATCAACCATTGGAACAATCTCTATGGTCAAAAAACATACATACATACATTAAGATAAGTTTGGACCTAAATCAATTAGGGGAGAAGAGAAATGAATGTGAATCATACCAAGCCTTAGCTAGGACTCAAATGTAATCTTCCATGCAACAACATGCTTCCACAATCTTCAAATCATAACCGCAAGTAGTGAGAACACCCAAGTCAGCCAAGACTGGACTTAACACTAAAACTTTGAGGAACACGCTTCATGCACAATCAGGATTATACTTTGCAGATGGATCAAAAGGTAAGAACATGATCTAGAGTCTCCCACAAGCACATTACAATCACCAAGAACATCCGCACTACCTCTACACACTTTATCCATAAGGTTCTTCAAACCGGAGCACTTGAACATTACTGTCAGCCATTGTCGTAAAGGAAAGATCACTTGCGAAGCACCAAATCATGAACCGTTTGAACTAAAGGCACATAACATCATGACAAACTTAATTCTAGGACTATAGACTGTGATACTTAAATGCAGAGCAATGCAGAGTAGAATACATTCTCCCTATCACCATTAAATACAAAAAAATGTTTACTCTAATGAATAGAATTCACTCAAATCTTCACACTAGAGGCTCAAACTTGAAACATAGCAACTACAGAAATCCCTTAACATTACTTCCAATCCATATGAAAAGGTATTTAATCTACAGGATATGTGAAGTGAAACACTACAATGCTTTGGTAGATAAAGTAATTCTACATTTTGTACTAATTGCTCAAATACTTGTTTAGACTTATTCAAATGCTTTTCTTAGGTGTTGACATCAATGACAACCCTTACTACTCATACTTGTAACATAAACCCCCTAAAATCCTTCATCATGACCATCAAAAGCACACATCATCAGAAAAAGAAGCTACCAAAGCGTGCATGGGGTTTAAAAGCAAAAAAAAATTGGTGCCTCCTTACATAAAGCAAAAAATCCACAAAAGCCTAAAGATATTATACCATCCAAAAAAATGAAAAATCCAAAAGGCTATCATGTAATGAAATAACTTGCACAATGGAAGAAGATGATATGAAATATTCTGCAAATACTTTATAATAACTAAGAATAGTAGGCCACTTCGAGGGGGCAACCTCCAAATATCTCCAATGAGAACACACTTCACAATATGATCATGAAATAAGACTCACATCCTCCTATATATACCTAATTATTCTTAGGATGAATAAACACACCCCTATATAACACCTAGTCTGACCTATCTAACTAAATAATGATATAATAATGATGACATGACTTAATTAGGAGTTAAGATAGCCACAAGCTAACTATTCATAACCCTATGTACACCAATATTAAGGGCATAGCATGGCCCCCCTCTTCAAAGAAGCTTTATCCTCAATGCTAACCAAGTGTGGATTCTTTTGAATGAACTCCTCGTCCTCCCATGTGGCCTCTTCAACTAGTAAATTCTTCCATTGGATGAAATACTTGGTGAGGGTTCTATTCCTCAGCTTCTTTGTGCGTGTTTGAAGAATGCACTCTAGTTCCAAGATGATTCTTCCTTCATCAAGCTCTAGTAGTATTGTTTGAGTAGGAATATTATGCCCAATTACCTTCTTTAAACAAGAAATATGAAAAACTAGATGTATCTTAGTTGTTAGTGGCAACTCTAGCTTCTAGGCAACACTACCAATCTTTTGCATGATTTGGTATGGCCCTTAATATCTTGGAGACAACTTATTATTCTTTTTTTGTTGCTTCAGTGAGATTTGTTTATAAGGCTGCAATCTCAAGAAGACCCAATCCCCAACTTCAAAATTTTATTCACTACAATGTTGGTCCACCTGTTGTTTCATTCGATTTTGTGATATAGGTAAATTCTCCTTGAGTCCTGAAAGTACCTGTTGTTGATGAAGCAAGTGGTCCTCTACTACTTGAACTCTTGGTGACACCTTTAATGATGATGTGATGGAAGGAGGATGATATCCATAAAGTGCCAAAAATGGAGACATTTTTTATGAGCTATGAAAAGAAGTGTTATACCACCATTCTGCAAGTGGTAGCCAATCTACCCATTGAGACTATTTCTATGAAGTGAAACAACATAGATATCCTTCCAAACACTTATTAACAACCTCAGTTTGCCCATATGATTAAGGATGGTATGAAGAACTATGAGCCAATTGAGTAGCCAAACATGAGAATAAATCTTTCCAAAAGTGAGTAGTAAAGATAGGATCACGATCATTGACAATGACCTTAGGTGTACCATGTAGCTTTTGGATATTCTCCAAAACAAAATCTGCCACTACACTTGTTGTAAAAGGATGTGATAATGCAATGAAATGTGCATATTTGGTGAGGCGATCAACTACTACCATGATGACATTATGACCTTTAGATTTTAGAATCCTTGTGATGAAGTCCATGGATACCTCTTCCCAACGCTGGCTAGGAATAGATAAGGGATACAAGAGACCTAGTGTCTTAATTGTCTCCCCCTTATTTCTTTGGCAAACCAAACATTCAGCCACAAATTTTTGAGCATCACCTTTTAGTCCTTCCCAAAAAAAATCTTGCTTGACTCGATGATATGTCTTCAAAAATCCTGAATGGCCACCAACTGGGGACTCATGTAGCTCTATGAGAATCTTGTGTTTAATAGTAGAATTCTTGTAGAGATACAAGTGCTCTTTATACCAAAGAATATCCCCCTTCAAACAAAACTTATATGAACTACTAGGATCACTTTTTAATTGTTGGATGAGATTACTTGTCGCAACATCATTTTTCCACTCTGCTTTGGCTTCTTCCACCAAATTTGCTTTTAATATTGAAAGGGCACACAATAAGGCTTCATCTTTCTCATCCTTCCTAGAAAGTGCATCGGCCACAATATTTTCCTCCCCTTTCTTATATACAATCTCAAAGTCATATCCCAACATCTTAGTGGCCCATTTTTATTGCTCTTCAAAGGATAAGCTTTTTTCCAAAAAATATTTTAGACTCATTCTAATGAAAAGAATCCTTCTTCATTAGAGTGGTTAGGGGTGCTACTATACAACCATAATTCTTCACAAATCTTCTATAGAACCCTATCAATCCCAAGAAACCCCTTAGTTTCTTAATGTTTTTGGAATAGGCCATTCCATGATAGCCTTAATTTTGTTAGGGTCCACCTTTACTCCTTCATGTGAAACTATGTGTCCCAAATACTTCACCTCCTTAATTGTAATGCTTGATCTACATGCTGCAAATGTTCTTCCCAAGTCTTGCTATAAATCAATATATCATCAAAGAACACTAATGCAAACTTTCTCAAGAACTTCTTAAAAATGGAATTCATCAAACTTTGGAATGTAGATGTTGCATTGGTAAGACTGAATGGTATCACCAAAAATTCATAATGACCCTCATGAGTTCGAAATGCCATCTTACAAATATCTTCCTCCTTAATCCAAATTTGCTGATAACCAGATCTAAGATCTAACTTGGTAAAATACATAGTTCCATTCAATTCATCTAGCAAATCATCAATGACTGGAATAGGAAACTTATCTTTAATGGTGTATGTGTTGAGCACTCTATAATATTGATACATGTGCCAAGTTTCATCCTTCTTGTGCACCATCACCATAGGTGAGGAGTAAGCACTTTGGCTATGCCTGATAATTCTTGCCTCTAGCATCTCCTCAACAATTTTTTCTCACTTTTTTGTATGTGTGGGTACCTATAAGGCCTAATGTTTGGTGGTTGGCTCCATGGAACTAGTTTTATGGCATGATCATGATCTCCCTTAGGAGGAAGTCCTTTAGACATATCTCCAAGAACCACCGAGTGATGATCAATTATTGCTTGTAAATCTGGATCAGTAGGAGCATTAGATTAAGAGACTTCTAATGAACATAGCTGGGCCACAAATCCATCCACTCCTATCTTAAGAAAATTTTGCATTTGATGAGATCTTACCATCTATCGGGATTTTGTCTTCAACCCCCTTAGATCCACTACCTTTCCTTCTGATTGAAATCTCATGAATAGTTCTTGGAAGTTCATCTCAATTGTTCCTAATGTAGTAAGCCATTGTACTCCCAAAACAATATCTGTTGCACCCATGGATATCGCATATATTGGGGTATCAAGTTGATAATCTTCAATGGATAATTTAATGCTATGACACTTCCCCAAACAACTAACTATACCACCATCTGTAATCAAAACTTGAAACTCTGGGGCTGGATATATAAAACAATTTAGATGAGTTACCAACTTTTTATTGATGAAATTATGAGTACTACTTGAGTCAATCAACACTGTTACTTTCTGCTTCTTTAGGAAACACACTACCTTGAGAGTTTGTGATGCACTAAAACCTAAGAGTGCATGACAAGAAATAATTGGTTGAGAATCATGTGATTCCTCACTTGACTCCCTATCCTCCTCTAATATGGGTTCCTCCTCTTCTTCCTCACTTGGACCTTCAATATAGAATAATTTCTTTTCACTACATTTATGTCCTTGACTGTATTTGCAATCACAATTGAAACACAACCCTTTTAATTGCTTCTCCTTAATTTGTTGTGGAGTCTAAAAGGAAGCTAGGTGTACGGAAATTGCTTCCTACACTAATCTAATGAGAGGAGGAGAGTGCAAATTCAATTTTATCCTTACTATTACAGCAATGTTAAACCACTAACATAGATATTGTAGCAAACACATAAACAAGAAAGTGAGATAGAAGAAGAGAGACACAAGATATACATGGGGAAAACCCTTATTAGGTGAAAAACCCCACACTCCAAAACCTACACAATGTATTATCAAAACTTAAATGGTTTACAATACACTTGCAATGCAAGATCTCAAGAGTCTTCGACACTTGTATCTAGAGACAAATCAGCAGCATAACAGCACCTATCAAACCTATAATACATCTCCTCTCAAATGCACCTATTTATATAACAAATACAAGGCAAAAATGGCTCCATATTGAGATGGGCATCCAACATGCCCCCATGGTCCAAAACCCACGCCTATGGACACTTGTCCAACACTGTAGGATGTTTCTGACACTTATCAAGTCACCCCATCTGAAGGAGGTTGCCTATTTCCAAAATGGACTATGACAAATGCTCTTATGACTCTTACAACCATCATAGAATCTGTCATAGTTGTCATAACTTATAGCTGTAAGAGAATCTATCATACACAAGCTATAAATAGCACATTCTCTTACAACATGTCATAGTCCACCTTGGGGCACCCAAAGATGTTTTTTTCAAAGATGCTTCATGACACATGTCCATACCTGTCATAGGATCTTCTATTTCTGACTCTTACATGTTATAACTTCATCATAGGGATCTGTGATGACCATTTCGGTCAATATTCCCTAACACAACATCCAAGATGCTGACACATGGAAAAATATTTATACCACTAAGTGGGACACCTATCTCCTCATGTGAGGACAAAATTACATGTGGTCATATGCCATGTAGGATGACACATCACCATGCCAACTCCCACAATATGACAACATAGGATTTGCATCTAATTAATACAATAGGCAATAAATGAATAAATACAATATAATAATACAAGGAATTACTAAGGTTGAGACACCTTAATTCCCAAGATTCTCCCACTTGTTGAACACCTTGTAAGAACTAATAGAAATGACAGGATTTAACTGCTATAGGCTCAGAGGCCCATAGACTTCGAACACCATTTGAACTTCTCTGTGCCCACTAGCTTCGTCAATGCATCTGCAACATTCTTCAAAGTGTCTACCTTCCCATCCTCTACCATGTCTCATACGAAGTGAAACTATACATCAATATGTTTTGTTCTACCATGGAAAGTTGGATTCTTTGCAAGGAAAATCACACTCTGACTGTCACAATAAACTGTAATCTATCATTCATCAACACCAATATCTGAACACAATCTCTTAAGCCAAATGGCTTCCTTACAAGCATGAGTTGCTACCACATACTTAGCTTCTATTGTGGACAAAGTAACCACAAGTTGTTGCTTACTCAACCAACTAATTGCACCACCAAACATTGTGAACACATATGCACTGGTGGATCTCCTGCTATCAATGTCACGTGCCCAATTAGAATCCACAAATCCATGAATACAAATTAAATGTGGAGGTCCTGTAACATTACCATGATAGCATATGGAATACTCAGAAGTACCCCTCGAATATCTAAACACTTGCTTAACTACATCCCAATGTACCCATCTTGGATTAGCCATAAATTGACTAAGGACTCCCATTGCTTGGGCAATGTCTAGTCTTGTGCAGACCATAGCATTCATCAAACTACCAACAACACTAGAATAAGGTACTCTACTCATGTCCTCCACCTCAGTAGGAGATTTTGGACAATCATTAATAGACAACTTTGTCCCCAATGAAATAGGAATACACAATGGTCTACAATCTGCCATGTTGAACCTATCCAACACGGTCTTCACATACTTACTCTAGCTTAACCAAAGTTTTCTATTAGCTCTGTCTCTTCTAATTTTCGTTCCTAGAATGTACCTGGCTGCTTCAAGATTTTTCATCTCAAACTGTGCTGACAATTGAGACTTCAAATTAGAAATCATATTCTTACCATTCCCAATCAACAAAATATCATCAACATACAATGCAATAATGAGAATGTGATCATTGTCAAATTTGTAATACACACAATGATCTGATTTTGATTTTAGATATCCAATCAATAACACAAAGGCATCAAACTTCAAGTACCACATCCTAGGAGACTACTTCAAACCATACAAAGACTTCTTAAGCTTGCAAACCAAATTTTCTTTACCTTTCTCTATGTAATACTATGGCTATGACATG
Organism: Cunninghamia lanceolata; assembly: GCA_027924645.1. Classification (NCBI taxonomy): domain Eukaryota; kingdom Viridiplantae; phylum Streptophyta; class Pinopsida; order Cupressales; family Cupressaceae; genus Cunninghamia; species Cunninghamia lanceolata. The sequence goes on from BSBN01001807.1 coordinate 7,986,897, forward strand.
TAAATCTCTTCCTCCAAATCACCATGAAGGAAAGTTGTCTTCATATCTATCTATTCTACCTCTAAATTATAAACACCTGCAAGAGATAACATAAATCTAATGGATGTCAGCTTTGCAATGGGAGAGAAAATTTCACCATAATCAATTCCCTCCACTTGTGAATACCCCTTCGCAACCAATCTAGCCTTGTACTTTTCAACACTGCCATTTGCAGCAAATTTCTTCTTGAACACCCATTTGCATCCAAAAGTTTTCTATCCATCAAGCAAAGGTATGAAGTCCCATGTTTTATTTTTTTCCAAATAAGCCATCTCATCCTCCATGGCCTCCTTCCAAGAACCTACATCTTTCATGCCCATAGCCTCTTTCATAGTTCTAGGCTCATCAGTGTTAGTAAGTAAAGCAAAAGCACAACTAGAATCAAGTAATGAATAACCAAACCTATTAGGTTGCTTTCTTGTTTGTATAGACCTCCTCAATGGCTAAGGTTGAGGTTCTACTTCTTCTTCTGAGCTTTCAAAGCTGCTAGAGCTCTCCTCATCATCAGTTCTCACAGGGTCCATCTATTCAGTTTTCTCAGGGGTAGAAGGAAACTAAACCGCATCCTCTTTCTTTTTTGTCTGTTCTGGCTGTAGAACAATGGAAGATGGTATTAGCTCTCTGAAGATAACACTTCTTCTATACAACACCTTTTTAGCCACAGGATCCCAAAGCTTGTATCCTTTCACACTGACACCATAGCCAATGAAGATACACTTAACAGCCTTGGTTGCCAATTTAGACCTTTTCTCCCTAGGCACATGTGCATATGCCTCACAACCAAAAACATGAAGATGTCTAACTAAAGGCTTCTTACTAGATCACACCTCCATAGGTGTCTTACCAACAAGAGTTAACGTAGGAGATCTGTTTACAAGATAGCAAGTAGTGGCAATGACTTCAACCCAAAACTTTTGTTCGAGGCTTGCTCCACTAGGCATACTCCTAGCCTTCTCCATTAGTGTCATGTTCATCCTCTCTACAACTCTATTTTACTGCAAGGTATATGGAGCTATCTTATGTCTTTCAATCCCTTGCTCTTTACAGAACTTATCGAATTCTACCGAACAAAACTCACCACCGTTATCAGTTCTCAAACACTTAATCTTTTTACTAGTCTGATTTTTAGCAAAGGCTTTAAATTCTTTAAACTAATTAAAGACTTTACTCTTGCTTCTGATAAAATAAACCCATGTCCTTCTACTGTAATCATCTATGAAAGATACAAAATATACAGATTTTGAAATTGAAGGAACATTAACAGGACCAAACACATCAGAATGAATAAGATCCAATACACCAAAAGACTTGTTAGAACTAGAGTAAAACTGAACATGGTTTTGCTCTCCATAAATGCAATGTTCACAAAAGTCAAAATCGAGATTACAATCATTTAAGCCCTCAACGAGGTTTTTATTTTTCAGGGTATGGAGATCCTTCTCACCAATGTGGCCATATCTCAAATGACATAACATAGTCTTTTCAGAAGGAAGTTTAACTTCCAAAGCATGTGCACTACCATCAGAACTAGTTACAACAGATTTCTTCACTGCTCATTTAGATGGTGGGGATGAAGTGACTGCAACTCTTTTCTTCAAGTCAGAAGAACTATTGCACTATGAAGTGCATGCCTCTAGCTAAAACAGAGTACTTCTCTGAGTACCCTTCACAAGCACCATAGATCCTCTAGTCATCTTGCATCCATCCTTAGAAAAGACAACTTGCACACTTGCATCATTCAACATACTTACAAAATGTATGTTTCATGCAAGGCCTGGAATGTGCATAACTTTAGTGATCCCCTTCACTTGTCCATTAGGGAATCAGATTAAGACTCTTCCATGACCAACAATCTTTAGATGAGAGTTGACACCCATGTACACTCTTCTACCATCAAAATCTTCATACTTTATGAACAGTCTTGATCTGAGGTCATGTGGAATGATGCATCAGAATCTATCAACCACACATCATCAAATGCATGGGTGGATAGGGCTATGATGAAGGCATCACCATCATCTTGTGACTTGTCAGAATCTAAATCAAGTGCTTTCTTCTTCTTGTTTTTCTCCTCTTTGCATTCCTTTTAGAAATGCCCCATTTTACCATAGTTCCAACAAAGAGCCTCGGACTTTCTAGGAGATTTGGATCTCCCATGGGATTTGGATCTAGCCTTATCACCTTTCTTGTCCTTCTTCTTCCCTTTCTCTTTGGGTCTTCCATGAACCACAAGAGCCTCTTTGGCTGCCTTAGAAGACTTTGTCCACATCTCTTCAGATAACAATGAAGACACCACATCTTCCATCTTGAAGGTGGTAGTGGTGCTTCGGATAGCTATGACAAGATGATCCCATGAATCTAGCAAAGAACAAAGCAGGGTCATGCATTGATCCTCCTCCTCCATTTTCACACCTACAGATGTCAATTGTACAACAATCATGTTAAAAGCATTCATGTGATCTACAACAGATCCTCCATCTTCCATCTTTAGAGAAAACAACTTCCTTTTTAGGAAAAGTTTGTTTACCAAGGACTTGGCCTAATAAACATCACCTAAATTCTTCCAAAGATCTTTCATGCTCTTCTCCTCATGGACATTCAACAGGACAAAGTCAACTAAATAGAGTCTTATGAGACCCTTATCCTTCTGATCTTTGAGGTCCAAATCATCTTGTGACATTGTTGTAGGTTTCACACCAAATATAGTTTCCCACAGGTCACGATCAACAAGTAGGTCCTACATCTTGGGTTTCCACAACTCAAAATTAGTGCCATTGAATTTCTCAACCTCTAACCTTCCAGATGTGGTTGCCATCTCCTTGCTGCAACAAGATATAGAACACTCTTCACAACACTCCCACTCAACCTTAGATTAGCTCAAAAAACCCCTACCTAAAAGCTAGAATCAAAACTAGCCAGGCTCTTATACCAACTAAAAGGAAGCTAGGTTTACGGAAATCGCTTCCTACACTAATCTAACGAGGGGAGGAGAGTGCAAATTCATTTTTATCCTTACTATTACAGCAATGTTAAACCACTAACATAGATATTATAGCAAACACATAAATAAGAAAGTGAGATAGAAGAAGAGAGACACAAGATATACGTGGGGAAAACCCTTATCAGGTGAAAAACCCCACACTCCAAAACCTGCACAATGTATTATCAAAATTTAAATAGTTTACAATACACTTCCAATGCAAGCTCTCAAGAGTCTTTAACACTCATATATGCAGACAAATTGGTAGTAGAACAGTACCTGTCAAACCTGTAATACATCTTCTCTCAAAAGCACCTGTTTATATAATAAATATAAGGTAAAAATGGCTCCACATTGAGATGGGCATCCAACATGGCCCCATGGCCCAAAACCCATGCCTATGGACACTTGTCCAACACTATAGGATGTTTCTGACACTTGTCAAGTCACCCCATCCCAAGGAGGTCACCTATTTCCAAAATGGGCTATGACAGATGCTCTTACGACTCTTACAACTGTTAGAGAATCTGTCATAGCTGTCATAACTTACAATTGTAAGAGAATATGTAATACACAGATTAAAAATAGCATATTCTCTTACAACATGTCATAGTCCACCTTGGGGTGCCCAAGGATGCCTTTTTCAAAGATGTTTCATGACACATGTCCATACCTATCATAGGATCTTCTATTTCCAACTATTACATGTCATAGCTTTGTCATAGGAATCTGTCATGACCGTTTTGGTCAATGAGAAGGTGTTGAATATTCTTTCTCTTGTCACATTAGCCCCTTGCTTCCTAAAAATCAAATACTTCTCCTCTACCCTACGTGCCAAGATAAAAGACTCATTTACCAAGCTAGGACTAAACATGCATACCTCATGTTGAATGTGATCCTTGAGACCACCCAAGAATAAATCATTCAAGTTCTCTTCTATAATTGTATCCACTCTTAAGGATAGATTTTGTAATTTCTGAATATAATCCTTAACTGATCCTGTTTGTTGAAGTTTAGCAAGCTGGCTGAAAAAGTTATCTATCACGCTATTGTTATATTGTGCTTGGAGTTTTTCTATAAAAATTGACCATGAGATGGTAAGACCCTTTTTCCTCCAATGAGTACAAAGCCAATGATACCAAATGAATTGATTTGGTTCTAGATATAGGGGAGCCATCGTGACCTTTTGTCCATATGGGATTTGATGTACTTAAAAAAAAATTCCATTCAGTTTATCAATGTTAGAGGATCCTTGCCATTGAACTTGTGCATATCCACCTTTGGAAACAAATTCCTAGATCCCATAGGAGTATTAAAATTTGTGTCAATATTAGCCGACTTGAAGGTTTCACCTTGGTTGCTTGAGAACTCCTTTCTTGGTTCATTCATATAAGCGCTTAACATGCTTCATATATCTGATATATCTCCTCTTAGGTCACACATATCCCTCTTAATTGAGGAAACCTCTTCTTTGATCTTACTTATTTACTCATTGGGATTACTACCCTCTATTGTTTCCCCATCCTTATCTGAGGATTTCCCCGGTGTGACAACATTCTTTTTGCCTCTTGTTGCAGGCCCCATCATGATGGAAACTAATATTTTAAAAATAAATCACACAAATGAAATGGAAATTCTCTAAAATTTTTATTGTAACTTATTAGGGCAAAGATAACACTTACCCAGAAAAAACTCCAAAAAATTAGCATATATGTAGCCTTGAGAGCAAATTTTTTGGAAACACTAATTTTGCTATAACTTGCTTATTTTTTCTTTAATTTCTCTCATTTTTGTACTGTAGGATCCTCTATTATGTATTCAAAAACCCAATAAAAATTAGGCTCCAATGCGACAGGATGTGAGAGATATGCAGATCCCAAATAAATTGTGTAGAGATCATAATTCTACAATAATTCGCTCAAATCTGCTCCAGTTCCTTTGAAATCTGGACTGTAGGTTCTCTAATATTGTCTTTAAAAATATTTTAAAAATTTGCTAAAATATGAAAGTTATGCTCTTCCCAAAATCACCTCTAATATTGAGAAAAAACCTTACCTCTACGGTGCCAAGATCATGCTCTGATACCACTTGTAATGAAATAACTTGCACAATGGAAGACTATGATATGAACTATTCTCTAAATAATTGATAATATCTAAGAATAATAGGCCACTTTGAGGGGGCAACCTCCAAATATCTCCAATGAGAACACACTTCACAATATGATCATGAAATAAGACTCACATCCTCCTATATATACCTAATTATGCTTAGGATGAATAGACACACCCCTATATAACACCTAGTCTGACCTATCTAAATAAACAATAATATAATAATGATAACATGACTTAATAATTAGGAGTTAAGATAGCCACAAGATGACTATTCATGACCTTATGTACACCAATATTAAGGGTGTAGCATATCAATGTGCACACTATAAAAAAAAAGCAAAAAACAAAAATGGTGTGGGTCCCCAAGCAAAAAGAAAGTAATCCAAATGAGGCATCTAAATCCTAATGCACCCCAAAATCCCAAACATTACACTCCCCATATAAAAATCCCACAATTCCTAAGTCTATTTGGCTCTCTAAGTCCCCAAATTGACAATCCCCATTACTCTTTACACCACATCCAAAATATAAGCTTCAAAATACATCACGATGTGTGCAACCATTGGTCATGGTTCCCCTCCACCCCATGGCATTCCCACACACCCCCATTATCCCATCTTATATCTCCTATCCCACATATCTTCCCTATCACACCTCTATGCTCCATGATTTTGCATAATCCACATCAAAATCCATCATTGTCCATACATCCATAATCCACATCATAATACATCATCCTCCATCCATCCATAATCCACAATCCATCTCATACAATCATCTACCAACATCCATGCACCCAATGCTATTTCACATAGTCTATGCATGATAACTATCCAACATGGAACAACATTTTCATCACTATGGAAACAAACACTAGAGTCCCCCAATCCATCCAAAAGAGCAAAAAGAGAAAAAAAGGAAAAAAAACTCAAAAAATCAAGCAAAAAAGAAAAATAGTAAGGAGAAAAATCCATCTAATGGTGAAAACCACTCCTTGTGGCACCTTGGGCAAGTACCATGTGATGAAAACCCCTTGTGGGTGTCATGTGTAATCCACTTTCCCATTCATTTGTTTCCCATACTTGGGGGCAAAATTATTCCCTTCATACACATCCATAATATCATTTTGCATATCTTATCCATTATATATCCTTATCATATCATTTTCCTATCTGCCATCTTCATATCTATCCTATCATCTCCCATCCATCATATCTTCCTTCTTATCCTATTTTCTATTAGATCTTGATAAAGATAGGGGCAAAATATCAAAAACATGCTTTGGACACCTCTTGCATACGCCTCTTTCCAATCATACTTTTCATTCATCCATCTACTACAAAGTTCATATATCCCCGCCAAGTATTCACCCATCATACAAATCCTAAACATTACACTGCCCATATAAAAATCCCACAATTCCTAAGTCTATTTGGGTCTCTAAGTCCCCAAATTGACAATCCCCATTACTCTTTACACCACATCCAAAATATAAGCTTCAAAATACATCACGATGTGTGCAACCATTGGTCATGGTTCGCCTCCAACCCATGGCATTCCCACACACCCCCATTATCTCATCTTATATCTCTTATCCCACATATCTTCCCCATCACACCTCTATGCTCCATGTTTTCGCATAATCCACATCATAATCCATCATTGTCCATACATCCATAATCCACATCATAATACATCATCCTCCATCCATCCATAATCCACAATCCATCTAATACAATCATCTACCAACATCCATGTGCCCAATGCTATTTCACATAGTCTATGCATGATAACTATCCAACATGGAACAACATTTTCATCACTATGGAAACAAACACTAGAGTCCCCCAATCCATCCAAAAGAGCAAAAAGAGAAAAAAAAGGAAAAAAAAACTCAAAAAATCAAGCAAAAAAGAAAAATAGTAAGGAGAAAAATCCATCTAATGGTGAAAACCACTCCTTGTGGCACCTTGGGCAAGTACCATGTGATGAAAACCCCTTGTGGGTGTCATGTGTAATCCACTTTCCCATTCATTTGTTTCCCATACTTGGGGGCAAAATCATTCCCTTCATACACATCCATAATATCATTTTGCATATCTTATCCATTATATATCCTTATCATATCATATTCCTATCTGCCATCTTCATATCTATCCTATCATCTCCCATCCATCATATCTTCCTTCTTATCCTATTTTCTATTAGATCTTGATAAAGATAGGGGCAAAATATCAAAAACATGCTTTGGACACCTCTTGCATACGCCTCTTTCCAATCATACTTTTCATTCATCCATCTACTACAAAGTTCATATATCCCCTCCAAGTATTCACCCATCATACAAATCCTAAGCATCATACCTAGAGTGGGGCATATGATTCCTATGCAACATAGTCTTTGGAGATCATCCTAATCCTCTTCACCTATCCATCATCCTTCCTCTTTCTTGTTAGAGCTCTTTTTAATGCAAAGAGCTCACACATGTGTTTGCCAAATGCACACATTTGTCACATGTCTTCACACTCACCCATAAACCATAATTTTTTATTCCACCTCCTCCCAAGGAAAATAATTTTTTATTTCCTCACAAGTCCTAATCAAACCCTTCCCAAGGTGAATTTAAAATTCACAAATAATCTCATCCATCCATTTTTGTTGATAGAATCTTATCCCTCCATCTTATCTCTTTATATCCACCCTTAGATTTGAAATTTCAATATCAACCATTGATCTCAAATCCCATCCAAAATGCCTATAAACACAAGGCTCTCCTAAGCATTTTTACAAAACTTATCATCCCAATCTTATGCTATCAAAATCTCTTCTCAATCTCATCTCTTTTCAATCTCATCTATTTTCATCTCATCTTATCATTATCATACCAAAATCTCTATCCACTTAGCCTAAACCCTGATCCAATCTATATTGTGTTTGTCTATCAAGAGAAATCCACATACATACTATCCACTTGGGTATAGCTAGGAGGTCTTGTGTGCGCTTTTCCTCAGCCTTATCAAGGAGTGAAGGAGATTTCAAGGCTCTTGGAAGGTACAATGCTTACGTTTTAGTTTCCTTTCATGTTTTAGTGTCCTTTGCAATCTTTTTCATCTTCACTACCAATTCAAGTTGGACAAAAGATTTTTGAAACATGTGAAGTACTTGACCTTGACCTACCCTATAACATCCTCCTTAGTTGTCCATGATTCACGCTATGCATGCCATTCCATCCACCTTCCATCAATTCCTAAAGTTTCCACACAATGGGAGTGAGTCATAATTTATGCCGATCCTTGTCCTTTCCAATATTGCATCTTCTTAGAAGGACACGATAAAAACTTTTGTCCCTTCAACAATGCCAGAAATCTATCTTCATCCTACATCAATCCATCCAACATTGCATCCACTTCCAAATTATCACAAATTACCATTCTTTAGGTTAAGGTTATAGTAAGGGACATGGTATATGGAGTATGACTTACACACCTTTTGGGTGGGCCAACTTCCACTATCTCCTAAAGCATTCAGCAATACAAAATCTGACATGGTATCTATAGTTGTCATCAAATGCAAGTCATCACCTACCTTTGAACTCAAACATACAATGAAACAAGATGTTCTTAAAGATATACCTTCTTTCCTTTACAAAGAAAAGGAATATGGATAAACTCATGTTCTACCCACATAAAAATATGGAAATGGTCTTTGCATTGTGAAAAACATTGGCTATAAAGGACAAGGAGGCCTAGGCCTTCACAACAAGGAATCATCAAGTGCATCCAAGAAATAAGAAATCACCAATATCAAGATCTAGGATATGGAAAACTTGATGCTATATCCTTAGAACTGGATTATATCTTAATTGAGGTCACAAAGGCCTTTCCCATTATCGAGGACACCAATGAAGGGGATTATAAAGACTCTTTCAAGGACTTCATTGAGCTCTTCTATGAAACATCCATTTTTACCATATATACCCTCTCTAATATGCCATCATCATGCAAGGACCTTCCACTCATATACCCCCAACTCATAGGTTGGGACCAACAAGTGCTTCCTATACTTGATAATGTTCAAAATGATGAGGCCATCACAAAACTCATGGGGGTAAGAGAACACATGCCCCTAAGAGACCATAAAGCTCAACACATCTGCTTACTTTGAGGAGACCACCAAGTCTCTTAGTCACAAATACATGAAAATGAAAAACACATCCCCTAGTGAAAACCATAATGTGGCACTTTCTGATGACAAAAAAGTAAAATTAAAGGATTTATCCCATGGTGAAAACTTCCCTGAGGTGCTAGAGGATGAGATACTTGACCTCCCTAAGGTACCAACATTATATCAAAAAAGATCTCATGTCCTGGTAGAAGAATCACAAGAAATGAATCTAGGTACAGAGTAGTCACCATGAATTACCTTCAGAGCTGCTTCACTCACCCCAATAGAACAAACAAAATTCTCAACATTCTTCAAGAAAAGAGGCATAAACTTTTCATGGAAAAATGTTGATATTCTTGGATTGGACCCTTCATTGGTAGTACATCACTTGGCAGTATATCCCGATGCCAAACTAGTCAAGAAGAAGCTCAAGAAAATGCATCCACAGATAGCACTTCTAGTGAAATATGAACTCAAGATGCTTCTAGACATCGAATTCCTTCTACCCATCTATTATCTCTAATGGGTCTCAAACATTGTCCCAGTAGTGAAAGTCATTGGGGGCATATGCATATGTACAAACTTCAAAGACCTAAACAAAGCATATCCCAATGATGAGTTTCATTTATCAAACATTGACATCATAGTGGACTTAACAACTAGACATGAGATTTTGTCTCCTATAGATGGTGTTTTAGGCTACAATCAAATTAGAATCATTGAAGAAGACCAACATAAGACTACCTTCATTTGTGCATGGGGTACTTACTATTGGGTAGTCATGCCCTTTGGCATTAAGAATGCTAGGGCCACATATCAATAGGCTATGACTGTTACTTTCAATGACATGTTCCACAACATCTTGGAAGATTATGGAGATGATCTATTGGCAAAAATTAAAAAAAAGATGTTTGACTATCTTGAAGAATACAAGGTGCACCTAAATCAAAAAAATGCATCTTTGGGGTTACTTCTAGAAAACTCCTGGGCTACATCATATCCTGATGAGGCATTGAGGTCAACCCAACAAAAGTGTAAGATACAGTTGAAATGCCTCCAAGAAACTTGAAGTAGCTTCATAGCCTCCAAGGAAAATTGTAATCAATAAGATGCTTCATTGCACAATTAGTAGATAACTGCCACCCATTCCAACATCTTCTCCTTAAAGACGTGGCATTTACATGGGATACAAAATATCATAGAGGCTTTGATCAACTAAAGAAATATATTATGACACCATCAGTGCTCATGCCACCACAACCAGATCAACCCCTATTATTATACATTTCAGCAACATCGACAACAATAGGGGCCTTATTAGCACAACATGATGACAATGGAAAAGAAAGAGCTATATACTACATTAGTCGCACCTTTTTGGCATATGATCTTAACTATACACCAATTGAATGGGCATGTTTAGTAGTCATATTTTCATCTCAGAAATTACAACATTACATGCTTAATCACAAAACCAAACTCATTGTAAAAATAGACCCACTAAAGTAGCTTCTATTAAAAGTAGCTCTTACTAGTCGCATGGCTAAGTGGGTGACGATCCTAAGTGAATTCAACATTGATTATACAGAAAGAAAAACAATCAAAGGACAAATCATAGTAGATTAGTTAGCTAAGACACCAATTCCAACAGATCATCCACTTCTTTCAAAATTTCTAGATGAATCTATCTTCATAGTTGTACCTATCCCAAACTAGAAAATGTATTTTGATGGATCATACATTCATCGTGGATCAGGAGTAGGGATCTTGGTCATCACTCCCCAAGGAGATTGCATCCCTAAATCCTACAAAATCATATTCCTTTGCACCAATAATGTGGTAGAATATGAAGCACTCATCACAAGACTCCACATTGCTATCCAATGGAGAATTGAGAAACTACTTCTTTATGGTGACCTCAATTGGTGATCAAACAAGTGAACAATGAATACAAAACAAAAGATGAAAAACTTCTACCCTACAAGAAAATCGTAGATGACTTCAAAGAGTACTTTTTTGAAATCCATCTTAAACAAGTGCCTAGATTTAACAACAAAACAATAGACACCATAGCTATAATAGGGTCTATTATTGATATGTCGAAAAATAATAAGTAGTGTGAATTCTACATTGAGGAATTAGCAACTCTAGCATATTTTGTTCCACAATCTGAACTAGTCTATGAAATTGTTGGTCCCTTATTTCCCCTAGTATCAAGATATGTACCTCCATGATAACATTAACCCACATGATCTATCCTCCACCCAAAAACGCATATTCATCTTTTGAGCCACCTATTTCACCATCCTCAATGAGACCTTATATCAGAAAAGTCTTGATGGTACCCTTTTGAGGCATCTCGATTTGGGAGAAGACCAAACTATCTTACAAGAGGTACATGAAGGTATCTATGGTGTACACTCTAGTGGACCTACCCTAGCAAAGATGATCTTGAGAACAAGATACTATTAGCCAACACTGGAACAAGATGCTCACTAGTTTGTTAAGAAATGCCTTCAATGTCATCAGCATGATGACTTGATTCATGCTCTTGTTGATAGTAAGGAATACTAAGAGGGGCGGTGAATCAGTATTTCACAAAACCACTTCTTAACAAGTTCATTAATCCAATTTCCAAAATTAATAATATGAAAGAAGAACAAGCATAGAAATAACAACCATAAAGACAACACATGAACACCAAGATTTTTACATGGAAAACCGAAAAAGGGCAAAACCATGGTGAGTGTTAGCTCATAATATATTATGATAGCACAATATCAGATTACAAGAAGGCTCACTGCCTTGAGAGATCATTACCCAAAGAAATGCTCACTGTAAGAAAGGTTCACTCCCAAAACAAGATCACTACCTATAGGAAGAAAGAAGAAGAAAGAATGGCTCACTGCCAAGTTGAACTACTTAGATTGCATCAACAGATGCATGGTTATAGCTCCAATGAAGCACATAAATATTGTCTCAAAACTCTTCATCTCTAACTACTCTATTTCACTACTATGCTTTTACATAGGAACAAGATCTCTCTTCTTCTACTCTTATCACTTCCACAAAATCACCTTACTTTGCATGTCACACACATATATATCCTCAATTTCCTCTTATCACTTAAATACCAAGTTTGATTATATATATATATATATATCCTCATTTTCCTCTTATCACTTAAATATCAAGTTCGATCCCATATATATATGTATGTATGTATGTATGTATATATATATATATATATATGTATGTTGTTGTGTGGTTACACAACATGCCCCATTTTGTCTTAGCAAAACAGGGACCCAACCTTTTGTTTGGCTTGGCTTGTGTTTGTTGCTTGCTAGCGGTCTGGTAAAAGTAAGTCATGTAGATCATCATGCATAGAGAGGCTGGGTAAGTCATCATCATGAGGTTAGTTTGTCAAAGTTCATATTTTATTCTAGTAACCTCATATCTAGAAAGAGCATCAAAATTCATGCAGGTTTGCCTTTTGCATCACCCTAATATTCGCTAGGGTGTGAAAGTTATGAATGGTCAAAGTTTGAGTCAAACCTGATAATCACAGCAAGAGGATCATATTTCTTAACATCAGTCATATTACAGAAGGTCATCCTGATCTAATTTATCACCTGATAAATCATGCGGTCCAAATATCCGGACGTCAATTTTAGGTGATAGTGACCTTTACTCGTCAACAACCTTATGTATTTCGCGAGGATCATATTTCTCAATGTAACCCGATTTCCAAATATTCTCCTACTGCAAAATATCACCCTAGCCATTATCCTGATGATGTCATTCAAGTCCGATAAATGATGAAACAATCATGACGATGACGCAATCATCATATTTTCCTCTCGAGGAGGATGATCATGATCCTGCTCACATAATATGACGATGACGTCATAGTGCCATAACGCTGAACCAAGTCGATATCCTGATGATGTCATCAGGATATTTCGACACTGGGTCATTTTATCTAGGGGATCATCATCTTGAAACATCACTCGACATTTCTACATCACTGGATCTTTCGATGTAGGTTTTCCCACTCAGAGGCAGATGATCATATTACACCAAGGGGATCATCATACTTGAACATCACCCGACATCCAAATATCACCCTGTCACAGAATATTACTCCGATCTGCTAACATGACGATGACATCATAATGACATAGCAATGAATGAGGTCTTCCATCTGCTGACGTCCTCCTAATTTTTTTCGGGGGGGTCATTTTAGTTGCGGGGGTCATATTTCAGATCCTCCTGATTTCTTAGCATGACCATGACATCAGCCTTTCACATTTTAACGAACCCTGTCCATGATGATGACATCATCATCATATCCTGATCTATGAAGAGAGTCATTTAAGTTAATATCCCTCATATTAGCTAATGTACATACCCGGACCCGATAGTTTTATTCAATGGAATTTAGTGAACAGTACGCATGTATTGCATATGCATGATCTTATGCATGCGATAACTGAAAATGTAAAGCTTGCATATCATATGAAAGGTCCCCATCACCCTTGGAATATAAAAAAGGCTACCAGAAGGTGAAACTATTTGCAAAAATTCAGAGAAACTCAAAAATTAGGAAATTTTTGACCTTCCCCTTGGCAGGGTCATAACTCCTAGCCATGTTATCAGAATTTAAACTTTTTGGACTCATTGGAAAGATAAACTAGTTATCTAGTTTGAGTTGCCTGGTCACTTAGGCTTAATGCCAAGTTACCAGGAACGCGTTGAGCCCTAATTTCGCTCCGAAGGCCTCTGAAAATGCAATTTACTAAGATGTAGAAAATACAAAAAAAATACATTTTTGATATTTTTATCAAAAATCGCTTAAATGACCCTGGCTGGACCTGATCAGATATTGAAACTATTTTAGGGCCTGACAGCATGTTTTCCACTCAACAATAGTCACCCGGACCCTCTTGACCACCTATGGGCATTTAGTTGTGCAAATTTTCTCAGATGCTCAATATTCATAACCCGATATATATAGGTTTGCACATTCATAGCCTAATAAAATGTAAATGTTTATTTTCCTGCTAGTTATTAAATGATGATGCTTAATTCTTGTTTGTTTGTTGCAAGATGTTGGAGCTGTATGAAGTGGCTGAAAATTGCCAACTGGTAGGCAACATGAACCGGAGCTGGGGAGGATATTATCAAATATGTTGTATGCCAGCTGGAAGGTGGACTGAGTCAAAGATACCAGAATATTCTCTGCCAGCTCTGTATTTGCCAACTGGCAGGCACATGCTGTTCATCTAGACCATTGATTGTTCTGGGAGGATCCTGATCCTTGGATCATTGTAACTATTTTCTGGCCTTTGTTCTATAAAAGGGCAGAACTTCTCTTCATTGCTAGATGGGAATATCTGGCAAAAATAAGGCCAATTACTGTAGAATCAAATAGGAGATCAGATTACTAAGACTAATGAGGATTGAATTGTTGAAATGTCAAGGTTCTTTCTTCAGATCATTGTAAATGTACTTATTCTAAAGCATACTGAATGGAGATGAAGCTTCAGATTACATCTTGATTGTAAACTTTACGTAATCTTCAAGTTGATTTCTGGATATGTAATGGTGAATGCTGTGTTCAAATGGGAGTGATTTCATTTCATTGCATGTTGTTGTCAACTTTTCCTTTAAAGATTTGCACTGGATCATGCGGATTTGTGGAATGTCCTGGTGAAGTATGATTTCTAGTTTTCTTCTCTTCATTGCTGTATGGGAACATGTATGTGGATCAGTGATCTCAGTTAAATAATTTTGGGAATCTCATTCTCTAACCCTTTTTCTCATTTTAATTTCATTGAAATCACTTCCATAACTGCAAATCATGATAAATAACAAGCAGAACAGAGAAATATGCTGACATCTCGTAGATAATTGAAAATCCTTAGCATATTTGAGCAAAGTGCATGTAGTGTTGAAAATATCATGCAAAGAATTGCAAATAATGGTAGAAATCATGCAAATATCAACCTGTAAGCACATTATTTGACTAAATTCACAGTGCAGAGGTAGAATTATCAAAGATTTATGTAGAGCAGACATGTAGAGCAGGATATTTCAAAAAATAATGATGAACTTTGCAGAAATTACTGAAGAACGTAAGGCCCCTGAATGATTAACAGCAACACACATCAACCGCTGAGTAACATCAGTAGATTATGAACTAATTAATGGAGACTTGGGATCATGAATTCTTTGAATTCATCGTATCT
Organism: Cunninghamia lanceolata; assembly: GCA_027924645.1. Taxonomy (NCBI): domain Eukaryota; kingdom Viridiplantae; phylum Streptophyta; class Pinopsida; order Cupressales; family Cupressaceae; genus Cunninghamia; species Cunninghamia lanceolata. The sequence continues at coordinate 8,002,451 of BSBN01001807.1, forward strand.
TTCAAGATGAATAAAGGTTGAGGTGTAACTTTTACTCTATGTTTGTTTATGACTAAAATCATCACCAACATATGTATGTATGTATGTATATATATATATATGTGTGTGTGTGTGTGTGTGTGTGTGTGCAACACTTAAAATCTGCATATTAAGTTAGCCTAATAAGGTGTAGCATGTAGTCATACCTTAAGTAGCTTGTCGACCAAATTCATTCACCAAAAATTCACAGCAGACCCAAACGATCATACAGTAGTCTTCATATGGGTTGGCATTAATCATTCAATTGCTTAGATTGATTGTTCAAACAATATAGCTTCTCCACATATAGATCTGCCATGCCTGTTGGCTTGTTCCTCATGAACATACTTGATTAGTTCAACTGTCACAACATAACTTCCACTGCAGATAAAAAAATTATATTTAATATTCATCATTGATCCCTTAGAATACCTTCAAAGCCACAAAACATAATAGTCAACTGTTGAGAAATGCAAAGCTCAAAACTGTTGTCTTGTCACTAGGAAACACTGTTAAACTGCAAGTTGGTAAAGAACATCTTGTAGGATGAGACCAAAATAACCTTAGATGCTACAACTCTGGATTTAGGCAGCCATGATATGTAACTTTCTTAATCCAAAACCACAAGACAAAGTAAGCATCTATAGAGGAATGCAGAGCCTAACTCTTTGGTACTATACACAGTCCCTAACTTAGGTTTGTTGTAAATATGTGCCTAAATGGTGTTGTCATTGATGTCAACATATCCTTGTTGCCATTAGTGTCAACTATATCCTATTGTTGTCTATATAGAAGACCATATTGTTGAGGATATTAAGAAAATTAAAGACAATCAATGCATGTGGATCATGTGGCTGTGTATAGGATTATCAGAGGTTGATCCAGTTAAGAATTGAGAAGTCCACATGAAGATTTGAAGAAGCTATGGCCATCTGAGTAGAACTAGTTCCTACAATAATCAAGAAAGACAGAGTGACAGGAAAGAGGTCTAGATTGCTCTGGTAATATAAGATTGTGATCTATGGATCTGAAGACATTTTTGGGAAGTCAATGTGCATCATCAACTCCAGTGGTTCATGGTTTGGAGGTTTGCAAGCTATCCTTCTAGTCTAACAGTCATGGCAAAGTGTGTTCTTGAGGTTCTGGAAGAAGATTCAAATGTGTCTGGTGATATGGTTGAGAGTGAATGTTATTGGTGATTCCAATGCACTTGTGGAGGTCTTTGGATAGTGTAGTTACTATGTTGGAGGTCCACATTAAAGTTTGAGCTTGTTGATTGAAGATTTCTCCTTTGAGGTTGATGTTCTTCCCAGTCTTGGCTGACCGGATGTTCCTAGCCTATTGTGGATGCCTTAAGAGATTTTTATGAACTGTGGAGTGATTGTAAAAGTAGATTCAAGTCTTAGTTGTGCTTGGCTGACAGTGTGATGATTTGCATCAAATTTAGCCGACCTTGTTGATGAAGTGTATAAATACTTGTTGAAAAGTTATTGAAGATTATCCTTGTACAAAACAGATAACATCTGAAGAAAGGATCAGGAGCAGAGCAAAGAAGAAATGGAGTGAGAGAAGTATAGAGTGTGAAGAAGAGTTTGGGAAAAATTGAAAGTTCTTGAGCATTCATTGAAACTGAATCAGGCATGAAGTAGATGCTATTTCTCAGTTAATTCCTTCAAACTAAATTTTTTAGGTAGTAAGCTAAAGAAGCCTTATTCAGTGCCTTGACTGATTCAAAAATGACAAATGTTTTTGGTCTAAAAACTGCTTATCAAATCTAGAAAAAGTTGGAGTATCTATATGAAGGTGATAAATATGTCAAATGTGCAAAGCTGTAAAGTTTGAGAGGAAAATTTAAAAATATGAGGATGAGTGAAGATGACAACATCACAATCTACATGCAAAAGAGAAATGAACTTGTGTGTGGCATCAGGTGTGTTTGTGAAACTTTGGAAGAATCATAAATTATGTCAAAAGTACTAAGATCTTTACTAGATTCATACAAACATAAGGTTACAACTATAGAAGAAATTAGGATAGTCTCAGAGATTACAAGAGATCATCTAGTTGGCAAAATTTTAGCTTTCAAATTAAGTGAGTTTGATGATTCTCTTCCAAAGTTTGAATTTGCATTTAAGGCCAGTGTGTATGGAAAACAAAGATATGATCTGGGTGAAAGCTCTTCTGTAAGATCAAATAGATTTGTGAAGACAAGAAAGGATCTTGAAGATGTTGAAATAGAAACATCTAATCTTGAAGCTCTTATTACCAGAAGAATGCCTAGAGGATCCGATAAGTATGAAGGAAAACTACCACTCAAATGTTTTTCTTGTAATAAGATTGGTCATTTTGCCTCAAGATGTCTGGAAAGGTTTTCAAAACCAAACCCTAATAGGTATAAAGGTCAGAAGAAATGTTACTATGTCCAAGAAAATGGAGAAGAAGGGGTAACAGATGATGAATCTGATCATGGAGACTCCTCTGAAAATGATTGGGTGTTTATTGCTATCAAAGAAGAAGATTTGGTGTCTACTGAATTTGCTAGCTGTGAAAATATGGAAAGTGCCTTGGCTACTTAGGTTATTGAAAAGGATGAATGGGTGATTGATAGTGGATGTTCTCATCATATGACTGGTGACAAGAGTAAGTTTGTGAATTTTGAAAACTATGAAGGAAGACTTGTGAAATTTGGAGACAACTCAGTTGGTAGAATTTGTGGCAGAGGATCCATCTCTTTTGATGGCAAGAACAACACCAATGATGTTCAATATGTGGAAGTACTAAAACATAATCTTCTTAGTGTTGGACAGTTGGTTGACAAGGTGATGGGGAGCCTCAGTCAGTAAGACTTCCACTGTCAGCGAACTCCTTGTTCATTTCCCCAATACGTCGATACAACCCGTCATCGATAAGACTCTTATCATCGGTGAACGCTTACACATTTAGGCCAATGGATCTCCGTCAGCATAAGTCACCCCTTGCCACTCCAATATGAATCTTAGACCACAGCTTCTGTCCAATGCTTGAACCTCTCTTCGGCCAGACTATCCTCATCGGTCTGAGCGAGAAATGCTTCGTCGATAGCCTCTATCTCACCGATAACAAATCCAACTCCTCCAATCCAAACCCTAGCACATGGAGATGTTAGGTGATCTATTGTGCACCTCACACTGTCTGGATCCTTTACATCACTGAATAGGAAAACAAAATAGGAAATAAATGAATATTGTACAAGGAAGCCATTCCACTGATTTCGACAGAAAGCTTATCAGTGGAATGCTTCATATCGACATTTTGCAACAATGAAAAACACAGAAAGGAAAAGAAACCTACAGCTATGCAATTTGTAATTATAGAGAATGGAAAAACAAATTGACGACATAGGAATATTTTGATATCTCCTTAACACAATGCACAATTACATACAATCTCCTTCAATCTGATTATAATACTCTATGATCTATATGCATTTGGTTCATTTCTATGGGGTTTATAAGCTTGCCTCAAGGAACGCCAGCCCATTCCAAGTGGATGGGAGACCAATTCCAAGCGGATGGGAGACCGATTCCAAGCGGTTGGGAGACCAACTGTCTTACCATTAACAATTTGACAAATGCAACCGACTTACTTGGGACTTACAAAGTTTGTTTTAGGTCTAGATACAAATAGAAATGATATGCATTGGTTGAATAGACCTTATTACAATGCAAACATGATTTCCTAAACAAAACATGATTTTAAATGCCTCATGGAGGCCACCTTGTGTTAGGTGCTCTTGTACCATACACCCCATCTAGAAAAGAACTCATGTCCCATGAGTTGATTCTTTGTCATGAACCACCATTATCCTTTGCTACATCATGTCTTCCCCATGATCTCTGGACTACAACTTGCTTCCATGGAATAAAAAACTCATTCCTAGCATTGTAGGCTCTACTCACACCTTGCCATGAGTGAGTGCTTGTAATCAAACTTGGATGTTGCATGCCATGATTGCTTACTATCAGAACTGCCTGAACACCTGCATTCAAAACCTTTTTTGATGCTTCTTGTACTACTACTATGGTAGAATTTGTTTTCCTTTCAACTCTTGTTGGCTCTAGAGGACAAACAATGGTGCCTACTATGATAGCATCCTCTTCTTTCCAATCAACTTGTGGCTGCTTGCAGACCTGCTCTTTAACCTTTGTCTGATCCATCTCAAACATTACCATCTGATCTCCATCATTCAAAACTAAAATCACTTTCAAACTGTGAGCTTTGGTAACCTCACTCCTTGAGGTATCCTCCAATATCCTGGTCTCTTCTTCATTGATCTTCACAAACTCTTTCTTACCCACCAAAATGATCTTGGCTACCTTCTTTGCTTTAGTATCCTCCTGCAATGGTGTCATCACAAAAGTCTTTACATCCTTCTTGATGGTGTATGTGTTAGCATATCCATCATATAATGCTTGCCTATCAAATTGCCATGGCCTACCTAAAAGTAGGTGACAACACTCCATGGGCAAAATGTCACATAAAATTCTCTCCTTATATTCTCCAATCTGAAAATCAACATATGCCTATTGATCTACCAAAAGTGATTGACTATCACTTACCCAAGATGCTTTGTAAGGAGTTTGATGAGGAATCCTTTCTATGTTCAATTTATCCATCATTTCCCTAGACACCATATTATCTGTTGAACTAGAATCTATGACTACCTTGCATATTTTACCTTTACTTTTACAATTGATCCTAAAAAGAGCTCTCCGTTATGATGGTTCAGTCTTCACTGGTGCTTTGAGCAATATCCTCTTGATCATCAGATTTTCTCCCACTTCTGATGTCAAATTCACTTCAGGAGATGTCACACTCCCTACATCCTCTTGAGTCAATGTGGTTCTTCTCTCATTGCCATGAGAAGTTGAGGCCTTCTCTGGACACTTATAAGTCGGGTGCCCTATTTGATTGCAGTTATAACATCTCATGTTGGAGAACTTGGATCCTCTGTCTGATCCATTTGTCCCACCTCTTTCATTTGGCCTTCTTCCTCAGTAGCTTCCTCTACTACTTGAGTCTCCAACTTGCTCTTCTTGGCTAGACTCACCACTAGGCCTCTAGTTAGGACTTTTGCCTCCAAAACTACCTCTAGATATTCTGTCACCTCTTTCCTTACTTTGTTGCTTACCTTTCCTCTTCAGCTTCTCTTCAGCTCTTAATGCTACTTGAAAGCATTTTTCCACGGTTTTAGAGGTAAATAAACTTATCTCATCTTGAATATTGTTCCTCAGAACATTTAGGTACCTTGCTACCTTGGATTTTTCATCCTCCATCCACCCATAATGAAGAGTGTATTTGTGAAACTCGTTAGTGTAAGTAGCCACATCCAAATTTTTTTGCTTGAGGTTCTGCATTTTCCTATAAATCTACACCTTGTAGTCAAATGGAAGGAACTAGGACTTGATCGTCTCCAATATTCTGCTCCATGAAGATATCATACTCTTCCCATTCTTTACCCTCTCTCCTTGGGTGTAATTCCATCATGTAAGGGCATCACCTTTAAGTTCAGTTTTTGCAAACTTAACCCTCTTCCTTTCAGGAACTTCTTTGTACTCAAAGTAGTTGTTTAGAGCCTCAATCCACTCCATGACTTCCTTAGCATTCATCTTCCCACTAAACATGGGGACATCTATCTGAGCCTCCAAAGAATCCTTTCCAATTTGCTTAATGGCTTCCAGAAATTGTTTTTGTTCAACTGATATCTTTGCCTCTTCTTGTTCTTCTGCTTCTTCCTCTTTATCTTCTTATTCATCTGAACCTTCATCCATCCTTTTACCTATCTTCATTGCCTTCAATTCTTCTTGGAGTGCTTCCCTAACTCTAGTTTTGATCATCTCTTCCATCTCTTGAAATTTCTTGACCACTTCAATGGTCATCCCCTTTGGAGCCATATCACTACCCTCTCCTTAGCTCTCTTTGTCTGACATAAACATTCACAGAGAACACCCAAACACCAACACTCCTACAAATCCTCAACAACTATAGCACAATGCTCAATTAGATGTTCATCCTACATGTTGCTACAAACCCATTCCTCTAATCCAACAGTAGATCCTAGAGATGCACTACCACTCTCTCTCGTAGTGGCCTTACTCTGCACCCTCTTCCAGCAAAACCTCTATTGGTGGATGGTCTTGAAAGACATCATCATCATCTACCCACACACTATAGGAGTCCTATTCCTTCTCGCAACTAGATGGCACAAGTAACTCTTCATCTTCCTTCTTAGTGACAGAAATCAAATACACAACAGCTCCGCCCAAAGCTTTCACTGGCTCTGATACCAATATGATGGGGAGCCTCAGTTGGTAAGACTTCCACTGTCGGTGAACTCCTTGTTCATTTCCCCAATACGCCAATACAACCCGTCATTAGTAAGACTCTTATCATCATTGAATGCTTACACATTTAGGCCAATGTGCCAATGGACCAACTACTCATTGGTGCGACTAATACCCTCAGCCAAACCCTAATATCTCTGGCCACCAGTCATCTCCTCCTAATGGATCTCTGTCGGCGTAAGTCACCCCTTGCCACTCCAATATGAATCTTAGACCACGGTTTCTATCCAATGCTTGAACCTCTCTTCATCCAGACTATCCTCGTCAGTCTAAGTGAGCAATGCTTCATCGATGGCCTCTATCTCACCAATAACAACTCCAACTCCTCCAATCCAAACCCTAACACATGGAGATGCTAGGTGAACTACTATGCACCTCGCACTATCTGTATCCTCTACACCACCAAACAGGAAAAAACAAAATAGGAAACAAATGAATATTGTACAATGAAGCCATTCCATTGATTTCGATAGAAATCTTATCAGTGGAATGTTTCATATTGACATTTTGCAACAACGAAAAACACAGAAAGGAAAAGAAACCTACAACTATGTAATTTGTAATTACAGAGAATGGAAAAATAAATTGACGACATAGGAATATTTTGATTTCTCCTTAACACAATGCATCATTCAATACAATCTCCTTCTTCGATCTGATTACAATACTATATGATCTATATGCATTTGGTTCATTTCTCTGGGGTTTATAAGCTTGCCCCGAGGAACACCAGCCCATTGTAAGAAGCTGGGAGAGTGATTCCAAGCTGCTGGGAGAAAACTAACTGATTCCAAGCAGCTAGGAGACCAACTGTCTTACCATTAACAATTTGACAAATGCAACCTACTTACATGGGACTTACAAAGTTTGTTTTAGGTCTAGATACAAAAAGAAATGATATGCATTGGTCGAATAGACCTTATTACAATGCAAACATGATTTCCTAAATAGGATATGATTTTAAATGCCTCATGGAGGCCACCTTGTGTTAGGTGCTCCTGCACCACAAGGGTTATGATCTTCGGTTCAAGGATGGAAAATGTAGAATCTTGGAAAGTTCTGGAACTAAAATTGCATCTGGTACTCAAACTAGAGGTAACATCTTTCACTTAAGTAGTTCAGGGAAAAGTTGTTTGATTTCTCAGATAGATCAAAGTTGGATATGGTATAGGAGGATGTGTCATGTGAATTTTGACAACATTGTCAAGATAAGTTCCACTCAAGCTATAAGAGATCTTCCAAGACTTCTGAAACCTAATAACATATGTAGAGAATGTCAATTGGGTAAATAGAACAAAATTTCATTCAAGAGTAAGGAACAAGGTTCAAATGAGAGATTGGAACTGGTACATACTAATCTCTATGGTCCTGTTAGAATTAAGAGTGTGTAAGGAGATAGATATTTCATGCTGCCAATTGATGATTACTCTAGGATAATGTGGATAACTTTTCTAAGAGAAAAAATAGAAGCCCTTGACAAGTTTAAGGTGTTTAATATGATGGTTGACAATAAGATTGGTGGGAAATTAAAGTGTCTGAGATCTGACAGAGGTGGAGAATTCACCTCTAGTGAGTATGATACTTTCTATGAAAAGCATGGAATAAAAAGACTGTTATCTACTCCTACGACTCAACAAAATGGAGTTGTGGAAAGAAAGAACTAGACCATTCAAGAAGCTACCATAACCATGATGATGGAAACAAATGTTCCTCAAGTTTATTGGAGAGAAGTTGTGAGCACTCTTTGTTGATAACTGAGAGGGGGGGGTGAATCAGCTATCCTAATTATTTCCCTTTTTGAACTTTCTTATTAATTAATGCAGCATTGAATCAAACACAAAACATTACCATGAAATAAAAACACATGACATAGTATTTTTGACGTGGAAACCCTTTTAAGGGAGAAAACCACAGGGTGATTAACCCAAAAATTATTCTCTGTTAGAAGAATAGGAAATTACAAAATGGCACTTGCCAATTAGGGCTCACTGCCCGAGCACACTGCTCACAAGAGGTCCACTGCCTACAAGAAGACACACTGTCTACAAAGTGATAAGAATCACAGTCTTGAACTGATTGGAAGCATCTGCATATGCTGGAGTTCAGTTCCGGTTAGGCTCAGTACACTGATCTGCTGCACTTCATCTTTCCTCTGTTCTTTATTCTGCTATCCTTTCACATACCGGATCTTTCTTGCTACTTCTGCTCTGTTCTGCACTTATTCACATATATCTTAATACATTCACACACTTCACAACTAAATCCATCCCCTATATATATCCGCACAAGTAATTTCATCACCTTTCTAGTCGGCATCCGGAACAGTCTAGTTTCTTACAAACTCTGTTCTGTCGGCTGAATCCTTGCTCACCAAGCAATGCGGATCAAGCATATACTTGTAGATATCATTAATCATGTTGGCCAAACATGATTCATGCCTTCACAACCTTTATCATCAACAGTAACACATCCGGAAAGTAGTCTGATACTATGTCAGTCAGTTCTTCCTCTGTTTTCACTGTCTCTCAGGAATCCGGTACTCAACTATTCATATCTTTTTCCTTGTCCATCACCGGAGGCTAAATCCTTGGAATATACCACTCAAGGTAGTCCTCTTGACTTCCCCAAATCTGCACTGCACCAAGATACTTCCTCTGAGAGATCTAGACCAATCTGTCAGACCTTGCCACATGCTCTGTTCTTGTTCACCGGACCACAACAATCTTTATTCTGACTTCCGGTAGGGACACACCATAACTTGCGGATATGTGGGATGACCTTTGTTGCCATCAATGACAACAACCATGAATCCATATAGTGTCTCTTGCCAACAATCTCCCCCTTTGGCATTGATGGCAACACTTAGTGAAAAATGACTAAGTGTTTACACTATGCTCCCCCTTGGCTGATGCTCTATCTTTATATACAATTTCCGGAACTCCCCCTTAGTTGGATTCCTCATTTTTCACTGCTCCTCACTCCCCCTTTGACATCAATGGCAAAGGGTAGGGTCCGCACACCAAAATTTTCAAAAATTTTCTATACATAGCCGCATATTTACATACTCACATATACTGAAGAATGTCTGCAAAGGATGTCTGCAATTGGATCATTTCTGTAGCCCAACTTTGCTTCATTCTATCCAAAATTGAAATGTGACCACTCAACAAAAATGCAAAAGCTTCTGCCCGCTTGAGATCTGTCGAATCATTTGTTTGGGCGGTGGTCTGAGCATCACTGATGGCCTCATGCATAGTTTCCAACTTAGGGATTATAATCCTTCTAAGTTCTCCCATCCGGTTAGTGATATTCTTCCTTTCCTTCTCAAGATTCTTTATTTCATTCAAGACTGCAATAGTCTGACATTCTTGATTTATTATGGAGGAAGAGAGAGGATCAAAACTTTGAGATAAACTTTGTAGCTTGTCCTGTTCCTCTTTTATTTTCTTATCAATTGCTGCTGTTGCCTTTGACCAGGATATACAAAATTTGTAAATGTCACTGCCATCCTTAAGAGCATTTTCTAAGCTCTTTATTCCAATACTCACAATTCTCCTATCTTTAGAGATTAATTCTAATACTTCTGAAAGTCTTTTATCCAAAAATTCCTTCCGGACCTTTTCTTCAGCAGATTTTTCTAGAGATTCAAAATGTGTACTAACACTGCTAACTAAGGTTTTGAGATTACCGGAAGAGGAGGCTGTGGGATCCTTTTGAAAGGATGGCATGATCTTTTCTAGCACTCCAGATGCTACCTCCATAAGCTCACAGTCTTCCATGTGAGATTTCAGCAGCTTCTCTTTGACTTTCTCATTTGCAAATGAGGCTATTTTCATTGTTTGCACCGGTGACAAAGAGTCAAAATCTAATGGTCCTTTTAGCAGGTCCGGTTCATCAATTTCTATAGTGGCTTTTGTCATGAATTCTTGAACAGTTTGTGCAGTGTCTCTTGCCGGAGACAGATGTTTCTTCTCTTTTGCAGTTTTGTCCTTTTGAATCTTTTCTCCTTCCTTACTCTTACCACTTTCAGTCATGGTTTTCTCTGTTGGGGTGCTGTCAACTTCTTTTTCTTTAGCTGCTGCTTCTTTCTCCTGTAGTTTCTCTTCTTCTTGGGATCCAGAGACTGTAGGGGAAACCGGAGGAGAGATGTTTGTCTGTTCAGGGCCCACTTCTTCCGGAACAGATGATTCCAAATCTGCAGCTGTTTCTGCACCTAAGTCCTCTACAACAGGAAGATTGAACCTTTTGAAGGCCTTCCGGAGGATCTCTTCGGTCTCTTGGGCCACTTTGTCAGTCTCACCAAGCATGAGTTGATTCATCCTGGCTTTACTTCTGAACTCATCTTTGCAGTCTTTGAAGATTATGTTCATTGTCTTGGGATCAATTTGAGGATATAGCTGAATAGCTATCTGCTCCCGGATCTCAAGATCTTTTGCATGAGCATTATTCTTTCTTATTTCTAATTCCTTTTCTAGGCTTTTAGGAATAAGAGATATGATCTCAATGAAAGCCTTATTGTATATGTTCAGATATTTGACTGTGGCTTCCTGCAGAATCTTTTGGTCAGCCTCATTATAGTCATCATAAAATTCAGTCATTGGTTGAAGGTTTCCATCCACCGTGACCGACTTGATTACACTCTCTAGAGACAGAGTGGGCTTTTCAACAGATACCTCTGCCATTTCATCCTTGTCTTGGCCTGTGGAGGGTTTACCGGATCCTTTCTTCTTCTACTTCTTTATTTCTTTTACTCCCTCATCTGACTCTGTTTCCTCTTCATCCTTTTGGCTTTCATAAGCCCTTGTGGCTTTTGTCTTGGATCTTTTACCGGATGCCTGGACTTCCAGTTTTGAACTTTTGGTTGTGGGAGGTGCAAATCTTTTTGATGATCTGGTCCGGGTGGGAGTTTCAACCGGAACACTTTCTTTACTTTTCTCTTCTTCCTCAGTCTTCCTCCTCTTTTCCCGGCTGGCATCAAGTGCCTCTTTTGAGATGCCTAGGCCTTGAGCAATATGCTCAACTTATTTTCTTACCTTCCTCTTTATCTCCGGTTCCCTGAGTTCTACATGTATCTTTACACTCAGTTCCTCAAAGGTTCCAAACCTTTCTGCCTTTGGATCTTTGGGCTGACTTAGCATGTGTTGAACATGCAGCTCCACTATTTGTTCATCCACTTCATACCCCATGGGCATGATCCATACAGTTCTTGGTTCTACTACCTCCATTAGACACTGATCTGTTTCTACCATGAAGCATACTGTGTCTTTGTACTTTTCAACAAGGGATTGGGGTATTCTTTCTCTTGCATGCATCATGCTTTGGAAGTTCTTGAAGTATCCCCATAGAGCTGTATTTCTTGCTTTAGCATCCCCAAGTCCATGCAAATAGTCTCTGATTTGGATGGCAACCGGTCTGTCATTCTGCCATATCCATCCACTGGATCCGGGAAGCTCATTCATGTAGTAAAAGAAGAGACAAAGGATCAGATTGCCATACTTGAAGGAGTTTTTCTTGTCCTTCTTGATCTTCTGCAGATTTTCAAAGAGTTGGTTCACTAGAAGCTCACACAAGTCATAGTCTGCATTCTCCTTTAACATTTGATAAGCTGTGTAGATTGCAGTTCCCGATACTGAATTTTCCCTACTGGAGTGATAGATTTTGTAACCAATTATCATAGCTGCAAATTTGACATCCGGTTCAGTGATGTCATCAACTGTCATAGCTCTCTTGTCAAACTTGGATCTGGTTGCATCACTAACTGTCTGATTTTTGACAGACTTGAGAACAGGTAATCCACCGGATGAGTGCAGACCGGTTACAGCCCTAATTGCATCCTTGGTGATCTTGAAGGGCTTGTTCAACCATAGGAAGTTGTCATGTACTCTGCTTAGTACATACCGGACCCATTCATCTTCTTCAAAATAGGGGAAATGAGTGCACTGTGCAAAGTGTTTGTCCCGGATGGCTTTGTACTGAGGTTTGATCTCAAAGGAGTCATCTATCAATTGTTTGTGATAGATATCCATCAGTTTTGATTCTCCAAAGTCTTCAAGATTCGCATGGATGTAAACCCTAATATCTTTCGTATGCAATACACCATGAGGAACACTAGAGAAGGCTCCTAGTGGATCTACCTCCAATGATTTATAAGGATGTTTCTTGAATGTGGGGCGAGGTCTATCAGAGATCTTAACTATATTTGGAGTAGCCATTCTTCAAAGATTTGCAGTGAGATAATGAAAACGGAGAATACCTTATGCGCCTTCGGTTAGCACAGAGTGGTTGGATTGATTTCTTTATGCAATGACTTCAGCAGGAGATCTTTGGTGTGCTTGAAGAATCTTGTTGCAGAGCTCCACTTTTCGCTTCTTCTTGAGTGCAGAATGAGCAAATGATTTTTGAGAAATCCCTTATATTGCTCCGCAAACCCTAATATCTATTTGCAATAAATGCTTCACCTATATTATTCCGGTTTGTCTTGTCCGGATAACTTGGAGTATCTCGGATCAGTCCTGATCTATGAACATCATGCGGATCTTTCAATCATGAATAAATCGAGATGACACATTACAAGAACATCCTAAACACTCTGTCCAATCCGCAGAATAAGATAGTGCACTTCTGGATCTCTCCGGACCTTTTTGTAATCCTCTGTCATACCGGAGCATCTCCCGGAACAGGTCTTACTTGATCGATCACAGCTTCTTCATAACTCCATGCGGACCTCTGAAATCTTATCTGGATCATCTCAAGACTTATATCTTTAAACCCTTTACTCCGCATCTTGTGCCACATCCGGCACCACTTGATTGGCTGGGGGAACAGGATTTTCTTTGAGTCTCCCCCTGAGCCAGAGCTCACTTTTTAATTTCTGGAAGAAATATTAGCACCAGAGTCTGGTGCGGATCCAACCTCTACATTCTCTGAACTTTTCTTCACCCAAATCTTGCTCATCTGATTCCTAACTTCATCCGCATTCATCTTTTGTTTACCCTTGTCTTGATTCTGATTATACACCGGACCTCTTTTGTCCTGATTCTTGCTTCTGCAGACTTTAGCATTATGACCGGACCTATTACAGATTTGGCAAATAACATTTCTTTGCATATTTGACTGATATCCTCTTGATCTGCATTGATTAGCCATATGACCTACTCCATTGCATGTAAAGCATCTACCTTTGAATGATTTGTTTACTTGCATATTTCTGCATTCATGGGATTTGTGTCCATACCTTTTGCAGTTGAAGCACTGTCCGGAGAAGGATGAATTAATTTGATTCATTCTCTTTCTGCACTGATTAGCTTTGTGACCAAAGTGGTTGCAGCTGTGGCAGTATCCATTGAAAGATGGATATCTTTGAGCATTGGGCTGTCTTACCGGAGGTCTTCTAGGCCTGCTCCTTGGATTTTCTGATCCAAAATTCTTTTGACCGGATCCGGAGCTTTCTCCTTTCTCATATCCCAAACCATACTTGTCATCTGTCCTCCTTTGACTTCCAAGAATAACTTCAAGTTGAGCAGAACTTATCTTGAATTTCTCTTTATATTCATTTGCTGTTTGAAGGTCTCTTTTGAGAGAGGCAATTTGATCCTCAAGTTTTTCTTCATTATCTTTGGCATCTTCAAGATCAGATTCAAGATGTCTGATAATCCTGTCCATCTGGTGGCATTCTTCTGATTTTTCTTTAAGAGATTGTCTTAGATTGTCTTCAGCCTTTCTTTTTTCTTCAATCTCTTGAGTAAACTTTATAGTTCCTGATTCCATTTCATGTCTTAACATAATGACTTCTTTTGATAACTTTTCACATAACTTGGTTTGCTCAGTCAATTCTTCATTTGTATTGCTTTCATCACTTTGTCTTGCCAATTGTTGGAGCAGCTCCTTTCTCTTTTTCATAGAGAGACTTAATTTGTCTTTTAATTCTCTCATGAATTCATCAGCCTGTTTGAGTCTTTCCTTTAATTCATTGACTTCAGAATTTGACTGTTCAAGATCCTCAAGGGCAGTCTTGAGTTGCTCCCTTAAACCATATGCATCCATTTGAACTCCCAGATCTTCCTCAAGCTATTAGGCTCTATTAGGAGGAACTTGGCTCTGATACCAATTGTTGATAACTGAGAGGGGGGGGGTGAATCAGTTATCCTAATTATTTCCCTTTTTGAACTTTCTTATTAATTAATGCAGCATTGAATCAAACACAAAACATTACCATGAAATAAAAACACATGACACAGTATTTTTGACGTGGAAACCCTGTTAAGGGAGAAAACCACAGGGTGATTAACCCAAAAATTATTCTCTGTTAGAAGAATAGGAAATTACAAAATGGCACTTGCCAATTAGGGCTCACTGCCCGAGCACACTGCTCACAAGAGGTCCACTACCTACAAGAAGACACACTATCTACAAAGTGATAAGAATCACAGTCTTGAACTGATTGGAAGCATCTGCATATGCTAGAGTTCAGTTCCGGTTAGGCTCAGTACACTGATCTGCTGCACTTCATCTTTCCTCTGTTCTTTATTCTGCTATCCTTTCACATACCAGATCTTTCTTGCTACTTCTACTCTGTTCTGCACTTATTCGCATATATCTTAATACATTCACACACTTCACAACTAAATCCATCCCCTATATATATCCGCACAAGTAATTTCATCACCTTTCTAGTCGGCATCCGGAACAGTCTAGTTTCTTACAAACTCTGTTCTGTCGGCTGAATCCTTGCTCACCAAGCAATGCGGATCAAGCATATACTTGTAGATATCATTAATCATGTCGGCTAAACATGATTCATGCCTTCACAACCTTTATCATCAACAGTAACACATCCGGAAAGTAGTTTGATTCTATGTCAGTCAGTTCTTCCTCTGTTTTCACTGTCTCTCAGGAATCCGGTACTCAACTATTCATATCTTTTTCCTTGTCCATCACCGGAGGCTAAATCCTTGGAATATACCACTCAAGGTAGTCCTCTTGACTTCCCCAAATCCGCACTGCACCAAGATACTTCCTCTGAGAGATCCGGACCAATCTGTCGGACCTTGCCACATGCTCTGTTCTTGTTCACCGGACCACAACAATCTTTATTCTGACTTCCGGTAGGGACACACCATGACTTGCGGATATGTGGGATGACCTTTGTTGCCATCAATGACAATAACCATGAATCCATATAGTGTCTCTTGCCAACACTGTTGTCTACACTCTTAACCAGGTACAAATCAAAGGAAATTCTGGTAAGATTCCTTATGAACTTTGGTTTGGTCATCCTCCTACTATGAGATACTTCAGAGTCTTTGGTAGTAAATGTTATATCAAAAGAGATGAGGATTTAGGAAATTTTGAGGCAAGAAGTGATGAAGGAATATTTTTGGGATACTCAACTCAAAGTAAGGCCTACCTGTGCTTCAATAAAAGATTGAGGAAGATTGTTGAAAGTGTAAATGTTAAAATTGATGAAAGCAAAGAAGGACATTCTAGGTACTCTAGATATGCTTCAGATGATCAAGATTAAAGTCAAAATCAAGAAAGGCAAACTCAAGTTCAGACCCAGATTCAATTTGAACCGGTAACTCCAAAGGTTAATATAGATGATGAGGAACAAGTTCAAGAAATAGAAGCTCCAACAATCTCTAAAACTCCCAGGTATGTAAGGTTAAATCATCCTAAAGATCAGATCATAGGATATAAGAGTAAACATGTTCGAACTAGGAGAAAAATGTCTGAAGATCAAGAAGAGATTTGTTTGATTTCAAGGATTGAGCCTAAATTAGTAAATGAAGCTTGCGATGATGGAAATTAGGTTAAAGCAATGGAAGAGGAATTGATACAAATTGAAAAGAATCACACATGGGATATGGTTCCTAGACCTAAGGACAAAAATGTGATTGGAACCAAATGGGTCTTCCAGAATAAACTAAATGAAGATGGCGAAGTTGTAAGGAATAAGGCAAGGTTGGTATGTAAAGGCTACTATCAAGTGGAAGGAATTAATTTTGAAGAAAATTTTGCTCCTGTAGCAAGGATAGAGGCAGTTAGATTGTTTCTTGCATTTTCTACCTTCAAAGATTTTAAAGTATATCAAATGGATATGAAATCAACATTTCTAAATGGAGATTTGGAGGAAAAAGTCTACATTGAGAAACCAAAAGGATTTCAGTTGTCTGATCAAGGAGATATGGTTTGTAGATTGAGAAAAGCCTTGTATGGACTCAAGCAAGCTCCAAAATCCTGGTATGCCAGATTGGATAAGCATTTGCTTAAGCTAGGATTTAGCAAAGGTATTGCTCATAGTAATCTCTACTTCAAGATTGATCATGAGGACATTCTAATTGTTGAGGTCTTTCTTGATGATATCATTTTTTGTGGAAATGAATGCACGTGTAAAGCATTTGTTGATTAGATGAAAAGTGAGTTTGAGATGTCAATGTTTGGTGAGATGAATTTCTTCCTAGGTCTGCAAATTGTTCAATCAAATAAAAGTATCTTCATATCTCAATCCAAGTATGTAAAAGAATTGCTAATTAAGTTTGGAATGGAAGACTCAAACCCAGTAGGTACACCTATGGTAACCGGATGCAATATAAGCAAAGATGATGACTCTCCCAAGGTAAATTAGAAAAGATATAGATCAATGATTAGAGGATTGTTTTATCTAACCCAGACCAGACCTAACATCATGAATGTAGTTGGACTTGTTGCTAGATTTCAAGCTGATCCAAAAGAATCCCATGTTATGACAGTTAAAAGAATTTTTAGATATATCAAAGGGACAATTGATTATGGACTATGGTATCCAAAGGATAATAACTTCACTCTTCATGTTTATATAAATATTGATTAGGCAGGAGATGTGGATGACAAAAAAAGTACTAGTGGTGGTGCATTCTTCTTGGGGAGAAGATTGGTCTCTTGGATAAGAAAAAAACAAGAAGCAATATCTTTGTCTACTGTAGAAGCAAAATACATAGCAGTAGTAAATAATTGCACTCAAGTTTTGTGGATGAAGCAAATGTTGAAGGACATCAGAATTATGTTTGAGGAGCCAGTCATAATTTTCTGTGATAATTCTAGTGCAATAAGCATCTCAAAGAATCTAGTATTGCATTCAAAGATAAAGCATTTATCTATCAAGTTTCATTTCTTGAGAGAGAAAGTAAATGAGAATGAAGTCAAGTTGGAGTTTGTGCCTTCCAAAGATTAGATTGCAGACATCTTCACTAAGCCTCTTCCCAAGGATACTTTTGAGTATCTCAGAGAGAAGTTAGGGGTTATTACACCTCCTGAGCAGAACTAAGATGCACTAAGGTGCATCAGTCTGGTGGAATTGACACTCATATCTTGTGATCTGGATTGATGTTAAGAAGGTCCTACTCAAAGGGGGAGTAGCCAATATGCAACTTTGGGATCAGTCTGAAGCAAAAAGGGAGAAAAGATAGCAACTATGTGCCCTTTGCCATTGATGTCAAAGTGGGAGAGAAGTCATGTGAAAAACTAGTTGCTGATGAAAGGGGGAGCAATAAAGAAAGTAGTTGCAGGTGTGACAAGAGGAAGGGGGAGAAGTTCTTGTCTTGATTGTTGAATTTAGTTTTTCACATCATATGTTGCCATCAATGACAAAGGGGGAGATTATTGCAAATATGTTCATAAATGGTGTTTTCATTGATGTCAACATATCCTTGTTGCCATTAGTGTCAATTGTATCCTATTGTTGTTTGTATAGAAGACCAAATTGTTGAGGATATTGAGAAAATTAAAGACAATCAATGCATGTGGATCATGTGGCCATGTATAGGATTGTTAGAGGTTTCTCCAGTTAAGAATTGAGAAGTTTGCATGAAGATTTGAAGAAGTTATGGCCATCTGAGTAGAACCAATTCATGCAATAATCAAGAAAGACAGAGTGACAGGAAAGAGGTCCAGATTACTTCGGTAATATAAGATTGTGATCTACAAATCTGAAGGCATTTTTGGGAAGTCAGTGTGCATCATCAACTCCAATGGTTCATGGTTTGGAGGTCTGCAAGCTATCCTTCCAGTCTGACAGTCATGGCAGAGTGTGTTCTTGAGGTTCCAGAGGAAGATTCAAATGTGTCTGGTGATATGGTTTAGAGTGAATGATATTAGTCATTCCAATGCACTTGTGGAGGTCTCTGGATCATGTAGCTACTATGTTAGAGATCTGTATTGAAGTTTGAGCTTGTTGATTGAAGATTTCTTCTTTGAGGTTGATGTTCTTCCCGGTCTTGGCTGACCAGATGTTTGTTGCCTGTCGTGGATGCCTTAAGAGATTTTTATGAAGCATGGAATGATTGTAAAAGAAGATTCAAGATTTAGTTGTGCTTGGCTGACAGTGTGATGATTCGCATCAAGTTTAGCCAACCTTGTTGATTATTCTAAGGTTGATGAAGTGTATAAATACTTGTTGAAAAGTTATTGAAGATCATCCTTGTGCAAAATAGATAACATCCAAGGAAAGGATCAAGAGTAGAGCAGAGAAGAAATGTAGCGAGAGAAGTATAGAGTGTGAAGAAGAGTTTGTGACAAAGCAAAAGTTCTTGAGCATTCATTGAAACTGAATCAGTCATGAAGTAGATGTTATTTCTCAGTTAATTCCTTCTAAATAAATTCTGTAGGTAGTGAGCCTCTCTTTTGAGCAGTGAGCTCTGGGTAGTGTACCCGAAGGCATGTACCTTCTATTTTACTAAGTACTTTTAATAGGGTATGCATTTTGTGGGTTAACCCCCACCATGGTTTTTCCCTTAACTAGATTTCTACGTCAAAATCTTGGTGTCAAGTGTGTGGATTATATTTCTACTCTTATGTTGTTGATTTATGATTTAATTTTTACATCACTAATCTGATAATAAGATAATAAAGAAGGTTAATTGAAGAAAAGATTTTGTGGGACAATTGATTCACCCCCACACCCTCTCAGTTGTCTAGTTCCAACAAGGTTTACTTATCGGACTTAGCAGAATCATGGTATGTCTTCTAGAGATCTTCAGAACTTGTAAACTTGGATATCCCACTTTCAAGCAACTGCAAACAACATACTTGAACCGCATTTGATTGTCTTCTATTGCGGTGACATACTAACCCGATCTCTTTCATTTGCTCTGTACTACCCATAGTTAGTCATTTTAGCCTTCCAGACCAAAATCCTTGCATGCCTTGTTGCCAAATCCATTTAGTCTACCAGAGTAAAGTCTCTTTGCCTTGTTGCCATCAATAACAACACTCAATTAGTCAATAGAGTAGTGTCTCTTGCCAATAATCTCCCTCTTTGGCATTGATGGCAACACTTAGTGAAAAATCTTGTGTTTCTCCGCCTTACTCGGTACACTCTATTTTTCTATTCTCCTTTAGATGTATGCTTATTTTACACTAGTTTTGCTCTCCCCCTTTGACATCAATGGAAAAGCTATGTGCATAAGAAAAATTGTGTCAAAAAATCTTCAAAACTGTCATATTCTGCCACATATATACAGGTACACATTTCTAGCTCAATTTGTTGTTGAAGGTAGAATATCATTATAGATAGTCTTTATTAGAGATATCTCTCCATTCCACCTATTCCTTGCACTCTCTAGAATATGGATGTTTCCATTTATCATAAAAACTAACTTTTCTACCTTCGGCACATCTGAGGGTGTATTAATTAATGCTTGTGATTTCAAGGCTTCTTATATTAGATTAGTCATGGAATCAATTTTTGGAGTTATCAGTCCCCTTAGCTAGCACAATCTATGTTTGACTTCTTCCCTTTTCTTCATCAAAGTGGTCAAATCATTGTGAAGAATTGCAACTTGTGTTTCTTTGGTATTTATTGGCTCAACTTCCAGATTATATGTCTTGGAGATATCAAGCAGTTTGAGTTCCAAATCCTTGATTTTATCTTCTTATTCATTTGTAACTTCTGGCCAAGATAAGTAAAATTTGTATATTTTTTAGGTTTCTTCAATGGAACTCTGTATTCCTTTTATTCCATTTTCTAACAAAGTTTTATCTTTTGCTATCATAGTCTTTAACTCAAACAATATGTTATCATCAAACTCTTTTCTAACTTTTGCTTGTATAGATTTTTCAAAAGATTCAAAATGTGTACTTACAAAGTTTAATAGACCTTTGAGTTGATCAGCAGAGGATAATGAGGTATCCTTTTGAAATGTCACCATCATCTTCTCCAAAATGTTGGATGCATCATTGATTAATTTACTATCTTGGATATGTTATTTAAGCATTTCTTCATGTGCTTTGGCTAGAATAATTGATCCTAGATTGAATTTCTGGATAGGTGACATAGAGGCCAGTCCTTGAAGAAGTTTAGACTCATCCAAATCTTGTTGACTCTCAGAATCAATTGAGACAACTGTTGTGTCTCTTGGTCTACCAAATACTTCTTCTTGACTTTGCTCCGGAGGATCCATGTCTATGTTCTCTTGTTGATCAATGTTTTTCTCCGATGCATGGCTCCTTATCTATTCTTTATTCTTTTCAACATTAGCCTATTTCTCAGGAGGAAGATTAGTTTCAGATTTGCCCTGATTTGTCATATCCAATGTATCAATGTTAGGGGCTTGATCATTCTTATCCAGTCCTTGATCCTGGCGTATCTTCGGTACAAATGTATCTCCATCATTTGCTCCTTCATTGTCATAAATGATAGGGAGATTAAATTCCTTCAATGTGTTCAGAATGATTTCTTTTGATTCCTTTACTACCTTTTCAATATATCCTCCCATAAGAGCATTCATTCTTCTTTTTGTCCCAAATTTGTTATGAAGTGCTTTGGAGATTTTCACCTTTTCCTCTAGAGTGATTTTTAGACATAGTTTTATTAATGAGTGTTCTGTAAGCTCAACATCCTTTGCCATAGCCACTTCCTTTCTTGCACTCATTATACTTGCCAAGCTATGTGGAAGATCAGTAATTATCTCAATTAAGGCCTTGTTTTAGATGTTTAGGTATTCTACAACAGCAAACTCAATGATCTTCATATCCGAATCATTATACTCATCATATAATTGTGCAATGGGTTTTTGATTACCATCAACTATTATGGATTTCAATACATCCTCTAAAGATATATTATCTTCTTTAGTTTGAGGCACATCTTGCTTTTTCCATTTCTTAGGTTTACCCTTACCGAAGGATTTCTTCTTGCTGGTTCTGGAGGTTTTGATAGTTTCAGATTTCATTTTCTTTACTTTTCATCTGACTTTGTTTCTTCTTCATCAACTGCAATGCATACAGGCATTCTTTTAGAATTGGTTTTCTTTCTTTTATGACTGGTGGCAGGAGTTACCACACTTGCAGATGGTGTGGGACCAGAGGGAATAGATGCAACTTCTTCAGAGGTAGATCCTCTGGTTATCCTTCTTGATACCTCTGGTTTTTTTGGTTTACCCTTGGGTTCTTTTGAAGCTCCAATTGATTCACTTTTTCTCTTTTCTTTTGCCTCCTTTTTAGCTTGTGCTTTTTCCCTTGCCTTTGCCACTTTTTCTTTTGTGAACCCTTGTCTCAGGATGAAATCTTCTGCCAGTTTCTGCATTTTCTTGGAGATTTCAGGTTTTCTTACTTCAACATGAACTTTAGCATATAGTTCCTCATAAGTCCCATATCTTTCTTCTTTGGGATCTCTAGGTTTGATTACAATATGTTGGGCATAATTTTCCAATATCCCTCCATCTACCTCATATCCCATAGGCATAACCCAAACCGTTCTAGGCTCAATAGCCACCATCAAGCATTGATCTTTTGTTATAATAAAATAGATAGTATCCTTGTATTTTTTAACAACTACTCTAGGGATTCTTTCCTTGGATTACATTGACTTCTAGAAGTTTTTGAAATAGCCCCATAGGGCTAAATTTTGTGCATCAATATTGCCTATGCTATTCAACTAATTTCTAGTCTGAACTACAACTGGTTTGTCTCTAGTCCACAAACAGTTCTTTCTGCTAGGTAACTCTTGCATGAAATAGAAGAATAGACATATGATGAACATACCAAATTTGAAGGGATATTTTCTCTCTTTTGTATTCCTTAGGTTCTCCATCACTTGTTGTTAGAGCAATTCACAGATATCATAGTCTGCATTCTCCTTGATCATCTGAAAGGTAGTGTATATGGCTGTGCTTGAAAGAAATTTTTCCTGGTTGGTGAAATATACTTTGTAGCCCAGTACCATAGATGCAAATCTTATAGCATGATCTTCAATATCATTAATTGTTAAAGACTGTTATCAAATTTTTCTCTGATGACTGCTATTACTGCATCATTCTTTACTGCTTTCAACAATGGTACTGATCCGATGGAGCTTAATCCAATTATTGCCCTTATAGCATCTTTTGTAATCTTAAAAGGTGTCTCAAGCCACATAAATTCATCATGAACCTTGCTCAATACATATCAGACCCATTCATCCTCTACAAAAGTTGGGAAGTCCATGTACTAAATGAATTTCTTCTCTTCCAATGCTTTATATTCTCCCTTCAGATTGAGATTCTCATTTCTCAAGTGTTTCAAGTATAGATCAAAAAATGTTCTATCAACAAATTCCACTACGGCAACATGAATATATGCCCTAACATCCTCTACATGCATAACTCCATGTGGAACATCTAAAAATACACCCATTTGATTGACTTTGATTGATTTGAATGGGTGTTTCTTGAATTTTGGTCAAGGTTGCTCAATGATATCCACTACTTGTGGTGTTGCCATTTCTACGAATAATCAAGAAAATTTGAGAAAGGTTTTCAAATAGAAAATACCTCTTTGATTAGATTAGGGTTGAACTCGATCTTGCCTTTAAATGCTTTAGAGAACACTGTAGTTATTTTTGAATCTACTTTGGTTTGCCTTGGACAGTTTAGAGGTTAGAATGCAAAATGATTTTTCCTTGGGATACAACTCCTTTTAACCTTTGCATGTTGAAACCTAAGTGTCATTAATGTTAGTTTTCAAAAAGTTGTCAAACACTTTTCTGACACTTAATCAATCCAAATTGCTCCGCAATCCTTCACATTGGGTCTTCTTCTACTAGAATTTCTTTCAAAAGTTTTCTCATAAGATTCTTCACAATATATCTTAGTACTAGATTCTAGTACTAATTTTCTAGCTAGGGGTTTGGATTTTCAACCCAACTCCCCCTAAGCTAGAGCTCCCAAATTACTTCCCGAAGGAAGTATCTGCACTAGATGCTAGTGTGGATTCATTCTTTACTTCAATCACATCTTTCTTGATCTAGATCTTGCTCATTTATTTCTTAGTTTCAACCAGGTCAACTTTTTCTTTTTCTTTATCATTCCTTTGTTATGTTTTCCTAGCTTCAGCATGGTAGTTTCTTTTTGCATTCTTGCTTCTTCAAACTCTTGCAGTATGTCCAAACCTGTTGTAATTGTAGCATACCATATTCATTTGTCCTTGATTCCCTCTATTGATTAGATTTGATCTGCATTGATTAGCCATATGTCCAAATCTATTGCATGCAAAACACTTTCCATTGAATGATGACTATTCCTTGCATTGTAAGAACCATTCCTTACTAGATTTTTGTATTCATTTGATTTATGACAAATTTGTTTGCACTTGAAACATTGACCAAAGAATGATGGAACATTCTAATTTATTCTATTTCTACATTGAGTAGCTTTATGACCAAACTTATTGCAATTAAAACAATGTCCATTGAAAGACGGATACCTTTGAGCATTTGGTTGCCTGACCGGAGGTCTTCTAGGTCTTTTTCTTTGATTTTTGAACTGATTCCCTTTGTTTTTCTTTAACTCAGTGTTTTCTTGACCAGATTTTGAGCTTTCACCTTTCTCAAATCCCAAGCCTTGCTTATCATCAAAACTCTTTTGACTAGAAATCATCTCATCAAACTTTGTAGAACTTATGTTGAACTTTTCTTCATAGCTCTTAGCTTTTTCCAAGTCTGCTTTCAGAGTCACAATTTATTTTTCAAGTTTGACATAATCTTCTCACTTGCTTTTTACCATTAGATTTAGATCTTCTCTGCTTTTACTCTTTCTATAACTTCCACTTCCAAATCTTTAAGGGTTTCATTTGCTGATGTCAATTGATCACTAACCTCTTTGTATTTTTCTTTAAATTTCTTAATTTGTTCTTTTAACTTTAAAATGCATTCATCAACTTCTTGTATGTTATCTTTTAGATCCTTGACTTCTTCTTCAGACTTTTCAAGATCAATAAGAGATGCTTCCAATTCAACATTTTTTGAGAAATTTCCAAATCCCTTGGCTACCATGAGTGAACTCTCCCAGATCTTCCTCAACCTGTTAGACTTCTTCCAAGGAACCTTGCTCTAATACCAATTGTTGATAGTAAGGAATACTAAGAGGGGGATGATTCAGTATTCCACAAAACTACTTCTTAACAAGTTTATTAATCCAATTTTCAAAATTAATAATATGAAAGTAGAATAAGCACAGGAACAACAACCATAAAGACATAACACATGAACACCATGATTTTTACGTGGCAAACCCAAAAAGGGAAAAACCAAGATGAATGTTAGCTCACAATATATTATGATAGCACAATACCAAATTACAAGAAGGCTCACTGCCTTAGGGCTCACTGCCCAAAGAAATGCTCATTAAAAGAAAGGCTCACTACTTAGAGAAAGAAAGAAGAAGAAAGAATGGCTCACTACCACATTGAACTTCTCAAATTGCATCTAAACATGCATGGTTATAGCTCCAATGAAGTACAAAAATATTGTCTCAAAACTCTTCATCTTTACTGCTCTGTTTCATTGCTCTACTTTTACACAGGAACAAGATCTCTCTTCTTCTGCTCTCATCACTTCCACAAAATCACCTTACTTTACATGTCACACACATATATATATCCTCATTCACCTGTTATCACTTAAACACCAAGTTTGATTCCATATATATATCCACAACACTTAAAATCTTCATATTAGGTCAGCCTAATAAGGTGTAGCATGTAGTCATACCTTAAGTAGCTTATCGGCCAAATTCATTCACCAAAAATCCATAGCAGACCCAAAAAATCATACAATAGTCTTCATATGGGTTGGAATTAATCATTCAATCACTTAGATTGATTGTTCAAATAATATAGCTTCTCCACATATAGATCTGCCATGCTTGTCAGCTAGTTCCTCATGAACATACTTGATCAATTCAGCTGTCACAACATAACATCCACTACGGATTTAAAAAAATCATATTCAATATTCATCATTGATCTCTTAGCATACCTTGTAAGCTGCAGAGCATAATAATCAAATTCTGTGAAATGCGGAGCTCAAAATTGTTGTCCTATCACTGGGAAACACGGTCAAACCGCAAGCCGGTAAAGAACATCTTGTAGGATGAGACCAAAATAACTTTGGATGCTACAACTCTGGATTTAGGCAGCCATGATATGTAAATTTCTTAATCTAGAACCACAAGACAAAGTATGCATCTGCAAAGGAATGCGGACCCTAACTCTTTGGTACTATACATAGTCCTTGACTTAAGTTTGTTTACCGGACTTAGGAAAATCATGGTATGCCTTCCAAAGATCTTTAGAACTTGCAAACTTGGATATCCCACCTTCAAGCAACTACAAACAACATACTTGAACCACACTTGATGATCTTCTATTACGGTGACATGCTGACCTGATCTCTGTCATTTACTCTGTACTACCCATACTTCATCATTTTAGCCTTTCAGACCAAAATCCTTGCATGCCTTGTTGCCAAATCCATTTTCTCTACTAGAGTAAAGTCTCTTTGCCTTGTTTCCATCAATGACAAAACTCAATTAGTCAATAGAGCAATATCTCTTGCCAACAATTCCATCTCAAGAATTGTAACCTATCACTACTCCTTGGCCCTTTTCACAATGGGGGCTCCACCTTGTCGGTAAAATCCATCCATCTTCCTCCAATGTCCATAAATCCATTACTACCACCATTGAATACTTCACAAAGTGGGTTGAGGCAATTCCACTCACATATATCACTAGCAAACAAATATCCAAGTTGATCCTACATTACATCATATGCCGGTATGGTATACCCCTCGCCATCATTATTAAAAATGGGAAACCCTTTAAGAACCAAGAACTTCGCATCCTTTATTAAACATTCTACATCAAGCACTATTTTTCCTCCTCATATTAGCCCCAAGGTAATGGTCAAGCTGAAGCTCCAAACAAAACCATCCAAAAAATCCTAAAGAAAATAGTGAATGAAGTTGATCGTGACTGGCACCTCCAACTTAACCCCACCCTTTGGGCATACTGCACAAGCATTCATACCCCATAGGATCCACACTAAATTCCCTTGTCTTTGGCTCTAAAGCAATTTTACCAATCAAGGTTGAGATCCCCTCCTTAAGAATATATTTGCAAAATCTCATTGATGACGAGGAGTATCGGGTTACATGACTACATGAGCTGGAACTCCTAGGTGAAAGGCATGTCAATGCTCTCAATCACTTGCAAGCTTATCAAAATCACATTTGTTGTAGCTATATAACAAGAATATCAAGACTCATCACTTTGAAATGGGTGACCTTGTACTAATGAAAAATCAGAGGAACTTCCAAGACCATGACAAAAAAGGCAAATTTGAACTAAATTAGCAAAGACCATTTGTTATAACAGCTAGCTATGGATTAGGAGCTTATCATCTAGCAACGCCTAAGGGACAAACTCTAGATGATCCTATGAATAGATTATGCATCTCAATAAATTTTATGCTTGACCCAACAGATATCCCAAAAGATAAAAAATAAAAAAAGTAAAAAAATTACAAAAAACTAAGTGCAGTAAAGTTGTCCAATGGTGAAAACCACTTTAGTGGCACCTTGGATATGTACCATGATGAAAACATGTCTCAAGAACCTTGAGTAGTGGCCTTAACTACCATCTATTAAGTTCTTGTTTACCCACTTCATACTCCATCATTTTATATCCATATCCTATCATGGCTTAATCTTGTATCTCCATTTCCCTCCCATTATCATTCCACACTAGGGGCAAAATCCCTAAGTTTAGATAAGAATTAGATCTTTGTATGCATGCTATGGATCATTATAGAATTTTGTCTCATTCAATTCTTGTACATACACTATATCCAAAAATACCAAAAAAATTAGAAAATCTCAAAAATACCAAAAAAAAATTAGAAAACCTCCAAAAATACCAAAAGAAAATAGAAAACCTCCAAAAATACGGGCCAAAAGATCACAAACCCTCCAAAAATACCAAAAAAAACTAGAAACCCATCAAAATACCAAGCAATAAATCTATTGTGTCTTGATCAAGGACTAAATACAATCAAACTAAGAAAAAAACACATGCAAAAACAACATACCACAATGTCAATCATATACATTAGACCAAATCTCCAAAGACCACATAACCATCATATCTTGTGCCCATCCTATAGCATATATCATCACAACCTATGCCTTACGATATATCATTGCCGCAATAGGCATAGCCTAATCAAATTCAATCCACATTCTTGGCAATAGATTCAATGGTTGTTGGTTCATCCATCATTTGGTCTTTTGTTTTGATTTATCTTTTTATACCCCTTCTACACTTACCAAAGAACCACCTTGATCTTCCATATCTTGGTGTGTCATTGGATGGTATAGAATGGGGCAAGAGTCATTTGATGTTATATGCTGTGTTTGTTGGATGTTCTTATTACTCCAACTGGTACTCATATCGTGTGTGTGTTAGAATAGCCTTTTGCACAGCATCCATCCTTTGCATCTAAGGATTATACCTTTTGTGCACTAGGACTTCAATGCTCTAAGTCTCTTTCCCCACATGTCTAGATAAGCTTGTACTACATTTGGCATGTGTAAGTACACCCTCTTGTTTGAATGTCAAGTCCATGCAAATTTGGATATAAATCATGACCTTGGTCTCCTATACCTTGGTGTAAAATATACTTTTTGCTATATTAAAACTTAGGATTGTTCTAAAAGATAACAGCATAATCCCAACCCTTATCTATCTTATCATACTCACCCAACCCTATCAAGATCCATATCCACCCATAATGCTCCCTCCCACCTTTGGCTTTACATTGATAAAGATGGCAATTCATCCTAATCCACTTCCCACCCCCAATAGGTGTGTTCATGATGCTTCCTAACTAATTTTCCATCCACTTTCCTACCCTCAAAAAGCATGTTCATGACACTTCCTAACTAATTTTTCATCCACTTCCCCCCCAACAAGCATGTTCATGATGCTTCCTAACTAATTTTTCATCAATTCCCCCCCCCCAACAAGCATGTTCATGATGCTTGCCAACTAATTTTCCATCCATTTCCCCCCTACTAGCAAGTGTGTTCATGTTTCTTCCCAATCATTCCCCCCCAACTAACCCCCATCCCCAATCCATCTAATTATCCCTCACCTGCATAATGACTCTTTGTATCATGACCTACAAATCAATCATCAACATCACAATCATCCATTTCATACACCTACATCAACACGTTAGTACCACATCATTTTGATCATCATAATCATCATATCATTTGCATAACCATCCATATAACCACATCCACATCATAATTGCATAAACATATGACTCAAACACACAGTATGAATTATACACACATGCAAACTAAATGCAATAGAGTTCCTGCCAATTATCTCCCACTCACCAATCTGCATCATAACCATTCCACAACCTAAAAAGATTGAATCCATTTTTTCATAAGCACACTAAAGTCTCATCGCTTATAAATAGCATCTATACATTTGGCATTAAGGTGAAATTAAAGAACTTTAAAAGGATTAAATCTTGATCTAGTGTACAAAGCAAGAAATTAAGAGGATTCGATCTTGGATTTCATCCATAACACCTCACCATACATCACATCATCATAGCTATATCATCTATATCATCATAACATATGCATAAACCATCCAAAAAACAAAAATCACATAACATAGTCACCTATGCATCACATACAATAAATGCAACCATAACATAATCCATCCCGCATCCATCAAATACATCTATCCAGCACATGTGTGCATGTTAGATAAATGTAATGGAATTGATTTTTTAGTAAATCCCCTGGAAGGTAATAAATGAGCTTGTTAACTATTTCATTGTGTACCTCTGCATTTCACACCTCATAATACATCATCACATAAACATAACATCATCATAATCCATTCATCGCAAATCATACATTACATAATCCACCTCATAATTCATTACAAAACATCCATAAACATATCCTCATATAATCCACATCGTATTCCACATAATAGTCCATTCATAATTCATACAAAAACACATAAACAAAAATCCAACATCCATAACATAATATATGCATCCATAACATGATCCATGTATCCATAACATAATCCATATATCCATAACATGATCCATACATCCATAACATATATCCATAACATGATCCATACATCCATAACATATATCCATAACATGATCCGTAACATAAATCGTAACATAAACCATAACATAATCCATCACATAATCCATCACATGTCCATATTTAGCATCCATACATGACATAAATCTTATACTAAAATAACATCCAACATATACATCATAAATAATCACATCACATCATAATGTAGGTTGCCCACAAAATACTCATTGGATATATAAATCAAAGTTTGTCATGATACAAAATGTGCCCAAAGGCTTAGTACATCAATGTCTGATACATAATGCAAAACACCACTATGTGGTACTATCACCAAACTCTGCTAGAGCCTGAGGTGTTGGCATTGATGGACCTGCCCTTGTAGCCTATGGTGGAACTACTAGCCCCTATCCTGGTGGAGGCATCACTCAAGGTAGTGGAATGACTAGCCCTATTATTGAATGTGTCATCATCCTCCCTAACCTGCTAGCCCTCGACTGGGTCTATACACTAAAACTGGGTTGTCTCTGATCTATAGGCATCACTGCATGATATAGGGTGTGATAATGTTGAGCTCTCTGCAAAGCCTCTAACATCTCACCCTGCACTCACACTAGATGCCGCCACATATCAGACAACCCAACACCTGCTAATGCTTAGTGTGTTGTATCCTGCTCTAGATAGAATCGCGCCTCCTACTGCTCAACCCACTACAACACTTTGGTTTTATCCCTCTTTGCAATAGCAATATCCTACTTCTGGATAACACGGTCTAGCTCTACTCCATTTACCCCACCTCCTCCTATTTCTATCAACTTAGTAATCTACCCCTAGGCGGCCCTCAACTCTCCCTATAACGTGTCCACCTCTGCCTCCATGACATCTCACTCTACCTCCTTGTATCTCGCTCTAACCATATGGTGGCCAACTCATCAATCAGGTTCCTAATCTCCACTTGTAATATATCAGCATCAACATCCTCCCCATCCTTCCTCCCCCTACTACTGCCTCCACTCTTCGATGTACCCACCATCCCTCAATAGCCCCACCATCTCCTCCATCCTCCTCCTCCTCCTCCTCCCCCTCACTACTCTCTACCACCACCACCTGGCCAATTGGAATCATCAACCTCGTGGCCTACTACTTCTACCACCATATGTAATAATCTAGGGTGGCCTCCACCTTTGGCTCTCCCTATTTAAGGTTGAACTTTCAAAGTACATGCTTGAGCATGTACCAATCAATGATATGCTCTGTACGACCCATCAGATACCTATCCTATCAAGTATAAGGTAGATGATCTCCATCATCAACCCATGGCTCACACCCTTGCCATGGCCACAAAACAATTATGTCGATCTCATCAAAAAATTGCTACCAGTATGTTAGAGCACCCAACCGATGACGCTGTAGAATCCTAGCGTAATTAAAGACAAATGGCTGCCCTGCTGGCCTCACATATCCACATACCAGCTAGATCATGGCAATATGCTCCCAAGCCCAGACCTAAAGTAATGTGACACCAAACCCTAGACCAGTTCCCTATTGATATACTATAAAATGCATGTCATGTTGTAAGTGCGCTAACACGTACAGCTCCCAGGCATACCTTGTTCCCTACTCATACATCTTCTCTAGCACTACTCCCCATCCTATAGAGAATCTACGTGACCTCCTATCAAGCATCAACAACTCTCCAATCAAACCTGAGCATATATATAATGACAACCCCTCCAAAGACTCCATAGTAGAGACCATATCATCTTGATACTCCTCGCATCCATAGGTGGGATATCTAGTGCAAAAGTATGCCTCAACACTAGCACACCTCTCACCTGATCATACACAACTAACTCCCCATGAATGAGGATTCATAATATCCTCCATACATCCTCATGGGTGATCGTCATCTCACCCGTCAATAGTAGAAAGGCACAACACTCGCTCTACAACCTCTCCACTAACACTATCATCATGCCCCTCTGGGCCTAAATATTAGACATATATGCAAGATGCCTCATACCAATTTGTTCCAAAAGAACAACATCTGTAGGTTCAAATCCCTCCCTCAAGGCCATTGGAGGTGGCCTCTACTCCCTTGACTGAACTAGCAACAAATCCTCCTACATCCATCACACTACTTCATTATCTTTTTGTCAAAAACTATGTAAAAGAACTAAATCCCTCTATGATAGCATTGAAAGGCGTGCATGCACTAACACACCCCATGTAAGAACCAAAATACAAAAATGCGCTAACACACCCTACGCAAGCACCGAAAGGCACACAAGTGCTAACTGACATCTCGCATGCATTGAAAGGCACACAAGCACTAAGTGACCTCACACATGCACCAGAAAGCCATGCAAGCACTAACATACTTTGTACAAATACCTTTCGACATGTAAGCACCAATCCACCTAGCTCATGCACTAAAAAAGTGCTAACCACTAACCATTTTTCAAGTGATGTAAGCACTAATCTGCCTCATAGGCACTAATTGAGATGAAGGTGCTAATTGTCCCATTAGAGGTTCTATGCATGACTTGATGACATTATCCTATATTTTAGCACATTTTCTACTCCTAACCTACCCTTGCATTTATTGCGTATTAATTACCCAAAACCTAAATTCCAAAGCATGAGATAGGACACATATCGACTCAGTAGCCTCCGAAGGTTATCGGCACTCCTGAACTTGCTCTTCTTGATGCTTATGACATGGGATCTGGGCCATAGCTTCCACACTCTAATGCTCTCTTCTCTCTAACTACCTCAATCTTAGGTGTGCAAATGAGGAATATGGGCTCCCCATAGCCTACTTATAGCCTCCACCTAAGCCCTAGCCCTAATTTTTTTCTAGACTAGCCCTAAAGTTTTCATCCCCAAGCCTCATACCATATCTATTTTTCCCCATTTCTTTTTCTTCTAACCCCATTTTTATCTTGAATCTCGTTTTCACCACTATTTCCTTCTTTTTGAGAGTTCACTCGAAAAAATTATTTTTTCTGTTTGATCTCTTGAGGGGTCATATCCCACTTATTATTTCCATTCCCTTTAGTTAGCTGGGGGAAATTTTTAATTTTCTTTGATATGACACTACTCCTACTCAGTTGTGACACTACATCAAAGAGGGGCAAAATTTAGGCACCTGAAAATGACATACCTTACACCACCATTTTCAAACATCTTCCTAACATCTCCTTCTATGCTAACTTATCCTCTTCCTCAAGATTAATTAAATAAACTATTTTATTTAATTAATTTATCTGATCCCCATTATCATTTACCCTCAATTAATTAATTAAATTTTATTTAATTAATTACTCTCCTCAACCATTACCCAATATTAATTAAATAAATATTAGTTCATTTATTTAATTAATTATCCCTCTTTGTTGTTAGAACAAATTAATTAAATAAAGTCCATTTATTTAATTAATTTAACCTTACCTATAGCCAAACCTTGGTTAATTAAGTAAATCTCATTTATTTTATTAACTAACCTATCCCTCAAATCGCTACAACAAAATTAATTAAATAAACCTTTATTTAATTAATTTGGATCACTAATTAACCCCTCCACTAATTTCTTACAGCTAGATTAATTACATTAATCCCCTATTTAATTAATCTAACCCTTCATTAACCCATCTCATAATTAATTAAATAATCTACATTATTTAATCAATTAAGATCACGTGTCTCTAGCTCACCCTTTCCAATTCATGCACTTGTCCCATCTCATCCCACTCATTCATAAAATGAATTTTTCATTCATTCACATGTCTCCATCTTCACAAATGCAAAGCCTTGCCAAAACCAAATTCAAAATTCAAAAATATTGTGATCCCTCCATCTTTGTTGATGAAACCCCATCCGTTGATTTCACTATGAAATCTCAACCATTGGATCTCATCTTGAAATTCCAACCATTGATCTAAAATCCTCTAAAAGCCTATAAATAAATAGCATCTCCAAGCATTTTGACTCTAACTAAGAAGAACAAAAGAAGACTAAGGATAAATCTCTAAACTTATGCTCTCATAATCTTCCCACCATCATAGCCAAATTATCCTCAAATCATTGCTAGTTTATTGACCTCATTATGTTGGTTCATATTTGAGCAATCCACATTCAATTAGTATTTGGTAAACACCAATTGCATTCATCAATATAACATCACTATGTTTGTAAACATAGTATAAGGTTAATAAAGGTTTAATATGTATATTCACATCTTAATTACCACTAAATAGATGGGTAAGCGCATGGAAATGGGATACAAATTAGTGGCCAGCCTTGAGATTTTTCAGCAAAACAGGTTTGCATTATGAAAGGTATATACCATACATGTTTTAACATGTATGCATTTTTAATTCCTGGAATTCAAAATGTATATTATCCTTCCCATTTAGGCTTGGATTTAGAAGCCTAAGGGTTGGACATCTATTATGGCTCCTAAATTTGTATTTTTAACATAAAACAACTCAAATTCAAACTTCAACCTCATTAGGTTTACATGTTTTGCAATAAAATTTTACAAAACCACAACCAAAATAAAGAGATACTTCTTGGCTTTCTAGCCTTACAATTTTTGTAATATTTTGAGTAAGTTAAGGTATTTATTTTTATTTTCTTTCAAGAGTGTATCTATACTTGATTATCCAAATTTGAAAAAAAATTATATAGTATTCTTCTACACATCAATCTATATGCATTCAAAAAAATAAATTTATATTTTTAATTAGTTTTGTGTAAGTTATGTGATGTGCACGCTTTGTGATGTAATTTTCAAGATGCATCCACTTCAAAAAAATGCAAAAAATAATTCAATATAAAAATATAAAAAAATATACAACTTGTAGTACTCACTCTTAGCTATATTTCCACCAGATGGTTTTAAAAATACCTAATGTAGAAAAAAAAATAGGGGGGTACACACAAGACACTATCTTATATTTTAGTAATAAAAATAGGAACACTTTTGTGTGCACTCAACATTTCACCCCCATAACTTGAACACTTTTCTAAAATCTTTGGTAGTTTAGAAACTAGATTTAGAGTACTACAATTCCTATTCTTATCATATCTTCAAATTTTGAGTGTACACAACTTGAATTAGTCATCCAAGTTTAGCTTTAACTAATTTCAGAAAACAAGTGGCCACTTTTGACCCCTTTTTGTACCCAATTTCCATGCACTTACCCAAATAATCTGTGTATGAAAAGAATGAGCATCATAAAGAAAATCATCAAGGAACAAGGAATCATTAGCTACAACATGAGAATATAAAGAAATATCACTATGAGCTCATCACTAAATATATCAATATACCAAAACCACAAGAAAAGGAATATGGAGTAGAAAGTGTATGCAAAGGTGATGTAGGTATATTTGTATCACTAGCATCCTTAAGTAAACTAGAAGCAAGGGAGGCACAGATAGGTAAAATCTAGATTCATATTTTCACACTTGAAGGTAGAGTACATCTACCATGAGATCTTCTTAGGGGTGAGTTTAGATTGTTTTCAATAATTATAACTTATTGAACTCTCACCTCATTACATATATTTATGTATGTAGAATTGTTATTTATCACTAGCACTTGCACCATAGGAGGGTCAAAGAATACGTCGATAGAAACAACCGACTACCTTAGAAAATTTCATGTCATGAATTTTATGGTATGAGACAATTCCGAGCACTATAATGCTCACACATAAAAGCCTATCGACTAATTAATAAAGACAATCTAAAAGTGTACATTTATATATTATAATTAAAACTATTTATAATTTTAAATATTTCAATAATTATAAATAGAAGGAAATCATTTATTCTTAAATAAAGAAAGGAAGTAAATAAAAGTTAACATAATAATAATTATAATTATAAAAATCTAGAATTTACTTTTTTTTTAAAAAGAGAGAATACAGTTTTTATTTTATATAATAGGATTTGTTTCTTTTTTTAAAAAAAATTAAAGAAAGATAAGAGATAAACGTAATATGAGAAGTAAGAATAGTTTCTTTTTAAAAAAAAGGAATCAAATGTTTTTTTGGTTAGGATCTTTTAATGATAGAAGAGAATGCATGAAGAGGGGGGGGGGAAGAGATCGGTTTAATTTATTTTTTGGGGGATTTGCACCGATATTTGTGCAAAAAAAGATGGGGAGGGGGATTCGAGAGGGAAGTGAGAGGGCGGATGGAAAGGCGTTTAGGATTGGAGGGAAAACAGGGAAAAGAAAACATGAGGAGGGCGTTATGGCGGATGGAGGAAGAGGGGAAGGCATGAGAAAATAGTGCGGCAGGGCCCTCTTTAAATGCAAGAAGGAGAAAATAGGGCCGCATGGGTGGCTTCTCTCTCACTACTCAAGAGATGCCTCTACCTTCCCCAAAGGCTGTGTGCTCAGGGAAAAGGGTGGTTCAAAGCTTTAGTGGGGGTTTGGATTGCGTAGAAGAATGAAGGTATTTATCATTATTTAAAATTGTGTTTTAGTTTTGGGCAATTACCTTGAAAAAATTGGGAAATAGTTTTAAAACAAAAATGTGTTTGAGTGACTCTAAGGATGCTTGGCATTAGAATGATTATGTGGTTTTATCTTGAAGACATGGCTCTCCAAAGTGAACACAGAGCAAGCAAACCTATGTATCATAGTTGAGATAAACAAGAAAAAAAATAGAGAAAACATAGAGGGGCACACTAAACAACATGGGGCCAGGGAGTTCATGTTTATTTTTGTTGTTTAGTTTATAAACAGAATTTTTTGAAGGTAACAGTCTATGAAATGGCACGACAATAGTGTTTTCTTATAGATCTTTGTGGTAATCTTTTAGAATGGGTTTTACTTCGAGTTGTAGGGGCTCATTCCTCTGAGTGGCCTGGGCACTTTTTCCCCATGAAGTGGTGACTCTCTTGCCACAGTCATGGCTTAAGAGGACTGACCCCCTTAAGGAGGCGACTCCTCTTCTCGAAATCCAGTAGTCCAGTTGCCCTTTCATCCCCTTGTTATTTATTTTTATTATTATTATTATTATTATTATTATTTCTTCTTGTCCCTTACCTTTACAATGATTGCTATTTAACTATTCAGCAAAGTGAACACAAAGAAAAAAAACAAGAATGATCTTTTAAACAATTAGGGAGTTATAAACAGTGCCATTCAGTTTTGGATCTATGTATACAAATGTTAGATCAAGTTTAAAACCTTTGGAGAGTTTTTTTCCTCGAATCAACTCATTCCTATTAAGACACTTTAGATAGTTAAATTTCCAAATATATATATTTTTTTGTTCATTTTTCTTTTGAACAAATAGGTCAAGATAATTTTGTCTCTCCATCAACAATAGTGGTTCATATCTAATTTAAAGATCTAGTCATTAAATGGGGGTTGGTATTGTAACTTATTATTGTTTTAGTATTGAGCTCTTGCATATTAATGATTGCACACTACATAGAAGATTAAATAAATAGAATTAACTTCTTTCTCTATTGAAGCCTCAATGATCCTTATGATTCTTTTTTTTGGAGACGAAAAGTCTCCTACGGGAAATAGGTTTCCCCACCTCATGGACATAAGAGTGCGGGATCACAACTCTCATTTCTCCATGTTTTAACTTTTTTTTTATCAAGGAGGGTTTTCAATCAAAGTTGACTTTTAGAAATAGGAATGGTCTCCTAGTCTTTTGTTGAAGTACTAGCCGAGGGTTACAACCCCATTCAATATTTAATCATCTTGATTGTTCTATGAATGTTCTTTTGGCACCGAAGATTTTATACCTTGTTATTATTGTACTATCTCCTTCTGTTGTAAATTGTAGTGTAGCATGCATTATTGAGTGAGTTGTATTTTGGCTTGGGTGATCCCTTTCTCTTCTTGATTTCTTGGCACAAAAATGATTGTGCCTTTGATATAAAAATAGGGGTTTGAATGAAATTGAGTTTATTGATGCTTCCTCCTTGTTTGACTCTTTTCCTCTCTCCTGCTTAATTAGGCAATGAGAGACTCTTTGATGAATGAGGCCTTGGTTTACGTTCAGTATGTATCCAGTTGTGGGTGTGTGTGTTGAACCATTGTTTTGTTTTGTGTACCCTCTTTATGCATGTATCTGTGGGTAGGTGTACTCTACTTCCTGAGTCTCAATGATTCTCTTGGAATTACTCCAGGGGTGAGAAACCCATGTCTTTCCTTGTGTGGTCCATCTTGTTGTCTGCCTTCTGACCTCATTGTGTGAGTTTGACCAGGCTATCAATGGTTTCATGATCTCCTCTCTCCATAGCTTGGGGGTTGCCTAATGCGCAATGGACATCCATTGCATTCGACGATGGTAATATGGTTGGGAGGTGGGCACATCCCCCATTGGTCTCCATTTAGGTGAACTCTCTTGAAGTCTTGATGAGAGCTTTGTCTTTATCTTTACGATGTACTCATGGTTGTTCTAGGTGTCGTTGGAGCACCTTGATAGTTATTTAATTTATGATGCATTACTACTAAATCTTGTAATTATTCTTGGAGCATGACTCTTCCATGTGTTGGGAAGATAGCTCTGCTTTGTAATTGTATTGGATTATCATTAGATGTAGGATTTACTCTTATTTCTAAAGAAAAACAATTATTATTTATTTCTTTAATTACATTTGAATTGTTTTACTGGTTTTAGAATCCTCGTACCTTCATTATGTTGCCTTGCTCTGTTTTAATAATGGATTCATGCATTTATCTTGAAATTCTCTTAATGATCTTGTATTCTAGAAAGAACAAAGTCTTATCACATGTACTTATGAATGTTGTATCCTAACCATAGTTGGATGGCTGGTTGAGTTACTTCTTGTATTAATGTTAGTTTTTTGGCACATTATGTTGTATTCCTTGGTTTGGTTCACCTGGCGAGGTGTCTTGGATGTTTTATCCGCACCTCATCTTCCTTCCCTACCTTGTGCAATGCGGTTTTAGGGACAGACGAAAAAATTTTGGTGGTTCATGTCATGACCACATGGGCAATGTGGGCATGACATGTGGTCTTCTTGTGTCATGACCACTCGATAAAAGTAGGCATGACAAGAAGACTAAGGATAAATCTCTAAACTTATGCTCTCATAATCTTCCCACCATCGTAGCCAAATTATCCTCAAATCACTGCCAGTTTATTGACCTCATTATGCTAGTTCATATTTGAGCAATCCATATTCAATTAGTATTCAGTAAACACCAATTGCATTTGTCAATAAAACATCACTATGTTTGTAAACATAGTATAAGGTTAAGAAAGGTTTAATATGTATATTCACATCTTAATTACCACTAAATAGATGGGTAAGCGCATAGAAATGGGATACAAATTAGTGGCCAGCCTTGAGATTTTCAGCAAAACAAGTTTGCATTATGAAAGGTATAAACCATACATGTTTTAACATGTATGCATTTTTAATTCCTAGAATTCAAAATATATATGATCCTTTCCCATTTAGGCTTGGATTTAGAAGCCTAAGGGTTGGACATCTATTATGGCTCCTAAATTTGTATTTTTAACATAAAACAACTCGAATTCAAACTTCAACCTCATCAGGTTTACATGTTTTGCAATAAATTTTTACAAAATCACAACCAAAATAAAGAGATACTTCTTATCTTTCTACCCTTACAATTTTTGTCATATTTTGAATAAGTTAAGGTATTTATTTTTTATTTTCTTTCAAGAGTGTATCTATATTCCTTTAGTACATATGTATTGACTTTTTTTAATAACTTTTGACTCAATTATCCAAATTTGAAAAAAAATTAGATAGGATTCTTCTACATTTCAATCTATATGCATTCAATAAAATAAATTTATATTTTTAATTAGTTTTGTGCAAGTTATTGTGATGTGTACACTTTGTGATGTAATTTTCAGGATGCATCCACTTCAAAAAAATGCAAAAAATAATTCAATAAAAAAATATACAACTTGTAGTACTCACTCGTAGCTATATTTCCACCAAATGGTTTTAAAAATACCTAATGTAGAAAAAAATAGGGGGTGCACACAAGACACTATCTTATATTTTAGTGATAAAAATAGGAACACTTTTGTGTTCACTCAACATTTCACCCCCTTAACTTTAACACTTTTCTAAAATATTTAGTAGTTTAGAAACTAGATTTAGAGTACTACAATTCCCGTTCTTATCATATCTTCAAATTTTGAGTGTACACAACTTGAATTACTCATCCAAGTTTAGCTTTAACTGATTTCAAAAAAAAAAAATGGCTACTTTTGACCCCTTTTTGTACCGCATTTCCATGCACTTACCCAAATAATCGATGTGTATAAAAAGAATGAGCATTATAAGCAAATCATTGAGGAACAAGGAATCATTAGCTACAACATGATAAGATAAAGAAATATCACTTTGAGCTCATCACTAAATATATCAATATACCAAAATGACAAGAAAGGGAATATGGAGTAGAAAGTGTATACAAAGGTGATGTAGGTATATTTGTATCACTAGCATCCTTAAGTAAAACAAAAGCAAGGGAGGCACAGATAGGTAAAATCCATAAATGAAAAAGAATATCTACCATAAGATGTATGAAGTATAAGCTCACTAGGTATATTATTATCACTCGATGGAAGATCCCTAGATGTGTTATAAGGAGTGGGTTAGCCAGCCTTACAATTTTCATGAAGGGCCTAGAGGCTCTCATACATAGATAATTCATGGATGGGGTCCCATTGAAATGTCTCAGATAAATTATAGATGATGGGAAAAGACCAAGGAAACAAAGGCACAACATTATATTTTTTGAGAGATTTTGGGCAAAAATTGTAAGTTTAGGTGCCAAAAAATTTGGGCACTAACAAGAAGAAGCATGGAATTATTATGTTTGACACACTACCTAATGTGTGTGACCTCACAGACACTTTAGTTCCTCGTGAGTTCAATATGTCACCTTGACCTAATTCTAAAAGGTTGATGTCAGTAGGAGAAACATTCCAAGCCATGACTAGATTTTTGACATTTCCCAACCCCTCCCTAGTCTTGTGCATCTGATGTTAGAATTAGTTGACTTTCACACCCAAAATTATAGATTTAAGTGATTATTTTCATAGAGTCCTTCTAGAAGATCATTTCCACCCTAGCCTTTATCTATTCCCATAAATTAGATGCCAAGATAATAGGCCATCATCTTTCTAATTTGCATACCATATCCAAGGAAGATCTCACTTGATAAGTGTGATAGTGGAAATCAATTATCACATGAAGAAGAAACATAAATAATTAAAGGATAAGTGGGTATTTAGGTTTTATTCTTATTTGGTACATATTTTATGGTTCCAAAATATTTGGGTCCTTTGAGAAGATGGGTTTCTATTATAAAACTAGGAACCCTATAGATTCACTTCTCCTATTGATTAGTTTGGAACAATTCTTTGACACCAATTCCACTATTTCCAATTTTTTTGACATAAATATTCTTACCCCAAGAGTGATTTCATATTCATTGATGCATTTATTAACTAGACACCTTACAAGCTATTAAAATGTTTGAAATAAAAATCCCTAAGATGATCCAATTCTTTGGATATTTGTCCCTATAAAAGATTCATATGAAGATTCATCTTCACAAGTTCTCTAAACCTAGTTTCAAATTTCCATATTCTTGGACCTTGTCCCATGTTGCCATCAAAACTATGTAATAAGAGGAAAAGTTGGATGATGAGTATGACATTGATTCCCATGAGATAAATGTATATTCCACTCTATATTAAATATATTGTTTTAAATAAGAAAGTATAGATATCATGAATATTTTTTAAAAATTATGACTCACTCTTCAATTGAACAATGAATTATAGGGTTTCAACCAAGATGGCATGTTTGTCATTAAGATGTCCTAAAAAAAGTTGTATGTAGTGTTTTACATATTCTACACCTGAATATTGAGACATTCAAAATCCTTGATTAATACTCCCCTAGCCTCAAGGATCACACTCAAGATTTTGAGTATATCATAGAATTTCAAGGGTACATGTAAGTTGATTAGTAGATAGTCATAGAAGCCTATGAGAAACCCACACCAATGATAAACAATTTCTTCTGCAACCATAAGTTGAAGGATTTATATCCTTCAAGGAATCAATAGCACACATTTAAGAAGAAAAAGAGATGCTAGGTGAGAAAGGTTTCAAATCCATGGCCATCCATTAGGATTGAACCATGGTGAGAGTTATGTTATTCAGTTGATAAAAGACATGCTCTAGTCAATGATCTCCTAGAATATTAAAAAAATTAGATCAACTCTAGAATGAATGTATTTAAGAGTTGTAGAAGATGAATTTCCCTCCTTTGAGTGAAAAAAGAGAAGAGTATGAATCATGTGAAAACTCATACTAGTTTAAAGAAGAAGGAACAAAATAAGTTGTAGAATGATTGAGCTCATTCTATACAATGCCAAGAAAAACTATACCTTGCTAAATAGAAAGAGCACACCCATGAGTATAGAGAAAAATAGGGTACAAATTAGAAATATTGGCCAAAGTTAGTTTCAATAAAGAGTCTAGTGTGGGCAAGCATGGCCAAGTTATCCTCAATCATCTTCAAGCCAATGAACTTACTTATAAAAAGCATGCAAAAACTAGACTAGATAGTTCAAATTAATCAATTATGGAAGTCCCCTTAAATTTATAATTTATCCTTTGAAGAAGGCACCCAATACCTTCCTCTACCTAATCACAAAAAAAAAAGTTCCATCACAATCCCTTTTTATGGGTGTTTAGGTAGGGAAGTGTTAAAGAAAGTTCCTCCATTTTTCATAGATCAAAATGAATCTAAAGAGAAGAAAACACAAAGGGCACTAGTTATAATAGTAGTGGACCATGGCTAGAATGTAGGAGAAGTGAGAAGGAGACACTCCCTATAATACAAGGAATCTATGCAAAGTGTTCAAGAAATGTTTTCAATAGCTAAAAGGCCAATAAAATCAAATTACAAGTGAGGGCATAATTATGCAAGAACAAGTATAATTATAGGAAGAACCTCCATGCAAAGAAATTGACTAAATTAAAGGTTCCATAGAGGACATTATAAAACAACCTCAAGAAAAATAATTAAGTGCATAAATTTTTCTCCTCTTAATTTAAATATTTTGAATATTTTATGTTCCAATCTCTCCCATGTAAATCCTCTCCCTGTTCTAAATCCCCCTCTTCCTATTCCATCCCCTCCTATAGATACTATTATTTTTATGCATTCTTCACCGAAGCTGAACACTTCTAATTTTTCTCCAAAGGATCTTACCCAAACCAAAAAATCTAAAATTGAGAAATTAATTTCCCTAAAATGTGAACCATGTAGAAATCAATAACCTTCTTCCCATTCAACTCCAACCATTATGCCCATATTTCTCATATTAACCTCAATGATTGGCCTCTCTCATATCAATTTGAGCAATTCAATCCATATTCCTCTATTTATTACTCCTCCTTTAGGTTTACCCATTGAAAAATTGTTTTTACATATATTTAAACAAGATATCCATCCTCTTGTACATTATCTTATTTCCCTTCTTTCTCCCCACTTTAAAACTTTGGTAACTACAAAAGCATCCATTATAGCCATGGAGGTTCATGGCACTCCTACACATTCTTCTCCCTCTTCCCCTTAATTTTCCATATTAGCCACATTAGTTTCTTTTGATCAACCTACCACCCCCCATTATTTAGTCTATCCTTCCTATTACCATTCTAAATTTCCTCTTTACTCACCCCTTCCACTCTTAAATAACTTGGCATTGATCAATTTCAATATGTCATGGAGCAATTCAAATCAATTTAACACTTGAAGTGACAGTTTCAAATTGTTCAACTATCCAAACTTCCTTAGTAAGTTTCTACCTAGCTAAGAATGGTTTTGAATGAATCAATCAAACCATGCATTATGGGATCCTTGTGTCAAATATTCAAAGGCCATTAGAATAGATTATATTAGAATATTGGTGAATAGGTGT
The DNA here is from genome assembly GCA_027924645.1 of Cunninghamia lanceolata. NCBI lineage: Eukaryota > Viridiplantae > Streptophyta > Pinopsida > Cupressales > Cupressaceae > Cunninghamia > Cunninghamia lanceolata. Next base: position 8,046,285 of record BSBN01001807.1, read on the forward strand.
AACTTCAATCCATGTCCCTAATGATAGTGTTATCCAATTCCACTCAAGAAAGTTAGTAAATGATACAAGAGCATCTCAAAGGTTGTGTAATCTTGCATTACCCAAAAAGATACATTTTTTACTTTAAGGTTTATGTTCGTTTCATATATTTTGGAGTTCTAGTTAGTGTTTAGCATTGTGGTCTTAGTAATAGTTCACAACAAGCCTATAAATGTATATTGTGGTGGCACATGATGATTGGTTGACTTTTGTTTGTTACATAAAGAATAAGAAATAATTATGAGTCTCTAAGCCTATGTAATAATACTTGAGGAGTAGTTCATTATCTAGTAGTTATACGGTGACACAATTGAATTTCATTTAATCATATTTAATGATTTAGGATGGTACAAAGATTAATTATTCAAACACTAATGGTGATAACATTGTTTTCTTAATAGTCCATGTGGTCTCATTCATCTTAACATTTAGTGCCATGTGATTGCTGACATTGTTCTTAGACGAATGCAAAATCAGCTCTATATAAACCCCATCGCCCCCTCACAATTTCTCACATCATATTTTCCTTCTTGTGATTGCTTTCAGGAGAGAAAAAGCCATGGCTACCTACGTGAAAAGCTTCGTCTCGCTGCTCCTGCTTCTGGGTGTGCTCACTATTCTTACAGTCTCTGCTTCGGTATATAAATTCGAATTTCTCCTCCCTCTTCTATCGTAAGATTACTACTTTTAAAAGATGGGTTTATGTTCGGAATCTCAACAAGCAAATGGGTTTGTTTGCAGGGAGAAGATGTGGATGTGGTATTTATAGTTCCGCAGCATCTTCAACAGCCGGGAGTGTTGAAGATTGTGGGAAACAATTCCGAATTGGGCAACATGACCTTAATCCCTGGTGACATTTGGGTTCTCACTGTGGTATGTTCATTTCTTGTTTACCGTCTTTCATCATAATGCTCACCCACAACAACTTCTTATTCACTATTTTGGTTTTCTTTTTTCTCTGCGTGTTTTATGATAGCCATTGACTCGAGGACGACGATACGAAGTGATAGTTAAGGTTCGACATTTTAATCCAGTCTACCGGTCGGACTGTACGTGCTTACCCGCTGCAGCCCGCAATGTAAGCGTACCGTCAACAGGGAAATATCACGTGGAATTATTAACCGGCTACGATTGTAACCCTGGTATCTGCCCACGCGGGAGCGAGTCGAACATGTTCAACCCCATTCGCCGCGTCGTCTAACAAGTAGTAGACACATGTTTCAATGTTATACAATAAGTGCTTTAATCTGCACCCACCTATGTTATATTTATATGTATGAATGGAAATATAATATATGTTGTCCTTAGTCTTTGTTTTGTTTTGTTTTTCTTGGAACATAAAACAAACGTGGTTAAGAGATAATATTGTTGGAAACTTTTGTAAACTTCAAAATATGTGTATTACATAGAATGGTGTGCTCTATTAAATTATTTATCTATTAAATGAAACTTAAAATTTCATTCAAAGTGTGATGTTATTCTTGTGCATTGTAAGACTATAGAAACTTATCATATTCACCATTTTTACTCTCAATTACATAAAAAAAGGGAATACAATTGAAATTCGCAACATTGCATCCATCCCTAAAAAAGAGTTATCCATAAATTTCATTATCATACAATGAACACATAAATTTGTAATTTTTTTAAATTTTTTTTGGAATATACATCTACAACATCAACTAACAAAATTACAAGCCAAACTATTAGCTACAATAGTAACCAATATATAGTCAAGAGGCCGATAAAACAGTCATCAAGAACATAGACGAAACCACCTCCAAACCACATCATAGCCTAGAGTAGAACAACAACAAAAGAGGTCCTCTAGTTGAAGAATCACTACACCTTTTCTAGAGATTGCACCTTAACAACACTCTAAAGATGTGCTTGAAGATTGTGCAAAATGTTTTTGAGATCTACTTCAAGCAAGGGGTTATGAAGAGAAGCATAAAATTTGGTGACACAGAGGGATAGATTTAAACAAACTATTTGAGTTTCAACTCAGATGTGAAGAAAAGTGTTTAAGAAGGAAATCATGCAACAAAATTTCCAAATGCAGATGAGGATGACATATCTTAAAGTGATGGAAAGGGTATTGTGCAAGGCTGATGCACCAAGTAGGGTAGATTTTCATGACCACATCTTGGGGAAAAGGGCTAGGAAAGCTAAAAAGAGGGAGAACGACAAGTTGTGCGAATGCATATAGCATCAAAAGACATGCTTTATAGTCTCATTTTCACACAAAAAGGACAAGACAGAGGGGAATGAATGAATTTGAGCCAACTACCAATAGAAAGTTTAAGATTCAAGATTTTCTATGTTTTCAATTAGGACTAGGCATCAACTTTAGATTTCCAGATTAGGGAGCTAAGTTTATTCCATCTTGAGAGTGAAAACTTGCATTTTTATAAAGCATTAAAATGTGGGGGGAAATGGATATAGAAGGAAGGAGATACCCATAGATTTTTATTAGAGGGAAAAGCTTGATCTACTACAATAATCAATCCACCTCATGGCTTTCTACAAACTAGCATGATAAGGTAAGGACAAAAGACTAGAAAGATTGGGTGGAACAAGTTGTTGAATTTGAAGGATGGATTACTTATCAGTTGAGGAAATGTTGAACTACAATTTTAGAAATGGATAAGTATAACAAGTAAAACTATTGGGATCTCACAAGTCAATGAACACTTGAATGCCCTTTTTAAAAGGTGTTTAACTTTGAGTTCCTTAATGAGAGCCAAGGGTTTATCTTCATGCTAAATTAAATGGTTCCACCAAATGGAAGAGGTGGTGAAGCTTAGGTTGTGATTTGAATATTTGTCATGCTAGAATAGATATTTTGAGGTGATTTTCTAGGCTTTCTAGATGAAATTAAATGGAGGAAATCCACGAGTTCTAAAAGGGGAGTGAGAAGGAGTTTGTCCCACCACTTAATCCTACTCCAAGAAAGGTTGGTTAACGTAGATTGGATACAAAAGAAAAAAGGGAGTTTCCAAGGTGAGTAGCTCTCTAAAATCTCTAACAATCCATTTAGTGGAAAGACAAATACCCTGGGTAAAAGGATCGATAATTCAAAATCCCCCTTTGTGTTTATGTTAGATATAATGAATCAAAGATGTGGATGGAATGCCTTTCTTATTACCTCATTCAGCCCAAAGAAAGATTCTAATCAATTGATTCAGTTGTTTGCAACAAGTCTTGGAGGAAATATAACAAGATGAGATATACACATGGTTGGAAAGGAGAATTTTGTTGACAACTTGGATAATACTAGCCATGTACAAGAAACAATTGGTTCAATTTAGAAATTTATTTTTTATTTTGGTCATGAATCAGTTGCACATATCCTTGAGGAAGACACCAATGCCAAAGGGAGTGCCAAGATAATTTGTTATAGTGCCATGTTTAATTTCTCTCCATTCACTAGGAATCCAAGGTGGGTGACGACTTGGGTGGGTCATGATGAATTTAGTTTTAAGCATGGCCAATTTAGAAGTTGAGATGTTGTAAACAATTCTAAAATATCTAATGTGTGGGTAAATTTAGTAGCCAAGTTTTGGATAAAAAGCATACTATCATTAGAAAAGTGGGAGTTAAGGGCTTGGGTGTTGCTAGGTAGTGAAATACCTTGAATACATTTGGTGGACAAGGCATGCTAGAAAAGATAATCTAGAGCATTAGGAATAATGGTCAATAGGAATGGGCAAGGGGGAAACCTTGGAAGATGAATTTTTGTAAGGGAAATTGGGGAGAGAGAACCATTGATGACTATTCTAGTGTTGGCATCCATGAAGAACATTATGACATGATTATAGATCATAGGTTTGAATCCCTCGACCATTTTATCCTATTAAGAATGAATGTCCAATAGATGCGATCATAAGCCTTATTGAAGTCAAGCTTAATAATGAGGGCATCTTGGCTAGATTATTGTGCCCATTTAATAATCTCCTAGGAAAGAACCAAATTGTCTAGAATAAATCTACCCCATAGAAATCTAGTCTATTCAGGTCTCACAATCTCCTAGGTGATGGGTTTAATCCTACAAGCCAAGGCTTAGCAATAATTTTGTACGTGTTAAGTAAGGTGATGGGCCTTCATGTATTAATAGTAACCTCATCTTTACCTTTAGGAATGAATTTGATTAGCCCTTGAATAATAATTAGACTTAGAGATCCAATTTCAAGGCCTTCAAGATAAATGTGATAGACATCTTCCCATATGTAATGCTAGATTGATTCGTAAAATTCCACTAGAAGACCATCCAATCTAGGGCTCTTCTCTAAATCCATATAATATAGGGATTTGTCAATTTTTACAATATTTAATTGGTGATCTAGGAAATGAATATACTTAAGATATATTTTGCAGGGTATGTAGCTTGCAACACTCTCTTCAATGATGGGGAAAAGATAATCTCTAGTAGAATCATCAATGAATATGTGTTTGTAATGCTCATGGAAAGTTCTCATAATGTCAACATGGTTGGATTATGGAGTGTTAAATTATCATATTTTATGCTAAAGAATTATTCCTACTTATTCTTATGTTGTAGAAAATGAAAGAAAAAGTTCATTCCCTTATCTCTATCTTTAATTACTTCAAGGCAAGAATGAATTTGGCGTCCTTTACCTTTGTAAATAGCAAATTGTCAAGTAAATTCTTAGAATGGGAAATTGATTATTGAATGGTAATGTTATGGGGGTTGGCGGATAACAGAGATTGGCCATGTTGCAATATTTAAAGAGATTTCTCAAGTATATGATGCCTAGTAGAAGTACATCTCTTGTAATCGCACAAATAGCATGCAATGGACAATAGTTATCTCCCACTAGCTAATCCATCTATCTTTTTGGGGTTGAGGTTTAATTTTCTAGGTGGCAAGGAGGTCATAAATGCAATCCTACTTCAAAAGGTGGGAAAAATTTAGTTTATATGGAATCTCATTGGGGAAGGTGGTGGAATTAGTGAAGGAGAGTGATGCAGGAGCATCCCTAGTTTAAGACCAATCTTGCATCAACTAAAAACATTTGCATTTCAATTTGTTGGTAGTTTAGTTTGTTTCTTTTCATTTTCTAGTTAGTTCAGGTAGTTCAGTTAGAAGCAGTTCTATATTTTGGTCCGCATTCTACCGCAATTGCATTTCAGATCTCATAGAGCTAGAATTAGCATCTATATTCATTCATCTACATCATATCCAAATCTCTAATCATTTGAACCAAGTACCAGAAAGTTATCACTATCATAAGATCAACTATTTTCTCATAACAAAGCATGTTGATAGTCTCATACAATCAGCTAAAGGAGAAGACTTGTAAAGCATTCCTTGACTTGTGGAGCTTAATGACACATCATGCAATGATCTATGGTTCATGGCTGACCTTCCTCGAGATACGTACATCATTCCATTCATTTGCGGAGGTGTTCTACATGATTAGGTCCGACCTATCCATGTACACACGTTACAACTCTTCATTGGAGTTTGTGATCTTCCTTGGCTAACATGGAGGAATCTTTTGTACTGGAGATCATATATAAGGACATAATATATCCCTAAGAAAGTAGATTGGATAGTTAGAAATTGATTCATAGTTCATAGTTTGGATTTCTGCGAAGGAGCTTCAAAGCTATATCTTGTCCATATTCTAATATTTTGTAATCAGGCCTGTGAGCTCAATTGTAAGCCCACATGTTGCCGGTCGATCTGTATTTGAATTCTATGTGTAAAGGGTAAAATTTAGATGTTTAGGTTTTGGTAGTTTTGTATGTGTATCATCCTTTCACCCTTTCATTCAAGGACCTAGGGTCAAGTTGCAATGTACTATCCTACCCTAGGTCACTGTGAGATGTAGGGAATTTTGTGTTTGTATGATTTGATTGACAATTATCTCCTCTTATGCTCAATTATGCCTTAAAACCCTAATTATGCAAATACAATAGTAAACAAATGAATATAAAAAAAAGCTACTACAGAAAGATGTAAAACGACAAATAACTGTGCACCTATTTTCGGGGTTTGGAGGAAAAAAAGTCAGGTATTAAAGAGCAGGCGCCCAAGTCCAAGGCCCTACTTTTTGTTGAGATCTACAAACATGATTTGCAACTTGTTCCTGCTGCACTGAAGGTGTTCCTATCATGAAACTTCGAGGACTAATGAGTGGGCACCCTAGTCTAGGGAGCTATTTTCTTCTCTGATCTATAATTTCAACACTCTATTACACCTTCCTACAACTTCACTTTGTCTGTACCTTCCACCTATAACCTACAATCATGAAAACTTTGGGAGGAGGTTGTGGTGTTTAGAGGCTTGCCTCAATCAAGCCTTGGAGAGACATTCAAGTCTTCTGAACACCATTGTCAGATAGAGAGTGCGTGTCTTGGGAGGCAGAGGAGAAAACTAAATGATAAATGCTTGAAAACACAAATGAATGTCACCTTATAGTGAAGATCTCATGGAAGGAAGAAGTTCTTCATTCCATGAGGAGATAGATGCTCAAATCTGCAAACACAAACTCATAGACAACACAAATCTACTCTTGCAACATAATGAAAGCCTTGAATCACCTTTAGAAGGCCAATGCTCATTTAGTAATGCTCTAGTTTATAAATGAATGCCTAAACATGCTTTTATATGCAACTACAAACACTCCCGCCAAGAATTTCATAATTCAAACTTACCGTGTCAGCATAGTATCCAAATAATGGTAACAAGCCGACACCCAAAAATAGGGATTGACTAAAAATAGGACAGGACTAGGGTACGGACACACAAGTCCTCCCCCTATTTTGAGTAGGGTCTATCTCAAGGGGTTCCCCTGGGTCCCATTTGCCAAGACACTTAGGGGTTTTCTCATTGGGATGTCAAACTATGATGTAATATGTCCTAACTGTAGCTAAGAGACCCAGGAGCTAAACCTTATGAGGGAAAAGCCCCCAAGGGGACATTTTCTGATGTTACATTTAGCCCCCACTTTAATGTATGTATAAACACAAGGCCAATACATGCATTAAAGTATAGTCAACAAGCACAGTAAACATGCCAAGCATGAAGAAGACACGCCAGACACATTGAAGACAATGACAGGCACACAAAACATGGATAATATAGTTATAGTCACACAAAACATAGCTTGAATACAGTAAATGCATAGAAGACACATCAATGCATAGAAGAAAGGAATGATTTCTTTCCTTTTCTTTTTATCATATTTATGAAATGTAGATGCAAATGCAGGAAAGTAAACAAAGCTCCCATAATGCAGGATGTACTCATCCGATAGGTCTTTAAATTACATATGGGGCAACACACACGCAAGGCATGCCAAACCTCCCAAAATGTAGGATGTACTCATTGTACAGGTCTTTAAACTACATATGGGAAAAATACACATGCAAGACACGCCAAACCTCCCATATGCAGGATGTACTCATCGCACAGGTCTATAAACTGCATATGGGGCAAAAAACATGCCAAACAAAACAAGCACACCAAAACACACACTTTGAAGACATGGAGAAAACACGACAGACAAGCGATGGAGTGTTCCTATTTCTAGGTCCGACACCATGTCAGGCACATTATAGGCACACACTAATGATTGCGCTTCACCACAACAATCACTGAAGACATGCTTAAGGGTTGAGTTAGTCACAGAACCACTCCCTACCTCCGCAAAGGACTTTTGAAAATGACAAGATGGTATAATATGCTCTAATAAATACACCACCCTCACGTCCACAGAGGGATTAAAATAAAAAGGATATATGTGATATCTTGCCTCCGTAGAGGGCTTAAATGATTCATTGATTGATTGCAAATAAACTCAGAGTGCAAGATGTACTCATCGCACATGTCTTTAAACTGCACCTGAGGACAAGCACATTGCTAACATCTATAATAGACAACTTACCTTATATATGCCCCCACCTTAAGGTGGTTGATATCATGCATCGATATCAAGCACATTAAAGTAGGAAGAAAACACACAAGGGAACACAGACTTTCACAAAGCCCATGCCCCCCAGAGGTGACATGTACTTTACAATCACTAAATGTTCCCACAAACACATCCCTGCAAGAAACATGTTAGTGTCTACATAATCATTATAAACCACAACATCAATGTATATGATTAACCACAGAAAGAGCCAAGGTTATGCTATGAATTCAGAGTTCGAGGATAACCATGGGGCTATATCACGAAGATCTCTAAATCAAGTACCACCAAGGCTAGATTCACAGACAAACAAAGTGTGCAGAGCATCAGTATTGTTAAGGTTTGTAAAATAGATAAATATTATCAAAATCACCATGCAAAAAGCACAAGTGCTTCTACTATCCAAGCGTTGAATAATATATACCACATCGTCATATTAGGAACTAAGTCCAATTTTTTATTTCTTGCAAAAGGTATGCTAGGTCCGCATCAGTATAAATGTTTTTCGTCATCTGCCTGCTAGATAGAAACACTAGAGGAAGGTAAATAGTAAATAAGAGAGGAGAAACAAGTGTCTTAGGGACAATCACGTAGGAGGGTGCCCCCAAGTCACCAACTGTAATGCTATGTTCATAAGACACACCACACAACAATGAAATCAGAGAGAGAGGCAATATAGAAGAATGATGATACAAATAGAAGAAGATCACAATAGAAGTGGTCTCCTGGTATCCCAGACCTTACAAGAGATTCAAAGGTCATCCCAAGAAGCCTAAACAACACATAACACATCACGGGGAAGCACATCATGAGAGAGATAAAGGGTTAGAGATACATACCTATAGGATCTCCTGGGCTAGTGGTCATCAAGTAAATCATCGTCATCCTCCCACTCCCAAATTTTAAAGGAAAGTGGGACATAAAGTACCATAGCCCAATTCTCATCTTTGTCTTTAGGTTGTTCATTGTTAGGATCATCTTTGTTTGGTTCAATGTTTGGATCAATGTTTTCTTATTGAAGTTCTCTAATATAGTTATTCAATATCCTCTTAGGTGGTGGGAGAAGCAAATTATTTTGAGTGATCTCAACATTCATCATTGAGGGATTTAATGTGAGAGACTTCTCCTCATCCACTAGTGCTATATCCTTAGTGATGTCCAAATGATTTAAATATTCAATCAAAGGAGGGACATTAAAGGTCTTCTCTTCCTTAGTGATATCCAAGGTGTGTGAACAATCAACTAAATGAAGGATGTTGGTGGGATGATCCGTAGAGGTTTCATGCATTATAATAGAGTTTTTATTGTTGTTACATGAAAGCTCATCATCCACCCATGGAATTTTCTTTGTTGAAGGGAGTTCTTCATTCACTAATGCTTCCTCTTGGTGAGGGAGAGCATTGGAATTGCAAAGTGGTAATGGCTCTTCATTTGTTAATGCTTCATCTTGGCCAGAGTGAGCATTAGAATGAAGATTTGGTGGTATGATGTTAAGATATGTGTCAAGGAAATCATCCTCTTGCATCAAAGTGTCCTCATGAGGAGGAAAAACCTTGGGAGAGGGATCATAAGGTAAACCAAAGTTATCACCACATGTTTTAGCAATAGGTTCCATAGTGGAATTGTCCATAAAGTCATCTAAGGCTTCATCTAACATTTTGAGGTCGTCACTAGTATATATACTATTGACCATGAATTTAGTGAGACCAACTAATATCAAAGGATATATTCCCATGAGATTTGTGAAGCTATCAAAATTAGATATATAACAAAGGATTTCATATGTGGAGCACATAGAGAGATCATCATCATGTATGTATGCTATTTGTTCTAGAACTTCAGGATGTTTATCAATGAATTTAGAGAAATGATCAATGTGTATGATGTATGCAAAAAAAGATTCCAAAGAAGATGATATATTCTTTCAAATCAATTCAATATTAGATTTTAAAATCTTTCAAAAAGTATGCCAAAGACAAGTGTAACACTATATGCAAAAATGACCTAAAATGCTTTATTTTTTGTACTTTTTCAATGCAAATATATGAAAGAAAAGCTCTTGTAAGGAAATTGATAAGGGGAATAAAATTATGTGTTTGATATTAGTCTGATTCAGCAATAATATCCTTCACAACACACTCTTGATGCAAGTCTAAGATGATGATAGGCCAAAATATAGTGAAAATACACTAAAATATGCAATTTTTCACCAAATCTCAATGCAAAAGAGCATGAGAAAGTGTGTTGTAAGGAAAATGATGATGAAAAGAAAATTATATCAGTAATAACAAAAAACTACTACCAAAATATCCATCACAACACACTCATAGTGCCACTCAAGGTCAAACCCTAGTGAAAATATAGCAAAAATAGACAATTTTTCACGGTTTTTCAATTCCAAGACCTAGAAAAATGGATGTTGTAATTAATTTTAGGAGGTGAAGAAAATAATATTAGTGATGTCAGTCACCTCAATCCATAAAATTTGTTACAACACGCTTAAGGTGCAAACTAGGCCAAACCCTAGGGCAAAAATAGCAAAAATGTGCAAATTTTCACCAAAATTTCAATACAAGAGGCCAATAACAAGGTGTTGTAAAGAATTTTAGGAGGGGAATCAGATACTACCCCTGATAACAACCAATTGGTGAAAAAATATTCCTTACAACATGCCTATAGTGCAAATTTAGAGAGTCGATAAGGCCAAATCTAGTGAAAACCAATGTTTTTCAAGCCCTAAGTTTGAGATCTTGATGTATAATGCTATATGAATGTTTTGCAAGCTGATATATGATAAAAATTACATTCTCTCAGATCTAAAAATGGTTTCCATGTTCTAACATGCAAAATGCAAGTGTAAATTTAATGAAAATGCTAGTTTTTGTTGAATTTTGAAATGCAAAAATGCAAAATTTTGAAATCTAAATGCAAATTTGTTCTAAAATACAAGACTAAAGCCAAATAAAAATTTGAATGACTCTCTAAAATCAGTAGAAAAATCTGAAACAAGATTTTACCTACAAACCCTATATTTTGGAATTACTAGGTTATATGCAAAATTCACAATTTTCAACAAAACCCTTGCAATTTTATGATGAAAATGCAATGCAATATATTTAATTTTTTTGATTTTATATAATTTAAATCAGATCTAATGCAAAAATTAAAAAAATTGATGAAATTCAAATTAATTAATGCAACATGCAAACCCTTGAATGCAACTTTTTTTTCCAATTTTTTCCAATTTTTCAATTTTTTTTGTAAGTTTTCCAATCCAATAAGATGAATGAAAATCAATGCAACTATGAAGAAAAACACTCATCAAGGTGCAAACAAGTCCAACAACACTGGTTCACCAAAATGTCAAGGGTAAAATTTGGATGTTTAGGTTATGGTAGTTTTGTATGTGTATCCTCCTTTCACCCTTTCATTCAAGGATCTAGGGTCGAGTTACAATGTACTATCCTACCCTAGGTCACTCTAAGATGTAGGGAAATTTGGATTTTTATGATTTCATTGACAATTATCTTCTCTTATGCTCAATTATGCCTTCAAACCCTAATTATGCACATATGACAGTAAACGGAAGAATATTGAAAAATGCTACTACAGAAAGATGTAAAACAACAAATATATGTGCACCTATTTTTAGGGTTTGGAGGTGGAAAAGTCAAGGACTAAAGAGCAGGCACCCAAGTCCAAGGCCCTACTTTTTGTTGGGATCTGCAAACAAGATCTGTAACCTGTTCCTGCTGCACTAAAGGTTTTCCCGTCATGAAACTTTGAGGAGTAATGAACGGGTGTCCTAGTCTAGGGAGTTGTTTTCTTCTCTAATATGCAATTTTGACACTCTATTGTACCCTCCTACAACTTCACTTTGTCTGTAGCTTCCACCTGTAACCTACAATCATGAAAACTTTGGGAGGGGGTTGTGGTTTTTAGAGGCTTGCCTCAGTCAAGCCTCAGAGAGACATTCAAGTCTTTCAAACACTGTTGTCAGATAGAGAGTTTGTACCTTGGGAGGTAGAGGCAAAACCCAAATGATAAATGCTTGAAAACACAAATGAATGTCACCTTGTAGTGAATATCTCATGGAAGGAAGAAGTTCTTCATGCCATGAGGAGATAGATGCTCAAATTTGCAAACACAAACACATAAACAACACAAATCTGCTCTTGCAACACAATGAAAGACTTGAATCACCTTTAGAATGCCAATGCTAATCTAGTAATGCTCTAGTTTACAAATGAATGCCTAAACATGCTTTTCTATGTAACTACAAACACTCCCATCAAGAATTTCATAATTCAAACTTACAGTGTCGACATAGGACCTAAATAACGGTCACAAGCCAACACCCAAAAATTGGGACTGACCCAAAATAGGGCAGGATTAGGGCATAGGTGCCTAAGTCCTCCCCTTTATTTTGGGTAGCGTATATCTCAAGGGGTCCCCCTAGGTCCCATTTTCCAAGACACTTAGGGGTTTTCTCATCGGGATGTCAAATTATGATGTAATATGTCTTAAATGTAGCTAAGAGACCTAGGAGCTAAGTCTTATGAGGGAAAAGCCCCCAAGGGGACTTTTTCTAATGTTACACTATGATATACTAAATGACTGAATTTGCATTTGTCTCATATCTTTGAGTTGTTTTTGTTGTGTTTACTTTTATTGCATGATCTAGAGAGTTCATTCTGTGAACCCTCCTACTGTGACTACACCAAGTGGTAAAAAAGTGAAAGTTGAAACCTTTGGGAGCAAATTGAGCAAAGTTGGCAAGGGAATTCTATAAGATCTTGCTGTGGACATATTGCCGAATTGAGGTAGGTTACTTGTGTCACAACTGATCACCGAACTTGAGGTAGTTTGCACTTGATCCTAGGAAGAATGCCGCTAAGGAGAGTTGTTGTTGGAGCAATGGATGGTAGAATGGATGAGATGATGGAAATGATGAAAACAATGTGAATTCGATTGGATGTTGTTGAAGAAGATACACAAAGAGGATTGACACCTAGACCTAATGTTGAAAGTGATGATGAAGAAGAATTTCAATCAGTTGAACAAATTAGAGAAACCCTAGGAGGTGACGAAGAAGAAGAATCAAATCAAGTAAAGATGTTGCAAGTTATTTCAAAGATTGGAAAGAGACCTAGAGTTGATGTGCCAAACTATACTGGTAATTTGAACCCTAAAGAATTTATTGACTGGATAAATGATATGGAAGAATGCTTTGAGTATGAAGAAGTTGAAGATCTAGAGAAGGTGAAATTTGCAAAGACAAAATTGAAAGGCCATTGTGCTATATGGTGGAAAGAAGTTTAGTTGGATAGGAACAGAAGAGGAAAAGAAAAGATTACAAAGCGGGCTATAATGGTGACAAAATTGAAGAATTAATTCATACCTACTGACTATGAGTTGGAGCTATTGAAAAGATTGCAAAACCTGAGACAAAAGGAGAAATCTATGAAGGAGTATACTAAAGAATTTCATAATATGATCATAAGGATAGGACATAGTGAAGCAAGCAAGGAGAAAGTGGCTAGATACATCAATGGACTAATATTGAACATTCAAGAAGAACTAAGTTTGGTAAGGATGACATCACTGGAAGAGGCATACTAGTTTGCCCTGAAAGTTGAAGAGAAGTTGAATAAGAGACATGATCAGAGATAGAGAGGCAGAGGGGGTAAATTTCAAAGAGGTAGGACATTTTCCAGAGGTGAGAGATCATTGGTGGAGCAGAACAAACAGGAAAACACATTCAAGAAGGAGGACATAGATAATAATGTGTATCAGAGAGATGACAAAAAATTTTATCAGAGAGGAAACCCTAGTGCATACTAGAATGAAGGATACAAAAGAGAAGGAAGAGGATTTGATAACAAAACATTTAGAGGCACTTGTTTCAAGTGTGGAGATGAAGGACATAGAGCATTTGAGTGTAATCAAGGGAGTACAAGAAAATGAACAGATAACAGTGGAAGACCAACTTATGTTGAAGAAGAACCTGTTGGATCACTGAATTTTGTTGGTAAACTAGAGAAAGGAGAATCACTGGTGATGAGGAGAGCACTATTTCAAGTAGAGACAAATGAGGAACCACCACAGAGGAAGAGTTTGTTTAGAACTAGATACAAATCATGAGGTAAATCTTGTAAAGTTGTAATTGATAGTGCTCGTTCTGATAATCTAGTTTTAGAGGAGATGGTGACTAAGATGAAGTTGGAAAGAGTGAAACACCCTAAGCCCTATCAGATAGCATGGATTCAGGATGATCATAAGGTACTAGTGAGTGAACAATCTTTGGTGAAATTTTATATTGGATCTTATCATGATGAAGTCTTGTGTGATATTATGCCTATGGATGTGTCATATCTTGCTAGGTAGACCTTGGCAGTATGATATAAAAGATATACATGATGGGAGAAAGAATACATATACTATAACATCAAATGGGAAGAGAATTACCTTGATTCCATTGGAGGGTGATCCTAAAAGTGAAGTATGTGGGAATGCTAGAATTTGTTTGGTAGATGGAAGAAATTTTTTGGATGGTTTGAGACATGAGAATATGTGTTATGCTTTGATTCCTAAGAAACCTGAAGCATTGAAGGAGGATGAAGAATCACAACCGGAGGAGATAATAGAGTTGCTAACAGAGTATGAAGACATCATGTCAGATAATGTACCTGAAGGATTGCCACCAATAAGGAGGATCAGTCATCACATGGATCTTGTAATAGGAGCTAGTTTGCTTAATAAAGCAACACATAGAATGAAGAATTGAATAGATAGATACAAGAATTGTTGAGGAAAGGTTTCATCAGAGAAATTTTGAGTCCTTATATAGCACCTGCAGTGCTAGCACCAAAAAAGGATGGAGAATGGAGAATGTGTACTAACTCTAGAACAATAAACAAGATTACCGTTAAGTATAGATTTCCTTTACCTAGGATGGATGATATCATGGATTGTTTAAGTGGAGCAAAATATTTCACAAAGATTTGAAGAGTTCATACCATCAGATCAGAACCAGAGAAGGAGATGAATGGAAAACTACTTTTAAGACAAATGAAGGATTGTATGAGTGGTTAGTGATGCCTTTTGGATTGAAAAATGCACCGAGTACTTTCATGAGATTGATGAATGAAGTTCTGAAGAAATTCTTGGGTAAGTTTGTTATTGTGTACTTCGATGATATTCTAATTTTAGTAAGACAAAAGAAGAAAATTTGTGGCATATTAGAAAAGTTTTGCAAAGACTGAGAGAGGAGAAATTGTTGATAAACATCAAGAAATGTAGTTTCATGAAGGAATAACTAGTGTACTTGGGATTTGTGATATCTGCGGAAGGATTGAAGATGGACCCTGAGAAAGAGAGAAATTGTTGAATGGCCTACACCGTAGAGCATTGGAGAGGTTATATCATTTCATGGATTGGCTAGTTTCTACCAAAAGTTTATTAGAAATTTCATTTTAGTTTGTAACCCTATGACAGAGACGATGAGAGGTGACATAAAAGACTTTAAGTGGACATCGAAAGCAAATAAAACTTTTGAATTGTTGAAGTAGAAAGTGACAGAGCAACCTATTTTAGCATTATTAGATTTTAGTAAGGTATTTCAATTAGATTGTAATGTGAGTGGGAATGCAAATGGAGCAGTGTTAAGTTAAGAAGGTAGACCTGTGTAGCATACTTTAGTGAGAAGTTGAATGATGTGAGGAGAAGATATTCAGTTTATGATCAAGATTTCTATGCCATAATTCAAGCCTTGAGGAAGTAGAGACATTACCTGTTGCCTAAGGGGTTTGTGTTGTATACAAATCATCAAGCTTTGCAGTATTTAAACAGTCAAGGAAAGTTGAATCAGAGACACATGAGATGGGTAGAGTTCATGCAGAGTTATACATTTGTATTGAAGCATAGGAGTGGTAAATCAAACAAATTTGCTGATACATTAAGTATGAGAAGAAACTTATTGACAGAGATGAGAGTTGAAGTGTTGGGATTTGATGAATTCAAGAACATGTATAAGGGAGGAACTGATTTTGTAGAACATTGGAAAGCATGCAAGGAACCTGTTGTGATAGAATAGGAGTAAGTGGTTGGATTATTTCATTCAGGAAGATATCTTGTTCAAAGGAAGTCAATTATGCATACCTAGAAGTTCAATGAGAGATAATTTGATCAAGGAGAAGCATAATGGTGGATTGGTGGGACATTTTGGCATTGACAAGACAATGGCTTTGGTAAGTTAAAATTACTTTTGGCCTTAGATAAATAAGGATGTTAGGAAGTTTGTGTAGAGTTGTAGAGTTTTTCAAGTTGCAAAAGGAAGTTGTTAGAATACTGGATTGTATAAGCCTTTGACAATACCAGAGAGACCTTGGGAAGACATAAGCATGGATTTTGTGATGAGATTACCTAAGACATAGAGAGGACATGATTCAATATTTGTAGTGGTAGACAGATTTTCAAAGATGGCACATTTCATACCTTGTAAGAAGACAACTGATGCAGTGCATGTAGCGGAACTACTTTTCAAGGAGATTGTGAGATTGCATGGATTACCTAAGAGTATAATTTCAGATAGAGACACTAGATTTCTTGGATATATTTTGAAGACACTTTGGAAGAAGATGAAGATAGATTTGAAGTTTGGTTCAACATTTCATCCATAGACTAATGGACAGACATAGGTAGTAAATAGGAGTTTGGGAAACTTGTTAAGATGTTTGGTTGGAGAGAAGACATGAAGTTGGGACTTGATTCTTTCACAAGCAAAATTTGCATACAATAATTTAGTGAATAGGAGTACTGGAAGAACACCTTTGAAGATTATTACCGGAGTGAATCCTAGAGGAGTGATAGATCTGAGAGACATGGGTATAGAAGAAAAGGGAAGTACAGAAGTAGAAGAATTTGTAGAACATATGGAGATAGTGCATAATCAAGTTAAGAAACATTTGGAGGATATGAATAACAAATATAAGGAGCAATCAAATGAAAAGAGAAGACATAAGGAATTCGAAGTTGGTGATGAAGTGATGGTATACTTGAGAAAAGAAAGATTTCTAGTTGGGACATATAACCAGTTGAAGATGAAGAAGTTTGGACCTTGTAGGATACTCAAAAAATTTGATTCAGGAAACACATATGAAGTGGAGCTACCAGAGACATTGGGTATTTCACCTATTTTCGACATTATAGACCTCTATGAGTATCATTATGTAGAGTTTAGTGACAACCTTGAAGAAGACTTGAAGAAATAGTTACCACAATAAGCATTGGAGCAGATTGAAGACATTTTGGACAATAAAGTTGGATGCAATTATTTTAGTTTGGAATGGGTGAGAGGGGCTATCCTAACTATAGTCGATAGTTGGAGGCATGTTCAACAATGTCAAAGTATCCCCCAAGGATCCAATCAACAATTAGGAGATGGAGGTGAAGACATTCCCAAAGTGAGGTTCTTTCTTTGGAAGAGTCAGGTGCATAAATGGAGTAAAAATCATACAAGGAATCCTAAAGGAGAAAGACAGTCTAAATATAGTAATTGTAAGGATTTGACTCAAAGGCTATGACATATTTAGCAATGCAAGGGGTAAGGGCCAAGACCACACCACCACCACCCTCAAAGTGACTAGTGTGGAATAAGAGAGCCTCTTTCCAAAAGGATTCATGGGTGGCATCTAATCTACTATGTAAGGACAACCATCCTAAAACCATAAAAATGTATTAATTACCAAAATGATAAGATGAGAAAGGGAGACATTTTTTCTTAAAATAGATGCAAGAAACACAAATTCCTTAACCCAAAAATCATTCAATAATTACAAAATTTACAAAAGCTAACAATGTAGCTTTGGAATACAATTAGGACTTACTCCTTAATCAACAAGACTTCCAAGGCTGGATTACATAAGTATTGCATAATATATTATCACTAAGCTTGATCTGGTGAAGAGAGAGAATATCATCAAAGTTATTTACTACCCAACCATGAACAAATAATCTTCCTTGACCTTACTCCCAATAGGAGAAGCTCAATCCTTCATGAAGGATATAGCAAACTGAAGTTGACATGCATGAAGGAATCAGGTGCATCATGAAACTAACAAACCTATATGCTCATTACACATATCCAAAGATAAACATACATAAAGTAAATACATAAGGCCAAATAATCCTTTCATAGGTAGAATTACCTATGTTCTTTGATTCCATAAATAGCATCAATCCACACAATTGAAAACATAACTATACAATCAGTACATATAAGCAATTAGCATCCAAGCTACATAATGTTCCCTAGCAAATAGAAATAGTATAAATTCTAGAGGATAATTCATGATGTAATTCTAGGGTGTAGTTTCACCAGATAGTTCCTCATCGGCTTCCACCCACTTAGATGAACATGGATGCATTCAAAAGATTAGACATACAATTTAAAATAAATAATTGATTGAAGTGTATATAGTAAGATTCATAAAGACACTCAAGACATAAACAAGACTAAACCAAAGAAATGACATGAGATTCTAATCATATACTAGCTCATGATCTTAACACTATTCTTGACCATCATTAATAAACATCAAGTTATTAAAAATTCTAGATCAATTGTCCAAATTATACTTTCTAGGAAAATCCTTTAATTTACTAACCTAATAAGCAACTTTGAATTTGCAAATGTAAAATTATTTAAAGGTTTTCATATATAAAGTTCTCAAATAATAAAAAAGAAATATAATTACATGATAAATCTCAATGCATTCCATTACAATGTAGTGAAAAATTTAACAATGCTTCTAATATTGACCAAAATAGATTAAAAGAGCTTGTAGACACATTACACCTACTACTCATCACAACAAACATGCATGATCAATATGCTATCATAACATCATGTATACTTACAATAATTATCTATTGTTCATTTTATCATTCATGTATACCCTATAGTCATAAAAACATTAACATCACCTTTTGTCTCCACCTTAGAAATGCAAAATAAACATTTATCACAAATCAATTGTAATTCACCAACTTGAAATTATATTGTAAAATTGTGACTCACTTTTTGCATCAATAAGATATAATTCACTAGATGGTTGTGCATAAGTTTCTATTGAACCTTATCATGTGTGAAGTACATCATAGCCATATCACTTATATCTCTATCATAAATAATGTGAAATAGACATACATTTTGTTCCATCTAGCTATGTAATAATTTTAAATTATTACATTCACTTGCAAAGTAAGCAAAGCTCTATTATCTAACCAAAATATATTTCAAATATTAAATCCAATCAACAATAGATACTGTGCAGACATAATCATAAGTAGAAACTTACACAACTATTAATTCTTCTATTCTTGTCATTGATTAGGGTAAATGAGTGCACGAAAAAAAAAAAAAATCAAACTATTGATATGAAAACAATATATTACTCATTATTTGCTAAAACTATATCATCACAATCAATAGTTATCTAATCTAACTCACTATATTCACTATACTATAACACTTGGTCAATTAAATTGAATACAAGAACACAATCATATTCCTATAACTAATCTAACTCAAGTCGAAAATTACCATTTTCTCTAGGTGATTAATATCTTGTACAATATGAAGTATAACTATTAGAATGACTTATGTAATTGGAAACCTCTTTGGTCACCTCATTAATCCTCCCACCATGAAAATATGACCTTCTATGAACATGATAACATGCTATTATTAAAATGGGTAGGCAAAACCTCTAGGATTGTGCTACTAAGGAGCCTACACCATATTGAAATATTGAAAAGTAATTAAAACTTAATCATGTATCTTGCAAGGACTTGAAAATATTAACACAAATTAAATTACAATTAATGATTACATTACTAGGAAATAGGTACAAATTCAAGCATATAATTCCATACAAAATGTGGTTCTAAAAAAACTGTAATAATACATAAAATTAACTTAATTCAAAATTGTTAATTACATGTATCACAAGAATTCTAGAATATTAAAACCCCAATATTTTACTGAACACATTAGAACAAAAGATGTATAGTATGACTAAATATGATCCCTAGAAAGTAGCATTTCAATATAAAAAGGAACATAGTGAAATTGGGAAAATCCCAGAGAAACATAAATTAGTAGATCAACTATTTTAGGGTAGCTATAACTATCAAACCCATCACAACAAACAAGGATGATGAAAGATAAGAATAGTTGTAAATAATTATTGTAAATCTAACAATAAGAAAACTTTGTCATGCCAGGGTCAATCTCTATTGTCCTATGATTGAAAAAATTATTAGATTTAGGATTCAGTAACAATAATACAAGCATAATGCACCCTCTTTCTTAACTAAGGATATTTCAATCAAGTTCTCACTATTCTTTCCCTCCTAAGACATTCATTACAAAATAATAAAATATATTTAGCTCGCATACATGATGAAAGAATATTTATTCTAAAAGTAAAGGTTCTTTTGTTAAACAATAAATGGAAGATAAAATAAATCAGAGATTCAAAAAATGAGAACACAACATAAATTTATAGTGGTTCACCATAAAGGCTACATCCACTCTCGAGCAAGGCAATATATATTATTTACTATCTCTAATTCATTACAATACATAGCAGCATGCTTTATATAAGCAAACATTATAGAATGTGAAGAGTCAAGAGTTATAGGAGGGAAAAACAAAGTGACTGTTGGGTTTCACATTCAACAATCTCCCACTTGAAACCTAATAGATGCTGCTACAAACAATGATATCCCCTGCATTTCCATTCCTATGATCACTTTGAAAACAAGCTCGCATTGCAAGACTTTAACCTCTGTAAAATATGTTCAAGGACACTCTGTATAAGTCTTCTCCAAGATTCCCTATCAATTGCAACACCTTCCTTTTGCAAAATTTTGTCCATTGCTTTCTTTGATTTCTTCACCTCTGTCAAGAACCAATCCAAACCAAATGGATTTGCTTCCTCTACATCCTTTTCAAACTCCACATGCCTGTCCCTAGATCCACCTCTCTCGGTAGTACCAGTAAATCCTTTATCAGGCCTGAATTGATAAGTGGTCTCAATCCTCCTACTTCCATTTGACCTATCACCAAAAACATGCAATTGTAAATTCTCCCTCAAAATTGTGGTTGATATTCTCCTTCTTCTATTAGACATTTCTTTAGCACCATCATGCATTAGATTCTCCCCATGTTCTTATGTTTCGTGGCTCCAATTCTTCTGCTTCAATTGGACATTCTAGAAGCATCATTGGGACCTAAACCCTCCTTCTGTCAAACATTCTCTTGGCAACATGTTGCCTTGAATTCTCCCTAGTATCATAATGCCTTGTAGCACCAATCCTCTTTCTTCCCTTTGACAAACCTTTTAAAACATGCCTTTCTGAATTCTCTCTAACATTGGACTATTTCAGTGCACTATTTGAATCCTGCAGTGCTGAATTGTCCCTAACATTGGACTTGGACCATTTCGGTGCATCATTTGAATCTTGCAGTGGTGTGAATCCTAAAAATGATCATGCATCTCAAAGTATGTAGCACTCACAAACATGCATGTAAAGTAAATATTCAAACATCAAAGGATATGAAGGGGGATCCATATAAAATAATGGATCTTGCAAGATATGATCATGTAAACTTTGTGTGTCCTTCAATATGTGCTCTCCCTATAATTTGTAAGACAAAGAAAAGGTAAGCAATGAGTAGCTTGCATTTCACAAATGAAAATCTGATACAAAATAGGACCTTGTAAACTATCTAGGAAATAGAAACAACAAGAAATGAGTGAGGTTAGAAAATTCTACCTATTTAGAAAAATGATAGCTTGCTTCGTGTGGAAACCATGGGATGACAAGGCACATGAAGTGCAAGGCATGTCAAGAGATAATGCTTTTTGTGGTCATGATAATGAGTTTCTATAATGCATATCACTACCTAAAAACTCAACATAAGAACGTTAGTGACAATATATGTTCTCACTTCTCTCTTTGTCCATACCTGCAACCCTGTTGTGCACATTTTCAAACACATATGTAGTCCCTTCATGTGTAGTCTTCAAAGCAGCTTCTTGTCTTTCCCTCTCTTCTTCCATTGACACTCGGAGAGCCAAAGCCAATTCAAGATCCAAATTTGGATCAACACCAAATTCAAAGCCTATTCCACCTACAATTGTAGAAGTAGCAGTGGTAACACTAGTAGCTACAGTTGTAGCAAACCCACTTGCACCTTCTCCATCTCTAGTAAAGATAGGTGAGCTGAGGAGGACATCCGAGAGAGAATTTTGACTTGTAGGAACATCTACAATTTGACTATTGTCATTACTATTTACTTATGCAAGAAGAGACTCCAATTTATCTAGTTTTCCATCAATTTCATTTGTCCCAGGTTCTTTGGCATCATCTAACTGATCCCCAAAACTTTCACTATCAAATTCCAACATACTAAAGAAATCATTAATAACAGTATCAGTTTCAACATCTAATTGATCTAGAAACCTTTTCCAAGTAGCCTAGATTTCACACAATGGTGAATCTGAAGTAGGATCGACAACTCCCACTTCAACATGACTCTCTATTACATATAAGGTGCCTAATTTGTTGCTCCTTTCAATTACTAAGGGACAAAAATTTGTCCATCCAAGATTACATTATGTTTGAGTTGGGGAACATATCTAACATCACATAACTGTAAGCACAAAAATCACGCAAGCCTCCACAAGGACCCCTCTGATGATTTTAATCCTTGTCATGTACATGTAAGTCGGAAATAATGTCCTCTAAGAAGCAAACCTCTTGATGATGTGTCTTCCTTCTTGTCTTGTGTTGTTTCCTCTTTGTCGATGTCTCTATTTCCCCATTTTCAACACTTTTTGACACTTTTTGCAATACTTGTCAATTTATATTTTCTAACCTTTTGACGTTGTTCCTAAGCCTTGTGAGCATCTTGTATGGGATTTTTCACCTTTCCCCTATGTTTTTCATCCTCTACACCCCATAGAAGCCTTCTAGAGGCCCCCCCTATCCATCTCCCACTTTTAGTTTTTAGTTTCACTCAACCAAAATCTCCCCCTATTATTTCTAGATCTCGCTAGGGAGATCATGCATGTGCAAGTGGAGATTTGGATTCTTGCACATGACTGACCTATTTTTGGAGGTAGAAACCCTCCTTTTTCTTTCTTATGTCATCTCCCTTTTTCTATTCTTGAGAAAACACTTTCTTTCCCAGATCTCCCCTAGGTGATGCAGGGTCACCCCCCGGGTGACCCTATTGATGAAAGGGGCGATCCTATCACATTTCAGGTTGTAGAAAAGCTTGAGTTTCTCACTTAAATTAGCTCCATTTTCACCTATTTTTCTTCTAGTTTGCATGATTTTTGATGCTTAATATGGAGTTCATTATTTCATGCACCCACACATTCATAATTAACTCCATTTGATCTAAAATTAAAAACTCAATCAATCTCACGCATCCTTTCAACTCCAATTTCCTCTTCAGTGATAAGATATTATTGATTCATCAATCCATAGTTAGCTAAGTTCACTGGGTAATCAACCTTGTTAATTCCCCAATCAATCCTTGTTGACTCATTAATCAAATGAGTTAACTTCTCAATCAATCCCATTCTTCAAACCTATAAATGCCCCCCTCCCTCAAGTACAAAGGGAGGCAAATTCATTGTGCACATAGCTCTTACCAGTTTTTGCTCTCCAAATCAGCATTCTAATGCTCTCACAAGATGAAGGTGCCTTTTGCTTTATTCATTGTTCAACCAAGAATCATTATGCTGATTCATTCAATGCCATTGTGCTCAACCAAAGCTCTCATTGAGCTATTCCAAGCTTCAACAAGCTTCTTTTTGCTTCTTTGTGTCATTTTGTCATCAAGAGGCCTTCCTGCTACTTCAAAAGGACTCAAAGTTGCCAACATCAAGGATTTTTGAGGGTAGTGGAGTCAAACAAATCTTCATTCTTTCAGGTTCCTCTATTGCTTTAGTCAATTCATAGTAATTAGAAAACCAAAAAATGCTCTTGGAAATAGTAAATCTTTGGTTTTTTCTTGATAGATTAGATCTTGCATGTTAGAGTAATTGTTTTCAAATTCCCAGATCTCTAGTATTTGTCGAAGCAATTTCCTTTCATAGATTAGATTACTTCAAAACAATCAAAAACCAAAAAACATAGATTAAACTTGCATTAGGAAGAAACATATTATCTTGCATTCATATTTCCCTTTCATAGATTAAAGAGCACTTTTCATTTCCAAAATACTAAAAAAGCACAAAAACACCTTTGCATTTCATTTAGATTTGCATGTATATAGAAACCCTAGAAAAGATAGAAAACTTGCAAACCCTCGATACCATCACGAAGTAAACCACGATAGATGATTCAATCAAACCCTTGATCACATTAGAAGGTAAACACAAGTCAAAGCATAGCCAAACCCTAGGTCAACTAAATCTTGGTCAAAATCCTAAGTCTAGTTAAGGGTGGTCATCACACATTTACCTCTGTCTTGGCTCATGAATGTGCTTAGGAGTGAGAGGAGAAAGGGTGAGAGCTATCCTCAATAAGATTTCTCCAAGGAAATCAATCCATAACAACAACAGGAGACATTTACTTTACCACAACAAGATCTATTTGTCCTCTTATTAACAGAAGAACAAAGACAACACCACATACAATGAGAATTCATTCAATGAATTGAGAGACAAGAGGATATAAATGAAATAAATTGCTGACCCACACAAAGGTGGAATAGAAGAAACCTCAACAGGAGAAGAGAAACTAGTGACCCTTCGGGTCATAAGGTTATCTCAACAACAACTACCATCGAATGAAACATTCAACTTAGCACACAACAACAAAGGCCACTAACTTGCCGACCCCTCTCCATGAAGTCCATCTCTCCAATGAGCCAGACCTCCACTGTGTGTCACCTCCTCTCGACTAGCTACTTCCACGAGAGCAACAGTGATGTTATAGATCACCCCGTGACAAGGAGGGAAGGGTCCATGTGCGTGCTGAAATCTGAGCTAACAGCCCCAAGCAATTGGAGTCATGATTTTAAGCCTACATATTGTATACGCCTAAAAATGACACGATTCATTCTAAATAAATATTCTTAATATTTATTCCCTTCTTATTTCTTCTATCAATTAAATAAATATTATAAGTTTATTTGATTGGTTCATTATCCCATAATTAAATAAAATCATTTTCCTTAATTAAATTCCCTAAATTCTTCTAATGTCTCACATAATTAAATAATCCTAAATTATTTAATTAATCCTAAATCCCTCTATCCTAAGTCCTAATTTCATAATTCCACCTCATCTTTCCACCTCACCATGTTGCACATGTAATTTAATATTTTAAATATTTAATTAGCTAATATTCCCTCACCCACATGTCCTATTTATCCTCCAGTCAAAATTAGTTAACTCATCAATCAAATCTGTTAACTAATTAGTCAATTGAGTTCACTGGTCAATCTATTCTATTGACTCCTCAATCAACCTAGTTAACTGATCAATCAATTTAGTCAACTCCCCAATCAATTCACTTAACTGATTGGTCTATTCTGTTAACTCTTCAATCAATTTTGTTAACTCCCCTATTGCATGATAGAGTTTGGACACTTGTCCTCTTTCTATTCATTGCACATTCCTCAACCATTTTCAACCATTGATCTTCTCATTTCTTCTCAACCATTGATCCTTATTCTTCTGAGTCTATAAATGGAACCTTATTCTTCCATTGTAATCATCCAGGCTATTTGTATTATTACTCTGTAGAAATTCACCAACGCACCTTTGGCACCCCAATACAATTTGCTTGAGATCACCCAAAGCTTTGAAGTTCCTCTTCATTGCATGTTTATCACCACAACCATTCACTATTGACATTCTTGAAAACAACAAAGGAGTGCACCCTCTGAGGGCCTACTTCATACAAACAAGGATGATTATGATAGGTAACAATAGAAGCTTCGATTCAAGGAAGGTTTGCATTGTGTTATTCATTGCTTCATTTCATTCAATCTTTCTTAGTTTCACTATTCTATTGAGTTATGGGTATTTGATGTTGTTTGTTGCGTATTCATTGTTGATCCTATTTTACCCTAACATTTTTGGTGCCCACCATGGGGCCTTGCCCCTTTATCTCATCAAAATCTAAGCTTTTTTAAGACAGGTTATGTACAGGCATCGCATAGGCTAATCCGACACATATGAACAATTCCATGGCGCTTATGTCCTCTGTTCCAATGCTTATAACCTTATGACACTTTTAAACACTGTTCTGGTGCATATGCCTATTTCTATTGTGCATATGTTATTTCTATGCATCTGTTCATTCTTAAGGCACTGTTAAACTCTGTTCCTGTGCATATGTTATTCCTGTGCATCTGCTCTTTCTGACAGCACTTTTAAACTCTGTTCCTGCACATATGTTATTTCTGCGCATCTGTTCTTTCTTACTGCACTTTTAATTACTGTTACGGCACATTTATTTTTGCTGCGCTTCTGTTGACTATTTCTACACATTTAGTCACTGAAGTTGCACTTCTGTGGTAGGAAATGGTTTTAGGATTTTTCTAAGAGGATTTGTTAACGCTGAAATCTTTGTAGGTATTCTCTAGAGCTGTTTTACAGGATAGGTTTAGGTTTAGTTTCATATAGTTGCATTTTGATAGCTCACACTTCACTTTCTAAAAGTATAGTAAAATAGATACTCATGCAAAGTCTCACATAGCTTTTAAATAGGAAAGAGGTAATTGGATCATTTTATATCTTGCATTGTAACATTGCTATCTTTTCAAAGTTTTTGCTATCTGATATAAAACTGAACTCATCATTACTTTCAGGGTTAAAACTGAACCACTGCTATCTTGATTGACCAACATTTCAAAGTTAACTATTCATGCTACGTGGATTAAAAAACTAAACTCATCATTGCTTTTTGGGTTAAAACTAAACCACTGCTATCTTGATTGACCAACATTTCAAAGTTAACTATTCATGCTATGTGGATTAAAAACTAAACTCATCATTGCTTTTTGGGTTAAAATAGAACCATTACTATCTTGCTAAATCACTTCAAAGTTCTATGCTTGCCCAAGTAGATTAACCCATTTAGTTTTTCTACTTTTAACTAGGTTGGATTAATTAGTGTCTTCCATGCTTATCGAATGACAACAGGCTTATTCTCTCCCCTTTACTGGGTGACCAAAGTGCCAGACTTGTTATACCATCTATTTAACCTTTAAGCGGGGCCTGCCCTTGGATGCACGCCTGTCCAAGTGGGAACGACCCTGAGTGGAAATAGGCTAAAAGCTAAGCCCTACCAATCCACTTAAAATAAAAGTGCTTGAGGTGAAAACCTCTTGCAACAAGTGCTGCTATGTTACACCGACGACCAACCTCCCCCAAAACCCTCTAAGGTGCAACCCTTTGAGGCTGGGAGACTCCATAATAGAGAGTAGTGTTGCCGCATGTGTAACCACTTGAATGGTTGCCCACATTAAACACATCTTGTTCTAGTGGCCAAAAACCCTTGTAATCCATTTCTAGCCTAGGATTTTTGTACTTGCTTTTGTTCCTTTTAGTCCAAAATAGAGTCAGAAAAACCACTAAAAAAGTTCAAAAAAATCATAAAAATTCTTTGTGTTTGCTGTGTTTTCTTGCCACTAATCCAGAAAATCAAATCAAGAAGACCTTTTTTTCCAACCAAAGTACCAAAAACATCAAAAAAATTTCAAAAATTGCAAAAACACTGAAGAAAGCTAGAGCAGCACATCTATCCTCTATTCCTGTGCATCTATACTGACCTGCGACACATTTGTTTAGACTTCCTGTGCTTTTGTTGACTATTGCTGCGCATACATCTTTTACCAGTCTGGTGCATATACTGCGACTTGCTGCACATTTGTTAAATTCCACAGCACATCTGTTTGGTGCATGTACGACAGTGAGCACTTGCACAATTTTCAAGAGAAAAATTTTATTAGTACTGAGTACCCATTTCAGCTTAGCTCCAAGATCAAAGATCAGGTCCTGCCTTGCAGTCAGTTTTCATCCATTTTGTCGAAAAAGTCTCTCTTTCATCAATCATCCCATTCACCTTCTGTCAAGTCTTTCTAATCCCCAAAGTCAGAGGTTCCCATATCAAATCAACATAGGTCCCTTTTTCATGTCATTGTGAATTCAAGTAAACCTAGTAGGTCACAAAACTTTGCTAGTAGTTTGTTGCACGGCTAGTCCCTACACAGTAAGACAAGTATCGAGTACCCTTACTAGTGGCTACCATCTTGCATCAACCACCTCACTTGAAACCATTGAGCGAGAAAGTCCTTTGTCCAAGTCTTGTTCTAGGTATCCTATTCACAACAATCTCCATCAGTACCTTGCCAAAATTTCTAGTCCCAATCCACTTCATCCTGCGTCACCTTGCATGGTTCTTACCAGATCTCAATACAAAAAGCAACTTGAAATGGCTGGCTCATCCAACCACATTGTCACACCTCATGATAGTGATGAAGATATCTCTTATGAAGATTATCAAGAAAACATCCAAAATTAGAAATTCCAACGCCTAATAGAGAAGGTGCTCCACGAAGACCCTCATAAGTATTTCTATCATCTTGCTAGTCTTGGAATTAAACTCTCCGCAGATTTTGATATAAGCTCAATCATGGAAAACATGGAAAATGATCATGAAAAGGAAAAGAATGCCATAGACCAAAATGCAAATGATAGAGGAAAGCAAACCATGGACCAAAATGCTCCTATGGAAGAAATGAGAAAACAACTTGAGAATCTAATGCAACAAATCTTGGATCTCAAGACGGGTACAAACACCAAAAACTACTCCTTGGAAGATATTGCACCGTACCCCTTTGCTAAAAGTTTGATCATGATACCATTTCCCTATCAGTTTGAAGTCCCTAAGTTTGACAAGTACAAAAGGAAAGGGGACCTAGAGATCATATTAGGGGATTCAACATAGCATGCTTGGAAGTAGCTCACGATGAGACCTACTTAATGAGACTATTCCCAAGATCTTTAGATAGTCAAGCTATGGAATGGTTCTCACACCTCCCAACGGGAATCAAAACATTTGATGAACTAGTCAACAAATCTATCACGCACTTCTCTTACAACATCGAACACGAGGTATCCATGCTAGATCTATCCAACACCAAACAAAAGAGCGGTGAGTCATTCACCACCTTCCTGCAATGATGGAGACAACTAGCAAGTAAGTGTTCATAAGATATCCCTGAGAAGTAGATATTGGAGATGTTTGTCCATAACCTCAATACCGACCTTAGCTATGAAATACAGATACAATGCCCTACATCATTCTCAAAAGTCATTGAAATGGGATTGTTCATCGAAAAAGCTATGGTCGCTAAAGAGGCAATCAAGTTATACAAGGACACCCCAACCACCAATTACACAATGAACAAATCAAAGTTTTGGACCAAGAATAAAAATGTTGTCAACGATGGGGTAGTGGATGCCAAGGTGGCAGCTCCCAAGCAACAACCCATATTCACTCTAAAAGGAGAAACAAACAATGTTATGCCCAACAAACCATTCTCTTGGGAGCCAAGACCTTAGTTCAGTTCAAATCCAAGGCAAAAGTTCACACCGTTGGGTGAGTCTCAAGAGTCTGCATTAAGAAAATTATTGGCTAACAATGAGATTTCACTACTACCAACAAGTGATTATGAGCCTATAGTCAAACCTCCTTATTGGAAGGACACGGACTATTGTGAATATCATAGGGGAAGGGGGCATACAACCAACAATTGTATCTGCCTCAAAAATGTTATCCAAGATGTGCTCGATCAAAATCAAGGAGGAACACAACAACATACCTCTAATGAGACACATGTGGTCTATAGTGATCTGCTTCTAAATCATGACAAGTCATACAACAACAATAAAAACCATGGCAACAACAACAATAACAACCATGGCAACAACAACAACAACAACAATGGCAATAACAACAATCACAACAGGCCAAACCAAAATAGTGGGACTGGTAATGCCAACTATGCAAGTGTGCCATTTGACTATACCATAAATTGCATTTCTGAGCATGTCTCACAAATCAATATCATCATGCCCAACCAACAATTAGGACCTCATAGAATTGGTTGTAGTATAATTACCCACAGTGGTAAAGTTGTGCTCAATACCGCCCCTCCAAGGTCATCACCTTCTCAATCCAACTTCCGTCAATACAGTGTCATCAACCAACTACAAAAAACTCTGGCCCACATTTCTATCTTGGAGTTGTTGCGTCTATCTCCTTCCCATAAGGAGATACTTGAGAAAGCCTTAGTGGAAACCACGGTCCCCAATAATTTGGCCCAAGAAAAGTTTCAAACCATGGTAGGTAATCTGACCTCCTCCAACACCATATCGTTCACCGAGCAAAATGACCTCTCTATGTCACAACCCCATAACACCCCTCTACATATCATCACCTTCATCTACAAGCACCGCATCAAGAGGGTTCTCATTGATGGGTGTTCCAGTTTAAATATTTACATGTTAAAGTTGGTCCTTGCATCGGGGTTCTTTGAAAATGCAGTTGATCCAAGGAGGAAAATTACCATCAAAGCGTATGAGGAGGAAGAACGAACCACAAAGGGAATAGTAGTCCTACCCATACAAGTGGGACTAGTAATAAAAGATGTGTGTCAAGTCCTAGATAGGGAGCTCACTTATAATATCCTCCTAGGGAGACCATGGATTCACGCCATGAAGGCTATTCCCTCTACTTATCACCAGTGCATAAAATTCTCGCACAATGACAAGCAAGTCACCATTCAAGGTGACCCCGACCCCTATCAGCATCACAACTCTATCCTTGCAAAACCCAAGTACATCATACCATATAACAGAGCATATATATCCCCTATCCCGTAGTATGATCATACTACTGAAGCCTCCTCATCAAGGCCCAAACAACAGAAAATTACCATAAAAGAAAGTGGAGTGGGGGAATACTCCATTGAGCACAGCCTGAATCTTACCAAGATGCCTTTGTCTCCTAGATCTTTTAGCTGACCCAAACATTTTCCAAAGCCATCTTCTCCTCCTATATCTCCCATAGCTCCCTTTGTAAAATGGGGGACCTTATCCGATGAGACAGAAGAGAGAGATATCCTACAATGGCTTTATATTGAAGAAGAGAACACACTGCAAAATCCACCTAGACTCCCAACAGAACTCTATGGGCGAGGTGAGACTATCCTACATAGAATGGGATATGAAGCACAAGGCCCCATTGGCCTCAGAAAAGAGGAATCATTGAACCTATTCAACCTTCTTCATCCTCATCAGCTAGAAACACAAGTGGCCTAGGATACAAAGGCAAGGGCAAGGCTAAAGAAAATGCCTGTCTTGTAGAATGATCCAAACACTCCAGGAGGACAGTGACATGGATTCTAATGAATATGAGTGGGATGAGCTAATAGAGCATTCCTATGATGACAAAGAGGTTGATACCATCCAAAATTTTATCCCCTACCATGAGGGACAAATGCTACTGAACAAACCATTAGAGTCTAATTTGCCCATCTCTGAGATTATGGCTTTCGAGGAAGGTCCAAGTTCCATTGCAATAAACAACTTGGAGGAAAGTACCATCCTGAGCACCATCCCTACCAATGCTCCTAACATTTCCATTCACACTATCACTGAATCAGGTCTATCCTCTGACTCCCTCCCCTCGTGCATCCTAAGCTTATTGACTGGAATCTACGAGGAACTCCCCAATTAGACATGTTCCAAAACGATGATGCTTACATTGACTATATGGAACTTAGGGACCACCTACCCAAAGGAGATCATAAAGTTGGTTTGCTATTGAACTTAATACCGTGGCTTACTTCGGAGAGGGTACCAAGCCTTCTAGTCAAAAATATCAAGGTAAAAATTGGATCTGATGGTGAAAATTGCTTTGTGGCAATGTTAGATCCCAAAACAGTAAAAAGAAAGGACACATCTGATGGTGAAAACCCAACTGTGGCACCTGATGATGGAAGGCTTGACACTCTCCCTAATAACATGCACCAGGAAAAGTCACAGATTGTTGTGGAACAGACAAAGCGTGTTAATATTGGAACAGAAGAACAGCCTAAGATTATCCACTTTGCTAAGTCTCTTACCCCACCAGAGAAGACCAGGTTTGTACCGTTCTTCAAGAAAAAGAGAGGCAGCTTCACTTGGTCATATGCAAACATGCCAGGTATAGACCCAAACTTGATTCTACATCATCTTCCATTGGATCCAGGAGTAAAACTAGTGAAACAAAAGCTTAGAAAGATGCATCCACATATAATGCTATTAGTCAAAGAAGAACTCAAGAAATTATTGGATGTAGGGTTCATTAGAGCTATAGACTACCCAGAATGGATATCCAACATTGTGCTAGTGTCCAAACCTGATGGCCACATTAGACTATGCAATGATTTTAGAGATCTAATCAAAGCATGCCGCAAGGATGACTTTCCATTGCCAAATATAGATATCATAGTCGACTTAACGATAGGGCATACCATGTTGTCTCTCATGGATGGATTCTCGGGTTATAATCAGATCAGGATAGCACCAGAAGACCAACACAAGATAGCCTTTACTTGTCCATGGGGCACTTTCTACTAGAATGTCATGCCATTTGGGCTAAAAAATGTAGGAGCCACATATCAATGTGCTATGACGACCATATTCCATGATATGATGCATGTAACAATGGAGGACAATGTCGATGATATTCTAGCAAAGTTGCTCACAAGGGAATCACACCTAGATATATTAGAAAAATTCTTTCAGAGATTAGACCAATTCCAAGTCAAGCTGAACCCAAAGAAATGTGTGTTCAGAGTCACTTCAGGCAAGCTACTAGGCTTCATCGTGTCAGCAAATGGAATAGAGGTGGACCCAGCCAAAGTGAAGGCTATCATGGACATGCCACCACCCAAGACTCTTACCCAATTAAGATCGCTACAGGGCAAGCTATAGGCAATTTGTAGATTCATATCATAGCTAGCAAACAAGTGCCAACCATTCAGTCATCTCCTGCACATGAACATTTAATTTAGATGGCATGAAAGGTGTGAAGAGGCATTTAACAAGCTGAAAGAATATCTTATGACTCCACCCATTCTCATGCCTCCTATCCAAGGGAAACCACTGATACTCTACATATCTGCTACACCTACAGCTCTTGGGGCTCTTCTAGTGCAACAAGATTATGAGAATAAAGAAAGAGTCACCTACTACATCAGCCGCACATTAGTGGGCTATGAATTACAATACTCACAGATAGAAAGATCATGTCTAGCAGTAGTTTTTGCTTCACAAAAAATTTGACATTATATGCTTGTACATCCAGTTAAACTTATTGCAAAAATAGACCCACTGAAGTACCTACTAAACAAAGCAGCTCTCATAGGTCGCCTAGCTAAATGGGTAATGCTCTTAAGTGAATATGACATTGAATATGTAGATAGAAAGGCTATCAAGGGACAGATCATTGCTAATCAACTAGTAGATGCACCATTATAGGACACCACACTGATGTAATTTGAGTTTCCAGATGAATCCCTATTCAACATATCAACACATTCTTGGAAACTCTACTTCGATGGGTCTTACACAAACCATGGATCAAGGGTAGGAATCTTGTTTGTGACTCCTCATGGCGACACAATTCCAAAGTCTTACCATTTATTATTCCCATGCACCAATAACATAGCAGAATATGAAGTCTTAGTAATTGGTCTCAAGATGGCAACTGAGTGGAAAATCTAAGAACTACATGTCTATAGTGATTCTCAACTTGTAATCAATCAAGTCAATGATGATTACCAAACCAAAGATGAAAAGCTTGTTCCATACAAGTGGATGGTCGATGACTTCAAAGAACACTTTGGGATCATCTCTTTTGAACAGATACCTAGGATCGAAAACAAAGCAGCAGATGCCATGGTAACCATCGCCTCTCTCCTGGAAATACCTGAGAATGAGTCATGGTACTAGTTCTTAGTGGAAACTATTTGACAACTAGCTTATGATCTTCCTGAGACCCATTCCATATGCCTTCTAGTTGGATCTGATTCACCTTGGTATGGTAAGATTTACACTTACCTCAAGGACAACATCCTCCCACTAGACCTATCTTCTAACCAACGATAAACTTTAATATGCCAAACCTCTTGCTATACCATCATTGCTGATACCCTATACCGACGTGGTCTAGATGGTACTTTACTCTATTGTTTAGAATGAGAAGAATCCATAACTGCCTTGCAAGACGTACACGAGGGGATCTGTGGAACACACTCTAGTGGTCCTTCCTTAGCCAAGAAACTCATGCGCTTGGGTTATTTGGCCAAACATGGAAATGGATTCATATCAGTTTGTCAAGAAGTACAAGCAGTGCCAACTATATGGGAACCTAATACATGCACCAGCTCAAGAGTTGAGACCTTTAACAACACCTTGGCCCTTCTACTAGTGGGGACTTGACCTTGTGGGAAAGATCCATCCACCCTCATCCAATGGCCACAAATTCATCATAACTGCCACTGAGTATTTTACAAAGTGGATTGAAGCTGTTCCCCTCACCACCGTCACAGGTAAGCAAATATCCTCATTCATCCTGAATTACCTCATATGCAGATATGGCATTCCTTCATCCATTATCATGGATAATGGAAGACCATTCAAAAACTAGGATGTCCAAGAACTCTGTGAACATTTCAAATCCAACACCATTTTTCCACTCCATACTACCCCCAGGGTAACGGTCAAGCTAAAGCATCCAACAAGACCATCTTGAAAATTCTCAAGAAGATAGTCAACAATGCTAGCCGTGATTGGCATATCCAACTCAATCCCACTCTGTGGGCCTACAAAACTAGTATACACACTCCCATAGGTGCTACACCCTACGCCCTTGTCTATGGCTCAGAAGCTATCCTCCCCATTGAGGTCAAATTACCGTCTCTCAGGGTGTCGTTAAAAGGTATCATATCAAATGAAGAATACAGAGTCTCTAGGTTGCAAGAACTAGGGTTACTAGAAGAAAGGAGACAGAAAGCCTTTGATCATCTCAAGGCATATCAATAGATGATGTTAAGAAGCTATAACCACAAAGTTCACCCAAGAATCTTTAAAGTTGGAGATCGCATTCTTAAAGAAAATCCTCGCAACCAACAAGACAGAGAAAAGAAAGGCAAGTTCAAACCCAACTAGCTTGGGGCTTATGTAATTGTAGCAACATATGGATCAGGGGCATATCAGTTGGCAATGTCAGAGGGTGAGCTATTCGATGACCCGATCAATAGCATGCACCTCCGCAAGTTCTATACCTAGGAGAGCCCCAATGCAAGTGGGGCATAAAATACAAAAAAATAAAAAAATTGGAAAAAATGCAAAAAAAATACAAAAAGTCAAAAAAACTGGAAAAGTACCAAAAAAATCATCCTTTGGTGAAAACCTGGCAAACAGGCACCTTGGATAGGTATCATGGTGAAAACCTGGCAAACAACTTTCTAGATTCTTCGTACAAATAAAAGCAAGTGGTGAAAACCCGGTAAAGCAGGCGTTACTTTTGATAAACCATCTCCCCCATCTTTGGGAAACCAATCACCTTGAGTCCATTCTTCCTTCACTCGTATCCTGTTCGACCCATATCTGTCCTATAATAAAAAACTAACAGTTACCTATCATGGCTTGACACTCTCTCCCTTTGTGGCCTTGTCAACCAAGGCTTTGTCCCATACCGTATCCATAGTATTGAGCTTGCCATAGTGTTCCGCGTTAGTTTTCCATGGTCCAAATCTGTGAACTACGTTGCCTCTGCGCCGTCACGTAGGCAAGGCCATTTTCAACGTGCCTCTGAGGCTTCCACTGTCCCATCCATCTTGTATTTGGTCCTTCTATCCATCTGAGTCCATCGCCACTTTCTCTCGCCTAGGTCTTAGGTCCGCTAGGGTTCACCCTGAACTACATTTCCTTTGCATCATCATGTAGGCAAGGCCATTTAGCAATGAGCCCCTGAGGCACTAGGTTAGTCCCTTAGGGTCCATCTCCTTAGTAAGGATTGTGAAATCTTCTCACCAAGCAAGCAAGCACAAGTAGAACCTGATTTCAAAGTAGAAATTTTGACACGATGCATCTAACCTATCCAAAGCAAAGAAGAAAAACACCCAAGGTCTTCTAAATGATTTTACTCCAATTATGGCAAGAAATAAAACACGTCTAAATGCAAAAGTGCTTTATATTAGAAACATGGTTCAAACATTGAGTCTTGATTTATGCTATCATGCCTTTCTATGCAACTCAAGGATGCCAAAAGCTAGAGATTCTATGATGGAGGCATGATTATTTCTTTGTTTGTTGTTTGTGGATTAACCTTTAGTAATGTGAAGCCTAGTCTAATGACATGATCGGCAAAAGATCATCTAGGACATCCAAGGTCCAACATGAATGGGGGCAATCCTTGTCTGTTAATACGCAAGAAGTACTCAGGTCATCTCGGTTCAATTATACCTCGATGCTTGTATTAACTTGCTAAATCAAAATCCATGTGAGCAGTACTCAGGTCATCTCGGTTCAATTATACCTGGATACTTGTATTAACGTACAACATTTCAGAAAAAGTACCAAAAAAAATGCCCAATGATGAAATAAAGCACTTCAAAATACTTGCACCATTAAGATGTCAAAAGCAAAGCATCCATTATACATCCATTTATACATCCATACATCCATATCCCATGCAATAAAAGATCCACAACATGTAGAGTATCAATGTTTACAAAGGCTTGTGAGTCCTTCTATCAAGTCTTTCTTCTATCAATCAGATTTCTCTCTATCATCATATCATTCATCCTTGTCCAGTCAGTCTGAGCAATGATCCAAATGCAAGGTCCATCCTTAATCTATACCGATCAAGTCAAGTCAATCTTGTCAAATGATCCAATAAAAAACAATGCTCTTGATCCTTGTTTGGTCATAACTCAACGTAATCAATTATAATCAATCACTTGTCTTATACAGGATGTTGCATTGTCAAAATTAGATGAATACACGCGTCTTACATGACATGTTTCATTTCCTAAAACTAGACATCATCCTTCATGTTACTCTAGGGATATATCATTCCCCGCCATGACAACACTGTCATATATCATTATCAATTAATCAGTTGGTTTATAGCTTGACAGGGGCAATACCTTGTTTGTTCTTGTATCATTTGTGCATACTTGTTTGCTTGCTTGTGTGTGTTATCATTTTCTCTTGCATCGCGTATCATTCAGCTCTTTCTTCACCCATTTTCTTCAAACATAACTTTCTTCATCATGAGATTGTCCATCTCACTTCTTCTACCTTCTCCCCGTCTAATCTCCCAAGGGGGCATCCTGTCGTCAAACTTGTACCAGGGGCAAACTGGGGCATGTAACATTATCAAACTATTTATTCTTTGAAGCAATGCTGTAAACTACATTGCATCAAAGAGGGACAAAATGTATAAGCCTAAAAATGACACAATTCATTCTTAATATTTATTCCCTTCTTATTTCTTCTATCAATTAAATAAATATTATAAGTTTATTTGATTGGTTCATTATCCCATAATTAAATAAAATCATTTTATTTAATTAAATTCCCTATATTCTTCTAATGTCTCACATAATTAAATAATCCTAAATTATTTAATTAATCCTAAATCTCTCTATCCTAAGTCCTAATTTCATAATTCCACCTCATCTTTCCACCTCACCATGTTGCACATGTAATTAAATATTTAATTAGCTAATATTCCCTCACCCACATGTCATATTTATCCTCCAATCAAAATTAGTTAACTCATCATTCAAATCTGTTAACTAATTAGTCAATTAAGTTCACTTGTCAATCTATTATGTTGACTCCTCAATCAACCTAGTTAACTGATCAATCAATTCACTTAACTGATTGGTCTATTATGTTAACTCTTCAATCAATTTTGTTAACTCCCCTATTGCATGATGGAGTTTGGACACTTGTCCTCTTTCTATTCATTGCACATTCCTCAACCATTCTCAACCATTGATATTCTCATTTCTTCTCAACCGTTGATCCTCATTCTTCTAAGTCTATAAATGGAACCTTATTCTTCCATTCTAATCATCCAGGCTATTCGTATTGTTACTCTGTAGAAATTCACCAACACGCCTTTGTCACCCTAATACAATTTGCTTGAGATCACCCAAAGCTTTGAAGTTTCTCTTCATTGCACGTTTATCACCATAGCCATTCACTAGCGACATTCTTGAAAACAGCAAAGGAGTTCACTCTTTGAGGGCCTACTTCATACAAACGAGAACAATCGTGATAGGCAACAAGAGAAGCTTTGATTCAAGGAAGGTTTGCATTGTGTTATTCATTGCTTCATTTCATTCAATCTTTCTTAGTTTCACTATTCTATTGAGTTATGGGTATTTGATTTTGTATGTTGCATATTCATTGTTGATCCTATTTTACCCTAACACATTTTTTAGAACCTGACGTGAAGTATAGAATCTTTTGGTTTTGTTGTTTGTGTTCCCATTTCAAATGCTTCAAAACTTTTAGCAAAAGCTTTGAAACATTTTCACACTACTCTTCATAGCCGCTTCAGTCACTTCATCTTCTATCACCTGTGCTATCATCCATTCCATTTGTTCTATGGTGTCTATGACACATTCAAATATCACAGAACTTGAATTAAACCAAGTGAATATTCCCTCAAGAGAACCAGACACTCCTTCATTTGATAGGTATGTGTCGCTACATTCAAATGCACCAATCACCAACTACTATGACTACAAAGATTCAGATTATGAACCAAATCAAAGAGAATCCATATGTTCTCTATCTTTCAATAACCCAGCCTAGGAAAACAATTTGGCCATACCAAATGCACCACATAAAGCTAGAAGGATAAGGTCAGAAATGCATCGACCTGATCAACCTTCCACAAGCACATTAAGTACTCATCTTGATGAGGAAGCCAAATGATTAGATAAACATCTACAAGAAGCAAAAGATGCTCAAGAGGCATTGAGAATTTTCTTGTAAGAAGAACAACAAGAAAATGTTGCACAAGAAGAAGCATATCACCATGAAAATACTCATAGAGAAAATCCTAGAAATGAAGAAATAGTTGCTACTCTTGTAGACTTAATCACAACTCTAGTGCAAAAGATTAGAATCTTGGAACCAGAGCAAGCTACTGTGGAAAGAAGGCAAAAATCTCATGAACAGGACTGGGGGGCATCTTAGAATCTCCCTACCTCAATTACTATTCATGAAACACTAGTAACGATACATGTTTGAATGGGAACCCTCTTGTTCAGAACAACCAAACAAATCTGACAATGGGTTATCAAAACCTACCTATAGGGTTATTGCTATCAACCTTGCAATCTCAAAGTGCCTTTCTTAGAACATATCTTGAATACTTAAAGGAGCCCCTCAATCAAAACATAAGAAGTATGCATCTACCTCGGCCATTGCTAGATCTCCCAAAATTCAATGGAGAGGGAGATCCAAACTCCCACATTAAAGCCTACACCATGACAATAAGAGAACTCCTCCCTTGGGATGGGGTTGTAGAAAATATATTTCCAAAAACTCTTGAAGGCATTGGTTTGGATTGGTACTATCACTTACCAGAAGCTTCAATTCACTCATTTAGACAACTAATTAGAGAGTTTGTCATGGCATTCGACATGAACAAACTTGTTAAAACAGGGATTAGAGAATTCCTCACAATGAAACAGGAGCTAAATGAATCCGTAGCCCACTTTGTCACTCAATGGAGGCAAGTTATTTACTCTTCAACTAGTGCTCCAAACATGGATCACCGAGAACAATGTGACCTCTTCTTGCATGCCCTTAACAAGGACATGAGAGAAGATGTTTAAAAATTGCCATACAAATCCTATGAGAAAGCATTAGAAAGTGCTTTGAGGATTGACCAGACCACCATTGATAGTGGTAGAAAGGTCTGTGGGTCAAATGGAAAGCTGACAAAGGAAGACACAGGAAATAATGCCTCTTTCATTAAAATCCTTAAAAATAATAGGAGTACAACCTCAAATGGGGTGACAGATCAACCCCCAAACAAGAAAGTAAGAGATGACTACATTGGGAGAGATTACTATCCTCCTAATGTAAATGCCATAGACCAACCTAGGAACAACAGGTAATACCCTAGAGACAATAACCAAAATTGGAACCGCAATGGAAATAGGAATGGAAACGATGGAAGATATGAAAGACCCCCATACAAATTCAATCAGTTTTGTTCTTTTCATAGAAAAATGGGGTACAACACATAATCTTGTAGAGAATATAACAGATTCATAGCAAGGCTACTAGAAGACTAGCAACATTTTTTCATAGAGATGTTCTTGAACCCATAGGAGGTCACACCAGATAACAAGGATACAAGATAAAATCAAGCTCCAATGGCTCCACAAAACGCAAACATGAGAATCTATCAGGACCCATTCCCTGCACATAAAGACACAAAAACAATGAATTGAGATGAAATAGGTTAAAGTAGTAACCCTGAAGCCCCTTCACAACTAGGACAAAAAGGATAAGCTAAGATGATGAAATTAGTCGAGATTATGCACAATGAAGGAGAGGAGTCAGACCATGAGGATGAAAATGAGCAAATAGAATCATATGGAGGTATTATTTTGGTAGTGGAGCCTATACTAGCTTCGATTAGACCTTATGAACTAATAGAAGATTTAAAGAAGACATATGCCCACATTTCGTTCATTGACTTGCTCAGGAACTCCCCCTCACATCGCTCAGCGTTACTAAAAGTAATAGGTCTAAAATATCTCGACCAAATTATGCCACCACCTAGTGGGAAAGTTAATCATGTGGACTACAACATCAGTCCACCAAACTCAGAACTCAAAGATCTAGGGTTCTTCATTGACCTACAATAGATGCCTTCCGAGGAAGAATTAACCAAAAAAGGAGACCCTGTCGTATATCTTCAAGTATGGATCTACGATAGTAGCATCAAGTGGAACTTAATCTATGATGGGGAAGTTGTTAACATAAATCCTTTCTCCCTATTAGAGAGGGTGGGCTATGGGCACAATAATATCACTGCTTCATGAGATACTCTAAGCGGGTATGATAATCTAAAGGCTACCACCATAGGTAAGATTACCCTTCTAGTGACCTTGAGACTTAAAACCATTCCTACCACATTCTATGTCATAGACAAAGACACAAGATATAATTTGATTCTTGGAAGACTGTGGATACATAGGATGAAAGTTGTGCCATCCACATTATTTCAAGAAGCTCAATTCTTACACTTAGGGAAAGTATACATCACAAAGGGAGATCTAGAACCTTTTAGCATGTTGAAATCAAATGCACCAAACAAACATATAGGTATCCACATAAACTATGAACTCCCTACCAACAAATTGGTCATTCCCAATCCCACACCTCAATTGATATGCATCAAACAAATGAAAATCCTAGAAAAGACCATAAATGCCATAGAGATCAAAACTTTAGAGAATCAAGACTTACCAAAACAAAAGGAAACGGTTCCCAAAGAAAATATAATTGAGATCATGGAATGGGTAGAGTAGGATTGACCACTCCAATTCCCCCTATAGGTACTCATGATCAACATCCAAGAAGCCTACAAACTCTTCCCTTACATAGGAGAAAAACCTCATAGAACTGAAGGTCCAGTGTTTGAGACAACCACGTTAGATCTGAGAAACATGGACTTGCATGCTTTCTCAAATGTTGAGGAAGACATAATGGAAAGTTACACACCACTGCCATCGCTAAGTGAATCGTGTGTCCCCGAGACACCAGAAGAAACATAGTCTTATGAGCCTTTCACACCAATAGAGGATTCATATCAACCATTGACACCCATGGAGGAGGCACATTCTATTGATAATGAATCAACTAATGCCATAGGAATGCTACCACGGATGTTCATGGTGTCCAAACTGCAAGAGAAGCCAACCACCTCTTCCTTAGTTCAATCAAACAAGCTTGATGATTGGGAAGCACCTCTAGTACAAATCAAAATGGTTGAAAGACTTCCTAACAAAGATGAAGAAAGTGAAGGTATTTTTTAGAGAGAATGGAAGATTAGAGTGGCAGTCAGCATTGATGACCCTGTCATTTTCAAACTGCCAAAGAGTTACATAGGATATGCCATGCACTTAAGACTAGAACCAAATGGGAGAAAAAGTATAAGCATTGTCCCTCCTAATGAGAAAAGGGAGCCACAAACTCCCCTTGAGTTGTTCCAATTTTTGCAAAGAATCCAAGAGAGACTAGATGTGAAAATCCACATGCAAGAACAATTCAACCTATTAGTAGAGTTATTAAATTTTGATGAAGTCCTATATTGGACCCCTTCTCATCAAAAAGCCTTTTGAGACTTACTTTGTCTCACAATGCCAAGAGAAAC
Source organism: Cunninghamia lanceolata (assembly GCA_027924645.1). Taxonomy (NCBI): domain Eukaryota; kingdom Viridiplantae; phylum Streptophyta; class Pinopsida; order Cupressales; family Cupressaceae; genus Cunninghamia; species Cunninghamia lanceolata. Next base: position 8,088,845 of record BSBN01001807.1, read on the forward strand.
TAGCAAGTTGGTAGCAATAGATTCAAATGACAAACCCTATAGAATAGGAGAACTCGTCTTGAGAAGAGGTAGTAGGAAGAATAAGAAAAGAAGATGAAAAAGAGCTTTTTCAGAAGACTAGAAAGGTCCTTACATGGTCAAAGAAGATGACAAAAATAGTTCCTATCTCTTGTTCACAATGGAGGGAGATGAATTTGGTGAAACAATCAACGTCTTTCACCTCAAGAAATATTATATCTAAAAACCAAAAAAATAAAAAATAAATCTAAATGTCAAAAATAATATGTTTCTTACATTTCTGTATCATTATGTTCATCTTCCATTATAGTCAGTGACTTGCTCTTGTAGTATTTCATTTTAGTAATGAGTCTAAGGTTGCCTAGATATACGTCATCCTTTTAGGACCTAGAGAGTCCCCATTTTCACAATCACCATTATCACCTTTTCATTCCCAGTGATTCTAATCAAAGCCTAGCTCTTAGCTTTACATTGATCCCAGTCTTAATGAGTCAAGATGTTAGGTCTAAACATAGATAGTATTCAAACCTATATTGTTCAAAGGAAGCTTGCAAGTAGACCTTCCCAATTCTTCCCTAGTATTAAAGAAATCCAAACTTAGTATAAAAACTTTAGGTGGCACTCAACCCCTTATCTTTCCTAGCCAAAAACATCAGGAGGATCAGAACTTTGAAGAAAGAAATCTAAACTTTGAGTGAACAATTTTTTTTATCAAAATAAGAGTGTCAAAAATTAAGAATTAAGAGATCAAAGTATCGCATATCGAGAGTTCCAAAAGCATTCATTTCTTGAAAAGTCAAAAATCTAAAGAAATGAGAAAAATCAAGTGAGGAAAATATAAAAAAAAGTGAAAAAGAAAAAAAAAAGAGATGCAATAAAAGAGTGAAAGAGAGAAGATTCTTGAATGTTCGTACTCTTGGGTGGAGATCAATCTAAGCTCGAAGCCTCAAGGGTGACATTCTAACATAGAAAGTAAAAAGAAAGGTACAAAGCACACACACACTAGTTGAGAAAAACCAAGAGTCTAGTAGTCTCTAGGATCATCTTCTATCTAGGGACCCTTATTCTTTCCTATTTATCCTTTATCCTAGGTCTACCTTGTTTTCCATCTATGATCTAAGTCTGGCGAACACCAATAAAATTTGTTACTTGTCTAAGTTGAAAGCTTGTTAGATTGTCTTATCTAGATAAGGATCAGTGTTTAGCCTTTAGCAAAGACAAAATTTAGAAACACTTCATTTTCACTCCTGCTCCCTACTTGCATTTTAAAATCCTATCTCACAACCTTGAATAGGTCTCTTATATAAGGACAACTCACAATCTGCTGAGTTGAAAATCATATTTAAGAGCAGTCACATTGTTTGTTCCACATCACATTCATGCCAAAATCAGAAAAAGAGTCTCAAAGAAATAAAGTCAAATGTCATATCTCATGACATTCAGTAGAAGTAATTTTTTTATTTTAGCATTTCTTGTGTTCCTGCATTGTCATATCGTAAACTGCATCTCATACATATGCCAAAAAAATTACAAAAACATGTCATTGTTATCATAATTTCATCATTAAAAGAGTTGAAAATGTCAAAAACATAATAAAAATGTTCTCCAACCTCTTAAACATGCATAAGAGATGAGTACAAGTCCAATACATGAAAAACATAAAAAGAATAAACTTTCATAGATACATCCGAAGTTTACATATATAAGACTATCAAAGAGCTAGGACAAAATAATCTCAAAAAGAAGTAGAGACTCCCCATGCAAGGGGGCACGAGTTTAAGAAAGGAAGTCAAGGTCGGTTCCCTCCAACAGAACCCCCAGGACTTCGGATCCTCTATCTACGAATACCACCCATTGCTCCATGAGACCTTAAGAGCGAGGTGCTCTACTGTGAGGATGTGAGTGTGAAGGCCCCACCATACTAGCATCCCGTCATTGAAAACTAAGATGAGCCATCTCTCAGAGAACCTGATTCTCACCCTTAAGGGTGTGAGTCTTGGCCTTCAAGTCTCCATTCTCCTAACATCTATGATAGACAGGAGCGAAAATGTCTGTGTGTCACCCAGCAGTAGGGGGCATACCAAGGTCATCTAAAAGATGGTCTCGAGTCATCCTAGCGAAGGGAGAATCCAAGCCAACACTGATATCACAAACAAAATCCCTCCACTCTCTAACATTACCTTAAAAAGTGAATCGAAAGAGAAAGACAAGTTAGTTCCCCATGAAAAGAGAAAAGACAAAAGTGCAAAAATGAACAAACGAAACTTACGTGGATCACCAGGCTACCAATCAGGGTCAAGTTGTCACATCACCTCATCCAAATGAGGAGGTAAGGGAACAATAGGAGAACCCTCAGGGATGCATGGTACATCATCTGCATCATTGGTAGCATCAAGACCCTCATCCTGCACATCCTTGAGTAAGCCCTCATCTAACGAATCATCATCATCTAGAATATAGTCCTTGTCAGTGGAATCTAAATCCACAACAACAATGAGAGATTGGGAAGAAGCCCCTCTCCCTCCCCTTTGTCCTCCTCTCACAAATCTAGTAGTGAAGACTCAAGGAGTCAAAGGAGTCCAAACAACTGACCTCTATCCAATCTCACCCATCTCTTGAACAATCCTATAGCAAGTGGGGGTAAGTCCTCAGGGAAGTCCTCACTGAATTGCTGTGAAACATGCTCAACATGATGGGCCTCAAATAGACCATTATGATATGAAATCTTAGATACTCCATGAAAGTACTCTCTAACCTCGCCATCATGAGCCCAGGATCCCTCCATATCATGATAAGGATCAAAGATCATATCCTCATCTATAAGAATAGCGACAGTGGGTAAAGAAGCGTCATAGTGACCCACATGCATCCATCTAGCTGCTCTTGGTAAACATTTATCTGGAATCAGAATGAGCTTGTAATAGGGTCTGATGTCTTCAGATATCCATGTCATAACCAAAGAAGAGTCCCTAAAAGCTAGAGCCCCTCTCCACGAAATACGATAGAAGTCCCTATAGACCATGGCCATAATATCTGGTCCCCAACTATAGACTATGCCCTCCTCAATACTACAAATGAAGGGAGCCCAACACTATCTCAAACGAGCCAAGGCCTTGTCTCTCGACAGCCTTGAGGCAATCAAACTTATCAAGAATCTCCTCAGAAGTGGGATGCAAAGTTGAGGCATAGAAGTGAGTTGGACTCTTGTCTGATCCCAGGGGTGACTAACCCCCATGAACTCTACCCAGGATGCCTTATCCTCAAAGGACTTGCTTGATGGAAGGATGAGAGGATGTCTTCTCACAGGAACTCCAAGAATATGATAGACATCAAGTAGAGTGATGGTCCAGTCTCCAAAGATCTATGGGAACTTGAATGTGTTTTTGTCTACATCCCAATAGGTCAGATTATCACAACAAATATACAAGACACAGGATGAATAACAGGCACATGGTAAACTCTACTAAGACCTACTCTCCTCAAAATAATACGATCCTCACTGCTTAGTGAAGCAAACATCCCTGAGAGTCATCTCTGTTCTCGGCAGGCATTCCATTAGATATGCATGTCCTGCAAGATCAGAAAAGAACTTTAGATTAGATTTTAAAAACTCATAAAAATCCTCAAAAATCATAAAATTCTAGAAAACCTTACACAAAAAAAGTGTATAACCCCTCAAAATTGCAATAAACAGGCAAATATAGTAGCCAAAACATGTTAGATCAGAGTGAAACAAGAGTTAGACAACATGAAATTTTAGTCAAAATCAACCCAATAGGGTCACCCCCGGGCAACCCAGGAGTTCTGTAGGATCTCCCCTAGGTGATCTTGTTGTTTTGAAAGATCTCCCCTGGGCGACCCTGCTATTAGATAGGATCTCCCCTGGGTGACCTGCCTGACAAAAGGGCTGATCCTAGAGGGAGATCCCTTGATAAAAATGCTCTAAAAACCTCATTTTTTGGCCAATTTCAGAAAACAAAAAAACTATTTTACTTTAAACAATGAAACAAAGACAATGCAACAAGAAAAATTGACAAAAATAGACAATTTTGAGAGATTTTTCACAAAATTCAATCTAGGGTTTAGAGAAGGGGTTTTCACTATTTGCATACCCGATTCTCCATGGTTGAAGAAGAGGTAGCCTTCTTTGTGATCTCCTTGATGATACCTTTCCAATGACTACTCACACGATCGATTACATCGCTGTTTTGCTCTGATCTCACAATTTGACTTGCTTTGTTTTCCCTTAGCTTAGTTTCATTTGTGCATTTTTAGATTAGTTCTTTGCTTTTATGCATCTCTTTAATGCATCATTTTGTGTGCATTCATTCCTATAGGTCTAAACCGACAAAGGCAAACAACTAGTTGAACTCGAATGATCCATGGTAAGTTTGTCATTTCAGTTTTCATTATTCGTTTTGATATACTTAAATGCTAGACTAATACTAGTTATTGCAGGTACAATTGTGGGAAAATTGACAACAGGTAAGGCCTAATTCAGGAACGGTGCCTACATTTCATGTAGACTACCACCCCAAAGGGGTAAATATTTAAGCACAAAAATCATGCATAGCCTCTACGAGGACCCCTATGATGATTTTAATCCTTGTCACGTACATGTAAGCATGAAAAAATGTCCTCTAAGCAGAAAACCTCTTGATGACATGTCTTCTTTCTTGATTTCTCTCTTTCCCTATTTTTCAATGCTTTTCGACTCTTTTTGTGACACTTATCGATTTGCATTTTCTGAGCTTTCGACCTTGTTCCTAAGCCTTATGAGCATCTTATAGGTGATTTTTCACCTTTCCCCTATGTTTTCATCATCTGCACCTCGCAGAAGCCTTCTAGAGGTCCCCCTATCAATCTCCCACTTTCAGTTTTCAATTTCACTCAACCAACCCAAATCTCCCCCTATTATTTCTAGATCTCCCTCAGGAGATCCTACAGGTGTAAGTGGAGATTTGGATTCTTGCACATGATTGACCTATTTTTGGAGGCAGAACTACTCCTTTTTCTTTCCTCTGTCATCTCCCTTTTGTTGTTCTTTAGAAAACCCTTTCTTGCCTGGATCTCCCCTGGGCAACCTAGGGTTGCCCCCCAAGTGACCCATGGTTGCCCAGGGTGACCCTGTCACATTTCAAGCTATGGAAAAACTTGAGTCTCACTCAAATTAGCTCTATTTTGACTCGTTTTTCTTCCAATTCACATGATTTTTGATGCCTAATATGGAGTTGACTATTTCATGTACCCACAGATGTATAATTAACTCCATTTGATCTAAAATTAACAACTCAATCAATCTCATGCATCCTTTCAACTCCAATTTCCTCTTTAGTGATAAGTTATTATAGATTTAACACTCCATTGTTAGCTGAGTTCACTGGGTAATCAACCTTGTTAACTCCCCAATCAATCCTTGTTGACTCATCAATCAAATGAGTTAACTTCTCAATCAATCCCATTGTTTAAACCTATAAATATTCCCTCCCTCAAGCACAAAGGGAGGCAAATTCATTGTGCACATAGCTCTTGCCAATTTTTTATCTCCAAATCAACATTCTAATGCTCTCACAGGACGAAGGTGCCTTTTTCTTTATTCATTTTTCAACCAAGCATCATTACACTGATTCATTCAATGCCATTGTGCTCAACCAAAGCTCTCATTGAGCTCTTTCAAGCTTCAACAAGCTTCTTTTTGCTTCTTTGTATTGTTTTGTCATCAATAGGTCTTCCCACTATTTCAAAAGGACTCAAGGTTGCCAACATCAAGGATTTATGAGGGTAGTGGAGTCACACAAATCTTCATTCTTTTAGGTTCCTCTATTGCTTTATTCAATTCATAGTAATTAGAAAACCAAAAATTACTCTTGGAAATAGTAAATCTTTGCTTTTTCCTTGATATATTAAATCTTGCATGTTTGAGTAATTGTTTTCAAATTCCTAGATCTAGACTATCTGTAGAAGCAATTTCCTTTCATAGATTAGATTACTTCAAAACAATCAAAAACCCAAAAATATGGATTAAACTTGCATTAAGAAGAATCATATTAGCTTGCATTCATACTAGGACTACAAAAGCCGTTGTGTATCATGCCTAAGGCATCGCCTTGGTTCGCCTTGTTTGGAGGTAACCCCTTTGTCTGATGTAGTTTTTGGGAACACATATATTATGGGCATGTACTTTTGGAAAGCTCTCCTACATCTCTTGCAAATTGTTCTACCTTAACTTGTATTCATTAATGATACCATGTGTTTTGTGTGTCTTCATCATACTTTCCATGCGCTTTCTATGTGTATTCTTTTCTCTTTAACAATGTTATGATCTCAAATCCCATAGTTACCAAGGTTAGCATCTATCTCTCCAATTACCTAGAATATACATACTATCTACTATTAAGGGAAAATTAGATTTCAAATGAATAACAATATAACAAATATCAAGATACCCAAAACTTAATGAAATGGTGAACTAAAGAGATTCACACAAACAATGAACAAACAACAAAGAAAACCTCCTTATTTCGAAGCTTCCATTGACCACCTATCACAATCAATCTTACATGTATGAAATAGGGCCCTCAGAGAGTGCACTTCCTTGCTTTCTTTCAAGATTGTCAATTGGGAATGGCAATGATAGTTTATTGTAATGAAGAGGAGCTTCACAACAATGGTAGTAGTACATAGTGCATAGTAGCGAATGTGATCACAAGCAATGAAGGAATTGGTGCCAAAGGTGCACTATAATTCCTGCAGAGTAACAATACTTAAAGCTTGGATGATTGAAATGGAAGAATGAGGGTTCAATTTATAGACTAGGGAGAATGAAGATCAATGGTATAGGAAAAATGAGAAGATCAATAGTATAGAACAATTGAGGAATGTGCAATGAATAAGAAGAAGACAAGTGTCACACAAAAGCTATTTTATCTGAGTTAACTACTTTTTTTTCTAAAGATAAGACATGTTTTTCATAAATCAGAAAGTTTTTTTCTAATTTAAGAGATATTGATAAAAATAATGTTGATTGAGTAGATAACTCAACTTGTGATTTTCTTTTGCATGATTTAAGAGAAATTAAATAATAAATTATTTAATTTTGTGTGCATGGAGAAGAAGACTTATTTTTAGAAGATTTGGAAGATATTTGAAGAATTAGAAGATAAGAAAATAAATTAAATAAATAAGTTTATTTAATTATTGTGCATGATTTGGAACAATAAATAAAATATTTGATTGTATTTTATTTTTAGAGATAGAGAGGATTTAAATAAATTTGATTTGATTTATTCAAATTTGGAAGAATAATTAACTATAATTAAATAATTGAGAATTATTTAATTGTTTAGAAGAAAATAAAAGGATTTTATTTAATTTTGACTTTAGAAGAGATAATTAAATATTTTGATATTTAATTAATTTAGAGGAATGTGAATCAAATAAATAAATTTGTTTATTTATTTATTGATAGAAGAATTGAAGGGAATAAATATTAAGAATGTTTATTTAGACTGAATCGTGCCATTTTTAGGCATATACATTTTGCCCCTCTTTGATGCAATGTAGTTTACAACATTATTTCAAAGAATAGATGGTCTGATAATGATACATGCCCCAGTTTGCCCCTGGTACAGGTTATGACGATAGGATGCCCCCTCGGGAGATTAGACGGGAAGAAGGTAGAAGGCGTGAGACGGATAATCTCATGAAGATGAAGGGATGAAGAAATTGGTTGGAGAAAGAGCAGAATGATATGCGATGCAAGATAGAATGATAACACACACAAGCAAGTAAGTATGCACAAATGATACAAGAACAAACAAGGTATTCCCCTTGTCAAGCGGTAAACCAGCGATATACTGATAATGATATACAACAGTGTTGTCATGGCGGGGAATGATATACCCCTAGACCAACATGACAGGCGTGTTGTCATGGTGGGGAATGATAGATCCCTAGAGCAAACATGAAGGATAGTGTCTAGTTTTAGGAAAATGAAGCATGTCATGTAAGACATGTGTGTTTGTCTGATTTCGACAATGTTACATCCTATATAAGACATTTGATTGACTATAATTGATCGAGTTGGTGTATGACTAGATAAGGATCAAGACCACTAATTGTGATTGGATCATTTGAAAAGATTGACTTGACTTGATTCATATGAATTTAAGGATAGAATTACATTTTGATCACTTCTCGGACTAACCGGACAAGGATGAAAGATATGATGATAGATAGAAAAATGACTCGATAGAAGGACTCACAAGCTTTTCTTTCTATTGATACTTTACATTGTTGGATATTTATTGCATGGGGTACGGTATAGATGCTTTTATGGATGTATAATGGATGTAAATGGTGTTTGCTTTTGGCATCCTAATGGTGCAAGTATTTTGAAGTGTCTATTTCATCATTGGGCAATTTTATTTTGGTACTTTTTCTGAATGTTGTAAGTTAATACAAGCATATAGGTATAATTGAACCGAGATGACCTGAGTATCCCTTACATGGATTTTGATTTAGCAAGTTAATACAAGCCTCGAGGTATAATTGAACCGAGATGACCTGTGTATTTCTTGCATATCAACAGTCAAGGATTGCCCCTGTTCATGTTAGACCTTTGTTGTCCTCGATGATCTTTTTACCGATCATGTCTTTAGACAAGACTTCACATTACTAAAGTTTAATCCACAAACAACAAACAAAGAAAATAATCATGCCCCCATCATAGCATCTCTAGCTTTTGGCATCCTTGAGTAGCATAGAAAGGCATGACAACAGAAATCAAGACTCTGTATTCTAACCATGTTTTTGATCCACAAAATATTTTTGCATTTAGATGTGTTTGTTTTTTGCCATAATTTGAGTAAAATCATTTAAAAGGCCTTAGGTGTTTGTTTGCTTTGCTTTGGATAGGTTAAAGTCTTGCGTTAGGATTTCTGCTTGAAAAGAGTGGGTTTTTGTTTGCACTTGCTTGCCTGGTGAGAAGATTCCACAATCTTTATTGGTGAGACAGACCCTAAGGGACTAACCTAGTGCCTTAAGGGCTCATTGCTAAATGGCCTTGCCTACCTGACGATGCAGAGGCAATGTAGTTTGGGGTAAACCCCAATATACCTAAGACCTAGGTGGTAGAAAGTGGTGTGGACTCAGATAGATAGAAGGACTAGACATGGGACAGATGGGACAGTGGGAGTCTCGGGGGTGCATTTGAGAGATGGCCTTGCCTACGTGACAACATAGAGGCAGTGTGGTTCATGGATTGACTTTGATGGACCTAGGATATGGATCGGATGAGACACGGTATGGAATAGATATGGATCAGACATGGAATAGATATGGATCAGATAAGAAATGATATGGAATAGATATGGATCAGACAAGACATGATACAGAACAGATATGGATCAGACAAGACACGATATGGAATATATATGGAGTAGACAAGACAGGATATGGAACAGATATGGATTAGACAAGACATGATAGTGAACAGATATGGATTAGACAAGACATAATATGGAATAGATATGGATTAGATGATACTAATGACAAGGAAAACACCATGGATACATAGATGGATGGGTGATAGTAGATACGGATGGTTAGGTAGAAGGAAACAAGGATGTGATCTCCAAGGACTACGTCACATAAGAATAACGTGCCCCATTGTAGGTAGAATACTTAGGATTTTTCATGTCAGTGCTTATGACGATAGGAGGATGAAGGATTTATGTGGCTTGGAGGGATAAGATATGTCAAGAGCCATCTAAAACATTTGTCAACATTATGTCCCCAATCTTTATCAAGACCAAAAAATAGATAAAGGAAAGGAAGATTAGGATAGATAGACTAGACATTATAGGTATGTAATGGATAGAAGGATAGGATAGGTATGGTATAGAAGGGAACTGATAGAAGAAGAGTGATATGCCAATGAGAAAAGGTGCCCCCAAGTGTAGGTGATGTAGAAGATCAACTTACACACGACACCTATTTGCCAGGTTTTCATCATGGTACTTATCCAAGGCACCTGTTTGCCAGATTTTCACCATTGGACAAAGGGATTTTTCTTTACTTTTTTCATCATTTTTTTTAAATAGTTGGGTGGGGGAAAGTGGACATAGAAAAGGAGAGACTCAAGTATCTAGGTCCCTGAAAGGTGATAGTACCACTAGAAAGATGTTGTCGCATGGACTATGTTGAGTGTTCTCATAGATGTTGGTAGGAGATTGCATGAAAGTGAGATGGAGAAGGTAGATATTGGATTATGAAGGGTGTGATAGTGGATGATGATGCGGAATATGGAGGATTTATGCGAGGATAGATGAAAAGTTTATGAAAAAACATGGACCATAGTAATAGGATGAGGAAGATATGTAGGATAATAGTGGAAGGAAGGGGAGATGGAGGTATATGGAAATGTTGTGGGATGGAAGGGAATGATGACCAATGGTTGTACATACCATGATAAACATAGAAGCTAGTGATGGCCAAGTAGTGTAGGAAGCAACAGAGACTTTTGCTTGCGGATGAATGACTTAGGCATGTAGGGATCCACATAGACTGAGTATTTTGCTGATTTTTGCTTGTCATGTGGGATGGAAGAATTTGAGACTTTTGGATGGAATGGGAGAAAGTGGATGGTTGAGATTCTTGAGAGGTAGATGCCTCATGTAACTTGAGGCCTTTTTTCTTAGGTACCCAAACCATTTTGTTTTTAGATAGTACCTTTGAAGGTATGGGTTTGGGTGTATACAACTTTTGTGCAGCATTTGGAGTAATCATTTGTTGGATGCGGACCCACAACTTTTTCAGCTTGGCATATAGGTGTGTGGATGTATGCATCTCTTGAGAAGGATGTTTCTTTGATTCTTGGTTTTTGTATCCTAGGTCATGAGGACTCTTAGGATTTTTGACTTTATAGGTAGAGGCATCCATATTTTTTATGTTAAAATCCTTTGGGATGGTGGAAGTGGGGTTGGAGGAAGTTCTTTGTTTAGACAACATGTGCATTTGTTGGCCATGATTGGGATTGTTAGAAGATTCATAGATGGATGGATAAGGTGTTGGGAGAAGTGGTGGTAAAATGCACGGAGGGATATTAAGAGTTGGAAGTAGTAGAGGTAGATTGGATGGTGGAAGGTGTATGGTCACATGCTTTTGACAATTGTAGGATGATGGAGGTGGGTTGTAGGATGATGGAGGTGGATTGATGACATATGTTTTGGGGATATGATAGGGTTTGTGATGGAATGTCATGGTCTTTGGAGGAGTGGAGGAAGTACCAACATCTCGAGATTCTTCACCTTGGGGTGTGTATCCAAGGCCATATAAATGAGGATGAACATTGACATGGACAGGCTCCAAAATACCTTGTTCACAAAGGCCTAAGCCTTTACCTTGATAGTTCATATGTTGGAGTATGTGGTTAACAATAGGATTATGTGTAGGTCAAACACTAGACACAAGTTGTTTATTGGATGAAGGTGGGATATAGGATAATGGTGGGTGGTGTTCTAAGGAGGAACACTCATGAATGAAGGCAGTAAGACCAAGGATACATGGTGGGGGATTTGTAATATGGTCGATAATGGATGGCTGAGGAGTATTTTTGGTTTGATCTTCTATGCTTGCTTGGGAGGCAAGTGTCTCATCATAGGAAGAGGAAGTTGTTGAATCTTGGATAGGACTAGATGGGGTTATAAGCTCAGGACCATGGAATGCATAAAGTGGGCTAAGAGGATCATCATGGTTTGCTTGATCTTAGATAGGCTCTTAATCATAGATGGGATCTTGATCATAGATAGGATTTAGCATGATGGGATGAAGGTTCTTGTATAGGTTCATCATCAACGATAATATCTTGATCACCGAAAGGATAGAGGGTATGGAGAGGTTGGAATTGGATCCCTTGTTCATGTATATGATCAAGTTGCTCATGGATAGCTTCTTCATCAAAGGTAGTATCTTGATCATATAAGAGATATAGGTTATGAATGGTTTGAAATTGGACTTCTTTCTCATGTATAGGTATAGGATCATAAAAAAGATAAAGGTTATGTAAGGGTCGGATGGGAGTTCTTTGATCTTGATTTATACAGGGGTTTGATGTTTCCACATGTTCTAAAGTGTGCTCTTGATATAACTCTTGATGTGCTTGAATTGAAGTTGAGGTAGAAGACTCTTGGATAGGCTCTTGGTCAACAACATGAAGGTGCAACGGACCTTGACTTTGGTGCATGGTAGGAGGTTCTTCAATATACTCAAGGGGTTGCAGGTGACATGACGAGGTTAGAGTAATGTACATGCTTGAAGGTTCTTTGATAAGGTTAAGGACCGGAATTTGGGGATATGGGTGACTCTCTGCTTGTAGCCCTTGGATCATATCATTGGTAAGCATATAGGTAGAGGAGTAAGGCAATAGAGGAGTAGATTTAGAGTTCTGCCTATCTTTTCTTTTGTTGTGTAAATCTAGAAAACATTTTTCCCAAAACTTATCTGAGGCTTCTTTGGTTGCCCATTTAGATTTTGGGGTACTTGATGGCAGTGTTGGTGTAAGACAGGTATGCTTTGGGATATGTGCCTTAGAAGATGGTGAAGGAGGACTTGTAGATGGAGTGGTATATGATTTCCCACTTGAGGTGGTGTTTTCCTTATCAAGAGTATCATTAAGATGGGACAAGAATGTATGACTTTGGGTCGAGGTGTGGCTAGTATTGGCCTGCTTAGCTTATAAGATTACAAAATGTTGTTGTAAGACTTGAAGTTCTTGAGCAATTTCTATATGACATTGGGGTGAGGTGTCTAAGGTTATTTGTAATTTCAGGTATTTGAGTTCTTGAGCAAGCTATTCTAATTTAGTTGTCATAGAGCAAGCTATTCTAATTTAGTTGTCATATCCTTAGAATCTGACACAAGACTAAAATGGGTACCCAAAAAGGTTGAAAAGTTTCTCTCAAAGTATACGGAAGTGCTCACTATCACGCATGTGAAGGAATAGATGCGTAGTAGAAAAGGATGAAAGTACAACAAGTCGTTATGGGTGTGCAAGACTGGTAAATAGCAAATGCATAGTAACAGGTGATATAAGCATAGCAAGTCACAGCAAATGTGCAATAGGTTGAAACAAAAGTGCAGCTTCATAAGATAAATGTGCAGCTCTGGGCTTTTTGAATGTTTTTGCAAAGTTTGACATGTTTTTCAATGTTTTTTTTTTGGTTTCTTGGTTGCAAGATGGTCTCTTTGATATGATTTTCTTTAATTATGGCAAGAAGTCACAACAAACACAAAGAATGTTTTCATGGTTTTTTTTTGTGTGATTTTTTGACTCTTTTTGGACTAAAAAGAAAGTACAATCCTAGGCTTCAAATGGATTACAGGGGTTTTTGGCCACCAGAACAAAGGTGTTTAATGAAGGCAACCATTCGAGTGGTTATACATGCGACAACACTACTCTCTGTTATGGAGTCTAGCAACCTACAAGGGTTGCACCTTGGAGGGTTTTGGGGGAGGTTGGCTATCGATATAACACAACTGCACTCGTTGTTTGAAGCTTTTGCTCCAAACACAATTTATTTATAGTGGCTTGGAAGGGCTTGACGTCTAGCCTATTACCACTTAGGGTTGGTCCTACTTGGATGAACGGTATCCAAGAGTAGGCCCCTCTAAAGGAAAAACACATGTAAAAATGATATGTCTGGCATTTTGGTCACCCAAGATAGGAGAGAGCATAGGCCTGGTATCATTCCCAAAACATAGAATATAGTGGTTCGTTTCCCCTAGTTAAAATGAGAAAAATTAGATGAGCTATCTACTTGGGCAAGCACAGAATTTTGTTAACTTTGAAGTGATAACAAGATAGCAATGGTCCAGTTTTACCAAGATAGCAATGATGAGTTCAAATTTATCCCAGATAGCATGAATTGTTAACTTTGAAATGAAGATCGAGATAGCAATGGTATAGTTTTACCCAGATAGCAATGATGATTTCAATTTTTAACCACGTAGCACAAATTTGTTAACTTTGAAGTGATGGTCGAGATAACAATGGTTCAACTTAAACCAGATAGCAATGAGTTTGTTGACTTTGAAGGATAGGAATATAGAAATGATTCAATGATATGCAAGATAGAAATGATTCAATTACCGCCTTCCTAGTTAAGACTATGTGAGATTTGCATGAGCATCCATTTGCTTTCCCCTTAGAAATTGAAGTGTGAGTTAACAAGTGCAACTATATGATTCTAAACCAGTACCTAGCCTGCAAGTGGATCCAAGAATATTCCTATAAAAAAGTGTTAGCGCTAGAAAAACCACAAGAAAACTCAAAAAGTCAATGTTAGAATCAGATGAGCAGGTATAGAGCTCATATGCATAGAAACAAAGGTCATATTCGTAGTTTTACAGATGCACAGATTTAGAGCACATATGCACAGAAACATAGGTCATATGCACATATTTACAGATGCATTGAATTAGAGAACATATGCGCAGCTTTACAGATGTGTTGAATCATAGGACATATGCACAGAAAGAATGATCAAATGCGTTGAAACAACATCCTAAAAATTCACTGCAAAATAGATGCCCTACAAGATGGAATAGATGCGTTGTAGGATGGAACAAATGTGTTGCACGATGGAACAAATGTACAAAATCAGTAAATGTACCATAACAAAGGTCAGATGTGCCGAAACAAAGACTGTATACGCTGAAATAACATATGCACTGTATCAGAGGGTAAATGTGCCATAACAGAGTCTGTATGCACTGGAATAGATAGTATATGCATCAGATCAGAGACTGTATGCACCAAAAGAATGTATGCGGTGAACAGATAGTATATGTGTGTTAGAATGTGTCAGATGTGTTGTTTCCTCCTGTGTACGACTTTCTAAAACACAAAAACTTAGTTTTTGGATGAAATTTGGGGCTAGGCCCCACTTTGGGTGCAAAAAATGTTAAGGGAAAATAGGATTTCAAATAAATAACAATATAATAAATATCAAGATACCCAAAACTCAATGAAATGGTGAACTAAAGAGATTCAAACAAACAATGAACAAACAACAAAGCAAACCTCCTTATTTTGAAGCTTCCATTGATCCCCTATCACAATCGATCTTGCATGTATGAAATAGGGCCCTCAGAGAGTGCACTTCCTTGTTTTCTTTCAAGAATGTCAATTGGGAACGACAGTGATAGTTTATTACTATGAAGAGGACCTTCACAACAATGGTAGTAGTACGTAGTGCGTGGTAGCGAATGTGATCACAAGTAATGAAGGAATTGGTGCCAAAGGGGTGTTGTAATTCCTGTAGAGTAACAATAATTAAAGCTTGGATTATTGAAATGGAAGAATGAGGGTTCGATTTATAGACTTGGGAGAATGAAGATTGACAGTATAGGAAGAATGAGAAGATCAACCGTATAGAGTGGTTGAGGAACATACAATGAATAAGAAGAAGACAAGTGTCACACAAAAGCTATTTTATTTGAGTTAACTACTTTCTTTTCTAAAGATAAAACATGCTTTTCATAAATTAGAAAGTTTTTTTCTAATTTAAGAGATATTGATAAAAACAAGGTTGATTGAGTGGATAACTCAACTTGTGATTTCCTTTTGCATGATTTAAGAGAAATTAAATAATAAATTATTTAATTTTGTGTGCATGGAGAAGAAGACATATTTTTAGAAGATTTGGAAGATATTTGAAGAATTAGAAGATAAGAAAGCAAATTAAATAAATAAATTTATTTAATTGTTGTGCATGATTTCGAAGAATAAATAAAATATTTGATTGTATTTTATTATTAGAGATAGAGAGAATTTAAATAAATTTGATTTGATTTATTCAAATTTGGAAGAATAATTGACTTAAATTAAATAATTGAGAATTATTTAATTGTTTGGAAGAAAATAAAAGAATTTTATTTAATTTTGACTTTAGAAGAGATAATTAAATATTTTGATATTTAATTAATTTAGAGGAATGTGAATCAAATAAACAAATTTGTTTATTTATTTATTGATAGAAGAATTAGAAGGGAATAAATATTAAGAATATTTATTTAGACTGAATCGTGCCTTTTTTAGGCGTATACATCTACAAATAACGGTCTACTGAAAATTCTCTAATTACTAAAATAGTCCAGAACTAGGTTTTTTAGATGCCATTCCCATAGGTGCTAAAACTATCATTTCTCATGATTAGTTCCCTAGGTAGGTATAATTTAATGAGCATATGTCTATCACCTAAGAACCCTAAGATGTATTGGAAAAACCTTGATTAAGCATTATATGAATGATGGAATCCACTAATAATTCTATAGTTGGAGTCATAGCTACGTTTTTCAAATATTTCCCCAATACTTATTATCCACAAATCTATCTTTCCATGATTCTAAGAAATCCATTAAATACCCTAATGAAAACCATCATCTATATTTACACACATTAATGTACTAGGAGATGTATAATCACACACACATGATATAACCTAATAACCTCTAATATTTTTCAAATTCATATTTTGAGAGTATGTTCCCTTACCTGAGAGATGTTTCTAGATGAAATAAGATCATTCAGAAATTCTAAATTCTTTTTAAAACAAGGAAAGGAGATACTTTCTAAGATGGATGAATTTGATTAAATCTTGTTAGTTTTGTGCCCAAGGGAGATTACCTGTCCCTCAAACTTAATCATCGAGATGTTCCTTATTACTCCTTAGGGATTTATAGAGATAATGCCCAAATGCCATTGTATCTATGTTAGGCATAAGTGCAGTAGGTCAACATGATGACATTACCTATAAATGTGAACCAGAGGCACCATCAAAATTGAACACTTGATTTGGTTTTTGGTTTTCTCTTTATCAAGTTGATGGAATTGAAAGGAATGAACATAAAACATTGCAACAACATTATGCTTTATTCCACACATTTACAAACCATTTGGAGAAAGGTTAACAAATTGTTGTTCACATTTAACTAATCGCAATCAAAGTTGGAAAATCATTTCAAAACAAATTAAATTAACATAGTTGTTCATCTTCAACTAATTACTATTAAGTGTTAAGAAAGTAAAACATTTGTAAGATTTCCTAGCTTAATAGTTTGTTAACTAAAATTTGTGAATAAGACTTAAAATTGAGCATAGTAACTATAGTAAAACTTTAAGTCCATTTTACTTTTAACTTAGTTGTTTGATTGAGATTGGGTCAATTGTTTCAATTACCATTTGATAAAATTGTACATTATAGTTCTATCTAATTTATTCCCACAATTGCATATTGATTGAATAGAAGAAGAGCAATTTGTTAATTTCTAACACATATACTTTATCTATTAGATTGTAATTCAACTTTAATTTTAACTATGTAATGAAATGCATGACTTCATAAATTCTTGCTTAACCATTGTAAACTAATAAAATTCAATAAGAGAATCATAAATTGCCCTTTCCATTGAAATTATTTAACTTAATAATAATCAAAACTTACCTAACTAATTAAACTCAACAAGGATAAATTAGTCCATCTATTACAAATATTTAAAATAATTATTAAAACTAATTAAACTCAACAAGGATAAATTTGTCCATCCATTACAACTATTGAACTTAATAATTAAAACTTACCTAACTAATTAAACTCCACAATTTGATAAATTTGTCCATCCATTGCAACTAATTAACTTAATAATAAGTAAAACTCACCTAACTAATTAAACTCAACAAGGATAAATTTGTCCATCCATTACAAGTATTTAACTTAATAATAATAATTAAAACTTACCTAACTAATTAAACTCAACAAGAATAAACTTGTCCATCCATTGCAACTAATTAACTTAATAATAATTAAAACTCACCTAACTAATTAAACTTAACAAGGATAAATTTGTCCATCCATTACAACTATTTAACTTAATAATAAGAATTAAAACTTACCTAACTAATTAAACTCAATAAGGATAAATTTGTCCATCCATTACAACTATTTACAATAATGATTAAAATTAATTGATTCAATGTGGTTTAATGAGTTAATTATCTAATAAATTCATTACCATTATAAAACCATTAGGAAAAGCAATAATTATTATTGTGTTACTCAACATTAGTAAATTGATTAATTTAATGCTTAAAACAAGTCAATTTATAAAGAGTAATCATTCAAAATAACCCAATGTTATACACACACACACACAACATGTTTTAACATCTAATAATCAGAAAAATTACAAATATTATATAGTACTTATAAAGAGAGGGTTTTAATCCTAAAACATTTCTTTTTGTTTGAGGAATAAATTTTAAAATAATAAAAAAAAAGTTTCATGGAAGGTTTGAAGGGGAGTCGAACCCCTGCTGACCTACACAGTAGGTCAAACCCCCTTGCCAACCTGCATAGCAAGCGGCCAAGGGGTCGGCCTGCATGTGCAAGTTGTGGCCCCAAAGAAGGGGGTGGTTTTCCCATGCAGGTTGTGACCCCCTTGAGGAGTCATCTTGCATGTGCAGGTTGCAAACTTTTATTCTATAAAATAAAATAATCAGTATTAAATCATATATATTTACTAAATGTATATATTGGTATTTTGAAACCCCTACAACAAACATATATTTTTTATTTGGAAATCAAACCTTGATAAAATTGGGCATGGTTTTATCCTATAACTTTCTCATGCAATTGTTAGCCTGACAAAGAGATTTTGGAGCAAAAATTAGAAAAAGAATAGGAAAAAGCAATTAAAAAATCCATTACCTCTCGAGGGATGTCAAATCCTTCCACAAAAGAGTGCATTCCTACACAACATTATTTAAAATCCTTTCTTCATGAATCCATGAAGTTAATTTCTCCAATCCCCAGAGGAGTTTTCTCCTCTCATCAAGGAGGTATTTAGTAGCTAACAAAATGCCAAGGAGCCTGTGAAAGAAATCAGTTAACCCTACTTCATTCCCCAAAATGTGCAATCCCTAAAAACTAGTTTTTATTATTAGTTTTATTTAATTTAATTATTCATGTACTTTTATTAATATTTAATTATTATTGAACTATTTCAATTCAATATTTATCTTATTTAATTATTAAATACTAGGGTTGTATACCATACAAATTTAATCAAAGGTTGATGAACAAATTAAATGATTGAATTCAATCTTGAATCAAAAATTAATTTAGTAGCCAATTTTTATAAATAAACTTAGTCAATTAATAAACAACAAACTACTAAGTTATTTACTCTCTAAAATTATTTGTCATACTAATTTATTTATTTCTTATCAAATTTTGGACCACTTCTAACATCTTTATAATTTACATAATATCTATTAATTAATACCTCCTATCCAATTGATAATCTATCTATATGCTATAATTCAATAAATCAACCTAATTAATTAACTTAAAAATAAAAATTATTTTAATAGTGACTAGTGATCGAACTAGGGTTGTGACATCATTTATTTAATTAGCTAACTTATCCCATCAAATCCCTAAAACCAAATTAATTAAATCAACCTTTGTCTAATCCATTTGGGTCACTAATTAACCCATCCACTAATTTCTTATAGCGAGATTAATTAAATTAATCCCCTATTCAATTAATCTAACCTTTCATTAACCTATCTCCCCATAATTGATTAAATAATCTACATTATTTAATTAATTAAGATCACATTTGTCTCCACCTCACCCTTTCCAATTCATGCACTTGTCCCATATCATACCACTCACCCATAAAATAAATTTTTAATTGATTCATATGTCTCCATCTTCATTAATGCAAATCCTTCCCCAGAACAAATTAAAACCTCAAAAGTATTATGAGCCCTCCATCTTTGTTGATGAAACCCCATCCGTTGATTTCACTATGAAATCTCATCAATTAGATCTCATATTTGAATTCTAACCATTAATCTAAAATCCTCCAAAAGCCTATAAATAAAGAGCCTCTCCAAGTATTTTGATTCTAACTAAGAAGAACAAAAGAAGACTAAGGCTAAAGCTCTAAACTTATGCTCTCATAATCTTACCACCATCATATCCAAGTTATCCTCAAATCATTACCAATTTATTGTCCTCATTATGTTGGTTCATATTTGATCAATCCACATTCAATTAGTATTGGGTAAAGCTAGGATTTGCTTCTAGGTGCATGCATTTCTTCCACATTATCAAGGAGACTAAAATGGAGTGAAGATTTGTAGGCATATCATTTATTTATGTTTACTTTACATTTCTAACATCTTTCCCCATTTTATCATCTTCATTTGGCATAGTTGGTGGGACCAATCCGTCCTTGAATTTAACATTTTGGTAAGAAACTTTTGTGTGTTTTATGTGCAAGTGACAAGTTAGTACTTTCGACTATGGATCAGCACCTAAGCCAAAAGGAATGTCACCTAAGCCCTTATGTTTAGTGTCTCTTTGTCAAATAAAAGTCTATTTTGCAGGAAAAAAATTAGTGCTTTAGAGTCATCTATTAGTACCTAAATTTATCCTTTTAGTAGTTATGAGTCTCGTATCGGTGCCTGCATGTCCTGCATTAGTGCCTCTATAGTCTAGAATAGTGCCTTTCTTCTGATGTTTGTTGTTTGGAAATTTTGACATCTTTGTGGACTGACAGTGATTTTTGTAGCTATTCTAACACCTTTTTGCAGGTCTAAAATCTATTTTGTAGGAAATTAAGGGTTTTTATTTAGTCTATTGAATTAATTTGGAAATATTTTTAGCCTATAATCATTTCTGAGCATAAAAACCCTTTAAATGATGATTACATCATTTTACATGAATGGCATAAAATCCTTACAATGAATAAGAATATATAATTTAAGAAAGATATTTAGATTTGGCTTGATGTAGAGCCAAGTCTTCAAGTCTTCAAAGAATTGAGTGAACCAAGGTGCTTGTATAGATGCCATTGAACAATATGAACATTGAGCTCCTTTAGAGACAAAAGAAGTGAATTGAAGGTTCATGTGTTGTCAAGATAATGAACCTGTTTCATCAAAGAAACCATAACCACAAATGGATTTCCCATCATTGGGATCATCTCCTAAACTTGAATTAGTATATTCATAGTAAGAGGTACAAATTGCATAGTGGATAGTAAAATTGTGGATCAAATGAATCCAAATTTATGTCATAAAGCCAATAATGTAAAAGTTAGCATAGCTAATTCAATATAGATAAAATAACCTTAAGTCTTGAGTAAGAGTGCTGGTAAAAATTGTAGCACAAATCATGGCTTATAGCCCAAATTATAAAAAGCCAATATATAGGCATATCAATAAAAGTTCTAGGTTGCTTCTCACTACATCATTTGTTGAATTATAAAGGGAACTTATATCATGTTTAATAATAATGGACTTTGAAAATTAGTCCTAAAATCATAGTGCCACATTTGAAGATTCAATATTACGGACTTTGAGAAATAGTCCTAAAGATGGTTTTTAAAAACCTTAGTGCCTTCATGAAGAATTATAATATCAAAGGACTTTGAAAATAGACCTATAAAATGCTATAAGAACCATATTGTCTTCATCAAATTTTAAGAACTTGATCCCCAATGATCAGTTCATCATAAAAATGTAAGTGCATACCATCAAAGTGGATGGAAATATTTTCCATGGGGCCCAAAAAAACACTCAAATGAGACTTAATAGGGATCCCTATACAACATTACTACAAATGCATCTTGCACATAAAATATTTAAAGGCTTTAGTGCTCTAATGAGCTTTTAATTTCTCAAAAATTATAATAGATAAATGAGGCACAATAAAATATTAGATTCCCTTTATCAAAACAACATAATTGTAGTTGAGAATAAAACTCTAGACTTGTTTTAAATATTGTGATAAATCAAGACTTAGGTAGTAAAATCAAGATATTGAGAGTTAAATAAATAAATAATAAAAAGATATTACCATAAAGTAGAAGCAAATCTACAAGCATGCACCAGAAGAACAACACGAAGAGAAGAGATTTTGAAGAATTTTTATATTACACAGATCGGATTTATTCTAACCTTTTTTTAAAAAGATTTGAATTTAAAATAGATTATAGATCATTCATGCAGCAAAAAAAATTGAGCATACATGGGAATTTTTAACTAAAATTTAAAATTTTAAAACCCTTGATTAGAATGCTGAAATTTTTACAAAGATATGGAA
Source organism: Cunninghamia lanceolata (assembly GCA_027924645.1). Taxonomy (NCBI): domain Eukaryota; kingdom Viridiplantae; phylum Streptophyta; class Pinopsida; order Cupressales; family Cupressaceae; genus Cunninghamia; species Cunninghamia lanceolata. The sequence goes on from BSBN01001807.1 coordinate 8,111,041, forward strand.
AAAAAAAATTAAAAATAAAAAATATTATTATTTTAAAAAGATCATATAGATCCCATACAATTTTTTTATTATAACATATATACATTCAACATGCATGAACATTTTATTAAAAAAAGTAGAGATAGAGCAAGCAAGGCTTAGGGGCCCTAAATTTTTTTAACATAGATCAACTCAACAAACAATTGAATGTGTAGATCTAAAAAAATTTCTTCCACAACCCTTGCAAAAAAAATTGCATGTTAACGGGTTAGGAAAATAAAATTTTTAAAAGCAAGGTATTTTTTTTTCGAACAAAAGATCTGTTGGAAGATCTCATATTTTTTAAAAAAATTGGCTGCAAAAAAAATTAATTAATCAGATGCATGCAAATGTGTTTGAAAAAATGAAACTGAAAGGGTAAAACCCTTCATTCAAAAACGTTCCTCTCAAATCTGCAAAAAAATAAAAAAATTACTCTTCTCTCCTTGACTCTTTATCTAAATGTTGCTCACAGAAAAATGCTTCTCGAAGAAAAATACATTCACACAAGGATTAGTAGAATCTACTTTAATACCATGTTAAGAAAAATAAAGGATTAAATAAGCTACTAATCAAACATGTGAAATAAATAAATAAATTACCATTAATAAGGAGCTTCATGCACCAACTAACAACAATAGAGATAGAGATTTTGAAGGGGGAAAAAGTAAAGAAAAAAAACTCATAATATTATGAAAGATGACATAAAGCCATGAAATAAAATATTATAGAAAGAGAGGGAGGAGCTCCTCAAGAAATGAACGAGAAGAGAAAATAAGAGAGGAATTGAGAGAATGAAGAGGAGAGGGCACCTCAAAAATAGAGGTGATAGGGGAGTTGAAATCAACTCCCATATGCCACCTTTCATGTGGGTGAGTGCCATCTGTAAACCTCATAAGGAGGTAACTAAATAAATCAAATATTCCTTCAAGAGGAATATTGACATGAGTTATCCTCACACATGTGTGAGGATACTCACATAAAACAAAAAATACTTTGTATTTATAAAATACAACTATTTAATAAGAAATGAATATAATCTTTACCTAAGTACAAAGTAAAGATTAATTTTTCTAACAATATCACTGTTTCTTAGCACCTCTGCATTTATATTAGTGCTTAGGTTTCTTTGTTTAGCACTTTTGATGTCTATTAGAACTTCCAAAGTCTTCTTTCAACATTTGAGATTTGTTATTTAGCACTTAAGAAAAATCTGTTAGTGCTTCCCTATATTCTGTCAGCACTTTAGTAGCTTTTGTTAGTGCTTAAGAGTCTTATGGCACCATAGAAGTGGCTTTTGGTTGTGTTGTAGAAGTCTCCATCAATGCTTTTGTCTTATTAGAATTTATCTTATCTTTTGGACACTAATCTATTTTTCTCCAGCTCTTATGCATTTGGCCAAGACATCACTTGCAAACTACTAACATTTTTTGCAGCCCCACGGTCAAAGTTTACTTCTTTTCTATTAGTTTTAGTTGCATATAATTAAAGTAGAAGGAAAAGAACTTGTTTGTTGTGTCTTGATTTTCACTAGGATGTATGCTCTCCCCTCGCACCCTTGGGTGATCTTGGAGATCAGAAATTCTTTTGTAAATTCTTTGTTTTATCTATCCAAAGAAGAACTACCTTCATGTATGCTCTCCCCTCACACCTTATGTGATCTCGGGGATCAAAAGTGAGTAGTGTTTTCTTCCCTAGGAGGCCTTCTTGGAGATACACCCACTCCAAGGGATGACCTCAACCCCATGTTATGGCGGGGTATATAAGTGTTGTGAGAATCAAAAGACTCACTTCAATAGGGACCCCATCCAGCCTAAACTAAGCCCTCAAGACCCTCAGTCCACCGAGACTAGTGTGGTAAAGTTCTTGGTTGGATGCTTGGTAATCCCTTGTTCATAGATTTGTCCCCTGTACCTCGTGTATATTGGGATGCCCCTTAGAAGCTTGTTCAACCTACTTAAGACCATTAATCATTTTCTAGTGTGGTGCAATGGATAGGGACCACCCCCTAAATTTACTCACCATCGTGCCTCCTTGAAGTGGATATAGAATTCTTCTTTGGGTAAGGCATAAAATCCTCCAAGGAAAGGGGTATTAGGTGCAACACCCTTATCCCTAGCTATCTGCTCAGGGTGAAGTGTTCATAGTTAGGTAAGAACATGGATAGGTATTCTATTATGTGGGCCCATATTATGAAATACAACGTACTTGAATAATTTTAGGGACTATTCATGTGTTTGAAGTGTCTTCATGTGACAAACCCATAAATGCCTATCATTCTTATTCCTTGAAATAACAATCATCCATTGTGTTTTATTGTTTGTCAATTCTCTTGCAAAGAAATCCCTTGAACAAAACACAAAATAATTCATAGATCAGAACCTTTTAGTGCCTAAGTCAACCTTGTCAACACGTTTGTAGTCTTTGTTAGCACTTTTGTAGTCTTTGTTAGCACCAAAGTCAGTCTTGTCAAGACCTCTACAAAACAAATTTGAACCTATTAGTGTACTTGCAGTCCCTATCAACACTTTTCTAACCCTGTCAATGCATTTGTAGTCTCTTTTAGTACCTATGTCTAACCTATTAGAACCTTCACCAGACCTATTAGTGCCTCTACCTGATCTATCAATGCTTGTGCCTAATCTATCTACACCTGTGATTCACTTGTCAGTACTTGTGTGTGCTCTATCCATGCTTACACTTGATATGTTTGCACTCGTGCCTGCTCTGTCCATGCCTACACTTCATCTATCAGTGCCGAAGATCCCTCTGCTAACACCTTCGCAGACTCTGATAGCGCCTTCACCTGTAACCTTAGAAAATTAAACACAATGACTTTCCAATCATAAATTTGACTACCCTTAGGACTCTAGCAGAATTTGAAAGTGACCTAAGACCATCCATGTCCAATTTCACTAAACCATCCCTCCATAAAGTCATCAATTTCATCAAAATCTTCATCCCCTAATCATCCCACTTTCCAATTAGAGACCTTAGAAACTTTGATCATATAACAAATTTATTGACCCACTTTGGACCCATCCCTTCATCCCATCAGTTTAAACCATATCAAATCCTTGTCAACACCAAATCCATCCCCTATCAAAACAAAGCTTCCATTTCATCAAATGAAATCATCTTTTAACCAAATCTACCTGAAATTAAAATATTGGCTAAAGTTAAATCTAGATCTTATTATCATCCCTTCATTTAAATTGAGCTTAAGAACTTGTCTACCTTAAGTTTTTTGTAAATTATACCTTATCAACCTTGGATAATTTAGCTTAGGAGCTTAGACTACTCCTAAGTTAGTAAATTTAAAGAATCCCATGTTACTTGGTGCGTCTTGTCTATCCGAAGTGAAATATCCTTATATCATCATTTTTCGTAAGATCTTGTCTACCCTAAGTAAGAGACGATAAATACTTTGGTATCCACAACATCTAGTTTTTCCTTAACTCTCTTTTGATTTGAAATCCACAAATCATCCCTTGATCAATCTTATCTAGGGTATCATCAAAATCACCCTTATCATGCTTTGACCACTTATCATCCAAGACCATCTTTGATCATACCAAATCATCCTTCATCCACCAAACAATTTCACTTGGTCCAAACCTTTTTGAAAATTAAAAAAAAAGAAACAAAAACAAAGTTTTAATGTCCAACATCCTTCATATAACTTATCCATTCCAAAATAAATTTTGGTTCATTTCTTTGTATGCCCTTGAGTACAAGGTTACAAGCCAATAAAAACAAAAACATGTAACCCAATAGAGAATTTTGGATGCCTAGTGAGTTTGGATCGAGGGACACAAATGCTCAAATCATGGTTGATCTTCCCCATCCTTCTACTTCCCATAATCAAGAAAATCAAAATTAAAATCAAGAAGTGATGGACTTTACACAAGATCCTAATGCCATGGGACTATTAGACCAAGTTTTAAAATATGATCCTAATAGATATCTAGAGTTCCTACTTCAAAATCACCCCAAGTATCAAGTAATCCTTACACTAACACATCACAACCTTCCTCATCCAACAATACATCCAACACCACAACACAATCAACCTCAACATCAACTATTGCAACATTAGCATCAGCATCAACCACAACAATGTCTAATCCACAAATCAATCTCAACATCCCAAACAATCCAACTTACACTAGAACCTCCACTAGCATCCCCCAACTCGATCAAAATACCATAGCATTCATATCCCAATTTCTTTCCAAATCATCGAATCCTACACTCAACAATCTAAGCAGGATCACACAAACATCCACATCCACATCTCAAATCAATTCCCAATATGACACATCAACACAACCCCCTACTTCACAACCACCAATATCCTCTTCCACCCAAAAATTCAATCACACATACCTTCAACAACTCTAACTATAACAACTATCACCCAACTTCCTCCAACAACTCATCACCCAACAACAAGCTAATACACCCCAAGCACCCGCAACCGATATAACACAAGTAGTCCAACAATTGATGCTAAGGATGGATGAAATAAAAAAAGGGCATAAAACAAAAAAATATTCCTTTGTGGATATTTTTCCCTATCCTTTTAATCGCTTTATTAACATGCCACCTTTGCCCAAGACTTTTGAAATGCCAAAATTCAACAAATACAAAAGGAAAGGAGATCCTCGAGAACACCTCAGGGAATTTTACATTGCTTTCTTAGAAGTCTCCTATGAAGATACCTATCTCATGAGGTTTTTTCTTCAAATATTAGGAGGTCAAGCTATAGAATGGTTCGCACACCTTACGCCTAGCATTAAAACATTCCACAAACTTGCAGAGAAATTTGTCAATCACTTCTCCTATAACTTTGAATATGAAGTGTCTATGACAAATCATGGAACACAAAATAAAAGAATGGGGAAGCCTTCGCTGCCTTCTTACAAGATGGAGAAGCCTCACAAATAAGCTCCCTTGGCCCATCTCTGAGAAGCAATTGGTTAATATGTTTGTAATAGATTTAAACCAAGAAATGGGCTTCCACCTCCAAATCCAATGTGCCTCAACATTTGAAGAATTTATTAACAAAGGCACCACTATTAAAAGAGCCCTCACTACAGAAGGGGCTAGCAAAATCTAAAAATAAAACAATGACAACAAGAACAATAACCATAAGGTCAACAAAAAAAACAATAACAACAAGAATAACAATAATAACAGCCAATCCTATGAAAAAACCCATTTTCTTGGTAAAAGAAAGAACAATCTAAATAATGGTGTGATAGATATCAAAAACATCCTAAATATACAATCTCCACCACCATCTAACCCATCTACAAGCAACACAAATAATTTCAATGTCCCTAAAGGACAACCAAGGCAAAATAATGCACCTAGAAGAAAGTTTACACCTTTAGGAGTACCCATCAATTTTTTTTTTCATAATTTGGTTAAATCTAGCTTAATCCAATTACCTACTATTCATCCCTACAATGATAATCAATTTAAACCCTCATGGTTCAACAAAAATGCCTATTATGAATACCATAGGGTAAAAAGCCACAAAACACCTGATTGCATGAGACTAAAGAACTGTATACAAGATCTCATTGACCATGGTGATATTGCAATTGACAATCCTCTTAAAAGGTCACCTAATGAGAACTTATTTGCATACAAAGATCCACATAGTAACCATTACAAAGGGAAGGCCTCTAGCTCAAATCAATCCTATAACATTGTTCCTCCCCCTTCTTTTGATTCCGTCGTGGGTCGAATAGAAGAATGTGCCAACTGCATAGCCACTATCACCATAAAATCCAAGACACTTAATTGTTCTATCAACACTCACCAGGGTCACATCACCATTTAAAGAGCCTCATCCACAGCCCCACGCACAACCACCACATCCTCAAACAAATACAACATCCTTGATCACCTTGGAAAAACTCTAGCCCAAATTTCTATTTTGTAGTTACTCCACATTTCACCTGTCCACAAAGAAGTCCTTGATAAATCTTTACAAGAGGCTCATGTCCCTAATGATATTAATGTAAATCAATTTCAAGCCATGGTGGGACATCTTTCCTCACCACTTCACCTCACCTTTTCTAAAAAATATTTATCCACATCCCACCTATCCCATAATGACACCTTACACATTGTAGTTTGCATCCATAGGCATTCCATTAAATGAGTCTTGATAGATGGTGGGTCAGGCCTAAATATGTACACTCTAAAATTAATAAAAACACATGGGATACTTTGATGAGGCTGTAGACTCACATAAAAGCCTCACAATCAAAGGTTATGATGACATAGAGCGCCAACCAGAAGGAACAATCAAGCTACATGTAGAAACCTGAAAAATGACTTGACCCCACAAACTACATTCTCATATCATCACACTACTAACTATCCCTTCCACCAATTAATAAAATAAAATAAAATAATTTAATTAGTTTATCCCTAGCCATTCATCACCAATTCATCTCTAGTAATGAACTAATTCATTTAATATATTACTAAACCTTACAACATCATTCACAATTAATTAAATAAATAGCTTAATATTTATTTAAAGTTAATTTCCCTCATCCCCTAAACAAGATTAATTAAATAAAAGATGTCTATTTAAATAATCTCCCCTAGCCTATGACCTAAACCTAGCCTAACTGAATAAATATCAATTATTAAATTAACTACTGTAACCTACCTAGCACCTAGACCCAGGAATTAATTAAATAAATACTTATTTAATTAAATTCAATCACTAACTAACCCACTCACTAATTGTCTATAGCCACATTAATTAAGTTAAACACTTAATTAAGTGGGTCAAACCTTGCTTAATACCTATCTCCACACCCTTTGAATAAAAAGTAAATTTTTATTCAAAGGGGTCACATGACCCTTCCACCTCACCTTTCCTCTTTCATGTTAGAGCTCTTTTTAATGCAAAGAGCTCACACATGTGTTTTCCAAATGCACATATGTCACATGTCTTCACACTCACCCATAAACCATAATTTTTTATTCCACCTCCTCCCAAGGAAATTAAATTTTTATTTCCTCACAAGTCTTAATCAAACCCTTCCCAAGGTGAATTAAAAATTCACAAATAATCTCATCCATCTATTTTTGTTGATGGAATCTTAGACTTCCATCTTACCTCTTCATCTCCACCCTTGGATTTGAACTTTCAATCTTAACCATTGATCTGAAATCCCCTCCAAAATGCCTATAAATACAAGGCTCTCCCAAGCATTTTTACAACACTTCTTATCCTAATGTTATGCTATCCAAATCTCTTCTCAATCTCATCTCTTCTCATCTCATCTTATCATTATCATGCAAAAATCAAGCTATCCACTTAGCTGAAATCCTCATCCAAACTATATTGTGTTGGTCTATCATGAGCAATCCACATACATACTATCCACTTGGGTATAGCTACGAGAGCTTGGGTGCACTTCTCCTCGACCTTATCAAGTAGTGAAGGAGATTTCAAGGCTCTTGGAAGGTATAATGCTTATGTTTTAGTTTCATTTCATGTTTTTGTGTCCTTTGCAATCTATTTCATCTTCATTTGGCATGCCCAGTGGGACCCCTAGTCCTGAACTAATCTTTTTTGTGAGTTTTTTTGTAAGATTTTATCATGTAGGTCACTTTAGTATAGTTAGTCTCTGTAGTTTTGCATTCTGATATGCGTTTAGCACATTTCGCATATGTTTCAATGCCATTAGTATCTATCTCAATGCCATCAATCCTTGTGTCAGCACCATTAGTCCTTGCTTTAGCACCTTCAGCATCTGGTTCAACACCTTCTAGCATGGCAGTAGAAGAACTTCTTGTCCCCAAAATCATTTCTAACCTCTAATTTTTCACTGACTGGTTACTTGTAGGGTTTAGTATCTAGTTTTTATAGAGTCCATAGGCCTTAAAGTTTTGAGATATCACCTAATATATTTCATTTTGGAAAGAACACTTAGATCTAACCTAATCTTGTGTATCTTTCATCATTTGCTCTATTTTTGGGTTGAAAACTATTGCCTAACCCTCTTGAACTGACCTTGCATCCTATTTAACATTTTTGTGATCAATTGATGGAGGAACAAAACTATTTTGTGCAAGTTCTTCACTTTTTGTCTGTTCAACACCTTCAGCACCCAGAACAGTGCCATCAACCTCTGTGATAGATAGCTCACAAATTTAATACATCTTTGTTCACTATTTTAGTGCCTTAGGCTTCAGGTTTTGCACCTTAGGGATATGTTTTAGCACAAAACATCTTTTTTTTAGTGTCTTAGGTTTCTTCTTTAGCACCTTATGTTTTTGTTTTAACACATCTGGTATCTATTTTAGCGCTTTCTTTCTGTCTATTAGCACATTTATTCTTTGTTTCAACACCTTCTATCTAACACATTTTGGAGGGTTTTGCAGGGGTCTAACTCATTCTTGTAGGTATCAGAAATGTTTATCCAAGTATCATTATCAAAACTACTAACATTTTTTGTGTAGATTCATAGCCAAAGCATAATTTTTATCACTATTTTTAGTTGCACTAAGGTTAAAGTAGGGGTGAATTTATCTTGCTTGTCATGCTTGTGTTTTCTTGTGGACTATGCAGTGCCCTCACACCTTAGGGTGATCTTGGGGATCAAAATTCTACTTGCAAACTTCTTTATCTATTTGTATCCTAAAAGGGTTACTTTTCCATGTATGCTCTCCCATTGCGCTTTGTGTGATCTTGGGTGATCAAATATTGGAATTAATTTCTTCTTAGGAGGCCTACTTGGGGATTTCATCACCCCAACAGATGACCTCAACCATGTGTACTAGTGGGGTATATCAAAGGGGGGAAAAGGAAACTTGTACCCTAATCTAGTCACGTTGTCATTGGGACAACCTTGGGGCCCTAGGTGATTCCAGACACAAGGTGAAGTAGTGCTTGCTTAATTGCTTGTACCACATCCCTTTGACAAGCTAGTGTTCACGGTTTGTGCCTCACATACCTTGCGTATATCAAGGACTCCCTAGAAGCTTGTTTTGGCCTAGCTTAAGACTATTGGTTGTTTTCTAGTGTGATTCAAGGGACATGGACCGCCCCCCAAAGTTACTCACCATCATACCTCCTTGAAGGAGAGATAGAATTTCTTTGGGTAAGGTGTAAAAGCCTCTAAGGAAAGGGGTTTTGGGTGCAATGCCCTTATCCCTAGCTATCTACTTAGGGTGAAGTGTTCTAAGTTAGGTAAGAACATGGATATGTATTCTATCATGTGGGCCCACATTATGAAAAACACTCCTACTTGAATAATTCTAGGATGTTCATGTGAATGGTGTGTCTTCTTGTCAAAACTTGTGAAATCCAAAAGCCAATTTTATCCTTTTGAAGTCAAGCCATTGTTTTCTTGCTTGTTTAATCTCTTGTCAAAGAGTTTTTGGAGCCTAAAAGATCAAATTTCTACTCAAAATCAAACAACCTTGGCCCTTTGAATAGACAAGTAGCACCTTGGATTCTCTGTTTGGCACTATAGGATTCTCTGCTAGCACCTTTTGCTTTTCTATCAGTGCCAAAGTATCTTCTATCAGTGCCTTTAGCTTATCCTTTAGCACATATTGTTCCTCTATTAGCACCTTTAGTTCCCATTTTCAATAATCATCCACTTCATCCAAAGTAATCCATCTTCATCATCCAATCCTAATCCACTTCATCCCTAATCTTAATCCAACTCATCTCTCTAATCATCTTTGATCATCCCAAACCATCCTAATCTAAATTCATATCAATCTTAGATCATACCTTCTATGCACTTCATCATCCGAATCATCTATCTTATCTATCTTATCTCCTAATTCTCTTACACATCATCCATAGTCATCCTAATCATCCATCCTTATCCATATCATCAAACAATCATCTTATCACTTTCATCCATATCATCCAACCCAATTCTAATCATATCCACATTATCCTTAATAAACCACATCATCATTCTAACCATTTATCTATATCATCATCCAATCATCTTATCACTTTCATCCTTATCTCACCCATCATATCCTATTCATCCCAATCATCTTAGTCATCCATTCTGTCTATTTATCATCCTTAATCCAATTCATCATTATCATATTGATCCAATTTCCTTATCCACTTGGTCCCAAATCATCCAATCCTAATCTAATACATTTATCCCTCATCCAACATCAATCACCTACCATCCATTATCCATTCCAATAAAAAATTCCATCCCCTAATCCTTAATCAACAAATTATCATTTGAAAATTAAAAATTGGTTAAGTACTTAGTCTCCTTCATACCCCATCAATCTTTCATCCAAAACCCCAATCAAAATCCCTCATCTTTAAAGGATCCTTGCCTTAATCCAAAATCATCCATTTCCAAGCCATCCAATCAAAAATCAAGACCCTAGTTGATCATTATCAACCTTTATCCAAACTTGGTTAAGAATGTTAGTCTCTCTTAAGTAAGTCATCCAATCAAATCTCATCAATTCCTACTTAAGAACATAAGTCTATCTTAAGCAGAAATCAAGTCAATCCAATCAACTCTCTTGCTTAAGCTCGTTAGTCTACCTTAAGTATAGAGAATCATCCATCCTTTAAAGTAAATCAAATCATTCTAAGGTCTTGAAATTTGATTCCCAACCTACATCACAATCATCCATTATCCTACATCATCACTTATCTGTCCAAGACCATGCATCCTTATGAAGCAATGTTGTTGCAAAGATTGTTGTAAGTATGGGCCTAACTGATGTTGTCACTGATGTCAACATACTCCTACTGCATTAATGATAAGGATTGGATGAGCTGTGTGCTGAGGATATTGAGAAAATTAATCCTAATCAGGAACAGAGAAGAATAGTGAAGACATTGAGGTAAAGATCCCAGCTAAGATGAAGATCAAAGGATGCACTTATAAGGGTTTGTAGATATATGTCTTAAGATGATCTAGTAAAGATTTTAGAGGTCCGCATGAAGATCTGACGAAGTTATGGCCACTTAAGTAAAACTAGTTCTGGAAGATGTTCGGAGGTGATAGAGTGATACAGATAGGTCTGGTGAGATCCAAAAATGCAATATCATGTTCTAAAGATTTGATGTAATGTTTAGGAAGTAAATGTGAAGTGTCAACTTAATTGGTTCATGGTCTGGAGGTCTACAAGCATCTATTCCAATATGACAGTGATGACAGACTATGTTCTTGAGGTTCCAGATGGAGATAATGATTTCAGTAAGCAGAAGTAGTGTGGATGTTCTTAGTGATTCAGGCAAGCTTGTGGAGGTCTTTGGATTGTGTCTAGTTTGTGTTGGTGGTCCGCATTGAAGATTGAGGTCATAATTAAAGAATTACTTCTAGATGATGATGTTCTTCCTAAGTCTGGCTGATCAGATGAGTTACACATCCTGCGGATGATCTTGCAGATGTTCTGTGAAGAGTGACATGTTCCTAAAGGAATATTGGAGTCTTAGATCTGTGTGGCCAATAGTGTATTGATCTGCATGAAGTCTTTTTGTAATTAGTCATGTTGTATTTATATATTTGCTCTGTAATGTATGCTGACTTGGATGATAATTCCTAAGTCAATGTCTTGTATAAATAAAGAGTTGTAAAGTCATTTCATATGTGTCTTGTGGAGATGCGAGTGTGGTAGAGAGGAGCAAAGTGAAAAATAGAGTAGAAGTATTGAGCTTAAATGGAACTGACTCAAGCATGGTGAAGATGCTATTCTTCAGTTCAAGTATGTGATACTTATTATTCTGTAGACAATGTGTCTCTTGTAGGCAGTGGGCCTCTTGTGAGTAGTGTGCTCAGGTAGTGAGCCCTAATTGGCATGTGCTATTTTGTTCTTTCTATTCTTCTAATAGAGAATACAATCTTGGGTTACTCACCTCATGGTTTTTCCCTTAACCGAGTTTTTCACGTCAAAATCCTGGTGTCGTATGTGTTAATATGTTTATGCCCTTGAATTGTTACTTTATGTTTCTATGTTTGATTTATTATTATGCTGTTGAATTAAAAAAATGATTTAAGTGATTAAATTGCAAGAAAGTTTTTTACAACTGATTCACCCCCCTCTCAGTTGTCTTTCCTAAATCTAACAATTGGTATTAGAGCTAAGTTCCTCTAAAAGAGCTTAACCGCTTGAGGAGATCCAGGATGTCGTCCTACAAGAAGGATAGTCTGAGGTTTGATGGAACCAATTTTACTCTTTGGAAAAGTCGCATGCAATGTCACTTGCAATGTATGGGAATGCAATATTGGACCATGGCTTCAAAGAAGTATACTCCTCCATAGAATAGTCTGAGAACTGTAGACAAAATCACAGATGCTGAAAATAATCTGAGGACTAAAGAAGCTCTTATAAGTGCCTTGTCTGATTCAGAACTGACAAATGTTGTTGACCTACAAACTACTTTTGAGATTTGGGAAAAACTAGAACTTCTGCATGAAGGAGACAAGTATGTTAAATGTGCCAAGCTATAGAGTCTAAAAGGAAAATTTGAAAATCTGAAGATGAGAGAAGATGAAAATATCACTACTTTTATGCCAAGAGTAAATGAGCTTGTTTTTGGTATTAGATGTGTTGGTGGAGTTTTGGATGAAGATGAGATCATTGGCAAAGTTCTCAGATCCCTTCCTAATTCTTACAAGTACAAGGTTGCTACCATTGAAGAATTTAGATCCTATTCAAGTATCACAAGAGATTAATTAGTTGGCAAATTGGCTGCATTTGAATTGACCAAGTTTGGAGATTCCCCCCCCAAGACTAAATTTGCATTCAAAGCTAGTGCCTCTATAAAAGGAAAATAAAGGTTTGATCCGGGAGGGAACTCTTCAAGGAAACTATCATGGTATGAAAAATAAAGAAAAGACCTGGAAGAAGATGAAGCAGAAGCTACTCAACTTGAAGCCCTTATTGCAAAAAGACTACCAAGAGGATGCGGTAAGTATGAAGGGAAATTGCTTTTTAAATGTTTTAATTGCAATAAGATTGGTCATTTTGCCTCAAGGTGTCTGAAAAGATTTTCAAGGACAAATCCTAACTGATCAAGGTTCCAGAAGAAGTGTTACTATGTACATGAAGATGATGATGAAGGAGAAACAGATGATGAATCAGAAACATGAAACAAATCTAGAAGTGACTGGGTGTTTATTGCCATCAAAGAAAAAGATCCAATGCCCTCTGAATCTGTCAATCATAAAATTGTAGAAAGAGCTCTGGCTGCCCAAGTTCAATAAAAGGATGATTGGGTCATTCATAGTGGATGCTCCCACCATATGATAGGTGACAAAAATAAGTTCATAGATTTCGAGAGGTATGAAGGAGGTGTGGTAAAATTTGGTGATAATTCTATTGGTAGAATCAGAGGTAGAGGAACTATTTCTTTTGATGGAAAGAAAAAAACTAGTAATGTAATGTATGTTGAAGGCCTAAAGCACAATCTTCTCAGTGTTGGATAGTTGGTGGACAAAGGCTATGATCTACGATTAAAAAATAGAAAATGCAAGATCTTTGAAAGTCTGGAACAGAGATTGCATCCGATACTCAAACGAAAGGTAATATCTTCCACTTGGTTGGTATTGGTAAAAGTTGTTTATTTGTTCAAATTGATCAGAGTTGGTTGTGGCATAGGAGAATGTGTCATGTGAATTTTGATATTATCATCAAGATAAGCAACACTCAGGCTATAAGAGATCTTCCAAGACTTGTGAAACCTACTAATAGCTTGTACAAAGAATGTCAGTTGGGTAAACAGAGCAAAGTCACATTCAAAAGTAAGGAACAGTCTTCTACCAGATTATTGGACTCAGTTCATACTAATTTATGTGGTCCGACAAGAATCAGAAGTGTGCAAGGTGATAGATACTTCATGCTATTAATTGATGACTACTCTCGAATGATGTGGGTAACGTTTCTAAAAGAGAAATCAGAAGCTCTTGGTAAATTCAAAATATTCAAGGCTATGCTAGAGAATGAAACTAGATTGAAATTAAAATGTCTCAGGTCTAATAGAGGTGGAGAATTCACATCTAGTGAGTTCATAGAATTCTGTGAGAAACATGGAATAAAAAGATAGTTGTCTGCTCCTAGGACTCCACAGCAGAATGGAGTAGTGGAGAGAAAGAACATGACCATCCAGGAAGCATCTAGAACCATGATGATGGAAGCAAATGTTCCTCAGATCTATTGGAGAGAAGCTGTAAGCACTACAATCTATACTCTCAATCAAGTACAAATCAGAAGCAATACTAGTAAGACTCCCTATGAGCTTTGGTTTGGCATCACTCCCACTGTGAGGTATTTTAGAGTCTTTGGTAGAAAATATTAGATTAAAAGAGATGAAGATCTAGGAAAGTTTGATGCTAGAAGTGATGAAGGAATATTCTTGGGTTATTCTACTCGAAGCAAAGCATACCAGTGTTATAACAAGAGATTAAGGAAGATTGTGGAAAGTACAAATGTGAAGGTTGATGAATGTATTGAAAAACCCTCAATGTTTTATGAATATGATGAAGATGATCAAAATGTTATTTTTTTCAAGTCCAAGCTCCCTCTAAAATTTAGATTCAAACTGATCTGGTAAATCAGGAAGAAGAGTTAAGTTTGAATGAACCTGTTCAAGAATCGAAAATGCAAGAAACTCCCAAAGTTCCCAGGTATGTAAGACTAAATCACTCTGAAGATCAAATCATGGGTGATAAAAGAAAAGATGTACAAACAAGAAGAAGGATTTCTCAAGATTTAGAAGAGTATTGTCTGATTTCAAAGATTGAACCTAAGATAGTGAACGAAGCTTGCAATGATGAAAATTGGACTAAAGCAATGGAAGAAGAGCTGATGCAAATTGAGAAAAATCACACTTGGGATCTTGTTCTTAGACCTAAAAACAAGAATGTGATTGGAACCAAATGGGTCTTCCTAAATAAACTGAATGAAGATAGTGAAGTAGTCAGAAACAAAGCCAGATTGGTCTGCAAGGGTTACTCCCAAGTAGAAGGAGTTGATTTTGAAGAAACTTTTGCTCTGATGGAAAGAATTGAAGCAGTCAGATTATTTCTTACTCTTGCTACCTTCAAGGATTTCAAAGTATATCAAATGGATGTCAAATCTACCTTCCTAAATGGTGACTTGGAAGAAGAAGTATACATTGAGCAACTAGATGGATTTCAATGGTCTGAACATGGTGATATGGTCTACAAGTTGAAGAAAGCACTATATGGATTGAAGCAAGCCCCAAGAGCTTGGTATGAAAGATTAGATAAGCATCTTTTTAAGATTGGTTTCAACAAAGGTACTGCTGACAGTAATTTGTATTTCAAAATTGATCATGAAAATATCTTGATAGTTGAAGTGTTTGTTGATGATATCATTTTTGGAGGAAGTGATAATATGTGCAAGACTTTTGCAAATCAAATGAAAAGTGAATTTGAGATGTCGATGTTTGGGGAAATGAATTTCTTCTTGGGTCTGCAAATCACTCAAACAAAGAAAGGAATCTTCATTTCTCAGACCAAATATGTGAAAGAATTGTTGAAGAAATTTGGGATGGAAGACTCAAAACCAATGAGTATTCCCATGGCAACTAGATGTGAATTAAGTAAAGATGATGACTCTCCTAAGGATGATCAGAGAAAGTATAGGTCAATGATTGGAGGACTATTGTATCTCACTCAAACTAGACCTGATATTATGAATGTTGTTGGTCTTGTTGCTAGATTCCAAGCTTATCCTAGAGAATCTCATGTCATGGCAATCAAGAGGATTTTTAGATATCTAAAGGGGACAATTAAGTATGGTTTGTGGTATCCTAAAGATCATAATTTCTCTCTTCATGCATATACAGATGTAGACTAGGCAGGAGATGTGGATGATCGGAAGAGTACTAGTGGTGGATCATTATTTTTAGGGAAGAGATTGGTTTCTTGGCTAAGCAAGAAACAAGAGGCAATATCTTTGTCCATAGCTGAAGTAGAATATATTACAGCAATAGGTAGTTGCACTCAAGTTTTGTGGATGAAGTAAATGCTAAGAGACATCAGAGTGGAGTATGAGGAACCTATCACAATCGTCTATGATAATTCAAGTGCAATAAATATATCTAAGAATCTGGTGTTGTACTCAAAGACTAAACATATATCCATCAAGTTTCACTTTTTGAGAGAGCAAGTGAACAAGAATGAAGTCAGATTGGAGTTTGTGCCTTCCAAAGATCAGGTTGCAGATATCTTTACTAAACCTCTACCTAAGGATTCTTTTGAGTATCTTAGGGAGAAGTTAGGGGTTATTACCCCTTTGGTTTTGAATTAAGGTGCACTGATGTGCATCAGTCTAGTAGATCTCACAGTCATATCTTGTGATTCAAATTGATGTTTGGGAAGCTACCACTCAGGGGGAGAAGCTGGTATGATTCTAAAGTGATGCAAGTATGTGCCCTTTGACATTGATGTCAAAGGGGGAGAGAAGATGTGAAAAACAAGTGATTTCTAATCAAAGGGGGAGTAGGAGAGAAAGAGAAGACATGTGAATGGTTGTTGCTAATAGGGGGAGTTGTGACAGTGAGGATAAGTTCTTGTTTTGATGGTTAAAACAATTTTTCACATCATATATTGCCATCAATGACAAAAGGAGAGATTGTTGCAAAGATTGTTGCAAGTATGGGCCTAACCAGTGTTGTCATTGATGTCAACATACTCCTATTGCATTAATGATAAGGATTGGATGAGCTATGTGCTAAGAATATTGAGAAAATTAGTCGTAATCAGGAACATAGAAGAATAGTGAAGACAGCGAGGTAAAGATCCCAGTTAAGATGAAGATCAGAGGATGGGCTTCAAAGGGTTTGTAGATATATGTCTTAAAATGATCCAGTAAAGATTTTGGATCAAAAGAAGTTATGGCCACTTAAGTAAAACTAATTCTAGAAGATGTTCAGAGGTGACAGAGTGATACAGATAGGTCCGGTGAGATCTTGAAATGCAATATCCTATTCAGCGGATTTGGTGTAGTGTTTAGGAAGTAAATGTGAAGTGTGAACTCAATTGGTTCATGGTCTGGAGGTCCGCAAGCATCTATTCCAATATGACAGTGATGACAGACTATGTTCTTGAGGTTCCAAATGAAGGAGAGAATGATTTCAGTAAGCAGAAGTAGTGTGGATGTTCTTGGTGATTCTGGCAAGTTTGTGGAGGTCTTTAGATTGTGTCAATTTTGTGTTAGTGGTCCACATTCAAGATTGAGCTCGTAATTGAAGAATTACTTCTGGATGATGATGTTCTTCCTAAGTCTGGCCAACTGGATGAGTTACACATCCTACAGATGATCTAGGAGATGTTATGTGAAGAACGGTGTTTTCCTAAAGGAATATTGGAGTCTCAGATCTGTGTGGCTAACAGTGTGTTGATCCACGTGAAGTCTTTTTGTAATTAGTCATGTTGCATTTATATATTTACTCTATAATGTATGCTGACTTGGATGATAATTCCTAAGTCAATTTCTTGTATAAATAAAGAGTTGTAAAGTCATTTCAAATGTGTCTTGTGGAAATGAGAGTGTGGTAGAGAGGAGTAGAGTGAAAAGCAGAGCAAAAGTATTGAGCTTAAATGGAACTGACTCAAGCATGGTGAAGATTCTATTCTTTAGTTCAAGTATGTGATACTTATTATTCTGTAGATAGTGTGTCTCTTGTAGGCAGTGGGCCTCTTGTGAGCAATGTGCTTGGGTAGTGAGCCCTAATTGGTATGTGCCATTTTGTTCTTTCTATTCTTCTAACAGAGAATACAATCTTGGGTTAGTCACCCAATGGTTTTTCCCTTGACCGGGTTTTTCACATCAAAATCTTGGTGTCATATGTGTTAATATGTTTCTTCCCTTGAATTGTTACTTTATGTTTCTATGATTGATTTATTATTATACTGTTGAATTAAGAAAAGGATTTAAGTGATTAAATAGCAAGAAATTTTTTGACAACTGATTCACCACCCCCACCTCTCAGTTGTCTACCCTAAATCTAACAAATGCAACAATTACAAAGAATCAAACATACCTATGAGGGTTTTTATCACTAAGGAAAAATGTAGAATTGTCATTTAAGTAGAAATAAGGTCAATCCAATCAACTCTCTTGCTTATTATTGTTAGTCTACCTTAAGTATAGAGAATCATCCATCCTTCAAAGAAAATAAAATCATTCTAAGGTCTTGAAAGTTGATTCCTAACCTACATCACAATCATCCATTATCTGACATCATCACTTATCCATCCAACACCATGAATCCTTATGAAGAAATGCAACAATTACAAAGACTCAAACATACATATGAGGGTTTTGATCCTATCACTAAGGAAAAAAGCAAAAACATTATTAGTGATATCCCCTTAGCACATTTCATCATTGGAGATTCCCAAGATCCTATCACATACTCATCACCATCCTATATGTCATCTCCATCAACTTCATATCAAACTTCATCCCCTTATGTGGCCCCATTAACTTCATATCAACCTTCATCTCCTGATATGACAATGCATTCATACCCATCCAACCTATCAATACCTCCAAGCTACCCATCCCCCAATCATTGCTATGATACCTTTGATCAAGGGAACACCAACCTAGCACACGATCATACCAAACAACGTAGGGCCAAAATTGAATTCTTACATGGACAACCATTTTCCTATGTGAATCTCCCACCTTCTATTCTCAATCCTCCATTCCCTCCATCACAATGCTCCTCCAATCCTATTAACCTTAATCCCTCACCCTATGTATCTGACAATCCATGAATCCCTATATTCCCATTACAATATCCCTCCAATCCTATTAACCTTAATCAATTAGCCCATATATCTCCCAATCCATCAATCCCTATCATCCATCTACCATCTAATCCGCTATCTTATCCACCATCAAACCTTCCAAATCCTAATCCATCAACCAAAGACTCCTTGAAGAATCTTCTCCAAAGAATATTAGTGAAAAAAAAAATCAAAATCAAAGATATGGAATCCTCCAAATCCCCTACTTCTCCAACACCACAATGTAATCCAATGCCTATACTTGAGCCTACCCAAGAACCATCACTATGCAACCTCATCACCCACCTACCCAACCCCAATTCTAATCCTACAACATCTTCCATCATTATCCATCCATTATATTATCTACCTCATGCCTCACCTAATCCATCAATCCCTAAACTCATGAAAAATATGATCCAATGGCTATTGGAAAGGAATCAAACACCGTCATGCATTGAAAAGGCTCCTACCATAAGTGCAAGTCAAGAACCATCATTTAGCTATGTTAAAGAGCCCATCCAAGAACCTGTCACATCCATCCAAGTCACTTCCACTTCCATGCAAATACACAAGCTATGTCAAGAGTCAAATCCAAAGCATGTGGAAACATCAACCTCCTATCCTAATGAAGATCTAAGCATTTCATCTAATCCCATCCCTAATCTATTCTCATCTACTAATCAACTTATCTGCACCAACCCTATTACATCTACTACAACACCCCTCATTGATCCCACACCATCTTCTATCACCTCTTTATTATTCCTAGTTGATCCTCTACCGCCACCTACCAAGCCCATTCCAAATCTATCCTCTAATCCACTTGCACAAAGCACCTTGATCTATGGTAGCTCTCTGGTAGGAGGTGAACGACTTTCATCTACCGCCTATCTTTCCCCAAAAAATAATGGACTCATTTCTTGTTTCCAAAGCACCAAACATCCCATTGTATGTCGCATACTTCAAAACATGAACTATCAATGTATCTTAGAGCCCATCCACACCAAATTCCATAAAGGATTGCATGGCCTTTGCTATACATCCCAAAGAAGATAATCCACCCACACACCTCATAAAGTCAATCTTTATAATCTCAAACCCAGTGCACCTCATCACACCTCCAAATCATATGTCACCATCTATCCTTCATCATCCTATCATTCATAAAAGCATGTGACCATACTTCTCCCTCCATCAACTTTACCTTCACTCCTTCCAACTCCTCATATTCCTATCTTCAAATCCACTTTACCTCCACTACTCCCAACCCCTAATATCCCCATCCTCTAATCCCTTTATCCCTTCATCCACAAGTTCACTAATCCCCCTATCCACACATCTTGCTCCCTTAAATTGTTGAAAAGTGCAATACAACTGAGATGGGGGGTGAATTAGTTGTAACCAATATTTCAAAACCATTAACACATCAACCAATTAACAATGAATTTGTATCTTAACCATAAAAGCATGAAAATAGGAACTTCAACATTTTCAGACATTCAACATAGGAGACACCAATTTTTATGTGGAAAACCCCATAGGGGAAAAACCATGGTGATTGTTAGCTCACAATATAATATGTTATAACAATAACAAAAATTAGAGGCTGACTACCCAAAATGCTCACTGCAAGAATAGGCTCACTACCAATGGGGTGGCTCACAGCCAAAATTGGTGAACTAAGATAGTAGCATCTACATTATGCCAAGGTTCAGTTCCATTGAAGCACAATAAGTATCCTCTTCTCTGCTCTTCTTTTATAATTCACAAATATCTTTTCATTTTTGCATCCATACATCAATTCATGACTTCATTTCATGTTTTTATACAATTCACCAACCTTGGAATTTACATCAAGGTCGGCATTACAATCATCAACCATTGGAACAATCTCCAAGGTCGGAAAACATACATACATACATTAAGATAGGTCTAGACCTAAATCAATTAGGGGAGAAGAGAAATGAATGCAAATCACACCAAGCCTTAGCTGGGACTCAAATGCAATCTTCCACGTAACAACATGCTTCCATAATCTTCAAATCATAACTGCAAGTAGTGAGAACACCCAAGTGAGCCAAGACTAGAGTTAACACTAAAACTTTTAGAAACACACTTCATGCATGATCTAGATTATACTTTACAGATCAATCAAAAGGTAGGAACATGATCTAGAGACTCTCACAAGCATATTACAATCACCAATAATATCTGCACAACCTCTACACACTTTATCCATAAGATTCTTCAAACCGGAGCACTTGAACATTACTGTCGGCCACTGTCATAAAGGAAAGATCACTTGTGGAGAACCAAATCATGAATCATTTGAACTAAAGGCAGATAACATCATCAAAAACTTAATTCTAGGAACACAGACTATGAAACATAAATGCAGAGCAATGCAGAGAAGAATATATTCTCCTTGTCACCATTAAATACACAAAAAATAGTGTTTACTCTAGCGAACAGAATTCACTGAAATCTTCACACTGGAGGCCCAAACTTAAAACATAGCATCTACAGGCATCCCTTAACATTAGTTACAATGCATAGGAAAAGATATTCAATCTACAGGATAGGCGGAGCAAAATACTACACTACTCTAGTGGATAAAGTAATTTTGCATTTTGTACTACTTCCTCAAATACTTGTTTAGACTTATTCAAATGACATTCTTAGGTGTTGACATCAATGACAACCCTTACTGCTCATACTTCTAATAATCTTCCCCTTCATCATTGATGGAAACACATGATGTGAAAAATCATTAAGACATATAATCTTGCTTTGCTTCTTTGTTCCTCCTTACTTGATGGTTTCTCTGTCTACAACTTTCTTCCTTAGGTTTTCACATGAAATTCTATCCTGCTTTGACATCAATGGCAAAGGGTGTCAGACCTTTTCTTTGTCTTTACTGCACAACTCCCCCTTTCATAAACAATACAACACTTACTGCTCTTTATCAGGAACTCATATCAGCAACTTCTACCTGCCCCCCTTGAGAGGTATCCTTCAAAACATCAATCCAAATCAAAAGATGAAACTTTAGTCACCACTAGACTAATGCATTCCTTATGCATCTTAGATTAGAGTAGGAGGGGTAATAACCCCTAACTTCTCACTGATATACTCAAAAGTATCCTTAGGCAGAGGTTTAGTGAAAATATCTACAATATGATCCTTTATAGACACATATTCCATATTTACTTTATTTTATGTTACCTATTCTCTCATAAAGTGATACCTTATTGGTATATGGTTTGTTCTTGAGTGCATCACTGGATTCTTTGAAATGTTTATGGCACTTGTATTGTCACAAAAGACTGAAATTGGTTCTTCATAAAAACTCTTATGTCCTTCAATGTTTGCTTCATCTAGAGCACTTGAGTGCAATAACATGTTGTAGCAATATATTCTTCTTCTGTAGTAGACAAATAAATTGATTCTTGCTTCTTGATCAGCCATGAAACTAATATGTTACACAAAAGGAAAGCACCTCCACTTGTACTTTTTATGTCATCAGCATCTCCAACCTAATTTACATCTGTATAAACACTTAGAGTGAAATCAGTATCTTTGGGATACCACAATGCTTAGTTTGAAGTCCCTTTTAAATATCTCATGATCCTCTTGACTACCATCACATGTTTGGGATCTTCTTGAAATCTTGCATTGCATTCAGTATATCTAGTCCAGTATGGGTTAGATAGAACAGTCCTCCAATCATAGACTTATATTTTTTCTGATTAGTCTTAGATGATTCATCATCCTTGCTCAACTTGCAACTAGTTACCATAGGAGTACATACTGCTTTAGAATCCTCCATTCCAAACTTCTTCAACAATTATTTCACATACTTGGACTGAGAAATGAAAATTCCTTTTTCTGATCGAGTAATTTGTAGTCCTTAGAAGAAATTCATTTCACCAAGCATAGACATCTCAAATTCCTTTTGCATTTCCTCTTTAAATTTCTTACACATACCTTCATTGCCTCCAAAGATAATATTATCAACAAAGACTACAACAATCAAAATTTGATTATTATTGATTTTGAAATAGAGATTACTATCTACATTACCTTTGTTGAACCCTAATTGCATCAAATACTTTTCCAACCTTGTATACCAGGCTCTAGGAGATTGCTTGAATCCTTATAGGGATTTCTTCAATCTTCACACCATGTCACGTTTGTCTAATAACTAGAATCCTTTCAATTGTTTAATGTAAACTTCTTCTTCTAGTTCTCCATTCAAGAAGGCAGACTTCACATCCATCTGGTACACCTTGAAATCTTTGTGAGTAGAAAAAGCCAAAAACATTCTTATGGCTTCAATTCTTGCCATAGGAGAAAAAGTTTCTTCAAAATCTATGCCTTCAACCTGAGAATATCCTTTGCATACCAGTCTTGCTTTGTTTCTTACCACTTCACTTTCATTCATCTTGTTTCTGAAAACCCATGTTGTTCCAATCACATTTTTATTAGGAAGTCTAGGAACTATTTCCCAAGTTTGATTTTTCTCTATCTACATCAGCTCTTCTTCCATGGCTTTTACCCAAATTTCATCTTTACAGGCTTCACTTACAGTTTTAGGTTCAATTTGTGAAAGCAAATAGTAGTTCACTTGTGCCTCTATAGCTCTTTTCCTTGTCAATACCCCTTTGCTTTTGTCACCAATGATTTGATCTTCAAAATGATTAATCCTTACATACCTAGGAGTCTTAGCAGCACTTTCCTGAACCTTTTCTTCTTCATCATTTTCTTCTTCATCTTGACTATCCTTTTGTTCATATTCCACCTTTTCTTTAATAATTGTGACAATAGGTTCATCTAATTCATAAACTCTCAGATATGATGTTATTTCTTTGTCTTCATCAACCTTCACATTAGCACTTTCAATGACCTTCTTCAATCTCTTATTTTAGCACTAGTAGGCCTTAATCTTAGTAGAGTATCCAAGAAAAATGCCTTCATCACATATAGCATCAAACTTGTCTAATTCTTCATCTCTTCTAATATAACATTTGCTTCTAAAAACTTAGAAATATTTCACTATGGGAACTCTTCCATACCATAATTCATAAGGATTTTTAGTGCCATTACCTTTGACGTGGACTCTATTTTGAATGTAGACAAAAATGTGTATAGCTTCTCTCCACTACACTTCTAGTAGGTTAGCCTCCATCATCATTGACATAACAACCTCTTGAACTGTCTTATTCTTTCTTTCAACAACTCCATTTTTCTCAGGAGTCCTAGGAGTAGACAACTATCTCTTTTTCCCATGCTCTTCATAGAAAATGTTAAATTCATTTGATGTAAACTCACCCCCTCTATTAGACCTTAAGCATTTGATCCTCAGTTCTAACTCATTCTTAAGCATTTCCTTAAAAGCTTTGAACTTGTCTAGTGCTTCTAATTTCTCTTTTAGAAAAGTGACCCAAGTCATTTTGGAATAATCATCAATAAGCAACATAAAGTACTTGGCTTCTTGCAAACTCCTTGTTCTTGTAAGACCACATAGATCTGCATGCACCAACTCAAGCAATCTAGCAGAAAATTGATCTTTACTCTTGAAACTTGTCTTTGTCTATTTTCCCAGTTGACATTCCTTGCAAATAGTATTGGCAAGCTTCACCAATTTAGGCAAATCTCTTGCAGTTTGTGTAGTGTATAAGACTCTACATTTTGTATCAGTCTCAATGTATCGATGGTTTTCATTAGGTTACAGTTCGTGTCTGAGAATGGCCGCGAGGGTTTCTACAAGGTTTTCTGTGAGGGTTTCCATGAGGGTTTCATTTTGCCAGAGCCGCGGGAGTCACCAAGTGTCGAGCCCTAGTTTGTACTGCTTTTTGTTTCTAAGTTATAACTTTAATGTGGAGCATGCCACGTAGCGGAAGATGTTTCTATTTTGTTTTAAGTTACGAGTAGTAGAAGGTGCCATGTGTCATTAGCGGAGTGACTCCCTTGAAGTTTCGGTATGAGCATGGACGGCACCATGTATCTTTTGTAGTAGCAGTAGAACTTGCCAAGTGTCAGCTCCTGCATTATAGTTCCTATTTGTTTTGATGCTAGGTAAAGATGGAGGTGGGTCCTAGTGTAGAGTCTTAAGAGCAGTGGAATGTGCCATGTGGTGGATATGACACCTAAGTAAGAGCTTCCTAACTTTCCCTCTAATAATAATAAATGTTTCTCAAATGATGCAGAGCTTGACATGTGGCAGTCTCCGCTTGAGTTTCAAGGAGTATCTTATAATGTTTCAAGTGTAGCGGAAGGCGCCACGTATCAGTTAGTTATCCCTACGGAAGCTACCACCTATCCCTTTTGAAATCTACTAAGTAGGAAGTTGTGGGTCCCATTTCTTAATAGTGTTTTAAATTACAAGCTGTGGATTGTGACAGATGTCACAGGCAGAGTCCTCCCAAATACAAAGACACAGATAGGTAAAGTTGCACAGATATAGACACGTATTGTTTCTAGTTGTTGCGGAAGCTGCCAAGTGTCAGTTTCCTATTTCTTTCTAAGGAATGAAGGAGTTTCAAACTTTGACACGGATGCTGCCATCTGTCGCGAAGTCTTTTGTTTCTAAAAGAACGCGGAGGCTGCCAAGTGTCTGTTTCGTATAAAAGGATGTATGCCACATTTGTTTTGTAACAACCAGTGGGCTTGCAGAAGGAATAACTATTGTAGATTTGAAGATCCTTAACTATCAGAAGACTTGCAGTTACCTTCAGTTCAGTTGGGCCATTGGGATTTGACTGTTGTAGAAAATCTAAGAGTTGATCTCATGCTATAAATATGTAACATTTGTAATAAGAAAGGAGTTTGGTTCAGAGTTAAAATTCTAGATTCATTCAAGAGATAGTTTTACTACTAATATTTTTTGTTAGAGATTTAAGAAGAGAAGTTTGAGACTTTTGCTATGACTAGTGAATATCATTTGCCTTTATTTTGTTGCTTTTGATTCAGAAGGTTAATGTAACTATGCATGTATCTTTGCCTCTTATGTTGCTGGAAAAATTAATGAGAAAGAAAAAGTTTTGTGCCTTGGTTGATATTTTCTGTGTCATTGCAAATTGTCTCATTGTGAGCCTTTGATTCTATTCAATTTATCTATTTATGTTAATCATGCAGCATCTGCTCTTTAATATGATTGAATCTTGAGGGTAGCTTCACTGTGCTTAGCTGAGAGAAACATTTTATTTCAGGCACATCACCATAGATAGATTTACTTTTCATTGTATCTGTAATTCTATTAATTTCTCCCCTTATCCTCAAAACCCATTTAAGATAGAGAAGAGGCAACTTCTTTAAAATCTGGAGGTTGTTTTAGGTTGCAAGTCCCTCATACCTGAAACTTCCCATGTTGGTTTTGGAACCTGTGTAATTTTACACATCAATAATTTTTGGCACACTTGGTGGGACCATTCTTGAAGTTCCTGCCAAGATTGTATGAGTTACAGAGCCATAGGAAGTCAAAGCTATGGACCAATAACAAGAGCTCAATCTATTGCTAATCCAGGCATTCTTTTGCCACCACTGGTAGCTAATCCAAGGAGAAGAGTGAATCAATTTGCAGTAGCACCAAAAGAAAATATGGGAGCACCTATAGCCCCAAGGAATTATGCAAATTGGAACACAAGAAGTCCTCTGATTCTCTGAATACCACCAGCCACTTGGGATGCTATTCCAGCCAATGCTCTAAAGGCTCTGCCTAATTTTAGTGGGGAAGATTTTAAGACACCTAAGGAACACTTACAAGATGTATCTGATGTTTGTGCAGTGCATGTGATCACTCAATAGAATGTGGCTATAAGACTGTTGGTAGCTTCTTTCAAAGGGAAGGCTCTTGATTGGTATAGATCTTTAACCCCAAATACTATATCTACATGGGATCAACTTGGTGATGCTTTCTTTGAAATATTTAAAGAAAAGGGTGATTAATCTTCTTTGCTGCAACAATTGATCACTATCAAAAGGGCACCACAAGAAGCTATGACCAATTTTAATTCAAGATTTCAAAAGACTTGGGAGAGGATTCCTGTTATAGCAAGACCATTACCAGGTA
The DNA here is from genome assembly GCA_027924645.1 of Cunninghamia lanceolata. Lineage (NCBI taxonomy): Eukaryota > Viridiplantae > Streptophyta > Pinopsida > Cupressales > Cupressaceae > Cunninghamia > Cunninghamia lanceolata. Next base: position 8,137,945 of record BSBN01001807.1, read on the forward strand.
TGGCTATTGTGTTTTATCTTAAGGCTCTAAACTCAGATATATCAGTGATGATTCAGTCTCTTGGATGTCAAACACTACCAAAAGCTTATGAGTTGGCAGTCAAAGCTAAAAACAACTTAATAGATGCTGGATAGTTGCCCCCAATGCCTCCTATGCCCATGTTCCTAGAAATTACCTTTCCATTGCCTCAAGAAGCTCCTAATCCTACAACCCCACCTGTGTCTATATATTCTTTTCCTCAGCAACCCACTAAAGTAACTGCCCCTGTTCAATCATCTGAAATGGATGATGTCAAGAACATCTTAAGAACCTTCTCAAATGAGATAATTAACCTAAAGAGGCAACATAATCCTTATCCAAAACCCCCTTATCAAGGTTACCAAGGAAATAGGCCTCCCTTTCAGCCAAATCAATATCAAGGCCCTTAGAGGCAGGCTAATCCTCAACCATCAAACCAATTAGTCACAGTCCCTACACCTTTACATACTATTTCCCCTAATCCCAATAGGGAAATTGTTCCAGGGCAAAATAATTTTGCAGATGGTACAAATGCTTGGTGGTTTCCTTGCAATAATGCCCATATGCCCAAAGACTACACCAGGGTAAATTTACAACAAAAGATAGCAGAATAGAGAGGATTAGAAGGACAATTTGCAACTTCTAACACTCCACAATATCAGTCTCCTAGTTTACAAAATGTAGTCTTGGTGGCCCAAATGCAAGGAATGTCCTTACAATAGGAAGAGGAAATAGCCCCTGAGCATGCTTTATTTTCATGGATTGAAGATGAAGAGTCAGTGTTCTTGAATGAAACATCTATTTCCAAGAAGCCATTGCTACAATTAGATTACTATACCAGAGCAAAGAGGAGAATGATGGAATAGCCTAAAGTCACTAATAATGAGATCATCGGAGTTCCTCCATTTTAGATTCATCAGAATACAGTTTCTAGACAAGAAATACCCCAACCTGTGTAGAATCAAGTAGCCTTAGGACAAGTTCTAGAAAAGTTGAGGTACCCTTATTATCCAAAGACCCAAGCATTAGGACTAGTGAATGTGGTGGATCAGCTAAAAAGGACTCCAACGCATGTGTCTATCTGGGACATGCTAGCTATTCCTGAGTAGAAGACACTGTTCCAAGAGGCTCTGCAAGGCCAAGAAGTTCCTAAACACACTAGTGCTAAAGGAGGATCTGCTGATAAAGAAAATCTGTAGCCCAAAGATACTGTACCTTTGTAGACAGTAGCCCTATTGAATAATGCATTTGAGGTAGGTAAATCTAAACCAGATCCCTTTTATGTAACTCTGATAGTTGGGAAGAAACTGTTGCATAATGCAATGATAGACTCTAGGGCTAGTACTACAGTAATGCCAAAGCAAATAGTAGATGCTTTAAAGATAAAATATGAGCCACTTACAAGAGGAGTTATGCAGTTAGATAGGAAATCTATGCAAACAATAGGGAAAATTAAACAACTCCCATTGTAATTATATACTTGCCCCAATATAATTATGAATCAAGATGTGGTAGTCATAGATATTCCCCCTGTGTTTGGTCTATGTTTATCCAGAGATTTTACAGCCAAGATAGGAGGTTATATGTCACTAGATTGGTCACACCTCATTTTGAGAACCAAATATGGGACAAAGATGAAAATACTGTCTGAACCATTGTCAAAAGACCATATCACAAATGAACCAACCCCAAAATTAGATGCATCCCATGCTATGCTAAATAAAGAGGAAAGAATCTTTGTTGAAGAGATAGGTGACTGGACTGAACATGATATTATGGAAGAAGAGAATAATCAGTTGTTGACTATGATGTAAAGTGATCCCTATGGAAATTATGACTCTATTGGTCTGGGCACTTATGTCATATTTGAAGAAGACCAAGAAATTCCTAATGTCTTAAGGGAAGAGCCTAAAAAGAATAAAGAATCTGAAAAAGACTCAGAAATCTAGACTCTAAATTTTGATGGGGCTAGAAGTAAGAATGGAGATGGAGCAGGAGTTTGTCTTACTATCCCAAATGGTGAGAAAATCTTAAGAGCCATTCACTTTCAGTTTGCCTGTACCAATAATGATGTTGAGTATGAATCCTTGGTGCATGGACTCATGTTGGCAAAGAAAAAAGGAGTAAAGAATCTAATAGTAAAAGGAGATTCAGAACTAGTGGTGAAACAAATTAGAGAAAGGGCAGTGGCCAAAAATGTAAGAATGTGATCCTATAGGCATAGAATTTGGGACCTAATAGATGATTTTGAAGCTTCTAATATTGAAGTAGTCCCTGGAGCCCAAAATTCTGAGGCAGATAGAATGGCACAGATTGGTTCACAATTTGATCCATCAACTAATTTATTAGTCAGTAATGAGTTAGTTAAAGTTATAGTAAGGCCAACTATCCCAGATAATGACCAAAATTGGCAAGTTTTTGAAAATGATTTTCAAGTGCTTTTATTTTTACAACAGTTAGAAGAATTTGCTGATCAATTGCAACCTAAAATTGAAGAAGCATATGGTGACCAAATTATTCAACTGAAGTCAAATAAGCTCCCTAAAGGATTGATTACCTTAGAAAATGTATTTTACCTAGAAGATGTAAGCCTGGAAAAGAAGAGGTTTCAAGCAAATAAAGAAGATTATTTTGAAATTCAAGTTAGTGAGGGGAGAAAATTGAAAGTTAGAAATTCTGCAACCCAGCAAGAAAAGGAAAGATTGATTGATTTATGTGAGAGGTATGATAGGGTGATTGCCTGGACCTATGAAGACCTCCATGGTTATGATAGAGACATTATCCAGCACACCATAGAGCTGACTGAAGGATCTAAAACCAATCAGACAGAAGCAAAGGCTAGTAAACCCCAGAATTGAACCACTAATGGTAGATGAATTACAAAAGCTCTTAGAGTCAAAGATGATTTTTCTAATTAAACATTCAACCTAGGTATCAAACCTAGTGCCAGTAAGAAAAAAGAATGGTGACATAAGACTCTGTGTAGATTTTAGGGATCTGAACAGAGTATCTCTGAAAGATCACTATCCCCTACCCTCTATGGAACAAATTTTACAGACTGTGGTTGGATCAGAGAGATTTTCCTTGCTAGATGGTTTCTCTAGATATAATCAGATTTGGTTGGCTAATGAAGACCAGCATAAGATTGCATTTACTACAAAATGGGGAACATTTGCATATGCTAAAATGCCTTTTGGCCTCTCAAATGCTAGAGCTACTTTTCAAAGAGCAATGGATGTAGCATTTGGGGAGCTTATAAACAAAATCATCCTAATTTATTTAGATGACCTTACTATTTTCTCTAAAAATGATGTGGATCATTTTGATCATTTAAAAGCTATTTTTAAGAAATGCCAAGAGTTTGGAATATCCCTGAATCCAAAGAAGTGTATCTTTGTAGTACCCCAGGGTAAATTGTTAGGGCATATAGAGTTAAAAGAAGGGTTCTCTATTGATCTTGAGAGAGTCACTGCCATAATGAATCTATCTTTGCTAGTCAATAAGAAAGTAGTTTAGTGTTTCTTGGGGAAGATCAACTTTGTCAGCTAGTTCATATCTAATTTTGTAGGCCTAATTAGTCCTATGACACTGTTGCTAAAGAAGGACCTTGTTTCCAAATGGACTGCAGAAGGGAGATGGGCTTTTGAAGAGATAAAAAGAGCAATTTCAACAGCCCCAGTACTAACAAACCTAGACTTTTCTAAGTCTTTTATCATGTATGTGTATGGAGGAGAGTTCAATGTTTCTTTTGTCTTAACTCAGAAAGATGAACAAGAAGAAGGGGAGCATCTAATAGCCTTTTTCTCTATGACTCTTAGAGAATATGGGGCCAGATACAATTTTGTGGAGAAACATGCATATGCCATGGTAAAATCCCTTAAGAAATTCAGACATATGGTCACAGGAAATAAGATTATGATATTAGTGGCTCATCCTAGTGTAAGGGAATATATTATGGAAGGTGAGATCACTAAGAAAAGAGCCAATTAGATAACAAAGATCCTTGAATATGATGTGGAAGTTAAACCCACTAAGTTAGTAAGAGGCAAAGGATTGTGCCAATATATGGCTCAGGATATGGAGAGAATGATGACTGAAGAAACAGAAAAAGAAAGTGTATTGAAGATACTAGAGATTGATCAAGATTCTTGGGTCACAAACATAATACAATTTATGAAACATGGGGTTTTCCCAAATCAGCTCTCCGATTACAAGAGAAGATACTATAGGTAGCAAGGGGCCCATTTTGTATTAATTGAGCAAATTCTTTTTAGAAGAAATGCTGATGGTATACTTTTAAGATGTATAGAGAAAGATGAAGCCAAATGAATATTACATGAGTTGCACCATGGAGCTTCAGGTGGAAACTTTTCAACAAGGACCACTGCAATAAAAATAACTCAAGTAGGATACTTCTAGCCCACTCTATTTATAGACTGTTATCAGCTAGTTAAAGAGTGCCAATCTTGTCAGTTTTATATAGGGAAAAGAAGAAATGCAGCAATGCCACTAAGCCCTATAATTGTGGATGAACCCTTTGCCCAATGGGGTCTAGATTTCATTGGTATGATCAATCCGGTGTCAAGTATGGGACACAAATGGATCCTAACTACCACAGATTACTTCACCAGATGGAGTGAAGCAGTGCCACTCAAGGAAGCAATAGAAAAGGTAATATTAGACTTTCTGGAGGGTATTACTACTTGTTTTGGCCCTCCTCATACCATAATATTAGACAATGCTAAGGTCTTTTTGGGATAAAAAATATCTGATTTTGCATTAAGGTATGGAATTTATTTGAAAACTTCTTCAAATTATTATCCTTAGGGTAATGGTCTGGTAGAGCCTACTAACAAGAACCTAATTAGACTCATTAAAAGGATAGGGACTGGTCATCACATAGAGTGGCACAAACTACTTAATACATCACTATGGGCTGCCAAGATCACACCAAAACAAGTGATAAAGATGTCTCCATATGAACTAGTCTATGGTAAGCCAGCTGTAATGCCACTAAGTTTAGATATTCCTGCTCTACAATTATTGAAACAAATTGAGATTGAAGAAAATGGTCCCATGCAAGTCAAACTCACTGAACTACTAGAAGTGCAAGAGAAAAGAGAAAAAGCACATGTGTCACTAATGAAACACTAGAAAATAATTAAAGACTCTTTTGACAAGAAGACATCATATCCATTTTTTGAAGTTGGCTCAATAGTGTTGAAATGGGATGAGAGAGCTACCAAGCCAGGTCGACACAGTAAATTTGAATCAATGTGGACTGGCCCTTACAAGATCCATTCCTATAAGCAACAAAATTCTTTTGAGCTCGAAACAATGAAATGTGAACTTGAAGAGATTCCTGTGAATGGGACCTATCTGAAGCATTTTAATTAAGCAGTGTCTCCTATGTACTATAGTTAATTAATTTCCCTTTATTGTTTTCCTCCCGCTTTCTTTTCCCACTTTTCATTTAAATAAGTGTTTCATGAACACATGTCATCAGTGCAAGCCCCTTCTCTTTTTGGAAATATCACATTCATTAAGGTTATCTCCAATCCCCAAAATCCTTGAAAGTATGCACTTTCACAGCCATTATCATAATGTTTCTGACACTTAGTCCTATGCCGATTTGGAAAGATGTATTAACGGTTTCTTGGCATTAATGCCATTTATAAGGCATGATGTGTCATTAAAGTCCCATTAATAGGAGTTAAACCTTAACGGTGGCTCTCATTTGCTTCCGTCTCTCTATTACAAGCTACTATTGTTTACAATCCAATCCCTAGCAAGCGCTTCCTAGTTGAGTGTCTCTCCTGTTGTGTAGTTTCCATCCATTACTATGTTAAAGCACCCACATTCTCCTTGTAGACACAGACATGGCATCTAAAGCACAGTCTTCTCAGGAGGGACTCGAGATCTATGAGTCAATTGATAGGCTTGTAAGCAGTAAATCATACACCTTGGCGCCTGCATAGCCTAAGAGAACCTATCCAAGGATGAGGGTTCCCAAGGTGGGGTATTCTGCCAACCCAGAGAAGGTTAAAGATTTTACAGATGGTATCTTTGACCCAGCCCTTCAAAAATCTACTAAGGCTCTCCATGAAGGAGCACACCAGAGATGCATCCTGAAGCCAAAAAAAGGGGAGTCTGAAACTTTTGGAATGAGAATTTAGACCGCATAGTTGGTGCAGTTCATGGTCCCAAGTGTGCACCTGTGTCCTGACCTAATTGATATATGCGCAGAGCTATTTCATGCCCCCTCAAGCACCATACAATAGGGTCCCTTTATGGTACAAATTACACCCAAAGCTATAAGAGACATGCTGGCCCTGTATCACGATTGAATGGCCACATTTCCCACTATTGTTAAAATGTAGAAGACATGGTCAAATGTCAGCAACTAGCTTAGGTTTCTCAACTCATAGTTGTAGTTGCCAGAGGAGAACACACAGATGCCCACATTACCAACAAGAAGGGCACAATTCAGCCAAGCTAGTCAGGAGGGACTATCAATGATGGCTTTTATTTTTGGGATGAAGGAAGACATTATAGTCTATGATTGGCAAATTACTATCCTATTCAGATTGAAGACTGTGGATAAGTCACAAGATTTCTGACTAGATTTTTTAGATCAAACTGCCTATTCCATGGTTGAGCAGCTTGTTAATTTCAAATCCAAAGGAGTTTTTAGGTATTCTGCTTAACTGTTTCATTTGATGTTATATCAGAATTATGGTATTTTTGCACAAAATATGCAATTGAACATGTACGACCCAAATTTTGGGCAAAATAAAACTATCCCTGTGTCTGCATGGACACGTGCTATCAGAGGGGTTAGACCCTTATGAGTTCTGAGAACTCTTTGTTGCCCCTGCATTTTGCCATTTGAGCCCTGAACCTGTAGAACATAGGTTCACACAGAGCATTAGGGGTTTCATGACTAATTGCCCAATCCCATGTGATTATTTCTTTGGAGATCAAATTACTATCATCAGGGTCCATGGTTTCAAAGGGGAACCTATGTTGCTACCTAAAATTTTGACTCCTAGGTTAGCATTTCTAGAGGTCACCTGGCAAGTGTCTATGGTCGACAATGAGTTTGGTACCAAGAGGAAGAAGAAGAAAATGTATGATATCCCATGGATCAGAAAGAATATGGCCCTAGAAGTCAGGGATACTGAGCATCTGCTGCTACAAAACTTTGTTATCTTAGGATTCTTTATCATTGAAGACAAGTGGAGGTATGACCCAAATAATTTTATAGCCTCCTGGGTTAGAAGCAATAAAGTTGGAGCTAAATAGTGCATGAGGGTCATCCCTTTTGGGAGGATAGAAGAAACCCTAAGGAAGATACCCCTGACTTGTATGTGGAACTGGTAGACTTGCCTTATGAGGGGCCCAGGCCATGGGAGACCTTTTATGTTAAACAGAAGGCTTTTGACCCTAAAGTTAGAATGGGTACTGGTTTAAAGAAAGCATTGAAAAACAAAGAATGGAAGCCAGAGAAAATTGAGGCCTATTGGAAGTATAGGCAGGAAATTTCTGAATTCACACACTTTTTGGGAAGGTTGACACAGATGAGAGATGGGAATCTATCTGGGATGAGTGGCATCCCTCTCTAGTTTCTAGCCCTGATACAAGCAGAATTAACAAAAAGGGTGAAGAGTTTGAAGAGGAGGCTGAGTCAACTCATACAATGTAGACAACAGGACAAGGCTCATCTACTTCCCCTGTATCTTCTTGGCCCCAATCCATCAGTACTCTAGAGAAACAAAAGGGTGTGGTGTCATCACCAACTAGAGGGATTCCATCAGTTTCAGCTACTAGAGCTTCTAGTTTTGTATCATTGCCACCATCAATAATGGCAAATGTGGTAGAGAAAGTAGAGTTGGAAGAATCAGGGGAAAAACTGAGGAAGCATAGAAAATTACACTTGGAACCTAAGTCAGAGGAAGAAATAGAGCTACCATAACAACAAATACTAGTTACATCTGTTGCTCCTCAAGTAATTGTTTATTCTCCTTTTTCTTCTCAGTCTCATTCTTCTACCATAGGTGTGGCAATCCCAACTGGCCAAACATTAGTATCCCCTGCCACCTCTATTATGCCTATATCTACACTTGCCCCAATTGCTAGTCCTCAGGCCATGTCCTCATAGGCACCTTTATTGCCATTCTTTTCCTCCTCTATTCCAAAATGAGACCCTCCCCAAATTTCCCCTAGCCAACAATCATTGGCTATACCTTATGGTTTACCTCAAGGTCACCCCTTTACTGGGGGTTTCATTGCTTCTCCTCCCACTTTCCAAGCTCAAGTTAATACAACAAAAAAGGCTAGAGAAGCCAGGATGGATAAGAAAAGAAAGAAAGAAAATAAAAGCCTAGCTGTGCCACACATGAGGTCTCTCTTTGACCCAATTCCACAACAGTTGACTATCACACATTTGTCCCCAAATGTGGTGAAGCCAAATGAGCAGATGCAGCCTCAAGACTTTGCAATGAATTCAATAGCTATGGACATGTCCCTATTCAAACCACAAGATAGGGTTGAGCTACTCAATGAAACCACTTCTGCTATTGCAACTGACTACTTGAAAGTGTCCAGGAAGTTGCAGAAGGTTGAAACTAACTTAGCTCAAGAGAAGGCAAATAGTAGCAACCTTGCTACAGAGTTGAAATCTAGAGAAGATGAGATAGAGAATCTAAAAAAATAGTTGCAAAATACTATTTCCTGTCAGATTCATCAGGCAACTTAGGCCCAAAATGCTTCTCTAAAGATGGAGCTAGCACAGGAGAAAGCTGCAGTAACTATTTTAAAGCAAGAAAAGGCCACATTGGAGAAGAGATATCAGCATAAATTGCAACAAGCTACATAGTTTCAGCAAAAGTTGCTGAGTGAGCGAAATGCTGCTGCTACAATACAGGCTCAACTCCTAGCAAAGCAACAAATGACAAAACAACTAACACTTGAGTTAGCTAATAGGCCCCAGAATGATAGAGTTCTAAATTTGGTCAAGGAGCTATATGTATCAGTGCGAAAACAAATCTCTAAGGAGATTATCCAGCTAAGGCCCTCATTAACGTTCCTATTAAATGCACAACAATTGTGTGAGAAAGTGGAAGCTTCAATTCAAGCCACTCTATCTACTATCTTTGAGAGTTTCTAACTCTCAACTATTGCTAAAGAAGTTATATGACACAATAGATGAAATATTGTTAGCAGCAGGGATCAGTGACAGAATGATAGCTGCAAATAGGGTGAATGAAGTTCTCAGTTGCAACTCAGCTGCCACAAACTGCCAGGAACTCCTAGATATTGTCAAAGAAGGAGTCAAAGACATGAAGAGACACATAGAGGTTTTGGTGCAGCTGGGTCTTCCATCACTATTTCTAGATAACAATACTATATTGATGATTGATGAGATTAAGACCCTGCTTCTAACAAGGCAAAATGATCAAACTATTTTTCAAGGTTTGAGTGATTCCTCTTTAGTACAGGAAGTAGAAGTTGTCTTGATTCCTATGGCCCAATTAGAGTTTCAATTAAAGGCCGCAGTTCAAATTTTGTAGACTTTCTCACACAAAGATATTATAAATCTTGATTTTGCTTTCCAAGATTAACAGAATAAGTAGCGACTCTTTGACTCAGAATGGTTTGTTTACCAGACAGCTTTGCAGAATCTATGACCCTGAGTTGTATTTTTAAATACACATTTTTGCCACAATTTTGGGTTCTTTTTGAGTAGGCTCAAAAGTCCTAGGGGTCGCCAAGAACTGTAGAGTATAAGACTCTACATTTTGTATCAGTCTTAGTGTATCAACAATTTTCATCAGGTTACAGTTTATGTCTGAGAATGGTCGCGAGGGTTTCATTTTGCCAAAGCCACGAGAGTCACTAAGTGTTGAGCCCTAGTTTGTGCCACTTTTTGTTTCTAAGTTATAACTTTAACGTGGAGCGTGCCACGTAGCGCAGGATGTTTCTATTTTGTTTTAAATTACGAACAGTGGAAGGTGCCATGTGTCATCAGTGGAGGGACTCCCTTGAAGTTTCAATATGAGCGCGGATGGCATCATGTGTCTTTTGTAGTAGCAGCAGAACTTGCCAAGTGTTAGCTTCCGCATTATAGTTCCTATTTGTTTTGATGCTAGGTAAATATGGAGGTGGGTCCCAGTGTAGAGTCTTAAGAGCAGCAGAATGTGCCACGTAGTGGATGCGGTGCCTAAGTAACAGCTTCCTAACTTTTCCTCCAATAATAATAAATGTTTCTCAAATGATGTAGAGCTCAACATGTGGCAGCCTCCCCTTGAGTTTTAAGGAGTATCTTATAATGTTTCAAATGTAGCGGAAGGTGCCACATATCAGTTAGTTATCCCTACGAAAGCTGCCACCTATCCCTTTTGAAAGCTACTAAGTAGGAAGTTGTGGGTCCCATTTCTTAATAGTGTTTTAAGTTACAAGCTACGAATTGTGATAAATGTCATAGGTGGAGTCCTCCCGAATACACAGACATAGATAAGTAAGTGGCACAGATATATACACATATTGTTTCTAGTTGTTGTGGAAGCTGCCAAGTGTTGGTTTACTATTTCTTTCTGAGGAACGAAGGAGTTTCAAACTTTGATGTGGATGTTGCCATCTATCACAAAGTCTTTTGTTTATAAAAGAATGTAGAGGCTGCCAAGTGTTTGTTTCATATAAAAGGATATATGCCACATTTGTTTTGAACAGCTAATGAGCTTGTAGAAGGAGTAACTGTTGCATATTCAAAGATCCTTAACTGTCAGAAGACTTCCAGTTACCTATAGTTTGGTTGGGCTATTGGGATTTGACTGTTGCAGAAAATCTAAGAGTTGATCTCATGCTATAAATATGTAACATTTGTAATAGGAAAGGAGTTCAGTTCAGAGTTAAAATTCTAGATTCATTCAAGAGATAGTTTTGCTATTGATATTTTCTGTCAGAGATTTAAGAAGAGAAGTTTGAGAATTTTGCTGTGACCAGTGAATATCATTTGCCTGTATTTTGTTGCTTTTGATTCAGAAGGTTAATGTAATTGTGCATGTATCTGTGCCTCTTATGTTGCTGGAAAATTAATGAGAAAGACAAAGTTCTGTGCCATGGTTGATATTTTCTGTGTCATTGCAAATTGTCTCATTGTGAGCCTTTGATTCTATTCAATTTATCTATTTATGTTAATTATACAGTATCTGCTCTTTAATGTGACTGAATCTTGAGGGTAGATTCACTGTGCTTAGCTGAGAGAAACATTTTATTTTAGGTGCATCGCCATAGATAGATTTGCTTTTCATTGTATTTGTAATTCTATTAATTTCTCCCCTTTTCCTCAAAACTTATTTAAGATAGAGAAGAGCCAACTTCTTTAAAATTTGGAGGTTGTTTCAGGTTGCAAGTCCCTCATTCCTAAAACTTCCCATGTTGGTGTTAGAACCTGCACAATTTTACACATCAATAGTTTGTACTGAGCTTATCTTCACCAAGTTATCAAAATTGATATGACACATTGTTCTATGCCACAACCAACTCTCATTTGTCTGAGCCAACAAACAACAATTATTAGTTCCCCTCAAATGATAAATATTACCTCTAGTTTTCTTACCAGTTGTAATCACTATTCCTAAGCTTTCCATGATCTTGCATGCATTGTCCTTGAATCTCAGGTCATACCCTTTATAACACATCTAACCAACACTTGAAAGATTATGCTTTAGACCTTTCACATATAGAACATCATCTATATTATGCTTGACATCAAAATAAATAGATCATCTTCCACAAATCTTACCAGCTGCATTATCTCCAAATCTAACCAATCCACCATCATACTTTTCCAAACTTACAAACTTACTTTTGTCACTTGTCATGTGATGTGAACATCCACTATCAATGATCCATGCATCCTTATCCTTCTCAACCTGAATAGACAGAGCACTTTCTTCCACTACTTTTTCTTCGTTCACATAGCTAGTAGGATTAGTAGACATAGATTCTTCCTTAATAGCAATAAACAACCAATCATTTGCACTAGTACTATTATCATTAGACTCATCATCTGTTATGTCATCATTATCAAGATCTCTTACATAATAGCATTTCTTGACAATTCTAGGTCTACTTTCAAATTTCTTCTTACCTCTTTCAATTATCTCTAGACATTTGGATGCATAGTGACCAATCTTGCCACAAGAAAAGCATTTGTATGGTAATTTGCCTTTGTACTTATCAGAACCTCTTTGCATTTTGTCTGCAAAGTTGGCTTCAACCTCATCTAGGTCATCATCAGATTCCATAGCATATTTCTGAGCTCTTGAAATCTTTTTTGAAGTGTTGGATTTGAAAGCAATCTCAATCTTTGGTAGAGCATCACTGAACTCCCTCATTTCAAAAGTTGTAAGCTTCCCAAGCAACTAATCCTTTGAAATATTTTTCATAGTCATAACCTCTTCAATTGTTGCCACTATATGATTTAGGTGGAGACCTAAGAATCTTTAGCACAACCTCATCTTCGTCGATAGTTCCTCTAAGACCTTTGATTCCATTGACAATTTCATCAACCTTTTGCATGTAGATTGTTATGTTCTCATCATCACTCATTTTTAGGCCTTCATACTTTGTCTTCAGATTTTGAAAGTTTACACTCTTAATATAATCATCTCCTTCATACAAAATTTTAAACTTTTCCTAGATCTCATGAGCATTTTCCAGATCCATAACTTTCACCAACTCAGTGTTGGATAAAGCGCTTAACAGAGCATCTCTAGCCTTTCCATTAAACTCATACTGTTTGACTTCATCTTCATCTACTAGTCCATTTTGAGGAATAATGTATTGTTTCTCTACCATTTTCCAAACATTATAACCAAGTGAAATGATATAACTTTTCATTCTTACCTTCCATATAGTATAATCCATTCCATTGAACTATGGCGACTCCTTTCTATGCACCATTTCGGATCTACCTCATGATGTTAGACTTTTTACCAAGGAACCCTCACTCTGATACCAATTGTTGAAAAGCACAATACAAATAAGAGGGGGGATGAATTAGTTGTAACCAATATTTCAAAACCACTAACACATCAACCAATTAACACTGAATTTGTATCTTAACCATAAAAGCATGAAAATGAAAACTTAAACACATTCACAAATTCAACATAGGAGACACCAATTTTTTATGTGGAAAACCCCATAGGGGAAAAACCATGGTGAGTGTTAGCTCACAATATAATATGTTATAACAATACCAAAAATTAGAGGCAAACTACCCTAGGGATCACTGTCCAAAATGCTCACTGCAAGAAGAAGCTCACTGCCAATGGGGTGGCTCACTGCCTATCGGTGGTTCACTGCCAAAACTGGTGAACTGAGATAGTAGGATCTACACTATGCCAAGGTTTAGTTCCATTGAAGCACAATATGTATCCTCTACTTTCCTCTGCTTTTATACTTCACAATTAACTTTTCATTTTATCATCCATACATCAATTCACAACTTCATTTCATGTTTTTATACAATTCATCAACCTTGGAATTTACATCAAGGTTGGCATTACAATCATCAACCATTGGAACAATCTCCAAGGTCAAAAAACATACATACATACATTAAGATAGGTCTGGACCTAAATCAATTAGGGGAGAAGAGAAATGAATGTGAATCATACGAAGCCTTAGCTATGACTCAAATGTAATCTTCCATGCAACAACATGCTTCCACAATCTTCAAATCATAACCACAAGTAGTGAGAACACCCAAGTCAGCCAAGACTAGAGTTAACACTAAAACTTTCAGGAATAGGCTTCATGCATGATCTGGACTATACTTTGTAGATCAATCAAAAGGTAGGAACACGATCTAGAGTCTCCCACAAGCACATTACAATCACCAAGAACATCTGCACTACCTCTACACACTTTATCCATAAGGTCCTTCAAACCAAAGCACTTGAACATTATTGTCGGCCACTGTCATAAAGGAAAGATCACTTGTGGAGCACCAAAGCATGAACCATTTGAACTGAAGGCACATAACATCATGACAAACTTAATTCTAGGACTATAGATTGTGATACTTAAATGCAGAGCAATGTAGATTATAATACATTCTCCCTATCACCATTAAATACACAGAAAAATAATTTTACTCTGATGAATAGAATTTGCTCAAATCTTCACACTAGAGGCTCAAACTTGAAACATAGCAACTATAGACATCCCTTAACATTACTTAAAATCCATACAAAAAGGTATTCAATCGACAAGATAAGTGAAGTGAAACACTGTAATGCTCTGGTAGATAAAGTAATTCTACATTTTGTACTAATTGCTCAAATACTTGTTTAGACATATTCAAATGATTTTCTTAAGTGTTGACATCAATGACAACCCTTACTACTCATACTTGTAACATAAACCAACTAAAACCCTTCATCATGACCAATAAAAGCACACATCATTAGAAAAAGAAGCTACCAAAGCATGCATGGGGTTTAAAAGCACAACAAAATTGGTGCCTCCTTACATAAAGCAAAAAATCCATAAAAGCCTAAAGATATTATACCATCCAAAAAAATGAAAAATCCAAAATGCTATCACGTAATGAAATAACTTACACAATGGAAGAAGATGATATGAAATATTCTACAAATACTTTATAATAATTGAGAATAACAGGCCACTTCGAGGGGGCAACCTCTAAATATCTCCAATGAGAACACACTTCACAATACGATCATGAAATAAGACTCACATCCTCCTATATATACCTAATTATTCTTAGGATGAATAGACACACCCCTATATAACACCTAGTCTGACCTATCTAACTAAATAATAATATAATAATGATAACATGATGTAATTAGGAGTTAAGATAGCCACAAGCTGACTATTCATAACCCTATGTACACAAATATTAAGGGCATAGCATGCCCCCCCTTCAAAGAAGCATTGTCCTCAATGTTGACCAAGTGTGGATTCTTTTGAATGAACTCCTCATCCTCCCATGTGGCCTCTTCAACTAGTAAATTCTTCCATTGAATGAGATACTCAGTGAGGGTTCTATTCATCAGCTTCTTCGTGCGTGTTTGAAGAATGCACTCTAGTTCCAAGATGATTCTTCCTTCATCAAGCTCTAATAGTATTGTTTGAGTAGGAATATTATGCACAATTACCTTCTTTAAACAAGAAACATGAAAAACTAGATGTATCTTAGTTGTTGGTGGCAACTCTAGCTTATAGGCAACACTACAAATCTTTTGCATGATTTGGTATGGCCCATAATATCTTGGAGACAACTTATTATTATTTTTTTGTTTCTTCAGTGAGATTTGTTTATAAGGCTGCAATCTCAAGAAGACCCAATCTCCAACTTCAAAATTTCTTTCACTACGATGTTGGTCCACCTATTGTTTCATTTGATTTTGTGCCATAGGTAAATTCTCCTTGAGTCCTAAAAGTACCTGTTGTTGATGAAGCAAGTGGTCCTCTACTACCTAAAGTCTTGGTGACACCTCTAATGATGATGTGATGGAAGGAGGATGATATACATAAAGTGCCAAAAATGGAGACATTTTTTATTAGCTATGAAAAGAAGTGTTATACCACCATTCTGTAAGTGGTAGCCAATGCACCCATTGAGACTGTTTATATGAAGTGAAACAACATAGATATCCTTCCAAACACTTATTAACAACCTTAGTTTGCCCATATGATTGAGGATGGTATGAAGAACTATAAGCCAATTGAGTACCCAAACATGAGAACAAATCTTTCCAAAAGTGACTAGTAAAGATAAGATCACGATCATTGACAATGACCTTAGGTGTACCATGTAGCTTTTGGATATTCTCCAAAAACCCTTTTGCCACTGTACTTGTTGTAAAAGGATGTGATAATGCAATGAAATGTGCATATTTGGTGAGGCGATCAACTACTACCATGATGACATTATGACCTTTAGATTTTAGAATCCCTGTAATGAAGTCCATGGATACCTCTTCCCAACACTAGCTAGGAATAGATAAGGGATACAAGAGACCTGGTGTCTTAATTATCTCCCCCTTATTTCTTTGACAAACCAAACATTCAGCCACAAATTTTTGAACATCACCTTTTATCCCTTCCCAAAAAAAATCTTTCTTAACCCGATGATATGTCTTCAAAAATCTTGAATGACCACCAACTGGGGACTCATGTAGCTCTGTGAGAATCTTGTGTTTAAGAGTGCAATTCTTCCAGAGATACAAGCACTCTTTATACCAAAGAATATCCCCCTTCAAACAAAACTTATCTGAACTACTAGGATCACTTTTTAATTGTTGTATGAGATTACTTGTCGAAGCATCATTTTTCCACTCTGCTTTGGCTTCTTCCACCAAATTTTCTTGTAATATTGAAAGGGCACACAATAAGGCTTCATCTTTCTCATCCTTCCTAGAAAGTGCATCGACTGCAATATTTTCCTTCCCTTTCTTATATACAATCTCAAAGTCATATCCCAACATCTTAGTGACCCATTTTTATTGCTCTTCAAAGGATAATCTTTTTTCCAAAAAATATTTTAGGCTATCATGATCTGTCTTAACCTTGAAGTATCGACCCATTAGATAAGGCCTCCATTGTTTAACTGCATGAAGAATTGCAAGTATTTCCTTCTCATAAATAGGTTTGAGCTGATTCTTACCCTTTAATTGACAACTTTGAAAAGCAATTGGTCAACCTTCTTGCATGAGAACTGCTCCTATCCCATTTCCAGAAGCATCACATTCCACAATGAATTCCTTGGTGAAGTCTGGAGTGGCAAGCACTGGAGTTGTACACATAGCCTATTTCAATTACTCAAATGCTACATTAGCAGACTCATTCCAATGAAAAGAATCCTTCTTCATTAGAGTGGTGAGGGGTGCTGCTATAAGACGATAATTCTTCAAAAATTTTCTATAGTACCCTATCAATCCTAAGAAACCCCTTAGTTTCTTAATGTTTTTGGAATAGGCCATTCCATGATAGCCTTAATTTTGTTAGGGTCCACCTTTACTCCTTATGTGAAACTATGTGTCCCAAATACTTCACCTCCTTAAGACCAAAAGCACACTTGGATGGCCTAGTGTAGAGTTGATGATCTTCAAGTAATTGTAATGCTTGATCTACATGCTACAAATGTTCTTCCCAAGTCTTGCTATAAATCAATACATCATCAAAGAACACTAATGCAAACTTTCTCAAGAACTTCTTAATAATGGAATTCATCAAAATTTGGAATGTAGAGGTTGCATTGGTAAGACCGAATGGCATCACCAAAAATTCATAATGACCCTCATGAGTTTGAAATGCCATCTTACAAATATCTTCCTCCTTAATCTGAATTTGCTAATAACCAGATCTAAGATTTGACTTGGTAAAATACATAGCTCCATTCAATTCATCTAGAAAATCATCAATGAATGGAATAGGAAACTTATCTTTAATGGTGTACGTGTTGAGCACTCTATAATCTTGACACATGTGCCAAGTTTCATCCTTCTTATGCACCATCACCATAGGTGAGGAGTAAGCTCTTTGGCTATGCCTGATAATTCTTACCTCTAGCATCTCCTCAACAATTTTTTGTCTCACTTTTTTGTATGTGTGGGTACCTATAAAGCCTAATGTTTGGTGGTTGGCTCCTCCCTGGAACTAGTTGTATGGCATGATCATGATCCCTCTTAGGAGGAAGTCCTTTAGACATATCTCCAAGAACCACTGAGTGATGATCAATTATTTCTTCTAAATCTGAATGAGTAGGAGCATTAGATTAAGAGACTTCTAATGAACATAGCTAGGCCACAAATCCATCCACTCCTATCTTAAGCAACTATTACATTTGATGAGATCTTACCATCTATGGGGATTTTGTCTTCAACCCCCTTAGCTCCACTACCTTTCCTTCTGATTGAAATCTCATGAATAGTTCTTGGAAGTTCATCTCAATTGTTCCCAACTGTTGCAGCCATGGATATCATATATATTGGGGTATCAAGTTGATAATCTCCCATGGATAATTTAGTGCTATGACACTTCCCCAAACAACTAACTAGACCACCATCTGCAATCAAAACTTGAAACTCTGGGGCTAGATATATAAAACAATTTAGATGAGTTACCAACTTTTTGTTGATGAAATTATGAGTACTACCTGAGTCAATCAACACTGTTACTTTCTGCTTCTTTAAGAAACACACTACCTTGAGAGTTTATGGTGCACTGAAACTTGAGAGTGCATGACAAGAAATAATTGGTTGAGAATCATGTGATTCCTCACTTGACTCCCTATCCTCCTCTAATATGGGTTCCTCCTCTTCTTCCTCACTTGGACCTTCAATATAGAATAATTTCTTTTCACTACATTTATGTCCTCGACTGTATTTGCTATCACAATTGAGACACAACCCTTTTGCTCTTTTCTCCTTAATTTGTTTTGGAGTCTAAAAGGAAGCTAGGTATGTAGAAATTGCTTCATACACTAAGCTAATGAGGGGAGGAGAGTGCAAATTCAATTTTATCCTTACTATTACAGCAATGTTAAACCACTAACATAGATATTGTAGTGAACACATAAACAAGAAAGTGAGATAGAAGAAGAGAGACACAAGATATACGTGGGGAAAACCCTTATTAGGTGAAAAACCCCACACTCCAAAACCTGCACAATGTATTATCAAAACTTAAATGGTTTACAATACACTTGCAATGCAAGATCTCAAGAGTCTTCAACACTCATATCTGGAGACAAATTGGGAGCATAACAGCACCTGTCAAACCTATAATACATCTCCTCTCAAATGCACCTATTTATATAACAAATACAAGGCAAAAATGGCTCCACATTGAGATGGGCATCCAACATGCCCCCATGTTCCAAAACCCACGCCTATGGACACTTGTCCAACACTATAGGATGTTTCTGACACTTGTCAAGTCATCCCATCCCAAGGAGGTTGCCTACTTCCAGAATGGGCTATGACAGATGATCTTACGACTCTTACAACCATCATAGTGGTCATAACTTACAGTTGTAAGAGAATCTATCATACACAAGCTATAAATAGCATATTCTCTTACAACATGTCATAGTCCACCTTGGGGCACCCAAAGATGTTTTTTTCAAAGATGCTTCATGACACATGTCCATACCTATCATAGGATCTTCTATTTCTGACTCTTACATGTCATAACTTTGTCATAGGGATCTGTGATGACTATTTCAGTCAATATTCCCTTACACAACTTCTAAGATGCTGACACATTGCAAAATATTTATACCACTAAGTGGGACTCCTATCTCCTCATGTGAGGACAAAATTACATGTGGTCATATGCCATGTAGGATGACACATCACCATGCCAACTCCCACAACATGACAACATAGGATTTGTATCCAATTAATACAATAGGCAATAAATGAATAAATACAATGTAATAATACAAGGAATTACTAAGGTTGAGACACCTTAATTCCCAACATTCTCCCACTTGTTGAACACCTTGTAAGAGCTAATAGAAATAATAGGATTTAACTGCTATAGGCTCAGAGGCCCACAGACTCTGAAAACCATCTAAACTTCTTTGTGCCCACTAGCTTCGTCAATGCATCTGCAACATTCTTCAAAGTGTCTACCTTACCATCCTTTACCATGTCTCGTACAAAGTGAAACTGTACATCAATATGCTTTGTTCTAGCATGGAAAGTTGGATTCTTTGCAAGGCAAATCGCACTCTAACTGTCACAACAAATTGTAATCCATCCTCCATCAACACCAATATCTGAACACAATCTCTTAAGCCAAATGGCTTCCTTACAAGCATGAGTTGTTGCCACCTACTCAGCTTCTATTGTGGACAAAGTAACCACAGGTTGTTTCTTACTCATCCAACTAATTGCACCACCAAACATTGTGAACACATATGCACTGGTGGATCTCCTACTGTCAATGTCACCTATCCAATTAGAATCCACAAATCCATGAATACAAATTAAATGTGGAGGTCCTGTAACATTACCATGATTGCATATGGAATACTCAGAAGTACCCCTCAAATATTTGAACACTCACTTAATTACATCCCAATGTACCCATCCAGGATTAGCCATAAATTGACTAAGGACTCTCACTACTTGGGCAATGTTTGGTCTTGTGTAGACCATAGCATACATCAAACTGCCAACAACACTAGAATAAGGTACTCTAATCATGTCCTCAACCTCAGTAGGAGATTTTGGACAATCATTAATAGACAACTTTGTCCCCAATGAAATAGGAACACACAATGCTCTACAATCTGTCATGTTGAACCTATCCAACACAGTCTTCACATACTTACTCTAGCTTAACCAAAGTTTTTTGTTAGATCTTTCTCTTCTAATTTTCATTCCCAGAATGTACCTGGCTGGCCCAAGATTTTTCATCTCAAACTATGCTGACAATTGAGACTTCAAATCAGAAATCATATTCTTACCATTCCCAATCAACAACATATCATCAACATACAATGCAATAATGAGAATGTGATCATTGTCAAATTTGTAATACACACAATGATCTGATTTCGATCTTAGATATCCAATCAACAATACAAAGGCATCAAACTTCAAGTACCACATCCTAGGAGACTACTTCAAACCATACAAAGACTTCTTAAGCTTGCAAACCAAATTTTCTTTACCTTTCTCTATGTAATGCTCTGGCTATGACATGTAAATCTCTTCCTCCAAATCACCATGAAGGAAAGTTGTCTTCATATCTATCTGTTCTACCTCTAAATCATAAACAACTACAAGAGATAACAGAAATCTAATGGATGTCAGCTTTGGAATGGGAGAGAAAATTTCACCATAATCAATTCCCTCCACTTGTGAATACCCCTTTGCAACCAATCTAGCCTTGTACTTTTCAACACTACCATCTGCAACAAATTCCTTCTTGAACACCCATTTGCATCCAATAGGTTTCTGTCCATCAAGAAAAGGCACCAAGTCCCATGTTTTATTCTTTTCCAAAGAAGCCATCTCATCCTCCATGGCCTCCTTCCAAGAACCTACATCTTTCATGCCCATAGCCTCTTTCATAGTTCTAGGCTCATCGGTGTTAGTAAGTAAAGCAAAAGCACAACTAGAGTCAAGTAATGAATAACCAAACCTATCAAGTTACTTTCTTGTTCATGTAGACCTCCTCAATGGCTAAGGTTGAGGTTTTTCTTCTTCTTTTGAGCTTCTAGAGCTAGTAGACCTCTCCTCATCATTAGGTCTCACAGGGTCTGTCTGTTCAGTCTTCTTAGGGGTAGAAGGAAACTGAACCACATCCTCTTTCTTTTCTGTCTATTCTAGCTGTAGAACAATGGAAGATGGTGTTATCTCTCTGAAGATAACACTTTTGTTATACAACACCTTTTTAGCCACAGGATCCCAAAGCTTGTATCCTTTCACACTGACACCATAGCTAATAAAGATACTCTTAACAGCCTTGTTCTCCAATTTAGTCCTTTTCTCCCTAGGTACATGTGCATATGTCTCAACCAAAAACATGAAGATGTCTAACTGAAGGCTTCTTACCAGATCATACCTCCATAGGTGTCTTACCAAGAAGAGATAACGTAGGAGATCTGTTTACCAGATAGCAAGTAGTGGCAATAGCTTCAGCCCAAAAATTTTGTTTAAGGCTTGCTCCACTAAGCGTACTCCTAGCCTTCTCCATCTGTGTCATGTTCATCCTCTCTACAGCTCCATTTTACTACAGGGTATATGAAGTTATCTTATGCCTTTCAATCCCTTGCTCTTTATAGAACTTATCAAACTCTACCGAATAAAACTCACCACTATTATCAGTTCTCAAACACTTAATCTTTTTACTAGTCTAATTTTAAGCAAAGGCTTTAAACTCTTTAAATTGACTAAAGACTTTAGTCTTTCTTCTGATAAAACAAAACCCATGTCCTTCTACTATAATCATATATGAAAGATACAAAATATACATATTTTGAAATTGAAGGAACATTAACAGGACCAAACACATTAGAATGAGTAAGATCCAATACACCAGAAGACTTGTGAGAACTAGAGTAAAATTGAACATGGTTTTACTTTCCATAAATGCAATGTTCACAAAAGTTGAACTTGAGATTACAACCATTTAAGTGCTCAACAAGGTTTTTATTTTTCAGGGTATGGAGACCCTTCTCACCAATGTGGCCATATCTCAAATGCCATAACATAGTTTTTTTAGAAGGAAGTTTAACTTCCAAAGCATGTGCACTACCATTAGAACTAGTTACAACAGATTTCTTCACTACTTGTTTAGATGGTGGGGATGAAGTGACTGCAACTCTTTTCTTTGAGTCAGAAGAACTATTGCACTATGAAGTGCATGCCTCCAGCTAAAATAGAGTACCTCTCTAAGTACCCTTCACAAGCACCATAGATCCTCTAGTCATCTTGCATCCATCCTTAGAAAAGACAACTTGCACACCTACATCATTCAACATACTTACAAAAAGTAGGTTTCATGCAAGATTTGGAATGTGCATAACTTCAGTGATACCCTTCACTTATCCATTAGGGAATCAGATTGAGACTCTTCCATGACCAACAATCTTCAGATGAGAGTTGTCACCCAGGTACAATCTTCCACCATCAAACTCTTCATACTTCATGAACCAGTCTCGATGTGAGGTCATGTGGAATGATGCATCAGAATCTATCAACCACACATCATCAAATGCATGGGTGTCTAGGGTTGCGATGAAGGCATCACCATCATCTTGTGACTTGTCAGAATTTGAATCAAGTGCTTTCTTCTTCTTTTTCTTCTCCTCTTTGCATTCCTTTTAGAAATGCCATGTTTTACCATAGTTCCAACAAAGAGCCTTGGACTTTCTAGGAGATTTGGATCTCCCACAGGATTTGGATCTAGCCTTATCACCTTTCTTGTCCTTCTTCTTCCCTTTCTCTTTAGGTCTTCCATGGACCACAAGAGCCTCTTTGGCTGCCTCAAAAGACTTTCTCCACATCTCTTCAGATAACAATAAAGACACCACATCTTCCATCTTGAAGGTGGTAGTGGTGCTTCTGATAGCTATGACAAGATGATCCCACGAATCTGGAAAAGAACAAAGCAGGGTCATGCATCGATCCTCCTCCTCCATTTTCACACCTACAGATGTCAATTGTGCAACAATCATGTTAAAAGAATTCATGTGATCTACAATAGATCCTCCATCTTCCATCTTTAGAGAAAACAACTTCTTTTTAGGAAAAGTTTATTTACCAAGGACTTGACCTAATAAACATCACCCAACTTCTTCCAAAGATCTTTTGTGCTCTTCTCCTCATGGACATTCAACCAGACAAAGTTAACTAAACAGAGTCTTGTGAGACCCTTATCCTTTTGATCTTTGAGGTCCCAATTAGCTTGTGACATTGTTGTATGTTTCACACTAGATACAGTTTCCCACAGGTCATGATCAATAAGTAGGTCCTCCATCTTGAGTTTCCACAACTCAAAATTAGTGCCATTGAATTTCTCAACTTCTAACCTTCCAGATGTGGTTACCATCTCCTTGCTACAACAAGATACAGAATGCTCTTAACAACACTCCCACTCAACCTAAGATTAGCTCAAAAAACCCCTACCTAGCAACTAGAACAAAACTGGCCAGGCTCTGATACCAACTGAAAGGAAGCTAGGCGTGCGGAAATTGCTTCCTACACTAATCTAATGAGGGGAGGAGAGTGCAAATTCATTTTTATCCTTACTATTACAACAATGTTAAACCACTAACATAGATATTACAACAAACACATAAACAAGAAAGTGAGATAGAAGAAGAGACCCAAGATATACGTGGGGAAAACCCTTATCAAGTGAAAAACCCCACACTCCAAAACCTGCACAATGTATTATCAAAATTGAAATGGTTTACAATACACTTCCAATGTAAGCTCATAGAAGTCTTGAACACTCATATCTAGAGACAAATTAATAGCATAACATTACCTATCAAACCTTTAATACATCTCCTCTCAAAAGCACCTATTTATATAATAAATACAAAGGCAAAAATGGCTCCACATTGAGATGGGCGTCCAACATGGTCCCATGGCCCAAAACCCATGCCTATGGACACTTGTCCAATACTATAGGATGTTTCTGACACTTGTTAAGTCACCCCATCCCAAGGCAGTCACCTATTTCCAAAATGGGCTATGACAATTGCTCTTATGACTCTTACAACTATCAGAGAATTTGTCATAGCTATCATAATTTACAATTGTAAGAGAATATGTCATACACAGATTAAAAATAGCGTATTCTCTTACAACATGTCATAGTCCACCTTGGGGCGCCCAAGGATGCCTTTTTCAAAGATGCTTCATGACACATGTCCATACCTATCATAGGATCTTCTATTTCCAACTATTACATGTCATAACTTCGTCATAGGATCTATCATGACCGTTTTGGTCAATGAGGTGTTGAATATTCTCTCTCTCTTGTCACATTAGCTCCTTGCTTCCTAAGAATCAAATACTTCTCCTCTACCCTACGTGCCAAGATAAAAGACTCATTTACTATGCTAGGACTAAACATGCATTCCTCATGTTGAATGTGATCCTTGAGACCACCCAAGAATAAATCATTCAAGTTCTCTTCTATAATTGTATCCACTCTTAAGGATAGATTTTGGAATTTCTAAATATAATCCTTAACTGATCCTATTTGTTGAAGTTTAGCAAGTTGGCTAAAGAAGTTGTCTATCACACTATTGTTATATTGTGTTTGGAGTTCTTCTGTAAAAATTGACCATGAGATGGTAAGACCCTTTTTCCTCCAATGAGTATAAAGCCAATGATACCAAATGAATTGATATGGTTCTAGATATAGGGAAGCCATCGTGACCTTTTGTCCATATGGGATTTGATGTACTTAAAAAAAATCTCCATTTGGTTTATCCATGTCAAATGATCCTTGCCATCAAACTTGTGCATATCCACCTTTGGAAAAAAATTCCTAGATCCCATAGGAGTATTAAAATTTGTGTCTATATTAGCTGACTTGAAGGTTTCACTTTGGTTGCTTGAGAACTCCTTTCTTGGTTCATTCATATAGGTGCTTCATATATCTGATATATGTCCTCTTAGGTCACACATATCCCTCTTAATTGAGGAAACCTCTTCTTTGAGCTTACTTATTTACTCATTGGGATTACTACCCTCTATTGTTTCCCCATCCTTATAAGAGGATTTCCCTAGTGTACCAACATTCTTTTTGCCTCTTGTTGCAGGCCCAGTCATGATGAAAACCAATATTTTTGAAATAAATCACACAAATGAAATGGAAATTCTACAAAATTTTTACTATAACTTATTAGGGCCAAGATACCACTTACCTAGAAAAAACTCCAAGAAATTAGCATATATGTAGCCTTGACAGCAAATTTTTTGGAAACCCTAATTTTGCTATAACTTGCTTATTTTTGCTTCAATTTCTCCCATTTTTGTACTGTAGGCTCCTCTATTATGTATTCAAAAACCCAATAAAAATTAGGCTCCATTGCGGCAGGATGTGAGAGATATGTAGATCCCAAATAAATTGTGTAGAGATCGTAATTCTATAATAATTTTCTCAAATCTATTCCAATTCCTCTAAAATCTGGACTGTAGCTTCTCTAATATGGTCTTCAAAAACCCTTTAAAAATATTTTAAAAATTTACTAAGATATGAAAGTTATGCTCTTCCCAAAATCACCTCCAATATTGAGAAAAAACCTTACCTCTACGGTGCCAAGATCATGCTCTGATAGTACTTGTAATGAAATAACTTGCACAATGGAAGAATATGATATGAAATATTCTACAAATAATTGATAATAACTAAGAATAACAGGCCACTTTGAGGGGGCAACGTCCAAATATCTCCAATAAGAACACACTTCACAATATGATCATGAAATAAGACTCACATCCTCTTATATATATACCTAATTATGCTTAGGATGAATAGACACACCCCTGTATAACACCTAGTCTGACCCATCTAACTATATAATAATATGATAATAATAACATGACTTAATTAGGAGTTAAGATAGCCACAAGATGACTATTCATAACCCTATGTACACCAATATTAAGGGTGTAGCATATCAATGCGCATAGTATCAAAAGAAAAAGCAAAAAATAAAAATGGTGTGGGTCCCCAAGAAAAAAGCAAGTAATCCAAATGAGGCATCTAAATCCTAATCCACCCCAAAATCCCAGACATTACACTCCCCATTTAAAAATCCCACAATTCCTAAGTCTATTTGGGTCTCTAAGTCCCCAAATTGACAATCCCCATTACTCCCTACACCACATCCAAAATATAAGCTTAAAAATATATCACGATGTGTGCAACCATTGGTCATGGTTCCCCTCCACACCATGGCATTCCCACACACCCCCATTATCTCATCTTATATCTCTTATCCCACATATCTTCCCCATCACACCTCTATGCTCGATGTTTTCGCATAATCCACATCATAATCCATCATCGTCCATCCATCCATAATCCACATCATAATACATCATCCTCCATCCATCCATAATCCACAATCCATCTCATACAATAATCTACCAACATCCATGTGCCCAATGGTCTTTCACATAGTCTATGCATGATAACTATCCAACATGGAACAACATTTTCCTCACTATGGAAACAAACACTAGAGTCCCCCATTCCATCCAAAAGAGCAAAAAGAGCAAAAAAGAAAAAAAAATCAATAAATCAATAAAAAAAGAAAAATAGTAAGGAGAAAAATCCATCTAATGGTGAAAACCACTCCTTTTGGTACCTTGGACAAGTACCATGTGATGAAAACCCCTTGTAGGTGTCATGCGTAATCCACTTTCCCATTCATTTGTTTCCCATACTTGGGGGCAAAATCATTCCCTTCATACACATCCATAATATCATTTTGCATATCTTATCCATTATATATCCTTATCATATCATATTCCTATCCGCCATCTTCATATCTATCCTATCATCTCCCATCCATCATATCTTTCATATCTTCCTTCTTATCCTATTTTCTATTAGATCTTGATAAAGATAGGGGCAAAATATCAAAAACATGCTTTGGACACCTCTTGGCATACGCCTCTTTCCAAGCATACTTTTCATTCATCCATCTACTACAAAGTTCATATATCCCCTCCAAGTATTCGCCCATCATACAAATCCTAAGCATCATACCTAGAGTGGGACATATGATTCCTACGCAACATAGTCTTTGGAGATCATCCTAATCCTCTCCACCTATCCATCATCCTTCCTCTTTCATGTTAGAGATCTTTTTAATGTAAAGAGCTCACACATGTGTTTGCCAAATGCACACATTTGTCACATGTCTTCACACTCACCCATAAACCATATTTTTTTATTCCACCTCCTCCCAATGAAATTAATTTTTTATTTCCTCACAAGTCCTAATCAAACCCTTCCCAAGGTGAATTTAAAATTCACAAATAATCTCATCCATCCATTTTTGTTGATGGAATCTTATCCCTCCATCTTATCTCTTCATCTCCACCCTTGGATTTGAAATTTCAATATCAACCATTGATCTCAAATCCCATCCAAAATGCCTATAAACACAGGGCTCTCCTAAGCATTTTTACAAAACTTATCATCCTAATCTTATGCTATCAAAATCTCTTCTCATCTCATCTCTTTTCAATCTCATCTCTTTTCATCTCATCTTATCATTATCATACCAAAATCTCTATCCACTTAGCCTAAACCCTGATCTAATCTATATTGTGTTTGTCTATCAAGAGCGATCCACATACATACTATAGCTAGGAGATCGTGTGTGCACTTTTCCTCAGCCTTATCAAGGAGTGAAGGAGATTTCAAGGCTCTTGGAAGATATAATGCTTATGTTTTAGTTTCCTTTCATGTTTTAGTGTCCTTTGCAATCTTTTTCATCTTCACTACCAATTCAAGTCGGACAAAAGATTTTTGAAACATGTCAAGTACTTGACCTTGACCTACCCTTTAACATCCTCCTTAGTTTTCCATGATTCACGCTATGCATGTCATTCCATCCACCTTCCATCAATTCCTAAAGTTCCCACACAATGGGAGTGAGTCATAATTTATGTTGATCCTTGTCCTTTCTAATATTACATCTTCTTGGAAGGACATGATAAAAACTTTTGTCCCTTTAACAATGCTAGAAATCTATCTTCATCTTACATCAATCCATCCAACATTGCATCCATTTCCAAATTATCAAAAATTACCATTCTTCAAGTCAAGGTTATAGTAAGGGATGTGGGATATGGAGTATGACTTACACAACTTTTGTGTGGGCCAACTTCCACTATCTCCTAAAGCATTCAGTAAGACAAAATCTGACATGGTATCTACATTTGTCATCAAATGCAAGACATCACCTACATTTGAACTCAAACATCTAATGAAACAAGATGTTCTTGAAGGTATATCTTCTTTCCTTTACAAAGAAAAGGAAGGTGGAGAAACTCATGTCCTACCCACAGAAAAATATGGAAATGGTCTTCACATTGTGAAAAACATTAGCTATAAAGGACAAGGAGGCCTAGGCCTTCACAACAAGGAATCATCAAGCGCATCAAAGAAATAAGAAATCACCGATATCAAGGTCTAGGATATGGAAAACTTGATCTTGTATTCTCAAAACTGGATTATATCTGAATTGAGGTCACAAAGGCCTTTCCCATTATCGAGAACACCAATGTAGGGGATTATAAAGACTCTTTCAAGGACTTCATTGAGCTCTTCTATGAAACATCCATTTTTACCATATATACCCTCTCTACTATGCCATAATCATGCAAGGACCTTCCACTCATATACCCCCAACTCATAGGTTGGGACCAATAAGTGCCTCCTATACTTGATAATGTTCAAAATGATGAGGCCATCACAAAACTCATGGGGGTAAGAGAACACATGCCCCTAAGATACCATAAAATAGGATACATCATAGAGATCAACACATCTGCTTACTTTGAGGAGACCACCAAGTCTCTTAGTCACAAATACATGAAAATGAAAAACACATCCCCTAGTGAAAACCATATGTGGCACTTTCTAATGACAAATAAGTAAAAATAAAGGATGTATCCAATGGTGAAAATTTCCCTGAGGTGCTAGAGGATGAGATACTTGACCTCCCTAAGGTACCAACATTATATCAAAAAAGATCTCCTATCCTAGTAGAAGAATCACAAGAAATGAATCTAGGTATAGAGTAGTCACCATGAATTACCTTTAGAGCTGCTTCGCTCATCCCAACAGAACAAACAAAATTCTTAGCATTCTTCAAGAAAAGAGGCATAAAATTTTCATGGAAAAATGTCAATATTTTTGGATTGGACCCTTCATTGGTAGTACATCACTTGGCAGTATATCCCAATGCCAAACTAGTCAAGAAGAAGCTCAAGAAAATGCATCCACAGATAGCACTTCTAGTGAAATATGAACTCAAGAGGCTTCTAGACATCAAATTCATTCGACCCATTGATTATCCCGAATTGATCTCAAACATTGTCCCAGTAGCGAAAGTCATTGGGGGCATATGCATATGTACAAACTTCAAAGACCTAAACAAAGCATGTCCGAATGATGACTTTACCAAATGTTGACATCATAGTGGACTTAACAACTAGACATGAGATTTTGTCTCCTATAGATGGTTTTTTAGGCTATAATCAAATCAGAGTCACTGAAGAAGACCAACATAAGACTATCTTCATTTGTGCATGGGGTACTTACTTTTGGGTAGTCATGCCCTTTGGCATTAAGAATGCTAGGGCCACATATCAATGGGCTATGACTGTTACTTTCCATGACATGTTCCACAATATCTTGGAAGATTATGTAGATGATCTATTGGGAAAATTAAAAAAAAAGATATTTGACTATCTTGAAGAATACAAGGTGCACCTAAATCCAAAAAATGCATCTTTGGGGTTACTTCTAGAAAACTCCTAGGCTACATCATATCCTAATGAGGCATTGAGGTCAAGATATAGTTGAAATGCCCCCTCCAAGAAACTTGAAGTAGCTTCATAGCCTCCAAGGAAAATTGCAATCAATAAGATGCTTCATTGCACAATTAGCAGATAAGTGCCACCCATTCCAACACCTTCTCCTTAAAGATGTGGTATTTACATGGGGTACAAAATATCATAGAGCCTTTGATGAACTAAAGAAATATATTATGACACCACCAGTGCTCATGCCACCACAACCAGATCAACCCCTATTATTATACATCTCAGCAACATCAATAGCCATAGGGGCCTTATTAGCACAACATGATGACAATGGAAAAGAAAGAGCTATATACTACATCGGTCGTACTGTTTTGGCATATTCTCTTAACTATACACAAATTGAATGGGCATGTTTAGCAATCATATTTTCATCTCAGAAATTGCAACATTACATGCTTAATCACAAAACCAAACTCATTGCAAAAATAGAGCCACTCAAGTAGCTTCTAGTTAAAGTAGCTCTTACTAGTTGCATGGCTATGTGGGTGATGATCCTAAGTGAATTCAACATTAATTATATAGAAAGAAAAATAATCAAAGGAAAAATCATAGTAGATCAGTTAGCTAAGGCACCAATTCCAACAAATCATCCACTCCTTTCAAAATTTCTAGATGAATCTATCTTCACAGTTGTACCTATCCCAAACTAGAAAATGTATTTTGATGGATCATACATTCATCATGGATCAGAAGCAGGGATCTTGTTCGTCACTCCCCAAGGAGATTGCATCCCTAAATCCTACAAAATCACATTCCCTTGTACCAATAATGTGGTAGAATATGAAGCACTCATCACAAGACTCCACATGGCTATCCAATGGAGAATTAAGAAACTACTTCTTTATGGTGACCTCAATTGGTGATCAAACAAGTGAACAATGAATACAAAACAAAAGATGAAAAAATTCTACCCTACAAGAAAATATTAGATGACTTCAGAGAGTACTTTTCTGAAATCCATCTTGGACAAGTGCCTAGATTGAACAACAAAACAACAAACACCTTGGCTACAATAGGGTCTCTTATTAATATGCTGAAAAACAATAAGTAGTGTGAATTCTGCATTGAGGAATTAGTAACTCTAGCATATGATGTTCCACAATCTGAACTAGTCTGTGAAATTGTTGGTCCCTTATTCCCCCTAGTATCAAGATATGTGTTGTGTGGTTACACAACATGCCCCATTTTGATTTGGCAAAACAGGGACCCAACCTTTTGGCTTGTTTGCTCTCTGGCAGTCTGGTAAAAGTAAGTCAGGTGCATCATCATGTGGAGTCAGGATGAGGTAAGCCCCGATTATGAGGTCAGTTTGTTAAATGTCATATTTCATTTCTACGACCTCATAGTTTGAAAGAATATTAAAATTCACGCAGGTTTGTCTTTTACATCATCCTGATATTCTTCAGGATGTGAGAGTTATGAACGGTCAAAGTTTCGGTCAAACTTGATATTCATAAGGAGAGGAGGATCATATTTTTATAGCTTGTCATCTTTTTGAAGATCATCATCATATTTGAAACATTCCCCCACAATATCCTGCGACTCAAATATCCGGACGTCAACTTTAAGTTGTAGTAAGTCTTCCCTGTCAAGTGGTCTTTTGTATCGTGAGCGTCATGTTTTTGAATGTAACCCAATATTTCTTAATATCCTCCTGACGCGAAATATCACCCTTAGCAAATATCCTGATGACGTCATCCAAACTGGATAAACGAAGAAGTAGATATAATGATGACATCATCATCACATTCATATTTTGACAGGATATTTTTTTCAAGCATGATCATGTTCGTCTAATATGACGATGACGTCATGATGCCTTTCCAATACAAAGAACGAATATCACGATGACATCATCCTAATATTCCAAAAAAATACATGTAAGTTTGTCTCGTCATCATCATATTTTGAAACATCACCTGATACACCAAAATATCCTCCTGATGCACTAAAACATAAACAAAGGGTGCTTTTGTCACCTGAGTCTTGTCGCGATAACAATTTCAATATGAGGGAGGAGGATGATATTGAAACTCAACCTGATATTTGCGAATATCATCCTGCCCTCATGATATCCTGTCATATGGATATCCCCCAGCTACCGTTGCGCGATTTGAGCTCACAGACAAAAGGAAAGAGGTGATCATCAGCTGAAATAGGAGCGTTGTTGGCAATCCACTGGTATAAAAGAGAAATTTGCATAACCAGGTAAGTAAATGAAACCCTCATCATGTCATTATTGTTCAGGTATGATGATGGAAGTTTTGGTTTATGCATGTAATGGTGAATAAATACAGTAGGCATAGTGATCTTAATTGCAATATGTATGCATGTATATACCTGTTGTGAGTTAGGATTTTTGTTAATTATAGGTACTCATGGCCGACAAATGCTATGTTAAGTGTCAAGAGGAATTCAGTAGGCCTATGTTCTCTTCTCAGAGGGGAGTCCTATTCAAGTATGGAGCAATCACAGATACCCATCAGGGGAGCACTAATCTAGAGGCCTGGTCAGCTAAATTGAATGATGGGTAGGACAAGAGTCCTGTGCTGGATGCAGTATTTGTATCAGGAATGTGGAACGCTGCTGGTTTCCTGTATTCCATGGAATCTCTGGAGCTAGTTATAGAATGTGCCCAGAATTATAATCCTTAGACGAGGCAAGTGGTAAAGCTTGGGAGAATATATGCAGACCTTTCCATCAAGGGTCTCTCCCAGACATTTGGACTGCCGTTGGGCAGTAAAGTAAAAAGTGTGGACCTGAGGAAGGCGGAGAAAGAGTATGAGGCCAACAAGAAATCGGCCAGAAAGAACATGTATCAATGGCGAGCAGAGAACAACACATATCCTGCAGCGGCCAAACTCCCAGTGCACCTGTTTAAATATGATTTCAGTGAGGAGTACTGGTATATGATTGCACTCCTGAGTCGAGTAACAGGCCAACCTGATACTGGTAGTTTCAGGGATTGGATGTATGGAGTTATAATGATGTGTATGTATTCGAACACCAAGCCACTATGGGGCCAAATCATAAGTGATGCTCTGCATGAGCAACTCGTGAACCTGGGAGGTTCAAATTGTGCATTTTTCATGACATCCTATATTGTTTATTCTTGTGCTTATAGAGGCACTTTTGATGCCTTAGTTACAGATGGAAAGCTCACAGGCACAAATGCTGCATACATCTGGGATCATCATCCCCAGCTACAGAGAACCAACTACTTCAGAGACTACAAACTGGTCAATGATGCATTCTCTATGCATCTGGTGAGGACCATGGAAGAGGACAGAACAAAAAGATTGAGCATGGAGGCTCAAGAAGTAGTCTACAGGCATGGAGCCTGGTATATCCAGTTTGCAACTTTTTCTCATATAAGGGTTGAGGGTTTTGAGGAACATCCCCTCATGCTGCCAAGGTATCCCACAGATGTAGTGATATTAATGGAATTTATCAGGCAGGGCTCTGTGATGATAAAGATGTACAAGGACGCCAAGAAGCTGCCACCAATTTTGTTCCCAGTCAGCATTGGCAACTATATGTGCCTAGATTCTAACAATATAAAGAAGGTGATGGTCACCCTGAATAAAATGAATCTGCAGCCTTTCCCAATAACAAGACCATATGATCCTTACAGCAGGATACAGAAGATACTAGGAAAGCCTATTCATCAGAGGCACCTAGAAGATTTTTGGGTTGACTGTGAAGATGAGGCAGAAGCTAGGAGAAGAAGGTATCAGAGGTTGACTCTGAACCAAATTAGGACGTTTGATTGTATCTCCCTTCCCCAACAATTGAAGAAGGATGATGGTAGGACAATGGCAGATGAATATGAACAGAAAAAGATATACAATGACACTATCTCTGCACCTGACCTCACCATGCAGGAAGATATATCCTTGGACCCATTCATTGCCAGGACCATACAGCTGACTCAAGCTTGGGTCAATGATCAGGTGGAGGCATTGAAAAAGAAAGGTGTTGCCATTACGGTGGACAAAAAAAAGAAGGGACAAGATATTCCTGGGGAGGTATATGATGACTTCCTGCTTGAGAAGAGGAAGACTAAGGGAGACAAGTTACCTCCACCACAGCAACAGAGCAAAAGACCCCAAAGGGGTAAGAAAGTGGATAAACAACCCAAAGGGGTTATAATTGACAGGGCAGTGTTTACAGCTGAGTAGGCAGCAGGATCAGGATCAGAGTCAGAAACCCCTCCAAAGAAAGAGAAGCCCAAGAAGAGTAAAATAGCTAAGGCTAGAATAACTGGGACCCTAGAAGTGGGTCAATCCTCAGGGAAACGTGATACAGAGGATATCCTCATGGAGGAGGAGCCTGAAGAAGAAGAGGCTCCGTTAATAATAAAAAGGAAGAGGAGAGCTCCACAGGTGCTTGTCTCTACCACACCTAAGAAACAAAGAACCTCCATGAGAGGTGGAATAAGTGAACCCCCTACACTATGACAAGGGGTAGGTAGTGAAGTGCCGAGGGAACTTCAACATAATGTTCCACTTCCTACTATAGTCAAGTTCAAAACTGAACTTGCGGAAGAACAATTGAAAGAGACCTCTCAGACACAACCGGAAGGACATGTCTCGCTTGATGAGACAATAAATTTGTCTGACGATGAGGTAGTGCAGGCTGTGGCTGCACAGAAGATGGAAACACTTGCTGCTGATATAACTATGACTCCTCACAAGCCTCCACCAATTCAAACTATGCTTGAGGAGATGAGACAAGCAGAAGAAGAGCAAGAAAAAAGCCTAGAGCAGTTGGCTCAAGAGATAGGGCTAGAAGCATTGAACACAGAGGTGACCAGTCCTGTAGTGGTGGATCTAACAGAGAAACAGGATGCAAGTCCTAAACAGCCAGCAGGATCACCTGATAAAGGCCACCAAATAGAAGAGATAGAGATGGCAGAGTCAGAGGGCCATGCTCTTGAAACTGGCCAACAAAGTCCACCTGATACATCAGAGGAACCTGCTATAGTAGAGGTTCAGGAAGCAAGAGCTAATGAAGAGAAAGAAGCACTAGAGGATCCAGCTGCCAAAATACAAGAAGTTGATAGTGCAGGCTCGGAAGAAATAATAGCTGCAGAACAACTGCTAGCACCTCAGGAAGGATCTCTAGTATCTGGTGAAGTGGATAAGCAGCAAGGGGAAGAATTAGGAATAGATGAAGTAATGACAGAAGGTCATGATCATCATGATCACCAAATAGATGCGCCACAGGGTTCCCCACACCAAGAAGATGCTCCCCCAAAGAAGGAAGTTCCTCAACAGGAGGAGGAGCCACAAGATCAACAGCAAAGAGAGCATCAAGAGGAAGAAAAAGAAAAATCACCATCTCCACAACATCTGTTGATAGAAACGGGAGATATGGGTGAACATCATGATCATGCTGAGAAACATGATCATGTACCTCCATGGTTAGCAAAGGAAGTAAATGTTGAAGAGGAGCTCGAAATTCAAGAGTTTGACGTCTCCACCTTGTTCTCCACGGATATAATGAAACCCAGGAGGAAGGCCAGAATGACTTCGGCCATCAAAAGAGATCCGGCAACAGGGAGAAGGACTGCACAAATTGCCATACCTGCGGTGGAGAAAGAAAAAGGTAAAATCACTATAGATGATTTTTAAATCAGCACAGTTGATTTGGGCTTTGCCAATGAGGACCAAGAAGGTCAGGAGGGCAAAGACATCATTGACTCTCTAATTCAAAAGATGAAAAGAGAGAAGGAGAAAAATAAGCAACATAAAGAGCACATTGCTCAGTTGCATGCCTATATCAAAGGGCTGACCGATCCTGATGATACCACAACTGAACGTGCAGTCCCATTGACTACCATTTCTCAGGAGGAGGTAAATAAATTGGACCTCATGAAGCATGAGGCGTCCGTAATAAGGAAATGGATGCCATCCGCATTGGATGATGCTGTTGAAATAATGAAGGCCTCTTTGAAGAGGTGGAGCATTCTAAGTGACTCCAAGACCAAAGTGGATAAATTGCAAATGTAGACCGGGAAGAGGTCTTACAAATTAGAGAGAGTCCTGAGCGTGTTAGGGGAAATAAGGAATATAAAACCTCAACTACTTATCAGTAAGTAGGTGCTAAATAGTAATACCGCGTTATTGATAGATATCTGGTATAAAGACACTCAGTTTGAGTGTGGAGTCCTCAAAAGATGTAATAATAAGCTGAGGGATATCAGCATGAGGCTACAGGATTTAATGGCTGAAGAAGTGGTGATATTGGAAGCATTGGAAGGCAAGGTGGAAGGTAAAATAGAAAATCAAGATGAAGAGTCTGCCATTAAAGCTGTACACAGCAACTTCCAATTAGAGACAGATGGTCCACCTGTCCCTTTGACAAAAGAACTGATAGATAAAATAATGAGGATCAAGGTCCAGATGGAGAAATACAAAGAGACACTGCAGGACAGGAAAAATAAGCTTGATAACAGCAGAGACAACTATGAAGCACATAAGCATGCCATTGTCAAAGCAAAGACTCAAGATGGCAGAGGGATAGATCAGGTTGTGCATTCATACGAGCAGGTCCGCAGTAGTATGCAGCCCCATATGCAGCAGCATCATCATCAAGATAGTGAAAGTTCAGAAAGTGATGCACATGATGATGACCTGCATGAATCAGCTGAGGAGCATGATGAAGATACATCATGAAGGGGATAGTAACATAAGTAGTATAGATAGTTGCCAGCTGGCAACTTGTGCCATTTTGTAAAGGTTGACAAAGTCAAGAGAATCATGATCATAGATTTGTATTGATAAATCAGGATCGTAGATCTTTTGTAACGGATTCATCACCTTATTCTATAAAAGGTGGTGGAATGCCTTGTTGAAACATTCGAAACTTAATTGAAATCTATTTGCTGAAGTATTCAGGGCTTTTTTCAAAGTTATTGTATATGTACATGTCTTTTGCATGCTTAATGAAAGAGAAGAGTATTTCGATTACAAATCTTTGTAAATCTTGAGTAATCTGTGTCTGAATTCTGGATATGTGCTTTGATTTGCTGCGTCCCTCGGTGTGCTCATCATGTTGCATGTATTGTTTTCATTCCTCATCCTCTTAAGTTTGCATCAACTATATCTAACTGTGGAATATCCTGGTGAACATAGGGTTTGATTTCTTCTCCTCATGATAGTATCAAGTATGTATGTGGATCAATAGCTAAAGGTTCAACATTAAATAGAAGCATTTCTTTGATTTCTTTTAAATTTCAGAGCATTTCATCTCCATAATTGCAAATAATTGATAGTCTTAAGCAAATAACATAAATATGCAGACATCTCATAGATAATCGTAAATATTTAGCATATTTGAATACAAAGCATGTAAAATTGAAAATATCATGCAAAGATTGAGGTATGTCCACATCTTCTCATCAAATAACTGCATAATATAACTTCTCTGTAAAGAATTTCTGCAGGAATGTCATGATGATGATAAAATTCCACGTAAGGCCCCAAAATGGAAACAGCAACTCACATTAACCTCTGAGTGACTTCAGACGATTAAGACCTAATCACCGGAGACTTGGGATCCTGAATTCTTTGAATTCATAGTATCTTTCAAGATGAATAAAGGTTAATGTGCATGATAACATTATCCCACATGATCTATCCTCCACCCAACAACGCATATTCATCTTTTGAGCCACCTATTTCACCATCCTCGATGACACCTTATATCAGAAAAGTCTTGATGGTACCCTTTTGAGGTGTTTTGATTTGGAAGAAGACCAAACTATCTTATAAGAGGTACATGAAGGTATCTATGGTGTACACTCTAGTGGACCTACCCTAGCAAAGACGATCTTGAGAACAAGATGCTATTAGCCAACACTGGAACAAGATGCTCACTAGTTTGTTAAGAAATGCCTTCAATGTCATCAGCATGATGACTTGATTCATGCTCCTGTTGATAGTAAGGAATACTAAGAGGGGGGGTGAATTAGTATTTCACAAAACCACTTCTTAACAAGTTCGTTAATCCAATTTCCAAAATTAATAATATGAAAGAAGAATAAGCACAGGAATAACAACCATAAAGAGAACACATGAACACCAGGATTTTTACGTGGAAAACCCAAAAAGGGCAAAACCACAGTGAGTGTTAGCTCATAATATATTATGATAGCACAATACTAGATTATAAGAAGGCTCACTACCTTAGGGCTCACTACCCAAAGAAATACTCACTGTAAGAAAGGTTCACTCCCAAAACAAGCTCACTACCTATAGGAAGAAAGAAGAAGGAAGAATGGCTCCCTGCCAAGTTGAACTACTTAGATTGCATCAACACATGCATGGTTACAGCTCCAATGAAGCACATAAATATTGTCTCAAAACTCTTCATCTCTAACTACTCTATTTCACTGCTCTGCTTTTACATAGGAACAAGATCTCTCTTCTTCTACTCTTATCACTTCCACAAAATCACCTTACTTTGCATGTCACACATATATATCCTTGTTTGCCTCTTATCACTTAAATACCAAGTCAGCCTAATAAGGTGTAGCATGTAGTCATACCTTAAGTAGCTTGTCGACCAAATTCATTCACCAAAAATTCACAGCGGACCCAAATGATCATACAGTAGTCTTCATATGGGTTGGCATTAATCATTCAATTGCTTAGATTGATTGTTCAAACAATATAGCTTCTCCGCATATAGATCTACCATGCTTGTCGGCTTGTTCCTCATGAACATACTTGATCAGTTCAGTTGTCACAACATAACTTTGACTGCGAATAAAAAAATCATATTTAATATTCATCATTGATCTCTTAGCATACCTTCAAAGCCACAAAACATAATAGTGAATTGCTGATAAATGTGAAGCCCAAAATTGTTGTCTTGTCACTAGGAAACACTGTCAAACTGCAAGTTGGTAAAGAACATCTTGTAGGATGAGACCAAAATAACCTTAGATGCTACAACTCTAGATTTAGGCAGCCATGATATGTAACCTTCTTAATCTAGAACTGCAAGACAAAGTATGCTTCTCTAGATGAATGCAAACCCTAACTCTTTGGTACTATACACAGTCCCTAACTTAGGTTTGTTGCAAATATGTGCCTAAATGGTGTTGTCATTAATGTCAACATATCCTTGTTACCATTAGTGTCAACTATATCCTATTGTTGTCTATATAGAAGACCAGATTGTTGAGGATATTGAGAAAATTAAAGACAATCAATGCATGTGGATCATGTGGCTATGTATAGGATTGTTAGAGGTTGATCTAGTTAAGAATTGAGAAGTCCGCATGAAGATTTGAAGAAGCTATGGCCATCTGAGTAGAACCGGTTCCTATAATAATTAGGAAAGACAGAGTGACAGGATAGAGGTCTAGATTGGTTTGGTAATATAAGATTGTGATCTATGGATCTGAAGACATTTTTAGGAAGTCAGTGTGCATCATCAACTCTAGTGGTTCATGGTTTGGAGGTCCGTAAGCTATCCTTCTAGTCTGACAATCATGGCAAAGTGTGTTCTTGAGGTTCTGGAGGAAGATTCAAATGTGTCTAGTGATATGGTTGAGAGTGAATGTTATTGGTGATTCCAATGCGCTTGTGGAGGTTTCTGGATAGTGTAATTACTATGTTGGAGGTCCGCATTGAAGTTTGAGCTTGTTGATTGAAGATTTCTCCTTTGAGGTTGATGTTCTTCCCAGTCTTGGCCAACTGGATGTTCCTAGCCTATTGCGGATGCCTTACGAGATTTTTATGAAGCATGGAGTGATTGTAAAAGCATATTCAAGTCTTAGTTGTGCTAGGCTAACAATGTGATGATTTACGTCAAATTTAGCTGACTTTGTCGATCATTCTAAGGTTGACGAAGTGTATAAATACTTGTTGAAAAGTTATTGAAGATCATCCTTGTACAAAACAGATAACATCTAAAGAAAGGATTAGGAGCAGAGCAGAGAAGAAATGGAGTGAGAGAAGTATAGAGTGTGAAGAAGAGTTTGGGACAAAGCGAAAGTTCTTGAGCATTCATTGAAACTAAATCAAGCATGAAGTAGATGCTATTTCTCAGTTAATCACAATCTACATGCAAAAGAGAAATGAACTTGTGTGTGGCATCAGGTGTGTTGGTGGAACTTTGGAAGAATTAGAAATTGTGTCAAAAGTACTCAGATCTTTACGAGATTCATACAAACATAAGGTTGTAGCTATAGAAGAAATCAAGATAGTCTTAGAGGTTACAAGAGATCATCTGGTTGGCAAAATTTCAGCTTTTGAATTAAGTGAGTTTGATGATTCTCTTCCAAAGTTTGAATCTGTATTTAAGGCCATTGTGTATGGAAAACAAAGATATGATCTAGGTGAAATCTCTTCTGCAAGATCAAATAGATTTGGGAAGACAAGAAAGGATCTTGAAGATGTTGAAATAGAAACATCTGATCTTGAAGCTCTTATTGCCAAAAGAATGCCTAGAGGATCCGGTAAGTATGAAGGAAAACTACCACTCAAATATTTTTCTTGTAATAAGATTGGTCATTTTGCCTCAAGATTTATGGAAAGGTTTTCAAAACCAAACCCTAATAGGTATAAAGGTTAGAAGAAATGTCAATATGTCCAAGAAAATTGAGAAGGGGTAACAGATGATGAATCTGATCATGGAGGCTCCTTTGAAAATGATTGGGTGTTTATTGCTATCAAAGAAGAAGATCTAGTGTCTACTAAATCTGCTAGTTGTGAAAATATGGAAAGTGCCTTGGCTACTCAAGTTATTGAAAAGGATGAATGGGTGATTGATAGTGGATGTTCTCATCATATGACTGGTGATAAGAGTAAGTTTGTGAATTTTGAAAACTACGAAGGATGACTTGTGAAATTTGGAGACAACTCAGTTGGTAGAATCTGTGGCAGAGGATCCATTTCTTTTGATGGCAAGAACAACACCAATGATGTTCTATATGTGGAAGTATTGAAACATAATCTTCTCAGTGTTGGATAGTTGGTTGACAAGGTGATGGGGAGCCTCAGCTGGTAATACTTCCACCATCAGTAAACTCCTTGTTCATTTCCCCAATATGCCAATACAACCCGTCGTCGGTAAGACTCTTATCATCAGCAAATGCTTACACATTTAGGCCAATGTGCCAATGGATCTCAGTTGGCGTAAGTCACCCCTTGCCACTCCAATATGAATCTTAGATCTCAGCTTCTGTCCAACACTTGAACCTCCCTTCTGCCAGACTATCCTCATCGATCTGAGTGAGAAATGCTTCGTTGATAGCCTCTGTCTACCTGATAATAACTCCAACTCCTCCAATCCAAACCCTAGCACATGGAGATGCTAGGCGATCTACTATACACCTCGCACTGTTTGGATCCTTTGCACCTCCGAACAGGAAAACAAAATAGGAAACAAATAAATATTGTACAAGGAAGCCATTCCACTAATTTTGACATAAATCTTATTAGTCAAATGCTTCATATAAACATTTTGCAACAACGAAAAACATAGAAAGGAAAAGAAACCTATAGTTATGTAATTTGTAATTACAGAGAATGGAAAAACAAATTGATGACATAGGAATATTTTGATTTCTCCTTAACACAATGCATGATTACATACAATCTCCTTCTTCGATCTGATTACAATACTATATGATCTATATGCATTTGGTTCATTTCTCTGGGGTTTATAAGCTTGCCCCGAGGAACACCAGCCCATTCCAAGTGGCTAGGAGAAAACTAACTGATTCCAAGCGGATGGGAGACTGTCTTACCATTAACAATTTGACAAATGCAACCTACTTACTTGGGACTTACAAAGTTTGTTTCAGGTCTAGATACAAATAGAAATGATATGCATTGGTCGAATAGACCTTATTACAAAGCAAACATGATTTCCTAAACAAAACAT
This sequence comes from Cunninghamia lanceolata, assembly GCA_027924645.1. Lineage (NCBI taxonomy): Eukaryota > Viridiplantae > Streptophyta > Pinopsida > Cupressales > Cupressaceae > Cunninghamia > Cunninghamia lanceolata. The sequence continues at coordinate 8,180,019 of BSBN01001807.1, forward strand.
GATTTTAAATGCCTCATGGAGGCCACCTTGTGTTAGGTGCTCCTACACCATACATCCTGGTGGTGCCTGCATAAACATTCAAGTTTCAAACATTTAAATATGTAGGCCCCTTCCCAAAAAATCCAAAAAGTTCCAACACTCTTGGCCTTTGTAGTTAAAAATATGCATCTGCAGGTCAGAAGAGACTATCGGCCCCTGAAAAGTGATGAAAATATGGGTCGAATGCATTCCAGATGCTTATCGGGCTATAGTTACTGTGTCTGAGTGTTTCTAAGAGTGGTTATGAGGGTCTTATGTTCTAAGTGCCGTGGGTTTGCCAAGTGTTGAGCCCCTGTTCATGCAGTGCTTTTGTTTCTAATAGGTAAGTTCAACGTGGAAGGTGCCACGTGGCAGAGGCTATTTCTTTTATGTTTCATGAGAGGGCCACGGAACTTGACATGTGTCAATATCTGCTTGTGTTTCAATGACCCTTTTAGTGTTTCCTTTGTGTTTCAAAAAATCCCTGCAGAGGTGGGCCCCAGTGAGTTTCAAGTGGCGCAGGTCTCAAGTGTTGCAAGTGCGTGGAAAGTACCACGTGTCAGCAACAGATGAGGCCCCTTAAAAGTTCCAACTATACGCAGAGTGTGCCACGTGTCACTTTCTGTGAAGTTTCTTAAAAGTTTCTAAGCAGGGGCGGAGGATGCCACGTACTCCTTGGGGTTGCTATGGAAGCTGACAAGTGTCTACTTCCGAGATAGTTTCTATTTGTTTCAAAGCTTGGTAGGCAGAGCGAAGTAGGTCCCAGTAAATGCAGTTGCTACTGCGGATGTTGCCAAGTGGAAGTCTTCAGTTGAAGTTTCAGGAGCCCCTTTATAAAGTTTTCATGTGGCGGAAGGTGCTAAGTGTCATATAGTGAGGGCAGTCTCTTTTTGTTGCAATAGGCGAGTGGAATGCACCATCTGTCCCTTGAGGTTGCCGCGGACACCGACAAGTGTCTGCTTCCACGTTTGTTTCTTTTTGTTACAATGTTAAGCAAGGCTGGAGGTGGGACCCGGTTTGAATATCAAGTGGATAGTAGAAAGCACCAAGTGTCGCGGTCCGTGAGGTCTCAAAAGTTTCTTTGTGTTTCAAGAAGTGGCCGTGGAAGGTGCCACATGGCGGCTTCCACGGGCTTGCCCCTGTTTTCCTTTTGTGATGGTGAGCGGGGGGTTGTGGGCCCTGTTTCTTTTTGTGTCTCAAGTTTCAAAGCCACGGATTGCGACAGCTATCACTTACGGAGGCCACTTAAGCGTGAAGACACAATATGTTTCTGAGTGTTGCAGACGGTGCTAAGTGTCGGCATCTGCATGAGTCCCTGTAATGTTTCTAGTGTTTCTCATGAGGAGCGCGGAGGGCACCACATGGCAGCTTCCGCAGGAGTGTCTTGGGAGACTCTTTATTGTTTCAAAGGGGATGCGGAAGACACTAGGTGTCACTTTCCGCATGAGGTTTTGATGGAGGTTCTCGGTGGGAAAAAAGGTAAAAGGATAAAACAGACCCAGTGATGGAAACTTGAGGTGTCTGCATGGCACGTTTTTGTTGGTTCGTGACTTTTTAGCTTTTTTGAGGGCCGTTGGATCTCAGTGACTGGTAGACAAGATCGACGACCACATTTTGATCTTGTAGCGATGGGTTTTTCCTACGTTTCTGCAACCATTTTTAGGTGGGAGAAACTCCATGGGCGCACAGTTGCTACATTTCTAGAGGCTGTGGGTAGGTGAAGCAGTAATGGCGAAGTTGCAAAGGTATGGGTCGATGATGGACAGGTCAACCACCTGATTCATGATGCATGTCCCTGGGTAGTGGCCCAGATCCCAATCTCACCTACTCTGTCCTCTGTTTCTAGCTGTTGCATTCAATTTTGAGCACAATTTTTCTGATGCATTGTATCTAGCAGGATTTTTGGCCTCCCTTGTAATTAATTTGCTGAGTACATAGTTTTGCTATAAAAGGCAGACTATGTTACTTATTTTAGTTTGTTGAAGACTTGGGCATTCTTTTGTGTAAATAATGAAGAACAAGGCATGAACCTGGTTATTTTTATCCCATTTTGGAGTTTATGTGTTGCAGCATGTATGTAGTTTGCACATGTTTTCAGTTTCAGTGTTGATTTATATGAAAAATGCTTATTGCATGTGTCTATCTGCTTGTCTCCATTTGCTGCATGTTTTCCTTCTTTTGAATCTGGCTGCTAAGGGTTTCTTAGGTTCTAGGGTATGGTTTTCTGTGTCACATGCATGATCTCTAACTTCCATTCAAGGAGTGGATAAACTATTTTAGGTTAATGTATGGAGAAGGTTGCATGTCAGCAGGGATATCTATAAGTAGAGGCAGTTAGATACCCTTTCTTGGGTGATGTTTGTAAGGTAAGCATCAAGTCCAACCCCCTAAAACTCGAGTGAAAGTTGCAAACCATCTGTTGTATACGTCTAGTTGACTCCTTGCACAATGGATAGGCACCAATCTGCTCTTGGGTCAGTAGTTATGAGCCAAAACCCCTTGTCTTACGTCCAGGACATTATGTCCACCCATCTCATCACTTCCACCTATTAGTTGTAGGAGTAGGATTAGGACCCCTGCATACTCTCATACCCAACCAGACAAATATGTCTAATAATGTTGCCAATCTTGTGATCTATCATGCAGATCTTGGTCCACACATGAGAGTATTCTGCCTGTTGCTATCAAGCTAAATCTTTCTATCATTGAGGTAGTCAATGTTACATCTTTTGTCATAGGGATACCCCCTTGGTGCGGTAGAACTAGAAGTGAAGGAGAGGTAGCTTGCACAACCTTCCGTAATCTATTGGCCAAGTCCACCTATGCATTGGAGCTGGCAAACCCTCTACAGATTTGGTAACCAACACACCCCATCTAGAAAAGAACTCATGTCCCATGAGTTGATTCTTTGTCATGCGCCACCGTTATCCTTTGCTGCATCATATCTTCCACATGATCTCTGGACTGCAACTTGATTCCATGGAATCAAAAACTCATGACTAGCATTGTAGGCTCTACTCACACCTTGCCATGACTGAGTGCTTGCAATCAAACTTGGATGTTGCATGCCATGATTGCTTACTTTTAGAACTACCTAAACACCTACATTCAAAACCTTGTTTGATGCTTCTTGTATTGCTGCCATGGTAGAATTTGTTTGCCTTTCAACTCTTGTTGGCTCTAGAGGACAAACAATGGTCCCTACTATGATAGCATCCTCTTCTTTCCAATCAACTTGTGGCTACTTGCAGACCTACTCTTTGACCTTCTTTTGATCCATCTCAAACATTACCATCTGATCTCCATCATTCAAAACTGAAATCACTTTCAAACTGTGAGCTTTGGTAACCTCACTCCTTGAGGTATCCTCCACTGTCCTTGTCTCTTCTTCATTGATCTTCACAAACTCTTTCTTACCCACCAAAATGATCTTGGCTACCTTCTTTGCTTCAGTATCTTCCTACAATGGTTTCATCACAAAAGTCTTTACATCCTTCATGATGGTGTATGTGTTAGCATATCCATCATATAATGTTTGCCTATCAAATTGCCATGGCCTACCTAAAAGTAGGTGACAACACTCCATGGGCAAAATGTCACATAAAATTCTCTCCTTATATTCTTCAATCTGAAAATCAACATATGCCTATTCATCTACCAAAAGTGATTGACTATAACTTACCCAAGATGCTTTGTAAGGAGTTTGATGAGGAATCCTTTCTAAGTTCAATTTATCCACCATTTTCCTAGACACCATATTATCTGTTGAACCAGAATCTATGACTACCTTGCATATTTTACCTTTGCTTTTACAATTGATCTTGAAAAGAGCTCTCCACTGTTATGGTTCAGTCTTCACTGGTGCTTTGAGCAATGTCCTCTTGATCATCAGATTTTCTCCCACTTCTGATGTCAAATTCACTTCAGGAGATGTCACACTGCCTGCATCCTCTTGAGTCAATGTGGTTCTTCTCTTATTGCCATGAGAAGTTGAGGCCTTCTCTGGACACTTATAAGTCAGGTGCCCTATTTGATTGTAGTTATAACATCTCATGTTGGAGAACTTGGATCCTTTATCTGATCCATTTTTCCCACCTCTTTCATTTGGCCTTCTTCCTTGGTAGCTTCCTCTGCTACTTGAGTTATCCAACTTGCTCTTCTTGGCTAGACTCACCACTAGGCCTCTGGTTAGGACTTCTGCCTCCAAAACTACCTCTAGAAATTTTGTCACCTCTTCCTTTACTTTGCTGCTCACCTTTCCTCATCAGCTTCTCTTCAACTCTTAATGCTACTTGAAAGCATTTTTCCACGGTTTCAGGGGTAAATAAACTTATCTCATCTTGAATATTAACCCTCAGACCATTTAGGTACCTTTCTACCTTGGCTTTTTCATCCTCCATCCACCCACAACAAAGAGTGTATTTGTGAAACTCCTCGGTGTAAGTAGCCACATCCATATCTTTTTGCTTGAGGTTCTACATTTCCCTGTAAATCTACACCTCGTAGTTAGATGGAAGGAACTGGGACTTGATCTTCTCTAACATTCTGCTCCACAAAGATATCATACTCTTCCCATTCTTTACCCTCTCTCCTTGGGTGTAATTCCACCATGTAAGGGTAGCACCTTTGAGTTTAATTTTTGCAAACTTAACCCTCTTACTTTCAGGAACTTCTTTGTACTCAAAGTAGTTGTTTAGAGCCTCAATCCACTCCATGACTTCCTCAACATTCATCTTCCCAATGAACATGGGGACATCTATCCGATCCTCTGAAGAGTCCTTTCCAATTGCCTTGATGGCTTCCAGAAATTGTTTTTGTTCAGCCGGTATCTTTGCCTCTTCTTGTTTTTGTTCTTCTTCCTCTTTCTCTTCTTCTTCATCTAAACCTTCATCCATCCTTTTACCTATCTTCATTGCCTTCAATTCTTCTTGGAGTGCTTCCCTGGCTCTAGTTTTGATCATCTCTTCCATCTCTTGAAATTTCTTGACCACTTCGATGGCCATCCCTTTTGGAGGCATATCACTAGCCTCTCCTTCACTCTCTCTATCTGACATAAACATTCACAAACAACACCCAAATGCTAACACTCCTGCAAATCCTCAACAACTATAGCACAATGCTCAATTAGATGTTCATCGTACATGCTACTATAGACCCATTCCTCTCATCCAACAACAGATCTTGGAGATGCACTACCACTCTCTCTCGCAGTGTCCTCACTTTGCACCCTCTTCTAGCCAAACCCCTATTGGTGAATGTGTTGGTGATTATTTTGATGCAATCATAACAATAAGTTAAAATTCACATAAAATGAACTGAAACTATACTTGAAATATAAGAAGGAATCATTTAAGATTCAATTAATCCCAAGTCTACAATGGCACTGTTGGTCAAATTTAGTTGGTCAATGTGAAGCTGTAATGTTCAGGGGGCCTTACGTAGTTTAGAGTTTCTTTGTGGTTTACTAGACTAATATTATGCAAAAGGTCATAGATATCAACAAGTATTTTGTTCATTCGCATACAAGTGTTACTGTGCTGCAAATTTTAGATGGTTTCTTGAATTATTGCAGCTTTTCTCCTTTATACATTTATGAAAACTATCTACCTTAAATTCTGTTATGCATGCTTCTTCAAATTTGAGACAACTTTCTTTAGATTTCTACATTTTTAGCTAGATATTTCAGATGGGTTGAGAAAAGTTAGAAAGATCTAATCTACACCTCATTTATTCTACCAAAGGATCTAATTGTTCTATTATGCACTATGTAAATCCTACAGCAATTTGATCAAATCCACAGTAAAAACCTTAAATGCAAGTTCTGAGCATTTTCACAAACATACATTTAAAATTGCAAGCTCTTAAAGATAATATTTCAAAACACAAAGAAGAGCAAGAGAACACTTAGAAGATAGATGCAAAACTCCAGATTCTATTGTATTAGAAACAAACAGTCATACATGATTTACAATGTTGGAATGACTCTTAGTTTCATTGATCAAACTACAAAGAACTTACAAGCTTTACAGATATAGTAAGGAAGCTAGACATTCCATGCACACCTTACTGCAGACACAGGTGACCTCCTTCTTCTACTTCTAAACTAAAAGGTTTCTCTGTTCTAAATGTTACTTCTACAAATTCATGCTGCTACAAATCTCTATGCAGCCCCTGTGTAAAGTATTACAATGTAGAAAGGCACAATATAAAGACTTCTGATTGTCCTCACTATAGCAAAAACCTAACTAAACCCCTGGTTCAAACCCTTGGTTACAGCAATAAATACAGGTGAACCAGTTCTCCAAAATATCTCTGAGCAATGTCAAATCTGGGCGAAATATTGCCCCTTCTGAGAAGCTTTGGCAGCTCAGCAATAACTTCTGTTTGTCTATTGTAGTAATGTTCTCAGCTGCAACCTTGTCCTCCATTTGAATGGCCTTGACTTCTTTGCACTTGATCTTTATCTTCCTACTCCTAAGATCGAATTTTCTTCCTCCATGATGTCATTGTGGTCATGTTCCAGCTAATTCCGCAACTGCAAGCCTGCAAAACAAGACAAGCAATAAGTATCAAATTTATCAAATGAACAGCAGGAAACTAAAATCTCTATTTAAATCAAGGTGACTGTGCAAAAAATGTGGAAATCTGGCTCAAAAAACCCTCAAAATATGTTCAAGACTACACACAGGCTACTCAAAATCATCGGGTCAACTATTGCTGACCAAGAAAATGCCACGAGTGCCAAAAAAAGTGTTTAAAATTCCCATCGCATTCCATTTCCCACCCATTGGCGTGATAATCGCCATCGGCGTGTCTAAAAATCACTTGGGCGACATTTGTTGTTTGGTCAATGGCCTTTCTCGTTATTTCCTCCTTGTTTCTTTTCATCGGCGAGAGATTCGCCAACGGCAAACTCCAAATTTCCCTTGCCGACTACCATGGTTTCACCGATGCCTCCTCGTCGGCATGACTCTTACCGACGAACCCTTCATTGATCGCCTTATCGGTGAGAGCTTCCTATATCAGCGAAGGCCAAAAAAACTTGGCCGACAACTACTATTATGCCGATAGCCCAGGGCTATCGGCGAGACCATATCTTTCGGCGTGATGAGTTCAAACTTGGCCGATGGCACTTGTTATACCGATGACAAAAGGCCATCAAGGAGATCATAGCCTTCGGCGAGAGAAAATCAAACTCCGCCGATTCCAAATGTTACGTCAATACCTTATATCAGCGAGAGTTTCGCCGATAGCCACTCGTTTTATATTCGGCCAAGTCCATTTCCATTTATCGGCGTGACCTACGATATCGGTGAAGCTTTTTAAAACTTTACCGATCACCATCCTCTAGCCGATAACCCCTTCCTCCTTTCTTCTATCGCCCTAACACCTGTCTATCGGCGAATGCAAAAAATGTTGCTATGATCACTTTGTTCTAGCCGAAATGACCTTAACACTTAGGTCTTTCTTTCATGTTATCGGCGTGAGTCCATACTTCGCCTAGACATTCCCAAACTCCACCGATAGTGTAAACTAGGCCGATGGCCTTTATCGGCGAGACCATACCACTCGGGGTGACCTATTGAAACTCGGCCGACGTTGTAAGTTATGTCAATGACAATATCATCGGCAAGAGACACCCCCTCAGCGTGACAATTTCAAACATCGTTGAGTGCATATGTTACACCGATGGCAAAAGGCCATCGGTGAGAGACTCCACTTCGGGGTGACCATTTCGAACTTCACCGATCACCTTTGTTTTGAACTTGAACCCTTGAACCGAAAAAAAAAAGGTTCAATACGGGGGTTCGACGCAATGGTTCAACGATACATCCTTGCACAAGGCAACCGCATGACTCGACTATTAGAAGAAAATGAACCCCACGAACCTTGAACCATTGAACCCCGAAGAAAAGGTTCAAGCAGATGGTTCAATGCGGCGGTTCAACGTTGCAATACAGAATAACAGTTCGCCCCTTTAGATATTTTTGAACACATAGAACCATTTGGACCCCTAACCATTGAACTATTGAACCAAAGGTTCAACCGGGTGGTTCAACGCGACGGTTCAAAGCCTGAAAAATCTGCCAAAATAAATAATGGCGACTCAAAAAAGATAACAAAGTGCGCCGATGCACTTTCTGCAAAACAGACAATTGTGAGATACAAAGTGGAACCCAGACAAAATTCCCCTTAACTTGAAACCACCAAGTATGCATTTTTCAAAAATTTAAAACGAATGCCAACAAGGAAAAAGGCAAACAACTGACTGTTTATCATGCAAAACCTGATAGTGCATTTTACCAAATTGATCATAACTTGCAAAATATGATGAATTTTAAGACAGTTCAAAAGGCAACCCTGGCTCATTTTTCACAAGGAATCCAACCACATCATGCAATGGTATTGAAAATGCAATTTTCTATATTTTTTACAAGGTTTGCAAATTTGACTCTCTTTTTCCCTTACCACCAAATAGAACAACACAAGCAGAAGCAAAAAGCAAAGCAACAGTAGGGGTCTTCATTTTGCTAAGGGGCAAAATGGGGCGTGTTGTGAACATCACAACAACTAGCAACTGAATAAAACAATTAAATTCAACGTGTTCAAGAAAACTAGGTGAAATAAACTCATAACTCCTGACTATCCTTCTTGCAAATTACTATTCAGCTTGAGACTTAAGGTATTCAATAAGGGTGCATGAATTTCCATTTTCAGTTTAATTGTGTGCATGTGATTAATTATCCTCATCTTGAAGATCAGTTGAACAAACCAGTGACTGACATTAGCCTACGTAGGTGAGAATATTCCCTCATAGCCAACTGGATAGAGCCTTGCTGCCAGCGAGCATTCATAGCCTCGGCAAGGTTATCATTACAATTCTCCTAAGTATAGCCCCACTGCCAACGAGCATCTATAGCCCCGGTAGAGTTACTTAGATGGCTTAATCTGGATTTTCAGTATAATCCACTTTATTTATTTATTTGTCTTTTATTTTCTAATTTTCTGATTTTGAAAGATTTCACAAGATATAGCAATTTGTGACTTCATGAAGCAAGGAGTGGACACTTGCTGAAATTAAGCTGAGAATTGTAATGGTAGCAAGGGTAACCTCTGATTTTTCACCTAATATCTACACTAGTAAGTTCAACAAACCCAAGGATTTTAGGTGTGTCATCGTGAGAAACTTGCTTCGAATTCTCAATCACATTTATTGAATACGAAATTTCAGAAGATAAATAACTCTCTACATTCATGACAGTAACAAGTTATGTGTAAATTGTAAATGATTAACCTGAATACCCTAAATTTTATATTGTTTTGAATGGTTGCTAGTTTTAATCCTTAATACTCTAAAGTAAAATAAAGATCCCTGCTGAGGAGACAGCAAACAAACCAAACAAACAGGCTGTACAAAAAGCAAAAAGCAGAAAATTGTACAAACAGAAAGAAACAGAAAATAGAAACAAATAGAAGACAAACTGTAAAAACAGCCAACCCAAAAAAGAAAATAGCAAAAGAAGAATTGTACATTACTTATAGCACTTTACACTAAAATGGACTGCCCTTTACCTCAGGCCTGGAAGTAGTGTTTCAAATGTTGGCCATTAACTGGTAATGGCACATCTTCTCCAGTCAAGGTCTTAAGTCTGAATGTGTTATCTCCTATTATTTCTGAGACTTGTAATGGACCCAGCCATAATTTAACAAATTTTCCATGGCTTCCTTTCTTTTCATGTGCTTTGTCCTAGCACAACACTAAGTTTGATATCCTAAATGTTTTGACTCTTGCCCTTTTATCAAACCACCTCTTAACAACCACTTGGTGTTTGGCAAACTTCTCGATGGCTTGACCTCTTTTCTCATCTAGTTGTAGCATTTGCACTATTCTGGCTTCTCTATGGTTATCAAAGCCTAGATACTCATTGGCAAACTTCCAGGTTGGTATTCTCAGATTTACTAGAAGTATGGGATCAATCCCATAAACTAAATGATAAGGTGTACTACCTAAAGCTGTTTTAAACTTGGTCCTATCTACCCATAATGCATATCTTAACAGGGTATTCCACTCTCTAGGACTCTTTGCAATTAACCTCTTGATTATGTCTAATAAAATTTTGTTTGTTGATTCAGCCAGTCCATTACCTTGAGGGTAATAATTCAAAGAAAACCTTAAAATGATCCCGTATTCAAATGCCCATTTAGAAAACTTTAAAGAAGAGAAAGCAGGGCCATTGTCACATACCAATGAATAGGGAGTTCTAAACCTAGTGATGATGTTTTCTTCAAGAAACTTGATAACTACCTCAATTGTGGAAAATTTGCAGTAGGTCGCCTCAGTCCACCTTGTATAGTAGTTTGTTACTGTCAGTATAAATTTGTGTCCTGCAGAAGATGGGGGATTGATGACTCCAATAAAATCCAAGCCCCACTGTGCAAACGGTCTTGATTCAATTACAGGTTGTAGTGGATTGGCCTGATTTCTCCCTTTGTCTACCGCAATCTGACAGGTGTGGCAACTTTTGATGTGACTCTTAGTGTCTTTGAACATTGTGGGCCAGTAATAGCCTGCCCTCAGTATTTTGTGTGTTGTAGCTAGGTGGGAACCATGGCCGGTTCCGTACTTGTCATGTAGTTCTGCCAACACTTTATCAGCTTCAGCTCTGTTTATGCATCTCAGATAAATTCCATCATGGTTCTTCCTGAATAGAAGACCTCCTTGCACCATATAATTTTGTGCTTTAATCTTCAAAGCTCTTCTCTGAGAAGCTTTCATCCTGTTTGGGTACTTTCCAGCTATAAAGAAGGTGCTTAAATCATCATACCAGCCTGATGCGCTCTGGGAATTCAATACGTACTGTTGTTTTATCAAATCTGGATCCATATTTGCTATTGTTTGCACCAACACCTGCCCTCTGACCAGCTTCATGGGAATGATTTCTATGTCAAATTCTTGCAGCGTGGTGATCCACTTGGCTCTTTTTTCTCCAGGCTCGTTTTGCATCAGCAACATTTTTACTACTGCGTCTGGCACTATGGCTTTGATTTGGCTGCACAGAATGTAGTGTCTAAATTTTTTCACAGCCTTTACTAATGCAAATGCCTACCTCTCAATGTCTAGATACCTCAACTGTGCATCCTTCAGAGGCACGCTCATAAATGCTATGGACCTCTCTTCATTGTTTTCACCTTTCTGTGTCAAGGCAGCCGTGACTGAATGGGAAGATGCAAAGGAGTAGATGTAAAATGGGCTTGTATAGTCTGGACTTGCCAATACAGGGGCATTAGAAATTGCCTCCTTGATATCTTCAAATGCGGCACTGGCCACTGGCGTCCATTCCATCTGCGCATCCTTCTTTAACATGGCATTTAACGGCTGCACGATCTCTGCAAAACCTGTTATAAACTTCTGAACAAAGTTAATTTTACCAAAAAATGATTTCAACTCTTTCCTACTGTTTGGTATTTGCAAATTTTTTATGGATTCTATTCTATCTGAATCAATTGAAATTCCACCTTCAGAAATGACATGGCCTAATAATTTACCTTCAGTTACACCAAATATACATTTCTTGGGATTAAGGGAAATCCCATACCTTTCACATCACTTGAGTATTTTCCTGAGATCCTCAGCGTGAGTGGATACATCCTTGGAATACACAGTCAAATCATCCATATACACAACAATGCACTTACCTGATAATCCACGGAATGCAATGTCCATGGCTCTCTGAAAAGTAGCACCTGCATTGATCAGACCAAACGGCATTCTTCTATAAGCATAGTTTCCCCATTTACAAGTGAAGGTGGTTTTTAGTCTATCTTCTCTATCAATTAAGACCTGGTTATAACCTGAAAATCCATCTAAAAAAGACATCATCTTTGCCCCATTTACTGCTTGTAGCACTTCGTCTATCGGAGGTAGAGGATAATTATCCTTTTCAGATGCTTTGTTTAAATTTATTTAGTCTACACATAACCTGATGTCTCTGTTTTTCTTCCTTACTGGTACTAAGTTAGCTACCCAGACAAAATGTCTGACTGGGAAAATTATTCCAGCAGACAGCGATTTTTTAACTTCCTCAAAGATTAAAGGCTCTAGAATGGCATTCACAGGCCTTTGTTTCTGCCTAAATGGTTTGACTTCTTTTCTTAAAGATATTACATGAGTTAAGATGGACTCATCAAATGTTTTCAAGTCTTCATACGTCCATGCTATGACATGTTTATATTCTTTCAGAACGTCTAAAACCTCCTTTCTAATTTTCTCAGAGCAAGCTTTCCCAATTAGTACATTTTGTGGATTTTGCTCTGTCCCTAAGTTATGTAAATCACACTTACCCCCTTCTGTTTTGGGCAAGTCTTTCTGTCTCATTACTCCATCAAAGTCAAAGATATGTTCTAATTCAATTACTCCTTTAGGTAAGAAGTTGCTCTTTAAGTTGATTATATCCTCTATGTCCCATGTTACTTTAGGCCTTTCTTGCTCATCAATGATTTGAGCCTCGAATGCCTCATTACAAGTCAAAAAATCAATAATTTGTTGATCCTCTCCAAATACCTGAAAGTGTGTAACGTTATCTAGTATACTGGGTACATTAACTAGCTCAATAGCAAATCATCTCAATCCTGATAGTGCCAATGGTTCTAATGTACTAGCAGCAACTACTAGCGCATCTGGCCTATGGTTCAGCTCTCTGGGGATGTGCTCTATGTTAAACGCATCAAACGAATCTATTAAACCCCATACTCTATCTGTAACTAATCATTTTCTTGTAATTGCAGGCATACAGTTTCCTCACTTGTCTAACTACTAATTCAGAGTCTGAAAATACTCTGATTGTTTTCACTCTTTTCTTGATGGCCATGACAAGTCCTAAAATTAGGGCCTCATATTTAGCAATATTGTTAGTACAGGAAAATTGTAATCTATATGCTGCCAGATGTGATTTACCTTGAGGATTTATGAGTTCAACACCTGCACCTGCACCCTGTTTTGATTTGGACCCATCACATTTTAACGTCCACATGCCATCTTTGCTTTTCTGACCTTTTATCTTAGCATGCATTGTCTCTTTTATTGCTTGTGGGCTGTTGTCCTGTTTATTCATGGATTTTTCTGTTTGGTTAACTTGCATATGTGTGTTTTTAGTTTGCAACTTAGAAAAACAACTACCCTTGTCTCTTATTTCTTCTCCTAAATCTAGAATCAAGGCATCTATATCACCCTGAACATATTTCTGTGTTGGGTCAGAATTCTTATTTTCCTCTTGTAACTCTACCCTCCCTATGCATTTTTTGTATTCATATTCAATGATGTCTTTGCACATTTCACAACTCTCCTCAGAATGTTGCCTATCATGGACTCTACACCTGTTTTTATACAATTTACATTGGATTGGCAGATTGTGTTTAACGCACTCTTCCACCTCTTGTCTGATGGCATGACCAAATTTGTCTATTGCATTGTTTCCTTCATCTAAAGAATTTCCATCAGACTCAATGAATAATGCTGTCCTATTGCTGACACATTTTTTTCTAATGTTTAACATCATGATCTCTTCAATCTACACCCCATTGTGGGTTATTCTATACACACCCGGTTCAACAGCAGCATATAATATTTCATTAGTTCGATTATACTTTGTTATCATATGTTTCATTCTGGGCTCTGCCTCTATTCTGATCTAGTTTGGGACACCTCTCCAAGGTAGCCACATATGTGAAAAGTCAGTGGCCATATATCCGTTTAATGTCTTGGACCAATCCCTACTCAGCAACATTCCATAATTTACGGGTATATCCACTACTTGAATATCAATGATTTGGCTTACCCTAGGGTATGAGGCTAATTGCATTTGAATGTTCATGAGTTCTCCTATCACGCTAACCTCAGTCTTATCTAATTGTGTGACAACCTTGGCAAATTTGGTGGGAGTCAGCCCGAGAGTCTCACATATTCCTAAGGGCATTACGTTGGCTGAGGCACCAGAATCTACCATGCAATTGTGTATATTCTTCCCACACAATCTAACAGTTAACAAGAAAGGGGGAGTATCCCTCTTATCTGCATGTATTACTACATTGGTATTGGAAGGCTGCTCAACTTTCTTATTTTTCTCCTTAGGCGGTGAATCTCTATTAGGAATAGTTATATCAGTAGATACCTCGTTTGTCATGTATGTATCTAGAGATTTTATAAAAGCGTTTCTGATCCCTAGGGTCTTCAATAATTCATTTAGAGGTATACTGACCTTAATTTTCTTTATTTCCTCTGACAAGTAACTCATTAATCTTGTTGTCTCTATTGTTTCAGTTTTACTTGTTTGATCCTTTTGTACTGTTGTTCCATTATTTGTGTGCTGATTAGCCTTAAGTATGACAGGATTGTTGCTAGCATTCTGATCTGGGAGTGTATTGAAGTTATTCGGAGGAACGGAAGTGGTAAAAGGTCCTCCTAGCCTAGGGTTGTTCCTCAAATTCTAGGTGTGGTTTTTATTTGTTTGTTGAAAGGCCTACACCTCTTCTATTTCAGTTAATACCTCATTTTCAGATTCAAAGGGAAACTGAAAAGCATTTAACACAAAGGCTGACTCTGGATAAAGATTTTCAAAACAGTATGGTCCATCTTCTAGCAATTCATCCTCTTTCTCTTCTGCAGTTGAAAAGGTGAATGTTTCTAAGACTAATGATGTGTCATATCCTGAGGGTACTACCTCATTACCCTTGGGAATGAGAAATTCAGAGGTAGGAGGTTGCACATCTATATTAAAAATGCTGGCTGCCAGGTGGAACTGTGGACAGTCGTGCTCAGCATGGGCATTGGTATTGTGAAATCTGCACCAATTTTTGGGTGCTGTACTGGCCATTTGTATGCTAGCCGTTTGTTTTGCATCGTGATTATCTATATTCTCAAAAGGAGAAGCTAGAGTACCATTGTTGGGCCCAGTGTTCCATGTCTTGGGTGGCCTAGGTTGATTCTGATTTCTATTATTATTGCCCCAGGTCCTATTATCTATCACTGGCCCTCTATTTTGCATTGGTTGCCCCTGATTGGGGCCTTGATGCTGATTGTAGTTTTGGTTTTGATTGTACTGCTGATTTTGATTGAAACTATAGTTCTAATTTTGGCCTTGGTTGTGATTTTGATATTGACTGTAGTTTTGGTTGCCTCTTCCATAGAGGTTCTCATTTCTTAGTTGTGTCACTTCGATGGTTAACCTTTTCAAATGTGCAGTGATCTCTTTGATTTCTTTCCTATCCTCTTGTGCTTTTGCCACAGTTGTATCCCTAGGAGGTTGGAAGAAAGGCTGACCACTATTTTGACTGTTATTGGAAGTGCTAGCCATGTAAGGAGTTATAGCTTGGATTGGGGTAGGACTATACACAGGTGTGTAAGGAGGAAACAGATTTAATAGTGAAGTGTGTTGCATAGGGGCTCCATTCCATGGTTGTGCCTGATTCTGCACCCCAAAATTTCCTCCATTGACAAATGGACTATAAGTTGTATGCCTCATCTCTTGGTTCACTGAGGCTGCCTCTTTATAGGCTTTGGATATTGAATCTATGTCAGGTTTTCTTTTGACAAACATGGCAGTTAGAGGATCCAAGGCAGCATAGTACATAGCCAACAAGGGAGCATCATCTATGGTATAAGGGGCTACCAGCCTAGAATAGGCCTTTTGAAATATGTCATTGAAATTGTCAATCAACTCTCCCTCACCTCGTTTTATAGCAGCCAATTTATGATACAAAGTGCAAGGGTCAATGGGTCCTCTAAATCTTAACAGAAATGCTTCTTCCATAAGTGACCAGGAAGAAATGTAACCGTTGGTTAAGTTTACATACCAGCTAGAGGCTTGTTCATTAAAGGTGTAGGGAAACAATCTACACACAACATCCTCGTGCTCTAACATAGCCCTAAAACATGCTTCCTTAAATATTCTAATATGATCTTCTGGATCCTGATGCAACTGGTATTTGGGACATATCTTCTCTGGGTTTTTGGGCATCTCATGATAATCATTGAAGAATATGGGAGAATTGACATTGAAATAAGCCATTGCAAGTGTTTGAGCTTGACCTGAACTTGTAGGAATACCTAGATTGATTGGTGGATTAGGATTTATAGGAGGATTGAGACCTCCAGGAGTGCCTGAACCAAGATTTAAGGATCTGAACAGTGATCTGTCAGGACTCACAATACTACGGATGTTAAAAGGTGACCCAGGAGGTGTTCCAGATGAACTTCCAGCTTGCGATATTTTTGGATTCCAAATTAAAGGGTTCCTATCTCGCCTTGTATCAAGTAGTTGCACAAATATGTCTTCTGAACCAAATTTAGACCTAGTCACTCTATTACTGTTATTAGCCAGTTTGAAACAAACTCTAACTCAGGAGGCCCTCCTTCTAGCACCAGAAAACTATTGGTGATTGTTTTGATGTAATCATAACAATAAGTTAAAATTCACATAAAATGAACTGAAACTATACTTGAAAGATAAGAAGGAATCATTTAAGATTCAATTAATCCCAAGTCTATAATGGTATTGTTGGTCAAATTTAGTTGGTTAATGTGAAGCTGTAATGTTCAAGGGGCCTTACGTAGTCTAGAGTTTCTTTGTGGTTTATTGGACTAAGATTATGCAAAAGGTTGTAGATATAAACAAGTATTTTATTCATTCGCATACAAGTGTTACTGTGTTGCAAATTTTAGATGGTTTCTTGAATTATTGCAGCTTTTCTCCTTTATACATTTATGAAAATTGTCTACCTTAAACTCTGTTATGCATGCTTCTTCAAATTTGAGACAACTTTCTTTAGATTTCTACGTTTTCAACTAGATATTTCAGATGGGTTGAGAAAAGTTAGAAAGATCTAATCTACACTTCATTTACTCTACCAAAGGATCTAATTGTTCTATTATGCACTATGTCAATCCTATAGTAATTTGATCAAATCCACAGTAAAAACCTTAAATGCAAGTTCTGAGCATTTTCACAAACATACATTTAAAATTGCAAGCTCTTAAAGGTAATATTTCAAAACACAAAGAAGAGCAGGAGAACACTTAGAAGATAGATGCAGAACTCCAGATTCTATTGTATTAGAAACAAACAGTCATACATGATTTACAATGTTGGAATGACTCTTAGTTTCATTGATCAAACTACAAAGAACTTACAAGCTTTACAGATACAATAAGGAAGCCAGACATTCCACGCACACCTTACTATAGACACAGGTGAGCTCCTTCTTCTACTTCTAAACTAAAAGGTTTCTCTGTTCTAAATGTTACTTCTACAAATTCCTGCTGCTACAAATCTCTATGTAGCCCCTGTGTAAAGTATTATAGTGCAGAGAGGCACAATATAAAGACTTCTGATTGTCCTCACTACAACAAAAACCTAACTAAACCCCTGGTTCAAACCCTCAGTTACAGCAATAAATACAGGTGAACTAGTTCTCCAAAATATCTCTGAGCAATGTCAAATTTGGGTGAAATATTGCCCCTTCTGAGAAGCTCTGGCAACTCAGCAATAACTTCTGTTTGTCTATTATAGTAATGTTCTCAGCTGTAACCTTGTCCTCCATTTGAATGGCCTTGACTTCTTCGCACTTGATCTTTATCTTCCTGCTCTTGAGATTGGATTTTCTTCCTCCATGATGTCCTTGTGGTCATGTTCCAGCTAATTCCTCAACTGCAAGCCTGCAAAACAAGACAAGAAATAAGTATCAAATTTATCAAATGAATAGCAAGAAACTAAATGTGTATGAGGAAAAATCGATTAAATCTAAACTAAATAAAATCAAAGAACCCAATAACATAAAGGAAACCAATTTAAGTAAAAGCCATAACAAATACTCAAAATCAAGACTTTTACCGAAATCTGTATTGTTTCCTTTGGATTGAATGTGGATTGCTCAATGAAGTTGCAAAGCCATGGCTGCAACAAGCAAGTATGTGCTCAAGAGATCAATGTCAAAAGATCGTGATAGTGCTCAATCGATGCGTTTGTATGCTCGAAGCTCTGTTAAGTATGCCTGAGAATAAGATCGAAGAGAGAGGCTCAATGAAGGAGATGAGGGGGGTTTATATAGATTTCAAACATGATCAATCAACGGTCCAAATAATTCAGAAGAATCAATGGAGGAGATAAGTTGAGGAATGTGCAACGAATGAGAAGAAGACATGTGTCTTGCTTGCTTTTGCATGAGAGGAGTTATCAAGAATAGAAGAATGAGTTAACTAAAGAGATAAATCAATTAAAAGAATAAAGCAATCAGTTAAGTGATTTAAAACAAGAAGAAGAGATTTGCATGAGAAAAGAAGATATTTTGCTTTATTAAATATAGCAATATTTAATTGAGCAGCAAGAAAGCTTGAGTTATTTTAGAGATAACTCAAATTAGAAGAAAAAACAATTTAAATAAATAATTGATTTATTTAAATTTAGAGAAGATATTTTGGAAGAAATAATTAAATAAATGGAATTATTTAATTTAGAAGATTTGAAATAAAATTAAATAAATAAATTTATTTAATTGTTGTGCATGATTTTGGAAGAATAATTTTGATTTAATTAAATAATTTAAGAATTATTTAATTTTAGATAAGAGGGAATTTGTTGAATTAATTAAATAATTGGATTTATTTAATTAATGTGGACTTTGAATTTTTGGAGAGAGGATAATAATTAAATAATTAAAATTATTTAATTATGGAAGAATATAGAGGAATTTAATTTAATTAATTAAATAAAGGGAATTTATTTAATTAATGTTGAAAGTATGTGATTTAGGAGAATTTGATGATTTTAATTAAATAATTAGATTATTTAATTAACGTTGAAATGTAGGTGATTAGGAAAAAATGATGAAATGCAAGTGATGCGACGACTTGGTCATTTTAGGGTGTCTACATTTTGTCCCTCTTTGATGCAATGCAGCTTGTAGCGTTGCGTCAAAGAAATTAATTGTCGAAGACGTGATACAATTTTTGATGCCCCAGTGTAAGTAGTTGCCCCGGTGTATGCCCCCTCGAGCGGGAAGACAGGGAAGCGACAGAGGAAAGGTGTTGGCATTCGACCAGAAGAGGATGCAACCAGGAAGAAGAAAAAGTAGAAGAAGGGCTGGGAAAGAAAAACTAAGGGGGGGACACTATAAATAGGTCCCATGGGGACCACAATCCTCATTTGCACCCTTGGATAATCTAAATTGAGAGAAGAGAAATCCAACCTAGGTGGAGTGAGTTGAGCAGCCAGCGAGGAGAGATGTCGATTCCAGCGCACAGTCATCGGGCGGAGTTGGTGCGGACCTACAGGCGGCCAGCAGGAGCTCCGGCAGTGGTAAGTGATCGAAAACCCCCTTTTCAGTTATCGTTTAGGGTCGTTTAGGGCTAGGTTTAGGCAGGGTCAGTCATGTCAAGCAAAAGCACTTTAGGAAGCCGCAACACGTTTGGTATAGGATTGCAGCGCTTTTGGCGCGCTGTAGCGCGGCTGGTAGTCGCCTGCAGTGCACTTGGTAAAACCGCGTCGCTTTTGGTGTTAGGTGTCGCGCCGTAGCGCACTTGGGAAATCCCGCAGCGCGCTTGGCTAGGCAGTGCAGTGCAATTGGCCAAGTAGGTTAGCGCAAGTGGCAAGAAGGGAAAAAAAATGCGTTGCGTCTGGTATGACAGAGTGGCGCGGTTGGTAGGACAAAATGGCGCAGTTGGAAAAACAAGGCGCATTTGGTTCAAAAATCACAGCGCGACTGGTTGAACAGTATGGCGCGGTTGGTGGAGAGGGACAGCGTGTTTGTATAAAACAAAGCGCTTTTGGTTTGAATAGAAGAAAAGTTAGGGTGCAAGTAGAAGAGTGAGGCTTCCAAAGAGGAAAGGGCAAGTTGGGGGTTTTAGGGATTGATGGTAGATAGGTTTTGAGGGATTTAGAAAAGAAACTGACAAGTGATTTGTTATGGATGCAGAGGATACTACCACCGCTGATGTCGTGAGAGCGACATCACACGATAGCACACGAGGTGGTTTAGCTTACATGGGAGGAGGACGCATTCCTGGAGCACGCGAGACTGTGGCACGTGGCACACTTGACACACATTAGGGCGAATCTCGCCCTAGTGATAGCAGTCGTGGAGAGGTATCACAGTGAGACCTCGTCATTCCACTTTCTGACGAGGGAGGCTACAGTGACACTAGAGGATGTGTACCGCATCTTGAGGATCTGGATAGATGAAGAGATAGTTGACTTTGACCTGACATGGGGGGAGGCAGGCTTGGAGGAGGTCTTCTGCACAGATGACCTGTGGATCGAGGATGGGGAGATCAGATGGGCAGACGTCCCGAGACTCTGCGATAGGATCAGATGGATCGTTGCTTCGTTGATTGGCAGCTTCCTGTGCCCGGACAAGAGATCGAGAGGACTATCAGTTGGTTGGGGGACAGTGCTATCAGGGATGTTCACCCACGGCAGATAGTATGCGTGGGGACCCTGCATGCTAGGCCAGCTATACCATGATATGCACCATTGTGTGTACAGGAGAGGCAGGAGCCTCTCAGCAGGTGTGACTTTGTTACAGGTATGGGCATGGGAGCACATTTCAGTCATCCGACCCATGGCGCAGTGCCACTGAGACAGAGGGGAGCCATATGCATTTCTATACGACGGGGTGATGACACACTGGAGGATGGGGTCTGTTAGCTACTAGAGGCGACAGATAGACGAGATGGACATATTCATATGGAGGCCCTGGTTACTGTGCGAGGAGTGGGCTGATGAGCATGAGCAGCTCATGTACTGTAGACAGGCTCACTATCTGTTTGGTAGACAAACAGATATGATAGAGAGATACCTACCCGAGTGAGTTCGCAGGCAGTTCGGATTGCCGCAGGGGTTACCAGTGGGGGAGGCCACTCATGCCAGGACACGAGGGAGGTAGGAGACTGGGATGCTGAGATCCCATTGGCAACAGCATTGACAGAGGTGTGGGGACTTATCCCCATGAGATGGGAAAGGGATTCTGGGCTAGCAGACCCAGGGACACTGCCAGAGTACGATTAGTACTGGCAGACACACAGGCCGATGAGACTGACTACACCAGGTGTAGCCGGGGTAGTGGGATAGGTGTTAGTGCTTGGAGGAGAGGCCAAGATGAGGCGATAGGCCAGGGCAGCCAGGCAGCAGGCAGCGGGTCAACAGGCAGGTGGAGAGGGCAGTGGCTAGCAGGCCGATGTGGAGATGGCAGAGGCAGTGGGCCCGGTCGTAGAGACCGACTTATAGAGAGCAGAGCGACTGCTGCAGGAGGAGATAGCCCGGAGGACTCACTTAAAGCTCTGGATGGCACGACTCAGGCGCGACAGGGATGCAGCGCGGGCTGATGCAAGGCAGGCAGAGGCCACAGCCTAGGCACAGACACAGGCAGCCACAGCAGCACAAACAACCCTAGCACAGGTGCAGGCGCAGCTACAGGCACAGGTGCAGGCATACAGATAGCTGCAGGCCTAGATACAAGCACAGGCACAGGCACAGGTACAGGTGCAGCCGCCAGCCGCACGAGCAGCAGACGCAGATGAGCTAGCGCAGGCTAGGAGAGAGAGAGACGCAGAGGTGCAGCTATGTTTGACAGTAGAGGCCACACTATTCAGAGTGAGGCGGGAGAGAGAGGAGGCACGCCATGCGCTGGGTGCAGATCAGAGGACCTTGTACAGTGAGCTCGTCTGAGTGCAGGGCGAGCTAGTATCAGCTGGCAAAGAGGCAGAGTACTACAGGGGCCTATATGTGGGTGTGGTGCCGGCAGCTCAGCAGGCACCGAGTTATAGAGACAGGAGCAGGTCGGGGGCCTCAGGATCCTGGAGGACAGGGCAGTCAGCGTCCTTAGTTAGAGGGCCACTTTTGCCGCCGGGGGGAGGAGGAGGACCATCAGGGGGACCTCCACCGAGTACAGGGGGAGGACAGGGGCCACAGCAGGAGGGCAGCTCTACCCACTAGGGCACATACATTTGTATTGTATCATATTGTATCATTTTGGACAGATGCCTGCATGCATTCTGATGTATACTTTGAGGGCTCTTGATAGCCTTGATGTACTATATTGGTGTATATATGGATGTATACACATTTTTGTATTATTAATGTAGACACAGAGACTTTGTATTATTATGGCCATTACATGATATATATATGATGATCTGTTCGACTCACTGCTATTCATGCTTTTGTGTATGCATTCCTTGATGTCATGGATGTGATGAAATGTATGTAAGAGTATGGATTCATGTGATGACCTATGTTGTTTATATGATGCTTATAGATGTATGATGATAGAGATATATGATGATATAGATGTGATGACTAGTGATATCTGACATGTGGGTTTTGCAGATATGCACCAGAGAGGAGAACAGGAGGAGATGGAGACTGAGACTGTTGATCGATTACTGCAATGAAAGTGATATAAAGGATGTGGAAATGGATGAAAGCTGAGCTTGTTGCAATGGCTTCGCATTTGTATATACAATCCTTATTTTGATATAGCACGTGGATAGTTCACCACCGAGGTATAAAAGACCAAGGTGCAGTAATATCCAAGTGCGTGGACGCTGACGCTGCAAGCAAACGGTTTGAACCTAGATCTGTTAGACATAATGTAACCTTGTTGGAACATGTGAATAAGCCATAGTCTTGAACATAAAATAAACTTCAATACATGTAAATGCAAGAAGAATTGTCAATATGTAAGATGCTAGGGCGTAACACACACAAGATAACTAGAATGCTAAGAAAGATACTAGAGATCATTCCTCAAACACGGCACACAGAAAGCAATGACTATGCCCCCAATCCATACCACATCACAACATACCAAGATTATAGAGAAATCAAGGTAGCCTTGAATAGGTATGGGAGTAGGGAACAAAAGATAAACCATAACACAAATTGACCAACTTACAAAGTAAACATATAGCCAACATATTCTCTTGCCAAAGAGGTTGCTCAGGATAGATTGGAGAGGAAAGATAACAGCCTTATCATAGGAACTCTGTGTCCGTTAAAGGGTGCTATCTACCTAAAAAGACAATGTCTCACTTGCAGGAAATGCCACATGTTGCAGGAGACGCGTGTGTTGGTCTCGACAATGGAACACTTCGCAGAAGACAAGCTTGTGGATCTAGGGCTTTGGTTAAGCGGTACTTAGCTGAGGTTGGCAATCGGTATGCAGGACAGTAGATGACTCTGGAAGGAAGCTGCTTTGCTTCAGGTTTGCGAAGGACTATTGCTTTGAAAGGATGCGCTAGCTTGCTGCTTGAGTTAGTCAAGTCGAGGCGAATGGATTTTGAAAAACGGAAGACTAGAAGGATGGAATGCTAATGGATTGGGATGGGCGGAGAATGATGGATCGTGTGTGCCTGAGTACTGGATACATCTTTCGTATTCCAGACTATCTACATACCCTGTATCCACGAGATCAAGGCACATGACGATGGAAGGTGAACGTGATAAATATGTAGTTCTGAATAGAGTGATGAATGGGTCAAGGTGAAAGGAGGGGATCTTATGTACCTAAGTACTGGAAACGTCCTTCGTATTCTAGACTACCTACATACCCATATCCATGGGATCAAGGTACCTTAAGACGGAGAAGATGATAATATGTCGTTCTGGTTGATGTGATGCAGGGGAAAAGGCGTTGAGAAGATAACAGCCTTATCGTAGGAACTCTGTGTTCGTTAAAGGGTATTACCTGTGGAAATGAGACAAGATTGAAGTATGCGCTGCGAACCACGAACAAGGAACCAATCCTAGACCTAAGTTAAGGAAAGAGTTGCCCCCATTCTGGTAGAGGAAACTGTAGGGGTGACTGCCGAAGAAGACACGGAAAGACTTGACCTAGGACAAGACAGTGTTAACTGTAGACACAGATCAAGACGTGGGATGACGACGAGGGACATTGACAAATTTCCAAGCTATACTAGATAGGGAGATGGAAATGCAAACAAAGTCAATGGTTTTATTATGGATGGATGGATGAAGCACGTTGCAAACTGGACAAGGAGTGAACAGGACTCGATAAACGATGGATGCTGACTCTACGCATAGCGCCTATTTGCCAGGTTTTCACTATGGTACTTATCCAAGGTGCTTGTTTGCCAGGTTTTCACCAGAGGATGGAATTTTTTTTTTTTTTTTGGAATACTCTGAGGATCAGGCATAGAACTTCTTGAGATGGACACTGTTAAGTGGCTCATCTAGAGGAATGCCGTCAGGTGTAGCTAAAGTATAAGCTCCTGATCCATATGCTGCTATCACAATGAAGGGACCTAACCAGTTAGGCTCAAACTTGCCCTTCTTCTCTCGATCTGCTTGATTTCTCTGACTCTCCTTAAGTACAAGATCACCAACTTGAAACTGTCTTTCTTTGATCTTTTTGTTGTAATTACGTCGGAGGCAGTTTTGATAGACATGGAGATGATTAAGTGCGGCAAGGCGCCTCTCATCTAGTAGTTCAAGCTCAGCTAATCTGGAAGTGCGATACTCATCTCCGTCGATCAGGTCCTGCATGGATACTCTAAGGGATGGGATCTCGATCTCTATAGGTAGGATGGCTTCAGAGCCAAAGACCAAGGCATAGGGTGTGGCACCAGTTGGTGTTCTGATACTAGTGCGGTAGGCCCATAGGGCGGGATTGAGTTGTAAGTGCCAATCACGACCAGCTTCATTGACTGTTTTCTTGAGGATTTTGAGAATGGTCTTATTGGAAGCCTCAGCTTGGGCGTTACTCTGCGGATAGTAGGGAGTTGAAAAGAGATGTTGGATATTGTATTGTATGCATAAGGCACGAACATCTTGATTCTTGAATGGTCTCCCATTATTAGTGACAATGGCTTTGGGAATACCATACCGGCATATGAGGTAGTTTAGGATAAACTTGGCTATTTGCTTACCGGTGATATAGGTCATAGGAATGGCTTCCACCCACTTCGTGAAATACTCAGTGGTGGTAATGATAAACTTGTGGCCATCAAAGGAGGAAGGGTGGATTTGTCCTACGAGGTCGAGACCCCATTGAGAAAAAGGCCATGGAGTTGTCACAGGTTGTAACTCATAAGCTGGTGCGTGAATCAAATCTCCATGCTGCTGACATTGTAGACACTTCTTAGCAAACTGTGCAGCATCTTGCTCTATTGTAGGCCAGTAATAACCTGTTCTGAGTATCTTCTTAGCAAGATTAGGACCGGTAGAATGTGCGCCACAGACACCTTCATGTATGTCTCATAAGGTAGCTTCGGCTTCTTCCGCGTTAAAACATCGTAAAAGGATACCATCGAGACTCCGGCGATATAGTGTATCACCCAGAATGATTTAACGAGAGGATCGATGGATAAAGGTTTTGCGTTGGGTGGAGGATAGGTCAGGGGGAAAGGTTTGGTGTTTAAGGTATTCATAGATATCTTCATACCAAGGGGAATTGGGACCAACAAGTTCGCAGATGATTTCAGTAACAGGAATATCGACGGCTGGTATCAACAATTGTTCAATCAAGAATTCACACTTCTGTGTATTTGCAGGCATGTCAATTAGTGACCCTACAGAAGCCATAGAATCTGCAGCTTTGTTATGCTCTCTTGGAATTTGCTCAAATTTGATGGTAGAAAAATGTGGTTTGTAGGCATCCACCAGTTGCTTGTAGGGGACCAACTTTTCATCCTTTGTTTGGTATTCATCTGTGACTTGGTGAATGACTAGCTGTGAGTCTCCATATACTTGTAATTCTGTGATGTCCCATTAAACTGCTGTATTGAGACCTATAAGGAGTGCTTCATACTCGGCTATATTGTTGGTGCAAGGGAATGCTAGCCGATATGACTTTGGAATGTAGTCATTTTGAGGTGTAACAAATAAGATGCCAGCTCCTGATCCATGCTGCGTGTAAGAACCATCAAAGTATAACTTCCACATTATGGAGGTAGTAAGAGTGAAGAGATTCTCGTTAGGAAAGTCTACTACCATAGGATGTGTATCTTTCATAGGTGCATCTGCTAGTTGATCTGCTAGAGCTTGTCCTTTGATTGCTTTACAATCCATGTACTCAATATCAAACTCACTAAGGATCATGACCCATTTAGCTAGTCTTCCTGTGAGAGCTGCTTTTGCAAGTAGATATTTCAAGGGATCAATCTTGGCTATCAAATTTGTGTGTTGGTTCAACATGTAATGTCGTAATTTTTGGGAGGCGAACACTACTGCTAAACAAGCCCTTTCCATTGGTGAATAATTGAGCTCGTATCCCACCAAGGTTCTACTAATGTAATAAATTGCATGCTCCTTTCCTGTGTCATCATTCTATGCTAGCAGGGCCCCTAAGGCGGAGTTTGTAGTGGAGATGTATAAGATCAAAAGTTTGTCCGCAATTGGTGGAATCAATACGGGCAGTGTAGCTAGATACTCTTTAAGTTGATCAAACGCTGCTTGACACTTATTGTCCTATCGAAATGAGACATCCTTTCGGAGCAAGTGTTGAAAGGGTTGACATTTATCTGCTAGCTGTGAGATAAAACGCCTGATGGACTGCACCCTTCCTTGGAGGCTCCTTAATGCTTTTAGGTTCTTTGGTGGAGGCATCTCCACTATAGCCTTTACTTTCGCTGGATCCACTTCGATGCCTCTACGAGATACAATGTATCCCAATAGCTTCCCTGATGTTACGCCGAATACACACTTCTTTGGATTGAGTCTTACTTGGTTACAGCCTGTCAAAGATCTGTCCTAAGACCTGTATGTGATCTGCCTGAGAAGATTTAGCCAGTATATCATCAACATAGTCTTCCATGATGTGATGAAACAGATCGTGGAAGATCACTGTCATTACTCTCTGATAGGTTGCTCCTACATTCTTCAGACCAAACGGCATGACACACCAACAATAATTGCCCCAAGGACAAGTAAAGGTTGTTTTATGTTGGTCTTCTTCAGCTATCCTTATCTGATTGTAACCCGAGAATCTATCCATGAGAGAAAGCATCTCGTGACCTACTGTCAAGTCCACTATAATGTCAATGTTGGGTAGTGGAAAGTCATCTTTAGGACATGCTTTATTGAGATCTCTGAAATCATTACACATGCGGATGCACCCATTCGGTTTAGACACAGGTACAATGTTTGAGACCCAATCTGAATAGTCAATAGGTCGTATGAACTTTGCGTCTAATAGCTTTTGTACTTCCACCTTCACCAAGAGAGCTATCTATGGGTGCATCTTTCTCAATTTCTGCTTGACTAGTTTCACCTTGGGATCAACTGTGAGATAATGAACTACCAGCTTAGGGTCTAGCCCTGGCATATCTACATAGGTCCATCCAAAGTTGATGGTTCGTTGCAAGAAGAAGTTGTTAAGATTTCTGTGCTCTGTGTCAGATAATGATGCCGCTAGGAATGTGGTCTTTGGATTATGTTCTGTACCCAGGTTGATCTCTCTAGAATCTTCCACTAGGAGAGCTGATTTCTCTTGGTACTTAGATGGTAAGGGAAGGTCAAATCCTCCATCCTCAGGTGCCACAGTTGGGTTTTCACCTTTGGATACATCCTTTATTTTTACTATTTTATGATCAGGAGGTGCCATAGTGTGGTTTTCACCTAGAGATCTTTCTTTATTTGCACTTTTACGACTAAAGGATTTGGCATTCTCACCAAAATAAGCCGTGGGCTCTAGTTCCATTACAAAACCTGCCTTGTGATCGCCAAGAGGGATACATTCCCGAAGTCCCATAAACTTAGCTAGAGCTTCGTCATTCTGAAATACATCTATAACGGGGGCCCCTTGTTGGTCCCAATCGATAAGTTCAGGGTAGACAAGCGTGACATTCTGGGTGCTGGTGGTGGAAGTTAAGGATATGGAGGATAGTGTAAAAATGGAGGATTCTGTGAATAGATTGGTCATGTGGAGGGAAGAGTCATCGATGATATCCTCTGTAGACGTCGAATCGGTGGGAAAAGTGTCAGCTACCTCATCGAGGATATACTCGATGTCCGAGGCATGTGGTACCTTCTTACCAAATCCTAATCCTTTCTTGTCTAGCTTCTTTGTTACCACAATGGGCTCCATAGTGCCTTGATTCTGTTTCCCAAGGCCACCTTTGCCTTTATAGCCCATGTTTTTCACTATCCTTAAGCCATTGCCATATTGCTTGATTGGTATCGTAACTGGTTCTTTCTCCTTGTAGAGCCAAGAAGAGATGTCCTCAATGGTTTCCTCTTCCAATAACCGTCCATGTTGGAATTGGGTTAGGAATGTTGGGGGAGGAACAGCTGCTTTTTTGATAACTTTGGCAATGGGTGGTTGGCCGTAAGACTTTGGAGATAGAACCATCTGCCCTACACAACAAGATTCTGAGATGTCATAAGTGCCAAAGCCTATATCTCGGACGCGAGCTGTGATTTTGGGGAGGGGTGTAGATTCACTTGTAGAGGCTTGCGTGAGAGTTTCAGGGTCAACATAGAGAGGGGATTCAAGGGCTTTGTCATTTTTAGGCACTTGGTTGCAATTCTTATAGCTTCCTTGTAAGACACGGCAAAATTCAAAAGGATTAGGATCTCCTGGGATGGTGATCTCCGTACCATTGTATGGGAACTTTAGGGACTGATGGTACGTGGAGGGGACAGCTTTCATTGCATGGATCCATGGGCAGCCTAGGATAATGTTGTAAGGCAACTTAATATCAAGAACTTGACACCTAGTTTCAAGCATGACTGGGCCCAGTTGTATAGGCAAGTGAATAACACCTTCTGAACGGCGTTCTGCATCATCATACCCCTTGATTGTAATACTATGATCAGTGTTGACATGATCCTCCGAGTATCCCAATTGTTTTAGTAACTTTAAAGAACAGATGTTGAGACTAGCACCACCATCTATGAGGATGCGTTTGATTTTGCGCTTATGGATGAGAACTTCAATATGTAGGGCATCGTTGTGACAAGGATCATGGGAGGGGAGGTCTTTCTCAAAGAAGACCACGTTGTAAGGCGAAGCAATATTACCCACTATAGCTTGGAAATCTGCGACTGCTATGTTGTTAGGAATGGAAGACTCTTGGAGGGCTTTTTCTAACACCACTCTATGTGCAGGTGATGACCGTAGAAGGTCCAAAATAAAGATCTGTGCTAGTGTTCTCCCTAGATGTTCGACAAGATTATAATTAGACTGAACCGGAAACCTAGGTGTAGGTGCACGGATGGTGACATGACCTCGATGAGTAGTAACAACACAATCCGTAGATTTGCCTTTGATGGTGAGGGTAGACACTGGACTCTCTTCAAAATGACCTACAATGGAATCGAAAGACGTGGACGCGTGATTGATACCTTTACCTCTATCCTGAGGAGGAGGTGGACCGTGATGAGGGAATGGTTCCTTGTACATATCGAGATCCTTGTTCGTGTGTTGCGCCGGTGATTCATCCTCAAAAGTGATTTGATTACCGTCGATGAGGTTTTGGATGAGGTACTTAAGATTCATGCAAGATGCAGTTCGATGACCTTTGCTCCTATGGAACTCACAATACTCATTGTCTCTGTAACGTGTAGTTTTGTAGACAGGTTCTCCATATGGGGGAGCATCAGGTAAGGTGATGAGCCCTTTTTGTAAAGCTTGCTGTAAGACTGATTTGATGGGCACTCCCAAAGGAGTAAATTGACGTCGTGGAGGGTAATCTTGTTGGGGCCGCTCTTGTTGTCGTTGCTGTTGGTTTGGATAAGGCTGCCTTTGTTGCTGCTGTTGTTGAGGTGGATCTTGACTTGGTTTGGAGAGTTGCAGCGGTGTTTGCAACGTTTGGACATGCTTAGTATCGACCACCCCATCGTTGACCATGTTTTTGTTCTTGTTCCAATATTTGGGTTTATCATTCGATTGTTGATGAGAAGTACTATCTTTCGTCTCCTTCAAGATTTTGACCACACCCTTAGCAATGAGGGCCTTCTCAATGTTGATACCCTTGTATGTGATTTCATCGAAGGTTGTAGCACTAAGAATTTGCAAATGGAAACCTAACTCTTGGTTGAGGTTCTACACAAATATGCTAACAAGTTGTTTCTCTGGAATCTTGAAAGGGAATTTACTAGCCATTTGTCTCCATTGTTGAAGGAAAGAAATGAAAGTTTCACCATTTTTCTGTTTATTGTTGCATAGGTCCATCATGGAAATCTCATGCTCTGCGTTGTAAGAAAAATGGGTGGCAAACTTCTCTGCTAGCTCGTTGAAAGACTTGATACCCATGGGTAAGTGTGAGAACCATTCTATTGCTTGACCTCCAAGACTGCGAGGAAAGAGACGCATAAGATATGTGTCGTTGTGAGAGACCTCGAAGCAAGCAAGATAGAATTCCCTAAGATGGTCTTTTGGGTCACCTTTTCCTTTGTACTTATCGAACTTGGGAATGGTGAAATTTTGAGGAAAAGGGATCATTGTTAACGACCGATCAAAAGGATAAGGGCACACTTCCTCCAAAGAGAAGGTCTTTTTGGTGTGGCCAAACGTAAGATCAGAGAGCTACTATTGAACTTCTGCAATCTTTAGCTCCATAGTCGTGGGAGGGGTTGGTAACATCTCCTGTTGTCCACAAAGCAGTTGGTGTTGCCCGTATGGAAGATTATAATGTAAGCCATGTGCACTGGTATTATAAGGGTCGTAAGATTGATTGGGAACATACGGGTTGTATGTTTGGTTCAGATTGGGTTGGAATTGGAGGTTTTGATTTGGCAGAGGTGGAGGTGGTGCTAGGTAAGAGTGTTGGCTTTGTGATGGTTGAAGAAAAGAATTGGGGGGAGGAAAGCTAAAGTGCGTTTGATTAGGTTGTGATGGTGGCACATAGCTTTGGGAAACCTGATGTTGGGAATGTTGAGAGTGGCTAGGCAATGTATGAAAGAAGTTGAGCGAGGATGAACGTTGTGGAGGAGGAACATAGGTAGAAGTGATTTGGGATGGTTGGGGTTGATTGAAGATGAGAGTAGAAGAATGTTGTGGTGGAGGAACATAGGTAGAAGTGATTTGCGACAGTTGGGGTTGCTTGAGGATGAGAGTAGAAGAATGTTGTGGTTGGGGCTGCGTGACTCTAATTGGTTGAGAGACATGCAGGTGTGATGATATAGGAGGTGGCATTTGTTGAGACCCTTGTTGCATGGCTACATAAGTGTTCCCTGGATTGTAATTGGGTGGGAAACCTATGCGTGATGGGGTAACCAAGATTCCACTTGCGCTTGGGGTGGACACTTTAGGAGGTGGTTGCACATTCGATCGAGCTAAGGTGGCTTGCTTAGCTAACTCTGCTTGATGTTGGAGAGTTTCTTGTTGGTTTTGATAGATCTCCATGGGAGTCAAAAGCGGGGATATGGGCCTCTCCTCTGTTGGATTTTGGAAAAGGGGATTCCTATACTGCGAGCCTTGAGTAGGTAAGGGCGTAGTTACCGTGGACATGGTTTGCACCGCTTGTATGGTTTCTTGGGTGTTGGTGCTCTCCTTGAGAGTGGACACATCAAAATCTTGAGGTAACTTGGCGCCTTGCTTTGCAAGCAAGCGAAAGAAATGATCCTAGTTCTCACTAAGGATTTTATCAAAGGCAGCTATAGCTCTAGGATCTTGTACAAATTCATCAAGATCTTGCCCATCTTCTTGAGAGGATTGACCTATTTCAAAGTGTCACTCTTCTTTAGATGGGGTTTGATCTACGATATAACATTGTGGGACAAAATTCGGAGGCAAGCCTGTGGTATACTGAGGTGCATTTAGCAAAGGGGTTCTATCCTCATGAGGATTGCTTGGTTCATCTATGTGCAGCATGTTTGGAGAGATGTTTGGTTTTGCCACGGGTGTACTAGGAGTCACCTTGGGAGTAATGTTGAGATGACCTGATTGTGGTGTGCGAGAGGGTGACTTGTGCTTCTTAGGGACAACTTGCCTAGATTTCATGGTTTGCTGTAGCCTAGTGGTGACCATGGGATACACCTAGGACACAATGTAATGCTGGGAATCTGTGAGATGCTTTGAAGAAACAGACAAACTCTGATGCACAAAGTACTGGGCCAAAAGCGCTATACTGTTTGACCAAAGGCGCAGGACTGTGCCACCAAAAGCGTGCTACTGTGGGTCGGAGGCGATGGACTGAGCTACCAATAGCGAGTTACTGCTATGCCAAAGGTGAGCTACAGTGACCAAAAGCGAGCTACTGTTATACCAAGGGCGCTGAAGTAGAGTTTTGCCAGAGGTGGGTTACTGCTGACCAAAGGTGATCTACTGTATTACCAAAGGCGAGCTGCTGTAATTCCAGGGGCGCTGAAGTAGTGTCTGATGTTTTTCAAAGGCAAGATTTTTCTATTTTTGAGTGGATTGGTTTGGCAAGAGAATTCACAGCAAACAAGTGGTCAAAAAAGGCACAAGGACTGACACAACAGATAGTGTATGTTCAAGGCTCCAAACAAGCCCAATGTTTCCACAGGTCTAATACAGTTGCAATCAATAACAAGCACTTTTTATCCCTAGAGACAAGGTTTCATTGTAGTAGATCAGCTCACAGCTTAATGCTCCGTCGA
This sequence comes from Cunninghamia lanceolata, assembly GCA_027924645.1. Lineage (NCBI taxonomy): Eukaryota > Viridiplantae > Streptophyta > Pinopsida > Cupressales > Cupressaceae > Cunninghamia > Cunninghamia lanceolata. Next base: position 8,212,610 of record BSBN01001807.1, read on the forward strand.
TAAAAATATCATTCCATAAAGGTGTCAGATATTTAGTATCTTTGCGAGAGACGATAGGTAGGGATATCTCACCCTCCCCTTGGAAAGATCAAGTAGGTCACAAGAGCTTTATGTCCAAGGGAATACTATCTCTTCTCAAGGGAGCCAATGGTGAGTATCTTAAGGGTTTAAATCAATTTCCCTTGCACTAATGATTACCGCAATGTTCGGAGGTAGGTCGGGTAGTCTCTATCTAAATTGGTTCTTAGTGACTTTGAGGGACCAACGCCTTACGAGCAATGCGACAAGCTACTAAAAGCTTTAACCAATCCTACTAAGAGTTTCAAACACTTCGCTCAATGTGAAAATCGTTTCCACAAAGAGCTAGTACACCTCTTTTCAGTTTGGCACCACAAGGTAAGGCTGACGTCAGTTAGGACTTGGCTTTCACCTTATCCCTCTTATATAGCGGTTCAAAGGAAAACTCTGCTTAGGGTCGTCCCTTTTGGATGAATCACAATCCAAAAGCAGGCCCTTCTAAAGGAAGTACAAAAAAAGTAAAAAGCAAGCACGTCAAACAAAGGTTCAATTGTCCCGTTATAAGAAAAATAAGGTGCAACTAAGCTATGCACACACACGATTGTAGTTGTAAATTGTCCCTTATGAAATGAAGTGTTTGACATTCATGTCCATTGTCCTTTAGAAAATTGAGGTGTTTGTTCATACATGTCCATTGTCCCTTAAGAAAAAGCAGTATATTTCCTAAGACTTAGATTGCAAGAAAAGATTTGTTCAATTATCCTTTTAAGCATGCAATGTGTTTCTAAGACTTAGTGAGATAAATCAAAAGAGGTCTTCAATGCTCGTCCTGCATGAACGTATTAAGAAAACACCTATTGGCTATGTGTGAGTAATAAGAAGCTGCAACAAGTGAGTTAGTTCCACCAAAAATTCACAAGTTAGCAAAAAACAAATCAACTTTAACCAAAAGTGCTGCACACTTTTACCAGAGGCGACGTACTATATTCCAAGAGCACTGTATTGCAGACCAGAAGCGCTGTTGAATATTACCAGAGGCATAGCAAATTAACCGAAAGCACTTCACTGTGTTTTCAAAGCGCTGTGATGCAGACCAGAAGCGCACTATAATAATACCAGAAGCACTGAAGAATATCTGGAAGCGTGAAACTGTGTTACCAAAAGCGTGAGACAATATAACCAAAAGCGCCGCGCTATCTCAGATCACTAAGAGGGGAACTTTTTCAAAATAATCAGATCTAAAGTAAAATTCCATGATTGATTGACTGATCTGAGAAATGATAGCTGAGAGATCTGTGTTCTGCAATCTTTAAAGAACTCAAAAAGCTGTAACAACACCAAGGATTAACACAAAAAGTCAAAGGTACTCCTGAATAAATCAGTTTAGGATGTCCAACAAGAAAAACAGGTTTGTCTGACAAATACAACAGCTTGTCATACAAAGTAATAAGATAGATGCCGTGAAAATCCTGTAAAACAATGAACAAGGTCAGAAACCTAATCTAGCCAAAAGCGCTGTAGAATACTACCGGGAGCACCGTTCTGTCAGGCCAAAAGTGCTGCGCTGCGCTGCCGAAAGCGCTGCAGAACCTCCAAAAGCGCCTAACTGTGCCTCCAGAAGCGCTCAAAAGTCTTTCCAGAAGCGCTGTGGGGTGTCGTTTGCACTGTGCCGTACTGTGACTTCAAAAAAAATAAATTTCTCAAAGAAACAAAGGAATTAGTGGGTCCCACCGGGCATGCCAGAATGTGTATGAGGAAAAATTGATTAAATCTAAACTAAATAAAATCAAAGAACCCAATAACATAAAGGAAACCAATTTAAGTAAAAGCCATAACAAATACTCAAAATCAAGACTTTTACCGAAATCTGTATTGTTTCCTTTGGATTGAATGTGGATTGCTCAATGAAGTTGCAAAGCCATGGCTGCAACAAGCAAGTATGTGCTCAAGAGATCAATGTCAAAAGATCGTGATAGTGCTCAATCGGCGCGTTTGTATGCTCGAAGCTCTGTTAAGTATGCCTGAGAATACGATCGAAGAGAGAGGCTCAATGAAGGAGATGAGGGGGGTTTATATAGATTTCAAACATGATCAATCAACGGTCCAAATAATTCAGAAGAATCAATGGAGGAGATAAGTTGAGGAATGTGCAACGAATGAGAAGAAGACATGTGTCTTGCTTGCTTTTGCATGAGAGGAGTTATCAAGAATAGAAGAATGAGTTAACTAAAGAGATAAATCAATTAAAAGAATAAAGCAATCAGTTAAGTGATTTAAAACAAGAAGAAGAGATTTGCATGAGAAAAGAAGATATTTTGCTTTATTAAATATAGCAATATTTAATTGAGTAGCAAGAAAGCTTGAGTTATTTTAGAGATAACTCAAATTAGAAGAAAAAGCAATTTAAATAAATAATTGATTTATTTAAATTTAGAGAAGATATTTTGGAAGAAATAATTAAATAAATGGAATTATTTAATTTAGAAGATTTGAAATAAAATTAAATAAATAAATTTATTTAATTGTTGTGCATGATTTTGGAAGAATAATTTTGATTTAATTAAATAATTTAAGAATTATTTAATTTTAGATAAGAGGGAATTTGTTGAATTAATTAAATAATTGGATTTATTTAATTAATGTGGACTTTGAATTTTTGGAGAGAGGATAATAATTAAATAATTAAAATTATTTAATTATGGAAGAATATAGAGGAATTTAATTTAATTAATTAAATAAAGGGAATTTATTTAATTAATGTTGAAAGTATGTGATTTAGGAGAATTTGATGATTTTAATTAAATAATTAGATTATTTAATTAACGTTGAAATGCAGGTGATTAGGAAGAAATGACGAAATGCAAGTGATGTGATGACTTGGTCATTTTAGGGTGTCTACACTAAAATATCTGTTTAAATCAAGGTGGCTGTGCAAAAAATGTGGAAATCTGGCTCAAAAAACCCTCAAAATGCGTTCTAGACTGCACACAGGCTGCTCAAAATTATCAGGTCAACTATCTCTGACCAGGAAAATGCCACGGGCGCCAAAAAAAGTGTTTAAAATTCCCATTGCATTCCATTTCCCGCCCATCAATGTGATAATCGCCATCGGCGTGTCCAAAAATCGCTTGGGCGACGTTCGTTGTTTGGCCGATGGCCTGTCTCGTTATTTCCTCCTTGTTTCTTTTCATCGGCGAGAGATTCACCATCGGTGAACTCCAAATTTCCCTTGCTGACTACCATGGTTTCACCAATGCCTCCTCATCGGCATGACTCTTACCGACGAACCCTTCATTGATCGCCTTATTGGCAAGAGCTTCCTATATCGGCGAAGGCCAAAAAAACTTGGCGGACAACTAGTCTTATGCCGATAGCCCAAGGCTATCAGCGAGACCATATCTTTTGGTGTGATGAGTTCAAACTTGGCCAATGGCACTTGTTATACCGATGACAAAAGGCCATCAAGGAGATCATAGCCTTCGGCGAGAGAAAATCAAACTCCGCCGATTCCAAATGTTACGTCGATACCTTATATCGGTGAGGGTTTCGCCGATAGCCACTCATTTTATATTCGGCGAAGTCCATTTCCATTTATCAGCATGACCTACGATATCGGTGAAGCTTTTTAAAACTTTACCGATCGCCATCCTCTAGCCGATACCCCCTTCCTCCTTTCTTCTATTGGCCTGACACCTGTCTATCGGCGAATGCAAAAAATGTTGCTCCGATCGCTTTGTTCTGGCCGAAATGACCTTAACACTTAGGTCTTTCTTTCATGTTATCGGCATGAGTCCATACTTCGTCCAGACATTCCCAAACTCCACCGATAGTGTAAACTAGGCCGATGGCCTTTATCGGCGAGACCATACCACTCGGGGTGACATATTGAAACTCGACCGACGTTGTAAGTTATGCCGATGACAATATCATCAGCAAGAGACACCCCCTCGGCTTGACAATTTCGAACATCGCCAAGCGCATATGTTACACCGATGGCGAAAGGCCATCGGTGAGAGACTCCACTTCGGGGTGACCATTTTGAACTTCACTGATCACCTTTGTTTTGAACTTGAACCCTTGAACTAAAAAAAAAAAGGTTCAATACGGGGGTTTGATGCGATGGTTCAACGATACATCCCTACACAAGGCAACCACATGACTCGACTGTTAGAAGAAAATGAACCCCGCGAACCTTGAACCATTGAACCCCGAAGAAAAGGTTCAAGCGGATGGTTCAATGTGGCGGTTCAACATTGCAATACAGAATAACAGTCCGCCCCTTTAGATATTTTTGAACACATCGAACCATTTGGACCCCTAACCATTGAACTATTGAACCAAAGGTTCAACCGGGTGGTTCAACGCGATGGTTCAAAGCCTGAAAAACTTGCCAAAATAAATAATAGCGACTCAAAAAAGATAACAAAGTGCACCGATGCACTTTCTACAAAATAGACAATTGTGAGATACAGAGTGGAACCCAGACAAAATTCCCCTTAACCCGAAACCACCAATATGCATTTTTCAAAAATTTAAAATGAATGCCAACAAGGAAAAAGGCAAACAACTGACTATTTATCATGCGAAACCTGATAGTGCATTTTACCAAATTGATCATAACTTGCAAAATATGATGAATTTTAAGATGGTTCAAAAGGCAACCCTGGCTCATTTTTCACAAGGAATCCAACCACATCATGCATTGGTACTGAAAATGCAATTTTCTATATTTTTGACAAGGTTTGCAAATTTGACTCTCTTTTTCCCTTACCACCAAACAGAACAACACAAGCAGAAGCAAAAAGCAAAACAACAGCAGGGGTCCTCATTTTGCTAAGGGGCAAAATGGAGTGTGTTGTGAACATCACAACAGAATGGTCTTGATAGACCTCATCATCATCTGCCCACACACTACAGGAGTCCTATTCCTTCTTGCAACTCTTCATCTGCCTTCTTAGTGATAGAAATCAAATACACAACACCTTCACCTAGAGCTTTCACTGGCTCTAATACCAATATGATGGGGAGCCTCAATTGGTAAGACTTCCACTATCGGTGAAGTCCTTGTTCATTTCCTTGATACACCGATACAACCCGTCGTTGGTAAAACTCTTATCATCGATGAACGCTTACACATTTAGGCTGATGCGCTGATGGACCAACTAGTCATCGATGTAACTAATACCCTCAGCCAAACCCTAAGATCTCTGGCCACCAGCCGTCTCCTCCTGATGGATCTCTATCGGCGTAAGCCACCCTTGCCACTCTGATATGAATCTTAGATTGCGGCTTCTGTCCAACGCTTGAACCAATCTTCAGCCAAACTATCCTCATTGGTTTGAGCAAGAAATGCTTCGTCAATGGCCTCTGTCTCATTGATAACAACTCCAACTACTCTAATCCAAACCCTAGCACATGGAGATGCTAATCAATCTACTATGCACCTCGCACTATTTGGATCCTCTGTGCCGCTGAACAGGAAAACAAAATAGGAAACAAATGAATATTGTACAATGAAGCCATTCCACTTATTTCAACAAGAATCTTAAGTGGAATGCGACATTTTGCAACAACAAAAAACACAAAAAGAAAAAGAAACCTACAACTATGCAATTTGTAATTACAGAGAATGAAAAAACAAATTAACAACACAGGAATATTTTGATTTCTCCTTAACACAATGCATGATTACATACAATATCCTTCTTTGATCTGATTACAATACTATATGATCTATATGCATTTGGTTCATTTCTCTGGGGTTTATAAGCTTGCCCCGAGGAACACCAGCCCATTACAAGCGGCTGGGAGAAAACTAATTGATTCCAAGCAGCTGGGAGACCAACTGTCTTACCATTAACAATTTGACAAATGCAACCTACTTACTTGGGACTTACAAAGTTTGTTTTAGGTCTAGCTACAAACAGAAATGATATGCATTGGTCAAATAGACCTTATTACAACGCAAACATGATTTCCTAAACATGACATGATTTTAAATGCCTCATGGAGGCTACCTTGTGTTAGGTGCTCCTGCACCACAAGGGTTATGATCTTCGGTTCAAGGATGAAAAATGTAGAATCTTGGAAAGTTTTGGAACTTAAATTGCATCTGACACTCAAACTAGAGGTAAGATCTTTCACTTAAGTAGTTCTGGGAAAAGTTGTTTGATTGCTTAGATAGATCAAAGTTGGCTATGGCATAGGAGGATGTGTCATGTGAATTTTGACAACATTGTCAAGATAAGTTCCACTCAAGCTGTAAGAGATCTTTCAAGACTTGTGAAACCTAATAACATCTATAGAGAATGTCAATTGGGTAAATAGAACAAAATTTCATTCAAGAGTAAGGAATAAGGTTCAAATGAGAGATTGGAACTGGTACATGCTAATCTCTATGGTCCTATTAGAATTAAGAGTGTGCAAGGAGACATATATTTCATGTTGCTAATTGATGATTACTCTAGGATAATGTGGGTAACTTTTTTGAGAGAAAAATCAAAAGCCCTTGACAAGTTTAAGGTGTTCAAGATGATGGTTGACAATGAGATTGGTGGGAAATCAAAGTGTTTGAGATCTGACAGAGGTGGAGAATTCACCTCCAGGGAGTTTGATACTTTCTGTGAAAAGCATGGAATAAAAAGACTATTACCTACTCCTACGACTCAGCAAAATGGAGTTGTGGAAAGAAAGAACTAGACCATTCAAGAAGCTACCATAACCATGATGACGGAAACAAATGTTCCTCAAGTTTATTGGAGAGAAGCTATGAGTACTGTTGTCTATATTCTCAACTTGGTACAGATCAAAGGAAATTCTGGTATGACTCCTTATGAACTCTGGTTTGGTCATCCTCCTACTATAAGATACTTTAGTCTTTGGTAGTAAATGTTATATCAAAAGAGATGAGGATTTAGGAAAGTTTGAGGCAAGAAGTGATGAAGGAATATTTTTGGGATACTCAACTCAAAGCAAGGCCTACCTGTGCTTTAATAAAACATTGAGAAAGATTGTTGAAAGTGTAAATGTTAAAATTGATGGAAGCAAAGAAGGACATTCTAAGTACTCTAGATATGCTTCAGATGATCAAGATGAAAGTCAAAATCAAGAAAGGAAAACTCAAGTTCAGACCCAGATTCAATTTGAACTGGTAACTCCAGAGGTTAATACAGATGATGAGGAACAAGTTCAAGAAATAGAAGCTCCAACAATCTCCAAAACTCCCAGGTATGTAAGGTTAAATCATCTTAAAGATTAGATCATAGGATATAAGAGTAAATATTTTTGAACTAGGAGAAAAATGTTTGAAGATCAAGAAGAGATTTGTTTGATTTCAAGGATTGAGCCTAAATCAGTAAATGAAGCTTGTAATGATGAAAATTTGGTTAAAGCAATGGAAGAGGAATTCATGCAAATTGAAAAGAATCACACATGGGATCTAGTTCCTAGACCTAAGGACAAAAATGTGATTGGAACCAAATGGGTCTTCCAGGATAAACTGAATGAAGATGGCGAAGTTGTAAGGAATAAGGCAAGGTTGGTATTCAAAAGCTACTCTCAAGTGGAAGGAATTAATTTTGAAGAAACTTTTGCTCCAATAGCAAGGATAGAGGCAGTTAGATTGTTTCTTGCATTTTCTACCTTCAAAAATTTTAAAGTATATCAAATGAATATGAAATCAACATTTCTAAATGGAGATTTGGAGGAAAAAGTCTACATTGAGCAACTAGAAGGATTTCAGTTGTTTGATCAGGGAGATATGCTTTGTAGATTGAGAAAAGCCTTGTATGGACTCAAGCAAGTTCCAAGAGCCTAGTATGCCAGATTGGATAAGCATTTGCTTAAGCTAGGATTTAGCAAAGGTATTGCTGACAGTAATCTCTACTTCAAGATTGATCATGAGGACATTCTAATTGTTGAGGTCTTTGTTGATGATATCATTTTTGGTGGAAATTAATGCATGTGTAAAGCATTTGTTGATTAGATGAAAAGTGAGTTTGAGATGTTAATGTTTGGTGAGATGAATTTCTTCCTAGGTCTGCAAATTATTCAATCAAATAAAAGTATCTTCATATCTTAGTCCAAGTATGTAAAAGAATTGCTAAAGAATTTTGGAATGGAAGACTCAAAGCTAGTACGTACACCTATGGTAACTGAATGCAAGATAAGCAAAGATGATGACTCTCCCAAGGCAAATAAGAAAAGATATAGATCAATGATTGGAGGATTGTTTTATCTAACCCAGACCAGACCTAACATCATCAATGCAGTTGGACTTGTTGTCAGATTTCAAGCTGATCCAAAAGAATACCATGTTATGATAGTCAAAAAAAATTTCAGATATCTCAAAGGGATAATTGATTATGGACTGTGGTATCCAAAGGACAATAACTTCACTCTTCATGCTTATACAAATGTTGATTGGGTAGGAGATGTGGATGACAAAAAAAGTACTAGTGGTGGTGCATTCTTCTTGGGGAGAAGATTGGTCTCTTAGATAAGCAAAAAATAAGAAGCAATATCTTTGTCTATTGTAGAAGCAGAATACATAGCAGTAGCAAATAATTGTACTTAGGTTTTGTGGATGAAGCAAACGTTGAAGGACATTAGAATTGTGTTTGAGGAGCCAGTCACAATTTTTTGTGATAATTCTAGTGCAATAAGTGTCTCAAAGAATCCGGTATTGCATTCAAAGACAGAGCATATATCTATCAAGTTTCATTTCTTTAGAGAGAAAGTAAATGAGAATGAAGTCAAGTTGGAGTTTGTGCCTTCCAAAGATTAGATTGCAAACATCTTCACTAAGCCTCTTCCCAAGGATACTTTTAAGTATCTCAAAGAGAAGCTAGGTGTTATTACACCTCTTGAGCAGAACTAAGATGCACTAAGGTGCATTAGTCTGGTGGAATTGACACTCATATCTTGTGATCCAAATTGATGTTAAGAAGGTACTACTCAAAGGGGGAGTAGTCAATATGCAACTTTGGGATCATTTTGAAGCAAAAAGGGAGAAAAGATAGCAACTATGTGCCATTCTCCATTGATGTTAAAGGGGGAGAGAAGTCATGTGAAAAACTAGTTGTTGATTAAAGCAGGAGCAGTAAAGAAAGTAGTTGTAGGTGTGATAAGAGGAAGGGGGAGAAGTTCTTGTCTTGATCGTTGAATTTAGTTTTTCACATCATATGTTGCCATCAATGACAAAGGGAGAGATTGTTGCAAATATGTGCATAAATGGTGTTGTCATTGATGTCAACATATCCTTGTTACCATTAGTGTCAACTGTATCCTATTGTTGTTTGTATAGAAGACCAGATTGTTGAGGATATTGAGAAAATTAAAGACACTCAATGCATGCGGATCATGTGGCTATGTATAGGATTGTCAGAGGTTGCTCTAGTTAAGAATTGAGAAGTCCACGTGAAGATTTGAAGAAGTTATGGCTATTTGAGTAGAACCAATTCCTACAATAATCAGGAAAGACAGAGTGGCAGGAAAGAGGTCTGGATTGCTCTGGTAATATAAGATTGTGATCTACGGATCTAAAGGCATTTTTGGGAAGTTAGTGTGCATCATCAACTCTAGTGGTTCATGGTTTGGAGGTCTGCAAGCTATCCTTCTAGTCTGACAGTCATGGCAAAGTGTGTTATTGAGGTTCTGGAGGAAGATTCAAATGTGTCTGGTGATATGGTTTAGAGTGAATGTTATTGGTGATTCCATTGTGCTTGTGGAGATCTCTGGATCATGTAGCTACTATGTTAGAGGTCCACATTTAAGTTTGAGCTTGTTGATTAAAGATTTCTTCTTTGAGGTTGATGTTCTTCCCAGTCTTGGCTGACTGGATGTTCCTTGCTTGTTGCAGATGCCTTAAGAGATTTTTATGAGCATGGAGTGATTGTAAAAGTAGATTCAAGTTTTAGTTGTGCTTGGCTGACAGTGTGATGATTCACATCAAGTTTAGCCAACCTTGTTGATTATTCTAAGGTTGATGAAGTGTATACATACTTGTTGAAAAGTTATTGAAGATCATCCTTGTGTAAAATAGATAACATCCAAAGAAAGGATCAAGAGCAGAGCAGAGAAGAAATGGAGTGAGAGAAGTATAGAGTGTGAAGAAGAGTTTGGGACAAAGCGAAAGTTCTTGAGCATTCATTGAAATTGAATCAGGCATGAAGTACATGCTATTTGAGTAGTGAGCTTTAGGTAGTGCACCCAAAGGCATGTACCTTCTATTTTACTAAGTACTTTTAACAAGGTATGCATTTTGTGGGTTAACCCCCACCATGGTTTTTCCCTTAATCAGGTTTCCACGTCAAAATCTTAGTGTCAAGTGTGTGGATTATATTTCTTCTCTTATGTTGTTGATTTATGCTTTAATTTTTACATCACTAATCTGATAATAAGATAATAAAAAAGGTTAAAGGTAGAAAAGATTTTTGTGGGACAACTGATTCACCCCCTCCCCCTCTCAGTTGTCTAGTTCCAACAAGGTTTACTTACCAGACTTCACAGAATCATGGTATGTCTTCTAGAGATCTTTAGAACTTGCAAACTTGGATATCCCACTTTCAAGCAACTGCAAACAACATACTTGAACCGCATTTGATTGTCTTCTATTACGGTGACATACTGACCTAATCTCTTTCATTTGCTCTGTACTACCCATAGTTAGTCATTTTAGCCTTCCAAACCAAAATCCTTGCATGCCTTGTTGCCAAATCCATTTAGTCTACTAGAGTAAAGTCTCTTTGCCTTGTTGCCATCAATAACAACACTCAGTTAGTCAATAGAGCAGTGTCTCTTGCCAACAATCTCACTCTTTTGCATTGATGGCAACACTCAGTGAAAAATGTTTGTGTTGCTCCCCCTTACTCTGTACACTCTATTTTTCTATTCTCCTTTAGATGTATGCTTATTTTACACTAGTTTTCCTCTCCCCCTTTGACATCAATCGAAAAGGTGTGTGTATAAGAAAAATTGTGTCAAAAAATCTTCAAAACTATCATATTCTGCCAAATATATACAGGTACACATTTCCAGCTCAATTTGTTGTTGAAGGTACAATATCATTATAGATAGTCTTTATCAGAGATATCTATCCATTCCACCTATTCCTTGCACTCTCTAGAATATGGATGTTGCCATTTATCATAAAAACTAACTTTTCTGCCTTCGGCACATCTGAGGGTGTATCAATTAATGCTTGTGATTTCAAGGCTACTTATATCAGATTAGTCATGGAATCAATTTTTAGAGTTATTAGCCCCCTTAGCTAGTACAATCTATGTTTGACTTCTTCCCTTTTCTTCATCAGAGTGCTCAAATCATTGTGAAGAATTGCAACTTGTGTTTCTTTGGTATTTATTGGCTCAACTACTAGATTATATGTCTTGGAGATATTAAGCAGTTTGAGTTCCAAATCCTTGATGTTATCTTCTAATTCATTTGTAACTTCTGGCCAAGATAAGCAAAATTTGTATATTTTATAGGTTTCTTCAATGGCACTCTGTATTCCTTTTATTCCATTTTCTAACAGAGTTTTATCTTTTCCTATCGTAGTCTTTAACTAATCTATTCTCATCAAACTCTTTTCTAACTTTTTCTTCTATAGATTTTTCAAAAGATTCAAAATGTGTACTTACAAAGTTTAATAAACCTTTGAATTGATCAAAAGAGGATAATGAGGTATCCTTTTGAAATGTCAGCATCATCTTCTCCAAAATGTTGGATGCATCATTAATTAATTTACTATCTTGGATATGTGATTTAAGCATTTCTTCATGTGCTTTGGCTTGAACAATTGATCCTATCTTGAATTTCTGCATAGGTGACATTGAGGCCAAATTAATTAGTCCTTGAAGAAGTTCAGACTCATCCAAATCTTGTTGACTCTCAGAATCAATTGAGACAACTGCTGTGTCTCTTGGTCTACCAAATACTTCTTCTTGACTTTGCTCCGGAGGATCCATGTCTATGTTCTCTTGCTGATCAATGTTTTGCTCCAGTGCATGGCTCCTTATCTATTCTTTATTCTTTTCAACATTAGCCTATTGCTCAGGAGGAAGATTAGTTTTAGATTTGCCTTGATTTGTCATATCCAATGTATCAATGTTAGGGGCTTGATCATTGTTATCCAGTCCTTAATCCTGGCTTATCTTCAGTATAGATTTATCTCCATCATTTGCTCCTTCATTGTCATAAATGGTAGGAAGATTAAATTCCTTCAATGTGTTCAGAATGATTTCTTTAGATTCCTTTACCACCTTTTCAATATCTCCTTCCATAAGAGCATTCATTCTTCTTTTTCTCCTAAATTTGTTATGAAGTGCTTTGGAGATTTTCACCTTTTCCTCTAGAGTGATTTTCAGACATAATTTTATTCATTAGTGTTCTCTAAGCTCAACATCCTTTTCCATAGCCACTTCCTTTCTTGCACTCATTATACTTGCCAAGCTATGTGGAAGATCAGTAATTATCTCAATTAAGGCCTTGTTTTAGATGTTTCGGTATTCTACAACAGCAGACTCAATGATCTTCTTATCTGGATCATTATACTCATCATACAATTGTGCAATTGGTTTCTAATTACCACCAACTATTATGGATTTCAATACATCCTCTAAAGATATATTATTTTCTTCAGTTTGAGGCACATCTTGCTTTTTCCTTTTCTTAGGTTTACCCTTACTAAAGGATTTCTTCTTGCTGGTTCTGGAGGTTTTGATAGTTTCAAATTTCATTTTCTTTACTTCTTCATCTAACTTTATTTCTTCTTCATCAACTGCAATGCTTACAAGCATTCTTTTAGAATTGGTTTTCTTTCTTTTATGACTAGTGGCAGGAGTTACGACACTTGCAGATGGTGTGGGACTAGAGGGAATAGATGTAGCTTCTTCAGAGGTAGATCCTCTAGTTATCCTTCTTGATACCTCTAGTTTTTCTAGTTTACCCTTGGGTTCTTTCGAAGCTCCAATTGATTCACTTTTTCTTTTTTCTTTTGCCTCCTTTTCAGCTTGTGCTTTTTCCCTTGCCTTTGCCACTTGTTCTTTTGTGAACCCTTGTCTCAGGATGAAATCTTCTGCCACTTTCTACATTTTCTTGGAGATTTCATGTTTTCTTACTTCAACATGAACTTTAGCATATAGTTCCTCATAAGTCCCATATCTTTATTCTTTGGGATCTCTAGGTTTGCTTACAATATGTTGGGCATAATTTTCCAATATCCCTCCATCTACCTCATATCCCATAGGCATAACCCAAACCATTCTGGGCTCAACAACCTCCATCAAGCATTGATCTTTTGTTATAATAAAACAGATAGTATCCTTGTATTTTTCAACAACTACTCTAGGGATTCTTTCCCTGGATTGCATTGACTTCTGGAAGTTTTTGAAATAGCCCCATAGGGCTAAATTTTGTACATCAATATTGCCTATGCTATTCAACTGATTTCTAATTTGAACTACAACTGGTTTGTCTCCAATCCACAAATAGTTCTTTATGCCAGGTAACTCTTGCATGAAATAGAAGAATAGACATATGATGAACATACCAAATTTGAAGGGATATTTTCTCTCTTTTGTATTCCTTAGGTTCTCCATCACTTGTTGTTAGAGCAATTCATAGCTATTGTAGTCTGCATTCTCCTTGATCATCTGAAAGGTAGTGTATATGGCTGTGCTTGAAACAAAATTTTCCTGGTTGGTGAAATATACTTTGTAGCCTAGTACCATGGATGCAAATCTTATAGCATGGTCTTCACTATCATTAATTGTTAAAGACCTCTTATCAATTTTTTCTCTGATGACTGCTATTACTGTATCATTCTTTACTGCTTTCAACAATGATACTGATTTGATGGAGCTTAATCCAATTATTGCCCTTATAGCATCTTTTGTAATCTTAAAAGGTCTCTTAAGCCACGAATTCATCATGACCCTTGCTCAATACATATCAGACCCATTCATCCTCTGTAAAAGTTGGGAAGTCCACGTACTGAACAAATTTCTTCTCTTCCAATGCTTTATATTCTCCCTTCAGATTGAGATTCTCATTACTCAAGTGTTTCAAGTATAGATCAAAAAACCTTCTATCAACAAATTCCTCTAGGGAAACATGAATATATTCCCTAACATCCTCTGCATGCATAACTCCATGTGGAACATCTAAAATATACACCCATTTGATTGACTTTGATTGATTTGAATGGGTGTTTCTTGAATTTTGGTCGAGGTTGCTCAGTGATATCCACTACTTATGGTGTTACCATTTCTATGAATAATCAAGCAAATTTGAGAAAGGTTTTCAAATAGAAAATACCTCTTTGATCAAATTAGGGTTGAGCTTGATCTTGCCTTGAAATGCTTTGGAGAACACTGTAGTTATTTTTGAATCTTCTTTCATTTGGCTTAGACAGTTTAGAGCTTAGAATGCAAAATGATTTTTCCTTCGGATACAACTCCCTTTAACCTTTGCATGTTGAAACCTAAGTGTCATTAATGTTATTTTTCAAAAAGCTATGAAACACTTTTCTGACACTCAATCAATCCAAATTGCTCCGCAATCATTCACATTGGGTCTTCTTCTACCAGAATTTCTTTTAGAAGTTTTCTCATAAGATTCTTCACAACATACCTTAGTATTGGATTCTAGTACTAATTTTCTAGCTAGGAGTTTTGGATTTTCAACCAAGCTCCCCCTTAGCCATAGCTCCCAAATTACTTCCCGAAGGAAGTATCTGCACCAGATGCTAGTGTGGATTCATTCTTTACTTCAATCACATCTTTCTTGATCTAGATCTTGCTCATTTCTTTCTTAGTTTCATCCGGGTTAACTTTTTCTTTTTCTTTATCATTCCTTTATTCTGCTTTCCTATCTTCAACATGGTAGTTTCTTTTTGCATTCTTGCTTCTGTAACTCTTGCAGTATGTCCAAACCTGTTGCAATTGTAGCATACCATATTCCTTTGTCCTTGATTCCTTTTATTGACTAGATTCGATCTACATTGATTAGCCATATGTCCAAATCTATTACATGTAAAACACTTTCCATTAAATGATGACTATTCCTTACATTGTAAGAACCATTCCTTACTACATTTTTGTAGTCATTTGATTTATGACAAATTTTCTTGCACTTGAAACATTGACTAGAGAATGATGGAAAATTCTGATTTATTCTACTTCTCCATTGAGTAGCTTTATGACCAAACTTATTGCAATTAAAATTGTGGCCATTGAAAGATGGATACCTTTGAGCATTTGGTTGCCTAACCGAAGGTCTTCTAGGTCTTCTTCTATGATTTCTGAACTAGTTCCCTTTGTTTTTCTTTAACTCGGTGTTTGCTTGACCAAATTTTGAGCTTTCACCTTTCTCAAATCCTAAGCCTTGCTTATCATCAGAACTCTTTTGACTAGAAATCATCTCATCAAGCTTTGTAGAACTTATCTTGAACTTTTCTTCATAGCTCTTGGCTTTTTCCAAGTCTGCTTTCAGAGTCATAATTTATTTTTCAAGTTTGACATAATCTTCTCACTTTCTTTTTACCATTAGATTTAGATCTTCTCTGCTTTTGCTCATTCTATAACTTCCACTTCCAAATCTTTAAGGGTTTCATTTGCTGATGTCAATTGATCACTAACCTCTTTGTATTTTTCTTTAAATTTCTTAACTTGTTCTTTTAACTTTAAAATGCATTCATCAACTTCTTGTATGTTATCCTTTAGATCCCTGACTTCTTCAGACTTTTCAAGATCAATAAGAGGTGCTTCTAGTTCAACATTGTTTGAGAAATTTCCAAATCTCCTGGCTACCATGAGTGAACTTTCCCAGATCTTCCTCAAGCTATTAGGCTTCTTCCAAGGAACCTTACTCTAATACCAATTGTTGATAGTAAGGAATACTAAGAGGGGGCTGAATCAATATTCCACAAAACCACTTCTTAACAAGTTTATTAATCCAAATTCCAAAATTAATCATATGAAAGTAGAATAAGCACAGGAACAGCAACCATAAAGACATAACACATGAACACCATGATTTTTACGTGGCAAACCCAAAAAGGTAAAAACCACAATGAGTGTTAGCTCACAATATATTATGATAGCACAATACCAAATTACAAGAAGGCTCACTACCCAAAGAAATGCTCATTGCAAGAAAGGCTTACTACTTAGAGAAAGAAATAAGAAGGAAGAATGGCTCACTACCATGTTGAACTACTCAAATTGCATCTACACATGCATGGTTACAGCTCCAATGAAGCAAAAAAATATTGTCTCAAAACTCTTCATCTCTTACTGCTCTGTTTCGCTGCTCTACTTTTACATAGGAACAAGATCTCTCTTCTTCTGCTCTCATCACTTGCACAAAATCACCTTACTTTGCATGTCACACATATATATCCTCATTCACTTGTTATCACTTAAACACCAAGTTTGATTCCATATATATATCCGCAACACTTAAAATCTTCATATTAGGTCAGCTTAATAAGGTGTAGCATGTAGTCATACCTTAAATAGCTTATTAGCCAAATTGATTCACCAAAAATTCATAGCA
Source organism: Cunninghamia lanceolata (assembly GCA_027924645.1). Classification (NCBI taxonomy): domain Eukaryota; kingdom Viridiplantae; phylum Streptophyta; class Pinopsida; order Cupressales; family Cupressaceae; genus Cunninghamia; species Cunninghamia lanceolata. Next base: position 8,229,185 of record BSBN01001807.1, read on the forward strand.
GACCTAAACAATCATACAGTAGTCTTCATATGGGTTGGAATTAATCATTCAATCACTTAGATTGATTGTTTAAACAATATAGCTTCTCCACATATAGATATGCCATGATTGTCAGCTAGTTCCTCATGAACATACTTGATCAATTCAACTGTCACAACATAACATCCACTGTAGATAAAAAAAATCATATTCAATATTCATCATTGATCTCTTAGCATACCTTGTAAGCCACAGAGCATAATAATGAAATTCTGTGAAATTCGGAGCTCAAAACTATTGTCCTATCACTGGGAAACACGGTCAAACTGTAAGCCGATAAAGAACATCTTGTAGGATGAGACCAAAATAACTTTGGATGCTACAACTCTGGATTTAGGCAACCATGATATGTAAATTTCTTAATCCAAAACCACAAGACAAAGTATGCATCTATAGAGGAATGTGGACCCTAACTCTTTGGTACTATACACAGTCCTTGCCTTAGGTTTGCTTACCAGACTTAGCAAAATCATGGTATGTCTTCCGGAGATCTTCACAACTTGCAAACTTGGATATCCCACCTTCAAGAAATTGCAAACAACATACTTGAACCACATTTGATGATCTTCTATTGCGGTGACATACTGACCTGATCTCTGTCATTTACTTTGTACTACCCATACTTAGTCATTTTAGCCTTTTAGACCAAAATCCTTGCATGCCTTGTTGCCAAATCCATTTGGTCTACCAGAGTAAAGTCTCTTTTCCTTGTTGTCATCAATGACAACACTCAATTAGTCAATAGAGAAATGTCTCTTGCCAACAATTTTATCTCAAGAATTGCAACCTATCACTACTCCTTGGCCCTTTTCACAATGGGGGCTCCACCTTGTTGGTAAAATCCATCCATCTTCCTCCAATGTCCATAAATCCATTATTACCACCATTAATATTCACAAAGTGGGTTGAGGTAATTCCACTCACATATATCACCAAAAAACAAATATCCAAGTTGATCCTACATTACATCATATGCTGGTATGGTATACCCCTCGCCATCATTATTGAAAATGGGAAACCCTTTAAGAACCAAGAACTTCGCATCCTTTGTTAAAAATTCTACATCAAGCACTATTTTTCCTCCTCATATTAGCCCCAAGGTAATGGTCAAGCTAAAGCTCCAAACAAAACCATCCAAAAAATCCTAAAGAAAATAGTGAATGAAGTTGATTGTGAATGGCACCTCCAACTTAACCCCACCCTTTGGGCATACTACACAAGCATTCGTACCCCATAGGAGCCACACCAAATTCCCTTGTCTTTGTCTCTAAAGTAATTTTACCAATCGAGGTTAAGATCCCCTCCTTAAGAATATCTTTGCAAAATCTCATTGATGAGGAGGAGTATTAGGTTACATGACTACATGAGTTGGAACTCTTAGGTGAAAGGCATGTCAATGCTCTCAATCACTTGCAAGCATATCAAAATCGCATTTGTTGTAGCTATATAACAAGAATATCAAGACTTGTCACTTTGAAATGGGTGACCTTGTACTAATGAAAAATTAGAGGAACTTCCAAGACCATGACAAAAAAGGCAAATTTGAACTAAACTAGCTACGACCATTTGTTATAACAGATAGCTATGGATTAGGAGCTTATCAACTAGCAACACCTAAGGGACAACCTCTAGATGATCCTATGAATAGATTATGCATCTCAATAAATTTTATGCTTGACCCAACAGATATCCCAAAAGATAAAAAATAAAAAAAAAGTAAAAAAAATTACAGAAAACTGAGTGCAATAAAGTTGTCCAATGGTGAAAACCACTTTAGTGGCACCTTGGATAAGTACCATGATGAAAACATGTCTCAAGCACCTTGAGTAGTGGCCTTATCTACCATCTATTAAGTTCTTGTTTACCTATTTCATACTCCATCATTTTATATCCATATCCTATCATGGCTTAATCTTGTATCTCCATCTCCCTCCCATTATCATTCCACACCAGGGGCAAAATCCCTGAGTTTAGATAAGAATTAGATCCTTGTATTCATGCTATGGATCATTATAAATTTTGTCTCATTCATCTCTTGTACATACACTATATCCAAAAATACCAAAAAAAAATAAAATCCTCCAAAAATACCCAAAAAAATCAGAAAACCTCCAAAAATACCAAAAGAAAATAGAAAACCTCCAAAAATACGGGCCAAAAAATCATAAAAACTCCAAAAAATACCAAAAAAAACTAGAAAACCATCAAAATACCAAGCAATAAATCTATTGTGTCTCGATCAAGGACTAAAGATAATCAAACTAAGAAAAAAACACATGCAAATACAACATACCACAATGTCAATCATACACATTAGACCAAATCTCCAAAGACCACATAACCATCATATCTTGTACCCATCATGTAGCATATATCATCACAACCTATGGCTTAGGATATATCATTGCCACAATAGGCATAGCCTAATCAAATTCAATCCACATTCTTGGCAATAGATTCAATGGTTGTTGGTTCATCCATCATTTGGTCTTTTGTTTTGATTTATCTTTTTATACCCCTTCTACACTTACCAAAGAACCACCTTGATCTTCCATATCTTGGTGTGTCATTGGATGGTATGGAATGGGGCAAGAGTCATTTGATGTTATATGCTGTGTTTTTTGGATGTTCTTATTACTCCAACTGGTACTCATATCTTGTGTGTGTTAGAATAGCTTTTTGCATAGCATCCATCCTTTGCATCTAAGGATTATACCTTTTGTGCACTAGGACTTCAATGCTCTAAGTCTCTTTCCCCACACGTCTAGATAAGGTTGTACTATGTTTGGCATGTGTAAGCACACCCTCTTGTTTGAATGTCAAGTCCATGCAAATTTGGATATAAATCATGACCTTGGTCTCCTATACCTTGGTGTAAAATATCCTTTTTTTCTATATTAAAACTTAGGATTGCTCTAAAAGATACCAGCATAATCCCAACCCTTATCTATCTTATCATACTCACCCAACCCTATCAATATCCATATCCACCCATAATGCTTCCACCTTTGGCTTTACATTAATAAAGATGGCAATTCATCCTAATCCACTTCCCACCCCCAACAAGTGTGTTCATGATGCTTCCTAACTAATTTTCCATCCACTTTCCTCCCCCAAAAAGCATGTTCACGACATTTCCTAACTAATTTTCCATCCACTTCCCCCCCCAACAAGTGTGTTCATGATGCTTCCTAACTACTGTTTCATCAACTCCCCCTCCCCAACAAGCATGTTCATGATGCTTGCCAACTAATTTTCCATCCATTTCCCCCTACCAGCAAGCGTGTTCATGTTTCTTCCCAATCATTCCCCCCAACTAACCCCCATCCCCAATCCATCTAATTATCCCTCACCTACATAATGACTCTTTGTATCATGACCTACAAATCAATCATCAACATCACGATCATCCATTTCATACACCTACATCAACACGTTAATACCACATCATTTTGATCATCATAATCATCATATCATTTGCATAACCATCCATATAACCACATCCACATCATAATTGCATAAACGTATGACTCAAACACACAATATGAATTATACACACATGCAAACTAAATGCAACAGAGTTCCTGCCAATTATCTCCCACTCACCAATCTGCATCATAACCATTCCACAACCTAAAAAGATTGAATCCTTTTTTTCATAAGCACATGAAAGTCTCATCGCTTATAAATAGCAGCTATACATTTGGCATTAAGGTGAAATTAAAGAACTTTAAATGAATTAAATCTTGATCTAGTGTACAAAGCAAGAAATTAGGAGGATTAAATCTTGCATTTCATCCATAACACCTCACCATACATCACATCATCATAGCTATATCATCTATATCATCATAACATATGCATAAACCATCCACAAAACAAAAATCACATAACATAGTCACCTATGCATCACATACAATAAATGTAGCCAAAACATAATATATCACGCATCCATCAAATACATCTATACAACACATGTGTGCATGTCAGATAAATGTAATGGAATTGATTTTTTAGTAAATCCCCTGGAAGGTAGTAAATGAGCTTGTTAACTATTTCATTGTGTACCTCTGCATGTCACACCTCGTAGTACATCGTCAAATAAACATAACATCATCATAATCCATTCATCATCATACATTATATAATCCACCTCATAATTCATCACAAAACATCCATAAACATATCTTTATATAATCCACATCATGTTCCACATAATAATCCATTCATAATTTATGCATAAACACAAACAAAAGTCCAACATCCATAACATAATATATGCATCCATAACATGATCCATGTATCCATAACATAATCCATATATCCATAACATAATCCATACATCCATAACATATATCCATAACATGATCCGTAACATAAACCGTAACATAAACCATAACATAATCCATCACATAATCCATCATATTTAGCATCCATACATGACATAAATCTTATACTAAAATAACATCCAACATATACATCATAAAAACATCATAAATTACCACATCACATCATAATGTAGGCCACCCACAAAATACTCATTGCATATATAAATCAAAGTTTGTCATGATACAAATTGTACCCAAAGGCTTAGTACATCAATGTCTAATACATAATGCAAAACACCACTACGTGGTACTATCACCATACTCTACTAGAGCCTGAGGTGTTGGTGTTGATGGACTTGCCCTTGTAGCCTGTGGTGGAACTACTAGCCCCTATCCTGGTGGAGGCATCACTTAAGGTGGTGGAATGACTAGCCCTATAATTGAATGTGTCATTGTCCTCCCTAACCTGCTAACCCTTGACTGGGTCTATACACTAAAACTGGGTTGTCTCTGATTTGCAGGCATCGCTGCATGATATAGGGTGTGATAATGTTGAGCTCTCTGTAAAGCCTCTGACATCTCACCATACACTCACACTAGATGCCACCACATATCAGACAACCTAGCTCCTTCTAATGCTCACTGTGTTGTATCCTGCTCTAGATAGAATCGTACTTCCTACTGCTTGAACCACTACAATACTTTGGCTTTATCCCTCTTTGCAATAGCAATATCCTGCTTCTGGATAACATGGTCTAGCTCTACTCCATCTACCCCACCTCCTCCTATTTCTGTCAACTCAGTAATCTACCACTAGGCAGCCCTCAACTCTTGCTATAATGTGTCCACCTCTGCCTCCATGACATCTCACTCTACCTCCCTCGTATCTCACTTGAACCGTATGGTGGCCAACTCATCAATCAGGCTCCTAATCTCCACCTGTAATATATCAGCATCAACATCCTCCCCATCCTTCATCCCCCTACTACCACCTCCACTCTTCGATGTACCCACCATCCCCTAATAGCCCCACCAGCCAAACCACCTCCACCATCCCCACCATCTCCTCCATCCTCCTCCTCCTCCTCCCCCTCAATACTCTCTACCACTACCACCTGGCCAATTGGAATCATCAACCTCGTGGCCTACTATTTCTACCACCATATGTCATAATTTAGGGTGGCTTCCACCTTTGGTTATCCCTATTTAAGGTTGAACTTTCAAAGCACATGCTCAAGCATGTACCAATCAATGATGTGCTCCATACGACCCATTAGATACCTATCCTATCAAGTATAAGGTAGATGATCTCCATCATCAACCCATGGCTCAAACCCTCACCATGGCCACAAAACAATTATGTCGATCTCATCACAAAATTGCTACCAATATCTTAGAGCACCCAACCGATGATGCTGTAGAATCCCAGTGTAATTAAAGACAAATGGCTGCCCTGGGTAAGTGCAAGAAGATGAGGGACCAAAAAGGGGTCTTAAGTGGCCACTTTTTTTCTGAAATCAGGAAATACTAGCCTTGGATGAGAAATTGAGCATAGTTACACTCAAAATTTAGAGATGCAACCAAAACAATGTTCATAGTGCTTCTAGTCTACTTTCTAAACTACTATTTTTTTTTAAATGGCATAGATTAAGGGGTTCAAAAGAGGGAGCCACAGAAATTGGTGTTGTTTCTGTCAAAAAAACATAACATAGCATTTTTTGTGGCTCCCTCAAAAGGTCAACTTTTTTTTGGTATTTTTAAAATCACTTCAGTAAGAAATTAGCTAATATCATGTGGTTTATGTCCAATTTTTCTAATAATTTTTTGATGAATATTTGATTTTTTACTAATTTTGAAAGTGGACACATCCTAAAAAATAGAATTTTGGCCGTGCTACCCCTATAAATTTTGAAAACTAATTGAAAATCATTTTTTTCTTTGTTTAATATTTGTAGAATGGAGTCTAGTTTCTAAATATGTAATTTTTTTGAAATTTCAATGAATAGTTAATTTACAATGAAAAAAAGACCAAACAGTGGTTTTTGCCCAAAAATAGACACACAAACGAAAGAAATTAAAGATGAAAGGCTTAACATTGTTAAAATGTGAAAAAAATCACATCGTCAAATAGCTAATGGAAAGCCTAACATTACCCAGGTGTTTGATTTGTTTGACCTTGAAACACGTGCAAATATGAGGGTTAGCACGAATGAAATTATGTGAAATCTTGAAGAATATGGAAAAACACGTCTATGACTGTTCAAAAGGCACTCCAATCCTTTGGGTTGGAAATCCAAAGCAAATCCCAAGCCCAAGGCTTGGGATTCCCAAAGCAAGACATAATGTGAACGCGTTATAACGTGCTCATGTTATGTTTTGCTTTCCATTTTTTCTTTTCTGTAAGTCTGTTGTTTGTCATGTTTGACATAACGCGAGCACATTATAATGCGCTCATGTTATGTTCCCCTTAATTTTTTTTTGTTCAAGTCTATTAATCATGTATGTATGTATGTATGCCTATATGTATGTATGTATGTATGTATGTATGTATGTATGTGTGTATGTATGTATGTCTGCCTATATGTATGTACCTATGTATGTATGTATGTATCTATGTATGCCAATATGTATGTATGCCTATATTTATGTATGTATAGTGTCGAGGGTAGAGGAGGGTAGAGATGGGAGTGAGCCAGATAGGGGAGGAGAGGGGTGGATAAGGATTGAGTGTTTAAGGTTTAAGGTTGAGGGTTGAGCGTTTAGGGATAGGATTTAGAGTTTAGGGATAAGCAATTAGAGTTTAGGACCTTGAGGGATTAGGGTTTAGGGTTGAGGCTTTAGGGATAGCATTTAGGGTTAAGGGTAGAGGGATTAGGTGTAAGGTAGAGTGTTGAGGGTAGAGAGATTAGGGATAGGGTTTAGGGTTGAGGGATTAGGGTTTAAGGTATAGTTTAGTAGTTCTTGTGGATAGAGCTAGTAAACAATGGGAGATTATTTGCCTGTTTCATAACAATATACCTTCCCTAAGTGCGGGGTGGACAGCAAGAAACATAGATGTACCCCAATGCAAATCTTTTCTCATAATGATTATCCTTTTGATTTCAACTATTAATTACTCACTGTGGATGTACCATACGCAAAGCTTTTCTTGTAGGGTTTAAGGTATAGTGTCAAGGGTTAAGGATTTATTAATAGTGTTTAGGGTTGAGGGTTGAGGGATGAGGTTTTAGGGTTGATGGATTAGGGTTTAAGGTATAGTGTTGAGGGTTGAGGGTTTAGGAATAGGGTTTAGGGTTGATGGATTAGGGTTTAGGGTTGACGGATTAGGGTTTAATGTCGAGGTTAGGGTTAGAGTGTCAAGGGTAGAGGGATTAGGTATAGGGTTTAGGGTCGAAGGTTTAATGATTGAGGGTTGAGGCTTTAAGGATGAGGGTTTAAGGCTTAAGATATAGTGTCAAGTGTTGAGGGTGTAGGGATAGGGTTTAAGTTTTAAGGGTTAAGGGTTGAGGGATAGGGATTAGGGTTTAAGGTATAATGTTGAGGGTTGATGGTTTAGGGATAGGGTTTAGGTTTGAGAGATTAGTGTTTAGGGTTGATGAATTAGGGTTTAATGTTGAGAGTTGAGGGTTGAGGGACAGGGTTAATGGTCAAGGGATTAGGGTTAAATAAGAGTATCAAAGGTAGAGGGATTAGGGATAGGGTTTAGGGTTGAAGGTTTAATGATTTAGGGTTGAGGCTTTAGAAATGAGGGTTAAGGGATTAGGGTTTAAGATATAGTGTCGAGTTTCGAGCGTGTAGGGATAGGTTTTAGGGTTTAAGTTTTAAGGGTTAAGGGTCGAGGGATCAGAGTTAAGGGTTGAGGGATTAGGATTTGACATTGAGGGTTGAGTACATTGAGGTTCGAGGGTTAAGGGTTTCAAGATAGGGTTGAGGGTCGAGGGATTAGGGTTAAGGGATAGGACTGGAGTGTTTAGGGATAAGGGATTAGGGTTTAAGGTATAGTATCGAGCCCATTGAGGGTCTAGGAATAGGGATAGCGTTTAGGGTTTATGAATAGGGATAGCATTTAGGGTTTAGGGATGAGGGATTAGAGTTGAGGGATGAAGGATTAGGGTTGAGGGTTGAGGGATTAGAGTTAAGGGTTGAGGGATTAGGATTTGACATTGAGGGTTGAGGGATTAGGGTTTGCAGTTTAGGGATAGGGTTGAGCGTCAAGGGATCAGAGTTAAGGGTTGAGGGATTAGGGTTTGACATTGAGGGTTGAGAGTTGAGGTTCAAGGGCCAAGGGTTTAGGGATAGGGTTGAGGGTCGAGGGATTAGGGTTAAAGTAGAGTGTGGAGGGTATAAGGATTAGGGATAGGGTTGGAGGGTTTAGGGATAAAGGATTAGGGTTTAAGGTATAGTATCGAGTCTGTTGAAGGTTTAGGAATAGGGATAGCATTTAGGGTTTAGGGATGAGGGATTAGAGTTGAGGGATGACAAATTAGGGTTGAGGGTTGAGGGATTAGGGTTTAAGGTATAGTTTTGAGGGTTTAGGGATAGGGTTTAGGGTTGAGGGATTACAATGAAGGGTTGAAGGATTAGGATTTGATGTTGAGCGTTGAGGCTTTAGGGTTTAGGGTTTAGGGTTTAGGGATAGGGTTGAGGGTCGAGGGTTGAGGGATCATAGTTAAGGGTTGAGGGATTAGGGTTTGACGTTGAGGGTTAAGGGTTGAGGTTCGAGGGTCAAGGGTTTAGGGATAGGGTTAAGGGTTGAGGGTCGAGGGATTAGGATTAAAGTAGAGTGTGGAGGGTATAAGGATTAGGGATATGGTCTAAAGGTTTAGGGATAAGGGATGAGGGTTTAAGGTATAGTATCAAGTCTATTGAAGGTTTAGGAATAGGGATAGCATTTAGGGTTTAGGGATGAGGGATCAAAGTTGAGGGATGACGGATTAGGATTGAGAGTTGAGGGATTAGGGTTTAGAGATAAGGTTTAGGGTTGAGGGTTGAGGGATTAGGGTTTAAGGTATAGTGTTAAGGGTTTAGGGATAGGGTTTAGGGTTGAGAAATTAGAGTGAAGGGTTGAGGGATTAGGATTTGACATTGACGGTTGAGGGTTGAGGGTATAGGGTTTAGGATTTAGGGATAGGATTGAGGGTCGAGGGATCATAGTTAAGGGTTGAGGGATTAGGGTTTGAGATTGAGGGTTGAGGGTCCAGGGATTAGGGTTAAAGTAGAGTATGGAGGGTATAAGGATTAGGGGTAGGGTTGGAGGGTTTAGGGATAAGGGGTTAAGGTTTATGGTATAGTATTGAGTCAGTTGAAGGTTTAGGAATAGGGATAGCATTTAGGGTTTAGGGATGAGGGATTAGAGTTGAGGGATGATGGATTAGGGTTGACGTTTGAGGGATTAGGGTTTAGGGATAAGGTTGAGGATTGAGGGTTGAGGGATTAGGTTTAAGGTATAGTGTTAAGGGTTTAGGGATAGGGTTTAGGGTTGATGGATTAGAGTGAAGGGTTGAGGGATTAGGATTTGACGTTGAGGGTTGAGGGTTTAGGGTTTAGGATTTAGGGATAGGTTTGAGGGTCGAGGGATTAGAGTTAAGGGTTGAGGGATTAGGGTTTGACGTTGAGGGTTGAGCATTGAGGTTCGAGGGTCAAGGGTTTAGAGATAGGGTTGAGGGTCGAGGGATTAGGGTTAAAGTAGAGTGTGGAGGGTATAAGGATTAGGGATAGGGTTGGAGGGTTTAGGGATAAGGGATTAGGGTTTAAGGTATAGTATCAAGTCTGTTGAAGGTTTAGGAAAAGGGATAGCATTTAGGGTTTAGGGATGAGGGATTAGAGTTGAGGGATGATGGATTAGGGTTGAGGGTTGAGGGATTAGGGTTTAGGGCTAAGGTTTAGGTTTGAGGGTTGAGGGATTAGGGTTTAAGGTATAGTGTTGAGGGTTTACGGATAGGGTTTAGGGTTATGGGATTAGGATTTAACGTTGAGGGTTGAGGCTTTAGGGTTTAGGGTTGAGGGATACGGTTGAGGGTCGAGGGATCAAAGTTAAGGGTTGAGGGATTAGGGTTTGACATTGAGGGTGGAGGGTTGAGGTTTGAGGGTCAAGGGTTTAGGGATAGGGTTGAGGGTCGAGTGATTAGGGTTAAAGTAGAGTGTGGAGGGTATAAGGATTAGGGATAGGTTCTGAGGCTTTAGGGATAACGGATTAGGGTTTAAGGCATAGTATCGAGTCTATTGAAGGTCTAGGAATAGGGATAGCATTTAGGGTTTAGGGATGAGGGATTAGAGTTGAGGGATGACAGATTAGGGTTGAGGGTTGATGGATTAGGGTTTATGGATAAGGTTTACTGTTGAGGGATTAGAGTTTAAGGTATAGTGTTAAGGGTTTAGGGATAGGGTTTAAGGTTGAGGGATTAGAGTGAAGGGTTGAGGGATTAGGATTTGACATTGAGGGTTAAGGGTTGAGGGTTTAGGGTTTAGGGTTTAGGGATAGGGTTGAGGGTCGAGGGATCATAGTTAAGGGTTGAGGGATTAGGATTTGATGTTGAGGGTTGAGGGGCAAGGGATTAGGGTTAAAGTAGAGTGTGGAGGGTATAAGGATTAGGGATAGGGTTGGAGGGTTTAGGGATAAGGGATTAGGGTTTAAGGTATAGTATTGAGTCAGTTGAGGGTTTAGGAATAGGGATAGCTTTTAGGGTTCAGGGATGAGGGATTAGAGTTGAGGGATGATGGATTAGGGTTGAGGGTTGAGCGATTAGGGTTTAGGGATAAGGTTTAGGGTTTAGTGTTGAGGGATTAGGGTTTAAGGTATAGTGTTGAGGGTTTAGGGATAGGGTTTAGGGTTGAGGGATTAGAGTGAAGGGTTGAGGGATTAGGATTTGACGTTAAGGGTTGAGGGTTTAGGGATAGGGTTGAGGGATTAGAGTTAAGGGTTGAGGGATTAGGGTTTGACATTGAGGGTTGAGGGTTGAGGTTCGAGGGTCAAGGGTTTAGGGATAGGGTTGAGGGTCAAGGGATTAGGGTTAAAGTAGAGTGTGGAGGGTGTAAGGATTAGGGATAGAGTTGGAGGGTTTAGGGATAAGGGATTAGGGTTTATGGTATAGTATTGAGTCTGTTGAAGGTTTAGGAATACAGATATCATTTAGGGCTTAGGGATGAGGGATTAGAGTTGAGGGATGAAAGATTAGGGTTGAGGGTTGAGGGATTAGGGTTAGAGATAAGGTTTAGGGTTAAGGGTTGAGGGATTAGGGTTTAAGGTATAGTGTTAAGGGTTTAGGGATAGGGTTTAGGGTTGAGGGATTAGGATTTGATGTTGAGGGTTGAGCCTTTAGGGTTTAGGCTTTAGGGATAGGGTTGAGGGTCGAGGGATCAGAGTTAAGGGTTGAGGGATTAGGGTTTGACATTGAGAGTTGAGGGTTGAGGTTCGAGGGTCAAGGGTTTAGGGATAGGGTTGAGGGTTGAGGAATTAGGGTTAAAGTAGAGTGTGGAGGGTATAAGGGTTTAGGGATAAGGGATAAGGTTATAAGGTATAGTATCGAGTCTGTTGAAGGTTTAGGAATAGTGATAGGATTTAGGGTTTAGGGATGAGGGATTAGAGTTGAGTGATGATGGATTAGGGTTGAGGGTTGAGGGATCAGGGTTTAGGGATAAGGTTTAGGGTTGAGGGTAATTCAAGTCTAAAGGGGAAGGTTTGGAAAGAGAAATGCACAAGATGTGATCAATCTATAGAAGGACAAAACGTGAGCACATTATAATGCGCTTGCATTTTGTCTTGCTATAGAAATGTTAAAAAAGTGTTGACCCCCATGATCCAAGCCCACATGCTCTATTTTCATACTGATTCTGCATGTGCTCTGACAAAAAAGAAATGCTTTCATGCTGTTGGGATGTTCACATGCACATTTGACACATTGTACCACCTTTGCATGATCTTTGCACCACCTTTTCTACTTTTCCAACTTGAGAAGGAGGAAATAACATAGTTTTCACACCAAGTTTGATATATATCTATTGAAGTTTCAATTTTTGTAGTATTGCAATGTTATTTGTGATTCAATTTTAGGAATTTAACATTATAGATTGGTTAATAGTATTGTTGTTAGTAATTATATTTGAGTGTTATTTAATTTAACATTGAAAAGGAAGCAAGTGGTGAAAAACTCAAAATGTTGAGGAGTTTGATGCAAGAAGAAAAAAACACTACATAATTGGCTACTCTCTCCATTCAAATCTTCATTTTTTAGGTATGTCAAGTCTTTATGTGCATGTTCTTTACATTTTCCTTAATTCAGATTGAATTACTTTATCATGCTTTATCATACATGTTTAAAATAGACAAATTCCCAATCAAAAAAGTAGCCTACAATCTCACATGATGCCATGTATATTTTCTACAGTTGGGCTCTTTAATAATTATGTGTAATAAATAGACCTTAACATACCATGATGTCAAACTATACAAGAATAAATCCTTAAAACATAATAAAAATACAATCCCACTATTATCTTGTATTCATTTCTTAGGAAGTAATATTGGTCTCTTTATCATGCTACAGATAAATTCTCCATCATGCCGAGGAAACGATCAAGAATTAAACCAACATAGGAAGAGATAGAAGCTAAGAATGCAAAGAAAGCAGTCGCTATGAGGGAGCTTCGTGAGAAGAAGAAATTGGACATGATAAATGAAGACATACCAATTGAAGAGGAACCACAACCATCACAAAGAGATATGGTATTGGTGGCACAAAGAGAACGAATGCAAAAACTATGTGCTACGAGAGATTTGAATACCATAGTTGGAGACACGTCCTCTACCGCAAGTCAACATGTAGGGACACCATCTACCACATCTCAAGTTGAGAGTACATCATCGCTCACATGTGATGAAGGAGGTACACCATCGTTCCCACCTCAACCTCAAGGTATGTCATCTATTCCATCTTCGATCGAAGGTATGCCATCTAGCCCATCTCATTTAAATATTGATGAAATTCCTAATGTTGAGATGAATTTACCTAACTTAACACCACCTAGAATTTTGCATAGAAAGCCAAAGTATTTGATTGAAATTGATGAGAATATTTTGCAGCCAATGGAAGGTAAGATTCTAAAACACACTTGTAGAAGATATGTTCATAACATTTGGAGATTGTTCTTTGAAAAGTTAAATGATACTACAAGATGTCAACTATTCATTGAAATGATGTGAATTATAAAGTATAGGTCCATCATGAAGATTCTTGGGTTGAGAACATTAGAGGATTCAAGTGAAAAATCTATTGTCAAGAATCTAATGAGTGTGTATGAGAGTGTGGGTAACACCTCACGCACAAAAGATAGTAATGCAAGACGGCATGTGATTACATCGACTATAGTAAGTAGTCAAACGAGGAAAGCTCATCTCATTAGAAAGACGAGTCAAGAATTAAGAATTAATAGGAAAACTTTATCAAGATCCATTGGAAGATGCCAAAGAATTGAGGACACTAATGCCAATGAATTATGGGCATTCTCGAGGAGACTACCACAAAAAGATAAACCAATTGTTGAAGCATTGAGATCACTAATTAAAGACTTTTAGAAGAATTACACAAGGGTATCTCTGAATCAAAGGGATGTGGTAAGAAGGAGAATCGGTAGTCAGAACTGTGAGGCACATCCAAAGCATTTTTTGGATGAGACTCAAACACAGTTTTATGGTAAATTTCTAGAGAAGTATCCTCAAATTAAAATTTGTCAAAGATATTTTGAAATGCTAAAACCTTTCTATGTCAAGATAAATCACACACACACTACTTGTTGTTGTAAATTACATATTGAATTTTCTAACCATTTTGATGCTTATAGGTCTATATGTTTAGATATGCATACTAACAATATTTTGTAGGGTTGTGCCATATGTACCCCACCAACATCTTCAAGAGACTTCATATCAAGAATTTTATGTGAGAGAGAGGAAGGTCAAATATTCTACAAGAAATTATGCTTGGATGGCACATGTCATCATTACGGTGGCTTGCAACATTTGCCAATATGTGAACATATGGAAAGAAGACATGTGGTTGGAAATGAACTAGTAGAGTTTGGCAAGTATAAAATAGTGGCATACAATACAAAAGATGGTAAAGAAGTAAAGAGGTGTGAATTGGTTATTGAAAAGATTCTAATTTATCAGTTTATGCCTATATTTCATGACAACATAGTGTATGAGTATGCAAGACATGCCCATAGAGCTCAATGGTTGGACTTGCAATTCAAGTTATGCAAGGACACATTTTTGGTTGGTAGCATTGTTGTAGTCATCAACTTTGTAGAGAACTACAGTCTATAGCCACAGCGTGAGGTGCAATCACAATATTACAACTCCACACAGGTTTCTATATTTGTGCACATCGCATTCATTCATGCGAATGATAGTACAGAGGATGACACAAAGATCATAAGGGAGTGTAATTTCTATGTTAGTGATGATCACACACATTCTACAGAGTTCGTGCAAGGTTGCTTTCAAGTGTTCTACAATGATTTGGCTAGAAGGGGCATATCATTTAGTTAGCATATCATATGGTCAGATAACTATGCATCACAATTCAAGAACTCATGGAATTTCTATTGGCTGAGTAGGAGGCATAATTTTATAGGTATTCAACATATGTGGAACTTTTGTGAGGCCGGGCATGGAAAGGGGGAACATGATGGTGCAGGAGCATGTATTAAAAGAGCCATAGCATGAGAAGAGTTAAAGTATAAAGACAATGCAAAGTTGACAGATGCAAAATTAATTGTCGAGTGGTGTAATGCTTCCATGGGTCCAGGTAATGAATGTAAGTCTTCAGTTCGTAGATTTTTTGGTTGATAGATGATACTAACATTGCACCATATGAGGACTATTGTACACTGATAGGATCAAATGAGATACACTCTTTCAGAAGCTCAATTACAGGTTCATGGAGTATCCATACGCAAAAGATGTCATGCTTTTGTTCTTCCTATACAATTCAAGTCTAGGATGAGTGCGAGTCAAAGGAGTGGGTTGACAAATGGCAGTTATCTTAGCCCACTTGACACGTATCAACCCCCAACAACACTGGAACTAACATAGATGGAATCATCAGTTGACTTTGACCACATATCAGATTTAGTTCAAACAGGTAATATAGGGCACGTATATGCATCTAATTTCATCTAGTTCAACCAGGTAATGTCATCTTACTTTGTAGTGTTTTTTGTAATGTTGACTAATTTCATCTAATTTGCTACACATATCAATGTAGGGCACATATATGCAGTTATTGCATATGAAGATAATAAAGAGGGAACAAATTAATACATATGTCATTGTGTTGAGGCAAAAAAGAAATTGGAGGCCCTTGTTATAGATGGAGAAAATATCGAATACCCTACAGGTTCAGTGGTTATTACTAGAACATGGCTTAGAAGGTACCCACATAAGAGTGTTAATGTTTGGCTATTTTAGGACTTTGACATGCATCGAAAGATTCTTCATTACTTGAACCTTATCGTGGCATCCAATGTTCATTTGCTAAAGTATCAGGGTAGACCTTTAAATAAAATCTTGTGGAAGGTGTGTGAGTCTGACCATGAAGCAATACTTGACACAATAAAGAGTAGAGCAGACCCGGATGGTTCATTGGATTAATTTGTAAGTATTCACATTGATTTTGTATAGTCATGTTACATTGAGTTGTAAGTATGCACATTAATTTGTAAGGTTTATCTTTTTTTAATTTCCTATTGCATTTATACACATATACACATTTTTACATCATCATGTTATGCATTTTTGGTGTCTTGCTCCTGATGCGACCAAACTGACTATTCCAACATGTCTGAATGGGTACTTTTATGCTAGGTATGGTCCTATTTTTCACCCAAACATGTTGAAACAGTTCGAGCTACATTGTACCGACAATATCCCTGAAGAGTCTAATGTGCAAAAAGGTAGCAATCTTTGACAAAATGTTACTCAAAAACTATGTCACTTAGAAACATTCCATCTAAGGCAACATGATCACACAGAGTGCCTCTAGAATAACCTCTCTCAGTTTTTTATATCCCTAAGGCATTTGCCCGTGGTGAAAGGTTTTCTACTGCCCCAAAATTTGTCAGGAGGTAGTGTAAAGTTGCAAAGGAGTGTAACTTTTGTCCTGCTCCTGATGTGACCAAACCGACTATTCCAACACATCTAGATGGGTATATTTATGCTAAGCACAGTCCTATTTTTCACCCAAACATGTTGAAACAGTCTGAGCTACATTGTACTGACGATATCCCTGAAGAGTCCAAAGTGCAAAAAGGTAGCAATCTTTGATGAGATGTTACTTGAAAACTGTGTCACTTAGAAACATTCCATCTAAGGCAACACGATCATGTAGAGTGCCTCTACAATAACCTCTCTCATTTTTTTATATCTCTGAGACATTTCCCCGTGGTGAAAGGTTTTCTACTGCCCCAAAAATTATCAAGAGGCAGTGTAAAGTTGCAAAGGGGTATAACTTTCGTCCTGCTCCTGATGTGACCAAACTGACTATTTCAACGCATTTGGATGGGTACATTTACACTAGGCATGATCCTATTTTTCACCCAAACATGTCGAAACGGTCTAAGCTACATTGTACCGATGATATCCCAAAAGAGTCCAAAGTGCAAAAGGCAGCAATCTTTGATGAAATCTTACTTGAAAACTGTGTCACTTAGAAACATTCTATCTAAGGTAATGCAATCATGTAGAGCACCTCTACAATAACCTCTCTCATTTTTTTATATCTCTAAGGCATTTGCCTGTGGTGAAAGGTTTTCTGCTGCCCCAAAAATCGTCAGAAGGAGACAATGTAAAGTTGTAAAGGGGTGTAACTTTCATCCTACTCCTGATGTGACCAAACTGACTATTCCAACACATCTGGATGGGTACATTTACGCTAGGCATGGTCCTATTTTTCACCCAAACATGTTAAAACAATCCGAGCTACATTGTACCGATGATATCCCTAAAGAGTCCAAAGTGCAAAAAGGTAGCAATCTTTGACGAGATGTTACTTAAAAATCGTGTCACTTAGAAACATTCTGTCTAACAAAACATGATCATGTAGAGTGCTTCTACAATAACCTCTCTCAATTTTTTATATCTCTGAGACATTTACCCGTGGTGAAAGGTTTTCTGCTGCCCCAAAAATTGTCAGAAGGAGGCAGTGTAAAGTTGCAAAGGGGTGTAACTTTCGTCCTACTCCTGATGCAACCAAACTAACTATTCCAACACATCCAGATGGGTACATTGACATAGGGATGGTCATGTTTTTCACCCAAACATGTCGAAACAGTCTGAGCTACATTGTACCGACGATATCCCTTAAGAGTCCAAAGTGCAAAAAGGTAGCAATCTTTGATGAGATGTTACTCGAAAACTATGTCACTTAGAAACATTCCATCTAAGGCAATGTGATCATGTAGAGTGGTTCTACAATAACCTCTCTTAGTTTTTTATATCTCTAAGATATTTGCCCGTGGTGAAAGGTTTTCTACAACCCCAAAAATCGTCAGGAGGCAGTGTATTAAGTAAGGATGAAAGCCTATTCACTCTAGGTGTCAATCTCAAGTTGCACAATCATGAATGGGTTCCTAGAGCAATAAGGCACTACATCATAGTTCTAGGACCTTGAAATGGTGCCCAAGCATGTAGGAGGAATTTTCAAGGAGCTAGAATGTTTTTGAAACTCTAAGGAACTAGTCCAAAGACTCTATGGCACCATCTTTATACCATTGAGTCAACTTTGGAACTCGAACATATTGAAACAAGGTCTAGGAAGCTAGGTACCATCTCTTGCCAGTTCAACATCGCAGATGTGCCAACATTGGAAAGACTCTTAATAAGCGCCTAAGTTTGAATTGATCTTGTGATTGAAAGTTTGGTGATGCATTGGTGCAAGATGATCTTCAGTTGAAGCAATGTAAGTTATAGGAAGGGTTTAGAAGTTATCAACCTATTCACTAAGTTAGATGCACTTTACAAGCTTTCTTAGCCAAGAGTTGCACCTCATTAAGACAAGGCACATCTTAACCTTCGGGACTTTTCCAAAGAAGCACTTTAGTTTATTAGCACCTTTGGACCTTGTTTTGCATTCTGAAAGAGAAGGCGCACTTTGGAGGCATTTCTAACCCAGATTGACGCCTAGGTATAGTCATCTCTCTGGAATATTACAATGTGTTTTAAAATGAAGGAGGACATTTCATAAGTTGGGGAATTGATCACTGAAGACCTTGGAGTGTTTGAATTACTCTAAGCAAGAAGGTGCATTTCCATGGAGTAGCATACTCTAGATAGCGCCTAATGCCATCAAGGTGCAATTCCACCCTCACTTTGGTGCCTATCATCAAGAAGGGGCATTGGCATTCCTTGAACAGTTCTGAGCGTTTGAAGTTCGTGAAATCACCAAGAAATGTTGGGCGCCATGTGTATCCTCAACAAGCTTGAGTTTGCGCCTAGACAAGTTAGCGCTTATTCATGTTTTAACTTCCCTCTTGAATCACCTAACTTGGGAAAAAGTTATCTTGTTGTTAGTCAAGTGTTTGATGTGTTTTGGAGACTCCAAAAGACTTCCTCTTGCTAGGTGCTCTTCTTGGCAACTACAAACTTCAACTGGCACCTAGATCCTAAAGAAAAACACTTGCAAGTGTGGGCGCACTTTCCTTGTGATGGAGCATCAAACTGGTGCCTAGAAATCATAATGCATGAAGTGAGCACCTAAGATCCTATTGGTCCAATAGGTGGTTTTGGGATCTGTGTCAAGTCATTGGATTAGGTTGCCAACTTAGAATGATTTTCATGCACTTAGACTTCAAGGCACCAGAACTAGTAGGAAAATATTTGGGGGGAAACCATGCTGATAAAAGTTGGGTAAATTTAACCTCCGAGTCTGATTAGGCTCCATATAACAACAATATTTATATCATGTCCCTTTGCTTTAAGATATAAGTAGTATGTGTCAATTCATAGGTTAGAAATTTCTTTGTGACTTTTGATAAGATTATCTACTATTATGTGGATGCTTGATAGTATTAAAATTATTGGGCATTAAGTTGAGGTGACCATTCTTGTTATGATCATCACTTTTCATAAGGGGTATGTCAGTTATCCCATATATCATTACATTATGATTATTTTTCAATATCCTAATGGTGGAAGGATTGTTTTCACTATTATCTCTAGCTTGGGAAGTCATCAACCATCCATTTAATTTGTAAACCCTTTACCCACTACTAATTGTGGCTTGATAAATTCTTAATGCACTTTCTAAAGATTCCTCATAAGACTTATAAGGTAACTTCTAAACCTCCTCCCTTGTATCCCTATTTACAAAATACAAAAAGAGGTTATAGATTTCTCTATGGGCCATATTTAGGGCACTAGTTGACAAATAAAGGACTTGCCTCCGACTTCTAAAAATGTACCAATAACTAAACATTTTATTTCATACTTAGGATGCACCGATGGGATTATCTTTTGATACATCGATGTCTTCAACTTTGAACCACACTCGTTGGCAAGATAGACCACTATCAGCGAAGCCTAACCAAGGTTTGTCGATACGCCGATATGACCAACTCTTGATGTTGATACAAGGTTCTTTTGAAGGCAAAGGGTGCCTAGGCTTATGGGGCTCAATTTGATGTATTTATTGAAAGCTCAAGGCGAATTGATGCTTATTGAAAATGCCACTTAGTCCTTCATTTACATTCTAGGCACCATTTCCTATTGACTTATATACTCCTCCTCATGCTAGGGTGCCATAATGAAGTGGTTTAGATAATAGGTGCACTTCACTTACTAGAGGCTTGTTCTCCTTCCACCTTAGGCACACTTTTATGGTGGAACAAGTGTCAATGGGTGCCTTGTCTTAAATGAATGCTCTCTCTAAGTTGGGCGCCCTTTTGAGGCTTTATGAGTTACAAATTGCGCCTTAACCCTTCATGCTTGTTGCTCAATGTTTGAATGTTTAAGAAGTCTCCTTTAGGTGCTCATCTTAATGACTTTTTCTCAAGGTGCAATCATCCTAATGACTTGGATATTCATCCTAGTGTTTTAGGATATCAGGCTACCAGACTTAGTCATTTTCAGGATCTCAAACATAAAGAATAACATGATGATTTATTTTTTTGTATTGCATATAGTTGACATTCTATGCTACTCATAAAGAATATTAATATTTTCTGTTCAACATGATGATTCCATTTTTTTTAAATACAACTTTTATCTTTTAGTTCCAAAATGAGGTTTAGGTGATACTTGAATAACAATAGCTAGCTTATTGGATCAACAAAAATCCTATGTAATACAATTGGACTTTAAATATTTGAAATAGCCATCTACAAATATCCATTCAAGTGTGGATTTATAATGCAAGTATGGACGCCATCAATAAAAAATATTTGTATTAACCAAATATCCATATAGGCATACATCAATATCTATCGATATAAGTATAACATATATAGAAAATAGCCATATAGGCTTATAGGAATGCCATATAGGCATACAATGTCAACTATATACAATACAAAATATATGTCCACAAATGCCATATAGGCATACAATAAAGGAACACAATAAAAAGTCATTCCCCTCTGGCTAGTGAAGAGAATAGATCACGAGCAGCCTTTGATCTTCTAGGGGATGGAGATGCACATGTGGGTGGTCTACTATGAACCTGGGGCCTACTCCTCCTATTTAGTTCTTCCTGCATCTTTAGCTATTACAATAAAAAGTATAGACATTAATATATAGAAATTACATGTTATAAAAAATGAAACATTTAACAAAATAATCACTTACCACCAACATATAATCTGTCTCCTCACTTGCCTCAGTAGCAGGAATAGGCCCTGGTGATGTCATGTCCTATAGAAACCATCCAGATCGAAATTAAACTTCAAATCAATAATCTTTTGATTTTTTAAAAATAGACAACTATAGCAATGAATGTAAATTGAAAATTACTAATCTGCCTCATACCCCTGTCAATGCCATGGAGCTATGAATCACAGAGGCCATGCCATGCTCCATTGCCCTCTGAACATGGGGAGGTGTCTCCGTAGCCTGCATCATCTGGAAATAAAACAACATTATTCAATTACAAAAACTATAATAGTGATGCAAATCATGGCTCCTAACATACACACACGTTCATCTAAACATGAAAGTACACACAATAAAGCACACAAGTCACATACAAAAATCTAGTAAGTACAATTCATTCATTAAACTATTTATTTTATTACCTCCGTAAAGCTTTGAAGTCCACCACTGCTGGCAGGTGTTGCCGTGAAATCTACAATATTAACCTATTCAACATCCAAAATCAGATATTAGAATACCATTCATATAACGATGCTATTCACATGTAATATTTATAATTGTTTACTAATTACATACCCCAATAGTAGATGATCTAGTGTAAAATGCAGGTGGCGAACCATTGAAAACTGCATCGACGCTATGACTTTGAATTTTCATTAAAATCATCAGTTTAAATTAGTTAATCTTGCATTTCAAAAATAAAATTTAATAAATTAAATTCAATAAACTTGCTAATATTTACCTAAGTATCAAGGCTGAAAGTCTCACTCAAGAGGGTATCTGTCATCACCATCTGCTCAGCTGTAGCTATAGCCTATGCACCTACATCTTGACTATCCATGGGGTCATAACCACAGGTTGACCCACAAGCCTGACAAGCATGGGGTGGGACCCTACTCCTCACACTATCTCCCAACCCACTCTGTGCTACAGGACCGGCATGCTCTATGATGCTCTAGGTCAAGGCACTAATGGACTGAAGTGTATCAACCTCAACACTCTCCTTCACAATGGAAGGGATAGAAACATGCTCGTGGGCTGGTTTACTGATTACTCATCTCACTACCCGTTGTGGTCAAGACGTGCCCCTGGTCTATCTTGTGCTGACCCCCCACCTCTACCCTGGAAGTCCCACATATCAAAATAGTTTGGCACTTTATTAAGGACAAACTCGCAGTAGAGTTTCCTCAAAAAGTATTGCGGGACCTTATTATTATTGCATGGAGGATGGTCAAAAACCATCCACCACCTCTGCCCAAAATTGTCTCTTATCACTTGGTTGTTGCACCAATGGATAGGGAACCTCTTGCATGTAATGGGTGGAGGTTGATTTGTTTGTGGGTTTGTGAAAATCAAACACAAGTTTAATTTTGTGATTTGTAATTTTTTCACATCTTGGTATGATAACTTGTCTGCATAATAATCTCTAAACTCTCTCCTCTTATCCATCCAACTAGTTATTTGCTTGCTAATTGAATCTACATTTGATAACATAGATTCAAGAGATTCAGCAAGCGTGGACCTATGCAAGGTTGAAGTGGAAGGATCTTTCAACCTTACAATTACATCTTTAATTTCTTTTTTGTTGTTTTCAATTTGCCCCATTATATTTTCTTGTGTTCCAGGGGCATGTCGAGGAATGGATGGAGGAGGTTGTTGTTCTGCAGAATTTTGTGGATTTTGAGGAGGAGGAGGAGGTGCATTAACATTTCCTGACAATTAACAAAATATACATCAAAAAATAACTCAAACTACCTATTTAGAAGTAAATTCAAACAAACAAATAAATAAAACTCACTCCTTTGGCATGCTCAACATCATGGCAGCATTTTGGCGATGAATCAGCAAGATTTTGGTGTTGAATTGGCTTTTCCAAAATGCGAGTGTGCTTCCTAGGGTTTGCAAACTGTGGGGATAGAGGAGAAAAATAGAAATGAAATGAAATGACAAGCCTTTTTTATTTATAGTGGTTCATAATGCACTCGCATTATAACGCGAGCGTGTTATGGTTTGGTAATGATGAGCCTTAGGCTTGTCATTACCAACCCATAACATGCTCGCATTATGTCTTATTTTTTTTAAAAACCATTTGGCCACTTTTTGGCCCCCCATCTTTTTGCACTTACCCCCATGCTGGCCTCACATATCCACATACCAGCCAGATCATGGCAATATGCTCCCAAGCCCAGACCTGAAGTAATGTGACACCACACCCTAGACCAGTTCCCTATTGATATACTATAAAATGCATGTCATGGTGTAAGTGCACTAACACGTATAGCTCCCAGGCATACCTTGTTCCCTACTCATACATCTTCCCTAGCACTACTCCCCATCCTATAGAGAATCTATGTGACCTCCTATTAGGCATCAACAACTCTCCAATCAAACCTGAGCATATATATAATGACAGCCCCTCCAAAGACTCCATAGTAGAGACCATATCATCTTCATACTCCTCGCATCCATAGGTGGGATATCTAGTGAAAAAGTATGCCTCAACACTGCCACACCTCTCGCCTGATCATACACAACTAACTCCCTATGAATGAGGATTCGTAATATCCTCCATACATCCTCATGGGTGATCATCATCTCACCCGTCAATAGTAGAAAGGCACAACACTCGCTCTGCAACCTCTCCACTAACACTATCATCATGGCCCTATGGGCCCAAATCTTAGACATATATGCAAGATGCCTCATACCAATTTGTTCCAAAAGCACAACATCTGTAGGTTCAAATCCCTCCCTCAAGGCCATTGGAGGTGGCCTCTGCTCCCTCGACTGAACTGGCAATAAATCCTCCTACATCCATCACACTACTTCATTAACTTTTTGTCAAAAACGATGTAAAAGAACTAAATCCTTCTATGATAGCACTGAAAGGTGTGCAAACACTAACACACCCCATGCAAGAACCAAAATACACACACATGCTAACACACCCTACGCAAGCACCGAAAGGCATGCAAGCACTAATTGACATTTCACATGCATTGAAAGGCACACAAGCACTAAGTGACCTCACACATGCACCAAAAATCCATGCAAGCACTAACATACTTCGCACAAATACCATTCGACATGTAAGCACCAATCCACCTAGCTCATGCATTAACAAAGTGCTAACCACTAGCCATTTTTCAAGTGATGTAAGCACTAATCTGCCTCATACGCACTAATCTAGATGAAGGTGCTAATTGCCCCATTAGAGGTGCTATGCGTGACTTGATGGCATTATCCTATACTTTAGTGCATTTTCTACTCCTAACCTACCCTTGCATTTATTGCGTATTAATTACCCAAAACCTGAAATCCAAAGCATGAGATAGGACACATATCGACTCAGCAGCCTATGAAGGTCGTCAGTACTCCCAAACTTGCTCTTCTTAATACTTATGACATGGGATCTAGGCCATAGCTTCCACACTCTAATGCTCTCTTCTCTCTACCTCAATCTTAGGTGTACAAATAAGGAATATGGGCCCCCCATAGCCTACTTATAGCCTCCACCTAATCCA
This sequence comes from Cunninghamia lanceolata, assembly GCA_027924645.1. Taxonomy (NCBI): domain Eukaryota; kingdom Viridiplantae; phylum Streptophyta; class Pinopsida; order Cupressales; family Cupressaceae; genus Cunninghamia; species Cunninghamia lanceolata. Next base: position 8,253,937 of record BSBN01001807.1, read on the forward strand.
TAGCCCTAAATTTTTTCTAGACTAGCCCTAAAGTTTTCATCCCCAAGCCTCATACCATATCTATTTTTCCCTATTTCTTTTCCTTCTGACCCCATTTTTATCTTGAATCTTGTTTTCACCACTATTTCCTTCTTTTTGAGAGTTCACTCGAAAAAATTATTTTTTCTGTTTGATCTCTTGAGGGGTCATATCCCACTTATTCTTTCCATTCCCTTCAGTTAGTTGCGGGAAATTTTTAATTTTCTTTGATATGACACTACTGCTGCTCGGTTGTGACGCCACATCAAAGAGGGGCAAACTTTAGGCATCTGAAAATGAAATACCTTACACCACCAATTTCAAACATCTTCCTAACATCTCCTTTTATGCTAACTTATCCTCTTCCTCAAGATTAATTAAATAAACTATTTTATTTAATTAATTTATCTAATCCCCATTATCATTTACCCACAATTAATTAATTAAATTTTATTTAATTAACTACTCTCCTCAACCATTACCCAATATTAATTAAATAAATATTAGTTCATTTATTTAATTAATTATCCCTCTTTGTTGTTAGAACAAATTAATTAAATAAATTACATTTATTTAATTGATTTAACCTTACCTATAGCCAAACCTTGGTTAATTAAGTAAATCTCATTTATTTTATTAACTAACCTATCCCATCAAATCGCTACAACCAAATTAATTAAATAAACCTTTATTTAATTAATTTGGATCACTAATTAACCCATCCACTAATTTCTTACAGCTAGATTAATTAAATTAATCCCCTATTTAATTAATCTAACCCTTCATTAACCCATCTCCTCATAATTAATTAAATAATCTACATTATTTAATTAATTAAGATCACGTGTCTCCAGCTGACCCTTTCCAATTCATGCACTTGTCCCATCTCATCCCACTCATCCATAAAATGAATTTTTAATTCATTCACATGTCTCCATCTTCACAAATACAAAGCCTTGCCAAAACAAAATTAAAAATTCAAAAATATTGTGATCCCTCAATCTTTGTTGATGAAACCCCATCCGTTGATTTCACTATGAAATCTCAACCATTGGATCTCATCTTGGAATTCCAACCATTGATCTAAAATCCTCTAAAAGCCTATAAATAAATACCATCTCCAAGCATTTTGACTCTAACTAAGAAGAACAAACGAAGTGTAAGGCCATCCCTTGTCCGAATGGTGTGTATACTATTATTCACCTAGCTCTAGATTAAAATGATAAAATGATTGATTATTATATAATATGGTTGCCAGATGGATATAGGTAGTGATTGGTTATACATCCTCATTAATATGTTAAAGTTGCTTCGGCTATGATTACGTTGTTGGGTTTGATGCTTTGATTTGAGTGTGCAGGATATACATATGCAGGGGTTGGCCAATGGGTGGATGTGGAGGAGGAGACATTGAATCACTTAGCCAATTGATTATTCCACCTTACCCTAGCCATTGGTCGAGTTATCTACCTTGCTTCTTGTGGTATGTTGGTCATCCAAACCATCCTATTTGATTGTAGATAGAGTATGGTATTATGTGTTCTTCCTTTTACCTCAAACTGGGCTCATTAGATGTTTGGACCCTTGTCGTGTGTAAACCCATTACGTGCTTGTGATCCTTGTGTGTTTCTTTAGTGGACTAGGATTCTCGGTTCACTTTACTGGTATTCATTCAGGTTAGTGGGGTGTGCTTGCTAAATTTCCATGCTTTCAAAGTGAAGTTAATTTTAGTTTTTCTTTTGTTGTTAGAGGGTCTATTACTTTGGAATGTGAGGTTTTCATGAATTTCATTGGGAGTCCTATGAAGTTTTGGATTTATGTTAAGGCTAGATTAGTTTAATCTAATGTTGAGTTAATTGTTGTTTCAAAATGCTTATCATTCTTTTAACTTGGAGATGCCATGTGGTCATGACAAAGACCCCCTCCGACCGAACCTTATCTAAAAGACATAACAACAGATTAATTCAAAGTTTGATCACTCTTGTGATATGGGCCTCTCGACTCCTATGACTCTTTCGAAGATCTAGCTTCATATTTTCACACTTGAAGGTAGAGTACATCTACCATGAGATCTTCTTAGGGGCGAGTTTAGATTGTTTTCAATAATTATAACTTATTGGACTCTCACCTCATTACATATATTTATGTATGTAGAATTGTTATTTATCACTAGCACTTGCACCATAGGAGGTTCAAAGAATACGTCGATAGGAACAACCAACTACCTTAGAAAATTTCATGTCATGAATTTTACGGTATGAGACAATTCCGAGCACTATAATGCTCACATATAAAAGCCTATCGACTAATTAATAAAGACAATCTAAAAGTGTACATTTATGTGTTATAATTAAAACTATTTATAATTTTAAATATTTCAATAATTATAAATAGAAGGAAATCATTTATTCTTAAATAAAGAAAGGAAGTAAATAAAAGTTAACATAATAATAATTATAATTATAAAAATCTAGAATTTATTTTTTTTTTTAAAGAAAGAATACAGTTTTTATTTTAGATAATAGGATTTCTTTCTTTTAAAAAAAAATTAAAGAAAAATAAGAGATAAATGTAATATGAGAAGTAAGAATAGTTTCTTTTAAAAAAAAGGAATCGAATGTTTTTTTGGTTAGGATCTTTTAATGATAGAAGAGAATGCATGAAGAGGGGGGGGAAGAGATCGATTTAATTTATTTTTGGGGGATTTACACCGATATTTGTGCAAAAAAAGATGGGGAGGGGGATTCGAGAGGGAAGTGAGAGGGCGGATGGAAAGGTGTTTAGGGTTGGAGGGAAAACAGGGAAAAGAAAACATGAGGGAATTATGGCAGATGGAGGAAGAGGGGAAGGCATGAGAAAATAAGGCGGCAGGGCCCTCTTTAAATGCAAGAAGGAGAAAATAGGGGCGCATGGGTGGCTTCTCCCTCACTGCTCGAGAGATGCCTCTACCTTCCCCGAAGGCTGTGTGCTCAGGGAAAAGGGTGGTTCAAAGCTTTAGTGGGGGTTTAGATTGCATAGAAGAATGAAGGTATTCCTCATTATTTAAAATTGTGTTTTAGTTTTGGGCAGTTACCTTGGAAAAACTGGGAAATAGTTTTAAAATAAAAATGTGTTTGAGTGACTCTAAGGATGCTTGGCATTGGAATGATTATGTGGTTTTATCTTGAAGACATGGCTCTCCAAAGTGAACATAGAGCAAGCCGACCTATGTATCATAGTTGACATAAACAAGAAAAAAAAATAGAGAAAACATAGAGGGGCACACTAAACAACATGGGGCCAGGGAGTTCATGTTTATTTTTGTTGTTTAGTTTATAAACAGAATTTTCTGAAGGTAACAATCTATGAAATGGTACGACAATAGTGTTTTCTTATAGATCTTTGTGGTAATCTTTTATAATGGGTTTTACTTTGGGTTGTAGGGGCTCATTCCTCTGAGTGGCCATGGCACTTTTTCCCCATGAAGTGGTGACTCCCTTGCCACAGTCGTGGCTTAAGAGGACTGACCCCCTTAAGGAGGCGACTCCTCTTCTCAAAATCTAGTAGTCCAGTTGCCCTTTCATCCCCTTGTTATTTATTATTATTATTATTATTATTATTATTATTATTATTATTTCTTCTTGTCCCTTACCTTTACAATGATTGCTATTTAACTATTCAGCAAAGTGAACACAAAGAAAAAAACAAGAATGATCTTTTAAACAATTAGGGAGTTATAAATAGTGCCATTCCATTTTGGATCTATGTATACAAATGTTAGATCAAGTTTAAAACCTTTGGAGATTTTTTTTCCTCGAATCAACTCATTCTTGTTAAGACACTTTAGATAGTTAAATTTCCAAATATATATATATATATATATATATATATATATATATATATGTTCATTTTTCTTTTGAACAAATAGGTCAAGATAATTTTGTCTCTCCATCAACAATACTGGTTCATATCCAATTTAAAGATCTAGTCATTAAATGGGGGTTGGTATTGTAACTTATTATTATTCTAGTATTGAGCTCTTGCATATTAATGATTGCATACTACTTAGATGATTAAATAAATAGAATTAACTTCTTTCTCTATTGAAGCCTCAATGATCCTTATGATTCTTTTGTTTGGAGATGAAAAGTCTCCTATGGGAAATAGGTTTCCCCACCTCATGGACGTAAGAGTGCGGGATCACAACTCTCATTTCTCCATGTTTTAACTTTTTTTTTTATCAAGGAGGGTTTTCAATCAAAGTTGAATTTTAGACATAGGAATGGTCTCCTAGTCTTTTGTTGAAGTACTAGCCGAGGGTTACAACCCCATTCAATATTTAATCATCTTGATTGTTCTATGAATGTTCTTTTGGCACCGAAGATTTCATACCTTGTTATTATTGTACTATCTCCTTGTGTTGTAAATTGTAGTGTAGCATGCATTATTGAGTGAGTTGTATTTTGGCTTGGGTGATCCCTTTCTCTTCTTGATTTATTGGCACAAAAATGATTGTGCCTTTGATATAAAAATAGGGGTTTGAATGAAATTGAGTTTATTGATGCTTTCTCCTTGTTTGACTCTTTTCCTCTCTCCTGCTTAATTAGGTAGTGAGTGACTCTTTGATGAATGAGGCCTTGGTTTATGTTCAGAATGTATCCAGTTGTGGGTGTGTGTGTTGAACCATTGTTTTGTTTCATGTACCCTCTTTATGCATGTATCTGTGGGCAGGTGTACTCTACTTCGTGAGTCTCAATGATTATCTTGGAATTACTCTAGGGGTGAGAAACCCATGTCTTTCCTTGTGTGGTCCATCTTTTTGTCTGCCTTCCGACCTCGTTGTGTGAGTTTGACCAAGCTATCAGTGGTTTCATGATCTCCTCTCTCCATAGCTTGGGGGTTGCCTAGTGCGCAATGGACATCCATTGCATTCGATGATGGCAATATGGTTGGGAGGTGGGCACATCCCCCATTGGTCTCCATTCAGGTGAACTCTCTTGAAGTCTTGATGAGAGCTTTGTCTTTATCTTTATGATGTACTCATGGTTGTTCTAGGTGTCATTGGAGCACCTTGATAGTTATTTAATTTATGATGTATTACTACTAAATCTTGTAATTATTCTTGGAGTGCGACTCTTCCATGTGTTGAGGAGATAGCTCCGCTTTGTAATTGTATTGGATTATCATTAGATGTAGGATGTACTCTTATATCTAAAGAAAAACAATTATTGTTTATTTCTTTAATTACATTTGAATTATTTTACTAGTTTTAGAATCCTCGTACCTTCATTATGTTGCCTAGCTATGTTTTAATAATGGATTCATGCATTTATTTTGAAATTATCTTAATGATCTTGTATTCTAGAAAGAACAAAGTCTTATCACATGTACTTATGAATGTTGTATCCTAACCATAGTTGGATGGCTGGTTGAGTTACTTCTTGCATTGATGTTAGTTTTTCGGCACGTTATGTTGTATTCCTTGGTTTGGTTCACCTGGAAAGGTGTCTTGGATGTTTTATCCGCACCTCGTCTTCCTTCCCCACCTTGTGCAATGGGGTTTTAGGGATAGGCAAAAAAATTTTGGTGGTTCATGTCATGACCACATGGGCAATGTGGGCATGACATGTGGTCTTCTTGTGTCATGATCACTCGGTAAAAGTAGGCATGACAAGAAGATTAAGGATAAATCTCTAAACTTATGCTCTCATAATCTTCCCACCATCATAGCCAAATTATCCTCAAATCATTGCTAGTTTATTGACCTCATTATGCTGGTTCATATTTGAGCAATCCATATTCAATTAGTATTCAGAAAACACCAATTGCATTCATCAATATAACATCACTATGTTTGTAAACATAGTATAAGGTTAAGAAAGGTGTAATATGTATATTCACATCTTAATTACCACTAAATAGATGGGTAAGTGCATAGAAATGGGATACAAATTAGTGGCCAGCCTTGAGATTTTTCAGCAAAATAGGTTTGCATTATGAAAGGTATAAACCATACATGTTTTAACATGCATGCATTTTTAATTCCTAGAATTCAAAATATATATGATCCTTTCCCATTTAGGCTTGGATTTAGAAGCCTAAGGGTTGGACATCTATTATGGCTCCTAAATTTATATTTTTAACATAAAACAACTCAAATTCAAACTTCAACCTCATCAGGTTTACATGTTTTGCAATAAAATTTTACAAAATCACAACCAAAATAAAGAGATACTTCTTAGCTTTCTAGCCTTACAATTTTTGTCATATTTTGAATAAGTTAAGGTATTTATTTTTATTTTCTTTCAAGAGTGTATCTATATTCCTTCAGTACATATGTATTGACTTTTTTTAATAACTTTTGACTCAATTAACCAAATTTCAAAAAAAATTAGATAGGATTCTTCTACATTTCAATCTATATGCATTCAATAAAATAAATTTATCTTTTTAATTAGTTTTGTGCAAGTTATTGTGATGTGTACACTTTGTGATGTAATTTTCAGGATGCATCCACTTCAAAAAAATGCAAAAAAATTCAATAAAAAAATATACAACTTGTCACTTTTGACCCCTTTTTGTACTGCATTTCCATGCACTTACCTAAATAATCAATGTGTATGAAAAGAATGAGCATCATAAAGAAAATCATCAAGGAACAAGGAATCATTAACTACAACATGATAAGATAAAGAAATATCACTATGAGCTCATCACTAAATATATCAATATACCAAAACGACAAGAAAGGGAATATGGAGTAGAAAGTGTATAGAAAGGTGATGTAGGTATATTTGTATCACTAGCATCCTTAAGTAAAACAAAAGCAAGGGAGGCACAGATAGGTAAAATCCATAAGTGAAAAAGAATATCTACCATAAGATGTATGAAGTATAAGCTCACTAGGTATATTATTATCACTTGATGGAAGATCCCTAGAGGTGTTATAAGGAGTGGGTTAGCCAGCCTTACAATTTTCATGAAGGGCCTAGAGGTTCTCATACATAGATAATTCAAGGATGGGATCCCATTGAAAATGTCTCAGATAAATTATAGATGATGGGAAAAGACCAAGGAAACAAAGACACAACATGGTATTTTTTGAGAGATTTTGGGCAAAAATTGTAAGTTTAGGTGCCAAAAAATTTGGGCACTAACAAGAAGAAGAAGCATGGAATTATTATGTTTGACACACTACCTAATGTGTGTGACCACACGGACACTTTAGTTCCTCATGAGTTCAATATGTGACCTTGACCTAATTCTACAAGGTTGATGTCAGTAGGAGAAACATTCCAAGGCATGACTAGATTTTTGACATTTCCCAACCCCTCCCTAGTCTTGTGCATCTGATGTTAGAATTAGTTGACTTTCACACCCAGAATTATTGATTTAAGTGATTATTTTCATAGAGACCTTCTAGAAGATCATTTCCACCCTAGCCTTTATATGTTCACATAAATTAGATGCCAAGATAATAGGCCATCATCTTTCTAATTTGCATACTATATCCAAGGAAGATCTCACTTGATAAGTGTGATAGTGGAAATCAATTATCACATGAAGAAGAAACATAAATAATTAAAGGATAAGTGGGTATTTAGGTTTTATTCTTATTTGGTACATATTTTATGGTTCCAAAATATTTGGGTCCTTTGAGAAGATGGGTTTCTATTATAAAACTAGGAACCCTATAGATTCACTTCTCCTATTGATTAGTTTGGAACAATTCTTTGACACCAATTCCACTATTTTCAATTTTTTTCACATAAATATTCTTACCCCAAGAGTGATTTCATATTCATTGATGCATTTATTAACTAGATGCCTTGCAAGCTATTAAAATGATTGAAATACAAACCCCTAACATGATCCAATTCTTTGGATATTTGTCCCTATAAAAGATTATAGATAAGAAAGTATAGATATCATGAATATTTTTAAAAAATTATGACTCACTCTTTAGTTGAACAATGAATTATAGGGTTTCAACCAAGATGGCATGTTTGTCATTAAGATGTCCTAAAAAAAGTTGTATGTAGTCTTTTACATATTCTACACCTGAATATTGAGACATTCAAAATCCTTGATGAATACTCCCCTAACCTCAAGGATCACACTCAAGATTTTGAGTATATCATAGAATTTCAAGGGTACATGTAAGTTGATTAGTAGATAGTCATAGAAGCCTATGAGAAACCCACACCAATGATAAACAATTTCCTCTGCAACCATAAGTTAAAGGATTTATATCCTTCAAGGAATCAATAGCACACATTTAAGAAGAAAAAGAGATGCTAGGTGAGAAAGGCTTCAAATCCATGGCCATCCATTAGGATTGACCCATGGTGAGAGTTCTGTTATTTGGTTGATAAAAGACATGCTCTAGTCAATGATCTCCTAGAATATTAAAAAAATTAGATCAACTCTAGAATGAATGTATTTAAGAGTTGTAGAAGATGAATTTCCCTCCTTTGAGTGAAAAAGGAGAAGAGTATGAATAATTTGAAAACTCATACTAGTTTAAAGAAGAAGGAACAAAATAAGTTGTAGAATGATTGAGCTCATTCTATACAATGCCAAGAAAAACTATACCTTGCTAAATAGAAAGAGCACACCCATGAGTATAGAGAAAAATAGGGTACAAGGTAGAAATATTGGCCAAAGTTAGTTTCAATAAAGAGTCTAGTGTGGGCAAACATGGCCAAGTTATCCTCAATCATCTTCAAGCCAATGAACTTACTTATAAAAAGCATGCAAAAACTAGACTAGATAGTTCAAATTAATCAATTATGGAAGTCCCCTTAAATTTATAATTTATCCTTTGAAGAAGGCACCCAATACCTTCCTCTACCTAATCACAAAAAAAAAATTCCATCACAATCCCTTTTTATGGGTGTTTAGGTAGGGAAGTGTTAAAGAAAGTTCCCCCATTTTTCATAGATCAAAATGAATCTAAAGAGAAGAAAACACAAAAGGCACTAGTTATAATAGTAGTGGACCATGGCTAGAATGTAGGAGAAGTGAGAAGGAGACACTCCCTATAATACAAGGAATCTATGCAAAGTGTTCAAGAAATGTTTTCAATATCTAAAAGGCTAATAAAATCAAATTACAAGTGAGGACATAATTATGCAAGAACAAGTATAATTGTAGGAAGAACCTCCATGCAAAGAAATTGACTAAATTAAAGGTTCCATAGAGGACATTATAAAACACCCTCAAGAAAAATAATTAAGTGCATAAATTTTTTCTCCTCTTAATTTAAATATTTTGAATATTTTATGTTCCAATCTCTCCCATGTAAATCATCTCCCTGATCTAAATCCCCCTCTTCCTATTCCATCCCCTCCTATAGATACTATTATTTTTATGCATTCTTCACCGAAGCTGAACACTTCTAATTTTTCTCCAAAGGATCTTACCCAAACCAAAAAATCTAAAATTGAGAAATTAATTTCCCTAAAATGTCAACCATGTAGAAATCAATAACCTTCTTCCCATTCAACTCCAACCATTGTGCCCATATTTCTCTTATTAACCTCAATGATTGGCCTCTCTCATATCAAGTCGAACAATTCAATCCATATTCCTCTATTTATTACTCCTCCTTTAGGTTTACCCATTGAAAAATTATTTTTTCGTATATTTAAACAAGATATCCTTCCTCTTGTACATTATCTTATTTCCCTTCTTTCTCCCCACTTTAAAACTTTGGTAACTACAAAAGAATCCATTATAGCCATGGAGGTTAATGGCACTCCTACACATTCTTCTCCCTCTTCCCCTTAATTTTGTATATTAGCCACATTAGTTTCTTTTGATCAACCTACCACCCCCTATTATTTAGTCTGTCCTTCCTATTACCATTCTAAATTTCCTCTTTACTCACCCCTTCCACTCTTAAATAACTTGGCATCGATCAATTTCAATATGTCATGGAGCAATTCAAATCAATTTAACACTTGAAGTGACAGTTTAAAATTGTTCAACTATCCAAACTTCCTTAGTAAGTTTCTACCTAGCTAAGAATGGTTTTGAACGAATCAATCAAACCATGCATTATGGGATCCTTGTGTCAAATATTCAAAGGCCATTAGAATAGATTATATTAGAATATTAGTGAATAGGTGTAACTTCAATCCATGTCCCTAATGATAGTGTTATCCAATTCCACTCAAGAAAGTTAGTAAATGATACAAGAGCATCTCAAAGGTTGTGTAATCTTGCATTACCCAAAAAGATACATTTTTTACTTTAAGGTTTATGTTCTTTTCATATATTTTGGAGTTCTAGTTAGTGTTTAGGATTGTGGTCTTAGTAATAGTTCACAACAAACCTATAAATGTATATTGTGGTGGCACATGACGATTGGTTGACTTTTGTTTGTTACATAAAGAATAAGAAATAATTATGAGTCTCTAAGCCTATGTAGTAACACTTGAGGAGTAGTTCATTATCTAGTAGTTATACGGTGACACAATTGAATTTCATTTAATTATATTTAATGATTTAGGATGGTACAAAGATTAATTATTCAAACACTAATGGTGATAACATTGTTTTCTTAATAGTCCATGTGGTCCCATTCATCTTAACATTTAGTGCCATGTGATTGCTGACATTGTTCTTAGACGAATGCAAAATCAGCTCTATATAAACCCCATCGCCCCCTCACAATTTCTCACATCATATTTTCCTTCTTGTGATTGCTTTCAGGAGAGAAAAAGCCATGGCTACCTGCGTGAAAAGCTTCGTCTCGCTGCTCCTGCTTCTGGGTGTGCTCACTATTCTTACAGTCTCTGCTTCGGTATATAAATTCGAATTTCTCCTCCCTCTTCTATCGTAAGATTACTACTTTTAAAAGATGGGTTTATCGGAATCTCAACAAGCAAATGGGGTATCTATTTCTGTTTGTTTGCAGGGAGAAGATGTGGATGTGGTATTTATAGTTCCGCAGCATCTTCAACAGCCGGGAGTGTTGAAGATTGTGGGAAACAATTCCGAATTGGGCAACATGACCTTAATCCCTGGTGACATTTGGGTTCTCACTGTGGTATGTTCATTTCTTGTTTAATCCAGTCTACCGGTCAGACTGTACGTGTTTACCGGTCAGACTGTACGTGTTTACCCGCTGCAGCCCGCAATGTAAGCGTACCGTCAACAGGGAAATATCACGTGGAATTATTAACCGGCTACGATTGTAACCCTGGTATCTGCCCACGCGGGAGCGAGTCGAACATGTTCAACCCCATTCGCCGCGTCGTATGACATTCTCCCACATTAAGCCTGTCGTCTAACAAGTAGTAGACACATGTTTCAATGTTATAAAATAAGTGCTTTAATCTGCACCCACCTATGTTATATTTATATGTATGAATGGAAATATAATATATGTTGTCCTTAGTCTTTGTTTTGTTTTGTTTTTCTTGGAACAAAAAACAAACGTGGTTAAGAGATAATATTGTTGGAAACTTTTGTAAACTTCAAAATATGCGTATTATATAGAATGGTGTGCTCTATTAAATTATTTATCTATTAAATGAAACTTAAAATTTCATTCAAAGTGTGACGTTATTCTTGTGCATTGTAAGACTATAGAAACTTATCATATTCACCATTTTAACTTTCCATTACATTAAAAAAGGGAATACAATTGAATTCGCAACATTGCATCCATCCCTAAAAAAGAGTTATCCATAAATTTCATTATCATACAATGAACACATAAATTTGTAATTTTTTTAAAAAAAATTTGGAATATACATCTACAACATCAACTAACAAAATTACAAACCAAACTAGGTAGTGTATTAGCTACAATAGTAACCAATATATAGTCAAGAGGCCGATAAAACAGTCATCAAGAACATAGACGAAACCACCTCCAAACCACATCATAGCCTAGAGTAGAACAACAACAAAAGAGGTCCTCTAGTTGAAGAATCACTACACCTTTTCTAGAGATTGCACCTTAACAACACTCTAAAGATGTGCTTGAAGATTGTGCAAAATGTTTTTGAGATCTACTTCAAGCAAGGGGTTATGAAGAGAAGCATAAAATTTGGTGACACAGAGGGATATATTTAAACAAACTATTTGAGTTTCAACTCAGATGGGAAGAAAAATGTTTAAGAAGGAAATCGTGCAACAAAATTTCCAAATGCAGATGAGGATGACATATCTTAAAGTGATGGAAAGGGTATTGTGCAAGGATGATGCACCAAGCAGGGTAGATTTTCATGACCACATCTTGGGGAAAAGGGCTAGGAAAGCTAAAAACAGGGAGAACCACAAGTTGTGCGAATGCATATAGCATCAAAAGGCATGCTTTATAGTCTCATTTTCACACAAAAAGGACAAGACAGAGGGGAATGAATGAATTTGAGCCAACTACCAATAGAAAGTTTAAGATTCAAGATTTTCTATGTTTTCAATTAGGACTAGGCATCAACTTTAGATTTCCAGATTAGGGAGCTAAGTTTATTCCATCTTGAGAGTGAAAACTTGCATTTTTATAAAGCATTAAAATGTGGGGGGAAATGGATATAGAAGGGAGGAGATACCCATAGATTTTTATTAGAGGGAAAAGCTTGATCTACTACAATAATCAATCCACCTCATGGCTTTCTACAAACTAGCATGATAAGGTAAGGACAAAAGACTAGAAAGATTGGGTGGAACAAGTTGTTGAATTTGAAGAATGGATTATTTATCAGTTGAGGAAATGTTGAACTACAATTTTAGAAATGGATAAGTATAACAAGTAAAACTATTGGGATCTCACAAGTCAATGAACTCTTGAATGCCCTTTTTAAAAGGTGTTTGACTTTGAGTTCCTTAATGAGAGCCAAGGGTTTATCTTCATGCTAAATTAAATGGTTCCACCAAATGGAAGAATATTTGTCATACTAGTATAGATATTTTGAGATGATTTTCTAGGCTTTCTAGATGAAATTAAATGGAGGAAATCCATGAATTCTAAAAGGGGAGTGAGAAGGAGTTTGTCCCACCACTTAATCCTACTACAAGAAAGGTTGGCTAATGTAGATTGGATACAAAAGAAAAAAGGGAGTTTCCAAGGTGAGTAGCTCTCTAAATCTCTAACAATCCATTCAATGGAAAGACAAATACCTTGGGTAAAAGGATCGATAATTCGAAAGCCCCCTTTGTGTTTAGGTTAGATACAATGAATCAAAGATGTGGATGGAATGCCTTTCTTATTACCCCATTTAGCCCAAAGAAAGATTCTAATCAATTGATTCAGTTGTTTGCAACAAATCTTGGAGGAAATATAACAAGATGAGATATACACATGGTTGGTAAGGAGAATTTTGTTGACAACTTGGATAATACTAGCCATGCACAAGAAACAATTGGTTCAATTTAGAAATTTATTTTTTATTTTGGTCATGAATCAGTTGCACATATCCTTGAGGAAGACACCAATGCCAAAGGGAGTGCCAAGATAATTTGTTATAGTGCCATGTTTAATTCCTTTCCATTCACTAGGAATCCAAGGTGGGTGACGACTTGGGTGGGTCATGATGAGTTTAGTTTTAAGCATGGCCAGTTTAGAAGTTGAGATGTTGTAAACAATTCTAAAATATCTAATGTGTGGGTAAATTTAGCAGCCAAGTTTTGGATAAACAACATACTATCATTTGAAAAGTGGGAGTTAAGGGCTTGGGTGTTGCTAGGTAGTGAAATACCTTGAATACGCTTGGTGGACAAGTCATGCTAGAAAAGATAATCTAGAGCATTAGGAACAATGGTCAATAGGAATGGGTAAGGGGGAAACCTTGGAAGATGAATTTTTGTAAGGGAAATTGGGGAGAGAGAACCATTGATAACTATTCTAGTGTTGGCATCCATGAAGAACATTATGACATGATTATAGATCATAGGTTTGAATCCCTTGACCATTTTATCATATTAAGAATGAATGTCCAATAGATGAGATCATAAGCCTTATTGAAATCAAGCTTAATAATGAGGGCATCTTGGCTAGATTGTTGTGCCCATTTAGTAATCTCCTAGGAAAGAACAAAATTGTCTAGAATAAATCTACCCCATAGAAATCTAATCTATTCAATTCTCACAATCTCCTAGGTGATGGGTTTAATCCTACAAGCCAAGGCTTAGCAATAATTTTGTAGGTGTTAAGTAAGGTGATGGGCCTTCATGTATTAATAGTAATCTCATCTTTACCTTTAGGAATGAATTTGATTAGCCCTTGAATAATAATTAGACTTAGAGATCCAATTTCAAGGCCTTCGAGATAAATGTGATAGACATCTTCCCATTCATAAAATTCCACTAGAAGACCATCCAATCCAGGGCTCTTCTCTAAATCCATATAATATAGGGATTTGTCAATTTTTACAATATTTAATTGGTGATCTAGGAAATGAATATACTTAAGATATATTTTCAGGGTATGTAGCTTGCAACACTCTCTCCAATGATGGGGAAAATATAATCTCTAGTAGAATCATCAATGAATAAGTGTTTGTAATGCTCATGGAAAGTTCTCATAATGTCAACATGGTTGGATTATGGAGTGTTAAATTATCATATTTTATGCTAAAGAATTATTCCTACTTATTTTTATGTTGTAGAAAATGAAAGAAAAGGTTCATTCCCTTATCTCTATCTTTAATTAATTCAAGGCAGGAATGAATTTGGCATCCTTTACCTTTGTAAATAGCAAATTGTCAAGTAAATTCTTAGAATGGGCAATTGATTATTGAATGGTAATGTTATGGGGGTTGGTGGATAACAGAGATTGGCCATGTTGCAACTATATTTTAAGAGATTTCTCAAGTATATGATGCCTAGTAGAAGTACATCTCTTGTAATCACACAAATAGCATGCAATGGACAATAGTAATCTCCCACTAGATAATCCATCTATCTTTTTGGGGTTCAGGTTTAATTTTCTAGGTGGCAAGGAGGTCATAAATGCAATCCTACTTTAAAAGGTGGGAAAAATTTAGTTTATATGGAATCTCATTGGGGAAGGTGGTGGAATTAGTGAAGGAGAGTGATGCAGGAGCATCCCTAGTTCAAGAGCAATCTTGCATCAACCAAAAACATTTGCATTTCAATTTGTTGGCAGTTTAGTTTGTTTCTTTTCATTTTCTAGTTAGTTTAGGTAGTTCAGTCATAAGCAGTTCTATAATTTGGTCCGCATTCTATCGTAGTTGCATTTCAGATCTCACAGAGCTGGAATTAGCATCTAGATTCATTCATCTACATCATATCCAAATCTCTAATCATTTGAACCAAGTACCAGAAAGTTATTGCTATCAAAAGATCAATTGTTTTCTCATAACAGAGCATCCTGACAGTCTCATACAATCAGCTAAAGGAGAAGACTTGTAGAGCATTCCTTGACTTGTGGAGCTTAATGACACATCATTCAATGATCTATGGTTCATGGTTGACCTTCCTCGAGATCCGCACATCATTCCATTCATTTGCGGAGGTGTTCTACATCATTAGGTCCAACCTATCTATGTACACACGTTACAACTCTTCATTGGAGTTTGTGATCTTCCTTGGCTGACGTGGAGGAATCTTTTGTACCGGAGATGATATATAAGGATGTAATAGATCCCTAAGAAAGTAGATTGGATAGTTAGAAATTGATTCATAGTTCATAGTTTGGATTTATGTGAAGGAGATTCAAAGCTATATCTTGTGCATATTCTAATATTTTGTAATCAGGCCTGTGAGCTCAATTGTAAGCCCGCATGTTCCCGGTCAATCTGTATTTGAATTCTATGTGTAAAGGGTAAAATTTAGATGTTTAGGTTTTGGTAGTTTTGTATGTGTATCATCCATTCACCCTTTCATTCAAGGACCTAGGGTCAAGTTGCAATGTACTATCCTACCCTAGGTCACTATGAGGTGTAGGGAAATTTGCATTTGTATGATTTGATTGACAATTATCTCCTCTTATGCTCAATTATGCCTTAAAACCCTAATTATGCAAATACAACAGTAAACAGATGAATATAAAAAAACTTGCTATAGAAAGATGTAAAACAACAAATAATTGTGCACCTATTTTTGGGGTTCAGAGGCAAAAAAGTCAGGTATTAAAGAGTAGGCGCCCAAGTCCAAGGCCCTACTTTTTGTTGAGATCTGTAAACAAGATCTACAACTTGTTCCTGCTACACAGAAGGTGTTCCTATCAAGAAACTTCGAGGACTAATGAGTGGGCACCCTAGTCCAGGGAGCTATTTTCTTCTCTGATCTATAATTTCAACACTCTGTTACACCCTCTTACAACTTCACTTTGTCTATATCTTCCACCTATAACCTACAATCATGAAAACTTTGGGAGGAGGTTGTGGTGTTTAGAGGCTTGCCTCAGTCAAGTCTTCTAAACACCATTGTCAAATAGAGAGTGCATGCCTTGGGAGGCAGAGGAGAAAACTAAATGATAAATGCTTAAAAATACAAATGAATGTCACCTTGTAGTGAAGATCTCATGGAAGGAAGAAGTTCTTCATTCCATGAGGAGATAGATGCTCAAATCTGCAAACACAAACACATAGACAACACAAATCTACTCTTGCAACACAATGAAAGCCTTGAATCACCTTTAGAAGGCCAATGCTCATTTAGTAATGCTCTAGTTTATAAATGAATGCCTAAACATGCTTTTATATGCAACTACAAACACTCCTGCCAAGAATTTCATAATTCAAACTTACTGTGTCAGCATAGGATCCAAATAATGGTAACAAGCCGACACCCAAAAATGGGGACTGACCGAAAATAGGACAGGACTAGGGTGTGGGCACCCAAGTCCTCCCCCTATTTTGGGTAGGGTCTATCTCAAGGGGTTCCCCTGGGTCCCATTTGCCAAGACACTTAGGGGTTTTCTCATTGGGATATCAAATTATGATGTAATATGTCCTAAATGCAACTAAGAGACCCGGGAGCTAAACCTTATGAGGGAAAAGCCCCCAAGGGGACATTTTCTGACATTACATTTAGCCCCCACTTTAATGTATGTATAAACACAAGGCCAATACATGCATTAAAGTACAGTCAACAAGCACAGTAAACACGCCAAGCACGAAGAAGACACGCTAGGCACATTGAAGACAATGACAGGCACGCAAAACATGGATAATATAGTTATAGTCACACAAAACATAGCTTGAATACAGTAAATGCATAAAAGACACATCAATGCATAGAAGAAAGGAATGATTTCTTTTCTCTTCTTTTTATCATATATATGAAATGTAGATGCAAATGTAGGAAAGTAAACAAAGCTCCCATAATGCAGGATGTACTCATCGCATAGGTCTTTAAATTGCATATGGGGCAACACACACGCAAGACACACCAAACCTCCCAAAATGTAGGATGTACTCATTGTACAGGTCTTTAAACTGCATATAGGGTAACACACATGCAAGACACGCCAAACCTCCCAAAATGCAGGATGTACTCATCGCACAGGTCTTTAAACTACATATGGGGCAAAAAACATGCCAAACAAAACAAGCACACCAAAACACATACTTTGAAGACAGGGAGAAAACACGACAGACAAGTGATGGAGTGTTCCTATTTCTAGGTCCAACACCATTTCAGGCACATTATAGGCACACACTGATGATTGTGCTTTGCCACAACAATCACTGAAGACATGCTTAAGGGTTGAGTTAGTCAGAGAACCGCTCCCTACCTTTGCAGAGGACTTTTGAAAATGACAAGATAGTGTAATATGCTCCAATAAATACACCACCCTCACCTCCGCAGAGGGCTTAAAATAAAAAGGATATATGTCATATCCTACCTCCATAGATGGCTTAAATGATTCATTGATTGATTGCAAATAAACTCAGAGTGCAAGATGTACTCATTGCACAAGTCTTTAAACTGCACCTAAGGACAAGCACATTGCTAACATCTATAATAGACAACTTACCTTATATATGCCCCCACCTTAAGGTGCTTGATATCATGCATCGATATCAAGCACATTAAAGTAGGAAGAAAACACACAAGGGAACACAAACTTTCACAAAGCCCATGCCCCCCAGAGGTGACAAGTACTTTACAATCGCCAAATGTTCCCACAAACACATCCCTACAAGAAACATGTTAGTGTCTACATAATCATGATAAACAACAACATCAATGTATATGATTAACCACACAAAGAGCCAAGGTTATGCTATGAATTCAGAGTTCAATGATAACCATGGGGCTATATCACGAAGATCTCTCAATCAAGTACGACTAAGGCTACATTCACAAACAAACAAAGTGCGCAGAGCATCAGTATTGTTAAGGTTTGTAAATGAGATAAATATTATCAAAATCACCACGCAAAAAGAACAAGTGCTTCTACTAGCCAAGCGTTGAATAATATATACCCCATCGTCATATTAGGAACTAAGTCCAATTTTTTATTTCTCGCAAAAGGTACGCTAGGTCTGCATCAGTATAAATGTTTTTCATCATCTGCCTGCTAGATAGAAACACTAGAGGAAGGTAAATAGTAAATAAGAGAGGATAAACAAGTGTCTTCGGGACAGTCATGTAGGAGGGTGCCCCCATGTCACCAACTGCAATGCTATGTTCATAAGACACAACACACAACAATGAAATCAAAGAGAGAGGCAATATAGAAGAATGATGATAAAAATAGAAGATCACAACAGAGGCAATCTCTTGGTATCCCAGACCTTACAAGAGAATCAAGGGTCATCCCAAGAAGCCTAAACAACACATAACACATCACGGGAAAGCACATCATGAGAGAGATAAAGGGCTAGAGATACTTACCTATAGGATCTCCTGGGCTAGCGGTCATCAAGTAAATCATCGTCATCCTCCCACTCCCAAATTTTAAAGGAAAGTGGGACATAAAGTACCATAGCCCAATTCTTGTCTTTGTCTTTAGGTTGTTCATTGTTAGGATCATCTTTGTTTGGTTCAATGTTTGGATCAATGTTTTCTTATTGAAGTTCTCTAATATAGTTATTCAATATCCTCTTAGGTGGTGGGAGAAGCAAATTATTTTGAGTGATCTCAACATTCATCATTGAGGGATTTACTGTGAGAGACTTCTCCTCATCCACTAGTGCTATATCCTTAGTGATGTCCAAATGATTTGAATATTCAATCAAAGGAGGGACATTAAAGGTCTTCTCTTCCTTAGTGATATCCAAGGTGTGTGAACAATCAACTAAAGGAAGGATGTTAGTGGGATGATCCGTAGAGGTTTCGTGCATTATAATAGAGTTTTTATTGTTGTTAGATGAAAGCTCATCATCCACCCATGGAATTTTCTTTATTGAAGGGAGTTCTTCATTCAATAATGCTTCCTCTTGGTAAGGGAGAGCATTGGAATGGCAAAGTGGTAATGGCTCTTCATTTGCTAATGCTTCATCTTGGCCAAAGTGAGCATTAGAATGAAGATTTGGTGGTATGATGTTCAGATATGTGTCAAGGAAATCATCCTCTTGCATTAAAGTGTCCTCATGAGGAGGAAAAACCTTGGGAGAGTGATCATAAGGTAAACCAAAGTTATCACCACATGTTTTAGCAATAGGTTCCGTAGTGGAATTGTCCATAGTCATCTAAGGCTTTATCTAACATTTTGAGGTCATCACTAGTATATATACTATTGACCATGAATTTAGTGAGACCAACTAATATCAAAGGATATATTCCCATGAGATTTGTGAAGCTATCAAAATTAGATATATAACAAAGGATTTCATATGTGGAGCACATAGAGAGATCATCATCATGTATGTATGCTATTTGTTCTAGAACTTGAGGATGTTTATTAATGAATTTAGAGAAATGATCAATGTGTACGATGTATGCAAACAAAGATTCCAAAGAAGATGATATATTCTTTGAAATAAATTCAATATTAGATTTTCAAAGCTTTCAAAAAGTATGCCAAAGACAAGTGTAACACTATATGCAAAAATGACCTAAAATGCTTGATTTTTTATACTTTTTCAATGCAAATATATGAAAGAAAAGCTCTTGTAAGGAAATTGATAAGGGAATAAAATTATGTGTCTGATATCAGTCTAATTCAACAATAATATCCTTCACAACACACTCTTGATGCAAGTCTAAGATGATGATAGGCCAAAATATAGTGAAAATACACTAAAATATGCAATTTTTCACCAAATCTCAATGCAAAAGAGCTTGAGAAAGGGTGTTGTGAGGAAAATGATGATGAAAAGAAAATTATATTAGTAATAACAAAAACCTACTGCCAAAATATCCATCACAACACACTTATAGTGCCACTCAAGGTCAAACCCTAGTGAAAATATAGCAAAAATAGACAATTTTTTCACGGTTTTTCAATTCCAAGACCTAGAAAAATGGGTGTTGTAATTAATTTTAGGAGGTGAAGAAAATAATATCAGTGATTTCAGTCACCTCAATCCATAAAATTTGTTACAACATGCTTAGGGTCCAAACTAGGCCAAACCCTAGGGCAAAAATAGCAAAAATGTGCAAATTTTCACCAAATTTTCAATACAAGAGGCCAATAACAAGGTGTTGTAAAGAATTTTAGGAGGGGAATTAGATAATACCCCTGATAACATCCAATTAGTGAAAAAATATTCCTTACAACACGCCTATAGTGCAAATTTAGAGAGTCGATAAGGCCAAATCTAGTGAAAACCAATGTTTTTCAAGCCCTAGGTTTGAGATCTTGATGTAAAATGCTATATGAATGTTTTGCAAGCTGATATATGATGAAAATTACATTCTCTCAGATTTAAAAATGGTTTCCATGTTCTAACATGCAAAATGCTAGTTTTTGTTGAATTTTTCTATGCAAAATTTTGAAATCTAAATGCAAATTTGTTCTAAAATACAAGACTATAGCCAAATGAAAATTTGAACGAGTCTCTAAAATCAATAGAAAAATTTGAAACAAGATTTTACCTACAAACCCTAGATTTTGGAATTACTAGGTTATATGCAAAATTCACAATTTTCAACAAAACCCTAGCAATTTTATGATGAAAATGCAATGCAATATATTTAATTTTTGTAATTTTATATAATTTAAATCAAATCTAATGCAAAAATTAAAAAAATTGATGAAATTCAAATTAATTAATGCAACATGCAAACCCTTGAATGCAACTTTTTTTTCTAATTTTTTCTAATTTTTCAATTTTTTTGTAAGTTTTCCAATCCAATAAGATGAATGAAAATCAATGCAAATATGAAGAAAAAAAATCATCAAGGTGCAAACAAGTCCAACAACACTAGTTCACCAAAATGTCAAGGGTAAAATTTGGATGTTTAGGTTTTGGTAGTTTTGTGTGTATCCTCCTTTCACCCTTTATCCTACACTAGGTCACTCTGAGATGTAGGGAAATTTGGATTTTTATGATTTCATTGACAATTATCTTCTCTTATGCTCAATTATGCCTTAAAACCCTAATTATGCACATATGACAGTAAACAGACGAATATTGAAAAATGCTGCTACAGAAAGATGTAAAATGACAAATATATGTGCACCTATTTTTAGGGTTTGGAGGTGGAAAAGTCAGGGACTAAAGAGCAGGCACCCAAGTCCAAGGCCCTACTTTTTTTTGGGATCTACAAACAAGATCTGTAAGCTGTTCCTGCTGCACCGAAGGTTTTCTCATCATGAAACTTTGAGGACTAATGAACAGGTGCCCTAGTCTAGGGAGTTGTTTTCTTCTCTAATCTGCAATTTTGACACTCTATTGTACCCTCCTGCAACTTCACTTTGTCTATAGCTTCCACTTGTAACCTACAATCATGAAAACTTTGGGAGGGGGTTGTGGTTTTTAGAGGCTTGCCTCAGTCAAGCCTCAGAGAGACATTCAAGTCTTTCGAACACCGTTGTCAGATAGAGAGTTTGTGCCTTGGGAGGCAAAGGCAAAACCCAAATGATAAATGCTTGAAAACACAAATGAATGTCACCTTGTAGTGAATATCTCATGGAAGGAAGAAGTTCTTCATGCCATGAGGAGATAGATGCTCAAATTTGCAATCACAAACACATAAACAACACAAATCTGCTCTTGCAACACAATGAAAGGCTTGAATCACCTTTAGAATGCCAATGCTAATCTAGTAATGCTCTAGTTTACAAATGAATGCATAAACATGCTTTTCTATGTAACTGCAAACACTCCCGTTAGGAATTTCATAATTCAAACTTACAGTGTCGACATAGGACCTAAATAACTATCACAAGCCAACACCCAAAAATTGGGACTGACCCAAAATAGGGTAGGATTAGGGTGCAGGTGCCCAAGTCCTCCCCTCTATTTTGGGTAGGGTATATCTCAAAGGGTCCCCCTAGGTCCCATTTTCTAAGACACTTAGGGGTTTTCTCATCGGGATGTCAAATTATGATGTAATATGTCTTAAATGTAGCTAAGAGACCCGGGTGCTAAGTCTTGTGAGGGAAAAGCCCCCAAGGGGACATTTTCTAACGTTACACTATGATATACTAAATGATTGAATTTGCATTTGTCTCATATCTTTGAGTTGTTTCTATTGTGTTTACTTTTGTTGCACAATCTGGACAATTCATTCTGACCCTCCTACTGTGACTGCACCATGTGGTAAAAAAGTGAAAGTTGAAATCTTTGGGAGCGAATTGAGAGAAGTTGGCAAGGGAATTCTATAAGATCTTACTGTGGACATATCACCAAATTGAGGCAGGTTACTTGTGTCACAACCGATCGCTGAACTTGAGGTAGTTTGCACTTGATCCTAGGAAGAATGCCACTGAGGAGAGTTGTTGTTGTTGGAGCAATGGCTAGTAGAATGGATGAGATGATGGAAATGATGAAAACAATGTGAATTCGATTAGATGTTGTTGAAGAAGATACACAAAGAGGATTGACACCTAGACCTAATGTTGAAAGTGATGATGAAGAAGAATTTCAATCAGTTGAACAAACTGGAGAAACCCTAGGAGGTGACAAAGAAGAAGAATCAAATCA
This sequence comes from Cunninghamia lanceolata, assembly GCA_027924645.1. NCBI lineage: Eukaryota > Viridiplantae > Streptophyta > Pinopsida > Cupressales > Cupressaceae > Cunninghamia > Cunninghamia lanceolata. The sequence goes on from BSBN01001807.1 coordinate 8,276,955, forward strand.
AGTAAAGATGTTGTAAGTTATTTCAAAGATTGGAAAGAGACCTAGAGTTGATGTGCCGAACTATATTGGTAATTTGAACCCTAAAGAATTTATTGACTAGATAAATGATATGGAAGAATACTTTGAGTATGAAGAAGTTGAAGATCCAGAGAAGGTGAAATTTGTAAAGACAAAGTTGAAAGGCCATGCTGCTATATGGTGGAAAGAAGTTTAGTTGGATAGGAACAAAAGAGGAAAAGAAAAGATTACAAAGTAGGATATAATGGTGACAAAATTGAAGAATTAATTCATACCTGCTAACTATGAGTTGGAGCTGTTGAAAAGATTGCAAAACCTAAGACAAAAGGAGAAATCTGTGAAGGAGTATACTGAAGAAGTTCATAATATGATCATAAGGACAGGACATAGTGAAGAAAGCAAGGAGAAAGTGGATAGATACATCAATGGACTAATATTGAACATTCAAGAAGAACTGAGTTTGGTAAGGATGACATCACTGGTAGAGGCATACTAGTTTGCCCTGAAAGTTGAAGAGAAGCTAAATAAGAGACATGATCAGAGATAGAGAGGCAGATGGGGTAAATTTTAGAGAGGTAGAACATTTTCTAGAGGTGAGAGATCATTGGTGGAGCAGAACAAATAGGAGAACACATTCAAGAAGGAGGACATAGATAATAATGTGTATCAGAGAGATGACAAAAAATTTTACCGGAGAGGAAACCCTAGTGCATACCGGAATGAAGGATACATAAGAGAAGGAAGAGGATTTGATAAGAAAACATTTAGAGGCACTTGTTTCAAGTGTGGAGGTGAAGGACATAGAGCATTTGAGTGTAATCAAGGGAGTACAAGAAAATGAATAGATAACAGTGGAAGACCAACTTATGTTGAAGAAGAACCTAGTGGATCACCAAATTTTGTTGGTAAACTAGAGAAAGGAGAATCATTGGTGATGAGGAGAGCACTATTTCAAGTAGAGACAAATGAGGAACCACCACAGAGGAAGAGTTTGTTCAGAACTAGATACAAATTAGGAGGTAAATGTTGTAAAGTTGTAATTGATAGTGCTCGTTCTGATAATCTAGTTCCAGAGGAGATGGTGACTAAGATGAAGTTGGAAAGAGTGAAACACCCTAAGCCCTATCAGATAGCATGGATTCAGGATGATCATAATGTACTACTGAGTGAACAATCTTTGGTGAAATTTTATATTGGATCTTATCATGATGAAGTCTTGTGTGATATTATGCCTATGGATGTATGTCATATCTTGCTGGGTAGACCTTGGCAGTATGATATAAAAGCTATACATGATGGGAGAAAGAATACATATACTATAACATCAAATGGGAAGAGAATTACCTTGATTCCATTAGAGGGTGATCCTAAAAGTGAAGTATGTGGGAATGCTAGAATTTGTTTGGTAGATGGAAGAAAATTTTTGGATGGTTTGAGACATGAAAATATTTGTTATGCTTTGATTCCTAAGAAACTTGAAGCATTGAAGAAGGAGGATGAAGAATCACAACCAGAGGAGATAATAGATTTGCTGACAAAGTATGAAGACATCATGTCAGATAATGTACCTGAAGGATTGCCACCAATAAGGAGGATTAGTCATCACATGGATCTTATAACAGGAGCTAGTTTGCCTAATAAAGCAACACATAGAATGAAGAACTGAATAGATAGATACAAGAATTGTTGAGGAAAGGTTTGATCAGAGAAATTTTAAGTCCTTGTATAGTACCTACAGTGCTAGCACCAAAGAAGGATGGAGAATGGAGAATGTGTACTAACTCTAGAACAATAAACAAGATTACAGTTAAGTATAGATTTCCTTTACCTAGGATGGATGATATCATGGATTGTTTAAGTGGAGCAAAATATTTCACAAAGATTTGAAGAGTTGATACCATCAGATCAGAACCAGAGAAGGAGATGAATGGAAAACTACTTTTAAGACAAATGAAGGATTGTATGAGTGGTTAGTGATGCCTTTTGGATTGAAAAATGCACTGAGTACTTTCATGAGATTGATGAATGAAGTTCTGAAGAAATTCTTGGGTAAGTTTGTTATTGTGTACTTCGATGATATTCTAATTTTTAGTAAGACAAAAGAAGAAAATTTGTGGCATATTAGACAAGTTTTGCAAAGACTAAGAGAGGAGAAATAGTTGATAAACATCAAGAAATGTAGTTTCATGAAGGAATAACTAGTGTACTTGGGATTTGTGATATCTACGGAAGGATTGAAGATGGACCCTGAGAAAGAGAGAAATTGTTGAATGGCCTACACCAGAGAGCATTGGAGAGGTTAGATCATTTCATGGATTGTCTAGTTTCTATCGAAAGTTTATTAGAAATTTCATTTCAGTTTGTAACCCTATGACAGAGACGATGAGAGGTGACAGAAAAGACTTTAAGTGGACATCGAGAGTAGATAAATTTTTTGAATTGTTGAAGTAGAAAGTGACAGAGCAACCTATTTTGGCATTATCAGATTTCAATAAGGTATTTCAATTAGATTGTAATGTGAGTGGGAATGCAATTGGAGCAATGTTAAGTCAAGAAGGTAGACCTGTGTAGCATATTTTAGTGAGAAGTTGAATGATGTGAGGAGAAGATATTTAGTTTATGATGAAGATTTCTATGCCATAATTCAAGCCTTGAAGAAGTAGAGACATTACCTGTTGCCTAAGGAGTTTGTGTTGTATACAAATCATCAAGCTTTGCAGTATTTGAATAGTCAAGGAAAGTTGAATCAGAGACACATGAGATGGGTAGAGTTCATGCAGAGTTATACATTTGTATTGAAGCATAGGAGTGGTAAATCAAACAAATTTGCTGATACGTTGAGTATGAGAAGAAACTTGTTGACAAAGCTGAGAGTTGAAGTGTTGGGATTTGATGAATTGAAGAACATGTATGAGGAATGGAAAGCATGCAAGGAACTTGTTGTGATAGAATAGGAGTAAGTGGTTGGATTATTTCATTTAGGAAGATGTGATGTTCAAAGGAAGTCAATTATGCATACCTAGAAGTTCAATGAGAGATAATTTGATCAAGGAGAAGCATAGTGGTGGATTGGTGGGACATTTTGGCATTGACAAGACAATGGCTTTAGTAAGTGAAAATTACTTTTGGCCTCAGATAAATAAGGATGTTAGGAAGTTTGTGCAGAGTTGTAGAGTTTTTCAAGTTGTAAAAGGAAGTTGTCAGAATACTGGATTGTATAAACCTTTGACAGTACCGGAGAGACCTTGGGAAGACATAAGTATGGATTTTGTGATGGGATTACCTAAGACATAGAGAGGACATGATTCAATATTTGTAGTGGTCGACAGATTTTCAAAGATGGCACATTTCATACCTTGTAAGAAGACAACTGATGTAGTGCATGTAGCATACCTATTTTTCAAGGAGATTGTGAGATTGCATGGATTACCTAAGAGTATAATTTCAAATAGAGACACTAGATTTCTTGGATATTTTTGGAAGACACTTTGGAAGAAGATAAAGATAGATTTGAATTTTGATTCAGCATTTCATCCATAGACTGATGGACAAACAGAGGTAGTAAATAGGAGTTTGGGAAACTTGTTAAGATGTTTGGTTGGAGAGAAGACAGGAAGTTGGGACTTGATTCTTTCACAAGCAGAATTTGCATACAATAATTCAGTGAATATGAGTACCGGAAGAACACCTTTTAAGATTATTACCGGAGTGAATCCTAGAGGAGTGATAGATCTAAGAGACATGGGTATAGAAGAAAAGAGAAGTACAAAAGTAGAAGAATTTGTAGAACGTATGGAGATAGTGCATAATCAAGTTAAGAAACATTTGGAGGATATGAACAGCAAATATAAGGAGCAAGCAAATGAGAAGAGAAGACATAAGGAATTTGAAGTTGGTGATGAAGTGATGGTATACTTGAGAAAAGAAAGATTTCTAGTTGGGACATATAACAAGTTGAAGATGAAGAAGTTTGGACCTTGTAGGATACTCAGAAAATTTGATTTAGGAAACACATATGAAGTGGAGCTACTAGAGACATTGGGTATTTCACCTATTTTCAACATTACAGATCTCTATCAGTATCATTAAGTAGAGTTCAATGACAACCTTGAAGAAGACTTGAAGAAATAGTTACCATGACAAGCATTGGAGCAGATTGAAGACATTTTGGACAACAAAGTTGGATGCAACACTAGAGGAAGACAATACAAAGAATACCTTGTGAAGTGGAAAGGCAGACCAGAAGAAGATTCATCTTGGATTTCTCAAGCTGAGGTGGACCATTTTGGTTCTCCCCCAGCCCCAGCAAAGTGAGGGACTCACTTTTTTAATAACCCTGGATGTCTGATGTAGGAACATCCCTAGTTCAAGAGCAGTCTTGCATCAACCAAAAACATTTGCATTTCAATTTGTTGGTAGTTTAGTTTTTTTCTTTTCATTTTCCAGTCAGTTCAGGCAGTTCAGTCAGAAGTAATTCTGTATTTTGGTCTGCATTCTACCATAGTTGTATTTCAGATCTCATGGAGCTAGACTTAGCATCTAGATTCATTCATCTACATCATATTTGAATCTCCAAGCATTTGAACAAAGTACCAGAAAGTTATCACTATCAGAAGATCAATTGTTTTCTCATAACTGAGAATCTTGAGAGTCTTAGACAATCATCTAAAGAAGAAGACTTGTAGAGCATTCCTCAACTTGTGGAGCTTAATGACACATCATTTAATGATCTATGGTTCATGGCCGACCTTCCCCAAGATCTGTACATCATTCCATTCATTTGCAGAGGTGTTCTACATGATTAGGTTTGACCTATCTGTGTACACACATTATAGCTCTTCATTGGAGTTTGTGATCTTCCTTGGCCAATGTGAAGGAATCTTTTGTACTGGAGATGATATGTAAGAATGTAATAGATCCCTAGGAAAGTAGATTGGATAGTTAGAAATTGATTCATAGTTCATAGTTTGGATTTCCGCAGAGGAGCTTCAAAGATATATCTTGTACATAATCTAATATTTTGTAATCAGGCCTTTGAGCTCAATTGTAAGCCCACATGTTGCTGAACGATCTATATTTGAATTCTATGATATAGTGAATGACTGAATCTGCATTTGTCTCATATCTTTGAGTTGTTTCCATTGTGTTTACTCTTGTTACATGGTCTAGACAGTCCATTCTATGAACCCTCCTACCATGACTACACCAAAGAGAGTGGTGAGAATAGGGATGTAGTCAGAGAGAGTGGCTAAAAGGTGAATATGAAGAAGATGACCAAAAGTGGAGGGAATAATATGACAATTAAAGGACAAGTAGAAGTGATCTAGATGACTCATCTTTCTCAAGAACTTCTCTCATTAATTGTTCCATGTATACCAATGTGGTTTTTGGAAATCATCTTTACTCAATATTGGGTCTTGAATGTCAAGGAATTTTTGGGCCAAAGTCTAAGCATCAATTTTATTTTAGAATGGGTGAGAGGGGCTATCCTGACTATAGTTGATAGTTGGATGCATGTTCGACAATGTCAAAGTATCCCCCAAGGATCCAATCAACAATTAGGAGATGGAGGTGAAGACATTCCCAAAGTGAGGTTCTTTCTTTGGAAGAGTTAGGTGCATAAATGGAGTAAAAATCATACAAGGAATCCTAAAGGAGAAAGACAGTGTAAATATAGTAATTGTAAGGATTTGACTCAAAGGCTATGACATATTTAGCAATGCAAGGGGCAAGGGCCAAGACCACACCACCACCACCCTCAAAGTGACTAGTGTGGAATAAGAGAGCCTCTTTCCAAAAGGATTCATGGGTGGCATGTAATCTACTATGTAAGGACAACCATCCTAAAACCATAAAAATGTATTAATTACCAAAATGATAAGAGGAGAAAGGGAGACAATTTTTCTTAAAATAGATGCAAGAAACACAAATTCCTTAACCCAAAAATCATTCAATAATTACAAAATTTACAAAAGCTAACAATGTAGCTTTGGAATACAATCAGGACTTACTCCTTAATCAACAAGACTTCCAAGGCTGGATTACATAAGTATTGCATAACATATTATCACTAAGCTTGACCTGGTGAAGAGAGAGAATATCATCAAAGTTATTTACTACCCAACCATGAAGAAATAATCTTCCCTGACCTTACTCCCAATAGGAGAAGCTCAATCCTTCATGAAGGATATAGCAAACTGAAGTTGACATGCATGAAGGAATCAAGTGCATCATGAAACTAACAAACCTATATGCTCATGCATTGTCTAACATTACACATATCCAAAGATAAACATACATAAAGTAAATACATAAGGCCAAAGAATCCTTTCATAGGTAGAATTACCTATGTTCTTTGATTCCATAAATAGCATCAATCCACACAATTGAAAACATAACTATACAATTAGTACATATAAGCAATTAGCATCCAAGCTGCATAATGTTCCCTAGCAAATAGAAATAGTATAAATTCTAAAGGATAATTCATGATGTAATTCTAGGGTGTACTTTCACCAGACAGTTCCTCATCAGCTTCCACCCACTTAGATGAACATGGATGCATTCAAAAGATTAGACATACAATTTAAAATAAATAATTGATTGAAGTGTATATAGTAAGATTCATAAAGACACTCATGTCATAAACAAGACTAAACCAAAGAAATGGCATGAGATTCTAATCATATACTAGCTCAGGATCTTAACACTATTCTTGACCATCATTAATAAACATCAAGTTATTAAATATTCTAGATCAATTGTCCAAATTATACTTTCTAGGCAAATCCATTAATTTACTCACCTAATAAGCAACTTAGAATTTGCAAATGTAAAATTATTTAAAGGTTTTCATATATAAAGTTCTCAAATAATAAAAGAGAAATATAATTACATGATAAATCTCACTGCATTCCATTACAAGGTAGTGAAAAATTTAACAATGCTTCTAATATTGACCAAAATAGATTAAAAGAGCTTGTAGACACATTACACCTACTACTCATCACAACAAACATGCATGATCAATATGCTATCATAACATCATGTATACTTACAATAATTATCTATTGTTCATTTTATCATTCATGTATACCCTATAGTCATAAAAACATTAACATCACCTTTTGTCTCCACCTTAGAAATGCAAAATAAACATTTATCACAAATCAATTGTAAGTCACCAACTTGAAATTATATTGTAAAATTGTGACTCACTTTTTGCATCAATAAGATATAATTCACTAGATGGTTGTGCATAAGTTTCTATTGAACCTTATCATGTGTGAAGTACATCATAGCCATATCACTTATATCTCTATCATAAATAATGTGAAACAAACATACATTTTGTTCCATCTAGCTATGTAATAATTTTAAATTATTACATTCACTTGCAAAGTAAGCAAAGCTCTATTATCTAACCAAAATATATTTCAAATATTAAATCCAATCAACAATAGATATAGTGCAGACATAATCGTAAGTAGAAAATTACACAACTATTAATTCTTCTATTCTTGTCATTGATTAGGGCAAATGAGTGCACAAAAAATAAATCAAACTATTGAGATGAAAACAATATATTACTCATTATTTGCTAAAACTATATCATCACAATCAATAGTTATCTAATCTAACTCACTATATTCACTATACTATAACACGTGGTCAATTAAATTGAATACAAGAACACAGTCATATTCCTATAACTAATCTAACTCAAGTTGAATACTACCTTTTTCTCTACGTGATTAATATCTCGTACAATATGAAGTATGACTATTAGAATGACTTATGTAATTGGAAACCTCTTTGGTCACCTCATTAATCCTCCCACCATGAAAATATGACCTTCTATGAACATGATAACATGCTATTATTAAAATGGGTAGGCAAAACCTCTAGGATTGTGCTACTAAGGAGCTTACACCATATTGAAATATTGAAAAGTAGTTAAAACTTAATCATGTATCTTGCAAGGACTTAAAAATATTAACACAAATTAAATTACAATTAATTATTACATTAATAGGAAATAGATACAAATTCAAGCATATAATTCCATACAAAATGTGGTTCTAAAAAAACTATAATAATACATAAAATTAACTCAATTCAAAATTGTTAATTACATGTATCACAAGAATGCTAGAATATTAAAACCCCAATATTTTACTGAACACATTAGAACAAAAGAAGTATAGTATGACTAAATATGATCCCTAGAAAGTAGCATTTCAATATAAAAAGGAACATACTAAAATTGGGAAAATCCCAGAGCAACATAAATTAGTAGATCAACTATTTTAGGGTAGCTATAACTATCAAACCCATCACAACAAACAAGGATGATGAAAGATAAGAATAGTTGTAAATAATTATTGTAAATCAAACAATAAGAAAACTTTGTCATGCCAGGGTCAATCTCTATTGTCCTATGATTGAAAAACTTATTAGATTCAAGATTCAGTAACAACAATACAAGCATAATGCACCCTCTTTCTTAACTGAGGATATTTCAATCAAGTTCTCACTGTTCTTTCCCTCCTAAGACATTCATTACAAAATAATAAAATATATTTAGCTCGCATACATGATGAAAGAACACCCAATGAGGTTGAAATATATTTATTCTAAAAGTAAAGGTTCTTTTGTTAAACAATAAATGGAGGATAAAATAGAATCAGAGATTCAAAAAACAAGAACACAACATAAATTTATAGTGGTTCACCATAAAGGCTACATCCACTTTCGAGCAAGGCAATATATATTATTTACTATCTCTAATTCATTACAATACATAGCAGCATGCTTTATATAAGCAAACATTATAGAATGTGAAGAGTCAAGAGTTATAGGAGGGAAAAACAAAGTGACTGTTGGGTTTCACATTCAACAATCTCCCACTTGAAACCCAATAGATACTGCTACAAACAATGATATCCCCTGTATTTCCATTCCTATCATCACTTTGAAAACAAGCTCGCATTGCAAGACTTTAACCTCTATAAAATATGTTTAAGGGCACTCCGTATAACTCTTCTCCAAGATTCCCTATCAATTGCAACACCTTCCTTTTGCAAAATTCTGTCCATTGCTTTCTTTGATTTCTTCACCTCTGTCAAGAACTAATCCAAACCAAATGGATTTGCTTCCTCTGCATCCTTCTCAAACTCCACATGCTTGTCCCTAGATCCACCTCTCTCGGTAGTACCAGTAAATCCTTTATCAAGCTTGAATTGATAAATGGTTTCAATCCTCCTACTTCCATTTGACTTATCACCAGAAACATGCAATTGTAAATTCTCCCCAAAAATTGTGGTTGATATTCTCCTTCTTCTATTAGAAATTTCATTAGCACCATCATGCATCAGATTCTCCCCATGTTCTTATGTTTCGTGGCTCCAATTCTTCTGCTTCAATGGGACATTCTTGAAGCATCATTTGGACCTGAACCCTCCTTCTGTCAGACATTCCCTTGGCAACATGTTGCCTTGAATTCTCCCCAGTATCATAATGCCTTGCAATACCAATCCTCTTTCTTCCCTTCGACAAACCGTTTAAAACATGCCTTTCTAAATTCTCTCTAACATTGGACTATTTCAGTGCACTATTTGAATCCTGCAGTGTTGAATTGTCCCTAACATTAGACTTGGACCATTTCGGTGCATCATTTAAATCTCGCAGTGTCGAAGTCTCCTTACCATGCGATTCACTTTCATCCTCCTCATTCTCCTTAGAAGAATCCTTCTATTCTCCCACATTTTTCTTACTTCTCTCTTTGTCCATACCTGCAACCCTATTGTGCACATTTTCAAACACATGTGTAGTCCCTTCCTGTGTAGCCTTTGAAGCAGCTTCTTGTCTTTCCCTCTCTTCTTCCATTGACACTCGGAGAGCCAAAGCCAATTCAAGATCCAAATTTGGATCAACACCAAATTCAAAGCCTATTCCACCTACAATTGTAGAAGTAGCAATGGCAACACTAGTAGCTACAGTTGCAGCAAACCCACTTGCACCTTCTCCATCTCCAGTAAAGATAGGTGAGCTGAGTAGGACATCCGAGAGAGAATTTTGACTTGTAGGAACATCTACAATATGACTATTGTCATTACTATTTACTTATGCAAGAAGAGACTCCAATTTATCTAGTTTTCCATCAATTTCATATGTCCCAGGTTCTTAGGCATCATCTAACTGATCCCCAAAACTTTCACTATCAAATTCCAACATACTAAAGAAATCATTAATAATAGAATCAGTTTCAACATCTAATTGATCCAAAAACCTTTTCAGGGTAGCCTAGATTTCACACAATGGTGAATCTGAAGTAGGATGGACAACTCCCACTTCAACATGACTCTCTATTACATATAGGGTGCCTAATTTGTTGCTCCTTTCAATTACTAAGAGACAAAAAATTGTCCATCCAAGATTACATTATGTTTGAGTTGGGGAACATATCTAACATCACGTAACTGTAAGTACAAAAATCACGCAAGCCTCCACAAGGACCCCTATGATGATTTTAATCCTTGTCATGTACATGTAAGTGTGAAATAATGTCCTCTAAGAAGCAAACCTCTTGATGATGTGTCTTCTTTCTTGTCTTGTGTTATTTCCTCTTTGTCGATGTCTCTATTTCCACGTTTTCGACACTTTTTGACAGTTTTTGAAACACTTGTCAATTTATATTTTCTAAGCTTTTGACCTTGTTCCTAAGGCTTGTGAGCATATTGTATGGGATTTTTCACCTTTCCCATATGTTTTTCATCCTCTACACCCCTTAGAAGCCTTCTAGAGGCCCCCCTATCCATCTCCCACTTTCAGTTTTTAGTTTCACTCAACCAAAATCTCCCCCTATTATTTCTAGATCTCCCCGGGGAGATCATGCATGTGCAAGTGGAGATTTGGATTCTTGCACATGACTGACCTGTTTCTAGAGGTAGAACCCCTCCTTTTTCTTTCTTCTATCATCTCCCTTTTTATATTCTTGAGAAAACCCTTTCTTGCTTGGATCTCCCCTGGGTGATGCAAGGTCACCCCCCGGGCGACCCTATTGATGAAAGGGGTGACCCTTTCACATTTCAGGTTGCAGAAAAACTTGAGTTTCTCACTTAAATTAGCTTTGTTTTCACCTGTTTTTCTTCCAGTTTGCATGATTTTTGATGCTTAATATGGAGTTCATTATTTCATGCACCCACACATTCATAATTAACTCCATTTGATCTAAAATTAAAAACTCAATCAATCTCACGCATCCTTTCAACTCCAATTTCCTCTTCAGTGATAAGATATTATTGATTCATCACTCCATAGTTAGCTAAGTTCACTGGGTAATCAACCTTGTTAACTCCCCAATCAATCCTTGTTGACTCATCAATCAAATGAGTTAACTTCTCAATCAATCCCATTCTTAAAACCTATAAATACCCCCTCCCTCAAGTACAAAGGGAGGCAAATTCATTGTGCACATAGCTCTTACCAATTTTTGCTCTCCAAATCAGCATTCTAATGCTCTCACAAGATGAAGGTGCCTTTTGCTTTATTCATTGTTCAACCAAGAACCGTTATGCTAATTCATTCAATGCCATTATGCTCAACCAAAGCTCTCATTGAGCTATTCCAAGCTTCAACAAGCTTCTTTTTGCTTCTTTGTGTCATTTTGTCATCAAGAGGCCTTCCTGCTACTTCAAAAGGACTCAAGGTTGCCAAAATCAAGGATTTCTGAGGGTAGTGGAGTCAAACAAATCTTCATTCTTTCATGTTCCTCTATTGCTTTAGTCAATTCATAGTAATTAGAAAACCAAAAAATGCTCTTGGAAATAGTAAATCTTTGTTTTTTTCTTGATAGATTAGATCTTGCATGTTAGAGTAATTGTTTTCAAATTCCCAGATCTCTACTATTTGTCGAAGCAATTTCCTTTCATAGATTAGATTACTTCAAAACAATCAAAAACCCAAAAACATAGATTAAACTTGCATTAGGAAGAAACATATTATCTTGCATTCATATTTCCTTTTCATAGATTAAAGAGCACTTTTCATTTCCAAAATACTAAAAAAGCACAAAAACACCTTTACATTTCATTTAGATTTGCATGTATATAGAAACCCTAGAAAAGATAGAAAACTTGCAAATCGTCGATACCATCACGAAGTAAACCACAATACATGATTCAATCAAACCCTTGATCACATTAGAAGGTAAACACAAGTCAAAGCATATCCAAACCCTAGGTCAACTAAATCTAGGTCAAAATCCTAAGTCTAGTTAAGGGTGGTCATCACACATTTACCTCTATATTGGCTCATAAATGTGCTTAGGAGTGAGAGGAGAAAGGGTGAGAGCTATCCTCAATAAGATTTCTCCAAGGAAATCAATCCATAACAACAACAGGAGACATTTACTTTACCACAACAAGATCTATTTGTCCTCTTATTAGCAGAAGAACAAAGACAACTCCACATACAATGAGAACTCATTCAATGAATTGAGAGACAAGAGGATATAAATGAAATAAACCACTTACCCACACAAAGGTGGAATAGAAGAAACCTCAACAGGAGAAGAGAAACTAGTGACCCTTTGGGTCATAGGGTTATCTCAACAACAACTACCATCAAATGAAACATTCAACTTAGCACACAACAACAAAGGCCACTGAACTTGCCGACCCCTCTCCATGAAGTCCATCTCTCCAATGAGCCAGACCTCCACCATGTGTCACCTCCTCTCGACTGGCTACTTCCATGAGAGCGACAGTGATGTGGCAGATCACCCCGTGGCAAGGATGGAAGGGTCCGTGTGCATGCCGAAATCTGAGCTAACAACCCCAGGCAATTGGAGTCATGATTTTGAGCATACATATTGTATACACCTAAAAATGACACGATTCATTCTAAATAAATATTCTTTATATTTGTTCCCTTCTTATTTCTTCTATCAATTAAATAAATATTATAAGTTTATTTGATTGGTTCATTATCCCATAATTAAATAAAATCATTTTATTTAATTAAACTCCCTAAATTCTTATAATGTATCACATAATTAAATAATCCTAAATTATTTAATTAATCCTAAATCCCTCTATCCTAAGTCCTAATTTCATAATTCCACCTCATCAATCCACCTCATCTTTCCACCTCACCATGTTGCACATGTAATTAAATATTTTAAATATTTAATTAGCTAATATTCCCTCACCCACATGTCCTATTTATCCTCCAGTCAAAATTAGTTAACTCATCAATCAAATCTGTTAACTGATTAGTCAATTGAGTTCACTGGTCAATCTATTCTGTTGACTCCTCAATCAACCTAGTTAACTGATCAATCAATTCAGTCAACTCCCCAATCAATTCACTTAACTGATTGGTCTATTCTGTTATCTCTTCAATCAATTTTGTTAACTCCCCTGTTGCATGATGGAGTTTGGACACTTGTCCTCTTTCTATTCATTACACATTCCTCAACCATTCTCAACCATTGATCTTCTCATTTCTTCTCAAACATTGATCCTCATTCTTCTGAGTCTATAAATGGAACCTTATTCTTCCATTCTAATCATCTAGGCTATTCATATTGTTACTCTTCAGAAATTCACCAATGCACCTTTGGTACCCTAATACAATTTGCTTGAGATCACCCAAAGCTTTGAAGTTCCTCTACATTGCATGTTTATCACCACAGCCATTCACTATCAACATTCTTGAAAACAGCAAAGGAGTGCACTCTCTAGGGGCCTACTTCATACAAACAAGGACGATTGTGATAGGTAACAATAGAAGCTTCGATTCAAGGAAGGTTTACATTATGTTATTCATTGCTTCATTTCATTCAATCTTTCTTAGTTTCACTATTCTATTGAGTTATGGGTATTTGATGTTGTTTGTTGCATATTCATTGTTGATCCTATTTTACCCTAACATTTTTGGCACCCACCGTGGGGCCTTGCCCCTTTATCTCATCAAAATCTGAGCTTTTTTAAGAAAGGTTCTATACAGGCATTGCATAGGCTAATCCGGCACATTTGAACAATTCCACGGTGCTTCTGTCCTCTATTCCGATGCTTATAACCTTACGACACTTTTAAACACTGTTCCGGTGCATATGCCTATTTTCGCTGCGCATATGTTATTTTTGCACATCTGTTCATTCTTTAGGGTGCTATTAAACTCTGTTCCTATGCATATGTTATTCTTGTGCATCTGCTCTTTCTGACAGCACTTTTAAACTTTGTTCCTACACATCTGTTCTTTCTTACTATGCTTTTAATTATTGTTACGGCGCATTTGTTTTTGCTATGCTTTTGTTGACTATTTCTATGCATTTAGTCATTGAAGCTGTGCTTCTGTGGTAGGCAATGGTTTTAGGGTTTTTCTAAGAGGATTTGCTAACACTGACATCTTTGATGGTATTCTCTGGAGCTATTTTCCAGGATAGGTTTGGGTTTAGTTTCATATAGTTGCATTTTGATAGCTCACACTTCACTTTTTAAAAGGATAGTAAAATAGATACTCATGCAAAGTCTCACATAGCTTTTAATTAGGAAAGAGGTAACTGGATCATTTGCTATCTTGCATTGTAACATTGCTATCTTTCCAAAGTTATTGCTATCTAGTATAAAACTGAACTCATCATTACTTTCAAGGTTAAAATTGAACAACTGCTATCTCGATTGACCAACATTTCAAAGTTAACTATTCTTGCTACGTGGATTTAAAAACTAAACTCATCATTGCTTTTTGGGTTAAAACTAAACCACTACTATCTCGATTGACCAACATTTTAAAGTTAACTATCCGTGCTACGTGGATTAAAAACTGAACTCATCATTGCTTTCTGAGTTAAAATAGAACCATTTCTATCTTGCTAAATCACTTCAAAGTTCTGTGCTTGCCCAAGTAGATTAACCCATTTAGTTTTTCTACTTTTAACTAGGTTGGATTAATCAGTTTCTTCCATGCTTATCAAATGACAACAAGCTTATGCTTTCCCCTTTACTGGGTGACCAAAGTGCTAGACTTGTTATACTATCTATTTAACCTTTAAGAAGGGCCTACCCTTGGATGCACGCCTGTCCAAGTGGGAACGAACCTGAGTGGAAACAAGCTAAAAGCCAAGCCCTACTAATCTACTTAAAATAAAAGTGCTTGAGGTGAAAACCTCCTGCAACAAGTGCTACTATGTTACACCGATGGCCAACCTCCCCCAAAACCCTCTAAGGCACAACCCTTTGAGGCTGGGAGACTCCATAATAGAGAGTAGCACCATTGCATGTGTAACCACTTGAATGGTTTCCTATATTAAACACCTCTCGTTCTAGTGGGCAAAAACCCTTGTAATCCATTTCTAGCCTAGGATTTTTGTACTTGCTTTTGTTCCTTTTAGTCCAAAATAGAGTTAGAAAAACCACTAAAAAAGTTTAGAAAAATAATAAAAATTCTTTGTGTTTGCTATGTTTTCTTGCCACTAATTCAAAAAATCAAATCAAGAAGACCTTTTTTTGCAACCAAAGTACCAAAAACATCGAAAAAATTTCAAAAATTGCAAAAACACTGAAGAAAGCTAGAGCGGCGCATCCGTCCTCTGTTCCTATGCATCTGTGCCGACTTGTGGTGCATTTGTTTAGATTTCCTATGCTTTTGTTGACTGTTGGTGTACATACATCTTTTACCAGTCCAGCACATATACTGTGACTTGCTGCGTATTTGTTAAATTCCACAGCGCATCTGTTTCGGCACATGTATGACAGTGAGCACTTGCATAATTTTCAAGAGAAAAAGTTTACCAGTTCTGAGTACCCATTTCAGCTTAACTCCAAGATCAGAGATCAGGTCCTAGCTTGCAGTCAGTTTTCATCCATTTTGTCCAAAAAGTCTCTCTTTCGTCAATCATCCTATTCACCTTCTATCAAGTCTTTGTAATCCCCAAAGTCAGAGGTTCCCATATCAGATCAACATAGGTCCCTTTTTCATGTCATTGTGAATTCAAGTAAACCTAGTAGGTCGCAGAACTTTACTAGTAGTTTGTTGCACAGCTAGTCCCTACACAGTAAGATAGGTATTGAGTACCCTTACTAGTGGCTACCATCTTGCATCAACTGCCTCACTTGAAACCATTGAGCGAGAAAGTCCTTTGTCCAAGTCTTGTCCTAGGTATCCTATTCACAGCAATCTCCATCGGTACCTTGCCAAAATTTCTAGTCCCAATCCACTTCATCCCATGTCACATTGCATGGTTCTTACCAGATCTTAGTACAAAAAGCAACTTGAAATGGCCGGCTCATCCAACCACATTGTCACACCTCATGATAGTGACGAAGATATCTCTTATGAAGATTATCAAGAAAACATCCAAAATCAGAAATTCCAACGCCTAATAGAGAAGGTGCTCCATGAAGACCCTCATAAATATTTCTATCATCTTGCTAGTCTTGGAATTAAACTCCCCGCAGTTTTGATATAAGCTCAATCATGGAAAACATGGAAAATGATCACAAAAAGGAAAAGAATGCCATAGACCAAAATGCAAATGATAGAGGAAAGCAAACCATGGACCAAAATGCTCCTATGGAAGAAATGAGAAAACAACTTGAGAATCTAACGCAACAAATCTCAGATCTCAAGACAGGTACAAACGCTAAAAACTACTCCTTGGAAGATATTGTACCGTACCCCTTTGCTAAAAGTTTGATCATGAAACCATTTCCCTATCGGTTCGAAGTCCCTAAGTTTGACAAGTACAAAGGGAAAGGGGACCCTAGAGATCATATTAGGGAAATCAACATAGCATGCTTGGAAGTATCTCATGATGAGACCTACTTAATGAGACTATTCCCAAGATCTTTAGGTAGTCAAACTATGGAGTGGTTCTCACACCTCCCACCAGGAATCAAAACGTTTGATAAACTAGTCAACAAATTTATCACGCACTTCTCTTACAACATCGAACAAAAGAGCAGTGAGTCATTCGCCACCTTCCTGCAATGATGGAGACAACTAGCAAGTAAGTGTTCTTACGATATACCTAAGAAGCAGCTATTGGAGATGTTTGTCCATAACCTCAATACCGACTTTAGCTATCAAATACAGATACAATGCCCTACATCATTCTCAAAAGTCATTGAAATGGGATTGTTCATCAAAAAACCTATGGTTGCTAAGGGGGCAATCAAGTTATACAAGGACACCCCAACCTCCAATTACACAATGGACAAATCAATGTTTTGGACCAAGAATAAGAATGTTGCCAATGATGGGGTACTGGATGCCAAGGCGGCAACTCCCAAGCAACAACCCATATTCACTCTAAAGGAGAAACAAACAATGTTATGCCCAACAAACCATTCTCTTGGGAGCCAAGACCTTAGTTCAGTTCAAATCCAAGGCAAAAGTTCACACCGTTGGGTGAGTGTCAAGAGTTCGCATTAAGAAAATTATTAGCTAACAATGAGATTTTGCTACCGCCAACAAGTGATTATGAGCCTATAGTCAAACCTCCTTATTGGAAGGACACAGACTATTGTGAATATCATAGGGGAAGGGGGCATACAACCAACAATTGTATCTGCCTCAAAAATGTTATCCAAGATGTGCTCGATCAAAATCAAGGAGGAACACAACAACATACCTCTAATGAGACACATGTGGTCTACAGGGATCTGCTTCTAAATCATGACAGGCTGTACAACAACAATAACAACCATAGCAACAACAACAATAACAACCATGGCAACAACAACAACAACAACAGCAATAACAACAATCGTAATAGGCTAAACCAGAATAGTGGGATTAGTAATGCCAACTATGCAAGTGTGCCATTTGACTATACCATACATTGCATTTCCGAGCATGTCCCACAAATCAATGTCATCATGCCCAACCAACAATCAAGACCTCACAGAACTAGCTGTAGTATAATTACCCGCAGTGGTAAAGTTAAGCTCAATACCGCCCCTCCAAGGTCGTCACCTTCTCAATCCAACTTCCATCAATATAGTGTCATCGACCAACTACAAAAAAGTTTGGCCCACATTTCTATCTTGGAGTTGTTGCGTCTATCTCCTTCCCATAAGGAGATACTTGAGAAAGCCTTAGTGGAAACCATGGTCCCCAATAATTTGGCCCAAGAAAACTTTCAAACCATGGTAGCTAATCTGACCTCCTCCAACACCATATCATTCACCGAGCAAGATGACCTCTCTATGTCTCAACCCCATAACACCCCTCTACATATCATCACCTTCATCCACAAGCACCGCATCAAGAGGGTTCTCATTGATGGGGGTTCCAGTTTAAATATTCGCACATTAAAGTTGGACCTTGAATTGGGGTTCTTTGAAAATGCAGTTGATCCAAGGAGGAAAATTACCATCAAAGCGTATGATGATGAAGAAAGAACCACAAAGGGAATAGTAGTCCTACCCATACAAGTGGGACCAGTAATAAAAGATGTTGTGTGTCAAGTCCTGGATAGGGAGCTCACTTATAATATCCTCCTAGGGAGACCATGGATTCACGCCATGAAGGTTGTTCCCTCTACTTATCACCAGTGCATAAAATTCCCACACAATGACAAGCAAGTCACCATTCAAGGTGACCCCAACCCCTATCAGCATTGCAACTCTATCCTTGCAAAACCCGAGTACATCATACCAAATAACAGAGCATATATATCCCCTATCCCACAACATGATCATACTGCTGAAGCCTCCTCATCAAGGCCCAAAAAGCAGAAAATTACCATAAAAGAAAGTGGAGTGGGGGAATACTCCATTGAGCATAGCCTCAATCTTGCCAAGATGCCTTTATCTCCTAGATCTTTTGGCTGACCCAAACATTTTCCAAAGCCATCTACTCCTCCTATAGCTCCCATTGCTCCCTTTGTAAAATGGGGGACCTTATCCGATGAGACAGAAGAGAGAGATATCCTACAATGGCTTTATATTGAAGAATAGAACACACCGCAAAATCTGCCTAGACTCCCAATAGAACTCTATGGGTGAGGTGAGACTATCCTACATAGAATGGGATACGAAGGACAAGGCCCCATTGGCCTCAGAAAAGAAGGAATCATTGAACCTATTCAACCTTCTTCATCCTCATCAGCTAGAAACACAAGTGGCCTAGGATACAAAGGCAAGGGCAAGGCTAAAGAAAATGCTTGTCTTGTAGAAATGATCCAAACACTCCAGGAGGACAGCGACATGGATTCTAATGAATATGAGTGGGATGAGCTAACAAAGCATTCCTATGACGACAAAGAGGTCGATACCATACAAAATTTTAGCCCCTACCATGAGGGATAAACACTACCAAACAGACCATTAGAGTCTGATTTACCCATCTCTGAGATTATGGCTTTTGAGGAAGGTTCAAGTTCCATTGCAATAAACAACTTGGAGGAAAGTACCATCCCGAGCACCATCCCTACCAATGCTCCTAACATTTCCATTCACACTATCAATGAATCAGGTCTATCCTCCGACTCCCTCCCCCTCGTGCATCCTGAGCTCATTGATTGGGATCTGCAAGGAACTCCCCAATTAGACATGTTCCAAAATGACAATGCTTACATTGACTATATGGAACTTAGGGACCACCTACCCAAAGGAGATCATAAAGATGGTTTCGCTATTGAACTTAATACCGTGGCTTACTTCGAAGAGGGTACCAAGCCTTCCAGTCGCAAAAATATCAAGGTAAAAACTGGATCTGACAGTGAAAACTGCTTTGCACTAATGTCAGATCCCAAAACAGTAAAAAGAAAGGACGCATCTGACGGTGAAAACCCAACTGTGGCACCTGACGATGGAAGGCTTGACACTCTCCCTAATAACATGGACCAAGAAAAGTCGCAGATTGTTGTGGAACCAACAGAGCCTATTAATATTGGAATAGAAGAATAGCCTAAGATTATCCACTTTGCTAAGTCTCTTACCCCACCAGAGAAGACTAGGTTTGTACCGTTCTTCAAGAAAAAGAGAGGCAGCTTCGCTTGGTCATATGCAGACATGCCAGGTATAGACCCAAACTTGATTCTAACTCATCTTCCATTGGATCCAAGAGTAAAACTAGTGAAACAAAAGCTTAGAAAGATGCATCCACATATAGCGCTATTAGTCAAAGAAGAACTCAAGAAATTACTGGATGTAGGGTTCATCAGAGCTATAGACTACCCAGAATGGATATCCAACATTGTGCCAGTGTCCAAACCTAATGGCTGCATCAAACTATGTAATGATTTTAGAGATCTAAATAAAGCATGCCGCAAGGATGTCTTTCCATTGCCAAATATAGATATCATAGTCAACTTAACGACAGGGCATACCATGCTGTCTCTCATGGATGGATTCTCGGGTTATAATCAGATCAAGATAGCACTAGAAGACCAACACAAGACAGCCTTTACTTGTCCATGGGGCACTTTCTACTGGAATGTCATGCCATTTGGGCTAAAAAACATAGGAGCCACATATCAATTTGCTATGATGACCATATTCCATGATATGATGCATGTAACAATGGAGGACTATGTCGATGATATTCTAGCAAAGTTGCTCACAAGGGAATCACACCTGGATATATTAGAAAAAGTCTTTCAGAGACTAGACTAGTTCCAAGTCAAGCTGAACCCAAAGAAATGTGTGTTTAGAGTCACTTCAGGCAAGCTACTAGGCTTCATCATGTCGGCAAATGGAATAGAGGTGGACCCGGCCAAAGTCAAGGCTATCATGGACATGCCACCACCCAAGACTCTTACCCAATTAAGATCACTACAGGGCAAGCTACAGGCAATTTGCAGATTCATATCATAGCTAGCAGACAAGTGCCAACCATTCAGTCATCTCCTGCACATGAACATTCCATTCAGATGGCATGAAAGGTGTGAAGAGGCATTTAACAAGCTGAAAGAATATCTTATGACTCCACCCATTCTCATGCCTCCTATCCAAGGGAAACCACTGATACTCTACATATCTACTACACCTACATCTCTTGGGGCTCTTCTAGTGCAACAAGATTATGAGAATAAAGAAAGAGTCGTCTACTACATCAGCTGAACATTAGTGGGCTATGAATTGCATTACTCACATATAGAAAGATCATGTCTAGCACTAGTTATTGCTTCACAAAAACTTTGACATTATATGCTTGCACATCCAGTTAAACTCATTGCAAAAATAGACCCACTAAAGTACCTACTAAGCAAAGCAGCTCTCACAGGTCGCCTAGCTAAATGGGTAATGCTCTTAAGTGAATATGACATTGAATATGTAGACAAAAAAGCTATCAAGGGACAGATCATTGCTGATCAACTAGCAGATGCACCATTACATGACACCACACCGATGTAATTTGAGCTTCCAGATGAATCCCTATTCAACATATCAACACATTCCTGGAAACTCTACTTCAATGGGTCTTACACAAACCATGGATCGGGGGTAGGAATCCTGTTTGTGACTCCTCATGGTGACATAATTCCAAAGTCTTACCATTTATTATTCCCATACACCAATAACATAGCAGAATATGAAGCCTTAGTAATTGGTCTCAAGATGGCAACTGAGTGGAAAATCTAAGAACTATATGTCTACAGTGATTCTCAACTTGTAATCAATCAAGTCAACAATGATTACCAAACCAAAGATGAAAAGCTTGTTCCATACAAGCGGATGGTCGACAACTTTAAAGAACACTTTGGGATCATCTCTTTTGAACAAATATTTGGGATCGAGAACAAAGCAGTAGATGCCATGGCAACCATCGCCTCTCTCCTAGAAATACCTAAGAATGAGTCACGGTACGAGTTCTTAGTGGAAACTATCTGACAACTTGCTTATGATCTTCCTAAGACCCATTCCATATGCCTTCTAGTTGGATGTGATTCACCTTGGTATGATAAGATTTACACTTACCTCAAGGACAACATCCTCCCACCAGACCTATCTTCTAACCAACGACAAACTTTTATATGCCAAACCTCTCACTATACCATCATTGCTGATACCCTATACTGACGTGGTCTAGATGGTACTTTACTCCATTGTTTAGAACGAGAAGAATCCATAACCACCTTGCAAGATGTACATGAGGGGATCTATGGAACACACTCTAGTGGTCCTTCCTTAGCCAAGAAACTCATACGCTTGGGTTATTACTGGCCGAACATGGAAATGGATTCATATCAGTTTCTCAAGAAGTGCAAGCAGTGCCAAATACATGGGAACTTGATACATGTACTAGCTCAAGAGTTGAGACCTTTAACGACACCTTGGCCCTTCTACCAGTGGGGACTTGACCTTGTGGGAAAGATCCATCCACCCTCATCCAACGGCCACAAATTCATCATAACTGCCACTGAGTATTTTACAAAGTGGATTGAAGCTGTTCCCCTCACCACCGTCGCAGGTAAGCAAATATCCTCATTCATCCTGAATTACCTCATATGCAGATATGGCATTCCTTCATCCATTATCACGGATAACAAAAGACTATTCAAAAACTAGGATGTCCAAGAACTCTGTGAACGTTTCAAAATCCAACACCATTTCTCCACTCCATACTACCGCCAAGGTAATGGTCAAGCTGAAGCATCCAACAAGACCATCTTGAAAATTCTCAAGAAGACAGTCAACGATGCTGGCCGTGATTGGCATATCCAACTCAATCCCGCTCTGTGGGCCTACAAAACTAGTATATGCACTCCCACAGGTGCTACACCCTACGCCCTTTTCTATGGCTCATAAGCTATCCTCCCCATTGAGGTTAAATTACTGTCTCTCAGGGTGTCATTAAAAGGTATCATATCAGATGAAGAATACAGAGTCTCCAGGTTGCAAGAACTAGAGTTGCTAGAAGAAAGGAGACAGAAAGCCTTTGATCATCTCAAGGCATATCAACAAATGATGTCAAGAAGCTATAACCACAAAGTTTGCCCAAGAATCTTTAAAGTTGGAGATCTCGTTCTTAAAGAAAATCCTCACAACCAACAAGACAGAGAAAAGAAAGGCAAGTTCGAACCCAACTGGCTTGGGCCTTATGTAATTGTAGCAGCATATTGATCGAGGGCATATCAGTTGGTAACATCAGAGGGTGAGCTATTCGATGACCTGATCAATAGCATGCACCTCTGCAAGTTCTATACCTAGGAGAACCCCAATGCAAGTGGGTCATAAAATACAAAAAAATCAAAAAATTGGAAAAAATGCAAAAAAAATACAAAAAAGTAAAAAAAACCAGAAAAGTACAAAAAAAATCATCCTTTGGTGAAAACCTGGAAAACAGGTGCCTTGGACAGGTATCATGGTGAAAACCTGGCAAATAGGCGTCATGTTTACTTTCTAGCTTCTTTGTACAAATAAAAGCAAGTGGTGAAAACTCAGTAAAGCAGGCGTTACTTGTGATAAACCATCTCCCCCATCTTTGGGAAACCAATCACCTTGAGTCCATTCTTCCTTCACTCGTATCCCGTTCGACCCATATCTGTCCCATAATAAAAACTTGACAGTTACCTATCATGGCTTGATACTCTCTCCCTTTGTGGCCTTGTCAACCAAGGCTTTGTCCCATACCGTATCCATAGTATTGAGCTTGCCATAGTGTTCCACGTCAGTTTTCCATGGTCCAAATCTGTGAACTACGTTGCCTCTGCATCGTCACGTAGGCAAGGCCATTTTCAATGCACCCCTAAGGCTTCCACTGTCCCATCAGTCCTGTATCTGGTCCTTCTATCCATCTGAGTCCATCTCCACTTTCTCTCGCCTAGGTCTTAGGTCCGCTAGGGTTCACCTTGAACTACATTTCCTCTGCATCGTCATGTAGGCAAGGCCATTTAGCAATGAGCCCCCAAGGCACTAGGTTAGTCCCTTAGGGTCCATCTCCTCAATAAGGATTGTGAAATCTTCTCACCAGGCAAGCCAGCACAAGCAGAACCTGATTTCAAAGTAGAAATTTTGACATGATGCATCTAACCTATCCAAAGCAAAGCAGAAAAACACCCAAGGTCTTCTAAATGATTTTTCTCCAATTATGGCAAGAAATAAAACACATCTAAATGCAAAATTGCTTTATATTAGAAACATGGTTAAAACATTGAGTCTTGATTTATGCTATCATGCCTTTTTATGCAACTCAAGGATGCTAAAAGCTAGAGATGCTATGATGGAGGCATGATTATTTCTTTGTTTGTTGTTTGTAGATTAACCTTTAGTAATGTGAAGCCTTGTCTAATGACATGATCAGCAAAAGATCATCGAGGACATCCAAGGTCCATCATGAACGGGGGCAAACCTTATCTATTGATATGCAAGAAGTACTCAGGTCATCTCGGTTCAATTATATCTTAATGCTTATATTAACTTGCTAAATCAAAATCCATGTGAGCAGTACTCAGGTCATCTCAGTTCAATTATACCTAGATGCTTGTATTAGCTTACAACATTTTAGAAAAAGTACCAAAAAAAATGCCCAATGATGAAATAAAGCACTTCAAAATACTTGCACCATCAAGATGTCAAAAGAAAAGCATCCATTATACATCCATTTATACATCCATACATCCATATCCCATGCAATAAAAGATCCACAACATGCAGAGTATCAATGTTTACAAAAGCTTGTGAGTCTTTCTATCGAGTCTTTCTTCTATCAATCAGATTTCTATCTATCATCATATCTTTCATCCTTGTCCAGTCAGTCTAAGCAATGATCCAAATGCAAGGTCCATCCTTAATCTATACCAATCAAGTCAAGTCAATCTTGTCAAATGATCCAATCACAATCAATGGTCTTGATCCTTGTCTAGTCATAAATCAACGCAATCAATGATAATCAATCACTTGTCTTATACAGGATGTTGCATTGTTGAAATCAGACCAATACATGCATCTTACATGACATGTTTCATTTCCTGAAACTAGACATTATCCTTCATGTTTCTCTAGGGATATATCACTCCCTGCCATGACAACACTGTCGTATATCGTTATCAATTAATCAGTTGGTTTATAGCTTGACAGGGGCAATACCTTGTTTGTTCTTGTATCATTTGTGCATACTTGCTCACTTGCTTGTGTGTGTTATCATTTTCTCTTGCATCGCGTATCATTCGGCTCTTTCTTCACCCATTTTCTTCAAACCTAACTTTCTTCATTGTGAGATTGTCCGTCTCACGCCTTCTACCTTCTCCCTGTCCAATCTCCCAAGGGGGCATCCTGTTGTCAAACTTGTACCAGGGGCAAACTGGGGCATGCATCATTATCAAACTATTTATTCTTTGAAGCAACACTGTAAACTGCATTGCATCAAAGAGGGGCAAAATGTATACGCCTAAAAATGACACGATTCATTCTAAATAAATATTCTTAATATTTATTCCCTTCTTATTTCTTCTATCAATTAAATAAATATTATAAGTTTATTTGATTGGTTTATTATCCCATAATTAAATAAAATCATTTTATTTAATTAAATTCCCTATATTCTTCTAATGTCTCACATAATTAAATAATCCTAAATTATTTAATTAATCCTAAATCCCTCTATCCTAAGTCCTAATTTCATAATTCCACCTCATCAATCCACCTCATCTTTCCACCTCACCATGTTGCACATGTAATTAAATATTTTAAATATTTAATTAGCTAATATTCCCTCACCCACATGTCCTATTTATCCTCCAGTCAAACTTAGTTAACTCATCAATCATAACTGTTAACTAATTAGTCAATTGAGTTCACATGTCAATCTATTCTGTTGACTCCTCAATCAACCTAGTTAACTGATCAATCAATTCAGTCAACTCCCCAATCAATTCACTTAACTGATTGGTCTATTCTGTTAACTCTTCAATCAATTTTGTTAACTCCCCTATTGCATGATGGAGTTTGGACAATTGTCCTCTTTCTATTCATTGCACATTCCTCAACCATTCTCAACCATTGATCTTCTCATTTCTTCTCAATCGTTGATCCTCATTTTTCTGAGTCTATAAATGGAACCTTATTCTTCCATTCCAATCATCTAGGCTATTCGTATTGTTACTCTGTAGAAATTCACCAACGCGCCTTTGGTACCCCAATACAATTTGCTTGAGATTACCCAAAGCTTTGAAGTTCCTCTTCATTACACGTTTATCACCACAACCACTCACTATCGACATTCTTGAAAATAGCAAAGGAGTGCACTCTCTGAGGGCCTAATTCATACAAATGAGGATGATCGTGATAGGCAACAATAGAAGCTTCGATTCAAGGAAGGTTTGCATTGTGTTATTCATTGCTTCATTTCATTCAATCTTTCTTAGTTTCACTACTCTATTGAGTTATGGGTATTTGATGTTGTTTGTTGCATATTCATTGTTGATCCTATTTTACCCTAGCACATTTTTTAGAACCTGACGTGAAGTATAGAATCTCTTGGTTTTGTTGTTTGTGTTCCCATTTTAAATGCTTCAAAACTTTTAGCAAAATCTTTAAAACATTTTCATACTACTCTTCATAGCCGCTTCAGCCACTTCATCTTCTATCACCTATGCTATCATCCATTCCATTTGTTCTCTGGTGTCTATGACACCTCTAAATATCACAGAACCTAAATTAACCAAGGGAATATTCCCTCAAGAGAACCAGAAACTCCTTCATTTGATAGGTATGTGCCGCTACATTCAAATGCACCAATCACCAACTGCTATGACTACGAAGATCCAGATTACGAACCGAATCAAAGAGAATCCATGTGTTCTCTATCTTTCAATAACCCAGCTTGGGAAAACAATTTGGCCATACCAAATGCACCACATAAAGCTAGAAGGATAAGGTCAGATATACATCGACCCGATCAACCTTCCACAAGCACATCAAGTACTCATCTTGATGAGGAAGTCAAATGATTAGAAAAACATCTACAAGAAGCAAAAGATGCTCAAGAGGCATTGAGAATTGTCTTGCAAGAAGAACACTGAGAAAATGTTGCACAAGAAGAAGCATATCACCATGAAAATACTCGTAGAGAAAATCCTAGAAATGAAGAAATAGTTGCTACTCTTGCAGACTTAATCACAACTCTAGTGCAAAAGATTAGAATCTTGGAACCAGAGAAAGCTACTATGGAAAGAAGGCAAAAATCTCATGAATAGGACTGGGGGGCATCTCAGAATCCCCCTACCTCAATTACTATTCATGAAACACTAGTAACGATACATGTTTGAATGGGAACCCTCTTGTTCAGAACAACCAAACAAATCTGACAATGGGTTATCAAAACCCACCTACAAGGTTATTGCTATCAACCTCGCAATCTCAAAGTGCCTTTCGTAGAACATATCTTGAGTACTTAAAGGAGCCCATCGATCAAAACATAAGAAGTATGCATCTACCTCGGCCATTGCTAGATCTCCCAAAATTCAATGGAGAGGGAGATCCAAACTCCCACATTAAAGCCTACACCATGGCAATAAGAGAACTCCTCCCTTGGGATGGGGTTGTAGAAAATATATTTCTAAAAACTCTTGAAGGCAATGGTTTGGATTGGTACTATCACTTACCAAAAGCTTCAATTCACTCATTTAGACAACTAATCAAAGAGTTTGTCATGGCATTCGACATGAACAAACTCGTTAAAATAGGGATTAGAGAATTCCTCAAAATGAAATAGGAGCTAAATGAATCCATAGCCCACTTTCTCACTCAATGGAGGCAAGTTATTTACTCTTCAACTAGTGCTCCAAACATGGATCACCGAGAATAATGCGACCTCTTCTTGCATGCGCTTAACAAGGACATGAGAGAAGATGTTTAAAAATTGCCATACAAATCCTATGAGGAAGCATTAGAAAGTGCTTTGAGGATTGACCAGACCACCATCGATAGTGGTAGAAAGGTCTATGGGTCAAATGGAAAGCTGACAAAGGAAGACATAGGAAATAATGCCTCTTTCATTAAAATCCTTAAAAATAATAGGAGTGCAACCACAGATGGGGTGATAGATCAACCCCCAAACAACAAAGTAAGAGATGACTACATTGGGAGAGATTACTATCCTCCTAATGTAAATGCCATAGACCGACCTAGGAGCAATAGGTACTACCCTAGAGACAATTACCAAAATTGGAACCGTAATGGAAACAGGAATGGAAACGATGGAAGATATGAAAGACCCCCATACGAATTCAATCAGTTTTGTTCTTTTCATAGAAAAATGGGGTACAACACATAATCTTGTAAAGAATATAACATATTCATAGCAAGTCTACTAGAAGACTAGCAACATATTTTCATAGAGATGTTCTTGAAACCATAAGAGGTCACACCAGATAACAAGGCTACAAGATAAAATCAAGCTCCAATGGCTCCACAAAACGCAAACATGAGAATCTATCAGGACCCATTCCCTGCACATAAAGACACAAAAACAATGAATTGAAATGAAATAGCTCAAAGTAGTAAACTTGAAGTCCCTTTGCAACTAGGACAAAAAGGAGAAGCTAGGATGATGGGATTAGTCGAGATTATGCACAATGAAGGAGAGGAGTAAGACCATGAGGATGAAAATGAGAAAATAGAATCATATGGAGGTATTATTTTTGTAGTGGAGCCTATACCAGCTTCGATTAGACCTTATGAACTAATAGAAGATTTAAAGAAGACATATGCCCACATTTCGTTCATTGACTTGCTCAGGAACTCCCCTTCACATCGCTCAACGTTACTAAAAGTAATAGGTCTAAAATATCTCGACCAAATTATGCCACCACCTAGTGGGAAAGTTAATCATGTGGACTACAACATTAGTCCACCAAACTCAGAACTCAAAGATCTAGGGTTCTTCATTGACCTACAATAGATGCGTTCCAAGGAAGAATTAACCAAAAAAGGAGACCCTGTCATATATCTTCAAGTATGGATCTACGATACTAGCATCAAGTGGAACTTAATCGATGATGGGGCAGTTGTTAACATAGTTCCTTTCTCCCTATTAGAAAGGGTGGGCTATGGGCACACTAATATCACTGCTTCATGAGATACTCTAAGTGGGTATGATAATCTAGAGGCTGCCACCATAGGTAAGATTACCCTTCTAGTGACCTTGGGACCTAAAACCATTCCTACCACATTCTACATCATAGACAAAGACACAAGATATAATTTGATTCTTGGAAGACTATGGATACATAGGATGAAAGTTGTACCATCCACATTATTTCAAGAAGCTCAATTCTTACACTTAGGGAAAGTATACATCACAAAGGGAGATCTAGAACCTTTTAGCATGTTGAAATTAAATGCACCAAACAAACGTATGGGTATCCCCATAGACTATGAACTCCCTACCAACAAATTGGTCATTCCCAATCTCACACCTCAATTAATATGCATCAAACAAATGGAAATCCCAGAAAAGACCATAAATGCCACAGAGATCAAAACTTTAGAGAATGAGGACTGACCAAAACAAAAGGAAACGGTTCCCAAAGAAAAGATAATTGAGATCATGGAATGGGTAGAGTGGGATTGACCACTCCAATTCCCCCTATAGGTACTCATGATCAACATCCAAGAAACCTACAAACTCTTCCCTTACATAGGAGAAAAACTACACAAAACTGAAGGTCCAGTGTTTGAGACAACCATGTTAGATCTGAGAAACATGGACTTGCACACTTTCTCAGATGCTGAGGAAGACATAATGGAAAGTTACACACCATTGCCATCGCTAAGTGAATCGCGTGTCCTTGAGACACCAGAAGAAACATAGTCTTATGAGCCTCTCACACCAATAGAGGATTCATATCAACCATTGACACTCATGGAGGAGGCACATTCTATTGATAATGAATCAACTAATGCCATAGGAATGCTACCAAGGATGCTCATGGTGTCCAAACTGGAAGAGAAGCCAACCACCTCTTCCTCAATTCAATCAAATGAGCTTGATGAGTGGGAAGCACCTCTAGTACAAATCAAAATGGTTGAGAGACTTCCTGACAAAGATGAAGAAAGTGAAGGTATTTTTTAGAGAGAATGGAAGATGAGAGTGGCAATCAGCATTGATGACCCTGTCATTTTCAAACTGCCAAAGAGTTACAAAGGATATGCCATGGATTTAAGACTAGAACCAAATGGGAGAAAAAGTATAAGCATTGTCCCTCCTGATGAGAAAAGGGAGCCACAAACTCCCCTTGAGTTGTTCCAATTTTCGTAAAGAATCCAAGAGAGACTAGATGTTAAAATCTACATGCAAGAACAATTCAACCTATTAGTAGAGTTATTAAATTGTGATGGAGTCCTGTATTGGACCCCTTCTCATCAAAAAGCCTTTTGAGACTTACTTTGTCTCACAATGCCAAGAGAAACTAGCAAGTTGGTAGCAATAGATTCAAATGACAAACCCTATAGAATAGGAGAACTCGTCTTGAGAAGAGGTAACAGGAAGAATAAGAAAAGAAGATGAAAAAGAGCTTTTTCAGAAGAATGGAAAGGTCCTTACATGGTCAAAGAAGATGACAAAAATAGTGCCTATCTCTTGTTCACAATGGAGGGAGAGGAATTTGGTGAAACAATCAATGTCTTTCACCTCAAGAAATATTATGTCTAAAAACCAAAAAAATCATAAAACATAAAATACAAAAAAATAAAAAAAAATCTAAATGTCAAAAATAATATGTTTCTTGCATTTCTGTATCATTATGTTCATCTTGCATTACAGTCAGTGACTTGCTCTTGTAGTATTTCATTTTAGTAATGAGTCTAAGGTTTCCTAGATATACGTCATCCTTTCAGGTCCTAGAGATTCCCTATTTTCACAATCACCATTATCACCTTTTCATTCCTAGTGATTCTAATGAAAGCCTAGCTCTTAGCTTTACATTGATCCCAGTCTTAATGAGTCAAGATGTTAGTTCTAAACATAGCTAGTATTCAAACCTATAGTGTTCAAAGGAAGCTTGCAAGTAGACCTTCCCAATTCTTCCCTAGTATTAGAGAAATCCAAACTGAGTACAAAAACTTTAGGTGGCACTCAACCCCTTATCTTTCCTGGCCAGAAATGTCAAGAGGATCAAAACTTTGAAGAAAGAAATCTAAACTTTAAGTGAACAATTTTTTTTTAATCAAAATAAGAGTGTCAAAAATTAAGAATTGAGAGATCAAAGTATCGCATATTGAGAGTTCCAAAAGCATTCATTTCTTGAAAAGTAAAAAATCCAAAGAAATGAGAAAAATAAAGTGAGGAAAATACAAAAAAAAAGTGAAAAAGCAAAAAAAAAGAGATGTAATAAAAGAGTGAAAGAGAGAAGATTCTTGAATGTCCGTACTCTTGGGTGGAGATCAATCTAAGCTCGAAGCCTCAAGGGTGACATTCTAACATAGAAAGTAAAAAGAAAGGTATAAAACACACACACACACACACACACACACACACACACACACACACTAGTTGAGTAAAACCAAGAGTCTAGTAGTCTCTAGGATCATCCTCTACCTAGGGACCCTTATTCTTTCCTATTTATCCTTTATCCTAGGTCTACCTTGTTTGCCATCTATGATCTAAGTCTGGCGAACACCAATAAAATTTGTTACTTGTCTAAGTTGAAATCTTGTCAGATTGTCTTATCTAGATAAGGATCAGTGTTTAGCCTTTAGCAAAGACAAAATTTAGAAACACTTCATTTTCACTCTTGCTCCCTACTTACATTTTAAAATCCTATCTCACAACCTTGAATAGGTCTCTTATATAAGGACAACTCACAATCCCCTGAGTTGAAAATCATATTTAAGAGAAGTCACATTGTTTGTTCCTCATCACATTCATGCCAAAATCAGAAAAAGAGTCTCAAAGAAATAAAGTCAAATGTCATATTTCATGACATTTAGTAGAAGTAAATGTTTTATTTCAGCATTTCTTGTGTTCCTGCATTGTCATATCGTAAACTGCATCTCATACATATGCCAAAAAAATTACAAAAACATGTCATTGTTATCATACTTGCATCATTAAAAGAGTTGAAAATGTCAAAAACAAAATAAAAATGTTCTCAAACCTCTTAAACATGCATAAGAGATGAGTACAAATCCAATACATGAAAAACATAAAAAGAATAAACTTTCATAGATACATCCGAAGTTTACATATATAAGAGTATCAAAGAGCTAGGACAAAATAATCTCAAAAAGAAGTAGAGACTCCCCATGCAAGGGGGCAAGAGTTTAAGAAAGGAAGTCAAGGTTGATTCCCTCCAACAGAACCCCCAAGACTTCGGATCCTCTATCTATGAATACCACCCGTCACTCCATGAGACCTATAGGAGCGAGGTGCTCTACTGTGAGGATGTGAGTGTGAAGGTCCCACCATACTAGCATCCCGTCATTGAAAACTAAGATGAGCCATCTCTCGGAGAACCTAATTCTCACCCTTAAGGGTGTGAGTCTTGGCCTTCAAGTCTGCATTCTCTTAACATCTATGATAGACATGAGCAAAAATGTATGTGTGTCACCCAACAACAGGGGCCATACCAAGATCATCTAAAAGGTGGTCTCGAGTCATCCTAGTGAAGGGAGAATCCAAGCCAACACTAATATTGCAAACAAAATCCCTCCACTCTCTGACATTACCTTAAAAAGTGAATCAAAAGAGAAAGACAAGTTAGTTCCCCATGAAAAGAGAAAGGACAAAAGTGCAAAAAATGAACAAATGAAACTTACGCGGATCACCAGGCTACCAATCAGGGTCAAGTTGTCGCATCACCTCATCCAAATAAGGAGGTAAGGGAACAATAGGAGAACCCTCAAGGATGCATGGTGCATCATCTGCATCATTGGTAGCATCAAGACCCTCATCCTACGCATCCTTGAGTAAGCCCTCATCTAAGGAATCATCATCATCTAGAATATAGTCCTCGTCAATGGAATCTGAATCCACAACAACAATGAGAGATTGGGAAGGAGCCCCTCTCCCTCCCTTCTTTCCTCCTCTAACAACTCTAGTAATGAAGACTCCAGGAGTCAAAGGAGTCCAAAAAACTGACCTCTGTCCAATCTCACCCATCTCCTGAACAATCCTATAGCAAGTGGGGGCAAGTCCTCAGGGAAGTCCTTAACTGCTGTGAAACACGCTCAACATGATGGGCCTCAAATAGAGCATTATGATATGAAATCTTAGATACTCCATGAAAGTACTCTCTAACCTTGCCATCATGAGCTCAGGATTCCTCCATATGATGATAAGGATCAAAGATCATATCCTCGTCTATAAGAATAGCGACAGTGGGTAAAGAAGCGTCATAGTGACCCACATGCATCCATCTAGCTGCTCTTGGTAAACATTTATCTAGAATCAGAATGAGCTTGTAATAGGGCCTGATGTCTTCAAATATCCATGTCATAACCAAAGAAGAGTTCCTAAAAGCTAGAGCCCCTCTCCATGAAATATGATAGAAGTCCCTATAGACCATGGCCATAATATCTAGTCCCCAACTATAGACTATGCCCTCCTCAATACTACGAATGATGGGAGCCCAACACCATCTCAAATGAGCCAAGGCTTTGTCTCTTGACAGCCTTGAGGCAATCAAACTTATCAAGAGTCTCCTCAGAAGTGGGATGCAAAGTTGAGGCATACAAGTGAGTTGGACTCTTGTCTGATCCCAGGGGTGACTAACCCCCATGAACTCTACCCAGGATGCCTTGTCCTCAAAGGACTTGCTTACGAGAGGATGTCTTCTCATAGGAACTCTAAGAATATGATAGGTATCAAGTACAGTGATGGTCCACTCTCCAAAGATCTATGAGAACCTGAATGTGTTTTTGTCTACATCCCAATAGGTCAGAATATCACAACATATATGCAAGACACGGGATGAATAACAGGCACATGGTAAACTTAAGCAAGACCTACTCTCCTCAAAATAATATGATCCTCACTACATAGTGAAGCAAACATCCCTGAGAGTCATCTCTATTCTCAGCTGGCATTCCATTAGATATGCATGTCCTTCAAGATCAGAAAAGAACTTTAGATTAGATTTTGTAAACTCATAAAAATCCCTAAAAATCATAAAATTCTAAAAAACCTTACACAAAAAAAAGTGTATAACCCCTTAAAATTGCAATAAATAGGCAAATATAGTAGGCAAAACATGTTAGATCAGATTGAAACAAGCATTAGACAACATGAAATTTTAGTCAAAATCAACCTAATAGGGTCGCCCCCGAGCAACCCAGGAGTTCTGTAGGATCTCCCCTGGGTGATCTTGTTGTTTTGTAAGATCTCCCCTGGGCAACCTTGCTAGCAGACAGGATCTCCCTTGGGTGACCTGCCTGACAAAAGGGGTGATCCTAGAGGGAGATCCCTTGATAAACAAATGCTCCAAAAACCTCATTTTTTGGCCAATTTCAGAAAACAAAAAAACTATTTTACTCTAAACAATGAAACAAAGACAATGCAACAAGAAAAATTGACAAAAATAGACAATTTTGAGAGATTTTTCACAAAATTCAATCTAGGGTTTAGAGAAGGGGTTTTCACTATTTGCATACCCGATTCTCCATGGTTGAAGAAGAGGTGGCCTTCTTTGTGATCTCCTTGACGATACCTTTCCAACAACTACTCACACGATCGATTACATTGTTGTTTCGCTCTGATCTCACAATTTGACTTGCTTTGTTTTCCCTTAGCTTAGTTTCATTTGTGCATTTTTAGATTAGTTCTTTTCTTTTATATATCTCTTTTGTGCATCATTTTGCGTGCATTCATTCCTACAGGTCTAAACCAACAAAGGCAAACAACTAGTCAAACTCGAATGATCCATGGTAAGTTTGTCATTTCAATTTTCATTATTCATTTTGATATACTTAAATGCCAGACTAATACTAGTTATTGCAGGTACAATTGTGGGAAAATTGACAACAGGTAAGGCCTAATTCAGGAATGGTACCTACATTTCATGTAGACTACCACCCCAAAGGGGTAAATATGTAAGCACAAAAATCATGCATAGCCTCTACGAGGACCCCTATGATGATTTTAATCCTTGTCACATACATGTAAGCATGAAAAAATGTCCTCTAAGCAGCAAACCTCTTGATGACATGTCTTCTTTCATGTCTTATGTTGTTTCCTCTTTCTCGATTTCTCTCTTTCCCTATTTTTCAATGCTTTTCGACTCTTTTTGTGACACTTATCAATTTGCATTTTATGAGCTTTCGACCTTGTTCCTAAGCCTTGTGAGCATCTTGTAGGTGATTTTTCACCTTTCCCCTATGTTTTCATCATCTGCACCTTATAGAAGCCTTCTAGAGGTCCCCCTATCGATCTCCCACTTTCAGTTTTTAATTTCACTCAACCAACCCAAATCTCCCCCTATTATTTCTAGATCTCCCCTGGAAGATCTTGTAGGTGCAAGTGGAGATTTGGATTCTTGCACATGACTGACCTATTTTCGAAGGCAGAACAGCTCCTTTTTCTTTCCTCTATCATCTCCCTTTTGTTGTTCTTTAGAAAACCCTTTCTTGCCTGGATCTCCCCTGGGCAACCTAGGGTCACCCCCCAACTGACCCATGGTCGCCTAGGGCGACCCCATCACATTTCAAGCTGTGGAAAAACTTGAGTTTCTAACTCAAATTAGCTCTGTTTTCACCCATTTTTCTTCCAATTTGCATGATTTTTGATGCCCAATATGGAGTTGACTGTTTCATGTACCCACAGATGTATAATTAACTCCATTTGATCTAAAATTAACAACTCAATCAATCTCATGCATCCTTTCAACTCCAATTTCCTCTTCAGTGATAAGTTATTATAGATTTAACACTCCATAGTTAGCTAAGTTCACTGGGTAATCAACCTTATTAACTCCCCAATCAATCCTTGTTGACTCATCAATCAAATGAGTTCACTTCTCAATCAATCCCATTCTTTAAACCTATAAATATTCCCTCCCTCAAGCACAAAGGGAGGCAAATTCATTGTGCACACAGCTCTTGCCAATTTTTTCTCTCCAAATCAACATTCTAATGCTCTCACAGGATGAAGGTGCCTTTTTCTTTATTCATTTTTCAACCAAGCATCATTACACTGCTTCATTCAATGCCATTGTGCTCAACCAAAGCTCTCATTGAGCTCTTTTAGGCTTCAACAAGCTTCATTTTGCTTCTTTGTGTTGTTTTGCCATCAAGAGGTCTTCCGCCTGCTTCAAAAGGACTCAAGGTTGCCAACATCAAGGATTTATGAGGGTAGTGGAGTCACACAAATCTTTAGTCTTTCAGGTTCCTCTTCAATTCATAGTAATTAGAAAACCAAAAATTACTCTTGGAAATAGTAAATCTTTGCTTTTTCCTTGATATATTAGATCTTGCATGTTCAAGTAATTGTTTTCAAATTCCTAGATCTAGACTATCTGTAGAAGCAATTTCCTTTCATAGACTAGATTACTTCAAAACAATCAAAAACCCAAAAACATAGATTAAACTTGCATTAAGAAGAATCATATTAGCTTGCATTCATACTAGGACTACAAAAGCCATTGTGTATCATGCCTGAGGCATTGCCTTGGTTCACCTTGTTTGGAGGTAACCCCTTTGTCTGATGTAGTTTTTGGAAACACATATATTATGGGCATGTACTTTTGGAAAGGTCTCCTACATGTCTTACAAATTGTTCTACCTTAAAGCAATTTCTCCTTGATAGGAGTTAGCAATCACTTTTAAATGGGGGCATACATCGTGCTATGCTCTCTTTTTGGTTGCATACTTGTTTACTGGCACGGAGCTCATCTAGTGATATTCAGTGGTCCTCCCTAGCCTATGATTCTTCCTCTTGGTCCATGAACCACCTAGGGCATTGAAGTTGGCTACCCTGTGTGCTTCATGTGACTTTTTTGGGTCACCTAGTAATTCGGTGGTCCTCACTAGTGTGTGATCCATGGTGGCAGTCCTTTTCACATGACCCCTAGTGAAAGAGCAAGCTAGTGTCAGATTCATGTGCCTTGTGTCTTTGTTCTTTGTTTGTTTAATGTCTGAACTTGTATTCATTAATGATTCCATGTGTTTTGTGTGTCTTCATCATACTTTCCATGCACTTTCTATGTGTATTCTTTTCTCTTTAACAATGTTATGATCCCAAATCCCATAGTTACCAAGGTTAGCAGCTATCTCTCCAATTACCTAGAATATACATACTATCTATAGTTAAGGGAAAATTAGATTTCAAATGAATAACAATATAATAAATATCAAGATACCCAAAACTCAATGAAATGGTGAACTAAAGAGATTCAAACAAACAATGAACAAACAACAAAGAAAACCTCCTTATTTCGAAGCTTCCATTGACCACCTATCACAATCGATCTTGCATGTATGAAATAGGGCCCTCAAAGAGTGCACTTCCTTGCTTTATTTCAAGAATGTCAATTGGGAATGGTAGTGATAGCTTATTGCAATGAAGAGAAGCTCCACAACAATGGTAGTAGTACATAGTGCATAGTAGCAAATGTGATCACAAGCAATGAAGGAATTGGTGCCAAAGGTGCACTGTAATTCTTGCAGAGTAACAATACTTAAAGCTTAGATGATTGAAATGGAAGAATGAGGGTTTAATTTATAGACTTGGGAGAATGAAGATCAATGGTATAGGAAGAATGAGAAGATCAACGGTATAGAATAGATGAGGAATGTGCAATGAATAAGAAGAAGATAAGTGTCACACAAAAGCTGTTTTATTTGAGTTAACTACTTTCTTTTCTAAAGATAAGACATGCTTTTCATAAATCAGAAAGTTTTTTTTCTAATTTAAGAGATATTGATAAAAACAAGGTTGATTGAGTAGATAACTCAACTTGTGATTTGCTTTTGCATGATTTAAGAGAAATTAAATAATAAATTATTTAATTTTGTGTGCATGGAGAAGAAGACTTATTTTTAGAAGATTTGGAAGATATTTGAAGAATTAGAAGATAAGAAAACAAATTAAATAAATAAGTTTATTTAATTGTTGTGCATGATTTGGAAGAATAAATAAAATATTTGATTGTATTTTATTTTTAGAGATAGAGAGGATTTAAATAAATTTGATTTGATTTATTCAAATTTGGAAGAATAATTAACTTTAATTAAATAATTGAGAATTATTTAATTGTTTAGAAGAAAATAAAAGGATTTTATTTAATTTTGACTTTAGAAGAGATAATTAAATATTTTGATATTTAATTAATTTAGAGGAATGTGAATCAAATAAATAAATTTGTTTATTTATTTATTGATAGAAGAATTAGAAGGGAATAAATATTAAGAATATTTATTTAGACTGAATCGTGCCATTTTTAGGCGTATACATTGGACAGGAAGAAGGTAGAAGGCGTGAGACGGATAATCTCATGAAGATGAAGGGATGAAGAAATTGGTTGGAGAAAGAGCAGAATGATATGCGATGCAAGATAGAATGATAACACACACAAGCAAGTAAGTATGCACAAATGATACAAGAA
Source organism: Cunninghamia lanceolata (assembly GCA_027924645.1). Classification (NCBI taxonomy): domain Eukaryota; kingdom Viridiplantae; phylum Streptophyta; class Pinopsida; order Cupressales; family Cupressaceae; genus Cunninghamia; species Cunninghamia lanceolata. The sequence goes on from BSBN01001807.1 coordinate 8,315,470, forward strand.
CAAACAAGGTATTCCCCTTGTCAAGCAGTAAACCAACGATATACTGATAATGATATACGATAGTGTTGTCATGGTGGGGAATAATATATCCCTAGACCAAAACAGTAGGCGTGTTGTCATGGCGGGGAATGATAGATCCCTAGAGCAAACATGAAGGATAGTGTCTGGTTTTAGGAAAATGAAGCATGTTGTGTAAGACGTGTGTTGGCCTGATTTCGACAATGTTACATCCTATATAAGACAATTGATTGATTATAATTGATCGAGTTGGTTTACAACTAGACAAGGATCAAGACCACTAATTGTGATTGGATCATTTGACAAGATTGACTTGACTTGATTGATATGGATTTAAGGATAGACTTGCATTTTGATCACTGCTCGAACTAACCAGACAAGGATGAAAGATATGATGATAGATAGAAAAATGACTCAACAGAAGGACTCACAAGCTTTTCTTTCTATTGATACTTTACATTGTTGGATGTTTATTGCATGGGGTACGGTATAGATGCTTTTATGGATGTATAATGGATGCAAATGGTGTTTGTTTTTGGCATCCTGATGGTGCAAGTATTTTGAAGTGTTTATTTCATCATTAGGCAATTTTATTTTGGTACTTTTTCTTAATGTTGTAAGTTAATACAAGCATCTAGGTATAATTGAACCGAGATGACCTGAGTATTACTTACATGGATTTTGATTTAGCAAGTTAATACAAGCCTCGAGGTATAATTGAACTAAGATGACTTGAGTATTTCTTGCATATCAACAGTTAAGGATTGCCCCCGTTCATGTTAGACCTTTGTTGTCCTCGATGATCTTTTTACCGATCATGTCTTTAGACAAGACTTCACATTACTAAAGTTTAATCCACAAACAACAAACAAAGAAAATAATCATGCCCCCATGATAGCATCTCTATCTTTTGGCATCCTCGAGTAGCATAGAAAGTCATGACAACAGAAATCAAGACTCTGTATTCTAACCATGTTTCTAATCCACAAAACATTTTTGCATTTAGATGTGTTTGTTTCTTGCCATAATTTGAGTAAAATCATTTAGAAGGCCTTAGGTGTTTGTTTTCTTTGCTTTGGATAGGTTAATGTCTTGCGTCATGATTTCTACTTGAAAAGAGTGGGTTTTTGTTTGCACTTGCTCGCCTGGTGAGAAGATTCCACAATCTTTATTGGTGAGATAGACCCTAAGGGACTGACCTAGTGCCTTGAGGGCTCATTGCTAAATGGCCTTGCCTACTTGATGACGCAGAGGCAACGTAGTTCAGGGTAAACCCTAATAGACCTAAGACCTAGATGGTAGAAAGTGGTGTGGACTTAGATAGATAGAAGGACTAGACATGGGACGGATGGGACAGTGGGAGTCTCGGGGGCACATTTGAGAAATATGGGTTCATGTATTGACAACGTAGAGGCAGCGTGGTTCATGGATTGACTTTGATGGACCTAGGATATGGATCAAATGAGACACGATATGGAACAGATATGGGTTAGACATGGAACAGATATGGATCAGATAAGAAATGATATGGAATAGATATGGATCAGACAAGACGTGATATGGAATAGATATGGATCAGACAAGACACGATATGGAATATATATGGATTAGAAAAGACAGGATATGGAACATATATGGATCAAACAAGACACGATATGGAACAGATATGGATCAGACAAGACACGATATGGAATAGATATGGATCAGATGATACTAATGACAAGGAAAACACCATGGATAGGTAGATGGATGGGCAATAGTAGATACGGATGGTTAGGTAGAAGGAAACAAGGATGTGATCTCCAAGGACTACGTCACATAAGAATAACGTGCCCCATTATGGGTAGAATACTTAGGATTTTTCATGTCAATGCTAATGATGACAGGAGGATGAAGGATTTGTGTGGCTTGGAGGGATAAGATATGTCAAGAGCCATCTAAAACATTTGTCAACATTATGCCCCCAATCTTTATCAAGACCAAAAAATAGATAAAGGAAAGGAAGATTAGGATAGATAGACTGGACAGTATAGGTATGTAATGGATAGAAGGATAGGATAGGTATGGTACATAAGGGAACTGATAGGAGAAGAGTGATATGCCAATGAGACAAGGTGCCCCCAAGTGTAGGTGATGTAGAAGATCAACTTACACACGACACCTGCTTGCCTGGTTGTCATTATGGTACTTATCCAAGGCACCTGTTTGCCAGGTTTTCATCATGGTACTTATCCAAGGTGCCTGTTTGCTAGATTTTCACCATTTGATGAAGGGATTTTTCTTTACTTTTTTCATCTTTTTTTTCAAATAGTTGGATGGGGGAAAGTGGACACAAAAAAGGAGAGAATCAAGTATCTAGGTCCGTGAAAGGTGATAGTCCCACTAGAAAGATGTTGTCGCATGGACCATGTTGAGTGTTCTCATAGATGTTGGTAGGAGATTGCATGAAAGTGAGATGGAGAAGGTAGATATTGGATTATGAAGGGTATGATAGTGGATGATTATGCGGAATACTGAGGATTTATGCAAGGATAGATGAAAAGTTTATGAAAAAGCATGGACCATAGTAATAGGATGAGGAAGATATGTAGGATAATAGTGGAAGGAAGGGGAGATGGAGGTATATGGAAATGTTGTGGGATGGAAGGGAATGATGACCAATGGTTGCACATACCATGATAAATATAGAAGCTGGTGATGGCCAAGTAGTGTAGGAAGCAACAGAGACTTTTGTTTGCGGATGAATGACTTAGGCATGTAGGGATTCACATAGACTGAGTATTTTGCTGATTTTTGCTTGTCATGTGGGATGGAAGAATTTGAGACTTTTGGATGGAATGGGAGAAAGTGGATGGTTGAGATTCTTGAGAGGTAGATGCCTCATGTAACTTGAGGGCTTTTTTCTTAGGTACCCAAACCATTTTGGTTTTAGATAGTACCTATGAAGGTATGGGTTTGGGTGTATGCAACTTTTGTGCAGCATTTGGAGTAATCATTTGTTGTATACGGACCCACACCTTTTTTAGCTTGGCGTATTGGTGTGTGGATGTATGCATCTCTTGAGAAGGATGTTTCTTTGATTCTTGGTTTTTGTATCCTAGGTCATGAGGACTCTTAGGATTTTTGGCTTTATAGGTAGAGGCATCTAGATTTTTGCTGTTAAAATCCTTTGGGATGGTGGAAGTGGGGTTGGAGGAAGTTCTTTGTTTAGACAACATGTGCATTTGTTGGCCATGATTGGGATTGATAGAAGATTCATAGATGGATGGATAAAGTGTTGGGAGAAGTGGTGGTAAAATGCACAGAGGGATATTAGGAGTTGGAAGTAGCGGAGGTAGATTGGATGGTGGAAGGTGTATGGTCACATGCTTTTGACAATTGTAGGATGATGGAGATGGAATGATGACATATGTTTTGGGGATATGATAGGGTTTGTGATGGAATGTCATGGACTTTGGAGGAGTGGAGGAAGTACCAACATCTCGAGATTCTTCACCTTGGGGTGTGTATCCAAGGCCATATAAATGAGGATGAACATTGACATGGATAGGCTCCAAAATACCTTGTTCACAAAGGCTAAGCCTTTACCTTGATAGTTCATATGTTGGAGTATGTAGTTTACAATAGGATTAGGGGTAGGTGGAACACTAGACACAAGTTCCTTATTGGATGAAGAAGGTGGGATATAGGATAATGGTGGGTGGTGTTCTAAGGAGGAACACTCATGAATGAAGGCAGTAAGACCAAGGATACATGGTGGGGGATTTGTAGTATGGTCGATAATGGATGGCTGAGGAGTATTTTTGGTTTGATATTCTGTGCTTGCTTGGGAGGCAAGTGTCTCATCAAAGGAAGAGGAAGTTGTTGAATCTTGGATAGGACTAGATGGGGTTATAAGCTCAGGACCATGGAATGGATAAAGTGAGCTAAGAGGATCATCATGGTCTGCTTGATCATAGATAGGCCCTTAATCATAGATGGGATCTTGATCATAGATAAGATTTAGCATGATAGGATTAAGGTGCTCTTGTATAGGTTCATCATCAACGATAATATCTTGATCACCTAAAGGATAGAGGGTATGGAGAGGTTGGAATTGGATCCCTTGTTCATGTATAGGATCAAGTTGCTCATGGATAGCTTCTTCATCAAAGGTAGTATCTTGATCATAAAAGAGATATAGGTTATGAATGGTTTGAAATTGGACTTCTTGCTCATGTATAGGTATAGGATCATCGAAAAGATAAAGGTTATGTAAGGGTCAGATGGGAGTGCTTTGATCTTGATTTAGACAGGGGGTTGATGTTTCCACATGTTCTAAAGTGTGCTCTTGACATAACTCTTGATGTGCTTGAATTGAAGTTGAGGTAGAAGACTCTTGGATAGGCTCTTGGTCAACAACATGAAGGTGCGACGGACCTTGACTTTGGTGCATGGTAGGAGGTTCTTCAATATGCTCAAGGGGTTGCAGGTGACATGACGAGGTTAGAGTAATGGACATGCTTGAAGGTTCTTTTATAAGATCAAGGATCAGAATTTGGGGATATGGGTGACTCTCTGCTTGTAGCCCTTGGATCATATCATTGGTAGGCATATAGGTAGAGGAGTGAGGCAATAGAGGAGTAGATTTAGAGTTCTCCCTATCTTTTCTTTTGTTGTGTAAATCTGGAAAACATTTTTCCCAAAACTTATCAGAGGCTTCTTTGCTTGCCCATTTAGAGCTTGGGGAACTTGATGGCAGTGTTGGTGTAAGACTGGTATGCTTTGGGATATGTGCCTTAGAAGATGGTGAAGGATGACTAGTAGATGGAGTGGTATATGATTTCCCACTTGAGGTGGTGTTTTCCTTGTCAAGAGTATCATTAAGATGGGATAAGAATGTATGACTTTGGGTCGAGGTGTAGCTAGTATTGGCCTGCTCAACTTGTAAGATTACAAAGTGTTGTTGTAAGACTTAGAGTTCTTGAGAAATTTCTATATGACCTTGGGGTGAGGTGTCTAAGGTTAATTGCAATTTTAGGTATTTGAGTTCCTGAGAAAGCTCTTCTAATTCAGTTGTCATATCCTTAGAATCTGACACAAGACTGAAATGGGTACCTAGAAAGGTTGAAAAGTTTCTCTCAAAGTATATGGAAGTGCTCACTATCACGCATGTGAAGGAATAGATGCGTAGCAGAAAAGGATGAAAGTACAGCAAGTCGTTATGGATGTGCAAGACTGGTAAATAGCAAATGCATAGTAACAGGTGATATAAGCACAGCAGGTCGTAGCAAATGTGCATTAGGTCGAAACAAAAGAGCAGCTTCATAAGATAAATGTGCAGCTCTGGTCTTTTTGAATGTTTTTGCAAAGTTTGACATGTTTTTCAGTGTTTTTTTTTTTGGTTTCTTGGTTGCAAGATGGTCTCTTTGATATGATTTTATTTAATTATGGCAAGAAGTCACAACAAACACAATGAATGTTTTCATGGTTTTTTTAATTATTTTGTGATTTTTTGACTCTTTTTGGACTAAAAAGCAAGTACAATCCTAGGCTTCAAATGGATTACAGGGGTTTTCGGCCACTAGAACAAAGGTGTTTAATGAAGGCAACCATTCGAGTGGTTATACACGACAACACTACTCTCCATTATGGAGTCTCCCAACCTGCAAGGGTTGCGCCTTGGAGGGTTTTGGGGGAGGTTGGCTATTGGTATAACACAACTGCACTTGTTGTTTGAAGCTTTTGCTCCAAACACAATTTATTTATAGTGGCTTGGAAGGGCTTGACGTCTAGCCTGTTACCACTTAGGGTTGTTCCTACTTGGATGAACGGTATCCAAGAGCAGGCCCCTCCAAAGGAAAAACACATGCGAAAATGATATGTCTGGCATTTTCGTCACCCAAGATAAGGAAGAGCATAGGCCAGGTATCATTCCCAAAACACAAAATACAGTGGTTCTTTTCCCCTAATTAAAATGAGAAAAACTAGATGAGCTATCTACTTGGGAAAGCACAGAATTTTGTTAACTTTGAAGTGATAACAAGATAGCAATGATGAGTTCAATTTTATCCTAGATAGCATGAATTGTTAACTTTAAAATGAAGATCGAGATAGCAATGGTACAGTTTTACCCAGATAGCAATGATGAGTTCAATTTTTAACCACATAGCATGAATTTGTTAACTTTGAAGTGATGGTCAAGATAACAATGGTTCAGTTTCAACCAGATAGCAATGAGTTTGTTAACTTTGAAGGATAGGAATATAGAAATGATTCAATGATATGCAAGATAGAAATGATTCAATTACCGCCTTCCTAGTTAAGACTATGTGAGATTTGCATGAGCATCCATTTGCTTTCCCCTTAGAAATTGAAGTGTGAGTTAACAAGTGCAACTATATGATTCTAAACCAGTACCTAGCCTACAAGTGGATCCAAGAATATTCCTGTAAAAAAGTGTTAGCGCTAGAAAAACCACAAAAGAACTCAAAAAGTCAATGTCAGAATCAGATGTGCAGGTATAGAGCTCATATGCATAGAAATAAAGGTCATATGCATAGTTTTATAGATGCATAGATTCAGAGCACACATGCGCAGAAACATAGGTCATATGCGCAGATTTACAGGTGCATTGAATTAGAGGACATATGCGCAGCTTTATAGATGTGTTGAATCAGAGGACATATGCACAGAAAGAATGATCAAATGCATTGAAACAATGTCCTAAAAATTCACTAAAAAATAGATGCGTTGTAGGATGGAACAGATGTGCTGCACGATGGAACAAATGTACAAAATCAGTAAATGCACCATAACAAAGGTCAGATGTGCCGAAACAAAGACTGTATGCGCTGAAATAACATATGCACTGTATCAGAGGGTAAATGTGTTGTAACAGAGTCTGTATGTGCTGAAAGGATGTATGTGCTAGAACAGATAGTATATGCGTCAAATCAGAGACTGTATGCACCGAAAGAATGTATGCAGTGAATAGATAGTATATGTGTGTTAGAATGTGTTAGATGCGCTGTTTCCTCCTATGTACAACTTTTTAAAACACAAAAACTTAGTTTTTGGATTAAATTTGGGGCTAGGCCCCACTTTGGGTGCCAAAAATGTGAAGGGAAAATTGGATTTCAAATGAATAACAATATAATAAATATCAAGATACCTAGAACTCAATGAAATGGTGAACTAAAGAGATTCAAACAAACAATGAACAAACAACAAAGCAAACCTCCTTATTTTGAAGCTTCCATTGATCGCCTATCACAATCGATCTTGCATGTATGAAATAGGGCCCTCAGAGAGTGCACTTCGTTGCTTTCTTTCAAGAATGTCAGTTGGGAATGGCAGCGATAGTTTATTGCAATGAAGAGGAGCTTCACAACAATGGTAGTAGTACGTAGTGCATAGTAGCGAATGTGATCACAAGCAATGAAGGAATTGTTGCCAAAGGTGCACTGTAATTCCTACAGAGTAACAATACTTAAATCTTGGATGATTGAAATGGAAGAATGAGGGTTCAATTTATAGACTTCAGAGAATGAAGATCAATGGTATAGGAAGAATGAGAAGATCAATGGTATAGAGCGGTTGAGGAACATGCAATGAATAAGATGAAGACAAGTGTCACACAAAAGCTATTTTATTTGAGTTAACTACTTTCTTTTCTAAAGATAAAACATGCTTTTCATAAATTAGAAAGCGTTTTTCTAATTTAAGAGATATTGATAAAAACAAGGCTAATTGAGTAGATAACTCAACTTGTGATTTCCTTTTGCATGATTTAAGAGAAATTAAATAATAAATTATTTAATTTTGTGTGCATGGAGAAGAAGACTTATTTTTAGAAGATTTGGAAGATATTTGAAGAATTAGAAGATAAGAAAGCAAATTAAATAAATAAATTTATTTAATTGTTGTGAATGATTTGGAAGAATAAATAAAATATTTGATTGTATTTTATTCTTAGAGATAGAGAGAATTTAAATAAATTTGATTTGATTTATTCAAATTTGGAAGAATAATTGACTTAAATTAAATAATTGAGAATTATTTAATTGTTTGGAAGAAAATAAAAGGATTTTATTTAATTTTGACTTTAGAAGAGATAATTACATATTTTGATATTTAATTAATTTAGGGGAATGTGAATCAAATAAATAAATTTGATTATTTATTTATTGATAGAAGAATTAGAAGGGAATAAATATTAAGAATATTTATTTAGACTAAATCGTGCCATTTTTAGGCATATACATCTACAAATAATGGTCTATTGGAAATTCTCTAATTACTAAAATAGTCCAAAACCAGGGTTTTTAGATGTCATTCCCATAGGTGCTAAAACTATCATTTCTCATAATTAGTTCCCTAGGTAGGTATAATTTAATGAGCATATGTCTATCACCTAAGAACCCTAAGATGTATTAGAAAAACCTTGATTAAGCAATATATGAATGATGGAATCCACTAATAATTCTGCAGTTGGAGTCATAGCTACATTTTTCAAACATTTCTTCAATACTTATTATCCACAAATCTATCTCTCCGCGATTCTAAGAAATCCATTAAATACCCTAATGAAAACCATCATCTATATTTACACACATTAATGTACTAGTAGATGTATAATCACAGACAAGCGATATAACCTAATAACTCTAATATTTTTCAAATTCATATTTTGAGAGTATGTTCCCTTACCTAAGAGATGTTTCTAGATGAAATAAGATCATTCAGAAATTCTAAATTCTTTTTAAAACAAGGAAAGGAGATACTTTCTAAGATGGATGAATTTGATTAAATCTTGTTAGTTTTGTGCCCAAGGGAGATTACTTGTCACTCGAACTTAATCATCGAGATGTTCCTTATTACTCCTTAGGGATTTATAGAGATAATGCTCAAATGCTATTGTTGTATCTATGTTAGGCATAAGTCCAGTAGTTCAACATGATGACATTACCTGCAAATGTGAACTAGAGGCACCATCAAAATTGAACACTTGATTTGGTTTTTGGTTTTCTCTTTATCAAGTTGATGGAATTGAAAAGAATGAACATAAAACATTGTAACAACATTATGCTTTATTCCACACATTTACAAACCATTTGGAGAAAGGTTAACAAATTGTTGTTCACATTTAACTAATTGCAATCAAAGTTGGAAAATCATTTCAAAACAAATTAAATTAACATAGTTGTTCATCTTCAACTAATGACTATTAAGTGTTAAGCAAGTAAAACATTTGTAAGATTTCCTAGCTTAATAGTTTGTTGACTAAAATTTGTGAATAAGACTTTAAATTGAGCATAGTAACTATAGTAAAACTTTAAGTTCATTTTACTTTTAACTTAGTTGTTTGATTGAGATTGGGTCAATTGTTTCAATTACCATTTGATAAAATTGTACATTATAGTTCTATCTAATTTATTCCCACAATTGCATATTGATTGAATAGAAGAAGAGTAATTTGTTAATTTCTAACACATATACTTTATCTATTAGATTGTAATTCAACTTTAATTTTAACTATGTAATGAAATGCATAACTTCACAAATTCTTGCTTAACCATTGTAAACTAATAAAATTCAATAAGAGAATCATAAATTACCCTTTCCATTGAAACTATTTAACTTAATAATAATCAAAACTTACCTAACTAATTAAACTCAACAAGGATAAATTTGTCCATCCATTACAACTATTGAACTTAATAATTAAAACTTACCTAACTAATTAAACTCCACAATTTGATAAATTTGTCCATCCATTGCAACTAATTAACTTAATAATAAGTAAAACTCACCTAACTAGTTAAACTCAACAAGGATAAATTTGTCCATCCATTACAACTATTTAACTTAATAATAATAATTAAAACTTACCTAACTAATTAAACTCAACAAGGATAAACTTGTCCATCCATTGCAACTAATTAACTTAATAATAATTAAAACTCACCTAACTAATTAAACTCAACAAGGATAAATTTGTCCATCCATTACAACTATTTAACTTAATAATTAGAATTTAAACTTACCTAACTAATTAAACTCAATAAGGATAAATTTGTCCATCCATTACAACTATTTACAATAATGATTAAAACTAATTGATTCAATGTGGTTTAATGAGTTAATTATCTAATAAATTCATTACCATTATAAAACCATTAGGAAAAGCAATAATTATTATTGTGTTACTCAACATTAGTAAATTGATTAATTTAATGCTTAAAACAAGTCAATTTATAAAGAGTAATCATTCAAAATAACCCAACGTTATACACACACACACACACACACACACACACACACACACACACACACACACCATGTTTTAACATCTAATAATGAGAAAAATTACAAATATTATATAGTACTTATAAAGAGAGGGTTTTAACCCTAAAACATTTTTTTTGTTTTAGGAATAAATTTTAAAATAATAAAAAAAAATGTTTCATGGAAGGTTTGAAGGGGAGTCGAACCCCCGCTGACCTACAGAGTAGGTTGAACCCCCTTGCTAACCTACATAGCAAGCGGCCAAGGGGTCAGCGTGCATGTGCAAGTCGTGGCCCCAAAGAAGAGGGTGGTTTTCCCATGCAGGTTGTGACCCCCTTGAGGGGTCAGCTTGCATGTGCAGGTCGCAGGCCCTATGCATTCGCAAACTTTGGTGCCCTCTCTTCCCAACAACTTCAATAGAAAAATAATTTTCTTTAAAAATTTTTATTCTTTAAAATAAAATAATCAGTATTAAATCATATATATATATATAATATATATATACACTAAATGTATATATTGGTAGTTTGAAACCCCTACAACAAACATATATTTTTTATTTGGAAATCAAACCCTGATAAAATTGGGCATGGTTTTATCGTATAACTTTCTCATGCAATTGTTAGCCTGACAAAGAGATTTTGGAGCAGAAATTAGAAAAGGAAAAGGAAAAAGCAATTAAAAAATCCATTACCTCTCGAGGGATGTCAAATCCTTCCACAAAAGAGTGCATTCCTACACAACATTATTTAAAATCATTTCTTCATGAATCCACTAAGTTAATTTCTCCAATCCCCAGAGGAGTTTTCTCCTCTCATCAAGGAGGTATTTAGTAGCTAACAAAATGCCAAGGAACTCGTGAAAGAAATCAATTAGCCCTACTTCATTCCCCAAAACATGCAATCCCTAAAAACTAGTTTTTATTATTAGTTTTATTTAATTTAATTATTCATTTACTTTTATTATTATTTAATTATCATTGAACTATTTCAATTCAATATTTATCTTATTTAATTATTCAATAAGCATTTAGTTATTTTACTAATATACATATAATACTTACAACTTAAATTTTATTTAAATAAAAGGTCCTTATTTAATTATTAAATACTAGGGTTGTATACCATACAAATTTAATCAAAGGTTGATGAACAAATTAAATGATTGAATTCAATCTTGAATCAAAAATTAATTTAGTAGCCAATTTTTATAAATAAACTTAGTCAATTAATAAACAACAAACTACTAAGTTATTTACTCTCTAAAATTATTTGTCATACTAATTTATTTATTTCTTATCAAATTTTGGACCACTTCTAACATCTTTATAATTTACTTAATATCTATTAATTAATACCTCCTATCCAATTGATAATCTATCTATATGCTCGCCGATGATGGCATGGTTTGGTGGTTAAGTCACTCAGGATGTAGTGGCGGCCACCAGAGTTCAAACCCCCGCTAGGCCAATGAGCTCGCAAGGCTTTATGCCTTCGCTGGGCCAATGAGCTCGTGTGTTTGAAGTGTTCTTCCTAGGGGATGAGGTCCCCCAGTTGTGGCCTCACTGGTTCATTGCTCCGGGCAAAAGCATTCACATGGAGCTGGAGGGCGTGTCGCACCAACGTCGGTGGTCACGTTAAAAAGTTTACCAGGCGCATTATTTTAAAAAAAAAAAAATCTATCTATATGCTATAATTCAATAAATCAACCCAATTAATTAACTTAAAAATGAAAATTATTTTAATAGTGACTAGTGATCGAACAAGGGTTGTGACATCATTTATTTAATTAACTAACTTATCCCATCAAATCCCTAAAACCAAATTAATTAAATCAACCTTTGTCTAATCCATTTGGATCACTAATTAACCCATCCACTAATTTCTTATAGTGAGATTAATTAAATTAATCCCCTATTCAATTAATCTAACCTTTCATTAACCTATCTCCCCATAATTAATTAAATAATCTACATTATTTAATTAATTAAGATCACATGTGTCTCCACCTCACCCTTTCCAATTCATGCACTTGTCCCATCTCATACCACTCACCCATAAAATAAATTTTTAATTGATTCACATGTCTCCATCTTCATTAATGCAAATCCTTCCCCAGAACAAATTAAAACCTCAAAAATATTATGAGCCCTCCATCTTTGTTGATAAAACCCCATCCATTGATTTCACTATGAAATCTCATCCATTAGATCTCATCTTTGAATTCTAACCATTAATCTAAAATCCTCCAAAATCCTATAAATAAAGAGCCTCTCCAAGTATTTTGATTCTAACTAAGAAGAACAAAAGAAGACTAAGGCTAAAGCTCTAAACTTATGCTCTCATAATCTTACCACCATCATATCCAAGTTATCCTCAAATCATTACCAATTTATTGTCCTCATTATGTTGGTTCATATTTGATCAATCCACATTCAATTAGTATTGGGTAAAGCTAGGATTTGCATCTAGGTGCATGCATTTCTTCCACCTTATCAAGGAGACTAAAATGGAGTGAAGATTTGTAGGCATATCATTTATTTATGTTTACTTTACATTTCTAACATATTTCCCCATTTTATCATCTACATTTGGCATAGTTGGTGGGACCAATCCATCCTTGAATTTAACATTTTGGGAAGAAATTTTTGTGTGTTTTATGTGCAAGTGACAAGTTAGTACTTTCGACTATGGATCAACACCTAAGCCAAAAGGAATGGCACCTAAGCCCTTATGTTTAGTGTCTCTTTGTCAAATAATAGTCTGTTTTGCAGGAAAAAATTTAGCGCTTTAGAGTCATCTATTAGTGCCTAAATTTATCCTTTTAGTAGTTATGAGTCCTGTATCGGTGCCTGCATGTCCTACATTAGTGCCTCTATAGTCTAGAATAGTGCCTTTCTTCTGATGTTTGTTGTTTGGAAGTTTTGACATCTTTGTGGACCGACAGTGATTTTTGTAGCTATTCTAACACCTTTTTGCAGGTCTAACAATCTATTTTGTAGGAAATTAAGGGTTTTTATTTAGTCTATTGAATTAATTTGGAAATATTTTTAGCCTATAATCATTTTTGAGCTTTTAACACTGTATTTGATCTAAAAATCTTTATATGTTGTTGTGATAACTAACTTTGTCTGCAAGTAATAATCTAATTCATCTATTTTGCCAAAAATATTAGCATTTTTTTGTAGGGTCTCTAGTTTCTATGTTGGGATAACACCTTCACTTGTAGGTTCAACACATTTGGGCATAGGTAAAAATGAGGTATATCTATTAAGAAAAATAAAGGATCAAACAAGCTACTAATCAAACATGTAAATGAAATAAGTAAATAAATACATTACCATTAATAAGGAGCTTCATGCACCAACAAACAACATTAGAGAGAGATTTTGAAGGGGAAAAAGCAAAGAAAAACCCCATAATATTATGAAAGATGGCATAAAGCCATGAAATAAAATATTACAGAAAGAGAGGGAGGAGCTCCTCAAGAAATGAACGAGAAGAGAAAATAAGAGAGGAATTGAGTGAATGAAGAGGAGAGGGCACCTCATAAATAGAGGTGAGAGGGGAGTTGAAATCAACTCCCATATGCCACCTTTCATGTGGGTGAGTGCCATGTGTAAATCTCATAAGGAGGTAACTAAATAAATCAAATATTCCTTCAAGAGGAATATTGATGTGAGTTATCCTCACACATGTGTGAGGATACTCAAATAAAACAAAAAATACTTTGTATTTATAAAATACAAGTATTTAATAAGAAATAAATATAATCTTTACCTAAGTACCAAGTAAAGATTAATTTTTCTAACATCCCCCCTTAAGCTCTACTTGGGGAAGATTACAACAAATCCATCAAATGATGATTACATCATTTTACATGAATGGCATAAAAGCCTTTCAATGAATAAGAATATATAATTTAAGAAAGATGTTTAGATTTGGCTTAATGTAGAGCCAAGTCTTCAAGTCTTCAAAGAATTAAGTGAACCAAGGTGCTTGTATAGATGCCATTGAACAATATGAACATTGAGCTCCTTTAGAGACAAAAGAAGTGAATTGAAGGTTCATGTGTTGTCAAGATAATGAACCTATTTCATCAAAGAAACCATAACCACAAATGGATTTCCCATCATTGGGATCATCTCCTAAACTTGAATTAGTATATTCATAGAAAGAGGTACAAATTGCATAGTGGATAGTAAAATTGTGGATCAAATTAATCCAAATTTATGTCATAAAGCCAATAATGCAAAAGTTAGCATAGCTAATTCAATATAGATAAAATAACCTTAAGTCTTGAGTAAGAGTGCTAGTAAAAATTGTAGCACAAATCATGGCTTATAGCCCAAATTATAAAATGCCAATATATATGCATAGCAATAAAAGTTCTAGGTTGCTTCTCACTACATTATTTGTTGAATTCTAAAGGGAACTTATATCATGTTTAATAATAATGGACTTTGAAAATTAGTCCTAAAATCATAGTGCCATCATTTGAAGATTCAATATTACGGACTTTGAGAAATAGTCCTAAAGATGGTTTTTAAAAACCTTAGTGCCTTCATGAAGAATTATAATATCAAAGGACTTTGAAAATAGCCCTATAATATAAGAACCATATTGTTTTCATCAAATTAAGAACTTGATCCCCAACGATCAGTTCATCATAAAAATGTAAGTGCATACCATCAAAGTGGATGGAAATATTTTCCATGGGGCCCAAAAAAACACTCAAATGAGACTTAATAGGGATCCCTATGCAACATTACTGCAAATACATCTTGCACATAAAATATTTAAAGGCTTTAATGCTCTAATGAGCTTTTAATTTCTCAAAAATTATAACAGATAAATGAGGCACAATAAAATATTAGATTCCCTTTATCAAAACAACATAATTGTAGTTGAGAATGAAACTCTAGACTTGTTTTAAATATTGTGATAAATCAAGACTTAGGTAGTAAAATCAAGATATTGAGAGTTAAATAAATAAATAATAAAAAGATATTACCATAAAGTAGAAGCAAATCTGCAAGCATGCACCAGAAGAACAACACAGAGACGAGATTTTGAAGAATTTTATATTACATAGATCGGATTTATTCTATCCTTTTTTAAAAAAGATTTGAATTTAAAATAGATTATAGATCATGCATGCAGCAAAAAAAATTGAGCATACACGAGAATTTTTAACTAAAATTTTAAATTTTAAAACCCTTGACTAGAATGCTGAAATTTTTACAAAGATATGGAAAAAAAACAATTTTAAAAATAAAAAATATTATTATTTTAAAAAGATCATATAGATCCCATACAATTTTTTTATTGTAACATATATACATTCAACATGCATGAACATTTTATTAAAAAAAGTAGAGATAGAGCAAGAAGGGCTTAGGGGCCCTAAATTTTTTTAACACAGATCAATTTAACAAACAATTAAATGTGCAGATCTAGAAAAATTTCTTCCACAACCCTTGCAAAAAAAATTGCATGTTAACGGGTTAGGAAAATAAAATTTTTAAAAGCAAGATTTTTTTTTTGAACAAAAGATCTATTGGAAGATCTCATATTTTAAAAAAAACTGGCTACAAAAAAAATTAATTAATCAGATGCATGCAAATGTGTTTGAAAAAATGAAACTGAAAGGGTAAAACCCTTCATTCAAAAACATTCCTCTCAAATCTGCAAAAAAATAAAAAAATTACTCTTCTCTCCTTGACTCTTAATCTAAATGTTGCTCATAGAAAAATGCTTCTCAAAGACAAATACATTCACACAAGGATTAGTAGAATCTGCTTTAATATCATGATAAGAAAAATAAAGGATGAAATAAGCTACTAATCAAACATGTGAAATAAATAAATAAATTACCATTAATAAGGAGCTTCATGCACCAACAAACAACAATAGAGAGAGAGATTTTGAAGGGGGAAAAAGTAAAGAAAAAAACCCATAATATTATAAAAGATGGCATAAAGCCATGAATTAAAATATTACCGAAAGAGAGGGAGGAGCTCCTCAAGAAATGAACAAGAAGAGAAAATAAGAGAGGAATTGAGAGAATGAAGAGGAGAGGGCACCTCAAAAATAGAGGTGAGAGGGGTGTTGAAATCAACTCCCATATGCCACCTTTCATATGGGTGAGTGCCGTGTGTAAACCTCATAAGGAGGTAACTAAATAAATCAAACATTCCTTCAAGAGGAATATTGACATGAGTTATCCTCACACATGTGTGAGGATACTCACATAAAACAAAAAATACTTTGTATTTATAAAATACAAGTATTAAATAAGAAATAAATAAAATCTTTACCCAAGTACCAAGTAAAGATTAATTTTTCTAACAATATCACTATGTCTTAGCACCTCTGCATTTATATTAGTGCTTAGATTTCTTTGTTTAGCACTTTTGATGTCTATTAGCACTTCCGAAGTCTTCTTTTAGCATCTGAGATTTATTATTTAGCACTTAAGAAAAATTTGTTAGTGCTTCCCTATATTCTGTCAGCACTTTAGTAGCTTTTGTTAGTGCTTAAGAGTCTTATGGCACCACAGAAGTGGCTTTTGGTTGTGTTGTAGAAGTCTCTATCAGTGCTTTTGTCTTATTAGAATTTATCTTATATTTTGGACACTAATCTAGTTTTCTCTAGCTCTTATGCATTTGGCCAAGACATCATTTGCAAACTACTAATATTTTTTGCAGCCCCATGGTCAAAGTTTACTTCTTTTCTATTAGTTTTAGTTGCATTTAATTAAAGTAGAAGGAAAAGAACTTGTTCGTTGTGTCTTGATTTTCACTAGAATATATGCTCTCCCCTCGCACCCTTGGGTGATCTTGGAGATCATAAATTCTTTTGTAAATTCTTTGTTTTATCTATCCAAAGAAGAACTACCTTCATATATGCTCTCCCCTCACACCTTATGTGATCTTGGGGATCAAAAGTGAGTAGTGTTTTCTTCCCTAGGAGGCCTTCTTGGAGATACACCCACTCCAAGGGATGACCTCAACCCCATGTTATGGCAGGGTATATAAGTGTTATGAGAATCAAAAGACTCACTTCAATAGGGACCCCATCCAGCCTAAACTAAGCCCTCAAGACCCTTAGTCCACCGAGACTAGAGTGGTAAAGTTCTTGGTTGGATGCTTGGTAATCCCTTGTTCATAGATTTGTCCCCCGTACCTCGTGTATATTGGGATGCCCCTTAGAAGCTTGTACAACCTATTTAAGACCATTAGTCATTTTCTAGTGTGGTGCAAGGGATAGGGACCACCCCCTAAAGTTACTTACCATCGTGCCTCCTTGAAGTGGATATAGAATTCTTCTTTGGGAAAGGCATAAAATCCTCCAAGGAAAGGGGTATTAGGTGCAATGCCCTTATCCCTAGCTATCTACTCAAGGTGAAGTGTTCATAGTTAGGTAAGAACATGGATAGGTATTCTATTATGTGGGCCCATATTATGAAATACAACATACATGAATAATTTTAGAGACTATTCATGTGTTTGAAGTGTCTTCATGTGACAAATCCATAAAAGCCTATCATCCTTATTCCTTGAAATAACAATCATCCATTGTGTTTTATTGTTTGTCAAATCTCTTGCAAAGAAATCCCTTGAACAAAACACAAAATAATTCATAGATCAGAACCTTTTAGTGCCTAAGTCAACTCTGTCAACACTTTTGTAGTCTTTGTTAGCACTTTTGTAGTCTCTATTTGTGCTTTTGCAGTCTTTTTTAGCACCAAAGTCAGTCTTGTCAAGACCTCTGCAAAACAAATTTGAACCTATTAGTGTACTTGCAGTCCCTATCAACACTTTTCCAACCCTGTCAATGCTTTTGTAGTCTCTTTTAGTACCTATGTCTAACCTATTAGAACCTTCACCAGACCTATTAGTGTCTATACTTGATCTATCAATGCTTGTGCCTAATCTATCTACACCTATGATTCACATGTCAGTACTTGTGTGTGCTATGTCCATGCTTACACTTGCTAGTTTGCACTCGTGCTTGCTCTGTCCATGCCTACACTTCATCTATCAGTGCCTAAGATCCCTTTACTAACACCTCCGTAGACTCTGATAGCGCCTTCACGTGTAACCTTAGAAAATTGAACACAATGACTTTCCAATCATAAATTTCACTATCCTTAGGACTCTAGCAGACTTTGAAAGTGACCTAAGACCATCCATGTCCAATTTCACTAAACCATCCCTCCATAAAGTCATCCATTTCATCAAAATCTTCATCCCCTAATCATCCCACTTTCCAATTGGAGACCTTAGAAACTTTGATCATATAACAAATTTACTGACCCACTTTGGACCCATCCCTTCATCCCATCAATTTAAACCATACCAAATCCTTGTCAACACCAAATCCATCCCCTATCAAAACAAAGCTTCCATTTCATTAAGTGAAATCATCTTTTAACCAAATCTACCTAAAATCAAAATATTGGCTAAAGTTAAATCTATATCTTATTATCATCCCTTCATTTAAATTGAGCTTAAGAACTTGTCTACCTT
This sequence comes from Cunninghamia lanceolata, assembly GCA_027924645.1. Lineage (NCBI taxonomy): Eukaryota > Viridiplantae > Streptophyta > Pinopsida > Cupressales > Cupressaceae > Cunninghamia > Cunninghamia lanceolata. The sequence continues at coordinate 8,334,290 of BSBN01001807.1, forward strand.
AAGTTTTTTGTAAATTATCCCTTATCAACCTTGGATAATTTAGCTTAGGAGCTTAGACTACTCCTAAGTTAGTAAATTCTAAGAATCCCATGTTACTTGGTGCGTCTTGTCTATCCAAAGTGAAATATCCTTATATCATCATTTTCTATAAGCTCTTGTCTACCCTAAGTAAGAGACGATAAATACTTTGGTATCCACAAGATCTAGATTTTCCTTAACTCTCTTTTGATTTGAAATCCACAAATCATCCCTTGATCAATCTTATCTAGGGTATCATCAAAATCACTCTTATCATGCTTTGACCACTTATCATCCAAGACCATCTTTGATCATACCAAATCATCCTTCATCCACCAACCAATTTCACTTGGTCCAAACCTTTTTGAAAATAAAAAAGAAGAAACAAAAACAAAGTTTTAACGTCCAACATCCTTCATATAACTTATCCATTCCAAAATAATTTTTTGTTCATTTCTTTGTATGCCCTTAAGTACAAGGTTACAAGCCAATAAAAACAAAAACATGGAACCTAATAGAGAATTTTGGATGCCTAGTGAGTTTGGAATGAGGGACACAAATGCTCAAATCATGGTTGATCTTCCCCATCCTTCTACTTCCCATATTCAAGAAAATCAAAATCAATATCAGAAAGTGATGGACTTTACACAAGATCCTAATGCCATGGGCCTATTAGACCAAGTTTTAAAATATGATCCTAATAGATATCTAGAGTTCCTACTTCAAAATGGCCCCAAGTATCAAGTAATCGTTACACTAACACATCACAACCTTCCTCATCCAACAATACATCCAACACCACAACACAACCAACCTCAACATCAACTATCACAACATCAACATCAGCATCAACCACAACAATGTCTAATCCACAAATCAATCTCAACATCCCAAACAATCCAACTTACACTAGAACCTCCACTAGCATCCCCCAACTTGATCAAAATACCATAGCATTCATATCCCAATTTCTTTCCAAATCATCGAATCCTACACTCAACAATCTAAGCAGGATCACACAAACATCCACATCCACATCTCAAATCAATTCCCAATATGACACATCAACACAACCCCCTACTTCACAACCACCAATATCCTCTTCCACCCAAAAATTCAATCACACATACCTTCAACAACTCCAACTACAACAACTACCACCCAACTTCCTCCAACAACTCATCACCCAACAACAAGCTAATACACCACAAGCACTTGCAACTGACATAACACAAGTAGTCCAACAATTGATGCAAAGGATGGATGAAACACAAAAAGGGCATAAAAAAGAAAAATATTCCTTTGTGGATATTTCTCCCTATCCTTTTAATCGCTCTATTAACACGCCACCTTTGCCCAAGACTTTTGAAATACCAAAATTCAACAAATACAAAGGGAAAGGAGATCCTCGAGAACACCTCAGGGAATTTTACATTGCTTTCTTAGAAGTCTCCTATGAAGATACCTATCTCGTGAGGTTTTTTCTTCAAATATTAGGAGGTCAAGCTATAGAATGGTTCGCACACCTTACGCCTAGTATTAAAACATTCTACGAACTTGTAGAGAAATTCGTCAATCACTTCTCCTATATCTTTGTACATGAAGTGTCTATGACAAATCATGGAACACAAAACAAAGAATGGGGAAGCCTTCACTGCCTTCTTGCAAAGATGGAGAAGCCTCACAAGTAAGCTCCCTTGGCCCATCTCTGAGAAGCAATTGGTTAATATGTTTGTAATAGATTTAAACCAAGAAATTGGCTTCCACCTCCAAATCCAATGTGCCTCAACCTTTGAAGAATTTATTGACAAAGGCACCACTATCAAAAGAGCCCTCACTACAAAAGGGGCTAGAAAAATCTAAAAATAAAACAATGACAACAAGAACAATAACCATAAGGTCAACAAAAACAACAATAACAACAAGAATAACAATAATAATAGCCAATCCTATGAAAAAACCCATTTTCTTGGTAAATGCAAGAACACTCTAAATAATGGTGTGACAGATATCAAAAACATCCTAAATATACAAGCTCCACCACCATCTAACCCATCTACAAGCAACACAAATAATTTCAATGTCCCTAAAGGACAACCAAGGCAAAATAATGCACCTAGAAGAAAGTTTACACCTTTAGGAGTACCCATCAATTTTGTTTTTCATAATTTAGTTAAATCTAGCTTAATCCAATTACCCACTATTCATCTCTACAATGATAATCAATTTAAACCCTCATGGTTCAACAAAAATGCCTATTATGAATACCATAGGGTAAAATGCCACAAAACACCTAATTGCATGAGACTAAAGAACTATATACAAGATCTCATAGACCATGGTGATATTGCAATTGACGATCCACTTAAAAGGTCACCTAATGAGAACTTATGTGCATACAAAGATCCACATAGTAACCATTACAAAGGGAAGGCCTCTATCTCAAATCAATCCTATAACATTATTCCTCCCCCTTCTTCTTTTGATTCTGTCGTGGGTCGAATAGAAGAATGTGCCAACTGCATAGCTGCTATCACCATAAAATCCAAGACACTTAATTGTGCTATCACCACTCACCATGGTCACATCACCATTTAAAGAGCCTCATCCATAGCCCCACCCACAACCACCACATCCTCAAACAAATACAACATCCTTGATCACCTTGGAAAAACTCTAGCCCGAATTTCTATTTTGCAGTTACTCCACATTTCACCCGTCCACAAAGAAGTCCTTGATAAATCTTTACAAGAGGCTCGTGTCCCTAATGATATTAATGTAAATCAATTTCAAGCCATGGTGGGACATCTTTCCTCACCACTTCACCTCACCTTTTCTAAAAAATATTTATCCACATCCCACCTATCCCATAATGACACCTTACACATTGCAGTTTGCATCCATAAGCATTCCATTAAATGAGTCTTGATAGAAGGTGGGTCAGGCCTAAATATGGGCACTCTAAAATTAATAAAAACACATGGGATACTTTGATGAGGCTGTAGACTCACATAAAAGCATCACAATCAAAGGTTATGATGACATAGAGCGCCAACCAGAAGCAACAATCAAGCTACATGTAGAAACCTGAAAAATGACTTGACCCCGCAAACCACATTATCGTATCATCACACTACTAACTATCCCTTCCACCAATTAATTAAATAAAATAAAATAATTTAATTAGTTTATCCCTAGCCATTCATCACCAATTTATCTCTAGTAATGAATTAATTCATTTAATATATTACTAAACCTTACAACATCATTCACAATTAATTAAATAAATAGCTTAATATTTATTTAAAGTTAATTTCCCTCATCCCCTAAACAAGATTAATTAAATAAAAGATGTTTATTTAAATAATCTCCCCTAGCCTATGACCTAAACCTAGCCTAATTGAATAAATATCAATTATTTAATTAACTATTGTAACCTACCTAGCCCCTAGACCCAGGAATTAATTAAATAAATACTTATTTAATTAAATTTAATCAGTAACTAACCCACTCACTAATTGTCTACAGCCACATTAATTAAGTTAAACACTTAATTAAGTGGGTCAAACCGTGCTTAATACCTATCTCCACACCCTTTGAATAAAAAGTAAATTTTTATTCAAAGGGGTCACATGACCCTTCCACCTTACCTTTCCTCTTTCATGTTAGAGGTCTTTTTAATGCAAAGAGCTCACATGTGTTTTCCAAATGCACATATGTCACATGTCTTCACACTCACCCATAAACCATAATTTTTTATTCCACCTCTTCCCAAGGAAATTAAATTTTTATTTTCTCACAAGTCTTAATCAAACCCTTCCCAAGGTGAATTAAAAATTCGCAAATAATCTCATCCATCTATTTTTGTTGATGGAATCTTAGACCTCCATCTTATCTCTTCATCTCCACCCTTGGATTTGAACTTTCAATCTTAACCATTGATCTCAAATCCCCTCCAAAATGCCTATAAATACAAGGCTCTCCTAAGCATTTTTACGACACTTCTTATCCTAATGTTATGCTATCTAAATCTCTTCTCAATCTCATCTCTTCTCATCTCATCTTATCATTATCATACAAAAATCAAGCTATCCACTTAGCTGAAATCCTCATCCAATCTATATTGTGTTGGTCTATCATGAGGAATCCACATACATACTATCCACTTGGGTATAGCTAGGAGAGCTTGGGTGCACTTCTCCTCAACCTTCTCAAGCAGTGAAGGAGATTTCAAGGCTCTTGGAAGGTATAATGCTTATGTTTTAGTTTCATTTCATGTTTTTGTGTCCTTTGCAATCTATTTCATCTTCATTTGGCATGTCCAGTGGGACCCCTAGTCCTGAACTAATCTTTTTTGTGAGTTTTTTTGTAAGATTTTATCATGCAGGTCAATTTAGAGTAGTTAGTCTCTGTAGTTTTGCATTCTTATCTAGGTTTAGCACCTTTTGCATATGTTTCAATGCCATTAGTACCTATCTCAGCACTATCAATCCTTGTGCTAGCACCATCAGTCCTTGCTTTAGCACCTTCAACATCTAGTTCAACACCTTCGGGCATGGCAGTAGTAAAACTTCTTGTCCCCAAAATCATTTCTAACCTCTAATTTTTCACTGACTGGTTACTTACAGGGTTTAGTATCTAGTTTTTATAGAGTCAATAGGCCTTAAAGTTTGGAGATATCACCTAATATATTTCATCTTGGAAAGAACACTTAGATCTAACCTAATCTTGCGTATCTTTCATCATTTGCTCTGTTTTTGGGTTGAAAACTACTACCTAACCCTCTTGAACTAACCTTACATCCTATTTAACATTTTTGTGATCAATTGATGGAGGAACAAAACTATTTTGTGTAGGTTCTTCACTTTTTGTCGGTTCAACACATTCAGCACCCAGAACAGTGCCATCAACCTCTGTGATAGATAGCTCACAAATTTAATACATCTTTGTTCACTATTTTAGTACCTTAGGCTTCAGGTTTTGCACCTTAGGGATATGTTTTAGCACAAAACATCATTTTTTTAGCATCTTAGGTTTCTTCTTTAGCACCTTATGCTTTTGTTTCAACACATCTGGTAGCTATTTTAGCGCTTTCTTTCTGTCTATTAGCACATTTATTCTTTGTTTCAACACCTTCTATCTGACACATTTTGCAAGGTTTTGCAGGGGTCTAACTCATTCTTGCAAGTATCAGAAATGTTTATCCAAGTATCATTATCCAAACTACTAACATTTTTTGTGCAGATTCATAGCCAAAGCATCATTTTTATCACTATCTTTTAGTTGCACTAAGGTTAAAGTAGGGGTGAATTTATCTTGCTTGTCATGCTTGTGTTTTTTTGTGGACATATGCTGTGCCCTCACACCTTAGGGTGATCTTGGGGATCAAAATTCTAATTGCAAACTTCTTTATCTATTTGTATCCTGAAAGGGTTACTTTTCCATGTATGCTCTCCCATTGCACTTTGTGTTATCTTGGGTGATTAAATGTTGGAATTAGTTTCTTCTTAGGAGGCCTACTTGGGGATTTCATCACCCCAATAGATGACCTCAACCATGTGTACCAGTGGGGTATATCAAAGGGGGGAAAAGGAAACTTGTACCCTAATCTAGTCACATTGTCATTGGGACAACCTTGGGGCCCTAGGTGATTCCGAACACAAGGTGAAGTAGTGCTTGCTTAATCACTTGTACCACATCCATTTGAAAAGCTAGTGTTCACGGTTTATGCCTCACATACCTTGTGTATATCAAGGACTCCCTAGAAGCTTGTTCTAGCCTAGCTTAAGACTATTGGTTGTTTTCTAGTGTGGTTCAAGGGACATGGACTGGCCCCTAAAGTTACTCACCATCATACCTCCTTGAATGAGAGATAGAATTTCTTTGGGTAAGAAGTAAAAGCCTCCAAGGAAAGGGGTTTTGGGTGCAATGCCCTTATCCCTAGCTATCTACTTAGGGTGAAGTGTTCTAATTTAGGTAAGAACATGGATAGGTATTCTATCATGTGGGCCCACATTATGAAAAACACTCCTACTTGAATAATTCTAGGATGTTCATGTGAATGGTGTGTCTTCTTGTCAAAACTTGTGAAATGAAAAAGCCAATTTTATCCTTTTTAAGTCAAGCCATTGTTTTCTTTCTTGTTTAATCTCTTTTCAAAGAGTTTTTGGAGCCTAAAAGATCAAATTTGTACTCAAAATCAAACAACCTTGGCCCTTTGAATAGACAAGTAGCACCTTGGATTCTCTGTTTGGCACTATAGGACTCTCTGCTAGCACCTTTTGCTTTTCTATCAATGCTAAAGTATCTTCTATCAGCACCTTTAGCTTATCCTTTAGCACATATTGTTCCTCTATTAGCACCTTTGGTTCTCGTTTTCAACAATCATCCACTTCATCCAAAGTAGTCCATCTTCATCTTCCAATCCTAATCCACTTCATCCCTAATCTTAATCCAACTCATCTCTCTAATCATCTTTGATCATCCCAATCCATCCTAATCTAAATTCGTATCAATCTTAGATCATACCTTCTATGCACTTCATCATCCGAATCATCTATCTTATCTCCTAATTCTCTTACACATCATTCATAGTCATCCTAATCATCCATCCTTATCCATAACATCAAATAATCATCTTATCACTTTCATCCATATAATCCAACCCAATTCTAATCATATCCACATTATCCTTAATCAACCACATCATCATTCTAACCATTTATCCATATCATCATCCAATCATCTTATCACTTTCATCCTTATCTCACCCATCATATCCTATTCATCCCAATCATCTTAGTCATCCATTCTATCTATTTATCATCCTTAATCCAATTCATCATTATCATATTGATCCAATTTCCTTATCCACTTGGTCACAAATCATCCAATCCTAATCTAATACATTTATCCCTCATCCAACATCAATCACCTACCATCCATTATCCATTCTAATCAAAAATTCCATCCCCTGATCCTTAATCAACAAATTATCATTTGAAAATTAAAAATTGGTTTAGGACTTAGTCTCCTTCATACCCCATCAATCTTTCATCCAAAACCCCAATCAAAATCCCTCATCTTTCAAGGATCCTTGCCTTAATCCAAAGTGATCCATTTCCAACCCATCCAATCAAAAATCAAGACCCTAGTTGATGATTATCAACCTTCATCCAAACTTGCTTAAGAATGTTAGTCTCTCTTAAGTAAGTCATCCAATCAAATCTCATCAATTCCTACTTAAGAACATAAGGCTATCTTAAGTAGAAATCAAGTCAATCCAATTAACTCTCTTGCTTAAGCTTGTTAGTCTACCTTAAGTATAGAGAATCATCCATCCATCAAAGTAAATCAAATCATTCTAAGGTCTTGAAATTTGATTCCCAACCTACATCATAATCATCCATTATCCTACATCATCACTTATCTGTCCAAGACCATGCATCCTTATGAAGCAATGTTGTTGCAAAGATTGTTGTAAGTATGGGCCTAACTGATGTTGCCATTGATGTCAACATACTCCTTCTACATTAATGATAAGGATTGGATGAGCTTTGTGCTGAGGATATTGAGAAAATTAGTCCTAATCAGGAACAAAGAAGAACAGTGAAGACATTGAGGTAAAGATCCCAGCTAAGATGAAGATCAAGGGATGCACTTCTAAGGGTTTGTAGATATATGTCTTAAGATGATCCAGTAAAGATTTTAGAAGTCCACATGAAGATCTGACGAAGTTATTGCCACTTAAGTAAAACCGGTTCTGGAAGATGTTCAGAGGTGACAAAGTGATACAGATTGGTCCGGTGAGATCCAGAAATGCAATATCCTATTCTACGGATTTGATGTAATGTTTAGGAAGTAAATGTGAAGTGTCAACTTAATTGGTTCATGGTCTAGAGGTCTACAAGCATCTATTCCAATATGACAGTGATGATAGACTATGTTCTTGAGGTTTCGGATGAAGGAGAGAATGATTTCAACAAGCAGAAGTAGTGTGGATGTTCTTGGTGATTTAGGCAAGCTTGTGGAGGTGGTCTTTGGATTGTGTCTAGTTTGTGTTGGTTGTCCGCATTGAAGATTGAGGTTGTAATTAAAGAATTACTTCTGGATGATGATGTTCTTCCTATGTCTTGCTGATTGGAGATGTTTTGTGAAGAACGACGTGTTCCTAAAGGAATATTGGAGTTTCAAATCTATGTGGCCAATAGTGTATTGATCTGCATGAAGTCTTTTTGTAATTAGTCATGTTGTATTTATATATTTTCTCTGTGATGTATGTTGACTTGGATGATATTTCCTAAGTCAATGTCTTGTATAAATAAAAAGTTGTAAAGTCATTTCATATGTGTCTTGTTGATATGAGAGTGTGGTAGAGAGGAGTAGAGTGAAAAGAAGAGTAGAAGTATTGAGCTTAAATGGAACTGACTCAAGCATGGTGAAGATGCTATTCTTCAGTTCAAGTATGTGATACTTATTATTCTATAGACAATGCGTCTCTTGTAGGTAGTGGGCCGCTTTTGAGCAGTGTGCTTAGGCAGTGAGCCCTAATTGGCATGTGCTATTTTGTTCTTTCTATTTTTCTAATAGAGAATACAATCTTGGGTTAGTCACCCCGTGGTTTTTCCCTTAACTGGGTTTTCCATGTCAAAATCCTAGTGTCATATGTGTTAATATGTTTATGCCCTTGAATTGTTACTTTATGTTTCTATGTTTGATTTATTATTATGCTGTTGAATTAAAAAAATGATTTAAGTGATTAAATTGAAAGAAATTTTTTTACAATGATTCACCCCCCCTCTCAATTGTCTTCCCTAAATCTAACAATTGGTATCAAAGCTAAGTTCCCCTAAAAGAGCTTAACTGCTTGAGGAGATCCAGGATGTCGTCCTACAAGAAGGATAGTCTAAGGTTTGATGGAACCAATTTTACTCTTTGGAAAAGTCGCATGCAATGTCACTTGCAATGTATGGAAATGCAGTATTGGGCCATGGCTTCAAAGAAGTATACTCCTCCACAGAATAGTCCGAGAACCGTAGATGAAATCACAGATGCTAAAAACAATCTATGGACTAAAGAAGCTCTTCTAAGTGCCTTGTCTGATTCAGAACTGACAAATGTTGTTGACCTACAAACTGCTTTTGAGATTTGGGAAAAACTGGAACTTCTGCATGAAGGAGACAAGTATGTTAAATATGCCAAGCTACAGAGTCTGAAAGGAAAATTTGAAAATTTGAAGATGAGAGAAGATGAAAATATCACTACTTTTATGCCAAGAGTAAATGAGCTTGTTTTTGGTATTAGATGTGCTGGTGGAGTTTTGGATGAAGATGAGATCATGGCAAAGTTCTCAGATCCCTTCCTAATTCTTACAAGTACAAGGTTGCTGCCATTGAAGAATTTAGATCCTATTCAAGTATCACAAGAGATCAATTAGTTGGTAAATTGGCTGCATTTGAATTGACCAAGTTTGGAGATGCCCCCCAAAGACTGAATCTGCATTCAAAGCCAATGCCTCTATAAAAGGAAAACAAAGGTTTGATCTGGGAGAGAACTCTTCAAGGAAACTATTATGGTATGAAAAATAAAGAAAAGACCTAGAAGAAGATGAAGCAAAAGCTGCTCAACTTGAAGCCCTTATTTCAAAAAGACTACCAAGAGGATCCAGTAAGTATGAAGGGAAATTGCCTTTTAAATGTTTTAACTGCAATAAGATTGGTCATTTTGCCTCAAGGTGTCCGAAAAGATTTTCAATGCCAAATCCTAACAGATCAAGGTTCCAGAAGAAGTGTTACTATGTACATGAAGATGATGATGAAGGAGTAACAGATGATGAATCAGAAACATGAAACAAATCCAGAAGTGACTGGGTGTTTATTGCCATCAAAGAAGAAGATCCAATGCCCTCTGAATCTGTCAATCATAAAATTGTAGAAAGAGCTCTGGCTGCCCAAGTTGAATAAAAGGATGATTGGGTCATTGACAGTGGATGCTCCCACCATATGACAAGTGACAAAAATAAGTTTATAGATTTTGAGAGGTATGAAGGAGGTGTGGTAAAATTTGGTGATGATTTTGTTGGTAGAATCAGAGGTAGAGGAACTATTTCTTTTGATGGAAAGAACAAAACTAGTAATGTACTATATGTTGAAGGCCTAAAGCACAATCTTCTCAGTGTTGGACAGTTGGTGGACAAAGGCTATGATTTGCGATTCAAAAATGGAAAATGCAAGATCTTTGAAAGTTCCAAAATAGAGATTGCATCCAGTACTAAAACTAAAGGTAATATCTTCCACTTGGTTGCTACTGGTAAAAGTTGTTTATTTGTTCAAATTGATCAAAGTTGGTTGTGGCATAGGAGAATGTGTCATGTGAATTTTGATATTATCATCAAGATAAGCAACACTCAGGCTGTAAGAGATCTTCCAAGACTTGTGAAACCTACTAATAGCTTGTACAAAGAATGTCAGTTGGGTAAACAGAGCAGAGTCACATTCAAAAGTAAGGAACAGTCTTCTACTAGATTATTGGACTCAGTTCATACTAATTTATGTGGTCCAGCAAGAATCAGAAGTGTGCAAGGTGATAGATACTTCATGCTATTAATTGATGACTACTCTTGGATGATGTGGGTAACGTTTCTGAAAGAGAAATCAGAAGCTCTTGGTAAATTCAAAATATTCAAGGATATGGTAGAGAACGAAACTAGATTAAAATTAAAATGTCTCAGGTCTAATAGAGGTGGAGAATTCACATCCGATGAGTTCATAGAATTTTGTGAGAAACATGGAATAAAAAGATAGTTGTATGCTCCTAGGACTCCACATCAGAATAGAGTAGTGGAGAGAAAGAACCAGACCATCCAGGAAGCATCTAGAACCATGATGATGGAAGCAGATGTTCCTCAATTCTATTGGAGAGAAGCTGTAAGCACTGCAATCTATACTCTCAATCAAGTACAAATCAGAAGCAATACCGGTAAGACTCCCTATGAACTTTGGTTTGGCATCACTCCCACTGTGAGGTATTAGTCTTTGGTAGAGAATGTTACATTAAAAGAGATGAAGATCTAGGAAAGTTTGATGCTAGAAGTGATGAAGGAATATTCTTGGGTTATTCTACTCGAAGCAAAGCATACCAGTGTTATAACAAGAGATTAAGGAAGATTGTGGAAAGTACAAATGTGAAGGTTGATGAATGTATTGAAAAACCCTCAATGTTTTATGAATATGATGAAGATGATCAAAATGTTATTTTTTTCAAGTCCAAGCTCCCTCTGAAATTTAGATTCGAATTGATCTGGTAAATCAGGAAGAAGAGTTAAGTTTGAATGAACCTGTTCAAGAATCAGAAATGCAAGAAACTCCCAAAGTTCCCAGGTATGTAAGACTGAATCACTCTGAAGATTAGATCATAGGTGATAAAAGCAAAGATGTACAAACAAGAACAAGGATTTCTCAAGATTTAGAAGAGTATTGTCTAATTTCAAAGATTGAACCTAAGATAGTGAACGGAGCTTGCAATGATGAAAACTAGACTAAAGCAATGGAAAAAGAGCTGATGCAAATTGAGAAAAATTACACTTGAGATCTTGTTCCCAGACCTAAAAACAAGAATGTGATTGGAACCAAATGTGTCTTTTGAAATAAACTAAATGAAGATGGTGAAGTAGTCAGAAACAAAGCCAGATTGGTCAGCAAGGGTTACTCCCAAGTAGAAGGAGTTGATTTTGAAGAAACTTTTACTCTGGTGGAAAGAATTGAAGCAGTCAGATTATTTCTTGCTCTTACTACCTTCAAGGATTTCAAAGTATATCAAATGGATGTCAAATCTACCTTCCTAAATGGTGACTTGGAAGAAGAAGTATACATTGAGCAACCAGATGGATTTCAATTGTCTGAACATGGTGATATGGTCTGCAAGTTGAAGAAAGCACTATATGCATTGAAGCAAGCCCCAAGAGCCCAATATGAAAGATTGGATAAGCATCTTTTGAAGATTGGTTTCAACGAAGGTACTGCTGACAGTAATTTGTATTTCAAAATTGATCATGAAAATATCTTGATAGTTGAAGTGTTTTTTGATGATATCATTTTTGGAGGAAGTGATAATATGTGCAAGACTTTTGCAAATCAAATGAAAAGTGAATTTGAGATGTCCATGTTTGGGGAAATGAATTTCTTCTTGGGTCTGCAAATCACTCAAACAAAGAAAGGAATCTTCATTTCTTAGACCAAATATGTGAAAGAATTTTTGAAGAAATTTGGGATGGAAGACTCAAAACTAATGAGTACTCCCATGGCAACTGGATGTAAATTAAGTAAAGATGATGACTCTCCTAAGGATGATCAGGGAAAGTACAGGTCAATGATTGGAGGACTATTGTATCTCACTCAAACTAGACCTGATATTATGAATGTTGTTGGTCTTGTTGCTAGATTCCAAGCTTATCCTAGAGAAACTCATGTCATGGCAATCAAGAGGATTTTTAGATATCTAAAGGGGACAATTGAGTATGGTTTGTGGTATCCTAAAGATCATAATTTCTCTCTTCATGCATATACAGATGCAGATAGGGCAGGAGATGTGGATGATCGGAAGAGTACTAGTGGTGGAGCATTATTTTTAGGGAAGAGATTGGTTTCTTGGCAAAGCAAGAAACAAGAGGCAATATCTCTATCCACAGCTGAAGTAGAATATATTATAGCAATAGGTAGTTGCACTCAAGTTTTGTGGATGAAGTAAATGCTAAGAGACATCAGAGTGGAGTATGAGGAACCTATCACAATCCTTTGTGATAATTCAAGTGCAATAAATATATCTAAGAATCTGGTGTTGCACTCAAAGACTAAACATATATCCATCAAGTTTCACTTTTTGAGAGATAAAGTGAACAAGAATGAAGACAAATTGGAGTTTGTGCCTTCCAAAGATCAGATTGTAGATATCTTTACTAAACTTCTACCTAAGGACTCTTTTGAGTATCTTAGGGAGAAGTTAGGGGTTATTACCCCTCTGGTTCTGAATTAAGGTACACTGATATGCATCAGTCTGGTGGATCTCACAGTCATATCTTGTGATTTAGATTGATGTTTGGGAAGCTGCCACTCAGGGGGAGAAGCTGGTATGATTCTAAAGTGATGCAAGTATGTGCCCTTTGACATTGATGTCAAAGGGGGAGAGAAGACATGTGAAAAACAAGTGATTGCTTATGAAAGGGGGAGTAGGAAAGAAAGAGAAGACATGTGAATGGTTGTTGCTGATAGGGGGAGTTGTGACAGTGAGGATAAGTTCTTGTTTTGATGGTTAAAACAATTTTTCACATCATATGTTGCCATCAATGACAAAGGGGGAGATTGTTGCAAAGATTGTTGCAAGTATGGGCCTAACTAGTGTTGTCATTGATGTCAACATACTCTTGTTGCATTAATGATAAGGATTGGATGAGCTGTGTGCCGAGGATATTGAGAAAATTAGTCCTAATCAGGAACATAGAAGAATAGTGAAGACAGTGAGGTAAAGATCCCAGTTAAGATGAAGATCAGAGGATGAGCTTTAAAGAATTTGTAGATATATGTCTTAAGATGATCCAGTAAATATTTCAAGGGTATGCATGAAGATCTGAAGAACTTATGGCCACTTAAGTAAAACTAATTCTAGAAGATGTTTAGAGGTGACAAAGTGATACAGATAGGTCTGGTGAGATCTGGAAATGCAATATCCTATTCTGCGGATTTGGTGTAATGTTTAGGAAGTAAATGTGAAGTGTCAACTCAATTGGTTCATGGTCTGGAGGTCTACAAGCATCTATTCCAATATGACAGTGATGGCAGACTATGTTCTTGAGGTTCCAAATCAAGGAGAGAATGATTTCAGTAAGCAGTAGTGTGGATGTTCTTGGTGATTCAGGCAAGTTTGTGGAGGTCTTTAGATTGTGTCGAGTTTGTGTTGGTGGTCCACATGCAAGATTGAGCTCGTAATTGAAGAATTACTTCCGGATGATGATGTTCTTCCTAAGTCTAGCTGACTAGATGAGTTACACATCCTACAAATGATCCAGGAGATGTTCTGTGAAGAACGACATTTTCCTAAAGGAATATTGGAGTCTCAGATCTATGTGGCCGACAGTGTGTTGATCCATGTGAAGTCTTTTTGTAATTAGTCATGTTGCATTTATATATTTACTCTGTAATGTATGCTGACTTGGATGATAATTCCTAAGTCAATTTCTTGTATAAATAAAGAGTTGTAAAGTCATTTCATATGTGTCTTGTGGAGATGAGAGTGTGGTAGAGAGGAGTAGAGCGAAAAGTAGAGTAGAAGTATTGAGCTTAAATGGAACTAACTCAAGCATGGTGAAGATTCTATTCTTCAGTTCAAGTATGTGATACTTATTATTCTGTAGATAATATGTCTCTTGTAGGTAGTAGGCCTCTTGTGAGCAATGTGCTTGGGCAGTGAGCCCTAATTGGCATGTGCCATTTTGTTCTTTCTATTCTTCTAATAGAGAATACAATCTTGGGTTTGTCACCCCTTAGTTTTTCCCTAGATCAGGTTTTTCATGTCAAAATCCTGGTATCATATGTGTTAATATGTTTCTTCCCTTGAATTGTTACTTTATGTTTCTATGATTGATTTATTATTATACTATTGAATTAAGAAAAGGATTTAAGTGATTAAATTGAAAGAAATTTTTTGACAACTGATTCACCACCCCCACCTCTCAGTTGTCTTCCCTAAATCTAACAAATGCAACAATTACAATGACTCAAACATACCTATGAGGGTTTTTATCACTAAGGAAAAATGTAGAATTGTCATTTCAGTAGATATAAAGTCAATCCAATCAACTCTCTTGCTTATTCTTGTTAGTCTACCTTAAGTATAGAGAATCATCCATCCTTCAAAGAAAATAAAATCATTCTAAGGTCTTGAAAGTTGATTCCTAACCTACATCACAATCATTCATTATCTGACATCATCACTTATCCATCCAACGCCATGAATCCTTATGAAGAAATGCAACAATTACAAAGACTCAAACATACCTATGAGGGTTTTGATCCTATCACTAAGAAAAAATGCAAAAATGTTATTAGTGATATCCCCTTAGCACATTTCATCATTGGAGATTCCCAAGATCCTATCACATACACATCACCATCCTATATGTCATCCCCATCAACTTCATATAAAAATTAATCCCCTTATGTGACCCCATCAATCTCATATCAACCTTCATCTCCTTATATGACAATGCATTGATACCCATCCAACCTATCAATACCTCCAAGCTACCCTGATGCAGAGGCATCCACACTATAACCTTCGCATATAGCATGAATGTCTGCAGACCAACCTCATCATCATCATCTTCGCCATCATCATCATATTCCCTAAAACTACCAACATCATCATATTTCGGCTTTACTCTGTCAGCATCATGTTTCCGAAAACCAACAGCATCATCATATTGCGGACACTCGCAATCATCCTCCTGCTGACTACTATTCACCTCCGCTTTCCTCCTAACATCATCATCATGATGTTCAGCGGGCGCACACATCCTCCGGTTGCACTGTTCATCGGGCTCGAAACACTATCGTCATCATCATGACCTTCGACACTACCTTCGTCAGCAGGATATTCAACATCCGGTTGCTCCAAATATCCTGATGACGATCACCTTCAGCAGTTTACCTTCGATGCTCCGCTACCCGACGACACAAGCAACAGCATCATGATATAATTCATCCGGTTCCCTCGAAACCTCCTAATGATGTTAATACAACTTCCTGCCACGGACTTCCGCCGATACCTTAACACCTTACGACGGCAGGATAAACTCGCACAGGGGGGATATCTCAATATCCTGATGACGATGACGTCATATCCTGATGACGATGACGTCACCCAATATCCTGATGACCTTCTCAATACTTAGTCAAAAATCCGAACTCTCTCCCGCATCTACTCGCGATATGCGGATGTTTGGCACGCCCAATATGATGATCCTGATGCCGATACGCTCCTCAGCTCCTCCTGCTGATGATCACCCCGATGAACCCGCACTTCATGCGCTCAACTGCATCATGTTCATCTTCACTTATCCGGATGATGATGCCTAACCCGACTGCAGGATATTTGCAGAAATATCCTGATGATGCCGTCTTCACGAACTTCTGCACTTAGTGAAATCTCTCTTCGCCGATCCACCAGGGATGACCCGATCCAGTCTTAGGGTGATCTCTCTCAACTTGAACTTCTCAACTTGACCTAGCACATGAGGATGCTAGGGTCTTCAACATCTCTTGACCGCGATCCTGCACACCTGCATGCAAACAGAAAACAACCTACAATCTAACCTACTGTACATTACCATTCCACCGATCAGATGAGTCAACCGGGGGAATGGATCAGTATATCCATGAAAACCTCTCAAACCAGCAATCGATCAAGCAATGGAATGCAACAGAGGATGAACACAAACAGGAATACTTTATTCGATTTCAAAAGATGCAACTACAATATGATGTTCCTCTCGCTCTGTCTCACTCTCGCAAAGTCTGATCGATCAATCAACCGATCCCATGCTTATAAAGATTTCCCTATGAGTACTACTGACCCAACTCCAAGCGGCTGGGAACTCTCCAGGCGGCTGGGAGATCCCACCGAACATACATCATGACAGCTGTTATAACTAACTAGCTAAAAATAGCAAAAGCCCGGTCAGCATGATCTTATCATGATCAGCGTGACATTATTACATGCAATTGGTCTAACAGACCTTCTTGGAAACACAAACAAGACCTAAACTACTAACTGCCTCATCCAGACCAGCTGTCAGGTAGGTGCATCTGATCAGTCGTAAACCCTATCTCCTTGTCTCTATCATCCCTCTACCTCTCAATCTCTATGCCTATGTCTCTAGCCATGTCCCTCACCCTCTATCTCCCTATGTCTCCCCTCAGTCTCCTCTATATCTCCCTATCGATCCTCTCTCTCTAAACCCTAACCTAAACCTCTAAACCTTAACCCCTAACCCCTAAAACATAAACCTTAAGTTACCCTAAATAATGCGCCTAAACCCTAACCCCTAACCCCTAAACCCTAAACCCCAAACCTCTAAATCTCTATCTCCCTAGATCTCTCCCAATATCTATCAATCCCCTCTCTCTCTCTAAACCCTAACCCCTATTTACCCTAAACCTAAGCAACCCTAAATCCATAACACCTAAACCCTAACCCCTAAACCCTAAACCATAAAACTAAGCAATCGTAAACCCCTAAACACTATTTATAATTCTCCTAAACCCTAACCCAAAACCCTAAACCCTAAACCCTAAATTTGAGCAACCTTAAACTCATAAACCATAAATAATTCCTCTAAAGGTCTAAGCAACCCTAAGCTCATAAACCCTAAATGATGACCCTAAACCTGAGGAACTCTAAACCTCTCTCTCTCTCCCAAAACCCCTAAATCCTAAATAATGCCCCTAAATCCTAACCTTTAAACCATAAATCATAAACTTGAGAAGCCCTAAACCCCTAAACCCTAAATGATTCCCCAAAACCCTAAAGTTAAGAAATCCTAAACTCATAAACCCGACCAACCCTCTCTCTCTCTCTCCAAAACAAGAAAACTAGGACTCTCTCTCTCTCTCTCTCTCTCTCTCTCTCTCTCTCTCTCTCTCACCAGGTATCTCTCTTAAGTTTCTCTCCCCTCCATCTCCATTCTCTCTCCCTTTTCCTCCCTCTCACTCTCCCTTGTCGACAAAGAACATGGAATTGTAAGAAAAATAAGACATGTAAAGATGGATGATGATATAAATTGGGATTCAATGAAATGGAAACAAGATAATTTATGAAAAAATTTTGGATGGGAAGAATGAGGAGAGGTAGAGAGGGGAGGGAAGTAGAGAGTGAGAGAGAGGATAGGAGGTAGAGACAGGATGGAAGTAGAGAGTGGGAGAGGACTGTAGGAGGTAGACAGGGAAAGGAAGAAGAGAGAGAGGGTAGGAGGTAGATAGGGGAGAGAAGTAGAAAGTTAGAGGGAGGGTAAGAGGTAGAGAGGGAAGGGGAGAAGAGAGTGAGAGAGAAGGTAGGATGTAGAGAGGCAAGGGAAGAAAAGACTCAGAAAGAGGGTAGGAGGTAGATAGTAGAGGGAAGTAAAGAGTGAGAGAGACAGTAGAAGGTAGATAGGTGAGGGAAGAATAGAGTAAGAGAGAATGTGGGAGGTAGAGAGGGGAGGGAAGCAGAGACTCAGAGAAAGGGTAGGACATAGAGAGGGGAGAGAAATAGAGAGAGAGACGATATGAAGTGCAGTTGCGCTTGTAGACATGTATGTAAAGTGTGGAAGCATAGACAAGGCATGTCAATTGTAAGACATAACACATCAAAGAGATGTTGTATAATAGAATGCAATGATTGCAAGATATACAAAAAATGGATTTGTTGAAAAGGATTTAGAAACTTTCAAGCAAATGCAATTGGCATGTGTATTGCCAGTTATGCTCATCATAATGTGAGAACATTATAATGTGCTTGTGTTATGATGTGCTTTGTTTGACGTGTTTTTATCAGTTTTTAGCAAAATATAGAGATAATCTAGAGCGCGCTCTCGATCAGGATGGCACTTTTTTCAATAAAAACTCAAAAAAATACCACCATAGTCTTAAGCTCTCTATTAGCTATCTAACCATATAATTGTTTTCACATTTTGAGTACATTTAGTGTTTCATCTTGAATTTCTTTTGTAAGTGTGTCCAGTTTATGTCAAAAACTAGTGTCTAGTATTTTTAACTTGTTTTTTTAACCATTCCTTGAAAATTGAAATAAGTTATATTTTTAGGAACTAGACTCCATTCTACATGAATTAAAAAAAAATCAATTTTTGATTAGTTTTCAAACATTTTAGGGGGCAGCATGCTCAAATTTCTATTTTTTAGGATGTGTCCACTTTAAAAATTACTAAAAAATCAATTATTAATTAAAAAATTATCAGAAAAATTAGGGATAAACTACATGTAGTTACCTAATTTCTCACTGGAGCGATTATTGAAATACTTAAAAAAAGTTAACATTTTAGGGGGAGAACACCATATGCTATGTTATGTTTTTTTGAGAAAAATAGGACCAATTTTTGTGCTCCCCCTTTTTGAACCCCTTAATCTCAACCATTTCTGGAAAAAAATTTGTTGTTTAGAAACTAGATTCGGAGCACTATAACTCTTGTTTTTATTCCATCTTCAAATTTTGAGTGTAGCTATCTTCAATTTCTCATCCAACATCAATGTTTCCTAATTTTAGAAAAAAAGTGGCAACTTAAGACCCCATTTTGGTCCCTCATCTTTGTGCACTTACCCAGTAGTCCACATTGACAGTGATCAAGTTGAGGGTGTTCCTAAATATCCATAGAGGGAAAAGACAGTCAAAAATACCATTGGACCTTGTTTGATGAAAGGGGTCTCAAGTGGAATACCCTCATCAAAGGATCTACCAATGGATAAGTGTAAGAGGGAGACATTATTAAGGTGAACATGATTGTAACAACATGTTCAAGGTAAAGGAATAGTCATGTTGTGAGATACAATGCAAAGAAGGGATGAAGGGTTTATAAAATGCCCTAGATGAGACTTGAGTATGGAGACATCAAAGAGTCTAGCCCTAGTGTGAACAACAAACGTAACTTTCAAGAGAATAGGGAAGATATACCAATCTTTACAAGAAAGATAGAGGGATTGTTACTTCATAAGGAAGCTTGTCTAAACCCCTGGTGTGAGCATACAAGACCTTACAAACACATTCAAGAGATACATAGTCATGATGAAGACTGGGCCAACACATAGAGGAAACTCAAAAGCATGCTTGCTTAGGGTCAGGCTTAGATAATGATTTGTAAAAGTATAAACAAAAGATCATAAAAGTTTCCATGCTAGTCATTATTTGTCAGAAGTTTCAACTCGTTAATAATCTGCTCACATTATTTTAAAAAGAGATTGTATGAGGTTGAAAATATAGGGTATAAGTGTGCATGACAGTCGTACAAGACTGCCTTGATATTCCTATAAGGGCTGTGTGATATGAGTAGTCAAAGAGATAATAGTAGATATAATAGAGACAACAGATATGTTGAAAATAGTCACAAGTAATATGGAACAATCATGGGAAGGAACAAGACAAAGCAAGTAGCGTAATATGTCAAAGGGTGCAGCAAACAGCTAAAGGAACAACAAACAAGTCAAAGGAAGACCAACTCAAAGAAAATGAGTAGAGATCTACATGGGTGTTGGAAGATAGTTTCAAACATTGATATGGTACAAGTGTTTGAAGACACTAAGTCAGAGCCAACAAATCATAAAGAATAGTCATGTTTAAAGCATAAAGAACAGTCATGTTTAAGATAAAAGGGACATTCATGAGGTTATAAAGTTTGTTACTCATGCACAGTTGAGATAAGCATGTATAAAGTTAAGAGATATTGTCATGAATGTATACATGGTCTCAGCAAAGGTTTATAGGTTTGTATTCTTCTTTATAATATGCATCTTCATAATTAAATCCTAGCATGATAACTAGTGTATGAAGATCTGTAGAAGGTTTGTCCCTCTCTTTATCTGTAAACTTTCATTTAGTTTCCATTTGAAAGTCATTTGTAAAGGATTACAAGATCTTCATAGCGATGTCATGACAAAGCATCATGAGACAGTATAGAGGGAGCAGATGAATGGAAACCTCAACTCTACATTAAACATTTGACAAGGTAGAAGTCATGGGAAAATAGTCACAAAGACTATAGTAAGAAAGACCAAAAGAGACAGTGTTTATGAAGGGGACAGTGGGTACAAAAGCATGCAGAGAAGATTTAGAAGTTTAAAAACTTGTGTGCCTTAAGCCCCACCACAATATAATAGTGATACAACTATATAGTGTTTTGTAGCACAAGAGAGGTGAATGATGCAAGACAATAGTCTAATATGACTATAGATAGAGATACCAGAGGTCTTCAAGAAGTAGTATACAATATGACTGTGATGGTAAAAGGATAGTATACATGACAAAGATAAAAATAGTCATTAGAATAGTCCATGAGGAGTAGTCACAATGAATAATAGGTCTATGAGAGGTCTGAGAAAAGATTGTCATCATAGTAAAACCAGGATTGCAAAGATAGTCATGAGAACCCTGAATATTAGCTTCAAAACATTGACAATCATTGGAGAAGCATTGATAAGATGCTATGTGCCCATCAAAAAGCATCTGAAAGTACCAAGAGGTTGCAACACCTGAAGAACCATACAAAATAGACAAAGGTTGAAATACACAGTTTGTATTTCAACCAAGGTAGAAATGAGAAAATAGTTTTTTCCTTAATCATATTTGAGGACTTTTTACTTAGCCCAAGAGCATTTTAAGCCTAAAATTGGATGCCAAAGACTCCTAACATGAACTATAATGGAAAGAGAGTGGTTTGAGGATATAAATGAGCATTTTGGAGCAGTTTAGAGCCTAAAAGGGGCAGATTCCTTGCCTTACACGCCCCATGTTTTTGAAATAAAGCAAGGTACATGGAACACACTTCCTACACCAATCTAATGAGGGGAATGGAGTGCAAATTCATTTAAATCCTTACAATTGTAGCAACATTCAACAAATAACATAAAGATTACAGCAGCAACACAACATAGAAGGAAGGTGACACAAGATATACCACGAGGAAAACCTTTTCAAGTAAAAAACCCCACACTCTAAACCTACACAATGTATTATCAAAACAACAATAGTTTACAATATACTTGCAATGCAATTCTTCCAAGAGTTTATGAATCTCAATTCTAGAGTTAATCCGGCAGCATAACAATACCTGTAAAAAACACTATGCAACTACAACTCCAAACTATGCAATATATAGGAATTTCAAGGCATATCTTGGAAGCATCTTGGGATAGGCATCCACCTTGGCCACATGGCAATATTCAGCATCAAAGGACACTTGTCCTTGCTGCAATAACACCTCTTACATCTATCATATATGGCATATTTAACTTTTCCAAAGTTGGAGCACTCCATGTTAAAAGTAGACTATGACAGATGCTCTTACGCATCTTACAACTGTCATAGATTTTCCCAACATAATAGCCTTAAATTTTGTAAGAGAATCCATCATACACAACTAAAAATAGTAAATACCACTTACAACATGTCATAGCCCAACTTGGGCACCCAAAGATGCCTTTCCCTCATGCAAAGATACCAACTGACACTTGTCATCACTTGTCATAGGAATCTCCAAACTTGGCTTTTATGCATCATAGATTCCATCATATGGAATATCCTCTTCCACATATCACAAGATGCTGACACATAGAAAATTAATGCCACCTCAATATAGGATGCCCAAATCCATGTAGGTTTGACTTGACCATCCAAGTCACATTCCAAGTAAGCTGACATGTCACCACGCCACCTCAACTATGTGACCAAACTGAATGTGCAAGTAAATACAATATTAGGCAATAATTAAATATATAATTTAAATTACCAATGCTAGGAAATTGCAAAGGTTGAGACACCTTAATTCCCAACATTCTCCCACTTGTCGAACACCTTACAAGAGCCAAAAGAAATGTCAAGATTTTAGCTACTAGGGGCCGAGAGGCACATAGACTCCAAACACCATCTAAACTTATCTATGCCCACATGTTTAGTCAATGAATCTGCAACATTCTTCAAAGTGTCCACTTTTTCCAACAACACCTTCCCATCTTCTACCATATCTTGAACAAAATGAAACTGAACATCAATGTGCTTTGTTTTGGCATGCAAGGTAGGATTCTTTGCTAAGCAAATCGCACTCTGACTATCACAATGGATAGTAATCTGCCCTGCATCAAAACCAACATCTGAACACAACCTCTTAAGCCAAATGGCTTCCTTACAAGCATGAGTTACTGCCATATACTCTATTTTTGTCATGGACAAAGCAACCACAGGTTGTCACTTACTCATCCAACTAATAGCACCACCAAACATGTTAAACACATAAGCACTGGTGGATCTCCTACTATCAATGTCACCTACCCAATCAGAATCGACAAATCCATGAATACAAACTAAATGTTGATGTCCTGTAACATTACCATGATAACATATGGAATACTTGGAAGTACCCCTCAAATATCTGAACACTCTCTTAACTGCATCCTAATGTACCCATCCAAGATTAGCCATAAATCGACTAAGGACTCCCACTACTTCGGTAATGTCTGGTCATGTACAGACCATAGCATACATCAATTTGCCAACAAGACTAGCATAAGGTACTCTTCTCATATCCTCCACCTCACTAGGAGATTTTGGACAATTATTAACAGACAACTTTGTCCCCAAAGAAACATGAACACACAATGGTCTACAATCTACCATGTTGAACATGTCCAACACGGTCTTTACATACTTACTCTGGCTTAACCAAAGTTTTCTATTAGCTCTATCTCTTCTGATTTCCATTCTTAGAATGTACCTATGCTGACAACTAAGACTTTAAATCAGAAATCATATTCTTACCATTCCCAATTAACAACATATCATCAACATATAATGCAATAATGAGAATGCGATCATTGTCAAACTTGTAATACACGCAATGATATGATTTTGATCTCAGATATCTAATCAACAACACAAAGGCATCAAAATTCAAGTACCACATCCTAGGAGATTGCTTCAAACCATATAAAGACTTTTTCATCTTGCAAACCAATTTTTTTTACCTTTCTCTATGTAGTGCTCTGGTTGTGACATGTAAATCTCTTCCTCCAAGTCACCATGACGGAAAGTTATCTTCACATCCATCTGCTCCACCTCTAAGTCATAAGCTACTACAAGAGCTAAGAGGAATTGAATAAATTTCATCTTTCCAATGGGAGAGAAAATTTCACCATAATCAATTCCCTCCACTTGTGAATACCCCTTCAACTAGTCTGGCCTTGTACTTTTCAACACTACCATCTACATCAAATTTATTCTTGAACACCAATTTGCATCCAACAGGTTTCCATCCATCAGGCAAAGGCACCAAGTCCCAAGTTTTGTTCTTTTCCAAAGAAGCCATCTCATTCTCCATGGCCTCCTTCCAGGAACCTACATCTTTCATGTCCATAGCCTCTAACACAGTTCTAGGCTAATCAGTGTTAGTAAGAAAAGCAAAAGCACAACTTGAATCAAGCAATGAATAACCAAACCTATTAGGTTGCTTCCTTGTTCGTGTAGACCTCCTCAAAGGCTGAGGTTGAGGTTCTACTTCTTCTTCTAAACTTTCAGAACTGCTAGAGCTCTCCTCATCATCAGGGCTCATAGGGTCTGTGGCTTTAGTCTTCTCAGGGGTAGAAGAAAACTGAACAACATCCTCTTTCTTTTCTGTTTCTTCTGGCTATAGAACAATAGGAGAAGGTGTTAGCTCTCTGAAGATAACACTTCTTCTATACAACACTTTTTCAGCCACAACATCCCAAAGCTTGTATCCTTTCACACTAACACCATAGCCAATGAGAATACACTAAACAACCTTGTTCTCCAATTTAGACCATTTCTCTCTAGGCACATGTGCATATGCCTCACAACCAAAAACATGAAGATGTCTAACTGAAGGCTTCTTACCGGACCACACCTCCATAGGTGTTTTACCGACAAGAATTGTTGTAGGAGACCTATTTACCAGGTAGCAAGCAGTGGCTACAACTTCAGTCCACAACTTTTGTTTGAGGCTTTCTCCACTAAGCATACTCCTAGCCCACTCCATCAATGTTCTGTTCATCCTCTCTACAACTCCATTTTTCTGCAGGGTGTATGGAGTTGTCTTATGCCTTTCAATCCCTTTCTCTTTACAGAACTTATCAAATTCTACTGAACAAAACTCACCACCATTATTAGTTCTCAAACACTTAATCTTTTTACTAGTCTAATTTTTAACAAAAGTTTTAAACTCTTTAAGCTAACTAAAGACTTCAAATTTGCTTCTGAGAAAATAAATCCATGCCCTTCTACTATAATCATCTATGAAAGATACAAAATATATAGATTTGGAAATCAAAGGAACACTAATAGGACCAAACACATTAGAATGAACAAGGTCTAATAGACCAGAAGACTTGTGAGAACTAGAGTAAAACTGGACACAGTTTTTGTTTCCATATATACAATGTTTGCAAAAGTTGAACTTGAGATTACAATCATTTAACCCCTCAATGAAGTTTTTATTTTTCAAGGTTCAAAGACCCTTCTCACCAATGTGGCCAAATCTCATATGCCATAACATAGTCTTTTCACTAGGAAGCTTAACTTCCAAAGCATGTGCACTACCATCAAAAAGAGTTACAACAAATTTCTTCACTACTTGTTCAAATGGTGGGGATGAAGTGACTGCATCTTTTTTCTTTGAGTCAAAAGAACTATTAAACTATCAAGTGCATGCCTCTAGCTGAAATAGAGTACCTCTCCAAGTACCCTTTGCAAGCACCATAGATCGTCTAGTCATCTTGCGTCCATCCTTCGAAAAGACAACTTGCACACCTACATCATTCAACATACTTATAGAAAGCAGGTTTTGTGCCAAGCCTGGGATGTGCATAACCCCAGTGATCCCCTTCACTCATCCATCAGGGAATCAGATTGAGACTCTTCAATGACCAACAATCTTCAGATGAGAATAGTCACCTAGGTACACTCTTCCACCATCAAACTCTTCATACTTTGTGAACCAACTTCGATGAGAGGTCATGTGGAATGATGCACCATAATCTATCAACCACACATCATTAGATGCATGGGTGGCTAGGGCTATGATGAAGTCATCACCATCATCTTGTGACTTGTCATAATCGAAATCTAAGGCATTCTTCTTTTTCTTTTTCTTTTCCTCTTTGCAATCCATTCAAAAATGCCTAGATTTACCACAGTTCCAACAGAGAGCCTTGGACTTTCCATGAGATTTGGATCTCCCATAAGATTTGGATATACCCTTCTCAGCTTTCTTTTCCTTCTTCTTCCCTTTCTCCTTGGGTCTTCCATGAACCGCAAGAGCCTCTTTGGATGCCTTAGAAGACTTTCTCCACATCTCTTTAGATAACAATGAAGATACCACTTCATCCATTTTGAAAGTGGATGTGGTTCTTCCAATAGCCATAACAAGATGATCCCATGAATTTGACAGAGAACAAAGTAGGGTCATACACCGATCCTCCTCCATCATCACACCAATAGATATTAATTGTTCAACCAACATGTTGAAAGCATTCAGGTGATCTACAATAGATCCTCCATCCTCCATCCTTAGAGAATACAACTTCTTTTGTAGAAAAGTTAGTTCACTAGGGATTTGGCTTAATAAACATCACCCAACTTCTTCCACAGATCGTTTGCAGTCTTCTCCTCGTGGACATTCAATAGGACAGAATTAGCAAGACTAAGTCTTATGAGACCCTTGGCCTTTCGATCTTTGAGATCCCAATCAGCTTGTGCCATTGTAGTTGGTTTTGTGCCATTAATAGTTTCCCATAAATCGCTATCAGCAAGCATGTCTTTAATCTTGAGTTTCCAAAACTTGAAATTGCTACCATAAAACTTCTCCACCTCTAGTCTTCCAGATGTGCTTGCCATCTTTTTGTTGCAACAAGATCATAGAATACTCTACACAGACTCCCGCTCAATCGAAGATTAGATCAAAAACCCACACCCAACAACTAGGATCACAGGTGATCAAGCTCTGATACCAACTGAAAGAAAGCAAGGTACACGGAACACACTTCCTACACCAATCTAATGAGTGGAATGGTGTGCAAACTCATTTAAATCATTACAATTGTAGAAACATTAAACAAATAACGTAAAGCTTACAGTAGCAACACAACACAAAAAGAAGGTGACACAAGATATACTGTGGGCAAAACCTTTTCAGGTAAAAAACCCCACTCTAAACCTGCACGATGTATTATCAAAACAATAATAGTTTACAATACAGTTGCAATGCAAGTCTTCCAAGAGTTTATGAATGTCAATTCTGGAGTTAATCTAGTAGCATAACAATACCTATAAAAAACACTATGCAACTACAACTCCAAACTATGCAATATATAGGGATTTCAAGGCATATCTTGGAAGCATCTTGGGATAGGCATCCACCTTGGCCACATGGCCATATTCAGCATCAAAGGACACTTTTCCTTGCTACAATAACACCTCTTACATCTGTCATATATGGCAAATTTGACTTTTCCAAAGCTGGAGTGCTCCATGCTAAAAATAGACTATGACAGATGCTCTTACGCATCTTATGTAGCTATCATAGATTTTCCCAACATAAAAACCTTAAATATTGTAAGAGAATCCATCATACATGACTAAAAATAGTAAATACCACTTACAACATGTCAGAGCCCAACTTGGGTGCCCAAAGATGCCTTTCCCTCATGCAAAGATACCAACTAACACTTGTCATAGGAATCTCCAAACTTGGCTCTTGCACGTCATAGATTCTGTCATATGGATATCCTCTTCCACATATCACAAGATGCTGACACATAGAAAATTGATGCCACCTCAATATGGGATGCCCAAATCCATGTAAGTTTGACTTGACCATCCAAGTCACATTCCAAGTAAGCTGACATGTACCATGCCACCTCTACTATGTGACCAAACTGAATGTGCAAGTAAAAACAATATTAGGCAATAATTAAATATATAATTTAAATTACCAATGCTAGGAAATTGCAAAGGTTGAGACCCCTTAATTCCCAACAGTTTCATCCTAATATCAGAAGCACATGCCCTATTTTCATGCAAGGTGGATTGTGATGGAGTTAAGGTAGTTGGAGTAGTTGTGACAATAATTATGACTAAATGGGTGAAAAGAACAAGAGCTGGAGCATTTTGTGGGCAATTTGAGGGCATATAGGGGCAATTCCAACACTCTCCAAGGATATAAAACCTTCACCAATAGCTGGAGCACATTCATAGGAGCTTGAAGGGGTCAACCAACTCATGTCATGAGGTCAAATCGAATGAAGACTCTTCTTGGGCATCCAAAATAGGTTGACCAAGTTTTAAGCATGATTTTTAAATTAAATGCAGTTCCTATATACTCTCATATGTTTGTGATGAGATATAGGACCCTTAGGCTTAGTTTTTTAGGGTGTTCTTCCTAGTTTTCCAGCTCTAATAGGCTAAATATTGTAACTAAAATCAGCTCTTTTCTAGCTCTGCATGCGCGGAAACTTGTGTTGTAAAACATCTTCAAGGTAACATGAAGTACTTGCAGTCTATTGTTGCATTGAAAAGACACATTCTTGATCAATAAAAACTTAGTTTTAACCTTCTACTTCTCTGATTTATTGTGTGCAACTGAATGATTGATGAATGTTCTTGTGAAATCATTTAAATCCTTGAATTATGTCTCATCCTAGCACCTTTATGCAGATGATAACATGTTTTGAGTAGGTTGTGGATTGTGTCATCACATGGAAGCAGTCTTGTTTGTGAAAATATTGTGTTTTCCTTCCAATATTACAAAATGTAAGACCTTTTTATGAAATATTGACACTCAAACATGGAAGAAAGTTGAGTTATGTCTACAATAGATTGAGTTGTAAGCAAGATAGTGTGTCTAAACAAGCAATATAGGTCTAAAATTAGTTTGGGTGCATCACCACGTAGTTGTAGTTTTCCATTTCATGTTTTTTCTTCCCCTTTTCCCAGCAAACAACAGTACAAGTAGTCTAGATTAGATGGTAAATCCAAGGGAACCAACCCTTCATCTGGAGGTTTAGCTTCAAGTTTTGCAAGGTCCCGCACCTAGAAGTTATTCCCATTGTATCACAAGGTCATGTTGAATCACTTGCAACAAGAGGTTCCAATTTCGGTGATAACAATTACAGATCATAGGTTTGAATGAATGGCCAATAGATGCGATCATAAGCCTTATTGAAGTCAAGCTTAATAATGAGGGAATCTTGGCTAGATTGTTGTGGCCATTTAGTAATCTCCTAGGAAAGAACCAAATTGTCTAGAATAAATCTACCCCCTAAAAATCTAGTTTATTTAGTTAGCAATAATTTTGTAGGTGTTAAGTAAGGTGATGGGCCTTCATGCATTAATAGTATCCCCATCTTTACCTTTAGGAATGAACTTGATTAGCTGGGTAAGTGCAAAAAGATGGGCGGCCAAAAAGTGGCCAAATGGTTTTAAAAAGAAAATAATACATAACACGAGCGCATTATAACGTGCTCGCATTATGGGTTGGTAATGACGAGCCTAAGGCTCATCATTACAAAACCATAACGCGCTCGCGTTATAACGTGAGCACATTATAAACCACTATAAATAAATAAAAAGGCTTGTCATTTCATTTCATTTTTATTTTTCTCCTCTATCCCCGCAGCTTGCAAACCCTAGGAAGCATGTTCGCATTTTGGAAAAGCCAATTCAACACCAAAATCTTGTTGATTCATTGTCAAAATGCTGCCACAACGTCGAGCATGCCAAAGGAGTGAGTTTTATTTGTTTTTTTGTTTGAATTTGCTTCTAAATAGGTAGGTTTGAGTTATTTTTTGATGTATATTTCATTAATTGTCAAGAAATGTTAATGCACCTCCTCCTCCTCCTCCTCAAAATCCACAAAATCTTGCAGAACAACAACCTCATCTATCCATTCCTCGACATGCCCCTGGAACACAAGAAAATATAATGGGGCAAATTGAAAACAACAAAAAAGAAATTGAAGATATAGTTGCAAGGTTGAAAAATCCTTCCACTTCAACCTTGCACAGGTCCACGCTTGTTGAATCTCTTGGATCTATGTTATCAAATGTAGATTCAATTAGCAACAAATAACTAGTTGGATGGATAAGAGGAGAGAGTTTAGAGATTATTATGCAGACAAGTTGTCATACCAAGATGTGAAAAAATTACAAATCACAAAATTAGACTTGTGTTTGATTTTCGCAAACCCACAAACAAATCAACCTCCACCCATTACATGCAAGAGGTTCCATATCCATTGGTGCAACAACCAAGTGATAAGGGACAATTTTGGGCAGAGGTGGTGGATGGTTTTTGACCATCCTCCATGCAATAATAATGAGGTCCCACAGTACTTTTTAAGGGAACTCTACTGCGAGTTTGTCCTTAATAAAGTGCCAAACTATTTTGATATGCGGGACTTCTAGGGTAGAGATGGGGAGTCAGCACAAGATAGACCAGGGGCATGTCATGACCCACAACAGGTAGTGAGATGAGTAATCAACAGACCAACCCATGAGCATGTTTCTATCCCTTCCATTGTGAAGGAGAGTGTTGAGGTCAATACACTTCAGTCCATTAGTGCCTTGACCTAGAGCATCATAGAGCATGCCGGTCCTGCAGCACAAAGTGGGTTGGGAGATAGTGCAAGGAGTAGGTCCCACCCCATGCTTGTCAAGCTTGTGGGTCAGCCTGTGGTTATGACCCCATGGATAGTCAGGATGCAGGTGCATAGGCTACATTTGTAGCTGAGCAGATGGTGATGACAAATACCCTCCTGAGTGAGACTTTCGGCCTTGATACTTAGGTAAATATTAGCAAGCTTATTGAATTTAATTTATTAAATTTCATTTTTGAAATGCAAGATTAACTAATTTAAATTGATGATTTTAATGAAATTTCAGGGTCATAGCGTTGATGCAATTTTTAGTGGTTCACCACCTGTGTTTTACACTAGATCATCTACTGTTGGGGTATGTAACTAGTAAACAATTATAAATATTACATGTGAATAGCATCGTTATATGAATGCTATTCTAATATCTAATTTTAGATGTTGAATAGGTTAATATTGTAGATTTCACAGCAACACCTGCCAGTAGTGGTGGACTTCAAAGCATTACGGAGGTAATAAACTAAATAGTTTAATGAATGAATTGTACTTACTAGATTTTTGTATGTGACTTGTGTGCATTATTGTGTGTACTTCCATGTTTAGATGAAGGTGTGTGTATGTTAGGAGTCATGATTTACATCACTATTATAGTTTTCATAATTAAATAATGTTGTTTTATTTCCAGATGATGCAGGCTGTGGAGACACCTCCCCATGTTCAGAGGGCAATGGAGCATGGTGTGGCCTCTGCAATTCATAGCTCCATGGCATTGATAGGGGTATGAGGTAGATTAGTAAATTTCAATTTACATTCATTGTTATAATTGTCTATTTTTGAAAAATCAAAAGATTATTGGTTTGAAGTTTAATTTCTATTTGGATGGTTTCTATAGGACATGACATCACCAGGGCCTATTCCTGCTACTAAGGTAAGTGAGAAGACAAATTATATGTTAGCGGTAAGTGATTATTTTGGTAAATGTTTCATTTTTTATAACATGTAATTTCTATACTTTTTATTGTA
Organism: Cunninghamia lanceolata; assembly: GCA_027924645.1. Taxonomy (NCBI): domain Eukaryota; kingdom Viridiplantae; phylum Streptophyta; class Pinopsida; order Cupressales; family Cupressaceae; genus Cunninghamia; species Cunninghamia lanceolata. Next base: position 8,365,740 of record BSBN01001807.1, read on the forward strand.
ACAGCTAAAGATGTAGGAAGAACTAAATAGGAGGAGTAGCCCTCGGGTTCGTAGTAGACCACCCACATGCGCGTCTCCATCCCCTAGAAGATCAAAGGCTACCCATGATCTATTCTCTCCACCAGCCAGAGGGGAATGACTTTTTATTGTGTTCCTTTGTTGTATGCCTATATGGCATTTGTGGACATATATTTTGTATTGTATATAGTTGACATTGTATGCCTATATGGCATTCTTGTAAGCCTATATGGCTATTTTGTATATATGTTATACTTATATTGACAGATATTGATGTATGCCTATATGGATATTTGGTTAATACAAATCTTTTTTATTGATGGCGTCCATACTTGCATTATAAATCCACATTTCAATGGATATTTGTAGATGGCTACTTCAAATATTTAAAGTCCAATTGTATTACATAGGATGTTTGTTGATCCAATAAGCTAGCTATTGTTATTCAAGTATCACCTAAACCTCATTTTGGAACTAAAAGATAAAAGTTGTATTTAAAAAAAAAATGAATCATCATGTTGAACATAAAATATTAATATTCTTTATGAGTAGCATAGAATGTCAACTATATGCAATACAAAAAAATGAATCATCATGTTATTATTTATGTTTGAGATCTTGAAAATGACTAAGTCTAGTAGCCTAATATCCTGAAACACTAGGATGAATATCCAAGTCATTAGGATGATTGCGCCTCGAGAAAAGTCATTAAGATGAGCGCCTAAAGGAGACTTTCTTAAACATTCAAACATTGAGCAACAAGCATGAAGGGTTAAGGTGCAATTTGCAACTCATAAAGCCTCAAAAGGGTGCCCAACTTAGAGAGAGCATTCATTTAAGACAAGGTACCCATTGACACCTATTCCACCATAAAAGTGCACCTAAGGTGGAAGGAGAACAAGCCTCTAGTAAGTGAAGCACAACTATTGTCTAAACCACTTCATTATGGCACCCTAGCATGAGGAGGAGTATGTAGTTAATAGGAAATGGCACCTATAATGCAAATGAAGGACTAAGTGACATTTTCAATAAGCATCAATTCACCTTGAGCTTTCAATAAATACATCAAATTGAGCCCCATAAGCCTAGGCACCCTTTGCCTTCAAAAGAACCTTGTATCGATGTCAAGAGTTGGTCGTATTGGTGTATCGGCAAACCTTGGTTAGGCTTCGCCAATAGTGGTCTGTCTTGCTGACGAGTGTGGTTCAAAGTTGAAGACATCAGTGTATCGGAAGATAATCCCATCAGTGCATCAGAAGAGCAGTTGAGAGCTTCACCGATGAAGGGGGTCACACTGACAGTTGAAATCCATTGGTGTATTGGCCCAATGAGATTAGAGTTCATCGATGTTTGGAGTCTCACCAATGAGTGTGGTCCGAAGGTTGTCATTAGTGAGATTGGTGTGTCGACAGAAGAGTTTTTGAGTGTGCCAATGGTATTAAGTCCTACTAATAGGCGAGGGACTTAGAGTCTCATATCGAAGTGAGAAAGACATTGGTGTGAAAGGATATAAAGTCACCGATAGCTGTCTGTGTGACCGATAAGAGTCAATGATGGGATGTTTGTCAGAAGTGAAATCAAACGGAGTCATGGTGGCATCGGCCTATCGGCCAATGAAATTTTAAGCTTGCCGATGGTATGTTGTCTCACCAATAGTGAGTTCAAAGGTTCAAAAGTTGATAATTCTATGCTTCCACTATGTGCTCTACATTAGACACTCATCCCTACTACAGTCTAGCACTCTCTAGTTGTGTTCTCCCCTTTATTTTTGTGAACACCTCTGGAAGTAATGTTGAGTTACTTGTGATGTCCTTATTGACTGGTGTTGTTTTGGATTCATGTGTAGTCCTTGTTCCTTATAGTCTATTGCTTACCTGACTATTTGTTGTAACTCATTGAACCACTATGATTTTGAATATTTAGATTTAGAGGGCATTAGACACCAAAACTTCTTGACCTTTAACAACCCAACCTAGAATCAATAGATTTTTGTCCATCCCAACTATTCTAGTCAGGACAAATCATGTTGATTCTCATTCAATCCAAAGTTCATTAACAAGATTATATTATCATAATATTTAGGGAAATGACCACCTGGATGGACAATGATGTGAGCTATCTATAAAGAAACTTGCAAGAAGTATAGGAGGCATGAGAATACCTCCATGTTGTTTATCAAGTTGAATGATCTATGACACATCATGTATCATTAGAAAATATTCCCAAAGAGAAAGCAAGTGAAAATACTCAAAACAACCCATAACAAGGTGGAGAAGTTTAAAGGATGGAGGTTGCAACACTTTCCAACCTCATAGCCACACTAGTCTAATGGATCAAGATGCTAAAGGCTAGAGGTGTTGAGAAACCTCTAAAGGACAAAACTATAGAAAGACCAAAAGTTCAAATTAATCCATTCAACACTAGGGTTGAGAAAAACTAGGGGGCAACTCAATCTTCCCTATCTATTTTTTTTTTTTCAAAAAACTAGTAATGACACTTTCCCACATCTTCAACAACCTAGTGGAGCTTATGCACCACAAAATCATGTGACTCCCATAGTGTATCATCCCATCACTATCCAACCAATGTATCTAGGATATCAAACAAATGTGTAAATGAAAATTCTAATTAGTACACAAGCCCCATCCATGGGTCTCATGTTCATAAGAACTCCAACTTCTAAAGATTCCTTTTCAAGAACCTACTTAGACTATTTAAAAGAACCTCTTGACTTAAAAATTCGTAATATGTTATTATTACATCCCCTCCCAGATGTACCAAAATTCAAAGGGGAAGGGAATCCAAATTCCCACATCAAGGCATATATGATGACTGGAAGAGAGATCTTCCCTTGGGACATAGTTGTGGCTAGGATATTTCCCAAGACCCTTGAAGGAATCATGTTAAATTGGTACTATTACCTTCCAAAGGTCTCTATACATTTCTTCATACAACCCATTGGTGATTTTGTGATACCTTTCAATATGAACAAATTGGTCAAGGCAAGAATTTGAGAGTTCCTAAGTATGAAAAAAAATGTTTAGTTATTGGTACATTTTTAGAAGTCGGAGGCAAGTCCTTTATTTGTTAACTAGTTCCCTAAATATGGCCCATAGAGAAATCTATAACCTCTTTTTGCATTTTGTAAATAGGGATACAAGGGAGGAGGTTTAGAAGTTACCTTATAAGTCTTATGAGGAATCTTTAGAAAGTGCATTAAGAATTGATCAAGCCACAATTAGTAGTGGGTAAAGGGTTTACAGAATAAATGGATGGTTGATAACATCCCAAGCTAGAGATAATAGTGAAAACAATCCTTCCACCATCAGGATATTGAAAAATAATCATAATGTAATGATATATGGGATAACTGACATACCCCTTGTGAAAAGTGATGATCATAACAAGAATGGTCACCTCAACTTAATGCCCAATAATTTTAATACTATCAAGCATCCACATAATAGTAGATAATCTTATCAAAAGTCACAGAGAAATTTCTAAGGACCATAGTGTTATCCCTATGACTTGACACATACTGCTTGTTTCATAAAGCAAAGGGACATGATATAAATATTGTTGTTATATGGAGCCTAATCAGACTCAGAGGTTAAATTTACCCAACTTTTATCAACATGGTTGCCCCCCAAATATCATCCTACTAGTTTTGGCGCCTTGAAGTCTAAGTGCATGGAAATAATTCTGAGTTGGCAACCTAATCCAATGACTTGACACGGATCCCAAAACCACCTATTGGACCAATAGGATCCTAGGCACTCACTTCATGCATTATGATTTCTAGGCACTAGTTTGATGCTCCATCACAAGCAAAGTGTGCCCACACTTGCAAATGTTTTTCTTCAGGATCTAGGCACCAGTTGAAGGTTGTAGTTGCCAAGAAGAGCGCCTAGCAAGAGGAAGTCTTTTGGAGTCTCCAAAACACACCAAACACTTGACTAACAATAAGATAACTTTTTCCCAAGTTAGGCGCTTCAAGAGGGAAGTTAAAACATGAATAAGTGCCAACTTGTCTAGGCGCAAACTTAAGCTTGTTAAGGATACACATGGTGCCCAACATTCCTTGGTGATTTCATGAACTTCAAATGCTTAGAACTGTTCAAGGAATGCCTGATGCCCCTTCTTGATGATAGGCACCAAAGTGAGGGTGGAATTGTGCCTTGATGGCATTAGGCGCTATCTAGAGTATGCTACTCTAGGGAAATGCACCTTCTTTCTTAGAGTAATTCAAACACTCCAAGGTCTTCAGTGATCAATTCCCCAACTTATGAAATGTCCTCCTTCATTTTAAAACACATTGTAATGCTCCAGAGAGATGACTATACCTAGGCATCAATCTGGGTTAGAAATGCCTCCAAAGTACGCCTTCTCTTTCAAAATGTAAAACAAGGTCCAAAGGTGCTAATAAACTAAAGCACTTCTTCGGAAAAGTCCCAGAGGTTAAGATGCACCTTGTCTTAATGAGGTGCAACTCTTGGGAAAGAAAGCTTGTAAAGTGCGCCTAACTTAGTGAAGAGGTTGATAACTTCTAAACCCTTCCTGGAACTTACATTGCTTCAACTAAAGATCATCTTGCACCAATACATCACCAAACTTTCAATCACAAGATCAATTCAAACTTAGGCGATCATTAAGAGTCTTTCTAATGTTGGTGCATCTGAGAGGTTGAACTGGCAAGAGATGGCGCCTAGATTCCTAGACCTTGTTTCAATATGTTTGAGTTCCAAAGTTGACTCAATGGTATCAAGATGGTGCCATAGAGTCTTTGGACCAGTTCCTTAGAGTTTCAAAAACATTCTAGCTCCTTGAAAATTCCTCCTACATGCTTGGGTGCCATTTCAAGGTCCTGGAACCATGATGTAGCGTCTTATTGCTCTAGGCACCCATTCATGATTGTGCAACTTGAGATTTGCACCTAGAGTGAATAGGCTTTCATCCTGACTTAATACACTATCTCCTTTTGACAATTTTTGGGGCACCATAAAACCTTTCACCAGAGGCAAATGTCTTAGAGATATAAAAATCTGAGAGAATTTATTGTAGAGGCACTCTACATGATCGTGTTGCCTCAGACGGAATGTTTCTAAGTGACATGGTTTTTGAGTAACATCTCGTCAAAGATTGCTACCTTTTTGCACTTTGGACTCTTCAGGGATATCGTCAGTACAATGTAGCTCAGATTGTTTCGATATGTTTGGGTGAAAAAAAGGACCATGACTAGCATAAATGTACCCATTTGGATGTGTTGGAACGATTAGTTTGGTCACATCAGGAGGAGGACGAAAGTTACACCCCTTTACAACTTTACACTACCTCCTTCTGATGATTTTTGGGGCAGCAGAAAACCTTTCACCATAGGAAAATGCGTCAAAGATATAAAAAACTAAGAGAGGTTATTGTAGAGGCACTCTACATGATCGCGTTACCTTAGACATAATGTTTCTAAGTGACACAGTTCTTGATTAACATCTCGTCAAAGATTGCTTCCTTTTTGCACTTTGGACTCTTCAGGGATATCGTCGGTATAATGTAGCTTGGACTATTTCGACATGTTTGGGTGAAAAATAAGACCATGCCTAACGTAAATGTACCTATTCGGATGCGTTGGAATAGTCAGTTTGGTCACATCAAAAGCAAGATGAAACTTACACCCCTTTGCAACTTTACACTGCCTTGATTTTTGGGGCAGCAGAAAACCTTTCACCATGGGCAAATGCCTCAGGGATATAAAAAATTGAGAGCATTTATTGTAGAGACACTCTACGTGATTGTGTCACCTCAGATAGAATGTTTCTAAGTGACATGGTTTTCAAATAACATCTCGTCAAAGATTGTTGCCTTTTTGCACTTTGGACTCTTCAGGGATATCGTTGGTACAATGTAGCTCGGACTGTTTCGACATGTTTGGGTGAAAAATAAGATAATGCCTAGCATAAATGTACCCATCCAGATGTGTTGGAATAGTCAATTTGGTCACATCAAGAGTAGGATGAAAGTTACACCCCTTTGCAACTTTACACTGCCTCCTTCTGACGATTTTTGGGGCAGCAGAAAACATTTAACCACAGGTAAATGCCTCAGAGATATAAAAAATTGAGAGAGGTTATTGTAGAGGAACTCTACATGATCATGTTGCCTTAGACAGAATGTTTCTAAGTGACATGATTTTTGAGTAACATCTCATCAAAGATTGCTACCTTTTTACACTTTGGACTCTTTAGGAATATCATCGGTACAATATAGCTCAGACTGTTTCAACATGTTTGGGTGAAAAATAGGACCATACCTAGCCCAAATGTACCCATCCGGATGTGTTGGTACAGTCAGTTTGGTCACATCAGGAGCAGGACGAAAGTTACACCCCTTTGCAACTTTACACTGCCTCCTGACAATTTTTGGGGCAGTAGAAAACCTTTCACCATGGGCAAACGCCTCAAAGATATAAAAAACTGAGAGAGGTTATTGTAGACGCACTCTATGTGATCGTGTTGCCTTAGACAAAATGTTTCTAAGTGACACAGTTTTTGAGTAACATCTTGTCAAAAATTGCTGCCTTTTTACACTTTGGACTCTTCAGGGATATCGTCAGTACAATGTAGCTTGGACTATTTCGACATGTTTGGGTGAAAAATAGGACCATGCCTAGCATAAATGTACCCATCTGGATGTGTTGGAATAGTCAGTTTGGTCGCATCAGGAGCAGGACACCAAAAATGTATAACATGATGATGTAAAAATGTGTATATGTGTATAAATGCAGCAGGAAATTAAAAAAAGACAAACCTTACAAATTAATATGCATACTTACAACTCAATGTAACATGACTTTACAAAATCAATGTGAATACTTACAAATTAATCCAATGAACCATCCGGGTCTACTCTACTCTTTATTGTGTCAAGTATTGTTTCATGGTCAGACTCACGCACCTTCCACAAGATTTTGTTCAAAGGTCTACCCTGATACTTTAGCCTCACGCACTCTTTATTGTGTCAAGTATTGACAATAGATTTTTCACTTGAAGCCTCTGATGTTCTCAACCCAAGAATCTTCATGATGGACCTATACTTTATACTTTGCATCATTTCAATGAATAGTTGACATCTTGTAGTCTCATTTAACTTTTCAAAGAACAATCTCCAAATCTTATGAGCATATCTTCTACAAGTGCATTTTGGAATCGTACCTTCCATTGGCTACAAAATATTCTCATCAATTTCAATCAAATACTTTGGCTTTCTATGCAAAATTCTAGGTGGTGTTAAGTTAGGTAAATTCATCCCAACATTAAGAATTTCATCAATATTTAAATGAGATGGGCTAGATGGCATACCTTCGATTGAAGATGGAATAGATGACATACCTTAAGGTTGAGGTGGGAACAATGGCGTACCTCCTTCATCACATTTGAGTGATGATGTACTCTCAACTTGAGATGTGGTAGATGGTGTCCCTACATGTTGACTTGCGGTAGAGGACGTGTCTACAACTATGGTATTCAAATCTCTCATAGCATGAAGTTTTTTCTTTCGTTCTCTTTGTGCTGCCAATACCATATCTCTTTGTGATGGTTGTGGTTCCTCTTCAATTGGTATGTCTTCATTTATCATGTCAAATTTCCTCTTCTCATGAAGTTCCCTCATAGCCACTGCTTTCTTTGCATTCTTAGCTTCTATCTCTTCATGTGTTGGTTTAATTCTTGATTGTTTCCTCAGCATGACAGAGAATTTGTCTGTAGCATGATAAAGAGACCAATATTACTTTCTAAGAAATGAATACAAGATAGTAGTGGAATTGTATTTTTATTATGTTGTAAGGATTTATTCTTGTATAGTTTGACATCATGGTATGTTAAGGTCTGTTTATTACACATAATTATTAAAGAGCCCAAGTGTAGAAAATATACATAGCATCATGTGAGATTGTAGGTCTATTTTAAACATGTATGATAAAGCATGATAAAGTAATTCAATCCAAATTAAGGAAAATGTAAAGAACATGCATGTAAAGACTTGACATACCTAAAAAATGAAGATTCGAATGTAGAGAGTAGCCAATTATGTAGTGTTTTTTTCTTCTTGCATCAAACTCCTCAACAATTTGAGTTTTCCACCACTTGCTTCCTTTTCAATGTTAAATTGAATAACACTCAAATATAATTACTAACAACAATACTATTAACTAATCTATATTGTTAAATTCCTAAAATTGAATCACAATTAACATTGCAACACTACAAAAATTGAAACTTGAATAGATATATATCAAACTTGGTGTGAAAACTATGTTATTTCCTCCTTCTCAAGTTGGCAAAGCAGAAAAGGTGGTGGAAAGATCATGCAAAGGTGGTACAATGTGTCAAATGTGCATGTGAACTTCCCAACAATATGAAAGCACTTCTTTTTTGTCAGAGCACGCATAGAATCAATATGAAAATAGAGCATGTGGGCTTGGATCATGGGGGTCAACACTTTTTTACCATTTCTATAGCAAGACAATACGCGAGCATGTTATAACGTGCTCGCATTTTGTCCTGCTATAGATTGATCACATCTTGTGCATTTCTCTTTCCAAACCTTCCCCTTCAGACTTGAATGACCACAAGGTTTTTGAGGGAGAAATTTTCATGTTTCATGCAAGAGCTTACCATATGCTCCACCATATGATAGGCATAACAATGACGGGGCAAGCCCTCATAATCAAGTTCTTGATAGAAAATGCCTATCGAGGAAGAAAGATAGATCTTCTTTGGAAGCAGAAGTTCTAGTTTGTGACAAATCCTTATCCAAACATAAATAGAAGGGGTTCTGTCAAGAGATTACCAATCCACTTCCACAAAGTCTCTTGAAGAATTCCTAATTGATTCCAAAACATCCACACCCCAAAATTGAAGAGGCAATTAATATAATCGAACCCATAAATCTACATTTGACGACAGAAACCCTCAACACTATACCTTAAACCCTAATCCCTCAACCCTCAACCCTAAACCTTATCCCTAAACCCTAATCCATCATCCCTCAACTCTAATCCCTCATCCCTAAACCCTAAATGCTATCCCTATTCCTAAACCTTCAATAGACTTAATACTATACCTTAAACCCTAATCCCTTATCCCTAAACCCTCCGACCCTATCCCTAATCCTTATACCCTCCACACTCTACTTTAGCCCTAATCCCTTGACCCTCAACCCTATCCCTAAACCCTTGACCCTCGAACCTCAACCCTCAACCCTCAACGTCAAACCCTAATCACTCAACCCTTAACTCTGATACCTCGACCCTCAACCCTATCCCTAAACCCTAAACCCTAAAGCCTCAACCCTCAATGTCAAATCCTAATCCCTCAACCCTTCACTCTAATCCCTCAACTGTAAACCCTATTTAGAAACCCTCAACACTATAGCTTAAACCCTAATCCCTCAACCCTTAACCTTAATCTGTCATCCCTCAACTCTAATCTGTCATCCCTAAATCCTAAATGCTATCCCTATTCCTAAACCTTCAACAGACTCGATACTATACCTTAAACCCTAATCCCTTATCCCTAAACCCTCCAACCCTATCCCTAATCCTTATACCCTCCACACTCTACTTTAGCCCTAATCCCTAAACCCTCAACCCTATCCCTAAACCCTTGACCCTAGAACCTCAACAATCAACCCTCAATGTCAAACCCTAATCCCTCAACCCTTAACTCTAATCCCTCGACCCTAAACCATATCCATAAACCCTAAACCCTAAACGCTCAACCCTCAATGTCAAATCCTAATCCATGAACCCTTCACTCTAATCCCTCAACCCTAAACCCTATCCCTAAACCCTTAACACTATAGCTTAAACCCTAATCCCTCAACCCTCAACCCTAAACCTTATCCCTAAACCCTAATCCCTCAACCCTCAACCCTAATCTATCCTCCCTCAACTCTAATCCCTCATCCCTAAACCTTATATGCTATCCCTATTCCTAAACCCTCAACCGACTCGATACTATACCTTAAACCCTAATCCCTTATCCCTAAACCCTCCAACCCTATCTCTAATCCTTATACCCTCCACACTCTACTTTAACCCTTATCCCTTGATCCTCAACCCTCAACCCTCAACGTCAAACCCTAATCCATCAACCCTTAACTATGATCCCTCGACCCTCAACCCTATTGCTAAAACCTAAACCCTAAACTATCAACCCTCAACCCTCAACATCAAATCCTTATCCCTCAACCCTTCACTCTAATCCCTCAACCCTAAACCCTCAACACTATACCTTAAACCCTAATCCCTCAACCATCAACCCTAAACTTTATCCGTAAACCCTAATCCCTTAACCCTAATCTATCATCCCTCAACTCTAATTCCTCATCCCTAAACCTTAAATGCTATCCCTATTCCTAAACCTTCAACAGACATGATACTATACCTTAAACCCTAATCCCTTGTCCCTAAACCCTCCAACCCTATCCCTAATCCTTATACCCTCCACACTCTACTTTAACCCTAATCCCTTAAGCTTCAACCCTATCCCTAAACCCTTGACCCTCGAACCTCAACCCTCAACCCTCAAAGTCAAACCCTAATCCCTCAACCCTCAACTCTGATCCGTCATCCCTCAACCCTATCCCTAAACCCTAAAGCCTCAACCCTCAACGTAAAATCCTAATCCCTCAACCCTTCACTCTAATCCCTCAACCCTAAACCATATCCCTAAACCCTCAACACTATACATTAAACCCTAATCCCTCAACCCTCAACCTTAAACCTTATCCCTAAACCCTAATCCATAATCCCTCAACCCTCAACCTTAAACCTTATCCTTAAACCCTAATCCATCAACCCTCAACCCTAATCCCTCATCCGTCAACTCTAATCCCTCATCCCTAAACCCTAAATGCTATCCCTATTCCTAAACCTTCAACAGACTTGATACTATACCTTAAACCCTAATCCCTTATCCCTAAACCCTCCAACCCTATCCCTAATCCTTATACCCTCCACACTCTACTTTAACCCTAATCCCTCGACCCTCAACCCTATCCCTAAACCCTTCACCCTCAAATGTCAACCCTCAACCATAAACCCTATCCCTAAACCCCCAACACTATACCTTAAACCCTAATCCATCAACCCTCAACCCTAAACTCTAATCCATCAACCCTCAACCCTAATCCATCATCCCTCAACTCTAATCCCTCATCCCTAAACCCTCAACCGACTTGATACTTTACCTTAAACCCTAATCCCTTATCGCTAAACCCTCCAGCCCTATCCCTAATCCTTATACCCTCCACACTCTACTTTAACCCTAATCCCTCAACCCTCAACCCTCAACATCAAACCCTAATCCCTCAACCCTTAACTATGATCCCTTGACCCTCAACCCTATCCGTAAACCCTAAACTCTCAACCCTCAACCCTCAACGTCAAATCCTAATCCCTTGACCCTTCACTCTAATCCCTCAACACTAAACCCTATCCCTAAACCCTCAACACTATAGCTTATTCCCTAATCCCTCAACCCTCCACCCTAAACCTTATCCCTAAACCCTAATCCCTCATCCCTCAACTATAATCCCACATCTGTAAACCCTAAATGCTATCCCTATTCCTAAACCTTCAATAGACTCGATACTATACCTTAAACCCTAATCTCTTATCCCTAAACCCTTAGACCCTATCCCTAATCCTTATACCCTCCACACTCTACCTTAACCCTAATCCCTCAACCCTCAACCCTATCCCTAAACCCTTGACCCTCGAACCTCAACCCTCAAGCCTCAACGTTAAACCCTAATCCCTCAACCCTTAACTCTAATCCCTCGACCCTCAACCCTATCCCTAAACCCTAAAGCCTCAACCCTTAACGTCAAATCCTAATCCCTCAACCCTTCACTCTAATCCCTCAACCCTAAACCCTATCCCTAAACCCTCAACACTATACCTTAAACCCTAATCCCGGAACCCTCAACCCTAAACCTTATCCCTAAAGCCTAATCCCTCAACCCTCAACCCTAATCCATCATTGTTCAACTCTAATCCCTCATCCCTAAACCCTAAATGCTATCCCTATTCCTAAACCTTCAACAGACTCGATACTATACCTTAAACCCTAATCCCTTATCCCTAAACCCTCCAACCCTATCCCTAATCCTTATACCCTCCACACTCTACTTTAACCCTAATCCCTCAACCCTCAACCCTATCCCTAAACCCTTGACCCTCTAACCTTAACCCTCAACCCTCAATGTCAAACCCTAATCCCTCAACCCTTAACTCCGATCCCTCAACCCTCAACCCTATCCCTAAACCCTAAACCCTCAACCCTCAATGTGAAATCCTAATCCCTCAACCCTTCACTCTAATCCCTCAACCCTAAACCATATCCCTAAACCCTCAACACTATACCTTAAACCCTAATCCCTCAACCCTCAACCCTAAACCTTATCCCTGAACCCTAATCCCTCAACCCTCAACCCTAATCCGTCATCCCTCAACTCTAATCCCTAATCCCTAAACCCTTAATGCTATCCCTATTCCTAAACCCTAAATGCTTTCCCTATTCCTAGACCTTCAACGGGATTGATACTATACCTTAAACCCTAATCCCTTATCCCTAAACCCTCCAACCCTATCCCTTAACCCTAATCCTCGACCCTCAACCCTATCCTAAAATCCTTAACCCTCAAACCTCAATGTACTCAACCCTCAATGTCAAACCCTAATCCCTCGACCCTTAACCCTTAAAACTTGAACCCTAAAACCTATCCCTACACGCTCGACACTTGACACTATATCTTAAACCCTAATCCCTTAACCCTCATCCCTAAAGCCTCAACCCTAAATCCTTAAACCTTCAAACCTAAACCCTTTCCCTAATCCCTCAACCCTCAACACTCTTATTTAACCCTCATCCCTTGACCATTAACTGTATCCCTCAACCTCAACCCTCAGCCCTTAACCCTCAACTCTCAACCCTCAACTCTCAACATTAAACCCTAATTCATCAACCCTAAACCCTAATCCCTCAAACCTAAACCCTATCCCTAAACCATCAACCCTCAACACTATACCTTAAACCCTAATCGCTATCCCTCAACCCTTAACCCTTAAAACTTAAACCTTATCCCTACACCCTCAACACCTGACACTATATCTTAAGCCCTAAACCCTCATCCCTAAAGCCTCAACCCTCAATCCTTAAACCTTCAACCCTATACCCTAAACCTAATCCCTCTACCCTCGACACTATAACCCTAACCTCAACATTAAATGCTAATCCGTCAACCCTAAACCCTAATCTGTCAACCCTAAACCCTATCCCTAAACCCTCAACCCTCAACACTATACCTTAAACCCTAATCCATCAACCCTAAAACCTAATCCCTCAACCCTCAACCCTAAACACTATCAATAAACCCTCAACCCTTGACACTATACCTTAAACCCTACGAGAAAAGCTTTGCGTATGGTACATCCACAGTGAGTAATTAAGAATTGAAATCAAAATGATGATCATTATGAGAAAAGATTTGCATTGGGGTACATCTATGTTTCTTGCTATCCACCCCGCACTTAGGGAAGGTATATTGTTATGAAATAGGGAAATAATCTCCCATTGTTTACTGGCTCTATCCACAAGAACTACTAAACTATACCTTAAACCCTAATCCCTCAAAACTTTCAACCCTAAACCCTATCCCTAATCCCTCTACCCTCAACACTCTACCTTAAACCTAATCCCTCTACCCTTAACCCTAAACTCTATCCCTAAAGCCTCAACCCTAAACCCTAATCCCTCAAGGTCCTAAACTCTAATCGTTTATCCCTAAACTCTAAATCGTATACCTAAATGCTCAACCCTCAACCTTAAACCTTAATCACTCAATCCTTATCCATCCCTCTCCTCCCCTATCTAGCTCACTCCCATCTCTACCCTCCTCTACCCTCAACACTATACATACATAAATATAGGCATACATAGATACATACATACATATACGCATACATAGATACATAGATACATACAGACATACAGACATACATAGATACATACATATAGGCATACATAGCTACATACATACATACATATAGGCATACATACATACATACATGATTAATAGACTTGAACAAAAAAAAAATTAAGAGGAACATAACATGAGTGCATTATAACGCGCTCACGTTATGTAAAACATGACAAACAACAGACTTACAGAAAAGGAAAAATGCAAAGCAAAACATAATGCACTCGCGTTATGTCTTGCTTTGGGAATTCAAAGCCTTGGGCTTGAGATTTGCTTTGGATTTCCAACCCAAAGGCTTGGAGTACCTTTTGAATAGTCACAGACGTGTTTTTCCATATTCTTCAAGATTTCACATAATTTCATTTGTGCTAACCCTCAGATTTGCACGTGTTTCAAGGTCAAACAAATCAAACACCTAGGTAATGTTAGGCTTTCCATTAGCTATTTGACGATGTGATTTTTTTCACATTTCAACAATGTTAAGCCTTTCATCTTTAATTTCTTTTGTTTGTGTGTTTGTTTTTGGGCAAAAACCAATGTTTAGTCTTTTTTTCATTGTAAATTAACCATTCATTGAAATTTCAAAAAAAATTACATATTTAGAAACTAGACTCCATTCTACAAATATTAAAAAAAGAAAAAAATGATTTTCAATTAGTTTTTAAAATTTATAGGGGTAGCATGGCTAAAATTCTATTTTTTAGGATGTGTCCAGTTTGGAAATTAGTAAAAAATCAAATATTCATCATAAATTTTTTAGAAAAATCAGGCATAAACTACATGCTATTAGATAATTTCTCACTGAAGCGATTTTAAAAATACCAAAAAAAAGTTGACCTTTTGAGGGAGCCACAAAACATGCTATGTTATGTTTTTTTGACAGAAACAACACCAATTTATGTGGCTCCCTCTTTTGAACCCCTTAATCTATGCCATTTTCAAAAAAAAAAGTAGTTTAGAAAGTAGACTTGAAGCATTAAAAACATTGTTTTGGTTGCATCTCCACATTTTGAGTGTAACTATGCTCAATTTCTCATCCAAGGCCATTATTTCCTGATTTCAGAAAAAAAGTGGCCACTTAAGACCCCTTTTTGGCCCCCCATCTTCTTGCACTTACCCAGCCCTTGATTAATAATTCGACTTAGAGATCCATTTTCAATGCCTTCACGATAAACATGATAGTCATCTTCCCATATGTAATGCTAGAGTCATAGGTAAAATTCAACTAGAAGACCATCCAATCCAAGGCTCTTTTCTAAATCCATAGAATACAAGGATTTGCCAATTTTTGCAACATTTAATTGGTGGTCTAGGAAATGAATATACTTAAGATCTATTTTGTAGGGTATGTAGCTTGCAACACTCTCTTCAATGACAGGGAAAAGAGGATCTCCATTAGAATCATCAATGAAGAAGTGTTTGTAATGCTCATTGAAAGTTCTCATAAAGTCAACATGGTTGGATTATAGAGTGCTATTATCAGATTTTATGCTAAAAAAATATTCCTACTTATGTTTATGTTGTAGAAAATGAAAGAAATATTTCATTCCCCTATCTCTATCTTTAATCCATTCAAGGCAAGAATGAATTTGGGCTCCTTTACCTTTGTAAATAGCTAATTGTCTAAGTAAATTCTCAGAATGGGCAATTGATTGTTGAATGGTAATGTTATGGGGCTTGGGGGAAACATAGATTGGCCATGTTTCAGTTGTATTTTAAGATATTTCTCAATTCTATGATGCCTAGTAGATATACATGTCATGTAATAAAAAAAAATAGCATGCAATGGGCAATAGTTTTCTCCCACTAGCTAATCCCTCTATCTTTTTGGGGTTTCGGTTCAACTTTCTAGGTGGCAAGAAGACCATAAATGAAATCCTATTGTAAAAGGTGGGAAAAAAAAGGTTTATATGGAATCTCATTGGGGAAGGTTGTGGGATTAGTGAAGGAGAGAGTGGTGAGGATAGGGAGGTAGTCAGAGATAGTGGCTAAAAGGTGAATATGAACAAGATGGCCAGAACTGGAGGAAATAATATGGCAGCTAGGGGACAAGTAAAAGTGATCTAGATGACTCATCTTCCTCAAGAAGTCCTCTCAATAATCGTTCCAAGTATACAAATGTGGTTTTGGAAATCATCTTTGCTCAATATCAGATCTTGAATGTCAAGGGATATTTAGGCAAAAGTCCAAGAATTAATTTCACATTACCTAGATAGGTGAGAGGGGCTATCCTAACATGTTCAACCATGTTGAAGTATCCCCAAGGATCCAATCAACAATTGGGAGATGGAGGTGAAGACATTCCTGAAGTAAGGTTCTTTTTGTGGAGAAGTTAGGTGCATAAATGGAGTAAATGTCATACAAGGAATCCTAAAAGAGAATGACAATCTAAATATAGTATTTTTAAGGATTTGACTTGGAGGCTATGACATATTTATCAATCCAAGGGTCAAGGGCCAAGACCTCACCATCACCACCCTCAAAGTGACTAGTGTGGAAGAAGAGAGACTCTTTCTAGAAGGATTCATGGGTGGCATCTAATCTAGTATGTAAGGACCACCATCCTAAAACCATAAAAATATAGTAATTACTAAAATAATAAGACGAGAAAGGGAGAAAGTTTTTCTTAAAATAGACACAAGAAACACAAATTCCTTAACCCAAAAATCATTCAATAATTTAAAAAATTACAAAAGCTAACAACATACCTTTGGAATACAATCAGGGCTTACTCCTTAATCAACAACGCCTCTAAAGCTAGATTACATAAGCATTGCACAATATATTATAATCAATCTTGACATGGTTGAAAGAGAGAATATCATCAAGGTGATTTACCACCCAACCACGAAGCAATAATCTTCCCCAGACTTACTCCCAATAGGAGAATCTTGACCCTTTATGAAGGATCTAACAAATTGAAGTTAGCATGCATAAAGGAACTAGGTGCATCATGAAACTAACAAACCTATATGCTCATGCATTATCTAACATTACACATATCCAAAGATAAACGTACATAAAGTAAATACATAAGGCCAAAGCATCCTTTCATAGGTAGAATGACATACATTCTTTGATTCCATAAATAGCATCTGTTCACATAATTGAAAACATAACTATACAATTAATACGTATAAGCAATCAACATCCAAGTTGCATAACATTCCCTAAAAAATAGAAAGAGTATAAATTTTAGAGGACAAGTCATAATTGATAATTCATGATGTAATTGTTCAAGTGAGTAAGCAACCCTTTGTAAGGTGTAGTTTCCCTAGATAGTACCTTATCAACTACCACCCACTTAGATGAACAAGGACGAATCCAAAAGATTAGACATATAGTTTAAAAAGAAACAATTGATTGAAGTGTATCTAGTAAGATTCATAAAGACACTCATGGTATAAACAAGACTAAACCAAAGAAATGACATGAGATTCTAATCATATACTAGCTCAAGATCTCAACTCTATTCTTGACCATCATTAATAAACATCAAGTTATTAAATATTCTAGATCAATTGTCCAAATTATACTTTCCAGGCAAATCCTTTAATTTACTCACCTAATAATCGGCTTGGAATTTGTAAATGTAAAGTTATTTAAAGGTTTTCATATATAAAGTTCTCAAATAATAACAAAGAAATCTAATTATGGTAAATCTCAATGCATTTCATTAGAAGCTAGTGAAAATTTTAAAAATGCTTCTAATATTGACCAAATTAGATTAAAAGAGCTTGTAAACACAATACACCTACTACTCATCACAACACACATGCATGATCAATATGCTATCATAACACCATGTATGCATACAATAATTATCTATAGTTCATTTTATCATTCATGTATACCCTATAGTGATAAAAACATTAACATTACCTTTTGCCTCCACCTTAGGATTGCAAAATAAACATCTATCACTAATCAATTGTAATTCACCAACTTGAAATTGTATTGTAAAACTTGTGACTCACTTTTGCATCAATAAGATATAATTCACCAGATGGTTGTGCATAAGTTTCTATTGAACCTTATCATGTGTGAAGTCCATCATAGCCATATCACTTATATCTCGGTCATAAGCAATGTGAAACAGACATACATTTTGTTCCATCTACCTATGTAATAATTATAAAAAATTATATTCACTCACAAAAGTAAGCAAAGCGCTATTATCTAACCAAAATAGAGTTCAAACATTAAATCCAATCAACAATAGATACCATGCAGCCATAATCATAAGTAGAAACTTACAAAACTATTAATTCTTTTATTCTTGTCATCAATTAGGGTAAATGAGCTCATGATAAATAAATCAAACTATTGAAATGAAAATAATATAGTACTCATTATTCGATAAAACTATATCATCACAATCAATAGTTATCTCAGTTGCCTAAATCCTATATGTTTTTAATTGACAACATAACAATATCATCAATAATACACTATTCCAAACAAGAATATTGGTGACTATATTCACTATACTATAACACTTGGTCAATTAAATTCAATACAAGAACTTAATGATATTCCTATAACTAATCTAACTCAAGTTGAAAACTATCATTTTCTCTAGGTGATGAATATCTCGTGCAATATGAAGTATGATTATCAGAATGACTTATGAAATTGGCAACCTCTTTGGTTACCTCATTAATCCTCCCACCATGAAAATATGACCTTCTATGAACATGATAATATGGGTGTAGACACCCAAAAATGTCGACCTTGTCACAACATTACATCATTTAGGCATCTTGTAGCATTTTTGCCCTAGGTACCCATATTATCACCTAATTAGCACTTCCTCTAATAAATTAAATAAATATAACATTTATTCAATTTATCCCATCCCTTCACATTATTAAATAATTAAATTTTATTTATTTATTTAATCCCCTTTCATCTTGAATTAAATAAAATAAATCTTTTATTTTATTTTAATTTATCACTTTTATCCTCACATTCTTCATGATTTAAATAATATTAAATTATTTAAATTATTAGCTCACCTTCCAATTCCATCTCTCAAGATTACTCAAGTCATCTCTCAAGTTAACTTAGCTCACCTTTCATTTCTTCTCTCTTGTTGCACGATCAACTTTCTAATTCCACTACCACTCACAAAATGAAAGTTTTATCCCTCCATCCTCTCATCTTTGTCTATAAATTAACCCACCACCAAGCCATTTGCATGGATAAGCTTTTAAGTACTGTTACTCTATAAAAATTCATCTAGCCCTCATATCCATCATCTTTCATCCTTCATCTATCTATCTTCTTCTCATCAATCTCAAACCAATCCATATGCTGCATATCTCAGCAATTAACATCAAATCAGCTACATCAATCAAACATGCATGCATCAATCTTTCAAGGCATCTGAGGTATTCGAAGGGTTTTCTCAAAGGTATTGCATGTTTTTTTTTTTTTATCTTTTGATTTGTCTAAATTTTTTGATTACATTTCTGGCACGCCCGGTGGGACCTACTTCTCATAATCAAATCTTATGTTTTTGCAAGTTTTTGTTATAAAAATTTGTGTTTTTCTAACCCCAGTTCTCAAGTTTTACAGAGGATCTGTCATAGGTGATCTCCCAGGCTAAAACTAACTATGCCATCACGTCCGAGAGGTGGATTCCATGTTTTTTGACTATAAACTTGTATATGTTTGGCAATTGTAAATTTTTTTGTAAAAATTTGAATTTTTTTTTAACATGGCAACCATTACAGCAGGGACCTGCCGTTAGGGTCTAAACTGCATATTTGACTATTTTCTTTGATTTAGGTTTGACTTTGCTTGTAAAGTAATCTTTGTTTGTAGGGAAAAAAGTCACCAGTTTCAAGTGTTTTCTTTATCGACTTGCAAATATACCTCTCGACATGTGCAAAGACCATCCATTTCTCTACCAACCTTTCCCATTGACCATTCCTGCAAACCATTCTCATCAACCCTTCACCCCATGTCGTCACCTCCATCAAAGAGTTTGTCTCCACCCATGAAGTGGTAGTCGTCACCATTTCATCAACCCTAATGATCATAAAACCCTCGATCCCGTCCGTTTGAAAGTTGTTGTTTATGTTGCTAAACATTATCTGTCAGATTCTAATTAGCATCGACGTCGCCACCAATGGAGATCCCAGTCACGTCCATGAAAGTCTTCATCACCACTTCCCAAAGACTAATCTTTGCTCCTTGAACAGTCGCCACCTCCAAATTGTTTGTCACCTTAAACCAGCATAGGCGCCATTCGACAGAGACTTTATAGTCATTGGTCAAGATCTTTAAACCAATCATCATAGTCTTTAGATAAAACCCTAACCATAGGCTGGAGACCCTAAACTTTGACCCCTTCGACTACAAGTCGACCATGCCTCCAAACTTTTCCACTTAGGATCTTCAAGTTTTAATTTTTTTATTTCAACCTTATTATTTAGGGTCCTAATATTTAATATTGTGGTTTAAGTTTAGGGTTTTAATGTTTTGGAATCCTTAACTTTTAAAGGTGGGGTGGTATTTATTTCAAACTAGAAATCTAAAACTATAACCATAATAGCACATGTGATCCAAAATTGTTGCAAAACCATCAGAAGTCAAAAGTCAAAGTCAACCAGTCAACAACTAGTCAACCTATTTTCATCTACATGTCATAAGGGGGGAGTGTTTTTCTTTTTGCTATAACTTGGTCATAACAGGTCGAAATCATGCAAAATTAGACTCATTGGAAAGTTAACATGATGAACTTTGTGGCTATGGAGGTTTTATTAGATAATTCTACCATTTCATCAAGCAATTTTTCTATCAAAGTTTATCTTCTTTCAAAACTTCAATTGATCATATCTTGAGCAAAACTCATCTGTTTTTCATGCAATTTTTTAAAAAATTGCTTAGAATCATCTGAACTTTCTATCTATTTAGTCTCTTTTTCTATATCAGGTAATTTATTATAATTTTTAACAGATAGCATCTTTTTGACCTAACCCCTTTTCCTTGCAAGTTCAGTTTTCTTCTTGTCTTGGTGACTTTCAGGGGCATCTAAGGATTTGGAATAGTAGGGGCATCAGATTACACAACAAATTCAAGGATGAAAAACAATCAGGTGAAATCAATCCATCTCATATCTCTAAACATTGTTTGCCTTCACACTTCAATTTGGGCTTAAAATCAATCTTGTTTGCTATCACATCATTGAACTCAGGATAAAACGAACAAGTGTCTTCCTATACATTTGGCTTTGGGATCTTAAAACAAACAAGTGCCTACATTGTCTTCTTATCACACATTTCATTTCTAAGGGTTAATTAACAACTGCGATTTGTAAAACCCTATCTAGGAAGTCTGCTAGGGGATTTCATCACCCCTAGGGATGACCTCAACCATGTGTTCTGGTAGGGTATATTAAAGGGGGGAGAGTGAAAGATGTACCTCAATCTAACTACATAGTCATTGGGACAACCTTGTGGCCCCGGGTGATTCTAGACACAAGGTGAAGTGGTATTCGCTTACGCTTATGCCACATCCCTTCAACGGGCTAGTGTTCATAGATTTGGGCCTCTCATACCTTGTGTTTATCGGGGATACCCCTAGGTAACCCTTGTGCAGCCTAGCTTAAGACTTATCGGCTATACTCTACCTGATTAATCATTAGGACTTGTGTTTGCAAGTGTTTTCTTAATCATAACATTTAATCTTGAAAGGAAATTTGAACATTGTGCTTGGTGTGCATGTTTATGCATTTACATTATGTTTGATATTCCCCAAGTCAAACTATCAATCTTTCCTACTCATTCTAAATCATCATCATCATCCTAATCAAACATTTGCTAAAAGTTACACCATTTCAACATTAGAAGACCTAGCACAAGAGCTCATTTACATACTTCACCAACCTCAGACAAGCCAATCACCTCTAAGCCAACAAATGATTCAAAAGGTCGATAACATGATTCAACAAATTTAACTTCAAGCAATCTAATCCCTGCATATGCAACACCTCTTGACACAAATCCAACACCTCTTAGCCACTTGTAAAATCCAACAAGCACATCCTCAACCAATGCTAAATCAATCCTATGTGCCACCTATCCCATCATGTCAACCTTATCCCTCCACATGTCACATCAATTCTTCATCAACCTATTATACTTCTTCTAATATCAACCTTTATCCATATCAATCTCCATCTCAACAACCATTATCTTATGTGATCCCTCATCCAACACAACATCAACACCTTTAACCAGAAGAACATCAACAACATTAACCTATCCAACAATTCCAACATCAACCTGTTCAACATCAAATCATAACACAAGCCCAACCTCATCACATTCTATCTCAATCTCATGTATCACATAACCTATCTACACATCATGTCAATGTCATATCAACCTATCCAATTCCTTCTTCCAACATGCCACCCCACCATCAAACCCATGGCCAAGACAAACAAGTATCCTTACAAGAGGTACATGCAAGCCAAAATAGCCCCTTGTACATAAGTCAAACATCCTTAAGTCCACTTTTGGAGCAAGATCTAATATCCTTTGACGAGGGAGATACCTATGTGTCACCTAATCCTACTCCAAGTGGCCCCTTGTATATAAATCAAGTGTCCTTAATCTTTGGAGCAATATTTGATATCCTTTGATGAGGGAGATACCAATCTAGGTTATGCACCCTATGAGCATCCTCCATCACCATCCATTCCAATGCCAATCCATGAGTCTACTAGTCCTATCTCAATACCTTCATGTAATCCTAATTCTAATCCAAGTCCTAATTCATCCAACCCTAATATTCCTCCATCCAATCCTAGTCCCAATCCAAACCCTAATATGTCCAATCCATCTAATCCAATCCAAATCATCCACCAAATCCTAATCCAAAGCCTACAACACCATTTACCCTTATCATCCATCCCTTATATTGTCTATCCACACATACACTTGCAAAGGATGTGATCCAATGGCTAGTAGATAGGAACAACTTATCCCCATGTCAAACACCTAACTTAGCATCTAGCAATGAGTCCTCCATTAAGATGCCTAGCCCTTCAAGCCCATCATGTGACCCACAAGACATTGAGCCAATTAAAGAGCCTCCTATCATGAGCCTAAGTCAAAGTTCATCATACTCTCTTATGTATGAATATCCAGAACCCATCAAACTCATCTAAGAGCCTCCCACTTTCATTTCCATGAAACTACAAGAGTTATATCAAGAGTATGATCCTAATCATGTGGAAACATCAAGCCCTAGTCTTAATCAAGATCAATTCCTTTTCATGCAACCCATCAACAACATTTATCTTTTTCATGATCAAGATGATATTACATATAAAGAAGCTATACATGAGCACCTTGATCTTATCCATAATCCCATACCTATCCATGAGCAAGATATCCAAATTACTCCTATCCATCCTCCATATAACCCTAATGAGCTAACTTCCACTTCTCATGATGAGACATGTGTCTCCAAAGCAAGCATAAAAGATCAAACAAATATATTGTATCTTAATGAGCAAATGAAAATCAAGATCCTAATGATCCTTCCACATCCACCATCACATTCTATTGGTCTATCCACCCTCATTCATGAATGTTCCTCTCTAGGAACACAACAACCTTTGTCCATCACTTCACCTTCTCCATCCAACAATGAACTCGTGTCTAGTGTCCAACATGCACATAGTCCCATTGTCAATCCCTTCCTCCAAAACATGAACTACCAAGGTAAAGGTTTAGGCCTTCATGAATAGGGTATTTTGGAGCCTATCCATGTTAAGGTCCCTCCACACTCATATGGCCTTGGATACACACCCCAAGGTAAATAATCTAAAGATGTTGGTACCTCCTCCATTCCTCCTAAGACCACCTTCCATTGCAAATCCTCTCATCCACTCAAACATATGTTACAATTCCTCCTCCATCATCCTACAAATGTCAAAAGCATGTGACCATACACCTTCCACCATCAACTTTGCCTCCATCAAATCTACCTCCACTACTTCCAACACCTAATATCCCCATTATCCAATCCCGTTATCCTTCCTGTTGGGAATTAAGGTGTCTCAACCTTGGTAATTCCTTGATTATTTCATTGTATTTATTTATTTATTGCCTATTGTATAATTTGGAGGCAAATCCTATGTTGTCATATTGTGGGAATTGGCACGGTGATGTGTCATCCTACATGGCATATGACTACATGTAATTTTGTCCTCACATGAGGAGATAGGCATTGCACTTAGTGGTAGGAATATTTTGCCATGTGTATGGATCTTTGATGTTATGTAACGGAATATTGACTGTAACAATCATGACATATTCCTATGATGAAGTTATGACATGTAAGAGTAAAAAATATGAGATGCTATGATAGGTGAAGACATGTGTCGAAGAGCATCTTTGAAAAAGGCATATTTGGGTGTCCCAAGGTGGACTATGACATGTTGTAAGAGAATATGCTATTTATAGCCTATGTATGACAGATTCTCTTATAACTGTAAGTTATGATAGCTATGACAGATTATATGACGATTGTAAGAGTCGTAAAAGCATCTGTCATAGCCCATTTTGGAAATAGGAGACTTCCTTGGGATGGGGTAACTTGACAAGTGTCAAGAGCATCCTACAAAGTTGGACAAGTGTCCATAGGCATGGGTTTTGGGCCATGAGGCCATGTTTGACGCCCATCCCTATGTGGAGCCATTTATGCCTTGTATATTCTATATAAATACATGCTTTTGAGAGAAGTATTACAGGTTTGATAGGTACTGTTATGCTATCGATTTGTCTCTAGATATAAGTGTCGAAGACTCCTGAGAGCTTGCATTGCAAGTGTATTGTAAACTATTTCAGTTTTGATAATACATTGTGCAAGTTTTGGAGTGTGGGGTTTTTCACCCAATAAGGGTTTTCCCCACGTATATCTTGTGTCTCTCTTCTTCTATCATACTTTCTTGTTTATGTGTTTGCTAAAATATCTCTATTAATGGGTTTAACATTGCTGTAATAGTAAGGATAAAATTGAATTTGCACTCTCCTCCCCTCATTAGATTAGTGTAGGAAGTGATTTCCGTACACCTAGCTTCCTTTCACTTCCATCCATAAATCCTCTAAAAATCCTAATCATGACCAACAAATACATACATTGTCTAAGAATAAAGCTTCTACTCATTCCACAAAACCCATGGGATTCAAAAATAAACATTTGGATGCCTCCTTCCATAAAGCCAAAAATCCTAAGTGTTATAATATCTTATGACATCAAATCAAAATCCATCTACAAGGCTACCTAAGCCCATACCTTCACAAGAAAAGGTCAAAACTAAAATGGTATGGGTACCTAAGAAAAAAGAAATCAAGTCAAAAGAGGAATCCACCTCTCAAAAATCCCAACCATCCCCTTCCACCCAAAATTTTCATTCCATCCAAAAGTCTCAAATTCTTCCAACCCACAAGAAAAACAAAAATTGTAAAAATACTAAGTCTATGTGGATCCCTAAATCACTCCATCAACCATCTCCTAAGCAAACAACCCCATTGCTTCCTACACCACCTTCCCATCAAAAGCTTAAATGTTTATCACGGTGTGTACAACGATTGGTCGTGATTCCATTCCATTCTACAACATTTCCACATACCTCCATCTCCCCATCTTTCTTCCAATATCCTACATATCTTCTCCACCACTTCGCTATGGTCCATGCTTTTTTATAAAACTTTCATCCATCATAATACACTATCCTTCAATCCATAATCCACTATCTCCCATCCTTGCATAAACCTTTCATAATCCACATCTGAGTGTGTGCAAGAAGTTGTGTCCACTTTTTGGCCAAAAAGTGGAAGTGTTTTCCCTGATTTTTAGAATTTGTCACATTTGACCTAAAAATTTGAAGCACTTAAAGGTGGAATCTTGGAAAAAGTCACTAAATATGAAATGTAGTACTCGGAGTCTAGTTTCCAAATATATAATTTTTTTCAATACCCAGATGATAGAAATTGATTTTGAATAGGCATTTCTAAAAACCACTGTTTAAAAGTCACTTTTTTTTTACTATACCATGTACGTGTACGTCATCCATATTTTGACCTAAATAATCATATTTTTTAAAATCCTTTTGGGTAACAGTTTGTAACTCACTGAAGCACATTTTCCATATTTATTTGTAATTTTTTATTGAATAATTTTTTTTTAATTAACTTTTTATTGGTCATTTTTTGTCTTTAAAAAAATCATCGTGTACGTCATGCATAAGATGACCTAAACTTAACATTTTTTGAATTTTTTTTTTAAATTGAAAAGAATTGTCTAAAGTACGTTTTCATACAATTTTTTTTACAAAAAAATATTTTAATAAAAAGTTATTAAAATATTAAAAAACCTTGATAATTTAAGTTTATGGACCTATTTCATCAGAAATTGATTAAAAAATAGAAAAATTAATCCAATTGTAAAAAAAATTACATATTTGGAATCTACATTGTCTCCTCTATAATGGGTTTTAATTTTGTCAAAATATTCTGCAAAATAGACCTTTAGATATATGCCCAAAGTCACTATTTTGTTGTGACATTGACAGGGCCTTCAAGTTGCAGGTCAAACCAGGTCCAGAGGTCAAGGTCGGGTCACCAAAGCATTTTTCAAAGCAGGTTACAAAGCAAAACCCGAGCCTAAAATTCAAAATTTGAATAACGGGATCCCATTTCTTTATCCATCGGTCGAAAATTAAACGGGATCCCATTAATAAACGGTATCCCATAGTAAACAGGATCCCGTTTATTAAGTGGGATCCTGTTTATTATTTGCCTATTTTTTTAAATAAGACTGTACTATGACTGTCATTTTTGCAACTTGCTCTACAATACGGCCGACAATGACTCTTGCAGTATTCTTTGGCATATTTCTTTCTTTTGCAGGTCCATCAACTTGAAGTATTGTTTGTATTTTGATAGAAGCCATCATGGAGACGCTATTTGAGTGGAATTTTGTTAAATTGGTACTTGTTTGAAGGACTTGAAACACATTCAAGTTTTTGACATTCATTTGTACATGCTTCATAAATTTTTTAATCATGGGATCACAAAGTCGTAATAAGAGGAAAGATAGGAAACTATTAACCCCTGAAGAAATTGAAGCAAAGAGAGAGAAGGAGGCAAAAAGACAAAGAGATAGAAGAGTAAAGATTCAATCAATGAATAATGCTGAAGCATCCAATTCCACAACTATTGAAGATAAAAACATTGAGGAGACCATGGATGTAGACGATGCAAGTTTGCAAGAGGTGAATGTGGAAACTAATACGATTATACAAACTACTCCTGTTATGTCTTCAAATCCCTCTATTAATGCTACAGAGAATGTTTCAATAGGCACAAACCCAGGTACTTCTTCAAATCCACCTTTGAATGAAATGCAAATAGTGTTGATAGGAGTTTTAAAACAAGCTGGATATAACAATGTTGAGATTGATAATATTCGTAGAGATCAAAATTTGAAACAAATTGTTGTTGAAAATGAAAATGAAAATCCTTTTGTTGAAAATGAAAATGAAAATCCTTTTGTTGTTGAAAATGAAAATGAAAACCGTTTTGTTGTTGAAAATGAAAATTAAAACCATTTTGTTGTTGAAAATAAAAATGAAAATCCTTTTGTTGAAAATGAAAATAAAAATCATTTTGTTGTTGAAAATGAAAACAAAAATCCTTTTGTTGAAAATGAAAATGAAAACTGTTTTGTTGTTAAAAATGAAAACGAAAATCCTTTTGTTGAAAGTGAAAATGAAAATCTAGGAAGTGATGTTGAAAATGAGAAATACTTTTTCAAAATTGAAAGAGATGTTTTGGATAATCTTCCTGGTAAAATTTCTTGGAGACAAATAAGAACACATGCCAACAGATTATACAAGGAATTTTTTATCGTAAAAAACTATCATTTCAATGTCAACTAATGATGCAATTAATGAGAATGTAGAAAATGAGAAAAGTAATGAAAATGTTAGGCATTTTTGTTAAACCAAGAAGAAAAGATCAATCACTAAAACATGCTATGTCTACTGTTGCTAGTGCCATTGAGTCTATTGGAAGTAATAGTCGATCCAAAGATAAAAATACAGCAAGACAAGCTATAACAACTGTTATAGTGAATAAGACAACTTTGAATAGAAGAATGGTAAGCAATATTAGTGGAATTCTAAAAATACATCATAAAACATTGGTAAGAGCGGCAAAAAGAAAAGAAAGTATAGAAAATGATCCAATTAACCAATGTTGAAGTTTTAGTGGTCGACTCCTGAGATCTAACATGAAACTGAATGTTGAAATCAGATCTTTGATCAAAAAATATTAGCATGATAATACTAGAGTATCGTCTAATGCTAGAGATGTTTTAAAATTAAGAGTGGGGTCCAAAGTTCGCGATCCTCATCCAAAACACCTCTTAGATACAACGCAAACTGAATTTTATAGAAAATTTTGTGATGAATTAGTGTTACCTGGTAATATTAAAATAAGTCAAAGATCTTTTGAAAAATGCAAACCATGGTATGTAAAGATTAATAAGGAATGGATATCTTGTTGTTGTAAAACGCATGTTCAATTTCGTTATTATTATGATGTGTTTCAATATATACGTTGTACTTTACATCAAAACATGATTATATAGGAATGTGATATTAATATGCCAACTGAAGCAATAAAAGAGTTTATATCAAGTTTGTTCTATGAAAGATCTAATGAAAAAGGTTTTTATTTAAGTTCATGTATTTCTGGACAATGCACTAGTTGTGGCAATCTTTCTTTGTTAGGAGTTTGTATGCATGAAAGTGTTGAAAATGATTTTGGACAATAATTAGTGGATGTTAAAAGATTTAAGAATGTTGAATATTCTTTAAAAGATAGAAAATTTGGAAAGTGTTGTGATTTAATTACAGAAAAGGTTAGTGTGCATGCATTCATATCAGAATTTAAAAGTAAAATTGTACCAAATATGTCAAGCACTCTCAACAAGCTCGATGGCTTGATGGACAATTTTGTGAATGTAGAAACACATTTCCAATTGGTACTATACTATTAGTGGTTGATTTTGCGTAAAACTATACTTTAGCTCCGCAAGAAGAAATTCAATCACAATATTACAATTCAGTGTAGGTTGCTATGTTTGTTCATATTGTTTATAGACATGCAGATGATAGCATAGAGAATGATAGAAAAGTTTTGAGGGAGTATCATTTCTATTTGAGTGACAACCGGTTACACTGATCAAGGTTTGTTCAATATTGTTTCAATATATTTTATACAAATTTAAGAGAAAGAGGAATCCAGATGACTGAACATCTTATATGGTCAGATAATTGTACGGGGTAGTTTAAGAATGCTTGAATGTTCTATTGGTTCTGTAAGGTTCACAAGGAGAATAATGTCCAACATATGTGGAATTTTTTTGAAGCTGGACATGGTAAAGGAGAACATGATGGAGCTGGTGCGTGTGTTAAAAGAATTCTTGCTAGACAACAATTAAAATTTGAGGATGCAATAAAATTTAAAGATGCACGTGGGATTGTAGATTGGTGCAATACAAGATTATGTACACATAGATCAAGTGAGTACTCTACAATTCGTCGATTCTTTTGGTTGGTTGAAGAAGAAAACATTCTACCTAGACTTGATTGCCAGACAATCAGTGGATCTACTAAATGGCATTCATTTAGGAGTTCGAATGCAAGTACATGGACTATCTGGACAAGGGAGCTTGCATGTTTTTGTCAGTTTTGTATTTCAGGAGATTGGGAAGCATGTGAGAATACAGAATGGGTTGAAGAGTGGAAATAAAGACCATTGACACTTGCACAAGCACACAATCAAAGTGAAACAACAATTGAAGACAATGATCCACTATTTGTATCAAATGATTATGACCGTGTTTCAGACCTTGTACAAGAAGGTAATTTAAATCAAATCATTTCATTTTATTTCACTTCATTACTAATTTGTAGTGCTTTTATTTATTTATGTGTATATATGAATGCATGTATGTTGATTGGTCAAATTTTATGGACGTGCAAGTTATTGAATCAAAATTTGTTTTGCAGGACATGTGTATGCTATTGTTGCACCAAAGAATAATGAAGAGGAAACTAAATATTGGTTGGCTCGTTGTGTGGAGACTAAGCATGAGTTAACAGCACCTTGAGAAGATGATGATGGCTTTCCTTATCCAACAGGTTTGGTGATCCCCTTAAGACATCCCCTTAAGCAAATTTTGATAACAAGTCTTTGATCCCCTTAAGCATATTTTAAGAACTTCTTTGATCCCCTTAAGCAAATTTTAAGTATTTCTTTGATGATGGCTATCATTATCCAATAGGTTCGGTGGTGGTTGTTGGCACTTGGCTACGGAAATACCTAATAAGGAAGAATGGTTTGCCTGCATTCGAAGATTATGAAACACATAAGAAGGTTATACACTACTCACATTTGGTGTTGGCAACAAATATAAAACTGGAGAGGTATCGTGGAAAACCTACAAATAAAGAGCTATGGAACATTTCTATGGAAGACTATGAGACAATCATCAATGCGTTGGAAAAAAGAGAGGATGGAGATGGTACAATGGAATAAGTAAATATAGGTAAATATAGTTAAATAGATTTATATTGTTGTTTTAAATACATTAAATACATATTTTGATATTTCTTGTGCGTTATTAGTTGAAATTGATTTAATTTGTCCTTTTATATCCCTGGGCCATCATCACAAATTCATCATATACTTTGAAACAAAAACTTGAGAGGCACTTGTAAATACAAGTACAAATTGTGTATATCTAGATAGTTTTATATAAATTAAAATACATATTTTGATTCAGATATATTGATCAATTGCTTGTATTATTTTTACATCAGGTGGCATGAAATCCTACTACATTCTCCTCAAGTTTTGGATTTTCGTGAGATAGCATATAACGACATTTTGTATTTACATTATTTTGAGTTGGCATATATGTACATACACAATTACATTATTACACATTTTGTACTGAAATTTGTATACATGTGTATGTACACAATTTTATACACTACAGTATTAAATTTATCAAAATTATTATTCTATGTATTTTATTTGTTAAATGTCCATGTTTTTCTACTTAGAATTTACTTTAAATTTGATTTATTATATTGTTCAATTTGGTTGCCTTGGGCAACTTCACCAAATTTTGAGAACTTAAGACGTCCACTTAAGACATCGTAAATTAGGACCCCTTAAGACATCCAAAAAGTTAGCATCAAATTGTAGGTTAATTGCAAATGATAGGTGTCTAGGTAGGGAATGTAATCACATTTTTATTTTTTCAATTTTCATGTTTATTTTTCAATTTTTGAGTGATCTAACGAGCAAGCTTCGTTGGTGAGTAGTGTGTAGGAGCTTTCTACAACAAATCAAGTTGCCCTATGACAAGGTTGGATAGATAGAGTGGTGTAGGTTCCTATTGTGTTATCCTTATCACACATTTATTATGACAAGGTGGTACTATCAACACTACCTACCTAAAGCTCTTTTAAAATTTATTTTTTTTTTGTTTTTTTTGTCTTTTAATAATCTTTTAAGCCATTTGATTTTTTGATATTTTTATTGAACTTTTATATTTGCCCTTCATGGATGATAGAGCCCCTATAGGTTGATTTTTATTACTCCATGTGATAGTGCCTACACTAAATTTAAAAAAATAGTCTTGGAAGTATATTTCTTATGAACAAAATTACTAATATAGAACTAACATCACAATAACCATATAAATTTGCATTTTGGTGTAGGAAAAAAAAAACCATATTTAAAAGTACTTTTAATATACTTCAATATTTTTTTAGTCATTTTCCAATGATCCACATATGGATCTTGCATGAATCTAGATGCAATACTTACTACATTATAAGTAATGTCTGGTATAGGTATGGTATGGTAAATAAGGCTTTCTACTAACTATCTATACAAAGTAGGATTGGTCTTTTCAAATAGAGGTTTGGAGTCAAGTTTAATACTCAATTCAATAGGAATAGCAGTTGGTTTATAGTCAACCATAATTGAAATTTTTAAGTATATATCTTATTTGTATCTTGCTTGTGATACCCTAATAGATTAATGATCCTAGAAGATAATCATTCCTAAGAAATGATGCAGAAGCCCTAAATTAGTTATTCAAATATCTGGTTCAATTTATTTTTTATATTTGTGGATTAAAGAAATAAGACTACTCGTAATGAGTAAGTTGTCCATATATAATACAACTATAATGATTTGACCATTTTTAACATTAACAAAGAGGTCATTATCAAAGTCACAAATAGAGAATCCAAGAGACTGAAAAAAATATTGAACTTTGCATGTGAAGGACTAAAAATATCCACTTTCTCATATGGTATGTAGGCTCCTATCATTGAGCAAGTGGACTTAGGTAAAGTTTATGCATGGGGGTTTGACATCCTAACTTCAAGGTCTACCATGACCTTTATTAGATTGTGCACCATAAGGCACTAGGATTTAGTCATCCTTCTCTAGTTATGGTATGGATATTGGAGCATATTAGACCAGGTATCAATGACCCATGCCCACACCAGATCTTTCACTTCGTTGAGGTATCAAGTAGTGTTGATTGGGTTACTATGGCACATGATTACACATTTACACAATGGTGACTTTGACTAACACAAACAAATTATTACAAACCCATACATAGAGATAGAGAGGAGATGGACCATCTAGGAGATGACATGACTAGATATTATTGAAAAAGGGTGACTTTCTAAAGGATTTGGGTCAGTGCAAGAAGTTGGGTCCACTTTTTGGCCAAAAAGTGGAAGTGTTTTCCCTGATTTTCAGAATTTGTCGCATTTGACATTAAAATTTGAAGCACTTAAAAATAGAATCTTTAAAAAAGTCACTAAATATAAAATGTAGTACTCAGAGTCTAGTTTCTAAATATGTAATTCTTTTCAATACCCAGATGATACAAATTAATTTTCAATAGGCATTTCTAAAAACCACTATTTAAAAGTCACTTTTTTTTTACCATACCATGCACGTGTACGGCCAACATAATTTGACCTAAATAAAATTATTTTTTAAAATCCTTTTGGGAAAACATGTGTAGTACAGTGAAGTTTGATGAGGATATTTTTTTATAATTTTTTTCCAAATAAATTTTTTTTATTAATTTTTTATTAGGCCTAATTGGTACTTTTGAAAACCCTTCGTGTACGGCCAACATAATTTGAGCAAAAAAAATCATAAAATTAATTTTTTTTATTGTGTAAAGAATGATGTGTAGATTGATGACATATAATTTTTTTAAAAAAAAAATTTAAAAATTAAAGGTTATTAAAAAAATACAAACACCTGTCATTTCAAATTTTTGGACTAGTTTGCTTATAAATTAAATAATAAATAGAAGAACATGTCCAATAACAAAAAAAATTATATATTTGAAAACTAGACAATGTCATCTGTAATGGGTTTTCATTTCGTAAAAAAATTCAGAAAAAAAAGCCCTCAGCCATACAGGTAAACTCAGTGTTTCTTCTTGTTTTGTACTTAGAAAAAAACTTGCAGGTCCAAGGCTCAAGGTCGGTCAACCATGCCTATCCCGAGCCTAAAACCCAAGCAAAGGTCAGGGAAAAAGCGGCAGAGATTTCTAATTTCAAATAACGGGTACCCGTTATAAAATGGGTACGCGTTACATAATGGGTACCCATTATATAACGGGTACCCATTTCTATTATACCCGTTATTTCCCATATTAGGGAAAAAAGTACTTTCCCTGTATCCCTGCAACTTGCAAGTCTGATACGTATGGCACGAAAGTGACAATTTCTGCATTTTTTTACTTACAATTGTTTTGTGGAATCTCTTAACAGGTCATATTCTATTCAGATTTTGAAAGGAGTCAATCATATGAACAATTCTGAAGTGAAATCAAGTGCATGAGCTATTTTCAAGAGGAATAAAGCAAGAGAGTTTTTGTTTTTACATCTACCTTTTACTTCAAAATCTATGGAACAAAAAATCTACATCTAAT
This sequence comes from Cunninghamia lanceolata, assembly GCA_027924645.1. Lineage (NCBI taxonomy): Eukaryota > Viridiplantae > Streptophyta > Pinopsida > Cupressales > Cupressaceae > Cunninghamia > Cunninghamia lanceolata. The sequence goes on from BSBN01001807.1 coordinate 8,399,880, forward strand.
TCTACTTCAAAAGTTTAAATAAGGACATCAATTATGAAATTGGATTAAGTATCAATTGTTATTTTATCAAGAGGGCTTGGTAATCATGGGATCAAATCAACGTCAAAGAAAAAAACAAAGGAGGGTAATGACACCTCAAGAAATTGAAGCAAATAGAGAGAAGGAAGCCAAAAGGTAAAGAGATAGAAGAGCAAGGATTCAAGAGATGAAGAATATTGAAGCATCTAGTTCCATGAGTATTGAAGAGAAAGACATTCAAGAGAATAAAAATGATGGGATGAATGTAGATGATGCAAATGCGGAAATGGTGAATTTGGAAGAAAATGTGTCTATAGAAACAAATGCATGTATGTCTTCAAACCCAACTTTTGAAGATATGGAAAATGTGACTATACAAACAAATCCAGGTATGTCTTCACAGCCAACTTTCAATGTTATGGAAAACAGGACTATAGAAACAAATCCAGGTGTGTCTTTGGAGCCAACTTTCAATGATATAGAACACACGACTATAGAAACAAATCCAGGTGTGTCTTCGGAGCCAACTTTCAATGATATGGAAAACATGACTATAGAAACAAATCCAGGTATGTCTTCAAACCCACCTATTGATGATATGAATGAGAATGATATCCCTTTTAGGAGTGAAAATGAAAATGTTTTATTTGAGATTGAAAGAAATGTCTTAGATAATCTTCCTGGTAAGATTTCTTGGAGGCAAATGAGAACTCATGCAAATAGATTATATAAAGATTTTTTTTTATAGAAAAAGTCTTGGATTTCAATGTCAACTTATGATGCAATTGATAAAGATGTGGAAATTGCGAAAAGTAATGAAAAAGTTAGGCATATTTGTAAAACCTAAAAAAAAAAGATGAATGAATGAAACAAGTTTTATCTAGTGTTGCTAATGCTATTGATTCTATTGGTAAAAAGAGTCGATCTAAAGATAGCAATGCAGCATGAAGAGCTATAACAACTGCTTTAGTCAATAAATCATCTTCTAATAAAAGAATGATAAGTAAGACAAGTGAAATTCTAAAGATAAATCCTAAAACTTTGAGAAGAGCAGCAAAAAGAAGAGAATCTATTGAAAAAGATGCAATTAACCAATGTTGGAGTTTTAGTGGTAGACTCCCAAGGTATGACATGAAATTAAATAGTGAAATCAAATCTTTAATTGAAAAATATTGGCATGATAATACAAGGGTATCATCTAATGTTAAAGATGTTTTAAAATTACGAGTGGGGTCTAAAATTCGTGATCCTCATCCAAAACATCTATTAGACATGACTCAAACTGAATTATATAAAAAATTCTTAGATGATTTAGTGTTAGAACCTTTTAATATTACCATAAGCCAAAGATCTTTTGAGAAATGTAAACCTTGGTATGTGAAAATTAATAAACAGTGAATCTCTTGTTGTTGTAAAACTCACGTGCAATTTTGTTATTATTATGATCTTTTTCGATATATACGTTCTACTTTGCATACTAACGAAATTATGCAGGAATGTGGTATTAATATGCCACTTCAAACAATTAAGGAGTTTGTAGCAGGTTTGTTTTGTGAAACATCTACTGGATACTTATTTCATTCAAAAGCATGTATTTCTGGACAATGCAATAGATGTGGCAACTTTTCATTGTTAGGAGAATGTATGCATGAAAATATTTCACATGAATTTGGACAACAATTAGTGGATGTGAAAAGATTCAAGAATGTTGAATATTCTTTAAAAGATGGAAAAATTGGAAAGCGTTGTGAGTTAGTCACTGAAAAAATTTGTGTGCATGCATTCATCAAAGATTTTAAGGATAATATTGTATCCAAATATGTCAAACACTCCCAATATGCTCGGTGGCTTGATGGACAATTCCGTTCATGTAAAAACACCTTTCCAATTGGAACTATCCTATTAGTGGTTAACTTTGCAGAAAACTATACTCTTGCTCCACAAGAGGAAATTCAATCTCAGTATTATAATTCAGTGCAGGTGGCCATATTTGTTCATATTGTATACAGACATGTAGATGATAGTACAGAAGATAATAGAAAAATTTTGAGGGAGTATCATTTCTATTTGAGTGATAACTGGTTACACTCTTCAGATTTTGTGCAATATTGTTTCACAAAATTTTATGAAAGTTTAAAAGAAAGAGGAATCCAGATGACAGAACATTTCATATGGTCAGATAATTGTACAGGGCAATTCAAAAATGCAAGAATATTTTATTGGCTATGTAGGGCTCACAAAGAAATCAATATCCAACATATGTGGAGTTTTTTTGAAGCTGGACATGGTAAAGGAGAACATGATGGAGCTGGAGCATGTGTGAAAAGAGCTCTTACTAGAGAGCAACTAAAATTTGAGGATACAGCCAAATTTAGAGATGCACGTGCAATTGTGGATTGGTGTAATGAAAAGTTATCTACGGGATCAAGTCAGAACTCTACAATTCGACGATTCTTTTGGTTAGTTGAAGAAGAGAATATTCCTACTCGACTTGATTGTGAGACAATAACTGGATCAACAAAATGGCATTCATTTAAGAGTTCAAATGCAAGCACATGGACTATATGGACTAGGGAGCTTGCATGTTTTTGTCAATTTTGTATTACAGGTGATTGGGGAGCATGTGAAAATACAGAATGGGTTGAAGAATGGAAACAAAGATCCTTAACACCTACAGAAACACAAGATCAACTTGAAACAACAATTGAAGATGATAATCAAATGTTTGCATCAGATGACTATGATCGTGTTTCAGACCTTGTACAAGAAGGTACTTTTGTTTTCAATTTTTTTTATTATCATTTTTTTGTACATCCTGTATATAATTAATTATATATGTATGCATCCACAAATCTATGTGATTTAGTTATATGTCACACTTTATTGAATTACATAATTTTTTTGTAGGACATGTCTATGATGTTATTGCACCTGAGGGCAATGAAGAGGAAACTGAGTATTGGTTGGCTTGATGTGTTGAGACAAAACAAAAGTTGTTACATCCTAGAGTAGATGATGATAACATGGAGTATCCAACAGGTTCTGTGGTTGTTGTTGGCACTTGGCTATGAAAATATCTAATAAGAAGGAATGGTGTGCCTGCATTTGAAGATTATGAAACACATAAGAAGATCATACACTACTCATATTTGGTTGTGGCAACAAATATAAAACTAGTCAGATATCAAGGCAAACCTTCTAATAAACAGTTATGGACACTTTCGATGGAAGAACATGAGTCAATTATAGATGCATTACAAAAAAATGAGGATGCAGATGGTACAATGGAATAAATTTTTAGGTAAGTAAACAATACTCTTACATCCCCAAGTTAAATTCTTTCATTCTCATTTCAGCTTCTATATTATTTCCCTTGTCTTAAATTTTGTATCGACCCATGGAAATATATAGTTAATTTACTTATACATTTGAACATTACTTTTTGCAGGTGTATCCTAGACAAGTAGTCAAATGTGCATGATTGTCAATAGAAGTTATCACCATACAAGTATGTGAGGTCAATTTTGTAGTCTTCAACTAAAAGTGAATGCAAATTAGGTAATTACATATATATACTTAAATATTTATCATCCATCCTCTAAAGACACCTGCTTGTACATCCCCTTAATTCAGATGTCATCTTAGCTCCCCTTAAGCCATCCTCTTCCATCCCCTTAACCCATCAAGTTTTATTTTATACTTTGTAAATTGACTAGTGTACATCTCTCCAAGTAAGCTATCCTCTTTTGTATTCCCTTAAGACATCCTATTCTAGCTCCCCTTTTAATTAATCCTCTTATACATCCCCTAAATCCATCCTCTTATGTATCCCCTTAAGACATCCTCTTAGCTCCCCTTAAGCCATCGTCAAGTTGTATCCTCTTTTTTGTTATTTAGTACATATTGCATTAATATTTTGTGTTTTTGGTATATATTCTTTCATTCTCATTTACATTCATTATTTCTTGCAGGTGTATCCTACAAGTAGATTTTTCCATGATTGCCACTACAAGATTTGATCATAATGTAAATTGTAGATCAATTTTGTAGTCATGTCAAACTAATGTTAGTCAAGAGGTTTTCACAGTAATTGATGATCAAGTATATTGTGTGGATAAGATTCAAATGAATTTCCTTAGATAGTTTCTTCTTTAAAAGAGTTCTAGTTTCTCTACAAGAATTGTTCATGCTACTTCTTGAATAATTTCAAATTGTGATAAATTTATTTGTATCTTATATTGTGTGGATAAGAAAATTGAATTTCTTTGTAGTTTCTTCTTTAAAAAAGTTAGTTTCACTACAAGAATTGAATACTACTTGAATAATTAAATCCAAATGTGATAAATTTTTTTGTAGCTTATATTGTGTGGATAAGATTTAAATGAATTTCCTTAGATAGTTTCTTCTTTAAAAGATTTAGTTTCTCTACAAGAATTGAATGCTACTTCTTGAATAATTTCAAATTGTGATAATTTTTTTTGTAGCTTATATTGTGTGGATACTTGATTTGAATTGAACCTTTTAGTTTCTTCTTGATTTGAATTGTTTGAGATTTGTGATGGAGGCTTGCAAAGAGCCATTCATGGTTGAACTTTGTTGAACATGCTTGGGCAGAGCTTAGAGACTTAATATAGGTATTGGTTGGTTGTTGCACAGAACTAGCTATGTGATTAGTATAGTGTTGGATTCATTTAAAGTAGGTTATATTAGACAGAGCCATACATGGTTGAAGTCCACAAAGAATGATGTCTTTTGGAGACAAAGCTTAGAAAAGTTGGTGACATCTTGAAAGCAAAAGTGTTGATTGTATGTAGGTTGATACAGTTATTGAGAGTCCTTGATAGAGGTATAGATTGCAAATAGACCGGAGCCATGTTGTAAGTTTACAGTAAAGCTTGTGAAGCTGGTTGGTTGATAAAGATTCAAAGCGTTATGACTAACTAGATAGTTGATTATGGTTGGAAGAGAGGTTGCATGCAAAGTCAATTGGGATTGTTGCAATAAAATTTTGGACTACTATTTAAGTGGTGTTTGGAACCCATGCATGGAGCTCTCATCCTTCATTCTCCACCATTGCAAGAGGAGTTGTAGCTCATGATCCATTTTAGAGAATTGTGCATTTGGATAATTTAAGTCATGTTAAGGCTATGTAAAAGCCATTATATATTATGAATTAGTGTCATTAGAAGCATTGCTCACTCTTTTTAGAATTTTATGCCTAGTTGAGAGTTTCTCCCAAGTTTGAATTCTTGTGTTATATACTATTTATTTATGTGTGATGCAAGTTTAAATGTTCCACATTTGAGATGTTGTCTTAGTCTTTTAATACACATTTTAGATAGCCATTAGAGGTGGTTGATTGAAGGTAAAGGAAGTTGGAAGTATCTCATTTTTAAATCCATATGTGATGTATCGAAGTGAGGCATTTAGCTACGGTCCTGAGTTTATGGATTAATTGTCATTTGTTCTATACAATGTGTAAAGGTCTAGAAATGTGTCAACTTTCATGGACTAGAGAATGCAAAGTGTCCAAAGGTTCTTTTGGTGGAGCTTGTAAGTGTGTTTGGGAATGGTGTGCACAATAGGGCCTATGACAAATGGAAATCTCTCTATGAGGAGTGGGACGTTCGATGCATTAGGGAGTGCTAAAGCTCCCTCAAGATGTTGATGTGGTTTGGTGTTTTGTTTGTTTTTTAGTTTTCTATTAGTTGTGTTGGAATTTTGTGCTTGCTATATGTATTGGGGTATTGATATATAGTTGCATATGGGTAGTTTAGAAACCTTTATGGGATGTTGTGCTTTCTACTGCTATGCCTAGTCTTGGGTTGTTAGCACACTCATTTATATATGTTTTCTAAACTATTTAGTAAGGATGGGTCCCCTAAGTAGAACACCTATATTATAATTCAAAAAAATTAAACCAAACAAATATGAAATCCACACTAGGAACTAGGTATGTTGAAGATGTAAAGTAATTTTGAATTGGGAAAATATTCATAGGAATCTCTTCTTTAATTCCTTTCCTTTATGAGAAACTATATGTGATTCAACTTCCAAAGGCCAAGGAAGTTTTGGCTATTATAGTGGTTAAGTAAGAAAGATGATAACAAAGTCTCAGTTGCAAATTAATAAAATTTCAAGGACTATACAAATGATATATATCAAGAAGGTTTTGTAATCAAAGGATGACCACAATCATTTAAAGGAACATGTATCTCAATTGAGGCTAACTAGGTGAGTCTAACATCCTTATCATTTTATCGTGATTTTGTAGGTTTATCCTAGGTAAATTACCTTGTTATAAAGTGCCCTAAATTTATCTATTAGATAATTGTAACACCAAATTTATCCATTAGATAATTGTAACACCAAACTTAATTTAGGTTTGTGAGGCAGTTAATAGATTGTTCACTATGCATAATGATTGATACAATGGGAAAGGTGACAAACCTAAAATAGTCCAAAATTTGGGATGCATATTCACATTTAAGGAAGTCTTTGGACAATCATCATGTATTTCTGAAATGTGAATATGCATCCCAAATTTTGGACTATTTTAAAGAAATATGGTGCATTTAGGAACTTGGTGATTGTTGGGGTAAAGAGGAATATATGATCATACTAGAAGAGGTGGGTTAGGCCCATAATTGGCCAAGGTTGCTTTGAATAAGGTTAAAACAAGGAGATACCCATGTTGATATTCACACCCTTTGGTCCACACCTACATTGGGATGGATTAAGCTTGAAATTTTGATGGGTAGCCAAGGGTAATCCTAGTGAAGTAGGAGGAGTATGTTTATTAAGAGATGATAAGGGAAAACCTCTACCTATCTTAGCTTATGATTTTGGTGTCAAGAACAATAATATGGTAGATTCTAGGGTGATGATATCCAGGGCCTCAAGATGACTTGGAAACTAAACAAGAAATGATTTAGTGTGGAAGGAGATTCCAAGATCAACATTGATCATATGAAAAAGCATAGATGAAGCTCAAGTGGTTATTGGAAACTATTCTATTGGAATCTAGAAACTTGGTGAATAAGTTTAAATCTATCTCCTTCAAACATATCAAACAAAAAGGTAATTATATTCTAGACTAGGCAGATAATGGAAGAAATCATTAAATTGCTCCTAGACATCTAGCATTTGTTGGGAAGAATAATTTTGTTACATTCAACTCAATCCCTAAGTTGTGCCTCCATGCTATCAAATGTTACTTGTATCTACCTTCTATACAATGATATTGAAGGGGTAGAAGGTTAGGCTAAGGATTTCTATAGTGCTACTTAGATAAATTCCACATCTTCAATGTGTGGCATGAGCATATGCACAAAGCCTTGGAGGATATTTCTACGATAATGAAGATAAACCTTCATCTTGATGCTAAATTGGATGATTCTATCTACTATGAGAATTAAGATGAGGAGGAGGTGACATAAATCCCTCCTATCAAATTTGAACAATGTTAAAAATGTCAAGGAAGTGGTAGAGGCTTTGTAAGGCTTGTGTAAATTTCAGTTTATTAGTCCCACCACCCTAGGATAAATGTCCCACCACCCTACGATAAAGTTTTTTAGTTTATTAGTAATTCTAACACTACTTCAACTTATTACTCTAGGGTGAGGGCCACAATAATTTTCCCTACCACTAATATATCTTAAGACACCTATTGGTTTATGTTTGATGTCATTGTAGTATGTACCTTTTTAAAGATAGATAGTATATTTTATGGAGTTTGAGATAATAGGGAATATCACAAACTTTTATGGAATAGTTGATGTCATGATATGTGGTGTTTCAATTCACATATTTTAATAGAAACTCTTTAGTATTGATGGTAATATGTTCTTGGCAATGACACATTATTTTAGAAAAGAATCACATCCTTAAGGTTGAATCCATTTTTGGCATTTCTAGTGAGACAAATTTGAGAGGGATAACACATATAACATAAATGGATCTACTAAACACTTTGTTACCAAAATCCAAACTTTTGGCATTCTTTTTGTTCACTATTTTAAGAAAAACTATTGAACCATAATGCATTTAATCACTTCTTAAAAATTTAAAAATGTAGTAGAGAGAAATCTTCTAACATACATCTCAATTAAATAATTTATAATCTAGAAGTGAACAATGAAGCATATTTAACAATGAAGCATATTTAACATACTAAACTACATTCAAGCATATATACTCAATAATATATACATGTAGATCTAGATCTAGATAAGTCCATGAAATACTATAAAATATCTAGGTAGGACCCATGAAATGTGTACTTTAAAACATCTACTCATCATCAGCATATAAATAAATACAAATCACAGTTCATGAAATACTAAAATATATCTAGAAGAACATGTCATAGCAAGTTCGACATAAATAGTCAAAGTCCTGGAATGGCATATATAAAAAATAATGTGCACATCATACAATTTAGTCTATGAAATAAAACTCTATGTCAGGGATGATCATCACTCAAGTTCAAATCTGAAAGAGGCCTCTTTCTTCCTCGTGAAATGGATGGATCTACCTCATGCTGTACACACAAGAGAAAGAACTTGCAATCAGATTTAAAAATTTTAAAAATGACATGAAATTAAATATTTAAATGTAGGCTTTAAAGTGTGCATTTAAATTACCGTCTCACTTCCCACATTTTGTTGTGCAGGTGGTATAACTATTTCATCTTCGTGATCAAAAGTTTCACTTGCTAATTGCTAGAATTTCAAATAAAGCAAGTTTGAAATAAGTTACAATTTAAAATTAGCATATAAAGACCTAGAAATTGCACATATAGAAAATTTTAAAGTAAAGTTTAGGACCTGAAAATGTGTAGATGGCTCATGAATATGTCCCTGAGTACCAACCTGACCAATAGTCTCACTCCTATCATCCTGCACTTACATATATATGGGTGCATATATAAATTTATATAAACTCAAAAAAAGACCTAGAAATTGCACATATAGAAAATTTTAAAGTAAAGTTTAGGACCTGAAAATGTGTAGATGGCTCATGAATTTGTCCCTGAGTACCAACCTGACCAATAGTCTCACTCCTATCATCCTGCACTTACATATATATGGGTGCATATACAAATTTATATAAACTCAAAAAAAGAAACTTAGTACAAATTTAGTACAATTTTTTAAAACACACACCGGGGAATACTCAGGCATAGTAGCTGTCGATGGAGGATCAATGGAAGAAACACCTGAGCCGGGTGGTTGATCAGACATGGGAACTGCCACATGACCTGAGCCTCGCTGCATTAGTAGTGTTTCACATACATGTATGTATATAGTTATTTATTTAATTATACACAGTTTGTTAATTTAAAATATAATATTGATAAGTTTCAAAAGAAAAATGAAACTAGAATTAGATACATATGGTTTTAGGGTTAAGATATATTGGTTTACCCCGTAAGGTGTGCCAACCTCTACAGCTGTCGATGCAAAACTCAATGTATCAAATCGTGATGTGGCCCTAGAGCGACTTGAGATCTGTACAACAAATAGTTTACAATTATATAAATTAATTCATTAAATTATTTATAAAAAATTTGATCTACGTTCAAATTATACACTTGAAATATTTAATAAAATGTGGTCAATGTACCTGTGTAGGATTATCATCTGAATATAGTAGATCCAAGTATGACTCCACTCCGGCTGTAGCTGCATCTGATGTGGATGTAGGAGAAGGACCATAACATGGTTAATTGCAATTTGTACACAAATGTGCCCCTGACAAGCCTGGGGCTCTATGCTAAGATGCATCGACTCCTGTATGATGCTCTCCACCATTGAATTCAGCTGCCATGTGGGCAGCTTGTTCAGTGAGATTGCCTGAGAGTCTACTCAATGCTCCTAATGTCGACAAAACTGACTGCTGCTGAATAGGTGCAGGAATCATGGGCAAAACAGGAGCAACCATAGGAGCAGGAGGAACAGGTCGATTGGGGTCAACTTGTGCCCCTAGTCTGTGTTGTGGCATGCCACGACCAACACCCTGAAAATATCTCATATCAAAATAATTGGGTTTTTGACCCAATTGAAACTCCACCCATAATTTTCTCAAAAAATATAGCGGCACCTCACAATTAGCATGTGGTGGGTGATTAAACACCATCCACCACCGATCCCAAAAATGTCTCGAAATCCCCTCATGCGTACACCACTTAATTGATATTCTTTTTTTTGTTGCAGCTATAGGTTGATTAGTTTTTGGGTGACGAAAAAATGGGGCTAATGTTTGTTTTGTAATGTGGAGGTCATGGATGTCTTTATATGAAAGACCATTTGCATAGAATTGTCTCCTCTCCTCCCGCCAAAGCTGAAATCTATTTAGGTCTTCATCGATAGACCTAACAGAATCAATAATGGTTTGCATCGAAGATGCAAACCGAACCACATGCGGAGGCATCAAGTGAGTTTGATTATTAATCAAATTAATGTTCTCCTCAATTATATTAATATTTTCATTAATGTTTTGCCGCAATCGGGCCTCATCAAATGGAGGGGGTGGGGGGTTTTGAGGTGGAGGGGATGGGGGGTTTTGAGGTGGAGAGGGTGGGGGGTTTTGAGGTGGATCATGGGGTGGGGGGTTTTGAGGTGGATCACGGGGTGGGGGGGTTTCATAAAGAATGTCATCTATTAAAAATTCATCTAGACTCTGGTCATCCATTAGATCTGTCTCCTGCAAATTTTCAAATATGTAAATTCATATAAAAAACTTACAAATGTATAATTTCACAATTTATATATATATATATGTATATTGAAAACTTACAAACAAATATCTATAAATTTAAACTTAATCTAGAATAGATCTATAAATGATTTAGTTTAAAATATCCATGAATTCAGAGAGCATGTAATACTTGAAAATGAAACACATGCGCAAGTTTATCATATAATATGAACAATCAAATGATGATGCCTCATACCGATGTCTCCTTAAATTAATCCAACATTTCCCTAAAATATTATATTCTCCTTCCTACTTCATTCCTCTTTAACCATTTTTTAGAGGGTTTTTGAACTATAGAATTGGTATTTATAGATAAAATATGGAATAATTAGAAAAAAGATCTCACAAAAATTACCAAGAGGAAGTTATGCAAAAAATTACAACATAAAGCTATGTCTAAATTTTTAGATCATTAAATTCACATAGTGGACAAGGTTGCAGGTTCTAGGTCCTAGTCATACACCAAGGTGTCACTCTACCTAACAAGGTCTTGTCGTATCATCATTTTTCTCAAAATTATAATGGAAGTTACATTTTGACACCTTATATAGTCCAAATTTAAAAGTGCATGCCAAGTGTATTAGATTCCCATTTCTCTATTAATCAGGGTACTTCTAGCTTCTAAGTTAAGCTCAATTGTGATGGTGTGACATGAAGATGTCTACGTGATGCCCTGACATTATAGGTTCCTGACATTATAGGTTCCTATTTCTCTTCCTATATTAACTCCAATTTTACTATAGGCTTCTCATGTGTCTCAAAAGAGCGGTACAGATTATGACTTAATTGAACATTGCATGCTACTTTTATACTACATTTATTACCAATACTACATTTATAACAATAGTGACCTTGTTAAAGACTACATTTATACCAATACTACAACATTGTATTCCAACAATATGAGTTACCTTCTGCTGAAGTGTAAAAACCCTAAAATATCATTTTGAAACCTTATTAAATGTTAATTTCCAAACCCTAATATGAGAATTTGAAACCCTTAAATGTCATTTTAAAACTCTATTACGTGAATTTTCAAACCCTAATGCATCATTTTGATACCCTAAAAGGTGAAAAGTGAAACCCTAAACATCTACTTTAGAACCCTAAAATTTATATTTGAAACCCTAAATTTATATTGTCAAGTTCCCTAAATTGTAAATTTGAAACTATAAAATGTGGATGTCAAGGGTAGAAGAATGCTTTCCTCAATATTTTTAAATGAACTAAGGGTAGGTGAAGGATTAAGGAATGATCCCAACTTCATATAAGATTGCACACCGTATGTCGATATGCAACTATATTAATCCATCTACTAGAATGGACCCAAAACTAAATGAGAATTAGCATAGGTCTACAAATGTCACCATTGCACTAGTTAATACATGTTGATGTTATCTAAATCATATTTAATTGTGAAACTAAAACAAGAGGAGAGAAAATTAAATGTTAATTTCCAAACCCTAATATGAGAATTTGAAACCCTAAAATGTCATTTTAAAACTCTGTTACGTGAATTTTGAAACCCTAATACATCATTTTGATACCCTAAAAGGTGAAAAGTGAAGCCCTAAACATCTACTTTAGAACCCTAAAATTTATATTTGAAACTCTAAATTGTGGATGTCAAGTTCCCTAAATTGTAAATTTGAAACTATAAAATGTGGATGTCAAGGGTAGAAGAATGTTTTCCTCAATATTTTTAAATGAACTAAGGGTAGGTGAAGGATCAAGGAATGATCCCAACTTCATATAAGATTGCACACTGTATGTTGATATGCAACTATATTAATCCATCTACTAGAATCCAGACCCAAAACTAAATGAGAATTAGCATAGGTCTACAAATGTCACCATTGGGTGCTAGTTAATACATTGATGTTATCTAAATCATATTTAATTGTGAAACTAAAACAAGAGGAGAGAAAATTATTTATTGAAGTGAAATATAGATGCAAATTTGTTATTCCAAGTTTAAAGTTGTAGTGAATTTTTTTCAAACCACAGTGGACTATAAATTTATTTTTCATTTCTTACATGAAACTTATGGATAAGTTTACCACAACTGATAAAATGTACATTTAAATCCATGCATAAAATCTTATGGCCATAGTGCATCAAACGTGTTGGATAAACACTATGGACTCAAGGGAAGCAGGTAAAACAAGTATATAACTAGAACAACATAGGCTATAGAAAACACATCCTCATTGGTCCATCATTTAAATGTATCATGAAGGTATCAAGGATGGAAGGATCACATGTCACAAAAGATTATCCAAGCTTCTAGATAGGTTGAATCAAAAAGGTATATATCACTATTTACATGCTCAAACCCTAATCAAGATATGATAGGAAAAGATAAACAAGGATGAATGCAAACCGTAGGTAAATCTATTTAAGAAAAAGATAAAAGTGAGAAATTAGATCTAAGAACTGTAATTAAAAAAAGGCCAAACCAGTACTATAAAATCCTAGGTGATGGAATGTCAAGTTCACTAATAAATATAAAGGAAATCCATTTGACTATTACTGGATACAATTTCAATACATCTAACAATTGTGTTACACAAAATGAACCACTAGTCAATGATCATAGTGCCTTACACTTGAAGATGATTGGGGTCCATTAGAATTTATATCTTATAGTTTTGGTGAGTATCATGTGGATCTTAAAAGGCTTATGGTATTCCATTATTAAATACATATGACCAAATATCGTTCTATTTTAATATGTACCCTTAAATAATGTGATATTTCATAGAATGGAAAGAGTTTAGGAGTTTAATATGGTTCATATACATTACACTCAAGTGAAAACTATGGTCAGGTTCACAAATAAATGTAAAGGAATATCATTTAACTATTATTGGATACTTGTAATTTCGATATATCTAACAATTAAGTGACAAAATTAACCCCTAATCAATGATCATAATGTTTTACAAGAAGATGATTTGGGTCCATTAGACTTTATGTCTTATATTTTTGGTGATAGCAACCTTACTGGCATATCAGACAGGAACTTCTAATAGCCAACAATGACAGATATCAAAGATAGGGTATAGTCTTATAGCCGACAATGACATAAATAAAAAATAGGGTATATAGTTTTATATGATTCCTCAATATTCATCTTGATACATTTAGTGTACCCTAAGTTAATCATCAACACTGAAGCATCTACATGCCTCCTCTTGATACATTTTCATCTTCAAACTTATCCCTTTTATCATTATATTACATATACTAATTTGGTTTTTTAGGGTTTAGGGTTTAGGTTTTTAGGGTTTGTAGGACAACATGGTTTTAGGGTTTATAGTTTGGTTTTTTAGGGTTTATAGTTTACGTTTTTAGAGTTTGCAGTACAACATGGTTTCAGGGTTTATAATTTGGTTTTTTAGGGTTTATAGTTTAGGTTTTTAGGGTTTGTAGTACAACATGGTTTTAGGGTTTATAGTTTCAGTTTTTTAGGGTTTATAGTTTAAGTTTTTTAGGGTTTGCAGTAACATACAATCACAAAATTCTAATAACAAGTAAAACCCTTAAATAACAAATAAAACCCTAATTTTCATTTTAACCCTACAATTAGGAAAAAAAGCATTTAAAACAAGCTAAAGATAGGTAGAGAACCAACCTGGAAGAGTTTGAGGGTGACGAGGTGGCGGGAGGAGGTGAGAGGGCAAAAAAAACTCTGTTGTTTTACTTGTCTGGTCCCTGACAACGCGTACCTGTTTCTTGTTGTCCGCTGTCGCTGTCGTCCTCTGTGGGTGAAAATGAGCCCGCAGAGCTCTTTTTTTAAAATATATAATTTTTTGAAAATGGGTAGCCATTTAGTAATGGGTACCCGTTTAGGCTTGGGTGCCCGTTACTAAATGGGTACCCGTTTAGGCTCGGGTGCCCGTTACTAAACGGGTACCCGTTTAGTTTCGGGCGCCCGTTCCTAAACGGGTACCCGTTACCGGCGGCATTTTTTTGGCCCGCGCGACTTCCCCTATATGTGGACCCAGTTTCTTGCAGGTACCCATTTCCCCTAGTACACTCCCATGCTACATCACTACATATTCTTTCAATGCAATTTCTTCATTAAGCGCAAATCTAGATCAACACTTTGACACTTACATATAGAGATTTATATTATTGAAAAGGGGCGACTTTCTAAAGGATTTCCCAGGTAGTACACTCCCATGCTATAAATCTACTTAAGATGTAGTAGAGGTTGGTCAAGGGACACTCCTGTGGACTCTTACTCTAGGGACTCCTAAATTACATGGTCAACACAAGAACAAGCACCAAGGCACTTGGATAAATATAACTATAACCATGCTAGGATCATTTAATATAACTTAGCTGATCTCTAGATGAGAAGATGTGAGACATTGATCCCTCCTAGTAGGCAAGAGATCCTCATGAACTTATCTCATTTTTTAATGCTTTGTTTTGATTTGCTTACCATTTTATTGCTTAAAATTTGACCAGGACCTAAATATGCATACCGTGAATGAATGGAGGAACTTTATTAGGACCTCATCACTACATAAATTCTTTCAATGCAATTTCTTCATTAAGCGCAAATCTAGATCAACACTCTGACACTTGTAGATTTATATATGACAATCGATTATTTCTATTGATGTCAATCTATATATCTCATTATGGTTGATCTCAAATGTTTAGATTTCTTTTCCTTCATGCACATGGTTAGATTAGAGTTTGATTTATGATTAAATTTAGGGATGCTTGTATATACATATGTATGTGATGTTATGCTTTTATAGTTTATGATGTATATGCAATGTATGTATGCATGGATAACAGATATATGTATGGATGCACCTAAACTAACATGATGGTTTTACATGATTATTACTTTGACATGTGTATGATTTTTTATGATAAGATTGCATTTATTGTGTGACATGTAAAAATATATAGTCCAGGTTCAACAATATATATATATAAAGTCCAGGTCCATGTTCAAAATATATATAAAGTCCATGTTCAACAATATATATATTTAAAGTCCGTGACAAACAGCATATAACAAATAGTCCATGAAATAGTCAAATATATAAAGTCCATGTTCAACAATATATATATAAATTCCAGGTCCATGTTCCAAAAAAATATAAAGTCCATGTTCAACAATATATATATAAATTCCATGACAAACAGTATATAACATATAGTCCATGAAATAGTCAAATTATACATAGCCCATGTTCAATAACCTATCACATACTATCTCTATCATCAAGAGTCCTCTTCACGCCATGCGAACTACTCAGATGACCTGAATCACTTTGTAAAAGAGTAAGATTTACATGAAATTAGATGTAAGATGATAAGGAAATCTAATTTAATGACAATTTTTAAATTTATAATTTATCATAAAATTAAATTACCGTGTGATGCTGAGAGGCATGCTCTAGTGCACCTGGACCTGTCTCTTCATGCTCTGAATCAATCTATTTAATACAAGCTCGAAAGTTCAAGTTGAAATTAGATATACTTGACAATTTTAAAAATGATTTAATTCAATTTAATTTATAAGAACTATCATATTTAAAAATTATTATACCATAAGAGGAACTTGTTGTGAATCCTCTATTCTAGGACCTGTCTCTACAGGCTTAGCTCCATGACATGTATCGAGCTATAAAAGAAAAAAGAATTTTGAATGTACATGTCAACATATATATATATATATATATATATATATATATATATATATATATATATATATATATATATCAAGAAATTTACTTTAAGTTCATGACGTATATTTTAATTGTTCAATTTAAATATAATCTAAATTTTAAATTATACCGTATCAGGCTGCCCATCTCCTCTGTCCTCCTGCTCTACATGTGTTGTGTGTTGATGAAACGTGTCACTAACAAGCTCCTACAATGTCATTTATATTTAAGTTAGCACATGTGTGTACAAATTAGGTTTTAAAACATATATATAATTGACTTGTGTACATGTTATACGTTTTTGAACAACATGAAATGCAGTCAACTCCTGATATAAACTTGGATTATCCAAGTGTGCTACAATGCCCATCCTCATTGTTGTGTCAACCTACATAGACATATTTATAAAATATTAAATAGTACATGCGCACATTTTTAGATACACTGATATCAAAATAGAAAAATTTAAGTATATATATAGTTTTTTAAAATAATATACATACTGTAAGAGTGTCATGTGAGATGCCCAATGATGGAGGAGCGCTCGAGACACCCTGAGATGGAGGATTCAATGTGGAAGAACCCTAAACCAGTTCATAAATAAGTTCATAAATATTTAATTGTACATACATTCAAGACTGAATTTTACAAATTTACAAATCATTGAAAATGTACCCCAAATGGGTGCCCGAGATGAACAGGTGTCGATGAAAAATTAATTTGATCAATGGTGACCCCTGTTGCCATCATCTACACCAAACAAACCAAACAATTCGATTGTTAAAATATTACAATTTAATTGATCCATATGTTGATTAAAAACACGTGGTTAAAAAATTGTTTTAAATTCAACATGTCTACATAACCTATATATACCTGTGTAATTATATTCTAGACTAGGCAGATAATGGAAGAAATCGTTAAATTGCTCCTAGACATCTAGCATTTCTTAGGAAGAATAATTTTGTTACATTCAACTCAATCCCTAAGTTGTACCTCCATGCTATCAAATGTTACTTGTATCTACCTTCTATACAATGATATTGAAGGGGTAGAAGGTTAGGCTAAGGATTTCTATATTGCTACTTAGATAAATTCCACATCTTGAATGTGTGGCATGAGCATATGCACAAAGCCTGGGAGGATATTTCTAAGATAATGAAGATAAACCTTCATGTCTTGATGCTAAATTGGATGATTCTATCCACTATGAGAATTAAAATGAGGAGGAGGTGACATAAAGATCCCTCCTATCAAATTTGAACAATGTTAAAAATGTCAAGGAAGTGGTAGAGGCTTTGTAAGGCTTGTGTAATTTGTCCCTCCACCCTAGGATAAAGTTTTTTAGTTTATAATTAGTAATTCTAACACTACTTCAACTTATTACTTTAGGGTGAGGGCCACTATAATTTTCCCTACCACTAATATATCTTAAGACACCTATTGGTTTATGTTTGATGTCATTGTACAGTATATTAATTTTCCCTACCACTATTGATCAAGAACAAAACTATACCATATATATTAAGTACTCTAGCTCAATGATCTTAAGCTTAATGAAATCAGGACTAACTATATCATCATTATGCTTAGATACACCCAACATGCTAATCAAGAACTTAATTACCTTCACAACCCTATTAGCATTGTATCACTCATATTAGGGAGTGGACTTGAATGGGGCCAAAAGAT
This sequence comes from Cunninghamia lanceolata, assembly GCA_027924645.1. NCBI lineage: Eukaryota > Viridiplantae > Streptophyta > Pinopsida > Cupressales > Cupressaceae > Cunninghamia > Cunninghamia lanceolata. Next base: position 8,418,050 of record BSBN01001807.1, read on the forward strand.
TCTAAATACCTCTTACGATTGTGACTTTGGGTTTGGCATGGTCAACTTGGAGAGGTTGTGTGGCATATCCATATAAGAGGATGAAGGGTGATAGGAGGTTGTAGGATGGCTAAAAGCATTCACATGACGATAATGTTCAAGTTTAAATTTCAAGATATGCATCATGGTCTACAAGGTTCTCTTGTTCAGAAGGTTCATCATATTCTAGACAAGGAACTCACAATCATTGGTACCAAATTCAAGACCTCCTATTACAAGTCTCCATATAGCTTTAAACATAACACCTATAAACACAAAATTTATAGGGCTTGAATACAAGCCCGCCTCCCAGTTAGGAGACTTCCAAATAATTGGTGAACTCACATGCAATAGGGATTAGGGTTTAAGGTATAGTGTTGAGGGTTGATGGTTTAGGGATAGGGTTTAGGTTTGAGGGATTAGGGTTTAGGGTTGATGAATTAGGGTTTAATGTTGAGAGTTGAGGATTGAGGATTGAGGGTTGAGGTTGAGTGATAGGGTTAATGGTCAAGGGATTAGGGTTAAATAAGAGTGTCAAGGGTAGAGGGATTAGGGATAGGGTTTAGGGTTGAAGGTTTAATGGTTTAGGGTTGAAGGTTTAATGATTTAGGGGTAGAAGGTTAGGCTAAGGATTTCTATATTGCTACTTAGATAAATTCCACATCTTGAATGTGTGGCATGAGCATATGCACAAAGCCTTGGAGGATATTTCTAAGATAATGAAGATAAACCTTCATGTCTTGATGCTAAATTGGATGATTCTATCCACTATGAGAATTAAGATGAGGAGGAGGTGACATAAAGATCCCTCCTATCAAATTTGAACAATGTTAAAAATGTCAAGGAAGTGGTAGAGGCTTTGTAAGGCTTGTGTAATTTGTCCCACCACCCTAGGATAAAGTTTTTTAGTTTATTAGTAATTCTAACACTACTTCAACTTATTACTCTAGGGTGAGGGCCACTATAATTTTCCCTCCCACTAATATATCTTAAGACACCTATTGGTTTATGTTTGATGTCATTGTACAGTATATTAATTTTCCCTACCACTATTGATCAAGAACAAAACTATACCATATATATTAAGTACTCTAGCTCAATGATCTTAAGATTAATGAAATCAGGACTAACTATATCATCATTATGCTTAGATACACCCAACATGCTAATCAAGAACTTAATTACCTTCACAACCCTATTAGCATTGTATCACTCGTATTAGGGAGTGGACTTGAATAGGGCCAAAAGATTCTTTACCTCTTATGATTGTGACTTTTCGTTTGGCATGGTCAACTTGGAGAGGTTGTGTGGCATATCCCTATAAGAGGATGAAGGGTGATAGGAGGTTGTAGGATGGCTAAAAGCATTCACATGACGATAATGTTCAAGTTTAAATTTTAAGATATGCATCACGGTCTACAAGGTTCTCTTGTTCAAAAGGTTCACCATATTCTAGACAAGGAACTCACAATCATTGGTACCAAATTCAAGACCTCCTATTACAAGTCTCCATATAGCTTTAAACATAACACCTATAAACACAAAATTTATAGGGCTTGAATACAAGCCTGCCTCCCAGTTAAGGGACTTCCAAATAATTGGTGAACTCACATGCAATAAGGGAATAACACATGCATACAAAATATGTAGAAGAAAACCCTGTAGCATGACTTGTGATTAATTAAAGTTAGGGTTAGGGTTTCAATTAGGATCAGGCTTAAAGGGTTAGAATTGAGGTTAGGGTTAGAATTAGAATTCAAGGGTTGCTAAATTAGGGTAAGTATTAGATCTACAATTATGGTTTGGGTTACGGCTAGAGTTAGGGTTACAATTACAATTACAAGTAGCTCGTTAGGGTTAGGGTTAGGGCTAGAGTTAGAGTTACAATTACAATTACAATTACAAGTAGAGTTAGGGTTAGGGTTATGATTAGGGTTATAGTAAGGGTTAGGGTTTGAATTGCATATAGAATTAGGGTTAGGATTAGGGTTAGAATTAGTGTTAGGGATAGGGTTGTAATTGCATATAGAATTAGGGTTCAATCTAGCTCTAGAAATAGATAAATTAGTCAAGATGGTTTTAGCTCAATTTTGTTTCCTATTTCCTAGAAAATGCAAAACTATTGTTTTCTATTTAGTTGTTAGTCCCAACTCTTTCCTTTTAAGAAGTATATCAAATCTAATGTAGTAGTAGATACTTCTACATATACAAGTTTCTGTTAGGAGAAAATATCTTTTACCAAATTTGTAAAGAGTTGTCTATATTGTGTTCTAGGGTAATCAAATGATGTAAGTCACAATTTAGAGGGTTGAGGGATAAGTTTGTGTTGAGTCTATAGGAGGAGTTTTCTTACATAGACCGAGCTCCATAATCTAGGTGTCTCCATGTCTAACTCAAATGTTTCAACTCGGTCCATATTATATCCAGATTAATGATAAAATTTTATATATATGGCTATGAGATCCACGATCATATCAATGTTTGGTAGAGAAAAGTTATCTAAGTTGGGGTAGATCCTTTTTTGATGTCTCAAAAGTTAGTGCAAACATGAATTCCCTTAGTTTTCTTGTTAACTAAGAACACATTAGAGACCCATTTAGGATAAGTAATAGTTTGAATGAACCCTAGACATCCAAGAGTTTATACAATTCTTCTATGACCATGAGGGCTACTTGGGGGTGCATTTTGCGTAGCTTTTATTGAATAGGTTTGGCATTGAGGTGAACCACAAGATGATGCATGAATTTAAAGATGGAATCTCAAGGCATATCACCATAAGACCACATGAAGAAATCAACATAATCTTTAACATGGTGACATGGTTAGATATGCCTTCTTTGATGTCAAGGTCCAGTGGAGCTACTATCTTAGAGAGTTTAAGGTCCGAGCTTCTATTCACAAGTTGATGTCTATAGCATCCTCAACAAGGAGAGGGGAGTCATGTCTTGTATCTCAGTGGTATCTAATGGAAGGTGAAGTTTGTCAAATTAAGGATCTCTTGGGAAGCTTCCATTTTTAGTGTATCATTTTAATCGATCACAAGTTTCTTCTTATATCCTGTTGCTATTCTACCTAGACTAGGGTGCCTTAGGACTAAAAGGTTCTTTCTCTCTCCAAAATAAGCATATGTAGGTGTTAAGTATGGTGGAAAAGTCTTTCTTATGATTACAATGGGGATGTGGTCTTGACACTTCATAAGTTTCATCATGGCTTCATCATTTTGGAAAACATCAAATCATAAAGGGTCGTGTTGGTCCCAATCGATAAGCTCAAGGTATTATAGGTCTAAGGAGATGGTGAGGATAGTGACCTACCATGAAAAAGGTTAGTGGTGGAAAGATCTTCGTAAGGATCATGAGTGGAGCCTACATCAATGTCATTAAGATTAGGGGAAGCATTACCAATGAGGTTGAGCTCGTATCACAATTAACATCACGATGTTCATTCCAGGGGCATAACCTAGCTAGTGAGGATAGCTACTTGAGTATATATCAAAAGTTACATAAATGCTAGCTTCATTTCATTCTTGATTAGTTGGCTATCACAAAAATTGTAAAATTTTCTCAATTCTTGATTAGTTGGTTGTCTCTAAAGGTTTGATTATGAAGGATGTGATAACTTGGTTTTATTATGGTTTGTTGTAATTTTTTTACATGATAGTTAGCTATTCAATAATGCCTTTAAAATACAATGACATACATTGTTATAAGTAAATTTTATAAAAACCAAATATATGTATCATCCCAATGCTATATAATTTTTGACAGTTTGTTCAAAATCTCTCCTTTCATATGATACAATCGTTTCAAAATTTCAATTGTATTTTACAAATAAAATGTTTAAATACAGCTACTCAAATTGAACTCAAATTTTGACAGTTTGTTCAAAATCTCTCCTTTCATATGATACAGTATTTTCAAAATTTTAATTGTATTTTACAGCTAAAATGTTTAAATACAGCTATTCAACACTCAAATTGAACTCAAATTTTGACAATTTGTTCAAAATCTCTCCTTTCATATGATACAGTATTTTCAAATTTTCAATTGTATTTTACAGCGAAAATGTCTAAATATATCTATTCAATTCTCAATTTTAAACATAATTTTGACAGTTTGTTCAAATTCTATCATTTTATATGATATAGTCTTTCAAATTTTCAATTGTATTTTACAACTAAACTGTCAAAAATTAGCTACTGATTTCATAAACCCTAAACCCTAAATAACAATTCAAAATTTAAATTTTGATTGTATTTTACACCAAAACAAACAAGGGAAGCTTAAAATGATTGATGGGTAATTTGTAGAAGTGGAAAAATCCACTTACCTGGTCGCTGGATGGTGACTGAACTCGGGATCTTGTTTTCACCTGCTGACTTGTTGATGACTGTTTTGATGCAATCATAACAATAAGTTAAAATTCACATAAAATGAACTGAAACTATACTTGAAAGACAAGAAGGAATCATTTGGTGATTCAACTAATCCCAAGTCTACAATGGTTCAGTTGGTCAAGTTCAGTTGGTCAATGTGAAGCTGTAATGTTCAAGGGGCCTTACGTAGTTTAGGTTTGTTTGATGGCTTACTGGACTAAGAGTATGCAAAAAGGTCATAGATTTCAACAAGTATTCTGTTCATTTGCATACAAGTGTTACCGGGCTGCAAGTTTCAGAGGGTTTTCTTGGATTCTTGCAGCTTTCTCCTTTATCTGTTTATGAAAACTGTCTACTTATAGCTCTGTTATACATGCTTCTTCAAATTTGAGACAATTTCCTTTGGATTTCTACGTTTTCAGCTAAATATTTCAGATGGGTTGGGAAAAGTTAGAAAGATCTAATCTATACCTCATTTAATCTACCAAAGGATCTAAGTGTTTCTGTTATGCATTATGTAAACACTACAGTAATCTGATCAAATCCACAGTAAAAAACCCTAAATGTAAGTTCTGAGCATTTTCACAAACATACATTTAAAATTGCAAGCTCTCAAAGAAGATATTTCAAAACACAAAGAAGAGCAGGAGAACACTCAGAAGATAGATGCAGAACTCCAGATTCTATTGTATTAGAAACGAATAGTCATACATGATTTACAATGTAAGAATGACTCTTAGTTTCATTGATCATACTACAGAGAACTTACAAGCTTTACAGATACAGTAAGGCAGCCAGACATTCCACGCGCACCTTACTGCAGACAAACAGGCGACCTCCTTCTTCTACTTCTAAACTATTCTAACTTGCTGTATGTTCCTAAAAAAGAAATTATGTTGTAGCCACTGTTGCTTTCCTAAAATCCCTGTTGTAGGCCCTAAAATCCCTGTTGTAAAGTATTACAGTGTAGAGAGGCACAATATAAAGACATTTTGATTGTCCTCACTACAGCAAAAACCTGACTGAACCCCTGGTTCAAACCCCTGGTTACAGCAATAAATACAGGTGAACTAGTTCTCAAAAATATCTCTGAGCAGTGTCAAATCTGGGCGAAATATTGCCCCTTCTGAGAAGTTCCGGCAGCTAGGCAATAACTTCTGTTTGTCTGTTGCAGTAATACCTTTAGCTGCAACCTTCCTCTTTACTTGAATGGCTTTGACTTTCGCACTTCATCCTTATCTTCTTGCTCCTGAGATCAGATCTTCTTCCTCCATGAGGTCACTGTGTTGACTTTCCAGCTGCTTCCTCAACTGCAAGCCTGCAAGACAAGACAAGCAATAAGTATTCCATTTATCACATAAACAGCAGGAAATTAAAATAAGCGTTTAAACCCAGGTGACTACGCAAGATGGAGAAAATCGGATCTAGAATCCTCTCAAAACGCGTCCAAAATGCGCTCAGACTGCTCAAAATTGATCAGGTCAACTATCGCTGACTGAAAAAATGCCAAAGGCGCCAAAAAAAACACTTTAAAATGTCCACCGCCTCATTTCCCGCCCATCGGCATGATCATCGCTGTCGGTGCGTCAAAAAAAAAAAAAAAACATGTTGGTCGATACACTTCATCATCATGATATTCTGGAAATATGATGCATTCCCTCCTGAAGGTCCAGATGAATGTCATCATGATGTTTCGCTTCTGCATATCGGGGAAAAGAACAACATCATCATCATCATCATGTTGAAGAAGAATAGGAGGATATGAATATGATCATGCTGCCGAGGAAAGGAAGATGATGGTGACGTCATCATGATATTCGGGCTTCATTGAAATGCTAAGGATGACGTCATCATCATATTCGGTTAAGATCAGGGGGATAATTGTGATATTGGGTCACCTAAGGAGCATGATCAGGATGATGAAGTGAATATGACCCTTTCGCGGCCAAGGTAACCCTCTCGAAAGATCAGGATGATGAAGATGATCATCATATTTCGCGAACCAGATCGTGTTTTGGAAAATATCCTATTGAAGGAAAAAATGATGATGATGATCATCAGGATATTTACTTCTTCGTTTATCAGATCGGGATGACGTCATCATGATATCCGGAGCTTTCGTTAAACTTAGAACATGACGTCATCATGATATTTCGCTAACCGGATCATGTTTTAGAAAATATCCTGCCGAAGGGAAAATGTTATGATGATGATCATCAGGATGTTTTCAAAAGGTCTTACTTCATCGGCAGGAGGGCTTTACGAAATATCAGGCGAACAAACAAGATCATGATGATCTTGACAATAGGACAGGATAAAAATATGATGATGACGTCATCATCATATTTCATTTTCGGAGCACAAGGATAAGTTGAGGTCATCATGATATTTGCGCTAGGGTGATATTGTAAAATATGATCATGCTGTTGAGGGATGCAATATCGACCTCTTCTTAATAGATAGGGTGATCATCAGGATACTTCGCTAAAGAAGATCAGGAGGATATGAAGATGATGATCCTTCTTCTCGAATTATCATGATGATGTTTCCAGCACTTAGCGAATTTCAGCAAATGACCCTCGTGAAAGATCAGGATGATGATCATGATGTTGCAAAAGGAGACCAGGAGGATATGAAGTCGTCATCATCATAAATCAAACTTCAGCAAATATCATGATCATGACCCTGCTATAGGAGTATAACATGCGCACGCAAATATGCCGAAGGTGAATTTTTCTAAGTCTGGGTGATCAGCATGATATTATAAGATTAGGTAATGTTGAAATATCATGATGATGCTCGCGATACAAAGGACCACTCGACGGGGGAACTTACCTTGACTTAAAGTTGATATCATCATGATATTTGAACCTCAGGATATTATCGGGGGGGTGCGTTTCAAATATGATGATGATGTCCTCATACAGCAAAACCAAGTTTATAAAATATGACGCTCCTAAGAAAATCATGATGCTGCATAATGCGCACAAGGCCTTTTGACGGGTAAAGGGTACTACCACCTAAGATTGACGTCCGGATATTGCGACTGCATGATTTTTATCGGGTGATAGACCAAGATCATGATGATCTTGACAACATGACTTAGGATATAAAAAATATGATGATCCTTCTGCGAATATCAGGTTTGACCAAGACTTTGACCGTGCATAACTTTCACATATGGACGAATTTTCAAGTGAAGTAAAAGGCAAACCTACATGGAATTTCAAGCTCTTTATAAATATGAGGTCACAGAAACGAAATATGAACTTTGACAAACTGACCTCATGATGATGACCTACCTCATGCAATATCATGAGGATGATGCACCTGACCTTCATTTTACCAAACCGCCAGAAAGCAGAAAAAACACAAGCAGAAGCAAAAAGCAAACATCAACAGGGGTCCCCATTTTGCTAAGGAGCATAATGGAGCGTGTTGTGAACATCACAACAACTAGCAACCAAAACAAAATAATTAAATTCAGAGTGTTCAAGGAAACTAGATGAAATGAACTCATAACTTCCAACTATCTTTCCTGCAAATTACTATTCAGCTTGAGACTCAAAGTATTCAATAAAGATGCATGAATTTCCATTTTCAGTTTAGTTGTGTGCATGTGATTAATTATCCTCATCTTGAAGATCGGTTGAACAGACCAGTGACTGATATTAGCCTACGTAGGTGAGGATATTCCCTCATAGCCGACCGGATAGAGCCTTGCTGCCAGCGAGCGTCTATAGCCCCGGCAAGGTTATCGTTACAATTCTCCTAAGTAGAGCCCCACTGCCAGCAAGCGTCCATAGCCCCGGTAGAGTTACTTAGATGGCTTAATCTGGATTTTCAGTATAATCCGCTTTATTCATTTATTTATTTATTTTTTTGTTTTCTACTTTTGGAAAGATTTCATAAGATATAGCAATTTGTAACTTCATGATGATGCAAGGAGTGGACACTTGTTGAAATTAAGCTGAGAATTGTAATGGTAGCAAGGGTGACCTCTGATTTTTCACCTAATATCTACACTGGTAGGTTCAACAAACCCAAGGATTTTAGGTGTGTCATCGTGAGAAACCTGCTTCGAATTCTCAATCACATTTATTGAATACAAAACTTCAGAAGCTGAACAACTCTCTACATCATGACAGTGACAGGTTATGTGTAAATTGCAAATGGTTAACTTGAATATCCTAAATTTTATACTGTTTTGAAAGGTTGCTAGTTTTGCTCCTTAATACTCTATAGTAAAATAAAGATCCCTGCTGAGGAGACAACAAACAGACCAAACAAACAGGCTGTACAAACAACAAAACAACAGAAAAAACTGTACAAACAGAAAGAAACAAAAGCAAAAACAAACAGAAGACAAACTATACAAACAACCAACCCGAAAGAAAACAGCAAAAGCAGAACTGTACATTATCTACAACACTTTACATTAAGAAAGAAAGGACTACCTCATCCTGACCTTCAAGCCTGGAAGTAGTGTTTCAAATGCTGGCCATTAACTGGTAATGGCACATCTTCTCCAGTCAAGGTCTTAAGTCTAAAGGTGTTATCTCCTATTATTTCTGAAATTTGTAATGGACCCAGCCATAATTTATCGAATTTTCCATGGCTTCCTTTCTTTTCATGTGCTTTGTCCCAGCACAACACTAAGTCTGATATCCTAAATGTTTTGAGTCTTGCCCTTTTATCAAACCACCTCTTAACAACTGCTTGGTGTTTGGCAAACTTCTCGAGGGCTTGACCTCTTTTCTCCTCTAGTTGCAACATTTGCACTATTCTGGCTTCCCTATGGTTATCAAAGCCTAGATATTCATTGGCAAACTTCCAGGTTGGTATTCTCAGATTAACCGGAAGTATGGGATCAGTCCCATAAACTAAGTGATAAGGTGTGCTACCTAAAGCTGTTTTGAACTTGGTCCTGTCTACCCATAATGCATATCTTAATAGGGTATTCCACTCTCTAGGACTTTTGGCAATTAACCTCTTGATGATGTCTAATAAAATTTTGTTTGTTGATTCAGCCAGTCCATTACCTTGAGGGTAATAATTTGAAGAAAACCTTAGAATGATCCCATATTCAAATGCCCATTTAGAAAATTTTAAAGAAGAGAAAGCAGGGTTGTTATCACATACCAATGAATAGGGCGTTCCAAACCTGGTGATAATGTTTTCTTCAAGGAACTTGATAACTACCTCAGTTGTGGAAAATTTGCAGCAGGTGGCCTCAGTCCACCTTGTACAATAGTCTGTTACCGTTAATATAAACTTGTGTCCTGCAGAAGATGGGGGATTGATGACTCCGATAAAATCCAAGCCCCATTGTGCAAACGGTCTGGACTCGATCACAGGCTGCAGTGGATTGGCCAGATTTCTTCCTTTGTCTGCTGCAGTCTGATAGGTGTGGCAGCTTCTGATGTGACTCTTAGTGTCTTTGAATATAGTGGGCCAGTAATAGCCCGCTCTCAATATTTTGTGTGTTGTAGCTAAATGGGAACCATGACCGGTTCCATACTTGTCATGTAGTTCTGTCAACACTTTATCAGCTTCAGTTCTGTTTATGCATCTCAAATAAATTCCATCATGGTTCTTCCTGAATAGAAGACCTCCTTACACCATATAATGATGTGCCTTAATCTTCAAAGCTCTCCTCTGAGAAGCCTTCATCTTGCCTGGGTACTCTCCAGCTATCAGGAAGGTGCTTAAATCATCGTACCAGCCTGATGCATCTTGGGAATTCAATACATATTGCTGTTTTATCAGATTTGGATCCATGTTTGCTATTGTCTGCACCAACGCCTGCCCTCTGACCAGCTTTGCGGGAATGATCTCCATGTCGAATTCTTGCAGTGTGGTGATCCATTTGGCTCTTTTTTCTCTAGGCTCATTTTGCATCAGCAACATCTTTACTGCTACGTCTGGTACTATGGCTTTAATCTGGCTACGTAGAATGTAGTGTCTGAATTTGTTTTACAGCCTTTACTAATGCGAATGCCTGTCTTTCGATATCTAGATATCTCAGCTGTGCATCCTTCAGAGGCGCACTCATAAATGCTATGGGCCTCTCGTCATTATTTTCACCTTTCTGTGTCAAGGCAGCAGCGACAGAATGAGAAGATGCAAAGGAGTAGATGTAAAACGGGCATGTGTAGTCTGGACTTGCCAATACAGGGGCATTAGAAATTGCCTCCTTGATATCTTCAAATGCGGCTTTGGCTACTAGCGTCCATTCCATCTGTGCATCTTTCTTTAACATGGCATTCAACGGCTGCACAATCTCTGCAAAACCTGTTATAAACTTCCGAACAAAGTTAATTTTACCAAAAAATGATTTCAATTCTTTCCTACTGTTTGGTATTTGCAAATTTTTTATGGATTCTATTCTATCCGGATCAATTGAAATTCCATTTTCAGAAATGATATGGCCTAATAATTTACCTTCAGTTACGCCAAATATACATTTCTTAGGATTAAGGGAAATCCCATACCTTTCACATCGCTGGAGTACTTTTCTGAGGTCCTCAGCGTGGGTGGATGCATCCTTGGAATACACAGTCAAATCATCCATATACACAACAATGCATTTACCTGATAATCCACGGAATGCAACGTCCATGGCCCTCTGAAAAGTGGCACCTGCATTAATCAGACCAAAAGGCATTCTTCTATATGCATAATTTCCCCATTTACAAGTGAAGGTGGTTTTTAGTCTATCCTCTTTGTCAATTAAAACCTGGTTATAACCTGAAAAACCATCTAAAAAAGACATCATCTTTGTGCCATTTACTGCTTGCAGTACTTCATCTATTGGGGGCAAAGGATAATTATCTTTTTCAGATGCCTTGTTTAAATTTCTAAAGTCTACGCACAACCTGATGTCTCCGTTTTTCTTCCTCACTGGTACTAAGTTAGCTACCCAGACAGAATGTCTGACTGGAAAAATTATTCCAGCGGACAGTAGTTTTTTAACTTCCTCAAAGATTAAAGGCTCTAGAATGGCATTTACAGGCCTCTGTTTTTGCCTAAATGGTTTGACTTCTTTTCTTAAAGGTATTACGTGAGTTATGATGGACTCATCAAATGTTTTCAAGTCTTCATAAGTCCATGCTATGACATGTTTATATACTTTCAGAACGTTCAGAACCTCTTTTCTGATTTTCTCCGAGCAAGCTTTCCCAATTAGTACATTTTGTGGATTTAGCTCAGTCCCTAAGTTATGTAAATCACACTTACCCCCTTCTGTTTTGGGTAAGTCCTTCTGTCTTACTATTCCGTCGAAGTCAAAGATGTGTTCTAATTCAATTACTCCTTTTGGCAAGAAGTTGCTCTTTAAGTTGATCATATCTTCTTCGTCCCATGTTACTTCAGGCCTTTCTTGTTCATCAATAATTTGGGCCTCAAATGCCTCATTACAAGTCAGAAAATCAATAATTTGCTGATCCTCTCCAAATACCTGAAAGTGTGTAACGTTGTCTGGTATACTGGGCACGTTAACTAGCTCAACAGCAAATCGTCTTAATCCTGACAGTGTCAATGGTTCTAATGTACTAGCAGCAACTGCTAACGCATCTGGCCTGTGGTTTAGCTCTCTAGGAATATGCTCTATGTTAAAAGCATCAAATGAATCCATTAAACCCCATACTCTATGTCTGTAACTGATCATTGTCTTATAATTGCAGGCATATAGTTTCCTCACTTGTCTGACTACTAATTCAGAGTCTGAAAATACTCTGATGGTTTTTACCTCTTTCCTAATGGCCATGACAAGTCCTAAAATTAGGGCCTCATATTCAGCAATATTGTTAGTGCAGGAAAATTGTAATCTATATGCTGCCAAATGTGATTTACCTTGAGGATTTATGAGTTCAATACCTGCACCTGCGCCCTGTTTTGATTTGGACCCATCACATTTTAATGTCCACATGCCATCTTTACTTTTCTGATCTTTTACCTTGGCATACCTTGTCTCTTTTATTGCCTGTGGGGTGTTATCTTGTTTATTCATGGGTTTTTCCGTTTGGTTATCTTGCATATGTGTGTTTTTGGTTTGCAACTCAGAAAGATAACTACCCTCGTCCTCTATTTCTTTCCCTAGATCTGGAATCAAGGCACTTATATTATCCTGAACATATCTCTGTGCTGGATCAGGATTCTCATTTTTCTCTTGTGACTCTACCCTCCCTATGCACTTTTTGTATTCATATTCAATGATGTCCTTGCATATTTCACAATTCTCCTCAGAATGCTGCCTGTCATGGACTCTACACCTATTTTTATATAACTTACATTGGACTGGGAGATTGTGTGTAACGCACTCTTCCACCTCTTGTCTAATGGCACGACCAAATTTGTCTATTGCATTGTTTTCCTCATCTGAAGAATTTCTGTCAGACTCAATGAATAGTGCTGTTCTATTGCTGACACACTTCTTTCTAATGTTTAACATCATAACCTCTTCAATCTGCATCCCATTGTTGGTAATTCTATAGACACCTGGTTCAACAGCAGCATATAATATTTCATTAGTTCGATTATACTCTGTTATCATATGCTTCATTCTGGGCTCTGCCCCTATTCTGATCTGGTTTGGGATGCCTCTCCATGGTAACCACATGTGTGAAAAGTCAGTAGCCATATATCCATTTAATGTCTTGGACCAATCCCTACTTAGCAACATTCCATAATTTACGGGTATATCCACTACTTGGATGTCAATGATTTGGCTCACCCTAGGGTCTGAAGCTAATTGCACTTGTATGTTCATGAGTTCTCCTATCACACTAACCTCAGTCTTATCTAATTACGTGACAACCTTGGCAGATTTGGTGGGAGTCAGCCCAAGAGTTTTACATATTCCTAAGGGCATTACATTGGCTGAAGCACCAAAATCTACCATGCAATTGTGTATATTCTTCCCACACAACCTAACAGTTAACAAGAAAGGTTGAGTATCCCTCTTATCCGTATGTATTACCACATTTGTATTGGAAGGCTGCTCAACTTTCTTACCCTTTTCCTTAGGTGGTGAATCACTATTAGGAACAGTTATATCAGCAGACACCATGTTTGTTATGGATGTATCCAGGGATTTTAAAAAAGCATTTCTGATCCCTGGGGTCTTCAATAATTCATTTAGAGGTATACTGACCTTCATTTTCTTTATTTCCTCTGATAAGTAATTCATTAGTCTTGTTGTCTCTATTGTTTCTGTCTTGCTTGTTTGATCCTTTTGCACTGCTGTTCCGTTATTTGTGTGCTGACTAGCTTTAAGTATGGCAGGATTGTTGCTAGCATTCTGATCTAGGGGTGTATTGATGTTATTCGGAGGAGTGGAAGTGGTGAAAGGTCCTCCCGGCCTAGGGTTGTTCCTCAAATTGTAGGTGTGGCTTTTATTTGTCTGTTGAAAGGCCTACACCTCCTCTGTTTCATTTAATATCTCATTTTTAGATTCAAAAGGAAACTGAAAAGCATTTAACACAAAGGCTGATTCCGGATAAAGACTTTCACAACAGTATGGTTCATCCTCTAGCAATTCATCCCCCTTCTCTTCTGCAGTCGCAAAGGTAAATGTTTCTAAGACTAATGCTGTGTCATATTCTGAGGGTACTACCTCATTACCCTTAGGAATGAGAAATTCAGAGGTAGGAGGCTGTACATCTACGTTGAAAATACTAGCTGCCAAGTGGAACTGTGGACAGTCATGCTCAGCATGGGCATTAGTATTGTGAAATCTGCACCAATTTTTGGGTGCTGTATTGGCCATTTGTATGCTAGTTATTTGTTTTGCACCATGATTATCTGTATTCTCAAAAGGAGAAGCCAGAGTACCATTGTTGGGCCCAGTGTTCCATGTCTTGGGTGGCCTAGGTTGATTCTGGTTCTTGTTATTATTGCCCCAGGTCCTATTATCTATCACTGGCCCCCTATTTTGCATTGGTTGCCCCTGACTGGGGCCTTGATGCTGATTGTAGTTTTGGTTCTGATTGTACTGCTGATTTTGATTGAGACTATAATTCTGATTTTGGCCTTGGTTGTGATTTTGATGTGGATTGTAGTTTTGGTTGCTTCTTCCATAGAGGTTCTCATTTCTTAGCTGTGTCACTTCGGTTGTTAATCTTTTCAAATGTGCAGTAATCTCCTTGATTTCTTCCCTATCCTCTTGTGCTTTTGCCATAGTTACATCCCTAGGAAGTTGGAAGAAAGGCTGACCATTATTTTGACTGTTATTGGAAGTACTAGCCGTGTAAGGAGTTATAGCCTGGATTGGAGTAGGGTTATACACAGGTGTGTAAGAAGGAACCGGATTTATTAGTGGAGCATGCTGCACAGGGACTCCATTCCATGGGTGTGCCTGATTCTGCACCCCAAAATTTCCTCCAAATGGACTGTAAGTTGTATGTCTCATTTCTTGGTTCACTGAGGCTGCCTCTTTATAGGCTTTGGATATTGAATCTATGTCAGGTTTCCTTTTGACAAACATGGCAGTTAAAGGATCCTGTTGGTTTTTCTTCTGAATCAGCATTAAGGTTTGCCACTTCTAATGCACATGTAGATTCAGCCAACTAAATACAGGAGGTTGCGTGAGCTGCCTCCCCTTCACTTCTGGTTCTGCCGCACCAAGGGGGTATCCCTATAACTCAAGATGTAACCTTGACTAGCTCAAAGATAGAAAGATCTAACTTGACAACAACAGGCAGAATACTCTCATGTATGGACCAAGATCTGTATGATAGATCACAAGGCTGGCAACATTCTTGGACATGATGTCTGGTTGGGTATGAGAGCATGCAGGGGGTTCCTAATCCTACTCCTACAACTAACAGGTGGAAGTATGAAATGGTTTAGTTTGAATTTTGGATGCAAAGCTGGACATGGTTGTAACACAAACACAAAGCAAGATTGGTGCCTATCCAGGGCGGGCCTGGAGTCAGTAGACATACACCTGTGAATGATCAGCATGAACAGCTAAAACTGGATTTCAGGGGGATATACATGATATCTGCCTTACAGATATCTCCCAATAAAGAGTGTTAAGTTATCTCTACTTATGGCATCCCTACTGCAGTATACCCTTCCCAATGTTCAACCTGAAAACAGTTTAATCTAGCCCTTGAGCAGAAGTTAAAAGATCAGACATTCAACACAGGAATTCTATGCTCTAGAATCTAAACATTACCCAAATATCCAGATTCAGAAGAAGAATACATGCAATACTGGAGACAGAATTAACACAACACATGCTAAGATAGCATTTCTCATATAAGACTAATCATGAAATCAGTGGGTTCATGCCAAAAACATACAACAAGAGATACATAAACTCACAGGTTAAGCTGTATAGAGCAACCAGATCAGCTTGTTATGAATTACAGAGCCAAAAATCTTCAACTTTCAACAACCACAAATGAGTAACACTTCCTGCTTATAACAGCCAGGTAGTGTACCACAGCAATTAATTACATGGTTGACCAAAAATCCCGCCAGATACACAGTATCAGGAAAATGGCACTCAAACACTACCAGATTGGCACCCAAACATGAATGCAGCAGGTAGGGGAGGAGACAGGAAGAAATCTCGAGCCCTGCGCCACTGTCCGCTGATGTACACCTTCAATCGGGTACCAGATCCGCCCATACCTCTGCAACCTTCGCCATTAATGGCGCACCAACCCGCGGCCTCGGGAAAACATCAATTCTGCATCACAACCATTTCCCGCCGAGATTCATCATCATGATATTTTGAATATGCAGGATATCAATTATCCCACATGCACCCCGCAGCAACCTCATTAACACTTTATATACTAGGTCATGAGCATATATGATGTCGGTGCTTTTGCTCCTGACGACACCAATATAAGACTCCATCATCATCATCCTCCAGCAGCATGATATCCTGTTGCTTGAAATATCACCCTGACGTCAGCATCATATCGCAATATAACCTGCATGATAATCGCCTTCATCGGCACAACCTGATCCATCGGAGGAACATCCTCCTGCTGAGCCTATACCAAAAGTCTGGCCGATGAACATCCTGATGACGTCATCATCATATCCTGCTGACGTCATCATCATATCTGCCTACTGCGTACCTCCTCATATCTGGATGACGTCATCATCATATTTGCAAATATCAGGGGATCTCCACAAGATGATCAGTGTTAGAAATATGACCCCCCCGGACCTTGATGACGTCATCATCATATCGACATCAGGATGATATTCGGAAGATAACCAGATATTTGGAAATATCATCCTGATGCACAAACATCATGTTGCACTGTAGCTCCACTATAAGATCGGGGCGATAGATGAATATGATGATGCTTGAAAAGATCACCCCCCACTAGATAATGCACGAAGCCGGCAGGCAGATATCTCCTTGATATCAGCATCATCATGACGCTGGAACAAATATACATCCGGGTGATATTCAAAAATGAAAATATCACCCCCTCCTTCGGAAATATCATGATGTAGATAGGCAGAGAAATAGATATCACCCTGACATAAGAATGACGTCAGCATCATCAGGATGATAAAACAACGAACATGAAGTGATACAACATCATCAGGATGATATTGACTAAGATCATCCTGACGTTCAAAATATGATGACCCCAGTGAATATCGGGTCACACTTAGAACTCTTCAACAACATCATCAGGATGATCATAACCAAGATCACCCGATGATAAAAATATCACCCCGGCGAAATATCATGCAGGCAGAAAATATGATGACCCCCGCAAGCAACACGGTGATAACTGGAAATATGATGATGATGATGACGACCCTTAAGAAAGAACAAGTCAGGTCGAACAACTCAAAGAATAACCCCTTCAGAATATCGGGGCAACATCATCATCATGTCTGGGCAAGGTGATAATTGGAAGATCACCGGATACTTGAAAAATCACCCCCGCAAGCAAATCAGGGCGCACTGTAGCTCATCAGCAGGATCAGGATGATATCCAAACATCACCCGATAGTGAAATATGATGATCCTGATGAGAAACCGGTCGACAGAGAACATGATGATGCTGACCACCATCGAAGAAAATATGATGATGATGACCTCCTCGTTGAAGAAAATATGATGCTGCAGCTGAAAAATGCTGAGGAGGTCCAACACTTAGAACATTTTTTGGATACTTAGGGAAAGTGCGTGCATGAAAATTGCTCAAAAATTGCCAGTCAATTCAGGCACTAACACTGGCTCTGTCTGGGGACGTGCAGGTGCAAGACTGCAGCGACAACCCCAGATCTCTGGGATGCAGACTAGTCCCTTATCCATTGGGCACAGAGTCAAATACTGCACTGACCTGCATCACCAAACACACTTGATGGCCTAAGGCCACCAAGAAAAGAAAAACATGTATCTCCCTTTGTCAAATATCTTGTTTTCATCTGCATGCACTGGGTCAAGCCTGGAGATACTACAAAGATCCACCCACAAACAAATCTTGTCATCTGCATATTCAACCCTCTGATTTAGCTTGTCATTGTCAAACCTGTGCAGATAACCTTCAGCATCATGTGACATGTGGGTGCAGAATATATCAGGCAATGCATACTCAAATGGTATAGAACACAGGTTATCATCTGTATCATCATCATGCATTGCAACATGATCTCCTAGCTGGACTGCAAATAGGAAACACTCAGAGTCCACCACACAACTAGGAAGATCAGGGCTCATTGTATTATATGCTGGCACATCAAAAGAAAAGCTTTCAAAATCACAATTGTGCACATCATGTACACAACAATCAGCAGCACCAGGCTGGAAAAGATCAGGCTCTGGCATCTCTTTCAAATCAGGCACATTTTCACAGTCACTTACCTGATGTATGTTGTTTCCTCTTTCATCAGGATGAGAAACAGAATCCAAGCCAAAAATAGTGTCTAGATCTTCACCATACTCTGACAGATCCTCATCACCATATGTGTCATAAATGGGTGACCCAGGTGCATCAGTTTCATCATAGTATGCCATTTGTTCATGGGCAGCAGAGCACACATCTTCATCACCAATGGATTCACTTTGTGGAGGAGTATCAGCCTGTGTGTCATAAGCAAAACAGCCATCAAATGAAAAACAATCATGCTCTGAACTAGCACTTATTTCAATTTCTGACTGCTCTTCATGATCTCCATGTGTTTGAAAGGTAGGCAATGGGTCACACATAGGACTGCTTCTCTGTTTGCTTATATCTTCTCTATCTTGAGTACAATACTCACAATTGTCTCCACAGGTCCATTCCAAAAATTGATCATTGTTGTCCACAACCTCGTTATTGTTTTCATGGTCAGCTGCCTCATCATTGCAATGGGAATCCTCATTAGTCCTTTCACTGGCATCCTCAACTGGTGAACAATCCAGTTGAGCAGTATTGTTAGCATTATGTTCAAACACAGCAGTCTCAACCTCTATGCTTTTATTTTCATTTTTATCTGCACATGATGCCATAATCATTTGGTCATTTGCAGCTTCATAACCATTTCTCACACCAAGGCTTGGGGACAGGGGTTTCAGCAGGTACACATTTCTGATTTTTTCTATCTTTTCTATGAACCTGTATGCCATCTGCATACTTGTCACCTTGAAATCCCTCAATATTGCACTAAAGCCCTCCTCAAAAGCTTCAAAGAATATGCCAACACAGGCTGAAATATCAGGTCTGAAGACTTCTGGGATCTGTGAAAGGGCTATTGCAAACCTATGACTGAAATCAACACATGGCTCTTCATCTTGTTTTCTGATTCTCATCAATTCTGCAACAAGGTCAGCCGGTTCTTTTGCAAATTCTTCCTTGAAACAGTCAGCAAGCTCATCCCAACAGGGAAAGGATTTCTTTGGAAATCTCAAATACCAGTCTTTTGCTTTTGCATCAAAGGACCTAACAAAAAACCTCATCCACATATCCTCATCTCTGAATGAATGTTTTCCCATAAAACTGTGAAAATTTTGGATATGTGCATTCCCATCACATACACTGTGACCACTAAATCTAGGCATCTGACAGTATATCCTAGCAGGCATAGTTTCTAATTTATAATCCACCCATGACAAATCCAGTTGGTCATACAAAGGATCAAAAGGGCTGACAGGAGGTTTAGCTTTCTGACTGGCAGACACAACAGGGTTACTACTTTTTAACTGGGCCTGCTCAGCCTCTAAGAATATCAACCTATTTCTTATCTCTTCTATTCCTTTATCCAACATTTCACCACTGAGTATGGGATAATTCATACTTGGATTCATAAAAATCTTACTCTTAGACATTGTTTGTCTGTCTAAGACCTAAGGCTTCCCCTGGCATCCAACCTATGCAGTAAAATAGCAAATAAAGGGGAAGTAACAAGGTACCTTTTCTCATCTAGATGTAGAAATCTGAACATCTTTTATCAAATAACATACATCTATCTTTCATGTGCATTTAAATCTTTTGCAGAGTCGCCACCTCTCCAGAGAGGACAAAATTTTCAATAGCTGAAAGCTACTTTTCCAGGTTCATTCCACGAGCAGAGCATCATTTTTCACATGAAAGACTCCCCAGTGGAGTCGCCAATTTTGTTGGTTTTTCTTCTGAATCAGCATTAGGGTTTGCCACTTCTAACGCACAGGCAGATTCAGCCAACTAAATATAGGAGGTTGCGTGAGCTGCCTCCCCTTCACTTCTGGTTCTGCCGCACCAAGGGGGGTATCCCTATAACTCAAGATGTAACCTTGACTAGCTCAAAGATAGAAAGATCTAACTTGACAACAACAGGCAGAATACTCTCATGTATGGACCAAGATCTGTATGATAGATCACAAGGCTGGCAACATTCTTGGACATGATGTCTAGTTGGGTATGAGAGCATGCAGGGGGTTCCTAATCCTACTCCTACAACTAACAGGTGGAAGTATGAAATGGTTTAGTTTGAATTTTGGATGCAAAGCTGGACATGGTTGTAACACAAACACAAAGCAAGATTGGTGCCTATCCAGGGCCTGGAGTCAGTAGACATACACCTGTGAATGATCAGCATGAACAGCTAAAACTAGATTTCAGGGGGATATACATGATATCTGCCTTACAGATATCTCCCAATAAAGAGTGTTAAGTTATCTCTACTTATGGCATCCCTACTGCAGTATACCCTTCCCAATGTTCAACCTGAAAACAGTTTAATCTAGCCCTTGAGCAGAAGTTAAAAGATCAGACATTCAACACAGGAATTCTATGCTCTAGAATCTAAACATTACCCAAATATCCAGATTCAGAAGAAGAATACATGCAATACTGGA
Organism: Cunninghamia lanceolata; assembly: GCA_027924645.1. Lineage (NCBI taxonomy): Eukaryota > Viridiplantae > Streptophyta > Pinopsida > Cupressales > Cupressaceae > Cunninghamia > Cunninghamia lanceolata. The sequence continues at coordinate 8,438,749 of BSBN01001807.1, forward strand.
GACAGAATTAACACAACACATGCTAAGATAGCATTTCTCATATAAGACTAATCATGAAATCAGTGGGTTCATGCCAAAAACATACAACAAGAGATACATAAACTCACAGGTTAAGCTGTATAGAGCAACTAGATCAGCTTGTTATGAATTACAGAGCCAAAAATCTTCAACTTTCAACAACCACAAATGAGTAACACTTCCTGCTTATAACAGCCAGGTAGTGTACCACAGCAATTAATTACATGGTTGACCAAAAATCCCGCCAGATACACAGTATCAGGAAAATGGCGCTCAAAGACTACCAGATTGGCGCCCAAACATGAATGCAGCAGGTAGGGGAGGAGACAGGAAGAAATCTCGAGCCCTGCGCCACTGTCCGCTGATGTACACCTTCAATCGGGTACCAGATCCGCCCATACCTCTGCAACCTTCGCCATTAATGGCGCACCAACCCGCGGCCTCAGGAAAACGTCAATTCTGCATCGCAACCATTTCCCGCCGAGATTCATCATCATGATATTTCGAATATGCAGGATATCAATTATCCCACATGCACCCCGCAGCAACCTCATTAACACTTTATATACTAGGTCATGAGCATATATGATGTCGGTGCTTTTGCTCCTGACGACACCAGTATAAGACTCCATCATCATCATCCTCCAGCAGCATGATATCCTGTTGCTTGAAATATCACCCTGACGTCAGCATCATATCGCAATATAACCTGCATGATAATCGCCTTCATCGGCACAACTTGATCCATCGGAGGAACATCCTCCTGCTGAGCCTATACCAAAAGTCTGGCTGATGAACATCCTGATGACGTCATCATCATATCCTGCTGACGTCATCATCATATCTGCCTACTGCGCACCTCCTCATATCCGGATGACGTCATCATCATATTTGCAAATATCGGGGGATCTCCACAAGATGATCAGTGTTAGAAATATGACCCCCCCCGGACCTTGATGACGTCATCATCATATCGACATCAAGATGATATTCGGAAGATAACCGGATATTTGGAAATATCATCCTAATGCACAAACATCATGTTGCACTGTAGCTCCACTATAAGATCGGGGCGATAGATGAATATGATGATGCTTGAAAAGATCACCCCCCACTAGATAATGCACGAAGCCGGCAGGCGGATATCTCCTTGATATCAGCATCATCATGACGCTGGAACAAATATACATCCGGGTGATATTCAAAAATGAAAATATCACCCCCTCCTTCGGAAATATCATGATGCAGATAGGCAGAGAAATAGATATCACCCTGACATAAGAATGACGTCAGCATCATCAGGATGATAAAACAACGAACATGAAGTGATACAACATCATCAGGATGATATTGACTAAGATCATCCTGACGTTCAAAATATGATGACCCCAGTGAATATCGGGTCACACTTAGAACTCTTCAACAACATCATCAGGATGATCATAACCAAGATCACCCGATGATAAAAATATCACCCCGGCGAAATATCATGCAGGCAGAAAATATGATGACCCCTGCAAGCAACACGGTGATAACTGGAAATATGATGATGATGATGACGACCCTTAAGAAAGAACAAGTCAGGTCGAACAACTCAAAGAATAACCCCTTCAGAATATCGGGGCAACATCATCATCATGTCTGGGCAAGGTGATAATTGGAAGATCACCGGATACTTGAAAAATCACCCCCGCAAGCAAATCAGGGCGCACTGTAGCTCATCAGCAGGATCAGGATGATATCCAAACATCACCCGATAGTGAAATATGATGATCCTGATGAGAAACCGGTCGACAGAGAACATGATGATGCTGACCACCATCGAAGAAAATATGATGATGATGACCTCCTCGTTGAAGAAAATATGATGCTGCAGCTGAAAAATGCTGAGGAGGTCCAACACTTAGAACATTTTTTGGATACTTAGGGAAAGTGCGTGCATGAAAATTGCTCAAAAATTGCCAGTCAATTCAGGCACTAACAGATCTAAAGCAGCATAGTACGTAGCCAACAAGGGAGCATCATCTATGGTATAAGGGGCTACTAGCCTAGAATAGGCCTTTTGAAATCTGTCATTGAAATTATCAATTAGCTCTCCCTCAGCTCGTTTTATAGCAGCCAGTTTATGATACAAAGGACAAGGGTCAATGGGTCCTCTAAATCTTGACAGAAATGCTTCTTCCATAAGTGCCCAGGAAGAAATGTAACCATTGGGTAAGTTTACATACCAGCTAGAGGCCTGCTCATTAAAGGTGTAAGGAAACAATCTACACACAACATCCTCGTGCTCTAACATAGCCCTAAAACATGCTTCCTTAAATATTCTAATATGATCTTCTGGGTCCTGATGCAACTGGTATTTGGGACATATCTTTTCCGGATTTTTTGGCATGTCATGATAATCATTGAAGAATATGGGAGAATTGACATCGAAATAAGCCATTGTAGGTGTTTGAGCTTGACTTGAACTTGCAGAAATACCTGGATTGATTGGTGGATTAGGATTTAGAGGAGGATAGAGACCTCCAGGAGTGCCTGAACCCAGATTTAAAGATTTGAACAGTGATCTGTCAGGACTTACAATACTACGGATGTTAAAAGGTGACCCAGGAGGTGTTCCAGATGAACTTCCCGCTTGCGATATCTTTGGATTCCAAATTAAAGGGCTTTTACTTCGCCTTGTATCAGGTAGTTGCACAAATATATCTCCTGAACTGGACCTAGACCTAGTCACTCTGTTACTGTCGTTAGCCAGTTTGAAATGAAACCTAACTCAGGCAGGCCCTCCTTCTAGCACCAGAAAACTGTTGATGACTGTTTTGATGCAATCATAACAATAAGTTAAAATTCACATAAAATGAACTGAAACTATACTTGAAAGACAAGAAGGAATCATTTGGTGATTCAACTAATCCCAAGTCTACAATGGTTCGGTTGGTCAAGTTCAGTTGGTCAATGTGAAGCTGTAATGTTCAAGGGGCCTTACGTAGTTTAGGTTTGTTTGATGGCTTACTGGACTAAGAGTATGCAAAAAGGTCATAGATTTCAACAAGTATTCTGTTCATTTGCATACAAGTGTTACCGGGCTGCAAGTTTCAGAGGGTTTTCTTGGATTCTTGCAGCTTTCTCCTTTATCTGTTTATGAAAACTGTCTACTTATAGCTCTGTTATACATGCTTCTTCAAATTTGAGACAATTTCCTTTGGATTTCTACGTTTTCAGCTAAATATTTCATATGGGTTGGGAAAAGTTAGAAAGATCTAATCTATACCTCATTTAATCTACCAAAGGATCTAAGTGTTTCTGTTATGCACTATGTAAACACTACAGTAATCTGATCAAATCCACAGTAAAAAACCCTAAATGTAAGTTCTGAGCATTTTCACAAACATACATTTAAAATTGCAAGCTCTCAAAGAAGATATTTCAAAACACAAAGAAGAGCAGGAGAACACTCAGAAGATAGATGCAGAACTCCAGATTCTATTGTATTAGAAACGAATAGTCATACATGATTTACAATGTAAGAATGACTCTTAGTTTCATTGATCATACTACAGAGAACTTACAAGCTTTACAGATACAGTAAGGCAGCCAGACATTCCACGCGCACCTTACTGCAGACAAACAGGCGACCTCCTTCTTCTACTTCTAAACTATTCTAACTTGTTGTATGTTCCTAAAAAAGAAATTCTGTTGTAGCCACTGTTGCTTTCCTAAAATCCCTGTTGTATGCCCTAAAATCCCTGTTGTAAAGTATTACAGTGTAGAGAGGCACAATATAAAGACATTTTGATTGTCCTCACTATAGCAAAAACCTGACTGAACCCCTGGTTCAAACCCCTGGTTACAGCAATCAATACAGGTGAACCAGTTCTCAAAAATATCTCTGAGCAGTGTCAAATCTGGGTGAAATATTGCCCCTTCTGAGAAGTTCCGGCAGCTGGGCAATAACTTCTGTTTGTCTGTTGTAGTAATACCTTCAGCTGCAACCTTCCTCTTTACTTGAATGGCTTTGACTTTCACACTTCATCCTTATCTTCTTGCTCCTGAGATCAGATCTTCTTCCTCCATGAGGTCACTCTGTTGACTTTCCAGCTGCTTCCTCAACTGCAAGCCTGCAAGACAAGACAAGCAATAAGTATTCCATTTATCACATAAACAGCAGGAAATTAAAATAAGCGTTTAAACCCAGGTGACTGCGCAAGATGGAGAAAATCAGATCCAGAATCCTCTCAAAACGCGTCCAAAATGCGCTCAGACTGCTCAAAATTGATCAGGTCAACTATTGCTGACTGAAAAAATGCCAGAGGCGCCAAAAAAAACACTTTAAAATGTCCACCGCCTCATTTCCCGCCCATCGGCATGATCATCGTTGTCGGTGCGTCAAAAAAAAAAAAAAAACATGTTGGTCGATACACTTCATCATCATGATATTCTGGAAATATGATGCATTCCCTCCTGAAGGTCCAGATGAATGTCATCATGATGTTTCGCTTCTGCATATCGGGGAAAAGAACAACATCATCATCATCATCATGTTGAAGAAGAATAGGAGGATATGAATATGATCATGCTGCCGAGGAAAGGAAGATGATGGTGACATCATCATGATATTCGGGCTTCATTGAAATGCTAAGGATGACATCATCATCATATTCGGTTAAGATCGGGGGGATAATTGTGATATCGGGTCACCTAAGGAGCATGATCAGGATGATGAAGTGAATATGACCCTTTCACGGCCAAGGTAACCCTCTCGAAAGATCAGGATGATGAAGATGATCATCATATTTCGTGAACCAGATCATGTTTTGGAAAATATCCTGTTGAAGGAAAAAATGATGATGATGATCATCAGGATATTTACTTCTTCATTTATCAGATCGGGATGACGTCATCATGATATCCGGAGCTTTCGTTAAACTTAGAACATGACGTCATCATGATATTTCGCTAACCGGATCATGTTTTAGAAAATATCCTACCGAAGGGAAAATGTTATGATGATGATCATCAGGATGTTTTCAAAAGGTCTTACTTCATCGGCAGGAGGGCTTTACGAAATATCGGGCGAACAAACAAGATCATGATGATCTTGACAATAGGACAGGATAAAAATATGATGATGACGTCATCATCATATTTTATTTTCGGAGCACAAGGATAAGTTGAGGTCATCATGATATTTGCGCTAGGGTGATATTGTAAAATATGATCATGCTGTTGAGGGATGCAATATCGACCTCTTCTTAATAGATAGGGTGATCATCAGGGTACTTCGCTAAAGAAGATCAGGAGGATATGAAGATGATGATCCTTCTTCTCGAATTATCATGATGATGTTTCCAGCACTTAGCGAATTTCAGCAAATGACCCTCGTGAAAGATCAGGATGATGATCATGATGTTGCAAAAGGAGACCAGGAGGATATGAAGTCGTCATCATCATAAATCAAACTTCAGCAAATATCATGATCATGACCCTGCTATAGGAGTATAACATGCGCACGCAAATATGCCGAAGGTGAATTTTTCTAAGTCTGGGTGATCAGCATGATATTATAAGATTAGGTAATGTTGAAATATCATGATGATGCTCGCGATACAAAGGACCACTCGACGGGGGAACTTACCTTGACTTAAAGTTGATATCATCATGATATTTGAACCTCAGGATATTATCGGGGGGGTGCGTTTCAAATATGATGATGATGTCCTCATACAGCAAAACCAAGTTTATAAAATATGACGCTCCTAAGAAAATCATGATGCTGCATAATACGCACAAGGCCTTTTGACGGGTAAAGGGTACTACCACCTAAGATTGACGTCCGGATATTGCGACTGCATGATTTTTATCGGGTGATAGACCAAGATCACGATGATCTTGACAACATGACTTAGGATATAAAAAATATGATGATCCTTCTGCGAATATCAGGTTTGACCAAGACTTTGACCGTGCATAACTTTCACATATGGACGAATTTTCAAGTGAAGTAAAAGGCAAACCTGCATGGAATTTCAAGCTCTTTATAAATATGAGGTCACAGAAATGAAATATAAACTTTGACAAACTAACCTCATGATGATGACCTACCTCATGCAATATCATGAGGATGATGCACCTGACCTTCATTTTACCAAACCGCCAGAAAGCAGAAAAAAACACAAGCAGAAGCAAAAAGCAAACATCAGCAGGGGTCCCCATTTTGCTAAGGAGCATAATGGGGCGTGTTGTGAACATCACAACATGACTGTCGCTATTGAAAATGGGGTCTCTACCATTTTTTTTAAATTTAATACTTTTACAAAATGGGATCCCGTTTTATGAAACGGGATCCTGTTACATAAAACGGGATCCCATTCCATAAAATGAGATCCCGTTCCATAAAACAGGATCCCGTATTATGGAACGGGATCCCGTTTTTGGCCTCTAGGTTTGGGATCCCGCTAAAAAACGGGATCACGTTTTTTGTTTTAGGCTCGGGATCCCGATGCAAAACGGGATCGCGTTTTATATAAACGGGATCCCATTTTGTAGAAACGGGATCCCATTTTTGTTTCCCCGATTTCAGATTTTTTTCTAACTCTAAAACTTCCACCTTAAGTGGACACAACTTCTTGCATTTACCCATCCTATTCCATTATTTACCTATCTCCATCTACCTCTTTCATGCAATCTCCCTTACCAACATCTATGAGCACACTTGACATGGTCCATGCAATGACATCTATATCTAATGGGACTACCACCTTTCATGGAACTAGACACTTGAGTCCCTCATGTCCATATCCACATATCCCATTCAAAAAAGTCAAAAAAGTCAAAAAAATGAAAAACAAAAGAAAAATTAAAAAAATAAGTAAAGAGAAATCCCTTCGTCCAACAGTGAAAACCTAGTAAATAGGCAGCTTGAATAAGTAGCATGATGAAAACCTGGCAAACAAGCATCATGTGTAAGTTGATCTTCTATGTCACCTACACTTGGGGGCACCTTGTCTCATCCAACCTATCATTTTCCATCATATCGTATCCTATCTTGTCATATCCTATCATACCATCCTTATCCATCATACACATCACTCATCCTATAAAATCCATCCATCTTCCCTTCCTCTTTTGATCTTGATAAAGATTGGGGGCAAAATGTTGAAACATGCTTTGGATATCCCTTGATATACCTCAAACCTTTCAAACTAATCCTATCATCATCCTACTGTCATATACTTTGTCATAAAAAATCCTAAGCATTACACCTAGAATGGGGCATGTTATTCCTATGTGACATAGTCTTTGAGATCACATCCATCCAATATAGCTTATCCTTGTATCTATCCATTTATCATGAACTTTCCATTTCATAGACTATCCTTTTATCCATTCTTCCAATCCAACCTTACCTTCATCCTTACACCTTGACTTGGTGTCCCCCTTGTCATTGGTATCTAGTATAAAGGCTGCACATTTAAAAAACACAAAAAAAATCAAAACATAACAAAATCCAAAAAAATCAAAACATAATAAAATCCAAAAACAATTACTACATCTCAAAAATAAAAAAAATAATAAAAAGTCTTGAAAAAATCCAAAAAAATCATAAAATGTCCTGAAAAAAATACAAAAAAATCATACAATGTCCTAAAAAAAAAATTCAAAAAAAATCCTTAAAAAATAAAAATATTCCTCAAAATCCAAAAAAATCAAACATTCCTAAAAACTCCAAAAAAATAAAAATATTTTCCCAAAATACAAAAAAATCAAATATCCAATCAAAAACCCATGCAATAAAAATCAATCCTCATCATCTAATCAACTCCCATTCTTCAAATCATTCCAATCAAACAATCCACTCAATTCTTCCAATCCAATCATCACTTTGATTCTTTCATTCCAATCATCTATCCAATCTAATCCCATCATCAAATCAATTCTTTCAAATTGCATTCTTTAATCAAATCCAATAATAGTTACAATCAATTGCACCCACTCATCCATTCACTTCCTCAACTCAATTCATCCAATTCATCAAATCAAATCAATTTTTCCAATCAATCCAATCATCCAACCATTCAACCAATTCACTCATCACTCCTCTGATGATCACCATCAATCAAATCATATCAATCCATCCATCTTCATCATCACCATCAATAAAACACAAAATTAGAAATACATCTCATCTCTATCATTAAAAGTCTTGATCTCATGGACACAGGGTATGTAGGCAATCTGAGATACAAAGGAAGTACCCAGATTCAGGCACAGACAAAATTCCTCTTTCTTCTTTCATCATCTTCTTCTATTGTGTATCTCCATCAATTCATCAATCTTTCAAAACAAATCCAATCAATCACTCAAATCAATTCTTCTTCAGTCCATCACTTCTTCCAATCAATCTCATCATCAATCATCTATCCAATAAATCTCAAATGCAAGTCATCCTTCAACCATACCAATCAAGTCAATCAATCCTGTCAAATTATCCAATCACATCCTTGGTGTTGATCCTAATCTTGTCATAAACCACATCAATCAATCATCAATCATCATCATCATCCCTGTGTTGGTGTAGGGATAGATCATTCCCCGCAATGACAAGACTATCATCATCAATCAATCAAAAATTAATTATAAGTTTACAGCTTGATAGGGGCAATACCTTGTTTGTTTTTGTATCATTTGTGCATGCTTGCTTGCTTGGTTGTGTGTTATCTTTTTATCTTGCGTTTGTATCAAATCTAACCCAGCTAATATTCATATCTTGTATATAGACAAGGTTGTATTATGTTGGGGCATGAGACACATCGCCACCTTGGTCCTCATACCTTGGTGCATAATGTCTAGTGCTATATCAAACATATGATTGCTCACTTTCATTGCAGCATAACGCATCATCTTTTCTTCTATCCCTTCCCTAATCTTTCTTCCTTGACCAATCCCTTCAATTTCGAGAGCCTACCCATGTTTGTCCAACCCCACTATCCTCTCAAGGGGGCATCATCTTCCTATCCTCATCATATCTTTACATCATCATCCATCCTTTTCCTCTACCTATACCTTAGCTTCTTTGAAATGATGTTACTCGACACAAATTTCAACATCTCGAACATCATCTCAAAGAGGGGCAAAATATAGACACCCAAAAATATCCACCATGTCACAACATTACATCATTTAGGCATCTTGTAGCATTTTTGCCCTAGGTACCCATATCATCACCTAATTAGCAATTCCTCTAATAAATTAAATAAATCTAACATTTATTTAATTTATCCCATCCCTTCACATTATTAAATAAATAAATTTTATTTATTTATTTAATCCCCTTTCCTCTTGAATTAACTAAAATAAATCTTTTATTTTATTTTAATTTATCACTTTTATCCTCACATTCCTCATGATTTAAATAATATTAAATTATTTAAATTATTAGCTCACCTTCCATTTCCACCTCTCAAGATGACTCAAATCATCTCTCAAGTTAACTTAGCCCACCTTCCATTTCTTCTCTCTTCTTGCATGATCAACTTTCTAATTCCACTACCACTCACAAAATGGAAGTTTTATCCCTCCATCCTCTCATCTTTGTCTATAAATTAGCCCACAACCAAGCTATTTGCATGGATGAGCTTTTAAGTACCATTAATCTATTGAAATTCCTCTATTCCTCACATCCATTATCTTTCATCCTTCATCTATCTATCTTCTTCTCATCAATCTCAATCCGATCGTTATGCTGCGTATTTGAGCAATCAACATCAAATCAGCTACATCAATCAAACATGCATGCATCAATCTTTCAAGGCATATGAGGTATTCAAAGGGAATGGTCAAAGGTATTGTATGTTTTGTTTTATCTTTTGATTTGTCCAAATTTTTCAATTACTATGGGCTTACTAAAATGGGTAGGAAAAACCTCTAGGATTGTGCTACTAGGGAACTTACACCCTATTGAAATATTGAAAAGTAATTAAAATGTAGTCACATCTTGCAAGGCCTTAAAAATAGTAATACATATTAAATTACAATTAATGATTAATGATTAAGTTAATAGGAAATAGGTACAAATTCAAGCATATAATTCCATACATAATGTGTTCTGAAAAAATTCTAATAATACATATAATTAATTGAAAGTAAAATTGTTAATTACATGTATCACATAAATGTACTAGAATATTAAATCCCTAATGTTTTATTGAACACATTAGAACAACAAATGTATAGTATGACTAAATATGAACCCTAGAAAGTAGCATTTCAATATAAAAAGGAACATAGTGAAATTGGGAAAATTCCAGAGCAACATGAATTAGTAGATCAACTATTTCAAGGTAGCTATAACTATCAAAATCATCACAAAAACAAGAAGGATGATGAAAGATAATGAATAGTTGTAAACAATTATTGCAAATCTAACCACAAGAAAACTATGTCATGCCAGGTTTAATCTTAATTGTCCTATGATTGCAAAACTTATTAAATTCGAGATTCAGTAACAGCAATACAAGAATACACATGGACCTTCTTTCTTAACTGAGGATATTTCAATCAAGTTCTCTCTACTCTTTCCCTCCTAAGACATTCATTACAAAATAATAAAATATTTCTAGCTTGCATACATGACAGAAGAGCACCCGATGAAGCTGAAACATATTTAATCTAAAAGGTTCTTTCAGATGAAAGAGAAAATAAAAAAGATTTCTGAATGTTGTTGGAAGTGTAAGTCCTATTCCAAAACTTGGCAGTGTAATTAGACACTTATCAAATAAAATATTTTGTGTGATCATAGATGTTTAGAAACAAGGCGTTACAGATTCAAATTTCATAGCAGGTAAAGGAAATCAAAATGTGAGAGATTAGATTAGATTATGTGAACACAAGGACACTGCAATATACAAATTTAGTAGTGAGGAAGATCTAAATCGAAAGTGATAATGAGGCATATCAATGCATAAAATAAACTATTTAGAAATGTAACAACTAAATATAAGGGTGCTAGAAAATACGATTTGAAACGATTCTCTAAAGCCTCATAGAAGTAAACAAATTCTAACCTGAGTCAACAAATATACCTAAAAACTTGATTTCAATCAATCACATACTCCTCCTTCCCTCAATATTGTGATGATACCTATGAAACTTAAGGGTAGAATCTAAATTTCTTGAGTGAAGGAGAGAGAGAGTCCCCCAAATGCTTCTAGATTTAGGTTAAAATAGCATCCCCATTTCTTTCCAGACTCTTCCCGTTCAAAACAAAATGGAATAAAATAATAAATTACATTTACTTCCACTACCCCTCTCTCTCTCCATGTTAATTTCTTAGAATAGACAACTCAACTTCAACGCTCAAATAGAATAAGTAAAAATTAAATTGAGACAAAATGTAAATAAAAATAATATTTCAAAATTGTAGATTAATTGAATAATTAAATAAATTAAAATGTCAAATATACCTAGTCGTGACAAATGAGAATATATTGAACATGCTTTAGCTCTTCCTGTAGTGTCATTAACACTTGTCCACTTAAAGGTTACATAATTTTAATAGGAATCTTCAAGGATGTCTAAATTGTAGTTGCATGTATGTTAAAAACAATAATTCCTATTGGTGCAATGATTAATAAGGGACTTTTACCATTTATTGACTTTGTATGCATTGCACACTTAACATAATTAATAAGGTAAGATTTCCCTCTTCCACCAATTCTTTGGATGATCATTTTAAGAGGTTCATGAAGTGTTCGATAATCATGTGAAATGTGATATTTTATTTATTACATACACACATGGACACATTAATAGGTATGTATGACCTAGAAATATTTTATTTACTTAAGAGTATTGTTTTATATAATTATTGAAAAAAATTCAACAAATTAATCTTAACTTATAACCATATTAACAAATATTCATTCATAAGATCTTTCTAAAATAATATTTAGTTAAGTGTTACTTGAATTTATACAACTTAATTGCTACAAGTGAATGCAACTAGAGGGCATAGGGAGAATGTTCCATAGAAGATGCTACAAATTAGCGCAACAAAGTATAATAGAGAGATGTTGAAAATTGGAACAGAGGAGGATGACAAAGAGAGGTTTATAGTAGATGTATACAAAGGGTGTGAACAAGGAGCTACACTAGAGATGTTGCAAGTACATGCAACAAGTGAAGCTAACTATGCAGATGCACATGCCAACAGTAAAACCTCTATAAGGGTAGGACCTACAAACTAAAAAAATATGTAGAATTTTTTTTATAAACCAATTAATAAAATATTTTACCAGTATAAAGCCCACTTATGTTAACCCTTGTCATCATGTGTTATAGATAAGTATTGGTGTGTTGTTCTTGTTATTAGATATTTTTGAGATATGTTGTATTGAGTGTTTCTACAATGTATTATATGATTCTTGTGATTCAGCATCATTGCACCAAACTTGCCAATGAGGTTGTTGCCATCGAGGTGTTCTGATGGTGTAGTTTAAATGTTGGGTGGGTAGACCTAGTTTCCTTCAGTATTATATGTTGTATATGAGTAACTACACTTTGATTGTATTTATGGAATACTTGATTTATTTTGAATGTGCATACTAGATGGTTAATATTTATTTATGTAATTTATGTCATTTACTTCAGCTATTGTCACATATTGGACAGATGCATATAACATTTGCATTGAGTGTGTTGGAAATTATAGGTATTGAATAATGAGTGAAATGTGGAGAATGTTGGCATGGGATGCTTATCCATCTCACGCAGTCCTTGTGTTGTTAAAACATATGAAACCTCATCCAAATCAATTTCAATTCTGGACCCCCCTTGTGATAGACCAGTAAAATGTCTTCTTCGATACATTTAATTTATCACTTGTGTGATTTTGCAGGTGCTTGGTATGTGCGAAATGATTTGTGGTGTTTTACAAATCATTGGTTTATGTTGTTCATTCTGGGCATAGAGGAAAAGTATTTAATTGATTTAATTGGATGTGTAACAATTTAATTTTAGAAAGGCATTGAATTTCATTTCAATGCATTCTAATTTTGTAAATTAGAATCATTTCCATAAGTTAGAAATATTACATGTTTGAGAAAATAGATAAATTTCTATTTTTGGTGAAAATATTTAGTGAAGGAAAAATAAGTGAAAAAGGTTAAATTTAATTTGTGTAACTAGTGTACATATAAAAAGTTTTTGTTTTATTTTCATTATTCATTGTTTGAAATGGAGAGAAAAAATAGAAATTTCTAAACCGCTTGTTGGAAGAAATTTGGATTGGTTATACCTAGAGACCACTTGGCCAGATTGAATCACTTGTAGAGGGAAGACTCATCTTGCCATTACCTTCAGTTTGATTAAGGTATTTCTCCATTTGGTTCATGTTTTGAATTTTTATTTGAATTTTTCATTGTAGGCAATTAATTTTTAGAAAATTGATATTTCTACAAAAGTCAAGCAAAAATTTTCAAAATACAAATTTTATTTGAAAAGAGTGTCCGTGGGTAGATTTCGAATATGAGGGTATGCTTAAATTTTAAAAATTTGCATCTCTTCGAAAGTGTGAAAATTAGGTGATGTGAATTTGTCAAAAAAATTATGTGATGTGAAATGTGTCATGTTGGGTTAATTAAGGTCAAGAGGGTATGTTTACATTTTTAAAATTCTTCCTTTTGTGGAAAAAGTGAATTTTGGGTATGGTTTTGGGAAGGATGCTCCAAGATTTGTTAATGATGGACCCTGGACATTTGGAAAATTACTTTATTTTATTTTTGTGAAATTTGAATTTTTTAAGTGTTGTATGATATGTGGAATGGTTGATTTCCCATGAGTTTTATTTGATATATGCGTTAGGAAGCATGTTTTTGGGAAAACAACTCTTTGCCTATTCTCAGGCTCCTTAAAATGTTAACCCTAGAGTTGTATAGGATAGGGAATACCAGCAGGAGGCTTGGGGTGGTCAAATCCTAGGTATGGTGCATATCTTGCAAGAGGATGCCTGTACCTGGGGTAAGTAGTGTGCCTTTCAACTGATCCATGTACATATGGGTGAGATGTATTTTTGGGTAAGTGTGCATATCTTGCAGGAGGATCCATTTACCTAGGGTAAGTAGTGTGCCTTGCAATTGATCCCATTACCCTAGGTAAGTGTTAGTGTGATAATGTTATATAAGTTTTTAGCCCTCATTGGAAAATATGAATGTTGGTAGTGAGTTTGACTCCCCCATACTATCTCGTCGCATGGGTGGAGGGCAACTCATGTGGATAGAGGTTATATTGATGCATTGTGGGTCCCACCATATGTTTGATTCCTCCACAAATATATAAACAAATAATTTAAATTATAAATTTGGAATATTAAATTCATAAATTTTTAAGCATTTACTCATGAAAGAGAAGGTATATACTAGGAGGGATTTTTTAAATTTTTATGTTTGAAAAGTTCACCAAAATTTAGACTTCAAATATATTCTAACAAAAAAATTAGTTCTCTCTATTACTTGTTACTTTATCACTCTCGTCTTTTTCACTCATCTATTTACATCTTGGGTTCACATTTTTCTACTCTAGACTAGCCTTGATTTAAGTTTTATTTGTTATCAACTTTTATTTTCTACCATCCCTAATCTAGGTTTTGTCAAATTGTCTCTAGTACCTAAGAAAGTTGACTAATAGGTATTTATTGAATTGAGCTCAACATCATACAAGTAATAAAGTGAATAGATCTAATTAATTTATATTTTGGGATGATTGGAATGGAATGGAATCCTTTTATAGTCCACAATGCCTGACAACCTAGTTTATAGGCAGCTTGTAGCATATGGGACTACCTCACGACCTAGCTTATAGATGGCTTGTAGCATATGGGACTACCTCATACTCCCACTGGTGTTTTTGGAGGCACCTAAGTGTGCTTCACAATGAGGCATACATACCCTATCCCTTGTAAGATTCAAACTTGTGACCTCTCTTTCAAGAGGACAGGTTTTTCACCATCTCAAATTTTATTCACCAGCAAGCCAATTCAGGGTATATATGGTTAATGTATTCAAAAAAGAAAAGTTTTTTTAATGAAAAACACATTTTACAAAGTTTCAATTAGGTTTCTTTCCAAATATATTGTCAAAAATGCAATCATATATCATGTTAATGTATTTTAATTATACATGTACTAAAAAAACTGCTAATATAGTAACTTTTTATTTATAGTCTTAACTCAATTTCTAATAAGTACTAATTTAAACAAAATGAAAGTTGTTTGTAGAACTATAAAATATGTATAACATTTATATATGTACAATAATGTACTTATAGTATTAGAAAAGTAAAGTATTATCAAATTTAACTATTACATAAACAATTAAACACACTTTATTAAATGAAAATATTTAATTATAAAACTATTAAATTAATTTTTGAGTTTACCTTGTAGATGCTTGAATTTTCATATATTATTTAATTGATGAAGTAAACCTTTCAAATTTAAAAGCATTTGACTTTGGTAAGTAAAGGCTATGAAAGATGGCAAGTTTCACAATGAAGGTGAACTTGTTGAAACAACTGATTACCTCTCATTGTAGCATTTTGCACTTACAATGCTTCTAACACATAACCACACATAAAATATTTATTTTGGTACAAATTTTTTAATTCGATAATATAATTCATAACAACTTGATAATGTGAAGACCAATACCAATCTTCATACTCGTGCCAGCCATGCATTTCAAGAGTTTTTAAGTTTTTAAGTTTAACATTCTAATTTCAAATATATTACATTAACCATCACTCAAACAAGAAATGAATGTATTATTATTATAACAACCTTGATAAAAATATTATCGTGTGCTTCAATTGCCAACAAATAAACATCCAGACCACCAGTTCTAAATTTTATAGTTTGTATAGTTTACCTATGATGAGAGAATATTGCATGCAAGTTCACAATATGTCAATAAGTGTTTCCAGCCATAGGGAAGTTCTCAATTTTTAGAGGCAAATCTCTTCAATTTAGGTAAGACATCAAAAGAATAATTTGTAGCATCATTTCTCTTGTTAATTGAGCACCTTTTGAAAATCTTAGTGGTTTATCTCCTTGTCATTCAACTCATCTTCACTTAAAAGGATGTAAGCAAGCATACCTGAAGTGTAAAAACACCAAGATCGTGGAGTAGACAAACAAGCACGAGATCACAAAAGAAATCGACCAATTGTATTCACAAATGAGTTAGATATAAATAGGCAAGTGTGAGTACCCAATTCTTGACCAAACAAGGATAGGACTCCTCTACATGAAGTGGTGGTGAGTAACCACCCACAGATAGCATGAGGTGTTGATGCAAGTCGAAACCTCTCCAAAATGGCTAACTACTTTGACAAGTTCAAA
The DNA here is from genome assembly GCA_027924645.1 of Cunninghamia lanceolata. Classification (NCBI taxonomy): domain Eukaryota; kingdom Viridiplantae; phylum Streptophyta; class Pinopsida; order Cupressales; family Cupressaceae; genus Cunninghamia; species Cunninghamia lanceolata. Next base: position 8,455,160 of record BSBN01001807.1, read on the forward strand.
GTACATGTGGAAAATACACCTAACTATGGTTAAAGCAAGTGTATATGCCTAGGATTAAAGGTTATGCACCAACATCCCCCCTTAAGCATAGCTTAGGTGAGTCTAAGAAAAAATGGGTCCCGGCTATAAGCCTAGTGAGGTACCCATGTACAATGCAAAAAAAAAATGAGTCCTGGCCATGAAGCCTAATAAGGTACTCAATTACAATGACAATTCTCTAAAACTAGAGTAAGATAGAAAACCGAGTGGGAAATAACTATCCTCCAAAAAAGAGAAGAAAGAAAGGCTTAGAAAGCCCCCCAAAAGATGACATTGCTGATGTAGACCGCATGCCAAGAAGAGCTTGTAGATGAATGAACTTGCTCTTAGTAAAGGGTTTGGTGAAAATGTCAGCAGCCTACTCTGAAGACTGGAAAAAGACTAAGTCGATGATTTGACGATGAATAAGCTCTCAAATATAATGCATATGAATCTCTATGTGTTTGGTTCATTGATGTTGAACCAGATTCCTACATATCTGTATAGTACTCTGGTTATCACAAAAGATCACTGTAGGCTAACTGAAAGGAATACCAAACTCAGATAGAATGCCTTGAAGCCATATGGCCTCAGTAACTGAGTTAACAGCTCCCCTGAACTCTGCCTCTGTAGAAGATATAGCAATAGCATTCTGCTTCTTGTTAGACTAGCTGATAGGACCTGAACTAAGTAAAAAATTATAATCCAAAGTGGACTTGTGATACTCAGTATCACGAGCCCAATCTAAATCTTTAAAGCCAACCAAGTCAACTGATGAACCAACTCTATAGTGAATCCTAAATACAAGTGTACCATAAAGGTAGTGAATGATCCTCTTAGCTACTTTCCAGTGCAACTCATGAGGTTCCTACATAAATCTAGAAACCATACCAACTGCTTATGATATGTCAAGCCTAGTATGTGTTAAGTATATAAGACTACCTACAAGTTGCCAATACAATGTAGCATCAACTAAAGGTGTAGGGCAAGAAGTCTCAAGCTTTACTCCAAATAGGAAGGGAGTCAGAGATGGTTTACAAGTAGTCATGTAAAAACATGCAAGTAAATCAAGAGTATACTTAAGCTGAGCAAGAGCAATCCCTAAATTTGACTATGATATCTCAATACCAGGGAAGTAGTACAGTAAACCCAAGTCTGTCATGTCAAATTTGTCCTGAAGTGTTAATTTCATTGCTGCAATGGCAGATGTACTCCCAGTTATCAAAATATCATCAACATATAGAATCAATATCTAAAGTGAATCATCCTACCACAAAAGATACACATTAGGATCTGAATGACATCTAGCAAATCCTAAAGATCGAAGGTAAGAATCCATCTTCGCATACCAAGCCTTGGGGGCTTGTTTAAGACCATAGATAGATTTCCTTAGACTACATATTAAGGATGAATCCTAAACAAACCCTGGTGGTTGTTCCATGTAGATCTCCTCTTCAAGGTCTCCATGAAGAAATCCACTCTTCACATCCATCTGATGTACATCCATCCATGTGTTGCAGCTATAGCTAGTGTGAGTTGAATCGAAGTCATCTTGGCAAGAGGTGCAAATGATTATGTATAGTCAATGCTTGCAACTTGTGACAAACCTTTGGTGACCAAATGTGCTTTGTACTCATCAATTGACCCATCTACTGCAAATTTAGTTTGATATATCCATCTACATTGAACTGTCTTCCTTCCCTTACGAAGAGAAGTTAAATCCCAAGTTTGATTTCTAATGAAGGAATCATATTCCTCATTCATAGCAATATCCCACTCAGATATGCCTGATGCTTCTTTAAATGTCTACAGATCAGACACTAAATCATACAAGACATGGGATCCCCTTGAAAATATATCTAAATCTGTCTATCATCTACTACAATTTGTACCCATGAATATGCTCTATGAAGCGAGCGTAGATTTCTAGATGAGGGTGAGTTAGGTGTAGAAATATCAACTTCTAATGCAATCCCTAAACTTGATGAGGATGAATTCTCAGTACTATCATCAATTTGTGAACTAGAAGAAGAAGAACTATTTTCCACAATAGGAATCTATTGTAAATGATCTGTATCATCAAAGATATTATCATGATCTAGAGAATCAATAGTATGTTGAGGAATGTCATGAATAGTTTCAAGGGGTGTTTCTTGAAACTTAACACATCTCTCAATGAACAACTCATGTGTCGTTGGGTGAAGTAGGTGATAGCCTTTTATTGCATCTAGATATCCAACAAAGATGCAAGGTTTGGATTGTGGATCCATATCCTTGCGATGCTCTTTAGGAATGCGTTCCATAGCTAGAGAACCACAGACTCTGAAATGATCAACTATAGGTTTCCACCCTTTCCAAGCTTCATAGGGAGTGATTCCCTTCAAGGCTTTATGAGGAACTCTATTCTAAATGTAACATGCATAGTTGATTGCTTTACCCCAGTAAGATGGTGTTAAGCCTTTAGAATGAATCATACAATTAGCCATCTCTTTTAAAGATCTATTTTTACGTTCAATAACACCATTTTGTTGAGGAGTATAGTGAACTATGTGCTGCAAATCTATCCCCTCTATTATGCAATATTGCTCAAAATGATTATTGACATACTCTACCATTATCAGATTGAAGAATTTTAATGACTTTCCCTGACTATTTTTCAGCTAGAGCATTGAAATCTTTAAAAGATTCAAACACTTCATATTTTTGCCTAAGGAAGTAGACCCATGTAAAACGAGAGAAATCATCAATAAAAGTGAGAACATATCTAGCCTTTGTAAAAGATGGATGGGGAAAAGCCCTTGAAACATCACTATGAACAAGTTCTAAGACTTGTTTTTCCTTAAATATTTTTTTCTTGTCAAACTTTGCTTTAGGATGTTTACCAAGTGCACAACCTTCACAAAGTCCTTTAGAAAACTTAACTCTTGGTAATCCATTAACAATTTTTTGTTGATATAGTTGTTCAAGATAGTGGTAGTTAAAGTGACCTAACCACTCATGCCATAGTTTACTAACATCATCTAAATGAATTCGTAGTGCCTTTGGAGAAATATCTGCAACAAAATTGGAGAAGGTATGTAATCTGGATTGGTGATTTGCCTCCCCTATAGCAACCAAATTGTTACTTTGTAATTCTCTTATGTCAACTAAATTTTGAGAGAAATGTACTCTCATGCCCTTACCTAAGTGTGTTATTTGATACACTAGAAGGAGATTAGTTGATAGTGAAGGTACACTTAGAACATTTGAAAATGTTCCTCCTTCAACTTCAACAGACCCTCTCCCTTTCACCAATGTTGGAGTATCATCACCTAAGGTGATTGTAGACATTCTGGATGGCTCTAAAGATTAAAAAACAACTTGAGAAGAACCCATATGATGGGTTGCACCAGAATCAATAATCCATGATGGAGGTGAAGATTAGTAGCAACTAAGGCCTTGCCTTTTAATTTCTCTTTGTCTTTTGTATTATCCTAAGTTGATGAAGATGCTTTGACAGAATCAGGTAGCCCAATATTATTCTTTTTAAGAATCTAAGAGAGATTTTCAATTTATTTCTTCATGAATTGATGTTCATCATGCCCTGGTTTTTTACAAAAGGCACAAGTAACTTTCTCGGTAATTGGCTTACTTTGTTGAGAAGAGTTATCCTTTTTGAATTTGTCAATTTTATCAACTTTCTTACTATCATTGTCCTTTTTAGTGTTCTTTTTCTTTCTTTTTGAAGTTTCAGGATTTTCATTCCCTACAATTAAAGCTTGCAACTTAGTACACTTCAAAGAACCCATTTGAATTAATTTTTCTTGCTCCCTTGTGAGATAAAAAATAAAGCTATCTAGAGAGGGCATTTTCCACGATACTCCTAGAGAAATTTTAGTAGAATAGAAAGCTAAGACAATCACATAGAATTTTGGACCTTGTTTGGAAAGTACAGAAAGGATTAATTGATCCTCTTTCTTGTCAATTCCACAATCTTTTAACTACAACTTTAATGATTTAAATTTTGTGAAGAAATCTTCTAAAGTTGAGAAACTTCTAGGACTAAGACCTAAGAGTTGATTTTCCAATTCATGACTTCTAAGTTCATCAATTTTCCCAAATAATTTGTTTAAAACATCCCAAACTTCATTGGGTGTAGTCATATTCTCAACATGAAACAAGAATTCAGGAGATAGTTTTAAACAAAGAAAACCAAATGCTTGGTCACACATGTTGAAAAAAAATTCTTTCTCTTTGGCTACATTACGTTCTTTTTCTATTCCCATAGTTATCCTATATAAGCCTTTGTTTTTTAGCACAAGACTTACTTTAATCTTCCAATCATGATAATTGAAAGGAGTTAGGGGTGGTATAGGGACAATAGACTCCATGATGCTTAGTCTTTAGATAGCAGTTGTAGAAATACGTAAAGAAAGAGCCAAAGAAAAGCAAGTAAAGAAGTGAAAAGGAAACACGACCCACACAAAAGCACTTCTCTAGGAAGTGTGAAAGATGAACACACAAGACCCCCCCCCTTAATTATGTGTTTTCCCCCCAAATTTGGCACTTTATAGGAGTACGTTAAGTCACCCTAAAATAGCATAAACAAGCACTTTATATTTTTAGTACAATTTTAGGCTAGTTAGATCGGCGACAAAAAAAATCCACTTTTACAAAAGGAATCACTCAATTTCAAGTTGATTTACAAAAGTTATAGGACTTACAATATTTTTGCACACAAAAAAATCCTTCCACAACAAAAAAAAAATCCAATTTTTGAGAAATAAAATTTGTATGCAAATTTGTTTGGGAAAAAAATGCTAAGAGATGGAAAAATAAGCCCCCTTGGGCTATGCATGACTAGGGGCTAAAACCCCATGTGACCAAGGGCTTAACTTTTAAATTGGTTCCCCCCTTTCCCCTGCTTACATTCTTACATCAGCATTTTTCACACTTTTTGAGATGAATAGTGCCCACCTCTTTAAGATGAAACTTGACACCCATTGGAGCTTTCTTTGCTATGGCAAAACATGGCTAAACTACCACTTTAACTGCTGAACAAACAAGACAGGGACAGTGAATTTGTGGGTGAATTTGAGGATAGAGAGGTCGTGCCTCTATGAGCAGAGTCGATGCTACCAAGAAGGGCTGAAAGTGGGGTGAATTAATGTGACTTGGATTTAAGATCATTGCTTAGATTGATTTGATTGATATGATTGGATGTGGATTGATTGAAATGGATGAATGTTATTGATAGGAAGAATTGATGATGAGGATGATTTGATTTTGATTGAATATTGATGGAGTGGATTGTTTTGGATGATGTGATTGAATCAATCTTATTGCTTGGATTGTTTTGGATATTGGATTTTTTTAGAATTTTTGACATATTTTGATTTTTTTTGGATTTTTGGGGATATTTTGATTTTTTTTTAATTTTTGGGATGTTTTGATTTTTTTTGTTTTTTGAATGTTTTGGAATGTCAATGGATTTACAATTGGAGTAGCCTTTGTGCTAGATACCAATGACAAGGGAGAAAACCAAGTCTAGGTGCAAGGATGGATAAATGGATGGGCTCATATTAAATGGGATAGAATGCTCATGATAAATAGGTGGATAGATGGGATAGGCCGTATAAGGTATGTATGCATGCCTCATGATAAATGGATAAGTAGGCTATAGTGGAAAGCTCATGATAAATAGATGGGGATAAGCTATAAGATGGAAAGCTCATGATAAGGATACGCCATAGTGGATGGATCATAAGGGAGCTAGGATGTGATCTCCAAAGGCTATGTTGCATAAGAGGAAATTGCCCCATTCTAGGTGGTAATGCTTAGGATATTACATGACAAAGTTCATGACCATGGGATGACATGATAGGTTTTACATGACAAGGTGTATGATAGGTGGATAATGATAATATGGATTGATGAGGAAGGTATGAGGTATACCAAGAGATATCCAAAGCATGTTTCAAGATTTTGCCCCTATGTCTTCATCAAGATCAAAAGTAGGAAAATGGATAAAGTTCAATAGGATAGTCATGTTTATGTAATGGCTATGGATGGTATGATGGTATGGTAATGGTAGGACATGATATAATGGGATAGATAGTTTGGAAATGGATAGGTTGGATGAGATAGTGTGCCCCCAAATGTAAGTGACATAGAAGATCAACCTACACATGATGCCTGTTTGCCAGGTTTTCATCATGGTACTTATCCAAGGCGCCTGTTTACTAGGTTTTCACCATTGGATGAAGGGATTTCTCTTTACTATTTTGATTTTTGGATTTTTGATTTTTTTTTTTTTTTTTTACTTTTTTGCTTTTTTTTTTTTTTTGGTTTTTAGATGGGTTGACAATTACACATGGCACCTGTTTGCCAGGTTTTCACCATGGTAATGGATAGGAGGGACTCAAGTGTTTAGTGCTATGAAGGTTGATAGTGTCCCTTTAGAGATTGATGATGTCCTCGCATGGACCATGTCATTATGCTCATAGATGTTGATAAGGGATTGCGTGGATGGGAGATAGATTAGGTAGATAATGGATTATAATGTGGAATTATAAAGGTTCATGCAAGGATAGATGGATGGGGATAGTGGATTATGATGTGGATTATATTGGCTTATGGAATGAAGATGGATGAAAAGTTTATGCCAAAGCATGGACCATAGGGTTAGCATGGGGGAGATATGTAGGATAATGGAGGGAAGATGGGGAGATGTAGTTATGTGGGAATGTTTTGGAATGGAAGGGAACCATGACCAATGGTTGCACACACCGTGATAAACATTGAAGCTTTTGATGAGAAGGTGGTGTAGGAAGCAATGGGGATGTTTTCTTAGGAGATGGTTGATGAAGTGATTTAAGAACCCACATAGATTTAGTATGTTTAGTGCTTTTTCTTTGCTTGTGGGATTTTTGAAAGGAATGGAAGTTTTGGATGGAAATAGGCTTTTGGATGAATATAGGTGGTTGGGATTCTTGAGATGTGGATGAAGATGCCTCATTTGACTTGCTAGCTATTTGCTTAGGAACCCAAATTATTTTGCTTTTGGGCTTTGTATTTGGAGATAAGGGCTTGGATAGCTTTGTGAATGCACTTTGCTTAGAAGATGGATGATTTAGAGACTTTTCACATTGATACCCTAAGGCATGAGGGTCCTTAGGAGTTTTAGTTAGATTTTTAGCTTTATAGATAAAGGCATCCAAATGTTTATTTTGGAATCCCATGGGGTGGGTGGAGTGGATGGAATGATTGGAAGCTTTATGCTTAAACGATGTGTGCTTTTGTTGGTCATGATTAGGGATGTAAGGATACTTATGAATGATATGTATGTTAGGTGTTGGAAGCAATGGTGGCAAGGTGGATGGAGGGATATTTGGAGTTGGTAAAAGTGGAGGCAAGGTGGATGGCGGAAGGTGTATGGTCACATGCTTTTGACATTTATAGGATGATGGAGATGAAATGGCTACATATGTTTTGGGTATATGATGGGGGGTGTGATGGAAAGTGGTAGGTTTAGGATGCATGAAAGGATTACCAACATCTTGGCCTTGTTTACCTTGGGGTGTGTATCCAAGGCCATATGAGCATGGAGGGATTTTGACATGGTTTGGCTCCAAAAGGCCTTGTTCATAAAGACCTAGGCCTTTACCTTGGTAGTTCATGTTTTGGAGGATGCGATTGACTATGGGACTAGATGTGTTTTGGGAACTAGACTTGAGTTCTTTATTGGATGGAGAAGATGAAATGGAGGACAATGGTTGTTGTTGTCCTAAGGAAGAACATTCATGGAGGAAGGTCGTAAGACCACTAGGACATGATGGTGGACTTGAAATGGGATCGATGGTAGATATGGAGGGAGGATCATTAGCATTGTGTTCACTAAGATCCAAGTTATTTGTTTGATCTTCTATGCTTACTTGGGGGACAAGTGTCTCATCATGACAAGTGGATGTTTGCTCATTATGGATAGGGCTAGATGGAGGATGACTAGGAGCAATTTGGATATCTTGCTCATAGATGGTTATGGGATTATGGATAGGATCAAGCTACTTTTTAATAGGTTCTTCATCATAGATATCATCTTGATCACGAGATAGATAAAGTTTTGCCAAATGGATCATCATGGTTTTCATGATCTTAGCTAGAACCTTGATCATAACTATGAGCAAAAATAGGATTAAGTGGGCTATAAAAGGGATAAATTTGCTCATGAATGAGATCATGGTGATGGCTAATAGCTTGAGGGCAACCCATAAGTAGGTCATGGATAGGTGGAAGTTAGAGGTGCTTTGATCTTGATTAAGATTAAGGTTCAATATTTCCACATGTTTAAGATTATGCTCTTGACATACCTCTTGACTTTGGATGGAAGTGGAAGGTTCTTGAGTGGACTTGATAGGCTCTTGATAGTTATCAACATGAAGGCATGATGGCTCTTGACTTAGGCTTGTGGCTGAAGACTCTTGAATAGACTTGTTGGCTTGTAGGTCACATGATGGGCTTAAAGGGCTAGGTATGTTAATGGAAGGCTCTTGAAGAGGCTCAAGGATATGTGAACCACATGATGAGATTATAGGATTGGACATAACCTTTGGAAGTTCATTGGTAGGCTCATGAATTGGTGTTTGACATGGAGGTAGTTTATTCCTTGCTAGTAGCCAATGGATCACATCCTTTGCAAGTGTATGAGTGGATGGGAAATATAATGGATGGATGATAATGGTAGATGGTGTTGGATTAGGATTAGGACAAGGATTAGGTTGAGAGCTAATTGGATTGGATGGATTAGGATTTGGACTAGATGGGGGTGATGTGGCATGATTTCCCATTATAGATGGGTACACCTTGTAAACAATTGAGACAAATATTGGGCATTGATTTGTATTATGGCCTTTGGTCCTATGGTATGCACAATAATCATGTTCATCATATGGACTTTCTTCACATGGTTTGACTTTAGGAAGTTCAATGAGTTTTGCTTCAAGCATCCTTTGTAAAACTCTCTCAGCCGCATCCTTTGGTGAAGGATTAGAATGACATGGTGATGAAGGTAATGAAGGGCTTGGTGGTTTGGAAGGTTGATGGATTAATGGACTAGGAATGGGATCACATGATGGTGTTGGGATAGGACTTGTTGGCTCATGTGTTGGCATGGGATTGCATGATGGTGGCCACTCTAGATTGGTGTCTCCCTTGTCAAAGGTTATTAGATCTTGCATAGGATAACTTGGACTCATTTGATTTATGTACAAGGGACCATTGGGATTTGGATATTGTTCTTGTTGGAAAGGTGGACTTAGGTCTATCAATGGTGCTTGATGGTCTTGTTGAAAATGTGTACTTGGACTTGCTTGATTTATGTACAAAGGACCATTGGGACTTGGATGTTGTTCTTGGGAAATCACTTGATTACTTTTTGGATGGGCTTGGTAGTGCATCAGAATGTCAGCATGAGGGATTGGATAAGCTTGAGGTGGATGTTCATATGTTGATGTGATATTGACTTGGTGGATAGGTGGATTAAGTTGATAGGAGGTGGATGGATATGACATGTGGCTATGAGGTGGATTAGGTTGGTATGGAATGGCTAAGGATTGCTGTACTTGTTGAGCTTGACTAGTGGCTAAAAGGTGTTGAACTTGGGTTACGAGGTTTTACAGATGAGGTGATTGGCTTACGTGGGGTTGAGCTTTTTGGATGAAGAATTGTAATATTTCAATGGCGTCTTGGTTTAGGGGTTGTAATCCTTGATAAATATTTTGGAGGAATCTTTGGAATTTGATTGTTGGGTCTTCTAGCATAGACATGTTGTCACCAAGTGTTTATCTTAAGTCCTTTTAGCAAGTTCTTGTTTAGGGATTTGGATGATGATGTGGCTTGTTTGGATGACTTGGCTATGTTTGGGATGAAAGTGATTGGGTTTGAATGTTATTGGAAGAATGTGTAGGATGACTTGTCTTTATGTGTTTGGGTGTTTAGAGCTTGATGTGGCAATATTCAAATAAATGATTATGCATATACACACATGAATCACTCACACAAGACACATAAGCAAGTTTTAGTTTGGAAGAATGTGATGATGGTTAAGCAAGCACGTGAAGACACTTCAACAAGTCCTAGTTAAGGCAAGGCCACTATCACAAGGAGGTTCTAGTGAAAATCCGGGGGACCGGCACCCCACGAGCATCCAGCAAGCCACTTAAGACTTTAACTAACCCTACTAGGAGTTTTAATATACACAAAGGTACACCTCCTTTCGAGTTAGCACTGTATGGTGAGCGCTAATACCAGTTAGACTTGGCTTTCGCCTTATCCTTTGATTTTTATAGCGGACCGGATGAAAGTACCGCTTGAGGTCATTCCCTTGGGGTGGATACCAAGGCAGGCCTCTCTAAGGCTAAACAAAAGCAACACAAGTAAATGTTTTTGATCTCCAAGTTCATGTTGGGATGCGAGGAGAGAGCATACACATTTACTTGGTCACACTCGCATGGGGTTCATTAACCTTAGAAATTTAATGTGTGGAAGACAATGCAAGCACTTGTTTGTTTTAAAGCCCAAATCCAAATGTGATGAAAGACAATGGTTTGTTTTAGCCCAATGTTTTGATGTGAATTTGCAAACAATTGTTCGTTTTATGCCCAAAATCCAAATGTGTTTGCAAACAATGATTAGAAGATGAAAGAGATGAAAGATTAGAATGAGTGCACCTGATACAATCACTCTCCAATTTGCTATAGATGTTGATACCAATGCTGCTCCAGCGCCTTAGATGCCCTTACAAGTCACCAATTCCAAAAAGAAACAAGTAAACTTGCAAAGAAGATGATTACATGAAAAAGATGAAATCTGAAAATTCTGATGAAAATGATCTGATATAGAAAAATAGATTGCATAAACAGAAAGTTCAGGAGATTCTAAGCAATTTGAAAAAAAGTTTCACTGAAAAACGATCAAAATTGCGCAAGTTATGTTCAAATGAAGTTTGAAATGAAGCTGAACTTTGACTGATAAAAAAGCCTAAAAATAGTACAATCACCTGATAAAAGTGGTACAGTTGTGAAGCTTGTCCTCCCAGCTTTCCAATGAGTCCTCGTTTGTGCGATTTGGCCTCCGTATGTGAAAGTTATGCAGGTGCGACTCCTGTCAGCTTAGAAGCGATGCAGATAAACCCAGAAGCGAGTGGTTGCGAGCTAGAAGCGACCTGTATCTACAAAACACAGTCAAAACCCTATCCTATAGAGGCGAGCAATGTCAGTTCATAAGCGATTCATATCCATTTAAAAGCGGCATCTTTAGATTCATAAGCGACGCGGTTATATCCTAAAGCGACCGGTTTTGGGTTAAAAGCGACCTGTCTGCAAAAAGCAGTCAAAACACATAAACCCTAGTCTACATAGGCGATCAATGTTAATTCAAAAGCGATGCATATCAGGTCAAAAGCAGGCACTGTCAGTCCATAAGCGACACACATAACATCAAAAGCGATGACTGTTATTTTAAAAGCGATCCGAATTAATGCGGAAGCGATCACTGTTAGGCCATAAGCGATTAATTCAGTTGAAAACCCCATAGCGAACAGCGAAAACAACAGGCGGGTTTTGTTAATACAAAAGCGATCCAAATCATACCTGAGGCGATCACTGTCGGTTTAAAGGCGATCCTGAAAATGATAGATGCAGCCGATCCCAGTGTAAAAGCGATGCGGATATCCAAAAAGCGGCAAATTTTTGCTCAAAAGCGATGCAAAAAAGGATGGAGGCGATAGATAATAGCTCATATGCGACTAAAAAAAGTCAAAAAGCAACAAACAATAGCCCATAAGCGATCAGGAAAGTTTCAGGAGACAGAATGCAAGTGTTAACCATAAGCGACCAATTTTACCATATGCGGGCTCTTTTTGTTCAAAAGCGAGCACTGTTTGCTTAAAAGTGAGCTAGATTTGACCATAAGCTACTGCTGTTTGATCATAAGCGACCTGAATTACCAGAAGCACATTGTTGCAGTCCGGTTGTTGTTTTCTTCACCAAACGCTCCATTTTTCATCAAATTTAGGCAAATTTGTACTCAAAGTTTATGGAAACGGCATCCCAGACGCAATGGTGAGGTTAGATTTGGGCTAAGAGATCATCTACATACATTTTTAGCCAAATCTTTGCAAACTAGGGTTAGAAAAATGCAAATTTTTGCTACAAAAGCTTGCAAAAATGAAAGATTGGCGCTCCAAGAGATCTAAACTTCATAAAAATAACTCAAATAAGAGAAGTTAATCAAGGACGTGAGTCCCACCGGGCGTGCCAAAATGTAGTTAGGGTAAAATTGCAAATAGGATAAATGAAGAATCAACAATGATAAAACCCTAGCAATGCACAATGAAGCACAAGACAACATGAAAATCAAAATAAGAAATGTAAATGCAAACCGATCTCCACGCTATGCTTGATTTATCTCCATTGCTCTTCTCCACCTCGCATGAGCATGCAAGATTTTGAAGGATTATTGTTGGAAGAATGTTGGGTGCTCATTTCTACAGCATAACATTAAGATGAAGATGCTAGAATGAATGATAGATGAAGGATGCAAAGGCTCTAATGATATTTCAACAGCATGTGGATACTTGAGGATCAATACATGCTAATGATAATTTGGCAGAATAATGTTACTTGAAGCTCAATGCATGCTAATGGCTTATGAGGGGTTTGATTTATAGAAAAGGCTTGGTTTAAATGGATGGTTGAGATTAAAAAGCTAATTGATTGATGTGGACGGCTAGGATTGATTCGGTATTCCCACTCTTCAAGGGAGTTGTAGTCATTTGACAAGTGTCAAGGAGAATAGGGCTCATGTATGCTTGTGTACATAAAAAGTACTACATATAAAAGATATTAAATAAAAGGCTGTAGTACCACTTATCTTTTTTAAATGAAAGAGGCACACATGTCGGCTAAATGATAAGATAAATTAATTAAATAAATAAGATTTATTTAATTAATTAGAAAGTCGGCTTATGATGAGAACTTAATTCAAATAAAATATTTGAATTAGTTGGGATATGAGTTGGATATTAATTAAATAAATAAAATTTATTTAATTAATTGGCTAAGTGGGATTAGGATATGATGTGGAAATTAATTAAATAAATAAAATTTATTTAATTAATTGGCTAAGTGGGATAAGGATGGGATTTTAATTAAATAAATAAAATTTATTTAATTAATTGGTTAATAGATAAATGGGATTGAGAGTGGGATTTAGGACAAAATGCTACATGATGTCTAGGATAATGTTTTTGACTAGGTGTTGCAGGACATGGACAAAGTTGGGACAAATTTAGGTGTCTACAATAGGACTTACAATATTTTTGCACACAAAAAATCCTTCCACAACAAAAAAAAATTCCAATTTTTGAGAAATAAAATTTGTATGCAAATTTGTTTGGGAAAAAAATGCTAAGAGATGGAAAAATAAGCCCCCTTGGGCTATGCATGACTAGGGGCTAAAACCCCATGTGACCAAGGGCTTAACTTTTAAATTGGTTCCCCCCTTTCCCCTGCTTACATTCTTACATCAGCATTTTTCACACTTTTTGAGATGAATAGTGCCCACCTCTTTAAGATGAAACTTGACACCCATTGGAGCTTTCTTTGCTATGGCAAAACATGGCTAAACTACCACTTTAACCGCTGAACAAACAAGACAGGGACAGTGAATTTGTGGGTGAATTTGAGGATAGAGAGGTCGTGCCTCTATGAGCAGAGTCGATGCTACCAAGAAGGGCTGAAAGTGGGGTGAATTATGTTGCAAGCCCGTTTAGGACGAGTTGAGGCTGACTGTGGAGGGTGTGAAGCACTTGTGAGAAGGCACTTCCAAGGCACCTATGAAGACACCTTTGAAGGCGTTGGGAGGCACGATGGAGGCAACCTATGGGCGGTGCCCTACTCTGGTCGTCGAAGAATGCCTACGCCACCGATACTTAGCAAAATAAAGCCCTTTATTTTGGGTTTTTTTATCTCCTCAATGTAGGCCTTTGTAATGCCTTTCAAACTCGTCAACATAGCAACAAACAAGCAAGGTTTGATAACCACAAAACCAAACAATGAAATAAAAGAGAATGTCTCATAGATATGAAGCAAGATTCTAGCCAGATGGGGGATGAAATGCACAGTAGAGATCAAACGGCTCAAAAACTATCCACAATGCTCTAATACAATGTAAAAACACCAAGATCGTGGAGTAGAAAAACAAGCACGAGATTGTAAATGAAATCGACCAATTATATTTACAAATGAGGTAGATATAAATAGGTGAGTGTGAGTACCTGATTCTCCACCAAACAAGGATAGGAAGTTCCTCTACATGAAGTGGTAGCGAGTAACCTACCACAAAGATAGCATGAGGTGTCGATGCAAGTCGACACCTCTCCAAAACGACTAACTACTTTGACAAGTTCAAAGTACATGTGGAAGATATGCCTAACTATTGTTAAAGCAAGTGTATATGCCTAGGATTAAATGTTATACACCAACACAAAGTTTGAAAGAACCAAGCCAATCAATGATGCATCCTTTTAATAATGCCTGTCAAATAATTAAAGTTATAATAAAAATTTCATTGCAAAACAAAATGATCTCAATGCATGCTTCAAGATTTGAGTCACTTACATTCACAACTTGTTGGTAGTCCATCACAATAATCAAATGTCCACTACAATTTGTTACCATGTTCTTTGAGCAATGTTTTCCTCATCTACATCTAAGCAAAGGCAAAAATGTAATCAAATACATCCGCACTAGTTAATCACGTCAATGTAGTGTTAAAACATCTTATATAGCTAGCATTCTGTTATGTAAATTATTTAAAAAATACATAAATTGTGTTTATAAATAATATTTATAGTAATACCCATTATTTGTATCTAGATCACCGTAATCCATGTTTTTCCCATCTTCCAATCTAGTTACAAGAGGTTGACATGTTAACTGATGCTATAAAAATCTATCTGATTCTATGCTCCTAACAAGAGACGCCTGATCAAGTTCCAACTTGAGAGGGCAAGAGTAGATATTGTTTCGTTCCAAGAAACTAAACTTGATATGGGTTTCAGGAAACTTTTCTTCAATAGTTGGAATTCCTGGGAATCAATGTTACATCTAGCATGTGGAGCCTCGGGTAGTTTGGCTATTCTCTAGAAAAAATTCCTTTCATATTTAGAAGTGGTAGGAAATAGGGAGAACTCGATCCTAGAAAAATTCCTTAGGATTATGGGAGGTAAGGATCTATGGATTTTTTGTGTGTATGGTCTAGTGGGAATGGTCCAGAAGGCTCAGCTATGGAGACATTTTTCCAGACTCCTAAATTTCCTAAAGAACGAGATGGTGGTTATAGGGGGGATTTGAATGCAGTCCTGGATGAATTAGAGAAGTTTGGAGGAATCTCGGTACCCTCTCGGGTTCAGGATGATTTCAAGGAATTTATGGAAGTCAACAATCTCATAGACTGTAGGTCATCCAATGGTAAGTTTATATGGACTAACAGGCATCAGGATTTCTATAGGATAGAAGAGTGATTGGATAGGTTCTTCATTTCATCCCAATGTTTGATAAGAGGTTTATCTGTTAGATCAGATATTCTCCCACTCTCAGGTTTAAATCATTTCTCGGTGAGTCTTACTATAGGAGAAGACAGCATGGCCCCAAGAAAGTTTTTCAAATTTCAAGAAATGTCACTGAGATACCCTAACTTCTTACATTTGGTTAAAAAATGGTGGTAGGCCACTCCTTTCATCAGGGGGTCACATATGTTTAAACTAGCTAATAAGTTGGAATTTGTTAAGGGTTGAATCTCTAACTGGAACAAAAACCACTTTAAGAATATCTTCTCAGAAAAGGCGAGGATCATCCCAGAATTAGCCAACATTGAAAATGATATAATTAAATGGGGGATGGATGCAGATAGATTTAAGAAGGAGAAGATTCTTAGGTTGGCATTAGAAGAAAATCTCCTCAAGGAAGAGGTCTTTTGGAGGCAAAGGTCCAGAGAAATGTGGCTTAAAGAAGGGGATCGCAACATGACCTTCTTCCATTTGTCAACCAAGATATGAAGGCAGACTAATAAGATTAGTTGTCTTAGGAAAGAGGATGGTTGGTGTAGGGGCACCCAGAAAATCATGTTTTCTTTTGTAATAAGGTCTATTGACCAATGCATCTTCATTTTAGTTTATGTCTAGGTTCATTTTTGTAAGTCCTAAGTGACATTTGACTTTTGTAATTAACTGCTAAAAATAGCAATAATGCCAAAAATAGGCAGTAGTGTTTCCTAGCCACTTGGAGTAGATTTGGTACTACTCTGGGCGAATCTATAAAAACCCAGAGAAATGAACCAAATGCATATACAGATTAGGGATTGAGATTGTGATCAGTCATATGATAATGTGATTGTGCGAATGTAATCAGGCATTGTGAAGGAGGAATCGATCTTTTCTGTCTTGTCAATTTCATTTTCCATTCTCTATAAATACAATTCCATAGTCGTAACTTTCCTTTCCTCTCTGTTTTCCCATTGTTGCACAATGTCAATATGAGGCATTCCACTGATAAGATTTCTGTCGAAATTAGTGGAATGGCTTCATTGTATATATATTTGTTTTCATTTCCTATTTCTTTTATTGCTTCGACAACACAGATGTTCCAGTTCGTGGGTCACGCACAGTAGTTCGCCTAGCATTTTACATGTGCTAGGGTTTGGTGAAGGAAGACTGTGTAATGGTGTATGGGAGTAGCAGTGTAAGAAACCCTAATGTTCGTCGTTGATGGAAATCTAGTCGACGCATATGTTTTCGGCGTGATTGGTAAAACAACAACCCCATGGTAAGCTCGGCTGATAATCCAAGTCCCACAAACGAGTGTGCTTCAAAAGTACATTGTGGATGTACATTGCAAATAGCGCACAGGAGAATGTATGCTGCGAATGCATATGAGGTATGCATGTTGGGAATGTATCTTTCGGTAGATACAATAAGTGACCAGTTGTAACGTTGAATCAAGGTATAGTAGCTGGCTATAGCAAGTCATGTTATGCATATACGACAGCTTGGTAATTTGTTGTTAAGTTTGCCGCTTCCATTGTGCGCTCTGCATCATTTTGGTATCAGAGCCAGCAAAAGGTCTATATCAAGTGTTGGCATTGTCTGTGAATGTTTATGTCAGACAAAGAAAGTGAAGGAGGGGCTAGCGATATGCCTCCAAAGGGGATGACCACCGAAGTGGCCAAGAAATTCAAGGAGATGGAGGATCTGATCAAGACTGGAGTCAAGGAAGCACTCCAGGCTGAGTTGAAAACCTTAGGAAAAGGCAAGAAACCAGACAAGGAGTCTGATGGAGAAGAAGAAGATGGGGAAGAGGAAACAACCTCAGCACAGATAGATATATCTACAGATCAGAAATAATATTTGGAGGCTATAAAATTGCTCGGTAAGGAGTTCTCTAAATCAAGAATGGAGACTCTGATGTTCAGTAGAAATATGGACGCAGAAGAAGTCATCGAATGGATCAAGGCTTTGAACAATTACTTTGAGTACAAGGAGGTACCAAAGAATAGGAGAGTCAAGTTTGCAAAAATGAAATTGAAAGGTGCTACACTCACGTGGTTGAACTACACCCAGGGAGAAAGGGTGAAGAGTAGCAAGAGCATGATCTCATCCTGGAGTTGGATGGTAGAGAGGATCAAGGCTCAGTTCTTACCAGTAGATTATGAAGTGCAGATATACAGGAAAATGTAGAACCTCAAGCAGAAGGATATGGATGTATCCACTTATATAAAGGAATTTCATAAATTGACTCTAAGGTGTGGACATGCTGAGGATGAGAAAGGAAGAGTTACCAGGTATATTAATGGCCTGAAGTATAGCATATAAGATGAGATTACCATCTTGACACCAGACACCATGGACAAGTGTTTCTAGGTCGCACTGAGAGTAGAAGAGAAATTGAAAAGAAAAGGAGAACAGCAGAACAGAGGCAGAGGTGGAAAGAATTTCAGGGGCAGAAATAGCTTTGGTGGTAGAAATCAGTTCCAGAAAAATCAAGGGGAGTCCAGTCAGTAAGAACATAGTGAAGAATCTGGTTCTAGAGAGGATTTCAGAGGAAGGAGACCCAATGGGAGAGGCAGATTTGTTGGACCAGGCAGAGGTCCTAATGTCTTCATGGGAAGATGTTATAATTGTAACCAAATTGGGCACACAGCAGGTAGGTGTCCGGAGAAAGCCTCAAGCTCTCATGGAGGAGAGAGAAGGAACCAACTGATTCAAGAAGAAGATTGTCAGAGTGTGAGCTCACCTATGAGAAGCACAGCTCTAGCACAAGATGGAGAGAGTCTCATGATGAGAAGAACAATGCTGAAAGTACCACAAAACAAGGAACCACCCTAGAGGAAGACACTATTCAGAACTCTATGTAAAGTTTCTGGCAAAAAGTGTAAGGTAATTGTTGATTCTGGTTCAACTAAAAATTTAGTTTTAGTAGAAATGGTAGAGAAATTGAACTTGAAAATGTTGCCACATATTAGTCCATACAAAGTGTCATGGCTGAACAAAGGGCAGCAAGTCTTGGTTGATGAACAAGCTTGGGTAGAATTTCAGATAGGGGAATATGGAGATAAACTTTTGTGTGATATAATTCCCATTGATGCATGCCATTTACTATTAGGTAGACCTTGGCAGTATGATGTACAAGCCCAGCATGATGGTAAATCTAATTTTATTGTGATCACTAAGAATGGTGAATAGTATAAGATGGATCCTTTAACAGAAGAAGGTGTAGACAAGAATGTAGGCTCAAGTATCATGTTAATGAGTGGGAAAGAGTTTCTCCATACTCTGAAAGAAGAGAGAACCCAGGGGTATGCTTTAATTTTGAAACCTAAAGACAGTTCTGATTTGTCTAAAAATAGTAAGGAAAAGGTCCCCAAAGAAGTGCAGGACTTATTAGATAGGTATAAGGGTATCATGGTGGAGGATATGCCCAATGTACTACCCCCTGTGAGAGACATAAGTCATCAGATCGACTTCATCCCAGGATCCACATTGCCAAATAAATCAGCTTATAAGATGACACCTAATCAAAATGAGGAGATTGCTAAACATGTACAAGAACTGTTGGATAAGGGTTTGGTGAGGAAAAGTCTTAGTCCATGTGCTGTACCCATAGTTTTAGCACCCAAGAAGGATGGCAAATGGAGGTTATGTACTAATTCAAGAGCCATAAATAAGATCACCATCAGATATAGGTTTCCTATGCCTAGAATAGAGTACCTTATGGATTGTTTGGGTGGAGCTCGGTATTTTTCTAAAATTGATCTCAAGAGTGGATACCATTAGATCAGGATTAGAGAAGGGGATGAATGGAAGACAGCCTTTAAGACTAATGAAGGTCTTTATGAGTGGCTAATGATGCCATTTGGACTGTCCAATGCCCCAAGTACCTTCATGCGTCTAATGAATGAGGTATTGAAATATTTTATTGGCAAATTTATTGTTGTCTATCTTGACGATATTCTAATTTTTAGCAGGACAAAGGAAGAACATTTGTAGCATTTGGAATAGGTGTTGAAGAAGCTGCATGAGAAGAAATTGATGATCAATATGGAGAAGAGTATCTTCATGAAGGAAGAACTCACATACCTTGGATTTGTTATATCCCAGGGTAGTTTAAAAATGGATCCAAAGAACGTAAAAGCTATTATGTCTTGGCCAGCACCTACAACAGTGAGTGATGTAAGAAGTTTTCATGGGTTGGCAACTTTTTATAGGAAATTCATAAGAGGATTCAGTCACATTTGTAAACCCATTCTGGATACCATAAAAGGAGGACAGAAATGTAAGTTTGTTTGGAATAGAGCAGCAGATGACTCTTTTGAGATTCTCAAATAGAAAATAGCAGAGAAACCCATTTTGGTTTTGCCTGATTTTAATAAGTTGTTTACTGGGGAATGTGATGCCAGTAACCTTGCCATTGGTGCTGTCTTGAGTCAGGAAGGTAGACCTGTTGCTTGGGTAAATGCAAGAAGTTGTATCCACTTAAGGTGGAAGTTTCGGAGTTAGAAAAAAATCTGAAATCAGAGAAACAAAAACAGGATCCCGTTTCTACAAAACAGGATCCCATTTATATAAAACACGATCCCATTTTGCATCGGGATCCCGAGCCTAAAACAAAAAATGTGATCCCATTTTTTAGCAGGATCCCAAACCTAGAGGCCAAAAATAGGATCCCGTTATAAACGAGATCCCATTTAATGGAACGGGATTGCGTTTTATGGAACAAGATCCCGTTTCATAAAATGGGATCTCGTTTTGTAAAAGTATTAAATTTAAAAAAAATGGCAGAGACCCCATTTTCAACAGCAACAGTCGGCAGGCGAAAATGGGATCCCAAGTTTAGTCACCATCCAGCGACCAGGTAAGTGGATTTTTCCACTTCTACAAATTACCCATCAATCGTTTTAAGCTTCCCTTATTTGTTTTGGTGTAAAATACAATCAAAATTTAAATTTTGAATTGTTATTTAGGGTTTAGGGTTTATGAAATCAGTAGCTGATTTTTGACAGTTTAGTTGTAAAATACAATTGAAATTTTGAAAGACTATATCATATAAAATGATAGAATTTGAACAAACTATCAAAATTATGTTTAAAATTGAGAATTGAATAGATATATTTATACATTTTCGCTGTAAAATATAATTGAAATTTTGAAAATACTATATCATATGAAAGGAGAGATTTTGAACAAACTGTCAAAATTTGAGTTCAATTTGAGTGTTGAATAGCTATATTTAAACATTTTAGCTGTAAAATACAATTGAAATTTAAAATATTGTATCATATGAAAGGAGAGATTTTGAACAAACTATCAAAATTTGAGTTCAATTTGAGTAGCTGTATTTAAACATTTTAGTTGTAAAATAAAATTGAAATTTTGAAATGATTGTATCATATGAAAGGAGAGATTTTGAACAAACTGTCAAAAATTATATAGCATTGGGATGATACATATATTTGGTTTTTATAAAATTTACTTATAACAATGTATGTCATTGTATTTTAAAGGCATTATTGAATAGCTAACTATCATGTAAAAAAATTACAACAAACCATAATAAAACCAAGTTATCACATCCTTCATAATCAAACCTTTAGAGACAACCAACTAATCAAGAATTGAGAAAATTTTACAATTTTTGTGATAGCCAACTAATCAAGAATGAAATGAAGCCAACATTTATGTAACTTTTGATATATACTCAAGTAGCTGTCCTCACTAGCTAGGTTATGCCCCTGGAATGAACATCGTGATGTTAATTGTGAAGCTCAACCTCATTGGTAATGCTTCCCCTAATCTTAATTACATTGATGTAGGCTCCACTCATGATCCTTATGAAGATCTTTCCACTACTAACCTCTTTCATGATAGGTCACTATCCTCACCATCTCCTTAGACCTATAATACCTTGAGCTTATCGATTGGGACCAACATGACCCTTTATGATTTGATGTTTTCCAAAATGATAAAGCCATCATGAAACTTATGAAGTGTCAAGACCACATCCCCATTGTAATCATAAGAAAGACTTTTCCACCATACTTAACACCTACATATGCTTATTTTGGAGAGAAAGAAAGAACCCTTTAGTCCTAAGGCACCCTAGTCTAGGCAGAATAGCAACAGGATATAAGAAGAAACTTGTGATCGATTAAAATGATACACTAAAAATGGAAACTTCCCAAGAGCTCCTCAATTTGACAAACTTCACCTTCCATTAGATACCACTCAGATAAAAGACATGACTCCCCTCTCCTTGTTGAGGATGCTATAGACATCAACCTGTGAATAGAAGCTCGGACCCTAAACTCTCTAAGATAGTAGCTCCACTGGACCTTGACATCAAAGAAGGCATATATAACCATGTCACCATGTTAAAGATTACGTTGATTTCTTTATGTGGTCTTATGGTGATATGCCTTGAGACTCCATCTTTAAATTCATGCATCATCTTGTGGTTCACCTCAATGCCAAACCTATTCAATAAAAGCTACGCAAAATGCACCCCCAAGTCATAGAAGAATTGTATAAACTCTTGGATGTCTAGGGTTCATTCAAACTATTACTTATCCTAAATGGGTCTCTAATGTGGTCTTAGTTAACAAGAAAACTAAGGGAATTCATGTTTGCACTAACTTTTGAGACATCAAAAAAGGATCTACCCCAACTTAGATAACTTTTATCTACCAAACATTGATATGATCGTGGATCTCATAGCCATATATATAAAATTTTATCATTAATCTGGATATAATATGGACCAAGTTGAAACATTTGAGTTAGACATGGAGACACCTAGATTATGGAGCTCGGTCTATGTAAGAAAACACCTCCTATAGACTCAACACAAACTTATCCCTCAACCCTCTAAATTGTGACTTACATCATTTGATTACCCTGGAACACAATATAGACAACTCTATACAAATTTGGCAAAAGATATTTTCTCCTAACAGAAACTTGTATATGTAGAAGTATCTACTACTACATTAGATTTGATATACTTCTTAAAAGGAAAGAGTTCGGACTAACAACTAAATAGAAAACAATAGTTTTGCATTTTCTAGGAAATAGGAAACAAAATTGAGCTAAAACCATCTTGACTAATTTATCTATTTCTAGAGCTAGATTGAACCCTAATTCTATATGCAATTCCAACCCTATCCATAACACTAATTCTAACCCTAATCCTAACCCTAATTCTATATGCAATTCAAACCCTAACCCTTATTATAACCCTAATCATAACCCTAACCCTAACTCTACTTGTAATTGTAATTGTAATTGTAACTCTAACTCTAGCCCTAACCCTAACCCTAACGAGCTACTTGTAATTGTAATTGTAACCCTAACTCTAGCCGTAACCCAAACCATAATTGCAGCTCTAATACTTACCCTAATTTAGCAACCCTTGAATTCTAATTCTAACCCTAACCTCAATTCTAACCCTTTAAGCCTGATCCTAATTGAAACCCTAACCCTAACTTTAATTAATCACAAGTCATGCTACAGGGTTTTCTTCTACATATTTTGTATGCATGTGTTATTCCCTTATTGCATGTGAGTTCACCAATTATTTGGAAGTCTCCTAACTGGGAGGCAGGCTTGTATTCAAGCCCTATAAATTTTGTGTTTATAGGTGTTATGTTTATAGCTATATGGAGACTTGTAATAGGAAGTCTTGAATTTGGTACCAATGATTGTGAGTTCCTTGTCTAGAATATGGTGAACCTTTTGAACAAGAGAACCTTGTAGACCATGATGCATATCTTGAAATTTAAACTTGAACATTATCGTCATGTGAATGCTTTTAGCCATCCTACAACCTCCTATCACCCTTCATCCTCTTATAGGGATATGCCACACAACCTCTCCAAGTTGACCATGCCAAACCCAAAGTCACAATCATAAGAGGTAAAGAATCTTTTGGCCCCATTCAAGTCCACTCCCTAATACGAGTGATACAATGCTAATAGGGTTTTGAAGGTAATTAAGTTCTTGATTAGCATGTTGGGTGTATCTAAGCATAATGATGATATAGTTAGTCCTGATTTCATTAATCTTAAGATCATTAAGCTAGAGTACTTAATATATATGGTATAGTTTTGTTCTTGATCAATAGTGGTAGGGAAAATTAATATACTGTACAATGACATCAAACATAAACTAATAGGTGTCTTAAGATATATTAGTGGGAGGAAAAATTATAGTGGCCCTCACCCTAGAGTAATAAGTTGAAGTAGTGTTAGAATTACTAATAAACTAAAAAACTTTATCCTAGGGTGGTGGGACAAATTACACAAGCCTTACAAAGCCTCTACCACTTCCTTGACATTTTTAACATTGTTCAAATTTGATAGGAGGGATCTTTATGTCACCTCCTCCTCATCTTAATTCTCATAGTAAATTTCTTGATAGATATATATATTCTTGATTTAATTTTAAATTTGTACTGAAGTTTGTATGTTTATATGTATATATATACAGGTTCATATCTAGATTTTTATATATACATCATGAATCTAGATGATATTCAGTTTGATGTTGAGGACTTCCTTAATGCACAAGATGATCCGACCGCACCCCCACCCCCACCCCCCGCCCGCACCCATATCCGCACCCCCAGTGCCAAATGCCCCACCTCTAGATGCCCCACCTGCAAATGACCCATCTCCACCTCCACGTCCACCCCCACCTGGAACTGACCAGGCTCGCTTGCGAGCCATAATAAATGAAAATGTGGATTCGATACAAGAAAAACTGAATTCCATTTGCAATGAACAATTCATGCCACCTCACGTAGTACGTTTTGCATCTTTGATGCAAAACATTGTAGATTCTGTGAGGTCTATCGACTCGAATTTTGATGGATTCCAGAAATGGAGAGAGGAGAGCCGCCAATTTTATGCTGATGGCCTCTCCTATAAGACTATTTTGGATCTTAAAATCACAAAAGCTCATTTAGCACAATATTTTAGACATCCCACTACAAATGAACTTATTCCTGCAAGTAAGAAAAGAATATCAATCAGGTGGTGTAGGTATGAAGGAATGTCTGCCAATTTTTGGGATAGATGGTGGATGGTGTTTGATTATCCAACTCATGCTAATTGTGAGGTTCCTTTATATTTTTTGAGAAAATTATATGTAGAGTTTGTTATGAATAAAAAACCCAACTACTTTGATTTTAGATCATTCCAGGGTGTTGGTGGTGGCATGCCACAATAGAGGTTGGGGGCACGGGTTGATCCCCAACGACTGGTGCCTGTTCAACCTCATGTTGACCCTCCTATTTCTGCCATTCCTTCGCCCTTCCAGCATCGTGCAATGGTATCCAAACTAGGCACATTGAGTGCACTCTTAGGTAGCCTACATGAGCAGACTTCTATGATGGTAGCTCGAGTTAGAGAGCATGGAGGAGTTGATGATGGAAGTGGTCCTAGTACCACTCCACATGTGTCGATGCCTCATACATGTACGAGTTGCAATCAGTTGTGTTATGGACCTTATCAGGCAGCTGCACCCACTTCAACTACACATGCATCATCTGATAATGTGGGCACTAAATCATTTGTTGATTATCTATTTGCTGAGGATCATCCCACGGATCATTCGACACAGGTATATATAGGTTATGTAGACATGTTGAATTTAAAACAATTTTTTAACCACGTGTTTTTAATCAACATATAGATCAATTAAATTGTAATATTTTAACAATCGAATTGTTTGGTTTGTTTGGTGTAGATGATGCCAACAAGGGTCACCATTGATCGAATTAATTTTTCATCGACACCTATTCATCTCGGGCACCCATTTGGGGTACATTTTCAATGATTTGTAAATTTGTAAAATTCAGTCTTGAATGTGTGTACAATTAAATATTTATGAACTTATTTATGAACTGGTTCAAGGTTCTTCCACATTGAATCCTCCATCTCAGGGTGTCTCGAGCGCTCCTCCATCATTGGGCATCTCACATGACACTCTTATAGTATGTATATTGTTTTAAAAAGCTATATATATACTTAAATTTTTCTATTTTGATATCAATGTATCTAAAAACGTGCACATGTACTATATAATATTTTATAAATATGTCTATGCAAGTTGACACAACAATGAGGATGGGCATTGTAACACACTTGGATAATCCAAGTTTATATCAGGAGTCGACTGCATTTCAGGTTGTTCAAAAATGTATAACATGTACACAAGTCAATTATATATATGTTTTAAAACCTAATTTGTACACACATGTGCTAACTTAAATATAAATGACATTGTAGGAGCTTGTTAGTGACACGTTTCATCAACACACAGCACATGCAGAGTAGGAGGACAGAGGAGATGGGCAGCCTGATATGGTATAATTTAAAATTTAGATTATATTTAAATTGAACAATTAAAATATACATTGTGAACTTAAAGTAAATTTTTTATTATATATATATATATATATATATATATATATATATATATATATATATATATATATATATATATATATATATATATATATATATATATATATGTTGACATGTACATTCAAATTTCTTTTTTCTTTTATAGCTCGATACATGTCATGGAGCTAAGCCTGTAGAGACAGGTCCTAGAATAGAGGATTCACAACAAGTTCCTCTTACGGTATAATAATTTTTAAATATGATAGTTCTTATAAATTAAATTGAATTAAATCATTTTTAAAATTGTCAAGTATATCTAATTTCAGCTTGAACTTTCGAGTTTATATTAAATAGATTGATTTAGAGCATGGAGAGACAGGTCCAGGTGCACCAGAGCATGCCTCTCAATCTCACACGGTAATTTAATTTTATGATAAATTATAAATTTAAAAATTGTCATTAAATTAGATTTCCTTATCATCTTACATCTAATTTCATGTAAATCTTTCTCTTTTACAGAGTGATTCAGGTCATCTGAGTAGTTCGCATGGTGTGAAGAGGACTCTTGATGATAGAGATAGTATGTGATAGGTTATTGAACATGGGCTATGTATAATTTGACTATTTCATGGACTATATGTTATATACTATTTGTCATGGAATTTATATATATATTGTTGAACATGGACCTGGACTTTATATATATATATATATATATATATATATATTGTTGAACCTGGACTTTATATATTTGACTATTTCATGGACTATTTGTTATATACTGTTTGTCATGGACTTTAAATATATATATTGTTGAACATGGACTTTATATATATTTTGAACATGGACCTGGACTTTATATATATATATATATATATATATATATATATATATATATATATATATTGTTGAACCTGGACTATATATTTTTACATGTCACACAATAAATGCAATCTTATCATAACAAAATCATACACATGTCAAAGTAATAATCATGTAAAACCATCATGTTAGTTTAGGTGCATCCATACATATATCTGTTGTCCATGCATACATACATTGCATATACATCAAAAACTATAAAAGCATAACATCAAATACATATGTATATACAAGCATCCCTAAATTTAATCATAATTCAAACTCTAATCTAACCATGTGCATGAAGGAAAAGAAATCTAAACATTTGAGATCAACCATAATAAGATATATAGATTGACATCAATAGAAATAATCAATTGTCATATATAAATCTACAAATGTTAGAGTGCTGATCTAGATTTGCGCTTAATGAAGAAATTGCATTGAAAGAATTTATGTAGTGATGAAGTCCTAATAAAGTTCCTCCATTCATTCACGGTATGCATATTTAGGTCCTGGTCAAATTTTAAGCAATAAAATGGTAAGCAAATCAAAACAAAGCATTAAAAAGTGAGATAAGTTCATGAGGATCTCTTGCCTACTAGGAGGGATCAATCTCTCACATCTTCTCATCTAGAAATCAACTAAGTTATATTAAATGATCCTAGCATGGTTATAGTTATATTTATCCAAGTGCCTTGGTGCTTGTTCTTATGTTGACCATGTAATTTAGGAGTCCCTAGAGTAAGAGTCCACAGGAGTGTCCCTTGACCAACCTCTACTACATCTTAAGTAGATTTGTAGCATGGGAGTGTACTACCTGGGAAATCCTTTAGAAAGTCGCCCCTTTTCAATAATATAAATCTCTATATGTAAGTTTCAGAGTCTTGATCTAGATTTGCACTTAATGAAGAAATTGCATTGAAAGAATATGTAGTGATGTAGCATGGGAGTGTACTAGGGGAAATCCTTTAGAAAGTCACCCTTTTTCAATAATATCTAGTCATGTCATCTCCTAGACGGTCCATCTCCTCTCTATCTCTATGTATGGGTTTGTAATAATTTGTTTGTGTTAGTCAAAGTCACCATTGTGTAAATGTGTAATCATGTGCCATAGTAACCCAATCAACAATACTTGATACCTCAAGGAAGTGAAAGATCTGGTGTGGGCATGGGTCATTGATACCTGGTCTAATATGCTCCAATATCCATACCATAACTAGAGAAGGATGACTAAATCCTAGTGCCTTATGGTGCACAATCTAATAAAGGTCATGGTAGACCTTGAAGGCAGGATGTCAAACCCCCATGCATAAACTTTACCTAAGTCCACTTGCTCAATGATAGAAGCCTACATACCATATAAGAAAGTGGACATTTTTAGTCCTTCACATGCAAAGTTCAATATTTTTTCCAATCTCTTGGATTCTCTATTTGTGACTTTGATAATGACCTCTTTGTTAATGTTAAAAATGGTCAAATCATTATAGTTGTATTATATATGGACGACTTACTCATTACGAGTAGTCTTATTTCTTTAATCCACAAATATAAAAAATAAATTGAACCAGATATTTGAATAACTAATTTAGGGCTTCTGCATCATTTCTTAGGAATGATTATCTTCTAGGATCATTAATCTATTAGGGTATCACAAGCAAGATACAAATAAGGTATATACTTAAAAATTTCAATTATGGTTGACTATAAACCAACTACTATTCCTATTGAATTGATTATTAAAATTGACTCTAAACCTCTATTTGAAAAGACCAATCCTACTTTGTATGGATAGTTAGTAGAAAGCCTTATTTACCATACCATACCTATACCAAACATTACTTATAATGTAGTAAGTATTGCATCTAGATTCATGCAAGATCCATATGTGGATCATTGGAAAATGACTAAAAAAATATTGAAGTATATTAAAAGTACTTTTAAATATGGTTTTTTTTCCTACACCAAAATACAAATTTATATGGTTATTGTGATATTAGTTCTATATTAGTAATTTTGTTCATAAGAAATATACTTCCAGGACTATTTCTTTAAATTTAGTGTAGGGACTATCACATGGAGTAATAAAAATCAACCTATAGGGGCTCTATCATCCATGAAGGGCAAATATAAAAGTTCAATAAAAATATCAAAAAATCAATTGACTTAAAAGATTATTAAAAGACAAAAAAAACAAAAAAACAAAAAAAAAATTATTAAAAGAGCTTTAGGTAGGTAGTGTTGATAGTACCACCTTGTCATAATAAATGTATGATAAGGATAACACAATAGGAACCTACACCACTCTATCTATCCAAACTTGTCATAGGGCAACTTGATTTGTTGTAGAAAGCTCCTACACACTACTCACCAACAAAGCTTGCTCGTTAGATCACTCAAAAATTGAAAAATAAACATGAAAATTGAAAAAATAAAAATGTGATTACATTCCCTACCTAGACACCTATCATTTGCAATTGACCTACAACTTGATGCTAACTTTTTGGATGTCTTAAGGGGTCCTAATTTACGATGTCTTAAGGGGACGTCTTAAGTTCTCAAAATTTGGTGAAGTTGCCCAAGGCAACCAAATTGAACAATGTAATAAATCAAATTTAAAGTAAATTTGAACTAGAAAAACATGGACATTTAACAAATAAAATACATAGAATAATAAGTTTGGTAAATTTAATATTGTAGAGTATAAAATTGTGTACATACACATGTCTACAAATTTCTATACAAAATGTGTAATAATATAACTGTGTATGTACATATATGCTAACTCAAAATAATGTAAATACAAAATGTCGTTATATGCCATCTCAAGAAAATCCAAAGCTTGAGGAGAATGTAGCAGGTCTTCATGCCACCTGATGTAAAAATAATACAAGCAATTGATCAATATATTTGAATCAAAACATGTATTTTAATTTATATAAAACTATCTAAATATACACAATTTGTACCTGTATTTACAAGTGCCTCTCAAGTTTTTGTTTCAAAGTATATGATGAATTTGTGATGATGGCCTAGGGATATAAAAGGACAAATTAAATCAATTTCAACTAATAATGCACAAGAAATATCAAAACATGTATTTAATGTATTTAAAACAACAATATAAATATATTTAACTATATTTACCTGTATTTACTTATTCTATTGTACCATCTCCATCCTCTCTTTTTTCCAACGCATCAATGATTGTCTCATGGTCTTCCATAGAAATGTTCCATAGCTCTTTATTTGTAGGTTTTCCACGATACCTCTCCAATTTTATATTTGTTGCCAACACCAAATGTGTATAGTGTATAATCTTCTTATGTGTTTCATAATCTTCGAATGCAGGCAAACCATTCTTCCTTATTACGTATTTCCGTAGCCAAGTGCTAACAACCACCACCGAACCTATTGGATAATAATAGCCATCATCAAAGAAATACTTAAAATTTGCTTAAGGGGATCAAAGAAGTTCTTAAAATATGCTTAAGGGGATCAAAGACTTGTTATCAAAATTTACTTAAGGGGATGTCTTAAGGGGATCACCAAACCTGTTGGATAAGGAAAGCCATCATCATCTTCTCGAGGTGCTATTAACTTATGCTTAGTCTCCACACAACGAGCCAACCAATATTTAGTTTCCTCTTCATTATTCTTTGGTGCAACAACAGCATACACATGTCCTCCAAAACAAATTTTGATTCAATAACTTGTACATGTCCATAAAATTTGACCAATCAACATACATGCATTCATATGTACACATAAAAAAATAAAAGCACTACAAATTAGTAATGAAGTGAAATAAAATGAAATGATTTGAATTAAATTACCTTCTTATACAAGGTCTGAAACATGGTCATAATCGTCTGATACAAACAGTTGATCATTAATTTCAATTGTTGTTTCACTTTGATTGTGTGCTTGTGCAAGTGTCAATGGTCTTTGTTTCCACTCTTCAACCCATTCTGTATTCTCACATGCTTCCCAATCTCCTGAAATACAAAACTGACAAAAACATGCAAGCTCCCTTGTCCAGATAGTCCATGTACTTGCATTCAAACTCCTAAATGAATGTCATTTAGTAGATCCACTGATTGTCTGACAATCAAGTCTAGGTAGAATGTTTTCTTCTTCAACCAACCAAAAGAATCGATGAACTATAGAGTACTCGCTTGATCCACATGTACATAATCTTGTATTGCACCAATCTATAATCCCACATGCATCTTTAAATTTTACTGCATCCTCAAATTTTAATTGTTGTCTAGCAAGAATTCTTTTAACACACACACTAGCTCCATCATGTTCTCCTTTACCATGTCCAGCTTCAAAAAAATTCCACATATGTTGGACATTATTCTCCTTGTGAACCCTACATAACCAATAGAACATTCGAGCATTCTTGAACTACCCCGTACAATTATCTGACCATATAAGATGTTCAATCATCTGGATTCCTCTTTCTCTTAAATTTGTATAAAATATATTGAAACAATATTGAACAAACTGTGATGAGTGTAACCAGTTGTCACTCAAATAAAAATGATACTCCCTCAAAACTTTTTTGTCATTCTCTGTGCTATCATCTGCATGTCTATAAACAATATGAACAAACATAGCAACCTGCACTGAATTGTAATATTGTGATTGAATTTCCTCTTATGGAGCTAAAATATAGTTTTCTGCAAAATCAACCACTAATAGTATAGTACCAACTGGAAATGTGTTTCTACATTCATGAAATTGTCCATCAAGCCATTGAGCTTGTTGAGAGTGCTTGACATATTTTGGTACAATTTTACTTTTAAATTCTGATAGGAATGCATGCACACTAACCTTTTCTGTAATTAAATCACAACACTTTCTAAATTTTCCATCTTTTAAAGAATATTCGACATTCTTAAATCTTTTAACATCCACTAATTGTTGTTCAAAATTATTTTCAACACTTTCATGCATACAAACTCTTAACAAAGAAAGATTGCCACAACTAGTGCATTGTCCAGAAATACATGAACTTAAATAAAAACCTTTTTCATTAGATCTTTCACAGAACAAACTTGATATAAACTCTTTTATTGCTTCAGTTGGCATATTAATATCACATTCCTGTATAATCATGTTTCGATGTAAAGTACAACATATATATTGAAACACATCATAATAATAATGAAATTGAACATGCATTTTACAACAACAAGATATTCGTTCCTTATTAATCTTTACATACCATGGTTTGCATTTTTCAAAAGATCTTTGACTTATTTTAATATTACCAGGTAACACTAATTCATCACAAAATTTTCTATAAAATTCAGTTTGCGTTGTATCTAATAGGTGTTTTGGATGAAGATCGTGAACTTTGGACCCCACTCTTTATTTTAAAACATCTCTAGCATTAGACAATACCCTAGTATTATCATGCCAATATTTTTCGATCAAAGATCTAATTTCAACATTCAGTTTCATGTCAGATCTCGAGAGTCGACCACTAAAACTCCAACATTAGTTAATTGGATCATTTTCTATACTTTCTCTTCTTTTTGCCGCTCTTACCAATGTTTTAGGATGTATTTTTAGAATTCCACTAATATTGCTTACTATTTTTCTATTCAAAGTTGTCTTATTCACTATAGTAGTTGTTATAGCTCATCTTGCTGCATTTTTATCTTTGGATCGACTATTACTTCCAATAGACTCAATGGCACTAGCAACAGTAGACATAGCATGTTTTAGTGATTGATCTTTTCTTCTTGGTTTAACAAAAATGCCTAACATTTTCATTACTTTTCTCATTTTCCACATTCTCATTAATTACATCATTAGTTGACATTGAAATGATAGTTTTTTATGATAAAAAAATTCCTTGTATAATCTGTTGGCATGTGTTCTTATTTGTCTCCAAGAAATTTTACTAGAAAGATTATCCAAAACATCTCTTTCAAGTTTGAAAAAATATTTCTCATTTTCAACATCACTTCCTAGATTTTCATTTTCACTTTCAACAAAAGGATTTTCGTTTTCATTTTCAACAACAAAACGGTTTTCATTTTCATTTTCAACAAAAGGATTTTCGTTTTCATTTTCAACAACAAAACGATTTTCATTTTCATTTTCAACGAAAAGATTTTCGTTTTCATTTTCAACAACAAAACAGTTTTCATTTTCATTTTCATCAACAAAAGGATTTTTATTTTCATTTTCAACAAAAGGATTTTCATTTTCATTTTCAACAACAATTTGTTTCAAATTTTGATCTCTACGAATATTATCAATCTCAACATTGTTATATCCAGCTTGTTTTAAATCTCCTATCAACACTATTTCCATTTCATTCAAAGGTGGATTTGAAGAAGTACCTAGATTTGTGCCTATTGAAACATTCTCCATAGCATTAATAGAGGGATTTGAAGACATACCAGGAGTAGTTTGTATAATCGTATTAGTTTCCACATTCTCCTCTTGCAAACTTGCATCGTCTACATCCATGGTCTCCTTAATGTTTTTATCTTCAATAGTTGTGGAATTGGATGCTTTAGCATTATTCTTTGATTGAATCTTTACTCTTCTATCTCTTTGTCTTTTTGCCTCCTTCTCTCTCTTTGTTTCAATTTTTTTAGGGGTTAATAGCTTCCTATCTTTCCTCTTATTACGACTTTGTGATCCCATGATTAAAAAATTTATGAAGCATGTACAAATGAATGTCAAAAACTTGAATGTGTTTCAAGTCCTTCAAACAAGTACCAATTCAACAAAATTCCACTCAAATAGCGTCTCTATGATGGCTTCTATCAAAATACAAACAATACTTCAAGTTGATGGACCTACAAAAGAAAGAAATATGCCAAAGAATCCTGCAAGAGTCGCTGTCAGCCGTACTGTAGAGCAAGTTGCAAAAATGACAGTCATAGTACACTCTTATTTAAAAAAATAGGCAAATAATAAACGGGATCCCATTATATTAAACAGGATCCCGCTTAATAAATGGGATCTCGCTTACTATGGGATCTCGTTTATTAAACGAGATCCTGCTTACTACAGGATCCTGTTTATTAAACGAAATCCCGTTTAATTTTTGACCGATGGATAAAGAAACGGGATCGTGTTTTATAAACGGGATCCCGTTATTCAAATTTTGAATTTTAGGCTCGGGTTTTGCTTTGTAACCCGCTTCAGAAAATGCTTTGGGCACCCGACCCTGACCTCTGGACCTGGTTTGACTTGCAACTTGAAGGCCCTATCAATGTCACAACAAAATAGTGACTTTGGGCATATATCTAAAGGTCTATTTTACAGAATATTTTGACGAAATTAAAACCCATTATAGAGGAGACAATGTAGATTCCAAATATGTAATTTTTTTTACAATTGGATTAATTTTTGTCTTTTTTAATCAATTTCTGATGAAACAGGTCCATAAACTTGAATCATCAGGGTTTTTTAATATTTTAATAACTTTTTATTAAAATATTTTTTTGTAAAAAAAATTGTATGAAAACGTACTTTAGACAATTCTTTTCAATTTAAAAAAAAAATTCAAAAAATGTTAAGTTTAGGTCATCTTATGCGTGACGTACACGATTTTTTTAAAGACAAAAAATGACCAATAAAAAATTAATTAAAAAAAAATATTCAATAAAAAATTACAAATAAATATGGAAAACGTGCTTCAGTGAGTTACAAAGCGTTTCCCAAAAGGATTTTAAACAATATGATTATTTAGGTCAAAATATGGATTACGTACACGTACATTGTATAGTAAAAAAAAGTGACTTTTAAACAGTGGTTTTTAGCAACACCTATTCAAAATCAATTTCCATCATCTAGGTATTGAAAAAAAATACATATTTGGAAACTAGACTCCGAGTACTACATTTCATATTTAGTGACTTTTTCCAAGATTCCACCTTTAAGTGCTTCAAATTTTTAGGTCAAATGTGACAAATTCTGAAAATCAGGGAAAACACTTCCACTTTTTGGCCAAAAAGTGGACACAACTTCTTGCACACACCCACTTTCTTTAGTGAAAAATGGAATGATGCTAAAAGGAAGTATTCCGCATATGATTTGGAATTGTATGCAATGGTTCAAGCATTGAAGAAATGGAGACATTATCTCTTGCCCAAGGAATTCATTGTTTATACTGACAACCATGCTTCGAGTTTTCTGAATTCGCAGGAGAAGCTAAATCACAGGCATATGAAGTGGGTTGAACAACTTCAGGTGTATACTTTTTCTATCAAACATAAGAAGGGACAAGCAAACAAAGTGGTAGATGCTTTGAGCAGAAGAGTGCACTATACAGGAAATCCAGTTGCAGAGTGTGGGAGTGGATTCTCTCAAGAATATGTACCAAGATGATGAGGACTTCAAGGAGATATATGCAGTTTGTTCACAATTTTTAGATTCCTATTATTCTAATTTTTCTAAATATTTGTTACAGCAAGGGCTACTGTTCAAAGGCAACCAATTGTGTGTGCCTAGGTGTTCCATAAGGGAGAACATCATCCAAGAGAAACATTACGGTAGTCTTGGAGGTCATTTTGGACTGGACAAGACATTGGAGCAAGTGCGAAGGTTTTATTTCTTGCCTAAGATGCAAACAGATGTCAGAAAATTTGTAGACTGTTGTCACATTTGCCAGAGAGCCAAAGGCAGGTCTCTACCAACCACTTCCAATTCCGCAAAGGCCATGGGAGTGCATCAGTATGGATTTTGTTTTGGGTCTTCCAAGGACTCAAAGAGGCTTTGACAGTGTGTTTGTGGTTGTTGACAGGTTTAGTAAAATGTTTCACTTTGTGCCATGTAAATGTACCAATGATGCTTCACATATTGCTGGACTGTTCCTCAAAGAAATAGTTCAAATTCATGGTTTGCCACTGAATATTGTCACTGACAGAGATCCCAAGTTTGTGGGACATTTTTGGCGCACATTGTGGAATAAATTGGGCACTCAGTTATCTTTCACGTCTGCATATCACCCTCAGACGGATGGACAAACTAAGGTGGTGAATAGATCACTAGGTAATCTTTTGAGGTGTTTGACTAAACAACATGGAGAAGCATGGGATATGATCATCCCACAAACAGAGTTTGCATATAATGACTCTGTTAATAGCAGCACAGGAAAGAGCCCTTTTGAAGTTGTATATGGGATTCATCCCAGGGGAGTTTTGGAGCTCAGGGATCTCTGAGACATAGAGAAAAGGAGTGCACAAGGTGAAGATTTTGTAGTCAGTATGAAAGATATCCATGATGCTGTCAGAGAAACTATACAGAAGAATATAGGGAAGTACAAAGAGAGAGCTGATCAAAAGAAAAGGGATGTCCAATACAAAGTTGGGGATTTAGTTATGGCATATTTGAAGAAGGGAAGACTTCCAAAAGGGTAGCCCATGAAACTTCTCATGAAGAAGATAGGTCCATGCAAGATTGTACACAAATTTGGGCCTAACGCTTACGAGATATAACTTCCCCCTGGATTAGCAATTTCACCCATCTTTAATGTGGCAGATTTGTTTCCATTCAGCAGAGCCAATACAATAGTGACAGGAGTAGAAGATGCAGAATGGATTTCTGATCTTCCACCCAGCCAACCAGTTCAGTTGGACTGTATTTTGGACACAAAGGTTCAAAAGAAGACCAGACACAAAACCTACAAGCAGTATCTAGTCAAATGGCATAGTTTACCTGATGAGGATGCAACTTGGATGAGCGAGGAGGATATCATCAAACACGAGGTTTCTATTTCAGACTTGGTTCCTCAAGGGACTTGAGTTTTGTTAACCGCGGGAGTATGCTGCAGGGGCACCCAAAAAATCATGTTTTCTTTTGTAATAAGGTCTATTGACCAATGCATCTTGATTTCAGTTTATGTCTAGGTTCATTTTTGTAAGTCCTAAGTGACATTTGACTTTTGTAATCGCCCAATGCTAAAAATAGCAATAATGCCAAAAATAGGCAGTAGTGTTTCCCAGCTGCTTGGAGTAGATTTGGTACTACTATGGGTGAATCTATAAAAACCCAGAGAAATGAACCAAATGCATATATAGATTAGGGATTGAGATTGTGATCAGTTATATGATATTGTGATTGTGCGAATGTAATCAGGCATTGTGAAGGAGAAATATCTTTTCTGTCTTGTCAATTTCATTTTCCATTCTCTGTAAATACAATTGCATAGTCGTAATTTTCCTTTCCTCTCTATTTTCCCATTGTTGCAAAATGTCGATATGAGGCATTCCACTGATAAGATTTCTGTCGAAATCAGTGGAATGGCTTCATTGTATATATATTTGTTTTCGTTTCCTATTTCTTTTATTGTTTTGACGGCGTAGATGTTCTAGTTTGTGGGTCACGCACAGTAGTTCGCCTAGCATTTTGCATGTGCTAGGGTTCAGTGAAGGAAGACTATGTAATGGTGTATGGGAGTAGTGGCATAAGAAACCCTAATGTTTGCCATTGATGGAAATCTAGCTGACGCATATGTTTTCAACATGATTGGTAAAACAACGCCCCCGTGGTAAACTCAGCCGATAATCCAAGTCCCACCAACGAGTGTGCTTCAAAAGTACATTGCGGATGTACATTGCAAACAATGCGCAAGAGAATGTATGTTGTGAATGCATATGAGGTATTCATGTTGGGAATGTATCTTTCAGTAGATACAAGCAGTTACCAGTCGTAACAGTGAATCGGGGTATAGTAGCCGGCTATAGCAAGTCATGTTATGCATATACGACAGCTTGGTAGTTTGTTGTTAAGTTTGCTGCTTCCATTGTGCACTCTGCATCAATGGTACTATGGTAGTGACCCAGATGTTATAAAGGTTGAAGCGAGAGATTTTTTTAAGAATCTTCTGTCAAATAAGGATTGTCAAGGTCAAAATGACTTCGGTAATTTCAAGCTGATAAGAAAGGTTACGACTAAGCATAATAGAGAACTTTTGAAAGAATTTTCTTTAGACTGGTTATGTTTGCCATGGATGGTGAAAAGGCACTAGGTCTAGATGGTTGGTTGTGGCTATTCTTCTAGAAGTGCTAGGATTTTATAGGAAGAGACATTCTTTTAGCAGTGGAAGAGTCAAGGAAGTTTTATATAGCATGTTAAAAACCATGAAAAAGACCTCTATTATGCTCATTCCTAAAGTCAAGACACTGTTTGAACTGACAGATTTTAGACCCATATCCCTTTGTTATAAGGTAATTTCAAAGGCGACAGTAATGAGACTTGCAGCGTTACTTCCAAAGATCATTTCAAATGAATAGGGTGGTTTCATCCCAAGAAAAGAAATAGTGGAGGGTGTAGTTCTGACCCATGAAGTTCTTCATTCAATCAAGTAGGAAAGAAAGGCTAGCATGGTGTTGAAGTTGGACAAGGCTAAAGCCTACAATAAGGTGAATTGGGATTTCCTGTTCTACGTCCTGAAATAGTTAGGGTTCTCTCAGCACTGGATTAAGTGAATTTCTTCTTGTATTATAGGCTCTTTCTACTCAGTGCTTATTAATGGCTTGAGGTCCTCCCCCTTTGAGGTTTATAGGGGGTTAAGGCAAGGGGACCCCATATCTCCTTACCTATTCATCTTAATGACGAAAGCTCTCACCTGGTCAATCAAAGAGGCAAGGATGTCTAGAAGATGGTTAGGGGTTAGCCTGAAGTCGACATGTGAACCCATTACCCATCCTCTATTTGTAGATGACACCATTCTTTTTGGGAGAGCCAACAGGAGGGAAGCTTTAGCTATTAAGGAGGTTCTAAATTCTTACTGTTGAGTCCCTAGTCAAAGAATTAATGAGAAGTCAAAAATCTTTCTCTTCAACATTGGAGAGGAGAGGTAGAAAAGGCTTGCAAACCTTTTTAACTTCAAAGTTGAATTTCTTCCAACTAAGTATGTGGGAATCCCTTTGTTTAATGGCCAACACAAGAAAGCCCTTTGGAATGGCGTTATTGAAAATTTAACCAATAAGGTGAGTGATGGGAAAGGGAGGTGGTTATCTTTCGTGAGTAGGCTAACACTTATTATTGTAGTCCTATCAGTTGTTCCCATTTATATGATGTCTACTCTTCAGGTGGCAAATTTCAGGCTATCCTTTTAGCCATTTAATTGGGAGTTAATCATTAAGGGTCTGGTGGCAATATTAGACTTAAGCCAAAATTTTGAGATTGATTGTCTGCTCACCCAGTTTGCAATTTGACACATTTGCAATCAAGTCTGGCTTAATGATCAACTAGAAAGGGAGGTGAGGTGGTCGGATGTGGTCTCCATTTTCTTGTCCAACCTCCTGGACATTACTCTCGATGCAAATTATGTGCTTCCAATCGCATTGAGTATGGTGAACAAACAGCTATTCAATTTGGATTGCTAGAATAGGTCCCTACACAATTATAATATCATGGTTGGGGACGCGTGGGTAGGTTGTCTTTTCCCTATTCATCGTCTCCATTCCTCCAGGGCCATGGAATGTCTATATAGATCAATACAGAGAGGGCTGGGTTGTGCTTGTATCTGTCATCTCGAGAGGATCATTAAGGGCCATGCCTTCTCAGTGCCAAAGCGGTTGAGGGTGAGATGCAAAGAGGTGTTTGTGGCTATACACTTTCTACGCCTGCATGCCGCGGACATGGCCCTTCACCTCCCAAGGGACTCGGATGCAAGAGTTGCAGAGTTGGATTTTGATGAGGAGCAGTCTCAGTCCGATGATAGTGAGCTAGGGGCTGAGGCAAATGGAGTAGCCGAGGTAAGCGAGGTGGCAGGTCTGGTGGAAATGAGGACGGATAACTAGATTAGTGGTTTTAAGGGTGTTGCTTGGCTACGGGTGTGATGCTAGTTTTTGGCGTGGGTCTTGTGTTTTTTTGTTGGAAGGTCTTTTTTGTTTTTGTTGGTCAATTCCTATGGTTTCCTTTGAGCCTACACGCTCATTTTTACTATTTTATTAGTAGTTTTCTCAGTTTTGGTGGTTCTATCTAAAGTATATTTGGTTGGCCATATAGTCTCTATGGCTTTTTTGTTTATGCTCCTATGTAATTCATTTTTTTTTATCAATATACGGCTGGGTGCTCTATCACTCTTTAAAAAAAATCTATCTAATTCTTCATCAATGAGATCTAGCAAGCCTAAATGAATTTGGATTATTTTGCATGTATAGTTTTCTACTGGGTCTCTCTTCGTTATCTTTAAAAAAAAATTAACAGCTCTTGGATCACTTTTTATGCCGGTAGGCATTCTACAGTCACAACAGGGTGGAGATGAGAGCACTCATTTTCTGTGTAAATATATAGAAAAATAAATAAAAATATAAACCAAAAAAATTGGAAAAAATAAAAATAAAAACCAAAAAATAAATTAGAAAAAATAAAAAATAAAAACTAGGAGAAAATCACAAAATATGGAACCAAAAAATGGAAAAAAATAAAAAATAAAAAAATAAAAAAAATTGGAAACTATTGAAAAAAATCTGAAGAAAATCACAAAAGGTATGGAAAGGAAAAAAGTCTCGACATACTATAGATATATTTTTTAAAATATAAATATACTAGTTTATCTATCCTCAAAATCTCGTTG
Source organism: Cunninghamia lanceolata (assembly GCA_027924645.1). Lineage (NCBI taxonomy): Eukaryota > Viridiplantae > Streptophyta > Pinopsida > Cupressales > Cupressaceae > Cunninghamia > Cunninghamia lanceolata. Next base: position 8,495,601 of record BSBN01001807.1, read on the forward strand.
ATCTTGCACTCACTAGTACCAAATTTATAGTGTATCAATTTAAAAATACATGAAAACTGTTATGATTTGAAAAGGAAAACATATAGTTGATTGAACATTTAGGACTTCTAAAATGCCTATGTAATTTCTCCCACCAATGATAATTGAGAAAAGGACAAAATGGCAAAAGGACAAAAGAGGAAACTAGCAAGTTCCTAAAAGAGTCTAGATAAGTCAGAGGTTTCTAGAAAGAGGATAGAGTTTCTAGATGGGTCAAGAGAAGAGCCTAGAAGGAACAGACATGTAGTAAGACCTCTATAAAAGAGGTATGATGTAATAGTGTTGAATCAAGCAAGGGTTTGTAATGATCAAGTGATCATGAGAATGCAACAGCATTCAGTGTATGTAATGTAATCATGTTTTGATGTAATGCAGTATGGTGCAACAACATGCATTTGAGTAATGTCTGTGTGTTTTATATCTCTATGTGTTTATCTAGTTCTGAATGTGTATTTTGTTGTGTGATTTATATTTGAGTATCTTGTGTATGTGACATCCACCACCATCATAGTGGTATCAGAGCCAAGGTCAAAGTGATCAAGAAAATTGAGGGTTTGTTAAGAAGATCATTGAATGGAAGGAAAACAAAGGTCACCAAAGCTTTTGTCAAATAAGATCTATCAGTAGAGTCTTGTGAAGGGCCACACACTGAAAGAAGAAGTCGACACAACAAAGAATTGCAGAAAGAAGATTAAATAGTCACCATTTTAGGAGTTGAACATTAACAAGCCAGCGAGAGGGAAATCAAAATTTTTTGAAGACTGAAATCCAAGGAGGCCATAGTGGAAGGAGAAGGCACCAAATTTATGGTTAAATTGCTAGAAGTTTGAAGCCGTCCAAGTTGTGGGTCATGTCAAGTTCTCTTGAAGCATAATTTTGAGAGATTCTTTTGATTCAACCTTTCCATATGCATACCTAATTATAATGTGATTCTATGTATTCTTGTGCAAGATGTGTATTGTTGTATGTGTTGCATAGTGCTCTGAATGAAATAGAAGGTACAGATTTCATGAAACTGGTGAGAGAAATATAAAGCATAGAAAAAAGAAGGCCGTAGATCTAGGAAAATAAAGATCTTAGGTTGTTGCATCTGAAGATGTCACTCAAGAACTAAGTCATCAAAGGAAAGGCCGATTGGTTGAACAAAAAGAGAAGCACATGTTTTTAGAATTCTTGTCAGAGGTTTCTAGAAATAAAGACACCGAAGGGGTTTTGGTGAATATAAATAAATGGAATTGGAGGAGTTTAAATTGCCATCAAAGGAGGATTCAAATCGTAGTAGAGAGGAATTCAGATCGAAGGAGTGATTTTTTGTCTAAAGATGATACAAGTCAGCAACGGCACCGAAAATAGATCGAGGCCACAAGAGGAGATTTTAAAGAGTTGGCCAGGAAATTAGAAGCAAGCTGCTGGAAGGAAAAGGGGAAAGCTAAGGTTTGTTGATAGACAAGAAGATTACTGTTGGAAGTCTGTATTGAAGCTACTACTATTACCAAGAGGAGCTGCTACCAAATATTACAGCCAGCGATAAGGTAAATTGTAAACTTTTTGAAGTGTTATTCTATTAAGATAATTTGTTGCAGAAAGTTGACTTAAGCCAACAAAGGAAAATAAATCGTAGTAGAAGGCAATCTGAACACATCAAAAGATGAGTGAGCCACGCGAAGCTGTTGAACATTGTTGGATTAGGTCCGGTCAACTGAGAGGGGGGTGAATCAGTTGATACTTATTTAACCTTTTCTTCCTTTATTCAACTTATTAACAAATAAATGAAATAAGCATTTCAGCATCACATAAATAGAAACATAAATAACACACTTGACACCAAGATTTTGACGTGGAAACTTGGTTAAGGGAAAAACTACGGTGGGGGTTAACCCACAAAATTAATACCTTGTTAAAAGTATTTTACAAATGAGAATGTACATGCATTCAGGCTCACTGCCCCAAGCTCACTGCTCAAGTGGAGGCTCACTACCTATAGAAAGTTTACAAGAGATTTACAAATATTTTGAACTGGTAAGATGCATCTACCAATGCTAGAGATCAGTTTCGATTGAGTGTAAATACTGACTTTGTACACTTCATCTTTATTCTGCTCTTCTCTCTATTCTAGCTTCATTCAGATATTAGATTTTTGCTCTTTTCACATTTTCTCCATAACCACCTTAGTCACAAAATATCAACAATCATCGGCTATAGATACTTATCTTGAATTGTAATCACTTGCTAGTCGGTAACAACAAACACTTAGAATTTTTTAAGAGTGCTCTACTCTATCAGCTAGATCCATACACCAATATTGATGCGTACCAAAAATAACACATGTAGATCATCATACATGTCAGCCACTAACATCCTATCTCATACATAGTTCATCAAAACACTTCTATTGGGTCCGTACAAGGATTTACATAAGTCTTCTTGTTCTTCACTGAACTGTTTTGTCATAAAAGAACCCAGTATTCAGATGTTCATAACTTCTGATCCCATTATCACCGAAGGCTAAAAACTTGGATTTAGATTGTCCTAGTGTCCCTCTACACTCCTTCAGATCCACAACACATAATGATTAGCTGGAGAGATCCACTAACCAAAATATTGGACTCTGCTATATGCTCTGTTTCAGGCTACTAGACTTAGATAGATTATCATTCTGACTTCCGGTAAGATCAGATATTGCATTGTTGATATGTGGAACAATCTTAGTTGCCATCAATGACAACACCTATCAATGCTATGTAGTGCCTCTTGCCAACAATCTCCCCCTTTGGCATTGATGGCAACACTTAGTGAAAAATGACTAAGTGTCCTTGTGCAACTCCCCCTTTGTCTATACATTTGTGCACTTCACTTATTCTGGTGCTCCCCCTTTGTTGAGTACATCATTTTTCACTGCCCTTCAATCCCCTTCTGATATCAATGGCAAAGGGTGGGATCTGCAAAATTCTCCAAAATTTCTGTATACATTGCCGCATATGTATTAGTAACCATTAGGTTCCATTCACATGAACTTGAGGATGTCAGCAAAACTAGCTTTTATTTGCACAAGTTCAGAGGCTCAAGTACTCTTCATTCCATCCAAAATTGAAATGTCCCTATTTAACACAAATGAGTATGCTTCTTCTTTTGACAGATCTGATGGAACACTGGTCTGAACTGCAGTTTGAGCTTCAGATAAGGCATTATACATTGTCTCTAACTTAGAGGCAATTAGTCCTCAAAGCTCACACATTCTTTTCATAATGTTTTTTTCTCTTTGACAAGTTTCTATATTTCCTTTGTCAAATTAATTACTTGACATTTTTTACTTATGGGCGAAACCGTTAGGGGATCAAAATTTTGAGAGAGATTTGACAAATTTTGTTCTTGTTCCTTTATCTTGTTCTCAATATCTTTATTAACTTTGGGCCATGATAGACATAATTTGTACATCTCACTTCCATCATTTAGAGCATTCTGAGTACTCTTTATGCCAATACCAAGTATTCTTCTATCATTTCCTATCAGGTTCTTTATTTCACAGAATTTCTTATCTAAGAATTCTTTCTAAACTTTCACCTCCGCAGACTTCTCAAAGGGCTCAAAATATGAATTTACTGAACTTACTAGATTCTTTAGATGTTTGAAGGGGGATCATTTTGATTCTTCTGATAGGTTGGCAATAATTTCTCCAAAACTCCGATTGCAAGTCCCAGTAGCTCATTCTCCTCCATGTGGAACTTTAACATCTCTCTAGCCTTTACTTGGGTGAATGATGCTATCTTCATCAGTTGAATTGGAGAGAGGGCATCTGGATTGGCTAGACCTTGGAGTAGTTCTAGTTCATCAAGTTAAATTACTTCTTTTCCAATAAGACCTTTTACTATATCTGCAATGTCTCTTGTAGCCATTTCTGAATCAACCTTTTGATCTCCTAATTTCTTAGTCTCTATTTTAGGTGCTTCAACCTTTGCACCATCTTCTTCTATATTATCTTTCTTTTCTCTTTCTTCTTTTAACTCTGCTTTATCCTTTTCTGTGTTCTCTGCAGAGGAACTTTTTCTTGTTTGTTCATCACTTGCTATCTGATCAAGAGGGCTCTGTGAAACAGTAACATTATCCTCCTTTCCTATTGTATCAAATGGATTGGGAGTATCTTCTATATCAAATATTTTATCCAACATTTTTGTATCCTCCTAAATTGCTTGTTCTACTTCTAGAATAGAGGCTCCACCCAACTTAGATTGCTACTCAATAATGTTCTCTTCTTCACCATCTGACACTTCTTTTGTGACTATATGAAAATTATGCTTCTTTAATGCTTTCAAAAGAATCTCTTGAGTTTCTTCAACCATTTCACTTGTTTCTCAAAGCATGAGCTTGTTCATTCTCATTTTTCTTTTGAAATCATCTTTGACTTTCTTAAATATCATATCTATTTGTTCATGAGAAATTTGAGAACACAGATTTATTAGCTCATGTTCTCTAATTTCCACATCCTTGCACTTGGTATTTTCTTTTCTCAATTCCAAGATATTTGCCAGACTTTGTGGTAAATCAGAAGTTATCTCAATCAGTGCCTTGTTGTAGATGTTGAGATATCTGACCGTTGCTTCCTCCAACACCTTTTTATCCATATCATTGTATTCATCATAGAATTCAATAATAGGTTTTAGATTACGATCCATAGTGACTGATTTTATCACATCTTCTAGTGAGAGTGTGGGTTTCTCAACATATTCTTCATATTCTTCAGTCTTTTGCTTCCATAGAACTTTTCTTTGGTTAACTTTGCAGCTTTTGTTCCAGAGACTTCTGGTTCCTTGATTTCAATGTTGAAGTTTGTATCTATTTCATCTTCTCTTATGCTTTCATAGGTCCGGGAAGCTTTTGTTTTCTTCCTTTTCTCGCGTTTTCCAGATGATTCTACTTCGGGTTTTGTAGATTTAGAGGCAGCAGTAGAACTTCTAGTAGTTCTTGAAGTGGAACAAGGTTCCACCAGATCACTTGTTGTCTCTTTTCTTGTTTTTCTTTCTCATCCTTTTATGTTCTTTCTCTAAATTTCTTCATAGCTTCATTTGTTAGGCCAAAATTTTCAGCTAGCTGCTCAACTTATTTTCTTACTCACCTATTTGTTTTAGGTTCTCTGAGCTCAGTATGCAACCTTAAACTTAGCTCCTCATAAGTTCCAAATCTTTCAACTGTTGTGTATTTGGGCTTGCTTAGCAGATGTTGAGCATACATATCCAAGATCCTTTCATCCACTTCATACCCCATGGGCATGATCCAAATAGTTGTGGGTTCCACTGCTTCCATTAAACACTTACCAGTATCAACCATGAAGCATATTTCATTTTTGTATTTGTCAACAATTGAATTGGGGATTCTTTCCCTTTTGTGCATTAGATTCTAAATTTTTCTGAAGTAACCCCATATTGTCATTTTCTAAGCATTGAAATCACCAATGTTGTGAAGATAATTATTTGATTTGAATAGCAACTGGCTCATCTTTAGTCTAGTGTACACCTTTTACTCCAGGTACCTCATTCATATAGTAAAAGAATAGACATAAAATTAGTGTACCATACTTGAAGGTGTTCTTCTTGTCCCTTTTGATCTTATTCAGATTTTCAATCAATTGATTCTGTAATAGTTCACATAAGTCATAATCAACATTTTCTTTTAGCATCTTTTATGCAACATAAATGACTATTCCAGAAATAGAATTTTCTCTGCTCGAGTGGTAAATCTTGTATCCAAACACCATGGTGGCGAATTTGACACTCGGCTCTATAATATTATTTATGGTCATTGCTCTTCTGTCAAACTTAGCTCCGATAGCATCAGTTACTGTCTAGTTTTTCACAGCTTTCAGCATGGGCAATCCTCTAGTTGAGTTCAAACTAGTTACATTTCTTATAGCATCCTTGGTAATCTTGAACAATTTTAACAACCACATGCATTCATCATGTATCTGACTTAGACGTATTGGACCCACTGATCCTCATCAAATGTTGGAAACCCCATAACTTGAACAAAGTGTTTATCCTATAGAGCCTTGTAGTCAGGTTTAAGTTCTTTATTCTCATCCATCAGTTGTTTTTCAAACAAATCTACATACCTTGAATCTCCAAACTCATCTATATTTGCATGAATGTAAACCCTAATGTCTTCTACATGTAGTACCCCATTCGAAACACTTGAGAAAGCACCTAATGGATCGACTTGAATTGATTTGTGAGGATGCTTTTTGAATTTGGGTCGAGGCCTTTCAGTAATGTCAATAACATGAGGGGTAACCATTTCAGCAGATTTTAGATTCAAAGATTTACAGAGAGGTACCTTTTTCTTTCACGGGGTTAGGGTTGACCACTTGCTAATTGAATTGGTTCTCTGCCTCAGTCTCTGGACTTTATAGATCAAGTGCTCTTCTTCTTGTTTACTTCAAATGCAAAGTGATTCAAATGAGTGATCAAGTTACCTTTTAAAGCTCTACATTACCTAATTTATCTTTGCAATAAATGTGTTGCCCTAATTGTATCCAGTTACATTGTTTAGACAGTTCCTCATATATCAACATATTTTCTTCCAGAAATCCTTCCATAGGTTCTGGACTAACTTAGAGTATTTTTTGCTAATGTGCCAGATTTAGGCACCCATTTACTAACCAGGGGAATTTGATGTTCTATGCAGCTCCCCCGAAGCCAAAGTTTTCTAACTTAATTTCTAGAGGAATTGTCACCACCAGATTCAGGTGTGGACTCATTATCATTGTTTACTGTATCTTTCTTTATCTAAATCTTGTTCATTTCACTCCGTATCTCATCGACATCAATTTTCCTTTTGCCTTTATCTTGTTTCTGCTCATCCAATTTTTTGTTTATCGGACCTTTTCTTCCATTGTCTTTACTTCTACAAAATCTTGTAATATGACCAAATTTATTGTAGTTATAGCATACAACATTTCCTTTCTTATAAACTTGATTTTGTCTTGATCTGCACTGATTAGCCATATGTCTAAACCCATTGCAAACAAAATAGTAACCATTGAAATAATTGCTATTTCTTCTAATATTGGGATTATTTTTCATACTTCCACATTTATTTGATCTATGACCATACCTATTACATTTGAAGCATTGAGCGAAGAAGGATAGACCATTTTGATTTACTCTACTTTTGCACTGAGTAGCTCTATGACCAAATTTGTTGCAGTTGAAACAATTTCCATTGAATGATGGATGCCTTTGAGCATTTGGTTGTCTTACTAGAGGATTTCTAGATCTATTCTAGAAGACCAGGCCTCGCATCCAATTTGCAACATTCTTCATAACTCTTTTTCATATTTTGATTTAACACTTCTTTAGCTCTCTTTTTATCTTCAATTTCCTTGGTTAGTCTCATCACTCTAGTTTCCATCTTATGTTTTAGAATAGTAACTTCTTTAGTTAACTTTTCACATTCCTTTGTCTTCTCATCCAGGGCCTTGTCTTCATAAGATTTTCCTAGTTGAAGAGGTTCCTCCTTTCCTTTTGCATTGGATTTGCTCAATTTTTCTTTTAAAACTTTAATGAAGTCTTCTACTCTTGAAGATCATATTCATCCATTCTGCTATCTTTCCAGATCTTCCTTAAGTTGTTAAGCCTTTGTAAAGGGACTTACCTCTGATACCAATTGTTGGATTAGGTCTGATCAACTGAGAGGGGGGGTAAATCAATTGATACATATTTAATGTTTTCTTCCTTTATTCAACTTATTAAAAAATAAATGAAATAAGCATTTCAACATCACATAAACAGAAACATAAATAACACACTTCACACCAAGATTTTGACATGGAAACCCAGTTAAGGGAAAAGCCATGGTGGGGGTTAACCCACAAAATTAATACCCTATTAAAAGTATTTTACAAATGAGAATGCACATGCATTTGTGCTCACTGCCCCAAGCTCACTGTTCAAGTGGAGGCTCACTGCCTATAGAAAGTTTACAAGAGATTTACAAAGATTTTGAACTAGTAAGATGGATCTACCAATGCTAGAGATTAGTTCCAATTGAGTGTAAATACTAACTTTGTAGACTTCATCTTTATTCAGCTCTTCTCTCTATTCTGCCTTCATTCGGATATTAGATTTCTGCTCTTTTCACATTTTCTCCATAACCACCTTAGTCAGAAAATGTCCACAATCATTGGCTATATATACTTATCTTGAATTGCAATCACTTGCTAGTTTGCAAGAACAAACACTTAAAACTTTTTAAGATTGCTCTACTCTGTCAGCTAGATCCATACACTAATATTGATGCATACCAAAAATAGCACATGTAGATCATCATACATGTCAGCCAATAACATTCTATTTCATACAAAGTTCATCAAAACACTTCTATTGGGTCTGGACAAGGTTTTACATAAGTCTACATGTTCTTCACTAAACTGTTCTGTCATAAAAGAACCCAGTATTCAGATGTTCATAACTTCTGATCCCATTATCACCAGAGGTGAAAATCTTGGATTTAGATTGTATTGGTGTCCCTCTACACTCCTTCAGATCTACAATACATAATGATTAGCTAGAGAGATCCACTGACCAAAATACTGGACTCTGTTATATGCGCTATTTCAGGCTACCAGACTTAGATAGATTATCATTCTGATTTCTGATAAGATCAAATACTGCACTGCGAATGTGTGGAACAATCTTAGTTTCCATCAATGACAACACCTATCAATTCTATCCAGTCCCTCTTGCCAACAAACATATCATCGAAACCAATTGACAATCAAAGACAAGGGCAACAAAGGGCAACAGTTTGAGGTAAGCAAATTAAAAGAATTAATAGAGATTGAAAAATAACAATGAAAGGAATCCATTGTATTCAATGAAACACGGTTACATACATATAGTTGAAAAAAGCTTAACAACTTCCTAAAAATATGCAAAGATAACTGACAGCAAACTGAGTGCTTGTGACAGTGAATTGTAGAGTCTTTGACAGCAAACTGGACATCTCTATAACTGATTGTGACACCATTGCAACTCTAGACACATGCATGATTCTATTATGAATTATTCTAACACCACCTCTTAATGAATAACATATCTCTGAACTGACTACAACAAAATAGTTTGTTGTTACATTTATTTATGTTGGAGCAAATATTCCAACACCCCTACACCACTAAACTAACTAACAACATAAAATTCAAAATTACATTATTTAGAAACTGTTCTTTGAAAAATAGTTCTTGGACCAGTGAAACTTCTGCAAGCTGCTCCAGTAGCCTCCTAGCTGTAATCCAAGCTCCCAACATCATTAAGCACCATTTGCACGTGAAGTGTCTCATTACCCTCGTAAAGATATTATGCTAAACTTCTAGATTTCTAGATCTCCCCTGAACTATTGGACATCAATCCTCACATGCATGTCTCATAACCCCAATGAAGTGTAGTTTCTCTGATCCACAAGCATCTCAGACTATTGAACATCTATCTATCGTCTACTGCATCCTTCCCTGTCTTCAAGGTGTCGGCTTCTTCAAAATAAAACAAGTGCCTCATCTTCAATGAAATCATCATCACTATCAATATCTGGTGGTTCTTCAGTAATGGCTATATTTACTGATTCTTTAACTTTCCCTTTGAGAAGGTCACTTGCACGAGTTTTACAATTAATTGTTGTATGACCTTTTTTCCTACAATAGTAACACTTGATCTCACTCTTACCTGACATTCTCTTTCCCATCCTTTTATTTGAGTATAATGCAAGCTCTTGCTGAGTATCTTCTCTTGGATCTCCTGTAGCAGCTCTCTTTTCTTCAACTAAGAGTACTGAAATCATGTCTTCTAAAGTTTGTGAAGGCATTTGACTGAGAGTAAAAATAATATTGCTATATTTCAAAGGCAAACTATTTAACAAGACAGCTTTAGTAACCTCTTTATCTACCACAACATTAACTTCAGCTAGTTGTTTAATGAGAGATCTCAGATTGTTTATGTGGTTAGACATGGTGATTTCATTAGACATCTTGAAGCTAAATAATTGTAGTTTCAGAGAGAACTTTGCATTTGTTGCTTTTGCTCCAAACAACTTATTTAATTCATCCCAGATTTCTTTAGATGATTTTTCCAGATCCACATGGTGTAATTCTGAATCTGAAAGAGCAAGACCAATAATGGACTTGGCTTTTTCATCTCTGCTTTCCCAATCAATCTTCCTTTTAGCATATGTTGGTACCACTTCAGTGCCATTCACTATACCCCATAAATTTTTGTTCATCAATTGCATTTGTATTTTCACCTTCCATGTGTGAAAATTATGACCATTGAATTTATCTAGAGGTGTTTCCATTTTCAAAAAACTTCTGTAATAAACAAAAAAAACAAATCTGTACTTTGAGACAAAAAATACCTTTGTGAATGTTTCACAGCAGAGGGATTTGCAGCATGGCCTTAGCAACCTTCTTAACTGCTCTGTTAGACTCTTTCTCTAGCAGTAGTAAGCACAGACGGCTCTTCTATAGGCCTCATCACACACAACAGTCATTCATAGATCATTTGATACTGCCTTCAATCCTTGTTGACTCACCCAAGATTTTGAGAGAGCTCTGATACCATAAAAGAATTAATAGAGATTGAAAAATAACAATGAAAGGAATCCGTTGTATTCAATGAAACACAGTTACATACATATAGTTGAAAACAGCTTAACAACTTCCTAAAAATATACAAAGATAACTGACAGCAGACTGAGTGCTTGTGACAGCGAACTGTAGAGTCTTTGACAGCAAACTGGACACCTCTATAACTGATTGTGACACCACTGCAACTCTAGACACATGCATAATTCTGTTATGAATTATTCTAACACAAATTGGTCATTTTCAATGGGAAAAGTTAAAAGAGAGAAGACAAAAAAGATTGGCAAAAAGAAAGAAATAGTTGGGAAGAAGAGAGAAAGGAATTGTTAAGGGATTTAAAGTAGGTTTCAATAGATAAAGTTTGACTATAGATAAAAATGTATGAACTTGATATTGAATTGGGTAAACTTAAAATAAAGAATGAAGAATTAGAAGAAAACTTGAAACTGTTTGATGAGGTTAAAAAGAGGAATAAAGAGTTAGAAGAAATATTGAAGTTATTTGATGAAATGAAAGAAAAAATAGAGAGGTTAGAAGAAGAAAGCAAGTTACAAAAAGATGAAATGTCAAAATTGAAAGAAGGGAATGAATGTTTGAGGACAAAACCATTAGTTTGTGATGTTTCGTGTGATACAAATGATTTATTTGATGTAGTTGAAGCCAAAGAATGAAAGGTTAAAGATAGAATGAAGATTGAACCAACAAAATTTGCTAGTTGGGATGATATTGACACAAAGAATGTCAATTTTAAGATGATGAAAAAGATGGGTTATGAAAGACAAAGACTAGGCAAGTATGGACAAGGAATGAGAGAGTCCATTGAGCCAATTATGAAGCCAAATTATAAAGGCCTTAGATACATAGGTAAAAGAAGTGATGTTACAAGTGTTACAAGTTCAGAGAATTTTTTTCAAGGAATGCATTATTCTCATTGTAATAGGAAAGGACATACAAAGGACATGTGTTGGGACATTCATCCTCATAGAATTTGTGGTTTGAGAAATCATTCAAAAAAGATGTGTTGGAATAGAGATTGGAACAATATGATAGGATGCATGAAAATGAATTGTGGTTGTATTTTTTGATCAAATTGGCAACAGATTCTAGGTATGTTGAAAAGGTTGTTCCAGTATAGATGTTCATATGTTAAAACATATACCAATCAAGAGAACTTTGTTGGTCTTGAAAGACGTCAAGAAAAATGGAAAGCTACAGATAGCGAGAGGACTTCGAGATTGAAGTTCTAAAGATTTGAAAATCAAAGCTTGAAGGATTGCCATAACAGTTAATGAGAGTTGAAAAGATCCACATATCTTGATGATAGTTTGAAAATAGTTTGAGTAAGTCAACAGACTTGAAAGACAAAACTTGGAAAACATAATTTGGGAATAATAAATATGTGGTGGAATTTTAGGGGGATTGTTGGCATATGTAATTTCTCCCACCAATGATAATGAGGAAAGGACAAAATGGCAAAAAGACAAAAGAGGAAACTAGCAAGTTCCTAAAAGAGTCTAGATAAGTCAGAGGTTTTAGAAAGAGGACAAAGTTTCTAAATGAGTCAAGAGAAGAGCCTAGAAGGCACAGGCATGTACTAAGACCTATATAAAAGAGGCATGAAGTAACAAAGTTCAATCAATAAAGGGTGTGTAATGATCAAGTGATCATGAGAATGTAACAACATTTAGTGTATGTAATGTAATCATGTTTTGATGTAATGCAGAATGGTGCAGCAACACGCATTTGAATAATGTCTGTGTGTTTTATATTTCTATGTGTTGTTACAGTTCTGAATGTGTATTTTGTTGTGTGAATTATATTTGAGTGTATTTTGGATGTGACATCCACCACCATCACCTGTAATATTTAACTTTTTCATCACATCTATTAATGTCATCAATAAAGGTTATCATTCAAAGTTGATCATCAGAGGCTGGGATAAATTTTGGAATGCATATATTTTCAACATTGTATGTTGCCAGCCAAGCCAATTCAAACACCATTTTCTAGATATTATAGGAAAACACCAATGTGGCTTTTTTCCATGTTTCTCTTCAAAAAAATTGGTGTTTTAGATAACTTGTTGAAAGCCAAGACAAATCTGATGAGTTATGTGTCCCATCATCTGTGCACTCCAACAGATATAACAGATTTCAATCCTATCCATACAATTGTTATTATAGTGCAAGGTATGGATCCATACTTTTAATCTAAGTTTTGAATCCTTTAATAAGATCCAAGTTGTCCATTCAACCCAACCTACTAATAATGTGGCCAACTGATGTTGACACCATTTTTAGTCCAACAATATTTCCAAAAAATATTGAACCTCTATGCTCTATCATTGCCTTCTCAATCTCTTTTGTGATTGTCACTGCTAGACCAACCCAAGCTTTGTGACATACTACCATACATTGTATCAAATTATCAAAATTTGAGGCACTCTTCTCATTGGAAGGATTTGACTCTCCCTATCCACACCTGATGTTAGTTGAACACAAATATAAAGAAGTGTTGTGGTATAGCTGCAATCCCTCCCTAAAACTGCAAAAATAGTTTGGTAGAATAGGATGAATGTAAGACATCTATATGTAAGAAAAATTAGGAACCATTATATTGCTCTTCATTTACAATCCAAATAAACTATTCTAAATAAAAAACAATGTTTAATTAAATATGTATACAAATATAATTGATGTATTTAAATTTTGCAAAGTGCAATAGTGTCTTTCTTTCCTTCCTACAGTTCTAGTTTACCTTGGTCAGTGACAACCACATTGGCAAAGACTATGTGAGTGTCGGGCACCTCCTTCAACTAATGAAAATAAAATACTTTCAGTTTTAAACTATGTATTTTCATTGGTTGCAGGAGGTGCCCGACACTCACATAGTCTTTGCCAATGTGGTTGGAATTGACCAAGCCAAACTAGAACTATAGGAAGGAAAGAAAGAGACTATTGCAATTTGTAAAATTTAAATACATCAATTATATTCGTATACATATTTAATTAAACATTGTTCTTTATTTAGAATAGCTTATGTTAATTGTAAAAGCAGAGCAATATAATGGTTCCTAATTTTTTACTGCAACTATATTGCAACACTTCTCTATATTTGTGTTCAACTAATGTCAGGTGTCGATAGGGAGAGTCAAATCCTTCCAATGAGAAGAGTGCTTCGAATTTTGACAATTTGATACAATGCACGACAGTATGTCACAAAGTTTGGGTTGGGCTAGCAGTCACAAGCACAAAAGAGATTGAGTAGACAATGATTAGAGTATAGAGGTTCAGTATTTTTTGGAAATATTGTTGGGCTAAAAATGTTGTCAACATCAGTCAGCCACATTGCTAGTGTGTTGGGTTGCATGGGTAGCTTGGACCTTATTAAAGGATTCAAAACTCACAGATTAAAAGTATAGATCCATACCTTGCACTATAATAGCAATTGTATGGGTAGTATTGAAATCAATTATATCTATCGAAGCACATAGATGATGGGACACATCAACTCACCAGATTTGTCTTGGTTATCAATAAGTTATCTTAAACACCAATTTCTTGAAAGAGGAACATGGAAAAAAGACAGTGGTTTTTCCAATAATTTCTGGCAAATGGTGTTTGAATTGGCTTGGTTGGCAACATGACAATGTTTAAAATGTATGCATTCCAAAATTTAGCTCAACTTCTGATGATCAACTTCGAATGATAACCTTTGTTGATAACCTTGATAGATGTGATGAAATGCATTACAAAATTTAGTCTATCCTTTGATGATCAACTTTGAATGATAACCTTTGTTGATGACCTTAATAGATGTCATGAAATCATCATTCGAAGTTGATCATCACATTTGTCAAGGTCATCAACAAATGTTACCATTCGAAGTTGATCATCAGAGGCTGAACTAAATTTTGGAATGTACTTCATCACATCTATCAAGGTCATCAACAAAGGTTATCATTCGAAGTTGATCATCAGAGGTTGGGCTAAATTTTGAAATGCATATATTTTCAACATTGTCATGTTGCCAACCAAGCCAATTCAAACACCATTTACTAGAAATTATAGGAAAAAACCAATGTGACTTTTTTCCATTTCCCTCTTTCAAAAAATTGATGTTTGAAATAACTTGTTGATAACCAAGACAATTATGGTGAGTTGATGTGTCCCATCATCTGTGCGCTCTGATAGATATAATAGATTTCAATACTACCCATACAATTGCTATTATAGTGCAAGGTATGGATTCGTACCTTTAATCTGTGAGTTTTGAATCCTTTAATAAGATCCAAGCTGCCCATGCAACCTAACCTACTAGCAATGTGGTTGACTGATGTTGACATCATTTTTAGCCCATCAATATTTCCAACAAATATTGAACCTCTATGCTCTAATCATTGTCTGCTCAATCTCTTTTGTGATTGTGACTACTACCATGCATTGTATCAAATGTTCAAAATTCAAGACACTCTTCTCATTAGAAGGATTTGACTCTCCCTATCCACACCTGATGTTAGCTGAACACAAATATAAAGAAGTGATGTAGTATAGCTACAGTCCCTACCTAATACTACAATAATATTTTGGTAGAATAGGATGAATGTAAGAGATCTAGAAAAAAAAAAATTAAGAACCATTATATTGCTCTTCTTTTAGGGTGAGTGCAATTAGTTGGGTGCACTTTTTGGCTAAAAAGTGGAAGTGTTTTTCCTGAAAATTAAATTGTCACAATTAGAATCAAAATTTGAAGCACTTATACATAGAATCTTAAGAAAGTCCAATAATATGAAATGTAGTATTTTGAATCTAGTTTTGAAATATGTAATTTATTCTAATACCCAGATGATACAAATTAATTTTACATAGGTCTGTACAAAAACCACTTTTTAAAAGTCTATTTTTTAGGACCATACCATGCACTTGTATAGCTAACATAATTTGACTTAAATAAAAGTATTTTTCTAAATCTTTTTGGGGAAAGATGTGTATTATAGTGAAGTTTGATGAGGATTTTTTTTATAATTTTTTTCAAATATATTTTTCTTATTAATTTTTAACATAATTTGACTTAAATAAAAGTATTTTTCTAAATCTTTTTGGGGAAAGATGTGTATTATAGTGAAGTTTGATGAGGATATTTTTTTATAATTTTTTTTCAAATATATTTTTCTTATTAATTTTTTATTGGCCCTAATTGTTGTTTTTGAAAACCCCTCATGTATGGCCAACATAATTTGAGCTAAAATAATCATAATTTTTTTTTTCATTGTGTAAATAATGATGTGTAGATTGATGAAATATTATTTTTTAAAAAAATTAAAAATTAAAAGTTATTAAAAAAATGCAAACACATGGCATTTCAAGTTTATGGACCAGTTTGCTTATAAATTAATTAATAAATAGAAAAATAAGTTGAATCGGAAAAAAAATTACATATTTGAAAACTACACATCGTCATCTATAATGGATTTTAATTTCATAAAAAAAAATCAAAAAAAGACATAGTCATCCATATTGGTAAAGTTGGTCTTTTCTCTCGCTCTGAACATGGACTTGTACTTGCAGGTCCAAGGCTAAGGGTTGGCTTACCATGCCTTTCCTGAGACTAAGCTTTTAGGAAGAATGGGTTCCCGTTCCTTTTCTATGGGAAAAATAAGTGTGCAAGGCTTTTTTTTTAAATTCCTAAATGAGTACATGTTCCTAAGCGAGTACCCATTTCTTTTAAAATGGGTACCCATTCCTATCAAGATTTTTTCTTTACCCGTGACTTCCCCTCTATGTGGATCCAACTTGCGGGAACCCTCTACAATCCAAATAAGCTATTATAAATAAAGAACAATGTTTAATTAAATATGTATACGAATAGAATTGTTGTATTTAAATTTTGCAAATTGCAATAGTGAGTGTCTTTCTTTCCTTCCTACAGTTCTTGTTTGGCTTGGTCTATGGCAAAGACTGTGAGTGTTGAGCACCCCCTGTAACCAATGAAAATAAAATACTTTCAATTTTAAACTATATATATATATAATCAATGTTATCTCTGCTTTATATTCCACCAATCATAATTTAGTGGTGTACCTTCCATTGAAATTTTAGATGTTGATTTTCATTGGTTGCAAAAGGTGTCCGACACTCACATAGTCTTTGCTAATGTGATTGGCATTGATCAAGCCAAACTAGAACTGCAAGAAGGAAAGAAAGAAACTCACTATTGCAATTTGCAAAATTTATATACATCAATTATATTCGTATAAAAAATAGAGAAATATAATGGTTCCAAATTCTTTTACATCTAGATGTCTTACATTCATCCTATTCTACCAAACCATTTTTTGCAGTTTTTGGCAGGGACTATAGCTATACCACAACACTTCTTTACGTCAAGTGTTGATAGGGAGAGTCAAATCCTTCCAATGAGGAGAGTGCCTCAATTTTTGACAATTTGATACAATGCATGGTAGTATGTCACAAAGCTTGGATTGCGCTAGCAGTCACAATCACAAAAGAAAATGAGTAGACAATGATTAGAGCATAGAGGTTCAGTATTTGGAAATATTGTTGGGCTAAAATGGTGTCAACATCAGTCACCCACATTGCTAGTAGGTTGGATTGCATGGGCAGCTTGGACTTTATTAAAGGATTCAAAACTCATAGATTAAAAGTATGGATCCATACCTTGCACTATAATAGCAATTATATGGGTAGTATTGAAATCAATTATATTTGTCAAAGCACATAGATGATGGGACACACCAACTCACCAGATTTGTCTTGGCTATCAATAAGTTATTTCAAACACTAATTTCTTGAAAAGGGGACATGGAAAAAAGACACATTGTTTTTCCTATAATTTCTGGCAAATGGTGTTTGAATTGACTTGGTTGGCAACATGACAATGTTTAAAATATATGCATTCCAAAATTTAGCCTAGCTTCTGATGGTCAAATTCAAATGATAATCGTTGTTGATGACCTTGATAGATGTGATGAAATGCATTCCAAAATTTAGTCCAGCCTCTGATGATCAACTTAGAGTGATAACCTTTGTTAATGACCTTAATAGATGTGATGAAATTACCATTCGAAGTTACTCATCGTATATATCAAGGTCATCAACAAAGGTTATCATTCAAAGTTGATTATCAGAGGTTGGGCTAAATTTTGGAATGCATATATTTTCAAGATTCTCATGTTGTCAGCCAAGCCAATTCAAACACTATTTAGCAAAAATTACAGGAAAAAACCAGTGTGGCTTTTTTTCATGCTCCTCTTTCAAGAAATTGGTGTTTGAGATAACTTTTTGATGGCCAAGTCAAATCTAATGAGTTAATGTGTCCCATCATCTATGCGCTCCGATAGATATAACTGATTTCAATACTACCCATACAATTTCTATTATAGTGCAAGGTATTGATCCGTACTTTTAATCTGAGTTTTGAATCCTTTAATAAGGTCCAAGCTACCCATGCAACCAAACATACTACCAATGTGGCCGATTGATGTTGACACCATTTTTAGTCCAACAATATTTCCAACAAATATTAAACCTCTATGCTCTAATCATTGCATGCTCAATCTCTTTTGTGATTGTGACTGCTAATCCAACCCAAGCTTTGTGACATGTTGCTATGCATTGTATCAAATTGTCAAAATTTGAGGCACTCTTCTCATTGGAAGGATTTGACTCTCCCTATCCACACCTGACATTAGTTGAACACAAATATAAAGAAGTGTTGTGGTATAGTTGCAGTCCCTACCTAAGACTACAAAAACAATTCAGTAAAATAGGATGAATGTAAGACATCTAGATGTAAAAAAACTTAGGAACCATTATATTGCTTTGCTTTTACAATTCAAATAAGCTATTCTAAATAAAGAACAATGTTTAATTAAATATGTATACAAATATAATTGATGTATTTAAATTTTGCAAATTGCAATAGTGAGTGTCTTTCTTTCCTCCCTGTAGTTCTAGTTTGGCTTGGTCAATGCCAACCGCATTGGCAAAGATTATGTAAGTGTCGAGCACCTCTTGTAACCAATGAAAATAAAATACTTTTGGTTTTAAACTATATATATAACCGATGTTATCTCTGCTTTATATTCAACCAATCATAATTCAGTGGTGTACCTTCCATTGAAATCCCAAATGTGGCAGCCCTAAGAATCTTGATTGAAGTGTTATTGACCACTGTTAAAAACTGTATTGATAGAAGGTTGCTCTCTTTTTGTTGCACTGCAATTTCCATGGTGTTCAATGAAGCTCACCACTCTGCAACACGAGCAATGGCAAACAAAAGCAATGATTTTCAAGTGTAGTTAGTGTATAGCCTGATCATTGCCACATGTTTTTGCACCCCACTGATTGTAGTCCATAATGCCATTATATGACCAATATTTGCACCTATGCTTAAAACACACACTAGAAATTTTCGCTAAAGCACTAGTTGTTTGCTACATATTTTTATTCAGTTGCAGCAAATACAATGTTTCTGACAACTATTAATCTTGACGGCCTTGATATCTTGTACAAATTGATTGAGGTTCTCATCAATCAATGCTTTTTAAGTTGAATTTAATGTATTGACCACCAAGAAGGAGGAAGATACAGTTTCAAATCAATATGACAAATCAATGAAATGGTACATATGTTACTAAAAATGAGTGACAAAATAGGAAACCTAAATTATGAAATATACATTGATTCCTAACATCTAATTAAGATCTGCTTGATCAAATCTATTTATAGCGTGCCTTTGAATATCAAGGATTTGCCAAATGGATGAATAATCCTGGAACAATTCATTGCTCTCTTTGTTATGTCTAAGGGGTCACTGAAGGCAGACTGCAGGAAAGAGACAAACTCATTTAAATGGTCTGTTTATTCCCGTACTAACAATGATCATCATACATATAAGCATGTGATTGATAAGCAGGTAAAGCTTCCAAAAATGTTGAAACATTTTGTAACACACTAAGAGGGTCTTGCTAAAACAATGGTTTTAAGGAAAGTTCCAAATGTCTCTAACCTTTTGAAAGGGTGACAAATTATATCCCTTCTTAGAGAGGGTTGATATTCTGCCTTGCTTAGGAAGATTTATGGACAAAGGTTGCCTTTTAATAATCTGTTTCTTCCATACACAGAAAGATGATGAAAGTAGAATATTAGGTATTACTTGCACCTGCCAAGTGCTCTACAGTCTTTATTTAAAAGTTGTCATGGACCATTGTTGAGCAGTTACGATTGTGCAGACCCTGATATGAGATAGATGAGAAACAAAAATAAATAAAAAATCTAAAGGTAGTGTTAATTTATGAGCCTCAACACTTGACAATGACTTGCCTCTATTATTTTTTTCCAATGCTTATTTAGTATTTAATGTAAGAATTTCAACTGATATAAGTAAGATAATGAAAGCCATCTGGGAGACATAATATTAGAAAATACATTATAATACAAAATTATTTAGATAAGAAAGTTTTACATAGATTGTGGCCCAGATCTATTCCTCGAGCAATCTAGCCAAGGCACCAAAAACACCCTTTATAATCACAATATAGTTATTACGAAACCAAAGTTGTATGGAGACGGATATGGATACGTATCCGATTCAACTACAACTATGTTTCAAGACCCCTATCTAGTAATTATATATTATTTTATGCTTAAATATTTTAATTTTATTAAAAAGAAATATTAAACTTATTATATTTAAATACTAAAAGTAAATAGAGATAAAACTAATATTAATAATAAATAATAATTATTAAACTTAAAAAATAACAAACTTATTACATATATTAATAGTAATGAAACTATAAATTACGAATTTTATATTAATATTGAAATTCATTGCTCATTGTAAGTGTATAAGTCTATATCGTTCTATTAATATTGAAATTCATTGCTCATTGTAAGTGTGTAAGTCTATATCATTAGGATATATGCAGTTCATAAATTTTCACCCCTACACATTGTATCTTGTTGAATTCAAAACTCACTATGAAAAAGTGTTTGGCAAGGCAACTCTACATTATGATCAGTCATCGGAGTTTATTCAGTTGAGCACATGAATGAAATGACCTCAACATCATATACACAAATATGGCCCTGGCACCATATATCTTAACTCGAGGGCCCTCTGGGTGACTTTTCTTATCACCATATAGATAGGATGCCCCACGTTAGGCTCAACCAAGCTATAAAAAATAAATTTTAGAGTTTAGATTTATTTTTATTTTTTGAAAGTTCGACGTGGATACGACACAATCGATTAGGTCGCCCAACCCAGATATATCTCGCATGACTCCAAGCTTGCTCTTATTTTGGGTACAGGTGATTACAGTACAAAAGCCATATCTGAGTCGTATCGTACCTACCAAATAGGTTGGTACACGTACCAGGGAAGGTGGGGGGTGGTAACCTTGTAAGAAATAGATTCTTGGCATCCAAAGGGCGTGGCAAATCAAGGAAGAAGGTATGATAGGCATATCCTTTTGCTTAATAGGTCTATTAGCTCATCAAATAATGCAAATTTTTTATCAACTCATTAAAGTAGTTGTTTACGTTGTGCTACAACTTCAGTCATATGCATCAAAAATGAGAGAAACATAAATATATAAGAAAATTATTAGTTAACAAAAGAGTACAAAATTACCTTCACAAAAGCTTTTTTAATTTTGCACATAGTTTAGCGGCTCCTCTGATCACCATTTCTTCCTATAGCATTAAATTAGGGAGAGGATGAAGTGATCTGCATGTACAAAGTAATTGTTTTATTTAGTTTTCATTCCATGAATTAGTCAGGCAAAAAAGAAGCAAACTAAGGGTCAAAAGGAAAATCAAAATGCTAAAAATTATGTAGAATTTCTCTTTATCTGCAAATTATCATTATCTTGCCAAAAATTTCTTCCATCTTTATAAATTATCATGGAGAATTTCTCTTGTTTTCTAAACCTCAGCAGAATACACGTATATTTTCTTTATACGATGAACAACATAAAGCTGCATCTTTCCTTATATCTTCTTAATCTCGGCTAAAAACAATATCTTTTTTATACAATGAAAAATATCACGCTGTTGGACAAGATCCTTTATTCTCTGAGTGTATTCTTAATTTGTTTTTCCAACCGTTACTAGGATCTCCCTCACAGGTCATAATACATTGGGGCTGACTAAATTATTTTAGCCCATGTGATAGTGAACTCCTACGAAAAGTTCTTCAAGTGCTGGACATTATATAGAACAGTAGGCTTGGTTTTTCCGAAGTTCATGTCAATTAGTTGTATATGTTTCTGGCAATAACTGTTACACGAAATGATTCATCATTAAAATTGCATTTTATGAAAATTTCACAGCTAAAATCGAACATGTATTGACAAGAAAACTCAACATCTGAAATCGAGGACCAGAAAGTTTTAACATTTGAACTCAAAGCATTCATTGACCAAAAAGGAGTAGTTGTAGCCATTCTATAGAAATTTAACATCTGAAATGGAAGCATTTATTGACCAAAAAGGAAGTATATATCATCAATATGAAAGATGGCTGGAAAACTCGGCAAATGTGTAATGGACTTAACAAATTAATTTAAAAAAATGCATTCAGCACTCTGGATAAACACAGAAGACAAACTCCGGAAATTTTGAAGGATATATTGACAAAAATTAAAGTGTTTATTGTCAATCTGAAAGATGCCATACAAAGTCTAATTTTAACTTGGCTTGAGAATCTGAAAGATTGCTCTTGGAGATAAATCAAGAAATTCAATAGTCAAATTTAAAAAATGGTTTGCGCTGTGTGGATTTGATTTTGAAGTGTCGAGCCATTAATCAAAATTATAGTAAAACAAGGAGAAACTGAGGTAAATTACTTACCTCCAGTTATATCCATCGGCCAGCCTGAGAGAGAACAGATCCGATGAAGAGCATGCTTCCACTCATCAATTTCTCCTCTTTGGTATCAATCTGAATGGGCATAATGTTTTGGAAATGATTTCTTATACGGACTGGAGTCGTTTTTTTGGGTATCTAGCACGAGCTGGTTCCACTTAATAAACAAGAGAACTGATTAACCCGGGTAGGCTGAATCCACACCTTTGAGATGTATTGCATGTTTCTCGCAGACTGGAAAAACTGGGTAGTTTTATCAAATTGGACATGCAATGCTAAGTATTTCATTCTTCCAAATTTTAATAAATACTCATCTTAAAAGAACTTAACTTTCACTTACCAGAATGAAAATTGGGCTATATTTTAGATAAAAGTCAAGGATACAAGGGTCAATCATTAAAAGCTAACAGTCCAAACATCACATTTGCAATGAATACAATGTTTCCCTTGAAATTCAAATTCAAAAGATAGCATGCAGTTGTACAGAAGGGAAGAAATTCCAGAAAGAAGCATATAATCTTTCTTAACATGTAAATTGCTTTTTAAAATCCGTAAGGGTCATAGAAAGTGCAAAATTGAAACAAATTTAACTGTTCAGGAATATACATTTTGAGCACTAGCAAATGTCATTTCTTCCACTTCGTTGCAGTCACTCACAATTTCCATTTTTTTCTGAAAATGAGAATGAGGAATAACAGTATGGATTGGTTAACATGAGCTTTGCTTTGATGACATTCTAATTTCTAGCTGATGCTTTTCACTTTTACTGTTACTGTGACCATGATCTGTGAAACACGCACTAACCCCATGTCGCCATGTGGTTCTTTAAGTTATATTTCTGCTTAAATTTAAGCAGTTGGAGTGGCCCCATGGAAATTTATAATTATCAAAAAAGTTTAATATAGAATTTTTCTCTAATCTTGTGGAGCAGCTACTGTTTAGGAATTGCAAATAAGTTGTGCAAAAAAGCGGGTAGGAAATAAACAGCCATTGCATAAGTTTAATATATATTTTAAAAGAAAACCGGGGGTAAAAACTTTATTGAAAATAAGAAAAGATCATTACAAAACATCAAAGGGCCAAGGCCCCAGGAACCATAAGAAGCAGTCATACAAAGCTAGAAACAACATCATCCTTCACCAATACCATTCCCATCCTCAGCAAAAATCCTCTCGAAGTCCTGTCGGAGCTTATGGGGAACCTGCTCCCACTCATCTATCTTCTAGCCATCTACATGTTCAGAAGCCCACTTAGCCAAACAATCTTCTACCCTATTCCACTCCCTCGGAATATGGACAAAAGACACCATCTCCATCAAAGAACTTATCTACAGAATCTGCTACACCAGCATAGCCAACTGTCAACTAACATCAAAAACCTTCTGTTCATTCAGTGAATTGGAGTGGCCCCATGGAAATTTATAATTATCAGAAAAGTTTAATATAGAATCTTTCCCTATTTTTGTGGAGCAGGAACTATTTAGGAATTGCAAATAAGTTGTGGAAAAAAGGGGGGCCAGAAATAAGCAGCCACTGCATAATGAAAAATATGCCATGTGGCTACTTATATTTACTGCCCTCTTTTTTTTTTTAATTTTATTCTAAATTAAGATAATTTATTTTTATTTTGTTTATATAGTAAAAACTACAAATCAAGATATCTGCAAAAAATAAAATATTCATGGAGTCACTAGCTCCACAAATATCTCCTATAAAAATTGAACAGTGACTACTAACCAAAATAAACTAAGCAGTGGCATGGGGACATGCCCTAAAGGGAGTATTATACAAATAGGATGTTTCAGAGTAGCACACCATCTACTCCACCAAACCATTTTTAAAAAAATATGTAAAACCACAACTAGAAGTACAAAATCATAAACAATTGAAAATTTTAAATGTTTGAATTCTTTGGAATTACAATAGCATAAAACATTGAGAGTCTTAACTGATATTTAGTAACAAAACCAAAGCTTAAAACGACTTAACATATAGGGAATCTTGTAGGGGACCACAGTAAGTGTATGGAGGCACTCCTACTGTGTTGTGGACCTTCATGCTCTGGATAAAGAGGGAATCGACTCCCTAGGAGTAGAGGCCTTCCCCTGATGGTCCACTCGCTAAGAATTCATTCATGGTTTGTCCGAGCTTGTATGGTAGCCCACTTTTATCAAGTGGGCTAAAAGATTTTGGCCACAAAATTTCTCATCTCTATGCTTTCTAGGGTGCGCTAAAACACCATTCAAAGAGCTGGAAAAGGTCCAAATTGTTGTGGGTGCCGTAAAATCCAATCAAATTATATCCTCGAGCCATGATAAAGCTCAAAATGTGGTAAAAGAATCTACCCTGTGGTGCTAAAAGACGATACTTAGACTATGGGAACAGAAAAAAAAAGCGCTGATAATTTGACAATGACATGAATACCACCCAACAATTGCACAATTTTTTTTTAAAACTACTAAATGAGTGAAAATAATAAAAACTAACAAACATGAGCCCAAAAGCGCCTGAATCAGAAAGAGGGCAAACAATATTTTTTTAACTACACCTAAAAAACCCAATATTACTAGCAAAACAAATCTCTTTCACAGACCACTGCATCTGCTATTATGGGTGCTAAACTGATTTTAAAGGGGCGACCTACGTGTGGCTGCTATTAATAGCCACTATCCTTAATGCTTTGATGGATGTCCATACCCTGTTCCAAGCCTGCATGCATAAGAAATGCTTGCCCCGAATTGTTCTAGAGTTTAAATAGCAACCAGCTGCACAAATACGTGCTCTACCTATAATAAAGAACTCGAAACCTAGTTTAATATTTACCTCACTCTCGTTCTCATTGGTAAAGATTTTTCCAGATTTTCCCTAAACGCAAAATTATTTTGTCAATGAAGAAAAAAACAGCCAACATCTCATAAAAAAATCGATTTTTGACATTTTCCATCAATAAAAAATCCAGCCAGAAAAAACAACAAAAAAGATTTCGAAAAAAAAATCGCTGACACAACTTACGAGACAAACAAATAATCATGATGAAAACATAAGAATCCCTATAGTCATTCTTATAGTAAGAGAAGTGCTATTGGGAATAAAAAGAGAATCAATTAATTGCAATTCTATTCGCTATATCCATGCAAACCAGAGACTTATAAACATGGTATTGATGACAATACTCGCTCACAAGAATTCAAGAAGTGGATTCCAATCAAAATGAATGAGAAACAAAATTCTGCTAACTCAACTTACAAGGCAAACTAATAATCACGATGAAAACATAAGAATCCTTATAATAAAAAACTGCTATTGAAAAGAAAAATCAATGCAATAGTTGTAATTCTATTCACTATTTGATTATCAAGATCCATGCAAGTCAGAGACTTATAAACATAGTATTGGTGATAATACTCATTCAAAATTTCCACAATGATTCTATTCAAAATGAATGAAAATTCTAATTAATTTTGTTATTCTATTAAATGTGTACCTTTATTCGTATGGAAGTATCTTTTCAAAGATCTAATAATTTGGTTGCTCCATTTTTTAACTTCCGATACATGTTTTGACCTTTTGTATTCAATGATGTATTTTCTACTCTGACAAAATTCTCAAAGCGGAGAAATTTTGACAATGCCAATTAAGAGATTGTCATGAACATAATATTTTTCGTCTATATACACAAATTGAAAAGATTTATGTTTTTTTTTTCATTACATAAAAATAAATAGTTAAAACTTAAATTTCATATAATACGAAAAGTGAAATTTATCTATATCATAAGGTTGCATTTTTCCATTCCCCATTCACGAGATATGCCCACTTGATTGGAGATTCAATGAGTTTATTTAAAAACAAAGACATCTTCAGCAAAATCATTTTTGATTGCACAAATTAAATTAAAAGGTTTTTTGTATATGAGGCTGAGATGGTATAATCCACAATAAACAGAATGTGATTTTTTTTTTTAATCCTAACTTAATGTAATATATTACTAAAATTATCCTTTAGCGGTCATTACACCTTTTGTATTTCAATTTGATTTATCAATGCCATAAAAACTTAACGTTTAATAAACATTAAATGAAACGAAATTAAATTAAAAAATTTAAAATCATAACATAAATAAACCTACCAATAGTCACATTGTTAAATACATTTGGAGCATTTACTTTCAACACTTGGCATTTCTATGTGATATTGTAGATATCCTACCTCTATTGAGAAGCTCCCATGCCATTTGCACATTATTATTCCTAGCTATGACTCATAATAAATGTTCCTCATCTCTTACCTTCTCCAATAGTAACTCTTCTCTCTCCTTTATAGGCAACTAGTTTCTGAACCATGAAGTGAAATTAAATTAAAAAATAAAAAATCATAGCATAAATAAACCTACCCATAGTTCAATACATATGGAAGATTTACTTTCAACACTTGGCATTTCTATGTGAGATTGTAGACATCTTGTCTCTATTGAGAAGTTTTCATGTCATTTCCACATTATTATTCCTTGCTACGACTCATAATAAATGTTCCTTGTCTCTTACATTTCTCCAATAGTAACTCCTCTCTCCTTTATAGACCAACAATTTTTTAAGCATTTCTAAGTTGTCTTAACACATGCAAGGGACAAGAGTTCTTCCCTCATCATCATGGAAAAGAATTAATTCCGTCGACAGTGATTGAATTAAAACATCCACAACTTCATGCCTCATTATTTCTTTTTGCTAAAAAAATGTAAAGAATTATGATCCAGACCATCATTGGCTTCCACTTTTAACTTTCAAATATGAACACACTTGGCAAACATTGGCTTGACTCAACTACAACATGGAAGAGTGTTTTTCCATGTTTGTCTTATTCAAACCCATTTCCAAATTTGTCCTCTAACAAATATAACACATTTTCACACATTTTAAACAACCTTTACAAATAGCCTCTCATGCAACCTCCAAATAGGCATCAATAGTGATTTTTTAATGTAAACTTTTAATTTTAACAAATATTCTACTAGTTGATAATACCATCTTTCAACTATCTCAACCAAAAATGTCTCCATAACGAGCCTCTATTTTTGAAACCTAATTTTATAAAAAATGTAAATATATTGATAAAAGTTTTACAATTATGAAAATCAATGCATACCTACTATTTTTAGCATCCTATGTAACTGCATCTAAAAGAAACATATCTTTTCTAATTTTCTAATGAATAATACTATAGAATATAACTCTATAAATAATTAAACAATAAAAATGTCTCTATAATTTGAGTCTTCATGTTTTAAACATTCGATAATGTAATCAACATTGTTGGTCTAAATTGGTTACTCTATTCTCATGGCAACATTAAGAGAAAAATAGAAGCCAATAAAATTTCCATGACATCATGCTAACTTGATACCAAATTATGTCTATATTTTCAAAACATAAAAATTGAAAAAAAAATTAAGTCTTTGAACTCTCTTTAATTTCTATTTTTTAGGAACTAATACATCACTTGTAAATCTCCATAGATGAAAGGAGGAATGGATGCAATTTTTCTTCTTATCGGAAAAAAAAATTAATTCCATCATAAAGTTGTTTTTTCAATAAAGTTGTTTTTTCAACAAAATACCATTTAATGAATAACAAGTTGTAATATTGAATCGAAACTAATATTTATATAGTGATATGAATGTAAAACAAATTTATATAGTGATATAATTGTATACGCCTAAAAATGACACAAATCATCCTAAATAAATATTCTAAATATTTATTCCATTCTTCTATTAATTAAATAAATATTCCAAATTTATTTAATCAATTCACTATCTCGCAATTAAATAAATTCTATTTATTTAATTAAAATTCTTCTAAAGTCCTTCACAATTAAATAATCATCAATTATCTAATTAATCCTATTTCTTCTATCCTAAAGTTCTAAATTCAAAATTCCACGTCACCTTCTACACCTCACCTTTTTCCACCTCACCTTGTCCACCTCATCAGGTTGCACATGTAATTAAATATATTTAATATTTAATTATCTTATTTTCCCTCACCCACATGGCCTATTTCTTCTCCAATCAGAGGTCAGTTAACCAATCAATCAAATCTATTAACTAACCTGTCAGTTGAGTCAAATCCTCAATCAATCCAGTCAGTTCCACAATCCACTCTTCTAACTGATCAATCAATTCTGCTAACAGACCAGTCAATGGAGTTAACTCTCCAATCAATTTTGTCACATCCCACCTTTCATGATGGAGCTGGGACACTTGGCACGTTTCCACTGGTTGCACATTCCTCAACCATCCTCAACCGTTGATCTTCATATCTCCTCTCAACCGTTGATTCCTATTCTTCCAAGTCTATAAATGAAGCTTCATCCCTTCATTCTAATCATCCAGGCTTTTGACATCGTTACTCTGCAGAAATATCACCAGCGCGCCTTTGGCACCCACTTGTCATCTACAAGCTTGAGATCACCATTGTTGCATTGGAGCTCACCTTCATTGCATATCACACTATAGCCGTTCACCATCGACTTCCTCAAACAGCTTTAAAAGATTGCACTCTCTGAGGGCTCATCTCATCTGCGAAAGGACGACTCGTGATAGGCGAACAACAGAAGTTTCGAAACGGAAGAGGTTTGCTGTGTTTGTTCATTGCTTTGTTCATTTGAATCTTCTTTGTTTCTCCATTCTGTTGATGTTTGGGTCATCTACTATTCATTTGATTGATCACTATTTTACCCTCACATTTTTGGCGCCCACCGTGGGGCGCCAAAAATGTGAGGGTAAAATAGTGATCAATCAAATGAATAGTAGATGACCCAAACATCAACAGAATGGAGAAACAAAGAAGATTCAAATGAACAAAGCAATGAACAAACACAGCAAACCTCTTCCGTTTCGAAACTTCTGTTGTTCGCCTATCACGAGTCGTCCTTTCGCAGATGAGATGAGCCCTCAGAGAGTGCAATCTTTTAAAGCTGTTTGAGGAAGTCGATGGTGAACGGCTATAGTGTGATATGCAATGAAGGTGAGCTCCAATGCAACAATGGTGATCTCAAGCTTGTAGATGACAAGTGAGTGCCAAAGGCGCGCTGGTGATATTTCTGCAGAGTAACGATGTCAAAAGCCTGGATGATTAGAATGAAGGGATGAAGCTTCATTTATAGACTTGGAAGAATAGGAATCAACGGTTGAGAGGAGATATGAAGATCAACGGTTGAGGATGGTTGAGGAATGTGCAACCAGTGGAAACGTGCCAAGTGTCCCAGCTCCATCATGAAAGGTGGGATGTGACAAAACTGATTGGAGAGTTAACTCCATTGACTGGTCTGTTAGCAGAATTGATTGATCAGTTAGAAGAGTGGATTGTGGAACTGACTGGATTGATTGAGGATTTGACTCAACTGACAGGTTAGTTAACAGATTTGATTGATTGGTTAACTGACCTCTGATTGGAGAAGAAATAGGCCATGTGGGTGAGGGAAAATAAGATAATTAAATATTAAATATATTTAATTACATGTGCAACCTGATGAGGTGGACAAGGTGAGGTGGAAAAAGGTGAGGTGTAGAAGGTGACGTGGAATTTTGAATTTAGAACTTTAGGATAGAAGAAATAGGATTAATTAGATAATTTATGATTATTTAATTGTGAAGGACTTTAGAAGAATTTTAATTAAATAAATAGAATTTATTTAATTGCGAGATAGTGAATTGATTAAATAAATTTGGAATATTTATTTAATTAATAGAAGAATGGAATAAATATTTAGAATATTTATTTAGGATGATTTGTGTCATTTTTAGGCGTATACATTTTGCCCCTCTTTGATGCAATGCAGTTTACAGCGTTGCTTCAAAGAAATTGATAGTCTGAATGATGATACATGCCCCAGTTTGCCCCTGGTACAGGTTAAATGACGATAGGATGCCCCCTCGGGAGATTGGACGGGAAAAAATGGCGAAAGCTTTGGAGACGGACGATCTCACGACGAGGAAGGGGTTAGGATAGGTTGGAGGAAAAGGGACACGGTCAGGGATGCAGGAAGAAAATGGGAGAAAAAAATGGACACGGGAAGTAGTCACAGTCATCACCTAGCCAGAATTAGGGTTTTGGAGGCTATAAATAGGAGCTGGGTCCACAAGAATAGTCATTTGCACACTTGGTTGATCTAGATTGGAGAAAGAGAGCTCAGAGCAAACTTAGAGCAGCATGGCGGCCAGAGCAGCAGACATTCCACGCGAGGAGCACCGATTCGAGCGAGTCCGACGATTCGGGTGGCCAGCAGAGGCAGGACCCCCGGTATGTGCTTCAAAAAATTTCTCCTAGGGTCGAGTTTAGGTGTCATAAATGCACGTAGAAAATAGGTGAAATGAATGCGCCGAAACGCAGAACGGCGCATATGCTGGTTTCGGCGGCGCATGCATGAAAGCTGTGCATTTGTGCATTTTAGTTGCGCTTTCGTAATTGGGTGGCGCTTTTGTATTTCTGCCGCACATGCGTGAAATGTAGCAGCGCATTTGTTAAAGTTGCGCATACGTGACTTTCTGCGGCGCACCCGTAATTTCGCGGCACATACGTGGATTTTCGCGGCGCATGCGTTAGAACAGCGCATATGTGCCCTGTAGCGGCGCATATGTAATTTTGCGGCGCATATGTTAATTTTTGCGGCGCATATACCAGAAATGGCGCATTTACCACCTGTAGTGGCGCATTTGCTTGGGATGGCAAATTACTTAGCCAAATTGATTCGATTAGCGTCCTGTTTGACGCAGGAATCGATGAGCTATCTCCGAGATTGCAGGAATCTAGTCAAGAGATGTAGTGTGTTGTTTTGATCAATTTGAAATGCTAAGTTTAGTTGATATAGTTCAATAGATATGTTGAGTATGGTATACCCAGCTTGAGACTAACGCCTTGCATTGTGTGTTTGCAGGAGGAGATACGAGAGACTCTGCAGTCGAGGGAGACGTTCCCTATGCCTCTATTGCAGAGATACATGCTGACGGAGGCTGACAGAGTGGTGCTTGGTGCCATGGGTTTAGATTATGTTTGCTTTATGCCTGAGGTGCGGGCGAACCGAGGACTGTTGACAGCTACAGTGGAGAGATTCCATAGCGAGGACGGGACCTTCCACTTCCCTACTGGAGAGATGACTGTGACGCTGGAGGATGTCTACCGGATACTGCACTTGCCCGTAGTAGGCGAGTTGGTGGAGTACGACGCACAGCGGGACGCGGGACTCACCGAGTGTCAGCGAGTATTTTATGATCCCGAGCTAGTGGGATAGGTCATCCCTTGGCAGGATATCTATGACTGCTACGACTACTTCCCTGGGATTGTGGCTGGGCTGATTGGGGGCGTTGTATGCCCGGATAGGAGATCGCACGGGTTCCCCATTGGATGGGGCAGGATCATGGAGCGGATGCTGACCGAGGGCACCTGATATGCGTGGGGACCCTGCGTGCTAGCCCACCTCTACCATGACATGCATCAGGTGGTGTACCACCGCAGCACGAGTCTATCGGCTGGGGTGTTGCTGCTACAGTTCTGGCTGTGGGAGCACATAGCGGTGACCAGGCCGATATGCGTCTTCGCGAGGTAGAGGGGAGAGCCATATAGCTATGGCTATGCAGGAGTGATTTCCCAGCACAGGCTGGGGAAGCTAGAGTACTGGCGGCATACTTTGGATGGGGTAGATGTGGTCGTCTGGCGGCCATATTTGGATTGCGAGCCCTGGGATGACGAGGGAGATGAGCTACCCTTCTGCTTTCAGACCAAGTGGTTGATAGGCCGGACACGGCACATACTGGAGAGGCAGATGGTGGGCCGAGTGCTGCGACAGTTTGGCAGGAGACAAGGCATGCCACAGGGACAGGCTATGTTTGCCCGGACTCACGCAGAGAGGGTCAGATGGGGGCCGATGGCTTCGTACGAGGAGGCCCTGGCAGAGTTCCAGCAGTTGCCTTACGTGGCATGGGACATGCGGAGAGAGATTGCAGATGCGGGGGTCACACAGGAGTATGAGGACTGGATTACTGCACATCCATTCCTGAGATATTCAGGACCTGGCATGCTGGTGCCTCGTACTGACGAGGCAGACTCAAAGGAGGAGGGAGAGGCTGGCCCAGGGCGGAGGGCCGCTAGAGGAGGACAAAGACGGGGTGGCCGAGTTGTAGAGAGGCCGAGGCAGTGGAGGAGGATAGATCGGGCTGGGCAGGTAGTGCCAGGACAGGGAGAGGTACAGCAGCAGGTGCAGCAGCAGGCACAGATGCCACCACCCCAACAGGTACCACAGCAGCAGGTGCCCCAGCAGCAGGGGCTAGGGCAGGCAGAGGCAGCACAGGGGCCAGTGCAGGGTGAGGCACATGAGAGGACTATAGCCAGCCTGAGGGGACAGGTGCAAGAGCTGCAGGCACAGCTGAGGAGAGTGGAGAGGATGCGAGATACAGACGCAGCAGTGATCGCTGGTCTGACTCGCGAGCGAGACATGGCGGATGCCTGGGTACGCCTTATCCGAGTAGAGAGGGACACAGCAGTGGCTGCCATGGGCACAGACGCAGCGAGTACATTTTTGGTTGGGCAGGTGCAGCAGGCACAGGCACAGGTAGGCCAGTTGCAGACGCAGTTGGCACAGGCACAGACAGACCTAGCCAGAGCGCAGCAGCAGGCACAGTACTACCGAGGCTTGTACCACGGTGTCGTATCCTCGAGCCAGAGGGCAGGGAGTTTCAGGAGTCAGTCTGGGGTGGCTCACAGAGCAGGTCCTTCGCAGTCAGGGGCATCCGTGATGGGACCTCAGCAGTCAAGAGCTGGCAGTGGTGGTCCACAGCAGCAGGGGTAGACACAGACCCGACTTGGTATATTTTTGGGACATGTATCACCGTCTATTTAGACGCATATTGTATATGACACTTTGATTTTGAGAGAGATGGTGATATTGTACATTTGGACCTCTTTGTATATGATAGTATGGATGATGACGCAACTTTGTGTACCTATTGCATGCATTATGAGATGATGACTTTACTTCTATTATATGATGTGATTCTATTGCATAGTTAGATGGTCTATATGATGCTATATGAGAAATACTTTGATATGCTGCTATATGATGTCTATATGATCTAATGTGACAAATGAATGCAAAATGTAATATGATATCTATGTGATGATGCAAATGTATGTATATGAAATATGATTTCTATGTTATGATGAAACTATATATGTGATGTCTATATGATCTAATGCAAATGTATATGTATGGAACATGATTTCTATGTTATGATGCTGTATAGATATGCGAGATGCTATTGGATGTTTATATGATGTAATGCTTTGAATGTATGCAGTTGTAACATGAGTACTATGTGGTGATGCAACTATATATGTGATGCACTTAGCTATGTTGTTTGATTTTCTGGGCTTTTAAGATTAAGATGTGATGCACATGTATTGGTGACCTAATGCATTGGATGGTGCATTCTACTAACCTACTCATGTGCATGACTAGTTTCCACGAATGATATGATATGCTCCTATATGCCTTGTTTTTGTGATGTCCAAATGTACTCTATCGACATAAGAATGACATGATGGATAGAGGAATGGTTGCGAAAGAATGACTTAGGAATTTTTCTTGATATCGTTACTCTGCATAGTTTGAATAATGAGGATTGTATGGATGGGTGTATGGATATAGGACGGATGTTTTACTTTTAGATTGCTTTATTTCATCATTGGGCATTTTGTTTTTGGTACTTTTCTGAAATGTTGTAAGTGAATACAAGCATCGAGGTATAATTGGACCGAGATGACCTGAGTATCGCTTACATGGATTGTGATTTAGCAAGTTAATACAAGCATCTAGTCAAAATTGAATCTAGATGACCTGAGTTACTCTTGCGTTTCAACAAGCAAGGATTGCCCCCGTTCATGTTAGACCTTTGATGTCCTCGATGATCTTTCGCCGATCACGTCCTAAGACAAGGCTTCACATTACTAAAGTTTAATCCCCAAATAGCAAACAAAGAAAGTAATCATGCCCCCATCATAGCATCTCTAGCTTTTGGCATCCTTGAGTAGCATAGGAAGGTATGATAGCAAAAATCAAGACTCTGTAACTTAACCCTAGGTTCCAATCGACAAAAGCACATTTGCATTGATATGTGTTTATTTCTTGCCTTAATTTGCATAAAATCATTTAGAAGACCTTGGGTATTTGCTTTGCATTGGATAGGTTAAGATGCTCATTGTCGGGATGTCTGCTTGAAGTGCGGGTGTTTGCTTGCATTTGCTTACCTGATGAGAAGGTTGCATTATCCTTATTGAGAAGACGGACCCTAAGGGACTGACCTAGTGCCTCGGGGGCTCATTGCTAAATGGCCTGCCTACGTGACGACGCAGAGGCAACGTAGTTCGGGGTAAACCCTAATGGACCATGGATGGACTAGAAGAAAGATGACAAGAATGAAGACAAGAAAGGAGACGAATGGGACCTTGGGAGAGATGGAAGCCTCGGGGGCGCATTAGAATAATGGCCTTGCCTACGTGACGGCGCAGAGGCAACGTAGTTCACGGATTCAGACCGCAGACACTGACGAGAGACACTACACTAGGCTTACATTGAGGAGGCGGTATGGGACAAAACCTTGGTTGACAAGGCCACAAGGTGAGTATCAAGCCATGATACGTAACTGTCAAGCGTTTATTGTGGGATGGATATGGGTCGAATGAGGAAAATAGAGGGAGAATGGGCTCAAGGTGATTGGATTCCCAAAGATGGAGAATGCGGTTTGTCACAAGTAACGCCTGTTTACCAGGTTTTCATCACTTGCTTTTATTTGCACGAGAAGTTAGAAAGTAACATGACGCCTGATTGCCAGGTTTTCCCCATGATACCTATCCAAGGCGCCTGTTTGCCAGGTTTTCACCAAAGGACGATTTTTTTGTATGCTTGCTACTTTTCTTTTTTTTTTATTTTTTTGTATTTTCTCTTTGTAACTTTTTCTTGATTTTTTTTTTTTTTTGATTTTTTGACTTTATTGTACCCCCTTGCACTGGGGTTCTCTTAGGTATAGAACCGGCGAAGGTGCATGCTGTTGATTGGATCATCAAACAACTCACCTTCTGATGTGGCCAACTGATATGCCCCCGATCCGTAAGCCGCTACAATTACATAGGGTCCAAGCCAGTTAGGCTCGAACTTGCCTTTCATTTCTCTGTCCTGCTGATTGCGAGGGTTCTCTCTTAGGACGAGGTCCCCAACCTTGAAGCATCTTGGTCTAACCTTGTGGTTGTAGCTTCTTGACATCATCTGTTGATAGGCTTTGAGATGGTCAAAAGCTTTCTGGCGCCTTTCCTCCAGCAGTTCTAGCTCTTGTAGTCTGGAGACTCTGTACTCTTCGTCTGATATGAGACCTTTCAACGACACCCGAAGGGATGGGAGTTCGACCTCAATGGGAAGGATGGCTTCGGAACCATAGACGAGGGCATAGGGTGTAGCACCTGTGGGAGTGCGTATGCTGGTTCGATAGGCCCACAGAGTGGGATTGAGTTGGACGTGCCAATCGCGACCAGCTTCATTGACAGTCTTCTTTAGGATTCTCAGAATGGTTTTGTTCGATGCCTCAGCTTGGCCGTTACCTTGGGGGTAATATGGAGTGGAGAAGCGGTGTTGGATCTTGAAACGTTCACAAAGTTCCTGGACATCCTGATTTTTGAAGGGTCTCCCGTTATCCGTTGTGATGGATGAAGGGATGCCATATCGGCAGATAATGTAATTCAGAATGAAAGAGGAAATTTGCTTTCCTGTGACGGTTGATAAGGGAACGGCTTCGATCCACTTTGTAAAGTACTCAGTGGCGGTTATGATGAATTTATGGCCGTTGGAAGAGGGCGGATGAATCTTTCCCACAAGGTCAAGTCCCCACTGGCAAAAGGGCCAGGGTGTCGTTAGAGGTCTCAACTCCTGAGCAGGTGCATGAATCAGG
The DNA here is from genome assembly GCA_027924645.1 of Cunninghamia lanceolata. NCBI lineage: Eukaryota > Viridiplantae > Streptophyta > Pinopsida > Cupressales > Cupressaceae > Cunninghamia > Cunninghamia lanceolata. Next base: position 8,532,146 of record BSBN01001807.1, read on the forward strand.
TTCCCATGTATCTGGCACTGTTTGCACTTTTTGACGAACTGATATGAATCTATTTCCATATTGGGCCAGTAATAACCCAAACGCATGAGTTTCTTAGCTAAGGAAGGACCGCTGGAGTGTGTTCTGCAGATCCCTTCGTGCACGTCTCGCAAGGTAGTTATAGATTCTTCTTGTTCTAGACAATGGAGTAAAGTACCATCCAGACCACGTCGGTAAAGGGTATTGGCGATAATGGTGTAACGGGAGGCTTGTCGGATGAAAGTTCATTTTTGGTTGGAAGAGAGGTCCAAAGGAAGGATATTGTCCTTGAGGTAAGTGTAGGTCTTACCGTACCAAGGCGAATCAGATCCTACTAGGTGGCAAATAGAATGGGTCTCGAGGAGATCATAAGCCGGTTGTCGAATTGTTTCTACTAAGAACTCATACCGTGACTCATGTTCAGGTATCTCAAGAAGAGAGGCTATGGTCGCCATTGCATCTGCTGCTTTGTTCTCTATCCTGGGTATTTGCTCAAACGAGATGGTCCCAAAATGTTCTTTGAGGTCGTCGACCATTCGCTTGTATGGGATGAGCTTCTCATCTTTGGTCTGATACTCGTCGTTGACCTGGTTTATGACAAGCTGAGAATCACCATAGACACATAGTGCTTGGATTTTCCACTCAGTGGCCATCTTGAGACCAATTACCAAAGCCTCATACTCCGCTATATTGTTAGTGCATGGAAATAACAACCTGTAGGACTTTGGAATTGTGTCGCCTTGGGCAGTGATGAACAAGATACCTGCCCCCGATCCATGGTTGGTGTAAGACCCGTCGAAGTAGAGTTTCCAAGGAGATGTTGACAGAGTGAATAAAGATTCATCGGGGAACTCAAACTGCATTGGTGAAGTGTCCTGTAATGGTGCTTCAGCTAGTTGGTCAGCGATGATTTGCCCCTTGATGGCTTTTCTGTCCACATACTCTATATCATATTCGCTAAGAAGCATAACCCATTTGGCTAGTCGACCTGTGAGAGCTGCTTTGCTGAGAAGATATTTTAGTGGGTCGATCTTGGCAATGAGTTTGACAGGATGTGCCAGCATGTAGTGTCAGAGTTTTTGTGAGGCAAAAACCACCGCAAGGCATGAACGTTCCACCTGTGAGTACTGCAACTCGTAGCCCACTAAGGTTCGACTGATGTAGTACACAGCTCTTTCCTTGTTCTCATAGTCTTGCTGCGCTAGGAGAGCCCCAAGAGTAGTAGGTGTAGCAGATATGTAGAGAATCAAAGGTTTTCCTTGGATCGGAGGCATGAGTATAGGAGGATTTATGAGGTACTCCTTGAGCTTGTTGAATGCCTCTTCACACTGCTCATCCCATTTAAATGGAACGTTCTTATGTAGGAGATGGCTGAAAGGATGGCACTTGTCTGCCAGCTGTGAGATGAACCTGCGGATGGCCTGTAGCTTGCCCTATAAGGATCTCAACTGTGTTAGAGTTTTGGGCGGAGAAATGTCCATGATTGCTTTGACCTTGGCCGGGTCTACCTCTATGCCGTTTGCTGACACGATGAAGCCTAGCAGCTTGCCCGATGTTACCCCAAACACACATTTCTTCGGGTTCAATTTTTTCTCTTTATAGCCTCTAAAACCCTAATTCTGGCTAGGTGATGACTGTGACTACTTCCCGTGTCTGTTTTTTTCTCCCGTTTTCTTCCCACATCCCTGACCGCGTCCCTTTTCCTCCAACCTATCCTAACCCCTTCCTCGTCGTGAGATCGTCTGTCTCCAAAGCTTTCGCCGTTTTTTCCCGTCCAATCTCCCGAGGGGGCATCCTATCATCATTTAACCTGTACCAGGGGCAAACTGGGGCATGTATCATCATTCAGACTATCAATTTCTTTGAAGCAACGCTGTAAACTGCATTGCATCAAAGAGGGGCAAAATGTATACGCCTAAAAATGACACAAATCATCCTAAATAAATATTCTAAATATTTATTCCATTCTTCTATTAATTAAATAAATATTCTAAATTTATTTAATCAATTCACTATCTCGCAATTAAATAAATTCTATTTATTTAATTAAAATTCTTCTAAAGTCCTTCACAATTAAATAATCATAAATTATCTAATTAATCCTATTTCTTCTATCCTAAAGTTCTAAATTCAAAATTCCACGTCACCTTCTACACCTCACCTTTTTCCACCTCACCTTGTCCACCTCATCAGGTTGCACATGTAATTAAATATATTTAATATTTAATTATCTTATTTTCCCTCACCCACATGGCCTATTTCTTCTCCAATCAGAGGTCAGTTAACCAATCAATCAAATCTGTTAACTAACCTGTCAGTTGAGTCAAATCCTCAATCAATCCAGTCAGTTCCACAATCCACTCTTCTAACTGATCAATCAATTCTGCTAACAGACCAGTCAATGGAGTTAACTCTCCAATCAGTTTTGTCACATCCCACCTTTCATGATGGAGCTGGGACACTTGGCACGTTTCCACTGGTTGCACATTCTTCAACCATCCTCAACCGTTGATCTTCATATCTCCTCTCAACCGTTGATTCCTATTCTTCCAAGTCTATAAATGAAGCTTCATCCCTTCATTCTAATCATCCAGGCTTTTGACATCGTTACTCTGCAGAAATATCACCAGCGCGCCTTTGGCACCCACTTGTCATCTACAAGCTTGAGATCACCATTGTTGCATTGGAGCTCACCTTCATTGCATATCACACTATAGCCGTTCACCATCGACTTCCTCAAACAGCTTTAAAAGATTGCACTCTCTGAGGGCTCATCTCATCTGCGAAAGGACGACTCGTGATAGGCGAACAACAGAAGTTTTGAAACGGAAGAGGTTTGCTGTATTTGTTCATTGCTTTGTTCATTTGAATCTTCTTTGTTTCTCCATTCTGTTGATGTTTGGGTCATCTACTATTCATTTGATTGATCACTATTTTACCCTCACAATAATTATCAATTTCAATCTAATAATTTCAATCAATTTATATCATCTACTTCATTAAATAGTATTTTGTTATGAAAACAGCTCTAAAATAGAATTCATCTCTCCACCAAGAAAAAAATGCACCAACTCTTGTTTCCGTCTATGGAGATTCAAAAATAATGTATTAGTTGTTCAAAAATAAAGATTCAATAGAGTTATAAGACTTCAAAAATTTCTTCAATCCGTATGTGTCAAAAATACAAAATAATTTGGTATTATCAAATTATCATGACATGGCAGAAAATTTATTGACTTCTAAATTTTCCCTTAACCTTGCCTACAAACACATACTAACAATGTTCGATTATGCAATCGAGTGTTTTACATATGGAAATTCAAATTATAAAGGCATTCTCATTGTTGAATTGTTTATAGAGCTATACTCCGATGGTATTGTTCATTAAAAAACTATAAATGGTATGTCTTTTTTAAATGTAACTACAAAAGATGTTAAAAATAACAATGATGCATTAATTCCTATAATTGTAATCTCTTCTCAATATATCCACATTCTCTAAAAAAATCGGATTTCTAAGATAAAAATTTGCTATGGATATATTTTGGTTGAGACCACTTGAAAATGATATTGTCAACAGATAGAAAATTTGTTAAAATTGAAAGTTTGCGTTAAAAATCACCACATATGTATGTTTAAAAGTTGCATGAGAGATCATCCATACAGACTATCCAAAATACATGAAAACAATATTATATTTGTTAGAGGATAAATTTGAAAATGAACCTATCAAAATCTTCCCACTAATGGTTGCATCATATAAAAATGAATACAAAATGAAAATGAGGGATAAAAAGAAAAGAAAATTTCTTCATTAGACAACCTGAATAGACCAGCCAACATCTCGCAAGAATGTATTCATGTTTGAAAGCTAAAAGTAGAGGCCAAATATGGTTTGGGCTAGAATTTCTTTTATTTCTCGGCAAAAAGAAATAAAGAGCATGAAGTTGTGAATATTTTAATTCGATCATCTTCAAAAGAATTAATTTATTCCAAGAATGGTGAGAGAACTCCCCTACACCTCTCATTTGTAAAAGACAACTTAAAATTGGTTTCAAAAAGCAATCGTTGATTACAGAATGAACTCAAAGATTTCTCTTAAAAAAAGCAAGATCAGGCTTGGTACTGACCTTTAGCCCTCTTCAAATGGCTCTCTACGGTTATGTTGATAACTTCAAATAAAACTCAAGAAACCCTAAATCTGTAGACAATATAAATTTGCAAGGGTCTACATATAGTGCTCTTTCCTGAACTTAAAAGGGCCCAAAATTTCATAAAGTACCTATTTAGTTGATTCAAATGTTGATGGAAAAATCAAATTAAAACTATCTTCTATTTATTAATGTGCCTCGTCTCTTCATTGCGTAGATAATATCCATGGCTATAATGGTCTACCTGCCAATGTGTTTGGTGTAGGTGATGACATGTTTAATGAAAGTCTCTGAGAATTTTTTAGAATGTCTCTAGTTTGTTCTTTGACAAGGCTGCAAAAGTTGCCATATAAACTCAAAAAATCCTAGATTGCATATCATATATGTTTAAGGTGAATTTGAGTGGTTGATTTTCAATAACCTATGGCTAAGATTCTTTTATGAAACCTACAAATGATATTAATTGAATGGTCTTGTAACTTGTATTATTGCTTCTCAACTTTCGATCTCAATTAAGTACTGGGAATTGCACCTATAGGTATTTTATGGTATATAAATATTATAGTATATACTTAAGTACTAGGAACTAGACCCATAGGTTCAATGAGCACATTGGTAGTTTTTAATTACAATAAAATTTTGATAGAGACAAATAATTTTTCCATAGAGACAAATAGAGACATATGCAATTTATTAAATGCATTATTTATAAGATTGAAATCAATGAAATAACTTTTATTGCAAGTCAATAGAAAAATAATTAGAACTAAAAATCATGTATCATAGATGAAATTTTATCTCATCTAAAATTTTTTAGAACTAAATTGTATCATGTCTGAAATTTTGAATTTGGTATCATAGATGATCTCAACATGAATGTACCTTAGAAGGCATGTTAGTTTAAAATACTCTTGATAGAATGTACCTTAGAGTGTGTGTTGAAATTGAAATACCCTTGATAGAATAGTGGCTCATTGCTTATTGATAAATTCATCAAAGCATCAAAATCAACATCTAGATTCCTTGCACACTTGCCTATTGCTTACCAATCATTTCATGACTATAAATCCAATCTTTCAAGGGGTTGACTTAGGAGAACTTGACCCTAGTAATCCAAGAATCTAGTGAATCAAAGAGCAAACGAGTACAGTGTGCCAAATCATATTAAAGGTCATATATCAAATCTATACAACATGGAATTAATCCCCATTCTCGAATGGAGCCTGGGTCTGTTTCAGCGGTGAATGGTTTTGAGAGCAGGTCGAGCATGTTGTTAGGTGTTGAATCCATGGATGCATGTGGACTTCAATTTCTTGGGATCAATAAGTAGTGTGAGAGTGCTGAGGTTTTTCTTGGACATGGGGTGAAGTCTTCTCCCATTGTGCGGAAAATCCCCCTATAGACAGATTCAAATGGGGCTACTCTATTTCAGACTTTTGTGTCGGTTATAGGTCCATTTGTTGGAAATGTAGGGTGTGATGCTACTAAGGTTGCTTTAGAATACCCTCTGAAGTTTTTTCTGAAGCTGTCCTCAATTTTAGAGCTCAAAATCGCTCATCACAGGCTAGGGTTAGGCCTATGCCCTGTGTTTATTCTTTTGTTGTGGTGATGTGTGGCCCTAAGGTCTCTGAAAATGAGGTTTTTAATATTAAGTGCGAAGTAATCTACAGATTCAATGGCTTGTGGCCCTCTCTCCCTAATCTATATAACTGGGTCATGGAATCTTGGAAACCTCTTGTTGCTAGACATATTGAGCTTTATCCCAATGCAATGGGGTTCTTCATAGCAACTTTTTTTTCCTCTGAGGAGTGAGACTTACTACTAGACAGAGGTTGGATGTGGGGGGTCATTCATTGTGCATCAAACCATGGGCTCGCTCCTTCAATCCTCTCACTGAGTCGCTTAATACCAGACCAATATGGGTTCGACTACCGAATCTCCCTCTCCAGTTTTGGGAGGATTCTTGCTATGAAGCCATTGGCAACATGTTAGGGCATTTTTTGAAGGTTGACGCTATGACCTCGGATTTAGGGCATACTATGATTTCTTGTACACTAGTGGATATTGGCATCTCCAAAGCCCTCCATGCATATGTTATTTTGATGGTTGAGGACTGGCCATGCATGCAACTATTGGACTATGAGGGTCTCCCTTTTAGGTGCAAGCATTGTTTCTCTATTGGTCACTTAGCCTCTGATTGCCCTCATTCTCATTGCAAGGGTGTGGCAACTTGGTGGAATGATGTAGTCTCTGATCATTTGACTATTTGTACTTCCCCGATAGATGGTTCTTCCCAAGAGGGTGAGCCTTCCCTAGAGAGTGATTCTTCTCAAGAGAACGATCTTCCCCAAGATTCTTTGTTGCCTATTGTGGAGCCCATGGCGAACATAACTATTGTTGTTGTTGCTGTTCCTATTAGGCATGTCCTAGCTACCTCTATTGGGTTACCAGCTCCCTTATTGGTCCCATCCACCATGGGTCAGACTACTTCTTTGTCAATACCTGATTCTTCTTTTGCACTACCAACTTCTCACTCAGCGCGAGACTTCTCATTGGCTACGATGTCTGTTGAGGGGGGCCTCTCACCTTGCTCTAAGGATTTTGACTCAAAGTTTTCTTGGACTATTGTTTAGAGAAAGAAAAAAGGACTCCCTAAGTCTGTTGCTGCTTCACGATAGAGGGTTAAGCGAGTTAGGTTTTTTTCCTTCATATCTGGTGTTGTTTAGATCCCTTATTTTGGTTTTTCATTTGGTTGTTGTTCCTCTGTTGTTTCTATTCTATTTTGTTGTTTTTGACCTATTTGTGGCCTATTTTTCTCTACTATGGTGGCCTGGTTTGTAAAGGGTTCAACCCCTGGTTACCTGCTCATCTTAATAAAAAACATGAAATTTATCCCTACACAGATTTCTACAAAATCAACCTACACAAATGTCCAAGTGTGCATGGAATCTAAGGACAATGATTACAAGACCCTAGAGTATGGCAAATTGATTCATCAAGATAGCAAAATTCATACACTCTCCTTAGTCCACTCTTTACAATTTTACGCACACTTGGAAATCCTTGTCCTTAGATTACAATTTTGTGCATGCACACTATTTACAATTTATTTCCTTGAATAACATTGTATTACATGCTTTATCATTCCCAATTATCATTGATTAAATTTAGTTTAATGTGTCTAATTGGTGTTGATTATTATTACTAGTAATAATAGTCAACACTAAGAACTTTGAAGTAACAAGTAATAGTGTTATAGTATTAAAATACAACTCTTTTAATGCCTCAATGCACACAAAACTATTGAGACACACTCAACTATGGGTACTTTCCCATAAAGAACCAAAAATAAACTAGTAGTTTCAATGAGATCCACCAATTCCTTGGGAGTGGAGAAGAGAGTTGTAATATGCTAGGGATTAATAAAGGTAAGGCATGCTTGTAATATAAATTTTGGCAAAGTGGAAATACAAAAAAATACACCTAATATAAGAGAAATACCTTTTGATGAAGGGGGTAAATCATAAAACACACAACAACAAAAATTGAACACAGAGAATAGAACTTTCTTTTATTGATCTGGGCAACTCATTACATTACAGAAGCTTAATTACAATCAGAGGAATCAGTCCTCCACACGCTACAACACACTACAGCTACCAACACCAGGCTCTAGAATCTTTCACCTTCTGTAACCCCCAAATCAGCTAGGGTTTATGTTTTCCTGCTTATTCTTGACTCTACACTTGCCCCCTTAACTCTACTACCCCCCCAGGGTTCCCAAAAATGGTTATTAATAGCCTTTTTGGCTATCAACAACCTAATTTCAAAATTTGTATCTCCCTCCAAAAATAGGTCAACTTCTGAGAGCCATAACTTTTGATCCGAGTATCCGATTGACGAACTGTTTTATGCGTCAGAAAGCTTGCGGAATGCTCTACATGCTAAGAACCAGCTCTACCAGTTCTAGCCATTTTCGAGCTAGTACGGGGCCGTTTAGTGCCTCAAACTTGAATTTGAATAATTTTCAAGCATTTTTCAGGAAACAAAAACTTTAATATCTTTCATCTTGTAAATGATCTTCACATGATTCCTTCGCCAAAGGTCTTATATTTCCGCTATGTAACTTCCTGTAAATTTTGACTTCATTCTGTGCCCAAATGCAAACTTTCTAAAAATAGGAGGTTACTATTTTTAGCAGTTTGGAAAAACTGAAAGTTCTACATCATTATTCAGGGGATTATGGGACCAGAACCACAAATTTTGAGAAGAAATGGGAAGAACAACAATAATTTTGAAACACATCTTTTTTGGGGTGATGCAAGATTGCCCTTACACCACTGGATGCTCCTGCCTCAAACACCCAGGGTAATTTGAGAAGTGACCCTGTCACGTCTCATGTGTTTGTGTGAGGAAAACCCAAACAGTCAACCTCTGCCTTAGACAACCAAGAAGAATCTTGAATAGGCCTTCCTTTCCATTTCACCAGGTATTCTTCATATTGCCTATTCTAAGTACTTCTTCCCACACGGCTATCCAAGATCTCTTCTATCTCCTCTGTTGAAGTAGATACCGGAATACTCCACTGTTCTTCTATTGGTCCATCCTCTATTCCACCTTCATGATATTCTGTTAAATTAGCAATATTAAAAATAGGGGAAATGTTGATCCCACTTGACAGCTCTACCTCATATGCATTTCCTGGATCATGTTTCCTCAAAATTTTGCATGGTCCAAATTTCTTCATTTTCAACCTATTGTATGTTCCAATTGGGAACCTTTCTTTTCTCAAGTGAACCATGACTTCATCTCCTACCTGGAACTCCTTATACCTCCTCTTCTGATCTACCTTAGCCTTGTACTGAGTATTCATCTTATTAATGTGCTTTCTCACCTCTTCATGCAAATTCTTCAGATGTTTTGCAAAGTCTTTAGCCTTGGCACTTGTCTTTTCCCCCTTATCTAGATTCCTTAACTCTAAAGCATTTCTTGGACTATTTCCATATACAATCTGGAATGGTGATTTACCAATACTCCTATTGACAGAATTGTTGTAAGAAAATTCTGCCTGTGGTAAAATCAAAGCCCATCCCTTGGGCTTATCCCCTACTAAGCATCGTAGTAGGTTACCCAAACTCCTATTCACCACTTTTGTCTGTCCATCAGTCTGTGGATGGTGTATAGAATTGAACTTCAAATCTATCTTCAACTTCTTCCACAATGTCCTCCAGAAATAACCAACAAACTTGGTATCTCGATCTGAAACTATGCTCTTTGGTAGACCATGTAATCTCACCACCTCTCTAAAAAATAATTCAGCAATATGAACAGCATCGTTAGTCTTCCTGCAAGGAATAAAATGTGTCATCTTCAAGAATCTATCCACCATCACAAAAATAGAATCATGTCCTCTCTGTGTCCTTGGTAAACCGAGAACAAAATCTATACTAATATCATCCCATGGCTACTTTGGTACAGGTAATGGCTGATATAGACCTGTGTTCTGACTTGCTCCTTTTGCCATCTGACATACTCTACAACTCTACACAAATTTCCTCACATCCTGCTGCAACTGTGGTCAATAATAATTTTCACCAACAATAACAATGGTCTTATCGCGACCAAAGTGTCTAGCCAATCCTCAACTATGCTTCTCCTTAATCAGGTTCTCTCTCATGGAGCTCCTTGGAATGCACAACTGACTTCCTCTAAACAACATGCCATCTTGGATTATGAAATCCAACCATTTTGTCCTGTCTAAAGTAATAGGTTCCAAACAAGCTTTCCAAGCCTCTGCAAAATCTAGATCTTCAGGATACAAACTTTTGAGTTCATCGAACCCAGCAACCTCTATCTTCATTTTTGTCAACAAATGTTACCTTCTGCTCAAGGCATCTGCAACTCTATTGGACTTCCCACTCCTATGCTTCAAAACAAAAGTATAGCTCTACAAAAACTCAACCCATTTTAAGTGCCTTTGATTCAACTTTCCTTGACTATTCAAATACTGCAATGCCTGATGATCAGTATATAAAACAAACTCCTTTGGCAACAAATAATGTCTCCATTTCTTCAAAGCCTGAACTATTGCATAAAACTCCTGATCATAAACAAAATACTTTTTCTTGGCATCATTAAGCTTCTCGCTAAAATAGGCAATGGGCTTACCTTCTTGGCTCAAAACAGCTCCTATACCAAAACCACTAGCATCACAATCTACCTGAAATACCTTATTAAAATCTAGAAGTGCCAAAACAGGTTGTTCTATGACTTTCTGCTTCAATGTATCAAAGCTCTTATCTTCTCCTTTAGTCCATCTAAACTCTTTTCTATCCCCTCTCATTGTCTCAATTAGGGGTGCACAAATGCTACTAAAATTCCTGATAAACTTCCTGTATAAACTTGCCAAACCATGAAAAGATCTTACCTCCATTGTACTCCTTGGTGTAGGCCATTCAATGATAGCCTTTACTTTTTCTGGGTCCATCTTAAGACCTTCCTCTGAGACAACAAATCCCAAGTATACCAACTCCTTTGCAAAACTACATTTCTTCTCCCTCAGCTTCTCTAGAACTCTTCTGATATGCATCAGATGCTCATCCCAAGACTTACTAAAAATCAAAATATCATCCAAATAAACAATAACAAAACTTCCCAAAAACTCTTTCAGTACCCCATTCATGAGCCGCATGAATGTGCTCGGTGCATTGGTTAGCCCAAATGGCATTACTAACCACTCATACAGACCTTCCTTTGTCTTGAAGGCTGTCTTCCATTCATCTCCTTCTCTGATATGGATCTGGTGATACCCACTCTTCAGGTCAATTTTTGTGAAGTACTTGGCTCCACTCAAACAATCCATGATGTCATCCATTTTTGGAAATGGAAATCTATACTTAATTGTTATCTTATTGATGGATCAAGAGTTTGTACACATCCTCCATTCTCCATCCTTCTTTGGTGCTAGTACTATAGGTACCGCACATGGACTTAGGCTCTCCCTTATCAATCCCTTCCTCAACAACTCCTGAATTTGTCTGTTTAGCTCTTCATTCTCTGTAGGGGTCATTCTGTGAGCTACCTTGTTTGGCAAACTGGCTCCTAGTATCAAATCCATTTGATGACTTATCTTCCTTACTAGTGGTAAACCTTCTGGTACATTATCAGAGATAATGTCTTGGAACTCTTCCAACATATCTGAAACTTCCGTTGGTACATCTTCACAGTTCTCTTGACTAATCTTAGGAATCAATGCAAAGTAATGACACTCATACTTCATACCCTCCAAAAATTTACTACCATCTACCAGGCAAATTCTGGCAGTACTACATACCTTTTCTTCCACCTCCTTCAAGGGCTTCAACTTATGACGAACTCCATCCTTTGTCAGGGAATATGTGTTTGCATGGCCATCATAGACAACACTCCTATCATACTGCCACGGCCTCCCCAACAGCATATGACATGCATCCATCGATATAATATCACACAGCACCTCATCATGGTAATCACTAATCTTGAACTTCACTAAACACTACTCATTGACCAAAGCTCTATGGTCCTTTTGCAACCATGCAATCTAATATGGATGCAGATGCTTTCTTCTTGTCAACTTCAACTTGTCAACCATCTCCTCTGAAACAAGATTATCAGTGCTTCCACTGTCAATAATAATATCACAACACTTACCTTCACATTTGCACCTTGTGCAAAATAAACTCTTCCTCTGATTGGGTTCTTTCTCCTCATTCAACAAAGTTCTTCTAACAACTAGGGTTTCTCACCTTTCAGCATCTTCAGAATGCTCAGAATGTGCATATTCATCTACATGTGCAACTTGTGCATTGCCTTTAGGTCTTCTATTTGTCCTTCCTTGATGTTGTGGACACTCGTATGCTCGATGCCCTTCTTCCCCACATTGGAAATAGGTTCCTCTGAAACCTCCTCTTCCAGGTCCTTGCCCAAGTCTACCTCTTCTTCTTCCTTTTTGCTCACCATTGTTCTGGTCACGAGGGCGGTAGGCGTTATCCCCTCTCTGATTTTGACTGGTGCCAGCTTCTTCACTTTTCTTTTGATCTTCATTATGACCTCCATAGGGCCTTCCACTAGTCCTTCTACCATGACCTCTTCCCCTTTGTTTGATGTCAAATCTTTTATTCAGCTTCTCTTCCACCTTCAGGGAAAATTGGTATGCATCTTCTATGGTGGTCATTCTGACTAGGCTCGGCTCCTCTTGAATACTCAGCCTCAACCCATTAATGTAATAGGCTACCTTCTCCTTGTTGGGATCTACATGACTAGTTCTGATAGTAATCTTATAAAATACTTCTGTATACTCTTTAACAGACTTGTTACCTTGCTTCAGTCCTTGCAGCTTCTTCAGCAACTCCATCTCATAGTCCACAGAAATGAACTGCTTCTTCAGTTTCTCCACCATACAATCCCATCTGGTGATATTTCTTTTTCCTCTTCTATTCCTCTCTAACTGGACCTCCTTCCACCAAATATTGGCATGGCCCTTCAATTTTGTTTTTGCAAACTTTACCTGATCTGGGTCTTCTACATCTTCATACTCAAAGTATTCCTCCATGTCATTGATCCAATCAATAAGCTGTTCTGGATTCAAATCTCTAGAATATGTAGAAACTTCGATCCTGGGCCTCTTTCCAATCTTCGAAATGGCCCTCAACAACCTAACTTCTATAGGATCTCCCATAGCTTCTTATTCTTCCTTAGATAGCTCTTCTTCAGCTTCATCTTCACTTTCCTCTCTCCTTCTTGGCTCGAACCCTCTTCGCAGCTCCTCTTGCAATGCATCAATTTGTCATTGCAGGGCTCTAAAACCCTCTTTTGTCAAAGCATTCCTCCCACCACAGTTTCTTCGTGGAGGCATCCTAATCTCTACAGCAAACCTACAACCTCAGGTCTTGGGGCTAACTGCCTCATGGTTGGTGATCTATCTACACACTCAGGAACCCTCACTCTGATACCACTTGATGAAGGGGGTAAATCATAAAACACACAACAAGAAAAATTGAACATAGAGAATAGAACTTTCTTTTATTGATCTGGGCAACTCATTACATTACAGAAGCTTAATTACAATCAGAGGAATCAGTCCTCCACAGGCTGCAACACACTACAGCTACCAACACCAGGCTCTAGAATCTTCCACCTTCTGTAACCCCCAAATCAGCTAGGGTTTATGTTTTCCCACCTATTCTTGACTCTACACTTGCCCCCTTAACTCTACTACCCCCCAGGGTTCCCAAAAATGGTTATTAATAGCCTTTTTGGCGGTCAACAACCTAATTTCAAAATTTGCATCTCCCTCCAAAAATAGGTCAACTTCCGGGAGCCATAACTTTTGATCCAAGTGTCCAATTGACGAACCATTTTATGTGTCAAAAAACTCACAGAGTGCTCTACGTGCTAGGAATCAGCTCTATCAGTTCCGGCCATTTTCTAGCCCATACGGGGCCATTTAGTGCCTCAAACTTGAATTTGAATAATTTTCAGGCATTTTTCAGGAAACGAAAACTTTAATATCTTTTAGCTCGCAAATGATCTTCATGTGATTCCTTCGCCAAAGGTCTTATATTCCCATTATGTAACTTCCTATAAATTTTGACTTCATTCCGTGCCCAAATGCAAACTTTCTAAAAATAGCAGGTTACTATTTTTAGCAGTTTGGAAAAACTGAAAGTTCTACATCATTATTTAGGCGATTATGGGACCAAAACCACAAATTTTGAGAAGAAATAGGAAGAACAACAACAATTTTGAAAGACATCTTTTTTTGGGTGATGCAAGATTGCCCTTACACCACTGGATGCTCTTGCATCACCTTTTAAGATCAATATCTATTTATTGAATGTCATATTCTATTGCAATTGAACTAAAATAAACAACATTGATTTGAGAAGGGAGTTGAAGCCAATACAATGTTGGCAAAGTAAAATTAATGGAACTATAGTCAAAATGATATGCAACACCAAGAACTTTTAAGTCACAAGTAATAGTGCTTAGTATTAAAATACAAGTCTTTTAATGCCCCAATGCACTCACAACTATTGGGACACACTCATCTATGAATACCTTCCCTTAAATAGCCTCGTGATTGTATAAAGAACCAAAAATAAACTAGTAGCTTCAATGAGATCCACCAATTCCTTGGGAGTGGAGAAGAAGGTTGTAATATGCTAGGGATTAATAAAGGTAAGGCATGATTGAAATATAAATTTTGGCAAAGTAGAAAGACAAGTACAATACCTTTGAAGTTCAATATCTCTTTATTGGATGTCATATTCTATTGCAACTAATCTAAAACAAACAACCTTGATTTGAGAAGGGAGTTCGAGTTGGTACAGTGTTGGCAGAGTAGAATTAATGTAACTATAGTGAAAATGATTCCAAAATCCTTTAGATGTCAAAATCTAATACATAGCAAAACAAATGAGCTAGATATTGTGTTGTAAAGTTTAAAACATGTAATCTATGTGCTAAGCGACAAATGATCATAAATAATTGTAACTCGAGAATTTGTTATATGTTAAATGAATTGACAACAAGTTCATAAAAAATGTGATTGTTAAGAATTGTGAAACCCATCAACACCTTTTGGCAATTTCAAAAGTTGCATTATATTCTAATTTTTTTCATGATTGCACATGATATCTTTAAAGTATGCAAGCTTTCCAAACTGCAAGAATTTCATTAGTAGAAATGAAATGATATTATGTTAATTAATGTCCACAAATAACCAAAACTTGTGCACTCTTAACAGCCGTGTCCATGCATTAGCATGTTTCTATTTAAAATGGTGAAATCAAATTTGTTGAAAGCATCCACAAAATCCTTTAATGCTTTGACCCTAATTTTGGCTTCCCTAGCTCTATTTAGTTCAAAGGTTCTGATTGAAGTCACTAACCTATATGCCCTTCTTGGTTTCCATAGTTCAAGGGATTGCATTCCAAATCTCTCCATGCCTACCTTAGTTTTCTGGCCATTAGTTGGCCTATTTAGCTCTAGCTAGCATCCAGTTTAATGCCAATATTGGTCTAACAAAGGTGACCTTCTGAAATTTTGTATAAAATGGATCTAACTTAGGATGGGTCCTCTAACCCCTTGCCCATTTGAGCAAGGTCACCATAAGCCAAGAATAAAATTTTCCTATATCCAATTGATGCAAGGCCTCATGCATTCATCTCCAAGAATAGCAGAAATATCTACTCAAAATTTCATATAAGCATTTTTCCCACTAGACAACTAAGGTATGCACAAACTAAATGCTACATATGATGCCAACAATCAGAAGACTTCTACAAAAGTGTCTAGCCACCTCTCCTTCTCTTTGTTTATGAAAAAGAGAAATTGAAGAGCATTATTGAGGAAACTCTTCTTCACAAAAGTCAATTTTGAATAGCTTGAGATCACTCATTGCCTCAAGGAAGGCAATGTGGTTGCCAATATGCTCACTAATGATGGAGTGGAATAGCTCCCCTTCTCATCAAAGATCAATGTCTTTCTAGAAGAGTGGGATTTGGTCCCGTTGTTGGAGAGAGATGCATCCTTAGGGAATGATTTAATCATTCTTTAACTTTAGGTCGCCATCATGTGATTAGAGTGCAATCATGTTTCTTTATTGGTGAGAAAGTAGCAGCACCTTTCTTGTGTGGGAATTATATTCCACTCTTTTGCATTTGTAGCTGAGCATGTATGGCTCATGCGCGGTCTTTTATATTTTCATCCTTGAGCATCCATGCGGACACCATAAACATTTGTTTAGAGGTGTTTTCCTGTTCAGGTGTCGCCAGTTCATCCAGAATTTTAGGTCTAAGATGAAGGGAGGTTTCAGAAGGGATGCGGCATATGTGGGTGCAGTGTCTAACTACTGGCATTAGGAACAGGTTCTGTGTTTTGGATATTTCAACCCTACACCTAATTAAGGAAATTCTCAGAGCGGATGGGCTGTCCAATTTAGGGATGCAGAATACCTATCCCTTGATCACTAAGGATTTTGTGAATAAATTAGTGGAATGAGATCCAAGCAAGGCTGTCCGAGAGTGGATTTTGAGCCGATTGATCCCTAGTGACAATCTGATCATGATTGGAAATAGCATGGAAGAAGATTCTGAAATTGGTGCTATTGCAAGTTCTCACCTTTCAGCAGGTTGGGGTAGCTTAAGGGTTTTTCAGAAGCCTTGCTCAAGAAACAAGCAAATCTTGCTTTGTATTGCTTTGTTTATTTTGATGTTATATGCATTTGTGTTTATTTTGATGTTATATGCATTTGAAAATACTGATATGCTAAAATTTTCAGTGTCTTGAAAACTTTCTTTTGCTCGGTATAAAATGGGCCTGTCGAGTCCTAATCGAGTCCAGGTCTCAAAAATAGCGAAAAACCATAGAAAAATTATGAATATATGCATAATATAATACTACTTTAACCAATGAACAATTTAGGCCCTATAAATGAATATATCAATCTATTCATTGATTATTAACTCTGAGTAGGTTAGATTTACCCGAAAAATCCATATTTGCAAGTACAAATCTTTGACAGCTTGTAAAATAATTAAACAATAAACTGGGTATTGAAAAAAAAATTATAAAGGTTTATAAATGCTCATCCAAAACCCTAGGCATCCTTTTTCTATTTAAAATCCATGCACCTTTTAATGCCGAAGTCTTTAGCAGGAGGCAGTTGTTTTGCATACAAATCCACCTGCGAAAAAATGATGTTCGGCTGGTGGGCGGGCATTGGCAGAGGCATCTCCATGGCACTGGAGTTGTATACACTACAGAAAGCTTTAAGGTCACAAGTTTCGAATGCCTTTGATGTTTAAAGCGATTAAGCAGACCTTAAGAAAGTAACTGAAGAATCGTTTGACAAAATGTTTGGCCTTCAAAGGCAATGCAACCTCTTCTCAAGGACGGCAAACCCCAACTCCCATCAATTGTGCCTCTCGATTTCTCAAATCGAATGGCCCTCAGTTGATCGCAAATAGGAGAGAAGCTTCCTTCACTATAACCATCTCTGGCCATTCTTTTCCTTCATCCGACGGTTGATATTTGACCATCGCCGTTCCTTGCAACTTGCCTAAATTTATAGGGAAAAAAAATTAAAATTCCAAAAAGGAAACTTATTTTCATTTCAAGATCATTGGTTCCAATTTCTTTTTTGGTCAAATAGTTTTTGTGATTTCCTTATTTTTCAATTTCTTTTTAGATTTTTAGTTTTTTATTTTTTTAAATTTTTTTTTAGTTTTTAGTTTTTTTTTTTTCCAATTTCTTTTTGGGTTTTTATTTTTTATTTTTTTCAATTTCTTTTTTGGTTTGATAGTTTTTGTGATTTTCTTATTTTCAATTTGTTTTTTGTTTTTTATTTTTTATTTTTTCCAATTTCTTTTTTAGTTTTTATTTTTTATTTTTTCCAATTTCTTTTTTCAAATAAATTATGGAAAAGAGATATCCCTAGGTGTACTTTAGATATATATTTTTAAAATATAAATATACTAGTTACTAGTATAGCTATATTTAAACTAGTATATTTATATTATCTCTTTTCCATAGTTTATTTGATTTTCTCAATTTTTTTCTTCATAAATTTCTCAATTCTTTAATTTTTCAATTTTTTTTGGTTTGATATTTTTGGTGATTTAAAAAGAAATTGATAATAAGAAAATCGCAAAAACTATGGAATCAAAAAAGAAAAATTGGAAAAAATAAAAATTAAAAATCAAAAAAGAAATTGGCAAAAATAAAAAATACAAAACCAAAAAAGAAATTGAAAATAAGAAAATTATAAAAACTATGGAGCCAAAAAAAAATTAGAAAAAATAAAAAATAAAAAATAAAAACCCAAAAATAAATTAGAAAAAATAAAAAATAAAAACTAAAAACGAAATTGGAAAAAATAAAAAATAAAAACCAAAATAGAAATTGAAAATAAGAAAATCACAAAAACTATGGAACAAAATAAAAAATTGGACAAAATAAAAAATAAAAACTAAATTTTAATTTTTTTTGTTTTGTTTTAGATTGGAATCTTATTTTTTTTAATTTTTAGATTGTAATCTTATAAAATTACACCAAATCAGAATCTTTGAACTCTTCAACTCCACCCCTGAATGTAGGAATGCCTCTCAGGGTAAACATATAGCTAAAGTACATCAAGAAGTATCCATCTCGAGACCTATGTGTGGTAATAACTAGTATATTTATATTTATAAATATATATCTAAAGTACACCGAGGGATAACTCTTTTCCATAGTTTATGAAAAAGAAATTTGAAAAAATAAAAAATAAAAACTAAAAAAGAAATTGGAAAAAATAAAAAATAAAAAACTTAAAAAGAAATTGTAAAAAGTAAAAAATAAAAAACAAAAAAGAAATTGAAAATAAAAAAATCACAAAAACTATCCAACCAAAAAAGAAATTAGAAAAAATAAAAAATAAAAACCCAAAAAGAAATTAGAAAAAATTAAAACTAAAAATTGAAAAAGAAATTGGAAAAATCAAAAAAAGAAATTGGAACCAGTGATCTTCAAATGAAAATAAGTTTCCTTTTTAGAATTTTAAAATTTTTTTCTATAAATTTATGCAAAAAAAAATGAATGCTCTCATCCCCACCCCGATGTGACTGTATAATACCTCGCAGTGTAAGTATTATATTTATATTTAAAAAAATATATCTAAAAGTATGCCGAGGGATATCTTTTTTCCATAGTTTCTTTCATTTTCTCACTTTTTTCATTTTCATTTTTATTTTTTAATTTTTCTATTTTCTTTTTTGGTTCCACAATGATTTTCTCCAACTTTTTCTCCTTCCAACATGTTCCAATTTTTTTTTGTTTTTATTTTTTTATTTTTTCTAATTTATTTTCTAGTTTTTATTTTTTTATTTTTTCCATTTTTTTTGGTTCCATAGTTTTTGTGATTTATCTTTTTCTCCTTCAACAGTTTTTAATTTCTTTTTTGGTTTTTTTATTTATTTTCATAACTTTTTATTTTTTATTTCCTTTTTTGTATTTCCTTTTTTTTCTTATAAACTTAGGCAGAAAAAATGAGTGCTCTCATCCCCACCCCGATGTGACTGCATAACGCCTCTCAACATAATTATAATTAAGTAATTTTCTTTATTATATTTATTATAATATTATATTATTATATTATAATGTTATAACTATTTTAAATCATAATAATTATTATTATTATAATGTAACAATAATTAGGGTTATATTAATTATTATGATAAGAAGTTATTAATACTAACCCTAATTCTAACCCCAACCCTAACCTTGATTCTAATCATAGGTTTAACCCTAATTCTAACCTTAACCCTAATTGTAACAGTAACCCTAACTCCAATTATAATTTTAATCTTGATTTTATCCCTAACCCTAATTCTTACCCAATACTAATTCTATTACTAATTCAAACTCAAATTATTACTATAACCCTAACATTAATCCTGATAGTAATGCTATTCCTAACTCTAATTCTAACCCTAACCCTTATTCTACCCATAATTCTAACCCTAATCCTAATTTTAACCCTAACCCTTACTCTATTACTAATTCCAACCCTAATCCCAACCTCAACTCTAACCATAGTTCTATTTATAGATATAAACAGAAATGGCCTTTCTTGTTTGAGTGTAAGTATATAACCCTAACCCTAACGTTTATGCCAATACTAACCCTAATTTTAACCCCACCCTAACCCTGATTGTAATCATAGTTTTAACCCTAATTCTATCCTTAATCGTAACCCTAACCTTAATTGTAATTGTAACCTTAATCTTAACCATATGTTTGTTGGCTATATATATATTTTCTCTAATTATCTTTCTCTTTGCCCCTCTATCTCTCCTATCTATATCTCTATCTTTTGCACTCTCTATATCTCTCACCCTTTCTCACTCCCTCTCTATCTCTTTGCCTTTGTCTCTCTCTTCCTTTCCTTTTTCTCTCTTTCCCTCCATATCTCTTATATTTAGCTCTATCCCTATGTTTCTATTCCCCCTCGCTATCTCGCCCCACCCTTCCTACTTTTGTCTCTCCACTTCTTTATTCTATATAATTATATATTATATTATATTAATAACATTATTAATATATTATTAATAACATTATTAATATAATATTAATTATTATAAACTCTAACCATTTTATAATCCTCATTATTAAAACCCTAATTATTTTAAATCATATTTATCTAGTATAACATTATTAAATATAATAGTATCATATTTATATTATTACATTATTATAATATTATATTTATATTATTATTACATTAATATAATTGTTTTGATTAAAGTAACTAGGAGAGGGCCCAAAACCATATACAGAGGCCCAACAGGCAACAAAAGAGTTTCACAAGACGTAAAACCAAAGAAGAGTAGAAACAACAAAAAGAAGGACGGGCCGACCATAAGGCCAGCCAAAATAGACAGGACCAACAGACGTCGGGCTACTTTCTAGCCATAGTCTTAAGGCCGCTTATGGCATGCCATTCTTTGTTCAGGAACTCTAGTTTCTCTAAGAAGGAGGTCTCATCAGCTTCCTGCTCCAACTGCTCTTGAATCTTCTGCTTGCCCTTCCCATCCAACTTACTCCCCTGTTTCTGAGTGGCCTCCAACTTATCCTTGCTTTTGTTATCTTCCAGCTGCACCGTAGTCCCCTGTTTCTTGATCATTTCTTTCTCTTTTCCCTCTGCCTGTTCAGTCACAAACTTTCTTCTCTCTAACTCCTCCTTCAACACATATAGAGTGGTAGCTGAATTCTTTATTGTTTCCCTACTATAGTCCACAAGGTCAGACAATTTCCTATCCAAGTTTTCCTGTGTAATCTTGATTTGACCTATCTCTTCCTCCATGCACTCCCATTTTTCAAATCTGGTGGCCATCTTCTCGACTTGGCCCCAAAGATCATCACTAGCCTCAATTGGCCAATCCTCAACTTCTAGCTGGGTGATAGACTCAAGTTGTTGTATTTTATTTCTAGCATAGTGGAGTTGAGCAAGCTGCCATTTCAGAATGGTAACTTTATCAGTAAGTTTGGTGCATAGTTTAAACTTAGAATCCTACTTCTCCTCAATGTGATCTTCATTCATCTTAGTCTTCTTACTAGGGGAGTCCTCCTCTGAAGTGGTTTGGTTGGGCCTTTTGGTGCCCTTGAGAATTTTTCCCTTATCCTTTTGATCCAAGTTTTCCCCACTATCTTTGCCCGAGTACTCTTCCTCCTCCATATCCATATCATTACCAGTGTCCTCCTTAGTGTCATTTCCTGTGTCAAAATCTAGAATTAACACTTCCTCATATGAACTGTCCTCCTCTTCAGAGCTTAACTTCCTTCTGGGCCTAGACCTCTGAGCTTTGCTCCCTCCCTTATTCCCAGAAGTCCTAACATAACCCTTAGGATTAGGGTTACTAGTTTGCTCTTTCTTCTGAGGGACTTGGGTATTATGGGGAATGCTCATACTATGGAGAACCATTTGCCCCATTTTCATAATCATAGTCTGAGAGGGAGCCTTGATGTAATCTCTATTGGTAGTAGTTTGATCAGAATCATAAGGAGGGGTAGTGGCTATTTCTTTCACTTTACTCTTCCCCTACCCAATCTGCTTCCTGGCCTGCAAGCCCTTATCAAGAGTAACATTGCCTTTAGAACTCTCCCCCCAAGAATTGTCAGCCCTCTTGGAACCCTCACTTAAGTCAGTGGAACCCTCCTCTTTGTTCTCACTCTGAAGGATGTTCCTAATGAGTTGAGGGTTACAGATCCTAGGGCGAAACCCTAGAGAAGGGGTTTGAGCCAATTCAAACTTAAAGAGGGTATAAATGAGACTCTAATGAAGTGGGAGGAGTTTTTTGCCAAGCAAAACTTTTTGAATAGAGTCCTCAAGAGAGGAATACAACTAGTAGGGAAGATTAATTCTAATGTTGTGACAAAAATGATTTAGAAGGGGAAAAAGATATCCATGGAATCTTTTGAACCTACCTTCTAGAGTAATGTACCTGATGATGACCTCCACCACTTCACTCCAAATGCCCGGTAATTCTTCCCTGCTGAAACCATTCTGAAGTCTGGTAACCTCCTCTCCTTCTTGGAAGAACTTCTGCATATCATTCTTAAAGTTTCCTTTAACTTTCCTAGGACTGTAGATACCATCCAGTTTTAAGCCAGTGGCTTTAGCTATTAATTCTTTAGAAACCCTGAAAGTTAAACCTCTAACATAAACCGTCCCAGCTTTCCAAGAGCAAGAAAACTCACTTCACAGAATGGTATCATAGCCATTCATCGCTTCAATATAAGGGGTGAAGTCCCCTCTCTGCAGAATCTCCCAGAGCTCCCTATTCTCCTTCATCTTATCAAACTGGGTTGGTTCAGTATGATTTAAATCACCTCCCATTCAGAAACCAGTGTTGGCTTCAACTTTGGCCCTATAATGCAGACAGAGAAAGATGTTGTGAATAGTCTAGACAATAACAATTCCCAATGTGATAGCAATTTCATTGCAATCCTGGTAATGATTAGGGTCCTTGCCTAGATTACTCTA
Source organism: Cunninghamia lanceolata (assembly GCA_027924645.1). Classification (NCBI taxonomy): domain Eukaryota; kingdom Viridiplantae; phylum Streptophyta; class Pinopsida; order Cupressales; family Cupressaceae; genus Cunninghamia; species Cunninghamia lanceolata. The sequence goes on from BSBN01001807.1 coordinate 8,554,880, forward strand.
GAACATGTGATTAGTCTGCCACTCCATCCGAGCATACTGAGCATTAAAATAGTAACATTTAATCATTATTAATGAAGTGGTGATATCATTAGGAACATCCTCTCCCCTCTTCCACTTTAAGCAATCATTGATGGTGTATCCTTTGTTCGCTAAGACATCATCTCTCGCATTCCCTTCCCTAAAGATATGTTGCACTTTCACCTTGTCCATATATTTTAGTTTGGCTATGCTTAGATTTATAATATCTTTAATATTCTAGCTAGGGGTCTCTTTAGCCTTAATCATGTCCAAAATATTTTTGGAGTCCCCTTCAATGACAAGCTTTTTGATACCAAGTTCCTTAGCCAGACAAATACCTTGGTAAGCCACATAGGCTTTAGCAAAATTGTTAGATTGGAAACCTAGGTTCCCAGCATAGATACCTTTGGCATTTCCCTTGTCATCACTAATCACTACTCCCCCTCCCACCTAACCTCGGTTACCCTTAGAAGCTCCATCAAAATTTAGTTTTGACCAACCCAAATCAGGGGGGCCCACATTAACATAACTGTTAATTAAACTAATTAAATTGATATATAGTTATTCCAACTCTAACACTAACAATTTTTTTTTGTTATAAATATTTTCTCTAATTATAACCCTAACTATAATTTTATCCCTAACCCTAATTCTATCCCTGGCCCTAGCCTTAATTGTAATTGTAACCCTAATCTTAACCATATGTTTTTTGGTTATATATATTTTCTCTAATTATCTCTCTTTGCATTTTTGTCTCCTATCTATATCTCTATCTTTTGCATTCTCTATATCTCTCGCGCTTTCTCCCTCCCTCACTCTCTCTTTGTGTCTTTGTCTCTCTCTTCCTCTCTTTTTATCTCTCTTTCCTTCGATATCTCTTATCTCTAGCTCTATCCATCTTTCTATAACCCCCCTCTCTATCTCGCTCCTCCCCACTTCTACCTCTCCACTTCTTTGTTCCTTGTCTCTAACACTTTAATGTAATCTTGCTCCTCAACCCTTTCAAACTCATGACTATACTCATAGTGGTATATATATGTTGATATATATATTTCCTTCACAATCCAAGTTCATTTACATTATCATGTTTTACTTGTCCACATAACCATAACCCTAAATCTACTATATGCTAGTATTTCTGGTTAGATTTATATTATGTTTTCTCTTTAATAGTGATCATCCAGAATGGACTACACTTTATCACAAAGAGATCTAAGACCTATTTGTCTAGATTATCATTTACATTTACCAATTTCAATCCTCTATTTATTTAAGTCAAATTAACTGTTTATTATTAATATTTTAATAATTCTAAATAAATATAAGGTATAATTTATTTCCTTGTACATACTTAACATATAATTTCTGAAATAATTAATTTATTTTATTATTCATTCTCATGATGATCTACAAAACAATGGATAGTTATTTTTTTATTATTAACCTTGTATTCTATTTCACTATAAACTTAATTATGTACTCATAATAACCCTTTTTTTATTTACTTTAATGATACAAAATAAATAAAGTAATTATTATTATCTATTTATAGCTCTCTATGTTTATTTTTGAATATTTTGTTGAGAATCTATTTTATTATTAATAAAAAACATTTAATTAATCATTTAAAAATGGATAAAAGGAATAAAATCTAATGAGCTCCTCTTGCTTACATTTTACTAAGTATTTGTAATGGTCCTACTTTTTTAGTTCCTTTTTGTGGAGATTTTTCTTTGAAAGCTATATTTATTTCAAATTATGAAAATTTATATGTTTTAAAATGGTAACTTTTATCTAGCTTCAGGCTCACAAAGATGAATCAAATGACAACATAATAAATATTGATACTGGTACTTCCATTATGAATTAATTTGAAAGATAATAGTCTTATAATACTTTTTTGAACATATAATTTATTTATTTATTATCTTTAAAGTATTATGGTTGCAATTTATTTATTTATCTTGCACTACCATAAGAACTCATACATTGCAATGTTGATATGCTTTTGCATCATCTTAATGGCTACACCTTATTTCTTGGATATGACCACACCTCCTTTCTACCATAGCACATTACCTTGGGATGGCTTAAGCCTTGTAATGGTGGTGATGTGTATATTTTGGTGTTTTTTGGGAGCTTGGGACCATAAATGATGGCATTAAAATTTGACATTTTTTTGGGAGCTTGGCACCATAAATGATGGTTGGCATTGAAATTGAATGTTGGCCACTTTGTTTTTGGCTACACTTTTGTGAATCATTTAATCTCTACACATGCACACTATCTTATGCCAACTTATTGTTGTTTGCATATGGCTTACTATAGAAGTGAATATAGCTTAAATAGTATTATTTACATTCAAATGACAAGAAACCTTTTTATTGGCTTGAATTTTAGTTTAAATATAGTCTTATTTATATTCGAGTGAAAAGAAACATTTTGATTGGCTTGAATTTTACCTATAGTACCTTCATAACTTAGGTTCAAATAACAAACAATATTCAATTCTAATTTTATTTTTTTAACAAAATAATTTTAAGGGTGGCAATACTATTCCATGGTTGGGTAAGACTTTGTTCTCTTAACCATAAGCAATGCTATCGCCAAAGTTCCTACCATCCAAACTCAATTATCATATGAATTGAATGATGCATAATTATGCAATGAATTTCTTGTGTTAAAATATAAGAAATAATTATCATAGGGTAATAGGATTGCAGATACAAGAAAGATATCTTGAAATCAAGATTGATATTATATATTAAATTTAGCAGTTGAGCTAAAATTTATAAGTGATTGCTAAAGATATAGATAGTATGTGTAGAGAAAAAGAAGCTCCATAATTCTTTTGGGTTAAAAATTTAGTATAATGAAATATTTTATTATTGTAAAGATTTAATTGTTCTTCAATACTATAATGATTTTTTTAACTTCATTTTTAAGCATGTGTGGATATAAATAACACATCCAAAGTAGTTTTACACATTGCATGAATCATGCAAAAGTAATTTTCAACATCTAATTTACATATCAAATTAATTATGCAAATGCTTTAAACATGAATGCTTTAAAACATGGGAAAAAATAGAAAAATCCAAAATAACACAACAAAATTAGAAAAACTCAAATACACCTAAATGATTTTCTAAAAAATACATTGTCAACAATTATTAAACATGGAAAAGTATATAACACTTATCCAACAAAAAAATAAGAAGAAGAAAAACAAAGAAAGCTTCCAATCAAACTAAAAGATTTGATTTTTTTAATGAAGAAGCTAGGTGTGTTGCTTTGGTAAGCTCACAACATGAAACAGGAAGAATGGACTAATAAAGTTTAATCCAAGAGAATGAATAATAGGTGATGCTTAGTTGTGCAAACAAATAAGAATGAAATACTGGCTTAAACAGCTTAATGAGATGATCGCTTTGCACAATATGTGAAGTGCATTAGAGAAACAAATTAATAATGTGTACAAATAAATAGTTGCACTATTTAAAATTTTGGATGTGGGTTGTTTAAACTTTACCATCAGCTAAGGAGTAGACAACTGTTAATGAAAAAATTATGGCTTTGTTAATCTGTAATTCACTAGCTCCCATAAGGTAGCCAATTTTTTTAAAATCAAATCATTTCAAAACAAATACATCAATCTTCTATGCAAGTTGATAGTAGGAGTGAGAAACATTAAAACAAAATGCATGATCTCAGACCTCCAGAGTACCATTCATAGGGAAGAGCTCATCAGGTTGGTACCACACATTATTCTTCAAATTATCAGATCCTCATGCAGAAGTGTTGTAGTGGGAAAATTTAAGGTACCCAACCTCACGAGTATAGTCTCCATTGGCTTCAAGAGAAAGCTCATCATTCTTTCCTTGTCCATATCTTTGATAACATACAAATCAAATGATTATATTAAAGTCTGTGCAATAACAGGAGTAAAATATATTTAAATAAACCTAAAAAATTTAAAGTATGAAAACATGCTAGTTCTAGAGGCTAGTATGAGCCCATTGGTGAGGAATAGTAACATCCCCAATGTGGTAGTCAGAATTTACATTTCCTACAATTCCATAACGTACAACTCCTTTCACAAGTGGGCAACAACTATGTAGTTATTCCTATATTGGTCTGTATCAATACCCAACAAACTTAGAATAGTAACCACACAACCAAATTGGTAAACTAACCCTCTCAAGACACCTTAAAACCCACTTAAATGTGAGGCATGTTGTTTGTAGTCAAAAACTGCATTGACTGTATACCAATCCAAAATCACTCTACTTAAATATCATCCACTTCAATGGTCAAACAACCAATAGCCATTTTACACCTCATTCGCAACAAAAAGTGGCAAATATTTGTCCTATTTTTATTGGCCAAAATTATCTTTAAAGTGTTGAAGTGGGTGATATTTAATGTAATGCCCCATCATGCAACCCTAGGGTGTTAGACAACAAGTGCAAAATTTACAAAAAAAAATTTTTTTTGAAACAAGTAAATGCAATAACAGTAACCAAAGATATCATGATACACCACATAAAGAAAGGTACACTTCTAACTCTTCTACGGAACACAACTGGATTAGAGAATAAAAAGTAAGAACCACATAAGTGATAAACATTTTACTGCTACTTCAGTTAAAAACAACTTTTACATAAGCAAGATAGTTTATTTACAAAATTATAATGCAAGATTACAAGACCGATCGTGTCAGTTTACAAAGAATGCATAAGAAAGTATACAACACTGGCCAAGGTAGGAAGCAAACTAGAACTGGAACATCTCTGCGCAAAACTCAAACCACATCTCTAAAAAGACCAATGGATAGCTCTGCCTCCCAACCATGTGGAACCCTGAGGTCCACCCCTCCGAGCTAGGAGATAACGATAAGGATTTCACTAAGCCAAGAAACAACATTAAAAAAAAATAAAAGAACGACCCCTGACTTAACACAACCGACCATACCAACCAAACTACACAAGCCAAGACATCACTCTAGAGGCACAAGCAAAAGAAACAACTAAACTACATAAGGAGAGTGTCATCACATGGTCCTAGCATGGGTTACCCAGGCTATCTATCCCCAGAAGCTGTCCCCCATCTATGGTTACCCTGGCAGCCTCTCTCTAGGCACCGACCCCATAGGGTGACATATGCAGAGCTGACAAGTCCTCTCATGGAGACAAGGAGGTCAGCCTTGCCAACTAGGCCTTCTCATCCCATCCTTAGCCTGTGAGAGCACTCAAGGCATGGGTGAGGTCTCTTATTTATCTTGTTAAGTGTTTTAATACCCAAACACTCTTGATTAAGTTATTAAGATTTCCACATGCTACAACTTCCATGGGGTTACCCAGGCGGTCTCTCACTAGGCACTGGCCCCACCATGAAAGCCACTCCATTAGCGTTCTCTGGTCAACTTACATACCACAACATGCAGGGAAAAGTCAACAAACAGATCCAAACCATAACTTATGCCATTCACTAGGCCACAAAAAAAAATCCATGTAATCTCTTCCAAATTAAAGCAATACCATCAAGAACCAAGTACTGTATCCAAGAGACCACTTCCCATCCATCACAAGATACAAAAATCTAGATATCCCATTATATTGACATGCCACTATCTGGACCGAAGATCAAGACACCTCACCTATGGAGTTAGGTACAACCAAAGATAAAGAAACCATTAATAGACAAGGACCACACTTCCTCATTGACAACAAGTTGCCATGACATCACACAAGATTCCTACTTCACAACAACCAACATATAGACATAAACTCCACCCAAGGTGAACAACAAGATCCATTACAAGAAAAAACTCTGATCAGAAGGATATACAAACATAAGATATTTGATGCACTCCCAGACTCAATCATGAAAACAACCTTTGAGAATTAGCCACAAATAAAAAAAAACATTCAAGTCCACAACATTAACAATTATAACACAGTCTATTTGATACAACATTTATTTCTAATGAAGAAACCACCTAAAATATCTCACTAGAACTTTTTTCCAAGCATAACTCCATCATCTAAAATTTAATCAAACAACTATAATTATATTCCTATGTGCATGACATACTATTGTGCTAAAACACCAACAAAACAAAAATACTTCTTTTCGCATAAACAAAACTTTTTCATCTGGCTTACAACCATTACTATTTCGAAATAAGCATGATAGCAACTAAAGGCAAATACATTCCCTAAATCAATATCCACAACCACTACAAACTTCACAAACAATTCAACTCTTTCCCATAATAAATTTAACTATCTATTATGTTAAAATTTTAAATCAAGACTTAATAGTTTTCTATAAGCTAACTAGCATGTTTCAAATTAAAACTTTAATATCAAGGAAAAAAAGATGGAGAATCATAATATGGACACCTTAACTAAATCAAAATCTATGTAAGGCTATAATTAAGTCCATTACTAAACAATCACACAATAGAAGCTCTTTAATTCTACTAGAGATAACCGGAACACGATTCCATGTTTTATGAAATTAAAGTATCTAAATTTATATGTTTTTAATTTAATAAAACTAGATCACATTTGATCTATTGCACAATTTATAAGAAAACCTAGTGCTATATTTTAATATTATCCACTTAATAAGGACAACTAAAATTATTAACATCTATTTTTTCTACAAACATTTACTACGATTTTCTACTAACCACAACTATACTTGTAATTTCCTTTACGTGCCACCTACTAACTGCCATACTACAATTTTCAAATCATTATAAACCTAATTAATTTAACTTACCAAAACATCTATAAGTAATTAGTCACAATTAATCCAATTACAATCATAATCAAACATCTATAATATATATACTCTTCCCATAACACAACTTTTCCTTCAACAATCTTCCAATCCACAATTCTAATGAACATAACCATAAGAATAGGATAAATGTCCACAATCTACTAATTTAAATCTTTATATACCCTTATTCTTACCTTTCCAATAAATTAAAAAAATAGCTAATTTTAATTAACATTAAGTTTCATAAATATTCTAATGTTAAATATAAATGGATAAATATATTCCAAATAATTAACATACTATAAAAGAGACTGCCTAAATTTTATTACTGAGAAAAAAATGATTAAGGCAAGTTTTAATGATCCTACCCATCTAACAATTAAATATATCTACACATATATTACTAATAGATACAAACGGAATTAATATAGGAACCTTCTAATATGGGCCCAAAACTAAAGGTATTTAACATAAGCAAATTTTATAAAGAAGGAAACTTACCAAAACACTAACTGACCGAATCACTAATGACCCCTTTTTTTTCTTTTATCTTAAAGATTTGTATAAAGGATGGGTTGAAAACAATTCACAGAGGATAAAAAGAGAGGTTGGGAAATTTAACAGATAAGGCCATATTGGCCTGCCAAATGGGTAGAGAGGGTTAAAACCATTGCTAAGGTTCCCAGAGCTGCATTAAGTTCACAGTCTACCTAAGGATTTATTTTAAGAGAAGCTCACAGAAGGAGGTTGAAACGAGTTTATTGGTCAGAGAACAAATAGTGATTTTAACATAAGTGAGGAGATTGGCCAAGCAAGCAAGGAGTTCGACTACAAATGCCTTGTACAAGGCTTCAGCACTGGGACAACAATCTAGAATTGGTTTAAAGATAAATCTCTCTCTAAAACTTATTTGTTCTTACTAGACAATTAAATAAATCTGAATACAAAGGCATCTACCATTATATGAATCTAGTTATTCCCTGGTAAGAAAAATATTCTTCTATCTACAAGTCTGTGTTTGTAGAATGATATTAAGATTATATACAGAAGATTCACACCCAGCAAGTGTATAGAGATTATGGTATAATACCATTGAAAAGCAGAGGAAATAAAATAATGGATTGTCATGCAGAGGCAAATTTAATGAGTGGATGCAACAAAGATTTGATTCTATGCAGAAATAGCTCCCAAGAATAGTATCTTAGTGACTTCATTACTGACAGATTGGACTCCTTTTGGTGGAAAGAATCTATGCAAAGATTTCTTGAAAATCTAACACCATTGGTTGGTAATAAGAATCATATGAGAATATGAAAACAATTAACTTATGCGTATTTTTAACAAATATGCTCCCAATCTATGGTGAGCACCAAAGTTGACCGAAGCAGCTTAAGATTTTTCAATCTAAAGAATGCAATGATGGCAGGATGAGTACAAATGGATTGCAAAAGTTTATACAACAGATTATCATCATATGGGATGCAATGTTGCAGGTTCAATTTAAAACAGAATGTGAATTGTTTAATGGAATACGTCAGAGGGAGATAAGAAGTAAAACTAAAGTTTGCATTCATTTTCTTGATCAAGGAAAATTAGCATTTGGCAGATTTAACACAGATACAGTCAAACCCATATTTTTCAGTATTTTCTAGGCATCCAACTTCTGTCTCAAACTGCGCACAGATGAAGTGAATCTCAATATTCTGGGACATGGGTTTTGTACAGAATTGCCCATATTGAGTAGTAGCGCAAGCAATTTTCCCAAATTCAAAAGGATTTAGGAGTTACGGTTGAAGCATTAGACTCTGGCGAGCATGGAAAATGTAGATAACTCATAAGGGAGAGAGAGATTTTAATTCATATCAACCACAAGGGTATTTCTTATTGCAGATTTCAAATCACAACGAAGAACAAAGATTACTTCCACAGAGAACAACAAGATTCAATTCCTTCAAGACTGGGTTGACTAAAATTCCTTTTACTCAGATATTAACAAACAGAGATAAAGAAATAATTTATGCCTAAAACAATATCCACACAAATCAAATTAAGAAATGAAGAATAGGTTTAGATACACCTGTTATAGCAACTCCCAAATAGATGATCCGCTATGTATAGAGGTAGAAGATACGAGATTTTCTTCAACACTATAAAATTTTCCTTTTCCCAATGTTGGCTCCCCCTTAATTTCCTCCCCATATCTCCCCTTAAAAAGATTCAACTCCTCACAAAAATGCAGACATGCATCCTTACCCAACAACCCACTCCTAAGGAATTTAAAATTTTACTAATAATAGAGATTCCACAAATCAGAGAATTCATATTCGACAACTCAAGGCATTTATTTCACATATCAAAATTATTCTGAACAAAATATACACTAATAATTACCCGTAACTCCAAATTATGACAAAAATATTCTTGGAAGCAGATAATTTAATTCTAGACTATTCTAAAATTTAACCAAGGTGTCATACAAAGTTCTAAGCCCAAAACAAATAATATCCTATAAACATAAAAGAAGCATTATTTGTTAATAATAAATCATTAAAGTATTTTCCAACTACACACAGGTGCATAATTAACACGACTCGACTATACATCACAACACGAGATAACCAACATAACAAGGCAAGACCACGACTTGAGACAACAATAGAAGACAAGGACCGACTTAGTGGAATAGACCTAGCATTATCTCCCATCACTAATACCCATTGGTGTAAGAACCCACTCGAACCTGCTATATCAGATGGAGTCGAGGTTCGGTACCTGCAGCCTGTATCCGAGCAATTGGTTGTATAAAATAAAACACATATATGTCAACACACATAGAGAGTCAGAGAATCGCGGCATAGTAGGGTACTCGAAGCGAGTAATACTACACCGTCTCTGCTCTTAAAACAATATCATAACAACTTTTATCAGAATTCAAATACCACAAATTAAATGACACATGATAACATTAAATCACATTATAACTGGAGTAATAGTAATGCCGTCATAACTCATAACACATGCCCAATTATGTCAGTCGAACGTAGTTCATCAAGATCAAGATAAACGTAAATCATAACTTACTAATCAAATGTCTCAGAATTGAATCAATGTAATGAATGACTAACAACTATCTTTGATTGACAATGAGCAATACAGAACCACCGCTATTACAAGCCAACGAGGAGGGGGCACTACATCCTCGCCCCCTAAAACTTGACTTACTCCTGGAAGTCACGAATTAGGGTAGAAACATAAAATATTAACATTGTCATATACCATTGCCAACATTCTCACCTATATTCAACAATTGTTCACCAACAAGCAAAAATGTTCAATAAAAGATAAGAAGAGCATTTATTGTTTACCTTTATGGCGCATCATGTGATCTACTTATATCTAATTATACTTTTTTGGCAATCTCATATAATCCAAAGAATTGCAATTACATATAATTAAGGAAAAAAAATACGTCTCATATCTTATTTCCATTAATTACTAACCATGCAAAGTGCAATTCTCGGTGGAGTCCTCCCTTAAACATACTATCAGAGGTTCAAAATGAACATGATAGAAACAACACTTGCCACAAAGTGGGGCCAACCGAATCCAACATTTGGAAGTTCCACCATATGAAATTTTAAAAAATAAATACAAACCCACATGGAAAAACATTCAAATACAACTTTAAGTCACAAAGTGCTAGCAAATTTCAATAAATCAAGAATAAAGAAAAGAGTCTTGGTGACCATTCCTGACATAAGAAGGTTCAAAGAAAGAAAACTCACTGTTAACCCCCCAATACTAACACATGAAACAATTGTCAAAATTTCAAAAACAACCAAATTACAATAAATTCACATCACGGTGTGACTAATTTTAGCCACAAAAAGGGAGTATCTGCTTCACAACATTCAAGGACACAAGGTCCAGAATGTGTTAGAGAATGTACACCAACACTCAAACAATTATGTTAACTACATCCTCTTATCAAAAAATACTTCTGTCTTTATTACAATACAATTTATTTCTACTAAACTATGGAAATATGCAATTGCTTCCTTATACACGAAGATATAAAAGGAATATATGATATCACATACAGGAATAATTCAAACTATAATTGACTTACATTATCACATACCTAATCTCATAGGCCCAACACAAGCTCTCATTTGGTCTCCTGCATACAGTTCTTACACGGGCATATACGATGTTAACTTCCATAATTTAGAACAATTCCTCCATAAGAGGTCATGACCATCTAGGGGTTAGATATATATTTTCAAGCAACCATGTAAAGATGTCAACATCACATAAGCACATAACTCATGATGCATGATGTCACCAGATGATTAGATGCATTAACATGTAGGGAGAACATATTGTTAGATGTAACATTACATTTCCAGAGAAGAAGGAGAAAGAACATAGCAGACACTTAAGTAGCATAAAGCATTCATTTCTTAAAGAGCAATTCTATAAACTTATCAACCTTTGTACCAACTCACTATAATGAGAAAATCATTTAACCTAGGGAAACAACAACAATCCAGAGGTCTCAGTCTTGCAACCTAGGATACGGTTAATCTACCTAGTTTAAGCACTAGGTCACATAATGGGCTCAATTGTAACCAGAGTACCTAGTGTTTAAACCTGGCTCTGATACCAAATGTAATGCCCCATCATGCAACCCTAGGGTGTTAGACAACAAGTGAAAAATTTACAGAAATTTTTTTTTTGAAGCAAGTAAATGCAATAACAGTAACCAAAGATATCATGATACACCACATAAAGAAAGGTGCACTTCTAACTCTTCTAGGGAACACAACTGCATTAGAGAATAATAAGTAAGAACCACATAAGTGATAAACATTTTATTGGTACTTTAGTTAAGAACAACTTTTACATAAGCAAGATAGTTTATTTACAAAATTATAATGTAAGATTACAAGACCGATCGTGTTGGTTTACAAAGAATGCATAAGAAAGTATACAACACCAGCCAAGGTAGGAAGCAAACTAGAACTGGAACACCTCCGTGCAGAACTAGAACCGCATCTCCAAAAAGACCAATGGATAACTCTGCCTCCCAGCCATGTGGAACCCTGAGGTCCACCCCTTCGAGCTTGGAGATAACGACGAGGATTCCACTAAGCCAAGAAACAACATTGAAAAAAAATAAAAGAACGACCATTGACTTAACACAACTGACCATGCCAACCAAACTGCACAAGCCAAGACATCACTCCAAAGGCACAACCAAAAGAAACAACTGAACTACGTAAGGAGAGTATCATTGCATGGTCCTAGCATGGGTTACCCAAGCTATCTATCCCCAGAAGCCAGCCCCCATCTATGGTTACCCTGGCAGCCTCTCTCTAGGCACCAGTCCCATAAGGTGACACATGCGGAGCTGACAAGTCCTCTCATGGAGACAAGGAGGTCAACCTTGCCAACCAAGCCTTCTCATCCCATCCTTAGCTTGTGAGAGCACTCAAGGCATGGCTGAGGTCTCTTATTTATCTTGTTAAGTGTTTTAATACCCAAACCCTCTTGATTAAGTTATTAAGTTTTCCACATGCTACAACTTCCATGGGGTTACCCAGGCGGCCTCTCACTAGGCACCGGCCCCACCATGAAAGCCACTCCCTTAGCGTTCTCTGGTCAACTTACATACCACAACATGCAGGGAAAAGTCACCAAACAGATCCGAACCATAACTTACACCATTCACTAGGCCACAACAATAAATCCATATAATCTCTTCCAAATTGAAGCAATACCATCAAGAACCAAGTACTGTATCCAAGAGACCACTTCCCATCCATCACAAGATACAAAAATCTAGATATCCCATTATATTGACATGCCACTATCTGGACCGAAGATCAAGACACCTCACCTCTGGAGTTAGGTACAACCAAAGATAAAGAAACCATTAACAGACAAGGACCACACTTCCTCATTGACAACAAGTGGCCATGACATCACACAAAATTCCTACTTCACAACAACCAGCATATAGACATAAACTCCACCCAAGGTGAACAACAAGATCCATTACAAGCAAAAACTCTGATCAGAAGGATATACGAACATAAGATATTTAATGCACTCCCGGACTCAATCATGAAAACAACCTTTGAGAATTAGCCACAAATTAAAAGAACATTCAAGTCCACAACATTAATAATTATAAGACAGTCTATTTGCTACAACATTTATTTCTAATGAAGAAACCACCTAAAATATCTCACTAGAACTTTTTTCCAAGCATAACTCCATCATCTAAAATTTAATCAAACAACTATAATTATATTCCTATGTGCATGACATACTATTGTGATAAAACACCAACAAAACAAAAATACTTCTTTTCCCATAAACAAAACTTTTTTCATTTGGCTTACAACCATTACTATTTCGAAATAAGCATGATAGCAACTAAAGGCAAATACATTCCCTAAATCAATATCCACAACCACTACAAACTTCACAAACAATTTAACTCTTTCCCATAATAAATTTAACTATCTATTATGTTAAAATTTTAAATCAAGACTTAATAGTTTTCTATAAGCTAACTAGCATGTTTCAAATTACAACTTTAATATCAAGGAACAAAAGATGGAAAATCATAATATGGACACCTTAACTAAATCAAAATCTACGTAAGGCTATAATTAATTCCATTACTAAACAATCACACAATAGAAGCTCTTTAATTCTACTAGAGATAACCGGAACACGATTCCATGTTTTATGAAATTAAAGTATCTAAATTTATATGTTTTTAATTTAATAAAACTAGATCACATTTGATCTATTGCACAATTTATAAGAAAACCTAGTGCTATATTTTAATATTATCCACTTAATAAGGACAACTAAAATTATTAACATCTATTTTTTCTACAAACATTTACTACGATTTTCTACTAACCACAACTATACTTGTAATTTCCTTTACGTGCCACCTACTAACTGCCATACTACAATTTTCAAATCATTATAAACCTAATTAATTTAACTTACCAAAACATCTATAAGTAATTAGTCACAATTAATCCAATTACAATCATAATCAAACATCTATAATATATATACTCTTCCCATAACACAACTTTTCCTTCAACAATCTTCCAATCCACAATTCTAATGAACATAACCATAAGAATAGGATAAATGTCCACAATCTACTAATTTAAATCTTTATATACCCTTATTCTTACCTTTCCAATAAATTAAAAAAATAGCTAATTTTAATTAACATTAAGTTTCATAAATATTCTAATGTTAAATATAAATGGATAAATACATTCCAAATAATTAACATACTATAAAAGAGACTGCCTAAATTTTATTACTGAGAAAAAAATGATTAAGGCAAGTTTTAATGATCCTACCCATCTAACAATTAAATATATCTACACATATTTACTAATAGATACAAACGGAATTAATATAGGAACCTTCTAATATGGGCCCAAAACTAAAGGTATTTAACATAAGCAAATTTTATAAAGAAGGAAACTTACCAAAACACTGACCGAATCACTAATGACCCATTTTTTTTTCTTTTATCTTAAAGATTTGTATAAAGGATGGGTTGAAAACAATTCACAGAGGATAAAAAGAGAGGTTGGAAAATTTAACAGATAAGGCCAGATTGGTAGAGAGGGTTAAAACCATTGCTAAGGTTCCCGGAGCTGCATTAAGTTCACAGTCTACCTAAGGATTTATTTTAAGAGAAGCTCACAGAAGGAGGTTGAAACGAGTTTATTGGTCAGAGAACAAATAGTGATTTTAACATAAGTGAGGAGATCGGCTAAGCAAGCAAGGAGTTCGACTACAAATGCCTTGTACAAGGCTTCAGCACTGGGACAACAATCTAGAATTGGTTTAAAGATAAATCTCTCTCTAAAACTTATTCGTTCTTACTAGACAATTAAATAAATCTGAATACAAAGGCATCTACCATTATATGAATCTAGTTATTGCCTGGCAAGAAAAATATTCTTCTATCTACAAGTCTATGTTTGTAGAATGATATTAAGATTATATACAGAAGATTCACACCCAGCAAGTGTATAGAGATTATGGTATAATACCATTGAAAAGTAGAGGAAATAAAATAATGGATTGTCATGCAGAGACAAATTTAATGAGTGGATGGCACAAAGATTTGATTCTATGCAGAAATAGCTCCCAAGAATAGTATCTTAGTGACTTCATTACCAATAGATTGGACTCCTTTTGGTGGAAAGAATCTATGCAAAGATTTCTTGAAAATCTAACACCATTGGTTGGTAATAAGAATCATATGAGAATATGAAAACAATTAACTTATGCGTATTTTTAACAAATATGCTCCCTATCTATGGTGAGCGCCAAAGTTGACTGAAGTGGCTTAAGATTTTTCAATCTAAAGAATGCAATGATGGCAGGATGAGTACAAATGGATTGCAGAAGTTTATACAACAGATTATCATCATATGGGATGCAATGTTGCAGGTTCAATTTAAAACAAAATGTGAACTGTTTAAAGGAATACATTAGAGGGAGATAAGAAGTAAAACTAAAGTTTGCATTCATTTTCTTAATCAAGGAAAATTAGCATTTGCCAGATTTAACACAGATACAGTCAAACCCATATTTTTCAGTATTTTCCAGGCATTCAACTTCTGTCTCAAACTGCGCGTAGATGAAGATGAATCTCAAAATTCTGGGACATGGGTTTTTTGCAGAATGGCCCATATTGAGTAGTATCGTGAGCAGTTTTCCCAAATTCGAAAGGGTTTAGGAGTTACAGTTGAAGCATTAGACTCTGGCGAGCATGGAAAATGTAGATAACTCATAAGGGAGAGAGAGATTTTAATTCATATCAACCACAATGGTATTTCTTATTGCAAATTTCAAATCACAATGAAGAACAAAGATTACTTCCATAGAGAACAACAAGATTCAATTCCTTCAAGACTAGGTTGACTAAAATTCTTTTTACTCAGATATTAACAAACAGAGATAAAGAAACAATTTATGCCTGAAACAATATCCACACAAATCAAATTAAGAAATGAACAATAGGTTCAGATACACCTATTATAGCAACTCCCAAATAGATGATCCGCTATGTATAAAGGCAGAAGATACGAGATTTTCTTCAACACTATAAAATTTTCCTTTTCCCAACATTGTCTCCCCCTCAATTTCCTCCCCAAATCTCCCCTTAAAAAGATTCAACTCCTCACAAAAATGCAGACATGCATCCTTCCCCAACAACCCTCTCCTGAGGAATTTAAAATTTTACTAATAATAGAGATTCCACAAATCAGAGAATTCATATTCGACAACTCAAGGCATTTATTTGAAATATCAAAATTATTCTGAACAAAATATACACTAATAATTACCCGTAACTCCAAATTATGACAAAAATATTCATGGAAGCAGATAATTTAATTCTAGACTATTCTAAAATTTAACCAAGGTGTCATACAAAGTTCTAAGCCCAAAACAAATAATATCCTATAAACATAAAAGAAGCATTATTAGTTAATAATAAATCATTAAATTATTTTCCAACTACACATAGGTGCATAATTAACATGATTCGACTATACATCACAACACGAGATAACCAACATAACAAGGCAAGACCATGACTCGAGACAACAACAGAAGACAAGGACTGACCTAGTGGAATAGTCCTCACATTATCTCCCATCACTGATACCCATTGGTGTAAGAACCCACTTGAACCTGCTATATCAGGTGGAGTCGAGGTTTGGTACCTGCAGCCTGTATCCAAGCAATTGGTTGTATAAAATCAAACACATATATGTCAACACACACAGAGAGTCAAAGAATCACGGCGTAGTAGGGTACTCAAAGTGAGTAGTACTACACCGTCTCCGCTCTTAAAACAATATCACAACAACTTTTATCAGAATTCAAATATCACAAATCAAATGACACATGATAACATTAAATTGCATTATAACTGGAGGAATAGTAATGCCGTCATAACTCATAACACATGCCCAATTATGTCAGTCAAACGTAGTTCATCAAGATCAAAATAAACGTAAATCATAACCTACTAATCAAATGTCTCAGAATTGAATCAATGCAATGAATGACTAACAACTATCTCCAATTGACAATGAGCAATACAGAACCATCGCTATCACAAGCCAACGAGGAGGGGGCACTACATTTAAGAACAACCATCTAAAACAATAACAATACCATTATTATCTACTGACTAGTTTTTAATTTTTTAAATCAGTGGAACAAATAACAACTTAATACATTATTATCATTTAACTGTAAACCTTCATAGTATTTCATTCCATTATAGTATTTCAGTCCAACACTTAAAAACAAAACTCAACTCTTAAGATACATAACTTAAATGAACTTAAAAACTGAACTCATCAAAATAGAGGACATAATTATAATTTGTAACAAAGCAATTCTTAAACTTTTGTCTTGGAGACCACTTTCATATTGAAAAACCAAGAAGCACTTCATCATGTAAATACATAATGATCACATAAGATTATATTTTCAGATAATATTTCTTGTATTTTTGGTGAAAATTTTATTTTTCAACTTTTCCACATTATTCTTTAGAAATTATTAGATGCTCCTAGTTATTTTAAGTTAATGTTCATTTCAATTAGCTGACTCATTTTATTTGTGTACATTGGTACATTTTCTTTAACTTGAAATTCATAGCCTTTTTATATGGAAATCAAAAAACTATTTCAAAATCAGGCATTCTTTCAATCTTCAATAAGGATAGTAAATACTGTCCGTAAATCATCAAAAGGGTAATCAAACTATTAAAGTAACTTGCAACGAAATAGCCAATCAATTATAAAATACAGGTAGAAAAAATAAAATTGTCCACCCACATATAAATTAATTAAGATTAAACCTCAGGAAAATCATTCACATAAAATTTATTAGCTACTCTCATTATGAAAATGCTTTTAAAAAAATCCAAGAATTTCAAATCACACATTTCAAATGTTTCAATTATGAACCAGTTGACCTAAAGAGCTATGTGCATTATGGATTACCATTCCTCGTCCTATCATGACCGCAATGACTGTGCCAATGTGAAACCTTCAACCTATAAAAGACAATACCTCATTAGTCAATAATTACAGTTTTTTAAATAGAACTGTAAACTAAATTTGATATAACGGTAAGAGGAATAGTTCAAATCTACCATTGTGATGAGATAAGACTATTGGGTCTAATCTTCCTAAAAATGAAATGAAATTTTGTTTACTTCACACCCAGGAGACCAAATGTTAATTGTAAAACAAAAAAAATGTAGGGCAATTTTCTAGAATACAACCCAACATTGGGTGAGGACTAATATTATGCACAAAAGAGGCCACAAAAACCATAGTTGTAGGCTATAACCACTTACAAATAGTAACTACATCACCAAAGCTTGTAGAACAACATAAACCCAATTAAAACC
This sequence comes from Cunninghamia lanceolata, assembly GCA_027924645.1. Lineage (NCBI taxonomy): Eukaryota > Viridiplantae > Streptophyta > Pinopsida > Cupressales > Cupressaceae > Cunninghamia > Cunninghamia lanceolata. Next base: position 8,573,196 of record BSBN01001807.1, read on the forward strand.
CTAGCCACATAAAACCCCAACACAAACCCCTACCACAAAATTGTAACTAAAAAAACAAAATTGGTTGAAGAAAACCTTCTTTGAACTGTACTCCCAAAGCCTTAAACCCTACCAATGCCCTCGAAATGAATTAAATGCATAGATATATTATAACAATGAGCTTTGGATATGCAATGAGGCTTGTCTCTTGTGAGTACAGAAAAAAAAAGCCATTGCAACAGACGTGCAACAATGATTTAAACACTGCATTCTCACCACCACTCCCAAACAATTACAAGCTCTTTTCTAGGATAATAATTCAATGAAAAATAAACAAATAACATTAAAAAAAATTTACCAATGGCATCACTGGTTAAGAAATGGTTCTTCTTGCACTGTTGCCCACTATAAACTGACGAGCTACCCCTCCATTAGTAAGAAATGCCATAAAACATAAGACTGCCGTGCAAGAAGAATACAATGCTATTTTCACTTGAGAAAACTTAGAAACGACAACTTAGTGGGTGTTGGGAGAGTTCAAATTGAATGTCAAAGATGTGGGTGATAATGGCGCTTCCCAAACCATAACTACCCACGAACAAGCCTTCCCCATATTCTCTCCTCAAATATGGGAGGTGATGGGAGGTAGGGGATTCCCTCTATAGTTTTTATATAGTTTAATTTTAAATATTTTATCTTGTGGCAGGTTATACACGTCAATTTAAATCGGGAGGATAAAAATGTACACATATCTTGTGATGCCACTGTATAACACCTCTCGGCATAATAAGCAGGGGACTTGCCAAATAAACTACTATAAAATTTTGGGAGTGATACGAAATTGCCACATGATTTTGAGAGGCATGAAGTTAGGGTGCTCAACTACTGGGTCCTCTCCCCTAGTGAAATTTTGTTATATAGAGAATTTTTTCATAGTGGAATCCTTAGTTATATGGTATTGATTTTAGGATAGAATTTAGTGAAATATTTTTTATTGTAAAGTAGTAGAAAAATAATTAGAATTAAAAATTATGTATGATAGTTCAAATTTTGTTATGTATGGAATTTATCAGAACTAAAATTATATTATATTTGAGATTTTGAATTTAGTATCATAGGTGATCTTAACATAAATGTACTTGAGAGGGTGAGTTGGAATTGAAATACATGACCTAATAGAATTTGAATGTTTCCATCATGAAAGGGCAAGTGGCTCAATGGTGGAAAATCTCACTAGCCACAAGTAGATTCTAAGTTTGAATGTTGATCTATCCAATATTCTCATTAATATACCTATAATTCCTTGTAGAAACAAATACAATCCTTATCGTAAAGTAGTAGAAAATAATTAAAATTAAAATCTATGTAAAAATGTCTAAAATGGCTCAAATAACTCTTGTACGTGACAATGTACATACACTCCAAGCTCTTGGAAATGAATTTACACCTTCACATTGTTCAGTAATTTGAACTCCTGTAGTGAATGCCAATTCATTCAATGTTTAAGAAAGAAGTGAACTTCATTAATTACCACTTTTTGGTAGGGATGAAGTGCAAAATTGTATTTGATCATTGAGGAGTGTGATGTTTAAGTAGAGTGTAGAGAGATGGAACACCTTGTGCACAAAATTTCTCTACATAGCCTACCATGTTTGTATAGTGATTGGCATAGTAATGTGAAATGACTAAATTAAAGAAATATCCCCAAAAAATAGTATTTTAATCCTAAGGGCATAATGACAACAAAAATTAAGATAATCTCATTCAATATTTTTAAAGAATATTAAAGTTGAGAATAAAATTAGTACAACATCAAATAATATTAAAGTTGAGAATGAAATTAATATAACATCAATAAAATTATTGAACATTTTCACAACTAAGCAATTATAGGTTGGGCACAAATACAAAAAAATTAAGAAAAGTGTCACTCTTTTGGTGTTGGGCAATAGAGGCTCGGGTGGGGTAGTTATATCATCCTTTGTGTGATCCTCTCACACAAGGAAGATTAGTGTCACTAGAGAGATCTATTCAAGCATGATAATTAGATCGATCATGAAAGCCTGATTGAAGTTCAGCTCAACACACTTATTGAAAACATCTCTACCAAGAATGCTAGTGTATACCTTTAATCTATAGGTGTACACATTTGTATTTAAACTTCCTTAGGTGTATTGGCACATGTTCATTTGAACTTGTCAATGTAGTTAGAGCTATTTTGAGAGGTGTCAACTTACATTGACACCTTGCGCTATGTTTGTGGGAGGTTACTCGCCACAACTCCATGTAGAAGAGTCTTATCCTCTTTTCATGGAGATTCGGGTACCTAACAACTCCATTTATACTCGCCTCATTGGCTAATACAAACTGGTTGATTCTATTGCAATTCATGTGCTTGTTAGTCTATTCCATGATATTGGTTTTCTACATGGTATCAAAGCTTCTTGGATTAGTTTCAAGCCATCATTTGCTTGTTGTGTTACTCACCCCATTCATGTCGAGCTCCATACTATTAGGTATTGTTTATTATTTCATTTTTTTTAGTTTAACCATGAATTTTTTTTGTTGTTGTCTTTGAAATAGAGGGTCTGCATCTATGAAAGGAGGCTTTGCCCATTGTTTTGAACCGCAGTCTGCACAAAGGCCAACCCATGGCCCTTCGTCATTATTTGGTCAACTTTCAAAAGTTGTCTATTAGCGAATCTCGGCGGACATTAGACATTGGAGGACGTCTAAGCCCTGACAGAAAAGCATAGAGCCCCCATGCCTCAACACCAAATCAAGCACCTTCATCTGTGGTGCTTGGCGTCTTCACCTACACCTCCACAAACCCTTCACGTGCACCCTCATAGGCTCGAACACAGGCCTTGACATCGTCGAAAGAAGCACATTCATAGCACCCTCTTGGGGCCTTGCATTTCATCCAACCTTGGGCTCTTTATATGACCTAATTCACCTTTATTCAGCCTTTTCTTGGGCATTTTTGCAACAACGATGGGTGTCAATTTGTTTGGAGCAGACATGGGCACTATTCATTGACAAAAATGTCATTTTTGCTGAGGTAAGAAACTAGGGGGTGATGTCAGCGATGGGGAGGGGGAACTAATTTAAATTTGTAGCCCTTGTTCACATGGGGTTTTAACCCCTAGTCGTGCACAGCCCAAGGGGGCTTAAATTTCCTCCAAAAAAAAAATTCACTCACAATTTTTGCATTTAAAATTTTTTTTCTAAAAATCTAAAAAAAAATTTACTCAAGAAGGTTTATGTAATTGCATAAATCTTGCAACTTCAATAACTTTTGCAAATCAACTCGGAATCGAGTGCTTCTTTTTTCAAAAGTGAATGTTTTTTTGTCACAGATCCTACTAGCATAAAATTGTACTGAAATTATACAGTGCTTGTTTATGCTCTTTTTGGGTGACCTAAAGCACTCCTTCTATAAAGTGCCAAATTTGGGGGGAAAACACATAATTAGGGGGGGTCTTGTGTGTTCATCTTTCACACTTCATCAAGAAGTGCTTACAATCCCTTACTCCTTTCAATTATCGTGATTGGAAGATTAAAGTAAATCTTGTGCTAAAAAATAGAGGTTTATTTAGAATAACTATGGGAACATAAAAAGAACCTCATGAGGCCAAATAGAAAGAAAATTTTTTCAATAAGTGTGACCAAGCATTTGATTTTCTATGTTTAAATTTATCTCCTGAATTATTGTTTCATGTTGGGAATTTGACTACACCTAATGAAGTTTGGGATGTTCTAAACAAATTATTTAGGAAAATTGATGAACTTAGAAGTCATGAATTGGAAAATTAACTATTAGGTCTTAGTCCTAGAAGTTTCTCAACTTTAGAAAATTTCTTCACAAAATTTAAATCTTTAAAGTTGCAGTTAAAAGATTGTGGAATTGACAAGAAAGAGGATCAATTAATCCTTTCTATACTTTCCAAACTAGGTCCAAAATTTTCTATGTTTGTCTCAATTTTCTATTCTACTAAAAGTACTCTTGGAGCATCATGGAAAATACTCACTCTAGACAACTTTATTTTTTATCTCACAAGGGAACAAGAAAAATTAATTCAAATGGGTTTTTTGAATTCTACTAAGCCTCAAGCTCTCATTGCAAGGAATGATAAGCCTCAAACTTCAAAAGGAAAGAAAAAGAACACTAAAAAGGACAAGGATGGTAAGAAAGATGATAAAATTAACAACTTCAAAAAGGATAACTCTTCTCAATAAAGTAAGCAAATTACTGAGAAAGTTACTTGTACCTTTTGTAAAAAACCAGGGCATGATGAACATCAATACATGAAGAAACAAAGTGAAAATCTCTCTCATACTCTTAAAAGTAATAATATTGGGCTACCTGATTCTATCAAAGCATCTTCATCAACTCAAGATAATATGAAAGACAAAGAGAAATTAAAACGCAAGGCCTTAGTTTCTACTACATCTTCATATCCAGCATGGATTAGTGATGCTGGTGCTACCCATCGTATGGGTTCTTCTCGTGTTGTTTTTTCATCCTTAGAGCCATCCATAATGTCTTCAATCACATTAGGTGATGATACTCTAGCATTGGTAAAAGGGAGAGGGTCTATTGAAGTTGAAGGACAAACATTTTCAAATGTTCTAAATGTACCTTCACTATCAACTAATCTCCTTTCAGTGGATCAAATAACACACTTAAGGAAAGGCATGAGAGTACATTTCTTTCCAAATTTAGTTGAGATAAGAGAATTACAAAGTAACAATTTTGTTGCTATAGGGAAGGCAAATCACCAATCCAAATTATATACCTTCTCCAATTTTGCTACTGATATTTCTCCAAAGGCACTACTAACTCATTCAAATAAAGTAGGCATAAGTGGTTTGACCACCTTAACTACCACTATCTTGAACAATTATGTCAACAAAATATGGTTAATGGATTACCAAAAGTTAAATTTTCTAAAGGACTTTATGAAGGTTGTGCACTTGGTAAACATCCTGAAGCAAAGTTTGACAAGGAAAAAAAATGGAGGGAAAAACAAGTCTTAGAACTTGTTCATAGTGATGTTTCATGGGATTTTTCCCATCCATCCTTTACAAAGGCTAGATATGTTCTCACCTTTATTGATGATTTCTCTCATTTTACATGGGTCTACTTCCTTAGGCAAAAATCAGAAGTGTTTGAATCTTTTCAAGATTTCAAAGCTCTAGCTAAAAAATAGTTAGGAAAAGTCATCAAAGTTCTTTGAACTGACAATGGTACTAGAGAGTATGTCAGTAATCATTTTGAGCAATTTTGCATAACAGAGGGGATAGATTTGCAGTGCACAGTTCCATATACTCCTCAACAAAATGGTATTGCTAAATGCAAAAATAGATCTTTAAAAGAGATAGCTAATTGTATGATTCATTCTAAAGGCTTAACACCATCTTACTAGGCTGAAGCAATCAACTGTGCATGTTACATTGAGAATAGAGTTCCTCATAAAGTATTGAAGGGAATCACTCCTTTTGAAGCTTGGAAAGGATGGAAATTGTTTTATGGAAATATGAACAATAACAATAATGAACTAAAATCCAATAACACAATAGAAAATGAGACAAATGCAAATAAGCACAAGACAATACCTTTGCAACTTGATTTACCTCTCTGGTTCCATTGTTCACCTATCTGTTCTTGATCTTGATTGTAATGAATCCCTCACAAGCGTATACTCCCTTGCTTCTTGAAGTTGACAAGAATAGAATCACTATGATATGAATGTGCTATGAAGATGAGCTTCAAAGCAATGAGGGTGATCTTAAGAAAATAGGTGATAGTGGGGATGCCAAAGGCGAGCTAGTAATTTGACAGAGTAATTGTACTGAAATCTTGGATTATAGAAATGGAAGAATAAGGTTCCATTTATAAACTCAGAAGAGAAGAGATCAATGGTTGAGAATGGTTGAGGAATGTGCATGAATAGAAAGAGGACAAGTGTCCAAGCTTCATCATGCAATAGAGGAGTTAACAGAATAGACCAATCAGTTAAGTGAATTGATTGGGGTGTTGACTAAATTGATTGATCAGTTAACTGGGTTGATTAAGGAGTCAACAAAATAGATTGACTAGTGAACTCAATTGACTAATTAGTTAACTGATTTGATTGATGAGTTAACTAATATTGACTGGAGGATAAATAGCAACAATAGCAATAATGAACTAAAATCCAATAACATAATAGAAAATGAGACAAATGCAAATAAGCAAAAGATAATACCTTTGCAACCTGATTTACCTCTCTGCTTCCATTGTTTGCCTATCTGTTCTTGTTCTTGATTGTAATGAAGCCCTCAGAAGCATATACTCCCTTGCTTGTTGAAGATGACAAGAATACAATGGCTGTGATACTTTATTGCTATGAAGATGAGATTCAAAGCAATGGGGTGATCTCAAGCAAATGGAGAGTAATGGGGTGCCAAAGGTGCACTAGTAATTCAATAGAGTAATTCTACTTAAAGCTTGGATGATAGAAATGGAAGAATAAGGTTCCATTTATAGACTCAGAAGAGAAGAGATCAACGGTTGAGAAGAAATAAGGAGATCAATGGTTGAGAATGGTTGAGGAATGTGCACGAATAGAAAGAGGACAAGTGTCCAAGTTCCTTCATGCAACAAGGGAGTTAACTGAATAGATTGAGGAGTTAACTCAATGGACTAATCAATTAACTAGGTTGATTAGGGAGTTGACTGAATAGATTGAAGATTTAACAAAATTGATTGATTAGTGAACTCAAATGACTAATTAGTTAATAGATTTGATTGATAAGTTAACTAATTTTGACTGGAGGATAAATAGGACATCTGGGTGAGGGAATATTAGCTAATTAAATATTAAAAATATTTAATTACATGTGCAACATGGTGAGGTGGAAAAGTTGAGGTGGAAAGATGAGGTGGATTGATAAGGTGTATTTATGAAATTAGGACTTAGGATAGAGGAATTTAGGAATATTTAATTATGTGAGACATTAGAAGAATTGAGGAATTTAATTAAATAAATTGATTTTATTTAATTATGGGATAATGAACCAATCAAATAAACTTAGAATATTTTATTTAATTGATAGAAGAAAATAAGAATTAAGATAAATATTAAAATATTTACTTAATTTGACATGAGCCAATTTTAGGTGTATACACATGCAGCAGCACTACTCTCTGTTATGGAGTCTCCCAGCCTTCAAGGGTTGCGCCTTGGAGGGTTTTGGGGGAGGTTGGTTGTCGGTATAACATAATTTCACTTGTTGTTTGAAGCTTTCACTCCAAACACAATTTATTTATAGTGGATCGGCAGGGCTTGGCTTTAGCGTTTTACAACTTAGGGTCATTCCTACTTGGACAGGCGGGCATCCAAGGGCAGGCCCCTCTAAAGGTTATACACATAAAATGACAAGTCTGGCCTTTTGGTCACCCAATAAAGAGGAAAGCATAAGCCTATTGTCATTCTAAAGACACAATAAACAGTGGTTTATCCAATCCTAATTAAAATGAGAAAAACTATATGTGTTATTCTACTTAAGCACACACATAGTTGTTAACTTTGAAGTGATTAGGAGATAGCAATGATTCTTTCCTTTGCAAGATAGAAATATTCTTAACTTAAAGAGATATCAATATAGCAACGATCAATGATACCAAGATAGCAATGATTCAGTTACTAACCTCCTAGTTAGAACTACATGTGATTTGCAATGAGCATCTTTTGACTTTCCTAATTAGAGCTAGATTAAAATTGTATGCAAGTTGTATGAACAATGGTTTACTCCTTCCTAATTAGAACTAGATGAAAATTGTATGCAAGTTGCATGATAATGCCTAAATCAATCCTATTCAACACTTAGTCAAAAAAAAAATTGTCTTCAGTGGACGTTTTGCACCAAAACCGGATTAGTGTTCTCCTAATGTCCACCTATAGTCCACGAAAACAAAGTTTAAATCAAGAAGTTTGCAAATCAAATGTTTAGGTGAAAAATACATGATCTGGAAAAATTCATGAAAATATGATCTTTAATAGAAAAATAGATATGAAAATTAGAATCCACACAAAATTCTATGCTGTTTTAAAAAAAATTCATGAAAATTTGTCAAAATATGCAAAAGTTATGGTTGTTTGAAGTTCTCAAGGTAATGTTTGACTTTGATTGATAATACCTAATTATTTTGACCAAAAAAAATGAAGATAGTTGTACCACTGAAAAGTTTGTCAAATCACCTTTTCAACGACTGTAAATTTGTGAAAATCTAATATCCCTGTCAAAAGTTAGGCCCAACAGAAAAAAAAAAAAGCCTATTTAGGTATGTAAGAGCAAGTCTGACAATCACTTAACCTTTAGTGGTTAGTACAATTTGGTCACATATAAGAGTTTTTGCTGCTGACACTTTAATTTGCTGCTAAGGGCTAAACAGGCCCCTGGTCTTTGATGTGACCAGGGGCTAGGTGTTTTTTTGGTTTAATGATTTATTTTATGATTTTTTATTTTGTATATGTTTTTAGGGTTTTGATTTTTTTATATATAATTATTTATTGTTTTTGTTTTTATATATTTTTTTATTATTATTATTTTTTTTGCAAAAATAGGTTAAAAATTAAAAAAAAATCAAAAAGCTTCATGTAATGAAAACAAGGCAAAGTATAAATCATGTTTGGTCACCAAGGGTTTTTCACAAGTTGTAGGCATTGACTATACAAAAACTTTTGCACCAGTTTCTAAGATGACTTCGATTCGACTCACACTAGCTAGAGCTACAGCACATGAATGGGATGTATATCAAATGCATGTGAAGAGTGCATTTCTTCATGGAGACCTTGAGGATGAGATCTACATGGAACAACCACCAGGGTTTGTTTAGGATTCATCCTTAGTGTGTAGACTAAGGAAATCTATCTATGGTCTCAAACAAGCCCCTAGGGCTTGGTATGCCAAGATGGACTCTTATCTTCTATCTTCAAGATTTACTAGATGCAATTTAGATCCTAATGTGTGTCTCTTGTGGAAGGATGATTCACTTTTGATACTGGTTCTATATGTTGATGATCTTTTGATTACTGGGAGTACTTCATCTGCCATTGAAGCAGTGAAGTTAGCACTTCAAGATAGATTTGACATGACAGACTTGAGTTTATTGCACTACTTCCTTGGTATTGAGATTTCAAAGTCAAATTCAAGGATTGCCCTTGCTCAACCTAAGTATACTCTTGATTTACTTGCACGTTTTCACATGACTACTTGTAGACCATCTCTGACTCCCTTCCTATTTGGACTCAAGCTTGAGACTTCTTGCCCTACACCTTTAGTTGATGATATATTGTATCAGCAAATTGTAGGTAGTCTTATATACTTGACACATACTAGGCTAGACATATCATATATAGTTGGCATGGTTTCTATATTTATGCAAGAACCTCATGAGTTGCATTGGAAAGAAGCTAAGAGGATCCTTCACTACCTTCATGATACATTTGGATTTGTGATTCACTATAGAATCGGTTCATCAGTTAACTTGGTTGGTTTTACAGATTCAGATTGGGTTGGTGATACTGAGTATTGGAAGTCCACTTCTGGTTACAGTTTTTCACTTGGTTTAGGTCCTATCATCTGGTCTAGCAAGAAGCAGAATGCTATTGCTATATCTTCTACAAACGTAGAGTTTAGGGGAGCTGTTAACTTAGTGTAAGGATGCAGAGATTAACAACTAGACATAAACACTCGAAAGTAAAACATATTCCAAAAGTAAGAGATAATCAATCAATAACAGTTTCCATTTACTCATAACTAGGCATAACACGGTAAGAATCCATCAATAAGTATCAATATCCATATAAAAGAGTGAATTACAAATTTATTTTCATACACCCTACTTGGTGTTACAATACATTTGTTTCAATGTTACAAAAGGAATTACTACTTCAAGATATCATTGAATCATAATACAATTACAACTTGGCAATGAAAGCCATACAGAGAATAATATAAGCAAATATCCATGTCAAATACAATAACTACACTCAGCTGCCTCGATCCTCTGATCATCCGCTAACCAAGACCAAGAGAGTGGTTGAGACGCTTTTTCCACCCAACCATGAAGTACAAGACTTCCTCTGGTTTCTGTATAACTCAAAGAAAGCACCAACCCTACATAAAGAGCCTAGGAACCTAGAACAGTGTAAGCAGGAGGGAATCACTCGATGCGTGCATGTTGCCTATATGCATCCTAAACCTAGAGTGACATAGACTCTTGCAATAGGATGTGACTGAGACAACTTAACAAAGTCCTAGGCTTTTAAACAACAACCCATCTATTTCAATGGTACTATAGCTTGGCCAAGCAAATAAATAAAATGATAGTTTAGAAAAAGTAAACTATCATCTTTGGAGCCCATATTCGACATCCTATCCCAAAAGCTCATACTTTAGCAAAACAAACAAAACATAGAATAGTTTTCTAAGTTTATTTATCCACAATCAAGATTATCCATTCTATTACAGTTTTCTTCATTCAATTGAATTCTCTAGTTTGCCTGTTGAATAAGTTTACACTTTTCCAATGGTTTATGTCAATTTTCTCAAGGCAATACATTTTCTAGGTAAAATGGGTAATTTTAGTTTGGTAAACAAAATAAATGTCAGAAGAACACTTATTTCATACAAGAAACTCATATTCAATAAATCTAAATAATAATTCCATTTTCATCAAAATATTCTCTATGCAAAACAATATAGTTTAATTCAATCCATTTGTTTCTATTTCTGGGTTTGTACTTTGTCTAAAATAAAACAATTTTCAATGGATTATATAATCTATCCAATATTTTTATACCGTCTCATTCACATTTCAAGTATTTGACAAATAAAGCAATTATTTCACAGAGTTTCATCTAATTTTCCTATTAATTGTAAAGGCTACAATTTTTCTTCTAAACTAGAAATATATTATAAACTAGAAATACTTCTCCAAATACATACATACATATATATATATATATATATATATATATATATATATATATATATATATATATATATATAATTCTGAGTTGCAAATTTTTATAATTCTAGTATATTTTTCTGTATAATGATTTTTATTTCTAGGCAGTTCATTTATATTGAGTATATATATATATATACTCAATATAAATGAACTGCCTAGAAATATATATACTCAATATAAATGAACTGCCTAGAAATAAAAATCATTATACAGAAAAATATACTAGAATTATAAAAATTTGCAACTCAGAATATAAATTATTTGTCTGATGAATATACAGAACTATATATATATATATATATATATATATATATATATATATATATATATATAACACATTTATCAGCAATGATTTATATATCATTGATAGTAGTTTAAATAGAGAATAAAATTTATAATTAGTGAATTACAATTTATATACAACAGATTAAATATCAGAGATAGCGCGGTCTGTGCTAGGGAGGCCAACAGCCTAAACAACATATGTTCTATGTATTATGTAACTTATAGTTTACATTTGTGGGGATGGCATCAGCCATCCCCATAGGCTTTAAGCCTATGGGGAGGGTCGTCTCCCTCCCCACACCCTTCAATGGTGTGGCGACGGCCTTAGGCCGCATTCACTATTTGTCAAAAACAATACTTCCTAAAAGATATCAGCGAACATTGATTTCCCTATCTAACATTTCAAATATGCATAAATTTATATGTTATATTTAGACATTTTCTATACTGCTATGGCGTATGGCAATCATTGTATATCTTTAACATTATATATATATATATATATATATAATTTTAGGGTTCCACTGTTGCGATTCACAGGCAGTTAATTTACAATTTATTTTTTTATGTCTTCATACTTCAAATATGTATGAGTATATATATATACATATACAGTTACTGTATATGTATTTATATATATATATATATATAAATATCAACAATCACAGAAGTATTCTAATTTTTCTAAGAATGATATAGCTATCAAATTCAAAACAACTAATGCCATGAAAGAGGCAATTTTTCTTGCAGCTACAAATCAATCATACACAAAATTCAAGCATAAACATATTGGTTCAGTTTAAAAACCTGTAAATTTTGTTTTTCAACAGCTGATCTCTTCAATCCTATGTTCCTTGAGTTCTACCTCTTCGCTCCAGACCTTCAAAGCTTCTTGTGCAAAGCCTCCCTTCCAATACTCCTAAAACTAGTGTTTTTGTTTTCAGATTCCAGATTTGAGAGTGAAAAATTGTGTATCCATCCTATGTCCTCAAAGAATGTTTTATTCCTTTCCCCTCTTTCTTCGCTTTCTTTTTGGCTTTTAATTCCTAAATTAAGTTTTGCTTTTTTTCTAATTTTTCTATAGTTTCTTTCTTTCTTGTTTTTATTCTCAAAAATCAAGTTTTATTCTATTTCTGGTTTCAATATTATTAATATAATCTACATATTTATCATAATGCATTTACAAAATTAAATAAGATATATTTATTCTCTATTAAAACAAATTAAATAACTAATTTATTTATTCTATTCTTAGAGCATTCACAATATTAATTAACAATTTAAATAAATTAATTAATTAGATCATCATTAACTAACTATGCAAATAAAATCATTTAATTCAAATAAAAGAATGCAATTTTAAACTAAAACTATTAAATCATTCACTATGCAAATTTATGCAAATACATGTCACTACCTGAGGTGTGTGAATGATATCCTTCCATCTTAACCCTGCGAGGATGCTAGCCTCCTTTACCTCAACCACCCTCTTGTCTTCGACAACGTGCAACTTCACATAAACTCCAATTTTCCTGTCAATAGATTAGTAACCAAATAGCCGAAGCACTATTGACATGAATATAACATTCATAAAGATTCATTCATATTTTAATAACAATTAATTATATAACTCACACATTTATTTATCCATATATTAATTCCACATATAGCAATCACAGATAGAATCAACTTTGAGATGTGACATCCTTCCCCACTTGGAAGAGACGTCATCTCAATGCCTTATAACAAAACATCTACATAAAGAGTCTTATACATCAAGTATCAATAATAAAATAAATGTCATCATATGCATAAGTAGAAAAAACTAGAATCACAGATGAGGAATGATCTATCAATGTCCTTTGCATTTTCCTAGGTGGCATTATGCACTGAATTCTAGTCCTAATCAACCATACAAAATAATAGCTCAATCCGCAATTAACATTGCATCCATCAAATAAATCCAAGTGTATAATCAATCAATAAATTCTCATGGCACAACTGCCAATTCAATGTCTAATACAACACATTGTACAACTACCATACATCTACATTGATTCTAGCATAAGAATAATAATCACTTCTTTAATCAGATGCCAAATGAGGCATAAATCAATTCACTTAATCATATATATAAGCATGAAACAGTACCACATGGCTTATAAAATCTTACAGTAACATAATATAATATCAAGAGGTCAGTCCTCTAAGCAACCATTGGTCGTGACCTCCAATAGCAAGGTAAAACTTCCAACAATTTATTTCATATAGATCATATCCCATCACTGAGCGAACATCATCTTTGAAAAAAAAAATACTATCCATACTCCTATCAATGAAATTCGGTCTCCCCTTTCTATTACTTGCAATCAAACTGCATTCTAATTTACAATTTAGGTTTCTAGAAAAAATTCTCCTTATCTTCCTCTTGCTTCAATATAATATTAAAGTAATTAAATTTCTTCAATCTCTTTACTATTTTCTACTTCTGTTGTCTAATTCTTTTCCTTTATCAAATGAGGTGATTTATGTCGTTAAAACATTCTAGACATGCTAGTGACATTCTTTGCCAATTAAATTCATTTATTCAAACATCTTGACTTTGATTCATTTTTCACTCTCTACTAAACATAAACATATATCTTTTCTATAATCTTTCTAAACCACAATAGTGTTGCAAGAATGTAATTCCCAAAAAATTTCTTCTCTATGTCCTTCTCTATCATAATGAAAACAATGTAAAATCATTTTAAAAACACCTAGCATCTGTGTCTCAAGAAATTTTTAACAAACTGACAATGTGACTTCAACATTCAGATTCTTTTAACTTCTGTTAATTCCTTATTACCCCATAACCTTTAACTTCAAATGATCCTTAATGACGTACCAAAATTCTATTTCAGAACTTCCTCAATTCTTCACACAATGATCATTGTATCAAACAATAACTAAAGAAAATAATCTACCAAGATTATTAGTATTATTCTAGCTATGAGAATAGTGTATTCTCTACATCCTACTCCCTTACACAACCATCAGAGGCCCATCATGGACATGATAGTAACATAACATAACACATGACCAGTAGTTTAAAACATTCAAGCATAGCCACCAATAATAAATAAGTAAATAAAATCCAAGAAAATAAAATCAATTCCAACAATAAGGCATAAAAATTTGCACAATTTCAACAGTAAAAACATGTGACCATTAAGGTCATTAGATAAATAAACATCAATTTTTGATGGCTATACTTTCCATAAAAGAAATAAAATTTTCAAAGTTGGTCCTTACAAAGTCAAATAAAAATCAATATTCAAAAATTTCACATTACATGAACTATGTGACTAATTCTAGCCACTAAAGAGGGAGCACGATGCTACACTATGCCTGGATCCAAAATTGGGTGAGTGAAGAGAACACACTCAATCGTACAAATTAACAAGTCTTCTCAAGACTCTAAATTTATCTATAACATAAGATCACTTCTACTATCTACAAGACATCACTCAAGACACCTAACAACAAAGATTGCATTACAATCATTACGCAAAGTCATATAGTCATACAATTATACACTAGCAACATTCAACTATCAAGATATCACAACACACCCTTCTTCTAACAAGAATCAGTTATCACTTTCTGTTACACCGGAATGCCCTAAATAAAGTGTTTTATAAAATTCTTCAAGCACAAGCTTCCTCAACCCCATCGAGTTAGGAACATATATCCATCTTTCTAATAAGAAACAATTAATACTTATCATTAATCACAGTTCACTACTTCCCTCATGATTCCAACACCCCAATCACCACAAGAACTATGCAGTTACCCTTTTACACTCTCTTCTTCCGTAATGCATCACAAAATATACCCAGGTTCCACATGAATACTAGTGAAAGATACAAAAATAAAAACATAAGCTATCACCGAACTATCTATCTTACAATTGCAAAATGAATCCATACTCAGGATCATACTTTCCATGAAATAAATCAATATTCTTTTCAAGCAAGGATTTACCAAAAGGACTATTATTAAGAGTACAACATCTTCATATTAATTCACTTTCGTTGCCACATCATCATTCATAAGTGGTCACCATATATTATCCATCTTTAAATCACATACTTGAATCTTCTCAATTCGCATTGATTCATAGAACATTTGGATATTCAAAACAATGTCTCCTTTCATTTATTGGATGATTTTACATCCTTGTTCACTATAGAGGTTCTTTGAAAACAAATAAATTTACATGTCACTTTCAGATAGAGGGAACTCTTTTGGTTCCTCTTCCTCTTCACTTGAGACAATTTCTATTATATCAGGTATTCGAGGGTCTCTATCCACCATTACAGGAGGAGTCACACTATTTTCCATAGGCATTTCCCTAATGAGAGGTAACGGTGCTGGTTTGACAACTGCCTTCATTTCCCTTTTCACTTGATTGACCTGAGCAATTGCATGACTCAAGGTCTCTTCATCTCCAAGCCATATGTCTCCATCATCATTAACTCCCTGAATTGTTCACACTATAGCTTTCCTTTCCCTCTTGGCTCTATGGTGTCTCTCATTTCCCACTGACTTCCTCGCAGTTGTCAAGAGACACACCATCCTACCACAAGAATTTTCCAACATTATACCTAGGTATTGAGTATGCGTCAATAGGCATAGGTCCAAGAGTTGAACCTAGCGCTCTGATACCAAATGTAAGGATACGGAGATTAACAACTAGACATAAACACTCGAAAGTAAAACATATTCCAAAAGTAAGAGATAATCAATCAATAACAGTTTCCATTTACTCATAACTAGGCATAACACGGTAAGAATCCATCAATAATTATCAATATCCATATAAAAGAGTGAATTACAAATTTAGTTTCATACACCCAACTTGGTGTTACAATACATCTGTTTCAATGTTACAAAAGGAAGTACTACTTCAAGATATCATTGAATCATAATAAATTACAACTTGGCAATGAAAGCCATACAAAGAATAATATAAGTAAATATCCATGTCAAATACAATAACTAAACTCAGGTACCTCGATCCTCTAATCATCCACTAACCAAGACCAAGAGAGTGATTGAGGTGCTTTTCCACCCAACCACGAAGTATAAGACTTCCCTGGGTTTCTTCATGACTCGAAGAAAGCACTAACCTTGCACAAAGAGCCTAGAAACCCAGAATGGTGTAAGCAGGAGGGAATCACTTGATGCGTGCTTGTTACCTGTATGCATCCTAAAATAGAAATGGCATAGACTCTTGCAACAGGATGTGGCCGAGATAAATTAACAAAGTCCTAGGCTTTTAAACAACAACCTACCTATTTCAATGGTACTATAGCTTGGCTAAGCAAATAAATAAAATGATAGTTTAGAAAAAGTAAACTATCGTCTCTAGAGCCTACATTCGACATCTCGTCCTAAAAGCTCATACTTTACCAAAACAAACAAAACATAGAACAATTTTCTAAGTTTATTTATCCACAATCAAGATTATCCATTCTATTACAGTTTTCTTAATTCAATTGAATTCTCTAGTTTCCTGTTGAATAAGTTTACACTTTTCCAATGGTTTATGTCAATTCTCTCAAGGCAAGAGATTTTCTAGGTAAAATGGGTAATTTCAGTTTGGTAAACAAAATAAATCTCAAAAGAACACTTATTTCATACAAGAAACACACATTCAATAAATCTAAATAATAATTCCATTTTCATCAAAATAATCTCTATGGAAAACAATATAGTTTACTTCAATCCATTTGTTTCTATTTTTGGGTTTGCAGTTTGTCTAAAATAAAATGATTTTCAATGGATTATATAATCTATCCAATATTTTTATACCATCTCATTCACATTTCAAGTATTTCACAACTAAAGAAATTATTTCATGGGGTTTCATCTAATTTGCCTATTAACTGTAAAGGCTACAGTTTTTCTTCTAAACCAGAAATATATCATAAATTGGAAATTCTTCTCGAAATACATATATATATATATGAACTGCCTGGAAATAAAAATCATTATATAGAAAAATATACTAGAATTATAAAAATTTACAACTCAAAATATAAATTATTTGTCAAAAACAATACTTCCTAAAAGATATCAACGAACATTGATTTCCCTATCTAACATTTCAAATATGCATAAATTTATACGTCAGATTCAGACATTTTCTATACTGCTATGACATATGGCAATCATTGTATATCTTTAACATTGAATATATATATTTATATATAAATGTATATATAGAGATCGCCTGTATATATATATATCAAGCATAAACATATTGGTTCGGTATAAAAACCTGTAAATTTTGTTTTTCAACAACTGATCTCTTCAATCCTATGTTCCTTGAGTTCTACCTCTTTGCTCCAGACCTTCAAAGCTTCTTGTACAAAGCCTCCTTTCCAATACTACTAAAACTAGTGCTTTTGTTTTCAGATTCCAGATTTTAGAGTGAAAATTTGTGTATCCATCCTATGTCCTCAAAGAATGTTTTATCCCTTTCCCCTCTTGCTTCGCTTTCTTTTTGGCTTTAATTCCTAAATTAAGTTTTGTTTTTTTCTATTTTTTCTATAGTTTCTTTCTTTCTTGTTTTTATTCTCAAAAATCAAGTTTTATTCTATTTCTAGTTCAATACTATTAAAATAATCTACATATTTATCATAATGCATTTACAAAATTAAATAAGATATATTTATTCTCTATTAAAACAAATTAAATAACTAATTTATTTATTCTATTCTTCAGAGATTCACAATATTAAATAACAATTTAATTAAATAAACTAATTAGATCATCATTAATTAACTATGCAAATGAAATCATTTAATTTAAATAAAAGAATGCAATTTTAAACTAAAACTATTAAATCATTCACTATGCAAACTTATGCAACTACATGTCACTACGTGAGGTGTGTGAATGATATCCCTCCATCTTAACCCTGCTAGGATGCTAGCCTCCTTTACCTCAACCACCCTCTTGTCTTCGACAACTTGCAACTTCATATAAACTCCAATTTTCCAATCAATAGATTAGTAACCAAATAGCCAAAGCACTACTAACATGAATATAACATTCATAAATATTCATTCATCTTTTAATAACAATTAATTATCTAACTCACACATTTATTTATCCATATATTAATTCCACATATAGCAATCACATATAGCATCAAGTTTGAGATGTGACACATAGCTACTGAGGCCATATGGCTTCAAGGCATTCTTTCTGAGTTTGGTATTCCTTTTAGTAAGCCTACAGTTATCTTTTGTGATAACCAAAGTACTATAGAGATATGCAAGAATCTAGTTCAACATCAGTGAACCAAACACAAAGATTCATATGCATTATAATTGAGAGCTCATTCATGGTCAGATCATCGACTTAGTCCTTTTCCAGTCTTCAGAGCTTAGGTTGCTGACATTTTCACCAAACCCTTTACTAAGAGTAAGTTCATCTACAAGATCTCCTTGGCATGCAATCTACATTAGCATTAACATCATCTTTTGGGGGGGCTTTTTAAGCTTTTCTTTATTCTCTCTTTTTTGGAGGATAGTTTTTCCCACTAGGTTTTCTATCTTACTCTAGTTTTGAGAGTTTGCATTGTAATTGAGTACCTTATTAGGCTTCATGGTTGGGACTCATTTTTCTTTTGCATTGTACATGGGTACGTCACCAGGCTTATAGCCGGGACCCATTTCTTATAATACTCACCTAAGCTATGCTTAAGGGGGGGTGTTAGTGTATACCTTCAATCTATAGGCGTATACATTTGTATTTAAGCTTACTTAGGCATATTAGCACATGTTCATTTGAACTTGTCAATGTAGTTGGAGATGTTTTGAGAGGTGTCAACTTGCATTCACACCTTGCACTATGTTTGTGCGAGGTTACTCGCTACAACTCCATGTAGAGGAGTCATATCCTCTTTTCATGGAGATTCGGGTACCTAACAACTCTATTTATACTCACCTCATTGGCTAATATAAACTGGTCGATTCCATTGCAATTTGTGTGCTTGTTAGTCTATTCCATGATCTTAGTTTTCTACAAAGAATCATCCTCATCTCGTTGCACTTGCATAAAGTCCTTTCACCAAAAGATTAAAAAACTCATTCTTACAAAGACAATAAAGAAAGAAAGAAAAAAATCATGGATATATTCTTTCATTGGTAAAATCAAAGACTTCATCATAGTGAAGAGGAGTTTTTGATCATCCAAATTATCTCTAAGATAGCCTTCCCATCTCTAGTGTAGATTGGGAAGCTACAAAGGAAGGTATGCAACCATATGATCAATTAAATAATAGAAATATGCAGAACAAAACGTAGAAATGATGTGTGTACCTTACAACATAGCATGAGAAGTAGTTTGCCCTAGGTGTCCATGAGAATAAGGTGGTTAGAAGCAAGGGTATATATGTCCACTTTGAAGAGATCTCCATTGGAATCAAAGATGGTGAGACCCTTGTTAGAATTATAGAATTTGATAAAGAGAAATAGATATTTTTCGTAATCAAATCAAATCAGAGATGCTAACTCCTATGAAATCAAACATAAAATTGTATTATTTATTTTTTATAAAAATAAAATTGTATAAGGTTTCCTCAAAAAATATAAGACTCTATTAGTGGCTTCTACTAGGATTTTCTCAAGAATTTAATGAAAATATGTTAAAAGTGTGGCTTGCAATTAATCCTCATTACCTTTGAAAAACATTCACTGGGTGAGTATTTACTTTAGACCTTTGTGGCCCTTTGCTTTCTAGTTTGGTTATGGAGAACCAAGGAGAAGACCACCCCAATGTCTTAGATACCCTCACCTAGTCCTTATATGGTTTTATCATGAGTATCAGACCTTGTGTTGAGTTAGAACATGTGAAATAGATGTCTACACAAAATGAGGATGCTAACCTAGATCCAATTTTGGTTCGTCCATTTCTAGTGTTCTCACTCTATCCTTTCTTTAGATTTGGTATTGGGAATGTGTTGTGACCACCTACATGTATGTTGATGATTATTGTGCTCTCATTTATGTATGTGTGATGGTGTAAGTTTTATGCCTTATTTGGCATGCATTGAAGGTGTCTGAATCCTTGATGATTGGTTATTGTGATGGCATTATGTTATGCTTATTGTTTTGTGTGAGCCATTCATATCTTGTATATATTTGATTGACATTAGGGCATAGTTATGCAATAACAAGTATAATTATAGGATAAACCTCCATGCAAGGAAATTGACTCAATTAAAGGTTCTATAGACGACATTATAAAACAACCTCAAGAAAAATAATTAAGTGCATAAATTTTTTCTCCTCTTAATTTAAGTATTTTGAATATTTTATGTTCCCCTCTCTCCGATGTAAATCCTCTCCCTGTTCTAAATCCCCCTCTTCCTATTCCACCCCCTCCTATAGATACTATTATTTTTATTCATTCTTCACCCAAGATGAACACTTCTAATTTTTCTCCAAAGGATCTTACCCAAACAAAAAAATATAAAATTGAGAAATTAATTTCCCCAAAATGTGAACCATGTAGAAATCAATAACCTTCTTCCCATTGAACTCCAACCATTGTGCCCACATTTCTCTTATTAACCTCAATGATGGGCCTCTCTCATATCAAGTTGAGCAATTCAATCCATATTCCTTTATCTATATTACTCCTCCTTTAGGTTTACCCCTTGAAAATTTGATTTTCCTGTATTTAAACAAGTTATCCATCCTCTTGTACATTATCTTATTTTCCTTCTTTCTCCCCACTTTAAAACTTTGGTAACTACAAAAGCGTCCATTATAGGCATGGAGGTTCATGGAAATTCTACACATTCTCCTCCCTCTTCCCCTTAATTTTCCATATTAGTCACATTAGTTTCTTTTGATCAACCTACCACCCCCTATTATTTAGTCCTTCCTTCCTATTACCATACTAAATTTCCTCTTTACTCACCCCTTCCACTCTTCAATAACCTGGCATTGATCCATTTCAATATGTCATATGTTGGGAAAAAGGTGTTGTTCACCTTGAATAACATTAATTAATTTAATTATGTAAAATAAATATTCTTTTATGGTGCATCTTAATTGATGTGTTTAGCCCCATTAAATATTTATTTGGTATCACTTGTAAAAGTTGTATTTAACATTGGGAGACATAAGACAAATATTTATTATTTGTGTAAAATACTAAATATTGGGCTCAATGGTTTTGTGCTCATGGTTTTAAGTCACATTGTTTCTATCTAATACCACAAGTTGTATTTGTGTGAGCTTGAGTCTATAAAAGCAAGCACATGGTTAGTGGTTAGGGTTGGCTCTTATTTTACAGGTTGTGTGAGAGGCTATCATTGTATTGAGTTTTCTTTTCTAAGTGCACATTCTAAAGCATGGCATGGGATGTGTGGATTCATGCTTGGATACATGGAGGTTGCAATAGAGGAGCTTGATGTTTAAGAGATGTTCATGGAGACTCTATGAGTGTATTGTAATTTCTTATTGTTGAATAATACATTGAGTATGGATGTTTCTTGAGGCTGGGTTTTCCCCTCAATGAAGGTTTTCCCAGTGTATATCTTGTGTTATCTTGTTTATTGTCTATTGATCTTTGCATTATGATAAATTTGTAAGAATGTATGCATCATTATCTCCTTTGGGTTATGTGGAAATGGTTTGATCTACCTGTAAATTCCTAACAAGTGGTATCAAACCTTTAAGACTTTTTCATGGATTGCACGTACTTGCATGCTACTTGTATGTGCTTACATGTGATGTATCTATACAATTATGGTTCTGGGTGTTTTCACATATCCATGTTTTGGTATAACCCTTGTTTGTGTAGATCTAGTGCAAAGCTAAATCCATGACAATGCAGGAAAGATTTTGAACAATACAAGATATGAGGATTTGTTCAGGTCATTGTGTAGCAGATTTGGGGTTGTGGGTGTTTCATATTTGTTGTGGTTATTGCAAATTTGAAGGTGAAAAATCTTGGAAAGGGGTTTCCTAATTTTGTGATTTAGTATGAGGGTTTTGAGGACGAATTTCTGGAGATGACCTCCTGGGACAAAAAGAACTTTGCCATTGAGTCGAGGAGACTTGAGAGGTGAAGAATCACATAAAATTTGACCTATTTTGGTCACCGGAGCTTCAAGAAAAAAATTTTACCCTCCCCTAGTTCGATCGTACGACCGTACGGATCCCTAGGTACACTGTTTGAAAAAATTATTAAAAAATTTTGATTTTCCTGCGCTGGACAATCTTTTCTATAGTTTTGTTGAAAAAATCAAAATTTAAAACTATAGAGAGTGTTTCAAAAAAATTCAAGATTGAAAAATTTTTTTAAAAAGGAAAAAAATTTGATGTGATCGGTGGGGGGTACACAGACCCCCCTGACCTACAAGGCCTACGTCAGGCATGGCCTATTGGCCTTTGGCCAGTGTTGGCTGGGTTAGAAGGTTGTAGCCCCCTAGCTGACTAGCTACGCCTTTGGCCACCAGTCCGGCAGGGGTGCCGATGGCGGCCTATAAAACCCCCACAAGGAGTGTTTTAAAACAAATTTTTTTATTTAAAAATTTGTAGGTGTTCAAACTTAATGACAACAAAATATATTAATTAGACCTTATAAAAATTATTAAACCCTCCTATAATATGTGCTTGGGGTCCATTGAAAACTTGATTGAATTCTGATGTCAAAGTAATGATGCCAATGCCAGCCCAGCGCCACATCACGACCACTTATGATGTTGCCCAGTCAGTGCTTGCATCAGTGCCACATCAGCGATGATGTCAGTAGGTACAGAGGGTCCCACTAGGGGTCCCCTTTTAGCCCTCAGAGGGAATTTTCTTCTAGGGGGCATAATGTTTGTCCATGGTATTAGATTTTTCACTTCTTATAGGTGTCAGAAAGGTCTCTCCGAGAAATACGTAGTGATACAAGTTTGGTGATCAGATTTTGTTGTTTGTGTTAGAATTTGATGCCTTGAAGCTAGGCATTGCTCTAGGACAGTTTTGTGTTCATAACTTTTGCATTCAGAATCAGATTTTTAATTTTGGATAGGCGTTGGAGAGCTACTACTATGTACTACAAATTAGATGTGTAGATTTTTCAATTTGGTGTGTAGAGAGAGATTGGTACATTTTTTATCACTTGTGAGAGACAGAGATTCAAGGTGCATTTATGAGTGCATTCAGATGGTTCTATGGACACAAACTTGTGGGAGTGGATGTTTCTATGTGACCATCAATATGGTATAACAAGTTTTTAGATTTGGTACTTTCAATTACAGGTTTACAAGTGTTTTCAGAGTTTGAGCTTTGATGGAGATAGGTACACATGCTGTCTTCTAGATTGAGGACATGATTGATACACATGTGAGACTTGGAGGCTTGTTCCAGTGGGAGCTGAGTATAGGTATAGTGTTGATGATGATTATGGTGTCATGGATATGTAGGTACACTTTTGCATTGATACGACATGATCATGTATGTGATTAACAAGTATGGACTATAATGTTTGATTCATGATTACAAGTGGTGTTGTGGTGTAGTTTTAGGGGATTGTTCTTATCTCTTAGATACTTGATTAGTTCCTTGACTATGGTTACTTGTGTTGTGGACTTGTTTGGAAAATCAAATCTAGCGTTGATTTGGTTTTTGAGTCATGGAGTCTACAAGTTATCTTCTTTGATATCTCTATTTGCATGTTACTAATGTGATGATGAGTTTGCATGTTACATGTGTTTTGGATCTTTGAGTTATGTAGTTTTGTGGATTAGCAACCCCTTTCTATAGTGAGATGACTCATATGTGGACTGTCTTTATCCACGAGATTGATTCAGTGTTTATGCGAACTTTGTTAGTTAGCCTTGTTTGTGATCATTTGTACATTGGTATGTTGCATTGATATGAGAGGATGGATGATTAGAGTGCCCGAATAGTCAATTATTGAGACTTATAACATGTTTATCATGATGTCATAAATAACTTGGATACATGGTTTTATGTGAGCTTTTAACAGTGATGGTTTTATCTTCTTAGTTTGAAGATCATGGCTTTACTTTACCTTTTGGGAGTTATTGATGTTACAACAGGATTCTTTGATTGTGTTGGGGCCATGGATGATCTTCATTTAGGAGATGGTTACTTTGTTGCCATGGATAGCTCAATGTCATGATTTAGTGGGAGCTTTGGTAGCAATAAGGATTCATCATTAGTGATGGATGATCTTCTTCAGTGGTTGTGGGTGTCCTGGAAAGGCTCTTGGATTATGATTCTTGTTTCAGTAAGAGTGCTTTGACATCATGAGTTCTATTGTTAGTAGATGGTTATCTTCATGTTGTTGGAGATTTTGACATCCTTGTTTACCATGGTGGACTCTTGGAGTCTTTGGTTGAGGTGGCAGTTTATGACTTGTCAGTTTGACATGTTGATCCTTTATTTAGAGATGTTGGTATTGTGTCTTGATGGACTCTTGATCGCGTGTTAGAGTGTTGACATGATACAGTTTCTCTTGAGACAGGATGTGTACATTGATGCATGTGATCTCCTAGAAGGAGATGGTTAGATCATGATGTCATGATGGGCTTCTTGATCATGCAGATATGTAGTAGGAGCATTAACAGTGATCTTATTGGATCTCTTAGTATTAAGTACATTGATCTTGTGCTTTGGAGCTTTATGATAGTGTGATGTTGCATTTGGAGTTTAGCATGGATTGATCATGGAGGTACTCTTGTATACTTGGAGACTTAGGTGAGGCTAGAGTTCTCTTTGGATTAGAGACAATTGTTGAGATGGTTAGTCATTGGAGGTTTCAGCAGATAGACCAAGGAGCCTACACCTGGATATGGATGTGAGTTCATTTTGACCAAGAGGAGAATGTTCTTGGAGAGTCTTTGTGACTTGGTGTATCTTGGAGGGGCATTCTCATTCCCCACTCTTGGTCTACTCAGTAGTTTATCATCTATAAGGTATTTTCCATCCTTTTAGATGCATTTTGCTTTATGTTTTATCTTCTCGTGGTTATGGATCTTGAGCTATGGTTATTGGTTCTAAAGGGTTCATTTGAGGGACATTGGCATGGTTATCTCTTTGTTCATATGGTTTGATTTATGATTTCCATTATGAGGAGTTTAGGAAATGTGATTGGGCTTATTCTTGGTTATGGAATGTTTATGAGTTTGATCTACCTTGATTAAAGAGGCTTACATCCATGTTGGTTACATGATATATATGTTCATTTGATCTATGAGATTGAATGATTGGGTGTTGTTGAGGCTTTTCATTTGGGGTTGTAGAGGAGATCATACTTGACACAACTTTGCACTTTGAGTTATTGGTAGGACATTATGATTTACAAGTTTTCTCCCTTTATCTCATGGCTACTTCTTGGAGGATCATATTGATATGGTTGGACTTGGGATAGTTATGGTGACATGTTGTGAGAGAGTATGCAGTGATTTATCTTACATGTGTGGATCATTGTGATTGTTCTTGATACTACATTGGCTTCTTGTTTAGCCACACCTTCATTTGAGTGTTTATCGGTAGACTTGGTATGTCTTGGATCTATTTTCAGATTTGACATTACCCATGCATTGGGATCTCTTAGATGTATGTGTTCTTCATTCACATGTTTTATACATGGAGCTTATTATTGCAGTATATGGGTTTGATATGTTGTTGGCATGAGTTTAATAATGTTGTTGATACCTATGAGTTATGGATGATTGGATGTATTAGCATATGTTGTGGGTTCTATTTTCACTCATGTGAGTTTTTACCTTTGATAGCTACTTGGAGTTTTTTTTATCACTTGGATTTGATGCTTGTGTTCTTTGGATTGGTGCATCTTCAGCTTGGAATGTTCCTTTTCTTCCATAGCTAGCACATTAGAGGATGAGAGGAGTTCTTGCTTGAGATGGTGGTTACTTTGATTTTATTGTAGGTATCTTGATGGAGCACGAGAGCAAGTTGGAGATTCACGTGGTTTCATGTCTGCCTATGATGATGTATTTCATTGATTGACCCTTATGCAATGTATACAAGTTGGAGAATGTTGGGAAAAAGGTGTTGTTCACCTTGCATAACATTAATTAATTTAATTATGTAAAATAAATATTCTTTTGTGGTGCATCTTAATTGATGTGTTTATCCACATTAAATATTTATTTGGTATCACTTGTAAAAGTTGTATTTAACATTGGGAGACATAAGATAAATATTTATTATTTGTGTAAAATAATAAATATTGGGGTCAATGGTTTTGTGCTCATGGTTTTGAGTCACATTGGTTTTATCTAATACCACAAGTTGTATTTGTGTGAGCTTGAGTTTATAAAAGCAAGAACATGGTTATTGGTTAGGGTTAGCTCTTATTTTACAGGTTGTGTGAGAGGTTATCATTGTATTGAGTTTTCTCTTGTGAGTGCACATTGTAAAGCATGGTATGGGATCTATGGATTCATTCTTGGATACATGGAGGTTGCAGTAGAGGAGCTTTGTGTTTCAAAGGTGTTCATGGAGACTCTGTGAGATTATTGTAATTTCTTATTGTTGAATAATACATTGAGTATGGATGTTTTTGGAGGCTAGGTTTTTTTCCCTCAATGAGGGTTTTCCCAGGGTATACCTTGTGTTATCTTGTTGATTGTCTATTGATATTTGTATTATGGTAAATTTGTAAGATTGTATGCATCATTATCTCCTTTGGGCTATGTGGAATCGGTTTGATCTATCTATAAATTCCTAACATCATGGAGCAATTCAAATGGATTTATCAAGAGGTGGCACAGTTTAAAATTGTTCAAATATCATAACTTTCTTAGTGAGTTGTTGCCTAGATAAGAATGGTTTGGAATGAATCAATCAAACCATGCATTATGGGATCCTTGTGTTAAATAGTCAAAGGCTATTAGAATAGATTATATTAGAGTATTGGTGAATAGACGTCACCTCAATCCATGTCCCGAATGATAGTGTTATCCCATTCCACTCAAGAACGTTAGTACTTGTGATACAAGAGCATCTCAAAGGTTGTGTAATCTTGCATTACCCAAGAAGATACATTTTTTACTTTAAGGTTTATGTTCTTTTCATATATTTTGGAGTTCTAATTAGTGTTTTGCATTATGGTCATAGTAATAGTTCACAACAAGCCTATAAATGTATATTGTGGTGGAACATGATGATTGGTTGACTTTTGTTTGTTACATAAAGATTAAGGCATAATTATCAGTCTCAAACATATGTAGTAACACTTGAGGAGTATTTCATTATCTAGTAGTTATATGGTAACATCATTGAATTTCATTTAATTATATTTAATGATTTAGGATGGTAAAAAGATTAATTATTCAAAATAAAAAGTTATTTTTTTTACTTGAAGGTGCATAAAGATATGTGCCATGACTTGTGGTGAAGAAAATATGCTAATTAGAATAATTTTTGAATTATAAATGTACCCATTTCATGATTTTCGACCATAATGACATTAATGAAGGATTATTTGTTTCCACTAAAGAGTAAAGTGCTTTCTAATTCCTAGGAATAATGAAAAGAAGTTTTGTAAGTTATATGACATGCGATTTAAGGTTATCTTTCTTGACATTGGGATTATGAATTTCTTCCCTTAATGTTTTGTTTGAAAATTTTATATGTAAAATAAGGTTTAGACTCTTTTAAGAGGTAAGGGTAGACATGAAAAAATAGAGATTATTTTGAGACTTTACTAATAGAATTCAAGATCTAAGTGGAAGGCCATTTTCAACTATGAACCCAAGTGGTCAAGATAAAAAGTTTGGTGCCTCATTAGTCATCATTTGAGTAGGCATTTATTGTGGTGTATTTAAAGGGTTGAGGATTTATGGTGTCACTCATGTTCAATATTTAGTTTGACTCATGTGTAAACTAGGAATGTGTTCCTAGTAAAGTCTATTTTATTGGATTATGAGACCTTTTGGTCGAACATTATTGAAAAGATTAAAGGCTAGATCATAATGCATAGCATCTTTGTGTAATTATTGAGGACAAAATCACTACATTATTTACTTTATTTAGCTTTCTGTGTAGATTGAATAGTTTTACTATTTGATTAGATCTAGCTATTTTTATATACATCTAGGGATTAGGCTACATGGTTGGATAGTATTTCATTAAAATCTCCATCCACATGACTATATTAGTAAGGTTTTATATTATAATTTGGATATGACTAGGAATGAGATGATTAAGAGAACTATGAATCTTTAAAAGATCATTTATCAAATGAAAGAAGAGTTTTATAACATCAAGGTGCATGATAGATGATAAGACTTAACATAAAATAAATCTAATAACTTTCAAATAGAAATGTTGTTCCACTATCGTGTTAGTACTGAAGCAAAATTAGAAGATATGTTTTGTGCTAAGTGAGGTTAATGCATCATTAGAAGAAAAGTTCTAAATAGTGGAAGGAAGTGTAAAATTTTTGTATACTACGACTAATTTATTCCAAATGATAAGACATCTCCACTCGTCCTTCTAAACCAAATTAAATGGTTGCACCTTGATCTATTTTAAGAGGGTTTCTATTATTCTAGTTATCAAGAGAAGGATTGTGGGAGAAAATGAACTTCTTATTGAAAAGCTAATTCTTTCTAAAAGGGTGGCATAGGCTAACTTTTGCCTTAGTCACTACAATCCTCTTTGTATCATGTTTTGTAAAAGTTTGGCATCCAAGATCATATTGAGTTAGCTATGTCAGTAAAATAGAAAATATAGATCTAAAACCCCCAAAAATAATGAAGTTGTGGCCCTAAGGTCAAACACTAGGAGGTGTAAGATTGGACAATTTCAATAAAATGTAAAATAAATTAAACTTCGTGCAATCTTCATCTAGCCTAATCAAATGAAATGCATACACATAAGAAAAAATTAACCTAGATAATTAATTTGGTTGTGGGGCATAGAAAATTTAGTAATTATTTCTATTTATGAAAGTGAATGTGAAAGTGTAACATCCCAAATAGAATATTAGATAAAATCAAACATAATTAAGCAAATAATAACATTTTTTTTAATAATATAAAGAGAAATATCCATAACCAATATATTAAATTTGCAATATCCAAGTACAATATACATATGTCAAAAGAAGGTCACTTCACATGCGACTAAGAATTGCATATATAACAAATGGTCATATTTCTTATGACTTACAATTTTATCAAATATGATTTACAAAATAAGCAATGTATTTTTGTTCACAAGTCTTCGATATTCAACTGCAGGAGAGAGCATCACCCTAGTGCTTTTCCTCCAACCACAGATTGACAGTCCCTCACTCATCTTTCTATTTGGATGTGGACCTTCCCTTCACGAGGGTAATATATAATGAGAATCAACTGATTTCATATGCCATATGAGAACTAGTGATGTGTCCTAGCTAATGACAATAGGGTTTATAACTCTAGTCTAGCTCTAGCTATGTGTGACTCATTCTGATTGTTCAGCTATCTAGTACACCGTGAACCGATGATGCAAGCAATGACTTTTGCATTACTTTGGCCAAAGTTTCATATATATAAATAGTCATATGTTCACTCACTCTTTTCTCGAATTGGAGACAACATTCTTATTTATCTATTATTTTCTTTATACATAACATCTCTCTTGGTATTGCTTATACCACATTAGTCATAAAGACTTATACCCTTATTTACTAGTCATCCTTGACAGGTCTATGGTGAGAGTTTAGATGACTGGTGTAAAAATATATTGAGTACCTCTATGCATTCTTGCAATCATGGGTCTATGACATCCTGTCATCTACGCAATGGCTTGTTCACCAATCCCAAGCTCGTCCATAGTCATCTACACACATAAGGCTGATACTTAAACCATATAGATTATCAAATAAAGACTCTATCTATCTTACAACATATTCAATTCATGATCTGTCGGTAATAAGCTATAAATTTGAGTAATCATAAAAATTATATACCTCTCTTTATGTATATTAAAGGGAAAATTCTAATATATCACAAAAGTCTAAATCCTAACTTATCGTTGGAATAAAGAGTGTTTCTTAAGACATTCTTGTGGCTATACTTGGCTTAAAAATAGGTAAAATAATAAATATGATGTCAAGTGTTCCTACACTATGACTTATCTTTATTCTATCTTATAGGCTTTCAAAACACTCTCAATCCTCTTAATCCACTACTGGTAAGAGATGTATACTATATAATTGATCTTCTCTTAGGTTCTACAATAGTTTTTCGCTAACCCTTTTAGGTTACTAAACCCATATACTAGGTCTTCAATGAACTGTCAGTCTCTTCTAAGACATGACATACTTTTTACTAATGACCTCTATGTTGTAATAGATTCAGCCTATGTATAAAAACATAGTCAATCTAAATATATTGACTCAGTCGACCTCAAAATAATATCAGATTTGACCTCCTTATGTTATGATAGTTAGCCTCTTTAAGATATAACAGTTGACCTCTTTAAGATATAACAGTCGACCTCTTTAAGATATAACAGTTAGCCTCTTAATTATATAATAGTTGGACTTAATATGGCATAACAGTTAGCCATAATATGGCATAACAGTTGGTTGTCTTATCGATATAATAGTTGACCTTAATAGGGTATAACAATTAGCCTCCTTATGAGAACAAACAAATAGACCTATACAGTCAACCAATATCTCAGTATTTTCCCATCAGGCTTATTCAGTCAGCCATTAAACATTGAACTTGGCCATATGATTGGTTCAACCACACAATCGTGTGACTGTTAGTATCTTCTCTAATATATATTTGATAATCAATAAGCAAAACTATGGTATAATATAGATATATATCTTTCTCATATCATGAGATATCATTTTCATAAACATCATTTTAAGATATATATATATATATATATATATATATATATATATATATACCAAGAATATCATAATCTATGAGTTGTTGAATTCTATCTCTAACAACATACGAAACTCATTCACACAGATATAATCCTCAGTTGAGGACGAAGCATCAATAGAATTTTTTGTATAAATCTACTTGTAGTTTCAACCTACATAAAATAATATCAATCATACATATCATCATTTTTGGTGGCATATCGATGAACTTACCTGTTATATCAGGAAGCTTGCTATGAAGGTTTTATTGCTTCCTACGTTCCTTCTCCTGCACTCTTTCTTTGAGGCTTATCCAAGTATTCTCTTCTCATCTCAAAACTATTCCACCGCCTTTTGTAAGGTCGGGCTCCCATATTATGGCGCATCACTTAAAGCACCACTACACAGTTCTTCCTATCCTTGTGGCTTTCTCTCTTCATGCAATGAATAATGCTGTCACATCTCAAACTTTGATGCTATCTATGATTTCTATATGTAGAAATAATACATGGACAATTATGTGCGGTTAGATGAATATTTTATTATGAAAAAGATGAATTGAAATGAATGTTATATTCATGTTATTAATTTTTCTTCGGCTATGCTTCAGCTATTGAGTTACTAACCTATTAATGGAAATTCAATTTTTTCATGAGTTACAGGTTGTCAAAGACAAGGGTGTGGTTAAGGCAAAAGAGGTTAGTGCCTGGCAGGGTTAAGATAGAGGGAATTCTCACACACACCACTTAGTTTCATATAAATGCATTTGATTGCTTATTAATTGATTATATTATATAATTCGTTTTATTTGTGTTTTAATTAGTTTAATTAATTAATTGTTTTTTAATATTATGTGTGCATAAATAGAAGATTAATTGATTAATTATTTATTTGATTTTAATTGAAGAATGAATTTATTTTATAGGAAATTCTGATAATCATGCTAATTATTTTATTATTATTTTTTATAAAAAGAGAATAAAATTAGATATTAAAACAAGATTTTTAGATCAAAACAAAAGATAGAATACAATAAAAACAATAGGAAATTTAGAAAAAGAAATTTTATTTAGGAAATAAAAGCTCAAAATAAAGCAAAAACACATGGAAGGAGGAAAAATAATAAAGAGGGAAATAAACTCATTTTTGGCACACAATACAGAGGGGAATTTCACAATCTATCTTTCGCAACTCAAAATCTAGAAAATAAGAATACATGATAGATTAGATATGGAGGATCAAGGACAAAGAGAAGCTATTGGGAACAAAGGAATTGGAAGAATTCATTCGTTGGGAGAGCAAAACGAGGTTTTTATTCCAAACAAATTATGTGTTTAAAATCTTTGTATTCTTCTTGAGGAATGATCTTGAAAAAAATATCAGTTCTTTAAAAATTGTTGCTGATCATTGTATTTAGAGAATATATATATAAATTATAGATTGTTGTATGTGAAATTATAAAAATGTATTATGCTGGATGTATATAAATATATATATATGCAAACGACTATATATATATATACAATTATCTTTTTATATGTATATTTATAATGAATCGACTGCATAAAATTTACAAGCTCCATGGGTTTCATATAATATTTCAATCAATAGGGAAAATGAATTTAAAGAAACAAATGGTTAAAGCCATATACAATTTATGTTTAATCCAACGGATGGTTGTGGCGCCACCATATGGTGTTGCAGATACGGGGATGCCAGCTCCTTTTCTATATTGATAACTTTAAAACTTGGAAATGAAACTTGTTCCATCGATTAAATTCTATACTGTGTTATCACTGTGTTTTGGGTGCTCAACGCACGTTGACTAATCTGTGATTTGAATTTGATTTGTGTGTGTAAAAATCAGATTTTATTGTGTTGCTACAAAAAGAAATGTTCATTTTATCTTATTGTTACACCACTATTAATGGCTTAAATGAACTTATGGATTATTGAGCTTCTTGTTTTAAGATAATTGTTAATGAGATTATTTGTTTTACAAAACTAGCAATATATCAAAACCCATTATTTGTGAAAGAAATATATTGAAATAAACCGGTAGATTCTCCACATCTAGGATTAACATGTCAGGAAGTTGATATAAAATATGGAAAAATGGTAAACTTAGTCAAACTAGTGAAATCAACTAAATAATGGAAACTATGATTGTTTTACGAAATGGGTAATTATGTTTATGGAAAATCAAACTTAGAAAACTATTCATTATATGTATATGGGTAAAGTATTGAACTTTCAGGATAGGACACCAAATGTGGGCTCCCAGAGACAATAGTTTTACTTTTTCTAAAACTATCATTTATGCTTTATTATGCTTGGCTAAGCCACTGTACCATTGAAACAGATGGATTTTATAAAAATCCTAGATTATGTATTTATGTCTCTACCACATCCTACTTGCAAGAGTTATGTCATCCTAGGTTAGGAATGCATACAGGCAACAGGCACACATAGAGAGTTTCCCTCCTACTTCACCGTTCTAGTTTCTAGGCTCCTTGTGCAAGGTCAGAGTTTTCTTCAAGTTGGAATAAACTCGGGGAAGTCTAGTGCTTCATGGTTGGGTGGAAAAAATACATTAACTGCATTCTTGGACTCAGCTAGTGGAAGATCAGAGGATCACAGTGGTCGAGTTCGGAGTTTTCATGGATATTTATTTCATTCTACTCATTGTATGGCTAGTATAGACAAGTTGTATTTGTAACTTACATTCATGGATATGTTGATGTATTATCTCTATTGTAACATTGAAATAGATGTTTTGGTAACTCCAGATTGGGTGTATGTAATTGAAATTGTAACACTTTCAAGTGTATGAAAAATTTTACTTCATTGATGGAATTCTTTCTATTTCATATTTTCTATGGATATTTGGTATCATTAAAGGATTTATTTTAAAATTTTTGGATTAAGCAATGTTTTTGGAATACTATGTTTAGTAAGTAATTTTCCACACCTTACATTTGGTATCAGAGCACTAGGTTCAACTCTTAGACCTATGCCTAACGATGCATAATCCATACCTAGGTCTAGAATGTTGGAAATTCTTGTTCTAGGATGGTGTGTCTCTTGATGACTACGAGGAAGTTACTGAGAAATGAGAACCACCACAGAGCCAAGAGGGAAAGGAGATCTATAGTACAAACCATCCAAGGAGTTAATGATGATGGAGACATATGGCTGGAGATAAGGAGACCCTGAGTCATGCGATTTCTCGTGTCAGTCAAGTGAAAAAGGAAATGAAGGCAGCTGTCAAACCAACACCTTTACCTCTCATTAGGGAATTGCCTTTGGAAAATAGTGTGACTCCTTCTATAATGGTGGATAGAGACCCTAGAATTCCTAATATAATAGAAATTATCTCAAGTCAAGAGGGAGAGGAACCAGAACAGTTTCCTTAGTCTGAAAGTGATGTAAACTTATTTGTTTTTCAAGAACCTCTATAAAGATCAAGGATGTAAAAATCCTCCAATAAATGAAAAGAGACATTATTTTTGAATATGCAAATGTTATGTGATTCAATGAGAATTGAGACGATTCAAAGTATGTGATTTAAAGATGGATTGTATATGGTGACAACCTATGAATGGTGATGTGGCAATGAAAGTGAATTAATAAGAAAGGATATAATCTTGATAAGAGGAAGAAATAAAGTCACTTGTGAAATAAGTAAAGCAAGGAATGATGGATAAAACATTGACTGAGCCTTTTAGAAAAGGGAATCTAGGATGGATGTTTAAAGGAAAGAGTATTAGATAATTTTAGAGCAATACATTGATCTTTCAGGATATGAGCATGGATCTAGTGGAATCCACAAGATCTTTTGAGGATGCAAGGTTCAGATGTCTTAAGTATCTTCATTGGTGACCATGATAAAAGTTTCTTATGTGTGTACCTTTGTAGTGTTTGAGTATGCTCGAGTGACCTTTGTAGGGTCATGTTCATGCTTATGTGACTACTTTTTGATAGTGGAGTTATGACAAAACATTGTGTGAAAGAGAATACCATGTTCTTGAGTATAATCGAATTTGGTATACGGAAAAGAATGATCACTGGTAATACTTTTAATTATTGCCTTATTGGTAAATGTTTTCTTGAAAAGAATATTTCTTTGTCTCATGGAGAGTATGATCTTGAGTATTGATTCATTTTGTGATTATAAGATAGATCATTGGGTAATGGTTTATGTTTCTATTTTGTAGTATTCATGTGGAACCTGGGTATATTTTTTGTGATGTATTGTAGAACAAGGCGGTGTGAAAAAGGTAGTTCCACAGTTCTTGTGATGTTGGGGTGTTGGAATCATGAGTGAAATAGCAAACCGTGATTGATGAGAAGTGACAACCGTTGCTTATTGGAAAGATGGATATAAGATTGAGAAAGATGGACTCTTAAGGTATTAAGGATGGATATATGAATAATTTCACTATGCACCTTATTCAGGGCATCGCGGTGTAATGAAAAATGATAGGACTCACCTAAATTGTAGACAATGTCTGGAATGCCGGCGAGTTAAGGCTGAGCATGTGCATCCGGTGGGATTTTCATGCCCATTTAAGTTTTTAAAGTGAGAAATGATAACTGATTCTTTTTAGAAGAAGGGTGTGTTGTGATATCTTGGTAGTTAACTATTTGCTAGTGTAACTATATGACTATATGACTGTATGACTTAGCATGATAATTATAATGCAATCATTGTTGTTAAGGTGTCTTGAGTGATAAGATGTGGATAGTAGAAGCGATTTTAAAGTTTGGAGTCTTCGGAAGACTTGTTGTCTTGTGTGATTAAGTGTGTTCTCTTCACTCGCCGAATTTTGGATCCAAGCATAGTGTAGCATCATACTCCCTCTTTTGTGGCTAGAATTAGTCACATAGTTCTTGTAATGTGAATCTTTTGAATATTGATTTTTTTTTAATTTATTTGTCTTTGTAAGGACCAACTTTGAAATTTTGATTTCTTTTATCTATGGAAAAGTATAGCCATCGAAATTAATGTTTATTTATCTTATGACCTTGATGGTCACATTGTATTTACTGTTGAAATTGCGTACATTTTTATGTCTTATTGTTGGAATTGATTTTCTTTTCTTTGGATTTTATTTACTTATTTATTATTGGTGGCTATGCTTGAATGTTTTAAATTGCTGGTCATGTATTATGTTATGTTTTCTATCATGTCCATGTTGGGCCTCTGATATGTTGTGTAAGGGAGTAGGATGTAGAGAATATATTGTTCTTGTAGACACCTAAATTTGGCTCAGGTTGAATTAAGTAAATATTCTAATATTTATCTTAATTCATATTTTCTTCTGTCGATTAAATAAATATTATAAGTTTATTTGATTGGTTCATTATCCTACAATTAAATAAAATCATTTTATTTAATTAAAATCCCTAAATTCTTCTAATGTCTCAAATCCTAAATCCACCTCATAAAATCCACTTCATCAATCCACCTCATCCCTTCCACCTCACCATGTTGCACATATAATTAAATATTCTTAATATTTAATTAGCTAATATCCTCCATTTTCCAAAATTGAATATTTAATTCAATGTTCCCCACTGGCCTTCACCAATTGAATATTTAATTCAATGTTCCCCACTAGCCTTCATCAATTGAATATTTAATTCAATGTTCCTCAATATCCTCCACCAATTGAATTCTTAATTCAATTGTTCCCCACTATCCTCACCAATTGAATTCTTAATTCAATTGTTCCCCACTATCCTCCACTAATTGAATTTTCAATTCAATTGTTCCCCCTATCCTCCACTCTTCCCAAAAATGAATTTTTAACTCATCCACTATCCTCCACTCTTCCCAAAAAATAAATTTTTAATTCATCCACTATGAATAAAAGATTCACTTTTATTCCTGGCCATTGATCTCATCTGTTGGGCCTCACCCTCCATTCCTTTTTCAGAAAATCTATAAATAAGACCCTTCTCTAAGCAATTAGGAGAGACTTCTTCTGGCATCCTTACTATGCCCAAATTCTTCTAGGGAATCTTCTTCTTCTTGATTCTCTTCTTCATACTATCGTAATGCCGAAATTATCCTAACCATCCCATATCCTCCTTCATTGTCCCTGTGTTTGAGGCTCATCTTCAATCACACAAAGTATCATAGCCATTTCTCCTTGTCATCTTGAGGAATCGAAGTAAGGAAACAAGCTCCCTGAGGGCCAACCTTCATCATTCAAGATCAAGAAAGAATAGGCAAGCAATGCAAGCCACAAGGTAACAGGTTTTGTAAGTTTGTACTTCATTTATTTATTCTTGTTACTTGCATATTTCATTGATATTTAGGTTTTTGTTTTCATTAATTTGACTAACCTTTTTACCCCTAACATTTTGGCGCCCACCGTGGTCTAATCCACTTTGTTTGTGAGGTTTTCTCTTAGAAGTCTTGTTGCAGGATACAGGTGTTTTCCAGAGCACATTCGAGCATCAACTCTCGCAAATGACCTCCTACACACAAATCGAGCTCACCATTGAGTCTGGGAGGCTTCGGAGGTGAGAAATCACCTATCATTTCCCTAGTTATTGTCATTTGAAAATTGTTGAAAATTTTTGAAAATTTTTTTTACTTTTCAAAGTATTTTGTACAAAAAAATTTAAAAACAAAAAAAAATAGCATTAGGTTTTATTGTTATTTCATTTTAATATTTTCAGTTTAAAAAATTAACCAAAAATAAAATAAAATAACAAAAAAAAAAATCGCATTGAGATCTATTTGTTTTCTTTGTTTAACATTTTCATTTTATTACTTGACCACCCTTCCCCCCTTCCCTCCCGCACCCAACCTCCACCCTGCCTCCACCTCTGCTGCTACCCTCTGCCTAGCACCACCGCCAATCCCCCTCCACCCTGTCTCCGCCCCTGCGACCCCCCCACGCCTCCGATCCTCCCCTCCTCCTGCGCCTCTCCCGTCCCCGCCACCTGCTGCCCCCCACCCAGCTCCGCCTCCCCCGACCCCCGCCCAGCTCTGCCTCCCACCCCCTTCACCACCGCTTGATCCCTCCACTGGCCAGCCGCCCAGCCACCATCTCTGTTGCCCACACCTCCACAAACATCATCTCCGCCGCCCACGCCTCCACAGCCAACCCTGCCGCCCCCTGTCCTCCACCTTGCACCATCTGCACACACACACAAATAAACCACAAAAAAACACACCACAAAAAAAATCAAACAAAACAAAAATTAAAATTAAAAAATTAAAAAAAAGGGACTTGTTTTTCTTTTTTTCTTTTTTTTTTTTTATGGCCACTTAGCAAAATAAGCCAATTTTTTCAAATTTTCACAACTTTTGCATATGGCGCCAAAAATTTGCAAATTTGGACTTTCCAGAAAGTTGACGAGACGACCTTTGCCCTTGTGAAGAAAATTTTAGGTGACGGTACTGTTTTGCAATCCTTTTTCGCAATCAAAGTCAAACTTACTGGCAATCTTCAAATGCACATAACTTGAGCAAAACTTAGCCTTTTTCAGCGAAATTTTTTTTCAAAGTGTATGGAATTTCATCTAGAATCTGATTATACACTTCATTTCTCTATATCAGTTCATTTTTCATTAGATTTTATCAGATTATCAATTTTTGCATAACAATCTCCTTGGCTAGTCTAGTTGCTTCATTTTTGATTTGGTGACTTGCAGGTGATCATACAAGGCTGGAACAACATCAGGATCAGTAAATACAATAATTTGGATAGCGAAAAACAATCCAGGTACATTCATTCTAATCTTTCATCTTCAATCTTGTTTTCATCACACACTTCGATTTGGGCTCATAAAACAAACATTGATTGATCACACATTATTAAAAATTGAGCTTAAAATAAACCAGTGTCTTCTATCACATTTGGATTTTGGGATTTAAAATAGAACAAGTGTTTGAAGTGCTTTCCTCACATTTCAATTTCTAAGGGCAATTAACAACTGCAAGTGTGAATCAAGTATGCGTGTGTATGCTCTCTCCTCGCACCACAAGGTGACCTTGGAGATCAAAAACACCTCACTTGCTTCGCTTTTGTCTACCCTTTCCTAAGAGGCCTGCTAGGGGATTTCATCACCCCTAGGGACGACCTCATCTGAGGCTGAATCGAAAGACACCCTCATTGAAATCAGAACCTTGTCACTCTTGGCTAAGCCCCAAAGAACTTTCTACCTTTGGGAAGTGAAGGTGAAGGGTGGGTTACCCCCTTCTCCTAGCTGTGTGACGAGATTTCACTTTCAAATCCTAGTCAACCTCGTGTAAACATTGCCCACAAACCTAATTGGCCATACCCTACATTAAACTAGACATTAGGGCATGTTGATGTGTCTTCCACATGTGCTTGTTTACTAATTAGCATATTCTTCAAATTCAACAATTCAAAATTGCTTATTGTGTCTTGTGTGAGTGACTCATGCTTGTACATGTGTGATCATTTCAGTGAACATTATCAAACCAAACAAAAACTGGAATTGCACATTTGAAATGACCTACAGTGCATTTGCTATGACTTTCAACGCATTCAAAACATTACCAATTTGGCACATTTGTCTCGACTTGTGACACATCTGCACTCTGTTACGGCACACTTACTACTGCGCATTCCACACTAGTAAGCTTTTCCATTCTTATGTCCATGGCAAACCACCTAGAATATATTGATCAAGAAATCCAATATCTAGAATTGTAAATAAACTTAGATCCCTTGCCCCAAGACTGTATAGCAATTTGTCAACATATCCAAGTCTTAAAACAAGAATTGACAATCTTGCAAGCTAAATGTGCCAGCACTAGCTATGCATCGCCCCAAACTCCTATGACTTTTTCCCATACTCATGATAAGGCAACTACCACCTCAAGAGGGAAATTGTATACCACTTTGGCTCCTAATCCTCCTTCGCTATCTTCTAAGACACACATCTCAAAGCATATTGGTTCTACACCAACACCACCATCTCGTTCCTCAAACTTTAAATGGCACACCAAAAAAGAATCAGATGAGTGGTGGGAAAAATGTTTTCCAGATTTATACAACGCAAGAAAAGCTAGGGAGAAAGCAAAATCCATTCATCCATTACCTCATTCATCTACCCATACACCTACAAAGGATGTGCTCCAAGGGCTCTTAGTAGAGAGTCAACCATGTCCCCAAACTCCAGTCCTTGACCGTACCAAAGATTCTCCCAATGCCTTGTCAAATCTTGCAACCCCTTCATGTCATCCACAACCCCTTGAGCTTATCAAAGAGCCTTCTACCATGCACCAAAGTCAAGGTCCATCACACATCCATATTGTCAACCAAGAAGCTATCCAAGATCTATCTGCTTCCATTCCCACAACCCAAGAGTTATATCAAGAGCACACTTTAGAGCATGTGGAAACATTAACCCCTTGTCTAAACCAAGATCAAAACATTCCCATCCAACCCCTGCATAACCTTTATCTCTTCAATGATCCTATACCTATACATGAGCAAAAGATCCAATTTCCCACCAGGCCTAACCTATATCTCTCCTATGATCAAGATATTATCGTTGATGCGGCCTCTATACAAGAGAACCTTAATCCCATCACGCTAAATCCTATCTATGATCAAGATCCCATCTATGATGACGCACCTATCTATGATCAAGCAGACCATGATGATCCTCTTAGCCCACTCTATGTGTTCCATGGTCCTGAGCCTATCACCCCATCTAGTCCTACCCAAAATCCAATAACTTCCACTTCCCTTGATGAGACACTTGCCTCCCAAGCAAGCGTAGAAGATCCAACCAGTAATGATCCTTCACCATCCATTACTGACCAAGCTACAAATCCTCCACCATATATCCTTGGTCTTACCACCTTCATGCGTGAATGTTCTCTCTTAGAACACCAACCACCATTATCAGCTA
This sequence comes from Cunninghamia lanceolata, assembly GCA_027924645.1. Taxonomy (NCBI): domain Eukaryota; kingdom Viridiplantae; phylum Streptophyta; class Pinopsida; order Cupressales; family Cupressaceae; genus Cunninghamia; species Cunninghamia lanceolata. The sequence goes on from BSBN01001807.1 coordinate 8,614,324, forward strand.
TCTCGCCTTCTCCATCCAATAAAGAACTTGTGTCTAATGTTCCACCTACACATAATCCCGCTATCCACCGTATACTCCAGAATATGAACTATCAAGGTAAAGGCTTAGGCCTTCATGAACAAGGTATTTTGGAACCTATTCATGTCAATGTTCCTCTACCTTCATACGGCCTTGGATACATACCCCAACGTGAACAAACTCAAGATGTTGGTACTTCCTCCATTCCTCCTAAGTCTACCACTTTCCATCGCAAACCCTATCATATCCCCAAAACATATGTCGCCATCCCACCTCCCTTATCATACACATCCCAAAAGCATGTGACCATACACCTTCCACCCTCCAATCTCCCTCCGCTACTTCCAACTCCTAATATCCCACCATCCAAACTCCCTCCGCTACTTCCAACTCCTAATATCCCACCATCCAATCTACCTCTGCTACTTCCAACTCCTAATATCCCCCCATGCCGTTTACCACCACTGCTTCCAACACCTTATCCATCTATCTATAAATCCTCTAAATACCCCAATCATGGCCGACAAATGCACATATGGTCTAAACAAGGAGCTTTCACCAACCTCACTTCTACCATCCCATGGGGATTCAATGACAAATATGTGGATGCATCTACCTATAAAGTCAAAAATCCTAAGAGTCCTCATGACCTAGGATATAAAAGCCAAGAATCAAAGAAGTATCCATATCAAAAGCTGCATACACCCATACACCTCAATGTCAAACCGAACAAGGTGTGGATGCCCAAGCAACAAATGATTCTTCCAAAAGCTACGCAAAAGCTGCATACACCCAAACCCCTACCTTCATAGGTACTATCTAAAAACAAAAAGGTTTGGGTACCCAAGCAAAAAGCCCTAAAGTTACATGAGGCATCCACCTCTCAAGAATTCCAACCATTCACTTTCTCTCATTCCATCCAAAAGTCTCAAATCCTTCCATCCCATATGACGAACAAAAATCAGGATAATACTCAGTCTATGGGGATTCCAGCATGCCTATGTCATGCATCCACAAGCAAAAGTCTCTGTTTCTTCCTACACTACTTTCCCATCACTAGCTTCAATGTTTGCCACGGTATGTGCAACCATTGGTCATGATTCCCTTCCATTCCACAACACTTCCATATAACTCCATCTCCCCTTCCTTCTACTATTATCTTACACATCTTCCTCATCCTATTCCTATGGTCCAAGCTTTTGCATAAGCCTTCCCTCCATATTCTAGATCCCAATCCACTATCTACCTAGGCCATATCACTTTCATACGATCCCCTACCAACATCTGTGAGAACACTTGACATGGTCCATGCGACAGTATCTATCTAGCAAGACTATCACCTTTCAAGGAACTATATACTTGAGTCTTTCCATATCCACCTTCTCCTATCTAAATATTCAAAAGAAAAAAGAAAAAAGTAAAGAAAAATCCTTTCATCCAATGGTGAAAACCAAGAAAACAGGCGTCTTGGATAAGTACCATGATGAAAACCTTGTAAACAGGCGTCATGTGTAAAGTTGATTTTCTATGTCACCTACACTTGGGGGCACCTTGTCTCATCGGCATATCACTCTTCTCCTACCAGTTTCCTTCATACCATTTCCTATCCTATCCTCTATCCATTGCATACCTATCCTATCTCATCCATCCATCCAAACTTCCTCTCCTCTATTCTTGGGTCTTGATAAAGATTGGGGGCACAATGTTGACAAATGTTTTGAATGGCTTTTGACATACCTTATCCCTCCATACCATGCAGATCATTCATTATCCTCTCATCCTTCTATCGTCATAAACATTGCCATGAAAAATCTTAAGTATTCTACCTACAATGGGGCACGTTATTCTTATGCGACATAGTCCTTGGAGATCACATCCTTGGTTCCTTCTACCTACCTGTTTCATTCACCCATACATCTACCTATCCATGGTGCTTCCATGTCATCAATATTATCTTGTCCATATCTGAGCCATATCTAATCCATGTCAATTCCATATCATGTCTTATTCAATCTATATCCTAGGTCCATTAGGGTTCTAGTCGAACTACGTCGCCTCTAAGCTATCACGTAGGCAAGGCCATTATCCATGCGCCCCTGAGGCTCTGCTTCCCTGTCCATCTCATATCTTGTCGTCTATCCTCTAGTCCATCCATGGTCCAATCCCTGAACTACGCTGCCTCTGCGTTGTCACGTAGGCAAGGCCATTCTTAATGTGCCCCCAAGGCTCCACTTTCCCATCTGTCCCATGTCTAGTCCTTCTATCTGTCTGAGTCTGCTCCATTTCTTGTCCATCCCATGTCTTGTCGTTCGTCCCTCTACCTGTCCGTGTCTACACCTTTCTCTAGACAGGCGTACGTAGCAAAGCACGCTTCTCAAAACAACAAAAATCTTGACGCACAACATTAACCTATCCTAAACAAAATAGAGCACCATACCAAAACACTCAAGCGAATTCTATATCAATTATGGCAAAAAGACACATCTGATGCAAGAAGGTTTTGTAAATAGGATTAACTTACAAAGTCTTGGATTTTTGTCCTTATGTCTTCCTATGCTACTCAAGGATGCCAAAAGCTAGAGATGCTATGATGGGGGCATAATCTTTTTCCTTTGTCTACTGCTTGTGGATTAAACTTTAGTAATGTGACGACTTTTGTCTAACGACATGATCGGCAAAAGATCATCGAGGACTCCGAGGTCTAAACATGAAAAGGGGCAATCCTTGTCTGTTGAAAAATGCAAGAAGTACTCCGATCATCTAGATTCAAGTTTGACTAGATGCTTGTACTAATTTGCTAAATCAAAATCCATGTAAGTAATACTCAGGTCATCTCGGTTTAATTATACCTAGATGCTTGTATTTTCTTACAACATAATAAAGCCCAATGATGAAAGTGCTTCAATTTGGCTCAGGTTGAATTAAGTATAACTAGTGATCATTCTTGTAGACACCTAAATTTGGCTTAGGTTGAATTAAGTAAATATTCTAATATTTATCTTAATTCATATTTTCTTCTGTCAATTAAATAAATATTATAAGTTTATTTGATTGGTTCATTATCCTACAATTAAATAAAATTATTTTATTTAATTAAAATCCCTAAATTCTTCTAATGTCTCAAATCCTAAATCCACCTCACAAAATCCACTTCATCAATCCACCTCATCCCTTCCACCTCACCATGTTGCACATATAATTAAATATTCTTAATATTTAATTAGCTAATATCCTCCATTTTCTAAAATTGAATATTTAATTCAATGTTCCCCACTAGTCTTCACAAATTGAATATTTAATTCAATGTTCCCCACTAGCCTTCACCAATTGAATATTTAATTCAATGTTCCCCACTATCCTCCACCAATTGAATTAATTCAATTATTCCCCACTATCCTCCACCAATTAAATTTTCAATTCAATTGTTCCCCACTATCCTCCACTCTTCCCAAAAATAAATTTTTAACTCATCCACTATCCTCCACTCTTCCCAAAAAATAAATTTTTAATTCATCCACTATGAATAAAAGAGATTCACTTTTATTCCTAGCCATTGATCTCATCTGTTGATCATCACCCTCCATTCCTTTTTCAGAAAATCTATAAATAAGACCCTTCTCTAAGCAATTAGGAGAGACTTCTTCTGGCATCCTTACTATGCCCAAATTCTTCTAGGGAATCTTCTTCTTCTCGATTCTCTTCTTCATACCATCGTAATGCCGAAATTATCCTAGCCATCCCATAACCTCCTTCATTGTCTCTGTGTTTGAGGCTCATCTTCAATCACACAAAATATCATAGCCATTTCTCCTTGTCATCTTGTGGAATCAAAGCAAGAAAGCAAGCTCCCTGAGGGCCAACCTTCATCATTCAAGATCAAGAAATAATAGGCGAGCAATGGAAGCCGCAAGGTAACAGGTTTTGTAAATTTGTACTTCATTTATTTATTCTTGTTACTTGCATATTTTATTGATGTTTGGGTTTTTGTTTTCATTAATTTGACTAACCTTTTTACCCCTAATGGTTCTCATAGCAAGTGTGTTTCTAATATTTTTGGTAGATTGTTTTCTTTAGTTATTGTTTGATACAATAATCATCATGTGAAGAATTGAGGAAGTTCTAAAATGGATTTTAGTGTCATTATGGATCACTTGAAGTAAGTCAAAATTTTGTTGAAGTTAAAAGTTGTGGGGTAAAAAGGAAATTTGTAAAATGAATTAAAAAAAGTTAATAAGGAATTAATGAAAGATAAAAGAAAGTGAATGTTGAAATCAAGCCGACAGTTTGTTCAAAGTTTCTTGTGACATAGATGCTTGGTGTTATTTAAATGTATTTACATTGTTTCCATTATAGAGAAAGAATTTTTTTTGGAATTTGTGGCAAAGAGACATGATTAGTAGAGTTAAAAAAAGAGTCATTGATGAGTTGTTTGAAACTGGATTAAGGTTGAATAAATGAATTTAATTGGTAAAGAAGATCACTAGCATGTTTAGAATGTTTTAAGGACATAAGACTTCTTGTTTTGAGAAAAAGAAAAAACTTTGACAATAGAAGTAGAAAATAGTAAAGAGATTGAATAAATTCAATTATTTTAAAATTGTCTAGAGCACAAGGAAGATAAGGAAGAAATTTCCAAGAAATCTAAATTGTAGATCAGAATGCAGTTGATTGCAAGTAATGAAAGGGGAAACTAATTCCATTGATAGGAATATAAATAGTATAGTTTCAAAGATGTTGTTCACACAGTGATGGGATATGATCTAGATGGTACAAATTGTTAGAAGTTTTGCCACATTGTTGGAGGTCACAACAAATGGTTCTTCGAGGACTGATCTCTTGATATTATATTGTGTTACCGTAAGATTTTATGAGTCATGAAGTGTTGATTCCTGCTTATATATAACTATGATTAAGTGAATTGATTTATGCCTTATTTGGCATCTGATTAAAGTTGTGATTATTATTTTCATGATAAAATGAATATAGTTGTATGGTAGTTGTACCATAAGATAGATTGGACATTGAATTCATAGTTGTGCCATGAAAAGTGATTGACTAATTATATACTAGGAATTATTTGATGGACGCAATGTCAATTGCAAATTATGATGTTATTCTATGTATGGTCAAGTAGGGACAGTATTCAGTGGACAGTGTCACCTGGGAAAATGTAGAGGATATTGATAGATTATTTCCTCATCTAAAATTCTAGTTCATTTTATTTATGCATATGATGACATTTATTATATTATTGATATTTGATGTATGAAACTCTTTATGTAGATGTTTTGTAATAAGACATCGAGACGATGTCTCTTCCAAGTGGGGAAGGATGTCACGTCTCAAACTTTGGTGCTATCTATGATTTCTATATGTGGAAATAATACATGGACAATTATGTGTGGTTAGATGAATATTTTATTATTTTGAAAGATGAATGATTATTTTATTATGAAAAAGATGAATTGAAATGAATGTTATATTTATGTTATTAATTTTTTTTCGGCAATGCTTCAACTATTGGGTTACTAACCTATGAATAGAAATTTAAGTTTGCCATGAGTTGCAGGTTGTCAAAGACAAGGGTGTGGTTAAGGTAAAGGAGGTTAGCGGCCTGGCAAGGTTAACATGGAGGGAATTCTCACACACAACACTTAGTGTCATATAGATACATTTGATTTCCTATTAATTGATTATACTATATAGTTTGTTTTATGTGTGTTTTAGTTAGTTTAATTAATTAATTGTTATTTAATATTATGTGTGCATAGAAAATAGATTAATTGATTAATTATTTATTTGATTTTAATTGAAGAATGAATTTATTTTATCATTTGTTTTATAGGAAATTGTGATAATCATGCTAATTATTTTATTATTATTTTTGATAAAAAGAGAATAAAATTAGATACTAAAACAAGATTTTTAGATCAAAACAAAAGATAGAAAACAATAAAAACAATAGGAAATTTAGAAAAAGAAACTTTATTTAGGAAATAAAAGCTCAAAATAAAACAAAACCACATGGAAGGAGGAAAAATAATAAAGAGGGAAATAAACTCATTTTTGGAACACAACACAGAGGGAAATTTCACAATCCATCTTTCGCAACTCAAAATCTAGAAAATAAGAATACATGATAGATTAGATACAGAGGAAGAGGGATTTGGCAAAGGTTGAGGATCAGGGACAAAGGGAAGCTATTGGGAACAAAGGAATTGGAAGAATTCATCCATTGGGAGAGCAAAATCAAGTTTTTATTCCAAACAAATTATGTGTTTAAAATCTTTGTATTCTTCTTGAGGAATGATCTTGAAAAAAAAATCAGTTCTTTAAAAGTTGTTGATCATTGTATTTAAAGAATTTATGAAAATATATGTATATGTATATGTATATGCATATACATATGCATATGCATATAGATATATGCATATGCATATATCTATATGTATATGTATATGTATATCAAGTATTTCACTGATAATAATTATATATAATATATTATATATATAATTATAAATTGTAAAATGGTGTATGTGAAATTATAAAAATGTATTATTCTGGATGTATATAAATATATATACAAATGACTGTATATATATACAGTCATATATAAATACAATAAGCTTTATATATATATATATATATATAGTGAATCGACTACATAAAATTTACAAACTAAAAAAAGTTTCATTTATATTCCAATCGATAGGGAAAATGAATTTAAAGAAACAAATGGCGAAAGCCATATAAAATTTATGTTTAAGCCAACGGATGGCTGTGGCACCACCATATGGTGTTGCAATCCCCAAAGGGAACTGTGACCCCATACGGCGACCCCAACTCCTTTTCAATATTGATAACATTAAAACTTGGAAATGAAACTTGTTCCGTCGATTAAATTCTATACTGTGTTATCATTGTGTTTAGGGCGCTCAGCACAGGCTGACTAATCTGTGATTTTAATTTGATTTGTTGGAAATGTGTGTGTGTGTGTGTGTGTGAATATTATCTCTCTTTGTGATTATATTTATACTGATTGTAATCTTTATTTTTCTGAGAATTTAATGCATTATGTATATTTTGGCGTGTCTGCCTTCGAATATAACAATGGATATTTTAAGTTATATATATATATATATAGGATTTTATCGTGTTGCTGCAAAAAGAAATGTTCATTTTATCTTATTGTTACACTACTATTAATGGTTTAAATGAACTTATGGATTATTGAGCTTCTTGTTTTAAGATAATTGTTAATGAGATTATTTGTTTTACAAAACTAGCAATATATCAAAACCCATTATTTGTGAAAGAAATATATTGAAATAAACTGGTAAATTCTCCACATCTAGGATTAACATGTCAGGAAGTTGATATAAAATATGGAAAAATGGTGAACTTAGTCAAACTAGTGAAATCAATTGAATAATAGAAACTGTGATTGTTTTGCAAAATGGGTAATTATGTTTATGGAAAGTCAAACTTAGAAAACTATTCATTATATGTATATGGGTAAAGTATTGAACTTTCAGGACATGATGCCAAATGTGGACTCCCAGAGATGATAGTGTTTTACTTTTTCTAAATCTATCATTTTTTCTTTATTATGCTTGGACAAGCTACTGTACCATTGAAACAGATGGATTTAATAAAAAGCCTAGATTATGTATTTATGTCTCTACCACATCTTGCTTGCAAGAGTTATGTCATCCTAGGTTAGGAATGCATACAGGCAACAGGCACGTGTCGAGAGTTTCACTCTTGCTTACACCGTTCCAGGATACTAGGCTCCTTGTGCAGGGTAAGAGTTTTCTTCAAGTTGGAAGAAACCCAGGGAAGTCCAGTGCTTCGTGGTTGGGTGGAAAAAGCACCTTAACCACACTCTTGGTCTTGGCTAGCGGAAGATCAGAGGATCACAGCGATCGAGTTAAGAGATTTCATGGATATTTATTTCATTGTACTCATTGTATGGCTAGTATAGCCATGTTGTATTTGTAACTTACATTCATAGATATGTTGATGTATTATCTCTATTGTAACATTGAAACAGATGTTTTGGTAACACTAGATTGGGTTTATGTAATTGAAATTGTAACACTCTCAATTGTATGAAAACTTTTACTTCATTGATGGAATTCTTTCTATTTTATATTTTCTATGGATATTTGGTATCATTAAAGGATTTATTTTCCATTTTTGGATTAAGTGATGTTTTTGGAATACTATGTTTAGTAAGTAATTTTGTGCACCTTACAAATGGAGAGTGTGAATAATATTGAGCTTCCACTCCTTCTCCCACTCCAACGCATCTAGGGAGTTTGCTAGCAAAAAAAAAGAGACTTTTTACAAAAAATAACATAATTATAGACTATACAATAATATTAATAATAATAATAATAATAATAATCATAATAATAATAATAACTTAATAGATAGGCATAAATTACGTATCTAATAGATGTCGATATTGCATACTTTCTAACACTAAATGTGTTCATTTGAAGCACAATTATCAATGGAGAATTGTCGCATATTGACTAAGATATTGACAACAAAATTTAAATCTGTTTAGTCAATTTACTCTCATCGACCTCACATCCCAAAGACATACACCATGTTTCTATCAAATGATGAAAAGGATTTAACTTATGTCTTAACGACGACATGGCTTGGCAAGGGCAAACACAATCTCTCTACTAAGTACATGTGTGTGAGTTTTCAGATGGCATAAGGATCATTGTATTCATGCGATCTAGCATCCTCTCCATGGTGATACTCTCTCTCCTCATATCGGAGGGAAAAATAACATTGTTCTTGCATCCACCTCAGTTTCATGATGGTAGTTAGTACATTATATTATTTTAACCACATGTTCAATAATGACATCATAAACAATTATTTCTTGTATATAATTTAATATAAAACAAATCCATTTCCCATCATAACTATAATCATAATATTTTCTCTAACTAACTATTTGTCTCCTTGAAAATAATAAAAATAAATATATTAGTTTAAAAATGAGGTGTGACAGAAAGAATGAATACATGGATCAATGATAGGAGATCTATGAATTTGATGAATATTCTAGGTTTTGGACTATTGTAGGATTATAAATGGAGTACAACAACATGTGACTCACCTTGGGATGTAGCTAGATCATCTAGATTATATGGGGTGAAGTCTACAAATTAGAATTAGCTCCACAACCACATAAATGTCATGCACTAATGGAAATGATTTGTAAATCTACATGCTTTTATCTGTTGATTCCCTTGATTCATCTTTTCTATCTCTACCTTTTATACTATATGAGATTGAGCTTATATTTGTAAATACATTTTAAGGATTGTTTTTATATCACGAGGAGACATGTTCACCTAGGTCAACCCTTGGAGATGTGTGTAAACATCGAAGACAAGAAGCAAGCACCCTATAATGATTTATGTAGATTTCAACTTCTTTTCAATGTACCAAATCCAAGTGTTTAAATATTAATTGCTTCTTGCTTCTCAAATGCTTTTAGGATGACAAATAAGGATCAAATGTAAGGGGATGATAAAATGAATGCCTTTAAATACATAGATATAGTGATAAATCATGCAAATGTGTGTTTAGTTAGCTCATAATGGCTAGTGAAAAGGAAGAGGAACATTGGAATTAAAATTTGAACATTTAAAATTTTGAGGGTCAACTCTATAACAATGGGATCAATATTGCACCTACGGAAATGCCACATGGCATAATGTTGCTTGAATATTTAGGAAAAAATTCATTAACAAATAGATATCAAAATATGTGTATATATGAATAAAGTAGAGATATATGTATAAGAATGAGTGCAAATATAGATGTAATAAATAACTAATTTGTAGGAATATGTATGAATATGAATAAGATAAGATGAAATATGCGTAAACAAAAATTTTTAAAAAAATTGAAGAGTGATCTTCCATTTTTATTCCTAAGATTAAATACACTAATTCATTATATTTACATTCAAAAAATAACATTAATTGTATTAAAATGTATCCATTTTATTTAATTAGCCTTGATTAAGATGAGGTTTTTCTTTACAAGATTATAAAACATCATGATAGAAACAAAATAAATGTCACATCTAGATATGTCACATTTTTGTTTGCTTCATTCGCAACTCTCTCCTGCTTTTATTTTGTATATATCTGCATTGATTCAATACCAAAAAAAAGCAAAGAGGATAGGGGAAAAGTCCCAAAACCTGAGATAGTTCCAATGGCTGAGATAGTATTTGTGCATTTAAGGCCCAATATTTTAAAAAGTTTAGCACTAATAGTTGTGATTTTAAGGTTGTTAGTGTTGACTATAAGTACTAATAATTAAATGAAATGTGCCCTTTAGATCTACAAAGAAACCAATCATGTGATGCCATATCAGCGCACCAACATAACATGACTTAATGCACACCTATTGGTCCACCCTTTTTTGGGGAGAACTATTTGACACCTTGACAAAAAGCATGCTGATGTGGCATCATATTTGATGATGTGGCCTTGAAACCTTAGTTATAAGCAGGGGCCTTGTCAAGTAAGCTACTATAAAATTTTTGGAGTGATTCGAAATTACCACGTACGATTTTGAGAGACATGAAATTAGGGTGCTCAACTACTAGGTCCTCCCCTATGCAAAAGTAATGAAAGGTGATGTCTACCTAATTGTCAACCCAACCATATATACCACATGATAGCCAGAACAAAAAGAACAAGAAATAAATTTACGCATAAGTTGCCTACCAACACTAATGCTGCTAAAATTGTTTTCCGGGGGGGAAAAGGAATTTATAGCTTGTGGTCCCATTCATCTTAACATTCATTTAGTGCCATTACTGTACTTTCCCAAAATAATTATTAATTAGGGTTTAAAATCAACCATCCAAGAATTACTTTAAACAACACATTTTATTTTCAAATATGACCCATTTTTTGGTAAATTTTAACTAACCGGTACATTGTAAATTTGACACTGGTCGAAAAAAAACAACAGACGGAAGTCGAATTACATAACAGTCCGTGAAGTCGGAAAACAGCAGGTTGCATGGTCGATTACTCTTGCTCAGACGGCACGTCGTGAGCGCGATTTTTTCCACCACGCACGTCCCATGTGATTGCTGACATTGTTCTTAGCCGAATGCAAAATCAGCTCTAAACCCCATCGCCCCCTCACAATTTCCAACACCATATTTTCTTTCGTTCTTGTGATTACTTTCAGGACAGAAAAAAGCATGACTGCCTGCGTGAAAAGCTTCTTCTCGCTGCTCCTGCTGATGCTCACTCTTCTTACACTCTCTGCTTCGGTATATAAATTCCAATTTCTCCTCCCTCTTCCATCGTAAGATTACTACTTTTAAAAGATGGGTTTGTGTTCGGAATCTCAACAAGCAAATGTGGTATCTATTTGTGTTTGCTTGCAGGGAGAAGATGTGAATGTGATATTTATCGTTCCGCAGCATCTGAAACATCCGGGAGTGTTGAAGATTGTGGGAAACAGTTCCGAATTGGGCAACATGACCTGGACCCCTGGTGACATTTGGGTCCTCACTGTGGTATGTTCATTTCTTGTTTACACTCTTTCATCATAATGCTCACCTATAATTTCTTCTTATTGACCATTTTGGTTTTCTCTTTTCTTTTCGTGTTTTATGATAGCCATTGAGTCGAGGAGGAAAATACGAAGTGATAGTTAAGGTTCGACATTTTAATCCAGGATACTAGTGGGAGTGTTGGTGTGTAGAGCGTGCAGCCCGCAATGTAAACGTGCCGTCAAAAGGGAAATATCACGTGGAATTATTTAGCGGCTACGATTGTAACCCTGGTATCTGCCCACGCGTGAGCGAGTCGAACATGTTCGATCCCATTCGCCTGACATCCTCCCACATTAAGCATGTCGTCTAAGAAGTAGCAGACGATGTTTCCTTTCATCGTCAGTGTTATACAAGAAATGCTTTAATCTGCACCAACCTATGTTATATTTATGTGTATGAATGGAAATATAATATATGTTATCCCTAGTCTTCGTAGCAAGATTTATAATATAATATATGTTGTCCTTAGTTTTGTTTTTTTTAAATTAATAAGTGTTTTATATTATTTTAAAGAAAAACTTAACATTATACATATTCATTAAAAACAAATGAAAATGAAAAAAGGTGTGATTATTTATTGAGAGCACATTCTTGAAAATCTAAATCCTTTTTTTGAAACTGGTTAGAAATATAGGTGTTAGAATATGATATAGTGGTAATACGGAATTGAAAAGATATGATGTAATGGTATTATGGATGTGGCATGTTTAGCCACTCAGATATGTAAGAAACTATTTTTTTTGGATTGGTAATAGATTTGCAATTCAAAAAAAATCTAAATCCTGTTGATTTTTAGGAAAAGTTAGATGATTGTGATCCACCCCTTGCTAGTGTCTTGGCTCTTTCCTCTTGTCAATTAATTAAAGCTCTACTTGTTTGGACATCGAGTGTGATTATAAAACTTTTAAATAAATAAATATCTTTGAAATATGAGTCACATGAATATTAATAAATGTCCTCTTAAATTTTTTATATAAATTTATTATTAAGAAGAATAATATATTAGACACCGATAAGGGTGTGGTTCCGTTGTCAAGTCACAAGGTTGTTGTGGTAGCCACCAAGGTTCAAACTTCCATTGAGCCAAAAAGCTTGTGGGCCTTATGCCTTCATTAGGCTGATGTGCTCACAAGATATGTGCCTTTGTTGGGTTGCCGTGCTTGCACCAGACTAAAAACTCGAGTTACTCTAACAAAAAAAATTGAATATATTAGACAATTTTTGATATTTGAAATGATTTTTTAGAGTGATAACAATATTTTTTTCATATGCCAATTATTCTTGCAATGCAAAAACTATGTTTTCCTACTAATATATAATTTGTATGGTGATTCAATTTTTAAACTTTTTATTGATATAATTTTTTCATACAAAGATGTTGAAATGAGGTATAGAAAATAAAAAGTAACCCCCAATAAAAATTTACATTCAAGATACTCGAGTTACTCTAACAAAAAAAATGAATATATTAGACAATTTTTGATATTCAAAATGATTTTTTAGAGTGATAACAATATTTTTTCCATATGCCAATTATTCTTGCAATTCAAAAACTATGTTTTCCTACTAATGTATAATTTGTATGGTGATTCAATTTTTAAACTTTTTATTAATATAATTTTTTTATACAAAGATGTTGAAATGAGGTATGGAAAATAAAAAGTAACCCCCAATAAAAATTTACATTCAAGATCGTGATTTGTATCCATCTTAAAAAATTAATTTTTTTAACTCAAGGTATTTTTATTTTGGGATGGGGAGAAACATATCAAACATGGGCAAATTAGACACTTCTTAAAAATTTAAAAATAAGTGATTGCAAAAGATTAAAATGTAAACAAATTTAAATGACATATAGCAAGTTAAAAAAAAAACTCAAACATGATACTAATTTAAAATATTCTTACCTGTTTAACGACAACTACTTAATTTAAACACAATATTTAATATATTTTGTTTAAATTAATAACTTTTTCAATGTACATTTGTGTTACAAGATTTTTAAGAGTTTATCTAATTATTTTAATTCATTTCACATTATTTAAATGAATTAAAAGAACCAATCTCTTATAATTAGATATATATTTTGTATGGATAAGCCCACTGCCTGTATGACAACAAATATATTATATTAGTGCTACCTTTAGTAGCATCCTCTCGTAGGCCTGTGACAAAATGGGAGCTTTGAAAAAGGGTATGGACATCCATCATAGCATAATGGAAGGCAGATTTTTCACAGATATTATAGTTGGAAATGCTCTGGTTGACATTTATGCAAAATGTGGAACCATAGACAAGGCACGTGAACTGAACAGGGTATCGATATCCATCAAAGCTTGCCCTACTTTAAACTTTCATTCAGCATATAATCAATGAGAAAGTGACAAAATTAGAAATACCTAGAGGGTGGCTGGCTGGAAGGTGGCTAACTTCATGATGTTCAGCTGGTCGGGAGCTCCTGGGTTCCTCCTAGGGTTTGGGTCGTGCTTCGGGTTCGGCGGTAAAACTACCAAAAATGATAGTTAAAAAATACTTTTAAAAACAACTTTAACATGGGGTTCAATCGAACCCATGTTTGAACGAAACCCCCATTTCATCAATAAAAAATACACCAACAGGGGGTTTGATCAAACCCTCCAATGACTTGAGCTTACGTGGGGTTCATTCGAATGGGGGTATTCAAACAAACCCATTTTCGGGTTCGAATGAACACCCCCCATTCGATCGAACTGGTTCATTTTTTTTTAGGCATGGGCAATTTTCCTTCCTCAAGGAAATTGTAACCCACTATTGTGGGATCACTTGTTCACTTAAGTGAACATTGACCCACAATAACCAGTCACCGAACAAACAAAACTAAAGTGCATACGTTTATTATGTGGTTTGTGCCTTGTTTAACTTAAGAATGTTTTAGGGTTTGTGGCCCTAAAACCTAAATAATGCAAACCCTAAACAGGAGATTTGATACAATAAACAAACTAACCTAATCAAAAGAAAAATGTGAGGACTTTGTAGAGATACTGAAGACTCCAAGGATGGTATAAATAAGACACAACATATAGTATTTCCCTAGAAGGATTATATGATAAAATAGGGCACAAAATGATCAATGAACACTAGCAACATAAAGAGTTCCAAGACTAATAATATGCACTTATCCACAACAAATAAGAACACTTGACACATACAAATAAGGTCTTCCTCCTATTTCAATGCAGTGAACCTTTGATCAGACTTAGACATGAATGAGAACCATAGCATGAAGCATGGACCAAAACAACTCTCATGAACATCATAGTTTTGACATCAACATTTAAAACCAACATCAAAAGACTTGTAATGGTCTTGAACTACAATGATGACATGAAACATGTGAACAACCTTTAACATCAACATGTGATCACAATTCAACCTTTGACATCAATGACAAACTTCATGCTACAGTGGCAGAGTTTAAAATTGTTCAAATATCCAAACTTTCTTAGTAAGTTACTACCTAGCTAAGAATGGTTTTGAACAAATCAATCAAACCATGCATTATGGGATCCTTGTGTTAAATATTCAAAGGCTATTAGAATATATTATATTAGAATATTAGTGAATAGATGTCACCTCAATCCATGTCCCTAATGATAGTGTTATCTCATTCCACTCAAGAAAGTTAGTAAGTGATATGTAAGAGCATATCAAAGGTTGTGTAATCTTGCATTACCCAATAAGATACTTTTTTCACTTTAAGGTTTATGTTCTTTTCATATATTTTGGAGTTCTAGTTAGTGTTTGGCATTATGGTCATAGTAATAGTTCACAACAAGACTATAAATGTATATTGTGGTGGCACATGATGATTGGTTGACTTTTGTTTGTTACATAAAGATTAAGGCATAATTATCAATCTCAAGCCTATGTAGTAACACTTGAGGAGTAATTCATTATCTAGTAGTTATATAGTGACACCATTGAGTTTCATTTAATCATATTCAATGATTTAGGAGGGTACAAAGATTAGTTATTCAAATTAAAAAGGTTTTTTTTGCTTTACTTGAAGGTGCGTAAAGATATGTCCCATGACTTGTCGTGAAGAAAATATGCTAACTAGCACTTGCACCCATATGAGGTTTAAGGAATATGTTGACATGAACAATCGACGAGTTTAGAAAAAATTTTGGCATGAATTTTTTTTATAGTGTGAGACAATTCCGAGCACTATAATGCTCACATATAAAAGCCTATCGGCTAATTACAATTATTTTCAAAAATTACAAATGTACACATTTCATGATTTTGGACCATAATTTGACATTAATGAAGACCTATTTGTTTCCACTAAAGAGTAAAGTGCTTTCTAATTCCTAGGAATAATGAAAAGAAGTTGTAAGTTACATGACATGTGATTTCAGGTTGTCTTTTTTGACATTGGGATTATGAGTTTCTTCCCTTAATGTTTTGTTTGAGAATTTTCTATATAAACTAAGGTCTAGACTCTTTTAAGAAGTAAGGTTAGACATGAAAAAATAGATATTATTTTGAGACTTTACAATAGAATTCAAGATCTAAGCAGAAGACCATTTTCAACTATGAACCCAAGTGGCCAAGATAAAAAGCTTGGTTCCTCATTATTGATCATCTAACTAGGCATTTATTGTGGTGTATTTAAATGGTTGAGGATTTATGGTGTCACTCATGTTCAATATTCAGTTTGTTACTTGTGTGTAAACTAGGAATGTGTTCCTAGTGAAGTCTATTTTATTGGATTATGAGACCTTTTGGTCTAACATTATTAAAAAGATTAAATGCTAGATCATAATGCCTAGCATCTTGGTGTAATTATTGAGGATGAAATAATTACATTATTTAGTTTTCCATGTACATTGAATAGTTTTACTATTTGATTAGCTCTAGCTATTTTTATATAGATCTAGGAATTAGGCTAGATGGTTGGATAATATTTCATTAAAATATCCATCCACATGACTATATTAGTAAGTTTTTTATATTATAAGTTGTATACGACTAGGAAGGAGGTGATTAAGAGAACTATGAATCTTTAAAAGATCATTTATCAAATGAAAGAAGAGTTTATTAACATCAAGGTACATGAGGGATGATAAGACTTCACATAAAATAAATCTAATAACTTTCAAATAGAATTTTTTTTCTACTATCTTGTTAGTACTAAAGTAAAATTAGAAGATATGTTTTGTGCTAAGTGAGGTTAATGCATTATTAGAAGAAAAGTTCTAAATAGTGGAAGAAAGGGTAAAATTTTTGTAGGCTACAACTGATTTATTCCAAATGATGAGAGATCTCCACTCATCCTTCTAAACCAAATTAAATGGTTGCACCTTGATCTATTTTAAGAGGGTTTCTATTCTTCTAGATCTGAAGAGAAGGATTGTGGGAGAAAATGAACTTCTTATTGAAAACGTAATTCTTTCTAAAATGGGGGTGTAGGCTAGCTTTTGACTTAGCCACTACAATCATCTTTGTATCATGTTTTGTAAAATTTTGGCATCCAAGATCATATTGAGTTAGCTATGTCGGTAAACTAGAAAATATAGATCTAGAACCCTAGAAAATAATGAAGTTGTGGCCCTAAGGTCAAACACTAGGAGGTGTAAGATTGGAAAATTTCAACAAAATGTAAAAGAAATTAAACTTTGTGCAATCTTCATCTAGCCTAATCAGATGAAATGCATACACATAAGAAAAAAATAACCTAGAGTAATTAATTTAGTTGTGGGGCATAGAAAAATTAGTAATTATTGCTATTTATGAAAGTGAATGTGAAAGTGTAACATCCCAACTAGAATATTAGATAAACTCAAACATAATTAAGCAAAAAAATATTTTTTTTTAATAATATAAAGAGAAATATTCATAATAAATATATTACATTTGCAATTTATCCAAGTACAATATACATATGTCAAAAAAAGGTCGCTTCAGATGTGACTAAGAATTGCACATATAACAAATGGTCATATTTCTTATGACTTACAATTTTATCAATATAATTTTCAAAATAAGCAATGTATTTTTGTTCACAAGTCTTCGAAAGTCAACTGCAGGAGAGAGAGAGAGAGCATCACCTTGGTGCTTTTCCTCCAACCATAGACTGGCGGTCCCCCACTCATCTTCCTTTTTGGAAGTTGCCTTTCCCTTCACAAGGGTAATAGATAATGAGAATCAGCTGATTCCATATGCCATAGGAGAACTAGTGATGTGTCATAGCTAATGGCAATCAGGTTTACAACTCTAGTCTAGCTCTATCTACGTATGACCCATTCTAATTGTCCAGCTATATGGTACTGTATACAATTAAATTTGTCCATGTCTTGACCATCACCTAGTGAGACACCTTGTAATGTTTTGCCCTAGGTCCTAGTCTTATCCCATCTTAATCACCTTCCCAATTAATTAAATAAAACCCATTTATTTAATTAATTCCCATTCACATGTCCCAAATACTTTGAATTAAAAATTTGAATTAAATCCCTCACCTTTCATCTCATTCAAACAAGTGTGACATGCTACATATTCCACTTAATACCCCTTCACATGTCAAACTAATTTAAATGATCTTTTATTTAAATTAGGTCTCATTTATCCTCCATCACACCCTTGTCACATGACTACAATCCCTCTTGAAGTGGGAAAACCCTAATCAACCCTAATCGATCTCAACCGTTCATATCATTCAAAATAACTTTCAATCACAACCCTCCATTCAAATCAGCCTTTTCTATAAATCAAACCCCACACAAGCCATTCATATGATCTAGTTTTCAAGTACTGTTATGTTGTTGAAATCTTGAGCAACCAACATTCCCCATTATCAACCCTTCAAAATCTTGCATTCTCATGCAAGGTTGAGAAGAAGAGGTCAATCAACACTAGTTTGATAACTGGTTTGTATTTCATTTTTATTTTGCATTTTCATTCTAGTTTGTGCTTCATGGTGCTAGTTAGGGTTTGATTTTCTGTTGTTTTGATTTCTGCCCTAGATTTTGCCCTAATGACAGGTACACTATGAACTGACAATGCAAGTAGTGACTTTTGCATTACTTTGGTCAAAGTTTCATATATATAAATAGTCATATGTTCACTCACTCTTTTCTTGACTTGGAGACAACATTCTTATTTATCATTTATTTTCTTTATACATAAAAACTCTCTTGGTCATGCTTATACAACATTAATCATAAAGACTTATATCCTTATCTACTAGTCATCCTTGACAAGTCTATGTTGAGAGCTTAGATGACTAGTGTATAAATATATTGATTTCCTCTATGCATTCTTGCAATCATGGGTCTGTTGGGACCTAAAATTTCCTACCATATTTTGCTAAATTTTAGGTTCCCATGATGTGAAATTTGATTGTAGCACCATTAAAAGACCAAAGTGAAGCACTATAAAACATCATTCCACAACTAAATGATCCGATTTCAATTAACATAAAGATGGAGATTGCAGATAAAAGTAATGTTTCTTCATCAGTACTAATGACATCCACACTAAGTATTATTTTGATGGGCTCTAATAGTAAAGAATTGAGAGAAATGTCTTTGTTGAAACAAGGCAGAAGTGGCTCGGTCAGCTAGCAGAATGGAAGATAGCTAAAAAAGTAGCTACATTAGCAGTGAGCTTTAGTTTCCACTCCAAGCTTGATAAAAAATTGAAAAGTTTGGTGACCTAATTCAGAAGGCTACTGAACCCCAAATGGTTCTCTTCAACATTTATGATGATTGGTTAAGGACTATCTCTTCATACACAGCATTTTCTTGCCAAATGTTGACCCTTCCCCCTTTCCATGCATCGGTCCCCGCCACGTGTCGCAATTCTGAGGCTGAGCATTAGCGAGTGGGCCATTTTCCTTTTGGCTCCATGGAATCACACAAAGAACCTCCACGTGGCCACCATCTACAAGCACTTTCATTTCTTTCGAGAATAGTCCACGTGGTATAATCACACAGTAGCACAAGGAATCTCTGCCTTCACTAAGATTCTTCTACAGGGGCACGCTACTATAGGATCCTTTTATAACTATGGCCCCACCACTTAGATAGATGTCACATTAGTGCGGTCGTGCAGGGGTAAGGTGACATCACTCATGACGCACTACGACGCTGTGACATTCATTTTTACAAGGCTCTTAAAGTTTAATTTTTTACAAATCCAAACCTAATATTTTTTCATAAGCGTGCTTCATAATGTTTGAAAATCTACCTTTGTACATATCATAATGCATGTATATCATATACAAATCTAATATACATTGGCGGATGTCAAAAGGAATTCAAAACTGATAATTTCACGACCCTACCACATGTACACATTGCAACAAAAGACACATGGCACTGCTGCACTCCTTCTCGATGCCTTTCTCAAAAGTTTCTCCATGAAATCCTGTAGGGACGACATGTGGCTCGTTCCGGTAATAGATAGAAATTATACAAAAGAAACATAGTCAAAGATACGTGGTGGAGTTCTGTGGCACTTGGAAACTGCAAACTAAGAAGAAGGCACATGGCACTATCTGCTACTCCCAGTCATGATTCTTATTGCTTCTAATCTCCTTACCACGTGGCAGCTCCGCGCGTCTTTTGGAATCATCTTTTCTCTCAGGTTTTTAAAACCTTGCCATGCTGACATGTGGCACTCTCTGTGCACATGAAAGAAAACAACACAAATTGGAACACAAACTAGAAATGAAACTAACATCTATGACCAATTAATATCAAAATGTCGATTTTTAACTCTACACAAACCACAAGAAAGAACTAGATCATTTCGGAGATAAAGAAGGTTAAAATTTAAATGTTTTAATCTATTGAAGATAATTAGTTAAGTGAAGAATTGCATCGGGTGGTTATCTTAAGGGTCACGACCCTTGGAAATGCAATAAATATATCAAGGATGAAATTAAAATTGAAAAGAATCATCATCAGTAGTAGTAGATAGGCTCACCCATTTAGTCATAATATCCATATACCACTTCTCACTCATCCGCTCCCATTTCAAAAAACTTATGCTATTAATGTATAAATTTTAAAGTACAATCAATGGAGAAGACTATTTTAGGTTGGTGATTTATTTCCAGTGTTCAACTATTGTGTTAATATTCAATCTTATATGTTGTTCTGCTATCTCCAAAGTGGTTTTCCTCTATTATTCAAATTTATGCAATTTGTCAGGACACATCTGCTATTGCTGTGTGATTATCTTGATTGGGTTCTAACTAGAGTGAATTAAATTCCTTTCAAGTAATTCATCTTAATTGGTTCCTGCCCAAGATTAAAATCCTTTTGAATTAATTATCTTGATTGGTTTCCCTCAAGTCAAGAATTAAAGATCCTTCCATGATATCACAGTAATTTGGGAAAATAGCACTGGGATTTATACAGAAGAGTACAGTAACTGACAAACTTGAACGATTTGTACAAGCTACAAACATTCAAAGTGCCCAACAAGTTAGAGTTAAGCTGAGAAATAGATCTACCTACCTTATACATCTGGCTCCATCAATCCATCATACAAATTTGACTCTATCGACCCAATAGGATTGGGCACTAGTCATACTTATAACATTTTAATACAAACTTTATCCATATACCTGATTCTCAAAAACATTTACAGTAGGAATTATTTATTCACCCTTATATCTACTTCACACCCATTTACCATTGTGAAGTTCAAGTTAAGTCTGCACTAATCATTCAGGTACACCCACCTAGGTCTGCCAGATCCTGAAGTGAAGGGGGTTTTAGCCATATCTACCCCGTGTCGTTAGCCAAAAACATTAAGAGAGATTGGAAACCTCTTAGGGTTAACAACCTATGTTTTTGCGACCTAATAGAATTGGTGACTCTGCTGGGGAGTAATCTAGAATCCAGTTAAAGATCATCTCATTACAGAGTCAGTGAAGTTTTAAATTCAAATACAAATTGGTAACTCTACTAGCAAGAAGGACCCAAAAAAAATAAAATCATTCCTCTTTTGACAAGAGGTGGCGGCTCTAAAAAGGCATTCAATGAAGAATACAAATACAACTTGTAATAACACCATCTACAGTCAAAATAAATATGTCTAAAGAAGAGGAACTGTTGGAGTTGTTAAGGGAAGAAAAAAGGCTGATTCAAGAATTGCAATGATTAAAATCCAAACATGCTTCAAATCCATCATAATATATATATATATCAACATCTAATAAGGATGGGTATAGTGATCCTTTGAACTCACAAGTGTCTCATGATTCAAGCAATGGATATAGTACAGATCATACACAGCAGGACATTTTTTCACAAGCCTCAAATCAAATAAATAATTACTCTATCTCCCCTGATCAAATACTAGCAATATACCAAGATTATGAATATTATCAGCGTGTTGGGTACCATCAATATCAAGCCCCTCGTCAGAATAATCAGCAATTCCAATCATGTCCATTAATAAAAGGGTTTATCTGAGACATTGATAAACCATTCAACTTCAATAATATACAAGGCTACCCAAATCGTTATCTCGTTGAGCTTAGAGATCATATCCCTAAATTTTATGGAGAGATACATGAATTGGCTTGAAGGCATGTACAACTATTTTGGAATTTTATTGAGGACTTTCAGATTTATCCAGAAGATATAATTATGAAATGTTTTGCAAGATCATTGAGGGATCATGTAAGAGATTGGTGTATTAGCTTACCCAGGCAAAGTGTATCCTCATGGGAAGATTTCAAAGGGCTATTTCTAAGCCAATTTGATTATAGTTATGAAGATCATACACCAATTTTGGGGCCTCAATATATTCCAATGAACAATGAAATGGAATATAATGCATCAAAAGGTGAGAGCAGTCTTTAAAATGTAAATTCTTTTATTGTCCTAGCCCACCCACCTCAATACCTGAATCAACATTTTGAGGGTGAGGAAGATGATGAATATTCCCATACTCAAGTAAAAGGCCAAGACTCCATCACAAAATCAGAATATTGCATTTCCCCTTTAGATGATTTTTTTAGCATAAGGAGGCATGAAGGAGAATTTGGCTGCTCTCTATTGAACAGAATGATAGATATATGTATGCAAATACGTTTTGGTTCCCGACCTAATAACTATATGATCATCGAACAGTTCATGACAGTATATGAACCTCATTCAATTTACTGGCCTGAGTCATTAAAACTAGTTACTTTTGACCAAGTGGATGAAGTGATTGATATCATAGATAAGAAAAGGTATGAGGATGCTATCAATATTGAATCTAATAGTGATGTCATTGATGGATGTGAAGAAGATGATCAAACAACACGGCCAATAGAGAAAACATGGGATAATATTTTAGATGTGAATAAAGATGAAAGTATGGAAGATCAACTCTCTACCTGGGATGCGGATTGTAGTATTAAAGATTTTGTTGGGGATACATCAGTAATGAGTCAGATGATATAGAGGTGTAGCCATATATGCATTATCATAGCATTGAGAATAATGAATTAAAAGTTGAAACAAGAGGGGACAACATGCTTTGCAACAATGAAGAGAGAAATAATTGCAATCAGCCCATAGAGGATGGTGGTTCCTGCAGAGATCATGAGGAAGAGACAATAGAGGATATGGAAGAGGAGGCATGTTCACTCAGTAGTGAACAAATTTTAGAATTGTTGACTATAGAATATTTGAAATATACACGTAAGAATGATGCTGAAATTCCATGCCCAATATACATTTGCTTTGACAAAGATGATGAACCACATGATTGGTGTGAAAGAACAAAATCAGGATTACATTCTGATGAGTTAAGAGACAATTGGTGGTTATGAATTTTATTGTAGTAGTCCTCTTGAGATGCATACTTCTATTGAGTCTTGTAATGAAGTTTCAAGATCACAATCATATGAGAAAGTTACCTATGATGCTGGAAATAGTAGTGATGTTTTTGGATCTGATATAGTGCCATTTGATGGTGCCTACATTGAAGAGAGTGGGTGTCAAATGCAGTTTGATTTCTTCTGCTTCCCAATTCAGATAGAGAGCCATCATTTGGTGGATGATAGCAAGTATGATTACACAAGACATCACATAAAAATTGGGTTTGGCCTATCACACAAATATGAGATTTTTCGAATCATGTGTGGTCTTCATGTGCACAGTGATGAAGAATATACCAGCAACATTGAGCATAGAAAATTGATCAAAGATATGAATGGATTCAACCAAATAGATATCAATAAAATTTTCAAATTGATTTCACTATAGCATGATGAAAACCAAGTGTATGATAGAGGAATATATGTGCTTTCCTTTTTCTGATGGCCTTGGGCCATTAGTTGCAGTATGGTTTTCAAACCATATTAGTTTAGGGCAGAAGTGACATTCAGACTCTATTGCCCAATGGAGTAGGCACTCGGTCTACTCCTCAGAGATCTGGGATCTTTCTATGTCTACAAGGGGCATACATCCCTACACAGAACCACTATTGGGACCTAAAATTTCCTACCATATTTTGCTAAATTTTAGGTTCCCATGATGTGAAATTTGATTGCAGCACCATTAAAAGACCAAAGTGAAGCACTATAAAACATCATTCCACAACTAAATGATCCTATTTCAATTAACATAAAGATGGAGATTGCAGATAAAAGTAATGTTTCATCATCAGTACCCATGACGTCCACACCAAGCATTATTTTGATGGGCTCTAATAGTAAAGAAATGAGAGAAATGTCTTTGCCAAGGCAAGGCAGAAGTAGCTCAATCAGCTAGCAGAATGGAAGACAACTAAAAAAGTAGCTACATTGGCAGTGAGCTTCAGTTGCCACTCCAAGCTTGATAAAAAATTGAAAAGTTTGGTGACCTGATTCGGAAGGCTACTGAACCCCAAATGGTTCTCTTCAACATTTATGATGATTGGTTAAGGACTATCTCTTCATACACAGCATTTTCTTGCCTGATGTTGGCCCTTCCCCCTTTCCATGCATCAGTCCCCACCACATGTCACAATTCCGGGGCTAAGCATTAGCGAGTGGGCCGTTTTCCTTTTGGCTCCACAAAATTGCACAAAGAACCTCCACGTGGCCACCATCTGCAAGCCCTTTCATTTCTTTTGGGAACACTCCACGTGGCGTAATCACGTAGTAGCACAAGGAATCTCTGCCTCCACTAAGATTCTTCTACAGGGGTGCGCTATCATGGGATCCTTTTATAACTGTGGCCCCACCACTTAGATAGATGTCACATTATCACAATCGTGTAGGGGTAAGGTGATGTCACTCATGATGCACTACGAAGCTACGACATTCATTTTTACAAGGATCTTAAAGTTTATTTTTTTACAAATCTGGACCTGATAGCTTTTTATTAGCGTGCTTCATAATGTTTGAAATCTGCATTTGTATATCATAATGCATGTATATCATATACAAATCTAATATACATTGGTGGATGTCAAAAGGAATTCAAAAATGATAATTCCATGACCCTATCACATGTATACATTGCAACAAAAGACACATGGCATTGCTGCGCTCCTTCTCGATGCCTTTCTCAAAAGTTTCTCCGTGAAATCTCGCAGGGGCAACACATGGCTCATTCCAGTAACAGATAGAAATTGTACAAAAGAAACATAGTCAAAGATACATGGCAGAGTTCTGTGGCACCTGGGAACCGTGAACTAAGAAGAAGACACATGGCACTGTCCACTACTCCCGGTCATGATTCTTATTACTTCTAATCTCCTCACCAAGTGGCAGCTCTGTGCATCTTTTGGAATCATCTTTTCTCTTAGGTTTGCAAAACTCTGACATGCTGACATGTGGCATTCTCTGCACAAAGGAAAGATAACAACACAAATTGGAACACAAACTGGAAATGAAACTAACAGTGGTGACCAATTAATATCAAAATGTAGAGTTTTAACTCTACACAAATCACAAGCAAGAATCAGATCATTTCGGAGACAAAGAAGGTTAAAATTAAAATGTTTTAATCTATTGAAGATAATTAGTTAAGTGAAGAATTGCATTGGGTGGTTATCTCAATGGTCACGACACTTGGAAATGCAATGTATATATGAAGGATGAAATCAAAATTTAAAAGAATCATAATCAGTAGTAGTAGATAGGCTCACCCATTCAGTCATAATATCCATATATCTCCTCTCTCTCATCCTCTCCTATTTTAAAAAACTTATGCTAGTAACGTATAAATTTTAAAGTATAATCAATGGAGAAGATAGTTTCAGGTTGGTGATTTATTTCTAGCATTCAACTGTTGTGTTAATATTTAATCTTAAATGTTGTTGTGTTGTCTCCAAAGTGGTTTTCCTCTATTATTCAAATTTATACAATTTGTTAGGACACATTTGTTGTTGCTGTGTGATTATCTTGATTAGGTTCTGACTAGAGTGAATTAAATTCCTTTCAAGTAATTCATCTTAATTGGTTCCTACCTGAGATTAAAATCCTTTTGAATTAATTATCTTGATTGGTTTCCCTCAAGTCAAGAATTAAAGATCCTTCCATGATATCACGGTAATTTGGGAAAATAGCACTGGGTTTTATATAGAAGAGTACAGTAATTAACAAACTTGCACAATTTGTACAAGCTACAAACATTCAAAGTGCCCAACAAGTTAGAGTTAAGCTGAGAAATAGATCTACCTACCTTATACATCTGTCTCCATCAATCCATCATACAAATTTGACTCTATCCACCCAATAGGTTTAGGCACTAGTCATACTTATAACATTTTAATACAAACTTTACCCATATACCTGATTCTCAAAAACATTTACAGTAGGAATTAGTTATTCACCCTTATATCTGCTTCACACCCATTTGCCATTGTGAAGGTCAAGTTAAGTCTGCACTAATCATTTAGGTACACCCACCTAGATCTGGCAGAGCCTAAAGTGAAGGGGGTTTTAGCCATATCCACCCCGTGTTGTTAGCCAAAAGTGTTAAGAGATCTTGGAAACCTCTTAGGGTTAACAACTTGTGTTTTTGTGACCTAACAGGGTCTATGACATCCTTTCATCTAGGGTGTATGTACAAAGATGGGGGACCAAAAACTCACCACCATGGGACTTTTTGGTCCAAAACAAGAAAAAATACAAGCGCGTTATAATGCGCTTGCGTAAACTGCTTTGACATAAAAGTGCAAAATAACCTCATTTTTGCCATTTCACTGTGACCAAAGGAGTTTGTGTGCCAAAAGAAATTAGAAGAATTTGCAAGTTCATTTAAGGAAAGCCTCTCCAAGCATGTGTAAGAGAGAAAACATCATTTTCATGATGCCACCTCGCCAGCAAAGATGTTGTACAACAAAGAATGAAAAAATTACAAAATCTCAATTATGTGCACACTTTATTAATCCCAAAAACGGCCAAAGATTAGAAGAAACTTGCAAATGGTTTCTTATTCATTGGTGTAGGAATGAAGGATAGATGGTTCATGGTCTTTGATGAGCGCCCATGCAACAATGATGAGGTGCCACAATATTTCTTGAGGAAACTCCATTGCAAGTTCATTCTCAAGAAGATTCCCAATTATTTGGACATTCATGAGTTCCAAGGTAGAGGTGATGGCTCTGCCCAAGATAGAGAGGGGACTTAGCGAGATGACTATTGTGTGTTTGTACCCCCATTGAGGCCATAGTGTTGGTCGCTCCCCTCGACTTTGAAGGAGTGTTGAGGTGGAGACATTACATTCATTGACTACTCTCACCCAAACTCTATCATAGCATGCCCATGATCTTAGCTAGGCTGATGACGGTGAGAGCAGTATGCATCATTTATCCCCACATTTATGCAGTTCATGTGGGAACCTATGTGATTATGGGATGCAGGATCACAACAGGACCCTCGGCAAGATGCTATGACATAGGAGCAACATCTAATGATGGAGACATCCATATTGGATGATATTGTTCTCACCAATGATATATTATAGACTACATTTGGTATTGACTCTCATGTAATTTTTTACAAGTTTCATCTTGATTTAATATAATGTTATTTGAAATTGGTAATTAATTTTATATGACTATCTATATTATAAGTCACAAATAATGTATGTAATTGTCTATGCAATGAAATTCCAAGGTCAGAGTCTTCATCTTGCCTCCGTTAGCTGGTCATTGATGGGTTATGAGAGGAGGTCAAGTTAGCAGGTATGTAATTTATCACATGATCATAATTATTGTAGATATGTCAATACTAATATTATTTTGTGACAATTTAATGATTTCAACAGACACTGACACCTCCATGGTTTCCTTGGTCCCCTAGACACAAATCCACTACTTTTACAAAGGTAAATTTAACCATTTCTAATCATTATGCATTTTTAAAATAATGTTATGTATTTATTTTGGTCAAATAATATTGAACTTGATTTTCAGATGCTAAATGTGGAGACTCCTCATCTTTGTGAGTCAGCGCAGATAGGCATTGCTGTAGCCATGATGTCTTCAAATCCTTTGACCGCAGTATGAGCCAATAACATGAAAATGTCATAATTTTGTATTTCTTATTTTATCTCATGTCATTTGATGTACATAAATGATATTTATATTTAGTCAATTTTGCTTCTTGATGCTTCTCACAGGGGTCACAACTCCAACCCGTTCAACTATAGACAAAGAAGTTGGAGACAACATGATGGAGAGTGATCATCAGATGGTAGTAAGTGATCGATTACATATGTGATGTTTTATATTTTATGTACATTTTCTATAGTAATATGCATATTGTTTGATTGTATTAATAGGTGGATTTGGATGAATTTCTATCAAAGAGGTCTACTTAATGACAGAGAGAGGATGAGTCACGGATTGGCTCTCCATCTTCATGGTCAAGCAAGGGCCACTGATTATTTCATTAAAGTCCATAGGAAAGTAGTTTTTAGGACATTTTTTGTATACCTAGAGGGCTTTGTATTCATACTTTTATATGTTACCAATGTATATTTTTGTATATATGCATGTATGGCTAAGTTGTTTGGACATGCCTATATGGCTTTGTATGTAAACTAGATGTTATGTTCATGACATTATGTATATAATAGTTTATATTAAATATTTCATATGATGATCAATTATCGTTACAGGAATTTGGTTTTACACGTGCCA
Organism: Cunninghamia lanceolata; assembly: GCA_027924645.1. Taxonomy (NCBI): domain Eukaryota; kingdom Viridiplantae; phylum Streptophyta; class Pinopsida; order Cupressales; family Cupressaceae; genus Cunninghamia; species Cunninghamia lanceolata. The sequence goes on from BSBN01001807.1 coordinate 8,643,098, forward strand.
ATTACATTTGCTTGAAAGTTTATAAATCATTTCCAAATAACCCATTTTGTGCATATCTTGCAATCATTACATTCTGTGGGACTGTGCATTTCTTTGAGGAAACATTTCAAATAGTTCACATACCTTGTCTATGCTTCCACACTTTCCATACATGTCTACAAGGGCAACTACAAATACAATACATGTGACAAAATTCCTATATCATTTATGCTTTGATGGTTGTCCACACCATGTTCACCTGATCCCATTCTGGCATAGATAAGAAGGAATTTGGATAAGGTTATGCAATTTGGTGTTAGATCTGCCAAAATTTGTGTTTCGTTGAAATTTACTTTTGTGCATTTGCTTGAGAGTTTTTAAAACATTATGAAAAATCCATTTCGTGCATATCTTGCAATCATTGCATTCCATGAGACAACATTCTTTGAGGCATCATGTCGAATAGTTCACATTCGTTGTAGATGCTTCCACACTTTGCATACATGTCTTGCACAGTACTTACAACTACAACATTTGACAAAATTCCTATATCCTTTATGCTTTGATGGATGTCTAGACCATGTTCCAAAGATACCACTTCTAAGGTTTTTGGAAGTTGGCTTTACACTCACCAATTGCATTTTCTTAAAACTTTCTAAAGGCTTATCAAAAAATCCATTAAATGTTCATATCTTGCAATCATTGCATTCCATGAGGTGACATTTCTTTGAGGCATCATGCCAAACAGTTCACATGCCTTGTCTATGCTTCCACACTTTAGTTACAACTACAACATCTAACAAAATTCCCATATGTTTTATCCTTTGATGGATGTCCATTTTGGCATAGGCAAGAAGGATACTGGCTAAGGTTGTGGAATTTTACTTTACACCCGCCAATCGCATTTGCTTGAAAGTTTCTAAAGCCTTATCAAAAAATCCATTTTGTTCATATCTTGCAATCATTGCATTCAATGAGGTGACATTTCTTTGGGGCATCATGCCAAACATTTCACATGCCTTATCTATGCTTCTACACTTTGCATACATGTCTACAAGGGTAGTTGCAATTACAGAATGTGACAAATTTCCTATATCCTTTATGCTTTGATGGCTATCCATACGATGTTCCAAACATTCTATTTCGGTGTACAGATAGGGAGGATGCTGGCAAAGGTTGTGGAATTTGGCTTTACACATGCCAATTGTATTTACTTGAAAGTTTCTAAAGTCTTTTCAACAAATCCATTTTTTGCATATCTTGCAATCATTACATCCCATGAGAGGACATCTCTTTGTGGTGTTGTATGATCAAACAATCCATGTGCCTTGTCTATGCTTACACACTTTGCATACATGTCTTGCAAGGTAGTTTCAACTACAACTTTTGACAAAATTTCTATATCATTTATGCTTTGATGGATGTCTATACTGTGTTCCAAAGGTACCATTTCGAAGGTTTTGGAATTTGGCTTTACACTCACCAATTGTATTTTCTTGAAAGTTTCTAAAGCCTTATCCAAAAATCCATTTTCTACATATCTTGCAATCATTGCATTCCATGAGGCAACATTTCTTTGGGGCATCATACCAAACAGTTCACATGCCTTGTCTATGCTTCCACTTGCATAAATATCTACAATGGCAGTTGCAATTACAACATGTGACAAATTTCCTATATCTTTTATGCTTTGATGGCTGTCCATACGTTGTTCCAAACATCCTATTTTGGTGTATAGATAGGGAGGACCCTGGCAAAGGTTGTGAAATTCGGCTTTACACGTGCCAATTGCATTTACTTGAAAGTTTCTAAAATCTTTTCAACAAATCCAATTTTTGCATATCTTGCAATCATTGCATCCCATGAGAGGACATCTCTTTGTGGTGTTGTATCAAATAGTCCATGTGCCTTGTCTATGCTTCCACACTTTGCATACATGTCTCGTAGGGTATTTGCATATACAACTTCTGACAAAATTGCTATATCCTTTATGCTTTTGATGCCATCCTAGCTCAACCATAGTCACATCAATTTGGCTATTTACCTTGAACACTTGCTCACAACATATCATGTGCCTTCCTTATTCACATGAATTCTAACCTTCATGGTCCTTTAATATGACATATATCTTGTCTATAATCATGCAATTGAAAATATGATCTCAACTTGATATGTTCATGCAATGAACTGAGCAATTCAATCTCCCACTAGCTCACACTAGCTTCACTCTAGGTCTAGAACAAAACCAAATCTTGATTGAAAGACTTATAGAAATTCACCATTGGTTTGAAAATACTCATACATGCTTAAATTCACTATACCAACCTTATCCATGCATGGGTAGAGCTTTGTGATTAGTATAACATGTACTTGCTTTGTAAGTGATCTAGGAGCTTGTAGCCCTTCTCAGAGAGAGATTATGTAATAACTACCTTAATACACTTGATAATTACGATTTGAGACTTTATTTGGATACCCTTTTGGCCCTTATTAAACATATGAAAAACTTAGGTAGGCTTGTTTTGTGCAGAATAGATAAAACTTGAACTGTTACAGTCAAATTAGGCCTATTTTAGGGACTATTTTGTAACAGCAGAGACCAAATGGATTGATCATGTTCTAATATTGATAGGAAAGTTGTAAGTGGACATAACTAAGATGTCTAAACACTCCCCTTGTAGATATCACTCAGCCAACACAAGAGATCTCAAAAATACACTAAAATATCACTCACCCAACATACCTTCTTTGCATGATATACCTATAGATGATGAAATAGTTCATTGTGATTTGATATTGTCTATTCTTCTTCATATTCCATTTTTCATAGTAAGCCCAATGAAAATCATATGGATAGTGGTGAGTACATACATACTAATGATCTAGAGTCTAGACCTTGTGATGCACCTTATAGGACATGCATTGATGACATAATCTTACCTCCTACTAATGGCATTCTTGTATTTTATAATGATTCTCCTCTCACATGCATTGAGTGATGTTCTAGCTTCTTAGAACATTCATGGTCTATCATTATATTGAGCATCTTGTCTATGGTCCATCTCTTATCATTGTTTCTACCTAGCTATTATGAGCATTTACGATCAAATATTGACATATTTTTCTATTTTAGAGAATTTACATCACTGATCCTACATTTTTATATCTTGTATGACATGCCTTATGATATTACATTGTTATATCTTAAATATCATGCTACCTACCCTTATCTATTTGAGCTATCATTGATCTATCCCTTATTCACCATTATCTATTTGATCTATCATTGAGCTATCATTGATCTATCATGGACACTAGGGTTAATCACACAAATAGATTAATCACCATGTACATGGCATGAAATTAGGTATTTTGACCTCTAATCATGGTTGTCACAGTCAATACAACAATGGATCAGTCATATGATTGCTAGGACAGTCATCAAGGTCCTAAGAGTATTTACTAATCATCATACCATTACTCACATTTTAGCACTATCAACACATATTAGGATAATTTTGTCCCAGCAAAACTGAGAAGGTTGTTATAAAGATCTTAGAACACTCATTTTATAAATGTACAATTATATGCAAATGGTACCAGTCCTATGTCAAGCTTCGAATGGCCATATCAACCTAAGGACTACTTGATTGAATCCCTAGGGCTAGGAGTGACATTTTGCAGTCCATAGGTCATGGGATTGAACGGACTTTGCCAACACGTTAGGATGGGTGGGTAAATGCCAAGGGAGGTCTCGTTTTGTGTGCCAAGTGCCCCAATCGTTTGGGCAACAGGCTACCGACAAAGTCCCTTAAGATCCATAAGACGTAAAAAATTGCCAAACTTTGATGGAGCAATTCTCAAAATTCGTGGCAGCTAGGAACATTTCATTTATACCTAGAGGTGTATGTGGGGTCCATCCACAATAACCTCTCTCAGTTTCAATCAACTCTAGTACATTTGACCGTGCCAAAATCAAACACATTCTTGCAGAATGCTTCAATTTCATGCATTGGAAAGGTGCTAGGAGTGACATTTTGCATTCCATAGGTTATGGGACTGAACAGACTTTACCAACACATCAGGGTGGGTAGGTAAATGTCAGGGGAGGTCTCATTTCATGTGCCAAGTGCCCCAATCATTCGGGGCAGCAGGCTACCGACAAAGTCCCTTAAGATCCCTACGACACAAAAACTACCAAACTTTGACAGAGCAGTTCTCAGAATTCATGGTAGTTGGGAACGTTTTGTTTTGACCTATAGGTGCATGTGGGGTCTGTTCACAATAACCTCTCTCAGTTTTGGTCAACTCTAGTCTGTTTGACCGTTCCAAAATCAAACGCATTCTTGCAAAATGCTTCAATTTCATGCAGTGGAAAGGTGCTAGGAGTGACATTTTGCATTCCATAGGTCATGGGACTGAATAGACTTCACCAATACATCAGGGTGGGTGGGTAAATGCTAGGGGAGGTATCGTTTCATGTGCCAAGCACCCCAATCGTTCGAGACAACAGGGTACTGGCAAAGTCCCTTAAGATACCTAAGATGCAAAAACTGCCAAACTTTGACGTAGTAGTTCTCATAATTCATGGCAGTTGGGAACATTCCATTTGGACCTACATGTGCATGTGGGGTCCATCCACAATAACCTCTCTCGGTTTCAGTCAACTCCAATTCATTTGATCGTGCCGAAATCAAAAACATTCTTACAAAATGCTTCACTTTCATGCAGTGGAAAGGTGCTAGGAGTGACATTTTGCATTCCATAGGTCATGGTGACAAATGGACTTTGCCAAGGCGTCGAGGTTGGCAGGTAAATGCTAGGGGAGGTTTCGTTTCGTGTGCCAAGCGTCCCAGTTCTTCCAGGCTGTAAGCTACCAACAAACTAAAAAGTTGCTAAGACTGAAATTTTGCATTTCATAGGTTATGGGGTCAAAATGACTACACCAACATATCTGAGTGAGCAGGTAAATGCTATGGGAGGTCTCATTTCATGTGCCAAGTGTCTCAGTCATTTTGGGCTACAAGCTACTGGCAAACTCGAAAGGTGCTAGGAGTGACATTTTGCATTCCATAGCTTGTAGGGTTGAATGGACTTCATCAACACATCAGAGTGGGTGGGTAAATGCTAAGGAGGTCTTGTTTTGTGTGCCAAGGGTCCCAATCATTCTGGGCTATAAGCTACCGACGAAGAAACTTTGTCGGTAGCTTGCAGCTAGAACTACTAGGATGCTTGGCACACAAAACGAGACCTTCCCTAAAATTTACCCACCCACCTTGATGCGTTGGTGTAATCCGTTCAGCCTCACAACAAGCATATCAAAAAATAAGGCACCTGGCAAGGTTGTGCTGCATGAAACTAAAGCATTTTGCAAGAATGCATTTGATTTCAGCACAGTCAAACAAACTGGAGTTGACCAAAACTAAGAGAGGTTATTGTGGACAGACCCCACACGCACCTGTAGGTCCAAACAAAATGTTCCCAGCTGCCACGAATTTCTAGAATGGCTTCACCAAAGTTTGGCAGCTTTTGCTCTTAAGATCTTAAGGGACTTTGCTAGTAGCCTGCTGCCTCGATTGACTGGGGCACTTGGCACATGGAACAAGACCTCCCCTAGCATTTACCCACCCACCCCTATGCATTGGTAAAGTCTGTTCGGTCTAGTGACCTATGGAATGCAAAATGTCACTCCTAGCACCTTTCCACTACATGAAACTAAAGCATTTTCCAAGAATGTATTTGATTTCGGCACGGTCAAATAGACTGGAGTTGACTGAAACCAAGAGAAGTTATTGTGGATGGACCCCACATGCACATGTAGGTCCAAATGAAACATTCCCATCTATCACAAATTTTGAGAACTACTCCATCAAATTTTGGCAGTTTTTGTCTTAGGGATCTTAAGGGACTTTGTTGATAGCCTGCTGCCTCGAACAATTGGGGCACTTGGCACATGAAATGAGACCTCCCCTAGCATTTACCCACCCACCCCAATGCATTGGCAAAGTCCGTTCGGTCCCACGACCTATGGAATGCAAAATGTCACTCCTAGCACCTTTCCACCGCATAAAATTGAAGTATTTTCTAAGAATGCATTTGATTTCAGTACGGTCAAACAGACTGGATTTGACTGAAAATGAGAGAGGTTATTGTGGATGGACCCCACATGCACCTATAGGTCCAAATAGAATGTTCCTAGTCACCACAAATTCTGAGAACTGCTCCGTCAAAGTTTGTTAATTTTTTTGTCTTATGGATTTTAAGGGACTTTACTAGTAGCCTACGGCCCCGAACGGTTGGGGCACTTGGCACATGAAATGAGACCTCCCTTGGAATTTACCCACCCACCCTGACGCATTGGAGAAGTATGTCCAGCCCCACGACCTATGGAATGCAAAATGTCACTCTTAGCACCTTCCACTACATGAAACTAAAGCATTTTGCAAGAATGTGTTCCTTGCCACCATAGGAAAACCAAATTGATTTAGAAAAAATCAAGGTAGGTGTTTTTAGGTGGACCTAACATCCACCTATACATGCAAAGAAGATGTTCCTAGGTGTCAAAGTTTGATGGAACAGTCGATGCAAAATTTGTCACTTTTTTTTCTTGGGGCTTTTGAGAGATTGTCTATGTTCGATATAGCCAAGAATGACCATGAGGCTTTGCCACTGAAAAGACATCATCCTAGCATTTACCCACCCACCCGGATGTGTTGGCGCCATCCGTTTTGCTCCAAGAGATGCCTAACCTAAAAATTCAATCATAATACCTTTCTGGTAGTTAGAAATTCAATACTATAAAGGTGTTCTCACTTGATCTAATGTCTCGTATGGCATCAATTAAGACTACCCTTACCGCTGCTATCAATTGTTTGTCATTAAAACTCATTAACACTCATTATGAAATAGAAAGTAAAGGACATATCAACATGAAATAATCATGAAAACCTACCTTACTTTGCTTCCAAAGGCAACTTCATTAGGATTATGCCTACCTCCATCATACTAAAATCCTGCATGCAAATGTAATTTCACTATTTAGCTAAAATGAGTAGTAAAAATATACCAGGTGAAATCAGGATAGCAAAGAAAAATAACATACCTTTTTGCTATTCCACTAATTCAATCCAATAAACCATTAGGGTCTACTCTATTCTTTATTGTGTCGAGTATTGGCTCGTAATCAAACTCATGAACCTTCCACAAGGTCATGTTCAATGGTCTACCCCCATATTTGATCAAATGAATGTTTGAAGCCACAATAAGGTTAGAATAATGAAGAATCTTCCTATGTGGCTCAAAGTCCTCAAACACCCACACACTAGACTTCTTCAGTGGGTACCTTCTAAGCCATGTTCTAGTAAGAACCACTGATCTTGTAGGGTACTCAATGTTTTCTCCATCTATAATAGGGGAATCTGATTTTTTTTTTGCCTCAACACAATGACACAAATAAGAATACGTTCCTTCTTCATTGTCTTTAGCTACAATAACTGCATAAACAAGCCCTGCATTGATACATGCATTCAATTCAATGAATATAATCAACAATACAAGAAAAAATACAAAATAAGATGGCATATTCAATTTTTTTAAATTAGAATACTGATAATACCTAGTTGAACTAGATCTAAAACATGGTCAAAATCAACATATGATTCAATCTCTATCATTTGTAGTGTTGTCGATGGTATTTAATGGTCAATCAGGCATAGGCCTCTTGTACACCAATCATCAACCCACTCGTTTGAATCACAATCATACCAAGCTTCATTTGTACATGAAGAACAAAAGCATGCCATATGTCACATATGAATAGTCCATGAACCTGCATTAGAGCTTCTAAAAGAGTGTAGCTCACTTGATCCTGTTAATGTACAATAGTCCTAATATTTTGCAATGTTAGTATCATCAACCAACCAAAAATATCTAGGAACTGTAGACTTACCTTCATTACTTGGACCCATTGTAGTGTTACACCATTCGACAATAGATATCGCATCTGTCAAATTTGCATTATCTTTGTACTTCAACTCTTCTCATGCCAATGCTCTTTTGATACATGCTCCCCCTTTCCATGCCCAACCTCACAAAAATTCCACATATGTTGAACACCATTCACCTTTTGCATCCCGCTCAACCAAAGGAACATCCGCGCATTCTTGAATTGTGATGCACAATTATCTGACCATATGATATGCTAATGAAATTATATGTTCTTACTGGCCAAATCACGGTAGAACATTTGAAAGCAACCTTGCACAAACTCTATAGAATGTGTGATCATCACTAATATAAAAATTATATTTCCTCAAGATCTTCCTGTCGTCCTCCTCCGTATTATCTTCTGCATGAATGAATGCTATTTGCACAAATATAGCAACCTGCATAGAGTTGTAATACTGTGATTGCACCTCATTCTGTGGCTGTAGTGTGTAGTTCTCTGCAAAGTCAACAACTAAAATGATGGTACTAAGTGGAAACGTGTCCTTACATAACTTGAATTGCAAGTCCAACCATCGATCTCCATGGATATGCCTTGCATACTCATGCACTATACTGTCATGAAATGTAGACATAAACTAATACATTGGAATCTTCTGAATAACCAAATCACACTTCTTTGCTTATTTACTATCTTTTGTATTGTAGGCCACTATTTTATACTTGTCAAGCTCTACTAGTTCATTTCCAACCGCATGTGTGCTTTCCATATGTTGACATATTGGCATACATTGTAAGCCACCGCAATGCTGACATGTGCCATCCAAGCATAATTTCCTATAGAATATTTGACCTGTTAGGTCTCAAAAATGCAGGTTGCTAATCCTAAGAGGATGCTAGGCTCTATGCTTAGATTGACAACATTTTTGAACTTAATGAAATCAACCTTTTGGGTTTGATGATTTCCTACACTTTAGGTCCTGCTACACCTAGGCAGGTGAACCTTGGAAATTAAAGCAAATTGAATGCAACTATTTTGACTAAGTACATGGATCTACCTACAGTAATAAATGGTGTAGACTAGATGAAAGCTTGTTGAATAATTCTAATATTTAATGTATGGTTGGTATGAATCGTATAAGCAATATCAAATTGAATAAAAGGATTTTAATGGTAAATTGAAATAAGACTAGTGCCTTGTTGGGTAAACAGAGTCAAATGAAGGACTAAGACTAGTGCCTTATAGTGGGTAATAATTCTAACTATTTGGCACAATATTTGGTTTATAACTTGTATAAACGTGCAAGGAAATGACTGACAAACTCTTCTTAATAATCCAACCAATATAATCAGATTTCTTGTTATTCGCTAGAAGGTAATTTAATCCTTTCTTGAAGGAACCAATTGAATGAAATATGTAAGAATAACAGATATTATTAATTTGGAGATAGAATGGCAATCCTAATTATATGGCTCTTCTTAGTAATCCAAACTAACACTTCTAGGTTACTGTGACTGATCAGAAGGATTTTAATTCCTTTTATGGAAACCAATTAATCAAATCACACAACTACAACAAATGTGTATTGATAAATTAAATATATACTTGATATATTAATCTGAATAACAAGGAAATACAGAACTGGAGACAACCACACAATTGAGTAACTTTAACAAACAATTGATGCCAGAATAAAACCACAAGATCATAGAACTCCAATTTACTTCTTCAATAATATACTTGCAACATGGTCTTTTGAAAACATTTTGAACTGTATGTATTATATTCTATTGCTGATTGTTCTCCCACTTCCATTTGATTTCATCTTTATATATACGATGTGCATTTGTTAGGGTTGTGACCCCTCGGACAACCACTCGATGCAACTCTTCACTTAATTAATTATTTTCAACAGATTAAAACATCTTAATTTTAACCTTCTTTGTCTTCAAAATGTTCTGTAATCTCTATTTGAGGATAACAGTATTTTGAATTTGCACCGGATGCATTTGTATATGTCTATTTCACTTTTTCAATAGATACACCACCAGGTTGGATTTTAAGAACATGGGACAATTGCCCTTTAATATCGAATTCATTTTCGGCTAACTATGGGACTTGTATATGCAAGTTTCATCGTTTTGTATCTCATATACATATGCATATGTGGTTGGCCTCTATATTGTGTTGAAATTTTCCTTTCTTTCAATCTTTGTATATATATTCGGGACACACATACAAGATGTGGACTCCATCGGGTCTATAAAAAAAACTGGAATTAATTACATATCCGGTCATGTATACTCTTACCTGCATCTTTTCTTGTATATTGACTTGTCTATCAAAGATATACATTGTTATTATACAAGCCCAATGTGCAAGCGGTGGGACCTATCTTATTCCTCACTCGTATTCCATGTTACAACACTACTTGTATCCAACCTTCATATACAATGCTCGATACATACAAACTCAATTGTATCTCCTTTCCGGACTTCTTTCTTTTATGAACCATAGTTCATTCATTTTCGGCTCCGCCATGTATATAAAGTGAAATGCATCTCTCGATATACATTAAAGTATGATTCATCCTTTATATTAAACTTTTACTTCCTTCGAGTTCCGCATTGTATGTACACCACAATGTATGTATCCGATACATACAACAATAAAACTGTATTTCATATCCCTTTCGGTTCCGCGATATATATTTCTGTTGTATATCCCCTGGTATGTTTCCCTTTGATTGTCTCCTCGATGTTATATTTCATTTGTGTAATCGTATTGGCAAGAGATTTCCATGCCTTACCCGATGTGGAAGTGGGCATAGTTGCTATCAGCATGACTTTCTTCATTACTGTGTGATTGTTATTCTTCCCTGATCTCTCAAGTGTTACTGATATGGCTATCAATGAGTGTCTTGTCAACGAATGTGACTATCATTATCATCGGGGTAATCTATGTCATCAGGATAACATATTTATGGATACCTGATTGTAGTCGTCTCCTCGATGGCCTTTTATATCCTGGATCGGAAAGACTTTCATAATATGTTACCGACATCGTCATGAGAATTGCCTCAGCCAGACATGTAAACCTTGTTCTGATTCATTTGCTTTTGCTGATGGTTATACATATCGGCATGACCTATACCGAAAACACCTTTTGTTATTCATTAAGACATCGGAGTATCGGAGACATATTAATCTTTCACTCTAATGTTCATCTCCTACCGATGACCACTATTTCTTTTGATTCCATGAGATGCTCGGTGAGAGTTTTGCTAAAATACTCCATCGGTATGACCTATGCCGTCGGGAGGGTTTGTAAAATACTACCCGATAGTGTTTCCTTATGCCGATCGGTGTGACCATACATTTTTCTCCCCGATGAAAAGTCATCGGTGCCACTTTCTCCCTCGGTGATTCTTGAAATCTTCTCGTCGATGCTTATTCTTATGCCAATAGCTATTTCCACAAGTTCCTCGTAGTACATGGATCAATATGATAGAAGGGGATGTCTTGCCAAAATTAGGGGATTTGAATCCACTTATTAGTATGATTTTAGGCATAATTTTTTATGATTTGGTCGGATGTGGATGAATAAGAATACAGGAAAAATTTTAAATTATCCTGTCCCAACAGTGGCTCTGTTTGGGATGTATACTCCTTGTGAGTATAACAAGAATTCAAATCTCTTGGGGAAGTAGACCTTATGCTTCATTTATTCGAGATTGTGGTTTCACAGGATTGTATGAGAAGGGGGGGTTGATAATGATGGGGAACGGGAATGATCCTATACTACTGTACATGGAAAAGATTTTTTTTTTAAGAGTTTGATAGGACTGTCCATGTACTAGCAGATCCTAATCTCTTTTGATTTCCCTAGACTACTATGCATGGAATAAAAATATTTTGAGAATTTTTTAAGGGTTATCCATGCACTAGCGTCACTCAATTCTCTTTGTGCATGATTATGAGAAGAAAGGCTTCAAATATTGCCCATGCACAGGCATTTCCTACTCTTCTCCGGACATGTTCTGTAAATAGTAAGAGTCTTCACCTCCTTTTCCAGTTATAACAAAAGGACCTAGCCATAAAGCTTCAAACTTTCTGTGTTTTCCTTTCTCTTGGCACCTAGCATTCCACATCAACACTAAGTCATTCATCTCAAATTTCCTATCTTTGGCTTTTTTGTCAAAGAGGCATTTCACTTGTGATTGCAACTTAATATTCTGCCTCTGGGCTTGTCTCCTTGTTTCATCTAGTTCTGCAAGATGTTCTAATCTTTCCTCCATTGGTTTAGGAATGTTTAAATCTTCCTGAAGAATGAACTTGTAAACTAGTATGAGATTTTCTAATGATATTCTTGCTTGTGTTCCATACACTAGCTCAAAAGGAGATCTCCCAATTGCCCTTTTGACAGTAATCCTATCAGCCCATACCACCATTCTTAATTTTGAATCCCATGCTTTCTTGTTTCCTTCCAACATTCTTTTTATGATTTTCAAAAGGCTTTGTTGCTGGATTCTACTTGTCCATTTGCTTGTGGATGATATGGGGCAGCATAGGACACAGTGATGCCATGTGTACTACAGAAATTTTTGAATTCATCAGACCTGTAACACATTACATTGTCTGTGATTAACCTTACTGGAGTGCCAAATTTGAATATAATATTTTCCATCAGAAAATTAATCACCGCCCTGCTTGTTGCTTGCTTGGTTGGGATTGCTTCCACCCATTTTGTGAAGTAATCTGTCACCACTAAAATCCATTTGTGTCCACCACTTGACTTCTCTGCAATTTCTCCTATGAAGTCAATACCCCATTGATAGAATGGAGCCTCCACCTGCATGGGTTTCAAGGGCAATGCTCCCTGATATTTCAACTTTCCTGAGAACTTCTGACATGCTTCACATTTCCTAGTGTAATGATATGAATCATTAAAAACTTTAGGCCAATAGTACCTAGCCCTCAGGATCTTGTGGGCTGTAGTCTTTGCTGAAAAATGACCTCCACACATACCCTCATGTAATTCTTTCATGATATGTTGTGATTGATATTCATCTAAGCATAATAATAGAATACCATCCCTATTCTTCCAGTAGAGATCTCCATCAATAAATACATATTTTGAGGCCTATAATTTGAGTGTCCTTTTGTTATCATCATACCCCTCGGGACATTTCATGTGCTTTAGATAATATATGATGTCTGTATACCATGGAGTATTCTTAATGCTAGAACTTGTATTATCAACATCATTAGCACTACATATCTAAGAAGCTTCAAGATTACTCTCAGCCATCAACCTAGCAAGCCTTGTCCTCTCACTAGTTTAGTAATCTAGATTTCAATATTGAACTCCTGAATTCTATTGATCCATCTGCATCTTCTACCTGTGACTTCAGTTTGGACCAATACATCCTTTACTGCAGCGTTAGGCACATATGCTATGATTTCAGCTCCCACCAAGTATGGCCTAAAAGTTTTAATTGCTTTTACTAATGCATATGCCTGTTTCTCAACAATGTCATATTTGAACTCTGCATTCTAAAGGGATTTGCTAAAAAATGAAATAGGTTGTTCATATCCATCACTATTTTTCTGTAATAGAATTGCTGCAACTATATGATAAGAGGCAAATGAGAATAGTTGGAATGGCTTACTAAAATCAAGAGATATCAAAATAGGGGCTTCTTTGATTGCTTTTTTAATAGTTGCAAATGCTTCTATTGTTTCTATGGTCCACTTCACTTTTGAATTTTTCTTCAACATTCTAGATATGGGAGTAATAATTTCTGCAAAATTTGATATGAACCTTCTGACAAAGTTAATTTGGCCAAAAAATGACTGTATAGCTTTCACATTTTTAGGAATAGGAACTTGGTCAATTGCTTTTCTCTCTCTAGATTTATTCTCACTCCATCTTTTGAGACTATGTGGCCAAGCAACTCCCCCTCTGTCACTGTGAAATGGCACTTCTTAGGATTCAATGAAATCCCATATTCTAAGGCTTTAATAAATATCTGCTCTAAACATGTACAATGATCTTCAGCCCTTTTGGAATATGTTGTCAAGTCATCTTGATATACTATCATGATTTTATTAATCAATTCGGCAAAGGCCACATCCATTGCTCTTTGTAACGGTGCTCCAACATTAGTTAGTTCGAATGGCATCCTTAAATATACGTATGTTCCCCATGGAGTGGTGAATGCAGTCTTAAATTGATATGATTCTTTGACTTTCACCTGATTGTAACCTGAGAAGCCATCCATGATTGACAACAGTTCACATCTAGTAACCTTTTGTAATATAGCTTCCATATTGAGGAGGGGGTAGTAATCCTTAATAGAAGACTTGTTTAAATTCCTGAAGTCCACACAGTCTAATATCACCATTCTTTTTCCTAACAGGAACCAAATTAGAAACCTAGGAGGAATGTCTGATGGGTTCAATGATAGCTCCATCCCTTAATTTTGTAAGTTCTTCTAGCATCTTAGGAGCTAATGTAGGATTGATAGGCCTCTGTTTTTGCCTGAATGGTTTAGCATCTAGTTTTAATGGTATTTCATGCTGAAATAGATCCTCTCTATGCTTTTAAATCATCGTATGACCAAGCGAATACGTGCCTATACTTCCTAAGTAAGCTGATGATCATGCTCCTGATTTTGGGGTCAAGATTCTTTCCAATATATACATTCTTTGGGGCTGCTTGTGTCCCCAAATTATTCTCCTCAACGTCATTTTGTACCATTGGTGTGTCTTTCATTTTAAATCTATCATGTCCATCAAATGCCTTTTCCAATGTTATAAGTCCCTTAGTTATTTTATTTATTTTCAACTAAACTATTTCTTGACCAAAAAGGGTTTCCTTCCCATCATGTTCTTCTACAAATGCATTGAAATCAATCTCTTGATTTTCATAATAATCAGCACAATGTAAGAAGTTGATTATCTCAGCATCGTTATCAAACACTTGCCAGTTATGTATATTATCTGGGATGGTGGGTCTGGTTTTGAATTCAACCTCTATAATACATCCTAATGTGACATCATCCCTTTTCAATATGATACTCGTTAGAAAATCTGCCATAATGTTTTTAGACCTATCAATCCAGTTGATTGAAAAGGCATCAAATAATTCAATATCATCCCAGACTATGTTTCTGTACTGCCTCAACCTCTTGTTTTTTTACAGGTATTTCTCTCTCACTTGAGAAGTAACCAATTTAGAATCACCATATATAGCTAACTTTTTTATTTTATGCTTGGTGTCTATGTTCAAACCAATGAGCAAAGTTTCGTATTCTGCTACATTCTTTGTGCATTCAAATGTTAATAGAAAAGAGTATTTGAAAGTTTTACCTCCTGGTGAAATAAATACTACTCTAGCCCCATTTCCTATTTTGCTGCATGCACCATCAAAATACATCTTCCATACATCATTTTCTTCTTTCTTAGATTCAATATGTATTGAATCAGTATTTTGCAATTCTGGCTGATTTTTTCCAACCTTGAAGGCTCCCAAATCTGTATCACAAAAGAAATTTATTTGATGTTGATCCAAGCATTCTATAATATTTTCATACCTTGGCTCCCTGCATAGCTTGATTTCCTTACCTCCCACTGGTATTGTGGTATATGATAAGTCCAATTGGACATTCCCTCCTGCCATAGCATCCCATTGTCTCGATAGAAGCATTCGATAATATGGTGGGATGTCAACCACAATAATATCAATGTTATAAGTTGCTTCAGGGTATGAGGCAAGTTTTATCTCCACATCCCTCATAATACCAACGACTGGGGTGGATCTATTATCCATTGCATAACACCTACCAAATGTAGTGTCAACCCACATTCCTAGCTCTTTCATAACTGCTATTGGCATGATGTTCATGGCAGCACCTAAATCAATCATGCAATTCCTCACTATCCTATTTTTGATCAATAATGTAGTGTAGAAAGGGTCCACCTATGAGGGATTCTTTGTCAATGTATCACCTAGGTCTACCTCAAGCATTTGGAATGTTTCTTGATGAACATTGTTTGTTTTGTTTTCAGATCCTTTATGTTTCTGATTTGGTATATCTAAAATCAGTTTGACTACTGTATTTTTGTATTTATCTATTTTCATCATTTCTAGAAGTGGAACTGATATCTTTGCCTGAGATATTGCATGAGCTATGTCAAAAGAATGGGCCATAGTCTGGTCATTCTTTTCTATCTTTATATTTTCTTTTTCTTGATTTTGTGATTTTTCTTTCATTTTATTTTTATCATGCTTTTCTAGTTCTTTGAATGATGACTTTGCATTATTCTTTTTGTAATTTTGATCTTTTATGAATACACCCAGGTGTTCCTTGTTCAACATTCACTATCCTATTCCTTAAGTTATAAGCATTTTTAGTTTGAGCTATTGCAGCTATTGTAAGAGCTTCTCTTTCATTTTCAGTGGGCTTTCTCCATTGATCATATGGCTGATTGTTATAATAAGTGGGTTCCTCATAACCATCCTCCTGGTCTGAGAACACTTCTTGTTCTCCCATATTGATATGATGTCTCTAATTTCCCACATCATATTCATATCCCTCTTCCTCTGTAGAAGAATAGTCTTCAGTTAGCAAATATGGTGTATCTTGCATCATGTTTATGGTGTGATTGTCTCTGTTATAATTGTATAACATTTCTCCTTGTACTATTTTAGCCACCTCACAATACTCAGGTGAATGTGGTAAATTGCATACTGGGCACCAAGGTTTATCTTCTACGATATGTGCTACATTTCTTTTCAGAGGGTCAGGGGTATCTTTGCCATAATGTTACTTCATGTTGTTTTCAATGGGTCTCCCATCTTTCTAATTCATATTATATGGCATATCATGCAACCTGGGACTTTCATGTCTATCCTGACTTTCTTGTTTAGTCTGCTGAATGTTTGGGTTCTGAGGGTTTCTAGGGTTATCCCTCTTGCTAACCATACCTGCAGCTTTCATATTGTTCTCAATAGTTAATGCCACTTTTTGTGCTTCAGCCAAGGTAGCAGGGCATCGGATTCTAAGTTCATACCTTGTCTTGGGATCAAATGCTTTCATATAAATACTCAATGTTGTTGGATCGGATAGTTTGGATCCGTGTGGTACTTTGTTGTGTAATTTAGAAAATTTTAGATTGAAGTCATACACTAATTCATTTTGGTATTTCTGGATACTTATCAATTCATGTAATGCAAATTTAGGGGCATACTGATTACCATACTGCTCCGTAAATTGATTATGGAAATCAGTTATCGAACTGATTGAGGCATTAGCTAAGCTGTTGAACCAGTTTCTTGCATCTTCAGTCAGGGACATCATGAATAACCTCATTCTAATATCTTCCCAGTCCATACCAATATCTTGTACGAAAGCATTGAAGCTTCTGATGTGATCTTCAGCTGATATTGTACTGTTCCCAGTAAACTTGGGAACCATATTTCTCCATTTACTATCCATAGGATGTGGATACAACTGATGCCCAGTCAAATCAAATTGTCTACATATGTTTGCGAGGTTTTGAGGTGGAAAATTCATGGGTGGTGGATTAGGATAGTAATTATATCCACCTAGACTCTGATGATAGGCATATTGCTGCTATGGGTTTATGTGGGGATTTATATAAGGATTTGGTGGTCTATAATATTGTTGGCCAGGGGGTGGGTAAGGATTAACCATATGTTGAGAGGTATTGTGCATGGGAGGTGGTCTAGGAACTTTAGGAATAGTATTCTGATGAATTCTGGATGCTTGTGAATTTGGAACACCACCTGTATTTTGATGTAGATTTTGCTGTGGATTCCTTGAAGTATTTCCCCTATGTGGAGGTACATATTTTTTTTTTTTGGTTTGGGGGGGGGGGGGGGGTGTTTTAGCTCTACTTTTTATCTGTTGGATCTCATGTTACAGCAACCTCTTAGTCTCCTATATCTTGAACATTTTGAGTTCTTTCTGGAGCCTAAGCACATCCTGCTATTCTTCACTCATACTTCCTAAATTCTTTGGGTTCTCATTTATTTCTTGATTTGAGAGTCCATGTTCTACCCCTTCTCCCTGATGTAATGACATCTTGAAATCATATTTATCTTGGTTTTGATCAATTTCCCTCATGACCCGTGCTTCATACTCAAGCTGTTCTTGAGGATCAAGTCTGTTTCTAGCCAATATGTCATCAGTTACTCCATTGAGATTTTCATTTGATTCATGCAGAGGTGTAAATTTATTGTGAATTTCAATAGTTTGCTTAGCATTATCTTCTTGAGTCTCCTGGTTATTATCCTAGTGAGAATAATTTGAAGCTCCATTTCTTTTGGAGATGTTTCTAATTGGTGGAGATGCTTGCAATTGCACGCCCTCCATCTTGGATCTCCTACTATCCATTTGGTATCAACTTTCTGTTATAATAGTTTCTAGAGTCGCCACCTATTTTGTAAATAGGAAAAGTTTATAATTTATCTTTCTAGATTCTTTTTAACGGTAGAGTTACAAAACTAAAGTTTCTAAAATGACTCTATGAAAGGAATTGTTTATTACTAAGGTCTTTTATCTAAGTCCCCAATAGAGTCACCAATTTGTTAGGTCTCAAAAATGTAGGTTGCTAATCCTAAGAGGATGTCAGGCTCTATGCTTAGATTGGCAACATGTTTGAACTAACTTAACAAAATCAACCTTTTGGGTTTGATGATTTCCTACACTTTAGGTCCTGCTACACCTAGGTGGGTGAACCTTGGAAATTAAAGCAGATTGAATGCAACTATTTTGACTAAGTAAATGGATCTACCTACAGTGGCAAATGGTGTAGACTAGCTGAAAGCTTGTTGAAAAATTCTAATATTTAATGTATGGTCGGTATGAATTGTATAAGCAATATGAAATTGAAAAAAAGGATTTTAATGGTAAATTGAAATAAGACCAGTGCCTTGTTGGGTAAACAGAGTCAAATGAAGGACTAAGACTAGTGGCTTATTGTGGGTAATAATTCTAACTGCTTGGCACAATATTTGGTTTATAACTTGTATAAATGTGCAAGGAAATGACTGACAAACTCTTCTTAATAATCCAACCAATATAATCAGATTTCTTGTTATTCACCAGAAGGTAATTTAATCCTTTCTTGAAGGAACCAATTGAATGAAATATGCAAGAATAATAGATAATATTAATTTGGAGATCAAATGGCAATCCTAATTATATGGGTCTTCTTAGTAATCCAAACTAACACTTTAAGGTTACTGTGACTGATCAGAAGGATTTTAATTCCTTTTATGGAAACCAATTAATCAAATCACACAACTACAGCAAATGTGTATTGACAAATTAAATATATACTTGATATATTAATCTGAATAACAAGGAAATATAGAACTAGAGACAACCACACAATTGAGTAACTTTAACAAACAATTGATGTCAAAATAAAACCACAAGATCAGAGACCTCCAATTTACTTCTTCAATAATATACTTGCAACATGGTCTTTTGAAAACATTTTAAATTGTATGCATTATATTCTACTGCTGATTGTTCTCCCACTTTCATTTGATTTCATCTTTATATATACGTTGTGCATTTGTTAGGGTTGTGACCCCTCGGACAACCACTTGATGCAACTCTTCACTAAATTAATTATCTTCAATAGATTAAAACATCTTAGTTTTAACCTTCTTTGTCTTTGAAATGTTCTGTAATCTCTATTTGAGGATAACAGTATTCTGAATTTGCACCGGATGCATTTGTATATGTCTATTTCACTTTTTCAGTAGATACACCACCAGGTTGGATTTTAAGAACATGGGACAATTGCCCTATAATATCAGATTCATTTTCGGCTAACTATGGGACTTGTATATGCAAGTTTCATCGTTCTATATCTCATATACATATGCATATGTGGTTGGCCTCTATATTGTGTTGAAATTTTCCTTCCTTTCAATCTTTGTATATACATTCAAGACACACATACAAGATGCGGACTCCATCGGGTCTATAAAACAAACTGGAATTAATTACATATCCGGTCTTGTATACTCTTACCTGCATCTTTTCTTGTATATCGGCTTGTATATCGAAGATATACATTGTTATTATACAAGCCCAATGTGCAAGTGGCGGGACCCACCTTATTCCTCACTCATATTCCATGTTACAACACTACTTGTATCCAACCTTCATATACAATGCTCAATACATACAAACTCAATTGTATCTCCTTTCTGGACTTCTTACTTGTATGAACCATAGTTCATTCATTTTCGGCTCCACCATGTATATAAAGTGAAATGCATCTCTCGATATACATTAAAGTATGATGCATCCTTTATATTAAACTTTAACTTCCTTTGAGTTTCGTGTTGTATGTACACCGCAATGTATGTATCTGAAACATACAATAATAAAACCGTATTTCATATCCCTTTCGGTTCCGCAATGTATATTACCGTTTTATATCCCCTTGTATGTTTCCCTTTGATTATCTCCTCAATGTTATATTTCATTTGTGATATCATATCGGTAAGAGATTTCCACGCCTTACCCGATGTGGAAGTAGGCATAGTTGCTATCAGCATGACTTTCTTCATCGTTGTGTGATTATTATTCTTCTCCGATCTCTCAAGTGTTACCGATACATCTATCGGTGAGAGTCTTGTCGATGAATGTGACTATCATTATCATCGGGGTAATCTATGTCATCGAGATAACATATTTATGGATACCCGATCGTAGTCGTCTCCCCGATGGCCTTTTATATCCTAGATCAGAAAGACTTTCATAATATGTGACCGACATTGCCGTGAGAATTGCCTCGGCCAGACTTGTAAACCTTGTTCTGATTCATTTGCTTTTGCCGATGGCTATACATATCAGAATGACCTATACCGAAAACAAGTTTTGTTATTCGCTTAGACATCAAAGTATCAGAGACATCAATCTTTCACTCCAATGTTCATCTCCTGCCGATGACCACTATTTTCTTTGACTCCATGAGATGCTCGGTGAGGGTTTTGCTAAAATACTCCATCGGTATGATCTATGCCATCGGGAGGGTTTGTAAAATACTACCCGATAGTGTTTCCTTATGCCGATCAGTGTGACCATACATTTTTCTCCCCGATGAAAAGTCATTGGTGCCACTTTCTCCCTCGGTGATTCTTGAAATCTTCTTGCCGATGCTTATTCTTATGCCGATAGCTATTTCCACAAGTTCCTTGTAGAACATGGATCGGTATGACAAAAGGGGATGTCTTACCAAAATTAGGGGATTTGAATCCACTTATTAGTATGATTTTGGGCATAATTTTTTATGATTTGGTTAGATGTGGATGAGTAAGAATACAAGAAATTTTTTAAATTCTCCTGTCCCAACATGACCTTCCTCTCTTTCACATAAAAATATTGATATGAAGTCTCTTGAAGTAGTTTGTGGGGCACATATGCCACAATCCTGCAAAACATTGTTAGTAAGCAAATCTAAACATATAGACCGATAAACATCAAAATGGTTAGAAAATTTAATATGTAATCTATGACAACAAGTAGTGTGTGTGTGATTTATTTTGACATAGAAAGGTTTTAGCATTTCAAAATATGTTTGACAAATTTTAATTTGAGGATACATCTCTAGAAATTTACCAAAAAACTGTGTTTTAGTCATATCCAAAAAATGCTTTGGATGTGGCTCATGGTTTTGACTACCAATTCTCCTTCTCACAACATCTCTTGTATTAGGAGATACCCTTGTGTTATTTTTCCAAAATTCTTCAATGATGGATCTCAAAGCTTCAACAACAACTTTGTCTTTCCGTAGGAGTCTCCCAGAGAATGCCCATAATTCATTGGTGTTTGGGTCATCAACTCTTTCACGTCTTCTAACAGCTCTGATTAGAGATTTTCTACTTATTTTGAATGCTTGACTTATCTTTCTAATAAGGTGAGCTTTCTTTGTTTGTTGGATTACTATTGTCGATGTAATGACACGTCATGTGACATTATATCCTTGGTGCGTGAGGTGGAGCCCACTCTCATATGCACTCATTAGATTCTTGACAATTAATTTTTCACTTGAGGCAAATTGGATGTTCTTAGGCCAAGAATCTTCATAGTGGGCCTAAATTTTAGATTTCTCATCAATTCAACAAATAGTTGACATCTTCCGATTTCATTTAAATTCTCAAAGAATAATTTCCATATCTTATTTGCATATCTTTGGCAAGTGTGCATGAGAATCTTATCCTGCATGGACTTCAACACATTCTCATCAATATCGATTAGAAACTTAGGCTTCCTATGCAAAATTCTAGGAGGCATTTTAATTGGTAAAGTTGACTCAACATTAAGAATTTCTTCAATATTTACTTTAGACGGGATAGATGATGTACCTTCAATTGGAGGTGAAAAAGAAGAAAATGGTGTACCTTCAACTTGACATGTGAATGATGATGTTCCACCAACTTGAGAAGAAAATGATGTACCTTCTACTTCACCTGTGAAAGATAGAGTGTCTCCAATTTTAGAAGATAATGATGGTGTTCCTTCAACTTGACCTAGGGTCAATAGAGTGCCTCCAACTTGGAGATTCACTTTCCTCATTGCACAGAGCTTTTGCATTCATTCCCTTTGTGCCACCAATTCCATCTCTCTTATCTTTATTAGATGTGTCATGTTCCTCTTCAATTGGCAATGGTGGAATATCTTCTTCTATGGTTGACAATTTCCTACTTTCCTAAATTCGCTACATTCTTTCTCTTTTCCTCTCATTCTCAGCTTCATGCTCTTCTAGTGTTAGAGTCTTTGCTTGTTTCTGCAGCATCATGATGATTTCTACAAGCATGATGAATAAGACAATGATAATTAGAACCTTTATAATGACAATGAATAATGGTCACAATGAAAAAATACAAAAAAGTTATCATGTTTGGTGATTTGCATCACTTTAGGAGCTCCAATGTCATGAAATTCATCACTATTCTTGTTTACTAATATATGATAGACCATGATCAAATTCATCATAAATAGGACAAAAATCATTAAATATATGATAGACCAAAAAACTGTCCCAAAAAGCACTCAAATTCCTTGAATTGACATCAAGATCATGATAAAACTCCCCTAATTCTTGCTTATGTTCATGTGTGAGCATTTCCTGGGCTAGGGTAGTATCATGGAGGTCCCTAAAATACTTTTGAACTCATCCAAATGCACAAACATCATGCACCTCCCCTTGTGGTGAAAGACTAGCTTGATTTATACCCATTTCTCAACCAAATCAGCAACTTGTTCTTCATGTTCATGGCTGTTGTAGGTTTGATAAAACTCATTTTTATGATGCCCAGGTTGTCCTAGACATGCATAAGATTCATAACTTCTGAAAAGTCAACCTGTAGTTCATTTTCTTGACCCATGAAAAAAGTTATAACCGTTGTCCCAAAGTCTAGAAGAAGATGTGTGAAGACAAAAATCATGACTTGAATGAAGCCCTTTGCGAGTAGTTTCAAATTGGTCATGGAGTTTACCTTCTTGGACCATGGTAGATGTTTTGATGAATTTTTTTAAGCTTCAAACCACCTTCACATACCTTATAACTAGCTAGGCATGGCAGTCTTCCTAGGACAACAAGGTTTCATTTTGGCACAAGATCATATCATTATCCCAGTAATACATCACCAAAGGACTTATTAATCATTATGTGGGATCTAGGACAACATTAATGAAGGTTTCAAGATGGAAATGATGCCATGGATGCCTCTAAACTTATGATAGTCATATCATTGATTTATTTGTGACAATATTCTAGGGCAGTCTACATGGTATTTTGCATACTAATTCAGCTATCAGCATTGAGAAATGATAATTTCAAACGCTTATAACCACATTTACACCGATGACCACACTTTGTAACTTTAATAACATCAAGACAATCCTTCAAAACTTGCCTAGCAACCTAAAATATGACCCTAGTATAATATGGACAGTCACTAATGACTGTACTATTGGGCATAATAGTCATATGGTAACCAATTTTCCATATGAAAGACTTGAAGGGAAATCTTCTTGGTAACATGATTTGGTGTTGTTATGTGGAGGCCATGATTGGATTGATTATATATATAGATTAGAATTGTCAAGCACCTTAAATGGACTATCAACACAACTAGGACTATCATGACAATCAATAGGAACATCAAACAAGGTATGAAGATAATTTGATATCTTGTCACTTGGTGTAAAGGAGGGATTTTCTAGGAATAACAAGGTGTAGAAATTCAGGGCAGAGTTCTATTTCATGATGACAAGTGAAGTCCTAAACTATAATATTTTGAGGACCTAGCATAAGAGGCAATGTTGGAAGGTGGCCAAGGTATCATGAAAAGGATTGATGGTGTTGCTCACACACATGCAACAAAGGTAGCATAATGAGAGTTCTCATGCGGAGAAAGACAGGTTGCAAGATCGATAATGAGGAGTTTGGTATTTTATGCTTCAAGAGTACATGGTTTCTAGTAAAGTACAAGCAACCAAATAAGAACGGGTCATGCAGATGAAGAGGTGGTGGTGGAAGTGTTGGTTGTTGATGTGGATGTAGGAGGAACATGTAGGTGTTGCATTAGTTGTGTAATGAAGAAACAATGGCATGAGGTATGATTTAGAAATCTTTGTTTGTTCACATTTCTTGCCACATAAGGGGTTGGTATCACATTTTTTGGAGAGTCATCCAAGAGCCCATATTCTGGACATGGATGGAGTGTTGGAGCAAACACTTAGTAGATTAGTGTGTTGCCCCGTGCATGTAGTTGTCAGTGATTATTAATATAAGATGATGTGGTGCTGTTATGTCAAGAGGAATATTAAGTGTATAACTATATATATCTTGTTGAGATCATCTTAATTATGTTGGACTCTCATTATAACTTTGGATTCCAAGTTGGTGAAGGAGATTTCTTGTCAATTATGAGCTATGATTGTCATAATCATTGGAGGCATTGTCATAAAGGGAGTTGTGTAGGATGAAATGTTGTTTGGGACAAACTTAGGACTCTTATAGGCACTAAATGTTTGGGTAGTGAATTAGTATTTACTTATCAAACTACTTCTTGTACCAAAATTAGGGAGAGTTAATGATGTTGAATGAAGATGGTGGAGATTGGTGGTGGTTACTCTTATGAGGAACAAAATGGAAAATAAAAAGATTACTCTTAGGAGAGAAAGATGAAGAGCAATATGAGTGTCAAATTTGGAAAACTTGATGTGAGATCTCTAAACATGGATAGAATTTATTTAGAACACTTAGGACTATTATAGGCACTATCTCTTAACTATATTGACAATGATACCCATGTGCTATGTGGCATTATGCATAAGGATTATTAGGGTCATATATGAACAAAATATCCAATAGGCTCTCACTACCCTATTCACAAGGTAAGAGATGACAACATGATGAAAAGGACTGACCTTATATATAGATTAGAATTGTCAAGCATCTTAAATGGACTATCAACACAACTAGGACTATCATAACAGTCAATAGGAATAGATAAAACCAGGTATGAAGATAATTTGATATATCTTGTCAAGGTGTAAAGGAGGGGTTTTCTAGGAATCATAAATGTATAGGACAGTCATTGTAACCTTAGGAATATCACACATTCAACATTGTTCAAATAGTAGTCCAAAATAAGAATGATGAAACCCTAGGAGTTTCATAAGTAAATTGGTGCATTACAACCTAGCAATCACAAGATCATTGAAGCATAAATGGTGAGATAGGTTATTAAAGAAAAATATAATGATGAGAAGATGAGAAGGAAGAAGAATATAATGATGAGATATAGGTTGGACATTGTGCTATGACATGGGGATTTATTACAACCAATAGCTGCTATGGTAGCAATTGCAAAACGCTTGGTGAAGAACTCGCTATTGCATCATGAGCTAAAGACATAAAGAACATAAGAATATATATAAGTGAATTAAAATCGATATAAAGAACATACCTTAGACTTCGATATTGGCGTTGACCAATTCTCCCAAATTTGGCCTCAAAATCCTCAATTCTTCTTTTTAACAAGTTTGATTATGAATTCTATATAACTCTAGAATAGGATTAGTGAAATTTATGGAAAAAACAAACATATATCATCAAATTCAATCTATCTATCAATGGTAATTAGCTTTGAAACAATATCACACATGAAACATGAAACTTTACGTTTAAATAATCAAATTTTCTCCAAGAAAATGCAAAATTAGTTATTGTACGTTGA
The DNA here is from genome assembly GCA_027924645.1 of Cunninghamia lanceolata. NCBI lineage: Eukaryota > Viridiplantae > Streptophyta > Pinopsida > Cupressales > Cupressaceae > Cunninghamia > Cunninghamia lanceolata. The sequence goes on from BSBN01001807.1 coordinate 8,669,325, forward strand.
AAAACAAAAAAGGTGGTGGATTGATCCAAAAATGATTGTTAATATGTTAAAAAACATGTAAAAGCATTTTTTGTCTAATATACTGCATGAAAAGTAGGAATAACTAGCATGTGGGGTCTGAATCATGGATCCCACATGCTTTTTGCCCTTATTTTTGCTTCCCATAACACAAGCGCATTCTGGGAAGAACAAAAATAATAAGCTTCATGCACCCTAAAATCATAACCTTCTCAATGAAAGGAAGCAAGGTACATGGAACACACTTCCTACACCAATATAATGAGGGGAATAGTATGCAAATTCATTTTAATCCTTACAATTGCAGCAATGTTAAAACTATAACATAAAGATTACAGCAGCATCACAACACATAAAGAAAGTGACACAAGATATACTGTGGGGAAAACCTTTTCAGGTAAAACACACACTCTAAAACCTGCATAATGTATTATCAAAACAATGGTGTGTTTACAATACACTTGCAATGCAACTTCTCCAAGAGTCTTCAAATGTCATTTCTAGAGTGATTCCAGCAACATAATAGTACCTATACAAACACTATGTAACTACAACTCCAAAAATAATGTATTTTATAGAGTCACAAGGCATAAATAGGAAGCTTCTAGAGATGGGCATCTATCTTGGCCACATGGCCATTTTCCAACATCAAAGGACACTTGTCCAAGCTACAAATATCTCTCTTACATCTATCATAACATGGTAGATTTGACTTCCCAAGGATAGAGTGCTCCATGCTAAAAATAGACTATGACAGATGCTCTTACGCATCTTACAGCTGTCATAGATTTTCCCAACATAGAAACCTTAAATGTTGTAAGAGAATCTGTCATACAAGACTAAATATAGCAAAGATACTTTATGACACTTGTCTTCACTTGTCCCAAGAATCTCTATACTTGGCTCTTACGCATCATAGATTCTGTCATACACAATAACACCTCTATCATACCACAAGATGCTGACACATGCCATATTAGTGACATCTCAAATGGGATGCCCAAATCCACATGTGTTTGACTTGACCACTCAAAGCATATTACAAGTAGGATGACATGTCACAATGCCACCTCAAACTAAATGCCAAAATTGAATGTGCAAGTAAAATAAAAATTGAGCAAATAACTAAATAAATAATTAATAAATCAATGCTAGGAATTCCAAGGCTGAGACACCTTAATTCCCAACATTCTCCCACTTGTCGAACACCTTGCAAGAGCCAATAGAAAGACAAGATTTAACTGCTAGAGGCCAAAAGGCCCATAGACTCTAAACACCATCTGAACTAATATGTGCCCACAGGTTTAGTCAATCCATTTGCAACATTCTTCAAAGTGTCAAGCTTTTCCAATATCACCTTCCCATCTTCTACCATATCTCAAACAAAATTAAACTAAACATCAATATGTTTTGTTCTGGCATGGAAAGTAGGATTCTTTGCTAAGCAAATCACACTCTAACTATCATAATGGATAGTAATCTGTCTTGCTTCAAAACCAACATTTGAACACAACCTATTAATCCAAATGGCTTCCTTACAAGCATGAGTTGCTGCCATGTACTCTGCTTCTATCATGGACAAAGAAACCATAGGTTGTCACTCATCCAACTAATAGCACCATCAAACATGGTAAACACATGTAAGCACTGGTGGTTCTCCTGTTGTCAATGTCACCTATTCAATCAGAATCCACAAATCCACGAATACTCATAAAATGTTGAGGTCTAGTAGGATAACCATGATAACATAAGGAATACTCAGAAGTACCCCTCAAATATCTGAACACTCTCTTCACTGCATCCCAATGTACCCATCCAAGATTAGCCATAAATTGACTAAGGACTGCCACTGCTTGGGCAATGTTTGGTCTTGTATAGACCATAGCATACATCAAGCTACCAATTGCACTAGCATAAGGTACTCTGGTCATATCCTTTGTCTTAGAAGGAGACTTTAGACAATCATCAAAAGATAACTTTATCCCCATCGTAATAGGAATAGTGAACGGTCTGCAATCCACCATACTGAATCTCTCCAACACAGTGTTAACATACTTACTCTAGCCAAGCCAAAAAAATTTGTTTGCTCTGTCTCCTTTGATCTCCATCCCTAGAATCTACCTAGTTGCCCCTAAGTTTTTAATTTCAAACTATGCTAACAACTGAGACTTTAAATCAGAAATCATATTCTTACCATTCCCAATCAGCAACATATCATCAACATATAGTGCAATAATGAGAATATGATCATTGTCAAACTTGTAATACACACAATAATCTGATTTCAATCTTAGAAATCTAATGGACAACACAAAGGCATCAAACTTCAAGTACCACATCCTAGGAGATTGTTTCAATCCATACAAAGACTTCTTTAACTTGCAAACCAAATTGTCTTTACCTTTCACTATGTAGTGCTCTGGCTAAGACATGTAAATCTCTTCCTCCAAGTCACCATGAAGGAAAGTTGTCTTCACATCCATTTGTTCCACTTCTAAATCATAAGTTGCTACAAGAGATAACAGGAACCAAATAGATGTTAGCTTTGCAATGAGAGAGAAAATCTCACCATAATCAATTCCCTCCACTTGTGAATACCCCTTACAACCAATCTAGCCTTATACTTCTCAACACTGCCATCTACTCCAAATTTCTTCTTGAACACCCATTTGCATCGAATAGTTTTTCATCCATTAGGCAAAGGAACCAAGTCCCAAATTTTATTCTTTCCCAAAGAAGCCATCTCATCTTCCATGGCCTCCTTCCAGGAACCTGCATCTTTCATACTCATAGCCTCTTTCATAGTTCTAGGCTCATCAGTGTTAGAAATCAAGGCAAAAGCACAACTAGAATCAAGCAATGAATAACCAAACCTGTCAAGTTGCTTCCTAATTCATGTGGACCTCCTCAAAGGTTGAGGTGGAGGTTTTACTTCTTCTAAACTTTCAGAGCTACTAGAGCTCTCCACATTATCAGGTCCAATAGGGTCTTTTGGTTCATTCTTCTCAGGGGTAGTAGGAAACTAAACCGCATCCTCTTTCTTTTCTTTTTCTTCTAGCTGTAAAACAACAGAAGGAGATACCTCTCTGAAAATAACACTTCTGCTATACAACACTTTCTTTGCCCTAGGATCCTAACGCTTGTACTCTTTTACACCAACACCATAGCCAATGAAGATACACTTAACTCCCTTGTTCTCCAATTTTGACCTCTTCTCCTTAGGCACATGTGCATATGCCTCACAACCAAAAACATGAAGATGTCTCAACAAAGGCTTATTACCAGACCACACCTTAATGGGTGTCTTATCAATGAACACTGAAGTAGGAGACTTGTTAACCATGTAGCAAGCAGTGGCTACAGCTTCAACCCAAAACTTTTGTTTGAGGCTAGCACCACTAAGCATACTCCTAGCCCTCTCCATCAACATTTTGTTCATCCTCTCAACAACTCCATTTTGTTGCAAGGTGTATGGAGTTGTCTTATGTCTTCTAATCCTGTGTTCTTTACAGAACTTGTCAAATTCTACATAACAAAATTCACCACCATTATCAATTCTCAAACACTTAATCTTTTTACTAGTCTAATTCTCTACAAAAGATTTAAACTCTTTGAACCGACTAAAGACTTCAGATTTACTTCTGAGAAAATAAATCCATGTCCTTCGATTGTAATCATCAATGAATGATACACAATATAATGATTTGGAAATTGAAGGAACATTCACAAGACTAAACACATCAGAATGAATAAGATCCAACACACCAGAAGACTTATGAGAACTCGAGTAAAACTGAGTATGGTTTTGTTTTCCATATACACAATGTTTGCAAAAGTTGAACTCCAGATTACAATCATTTAACCCCTCGACAAGGTTTTTATTTTTTAGGGCTCTAAGACCCTTCTCACCAATGTGACCAAGTCTCTTATGCCACAACATTGTCTTTTCAGCAAGAAGTTTCATTTCTAAATCATGAGCAACCTTAGGTACCCAGAAATCACTACCATCGGAAGTAGAAGTAACACACTTTTTCACTGCGGGTTCCAATGGTGAGGGTGAAGAATCTGAAGGTCTTTTCTTTGAAATAGAAGAACTATTGCACTAAGTAGTGCATGCCTCCATTAGAAACAGAGTACCTCTCTGAGTACCCTTAGCAAGCACCATAGCTCTTCTCGTCATCTTGTATCCTCCACCTAAGAAGACAACCTGCACACCTGCATCCTTCAGTTTACTTACAGAGAGCAAGTTTCATACTAAACCGGGGATGTACATAACCCCATTGATCCCCTTCACTCATCCATCAGAGAATTGGATCGAGACTCTTCCACAACCATCTTGACGTAAGAGTCATCACCCAACTACACCTTCATGACATCGTATTCTTCATACTTTGTAAACCAACCTTGATGTGAGGTCATGTGGAAAGAAGCACCAGAGTCAATCAAGCACACATCTTCTGATGCATGGGTGACCAAGGCTGCAACAAATGCATGACCATCATCTTATGACTTGTCAGAATCAGAATCAAAGATGTTTTTCTTCTTTTTCTTCTTCTCCTCTTTACACTCCTTTTGGAAGTGCCCAGATTTACTATAGTTCCACCAAAGTGCCTTGGACTTTCCAAGAGATTTGGATCTCCCACAGGATTTGGATTTGCTCTTTTCAGCTTTCTTGTCTTTCTTTTTCAATTTCTCTTTGTGTCTACCATGAACCGCAAGAGCCTCCTTTACTAATTTGGAAGACTTTCTCCACATCTCTTCAGATAATAGTGAAGACACCACTTCATCCATCTTGAAGGTGGTTGTAGTATTCCCAATGGCCATGACAAGGTAGTCCCATGAGTCTGGCAAACAACAAAGGAAGGTCATGCAATGATCCTCCTCCTCGATCTTTACACTAAAGGATGTCAACTGTGCAACTAGCATCTTAAAAGCATTCAGGTGATCTACAACCGATCCTCTATCATCCATCCTCAGAGAATATAGATTTTTCCATAGGAATAACTTGTTTGCCAAGGATTTAGCCTGATAAATATCACCAAGTTTCTTCCACATCTCATTCACAGTCTTCTCTTCATGAACATTCAATGGGATGGAATCAACTAAACAGAGTCTCACAAGACCCTTAACTTTATGGTCTTTGAGATCCCATTCATCTTGAGGCATTATTGTTGGTTTTGTTTTAGAAATGGCTTCCCATAGATCTCTGTCAACAAGCATGTCTTCCATTTTGAGTTTCCATAACTTGAAATTGTTGTCATTAACTTTTCCAACTCTATTCTACTAGATGTACCTGCCATCTTCTTGCTGCAACAAGATCACAGAATACTCTGCAAAGACTCCCACTCAATCAAATATTAGCTCCAAAAACCCCTACCCAACAACTAGGATGACAGGTGATCAAAATCTTATACCAACTGAAAGGAAGCAAGGTACACGGAACACACTTCCCACACCAATCTAATGAGGGGAATAGTATGCAAATTTATTTTAATCCTCACAATTGCAACAATGTTAAACCTATAACATAAAGATTACAGTAGCAACACAACACATAAAGAAAGTGAACAAGATATACCATGGGGAAAACCTTTTCAAGTAAAAACACCCCACACTCTAAAACTTGCACCATGTATTATCAAAACAATTGTGTGTTTACAATACACTTGCAATGCAAGTTCTTCAAGAGTCTTCAAATGTCATTTGTAGAGTGATTCTGACAGTATAACAGTACCTGTACAAACACTATGTAACTGCAAGTCCAAAACAATGCATTTTATAGAGTTACAAGGCATAAACAGGAAGCTTCTAGAGATGGACGTCCATCTTGGCCACATGGCCATTTTCGTAGTCAAAGGACACTTGTTCAAGCTGCAAATATCTCTCTTACATTTGTCATAACAACATATTTGCCTTCCCAAGGATAGAGCGCTCCATGCTAAAAATAGACTATGACAAATGCTCTTACACATCTTACAGCTGTCATAGATTTTCCCAACATAACAACCTTAAATGTTGTAAGAGAATCTGTCATACAAGACTAAATATAACATATTCCTCTTTCAACATGTCATACGCCAACTTGGGCACCCAAAGATGCCTTCTCCACATGCAAAGATACTTTACGACACTTGTCTTCACTTGTCCTGAGAATCTCTATAATTGGCTCTTACGTGTCATAGATTCTGTCATACACAATAACACCTCTATCATACCACAAGATGTTGAAACATGGCATATTAGTGCCACCTCAAGTGGGACACCCAAATCCACGTGTTTGACTTGACCACTCAAAGCATATTACCAGTAGGATGACATGTCACAATTCCACCTCAAACTAAATGTCAAAAGTGAATGTGCAATTAAAATACAAATTGAGAAAATAACTAAATAAATAATTAATAAATCAATGCTAGGAATTGCAAGGTTGAGACACCTTAATTCCCAACACTCAATGTTATAGAGGTAGAGATAGATAGGGAAGCATAAAAATATTAAGATTTCTCTATCCTCCCTCTCTACAACTCTATCTACCTCTCTTTCTCTATATCTCTCTCCCTCTCTCTATCAACCCCTTGGAATGTGAGGGAGAGAGATATAGAGATAGAGAGGTACATATATTTATATAGAGGGAGGATAGATAAATAGAGAGATAAAGGAAGAAAATAGATAGATAGAAAGGGATGTATATAGAGAGGGAGGGCAACATAGAAAGGAGGGGGAGAGGGATAAATAGAGATAGATAGTGAGAGGGAGACATGGAGAGATAGAGAGGGACATGGACATGGACAGGGAGAGAGGGGGGACATGGAAAAATATGGAGAGATAGAGATTGAGTTGGAGAAAGGAAAAAATATAGAAAGAGGGGAAAATAGAGAGATAGAGAGGGATAGGTGGAGATAGAGACGGGGAAAGGGAGAGAGGGGAATTGAGATAGACAAGGGGTCTAGATAGAAGGAGAAAGATAGATAAAGAGGGAGATAGAGATAGATATATAGAGAGGGGAGATATACGGAGATAGAGAGTGAGGGAGAGATGGATAGGGAAATACAGAGAGAGATAGAGAGGGATATATTAAGAGATAGGGTTATGGGGAGAGATAGAGATGGGGAAAGAGATGGAGAGATGTCCAAAGACATGCTTGGAGAGACATTTCAAGAGGTAGAGGGATGGAGAGAGAGATAGTGAGGAGAGACATAGAGAGGGAGGGAGAGAGAGGTAAAGAGGGATAGATTAAGAGATAGGGATCTATGTGGAGAGATAGAGATAGGGAAAGAGATCAAGAGATGTAGATAGAGACATATGGAGATAGATTTGAGGTAGATGGATTGAGAGAGTGATAGAGAGCGGGAATGAGATAGTGAGGGAGGGAGAGAGGAGAGAGGGGATCAATAGAGAGCAACCCTAAACCCTGAAACCCTAAACCCTGACCCCTAAACCCTAAACTCAAGCATCCCTAAACTCCTAAACCCTAACCCCTAACCCCTAAACCCTAAACTTGATCAACCCTAAACTCATAAACCTCAAACAATGTCCCTGACCTCTCAACCCTGAACTTGAGCAACCAAGCTAAACCCCTAAACATATAGTTCAATCTAGGGGATGATGGAGGATCAATGGGAAATGGATGTAGAATTCTCAGATCTTGATTATCATTATCATCTAATAGATGAACTATTTGATAGGATCCAAGTTATTTGTTTGATTATCTATGTTTTCTTGCCCAAACCAATGTGTCTCATCATGGGATATTGATGAATAATGAATAGGACTAGTGGGATGATGGATAGGGCTAATGAGATGATGGATAGGAGTGATGTGGGTTATTTTCTCATGGATAAGATCTTGATCATAGATAATATCTTGATCACATGGAGGATAAGCATGGATAGCGTGATACTAGATATGGATAGGGTAAGTGGGGATGCATTGATATTCATTGGATTGGGTTGTAAGAGGTGGTGATGGGGTTTCACTAGGAGATGTTGGAGGATGAATGATCGGATCAATGTAGATGGGTTGACCATGAGATGGTAAGGGATCCAAGACATGGCATTAGATGCGATGTTTGTATTTTGATTAGGATGGGTGGTTGGTATTTCCACATGCTTTGGGCTAGGCTTTTAACATGGCTATTGGGTTTCTTAGATGGATGTGATGGGTTCTTTGATGGGATCAATAATCTTTGGATGTTTGACAACATGGATACATGATTGGGTTTGACTTGGACTTATCGTAAGAGACTCTTCAATGAAATGGATAGGCATAGGAGTGGATGATGGTGTTGGAGTGGTAGACATGTTATTAGGAGGTTCTTTGTTACCTGCTCAAGGATAGGAATTTGAGTACATGATGTTTTTTCTAAGATTCCTTGCCAATAGTCCTTGGGTGACATCCTTCATGGCTTCATGGGTTGATGGACAATGATGGAAGATGTTGTGGGGTTAGGATTAGGATCGAGTGAATGAATATAGGAGGAGATGGATTGGGATTGGGAGTGTTAGAGGGGGATGAAATTGGATCAGTGGATTTGGATGGCTCCATATCTTTGTTTTTATTTTGGGATTTTGTAAAGAGTCTTTGGAGAAAACTTTTCAAGGGTTCATGGGTTGATGGATTAGAGCTTAGAATGTTTGATGGTGGATTAGATGGTGAGTTATATGGTGGATGGATGATATGGATTGATGGATTAGGAGATGCGTGGACTAATGGGTTAGGATTAGGAGGATTGGAGGAAAATTATAAAATAATTCCCCTTTAACCCTAACCCCTAAACCCTAAACTTGCAAAACCCTAGAAACTCATAAACCCTAAATAATGCTTGTAAAGGTCTGAGCAACCCTAAACTCAAACCCTAAATAATGCCCCTAAACCTAAGAAACCCTAAACCTCTCTCTCTCCCAAAACCTCTAAATGCTAAATTATAATGCCCCTAAAACCTAACCCCTAAACCCTAAATAATTCCCCTAAAGCTTAAAATTAAGCAACCCTAAACTCATAAACCCCCCCTCTCTCTCTCTCCAAAACAAGAAAACTAGGACTCTCTCAGTGTCTCTCTCCTTATCACCCTATCTCTCCCCTCTCTCCCCTCCATCTCCATCATGTCTCCCTCTTCCTCCCTCTCCTCTCCCTTGTCGATAAAGAACATGGAAACAAGAAAACTAGGACATGTAAAGAGGGATGATATAAATTGGGATGATGAAATGGAAATAAGATAATTTATGAAATTTCATTGGATGGGAAGAATGATGTGGAGATGTAGAGAGGGGAGGGAAGTAGAGAGTGAGACAGAGACAGGGTAGGAGGTAGAGACAGGAGGGAAATAGAGAGTGTGAAAGGGTAGAAGGTAGATAGGGGAAGGAAGAAGAGAGTGAGAGAGAGGGTAGGAGGTAGAGAGGGGAGGGAAGTAGAGACTAAGATAGATGGTAGGAGGTAGAGAGGGGAGGAAAGTAGAGAGTGAGAAAGAGGGTAGGAGGTAGAGAGGGGGGAGAAGAGACTGAGAGAGAAGGTAGGAGGTAGAGACGTGAGGGAAGTAGAGACTCAAAAAGAGGGTAGGAGGTAGATAGGGAAGGGAAGTAGAGAGTGTGAGAGAGGGTAGAAGGTAGAGAGGGGAGGGAAGAAAAGAGTGAGAGAGAAGGTAGGAGGTAGAGAGGGGAGGGAAGCAAAGACTCAGAGAGGGTAGGAGGTAGAGAGGTGAGGGAAGCAAAGACTCGGAGAGAAGGTAGGAGGTAGAGAGGGGAGGGAAGAAGAGAGTGAGAGACATGGTAGGAAGTACAACTGCCATTGTAGACATGTATGTAAAGTGTGGAAGCATAGACAAGACATGTCAATTGATTGAGATAACACTCGAGAGATGTTTTGTAATGGAATGCAATGATTTCAAAATATGCAAAAAATGGATTTGTTGAAAAGGCTTTAGAAACATCCAAGAAAATACAATTGGCATGTGTAAAGCCAATTTTTCTCAACATAACGCGAGCATGTTATAACGTGCTCGCATTATGATGAGCATGCTTAGATGTGTTGTTTCCATTTTTCAGCAAAATTTTGAGATAATCTAGAGCGTGCTCCCCATCAGGATGGCACTTTTTCCAATGAAAAGTCAAAAAATACAACCATAATCTTAAGCTCTTTGTTAGCTATCTAACCATACAATTTTTTTCACATTTTGAGTACGTTAAGGGTTTCATCTTTAATTTCTTTTGTCAGTGTATCCATTTTTGGTCAAAAACCAATGTCTAGTATTTTTTACTCTTTTTTACCATTCATTAAAATTTGAAATAAGTTACATTTTTAGTAACTAGACTCCATTCTACATGTATTAAAAAAAATGATTTTCAATTAGTTTTCAAAAATTTTAGGGGGGAGCACGCTCAATTTTCTATTTTTTAGGATGTGTCCACTTTGAAAATTAGTAAAAAATTAAATATTCATAAAAAAATTATCAGAAAAATTAGGGATAAACTACATGGTGTTAACTAATTTCTCACTGAAGCGATTTTTGAAATATTAAAAAAAGTCAACATTTTAGGGGGAGCACACGAGATGCTATGTTATGTTTCTTTCAGAAAAATAGGACCAATTTGTATGCTCCCCCTTTTTCAACCCCTTAATCTCAACCATTTTTGGAAAAAATTAGTAGTCTAGAAACTCGATTCAGAGCACTGACTCTTATTTTTGTTGCATCTTCAAATTTTGACTGTAGCTATCTTTAATTTCTCATCCAACATCAATGTTTCCTGATTTCAGAAAAAAAGTGGCATCTTATGACCCCCTTTTGGTCCCTCATCTTTGTGCACTTACCCTCTACTCAATGGCTTGTTCAACAATCCCAAGCTCATCCATAGTCATCTACACATATAAGGTTGATACTTAAACCATATAGATTATCAAATAAAGACTCTATCTGTCTTACAACATATTCGACTCATGATCTATTGATAATAAGTTATAAATGAGTAATCATACAAATTATATACTTCTCTTTATGTATATTAAAGAGAGAATTCCAAATATCGTGATAGTCTAAATCCTAACTTATCATTGGAATAAAGAGTGTTTCTCAAGACATTCTTGTGGCTATACTTGGCTTAAAACTAGGTAAAATAATAAATCTAATGTCAAGTGTTCCTACACTATGACTTGTCTTTATTCTAGCTTATAATCTTTCAAAACACTCTTAATCCACTACTAGTAAGAGATGTATACTATACAATAGATCTTCTCTTAGGTTCTACAATAGTTTACTGCTAACCCTTTTAGGTTCCTAAACCCATACTAGGTTTTCAATGAACTGTTGGTCTCTTCTAAGACATGACTTATACTTTTTACCAATGACCTCTATGTTGTAATACATTCGGCCTATGTATAAAAACATGGTCAATCTAAAAATATTGACTTAGTTGACCTCAATAATATCAGAGTCGACCTCCATATGTTATGACAGTCGGCCTCATGAAGATATAACAATCAACATCTTTAAGATATAATAGTCAACCTCTTAATGATATAACAATCAGCCTCTTAATGATATAACAGATGGCCTTAATATGCCAATAACAGTTGGCCTTTTAATATGGCATAATAGTTGGCCTCTTAATGATATAATAGCTAGCCTTAATATGGTTTAATAGTCAGCCTTGTTATGAGAACAAATAGATAGACCTATACAATTAACCAATATCTCAGTATTTGGCCATCAGACTTATTTAGTCAGCCATTAGACATTGCACTTGGCCATATGACTAGTTCGACCACACAGTCTTGCAACTGTTAGTATCTTCTCTAATATATATTTAATAATCAATAAGAATAACTATGGTATAACATAGATATATATCTTTCTCATATCATGAGATATCATTTTCATAAACATCATTTTAAGATACATATATCAATACCAAAAATATCATAACTTCTAAGTTGTTCAATTCTATCTCTAACGAGATACAAAACTCATTCACACAGATATAATCCTCAGTTGAGAATGAAGCAACAATAGAATTCTCTGTATGAATCTACTTGCAGTTTCAACATACATAAAATAATATTAATCATACATATCATTATTTTTGGTTGCATATCGATGAACTTACCTGTTACTACTTCCTATGTTCCTCCTCCTGCTCTCTTCCTTTGAGGCTTATCAAAGTATTCTCTTCTCATCTAAAAAATATTCAACTCCCTTTTCTAAGGTTGGGCTCCCATATTATGGCGCATCACTTAAAGCACCACTACATAGTTCCTCCTATCCCTGTAGCTTTCTCTCTTCATGCAACAAGTAATGGAGAGTGTGGAGAATATGGAGCTTCCTCTCCTTCTCCCACTCCAAACCATTTAGGGAGTTTGCTAGTATAAAAAAAGAGACTTTTTACCCAAACTAACATAATTATAGACTATACAATAATATTATTAATAATAATGATAATAATAGTAATAATAACAATAATCATCACTTAATAGATATGCATAAATTACTTATCTAACAGATGTCGATATTGCGTACTTTCAAACACTAAATGTGTTCATCTAAAGCACAATTATCGATGAAGAATTGTCACATATTGACTAAGATATTGACAACAAAATTTAAATATGTTTAGTCGATTTACTCTCGTCAACTTAACATCCCAAAGACATACACCAAGTTTCTATCAAACGACAAAAAAGATTTAATCTATGTCTTAATGATGACATGGCTTGGCAAGGCAAAACACAATCTCTCTACTAAGTACATGTGTGTGAGTTTTCAGATGGCATAAGGATCATTGTATTCATGTGATCTAGCATCCTCTTCATGGTGATACTCTTTCTCCTCATGTCAGAGGGAAAAACAACATTGTTCCTGCATCCACCTCAGTTGCATGACGGTAGTTAATCCATTACATCATTTTAACCACATGTTCAATAATGACATCATAAACAATTATTTCTTGCATATAAGTTAATATAAAACAAATTCGTTTCCCATCATTACTATAATCATAATATTTTCTCTAACTAACTATTTGTCTCCTTGAAAATCATAAAAATAAATATATTAGTTTTAAAATGGGGTGTGACAAAAAGAATGAATGCATGGATCAATGATAGGAGATCTATGAATTTAATGAATATTCTAGGTTTTAGACTATTCTAGGATTAGAAATGGAGTACAACAACATGTGACTCACCTTGGGATGTAGCTAGATCATCTAGATTATATGGGGTGAAGTCTACAAATTAGACTTAGCTCCACAACCATATAAATGCCATGCACTAATGGAAATGATTTTTACATCTACATGCTTTTATTTGTTGATTCCCTTGATTCGTCTTTTCTTGCTCTACCTTTTATACTATATGAGATTGAGCTTATATTTGGAAATACCTTTGAAGGATTGGTTTTATATCACGAGGAGACATGTTCACCTAGGTCAAATCCTGGAGATGTGTGTAAATATTGAATACAAGAAGCAAGCACCCTAGAATGATGTATGTAGATTTCAACTTCTTTTCAATGCACCAAATCCAAGTGTTTCAATATTAATTGCTTCTCAAATGTAAGGGGATGATAAAATGAATGTCTTTAAATACATGGATATAGTGATAAATTATGCAAATGTGTGTTTAGTTGGCCCTCATAATGGCTAGTGAAAAGGAAGAGGAACATTGGAATTAAAATTTGAACATTTAAAATTTTGATGGTCAACACTACAACCATGGGATCGATATTACACCTATGGAAATGCCACATGGCACAAAGTTGCTTGAATCAAGAGTGAATATTTAGGAAAAATGCATTAATAAATAGATAACAAAATATGTGTATATATGAATAAAGTAGAGATATATGTATAAGAATGAGTGCAAATATAGATGCAATAAATAACTAATTTGTAGGAATATGTATGAATATGAATAAGATAAGGTAAAATGTGTAAAACAAAAAATTAAAAAAAAACTGAAGAGTGATCTTCTATTTTTATTCCTAAGATTAAATACCCTAATTCATTATATTTACATTAAAAAATAACATTAATTGTATTAAAATCTATCCATTTTATTTAATTACCCTTGATTAAGATGAGGTTTTTCTTTACAAGATTATAAAACATCATGATAGAAACAAAATAAATCTCACATCTAGATATGTCACATTTTTGTTTCCTTCATTCACAACTCTCTACTACTTTTATTTTGTATATATCTGCATTGATTCAATACCAAAATAAAGAAAAGAGGATAGGGGAAAAGACCCAAAACCTGAGATAGTTCCAATGACTGAGATAGTATTTGTGCATTTAAGGCCCAATATTTTAAAAAGTTTAGCACTAGTAGTTGTGACTTTAAGGTTGTTAGTGTTGACTATAAGTACTAATAATTAAAATCGACCATGAAATGATTACTTTAAATAACACGTTTTATTTTCAACTATGGTCGATTTTTTGGTAAATCTTAACTAACCCATCCGATTCAGTCGAAAAATAGGAAGTTGCATGGTTGAATCCTCTTGCTCAGCCAACACGTTGTGAGAGCGATTTTTTCAACAACGCACGTGCCATGTGATTGCTGACATTGTTCTTAGTTGAATGCAAAATCACCTCTTTATAAACCCCATCGCCCCCTCACAATTTCCCACATCATATTTTCCTTGTTGTGATTGCTGACATTGTTCTTAACCGAATGCAAAATCACCTCTTTATTAACCCCATCGCCTCCTCACAATTTCCCACATCATATTTTCCTTCTTGTGATTGCTTTGAGGAGAGAGAAAGCCATGGTTGCCTGCGTGAAAAGCTTCGTCTCGCTGCTCCTACTTCTCCTACTCACTCTTCTTACACTCTCTGCTTCGGTATATAAATTTGAATTTCTCCTCCCTCTTCCATCGTAAGGTTACTACTTTTAAAAGATGGGTTGATGTTCGGAATCTCAACAAGCAAATGGGGTATCTATTTGTGTTTGCAGGGAGAAGATGTGGATGTGATATTTATAGTTCCGCAGCATCTGGAACATCCGAGAGTGTTGAAGATTGTGGGAAATAGTTCTGAATTGGGCAACATGACCTGGACCCTGGTGACATTTGGGTCCTCACTGTGGTATGTTCATTTTTTTTCTGCATCATAGTTTACCCTCTTTCATCATAATGCTCACCTAGAACTACTTCTTATTCATTATTTTAGTTTTCCTTTTCTTTTCGTGTTTTATGATAGCCATTGATTCTAGGAGGACAATCCGAAGTGATAGTTAAGGTTTGACATTTTAATCCACTATACTTGCGGGACTGTTGGTGTGTACAGCGTGCAGCCCGTAATGTAAACGTGTCGTCAGAGGGGAATTTCACGTGGAATTATTTACCGGCTACAATTGTAACCCTGGTATCTGCCTACACGGGAGCGAGTCGAACATGTTCGACCTCATTCACCGCGTCGATGACATTATCCCATATTAAGCCTGTCATCTAAGAAGTAGTAGACGACGTTTCCTTTCATCGTCATAGTTATACAATCAGTGCTTTAATTTAGTTCCTGCTGTAGGCAGGGTACCTATTGTTTTCGCTTGCATCTATTAGTTGGGTTTCGGAATATGTGCAATGGCAAAAATTAATCTTTTGTCTATGGTTTTTGTTTTTATTCGAAAAGTTGTTGTTTTGATTGGGTGGTTGATTTTTTAGCCCATTAGTATTTATTTTCTTTATTCTAAAAATGGGAATTTTTTCTTTCTTGTTTTGTAGGTTCTAGGTTCACTAGACGTGTGTGTTGCCCATTGCTCTGATGTGGCATTCTCCAAAATAGTTCACGTGCCTAGTCTGTGTGTACACATTTTGCACACATGCGACAGGTCTGTTCGAGATTTTTCAGTATTACAAAGAGAATGTGTTATGAGTATTACTATTTATGGGCTCCTCCTGCTTGCCTATAATCTGGCATGGAAATGGCTTTCAAGAGTTTCGGTGGGAATTCAAGTCCTGTGGTGCCTCCAAAACAAACCCTTCTCCTTTGGCCCTCCCGATCAATCACCACCTCGCCCTTCAAATATTCTAGACAAAACTTCTCCATCTCCACCACAGTCTCGACCCAAAACCCAGGAATTCACCTTCTCCACCTCATGGAACCCTGAAGCCAAGGCCCAGAGCTAGGTCCAGCTCCCCCACTCCTCCTGCTCTTAATGATGATGAACGGCAAAGGTATTTTTCTGCTCCTGCTACTTTCACGCTATAATGTGCCTATATTCAATGTGTATATGTATGTATCTCTATGGCAATGATTGGACTTGCAGAGAAATGGACGCCAAGGTGAGGAGGTTGGCTCGTTTCAATACCGAGCTCAATAACCCAATTCGTTCTTCTTCTCCTTCGTTGGGACGTCAGCAACAATAGCAGCAGGTGAATACCCCGCAGAAATAGGAAGTGGATGAGACCATGGACTATGAGGATACAGAGCCCATTCTGGGATCTTGCCCAGACATGCGCCCAGGTAAGGAGGCTACCATCAAATTTCATAAGCATGCCTTCATCATAGGTTTTATTTAATTTTTGTTTTTTGTTTTGTTGAATTTGTCACACAGAGTTTTCTGTCTACAGAGAGTTATGTATATAAGGAGCTCTATTATGTAATTTATTCATCATTCATTGTGCTGATGGGTTCTCAAGTAAGACTTCAAAGTTAGATGAATACAACGTCTAGTCTAACTAAGTGTGATAATGGCTTTTAGACCTGAGGAGTTTCTATGGCTTAAGAGGAAAGATGTGGTCTATTTAAGGAACCCTAAATTGGCAATTCATTTCATTTTATTGTCCAGATGATAATGAACGACAATGTTGACCCAAGATTTGTAACAAGTTATCATCCAGAAACATATTTGCTATCCAGAAAAGATTAGTTACAAGTTTCAGATTTTGTATATATATATATATATATATATATATATGATCTCTCAAGTTATGTAAGAGATGAATCTATTATCTTGGATGATTTCCTATCTCAAGCAAGCTTAAACTATTCTAGCATGTTAGTAGATGTTGTTAATCCTAATTGAGAAAATTAGAGAACTATGTTAAAATGTAAATTGTTGATTAGTATGTTTCCTTATGAATACATCTATATTGTTAATTAATTCATATGACTAGTTTACTCGATTCCTGTTTTTAATAATTGTATTAGTTTTGCTTAATTGATTAGTTCAAACTTTCTCTTTTATAGTTGCTAAACAAGTGGCTCATACTCTAAGACACTTCATCAAACTGAAAGAAGACCCGAACAATTAGGTAAACTATTCCTCAAAGTTGTTTAACAAGTTTTGTTTCCACAAAAAAAATTTAGTGTAGAAAAACAAAAATTATTCTTTTTTTGTGTTCATGTCCATACTTATAGTGTTCTATAAGGGTAGGCATGACACCAAATCCTTAGCATTCCATTATCTCCAATCAAATATGCCTTATGATGTGTCATAACATGCATCATAATTTAGTCAACATGTGTAACTCCCTCTTACAACTCTTTTTTTATTTCCAACACGTTTTTTATATTTTCCAATGCAAGAGACCCAACTTTTGGAGGCCATAACTTTTGATTTAGGAGGCCAATTGGGCCCATTTTTTAAAATTGTAGATCTTTAAGAGTTCTATACATTGGGCACCCTACAAGTGGTGCCAAACAACCTAGAATTTTTATTTTGGCCAAAAACTAACTCTATAAACTAGAAATTGAGTTTATTCAATTTTATAATTGAAAAATCACACTTTTCATAATTACAAGGTTGAGACACCTTTCCTAACATTCTCCCACTTGTAGGACACCTTGAAAGAGAAAAAGGAGTATCAAGACCATAATTTAATTGCTAGGGATCAAGATATCCATAGACTCCAAAACACCATTTGAACTTCTTTGTGCTCACAGGCTTAGTTAATGAATCTACAACATTCATCAAAGTCTCTACCTTAACCAACTTCACCCCTCCATACTCAACCGTATCTCTGACAAAATGATACTATACATCAATGTGCTTGGTTCTGGCATGAAATGGAAGGTTCTTAGCTAGGAAGATCACACTCTGACTATCACAATAAACTAGCATTGCACCCTATTTTATTCCAATGTCTGAACACAATCTCTTAAGACAAATGACTTCTTTACAAGAATGAGTGGTTTCCATATACTTATACTTAGTAGTGGACAAAGAAACCAAAACTTGTTGCTTACTATTATATGTGAAAAGGAGAAGAGGGGAATGAATGATGCCAAAGTGTGTCAAATCAAACCCTCCTTTCAAAATAACATTTAAGGATAAAACTGAGCCAAGTCACTACAAGATGGATGAGGACTTAGCTGCTGATTTTGTGCTCAAGAATGATATGGAAAGAATAGATTAGATTGAGAGATTTACAAAACCCTAGGTCAAATAGGCTTTAAACCCTAATTATAGTGCACTCGGGTATAAACAAGAAGTATACTATAGAAAACCAGACAAGAGGATGCTCAGGGGTGATCAGAAACATATTGGAAGTTGAGTTTCTAGAGATGAAAACCCATCAGACTACGAGGCGAGTGCCCAAGTCTAATAGGCAAAATTTCTAGAGATTCTAAGCGGAGAGGTGTAGCAGACTGTATCCTGATCCTAAGTCTGGAGCCAAGCTTGTCAGGAGGACTACGGGGTGGGTGCCCTAGTCCAGAAGGGAGGAATATTTGCAAGATTCTTTTAGATCTCGAAACCTTATCCTTCAAACTACTTCTTTGCACCTGCACTTTTCCAACCCCCGCAGGTCTGTAACCAACACACACAAAGAAAGGGGTTTGGGGGTTGTGGTGTTTAGGATCTTCCCTCGGTCAAGTCCTAGAAGGAAATTCAAGTCTTCAAACACCTTTGTTAGATAGAGTGCGAGCCCAAGGAGGGCAAAGGCCAAATCCAATGATGAAATGAAATGATTGAAACACAAATTGATGTCACCTTAGAGGTGAAGCCCTCATAGAGATGAATATCTTTCAAACCATGAGGAGATGGATTGATGAAGCCAAATCTGCAACAAACACAATTCTCCTCTAAAACAAAATTAAGGCTTTGAATGCTCTTTACTCAATATCACAAGTTTGTGTTATCCTTATATTACACAAATAAATTCATAAACCTATTTAAATATGCTTTCTCGCTAACATTTGTAAATTAAATCAAGAGATTCGACAAAGCAAAATCTTTTGAAAGGGCCCGAGCCGACATGCTTTAATTTTTATCCCGACAAATCTGGCTAGACTTGGGCATGGGCGCCCAAGTCCCAAGGCCCTTTTTAGTCATGCTTAAGGATTAAAATGGGCCCCTTAGTCCCATTTAACATGGGTTTCAGGGGAAATTGCTCTAGGATAAATATTTAACTTGCAAAATGTTAACACGGGGACGTAGGAGCTAAACTAGGAGGTAAAAAGGCATAGGGAAACTTTTTACTCCATAACATTTATCCCCCACTTTAATGTATGTATGACCTTATGAATCCATATATGCATTAAAGTACATTTGAAGCACATCAAACACATCAGGCACATAGAGCTAAAGCATACCCAAAAGTTGGAGGACTATTTCTAGCCCCCAATCTCAAGTGAGCACTAGAAAATACACAAAAGTCAAGCAAGAGACAAGGAAGACAATAAGAGGCACACAAAACATAGAGAACATAGTGAAGCACACAATACACGAAGAAGACATGAGAGCAGTCATGCACTACATGAAGTATACACAGAGAGAAGACATGATTAAGCATATATATATATATAACTGAGCGATGGGGAGGGAGCTCATCGCTACATGTCACCATCAAAAACATGCAAGATACGTATAAAACATGCAAGGCATGCTAGACATGCAGGGAAGAAATGTGAAAAACACTTGAAATACACGAGCATCATACATACTATATGTCTTATACATGACAAATACAAGCGATGGTAAGGAGCTTATTGCTATGTCCCACCATCTAAGACATATTTTAGACACACCTAACAGTTTCTCAAGCTACACTACCACAACTACCAAAGACACGCTTAAGGGTGAATGACTCAAGATCCAACCCCACCTCCGTAGAGGACTTTGTATAAAAGGATGTGCACTAGCTCAAGAGATACACCATCCCACCTTCCATAGAATGTCTTTGTATAAAAGGATGCACACTATCTCAAGAGATACGCCATCCCACCTCACAATGAGGGATTTTTTCTTTAAAAGGATGTGCACTATCTCAAGAGATACACCATCATGCCTTGTGATGAGGGCTTTCAAACATGCTTTGTCAACGTAAAAGATAATCAAGAAGATAACATTATTTATGTCTCCCACCTTAAGGTGGATGATCCTTCCTATCGATATCAAGCACATTAAGGTAGAGTGAAAACACACAAAGACACAAGAGCTTTCGCAAAGCCCATGCCCCCAAAGGTGACATGTGCCATGATCGCCAAATGTTACCACAAACACATCAATGCCATTTTGCTAAGATAATCAACAAGATATAAGCTTTGGTTAGAAAATATTACTCTAAGATAATAACCAAATTCATTCATAGAAGCTATGCATAAATCATATATTAGATCACATCAAAGACCAAGGCTACACTTGCAGGTTCAGTACTAAGTATAGACTTTGGGATATATTGCAGGTATCTCAGAACTGAGTGTAGAAACAAGGTGAGATACAAAACCAAACAAAGCGAATTGAAACAAATTGAGAGTATTGTAAATGTTTGTTACAAGAAGTTTCACAACACGATACATCACCAAGAGTGATTCTACTAGTCAAGTGTTGGATATATATATCAACCCCATCTTCATATATGGACTAGGTCTAGACATTTTTTCTTTTCTTTATGAAGGGACACACGGTACTTATTAGTATTTGTTTGTTTTCATCATTCACCGACTAACTAGTCACTTGAAGAATGTAAATAATAAAAATGAGAGAGGAGACAAGAGTGACTTAGGAACACCACGTAGGAGGATGCCCCCAAAACAACCCCCACAATTCTATGCCCCCAAGGCACAACACACAACAATAAAGAAAATGAGAGTATAGAAGAATTGAGAAACAAATAGACTAATTTTATGATGGAGGCGGTCCCGTTATATCCTTGACCTTACAAGAGTATCAAGGGTCATCCAAGGGGACCCAAACAAACATTTAGCACAACACAAGGGGACACAACATGATACATAAGAGAAGGCTACTCTTGAGAGCATCTTAGAAAGGTGTTATGTCAATTGTGGTTGAAGGAGTGAGAAATAATTACCTGGATCATGTGGGATATTTCTTGGCGAACAATCCATGTCAATCATCATAGGACATATCATATTTTGTCTTGGACTAGTTGATATTGTATTAACATTAATTTAAGGATGACAATAAGCTTTGGTGAGCTTCAAAGAATGATATCCAATACCAACCGAGTAGTTAATTGCTGCATCTTGTAAAGGTACTCTGATTCCTTATTGGTTTACACGACAAACATTGCCTATGTATTCACAATTTTTGTACAAAATTTGAAATCCACAACCATAAAGAGAGTCCATCTCTTTAGAAGATGGTGGAGCCTCATGAGTCTCATATTCTATAGTATAAGTAAGAATGTTGATTGTGTTTTCTACTAAAGAAACTAAATAGGTTTCCTAGGTATTTCTAAAGATTGCTTGGATGAGATCAATGCGACTTTTGATGTGTCAAGATTAGAGTTATTAAGTTTATATTCCCCCGTAAAGGAAGGAGTAAAATCTAGTGAACCCCAATCATCACCAAGAAGTGCATTCAACGGTGATGTTGAATCTTGCTCAACATTATCTACAGCAAGAGGTATTGATGAGTCAACTTTTAAGTTATTAAAAATCTTGTGATTGACAACTTGTTTTTATGTTTCAATGTGTAAATAACTTTCTGGCTCCGGATCGGGTTCAATGGTGTGAAGTTTATTTTTGTAAATAAACTTTATTGATTGATGAAGGGTAGATGGAACTGTCCCCATGGCATGAATCCACGGTCTACCCAGAATGATGTTATATGAAAGTACACTGGGCATGACATGAAAAAGTGTAGATAATGTCATGGGTCCAACTTTTACAAGTAAAGTTATGGTACCTAGGGATTGTCTACCAACATTATCAAAGCCATAAATGTTAAGCTTATCTAGTTTGATTAAATAAGTGTCGATCTTGATTTTGTATAACAAATCAACACCACAAACATTAAGAGCTGATCCATTGTCAATCATAACTCACTTTATCAACTTTTTGTTTATTGTGACAAATATTAGAAGAGGATCATGTTGGTTTTGAACTTTAGTTGACGGTAATTCGTGTTGTTGAAACATAATATCTATTTTTGTCACATGGATACAATCTAATAGGGTTGCTACATCATTAGGCTTAATAGCATGTGGTACAATCACCTTTTGTGAAGCTTCCTGGAGCATTCTGTGGTATGTAGGTGATGTTTGTATGAGTTCCCAAAGAGAGATCTTAGCAAGAGTAGCACAAAGATGCTCAACAAGATCATAATCTTGACCACCTTTATGAGTAAGGCGAGGTGGTTGAGGAAGCATGGGTTGAGAAGTTGGTAAAGATATTGGAATGTTTGATTGTTGTCTACTTTGTTTATTGTTTTGTGTATTGTATGTGTGAGAAACCGCGTTGTAATATGGTTTTTACGACATATTTTGAACACTTTTATTTCTTTGAGTGATTTGTCTTGCATAATTTAGAATGTAACCCAAGGGTCAAGGTGATTTTGGATCACCTTGGACTGTAATCACCGGTTTGAAGTGAGGAGGTGCATTAGGTTTGCCTCGTACAATCATTTTAGGAACATTAGTATACTTATCCATTATCCCTTTAGTGGGTGGAATAAGTTTATTAATGAAGATTGAATTAACATTGTCTTCATTTTGATTACACTCAACCTATATCTCTAAAGGATTTAATGTGAGAGACCTTTCCTAATCCACCAATGCTTTAGATTTTGAAGGGAGAGCATCAAAACTAAGGAAGTTATAGTTTTTTAAGGAGGTTGGTGATGATTGTATCACTAGTGATGTCTAATGGGCTTGAATTTGCAGCCAAAGAAGGGCTATCCATGGTCTTCACTTCCTTAGAGATATCTAAGGTACTTGAACATTCAATCAAAGGAGGAAGATCAAGGGTCTTCACTTCCTTGGTGATGTCCAATGTGCTTGAATATTCAATCCAAGGTGGAAGATCCATCAAATTAGCCTTAGGAGCTTCATGTACCATGTGATTCTGTAACATACCACTCTTATTACCCAAAATAAATCAACTTAATTACCGTTAAGTAGTGTAAGGTTAAGATTACTTAAACAATCATGTTTAGGCATAGTAATAATCAAGATCATAAACAATAATCAATATGCATATCTTTTGGATAATTTCAAAACTAAAATTTTACAACAAATTCCAAAGATAACATATTAGCAAATTCTTTCACTATACAATTACAATGTTTTGCTTATAGCATCAATGATAAGTTTAGATATAATGTTTGACTATCAAGTCATATAAAAGAATGTACTACATCTCAAGTTTTTGACATCTATCTTCATAAGTCTCCGCTTGTCATCTACTTGGGAAGGAGAGAATCACCTGAGTGCTTTTCCTCCAACCACAGACCGACAATCCCTCGCTCAACTTCCTTCCAGAAAGTGGCCCTACCCTTCACGAAGGGAATAGGTATAAGGAACCAATTAGTTTGCTATTTGAGTATCTAGTGTTGTGTCCTTCATAACTCATCATAGTCATACAACTATAGATCCACTTTAACTATGTATGACACTATTGGGTGGTTATGCTATCTGGATCATAGTGTACAGACTAATGCATGCAGACACAGATGCATTACTTTGGCCAAAAATTTAAATATATAAACATTTCACAATGAACATAGTTGAATGTTCATACACCTATAACTTGACTTAGAAGTTGTCTCATCCTACAGTGTTCATGGTTTGACCTATTCTATCATAGTAAAGATTGGTTCAATTCACCATTAGTCCATCCAACTTGGACTTTTGACTCCAGTTTCAGGAGTGCATTCCAGTAATTGTCTTGTTGCCTATGCAATAGGGAACTTATGACTCCTCGTTACTCTATTCCTGTTCTTTCTTTTTAAATGTTTAGATGTTCATGGTTTCAGTTCTTAAGACCCTTCCCGGTCTAAGACTCTTAGGTTACCTTGTTCCAAGGTTTTTCATCATATCCACATCAATTACAACAAAGTTCTCAAATATTCAACCTCAAAGGCCTTGATAGAGTTGTTAATAAACTCTTTGCTATCATATGTATAATAACACAGTCGAATATACCACAGTATAAAATTGATTCAATATCAAGAATATAGTTATACTATCATTATGGCTATATGCCATATAGCATTAGTTTACCATAAGTACCTGTTAAATTGGCACCGCCCAAGAACTTGAGCCCACTGTAGAGTTTCCTCAACATCTACAGACTGTTCTACTTTTGAATTCTTCCTTGCTTATCTTGCTTAACTGTGGCTTTGTTTCAACATGCTCTCTCCTCAGAAACATCTAAAAACCCACATAACATTCTTTACCAAAAGAAATCCATATGATATATATAGTATGGTTCGATAACAGTTTTCTCATCCATCCAACGGGAATATATGTTCCACTTACATACCACTCTCTCATTGAGAGCTTCCCACGGGTGTTATCCTCATAATATTATTATACATGTATCCCACTCACTCCACTCTTCGTGGATGTGGGTATGGCTTCATACAAGAACATAATAACTAAAGATCCAAAGGTGCTCAACTCCACTACAGGTGGATAATGATTATATCCCACATAATGTCATATACATTTATATGATATTATGTGATTATTAAAATAATCTAAGTTATCACCAAAATTACATTACTAACATTAGGGTGGTAACATCAATATGCGAACATGGGGTCGAGACTTACTCCCCCACTTCGTTATCTTAGACTATAATTAAATAATTAAACGATATTCACAAAACTTAATATAGAAATAAATAAATAAACAAAGGGAATCTCCGATACCCAACAAAGGTTACTATCGACTATATGAATGTTCTGAGAACATTATTTAGTCGAATAGATGTAGATGTCATTGAGAGATCTTAAATCAACTTGACAATAGTCAAAATGAAATCGACTTAACAAGGAAAAATGGATGTAGATCAATGCTTTAGGATTTAACTGTGTGAGTTTTTTCCTCAACGTTTCAGATCATACTCCATGATCCATCATCAAGAGAAATGGCTTATACTCACCCTATCTTGCATGGGTTCGTGAAATATCAACTTTGATACTCAGATGGCAATCTGACCTTTTCCACAACATCTATTTCTTTCTCCCAAGGGATACTCTCCTTCCATCCTTGAAGAAAGATTCTTTTCCTGGTTACACTCACAACCATATAACCATGATTAGTGTATTATCATTTAAATCATAAAACATTATGATAAAATAATCTTAACAACATGTAATCTCATGTCTAATCTAAGCATTAATCGAAATCTATATAATCAATGATTCAACTTGATATTTTCCACAAACATCAAAATCATTAATTTAAGATTAATTATCCTTTTTACCACATAAAAGTAAGATTAAGCTTAATTAAAAGTTGGGGATGTAACAAATTATTAGATGAATAGTCATTATCTACCCATGGAGGATCCTTCTTGAGAGGAGGCCCTTTATCCACTAATGCTTCATCTTTCAAAGAGAGAGCATTGGAATGAAGGGAGGGTAGGGTGATATTAAGGAATGTATTAATGATTTCAGCTTCTTGTGTCAAGATGTCCTCACAACTGTGAACAACTTTGGGAGAGTGATTATAGGGTGGAATAAACAAAGCTAGGTCACCATCACATGTATTAGAGACTAGATGCATAGAAGAAGTGCCATCACAATTATTCTTTTCATGACTATTCATGGAGATGAATTTGGTTAAGTTTTCTAATATTGTAGGATGTTCACTCATGAGGGTTAGGAATCTATGAAAATCAAGATCTTTGATATATGCATGCAAAGATACCAAAGTGAAATGACATGAAGGTGCCATAATGAAATGGCTCGTAACAACAATATACAATAAGGTCTATTCATTTATCAAATATCACCGATATGAGAGACTTTTGTACACATAAACACTAGGTTGAGGAAACTAGGTTTATGAATCTTTTTGCAAAGTACAAAAACACACTAGTGTCCTTACAAATAGAGTGACCAAGATGTAACAAAATGTTGCACAAAAGGTAATATAGACAACTTTAAGATTTCTTGCAAAGAAATGTTAAAGAGATGTTAAATTTCTTATGTTGAAATACACATTGTGTAATTACAAACATGCAAATGTTCAAACTAAAGTATGAAATGATGAAAAATTTTCAAATGAGCAATAAAAATATGCTTTAAATCAATGCTAATGTAAGGACCGAGTTTAGGGACCTTATGAATTTTTTTTTTAAATCTTTCTTATGTGTGATCTATGATTTGGTTCCAGATAAATATTCTCATTCATTTTCTAATCTAGATGTCTAATTATTAGCAATTGTTTTCTGATATTTTAGTTTAGTCTAAGTACTCAGGGAGTAACAAGTAGCCAATTCGGGCTTTGGTGTCAAAAATGGGACATACTGAGATAAAGCCAAACGGGCTCTTCTATCCTTTGGGCAAACTGGTTCATACAAAATTAGGTCTTACGGACCATATCACTACCCAATACATGGTAGATTAAAAGATGACCAAATGGGCCTGAACTGATATGCCGCTACCCAATACGGGGTAGATTAAAAAATTCCAAACAGTCCTAAACTAGTCAAACATACCAAAACTCTATCCAATAAGGTATAGGTAAACACAATAGCTATACAGGCTAATAAGGACAGGGATCATTAATATGCTCTAGCTAGAGATTTGACTCATCGGGATCAATCAATATCTTGAGTAAATTACAGGAAATTACACAATAGGCCCATATATTGCACCAAGCAATTTCCATAAGTTATTCGATAAAAAAAATATTCTAAGGACCTGGTACCCTCCCTCAAGTTTTGACAAACTGCTAGGTACAAGGTCAATCCTCCCAAGGATTCTTTTGAGTACTTGGAGACTTCTTTGGTTAATCTAGTTAATCTTCTTAAATTTAGAATTGAGATTACAAAGTTGATTTATAAAGAGTACCCTATATCTGAGGAACCTGAGTACTGGGGGCATCCTTCGCTTTTCAGACTGCCTACATACTTGTATCCACAAGATCAAGGCCCCCATTTGAATGCAACTGACATTGGGGTTTGTGAATATGTAGTTCTATCTTGTACTATGTTTGCTGCAACTATGAGCAAGTATCCAACCCTTTCTAGGGTTATTCCCTACCCCAGACAGTTCTTCATCGGCTACCACCCACTCAGGTGAAACAGGGACAAAAATTAGTCCTCTACCACAAACACCTGAAAGGGGTGTTTGTCATTTAGTCCTAGTGTTGAGGAATCCCTATCAGGTGTCGGCTCAAGGAATTTAATTCACTTGCATAAAACAATTTGGGTATTCGGTGACTAAGTCCATTCGAGATTCCCTAGTACTTTTTGATCACCAGGTTCTGTGAAGGCAAGGTGAGAGCATACGACAGTTAGGATTTCTAGTTTGGACTAGTTGCCCTATCTGACAAATTTTTAATTTGTCTCTGAATTAGACCTGTGTTGTCCATAAGTCCCATTTTCTGATCACCAAGGTCTGTGAAGGCGAGGTGAGAGCATATGATAGTACCTATCGCCAGCAAGAGTTTGTCTGTAGGAATCGTTGTGCCAATATCTAGACTTGTAGCTTCATTTTCATACCATAGTTCTTGATCTATCCTTCATCTTATGGGTTTAGTAGGACTCATTAGTTTACTCCTATTTATCCTAGGCAAGCTAGTCTGAGTTGGTTAAATGCATATCGCGTTCAATGTTAGAAAGATTATAGAACTTCTCTTCTTATCAATCATGTTGTTTTGCTCCGATGGTAACGTGTGTTAAAATGATAAGTTTTTCCTTTGTAAGGAGACTACAACAAAATGGTTTCTC
This sequence comes from Cunninghamia lanceolata, assembly GCA_027924645.1. Lineage (NCBI taxonomy): Eukaryota > Viridiplantae > Streptophyta > Pinopsida > Cupressales > Cupressaceae > Cunninghamia > Cunninghamia lanceolata. Next base: position 8,697,425 of record BSBN01001807.1, read on the forward strand.
TACTCTTCCATTATTTTTAATGCAATAGAAAAAAACATCATTTTCTTACATAGTAATTCAAGCCTAATTTCCAATTTACAATAGGAAAGGATAGTAAGGAATAATCATTTCTATCTAATAAATCACAAAACTAATTTTGATTTACCATAATCCGCATGCCATCTAATTTATTAAATTCTAAAATTTAATCATAAATAATCACACATTAGGAGTCTCTCTCTCATTATTCAAAAGATGGTACCTACAGGACAATTAATTGTAAATACACTAAACACTACATTCTAAGTATAAAGGATAATTTAGAACTTGTAAAAGTTCACATTCTAATTTTAACAAATATTTGGTAACTAATTAAATTTACATTCTTGAAACAATTTATGAAATAATTTCTATCCTATAAATCATTTCCTAACATTACCTAATTTTAGCAATAATCTGCCAATAATTCTTGGAATGAATCCTATGATTGAAAATGCCTAGGAATATGCCTAGGAATGTTTTGAGTTGCTTTTTGTCAATGAAATTAAGATATTTGATAGAATTTCCCACCCTTATCAATTCTATTCATGCATTTATTATATATGAGAAGACCAAAAGAGAGGTATACTAGTAAGGTTAATTACTGGCTCTATGCATATAGTGTATACACATATAAAAGTAACCCTTAATAGCCATACTAGGGCAATTACTTGAAATAAATAAATAAAATTCTAAATTCTAATTACAAAAGACAATAAGAGTTCACATAAAAATAATGAGACATTTTGTAATTAAATTTATATTCCTAATCAAAAGAACAAAGACTTTCTAATTTCTTTTAGTTACTAAGCATGAAAATCTTCCAAATGAAAAGATAGAAAGATTCCATAGTCACTAATAAAAAAAATAAAGGGGTATGGAAAACTATTAAAATGAGATTAAAACCTTTTTTTTTCAAATGTTGCAGTTGCATGTGCCCTGGTAGACACGTATGCAAAAATGTGGAAGCACGGATAGGCGCATCAAGGAAATGTGGTTTCAAAGAGTGCCACGAGAGGAAGATATATTTCAAATGGTTTTGATGAAAAGGGTTTAGAACCTTCAAAATGTGCAAGCATAGACAATGCAGTTGAATTGCTTGACAGAGCACCTTAAAGAGGCGTCATCTCATGAAATGAATTGATTGTATGTTACACACAAAAGATGTTTTGCAAAAAACGGCTTTAGAAATTTTCAAGCTAATGCAAATGGGCAGAGGAAAGTCAAATTCCACAACCTTGGCCAGTGTTTCCCTTGCCTGTGTCAAAATGGGTACATTCGAACAAGGTATGGACATCCTTCAAAGCAAATGGAAGGGAAATTTTTGTCATATGTTGTAGCTGCAAGTGCCCTGTTAGGCACGTATGCGAAATGTAGAAGCATAGATGATGCTCATGAACTTTTATTTTTATAGAATGCCTCAAAGAGGTGTCTACATATGGAATAAAACACTTGCAGGATGCACACAAAATTGATTTGTTGAAAAGGCTTTAGAAACTTTCAAGCAAATGCAATTGTTAGGTATAAATCCAAATTTCACAGCCTTTGCCAGTGTCCTCCCTGCCTATGCAAAAGTAGACGATTTTAAAATAAATAGGGTATGGACACCCATCAAAGCAAAATGAAAGGGGATTTTGTCAACTGTTGTAGCTGCCAGTGCTCTGTGAGACATGTATGCAAACTGTGGAAGCGTCGGAAAGGCGTACATGAACTATTTGACAGAGTGCCTCAAAGAGTTGTCAACTCATGGAATCAAATGATTACAGGTTGCGCACAGAATGGATTTGTTGAAAATGCTTTTTAAAATTATTGTAGATGCAATAGGCAGTGTAAAGCTAAATTTCACAACCTTTGCCAGCATCCTACCTTCCCGTACTGAATGCGAGCTTTGGAATCAAGAATGGACATCCATCAAAGCAAAATGAAAGGGGGATTTTGTCAGATATTATAGTTGAAAACTCTCTTGTAGACATGTATGCAAAATGTGGAAGCATAGACAAGGCACTTGACCTGTTTGGCAAAATACCTCAAAGAAATGTGGTCTAATGTAATACCATGATTGCAGGACATGTGAAAGAAATGGATTGTTTGAAAGGACTTTTTAGAAAATATCAAGCAAAAAATGGAATTTGCGGGTGTAAAAATAGACTCGACAGCCTTGTCGACATCTGCTCTACCTGAGACAAAATGAGAGCTTTAGAAACATGGCATGGTCATCCATCAAAGAAAAATGGAAGGGGATTTTTTTTGTCTTCACAGGGTATGCACAAAATGAATTTGTTGAAAAGATTTTAGAACTTATAATACAATACAATGGAAAGGAGTTGTTCATACCTTTTGGGATGAATTACTTGCCTTTGCTCTGCATGATGCCTACTTGCTATGTTGTTCCTGCTTCTTCTTTCCATGTCATTCCTTCTTCTCCTCTCTTTATTGCCATTTGGTGGTGGAAATATCCTACGATCCTTGACTTTCTTCCCCCAAATCTCCTTCTAGATCTTCTTGTTTTTCCTCCTACACCACGAAACCCCTGTCATAACGCCCAATCCCTTCCAATTCTCTCACAAGTCAAGTCCACATTAGCTGGTTAGCTAGTTCTATAAATGCCATAAATTCGTGAAGTAGAGAGTTGGTATGATGGAACAGAGACATCATGACTACTACTATTTTTTTTTCCTTTGGTGACAACTTGAGTATACACCTACCTACAAGTAATATAGTTAATCAACCTAGACCTAGTCAACTCTCTACCAAAAAAATAGAACTAAAAATATACAAAGAATGGTACGAAAACATAGCAATGATTTTATTTGAAGACCTACTTGCAATATTAAATCCTATAATTATTGTTTCATGCCATCTCAAATGTGATAAGAGACAACTATAAATCTTGACACATGGAATTATCTTGGGCATGATTTAACAATTATTTCATATAAAAAGGTCTAGATAACTAAAAATCTATGTAAATAAAGGAATAAATGTTAAATCTAATTTTCTTGAGTGCATCAATGCATTGATTTAACAATATTTACCAAAGAGTTGATTATGTTTTATTGTGTGTAGGAAAATCATCGATTATGCATCAATGCTACCGAGACCTAGCACAACCCACCCACCCCAATGTGTTGGCACAGTCCATTCAGCCCCATGATGAGAAGAACAAAAAATATGGCACCTAGCAACCTTTCGATTGCATGAAACTAAAGCATTTTGCAAGAATGAGTTTGATTTCAACATGGTCAAATGGACTGGAGTTGAATGAAACTGAGAGAGGTTATTGTGGATGGACTCCACATGCACCTATAGGTCCAAACAAAACATTCCCAGTTACCACAAGTTTTGAGAATTGTCTCGTCAAAGTTTGGCAATGTTTTTTGTTTTAGGGATCTTAAGGGACTTTGTTGGTAGCTTGCTGCCCCCAACAAATGCGATGCTTGACACATGAAATGAGACCTCTCTTAGCATTTACCTACCCACCTTGACATGTTGCTGAAGTCCATTATGCCCCACGAGCTATGGAATGAAAAATGTCACTCCTAGCACCTTTCCATTGCATGAAACTAAAGCATTTTGTAAGAATACGTTTGATTTCAGTGCGGTCAAATGGACTAGATTTGAACAAAACTGAGAGAGGTTATTATGGACAGACTCCACGTGCACCTGTAGGTCCAAATGAAACATTCCTAGCTACCACGAATTCTAAGAACTGTCCCATCAAAGTTTGGCAAATTTTCATCTTAAGGAGCACTTAAGGGACTTTGCCGGTAGCCTGCTACCCCGAATGAATGTGACATTTGGCACCTGAAATGAGACCTCCCTCGACATTTACCCACCCACCTCGACGCGTTGGTGAAGTCTGTTTAGACCCACAAGCTATGGAATGCAAAATGTCACTCCTAGCACCTTTCCACTGCATGAAACTGAAGCATTTTGTAAGAATGCGTTTGATTTCAGCACAATCAAACGGATTGGAGTTGAATGAAACAGAGAGAGGTTATTGTGGACGAACTCCATATGCACCTATAGCTCCAAATAGAACATTCTTAGCTGCAACAAATTCTGAGAACTGTCCCATCAAAGTTTGGCAATTTTTTTCCCTTAGGGATCTTAAGGGACTTTGCCGGCAGCCTACTGCCCCGAACGAATGTGATGCTTGGCACACGAAACTAGACCTCCCCTAGCATTTACCCGCCCACCTCGACGCGTTGGCGAAGTCCATTCAGCCCCATGAGCTATGGAATGCAAAATGTCACTCCTAGCACCTTTCCACTGCATGAAACTGAAGCATTTTGCAAGAATGTGTTTGATTTCGGCAAGATCAAATAGACTGGAGTTGAACAAAACCAAGAGAGGTTATTGTGGAAGGACTCCACATGCACCTATAGGTCTAAACGAAATGTTCCCAGCTGCCACGAATTCTGAGAATTGTCCCATCAAAGGTTGGTAATTTTTTCATCTTAGGGATCTTAAGGGACTTTACTGGTAGCCTGCTGCCTCAAATGAATGCGACACTTGGCACACAAAATGAGACCTCCCCTGGTATTTAGCTACCCACCCCACTGCATTGGCAAAGTCCATTCAGCCCCACGAGCTATGGAATGCAAAATGTCACTCCTAGCACCTTTCCACTGCATGAAACTGAAACATTTTGCAATAATGCGTTAGATTTCGACATGGTCAAACAGACTAGAGTTGAACAAAACTGAGAGAGGTTATTGTGAACGGACTCTACATGCACCTATAGGTTGAAGCAAAATATTCCTAGCTGCCACGAATTCTAAGAACTATCCCGTCAAAGTTTGGAAATTTTTTTGTCTTAGGGATCTTAAGGGACTTTGCCGGTAGCCTGCTGCCTTGAATGAATGCGACACTTGGCACATGAAGCGAGACCTCCCTTGGCATTTACCTGCCCACCCCAATGCGTTGGCGAAGTTTGTTCAGACCCATGAGCTATGGAATGCAAAATGTCACTCCTAGCACCTTTCCAAACATGAGGAAGAACAACAACCCAATCTAACTCCTGAAAGCATGACATGTTATGATGAAGAAGTACAACCAAAATCTAATGATCTAATGGCATAAACCAATGACATAAACAACTATGTCCTACTATTGTAGCAACTAACATTCAAACCCTTTGACATGAATCTTGATATGACATGAGTGAAACATGAGTGAACAGGATTAAGACCAATTAGGATCAACTTCATCCATTACTTAGATCTAACCTCATCAAACAAATCAAACGAAATGTACATCACTTATGTAATCGATCACTTACTGCCATCTGATGATCACTGTCCATCATCTTTTCTCAAGCTTCTTTGTCTGTAGATGGATGGACTGGAGTTGTGACCTCCTGTGAGAAGCATAAAAAAATAAAATTGACTAAACATAAATATACTGGAGGGAAGTAATTCATACTACTATTTATATACAAAATAAAGTACAAGTAACCATCTAGGAAAGTTTTATGCATACTTACAAATTAATCCAACGAAGCATCTGGGTCTTCTCTACTCTTTATTGTGTCAAGTATGGCCTCATGGTCAGAGTCATGCACCTTCCACAAGGTCTTGCTCAAAGGTCTACCTCGATATTGTATCAAATAAACATTGGTTGTCATGAGAAGGTTAAAGTAATGAAGAATCTTTCGATGCATGTCAAAGTCCTCAAACAGTCAAACATTAAGACTCTTATGTGGGTACCTTCTAAGCCATGTTCCAGTAACAACCACCGAGCATGTAGGGTATTCAATGTTTTCTCCATCTGTAATTGGGGCCTCCAATTTCTTTTTGGCCTCAACACAACGACAGAAGTAATAATCTGTTCCCTATTTGTTATCTTCATTTGCAATAACTACATAAACATGCCCTACAATGATATGTACAGAAAATTAGATGAAATTTCCACAATATTACAAAAATAATACAAAGTTTAAGATAACATTAGGAATTTCAAATTTAACTATGTGAGTAGATATATTACTTGGTTGAACTAGATCTGATATGTGGTCAAAGTCAGCTGATGATTCCATCTCTGTCAATCCTAGTGTCGTTGGGGGTCGATACATGTCAAGTGGGCAAAGATAATTGAACTTCCATTCATCAACCCACTCCCTTGACTCACACTCATTCTAGGCTTGAATTGTACATGCAGAACAAAAGCACGCCATCTTCCACATATATATACTCCATTAGCTTGCAATTGAGCTTCTAATAGAGTGTAGCTCACTTGATCCCGTCAGTGTACAATAGTCCTCATATGGTGCAATGTTAGTATCATCTATCAACCAAAAAAATCTATGAATTGAAGACTTAACTTGATTACCTGGACCCATTGAAGCATTACACCACTCGACAATTGATTTTGCATCTGTCAGCTTTGCATTGTCTTTATACTTTAATTGTTCTCATGCTATGGCTCTTTTGATACACACTCCTACACCATCATGCTCCCCCTTTCCATGCCTAGCCTCACAAAATTCCACATATACTGAACACCTATAATATTATGCCTCTTGCTCAGCCAATAGAAATTTCGCGAGTTCTTGAATTGTGATGCACAATTATCTGACCATATGATATGTTGACTGAATGATATGCCCCTTCTAGCCAGATCATTGTAGAACACCTGAAAACAACCTTGCACGAACTTCGTGGAATGCATATGATCATCGCTTATATAAAAATGATACTCCCTTATGATCTTCTATAATCCTTTGTACTATTATTCGCATGAATGAATGTGATGTGTATAAATATAGAAACTTGTGTCAAGTTATAATATTGGGATTGTACCTCACACTATGGCTGTAGACTATAGTTCTCTACAAAGTAGACGACTGAAACAATGCTACCAATTGGAAATGTGTCCTTGCATAACTTTAATTGCAAGTCCAACCATCAAGCTCTATGGGCATGTCTTACATACTCATACACTATGTTCTCACAAAATATAGGCATAAATTGATACACTAGAATCTTCTGAATAAAATATTCACACCTCTTTCCTTCTTTACCATCTCTTGTATTGTATGCCACTATTTTATACTTGCTGAACTCTAGTAGTTCATTTCCATCTGCATGTGTTATTTCCATATGTTCACATATTAGCATAGTTGCAAGCCACCACAATGCTGACATGTGCCATGCAAGCATAATTTCCTATAGAATAATTGACCTTCCTCTCTATCACATAAAATCATTGATATGAAGTCTCTTGAGGTAGTTGGTGGGGCACGTATGCCACACTCTTGCAAAACTTTGTTAGTATGCAAATCTAAACATATAGACCGATAAACATCAAAATGGTTAAAAAATTTAATATGTAATCTACAACAACAAGTGGTGCATGTGTGATTTATTTTGACAAAGAAAGGTTTTAGCATTTCAAAATATCTTTGAGAAATTTTAATTTGAGGATACTTCTCTAGAAATTTACCAAAAAACCATGTTTGAGTCATATCAAAAAAATGCTTTGGATGTGGCTCACGGTTTCGACTACAGATTCTCCTTCTTACCACATCCCTTTGATTCGGAGATACCCTTGTGTAATTCTTCCAAAAGTCTTCAATTAGTGATCTCAAAGCTTCGACAACAACTTTGTCTTTTCGTGGGAGTCTCCCAGAGAATGCCCACAATTCATTAATGCTTGGATCATCAACTCTTAGACTTTTTCTATTTATTTTCAATGCTTGACTTGTCTTTCTAATGAGGCTAGATTTTTTTGTTTGTTGGCTTACAATTGTCGATGTAATGACACATCGTGTGACATTACTATCCTTCGTGCATGAGGTGGAACCCACACCTTCATACGCACTCATTAGATTCTTGAAAATTGATTTTTCACTTGATGCATTCGATGTTCTTAGGCCAAGAATCTTCATAGTGGGCCTAAATTTTAGATTTCTCATAAGTTCAACAAAGAGTTGATATCTTCCAGTTTCATTTAAATTCTCAAAGAATAATTTCCATATCTTTGGCAAGTGCTCATGGGAATCTTATCCTGCATGGGCTCCAATACATTCTCATCAATATCAATTAGAAACTTAGGCCTCCTATGCAAAATTCTAGGAGGTGTTTTATTTGGTAAAGTAGACTGAACATTAGGAATTTCTTCAATATTTACTTGAGATGGGATAGATGGCGTACCTTCGATTGGAGGTGAAAAGGTTGAAAATGACGTACCTTCAACTTGGGGTGTGAATGATGGCATGTGACCAACTTGAGAAGAAAATGTAGATGTGCTTTCTACTTCACCTGTGAAAGATGGAGTGTCTCCAATTTGAGAAGATAATGATGGTGTTCCTTCAACTTGACCTATGGACGATGGAGTGCCTCCAACTTGGAGATTCAATTTTCTCATTGCATGAAGGTTTTGCATTCGTTCCCTTTGTGCCGCCAATTCCATCTCTTTCTTAGCTTCGTTAGATGTGTCACATTCCTCTTCAATTGGCAATGGTGGAATATCTTCTTGTATGGTTGGCAATTTCCTACTTTCCCAAATTCGCCTCATTCTTTCTCTTTTCCTCTCATTCTTAGCTTCATGCTTTTTTGGTGTTAGAGTCTTTACTTGTTTCCTCAGCATGATGATGATTTCTACAAGCATGAAGAATAAGACAATGATCATTAGAAATTTTATAATGATAATGAATAGCACAGTCAGAATGAAATTCTTCCAAAAGTCTTCAATTAGTGATCTCAAAGCTTTGACAACAACTTTGTCTTTTCATGGGAGTCTCCAAGAGAATGCCCACAATTCATTAGTGTTTGGATCCTGAACTCTTTGATGTCTTCGAACGGCTCTCATTAGAGTTTTTCTATTTATTTTCATTTGTTGACTTGTCTTTCTAATGAGGTGATCTTTTTTTGTTTGTTGGCTCACAATTGTCGATGTAATGACATGTCATGTGACATTAGTATCCTTGGTGCGTGAGGTGGAACCCACACTCTCATACGCACTCATTAGATTCTTGACAATTGATTTTTCACTTGATGCATTCAATGTTCTTAGGCAAAGAATCTTCATAGTGGGCCTAAATTTCAGATTTCTCATCAGTTCAACAAAGAGTTGACATCTTCCAGTTTCATTTAAATTCTCAAAAAATAATTTCCATATCTTATTTGCATATCTTTGGCAAGTGCACATGGGAATCTTATCCTACATGGGCTCTAATACATTCTCATCAATCTCAATTAGAAACTTAGGCCTCCTATGCAAAATTCTCAGAGGCATTTTATTTGGTAAAGTAGACTAAACATTAGGAATTTCTTCAATATTTACTTGAGATGGGATAGATGATGTACCTTTGATTGGAGGTGAAAAGGTTGAAAATGACGTACCTTCAACTTGAGGTGTGAATGATGGCATGTGACCAACTTGAGAAGAAAATGTAGATGTGCCTTCTACTTCACCTGTGAAAGATGGAGTGTCTCCAATTCAAGAAGATAATGATGGTGTGCCTTCTACTTCATCTGTGAAAACTAGAGTGTCTCCAATTCAAGAAGATAATGATGGTGTGCCTTCTACTTCACCTATGAAAGATGGAGTGTCTCCAATTTGAGAAGATAATGATGGTGTTCCTTCAACTTGGAGATTCACTTTCCTCATTGCATGGAGGTTTTGCATTCGTTCCCTTTGTGCCACCAATTCCATCTCTCTCTTAGCTTCGTTAGATGTGTCACGTTCCTCTTCAATTGGCAATGGTGGAATATCTTCTTGTATGGTTGACAATTTCTACTTTCCCAAATTCGCCTCATTCTTTCTCTTTTCCTCTCATTCTTAGCTTCACGCTCTTCTGGTGTTAGAGTCTTTGCTCATTTTCTCAACATGATGATGATTTCTACAAGCATGAAGAATAAGACAATGATCATTAGAAATTTTATAATGACAATGAATAGCATAGTCAGAATGAATAACAAGGTTTTACAAACTTCTAAATAAGACACCTCATATCAAGATAACTTGAACATACATAAGTCATGGAGTAGGCATTTGAACACACATATACACTTGAATCTAGTTTGAATAGAAGAGAGGAGGACAAACTTGGAGGAAGAAATAAGAAGTTATACCCTATTTTTCTACTGTATCTTGTTATACCTTGTTTTCATGCATTTTCCAAGTGGAAAGGGTGGCTAAATAGTGGTTCTTTGTGAATTTGAATGCAACCTAGCCAAGTAAGTGTTCCTATAGCATATTCAGGCCTATTTAAAGGTGAATCAAGTGTTATTTTGTTCTAGGTTGGAGTGGATATGAGATTTTCATTAAAAGCCCCTTATTTGTGAAGAAATGAAGGGTTTTCTAGTTTGCACCCTATATGAGCATGGCTACACTAACCAATGGTGAAATTTGAAGTTTTTTGACATATAGATTTGTTGTTTTGGGTTTGGAGTGGTTATTGAATGATCCTAGGGTACTTGCTTTGTTAATTGGACCAAATTAGGCCTATTTCTAGAGAGGGCAAGTCATAGAACTCACATTTTTCCTGAAACAAGGGCATGAAATATTTTGATATGTTGTTCTACTCCATAATGGGTGTCTAAATACTTTTTGGTTTGTGGGTTGGATGAGTTTACACAAAGTCATGCACATTTTTCAAGTTTAGAAGGCTACTAGGCCTTAAGGAGTGATTTGTGGATCAGACATTGGTTGATGTTTCTATGCACTAAAAGTGACAAAATTGGTTTGAATACATTATATTGACTTGGTGTATGCTTGTGTTAGGGTTGGGAAATAGCTTGGAGCCCTTATGCCTTATGATGCCCTTAAGCACCTAGTTGGGCCATTGCAAGATTTTGGTTTATGGTTGAGTTGATTTGTGAAATACGGTATCAATGCTTTGAATTACTTCTTGTGTCTGCATAATAAATGATCATGCAACTTGAATGTGATTGTGGATTTGGGAGTTTGGCAACCTGAATAAGGACTGTTTACTGAGTTTAGGGGTCTGTGGAAAGTTTTAAGTAGAAAGCTGAAGTAGTAAATTGCAGAATGATGCACAAAGAAACACCACTAAGGAGCATATTTTCCATAGCAAGGATGGAAAAAGAAGTAACTCTCCAAAACTAAGGGAAGAGAAAGGCCAAAACAAACTCAAAGAAGATAACAAACAAGTTGATTTGAGTATGTACAAAGCTAACAAATATTGGTCTTATTTCAAGGTTAGAGGATATTGTTATGACAAGTGTTGGAAGCTTCATCTAGAGATTCACCCAAATGACAAACGCAAGAGTAAGCAACCACAAAGGGAAAAAAAAGCACACTAAAACATCAAATTCAAAGAGAGAACAACTCTCACATGAGTCTACATCAATATTCAATGATGTTAGTATGTAATGATACTTGGATAGAGTATTTACTTGATTTGTAAAGAAGATAAGTGTGAGTTGCTTTCATTTGTAGGGGCATTTGATTAGCACTCCAATTTTTTCCTATGGATTGAGTTGTGTTCAAGTTCTCACTTGTAGAGCAAGTAAGTAGTATGTTTCACTCACTATGGGTGAGTATGAGAAGTATGGCCACTTGGAGGTCAAGAAAGGACAAGGAAAATAGAGAATGTAAGAGCTAGTGATGACATGTTTTGGGTGTTGTAAGCATGCACATTTGTGTTCCATAGTAACATAAATGTTGTAGCATGTAACAGAGATGACTTGTAGCATGTTGTAGCATAACAGTGATGGTTTTCATTATTGTAATATGCACAAGCTCTTATCTCAGTTGTAGCATGTGCATAGTTGTAGGAAGAGAACTCTTTACACATTCATTGTAAACAATGTATAAATGTATGAATTTCATTGTACATATATGCAATAAGAAGGACCACTTTGTAATAAATTATAGCTTTCATAGAATTGTAAAATGACCTTCAAATGCAAGGAGGATCATACATGGCAGCAAGGTTATATATAGACTATGATAGTGGACTGTTATATAGACTTACATGACTATCCTACACTCATGAAAACCTCCTTTTTAGTTTTTTATCTCCTTGTAACTCCCTTTGTATCATCTTATGTTATCCTAGGGAAAAAATTAAGAGTCTTCCAAAATCAATTTTGGCTCCATGTATACACTCAAATATGAGTATGACAAACAATTGCTCACTAAAATTATTTTATGAAGCATTTCATAATGTTTTTCTCTTGTATAGCTGAAAATAGGTGAAATAAAGACATGAAGGGCCGAAACAAGGTGGAAACATGAGGAATTTGGAGTCTCTTTGACTGAACTAACTAATATACCTAGACACATATATGTCAAGAAGAACATAAAGAACATAAAAAACATAAAGACATAAAGACATTTAAAGAGATAAAGAACATAAGAACATGTGTGTGTGTGTGTGTGTGTGTGTGATTTAAAATTTAACATACCTTAGAATTTGATATTGCAGTTGACCAATTCTCCAAAAGATGGCTTCAAAATTCTTAAATTCTTGTTTTTCTCAAATTTGATTATGAATTCTATATAATTCTAGAATAGGATTAGTAAAATTTATGTAAAAAATAAACATATATCATCAAATTCAATCTATATATCAATGGTAATTAGCTTTGAAACAAAATCACACATGAAACATGAAACTTTTAGTTTAAATAATCAAATTTTCTCGAAAAACATGAAAAATCACTTCTTCTACGTTGAAAAAACAAAAAAGGTGGTGGATTCATATAAAAATGATTCTCAATTAGTCAACCAACATGAAAAGAATTTTTTTTTTGATATACTCATGAAAAGAAGGAATAATAGGCATGTGGGGTCTAAAACACGGATCCCACATGCTTTTTTACCATTTTCCATGCTTCCCATAACATGCTCAGCTTCCAATAACGTGACCACATTATAACGTGAGCACGTTATGGGAAGCATGATAACATAAAGGTAACCTTGTATCTACATGAGAGAGTCTCTCTCTCTCTTTCTCTTCATTTCTCTATCCTATATATAAAGAGGGATCGAGAGACATGGAGAGATAGAGAGGGACATGGAGATAGAGAGGATAGGTGGAGATAGAGATAGGGAAAGGGAGAGATGGGGATCAAGATAGAGAAAGGGGTCTATAGAGGGAGAAAGATAGAGATACATATATAGAGAGAGGGGAGATATAGGGAGATAGATCTAGCAAGGGAGAGATAGATAGGGAAATACAGAGAGAGAGCTAGAGAGGGGCATATTAAGAGATGGGGTTATGAGGATAGATAGCTCAATACGGAAAGAGATCAAGAGATGTCTAGAGACATAGGGAGAGAGATTTTAAGAGGTAGAAGGATGCGGAGAGAGATAAAGAGGAGAGAGAGGTAGCGAGGGATAGATTAAGAGATAGGGATCCATATGTCCAGAGAGATAGAGATAGGGATCCCTATTATCCCCTCTACCTAAACTATAAACCTAAACCTTTAAACCATAAACCCTAAATCCTTAATAATGCCCCTAACCCCTAACCCTAAACCCTAAAATCTATCAACCCTAAACACCTAAATACCTAAGGTCCCTAAACCATAAAACCTAGAAGCAAAGGTAGGTATAGTTAGAGAGAGGGACAGAGGAGACAGAGATATCTCTCCCAGGCTCGGTCTCCTTTGTATCTCCCTATTCACCTCTCTACCTAAACCATAAACCTAAAACTCTAAACCTTAACCCCTAACCCCTAAACCATAAACCCTAAACCCTAAATAATGTCCCTAAACCCTAACCTCTAACCCCTAAACCCTAAAAATAAGTAACCCTAAACCCCCAAATCCCTAAGGTCTCTAAACCATAAAAATTGGAAGCAACCCTAAAACTCTATCTCCCTGTCTCTCCCAATCTCTATTGGTCCCCTCGTTCTATCTATCTCTAAACCCTAAACCCTAACCCCTAAACTCAAGCAACCCTAAACCCCTAACCCATAAACCATAAACCCTAACCCTTAGACCCTAAACCCTAAACTCGAGCATCCTTAAACCCCTAAAGCCTAAATAATTCCCCTAAACCCTTACCCTAAAACCTAAACCATATTTACTTGAGAAACCCTAAACTCATGTAAACCTCAAATAGTGAGGGAGAGAGAGATAGAAAGGTAGAGTTAGAGAGAGGGGATCGAAAGAGATCTAGCAAGATAGAGAGACAAGGAGAGAGAGATAGAGAGGTAGGTATAGTTAGAGAGAGGGATAGAGGAGACATAGATATCTCTCCCAAGCTCGGTCTCCTCTGTATCTCCCTATTCACTTCTCTACCTAAACCATAAACCTAAACCTCTAAACCTTAACCCCTAACCCCTAAACCATAAACCCTAAACCATAAATAATGCCCCTAACCCCTAACCCCTAACCCCTAAACCCTAAAAATGAGCAACCCTAAACCCCTAAACCCCTAACCCCTAAACCATAAAACCTAGAAGAAACCCTAAACCTCTATCTCCCTATCTCTCCCAATCTCTATAACGTGAAAACATGAAAACATTAAGCTTTCATTCCAACCAAATTCATTCCTAATCAATCCCAAATCATCCCTAATCCATTCAATTTCATCTCTAATCATCCCTAAACCACTTCTAGTCAGCCCTAAACCACTTCACACCATCCCAAATCACATCCAAATCAATTTAACTTCATCCCTAATCATTTTCCAATCAAACTAGATTTCATCTCAAATACCATCCCTAAACTATTCCTAAATAATTCTAATCATTTCCTAATCAACACTAAACCACTTCAGACCATCCCTAAAACCATTCTAATCATTCCCAAATCATTCCTAATCTAGTCCTTTTCACCTCTCATCATCCCTAAATCATTCCTAATCTAGTCCTTTTCACCTCTCATCATCCCTAAACCAATCCATTTCATCCCAACTCCATCCCAAATCAATCTAACCTCCATCTCAAATGATCCCAAAAATAATCAAAATCAAACAAATACCTCACTAGGAGCCATTACAAGATCATAGTGCCAATCTATTAGTCATTTGCACCATTTTGTATATCATAGGTGCCAATATGCTCCTTAGTAGCACTTACCTATCACTCACAAACATCATTCTACACCTAGCCAGTTATAGGTGTCATTCTACCCTCTGCCAGGCACAAGAGCCATTAGAACATTATAAGCACCAATATGTTAGTCATTTACACCATTCTATACATCATATATACTAACCATAAACCCTAAACCTGATCAACCCTAAACCCTTATCTCCTTGTCTCTATCATCCCTCTACCTCTCAATCTCTCTACTTATGTCTTTGGCCATGTCCATCACCCTCTATCTCGCTATCTCTCCCTCTCTAAACTCCTAACCCCTAAACTCTAAACTCGATCAACCCTAAACCCCTATCTCCTTATCTCTATCATCTCTCTACCTCACAATCTCTCTGGCTATGTCTCTGGCCATGTCCCTCACCCTCTATCTCCATATCTCTCCCTATCTAAACTCCTAACCCCTAAACCTGATCAACCCTAAATCCGATCAACCCCGAGCCCTATCTCCTTGTCTCTATCATCCCTCTAGCTCTCAATCTCTCTACCTATGTCTCTAGCCATGTCTCTCACCCTCTATCTCCCTATGTCTCCCATTGGTCTCCTCTATATCTCCCTATCAGTCCTCTCTCTAAACGCTAACCTAAACCTCTAAACCTTAACCCCTAACCCCTAAAACATAAACCGTAAGTTACCCTAAATAATGACACTAAACCCTAACCCCTAACCCCTAAACCCTAAAATTGAGCAACCCTAAACCCCAAACCTCTAAACCATAAACCCTTGAAGCAACTCTAAACCTTTATCTCCCTAGATCTCTCCCAATATCTATTGATCCCCTCACACACTCTCTCTCTAAACCCTAACTCCTAAACCCTAAACCTGAGCAACCCTAAATCCCTAACACCTAAACCCTAACCCATAAACCCTAAACCATAAACCTAAGCAACCATAAACCCCTAAACCCTAAATAAGTCCCCTAAACCCAAAACTTGAGCAACCCTAAACCCCTAAACCCTAAATAATTCCCCTAAACCCTAAACTCATAAACCTAACCCACACACTCTCTCTCTCCAAAACAAGAAAACTCAGACTCTCTATCTCTCTCTACCTATCACCAGGTTTCTCTCCCCTCCATCTCCATCCTCTCTCCCTTTTCATCCCTCTCGCTCTCCCTTGTCGACAAAGAACATGGAAATGTAAGAAAAATAGGACATGTAAAGATGGATGAGGATATAAATTGGGATTCAATGAAATGGAAACAAGATAATTTATGAAATTTCATTGGATGGGAAGAATGAGGAGGAGAGGTAGAGAAAGGAGGGAAGTAGAGAGTGAGAGAGAGGATAGGAGCTAGAGACAGGATGGAAGTAGAGAGTGGGAGACGACCATAGGAGGTAGACAGGGCAAGGAAGAAGAGAGAGAAGGTAGGAGGTAGATAGGGGAGGGAAGCAGAGACTGAGAGAGAGGGTAGGAGGTAGATAGGGGAGGGAAGTAGAGAGAGAGAGAGAGGGTACTTAGAAAAGACTCAGAAAGAGGGTACGAGGTAGATAGGAGAGGGAAGTAGAGAGAGATAGTAGAAGGTAGATAGGGGAGGGAAGAAGAGAGTGAGAGAGAAGGTGGGAGGTAGAGAGGGGAGGGAAGTAGAGACTCAGAGAAAGGGTAGGATGTAGAGAGGGGAGAGAAATAGAGAGAGATGATAGGAAGTGCAGCTGCTGTTGTAGACATGTATGTAAAGTGTGGAAGCATAGACAAGGCATGTCAATTGTAAGATGTAACACCTCAAAGAGATGTTCTTTAATGGAATGCAATGGTTGCAAGATATGCAAAAAATAGATTTGTTGAAAAGGCTTTAGAAACTTTCAAGCAAATGTAATTGGCATGTGTATTGCCAGTTATGCTTAGCTTTGTTTGACGTGTTTTTATCTTTTTTTAGCAAAATTTGGAGATAATCTGGAGCGTGCTCCCCATCAGGATGGCACTTTTTTAATGAAAACTTTAAAAAATACCACCATAATCTTAAGCTCTCTGGTAGCTATCTAACCATATAATTTTTTTCACATTTTGAGTACGTTTAGTGTTTCATCTTGAATTTCTTTTGTTAGTGTGTCCATTTTTTGTCAAAAACTAGTCTCTAGTATTTTTGACTTTTTTTTAACTGTTCATTGAAAATTGAAATAAGTTATATTTTTAGAAACTAGACTCCATTCTACACGAATTAAAAAAAATAAAAATTTTGATTAGTTTTCAAACATTATAGGGGGGAGCACGCTCAAATTTTTGTTTTTCAGGATGTGTCCACTTTAAAAATTACTAAAAAAGTAATTATTCATTAAAAAATTATCAGAAAAATCAGGGATAAACTAAATGGTGTTACCTAATTTCTCACTGGAGCGATTATTGAAATACTAAAAAAAAGTTAACATTTTAGGGGGAGTACACTAGACGCTATGTTATGTTTTTTTTAGAAAAACAAGACCAATTTGTGTGCTCCCCCTTTTTGAACCCCTTAATCTCAACCATTTTTGGAAAAAAATAGTAGTTTAGAAACTAGATTTGGAGCACTACAACTCTTGTTTTCATTCCATTTTCAAATTTTGAGTATAGCTATATTCAATTTCTCTTCCAACATTAATGTTTCCTAATTTCAGAAAAAAAAGTGGCAACTTAAGACCCCATTTTGGTCCCTCATCTTTGTGCACTTACCCTAAAAAGAGTTTTACAAATAGTTTTAGGACTATGTGACTCATTAGGAACAATGAAAGCCATGAAGACTAAGAACATGCCTATAGTGTATAAGTAGTTCTTGAGGTCTATATAGACAATTTCAAATGATTTTGAAATATCATTGCTAAAGGTTTATTGTTAAGGTTATATAAAAAAAAACCCTAGAAGTTTTATGAAACCCTAGTTCATGGAGGGACTATCATGTGACCATAACTCTTTAAAAATATTATATAGTATCCTATTCAAGTCCTAAGAAGCCTGTCAAGTTCTTAAGGGTTTTAGAATAGGCCACTCTATAATAGCATTGATTTTATTGAGATCAACTTTACTCCTTAACTAATCAATTAAATAGATGGCAAAGGAAGAAGGAGAACATATAATGGTTGAATTATCAAACCCCAAAATGGAAGAAGAGTAGATATAGCCAAACCAAGAGGATTGCAATAGAATGGAAAAGGAACTAAAAAGAATAATTAAATTGAAAGAGGACTAGCAATGAGAAAGATTATCTTACCATTTACTAGCTCATAGATGAAGCCACATTATGGTAGTACTACTAGGCTCGAATATTCTCATAGTTAATAGTGACTGTGATATGGGAAATAATTAAGGAGTGGTTTCAAAGGCCTAGTAGCTAATGAATGAATATTATACCACTAAAATGAATGAAATAATTTAGCATTTAGTGTTAGGATTTATTGTTTACAATTTAGGGTTTAGAGTTTAGTGTTTAGGGTTAATGGTTTACTATTTACGGTTTAGGGTTTATTTTTTATTGTTTAGGGTTTAGGGTTTATGGTTTACTATTTACGGTTAAGGGTTTAGTGTTTATGGTTTATGAATTAGGGTTTAGTGTTTTTAGTTTAGGGTTTAACATTTACAACTTAAGATTGTGAAAAAGAACTAAATTTCTATCTAAAATGCACCTAGGGTTTCAAATGAAATAACAATAAAAAATAATAAAAACAAGACAAAAAAATAATGAAAAATAATAGAAAAGCATAGACCACCAACCTGGCACAGCTGATAGCTGGTCTGGAGTAGGTGAGGAGGTCCTGGAGGCAAGCGACGGGGTCAGGCGATGCAGGTACCCTTTTTAGGTGTCCTTTCTCTTGTTGCTTTGTATTCTATGGTTGTTAAAATGAAGCCATGGACCTATTTCTAAAAAAAATACTTTTCAAAAATGGGTCTTGTTTATAAACAGGTACCTGCTCCTTTTACGAGTGCCCGTTTGGCTTTGGGTCCTGATCCTAAACAAAAGCCCGTTTCTTAATGGGCACCCGTTTAGGCTTGGGCTCCTATTCCTAAACGAGCATCCGTTATTTTCAAAACGGATGCCCATTCCAATCGACATTTTCCTTGCGTGAAAAAATTCCGTGAAATCTATACTCATCTTCATGCTTTGACCCACTAGTCTAGTTTAAGTATTAACGGGTGATAGCATGGAGTAGTGCAAAGAGGGTTGAGAGCTCTTTAGTGACCCCTTGTCATCTGGGTTATAGATTGTGACCATGGATGTTGACTTGTATTTGGCTTTTAATTTAACTTGTGTGCTAACAATTTGTAGTTATCCTATAAATGATATTAACAATATCAATGTGAATAGTGAATTGGGGGTTTGATTTAATAGCTCAAACACTATGTTTTATGCCATAGGATTTTTAGGATATTATTTTATACACAACCCATGATTGAATTTTACATGGACATATTGTTTTTATCCTGTGTCCATAAAATCTACACAAAACCCATATTTATGTTAGTGTTTTTTAACACAAACTATGTGAATTGTGTATATAATCAATACCCATATAGTTAAAAAAATTCAATAGGCACACTAGTAAACCATGTCAATATAAAACCATATTAGAACAAGTAAATTGTGAATCTTGTGGCACAAACTAAAGACCAATACAATTTTTAATATAAAAGTTGATAGTTGAACATGAATAATGACTAAGTATGGCCTTGTGAATACAAAGTTTTAATAGTGACTTCCGAATCATGTGTGGTTAAATGTGATTGAAATGGGAATAGATTGAAATGGGAATAGACATAAACTAGTATATTTATATTTAAAAAAATATATCTAACGTACGCTGAGAGATATGTTTATAAATTACTTCCAATTAGAATATTTGATATGCTTACATGAGTTAATTTAAAGAGACTATGCTGTGAGACTTTTCATATTCTTCAAATGTAATAAAGATTTCACTCCATAACTGCCCAAGTTTTTCTATTTTTCTATCCATTTGGCTTCCACTAATTTATTTATTTACACATCTTTTGAATTTTGTTTACATAGAATCTGAATCTTAATTGTTTAAAGGAATCTGAATCTTTCATCCCTTACTGTGAGTGGAGAACGACTCTCGGCATAATAAGATAATTTGATTGCTTTGTTGAAAAGTGGAATATGAACGTGTTTGCAATCATGAATTTACTTACGTCTTTTTCTGAATTCATTTAGGCTAAAACACATATTGTGACTTCAATTGAAATGTGGAACTTTTGTTATCATATAGCGGCATGATGCATCTACATTGCCTCTGACTAGGAGATTATACCTTATTTACTTACAAAGTGCGATCAACGAACGAAGGAAGGTACGCGACCGTCTGCCAAAATAGGTCTTAAGTTGGCCTAGAGTAATTCTGAGTGGTGGACAGATGTTTCGGTTACGTACCTTTCCATGTTGTGCTGTCATTGCCGCACCTTGTTTGAAACTTCTACAAGTGATTCTTTGTTTGAAAAGCATAAAACTGAAAGCTATATTTAAAAGAGAAGAAGGAATGAGGTTGGAAAGCGGTATGGACGGTGGGCAACATGGATAGGCAATACGTGAACAGTGCATGAATTTCTTAATGAGAAACCCAAAAATCAACACCAGCACTTTTACTCATCATTTGGAGGGTGTTTGACAAATCTATCAGCCAACTAAATCAACTTTGTAACAGGGATAGTTGCACCGGCTCTGAGGGATAGTTATTATGGAGTTGTTGAGACCATTTTAAATAATTAGGCGATAGGCTTTTATATGTGAGCAGGCGTGGAATTTGATGGTCTATTTGAATTTTTTTTTTTTTTTGTCATTTTAGATTGTATTTTACAACTCTAAAATTTATTGGATTGTATACCTATTTTTATATAGTTGTATATATGACTCAAATTATTAGTAAACCCTAAACCTAATCAACCCTAAATCTGATCAACCCCAAGCCCTATCTCCTTGTCTCTATCATCTCTCTAGCTCTCAATCACTCTACCTATGTCTCTAGCCATGTCCCTCACCCTCTATCTCCCTATGTCTCCCATTGGTCTCCTCTATATCTCCCTATCAGTCCTCTCTCTCTAAACCCTAACCTAAACCTCTAAACCTTAACCCCTAACCCCTAAAACATAAACCATAAGTTACCCTAAATAATGACACTAAACCTTAACCCCTAACCCCTAAACCCTAAAATTGAGCAACCCTAAACCCCAAACCTCTAAACCATAAACCCTCGAAGCAGCGCTAAACCTTTATCTCCCTAGATCTCTCCCAATATCTATCGATCCCCTCACACACTCTCTCTCTAAACCCTAACTCCTAAACCCTAAACCTGAGCAACCCTAAATCCCTAACACGTAAACCCTAACCCATAAACCATAAACCCTAAACCTAAGCAACCGTAAACCCGTAAACCCTAAATAATTCCCCTAAACCCTAAACTTGAGCAGCGCTAAACCTCTAAACCCTAAACTCATAAACCTGACCCACCCTCTCTCTCTCTCTCTCCAAAACAAGAAAACTAGGACTCTCTATCTCTCTCTACCTATCACCAGGTTTCTTTCCCCTCCATCTCCATCCTCTCTCCCTTTTCATCCCTTTCGCTCTCCCTTGTCGACAAAGAACATGGAAATGTAAGAAAAATAGGATATGTAAAGATGGATGAGGATATAAATTGGGATTCAATGAAATGGAAACAAGATAATTTATGAAATTTCATTGGATGTGAAGAATGAGGAGGAGAGGTAGAGAAAGGAGGGAAGTAGAGAGTGAGAGAGAGGATAGGAGCTAGAGACAGGACGGAAGTAGAGAGTGGGAGAGGACCGTAGGAGGTAGACAAGGCAAGGAAGAAGAGAGAGGGTAGGAGGTAGACAGGGGAGGGAAGCAGAGACTGAGAGAGAGGGTAGGAGGTAGACAGGGGAGGGAAGTAGAGAGAGAGAGAGAGAGAGAGAGAGAGAGAGACTCAGAAAGAGGGTATGAGGTAGATAGGAGAGGGAAGTAGAGAGAGATAGTAGAAGGTAGATAGGGGAAGGAAGAAGAGAGTGAGAGAGAAGGTGCGAGGTAGAGAGGGGAGGGAAGCAGAGACTCAGAGAAAGGGTAGGACATAGAGAGGGGAGAGAAATAGAGAGAGAGACAACAGGAAGTGTAGTTGCCGTTGTAGACATGTATGTAAAGTGTGGAAGCATAGACAAGGCATGTCAATTGTAAGATGTAACACCTCAAAGAGATGTTCTTTAATGGAATGCAATGATTGCAAGATATGCAAAAAATAGATTTGTTGAAAAGGCTTTAGAAACTTTCAAGCAAATGAAATTGACATGTGTAGTGCCAGTTATGCTCAGCTTTGTTTGACATGTTTTTATCTTTTTTTAGCAAAATTTGGAGATAATCTGGAGCGTGCTCCCCATTAAGATGGCACTTTTTTCAATGAAAACTTAAAAAAATACCACCATAATCTTAAGCTCTCTGGTAGCTATCTAACCATATAATTTTTTTTACATTTTGAGTACGTTTAGTGTTTCATCTTGAATTTCTTTTGTTAGTGTGTTCATTTTTTGTCAAAAACCAGTCTCTAGTATTTTTGACTTTTTTTAACTGTACATTGAAAATTGAAATAAGTTATATTTTTAGAAACTAGACTCCATTCTACACGAATTAAAAAAAATAATTTTTGATTAGTTTTCAAACATTTTAGGGGGGAGCACGCTCAAATTTTTGTTTTTCAGGATGTGTCCACTTTAAAAATTACTAAAAAATTAATTATTCATTAAAAAATTATGAGACAAATCAGGGATAAACTACATGGTGTTACCTAATTTCTCACTGGAGCGATTATTGAAATACTAAAAAAAAGTTAACATTTTAGGGGGAGTACACTAGACGCTATGTTATGTTTTTTTTAGAAAAACAAGACCAATTTGTGTGCTCCCCCTTTTTGAACCCCTTAATCTCAACCATTTTTGGAAAAAATTAGTAGTATAGAAACTAGATTTGGAGCACTACAACTCTTGTTTTCAATCCATTTTCAAAATTTGAGTGTAGCTATATTTAATTTCTCTTTCAACATTAATGTTTCCTAATTTCAGAAAAAAAGTGGCAACTTAAGACCCCATTTTGGTCCCTCATCTTTGTGCACTTACCCTAAAAAGAGTTTTACAAATAGTTTTAGGACTATGTGACTCATTAGGAACAATGAAAGCCACGAAGACTAAGAACATGCCTATAGTGTCTAAGTAGTTCTTCAGGTCTATATAGACAATTTCAAATGATTTTGAAATATCATTGCTAAAGGTTTATTGTTAAGGTTATATAAAAGAAACCCTAGAAGTTCTATGAAACCCTAGTTCATGGAGGGACTATCATGTGACCATAACTCTTTAAAAATGTTATATAGTATCCTATTCAAGTCCTAAGAAGCATGTCAAGTTCTTAAGGGTTTTAGAATAGGCCACTTTATAATAGCATTGATTTTATTGAGATCAACTTTACTCCTTAACTAATCAATTAAATAGATGGCAAAGGAAGAAGGAGAACATATAATGGTTGAATTATCAAACCCCAAAATGGAAGAAGAGTAGATATAGCCAAACCAAGAGGATTGCAATAGAATGGAAAAGGAACTAAAAAGAACAATTAAATTGAAAGAGGACTAGCAATGAGAAAGATTATCTTACCATTTACTAGCTCATAGATGAAGCCACATTATGGTAGTACTACTAGGCTTGAATATTCTCATAGTTAATAGTGATTGTGATATGGGAAATAATTAAGGAGTGGTTTCAAAGGCCTAGTAGCTAATGAATGAATATTATACCACTAAAATGAATAAAATAATTTAGCATTTAGTGTTAGGGTTTATTGTTTACGGTTTAGAGTTTAGTGTTTAGGGTTAATGGTTTACTATTTACGGTTTAGGGTTTATTTTTTATTGTTTAGGGTTTAGGGTTTATGGTTTACTATTTATGGTTAAGGGTTTAGTGTTTACGGTTTATGAATTAGGGTTTAGTGTTTTTAGTTTAGGGTTTAACATTTACAACTTAATATTGTGAAAAACAACTAAATTTCCATCTAAAATGCACCTAGGGTTTCAAATGAAATAACAATAAAAAATAGTAAAAACAAGACAAAAAAAAATAATGAAAAATAATAGAAAAGCATAGACCACCAACCTGGCACAGCTGATAGCTGGTCTGGAGCAGGCGGGGAGGTCCTAGAGGCAAGCGACGGGGTTAGGTGACACAGGTACCCTTTTTAGATGTCTTTTCTCTTGCTGCTTCACAGTCTATGGCTATTAAAATGAAGCCATGGACCTATTTCTAAAAAAAATACTTTTCAAAAATGGGTCTTGTTTATAAACAGGTACCTGTTCCTTTTACGAGTCCCTGTTTGGCTTTGGGTCCTGATCCTAAACAGAAGCCCGTTTCTTAATGGGCACCCGTTTAGGCTTGGGCTCCTATTCCTAAACGAGCACCCGTTATTTTCAAAACGGATGCCCATTCCAATCGACATTTTCCTTGCACGAAAAATTCTGTGAAATCTATACTCATCTTCGTGCTTTGACCCGCTAGTCTAGTTTAAGTATTAAAGGGTGATAGCATGGAGTAGTGCAAAGAGGGTTGAGAGCTCTTTAGTGACCCCTTATCATCTGGGTTATGGGTTGTGACCATGGATGTTGACTTGTATTTGGCTTTTAATTTAACTTGTGTGCTAACAATTTGTAGTTATCCTATAAATGATATTAACAATATCAATGTGAATAGTGAATTGGGGGTTTGATTTAATAGCTCAAACACTATGTTTTATGCCATAGGATTTTTAGGATATTATTTTATACACAACCCATGATTGAATTTTACATGGACATATTGTTTTTATTCCGTGTCCATAAAATCTACACAAAACCCATATTTATGTTAGTATTTTTAAACACGAACTATGTGAATTGTGTATATAATCAATACCCATATAATTAAAAAAATTCAATAGGCACACTAGTAAAGCATGTCAATATAAAACCATATTAGAACAAGTAAATTGTGAATCTTGTGGCACAAACTAAAGACCAATACAATTTTTAATATAAAAGTTGATAGTTGAACATGAATAATGACTAAGTATGGCCTTGTGAATACAAAGTTTTAATAGTGACTTCCAAATCATGTGTGGTTAAATGTGATTGAAATGGGAATAGACATAAACTAGTATATTTATATTTAAAAAAATATATCTGAAGTACCCGAAGAGATATCTTTATAAATTACTTCCAATTAGAATATTTGATATTCTTACATGAGTTAATTTAAAGAGACAATGTTGTGAGACTTTTCATATTCTTCAAATGTAATAAAGATTTCACTCCATAACTGCCCAAGTTTTTCTATTTTTCTATCCATTTGGCTTTCATGAATTTATTTATTTTTTATTTAACGTGGTAAAGATTTCATTCCATAACTGCCCAAGTTTTTCTATTTTTCTATCCATTTGACTTCCACGAATTTATTTATTTACACATTTTTTGAATTTTGTTTACATGGAATCTAAATCTTAATTGTTTAAGGGAATCTGAATCTTTCATCCCTTGCCGTGAGTGGAGAACAGCCTCTCGGCATAATAAGATAATTTGATTGCTTTGTTGAAAAGTGGAATATGAACGTGTTTGCAATCATGAATTTACTTACGTCTTTTTCTGAATTCATTTAGGCTAAAACACATATTGTGACTTCAATTGAAATGTGGAACTTTTGTTATCATATAGCGGCATGATGCATCTACATTGCCTCTGACTAGGAGATTATACCTTATTTACTTACAAAGTGCGATCAACGAACGAAGGAAGGTACGCGACCGTCTGCCAAAATAGGTCTTAAGTTGGCCTAGAGTAATTCTGAGTGGTGGACAGATGTTTCGGTTACGTACCTTTCCATGTTGTGCTGTCATTGCCGCACCTTGTTTGAAACTTCTACAAGTGATTATTTGGTTTGAAAAGCATAAAACTGAAAGCTATATTTAAAAGAGAAGAAGGAATGAGGTTGGAAAGCGGTATGGACGGTGGGCAACATGGATAGGCAATACGTGAACAGTGCATGAATTTCTTAACGAGAAACCCAAAAATCAACACCAGCACTTTTACTCATCATTCGGAGGGTGTTTGACAAATCTATCAGCCAACTAAATCAACTTTGTAGACCATTTTAAATAATTAGCCGATAGGCTTTTATATGTGAGCAGGCGTGGAATTTGATGGTTTATTTGATCTTTTTGTTTTTTGTTTTTTTTGTCGTTTTAGACTGTATTTCACAACTCTAAAATTTATTGGACTGTATACTTATTTTTATATAGTCGTATATATGACTCAAATTATTAGTAAATCTTAAATTTTTTTTATAAGCAAATATAATATAGAGCTGTAAATTTTTATTAAGAGTTGGATCAAAAAATTTGATGTTACTTCCTCCATTGTTATTCAATTTGCCGAGTCCATCTAAGCACAGTGTGACTATTGAAAGTTCTCTCAGACTTCAAGAGCTACTCTTAAGTTATGGCCAAAAACTTATTCCTTTGCTATCTTTTTGAAATACTGTTTAAATGATTGCAATTTGCAACTATCTATAGAAATTATATTAAAGTGTTTATATTATTGTTACTTGTATAAATTTACTAGAATAAAGTAAAATATTCTACCCATCATCCATTTTTAACAGATCACCTCTGTTGCAATTTAAAAACTCAATTTACAGTTAAAAAATAGAATAATAAACTTCATGACTTTATATTATATTTATGAAATAAAAAAAACTGAATCAACCACATTTTAGACTTTCTAAATATTTACCAGGTTGCAGAGCACATCGATGAAAAGAAAATGTGGCAACTAAAATGCTTAAAAGATGAATGGATTACTTCATCATACATACTACTAGACTAATTTATATACAATTTTCTACATCCCAAGAAATCAAGAGCAAAGTCAATTGCATTTGAACCCTAGTGTCCTCTTATCCAACAGTTTGATACAGTTTGTGGCTCAATTTATTTATTTTTTAAAACATCAATTAAAAAATAGTTAAATGATAAAACCGCCATAAATTTTTTATATGACATGCAGGGGTGACCATCAAATTCCAGGCCTGTATGTAAGCATTATAGTGCTCTGAATTGTCTTCACGCCGGTAAATTTTCTAAACTTTCAGATTGTTCCTATGGACATATTCCTTGAACCTCCGATGGGTGCAAGTGCTAGTTTTAGTCCACTCAGCCTTACCTTTTTCATACCATCTTTGAATTTACTGTTCATCTTTGATTTTACTGTTCACTCCAATCTTTGATTTAAGTTTGATTGCCCTGTCTTTGATTCCTGACTTTAGCGTTTATGTCGTTTTCGTCGCATATCTTCTCCGCCTTACCTTTTCATCCCCATCTTTGATTTTACTGTTCACCCCCATCTTTGATTTTAAGGCTTATTGCCCCGTCATTGATTCTTGACTTTAGCGTTTATGTCGTTTTCGTTGCAAATCTTCTCTGCCTTAGCTTTTCATCCCCATCTTATCACCATCTTTGATTTTACTGTTCATCACCATCTTTGATTTCAAGGTTTATTACCCCATTCTTGGTTCCTGACTTTGGAGTTTATGTCGTTTTCGTCGCATGTCTTCTCGGCCACGGCTTTTCCTGGCAGATTCTTTTCACCGAATTTCATCATAGTTTTTTCTATCAATCAATATGCTAACTACCCCTAAAATGCTAAGTACTACAGATTGTTGATGAATCAGACTTAAATAAAAGATGGGAGTGAACAGTAAAGCTAAAGATGGGGCAATGAACAGTAAAATCAAAGATGCAAAGCTAGCGGGAAATATAAATGGTAGAAGGAAAAGCATTTGAGAAACTCAAACAGAAGAAAAAACACATTTGATATCTTTAGTGAAAATTGTCTATCGGGGAAAGTTATAACCTAGAAGATATGCAACGTTCGCAAGAAGGTAGAACTGGAATGCCGCCACTGACGTCCGGTTTTGAAGAAAAAGAAATAATAATGATTTCAATTACAGTTCTCATTCCAACGAACTTCACCTTGCTGGCCTTTATTGAAAGCACATCTCCAGCTGTTGCTCTGCTTTCGGCACTGAGTTCTTTGATCGCCATATTTCTATTCATGTCCTGGTTACTGAAGATTGATTTAAGTTGCGCAGTGGTCAAAATAGTAGGTGTGCTCGCGCTTGTGTTGAGCGTTTGCAGCTACCTAGCAATTATAGCCACCAAATTGTGGCCGATCTCCAAGGCTAGTGTTGTTGCCCTCTTCTTATTTGTCGCCATCATCATCTTTGTGAGCAGCAACGTGAGAAAGGAAAGTGCTCCTCCAGCCCCTGAAGCTGCGGATGCTGTCTCATAAGCGCAACTGCAAGCCCGGGCCTAAATTTGATTATTAGATTGTTAGCAGTAAATATGCTTTTATTTCTTCAACTTACATTGCGCGGCTCAGGCCCGAATTTGATGAATTTATCCATATTCGCCGTGAAATACATTTGATTAAGTTGGCTGACAGCCTTGCAAATGATGAGTGAAAATGTTGCAGTTAATTTTTTGTTCATGCATTGTTCAGTCCGTTTTTAGTTTTATGTTCTTATGATAGACTTATTAAACCTTCTAAATATTAAAATGAGAGTGTTTCTGGATTCAATTGTGTATGTTTTTGTATCAATATTTCAGATCATGCTTAATGATCCATCATTGGGAAGAGGAAAATTATGATGGATCATTAAACATGTTCATGCAAAAACATACACAGTTGAATCTAGAAGTACTCTCATTTTATAATAATAAACTGTGGAAAACTCATACCTACTACTTCTAAATATTTATATATAATCTAAATAAACCTTCTGTAAATGTGTTTCATTGCGCCGGGAAGAAAAAAAATAAAACTAAGGGTTGTCAGTGCAACTCCTAGGTTAAAGTTTTAGCCCCGAAGGCCTAAATGTGACGGGCGACCCTACCTGTCAAGCAATTTTTTTTTTATGACGGTTATCCGTTATGTGGTACAGTGGACTGTGGTACTGTCTTCGTAAAATTTTGATTGTATTTTACCGTAAAAAAGCCTAAATATACGGCCATCAAATTTAGGTGGGGACATGTGTCACGGGCAAGTGGATTCCTTCCTTTTCGTTGACAGCTACAAGAGCTCTGCTCATGCTCTACCTATTTTTGTGGGAGTTTTCGGAGACCTTTGTGCAGTAACGATTGACAGAATGTATTTCGATCCACATCGGCCAGGCCAGTATTCAGGTTAGCAATGCCTGTTGGGAACTCCACTGTCTCAAGCACGACATTCAGGTATGCACTGTTTTTCTTCTTTATTGCCGGATTGACGTCACTGTAACTTTTGATTTTAGGCTGGACGCCCTAGGTTATTGTGGGTTAAGCCCTTAGGCTTCGGGTTTCAGGCAGGAGTTTTTGGGTTTATTTATAGGAGTTTTTGGGTCTGAAGGGGTTTCTTGTATCCCACGCAGGAGGAGGCGGAACCAGGTCAGGGCTTGGATTTCTAAACCTGGAGAGGCTTTCTATGAACTAAGGAAAGAAACCCAAGTTGGGTTTTACAGTTTACCCGTCTCCTCAGATCTCCAGATCTGTGGTGGAACCCTCCAGTAGTGTTCTCTCGACTCATTCGCTGTTAGAGCACACTGATGTTGCTGTTCTGTTAGATAACGCGGCCATTTATGACACTACTATTGCTTGCACACTTGATTATTGGATATACTAATTAATTGGAGTACCAACAGAGAGCTATAATTGCATCGATCTGGAGAAACTCATTATACTGAATAAATTGTGTTGTGATTGAAGATCTGTTTCACCCATAACATTAGTACATGCTTCTTATGTCTTAATAGAAGTAATTAGAAGCATCTTGCAGAATTATTAGCAAGTAGCTCTAGAACATCAAAGCTTATTTCATTTCTGTGAATTTCATTTAAAGCATGCCTGATAATGGCAGAGAAAAATATTTAAGTGTGTTTTGCATCATGTAAATCCTTTGATGGCAGAGAACATGGATGCAGAGTATTTAAGATGAAATCCTACTGGGAGCATTTCTGTTCTAGTCGCTGCCGAATAAATTTTCTGTGAACCACCGGCAATTGTTCAGTATGTTTCTTTTATTACAGTTGTATGTAATTGTAATTATCTTCCGAAGCCTTACTAGAAAAGCCTAATTTGTTTATTTTTGGTATCCTAACAGTTGTCTATGGTTTGGTAGGTATTTTGTTAATATTGAAAAACCCTTAGGCAGCAACAGAGTTGATCAGGAAAAGGTTCGGGATGCCTAGAGAAGATTCATTCATGGGACTCGAAGCTCTTCAATTTAAGCCACTGTCCAAATGAAGCTCTTCACTTTTTTAGCAAATTCAGAAGGCAAGTTGCAATTCACACCTTGCAAAATATCCTGATCTTGCAGAGGAGTACCATAAACAACTAAGAAATGCACTCAATGGAGGAAAGATTGAAGGACCAGGATGCTTTGACTTCAAATAAGAATAAGCTTATTAGCTTGCTGACTATTTCTGAAAATCAATTGAATCATGCTGAATATTTGGCTGGATCTGAGTTTTCTGTGGCAGATTGTGTATTTATTCCAACACTTGCCAGAATTTTGAGGTATTGAAGTTAGACAAGGGATATTAGCCCTTGCTCCTGCGCAATCACTTGCTTACAGCTTGCTGACAAAAGAGCACGAGCACATGCGAGGCCGGCTATGCTGCCTCCTACCACCACTATAACCATCTTTCTCTCATGTTTCCTCATCTCTCACACGTTTCATTATGTTTCTGTACCTTTTTCTATGAAGCCTATTGTGATTAAGGACATTGTTATTGTCTCAGAGACTATTTGGGTGAATGAGGAGTGAGGTTAAATCATAAAAATGCTATCCCTGGCTATAGATTCTCCCTACATTCAATTATAATTTATAAAAAGTTGGTAATTAAATCCAACTCTCTAGCAGTAAGGTCTTATCTATGGAACATTCTCTGTTATTATTTAATCCTACCATTTGGCAAAGATAAAAGTTTTTCTCACCATATGATTAAAAGCACCTTTCCAGGTCTGGGGAAGATGAATGGTGTTGCACTTTAAGGTTGTGGTCCCTTCTAAAATATCTCAGTTGTTGAGTATTTTTAGGAGCTTTTATAAATAGGTGGTCTCATGGATTTTGTAATAATGGTTAAGTTTAAATTTTTAATCTCTAAAATTTCAGGAAGCTGGTCGTCTAGTCTCATGGATTTTGTAATAATGGGTAAGCTTAAATTTTTAATCTCTAAAATTTTAGGAAGTTGGTTGTCTTATTATTATTTTAAGCAAGGAATGTTAAATTTACAATTAAATCTACAATTTTATAGTTAAATTTAAAAATCAATGGCAGGAATCTAAAAAATTACAACTGAATGACATCTAGCAACAAAATTTTAAGAAGCCAGTCAAGGAAACATTCAGCCTTACTTGCAAGTCACCCCTTGAGATCTCAAATCTAAAATCTAAAAAGTAAGAACTCCTATTTTCTCACACAAGATTTTAATTTATTCTGTAACAGAATTTTATTTTTCTCACAAAACCCCTTGCTCAAAAAAAAAAAAAGTTCCTTTAATCAAAATCATATGCATTTTGATTTGATTTGTCCCTTCAATTTTCTGTTCTTGGCATGCATGTTTCCCTTTCCACAGGATGGGTATCTGGCATTTGGATTTTACCGAGTGTCAGGCATGTTTCCACAGGATAGGTATCTGGACATTTTGATTTCCCAGGACTTGGCATATAGTTTGGCTATAGATTCTAATGATCCATCTCATGTTTAGTTTTGATGGGTTTTTCAGAAGTACGATTTATTGATTCGGCTAATTAAGTTTTTGGGTTTTTCATGTATTAGATACTGGGATCTAGTGTTTGACCGTGGACCGTTGGTATTGATCATCCATTCAATTGTAGTTTCTGTCAGAGTATTAATTTTTTTGTTTCTTTAAGGGACTCTAGGCAATGTTATTACAAAAGAAGTTGATAATGGTGAGGAAGCTGGTTTTTTCTAAAATTTTTTATAGAAGTTAGTTTGATTATGTCATACTTTGATATTTGTCTTTAATATTGGCAGTAATATGATGTCTCAATTCTCAAACGGGTGTGATAGTCGGTAAGATATTTATTTTCTATTTCTGGGTCCTACATATCGAATGAATAAAAGTTAAAAATTTTGTTTCATATTGTCAAGGCTGAAGTATTTTACATCTTAAAAATTGAGACATAATAAAAAAAAACATATAGTGCATACTTGCTGATCCTAAACAGTTTTTCAAGGGTAACGATGCATTATTTATACAAGGACTTATTTGCAATCATTATTCAGGGTTCTTTTGATAAGTCTACAAGGACTTCATTGCAATCATTATTCATGGTTCTCCTTGATAAGTCATCAAAGTGTGAGCAAAAGTTTTGAATTTTCTAAATCTCTTAGACAATTTGATAATCCAATAAGGAGAATACCTTTTTTTTTCTTAAACAGATTAAATATTAATAAGAATATTAACTATAGACATATTTTCCCTAATCAACTCTTTTAAAATATATTTAGATTTTTTTTCTTGCTACATATCTATCTATGTGTCTATATTTGAAATAAAAATCATGAGAATAAAATTACTCTCAGCCTAGCCAAGTGCTTTCATAAGTAAAATTATATTCAGGGGTTAGGTATTTTTTTGTTGAACCTATATTATTGAGGTATTTACAAACAAAGAACTCAAATGTTTTCGAAGCCCAATATTTAAGAACACCTACATTTAATAATTGCTCCATTATCCCCATATGTCATTAGCAAATGCATACAATAATGATGGTTACATGTTAGTTTGTATGTAGATAATGCAATGTAAGTGTAACTTCAATTTCTACAAATTGATTTTCAATGGAATTGACTACTTTATGGATCATGTATTATTAACATCAATAATCATTTAAAACTCTAGACATGGAACACAACACATCATATTGAGGGTGATAGTTGTGTGTGTGTGTGTGTGTGTGTTTTGAGAATGGTTCTCATAATGGAAGGTTGAACTTGTGAGAACCAAGATTGAGGAGACGAAAACACAAGCACAAAAGATTGAAAATGAACAACAATGAAACGTATGCAAGTTCAGCGAAATTCACCATTTTACATTGGCCAAAAAGGCAAGTATAAATAGGTGAGAATGAGTGAAAATGTTGAGTCAATTTAGGAGTTGACTTCAACACTCCACTCACCAAGTGTCAAATAAGTGTCAACATGTAGCTTGGAGAGTTGTGTTGAACTCTCCAAGTCAACACCTAACCCACATAAGTAGGCTTACGACATGTGTATTTTACCTATGTGAGGTGAAATAAGACATAGGTAAAATATACACTAACACCCCTCCTTAAGCATAGCTTAGGTGGGTACAAGAAGAGATGGGTCCCAGCTACTAGGCTAGTGAGGTACACATGTACAAAGTAATCTCTCATGAAGTGGAGAAAGGTAGAAAACCCTGTGGGAAACAACTACCCTCCAAAAGAGAAAAGATGCAAAGAAATTATACAAATGAAGAAGTATCACTTCTTTTACTAAGTACAATATATGATTCTCCCCATAGGAGAGAAAATGATAGAAGGTCTATGAGACCTCCCCATAATACATGTCCTGCTACAGTGAGGTTGGATAGTTGACAAAGGATACATATGTAGATCCAAGAATGCCGAACAATGTTCCTTCCCTTGGGAAGAAATGAAACCACCTAAAGATGCAGGATATCTTCCCATGCGGGAAGAACTATGTATGATCCTAAATCATGTTGAAGCTAATCCAAGAATGACGATGCCCATTGTGATGTCTTCGAAGAATGCTTAGGTGTCCCCATGTTGATGTCAAAGGATGCCATAATCAAATTAGGTGCATGCTTAATAGATGAAGATGATGACAATCTAGAACCATGTGTAGACGGATGTAGAGCATGAATATCAGAAGAGGATAATAGAGATGCAGCTTCATCGAAACTGTCATCGAAGAGAAGATTGATGTCCTCAATGTGTGCTTTCATGTCAGTAATGTGGGACTCTACAAATAGACAAGTAATGTTAGGTAGAAATATGTCCCAATCAACAATGCTAGGAAGACTGATATCCTGTTGCAAAGAAGTGTTGGAAGTTTTCAAAGAAGCAACTCTAAAATCCAATGAAGCAACAAGAGGAGTTATGAATTCTTCGATATCAACTGGACATTCAGTTTTTGTATCTTGATTAGGGATGTGTGTTGTGATCATAGCAAGATCATGTGGGGAGGGAGAAATGCTTGAGTCTCCATGTATTTCCCAAATTTTGATCCATAATGTATGTGGACATTCAATATCCATGATGACATATAAAGCATCATCTGGAATATGTAAACTGATTAATCCAACAATGTGATCACAATGATTAAACCACTTAGTCTTTTGAGATTATTTACCAGGCTCAGGGACAAATCCATATAAATAGGGATGGGATTATGGAACCTGAGATGTTTCAAGATGCCTTCACACAAAGACTTATAATTACCCATTTTTAGGTTGATCACAGAAGAGTGAGTTTGATATCCCATGATTTTAGAACAAATTAATTCCTCCAAACAATAGAAAAGCAACACATTAGGAACCCCCTGATTAGGTGACCCCCTAGTCTTGGTACTTTATAACTTAGTGTGTTTTACCATGCAAGTAGGTCCAATAGATGGGAAATTAAAAAACTTTAACTTTTACAAAAAAATGGTGCTCAATTTCGAGCTACCAATCAAAAGTTATGACAGAAACAATTTTCCTGTAAATGGCCTAATGTAATACATGTGCACTAGATATTGGAAAAAAAATGCC
Organism: Cunninghamia lanceolata; assembly: GCA_027924645.1. NCBI lineage: Eukaryota > Viridiplantae > Streptophyta > Pinopsida > Cupressales > Cupressaceae > Cunninghamia > Cunninghamia lanceolata. The sequence goes on from BSBN01001807.1 coordinate 8,732,301, forward strand.
TATAACCCTGAGTGAACATAGCCTTCCAACTAGTCGTTGTAATCAACAAGGAATTAAGATACAAATATTTTGACTGTGTGGGGGTATTGGCCTCCTACCAACCTAGGTCTCGCCCTTCATCATCGACAAGTGAAGATACAAGGGTTTAAAAACCAATCATCCTTCTCAAAGCAAATTAACCTCAGATTGTTTAATTGCTCCCTCTTAAAAAATTGTATTTGAAATTTTTAGTGCTATGAGACAATTATATTGGAAAAAATTGCCTTTTCTAAGTACTAAAACAAGAAAGATTTTAAAATACCTATATGCAGTCAACACCCTTTTGATTTAGGGTGAAATTAGGGTGAGAAAAAATAAAATGAAATAGGGGCAACTAGGCAGGGGTGGATTAGGGGAAAAAAATCCCAAAAAATCTATAGATGAGCATCCAAAAAATGGCAAAAATCTCTGCAAACTACTTCTGTGAGATGGTGTCTGCTCGCCAGAATACCATCGATGGAATCTATTGTCCTAAATGGGGCTCTTCCATGCCAAGATATTGTACACTCAAAAACATGACTCGATAGCCTGGGGCAGTTGAGTCATCTTTGGCATGCACATGGACCCCTCTCCTTGCCATGAGGAGAACCTCCACATCACTCTCGCTCTTATGGAAGTAGCTAGTCGAGAGGAGGTGAGACACGGGGGTGATCTAGCTTGCTTGAGAGTTGGACTTCACAGAGAGTGGTCGGCGAGTCCTGGGGCCTTTCTTGTGCATTGATTCTAATTTGATGTTCTGTGACCATTGTTAAAATAATTATATGATCTGAAGGGTCACTATTCACTATTCTTCTGTTTGGATTCCAAAGATTCCAATGCTATGTGGGTTGATGATTGTTCTTGTTGATACTTGTATTGAGTTGGAGTTGTTCAAATTGCTAGATGCTAACCTATGTTTAGAATATCCGAGAAACCTATGTTGTTGTTCATGAATTGTTTGTTGATCATGTTGTGCTCTAGGGTGAACTTCTTCAATCTCATCAAGGATTGCCCACATCCACTCACTTCTAAGCCCATGGCACATTCGTGAACCCAAACCAAGAGAGATAGTTGAAGTTAACCTTGATTTAACTTAGGATTTGACATACGGTTTGTTTGACCTAAGGTTTAACCTTGTGTTGACTTTGTGTTGGAATCAAGGGGTTTGACTAATGTTGACCAAAGTTGACCTTGTGTTGGAACCAAGGGTTTGTAATTGTTCTATGATGCTAATGTTTTTGTACTTTTTTAAGTTTTTGGATGCATGCAAGCCTATATGAGTGCAAAACAATATTTTTGTGCTTTTTAGATATTTATGGAAATAAAGTGTTTTTTCTAATCTAGGAATTGAAATATTTATGCAATCTAGTATGTAGTTAACTAATGTAATTTGATCTATGTTTTGGTTTGGTTTTTTGAATATTTGGAATAATTACTCTAGGAAAATGAAATTGCTTTGAAAACAAACTAATCTAACAATAATAATCCTACTTAACCTATCAAGGAAATGGCAACATGTATTTTCTATCCCCAAGAGCAAATTGAGACTTTCTAATTACTATAAAAAAAAGCACTAAGGACCCTGGAATATGAGATGTGTGAGCCTCCACTACCCTCAAAAATCCTTGTGTCAGCAACCTTTTTTTCCTCTTGTAGTAGAGGGGATATATCCATTTGGCAACAATAGGAAAGGGGATGCAAAAAGAGCTTTTGAAAGCTTGAATGTGAGCTCGATGTGAGCTTGTGAGCATTGTGTCTTGTGATTTGGGCAGCGTAATGACATGGTATGAAGATTTTAGCAAATCTTAGATGAAATAATAATAAAATAAAAAGGCTTGAATGTCCTGTATGAGCATATGGTTTCTAGTTGGAGAGAAAAAATCTGCAAAAGACTAGATGCACAAATGAAAATTTCCTTCCTTTGTGCTTGAGGGAGGGGGTATTTATAGGTTTGAAGAGGCTAAGAGAGGTGGGAGAGAATGGAGAGTTAACTCCCTTGATTGGAGAGTTAACTCTACTCAAAAGATCCAAGAGTGATATGGGCTAATTAGGGAGTGAACAAGCCAATATAGCTTATCACTGAAGAAGAAATGGAGTTAACAAGAATGCATGGGGTGATAAGTTGAGATAAAAGGAGCTAATTATGCATGCTTCACTTGTCCATCATGGAATTGAATCGAGACTCTTCCACATCCAACAATCTTTAGGTGATAATCATCACCCAAGTACACCTTTCCACCATTGTATTCTTCATACTTCGAAAACCAACCCTGATGCGAGGTCATGTGAAAAGATGCACCAGAGTCAATAAGCCACACATCATCAGATGCATGCATTACCAAGGCAGCCACAAACACTTCTCCTTCATGCTGAGAGGACTTGTCAAAATCCAAATCATAGTTCTTCTTCTTTTTCTATTTCTCCTCCTTGCACTCCTTGCAGAAGTGACCAGGTTTGCCACAATTCCAACACAGAGCCTTGGACTTTCCGGGACACTTCGATCTCCCATGGGATTTGGATCTTCCTTTTTCTTCCTTCTTCTGATCCTTTTTATTTCCCTTCTTTTTAGATCTACCATGAATCGCAAGAGCCTCCTTAGCCGATTTGAAAGACTTTCTCTGCATCTCATTAGATAACAATGAAGAAACCACTTCATCCATCTTGAAGGTGGTAGTGGTACTCCTAATAGCCATAACAAGGTGATCCCACGAATCTAATAAGGAACACAGTAATGCCATACATCGATCCTCATCCTCTATCTTCACACCAATAGAGGTCAACTGGGCAACAAGCATATTAAATGTGTTCAGGTGATCAATGACAGATCCTCCATCTTCCATCCTTAGAGAATATAATTTCTTTTGCAGGAATAACTAGTTCACCAGGGATTTATCATTGTTGGTGTATAAACTCATATGAGTTATACCTAACTTAATTATACTTAGTGGCTTTCCTCACATGTGGAAAGACTAAGTCCTCTTGTTGAGTCATTAGTCGATGTGTCGATCCATCTTTGACACATTGTTGCTATTTTGGAGGGAGGTTAAACCTTGAGCTATTCTCTTGGTTCCAATTTCGCCACCTTTCCTATTCTTGTGGAGACTTGTTCCTCAAGCTTCACCTATTTATACATGTTCGGTTGTAAATCAATCAGTTTATTTTTAATACATTGCATTCGTGTTTGATTTCTGCTCCATGATCTTGGACTTCCGCTCACACATGGTATCAAAGTGAGTGGAATAGTGTCAAATCGTTTGCTCAATGATTACATAGCTCCATTGGCAAATATATGCAACTTCTCTTGCACACTAGGCTCGATCTGGTCTTCTATCACTGCATATCGAGAAGGTAAAATTTTGTTTCAAAGCACATTTGAAATGGGGTTTTTTTTTGCAGGTCATAATCATCATTGGGAGTGCTCATCAACTCTCACCCCAGTGAGGTTGGATCATAGCCAAGAAATCCTCAACAGAGGTGTTTTTTCTGTGGTATTCGTGCCTCACACATAGGCCAATTTTTATTTGGTGACGTGCCTCACACAGAGGCCAAACCCTTTAGTTGCATTGATCAACGCCTCCAAGAGGCCTAACCCTCTCATCCAACCTGCTGCCCCATTCCGTGGCATTCAATGCCATGTCACTTCCCTTTTGTGGCATTTTTTCCACATTTCCTCAGTCAATGGTGTCCTCTCAGAGCCCACGCCAAAAGGTGGACCATAGACCAAATTTCCAGGTGAGAAGGCAGAGAGAAATTAGATTTAAAAAGCCAGGCGGGCCATGGGATTTGAAAGTGCCTTGGGAGGCACATGAAAAGTGACGACCGTCAATTTCAAAAAGAGCATCAACAACACTATTCATTGTATTTTTTGTCACTTTTGCTGACCTAAGAAACTGGGGGAGGGGTGACATAAGCAAAGAGGCAAAATAGAAAGGGGGGGCACAAAATTTTTAATAATAAGCCCCTGGTCATATGGTTTTTAAGCCCTTGGTCACACCCAACCATAGGGGGCTTAACTTTTTCCCTATCAAGTTTTTTTCTCCATATATTAGTTTGCAGAAAATTTTATTTTCAAGCACATTGAAAATATTTTTTGAAGGTGTAATTTTTTGCATACGCAAAAATTGTGAAGGCTATATCTTTTGCATACGATCTCGTAATCGAGTCGTTCAAAAGGCAAAAGTGCCTAATTTTTCATCCTCTATCATTCTAGCCTATCAATGCACTATTATTATAAAGTTCCTATGCAAGTTAGTTTAGAGTGACAAAAACACTTTAATAAATTGAGCAATCTGGTGGGGAAACTACAAGTAATCAAGGGGGGAAATCTGTGTGTTCAAATTGCACACTTCTTAGGGAAGTGTTTTTTGTGAGAGTGTTACCTTTTTCACATCTCACTTTCAATTTCTCTATTTCTCTTTCAAGTTTTCTGCATCTACTATCTGTGTGACTAAAAGGCATCATGGAGTCTACAGTTCCTATCCCTCCACTAACACCTTTCAATTATCAAGATTAGAAGCTTAAAGTCGGTCTTGTCCTAAAAAATAAGGGCCTATATAGGTTTTTCTCAAGTCGCAAGAATTGACTATACAGAGACCTTTGCACCCATTGCAAAGATGACTTCAATCAGACTCACAATTGCTATAGCTGTAGCACATGGGTGGTCAGTACATCAAATGGATGTAAAGAGTGCCTTTCTTCATGGAGACCTTAAGGAGGAGATCTACATGGAATAGCCACAAGGGTTTGTTCACGATTCATCCTTAGTATGTATGCTAAGGAAATCTATCTATGGCCTAAAATAAGCACCCAAGGCTTGGTATGGTAAGATGGATTCCTACCTTCTATCTTTAGGATTCACTCGATGCAATTCAAATCCCAATGTGTATCTTCTGTAGCATGATGATTCATTGTTAATGCTGGTACTTTATGTTGATGACCTTTTAATCATTAGGAGTGCTTCCTCTGCTATTGTGGTAGTAAAATTAGAACTTCAAGAAAGGTTTGACATAACAAACTTAGGGTTACTGCATTACTTTCTTGGTATTGAGATATCTCAATTAGATTCAGGGATAGTTCTTGCTCAACCTAAGTATGCTCTCACATGTCTAATTGTAAACCATATCCAACTCCCTTCTTATCTGGTGTTAAGCTTGAGACATCCTGTCCTACTCCATTAGTTGATGCAACATTGTATAGACAACTAGTAGGTAGTCTCATTTACTTAACACACACTAGGCTTGACATTGCATATGCAATTGGCTTAGTTTCCAGATTTATGCAAGAACCTCATGAGTTGCATTGGAAAGCAGCTAAGAGGATTCTTAGTTACCTTCATGGTACAATTACATTTAAGATGCATTACAGAGTTGGTTCCACAATTGATTTGGTTGGACTCACAAATTTAGATTGGGCTGGTGATATAGAAAATTGCAAGTCTACTTCTGGGTATAGTTTTTCACTTGGTTTGCATCCTATTAGCTGGTCTAGCAAGAAGCAAAATGTTATTGCTATATATTCTATATAGAGGTAGAGTTCTGAGGAGCTGTTAACTCAGCTACTGAGGCCATAAGGCTTCAAGGCATCATTTCTAAATTTGGCATTCCTCTCAAATGACCTACAATTATTTATTGTGATAACCAGAGTACAATCCAAATATGCAAGAATCCAGTTCAACATCAATGAACCAAACATAATAAGATTCTTATGCATTATATTCATGAGCTCATTCATGATCAGATCATCAACTTAGTATTTTGCCAATCATCAGAACAAGTCACCGACATATTCACCAAACCCTTTACAGAAAGCAAGTTCATCCATCTATGAGCTCTTCTTGGCGTGCAGTCTACATCGACATCATAATCATCTGGAGGGGCCATCTAAAGTCCTCTCTTTGTTTTCTCCCTTTAGGAGTAAAGTGTTTTTCCATAGGGTTTTCTTTCTTTCTCCATTTTATGAGAGATGTTTTGTAAATGAGTACCTAAAATGGTGCACAACTGGGACTCATATTTCATAAACCTACCTAATCTATGCTTAAGGGGGGTGTTGGTGTATAAACTCATATGTGTTATACCTAACTTAATCATAGTTATTGGTTTTCCTCACATGTGGAAAGACTAAGTCCTCTTGTTGAGTCATTAGTCGATGTGTAGATCCATCTTTGATAGATCGCTGCTATTTTGGAGGGAGGTTAAACCTTGAGCTATTCTCTTGGTTCCAATTTCGCCACCTTTCCTATTCTTGTGGAGACTTGTTCCTCAAGTTTCACCTATTTATACCTGTTTAGTTGTAAATCAATCAGTTCGTTTTCAATACATTGCATTCGTGTTTGATTTCTGCTCCATGATCTTGGACTTCCACTCACACAATCTTGATAAACATCTCCAAACTTCTTCCAAAGATATTTTGTAGTCTTCTCTTCATAGATATTCAAGAGCACTGAGTTAGCCAAATAGAGTCTTATCAGACGCTTAGCCTTCCAATCCATCATATACCAATCTTCTTGTTTCATGCTCGATGGTATGAATCAGGATACTATGATCCATGGATCTCTATCCACCAATAAGTCCTCTATCTTGAGTTTCCACAACTCAAAGTTGCCTCTTAAACTTCTCTATATCAAATCTCCTAGATGTGCTCGCCATCTCTTTCCTACAACAAAGATTTTAAAATCCTCTACACAAGCTCCCACTCAAACAAAGATCAGCTAAAAAAACCCTCTACACAACAACTAGAACCAAAGGTGATAAGGCACTGATACCAACTGAAAGGAAGCAAGGTATGCGGAAAACACTCCTACACTGATCTAATGAGGAAAGATTTATGCAAATTTTAACTTTTACAGTTATAGATTAAGATGCACATTAACAGAAAGGTAATAAAAACATTCATATGCAAAACTCACAACATAAGATATATTTGGGAAAAACCCTTTCAGGTAAAAAAACCCACACTCCAAACCGCCCAATATATTTTTTAGGAATCAAGTTCAAAATACAATATATTTGCAGAGCAAGCTTTTACAGGAGTATTAATCAACTAGAGATCTAGAGGTAACTCAACATCTATAAGACTCTTACACACAACTTCCATCTCCAACTCCTGATATATAGGAGATACAATACAGTAAACCGTCAATGGTAATGATAAAACCATGAGCCAAAACTACCCAAAAGTGGCACCCAAATTATCTCCAATCAAAGATGCCTTATGAGGTGCCAAATAACACACCAACACGTGTAACTCTCCCCTTTACAGCTCTTTTAAGTGTTCAACACATTTTCACATCTCCCAAAAATAGGAGGTCCAACTTCCGGAGACCATAACTTATGATCTAGGTGTCCGATTAACGAATCGTTTGATGTGTCAGAAAGCTCGTGAAGAGATCTATCAATATATAATTGACCTTTCCAATTACGACAACTTTTGGGGCTTTTAGGGACCTCTAAGTGCCTCAAAACTAAGTTCAAAACTTTTTCTGACAGTTTAAATAACAAAAACTTTAATATCTTACAATCCAAGTATGATCTTGAGTCGAACCTCACCCGAGATGTTTACTTAGTCATTCCGCACCTTTTGGGAAAATTTCAGGTCCATCCGAGGCCAATTGTAGAGTTACTAAAAATAGTAAGTCCCATCATTTTAAGCCCTTTTAGAAACTTTGAAAGTTCTAGATCATTCTTCAAGATAAAGGGTATTCGAAAAGACCAAAACTGAGAAGAATAGTAACCTTTTGTAGTTGCAAGGTTGAGACACTTTTCCTAACAATTTCAATAGCTATCGACCATCCTGGTGTAGGCAAGGCATTTTGGCTTTCCTCTCTTCGAAATATTAGATTTGTAGTTGCTCTTGCTTACATAATGAGTTTTATGTAAGGAAGCGATCTAATATCCAATAGGAGGAGTGTCACCGTGCCTGATAAAGTTGAGAAAAAAACTCCAAATCCAACGGATGGCTGAAGTAGATTGGTTGCTGCCATGCGTTAATCTTGCTAACCAATTCTGGAAATTTCTGAGTCAACAAGAACTACTGCTTCCAAGCCTCTAGGCATTGAATATATTCATAGGCTTGACTTTAAGTTACCATCCAAACGCCTTAGAATTTCACTCGTTAAAAAAATTGATGTACAAGATCATTTTATCCTAATCTTTTTAATTTCTACCCTCCTTCTATATAATTCATAAGTGTTCTTCATTTTTAAAAAAAATGCTTATAAGTGTAATTAAATTAATTTAATTATGTGATATAGCAAAATTTTAAATGAAATAAATAAGATAAGATTCAAATTAGCTATAGTGTAATAATGTTGAAACAGCTCTTAAATTAGAAATAATAAATTTACATTTAAATATATAAATATATGTATAATGGAAATTTTGTCAATTTTTATATAATGGACAAAATAAGTTGAAGAAATTGAGCCACACCCTGCATGTCATGCGAATGGCCAGTGGTGAGTTGATTAAACAAGTGCAGACTTTACGAATCATGTCATATCTTTTGACGAAAATTTATCGTCTTTTTCCGGTGCACACGTGAATTCTTTCTACCCAATCCCAATCCTACGAGCTCGATGTTTATTTTTCTCTCCACTAAGTAGGTATTGTAATTATTCTTTTGCAGTCATTGTCGACAATTTCATGGAGGCTTTCTGCCATTTCTGCCGCGGATTATCTTAACCCAGTCATCAGTCTGCACGGTTCAAGATTTGGTCGACATGTCATTTTCTAACTGAATTTTTGAGTGATGATTCCACATTCAACGCAGGCCAATGTCCTTTGTGGTTAAACTAGCAATCGCACCTTGGTGTGAAATGGGTACGCCGAGGAGTCGTTGAAGTTCAATTGCCATGTCTTTAAGTGGATGATGATGACTATCTTGTATTCCTATGGTATATGTTACTTTTTTGTTTTCTCGATTGTTATGAATCAATTTGCATAATCTTAATGGATTTTAAGATCCTCGTGTCTTGCTTAATAGGTACTTCAAATGTGTGAGCTTTTATATTTGATGTGTAGTATATATTTGCATGCATCCCCTTTTTAAAAACATTATGCATATATCACTATCTCCCCCCTTCTCTCTTTGTGCAATGGGTATGTCAAAGATTTGTGGAAGTTCAATTTCCACGTCTTTAAGTGAATTAAATCCCTATGGCCCATGTCATTATCTAGAATTGGAAGAGCATTGTTGTATTTATTAAATTCCATGAACCAAAACTTGTGTCCATGCATAGTTAACACTTGAATAATCTCTCTCTCTCTCTCTCTCTCTCTCTCTCTCTCTCTCTCTCTCTATTGTTTTCCTCTGTCTCTCTTTCTCCCTTCCTTTCTTTGTTTCCTCTCTCTGTCTCTCTATCTTTCTCTTTCTCTCTTCCACTTTATCTCTCTATATCTCTGCATATCTATCTCTCTTTTGAAATGGTTTCTTGTGATAGGTTTCATACTTATCCTTTTGTAATTGTTACCCTTGATGTCAGTTACATTTTCTCTTCTAATGGATTTTCTAGTGTAATATTATGATGGAAAAAACTCTAGAATTATGGGGAATTTAGTTCTATGAATTGCACTCTTTCAAAATGGACCTAAGGATGACCTAAAATAAGAACAAATTATGGATGATGGTGTTCAAGTGCGTAGGGAAATACAAGGATGGATGTCAAGAACGCTTTTGGATATTAGAAAAAGGTTTCTTCTTGCTTATATTAATGAGAAACCACTAAGCTAATTGCTTTTAGGGGTGTAGGATATTTAGTCTAGCAAAGTCATCTAAGGAGGAAATTTGGTTTAATAATACTTTTAGGGGATGTGAGACTTGGTGGATGGTGTAATAAAGGAACATACTATCATCCCTACTGGCCGCTCAACTAATTAAACTGTGACCTTTTTGTAAACTTTTTTTTTCTTATCTCTAATAACAACAAAATCTATGATATAAAGAAACCATATATAAATCTTAAATGACCAATAACATGACAAGTTGAAAGTCATATATTTGTCACAACCCTCTAATGATAATAGTACATACAATTATATAATAACTAAAATTAGGGATACAATTTATATTTTTTAATAATGTGTATTTACTAAAAATATAATATTTAAAATCATGTCATTATAACTTTGTATTATGATATTATAATTTAATTATTAATATTATCTAATCCTAATTTTCAAAATTGTCTTTGTAATGAGTTTATAACACTTTTAAGAGCCTAAACATTGTAAGTATTTGTGTGTTCAATGGTGTGTATCAAATACCTTTAAGAAGTTTTGTGAGATAAATTGTGAAAAGTCATCCCTAAACCTCCTTAGATCAACTTAATTTAGTAAAACATATAATTATAATTTATTAAAGTCATATTTAAATTATTATGTATTGAGAATAAGCAAATGACTCTGAGAGCTCATCAACTCTTTCGATTGTCGGGGTGCTCCCATCCTATGAAACAAAATGCTACCACTTTACCTGTCCTTAAAAAATTTAAATCAATAAGACAAGTCAAATCTACATGAAATCATCTAAGACACTTGAATGGTGTTTTAGTTGTAACTGTCTTATAAAAAAGTTATTTTTGAAAAGAAATTTGTATTCTTTAAAGATGCATGAAGGAGATATTGTAACCAAACATTTAAATGATTTTCGTCTAGTAGTAAGTCAATTGCCTTCCGTGGATGTAAAAATGGAAGAAGAGGAGAAATGTATCACTTTGATTTGTTCATTAAAGGATACCATCTTTCTATTTGGAAGGGTATATATCTAAAGGGGATCAATATACTTTCTTTGTTCGCTATAATTGGGGGTGCAGAAGTTTATTTGCATTGTTTGGGTATACCACTCAATTATGTTGTATCTGCAAAAAAATGTAAAGAAAACAATCTTATTTCAAAAGTTGGGTAGAAAAAACACATCAAAGGGTAAATTGATTGAGGTGGAAAATGTGGAGAATTTGACAAAAGAAAGACTTGATGAAATCATTAATTCAATTGGAGGTTTTGATGTGATAATAGGGGGAAACCCCTACAATAGTCTAACAAGAAAGAAAAAGAATATAAGGGATGGACATGCAATGCATTCAAATGTAACTTAATAGAATAATGAAACCTTCATTTTGTACTAATCTAGACTTCAATAGATTATAAAATCCTTATTTTTCATAGCCAGGTCATGCCCAACTTGAAGAGGCCACCAAAAACAAGTATTGAAAATTATGGACATTATGATTATTTTGATTTTGAGCAGAATTTTTTTTTGCACAATTAATGGATGTTGCCAATTGTAGGCCCATATGGACATTATTTTGATTATATGGAACAAATTTGTTTGTACAATTATCATGGGACTAATTGTAGGCTTAGATGTTGTCAATTACAATCCTAGGGTTATTAGTTTAACTATTCATGCTAACCATGGTTCCCTTTTGCAAGGATTGAATGAAAGCTTGGAGGATTGCAAGAAATCATATTTCATAAATAAAAGTGCTTAGATTTAGAAAACGATTACTGTGAAACCTATCACAAGAAACCATTTCAGAAGATAAATCTTAAAGAAAGTGTGTATTCCAAATGTTTGTCTATAGAAAATAAATATATATAAATTTTCATTTACCACAACATGTTAAAGAATTTGGTTGGATTTGGGGTTCCAGATCACCTAATGGGTTGGTATTGGAAGTATAAAGAGTTTGAGCAAGGCCCACCATATTTTTACTTTGAATATGTGTATAGCATGCCATTTAGGGTAACTAAAATGTATGTATTGAAAGTACTTTTAGTTCCAATTAGAAAACATGGGTACATGCATAATCTTCATATAAATAATTATTTTAAGATTTACTATTAGGTTGTCTTTCTAATTATTTTTGAAAAGAAATTTGTATTCTTTAAAGATACGTGAAGGAGACTTTGTAACCAAACATTTGAATTATTTTCATCTAGTAGTGATTCAATTGGCTTCCATAGATGTAAAAATGGAAGAAGAGGAAAATACATATCAGTTTGATTTGTTCATTATAGGATACCATCTTTCTATTTTGAAGTCTATCTATCTAAAGGGGATCAATATCCTAAGTTCTTTGTTCTCTAGAATTGGGGGTGCAGAAGTTGCTTTGCATCATCTGGGTATACCACTCAATTATGTTGTATCTACAAACAAATGTGAAGAAAATTATGGACATTATTATTATTATTATTATTATTATTATTATTATTAGTTTGATTCTATGTAGCAAATTTGTTTGGATAATCAACATGGGACTAATTGCAAGTATGGATGTTGCCAATTGTAGACCCTATGAACATTATTTTGATTATATGGAGAAAATTTATTTGCATAATCAACATGGGACCAATTTTAGGCTTGGATGTTGCTAATTACAATCCTAAGGTTATTAGTTTGATTATTCATGTAACCGTGGTTTCTATCTCTTTTTCTTCCTCTCTATATGTCCATGTTTCTATCTCCCCTTGTTTCTTCCTCTATCTCTCCTCTCTCTCATTCTCTCTCTTGATCTCTCTTTGTGCCTCTTTCTCTACCTCTCTATCTCTTTGCCTCTCTCTCTCTCTCTTACCATCTCTCTTTATTTCATAACATTATTGTATGAAAATGACAACGAAAAGCATATGTTGAAACCATTAACCAATGGCTAAAAAATAGTATGTAGATTGAATACAATAGTGATATAATAGATAATGTGATACGTGAAGGGTAGATTATTCCATTAATTCATTAAGAATTGGCTGCCAAGGTGGCATCTCGGTGCCCATAGTTTCTTGTTTGATATGATTGAGTTGGATTTGCAAGTTGTACACTTGTTGTGTGAAGTTTTGATGTGCTTGGAACTGTTGCTTCATAATAATTTAGAGGTAGGCAAGTTGAAGAGGTAAGTTAGAGTAGAAATATTGCATTTGAATATCATGAGGAGAGCAAGAGGTGGAGAATTTTGCCAAACAACAAAGGTACATAGAGAGAGACGTAGATATATAGAGAGAGAAAGAGGCATATATCCATGCATGATGTTGACATATTTAATCTACTTCATTTCACACTTGTCCTTGACAAAAGTGTATGTTCTCCTCTCAAGTATAATAAACAATCACGCACTATACCACTAATTACTTCCTTTCTACATGCTATCATGATGTACCTATTGGACACTAAGGAGATAATTAGATAGAGAGGGATAGAGAGAGATGGTAAGAGGAACATAGAGAAAGATAGATAGATGGAGAGAGGAGACAAACAAAGATAGAGAACTAGAGAAAGAGAGATAGAGAGGTAAGATATAGAGAGATAAATTGGAAGAGAGAGAGAGAGAGAGAGAGAGAGAGAGAGAGATTAGTTTGATTAGTCATGCTAACCATGGTTTATTTCTCTTTTTCTTCCTCTCTATATGTCCATGTCTTTATCTCCCTTTATTTCTTCCTCTCTCTCTCTCTCATTCTCTCTCTTAATCTCTCTTTTTTCTTATTTCTTACCATCTCTCTTTCTCTACCTATCTATTTTCCTCTCTATCTCTTTTGCTCTGCCACTCTCTCTCTCTCTCTCACCATCTCTCTTTGTTTCTCTCTCCGTCTATCCATGTGGAGATACATGGACCAAAATGTAGTCAATGCATTAATAAGGATGCTAATGTTGGTCAACACCTAAGTATGGTGGCTGCATCTTTGATAAATCTTAAACCAATGCTAATAGTGTTAATCAAATAATGAATTATTTGTAATCGACATGCATGTCCTTGTCTTCTTTTTTTATTGGCAGATATGAACTATCCTTCAATTCCCTTATCCTTCTCAAGATAGAATACATCTAAGGGATCAAAGCATAAAACAAAGGGATGTTTAATGTGGAGATGTACATTTGCATTTTTCAAAGGAAAGTTTGAATTACCACTTGAAAAGATGGAACTCAGAATGACACTATTGTCCAATAATATCACTTTTCTCAATTATTTCTTTGTTGAGTGTAATTTCCTTTTAGCATAAAGGAGATTGATAGGATTTAGTGAGAGCCATTTTTAATTGAGTTTTATTATTTATAAATATTAGTAGTATCAATTACGACATAAATTAACCAAATTTGAGCATAATTGTTGGTTTTTTACTATGGCTTCTTGGTACTTATGTGTTTCTTTTGTTCAATTTTTTGTTACTATTATTCGTCTATACCTATCCTTGTGTTTACTTGAAGTCATTTTGTATTCTAATCAAACTTATAAGTCAATGATGAGGGTATTTGTACATTTCCTTTCTAGATTCATATGTTTTGGATTAGATTCTTAGCCCCATATTTGTCAAAGAGTGGTAAGCATTGATGAAACTTTAATTGTATAGTGAAATCATTAGTGTAGTGCTCCTCCATTTTCACTTTGGTTGTGTAGGTAGTCTGGCTAAGGAACCTAAAGATGAAGATGGAACATAATCTTTTGTTAGTACTTTCGTGGGTATGATGCATATTGTTATGTTATTATTATTATGCATAGATTTATTTGGATAGTTAGGTGATGCAATAGTATGTTGTTAGGATAGGTGGAAAAGACAACATCATACCATTGAGTGTATGGGGGACATACGAGAATGAGATACGAATGTTAGAGTTCCTTTCCAAATGCTTTGACTATTAAGAATTTGTGCTCTAATTGGTATGCTTGAGTGAACAAGTACTAGGTTATGACTCCACTTGAATTGGTAGGTCTGAGCGTACCTTGAAACCCAATGGAAACTGTTGAATGGAGATGACATATGGTCCCCTAGTTATCCATCATCTTTGAAAAGGATGAGTATCTAGTTTCACACCCAGTCAGTGTTGTCTATATGGGCGTGATAGTCAGTCACTGTCATTGTGGTTATGCTTTCGATCGTGCTTTGTGTCAATATTGTTCAGCATTTGGGTTATTTTGTTTGGCATTGTTTGATTGTTGCTTTGGTTAATTGTTGCATTAAAATAATATTATTAGTTATGAAAGCATTTTTGTTAAATAAATAAATGTAAATGCCTTTATGAGAATTTGGGTTTATGGAAATAAATAATAAAAAAATAGTAATAAATGTAAATGCTAGCTAAAGATAAATAAATTAATTAATATAATTAAATGTTGTGTTAAGTGGCAATAAAAATAGATAATATTTGTGTGTTGTCATAAACTATACTATATTGTAATGATAATTATGAGTTGTCATAAAAACTTATATATATAGAAAATTCTAAAATAAATAAAATCAGAGAGAAATTATTGTCTGGATAAAATAGCAAATTGTAAGAAAGCAATAAAAGGCGGAATTTATTGCCTTTAATAAGGAGAATCTTATGGAAGACATCATGGGGGTGGTTATGCATGCTCAACTTTATTTTGAAATTTCAAGACATAATTTGGAGGAGCATGCATTTCAAAGAAGGAGAATATGTTTTATGTTTTGGGGATCTCTCTCTCTCTCTCTCTCTCTCTCTCTCTCTCTCTCTCAAGAAGTTTTTTTCATTTTTCTTTTGGCACTATAAACCATAGCTTCTAGAAGAAATGACTTGGGAAAAATGGATGCGAACTGAGAAATTTTGTGAAGATGTGATAGATGTAATATTCTAGGTATGGACTGAGATATGAAACTGATTTATTATTGCATTAGATTTAGTGAAATGAATATGTCATATGCAAGCTTTATATTATTCTGTGAATTCTCTTCTACATATTCTGAACCCAATCTATTACATCAGCCATAACTTTATTTGTATGAATTGGGTTCCTCTAGAATTTTTATATATGTTGCATGACCTCGTTATCTAAACCATATCCGAAGATTAGCCCTACCCAATTTGCCATTTTGGTGATATGAATATTTTGTGACTGTCTATCTCTCACCCATTTCATCTATGTTTTAACAGTCTGTTGTGTTAGCCATAACTCTATATTTTCAAACTGGGTTCCTCTAAAATTTTTATATATGGTGTATGACCTAGTTATCTAAATCATATCTAAAAAATTAGCCCTACCCAGTTTGCCATTTTAGAGATATGAATATTTTATGACTGTCTACCTTTTACCCATTTCGTCTCTATTAAAATAGCTAGTTGCATCACCAATAACTCTATATTTTCAAATTGGGTTTCTCTAAAAATTTTATATAAGATTCAACTCTTATCTATGAAAATCATATCCAAAAATTAACATTACCCAGTTTTCCAATTCAAAGATATGTATCAATTAGTGACAAACATTCCTATGCCATCTTGATTGTTGTTATTAAATCTACAAATCCATTCTGTGCGTATCCTGCAATCTTTGTAGTCCCAGCTATTAGAAAGTTTCTAAAATCATTTTAGATTTCTGTTTTGAAGCATCTAGAATTCACACTTGCCAATTGCATTTGTTTGAAAGAATCTTAAGCTGTATAATGAATCTATTGTATGGTTGTCTTGCCAATAATATTATAAACAAAACCATCCATTTTGGATTTAGCCGCAATCATTGTACATCTTGTGGTGAACTCCCCTCTTAGGTGTCTAGTTAAATCACTTGTTGTTTATCATTCCATATGTGTTTTATAAGTGAGCATGCCATGGTGCTTTGGGTCATCTCATGCCATAAAGGAAATTCACTTCATAAATTTTCTAAACTCATTGTTGTTCCTGTCGGCGTATTCCCTAAACCACAAATGGGTACAAGCATTAGTATGAATTAACCTGTTGATTGCACTTGCTTGAGAGTTTTTTTAGCCTTTTCAATAAATCCATTTCATTTCTATCTTGTGATCATTGCATAACATCTCTTTGGGGTATCCTATCAACCAGTTCACTTACCCTTGCACTTTTTACTTGCATGTCTACCATAGCATTTTCAATGCTTATATCTAGCAATCCGTGGCCTTATACATGAAAAGATGGATTTTGCAAAGAGGAATCACATCCAAGTCTATCCATAGTAATCTTACTGTTAATAAAATCTTCCAAGAATGTTATCTTTATTGCCCCTTCTAACCTCATTGAACCATGTGCCTTCTTATTTCTTTGTGATTCTAAAAGATTTTCTTGTTGGCCGATAGGCTCTTAATTAGGAAAGTTATATAGTGCTAGGAAAATTATTCCACACCGCAATAAAATAGTCATATCTATAACTTCAAACTTGTCAGCACTATTTTAGTTTTGTAGGAGCTTAATTGTAAAGTCTATCATGTTATTGTTTTGTTCAAAAGATTTAAGACTAATCAAGTATTATTGCAATACTCTATTAATTTCTGGTGACAGTTGATTCCTATCTCATATGAACCTTTTAACTATGTTGACTTGAATTAAAACACCTTAGACCTTATAAAATATCAAGTCGATATCACTTCTTAGTCATGTATTACAACAAGAATTGGCATCCAAAGCTTCATGTTCTCAACCTTATCTAAATATTTAAAGGTTTTCTCCCTGTTGTTTAAATACAATTATACTATTCATTATCATACTATTTAAATGACATTATGATACTTCTAATAACCTATTAAAATCTCTGTTATATGTATATGTTTAATCTTTATGTGCATTCTTAATCCTTGCTATTGTTTTACTTAGCAAGTTCAAAGACTTTTTATGCTTACTTTAATAGATATGAAAAGAGTAAATCTTATTTTATGAGGATACTCTTGAATCATCTTTAGAACTTATGTGTTAGATGTTAATGTAGTATTTTTCTCCTTGAACTATGGTAAATGTTACTAGGAAGAAATTATATGTGGATTTAAATGTTCTATTTATAGCAATGTGACCTAACCAAAGCTTGCCAGTCAAACCTTGTTATAGTTATTGTTTGACACTTTGTTTCTCTCTACCATACCTTGATTTAGATTCACTATATGCATTTGACACATGCTATAGGGATGATCATATTAGTAACTTCTTCTAGCAGTTAGAAAATTATTGTTCTGCATTGTTGAGATAGAATTCATTTTATGTTTGTTAGATGATTGAGCATGATTGGATGAATGTTACATTCTTTTAGAACCATAATTAGTAAATCATATCATAGGTTGCACTCATGGTATTGTAATTGAAAAATTGATGAAGAATCTTAGTTTATGATGTGTATTGGAAAGTGAATGTGATGTGTGACCATTGTGTTTTAATGGTGTTAAGTGTTTGTGTCATTTGGGGAAATGGTTTCCAGAGGCCTAGGAGGGTGTGATTGTGTGGGGGGGTTGGCTATGTGTGCATCATGTGAGTCGAATGAAATGTATTCTTGAAATATTGCCTTCTATTCATGTTGGTATGATTCATGTGCAAGATGGTTAGTGCCTTTCTCTGTGTACCTATTCATGTGATTATGATGACACTCTACCCTACTGTAGCCTAGAATTCCCTATTTGTGTTTCCCCTTTTGTGGTGTGATTGCCTCTAGAAGTGTTGTTAGAGTTACTTGTGATGTTCTAATTGACCCGTGTTGTAATGGAGTCATGTGTAGTCCTTGCACCTGATAGTCTACTATCTTTCTAATTGTTTGTTGAAGAGGGACCATATGTTATCTCCTAGCATGGAGGGTGGACCTTAGGGTTCCACATGGTCGGGTGGTTGTGCTTTTTCTCCATTGGTATTTTTCTTTCTATTGTTCGTGTGCGAGAAGGATGTATCTTGTGTGACAGATTCCAGATCTTGTACTAGTTTGAGGAGACAGTTATTCATGTTCATATTCTAGTCTTGTACATCAATGGAAACATGTACAGTAACTTTGATGTATGTACTCCAGTGTATTCGAGAAAGTGATGTTGTTAACATTGTAATGATGTACTCTCATGTAAAGGAAATTGTATATGTACTAGAAATCTTGTATTCATGATCTTGATGTCTACCTTTCTGATGATACAATATGGAAATATATGTGTTTACTCAATTCATTTGATACAATACATTTAGATTGAATTATTGTTGTCAGTTAATTCATAATGTTGGTTAGATCATGTTAATAGTTGTTAAGTAATGCAGCCATGGAACCTTAGAGGATAATGCTCAGTTTAATGATATGTATAGATATGTTTAACATTACTTGTTATTTCTATCATTTAAAAAAAAAGTCCTGTTTGTATAGCATAGTTGTGTTGTTCTCTGAGGTTCCTAGGCCGGGCATTACAATTATTCTTCTCTAAATGGTTCCATTTTGAAGTTTTAGAAAGCTGGAGTACACATTGCATTATATGGTTGACCATGCTTGATTTCTAGTGTATTTGTCTAGTTACTTCCATTGTTTTGAGAGTGTCTTAAATTGTAATTGATAACCTCTAAGTAATTTTAGCATGTAGGAAAAGCATTTATGCAAACAATATTGACTTATTTTTATTCTAAATGATGACATGCATCCAATTAGTAGCAAAGGGAAGCATACATTAATGGATGAAGTACATGCAACGAGGAAGAGAGAAATGTCAATCTTCATAGAATATTACAAGGCATTTTGTTGACTTGATTTTTCCAAAGCATATTGTTGTTAATATATGTTCTAGTATATTAGTGTCTCGATAGATATGTATTAGAAGAATTATTATCTATTTAGAATATACATAATTTGCACAAATCACAAATTATTGATATCAAATAAAATCTTAAGCAAGTAGTGGTCATGAAAATAGCTCCAAGTTATTCTTTTGAGGAGAAGATGCATGTTTATTGCATTTCATATTTTATTTTGCCTTGTTTTGTCATTCTTAAAATTCATGCATCACATACTACATGTAGAAGAACAAAAGAGTTATATATGGGTACCACATTTAAGAGGCCATATG
The DNA here is from genome assembly GCA_027924645.1 of Cunninghamia lanceolata. Lineage (NCBI taxonomy): Eukaryota > Viridiplantae > Streptophyta > Pinopsida > Cupressales > Cupressaceae > Cunninghamia > Cunninghamia lanceolata. The sequence continues at coordinate 8,752,061 of BSBN01001807.1, forward strand.
TTCAAAATGGCAAGAAAAGGGCCAATACATTTTCTCTTGAACCTAGTTACAAAGAGCCAACATATTTTTTGAATCCCTTATCTCTACTCATATAGGTTCCACTAAGTTGATCCCATAAGAGTTAAGATCTCTTAATTATAATCAAATTGATCACACATAATAGTAGGGTTAAACCTTCCATTACAAAGTAATAAAATTATAAAATTCAATAGCTATCCATTATTGCAATATTCATAATCTAATTATTGATGCATTTTTTTGTAAAAATGAAAATGGGTTGGAATGCTAGTAAACCATGAGTGTGCTTCTTTGAGTTTGTGTGTCGAGACACTAATTTGTTGATTTCAATCACCCATGACTCATTGCTCGATGTGACATTAATAATGTATCATTTATGTTTGTTCAGGTATCTTGCATCATTGCTAGGTATTTGTACATTACTTTGATTAGTATTTTATTGAAACTATATGATGGATTCCTTTGACACATATGTAAGCTTGAGTTGCAACAAAATATGTTACATTGAAAATTGCATTAACTATAGTTTGTTTGAGGCATTCTATCAATGGTTGTGTATAGGTAATCATTAACACTTTTGTGTGAAGGAGGGGCATATGTGTGCTAGTTAAGGATATATTTGAGTGAGCATATTAGATAGGATCTATGGTTGGTGGACTAAAAGTCATGGATTCCGAAGTTAGTGCTTGATGCCCCATTTAAAACTAATAAAAAATAGATTGGTTGTAGGTTAGATTTTATATGCTAAGAACTACATGGCCATGTAGTGGGGTCACAATTATGGCACATGCATGCTAATTCCAAAGGCCAATTAAATAAGTTTTGTTATTTTTCATCAACACTAATGGTACTGTCCCATTGGTTTATCCTATGTCATGATATCCATGGTGGCTGTATGTATCTCCCCTTCTCTCTATCTTTCCCTTTTCCTTTTTATCTCACTATCTCTCTACCTTTCTCTCCACTCATCCTCGCTTTTCCTCTCTCTTTCTCTTTATGTATTTATCTCTCTATCGTCTCTACCCCTCCCCCCTCTCCCTCTTTGTCTCTTTTCAATATATAAACATTAGACAAAATATATTTTTAATATATGATTGTATCTTATAATATAATATTAAAAATAAATTTAATAATTTATAACATGTAAAATACAATATCTAATAATAAATATAAGTATACTATATATTTAATATATAAAATAAATATAATTTAATGATATAAAATATTAATAAATATATAATTTATAATATAATAATATACTTAAAATATATCAATACAATATATTTTATAATAAATATAATTCCTTTTATATTTTATATTTGATATTATATTAAATTTAAAATAAATAAATTTAAATAGATTATAATAAATTTAAAACTATTAAAAAAAAGTTAAAAATAAAAATTTAATTAAATTTAGAAATATTCAAAAATAAATAAAATTTAACTTAAATATAAGTATATATGGTATAACATTATAATGGTTAATAAATATTTTATTTATGATTTTCTTTGTAAAATTTTAGGTTTTAATTATCTCCCAAGAGCAGAGATAAGTATAAGCCATAAATTGTATGCACTCGCTGAGCAGTTGAAGGGATTTATGTGGACAAATTTACACCATGGAAAAATGTACTGATATTAATATGTTTGGGGTGAATGCCATTAGTCAAGAATTTAAAACAATGTGCAGTCACGAAATCATGAAACATGAGTATGACGAAAAGAAAAATAGATGGCCACAGTTTCTTCAATCGTCTTGCATCATCTACCACACTATTTTATGCATCGATTTTTGAAGTCATCCCTCTCTCTCATAAAGGGAACACCTTTAGCATAATTAATTCATTTGGGGCAGTAGTTGAGTAGGGTCATCCTCTTATTTTTGATATAATATTTGTGGTTATAAGATTTAGTTTTGCAATATATTTATATTATATATTATAATGATTATATGACATGTAAATCAAAAAATGACTAGATATTTTCTAATATGGACCCTTACACAAGTATAAAATAGGGTGCTCACCTTAACAAGTATTGTTGTTATGTGGGCAAATATTATTCTTATGTGTACAAGGATTGGGATGGCAATGTACATGCATTGGAATACTTCATATATGTTTGTCCTATGACAAATGTAAAAGGGGAGTACAATAAATACCTTGTATTTTGTCATGAAATGTAAAAGACACTCAAAAAGTTTTATGATCAGTTAAAGTTCAATATAAATTATATATTAAATAATAATGTGTTGTTTTTATAACAATAAATAGTATTTTGTGTTCAACTATTGAGTCATTTGTGTTAGATATAAAGGTTAGAGATAGCAAGATTCATGGTTACCAAAAGGAATTGAGATCATTTAGGTTGCATATAAGTTATATTTTAAATAAGAATATGATGTTGTTCTAATAACAATTGATATTTTTTGTTCAGCTACTAGGGATTCCATGATAAAGTCTTGGTCAAATCTTTAAAAATTCATTTTAAGGACACTTCTCACTAGATGTGTTGTCGTGGTGAGCTGTTTGACGAGCCACACCTCCAAACCTAAGTTATAGATACATAAGAGTCTATATCACATTTCTTAAAAAAATGGAGGTCCTACGATATTCCATGTAACCGCTACATGGTCACAAAGTCAGACCTAATAATTACATGTCCCTCTCCCCTACTTAATGTCTAACATCTACAAATGAAATATCTATTTTGTCAAACATTATTTGGAAGTTACATAACGTCAACTATTACATTGTGCACCTAACAATCATTTTCTTGGAAAATATGGATTATATTAACATTATGAGGCTTTTATTTACACTTAACTTAATAGGATAAAGCTATTTTATCTTTCTAATTTTTTTTCCTTTGACTTAATAGGAAAAGTGAGTAACTAGAATGACATTCCTTTTGTTGTGGTGGTTAAAATTAGGAATGGGGCCTATACGTTCAATGGGCACACCGATATTTTTTTTATTACAGTAAAATTTTGTTAGTGATAGCTAATTTTGCCATAGTCAAATCCTTAATTACATGGAAAATGATACAAAATGTATATAGTTTATTAAATGCATTGTTTATAGGATAGAAATCAGTGAAATAACTTTTCTTTTGTAAAGTGTTTGAAAAATAATTAGAACTAAAAATTATGTATCATAGTTGAAATCATCTAAAGATTATTAGAACTAAATTATATCATGTCTACAAATTTAAATTGGGTATCAAGCGAGCAACATGAATGTACCTTAGAGGGTGTATTGGAATTGAAATACACTACTCAATGGAATTTAAAAGTTTCCATCCTGAAAGGGCTAGTAGGTTCTAGGTTTGAATGTTACTCGGTCCAATGTTCTGATTAAAGTACCAATAATTCCTTAAATTAATTAAAATTTATGTAAAAATGTCTAAAATGGCTCAAATAACTCCTACAGCTTTTAGTAATTTGAGCTCCCTTAGTGAACACTAGTTTATTCAATATTTAGGAAAGAAGTGGACTTCATTAATTACCACTTTTTGGTAGGGATGAAGTATTGCTATTGACTATTTGACCATTGAAGATTACAATGTTTAAGTAGTGTAGAGAGATGGAACACCTTGTGCACAAAACCTCTCTACATAGTCTACTATGCTTGTATCGTGATTGGCACAATAATATGAAATGGATAAATAAAATAAATATCCCCCAAAAATAGAATTTTAATCCTAAGGTCATAAATTGACAATAAAAATTAAAATAATTTCATTCAATATTTTTAAAGAATATTAAAGTTGAGAATAAAATTAGTAGAACATTAGCTCCAGGGAAAGAAGGAGAGACTACAGTGGAAAGTCTTGATGATATTCACATTCTGTCTCTTGAAAAGAGAGGGATAAGTTAATCTATGACAACAATGGATAAACTTAGTTGTGGCAAACAAAAGAAGAGAGGGAGAAAATCAAACAAGGAATTACTAACCTTAGAAGGTGAAGCAGATGGTCAATTGAAAATAAATATGGTGTTGAGATTTGGGAAGGGAATCACCCTTCCCAGTGATCAATGAGGATCACTCCATGGAATGTTAGGGGTCTTAATGTCCCTAACAAAAAGCGTTTAGTTAAGTGTCAAATGATATATCTAAAGAGGATATATTTTTTATATAGGAAATAAAATTAAATTGTAAAGAAGCGGAGATCATGAGGTTGAAGTTAAAAAGATGGGAAGGTTTTTTGGTGCACACAAAGGGAGCTTCTGGAGGCTTGGCCACTCGATGACACCTTCTTTTGCAACTCTTGAATTGATTGGTAGCTTGAAACACTGGCTAGTATGTAAGGTTACATGTCACTCCTCTAATTCCTAGTTTTTTTGTATCAATATATATGGACCTAATGTCTGTTCTATGAAGAAGCATGTGTGGAAAGAATTGGTGAAGATTATTGCTTTGTCCTCTAATTCCTTCTTTATAATTGGGGGAGATTTTAATGTAATTCTGACTAAAAGTTCAAAACTATGTCACACTTTTATAAAGGAAATGACCAACACAAATACACTTTTCCAAATTGGAGTGCCTAATTTTAAGTGATGTTTATGTTTTGAATTTTAAAATGATATAAACTAATGAAATGTAGAACTCTTAATGTATTTTAAGTTTATAATTTTTTTAATTTTTTAAAATTAGTTAGATATAGTTTTTTTACAAATTTAAGAGTATAAATTTAATTGCTAAAAAATTTGAAAAAAGTGAGGTTGATGGGGCGTCATAAAATTAAAAACAAATAATTTTTTTTCTCGATTAACTAACTTGAAAATCTAGTGCATAGAGAAAACAATTAAATTTGATGAATATGTATTTTTTAATAAAAATTTTTACAGTCAAATTTACTCAGATTGGCATAGTTTTCACAGGACATAAGATTTTGTCTAATTTTTTATCATTAAAAAAAATTATACCCTCTTGGATAGGATTCTCTCCTCTAGTGTGCCATATATATTTTCATAAGATTTAAGTATATAAACTACTATTTTTTTAATTTCTAATCAGCTACATGTTTGATTATAATAACCTACTTGCAATAAATTTAAAAATAATCCTAATAGAAATCGTTAAAATATTAAAAATATATATTTCTAAGTTCTAGACTTTGAGATCTACCAAAGGCTATTTTCCTATTTTCATGAAAATACCCTTTGGTTGGAGAAATTTGGAGTTGAACTTGAAGTTTTGTTCAATTTCTTGAAAATGGGGGGGTTGGCTACTACATGGGATGCCACATAGACAGTTTCAGGAGAGATGGTATCACTTGAAAAAGTTTTGAGCGAAAATCTCTAACCTAAAATTTTCTATGCAAAGAAACTTCCTTTTCAAATTCAAAATCACATTTTATAAAGTTAAAAGTTTTAGGCAAAACTCTTTATACCACATAATGCCTTTCGGGCGAAACCATTTCTCCTGAAACTATTTAGGATGAAACTCTTTCTATATCTAAACTATTTAGTTGGCTAAAAGTGTGACACAGGTTTGAACTTTTACCCTTTTGTATGATGAAGATAATCTTGGGGGTTAACAAAAGATGTCAGTCTCAAATTGATTTCTCAGATTTTGTCTCAAGCACTAATATGTATGACATTCCACTTTTGAATGGGAAGTATACTTGGACTAATTGCAAATTTGGTTATAGTAACATTTTTGAAAGGCTAGATAGATTCCTCTACTGTGGGGATTGGAGTGCCTTCCCAAAAACATGTGAATGTAGCATTGTGTCAGCTTCAGGGTTAGATCATTTCCCCATTCAACTTAATATATTCTATGAGTAGAAACCAGAAAAATGTCCATTTAACTTTGAGAACATGTGGATGAGGGATCTAGACTTTATCTCCAATATTGAGAAGTGGTTGGAGACTAATCATCATAAAGGCACCAAAATGTTTTCATTATTCTCAAAGTTGAAACATATAAAGGAGCAATTAAAGAAATGAAGCAAATCTAACATTTCAAAGATATTTTCACATAAAAGGAAATGGTGGAGAAAAAGATAGAAAAGCTTAATGAAAAATTCTTCAAATTTGGAATGGATTAGAGTAGGTTTTTGGCTAAAAAAGAATTGATGAATAAATATTTAGGGTAAGTGCATGGAAATGGGGGAGCAAAACGGGGTCAAAAGTGGCCACCTTTTTTTTTTCTGAAATCAGTAAAAACTGATCTTGGATGAGAAATTGAAGATAGTCATGCTCAAAATTAGAAGATGTGATAACAGTTCAATTTTTGTAGTGCTCTGAATCTAGTTTCTAAACTACTATTTTTTTCTAAAAATGGTGGAGATTAAGAGGTTCAAATAGGGGGAGCACACAAAAAGATTCTATTTTTGTTAGAAAATATAACATAGTGTCTAGTGTGCTCCCCCTAAAATATCAACTTCTTTAAGTATTTGACAAATCGTTTCAGTGGAAAATTAGCTAATGCCATGTAGTTTATGCCTAATTTTTCTATTAATTTTTTAATGAATATATGATTGTTTATGAATTTTCAAAGTGGACACATCCTAAAAAATGAAAATTTGGATCAGAAACCCCCCCCCTTTTTTTTGAAAACTAATAAAATATAATAAGAAAAAATTCAATGTGTATAGAATTGAGTCTAGAATCTAAAAATACAATTTGTTTCAAATTTTGATAATGTGTAAATAATGACACCAAAAATACTAGACATAAGTTTTTTGAAAAAGAAAGAACAAATTAGCAAAAGAAATTGAAGATGAAAACCTTAATGTTATCAATTTTTAAAAAAAATACATGGTCAAAAAGCTAATTAAAAACTTGAAGTCTACTCTCCTTGGTTGGGATGATTCCCCACCTGGGTGGCTAGACTTAGAGGTGTGGCAATGGGGTGGCCCTAAGAAACTAGTGAGGTTCCTTGGTATTCCTTTCACTTTGGATCCTTCTCTAAAACAAATGTGGGACTGGCTATATGCTAAAATTGAAATCAAGCTCAAAGGATGGAATAGGCAGGCTCTATCCCTAGCAGGAAGGATGCAAGTCTGTTAGAAGATTCTATCCACCTACACAGTGCATCATGCTTCAATGTGGCTCTTTTCTAATCTGTGAATAGAATGCATTCAAAAGGCAATAAGGGACTTTCTTTAGTCGGATGGGAAAGGCAATAGGAAAAAACATTGTGTTAAGTGGAGTTGGTGCTGTATTGGGAAGGAATTAGGAGGAATGGGCTTGAAAGATCTCAAGCTGCAAGGTATGGCTTTGGTTGCAAAATGGATTATGAAGTCATTTGATGGTAATGAGCCCTAGAAGGTGTTGGTAAGGAATAATATAGCTCTGGCTAATCCAAGGGAAAGATCTGGTTGGAGCAATCTACACCCTCATGATTATCTTTTCAAGGATTTCAAAGTCAAACCGGTTGGATCTGTGGTTTTTGCTTCTATACGGAGAGTATGGGAATCTATTAAGAGTTGTATTTCAGCACCAGCTGGTAGTGAGGTTTCTTTCAGATGGGGAGCACACAGCTCTATCTGGTGGAATCTAAAGCATAATGATAGACGACTAGCACTCATCCAAGGTTGTTCAGGTTTGAAATGGCATAAACTAGGCTTCTCCAATTTTTCTAATCTTCTTGATCATAATATTTGTAAGACATGGGGAAAACTAAAAGTTGAATTCAGCCTCAAAGAGTCTCAAAAAAGAATGTATTCGGTGCTAGTGGCTGCTTATTCAAAGAATCCTTGTCGGTCAGCACTATTGAATGAGGAGGATTGGTTGAATAAGCTGTCTTGGAGGATGGTTGTAATGTGTTATTGTGTGATGCTAGAAGGATTTACAGGATCCTTAGCAACTCTAACCAAATCCTGGAGCATTGTGCCAAGTCTTGGAATTGTGTATTTAGCTATAAAAGGTTAAGCCATGTCTTTAAATCATTTTGGGATAGTTTTTTGGAACCTAAAAAGGAATGTTTCAGATGGCTCTTATTGTTAAATAGGCTTCGTATTGAGGTGAACAGTTTGGTATGTAAATTGTGTAATACCCTTGAGTCCTGTGATCATATTTTTTTTAAATGTCCTTTTGCTGTCCAAATTTGGAAAGTATTCTTGGGGGATAATGTGGATAGGGCTGTTTGTAATCCTTTGGTTAAAACTAGAATTTTGATTGGTTTTATTTCTAACTTTGATTTTAGTTCTAATCTATTCTGGTTAGTTATGACAACTGAAGTTCTATGGGCAGTGTGGAAAAAGAGAAATGAAGAGTAGTTCTAAGACAAGCCAAGATTGCTTACTGAGTCTAATATGAGACTCACTCAAGTTGATATATACTTTCAGGTGGCAGCTACTATAGAAAGACAGTTGAAGGCTAGTGCCAAGGATTTCAAATGTGAAGGAGTCCCACAGACATCAGAAGGCTTAGCTGCCGACAATTTCATTGAGCAGGGCTTCAAAAATTATGATAGAATGCATCAGTCATTCTCTAGAAAATTAGAGCAGATGCAGAGAGACCTTAACAAATTTGGATTAGATCAGAAGAAGTCAGACTCACGACTGGAGGATGTCACATTGGACAACTGGCCTGTTCTTGATAATCAGAAGGTTTTTATGGATGATGGTGGTAGTTTGCATATTGGAGCAGCTCCAGATGATGAGACTGAACCCATGGATCCTTTAGAGATTGCACCTCTGTCACAGGTTGATTCTTTTGAGGATATGGAGGAACTAGATGATGCAGACTAGGAAATATCAAAGCTAACTGATTTTGAATTAATTTTTTGTTTTAAGTAGTACATAGTGATAATCTTTGATATGGAACTTGATCGATGTAATATGTATAATATGGACTGATAGCGTTATTTTTTTGGTGGCTCTCTTGGCCACGAAATTGTAATGTTACTCTTTATTTTGGTAATACAAATGATCTATCTTCAATCCAAAAAAAAATGCGATTTGTTTCAAATTTTGATAATGTGTAAATAATGACACCAAAAATACTAGACATAAGTTTTCTGAAAAAGAAAGAACACGTTAGCAAAAGAAATTGAAGATGGAAACCTTAATGTTATCAATTTTTTAAAAAAATACATGGTTAAAAAGCTAATTAAGAACTTGAAGTCAACGTGACATTTTTTCATATTGACATTTAAAAACATGTAAACCTGATGGAGAGCATGCATGGTATTTGGTTGAATTTTCTAACTTTTGTTGAAAACATGTCCTTGGCATATAAAAGGTACCTCCAACCCTTTGGGTTCGATGCCCAGGGCAAATCCAACCCTCAGGTTTGAAATTTCCTAAATAGGTAAAAAATGCACTCGTGTTATAATGTGATCATGTTTTAAAGAAATTAAAATGCTTTCTAAGCATATATCTGTCTCCCTCTATCTTGTTTTCTCTATGAACCCCTCTCGCTAACTCTATTTGCCTCTCTATCTCTCTCCCTCTCTATATCTTGTTGTTATGTTGTAAAATATCTCCCTAGGACTTTTAGCTCCTAGGTCCCTTAGATTTAATCATGCATGTTAAAAATGAATCCCAAAGAAAAATCCCCCAAAACCCATGTCAAATAGGGCCTAGGGGTACATCTTAAGCTTAATCAAGTCCCAAAATAGGCCCCTGGACTTGGGTGCTCATGCCCTAGCCCAGACCTATTTTGTCGGGACCCAAATTTTAATTGTCGACAAAGTGATTGTTAAAAGGTTTCCCTTCATCAGCCTTTTCAATTTGAATTACAAATGTTAGCAGGAATGCATATATAAACATGTTTAGGACTTCATTTTACTCCTAATTGATTAAGGCAAATTTATGATCATCATGCAAAGAGCATTCAAGGCATCCATTGTGTTGCAGAGTAGTATTGTGTTGTGTTTGTTACAGATTTGGCTCCATCAACTCATTTCCTCATGATGTGAAGGCATTTCATCTTTGTGAGGGTTTACACCTACTAAGGTGATATCTACTTTGTGTTTCAATCAATTTATCATATCATTTGCTTTTATCTTTGTCCACCAAGGACACACACTCTATCTAACAATAGTGTTGGAAGGCTTGAATTCCATTCTAGGGCTTGACCAAGGCAAGCTCCTAAACACCACAACCCTCAACCCCTCTCTTGTGATTGCAGGTTATAGGTGCAGAATCTTGCAAAGAGGAGTTGCATGAGATTAGTGCAGAGGATAGAGATTTGGGATCTGAAGAAAAGAGTAGAAAATGTGCCTAATTAGACATAGGCACCTGCCCCAATGTCCTCTAGTTTTGTATCATCGGGAATCTTGGAGCAGGTTACAGTCTGAAGCAGATTTAGGTTCCAAGCCCTCAGAAAAAGTGCCATATCAGACACAGGCACCCGCCCCTGTGTCCCCGAAGTTTCCACTTTCTAGAATCTAAATCCCAGTATGTTTATAATCTACATTTAGTGCCTTTGTACGATCATTTGTCGTGTTTCATCTATTTTATAACAATTTCATATAATTAAGGTTTAAGGCATAATTGGATTAGGGTTTAACAAATTAATCAACAAATTCCAAGTTTCCTTATCATTCCAAGTGACACCAAACCTATAGCTGAGTCCTCTTGCAAAAGTTGTGACTTGACTTGGTTTAATGTCCTTGAATGTAATATGTGAAAGGAGGATTTAATCACACTATCAACCATTATCATTCAGCCCCTCTTTTCCTACATAACATTTTGGTGAACCCATGTTTTTACTGAACTTGCATCTTGCTAAGTGTTGTAAATCAGATTTACATTCATTTATATCATTTTCATCATCCTACATTCAAAAATCTTGCATAAAAATTGAAAAACTTGAAAAAATAAGTATTTTTTGCTTGCATTAAGACATAGTTTGCACTATTTTTCCTTGTATGTCATTGAAAACCATTTAATTTTCTGGTATTTATACCATATCTAAGATAAATTACATCATTTCATCTTTTTATCATCATTTACCTTGCATTTGCATCTCTCATTTGCTAGGGTTTTACTTGAAATTTTGCATTTTTTCATATAACCTAATTATTTCAAAAGATAGGGTTTGTAATTAAAATCTTGTTTCAGATTTTATTACTCACTTAAATACTCTTTCAAATCTGATTTTGTACTATAATGTTTCATCATAGTGTGTTTTTGCATCTACATTTCAAATTTTGCATTTACACATTGTGCATTTCAACAAAAACAAGCATATTCGTTCATCTTGCCTTAGTTTTGACTTTCCATTGAGCATTGTAGCATTTTGGCATCATTTTTAAATTTTATCTAAGTTATTTTACACATTAAATTAGATTAAATTTCAATCATCCATCATTGTGCATAATTTTATAGCATGTTGTGTGCATTTATATTGAAAAAAGTGAAAAAAGTGAGCATTTTAGGTGCATAAGCAAGCATAGTTTTTCTTCATTTAATTGCATTTGTCATAAATATCATTCATTTCAAATCTTACATTCATTTTCAAACATACATCCATTGGTCATTTGAAAATTTGGCATGTCATTTAATATTCTAGATTGAAAATTGGCATATTTGTTAAATTACACATTGTGTATTTCAACAAGTGTATCTTGCTCCTTTTGCTTGTTCTATTAGTTTGTGCATTGAGTGTTGTATGCTTTTTCATGAGTTGTATAACCTGCTTCCCTAATAGAAACATTCCTCTAAGGAGAAGTCTTAGATTAATGGGTTCTAGTGCCCCTAATAGCAATGGTGTACCAACATCGGAAAATCCATTGAACACTTACTTTACAAAAGGAGAAACACAAGCTTTGCAAGTTATTATACCTCCTACAACTATAATGTAAGAACAAAAATTTCATGATGTTGAAGATCCTATTGATGTGATAACACATGTACTTGAGGAGCAAATTCAACAACTTGATAAAAAACTAGCTAATTTTCAAGCATTTGTTGAAAAAGAAAGGATAGCGGAAGAAACTGTGCTTGTTGTTCATAATCTAAGAGAGTTGTTAAAAGGAAAATATGGTGTGAACATGCTCCATGGCTTAGCGTATATAGTGAATCATAATATTATGCTCGTGATTGAATATGTGAATGCTATTAATAACATGTCATCACTGACCCATACACAGGTATCGACACCTATACCGACTATCTAAATGTCTACTTTCACATCATCAATCCTTTCTACTAATGCAAAAGCTTGTAGTAATTCTATCACTAGTATTGGAGTATCTAATGGCATCAATTCACATAATTACAAGGCTGTGGGATTCAATTATCAAAACCTAGCACCTAGGGTGACTTCTTATATGAATAATCACTCTCAACCACCTTTCACTTATAATTATTCTCAACCTCCTTTTGTTACCACTCACAACCAATCACTTCAGACATTCATGACCACAGCTTCTAATTCTTCTCAACAACAAACTCCATCTCCTAATGATGCCCTTATAAATCAACTCTTGCAAAGCATGACTTCTTTACAATAGAAGGTGGCAAACTTGACTAATCCTTCCCAACCTACTTTACCGACATATCATGCTCGTAATCCACTATCTTATGCAATCCTAAAAACTCCTATGCTTGAAAAATTTGAGATTCCTCGCTTTGAAAAGTATGGTGGTAAAGGTGATCCTAATACTCATGTGATAGCATTCAGGGCTATGTGTAGTGATTTCTTCTTTGAAGAGGACTTGTTAGTAAAACTTTTCCTATTATCTCTCAAAGATATTACTTTGGAATGGTTTTGTTCTTTACCTCTAAACTCAATAAACTCTTTCTCTCAAATAGTTGATGAATTCTTACAACATTTCCAAGCAAACATTGGATCTACGGTCTCCTTGATTGACTTGGTTCATTGTAAACAATGTTTGCAAAAGAAGTTAATGGAATTTATCAGTCGATATCAAGGTCTTATATCACAAATAAAATACCTAATTAAAGATGAGGGTAAGTGCTCAAAGATGAGGGATCAAAATGGGGTTTTAAGTTGCCACTTTTTTTCTGAAATCAGGAAACATTGATGTTGGATGAGAAATTAAAGATAGCTACACTCAAAATTTGAAGATGGAATGAAAACAAGAGTTGTGCTCCGAATCTAGTTTCTAAACTACTAATTTTTTCCAAAAATGGTTGAGATTAAGGGGTTCAAAAAGGGGGAACATAGAAATTGGTCCTTTTTTTCTCAAAAAAACATAACATAGCATTTGGTGTGCTCCCCCTAAAATGTTAACTTTTTTTTAGTATTTCAATAATCGCTCTAGTGAGAAATTAGGTAACACCATGTAGTTTATCCCTAATTTTTTTGATAATTTTTTAATGAATAATTGATTTTTTAGTAATTTTTAAAGTGGACACATCCTGAAAAACAAAAAATTTGAGCATGCACCCTCCTAAAATGTTTGAAAACTAATCAAAAATTGATTTTTTTTTGAATTCGTCTAGAATCAAGTCTAGTTTCTAAAAATATAACTTATTTCAATTTTTTATGAATGGTTAAAAAAACAAGTTAAAAATACTAGATACTAGTTTTTGACAAAAACTGGACACACTTACAAAAGAAATTCAAGATGAAACACTAAACGTACTCAAAATGTTAAAAAAATTATATGGTTAGATAGCTAATAGAGAGCTTAAGATTATGGTGGTATTTTTTTTTAGTTTTCATTGAAAAAAGTGCCATCCTAATGGGGAGCATGCTCCAGATTATCTCTAGATTTTGCTAAAAACTGATAAAAACATGTCAAACAAAGCTCATCATAACATGAGCGCATTATAACGCGCTCACGTTATGATGAGCATAACTGGCAATACACATGCCAATTGCATTTGCTTGAAAGTTTCTAAAGCCTTTTCAACAAATCCATTTTTTGCATATCTTGCAATCATTGCATTCCATTATAGAACATCTCTTTGAGGTGTTATGTCTTACAATTGACATGCCTTGTCTATGCTTCCACACTTTACATACATGTCTACAAGGGCAGCTGCAATTCCTATCGTCTCTCTCTCTCTATTTCTTTCCCCTCTCTACGTCCTACCCTTTCTCTGAGTCTCTGCTTCCCTCCCCTCTCTACCTCCCACATTCTCTCTCACTCTTTTCTCCCCTCTCCTATCTACCTTCTACTGTCTCTCTCACTCTCTACTTTCCTCTCCTATCTACCTCCTACCCTCTTTCTAAGTCTTTGCTTCCCTTGCCTCTGTACCTCCTACCTTCTCTCTCACTCTCTTCTCCCCCTCCCTCTCTACCTCTTACCCTCTCTCTCACTTTTTACTTCCCTCCCCTGTCTACCTCCTACCCTCTCTTAGTCTTTGCTTCCCTCGCCTATCTACCTCATACCCTCTCTCTCTTCTTCCTTGCCCTGTCTACCTCCTATGGTCCTCTCCCACTCTCTACTTCCATCCTGTCTCTACCTCTTATCCTCTCTCTCACACTCTACTTCCCTCCCCTCTCTACCTCTCCTCCTCATTCTTCCCATCCAAAGAAATTTCATAAATTATCTTGTTTCCATTTCATTAAATCCCAATTTATATCATCATCCATCTTTACATGTCCTATTTTTCTTACATTTCCATGTTCTTTGTCAACAAGGGAGAGCGAGAGGGGGGAAAAGGGAGAGAGGATGGAGATGGAGGGGAGAGAAACCTGGGAGAGATACCTGGTGATAAGGAGAGAGAGAGAGAGAGGGTGGGTCAGGTTTATGAGTTTAGGATTGCTTAAATTTAGGGTTTAGGGGTTTAGGGTTGCTCAGGTTTATGGTTTAAGGGTTAGGATTTAGGGGCATTATTTAGGGCTTAGGGGTTTTGAGAGAGAGAGAGAGGTTTAGAGTTGCTCAGGTTTAGGGTCATTATTTAGGGTTTACGAGCTTAGGGTTGCTTAGACCTTTAGGGGCATTATTTATGGTTTATGAGTTTGGGTTGCTCAAGTTGAGGGTTTAGGGTTTAGGGGTTTATGGTTGCTTAGGTTTAGGGTTTAGGGTTTAGGTGTTAGGGATTTAGGGTTGCTCAGGTTTAGGGTAAATAGGGGTTAGGGTTTAGACAGAGAGAGAGTGTGACGGGATCGATAGATATTGGGAGAGATCTAGGGAGATAGAGGTTTAGATTTTCTTCCAGGGTTTATGGTTTAGAGGTTTGGGGTTTAGGGTTGCTCATTTTTAGGATTTAGGGGCATTATTTAGGGTAACTTAAGGTTTATGTTTTAGGGGTTAGGGGTTAAGGTTTACAAGTTTAGGTTAGGGTTTAGAGAGAGAGGATCGATAGGGAGATATTGAGGAGACCGAGGGGAGACATAGGGAGATAAGAGGGTGAGGGACATGGCTAGAGACATAGGTAGAGAGATTGAGAGGTAGAGGGATGATAGAGACAAGGAGATAGGGTTTAGGGTTTAGGGATTAGGAGTTTAGAGAGGGAGAGATATGGAGATAGAGGGTGAGGGACATGGCCAAAGACACAGCCAGAGAGATTGAGAGGTAGAGAGATGATAGAGACAAGGAGATAGGGGTTTAGGGTTGATCAAGTTTAGAGTTTAGGGGTTAGGAGTTTAGAGAGGGAGAGATAGGGAGATAGAGGGTGATGGACATGGCTAAAGACATAGGCATAGAGATTAAGAGGTAGAGGGATGATACAGATAAAGAGATAAGGGGTTAGGGTTGATCGGGTTTAGGGTTTATGGTTGGTATAAATGATGTATAGAATGGTGTAAATGACTAACATATTAGTGCTTATGATGTTTTGATGGCTCCTGTGGCTGGTAGAGGGTAGAATGGTACCTGTGACTGGCTAGGTGTAGAATGATGTTTGTGATTGATAGGTAGGTACTAATAAGGAGCATATTGGCACATATGATATACTAAATGGTGCAAATGACTAACATATTGGCACTATGATCTTCTAATGGCTATTGGTGAGGTATTTTTTTAGATGGAGCTTAGATTGATTTGGGATGGAGTTGGTATGAAATGGATTGGTTTAGGGATGATGAGAGGTGAAAAGGACTAGATTAGGAATGATTTGGGAATGATTAGAATGGTTTTAGGGATGGTTTGTAGCTGTTTAGTGCTGATTAGGGAATGATTATAATGATTTAAGAATAGTTTAGGGATGGTATTTGAGATGAAATCCAGGTTGATTGGAAAATAATTAGGGATGAAGTTAAATTGATTTGGATGTGATTTGGGATGGTGTGAAGTGGTTTAGGGATGATTAGAGATGAAATTGAATGGATTAGGGATGATTTGGGATTAATTAGGAATGAATTTGGTTGGAATGAAAGCTTAATGTTTTCATGTTTTCACATTATAGAGATTGGGAGAGATAGGGAGATAGAGGTTTAGGGTTGCTTCCAGGTTTTATGGTTTAGGGACCTTAGGGGTTTAGGGTTGCTCATTTTTAGGGTTTAGGGGTTAGGGGTTAGGGTTTAGGGACATTATTGAGGGATTAGGGTTTATGGTTTAGGGGTTAGGGGTTTAGGGTTGCTAGATTTTAGGGTTTAGGGACCTTAGGGTTTTATGGTTTAGGGACCTTAGGGGTTTAGGGGTTTAGGGTTGCTATATTTTAGGGTTTAGGGTTAGGGGTTAGGGGCATTATTTAGGGATTAGCGTTTATGATTTAGAGGTTTAGGTTTATGGTTTAGGTAGAGGGGAGAATAGGGATCCCTATCTCTATCTTTCTGGACATATGGATCCCTATCTCTTAATCTATCCCTCGCTACCTCTCTCTCCTCCTCTTTATCTCTTTCCCCATCTTTCTACCTCTTGAAATCTCTCTCCCTATGTCTCTAGGCATCTCTTGATCTCTTTCCCTATCAAGCTATCTATCCTCATAACCCCATCTCTTAATATACCCATCTCTACCTCTCTCTTTGTATTTCTCTATCTATCTCTCCCTTGCTAGATCTATCTCCATATATCTCCCCTTTCTCTATATATGTATCTCTATCTTTCTCCTTCTATAGACCCCTTTCTCTATCTTGATCCCCATCTCTCCCTTTCCTCGTCTCTGTCTCCACCTATCCTCTCTATCTCCATGTCCCTCTCTATCTCTCCATGTCTCCCAATCCCTCTTTATATATAGGATAGAGAAATGAAGAGAGAGAGAGAGACTCTCTCATGTAGATACAAGGTTACCTTTATGTTATCATGCTTCCCAGAATGTGCTTGCATTATAATGCGATCACATTCTTGGAAGCATGGAAAATGGTAAAAAAGCATGTGGGGTTCGTGTTTCAGACCCCACATGACTGTTATTCCTTCTTTTCATGAGTATATCAGACAAGAAAATGCTTTTCATGTTGGTTGACTAATTGAGAATCATTTTTATATGAATCCACCACCTTTTTTTGTTTTTTCAATGTAGAAGAAGTGATTTTTCATGTTTTTGGAGAAAATTTGATTATTTAAATTGAACGTTTCATGTTTCATGTGTGATTTTGTTTCAAAGCTAATTACCATTGATATATATGTTTGTTTTTTACATACATTTTACTAATCATATTCTAGAATTATATAGAATTCATAATCAAACTTGAGAAAAACAAGAATTTTAGTATTTTGAAGCCATCTTTTGGAGAATTAGTCAACTGCAATATCAAATTCTAAGGTATGTTCAATTTTAATTCACATATATATGTTCTTAAGTTCTTTATGTATTTAAATGTCTTTATGTCTATATTTTTTTTATGTTCTTTATGTTCTAAGACATATATGTGTCTAGGTATATCAGTTAGTTTAGTCAAAGAGACTCCAAATTCGTCATGTTTCCACCTTGTTTCAGCCCTTCATGCCTTTATTTCACCTATTTTCAGCTATACAAGAGAAAAACATTATCAAATACTTCGTAAAATAATTTTAATGAACAATTTTTTGTCATACTCATATTCAAGTGTATACATGGAGCCAAAATTGATTTTGGAAGACTCTTAATTTTTGCCCTAGGATGATATAGAAGGATTTATTCCTTAATACATGCATAATTCAATTCATTTAATAGAACCATGCATGAAATGATAGTTTTATTACAAAAATGGAGGAAATGAGCACCACAAACTAGTTGACAAATTGTTACAACTCACTTTGATACAACTCAATCCATAAAAAATATGATGGAGATTATCTATTTACTTCATCAACATAACAAAATTTTAGAGAAGAGAGTTATATATGTAAATATATGGACATACAAGCATCATGACATAAGATGATACAAAGGGAGTTACAAGGAGATAAAACACTAAAAAGGAGGTTTTCATGAGTGTAGGACAGTCATGTAAGTCTATATAACAGTCCACTATCATAGTCTATATAACACTGCTGCCATGTATGATCCTCCTTGCATTTGAAGGTCATTTTACAATGCTATGAAAGTTATAATTTATTACAAAGTGGTCCTTCTTATTGCATCAATGTACAATGAAATTCATACATTTATACACTATTTACAATGAATGTGTAAAGAGTTCTCTTCCTACAACTATGCACATGCTACAACTGAGATAAGAGTTTGTGCACATTACAATAATGAAAACCATCATTGTTATGCTACAACATGATACAAGTCATCTATGTTACATGCTACAACATTTATGTTACTGTGGAACACAAATGTGCATGCTTACAACACCCAAAACATGTCATCACTAGCTCTTACATTCTCTATTTTCCTTGGCCTTTCTTGACCTCCAAGTGGCCATACTTCTCATACTCACCCATAGTGAGTGAAACGTACTACTTGTACTACAAGTGAAAAACTTGAACACAACTCAATCCATAGGAAAAACTTGGAGTGCTAATCAAATGCCACTACAAATGAAAGCAACTCACACTTATCTCCTTTCCAAATTAAGTAAATACTCTATCCAAGTATCATTACATATTAGACATCATTAAATGTTGATGTAGACTCATGTGAGCTATTCTATCTTTGAATTTGATGTTTTAGTGTGCTTTGTTCCCTTTGTGGTTGCTTACTCTTGCATTTGTCATTTGGATGAATCCCTAGATGAAGCTTCCAACACTTGTGAATCTCTTGTGTTTGTCATTTGGGTGAATCTCTAGATGAAGCTACCAATAGTTGTTAGCTTTGTCAGCTTTGTTAGCTTTGTATATACTCAAATCAACTCAACCGTAAACCAAAATCTTGCAATGGCCCAACTAGGTGCTTAAGGGTATCATAAGGCATAAGGGCTCCAAGCTATTCCCCAACCCTAACACAAGCATACACCATGTCAATATAATGTATTCAAACCAATTTTGTCTCTTTTAGTACCTAGAAACATCATCAACCAATGTTTGATCCACAAATCACTCCTATCAAATGATTTCATGCCCTTGTTGCAGGAAAAATGTGAGTTCTATGATTGACCCTCTCTAGAAATAGGCCTAATTTGGTCCAATTAACAAAGCAAGTACCCTAGGATCATTCAATAACCACACCAAACCCCAAAACAATAGATCTATATGTCACAAAACTTCAAATTCCACCATTGATTAGTATAGCCATGTTTGTCCTCCTCTCTTCTATTCAAACTAGATTCAAGTGTATATATGTGTTCAAATGCATACTCCATGACTTATGTATGTTCAAGTTATCTTGATATGAGGTGTCTTATTCAGAAGTTTGTAAAACCTTGTTATTCATTATGACTATGCTATTCATTGTCATTATAAAATTTCTAATGATCATTGTCTTATTCTTCATGCTTGTAGAAATCATCATCATGCTGAGGAAATGAGCAAAGACTTTAACACCAGAAGAGTGTGAAGCTAAGAATGAGAGGAAAAGAGAAAGAATGAAGTGAATTCGGGAAAGTAGGAAATTATCAACCATACAAGAAGATATTCCACCATTGCCAATTGAAGAGGAACATGACACGTCTAACAAAGCTAAGAGAGAGATGAAATTGGTGGCACAAAGGGAACGAATGCAAAACCTCCATGCAATGAGGAAAGTGAATCTCCAAGTTGAAGGAACACCATCATTATCTTATCAAATTGGAGACACTCCATATTTCATAGGTGAAGTAGAAGGAACACCATCATTATCTTCTTGAATTGGAGACACTCCATTTTTCATAGGTGAAGTAGAAGGCACACCATCATTATCTTCTCGAATTGGAGACACTCCATCTTTCACAGGTGAAGTAGAAGGCACATCTACATTTTTTTCTCAAGTTAGTCACACGCCATCATTCACACCTCAAGTTGAAGGTACGTCATTTTCAACAAATGAAAATAAATAGAAAAACTCTAATGAGAGCCTTCGAAGACGTCAGAGAGTTCAGGATCCAAACACTAATGAATTGTGGGCATTCTTTGGGAGACTCCCACAGAAAGACAAAGTTGTTGTCGAGGCTTTGAGATCACTAATTGAAGACTTTTTGAAGAATTTCACAAGGGTATCTCCGAATCAAAGGGATGTGGTAAGAAGGAGAATCGGTAGTCAAAACCGTGAGCCACATCCAAAGCATTTTTTGGATATGACTCAAACAAAGTTTTTTGGTAAATTTCTAGAGATGTATCCTCAAATTAAAATTTCTCAAAGATATTTTGAAATACTAAAACCTTTCTTTGTCAAAATAAATCACACATGCACTACTTGTTGTTGTAGATTACATATTGAATTTTCTAACCATTTTGATGTTTATTGGTCTATATGTTTAGATTTGCATGCTAACAATGATTTGCAGGATTGTCACATATATGCCCCACTAACTACCTCAAGAGACTTCATATCAATGATTTTATGTGATAGAGAGGAAGGTCAATTATTCTACAGGAAATTATGCTTGGATGGCACATGTCAGCATTATGGTGGCTTGCAACATTTGTCAATATGTGAACATATTGAAATAACACATGCAGTTGGAAATGAACTAGTAGAGTTTGACAAGTATAAAATAGTGGCATACAATACAAGAGATGGTAAAGAAGCAAAGAGGTGTGAATATGTTATTCAGAAGATTCAAGTGTATTAGTTTATGCCTATATTTCATGATAACATAATGTATGAGTATGTAAGACATGCCCCTAGAGCTCAATGGTTGGACTTGCAATTCAAGTTATACAAGGACACATTTCCAGTTGGTAGCATTGTTTTAGTCATCAACTTTGTAGAGAACTATAGTCTACAACCACAGTGTGAGGTGTAGTCCCAAAATTATAACTCGACATAGGTTTCTATATTTGTGCACATCACATTCATTCATGCAAATGATAGTACAGAGGATGATAGAAAGATCATAAGGGAGTATCATTTTTATATAAGTGATGATCACACACATTTTGCTGAGTTTGTGCAAGGTTGTTTTTAGGTGTTCTACAATCCACTGAGCTTGAAAGTGTCACAATGAAATTGTCAAAATACAAAACCAAGTCACAGTTGCTAGCTCGGCCTGCTGCCAAGACAACTCCAAACTATGATAGATCTGGGTGACCAACACACAGATATGGTGTCTCCTTGAAATGGGTCCAACATGACACCTTTGCTTGGGAGGAAGAAGATCAACTACTGCTCAGCTCTATTTGAACAATATGTAGAAGCGAGTTATCAAGTCATTGCGAGGGCTCTTCTCCCTCTATAGTAGTCATAAGTCTAAACATGGCACAACGGAAGGCTTAGAATTGATGTGAAGAGTTCCCTATTCTGTTTTCCAGTCTGGGTTTTGTACACACCAAAGTGTCAACTTGGAGAGTCAGTGTAGGCTAGGGGTGGTGTCATATTGTAAATCGACTTGAGCATTATCTGCATAGCCAGACTCAGTCGTTGGTTTTCAAAATCTTTGTAGGCTACTTGCCATTTGTGAAATCAATAAAAAGGAAACCATTAACCCCACCTTTTGTGTTTTGTCTTGCACTACTTTCTTAACATATGGACAGATAATTGTGCATCACAATTCAAGAACTCGTAGAATTTCTATTGGCTGAGCAGGAGGCATAATATTATAGGTGTTCAGCATATGTGGAACTTTTGTGAGGACGGGCATGGAAAGGGGGAGCATGATGGTGTAGGAGCGGGTATCAAAAGAGCCATAGCATGAGAATAGTTAAAGTATAAAGACAATGCAACACTGATAAATGCAAAATCAATCGTCAAGTGGTGTAATGCTTCGATGGGTCTAGGTAATCAAGGTAAGTCTTTAGTTCATAGATTTTTTTGGTTGATAGATGATACTAACATTGCACCATATGAGGACTATTGTACACTGATAGGATCAAGTGAGATACACTCTGTCAGAAGCTCAATTGCAGGTTCATGGAGTATACATATGTGGAAGATGGCGTGCTTTTATTCTGCATGTACAATTCAAGCCTGGAATGAGTGTGAGTCAAGGGAGTGGGATGAAAAATGGTATTTCATTTATCTTTGTCCACTTGACATGTATTGATCCCCGACGGCACTAGGATTGACAGAGATGGAATCGTCAGTTGACTTTGACCACATATCAGATTTAGTTCAACTAGGTAATATATCTACTTGCATAGTTAAATTTGAAATTTCTAATGTTATCTTAAACTTTGTAGTATTTTTGTAATGTTGATTAATTTCATCTAATTTGTTGCACATATCATTGTAGGGCATGTTCATACAGTTATTGTAGATGAAGATAACAAAGAGGGAACATATTATTACTTATGTCATTGTGTTGAGGCCAAAAATAAATTGGAGGCCCTAGTTACAGATGGAGAAAACATCGAATACCCTATAGGCTCAGTGGTTGTTACTGGAACATGCTTAGAAGGTACCCACATAAGAGTGTTAATGTTTGGCTGTTTGAGGACTTTGACATGCATCGGAAGATTTTTCATTACTCCAACCTTGTCGTGGCAACCAATGTTCATTTGATACAATATCGAGGTAGACCTTTCAATAAGACCTTGTGGAATGTGCGTGACTCTGACCATGAGGCCATACTTGACACAATAAAGAGTAGAGAAGACCCAGATGGTTCATTGGATTAATTTGTAAGTATGCATAAAACTTTCCTAAATGGTTACTTGTATTTTATTTTGTATATAAATAGTAGTATGAATTGCTTCCCTCCAGTATATTTATGTTTAGTCAATTTTTCTTTTTGATGCTTTTCACAGGTGGTCACAACTCTTGTCCATCCAACTATGGACAAAGAAGCTCGAGAAAAGATGATGGAGAGTGATCATCAAATGACGGTAAGTGATCGATTACATAAGTGATGCTATATATTTCATGTACATTTTGTTATAGTAATTTGCATATTGTTTGATTGTATTAATAGGTGGAGCTGCATGAGCATGAACTGTCGAAGAGGTCTACTCAACGGTAGAGAGAGGATGAGGTTACTATGATGATAAATTATCCTTGAGTAGTGGTATGAACTATGGGCAGTGAAGGCCTCATGTTTTGTTTGATTTGTTTCATGAGGTTAGATCTAAGTAATGGATGAAGTTGATCCTAATTGGTCTTAATCCTGTTCACTCATGTTTCACTCATGTCATATCAAGATTCATGTCAAAGGGTTTGGATGTTAGTTCATAACATTCATGTTTATCATGTTACAATAGTTGGACATAGTTGCTTATGTCATTGGTTCATGCCATTGGATCATTGGATTTTGGTTGTGCTTCTTCATCATAACATGTCATTCTTTCAGGAGTTAGATTGGGTTGTGGTTCTTCCTCATGATAGGATTTTGTTCATGACTTCATGCTTCTTTGTCCTTCATGTCTTTAGTGTTCTCAGTGTCTTCATGCTTTCAAGAGCTAGATTGGGTTGTGGTTCTTCGTCATGTTTGGAAAGGTTCTAGGAGTGACATTTTGCATTCCATAGCTCATGGCATCGAACGAACTTCACCGATACATCAGAGTGGGTGGGTAAATGCTAGGGGAGGTCTCATTTCATGTTCTAAGCATCACATTTGTTCAGGAAAGTAGGCTACCAGCAAAGTCCCTTAAGCGCCCTAAGAAGAAAAAATTACCAAACTTTGACTGGACAGTTCTTAGAATTCATTAAATCTGGGAATGTTCTGATTGGACCTATAGGTGCATGTGGAGTGCATCAACAATAACCTCTCTTGGTTTCATTCAACTTCTATCCGTTTGACTGTGCTAGAATCAAACACATTCTTGCAAAATGCTTCAGTTTCATGCAATGGAAAGGTTGCTAGGTGCCATATTTTTGTTCTTCTCATCATGGGACCAAATGGACTATGCCAACACATCCGGGTGGGTGGGTAAATGCTAGGGGAGGTCTTGTTTCATGTGCCAAGTGTCTCAATCATTCCGGGCTACAAGCTACTAGTAAACTCAAAAAGTGCTAGGTCACGGTAGCTTCTAGGCCAGAACGAATGGGATGCTTGGCACACAAAATGAGACCTCCCATAGCATTTACCCACCCACCCCAACATTTTGGTGTAATCCATTCGGTCCCATGATGAGTAGAACAAAAAATATGGCACTTGGCAACCTTTCCATTGCATGAAACTGAAGCATTTTGCAAGAATGCATTTGATTCTAGCATGGTCAAATGGATAGGAGTTGAATGAAACTAAGAGAGCTTATTGTTGATGGACTCCACATGCACCTATAGGTCCAAATGAAACATTCCCAGCTGCCACAAATTCTGAGATCTGTCCCGTCAAGGTTTGGTAGTTTTTTCATCTTAGGGAGCTTAAAGGACTTTGTCGGTAAGCTACTGCCTTAAATGACTACGATGCTTGACACATGAAATGAGATCTCCCCTCACATTTACCCACCCACCTTGATGCATTGACAAAGTTTGTTTGGCCCCATGAGCTATGGAATACAAAATGTCACTCGTAGCACCTTTCCATAGCATGAAACTGAAGCATTTTGTAATAATGTGTTTGATTTCGGCAGGGTCAAATGAATAGGAGTTGAACGAAACTGAAAGAATTTATTATAGATAGATCCCACATGCACTTGTAGGTCCAAATGGAACATTCCCAACTATCACAAATTCTAAGAACTGTCCCGTCAAAGTTTGGCAATTTTTTCTTCTTAGGGCACTCAGGGGACTTTGTTGGTAGCCTGCTGCCTCAAATGAATGCGACACTTGGCACATGAAATGAGACCTCCCCTAGCATTTATCCACCCACCCTAATGTGTTGACGAAGTCCATTCAGTCCCACGAGCTATGGAATGCAAAATGTCACTCCTAGCACCTTTCCACGGCATGAAACTAAAGCATTTTGCAAGAATGCGTTTGATTTTGGCACGGTCAAACTGATAGGATTTGAATGAAACTGAGAGAGGTTATTGTGGATAGACTCTATGTGCACCTATAGGTCCAAACAGAACATTCTCAACTACTACAAATTTTGAGAACTATCCCATCAAAGTTTGGCAATTTTTTCTTCTTAGGGCACTTAAGGGACTTTGTCGGTAGCTTGCTGCCCCGAACCAATGCAATGCTTGGCACACGAAACGAGACCTCTCCTAGCATTTACCCACCCATCCCAATGCATTGGAGAAGTCCGTTCAGCCCCATGAGCTATGGAATGCAAAATGTCACTACTAGTACCTTTCCACTACATGAAACTGAAGCATTTTGCAAGAATGTGTTTGATTTTAGTACGGTCAAATGGACTAGAGTTGAACGAAATTGAGAGAGGTTATTGTGTATGGACTCCACATACACTTGTAGGTCCAAACAAAATGTTCCCATCTAACACAAATTCTGAGAATTGTCCTGTCAAAGTTTGGCAATTTTTTCTTCTTAGGGTGCTTAAGGGACTTTGCCGGTAGCCTGCTGCCCTGAAGCAATACGACGCTTGGCACATGAAAAGAGACCTCCCCTAGCATTTACCCACCCACCCTGATCCGTTGGTGAAGTCTGTTCAGCCCCATGAGCTATGGAATGCAA
Organism: Cunninghamia lanceolata; assembly: GCA_027924645.1. Classification (NCBI taxonomy): domain Eukaryota; kingdom Viridiplantae; phylum Streptophyta; class Pinopsida; order Cupressales; family Cupressaceae; genus Cunninghamia; species Cunninghamia lanceolata. Next base: position 8,777,860 of record BSBN01001807.1, read on the forward strand.
AATGTCACTCCTAGCACCTTTCCACTACATGAAACTAAAGCATTTTGCAAGAATACATTTGATTTCGGCACGGTCAAATGGATAAGAGTTGAACAAAATTGAGAGACTTTATTAAAGATGGACCCCACATGCACCTGTAGGTCCAAATAGAACATTCCCAGCTGCCACGAATTCTGAGAACTGTCCTATCAAAATTTGGTAATTTTTTCTTCTTAGGGTGCAAGGGACTTTACCGGTACCCTGCTGCCCCGAACGAATGCGACACTTGGAAAAAAAAATGAGACCTCCCCTGGCATTTACCCGCCCACCTTGACACACATGAAATGAGACCTTTCCTAGCACACAAAATGAGACCCTGGTATGTGTGAAGGTTTTTATACATATTTACAGTAGTTCAAGTCGATCATAACTGACTTTCAACCTATTTGGTCATTGGGTAACCTCCTTATTACATGATTTGTTAAGTTGACAAAGCAACTTCTTACCAGTACTTGCATTATTAGACTTTTTGTTTGACAACAACATAAAACATGACTCCAAATACAAATGACATTACTCATTTGACCTTATTACATGTAAAATGATGACACAAGATCATCAACTTGTCCTATGATGTCCTGGAACATTGTTATGACATGCTCCTAGCCAAGATTGGCTATGGCTCAAGTGCTCCTGCACCATGAAATATGTTTCCATGGTGTTGAGTCATCCTCCTTACTTACTACATCACCCTTGTAGACATGTATGCAAAGTTTGGAAGCATAGACAAGGCACTTGAACTATTTGCCATGATGCCCCAAAGAAATGTCACCTCATTGAATGCAATGATTACAAGATATGAACAAAATAGATTTTTTAATAAGGCATTAGCAACTTTCAAGCAAATGCGATTGGCGAGTGTAAAGCAAAATTCCACAACCTTAGCTAGTATCCTCCTTGCCTATGCCAAAATTGACATCCATCAAAAGGATAAAACATATGGGAATTTTGTTAGATGTTGTAGTTGCAACTGCCCTTAGAGACATGTTTGCAAAGTGTGGAAGCATATACAAGGCACGTGAACTTTTTGGCATGATGCCTCAAAGAAATGTCGCCTCACGGAATACAATGATTGCAAGATATGAATAGAATGGATTTACTGATCAGCCTTTAGAAAGTTCCAAGAAAATGCAATTGGCAAGTATAAAGCTAAATTCCAAAACCTTAGAAATGGTATGTTTGGAGCACGGTATAGACATCCATCAAAGCATAAAGGATATATGAATTTTGTCAAATGTCGTAGTTGTAAGTACCCTGCAAGACATGTATGCAACTTGTGTGGAATCATATATAACGAACATGAACTGTTAGATGCGATACCTCTAAGAAATGTTGTCTCATGGAATGCAATGATTGCAAGATATGCACAAAATAGATTTTTTATAAGGCTTTAAAAACTCTCAAGCAAATGCACAAAAATAAATTTCAACCATTTACGCAAATTTTGGCACATCTAAAACCAAATTGCACAACCTTAAGAAACTTCCTCCTTACCTATGCTATAATGAGCTCTAGAGAACATGGTGTGGACAACCATCAAAGCAGAAATGATATATGAATTTTCTCACATGTATTGTATTTGCAAAGTTGCCCTTGTAGACATGTATGGAAAGTATGGAAACATACACAAGGCATGTGAACTATTTAAAATAATGCCTCAAACAAATGCACAGTTTGAGAGAATTCAATGATTGCAAGATATGCACAAAATGGATTATTTGAAAATGATTCATAAACTTTCAAGAAAATGGAATTGGCACTTGTAAAACCAAATTCCTGTAACAATAATTGATTATCATATTAAATATTTAATATAAACTATCATATATACATAATGTCATGAACATAACATCTAGTTTATATAAAACGCCATATAGGCGTGTCCAAACAAAGCCATATAGGCAAATATACAAAAATATACATTGGATTAACATACAAAAGTATGTATACAAAGCCATCTAGGCATACAAAAAAGTTCCCTAAAACTAGTTTCTTATGGACTTTTAGGAAATAATCGACAGCCCTTCTTTGACTATGAAGATGGAGAGCTAGTCATTGACACATCCTCTCTTTGCTGTCGAGTAAACCTCTTTGAATAAAGTTCATCCAGCTGCACCTTTTAATACAAACAAACAATATGCGCATTAGTATAAAAAATGTATGAAATATATAACATCACATATGTAATTGATCACTTACTGCCAACTAATGATCACTCTCCATCATCTTGACTCTCTCTTCCTTCGTAGTTGGATAGACTGGAGTTGTGACCTCTTGTGAGAAGCATCGAGAAGCAAAATTGACTAAACATAAATATCATTTATGTACATCAAATGATATGAGATAAAAAAGAAATACAAAATTATGATATTTTCATGTTATTGGCTCATAACTTAGTCAAAGGACTTGCAGACATCATGGCTGCATCAATGCCTACCTGCACTGACTCACGAAGATGACGAGGAGTCTCCACTGTATTCAGCATCTAAAAATCAAGTTCAAGATTATTAAAACAAAATAAATACATAACATCATTTTTAAATGCATAATGATTAGAAATGGTTAAATTTACCTCAATAAAAGTGGTGGTTTGGCATCCAGGAGACCAAGGAAACTATGGAGGTGCTAGTGACTATTGAAATCATCAAATCAAGTCACAAAATAATATTACCATTGACATATCTACAATAATTATGAATATGTGATAAATTGCATACCTGCTGACTTGACCTCCACTCATAAGCTGCAAAATGATGGCTAATAGAGGCAGGATGAAGACTTTAATCCTAGAATTTCATTGCGCAAACAATTACATACATTATTTTTGTAATATAGATAATCATATAAAATTAATTACAAATTTCAAATAACAATATACTAAATCAAGATGAAACTTGTAACAAATTACCTAAGATTCAATACCAAATGTATGATGTAAGAGATCGTCACTGAGAACAAGATCTGTAGGAGTCAAGGACAACACTAAGAGGGGGGGTGAATCAGTGTTGTATGAATTTTAACTTTTTGCAAACTTTATCTTACAAGACAAATAGAGAGGAGGACATTAATGATTTGTTGAGTTTATATGCACAAGACTTATAGTAACAGATGTAAACAAAACATGATCAAACCATTAATATGCACACACAGAAGAAATCAATGAGAAGCATGACATGAGCTTTTTACCAAGTGGAAAACCCTCAGGGGTAGAAAAACCACTCATGAAGTGCCTTACTGGCTTAATTTTAAAAACTTCTTACAAAGCCTCACTGGCTGAATATTATGTCTCACTGACAATTGAAAGGTCTCACTGACCACAAGCCTCGCTGGCATAGGAAGGTCTCACTGACCACAAGCCTCACTAGCATACTATGTGCCTCACTGGCAACAATGTTTAGAAGCATCAGCTTCAAGGAGCACCAACCCCTAATTCAGAACAAACTAAAAACAAGAACTCAGAGGGTTTCTCTGTTTCAATACAAAACATTTCTTCTCTCACATGTGTCTATCAAATGGCCATTCTATTCAAAAACCCAAATCATATACAAACTCAGATATTCAAACACAATCTTGTATCTTGATCCACTCAACAACTCTACATTTCTTGTATGTTTCATCTCTGTCTTTTTATAAAGTTGCATCAATACACCTGAAAGAAATATTGTAAATAAAAAGACTCTTGAAGTTCCTCTTCTTTGAAAAATACAAACTCCATTTGTAATTTTTCCAAGTGTATGACTTTAACCTGCATATGAATCACACAACCTCAACAACGTTTGATGACCTTTCATATCCTTGATATTCTTGCATTTTTTAAATCTGACCTCTTCGATCTTCAAAACTAAAATCCCATTCATATTCCCTCTTAGAGATGAAAGAATATATTTCATATTTAAGACCTTTCAACTTCTTTCTCATAAAGAACCTGCAACAAATCCTGAACCAAACAAATTACATCTCTGCAAAATAATTTAATCAATTTCTTTTCAATTTTCATCTTGAATATTCTTTTTGTATTCTCCAATCTACAAAGAATAAATCATGAAAATCTTGTTCAAAAATCTCCAACCCTTTCTCCTTCTCTACACAAAGGTCATATAAAAATCTTCAATAAAAACAATCAGAGCCCTGTAAGAAAATAAAATCCTTCATTTCAAATATCATCTTTTCAAAACTCTTGATCTTCTCTATAAAAATACATTTCCAAAACCTTGATCTTCTCTAGAAAATCACATTTCCAAACTTTTGATCTTCTCTAAAAAAACAATTTTCAATAATAATATCCATAAAAATTGTCTTAAAAAATTCTATATCCAATCTGCCTTGTAAAAAAAATCTCCTCAAAAAAATTCTAATGTCATTTCTTTAAATTAGAAAAAAAATAATTTCTAATTTAAAAACCACTAATCACCAATTTAAGCTCACCATTTTAGAATTCATAAATGTGGTATAGGCCAACCACTTAGTGTTTAAGTAAAGTTTCTAAAAAGAAACTAAAGCCATAAAAGGCTTAGGGAATGACATCCTTAATAGAAACTTTTAATACATATATACTATGCTCCCCTAAAGCAAGGCAATTCGATGCCTTTTGTTTTACCTTTTGGTGTCCATGCAATTTTTAAATAAAGCCATTTCAAATATGAATCGGGCTCCCTCCTTAGAAGCTTATAAACTAAAAACAATTCAATGCCTTTTTCAAACAGCCTATGCATAACTGTTCCACCGGTGGTAAAAGAGGAAGGGCCAGTAATCACACGGCACTTAAACCCTTTAGACAGTCACTCAAATGACTTTTACCTGCAACTGTAGGTCAACCTCCTTTTATAACAAAAAGTGCTACTTTTTTGTGATAGGAGAATAAAGAGGTGGTCATGTTATGATTTAGTATTTTTAAACTCCATTCAAAACATAAAATGTATCTGTCAAGATATAAGTTGTCTTTCAAGATATAAGTCTTGCAACATCTTTGAAAAACTCTTCCATTCTTATGATCAAACCTTACTATCACTATCATATGCAAAGCACAATGTCTATCCTCCAGATGAAGATTCTTGAAGATGATGTCATATGCAAAGCACAACGTCTATCCTCCTGATGAAGATTCTTGAAGATGATGACAGCTATGATGCATTTTAGACATTGTATCTTCTCTGTAATATGAGTCATTGAATTCTTGTATTATCAACATTTGAAGCACAAGATTATCCTCAACATTGTTCAATTGAGATCCAATCAAGATCCTCTCAACCTTTGATATCACCTGTCCATAATATGTGAGCATCAACGAATGATGCAATCAAGCAGATCAAACAAGACTATCATAACCATGAGTCTTGTATCTGACATAACTTATATCTGTGAACTTGAAGCAGCACCAAACATATCAAAACACCTGATCTTATGCATTAGACATATCAACTTATGAAGATGACAGAAGCACAACCTAACAACCTTGTCTTGAGCATTACATTACACCAAACCAATTCCACATCTCTGTGAACTGACAAAACAATAAACAACTATCTCCTCTTGATGTCTTGCAACAGCTATGGCAACTTTACATCATCAACTGAACATACTTTTGACATCAATGACAACCTGTCACCATCAAGATCATCCAATATGTCTTGCCCCTATGTCGCATCATGCTGCCACTATGTCGTAGCATGCTGCCCCTATGTCACAGAGTCCTATCGTGCCTCATGCATCCCATAATCACATAGGTTCACATATGTACTACACAAATGTATGGACACATGACGCCTACTACTCTCATCCTCATTGCCCTGGGTCAAATCATCTACATGCTGTGATAGAGTTTGGGTGAGAGTAGTCAGTGAATGTAAAGTCTCTAGCTCAACACAATCCTTCAAAGCAAAAGGGAGTGACATATGTTCTTGCCTCCCTTAGGGTATAGGCACATGTTGTTCATCTCGCTAAGCCCCGGGTCTATCTTGGGCAGAGCCACCACCTCTACCCTAGAAATCACGAATATCAAAATAATTCAAAATCTTGTTGAGGATGAACTTGCAATAGAATTTCTTCAAAAAATATTATGGTACCTCATCATTGTTGCATGGCCACTCATCAAAGACCATGTACCATCTATCCCAAAAGTTTTGGGATATGTTTTCATTCCTACACCAATGTATAGGAAACCGTTTGCAAGTTTCCTCTAATGTTTGGTTGGTTTTTGGATTAGTAAATTGTGCACATAATTGAGATTTTGTAATTTTTTCCTTCTTCACTTGTTCATATGACAACTTGTCAGCATAATATTGCCAATTCCTCTTCCTATAGTCTTAGAAATTGGTGATTTGTGTCATCACCAAATTCATGTGGGAAACAATCTCCTGTAGTGATTTTCCAAGTGCCCTCCTATGCTCAGTGGTTCCACTTAGATTGTTTAGGGTTTGAATAATAGTTTCAAGATGTTTCTTTTTTTCTTCTATTATCCCTAAGTAGTGTTCTTGATTATCCCTTACATGAAAAGGAGGTGAAGGTGGGTTTTGAGGGTTTGGAGGGTTTTGGGGGTTGTTTTCACCCTCCTCAACTAGATTTAGATTTTCTGCTTCTCAATTAACTATAAATGCAATATAAACATAAATCAAACATTGCAAAACTAAAAAATTGATCTAAAACTAACAAATTCAGACAAACCCTACCTTCTTCCTATGCTGGAGCCTCCAAATTTGCACGACGATCTCTTTGGCGGTGAGGTGGCATTGTGAATTTCTTGTTTTCTCACTTGCACTTGATCGAATCTCCTTTTTATCAATACAAGCACCTTTTACTTTCTTTCTTTGCTAGTGTCAATAACCTAGGCATGGGTGAATGTGCAGAAAATGCTTTTTTATTTTCTTTTATTAAAAGCAAAATGCGAGTGTGTTATAATGTGCTTGCATTTTTCATTAATTTTGGAGATGGTGGTGACTTTTTGGTCCCCCATATCCTTGCATTTACCCTTGAAGATCTTCAGAAGGTATTCATTAGGAATTTACAACCTAACATCTGTGATAAATTCCTCTTGATGAAGTATAGCTCTTTTCAACATTTATGCACAACCCTTTGTGATTACCAGCTTTCGTCTAGTCAATATGAAAATCAAAACTCATCGGCTCAAGTTGGTCAATCCACAGTTGGACCTTCACAAAACAACTTTAAGAAGAATAACAAGAGCTTCATCAAGATCAATGGACAACATTCAAGTAATTTTTAATAACAAGTGTCCGCTATTAGTAATCCTAAATGGACACCTTTTCAATTGAAACAACAATATTGACAATTTACTCCATTATCTAAATCTCTTCAATCAATCATGAATCAAGCAGTAAGTAACAATCTTTTAAAGCTTTCTCCTGTGAAAGCATTTGATAGTAATAGGATAAAAGGACCTAATTTTGATGCTAATGCTTTCTGTCAGTATCACCGGTCAACAAGACATGACACTGAACGATGTATGTGTCTGAAACATGAAATTCAAGACCTCATTGATTCTAATATAATACATGTAACCGGAGTGAATGACAATGGGAATAAGTCAGTTACCCCTCCAAATTAGAATTTGTAGATATTTACAAATCCATTTCCTAAGCATAGCCATAACAATATGATAGAGCAAAATACAATCAAGCAAGAAGATGATTATCTGGACTATAATGACATAGTTCGTATGATAGAAGTGGATAAGGAGAAGATCTCAAGACTCACCTCGTCCATGAGGAAAAGGTATATATGCTGAGGTTCCTTCTCCATTATCCCTTCAAGGATTAGGAGTTGACCTAAATATACCAGATATGTAAATTCAACAATCGCAACAAGATATTATGATACAAGAAAAGGTTGCCATGGTGGAAAGTATTCCATTCCACCATGAAAGGTTTATTCATCAAAATAAGAAACCAAAAGATCAAAAAATAACAAGGGGGTTATCATCTATGGGAAATGGTAATGATTCCCCTCCTCACAAGTAACAAAAGATTTCAAATATCTGAGGATTTGAGAAACAAACACCGCATGATCGTCTTGGAAATAAGAATCAATTGGGTATGAACTACTCACACTTTTTACAAAACTTGATGGAGCACCTTTCTAAGATACTCACAAGTTCAAACTCCTCTTAGATAAAATATAAATACATATATATATATGTGTGTTATGTTCCCCCATGATGTGCTATGTGCTGTTTAGGCCTCCTTGGATGACCCTTGATACTCTTGTAAGGTTAAGGATACTAGGAGACAACCTCTGTTGTGACTATTCTTCTATTTGTTTCATCATTCTTCCATCTTGCCTCTCCTCTATTTTATTGTTCTGTGTTGTGCCTTAGGGGCATAGCATGGTGGAGGGTGTTTTGGGGACATCCTCCTACATGATGTTCCTAAGGCACTTGTTCTTCTCTCTCATTTTATTGTTTACCTTCTTCTAGTGATTCTACCTAGTTGGCGGATGACGAAAACAAACAAATACTGATACAAACCGTGCATCCCTTTAGTGAGAAAAACAAAAATGGACCTAGTCCATATATGAAGATGGGGTTAATTTATATATATCCAATGCTTGACTAGTAGAATCACTCTGTGTGATGTATCATCTTGTGGCATTTCTTGTGACAACATTTTACAATCAACTTAATCTACTCTTGCACACTTTGATTGGTATCTCACCTTGTTGCTACACTTGGTTCCAAGGTACTTGCAGTATAGCTCAATGGTTATACTCATCTCCAAACCCATAATATAGCCTTGGTCCTTGATGTGATTATTTTCATGCATAACTTTAATGAATTGCTTTGGTTATTATCTTAGAGTAAGATTTCTAACCTCTCTTGTTGTTTATCTTAGTATATCTTATCAATGTGTTTGTGGGAACATTCAATGATCATAAGCACATGTCACCTTGGGGGCATGGGCTTTGTGAAAGCTCTTGTTTCCTTGTGTGTGTTCTCTCTACCTTAATGTGCTTGATATTGGTACATGACATCAACCACCTTAAGGTGGGGGATTATATAATGATATCTATCTGATGATTTTGATACTAACAAAGCATGTTTGTAAGCCCTCTCTGTGAGGCGGGATGTTGTATCTCTGGTGTGAATGCACATCCTTATATCAATTGCAATAAAAAATCCCTCTGCGAGGCGGGATAACGTATCTCTTGAGCTAGTGTGTATCTTTTTATACAAAATCCCTCATTGTGAGACGGGATAGTGTATCTCTTGAGCTAGTGCACATCCTTTTATTACAAAGTCCTCATCGGGAGGTGGGGTTGGGTCTTGAGCTATCCTCCCTTAAGCATATTTTTGGCAGTTGTTGTGGCATAAGCCCAATTTTCAGGTGTGTTAGCAACATGTTTGAGATGGTGGGAATTAGCAATAAACTCCTTCCATCACTTATGTTTGTCATGTTTAAGACATATAGTATGTCTATGACATGCTACGTGGCACTCGTGTATTCTGTGTGTCTTCCATGTGTTTTCCCCTGTGTGTGGTTTCAAGGGTGTAGTGATGAGCTCCTCCCACTCGAGTTTTGTATGGCATGTTTTCACCCGCGTGTGGTTTCAAGGGTGTAGAGATGAGCTCCTCCCACACTCAAGTTTTGTATGGTGTGTTTTCCCCCAAGTGTCGTTTCAAGGCTGTAGCGATGAGCTCCTCCTACATTTTACGTTTTGTATTACGTGCTTTTTAGGATTTCATTTTATATATGAAAATGCTATATCAATGTATTCATTGTCTTTTACGTGATTGATCTCATGTGTTTTCCGTGTCTTGCATGCTTCTACTGTCTTCTCCATGTTATGTTTACCTATTACTGTATTCTCCATGTTTTATGTGTCTACAATGTGTCTTCTAGTGGTTACCTAAGACTATGGGCTAGAAATAGTTCCTCAATCTTTGTGTATGCCTTAGCTTCAAGTGCCTAGCATGATTTATGTGTTTTCGACCATAGTTTAATGCATGTATGGGTCATAAGATCATACATACATTAAAGTGGGGGCTAAATGTTGTCATAAAATGTCCCCCTAGGACTTTTACCTCCTAAGTTTAGCTCTTAGGTCCCTTAGATTTAATCATGCATGTTAAAAATGAATCCCAAAGCAAAATCCCCTGAAACCCATGTCAAATGGGGCCTAGGGGTGCATCTTAATCTTAATCAAGTCCCAAAATAGGCACCTGGACTTGGGCACCCATGCCCTAGTCTAGACCTATTTTGTTGGGACCCAAATTTTAATTGTCAACAATGACTGTTAAAAGGTTTCCCTTTGTCAGCCTTTTCAATTTCAATTACGAATGTTACCGAGAATGCATATATAAACATGTTTAGGACTTCATTTTACTCCTAGTTGATTAAGGTGAACTTATGATCATTACGAAAAGAGCATTCAAGGCGTTCATTATGTTGCAGAGCAGTATTGTGTTGTGTTTGTTGTAGATTTGGCTCCATCAACTCATTTCCTTATGATGTGAAGGCATCTCATCTCCATGAGGGTTTACACCTAGTAAGGTGATATCTACTTTGTATTTCAATCAATTTATCATATCATTTTCTTTTGCCTCTGTCTACCAAGGACACACATTATATCTAACAATAGTGTTGGAAGGCTTGAATGTCATTTTGGAGCTTGACTGAGGCAAGCTCCTAAACACCACAACCCTTAACCCCTCTCTTGTGATTGTAAGTTACAGGTGTGGAATCATGCGAAGACGAGTTGTAGGGGATCAGTACAGAGGCTAGAGATTCGAGATCTAAAGAAAATAGTAGAAAATATCCCTAATTAAACATAGGCACCTGTCCTAGTGCCCTCCAGTTTTGCATCATTGGGAATCTTGGAGTAGGTTACAGTCTGAAGAAGATTTAGGTTCCAAGCCCTCAGAAAAAGTGCCATATCAGACATAGGCACCCACCCCTATGTACCCTAAGTTTCCACTTTCTAAAATCTAAATCGTGGTATGTTTTTAATCTGCATTTAGTGCCTTTTTGTGTGATCATTTGTTGTGTTTCATCCATTTTTTTATGATTTCATATAATTAAGGTTTAAGGCATAATTGGAATAGGGTTTAACAAATTATTCAACAAATTTCAAATTTCCTTATCATTCCAAGTGACACCAAACCTGTAGCTAAGTCCTTTTGCAAGCGTTGTGACTTGACTTGGTTTAATGTCCTTGAATGTTATATGTGAAAGGAGGATTTAATCACACTATCAACCATTATCATTCAACCCCTCTTTTCCTACATAACACTTGCTCTCTCTATCAACCCCCTCTCTCTAACTCTATATTTCTATCTCTCCCTCCCTCTCTATCTCTCTCCCCATCCCTCTTCCTCTCAATCTATCTCCCTATGTCTCTGGACATCTCTTCATATCTTTTTCTATCTCTATCTCTATATCTCCCCATACCCCTATCTCTATCTCCCTTCATATCCCTATCTCTTAATCTATCCCTCTCTACCTCTCTCTCTCTCTCTCCCTCCCTCCCTCTCTATCTCTCTCCCCCTCTCTATCTCTCTCCCCATTCCTCTACTTCTCAATCTCTCTCCCTATGGCTTTGGACATCTCTTCATCTCTTTCCCTATCTCTATCTCTCACCATAACCCTATCTCTTAATACATCCCGCTCTACCTCTCTCTATCTCTATATCTTTCCCTCACTATCTCTCCCTCACTCTCTATCTCACTCTCTCCCCTCTCTCTATCTCTATCTCTATCTCTCTCTCTATCTCTCTCTCTTTCTTTATCTATCTTTCTCCCTTTATCTATCTTTGTCCCTCTATAGATCCCTTTTTCTATCTCAACCCCCTGTCTCTCCCTCTCTCTATCTCTATCTCCACCTATCCCTCTCTATCTCTCTATCTGCCCCTCTTTCTATATTTTTCCCTCTCTAACTCTATCTCTCTATCTCTCCATCTCTTTCTATCTCCCTCCTCTCTCCCTCTCCCTCCCTCTCCTTGTCCCTATCCCTATCCATGTCCCTCTCTATCTCTCCATGTCTCCCTCTCTCCATCTCTCTCTATTTCTCCCTCTTCCCCTCCCCCTTTCTATGTTTCCCCCTCTCTAACTCTGTATCTCTATGATCTCTCTCTCTCCCTCTCTATCTCTCCCCTCTCTATCTTTCCCTCTCTCTTTAATGCTATATATATGTATATGTATGCATTTATATTAATCTCTTTATATCTCTCTCCCAAATGCACCAAGGGGTCAATAGAGAGAGAAAGATAGAGAGAGGGAGAGAGATATATAGATATAGAGAGGTAGATAGAGTTAGAGAGAGTGAGAGAGAATAGATTAAGAGATAGGGATATGAGGAGAGATAGAGATAGGGAAAGAGATGAAGAGATGTCCAAAGAGAGAGACTCCCATGTAGATAAAAGGTTGGATTTGTCCCTCCTAGTACAGAAAAGTTCTATTTCACCAACCACATGGAGATTTGAGTCTAGGCATTCTCTTAGACCATCACTTGATTACCTATTTGATGCACTACATGCATAGTTACAATAGATCTTATGTGATAGAATGGCATACTGGGCATTGAGTTTGGCACCAACATTAAGAAGGTTATGATTTATAAGAGTCTAATATCAATTTCCTCCTTTCACTTGTGTTGAAATATAATTATATAGTTATTTCTTCTAGGACATGCTCTCCAATCTCTCCTTAGAATAGAATGGTGATTTGTAGAGAAATGATACATAGGACAATTCCAATATCAAGGTGGGAAAGAGTTTTCCTTGAACTAAAGCCAACTAGACATCAAATCTCTTCACAACCTTATGGAAGATGCTCCAATTTCCAAGACTAGCCTTAGCAACTAACACTAGATGTGAAAAGAAGATAATAGTCATTCTTGTGACCCAATCAATAAAAGAGAATCCTCTTTTAGAGGATTACCACTTCCAATTCTACAAGATGAAAGAAGACTACAACTTGGGCCATAAACTTGATCATAAGCTTCACACGAAGATTAAGCTAAGGAAATAGTGGAATTGTCTAATACAAATATTCAAGTATGGTGGTGTTACAAGTGCAAAATCAAATAGTAATGACTCTTATCTATGAACATGTGATGGATGAAGAGATCAATCACCTCTTTTATTAGTAGGCCAAAGAAAAAGAAGCATAAGAGATCTTAACTCTACACATCAATTCACTAGAGACACCTACGGGATCTGAGCATATGACATCACACTAACTAACTATGCATGAGGTACAATCAAGGTAGGGGCATAAACATAAACCAACAATATTTGATGAAGAATTTCCTAAGGAACTTCAAGCAAAATATGCCTCTAATGCGCACATAATGGTGTAGGCTTCACACCAAGTTCTAGTCTTGGAAATCACAACTAGGTATAACAGAACCAGTTCACCTGAGAGTTTCCTATGACCTAGTTCATTTTGAAGGGATGTCTCATCTCTTATATTATGCAACCAATAATTGAATCTATACCCCTTTGGTCACATCTTCTATTCTATTTATAAAATTTAGAACAACTCATTCTAGTCACAATCCAAGAGGTTGACGCTCAAGTGTAATGACTTCTTGGTTGAGTCTTAAAAAATTCAAGGAACCATCCTTTGAATCTAAACCTAGAGGAAACACCAACAACAACACAACCAATCATCTCTAGAGTTGTAAGAAGAAGAAAGTGCCATATAGCCTAAAACTTGCCTTACAAGGGTTGCTTTTGTAGCAACTATAATTGAGCTATGAGTACCCCAATCAGTAAGTACCCCTAAATTAGAACCCCAATCCCTTATCTAAGTTTCCCCATCCATGAAATTGTCCCTCATTGAACCCCTTTCTATCTCATTGGATTCTAAGACCAACATCACTCTATACTATATAAGTTTTCCCATCCATGACTTCTTGGCATGTGCCAATGAGTTGATCCATAAAGGCTAATGTGCCTTTTGGGATCACATAAGTAGTTCTATACTATCTTTTATTGCTTACCAAGAACCACTAGAACCCATGAAGCATAGGAAGTAGTTCCTTTACCAAGCCTTCGTAGTTTTCTGAAGGTGAAAGACTTCACCAACCTCATCTATCCTTTGTCATCATTTGAAGTAGAGATTAGTGTCACCATTAGTTGATGTTAACATTTGTCATTCTCTATCTCTATCAATCTCATTATCAAGATCAATTTGCTTAAGCAATTGCCTCTCTATGCTGAATTGGGAGAGAGAAAGAGAGTTTGTGAAAGAGTAGAAGAGAGGATGCTAGTCAACATTTTAGCTAGTTGAAAATGCACTCACGTTATAATGTAAACACATTTTAAACTAGCTAAACTGATGACTAATGGACTATAAAAAGGCATATCATGTGATTTTAGGTGCACATGCTCTATTTTATTCCATGTTCTACACTTTTTTTGACATTGAAAGAGACTTTTGATGCTTTTGAGGTTCTCCCATCATTGGTTGACAAAATTAGTGCACTTTTTGTTCTTGTTTCAATATACAAGATTCCAATTACAAGTTTTAAATTCAAATTTGATATTGGAAATTATTTTTTTCATGTTTTGAGGGATTGCAACACTTGATTGAACAAGTTAACTAGTTTTTTGTTTTACATTTACAAAAAATATTGTAATTGTGCATGTTTTGTATTATAAATTGATAAATTATCAGATATTTTTTGTCTTCTTTTGACCATTGTTTTAGATTGACATAGAATTCAATACAATGCCAAGGAAACAACCAAAAACTCTAACACCAGAGGAGCGTGTAGCTGAGAATGCAAAGAAAAGAGAATGAATGAGACAACTTCGTGACAATAAGAAATTAAACTCCACAAATGAAGGTCAACCATCTTTGCCGATTGATTTGGATGATGAAGCATTCAAGAGAAAGAAAGATTTGGAGAAACAAAGGGAACAAATGCAAAAACTTCATGCAAGTAAGAAATCAAATGTGGGAGTTGAAGGTATGCCATCTTTGCCATCTCAAATCGATATTGTAGAAAATGTTCAATCACCAATTGAAAATGATGATGCATTTGCAAATGTGAATATAGATGATACACCAATTGATCAAGTGTTGAATGACCAAAATTTATCTTGTGATTCAAGTTTCCCATTGAGAACACCTCCTAGAATATTGCATAAAAAGCCTAATTTTTTATTGAAATTGATGACAATATTCTAAAACCAATGGTTGATAAGATTCTTGAGTTTACTTGTAGAAGAAATGTGAATAAGATATGTTGATTATTTGTTGAGATGATGAAAAATCTTAAGTTTAAGCCAATCAAGAAGATTCTTGGCATAAGAACATTAAGTGGTAATAGTAAAAAAATTATTGTGAGAAATCTAATCAATGCATATCAAAGCATTAGTTCCGCCTCATGCACCAAAGATAGTAATGCTACATGATGTGCCATTACATCAACTATTGTGAGCAATCAAACAAAGAAATCTCATTTGATAAGAAAAAACAAGCCAAGCACTAAAGATAAATAGAAAAATATTGATGAAAGCCATTGGGAGCAGTGTGTTGTTCTCAAAATTAGTTGCACTCATTTTGTAGGCAACCCCTACAAAACTTGTCCATTTCATAGCCTACACTCTAAGTTCACAAATTGAGACAAGTCCTCTTGGCCTCGTGTGAAGTGATCTGACATCTTAGAATGGTTTGTGACATTCCCCTAAGTTGATTCCTCGAGATTCATAAAAATCAATTAGGTTATGAGCCTATCGAAATATCAATTTTGATTATTTTTGGGTGTTAAATTATTTTTGAGTTTTTATATGCAGAGCTGGTTAAAAACACCGCTCTTGCATATTTTTGTGTTTTAATGCACAATGTTGGCAAAATTTGCCGCTTTTACATGTTTGTCTCATTTTGATTAATATGCATGGGTGGCAAAAATCGCTACCCATGCATGTTCTTTGTCAAAGTCAAAATGTGACGTTGGTCAATATGGCCACTTATACATGAAAACTAAAAATATGCCCTATCGGCCGATTCTGCCGCTCACGCATGGTATTGATCACATGTAATATCAGTTATTTTGACCGCTTGAACAAGATCAAGTGGTGGATTGTATGAACTTTAGTGGCATTAATGCCACTCATGTTGGAATTATTGTCTTTGTTTTAAACCTTTTTTCATTGCTTTTATTCTTTTGTTTAGTTTGTTTTACATTCCTTCATCCTCCAACGATTGGTAAAAATGCTTTGAGATCATTTGACTTGCATGGATTATGGATCTAAGCTGGTTCAAAGCTTTTGATATTCCATTTGGGGTTTTTCGTTTTCGGGTTGAGGTAGGTTTTTATTTTCGTTCACTTGGTATCTTTCTTTTTAATTTAAAGGATTCATGAATAGGTTTAAAGGAATCTTATTATTTAAATTTCTTTCTATTAATGCATAGTTGCTTGTAAATCTGAGCATCATTTTTTCTTTTTTTCTTTAAAACCCTGGTCATTTATTCCATGTTGAGTCGTTGTTTTAATGTTAGGTTTTTCCTATTTTGTTATTGACTGTAAATTGATTTTTCTTCGTGAATAGAAGGCATTTTTCACTTATGTATGTTTTTGTTGATTATTTTAATATACCTGCTAGTCAAACCTTAACTTTTCCCATAAGTGTAGAAGTGATGAATATTGCCGCTAATACAAATAAGTGAATAGTTTTTGAGAAAGGCACTGTCAGCAAAATCGCTGATAAGGTAGAAGAAAAGATGTTTACCCCAAGTCCTAGGTTAGAAAAATTCGTCGCCTCCACATTTGTGTATTTCCCTCAAGTTCTTGTTATATGTTGTGGTGGCAAATTTTGATGACTATGAATGAACTTGTATATTTTTACCAATATGTAAGGGCAGCATATATTTCTACCCTTACACAAAGAAAACATTAAACTTCCAACCTGTTGAGTCGGCAATTTCTATTGACCCTACATGAACCAAGAAAATCATGAACTACCAAGATGTATGGTTGGCAAAATTTGCCGCCATTGCATTAAAACTTGCAACCTACTCTATCATGATGAGTCGACAAAATTTGCCACTCAGACATAAAAAAATTGCTTCATCCTAATATGAAGGGTCAGCAGAACTTACTGCCTTGACACCTGCAAATTGTCCCTAACATGCAAGGGTGGCAAATTTTACCGCCCGTGCATTCACTCCCTCAATTTTTTCTAACTCTGGGAGATTTTCCAATATTCTTTCCTGAGCCCACTTTCCTCTATTTTTTCAACCTTCTTGCACTTTATCCCTTTCAAGCTTACTCCTATGGTCATGATCGTCAACATGTAGTTTTCCCAAATTACTAGTATTTCCCCTAATTGCATGATCATGGCTTTTTGTTGCAATTTCATATGCGAATTTCTTCCAGTCATCAACATCCTTCTGGTGTTGGCCTTCCAAATGACTAAGTTGTGTCGAAAGAAGTCAAAAGAAATGAAGTACAAGTATCAAGGTGTTTTTCCAATCACCTCAATTACCTCGAATATTGATGATATTCAGGATACAGAGATTGACCATGTTGACATGGCCAAATTTGTAGAGAGGACTAAGTCAGATAACCCTAGCCCTCGTATGCAAAAGATTGTTAAGAGAAACATTCACATGGTGTCATCATTTCTAGTGGCAGCACACAATATAGAGATTGTTCTTCATTGTGCTCATTTCTACAACAAAGACACTAGGGCAGTGGTGGATACAAATGGTAATGTGATCATAAGATTGGACCCAGAGTTTATTGATAAAGTTTTCATGTGTGCCACTTTTGTTGAGGTTGTGAAACTTGATTTTACTATTACTCAGTAAGAATATGATAAAAAATCTGAGAAGGCTAAGAAGACAATTCATAACAAGTGGCTTAAGACTTCAAGGCCAAACCTATCTAGGTGGCCAAGGAGCTTTCCTTGAAGTGATTTTGTTAAAGAAGTAGGTGATCTAATAACTCTTCTTAGTAGGGTAAGGGGGCTAGCTTCTTCTTCACTTTTTCATGAATGGATGTATCTTTTCATCAAGATTATACTTCAGGGTAAGCAGACTATCTTTTGGGGTGAACAAATCAGTAATGCTCTCCATGAGCAACTGATCAAAGTACCTACTACTTTCAAATTCTATATGACTTCCTATCTTGTGTACATAGCAGCCTAAATGAGGATCTTTCTGAGCTTGACATCTGAAGGAGATAGGAGGGTTGTTCCTATGTATCAATATTATCCTTAGCTAACATTGAAGGGTTCAATCCATCACTTCAGAAGGGTAAATGATGCCTTCTTTGCAGTGTTCCTATGTCTTTTTGATCCTTAATTAGAACAAAGAAGAGTTTCAGATGAGGCTTGGTCAGTTGTGAATGGTTTTGGGTGTATTTTCTTACAGTTTCAGACTTTTTCATATCTAAGGGTTGGCTTTTTCCAAGGCTATCCTTACATGTTGCTGAGATTTCCTTTGAATAAACTTGTTCTGATGGAATTGTGTAGACAAATTATTGTTGTTCACAACAAGAAAATGGAGTTGAAGAAATTAGGATTTAGGTTTCCCATTGAAATTGGCAGATACTCAGTGTCAACTACAGCAAAGGCCAGATCTATGGAGACTGAGATGTAGTTGGTGACCATGAAGCAATTCAAATGGGAACAAAGTTTGATTATAGGGGTGTGAAAGATAAGATCAAAAGAAAGACTCAATTTCGTGAGCCAATGGTTGAAGACATCTGGATTGATCTGAGGACCAAGGAGAAAATCATAAAACTAGATTATAGTAGGCTATCTCTAGATCAAATTGAGTATTTAGGTTTAGCTGATATTCTTGAAGGTATGGTGGATGATGAAGAGCTGGTTGATCCTAAGTATAATAATGAGTAGATTTCTAATTCTCCTCTTCCCCCGATCCAATGGTCTCAAAAGGAATTGACTTCCTTAAGGAAGAGGTTTGAATCTGTGTTAGCTAACATGAACCTATGGCTCCAAAGTAGAGGCATACCACTGAAGGATTTTACAACTGGATCTGAAGAAGAGGTTTTAGAGAAAACTGGTAAAAGGGTTGAATTGAGAACAAAGAATAAAAGTGATACTCTAGGTACGTCTAAGATTTCCAAACCCAAGATCAAATTTGTGTCTAAGGGAAAAAAGGCCAAGGTCACAGAGAAAGAGTCTGAGGTGTAAGAAATGGAATTTGAGGAACAGAGGACTGGTGAGGCAGCTACTAAGGAGATGGAGGTTGAAGATAAGTCTTCAGGGGAGTAGAGTGGTGTAGGAGCTCCATAGTTTTGTGTTGTTTTTCCTAGTTAATTTTCATGTTATTTGTTTACCTCTAAGGCTTTGAAAGCCATTTTTGATGTGATGAAATAAAAGACTTAGTCATTTGTTTGACTAGTCTAAAATAGAGTGAACTAAGGCCTATTTCATAGGAAGTTCTTTTAGAAAACTTGGTTTTATGAAGATAAAACTTATTGTTTTTATTAATTCTACTTTTTCCTTTAGTTTCCTGCCTTTCTTAGGCAGTTGTATGGACTGAGAAGGAAGGGCAACCAGTGGGAAAGTTTCTATAAATATGGAGTTTGTAAACATGCCAAAAATATATGAAAGGAGTCTTTTAAGGAGGAAAAACTATTTTTCTCCATTTTTTTCATTGAAACAACATCTAGTACGGCCTGGTATGGATCCCCTATGAAATAAAATGTTAAAAATTTGTTAGATTTGTAAGATAGCTTTCATTTGCATAAATTTGGAGTTCTTGACATTGTTGTAGATAGGAGAAATAATCTAGTTTAATAAAGCTGCTCTGAAACCCTCTCAGCTAGGGTTTGGGACAAAAATGGTGAATTCTTCCTCTATCCTCTGAGAGTTCAACCATTTTCAGTAGGATGGGGAAGATTAGAGTATATTTTTCTTCTTTCCATGTTTTGCAGGTGGAAGACTCCTTCTCCGGGTGTTTGGCATGATCCTAGCTAGTCAAAAACAGTGACTAGTTGGAAGAAATGGTGTAAAACAAGGTTTGTTTGGCAAATAACCACATGCACAGCAAAATGGAGTTTGGGTTGATGTCTTGAAGTAAGGACAGAAAATTGAGTTGGATTGGTAAAGACTGGAGTAGGCAGATTTAGTGCTTTCAATAACAAAATTGGTTCTAGACCATTCTCTTGAAGAAAAAGATAGTTTCTGATCTTTGTACGTCAGCAATACAATACAGCAGTATAGGGAAGGAATAATACCTATCCTCTGTAGGTGTTTGGGTGATGTAACCATGGTTGATGACCATTTAGGATTAAAGAGGTTTAATAGTATGTAAATGATCTCCTTACTTGCAAAGATACTTCCCTTTCTATTATTGTTTTCTTGTAGACAGCCAAACTGTCGTACTTCCTATCAGAGCAAGTACCATGGTGGGTTGTTAAGCCAGTGAAATCTGTCCTTGTGAATGCAGGAGATGTTTTGGGTCTTTGTTCAAGAGGAGTTATTGCTCAAAGGATATAAGAAGAAGTTGTCATTCTAAAACTGTCATAGGATAGTCAACCTCATAATTGTTGTCCTCTATCCTTTAAACACAGTGTGGGCCTGCATACAAATAGATGATTGTTTTGTTTCATATCTAATGTGGAAAATGCATTTAGTGTTGATGGTTATCTGAAGCCTCTGGAAGGGTGTTGAAGGCCCAATCCTTGTTTATGCTACAAGGTTAACATTCTTGACTGATGTTCCTCCATGACAGTCATGTTGTTCCTCCATGACAGTCATAAAACAGTCACA
Source organism: Cunninghamia lanceolata (assembly GCA_027924645.1). NCBI lineage: Eukaryota > Viridiplantae > Streptophyta > Pinopsida > Cupressales > Cupressaceae > Cunninghamia > Cunninghamia lanceolata. The sequence goes on from BSBN01001807.1 coordinate 8,798,602, forward strand.
ATGCATTTTGCTATCCTCCAAGGTTGGTGCATGTCAGTGAAGGGTTGTTTTTCATTGAGTGCCTAGGTATGCAATTGGAGTTGAGGGCCATTGGAGACCTTGAGAAGTTGTTAAACAAGACCTAAGCCTGCTCCTAAATACTGTCATAGAATAGTCCCTCTGCTGTTATTATCCATTTACCAAGAAATGCAAAAAATTAGTCTTTTATGATTCCTTGACAAGTAATTGTTATCAGTTGTATGAAGACACTATTGGTAGAGGTGTGGGTAGTAGATTGTGAGTCCTTGAAAAGGTGTTTTGTGAATCTAAGTTGGATGGAGCAATGACTCTCCAAATTGAGAAGTGGGTAGCCTGTCATGGGGACACTAGATAGTGGTCCTAGGCTAGGTAAATCTCAATAATAGCCTTGTGTAGGTTTTGTTGTCATAAACACTTTTGTAAACCTTAAAGAAGGAAGTTAAGTTCCTTGAGTGAACTACAATCTTTCTACTTTCCTTTGCATCATAGAGGGAAGAACATGGGAAAGAGATAGGAGAGGGTCAAGAAGGTTTGCAAGATGAAGTTATGTCTCCATAGAGGGATGTACCATAGGAAATTGAAGCCCCTTCTCCTTTGCCCAATGTATCTATTTCAGGTCCTTTGTTTGTTTTGCCTACTATCCTAGTTTCACCTATCAATATTCCATCTTTTGAATCTCCATCATCTTCGAGGACAATTTTTGATAATCCTCAAGTTGCTTTTGATAATGTTCTCCATTCTTCTACATCAATTCCTAGTTTGTCCTCATCATCTTTTGACATTGGAGATTCATCAATCTTTGATCACTTTGTCTTGGGATTTGAGCAAGTTTCATATGTGGATGTATCAAGTGCAGTGTTTACTAAAACTCCTATTGTTTCTACTTCAAGTGCTAGTGCAATTCCTACTACACCAACAATGGGACCTAATCCAAATGTAAGTTCTTCTGTGCTCCCTCCAAGGCTATCAGCTTATACACCCAAGAGAAAGAAATGAGCTATCTCCCCAGATGATTTTGATTTTGGTAAACTGATGTCAGTTAAGGCTAAGACTCAAAAGAAGCCTAAAACACTTTCTCGAGTGCTGGAAGATAAGGGACACAAATTTGTGGAAATTGCTAAACCCTCACATGGTGCCACCATGGATAATTTCAATATGAATGTTTATTCTATTTCCATAATTGAACTTGGCAAAATCACACATGAGAGTGCAAAATCTGATATGCAATTTGCACTGGATTCTTTGATTAAAAAGTTTGATAAAGAAAAGGAAATGAAGGATTATTATAAGGCAATGGTAGAACAATTGATTGCAGTGGTGAGGAAGATCACTTTGAATTCTAAATCAGTAACTCCTGAAGTTGTTTTTGTTGAAGACCCTATTATTCAGAAGGCTGAAAAGACTCATCTCAAAGGAAAAGTGGTTGAGGAATATTTGGAAAATATGTGTTCACAGGGAGTGTCTCTTCTTGCATATGTAGCTGAGAAGACAAGTAAAATGGAGAAGGTGAGAGTAGAGCTTAATGATTTGGTTGACACTATTTCTCAAGATATTGAGCATTTGGATCAAAGCTATGATAAATGGACAGAAATGAGGAAGCTAAAAATCAATGCTTTGATATCAATTGGTGTTATTACAAATCGGTATTCATACATAGAGAATAAGGAAGCATTGACATATTAGAACAATGTTTTAAAGGATTTGATCAAGGATCTGGAAACTGCCAAGAAGTTGAGTGACCAAAATGACATTAGTCTCTTACATAAGTTGGAGGAGTTTCCATGCAATTTGGTATCTAAGGATAATCAATTTCTTCATGCAGATGAGATGATCCAAGAGTTTGACAACATGTTTCAGAAGGAGTTTGAAAATAAAACCTTTTCAGTTTCTTCCATGGATAATATTTTGGATAACCTAAATGCCAAGTTAACTAGTCATGCTAAAGCAATCACAACAGTAAGGGATGCAATAGTTAGAGCCCAGATGATTTTTAGGAACATTGTCAGTCCAGACAGTTTGGGGATGCAAGCTGCATTTACCATGTATGATGCTCATTTGAAGAAGCAAGGCAGTACAAGTTGAAGTAGCTTTTCACAACTTAGTTTATTTTCTTTTTTTCATATGTACTTTTGAATTAGTTTTGGACATTTTTACATGTACTTTTCTCATATGTAATTACATGTAAAAACTTAGGAAGTCCCAAGTCAATAAGGACTCCTATTTTTGAATAAGTCAAAGTAGTTAGGTTTTTCCTAAATTTTCTCTAGGCCTCTCCCTATAAATAAAGAGGGCATCTTTTGTAATTACTATCTTTTATTTGTTGCAAAGAAACTCTGTCGAATTGGAAAACATATCAAGACTTTGTGCTTTTCATGTTTATCAAATTTTCAAGCGAATATCAATATAAACAAGCAATTTGAGTATCAAACTTTGAGTTGGATCATATTGTTTTATGATATCATTGTTCTTATGTCATTGGTGTTATATTATATTCAATCATAGCTAGAATCATGGAGTTTATTGAAAATTGAGAGAAGTGTTCTTGTTCTGGTTAAATAGACTTTGTGTTATTTTCTCATTGTGGGAGTTTGTGTTTACATTTGTGAGAATAGAATTGTTTAAAGGCTTTGTGTTGTAAATTGTTGTGTTCAATCTAGTTATATCATATTGGGTGAAAGTGGAGACTTTGAGCTACATTTGAAGTCAATCAAGTTTATTTGTGGGAAATAGGTTGAGCGATAGAAGACTTTGTGTTTCTATGTTTTATCTTGATTCAGGAATTATTAAATATCATTTCTTTTGAAGTTGTCATTTTGGAAGAGAGAAACATCTATTCTGAAAAAAGAGAATAGGATGCAATGAAAACACCCCAAGAATAGTTTTAGTTTATTTAAGTATTAAAAGTTGTTTGTTAGAAAGAACCCATTATCTAGAGGGAACATCCCTTTGCTGAGAGGAGAGACTCGGTCTCATCATAGTTGTGGTGATATAACCATTTTGCCATTGGTTAGCTAAATGACAAAATATTCACCCAACAATTTTTTGGTGACTCTACTGGCGAAGAACGCTCAACTTAGAGCCTCATGCTTTGAGTTGAAGCATTTTGTCCTCGTCCATTGTTTTAAGTTGTTCAAAACTTTGTTGAGTACATTGCATTCTGGTAGATTCAAGGTATACACAAATTAAGAGAGCTCAAGGTATTATTGATCCTATATTTGAGTTAATGCAGCAAAATAACTTTGGTCTTTTGCCTCCACAACCTCAGCTTCAGTGAACAAGGAGTTTTCCTCCTACCAACACCAGGTCTCCGATACCAAGTGAAGCTTACACCTCCAGTACTCATAGAGTTTTATCTATTTGAATCCCTCAAAGGTTTGTTATCCCACCTTTCAATCAGTGCATAATGGCAGCTCAAGGCCTGTGGGTAATACTTTTGGTCTTTTGAATTTAACACCACCATTGCATGAACTACCTCATAGTTTAAGGAAGAATTTCCCTAAATTCTATGGTGATGGGAAAGTCCATCTGAACACATTGCAGCTTTTTGTATAGCTTGTGGTGTGCTAGGGGTGGAACATCAAGATGTGGCTATGAGACATTTTGTAGAGACATTGCAAGGTGTTGCTACAGATTGGTTCTACCACCTCCAAGCCCAAACCATAACTAGTTGGAATACTCTCAAAACTAAGTTTGAAGCCAGGTTTAATCCTATGAAAGATGCACACACTTTGCTAGCTCAGCTAACGCAGATGAAGAAAGAACCACATGAGCCCATGCGAGATTTCATCACGAAGTTCCATAAATTGATAAATAGGATTCTAGCAACCACTCAATCAAAAATAGAGAATCTTAAATGTTTCTTCATCAACACTCAGCTCCCTGAGGTAAGTTTTTTGTTAAGGCAGACTGGTCCCGCTGATCTTCCTGCAGCTCAAAGTTTGGCTATAGAGGTTGAAGATGATCTTATCCTTGCAGGAAGATAAGAAGAGATTCAAATAGAAATAGAGGTCATCCCTCTACTGATAATTCTTCCACAAGCACCATAGATCCTGTTGGTTCCCAAAAATGTAGGTTGCTAACCCTAAGAGGATGCCAGACTCTATGTCTGGATTTGCAACATTTTTGGACCAATTGACAGAGCTATTAGCTCCCTACACTTCAGGTCCTGCAAACCTAGGTAGGTGTACCTTTGTAACTAAAGCAGAATGAACACTATATGACTTGATTGGATTAGTAAATCTATCACAATGGCATAAAATGTAATAGATGCAGTTTAAAAACTATCTCCTATTCCTAATGTACTGACTTGAAATAGAAATGTCTTGAATATGAGTTTGGATAGTAATGACTAGTGCCTACTTCTATTGGGCTATGGAGTCGGTAAATGGATGAAGATTTAATGGAAACGGATGTATAAGGTAAGTTGATCTATTTCACAACTTAACTTGAACTTGTAAGGCACATGGGATGTTTGCACCTTATGCAAACGTGCAAGAATGTCAGTTATAATTCTCTTCTTATACTATCCCAATGATATTCCCCATATTACTGTGAACAACTGAGAGGATATTTAATTCTAGTAAGAAGGGAATTTAGACCAGACTTGTTTTTGTAGAAAGGATTTACCTCTTGGTAGAGACCTTATGACAATTTTGATCAACTTCTTACAGAAACCAACCAATTCGAACACACTGAATCAATAAATGTGACCAGATAAATCAACAATATCCTTGATATGATAATTTAAACAATATGAGAAAACCATTCTGGAGACAACATTATAACATTTAGGTTTTAATAATAACATTACAGTTGAACACTGAAAATAGATAACCGAATGGAAGCACTCCTTTCCATTTAAAAAAATGTGTATATAAAGTTCTGATGAGGTGAATGGGTGGAGTGGAATTAAATAATTTCCTACTGCTACCCCAAAACTATTGATGCCTTCTAATCTACTGATCCCCCTTTTGCTGGATTCTTCTTCCCTGATAAATATCCTTTGGATTCTAGGGTTACAACCCTTCATTTTCATCCTGCGCGTCTTTTTACTTGCCAAGAGATATTAGTTTGGTTAATAAAGATATTAACCTTTTGTTTATCTTCCACAAAAATTTAATTTTCTTTTTGCTAAAATAGCAGACCATCTTATATCCATTTTGAGTAGGAAATAATCACTCACCCATAGAATAGTTATATTTGTCAATTAATGGCTCTTGGTAAAATATCTCACATTTTAGTGGAAATATTTTATATTATTTCATTACGTCCCAAAAGAATATTTATATTTTAATAAATCTGCATTTTGAAATATTTTGGGATGCTCATTTCAATTTATTACTCTCCTCGATGAAAAATATCTCTCACAACTCCCTTAGTGAAAATGTTTAATCTCAATTTTAATTATTAAATCTTTCTTTTGGCAAATTAATTATATCTTTTGATTTACCATCATTTTATCATCGGGTTGACGTTTACAAGTCTGGAGGACACACAGTTTGCTCACTGATAATCCATCTCATGCTGATGTATATTTCTGCCTTCATTTTTTACTTAGCATTTAAGTAATTCCTTGAGGAAAATATTATAGAAAAGTGCCCACTTTGAAATATCATTTATTGTCCTATATAATTTTATATTTTTCACACAATGTTTCTCAAACGTATTTTTGGTGGCCCACCCCATCAGCGTAACACATATAATCGAAGAGATCTTGAAAGTTTATCTTGATTGTATATGTCTGCCTGAAATAGCATCCATCGGCAAGACTCCTAAGATCGATGTGATTTAGAAATCTCACTTTGATTTTATTTCTTTCACCGATGAGTTTTGAATTTTAGGGTTTCTTCTGTGTGTTTTCAAATTTCACTCTATCTGCTTGGCTTTGTTGAAAAGGTGGGGTCATTTTGGCTCCAAGTATAATATCTCTAATTTTATTTAAGTTAATGCTGATGTATTAATATTATTCTTCTTTGCATAGACAGGATCAGGTCTCTCAAAGCTACCTCCACCTTCATCCATTGATCATGAGGGGTTTGGCCAAATGTGGTGCAGCTCAGTAAAAAGGGCAAGAGCCTTTATCAAACTTGCATGATCTCGGAACCATACAAACCCTCTTGTGAACTGTTTGAATTTGGTGCTTGGCAAAATATGGACTTGAACAACACAAGTTACAAAAATTGTAACCATCTTCACATCAAAAGGTCTCACATCTTTCTCCAGATTATCAAAAACTAGAACTTCTGAGTAATTAATCTGTTTATCTTTAGCTCTCAAATCTTCAATACAACTTCCAAGCCTAGCACTATTTCATTCGCATCTAGCTTCTTGAGAGTCCCTACAAATTCTTGTGTTCAATACTGTTGGGTTCAAATGCTTCCCACAACAACTACAACTGATTACCTCCTCATCAAAATGATTTATCTTCTGACGATGCATTTGTATTGCAAATATCTAGATCATGGCATCTGCACTCTGAAGGATGTGAGGAATGTTCATAGTGAACTGTGATGCTGTTATCAGAGAATGTTCTATGGTGATTACACGGTGCCAGACTTGTCTGTCTAGAGTACAAAACAGCAGGCCTCAAGTGAACCTTAAATGAACTTGGACTCAACATTTCACATTCTTTAGAAGTCAAATGAGATTTACACCTTTCCAAATCTTGCTCACTATCATCATGCAAATGCCTCAGGAATTTTTGGAGGCACAAGATGTCACAGTTGCAAATTTGGAAAGTAACACTTAGATTTATCTCAAGTTGCATCTCATTTAATCTTTGATGTGCTATGCACCTGCGGGTAGTTTACACTGAACAGTTAGCTTTTACAGGAGTTTTGGAGGAGCTTCAAGAGCACGTTGAATCTATTGACATGGCTAATAGTAAATAATTTTGACTACCCATACTTTCTTCTTATCCTAGGTCTGAGAAGTTACCACGTCATTAAGTCTCCCTCATCGGAGTGACTTTATGAAATCAGAAGGGCTTGAAAATCTCACTCTGATAGTGTTAGTCCCTTCGATGGTATTTAGGGTTTTATATATTTCACTTGGTTTTAGGTACAACTGCGAGAATCTTGGTGAAGGTATTGGATTCTGGTTTTACTCCCTCCATATACGCTTGCTTGAGAATTTATTATCAACAACTTCACTGATATCATTGCTTGCATGAGCTTCTTCTTGAACTTGCAGGGACTGCTGAAAGACTTGAATCCCTTGTATTTCTTTCCTGGAGCTGACTTTTGATCATGCTTCCTCATTACAAGGAACAAAATCACCAGCACACCTACAATTGTAGTTAAGAGTCCTGCTAATGCAATGGCAGCAATCCTTCCATTTGTTAGATATTTTCTATTTTTGTCATGCTGAGAATTCTTTGCTGGTGAAGAACTATTCACATGTCAACTTGGGGACAATGGGGAACCCGACGGGGGTGTAGAATGAGATGCTGGAGAAGCTGGAAAAGCTGGAGATGTATTAAATTGATTGCCAATATACTTGAAGTTTGGAATGGTCAATGACTTTGGAGGAATTTGTCCACTGAGTAGATTATTCGCTATGTTTAAATCTGTTAGATTTAGATTGGCTAATGTATCAACAGTGCCACTCAACTGGTTATTCTGTTAGATCCTAAAAAATATCTACAATTGCACCCAATAAAAGGTTGTTACCTAATAACGAATCAGAGAGTAACATTAAAGTTGATAAATAATATGGAATGCTCCCAGTGAATTGATTGCCAGAAAGCAATAGGCCTTGCAGGTGAGGTGGAAACTGAAATGGAATGACATCTCCTATATGGTTATCTTGAAGATCTAAAATTATCAATGATGTAAAATTTTGCAACCCATAACCCAACTATCCTCTTAGATTTGAATTGGAAAGAGCTATTTCGGTGATGTTAGGTCCCACACATTTAACACCCTGCCAATTGTCACCACAAGGATCACCTGCACTTTGAACCTATCCAATAAGGGGTGGTAATCCCAGGTCTATATATAGAACGTTTATGGCATACACATCTTGAAGGTTGCATCAAAATTGCTTGTCTGAAATCTCTAGTTATATCAGCCAATTCAGTTAATGCATCATCTGATAAAGTAGATTGGTTTTTTACAAATTTTGCTACCCTTACATATATATAGTTGTCATTAATAATCTTTGCTAACTCCAAAAGAATGCCCTGAGTACCACTCCAATGTGCATCTGAACTAAAAAATTTAACCGGGTCGTCATAAAAATCTTTTTTCTGGTATATTTACACAGTGATTAAACTGGTCAAGTAGTGTTCAGGATTGCCCTAGAAAACTGGTCAAACTATCTCTTGGAGCCATGAAAACGCACAACCATAGAGATTTTCAACCCAGTAATTTAGTGCAACCAACGGTTCAGAAAGATGCATCTCAAGGTGCAAGATATAAATGTTCAAAATAGGCTCCTCAGTCATGTTCTTCAGGTGTATTTATGAGTACTGAAATAAATCTTCACACATGAAGCCCTAAAATCTTTGCGAAAAGTAGCTTGGGAATTCCAATCCCAACAGATCCTATGGTGCAAAAGTTAACAAATGAGTTGCTAGCTTTAAAAAAGTAAATGTCCCAAGGTATGTCTGCTCCTTCTTATAGGGATCTACCAAGGAGGACGTTCCCTAACAATTCATATCAGGGCAATGCTACTAGAAATCAAGGGAAACAAAATTGTCTTCCACCCACACAGGGGAAGCTTGGATACTATGAAGTAGAACATGATAATTCTTTCCAACCTAATTTGGATTAGGAGAATAATGCTAATCTTTTTACAGAAGGAGAAGATGAATTAGTTGGCGACTCTACCATTGGTTTTCTAAACTACCAGGATGAAGTAGAAAGAGAAGGAGAGGTCTATGATGGAGCGTATGTCTTTATTACTAGGTCCCAAAATAAATCAAATCAGTAAGCTAATAAAAGAATGTCAAGAGAGGAGCCTCAACTTGTGATCTCAATTTCCAAGTGAGGAACTCCATTGTCTTTTCAATCAAAGAACCCGGTTGTCAATAAACAAGTAAGTTCATCTAATAATCTTGTTTCTTCTACTTTTGTTCCTTAGACTAGTACTACCCCAACTAAAACCCAGAATGATGGATTTCCTTCCTCTGTATCTAGTTCATTTCAGCTCTTTGACATAATAGATAATGCTAGGAAAACCAAAATCTAGATGTCTAAGGTAGAGTATTTACAAGCTAATCCTGAACAGTTTAATAGGTTAGCTAAGTATGTTAAAAACAAGGTTGCCCCTATAGGGTAAGATTCTCCTAAGACTATCCATTACTCCTCAAAGAACAAGTCTACCCAAAATAAACTAGTCACTACTCCCCTTATTGCTCGAGGAAAGATAGAACCCTTCTATGTTTCTCTATTAGTCAATGGCCACAAGCTAAGCAATTGTATTATAGACTCTGGAGCCTCTGACAATGTCATGCCTACCAAGGTGGCAGATGCTCTTGGTCTCACTTTGACCAAAACCTTTGGTAGATGTTTTTCAATGGAGAATAAGCAAGTGCCTTTGTTAGGCCAAATCAAGGATGCCCAATTTGCATTTGCATCCTTTTCAGATAAGAGGATCAAGATGACCGTCCTAGTTGCTGATGTTCCAGCTTCTTATGTCATTTTGCTTGGATGTAATTTTTGTAAAGATGTGGGTGGAGAACTAAACATGGATTTATCCAAGGCAAGGATACCTGTTAAAGGTGTCATGCAAAAGTTACTTCCTAAGAAGGAGGCAAAATATATTGTTACCCAAACGAAAAAATCCAAAAGCCCAAATTTTGTTTGAGTCTTCAAGAATGGGTAAGATTTTCTTGTCTATTGAAGATACTTCTAGTTCATCAAATGAGAGTTTAGATATTTCAGATGGAGAATCAGAAGATAATTCATATGAAAGTTTAGACAAGAGAATAGTGATGCCAGATTCTTCTCTCTCTGATGAAGAAGAATTTACTGGTCGCAGATACATCAAAGTGGGAAATTCAAATGATGTTTGGATTTTAGAATTTGATGGCAATTGTTCTTCCACAGGACTTGGAGTCGAAGTAGTTCTAATATCTCCACAAGGTGATATATTTCCTTTCTGCTATAAGTTGTAATTCAACAAAACTAATAACACCACTAAATATGAGTCATTGTTGCTCGGAATGGAGGCTTCTCGTGTTAAAGGTATTAAAAATCTTCACATGCAAGGTGATGCTGAACTTGTGGTTTTTCAAGTGAGAAATCTTTATTAGACCAAGAATGAAAGGTTGAGACATTATCGCAATCATGTCTAGGATTGCATTGAAGGTTTCGATGCTTTTGACATCTTTACAATGCCAAGAGAGTTTAATGATCGTGCTAATTCATTAGCTGTCTCTATCACCCTTATGGTTCCTCATAAGGACTTCAAAGGTAACAAGTACACAATTGAGTTGGCTTTCTGACCCAGCGTGCTAGATAATGCTAACCATTGGCAGGTCTTAAATGGTGACAATCAGATCATAGCTTTATTGGAGAAGACATATAACTTTGATGAGCTCTATTTTGAAGGTAGTGATTCTCCACCACGTGAATATGTTTCTAAAATAGACTCACAAACTGGTGAGGAGATTTTTTAGCTAAAAGGGAATAAGATTCTAAAAGGTTTGGTTTCTCTGGAAAAGTTATTTGATAAGCATGATAGATATATCAAACAACAACAACAACTTGATTCAAGTTCATCCATGGAATTTGAGCAAGTAAATTTGAGTTCTGAAGAAGATCCCAAAATGGTTAACATCGAGAAATGTTACACTACTGATAAGAAATTCAAGTTCATTACACTTTTTCACCATTACATTGATGTGTTGGCATATTCATATGATGATCTAAAGTCTTTCAGACCCAAGGAGATCCAGCATGAGATTCCTCTCAAGGTAGGATTGTTGCCTCACAAGAAAAAGTAGAGGCAGTATATCCCAAGATATCAAGTACTGTTCTTTCTGAAATCCAAAAAATGTTGAATGCGAGGATAATCTTTCCTATCCATTATTCCACTTGGATTGTGAATATTGTTCCCATGAGAAAGAAGAACAGAGAAATCTGTATTTGTGTTGACTTCAGAAATCTCAACCAGTCTTCTTTAAAGGATAACTACCCTTTGCCTATTATGGACCAAGTGTTACAAACTGTAACTAGTTCAGAGATGTTGTCTATGCTAGACAGTCTTTCAGGCTATAATCAAGTAGAAGTGAGTGAAGAAAATCAATACAAGATTGCCTTCATGACACCCTAGGGTACATTACCATAGGATGCCATTTGGTTTTATTAATGTTGGCACTACTTTCCAAAGAGCAATGGACCTCACCTTCAGAGATGAGATGGGGAAATTCATTGTGGTGTAACTTGATGACTTGACCATTTTCTCTAAACAACGTCAAGATCATGAGGTTTTGGAATGGTGTCGTCAAAATGGTAATTCTCTTAATCCTAAGATATTAGTTTTGGGGGTTACAGAGGGTAAGCTTCTCGGTCACATTGTTTCCAGAGAAGGCACTAAAATTGACTCAGAAAGAGTCAAGTCTATCCAGAGTCTTACTTTGCCTTCTAGTAAGAGTGTAGTTCATTCTTTCTTTAGAAAGGTGAATTTTTTGCAGAGGTTCATTCTAGAATTCATAGAGAAAACTTGTCATATTATCAATATGATGAAGGGTAAGACCACTTTCCATTGTACTGCAGAAGGTAAAGTAGCCTTTGAGGACATTAAAAGGGCCATAGATCATGCTCCGGTTCTAGTTTGTCCTGACTACACTAAGGACTTCATAATGTACAGTTATGCTTCCAAGCATACACTTTCAACAATTCTAGTTCAGTGGGATGAAGAGAGTGTGGAACCTCTGATTTCATTTATGAGTTGCCCATTGAAGGCTCATGAACTTAAGTACTCAAATATGTAGAAACATGCTTACACCATGGTCAAGGCAGTAAAGCATTTCTGATTTTACATTCTAAACTCACATACTATTGTTTTGGTGCCAGATACAACAGTGAAGAGTATCTTGACACAACAAGAATTTGGGATTAAAAGAGGCAATTGGATTGCCAAAATTCAAGAGTTTGATCTTGATATCAAACCCACCAAGCTTGTGCATGGCAGAGGTTTGTGTCAGCTAATTGCTGACAATGTCCCAAAAGAAACTAGTGATGAAGAGGTAGAGGTTGAAGGTATGCCAATTGTTCTCTTCGTTACTACAACAGATGAGTGGTATTCCAATATTGTTCATTTTCTTACCTATGGTGAGTGTCCTTCTCATTTATCTTATAAAGAGAAGTGAACTATCAAGTTAAAGGCTGCAAATTATGTCTTGTGGGATAATGGTTTGTATAAGAGAAGCCTTGACAGAGTTTTTCTTCGTTGTGTGGATAAAGAACAACAAAGCAAACTTTTAGAGTCTTTTCACAATTTGGCATGTGGAGGACATTTTTCTGCACCTGTAACAACTCATAAAATTTTGTGGGTTAGGTACTATTGGCCTACATTGTTTCAAGATGCGTACAACTGGGTACGTAGGTGTGAGCTCTACCAGCAATTTGTTGGGAAGCCTAAGTTAGCTGCACTACCACTAAAGCCAGTTGTGATTGAAGAACTTTTTCAATAATGGTGCATTGGTTCATTGGTGTTGTGAACCCACCATCGAGTGTGGGACACAATTTTGTTCTTACTGCAACAGATTACTTCACCAAGTGGGTGGAGGCAATCCCAATCAATCATGCTACTTCTGAGGTAGTATGTAATTTTCTCAAGGAGAATATTATTTCCCGATTTGGAGTTCCAAACAAAATTGTAGCAGATAATGCTACTTTTTTTCTTCAAATGAGATCACTAGTTTGATGCTTTATGGGCCAACAGAATTACCCCCAAGAGGGAAATAGGTATGTCACTGTTTCAGCTTCTATATGGTCTGAATGTAGAAATACCTATTACTTTGGAATTGCCGGCTTTGAAGTTGGCAAAAGCAGTGGAAGATAGAACTTTTGAAAGTTCTATTGACAAAAGAATAATGTACCTCATTGAACTTGAAGAGCAACAGGTTATGGTAGTAGACTATATTGCTAAGTATCAAAGTCATGTCAAGAAACTTTTTGACAAGAAGGCGAAGGCTAGAGAATATCAAATTGGGGATCAAGTCTTGTTATGGGACAAGAGGAGAGAGCCAAAAGGAATGCATGGGAATTTTGATTCCCTATGGAGAGGCCCATTCGTCATTCACCAATTTTGTGGTGAGAATAGTTTCTTGCTATAGTATCAAGATGCAACACTGTTCTTGTTGCCCCATAGTGGACAACATCTGAAGCATTTCAATCCTTGAAGTATCAGATAAGTTCATTTGTACATTTGTATAGTTTTTTGTTTTTATCTTTTTCCTTGGTAGCTTGACTCTATGGTCCAATGGCATGGATGAATGCACTTAGAGACTGGATTCTTCTCCCTTTGATCATTTCAAAGAATGATCGAAGGAAGTTCCTCAGTTAGAGCCAACTGTTGTTCCCAAAATTAGTTGCGCTCAATTTGTAGACAACCCCTACAAAACTTGTCTGTTTCATAGCCTACACTCTAAGTTCGTAAATTGAGACAAGTCCTCTTGGCCTCGTGCGAAGTCATCTGACATCTTAGAATTGTTTGTGACATTCCCCTAAGTTGATTCCTTGAGATTTCCAAAAATCAATTAGGTTATGAGCTTGTTAAAATATCAATTTTGATTATTTTTGGGTGTTAGAAAATTTTTGAGTTTTTATATGCAGAGTCGGTTAAAAACACCACACTTGCATATTTTTGTGTTTTAATGCACAATGTCAGCAAAATTTGCCACTTTTACATGTTTGTCTCATTTTGATTATTCTTTGTCAAAGTCAAAATGCAACGTCGGTCAATATGGCCGCTTATACATGTAAATAAAAATTATGCCCTGTCGGCTGATTCCGCCACTCGCACATGTTATTGATCACATGTAATGTCAGTTATTTTGACCGCCCGAACAAGATCTTGGTGCATTGCACGAACTTCAGTGGCATTAATACCACTCGTGTTGGCATTATTGTCTTTGTTTTAAACCTTTTTTTAAATTGTTTTTATTCTTTTGTTTAGTTTGTTTTACATTCCTTCATCCTGCAACGACTGGTAAAAACACCTTGAGATCATTTGTCTTCCATGGATTACAGATCTGAGTAGGTTCAAAGCTTTTGATATTCTGTTCGGGTTTTTCATTTTCAGGTTGAGGTAGGTTTTTATTTTCATTCACTTGGTATCTTTATTTTTCATTTAAAGGACTCGTGAATAGGTTTAAAGGAATCTTATTGTTTAAATTTATTTTTATTAATGTGTAGTTGCTTGTAAATCTGAGCATCATTTTTTCTTTTTTCTTTAAAACCCTGGTCATTTATTTCCTGTTGAGTTGTTATTTTAATGTTAGGTTTTTTCTATTTTTGTTATTGACTATAAATTGATTTTTCTTTGTGAATAGAAGGCATTTTTCACTTATGTATGTTTTTGTTGATTGTTTTAATCTACCTGCCAAGTCGGCAAAAATTACCATCTAGTCAAACCCTAATGTTTCCCATAAGTGTAGAAGCGATGAATATTGCCGCTAATGTAAATAAGTGAATAGTTTTTGACAAAGGCACTATCGATAAAAATCACCGATAAGGTAGAAGAAAATATGTTTACCCCAAGTGCTAGGTCAGCAAAATTCATTGCCTGCACATTTGTGTATTTCCCTCAAGTTCTTGTTATATGTTGTGGCAACAAATTTTACTAACTATGAATGAACTTGTATGTTTTTACCAATATGTAAGGGCGGCATATTGATGAGGAGCCAAAACTTTAATGTACATTCACCGATGTATGTCTCCACACTACTCGCCTATCGACAAGACCATATGCCATCGGCCAACCAAATACCTTTTGCACCGAAGTCCTTCCTCATACCAATGTGTCTCTGACACCACTATCGCTATGACTTCTTCTGTCGGCGTAACTCAAAACCCTTCCACTGATCTATATCTCTTCCCGATAAGCTTAATACCAAGCTCTGTCTTCGGTGAGACTCCTTGCATTGGTCAACCCAAAGTCTTTCCTGCCGATGTGCCGATGGACTTCCTCCGATCTGCCAATACAACTAATCTTGTATGTGCATGGCATGACTTACAATCCCTCGTTCCCTGCACTATCGCTACCGGTCACCCCAATGTATGTTTGTAATGTATACTCTCAATATACATTTGGAAGACACATTCGAAACATGTATTCAAAATATGCATTCAGTGAAGCCGACCGTTGACTTTCCTTGTATCATATGAAATGCACTTTCACCACATGCAGCCGCAACTTGTACTTGCAAGATACACACAAACATTCAACTGCAATATACACATGAATTGTCCTCGACATACATTAGTGATATACACATAGAATGTATATCTGGTGAAACAACACAAATCTTTGCTGATCTAAACCTCTGCAAACCCTGTAACTTCACAGATCCTTTTCTCTGACAACCACACAGAGCTTAGACTTCACCAACCTAGCACATGAGGATGCTAGGATCTATCAGAGCATATAGCATGTGATCCTGCAAACACAAATGAACAAAACAAAAAAACACCAAAACGAACTGTACAGCCATTCCATTGATTTCGAAGAAATCTAACCAGTGGAATGGATTAAGAATCCATCTCGGCCACAAAATGGCAATTCAATTTATATAGAGAAAACCTAAAGAATCTGAAAGACAGAAAGATACATACAACAAAACTTTATTTATTATGCCTTTCAGAAATGTACATATAGATGCTCTATTTCTCAATTACAAATCACACTAATCTCTATTACAACTCCACTAAACTAAACTAAACTGAACTGAACTAATTACATTCGATTTTCTTTGGGGTATTTATCTACTCGCCCTCAATAGTACTGAATTGAATCCAAGCAGTTGGGAGATCTAACAACCTCCAAGTGCCTAACAACCTTCGTGATTACAGATCGACAAGTGTCCTTCGGACTTACAACATAAACCTAGATACAAACTAGAATGACATGCATTGGTCAAACAAACCTTATTACATGGATGGTCTTATAGGACCTTATTGGAAACAATAAAATGAACATCAAATAGTTGAATGCCTCATGGAGGCCACTGTGGATTAGGTGCTCCTGCACCATACACCCCACTTTGAAAAGAATTCATGCCCCATGAGTTAAGGCTTTGTTTTTCTCTACCTGTATCCTCTGTTGTCTCATGTCTTCCCCATGATCTCTGGATTGCAACCTATTTCCATGGAATCAAAGACTCATGTCCAGCATTGTAGGCTCTACTCACACCTTGCCATGAGTGACTACTTGCAATCAAACCTAGACTTTGGTTGCCATTCTTCCTTACTGTCATCTCTGCCTAAACACCTACATTCAAAACCTTTTTTGATGTTGCTTGTACTGCTGCTATGGTAGGATATGTTTGCTTGGCAACTCCTGTTGGTCCTAGAGGACAAACAATAGTCCCTACTATGATAGCATTTTCTTCTTTCCAATCAACCTGTGACTGCTTGTAGTCTGGCTCTTTGACCTCTTTCTGATCCATTTCAGTCATTACCATATGATCTTCATCAGTCAAAACTGAAATTGCCTTCAAACTTTGATCTTTGGCATCCTCACTCCTTGAGGTATCTTCAATTTTCCTTGTCTCTTCTTCATTGATCTTCATAGACTCTTTCTTACCCATCAAAATAATCTTGGCTGCCTTCTGTGCTACAACATCCTCCTGTAATGGTGTCATCACAAAAGTCTTTCCATCCTTCTTGATGGTGTATGTGTTAGCATATCCATCATACAATGCTTGCCTATCAAATTGCCATGGCCTACCTAAAAGTAGGTGACAACACTCCATGGGAAAAATATCACATAAAATTCTCTCCTTATATCCTCAATCTAAAAATCAACATATGCTTGTTCACTTACCAAAAGTGATTGGCTATCACTTACCCAAGATGCCTTGTAAGGGGTTTGATGAGGAATCCTTTCTATGTTCAATTTATCCACCATTTCCCTAGACACCATATTATTTGTTGAACTAGAATCTATGACTACCTTGCATATTTTACCTTTGCTTTTACAATTGATCCTGAAAAGAGCTTTCCTCTGTGAAAATTCACTCTTCACTGGTTCTTTGAGCAACGTCTTCTTGATCATCAGACTTTCTCCTGTTTCTAATTCTAGATTCACTTCAGGAGATGTCACATTCCCTGTATCCTCTTGAGTTAATATGGTTCTTCTCTCATTACCATGAGAAGTTGAGGCCTTCTCTGGACACTTATAAGCCAGGTGCCCTATCTGATTAGAGTTATAACATCTCATTTTGGAGAACTTGGATTCTCTGTTTGATCCATTTGTCCCACCTCTGTCATTTGGTCTTCTTCCTTGGTAACCTCCTCTGCTACTTGAGTCCCCAACTTGCTCTTCTTGGCTAGACTCACCACTAGGCCTCTGGTTAGGACTTCTTCCTCCAAAAATGCCTCTAGAATTTCTATCACCTCATCTGCTCATTTTTTCTTTTTATCTTCTCTTCAGCCTGTTGACTTTTTCCCAGACTAGATGCTTATTCCCAGATTTCCCTACAAGGTAGCCATCAGTGATCAACAGGATCTCTGGGCCAGGGGCCAACAGTGTAGGAGATAGACTCTGTATTTTATCTCCTCTTCTTCTTCAGGCTCTGCTAGACCTAGGGGGGTATTCCCTACTCAACATCCATGAGGATATGCATACAAGGCTGGGATGCTGACAGAAAGCAGATAAGTCCTCCTGTAAGTAGACCAAAACTGAAAGATAAGAGCAAAGGGGCTAGCTTTGGGCCTATTTGCAGTTGTAGACAGAGGACTGAGGATCCTAAAACTAATTCTAACGTCCTAAAGGTTGTTTTAGATTTTGATTTGGATTTTAAGTTTGGATGCAAAGCTGGACATGGTTGTAACACAAACACACAGCAAGATTGGTGCCTATCCAGGGCCTGGAGTTAGTAGACATACACCTGTGAATGATCAGCATGAACAGCTAAAACTGGATTTCACGGGGATATATGTGATACCTGCCTTACAGATATCTCCCAATACAGAGTGTTAAGTCATCTCTACTTATGGCATCCCTACTGCAGTATACCCTTCCCAATGTTCAACCTAAAAACAGTTTAATCTACCCCTTGAGCAGAAGTTAAAAGATCAGACATTCAACATAGGAATTCTATGCTCTAGAATCTAAACATTACCCAAATATCCAGATTCAGAAGAAGAATACATGCAATACTGGAGACAGAATTAACAAAACACATGCTAAGATAGCATTTCTCATATAAGATTAATCATGAAATCAGTGGGTTCATGCCAAAACATACAACAAGAGATACATAGACTCACAAGTTAAGCTGTACAGAGCAACCAGATCAGCTTGTTTTGAATTACAGAGCCAAAAATCTTCAACTTTCAACAACCAAAAATGAGTAACACTTCCTGCTTATAACAGCCAGGTAGTGTACCACAGCAATTAATTACATGGTTGACCAAAAATCCCGCTAGATACACAGTATCAGAAAAATGGCGCTCAACGCATTACCAGATTGGCGCTCAAACATGAATGCAGTAGGTAGGGGAGGAGACAGGAAGAAACCTCGAGCCCTGCGCCACTGTCCATTGATGTACACCTTCAATCAGGTACCAGATCCGTCCATACCTCTGCAACCTTCACCATTAATGGCGCACCAACCCGCGGCCTCAGGAAAACGTCAAACAGTCGATTGCAACCATTTCCCGCCAAGATTCATCGTCATGATATTTGAAAATATGCAGGATATCAATTATCCCACATGCACCCCGCGGTGACCTCTTTAACACTTTATATACTAGGTCATGAGCATATATGATGTCGGTGCTTTTGCTCCCGACGACACTAGTATAAGACTTCATCATCATTATCCTTCAGCAGCATGATATCCTGTCGCTTGAAATATCACCCTGACGTCAACATCATATCGCAATATAACCTGCATGATAATCGCCTTCATCGGCACAACCTGATGCATCAGGGGAAGATCCTCCTGCTTAGCCGATACCAAATGTCTGGCTGATGAACATCCTGATGACGTCACCATCATATCCTGCTGACGTCATCATCATATCGACATCAGGATGATATTCGGAAGATAACCGGATATTTGGAAATATCATCCTGATGCACACATATCATGCTGCACTGTAGCTCCACTATAAGATCGGGGTGATAGATGTATATGCCAGATATTTGAAAAGATCACCCCCCACTAGATAATGCACGAAGCCGACAGGCGGATATCTCCCTTCGGAAATATCATGATGCAGACAGGCAGAAAAGCGGATATCACCCTGTCGTAAGAATGACGTCAGCATCATCAGGATGATAAAACAACAAACATGAAGTGATACAACAACATCAGGATGATATTGGCTAAGATCATCCTGACGTTCAAAATATGATGACCACGATGAATATCGGGTCACACTTAGAACTTTACAGCAACATCATCAGGATGATCTTAACAAAGATCACCTGATGTTAAAATATCACCCCGCGAAAGATCATGCAAGCAGAAAATATGATGACCCTCACAAGCAACACGGCGATAACTAGAAATATGATCATGATGATGACGACCCTTAAGAAAAAAAACAAGTCAGGTCCAACAACTCAGAAAATAACCCCTTCAGAAGATCGGGGTGACATCATCATCATAAAAGGGCAAGGTGATATTTGGAAAATCACCAGATACTTGAAAAATCACCCCCGCAAGCAAATCAGGGCACACTGTAGCTCATCAGCAGGATCGGGATGATATCCAAACATCACCCGATATTGAAACATGATGATCCTGATAAAAAAACGGTTGAAAGAAAACATGATGATGATGATGACCTCCTGCTCAGGAAAATATGATACTACAGCTGAAAAATGCCGAGGAGGTCCAACACTTAGGAAAATGGGCAAGAAGATATAGGGTTCAAATGAAGAAACCCCCTAAACATGAAAAATCAACCTCCAGGTCAAAATGAGTGCTAACACTGGCTCTGAATGGGGACGTGCAGGTGAAAACCTGCTGCAAGAACCAGATCTCCGGGCAAACCAGGCAAAAAACCAAAAAGCACGAACTGCACAAGACATTTACACTACATACATGTTTTTTACAAATGTGCACAGCGACAAGTCATTTATGCAAAATAGAACTTAAGGAATTGGCCATGCACAGGCAATTCCAGAACTTCACCATCTAGGGCCTGGAGGAAATAAGAATCCTCCCCATGAGCACTGCAAATCTGATATGGGCCCATCCATAAGGGTTCAAATTTACCATGTTTACCCTTTTCTTGACCCTTTGCATTCCAAATGAGCACCAGATCATTGACTTGAAACTTCCTTTTTATAACTCTCCTGTCAAACTGATATTTCATATCTTGTTGTCTCTTGAGATTAATCTGGTGGGCTTTCCTTCTATTTTCATCCAGTGCAACCAGCTGGTTCACTCTTTCTGTCATGGAATCTTCAATCTCCTCATCATTTTCTTGGATGAACTTATAAACTGGTAGGAGATTGTTCATGGGCAATCTGGCTAATGCACCATATACTAGCTCAAAGGGTGACATTCCAATAGCCCTTTTTACTGTCACTCTGTCAGCCCATATTGCTAAGTTCAATTTTGAGTCCCAAGCTCTCTTGTTCTTGTCCAGTATCCTCTTGATAATTTTCATGATGCTTTTATTGCTTGATTCTGCTTGACCATTCCCTTGTGGGTGATATGGTGATGTATATGATAGATTTATCCCATACCTGTTGCAAAAATCAACAAATTCACCTGATCTAAAGCACATAGCATTATCAGTGACTATCTTGAATGGTACTCCAAACCTGATGATAATATTTTCTAGCATGAAATCTGTCACCACCTTACTTGTAGCTCTCTTAGTTGGAATGGCCTAGAAAAATCAGGAGATTTAAGAACAGGGGCCATCTTGATTGCCTCTTTGATACTCTGAAATGATTCTATTGCTTCCCTTTCCCAGTGGACAGTTGCATCCTTCTTCATCATCTTGGAAATGTTCCTTGTGGTTTCTGCAAAGTTGGGAACAAATCTCCTAACAAAATTTATCTGTCCAAAGAAGGACTGAACTCCTTTTACAGTTTTCGGCATTTGAATTCTGTCAATAGCAGCCACTCTCTCTGGATCTATCCTGACTCCATCCTTGGAAACAATATGTCCCAGGAGCTTTCCTTCAACTACCCCAAAGGCACACTTCTTTGGATTTAAAGAAATACCATACTCTAGTGCTCTTATGAAAATCTGCTCCAGATGCAAACAATGCTGCTCTTCTTTCTTTGAGTAAGCAGTCAAGTCATCCTGATATACAGCCAGAATTGAATCAATCAACCCTGCAAAAGCAACATCCATTGCTCTTTGAAATGTAGCACCTGCATTGGTTAGTCCGAAGGGCATTCTAACATACACATAAGTTCCCCATGGAGTGGTGAAGGCGGTCTTATACTGTTCTGATTCCTTTACCTTCACCTGATTATAACCTAAAAATCCATCCATCATGGATAAGAGTTCACAACCAGTCACTCTCTGCAACATAGCTTCCATATTAGGCAGTGGATAGTTATCCTTTAAAGAGGATACATTCAAGTTCCTGAAGTCAACACAAAGCCTAATATCACCATTCTTTTTTCTGACTGGGACAAGGTTAGACACGCAAGTTGAATGCCTGATTGGCACAATTATTCCAGCTTCCCTCAGCCTTTTGAGTTCTTCTTGCATCTTTGGAGCTAAGGTAGGATTAATAGGTCTTTGCCTTTGTCTAAATGGCTTAGCTCCAGGCTTCAATGGGATCTCATGCTGGAATAAATCTTCCCTATAGGCTTTTAGGTCCTCATATGACCAAGCAAAAACATGTTTATACCTTTTCAGTAAAGCAATCAGCATACTTCTAATGTGTGGTTTGAGCTGTTTACCAATGTATACCTTCTGAGGGGCCTGAGATGTCCCCAGATTTATCTCTTCTAAATCTTCCTTATTTGTGGGAGATGTCCTTGTGACCAATTTATCTCTACTGTCAAAAGCTCTTTCCAAAGCTACTAACCCTCTGGGAATTTTATTAGTCCTCAATTGAATTATCTCTTTTCCCACAAGAGTTTCTTTTCCATCTATAGTCTCTACGAAAGCTTGGAAATCAATTTCTTGATTCTCATATTCATCTATGCAGTGCAAAAATTTTAAAAAGTCCCTATCATCATTAAACACTTGCCAACTGCATATATTTTCTGGTACTGCAGGCCTAATTTTAACTTCTACATTTGTAACATCTGACAGAGTGATGTCATCTGGCCTTATTGCAACATTGGCTAAGAAATCAGCCATAACATTCTTTGACCTCTCTACCCAGCCTATTGAAAATGCATCAAATAATTCAATGGTATCCCAAACAGCATGCTTGTATTGTTTCAACCTTTTGTTTTTTGAAGCATACTTATCTCTAATTTGGGATACAATCAGCTCAGAATCCCCAAATACTCTTAACATCTTAATTCCATGTTTGAGAGCAATATTTAGGCCTAAGAGTAAAGCCTCATATTCTGCAATGTTGTTTGTGCAATCAAACCTCAGCAAGAAAGAGAATTTGAGGAGCTTACCAGTTGGAGACAGGAAAACAACTCCAGCTCCAGAGCCTTCTTTTGCACAAGCTCCATCAAAAAACATGGTCCATAAGCCTTGCTGATCCAACTCTTCAATGCAGACATTTTTTTTTTTATCCTCTATATCATCTGAGACAACCTTGAAGTTATCACAGTCAGTGTTTACAAAGCATATTTGTTCCTTTGCTTCTTGGTCTTCCACTGTCTCTGATGATCTTTGTTCTCTGATTAGCTTAACATCCCTGCCATTCATTGGAATCATGGCATATGACAGGTCCAGCTGCATACTTCCACCAATTAATGTTGCCCATCTTCTTGACAACAACATACCATACTGTGCCTTGATGTCAACCACTGTTATATTCATTTTGTATCTCTTTTCAGGAAATGCTGCCAGTTTGAAATCTACATCCTTCATGATTCCAATAACTAGTACCTCTCTGGCATCCATGGCATAACATTTTCCACATGCCTTGTCAATTTTCAATCCAGCTTGTTGCATGATGGCCAAAGGCATGACATTTGTAGATGCTCCAGAGTCAAGCATACAATTTCTAATTATTTTTCCATTTATAACCAGGGAAACATAAAATGGTTCCACTTGTGAAGGACACTTTGTCATAGTCACTCCTAAATAGACTTCAGGAGCCTCATCTTCTTCATTACACATGACATGTTTCTCACCCTGGGTCTGAACATTTTGTTTAGCTTGAAAAGGTACCCCTGAGATTAGGGATATTGTCCTACTCTTAATTTCTTCCACTTTCATCAGTTCCATAAGTGGAACAGAGACTTTTACCTGAGAGAGGACCTGAGCTATATCAAATGGAGCATAATTTTGTATAACAGTTGTAGCTTGCTCCACAATCTTGTTTTTATCCTGAGCTGATTTAGCTCTTACTTTCATAGTTCCCTGATCATCATTCTTGTCTTGGGAACCTTTACTTTGATATTCAGCCTGAGGGATTTTGTTTTCTGGTCCCTGAGATTCATGACCTGTTCTATGTCTAAAATTTTGTTTATTATTTACCCACTGCCTTTTTTGTGGTTCAATTCCTTTATGACCATGGACTAGCTGACCTGCAGAAATATCTTCTGGCTGATGTGGGCTGCCTACTTGATTTTTACCTCTGAGATTGTAGTTGCTTTTGACTTGAGCAACTACTGCAGCTGTGAAGGCTCTAATTTCCTCATCAGAAGGTCGTTGTAAGTTATTCAGAAAATTGTGTGAGCTCTGAGCATACACATAGTTATCTTCATTACTTTCATCATATGGGAACTATTGGCAGGCCTGAACTTCATCATCTGTATTCTCATTAGCATCATAAAGAGTGTATCCATTGCCTATGGACATCATATTAACATCATCATCTTGCACATAATGTGGCTCATTGCATTCATTACAAGATGTAGCATTATCATACAAGGATTGAGGAATCATACACTGTGACTGTGAATGTGGCATCTGACAAATTATACACCATGGAGCATCATCAACAATATTTACAGCTTTCTTTAGAGGATCAGGAGTTTCTTTGACATGTTGAGCTCTCTGATTTGTGTTGTTATGTGGGAATATAGGCTTACCATCATGCCAATTGGTGTTATAAGGCATATCATGCAATGATGGCCTCTTTTCCTGCCTTTGATAGACTTGCCTATCAGGACCTATCCCTTTTTCACTTCTAGCTAATCTATAGCTTAGGTCCTTAACAACATTTGCCAATTTGTCTATCTTATCTTCAGGGGCAGATGTATTACCTTGAGTGTTCTGAGGCTTGTTAGGATTCTGCAGAATTTTTATATCATCCCTTCTATTTGTCTTGCCCGATGCTTTCCTGTTGTTTTCAATATTCATTGCAATTCTGAAAGCATCCCTGAGAGTAGCAGGACCTTTATCTCTTAATCCATATGCGGTTTTTGCATCAAAGGCATTGATATACAATATTATGCACATTGGTTCATTTGGCCTCATGTGATGTGGCAATTTGTTTAACACTTTAGTAAATCTTGCATTAAAATCTGCAACCTGCTCATTTGACCCTTTAGTGATACTGGTGAACTCATTTACAAAAAAGCTAGGGTCAGTTTTGTCACCATATTGCTCCTTGAACATCCTTTTAAAATCATCCCATGATGAAATACTCCTGTCAGGCAGATTCTTGTACCATTCTCTTGCCTCATCTATTAAGGATTGCATGAATGACTTCATGAAAACATCCTCATGCTCAACCTCAAAGTTATCCATGACATTTTGAAAGGCTTTTAGATGATCTTCTCCTGACACTGTGTTGTTTCCTGAAAATTTAGGCACTTGCAGCCTCAGATGCTTATCAATGGGGTTAGGATACCCAGGAATACCATCAAATACCAGCTGTCTGAATCTATCTAGCTGCATTGGCTGTCTGTTTAACTGATTAACATCAATATTTCTATTTGCATTCTGGTTCCTTACATTGTTCAATGGTATCCTAGCATCATTCACATTTTGTCTCTCATCATTATGCTGATGTTGCACTTCATTTCTTTGCTGATGTCTCTGCACATTTGCATTCTCAAGGGTAGGAATTGAATCATTTTGGGCAGTCCTTAAAGCTTGCACTTTCTGCCTCATGTCATCTCTGATTTTCATGGCTTGTAGATATTCTAGTTCTGCTCTCAGATTTCTGATTTCTTCAGCTAACTGTTCTTCCTTAGGCATGGAGGTAGATGGTCTCATACCATTCTGGTCATCGTCTTCATCATCCCTCAGAGACTCGGCCTCTTCAAACCTTTCACTAGGGTCTAGAAATGGGCGTTCTTGGAACACCTCTGACCTCATTCTCACGTTACCACCCTGCTGCCTCTCATATGCACCCTCAACATCAGCTTCTGCATTTGAGAAGTAAGGCGCATGCTGTCCTGATGGCCTAGGGTTATCTTGTATATCATCACCTTTTCTGGGGGAACCCTCATGACTGACTGAGACAGCTCCCTTTCTTCTATACATCATTCTTCTTGTTACTGGTAACTCTTCAAATAAAGGATTTTGTTGGGATCTTCTCCTCTGCATATAAATTTTACTTTGACCGGTTGGGAGATTACTTCGGAGTCGCCACCTATTACTAGGAACTGTTTTCTTTTGAAAACCAGGGTTCTTTCAAAAATAACAATTTTCAAATCACCGTCCCCAGTGGAGTCACCAATTTCTGTTGACTTTTTCCCAGACTGGATGCTTATTCCCAGATTTCCCTACAAGGTAGCCATCAGTGATCAACAGGATCTCTGGGCCAGGGGCCAACAATGTAGGAGATAGACTCTGTATTTTATCTCCTCTTCTTCTTCAGGCTCTGCTAGACCTAGGGGGGTATTCCCTACTCAACATCCATGAGGATATGCATACAAGGCTGGGATGCTGACAGAAAGCAGATAAGTCCTCCTGTAAGTAGACCAAAACTGAAAGATAAGAGCAAAGGGGCTAGCTTTGGGCCTATTTGCAGTTGTAGACAGAGGACTGAGGATCCTAAAACTAATTCTAACGTCCTAAAGGTTGTTTTAGATTTTGATTTGGATTTTAAGTTTGGATGCAAAGCTGGACATGGTTGTAACACAAACACACAGCAAGATTGGTGCCTATCCAGGGCCTGGAGTCAGTAGACATACACCTGTGAATGATCAGCATGAACAGCTAAAACTGGATTTCACGGGGATATATGTGATACCTGCCTTACAGATATCTCCCAATACAGAGTGTTAAGTCATCTCTACTTATGGCATCCCTACTGCAGTATACCCTTCCCAATGTTCAACCTAAAAACAGTTTAATCTACCCCTTGAGCAGAAGTTAAAAGATCAGACATTCAACATAGGAATTCTATGCTCTAGAATCTAAACATTACCCAAATATCCAGATTCAGAAGAAGAATACATGCAATACTGGAGACAGAATTAATAAAACACATGCTAAGATAGCATTTCTCATATAAGATTAATCATGAAATCAGTGGGTTCATGCCAAAACATACAACAAGAGATACATAGACTCACAAGTTAAGCTGTACAGAGCAACCAGATCAGCTTGTTTTGAATTACAGAGCCAAAAATCTTCAACTTTCAACAACCAAAAATGAGTAACACTTCCTGCTTATAACAGCCAGGTAGTGTACCACAGCAATTAATTACATGGTTGACCAAAAATCCCGCCAGATACACAGTATCAGAAAAATGGCGCTCAACGCATTACCAGATTGGCGCTCAAACATGAATGCAGTAGGTAGGGGAGGAGACAGGAAGAAACCTCGAGCCCTGCGCCACTGTCCATTGATGTACACCTTCAATCGGGTACCAGATCCGTCCATACCTCTGCAACCTTCGCCATTAATGGCGCACCAACCCGCGGCCTCGGGAAAACGTCAAACAGTCGATTGCAACCATTTCCCGCCAAGATTCATCGTCATGATATTTGAAAATATGCAGGATATCAATTATCCCACATGCACCCCGCGGTGACCTCTTTAACACTTTATATACTAGGTCATGAGCATATATGATGTCGGTGCTTTTGCTCCCGACGACACTAGTATAAGACTTCATCATCATTATCCTTCAGCAGCATGATATCCTGTCGCTTGAAATATCACCCTGACGTCAGCATCATATCGCAATATAACCTGCATGATAATCGCCTTCATCGGCACAACCTGATGCATCGGAGGAAGATCCTCCTGCTTAGCCGATACCAAATGTCTGGCTGATGAACATCCTGATGACGTCACCGTCATATCCTGCTGACGTCATCATCATATCGACATCAGGATGATATTCGGAAGATAACCGGATATTTGGAAATATCATCCTGATGCACACATATCATGCTGCACTGTAGCTCCACTATAAGATCGGGGTGATAGATGTATATGCCAGATATTTGAAAAGATCACCCCCCACTAGATAATGCACGAAGCCGACAGGCGGATATCTCCCTTCGGAAATATCATGATGCAGACAGGCAGAAAAGCGGATATCACCCTGTCGTAAGAATGACGTCAGCATCATCAGGATGATAAAACAACGAACATGAAGTGATACAACAACATCAGGATGATATTGGCTAAGATCATCCTGACGTTCAAAATATGATGACCACGATGAATATCGGGTCACACTTAGAACTTTACAGCAACATCATCAGGATGATCTTAACAAAGATCACCTGATGTTAAAATATCACCCCGCGAAAGATCATGCAAGCAGAAAATATGATGACCCTCGCAAGCAACACGGTGATAACTGGAAATATGATCATGGTGATGACGACCCTTAAGAAAAAAAACAAGTCAGGTCGAACAACTCAGAAAATAACCCCTTCAGAAGATCGGGGTGACATCATCATCATAAAAGGGCAAGGTGATATTTGGAAAATCACCAGATACTTGAAAAATCACCCCCGCAAGAAAATCAGGGCACACTGTAGCTCATCAGCAGGATCGGGATGATATCCAAACATCACCTGATATTGAAACATGATGATCCTGATAAAAAAACGGTTGAAAGAAAACATGATGATGATGACCTCCTGCTCAAGAAAATATGATACTGCAGCTGAAAAATGCCGAGGAGGTCCAACACTTAGGAAAATGGGCAAGAAGATATAGGGTTCAAATGAAGAAACCCCCTAAACATGAAAAATCAACCTCCAGGTCAAAATGAGTGCTAACACAGCCCTTAAGGCCATCTGGAAACACTTGTTCACTGTGTCTGGTGCTAAGATATTGATCTCATCTTGAATGTTCATCCTTAGGCCATTTAAATACCTGGCCACCTTCTCTGACTCTTCTTGTCTCTTTGATTGGAGACTGAGTTTATGAAACTCTTGTGTGTATGCATTCACATCAAGGTCTCTCTGTCTGAGATTCTACAACTTCTTATGCATTTACACATTATAGTCCAAGGGTAAGAACTATGCCTTAAGTTTGGTCTTCATCCTTTCCCAGGAGGTTATCATATTTTTCCCCTCCTTGACTCTCTCTCCTTGTACATAATTCCACCATGCAAGAGAAGATCCCTGCAACCTTGCCTTTGCCAACTTAACCCTCTTATCATCAGGGATTTCTTTATATTCGAAATGATTGTTCAATGCCTCAATCCAGTCAATCACCTCTTTAGCTTCCATACTTCCACTATACATAGGTAACCCATCTATGGTGTCCCTATTGACTGACTTTAATGCATTTAAAAATGCCCTATGGTCTGTTGGTATCTCCTCTATCTTTCTACTAGTTTCCCCAATTTCTATGTCGCCTTCATTGCTGCCACTTTCATCTTCCCTATCTTTGGTAGACTGCTTGAACTCTCTTGACTTGGATTCAAGCATCTCCTCGATCAACTTATTAACAGCATCCTGTGACATACTTTTGGGAGGCATCCTCTCCGCCTCTATCTCGCTTTCTTTGTCTGACATAAACATTCACAGTCACCACCCAAATGCCAACACTTATGTAAGTCCTCAATTCGACTTGCTACCCAAATCTTTTTCTTTGCTCTGATACCAATATGATGAGGAACCAAAACTTTAATGTACATTCATTGATGTATGTCTCCACATTACTCACCTATCGGCAAGACCATATGCCATCGGCCAACCAAATACCTTTCGCACCGAAGTCCTGCCTCATACCAATGTGTCTCCGACACCACTATAACTATGACTTCTTCCGTCGGCGTAACTCAAAACCCTTCCACCGATCTATATCTCTTCCCAATAAGCTTAATACCAAGCTCTGTCTTCGGTGAGACTCCTTGCATCGGTTAATCGAAAGTCTTTCCTACCAATGTGCTGATGGACTTCCTCCGATCTGCCGATACAACTAATCTTGTATGTGCATGGCATGACTTACAATCCCCAGTTCCCTGCACCGTCGCTACTGGTCACCCCAATGTATGTGTGCAATGTATACTCTCAATAAACATTCGGAAGACACATTTGAAACATGTATTCAGAATATGCATTCAATGAAGCCGACCGTTGACTTTCCTTGTGTCATATGAAATGCACTTTCACCACATGCAACCGCAACATGCACTTGCGAGATACACACGAACATTCAACTGCGATATACACATGAATTGTCCCCGACATACATTAGCGATATACACACAAAATGTATATCTGGTGAAACAACACAAATCTTCGCTGATCCAAACCTCTACAAACCCTGTAACTTCACAGATCCTTTTCTCTGACAACCACACAGAGCTTAGACTTCACCAACCTAGCACATGAGGATGCTAGGATCTATTAGAGCATATAGCACGTGATCCTACAAACACAAATGAACAAAATGAAAAAAATACCAAAATGAACTGTACAGCCATTCCACTAATTTTGAAGAAATCTAACCGGTGGAATGGATTAAGAATCCATCTCGGGCACAAAACCACAATTCAATTTATACAGAGAAAACCTAAGGAATCTGAAAGACAAAAAGATACACAGAATAGAACTTTATTTATTATGCCTTTCAAAAATGTGCATACATATGCTCTATTTCTCAATTACAAATCACACTAATCTCTATTACAACTCCACTAAACTGAACTGATTATATTTGATCTACTCTAAGGTACTTATCTTCTCACCCTCAGTAGTACTGAATTGAATCCAAGCACCTGGGAAACCAATCCAAGTGGCTGGGAGATCTAACAACCTTTGTGATTACAGATCGACAAGTGTCCTTGGGACTTACAACATAAACCTAGATACAAACTAGAATGACATGCATTGGTCAAACAGACTTTATTACATGGATGGTCTTATAGGACCTTACTGGAAACAACAAAATGAACATCAAACAGTTGAATGCCTCATGGAGGCCATTGTGGATTAGGTGCTCCTATACCACATATATTGCCGCCCTTACATGAAGAAAACATTAAACTTCCAACCTGTTGAGTCAGCAATTTCTGTCGACCCTACATGAACCAAGTAAATCATGAACTACCAAGATGTATGGTCAGCAACATTTGCCGCCATTACATTAAAACTTGCAACCTACTATATCATGTTGAATCGACAAAATTTGCTGCTCAAACATAAAAGAAAATTTGTTTCATCCTAATATGCAGGGTCGGAAAAATTTGCCTCCCTGACAAGTGCAAGTTGTCCCTAACATGCAAGGGTGGCAAATTTTTCCACCCGTACATTCACTCCCTCAAATTATTCTAAACCTAGGAGATTTTATAATTTGCTTTCCTGAGCCTACTTTCCTCCATTTTTTCAGCCTGCTTGTGCTCTAGCGCTTTCATGCTTACTCCTATGGTCATGATTGTCAACATGCAATTTTCCCAAATTACCAGTATTTCCCCTAACTACATGATCATGGCTTTTTGTTGCAGCCTCTTCTACAAATTTGTTCCAGTCATCGACATCCTTCTGGTGTTGGTCTTCCAAATGACTGAACTATCTCGAAAGAAGTCAAAAGCAATGAAGTACAAGTATCAAGGTGTTTTTCTTATCACCTCAGTTACGTCAAATATTGATGATATTCGGGATACAGAGATTGGCCATGTGGACATGGCTAAATTTGTAGAGAGGAATAAGTCAGATAACCCCAACCCTCTTATGCAAAAGATCATTAAGAGCAACATTCACCTGGTGTCATCATTTCTAGTGGAAGCACACAATACAGAGTTTTATCTTCAGTGTGCTCATTTCTACAACAAAGACACTAGGGCAGTGGTGGATACAAACGGTAATGTGATCATAAGATTGGACCCAGAGTTTATTGATAAATTTTTCATGTGTCCTGCTTCCGTTAAGGTTGTGAAACTTGGTTTTACTATTGCTCAGCAAGAATATGATAAAAACTCTGATAAGGCTAAGAAGACAATTAATAACAATTGGCTTAAGAATTGAAGGCCAAACCTGTCTAGGTGGTCAAGGAGCTTTCCCCGAAGTGATTTTGTTGAAGAAGTAGGTGATCTACTAACTCTTCTTAGAAGGGTAAGGGGGCTAGCTACTTTTCACTTTTTCATGAATGGATGTATCCTTTCATCAAGATTATACTTCAAGGTAAGCAGGCTATCTTTTGGGGTGAACAAATCAGTAATGCTCTACATGAGCAACTGATCAAAGTACCTACTACTTTCAAATTCTATATGACTTCCTATCTTGTGTACATAGCAGCCTCAATGAGGATCTTTTCGGGCTTGACATCTAAAGGAGATAGGAGGGTTGTTCCTATGTATCAATAATATCCTTAGCTGACATTGAAGGGTTCAATACATCACTTCAGAAGGCTAAATGATGCCTTCTTTATAGTGTCCCTATGTCTTTTTGATCCTCAATTAGAATGGAGAAGTGTTTTAGATGATGCTTGGTTAGTTGTGAATGGTTTCGGGTGTATGTTCGTACAGTTTCAGACTTTTTCATATCTAAGGGTTGGCTTTTTCCAAGGCTATCCTTACATGTTGCTGAGATTTCCTTTAGATAAACTTGATCTGCTAGAATTGTGTAGAAAAATGATTGTTGTTCACAACAAGCAAATGGAGTTGAAGAAACTAGGATCTAGGTTTCCAGTTGAAATTGGTAGATACTCAGTGTCAACTACAACAAAGGCCAAAGCTATGAAGATTGAGATGTAGTTGGTGACCATGAAGCAATTCAAACAGAGACCAAAGTTTGATTACAGGGGTGTGAAAGATAAGATCAAAAGAAAGGCTCAATTTCATGAGCCAATGGTTGAAGACATCTGGGTTGATCTGAGGACCGAGGAGGAAATCAGAAAACTAGATTATAGTAGGCTATCTCTAGATCAAATTGAGTGTTTAGGTTTAGGTGATATTCCTAAAGCTATGGTGGATGATGAAGAGTTGGTTGATCCTAAGTATAATAATGAGAAGATTGTTAATTCTCCTCTTCCCCCTATCCAATGGTCTCAAAAGGAATTGACTTCCTTAAGGAAGAGGGTCAAACCTATGTTAGCTAACACAAACCCATGGCTCCAAAGCAGAGGCATACCATTGAAGGATTTTGCAACTGGATCTAAAGAAGAGGTTTTAGAGCAAACTGGTTAAAAGGTTGAACTGAAAACAAAGAATAAAAGTGATACTCCAGGTATGTCTAAGATTTCCAAAGCAA
This sequence comes from Cunninghamia lanceolata, assembly GCA_027924645.1. NCBI lineage: Eukaryota > Viridiplantae > Streptophyta > Pinopsida > Cupressales > Cupressaceae > Cunninghamia > Cunninghamia lanceolata. The sequence goes on from BSBN01001807.1 coordinate 8,831,480, forward strand.
GGATCAAATTTTTGTGTAAGCGAAAAAAGGGCAAGGTCATAGAGAAAGAGTCTGAGGTGGAAGAAATGGAAGTTGAGGAATAGAGGACTGATGAGCCAGCTACTGAGGAGATGGAGGTTGAAGATAAGTCTTTAAGGGAGTAGAGGGAAGCACAAGAGAAAGAGATAGGAGAGGGTCAAGAAGGTTTGCAAGATGAAGTTATGTCTCCACAGAGGGATGTACCACAAGAAAACTAAAGCCCCTTCTCCTTTTCCCAATGTATCTATTTTAGTTCCTTTGTTTGTTTTGCCTACTATCCCAATTTCACCTATCAATATTTCATCTTCTGAATCTCCATCATCTTTGATGACAATTTTTGGTAATCCTCAAGTTGCTTTTGATAATGTTCTCTGTTCTTCTAGATCAATTCCTATTTTTTCCTCATCATCTTTTGACATTAGAGATTCATCAATCTTTGATCACTTTGTGTTGGGATCTGATCAAGTTTCAAATGTGGATGTGTCAGGTGCAGTGTTTATTGAAACTCCTCCTATTGTTTCTACTTCAAGTGCTAGTGCAATTCCTACTACACCAACAATGGGACCTGATCCAAATGTAAATACTTCTGTGCTTCATGGCTACCAGCTTATACAGCCAAGAGAAAGAAACAAGCTATCTCCCCAGATGATTTTAATTTTGGTAAACTGATGCTAGTTAAGGCTAAGACTCAAAAGAAGCCTAAAACACTTTCTCGATTGTTGGAAGATAAGGGACACAAATTTGTGGAAATTGCTAAACCCCCATAGGATGCCACCATGGAGAATCTCAGTATGAATGATTATTCTATTTCCAGAATTGAACTTGGAAAAATCACCCATGAGAGTGCAAAAGCTAATATGCAATCTGCACTAGATTCTTTGATTCAAAAGTTTGATAAAGAAAAGGAAATGAAGGATTATTATAAGGCAATGGTAGAACAATTAACTGCAATGGTGATGAAGATCCCTTCGAATTATGAATCAGTAACTCCTGAAGCTATTTCAGTTTAAGACCCTATTATTCAGAAGGATGAAAAGACTCGTCTCAAAGGAAAAGTGGTGGAGGAATATTTGGAAAATATGTGTGCACAGGGAGTGTCTCTTCTTACAGATGTAACTGAGAAGACAAGTAAAATTTAGAAGGTTAGAGTAGAGCGTAATGATTTGGTTGACACTATTTCTTAGGATATTGAGCATTTGGATCAAAGCTATGATAAATGGACAGAAATGAGGAAATTGAAAATCAATGCTTTGATATCAATTGGTGTTATTCTGAATTGGGATTCATACATAGAGACTAAGGAAGCATTGGCATATCAGAACAATTTTTTAAAGGATTTGATCAAGGATCTGGAAATTGCCAAGAAACTGAGTGACCAAAATGACATTAGTCTCTTACATAAGTTGGAGGAGCTTCCGTGAAATTTGGTATCTAAGGATAATCAATTTCTTCTTGTAGATGAGATGATCCAAGAATTTGAGAACATGTTTTAGAAGGAGTTTGAAGATAAAACCTTTTCAGTTTCTTCCATGGATAATATTCTAGACAACCAGTTAACTTTGGATAACCTAAAGACCAAGTTAACTAGTCATGCTAAAGCAATCACGACAATAAGGGATACAATCGTCAGAGCCTGGATGATTTTTAGGAACACTATCAGTCCAGACAGTTTGGGGATGCAAGTTGCATTTACCATGTATGATGCTCATTTGAAGAAACAAGGTAGTACAAGTTGAAGCAGCTTTTCACAACTTTGTTTATTTTTTGTTTTTCATATGTACTTTTGAATTAGTTTTGGACATTTTTACATATAATTTTCTCATATTTAATTACATGTAAAAACTTAGGAAGTCCCAAGTCAATAAGGACTCCTATTTTTGAATAAGTCAAAGTAGTTAGGTTTTTCCTAAATTTTCTCCAGGCCTCTCCCTATAAATAAAGAGGGCATCTTTTGTAATTACTATCTTTTATCTATTGCAAAAAACTCTACTGAATTGGAAAACATATCAAGACTTTGAGCTTTTCATGTTTATCAAATTTTCAAGCGAATATCAATATAAGAAAGCAATTTGAGTATCAAACTTTGAGTTGGATCATATTGTTTTATGATATTGGTGTTCTTATGTCATTGGTGTTATATTATATTGAATCATAGCTCGAATCGTGGAGTTTATTGAAAATTGAGAGAATTGTTCTTGTTCTAGTTAAATAGACTTTGTGTTATTTTCTCATTGTGGGAGTTTGTGTTTACATTTGTGAGAATAGAATTGTTTAAAGAATTTGTGATGTAAATTTTTGTGTTCAATCTAGTTATATCATATTGGGTGAAAGTGGAGACTTTGAGCTACATTTGAATTCAATCAAGTTTATTTGTGGGAAATAGGCCGATCGATAGAAGACTTTGTGTTTCTATGGTTTGTCTCAATTTAGGAATTATTAAATATCATTTCTTTTGAAGTTGTCATTTTAGAAGAGAGAAACAACTATTCCGAAAAAAGAGAATAGGATGCAATGAAAACACCCCAAGAATAGTTTTAGTTTATTTAAGTGTTAAAAGTTGTTTGTTAGAAAGAACCCATTATCTAAAGGGAACCTCCCCTTGCTGAGAGGAAAGACTTAGTCCCATCATAATTGTGGTGATATAACCAGTTTGTTGTTGGTTAGCTAAATGATAAAATATTCACCCAACACAGTGAAAGAATTGAGGACCTAAATAACATTGAACTATGGCCATTTTCTAGTAGACTCCCATGGAAAGATAAAGCCATAGTTGAAGCCTTAAAATTCCTAATTGAGGAGTTTTGGAGAAATAACACAGGGGTATCTCCTAATCAAAGGGATGTTGTAAGAAGGAGAATTGGTTTGTCAAAACTGTGAACCACATCCAAAGCATTTTTTAGATATGACTCAACCACAAATTTTCTCCAAATTTGTAGCTACTTATCCTCAAGTTCAAATTAGTCAAAGGTATTTTGAAATAGAAAAACCTTTTTATGTCAAAATAAATCACACATGTACAACATGTTGTTGTAGAGTTCACATGGAATTTTCTAGGCATTATGATGCTTATCGACAAATATGTGTATCTTTGCATACTAATGATGTTTTGCAGGAGTGTATGATAGAGGCTCCACCTAAATTGGCAAGAGATTTCATTTCAAGAATTGTTTTCTAAAATAGTAGATGGACAAATGTTTTATAAGACATCATGTTTGGATGGAACATGTGATAGTTGTGGTGGTTTGCAATGTTTGAGAACTTGTGAACACATGGGGAATGCACGTGCAATTGGAAATGAATTAGTACTTTTTGGGAAATATAAGACATTGAAATACAATCTAAAATATAGTAAAGAAGCAAAAAGGTGTGAATTGGTGAGTGAAGAAATACCAATATTTGCATTTATTCCTTTTTTTTGAGAAAAGATAGTTTATGAATATGCAAGGCATACACACAGAGCTTGATGGTTGGACTTGCAATTCAAGTTATGCAAGGACAAATTTCCTCTTCATATGATCATGTCAATTATAGACTTTGTAGAGAATTATACTCTACAACCATAGAATGAGGTTCAATCACAATACTACAACTCCACTTAGGTTGCTATATTTGTGCATATAACATTCATTCATACACCTGATAGTATAGAGGAAGATAGAAAGATATTGAGGGAGTATCATTTTTATATTAGTGATGATCACACACATTCTATAGAGTATGTGCAAGGTTTCTTTCAGATGTTCTATGGTCATTTGAGTAGCAGGAACATCATGTTTGATCAACATATCATATGTTCAGATAATTGTACATCACAATTTAACAATTCACGAATATTCTATTGGTTGAGTAGGATGCATATATTTAGTGGTGTTCAATATATATGCAATTTCTTTGAGGCTAGGCATGGAAAAGGAGAGCATGACATAGATTTCCTTCACCTTCTCATCCCACAAGCTAAGACATTCAACTTGAAGGAGCTTGTGAACTAAGGCATGAAGAACAACTAGTCAAGGATCCCTTAGTTCCTAAAGCAAGCATTAAAAACTTTGATCATTTGGTGCAGGATGTTCCTTCTCAAGAGACTAAGCAGGGTGAAGGATCACAGGATACTACTAGAATAGTTGCAATGTCTCCTTCTCCCCTTCCTCTCGAGACTCCACTTCTAGGAGCGCCCAAACTCTTCCTCCTCCTCAGACAAGATTTTCTAGCACAGGGCTGCGAATATGGTTGAAACATACCTTGGAGAAGAGGAAGAGGACATATGAAACAATAAATTGCAATGTCTCTAGTGTGGTGGAAATGTATAGGACCCAATCCAAGCATAAAAGAGAAAGAACATTATCCATGTGTAGGGAGACATAATCGCACATGTGGCTATGCTAGTCATTGATAAAGATGAATCACAAATGGCACGTAGTGATTACCAAATACAAAAGATCAACCTTGGACATCAAACCAAAGAAGAAATGAAGAATTCATTGTAGGTAGCAATCTCTACCATCTTTGAAAGGATGAAGAAAGATGAAGTCATGAAGGAGGAGCTCAAGAATTAGGTAGGACAACTGACTACATACATTAATCATCTAGTAGGCCCCATTGACTTGAGTGCGCTCGTTCCAACCATCTTGGCTTTCCTCAATAAATATAATTAGTAGGTAGATGTAAAAGGAGTGATCCATGCTACCATTACATGGAGGGATAACTTGGAGGCCCTAGGTAGTAGGATGATTATGGAAGTGTCGAGGGCCTATCACAACATCATTGATGAGGCAAGTGCAATGTCAACATTTGATGAATTAGTAGATGAAGAACTAACTATGTGGGATGAGTACATTCCAATTTTGTACAGGATGAAGGCGATGCCTCTTGATGATTTGGTCAAAGTTTACATTTTTTACAAAAGTGATCAAGACTCATTTTTAGAATGGTTACATGTTGCCAAATTGAGGATGAAGATACTCAAAAGTTACAAGGACAAGTACAACAAAGGTAGAGGAATTAGTAGAAAGCATTCCATGCACTTTTTGGGTGGACGCATCGATAGTTCATCCTATTGCTATGATTATCCAGGAACTTTCAAGGCTCCTACATAAGCAGATGACATAAACAACACTTCATGATCTGATGAGGATGAAGGTTGTATTCTAGGGGTTTCAAGAATATTTGTCTGAGTTTGGGGAACTCAAAAGAAAAATCCAAAGGGCAGTGTTCTCCCAGAAGGTGCACATAAAATATCATGCAGGGCCAAGTATGAATGATCTACATGAGGCCATTACAACCTTCTTGACTCATTTTCCTAGCAATGCCTAGTAAATATTTTTGTCAACCCATATTTTTGTAGTGTAAACTTGGAAGTATTCAATTTTGTTCATTCTTTATTTTTATTGAAGAGATGTAATAACTCAATTCAAATATAAATTTAAATGTAATTTTGGGCCCAAGAGGTTAAGTAAAATTATAACTTGTAAATTGAAAATTTTGGGCCCAAGTGCCAGTATTATGTGTAGGCCAACAATGACTAATAATTGAGATTTTTTAGGCACCCAAGATGGGTATTTAGGAACATTCCCAAAAACACTATAAAGGAGGGGAATCTAGGAGATCTCATAGAAAGCTATCATTTTGTAACTTGAGGAAAGGCATGTAAGGGTAATTTTAATACACCGTCAGTGTGGAGTCCTGCTAACATATGTAATATGCCAATTTTGGTGTCAATTAATAGAAAACATTTTGCTTTCTCCAACTTTTCTTGACTTTGGTGGTAATGTGTCTATATTTTCATTTCGAAATTGATTTATTCTGTTAAAACTTATATGAGCACTCCATTGTTTCTTTATCTTTTGATATGAGATTGTAAGATAGGGTTTGACCTCTGTGTATGTAATATTGTGTATTCATAACCTCATTTCAATTTCTCAATAATTCCTTAGGATCTTGCATCTATGGTGTTCATGGTTGAGTGAAATACTGATCATTGCATTATAGGTTAACTTGAATTTTACCAGACCATTCAAGTGTGGTGGAAATTATACACAAAGGCTATCCATTTTATTTTCTCATATTTCTCTAATCCTTTCTTCCTTTTTTACATATTATTTATGCACATAAATTAGTCTAGGGATAAAAGTAAGATTAATTAAGTTTCAAATACCATCTCCCTATAAGAGAGGCTTCATCATTGTTGGTCTAGGATTAAGATTACCAGCACAGGCCCCTTGAATAAACAATCACATAGACCACTTAGTTGATCCAACACTGTTGTGACCCAGCCAATAGGGACCTTGGAAGCAAGTGGTCCTTTAGATCAATCACCTTTTTAGGAGAAGTAAAGTGGATATTCTTTTACTTGTGTTTATGTGCCAAAACATCCGTCAACAAGTCTCGGGTACCTTTTATTCAACTTGTCAATATTTTGCATTTTAGTTAATAACTTGGCCATTTTGGCACCTAGAATGGCTTTGGTTTTTTTAGTGGACTTTATTTCAGCTTATTGATATATATTGAAAGTGTTGATCTGTAATTTGATATTTGAGGAGACTATCATAGTTTTTTCTATTCATCCATTTGTGGTACCTTGAATCATGGTAATTACGAGTCTTGGAAAAAGGGCATACTGACACATCTCATGTAGCTTAATCATTCACCTCATCTTTATGGACTTATACATGAATAAGGTACAATCAATAGGAAGTTAGCATATGGGGAAATAGGATTGGTCTTGTCTTAGGATTGATTTGTTTTAGTGTTGATTTTGACACTATGTGTTCCATTTCACATATTGAGTGCTCATGCACTCTTTGGACCAAGATTTGGGAGTTGTATTGAGATGGTTGTTATTTTGCATTCCTAGATGATCATGTCATGGAAAGCCTCATACCCATTGATGATGCAGATAATATGCCTTTTGATGATGATACAAAAGAGAAGCTTGAATATTTGGAAGGTCTTGATCATTGTGATGACATGGAGACTTCTCTTCCTTCTCCTTCCCCTCCTATTAATACCACATCTCCATCAACTATTTCTTCAGTTAACTCTTTGTAGTAGGAATATTTCAGTCTTCTAGATCCACCTCATTGGGACTCCTTATCAAACATATGATCCTTGTTTGTGGATTCTCACATATTAGATTTGGAGGATAGATTGGAAGATTTGTCTTTCCTCTTTGATGACAGTGATGTCATCCCGTCTTCAATGTTTCTCAATGAAGTTTAGTATCTTCCCTCTCTTGGTTTTACTTCTCTCATTGGGCAGACAATTTATATTTTGGAGAAGAAATCTTTTCCCAGTATGAGGACACTCAAGTTTCATTCAAAGGCACCTATTTGGATTTGGTTTCCCTCTTCATCTAGATTTTGGGAATGGCTTCTTCATCCTCCATTGGATTTGTTTCTTCCCAAGGGGCGAAATGTTGCTTGTAGGTAGTGGATTATATTTTTGTCTTCATGCATGTGTCATCCCACTTTTTGGAAAAAGTCAAACATTGAAATTAGCATTTTAACCAAATTTTCACTTTCCAACAACTATAGAAACTAATTCGTTAAGAATTTGAAGATGATGTGAACTAGTGATTTTTGAGATTTTGTGTTTAGATTCTAAATTACTTTTTTTTATTAAGAAACAATTTGTGAATTTTTATGTAACTTTTAATAACTAATTTTTTTGTAGTTAATAGTATCTTTAAAAAGTAACATTTATACCATATAGCATAACTTTTTTTATAGAAAGGATAAAATTATAAATTTTAAACATAGATTTGTAACACCAATATCTAGTGCATAAATGTTTTTCATAATTTTTGTTCCATATTTTTTTAATTAAGTTTTTAAGTGAGATTAATTATAATTCAGACATAGGTTTATACCATACAACATAAATTTTTTGTATGTATCCAAATTAACTTCTTTTTTTTATTGAAACAAGGACATCAAACCTAGTGTTCAGATATTTTTTAGAAGTTTTTTCTCTATTTTTTAATATTTTTGCATGTGTGGAATAGAGACCTTGATATTCAGTGAAAACCTATGTTCACTAGAAAATAAATAAAATAATCAAAGGAAATATATTAAAAATCATAATTTTTGGAAAGCTTATACTATGGTCTACATACTTAGAAAATAGAATTTCTAAATGACTTCATTCGATCCCCCAAAAGGTGAAACAAAATTGGTTTTTTGTTAGCATTTTGATAGGTACGGAGGAGACTCCATCGAGGGTTGGATTTAAGACTAAGCGGGTTATTTTCAAGGGGGTTTGATCTTAGAGGTTAAATTATCTAACCCCTCAAGGCTTAAATCATTATTTTTTTTCTAAAAAAAATGTGATTTTCTATAGTTTTGGAGTTACTTCTATCTAGGAGGGACATTTGATCCTCTCTATCCTCTTCTTGATGAATTTTGATTACATGATGGTTGTATCTTTTAGAGATGCATTTATTTCCACTAGGTTTTTCTTTTTTTCTTTGCTTATGAGAGTTTGTTTGTAAATAGGTTGTTGAACATATGTTACCAAAGGTTGTCTCTAATGTGGTTGTTATTGATGTCAACACTCAGTTTGGGTTGTCATTGATGCTTATGTTGATTATATACTATGATAGTGTGCTAATAGTGATGTTTCTGATGTTCATGGTTGGATGTCATGCCTTGTTTAATGCCAATCAAAGTTGTATTGAGTATGTTTGTTGTCAGTAGAGATGATATCATGATGCTATATTAAGATGGGAATTAGAAGCATTAATATGAGGATTAGAAGCATTAAGATGATGATTAGAAGTAATGTTGATGTTGGGGAGATGGTGTTGATGGTTTGTAGAATGTTGTATGTGTTAGTTGCCATTGCACCAAAAGATCGACCTTTTAATGCCCGATACAACCACTTGACTTAACAAGCACAGGAGGCGGTTAAACCCTTGTCGCAAACCACTATAGCACTGCGCTGAACAAGGAGACCAAGGGCCACACCTTGCAACAATCCCCCTCCCAGCGCAAGCGTAGGGTTTGAACCCGTGACCTTGGCTCTGATACCAATTATTAGTTGCCGTTGCACCAAAAGATCGACCTTTTAATGCCCGATACAACCACTTGACTTAACAAGCACAGGAGCCGGTTAAACCCTTGTCGCAAACCACCGTAGCACTACGCTGAACAAGGAGACCAAGGGCCACACCTTGCAACAGTATGCTCTCTCCTATTATTCCTAAGGAAGTATGTCTTGCTACAAGGAGGCTCTGGTCTCTGGATGTTGGTGAAGGTTTCTACTACAAAAAGTTACCTTGAAGACTAATTGGGAGAATGCTCTGCATTCCGTCACCTTTGAAGATACAGTCATGTGGTTCAAAAGTTAAGTTCAATAAATTGTGAAGGTGCTACATTCAAAATTTCATATCATTTGTCCCTCCACAAAGAAAGATGTAAGTGACAGAGTGCAGGATTGTGTTGTTCGATGGCTAGTTTCAGTGTATCTTGGCTTGTGCCAACTTGTTACCAAATGAAGTAGTGATTTGGCTAGTGGATAATGATCCTAATGATCTTGTGATGTTTCATATTGCTTCGCAAGGTGTTTTCTGGTTTCTCTAAAATAGGTTGTGGTCTAGAATGAAGGTGTTGTTGGGTTATGCCTTTGCCTGGTTGACTGAGGTATGTCGGAGGTGTGCCCCACAAAGTCTTTGTTGTGTGGGTTATGATGACTCATCTCAGAGAAGCACAAGTAATGTTTAATCATCCATGAGTACCGCTAAGTTGTAATGGCCGATATGGTACAAGCCTCATATTTTCTTTCTTAAGGCCAACCTAATTCAAATGTGTGAAAAGTGTGGATGTTATTATTTCAAGACTAATACTGTGAATGATGTTTAGAACTAGATTAAGCATGTGTTAGAATTTGCAAGGTGTGTTTCTCTTCCTAGTATTGTGTGTGGTTCATTCTAGGGCTTTCCCTCTACATGTTTGATGTTGTTTAATCTTGGGCCGACTTGTAATTGTAATATTCTTGTTGTCTCTGGCTGACATGTAATGTAATAAATGTGATATCATGTATATATTGTAAACCTAGTTGATCTAGGTGAGGTGTGATTGTGAGCATGAGTGCAAGAAGAAAAATGTGGATGTGTAATGCATTATGATGTGCGACTGAAAGAGAAAGAACAAAAGTGATAGATCTTGTCCCGATTCATTGTGAAGATATTTTTAAGACAGAAGGGAAGTGAAGAGTGTGCCTAATCGATTATTGGAGGTAGTGAGCCAAAATCAAATCTTCTTAAAGGCTAAAAGAAGTGATTCAGTAAGCTATAGAGAAGACATTTGAAGAAGTTACAGAAGTTGTCAAAGCAAAATTACAATCATCAAAAGGAGTGGATTTCATTGTCAGTTTCAGACAGTAGAAGGATTGTCATCCTGTAATCTTTTATGTGTTTTCTCTAAATTCAAGGAGTAGTTTCTTCCTTGGGTTGAAGCCCTAAAACAAAGTCTAAAAGGAGTTGTAGCTTCCTTAGGAGTGATCCTAAAACCTTTCTTTAGGGAGCACTAGCTTCCTTGGATTGTAGCCCTAAAATAAAGTTGTAATTATGATTATTTTGTGAGGCTAGATTAGGACAGGCTCCTAGCATCTTTTCTCACTGTGGATTTTCCCCTTTGGGGTTTTCCACATACATCTAGTGTTATGTGGTGTTGTGTATTGTGTTGATATTTTATGTTTATGTTAATGCTATAAAGATTAAGTTTCAGATTGCTTCGAAGGGTTTGAGATTTTTTTAAATACTGATTCACCCCCCTCTCAGTATCCAAGTGTGTTCAATAATTGGTATCAAAGCCAAATTCCTCAGAAGAAGATTAACTACTTGAGGAAGGACTGAGATGGCTATAATGGATCTTACAAGGCACCTATGTTTGATGGAACAAATTACACCTTTTGGAAGCTAAGGATGGAAGGCTATCTATCTTGTCTAGGGTTTGGTGTTTGATAATCTATCAAGGATGGTTACATTGCTCCTACTGATGATCCTACAGATCCATATGAGATTAAGTTGTATGATAACAATGCCAAGGCAAAGAATGCTATCATGAGTGGGCTAGCTGATTCAAAACTTTTGAAGGTAATAAATTGCAATTCTACTAAGGATGTGTGGGTAAAACTTAGAAGCATTTATGAAGGAGATAATAGAGTAAAGAAATCCAAGATGCAAATCTTCAAGAGAAAATTTGAGACCCTAAGGATGACAGAGGATGAAGACATTGCTAATTATATGCTCTAGGTGGATGAAGTAGTTAATGGCATCACAAGTCTTGGTGGAGAAGTGAAAGAAGATGAGATTGTGAAGAATATTCTAAGATCTCTCCCTAAATCTTATAGTCATAAGGTATCTTCTATCGAGGAGTCTAAGGACTTGGATACCTATAAAATAGATCAATTGATTGGTGCTCTCAAAGCCTTTGAAATGAGAGAGTTTGACAAAGATGCTCCAAAGAAGAAAGCAACACTCAAAGTCAGTAAGAAGATAGAATATCAAATAGTTGATCAAGATGATGACCTTGATGAGATAGATTGAAGAAGGGCACCAATAAATATAGAGGTAAGTTACCTTTCAAGTGCTTCAATTGTGGGAGAGTTGGTCATTTTGCCTTTAAATATCCTTTTAAAGAATCAAAGGATAGTAACAAAAGAGAAAAGTTCAAAAGAAGTATTTATTCCATGGAGAACACCTACTCTTCATAAGATGAGGATCATGGTGATTCAAATGATGAAATACTTTTCATGGCCTTGAAATTTGGTGACAAAAAAAGATGATACTGGAAAATGTAAGAAGTCTAGTACCTTGGAGGCTAACAAAAATAATGAAAAGCCTATGGTTGTGTGGACTACTTTTAATGCAAGAGAAGAAGAAAATGCTTGGGTTATTGATAGTGGTTACTCTAACCACATGACCAGTGACAAAGGGATGATCATTAGCCTTAAGAAGTGGAATGGTGGAGCTGTCAAGTTTGGTGGTGATGAATTAGCACAAATTTGTGGAAAGGGTGTTATAACGATTGATGGAAAGAACAATATTGAGGATGTCCTCTATGTCAAGGACTGAAGCACAATCACCTCAGTGTTAGTCAGATGTGCAATAAAGGATACAATCTTACATTTCATGCCAGAGGTTGTGAGATCAGGAAGGCAGAGTCTAGAAGACTAGTTACTAAGGTATTAAGACATATGGAGATATCTATCATTTAAAGGAGGTAAATGGAAGAACCTATTTATTGGCTCAATCTGGTGAGTGTTGGTTGTGGTACAAGTGGATGGGACATATCAACTTTGATAATATGGTGAAGATCAACTCTACTCATGCTGTGAGATATATGCCTAAGATAACCAAGCCTACAAACACATTATGCAAGGAATGTCAAATGGGAAAGCAGACAAAGATAAATTTCAAGAGCAAGGAGTATTCTTCTACAATACCATTGAAGTTGATTCACATTGACCTATGCGGACCTACAAGAACAAAGAGTCAATAAGGTGAAAGGTACTTCATGTTATTTATTGATGATTACTCTCAAATGACTTGGGTTACTTTTTTAAGAGAAAAATCAGAAGCCTTTGATAAGTTTAAAATTTTCAAAGCAATAGTTGAGAATGAAATGGATGCTAAGATCAAATGCTTAAGATCTGATAGAGGAGGCGAGTTCACTTCAAATGAGTTAGAAAAAAATTGTGAAGACCATGGTAATATGACACATCTATCTGCTCCTAGAACCCCTCAGTAGAATGGGGTAGTGGAGAGGAAGAATAGGACTGTGTAAGAGATGGCTAGGGCAATGTTGAAAGATGTAGATCTGCCTGATATGTATTGAAAGTAGTTCACACTATTGTCTACCTACTTAACAGAGTACAATTGAGGGTCAATAGCACTAAGACCCCTTATGAGCTATGGTATGGAAGACCTCCCACTATCAAACACTTCAAGATCTTTGGTAGCAAATGATACATCAGGAGAGATGAAGAAGACCTTAGAAAGTTTGATTCAAGGTGTGATGAAGAGATCTTTCTTGGTTACTCAAGATCTAGAGGTTTGTAGATTTGATATACCTCCTTGCACTGAAGAAGAAGAGGAGGAGAAAGAAGAGAAGGAACAAGAATCAGAAAAGAACCCTAAGACTCTAGAAAAGTATGTTTAGAGGAACCATTCAACATCTATCAAATCATTGGGGACAAGAATGAAGGTGTACAGACCAGAAGAAGGCTTGCAAAAGCAAGTGAGCAAGTGAATTTGTGCTTATTGTCAAAGGTAGAGCCCAAAACCTTCACTGATGCTAGCAAAGATGAAGGATGGATGAAGGCAATGGAAGAAGAATTGAATCAGATAGAAAATAATTAAACATCGGAACTAGTTCCCAGACCAGTTGATAAGAATGTTATAGGAACAAAGTGGGTGTTCCAAAACAAGATGAATGAAGATGGTGAAGTTGTAAGGAATAAAGAAAGATTGGTGTGTAAGGGTTATTCATAGGTTGAAGGTATTGATTTTGATGGGGCTCTTTCTCTGGTAGCTAGGATGGAGGCAATTAGGATGTTTCTTGCCTTTCTTGCTCACAAGAACTTCAAGGTCTACCAAATGGATGTCTATTTAGCCTTCTTGAATGATGATTTAGAGGAAGAGGTCTACATTGAGCAACTAGATGGTTTTCATCTATCAGAAGATCATGACATGGTGTACAGACTCAAGAAAGCTCCTAGAGCTTGGTATGCTCAGTTGGATAAGTACTTACTTCAACAAAGATTTAAGAAAGGTACTGCAGATAGTAATCTTTACATTAAGGTAGAGGAAGACAACATTTTGATAGTTGTTGTATATGTTGATGACATCATCTCTGGTAGAGATGACAATATGTGTAAGAGGTTTGCAGAAGAGATGTAGAAAGAGTTTGAGATGTCTATGATTGGTGAGTTATCTTTCTTACTTGGGCTTCAAATTACTCAACTAGATGATGGTATTTGTTTTTCACATGCTAAGTATGTTAGAGAGATGTTGAAGAAATTATGTATAGAGGACTCCAAACTAGTTAGTACTCTGATGATTACTAGTTGTCACTTGAGCAAGGTTGATGAGTTGAACTTGAGGTTGATTAGACTTTTTATAGATCTATAATTGGAGGATTATTGTACATGACTACTTCTAGACTTGATATTGTGCATGTAATATGTTTGGTTGCTAGATATAAAGCTAATCCTATGCAAACTCATGAGAAGGCAGTAAAAAGAATATTCATATATTTGAAGGGAACTCTGGATTATGGCTTATGGTATTTACGGGATAATGACTTTGATTTGAGTGCTTGCATGGATGTCGATTGGGCTGGTTGTGTTGATGATAGAAGAAGTACAAGTGGTGATGCTTTCTTTTTAGGAAGTAGATTGGTTTCAGAGCATAGTAAGAAATAAGATTTAGTATCTTTATCAACTATAGAGGCAGAGAATATTGTTGTAGCATCTTTTTGTACACAAGTGTTGTGGATGAATCAAACATTGAAAGATATCAAGATACAATATGATGAGCCTATTCCTATTCTGTGTGATAATACAAGTTCTATCAATATTTCCAAGAATCCAGTGATGCATTCTAGAACCAAGCATATATCCATCATCTATCACTTTTTGAGAGAGAAGGTTACAGATAAAGAAGTGAAGTTGGAATATGTTTCAACAAAGGATCAGATTGCAGATATTTTCAGTAAGGATTTTGCAAAGGATACTTTTGAGTACCTTTGATAGAATTAGGGGTAATTTCCCCTCCTTTCTAGATGTATAATTGGTGCATCTATCTAGGGGAGTAATTCTTGCTATATCTATTTCCTAGACTGATGGTGGCTACCTATTCTGCCTTGCACACATGCCCCGGTTTGACAAATGGAGACCCCTTTTGCTTTGTCTTGGAGTCTCAACCGTTTTTCCTTATGACTATGAGAAGGTGAATTTGTGCTTAGAGTGCATGATTGGAGTGATTCAATGTCTTTCATGATTGATTTGGAAGTGTCTTGAGTGGTCTTGTGCTTAAAAGATAGCCATTTTTTACCCTTTGCATTAGAAATGGGTGTTACTGTATTTTGCTCAAAAATCCTGTCAGTGGATATTAACCTTAAAATTGCTACTATAGGGTGTGTCATGTTGAAATTCCTAGTTTCCAAGTCTTAGAGTTGCAAAATCATGTCAAATTCCATAAGATTTGATTAAGGGGTTCATATCCTTTCATTATGTCACATGGTCCTGAAGCCCTGGCTAAGTCTGAAATCTTGAAAACCTAGAAAAATGGCTAAGTCTAAAATCTGGTGGAACCTCAAAAATTTAGAATCTGCATATGAAATCCTATGGATCCGGAACCTATCTCAAATATCCTTTAAAGTATAAGAAATTAATTAAATATACCTTGCCCCTGGGAAGTTTAAAATTTGGTGCCAAAAATAGCCCCTACTGCACTTTGCACTAAAAATGCCTCCTACCGACTTCTATGCTAAATTCACCTCTGACCAACTTCCCTCCAAACTACTGCTAAGTCAATAGGCATCAAAAACTCTGCCGAGCTAACATTAAATTTTTTACACTAAAAATTGACCTTACCGACTTGCGCTACAATCCACTTTGACCGACCTTATGAGATGCTATTAGTCGGTTTGAGTCCAAACTCGTGCAAGTCGATGGCACCCAAAAGTAGTCCAAAAGCAGTTTTCACTAAAAATAGACCTCACTGACCTACGCTGAATATCACCCTCACTGACTTTAGTCAGTCAAACCAAAAATTTACAGTAAGGTCCATCAGACCTTAGATCAGCACCAAAACCATTTTGCACTAGCAACCCTCCTCACTGATTTGCGCTAAATTTCACCTTCACCGATTTTTAGTCCATGAGACCTAAAATCAACAGTTTTTGGTATTTTGGCCAGAGAATTGAGTTTTTCAAGGAGCAAATTGGATTTTCTTGGTGAATTTGAATTGCACAACTATTTGTCACATCATGATGAACATTTTTAGCATGTTTGTGTGGATTTTAGGCACGTTTTATGATAATTAATGCTACTATACATGAAAAGTCGGTGACCCTCACTTTTTACAAAAAAGGCCATAAAATGCAAAATAAAAGTTCCCAAATGGATCCTAATGGTTGTAAAAACCTTCTAAATCATCATATTGGCCAAATGGGTACTTTAAAATGGTAAAAAATTTAGAAAATCATGCAAAAATCACTAGATTTGTGAAGTTGTTTATAAGGAAGCAACATTGACAATAAGTTGTCTTAGATTAATCTGTGGCTGCAAATGGACATATTTTGATACAAAATGATGGGAAATGGCCTTTTGTGATGAAATTGATGCTTGGCCTTATTGATTGCAAGTCTTGGAGGACATAGGAGCTTGTTGGAGCTGTCTTGGAAGGTAAACACACAAAGATACCCCGCTGACCCAGAAATACAGAATCTTCATTTTATCAATCAATTTGCTGCTGGATCTACAAAAGAAAGTTAGTATGATGTTCAAGATGATTGAGATGAACTACAAGATTGTGAAGACACATGAAATTAGACCTACATCACTTCTGTTCCTATAGATCCAGTCCAATGTCCAAGACATGTTCACACTTGTTCATAGTTGTCCTAACAATCCAGTCATGCAATAATGATTCAACAAGCATTTGGTTGGATGTACCTTCACCAAAATACTCCTCTTGATCCAGTCAGCACTTGGAATCCCATAAATCCACTTTAGCTCAAGTTTTCAAGTGTCATGTGACTCTATTTTGGCTTTATTAGGCCTTGAAAATTGATTTTTCATCATATACAACCAAATGGATATCCATTTTGTCTAGATTCAATGTATTTGCAAGCTATTTTTTGTCTTTTTCCTAAAGGACAATTGTAAATCCAAAAATGTAACTAACTGATGTATCTCATTAAATGCCATGTAATACGGACCGTTGGTGTTGAGGTAATCTCTATCATCTATTGAAAAACTCAGTATGGTGCCTTGTCTATAAAAGGGTCATCGTTCTCTCATTGTAACAAGTAAGATTTGAAAGCGAATTGTTGAGACCCTACCAAAATTCAGTCAATACAAAGCAAATTTTGCAATTTACATCATTGTGTTGTCTCATTTTGGATTTCATGGTTCATGTCAATCTAAAATTAGTTGATATTTAGTTGCATTTGTGATTAATTATTCAGGTATTTGATGGATTTCTTGTCCATACCATTAATGGCTTGCTAATTATATGTCATTGTGCATGGTTAGTCTAGGCATATCTTCTGAGATAAGTTTGATTGTATGATTTCATTGAGCTGCGCTAAGGATTAGGTGTTTGATGAACTCTCTATAATTTGAAAATCATTGCATTTCCTTAGAAGATTGCACAATCTCTGTGGCATTGTGGACTGCCTAGTTAAATAGGGATTCGTTTATTGTTGGGAATCTGTCTATTTGTTAGTTGATTATCATTTCTACAATTGTCTATAGGATTTCTTATCCCTTTTCTATCCCCCCTTTACACTTTGCATTTTATTTAGTCAATCTTTATTAGGTTAGGTTATAAGCAGCATGTACATTACAAATCTGTTGAAAGAATCATAGGGTTTTTGCATACATACTGCTTTCATATCTTATAAACTCTATTAAATGTAAGACCCCTTGTTGGCACAGCTGGTACATTCCACTGAAGTTATTCCATGCAAGCTAAGACCTAGTTGTATTATCCTTGGGGTAGTCCTATCTTGGATATGATACCTTTTTCAAGAGAGGTGAAATACCTGTATTTCACCTATGTTGTTGTGTGCTAAAAACACCATCAACACTACCCCTCAGAGGGAGCAGGTAGTAGTTGTTGTTGACAGGGGGAGCCTATTAGTTGCTTCAAGGAGTGTATGAACATCAAAGAGGGAGAGTTTGTGCCCTAAGGGGGAGAAGTAGTTGCCCTTTGTCCTTGATGTCAAAGGAGGAGAATGAGAAGGTGTATGTTGCCATCAATGTCAAACGAGGAGATTGTTCAACATATGTTATCTAAGGTTGTCTCTGATGTGGTTGTCATTGATGTCAACACTCAGTTTGGGTTGTCATTGATTCTTATGTTGATGATATACTATGATGGTATGCTAAAAATGATGTTGCTGATGTTCATGGTTGGATTTCATGCCTTGTTTAATGTCAATTAAAGTTGTATTGAGTATATTTGTTGTTAGCAGAGATGATATCATGATGATATATTAAGATGGGAATTAAAAGCATTAAGATGAGAATTAGAAGCATTAAGGTGATGATTATAAGTAATGCTGATGTTGGGGAGATGGTGCCAATGGTCTGTAGCATGTTGTATGTTCTCTCCTATTGTCCCTAAGGAAGTATGTGTTGCTACAAGGAGGCTCTAGTGTTCAGATATTGGTGAAGGTTTCTGCTGCATAAAGTTGCCTTATAGACTGATTGGGAGAATGCTCTACATTCCTCCACCTTTGAAGATATGGTCATGCCATTCAAAAGTTAATTTTAATATGTTGTGAAGGTACTATACATTCAAAGTTTCATATCATTTGTCCCTCCACAAAGAAAGTTGTAAGTGACATAGTGCAGGACTGTATTGTCCGGTGATTAGTTTCAGTGTCTGTTGGCTTATGCCAACTTGTTACCTTATGAAGTGGTGATTTGGCTAGTGGATAATGATCCTAATGTTCTTGTGATGTTTCTTGTTACTCTGTAAGGTGTTGTTTGGTTTCTCTGAAACAGGTTGTAGTCTGGAATGAAGGTGTTGCTGGGTAATGCCTTTGCCTAGATGACTGAGGTATCATGGAGGTGTGTGCCACAAAGTCTTTGTTGTGTGGAGTTCAAGGAGTATTTGGAGATGTTGTGTGGGTTATGCTGACTCATCTCAGAGAAGCACACATAATGTTTAATCATCCATGAGTACCGTCAACTTGTAATGGCCGATATGCTACAAGCCTCATATTTTCTTTCTTAAGGCCGGACTATTTCAAATGTGTGAAGTGTGTGGATGTTATTCTTTGAAGATTGATGTTGTGAAGGATGTTTAGAACCAAGTTAAGCATGTGTTAGAATCCGCAAGGCATGTTTCTCTTCCTAGTATTGTGTATGGTTCATTCTAGGGCTTGCCCTCTACACGTTTCATGTTGTTTGATCTTGGGCCAACTTGTAATTGTAATATTATTGTTGTCTCTAGTCGATATGTAATGTAATCATTGTAATATCATGTATATATTATAAACCTAGTTGATCTAGGTGAGGTGTGATTGTGAGTGTAAGTGCAAGAAGAAAAATGTGGATGTGTAATACATTATGATGTGTGACTGAAAGAGAAAGAGAAGAAGTGATAGATTGTATCTGGATTCATTTTGAAGATATTTTTGAGATAGAAGGGAAGTGAAGAGTGTGCCTAACTGATTGTTGGAGGCAGTGACCTAAAATCAAATCTTCTTGAAGGTTGAAAGTAGTGAATCAGTAAGCTACAGAGAAGACATTTGAAGAAGTTGCAGAAGTAGTCAAAGCAAAATTACAATCATCAAAAGGACTAAGCTTCACTGTTAGTTTCAGACAATAGAAGGACTATCATGCTGTAATCTTTTCTAAGTTTGTTCTCAGTTTAGGGAGTAGTCATTTCCTTGAGTTGAAGCCCTAAAACAAAGTATGCAAGGAGTTTTAGCTTCCTTGGGAGTGACCCTAAAACCTTTCTTTAGGGAGAAGTAGCTTCCATGGGTTGTAGCGCTAAAACAAAGTTGTAATTGTGATTCTTTTGTGAGGTTGGATTAGGACAATAGCTCCTAGCAGCTTTTCTAACCATGGTTTTTCCCCTTTAGAGTTTTCCACGTACACCTGGTGTTATGTGGTGTTGTGTATTATGTTGATCTTTTATGTTTCTATTAATGCTAAAAAGGTTAAGTTTCAGTTTCTTGTGGAGGGTTTGAGATTTATTTAAATACTGATTCACCCCACTCTTAGTATCCGAGTGTGTTCAACATAGGTACGTAAAATGGCCCTGTAGTTGGGACCCATCCTTTGTAAATTTGCATATTCTTTCTATGTTACAGTTAAGGGGGGGTGTTTGTGTAATTATTTAATTGCACCATATTAAGTTTACTTAGGTAGATAGGATAAATGTGTACAAGTCATTTCCATCTTTCATAGGATCTTGTTTTATCCTTATCCTCATAGATTTGGAATCTGGGATAAGCAATCCCTTATTTTTGGGTTTTATGCATTATCCTCATCCTCATCGGATTTTGAAACTCTAAGGTTGTACATATTGCATGAATCCTATCATATAATGGATAAATACCATTAATTCATTTTTACATCTATTTCCCTTTTATTCATGCTTTTGTGTAGCATCTCTCTCTTGTAGAAGAATAACCATAGGTGAACTTTGCTCCTATGAGCCCATTGAGTCACTTAAAAAAAAAATCCCATGCCACCAATGGGATACATTTATAAGTATGAAGAAGGAAGGGCACCAACTTGACATCCCAAAATGTTAGCAATCTTATGTTGCCTCTACAAAGGAGTATTAAGGAAAAAGATAGTACTTTTTGAAAGACTAATTTTTTGACCTGGAGCTTTCTCATAATTAGATAAAATTTTCTTAAGCTCCTTAGCTTCCAAAACCGAAGCTTCACCCATGATAATTGTTACATCCCCAACTTATGATTTAGCTTAATCTTATTTTTGTGTGGTAATCAGGAGGATTAACCATAGTTTAATGATTAGAAGTTGTGGAAATATCTAATTTAATCATTGATTATGAGAATATTGACTAATGATAGTTAGATATGAAATTACATGTTCATATGAATATTTAATTATTATGAATTAAGAATCAAATGATGATGCACTGATCATGATTTTATGATGGTGAGTGTGAATAGGAAATGAATCTTCCTTCAAATATGGAAGGAGAGTATCATCCGGGAGGAAGAGATAGATGTCTACAAATGGGTCCAATTTCCATCTGAGTATTGGATTTTACGTCCTTAAGAACCCTTATAAGTTAGCGTGAGTCACATCTTTTCTTTGCTAGTTGATTTCCTTTATTTGTCATCATGTCGATTGAGCTATCTTGATAATGTTTATGTCAACTTGACTAAACGACATTATTAGAATGTCAACTGGAGTTGAGAGATAGTGTCGCAAAGTGGTGGAGTATTTTCTTGTTTGTCTATTTATTCTCAAACCGAGATTTTGAATTTATTATTCTTGGTATAACATGCTTTGGGTTTATAGCGAAGAAGGGGGAGTGGTGCTCAACCCCTAAATCGCATTTTGATCATGTCACCATATTGGTGATGATGTCGTATGACAACATCTTGGTTGGTATGAGTACCTTCATACATCATGAAAATGTATGGAAAGTTTTTTTAAAAGATATAACTATTTAAACTTTGTATCGAGCCCTATGTTATTATTAATATGTTTATGTGTTATGTATGTTGGCTGACATCATCCATGGTTAGTGGAGTGAAGGGAAGCCATAACAGACCACTAGAATCCTTATCCTTGCTATACCCTTGCTTATAGCAAGTAATGGATAGAGTTATCCCAAGGAAGCCGCGGGGTGGTGAAGTAGAGTAACCACCCTCCACTTTGTGGGCTCGAAGTGCTAGTTTCACCACATGCTTGGCATGCAAAGAAAATTTTAAAAAACTTAGTTTTGTAAGTCTTTTCATTTTTAATCATTGTTGACAATGCTCAAGAGAAAGAGAAAGAATAGAATAATTTTTAGTTAGCTGGAACTCTTTTTCAAAAGCTACACGAAATTTGCATGACTGAGCTCTACTAAGAGCCATCAATAGGCCACATTGTAAACACTTAAACAAACTTTCTCAGGTATGAATTGAAGTCTAGAAAAACTCTAATTAATTTGAATGTTAAACAATAATAATGTACACTATTGAATAAGGTTGATTGTGTCAACAATTGAGTGTTTAAATTGTTGTGGTTATCATTTTGTGGCCCTCAGGCCGTAGCAAGTGATATGTGTAATAGCCTAAAAATGGCACATGTCGAATTAAGTAAATATTCTAATATTTATCTTAATTCTTATTTTTTTTATCAATTAAATAAATATTCAAAGTTTATTTGATTGGTTCATTATCCTACAATTAAATAAAATTATTTTATTTAATTGAAATCCCTAAATTCTTCTAATGTCTCAAATCATAAATCCACCTCACAAAATCTACCTCATCAATCCACCTCATCCCTTCCACCTCACCATGTTGCACATATAATTAAATATTCTTAATATTTAATTAGCTAATATCCTCCAAAATCCAAAATTGAATTCTTAATTCAATGTTCCCCACTAGTCTCCACCAATTAAATTTTCAATTCAATTGTCCCCCATTATCCTCCACCAACTAAATTTTTAATTCAATGTTCCCTATTATCCTCCACTCTGAATTTTTAATTCAATTGTCATAACCCATTGTCCCCCACTCTGAATTTTTAATTCAATTGTCATAACCCATTGTCCTCCACTCTGAATTTTTAATTTAATTATCATAACTCACTATCCTCCACTCTGAATTTTTAATTCATCCATTATGAATTAAAGATTCACAAATAATGAGAGCCATTAATCTCATCTTTTGATCCTCACCCTCCATTCTATTTTTAGAAAATCTATAAATAGAACCCTCTTCTAAGCAATTAGGGACTTCTTCTGGCATCCTTACTATGCCCAAGTTCCTCCAAGGAATCTTCTTCTTCTCTTCTTCTCTTCTCCATACCGTCGTAATGCAGGGAATCATATCATCATAGCCATTTCTACTTGTCATCTTGAGGAATCAAAGCAAGGAAGCAAGCTCCCTGAGGGCCATCTTCATTGTTCAAGATCGAGAAAGAATAGGCGACCAATGGAAGCCGACAGGTAAAGGTTGTAAGTATCACTTGTTAGTTTTTTATATCTCCTTTGCTTGCACATTTCATTGTTGTTTGGGTTAATTATCTTAATTGATTTATCTCATTTTCCCATTCACATTTTGGCGCCCACCGTGATCTAACCCCCATCTTGTTTGTGAATATTTGGCTTTGAAAGTGCTTGTTGCAGATTCAGGTGTGTTTCAGAGAGCATTCGGGCATCAACCCTCACAAACGGCCTCCTACGCGCAAAATCAAGCCCACCGTTGGGTCCAGATGACCTCGGAGGTAAGAAATCCCCTATCACTTTTATAGTTTTGTTATTTGAAATTTTTAAATTTTTTTTTTTAATTTTTAAAATATTGTTTGCAAAAAATCAAATAAAAAATATTTAAAAAAAAATAGATTAGATATCTCTATTTATTTCTATTTTTTTTAGCATTTTCAAGAAGAAAATAAAAAAAATAAATAAATAAATAAAAACATTGAAAAACAAAAAAAAATCACAAAAATCAAAATTAAAAAAAAAAATCACAAATATCAAAATCAACAACAAAAAAAAAAAGGTTAACATTTAAAAAGCAAAATCAAAAAATAAAAATTAAAAAAAAACAAAACAAAAACACAAACACAAAAAACACAAACCTCCCAAACCCCTTACCCCCGACCCCCCACTGCCCAGCCCCTTCCCATTGGCGCACCACCCGCGCGCCACCCCCGCTTACCCTCGAACTTCCCTGCAAAACCCCCCTCCCCGGCCCCTTGTCTGCCCCGCCCCCTGCAACAAACCCACCCCTAAACCCTGTGCACCCCCCCTCTACCCCCCGATCCCCCTGCCTGCTACTCCCTTAAACCCCACCCCGCAGACATCCCCCGCCCACCCCTGTGCCCTCCCACACGGCCTCCCCGCGCCACCCAACCACCACGCAGCCCCTGCGCTCACTTCTCCACACCTGCCCTGCACCCCGCTCCCCTCTCCCCAACTCTCTCCCACCCTCCACCACCGCCCCCCTTCCTACACTCCGCCGCCCTCCCAGATATGCCCCCACCACCGCCACACAACCACCTAGCCACCTCTCCTCCACACACCAAAAAAAACCCAAACAAACCAACAAAAAAACAAAGAAATTTTAAAACAATTTAAAAAAAAAAAAAACATAAAAATAGTAAAAAAATTTTTAGTAAAACAAAAAAAAAAAAAAATCAAAAAATCAAAATAAAGGAGGGAGTTCACTTTTTTTTTCCCACATAGCAAAATAGGCTATTTTTTTCAAATTTTCATAACTTTCACATACGATGTCGAAATCATGCAAATGAGGACTCGTTGGAAAGCTGACGAGACGAACAACACAGTTGTAAGAAATTTTCAGGTGATGGTACCATTTTATCAGCCTGTTTCGCAGTCAAAGTCAAACTTACTTGAAATCTTTGAATACTCATATCTTTTGCATATCTTATCGAATTTTTGCGAATTTTTTTTCAATGTGTATAGAATTTCACATAGAATCTTTTTATGAACTTATTTTTTTGTATTAATTCATTTTTCATCCGATTTTATCAGATTCCTAATTTTCACATAACAATCTCCTTGACTAGTCTATGTGCTTCATTTTCGATTCTGTGACTTGCAGGTGATCATTCAGGGCTGACACCACATCAGGATCAGTAAATACAACAATTTGGATAGCGAAAACAATCCAGGTGCACTCATTCTATCTTTCATTTCTTCATAATCTTGTTTGCAAACACACTTCGATTTGGGCTTCTCAAATAAACATTGATTGATCATCACATATCAAATGGGGCATAAAATCAACTAGTGTCTTCCATTCAAATTTGGACTTGGGCTATAAAAAGAACTAGTGTCTTCATTGTTTGGTGAATTTGTATGCGATTAGGGGTGTATATGCTCTTCTCATGCACTTCGTGCGATCTTGAGAATCAAAAACACCTCTTATCCATTCAATTTTCACACACACATTTCAATTTCTTAAGGGTTAATTTACAACTGGATTTGCTTTCGCTTACCCTTTCCTAGGAGGCCTGCTAGGGGATTTCATCACCCCTAGGGACGACCTCATCCGAGGCTAAATCGAAAGACACCCTCATTGAAATAAGAATCTTATCACTCTTGGCTAAGCTCCAAAGAACTTTCTACCTTTGGGAAGTGAAGGTGAAGGGTGGGTTACCCCCTTCTCCTAGCTGTGTGACAAGATTTCACTTTCAATCCCCAGTCCACCTCGTGTAAAAATTGCCCGAACCTAATTGGCCTTACCCTACATCAAACTAGACATTAGGGCATGTTGGTGTGTTTTCTACGTGTGCTTGTTTAAGCATCATCATTATTCTTCAAATTCAACATTCAAAGTTGCTTATGTGTCTTGCATGAGTGAATCATGTTTGTACATGTGTGATCATTGCCAAATCAAGTTAAACACCAAACACATAAGACAAGTCATTCAACTCATTCTTCTAAGCACACTTGTCTCGACTTGTGACGCATGTGCACTCTGATATAGACGCCTTTACTACTACGCATCCACACTAGTAAGCTTTTCCAGTCTTGTGTCAATGGCAAACAAATTAGAATATCTTAATCAAAAATTACAATCTCTGAAGTTGCAAATAAACTTAGGTCCTTCACCCCAAGATTGTATAGCAATTATTCAACAAATCGACATCTTAGGACAAGAATTGACAAGCTTGCAAGTTGAACGTGCCAGCACTAGCTATGCCACGCCACAAACTCCTATGTCTTTTTCCCATACTCATGACAAGGCAATCACCACCTCAAGAGGGAAATCATATACCACTTTGGCTCCTAGTCCTCCTTCACTATCTTCTAAGACACATTTACCAAAGTATACCGGTTTTACACCAACACCACCATTTAGTTCCTCAAACTTCAAAGGGCACACTAAAAAAGAATCAGATGAGTGGTGGAAAAAACATTTTCCACACCTATACAATAAAAGCAATGCTAGGGAGAAAGCAAAATCCACTCATCCATCCCTTCATCCATCTACCCATACACCTATGAAGGATGTGATCCAAGGACTACTAGCTGAGAGTCAACCATGTCCCCAAACTCTAGTACTTGACCTAACCAAAAATTCTTCTAATGTCTTCTCAATGCCTACAACGCCTTCATGTCATCCGCGACCCCTTGAGCTTATCGAAGAACCTCCTATCATGAACCAAAGTCAAGGTCCATCAACCATCCATATTACTAACCAAGAGCTTATCTAAGAGTCTTCTACCTCCACTTCAATTCAAACAACCCAAGAGTTATGTCAAGAGCACACCTTCAAGCATGTGGAAACATCCACCCTTTGTCTAAATCAAGATCAAAGCACCCCCATCCAATTTCCCACCAGGTTTAACATATATCTTTTCCCTGATCAAGATACTACTGTTGATGAAGAAGCAATCCATGAGCAACTTGATCCTATGCCTGAGCTAGAGATCCAATGGCTTTTCTATGATCAAGATGATATCCATAATCATGAACCTCTCTATGAGCCACTTGATCCTATCCATATCCTCACAACTATACATGAGAAGGAAATCCAATTCCAACCCATCCATAACCTTTACCGGTTCTATGATCAAGATATGCCCTATGAAGAGGATGTCCTTGAACAACTTGATCCCATACCCATCCATGAGCAAGAAACCTCCATTACTCCTATCCATATTCCACCTAGTCACATCTATGATCCAACAACTTCCACTTCCCTTGATGAGACACTTGCCTCCCAAGCAAGCGTAGAAGATCAAACCAGTAATGATCCCTCACCATCTGTTATTGACCATGCTACAAAGACTACACCATATATCCTTGGTCTTACTACCTTCGTGCATGAATGTTCTTTCTTAGAACACCAACAACCATTATCTGCTATCACCTCTTCCTCATCTAATAAAGAACTCACTGCTAGTGCACCTATACATAATCCTGCTGTACACCACATACTCCAGAATATGAACTATCAAGGTAAAGGCTTAGGCCTTCATGAACAAGGTATTTTGGAGCCCATCCATGTCAATGTCCTTGCACCTTCATACAGCCTTGGATACATACCCCAAGGTGAGCAAACTCAAGATGTTGGTACTTCCTCCACTCCTCCTAAGTCTACCACTTTCCATCGCAAACCCTATCATATCCCCAAAACATATGTCGCCATTCCACCTCCATCATCATACAACTGTCAAAAGAATGTGACTATACACCTTCCACCATCCAAACTCCCTCCGCTACTTCCAACTCCTAATATCCCACCATCCAATCTCCCTCCGCTACTTCCAACTCCTAATATCCCACCTCCCTTATCATACACATCCCACAAGCATGTGACCATACACCTTCCACCATCCAATCTCCCTCCGCTACTTCCAACTCCTAATATCTCCCCATGCCATTTAACACCACTGCTTCCAACACCTTATCCATCTATCTATAAATCCTCTAAATACCCCAATCATGGCTGACAAATGCACATATGGTCTAAACACAAAGCTTTCACCAACCCCACTTCTACCATCCCATGGGGATTCAATCACAAATATGTGGATGCCTCTACCTATAAAGTCAAAAATCCTAAGAGTCCTCATGACCTAGGATATAAAAGCCAAGAATCAAAACATTATCCATATCAAAAGCTGCATACACCCATACACCTCAATGCCAAATTGAACAAGATGTGGGTCCCCAAGCAACAAATGATTACTCCAAAAGCTGCACAAAAGCTACATACACCCAAACCCATACCTTCACAAGTACTACCTAAAAATAAAATGGTTTGGGTACCCAAGCAAACAGCCCTAAAGTTACATGAGGCATCCACCTCTCAAGAATTCCAACCATCTACTTTCTCCCATTCCATCCAAAAGTCTCAAATTATTCCATCTCACATGATGAACAAAAATCAGGACAATACTTAGTCTATGTGGATCCCTGCATGCCTACGTCATGCATCCACAAGCAAAAGTCTTCGTTGCTTCCTACACTACTTTCCCATCACCAGCTTCAATGTTTACCATGGTATGGGTAACCGTTGGTCATGATTCCCTTCCATTCCACAACACTTCCGTATAACTCCATCTCCCCTACCTTCCACTACTATCCTACACATCTTCCTCATCCTATGCCTATGGTTCATGCTTTTGCATAAACCTTACCTCCATATTCTACATCATAATCCACTATCTACCTATGCCATATCACTTTCATACGATCCCCTACCAACATCTGTGAGAACACTTGACATGGTCCATGCAACAGTATCTATCTAGCAGGACTATCACCTTTCAAGGAACTCTATACTTGAGTCTTTCCATATCCACCTTCTCCTATCTAAATATTCAAAAAAAAAAAAGAGAGAAAAAAGTAAAGAAAAATCCCTTCATCCAATGGTGAAAACCAAGCAAACAGGCACCTTGGATAAGTACCATGATGAAAACTTGGCAAACAGGCATCATGTGTAAGTTGATCTTCTACGTCACTCCCACTCGGGGGCACCTTGTCTCATCGGCATATCAATCTTCTCCAGTTTCCTTTCATACCATTTCCTAGCCTCTATCCATTACATACCTATCATGTCCCATCCATCCATCCAAACGTCCTTTCCTCTATTCTTTGGTCTTGATAAAGACTGGGGGCACAATGTTGACAAATGTTTTGAATAGCTCTTGACATATCTTATCCCTCCAAACCATTGCAATCATTCATTATCCTCTCATCGTCATTAGCATTATCATGAACAATCCTATGTATTCTACCTACAATGGGGCATGTTATTCTTATGCGACATAGTCCTTGGCGAGCACATCCTTGGTTCCTTCTACCTACCTATTCCATTCACCCATATATCTACATATCCATGGTGTTTCCTTGTTAGTAGTCTTATCTGATCCATATCAGTTCCATATTGCGTCTCATCCGATCCATATCGGTTCCATATCGTGTCTCATCCGATCCATATCTTAGGTCCCTTAGGGTTCTTGTCAAACTACGTTGCCTCTATGTCGTCACGTAGGCAAGGCCATTTTCAATGCGCCCCCGAGGCTCTGCTTCCTTGTCCATCTCATATCTTGTTGTCTATCCTCTAGTCCATCCATGGTCCAAGCCCTGAACTACGCTGCCTCTGCGTTGTCACGTAGGCAAGGCCATTATCAATGTGCCCCCGAGGCTCCACTTTCCCTATTCGTCCCATGGCTAGTCCTTCTATCTGTCTAACTCCGCTCCATTTCCTATCCATCACATGTCTTGTCGTCCATCCCTCTATCTGTCCATGTCTGCACCTTTCTTTAGACAGACAAGAGCAACAAAGCATGCTTCCCAAAACAACAAAAATCATGACGCAAAACATCAACCTATCCAAGGCAAAATAGAGCACCATACCGAAACACTCAAGCTAAATCTCATATCAATTATGGCAAAAAGACACATCTAAATGCAAGAATGTTTTGTGTTGGTTAGATTAAGAGTTGTGATTTATGCTATCATGCCTTTCTATGCTACTCAAGGATGCTAAAAGCTAGAGATGCTATGATGGGGGCATGATTATTTTCTTTGTCTGCTACTTGTGGATTAAACTTTAGTAGTGTGACGACTTTTGTCTAACGACATGATCGGCAAAAGATCATCGAGGACTCCAAGGTCTAAACATGAAAAGGGACAATCCTTGTCTATTGAAAAATGCAAGAAATACTCAGGTCATCTAGATTCAATTTTGACTAGATGCTTGTATTAACTTGCTAAATCAAAATCCATGTAAGTAATACTTAGGTCATCTCGGTCTAATTATACCTAGATGCTTGTATTTTCTTACAACATAATAAAGCCCAATGATGAAAGCGCTTCAAAATACTTGCTATATCAAGATGACAAATATCCATATCCATACCGTATCCAACTGCACTTCATATCCATTTCCATACCGTATCCAATTGCAAATCTATCCTTAATCCATGCCAATCAAGTCAAGTCAATCTTGTCAAATGATTTGATCACAATCAGTGGTCTTGATCCTTGTACGGTTGTAAACCATATCAATCAGTCATAACTATCCTTCGTGTTGCTCTAGGGATACATCACTCCCCGCCATGACAACACTATCGTATATCGTTATCATATGCCTTAGACAGGATGTTGCATTGTCGAAACCAGACCCGGAGTCTTATACGACATCTCATTCCTGAAACCAGACATCATCGATCCATATCATTGGTTTACCGCTTGACAGGGGCAATACCTTGTTTATTCCTGTATCATTTGTGCATACTTGCTTACTTGCTTGTGTGTGTTATCATTTTATCTTGCATTCCATATCATTCATCCCTTTCTTCTGTATTCAACCATTTCATCTCCTGTCAACATTTCTTATCATGAGATTTTCTGTCTCACGCCTTTCGCCTTCTGCTCATCCAATCTCCTGAGGGGGCATCCTATCATCATAACTTGTACCAGGGGAAAACTGGGGCATGTATCATTATCAGACTATTCTTATTCTTTGAAACAACGTGATAAAACACATTGCTTCAAAGAGGGGCAAAATGTAATAGCCTAAAAATGGCATAGGTCAAATTAAGTAAATATTCTAATATTTATCTTAATCCTTATTTTCTTTTGTCAATTAAATAAATATTCAAAGTTTATTTGATTGGTTCATTATCCTACAATTAAATAAAATCATTTTATTTAATTGAAATCCCTAAATTCTTCTAATATCTCAAGTCATAAATCCACCTCACAAAATCTACCTCGTCAATCCACCTCATCTTTCCACCTCACCATGTTGCACATATAATTAAATATTCTTAATATTTAATTAGCTAATATCCTCCAAAATCTAAAATTGAATTCTTAATTCAATGTTCCCCACTAGCCTCCACCAATTGAATTTTCAATTCAATTGTCCCCCATTATCCTCCACCAACTGAATTTTTAATTCAATGTTCCTCATTATCCTCCACTCTGAATTTTTAATTCAATTGTCATAACCCATTGTCCCCCACTCTGAATTTTTAATTCAATTGTCATAACCCATTGTCCTCCACTCTGAATTTTTAATTCAATTGTCATAACTCACTATCCTCCACTCTAAATTTTTAATTCATCCATTATGAATTAAAGATTCACAAATAATGAGAGCCATTGATCTCATCTTTTGATCCTCACCCTCCGTTCTATTTTCAGAAAATCTATAAATAGAACCCTCTTCTAAGCAATTAGGGACTTCTTCTGGCATCCTTACTATGCCCAAATTCCTCCAAGGAATCATCTTCTTCTTCTTCTCTTCTTCTCTTCTCCATACCGTCATAATGCAGGGAATCATATCATCATAGTCGTTTCTACTTGTCATCTTGAGGAATCGAAGCAAGGAAGCAAGCTCCCTGAGGGCCATCTTCATTGTTCAAGATCGAGAAAGAATAGGCGACCAATGGAATCTGACAGGTAAAGGTTGTAAGTATCACTTGTTAGTTCTTTATATCTCCTTTGCTTGCACATTTCATTGTTGTTTGGGTTAATTATCTTAATTAATTTATCTCATTTTCCCATTCACAATATGATAATATTTTATATCAGACCCTTGAGGTCTATGTTTTAGTTGATCAACCCTGTTAATGCATTTACTTGGAGATAAACTCCAGGCCCTAGAGGTTGTCAATGAAATATATTACAAATTTGTTTGACTGTAGTTTAACTGTTGCTCAAAGCCGAGCCAGTGCTCACTATAGCAAACACCATGTTTGAATGTTGATATGGCATAGTATGAAAATAGTTTAATGACAACACAAAGCTTCCATGATGTATTCGAGCTGATTGTACTCATGAGATATAGTGTTTAAAACTATTTTGTATAGATATATGTTGGAGGTTTCGGCCTGCATGTGGTCGATGCACCATCCTTAAACTATGATGATAATCTTTTTGAAAACTTTAACCTTTGAACGTGCAAAGAGCATTTAAATACATTCATGAGAACTTCATGCATAGTACTTGACTACTATTGAAGGGTTATTAGGATAACCATAATGCAATATGTATCAACCCCTTGATAAAGAAGGAGGTTAGAAATATGAAAGTTATTAGTAATACTCAAAGGCAGCTTTGCATGCATGTTAGGTTAATAGTGAGGATTCTCCTCTTGATGCTTATAGCATTATGAGATTGAAAATTAAATTAGTCTAAGCCTCTTTTATTATAATGTAAACAAAAGCCATTTCTTTTACTTGTTGGTTGAACTCCATGAAGGGAGTATTTTATGTTAAAAACTCACATCTGTATATGAGTTGGTGTCTTGTGTTAAGACCATCTTATTTGGTTAAGGCAATGTAAGCCTATATTATTATGATCTTGAATATAACCAATATGGCAGATCATTTTGAAACTATGAACCTTGGGAAGACCTAGGTTGGGAAAACTTAGTTTGACTATTGTCATGTTAAAAATGCAATAGAGTGATGAGGAGTCATAGGTTCCTTGTTGCAAAAGTAACCTATTATATTTGATGTACTCCTAAGATAGGAGTCAATTGTCCTAGAATTGGACTATGAATCTAACTGAACTCACTTTTACTAGACCTAGAGAGGTCGAACTAAGCATGTTGTAGGACGAGACAACTTCTAATTTGAGTTAGGGTGGTGGACATATGACTATGTTTATTGTGAAACGTATATGTATGTAAATCTTTAGCCAAAGTAATGCATCCATATTTGTGTGCATTAGTCAGTCCATAGTGCTCTAGAGGCATAATGTTTCCAATAGTGTCATACATAGTTAGAGTGGATCTATAGTTGTGTGATCGTGAAACATTATGGACACAACACCAGATACTCAGATGGCTAACCTAACGGTTCCTTATATCTATACCTTCCATGAAGGGTAGGGCCGCTTCTAGGTACGAAGTTGTGTAGGGGACTGTTGGTCTGTGGTTGGAGGAAAAGCACTCGGATGATGCTCTCCTTCCCAAGCATGAGACAAGTCGAGGCTTATGAAGACATATGTCAAAAGTTCCAGAGGCAGTGCTTTATCATTATATGACTTGAAAGTCAATTATTATGTATAATTTGATATTTGATGACTTGAGCATAGCTTTGTACATGCATAGTGAAGATTATTCACTAATGTGATAGCATTGGATATTGTAATTCTAAGTTCTGTTATATTCTGGTAAAGAATAACATGCTTAATTACTGTAATAATAATGATTCATTCTTGTTTATCTATGATTTAAATAATCATGATGTATTCTAATTCTTAGTTAAGATGAATACTTATGTTAGATTTTGGGCATTATGAAATGTGATGTTACATATGGTATCAGAGCTACCAGGTTCAATACATGGACCTATGAGCTCACTACTTGATGATTATTTTTATCCAACATTAATAGATGCTAATGTTTTTATGTTCTATGCCAAAATGGTAAGAATTAGAACAAAACATAGAAAGAAGGTAACGGAAAATGGATGTTACCTACGTTATCAAAAGGTCTTGAGGGAGTGATCCTCAAGAATGAAATGACTTGAACAGACTAGTTTCTTAGTAGGAGCAAGGTTGACTGATGAGGAGACCTTCGCTGATGCCATAAAATGCATCAAGTAGGAGTTGAGTAAAGTAGTTAGTAGTGTTGCTCCTAACTCGAACGATGCATCAATAGAATCCTTTGCACCTAAAGCACTGGCTATGGAAAGCAATCCTAAGGATTCTAATGTAACCAAGGAGGTTGTGGAAAAGTACCTGCATGTACGTCCACCTCCTAAAACTGAAAAGATAAACCTCAAAGTTGAGAAATGAACATGGGAAGTTATCCCAAATTGAAAATGACTTGCAGTAGCAAGATGTATACAAAATTTTGTAATTTTGAGAAGGATTATATGTAATCCATGGTAAAGTATAATGCAATTGAAAAAGAAAATTTTGGCAAATCTTTTCTTTCTTTTTAAAGATTACATGAATGAGAATAGATTTATGTTATAAATGCATTCAATGATATGGAAAACTAATCCATGATTAATCTGCAAACTTTAGGAAGAAATAGATTGCAGGAAGGTTTAGATAAGAACCAGGATGGGAGATAGCCAGGATGAAAGGCAACCTTTAGGGCACTCTGAATCTAAACTTGACTAGATCATCACTTTTGTTCAAGAAACAAGAGAGAAAGTAGGAACTCTCAAACAGGAGGTCAGGGGTCGACAAGGACCTAGGCGGGATGCCTATGATGGGGGTTATGATGAGACATGTCATAATGACACCACCCAAAGTGACCATGAAGAAAATAACTCTAAGGCCAGACAAGAAGAGGACAGGTGAATCCATATGGCTTTGGAATTATCCCGAGACATGAAAAAGGTCATGCCTCCTAAATTCGATGGATCTATAAGCGGAGATGCCGTGGAGGCATGGCTTACGAAAATAGAAAAGTATTTCAAAATTAGAAACTATAATGAGATCACTAAAGTGGTATGGGGAGCATTCCAACCAGCAAGCGAAGCATCTACATGGTGGATGAACAAAAAGATGGAACTAGGCTTGAGGTCTACAAGCCTTACTTGGGATAGGTTTGTGGAACTCTTTAGGCAAAGATGGTTGTTTTAGTTGTTCTATGACCAGAAGCTTATAGATTTTTAAAATTTGAAATAGGCGGATTTATCTTTAAATGAATATCGGGAAAAGTTCACCCGCCTGATTAAGTATGTGCCGCAATACCAACAGGATGAGAGATTCTGCATTTGAAAGTTTATAATGGGATGGAATGCCTAGATTGGGGGTGAGGTTGATGTACATGGTCCTACTTCAATGGACCAGGTCTATGAGAAGGCCATCAAACAGGAACAAAAACTAAAAGCTATGTCATCTTACAGAGAAAGGAACCAAAAGAGATATAATTGGTCCCAATCCTCTCAATCCTCTAAGAAGGGGAGAAAGCAGGATTTTATTGAGAAAAATGATAAAGGGGCCAAGCATAAGCAAACTAAGTCCAAAGGGGAGAAGAAGGGAAATAATCACTCCAAGAGAAATGGAGACATTTCTGGGAAACTGTAGGAGAGGTGAGGACCTATGGGAGGGTGCTACATATGTGGTGGAGATCATTATGCCAACCAATTTCCTAACAAGACATGGGGAACACAACCATGAGGAAACTCTCTACCCTCTTAGTAGGTGGCATTCTAGCAACGCATTCATGCAGCCTTAGACAATAGGCAAGACAAATACCAAATAACTCCAATTGAAACAACAGGTATTTTATCTGGTTTTCCAATTTTTGTTTTGATTGACACTGGTGCTACCGAATGTTTTGTTTCCCCTAAAATTGTAAGAAAAATTCCTAGAAAAGAAAGATTCATGGAAAACACATGGTCAGTGGAATATGCAAATCAAACTAAGGCTTAGGTAGAGCAATGTGAGGCTAGGGTTAAACTTCTGAGTTTCTCCATAGAAGTAAACCTTTATGTAGCCCCACTAGGTTCATACGATATTATCCTTGGAATAAATTGGTTATAGAGACATTGAACCAAATTGGAGTGTTACGCCAAAATAGTAGAATGTCTTGATGATTTAGGAAATAAAGTCTTTCTACAAGGGAACCCTAGGGAAGTCAAACTATGATAAATTTTTTCCCTGCAAATGAAAAGAGCTCAAAGAAAGGGATGCCAGCTTTTTGCTATCAAAATAGAAAAACTAAATGAGTTTAAGGAAACCAATTTCCAAGATGATTTAATGTTTTACGAATCTCAAAAACTCAATGAAGTTGGGAAAAAGAAGTCCGTAGATCAGGAGAGATTAGATATGGACAGGTATCCTTTCCTTAGAGATTTTAAGGACGTATTTCCAGATGAGCTACCAGGATTACCTCCTAAAAGAACCTTTGACTTCTCTATTGATATTATTCCAAGGTCAAAACCTATCTCAAAATCTGCCTACAGAATGACCACTATAGAGATAATGGAGCTAAAGGCTCAATTACAGGAATTGTTGGATAAGGGACTGATTAGATCCAGTGTGTCCCCTTGGAACACTAGTTATATTTGTGAAAAAGAAAGATGGTAGTTTGTGGTTATGCATAGATTATTGCATGTTGAATAAAGCAACAATTAAGAATAAATACCTATTGCCTCGCATAGATGATCTTTTCGATCAAATGAGAGGTGCAATAGTGTTTTCCAAGATCGATATTTGATTTGGGTATCACCAATTGAGGTTAAAGGATGAGGACATCCATAAAACAACCTTCAGAACAAGGTATGGGCATTATGAGTTTACTATCCTACCTTTTGGGTTAATGAACGGACTGACAACATTTATGAATCTAATGAACAGTGTGTTCAGAGATTGTTTGGACAAATTTGTCCTAGTGTTTCTTGATGACATTCTAATTTCTTCTAAGAATGAAGAAGAGCACCTTCAGTATCTAAGGATTGTTCTTCA
The DNA here is from genome assembly GCA_027924645.1 of Cunninghamia lanceolata. Classification (NCBI taxonomy): domain Eukaryota; kingdom Viridiplantae; phylum Streptophyta; class Pinopsida; order Cupressales; family Cupressaceae; genus Cunninghamia; species Cunninghamia lanceolata. Next base: position 8,867,814 of record BSBN01001807.1, read on the forward strand.
GAGGTTGAGAGAGCATAAATTATATGGCAAGCTCTCTAAGTGTACTTTTTTTCAAAAGGAAGTGCAATATTTGGGCCACATAATTTCAGATAAGGGAATAACTATGGACCCAGCTAAAATTAAGGCTATTTTGGAATGGCTGATACCAAGAAATGTTCATGAGGTCCAAAGTTTCATGGGCCTTGTAGGTTATTATAGGAAGTTTGTGAAAAACTTCTCAAAAATTTCATATCCCATAACTTCTTTATAGAGAGAAGGCAAGAGATTTGAGTGGTCAAAAAAGTGCCAAGAGGCCTTTGACCTACTAAAGGTAAAATTGACTTCAGCACCAATTTTGAAGGTACCTCACCCAAAGGGTCAATTTGTAGTCATTACTGATGCCTCAGGGGAAGGCTTAGGTGGTGTACTAGTCTAGGATGGACAAGGCATTGCGTATGAATCCCAAAAACTAAAAACTTATGAGAAAAACTATGCCCCACATGATCCAGAACTGGTAGAAATCATTCACACATTGCAAATGTGGAGACATTACCTGCTTGGAAAACCCTTTTAGCTGAAAACAAGCCCTTGTGGAAAACCCCCAGAATCTAAGATACGATGGATTTAACCTTGAACTAGATGGGTTACTAAGGTTTAAAGGAAGGATGTATGTACGTAACTCTATAGAGTTAAGGAATATGGTGTGGAAGGATGTTCATTCTACACCATATTCTAGACATCCTGGAGTAAAAAAGTTACTTGCTAATGTAAAACCCCTATACTTTTAGAAAGGAATGAAGAGGGATGCTATAGATTTTGTAGCTACGTGTATAGAATGCTAGAGGGTGAAGGTAGAACACCATTACCCAGCATGACTCTTATACCCTCATAAAATTCCTAAGTGGAAATGGCAAATTATAAGCATGGACTTTGTACAATGGCTTCCTATGTCAAGGAACATGCATCATGTTATTTTGGTTGTGGTGGATAGACTCACCAAAGCCACTCATTTTATACATGGGAACTTGATGTATGGGGCACCCATCATAGCCCATAAATTTGTTCAAGAGATTTTTAGATTGCATGGCATTCCTGAGAAGATTATCTCAGATAGGGATGCATGAATGACATCAAGGTTTTGGCAAACCTTATTCTCTTCACTTGGAAACCAGTTCAACATAATCTCTTCTTATCATCTTGAGACAGATGGAAAAATTGAAAGGGTAAACCAAGTGCTGGAAGATTTATTGAGAATGTATTGCATGGATCAACAATACAAGTGGGAAGATTATCTTCCTTTGGTGGAATTTGCCTATAATAATTCCTATCGCTCTTCTATTAAGATGGTTCCATTTGAAGTATTATATGAAGGGAAGTGTTGAACACCTGTAAGCTGGGACAAGCTAGAAGATAGGGTTGTCCTTGGTCTAGAAATGTTGTCAAAAATGGAAGAACAAGTCAATATGATTAAGAAAAGGCTAGCAAAGGCTAATGATAGGCAAAAGAGTTATGTAGATGCCAAGCACATCAAAAGGAACTTCTCAGTGGGAGAGAAAGTCCTATTAAGGGTAAAACCTCAAAAGAGTTCCATTAAATTTGGAAAGACATCCAAATTGGCACCTAGATATGTGGGTCCCTTTGAAGTTCTCAAAGAAGTCAACCCAGTTGCATACAAAATTGCTCTACTGCCAGCCCTTGCCATGATGCATAATGTTTTTCATGTTTCCTATTTGAAAAAGTTTAATGCTAGAGATAATCAAATTCCTATTTTTGATTAGAATGCTATACATGTGAAGGACCCAGGGGTGGTGGTGATTGAGCCCATCAAGGTGCTCGAAATGCATAAGCTACAGTTACGTAACAAAGAGATAACACAATACAAGGTCCAATGGGACCAATATGCAAAGGAAAATGCCACCTAGGAAAGCTGTGAGGATATGCATGCAAGATTTCTCCATCTCTTTTAAAAAAAAATTAATTATAGTGAACATCAATGCTTCAGGATTTAACTCTCTCTGCGTGTTTTTTCCTCAATGTTTCAAATCATACTCCATGATCCATCATCAAGAGAATAAAGAACAAGAGAAGAGAAAAGTCAATTATGCTCTCGAAACATTTTCTTATTATGTTGGTTAACTTTTAAGACATTTAATCATCGGGGACAATGATTCTTATGGGGGGAGATATGTTACATCCCCAACTTATGATTTAGCTTAATCTTATTTTTGTGTGGTAATCAAGAGGATTAACCATAGTTTAACGATTAGATGTTGTGGAAATATCTGATTTAATCATTGATTATGAGAATACTAACTAATGATAGTTAGATATGAAATTACATGTTTATATGAATATTTAATTATTATGAATTGAGAATCAGATGATCATGCATTGATCATGATTTTATGATGGTGAGTGTGAACATGAAATGAATCTTCCTTCGAAGACAAAAGGAGAGTATCATCCGGGAGGAAGAGATAGATGTTGGAAAATGGGTCTAGTTGCCATTTGAGTATCAGATTTTACATCCTTAAGAACCCTTGTAAGTTAGCGTGAGTCACATCTTTTCTTTGCTAGTTGATTTCCTTTATATTTCATCATGTCGATTGAGCTATCTCGACAATGTTTACATTGACTTGACTAAACAACGTTCTTAGAATGTCAACTTGAGTTGAGAGATAGTCTTGCCAAGTGGGAGTATTTTCTTATTTCTCTAATTATTCCTGAACTAGGATTTTGAATCTATTATTCTTGGTATAACATGCTTTGGGTTTATAGCAAAGAAGGGGGAGCAATGCTCAACCCCTAAATCACATTTTGATCATGTCACCATATTGGTGATGATGTTGTATGACGATATCTTGGTTGGTATGAGTACCTTCATACATCATGAAGATGTATGGAAAGTTTGTTTTCTTTTGAAGATATAACTATTTAAACTTTGTATCGAGCCCCATATTATTATTAATATGTTTATGTGTTATGTGTGTTGGCTAACATCATCCATGGTTAGTGGAGTGAAGGGAAGCCATAACAGACCACTAGAATCCTTATCCTCGTTGTCCCCTTGCTCATAGCAAGTAATGGACAGAGTGATCCTAAGGAAGCCACGAGGTGGCGGGGTGGAGTAACCACCCTCCACTTCATGGGCTCGAAGTGGTGATTTCACTGCATGCTTTGCATGCAAAGAAGATAAAAAAACTTAGTTTTGTAAGTCTTTATTTTTCATCATTGTTGATAATGCTCGAGAGAAAGAGCAAGAACAGGATAATTTTTAGTTAGCTAGATCTCTTTTTCGAAAGCTACAGGAAGTTGGCATGACTGAGCTCTACTAAGAGCCATCGATAGGCATCATTGTAAACACTTAAACGAACTTTATCAGGTATGAATTGAAGTCTGGAAAGACTCTCATTTATTTGAATGTTAAACAGTAATAATACAATGTTGAATAGGGTCGACAATGTCAACAGTTGAGTGTTTAAATTGTTGTGGTTATTTTTTTGTGGCCCTCGAGGCATAGCAAGTGATATGATAATCTTTTCTATCAGACCCTTGAGGTCTATGTTTCACTATAGGGAAAATTTGCATTGCTAAGAAACTCTTAAAAACAAAATATATCTCAAATAATATAAATTACTTAATTATAAATAAATAAAAATTAGTTAACTACATGAGTTAAGGGAGTCACATATTTCTTTTATAAATACTTTAAGAACTCAAGTTCACTTTTCTTTTTATATTATTTCTTTTTTTGTTTTATTTTCTTTTTAAAAAATCTTTTATCTTAAACTTATGTTTCTAAAAGAAAAACTTTCTAAATTTTAAAAAAACACTTCATGCTTTAATTACAATAGATTTTTTATTTTTCTTTTAAAATATAAATATAAATGTTTTTTTTTAGTATTTCTTACCTTTTTATTTCTTTTTCACAAAATAGCTTTTAAATATTTTTCTCTTTAGTAATTCTTAGTGTTTTATTTTTCCTTCATAAAATTATTTTTTTATGAGTATTTGTTAGTTTTTAATTTTTTTTCACAAAATAATTTTTAAATAATTTTCTCTTTAATATTTCTTAGCTTTTTAGTTTTCTTTCAAAAAATAACTTTTTTAATGAGTATTTGTTAGTTTTTTTTTTTTTCACAAAAATAACTTTTAAATATTTCTCTTTAGTATTTTTTAGCTTTTTTTATTTTTCTTTCACAAAATAACTTTTTTATGAGTATTTATTATTTTTTAATTTTCTTTCTCAAAATAATATATATACTTTTATTATTTTAAGAATAAATTTGGAAGGAAAAGTGGGAAGAAATTAAAATATTTATCTAATAATTAGATCTATCATTTTACAAATTTAATTATTAATTTATATATATTTAAAACATTATATATATATATATAATTAATATTTTAAATAAAAAATGTTGCAGCATTTGTTCAAATATCATTTTTTAATAAACTCATTAATAAATTCAGATAAATATTATTTTTAATTTTTTTTAACTTTAAAAGTTTGTTCTATTTTAATCTTTCCTTTTATCTCATATTTATCCTTTCTTTTTTAGTTTCTATAATTATGGACAACTTGCTATATAATAAAGATATTTTACTATTACTATTTAGAATTTTAATTCTTAACAACTTTCATAACTACATATTTTTTATTATGATTCAATATTATTTTAAATTTATTTAGTTTTTATGATTTTTAATGTTTTTGATAATGGTAGGTAGGGATTTGAAAGGGCCCTGACCCTTGTACAAAAGAGAGATATATCAATGAAGCCCACAAAACAACAAAGAACAAACACGGGACACTAACATCACATTAGCTGCACAACTACAACAAGACAAACAAGAGGCGAAAATCCCCAAAAAAATAGTCAACCTAGATTCGGGGAGGTTTGAAGCCAAAATGCTCCAAAGTTTTTTGAGTGAAATCACCCAGCTTGTTGAAGTTCTGCTCAAATCTTCCTTTCTTGTAAGCCCCCTTTTCGCTTGGCACCTCCACCAAAGGAGTCTCAAACATTTCTTTCAGGTCCTTAGCATCCTTATCCTTACTTCTCTTAGAATCCTTCTCCTTCTCTCATCCTCATTAGAGGTCTTGCAGGTAATACCATATGCTTGCACCTTTTTCCTCCACACAAGATGATTTGTGTTTAGGCTCAGACAAACAGTAGCAACATGGCCCACTTTGAGGCAGCTATTGCATATAACTGGAGAGTTCTTGTAAACAATCTGCTACATCCATTTTCCCAGCTTGGAAGATAGAGAAATCTGAGAAGGGAGCTCTCTATCAACCTCCACAAAAACACAAAATATAGCAGCAATCAAACGTCTCTTGAACTTTGTGACAACATTAGTCACACTATCATGTCCGAACAAATTAGCAATGCTCATAAAAATCTCTGCATCCCAGTATTCTAAAGGCAACCCAAGCAACCTAACCCAAATTGGAAACATGTTGATGCAATATTGCTCAAGGTTAAAGCCTGAACACTAATTTTTTAGGAAAAGACCATTCTGCCCAATGAACCAGGGACCTCCTAAGAGGATCCTAGAACAATCTTCAGAGTTAGAAAATGAAAATAGGAAGAAATTGCTAGGTAAAGCTATTACCTCAAACTGTCCCTGAACCTTCCATTTGCATAGCACCCATCTTTTGACCACATCAATATTAGGGCGATTATCACTGAATCTCCCAACAAGAGAGCTCCAAAGCCAAGTGTTACCTAAATTTCACTACAGCTCATTCGGGTAGAGTTTTGATTCAAAACTTATAAGGTACATCTCATCTAGTCCTTCACACATTATATTCAAATGCATAAATGAAATAATCTAGGAGATTATGTTTATTAGTTTACTGCATTTATCCAAGTGCAACATAAGAAGGGTTTATCCAAAATATTTTCCAAAAAATAAATAATCTTTATTGAATGTAAAATGTTCATTATCTCACACAAGTCATGAGGTTAACTGTCTTATTCAATGAAATAGAAGAACAATCTATACATGAATAAGTAAATAAAAGTAATGTGCATGTAAGGTCAGAGGCTAGTCATTGCCTAAGAATGACTAGTTCTAGTTTTGGCGTGTTGTCCTCTCGCCCTGAGTCGTCTTTGTCCTTCCTAGCTTCATGTCGTCCCTGGTTCCTGTATCTAGCAAAAATAGTGGTGTTAGAGAAATTCTCTAAGCAATGAATGGTCCCAAACCATACATGAACAAGATACCATACATGTATAAATTGATCCTCAATTGCATTAAACAAGAAATGTATACCTTGGATGTCCTCGAGAACAATCAAGTCATCAAACACATCCAAAACATGCATTTATTTTCTAACAAGTTTGATTCATGTGCAGATACAGATGTAATTATGTTTCTATTTGATTCATCAGGTTACATTATGACTGGAGGAAATGTGTCTCCCACAAGGGTTGAGCCAGCTCATAGTCCTTACAAAACATTTCAGATGCAATTTACAAATGCAAAAGCATAGCCCAAGGGGCATATTCAGAAGGCAGATTACAACTGTTAAGAGCAATAACAGTCAACAGGAAGGCAATCACAGGGACAACCATGATAAAGACAGTCATAAAGGAAAAGAGAGAATGAAGTACAACCATAAAAGCCATTTGAAACAGTAGTATGTTTGAAAAGACATCATAGATTGGAGCAGCAAATGCTCATCTATGATTGACAGTCCAAGAGAGGATGGAGTGACAACCACACATCAGTAAGCACATTGCCCAATTATCTGAGTGAGTGAATTTCAAATATAATGTGTATGTCTTCTCATTTTCATGCATTCAAGAAGTTCAAAGACAAAAGAGAGATCTTGTGATAGCCTTTCAGATGATGAAACATATCCAATTAAAGATTGTTTTTTGCAAATTCATCGATTAAAAATGTTTATGAGTACATGATAGCACCTTTGTACTAGTGAAAAGTGCGTTATCCTATGCCAACATGGTAGTTTTGGTCTAACACATCATTCTAGGACATATAGAGTGTAGTATCAGCATGTAAAAGCTTGCAAATAAAGTATAACAACAATGCATTCAATTCATCATCTTCAAGTTTAAACACAAATGTGCTACATAAATGTAAGTATGACATCATGTAGGCATGGCCTCATACACAAAGAAATTAGAAGAGATGGAGGACAGTCTTGTTATCTTCTATACAAGAGAGGGAAGCAATTGTAATAGTTGAAGTGCATGCAGCCAAGGCATCAGAGATTGCGGGAATGGAACAACCAAGTATTAATGACTAGTAAAAGGTCTAAAAGGTAGCAAATGGTATAGTAATAAACTAGAGGTCAGTGTCAAATGCCTAAGTGGGACAGCCACCAGAAGAATATAATCTAAGTGTCATAGAAAATATAGTGGAGCTACATCACAGAGAAACATATAGAACTTCATGACAAGTCAAGAACAAGTACATCAATTATTCATCATGATATGTATGGAGATATACTTGAAAATACATCATAGATTGGAACAACAAAAGGATATATGGAGCAGTGCATATTCATAATCCGTATTCAAACGCATCAGCAATCAAATGAAGTGAGTCACATAAAGGATTTTCTACAACATTGACATAATCTGTATTCAAATGCAAACTATGATAAACATAGCCATATACCTGAGGAATGAATAAAAAAACAACAATATAACAATAGTGGAACAACTGTCATGTACGAGAGAAGAAAAATTTTTATCAATAAAGTGATCACATAAAGAGCAATGTACAGGGATAATATGTATGCAGTAGCAAGTATCTGCTATCATAAATTGTTGTCATCATGTCATCATAAGCCCATATGCATATGAAAGAACAATATAAAAAGATACCTCATGATGAATTATATAGAAGTTACGTCAAAATGGAGCAGAGTATGAAAGAGCATCAGTCATCAATAATAAGAAAAAAGGCATGTAGGATAGTCAAATGTTGACTGCATCGCAGCCACAATATAGAGGGATTAGTCATGTATCTTTCAAAAAGAATGGAACCAGGTCAGAAGGATGATTGGTGAGGAGACTGCTCAAATAGGGGATAATGTTTGTATGTTGTTTGCATCAAAGACCATACAATGATAGACCAAGAACAGCATATACAAGCTACAAACTCCTTATGCCAATTGGAACAACAATGCAAGATACAAACTCATATGATACAAAATATATAGACAATGGAGCAGCAGTCCTATGACTATGTTGTAGACAAAAGTAATCATTTAGAAATGCATGGGACTGTCATAGATAGAAAAAGTGGTCATATAGTGATAGCTACAGCTAATAATGACTGCCATAGAGATAGAAGACAAAAGTAAACACATTCCATATTTCATTTTTATCCATGTTCTAATGAAATCTGGCTTTAAGTACCCAATAACAGATATAGAGAAGCGTTTCTTAGTGATATTGATATTGTCAATGATCAAAGTATACAAAGATGAAAATGAAGTATTGTCAATGATTTGCTGCTATGGAACAAAAGACTAGCGAAAGTTACAATCAACACAAAGTGATAATAGCTAGGCACAAATAAGAAACAACATACAGCTAGCATATAAAGAGTATGGTGTTGAGTCAACATAGTAAGGGTTTTGTCACCTACATAACAATGATATAAGACAAACAATCTTGACAGAGGTCTTCCAAGACAGTGGTTTACATAAGAGAATGTGGAGTTTTTGAGACAAACTAAACAAGGAGGAGCTTCAGTTGCTTTCAAAAGAGATAATCTATAGAAAATCTTACAATGACTGTAACAAGAGTAAAAGATATTGCTCACAACGCCTTGTAAAGATATAACCATAGAAGAGATGTCAATCACAGAAATGAATGCAACTTTCATTTTTTCTTAGAAATGAATTTACCAGTTTGTCAAAGAATATTAAGTACCCATGTAGTTGTGATAATCTTGACAACCATATACACTGATGGGGTTTGTTTATACAGAAACCTTAATGAAGTAAAAAAAAAAATTCCTCAGTCTTTTCCAAACAACAAAAGCCAAATGTGTGTTTAAGTTATGATAATTCTAGATAGAGGAGCACATTATACAGAAAAGACAAGTTTTCCTCTTTTGTAACTATTTCAAATGAATGTAGCTTGTTAAAGCAAGAAATACAGTTTCACAATGGTCACATAATGAAGAAAAGGAGCCATTTATCATATTGAGGTGCATATATATGAGGAAATTTGAAGGTTTTTTAAACTCATTTCAAGCAAAATGCCTCAAAACCTCCAAATCATGCCTCTGGTAGCACAATGCACAAAATGTCATTTTGCAAGTTTTGTCATAGCTAAGGGCTCATTTTGAGCCAGAAAAGTGTAGATACAGAGGAAAATGAGGTTTTCTCAAACTTATTTTGGACAAAGATTCATAGAAACCTCCAAATTGTGCTTTTGGCAACAAATATGAAGTAAAAAATTCTCAGAAAAAGAAGAGATTGACATCATAGAATGAATTACCTCATTTTTCTGTTGACTACTATGTGAAGGTCACTTTGTTTTTTTCAGTCAACCTTTTAAAATGACCTCAACACTGTTGAAATGCAATATAGATGGTCGGCCACAGAAAACAACATAAAATACATAAAAAAACTAGTCAAAACACGGCATTGGAAGCCCAGAATTAGCCCAAATCAACACTCAATCAACTTCAAAAGGTTGAACCTCAGTAGAAACCACTTGCCTTGCATTTTTTTCCTCAGAAAATTGGCCAAATCGACCAGAAACTATGCCTTTTTGCCTTCAAACCCTTCCTCTATGGCGACGGTCGAGCATGGCAGCGAGCAAAGAAGCATGATGCAAATGAAAGAAATTAGGGTTCTCTCCTTTTTTTGTTCGATGACTTTAGGGTGCATCTTCACATTTTTGACTTTTGTTTACAAAAAAATCATTGATATCTATTTAGGTCATGGTAAAGACTTACAAAAGTCTTTAAAACCTAATAATAGTCCACATGTGGTCGTGAGGGCATGATTTTGCCTTTCGTCTTTTCCAAAGTCAAAAATGCATTATGAGAAACACAAGGTCGAATGCCTTATTTTTCTAAGGCATATCATGATATAGTCATAAGGTGGATGAAGTGATGCACATAAGGCATGGTAGTGTGTATAGGGAGGCATAAGGGTTAGTTTAGTATGTATTGCATTAGACTTTGTAAAGACATGGTGTTGCATATTGTGAAACTCATGAATGGCTAGGAGTTATAAGGTATTGGATGTAGCCATGTAATGCGAGAGGTGATGCAAGTGTATGGAGATTAGTATTATTTTTGCCTAGGAGCTATGAAGGTATTGTTTTGTCATTTTTGCATAATCTAGAAATAGATTAAACGTTGTAAATGAACGATAAAGTAATGAATTATGAATTACTTTATCATTTGTAATAAAAATGCAAAGAGGCAACATTAGGAAGATTTATCACACATGGAAAAGTAAGTCTCGTCAATTACTTTGTTGTTCCTTCACAATATTTAATTTGTCCCTAAATCATGCAAAATCAGGAAATTAAATATTTGTGTCCTAAATGTCATTATTTTTTGCATGGAATTGTAATAAATTTGGATTGTAAAACATTAACTAAGGTGGTGTAATTATAAACCTCTTAGTCTATGTTAATTAAATGCAGAAATAATGTGTATTTATGTCATTTATTGTGCAAAATATCAGTCATTTATGGTGCTACAGGGTGAAGTTGACAAATAGGGGAAAGAGTTATTGCACAAATTTGACTTAATTCAATGGCCTTAAAGATCATTTAAAGGCATTTAAAGACATTTTCAGGTGCTTTTATGATTATTGATGGCATGCCTTGACTATTTCTGCATTGGAAACCCATTTTGGAAGACTTTAGGCAGATATTTTGGACAAATTTATGAGATACATGAAAATGGAGGTGGATCATCCTTATCTCATTGCAGTTGTTTGGAGAGTATATAGTCATTTTTTTGACTCTTTGTCGGGAGTTCTTTTCCATGTTCATTCTGGAGTTAGTGATTTTTTCTACAATCCTACTCAGTTTGAGCATTTTTTTGTAACTCTTTTTGGCATATGAAATGCAGAGAACACCTTGGATACCATTGATAGTTAGATTTGTCTTCTTGTTTTACAGTATTGGGTGTTATCAATTGTTTGATTAGGTCATTTGTGAGGTATTTTTCTTTCCTTGTGACTTTGTCTTATGTTTCAATACCCTTTTCTGTAAAAAATGTGTTTATGCAAGTTGCAAACTGTGTCTTAAAGTGTTATAAGGCCTTTAAACTGTGAAGTTAGCTTCCTTTTAAATATTTTAATGCATTTAGGCCTCTTTGTGAAGTGTTTTTGCAAACATAGAGTAATAGGTTGTGTAGGTTTAGCTTCTATTGTATGTGGCCAAGTGTATGCAAGTTTAAGTTTCATTAACTCTATCAAGTTTGGTGAATCACCCTTATTTTCACATTTTCCAGTTTTTAACTTTCATTTACAAAAGAATTACTTTCCCCTTTTCCTCTACATATCTAGTAGATTCTAGGTGATAACCAGCTAGGAAGGCAGCTTTTTCCAGAGGTTCTTTCCATCACAGGTGACCCATAGACCTCGAAAGATCCCATGTTTCTCCAGATTGCCAAGTTTTACAACTCAGCAAGGGAGCAAATCTGAGAGACAATAGTTTTTGGCATGCCCGGTGGGACTATGGAATTAGAAACAGTTCAAATACTACCTTTTATTACTGGTTTTGATGTCCAGCTAGTGATTTTCAGACCTGCAAGAGGTTAAAACCTACATATCTGGTGACTCTGAGCTTTGGTTTAGCTAAATCAGTGTATTTCTACTTATGAAAAAGAATACAAACTAGAAGCAGTTCTTCATCTTTTAAGTATTTGCAATTATCCCCACCTAGGAGAAGAGGGATAATAGCTGAGAAACCCAAGAAAACTCATGTCTATTCTAGGAGAGCCATGTCTACCCCTCCTGATGTTGGAACTCATACTATCCCAAGAATCCCAGTTACAATGATTCCTAGACACAGAAATCAGTCATTTTTTGCATTCAACCAAGGAAGCCCACTAAATTTAGCTTAGCATGATGATATTCCTGTAGTTGCCTTGAAAATTTTACCATATTTAATGGTGAAGATCAGACTACTCCGGCTGAACACATAAAAGATGTTGCAAACCTGTGTGTTGTCCATCATGTTACACAAGAGAATGTTGCAATTAGGTTATTAGTAGCTTCCCTCAAAGGGAAGGCTTTCCAGTGGTTCAGAAGCCTATCGATGAACTCCATAGATTCATGGGATCGTTTGGGAGAGGAGTTGTGTAGCTTCTTTGAAGACAAATTAGACCATTTGTCATTGGTGGAGTAGCTGTCCATGATTAAGAGGGCTTCTCACAAGGTTATGTTAGACTTCAACCACCATTTCTAGAAGACGTGGGATAGAATCCCACCAATGGTAAGGCCTACTACTGACCATGCTTTCTTATATTATTTAAGAGCTTTGAACATCGATATTTCTGTCATGATTCAATCTATGGGAGGAGATTCCTTACCACAAGCTTATGCTATAGACATAAGAGCTGAGAACAACCTCATACTGGCTAGTAAAATTGCCCCTAGGCCTCCTTCACCAATATTCCCTGCTATTCAGCCACCAATGCCATTGCATGTGCCTTCTATAGCTGTTATACCCACTACACTAGCGTTACCAGCACCTAATACTTAGCCCAATAACCAAGAGAATACTGCTCAAACTCAATCCTTTAAGTTACAGGAGATCAAAGGACTGTTACAATCTTTTGGTAATGAGATAGTGAACCTCAAGAGGCAGCAAGGTCAAAATTTCAGACCTTATCAGCCCCCATTCCAGTCTAATTACTAGCAAAATTAGCCAAATAGGCCACCTTATCAGCCTAATAATCAAGGTCCAAGGCAAGCCTTTAACTCCAGGCCTTATCAGGCCTACAATCCAAATGCTGCTAGTTCCTCGAAGGAAGTTGTGCCTCCACAAAACAATTTAGATCAAGACTATGACTAGTGCTTTCCTTGTAACCAGCTGCATAAACAAAATGCATGTGCCAATGGGGTGATCAACCAAGCTCTGATGGTTCAAAACAGTCCAGCAGTGCAGTCTAGTGTGCCTATAGAACCTCCTGTTCAGCAACAAGAAGAACAGGTACATGAGACAACACTCCTAAATTGGCAAGGAGACGAATTATGTGGTATGAACCAAGTTGGTTCTTCAGTTGCAGACAATACATCCAACAAGAAAAGGGCTATTGATGAAGGGCAACAATTTGGTAAGGTTCAAACTCATGGGCATCAAGTGCCAAACGTGGGTCAAGATGTTTCTAAGCCATCAAATGCTGAGAAAATTCAAGTTCTATCAAAAGGTCAGCCTTTGATAGGCAAGGAGCAGCTTAATCCACCAGTTCAACTAGGTTGTGCTCAAGGTGACGTGGCTGCCCCCAAAAGCCAACTTAAAATAGGTACATCTACTTTCAATAGCCTTGAGGATATGAAAAAAGTGAATGGATCCATGTCTATGTGGGATTTCCTGAGTATCCCTAGCCAAAAAGACTTGCTTCAATCAACCTTATCAAATTTAAAACTGTCCCAAGAGTCTAATATAAATAAGTCTAAGGCTGTTTTGACAAATAACATTGAAAAAAATGCAAAATAGAAAGCTTCAGAGGTCAAACCCCCACCATTTTACATGGCTTTGATTATAGGGGATCATTTAGTTCATAACTGCATGATTGACTTAGGTGCTAGCAGTTCCATTATGCCCAAATAGATTGTTAACAAGTTAGGCATTGAATATGAGCCATTAGAGAAAGGAGTTGTTCAACTGGATAGAACTGTTGTTAATATAGTAGGTTTCATAAAGGGACTAAGTTTAACTCTGCATGCTTGTCCAAATTTCTCTATCCCGCAGGACATATATGTCATTGAATTAACTCCTTATTTTGTCATTTGTTTGTCAAGGGATTTTACTGCAAAGATAGGAGGTTCCCTATCCTTGGATTGGTCTCATATGTTGTTCAGAACTAGGTACGGCACTAAGGTGAGTATCAAGTTAGAAACAAGGTAGATAACTAAGAGGGGGGGTGAATCAATCATCTCAAAATTTCTTTAACTTTCTTTTCTTTTAATAATCAGTGCAACATCAAACCATATAAGCATATGTGATCATAAGAACAGAAATAAAATCATCACACATAACACAAGGATTTTTACATGGAAAACCCTGTTAAGGGAAAAACCACAGGGTGACTAACCCAAGATAGTATTCTCTATTAAAAGAATAAAGAAGTACAAAATGGCACTTGCCAATTAGGGCTCACTACCCGAGCACACTGCTCACAAGAGGCACACTGCCTACAAGAGACTCACTGTCTACAAAACTTATAGAAGATAATTAGGTGTTTGAACTAATGAGAGGCATCTACAAATGCAGGAGTTCAGTTCCGGTTAGGCACAATAAACTGATTTGATGCACTTCATTCTTCCTCTATTTTGATACTGTTGCTCTATCACATACCGGACTTGATTTGTTGCTTTCACACTTGTCCCTGCTTTTCTTCACACTTTATTTCCTCACTTACATATTCCACACACCTACATACTAGAATCCATCTGGTATATATATCCACATCAAGGATTTCATCAACTTTCTAGTCAGCAACAAGAACACTCAAGATATTTACAAGTTACTAATCTGTCAGCTGAATCCATGCTTGATTTGTGATGCATATCAAAAGCATAGGCATATAAGTCATTAATCAAGTCGACCAACAATGTATGATCCCACAAATTGCTTGATCAACACCTTTAACTCATCCGGATTGAAGTCTGATGCTCTGCCGGCCAGTTCTTCCTCTGTCTACTCTACTTGACTGGAACCTAATGCTCAGATGCTCATATATTTTCTATGCTTTACAACTGGAGGCTAAATATCTGGAATATAGTAGTCATGATACCCCTCTTGACTTATCCAAGTCAGTAACTTGTTGAGTTACACCATCTAAGAGATCCAGACCTGATTGTCAAACCTTGTTGCATACTTTGTTCTTGTTCATCGGACCAAAACAATCTTCAATCTGACTTTCGGTATAGGCATACTATGTATTGCGGATGTGTGGTATAGACTTTATTGCCATCAATGACAACAGTCATGAAGCCACACATTGTCTCTTGCCAACAATCTCCCCCTTTGGCATTGATGGCAACACTTAGTGAAAAATAGCTAATTGTCATAGTAACTCCCCCTTGGCTGATGCTATGTGTTTTGCATTGTTTTACCGGAGCTCCCCCTTAGCTAGATTCCACATTTTTCACTACTCCTCACTCCCCCTTTGACATCAATGACAAAGGGCAGAATCTGCATACCAAAATTTTACAAAAATTAACCTATACATGGCCGCATAAGTATATATATGTTATACTTACATAGACTTAAGTATATTCACAAAAGTGGCCTTCAACTGTACAAACTATGTCGCCTAGCTCTGCTTCATCCTATCCAAAATGGAGATGTGACCACACAACATAAATGCATATGCTTCTTCCCTTCTTAAATCTATCGGATCACTGGTCCGGGTTGTGGTCTGAGCATCTGTCAAGGCCTCATGCATTGCCTCTAACTTAGGGATAATTATCCCTCTGAGTTCACTCATTCTGTTTATTATATCCTTCTTTTCTTTGTTCAACTTCTTTATTTCATTTATGATGACAATGGCCTAGCATTCTTGATTCATTAAAGATGTAGTAAGGGGATCAAAATTCTGAGATAGACTTGACAGTTTACCTTATTGTTCTTTAACCTTATTTTCAATATCCTCTGTCACTTTGGGCCAAGATAGACAAAATTTGTACATGTCTCCACCATCTTTAAGAGCATTTTCAAGGCTCTTTATTCCAATGTCTAGGGTCCTTCTATCATTAGCAATGAGTCCCTGTACTTTAGTGAATCTTTTTCCCAAAAACTTTTTCCGGACCTTAGCCTCTGCTGATTTTTCTAGAGATTCAAAGTGAGTGCTAATAGAATTTACCAGAGATTTCAAGTTACCAGATGGAGAGGCCGAAGGATCCTTTTGAAATGATGGCATGATCTTCTCCAGCATCTCAGATGCCATTTTCAAGAGCTCATGGTCTTCCATGTGAGATTTCAGGAGTTTTTCTTTTGCTTTGGCTTGAGCAAAAGATGCTATTTTCATTGTTTGGACCAAAGAGAGAGAGTCAAAATTGAGTGGTCCTTGAAATAGCTCAGGTTCATCTATCTCCATCATTTATTTGCTTAAGAAGTTCTTCACTGCCTCTGTAGTGTCTCTTGCTATGATTGAGGCTTCTTTTCTTTTGGGATCTCAGAACTATCATCATAGGTCTTCTTTTGATGTAGGAGCATCTAGGGTGTAAGAGCAATCTTGCATCAACCAAAAAAAAAATGTTGTTTCTAAATTTGGCAGGGTTACTATTTTTAGTAAGTTTGCATTTGTGCACGATTGGATACAAAATCTTACATAGACCTCTAGAATGGTGAATTGAAGCTAATGGTGAAGAAATCACTTCAATATCATTTGTCATTTGTGAGATATTAAAATTTCAAATTCCAAAAATCCTATTTAAATATTCAAAGTCAAATTTGAGGCATTTAGAGGCTTCGGATGGGCCCAAATTTTGGTGGGAAACCCAAGTAGTACTGATCCATCATTTTTTCGAGAGCTTTCCAAAAAGGTATTATAATTGAAAATCCAACAGTCGGATCGAAAGTTATGGCCCCGCGAAGTTGACCTATTTTTGGAGGGAGATGCAAATTTTGAAATTAAGCTGGTGGTCACCAAAAAGGGCTATATATAACCATTTTTGGGAACCCTTAGGGTAGTAGAGTTAAGGGGGAAGGTGTAGAGTCAAGAAAGACGGGAAATTAGAAACCCTAGTTGATTTGGGAATTACAGAAGGCTGAAGATTCCAGAGTTTTGAGAGAGGGAGCTGTAATGTGTTGCATCCTATAGGGGATTCATCCTCTAATTGTATTTGAGCTTCTGTAATGTAATGTTTTTTTTCCCATATTAATAAAATATCATTCTATTTTCTATGTGCAATTTCTGTTATTGTGTGTTTTATGTAGTGTCTCTTGCTGGTGACTAAGGCTTCTTTTCTTTTGGGATCTCAAAAAGTTCTGTCATCATAGGTCTTCTCTGCTTGTTCTTCTTTTTTTCCCTTAACCTCCTCTTCTTGACTCACTTTCTCCTCTTTTCTTCCATCTCCTTCAACTTTTGAATCTGGAATGTCTGCAGTAGGATCTAGAGGAGAGATGTTACTTGTGTTTACTGTTTCATGAACTTCCTCTTTCGGAACAGAGGAATCCAAGTCCTTAGATCCTTCTACATCAAAAGATTTTTCATTGGTTACATTTAATCCTTCAACATCCATGGTAGAAGGTTCTTCAACTGATTCCTCTATAACAAGAAGATTGAATCTTTTCAAAGCATTTAAGAGGATATATTTTGTCTCACTTTCTACTTGGTCAATTTCTCCAAGTATAAGTTTATTCATTCTTGCCTTACTCCAGAACTCATCCTTACAATTTTTAAAAATCATGTCCATTTGTCTTGGAATGATAGAAGGATAAAGTTGAATCATTATTTGTTCCCAAATCTCTAGGTCTTTTTCTTTTGCATTCTCTTTTCTTAGTTCAAGTACCTTCTCTAGACTTTTGGGAATTAATGATATAATTTCAATGAATGCTTTATTTTAGATGTTCAGGTACCTAATTGTAGCTTCTTCCAAAATCCTCTTGTCAGTATCACTGTATTCATCATAGAACTCTATTACTAGTTGCAGGTTCCCATCCACAGTAACTACCTTGATGGTGTCATCAATGGAAAGAGTGGGCTTTTCAACAAATTCTTCTACCTTTTCTTCTTTGTTTTTACTAGCAAAGAATGCCTTGGATGTTTTCTTCTTCATTTTCTTAATTTCCTCATTAGATTATGTTTCTTCATCATCTTTGAGACTTGTGTATGACCTTGTGGCTTTTGTTTTCATCCTCTTTCCTCCTTTTCTGGATGTCTTGACTTTCAGTTTGGTGGCTCTTGAGTTTTAGGAGTGGTAGATGCAGAGCTCTTAGAGAATCTAGTCCGGGAGGAGGATTGTACCAGAATATCTCCTTTCTTTGCTTCTCGTTTCTCTTTCTCAGCCTTCTCCATTTTCTCTCTGTTTGCATCTACTGCCTCTTTAGATAAGCCAAATCTTTTGGCAATTTCCTCTACTTCCCTTCGTACTTTCCTATTTATCTCCGGTTGTCTTAACTCAACATGTATTTTTACAGTTAGTTCTTGAAAGGTTCCAAACCTTTCTGCCTCAGGGTCCTTAGGCTGGCTTAACATGTGTTGAATATGTAGTTCCAAGATTTTCTCATTGACCTCGTATCCCATAGGCATTATCCACACTGTTCTGGGCTTAACTGCCTCCATTAGGCATTGATCAATGTCAACCATGAAGCACACTTGTCCTTGTATTTCTCAACTATGGATTGAGATATCCTCTCTCTGGCCTTCATCATGCTTTGGAAGTTCTTAAAGTAACCCCAAAGAGTTGTGTTCTAAGATTTAGCATCACCAAGTCCATACATATAATCTCTAATCTGGATTGCAACCAGTTTATCATTTTGCCAAACCCAACCACTAGATCCGAGTAGCTCAGTCATATAGTAGAAGAATAGACACAGTATTAGACAACCATATTTGAAGGAATTCTTCTTGTCCTTTTTGATCTTCTGCAGGTTTTCTAATAGTTGATTTAGGAGATCACATAGGTCATAATTTGCATTTTCCCTCAACATCTGATATGCTACATATATTGCAGTCCCAGACACAGAATTCTCCCTGCTCGAATGATAGATTTTGTAGCCAATTATCATTGAGGCAAACTTGACATATGGATCTATGATGTCATCTATGGTCATTTATCTTTTGTCAAACTTAGATCTGGTGGCTTCAGTTATTGTCTGGTTCTTGACAGATTTAAGTGTAGGTAACCCACTGGAAGAATGCAGTCCAGTCACTGCCTTGATGGCATCTTTTGTTATCTTGAAGGGCCTCGTTAACCACATAAAATTATCATGCATCCTGCTTAGGACATACCAGACCCAATCATCTTCTGCAAAATAGGGGAAGTGTATGCAATGTCCGAAGTGTTTATCTCGGAGGGCCTTGTATTGAGGTTTGAGTTCAAAACTCTCATCTATTAGCTTTTTGAGATAGATGTCCATCAATTTAGAGTCTCCAAATTCCTCAATGTTGGCATGGATATAGACCCAAACATCTTCTACGTGCAATACCCCATGCAGAATGCTAGAAAATGCACCTAAAGGATCAACTTCTAGAGATTTATAGGGATGTTTCTTGAATTTAGGATGCGGCCTATCAGTGATCTTTACAACCATTGGAATAGCCATCTTGCAAAATATTTAGAGAGAGATTTTCAGAGTGGAAGTACCTTTTTATTGCTTTTAGGGTTTGAAATAGGAATCGCTGATTGAATTTGATTCTCCAGTTGATCTTTGAGTGAATTGTAGAAACTTTGTTGCTGAGCTCTTCTTATCTTCTTTGCGAATGCAAGTGTGCAAATGAAGAGTGAAAGAACCCTTTTATTCTTGCACAAACCCTAATTTCCTTTTGTAATAAATGCACAACTTAAGTTATCCAATTGCCTAGTTTTAAGAGAGATCTTCTCGAATCACTGTGCTAATCTTAGAATCATTGTCAGTGAGGATTGACAATGTATCTTCTTTTCTTCAATCATGCCATGGGTCTGCAGATCAAAGTATTTCAATTCTGAATTACACTGAATCTGTTTGTGAAAATCCTACTTTACCAGACAACTGTCAACTGGATCAACTTGAGTGGTTAAACTCATGCAAAACTCCATGCGAATCTTTCATATTTTTCCTAAGGGTTATTTAGATATTTTTTTGAGAACCCTTTAATCTGTAGCATTCCATGTGCCAAATTTAGGCACTAATTGACTGACTAGGGGATTTTGTTTTTCTCTATGACTCCCCCTAAGCTAGAGCTCATCTATTTAGTTTTCGAAAGGAATATTGGCACCGGATTCTGATGCAGATCCATCCCTAATATTTTATGTACTCTTCTTCACCCAAATCTTGCTCATCTCCCTTTGAACTTCATCCGCATTCACTTTGACTTTACCCTTATCTTGTTTTTGATTATGATGCACCAGACCCTTTTTATCCTATTTTTTACTTCTACAGAATTTGGCAATATGACCGGATCTATTGCAATCGTAACAAACAACATTTCTTTGCATATTTGATTGATATCTCTTGATCTGCATTGATTAGCCATGTGTCCCATTCTATTGCATGCAAAGCATCTACCATTGAATGAATTGTTTATTTGCATATTTCTGCATTCATGAGATTTGTGACCAGACATTTTACAGTTGAAACATTGTCTAGAGAAGGATGGATTAGTCTAATTTATTCTCCTTTTGCACTGAGTTGCCTTATGACCAAAATTGTTGCAATTGAAGTAGTATCCATTGAAGGATGGATATCTTTGAGCATTTGGTTGCCTTATCAGAGGTCTTCTAGGCCCGTTTCTTTGATTTCCTGATCCAAAGTTCTTCTAACCAAATCCGGAGCTTTCACCTTTCTCATATCCCAAGCCACGCTTATCATCTACCCTCTTTTGGCTTTCAAGAAGAACTTCAAGTTGGGATAAGCTTATCTTGGATTTCTCTTTGTATTCATTTGTTTTTTGAAGATCTTGTTTAAGAGTGTCTATCTGATTCTCAAGTTGCTCTTTATTATCTCTAGCTTCTTCAAGATCAAATTCAAGATGCTTGATTATTCTATCCATTTTGTGGCAGTCCTCTATCTTCTCCTTGAGGGATTGTTTTAGATTATCTTCAATTTTCTTTTTTTCTTCAATTTCTTATAACCCCTGATTCCATCTCATGCCTTACCATAATGACCTCTTTTGACAGCTTCTCACATAGCTTATTTTTCTCATTCAGATCTTCATTAGTATCATTGTCTTCACTCTGATTGGCCAATTTTTGAAGTAGTTCCTTTCTCTTTTTCACAGAGATACTAAGTTTTTATTTTAGATCATTTATTAAATCATCAGCTTGTTTGAGTCTTTCTCTCAAATTATTGACTTCAGGATGAGATTGTTCAAGATCATCTAGGGCAGACTGAAGTTGTTCCTTCATACCATATATGTCCATTGCGATTCCCAGATCTTCCTCAAGCTGTTAGGCTTTGTTCAGAGGAACTTACCTCTAATACCAATTGTTGGAAACAAGGCAGATAACTGAGAGGGGGGATGAATCAGTTATCTCAAAATTTATTTAACTTTCTTTTCTTTTAATAATCAATGCAACATCAAATCATATAAGCATATGTGACCATAAGAACAAAAATAAAATTATCACACATAACACAAGGATTTTTACGTGGAAAACCTTGTTAAGAGAAAAACCACAAGGTGACCAACCCAAGATAGTATTCTCTGTTAAAAGAATAAAGAAGTACAAAATGACACTTGCCAATTAGGGCTCACTACCCGAGCACACTGCTTACAAGAGACACACTACCTACAAGAGACTGACTGTCTACAAAACTTACAGAAGATAATTAGGTATTTGAATTGATGAGAAACATCTACAAATGTAGGAGTTCAGTTCCAGTTAGGCACAATACACTGATTTGATGCACTTCATTCTTCCTCTATTTTGATATTGTTGCTCTATCACATACTAGACTTGATTTGCTGCTTTCACACTTATCCCTACTTTTCTTCACACTTTATTTCCTCACTTCTATATTCCACACACCTACATACTGGAATCCATCTAGTATATATATCCGCATCAAGGATTTCATCAACTTTCTAGTCGCTAATAAGAACACTCAAGATATTTACAAGTTACTAATCTATTGGTTGAATCCATGCTTGATTTGTGATGCGTATCAAAAGCATAGGCATAGAAGTCATTAATCATGTCGGCCAACAATGTACGATCCCACAAATTGCTTGATCAACACCTTTTACTCATCTGGATTGAAGTCTGATGCTTTGCTGATCAGTTCTTCCTCTATTTGCTCTACTTGACTGGAACCCGATACTTAGATGCTCATATCTTTTCCATGCTTTACAACTGGAGGCTAAATCTTTGGAATATAGTAGTCATGATACCATCCCTCTTTACTTATCCAAGTCTGTAACTTGCTGAGTTACACCATTTGAGAGATTCAAACCTGATTGTTGGACCTTGTTGCATACTCTGTTCTTGTTCACCGGACCAAAACAATCTTCAATCTATCTTCCGGTATAGGCATACTATGTACTATGGATGTGTGGGATAGACTTTGTTGCCATCAATGACAACACTCATGAAGCTACACAGTGTCTCTTACCAACAGTTCAGAACTAGGTATGACACTAAGGTGACTATCAAGTAAGAACCCATTGCCAAAGACCATATTGAGCCTTACATTACACACCCCATCAATGCCAACTTGGTTGCAAGTGAGTTAGAAATGGAGTAGCCCGCTATCCAAGAAGGCAATACACAGATTGAAGGTATACCGAAAGTCCTTGATGAATGGGTAGATCAAACTCAAGTGGTTGATCCATGTGAGTACCTAGAAGAGGCTGGTTTGGGTGTGTATATGATGCACGAAGCTGATTCATTTCTACCTAACATTGAAAAAAGTGCAGAACAACAGGATGGGTAGCAAGATAATGAGGTCTAGGAGCTATATTTTGTTGGCTCAAGGAGTAGAATGGGTGTCGGTGGTGGATACATGCTTGTTTCCCTGAAGGCTAAGAGGTACTATTCAGCTTTTATATTCTGTTTTAGTTGCACTAACAACGTGGCTAAATATGAAGCTCTTATTCAAGGCTTGGAATGGGCAAGACAAAAGGGTATTGGCTATCTGAAAGTTTATGGGGACAACGAATTGGTTGTAAATCAGGTGAGAAAGCTTAATGTCACAAAAGATGATTTTCTTAAGTCTTACAAGCATAGAGTATGAGACCTCTTGGAAGGATTTGATGCATTCAATTTGATATGCATACCTAGAAACTAGAATAAACATGTTGATAGGGGTTGAATATGGCATTCCCAAGGAGATTAGTAGTGATAAGACTAATAAGCATATTAAGATTGTTGTTAGGCTTATTGTGCCAGATAATAACATACATTGGCAAGTGTTTGATAGTGATTAGCAGATTGTAAACTTCTTGAGAGAGGAAGTTGAATTCTCTCATACCAACCAAGAGAAGCTACATCACCAATACGGTGACCAAATCATCCAACTCAAGAATAACAAGATGTCAAAGGGTTTGGTCACCTTAGAGTCCATTTTTAACACTGATGATGCAGCTACAAAACCCAAGTCCAGCCTACAAGTTCAGCAAGATCACTATGAAGAGTTCAAGATCTTCAAGGTAAGCTCCTTAAACTGGGCAAGGTATGTACAACAAAAGAAAAACATACATTTATTCAACTTTTTCAAGAATTTAGTGACATTTTTGCATGGGAGTATGGTGATTTAAAAGGATTTGATCCCCAACTTGCTCAACATACTATTGAGTTGGAACCTGATGCCAAGCCTATTAGACAAAAGAAAAGGCCCTTGAATCCTAAATTAGAGCCTCTCATGAAAAAAAACTGAACAAGTTGATTGAGACTAGCATAATCTTCCCTATTAAGTACACCTCATGGGTTTCCAACCTTGTGCCAGTTAGGAAGAAAAATGGGGAGATAAGGTTGTGTGTAGACTTTCGTGACTTGAATAGAGCTTCCTTGAAAGACCGTCATCCTTTGCCTTCCATGGAGTAGATATTCCAAGTAGTCTCAGGATCAGAGAGGTTTTCCTTGCTAGATGGTTATTCTAATTACAATTAGTTATTAGTAAGAGAGGAAGACCAGTATAAAACAACCTTCACCACAAAATGGGGGACTATGGCTTACAAGAAGATGTCTTTCGGTTTGTCCAATGTTGGAGCAACCTTTCAAAAGGCTATGGATATGGCCTTTCAAGGCCTAATGTACAAGATCGTCCTAGTCTACCTTGACAACATTACTGTTTTCTCCAAAGAAGCCAGCGATCATCTGAATCACTTAAGGCAGATTTTTGAGAGATGTAGGGAGTTTGGGATATCACTCAATCCCAAAAAGTGTGTGTTTGTTGTCCATGAGGGCAGATTGCTTGGTTACGTGGTGTCAAAACAAGGCATCACTATTGACCCTGAGAGAATAAGTGCAATTTTGGCTCTGCCCTTACCGGCACACAAGAAAGGTCTACAGAGTTTCATTGGTAGGATCAACTTCGTCAGGAGGTTTATCCCTGATATTGCTAATTTGTTAAATCCACTAACTACTATGTTGAGAAAGAACATGTCTTTTAGCTGGACTAGAGAAGGAAAACAAGTTTTGAGCTTATTAAAGAGGCTTTGGCTGTTGCACCTACACTTCTAAATCCTAATTTTTCTAAGGATTTCACTTTGTATGCTTATGGTAATGTTGATTCTGTTTCTGCTATGTTGGTACAAAAATATGAGCTAGAAATGGAGTAGCGTTTAGCTAATAAGATTAATCTAATGGTTGCTCATCCGAGCGTGAAGGAATTTCTGCTAAGTAAGGATCTCAGTGATAAGAGAGCCGGTTGGGTGACTAAGGTAATGGAATATGACGTGGACATTAAGGTTACCAAGCTGGTCAGGGGAAAAGGGTTGTGTGAACAACTTGTTGATGGTGTTACCAACGAAGAAGAACATGAACAAGAGGTTGTTCTATCAATACAAGATCAAGAACAAATAGTTGTTTTAGATCCTACTGCTGATTGGGTGCAAGAAATGGTTCATTTCTTGCAGACCGATAAGTGTCCTTAGGGCTTGGATAGAGCCAAATGAAGGTATTTCAGATTGTAGTCCATACCTTATGTGCTCATTAATGGCTTGTTTTTTAGGAAAGATTTCGATGGAGTATTGCTGAGATGTATTGGACCTAACCAAATTGAAAAAGTGTTGCATGAATTTCATGAGGGGTCAGCTGGAGGCCATTTTTCACCTAGAGCAATAGCTCTTAAGGTGATGAAAGGTGGCTATTATTGGCCCAGTTTGTTTAAGGATGCACACTTATGGGTCAGAAAATGCAAAGAATGTGCTCTATTTGTCAGAAAGGAGAAGTTGGCAGCCTTACCTTTGCAACTAGTTTAGGTTGAACAACCCTTTATGAGGTGGGGATTAGACTTTATTGGGGTTATAAACCCTTCATCCAGTGCTGGCCATAAGTGGGTTCTTACAACCACTAATTATTTCACTAAGTGGATTGAAGCAGTTGCACTCAAAGAGGCTAATGAGTCTATTGTTCTGAATTTTTATGAAGAGCTGATAATCAGATTCAGAGTGCTTGAGTCCATTATTTTAGATAATGCCCTTGCCTTTGTTGGTTCCAAAATCTCTGATTGGGCTGTAAGAAATGGTATTTATCTCAATACATCCTCCAATTACTATCCGCAAGGCAACGACCAAGTGAAATCCACCAATAAGAACTTGATAAGAATTATCAAGAAGACCATGGAGGGCAACCAGAGAGTCTGGCATACATAGTTAAAGTCAGCACTATGGGCTGACATAATTACTACAAAATGGTCAATAGGGCATTCACCTTTCATGTTGGTGTATGGAAAGGCAGTAAGGCTTCCTATCACACTTGAGTTACCATCACTTGTTTTGGTGAATCAGCTAGACATGCTAGAAGAAGGCCCTATGATAGTAAGGCTAGCTCAACTAGTTGAGCTTAAAGAAACCAGAAATGATGCCAAGAGAAACATAGAGCATCATCAAGCTCAAATGAAGAGGTCATTTGACAAAAGAGCATCTTCAAGAACATTCCAGGAGGATGACATAGTGCTGAAATGGGATGTGTTGAAAAAAAAACCTAGGAAGCACTCTAAGTTTGATGCTTTTTGGAGTGGGCCATATATTGTTTCAGAATGCAAACAACATAATGCTTTCCAGCTATCTAAGCTGGATGGTGACATCGAGCCAATCCCAGTCAATGGGATTCACCTCAAACATTGCTTCTGAGGTAGGATCTTTCATGTTTGTACATATTTCATGAAGTTTTTGTTGTTGAGTAAGTGCTGCTACACAATAGATTAGATGCAGATTTCATTTCCCTAAATGTGTTTCTGCATAGTTGTTAGTTTTTCCTGGGTCTAGTTATGTGTGAGGATGAAACTACTATAATGTATTACAACTGTATGTAGTATAACCATCATATGAAACAGTGAATACATGTATTCACTGTCACACATCATACCTATCTCCTCATAGAGCTGTAATAAATTGCAGCAGTTTGCTAAGGAGGTATTCTTGTTGATTATCCCCTTCTAACCCATCAAGTAGATGCATATCATTAGTAACAGTGATTTTTGTTGGTTCACTATCACCAACCATACCCATGCACTTGATGGATTAGAAGAGATGGCAGTCTGAAGTGAGATGCGGCAATGGAAAGAAGTGTTTTTCAAGTTTTGTCAAGTATGTGTGACTCTATGCCCAATGGTTAAGCTTCAAGCAACTGGTCTGATGTTTAGCAGGCAAACATATAGTAGATGTTGCCAAAGATTTTACCTAAATTCCACTATATCTCATTCAGGTAGAGTTCTGATTCAAAACTTATAAGGTATGTCTCATCTAGTCCTTCACATATTACATTCAAGTGCATAAATGAAATAATTCAGGAGATTATATTTATTAGTTTACTGCATTTATCCAAGTGCAACATAAGAAGGGTTTATCCAAAATATTTTCCAAAAAATAAATAATCTTTATTGAATGTAAAATGTTCATTATCTCACACAAGTTGTGAGGTTAACTATCTTATTCAATGAAATAGAAGAACAATCTATACATGAATAAGTAAATAAAAGTAATGTGCATGTAAGGTCAGAGGCCAGTCATTGCTTGAGAATGACTGGTTCTAGTTCTGGTGTGTTGTCCTGTCGCCCTGAGTCATCTTTGTCCTTCCTAGCTTCATGTCGTCCCTAGTTCCTGCATCTGGCAAAAACAGTGGTGTTAGAGCAATGCTTTAAGCAATGAATGGTCCCAAACCATACATGAACAAGATACCATACATGTATAAAATGATCCTCAATTGCATTAAACAAGAAATGTATACCTTTGATGTCCTAGAGAACAATCAAGTCATCAAACACATCCAAAACATGCATTTATTTTCTAACAAGTTTGTTTCATGTGCAGATACAGATGTAATTATGTTTCTGTTTGATTCATCAGGTTACATTATGACTGGAGGAAATGTGGCTCCCACAAGGGTTGAGCCCAGCTCATAGTCCTTATAGAACATTTCAGATGCAATATACAAATGCAAAAGCACAGCCCAAGGGGCATTATCAAAAGGCAGATCACAGCTGTCAAGAGCAATAATAGTCAGCAGGAAGGCAATCATAGGGACAACCATGATAAAGACAGTCATTAAGGAAAAGAGAGAATGAAGTACAGCCATAAAAGCCATTTGAAATAGCAGAATGTTTGAAAAGTCATCATAGATTGGAGCAACAAATGCTCATCTATGATTGACAGTCCAAGAGAAGATGGAGTGGCAACCACACATCAGCAAGCACGTTGCCCAATTATCTGAGTGAATTTCAAATATAATGTGTATGTCTTCTCATTTTCATGCATTCAAGAAGCAGAGACAAAAGAGAGATCTTGTGATAGCCTTTCAGATGATGAAACATATCCAATTAAAGATCATTTTTTGCAAATTCATCAATTGAAAATGTTTATGAGTACATGAAAACACCTTTGTGATGGCGAAAAGTGCATTATCCTATGCCAACATGGTAGTTTTGGTCTAACACATCATTCTAGGACAGATAGAGTGTAGTATCAACATGTAAAAGCTTGCAAATAAAGTATAACAACAATGCATTCAATTCACCATCTTCAAGTTTAAATACAAATGTGCTACAGAAATGTAAGTATGACATCATGTAGGCATGGCTTCATACACAAAGAAATTAGAAGAGCTGGACAGTCTTGTTATCTTCTATACAAGAGAGGGAAGCAATTGTAATAGTTGAAGTGCATGCAGCCAAGGCATCAGAGATTGCAGGAATGGAACAACCAAGTATTAATGACTGGTAAAAGGTCTAAAAGGTAGCAAACGATACAGTAATAAACTAGAGGTCAGTGCCAAATGCCTAAGTGGGACAACCACCAGAAGAATATAATCTAAGTGTCATAGAAGATACAGTGTAGCTACATCATAGAGCAACATCTAGAACTTCATGACAAGTCAAGATGAAGTACATCAATTATTCGACATGATATGTATGGAGATATGCTTGAAAATACATCATAGATTGGAGCAACAAAAGGATATATGCAACAATGCATATTCATAATCCGTATTCAAATGCGTTAGCAAATCAAATGAAGTGAGTCACAGAAAGGATTTGCTACAACATTGACATAATCCATATTCAAATGCAAACTATTATAAACATAGCCATATACCTGAGGAATGAATAAAAGAACAACAATATAACAACAGTGAAACAACTATCATGTACGAGAGAAGAACAAATCTTATCAATAAAGTGATCACATAAAGAGCAAGGTACAGGGATAATATGTATGCAGTAGCAAGTATCTGCTATCATAAATTACTGTCATCATAAGCCTATATGCATATGAAAGAATAATATAAAAAGATACCTCATGCTGAATTATATAGAAGTTACATCAAAATGGAATAGAGTATGAAAGAGCATCAGTCATCAATAATAAGAAAAGGTATGTAGGATAGTCAAGTGTTGACTGCATGGCATCCACAATATAGAGGGAGTAGTCATGTATCTTTCAAAAAGAATGCAACCAGGTAGAAGGATGATTGATGAGGAGACTGCTCAAATAGGGCATAATGTTTGTATGTTGTTTGCATCAAAGACCACACAATGATAGACCCAAAATAGCATATACAAGCTACAAACTCCTTATGCCAATTGGAACAACAATGCAAGATACAAACTCATATGATACAAAATATAT
Source organism: Cunninghamia lanceolata (assembly GCA_027924645.1). NCBI lineage: Eukaryota > Viridiplantae > Streptophyta > Pinopsida > Cupressales > Cupressaceae > Cunninghamia > Cunninghamia lanceolata. The sequence goes on from BSBN01001807.1 coordinate 8,896,914, forward strand.
AGATAATGGAGTAGCAGTCCTATGATTATGTTGTAGATGAAAGCAACCATTTAAAAATGTTGGTAGGTGGCGATTGATCAGCAAAGTACTATACACTAGCCATGCATCCTTGCCGGGGTTCGGGGGCGCAGCCCCCGAAAAAAAAATTTGGACTGACATAAAAAATCCTATTTTGTAACTGACATAAGGCTTGATAAAAGAGGCTAAGGGTTAGGGTTTTTTGATATATTATATTGTAGCATTTGTAACGGTATTGAGTTGTAAGGATTGGTGGTTGTAATCAGTTTGATTTACTGGATAATAATATCGGACTCTCTATTGGTGGATGTAGCCCGAATTTGGGTGAACCACGTTAAAACTTGTCTCTCGCTGTTATTATTTTTGTGTATTTTTCATTCCTCTGTTTAATCTTTATTTACATTTAATTGATATCTTCTGCTGGCTAACCCTAACAAGTGGTATCAAAGTGGGTTGTGTTCAATTATTATCTGCAGGAAGGTCTCACAGTTGAGTGGGAGTATCACAGTTGAGTGGGAGCAATGGCAAACGAAGGTAAATTGAAGGTTGATAAATTCAATGGGCAAAACTATCAGTTATGGAAGATGTAGATGGAGGATTACCTCTATCAAAAGGATTTATGGATGCCGTTGGAAGGAGTAACCAAGAAACTGGCAACAATGAGTGATGAGGATTAGAATCTTCTTGATAGAAAGGCATTAGGAACCATTTGGTTGTGCTTGGCACCATCAATGGCATTCAATATAACGAAAGTGAAGACAACGGATGGTCTGATGAAAGCTTTGGCTAAATTGTATGAAAAACCCTCAGCCTCAAATAAGATATTTCTCATGAAGTGTTTGTTTAATCTAAAAATAGTTGAAGGTGGATCTGTGATAGATCATTTAAATGAATTTAATACGATTGTCAGTCAATTGACTTCTGTAAATGTAAAATTTGATGAAGAAGTTAGAGATCTCTTGATATTATGTTCATTGCCTGAAAGATGGAATAGTTTGGTAATGGCAGTTACTAACTTTGTTTCTGGTTCAAATACCCTAAAATTTGATGATGTTGTTGGTGTTATTCTGAGTGAGGAAATTCGTAGGAAAAGCTCAGGTGGATCCACATCAGGCAGTGTTTTGAATGTAGAAAGCAGGGGTAGATCAAAGGAGAGGAAAATGTTCTAGAGGTCATGAGAAGTTATGAGGAAAATCAAAGGATAAGAGATCCCAAACCAGAGGACAGAAGGATTGCTGGTACTATGGGAAACCAAGTCATCTGAAGAAAGATTGCTGGTCTTAGAAGAATAAATAAGGAGACAAACAAAAAGGAAATAAGGAGACAAATGTGGTAAGTAATAAATCTGAAGATGATGCTTTAATTATTTCCCTAGATAGTGCTGATGATTCATCGGTTTTAGATTTAGGGGCCTCATTTCATGCTACGCCCCATAGAAGTTATTTTCCTGATTATGTCCAAGGAGATTTTGGGCTGGTTTATTTGGGAGATAAGGAACCCTGTCAAATTGTTGGAAAGGGAAGAATCAAGATTAAGTTGCAGAATGGGAATCATTGGCTACTACAAGAGGTAAGGCACGTTCCAAGGCTTAGTAGGAATTTAATTTTAGTAGGACAGCTAGCTGAAAAAGGTTAAATTGTTACATTTACTGATAAAATTTGGAAGGTTTCAAAAGGTGCCTTAATAGTAGCAAAAGGTGTGAAAGTAGGCACCTTATATCTTTGTACAGGTCATATTATTCCTTCTACTTTAGCTGTTGCAGAGAAAAAACAAACAGGTTTAAGAACAGTTGTTGTAGGTTCGTAGGAAGAGACTGAAACAGTTGCTGCAGGTTCTAAGACAACACTGTGGCATAACAGAGTTGGGCATATGAGTGAAAAAGGTATGAAGGTACTTCATTCTAAAAAAGTTTTACCAGATCTGAAATGTATTAATATGGATTTTTGTGAAAGTTGTGTATGGCAAACAAAAGAGAATCAATTTTCTCAAGGATGGGAAGCAAAAGAAAAATTAAAAGTTGGAGTTTGTGCATATAGATGTATGGGGACCAGCTTAGGTATCTTCTTTCGGTGGCTTTCGATATTATGTTACATTCATAGATGATGCAACTAGGAAGGTATGGATTTATTTCCTTAGGCAGAAATCTGATGTATTTGATACATTTAAGAAATGGAGAAGCTTGGTTGAGAATGATACGGGTAAAAGATTAAAATGTTTCAGATTTTATAATGGCGGTGAGTATTGCAGCAAAGAATTTGAAGATTATTGTTCCTTTAATGGAATTCGTAGGCAAAAAATGGTTCCAGGGACTCCACAGGAGAATGGAGTGGCTGAACGCATGAATAGGACAATAATGGAGTGTACAAGGACCATGAGATTGCATTCTGGGCTCCCTTTAAATATGTGGGTAGAGGCTGTCAACACTGTTGTATATTTAATTAATAGAGGTCCTTCAGTTCCTTTGGGTTGTAGTATTCCAGAGGAAGCATGGACAGGCAAGAAGGTGAGTTATTCTTTTTTGAAAACCTTCGGCTATGAAGCATTTGCACATATAGATTCTAAAAATACCACCAAGTTAGATGCAAAATCAAAAAAGTGTACCTTTGTTGGATATTGCATTGATGAATTTGGTTATAGGCTTTGGGATTTTAAAAATTAGAAAATTGTGAGAAATAGGAATGTTATATTCAATGAGAAGGCGTTGTACAAAGATCAGTTGCAGGAGCACGAGAAGAAAGAAAATGATTATGTGGTGTTAGATGATACTCCAAATAGTGATATTCCAGTGGTTCCTCATGCTCCACAACAGCAATCAGAAATACCACAAACTCCAGTGAATGTTAGACAGTCAACAAGGCTAAGTAGACCTCCTGAAAGGTTTTCTCCCTCTTTGTATTCTATTTTGTTAACAGATGCTAGTGAACCAGAAGAGTATGATGAAGCTATGCAGGTGGATACACAAGTTTAGTGGGAGCTTGCAATAAAAGAAGAAATTGACTCATTGCTGAAAAATCAAACTTGGGAATTATGTAAGTTACCTGCAGGTAAAAAGGTTTTACCAAATAAATGGGTTTATTGATTGAAAGAAGAAGATGGAGGTAATAAAAGATTTAAAGCCAGGTTAGTTGTAAAAGGATTTGCACAGAAAAAGGGCATTGATTTTGATGAGATATTTTCTCTGGTTGTCAAGATGACTTCTATTCGTACTGTTTTAAGTATTGTGGCTACTGAAGATTTGCATTTGGAATAGCTAGATGTGAAAATTGCCTTTCTCCATGGTGATTTGGAGGAGATATACATGGACCAACCCCAAAGATTTGAGGTCAAAGGTAAGGAGAAACTGGTGTGCAGATTGAAGAAGAGTTTGTATGGCCTGAAACAAGCACCTCGGCAATGGTATTTGAAATTTGATAGTTTTATGGCTGAGCAAGGCTATAGCCGGTGTAATTCTGACCATTGTGTTTATTTTACAACGTTAGATAATGACAACTACTTTATTTTATGTTTATATGTTGATGACATGCTTGTAGCTAGGTCTAACATAGATCACATAAGAGAGTTAAAATAGCAGCTAGCATAGTCATTTGCTATGAAGGATTTGGGGGCAGCAAAACAAATCCTTGGTATGAAAATTTGTAGAGATAGGAAGAATAGAAAATTGACTCTATCTTATGCTGATTATGTTGAAAAGGTGTTGCAGAGATTCCATATGGAGAATGCAAAAGCTGTCAGCACACCTTTGCCTAATCATTTGAAATTGACTAAGGAGATGTGTCTTAAGACACAAGAGGAGGAAGAGAAAATGTATAAGGTACCATATGCTTCAGCTGTAGGAAGTTTAATGTATGCCATGGTATGCATGAGACCGGATATTGCACGTCGTAGGAGTCGTTAGAGGTATATGAGTCATCCCGAATTGGAGCATTGGAATGCGTAAAATAGATTCTCAGATATTTGAGAGGTACATCCAATAAACACTTATATTTTGTGGGCTCTAATACTGATTTAGCAGGTTATGTAGACTCAGATTTGGCAGGTGATATTGATACCAGGCAGAATACTACAAGTTATGTCTTTATTGTAGGTGGGACAACAGTGAGTTGGATCTCATGGTTGCAAAAGGTGGTTGCTTTATCCACCATAGAGGCAGAGTATGTCGCTGAAACAGAGGCAAGCAAGGAGATGATATGGTTGCAATCTTTCATGGAAGAATTGGGAAAACAACAGGCTAACAATTCTTTGTATATAGATAGTCAGAGTGCCATACATCTTGCAAAGAATTTTTCCTTGCATTCAAAGACCATACACATACAGTTGAGGTATCACTTTATTCGGTTGGTGTTGGATAATGGGCAGTTAAGGCTGGAAAAGATACATACAGATAAAAATATAATGGATATGTTTACAAAGGTAGTGACAAGGGAGAAGCTGAGCTCCTCTTCATCTTCGGTTGGTCTTCAAGACTGAAACAATAAAATTAGAACAACAGAGTCCAGGGTGCTTATTTCTAGTGGGAGTTGCATGCGCAGTGGTGTCGTCTAGGATCAGTCTCCAAGTGGGAGATTGTTGGTAGGTGGCGACTGATCAGGAAAGTACTGTACACTAGCCATGTATCCTCACCAAGGTTCGGGGCCGAGTCGAGCCCCGAGCAGGGGTTCAGGGGCGCAACCCCTGAATTTTTTTTGGATTGACATAAGGCTTGATAAAAGCGGCTAAGGGTTAGGGTTTTTTAATATATTGTATTGTAGCATTTGCAACGGTATTGAGTTGCAGGGATTACTGGTTGTAATCGGTTTGATTTACTGGATAATAATATTGGACTCTCTATTGGTGGATGTAGCCTGAATTTGGGTGAACCATGTTAAAACTTGTCTCTCATTGTTATTATTTCTATGTATTTTTCATTCCTCTGTTTAATCTTTATTTGCATTTAATTGATATCTTCTGTTGGCTAACCCTAACAAGAAATACATAGGACTGTCATAGATAGAAAAATCAGTCATATAGTGATAGCTATAGCTAATAATGACTGCCACGAAGATAGAAGACAAAAGTAAACACATTCCATATTTCATTTTTATCCATGTTCTAATGAAATCTAGCTTTTAGAACCCAATGACAAATACAAAGAAGCGTTTCTGAGTGATATTGATATTGTCAATGATCAAAGTATATAGAGATGAAAAAGAAATATTGTCAATGATTTGCTGCTACGGAACAAAAGAATAGCCAAAGCGACAATCAACACAAAGTGATAACAGCCAAGCACAAATAAGAAACAACATATAGCTAGCATATAAAGTGTTTGGTGTTGAGTCAACATAGTAAGGGTTTTTTCACCTGCATAACAATGATATAAGACAAACAATCTTGACAGAGGTCTTCCAAGACAGTGGTTTACATAAGAGAATGTGGAGTTCTTGAGACAAACTAAACAAGGAGGAACTTCAGTTGCTTTCAAAAGAGATAATCTACAACAAAGCTTACAATGACTATCACAAGAGTAAAAGATATTACTCACAACACCTTGTAAAGATATAACCATAGAAGAGATGTCAAACACACAAATGAATGCAACTTTCATTTTTTCTCAAAAATGAATCTACCAGTTTGTCAAAGAATATGAAGTACCCATGCAGCTGTGATAATCTTGACAACCATTTAAAGTGATGGGGTTTGTTTATATAGAAACCTTAATGAAGACAAAAAAAAATTCCTCAGTGTTTTCCAGACAACAAAAACCAAATGTGGGTTTAAGTTATGATAATTCAAGACAGAGGAGCACATTATATAGAAAAGACAAGTTTTCTTCTTCTGTAACTGTTTCAAATGAATACAGCTTGTTAAGGCATGAAATATAGTTTCACAATGGTCACATAATGAAGAATAGGAGTCATTTATCATATTGAGGTGTAGATATATGAGGAAATTTGAAGGTTTTTCAAACTCATTTCAAGTAAAATGCCCAGAAACCTCCAAATCGTGCCTCTGGTAGCACAATGCACAAAATGTCATTTTGTAAGTTTTGTCATAGCTCGGGGCTCGTTTTGAGCTAGAAAAGTGCAGATATAGAGGAAAATGAGGTTTTCTCAAACTCTTTTTGGACAAAGATTCACAAAAACCTCCAAATCGTGCTTCTGGCATCAAATATGAAGTAAGAAAATCTCAGAAAAAGAAGAGATTAACATAGAATGAATTACCTCTTTTTTTTTTTTTTCTGTCGATTGCTATGTGAAGATCACTTTGTCTTTTTTATTCAACCTTCCAAAATGGCCTCAACACCATCGAAATGTAATACAGATGGTCGGCCACAGAAAATAGTAGAAAATACATCAAAAAACCAGTCAAAACGCGGCCTTGGAAGCCCAGAATTGGCCCAAATCAATGCTAAATCAACTTCAAAAGGTCGAACCTTAGTAAAAACCACTTGCCTTGCATTTTTTCCCTCAGAAAATTGGCCAAATTGACCAGAAACTATGCCTTTTTGCCTTCAAAACCTTCCTCTATGGTGGCGGTTGAGCATGGCAGTGAGCAAAGAAGCATGATGCAAATGAAAGAAATTAGGGTTCGCTCAGTTTTTTGTTCGATGACTTTAGGGTGCATCTTCACATTTTTGACTTTTGTTTACAAAAAATCATTGATATCTATTTAAGCCATGGTAAAGACTTACAAAAGTCTTTAAAACCTAATAATAGTCCACATGTGGTCGTGAGGGCATGATTTTGCCTTTTGTCTTTTCCAAAGTCAAAAATGCATTATGAGAAACATAAGGTTGAATGCCTTATTTTGCTAAGGCATATCATGATATAGTCATAAGGTGGATGAAGTGATCCACATAAGGCATGGTAGTGTGTATAGGGAGGCATAAGGGTCAGTTTAGTATGTATTGCATTAGACTTTGTAAAGACATGATGTTGCATATTGTGAAACGCATGAATGGCTAGGAGTTATAAGGTATTGGATGTAGCCATGTAATGCAAGAGGTGATGCAAGTATATGGAGAGTCGTGTTATTTTTGGCTAGGAGCTATGAAGGTATTGTTTTGTCATTTTTGCATAATCTAGAAATAGATTAAATGTTGTAAACGAATGATAAAGTAATGAATTATGAATTACTTTATCATTTGTAATAAAAATGCAAAGAGGCAGCATTAGGCAAATTTATCACACATGGCAAAGTAAGTCTCGTTGATTACTTTGTCTTTGCTTCACAATATTTAATTTGTCCCTAAATCATGCAAAATTGGGAAATTAAATATTTGTGTCCTAAATGCCATTATTTTATGCATGGAATTGTAATAAATTTGGATTGTAAAACATTAACTAAGGTGGTGTAATTATAAACCTCTAAGTCAATGTTAATTAAATGCAGAAATAATGTGTATTTATGTTATTTATTGTGCAAACTATCAGTCATTTATGGTGCTGCAGGGTGAAGTTGACAAACAGGGGGAAGAATTATTACACAAATTTAACTTATTTCAGTGGTCTTAAAGATCATTTAAAGGCATTTAAAGACATTTTCAGGTGCTTTTATGATTATTGATGGCATGCCTTGACTATTTCTGCATTGGAAACCCATTTTGGAAGACTTTAGGCAAATATTTTGGACACATGTATGAGATACACGAAAATGGAGATGGCTCATCCTTATCTCATTGCAGCTGTTTGGAGAGTATATAGTCATTTTTTTTACTCTTTGTAGGGATTTCTTTTCCATGTACATTATGGAGTTAGTAATTTTTTTTGCAATCTTACTCAGTTTGAGCATGTTTTTGTAACTCTTTTTGGCATATGAAATACAGAGAACACCTTGGATACCATTGATAGTCAGATTTTGCCTTCTTGTTTTGCAGTATTGGGTGTTATCAAGTGTTTGATTAGGTCATTTGTGAGGTATTTTTGTTTCCTTGTGACTTTATCTTTTGTTTCAATACCCTTTTCTGTAGAAGTTGTGTTTATGCAAGTTGCAAATTGTGTCTTAAAGTGTTATTAAGGCCTTTAAACTGGGAAGTTAGCTTCCTTTTAAAGATTTTAATGCATTTAGGCCTCTTTGTGAAGTGTTTTTACAAACATAGAGTAATAGGTTGTGCAAGTTTAGTTTTTGTTGTCTGTGGCCAAGTGTATGCAAGTCTGAGTTTCATTAACCATATCAAGTTTGGTGAATCACCCTTATTTTCATATGTTCCAGTTATTAACTTTCATTTACAAAAGAATTCCTTTCCCCTTTTCCTCTGTAAATCCAGTAGATTCTAGGTGATAACCAGTTAGGAAGCTGGCCTTCTCCGGAGGTTCTTTCCATCACAGGTGACCCACAGACCTGGAAAGATCCCATGTTTCTCCAGATTGCCAAGTTTTACAACTCAGCAAGGGTGCAAATCTGAGAGACAACACCAAGTAGTAGATCTATCCATAATAGAGTTTGGAATGCAAATGTGAGACTCCCCAGCAGAAGCCCTAGAAACATGGGTCTCAAAAAGACCATTGCAGTTCGAGACCCCAAGCATATGGCCCAACATAGGAGACAAGACAACCTGACCCACATTGCTTGAATGAGTGGCGCCAGAAACCATATCCACCTCATTTACAAGAGGGGGAACAGAGACATTCCCAAGCGAGTCCTCTGTCTGCTGGGAAAAGGAAAGCCCCTGGGCTTGTGGAGAAACAGGAACAAGCCCAGCAAAAGGACCTCCAGAAGCCCCAAAAGAATTGTCCCTAGTAGGGACACACTTCTCAAAACCCACATTAGGCGGAGGCATAGAAAACACACCAAAAACTCCCACAACCTGGCCAAGGGTAGGCCCTCCCAGAGGGGAATCCACCATACACACTTTCTTTAGCATTGTTAGGGATTTCTCCTCCAAACAAACCCCAGATTGCATCAAAATGCTAGGGACAGAGCCCACAACAGGGGAAGTCAAAATCTTCCCAAATGAAGAAGCCCCAAAGCCAGCCTTGGGGGAGAGAAAACCCCACTTAAGGGCCTGACAAAACACGCCATCACCAACGGTGGGAAAATATTTTGGCAGGATTGTAGCAGCCGACCGTGTTCGAGAAACTGAGCGTTGGGCTTCTAGACAAAGATCCATAATCTACACATCCTTATCATCACTAGGTAAATTCTAGTCTTCAAGAAAAAACCTTTCATTCTCATCGTCCTCATCATCACCACCGTCATCTGCATCGCTCCCACCTAGAGCAGCATTTGAAACCCCCTGTTTTCTCCAGTTCCCGCTCCTGCTCATTGTTTATGATTTTTAATGTTATTAAAGAATAAGAAAATATTTTTAACAAAAGATTTGTTGAAATATTTTTGAAATACTTTTTATTTATTTATTTTACGAATGAAATTTTTTTAAAAAAAACATAATAATTTCGATAATAGAACTTAAGAATATAAATCTAAAAAATAAAAAGAATATTTTATATTTAGAAAGATGAATGAGATAGATTAGAATATGTAATAATTTCTATAATAGAACTTAAGAATATAAATCTAAAAAACAAAAAAAAAATTATATTTACAAAGATGAATGAGAGAGAATAGGATATGTAGAGTTAAATTAACCATCATGAGTTAATTCATAGGATTTTAGAAATTTTATTTTTATTTTGGATGATGTCACCCATACAGGTTGATGTCATCTTTTAGTTGATTTTTATAACTCAAAAAAATGATGATGTCATGTTGTGATGTTCACAACACACCCCATTTTACTCCTTAGCAAAATGAGGACCCCTATTGTGGCTTGCTCCCTTGTTTTTGTGCTCTGGGCGGTAATGGTAAAAAGCAGCATCAGTCAGTATGTATGTGCATCATGTCAGGTGCATTTGTGATCTTCATGTATGAACCTAATTTCAAACTCTGAATCTTGCCTCAGGAAGCTTGCCATGTGAAAGAGTGTGAAATTCTAAGCAGATTTGCCTTTTACATCACCCTAAAATTTGACCAAGTAAGAAAGTTATGGCGGGTCAAAGCTCTGGTCAAACCTGATATTCTGGGTGGGGTCATATTCCGAACATCAGTCACCTTGTGAAAGATCACCCCGATGTTAGAATATCACATGATGTTCACTTGGTCCGCAAGCTCCAGATGTCAAATTTATGTGATAACATCTGCCGATTAAATAGCCTTATATTTTGCGGGGCTCATATTTCGAATATCACCCGATCTTTGAAATATCACCCTGTCACGAAATATCACCCCCACCCCAATATCCCAATGACACCATGATAATTGCAGCGACAAAACAAAGGCATCAACATGCTGACGTCACCCCAATCTATTCTGGGAGGGGGGTCATTTTACTCACGGGGGGTTATCTTCTGAATATCACTTGATCTTAAAACATGACCCGATAAAACAAAGCCCGACATGACGGTGACGTCATCCTTTCGAAGGGTGATATTCTTCAAAGTTCTTTCCTCAAGGTCATGTTTCTTGGACCCCAATTTTCTTCAATATGACCATGGCGTCATCCTTTCACCTTTTTATGAAGCTCGCCCATGATGATGATGTCATCATCATATCCTAACTTAATATAAAAGTGCCCAGAAATCTACATTCAGGTGGCGGAACTGAAAGGTTATCAAAATGAATTAAATACTCATATGCATGCAGATTTTCATGGAATCATGAACCGATATATGTTCACACTTTCAAAGCATGATTTAACATAAATATTTATCCTCCTGTTGGTTATTTAAGTGATGATGCTTAACTTTTATGTGTTAACCACAGGTGCATTGATCAGGATGACGTGCATTCCGCGATGCAAAAGGCAGGAAAAGCCGGGTAGGTGGATTTTGAATCCATTCCAGAACCTGATGGCGTGCAGGTGGAGATACGACTGAGCTTTAATGGCGAGGACATCCCAGGTAGTGGACTGGATCCCGAGAGGTCGCAAACACACTAGAATGGAGACAAAGCCTTCAATGCAGAGGTTGGCAGGTGGAAACATTATTGAGGGAGCAGCGCTCTGTCTAGATGTTGCTCAAATTCTTGGCGGGATTGGTTTTCCACCGTCTGATGCTGCATTTCAAAAGGCCGACTGTTGATTTGCTAGGGTTTCTGAGGCAATGTGTTCAGGGGCGAAAATAGAGACATATATTCAACCCCTGACTCTGTGCAAAGAAGGAGGTCAATCATACAATATCTGACCTGTAGCAATTTCACGTAGGAGATCGGATTACTGAGACTACTGAGGATTGGATTGTTGAAACAATCAAGGTTCTTTCCTCAGATCATTGTAAATGTACTTGTTTTATGAACATACTGTATGGAGATGAAGCTTCAGATTACATCTTGATTGTAAACCTTAAGTAATCTTCAAGTTGATTTCTGGATATGTACTGGTGAATGTTATGTTCTATAGAAGCGCTTTCATTTCATTGCATGTTGTTGTCAACCTCACCCCTGAAGATTTGCACTAGATCATGCTGATTTGTGGAATGTCCTGGTGAAGTATGATTCTAGTTTTCTTCTCTTTATTGCTATATGGGAATATGTATGTGGATCAATGATCTTAGTCAAGTAATTTTAGGAATCTCATTCTCTAACCCCTTTTCTCATTTTAATTTCATAGAAATCACCTTTCATAACTACATATTAGGATAAATATTGAGCATAATAGAGGAATATGCTGACATCCTATAGACAACTGAACATCATTAGCATATTTTCTGAGCTAGATGCATGTACTGTTGAAAATATCATGCAGAAAATCACAAATAAGGGTAGAACTCATGCAAATATCCACTTAGACACATCCTTTGAGGGAGTATGTTGTGTAGAGTAACCTCTTTGAATGAAAGTATTGTTGTAGAAGCGGAATCTACTAATCTACGTAGGACCCCAAAATGGAAAACAACAACACACATCAACCACTGAGAGATCTTAGTAGATTATGAACTAATCAACGGGGACTTGGGATCATGAATTGTTTGAATTCATCGTATCTTTCAGGATAAACAAGGGTTGTTGTGTAACTTTTGTTTGTGTACTTGGTTGTGACTAACATCACCATTAACACCTAAAACTAGTGCTAGAAGGAGGGCCAACAAGGAAACTGTAGATTCCTGTAAACATTGCTTGAATATCCTATCAGTTTCAAAACCTTACCATAAACTAGCCAATTTTCCTTGAAAGCTTGAGAAATCCTGGCTTTTAGGCCAAATACCAGGTCTAGATCTAGTGGACTCTTTGAAGAACTGCCTATCAGCGGATTTAGACCTAGAACTGTGGACATCCACCACTCCCCTGATCCTAGTGCATTCACAGCCTCACTAGGGCGTGCTCCTGTCACTCCTATTGGCTTACAAATACCTATAGGACCACCTATCACACCTCAGGTCCAACCTTAACCTGTCATACCCCAAATCCAACCTCTACCAGTTGCAATGTCATTTTTCACAGCGGAGTCACCTTTGACCTTCAATGCATATCATGCTTTGCCTAAAAATCTAGATAAAATTTGTCCTAGGTACCATCCATATCAGGATGCTAATGATCATGTCAGAACCTTCAAGGAAGCCTGTTGTAGGGCTAGGATTGAGTATGAAGATGTGGTATGCAAGCTATTCCCTTTTTCTTTAGGGGAAGAGGCCTATAACTGGTATATCAGTCTAGGTCAGGGTTCAGTCAATTCATGGGATGCCTTGGAGAAAGCTTTCAAGGATAGGTTCAAGGTGCCTATAGATCCTTCCATGAACTATCATCTATTTTCCACCATCAAGAGATCTAAAGGAGAACCTATTGCAAACTTCAATGCTAGATTCTAGAAGATGCTATCTAAGCTAGTTGCTCCCTATGTTGTAACAGATGAAGCTGCTAGGAGCATTTATTACTCAGCCTTAGATCCCTTGACTTCCATGTTTATCAGGAGAACACATCCTAGGGTAACAACCTTAGAAGAAGCTTTTGGGGAAGCTATCAAGGTCAGCCAGCAACTAGCTCCTGCTCCCACACCAAATGTTGCCTTCCCTACACTTCTGGATTATCCAACATACCCTATCCACCAGCAGACCAATGGGGCCATGATACCTTCAGGTGTGATGCCAGCCCCTTTGCAGATACCTCCACTCAATATCATGCCACCGCCAAGTGGGAATAGCCAAATGTTACCATATCAAACACAAGTACCTCAGGCTGTAGAACAATCCAACAATAATGATGGATCTTCCTTTTTCAAGCCTCAGACAGAGAGTGTAGTGGCCAAGGTTCAGGAAGAGAAAGAAGAAATCAAAGAAATATCAGCCCAGTTAAGGAAACTTACTACTGAGGTCAACCATCTGAGAAATCAGAACTTCTACTCTCAGCCTAATCAAAGCAGAGGCTATGCCAATGACAAACCAAATTATCTTGACAGGGGGTACAACAATAATTACAACAATAATTATAACAATAATGGCAACAACAATCCTCCTAGACAACCTAGAGTGTGGAACACTAGGCCAAACAATGATTCGTTGTCATCACCCCTAGACAATCAGCCTCCTGGTGAACCTAGGTAGACCACCAGAGTAAACCTTGCAGAGGTAGCACTTACAAACTAGTGCAGGATACATAACACCAACGCTCAGGTAGAGCTGGACTGTCCCCCATTCAAGATTGTTGCCAGCATGTTCCAAGCTGAAGTGTCCAGTACCTCAGGCAACCCACCTTATGTAGAGGGAAATGAAATTGTCCCCTGTGAGTATGATTCTGCCCTAGTGTTGGAAAGCTTCATGCATCATCCGTATCAGCAGACAACCTCATCACATTAGGATTACACCTCAGCATGTGAGGAATCAACCATGGCTTTTGAGTCCAACTATGTTTTTCCCTTTAAGGATGAGAATGAGCCATCAATTGAGCATGAGGAAGTCAATGCTTATCAACAGCAACCTCAGGGTAGGCATAACTACAACTTGAGGAATAACTCAAATAGATCTGTTGATCCTTTGACCACCTCATTGCCTCCAAGCAACTTCAATACTCCACCTGATCCCCAGGCGAGTAATAACCCTGGACTTCCCAAGGTTAATGCTCAGTACTTGACACCATAGAGTGCAGCACCAAAAGCTGCAAATTCACCTCCTGGATCTGACAAGTTGGTCACTTATCTAACTGATGAAATGAAAAAGGTTAAGATCAACCTACCATTGTTAGATCTTCTTAGGACCCTTGCTATCAAGAATGCTTTCATGAAATCATTGGATGGTTCTGCTCAAAAGGAAGATAGCCATACCCTAGGCCAGTTTGGAAATAAAGATCATGCTGCCAGGGATGTTAACATAAAACCTAAAACCTCGGCTACTGTTCAAGTTGTAGATACCTGCCACATGACCCTATACAAAGAAAATAGTGAGTCACCTCCTTTCCTCCTTACCATAAGGATGTTTGGTAAAAATTTGCACAATTGTTTAGTAGACTCTGGGGCATCTACCAATGTAATGCCCTTGTCCATATGCAACACTTTAGAGTTACATCTTGCTAGATCATTAAAGAAAGTGACACAGTTGGACAAAACAGAGGTAAGTGTGGTAGGGGAACTGACTCACATCCATATCCAACTAGCATCGGATCCCAGAGTCTAGCACTACATTGATATTCAGGTAGTCGATATACCTGATACATATGGGATGCTACTCAGCAGGGATTGGTTGAAAACTCTCAATGGGTACATGTCCACAGATTTCAGCCATATGTGGTTGCCCTGGAGGGGAATACCAAATCAGATAAGGATCGAAGCTGAACCTCGCATGAAGCACATGATCACTAAATATAATAAAACCAATGAAATCATGTACGTGGATGTGGAACCTGGAGTTTACTCCATCAGACCTCAGACTGCCAGCATAGAGGAGATCCTGATGCTTGACATACATGATCATGATGATGACCCTCAGGGTGATGAAATAAATTCAGAACCTGATTGTGATCTTGGAAATAAAATAGAACTGGATCATTTCAAGAGATTTGAGATGCATTTATTTAAAGAGGTGCAACACTGTCAGTTGTTAAATGTGCCTGTTCATGATATCCTAATCAGTGGATGGTGCAGGTTGCATGATGAGGCACATTCTGAAAAAACTTGTGAAGCCTGCCTAGACATGTTGGAGCTGAACCAAGCATATAATGAGGTGTCTTCGTCATCGTCCGCAGTGAGTTCTACAGATAATGATAATGATAATGATCCTTGTTCGTCTTCTGCAGGAGCAGGAGGATGCACATACCATGATGAGGATTATATTCAGATGCCAGTAGAGATATTGGTATGCAATAGGAGTAACGCTAAGAACAAGAAGATCACCCCAAGGAGTGACTGTTTAGTGGAATCAAATTATGAGTTATCTGATGAGGATAGGGGCAGCAATCTATCCAAATTCAAAGAGTTTCTGTTAAAAGAGATCCGAAAGGCGATACAGCAGCAAAGACCTCCGCGGGATGTCTTGGTTGAAGGCTGGTGCAGGTTACACAAAGCACCCCATTCAGAATCTGCCTGTTCATTGTGCCTACATATTTTGAGAAGGTAGAAGCTACCTAGTTCAGAGGATGTTCCTCCTGATGATGAAGGAAAAGAAGAAGTATCAGCCTCCCATGAGGCAGATAAGGTGATGCCTAAGAAGGCCAAGATACCGAAATTAAAGTGGATATCCAGTGGTGCAGCCGCCAGAGCCAAAAGGAAGAAAGAAGCCCCAAACAAGATTTTAGATGAAGATAAGCCATGGATCCTCAGGTTTGATGGATCCAAGTCAAAACAAGGAGCTGGAGTAGGAGTAGACCTCATTGATCCATCTAAAAAATCCTACTTGGCAGCATACAGATTGCAATTCCCATGCACAAACAATGTGGTGGAGTATGAAGCTCTAATTCATGGGATACTGTTTGCACTTAGAAAAAAGGTGAAAATTCTACATGTCTATGGAGACTCAGAATTAGTGGTTAGACAGGTGAGAGGTATATACTCTTGCAAATACAGAAGGTTGTCTAATTACAGGCACAGGGTGTGGGACTTAATAGAAGATTTTGATGCCTTCAATATCA
This sequence comes from Cunninghamia lanceolata, assembly GCA_027924645.1. Classification (NCBI taxonomy): domain Eukaryota; kingdom Viridiplantae; phylum Streptophyta; class Pinopsida; order Cupressales; family Cupressaceae; genus Cunninghamia; species Cunninghamia lanceolata. The sequence continues at coordinate 8,912,958 of BSBN01001807.1, forward strand.
CCCATGTCCCCAGAGAACAAAACCACAGAGCAGATGCTTTGGCCTAGGCTACCAGTACTCTAGAACCTTTGTCCATATCCGGTCTAAAAAGATTCTCAGTTGAATTAGTATCAGTGCCTTCAGTACCTGATAATGTGACTAATCTTCAAGTATTTGATGATGATCAGCATATATTGGATTTTATTTCCAACAGAGATGTTTTTGAGGCACAGATCATAGATGAAATAAGCATGGAAGATCATGTCTGGGAAGAAGAAGAAATCCTAGAACTGCCTTGTAATAGGATCCCTAATGGAATGATAGAGCTAGAAAGAGCATTTGATCTGGACAGCATGCTAAAACAGAGGGGTCTTCCAAAAGCTGATGAAGGACAATACTCATAGGTGGACATTGGGCATGGTGATAAAAGAAGAAACGTTCTGATTGGGAAGATCTGTACAGAGGAGGAATTGAAAGGAATAACCCAGGCCCTCAAAGACTATATCCATGTCATTGCCTCGACGTATGATGAGCTGAAAACTTATGACATATCAGTCATCACTCACACAATCCCCTTGAAGCCAGATGCCAAGCCCTTCAGGTAGAAGCAAAGACCTGTCAATGCCTTGCTGGAGCCCATCATCTTTGAAGAAGTTAAAACGCTGCTCGATGCCAGGATCATATTTCCTGTGAGACACTCCATGTGGGTGGCAAACCTGGTCCCAGTGAGGAAGAAAAATGGTGACATCAGACTATGTGTGGACTTCAAAAACTTAAATAAAGCTTCTAAAAAGGATAATTATCCTTTGCCTTCTCTGGATGAAGTCCTGCAGATTGTGAATGGTGTTAAGATGATGTCCTTCTTGGACAGTTTCTCTGGTTACAACCAAGTGATGGTGGACAGAACTGACAGGCTGAAGATCGCTTTCACCACGAAGTGGGGGATCTTCGCCTACAGGCGCATGCCGTTTGGGTTGATAAATGCTGGAGCCACATTCCAGCGAGCAATGGACATAGCCTTCAGAGGCTTAATTGGTAAGTGCATAGTAATATACATGGACGACTTGACAGTGTTCTCCAAAGAAAGAAGAAACCATGTAGACGACTTGAGAGAGGTGCTGAAGAAGTGCGAGCAGTACGGGATATCCCTGAATCCCAAGAAGTGCATATTTGGGATGACCACCGGGAAATTGCTAGGCCACTTGATAACTGAAAATGGGATCATCATTGATCCTGACAGAGTGGAATCCATCATGAAGGTACAACTTCCTGGAAGCAAGACATAGCTCAAATCTTACTTTGGTAAGATTAATTTTGTTAGGAAGCTTATCATCAGCTTTGCAGAGATAGTTAGGCCCTTGAACGCCATGCTCAAGAAGGACACCAAAATTGAATGGACACCGGAGGTTAGAGCAGCTTTTGAAGACATTAAGAAATCTATATCAAATGCTCCAGTCCTGACCAGTCTAGATTATGCCAAGGACTTCTACATCTACTCATTTGCTTCAGAGTATGCCTCTGCAGCAATGCTGACACAGAGAAATGAAGAAAGGGAGGAGAAGCCTATAGCCTTCATGAGCTTCCCTTTCAGAGATGCAGAGCTCAGGTACATGGATGTTGAAAGGAAGGCACTTGCCCTGGCTCAAGTAGTCAAGAAATTCAGGCATTACATCCTGAGAAGCAAGGTGATTGCTGTAGTACCTGATGCAGCAGTGAAAATGCTGCTAATGCAAAGTGAACCAGGTGAGAAAAGGGCTAAATGGATCACTATCCTCCAGGATATGATATGGATATTACACCCATGAAGTTAGTAAGAGGACAGGCATTGAGCCAGATGATATCAGAGATTGATCCTAATATCCTGAGCCAACCATATGTTGTGAATGCAAAGGAAGATGGAGCATGGTATTCAAACATCAAACACATCCTGATCACTGGGAGATGTCCCTTAAGATTGCAGGCTTCACAGAGGAGAGCCCTGAAGATAAGGTTACAGAAATATATGATGAAAGGAGGAATCCTTTTCAAGAAAAAATATGAGGGGATATACCTAAGGTGCCTAGAAAGATCAGAAGTAGATAAGGTGCTAGCAAAATTGCATGATAAGTTTGGGACTGCACATGGATCATCCTTAGCCACCACTCAGGCTATCCTCAGGGCAGGGTATTATTGGCCCACAATTTTTAAAGACACTGCTGAACACACCAAATGCTATCATATGTGTTAGGTTGCAGCAAACAGAGAAAAATATGCTGCTCAACCTTTATAGCCAGTGATGGAGATGCGCCCCTTTGCTCAATGGGGAATGGACTTCATAGGACCTATCAATCCTCCACCACAGGTATGTTTTAACTATTACTGACTACTGTACCAAGTGGACTGAAGCTATCAGTAGTAAGACATGTAATGCTGAGGATGTCATTAAGTTTTTGGAAAGCAATATAGTGACCAGGTATGGAGTTCCATATGCTTTAGTATGTGATAATGGTTCTGCTTTTGCTTCAATGAAACTATTTGGTTGGGCTTTTAATCATAGGGTCATCTTAAAATTCTCCTCCAATTACTATCCCCAAGGGAATGGATTAGCAGAATCCACAAACAAGAACCTATTGAACATCATAAAGAAATTAATAGAGAAGAACCCAAGGGAATGGGACACTCTGTTGAAATATGCCTTGTGGGTAGATAGAACCAGGAATAAGGTTGCATTAGGAAATTCTCCTTTCCATCTAGTATATGGAGTGGATCCCATCCTCCTTGTCAACTTAAAGATTCCTACATTGCAGTTTGCACAAGAATACCTAGGCAAAGATAATAAACAAGAAGTTAGGTTGCTGCAACTAATGCACCTAGAGGAAAAAAGAAGTGTAGCAATTAATCAATTTGCTAAACATCAGGCTATTGTCAAGCGTTGGTTTGACAAAAGAGCTAGAATTAAGGCTTTCAGGATCTCAGACCTAGTCCTGATGTGGGACAAAGCACATGAAAGAAAGGGTGATCATGGTAAGTTTGATAAACTTTGGATAGGCCCCTTTCAAATTTTTGAAATTTTAGGAGACAACACCTTCAGGCTTAAGACCTTAATAGGTGAGGATGTTCCATTGCCAGTTAATAGACAGTTCCTCAAATACTATTTTCAGGCCTGAAGCTGCACCATGACAGTCATGTGTATCATAATGTATATTCTTTGTATAGTTGTTTGTACAGTTTGCCTATTTTGTTTGGTTGCTTTGCTTTGTTTCCTCAGCAGGGATCTTCATTTTGATTTAGAGTATGAAGGAGCAGATTAACAACCATTGAAAACAATGGAAAATTCAGATCATTCAGGTTAATTGTTTGAAATTTATGCATAACTTGTTGTGACTGTCATGAATGAAGAGAGTCAGTTGACTTCTGAAATTTTGTATTCAATAAGAATGGGTTGAGTATTCAAGGAATGTTTCTCACAATGACACACCTAAAATCCTTAGGTTTATTGAACTTACCAGTGTAGATATTAGGTGAAAAATCAGAGGTCACCTTTGCTACCATTACAATTCTCAGCTTAATTTCAACAAATGACCACTCCTTGCATCATGAAGTTATAAATGCAATATCTTATGAAGTTCTATCAAATAAAAAAAAATATATAAAGTAATATAATGGATTTTATTGAAAATCTAGGTTAAGCCATCTAAGTAACTCTACCGGGGCTATAGACGCTCGCTGGCAGTGGGGCTCTACTTAAGAGAATTGTAACGATAACCTTGCCAGGGCTATGGATGCCTGCTGGCAGCAAGGCTCTATCTGGTTGGCTATGAGGGAACATCCTCACCTATGTAGGCTAATATCAGTCACTGGTTTGTTCAACCGATCTTCAAGATGAGGATCATTAATCTCATGCACCCACTTAAACTGAAAGGAAAATTCATGCACCTTATTGAATACATTGAGTCTCAAGTTAAACGATGATTTGCAGGAGAGATAGTTGGAAGTTATGCATCTATTTCTTTCAGTTTTCATTAATGGTTTTAATTTGATTGTTTTGTTTGGTTGCTAGTTGTTGTAATGTTCACAACATGCCCCATTTTACTCCTTGGCAAAATGAGGACCCCTGTTGTGGCGTGCTCCCTTGTTTTTGTGCTCTGGGCGGTAATGGTAAAGAGCAGCATTAGTCAGTATGTATGTGCATCATGTTAGGTGCATTTGTGATCTTCATGTATGAACCCAATTTCAAACTCTGAATCTTGCCTCAGGATGCCTGCCATGTGAAAGAATGTGAAATTCTAAGCAGATTTACCTTTTACATCACCCTGAAATTCGACCAAGTAAGAAAGTTATGGCGAGTCAAAGCTCTAGTCAAACCTGATATTCTTGGGGGGGGTCATATTCCGAACATCAGTCACCTTGTGAAAGATCACCCTGATGTTAGAATATCACTCGATGTTCACTTGGTCCACAAGCTTCGAACGTCAAATTTATGTGATAACTACATCTGCCAGTCAAACAGCCTTATATTTTGTGGGGGTCATATTTCGACTATCACCTGATCTTTGAAATATCACCCTGTCGCGAAATATCACCCCCATCCCAATATCCCGATGATGTCATGATAACTGCAGCGATAAAACAAAGACATCAACATGCTGACGTCACCCCAATCTATTCTGGGAGGGGGGTCATTTTACTCACGGGGGGTCATCTTCCGAATATCACCTGATCTTAAAACATGACCTGATAAAACAATGACCGACATGACGGTGACGTCATCCTTTCGGAGGGTGATATTCTTCAAAGTTCTTTCCTCGAGGTCATGTTTCTTGGACCCCGATTTTCTTCAATATGACCATGGCGTCATCCTTTCACCTTTTAATGAAGCTCACCCGTGATGATGACGTCATCATCATATCTTGACTTAATATAAAAGTGCCCAGAAATCTACATGCAGGTGGCAGAACCGAAAGGTTATCAAAAGGAATTAAATACTCATATGCATGCAGATTTTCATGGAATCATGACCCGATATATGTTTGCACTTTCAAAGCATGATTTAACATAAATATTTATCCTCCTACTAGTTATTTAAGTGATGATGCCTAACTTTTGTGTGTTAACCACAGGTGCATTGATTAGGATGACATGCAGTCCGCAATGCAAAAGGCGGGAAAAGCCGGGTAGGTGGATTTTGAATCCATTCCAGAACCCGATGGCGTGCAGGTGGAGATACGACTAAGCTTTAATGGCGAGGACATCCCAGGGGGCGAACTAGATCTCAAGAGGTCGTAAACACACTAGAATGGAGACAAAGCCTTCAATGCAGAGGTTGGCAGTTGGAAACATTAGTAAGGGAGCGGCGCTCTGTCTGGATGCTGCTCAAATTCTTGGCGAGATTGGTTTTCCACCGTCTGATGCTGCATTTCAAAAGGCAGACTATTGATTTGCTAGGGTTTTCGAGGCACTTTGTTCAGGGGCAAAAACAGAGACATATATTCAACCCTTGGCTCTGTGCAAAAAAGGAGGTCAATCATACAATATCTGTCCTGTAGCAATTTCACGTAGGAGATCGGATTACTGAGACTACTGAGGATTGGATTGTTGAAACAATCAAGGTTCTTTCCTCAGATCATTGTAAATTTACCTATTTTATGAACATACTGTATGGAGATGAAGCTTTAGATTACATCCTAATTGTAAACCTTAAGTAATCTTCAAGTTGATTTCTGGATATGTACTGGTGAATGTTATGTTCTATAGAAGTGCTTTTATTTCATTGCATGTTGTTGTTAACCTCACCTCTGAAGATTTGAATTGAATCATACTGATTTGTGGAATGTCCTAGTGAAGTATGATTCTAGTTTTCTTCTCTTCATTGATGTATGGGAATATGTATGTGGATCAATGATCTCAGTCAAGTAATTTTAAGAATCTCATTCTCTAACCCCTTTTCTCATTTTAATTTCATATAAATCACCTTTCATAACTGCATATCATGATAAATATTGAACAGAACAGAGGAATATGCTGACATCTCATAAACAACTGAACATCATTAGCATATTTTCTGAGCTAGATGCATGTACTGTTGAAAATATCATGTAGAAAATCACAAATAAGGGTAGAACTCATGCAAATATCCACTTAGACACATCCTTTGAGGGAGTATGTTGTGTAGAGTAACCTCTTTGAATGAAAGTATTGTTGCAGAAGCGAAATCTACTGATCTACGTAAGACCCCAAAATGGAAAACAACAACACACATCAACCACTGAGAGATCTTAGTAGATTATGAACTAATCAACGGGGACTTGGGATCATGAATTCTTTGAATTCATCGTATCTTTAGGATAAACAAGAGTTGTGTAACTTTTGTTTGTGTGCTTGATTGTGACTAACATCACCATCAACATGTCATCCATAGGAGGCCCATTTTTTATTTAAATTTCCCCTAATGATGTATTGTTTTATCTTTATAACTTTTGGCCCACTTATTCAAACTTGAAAAAAATATATATAAGATTGTTCTACGCTTCATTCTCTACACATTAAAAAAAAAATTGATTAGTTTTATGCAAATTGTATGATGTGCATACTCAGTGATGCAATTTTCAAGATGCATCTACTTTGAAAAATCACAAAAAAATTAAATATTCAATAAAAATATAAAAAAGTACACAACTTGTAGTACTCACTCTTGACTATATTCTACCAACTAGATTTTAAAAATACCTTATGCAACAAAAAAATAGGGGGGCACACACCAGACATGTTATATTTTAGTGATAAAAAAAGGAACATTTTTGTGTGCACTTAGCATTTCACTCTCTTAACCTTACACACTTTTAAAAATCTTTAGTAGTTCAGAAACTAGATTCAGAGAACTACAATTCTTGTTCTTACCATGTCTTTAAATTTTGAGTGTAAACATCTCAAATTACTTGCCCAAGTTCAGGTTTAGTTTATTTCAAGAAAAAAGTGACGTCTTTTGACCCCCTTTTTGTCCCCCACTTCCATGTACTTACCTAAAAGATTGGGGTGTTGGTAAAGGCAGGTTTAATACCCTTAAATCTTCCCTCAAGAACAACTTCCTATAGACCTCTTCCCAAAGCTTCTACCATTATGATAAACAAGAAAGGGGAATGGGATCTCCTTATTAGATACTTTTTGAGCTTTTGAAAAAACTAGAAGGTATACCATTGATGATAACATAGAATTCAGGGTAAAGATCAACTCCATAATAAATTTCAAAAAATTTCCCCCAAGACTAAACTTTTCAAAACTTTAATAAAGAATTCTCATGAAACACGGTCATATGCCTTCATCAAGTCCAACTTCAGAATGAACCCAACCTTCTTACAAAAAGGCTCATCATGTTGATCTTCAATCTCTTCACAACTTCTCCCATATACCCTTTTCCACCATTAATAAATCACATCAAGTTAGTACAACCATACATTTTCACAATGTTACCAATCAAAGGTTATAGTTAACTATTGTCCAATTGAATGTTGCTGCCATTAGATTTAGAGGACCAAGAGAATAAACAACTTTGCTTAAACATAACTTCTTGTTGTATACCTTTCTCACAACCATCCTTTATAATATAAACCTGTTGCAATTTTCGGTATTAAGATGATCTCAATAGATAAATGATAGAGTAATCATGTCTATCTAAACAAGTGTTGCAACGTAACTTCATCATGTACATGAGGATTAATCTGGAAGAAGGAGCTTTAAGACACCACACAACATGGCTAACTAACTCCTAATAGACAGTTCAATACCGATCACATTCCCCTGTTAACCAAACTCCCTAGACATGACTAGATTCCACAACCCAGTCGTGTTCCTTGGGGTACCAGCAGAAGTGGCCTTGCCTACGTATTATGTCAGGGGAATCAGAGCCTTTGTAGTTTGGTTTTGACTAACAAGCTCCCTAAAGCAAGATTCACCCCAATGGATCCATAACTTTTACATCGAAGTAATCATACAATGGTACTCGGTTTTTCATTCCAATTCATGGATCAAGATTTCATACAATACTGCCAACTCCATGAGTTCTGAACATATTATATCCAAGAAAGTGTAAAACATGCTTAAGTCCAACTATAGTAGTATTAGTCTAATACAAGGAACAGATGCATGTATCACAACATCAGTACGATGACATCATTCATATCTGAAAGAACCAAGTGTGTTGATACATGCATGCTCCTTATGGTTCAAAACACTTAGTCAAGACGGTTATTAAAAGTGTGATATTAATCCATAGACAGGGTTAAGCTGTCTTCACAATATCATTATATAGGTGTGTGGGATCAAAACAAGTTAAACAATTCACAATTGTTTACTTAAAACCATAAAGTTTCCTTCTGTCCCATTTGTTCCTACGTTTAATATTCCTATCTTGCAGAGATTAGAGCAAGGAATATACAGGACACATGGGGTATATAAATCTTCTGTATCATCTATTATCATCCCCTGACCTGGTAGTTCCTATCACAACATCCATACTGTTTTTAGTGTTTGACACCTATAATACAAATCAAGGAAAGTAAGCAGCCTCGTTAAAGGATTGGCAAACATATGTAACGAAACCCAAATTTGATAATTATTTAATTTTCCAATTACCTGAGTTGTGTTTCTATCAACAATGAATCAATTATCAAAACAGAGGAGTAGAAAATTGATTCCCCACAAACAACCACCTATTGCTTTACCTTTACCTAACCTCCATATGCAGTGAAACCAGTTCATCATTGAACTCTAAAATTTATTCCAAAACAACTTAGCATGATTTAGGATACATTGATTATGAACCCGCTAAAGACCAATTCCCACATCCATAATTATTACTAAGAACAAGGCACAATTCACCTCATGCTAAAACAATACATTTTGATCAAAATTTACTGTCCAATACAATGGTTATGAACAACTTTAAAAATCGGGAATGGTAAACAGCATATCAAATTCATCCTTACGGTGTTGTGCCATATGCAATATCCAATAAAAATAATAAGTCACCCTAACTGTGACACAACAACTTCATAAAACATCATTCTTATTTACAGCTGTATATGAATACAAGGGATGCCTAGATTCATCTCAAAATGCTTTTATATCGCATAAGCTGTAAGAAGCAAGAAAACCCAGTGCAAAGTTTAAGTTCAGTTTTAAATAAATGTAGAATCAAAACAAGAAATGCAGCAGCACCCCTATACATACAGAATCAACTATGTATAAATAAAAACCTATTTTTTTACCCAAAAATTGAGCTTTTGGCTATTTTTAAAATCAGAGAGCATCATACCAGCTAGGAGTGTCTATTTACTATAAAATACAGCTTGAAAACAACACTAAAGACCTTACACAAATTGCATACAGCTCGAAAAAGAGACGTTCCACAGTGGAGAGGCAGATGACCTCAACAACAACTCCATTCAGTGCTACTTACATCTATACACAAGTTTTCACAAATCGGCTGACTTTATCACATCAAACACAAGCCATAGAGTCCACTTAACTCACAAATACAGTGGGTATAAAATGACATCTCAAAGAAATAATAGTCAAAACCCTACCTTGAGCAGCGGGCAGGTTTCCAACCTGATCGTTTCATATTTGCCAACTTACTCTCAGCTTTGGAACAGGGTATGGGCATCCATCAAAGCATTGAGAATAGAGGAATTCGTTAGATATTGCCCTGGTAAACATGTATGCAATAATGTAGAAGCATGCACAAGGCAGGTAACTGTTTGACAAAATGCCTCAAAGAAATGTAAATGCATGTATAGGGTACACAACCTGTTTGACAGAATGCCTCAAAGAAATATAAATGCTTGCACAGGGCACGCATAAGATTTTATCCAATAAAAATCACAACAGGACTCAAAATCAATTAATACCCTACACTTGAAAGAACTCATTCTAGATGGTCTAATCTGGTGGATTTCACAATTAGTTTTTCCAACAATGAAGTCCAAAAGCCAAATTTTGTAATATAATCTGAATCCAAAAATCTTAGCAGAAGACTTTAATTTCCTAGTTTTTCTCTCGTAACACCAATTAGTTACGCTTCCATAGCAGGAAGATTCAAACTAAAATACTTTGTAAGCTCATTCAAATTTCAGTAGAATCCATCTCTTATCACTAAGGAATATGATCTGCTCCAAATTATTTTACTCAAATAAGGATCTAATATAATTCTGAATGTATCGTTGTGATTTGGGAGAAGTAAATTACCTACTAGAACTGAAGAGTCAATCCCTAGTGGGCTGCTCATGCTTTGTAAATTGTACAATACGGCTTTTGCGTTCCCACAAGCCGACAGCGATCCCTTTTCAAATAACTAGGGGATAGATAAGGGACACAGGACTCTACAATCAACTAATGGGCCCCCTTTTCTCCATCCTTCACGCTCCTTTCTTATCCCCACAATGGTAAAATACCATAATGACCATTTTCCCCTTGTTTTTAAAGCAATAGCAGACATACATGAAATATGAGGAGCTAATCAAATAACTAGGGGATAGATAAGGGACACAAGACTTTACAATCAACTAATGGGCCCCCTTTTCTCCATCCTTCACGCTCCTTTCTTATCCCCACAATGGTCAAATACCATAATGAATATTTTCCCCTTATTTTTAAAGTAACAGCAGATATACATGAAATATGAGGAGCTAATCATAATTACCCTACTAAAATCTTCGCATGTAATCATTCCTTGTTGCATTTAACAGTTGTAGAAATGCATGTATCTAATCTTTAGAACTTTTGCTCGTGGAATGCAACTTGCATTTAACAGTTGTAGAAATGCATGTACCTAATCTCTAAAACCTTTGCTAGTTGAATGCAGTTGTAGAAATGCATGCATCTGATCTTCGGAACCTTTGCACTTGCATTCAACAATTGTAGAAATACATGCATCTAATATCTAGAACGTGCTTGCACTTTTTGTTGGGGTGGCCTCCACCATAAAGTGTCGGCACATTGATCACAATGTGTTGGTCATTTATGAAATCTATTCATGCAATTGAAAATAGAACTTAACTAGTACTTGCACTTTTCGGAGGTGTAACAGATAGAAAATTTAAAGGGATGTACAAATTTATTGTTTATTTTTTGTGTAATATAATATTTTTATTAACAATTAATTAATTATGAAATATATTATCAACTTTAATTTAATATTATTTAACTAGTCATCTAACAAAATATTTATAAACACATTTTAATTAAACTAACGTCTTGTTTGTAACATTAATTTCTAAAGAAATAAATTTAATATTATTTAACTAGTGATCTAACAAAATATTTATAAACACATTTTAATTAAACTAACGTCTTGTTTGTAACATTAATTTCTAAAGAAATAAAGTTTGTATATTATTTGACAACAACTTCTAATTGTGGTTTGTATAAATAGACATTGTGCAATGGATTTGCACACATTTATTTGTTTAGTAGATGTTACTAAACATTTTTTTGAAAACCAAAAGATGTCCTAACTTCATATACTTGTTATATATAAGATGGTAGCATTGTTTATGATATGATAAGGAATTTTTTTTACATATTTTTGACAGTTTTTTGTCTAATGTCATACAATAGTTCTTTTGCCCCAAGATTGTTAAAATGATGGATTGGTAGTATTTCATGGGCTTGACTTTGTATCTCATGCATTATAGTCAGTGTAGGAAAAATGTCTTACCCAGAATGTGTTCTTTTGTGGAGATCAAAATCTCTTCTTCTATTTCACATCCTCTCACATCTCATCATTCTAGATTTCATCCTAGAAGCATTTAAGGAACAATTAGTCTTGTGCATAAATTTGCATATTCATTCTAGGGTAATGCTTGTTGTCTACTAATTTTTTACACACATTTTTGGGGGTTCACCTAGGAGAACATATCCACTTCTGACATATTAGTAATTCTCCATAGGTATTTTAAAATACCGGTGCTAGTTTAAAAGCAAAGAAGAAGGTATCTAATGACAAGGGCAAATTTAATGAATCACAGAACAAGAGCATAGAACCATGAAGATCAAATCCATGTGCAAAAGGACAAATTTGTAGATGTGAAAAGACTTTGAGTCACAAACTCAACACATAAGAGAGTGTAGGTCAACCACAAAATCTGAGACAATGCACAAACAAAGAGATATCACTTCCAAGGCAATGACAAATCAGATAACAGACATTAAGTTTCCACAATCCATAATGATTGCAATTAGATACTTTAGGATTTAACTGTGTGCAAGTTTATACCTCAAAGATCTATAAATTTATAAATTTGCACACAGTTAAATCCTGAAGTATCTAATTGCAATCGACAAATCAGATTCCAAGATCTTTATAAAAAGACACTCATTCTCAATTATCAAACTAAATACCACTACCTTTTACACATTTAAAAATATATATATATTTAATTCAAAACTACATTAGCTTGTAAGCATTTCATATGATTAACCCAGACTAAACTAGTTAAGCTTAAGCTGTTAGTAAGTTGCATTTTTTATGTGAGTCGAAGCAAAATTGACAAAAAGTTGATAACATTTGTACATGCACATGGAATCAAGAAACATTGTTGCATTTGCAATGAGAAGCCACAAATTTAACATCAACTATCTCACTTCTAGAAAACCAACACTAAAACTTATCAATTATTTATATTGGGCTGTTAAACTTAAAGAAAGTTTATTTTCTTTTTACACTATTATAAATCCAAGATGATTGATTGGATGTCTGCTTTTACCATGAACAAGTTTTAAATGTCGTTAGAGTTAAGAGATTGCTTCTAGATTCAACTGTGTATATTTTTGTTTCAATGTTTCGGATCATGCTCAATAATCCATCATCAGAAAAATGAGAGTTGTAGATTAGAGAACAGACTTGAACTTTTATAATATTATCATTAGAGTTTTATAATATTATCATTATAAATCTTGGTTAAACGGAAGATCCCGCTAAAACCAGGATTTCCCTTGAGCACTCTTTAGCATTTCAGAGTTTTCAACGACTGACTTTTCATTATAGCCCGCGTGTATACATCAATTAATCGGCCAGTCGTACAGAAAGTACGTGGGAAAACAGGCTCACCAGCTTACAATAATAATCGTACAAAACGTGGCGACAAAAGACTCGCCAAAACGTACTTTTAGATGTGTATAAAAATTGCAGAGACCAAGTAGTAACCACGTTCTCCGACCTTAAATCTAACGTGTGAAAGCAGGAAAGACTTTTCTTGGCGTGGGAATTACGCATCTGTTCATTTTTTTTTTAAAGAGCTTTTACCGTTCGTTGTTCCAATCTATCATCTCATCCACCTCAAAATTGGGTAATTATTTGTCTTATTTTTATTAATCAAAATTGAATAACTATTCTACTGTTTTATATTCCACTACTCTTTATATATACACTCAAGATTGCAAGTTTGTACTGCTGTTTGTGAGAGGGGGTTTGTTTCTTTATTCCATCAGTGTCATCTCAAATCCTGCGCATTACTATGATACCCATTGATTTTTCTCATGGGCAGATTCATGGCTGCAACAATGAAGCAGAGATCAAGAGAGGAATCACGAGAAGGAAAAGGAAAGATAATCTGAAAAGAAGAAAAAAAGATCAGACGGCTTAGAGGCCTACAGTTATATGTAGTAGTCATAATTTCCTGCTTCTATATGACTCTGTTCACTATACAACTTGTGGAGGGTGGGAAATCTTTTCTGGAGTATGTATTTGCATTGGTTTGTTTATATTTGTTTCTATCTAGGTAAGAATTATAGTGGCTGATTATTATAAATAGTATCTTTTAGTTAATATTATAGTGATTGATATTTTTTATGTAATTTTTTGTCCCAATAAAAATGATAAAAAAATTGTTTATGTTGAATATTATTAAATAAAATAATTGGGATTTTATTGTTTCTTTCATATAGATGAAGAAAATATTCTTTAAAATAAGATGACCTCTTCTTCACAAACAACTGCAATGTAGTAGCTTGTTTCTTGAGGTTTGGGGCCATTGATAAATTTGGCATAGGTGAGATCCCTATAGATCTACCGAAATGAGTTTGATAAGAACTTCTCTTTTGAAATTGTTGTTGTTCCCGTGCATTGAAATGGAATTGAATTAGAATAAAATCCCACACAAATCAGTAGATGGATAATTGTTGTTATTTTAAGATTGTATCGTAGAAATTGAGTTTCTATTATCTATAAAGTAAATTAATTAAAGAAAAATATATATATTCTTGATAAGGAGGACAAACCTTATGCTGCAATATTTTTTCATTATCAAGTATCCACCTATAAATTATAGACATTTTAATAAATTAGTTACAAATGAGTGTTGTATAAAACATAATGACCAATAGAAGATTGATATGAGCAATATGAATTAACATAGATAGATGAACTTATAGATTTGTATTTATTATGAAGAGATTATCTGTAGGTAGGCCTCTTCTTTCTTTTGTATAATGTTGTAGGGATTATTTTACATTTTAGAGTAGCAATCATGAGAGAATGATAGTTCTATGCAAAGCCCTTCAACGTTCTTAACTCTTGATATAGCTGTAAATGTTAATCCTTGTCTTTTATTTTACAGATATTGATTGTGACCTTATGTAGTGTAAGTCCTTGGAATTTATGGATAGTAATTGCCCATGCCATGGATAGTGGTATTTCTCTTCAATTGCCATGTGTTGTTGGTATTACTGGTATAGTAACTGTGTCTTCTTTGTCCCATATTGGACCTTTGTAGTTTTTAAATCTTACAATGACAAGTAGGTAGATATGGTGGTTTAGAGCCAATTGCATAAACAATATATTTGTGTAGTGTAGAAAATTTGTTTAACTAAGAATGTTCTTTATTTTCTAAGTTAAATATTTTCAAGCCACCACTCGGACACAACTAGCTCTTTAAAAGAGAATGATTTATTGTTTTTTATAACATAAAGAACAAAATCAAACTAAACTATTCAAATATGTTTTAAACTTGCAAAATAGTGCTTTTCACTAAGTTAAAACATAACTTAGCCAAGATGAAAAAGTGTTGATTTACAAAAATCTAAAACACAAAACTGACAAACTAAGTTTAGAACTATAAATGACAAGCGGAAAGGAACCTTGAGCCAAAAACTATAATTCTATGTCAAGGACATTGGCATGGCATGCAAACATTTGTGCATTCTACTAACATCTATATGGCGAGTTGTGATCCAAAACATTGGTAAGACTTGACTTCTTGTCTAGATCTTGTGCATTTGGACTTCATTTGTAGTTCTTGTAAGTTGACGAGATACCTTGTGATCAACATTTAATGATATAAAATTTTGATTGCAAATAAGAAAAGGTGTTTTTTGGAGAATATGGCATGTTTCATGTGCTCCTATATTACGATCTATGATAGTCTCTATAATGAATTTTCAATATGTTGTCAAAGCTTAGTATTTAGATACTTGATTTATACATATCCTTGTTAACATATCCACACAACTTTCTAATTTTGTTTTAGCTTCATATGCATAGTTTGAAATATATCAAAGAACAAGTGTTTTTGAGATGATTGGTTGGTAGTATATATTAGACCTTCATATTGAAAGCATCTTGCAGGTGTGGATGTTTAAATTGTCATCATTTGCTGCTAGTTCATAAGTTTTTTTGTAAACATCATCTCATGATAGAGCAAATTTTTGTTCTTTCGGTCTATGGAACTTTGTACTGACATTCTACATTTTGGCCCTTCTTATGTAGACATGTTCTCATGCTACATTTTGTGTTTTGTTGGATATGCAATTAATCAAATCTTCATAATCATTTGTGGGATTAACAAGGAATAACATAGATGTGTTTGGCAAGCATGGATCATCTAGTAAAGAGTGATATATTATGTTATTTCTTTTAGATGGAGTATGAGGGACATTTTTTAATAAAGTCACCTTAGTGGCTTAGTGTTAGTAATTAAAACGTTTAGTTAGTTTTATGTTAGTTGGAAGTTATTTTCCCATAGGATAGTTTGGGAAGGTTGTATGAGAATGCAATGCTTTATAAGCATTTGCATAATGCATTGTAAAGACCTTGAATGAGTAATAATGTCATTTACATTTTTTGTTGTTATCTTTGAAAGCAATATGGTTTAGGTTTTACAATATTTATGCTTGCATTTTTTTCAACATGGTATCAAAGCTGATGGGTTGAATCTTTCCATAATTTATTATATGCTCAGGAATTCTCCTCCTAAAATCTTAGAGGATGCAATTTCATGAGTGCACAAAAGGTGTCTAAAAGAGCCATGGAGGGAACTAAGCTTATCATTGAAAGGAAGAAGTTAGTTTAAATGGTATGCATAGGCTATTATTTTTTAATATATTATTAGTGGTTATATTTTATTGTTTGGAATGAGTTGCTAATGTAGAGGCAATAGCCTATGGGAAAGGAAGATATTCAGTGTGGAGAATAAGACTACCAATTCGAATGCTTGCACAGGAGAAGAAACTTGGTGATAGTTTGAATGTGAAGTTGGGCGAGTTTTATTTTTATTTATTAAATATCTACATATAACGTGGAAATTTTTTGTAAAACTAACATGATCCCTATCTAGTTGTGATTTTTATCTAGCTACATCAAAGATTCACCCTAGGTTCACCATTTTCTTACATAGTTGAACTATTGGAAATGCTTGGCAGAAATATAAAATTTCAATAAAATATGTTGCAACTAAGGATCTAGTTTTTAGAATATGTTTGAGCATAGTGAACAAAGTTTATTAGTTGTATTTTGCCTAAAGATATGTATGCTAATATGATAGGTTTTCTAGTTTTAATAATTATAATTTTAATTTATAATTTTTATTTTGTAATTGTATTAATTTTATAAGATTATTTATTTTATTAGTTTTATAATTTTATAAATTTTAAATTTTTTTTTATTCGTAATCATTGGAGGTCATAAAGGGGAACTCCTCCCCATCAACATATCCACTTAATCAACTTAGAAGCCACATAGAAACCACGTGTTACTTAGGGGATTCGAAATTGGATCTCCATTGTGAGAACCATTTGGCCTATGCCATTCAACAACTACGTTCACCATTAAATTTTATAAATTTAATTAATTTTTTGTTAACTAAAAATATTATTAGAATTATTATGTAGTTTAATGAATAAAAATATAATATAAGTGATATAATTAATAGTTTATAAATAAATTAGTGAGTAAAATTTTTGAAGTAATTATTTATTTACTTAAAAGTTATCTTTTTAATTATATATTTTCACTAAAAATATTATTCGAATTATTATGTAGTTTAATGAATAAAAATATAATATAAGCGATATAATTACTAATTTATAAATAAATTAGTGAGTAATATTTTTTAAGTAATTATTTATTTACTTAAAAGTTATTTTTATATTATATAGTTTCATTTTATAATATAGATTGGTTGTATTTTAGTTTTTATTATTCTTTGCATGTTAGCTCTAATAATTTTTGTTAACAGTTTTGTTAACATGCCCACACCATTACACTCCACCTCTTGCTACCATTTAATATATATATATATATATATATATATATATATATATATATATATATATATATATATATATATATATATATATATATAATAATATTATACTAAAAATAAATAAGTGTAATATATTTTATATTAAATGTAATTTAATATATATATAATATATTTAATCTAAATATTCAATTTTATATTATAATATTATACTAAAAATAAATAAATGTAATATATTTTATATTAAATGTAATTTTATTTTATAATATTATATTAAGAATTTTTCAATAAACTATATTTTATAATCCAAAATAAAAATTAAAAAAAAAGCATTTTAAAAAACAATGCAAAGTAAAAAAAATCAACCTACCAAAAAAGAATTAAAGGAGGCTATGACGAAAAGCATTAAGTTTTGTTGATTGATGAATTTATCAATGAAGAGGAATACCTCAAATTTGAAAGTTGATGCAAATTGTCCAAGATCCACCAGCCAAAAACTAAGGAATCAAAGTGAAACAAATTGCTAGAAAAATTGTAGAATATGTCACTTCAGGGCAATAAATAATATTCTTAGTGGTAAGAGCAGAAATGAATGAAGATCTTTGCATTGGATTTTCTATGGTTAGATCGCTCACAACCATACACAAGATTAGAAAAACTGGCACAACATAAAAGATGTGGCAAACAATTTTCTAAGAATTTATTTTAAAAAATGAGCCTTCATTGAGGCAAGTACAATTTGCCAAGTAGATGAATGGGCAAGATGATTTCAAGATCATCTTGCATCATTTTATGAAACCTACCACCATCAATCTTCTATGTTTGACCCATCTAGTTCATTGAGGCTTCATGTCTTGGTCATAAAAATTTAAAGGGATGTGTAAATTTATTGTTTAATTTTTCCTATAAGATAACTTTTTTATTAACAATTAATTAATTTTAAAATATATTATCAACTTTAATTTAATATTTACTTAATTAGTGATCTAATAATATATTTATTAACCTTTTTTAATTATTTTTTTTATAGAGGGTTTTTGAAAGGGCCCCAACCCTTTTACAAACATAGTTCAGACAAAACAAGGATCAAACGAAGTAGTTATGTGACAACATACCAACAACACACCAATAACCAAGAAATAATATGAAACACTAGCCAAACATAAGATGTCAAAACAAGAAGTCACGATGGCTTGAAACCAAAGTGCTCCAACGAGAATTGAACTTTCCCTTTGAAACTCTCCAAAGAGACTCTAGGGCAATTTTGAATCCGTTTGAAACCATTAACAATTGTGATCGACGGGTCACGATTCATGCTTGAACCACTAGGCGAGAGCTAGTGGCTAGCAGAATCAATCTAAAGCTTCTCACTTCTCTTCATGTTGCCAAGACCTTGAATACACTCTCTCGCCAAAGGGGGATCACCAGGGACAACCTTCATTGCTTCTATAACATGAAAACCATCATGCACTAGTGAATTTTTTCACTTTCCCTTTTGTTGTGGCTACCTTTCCCTTTCACTACTTGATTAAATTAAAGTTGCATTTGTAACATTAATTTCTAAAAAAAAAGTTTGTATATAATTTGACTGTAACTTCTAATTGTGGTGTGAAAACCAAAAGATGTCCTAACCTCATTTACTAGTTATATATAAGAACATAGCATTTTTATGATATGATAAGAAAAAAAATTTACACCTTTTTTTAACAAATTGTTGTCTAGTGTCATACAATAGTATTTTTCTCCCAAGATTCTTAAAATGGTGGCTTGGTATTATTTCATGGGTTTACTTTGTATCTCATGCATTATTGTCCTTGAAGGAAAAAAAGTCATACCAAAAATATGTTCTTCTGTGGAGATCAAAATCTCTTTATCCATTTCACATCCTCTCACATCTAATCATCCTAGATTTTATTCTATTCTAAAAGAATTTATGGAACAATTAATAGAAAAACACTTCAGTTTGGTGCATGAATTTGCATATTCATTCTATGGTATTGCTTGTTGTCTATTGATTTTTTACACACATTTTTGGGAATCCTAGGAGAATATATCCACTTGTGACATATTAAAAATCCTCCTAAGGTATTTTTAAATATCGATAGTTTTCAAAGCAAAGAAGAAGGTAGAGTGACGGAGGCGAATTTAGTGAATCAAAGAACAAGAGCATATAACCACAAAGATCAAATCCATATGCAAAAGGACAAAACTACAGGCACAAAAACACATTGAGTCACAAACTCAACCACATAATTTGAGACAACACATAAACAAAGAGATATTGCTTCAAAGGCAATGACAAATCAAATTCCAATATCTTCAAAAAAGACTCATTCTTAATCATAAAGCTAAATACCAATGTCTTTCACATTTATTTTTTTAAATTAACATTTAGGTCAAAACTACATTAACTCATAATAGTTGCAAACATTTCATATAATTAACCTAGACTAAGCTAGTTAAGGTTGTTCTTAAATATCATCCACTTCAACAGTCAAAGGTTAATTTTGGCCAATAAAAATAGACAAATATTTACCACTTTTTGTTGTGAATGAAGTGCAAAATTGGTATTGGTTGTTTGACCATTGAAGTGGATGATATTTAAGTAGAGTGGCTAGTTAAGCTTTCGTAGTAGATGAGTTGTATTTTTGACTTGAGTCGAAGCAAAACTGACAAAAAAATTTGACAACATTCATACATGTATATACAAGGATTCGATAAACATTGTCGCATTCGAAATGAGGTTGCCAACTTGACCTCAACTATCACACTTTTACACAACCACCACTAAAACGTGTCGACTATTTACACCAGGTCAACAAAACGAAAGTTCATTTTTCCTTTTACACTATTGTAAGTCCAAGATGATTGATTGGATGTCTACTTTAGTGTGAACAACTTTTAAACCTAATTAGAGTTTTATAATCTTACCCCATGCCCCCATGCGGCTGCTTAAGTTAATTTTCTGTTTAAATTTAAGCAGTTGGAGTGGCCCCATGCAAATTTATAATTGTGGGAAAAGGATAATATAGAATCTTTCCTATTTTTGTGGAGTAGCTACTGCTTAGGAATTTCAAGTAAGCTGTGAAAAAAGGGGGGGTTGGAAATAAGCAGCCACTGCATAATGAAAAATATGCCATGTCGCTGCATATAATTCCTTCCCTTTTTTTTAAAAAAAATTCTTCTATTATTTTTTGCTTTTTATATAATAAAAAACTCCAAATTAAGATAACTGCTTAAAATAAGCAGAAAAATAATGTTTCATGGGGTCACTGGCTCCATAAATATCTGCTAAAAAACTGCTAGCCAAAATAAGCTAAGCAGCAGCATGGGGACATGCCCTTATTATTATAAATTTTGGTTAAACGGAAGATCCCGCTAAAATCAGGATTTCCCTTGAGCACACGTTAGGTAGCATTTCCGAGTTTTCGACGACTTACTTTTTCATTAGTGCCCGCGTGTATACATCAATTAGTCGGTCAATAGCTTCCCCTTTACTACAATAGTACAGAAAGTACGTGGAAAAACAGCCTCACAGGCCCACTTTAAATATAATAATAATAGTACAAAACTTGGCGACAAAAGAGTCGCCAACAGGCTACTTTCAGCTGTGTAAAAAAATTGCAGAAGCCAAGTAAAGTGGCCCGATCTGGAAATAACGAGGAAGGTAGTAACAACTTTGTCCGACCTACTGAAATCTGACTTGTGAAAGACGGAAAGACTTTTCTTATAGTGAGAATTACGTAGGTTCTTTTTTTTTTTTCATCGTTGTTGAGATCTACCTACTCCTTACTGCCTTACGTTCCACTACTCGTTATATATACACTCGAGAGAAGCACAAGATTGCAAGTTTGTACTGCTGTTTTTGAGGGGGGATTTGTTTCTTTATTCCATCGGTGTCATCTCAAATCCTGCGTATTATTATGATACCCATTGATTTTTCTCATAGGCAGATTCATGGCTGCAACAATGAAGCAGAGATCAAGAGAGGAATCACAAGGAGGGAAAAGAAAGATAATCTGAAAAGGAAAAAGAAAGATAAGATGGCTTAGAGGCGTACAGTTATATGTAGTAATCAGAATTTTCTGCTTTTATATAAATCTGTCCACTATAGTACTTGTGGAGGGTGGGAAATCTTTTGTAAAGTATGTATTTGCATTGGTTGTTTTTATTTGTTTCTGTCTAGGTGAGAATTATAGTGATTGACATTTCTTCTTGTCTTTAATTAGTTATTGTAAATAGTATCCTTCCATTAATGAAGTTTTATATGTAATTTTTTTTTGTTGTAATAAAAATGAAAAAAAAGTGTTTATGTTAAAGATCATTGGGTAAAAAATTTGGGATCTTATTGTTTCTTTTATATACATCAAGAAAATATTCCCTAAAACTAAAATAATGACTTCTTCACAAACAATTGTAATGTAATAGCTTGTTTCTTGAGGTTTGGGGCTATTGACAAATTTGGCATAGGTGAGATCCCTACAGACCTACCGAAATGAGCTTGATAAGAGCTTCTCTTTTGAAATTGTTTTTGTTCTTGTGCATTGAAATAGAATGAAATTCCACACAAATCAATAGATGGATAATTGTTGTTATTTTGAGATTGTATTGTAGAAATTGAGTTTCATTTTCTATAAATTGAATTAATTATAGTAAAATGTATATTTTCTTGATAAGGAGGACAAATCTTATGCTACAAAGTTTTTTGATTGCGGAGTATCCACCAAAAAATTGTAGACAATTTAATAAATTAGTTATAGATGACTGTTGTATAAAACATAATAATTAATAAAAGATTGATACAAGTAATTTGAATTAACAAAGATAGATACTTAAATAATTACATATGCTATAAAGAGATTATTTGTAGGCATACCTCTTCTTTCTTTTGTATAATGTTGTAGGGATTCTTTTGCATTTTGGAATAACAATCATAAGAGAATGATGGTTCTATACAAAGCCCTTCAATGTTCTTAACTATTAATATAGTTATAAATGTTGATCCTTGTCTTTCACTTTATTGATATTGATTATGACCTTATTTTGTGTAAGTCCATAGGATTTATGGATAGTGGTACTTGTCTTTGGTTGCCTTGTGTTGTTGGTATTATTGGTAAAGTAGTTGTGTCTTCTTTATCCCATATTGGACCTTTGTAGTTTTTAAATCTTACAATGACACATAGGTAGATCTAGTAGTTTAGATCCAACTACATAAGCAAAATCTTTGATTTCTCCAAATGATCCATTGACAAGCCTAGATTGATTCCATAAGTTGGTTGTTAGCATTACTCTTTGGCCTATGCATAATAGGAATTCTTGGGGAAGTTGTTCATCACTATTAACAATGTTTGATGTGCATTTGGTGTTTACTACGATATTAAGTGCAATTGGAATATTTAGTATCTTTTTGTTGTGTAATGTGATTTGTTCATTTGTGGCAAATAATTGCATTAAGAGGTCAAAGTCTTGTTTCTTAGATGTTAAATTTTTATTTGAGCAACTCATTAATACTTTCTAATCATGTGGTGTTGGCTCATCATTTCTTATGTTTTGTAATGTGTGAAGAAATTGCATTTGAGTTGGATTGTCACCCAATTATAAAAATATTGTTTGTAGTGTAAGAATAGTTGTAATTTTTTCCATAGCATTTGTGTAGTTGAGGTGTTGTTGGTAGGGAAATGTCTCACATAATCTACTATCTATTTCAATAATAGCTTTGGGCCTATGAAGCTCATATCATCATTGAGAATGTATTGTATGTTTTCATCTTTGCCTAAAAAATGATTAATGATTGCCCCGTAATGGTTGCATTTCTTTAATTGAAATCTTTAGGACTACATGAATAGTTGAGGCACATATGTTAAATGTAGCAATTCCTATAGGAACAAGTGTGAGGAGTGGGTTTGTTTTGTTTGGTATTGAAATTTGAAGTGCATTCCTAATATAACTAATTGTGTACAATTTTTTTATGCTTGCAATTCCTTGAATGGTCATATGTAGCGGTTGCTTTAAAGCATAGTCCATAGAATGTTTTGTGATCACAATAAGTGCTACCCATTGTTATGGTGATAGTGTATATAGTTTTCTCCATGCAAATGTGAGGGCAAGGGGTGATCTTGTTGAGACATCTTGTTTGTGTTTATGAATTAAACTATAGCATTATGTAAATGTGTGGGAATATTATGTTTGCCCCATATATGGTTGTCATCAAAATTATGTTGACCAAGCATTTCAAATTCATTTAAATTGACACTATTAGTAAGTCTCATTTGAGATAATAATTCCTGTTGATGTTCAAGTTTACACTTCATGCAAAACTACACCAACATGGGAAGTCTATAAATGTGGGACATGGTTTATAGAAAAACATCTAGGATTTTAGAAGTTGGTTCTTCTTATGATGTTCAATAATTTTCTTAAGATCAAAATACAAAGAACATGGAGAAAGAAATCATAGAAAATGCTAAATTTTAAAACTAGTGTGAATGAATAATCATATACCATTCATCGAAATAGATTTAATTTAAATTAACCATAGATTTTGCACAATAAAAATAGAAGGATTTATAATTTTAGCAATCGCATAACGAGTAAACTTGGCTACCAGATGAACCAATGAAGAGG
Source organism: Cunninghamia lanceolata (assembly GCA_027924645.1). NCBI lineage: Eukaryota > Viridiplantae > Streptophyta > Pinopsida > Cupressales > Cupressaceae > Cunninghamia > Cunninghamia lanceolata. The sequence continues at coordinate 8,937,071 of BSBN01001807.1, forward strand.
GACAACATGATCATAAATTCATATATTAATCAAATAGTTATGCATAGTTACAGTTTTACAAATTATTAATAGAACTTTTGACATATAGAGGCTACCATAATTAACAAAATATATGAGAAAATAACAAGTATGCAAAGCTAGATTATGGCATGAGCACCCCTAGTACCTTCTCTCCACAAATAAGAATGAAGCTCTTTTTTATAAAACACAAGATGAGAAAAATTCAAAACCACTAAGCTAGAAAATAGGGAAAATTTACTATTGTGCATGCATAACTACCAGTTAGTTGCACCTAAATTCAAATTTGAAATTACAATTCTCTAAGGACTAGCTTAGAATTAATTACCATGATGATGGAATCTTGGCATTATATCCTTTTACTATTGTTTGATTGATTTTTGAATTTTTGCATGCAATACCTTCTTAAAATAACTAGTGGAAATATTGGAGCAATAGCACACAATTATCTTTTGACATAATTGATTTTTATTTTGGAGTGCATTGGCTATTGGATGAGGATCCTTTGTGGCAGATCAAACAATGTGAACAACTGCTGATGATGTAAGGAAATGTAGACATCTCAAAACGTATTTCTAAGAATAGTGGTGTCTTCGATAGATTTAAATTCTTTTCAATTGCTTCAAAAACACACACAACTATGCCATTAAAGTGAAAACTGACATAGAACATTTCCAACATTGACCCTTAGAGGAAAGCACAAGCGAACATTAACCAGTTTCAATAGCAGAGACATTAAACATGAAAGACAGAACAAGAACACAAATTTACGTGGGGAAAACCCTTATGGGTAAAAAACCCCACACTCCAAATCAGAGAGCCATTGTATTATTCAGCAACCAAACAGTTACAATACATTTACAGGCTCATAGCCTTTATAGTTGATTAACATCTTGTTCCTTCTGAAGAATATCTGACAGTATAACCCTACACAAAGTTCTCCAGCACTCAGTTGGTTCTTCATACTGTTATCATGCCACAAATAGCACATAGTATAGAACTTCACCTTCTCAGCCAGAACCCTTTCACTTGAACTCTGTTTACACTCTCTCCTCAGTTCTTTTACATACTGTTAACATGTTGCATACAACATATAGCATAGGACTTCACAAAAGGAGAAAACCAGAGCTCACCAGATTGATCGCACCGTCTAACTCTCTCTCACTCTTTTTATCCCAATTGCTTTTAGCAATCTAATCAAGAAACTCATGCAACTGACCATTTGTTCCAACTGCCCAGCATCGCTGTCTTCCAACTGTCCAAATTGTTGCTTCTAATTGTTTGCATATTCATGAGAAACTTTAGTCCCACATGCATCCATCATCGGGTGACTTTCCAATTTATAGACTCAACCACTTAGTAAGACTATTGTCGGCACTTTTGCTACCGACGACCCCAGTCTAACCTCATCGGTGTAATCCAAAACCATCGGCCAACCACTCAGTATTCACAACGATGAGTCCTTGTCCCACCGATGCCCAAGACTTCGTGCCTTCATCGGAATAACAGAATCGTTAGAAAGACATCGACCTTCAGTGTAACTTCATCCTTCTTCGTCGACCACGTTCCTCTCGCCGATGCCAAACTTTTGCCAACTCCCATCGGTAAGATAGTTCATATCAGAGCAACATCCCTAGGTTGGGCCGATAGTTATTCTCATGCCGATGCCAACTTTGCATATCATTGAACCTGTTGAACCATTGAACCTTGACGCGAGGTTCAAGCCTTTCATCGGGGAGACACTATCATCAGAGTGATATCTTCAGCTAAGTCTGATAGCTAGAGTCAAGCTGATGGACCATTGAACCACTGAACCCATTGAACCTATCCCATTGAACCAAGGAACCAATCCCTTCGAACCAATGAACTAAGGAACTATTGAACCAATGAACCAATGTTGCCGAACCATTGAACCAACGAACCAATGAACCAATGCTGTTGAACCAAGGAACCTTTGAGCTATTGAACCTGTAATCTAAGTCACTAGTACTCAACATTCTCCCACTTGACGAAGAAATTACAGGAAACCATCAATGCTCCAAGTCACAGAATCAAAGTTGATACTGCCTCCAGAAACAAGATAGACCATCAGCTAGAACAATAATCAGAAAGCTGACTGCTCCCATCCAACTGAACCAAAAAACCCACTTGACTAAAAATAGCACACACAGCCAGTGCTAAAACATCCAATCACTCATACCTTGAAGGTATGAACACCAATAGACTCATGCTACCTACACATACACCCATCAACTGCAAATACAAGCTCCATGTGTCAACCAGTCGAAGAAGACCAAACACATCAAGAACTCCCACTGCATGGATAATGCGGATCTGAAAAAGATCAAGACATACTAAGTCTACCAATAACATAACATAGAAAGTGTAAACATCATGTAGTACCAAGGAAACATCCACCATGATATGCAAAAATCTGTAAATCAATGACCTGTGCATCTCACCACTAGTCCAGAAATCTCTCAAGTTCTTCACACCCAACAATGAAAGAGATAACAGAACCTCCATGTCATCACCCAAAAGCATAAGTGAAAACACATGATCACAAACTAGTGATCACTTCAACTCCGAACAAAACCTCAAAACAATGTAATGTGAAACACACCATCAGAGAAAATAACTAAGATCAAGAGAAACACTGCACATCATATACCTGTAGACAATCCTTCTACATACACCTCTGAATGCTAACTGTGTCAAGTATGATCTCCTTCTTAAAAAACCTAAAGAGAACATCATAACAACACCCAAAGTTGTTCAAGCTCATAGAGATCAAATTCAACATATGTAATCATGCAACTAAACATGGATGTAAGCCTCTCAAACCAAAGAAGATCAAACTAATTCATTTCTTGTTTCAGGAAATCAACCCATAAAACCATCTCATAACAATTCTCATCAATGAATGATATCAAATGCACGAGGAGATTAATCATGCTATCCATCTCTCACAATGAATCCTCCAGAGTAGTTCAAGATCCATGTCTATGAAAGAAAGCATAAAACACCTAAGAGAAACAATGGGCAATACCTCTCAAGTTATAAACTGCCGAGAAGACCAAGAGTGGGAATAAGAATGCTCCTCCAGGGTAACCGAGTCTATATGACTTCTCCAAGAGTAATCTCCTCATTGGTCTCTGTTGAACTCATAGCCAACCAAGGTAATGACTCCTCGGACTTCCTGCTGCAAAATCTGAATAAGCACAGCATATACAGTCTCACCTTATTCTCCATGTATCCATGAGTACCTTCGAACAATCACCTCATGCTGAACTCCAACTACGTCACTACAACACTATGAAGTAATCAAGCAAATGATAAATGTACCCAAACATAGAGAAGTAACCAGACCACTGTCAAAGCTCCAATCATCTAAATTAGGAACTATCATGACATCATGATCTTACCATCTCCCTTAGGAGATACCATGCTCCAGGTGAACATAACCATGGTCTCTAGATCAATGTATCATACCAAAATTCAAAAGCAGAAATCATGATATGAAACAAACCAAAATTCTAAACCAACATCACTTGTCAAGCACCACCACCACCTCAACCAAAGACTTCATGAATCCTCCATGACTTCAAGGTGTTACTCATCCTCAAATAGTGCCCCTGCAAATGTGAAAGAACCCTTTTGTAGAAACAGGATCAAAGAGCTCCTCCTAGTAACATCTGCAACACTAAAGAAGATCATTCACCACTAAGTGATGAAACACACAGTCAATGCTTAAGCTCCCATTGAACTATAACAACAGAGCTTTCCAAGCATCCTGACCAAACATCTCCTAATCTGAAAATCTTCCAGGTCCACAAATTAACATGTCCATGTGACAATAAAACCAAGTGGCACCAAGGTCTTCAAACCAAGGAAATACACTATCACTGTCAATAGCTTACACAACCCTATGAATCCAAGCTATTTACGACATCGTGATACACATGCTATAGGTCTCCATAACCAACTATTCAGGTACTCTACAACATCCATCCTCTCATCCTAAAACAGTCACACCAATGCACAAGTGACCACAGACAAGGCCAGCTAACAAGTTTGCATAATCAAATAATCAATCTTGTGGATATAGACCGTCCACTTCCAAGTTATCCCACTACAATCAATAGGCTGTACACACCTAAAAACTGCATAACTCGTAGATCCAAATATACTGAAACAAGCAAACTTACTATTGCACTAGAAACTGCAAAACAGAGATCTCAAGGAATAGATAACAATGTAGACAACATGACTCAAGCACCAGATTACTTAGAAATCTGATTCACCAAACATGTCCACAACCAGAGCACCATAGTCAAGAAACCAGAAGCATTACCACAGAAATGCTGAGTGTCATATCACATACTAGCACTCCCATATAGAGAAAGCATTTCACCTCCTCACACCATGCACAGAGCATGAATGCAAAAACTACAACTATATCATCCAGCAACACCCCAAAAGCCAGGGTCTAGAAATAGCTTAACTGCAGCTTCACAAAACCACAAGTTTTTCTTTTGACCATGTAAAACCTACAAAACCATTGTGTTTGAAAAACACCCATGCACATCCATACCCACTTCACATCTGGAAGACCCAAAAGTCTGCAACATAAACTCCATAATAGTTAAACCAGAAAAATGGATCATCATGAATATGCATAACCATAGATTTTAAGGAAAAACTATAAAACCCCTCAAATCCAATAAACATGAATCTGAGTCATGCAAGTGCAAAATATCCAATTAAGGAAACAACAGTTCAAGATCTTCAGGCCCACTTGTAGACCAATCCCTCAACCACCAACATGCACATGCATCCGAGAGAATTAGGCTAATACAGAAGCTCTCAGACCATCCAATGATCAACTCCATAGCCTACATGCAATCAGGGTAACAAAAAATTATGCCTTCCAATACTAGAAACAAAACACCCAGCATAAGCACAATACTCCATGGCTGAGTAGTAACACAAACTTCTTCATATCATTAGAGAGCCTCTCACATAGACACCCAATATGAAAGTTATTGCAGCAACACAACCACAAACCAAACCCCATGCAACAGGATTAAATACTGTCAACTAAGAGCCTCAGGCCACATCATGACCAGCTCCAATCTCTTCATCTTCACCATCCTTCAAGCGCCTCGGGTAACATGAAGACAAGATTAACTGCAAGACTTCCACTCAAACAAGAATCAAACAAACAGACATTTCCTTCAGATTTTCTCAAGCCTGTTACACTAAGAAATCATCACAGAAGGAATACCCAGACCTTATACACCAGGAACTCTTACATGCAAACACATGCAGCACATAAATGTACATATGTGAGCAACAAAGCAAATTCTAGAAGAAGGCTCTGATACCACTTGTAAGGAAATGTAGACATCTCAGAACGTATTTCTAAGAACACTGGTGTCTTCGACAGATTTAAATTCTTTTCAATTGCTTCAAAAACACGCACAACTATGCCATTAAAGCAGAAACTGACATAGAACATTTCCAACATTGACCCTTAGAGGAAAGCACAAGCGAACATTAACCAATTTCAACAGCAGAGACATTAAACATGAAAGATAGAACAAGAACACAAATTTACGTGGGGAAAACCCTTACAGGTAAAAAACCCCACACTCCAAATCAGAGAGCCATTGTATTATTCAGCAACCAAACAGTTACAATACATTTACAGGCTCATAGACTTTACAGTTGATTAACATCTTGTTCCTTCTGAAGAATATCTGACAGTATAACCCTGCACAAAGTTCTCCAGCACTCGGTTGGTTCTTCATATTGTTATCATGCCACAAATAGCACATAGTACAGAACTTCACCTTCTCGGCTAGAACCCTTTCACCTAAACTCTATTTACACTCTCTCCTTAGTCCTTTTACATACTGTTAACATGCTACGTACAACATACAGCATAGGACTTCACAGAAGGAGAAAACTAGAGCTCACCAGATTGATCGCACCATCCAACTCTCTCTCACTCTTTTTATTCCCAATTGCTTTTAGCAATCTAATCAAGAAACTCATGCAACTGACCGTTCGTTCCAACTGCCCAGCATCGCTGTCTTCCAACCGTCCAAACTATCGCTTCTAACCGTTTGCATATTCGTGAGAAACTTTAGTCCCACATGCATCCGTCATCGAGCGACTTTCCAGTTTATAGACTCAACCACTTAGTAAGACTATTGTCGGCACTTTTGCTATCGATGACCCCAGTCTAACCTCATCAGTGTAATCCAAAACCATCGGCCAACCACTCAGTATTCACAGCAACAAGTCCTTGTCCCACCGATGTCCAAGACTTCATGCCTTCATCAGAATAATAGAACCGTTAGAAAGACATCGACCTTCAGTGTAACTTCATCCTTCTTCGTCGACCACGTTCCTCTCGCCGATGCCAAACTTTCGCCAACTCCCATCGATAAGATAGTTCATATTGGAGCAACATCCCTAGGTTGGGCCGATAGTTATTCTCACACCGATGCCAACTTTGCATATCATTGAACCTGTTGAACCATTGAACCTTGACGCGAGGTTCAAGCCTTTCATCGGGGAGACACTATCGTCAGAGTGATATCTTCAGCTAAGTCCGATAGCTAGAGTCAAGCTGATGGACCATTGAACCACTGAACCGATGAACCATTGAACCTATCCTGTTGAACCAAGGAACCAATGCCTTCAAACCAATGAACCAAGGAACTGTTGAACCAATGAACCAATGCTGTTGAACCATTGAACCAAGGAACCAATGAACCAATGCTGTTGAACCAAGGAACCTTTGAGCTATTGAACCTGTAATCTGAGTCACTAGTACTCAACAGATGAATATGTCATGTGTATCTCCCTCACCAAAGGTGCATCTATATCATTTTGTCAGACCTACCATAATTTGAAGAATTGAATTTCTACCATGTATCTTCATAGTATGTTGCTCTTCTTTCTTTTCACTAGTTCATAGGTTCTTTGAGAGACAAGAAGGGGAACCCATAAACATGTAAAGCTAGAATAACTTGACCAATGGCACTATTAACATATTTCGTTCTTTAGGCCAAAACATATTGATAGGAGGTGTCTTTGAAGTTTTTTTAAGGTTATCTTATTGTTTAGAGGTCCTTAAGGGTGTTAAATCAAGTTCTATAAGGTATTAATAAGTGATGGTTTGGTTTTTTAACACTCTCTAAGTTAAAAGGTTGAGTAAAACCTTAATTTCTCCAAAAAGTCATGTACATGTTAAAGGGAATACTTATTCAAAATAAAAATCAAGTCTTGAGTCATAGTTTTGGAGGCTAGGTAAGCTTGAGTTAGGGTTTCATTATCTCACGTTTTAGGTTGTCTCTTTTAGGGATTTTCATGTTTTGCAGGTTTCTATCATGGAAGAGGCATCTTGACATAGTGATTCAAAGACTTGTATAGAGGGTTTTGAAGAAGGGAAAATGCTTCAAAGTCAAAGACATGTGTATGAGGAACTTATTATGATGTTTCATAATTGTACAATCACCTTAGAGTATGTTAACATGCAAAGACTTATGAAAGCTCTTCTCAACTTCATCAGGTATGTTAAGAGTCTTTGAGATCTTATTCAATACTTAGAGTTTGATCCTTGCTATGAAGATTAAAGGAAAGCTTGATGATAGTTATAAACAAGTCATAGAGGTATTTGTGTTGTTTCAAGTTCCAAGAAGAGGTGTAACGGTCACTTGCATACTTAAAAATTCACAACACAATAAAAGTTAGAATGGAAACCTAAAAGATAGTAGTTAAAGAGGGTTTGATAAGGGTTTATACCTGTGTCAAACCTGTTGAAGATAGTCAAGAGTTAAGGCCATATCCATGATATGCAATGATAATGAAGGCTTAAAGTCAATGAAACATGTCAAGTCTGAGAAATATTCTTTCATATATATGATATCATCAAAGATCCTTGTATGATGAAGACATTGCTTCACTATGGGTAACGAAAGGCAGATGTTTCTTTGATGAGTTGGTTGTAGTAGTGAGCAGAGCTTGAAGGTAATGAAGAGTTATCAAAAGAGCTCTGCCAAATAGAGGCATGCAAGGTGTTCGACAGTGGTACCTTCCTATTTAGAAAGGGTCTGATACTACTGCAAGGTTTGTATTGTATTTAGACCTCTGTTAAATAAGTTGAGAATAGTCAAAAGGATATAAGTCCTAGACACATGGATAGTGAAACTATGTTTCATTGTTTGATCTTGTGAAGAAGTGGTCTACGATAAGTGCCAAGAGTCATGGCTTCAAATCTTTCTCAAAGTCTTATTGAGATGCTAAATTGGACAAAGTAATGCCAATGAACAAGTAGAGACCTTATAAGGTCTTCAAGAATAACATATACAGTGGACAATAAGAATTTATAGTGTGAATGGAGTGTAGTGATGTGAAGAGGCTTATGAGCCCTTAAGATGGTCTATGTTAAATCCATAAGCTTGTCTATAGTTCACAGTCATTAAGGGATAGTCAACAAGATGGTTGTTAACATATCTAAGGGTCTCAAAGGCATATAAATAAGTTTGGAGTGTCACTAACATGCTAAGACCGTGGATATAATGTGGAAATAGTGATACAATTGTATAATGGGTTGTTGATAGATAAAGCTTGTGACAGTGAGCATAGACCATTAGGACAGTGGCATGGAATCATGCATATATTGATATAGAGTTATGCACACACTGTACAAGAGTATGTAGAGAAACCTGATACTATGATATAATATAGTGGATACAAAGATTCAAGACACATGTAGAGGGATAGTCTAAGGTCAATAGAGGAAGTAAGATAGAGTTAATAAAGGGTTAGAGATCCACAAAATAAGAAAAGATCTCCAAGATTGTTTGACAAAGGCCTAATGATAGATATCACATAGGTCATGGAGCTTTGAGATCTATGGGCAAAGATTTTCCAATGGGTAATAAGCAATGTTAAAACCTACAAGTCTAAACATTGATGCATAAAGGAGCTCCATCAAATCCCTATAATGCATTATATATCTCAAGATACCCTGTACAAGAACAAAGTGATCTCTCAGAAAATATGAGAGGTCTACACACTTAACTTATAAGTCATAAGAACTGTTAACCACTTAATGGTCTATCAACAATGAAGGTAATCCTATACAAAGGTCAAAGGAAACTTGTCAAAAGACTGTGAATTTATGAAAATCTTCATGAGAAGGCCACGGTATCCTTTGTTTTGGAGAGTCTTACTAGCTTTGTGACTAATGCAAATAGTTTAGGGTAGAGTTATCCTATGGAAAGTAACGAATGGACTTGCAAGGAGATACCAGGAAGAGACATACAAAATTATGCTTGGAAAAGACTGTGACTACAGTAGGCGAGCATCATGAAAGCTACAAATATGTGTCAAGACATATATGAAGACTTTGGAAAAAAGTGTAGGGATTGGTAAGATTCCACCAAGTTGTGCAAAGAGGTCTCAGGAAATATAGAGATATGTGAATCATTCATAACAAGGACAATGATTTCAAAAAGAGAGTTGCTAGGAGAGTGTTCATAGAGAAGGAAGACATAAACAACAATGAGTAGTGCAGAGATAAGCTTCAAGGGGTATGAGAATAGTATAGGGTGCCTTGGGGTTTGTACAAGGTCAAAGAGGTCTACAAGAATGAGGGACAATTTAGAAGACATGAGAAGTCTAAATTTTGCATACCAGATGTGATGCTTCATGAAGAAGGAGAGGGTTATATTTCTTCATACCAAAGGAGTGAATGATTATGCCAAAGGCCATTTGGTACCCTAAAACATGTGACCAAGATCCAATAGCTGCTTGTAATGGGAGATAAGTTGACAATAAGGCAAGAAAGGTTATATAAGCAGACAATTAGAGTCCTAAAAGGACTAAATATTCCTCCTATGCTCTCAAAGTAGTCTTAATCACCTCAAACTCCTAAAAACTTAGGCCCTACATACATGCAAGGTGGTGTTAAAGAAGAGTAATGGCAGTTAGGATGAGATGGAATAGTTGCAAGTATCTAGGAGGGAGTTTTAGACATTTGTAAGTATCTAGTCCAGTTATTTCAACAACATGCAAAGGACAACATGGTTAAAAAGGTCAAGGAGATTCTTCCTCAACTCCTAGTTGAAGCATTTCAAGGAGTAAATTCAAAAAAGAAAGTCTTCCAAGCATCTAGAAGGAGATTAAACAAGAAAGTGAAGGTAGGCAAATCCATTTATTTGTCTTAAAGACATTCCTAAATTCTCTCTTGTAGTTGGACACCAAAAAGGGATGCCTACCTAGATAGCAATTAATAGTTCTTTCTAGTTTTCTGGTTAAGTATTATAACTCATTTCTTTAAAGAACATTAATGTAAGAGTTAATTTTAGAAGAAGAATATCATTATCAGAATTGTATACAATTTTATAGTACCTTTTTATCAATAAAGCAAGTGTTTTGTGTTATGGGAAAATGTGGATATAATATTAATGATTAATAATAACCCAATAACTCAATAGAAATTGCAATAATCAAGATTCAATACAAAGAAAACACCTTGCAAACCTTATTACTTTGTGGCTTCCATTGTTCACCTAAGCTCGAATTGATCTTTTGTGTGAATGAAGCCCTCAGAAAGCACACTTCCTTGCTTTTTCTTCAAGATGACAATAGAGAACGAATATGATAGTTCTTGTAATGAAGAGGATCTTCAATACAATAAAGATGTTGATCCCAAGCTATGGATATCGTGTTGGGTGCCAAAGGCGCACTATGATTTCTGCAGAGTAAGTTTACTAAAATCTTGGATGATTGAAATGGCAGAATTGGGGTTGTACTTATAGACTTGTGAGAGAGAAGATCAATGGTATAGAATGAATAAGAAGATCAATAGTTGAGGAGATTTGAGAGGATGTGCATGAATTAGAAGAGGACAAGTGTCTTGCTCCTTCATGCAACAGAGGAGTTAACAAAAATAGAATGAAGAGTTAACTAATTTGATTGTCTAGTTAACAGATTTGATTTATGAGTTAACTAATTGGAATTGGAGGATAAATAGAACATGTGGGTCAGGGAACAACTAATTAAATATTAAAATATTTAATTAAGTGTGGACATGGAATTTGCATGGATTAATTTGGTGTTAATCCATTTTTAAGAGGAAATATATAACTTAAATAAATGTTTTGATTTATTTAAATATAGAGGATGTTAAGTTTAGAAGAACTAATTAAATAATTGGACATTATCTAATTTAGAATGACTTTAGAATTTAGAAGAGGTAATTAAATAATTTGATATTATTTAATTTAGAGGAATTTTGGAAGAATTAATTAAATAATTTGGTATTATTTAATTTAGAAGAACTTGGAGGATTTTAATTAAATAAATGAATTTATTTAATTTTGTGGAGGAATATGAAGGATTTAATTAAATAAACGAGTTTATTTAATTTTGTGGGGGAATGTGAATCATATAAATAAATTAATTTGTTTATTTATTGATAGAGGAATTAAATTGAAATATATATTAAGAATATTTATTTAGATAGAGTTATGTCATTTTTAGGTGTATACATTTTTCCCCTCTTTGATGTAATATTTTTTATCACGTTGTTTCAAAGAATAAGATTTCTTAATAATGATACATGCCCCAATTTGCCCCTGGTATAGGTTTAATGCTAGGATGCCCCCTCGGGAGATTGTACGGGAAGAAAAGGCTAAAGGACGTAAGATGGACAATCTCACGATGAAGAAGGTTGAACAACTAGGTTAGGGTGAAATGATATGCTATGCAATATAAAATGATAACACACACAAGAAATAAAGCAAGTATGCACAAATGATACAAGACCAAACAAGGTATTGCCCATGTCCAGCTGTAAACCAATGATTAATTGATAATGATTGACAATAGTGTTTTTCATTTCGGGGAATGATATATCCCTAGATCAGCACAATAGGCATGGGAAATATATATCCCACTGATAATTATGATTGATTGAGTTGGTTTATGACAAGATTAGGATCAAGACCATTGATTGTGATTGGATAATTTGACAAGATTGACTTAACTCAATTGGTATGGATTAAGGATGGACTTGCATTTGGATCATTGCTTGGATTGACTGGATTGGATGAATGGATCACATGGATAACTGGGAGATACCATTTGGATAAACTGTCAAAAAGGACTTGGATCTTTTGACACTTGGAAAAGGTTTACTCAATCAATGTAGAAGAGATTTGATGAAACACACAATGACAAAAAATGGACTTTGACAGAAGAAGACTTGACTGAAGGATTCACAAGCTTTTGCAAACACTGACACTGCGAACAAAACCTTTATTGATGGATGGTATATGGAATGTAATTTGATATAGATGGATGCAGATATTTGTCATCTTGATATTGCAAGTATTTTGAAGTGCTTTATTTCATCATTGGGTGATTTTTTTGTTATTTTTGTGTTTTTAAAATGTTGTAAGAAAATACAAACATTGCGGTATAATTGAACCAAGATGACCTGAGTATTGCTTAGATGGATTTTGATTTAGCAAGTTAATACAAGCATCTAAGTATAACTGAACCAAGATGACCTGAGTATTGCTTGCATTTCAATAGACAAGGATTGCCCCTTTTCATGTTTAGACCTTAGAAGTCCTTGATGATCTTTTGCTGATCATGTCATTAGACAAAAGTTGTCACATTACTAAAGATTGATCCACAAACAATAGACAAAGAAAATAATTATGCCCCCATCATAGCATCTCTAGTTTTTGACATCCTCGAGTAGCATAGAAAGACAATAACAAAAATCAAGACTCTGTAACTTAACCTGCTCACATAACATTCTTGCATTAGATGTGTCTTCTTGCCATAGTTTAGATAAAATCATTTTAAGTGTTTAGGCATGTGTTTTCTTTGATGTGGAAGGTTGATACTTTGCGTCAAAATTTCTATTTGGAAGCATGCTTTGTTGCACGTGCGTGTCTAGTGAAAGGTATCACAATCCTTATTGGTGTCCTCTTAGAACATGTGGCTTTCAAGAATCTAATTCCATAACCAGGTCAAGGACTTGCCCCCAGTCAGATAAAGGATCGACTTATTATGGATGAATTGACAAACATATACAAAGAAATGGGCCCTAATGGACTGACCTAGTGCCTCGGGGGTGCATTGATAGATGGACTTGCCTACATGATGACACAGAGAAAACGTAGTTCGGGGTGATAGACTTTTGTGAACCTAGGACCTAGGCGATGGGACTGGTGAGGATGTAGATGGATTAGTGGATGGGTGAAAAGGGCTATGGAACAGATGAGAAAGGAGCCTCGGGGGTGCACCAATATAGGATGACCTTGTCTATGTGATAGCTTAGAGGCGACATAGTTCGACTATGGTTCAATGGATTAGCTCAAGGTGGATGACACGATGGATGCAAGTCTGGATTGGCAACCTGACGGTAGAAGGTGATAAGGACGAGTGAACAACAAGCCATGGTAGGTATACTGATGTGATCGGGTGGATGCTGTTAGGAGGTATGAATGAGGAACAAGGTTGGAAAATATGGAGAAGGTGGTTTATCACAAGTAGCACCTATTTACTAGTTTTTCACCACTTGCTTTTATTTGCACAAAAGCAAAAAATACACATGACGCCTGTTTGCCAAGTTTTCATCATGGTACCTATCCAAGGTGTTTATTTGCCAGGTTTTTCACCAAAGGATTATTTTTTTGTTGTTTTTCCATTTTTTTTATTTTTTTTGCTATTTTCTCCATTTTTTTGATTGTTTTGCTATTTTTGACTCCTTTGCATTAGGGTTTAAGTATAGAACTTGTGAAGATGCATGTTGTTGATGGGATCATCAAACAGTTCACCTTTTGATGTAACCAATTGATAAGCACCTGACCCATAGGTAGCAATAATGACATAGGGACCAAGCCAGTTGGGTTCAAACTTACCTTTCTTTTCTCTGTCCTGCTGATTTTGGGGATTTTCCTTAAGCACTAGATCACCAACATTGAATACCCTTGGATAGAATTTACAGTTATAACTTTCGGACATCCTTTGTTGATAAGCCTTGAGATGGTTAAAGGCCTATTGCCTTCTCTCTTCTAGTAGCTCTAACTCTTGAAGTCTAGATACTCAGCACATCTATTATGAGGCCTTTTAATGATACTCGCAAGGATGGGATCTCGACTTCAATGGGCAAGATGGCTTTAGATCCATAGGCTTGTGATAAAGATGTCAGATATTTAGAAGCAGTGATCACTCCAAATTTATTTATGTAATTGAATTACTTATGCAGATACTTGTACTTGAGAAAGACAATATGTCATATTTGTTTTATGTAAGAGAATCTTGCATTTTGTTGTTAGTTGATTATATGATAAATAAAAGAAAAAATTTCTCTCATTTTTACCTTGTTGAATTTATTCCATGGTAAGTTTGCTATATTATTGTGTTTTTAGAATGTGGATGTTACATTTAGAGAGGTAGTCAGTCATTGTGTCCTACCTTGCTCCCTCCTCTACCTTTCCTATATATGCAAGGCTCTATTGTATATTTTACTTAACTTTTGATAATATCATTTGGCTTATTTTGTGTGCTCATAGCTTATGGAAGTATATCCCAGTTCTTGCTTTCTGATCTTGGAAATCCCAACATGGTATCACAACCATGCTAGCAAAACCCTTCCCTTTTTGAGTCAAATCCTGTACCTAACCTAGTCAAGAGTTCCTCATATAGCCAAGAAGACCTCACCATTGAGTCCAGAAGGCCTGAGATAGTAAAAATAGCCCGTCATTTCATCAAAATTGACACAAGCAATTTTTTACAATTTTTTTTGCCCCTAGCCCCTCTACTGTATGACCTGTATGGTACTATACGAATTTGTACAAAAATTACCTCTTTGAGTTTTTTTTTTTTGCAAAACAACATTTTGCCAATTTTTGCAAAAAAATTAGGTCCTCACACTCTCTGGACCACACTATGGGAAATGTATGGAGATCCCAATGAACCTCCATTCCTAGATGATTTCACTATGGACATACTTCTTTCCCTTGATGATATTGATGATCCTTTATATGACAATGACACTAAAGAGAAACTTGCTTATTGAGAAAGTCTTGAATGTGTTGATGACATAGAGACATATCCTCTTGGTTCTCCTCTTTATACACCTCTAGCATTGGAAGCTATTCTACCACCTCCACCTGCCACTTCAACAGAGATCTTGGCTTCTCTGCATGCTACTTTAGATTCTCTCTAGTAGGTTCACACTTGTCCTCTTGATCAACAAGATATCATCTTATCAGAAATCCATCATTTGTTTGTAGAATCTCTCATAATCAATCTTGATGACAATATTAAGGACATATGTCTCCTCTTTGATGACAATTATTTTACTACTACAGAGTTCAAAGATGATTCATAGTGGGCTTCCAGAGATTCTTTGTAGTAGGACTTCATGTGGGATTTGGATTGTAGCCACATGGAATACATTGACATTCCACACATCACTTCTTTGGATCCTTCTCTTCATCAGTTTTTACATGACTTTGGAGAGGTCACATATTTTAGTTACACCTAATTTAGTAGTGACACATTTTAGCATCAACATTGGGAAACATGAGCAACTTCTAGAGTTCCATACATCTTTATTCCTTCATACATTCCACTTGAGTGGGAATTCAATAGTTTGATAGCTCAGGGTTTCTATCTTCTGAAAGGAAGAGGCATCGTTTGTTACAAAGGGACCTACTACAACATTCACCATGCAACATTTTGTGTTGACACTCTTTCTCTTCTTTGTGGATCCACACATGGGCCTTATCTTGTAGGGATTTCAATACTATCATATTTGGGTGTTTTGTGTCGTGTCTACAACACTTCCACATTTTTTCTTCTCTCTTTTGGAGGGAATCTTTTTCCCACTAGGTTTTCTTCCTTTCTCCACTTTATGAGAGATTGAATTGTACTTGGGTACCTCATTAGGCCTAGTTACTGAGACACATAACCATTGTTTCACTGTACTCCCTAAGTTGCACTTAACGGGGGTGTTAGTGTAAAAATGACATTATCAAACTAGTTAGCTTTTAGCCTACCTAGGAGAGTTCTGTTCACACTAGTTAAGTGTCCAATTACAGAATTTTAGAGTTTTGTCTCATCTCATGTGGTTGAGAGATGTGTCCTCACTTTGTGAGACACCTAGTGCATGCATACTTTCCACTTGCTCAAACACATGTCATTTGAGTTCACAAGTGTTGCACCTTTGGAGAGATAGTTGTTGTGTTTTGTAATGCCCCGTCATGCAACCCTAGAGTGCAAGGCTAAAAGTACAAAATTACAGAACTAATTTTTTTTTTTGAAGCAAGTAAATGCAATAAGAGTAACCAAAGATGTCATAATACACAACATAAAGAAAAGTGCACTTCTAACTCCTCTAGGGAAACATAACTGCATTAGAGAATATAAAGTATAAACCACACAAGTGATAACCATTTTACTACTGCTATAAATCAAATCAACTTTTACATTAGCAAGATAGTTAATTTAACAAGGTCTTAGAACAAGATTACAAGATTACAAGACTGATCTTGTCGGTTTACAAAAGAATGCATAAGAAAGTATACAATACCACCGAAGGTAGGAAGCAAACTAGAACTGGAACACCTTTGCGCAGAACTCGAACCGCATCTCCAAAAAAAAACCAATGGATAGCTCTTACCACCCAACCATGTGGAACCCTGAGGTCCACCCCTCTGAGCTAGGAGATAAAGACGAAGATTCCACTAAGCCAAGAAACAACATCCAAAAATAAAAGAATGATAATTGACTTGACACAACCGACCATATCATCAAAGCTGCACAAGACAAGACATCACTCCAGAGGTACTACCAAGAAACAACAGAACTGCGTAAGGAGAGTGTCATCGCATGGTCCTAACATGGGTTACCCAGGCTATCTATCCCCAGAAGCCGGCCCCCATCTATGGTTACCCTGGCAGCCTCTCTCTAGGTGCCGGCCCCATAGGGTGACACATGCGGAGCCGACAGGTCCTCTCATGGAGACAAGGAGGTTGACCTTGCCAACCAGGCCTTCTCATCCCATCCTTAGCTTGTGAGAGCACTCAAGGCATGGGTGAGGTCTCTTACTTATCTTGTTAAGTGTTTTAATACCCCAACCCTCTTGATTAAATTATTAAGTTTTCCACATGCTTACAACTTCCATGGGGTTACCCAGGCGACCTCTCACTAGGCACCGGCCCCACCATGAAAGCCACTCCCTTAGCGTTCTCTGATCAAACATACATACCACACATACAGGTAATAATCACCAATCAGATCCGAGCCATAACTTACACCATTCACTAGGCCACAACAATAAGTCCATAGAAACCCATCAAAATTTGAAGCAATACCATCAAGAAACCAAGAACTATATTCAAGAGACCATTCTCATTCATTACAAGATATGAAAATCTAGATATCCCATTACATCGACATGCCACTATTTGGACCAACGATCAAGACACCTCACCTCTGGAGTTAGGTCCAACCAAAGATAAAGAAACCATAATCAGACAAGGTCAACACTTCCACATTGACAACAAGTGGCCATGACATCACACAAGATTCCTACTTCACAACAAACCAACATAGATCAAACTCCACCCCAAGGTAACACAATACTCCAATACAACATAAGATAGGACCAAGGAGGAGGTAAAGCAAAGAGGTTCAAAGGACTCTAGATTCAATCAAGAAATCAACTTACATCAAGTTAACACGAATAGAAAAACTTCACCATTCTAGGAATTAATAAGGCAAGGAAGGTGAACCAGAAACTGAACATCCTTATATAAACAAAAGCCAAGACAAGCTCATATAATAATCCCATAAATCAAATCATTATAAACCTAAATAGGGTAACTTACCATTTAGGATTTGCCACCTACCATTTTTAATTAAAACATCTATAAGTACTCATTTACAATAAGCAAAAATCTTTTTTTTTTTAACATTAAACCAATTACAATCATAATCAACAACTGTAATATATATTTTTCCAATATCACAACTTTTCCATCAAGAATCTTCCAATCTACAATTTCTAGTGAACACATCCATGAGAATAGGATAAATATCCTTAATTACATAATGTTACTATTGAAATAGACTATTTACCCCCAACTACTAATCTAAACCCTTACAAGCTTAAACTACAAGCTCTACAACATCATTCATAAATAGATTTTCTTAAAATTACATACATATAACCACTTTCTAATTCAAATCAAAACATTGAATTTCTAACTAACTTGATACCGTAGAGAATTACCAATAAGCATATATAAAAGGAAAGTGTATACATCTATTTATATTCAAATGAGGCACCACCGAACTCACTAACAAAGATTCTATACAAACACCTAATTCCATAATCTAAAACCACCAAATTTAGTAACAAGAAACAACTATAACTATATAAATTCTTTCAAAAATAATAAACTTCCAATCATCATTTATTTTGTATAAGTCTAGTCCTTTATACCTAAAAGAGACTAGAAGAAAGAATAATAATTTGATTTACAACTAATTTAAAACAATATCTAACATTACACACCATTATGTTATAACCCAAGAACAATATATTTCAAGAACCTAACAATCACTTGAATACAAGAAATAATATATATATTTTTTTAAAATAATGTTTTAACTATGCATAAACATTTTTTTTTCCTATTCCAATTTTCCAATAGTTTCCAATTTCTAAAACAATAACTATAAGCATAAATTATTAATAAGCATCTACAATTTCAAACAACTCCTATAACCTATAAGATTTCCTAACAATTAACCACTTATAATATCAAATCAAACTTATGTATTTTCCTATGATCATGGATTGCCATCTATTATTTTACCACTTAAGATTTCTAATAAAAGAAACTACCATGATATCTATTTCTAAAAAAAAAACTTCTTTCCATTAAATATATTCTAAAATTACAATTTTCTAAATAACTGAATTAGAGAATAACAATAGCAAAATTATATAAAATAAAATAAGCAAAACTTAATTTATTAAACTTCTTGCATAAAAATAAAAAGACAAAATTAATTAAATAAATTAAATTCTAAAATGATACCTTACTAACAAATGAACTTTCTAAAATCAACTTCTCCCTAATATTGACTTAATAAATCCAAACTACAATCACAATTTAGAAGTTTCCCCTACAAACAAGATCTCCTCCAAGCATCCTATTTAAAAACAAACACAACAATTACTTTATTTTATTTTTTCTATGAGCTCAAATTGAAATAAATTTCAAGATTTCTATCCTATGGTATTCATTAAATAAATTTCAGATTCATGCAAGATACAATCACATCATTTTTATTCAATAAATTTCAGGCTCAAGCAAGGTATAATCACATCATTTTTATGCAATAAATTTCAGCCTCAAACAAGGTATAATCACATCATTTTTATTCAATATATTTCAGGCTCAAGCAAGATGAAATCACATATTTTTTTTTTAAAATAATTTTCAAGCTCAAACAAGATACAGAGAAGTCAAAGAGGAATTCAAACAATTCACAAAAGTTGCAAGCTTAAAGGAAAGGTAAGAACCAGAAATTTCAGGCACAAAATAAGATCCAGAGAAACCAAGGAGGAGGCCAATGATTCACATAAATTGCAGATTTACAGGTGAATTAAGAATAGAAAATTTCATCCAAAAGAAGGCAAGGAGAGGGCTGTATGGCAGTTGTACAACATCCCCAAGAGAGGGCAGCAAAACTTCAAAATTTAGATTGCATAAGATTTCTAACAGCCGTACGGTCTAGGGAAGTAAGCAGAAATTTTCAATCACAAGGAGAAAATAGAGATGGGGTCTCCTATGCCATACGGTCAATGGAAAAAAACTGAAGTTTTTCTCAATCTACAATAGCATAAATACATATAGAGACTTCTATTGCTAAGGTAACACAAATTGTGTGAAATACCATATAGTTAAATTGTTTCCTAAGGAATAAAGCCAGAGCTTCCCTGAGTTTTAAATCTATTGCAAAAGATGATTTAAATTGTATCTTTTAGCCAACAAGAAATTTTTAAAGCAAATTTGAAGGGAATTGTGAAGAAAACTTCACAAGATTTGGTCAAATTCCTAGACATGCTTGCAGGGTAGCTTTCTAGGGAAAGTAGTGTTGGAGTCACAAAATCTTCGCCAGGGATACATAGATAAAAGCAAGGCATTCAAGGTAAAAAGGAAACATGATTAATATGAGAACCAAATCAATGGTTGCAAGCACTAACAGGTTGCCAAGGAAAATATATGTGAAGACCAAACCACTTCTTACAAGGCATTTCACCTCTATCAAAGAGATAGAAATGTGAGATAAAAATGCAAAAATGACAGGGACAAGAGTTTGATTAAAGCTTAACACTGAGTCATCTATTTTACAGGATTGAGAAATGCAGGGTTACAGATGATTTAGCTAATGATTTCAAAAGGATTGAGACAAAGGCTAAACCAGAAGAATCCATCTTGGAGGAATCTACATAGATTGGAGCAACATTCGATCTCACAGGGCACACAAGGATAATTTAAATTCCAATTAATTCCAAGTTACATGCAAGTTTCACACACAAGACATACTAGTATCACACACAGAACATGCTGCAATAAAATATAACTTACCAGCTACAACAATTGTAAATTCACAGAGAGAGACAAATCACATACCCAAAATTCAGTCCCACCTCAAACTTTCTCCAACTCCTGCAACCAATTTCTCTATTCTTCTCCCCAATATCTCTGTGCTCTTTCCAAACCCCTTCCCAACCAAAATTTTTTTTCCCATATAAAAATGGTTCAACTCATAAAATTAATGCAAACATGCATCCGTTATCCAACAACCCACTCCTCTGAGAAATTCAAAAATTTTCTATAAAAAGAGATCCCAATCTTCCAAATTCAAAATTGACAACTCAAGGCATTAATTTTGCATACTGCACCAAATAAATACTAATTACCCATGACTCCAATTATGACATAAATACTTTTGGACAGCAATAATAATTCTAATCTATTATAAAATTTAACCAAGGTACCAATCCAAGTTCTAAGCCAAACGAATATTATCCAATAAACATAATAGGAGCATTATTAATAACACTAATTCAATAAATTATCTTCCAACCACACATGAACAAATTAAACATTATAAAACACAACTCAACTCTACACCATGACACAAGACAACTAATAATAACTAGGCAAGGACCAAGTGACACAAGACAACCAATAATAACCAAGCAAGGACCAAGTGACACAACACAACTCGAGACCACAACATAAGACAAGGACTGACCTAGTGGAATAGACCTCACATTATCCCCCATCACTGATGCCCATTGGTGTAAGAACCCGCTCGAACCTGCTATATCAGGTGGAGTCAAGGTTCGGTACATGCAGCCTACATCCGAACAATTGGTTGAATAAAATCAAACACATATATGTCAACACACACACAAAGTCAGAGAATCGCGGCGTAGTAGGGTACTCGAAGCGAGTAATACTACACCGTCTCTGCTCTTGACACAATATCATAACATCTTCTATCTGAATTCAAATACCACAAGTCACATGACACATGATGACATTAATTCGCATCATAACTAAAATAATAGTAATGCCATCATGAACTCATAACACCTGTCTAATTATACCAGTCAAACATAAGTCATAACCTACTATTCAACTGTCTCAGAACTGAATCAATGCAATGAACGACTAACAACTGTCACCAATTGACAGAGAGCAATGCAGAATTACCACTATCACAAGCCAATGGCGAGGGGGCACTACATGTTCTACCTTCCTTCCTCCTCTACCTTGCCTACATATGCAAGGCTCTACTGTACATTTTACTTAACAGTTGATAATATCATTTGGCTTATTTTGTGTATTTGTAGTTTATGGAAGTATATCTCAGTTCTTGATTTATGATCTTGGCAATTCAAACAAAAATGTCAGTCCATTTAAAATAAAAACTAGAGTATAAATTAAATCTTTTGATGGACATATAAATGTAGAGTTTTTGGATATATGGATTAAACATCTTGAAGAATATTTTAGTGTGCATAAGATAAATGGGGCACAATGAATTAGCTTTGCTCGTCTTAAATGGAGGATCATGCTTTTCTATGGTGGGAAAATTTATGTGATAAATTGTGAAAAGAGACATAATCCTATTATTTATAAATGGGAATAATTTAAGAAATTAATCCATAGGAATTTCTATCTGTCCCATACAACATAGAGTGGATCAAAAGGTTAACTGAATGTACTATAAACAACAAAGTGCTCAAAGTGTGTAGTATTCAGTACTACGAAATTTCATTAGCAAGCCATGGTGAATGGTATGGATTTAGACGAGGACATAATGACAAAGTATCTTAGAGGGATCGATTCCCACATTCGAGGGAGAGTAGTTATTATCAATTTGAAATACTTGGACAAAGCATGTGTTCAAGTTTACTATGTAGAGGAGGAGAAGAAGAGGTATGAAGGTGAATCTTCCAAATACAAAGGTAAAAATAAGAGTAATTAGAAAGCAAAGAAATCTAATATTATTGTGCAAAAGGATGATTAAAAAAACACAAAGAATTTATGTAGTCATTGTAAGTTAAAGTGGACATGTAAATTCAAAATGTTGGAAGCTTCATCTTGAACTACATCCTAAAAATAAGAATAAGGGTAAAGAGAAGGTTGATACAAAGAAATCTATGACAAACTTGGATGCATGGCCACAAAGAAAAATATGAACTTAGGAAATGAGCACACTTTTTTTTTTGAAGTTACAAATTAAAAAGAATAG
Source organism: Cunninghamia lanceolata (assembly GCA_027924645.1). Taxonomy (NCBI): domain Eukaryota; kingdom Viridiplantae; phylum Streptophyta; class Pinopsida; order Cupressales; family Cupressaceae; genus Cunninghamia; species Cunninghamia lanceolata. The sequence goes on from BSBN01001807.1 coordinate 8,959,985, forward strand.
AGTAAATGTATTGGTAGATCCAAATTCACAATGTAATATTGTTTCATAAACTTTAGTGAAAACAATGTAGAGATACAAGTAACAAAAAGGTGCAAGGTAAAATTTGAGGTAAAAACACAATATATAGATGAGATAGAAGCAAATGTGATTCCTCTTGACACATTCAATATTATTCTTGGTAGCCCTTATCTTTATGTTAGGGATGCTACTATCATGAGAAAATAAGTACAAATGGGTTAAGAATATAATTAAATATATAATCAGAGGGCACCACATTAGGGATAAAGTAGCCATGGTAAGTGCTAATCAAGTAATTGAATTGATACAAGAAACAAAGTAGTTTTAAATTTCCTTTTTCTTAAAGATAATAAAGAAGAGGGATTAGGAATTTCTATCATGACTAACTCTAAATTGAAAGGTTTTGATGAAATCTTGTCATCTCTTCAAGAACTGTTCATAGAACTAAGGGGATTTCTACCAAGAAGGGAGATGGAGCATGAGATTTAACCCCTCTTAGAATCTTCTGTACCTAGCATTGGATTGTATCAATAGTCATTACTAGAGAACAACAAGCTTCAGAGGTAACTTTAGGAGTTATTGAAACAAGGGGTTATCCACCCTAGCACTTCACCTTATGGATCACATAGTGATGGTGTTGTTGCTGGCACAACACACCCTAATTTCTTGTAGAAGAAATCATGGAATGTATTTTTTGAATCCCAGTGTTGGTCTCTTGACGTCATGTGTACATGATTGACTTGATCTTGTCTCTATTTAGAGTATCTAAAAATTTCATTGATATTTTTTACACATTTGAAGAGACCTTACATCTTTTGATAGTTAATTGTTGTCACTAAGTTTCACTTAAGAACATGATATGATTGATTTGTTGGTATGTTGCATGTCTAATTGGTCTTGTCTTGGTTCAAATTTATCATTCCCCTATTTTTGACTCTTTAGTTTGAAAATTTTGAGCTCTTGTACTTTGTTGAGTCGCTCCTTGAAGTGTTCTTGACTCTTTGTGTTTCATTAAATGTCTATTCACTGGAATTGCGTTATATATTGATTGAAATTTTGCCTAATATTTGAAATTCTTTCTTAGACATGAATTATAGGACTAGGTTTGTGATTAAAGTGTTGTTCAAGATGCATTCATGATCTTCTTCTAAAATATTCCTTATTAAACACCATGGTCTAGTCAGAATTTAGTCATGACTTTATATTTGTTACCAAGTCCTTGTTTAAGTCTAAGAGCCTATGAAAGTGTGGACCATAGAGTATATTAAACTATATGGACCCTAGAGTATATTAAATTATATTTATTACTAAGCCTGAGGTTGAATTTGATTAGTAGTTGCATTAAATTTTCACTTAAACATATTAATGATTGATGAACAATGAATGCACATATATAGATGAATAAATGGTTAAGCATAGATCCTTTGAATGTTTCCTTTGGTTCTTTCTATTGATTATTTTCTTTGGTACTCTCCACCAATGATTATTTTATTTTAATAAATTTTAATACTTGCTAAATTGAGAAAATCCCAAATAAAACTATGACTAAACATGGTAAAGATTGAAATACTCAACTTCCTTATCGTATGACTATTCATATTCCCATGGGTAGTAATTTGTATTCCATTATCTATGGTACTAAATTTGTCATGCCTTTGTATCTTGAGATTACTTCTCTTCAACTTTCACTCCATGCAATTATCGACAACAATACCTATCATGAATGCCATCTTCAAGAACTTGAAATGCTTGATGAACATTGTGTGAATGCTTTGGAACACCTTCAGGATCACCAAGGTCAACTTAGATGATACTATAACCATCATGTTCTCCCTCAATATTTTCAAGTTGGTGACCTCATTCTCTATGAAAACTAACACATTCAAGAACTAAAGGAAAATTTAGTCGTACTTGGTTTGGACCCTATATCATTTCTTCTATTTATGGTTCAAGTGCGTATGGTCTAATTACATTGGAAGGGCAACCTCAAACCATTAATGTTATTAATCTTTGTCACTTCTATATGTAAGAGCTATCATATTTCACTTCTCCCCCTAATTATTCACCTATTATTTATTCATGGTGTACATACATGTCTCTTATGATGTAGTCATGGGTAGAGGATCCAATAAAGAATTGTCCAACCATGCAGTAATACTCAAAACACACAAAACTCAATGAAATAGTAATACGATCTTTTATTGAATTCACTATCGAAAATGATTATGTACAATATGCCACAATGGGATTCCTACATGCTAGGCTGAAATCATTTGATTACTAACATGGAATTTTACTACATTTAAATGAAACTTAATACATTCCATGTCATCTGCATCCTCATTATCAAACTCCATTTTGAACCTTCATCCTTTAATATTTGCACTTGGACTTCCAACTCTCTACTAAATCCTTCCTAACACTCTCTTAATGATCTCTAATGATTGTGACTAACATATATGGCAATCTTGGACTTCCAAAATGATCTGTGTTAGCCTCAAGGTGGTGCAAATCTCTAGGCTATATGAAATGTGTAGTTGACTAGTGTAAACAAGTCCTTTGATTAATGCAGTGATAATGGAATGGGAAATCTTGGTGTGGTGTTCAACATACATCCTCCTAGGTCCAATGAATCTTTATATGTATTCCTTTGTTGGTGCAAACTCTAAAAAACTTGGCACAAGTGGGAATAGTTGAAACTATGCAAGTTTGTCAGCTTGATAGATGTTCACAAACTGAGTTATGCCCTTCTCGTGATTTGATTCTTTTAAAACATGAATATGATATGGATGTATTTTTACCAAACACAACCTCAAAACTATAAGGCCAGATGTAAACTTATAGTGATGTGCAATAGCTTCTTTTGCAATTAATTGGTAAATGAAAACCTACAAACACAAATAAAATGAAAGCAACTGTTTTTGGTTGATGCAAGATTGCTCCTATTCTCTAGGATGCTCCGACATCAGACACTTGGGGTTATTTGAAAAGTGAGTCTCTCACTTTTCAGTGACTAGAGGAAATCCAAGACGGTCTACCTTAGCTCTAGAAATCCAACTTGAGTCTTCTTCCAACCTTCCTCTCTATTTCACCAAATATTTCTCATATTGCTTATTCCTAGTGCTCCTTCCAATTCTTCTATCCAACATCTCTTTGATCTCCTCTTTTGGTTGTGGTGGTATGGGATTTTTCCAGTGTTCTTCTGTGCTACTACTTATTGAGTTTCCTTCATGATACTAGTATAAGTTTGCAATGCTGAAAACTAAGGATATGCCCAATCCTTCTGATAGCTCCACTTCGTATGCATTTCCTTAATCAAATCTCTCCACAATTCTACATGGTCCAAACTTATTCATCTTTAATTTATTGTATGTCTTTACTAAGAACCTTTTGTTTATGAGGTATACCATTACTTCATCTCTAACCACAAAATCTTTGTGTCTTCTTGTCTTGTTAGCCTTTTGCTTGTATCGATCATTCATCTTCTCCAAGTGACTCCTTACTTCTGCAAGCACTTTATTCATGTGTCTTGTGAATTTTTCTACCTTTACACTCCCTTTTTCTTCCTTACTATGTCCCTTAACTATGATACATTCCTTGGAATGCTTCCACTTACAATCTAAAATGGTGTTTTTCCTATACTTCTATTTACTGAATTGTTATATGCAGACTTTGTCTGAGATAGAACTATGAACTAATTTCCTACCTTTTCTCTAACCAAACACCTTAGTAGATTCCCTAAGTTCCTATTCACAACTTCTTTTGCCCGCCATTGAAGATTGGCATGGGAAGACTCAAAAGACCAAGGGGAACAACTTCCGTATACAAGGCTTCTTCGAGAAAGGTTGAGAAATGCTTGTTTCCCAATGACCCAAAGACTATAGCGCCCTAGAGAACTACAATGCCCCAAAGAGGACTACAGTTTCCCATGAGGACTACAATGCATCCCTCTTGTGTCCATTTATGGCACTAGAGTCCAAACTAGCACTAGTGTCCAATTTTGTGTTGTCATCCTTTTATAGTGTTCGAATGGAAAACTTCCTTAGAACAACTACTCAGGACTTCAACCAAGGGTCCTACAAGGACTCCATTGCTAAGGGATCCATCTTTAGGCCTCCTACGAATTGATAGAAGATAGAACAAGCCTCGAGAGAATTTCGAGGTCCTTTTGAAATGTGTGGGTGTGTTTAAAAGATTCTTTTCTTGTTTTTTCCAAGTTTTTGTGAAAAGCTTCGTATGAGCTCATTAATGGAGGTCATGAGAGCTCTATATTTATTTGGAAAATTTTGAAAAGTTGAAAATTAGAAATTATGCATTTGTATATGAAACTATTTTGTAGGGTTATGCATATTGAAATGCTAGTGAAATGGCTTAGGTGTGGGATACATGTATTATTTGTTATTCCCTCTTTTACATTGGGAAGTGTGCCTTTGCATGAAATCGACTAGTGATCATTCATTGGCTGACCTCCTAGTTGATTGATCTCTTGAGTGAGTTTTCCCTTGTGTTGGGATGTTGCTTTGTGTCATCGTGGAATGGATTTGAGGTAGTTGTCATCCTCATCCTACTCCATGTGTTCATGAGGATACAAGGTCATAGTCCGATTGTCATAGTGGGTTAAACTCCATTCTCTCGCTTGGTCGTCGTGGTGACTTGTCACACGATGGGTGAAGTCTTCCGCTTGTGCCATCTTGCCTGGTGCAATGGTGGTGTCATCTTAGTTGTTGTTGTTGTTGTTACGACACCTTGTGTGCATGTGAATGCAATGCAACATGCAAATGTCGCATTTGCAAACGCGAAAAATTTGTTCATCTAGTGTTTGTCCGGCTAATGTTCAGGGTGAAAGCTTGAGACATTACACTTACTTATGAAAGCTCCTAAAAATTCTCAACAACACCCAGTGAGATATTTTAGAAGGTACCGCAACCTTCTAGTACAACACCACCAATCTTCCCTAGACCTAGAAAGGGGCTTTTAATCATATGATGACTAAAGCTTTTGTCTTTGCCAACGATTGTGGATTCTGCGTGCAATGGTAGGATTAAATAATAACAGAGAATGTTCCATAGATAGACCTTACTGCTAGAGAGTTGGATTTAATTACCAACTTTTTATAAATTATAATTGAATGTAGGGAGAATCTACAGCCAGGGATAGCATTTTTATGTTTTAAGCTCACTCTTCATTCACCCAAATAGTCTTTGAGGCAATAACCATGGCAGCAAAGAAAGAAAGAGAGAAATTTCAGAGCCTAATTTTTGGGCTTCATAAAAAAAAAAGGTACAGAAACATAATGAAACGTGTGAGAGATGAGGAAAAAGGAGAGAAAGATGGTCATAGTGGTGGTAGGAGGCAGCATAGCCGGCCTCACATGTGCTTTTTTTTTCAGCAAGCTGTAAGCAAGTGATTGTGCAGGAGCAGGGGCTAGTATCCCTTGTCCAACTTCAATACCTCAAAATTCGGGCGCGTGTAGGAATAAATACACAATCTGCCACAGAAAACTCAGATACAGTCAAATACTCTAATAAGCTTACTCTTAGTTGAAGTCAAAGCATCCTGGTCCTTCAATCTTTCCTCCATTGGGTGCATTTCTTAGTTGTCTATGGTACTTCTCTGCAAGATCAGGATATTTTGCAAGGTGTGAATTGCAACTTGCCTTCTGAATTTGCTAAAAAAGTGAAGAACTTCATTTGGACAGTGGCTTAAATTGAAAAGTTTCGAGTCCCATGAATGAATCTTCTCTAGCCACTCCCGAACCTTTTCCTGATCAACTCTGTTGCTGCCTAAGGGTTTTTCAATATTAAAAAGATACCTACTAAACCATAGACAACTGTCACGATACCAAAATAAACAAATTAGGCTTTTCTGGTAAGGCTTCCGAAAATAATTACAATTATATACAACTGTAAATAAAAGAAACATACTGAATAATTGCCGGTGGTTCACCGAAAATTTATTCGGCAGCGACTAGAACAGGAATGCTCCTAGTAGGATTTCGTCTAAAATACTTTGCATCCAAGTTCCCTTAACCAACTAAAAGCTTTAAAAAAAAAAAAAAACAGCCGTCATGTACAGATTAGGGTTTCAATGGACAATATCAAATCTCATATTCTCACTTTAGGGTTTCAAAGTGACAGAAAGCATAACGTTGGCATGGTAATTTTAGAAGAATCCCTCACTGTTTACGTCGTCCTGATTCGAACATCGTCGATGACAGTTGGCTCCAGATCAAGAACACAGCATGGAGAAAATACATAATGCTACCCATGGTGGATGGAAGAAGCCTTCCAAGCCGCCTTCTATCTTTTTTCGAGGGCGTGGTTCTCTTAGTTGGCCAAATTCTAGTAAGTTTCCTTGACTTGAACTAGCTATTTCCCCTATCCATGCTCAGTTGCCCTCAGATGATACTCCTGAGGAGGAGGGTGCTCTCACTGGTTAGGAGATTATTGATGATTCAGTCTATATAGATGTTTGGAAAGCCAAATGATAAAGACCCTCCTTTTGGCATTGTTTTAGCTCCATAGTTATGGTTGGGCTTGGCCTTTTGTGAATTTTGTCTTTATTTTGGACTCTGTCCAGTTTAAACTTTGTGAGTGTGCCTCTCTACCACCTTTATTTTTGTGTGAATATTGTACTATTTCCTTTTTTAATTTATAAAAGGTAATATACGATTTATTCATTAAAAAAAATTAAGATCTTTTCTTTGTATGTAAGCTTTAAAAGAAATCATTGTTATTCAATGGTTTATAATTCTACTTTCTTTTTTTATATGTACAAATTTACAATTACATCGAGATATTAAAGAAGTGTTGGATTGTAACTTGTAAGTAATGCAATTAGATTTTTATTTATTTATAAAATTTAACTTTTGTAATTGTATGCATGCTAAAACATTTCATGGTTAATATTACCAAGGTGCATGGCTTCAACTTCTAACGCAAAAGAATAATGTCATAATGGAATAATAATATTTCATTTAATATTCAATGTATAAAATTTAATTTTTTTCAACTATAAACCTAAGCTTGCTTGGTTGCACATTTGGACATTTAAAAAAAAAAGGCATAACTAGGTAGTATCTATGTATAGCATAGAAAACATTACAAAGAAAAATATCTAGTCAATTCATGGCATCACATTGAGAAAGACATCCCAGTGTGGTTAAAAAATACAACTATGACCTCCAAAATATAAAATATAATCAAAATAAACTTTTGAAACAACACATATACCATCTCAATTATCCTACCTTGTTTTTTTTCTTCGTTTATTAAAGGCAATGTAAATGTTAATGCCAAAGTATAAATAAAAACATACAGCTAAAACAAGTCATGCCCTCATATTGAAACAACACATATACACCCTTTAAAATATATAAAAGGATGAATATAGAATCTCAAAAGGTAGATCTAGTCATTTGTTACTAATCGACCCTCTGTTGTAAGCAAAACAATTGACACCTAATGTAAATGGTAGAGAAAGACCTACCTAACTTTTGTTTTGACAATTCATATTTTTTGTAAAACGTTAATTAAAAGGTAGTTAAATGACCAAATCATCATTAAATTTTCATACAATAGGGAGGGGTGACCATCAAAATCTAGGCCTGTGTGGGGTGCAATGGTTTTGCCCCTAGGTGGGATTGATGGTGGCTACCTCTTAGGGGGAGTAGGTAGATAAGAGACTAAGAAGGATGGCAAGGATTGCACAGATAGGGGGAGCTTATATGTTTTTTCCCTTTTCCCTTGATGTCAAAGGGGGAGAAGAATTTGTATATCTGGTTAGTGTTGCCATCAATGACAAAGGGGAGATTGTTGCATATGTTGTCGTTGATGTCAAAAGAGTGGATATCAAAAAAATAAAAGATCAGAGGAACAGACAAAGGTGTGATGATCAGAGGAGTTGTGAGGTGAAGGATATGGTGATGAAAGTCATGAGCATGTTGTTGGATCAGTATCATATGTACACAGTTGTACCTTATCTTCTAAAGTTCATGGACAGGTGAAAGTTGTCGGGTTGAAGGATACGCTGACATGAAGAAATTGTGGTTTCTTATATTTAATGAATGAATTGTGAATGTTGCATTATTTGCCCCTTGTTGAAAAGCACTACATGCGATATGAAAGAAAATGTATAAGGTTTCAAATTGTCAAAGGCACAGGGATTTGTACTAAAGGAGCTCAAGAGAATACACCGTATTCCTCCGCATATGAAGCTATGGTCTTGCAGCTTGGAGATTACACGTTTCAGGTTACATTTTACATGAAGGCTGATAAAGATAATATTTGAAGACTTGCGGAGGGTGTATATGAAGGATAAAATCTTGATTCTAGTGTGGATGGTGTGTGTGTGTGTGTGTGTGTGTTGAGGAGGTGGTTTGTGTGAGTGAAGAGTATGTGTTTTTGGTGTACATAGTGATGCATGCAAATGTGTGTGAAAAGGACAGTGAGAGTATGTGTGAAAGAAGATGAATGATAAGATGCAAAGGTAGTAGTATGTTGCAAAGGTGTTTAAATTCAGGAAGGCATCAAAGAAGATAGTGTGAAGGTATCTAAGTCATCAGAGCATATGAAAGATGTCAGAGTAAGTGCAAAAGTATTGTGTGAAGGTATTTGAGTCATCGGTCATGATTGCAAAGCAAGGGTAGGAGCCTCTTTGTGTAAGTGTTGTAGCACTTCAGGGAGTTGTAGCTTCCTTTGGGTTGGAGCCCATAAATCTATGTTTTAGGGTGTTGTAGCTTTCTTTGGGTTGGTGCCCATAAAAGCATGCATTAGGGAGTTGGTGCTTCCTTTGGGTTGGTGCCCATAAAACTCATTGTAATTCTAATTTTATTTGTGAGGCTGGATTTGGACAATAGCTCCAAGTAGCTTGCTCACCTTGGTTTTCCCTTCTTGGGTTTACACATTAAATCTGTTGTTATGGTCTTTTGTGTAGATGTACTTATGTGTTTATGTTTGCATAGATCTTACATAACCTAGTTGATGTAATAGAGATTTGGTTATTGAAGTAGAATTGTTTTAAAGTGGCATATACTAATTCACTCCCCCTCTTAGTATATCAGTGTGTTCTAAAAATTGGTATCGGAGTTAAGTTCTTTGGTGTAGCCTAATAGCTAAAGGTAGATCTTGGATCAGAACACATGGCTTAGGAAGGATACACATCTAACAGAACACTTCAATTTGATGGAACCAAATATCCCTTTTGAGTGTAAGGATGAAAGCCTATCTTACCTCTCTAGGGTATGATGTTTGGAGATATGTGTTTAATACTTTTACTGCTTCTACACAACCTCTCATAGGTCTAGCTGAGAAGAAGGCTTGTGAAAACAATGCAAAAGCCAAGAATGCTATCTTAAGTGGTCTATCTAACTCAAAATTTGTCAAGGTAATGCACTACAAGACAACTAAGGAAATATGGGATAAATTCAAAAATCTCTATGAAGGAAATGATAAAGTAAAGCAGGTTAAACTACAAACTTATAGAGGAATGTTTGAGAATCTGAAGATGAAAGAAGAGGAAAGCATTGCTAACTATTTACTCTAAGTGGATGAAGTTGTCAATGGGATCAGAGGGCTAGGTGAAGAAGTAAAAGACTCGGCAATTGTGATGAAAGTTCTGAGATCTCTCCCTCAAAGGTATGATTCTAAATTTTCTGCCATTGAAGTAATAAAAGATTTAAATGTATTCACAATGGATGAATTGTTTAGGTCCCTCACTGCCTATGAGATGAAAAATGAAGTCAAAGACACATCCAAAAGGGAAGCTTCTTTTAAAGTTGCAGATAAAGAAGAAACATTTGGTTCACACAGTGGGTCTGAGGAAGAAGAAGAAAACTTTGTAAGAAATCTCAAGAAGGGTCCAGGCAAATATTAAGGTAAGTTACCTTTCAAATGTTTCAATTGTGGTGAAATTGTGTATTATGGATCTAGATGTCCTCTTAGGATGAATGCAGATAGAAACAAAGGTTTTAAAAGTTCTAGTTCTTCAACAAGAACAAGAAGAGCCTGTATTCTAAAGATGATTGCAGCTCAACAAAAGAAGAAGACAACAATACATCAGAAGATGAAAGAGAAGAAACCCTATTCATAGTGAGTATCCTGAATAACTCATAATGTATTGCTGATGATGGTGAAGACATGGTCTAGTCATTAATGAAGAAGAATATGAAGTTGATCTTGAAGGAGAACTAATCTTTTCTTTAAATGATCTGAGAGTAACAAGGAAAGAGAATAAAGAATAAAAAGCCCAAATTGAAGCCAAAGAAAAAGAATGTTTGAAACTTTAATCTTGAGGAAGTTGCTTCACTTAGAAGAAAATTGGAGAAAGTGTATGGGCCTGAAATTTTGAATAGCGTTGAAGATGTTGATTTTAGAAGAAGGTATGGGAAACCTCTTTATGCAAGGCAAACTTCCATGAGTAGAAGAAGTTTTGTAAGTCCTCTTGCTCCCCTGGTCAATTTCAACTTGATTTGTCATATCTACAACAAGCTTGGACACATAGCAAAATATTGCAAAAATGGATTGATAAAGTCAGATGGTCAAATGATTGATTTTAGCAAGAAAGACATGGAGAGTGACACTTCCAAAAGATAGGAAACAAAAAATGAGGTTGAAAACTCAATGATTGTCCATACAACATTTTATTCTCAAGGACAAACAAACCCCTGGGTGATAGACAGTGGACTTTAAAGTCACATGACAAGTGATAAAAGCAAATTCATCAATCTTGTAAAGTGGAATGGTGGATTAGTCAAGTTTGGAGATAATTCATCTACAAAAATTTGTGGAAAGGGCACCATAAGTATTGATGGTAAATCCAAAAAAGAAGATGTTCTATATGTAGAAGGACTCAAGCACAATCTTCTTCACATAATTAAGATGTGCAGTAAAGGATACAATCTTATATTTCATGATCAAGGATGTGAAATAAAAAAAAGCAAATACTGGTAAACTGATGGCAGAGGCCTCTAAGATAGAAAATAACTTATACAATCTAAGTGATGTCATTAGAAGGAACTGTATTTTAGGATAGACAAATGAATGTTGGTTGTGGCACAAAAGGATGGGATACATCAATTTTGACAATCTTGTGAAAATCAACTCCATACAACAGGTAAGAGGCATGCCAAAGATTGCCAAACGTGCAAGTACCTTATGTAAATAATGTTAGATTGGGAAGCAGACAAGGAAAAGGTTCAAGACCAAAGAGTTTCCTTCAATAGGGACCATTAGAATTGATTCATACTGATCTGTGTGGTCCTACCAAAACAAAGAGTCTTCAAGGAGAGAGGTATTTTATGTTGCTTATTGATGATTATTCTATGATCACATGGGTTATCTTTTTGAAAGAAAATTAAAATATTTCAGTAGGTTTGAAATATTTAAGTCCATGGTTGAAAATGAAATAAGTTCTAGAATCAAGTGCCTGAGGTTTGATAGAGGCGGTGAGTTTATATCAAATGAGTTTGAGGAATATTGTGAAGAACATGGAATTATGAGATTCCTTTCTGTTGCAAGAACTCCTCAGCAAAATGGAGTAGTGGAAAGGAAGAACAAAACAATCCAGGAGATGGCAAGAACAATTTTGAAGGAAGCCAAACTACCTGATATATATTGGAAAGAATCAGTTCATATTGTTGTCTATATTCTTAACAAAGGACAACTAAGAGTGAACAACACTAAGACATCATATGGGCTATGGAAAGGCAGACCTACTTATGTCAATTATTTCAAAAAATTTCAGAGCAAATGCTACATCAGAAGAGATGAAGAAAATTTGGGTAAGTTTGAATCAAGATTTGATGAAGGAGTTTTTCTTGGCTACTCAACTAGAAGCAATACTTACAAATGCTACAACAAAAGACTGCAAAAGATAATTGAGAGTGCAAATGTTAGGGTTGATGAAGATTTACATTAATCCACATGTGAGCAAGAGGAATGTTGTTCAGAGGAACCAACTTGCATAGAGGAAGAGAATGAAGCTAAAGAACAAGAAGAAGAAACACAAGAGAAGACCACAAAGGATCCTGCTAAGTATGTTTAGAGAAACCACTCAGAAGATTCGACAATTGGAGATAAAAATGAGGGAGTACAAACTAGAGGAAGATTTGCAAGGACAAATGAATAGATAAAATTATCTTTGTTGTCTAAGATGGAACCTATAACTTTTGATGATGCTAACAAGGATGAAGAATGGATCAAAGCTATGGAAGAAGAAATCAATTAGATAGAGAAAAATCAGAATTGGGAATTAGTTCCAAGACCTGCAGATGAAAATGTTATAGGCACAAAATGAGTGTTCAAAAATAAACTAAATGAAGAAGGACAAGTCATCAGAAGCAAGACAAGATTGGTTTGTAAAGGTTATATACAAGTAGAGGGTATAGATTTTGAGGAACCTTTGATCTTGTGGCAAGGTTAGAAGCTATCAGGATGTTTCTTGCATTTTCAATCTATAAAAACTTCAAGGTGTACCAAATGGATGTCAAGTCAGCTTTCTTGAATGGTGGCTTAGAAGAAGAAGTCTACATTGAGAAACCTAAGGGATTTCAACTAATCGAAGATTAGAATTTGGTGTGCAGATTGAGAAAGGCAAATTATATGGTCTTAAGAAAACTCCCAGGGCTTGGTATGCAAAGTTGGATAAGTATTTACTTCATTAGGGCTTCAAGAAAGGTACAACAGACAACAATTTTTATATCAAGGTAGAGAATGAAGATATATTAATAGTGGTAGTATATGTTGATGATATTATCTTTGGCGACAATGATGGAATGTGTAAGAAGTTTACAGAAGATATGTAAAAGGAATTTGAAATGTCTATGATAGGTGAACTATCATTCTTTCTTGGACTCCAAATTACTCAATCAAACAAAGGTATTTTTATCTCACAAGCAAAGTATGTCAAGGAAATGTTGAAAAAGTTTGGTATGGAAGATTGTAAATCAGTAAGTACTCCTATGGTAATCAGTTGCCATCTAAGAAAGAATGATGAGTGACACAAGCTGATCAAACTTTGTATAGGTCTATGATTGGGGGCATATTATACTTAACAACATCAAGACATGATATTATGCAAGTTGTTTGTATGGTTGCAAGGTTTCAAGCTGATCCAAAAGAAACACATGTGAAGGCAGTCAAAAGAATATTTAGATATTTGAAGAGAACTCTAGATTTTGGACTATGGTATAAAAAAGGTAATGATTTTTCTTAAGTGCATATACTGATGCAAATTGGGATGGTAGTGTTGATGGTAGGTGAAGTACTACTGGTGGATCTTTCTTTTTGGGAGACAGTTTGGTCTCATGGTTTAGCAATAAATAGGATTCAATTTCTTTATCAATGATAGAAGTAGAGTATGTAGCTCTGTTGCATCCTACTGCAGTCAAGTGCTGTGGATGAAGTAAACATTGAAGGATATCAAGTTGATGTATGATGAGCCCATTCCTATCTTATGTGACAATACAAGTGCCATCAATATTTCAAAGAATCCAGTGATGCACTCTAGAACCAAGTGCATATCCATCAAGTATCACTTTTTAAGAGAAAAGGTTGCAAATCAAGAAGTAAAATTGGAATATGTACCTACAAAGGATCAAGTTGCAGACATATTTACAAAAGCACTTTCTAAAGACACATTTAAATATCTCAGATGAAAGTTAGAGGTTGTTGCCCCTCCTTCTAACTAGATGCATATATGATGCATCTATCCAAGGGAACAATTCAAGATATTTATTATCCCTAGATTGATGGTGGCTACCTCTCAGGTGGAGCAGGTAGATAAGAGACTAAGAAGGATGACAAGGATTCCATAGACAAGGGGAGCTTATATGTTTTTTCCTTTTTCCCTTGATGTCAAAGGGGGAGAAGAATTTGTATCTCAGGTTAGTGTTACCATCAATGACAAAGGGGAAGATTGTTGCAAATGTTGTCATTGATACCAAAAGAGTGGATATCAAAGGAGTAAAAGATCAGAGGAGCAGACAAAGAATTGATGATTAGAAGAGTTGTGAGGTGAAGTATATGGTGATGAAAGTCATGAGCATGTTGTTGAATCAATGTCATTTGTACACAGTTGTACCTTATTTTCTAAAGTTCATGGGAACATGAAATTTGTCAGGTTGAAGGATATGTTGACATGATGAAATTGTGGTTTCTTATATTTGATGAATGAATGTTGTTGTGAATGTTGCATTCTTTGCCTCTTATTGAAAATCACTACATGAGATATTAAAGAAAATGTATAAGGTTTCAAATTGTCAAAGGCATAAGGATTTGTACTAAAGGAGCTCAAGAGAATGTACCACATTCCTCCGCAGATGAAGGTATGGTCTTGCTGTTTGGAGGTTAGATAGAGAAAACTATGAAGTATGTATGATCCAAGTTTTAGACCATAAGAACTACCACGTAGTGTTCTCCTGAGTCAGCAGAGTGTGAACAAGTAATGTTCTTGTGAAAGGTTATCATAACTAGAACAGAAAGCCACCGCATTCCACCACATTCCACCGCACTTTGATTTTTGGCTTTGATGTGTGCTCAATTTAGGTTTCAAGTGTTTTGGATCACTGCAGATGGTTCTAGGAGTGAGTGAGTGAAGACATTGGTATTGCATTATTGTTGCAGTTACAAAGGAATAGAGAAATGCTTCACATTTCTCTGCAATTGAAGATATGGCCTAGTGGTTTGAACCAAATCCAAGTCTCAAAAGGTAGAAAGTACTGCAATAATGTTTAGAAATGTCACAAGGTAAGACTGTGTGAAAGGCAAGTGCTGGAATAATAGGTTTCAACGTTTGATCACTTGTACTAGCAAATAGAAGCATGACATAGAGAAAGGAATGCATAAGACAGTTTTTGCAAGAAATATAATGTTCATAGCTTGATCCACTTGTTATTTTGTTTCTTTGGTACCGCATTGGGTCTGGAGTTATATCATGAAGGGATAAGTGTTTTCAGAGTTTTCGGAGCTGACATGATGTATTTGAATGAATGTGCCATGTGTGTGGAAGTATGCACTAGCTAGAAAGGATTGGGAGAAGGTAAAATGGGTCTAGTAGACATCATGATATCAACCGCATTATGGAATTTCATTCCTAGTTTACTGCTGATGATTTGGGAGCCGACTAGCAAGGTTGTTACATCTTACATGAAGGCTGACAAAGATAATATTTTGAAGAGTTGTGGAGGATATATATGAAGGATAGAATCTTGATTCTAGTGTGGATGGTGTGTGTGTTGAGGAGGTGATTTGTGCAAGTGAAGAGTATGTACTTATGGTGTGCATAGTGATGCATATGAATGTGTGTGAAAAGGTTAGTGAAAGCATGTGCGAAAGAAGATGAATTATAAGATGCAGAGTCAGTAGTATGTTGTGGAGGTGTTTAAAGTTAGGAATGCATCAGAGAAGATAGTGTGGAGGTATCTAAGTTATCAAAGCATATGAAAGATGTCATAGTAAGTGCAGAAGTATTATGTGAAGGTATTTGAGTCATAAGTCAAGATTACAGAGAAAAGGTAGGAGCCACTTTGTGTAAGTGTTGTAGCACTTTAGGGAGTTGTAACTTCCTTTTGGTTGGAGCCCATAAATTTGTGTTTTAGGGAGTTGTAGCTTCCTTTGGGTTGGTGTCTGTTGGGTGAATATTTTGTCTTCAACTAACTGAAGGCAAAATGGCTATATCGACCACAGTGTAATGTGATAAATCTCCCCTCTTAGCAAGGGGAGGTTCCCTATCACTTATCACAAACTTATTTAAACTAAATATTAACTTGGGGGTGAGACCATATCATCCATTTCTCTTTTTTCAAAAATGATGTTTACAAAATGAAATAGCACTTTCTTGATACAAATTGAAATAACTAAGAAACCCACAAGAGTACAAAGTCTATCGTTGCTTCTTTTACTGACTTATAACTTAGAACCTATAGAACCTAGTAGAATAAGGTGCAGTCCAAAGTCTTCACCGAAAAACTATGACAAAATAAATGATCACAAAAGATAATAGTAGTTCAAAGCCTTTCCAATATCTTTTATTTTAAAACTCAAAATCATAAACTAAAGATAATTGTTGTAGCACAAAGTCTCCACAATCAACTTTAGAACATCTCCCAGATTACTCTCACTCACACTACAATTTGATCAAAAGGATAAGATAGTATTAGGAAAAGGACATAAGAACAATTTCCAATATACCACAAGATATTCCAACACAAAGTTTGAATGATCACTTTCTTTCTTATTCACTTGATAAAATTTGATTTACAATTTGAACACAAAGTCTCAAAATGCTCTTCAATTTGACAAAGTTTCGCTTCAATAACTAAAAGATGATATTTACAATGAGGGTCCTCTTTATTTATAAGAGAAACTGAGAGCAAAAATAGGAAAAGAAAAACTTACTATGACTTATTCAAAAAAGGAGTCCTTTTTGACTTGGGACTTCCTATGTTTTTACATGTGATTACATATGGAAAAAGTACATGTAAATATGTCCAAAATTGTTTCAAAAGTACATCTGAAAAAGCAGAAAAATAAACTAAGTATTGAGAAAAACTGCTTCAACTTGTATTGCCATCTTTCTTCATATGATAATCATACATGGTAAAAGCTGCTTGCATCCCAATACTGTCTGGACTAACTGTGTTCTTGAAAATCATTCTGGCTCTAACTATGGCATGTCTAACAGTGGTGACTGATTTTGCATGACTGGTTAGCTTGGTCTTCAGATTATCCAAGGTTAACTGATTGTCAGGAATATTGTCCACAGAGGCCATTGAAAATGTTTTATCCTCAAACTCTTTCTAGAACATATCTTCAAATTACTAAACCATTTCTTTTGCAGAGAGAAATTGGTTATCCTGTGACACAAGCTTGCACAACAGCTCCTCCAATTTATGTAGAAGACTAACATCACTCTGTTCACTGAGTTTCCTTGCAGCTTCCAGGTCATTGAGTAAATCTTTCAACACATGGCTTCGATATGTCAATGCCTCTTTAGTTTTTGTATATGAATCTCTATTTGGAATGACACCAATTGATATCAGAGCGCTTATTTTTAGTTTTCTCATTTCCACCCACTTATCATGATTCTTTTCTATGCGCTCGATATCTTGAGAAATAACATCGATTAGATCATCAAGTTCTGCTCTTATTTTCTCCATCTTGTCTGTCTTCTCAGATAGCTCTGTAAGTAGAGAGATTCCTTGGGTGCGCATCCTTTCCAGATATTCTTCAAGTACCCTTCCTTTGAGATGAGTCTTTTCTACTTTCTGGATAACATGGTCTTCTATAGAAACAGCCTCGAGAGTTACTACTTTTGAATTCAAAGTGATTTTCCTTACCACTATAGTCAACTGTTCAACCATTGCCTTGTAATGATCTTTCATTTCTTTCTCTTTGTCAAATTTCTAAATCAGAATGTCCATGGTTGACTGCATGTCAGTCTTGACACTTTCATGAGTTATCTTGCCTAATTCAACTCTAGAGATAGAGTAGTCACTCATACTAAAATTTTCCATTGTTGCATCCTGTGGAGGTTTTGCAATCTCTAGAAATTTGTGTCCCTTATCCCCAAGCATTCTTGAAAGAATCTTTGGCTTCTTCAGGGTCTTAACTTTTACAGGCACCAACTTACTAAAATCAAAGTCATCTGGGGAGATGGCTTGTTTCCTCCTTTTCAGTGTATAAGCTGAAAACCATGGTGGAAGCATAGAAGTACTCACATTAGGATCTGCTCCCATTGTTGGTGTCACCGGAACTGCACTTGTACTAGTAGTGGAAACAATAGGTGGAGTGTTAGTAAAAACTGCACCTATTATATTTACATTAGAAACTTGTCAGTATTCATTACAAAGTGATCAAATATGGAAGCATCCCCAATATCAAAAGATGAAGAAGACAAGCTAGGAATAGACCCTGAGGAATGAAGAACATCTTCAAAAGTACTTTTAGGATTGTCAAAAATTATTTTGGAAGGGGAGGGAGATTCAGGAGAGGGAATATCAATAGGGGAAACAGACAAAGGAATTGCAACAGGTGTGTCAGGCAAGGGAGAAGAGACTCCCATTTCTTGTTGTGCATTCTCCTATGGAGACTGTTGGTTTTTTCCCAGACTGGATGCTTATTCCTAGATTTCCCTACAAGGTAGCCATCAATGATCAACAGGATCTCTGGGCCAGGGGCCAATAGTGTAGGAGATAGACTCTATATTTTACCTCCTCTTCTTCTTCAGGCTCTGCAAAACCTAGGGGGGTATTCCCTACTCAACATCCATGAGGATATGCATACAAAGGTTGGGATGCTGATAGAAAGCAGATAAGTCCTCCTGTAAGTAGACCAAAACTGAAAGATAAGAGCAAAGGTGCTAGCTTTGGGCCTATTTGCAATTGTAGACAGAGGATTGAGGATCCTAAAACTAATTCTACTGTCCTAATGGTTGTTTTAGATTTTAACTTTGATTTTATGTTTGGATGCAAAGCTAGACATGGTTGTAACACAAACACAAAGCAAGATCGGTGCCTATCCAGGGCCTAGAGTTAGTAGACATACACCTGTGAACGATATGCATGAACAACTAAAACTGGATTTCAGGGGGATACATATGATACCTGCCTTACAGATATCTCCCAATACAAAGTGTTAAGCTATCTATACCTATGGCATCCCTACTGCAGTATACCCTTCTCAATGTTCAATCTGAAAATAGTTTAATCTACCACTTGAGCAGAAGTTAAAAGATCAGACATTCAACACAGGAATTCTATGTTCTAGAGTCTCAAACATTCCTTAAATATCCAGACTCAAAAGAAAGATACATGCAATACTGGAGACAGAATTAACAAAACACATGCCAACATAGCATTTCTCATATAAAATTAACCATGAAATCAGTGGATTTATGCAAAAACATACAACAAGAGATACATAGACTCACAAGTTTTTATGGACAGAGCAGCCAAAACCGACCGTATTGTATCACAGAGCCAAAATGTTTAACTTTCAACAACCCTAAAAAATGGTAACACAATCTGCTTATAACAGCCAGATAGTGTACCACAAGCAATTAATTACATGGCAAAAATATCAAAATTTGCCAGATACAGATCCCACAAAGGAATGGCGCTTAGAAGATATTAATGCAGCAGACAAAGAGGGGACTTGATCCATGCGCCATCATCTGGAAGTCGTCATGCCAAAAATTGGGTACATGACTGTTCAACAACTCGCCCACGCCTCAGCACAGTCGCCATTGATGGCTCAACCACCCGTGTTTTACCTGGAAACCATCGCTGCGTTCAAAAAGATGTTCCCGCCAAAATGTACTTTACTGAAGTTTCAAATGTGCAGGAAGAATAGTCCCACATGCAAGGTGTGGAGACCCCTTCAGTAGTTTATAAACATGGCCACTAACATACTAAGTGTCGAGCGCTTTTGCCGCGCTCGACACACATGCCTTCGTCTAAAGCCCATCACCATGACACATACCATCGGCCCGCCCCAAAAATTTCTCACCGAGCTCAATAGTCTGGCTGATACAATATTACGCTCCCCTTCATCGGCCAGAGATAGACCATCGGGCCGACCTTCCAAACCTTCGCCGATCTCATCAGTTACACCGATGAAGCCACCGCGATCCCCTGTCGGCCAGACCAATACCGTCGGCCAATCTCAAAATGCCTATGCCGATACTCAATCTCACTCCGATGGCATACTACACCCTAGGTCTTCGGCGAGACCCCATCCCTCGGAGCAACAAGAAAATCCTTGGCCGATAGCACAAGTCCTGCCGACGACCACCTTAAACATCCCTCATCGGCCAGACAACCAACTGTCAGCCCAACAGAAAAATTCCCTATATATGCATATACAACTGGTGGGCCCCATCACATGCATCTCCTCCGCGGCACTGTAGCGAATGTATATTTGCACCTTTGTATGTTTTCCTTGCATCCGCAAATATACAAACCTCCAATATACAACTGCGGCATCTTCAACAGAATATTCGATGAATGTATCTTCCGCTCGCCACTGTAGCAATTATATATGCGCACCTTTTTTGTATACTTCGCTTGTACATGACCCGATGTATATTGACATACATTCATTCCTACACATACAAACACAGGATATTCTACAGAATATTCCCTCAATGTATCTTTTCTTTGAACCCGATATGCAAGCCACTCCGATATCAAAAACATGAAGCTTTGAACCATTGAACCGGTTCAATGCGGTGGTTCAAAGCGATGGTTCAACCAAGATCTGAGCACTCAAGAAGAAGCTTCACTGACAGACAAAGTCACAACGATGGACAAGGAAACTTAGGGCTCAAAAAAGAAAAAACCCTCCAGCATCTGCGCTCAGATCCAGACCAAAATTAGTGCCAACACTGGCTCCGAATGGGGACGTGCAGGTGAAAAACCTGTAGCGAGAACCAG
Organism: Cunninghamia lanceolata; assembly: GCA_027924645.1. NCBI lineage: Eukaryota > Viridiplantae > Streptophyta > Pinopsida > Cupressales > Cupressaceae > Cunninghamia > Cunninghamia lanceolata. Next base: position 8,980,434 of record BSBN01001807.1, read on the forward strand.
ATCTCTGGGCAGACCAGGCAAAAAACCAAAAAGTATGAATTGTACAAGGCATTTACAATATATACATATTTTTTACACATGTGCACAGAGAGAAGTCATCTATGTAAAATAGAACTTAAGGAATTGGCCATGCACAGGCAATTCCAGAACTTCACCATCTAGGGCCTGGAGGAAATAAGAGTCCTCCCCATGAGTGTTGCAAATCTGATATGGGCCCATCCATAAGGGTTCAAACTTACCATGTTTACCCTTGTCCTGATTTTTTGCATCCCATATGAGTACCAGATCATTAATTTGAAACTTCCTTTTAGTAGCTCTCCTATCAAACAAATATTTCACATCTTGTTGTCTCTTGAGGTTGATCTGGTGTGCTTTCCTTCTGTTCTCATCTAGTGCAACCAGCTGGTTCACTCTTTCTGTCATGGAGTCTTCAATCTCCTCATTATTTTCCTGGATGAATTTGTAAACTGGCAGGAGATTGTTTATGGGCAATCTGGCTGATGCACCATATACTATTTCAAAGGGTGACATCCCAATAGCCTTTTTTACTGTCGCCCTGTCAGCCCATATTGCTAACTTTAATTTTGAGTCCCAAGCTCTCTTGTTCTTGTCCAGTATCCTCTTGATAATTTTTATGATGCTTTTATTTCTTGATTCTGCTTGACCATTTCCTTGTGGGTGGTATGGTGATGCATATGATAGATTTATCCCAAACCTGTTGCAAAAATCAATAAATTCACCTGATCTGAAGCACATAGCATTATCAGTGACTATCTTGGATGGTACTCCAAACCTAATGATAACATTTTCCAGTATGAAATCCATCACCACCTTACTTGTAGCTCTCTTAGTTGGAATGGCCTCAATCCATTTGGTAAAGTAATCAGTTGCCAACAAAATCCAACTGTGTCCCCCACTTGACTTGTCTGCAATTTCCCCTATGAAGTCAATTCCCCATTGTTGGAATGGAGCATCCACAGTTACAGTTTTGAGGGGTAAAGCACCATCATATCTCAATTTTCTTGAGAATCTCTGGCAAGGGTCACACTTCCTCACTAACCTTTGTGCATCTGAAAAGAGAGTGGGCCACCAATATCCTGCTCTGAGAATCTTATGGGCTGTTGTTTGGGCAGTATAATGTCCACCACACAATCCCTTATGCATGTCATTCAAAACATTGTCAGCCACATCTTCATCCACACATCTCAGCAGCACACCATCAAGGTTCTTCCAGTATAGCTCACCTTGAACAATAACATACCTGATTGCATGTAACTTCAAAGTCCTCTTTTGACTGTCATTAAAATGGGAAGGACAATTCAAATTTTGCAAGTAATATATAATATCCTTGTACCATTCAGATCTTGATACATCTACATTTTCATTTTGGACTGCATTAACTTGGCATGCTTCCAAGTTTGATTGTGCCATCATCTTGGCTAACCCTTGTCCTCTTACCAACTTGGTAATTTGTATGTCTATGTTGAACTCTTGCAGTTTGTTTATCCATCTGCACCTTCTTCCAGTCACCTCCTGTTGAGTGAATATATCTTTGACTACTGCATGGGGTACATATGCAATTACATGTGATCCTACCAGGTATGGTCTGAAACTTTTGATGGCTCTGACTAGTGCATATGCCTGTTTTTCCATGATATCATATTTCAACTCAGCAGCCTGCAAGGACATACTGAAAAAAGCTATGGGTTGTTCCAAACCATCCTCATTTTTCTGTAACAAACATGCAGCAACAGTGTGAAAGGAAGCAAATGAAAACAATTGGAATGGCCTAGAAAAATCAGGAGATTTAAGAACAGGGGCCATCTTGATTGCCTCTTTGATACTCTAAAATGATTCAATTGCTTCACTTTCCCAGTGGACAGTGGCATCCTTCTTCATCATTTTGGAAATGTTCCTTGTGGTTTCTGCAAAGTTGGGAACAAATCTCCTAACAAAATTTATCTGTCCAAAGAAGGACTGAACTCCTTTTATAGTTTTTGGCATTTGAATTCTGTCAATAGCAGCTACTCTCTCAGGATCTATCCTAACTCCATCCTTGGAAACAATGTGCCCTAGGAGTTTTCCTTCAACTACCCCAAAAGCACACTTCTTTGGATTTAAAGAAATGCCATACTCCAGTGCTCTTATGAAAATCTGCTCTAGATGCAAACAATGCTGCTCCTCCTTCTTTGAATATGCAGTCAAATCATCCTGATATACAGCCAGGATTGAATCAATCAACCCTGCAAAAGCAACATCCATTGCTCTTTGAAATGTAGCACCTGCATTTGTTAGCCCAAATGGCATTCTAACATACACATAAGTTCCCCATGGAGTGGTGAAGGTAGTCTTATACTATTCTGATTCCTTTACCTTCACCTGATTATAACCTGAAATCCATCCATCATGGACAAGAGTTCACAACCAGTCACTCTCTGCAACATAGCTTCCATATTAGGCAGTGGATAATTATCCTTTAGAGAGGACACATTCAAGTTCCTGAAATCAACACAAAGCCTAATATCACCATTCTTTTTTCTGACTGGGACAAGGTTAGACACCCAAGTTGAATGTCTGATTGGCACAATTATTCCAGCTTCCCTAAGCCTTTTGAGTTCTTCTTGCATCTTTGGAGCTAAGGTAGGATTAATAGGTCTTTGCCTTTGTCTAAATGGCTTAACTTCAGGCTTCAATGGGATCTCATGCTAAAATAAATCTTCCCTATAGGCTTTTAGGTCCTCATATGACCAAGCAAAAACATGTTTGTACCTTTTCAGTAATGCAATCAGCATACTCCTGATGTGTGGTTTGAGCTGTTTACCAATGTATACTTTCTTGGGGGCCTGAGATGTTCCCAAATTTATCTCTTCTAAATCCTCCTTGTTTATGGGAGATGTCTTTGTGACCAATTGGTCTCTACTATCAAAAGCTCTTTCCAAAGCTACTAACCCTCTAGGGATTTTATTAGTCTTCAACTGAATTATCTCTTTCCCCACAAGAGTTTCTTTTCCATCTATGGTTTCTACAAAAGCTTGGAAATCAATTTCTTGATTCTCATATTCATCTATGCAGTGCAAAAATTTTAACAAGTCCCTATCATCATTAAACACTTGCAACTGCATATATTCTCTGGTACTGCAGGCCTAATTTTAACTTCTACATTTGTAACATCTGACAGAGTGATGTCATCTGGCCTTATTGCAACATTAGCTAAGAAATCAGCCATAACATTCTTTGATCTCTCTACCCAGCCTATTGAAAATGCATCAAAAAGTTTAATGGTATCCCAAACAGCATGCTTGTATTGTTTCAATCTTTTGTTTTTTGAAGCATACCTATCTCTAATTTGGGATACAATCAGCTCAGAGTCCCCAAATACCCTTAGCATTTTGATTCCATGTTTGAGAGCTATATTTAGGCCTAAGATTAAAGCCTCATATTCTGCAATGTTGTTTGTGCAAACAAACCTCAGCAAGAAAGAGAATTTGAGGAGCTTACCATTTGGAGACAGGAAAACAACCCTGGCTCCAGAGCCTTCTTTTGCACAAGCTCCATCAAAATACATGGTCCATAAACCTTGCTGGTCCAGCTCTTCAATGCAGACATTTTTCTCTTTATCCTCTCTATCATCTGAGACAACCTTGAAGTTATCACAGTCAGTGTTTACAAAGCATATCTGTTCCTCTGCTTCTTGGTCTTCCACTGTCTCTGATGATCTTTGTTCTCTGATTAACTTAACATCCCTGCCATTCATTGGAATCATGGCATATGATAGGTCCAACTGCATACTTCCACCAATTAGTGCAGCCCATCTTCTTGACAGCAACATACCATACTGTGGCTTGATGTCAACCACTGTTATATTCATTTTATATCTTTTTTTAGGAAATGCTGCCAGTTTGAAATCTACATCATTCATGATTCCAATAACTGGTACCTCTCTGGCATCCATAGCATAACATTTTCCACATGCCTTGTCAATTTTCAATCCAGCTTGTTGCATGATGGCCAAAGGCATGACATTTGTAGATGCTCCAGAATCAAGCATACAATTTCTGATTATTTTTCCGTTTATAACCAGGGATACATAAAATGGTTCCACTTGTGAAGGACACTTTGTCATAGTCACTCCTAAATAGACTTCAGGAGCCTCATCTTCTTCATTACATATGACATGTTTGTCACCCTGGATCTGAACATTTTGTTTAGCTTGAAAAGGCACCCCTGAAATTAGGGATACTGTCCTATTCTTGATTTCTTCCACTCTCATCAGTTCCATAAGTGGAACAGAGACTTTTACCTGGGAGAGGACTTGAGCTATATCAAATGGAGCATAATTTTGTATAACAGTTGTAGTTTGCTCCACAGTCTTATTTTTATCTTGAACTGATTTAGCTTTTACTTTCATAGTTCCCTGATCATCATTCTTGTCTTGGGAACCTTTACTTTGATCTTCAGCCTGGGGGATTCTATTTTCTGGTCCTTGAGATTCATGACCTATTCTATGTCTAAAATTTTGTTTATTATTAACCCACTACCTCTTTTGTGATTCAATTCCCTTATGACCATGCAGTGGCTGACCTGCAGAAATACCTTCTGGCTGATGTGGGCTGCTTACTTGATTTTTACCTCTGAGATTGTAGTTTCTTTTGACTTGAGCAACTGTTGCAGTTGTGAAGGCCCTAATTTCCTCATCATAAGGTCGTTGTAAGTTACTCAAAAAATTGTGTGAGCTCTGAGCATACACATAGCTCTCTCCATTATCTTCATCATAAGAATCCTGTTGACAGGCCCGAATTCCATCATCTGTACTCTCATCAGCATCATAAAAAGGGTATCCATTGCTTATGGACATCATATTAACATCATTATCTTGCACATAATGTGGCTCATTGCATTCATTACAAGATGTAGCATTATCATACAAGGATTGAGCAATCATACACTGTGACTGTGAATGTGGCATCTGACAAATTATACACCATGGAGTATCATCGACAATATTTACAGCTTTCTTTAGAGGATCAGGAGTTTCTTTGACATATTGAGCCCTCTGATTTGTGTTGTTATGTGGGAATGTAGGCTTACCATTATGCCAATTGGTATTATAAGGCATATCATGCAATGATGGTCTCTTTTCCTGCCTTTGGTAGACTTGCCTATCAGGACCTATCCCTTTTTCACTTCTAGCTATTCTATAGCTTAGGTCCTTAACAACATTTGCCAATTTGTCTATCTTATCTTCAGGGGCAGACGTATTACCTTGAGTGTTCTGAGGCTTGTTTGGATTCTGTAGAATTTTCACATCATCCCTTCTGTTTGTCTTGCCTGATGCTTTCCTGTTGTTCTCAATATTCACTGCAATTCTAAAAGCATCCCTGATAGTAGCAGGACCTTTATCTCTTAACCCATATGCAATTTTTGCATCAAAGGCATTGATATACAATATTATGCGCATTGGTTCATTTGGCCTCATGTGATGTGGCAATTTGTTTAACACTTTAGTAAATCTTGCATTAAAATCTGTAACCTGCTCATTTGACCCTTTAGTGATACTGGTAAACTTATTTACAAAAAAGCTAGGGTCAGTTTTGTCACCATATTGCTCCTTGAACATCCTTTTAAAATTATCCCATGATGAAATACTCCGGTCAGGCATATTCTTATACCATTCCTTGGCTTCATCAACTAAGGATTGCATGAATGACTTCATGAAAACATCCTCATGTTCAACCTCAAAGTTGTCCATGACATTTTGAAAAGCCTTTAGATGATCTTCTCCTGACACAGTGTTGTTTCCTGAAAATTTAGGCACTTGCAGCCTTAGATGCTTGTCAATGGGATTAGGATACCCAGGAATACCATCAAACACCAACTGTCTGAATCTATCTAGTTGCATGGGCTGTCTGTCAAACTGATTAGAATTAATGTTTCTGTTTGCATTCTGGTTTCTTACATTGTTCAGTGGTATCCTAGCATCATTCACATTTTGTCTTTGATCATTATGTTGATGTTGCACTTCATTTCTTTGCTGACGTCTTTGCACATTTGCATTCTCAAGGGTAGGAATTGAATCATTTTGGGCAGTCCTTAAAGCTTGCACTTTCTGCCTCATATCATCTCTGATTTTCATGGATTGTAGATATTCTAGTTCTGCTCTCAGATTTCTGATTTCTTCAGCTAACTATTCTTCTTTAAGCATAGAGGTAGATGGTCTCATACCATTCTGGTCATCATCTTCATCATCCCTCAGAGACTCTGCCTCTTCAAACCTTTCACTAGGGTCTAGAAATGGGCGTTCTTGGAACACCTCTGACCTTACTCTCAAACCATTACCCTGCTGTCTTTCATACACACTTTGGATTTCAGCCTCATTGTTTGAAAAATAAGGTACTGTCTTGTCTGAAGACCTTGGATTATCCTGAATAAAATTATTTTTCTTGGGGCTAGGAGAACCATCTTGACTAGCTCGAATAGTCCCCTTTTTTCTATACATCATTTTTATGGGTAACTCTTCAAATAAAGGATTTTTTTGGGATCTTCTCCCCTGCATATAAATTTTACTTTGACCGGTTGGGAGATTACTTCGGAGTCACCACCTATTACTAGGAACTATTTTCTTTTGTAAACCAGGGTTCTTTCACAAACTTCCCTAGCGGAGTTGCCAATTTCTATTGTGACTCAGATGGGTCACAAATATATCATTTTTTATCAGTCCTTCCCCAACAAAGTCACCAATTTTTGTTGGTGACTCAGATGGGCCACAAGATATAACACTTTTTCATCAATTTTCTCCCCAGTAGAGTCGCCAATTTTTGTTAGTTTTTTCCCAGACTGGATGCTTATTTCCTAGATTTCCCTACAAGGTAGCCATCAATGATCAACAGGATCTCTGGGCCAGGGGCCAACAGTGTAGGAGATAGACTCTATATTTTACCTCCTCTTTTTCTTCAGGCTCTGCAAAACCTAGGGGGGTATTCCCTACTCAACATCCATGAGGATATGCATACAAAGGCTGGGATGCTGATAGAAAGCAGATAAGTCCTCCTGTAAGTAGACCAAAACTAAAAGATAAGAGCAAAGGCGCTAGCTTTGGGCCTATTTGCAGTTGTAGACAGAGGACTGAGGATCCTAAAACTAATTCTACTGTCCTAATGGTTGTTTTAGATTTTAACTTTGATTTTATGTTTGGATGCAAAGCTGGACATGGTTGTAACACAAACACAAAGCAAGATCAGTGCCTATCCAGGGCCTAGAGTCAGTAGACATACACCTGTGAACGATATGCATGAACAACTAAAACTGGATTTCAGGGGGATACATATGATACCTACCTTACAGATATCTCCCAATACAAAGTGTTAAGCTATCTATACTTATGGCATCCCTACTGCAGTATACCCTTCTCAATGTTCAATATGAAAACAGTTTAATCTACCACTTGAGCAGAAGTTAAAAGATCAGACATTCAACACAAGAATTCTATGTTCTAGAGTCTCAAACATTCCTTAAATATCCAGACTCAGAAGAAAGATACATGCAATACTGGAGACAGAATTAACAAAACACATGCCAACATAGCATTTCTCATATAAAATTAACCATGAAATTAGTGGATTCATGCAAAAACATACAACAAGAGATACATAGACTCACAAGTTTTTATGGACAGAGCAGCCAAAACTGACTGTATTGTATCACAGAGCCAAAATGTTCAACTTTCAACAACCCTAAAAAATGGTAACACAATCTGCTCATAACAGCCAAATAGTGTACCACAAGCAATTAATTACATGGCAAAAATATCAAAATTCACCAGATACAGATCCCACAAAGGAATGGAGCTCAGAAGATATTAATGCAGCAGACAAAGAGGGGCCTTGAGCCATGTGCCATCATCTGGAAGTCGTCATGCCAAAAATCAGGTACATGACTATTCAACAACTCACCCACGCCTCAGCACAGTCGCCATTGATGGCTCAACCACCCGCGTTTTACCTGGAAACCGTCGCTGCATTCAAAAAGAAGTTCCCGCCAAAATGTACTTTACTGAAGTTTCAAATGTGCAGGAAGAATAGTCCCACATGCAAGGTGCGGAGACCCCTTCAGTAGTTTATAAACATGGCCACTAACATACTAAGTGTCGAGCGCTTTTTCCGTGCTCGACACACATGCCTTCGTCTAAAGCCCATCGCCATGACACATACCATCGGCCCGCCCCAAAAATTTCTCACCGAGCTCAATAGTCTGGCCGATACAATACTACGCTCCCCTTCATCGGCCAGAGATAGACCATCAGGCCGACCTTCCAAACCTTCGCCGATCTCATCAGTTACACCGATGAAGCCACCGCGATCCCCTGTCGGCCAATCTCAAAATGCCTATGCCAATACTCAATCTCACTCCGATGGCATACTACACCCTAGGTCTTCGGCGAGACCCCATCCCTCAGAGCAACAAGAAAATCCTTGGCCGATAGCACAAGTCCTGCCGACGACCACCTTAAACATCCCTCATTGGCCAGACAACCAACTGTCGGCCCAACAGAAAAATCCCCTATATATGCATATACAACTGGTGGGCCCCATCACATGCATCTCCTCCGCGGCACTGTAGCGAATGTATATTTGCACCTTTGTATGTTTTCCTTGCATCCGCAAATATACAAACCTCCAATATACAACTGCGGCATCTTCAACAGAATATTCGATGAATGTATCTTCCGCTCGCCACTGTAGCAATTGTATATGAGCACCCTTTTTGTATACTTCGCTTGTACATGACCCGATGTATATTGACATACATTCATTCCTGCACATACAAACACAGGATATTCTATAGAATATTCCTTCAATGTATCTTTTCTTTGAACCCGATATGCAAGCCACTCCGATATCAAAAACATGAAGCTTTGAACCATTGAACCGGTTCAATGTGGTGGTTCAAAGCGATGGTTCAACCAAGATCTGAGCACTCAAGAAGAAGCTTCACCGACAGACAAAGTCACAATGATGGACAAGGAAACTTAGGGCTCAATAAAGAAAAAACCCTCCAGCATTTGCGCTCAGATCCAGATCAAAATTAGTGCCAATAGAGACGAAGCTTCCTCTTCTTGTTGATTTGTAGGTCTGTCTTCAACCTCCATTTCCTCAGTGGCTGGCTCCTTAGTGTTCTGTTTCTCAACTTCCATATCTTCTATTTTAGACTCTTTCTCCGCAGCTTTTGACTTCTTCGTCATAAATTTAATCCTAGGCTTATGTGGCTTGGAAGAAGAGGGAACATCACTTTTGTTCTTTGTCCTGTTCTGAACCTTTTTACCTGTTTGCTCTTAGATCTCAGTCTCTGATCCTGTAAGGAATTCTTTCAAAGTAATTCCCTTATCTTGTAGCTAGTTATTGGTATTAGCCAATATAGGCTCAAATCTTTTACTCAGAGATGTCAAGTCTTTTTGAGACCATTGGATTGGAGGGAGGGGAGACCTAGCAATCTACTCAGTGTTATACCTATCATCAATCAACTCTCCATCATCCACTAGATCTTCAAGAATATCAGCAAGTCCCAGATATTCAATCTTCTCCAAAGATAACCGACTATAATCCAACTTTCGTACATCTTCTATTCTCAAATCTACCCAGACATCTTCAACCATAGGTTCATGGAACTGGGTTTTCCTCTTGATTTTGTCCTTCATGCCCCTATAGTCAAACTTTGGCCTTCTCTTGAATTGCTTCATAGTTACAAGCTGCATCTCAGTTTCCATGGCCCTAGCCTTTGCACCAGTTAATATTGAGAACCTACCAATTTCAACTGGAAACCTGAAACCTAGCTTCTTGAGCTCCATTTGTTTATTATGCATGACAATCATTTGTCTAGATAATTCCATTAAGACAAGTTTGTCTAAGGGAAACCTTGGCAACATATAAGGATGACCTTGGAAAAAGCCAACCCTTAGATATGAGAAAGAAGGAAACTGTAAGAACATGCATCCAAAATCATTTACCACTATCCAAGCCTCATCTAACACTCTTCTTTGTTCTAGCTGAGGATCAAAAAGACACAAGAATACTGTAAAGAAAGCATCATTTACTCTCTTGAAATGATAAATAGAACGTCAATTGAGAGTAGTACTGATACACATGAATTACCCTCCTATCTCCTTTTGATGTTAGACCTGAAAAATTTCTCATAGAGGTTGCTATATACACCAGGTAAGAAGTCATGTAGAATTTGAAGGTAGTAGATACCTTTGTCAATTGCTCGTGCAGAGCATTGCTGATTTGCTCACCCCAGAAGATAGCTTGTTTGCCTTGGAGTATTACCTTGATGAAAGGGTACATCCACTCATGAAATAGTGAGGAAGAAGCCAATCCCCTTATCCTGCTAAGAATAGTTATCAGATCACCAACTTATTCTATAAAGTCACTCCTAGGAAAACTCCATGGCCACCTGGATAAGTTTGACCGTGAAGTTTTGAGACATTTAGTATTGATTACTTTCTTTGCCTTCTTAGGATTTTTGTCATACCCTTTTTGTGCTTCAACAAAATCAAGCTTTATCACTTTTGTAGTAGGAGGGTACATAAACACCTTATCAATGAATTCAAGATCTAGTTTAATTATCACATTGCCACTTGTATCCACCACTGCCCTAGTATCCCTATTATAAAACTGAGCACACTGAAGAACAAATTATGTGTTATGTGCTGCCACTGGGAAAGATGACACCAAATGGATGTTACTGTCAATAATCTTCTTCATTGCAGAGCTAGGATTATTTGACTTGGTTCTTTCCACAAATTCAGCCATGTCCACATGGCCAATCTCTGTATCCCTAATGTCATCGACATTAGAAGTAACTGAGGTGATTGGAAAAACACCTTGATATTTATACTTCATCGCTTTTGGCTTCTTTAGAGACAACTTAGTCATCTAAACAAGCTATCACCAGAAGATGTCGATGAAGAGAGAAAATCTACAGAAGAAACTGCAACAAAAAGTCATGATCATGCAATTAGGGGAAATACTGGTAATCTGGGAAAATTACATGTCGACGATCACGACTATGGGGACATGCTTGAAATGGCTAGAGTACAAGTGGGTCGAAGAACGAAGGAAAGCGGGCTCGGAAAAGCAAAATTGAAAATATCCTAGAGTTAGGAAAATTTGAGAGAATGTTTGCATGCGTGGCAAAATTTGCCGCCCTTGCATGTGAGGGATATTTCAAGTGTATCGGCAGTTAAATTCACCGTTATTGCATGTTCAGGAGAATTGCAAGTGTTATGTATCAGTGACAAATTATGCCGACATAGCAGATTGGTATGAATTGCGAGTTTGATGTTCAAGCGGCAAATAATCCTGACACTGCAAGTTGGATATTTCAAGGTTTTCGTGTAGGGGTGGCAAATTTCGCCGCCCATACACTTACATTTTGATAAGTCTTCAAATGCATAAGCAGCAAAAAATGTTGACTTTGCATTTGCTCATAAGTTTATGGAAAACCTCAGGCGGTAAACTTCATCGCCACTACACAAGAACAAGCATAATGAACATGTTTGAGCGGTCGATTTCACCGACGACAATACACATGACAATGGCTATAAAGGTTTGTCTCAAGAGGTAATTATCACCAACTAAACATGAAAAGGTTATTTCTTGTATATCGGCAAAATCCACTGATGAAACGTTTACCATAGAAGGATTTAAACAAAAACTAGGGTTTCAAAAGTAACTCAAAAAATAAAAATGAAGAGGGGGATGATTTACTTTTAACAATACAATTCTGAGAAGACACAGGTTTGATTACTTCAACGAACAAGAAACAGAAAACCCTAAATGAAAACAAATAACAAGAACAATTGTTGGAGGACTTACTAGTCAAAAAGAATGAAAACCCTAAGTGTGATGACAACGAGTCAAAATCTGTCTGAATCCAAGCTCGGCGCGATCAAGCAGCTTGAGGGAGGGTTTACGAATTAATTGGAAGGTTTAGGAAATAGAAATAACAAAAAGACAATGAGATTACTCATTTAAAAGGTTCATAAGGCGTGATCTTAATGCCAACATGAGTGGCAATTAATGCCACTGAGTTCGTGATTTTGAAGATCGACCTCGCTTGGGCGGTGAAAATCACCGATTGAACATTTGTTAACGGAAATGCAACGGCGGTAGAAACCACCGACCTTACATTTTCTTTTTGGTGAGGAACATGTAACGGTGGCAGAAATCACCACTTGGGCATGAGTAAATGAAAAACTATGTAAAACCAGTAGAAATTATCGTCACTACATAGCAAACAAAAAGATATGCAAAGTCAAAAAATTTTGCTGACATTGCACATATAGTTCAAAATTTTACTAACACCCCAAGATGACCAAAAATTGATATTTTGGTTAGTTTATGACTTAATCAATTTGCACAAACTTCAAGAAATCAATTCGAGGGAATGTCACAAACTAGTTTAGGATGTCATACAACTTCGCATGGGACCAACAAAATCTTGTCTCGATTTGCGAACTTATAGTGTAGATTACGAAACAGACAAGTTTCGTAGGGGTTGTCTACAAAAACGAGCGTAGCTGATTTTGAGAACAACAGTGTCCATAAAACCATGTATTATAGAGTTGGTGCTTCCTTTGGGTTGGTTCCCATAATTTACTCATTGTAATTCTAATTCTATTTATGAGGCTGGATTTGGATAATAGCTCCAAGTAGCTTGCTCACTGTGGTTTTTCCCTTATCGGGTTTCCACATTAAATTTGTTGTTATGGTCTTTTGTGTGGATGCACTTATGTGTTTATGTTTGTATAGATCTTACATAACCTATTTGATGCAGTAGAGATTTGGTTATTGAAGTATCTAATTATTTTAAAGTGGAACTACCTATCTTTGGGTCGACCTAAGTAGGTGTAAATTGGGCCCTATTTTCAAATGCGTAGACATTAGAAATTAAATTGGGCTCAATCCCTTGAAATTGTTCATTGGAATTCAAAATACAGTTGCTGACCTTGAAGAATGTTAATTTGACATTGGAGAATGTTTTTCTGTGTTACCGACTTGGAGAGTCCGATTTCTACAGGATGGTATAAAAGATAGTTCATTGCTGTGAATTTGTGTCTGTGTATGTGTGCGTGAGAGATGAAGTGAAATATTTGAATATATGCGAAGTGACTAGATAAGTGAAGTATATGCTAACATCAAGCAATAAGGTGTGAACATATAAGTGGAGTTAAAGTGTGCGAAGGGCATGAACTGGATATTATCCTGAGTTTGCACAATAAGTTTTGTTTATATTGAAAATTGATTCTTTTTCAATTTGCTGGGTTGGAGCTCAGTCTATAAAGAGGTTGAAGCCTCAGTTTGTAAGTGTTGTAGCACTTTAGGGAGTTGCTACTTCCTTTGGGTTGGTGCCCATAAATATGTGTATTAGGGAGTTGTTGCTTCTTTGTTGGGTTGTTGCTCAGCTTGTTTTGGAGATTGAAATCTCAGGTAGGTTGGAGCCTATAGATTTGTAAAAGGATTACAGTCCCTCTGTTAGTGCCTGAATTGACTGGTAGTTTTTTGAACAATTTTCATTCAGGCACTCTCCCTAAGTATCCAAAAAATGTTCTAAGTGTTGGACCTCCTCAGCATTTTTCAGCTGCAGCATCATATTTTCCTGAGGAGGAGGTCATCATCATCATCTTTTCTTCGATGGTGGCCAGCATCATCATGTTCTCCGTCGACCGGTTTCTCATCGTCATCATCATATTGAAGTGTCGGGTGATGTTTGGTTTTTATCCTGATGATGCTGACGAGCTACAGTGCGCCCTGATCTGCTTGCGAGGGTGATTTTTCAAGTATCCGGTGATCTTCCGAATATCACCTTGCCCAAACATGATGATGATGTTGCCCCGATATCCTGAAGGGGTTATTCTCTAAGTTGTTCGACCTGACTTGTTTTTTCTTAAGGGTCGTCGTCATCATCATGATATTTCCAGTTATCATCCTGCTGCTTGCGGAGGTCATCATATTTTCTGCCTTCATGATATTTCGCCGGGGTGATATTTTTATCATCAGGTGATCTTGGTTATGATCATCCTGATGATGTTGTTGAAGAGTTCTAAGTGCGACCCGATATTCACTAGGGTCATCATCTTTTGAACGTCAGGATGATCTTAGTCAATATCATCCTGATGATGTTGTATCACTTCTTGTTCGTTGTTTTGTCATCCTGATGATGCTGACGTCATCCTTATATCAGGGTGATATCTTTTTCTCTGCCTATCTGCATCATGATATGTCCGGGGGGGTCATATTTCTAACACTGATCATCTTATGATGATCCCCTGATATTTGCAAACATGATGATGACGTCATCCGGATATGAGGAGGTGCGCAGTAGGCAGATATGATGATGACGTTAGCAGGATATGATGATGACGTCATCAGGATGTTCATCGGCCAGACTTTTGGTATAGGCTCAGCAGGAGGATGTTCCTCCGATGGATCAGGTTGTGCCGATTATCATGCAGGCTATATTGCAATATGATGATGACTCAGGGTGATATTTCGAACAACAGGATATCATGCTGCTGGAGGATGATGATGATGAGGTCTTATACTAGTGTCGTCAGGAGCAAAAGCACCGACATGATATATGCTCATGACCTAGTATATAAAGTGTTAATGAGGTTGCTGCGGGGTGCATGTGGGATAATTGATATCCTGCATTTTCAAATATCATGATGATGAATCTCGGCGGGAAATGGTTGCGATAGACTGTTAGATGTTCTTCCCAAGGCCGCAGGTTGGTGCGCCATTAATGGCGAAGGTGCAGAGGTATGGGCGGATCTGGTACCCGATTGAGGGTGTACATCAGCGGACAGTGGCGCAGGGCTCGAGAAATCTCCCTGTCTCCTCCCCTACCTGCTGCATTCAAGTTTGGGCGCCAATCTGGTTGTGTTTGAGCGCCATTTTCCTGGTACTGTGTATCTGGCGGGATTTTGGTCAACCTGGTAGTCAATGCTGAATACACCCTCCTGCTATATAATGCAGACGGTGTTATTCATTCAAGGTTGTTGAAAGTTGATGATTTTTGGCTCTGTAATCCAAAACCAGATGATCTGGTTGCTCTGTACAGTCTAACTTGTGAGTTTATGTATCTCCTGTTGTACGACTTGGCATGAATCCACTGATTTCATGGTTGATCTTATATGAGTAATGCTATCTTAGCATGTGTTGTGTTAATTCTGTCTCCAGTATTGCATGTATTCTTCTTCTGGATCTGGATATTTGTGTAATGTTTAGATTCTAGAGCATAGAATTCCTATGTTGAATGTCTGATCTTTTAACCTCTGCTCAAGGGGCAGATTAAACTGTTTTCAGGTTGAACATTGGGAAGGGTATACTGCAGTAGGGATGCCATAAGTAGAGATAACTTAACACTCTTCATTGGGAGATATCTGTAAGGCAGATATCATGTGTATCCCCCTGAAATCCAGTTTTAGCTATTCATGCTGATCATTCACAGGTGTATGTCTACCGACTCCAAGCCCTGGATAGGCACCAATCATGCTGTGTTCTTGTGTTATACACCATGTCCAGCTTTGCATCCAAATTCATATCAAACCATTTCATACTTCCACCTGTTAGTTGTAGGAGTAGGATTAGGAATCCCCTGCATGCTCTCATACCCAACCAGACATCATGTCCAAGAATGTTGCCAGCCTTGTGATCTATCATGCAGATCTTGGTCCATACATGAGAGTATTCTGCCTGTTGTTGTCAAGTTAGATTTTTCTATCTTTGAGCTAGTCAAGGTTACATCTTGAGTTATAGGGATACCCCCCTTGGTGCGGCAGAACCAGAAGTGAAGGGGAGGAGCTCACGCAACCTCCTGTATTCAGTTGGCTGAATCTGCCTGTGCATTAGAAGTGGCAAATCCTAATGCTGATTCAAAGAATGTCAACAAAATGGCAACTCTGCTGGGGAATGGACTAAAAAATGATATACTTGTGGCCCATCCGAGTCACTAACAAAATGATGCTCTGCTGGTGGAATGAACCTGGAAAAGTAGCTTTCAGCTATTGAAAATTTTGTCCTCTCTGGAGAGGTGGCGACTCTGCAAAAAAGATCCAAATGCACATGAAAGATGGATGTATGTGATGTGACAGAAAGATGTACATATTTCTGCATCTGTATGAGAAAAGGTACTTTGTTACCTCCCCTTTATTTGCTGTTTTACTGCATAGGTTAGATGCCAGGGAAAGCCTTAGGTCTTAGACAGACAAAGGATGTCTAAGAGTAGGATTTTTATGAATCCAAGTATGAGTTATCCCACACTCAGCGGTGAAATGTTGGATAAAGGAATAGAAGAGATAAGAAATAGGTTGATATTCTTAGAGGCTGAGCAGGCCCAGTTAAGAAGCAGTAACCCTGTTGTGTCTGCCTGTCAGAAAGTTAAACCTCCTGTCAGCCCTTTTGATCCTTTGTATGACCAACTAGATTTGTCATGGGTGGATTATAAAGTAGAAACTATGCCTGCTAGGATATACTGTCAGATGCCTAGATTTAGTGGTCACAATGTATGTGATGGGAATGCACATATCCAAAATTTTCACAGTTTTATGGGAAAACATTCATTCAGAGATGAGGATATGTGGATGAGGTTTTTTGTTAGGTCCTTTGATGCAAAAGCAAAAGACTGGTATTTGAGCTTTCCAAAGAAATTTTTTGCCTGTTGGGATGAGCTTACTGACTGTTTCAAGGAAGAATTTGCAAAAGAACCGGCTGATCTTGTTACAGAATTGATGAGAATCAGAAAACAAGATGAAGAGCCATGTGTTGATTTCAGTCATAGGTTTGTAGTAGCCCTTTCACATGTCCCTGAAAGTTTCAGACCTAACATTTCAACCTGTGTTGGCATATTCTTTGAAGCTTTTGAGGAGGGCTCTAGTGCATTACTGAGGGATTTCAAGGTGACAAGTATGCAGATGGCATACAAATTTTTAGAAAATGTAGAAGAAATGAGAAATGTGCACCTGCTGAAACCCCTGTCCCCAGGCCTTGGTGTGAGAAATGGTTATGAAGCTGCAAATGACCAAATGATTATGGCATCATGTGCAGATAAAAATGAAAATAAAAGCATAGAGGTTGAGACTGCTGTGTTTGAACATAATGCTAACAATACTGCTCAACTGGATTGTTTACCAGTTGAGGATGCCAGTGAAAGGACTAATGAAGATTCCCATTGCAATGATGAGGCATCTGACCATGAAAACAATAACGAGGTTGTGGACAGCAATGAGCAATTTTTGGAATGGACCTGTGGAGATAATTGTGAGGATTGTACTCAAGACAGAGAAGATATAAGCAAACAGAGAAGCAGTCCTATGTGTGACCCATTGCCTACCTTTCAAACACATGGAGATCATGAAGAGCAGTCAGAAATTGAAATAAGTGCTAGTTCAGAGCATGATTGTTTTTCATTTGATAGCTGTTTTGCTTATGACACACAGGCTGATACTCCTCCACAGAGTGAATCCATTGATGATGAAGAGATGTGCTCTGCTGCCCATGAACAAATGGCATACTATGATGAAACTGATGCACCTGGGTCACCCATTTATGACACATATGGTGATGAGGATCTGTCTGAGTATGGTGAAGATCTAGATACTATTTTTGGCTTGGATTCTGTTTCTCATCCTGATGAAAGAGGAAACAACATACATCAGGTAAGTGACTGTGAAGATGTGCCTGATTTGAAAGAGATGCCAGAGCCTGATCTTTTCCAGCCTGGTGCACCAGATGGTTGTGTACATGATGTACACAATTGTGATTTTGAAAGCTTTTCTTTTGATGAGCCAGCATATAATACAATGAGCCTTGATCTTCCTGGTTGTGTGGTGGACTTTGAGTGTTTCCTATTTTCAGTCCAGCTAGGAGATCATGTTGCAATGCATGATGATGATATAGATGATAACCTGTGTTCCATACCATTTGAGTATGCATTGCCTGATATATTCTGCACCCACATGTCACATGATGCTGAAGGTTATCTGCACAGGTTTGACAATGACAAGCTAAATCAAAAGGTTGAATATGCAGATGACAAGATTTGTTTGTGGGTGGATGTCTGTAGTATCTCCAAGCTTGACCCAGTGCATGCAGATGAAAACAAGATATTTGACAAAGGGAGATACATGTTTTTCTTTTCTTGGTGGCCTTAGGCCATCAAGTGTGTTTGGTGATGCAGGTCAGTGCAGTATTTGACTCTGTGCCCAATGGATAAGGGACTGGTCTGCATCCCAGAGATCTGGGGTTCTCGCTGCAGGTTTTCACCTGCACGTCCCCAGACAGAGCCACTGTTAGTGCCTGAATTGACTGGTAGTTTTTTGAACAATTTTCATTCAGGCACTCTCCCTAAGTATCCAAAAAATGTTCTAAGTGTTGGACCTCCTCAGCATTTTTCAGCTGCAGCATCATATTTTCCTGAGGAGGAGGTCATCATCATCATCTTTTCTTCGATGGTGGTCAGCATCATCATGTTCTCCGTCGACCGGTTTCTCATCGTCATCATCATATTGAAGTATCGGGTGATGTTTGGTTTTTATCCTGATGATGCTGACGAGCTACAGTGCGCCCTGATCTGCTTGCGAGGGTGATTTTTCAAGTATCTGGTGATCTTCCAAATATCACCTTGCCCAAACATGATGATGATGTTGCCCCGATATCCTGAAGGGGTTATTCTCTAAGTTGTTCGACCTGACTTGTTTTTTCTTAAGGGTCGTCGTCATCATCATGATATTTCCAGTTATCATCCTGCTGCTTGCGGAGGTCATCATATTTTCTGCCTTCATGATATTTCGCCGAGGTGATATTTTTATCATCGGGTGATCTTGGTTATGATCATCCTGATGATGTTGTTGAAGAGTTCTAAGTGCGACCCGATATTCACTAGGGTCATCATATTTTGAACGTCAGGATGATCTTAGTCAATATCATCCTGATGATGTTGTATCACTTCTTGTTCGTTGTTTTGTCATCCTGATGATGCTGACGTCATCCTTATATCAGGGTGATATCTTTTTCTCTGCCTATCTGCATCATGATATGTCCGGGGGGGTCATATTTCTAACACTGATCATCTTATGATGATCCCCTGATATTTGCAAACATGATGATGACGTCATCCGGATATGAGGAGGTGCGCAGTAGGCAGATATGATGATGACGTCAGCAGGATATGATGATGATGTCATCAGGATGTTCATCGGCCAGACTTTTGGTATAGGCTCAGCAGGAGGATGTTCCTCCGATGGATCAGGTTGTGCCGATTATCATGCAGGCTATATTGCAATATGATGATGACGTCAGGGTGATATTTCGAACAACAGGATATCATGCTGCTGGAGGATGATGATGATGAGGTCTTATACTAGTGTCGTCAGGAGCAAAAGCACCGACATGATATATGCTCATGACCTAGTATATAAAGTGTTAATGAGGTTGCTGCGGGGTGCATGTGGGATAATTGATATCCTGCATTTTCAAATATCATGATGATGAATCTCAGCGGGAAATGGTTGCGATAGACTGTTAGATGTTCTTCCCAAGGCCGCGGGTTGGTGCGCCATTAATGGCGAAGGTGCAGAGGTATGGGCGGATCTGGTACCCGATTGAGGGTGTACATCAGCGGACAGTGGCGCAGGGCTCGAGAAATCTCCCTGTCTCCTCCCCTACCTGCTGCATTCAAGTTTGGGTGCCAATCTGGTTGTGTTTGAGCGCCATTTTCCTGGTACTGTGTATCTGGCGGGATTTTGGTCAACCTGGTAGTCAATGCTGAATACACCCTCCTGCTATATAATGCAGACGGTGTTATTCATTCAAGGTTGTTGAAAGTTGATGATTTTTGGCTCTGTAATCCAAAACCAGATGATCTGGTTGCTCTGTACAGTCTAACTTGTGAGTTTATGTATCTCCTGTTGTACAACTTGGCATGAATCCACTGATTTCATGGTTGATCTTATATGAGTAATGCTATCTTAGCATGTGTTGTGTTAATTCTGTCTCCAGTATTGCATGTATTCTTCTTCTGGATCTGGATATTTGTGTAATGTTTAGATTCTAGAGCATAGAATTCCTATGTTGAATGTCTGATCTTTTAACCTCTGCTCAAGGGGCAGATTAAACTGTTTTCAGGTTGAACATTGGGAAGGGTATACTGCAGTAGGGATGCCATAAGTAGAGATAACTTAACACTCTTCATTGGGAGATATCTGTAAGGCAGATATCATGTGTATCCCCCTGAAATCTAGTTTTAGCTATTCATGCTGATCATTCACAGGTGTATGTCTACCGACTCCAAGCCCTGGATAGGCACCAATCATGCTGTGTTCTTGTGTTATACACCATGTCCAGCTTTGCATCCAAATTCATATCAAACCATTTCATACTTCCACCTGTTAGTTGTAGGAGTAGGATTAGGAATCCCCTGCATGCTCTCATACCCAACCAGACATCATGTCCAAGAATGTTGCCAGCCTTGTGATCTATCATGCAGATCTTGGTCCATACATGAGAGTATTCTGCCTGTTGTTGTCAAGTTAGATCTTTCTATCTTTGAGCTAGTCAAGGTTACATCTTGAGTTATAGGGATACCCCCCTTGGTGCGGCAAAACCAGAAGTGAAGGGGAGGAGCTCATGCAACCTCCTGTATTCAGTTGGCTGAATCTGCCTGTGCATTAGAAGTGGCAAATCCTAATGCTGATTCAAAGAATGTCAACACCTTCTCAGGTTGAAAGTCCTATGGGTTGAAGCCTACAAAATATTGTAATTCACTGTTTCTTTTGGTGATGCTGGATTTGGACAGTAGATCTAAGCAACTTGCTCACCGTGGTTTTTACCATCTTAGGTTTCCACATAAATTTGGTGTTATGATCTCTTGTGTGAATGTGTGAATGTGCTTATGCTTGCATAGTTCTTTCATAATTTGATTGTTGAAGTAGAGATCCAATTATTGTAGTAGAATTGTTTTAAAAAGTGGTAAATACCGATTCACCCCCTCTCAGTATTTCAGTGTGTTCTAACATGCTTTAGCTACATAGTTATGGTTGGTCTTGGCCCTTTGTGAAATTTGTCTTTATTTTGGACTCTATCCAATTTAGACTTTAGACAATAATAGGCATAATAAATGAGGAATGTTTGAGAATATATGTAGATATAGATAAGATATGAATAAGGGATGCATGAATGTATATAAATAGGTAAATAATGGGATAGAGAAATAGGCCCAACTTCACACAAGATTATACTATTTATAAGATGATATATCCACCCTTGAGTCTTGATTTCCATTATTCCTAGTCAACAAGTCAACCCAAGTAGCCTACAACTGAAGTGCCTCCATTGACAAATGTGCCACATTTTCATTTTTCTTATAAACTCATTGAAAATAGATTGTTTTGTCTTATTTAAATTGCCTCAAAAGTGTAATTTTGTCTCTTTCTTAAAGTACAAAAGTAAAAAATGAGTTTGTAACTGCTGCCACAAATATTAAATGTTGATGAATTTGGGCCCTTGGTGTTGGATTAATACTCACGATTCATTGTATATTGAGTGCTCTTGCCTCTCCTATATAAAGACAATCACTTTCTTTGTACAATGGGGAGGTAGAACTAAGAATTGTTGAAACTCTGTCATTTTATAAATTAATACAAACAAAACTTCATTTACAGTTGTCAATATTTTGGTTGTGTTGATTGAAGATTGGTTTTTCATGGTTCCTTTTCACTCATTAGATAAATTTTAGTTACTGTTATAGGGAATTATTTCTAATATTTGATGGATTTCATGTTCACACCATTGGTAGATTGTTGATTGTAAGTTGCTGCATATGGTTAGTCTGAACATTTACTCTATTTCAGTTTGATTATGGAAATTTGATTACTTTGTGCCAACATTTGGGAGTTTAATGAATAGTCATAATTTGAGAATCTTAACGTCCTTTGAAGATTGCACCATTTCTATATCATTGTGACTTGTCTAATTAAGCAAGAGCTGGTTTATTTTGGAAATCTGTCTATCTAAATTATTGAATCATACTTGTAGTTGTCCTTAGGAATTTCTTAACCCTTCTATATCTCCCTTATATTTTGAACTTTTTTGAAAAGAGAAAGTTTAGATTAGGTAAAGCATCAACCATAGTTTTTAAATTTAATGATTAAGGTCATTTCCAGATTTTAAGTCTGAGAACTATAAGTGGATTTTTCACATTTGTTGAACTATATCATCCTTAGAAATCAACACTTTCTGGTTCGAACGTAAGCCCCCTTGATTGGAACAACAAATATATTAAATAATTGATTCATTTCACAAGGCCAAGACCTGGCTGGGAGAAACCTTGGGGTAGTCAATTTCTGATTCGTTGGGATTTGATTCCTTTCAAAAGAGATAAAGTACTCAGTATTTTATCTAAGTTTTTGTGTGTACAAACACCCAACAACAGAACCTAAAGGTACTATTGGATGGCCGATAGGCACGTATATAAATATTTCTATCTACTAAGCACTACACATTAATTTTTTTTTTTGAAGTTATCTTGTGTAGTTTAGAAATGGTAGAAGTGATGAATATGGCTAATAGTGAACTCACATAAAATATTTCTACTTTATTCCTATAGTTTTACATAATTTCAATATGATATTCAAATCCAAACTAAGTAGACACCCTCAACATATTCAATACTAAAAATAAGAAAGAACTTCCAACCTAAAAACAAGACTTGGTGAAATATTGGTTTTAGGATGGGTATAGCCTAACAACAAAGATATGATTAGTATATAAGATCTTTATTAAGAACATTAATGGAAGTTAAAATTATTCCAAGTAACATTTGCAAAGGATTCTTATTCTCTTTCACCACATTGAAAATGCAACTTTGTATCCAAACAAAAGATGAATGACCTCCTATAACTATGTTAGTAAATTAAAGTACCTTTGAAGTTTCTTCCTTCCTATAAATTCATGTCCAAAATATTTTAAATTATATTACTCGTGAAAGTCTTGAGAATATCCACTAAATAATACATATAATAGATCTAAAATATAAATATGTAGTCTTTGGCTTAAATAAATGTAAATATGAAACCAAAAATTTATAAATATATATATATGTCTATCAGCCATTTGATAGCACCATTGGGAACCATTGACAAGATTTAAAAAATAGGCTTCCTAAAATCATATACATTGAGCTTCATAGGTCCTCACTTATCAATAGATAGAAGCAACTTTGTAGCCATGGAAGAATTCTATAAGAAGACTTTATCTACTATATTCAACACTATCATGGAGTTTTCTAGGTGCTTTTTGTTGTGAATAAAAAATACCAAGTGTAAGGAACTAGTTTTTTTATAAGTTATAGATGGTTCAACCTTCAATAAGTCCCTAGGGACCACTCCCCAAGCCACAATAATGATGCTCAAAAGGTATTATAAATTTTCTAATATTTTAGAGTTTTTATGACATTCTTAGTTACTAACAAATATTTTTTGGATTACCCTGTATGAATTTAAAAAACCAATATATTTCATTGAATCTATCTTCTATAGAGATTTACTTTAATGCATGGTTCTTAAAAATAAAATGTCAAAGTTTGAATTTTATGTCTTCATAAACTTTTAAGCATGGAAATTAAATGAAAGGCATTCATATTTTTCTAGTTTTTTTGTTATATAATACTGTTATGTTTTTCTAAATTCCAAGTATCGAATTCATATCTATTGTATGATCTAGCTATTATAATTTTACTCATCTTAGTGAGTTATTTGGAATTATTGTTTATATTATCCTTCAATCATGATGTTTAAGTTGGTTGGGCTAGGCTTTAGAGTCCTTCTAAATTGTTGTAAACTTTTCTATTATTTTTTATTGGTAAATGAATGGTTATAAAGAGTCATTAAGAATGTAAACTACTTGCATTGCTAGCTTATAGAACCAAATGTTATGGAATAAATTGGAATCCAAAACCATTATAGAAAGCCATATCTCTTTATAACCAACACTTTATGAAATTATTCAAATATGTATCATATCATTTTTTTAGCATTTAGTGATTATTCAAATATGTATTAATATCACTTTTTTGAAGGTACATGTTACAAGACATGGGAAAATTCATGATTGCCAACAAAGTAGTCATGCACAAGTAGAATATGTTTAAATCAAATTTACTCTAACCTTCATGTAGAAATATGTGAGTGGTAGGTTTTAAATTAGGTTAAAATATTCTTGAATAACTTTCTAAATAAAACACTCATACAAGACAATGTAGAGAATATATTGAAACATTCATCCATCAACATAACTATACATAACTCTCACATATAAAATTAGAGAGAAAACACAAAAAATCCAAATGATCTATAATGTATTTCTAAATGATGAACTAAGGAAATGATTCTAATGACAAATCATCATCAATACGAACTAGCACTTGCACCCATAAGAGGTTCAAGGAACATGACGATAGGAACAATCGACAATTTTCTAAGCACTATAATGTTCAGATATAAAAACCTATCAGCTAAGAAATTAAAATACTTTCAAAGTTGCTTTTTTTCTTATAAAATAATGAAAAATATCTTAAATTATAAGATTAATAAAACTTTCCAAAACTAGTGGCAACACTTAAAAAGTAATATTAAATGACCAATATATATAAATGCTTGATGATGAAGCTGTAAGTATGTGTGCCCCATTTGATAATACTTTTTTAAGTGCTTTTACTAGTTTGGCCAATAGGCCATTCTATATGTGCACACATCTTGTAACTGCCAAAAATTTGGTAGTCCAAAAAATTAATTTTTTTAGTCATCCAAAAAATTTTAAAAAATAGACGTCCAATTTTTTATTTCCTTCTGATGCCGGTTCTTCTCATAGTTGGTTCTTATCATGCTAAAAAAATGTATTAAAACGCTCGAAAGAGGCGAGCATATCAAATTGCAAGATTTGAGGTGCACTGAAGGGAGTACGAACAGAAAACAAAAGAATCCCCTTGCGAGGAATCGATCCAAGGTCGTGGAGGAAATCTTTCATCTTTTTAAAAGGTATTTGCATAATTTGTTTCTTTTTCTAGCACAAAAACTAAATTTTGTTAGCTGCAATTTCTGGGAAGTGGTGTGTAGGAGCACGAGATCGACCCCACAAGCTACTATAACGGGTCATTTGGTCTTCAGATGGAGAGTGTGAATGTGTATTGCAATGAGGCTAGCTGCCAAAGTTTTGTTACAAGGCATGTTCATTGATCTTGACCCTCACCGTGGACAACATTAGGATATGACCCTATGGCGAGGGATTCCACTTGAAAAAATTTGTCTTGATTTTATTTTGTTAAAACCCTAGGAACCGTAGATTTGTAATAGTGATTTTTTTCTCTTATGTGCTTCTTTTTTTCCTACTTTTAGGGTTTCAGGCATGCCATTCTCTGGCAGGAGGCACAAGATTTGGAATGGGAATGATGCTTATATTGAAGATCAAAGAGGAGTATCCTGAGCACATGATGTTGACCTTCTCTATGGTTCCATCTCTGAAGGTGTTGGACACAGTTGTGGAGCCCTACAAGGCCACTCTGTCAGTTACTTGCTAATAGTTGTAATGCAAGAGCGGCTGATTTTAATGATATCACTCAAGCTTTTGTTGGGTAACATTTTCAAGCGAATTTAAGGAGTAAAGTTAATTAGAAAGGCAACCTCATTTTTTATGTTTACATATGAAATGACAGTGAGTTTTTCTGAGTCTATGTTGAGTGAGAAAGATGTGGTTACTTGCAAATTTGCAATGCAAGAGCAACTGTAAGACCTAGTCATAAGGCGGTGCAACCATTGTGAATAAATGTCCTGTAGAGAAGAACTAGGTTGTCATTTTGTCTTGCATTCTTTGACTAAATCTTAATGTCTTATATATGGCAAGAATCTCCAGAAAGAAACTCATTGGGTGAAGAAGAAAATTAAGAATTTAAGACTGAAGTTTTGTGACAGTCTTAGTCTGTAAGAAGAATGAGTTCACTAGATTTCTAATTTATAACGTGGTCATTTATGTATAGAATCTGTAAGGAGAAAGAAATTGTGTTTTCCATGTAGGAAATTTGCATCTGCTTTTAGGTTATGGGATTTACAAAACAATTCATTATATAGTCAATACAATTAACTAAAATTTGCTTTTCCTTGGGGTCAACTTGTATCATTCATCATGGAAAGTGATGGTTTGTCTTTCTGACATGTAGGTGTGTTTGCAAAGGAAAAATTGTAATCAAATGAAGCTAATATATAGCCACAGTTTGCATGCCAACATATATAACATTACAAGATTGATCATGCAATACAGGGCACTTTTATTATTTTATGAAGTATCTGTTATGATATTTGTTGATAGGAAATTGAGAGCTTATTATGTCAATTGAAGTATCATTCTGCATGGTCTGTTAACCAAGATCAGGCGTTGTTACAAGACCACCTACAAAAGCCCTGAAAATGCCATGTATCTTTAAGGTGAAAACTACAAAATGCTAGCTTGGAAAATAATAATCTTGTTTTATAGTGGTAATTATCATCAGTTGGCACAGTTTTTATCGATAGACGAATTGAGGGAGAGTTCAAAAATAATCTCTCCTAGGCTTATTCACAGGTTTGACCGCATTCCCTGAAGATTGGCAAATCTTTTTAATAAGAGAATGGTTACTCCAACCATTCTATGGCATATATAGATGGAAACCAAACTCAGGAATCTTGAATCAATGAGGTCAATGAGATGTGGAGGATTCAAACGAATAAAAATTGTGCAAATTAGAGGTTTGAAACTTATGTCTATTATATATTTTGTTTTGTGATTTATTGTTAAAGTTTATAACTCTTCCTCAACTGCTTTTTGCATCAAGGAAATTTCAGATGAAGGACATCCTTTTCAACTACTCGCGGCTCGCATTTCCATCGCCTATATTTTTTTTTAAGAAGTTGATAAAGGTAGTTAGGGTTCTTAGATCTTGTCAAATATTTTCACGGTTACAAATATATATTTTTCTGTACTAGTTGAAAAATGGCCGCTCTTTGGAGGCCGCTCACCAGACCAAATTTCCACTAACCATTTTGTTAAACCGCAGTATGCTAAACTCTGAAAACCTATTCTAGAAATTATAGTCAAACAGTTCCATTACACTTACTCCCTCCATTACCCATGGTTGAAGGCTACACTCACCCCATTACATGGTAGCCATAGGTCATAGGTGCAACAACCCCAAATTAAATTTAAAAACAAAACAAAACCGTATTGGAAAACCAAATTCTCTTGTTAAATAAAATATTATACATTGTCATCGAGTATAGAATTCCTTTATAAAGAACTAAATATTGAAAGGTTTATTTATATTGTTAAATATGATTTTTTAAGATAAAATTATATATTTATGGATTTATTATTAAATAGCTTTTTCTATTAGAAGTATGTGTGTTTGATTTTATTTTTCATTTTAAAGATTATGTTATAGGTATCGGAGTTGTCGTGGTGTAAATATATAGATAAAGCAATTATGAGTAATCAACAATTATGAGTAATTATGATTTAGCTCTCTAATAGTTCCTTCATGCATGATAATACTATTCTATTGTTTTTTTTACAATGACTTTTCACCAATAAATATATACTATTAAGAGATAAGCCCGTAAGTATTTGTGCCTATCAGCCATTTGATAGCACCTCTGGTGCTTTTACTAGTATAGTATTCAAAGGCCTACTCAAAGTCTAGGTCAAGCTTCCAAGGGGCAGGTGAGAATGAAGTAGGAGCCAGCTGGGCAAGTCCCCGTATCCAGCGAGGCAAAGTCCCCTATATCATGATGAGATCATGGAGAGTATTAACCACCTGCTCACCCCTACCTCTCGTTCCAATTGGCGGGCATACCCGGAGAGGGACGAATAAATAAATAAAGCTATCCAGTCTCGCCCTGAAGCTAAGATAGTTGGGGCAATTCCATACAAAAGGACGGAGAAAGGCCTACTCAAAGGCAGACAATCTCCAGGCGGAGACAAATTTGCAGGCAGTTTTTGGATAAGTAGTTTCAAAATTTCATCAAAGGAGCGTGACATGGGAAGGTAACAACTATTCTTGTAATCATGGAGGAGTATATTCCTTCCGCTGAACTGCTCATTCTCTTGTTGCAGCGCATGTGACCTTCCATCCGTGTTCCTAATATTGCTATTCTAAAAATGCCACATATTGATTCGTTATGTTCTTTTGTAGAGAATAATTGTGTCGGAATCTTTTGCTTTTGTAATTGACGTCTTTTGGAATTGTACTTCTACGGTGGCTATTGTACTATTGTCTTTTATTGTAAAAAAAAATGCATCTCGTATAAAAGAACATTACTATTATTTGTTTTGTGAAGGTTACAATAAGAGCTTTGATGGGTCTAATTTTGGTGGCTGTATGGTTGTATTTAGTTATTTTAATTCTAAAATATAATTATAATTTTAGGAAGATTGAATTGTTGGAAAGCTAAGATTTTTGGTATATATTAGTATGCATTCACAACTATATATATATATATATAGATAGATAGAGTAAGCTTTAGTAATTTAAGGACAATTTTAGAAAGATAAATGTTATATTGTTAATAATTTATTTTTGAATATTTTTAATTGTCAATATTTATTTTATTAATTTAGTTAATAAGTTTGCATGTTGACTTTGCAAAAGATAAATATTTATTTTAGGTAGAATTTTTTTACATATAATTGGTTGATAGCTACAAATAGTAATAACTAGTCGAGAAATTCTCATTACAATAGTATAAAATAGTACAAAGACCATAACATTATTTTAAAAACACAATATTTATTTACCAAAATCGACAACAAATAAATTAAGCATGCATTAGATTTTTCCTTTAAGGATCAACATAGAGAAAAGGATTGCAATTGATGCTCTTCATTTTTCCTATTCGTAACATATTTTATATTTTCTATCTTAAAGTACCATTCAAATGAGAATGGTGGTGATAATATCATAGTTTTGAGAGATTTAACTCAAGAGATAGTAGTGAATGTTAAACTAGCCCTTTCTACATCACCAATATCTATTGTGGTCATTTCTAACATTAACTAATGTGACCTGTGTATGGTTAAAGCCCTTGCCATTTTGAGGGGTATTTGTGGATGATTGCCTCGTGTAATAGGTGAAAGAGGCACAAACTTTGAGTTGTTAACATCCCAAGGCAAACTACCATGTCCCCTTTCTAAAATAATTAATCAATGGTCAATATTAACCCATTTTATTCTTCTGTGGGTTAATTGGGCAAGCATAAAAAGAATAAATATTTAATATTGAATATTGTCCAAGTAATATCTATTCCAAGAGGACAATTAAATATTTTGAGGCTCAAAAAGGGGTGTTGGGTTTTGAGAGGTGTCCATTTGCATGTAGATTTTGAAAATATTGGTAAATCACAAGTGGCGGGGGAATTAATGACAATGTATGACAGCTTATGACAACCATCATACCCCAAAATAGAAAAGAATCCAAGGAAAACATGGGAATCTTGGATTCCCATCTCTCATACGAAATATTCATACAAAAGATGAAATTTAGTCATTTGGATGTATTGTTGATTTGATATTTTCTCTCAAACTTGCAGATTTGCAGATTGTGGCTTCGATGGACAAAACCCATTGAAGTAAAGAGGCTTGTGGATGAAAACCTATGAGTTTGAGGTGGTAGAGGGCACAAACCCTTTGATAACAAGGAGTAGCTTCGATTCAATAGTTTCCGGCAGTTTCCATTATTTGTGTGTGCAGGGTTTCACGTGTCACAATAGTGGCTCCAAGAGTGTTCAAATTTGCTGCTGTTGTTATGTTAATTTGTTTTCAGTGTTGTAGCTATAGATTTTCATTTCATAGTGCTAGAGATCAGCTCTGGGAGTTTTGGGTTGTGTTGTGTAGTTTTTTTGGCTTGTGGGTCTGAATACACAATGTGTATTTTAGCTTGTAGTGGAGATTTGGTTGTGTAGTTTTTTGCCATGTGTTGTAGGTGTTTGCTGTAGATATTTTTATCATATCAGACTATATTTCATATATTTTCTTGTTGAGAATCAAACAATATCAGTTTATGGTGTTTTTGATACATTTGGGTGATTGTTGGTGTCGACAATTTTTGTGAGTTTTGCCCAGATTTCAGATATTTGAATTTGTAATGTTGCTACTGTTGTAGATCAGTATCACAAACATGATAATAATTCATTTCCATCTGAAAATCAATTAAAATCATTTTGGTGAAGTTTTGGCATATTGGGTGTTAATTCATTTCAAGACTAGCTAGCTAGTTTCATCAATTTCAGTGTAATTTTGGTGGATTTGTGTATTACCTGTATTGTTTTGATGATGGTGATTACATTTGCCAATGAGGCCTTATGTGCCAGTGAGCCTTTATTGGTCAGTGAGACCTCTTTGTAGCTAGTGAGGCTTGAATGGTCAGTGAGACCTTGTTGTAACTAGTGAGGCAGGTTTGAGAGGTTTTTCTACCCCAGGAAGGTTTTCTTCTCGTATAATCTTTTGTGTCTTGGTCTCATACCTTGTGTGTCTTCATGTGTTCATATATTTCATGCCTTCAATATTATAATTGTGCATATGTGTATTAACAAATCATTGATGTCTTTCTCTCTCTTTATCCTATAAGTCAAAAGGTGCAAAAAGATTTTAAAAATTATACAACACTGATTCACCCCCTCTCTTAGTGTTGTCCTGGACTCCAAGAAGTGGTATCAGAGCCAAGTTCCCTATAGAAGCCTAATCAGCTTGGGTAGGTCTTGTGTGTAGATTACCATGGGTAAGTGCAAAAGAAATAGAGAAAAGAAAAGTGTCAAGTCTCCTATTGATCAAAAGGCTCCATCTTTATCAAATTCAAATATTGATATAGATTTTGTTGATAGAAATGTCTCACAAGTTGAATTAGAGAAAGAGTTTCTGATGTTCCTTTCTTTGATGGTTCTGATTTCTCTGTTTGGTGCATTAGAATGCAAATTTATCTATCATCTTTAGGGTATGGTGTATGGATGTCTGTTGAGAATGGTTATTTTATTTCATCTCTATCACCTAATGATACAAGTAATAAAGAAGATTATGAATATAATGACACTGCAAAGAAGGCTATTTTATATGGATTATCTAATCAAATTTCATGTAAAATTATGCATTGTGTTACAGGCCAGGATATAGGAGGAAATTGAAAAGAATTTATCAAGATGATGCACTTGAAGAAGAGGTCAGCTTGGTGTGTGAGAAAAGTGACAATGATAGAAGACATTCACATGAAGTAGTTGAGGTCCAATCTGTTTTAGAAGAAGCCAACATTATAAGTGATAATGATTAGGAATATGATGAATAAGAATATGAGGTTGATATAGAAGGAGAGCTCATCTGCGCTCTAAGTGAACTCAAGAAATACAAAAAGGAAAACTAGAAATTAGAGTTGCAGCTACAACAAGAAAAATAATTCAAAGACAAAGTAATTTTAGATCTTGAAAGAGTATCTTCAGATTTTGAAGAGGCAAGAAGTCAGATTGTGAGTTTAAGGACACAAATTGATGATTCAGAAAAGTTGATTATTAGACTAAAGACTAAAATTGAGGAAGCTAAGAGGATAGCTAATATATCAAAATCTGACCTTGAGATTAAAAAGATTGAAAATCTGCCGATGATGGCATGGTTCGGTGGTTAAGTCGCTCGGTTGTAGTGGCGGCCACCAGAGTTCAAACCTCTGCTGGGCCAACGAGCTCGCAAGGCTTTACACCTTCGCTGGACCAATGAGCTCGCGGGTTTGAAGTGTTCTTCCTAGGGGATGAGGTCCCCCAGTTGTGGCCTCACCGGTTCATTGCTCCGGGAAAAAGCATTCGCGTGGAGCCAGAGGGCGTGTCGCATCAGCGTCGCCGGTCACGTTAAAAAGTTTACCAGGTGCATTATCTTAAAAAAAAAAGATTGAAAATCTAAATTTAGAGGGTGAAATTATCAATCTGAGAAAAGATTATGATGGTCTCAAGGTTTTGTCCAAGAAGTATCAGGAGTTTGAAGAGAGTACATACAAGTTACATGAGATGCTGGGTAAACAAAAGAATCATAACAACACAACTGGTTTAGGATATGAAGAAGGAGAGTGTTCCAAAGCCAGAGACTCCCATAAGGAAAATTGATTTAAGTCATTATGTTGCTGCTCCTGAAGATAAAAACAAGAGTGAAGTTGAAATGAAAACTAAAAATGAGTTTGTAATGCATAATCATAGAAGAAATTTTAGAAGGTCTGCTCCAGTAAGACAAGCATTTATGTACAAGTAGAATTATTCATTTAATGGCTACTGTTATACCTATAATCATTTTTGACATAAAGTAGTTGATTGTAGAAGGAATACTAATCTTGTATGTTACAAGTGCAATGATGTTGGTCACATACAAAGAAATTGTAAAATGCATATAAGGTATGATCCTATATGGGAGTATAACATAAATGCTCAAGGGATGTCAAAAGGTATTATCAATCATTTGATTATGATAAAAATATAGTTTGTTATTTGTGCAACTCTCTTGGTCATAAAGCACACAGTTGCAGAATTGCATGGTTTGGAGATTGAAACAAAATCAAAAGAGGAAGGATTCTAAACTTGTGCATATTGCACAAGTCACATCATCAATTGCATAATTGATAGCATGAAGTTAGGGGGATTTGTTCATGTCCTATCAATTATCACCAATAACTTTCAGGAGGAGATCATTTGATGTTTGTCAATATGGTGATTTTGTTTTGATTATCATGCTATTAGATTCTTTCCTGATAATGTTTGAAATGAAGTTCATAATGGTGTTGATAACTATGTTGCTCTTTAGTGTATGTCAGTGATGCAGGTGATCAATGATTCATGTTGTTATTATACATACAAGATGCTGAAAATATATTCAAGGGTTCATTGCAAAGAGAGTTTGATGATTTAAGGTGTTCTCAAGGAACTCTCATCAGATGTTTGCATTTTTTGGTTGAGGAGGTTGAAAATGGAAGAAGTTAACTCATAGCATGTGTCTCTACATTTGGATTTGCAAAGGTATTCATTGTGGTTTTGTATATATCAGATTTGACATGGTATTTTAAAAGTGTCATGTACAGGAAGAGGAGGATGGTCTTCATTCTTTATCATGTTAAGATGTGTGTGCAGAAGTAAATTGGTTGCATATTGTTGCAAGTCTTGGAAAGGTTATCACTTGAGTGGTTATCTTGATTTGTTAATTGTGTGATGAGTAAGTTTCTTGCTGGTGTTTATGGATGTTGATGTGATTATGATATCTTTGCATGGAGTTCAAGTTTATCTGTGTTTTGTCAAAGGAGTCATATTTATGCCATAATAATCTTCTTCATAATTTATGATTTCAAAGTTCTTGAAGATTTGTCATTTGGGTCAAAAAGGGTTGATGATTGTGAAAGATTTGTTTGTCATGACAAGTTTGATGTCATCCAAAGTTTTATTAGCAGAGATATGTTAGCTTTCATCTTGTCAAAAGAATATGGTATAGTCAATGGGTAGTTTATCATAGTGGTTTGATGCTTTGATTGGTATTCCTCACGTAATGTTGCTCTCAGGTTCTGTGCTTCAGGATGTATGTCTACAGATATGTGTTTCATGGTGACTTGTTACTCTGAAGTTGAAGAGTTGTTTCAGAGTATTGTCAATAAGGGGGAGTATCTTAGCCTTTGTCATCAGATGTCAAAAAGGGAGAGAAAGAGAAAATGCATCATGTAGTTTTGCCATCAATGACAAAGGGGGAGATTGCTGGAGATTGATTGTCATTGATGTCAAAAAGGTGTTGAGCTGTTGATGCAAAGTTAGTTGTCATTGATGTCAAAAAGGTGTTGTCAGAGAAATATTCATATGTTCATTGATTGACTTGCTTCATTGAGGTGTTTCAGGTTCTTCAAGTGTTCACATGCATTCATGGGTTCAAGTTGATGGGTTCAAAGCCATAATGAATAGTGATGGTAATAATCAGGTGATGATGGGTTCACAGTCTTGTGCTTTCAGGATGCCTTCTCAATAGTCTTGTTCAAGATAAGAGGATGTTAAATTCATGTTTATTTTGCTTCACTCATTCTACTTCACTAGTAGTTCATCATGAATTCAGGTAAGTTTACATGTTTCACATATACTTCATGATAAAAGGTATTAATATCTCATCTCATGTTAGGTGATTGCTCATATGATGTTGAGCATCTATATCAAGAGAATGTTGTTCAGTGTTGTTCAAGATAAGAGGTAAGTGACATGGTGATAATGATCACGAAGTTAAGAAGTAAGGTGTTGAAGGTCATGTGTGCTTTGATCTATTTCTCAACTGACACATATAAGAATTGCATTGTCATGTTGATTGATCAAGTAAAAATAAGAGGTTGTTATAAATCAAAGTATCTCATGTTCAGGTTCAAGAAGTTACAATCTCAGAAATGGTGATGTCTCTTAAGAGCAGAAAGATCTCATGAGACAAGAGAAATGCAAAAGAATCATTAGATGGCCCATTGATGTCAAAGGTATGTGATACGAATTGGTCTTACAAAGAAACATGTTGCAGAGTCATCAAACTTGTGATCAGTCTCATCATGATTTTGGTCTTCATTATTCTTCATTGGAACAATTGATACAGGTTGATCTCAGGTTGTTCGAATGCATTACAAGTCAGAGAATATTGCAATTATCTAAAGCCCTAAAGAAGTTTGATAAGTTCTAGGGTTTTGCATATCATAATATTCTAAGAAACCCTAAAATCCTATGTTATACCTTTATAAAGCCTCTAAGATCTCAAAGACATTTATCTGTTCTCTGTCATACAATATGGGAAAGCGTGATATTTGGTATTAGGATTTGAAAATTCCTAAAAAACTAGTCTTCTATCTCCTAAAATCATAAACTATATTTCCCTAAGTCTTTCAACATTCTCTGACCGTCATATACCAAATACACTTTATGTCTTAAACTTCAGTTGACTTGCTATAGCAAGTTGGGTCACTTAAAGTGTCTTAGTAAAGGGTTGTTTAAACATTATTCATAACCTATCCCTTTATTTTTTTGATTAGTCTCTTTTTATATGAAATGGGTTATAAAAAGCCATAAAGGACTATATTTAGTGTGTGGGTCGCAAATTTGGTAGAAAATCATAAAAGATTTTTTAAAGCCTATTTTTAGCCTTCTAAAAATAAAGCTTTGTGAGTGCTTTTAAAAGCATTTTTTTTGGAGATCTTTATTGAAGATTTATTTCTAATTTTTAAAAAAACTCTCCCACGTGGCTTGGAGGAATTTATAGTGGACATGCTTTTTAAAAGACTATTATTAGAAATTTAGTCTTTTGAAAATAAATTTAAGGCAATTTTTTAAGGAGTTGTTTTTTTTTAGGAGAAATTTTTTTATTGACTTTTTAAAATGCTTATGAGAAGACTAAGAGATATTATCAAATGATTTTCTTGGGAGGATTTTTTTAATGCAGATGGACAAATAAAGTTTTGACAGAGATATATTTTTTATGAAGGCTTTATACAGGGGACAATATTTTTGAAGATTTTATTTTGTAGTTTGAAGAATGTTTTTATTGCAGGTGAAATTATGGAGCTGTTGAATAAAATGGACAAGAGGAAGATGAATAGATTAAAGAACATGAGAAAGATTTTTATTGACTGGAGCAAATTGTTTTTATTCTTGAAGATATTATTATTGCAGATTGAATTTATGAAGAAGAAGAAGAAGAAATTGAAAGGGTCATTGAAGTGCACAGAGAAAGATGAAAAGTGCAGGATGAAATTTTTATACAGAGAAGAAGAATATGAATGGTCATCTCATATATATTGGTTTTGCAGGTGTTGTTATTGTTGTGTGGACAATCATGCAGTGTTGAAGACATTTTTTGTGAAAATTATGTTGAAGAGAAAATACAGATAAAACATTATGTTTTGTATGTGATGAGAAAAACATAGGTTGAAGATATTATGCAATGAACTTACAGATTGAACCATGCCAAGTATGAAGACACAAGTGATTTGATTATTTAGAGATCATGAGATTGATATGTAGATCAGATTGAGTGTGATTGAACAAAGATATGCAAATTCAGAGGCTTGTATTGAAATAGAGAACCCTCTATATTACTTGTATTGTTTTGATGATGGTGATTGCATTTGACAGTGAGGCTTTATGTGCCAGTGAGGCTTTATGTGCCAGTGAGGCTTTGTTGGTCAGTGAGACCTCTTTTTAGCCAGTGAGGCTTGAATGGTCAGTGAGACCTTGTTGTAACCAGTGATGTTTTGAAAAAGCTAGTGAGGTAGTTTTGAGAGGTTTTTCTACCCCAGGAGGGTTTTCCTCTTGTATAATCTTTTGTGCCTTGGTCTCATATCTTGTGTGTCTTCATGTGTTCATATATTTCATGCCTTCAATCTTATAATCGTGCATATGTGTGTTATAAATCATTGATGTCTTTCTCCCTCTTTATCATGTAAGTCAAAAGGTGCAAAAAGATTTTGAAAATTATACAACACTGATTCACCCCCCCTCTCAGTGTTGTCCTAGACTCCAACAATGTTATGATGAAGAACCAAAACCAAATCTAATGATCCAATGGCATGAACCAATGACGTAAGCAACTATGTCCTACTATTGTAACATGATAAACATGAGTTTTATGAACTAACATCCAAACCTTGTGACATCAATCTTGATGACATGAGTGAAACATGAGTGAACAGGATTAAGACCAATTAGGATCAACTTCATCCATTACTTAGATCTAACCCCATGAAGCATAACATGATGATGATGCAAACATCAAATGTATACCATAGAAAACAAATCAAATGAAACATGAGGCCTTCACTACCCATAGTTCATACCACTGCTCAAGGATAATTTATCATCATATTAAATATTTAATATAAACTGCCATATACATAATGTCATGAATATAACATCTAGTTTACATACAAAGCCATATAGGCATGTTCAAACAAATCCATACAAGAATATATACAAAAATATACATCAGTAACATACAAAAGTATGTACATACATCGGTAACATACAAAAGTATGTCCCAAAACTAGTTTCCTATGGACTTTTATGAAATAATTGGCGGCTCTTTCTTGACTATGAAGATTGAGAGCCAATCCATGACTCATCCTCTCTCTGTCGTCGAGTAGACCTCTTCGACAGATCAAGATCATGCAGCTCCACCTATTAATACAATCAAACAATATGCACAATACTATAACAAAATGTACATGAAATATATAACATCACATATGTAATCGATCACTTATCGCCATCTGATGATCACTCTCCATCATCTTTTCTCGAGCTTCTTTGTCCCTAGTTGGATAGACTGGAGTTGTGACCTCCTGTGAGAAGCATCAAAAAGCAAAATTGACTAAACATAAATATACTAGAGGGAAGCAATTCATACTACTGTTTATATACAAAACAAAGTACAAGTAACCATCTAGGAAAGTTTTATTCATACTTACAAATCAATCCAACAAACCGTCTGGGTCTTCTCTACTCTTTATTGTGTCAAGTATTGCCTCATGGTCAGAGTCACGCACCTTCCACAAGGTCTTGTTCAAAGGTCTACCTTGATATTGTATCAAATGAACATTGGTTACCACGACAAGGTTGGAGTAATGAAGAATTTTCTGATGCATGTCAAAGTCCTCAAATAGCCAAACATTAACACTCTTATGTGGGTACCTTCTAAGCCATGTTCCAGTAACAACCACTAAGCCTATAGGGTATTCGATGTTTTCTCCATCTGTAACTAGGCCCTCCAATTTCTTTTTGGCCTTAACATAATGACACAAGTAATAATATGTTCTCTTCATTATCTTCATTTGCAATAACTGGATAAACATGCCCTACAATGATATGTGTAGCAAATTGGATGAAATTAGTCAACACTACAAAAATACTACAAAGTTTAAGATAACATTAGGAATTTCAAATTTAACTATGCAAGTAGATATATTACCTAGTTGAACTAGATCTGATATGTGGTCAAAGTCAACTAAGGATTCCATCTATGTCAGTTCCAGTGTTGTCGGGGGTCGATAGTGTCAAGTGGGCTAAGATAACATAGCTGCCATTCGTCACACTCCTATGACTCGCACTCATTCCAGGCTTGAATTGTACATGAAGAAAAAAAGCATGCCATCTTCTGCATATGGATACTTCATGAACCTGCAATTGAGCTTCTAAAAGAGTGTAGCTCACTTGATCCTGTCAGTGTACAACAGTCCTCATATGGTGCAATGTTAGTATCATCTAGATCAACCAAAAAAATCTATGAACTGAAGACTTACCTTCATTACCTAGACCCATCGAAGCATTACACCACTCGACGATTGATTTTGCATCTATCAACTTTGCATTGTCTTTATACTTTAACTCTTCTCATGTTATGGCTCTTTTGATATAGGCTCCTACACCATCATCCTCCCCCTTTCCATGCTCGACCTCACAAAAGTTCCACATATACTGAACACCTGTAATATTATTCCTCCTACTCAGCCAATAGAAATTCCATGAGTTCTTGAATTGTGATGCACAATTATCTGACCATATGATATGTTGACTGGATGATATGCCCCTTCTAGCCAAATCATTGTAGAGCACCTGAAAGCAACCTTGCACGAACTCTACAGAATGCATGTGATCATCGCTTATATAAAAATGAAACTCTCTTATGATCTTTTTTTCATCCTTTATACTATCATTTGCATGAATGAATGCGATGTTCACAAATATAGAAACTTGTGTCGAGTTGTAATATTGGGATTGCACCTCACACTGTGGTTGTAGACTGTAGTTCTCTACAAAGTCGATGAATGAAACAATGCTACCAACTGGAAATGTGTCCTTGCATAACTTGAATTGCAAGTCCAACCATCAAGCTCTATGTGCATGTCTTACATACTCATACACTATACTGTCACAAAATATAGACATAAACTGATACACTGGAATCTTTTGAATAACATATTCACACTTCTTTGCTTCTTTACCATCTTTTGTATTGTATGCCA
Source organism: Cunninghamia lanceolata (assembly GCA_027924645.1). Classification (NCBI taxonomy): domain Eukaryota; kingdom Viridiplantae; phylum Streptophyta; class Pinopsida; order Cupressales; family Cupressaceae; genus Cunninghamia; species Cunninghamia lanceolata. Next base: position 9,019,545 of record BSBN01001807.1, read on the forward strand.
CTATTTTATACTTTTCAAACTCTACTAGTTCATTTCCAACCACGTGTTCTTTCCATATGTTCACATATTTGCATACGTTGCAAGCCACCGCAATTCTGACATGTGCTATCCAAGCATAATGTCTTGTAGAATATTTAACTTCCTTTCTATCAAATAAAATTATTGATATGAAGTCTCTTGAAGTAGTTGGTGGGGCACGTATGCCACAATCCTGCAAAACATTGTTAGTATCTAAATCTAAACATATAGACCGATAAACATCAAAATGGTTAGAAAATTTAACATGTAATCTACAACAACAAGTAGTGCATGTGTGATTTATTTTCACAAAGAAAGATTTTAGCATTTCAAAATATCTTTGAGAAATTTTAATTTGAGGATACTTCTCAAGAAATTTACCAAAAAAATGTGTTTGAGTCATATCCAAAAAATACTTTGGATGTGGCGTACGGTTTCGACTACTGATTCTCCTTCTTACCACATCCCTTTGATTTGGAGATACCCTTGTGTAATTCTTCCAAAAGTCTTCAATTAGTGATCTCAAAGCTTTGACAACAACTTTGTCTTTCCGTGGGAGTCTCCTAGAGAATGCCCACAATTTATTAGTGTTTGGATCCTCAACTCTTTGATGTCTTCCAATGGCTCTCATTAGAGTTTTTCTATTTATTTTCAATGCTTGACTTGTCTTTCTAATGAGGCGATCTTTTCTTGTTTTTTGGCTTACAATTATTGATGTAATGACACGTCATGTGACATTACTATCCTTGGTGCGTGAGGTGGAACCCACACTCTCATACACACTCATTAGATTCTTGACAATTGATTTTTCACTTGAGGCATTCAATGTTCTTAGGCCAAGAATCTTCATAGTGGGCCTAAATTTTAGAATTCTCATCAGTTCAACAAAGAGTTGACATCTTCCGGTTTCATTTAAATTCTCAAAGAATAATTTCCATATCTTATTTGCATATCTTTGGCAAGTGCGTATGGGAATCTTATCCTGCATGGGCTCCAATACATTCTCATCAATATCAATTAGAAACTTAGGCTTCCTATGCAAAATTCTAGGAGGCATTTTAATTGGTAAAGTAGACTGAACATTAAGAATTTCTTCAATATTTACTTGAGATGGGATAGATGACATACCTTCGATTGGAGGTGAAAAGGTTGAAAATGACGTACCTTCAACTTGAGGTGTGAATGATGGCGTGCCACCAACTTGAGAAGAAAATGTAGATGTACCTTCTACTTCACCTATGAAAGATGGAGTGTCTCCAATTCGAGAAGATAATGATGGTGTTCCTTCAACTTGACCTGTGGATGATGGAGTGCCTCCAACTTGGAGATTCACTTTCCTCATTGCACAGAGGTTTTGCATTCATTCTCTTTGTGCTGCCAATTCTATCTCTCTCTTAGCTTCGTTAGACATGTCATGTTCCTCTTCAATTGACAATGGTGGAATGTCTTCTTGTATGGTTGACAATTTCCTACTTTCTTGAATTTGCCTCATTCTTTCTCTTTTCCTCTCATTCTCAGCTTCACGCTCTTTTGGTGTTAGAGTCTTTTCTTGTTTCCTCAACATGATGAATAAGACAATGATAATTAGAAATTTTATAATGATAATCAATAGCACAGTCAGAATGAATAACAAGGTTCTACAAACTTTCGAATAAGACACCTCATAGCAAGATAACTGGAACATACATAAGTCATGGAGTATGCATTTGAACACACATATAAGTCATGTAGTATACACTTGAACATACAAAGTCATGGAGTATACACTCAAATACATTCAGTCATAAATAATGCACAAACAACACTTTTAGACTTAGATTTGATGAACTTCCAATTGCTGCCCCAACACTGTCATGCATAATCATTTAGGACAGTCATCACACTTTGTCAAATAATGGCCAAGAAAGATTCAAAACTCCTTGAGCAGGTCTGAAAGATCTTCATATAGATTCTTCACACCTTTTTCCCAATCAAAAAATGCACCAAGTATACAATGGAATACACAAAATCATGGAGTATACACTTGAACATACAAAGTCATGGACTATACACTCAAATACATGAAGTCATAAATGATGTAGAGGAAGGGTGGAGTTCATGAAAATAGACCCAAAAGTGATGCAATGCAGGGGTTCAACACAATTCAAAGGAGGCATATTTCACAACAATGGGCTCATGATTGGCTCCATGATTCAATGGCAACATGACAAACATACCATCAAATGAAGAACCAACAACTTATTGCTTTTTTTATCACTTGGCAGACCTTTTCCAAGTTAATGTAGACTAATTCAATGTATCAACACCCCTCATGCAACTTAAATGCTTCTACCATAGGTCCTTCTTTTGGATACCCTTTAAGCTCATCTAAAACATATCCTAAAATGGGTATAGGTCACTTTGCAACACAAGCCCTAAAAAATGACTGTTCCATTTCCTAGAAAGGGGCAATTAGCCCTATTCTCCAAAGCAACTCCACAAAATCCTTCTACCAAACTTCCAAACTAAATTACAATGTTCAATATAGACCTCAAATGGTCCAAATCCACCACTTTTGTCAATGGGAAACACTACAAAACCCCTAAACTACAAAACCCTTGTTAATGCCAAGTCCATGCTTGTATCATAAGGGTTTATAGAAAGTCTATGTTCCCAAGCCTATTTTGCTTTGCTGATGCCTCAAACACATTCAATTATGTCTGCACATGCTTAATCAATCACTTGGAATGATCCTCTAACTATTTTTCCATCAAACCCTATCTCTGTATCTCCAATTTGCTCAAAACAATAGCTCTACCAGCCTAGGGTATCATCACACATACAACAAATTCACACCCCTGCATTCTACAAACTTGAAAACAAGAAACACATCCTTTCTAAATACAATCCACAAATTTTCAAGTGTTTACATTGGTGGAAAAGAGTCACAAACCACTTTCTTGCATTTAAACCCTCAAAAACAGGGTTTGCAGGCAGTCAACAGGAATATACTTCAAACTACCTCAAACTTTAATGAAATTCATTGTAGGTTTTGTGTTCATGTGATCTCAGGAGCAGAGGAGGCATTATATTAAAATTGGGATGATGCCTAGTTAGAAATTGCATTGTTTCCAAGCAAGAAAGGAGGTGTAATGTTGAATTTTGGTCAAAACTGAATGTGGGTGGCCATATTATGGTTTATTAAGCATGTGCAAACCTTATGCAAGGTGACTGAGTGGTCTTTGAAGTGATTTGTGGTTTGGGTGTAGGATTTTCAATAAACCCCCCCGTACAAGCATAGAACGAGGGTTTGGAGGTTAGGGTACTTGGTGGAGTCTTCTATTGCCAAAGGTTGGTGATTTAGGCCTTTTGAAGTCTGCCTAGTGGATTGGGATTGGTTTTGTGAGTTGGGAGAAAGATTTGAGAGGTGTTGCTTTGTAAAAGTGGCCTAATTAGGCCTAGGAAAAACAGAGGACAATCAGTTTTTGAGCCTTTCATTTCAAAGTAACCTATACTAATTTTGAGATATGTTTTAAAACTCCTTAATGGGTATCCAAAAATACCTTCATAGTCTTGAGTTGAGGTCTACAGTAGAAGATATGCTTTGACAGTCCATTTTGGAGGGCTACTAGCAATTAAGGGACAATTTGTGGGAAAGGACCATGTTGGCTGCAAGAAGGTTTTTGTGAGGAGTTTGTGGAGTGAGTTAGAGTCATTAAGGTGAATAAAGAATGTATGGAACCATGTTTGAGCTTGTGGACCTGAGGAACCAAGAAAATGTGCCTTGCGAAGTAAGTTGCCATAAAATTGTTTGCCTTTGAAAGTTGAGGAATTTGTCTTTAAGCCCATTGTTGTGAAATATGCCTCCATATGAGTGAAGTGAATCCTTAGCATTGCATCATTCTAATAGGTATTAAACACCTAGACTCAAAAGCAAACCCTAACTTGCTTGGGTGCCAACACTTACTCAATGATTGTAAAACTAGTTCTCCTTTTGTGTATGTCTCCATTTGTGTATGTTATACTATTCAGAGTCTTGATAAGTTCTCCTTCATTTATAATTGCTAGATGACATAATCTGTATGTTTGGTTAATTATCCTAGACTTTGTAAACTTGTAAGAATTTTTTCTCATGGATGCCTTGCATCACATTATGGGAAGTGTTGTTGTTTACATGAGGATCATTAAAGAAGATTCAATTAGGCATACTCTATTTTATTTGTTCGATTCCTTGATGTGTACTTGTAGTATAGATTATGTGTATGCATGTAAGGTCTTATTACAAAATTCTTAATTTTTCATGAGTAAATATCCTATTTGTTCTTTCTTGTATCTTCCTATCTTAAATAAATTGTGTCTCAAATTGGATGAAGACACCAGTCTCTTTGCCTCCTACTCTTACACCACCACCAAAATCATAAAATACAAATTATAAACTATTTTATAATAACAATATAAACATTTGTTTACTTATTCTTACAAACCTAGTTTTACTTAAAAGATCATATCCTAAGAACTTGAAACTTAAAATATATTTGTGGGTTGTGTATTGTTTGTCACATTGACTATCAAACATGAATTATGTCATTTAAATGCAAAAAAAATCTTTAGGAAAATAATAATTCTGATTAAATTAGTTTCTTGTTTGGCAATCTTATTATACTTGAAGGAGGTTCTGAATTTGAGTTAGTAAACTTGTAGAATTGGGGCTAGTAACACCTTTTCAAGAGCTCTATCTACATAAGGTGAGTTTTCCCTCAAATTTGGTTTTATTTTCCTTGTCTTTGATTGATTTTTCCATATGAACCTCAAGGATCACCCTCTCAAACTTAGTGCAGTCAAAAGTGAAGAAGGTTAATCCTGTCTTAACACATTGGCACCTTTACCATCTTGTGTTTGGTCACGAGCCCTTTCCTTCTATCCTATTTTTACATCCCTAGTCTCAAGAGTTGTTCTTGCACTTTAGAGTGCAAGATTTATTGTGAAGAGTACCAACAGATCCCTTATATGTATCAAATTGGTGGTGGCATATGATATCACTAGTGTCCCTTTCATAATTATGACTATAATGAAAATTTCATAGCTTATGATGAATCTTATTCAACACCACATTTATTAATTTATTTATACAAACTACTTAGTAGTCATATCACTCATTTCATTATAGGCTCCATAGTAGCCTATTATGCTCTTTTTACTTTTCCTTTTTGTATATTAACATTATCAAGTAGTTGTTGTTCATGCCTATTTTATTTTTGATTAGATACTACTCATGGAAGTTTGTACTTGTAGCTTTCAATACAAAGTGATAATTAGAAGGAGGGCACATAGAGTCTTTATCCATATCCATATCATCTTTATATGTAATTTTCATTTACTCCATCTTGGCTACTACTTATTTACTTTGACATACATGATTCATAATAGTTCATATGTAAGTTAAAATGGAGGTGAAATCTATAACTACATATTTGATCCCCAGAATTTTGAATTCAAATTTAACTATGGGCCCAAGCTAACCTTGATCTAATATGTGTCTAAGATTAGAGGAAAACTTTGCATGCAGGAAAAGTTATATATATCTTAGAACATAAAGAACATAAAAAACATAAATCTACATAAAGAAATTTAAAGACATAAAAAACATAAGAACATATATATGTGAATTAAAATGGACATAAATTGAACATACCTTAGAATTTGATATTGCAGTTGACCAATTCTCCAAAAGATGGCTTCATAATCCTCAAATCCTTGTTTTTCGCAAGTTTGATTATGAATTCTATACAATACTAGAATAGGATTAGTGAAATTTATGGAAAAAATAAACATATATCATCAAATTCAATCTATATATCAATGGTAATTAGCTTTGAAACTATATCAAACATGAAACATGAAACTTTTAGTTTAAATAATCAAATTTTCTCCAAAAACATGCAAAATCAATTCTTCTATGTTGAAAAAACAAAAAAAGTGGTGGATTGATATAAAAACAATTCTCAATTATTTAAACAACATGAAAAGCATTTTCTTGTCCAATATACTTGTGAAAAGTAGGAATAACAATCATGTGGGGTCTGAAACATAGATCCCACATGCTTTTTTACCATTTTCCATGCTTCCCAAAATGTGCTCGCATTATAACGTGAGCGCATTCTGGCAAGCATGAAAACATAAAGATTCATGCATGAAAAAATCATAACCTTCTAAATGTTGGTGCCAAAATCATGGTCTAGGATGTCATGCTCTCACATAAAATATATTGTAACTATGCATGTAGTGCATCAAATAGGTAATCAAGTGAAGGTCCAAGAGTATCCCTAGACTCAAATATCCATGTGGTTCATGAAATAGAACTTTTTAAAACAAGGAGGGACAAATGTAACCTTTAATCTACATGGGAGAGTCTCTCTCTCTCTCTCTCTCTCTCTCTCTCTCTCTCTCTCTCTCTCTCTCTCTCTCTCTCTTCATTTCTCTATCCTATATATAGAGAGGGATCAGGAGACATGGAGAGATAGAGAGGGACATGGAAATAGAGAGGATATGTGGAGATAGAGATGGGGAGAGGGAGAGATGGGGATTGAGATAGAGAAAGGGGTCTATAGAGGGAGAAAGATAGTGATACATATATATATAGAGGGGAGATATAGGGAGATAGATCTAGCAAGGGAGAGATGGATAGGGAAATACAGAGAGAGAGGTAGAGAGGGGTATATAAAGAGATGGGGTTATGAGGATAGATAGCTTGATAGGGAAAGAGATCAAGAGATGTATAGGGAGAGAGATTTCAAGAGGTAGAGGGATGGGGAAAGAGATAGAAAGGAGGAGAGAGAGAGGTAGCGAGGGATAGATTAAGAGATAGGGATCCATATATCCAGAGAGATAGAGATAGGGATCCCTATTCTCCCCTCTACCTAAACCATAAACTTAAACCTCTAAACCATAAACCCTAAACCCTAAATAATGCCCCTAAACCCTAACCCCTAACCCCTAAACCCTAAAATTGAGCAACCCTAAACCCCTAAACCCCTAACCCCTAAACCATAAAAATTGGAAGTAACCCTAAACCTCTATCTCCCTATCTCTCCCAATCTCTATTGGTCCCCTTGCTCTATCTCTCTCTAAACCCTAAACCCTAAACTCAAGAAACCCTAAACCCCTAACCCCTAAACCCTAAACCCTAAACTCAAGAAACCATAAACCCTAAACCCTAAACCCTAAACTCGAGCATCCCTAAACCCCTAAAACCTAAATAATTCCCCTAAACCCTAAACCCTATTTACTTGAGCAACCCTAAACTCATGTAAACCTCAAATAGTGAGGGAGGGAGAGATAAAAAGGTAGAGTTAGAGAGGGGGATCGAAAGAGATCTAGCAAGATAGAGAGACATGGAGAGAGAGAGAGAGATGTAGGTATAGTTAGAGAGAGGGATAGAGGAGATAGAGATATCTCTCATAGGCTCAGTCTCCTCTATATCTCCCTATTCACCTCTCTACCTAAAACATAAACCTAAACCTCTAAACCTTAACCCCTAACCCCTAAACCATAAACCCTAAACCATAAATAATGCCCCTAACCCCTAACCCCTAAATGAGAAAACCCAAACCCCTAAACCCCTAACCCCTAAACCATAAAACCTAGAAGCAACTCTAAACCTCTATCTCCCTATCTCTCCCAATCTCTATTGGTCCCCTTGCTTTATCTCTCTCTAAACCCTAAACCCTAACCCCTAAACTCAAGCAACCTTAAACCTCTAAGACCTAAAATCTAAACCCTAAACCCTAAACCCTAAATCCTAAAATCGGGCATCCCTAAACCCCTAAAGCCTAAATAATTCCCCTAAACCCTTACCCTAAACCCTAAACCCTATTTACTTGGGTAACCCTAAACTCATGTAAACCTCAAATAGTGAGGGAGGGAGAGATAGAAAGGTAGAGTTAGAGAGAGGGGATTGAAAGAGATCTAGCAAGATAGACAAACAGGGAGAGAGACAGAGATAGAGAGGTAGGTATAGTTAGAGAGAGGGATAGAGGAGACAAAGATATCTCTCCCAGGCTCGGTCTCCTCTATATCTCCCTATTCGCCTCTCTACCTAAACCATAAACCTAAACCTCTAAACCTTAACCCCTAACCCCAAAGCCATAAATAATGCCCCTAACCCCTAACCCCTAACTCCTGAACCCTAAAAATGAGCAACCCTAAACCCCTAACCCCTAAACCATAAAACCTGGAACCAACCCTAAACCTGGAAGATATTTGTTTGATTGTCTATGTTTACTTGGGGACCAAGTGTCTCATCATGGGATATTGATGGATAATGAATAGGACTAGTACGGGATGATGGATAGGGCTAATGGGATGATGGATAGGAGTGATGTGGGAACTTACTTGCTCATGGATAAGATCTCAAGATCATAGATAATATCTTGATCACAAGGAGGATAAGCATGGATAGTGCGATATTAGATATGGATGGGATAAGTTGGGATGCATTGATATTCATTGGATTGGGGAGTAAGAGGTGGTGACAGGCGTTCACTAGGAGATGTTGGAGGATTAATGATGGGATCGATGTACAGAGGGGTTGACCATGAGATGGTAAGGGAATAGAGATGGGATTAGATGGGATGTTTGGATTTATATTAGGATAGGTGGTTGGTGTTTCCACATTCTTTGGACTAGGCTAGATTAAAGTATAGCTATTAGGTTTCTTAGATGGATGTGATGGGTTCTTGGATCCAGGATCAATAATCTTTGGATGTTTGACAACATGGCTACATGATGGGGTTTGACTTGGAGTTATGGTAGGAGACTCTTCAATGAAATGGATAGACATAGGAGTGGATGATGGTGTTGGAGTGGTATACATGTTATTAGGAGGTTCTTTGTTGGGCTCAAGGATAGGAATTTGAGTACATGATGTTCTTAGATTCCTTGCTAATATTCCTTGGGTCACATCCTTCATAGCTTCATGGGTTGATGGACTAGGATATGTATATACTTGATGGATAATGATGGAAGATGTTGTGGGGTTACGATTAGGATCGAGTGAATGGATATAGGAGGCCTGAATGGATTAGGATTGGGAGTGTTAGAGGGGGATGAAATTGGATCAGTGGTTTTGGATGGCTCCATATCTTTGCTTTTATTTTTGGATTTTGTAAAAGACTCTTCAAGGAGAAAATCTTTCAAGCATTCATGGGTTGATGGATTAGAGCTTAGAATATTTTATGGTGGATTAGATAGTGAGTTATATGGTGGATGGATGATAGGGATTGATGGAGTAGGAGATGGGTGGACTAATGCGTTAGTATTATGAGGATTGGAGGGAAATTATAAAATAATTCCCCTTTAACACTAACCCCAAAATCCTAAACTTGAGCAACCCTAGAAACTCATAAACCCTAAATAATTTACCCCTAAAGGTGTGAACAACCCTAAACTCATAAACCCTAAATATGCCCCTAAACCTGAGCAACCCTAAACCTCTCTCTCTCCCAAAACCCCTAAACCCTAAATAATACCCCTAAAATCTAACCCCTAAACCATAAATAATTCCACTAAACCCTAAACTTAAGCAACCCTAAACTCATAAACCTGACCAACCCTCTCTCTCTCTCCAAAACAAGAAAAATAGGACTCTCTCTCTCTCTCTCTCTCTCTCTCTCTCTCTCTCTCCCCTTATCACCCTATCTCTCCCCTCTCTCTCCCATACATCTCCATCCTCTCTCCCTCTTCCTCCCTTTCCTCTCACATGTCAACAAAGAATATGGAAACAAGAAAACTAGGACATGCAAAGAGGGATGAGGATATAAATTGGGATGATGAAATGGAAACAAGATAATTTATGAAATTTCATTGGATGGGAAGAATGATGAGGAGAGGTAGAGAGGGGAGTGAAGTAGAGAGTGAGAGAGAGGATAGGAGGTAGAGACATGAGGGAAGTAGAGAGTGGGAGAGGACTGTAGGAGGTAGGTAGGGGAAGGAAGAAGAGGGATAGGGTAGGAGGTAGACAGGGGAGGGAAGTAGAAAGTGAGAGAGAGGGTAAGAGGTAGAGAGGAAGGGGGAGAAGAGAGTGAGAGAGAAGGTAGGAGGTAGAGAGGCAAAGGAAGCAAAGACTCAAAAAGAGGGTAGAAGGTAGATAGGGGATGGAAGTAGAGAGTGAGAGAGAGGGTAGAAGGTAGATAGGGGAGGGAAGAAGAGAGTGAGAGAGAAGGTAGGAGGTAGAGAGGGGAGGGAAGCAGAGACTCAAAGAAAGGGTAGGACGTAGACAGGGGAGAGAAGTAGAGAGTGAGAGAGACGATAGGAAGTGCAGCTGTCCTTGTAGACATGTATGTAAAGTGTGGAAGCATAGACAAGGCATGTCAATTGTATGACGTAACACTTAAAGAGATGTTCTATAATGGAATACAATGGTTGCAAGATATGAAAAAATGGATTTATTGAAAACAACTTTAGAAGCTTTCAAGCAAATGCAATTAGCATGTGTATTGCCAGTTATGCTCATCATAATGCAAGCACATTATAACACGCTCGCGTTATGCTCAGCTTTGTTTGACGTGTTTTTATTAGTTTTTAGCAAAATCTGGAGATAATCTGGAGTGTGCTCCCCATCAGGATGGCACTTTTTTCAATGAAAACTCAAACAAAATACCACCATAATCTTAAGCTCTCTGATAGCTATCTAACCATATAATTTTTTTCACTTTTTGAGTACGTTTAGTGTTTCATCTTGAATTTCTTTTGTTAGTGTGTCCAGTCTTTATCAAAAACCAGTGTCTAGTATTTTTGAGTTTTTTTTAACCGTTCATCGAAATTTGAAATAAATTATATTTTTAGAAACTAGACTCCACTCTACACGAATTAAAAAAAATTGACTTTCAATTAGTTTTCAAACATTTTAGGGGGGAGCACACTCAAATTTCTATTTTTTTAGGATGTGTCCACTTTAAAAATTACTAAAAAATCAATTATATTCATTAAAAAATTATTAGAAAAATCAAGGATAAACTGCATTGTGTTACCTAATTTCTCACCAGAGCAATTATTGAAATACTAAAACAAAGTTAACATTTTAGGGGGAGCACACTAGATGCTATGTTATGTTTTTTTGAGAAAAATAGGACCAATTTGTGTACTCCCCCTTTTTGAACCCCTTAATCTCAACCATTTTTGGAAAAAAATTAGTAGTTTAGAAACTAGATTTGAAGCACTACAACTCTTGTTTTCATTCCATCTTCAAATTTTGAGCACATAGCTATCTTCAATTTCTCATCCAACATCAATGTTTCCTAATTTCAGAAAAAAAGTGGCAACTTAAGACCCCATTTTGGTCCCTCATCTTTGTGCACTTACCCTAAATTTTAAATCAAATTCATTAATAAAGGCCTAAGAGTTGACCTCTATTATCAATTCATATTGTTTTCTCATGAATGCTTGAACGATAGTACATATTGCATGGGGTAACCAACACATGTCACACTAGGGAAATGAATCAACACACACCAAGGTTTGATCACTAGTATAACAAACATTTTCAATCATTCCTATCAATTGAGTGTCTTAGGACAAAGGTTCAACATCACAACATCCTTAGACGAAAAATCTCCTAGCCTTTAAAGCCTAATATTTTCATCAATGGAGATGGCTACACTATAATCTTTTTGAAGACTTACAAGGTTTTAATCTCTCAAGAAGAAACCCTAATCACAATTGAATTCTCCAAAATATAAGACCGAACTCATAGGCTCATAATGTCTCACATGATTTGGAATTTCCCTATGAGATTTAGCAAATCTCATTTTAAATGTACAGATAGAATCATTATGATCTCTATGAATGTTTGTGAACCTACTAATTAACATATTGAGATTGATTCTATCACCTAAATATTCTATGAATGCTACTTAAAATTCATCCCATGTAGAAATAAAGAAGTTAAGTAGATTTACATACCATTCTCTTGCATCACCTTCTAAGGGTTCAATAAACAACTTTTGCATCACATCTTCATCTTCCACCTCATAGTCATTTGTTGCCTTGGTGAATGCCTAAAGATTCCTACCACCAGATTCAACATTCTTTCCATAGAACTTTGGTTGTTAATTCTTGATCTTGTTGGGTATATATGATTAGCAAAGCTAAGAATACCATTGAAATTCAACAAATCTTATAGCACTATAGGGCACTCTAACATGCTACAAACCTAACATTTTACAAATGTGCAAATCTCACAATAGAAAAAGATATTCAAAATGGAAACATCAGAGTCACCACCTCATGAAGAGGACAAACATTGAAAACAAACTAGACTTTAAGGGTAAGGAAAGATAGGTGTTGCCAATATTGCTTATAGGCCCTAATTCTAGATTCTTGTGTTGCTTCTATGGACCTCTCTATTTAGAAATGATCTAAGAGATTCTAAATAGGCCCTATTTAGAAGCCTTTGTTGAGCTATCCTAGTTTTGCCCCTATGTCCTAGGGTCAGTTTATTTTCATAGACTTGTTCAATATTCTTGAACCAATAAAAACCAATATTAGACATGTAAACACAATTATCATGATATAATACATGTAATTTAGCCATAGTTCCTAATATCTTTATAGGGTTAAATTAGGACAATCATCTAGATCATTCTATAAGGATGTCTTATAGATAAGGACTATGATACTACATTTAGTCTATATTGCCACCACAATGTTAGTGTGGTGAAGCGATCACCTCCACCAAGTTACCAGTTCAAAATTAATACGTTCATACAAGCATAGGGTGACCTTGGTAATGACTTCACTATTAACATAATTCTTTAATTTAATGTGCAAAAAATTTAAAACATCTTAATACATGTCTATAGAGTAATACTCATATTTCCAACAATAACCATTGCCCTCGTACATGTTGATGGATATTTTGACACACTTAGCAACACAAGTAAAGTAACAAGATCACTTCACCTCTCTTGAAAGGAAATTAACTTTCATAAATAATATTAATTCATCCCAAGGTCTATAGTACCAAATCATGATGATGCAAGATGACTTAGTGATCTATGTAGTTTTTCCCTTTTAATAGGCCTATGGTATAGAAACATTTGAATACAATCAATTCATGATCAATTAATCAACCAAGTAAGCCATTAGTTGCATAAATGATCAATGCTTCTAATTTATCTTGCATTAACAAATTGATCCAAAGATTTATTTCATCTAAATATTATTTTAGATTTTATCACTAGTAATAAGCATACTTGCAAACCCTAGATTTGACCTTTAAAATAGTGGATTTGCAAGTTATTCTTTAAATTAGTCCTAATCTAATCAGATCTAAAAGAAAAGACAAAAGGTATTAGGGTTTAAAGAAAAAGAAATAAAATAAAATGAACTCATTTTTTTTAGTGAATTCATTTTCTAATTTGTTTGAGACAACAAAAGGAATAAACCAACTTTGCTTAATTTGTATTATGTGTAACCATTAACACAAAGCAGTGCAAGTGTCTAAGGAATCTAGCAAATAGAAGAAAACATATAAAATCATTGTATTTCACATGCAATTCTTACATATCACCTCCCATCTAGTCCATTAATTCAAAATATTTTTCGTGAAACATGCCTTGAATTTTGTCCTTCTTAATTATTTTTAGAAATTGGTTAATTACAACATGAACCAATTTGGAAAACTTGGATCTACAAAGAAAACTGACTACCAAAATGACTAACTTAATGCCTTATTCATCTAGCAAGTTTCCAACCCTTGACAAGGCTTGTGAGCCTCCTATAAATATACAACCTCTTGGGTGGAAAATTCAACACTCCCTTTACATCAATGACCAAGATTCAAATATCCCTAGACCCAAAATAAAAATTTAAATAGGTCCACCTTGAGAAGTATTAAAAGTTACATTTGAAATATGGAAAATCAAGCGAGTGGCACAATGCTTAAGGAGTCTTCTTTTGTTAGGACCCTCTTCATTGCTAGCATCTTCAATAATATTTTTATTATTTGTGGCCTTTTCTCTCCTCTTCTATTCCATTAATGTAGAAACTCATTCATCACCTCCATGTCTGGTGAATCAATGAACTTTGATCTAAAGTGGTAGGTAACATATACATTGGAAAGTTGATAATTCTTGACACACCTCAATGGCATCTACTTTTCAAATGCTTTGAACAAAAAAATTTAGGGACATTAATTTGTTAAATGAGGTAGGATTAAAATATATTGATGATCAAGATCCTGGTGTATCACCTCCTTCAAATGCTACTTAAGATTTGTTGCATCGTTGATATCCTAATCATCTTAATAAAATGTCATATTGTTTTGTCAATCAATTCAAGAATATATATTATAATGTCTACCACATCATTGTGTACAACTGTGAGCTTACTCATCCCTTCTTCTAGTAGGTCTATCCTCAAATTTATAATTTCTATCCATTCATCTAATAAAGTGGTATCTTCGGGCTCCGTATATGCCTTGACTTACCAACACATCACACTTCATTTTTGAAATACATCAAGGCGAGGAATATTTTGGGAATGGGTATCCAATTCATCTTGGAATTCATCCATCAATGCCTTTACCAAGTCCCCATCTCCTTTGACTTTAATATGCAAAGTCATGGCCTGATCAAATATTTTAGAACCATATATAATCAAGTCACTCATCCATTACTTGGTGGAAGTTGAGTTACATTTCATCTAGTTGTTCACGCTCAGCTTTCTCTCTTTCCAGAGTTCTGCCCTTGAAAAAAGTTCATCAAAGGAAGAAGAAGTCCCTTGAGATCTCCTACTATAACATCACCACTAGAGTAGTAAGAGTTGCATCCAATGACTATAAAGGGAATACCAGTTTCTTGATGAATGAAGCTAATTGGTGGACTTTTCCTTCAACTTTTGTTTGTTCTTTCGGTCCATATCTTGTGGGATACCACATCAAAAACAATAGTATGCATGTCTTACATGTCAACTTATCTAGTCTACTTGCCCAAGTTGATCATATAAATATGATAGTCTAATGGAAAGAGCTCTCTATCTTCCTTTGTTGTAAGTATGTGTTAATTGGTGTTGTCATTGATGTCAACATGTTTGCGTTGTCGTTGGTGTCAACTGTGTCTTCTGATGAAGTTAGTATTGTTTGATTAAGTTGCTTTGCTAAAAGATGGTTTGGATGCTTTGTATATATGTTAAAGGTGTTGAGAAAATTCCTATGTAGTTGGGTTTCCAAGTGCTTTTGAGAAAATTTGAATAATATTGAAAACAATGTGTTGAAGGAGTCTTCTAGTTTATAGTATACTGCTCGAGTTTTTTCTCTGCATTTCCTCTGTGTTGGAGATCTAAGTGTGTGGTTTGGATATGTTGTTGAGAAGTGGTGTAAGATGCCAAATTCGAATTTTGGTGCTCTGGATCACTGTTCAAAGAAACACTATGTTCACTAGTTTGAGAATAAGATTCAATAGTGTTTCTAATTTATGCAGATGTGTCCAGGAGAAAGTATTTTGCTCTGTATTTCTTCATAGAGTGGTTTCAGGTGTTGTGGTTCTAGATTTAAGTCTATAAGGTCCTTATCTACCTTCTATCTAAAAGGTTTGTGGTATGATGCTTCGAAAATCAAGTTCTTGTGTAGCAGAGTTCAACAATGTTGATTGTGAGCAGGCAATGAGCCTTCTTCAGGTGAAAGTTGTTGTGGATGAATTTTTTGATTTCTAGGTGACCTCAAGTTGTTTTTGGATGTTTCCAAAATGTGTTAAAGGTTTGTGCATGGTCCACAAGTTATGGTTGTGATTGTGGAAGCGTGTGATGAAGAATCCCCTATGTTAACACCGTTTGGCCGACCTATAAGTTTATGCTGATTGTGGAGTTGATTTGATGATTATGTGAGTGTTGTGTAGCGTGCTTGGATAGATTTCAATCCAAGCTACAGCTTAGAGTGGTTCTCCTTCATTCCCTTGTGTCATGGAATGTTTAGATCCAGACTGAATTTAAATTTTGTGTGTTTTCTGACCTTGGAGACTGTTTCAAGGATTGAAGATTGTGTTGCCAACCCTAAAGATTGTTTCAAGGTTGATGGTGATATAAATAGTTCTCAAGAGTTCGTGTTTGTGTGGGCATGCATGGAAGAGATGAAGTTTGTGATGTGAAAGTGATAAAAGGGCAGTAAGGGCTTTCATGAGTTAGATGTCTAGATGCAGTGAGCAGAAGGTGTCTACTATCTTTCAGTATAGATGCGAAGGTGATGATTGTTGTGATTCATTAGAACTAAACCCATGCATGTGTTAGATGCAATTATATCAATGAACCTCTTCTTCTTTCTTCTTTCTTCTTTCTTTTTTAGTGGGTAGTGAGTCCACTTGGACAATGAGTCCCCTGCAGTGAGCATTCTTTGTATGGCAGTGAGCCTCTTGTAATTTGGTGTTGCTACTACTTTATATTGTGAGCTAATTCTCACCATGGTTTTTCCCTTTTAGGGTTTTCCATGAGAAAATCTAGTGTTCTCTTGTGCATGAAGTTGATGTGGGTAAGTTTCTATTATTTGATTTTCATGTTTAATTTTCATAACAAAGGGTTTAAGTATATTGATGTGGATGTGATTATACTTACGAGGGTTTGAAATTTTTGATACAACTCATTCACCCCCCCCCCTCTCAGTTGTCTTGTGCCTTCAACAATTGGTATAAGAGCCAAGTTCCTTTGAAGAAAGCTTAATAGCTTGAGGAAGATCTGGGATGGTAGACAAGAAGAATGATACTATTACAACTGACTCTGAGTGTTGTGTGAAAGAAAATGCTTTGGAGGTAAGTCTTGATAATTAAAATACTCTTCATACCAGACAAGAAAAGAACTTTTGGGTTATTGACAGTAGTTGCTCAAATCATATCACCAGTCATAAAAACAAGTTTGTTAAATTTGAAAAACTTGATGAAGGACTAGCCATCTTTGGTGATGATTATACTGCTGAAATATGTGGAAAAGGCTCAATCAATCTTGATTGAAAACATATTACTGATGATGTTCTTTATGTCAAAGGATTAAAGCAAAATCTCTTGAGTGTTGGACAATTGTGCAGCAAAGGATATAATCTTATGTTTCAGGATGATAGCTTTGAGATTAAAAAGAAATCTGAAACTTTGGTAGTTGTTGGAAAAAGGACAGATGGAAATATTTATCATCTCAAAGAAGGTGAAAATCAACGAAAGTTGGTCATAAAGATATTGAGTGCAGAAGTCAAAGAGTGAATGACTATAACAATAATAGAATGATTCAACCCTTTAATGGTAATTGTTATGTATGCAATAGATTTGGACACAAATTAAATCAATGTAGATCCAGAATGAATGGAATGAACAATGGTCAGAGGAATGTGGTGTGCTACAATTGTAGTAAGCCTAGACATATCTCAAAGTTCTGTAGAAATAGAAGCATGAAGGACATTCTGATAGAGAAGAACAAACCAATACAAAGAATTGATCTAACAGAGACTAAGAAGGAGATAAGTAAGACTTGGATTAAGAAGGATGTAACAAAGGCTAAGACAGTATCAGTGCCAGCGTCTGGGGCAGATGGTTCCTTTAAAAATTGAGTTGGAGGCTACCTCTCAGGGGGAGCAGGTAGTGGTGTTAATGATTATTGCAGATAGGGGGAGTATACAGAGCAGTTGAAGATAGTGCAAGTATGTGTAGTATCACACTTAGGGGGAGAGAGTCTTTGAAAAAGTATGTCACCCTTTTCCATTGATGTCAAAGGGGGAGAGAGTTCATGTGAAAAACAAAGACAGAGGAAGAAAGCAAGATGTATAAAAGAAAAGGAGAGAGTGAGATTAGTGCAGATTTGTGCCATGATGGTTTTTCACATCATATGTTGCCATCAATGAAAATGAGGGAGATTGTTGCAAGTATGTCCTAATCAGTGTTGTCATTGATGTCAACATGTTTGTGTTGTCATTGATGTCAACTGTGTCTTCTGATGAAGTTAGTATTGTTTAGTATTGTTTGATTAAGTTACTTTCCTAAAAGGTGGTTTGGATGCTTTGTATAGATGTTAAAGGTGTTGATAATATGCTTATGTAGTTGGGTTTCCAAGTGCTTTTGAGAAAATTTGAATAATATTGAAAACAATGTGTTGAAGGAGTCTTCTGGCTTATAGTATACTGCTTGAGTTTTTTCTCCACATTTCTTTCGTGTTGGAGATCTGAGTGTGTGGTTTGGATATGTTGTTGAGAAGTGGCATAAGATGCTAAATCTAGAATTTGGTGCTCGGGATCGTTGTTCAGTGAAAAGTTATTTTCACCAATTTGAGAATAGGATTTGACAATATTTCTGATTTATGTAGAGGTGTTCGAGAGAAAGTATTTTGCTCTGCATTTCTCTACAGAGTGGTTTAGGTGTTGTAGTTCTAGATTTAAGTCTATAAGGTCCTTATCTACCTTCTATCCAAAAGGTTTGTGGTATGATGCTCCGAAAAGCAAGTTCTTCTGTAGGAGAGTTTGACAATGTTGATTGTGAGTAGACAATGAGCCTTCTTCAGGTGAAAGTTGTGGATGAATTTGTTGATTTCCAAGTGACCTCAAGTTGTTCATGGATGTTTCCATAATGTGTTAAAGGTTTGTGCATGGTCCGCAAGTTATGGTTGTGATCGTGGAAGCATGTGATGAAAATCCCCTATGTTTACACCGTTTGGTTGACCTAGAAGTTTGTGTTGATTGTGGAGTTGATTTGATGATTATGTGAGTGTTATGTAGCATGCTTGGATAGATTTGGGTCCAAGCTAAGGCTTAGAGTGGTTTGGATTCATTCCCTTGCGTCATGGAATGTTTAGGTCCAGATCTAATTCAAATTTTGTGTGTTTGTCGACCTTAGAGACTATTTCAAGGATTGAAGATTGTGGTACTGACCTTGAAGATTGTTTCAAGGTTGATGGTGATATAAATAAGTGTGAAGAGTTCATGTGTGTGTGGGCATGCATGACAGAGATGAAGTTTGTGATGTGAAAGTCATAAAAGAGAAGTAAGAGCTTTCATGAGTTAGACGACTGGATGCAGTGAGTAGAAGGTGTCTACTATCTTTCGGTATAGATGTGAAGGTGATGATTGTTGTGCTTCATTGGAACTAAACCCATGCATGTGTTAGATGCAATTGTATCAATGAACCTCTTCTTCTTTCTTGTTTCTTTTTCAGTGAGTAGTGAGTCCCCTGCAGTGACCATTCTTTGTATGGCAGTGAGCCTCTTGTAATTTGGTGTTGCTACTACTTTCTATTGTGAGCTAATCCTCACCATGGTTTTTCCCTTTTAGGGTTTTCCATGTAAAAATCTGGTGTTTTCTTGTGCATGGAGTTGATGTGGTTAAGTTTTTGTTATTTGATTTTCATGTTTAATCTTCATAATAGATTACTTGGGTTTAAGTAAACTGATGTGGATATGATTATGCTTATTAGGGTTTGAAATTTTTGATACAACTATATCACCCCCCCTCTAAGTTGTCTTGTGCCTTCAACATCCTTATCCATCAATGATGTTTCAAATTTTGTAATTCTTGATCTTGAAGCATTTGTGACCATGGAAGGTAGAGTTTTGGGTTTCTTTTTTGTTGGTGACATGTCAAACATGGCATAAATGGTAGAGAAATCAATAGAAATTAGCTTTACAATCCTCTTTCTCTTGTATTTATTAATGTCCAACCATGTAGGCAGATATGGCATAGTTGAACTATCTATGTAAGGGGCTTGCAACTAGACTACTTTAGTTTGAATCGATTTCTCTTCATTGGATTTCTCTTTCTATTTCTTTTCTTTTCTTTTTGTAGCACCTATTCCATGTCATCCATGATATTCTTTGCCTCCCTCATCAAGGCATTGTCCTTTTTTGTATTGTCTTCTTTTTATGTCTCTTCTTCTACCTGGCCTTTTTCTTTGTCATTCCTGGAGGCTTTCTCTTTCTATTGTTCTACACCACTCATTGGTTTTGCATCTACTTCAATTTCTCCCTTTCCTTGAGTTGTATCTTTCTCTTCAACTTCCTTCTCTATAGATTTTTGTTGTGCATCCTAGGATGCATCCTCCTTGGATTGGGCCAATTGCTCTTCTATTTGGTGAGCTACCCTATCTATGTTTGGCAAGGGAGGAGGATATCTGGGTGGAGAAAGAGGAGCTCTTTTAGGATATGGAATGGGAGATGACTTCTTTTGGGAAACATCCTCAACAACAAACTCTTTGATAGGTGAGGTATGAGGGGTACTAGGAACCTTATCATGAATAATAGTTTGATCAATTACACTTGATTAGGTGGAGAGGTAAGCTCATTTGTGGTAGGGGAACAATGGTTCCAAAAGAATGAGTTGATGTTTGTAAAATAGGTGAAGGTGGCACTTGCCTAGAGCTTTGTGGTGAAACTATAGAACATAAGTGGAAACAAGAATTTGGAGGGGGAGATAGGGGACTAGCCTAGGGCTTGCCCTTGTGAAATGGGAACTTGGGAGATTGGAGAAGTTGCAACATCTTAACCACCCTTAGAAGTATCCCCAACTTTAAATCTGATCTTTGGCTTTCTCTTTAGGGTAGGCCCTTCTTGTATTTGTTCCTCCTCATCCAACACATTCAAGTTGTGTGATTGTACCTCTGATATTTTCCTCTTCTTTTCGTTTCTCTTCTTTGGCTCCTTATCCTTCTTAGACACTTGGCCTTCTTTTGAAGTCTGGCCCTTCTTTGTGACTTTCTTGCCAACATAATTTAGCTCTTTTACTTTTGCCTCAAGTCATTTTAACATAAAATTGATTTCCTACTTACTAAGGTTATCCAATGAAGATTCTTCTGCTTTATTCTAATCCATGGGAGGAATAAGCAACTTGTAGATGCTTTTCTTATCATATTCTTTACTTAAGATCTTTCCATCATTTGAAATTTCATCAGGCATAGTCATTATTTCAAAAGCTTTTATTTGAAAGGAAGTTAGCATTGAAATTTCTCTCTTTCTAAGCATGTGCTCATCATCATAGCCTACCCAATAATCTTCCATATGAGGTACATGTTTGAGGTGTGATCCCACAAACTTCTCCAAAATTCCTTTAGGATCAAAAGAATTTTTTGTGTCATAAATATACAAATTCAATCTTTGTATTTCTACATTTGAGGTCCTAACATGTAGCAAAGAGGAACAAGTGTAACCATTGATGGTGATGGGGAATTGGATCCCATTTCTATGCTTCTCTACTAGGTTCTTATGCGTTTCACAGAGTTTCCTGGTCAACTCAAACAATGCTACCTTGTCACTAACATAGTTTGGAAATCTAAATGGTGTCCCCATGAATCCATCAATCCTAATGTATGTGAAGTTTGGTAATTGGACGTGAACCAATTTCCATGTTTTGAGATGGCCTTGATAAGTTCCAAAGATAATATTTTATTAATATCCTTCTCCATCCTTCTAATAAGATGAAATACAAAGGCATCATTGACTATTTTGAAATTCATTTTAGTTTCCTTAAGCTATAATTGGGGGTAGTGCTCAAATACTTGCAACTATCCAAGAGCCTTCCTAATGACTCCACTTTTGATTAGTCCTGGGAATATGGCCCTCTTAGCCATCAAATATACAACATATGATGCCATATGAAATCTCCTTATATCTTGAACTGTGGATAATTATTTGTGAATGATTCACTCAACAAAGTGGTGCAATCTATCATTATTTTGTCTTCTAGGATGAATAAGATGAACCTTATAATCCATGAGAAGAATTCCTTAGAAGATGGTTGCCCCATTATTTTGTTTAGCAGAGTTATCATGTCATTGATTTCTATTTGGAAATCACTTCTCACTAGTAGCTTAGGTAACTATGAGATGGTGGTTCTAGGATTTACCAGCCACTTCTTATTTAATGCTTCTAGGCATGTGTAGGGATCTTCATTGAAGAACTCTACTCCATTTGCCACTTTCAATGAAATTACCTCATCATGATGACGGATTTGGAAGGTTTCAACAATGTTGTCTAGGCTCAAGTCCAAAAAGACCTCATCTTCCACTCCCACAATTTTCTTGGTTCTTGGGTTGTAATGTTTTCCACATGCCATAACCAATTTAGAGGATTGCATTGAAATGGGGAATCCTATTGCCTCCACTATCCGATTTCTTACCATTCACCTACCTATTACTATTTTGGCATCCCCAAAAATCCTAGTTTTGAAGTTATTTGGGTTAATATGACCTAAGTTTGTATCAAAAACTTCTTCAAAGGTGGAAGAAATCTTTGATTGAGGAACAACACCTTGGAACTCATACTTCATGTTTGTGGCTTTGGAAGTAGTCATGTAGTATTCTTGAAATGGACAAAATGTGTAATAAGTGCAAGAGCCTTAAAGAAAAATTCATTTAAAATCAAGTCTTGATTATTTTATATACTTGCAAGAAAGAAGGATCTAGAGGATATGCAAACTTTGACTTTAATAGACATCCTTGAGAACCCTACCAATCCACAAGTTATTACTTTGCAAAGATGTATGAATCGAAAGGAATCACAAACTTTGGAACTACAACCAACATCCCTCTAGGTTATGTAGACCCACAATTCAATATATAGTTTGGTAAAGAATAGTTTAGGAGGAGCTCCAGACTTTGGAAAGTTGGTAAACATCCTTCCAAGTTTCGCAAACCCACAAGTTTTCACTTCTATGGAAATGTGAAAGTTAAGAGGAATTCCAAAACTAGGAACTTTGGCAAAGGTCCTTCTGGGTTCCACAAATATGCAAGTTCTCACTATGTAGAAATGCAAAGCTCATAAGAAACCTAGGATTTTGACCAAAATAGACATCTCAGGATCAAGACTTTGCAAACTACCTAGGATAAATTACTAATACATTTTAAAACTAATGCCATAATTCTACATGACCTAGCAAATTCTCGGGGATTAAATTTAACATACAATGCATATGTAGACTTGAGTTTTCTGGGTTTCACATAGCAATGATGAATCTAAACATATAGTAACACAAAAAAAAAACCCTAACTGTTAAAACCACTAAAAATTGTGGAGAATAAACGTGAAAAGCAGTTTGAAAGGTCAATTCAACATTGAAAATTGTTTAAATCGCGTTTTAAATCACAAAATAAGAATTCAAAGAGCAAAAACCTAACACCTCATTGGATAAACGTGCTCAAATTTTTTGAAAACTTCAATACCACACCTTAAAACAACTCGCAAACCAAATCTCACAAACTGAAATCTCACGAGGAAATACATAAAAGATCGATGAATGGATGATATGATGAGTAAATGTGCATAAAAGTTGATAGCTAGAAGCAGGAGAGCGTTTGGATGTGAAAATCTTGTTTGCAAAAGTGAGAAATGGATTAGGAAAAACTTGTTTTATAAAGAATTTGTTCACACATGAGAACAATAAAGGCATTCTAGGGTTTTGCAGGGTCGTAGAGTGTAGAAGGAAGTAGAGAGGAGTCACAGAGTTTTTACTAATTGGAGATGCACAAGTAGAGAGGAGTCACAAAGTTTGAAAGTTAGGCAAAAATCCCTAAAAGGTCTACAAACATGAAAGTTTATGCTATGCAGAAATAGGAAGATCTTAAGGTAGTCTCGAGTCTGGACATTGGGATGGCTCTACACTTTCCAAAATATAAAGGAGACTTTTGCGGAAAAGCTAGAGTTTCATGGTTGCGGAAAAGCTAGAGTTCCATAGTTGGAGGACTAAACACAACTAAGGGAAGGTTCTCCAAAAGGTCAACTTCTTTGCAAAGCTAAAATTTTAACACTACCTGGGATTATGAAAGTCCAAAGGATTTTGGACAAAATTCCTCATGTCCACAAAAACTCCACAATTCCTCAAAAGCTTCAAAACTTAGTAA
This sequence comes from Cunninghamia lanceolata, assembly GCA_027924645.1. Lineage (NCBI taxonomy): Eukaryota > Viridiplantae > Streptophyta > Pinopsida > Cupressales > Cupressaceae > Cunninghamia > Cunninghamia lanceolata. The sequence goes on from BSBN01001807.1 coordinate 9,043,385, forward strand.
ATTCAATCCAAACTTTTTCCAAAGCATTTCTAAACTGACTCTTTTGAATTTCTACATAAAATTTAATTAAAACAAAAATCTTACTTAAACAATCTAAAAATACTAAAATGACTGAAAACTTGAAATAAAAAAAAAACAAAAAAGAATCCACATTTTGCTAAGGCAAAATACATGTTGTGTGAGGCACAACAATAGATAAAGAATGGAAAGGTTCATCATGCTGACCTTCAATCTCTTCACAACATTTCTCATATACCCTATTACACTATTAATAAAACTCAAGTCAGCACAACCATACATTTTCACAATGTTACCTGTCAAAGGCTATAGTTAAAAATTGTCCAACTGAACATTGCTACTATAAGAGTTACACTCTACTTAAATATCATCCACTTCAATAATCAAACGCTCAATAGAAATTTTACAACTCATTCACAACAAAAAATTAGAGAACCCAAGGGAATAAACAACTTTGCTTAAGTATAACTTACTGTTATATACTTATCTCACAACCATCAGTTATAATATAAACCTGTTGCACTATTCAATATTAAAATGATCTCATTGCATAAATGATCGAGTAATCATGTCTATCTAAACAAGTGTTGCAGTGTAACTTCATCATGTACATAAGAATTAATCCGGAAGAAAGAGCTTTAAGACACCACACGACAAGGCTAACTAATTCCTAATACACAATTCAATACCGAGCACATTCCCCTGCTGACCAAACTCCCTAAACATGACTAGGTTCGACAACCCAGTCCTATTTCTTGGGGTACCAGCAGAAGTGGCCCTGCCTAGGTATTCTGTAAGAAGAATCAGAGGCTTTGTTTGTAGTATGGTTTTGACTAACAGTCTCCCTAAAGCAAGACTCACTCCAGTGGATCCATAACTTCTACATAGTAGTGACCATACAATTGTACTGCCAAGTCCATGAGTTCTGAACAGATTATATCCAAGACAGTACTATGTAAAACATGCGTAACTCCAACTATGAGTAGTATTAATCTAATACAAGGAAGAGATGCATGTATCACAACATCAGTACGATGACATCGTTCACATGTCAAAGAACCAATTGTATTGATACATGCACGCTGCTTATCGTTCAAAGCACTTAGTCAAGACAGTCCTTCAAGTGTGATATTAATCCACACACAGGGTTAAGCTGTCTTCACAATATCATTACGTAGGTGTGTGGGAGCAAAACAAGTTAAACTTGTCATTGTTTACTTAAAACCATAAATGTTCCTTCTCTTACATTTGTTCATACATTTAATATTCTTATCTTGCAGAGATAGAGCAAGGAATATACAGGACACACGGTGTATATAAATCTTCTGTATCATCTACAATTATTCCCTGACCTGGTAGTTCCTATTACAACATCCATACTGTTTTTAGTGTCTTACACCTATAATACAAATCAAGTAAGCAGGCTCGTTAAATGATGGGCAAACTTATGCTACGTAAGGGTCCACAACGAAACCCAAATTTGATAATTATTTGATTTTCCAATTACCTATGTTGTGCTTCTATGAAGAATGGGTCAATTATCAAAACAGAGGAGTATAAAATTGATTCCCCACAAACAACCACCTATTGCATTACCTTTAACTAACCTCTATATGCAGTGACGCCAGCTCATCATTAAACTTTAATATAATTTATTCCAAAACTACTACTTAGCACAATTTAGATTACATAGATCATGAACCCGCTAGAGACCAATTCCCACAGCTATAATTATTACTAAGAACAAAGCACAATTCATCTCATGCTAAAACAATCACATTCTGATCAAAATGTACTGCCCAGTACAATGGTTATGAAAAACTTTCAAATTCGGGAATGGTAAACAGCATATCAAATTTATCCTTACGGTGCTGTGCCACATGCAATATCCCATAAAAATAATAAGTCATCTTAACTGACATAACTTCATAAAACATCATTCTTATTTACAGCTGTATATGAAGACAAGGGATGCCTAGGTTCATCTCAAAATGCTTTAATATAGCATAAGCTGTAAGAAGCAAGAAAATCCAGTGCAAAGTTTAAATTCAGTTTTGAATAAATACAGAATCAAAACAAGAAATGCAGCAGCACCCCTATACATACAGAGTCAATTATGTATAAATAAAAACCTGTTTTTTACCCAAAAATTGATCTTTTGGCTATTTTTAAAATCATAGAGCAACATTCCAGCTAGGAGTGTTTAAACTTTATTTATAATCAAATACAGCTTGAAAACAACGTTAAAGACCTTACACAAATTGCATACAGCTCGAAAAAGAGACGTTTCACAATGGAGAGGCACATGACTTCAACAACAACTCCATTCGGTGCTACTTACATCTATACACAAGTTTTCACAAATCGTCTGAGTTTATCAAAACATAAGCCATAGAGTCAATGGTTAAACAGTCAATAGCAATTTTACATCTCATTCATAACAAAAAATGCTAAATATTTGTCCAATTTTTATTGGCCAAAATTGAATTTTAACTGTTGAAGTAAATGATATTTAAAAACAGCCTCCACTTAACTAACAAATACAGTGTGTATAAAATGGCGTCTGAAAGAAATAATAGTCAAAACCCTACCTTGAGCAGCGGGCAGGTCTTCAACCTGATTGGTTCATATTTGTCAAGGTACTCTCAACTTTGGAACAGGGTATGGATATCCATCAAAGCATTGGGAATAAAGGAATTCGTTAGATATTGTAGTTGACATTGCTTTGCTGTTAAGAAATAAGATAAATAATGAACACATCAAGTAACACATAGAGACAAGAAATTAATGTGGTTCATTAATATGACTATATTCACCCGAAAGCAGAGCATCAATTTTATTATTTATGGCAGCAGTATACATTAAATTTTTCTTTCATATATATACAATATTCTAAAAAGAAGCAGAAGGGACAAAACAAGGGAGATAAATGGGACTTCACATCCAAACATGTAGTGATAGACATATGTGCAATAATATAAGAATATGCAGAAGGCACTTAACTGTCTGAGAAAATGCCTCAAAAAAATTTAACTGCATGCATAGGGTTCACGACCTGTTCGACAGAATGCCTCATAGAAATATAAATGCTTACACAGGGCATGCATAAGATTTTATCCGATAAAAATCATATCAGGACTCAAAATCCATTAATACTATACAGTTAAAAGAACTCATTGTAGATGGTCTAATCTGGTGGATTTCACAATTAGTTTTTCCAACAATGAAGTCCAAAAGCCAAATTTCTCCAGCCTTCAACGGAAGACAGCCTATTGGCAGCAAACACCATTCGTAAAGGACCACAAATTTCTAATATAATCTGAATCTAAAAATCTTAGCAGAAGGCTTTAATTTCCTAGTTTTTCTCTGGTAACACCAATTAGTTACGCTTCCATAGCAGGAAGATTCAAACTAAAATACTTTGTAAGCTCATTCAAATTTCAGTAGAATCCATCTCTTATCACTAAGGAGTATGATCTGCTCCAAATTATTTTACTCAAATAAGGATCTAATATAATTCTGAATGTATCGTTATGATTTGGGAGAAGTAAATTACCTACTAGAACTGAAGAGTCAATCCCTAGTGGGCTGCTCATGCTTTGTAAATTGTACAATACGCTTTGGCTTTTGCGTTCCCACCACGCAGACAGCGTTCCCTTTTCAAATAACTAGGGAATACATAAGGGACACACGACTCTACAATCAACTAATGGGCCCCTTTTTCTCCGTTCTTTCATGCTCCTTTCTTATCCCCACAATGGTCAAATACCATAATGACTATTTTCCCCTCGTTTTTAAAGCAATAGCACACATACATGAAATATGAGGAGCTAAATCTTCGCATGTAATCATTCCTTGTTGCATTTAACAGTTGTAGAAATGCATGTATCTAATGTCTAGAACTTTTGTTTGTGGAATGTAACTTGCATTTAACAGTTGTAGAAATGCATGTACTTAATCTCTAGAACTTTTGCTAGTTGAATGCAGTTGTAGAAATGCATGCATCTGATCTCTGGGACCTTTGCACTTGCATTCAACAGTTGTAGAAATGCATGCATCTAATCTCTAGAATGTGCTTGCACTTTTTGTTGGGTGGCCTCCACCATAAAGTGTCGGCACATTGATCACAATGTGTTGGTCTTTTACAAAATCTATTCATGCAATTGAAAATAGAAATTAACTAGCACTTGCACTTTTCGGAGGTGTAACAAATAGAAAATTTAAAGGGATGTACAAATTTATTGTTTATTTTTTGTGTAATATAATATTTTTATTAACAATTACTTAATTATGAACTATATTATCAACTTTAATTTAATATTATTTAACTAGTGATCTAACAAAATATTTATAAACACTTTTTAATTAAACTTTTTTTTTTAATTTTTTTTTAAAATAATGCGCCTGGTAAACTTTTTAACGTGACCGGCGACGCTGGTGCGACACGCCCTCCGGCTCCACGCGAATGCTTTTGCCCGGAGCAATGAACCAGTGAGGCCACAACTGGGGGACCTCATCCCCTAGAAAGAACACTTCAAACCCGCGAGCTCATTGGCCCAGCGAAGGGGTAAAGCCTTGCGAGCTCGTTGGCCCAGCGGGGGTTTGAACTCTGGTGGCCGCCACTACATCCTGAGCGACTTAACCACCGAACCATGCCATCATCGGCCACTTTTTAATTAAACTAACGTCATGTTTGTAACATTAATTTCTAAAGAAATAAAGTTTGTATATTATTTGACAACAACTTCTAATTGTGGTTTGTATAAATAGACATTGTGCAATGGATTTGCACACATTTGTTTGTTTAGTAGATGTTGCTAAACATTTTTTGAAAACCAAAAGATGTCCTAACTTCATATACTTGTTATATATAAGATGGTAGCATTGTTTATGATATGATAAGGAAATTTTTTACACATTTTTAACAGTTTTTTGTCTAATGTCATACAATAGTTCTTTTGCCCCAAGATTGTTAAAATGATTGAGGTAGTGTTTCATGATATTGACTTTGTATCTCATGCATTAGAGTCTGTGTAAGAAAAACGTCTTACCAAAAATATGTTCTTTTGTAGAGATCAAAATCTCTTCATCCATTTCACATCCTCTCACATTGAGCATCATTCTAGATTTCATCCTAGAAGCATCTAAGGAACAATTAATAACAATTAGTCTTGTGCATAAATTTGCATATTCATTCTAGGGTAATGCTTTGTTGTCTACTGATTTTTTACACACATTTTTGAGGGTTCACCTAGGAGAACATATCCACTTGTGACATATTAGTAATTCTCCATAGACATTTTTAAATATCGGTGCTAGTTTTCAAAGCAAAGAAGAATGTATCTAATGACGAGGGCAAATTTAACGAATCATAAAACAAGAGCATAGAACCATGAAGATCAAATCCACGTGCAAAAGGACAAATTTGGAGATGTGAAAAGACTTTGAGTCATAAACTCAACACATAAAAGAGTGTAGGTCAACCACAAAATCTAAGACAATGCACAAACAAAGAGATATCACTTCCAAGGCAATGACAATTCAGATTCCAAGATCTTCATACCAAACACTCATTCTCAATCATCAAACTAAATACCACTGCTTTTTATATATATTTTTTTAAAATTAACATTTAATTCAAAACTATATTAATATTTGTAAGCATTTCATATGATTAACCTAGACTAAGCTAGTTAAACTTAAGCAGACAGTAAGTTGCATTTTTTACTTGAGATGAAGTAAAATTGACAAAAAGAAATTGATAACATTCATAGTGCATATAGAGAAAAGTTGATAAATTTTGTTACATTTAAAATGAGAGGTCACAAATTTAGCATCAAGTATCTCACTTTTACAAAACCAACACTAAAACGTATCAACTATTTATGGTAAGCTGTTAAACTTAAAAAGAAAGTTTTTTTTTTCCTTTTACACTATTATAAATCCAAGATAATTGATTGGATGTCTGCTTTTACCATGAACAAGTTTTAAACGTAGTTAGAGTTTTATAATATTATCATTATAAATCTTTGTTAAACGAAAGATCCCGCTAAAATCAGGATTTCCCTTGAGCACGCTTTAGCATTTCACAGTTTTCAACGACTTTTGATTATAGCCCGCGTGTATACATCAATTAGTCGGTCAGTAGTACAGAAAGTACGTGGAAAAACAGGCTCCCCATCTTACAATAATGATCGTACAAAACGTGGCGACAAAAGAGTCGCCAACCGCTAACTTTAGATGTGTATAAAAATTGCAGAGACCAAGTGAAGTAGTAACCACGTTGTCCGACCTAACGAGGAAGGTAGTAACCACGTTCTCCGAACTTAAATCTAACGTGTGAAAGCAGGAAAGACTTTTGCTTGGCGTGGGAATTACGTATCTGTTCATGTTTTTTTAAAGAGTTTTTATCGTTCGTTGTTCAAATCTATCATCTCATCTACCTCAAAAATGTAATTATTTGCCTTATTTTTATTAATCAAAATTGAACTTCCATTATTAAACTAAGAATAACTATTCTACTGTTTTATATTCCACTACTCTTATATATATATTCCAGAGAAGCACAAGATTGCAAGTTTGTACTGCTGTTTGTGAAAGGGGGTTTGTTTCTTTCATAGTTCCACGGAGTTTCGGGGACGGGGACGGGGACGGGGGGACGGGGGGGGACGCGTTTCTAGGACAGGTGGCGGGGGGCCTAAATTTGGGGATGGCGGGGGGACGGCGGCGGGGGGGTGGCGGCGGAGCAGTGCGCTGAAATACATATAATACTTGAAAAATTCGTTATAAAACAATGTATAACTGTAGATGCATAGACAAGGCACGTGAACTGTTTGACAGAATGCCTCAAAGAAATATTTCTCCCATACAAGTTTCTTACAAAATTTTGGCCCGTTTGTGTTGTAGAGGCACTTCTGTGGTTAAGCTGATGCATAGAAATTGAGTCTTGACATATCAAATTTTCTGAAATGTTTTGCTCGAGAAGCTTTATGCAAACAAGTGTTAAGCTCACTTGAAAGTTGAAATGCATTCTAATTTCTGTCAAACATTTCGCTTGAGGCATTTTATTTTTGATGATTTAAAAACAAAAAATGATTAAAAAATTAAATTTGGGGGACGTCAAGAAGTCTCCCCGAAGGGAGACGGCGGGGGGGCGGCGGTGAGGAAGCGGTGCGGTGGCGGTGTGGCGGGGGGGCGTTTCGGCGGTGTCCCCCCGTCACCAGGACGTCCCCCCAGGGAGACGGCTGATTTTTTGGGGGGGGGGGGCACGTCCCCGTGGAACAGAGGTTTCTTTATTCCATCAGTGTCATCTCAAATCCTGCGCATTATTATGATAGCCATTGATTTTTCTCCTGCGCAGATTCATGGCAGCAACAATGAAGCACAGATCAAGAGAGGAATCACGAGAAGGAAAAGGAAAGATAATCTGAAAAGAAGAAAAAAAGATAAAGACGGCTTAGAGGCCTACAGTTATATGTAGTAGTCATAATTTCCTGCTTCTATATGATTCTGTTCACTATAATACTTGTGGAGGGCGGGAAATCCTTTCTGAAGTATGTATTTGCTTGGTTTGTTTTTATTTGTTTGTCTATGTAAGAATTATAGTGGCTGATTATTATAAATAGTATATTTTAGTTAATATTATAGTGATTGATATTTTTTATGTAATTTTTAGTCGTAATAAAAATGACAAAAAATTGTTTAGGTTGAATATTATTGAGTAAAAAATTGGGATATTATTGCTTCTTTTATATAGATCATGAATTTTTTTTTTAAAAGTAAGATGACTTCTTCACAAATAGTTGCAATGTAGTAGCTTGTTTCTTGAAGTTTGGGGCCATTGATAAATTTGGCATAGATGAGATCCCTACATATCTACCGAAATGAGCTTGATAAGAGCTTCTCTTGAAATTGTTGTTGTTCTTGTACATTAAAATAGAATTGAATTAGAATGAAATTCCACAAAAATCAGTAGATGGATAATTGTTGTTATTTTGAGATTGTATTGTAGAAATTCGGTTTCTATTATCTATAAAGTAAATTAATTAAAGAAAAATGTATATATTCTTGATAAGGAGGACAAATCTTATGCTGCAATATTTTTTGATTATCAAGTATCACCTATAAATTATAGACATCTTTGTTGTATAAAATATAATGACCAATAGAAGATTGATACAAGTAATCTGAATTAACAGAGATAGATGCTTGCAAATTTGTATTTATTATGAAGAGATTATTTGTAGGTAGGCCTATTCTTTCTTTTGTATAATGTTGTAGGGATTATTTTGCATTTTAGAGTAGCAATTGTAAGAGAATGATAGTTCTATGCAACTTAGCCCTTCAACGTTCTTAACTCTTAATATAGCTGCAAGTGTTAATTATCCTTTTCTTTCATTTTACATATATTGATTGTGACCTTATGTAGTGTAAGTCCTTGGAATTTATGGATAGTAATTGCCCATGCCATGGATAGTGGTATTTGTCTTCAACTGCCACATGTTGTTGGTATTACTGGTATAGTGGCTATGTCTTATTTGTCCCATATTGGAACTTTGTAGTTTTCAAATCTTACGATGACACATAGGTAGATTTGGTGGTTTAGAGCCAATTAAATAAACAATATCTTTGTGTAGTGTAGAATTTTTTTTTAACTAAGAATGTTCTTTGTTTTCTAAGTTAAATGTTTTCAAGCCACCACTAGGATACAACTAGCTCTTTAAAAGAGAATGATTTATTATTTTTTTATAACATAAAGAACACAATCAAACTAAAATATTCAAATATGTTTTAAACTTGCAAAATAGTGTTTTTCACTAAGTTAAACATAAAGGCAAGATGGAAAAGTGTTGATTTACAAAAATCTAATACACAAAATTGACAAACTAAGTTTAGAACTGTAAATGACGAGCAGAAAGGAACCTTGAGCCAAAAACTAGAATTCTATGTTAAGGACATTGGCATGGTGTGCAAACATTTGCATATTGTGCTATCATCTATATGGCGAGTTGTGATCTAGAACATCGATAAGACTTTACTTTTTGTCTGAATCTTGTGCTTTTAGACCTCATTTGTAGTTATTGTAAGATGACAAGATACCTTGTGATCAACATTTAATGATATAAAATTTTGACTGCAAATAAGAAAAGATTTTTTTGGAGAATATGACATGTTTCATGTGCTCCTATATTATGATCTATTGTAGTCTCTATAATGAATTTCCAATATGTTGTTAAAGCTTGGTATTTAGACCCTTGATTTATATATATCCTTGTTAACTTATCCACACAACTTTCTAATTTTGTTTTAGGTTCATATACATACATTGAAATATATCAACGAACAAGTGTTTTAGAGATGACTGGTTGGTAGTCTATATTAGCTCTTCATATTGAAAGCATCTTGTGGTTGTGGATGTTTAAACTATCATCATTTCCTACTAGTTCATAAGCTTTTTGTCAACATCTCATGATATAACAAAGTTTTGTTCTTTCGGTCCATGGAACTTTATATCGACATTCTACATTTTTGCTCTTTCATACGTAGACATGTTCTTTTTAGATTTCTACCCAAGCATGCAAGTGATTGAGAGAAAGCAAAATAGAAATCAGATATGAGCTAAATAAATTATATTCAACTCAAGAGAATGCAAAGCATTACAATAGAATGGGGTGCTCTTATGAGAGCAAGAGGTGGGTATATATATGATATTCCACCCAAGAGACTCAATACACAACCAATGTGGGATAAAGTAAAAAAGTCCCTAAGTAAGCTTAACCTAGTGTGAAAAAAAGCTAAGGTGAAGAACAAGCTAAGAAAGAGCTAGATAGCAAAGTAACCCTGTTCACACTAACACCCCCCCTTAAGTGTAACTTAGGAGAGAAGATTATTATGCAAATATGCAAAAAGATGCAAAGATGGGTCCTGGCTACTAGACCATGTTAGGTACCCATGTACAAAGAAACCCCTCAAATAGAAAAGGAAGGAGAAAACCCAGTGGGAAAAAACTCCCCCATGAGAGGAAAAGAAAAGAGCCCAAATAGCCCCCACTCAATGTAGAGTCTCCTGCACTGATGGTGGATGCCTGACAATGAATACTGAAGATGATCCACGATCGTCAAACAACGTTCCTCCCCTTAGGAAGAAACAAGACCAAAAATGTATGCAAGATTTCTTCCCATTCCTTATAGGAATATGAAGGAAGAAGGATAACTGTCTCTGAACTTTGCACATTATCCAAAGACAACAATGATGCTCCTAAAAACTGCTCAAATGTCTCCAATTCACTACCAAACTGTGACTGAATAGGAGGATGAAGAACAATCTCAGAAGATGATATCTTCTCTGAAGACAAGGAAACCATCTCCAAATGTTGCCCAATGATCTCTAAGCCAATGCCAAACTATGACAAATACTGATATGGATCAGGTACCATAGAAGATTTAGGTACAGTAACCATGGATATATGGTGCTCACCATCGGTGAGACAACTGGACCAATGAGAATCTGGTACTTCTGCATAGGATGTCAACATGAATGATGACTCAGTCGGATGTGTGGACTCATGAGTATCTGCAGAAACTGTCATTGTAGAAGCAAATGTAGGCAAAGAAGGAACAAGAGGGTCTGAATGTGCTCTCAAAACATCTGAAGAAGAATCAACTCCATCAAAGAGAAGATGAATGAAATCAATAGTGTCTCCCAACTCTGTAATGTGGGACTCCATAAACAAGGATGAGATGTTTGGTAGGAATATGTCCCAAAAAACTGCTTTTGAAAGACCGATATGAGCCTGCTACACAGAATCACTGGAAGTCGTAAAAGGAGCTACACTAGACTCAGATAGAGCAATAGGTAATGAAGGAGATGAGATCTCAATGCATGTCATAGGACTACATTGTTCATCCCCAAATGATATGTCCACACAAGATGGCTTAGTATGAACATGTGAAATATCTGCTAATGTTGGATTGCATGAGTCTCTAAAGAAGGAGTATCAGGAAAAGTCTCTATGTCATCTGGACATTCAAGTGCTTTCCATTCATCAAGCTTCATAGCTGTTTTAAAATCATATGGTAGAAAAACATCAAGTGGTTTTAAACAATCTGCAACAGGATCCTCAGGGAATGCAGACTCATCCAAGTCACCATACATCTCCCAAAGTTTGGTCCAACAAGCATGAGGGGAAGAAACCCATGTTAATGTACTCATTATGTCAAAGTCAACATTTGAACTAAGAAATGCTGCTACATAACCATTCTTTTGATGCCATACAATGCTTTTCTGAAATGATATTGGTTGAGGAACAAGTTCGTAGAGATAGGGCAGAAGATTAAGCCATCTGAAATGTTTTAGCATACAATCTCGCCAAGACTTATAGTTACCCCTTTTTAGTTCAATTACAGCTTGATGCTTTGTGATACCTATGATTACTCCTTAAATTTAGTCATACATAAGACCAATTAAGAGACTAAATCCAACAAAAGCAAGAACACCAAGAGATCCCCCCTGAATTACTCAATGAAGAAGCCCCCCCCCAAGCAAAATGATTTGGCACTTTATAAGTAGTGCGGTTACAATGGCCACTAGCAAGAGAACGCTGAGTGGACTTGACTTCAATGCTTTTACAAATCCTCACAAAATGAACATATACTGAAATTACAATTTTGGGACAAACCCAAATGAAATTAGAAGTACCACTGCAAAGTACATGAAAAAACATGCACTTTCAAAAAAAGAATCACCTCGATCTGAGGCTGTATGCAAAAGTTATGCACTTTTGAAAGTCCCAAAAACGGGAACTACACAGAGTCACGTGTGAGAATCTGAGATTTCTAAAAAAATTGTATACTAAAATCAAAAAATGATTGTACCAGCATGTAGAGCACGAAAAATTAGCCAAAATCAAAAAACAAATCTTGCAAATCCGAGGTCGGGAGCCCGAGTTATGGCCTTTGGAAGTTGAACTGCAATTTCCAAAACGCCAATGGAGAGGGGTTTTGCTGTAGCTTTCTGACGTCGTTTCTGCAAAATATATAAGCTATATGCAAAAACTAACAGATACCTAGATGGTTTTTCGGTGCTGTAAACAAAACCCAGAAGGCATTTTTCTCTGTGATCTACAGAAAATGTGACTCTAATTAAAAAAAATGTGTTTTGCACCAAAAAATGGCATGCAAAGACTGAATCAGCTACCTAAGACAAACAAAGGCATGCTGCAACCTGTAAGATTGATCAGAATAAATAAAATGCAAGCCGATTGTTAGATTTTAGCTCAAAGAGTCTTGAGGAAGTTATGAAAAAAACTTGCAACTGGCAAGTCAAAATATGAACCCCCCAGAAACTAGAGTTTTCTCCACACTTTTCTGTTTCTCTAGATCATCCAAAGATGCAAGAGAAGAGCATACTCATGTGCTTCAAAACCCACAACTCACAAACTAGAGTTTTCTCCACACTTTTCTGTTTCTCCAGATCATCCGAAGATGCAAGAGAAGAGCATACTCATGTGCTTCGAAAAACAACTCTACACTCTCATATTTCTAAAAAAAATGCTAACCCACAACTCACAACCACTCTGATACCATGTTAGATTTCTACCCAAGCATGCAAGTGATTGAGAGAAAGTAAAATAGAAATCAGATATGAGCTAAATAAACTGTATTCAACTCAAGAGAATGCAAAGCATTACAATAGAATGGGGTGCTCTTATGAGAGCAAGAGGTGGGTATATATATGATATTCCACCCAAGAGACTCAATACACTACCAATGTGGGATAAAGTGAAAAAGTCCCTAAGTAAGCTTAACCTAGTGTGAAAAGAGCTAAGGTGGAGAACAAACTAAGAAAGAGCTAGATAGCAAAGTGACCTTGTTCACACTAACAGTTCTCTCACTACATTTTATGTTTTGTTTGACATGTGATTAATCAACTCTTCATAAGTATTTGTGCGATTAACAAGGAATATCTTAGATGTGTTTAGCAAGAATGGATCATCTAGTGGAGAGTGATGTATTATGTTATTTCTTTTAGATGGAGTATGAGGGTGTTAGAAACTAAGGTTTACATTTTGCAATAAAGTCACCTCAGTGACTTAGTGTTATTAATTAAAATGTTTAGTTAGTTTTATGTTAGTTCCAAAAGTTATTTTCCCATAGGATAGTTTGGGGAAGTTGTACGAGAATGCAATGCTTTATAAGCATTGGCATAATACATTGTAAAGACCTTGAATGAGTAATAACGTCATTTACATGTTTTGTTGTTATCTTTGAAAGAAATATGGTTTAGATTTTACAATATTTATGCTTGTAATTTTTTCAACATGGTATCAAAGCCGATGGCTTAAATCTTTCAATAATTTATTATATGTTAAGGAAGTCTCCTAAATCATGGAGGATGCATTTTGATGAGTGCACAAAGGTGTCTAAAAGATCCATGGAGGGCATTGAGTTTATCATTGAAAGTATGAAGTTTGTTTAAATGGTAAGCATAAGCTATTATTTTTTAATATATTATTAGTGGTTATATTTTATTGTTTGGAATGAGTTGCTAGTGCAGAGGCAATAGCCCATGGGAAAGGAAGATGTTCATTGTGGAGAATAAGGCTACCAATTTGAATGCTTGCATATGAGAAGAAACCTGGTGATGGTTTGAATGCGAAGTTGGGTGAGTTTTATTTTTATTTTTTGAAGATCTTTAAATAACATAATTTTTTTTTGTAAAGATAACATGATCCCTATCTATTTGTGATCTTTATCTAGCTACATCAAAGATTCACCCTAGGTTTACCATTTTCTTACATAGTTGAACTATTCAAAATGCTTGGCGGCAATATAAATTTTTAATAAAATATGCTACAACTAAGGATGTAATTTGTAGAATGTGTTGAGCATAGTGAACAAAGTTGATTAGATTTATTTTTGCCTAAAATTGTTGTTGACTTCTTTGTTAGTTGCTATTACAATTTTAGATCAGCCTTCATTTTAGTGATACATTTGGTTGGTGAGGTTTTATTCACATAGATGGGTAAGTGATTACTTGGTAAGTAGATGAGATCATAGCTTCCATTTTTATAACTACATTTGTCATTCTCACAATGTCTTCCAAGATTTGATAAAAATCCATATTTTTTTAATTTGGAGTGATAAAGATTACTATTGTAATGAGTGTGTAGTGTGGTTGGAGAGAAGGAAGGTTAAGATATTGATATTGATACTTATGGTCATTTTGTACATTAGTTTATTGTAATCTTGGTATAGATGGTTTGTAAGGTCATTTTTTGGTTGGAGACATAGTTTTATTGTATGGATGCATTTTTGGTGGAACTTGACATCCTATTGCATTATGAGATTTATAAAAATGCTTGAAAATCTTATTTGTATTGATTGGACAGGTTTTTTAGATATTATATTGCTAACTCTGGTGAGTAAGAGCTAACAAGCTTCAATTAGTGGCTAGAAGAATTTCTCCATCTAGAGCTAGCTTCTCACTCAAAGATCTAGTACTTTACATGAGAAGCACCAAATTTTTGAGTTTTGTTCTTCCCATCAGGGGTTGATAGTGATGAAGAATTCATAGACTAAGAAGCCCATTTTTTAAAGATAGAAAGGGATTTAGTGTAGATGAAACTTAGCATGGATTATTGCCCAGATGGTTCAGGAGTTTGTGGATTTTGGGTATTATACCCTTACAAGGGTCGTGAGGAAACTTGATGAAACCACAACTTGACTTGGATTGTTGTCAAATAATTTGGGAGAACTGTATTTCAAGAATTTAGGAAGAAAAAATATCTAGGAACTCATGAATTCAACTCAAGAGCTACACCTTTATGAGAGTTATGAGGCAACTTGATGAAATTCTACCTGGTCTAAAAAATATTTTCAAAGTGAAGTTTCTAAAAACATGAGGTTATTATTGGTAAGCATGTTTTTCTTTTTGTATCATAGACCTTAAGAGGGGGTATTGGAAATTAAGGTTTACATTTTGTAATAAAGTCACCTTAGTGACTTAGTGTTAGTAATTAAAATATTTAGTTAGTTTACAATGTTATTTGAGATTTATTTTCTCATAGGGTAGTGTAATCCTAGATTTGGAATGAACAATAGGAAACTAATGCAAATCTAAGATCCCTATTCCAAATCTATGAATACCTTAGAGCATAAACAATAACTCAAATACAACAAATGCTCAATAAAAATGAGACATTATACCTTCTTTGTTGATGGAGATGTGCACTTGGATTGGATTGATGCGATAGCTCAATGAGTCATCTAAAATTCTAGCAACATGTACCTATAAATTCTCCTCTCCTAATTTGGTTGAGGATGAGGGTTGGTTTATAGATGTGTGAATGATAAGATGGAGGGCTAATATCTGATTAGAATGGATGACTAGGATTGAATGAGATAAATCAAGGCAAGGTTAGAAGCTTCTAGGGAAAGCTAAAAGGATGGATGGTTGGGATTAAAGATTAGTGGATAGCTAGGATTGAGCATGACAGGATTTTAGGTTACTTTTAGGGTTGTCATTATGCAAATGGCCAATATTAAAATATGTGATAGGGAAATGGATGGTGGGGATTTATTAGTTGTTTGACTTTTGTTTTTTGGTTAGTCATATGACATTTTAAATTTTAAATTTATTTATTTGTGGACGAGACATGATTTAGGATTTGATTTATTTTATTAGTGGCAATTAGACTAATTAATCAAATAATAATACTATTTAATTAATTATTAGAGAAGGATGTAGGAAATTAGTTTAATTAAATAAATATGATTTAAATTTAATTAATTTGATGATGGAATGAATCTTAATTAATTAAATAAATATAATTTATCTAATTGATTAGTATCAAGATGAATGTGGTTAAGATGGACTAGGGTGGCGTTGAAAGTGTAGAAAGTGGTATTAGTGTTGTGATGTTAGATGTGATCAATTTTAGGTGTCTACAACTAGTTTGGGGATTGTACAAAAATGTAATGCTTTATAAGCATTTGCATAATACATTGCAAAGACCTTGAATGAGTAATAATATCATTTACATATTTTGTTGTTATCCTTGGACGCAATATGGTTTAGTTTTTACAATATTTATGGTTGTAAGTTTTTCAACATGGTATTAGAGTTGATGGCTTAAATCTTTCCACAATTTCTTCTATTCTCATGGAGCCTCCAAAAATCGTGGAGGATGCATTTTCGTGAGTGCGCAAAGGCACTAAAAGAGTCATGGAGGGCATTGAGTTTATTGTTGAAAGTAAGAAGTTGGTTTAAATGGTATGCATAAGCTATTATTTTAATACATTATTAGTGATTATATTTTATTGTTTGGAATTAGTTGTTGTGTAGAGGCAATAACCCATGGTGAAAGGAAGATGTCCAACGTGGAGAATAATCTTGCCAATTTGAATGCCTATGTAGGAGAAGAAGCCCATTGCCAGTTTATATGTGAAGTTGGGTGGGTTTTTTTATTTGCTATCTATGTCTAGTTGCATCAAAGATTCACCCTAGGTTTACCATTTGTTTACATATTTGAATTGTTCAAAATATTTGGTGGCAACAAAATTTCCAATAAAATAAGTTGCAACTAAGGATGCGATTTATGGCCTGTGTTTGAGCATAGTGAACAAATTTGATTAGAGTTATTTTTTGCCTAAAATTGTTGAGTACTTTGTTAGTTGGTATTGCAATTTTAGATTGGCCTTCATTTTAGAGATAAGCTCAGTTGGTGAAATACCTAAAGTGTTTTATTCACTTAGATTGGTGAGTGATTACTTGGTAAGTAGATGAGACCATAGCTTCCATTTTTTATAACTACATTTGTCATGCTCACAATGTCTTCCAAGATTTCATAAAAATCCATATTTTTTTAATTTGGAGAAATAAGGATTATTATTGTAATGGGTGTGTAGTGTGGTTGGAGAGAAGAAAGCTTAAGATATTGATATTGATATTTATGGTCATTTTGTATTAGTTTATTGTAATCTTGGTATAGATGGTTTGTAAGGTCAATTTTTTTGTTGGAGACATAGTTTTATTGTACCCAAACTTTTTCCACCGAAACTTCAAAACTTAGTAAATTCAACCCAAACTTTTTTTAAAAGATTCTTTTCAATTTCTAAATGAAATTTAACTAAAACAAAGATTTTAGTTAAACAACCTAAAATACTTGAAAAGACTGACAACATAAAATTAGAAATGCAAAAGGGGCAAAAATGGAGCTTGCGTGAGGCACAACAATACATAAGGAATGGAAAGGGTCATCATGGTGATCTTCAATCTCTTCACAACTTTTCCCATATACTCATTACACTATTAATAAACCACATCAAATTAGTACAACCATACATTTCACAATGTTATCAGTAAAGGCTATAGTTAACTATTATCCAACTAAATATTGCTACTATAAGAGTTAGAGGACCCAAGAGAATAAACAACTTTGCTTAAATATAACTTCTTATTGGATACCTATCTCACAACCATCATTTATAATATAAACCTCTTGCACTATTCAATATTAAAATGATCCCATTAGATAAATGATTGAATTATCATGTCTATCTAAACAAGTGTTGCAATGTAACTTCATCATGTACATGAGGATTAAACTGGAAGGAGGAGCTTTAAGACATCACACAACATGGCTAACTCCCTCCTAATAGACAATTCAATACCGAGCACATTCCCTTGTTGACCAAACTCCCTAAACATGACTAGGTTCCACAATCCAATCCTATTCCTTGAAGTACCAGCAGAAGTGGCCCTGCCTACGTATTATGTAAGGGGAATCAGAGGCTTTGTAGTCTGATTTTGACCAATGGTCTCTCTAAAGTAAGACGCACTCCAATGGATCTGTACCTTTTACATGGTAGTAACCATACAATGATACTTAGTTTTTCATTCCAATTCATGGATCAAAATTTCATACAATACTGCCAAAAGTCCATGAGTTCTGAACATATTATATCCAAGAAAGTAATATGTAAAACATGCTTAGCTCCAACTATGAGTAGTATTAATCTAATACAAGGAAGAGATGCATGTTTCACATCATCAGTACGATGGCATCGTTCACATCTCAAAGAACCAAGTGTGTTGACACATGCATGCTGCTTATGGTTCAAAGCACTTCAACAAGACAGTCGTTAAAAGTGTGATATTAATCCAGAAACTGGGTTAAGTTGTCTTCACAATATCATTACATAGGTGTGTGGGGGCAAAACAAGTTAAACAATTCGCCATTGTTTACTTAAAACCATGAAGTTTCCTTCTGTCCCATTTGTTCATACATTTAATATTCCTATCTTGCAGAGATTAGAGCAAGGAATATACAGGACACCGGGTGTATATAAATCTTCTGTATCATCTACAATCATTCCCTGACTTAGTATTTCCTGTTACAACATTCATACTGTTTTTACATTCTATTTAAAAATCATTTATTTCAATTATCAAACAGTCAATAGTAATTTTATACATCATTCACAATAAAAAATGGTAAATATCTGTCCTATTTTTATTGGCCAAAATTGAACTTTGACTATTGAAGTGAATGATATTTAAGAATAGCTCTATTTTTAGTGTCTTACACCTATAATACAAATCAGATAAACAGGCTCGTTAAATTATTGGCAAACTTATACTAAGAACACAACGAAACCCAAATTTGATAATTATTTGATTTTCCAATTAGCTGAGTTGTACTTCTATGAACAACGAGTCAATTATCAAAACAGAGGGCTATAAAATTGATTACCCACAAACAACCACCTATTGCTTTACCTTTACCTAACCTCCATATGCAGTGAAACGAGCTCATCATTAAACTTAAATATTTATTCCAAAACAACTACTTTGCACGATTTAGAATACATAGATCATGAACCCACTAAAGACCAATTCCCACAGCCATAATTATTACTAAGAACAAAGCACAATTCATCTCATGCTAAAACAACACATTCTGATCAAAATGTACTGTCCAGTACAATGGTTATGAACACCTTTCAAATTCGGGAATGGTAAACAGCATATCAAATTTATCCTTACGGTGCTGTGCCATATGCAATATCCCATAAAAAATAATAAGTCATCCTAACAGTGACACAACTTCTTCATAAAACATCATTCTTATTTACAGTTGTATATGAAGACAAGGGGTGCCTAGGTTCATCTCAAAATGCTTTTATATCGCATAAGTTGTAAGAAGAAAGAAAACCCAGTGCAAAGTTTAAGTTTAGTTTTAAATAAATGTAGAATCAAACTAAGAAATGCAGCAGCACCCCTATACATACGGAATCAACTATGTATAAATAAAAATCCATTTTTTAATCCAAAAATTGAGCGTTTGGCTGTTTTAATACAAGCTAGGAGTGCAACCATAAAATACAGCTTGAAAACAATGCTAAAGACTATACACAAATTGCATACAGCTCGAAAAAGAGATGTTCCACAATGCAGGGGTACACGACCTCAACAACTCCATTCAGTGCTACCTACATCTATATACAAGTTTTCACAAATCCCCTGAATTTATCACATCAAACACAAGGCATAGGATGCACTTAACTAACAAATACAGTGGGTATAAAATGGCCTCTGAAAGAAATAATAGGCAAAACCCTACCTTGAGCAGCGGCCAGGTCTCCAGCCTGATCGGTTCATATTTGCCAACGTACTCTCAGCTTTGGAACAGGGTATGGACATCCATCAAAGCATTGAGAATAGAGGAATTCGTTAGATATTGTAGTTGAAATTGCCCTGGTGATAGACATGTATGCACTAATGTAGAAGTATGCACAAGGCACTAACTGTTTGACAAAATGCCTCAAAGAAATGTGAATGCATGCATAGGGACACGACGTGTTTGATAGAATTCCTCAAACAAATATAAATGCTTGCACAGGGCACGCATAAGATTTTATGCAATAAAAATCACATGAAGACTCAAAATCAGTTAATACTACATAGTTGAAAGAACTCTTTGTAGATGGTCTAATCTGGTAGGTTTCACATTTAGTTTTTCCAAAAGCCCAAATTTATCTAGCCTTCAACGGAAGACATAGTCTATTGCCAGCAAACACTATTCGTAAAGGACCACAAATTTCTAATATAATATGAATCCAAAAATCTGAGCAGAAGACTTTCATTTCCAATTTTTTCTCTGGTAACACCAATTAGTTACGCTACCATAGCGTGAAGATTCAAACTAAAATAATTTGTAAGCTCACTCAAATTTCAGTAGAACCCATCTCCTATCACTAAGGAATATGATCTACTCCAAATTATTTTAGTCAAGTAAGGATCTAAAATAATTTTGAATGTATCGTTCTGATTTAGGAGTAGTAAATTACCTTTTCTTTTCGAGTTAGGTAATCAACATACTAGAACTGAAGACTCAATCCCGGTGGACTGCGATCATTCTCTGTAAATCGTACAATATACTCTGGGTTTTAAGTTTCCCACCACGCAGATAGCTTTCCCTTTTCAAATAACCAGGGGATAGCTAATGGATACAGGACTCTACAGTCCCCAACAGCAACTAATGGATCCCCTTTCCTCCATCCTTCACGCTCCTTTCTTATCCCCACAGCGGTCAAATTATAAATACCATAATGACTATTTTCCCTTTCTTTTTAAACCAATAGCAGACATGCATAAGGAGAGAACCAATAGTTGAGCACCTTAACTTTACGCCTCTTAAAATCATATGTGGCAATTTCAAATCACTCCAAAATTTTTTCAGCAGCTTACTTGGCAAGGCCCCTGCCTATAACTAAGGTTTTAGGTCCACATCATCAAATATGATGCCACATTAGCATGCTTTTTGTTGAGGTGTCCAAAAAGACCCTCCAAAAAAGGGTGGACCAATAGTTGTGCATTACGTCATGTTTTGTTGGTGTGTTGATGTGGCATTACATGATTGGTTGCTTTTTAGATCTAAAGAGCACATTTCATTCATTTATAAGTCCTAAATTTTAAAAAATATTGGGCCTTAAATCCACAAATAATATCTCTACTATTGGAACATGCTCAGCAATTGGGTCATCTCCCCTAAGCATAATTATCTTGCCAAAATCTTCACATGGCATCATTCCCTTCACTGTCATAGAAATGCATGCATTTGACCCTTAAAATCGTCTGTGCAATCAAAACAAAACAAAACTAGCACTTGTACTCTTAGGAGGTGTAATAGATCATATGCCCATAAACTAGCAATCACACCTTAGTGTGTAATAGGTATGCCGAGATAGCATGTAGATAAAAGTAATTAGTAGTTCCTTTATTATGTCGAGAGGCATTCTACACTCACACCAAGGGTTGAAAGATTTAGATTCCCATAAACAATTAAGATTAAGATTCCCAAGTAAACAAAATTCATAAAATGTGTAAATAAATAAATTTGAGGAAGCCAAATGGATAGAAAAATAGAAAAACTTGGGCAGTTATGGAGTGAAATCTTTATCATGTTAAACAAAAATAAATAAATTCATGAAAGATAAATGGATAGAAAAATAGAAAAACTTGGGCAGCTATGGAGTGAAATCTTTATTACGTTTGAAGAATATGAAAAGTCTGGCAGCATAGTCTCTTTAAATTAAATCATGTGAGCATATCAAATATTCTAACTGCCAGTAATTTATAAATGCCAACAAATTGGAAGATATCTCTTGGCGTACTGTAGATATATCTTTTTAAATATAAATATACTAGTAATTGCACATTGAACATTGAAATTTCTTGAGAAGAGAGCATATAATTTTGTTGGTGAATGGTTGTTGTCAATCCATCATTTGAACATTGAAAGAATGTAATGATATGTGTTGTTGTCCTGCATTAGAAAAAAAATAGAGTAAATTAAATATGTTGACATGCATGCAAGTAAAGTTTGTTTTTAATAGTAGTCGGTAAAAGCAGGTATGCAAGTAAAGTTTTTTTTTGTTTGGATCAATTATTTGCGAATGATAGTTCTTTTTACCAGTCATCTTCTTGTTTCCCAAGCATGTCAAGCCCATCCAGTTGAAATGGTAGGCCTAGGTACAAACTTGACAAGACTTGCCATAATTTTTAATACTTGTTTTTGCTAACCTCTTCAATTTGGGGGAACATGACTATGAAAAAAGAAGAAATTACTAATCTATTTAAGTACAGACAAGTAGAAAATAAAGAGCTTGTTACCATAATACCATACATGTCTACAATTGCCATGCTACTTGTGCAAACAAATTTTCTACATAGAATCAAAATACTAATAATGTCCATAATTTTCAATACTTGTTTTGGTAGCCTCTTCAATTTGGGTGAGAACTTGGCTATGAAAAATAAGGAATTTATAATCTATTGAAGTCCAAATTAGTACAAAATGAAGGTTTCATTATTCTGTCAATTTACACTTGAATGCATTGCATGCCTTACATAATCCACAATCCGTAGAAATTCATAGAAAATAGTGGAATGATTCTCCTCTAGCCCATCCCTTGTGTTCCTATTGTTGCCTATCAGATTATTATAGGGGCCTCCACCTATTATCATATCAAAACCTCCAATTGAATTAATCATTTCATCAAGTATTTCTTTTTTCAAATTTTGCACATCTTCCACCTCAATCAATTTACCCTTTTGATGTGTTTTTTCCACCCAACTTTTAAGGATAAACTTGTTTTACTTACTAAACTTCTCAATCTCAATTGTCAAGGTGTTAGCCATAACTTCTAATTTTCAAATCTTATTTCAAATCCACATGAACTATCCCACAACTAACTTGGGTGCTACAATTATATATAATAATTTGGATGAACCTCACTCTCTCTCCCCCCTTCTATTTTCCTCTGTGTGTGTGTGCGCCCCCTCTCTCTCTATTTCTGTATCTATTTTCTCTATCTCTCTTTCCTTCTATATCCATTATCTCTATCTTTCTCTCCTAATCTATGTCTTTCTCTATTCCTCTCTCTTTGTCAATATCCCTCCCCTCTCTATTTCTTTACCCTGCCCTCCTCAAGTCTCTGTGTGTGTGTGTATCTCTATCCCCCTCTCTCCCCTCTCTCTACCCATCTCTCTCTTTGTTTAACTCTCTCTCTCTAAAGATCTCTCTCTCAACCCATGGAAGGTTAATTATTAATTTAAATAGTATTATATTATATATTATATTTAATAATTTATATTACATTGAATATAATATATAATCATAAATATAACTAGAATATATATTTTATATTTAAAATAAATATATAATTAAATCATTACAAGTTACTTCTTGGACAATAAGCATGGAGACCTAATTTATCTAGATGGAATTGTTATATGCATTCATAAGTATAACACTTCATAAGAAATCAAATTTGATTTAATGTTAAATCTATCTATTGTGGATAATGTCTTAAACATTTCCTTTATATGTGAAGGGCTTAGGAATTGTGTTGATGGAGGTAATCACGGTAAAATGTATTGATTGTGAAGGTTTATAAATCAAACAAATTCATTGGTGCAGTCATGATGAATTAATGTCACTTATTTTTGTCTTAAATTTCTCTCCACAGTCGTTGCCTCAAGCCCTTATAATACCTCTCACTCCTTTTTGCCTTGGGAGTCCCATATGCCATCTCCTGATGAGAAACTATTGGCTTTTCCATGTAACTAGGAGGAACTAACTCCTTTGGTGTCATGATGTCCATCCTTTTTCATGGCCTCTTTTAGCATGTTGTCTAAAACCATGTCTTTCAAATTGCTCTCATCTCTTTTCCTCTTTATATCTTTATCTCTATTAATCTCTCTCTCTCTAGGCCTCTTTATCTCTCTAGGTCTCTACCTCTCTATATCTCTTTGTCTCCCTCTCTACCTCTCTTCCACATCCTAAACAACAATGTTCTATACTATAATAACATTGAATATAGTAGCAACTAAGTAGCAACATTTATTGAGCGCTAGTTCTAATTTTGAAATGGGCGTGAGCGCAGGCATGACCGTTACCCCTGAGTCTGCTAGCCTGGGCACTACATGTGTTGTGAGCTCCTCAGGGGGGTGTAAAGGTGTCTATAGGTGTTCCTGGGGTCAGGGTCCCCACAGAAAACATTTTACAGGTGACCACAAACATAGTGCAGGCAGAGATCGGTGCTACTTCAGGATGAGAAGGGGTTCCCATAGTAAATACAAATGATAATGCTGACAGAGTGTTGGGTGGAGCTAGGTTTGGATCGTTTGTTTCTGAGCAATAGGCTTATGGTGGTCTTCGTCACTCATTTGCGGCAATGATGGGGTTGGGTGCTCGCTGTCCTTAGGGTGGGGTCCAACCAGTCCCCTATGCCCGCACCTCCCCAGTTGTGGTGTGTGGCACAGAAGTTGCTAAAAATGAAGAGTTTTACCATAATATAGGCGTAATTTGTAGGTTTAATGGATTCTGGCCATCCCTGCCAGATCTCCACAATTGGGTCATAGAGACTTGGAAGCTGTTTGTTGCTGGTAAGATTGAGCTTTTTCCTAGTGCACGTGGTCTCTTCATCATGACTTTTGCTTCTTCTGAGCAGAGAGATTTAGTACTTGATGGTAGGGTCTGGATGTGGGGGGTACATTCCCTTTTCATTAAACCATGGATTCTTTCTTTCAATCCCCTTACTGAACTGCTCAATATTAGACTAGTTTGGGTTCATCTCCTGAACCTCCCTCTCTAGTTTTGGGAGGACTCCTGCTACGAGAGCATTGGCAACACCATTGATTATTCCCTAAAAGTTGACTCTACCACCTCCTTCATGGGGCACTCTATAGTTGCTTGTATCTTGGTTGCCATTGACATCTCCAAACCTCTATTTGGACATGTTGTGTTAATGGTTGGGGACCGACCCTGGAAACAACTGATTGACTATGAGAGCATCCCCTTTAGATGCCGGCGTTGTTTCACTGTTGGTCATGTGGCTTCCGCCTATCATCTTTCACGCTGCAAAGGCACTGCAACATGGTGAAAGGATGCTCTCCTGGATCACTTGATTATCAATGTTTCCCAGGAGGATGGTTCGTCTCTTGGGGATGATTCATCTCAAGAGGATGAGGTCCCTCTTGAGACTGTTCATGTGCAGGTGGTGGAGACTACTGCTAATCCCTTGACTTTGTTTGACTCTGCTAATCATACTATGGCTCCCAAGTCAGTTCTTGCTCCTGGCCGGATCACTTTTTCTTCTACTACTGGTCTCTCTTCGGTTGGCATTACAGTTCTACACACGGAGGCTTCAGGTCTGGCTGCTTCTTCCTCCTCTCTGGTCTCTCTTTTGGCTAGGCCTATTTTTGGCTCTGCCTCTTTGTTGGTTACTTCCTTGGCTGCTATTGCTGGGGAAGCTCCCCCCTCTCGCCATGCTCTAAGGACCTTGACTCTAAGGTCTCTTGGACTGTGGTTCAACAGCGTAATAAAGGGCTCCCCAAATCTGTTACGAAGCAGCACCCTAGAGTAAAGGGTATTAGGTTTGCTTGTTTGGGTTTAGTTGTTGTTTGATCCCTGGTCTAGTTTTTCTGCTATCAGTGTGCATCTAGTGCACTATTTGGGTTGCCTTTTGGGCTATTGGTTTTTATAGCTTTGTTGCTATTGTTCTATTGTGTCCTGTTTGTCTACCCTTGGGGCCTTGTTCTTTTATTTGCCCCTGTGGGCTGTTTTGTAATAGGGTTCAATACCCTTGTTTTGCCTCTTACCATAATCAAAAATAATTTTCTATACTATAAATCTCAACCACCAATTGTTTTCCCTTAAGCCCTTGAGTTTGAGTTTGATAAAATAAATATTTTTAAATGAAAATTTACCCATTTTTATATTACAAGCTTTCTTTTAAAAAATAATATTAATATATCAAGGGCTTCTCTTTACATATAAATGAATGTATGTTAGAAAAAAATCAATAAAACATTTATTCTAAATCTAAATAAATAGTGAAAAAATTCTTTATTAGAAATTGAAGGAAATTATTTTATACAACAATATGCCAATATATCTTTCTTTCTTTCTCTATTTACCCTATCTCTTTGTCACCCCCATCTCTTCCCCCCCCTCTCCCCACTTCTATGTTCCTCTCTCTAACTCTTTCTCTCCCCTCTCTCTATATCTCTCTATCACTATCTCTCTCTTTCTATCTCTATCTCTAGCCCTGCTCATGGAAGGTCATTTAAGTTGTTAGGCTTCTTATAAGTTAATTTAAATAGTATTATATATAATACATTATATTATTTCTATATTTAATAATGTATGTTATATAAAATATAATATATAATAAATATAACTATGATATAGATTTTATAATATATAAAACAAGTGCCACGTAGTGGCCAGTACTTGTCTTGTAGTGTTGTTATTATAGTATTTGTTTAGTTGTAATTTTTTTTTGTTGATTATCTATTGGTTGTATAGTCAAATTGCATTCCAATAATTGAAAAATTAATTTTTGAAGAGTGTTTATAGTCACAATAGTCCCTCACAAATTCCCATTTTCGCTTCAAATTTTGTAAGATTTGAATTTACACTTAGATTTTTACCATTCAAAAGAGTGCAGTTACATGTCCATCACTTCTAAATTTGCTACAAAATCTCAAGAATAATGTGTACGTATAAACAACAATATTGAAAAAATGTCATGTTACCTATTTTGTAGGATTTAAATTTACACTTAGATTTTTACCATTCAAAAGAGTGTAGTTACATGTCCATCACTTCTAAATTTGCTACAGAATCTCAAGAATAATATGTACGTATAAACAACAATATTGAAAAAAAGTCATGTTACCCCCCATACTATCGCAATAATGAGATAACATATATCAAAGAGGGAAGAGAATGTTGAAGAGAGTAATATTATGATCCTTTAGATAGACCGATGAAAAAAGTCACAATTAATATTATCAAAGTAAATCGAGATAAAGAAATAATTTAATGTTGTTGATAGCCATAGAAGACCACATCGAAAAGAGGTTAACAAATCAAAGGGAGACAATTAGAAGCCCCTTCAAAGTCTACGATGATTAACAGATTCTAGTATCATGAATGTTTGTGGTCTTCAAACTATTTTTGTTGTTATTTGTTTGTGTTTTAGAATCATAATTAATCATTAGTTAGATGAAGAGACATGAACTCTGAAAAGACATGTTTATTTGTAATGACTTTGTTTGGCAAAGAGATGGGTTAGCCTGATGATGAGACACTGAGTATGCATTTAGTAACATTCCTAGTTTCATTGTTTGTCTTCATGTGTAGTTATTAACAAAATGTAGTGTTACTCTTTATATTTATGAATGTTATAGTTGTTTGTCAAGTGTGTAAATGGTTGTATGGTCTTTGTGCAACCAAACTAAAATACCAAACATATTAATATAGAAAATGACCAAACTACAATAAACTGAAGTCACTGTCCATGGGTAGAGAAAATTTAACCTAGGCACAACAGTGAGATTTATAGTAGATGGGAAGAGAAAATTAAAATGAAGTTCAATGGTGGGATTTCTAGGTAATGATAAAATGGAGAGATAAAATTTTCAAACAAAAGATTAGGCAACAAACAACATGAAGTGGGTATGGGCATAACAACTTCTAAAGATATCACTCCAAAAATAACATTAAATTTCTAGGTAATGATAAATTGGAGAGATAAAATTTTCAAACAAAAGATTAGGCAATAGACAACATGAAGTGGGTACGGACATAGCAACTTCTAAAGATATCACTCAAAAAATAACATGCATTAGACTGAAAATGGTCAAAAAGATAGAAACATTGCTAATTAAAATCCACACACAAAACACAATGTTAAGAAATTTGTTGCATCAATAATAATTATGATAGTAAATTTGAACCAAAAAATCAAGCAATGAATTTGAACTAATCAACAGCCTACATCATTGTAAGAGGTGGATAACTATTCATTAGCCTACCTCCCCACTCTTTCACCAAAAAAGAAATGACTAAACATGTCATTTGATAAATGAAAAGACACAAACATGCAGGATACTAGGTAACAGAGAAAAAAGAAGTTTGGGCAACCAAGTTCTAATCTTATGTATGATAAAGAAAGGAGTTTGAAATGTTTTGCAACTCTATTTTCTAATGCCTCAATACAAGGCTGCTTCTGTGCTTGGATACTTCTGTACCATGCATAATAAACCCAAAATGGTTTTCAGTCAAATAGGCTTGTCAATGAATCATAACTAAATGTAACAATAAAATGGCTACAAAAATATGCTTGGAAAAGTATTGAAGTTGTTTCTGGCCTAAAGAGTATTTTCTGATCCTGCTTCCTAAATTATAATTTCACAAATTCACAAATATATTCTAAAATATCCAAATTATCTTCTATAAAATGTCCATATCTCAAGAAATATTTTCGATAATATACTTACTACATTTTTCTTTGAATCTTTTCTTACATTCTGCATTATCTTTGATTTTATATATTGCCAAGATTCACTAAACAAAAAGTTTGGTTCATATTAACCTTCATCTAATAAACTGTGTTCTTTTGGTGGGTTTCATGTATTCACAGTAGTTAAGGACTCAAAAGTAAATAATTTGCCTTACAAGATAAGGAAAAAATCATTTCAAATCATTATGTCCCTTTTATGCATTCAAGCCCCTTCTATAGCCATAGTTACCAACTTACTAAAGTAAGTGTGTGGTTACTAGTAGGCCATTTCCTAGCATTTGGAACAATTGAAAGACTGCGGCCCCTGAAGGGATTCTAAATTTCATCAAGGACAACTGCATTAGCTAAGACTCTATCCAATGAAAGATGTATGTAAAAAAGATTAGTTGATTCCTGACCAAAAATAAGTTATAACACAACAAGAAGATTCACTGTCCTAGAGGAAACTTAATATTTTAGATCTAGAGAAAAGACTTTACAAGTGAACCGCTAGAGGAGCTCAAGATCATATTCAAACAATAAAAAGAATATTTAGTTGCACAAATTTGGACATAAGCCACAAATGATTTGCATTGATATCTTCACTACAATATCAAGATTGAAAAAGATCAGCTTTGCTCAATCAAATTGAATTGGTTTTCAATTTTACTTTAGATACACGTCTGGCCTCGTAAGATTGGCAATACTAAATGCAGAGAGCAACTTTGCTTTCTAGAGTTTATAATCGTTTTAAAGAACTAAACTACTTACTTTTTGGAGTTATATTTTTTCATACGCCAAAGGAACAAGAGATCAGAGGGAAATGCAAAACAAAACCCCAAAGAATCCAACAACTTGATTGTAATATTCAAAATTGACAAATACATAAACAAAAATACATGTGATAAAAGCCCTCAAACATTCTTGATACAACAAAAGTCTCAAACTTGTAAAGCACTATTCCAAAATATGAAGGAACTATCTCTGAACATACCTAGAAATATACTTTCTTTCATAGAAGCACCTATAAAAATGCAATTGCACTTAATCGCCTGTTGCTAATGTCTTTATTATTGCTTGCACTCAGGTGGCTGCTTCTAAATTCAAACCACCAAAAAAATTGACTCTAAATTAATCCTATTCCTAATCAGACTCTCTTGAAAAGAAAACCTCATAACCAATACCGCCCCACAGACTTGGAAACTGCCAAACCCTCAACAAATACTTAACTAGAATCTAGGCTAGATTTTGAATCCACTCTGCTGCATTGCCAGCAAGAGAAAAACAAATGTTCAGTCTAGCTGTATTGGAGGAACGAGAAATGAACTTTCTAAACATAACATAAATGAGCAAGTTGTCTAAACAATTTCGTGGCTTTGCTTTTGTCACTGAATAAATAAATTAAATAGTGTTGAATTTAGCAAAACATATTAAACAAATAGTTTATTAGAACCACTAAAGAGAGAAGTAGAGAACTACCAATAAACAACCATAAACAGAGCTCACAATAGCTAGCTCTCTATTAATAACCATTTGTTTTAAATAATCCCCTTATTCCATAAAGATAACTAACTTTTAACGAACAACTTCAAAGGCTTTACTAAATATAGATAAAAAAACAAATTATTCATATAAAACTATATAAAACTGACAAATACATTAAATATTGGAGAATTTTTTGTTTAAGTAATAATAGTAAGTACTTTTAGAGAACATGATATTAATTATTTTAATTAATCTAATATTGTGGTTTAGTAATAATTTTTTCTAAAGATAAATAATTGTTTATCATTTCAAATTTGTAACTATTATATTTCTAGAACTAAATTTATAAGCATAATATTAATTATTTTAATTAATCTAATATTGTGGTTTAGTAATAATTTTTTCTAAAGATAAATAATTGTTTATCATTTCAAATTTGTAACTATTATATTTCTAGAACTAAATTTATAAGGAAAAAATTATGTGAACTTGTTTTGAAATGTCTTGTATAAATAAAATTGAAATATAAAAAATAATCTAATTTGGTAAAAATAAAATAGCACTAAAATATTTCCTTAACTATAAAACTAAACTAAGGGCGGGGGCCTGACTCGATTGGCTAAGTAATTTCGTTGCAGTAAAGATGGTCACGAGGTTCAGTTTCCCCCAGTCCCCGTGGTACCGCCCTATTAAATAACACAAATATTTCCTTAACTATAAAACTAAACTTTACAAAGCCTGCATATTTGTATTTATGTGGAGAGCTCTGGCCCTAGTTGAGTGTATAGAGATTTGAAACGTCTCCTTAAGATATTAAAATTTAATAATACTAATATTTTTATAATTTAAAATGCATTAAAATATTGTAAGTTTGAAGAATCTCTGGCCCTAGTTGAGTGTATAGAGATTTGAAATGTCTCCATAAGATATTAAAATGTAATAATACTAATACTTTTATAATTTAAAATGCATTAAAATATTGTAAGTTTGAAGAATAAAATAAAAAATGTAATAACATGGCTAAATATTTTTCGTGATACTGTAGATTTTTAACTTTTGACTAAATAAAATTGAAGTCCTAAATTTTTAACTCTTGAGTAAATCAAATTGAAATCCCAAAAATAATCTAATTTTGTGTAAATAAAATTGAAATACTAGAACTCTTGAGTAAATAAAATTGAAATCCCAAAATAATCTAATTTCATAAAATAAAATGTGTAGAACCCTATATTTTTAATAGTATTATTAATATTATAACTTATAAAAAATGTAATAACATGGCGAAATATTTTTTGTGATACTGTAAATTTTTAACTTTTGACTAAATAAAATTAAAGTCCTAAATTTTTAACTCTTGAGTAAATCAAATTGAAATCCCAAAAATAATCTAATTTTGTGTAAATAAAATGGAAATACTAGAACTCTTGAGTAAATAAAATTGAAATCTCAAAATAATCTAATTTCATAAAATAAAATGTGTAGAACCCTATATTTTTAATAGTATTATTAATATTATAACTTTGTCCCATTGACAAAAAATAATTTTTACATTTAGCTAATGAAGCAAAAACATTAAATTCATAAAACCTAATGATTCTTCCCTCTCATAATTATCGCCATCCATTTAGGCATGACTTAACTAGTGGGAAAGAAAATTTGTGTTCATAATTTGTTTACTTGCCACATCCTCCCCTCAAACCGAAATTCTCTCCACATTTATAGCTTTTTGTTGCACTCTCCAACAATCCACATAGAAGAGGTCTTTTTTTTTCAATGATTTTTTGTTAAAAATTTATCATGTTGACATAGGAAAAGTACAAATTTAAATCAAATTTGCCTGACAAAAAAAATAAGATAAGGCATGTACTAATAAATATATAAATAAATAACAAATAAGCATATATATATATATATATATATGATCTTATAATATAATGTTGTATTAGAAATATATATAGTAATTTACATGATATAAAATATTAATAATTATAATATAACTAGCATACATATCTTTAGAAAAATCTATGTAAAAACATCAAAACATAAAAATAGGCACCTACAGAATGATATCTCTCAAGTCTTTTACATAGATTTTTCTAAAGATAGGTATGGTAGTTTTAATAATTTTGTAATTTTAAATTTATTTTTTTAAAAAAAGGGGTAAAAACTTTATTGAAATTCAGAAAAGAGCATTACAAAACATCAAAGGGCCAAGGCCCCAAGAATCCATAAGAAACAGTCATACAAAGCATGAAACAACATCATCCTTCACCAATACCATTCCCATCCTCAGCAAGAATCATCTCCAAGTCATGTTGGAGCTCATGAGGAACCCGCTCCCATGCATCAATCTTCCAACCATCTAAATGCTCAGAGGCCCACTTAGCCAAACAATCTGCTGCCCTATTCCACTCCCTTGGGATATGGACAAAAGACACCATCTCCATCAAAGAACTTATCTGCAAAATCTATTGCACCATCATAGCCAACTGCCAACTAACATCAGATACCTTCTATTTATTCAACAAATTAATCAAAACTTGTGAATCAGACTCATAGATAACCTTGTGCCATCCCAAAGCATAAGCCCTCTCCAAAGCATAGAGGATCACCAAACCTTCCATAAGGTTGATAGTCTGCACACCTTCATGAACAAAAAAGAAAAAAACCACCAATCCTGAAAAATCCCTGCTAGCCCCACCAATCCCAGCAGGTCCAGGATTGCCCCTTGAAGAACCATCAGTATTGAGCTTCAGAATGCCAGTCGGAGGGGGTAGCCCCCCACCCTTTGGACTTTCTTATTCACCCGCCTTCCTCTCCTGACACAAGCAGAAGCTGGAGACAACCGCTGAATACCCAATCTATCCACTAACTCAGCATCCCCTTTCTCCAAAGGGAACACCACATCACACTTAGCTTCCACCGTCTCCCGAATCATACCCATAATTTTGTGCCAAACTTGTTGAATCAACAGCTTCTCACCTCAAAATATTCTTCGATTCCATTCCAACCAAATTTGCCAGAGTATGAAGGAAGGCCCAACATACCACACATCTTGCAAGAATGAGGCCATAGAAGGAGGTCTACCCAGACTACTCCAAAAATCCACCAGGGAGGACGCATGAACACAGTGTCTTTTCCAAACTTCCCACCAACAATGCCAAAGCTGCAAAGTCAAGGGACAACAGAAAAACAAGTGAGAGGAGTCCTCCTCTCCACATCCACACAAAACACACATAGAAGGACCCTGAAAGCCCCGCTTCCAAATATTATCCCATGTCAAGCACCTATTCCAAGCCAAAGTCCAAATAAAGCAGTTACACTTCGGCCAAGAAAGCTTATTCCACACTTTCTTCCACTAGTGAACCTCCACCCCATCCAGCTGGTGAGATAACAACACCTGATATCCAGAAATAATAGTATAGACACTCTTAGGATTAGGAGACCAAGAAAGAACATCCCCTTCTTGGAGGGAGCTACAACATCTACGAGAAAGGATACTATGAATCTCAACACACTCCTCCTCCATACCAACAATAGGCCACTCATCCTGATTCTTCCATCTCACCACCACCAACTGCCCATGAGAAGAAAAGGACTTGAAGTCACTCACCCTTGACCATCTTGCCTCACCGAACCTCTAGCACAGAGTCACCAAATTAGGAAACTGAGAAACAATGGGAGGAAAACCATCCCAAGAATCAGACCAAAAATGAGCTTTTGTCCCTCTTTTACAAATCCAAAATAAGCCATCCTTGATCAGAGCAGACCCTTTCTTGAGTGTACTCCAAATCACCGATCCTTTCCCCACCAAAGGATAATGAGGAATATCAATTTGAGGGATCCCCGGGAAGTATTTCTATATTAATATCTTGGCCCAAATCCCATCCTGCTCCACACACAACCGCCAATACAATTTAGCAGCCAACGCCATCACTGACAACAACGACTACCTTAGCCCAAGGCTGCCAAGCTGCTTCGGGCTACAAACAGTGTCCCATCTGACAAGGCTCCATTTAGAGGACAATAAGCTACCAGCCCATAAAAAATTGTCTTGCTAAGGAATCCAATTCCCTAACAAAACCCAAAGGGGCCACCTGAATCATACATCTATAAATGGGGAGGGCTTGCACCACAGACTTGAGCAACTGAACACGACCCGCAAAGGACAACCAACGATGGGTCCAATGATTAACTTTCACACAAAATTTATCCAGAATATTCTGCCAAGACTCCCTGGGAAGTCTTCCAACAAAGATGGGAACACCAAGATAGATCAAAGGGAGAACCCCAGTCTGAAATCTCAAGATATGAGCAATTCTCCTCTGAATGGAACCTGGAGTATTGAAGAAAAAGATGGAAGACTTATCTTCATTAATCAATTGGCCCAAAGCTACAAGATAAACATCCAACACCTTGCGCAGATTTGAAGCTTCCCTAATCATAGCCATACCCATCAAAGCAGTGTCATCCACAAACTGCAAGTGAGACTGTGGAGGTAAACCAACTCCCCACCCCCACCCTTGAATGAAACCTAACTCCACATTCCTTCTTATCAAGCGTCCCGGACCCTCAACAAGAAGAAGAAACAAGTAAGGAGAGAGGGGGTCACCCTGCCGCAAACCCCGAGAGGCAACAAAAAGATCAAAGTGCTCACCATTTATTAACACAGAGAAGGAGACTGAAGTAACACAACTCATAACCTAATAAATCCACTCATCCCCAAAACCAAAAGCACCAAGAACCTTTTGAAGGAAGGACCATCAAACGTGGTCATAAGCCTTAGCCATATCAAGCTTGATGAACATTGCCTTATCTTTGGAACTAGCCATAGAGTGAATGGTTTCAGTTGCAATAACAACCCCATCCAGAATTTGACATCCCGCCACAAAACCACTCTGTTCCTCAAAAATCAGCACTTTAAGCCACTTTTTTAACTTATCAGCAATCAATTTAGAGATAATTTTATAAATCACATTGCAAAGAGAGATAAGATGAAATTGACTTAACCTATCCGCCCCATCACACTTTGGGATGAGAGCAAGGAAGGTAGAATTCAAATCCCATAACATCTGTTTATTCTTATGAGACTCCTAAACAACCACCAACAAGTCTAATTTGATAATCTCCCAGAATTCTTGAAAGAACTCAATCGGGAAACCATCAGGGCCAGGAGCTTTCCCCCTCTTCATTTGAAACACAATCCCCTCTAGCTCCTCAATCAAAATATCACTCATAAGATGCTCATTCATCTCCCTAGAAACCAAAGAAGGGATATAAGAAAGGCCTGAGCTTCCTCATCAGAACCACCTTGCGAGTCCTCCCTGAATAATGAAACAAAATATTGCATAGCTTCATGTGTGATTTCATGAAAAGAAGAAAGAGTTTCACCCCTGTCATTCACCAAAGCAGAAATAGAATTGCCATGTCTCCTGGCTTTCACCGAGTTGAAGAAAAACGCAGTATTTTTATCCCCTTCCTGAAGCCACTCAATCCGAGCCTTTTGTTTCCAAAAAACTTCCTCTCATAGCTCACACTCTTCCAGTGCTTTCAAAGCCCTAGTCTCTTCTCGTAGCAGGTCCTTAGTCACTCCATCCTCCTTGATCAACCTTGTAATACCACCCAACTCAGCCTAGGCAGCAGTCTTAGCATGGAAAATGTTTCTAAAGCACTGCCGATTCCAACGTTTAAGATGATACTTGACAAATTGAAGTAACTTAGCAAAAATATACATTGCTGTACCATAAGCAGGTCTACCATACCTCCACCACTTAGCAATATAGTCATGGAGAGAGGAGTCACGTAACCACATAAGCTGGAACTTGAAAGAAGGAGATCGAGGTACACGAGCTGAAGAAATAGCCAGCTTGATAGGCCAATGATCTGAGCCCCTCCAATCCAAAATTTAAGAGATAGAAAACCACAACCCACCAACCCAGTAGCAAGAAACCAGAAAGCGGTCAAGTCATTCCACAATGCAGTTATTCCCAATCCTCCGATTGTTCCAAGTAAACCGACCATTAATGGGCTTAATATCCACAAGATTTAAAGTTGAGATGTTATCCTGAAGTAGCAATGCAGAAGGCTCAAGCCTCGCAATACCACCTCGCTTCTCAGCCAACTCAGAAATAACATTGAAGTCTCCAGCCATAATCCACGGATGGAAAGGAACCATGCTTCGGACAAACTGGATATGGGACCACAAAAGTTGTTTACCCTAAAGTTTAGTAGGCGCATAGATATTGGAGAAGAGAACAGACTCCCCCATCTCAAAACAGGATGCAATCATAGAGATAGAAGACTGAAAGGACAACCACCAAATAGGGCGGATCTTTGTAATTTTAAATTTTATTAATTTAATAATTTTATATTTTTTCAAATTTATTAATTTATTATTGTTTATTTTGTAATTATATTAATTTTATAAGTTTATTTATTTTATTATTTTTATAATTTTATAAATTTAATTAATTTGTTTGTTACCTAAAAATATTATTCCTGTTATTATGTAGTTTAATGAATAAAAATATAATATAAGTGATATAGTTTATAGTTTATAAATAAATTAGTGAGTAATATTTTTGAAGTAATTATTTATTTACTTAAAAGTTATTTTTATAATTATATAGTTTCATTTTATAATATAGATTGGTTGTATTTTAGTTTTTATTATTTTTTGCATGTTAGCTTTAATAGTTTTTGTTAACATGCTCACACCATTACACTCCACCTCTTACTGCAAGTGTAGTTACCCCTCTCCCCTAATTATATATAAAATAATTATAATTAAATAATAAATATATAATATATTTAATGTAAATATTCAATTTTATATTATAATATTATATTAAAAATAAATGAGTATAATATATTTTATAATATTATATTAAGAATTTTTCAATAAACTATATTTTATAATCCAAAAGAAAAATTTTAAAATTAAAAAAAAAACATTTTAAAAAATAATTCAAAGTAAAAAAAATCAACCTACCAAAAAAGAATTAAAGGAGGCTATGACGAAAAGCATTCAAGTTTTGTTGATTGACAAATTTATCAATGAAGAAGAATACCTGAAATTTGAAAGTTGATGCAAATTGTCCAAAGATCCATCCGGCCAAAAACTAAGGAATCAAAGTGAAACAATTGCTAGAAAAATTGTAGAATGTCACTTCAGGGCAATAAATAATATTCTTAGTGGTAGCAACAAAACCAGATAGATAGTATTTTTGAAATGGGAGCATGCGGGAAGTTGCCCATTGGAACAGGGGTTGAGGGTGTGGGAGTCTCAGCTGATGCTGCTGGTGCTCTGGCTGTTCATGTTGGGTCTCTCAGGAAGGTGGTGCTTTTAGCTACAAGCATTACATTGGAGGAGGCGAGGGTACCCATCAATGGGGATGGGTTTTCAAAGGAACAGGTGAATGTTGGTAAGCACGGTGTGCTATCAGCAGAGGGACCTGGTGCGTCTACTCCTAGGCAGTGTGCCACTACAGTCCCTCGTCAATCTTTTGTTGTGGTGGCTGGATCAAAGGCTCTTAGTGCTTCGGGAGGGGAGAGGAAGGGAGCCTGGCCTCTCCCTAGTGCCCGCTCTTCCCCCATTGTGGTGTGTGGCCCTGAGGTAACAGGAAATGAAGAGTTTTACTGCAATACAGGTGCAATATGCAGGTTCAATGGACTGTGGCCCTCTCTGCTAGACCTACACAAGTGGGTTTTGGAGTCTTGGAGGCCAATGATTACTGGGAAGATTGAGCTTTTTCCCAGTGCTCGTGGTTTTTGCATCGTGACTTTTGTTTCTTCTGAGCAATGAGATCTAGTGCTGGATGGTAGGGTATGGATGTGGGGAGATCATTCCCTGTCCATTAAACCCTGGACTCTTAATTTCAATCCTCTTACCGAGTAGCTCAATATTAAGCTGATTTGGGTGCGTCTTCTGAATCTCCCCCTTCAATTCTAGGAGGATTCTTGCTATGAGGGCATTAGCAATGCCATTAGTCATTTTCTAAAAGTTGACTCTACTACTTCTTTTATGGGTCACTCCACGGTTACCCAAATTTTGGTAGATATTGACACCTCCAAACCCCTTTTTGGAGACGTTGTTTTGATGGTAGGAGATAGGCCTTGGAAACAGCCGCTGGACTACAAGGGTATCCCCTTCTGATGTTAGCATTGTTTCTCTGTTGGCCACTTAGATTCTGGTTGTCCTTTATCATGTCGTAGTAGTGCTGTGACTTGGTGGAAGGATGCTTGGGTTGACCACCTGACTATCAGTGCTTCCTAGGAAGATGGTTCATCTTGTGGTGATAATGAGGAAGTGGTTCTAGTGGGTTTGACGGCTCCTCTTTCAACTCTCATCTCAGCTCCGGCTTCTCCTGACCAATGCACTTCTGTTCCTATTGTTTTTACCCCTTCTATTTTTCCTAACTTGGATTTGGTAGCTCGTCACACGGTGGCTGCTTGTCACATTCTTTCTTTCTCTTCTTCGGTCAACTTTCTGGCTGTACCTTCTTTGGGGTCAGCTTCGTTGGTGCTACCCATGGCTAATTCAACAAGGGAGGATCCCCCCTCTCATCTTGCTCTTTGGATTTAGATTCAGAGGTTTCTTGGACTGTAGTTCATTGTAGAAAGAAAGGGCTCCCCAAGTCTGTTGGGGAGTTACGCCCTAGGGTTAAAGGTGTCAGATTGGCTTGTTCAGGATTTGCTGTTGTTTGATCCCTTGTCTAGTTTTTCTACTGTTAGTGTGCTTCCTGAGCATTATTTAGTTTTCCTTTTTTGGGGCTATTGGTTGTTTGGTTGTTGTTGTTTTGTGGTGGTCCTCTGTGTTGGGTTCGGCCCCGGTAACCTGTTTACCATTTTCTTATCCTTGTAATAGGGTTTGACATCCTTGTTTTTCCACATACCATAATCAAAAAATATTCTTAGTGGTAAGAGTAGAATTGAATGAAGATCTTTGCATTGGATTTTCTATGGTTAGATTGCTCACAACCATACCCAAGCTTAGAAAAATTGGCAGAACATACAAGATGTGGCGAACAATTTTCTAAGAATTTATTTTAAAAAATAAGCCTTCATTAACGAAGTACAATTTGACCAACTTCAACCAGAGGCAAAAAGCAATAAAAATTGGCATTCCATTTCATTATGTTTAGTGATGGTTATAGATCAAATTATAGACAAGTTTTGTACCTGACACACAACCAAAAAAAATCGCTAGATATTTGAATGGAATTTGATGTAGATGAATGGGTAAGATGATTTCAATCATCTTGCATCATTTTATGAAACCTTCCACCATCAATCTTCAATGTTTGATCCATCTAGTTCATTGAGGGTTCATGCTTTGGGCATTAAAAGTTAAAGGGATGTGTAAATTTATGGTTTAATTTTTTTATAAGATAACATTTTTATTAACAATTAATTAATTCTAAAATATATTATCAACTTTAATTTAATATTTACTTAATTAGTGACCTGATAATATATTTATAAACCTTTTTAATTAAATTTTTTTGATAAAGGGTTTTTGAAAGGACCCCAACCATTTTACAAACATGGTTTAGACAAAACAAGGATCAAACGAAGTAGCTATGCGACAACATAGAAACAACACACCAACAACCAAGAAATAGCATGAAACATTAGCTAAATGTAAGATGTCAAAATAAGAAGTCACGATGGCTTGAAACTAAAGTGCTCTAGTGAGAATTGAACTTTCACTTTGAAACTCTCCAAAGAGATTTGTTGTGAAGTTTCACAACACGCCCCATTTTTCCCTAGCAAAATAGGGACCCAACTTTTTGGCTTGGTTTTGCTTTTATGTTTTCCTTCTTTGGGTGGTATGGTAAAATGTAATGTCTTGATCTGGGTTGAAAAGTCAAATTTAGTTAATCTCCTAGTAAAGGTCACCATTGGATAGAAAATGAGATAGGAAGCGTCTTCGGAGTACTTAAGTGATGATCATCTTTTCCCTCCTAAGTTGTAAAAATTGTGAATGCAAATTATAAGCTCATCATCCATGGATATTTGGACATGGACATTTTGCTCCTTCCAAATATCCACATCCCAATTGATGTATACGTCCAGGTGATAGCCCATCAAATTCAGTCCAACATAAACAGCCACAGGTCTAGGTATTTGGTTTTGGATATTTTACATGGATATTTGGCTTTCTAATATCCATACCGAAATATACTTATGGATAACATCATCTAGTTTCATCCCAAGACAATGCTTTAAGCCTGCTAACGTCATCCATATGGATATACCGCATGCACCTTATATCCATATCCTTATTCTTTCAAAATGTCTAGATCATGATACATTCAATTGATCCTGGCTCATAGAATACCCAAAAGGGTGGTTGACATCATATGGATTTTAATCGCATGGATATATCTTTTTGAAAGATCCCTATCCTATCCAAAACATCCATGTCCCGACGATGTCACATCATCTCATCTAGATACAGTGTTTTACACCTGTTGACGTCACTTGGATATTTGAGACATGGATATTTTGCATTTTCCTAATATCCATGCCTTCTCACATATCCATATCCCAATCTCAACCAATGCTTTTAGGCCACGCGTCTTATGGACATTTCACATATCTTAAAGTATGTTAAGTAAAATAAGAGCCCGATGGCATCACTCGGTCAGCGATCCTTGACACGACCCACCTGTTGACGTCATATGGACATTTTGACCAGATATCCATATTCGCATCTGGATGCATCTTTTCTTCGCATTTAATACTGCTTATAGAAGTTGTTGGATTTCAAATTTGAAAAGCATGCTCATGGACACTTGTAGTAATCTCCCACATATGCACTCTAAAGATTTTCCTAACCACTCAGAGCAATTAATAGGCCCTAAATTGAAGGATTTACAAATTTAAAAGGGTAATTTATCTTGTATTCTTCATATTCTTGCATTTGAAGCTAACATCTTCATAGAGAGATCAAAGAACTATAAGTGATTATGGCAAGGTTGTGATGAAGAAAGGAACGACACAGAGGAGTTTTGACTAATGATGTTTCATATTTGCTTCTGTACATCTAGAGTAAAGTCTTCATATATAGGTATGTATGCGACAAAACCTTTTCTTGTTGTTTTCATGGTAATATTGTATATTTTTACACAGGTAAAGGTGAAAATATTGAATTTAAATGAATTGTAATTGATTTGTTTTATGGACATGACATCCTAGGAATGCTCTGTTTAACCACACATAGAAATTAGAGAGAATTAACATAACTGCATGACCTAAATCCTAGTTTAAGACATGGACATTCCAAATTTGTAGGTCAGGATGCATCCACATAGATAAATGGGATGCAGAATTCAAGAAGGATATGTTCCCCAAAGCTAAGAGTGTGTAGAAAATATAGTTTTGCTAAGGATACACATTGTGACCGTACGAATATGGATGCTTTTAGGATGAGGATTCAGAGTAGAGAGGATAATACCATCCTGAAGAATGTTGTTGCTATAGGAATGTTATATGTGGAAAGATTTCCATATGTTGTCAAGGCTTTATAACTATTAATTGAGTGTGCACAACACTATAATGTGGTCACTCGAAGGGTTGAACACCAAGGAAGGGTATATGCCAACCTGCAGATCGATGGAATTACTGAGGCCTTCAACTTTCCCACACCAAGGGGTATATATGTACCTAATCTGAAGGCGCTAACTGTAGAGTTTGAGGGGAACCAGGCAAGTTGTAGGAAGGTCATCTTCTCACCATGGAGGGATCCAGAGAGTAAGGCCAAGGCTATAGAAAAAATGCCCCAGCATTTGTATAAATACGACTTTTCACTTGAAATCCAATATATGATAATATTACTCAGCCAAATGAGTGGAAAAATCAACTCAAGAAGCTTTGAGCCATGGATGTATGGACTTATCTAGATGGTGATTGATAAGAAACAAACTATACAATGGGCTAAAATCATCAATGATGCCTTGTACGGACAATTGATCTGATGGAGGAAGAAGAACAGAGTGTTCCTCATGACCTCATATCTAGTATATGCACATGGGCATGCAAGTCATCCTTCAGTGGATTACAGACTATAGGAAAACTGGGTCAATTGCCTCATGAGAAGACTTTGTGGGAGCATTATCCCCAACTAGAGAGAAGATAGTCCATTCAGCATTATAAAGTGGTGAATGATTGTTTTTCAATGCTCTTGTTAGGCTAATGGAAGGAGATAGGGCTAAATGATTGTCAATCGGAGCCTAAGAGAACTAGTTCCCCACATATTCATAAATCAGGATGGAGGGTTTCACTGGCAATCCATTTCTGTTGCCCAGATATCCCACATACAAAGTGGTGTTAATGGAGGTGGTAAGGCAGATTATACCGGCCTTTGAAGCATATAAGAGAAAGGAAGGGGGAGGAAATGTGAAATTTCCTTTGGACATAAATTGGTTTGTGTGTGGTTTCATTGGCAGAGGTGGATCTACAAATTCTATGTTTACAATTGTTTCCCTTGGTTAGAGATTTTAATCCATATCATAGGTTGGAGAGATTTATTAATAAAAAGTACAAACATGCCACTCAACTAGAAGATTACTGGGTAGATTGTGAGGATGAGTATGAAGTGAGGAAGAAGGGGTATCAAAGGTTGACCTTAAACCAAGTGAGAACTATTGGATATCTGAAGGTGCCACCCCAAATCAAGATAGATGATGAGGATATCTTAGATCTTGAATATGAAGACAAGAAAATATATAATGAGTCTTTAACTCTCCCAGATTGGACTAAGGAAGATGAAACATCTATTGATGTTATCACAACTAAGGTGATGGGGATAACCAAGAATTGGGTGAATAGGAAGATTAATGAGTTGAAAGCCAAAGGGACTGCCATCACCTTTGATAAAAAGAGAAAAATGAAAGAAAGGGATGAGGTGGATTTTGATGAATTCCTCATCCATAAGAGGCAAGTCATGGAAGCTAAGTTGGCTTAGACAGGATCTTCAGAAGTTGAGGAGGAGTATACTGCAAAGGTTATATCCCTATCCAAAGTTACAGGAGAAAAAGAGAAGGAACATGTAGATGTAGAAGGGGAGAAAGGGCATGATGATGTACTGAAAGGAGTTAGTATTCCAAAATAGAAAAGACATCAAGGCCCAACAATGAGAGGTTCTACCTCCAAGACAACAGGTATTCAGACTGGAGAATATCTAGACCCTACATTGCATGTGGCTAAATAATTACAACATAATGTGCTAGTTGTAGAAATCATTAAAGTGAAAAGTGAACTAGCCAAGGAGGCAAATAATAGAAGCATTGGAAAATGAGGCTTATCAACCCTTATCTCTAAGCCAAACAATTGCTCTAATTGACAATTAGGTTACTAGGGATGTGACCGCTCAGCTTATAGAGAGCTTTCCGAGGCATATTGAGTCTACAACTGGAGATGTAGCACAAGAAAGTCATGACAGCCTCGAAGCAGTAAGGCCTAAATCTCCTAAGGTAGAACTACCAACAAGGCATCTGAATATCCTTGTTATGTCGTAAAATGTCCCCCTAGGACTTTTACCTCCTAAGTTTAGCTTCTGGGTCCCTTAAAATTAATCATGCATCTTAGAAATGAATCCTAGAGAAAAATCCCCTGAAACCCATGACAAATGGGACTAAGGGGATCCTCTTGAGCTTAATCTAGCCCTAAAATAGGTGCCTAGACAAGGGTGTCTGTACCTTTGTCCTACCCTATTTTTTTGGGGTCCAAATCTTAGGTGTCGGCAAAGTGACTGTTAAAAGGTTTCCCTTTGTTAGCCTATTCAATTTGAATTACAAATGTTTAGCGGGAATGGATATATAGTCATGTTTAGGAC
Source organism: Cunninghamia lanceolata (assembly GCA_027924645.1). Lineage (NCBI taxonomy): Eukaryota > Viridiplantae > Streptophyta > Pinopsida > Cupressales > Cupressaceae > Cunninghamia > Cunninghamia lanceolata. Next base: position 9,087,086 of record BSBN01001807.1, read on the forward strand.
TTTATTTTACACCTATATGGATAATTCAAACTTGTGATCTTATGCTAAGGATACTCAAGGCTTTCATTGTGTTGTAGAGTAGTATTGTGTTGTGTTTGTACTTTTTTTTTACAGATTTGTCTTCATCAATCCATCTCCTCATGGTGTGAAAGATCTTCATCTCCCCATGAGAGCTTCACCTCCGAGGTGACATCTATTTTATGTTTCAATTATTTATCATATCCTTGCTTTTCCCTTTGTCCACCAAGGACACACACTCTGTGAGGCCTACTTTTACCTCACCTGTATTATTTTGCTTATAGTACTCTTTCGATGGATTTATGATGGTCTTGTGGATATTGGGGACTGTTGATCCCACACTTGGACCTTATTAACTTATCTTATACTTGATTAGATAGATGGTTTATGCCTTGTGGATGGTTAGATGGCATGTTAGATTTCCATTTGATGATACAATGTTTAGATGCTATGATGTCATTTGATGCTATTGGTATGTGCATAGATGGTGAAATTGATGATATATCTTACTTTATGTGATCATGATTATACTTGTGAGTGGTGGATGATTTGAGAGACATATTTATATTAGTATGTGATTATTTTGATGTTGTATGTGATTATGCAATCATGTGTGTGTTATATGTAGTTCACTTCGCTTGAAATATTTTACTATGTGCTATTAATGGGTTTGTAGAAGTGTGCAGGTAACTTTCCGTGCCCATGGAAAATCGAAGGTCGAACAATAACCATATGTTATACCCTTGTTAAGCCAACCTAGTCCTAAATTGGACTAAGGTCATCTGTGTTGGAGAATGTTGATTATGTTGTATTTGATTTATGTTAGTTTGTAAGGTTTACCCCTTTTTATTTTATCTCTTGATGTGTTGTAAAAATTGTAATGTTGGATTTGCAAAATTTTTAGTGCTAAATGTTTGAAGCCCTTTTCAAGTGATTTTATGTGTTTCCTAGTGTTCGTAATGGTCAAATATTGACCCTAGGTCATACCCCTAGGGTCTAGGACCATTCCTAACGTGTTCAAACTTGATTTGGACCTTGTATGGTCACCCAAACTTGACCCTTGAGTCAAGTGACGGGTTTGGGAAGTGTGAGAGGTGGTTGGAAGGTCACCATCTCACTTAACCTTACCTCACCCACTTGGGTAAGGTTACCCTTGCTACACATGCTTTAGAAGCTTTTTGAAGCTTCTCACATGTGTGAGACCTCTTCCCTATGCTCTCACACGTCTGTGAGAGCACTTGTGGGGAAGAGTGTAGCTTAGTTGAATGAGAAGATGACAAGTGTCACCTCCTCATTCATAAGAAGCTTCCCTTGTGTTCTCACATTTCCCTATGCTCTCACACATGTGTGAGAGCATTTGTGAGAGAGTGTGTAGCTTTGTGGAATAGGGAGGTGACAAGTGTCACCTCCACATTCTTGTGGGGTTGTGAGGAGGGTTATGTGGATGGAGGAGAGGGTGACAAGTGTCACCTTCTCATCCATTAGGGTTTGAGAGCCTTGTCTATTTATCTCCCTCATTTTGATGGGATGAGGGTTCTTTTGTTCCTTTTTTGGGGGAAACTTTATGCTATGTTAGGAGATAAGGACTTGTAGATCTTGGAAGGAATTGGGAGGACTTGTGGAAAGCTCTTCACCAACATCCTCTATCTTTGAAGCTTGAGAGGTATTCCTCAAGACTTCAAGCCTATTATTTTTCTTATTTTTGCTTATGAACTATGTATGTTATGATGGTTGTGTTCATGTATATTGTTGTAGTTGTGTGTTTTTGGGTTAAAAGGGTTCTTGGGTGAGCTCTCCATATGAGAGAGCTCACCTTTGTCTTGGGTGAGAGGATATGAACCTCCTCGGTTTCGCCTCTTTTTTTTTGGTATAGTTTTATGGCCAAGGGCTTTTATTTAGAGTTTTGAGGAGTTTGGTATTATGGCATGAGTATATTATTTTGTGAAATGAGATGTATGGCAAGATGCCAAGTGATTATGAGCATTTTTGAGTATTAAGAGTGTGGGTCTCCTTGAGTAGAGAGAGTCCACTCTCACCCTTCAAATCCATTTTCAAAATGGGTTAGTTTTGTGTTATGCCTTGGATGGGTGTTAATGTGCTTGATGTGAGTGTTTGTATTCCTTGTAGTTTGATCCTTGGTTATTGGAAGGCCTCCTAACTTTGGGGTGGTCTATATTTAGGTCTAGGTTAGGAGAAGAGCATCCCATGGGCATGGTTATCTATTTTGTATGTTTTGTAGGTTTCTATGGAGGCTATGAAGAAGTTGGACTTGGAGAGTAATCTAGTTTATAGTGGTATTTTGTAGTTTGTAAAACTAAAGGCAATTAGATGCCCTACCCTCATTTTGGGGTTTGTAATAGTTTCTCTTGGTTGAGAGTTTGATCTTTCTTTTGGGTTGTAGTTTACCTACTCCTTGTAAACTTGTAATTTATCTTAAATGGTTATGGCAATAATAAATTCTTCATTTCATTGTTATGAAGGGAATACTCTCTCTCTCTCTCTCTACTCTCTTTTAAGTTTACTACTATGTTTATGAAAAGAAAATATCTCAAGTAAAGAAAAATGTATTATAGCTTGGTAGTGGAAAGAATTAATACTCCTAGTTTTCTTTTAAAAGAAAAATAAATTCTCCTTTAAGTTAAATAGATTCCCTATGGGTTAGTATTTTTAAAAAATTTATAATTGTTAGAGAAAATATGAACAACAATATTAAACTACTTACTATAAAATAACTCAATGAAATTGATGCAAATACAATAAACAAAGATATTACCTTCATAGGCCGATTCACCTCGTAGCTTCCATTGTTGCCTATCTCGTATTGATCTTATGAATGAGTTGAGCTCTCAAAAGTATGTACTTCCTTGTTGTTGAAGATGACAATAGGAGAATGGTTGGAGATGTATAATGCAGTGAAGATTAATCTAACAATGCAACTCTATGATGATGGATAATGGAGATATGAAGACATGGTTGGATAATTGTGATGATAATGAGACTATGCAAATGCAATGAGGATACTTTGCCAAAGGCACACTGGTAGAATTTCTACATATTAAGATTACAAAGATCTTGGATTGTTGAAATGAGGGAATGAGGGTTCCTTTTATAGGCCAAGGATAGGCCAATTCCAAGTGTCACGATCTCAACGGTGGAGACTTGGTCTTATGATGTGTATAGTTGAGATGAGGTTGGTTGGGATGAGGGAGAGAAATATGGAAGATGTTCCTCTCAACTTGACAAGGTGGAGAGAAAGCTGTGAGCAAGAGGCTACATATCATAAGGCTCACCAAGACCATAGAGTGAAGGTCAAAGAAGGAGACCTTGTTTGTAGGATGGTTGGAAGGAAAATAGGGACTTATGGGACAAGTGTCTCAAGGTGTCTTTTGACCAAGATGACATGGAGAAATCATGCTCATGAGAATAGGGATGGTTGGAGAAATAATATGACATGTGGGTGAGGATAAATTAGATAATTAAATACTAAAATATTTAATTAAGTGTGCAACATGATGAGGTGGATTGTGAGGTGGATTGGATGATGTGGATTATGGACTTTTGAATTTGGGATAAGATGATTGATTAAATAATTTAGAATTATTTAATTAGGGATGACATTAGAAGAATTGGTAAATTAATTGATTTGTTGTAGAATTAAGATGATGTGAATCACATAAATAAATTATTGAATTTACTATTGATAGAGGAATGAGAATAAAATAAATATTAAAATATTTATTTAATTTGACTTAGCCATTTTTAGGTGTATACATTTTGCCCCTCTTTGAGATGATGTGTTTTATCACGTTGTTTCAAAGAATAAACATTTGTTGCGATTCATACATGCCCTAATTTTCCCCTCATATAGGTTAAATGACGATAGGATGCCCCCTCAGGAGATTGGACGGGAATAATGTGATGACAAGATGACAGACAATCTCACGATGAGATAGGCTGACAAGATGAATGGGAGAAGAAATTGGCTAATGACGGGCGAAAATCAGATAATAAACATGCCCTAGCATGCACAAGGTTAAAACATCTCCAAGTAGGGTTAAATGCGCTTAAAATAGGAGTGTGGGGTCACATTCCTTGTCATTTGCACACTTGTTTTTGTGGAGAGCTTATAGGAGATCAGAGCTCAAGTGCTAAGGAGAGTCAGCCACAATGTAGCAGATTCTAGTTAAATTACACCACTTCGAGAGGATCTGACGGTTCAACTATCTAGCAGAGTACGGCCCACCGGTAAGTACACTTTCAATTTTAGGCTAGGTGCATTTATTATGGTCAAAAATCTAGGTCAAAGTTAGCTGTTTTGAATGTGTAGAAAGAATGAATCTGTGCATTTAACTCGCAAAATGATGCAAATGCCACAATTCTATGTAGATACTGACTCAATATGCGCAAATGCATAGTTTTTGTAAACAAAGGATAGAATTGTGCAAATACAAGGGGTTTCTACACAAATGATATGTAATTGCGCAATTATCATAAACCTGCACATGTGGTGTAATGTTGTGCAAATACCTCCTGAATTGGCACATTTGAATTATGTTGCACAAATGTAAGGGGATTCTATACATCCACCCTGATTTTGAGCAAATGTTGAATAGAACTGCGTATATACCTTAGATAGAAAAATACTTAGCAAATTTGATAAAGTCGACATCGTGATCGATGTTCACCAACTGATAATTCATATCTGAGATTGATAGAATCTCAGGAGAGATGATAGGATAGATATCCTAATAAAATAGCTAAGTACTTGATGTTTGATAGATAGATTGGCAATTTAGTTGATTTTGTTTGACTAATGCGCATTTGGCTGATTGTAGGAGGAGCTTGATGATGTACTTATGTCTCGGGAGCGATTTCTAGGGACACAGTTGCTTAGACTGTCCTTGACAGAGATTGATCACCTAATTCTTGGATCGATAGGCTTATCTTTTGTTTGCTTTATACCTAAGATTCGAGCTAATGCTGACTGCGCTTGCTGAGCTATATCACAATGAGGATGGGACATTCCATCTTCCTACTATGGAGATTACAGTGACCTTGGAGGATGTACATCAACTTTTGTGGATTCTGATCGATGGAAAGCTCATGGAGTACAAGTCTTAGACTGGGGTAGGACTTGATGAGTGTCATCAAGTTTTTGATGATGATACCATTGAGGGTATAGAGATCAGTTGGACCAACATGGTTGCCTACTATGAGCCTCTTCCATTAGTTGTTGCTAGGTTGATTGGCGGGATAGTGTGCCCTGACAAGAGGTCACACGAGTTCACAGTTGGATGGGGGAGAGCTCTAGAGTGGATCATTATAGAGGGCACCCGATATGCCTGGGGTGTGTGTTTGCTTGCACACCTTTATCATGATTTGCACCAGTTTGTGTATGATGGATCTTTCAGTTTGTCATGTGGAGTCTCGCTTCTAAAGATTTGGGCTTGGTGTCACATTGTGATTATGCTGCTAATTGGTATAGGCACTTGGGGCAAGGATCAACCATATTCTTAAATGTTCTAGGAGAGTCTTTCCCAACCCAAGCTGGGAAAGTTAAAGTACTGGCAGTATGCTTTTGACAATGTTGATTCAGTTGTTTGGCACCCCTACCTAGATTGTGAGGTATGGGATGAGGATGCCTCGGAGTTACCTTTTTGTTTCTAGACCAGGTGGCTAATAAGGAGGACTCCCTATATTCTTGAGAGGCACATCATTTCTCGTGTGTACCAGTAGTTTGGTAGGATCCAGGGGATGCCTCAAGGGAATGCCATCTTTGCCCAAACATAAAAGGAGTGTCCTCGATGGGGTTCTGGTGCATCTTATGAGCGTGTACGAGAAGAGTTTTTGTAGATACCATATCAATCGTGGCCGATGAAGAGGACAATTGTGGATGCAAGCATGACATAGGATTATGCTGACTACTTTGTTGGACACCCATTCCCTCGATACTCAGGACCTAGAGAGCGAGCCCTAAGACTAGATGATCAGGAGGAGGATGATGATGGGCCTCGGTGGTGACAGAGGTAACGAGGAGGACGAGGTGGCAAGGGTGAGGGTGATGATGGCAAAGGCAATGGTGGTGGAGGTGGGAGTGATGGAGATGATATAGATGGTAAGAGGGTTAGACAGTGGGTTGATAGAGATCCTACCCAGCAGGCACAGTTAGCAGTGCAGGGATAGATATAGTTGCCTGTACAACCTCTTGTACATGGACAAGATGATGGGGTGATTATAGGGTTATGAGCCCAGTTGGCTCAGTAGCAAACTCTATTGGCTCAGTAGTAGATTCAGTTGGGTCAGATGCAGGGATAGATCACCCAACTGTAGGGTGAGCTACAAACTACCAGATTGGAGAGAGATATTGTGATCCAATGGTATACTAGGGTGGAGAGGCTGCTAGAGCAGGTACAATAGACTAAGGGATATGGTCCCATAGGGCAGACAATGGCAAAGATGGTGAAGGCTAGCTAGGAGATATTCTACTGGTAGTCACTCTATGAGTAGGTTGTACCTCCAGAGCGACAAGTAGGTAGCTTCCACCAGAGCTCCCGTAGTAGGTCTTGACATAAATTTATAGAGAGTGGAGTTATGGGGCCACCCAAGGGAGCACCAGGTGTAGGGACACCAGGTGCTAGTGGAGATGATCAGCCACAACAGCTGGCACCTTCAGGAGGTAGTGCCTCCTAGCTGCTACTAGGCATGTATCATTTTGCAACATCATTTGGTATACACCATATTGTGGACATTTCAAGATGTATTCTTTTTTTGATATCATTGTACACTTGGACATTATTATTCTCTTGATGATGATGATGATATATATGATCTAGTGTTCAATGGACTACGTAGTATTAATGTACTGATTATGGATGGACGCTTCTATATGATGACTTATTATGATTATGGTTATATGCAATGCTGCTAATCATGTTTATTTGATTCTATTATGCACTTGATATTATGCAAAATGATGTTTCTAGCAGCTACATGATAGACATGATGACTTATATGCATGTTTATGATCCTATATGTTTACCATTTATGATGACCTAATGCATACACTATGATGATTTAGATGTAACATATGATGTTTTAATTGTTTTATTTATAGATGATGATCTAATATGCAAACACTATGATATCTATGTTTTTGTGAGATTTTTGATTTATGAAATGTTTTTGATAAGATAAGTGGCATAAAAGGTGTCAATCCCAGTACAGAATAGCCACAAAGGCACACCAAAAACTAAAACAGTTTAAGCAAAACCTTCATAATTTAAGCGAATAAAATATAAAGACAAAAACCAACAGGAAACCACATACATAGCGGAAAGACAGCGGATTGACAAAAGACCAAGCCTCCAAAGGATAACCAAACATCTTATCCTAGTCATCCACCAGGAACTAGAAAACATCCTAGTACTCTTTTAGTTTTTTGTCCTTCTTCCCTTGGCCCGTAACCTCCTCTCCTTGAAGAACTACCAGAGTGGTGGCAGACCTATGCATCATTTGATTAATGAAATGTTATGGTGACTCATGCATCTAAATAACAACATTATATGTAACACAAACATGATCTAAATGCTTATATCATTAATGCACTTAATGTGATGATATTATATGATGACACACCTATTTATGACATGCAAATGTATTATGAATTGTTTTTATTGTCCCAAGTATAGTCAATCATAAAATAAAAGAACACTTAGAAGAATTGGACTTAATAACTGGGATAAATGGGTAATTTAGAAGAAATAACTTGGATAAATGGATAACTGAGATCTTGAGACACTTGGAATTTTGACAAGGATGAAATGCTTATAATGAAATGAAATGCAATTTGATATGTATGGATGTGGATTTTGTCATCTTCGTATACAAGTTTTTGAAGTACTTTGTTTCATCATTGAGCTTTTAAAATGTTGTAAGAAAATACAAGCATCTAGGTATAATTAAACCATGATGACCTGAGTATTACTTACATGGATTTTGATTTAGCAAGTTAATATGAGCATCTAAGTATAATTGAACCAAGATGACCTGAGTATTGCTTGCGTATCAACAGACAAGGATTACACCCGTTTCATGTTTAGACCTCTTATATCCTTGATGATCTTTTATTGATCATGTTGTTAGACAAGGCTTAACATTACTAAAGATAAACCCACAAATAGTAGACAAATAAAATAATCATGTTCCATCATAGCATCTCTAGTTTTTGACATCCTTAAGTAGCATAGGAGACATAATAACAAAAATCCTGATAATAAGATTTTAAAAAACCATTAAAAACATTCTTGCCATAGATATATGTTTTCTTGCAATAACTTGATAGAGTCATGTTTGATGTTTTAAGCAGGCTAGGATTTGTCAAGTGTAGTTTAAATGTCTTCTTGCCAAGACAATTTTTTAAAGCTTGATTTGCTACACTGCTTGTTGTCTAGTGATAAAACCATGATCCGGTTTGTTATTCTCTAAGTTGTAGCATTCAAAAATTCAATTCACTAACTAGGTCAAGGATTTGCCCCCAGTCAAGTAAAGGATCGATTTATTATGGATGAGCTAAGGATAGACTAAAGTGACGGGCCCTAAGGGACTGATCTAGTGCCTCAGGGGCTCATCGATTATGGCCTTGCCTATGTGACGACACAGAGGCAACATAGTTTAGGGTGTGGACCATGTGGACCTAAGACCTAGGGGGTGGGAATTGAGTGGCATTAGATGGACAAAAGGATGAGTGATAAGGGATGGAATGGATGGACAAAAGGATGAGTGATAAGGGATGGAATGGATGGACAAAAGGATGGGTGATAAGAGATGGAATGGATGGGAAGCCTCGGGGGCTCATCAATGATGGCCTTGCCTACGTGATAGCACAGAGGTGACATAGTTTGACCTTGAAGGCGGACACCAGTGATGGATGAAGATATGGATGAAGAATAGGTTTATGGTAGGATTTGGGATATGGATGAATGGGGAAGGAGCCTCGGGGGTGTATTAATGATGGTCTTGCCTACTTGATAACTCAGAGGCGACATAGTTCAGGGTTTGACGATACTAATAAGGAACTTGGGATAGACAACATGATGGATGATAGGATATGATGACCTCATTAAATGAGGTGATAAGGGTGACAGAGCACCAAGCTATGATAGGTTACCATTAGGTGGTGTTGAATGAGTGAGGTTACTTGATGGATACAGTAGGAAGACAAATGGAAGTTAGGATTGCTAAAATATGGAGAAAGTGGATTATCGCCAATAGCGCCTGTTTCTAGGTTTTCACCACTTGCGCATATTGCAACATTTATTTATTTATTTATTATTATTATTATTATATCCCTTGCATCGGGGTTATTTAGGTGTAGAGCCTTTGAAGATGTATGTCGTTGATGGGGTCATCAAATAGTTCACCTTCTGATGTTGATAGATGATAAGTACCTGATCCATAGGCAACAACTATGACATAGGTACCCAACCAATTGGGTTCAAATTTCCCCTTTTTCTCTCTATCTTGTTGATTCTTAGGATTTTCTCTTAGCACCAAGTCACCCACCTGGAGGACTCATGTTTTAATCCTGTGATGATAACTTCTTGACATCCTCTATTGGTATGCCTTAAGATGGTTGAATGCATGTTGTCTCCTTTCTTCTAGTAGCTCTAGCTCCTAGAGCCTGGATATTTTGTATTCATCATCATTTATGAGACCCTTTAATGACACCCTGAGGGAAGGTAACTCAACTTCTATAGGCAAGATGGCTTCGGAGCCATAGACGAGGGCATATGCTATCACACCTATGGGAGTGCATATACTGGTTTTGTAGGCCCATAGAGTGGGCTTCAATTGCATATGCCAGTCATGGCCAACATCATTGACAGTCTTTTTGAGTATCTTCAAGATACTTTTATTTGATGCCTCAGCCTGGCTGTTACCTTGTGGGTAATATGGAGTGGAGAAGTGATGTAGAATGTGGAATTTATCACAGAGTTCTTTGACATCCTGAGTCTTAAAAGGTCATCCATTATACGTAACATCTGCATATGATGTAGTTGAGGATGAAAGAGGAGATTTGCTTCCCTGTGACATTGGTTAATGGAACGGTCTCAATCCACTTCATAAAATACTCAGTGGCTGTGATAATGAATTTGTGGCCATTGGACGATGAAGGGTGGATCTTGCCTACTAGATCAAGTCCCCATTGGTAGAAGGGCCAAGGTGTCGTTAAGGGTTGAAACTCTTGAGCGGGTACATGTATCAGGTACTACCGTGAATCTAGCATTTCTTTCACTATTTAAAAAAATGATGGGAGTTAGATTCCATGCTCGACCAATAGTATCTGAGATGCATGAGCTTCTTCGCTAAGGTAGGACCACTAGAGTGCATCCCGCATATTCCTTCATGTACTTCACTCAGAGCGGTCTAATATTCCTCACCATCCAAACACCTAAGGCGAGTACCATCTAAACCTCATTGATATAGGGTGTCTGTGATGATGGTATATCAGGATGCTTGGCGTATGAATGTTCATTTCTGGTTGCTAGATAAGTCAAGTGAAAGGATATTCTCTTTTAGATAGGTGTAAACTTTTCTGTATAAGGGAGAATTAGACCCTACGATGTGGTAAATGGTGTTGGTTTCTGGGATTTCATAAGTCACATGGGAGACTAGCTCCACCAAGAACTCATAACGAGAATGATTTTTAGGTATGTCTAGGAGGGATGTAATAGTAGCCATAGCATCTGCTGCTTTGTTTTCTAATCTTAGTATCTACTTGAAGGATATCACAACAAAATATTCCTTGAAGTCGTCCACCATACATTTATATGGTATCAACTTCTTGTCCTTAGTTTGATAATCATCATTTACCTGATTAATGATGGGTTGTGAGTCCCCATACACATGAAGTTCCCTAACCTTCCAATCTACTACCATCTTAATGCCAATAACTAAAGCTTCATACTTGGCCACATTGTTAGTGCATGGAAATAGAAGTTTGTATGACTTAGGGATTGTATCTCCATGTGGTGTTACCAACAAGATTCCCACTCTAGATCCATATTGAGTATATGACCCATCAAAGTAGAGTTTCCAAGCTGTGGTAGTGATGTTGAAGTTAGACTCATATGGAAATTCAAAGCTTAATGGGTTGTTATCTGTCAAAGGTGCATCCGCTAACTGATCTATAATGACTTGCCCCTTTATTGCTCTTCTATCTACATAGTCAATATCAAATTCACTAAGTATCATGACCCATTTAGATATTCTACCTATTAGGGTAGCTTTGCTGAGTAGGTATTTTAATGGATCAATCTTCACCACTAGCTTGATAGAATGTGAGAGCATGTAGTGTCGCCATTTTTGTGAAGCAAAGACAACTACCAGACATGCTCTTTCAATTGGTGTATACTGCAGCTCGTAACCTACTAGTATCCTGCTGATGTAGTAGATTGCTTTCTCTTTTCCTTCATAGTTTTGTTGTGCTAGTAGAGCTCCAAGAGTTGTTGGTGTAGCTGAGATATAGAGTAGTAGTGGCTTGCCCTGAATTGGTGGCATCAACACTAGTGGGTTCATTAGATATTCCTTTAGATGTTGAAAATCTTGCTCACACATGTCATCCCATTTGAATGGAATGTTTTTGTGTAAGAGATGGGTGAATGGATGGCACTTATCTGCCAATTGAGAGATAAACCTTTTGATGGACTACAACTTTCCTTGTAGAGACTGCAACAGACTCAAATTATTAGGTGGCGACATTTCTATGATTGCTTTTACCTTGGTTGGGTCCACCTCTATTCCATTAGTTGATACAATATATCCAAGGAGTTTACCAGATGTGACTCTGAAAACACACTTTTTTGGATTTAACCGTACATTAAATTGCTCTAGTCTTGTGAAGATCTTGTCCAAGACTTGAAGATACCCCTCTCTGGTGAATGACTTACCTAGGATATCATCAATGTAATCTTCCATGATGGTGTGCGTCATGTCATGAAAGATCATAGTCATTGCCCGCTGATATGTTGCCCCTGCATTCTTTAGTCTAAATGGCATGATGTACCAACAATAGGTACCCCACGAACATGTGAATGATGTTTTATTCTGATCCTCTAGTGCTAGTTTGATTTGGTTATAGCTAGAGAACCTATCCATTAATGACAACATGGTGTGCCCTACTGTTAGATCGACAATGATATCTATGTTTGGCAGAGGAAAATCATCTTTTGGACAAGCCTTATTTAGATCTCTAAAGTCGTTACACAATCTAATCCGCTTATCTGGCTTGGAAACACATACAATGTTAAAAACCCATTCCGAAAAATCAATGGCTCTGATGAACCTCACATCTAGTAGTTTCTTTAGTTCCTCTGTGACCGTTAATGCTATATGTGGGTGTATTTTTCTCAGTTTTTCTTTAACTAGCTTAGCTCCTAGAGCTAGTGAAAGATGATGCATAATAAGATCAAGATCTAGCCTAGGCATGTCCACATAGGATCAAGCAAATTTTATCTTCTTTCTTTTGAAGAATTCCACAAATTTTATTCTCTCTTGTTTAGATAATAACTCAGCTAGGTGTATGATCCTTGGGTTCTCTTTTGTGCCAATATTTACTGGTTGAGCTAGTTCAATCAATACTGAAGATCTCTCCTGATGTGCATGGTAGGGGAGAGTGTCAATCCTTTCATCTGTTGGCGCCTCAGAGAGGTTTTCACCATCAGACATGTCTTTTCTTTTTACTTTTTCGTGATCTAACACTGTCATGGAGTAGTTTTAACCATTAGATCTACTTTTTATTTTTACATCTTTGTGACTAAAAGGATTGGTACTCTCTCCAATGTATGCCACGTCATTATGTTTAATGGTGAAGCTAGCCTTGTGGTCCCCTATGGGTAAATGGTCTCAAAGCTCTAGATAATCGATGATAGTATCATCATTTTGGAATGTATCTAGGTCAGAGCTGTTTGGTAGATCCCAATCTATCAATTTAGGATGCACTAGGGGTAATGAATCATTTGGTTGATTTGATTCAAGGGTGGTGATGGTTAGAATGGAGGAGTTGTTTGAATAGGTAGAGGTATTGATAAGGTCTATTATGATACTCTCCTCAAGTTGGTTCATTAAGTGTGACATCGTACTCTCCTCATGAAGTTCACTTTTGTCTCATTTTGGATGGAACTCTAACGATCTAGCCCTAGAGCTTTGTCCCTCATCCGTCATATGAGTAGAGCTATATTGTTGAACCACATCAACCCCTTTATCTTCACAAGACATTTCTAAGAGGCTATCCTATTCATACTCATTAGAATCTATTTTACTAGCTTCTTGTAAGTGGTAAATTTGTTCCATTAGGTTAGTGGTAGCTATTTCTCTATCTTTTACTTTGAGTTTCTCCTTGCCTTTGATCTTCTCTTTACCCTTGTATCCCAACCCAGTAGTGTCTCAAGCTATGGAGGTAGAGGGTTGAATCAGTTCTATGATACCATCTTTCCTTAATCATATGGGACCATGTCCTTCATATCCCATCCTTTGTAAAATAGAAAACCCTTGACCATATTGTGCAGTGGATAGCTTAGGTTGATGGTTATTTGGTGTGGTTTCACTATCTTCTTCTTTGTAAAGCCACTATAAGACATATTTTTCATCACTCTCATCCGATCAGTTTCGCCATCTAATGAAAGGACCCTTAGAAGTCTCAATGTCTTGGCCTTGTTTAGTAATGGCTTTCCATAGGATTTTGGTGATATAGGCAGTTGTGCTAGACATAAAGTTTGCTCAATGACATACTCTCCAACACCCTTGTCCTTTACTTTGACTTTAAGCTCTGATGTTTTGGAGGTAGAAGCTAGAGAAATTAGATCCACATGGTTTGAAGAAGAGGAAGCTACTTGATTGGTGGGGATTACAACTTCTGGTTTTGATTGGATGGTGTTGCAATACCGGAATTGATCAGGGTCACCTTGTATGATAATTTCTTGGCCATTGTGTGGGAACTTGATACATTGATGGTATGTTGATGGGAACTTGATACCTTACTCGTATTGGTAAGACCACCATTCCTTTGGAAGTTCTCTCTTCTTTGTCATATGCCTTGATAGTTATTTTCTTTTTAGGATCAAAGGGCATTTTTTGAAAACCCCAATGCAACGATTAACTTTAATGTGTATATGTTTAAACCAGCACCTCCATCTATTAGGACCCTTTTTATTCGGTGTTTGTGGATTTGGGCCTCAATGTGGAGGGATGCTTTATGTGGTTGGCTGATGGACATATCATCTTTCTTTGTGAAAGATAAGAAATGTGGTGTAGTTAGATGACCCACCATAGCTTGGAATTGCTCTTGAGCAAGGTTTGTAGGAACAGTTATTTCCAAGAGGGCCTTCTCTAAGATGGCTTTGTGAGATGGGGATAGACACAATAACTCCATAATAGATATGTGTGCAGGTGTTTTATGGAGTTGGTCAAGGACGCTGTATTGGTTCAATGTGGATGATGACTTGGGTGGAGCTCCTTGTAGAGTAATTGTTCCACAATGAGTGGTCACATTACAGTCAGGCTTATTATTGATAGTGATTACATTGATGTATGAATCACTTTGTGACATATGATTAACGATGTACTCATAAGAAATGTTAGTATAGTTTGCTTTGTCAACACCGTTGTTGTTTTGATTAGATGATCCTCCTTTCTCATAGTGGGGAAGAGGATTTTTGAATGCTATATGCTCTTCATTAGTGGTATGCTCTTCAATTGATATCTGTTTTTGATCTAGCAAGTCTTGAACAACATGTTTTAGCGCTTGAAAATCATTTGTTTTATGTCCTTTGTTTTTGTGATACTCGCAAAAGTCGACATCATTCCACCAAGAGGGTTTAAATTTTGGTTCATACTCACACACCGGTGGAAGTGTTATGAGGTTACCCCAAATTAACTTCCTAAGGGTAGATTCAAAAGACTCTCCTAGTGGTGTGAACTTTCTCCTAGGATGAAAGTTGGTAGGTCTTTGCTCATTGCTTTGAGGCTTGTTGGATGGTGTATTGTTTTGTGGTTTTGATAGATTGAAGATTGGTTGCTTTTGCACCACATTTTTAGCATCCACCACACCATCATTTACAATGGGTTTGGTCTTGGTCCAAAATCACAACTTGTCTGCATTGTTGTTAGAACTAGGGGTGTCTTTGTATAGCTTAATTTGCCCCTTTGTTATCAAGTCTTTCTCAATGAGTAGCCCCATTTCAATGACCTTACGAAAATTAGTTGGGCATTGTATTTGGATTTGATAACTCAGTTCCATGGTTAGGTTGTGAAAAAACATTTCTATCATTTGTTTCTCCAGTATGTGATAGGGACACTTGCTTGCAAGTTGTCTCCATCTTTGTAGGAAAGAGGTGAAGGATTATCCCCCCTTTTTCTTGTTCTTACAAAGGTCCAACATGGAGATTTCATGTTCGATATTGTATAAGAAATGTGTTACAAATTTATCCACTAGCTCATCAAAAGTACGGATGCTGAGAGGTAGGTGGGAGAACCATTCCATTGCTTGGCCTCCTAAGCTTTGTGGGAATAGTCGCATAAGATATGTTTCGTTGTGTACAACTTCTAGGCATGCTACACTAAATTCCCTTATATGATCTCTTGGATCACCTTTTCCTCTATACTTGTCAAATTTTGAAACCTCAAATCTTGAGGGAAAATGTATCATGAGCAAAGACTTATCAAAGGGATATGGTGAAATATCCTCAAGGGAGTGGTGTTTTGTGGTTTTCCCACTTTGGATATCTACCAACTATTTTTGCAAGGCTTGGATTTGTGTCGTTAATGTGTCCAAAGGATTGGGAGTATCCTTAGCCTTTTCCAATTTAGAAGCATCTTTGTCAATTTTGGAGCCATCTTTTGAAGACTCTGCTTCATTTGAGGAGTTGGTTTCTCTTAGATTTGAGACATCAAAACCTATGGGCAATTTAGCTCCTTATTGAGCTAACATGAGAAAATATTTATGAGGATTCGTGGCAAAAACCCTATCCATTACCTTTTGAAATTTTGGATCTTGAAGTTGTTTAAGGATTTCCTCTTGACTAATCTCCTCATCATCAGACTTGTGCCCACTATTGTGTCCGGAATCCATCTTTTGCTTTTGTTTAAATAGGGATCTAGTTTGAACCATGCAATATTTGGATGTGAGTGAAGGTGGATTGTGAAACTTGGTGAAATTAGTTTGGTGTTTTGGTATGATGTGATCTAGGTGAATTGGATTGGATAAACTAGATTTTCCTAAGGTTTACTATTGATTCTATTTGTCCAAACAAGGTGGTCTTGAGCTATAATGGTAATAGCTATTGAAGTGTCGATATAAAAGGTAGTCAAAATAGGGATAGATGATCACCACTATTTGATATAGACTATTCTTTTATCAAGATACTCATGTATAGTTTTGATGTGAAGGATGATTGAAATCCTAATATGAAACTAACTAGGTATTGTTTGAATTTGGTAGAGTATCAACTATGCCTTGGTACAAATCTTGGTTTTTGGTTTGATGACCTTTTGGATAGAAAGACAATGGTATGCAAAGGTGATGTTTGAAAATGGCACGAAGGTGGGACTGCAAGGTTGAACTTATTTTCCAAGTATAAACTAGAGCAAAAAGGGTATCCAAAAATGGTTTTAGTTTTACCTCAAAATGGATGGAACAACTCTCTGTTGTGAATGCGTAGCATCAGATGCGCAGGATAAATGGCAAATGCATAGCTCTGTACTATGTATGCACAACTTTGTATGTGCAGGACTGTGTTTCAAATGTGCAGGACTGTGTTTCAAATGCGTAGTACTATGTTTTAAATGCACAAAAAGGTATATGCACAACAAGATGGTGTAAATGCACAACAATACTATTTAAATACGCAACAGTAGTGAATGCACAACAAGATTTGGTAAATGCACAGAAAAGCAATGTAAATGTGTAGGACTGCAGAAGTTTTACCTTTTGTTTCAGTTTGTCAATCTTGGCTTGTTTGTATGTTTTTCTAGGATTCTCTAAAGTTGCTAGTACTATTTTTGACTCAAGTTATTGCGAGAAAACATAGTAAACAAGAAGTTGTCATGATTATTTGATACAATTTTTTATAAATGTAAAACAAACAAGTACAATCCTAAGGATGGCAAGGACAATATTTGTTGAATTCCAACTCAGATTTTACTCCAGCCACTTACATAAAGGCAGATAGTTAGTAGCTTGGTACTACCGACTCCCCCTTACAGTGCACTCACTTCTCATGCATACTAAGTTACAATCCCCCCGAAGAGTTGGATTTTTTGTCTCCACACTAGATGAGTGTATTACGTTGGACAACTTTAGAGGACTTCCTCCTGTGTCAACAAATACGAGTTTTTGGCTTTCTAAAACAATTGGCTTTTTAGTTTGGGCATTCATTCAGGTGGTTATACATGCAACAATTCACTCTGTTATGGTGGCTTCCCAGTCTGAAGAGGTCAGGGTCAACAGAGTTAAATGCACCACAAGGGTACTATGGGAAACATTTGTCAGTATAACACAGCAACACCCATTGTTTATACCTTTTGACACAAACACAGTTTATTTAAAGTGACTTAGAAGTGGCTTGGCTTTAGCTCATTACTGCTCGAGGTCATCCCAATTGGAAGAAACACAATCCAAAGGGCAAGCCTCTTCTAAAGGTTACACAAATAAAATAATGAGTTTGGCATTTTGGTCACCCAAAAAGGGGAGAGCATAGGCCTATCATCATTTTCAAGCACAATAGACACTGGTTCTTTATCCTCCTAGAGTTAAAAACCAAAAACTAGGTGTGTTTTATTATACCAAGCACACTCCATTGACAAGATAGCAAAAACATGGAAAAGATAGTTAATTTTACCCTCCTAAATAAATCTATGTGAAGATTGTTGTTGAAGAATCAAACAAGTTACTTTCCCCTATTTAAGCTAGATGAGAGATTTGTAAATACAAGATTGATTTGAAAGATTTGTTCAAATTTTATCCACCTAGGTTGGGACTATGTGCATGTTGTAATGCAACAATATCATTTACTTTCTTCTAATTAGATCTAGGTGAAAATTTGCATGAAGATGCCAAATTACTTCCCCACTAATTAAATCTAGATGAAGTTATGATGTAGCTAAATGACTAAATAAAGCTCCTACACCTGCAAGAAGAATTAATATGGAAATCTTTGCAAAAAACTAATACAACTTTTCTATCAGAATGTAAATGCACAGGAACAGGAAGTAAATGTGTAGCACTGCTCAGTAAAAGTGCAGAAAGCTGGATGCGCAAAAGGAAGCCATGGATGCACAGGGTTGGTTAATGAATGCACAAAAATGTAAATGAGTAGTGAAACGTGGTGACTGCTTAGAAAGATGACATGAATGTATAGAAAGATGAATGCATAGTAGGAAGCCGTGAATGTGCAGGACTAGAATGTGAATGCATTGAAATGACCTACCACGATAGTAGCTTCACAAAAAAAATCAAATGGAGGTTAAAAATGGGGCTAGGCCCCACGGTGGGCACCAAAAATGTTAGAGGAAATATGAACAACAATGTTAAACTACTTACTATCTAATAACTCAATGAAATTGATGCAAATACAATAAACAAAGATATTACCTTCGTAGACCGATTCACCTCGTAGCTTCCATTGTTGCCTATCTCATATTGATCTTATGAATGAGTTGAGCTCTTAGAAGTATGTACTTCCTTGCTGTTGAAGATGACAATAGGAGAATGGTTGTAGATGGATAATGCAATGAAGATTAAACTAACAATGCAACTCTATGATGGTGGATAATGGAGATATGAAGACATGGTTGTATAATTGTGATGATAATGAGATTATACAAATGCAATGAGGATACTTTGCCAAAGGAACACTGGTAGAATTTCTGTAGAGTAAAATTACAAAGCTCTTGGATTGTTGAAATGAGGGAGTGAGGGTTCCTTTTATAGGCCAAGGATAGGCCAATTCCAATTGTCATGATCTCAACAGTGGAGACTTAGTCTTGTGATGTGTACGGTTGAGATGAGGTTGGTTGGGATGAGGGAGAGAAATATGGAGGATGTTCCTCTCACCTTGACAAGGTGGAGAGAAAGGTGTGAGCAAGAGGCCACATGTCACAAGGCTCACCAAGACCATAGAGTGAAGGTCAAAGAAGGAGACCTTGTTTGTAGGATGGTTGGAAGGAAAATAGGGACTTATGGGACAAGTGTCTCAAGGTGTCTGTTGACCAAGATGACATGGAGAGATCATGCTCATGAGAATAGGGATGGTTGGAGAAATAATAGGAAATGTGGGTGAGGATAAATTAGATAATTAAATATTAAAATATTTAATTAAGTGTGCAACATGATGAGGTGGATTGTGAGGTGGATTGGATGATGTGAATTATGGACTTTTGACTTTGGGATAAGATGATTGATTAAATAATTTAGAATTATTTAATTAGGGATGACATTAGAAGAATTGGTGAATTAATTGATTTGTTGTAGAATTATGATGATGTGAATCACATAAATAAATTGTTGAATTTATTCATTGATAGAGAAATGAGAATAAAATAAATATTAAAATATTTATTTGATTCGACTTAACTATTTTTAGGTGTATACAATAATCATGCTTATGAGTATATTTATATTTATCTAAATGATGCTCTTATAGATATATAAGTCTTTAGGATATATATATATATATATATATATATATATATATATATATATATATATATATATATATATATATTTGAACTTTTGAATAAAATAAGCTTACTGTTTTAATTTTTTGTCACTATATTTTTTAATGATAGAGAATTGTTTTGTTTTATTTTACCAGTGATATATATATATTATTTCATACTTTACCAAATGTAATAAATGATACAAGTTTAAAGTAAAGGATGAAATGTTTTAGTTAGTATTCGAATGGCTGAATGCATTTAGGGTTTTACTGAAAGCTTTAAAAAAAAGATAGTAATTGGCGGTCCGTAGGGTCGAACCCCTGCGGCTTCCATGGTCTCTTTTTAGCAGTGAATACGTATGATACGACCTACGATTTGGCCTATCTCTACATTCATACACACACACACACACACACATACTTATGCATAAATTATAGTTGCTCTGGTTTATATGCCCCTCTTTGTGTTAAAATAAATCTCTAGTTTTTGCATAAGAAAAGAAAATTAATAACTAGAGAGTTAGATTTGTTGAAAATAGAAAACTTAGCAAAATAATACTATATGCTAATTGATCATGTATGCAAACAATAGAAGATTACTTTATTTCTAAACTTAGATACCTACATGTAAAAATCAAATATAAAAGACCAAACATATTAGAGAAGAGAAATAAATATTGCAACCTATAGCATAGTGAAACATGTTAGAAAACCAATAGAGGGGAGATAAACTTTTATTGTTTGGGAAGATACCTTCCACTTGGGGAGGCACCTTCCATTCCACTTGCCCCTCTTGAAAACCTACACATCCAACCAAAACAATTCAACTTGTGAATGAGAGCTAATGAGACATTTTGGTAATCGCCAATGATGGCATGGTTCGGTGGTTAAGTCGCTCAGGATGTAGTGGCGGCCACCAGAGTTCAAACCCCCGCTGGGCCAACAAGCTCGCAAGGCTTTACGCCTTCGCTGGGCCAATGAGCTCGCGGGTTTGAAGTGTTCTTCCTAGGGGATGAGGTCCCCCAGTTGTGGCCTCACCAGTTCATTGCTCCGGGCAAAAGCATTCGCGTGGAGCCGGAGGGCGTGTCGCACCAGCGTCGCCGGTCACGTTAAAAAGTTTACCAGGCGCATTTTAAAAAATAAAAATAAAAAAATGAGACATTTTGGTATTTTTATAATGTTGTCTACGGTTTGGTGCCCTAGTTTAGAGGATGGATAAACTTCATTAGACCTGATTATGTTTGTGCAAATCCCACTTAGTAAGTGGTAGACTCTTTTGTCTTTTTGTGTGTGTGTGGGAATTTATTCTTTTATTTAGTTAATTTTATTTTGAATTGTGCATTTATTTTATTGATTAGATTATTTCCTTTGTTGAATGTAGTAATAGTTCCTTTGCAATTTTATTTATTTATTGAAACAAAAATTATAGTTCTGGGCTTTTGATATATTTGAATAAAGGCTATAGTGTTAGAGGTGTTGTTTTGTTTATGAATTTAACTTATTGGGTGAGGGTAAATGGACTATATATGCAATAAATTTTATTTAATTTTGAAAGGGGTTAGAATATAGATTTTATTTTAATTTAATTTTGCAAACCTCCTATAGTTGATGAGATGATGTTAGGCTATCAAAATCACTATAGGATTTATTTCATTATGACCCATTATGCTGCCAAAATTTATCTAGATTTAAATGGGTTCATTGCATATTATTAGATTGATTAATTTATCCCTTTTTGTATTATATGTTAGATTATTGTATAAGTTAGAAATTGTTATTTTATTATTTTAATATTAGACCCTTAGGTCTTTATTGGACCTAAGGTTAGATTTTGATTTATATCAAAATTGACTCACTTCTTTTAGTAACCCTAGGGTTGGAATCTGAAATAGAATCTAACCCTCTTAGTGTCACTCCTTGCAACATACACCCCCTTAGTGGATTATGCGTTGTAGGGATGGTGAAGTGTGTGGCGCATCATCCTGTTGTGATTGACCTTCCCCACCTTCGGGCAATGCACATGTTGTAAGTTGTTGAGGCAACTATGTGATGTGTGTGTGTCACCAAGTGTGCATGTTGCGCGCCAGGGGGTTTGTAGAGTTAGGTGTGTTGGTGCCTGAATTGACTGTCAGTTGATTTAGCAATTTTTCATGCAGGCACCTTCCCTAAAATCCAAAAAAAATTTAAGTGTTGGCACCCCTTCACTGTTTTGCAGCATCCACATCATCTTTCTTGAGGAAGGGGTCATCATGTTTTGCCCATTGGCATAAGTTTACTTGTGTCTTGGCGATCATATCAATAGCATGGTGTGTTCTTTGTATATCGCCAAGACTTTTGCCTATCGGCTGCGAAGATTGTGTTTCCACCGACGGTGTTGGTCATGCCGATGGGGGTAAGTCAAGTGTTCATCGGCAAGATTTGGTGTATCGGGCTAGCATTGTTTTGATATGCCGATGTGAGGAGCTTGGCCGATGAAGAATCATCGGCGTAGGTCTCACCGATGGAGGGATGCGAAGGTGGGCATCGGGAAGACTTTGGCTGTCGGGCTAGCCGTTGGAGGGTCCGCCGATGGAAAGTGTTTGGCCGACGAGGGTGTCATCGGCATAGGTCACACTGAGAGGGGAGCATGGAGTGGTCATCGGTATGAATGGTATCATCGGCAGAGGATGTTTCTGCTTGGCCGACGGTTGAGGGTCTCGCTGACAGAGGATGTGTGTATCGGGGTGAGCAGTGTGGTTGGCCAGGGAGTTTCTCGTTGCTCCGATGGGTAATGTCTTGCCGAGGGAACGACTTGGCAATGTTTTGGATGGCCATCGGCGTAACCTTTGACATCGGCGTAGGTATTTTGTTGCTTGCCGATGGTTTTGGTCTCATCGACAGACAAGGAATGTGAAATAGGCGTCGGCATAACCTTTGAGGTCAGCAGGAGATTTGTGGAGCTGGCTGATGGTTCTCCTCTGGCTGATGGGGATGTTGGTGACTTGTGGAGATGTTGCGATCGACGAGACCACTGTGGTCGGCAGGAGATCTGTGGGGTAGGCCGATAATGTATGTCATGGCGATGGGCTGTGGGCGAAGGGTCGTGTGTCGAGCGCGGCAAAATGCTCGACACTTAGTATCCATGCGGCCATGTTTTTAAAATGATAAAGTTGTCTCCGCGGCACCAATGTGGGATTTTTCTTCCTACAGTTTTGAACTTTCAGTGAAGCACATTTTGACGGGAGGCTTCCGTTTGAAGGTTGTGACAGTTTCCAAGTGAAGTGCGGGTGGTTGAGCCATCAATGACGGTCGTGCAGGGGTATGGGCGACGGTACAAATGGTGAAGCTACCTGATCATGGATGAAGACTTTCAGATGGCGGCGCAAAGCTCGAGATCCCCCCTGTCTGTCGCATTTAATCTGTGAAGGCCATTTTCAAATGGGAGGAATGTATCTGGCAAATTTTTGACTTCTGGCCATGTAATTAATTGCTGAATGTACACGGTTCTGTATAAATGGTTTGGCTGTGTTACTTTTTGGAGGTTGGATGTTTTTGGGCTTTCTGCTCTGGCTCTAAATATAAGGTGTTCACATTTTGAAAGGCATTTTTTGCTACAGACTTGGTCCTTAGTCTGGTGTACTAATCTATCTTGGCTTGTAAATGATGATTTTCTCTGTGATGGCCTTCTATGCAGATTGATTTTAAATGAAAAACACCTGTGTGTGTATTGTTTCTGATTGTCTCCTGTATGTCATTTGTTTTCCTTTCAAACAAGGTTGTCAAGGGCTTCCAAGTTTTTCAGTATGTGCATACTGTGTGTCTGATTTATTGCGTCTGCTCAAGGAGTGGTTAAATAGGCTTTTGATCAGATACAAAGGGAAATAGATTACATCATAGGATCTGTTAAGTATGATCATTAATGATACTCTTTCTTGGACATGTTGCTGTTAGGCAGTAGCATTATTCTTAGGTCCTCTGGATATGAATTTATGTTGTCATGGGGAGACATTTACAGTCTTAGATATGACTCTGCTGCCCAGATAAGGCACTGGTTTGGGAATCTGTCTGTTCAATGGGTCTAGGAAAGTCCCATAACTCCAAACACCATTTCAAACCATCTCATCCTTCCATCTGTTAGTTGTAGGATTAGGATTAGGATCCTTGCATGCTCTCATACCCAACCAGACATCATGTCCAAGAATGTTGCCAACCTTGTGATTTGTTACACAAATCTTGGTCCATACATGAGAGTATTCTGCCTGTTGATGTCAAGTTAAATCCTTCTGTCATTGAGCTAGTCAAGGTTATACTTTTATCAAGTAGGGAAACCCCCCTTGGTGCGGCAGAACCAGAAGTGAAGGGGAGGAGCTCACGCAACCTCCTGTATTCAGTTGGCTGAATCTGCCTGTGCATTAGAACTGGCAAACCCTAATGCTAATTCAGAAGAAAAACCAACAAGGTGGAAATTTTTTTGGTAATTCATGTCATGACCACATGGAAAATGTGGACATGACATGTGGCTATCATGTCATAACCACATGGCAAATGTGGGTATGACATTTGATATTAGAGCCCAAGTTTAAGCACTGAGCATTGAGGGTACATTATTTATTCCACAATTTTTTTTAATTTTTAGGCATTATTTTTGTGTAGGATGCCACCTAGAGTGAGGAGAGGGTGCTATCACGCCAGTGGGTCTCGAGGCGCAGGTATACCAGATCCAGTACCACCTGAGGGCCAAAATTAGGAGCTGCCAGTGGTACCTGACATTGGGCCACAGATTCTTCAGGCTTTACAGGCAGTATTAGTGAGATTACCACTGGTTGTGAATGAACCGCATGTGGATCTATTCTAGACACTACAAACGAGGATGGTGCATCAGCTCATCGGGAGTGCAACAAGAGCCTGCCGCGCCATGAGGAGTGCTAGGCAGGGGTTGGGGTGGAGCATATTCCTTCCGATCCTTATGTGTATGGACAAAAAGATTAGGTGGATGTACCCATTCAAGGTCACCGAGACCACGGAGACCCTATCCAAGATTTGCTTAAGCTAAATCCACGTACATTTGAGGGTACTTTAGAGGGAGCTAAGGCTGAAGCTTGGCTCATTAGTCTTGAGTGGTGCTTTGCATTGCATCCCTATGGGAACAACATGAAAGCACATGTGGTAGTGCATCTTCTACGTGACGCAACAACATGGTGGGGCACGTAGGAGCACAAACACCGCCTTTCTTTAGGTACACTTTCATGGGACACTTTTCTAGTGTGCTATAATGTGCGCTACCTCTCAGAGCACTATAAGTAGCACCATATTGATGAGTTTCATGATTTGCAGCAGCGAGGTTCCATAGTTGCATAGTATGAGTGCAAGTTTATGGAATTATCCTGTTATGCCAAGTATCTTCAGAATGAGAAGCTTCTTGTGAGTCATTTCATCAGAGGCTTGAATCCTCACATAGCAGGACCAATTCACATGGCAGACCCACGAACTATGAGTGAGGTTGCCGAGAAGGTGTTCATTGCAAAGGAGGTTCATGGGTGAGGCCATGGGTCATGTCCATCATTTCGGGACCATAGTCATCAATAGGACTAGGGTTTCCATAGACCCTAGCCACCTCATAGGGGCGGTTTTAGATCTACCTCTTTATCTCCTAGACCTCCACAACAGCAGCAGTAGCAATAATAATATCAGCAGAGATCATGGCCACAACAGAGGGCATAGGGTGGACCTAATTGAGGATGGCAGTCACAAGGTCCGTGGAGAGACCAACGTCAGTAGGCACCAGCTGTAGGACTAGCTAGATCACAATAGTCCTTTAGAGGATCTCAGGGCAGTACAACATGACCTGGAGCATAGCAGTCTAGTCAGACTTAGTTAGTACAGGTTCAGACACGTGGGCCTTTTTATGTGTGTAGTGGCAAAGGGCACTTGGCTAGAGAGTGCCCATAGGGATTTACTGCTGGAGGTCAATGTGCTAGCGGTTCTGAGTAGATAGTAGGAGATGTGGGTCGATCTCACCAAGTATTTGTAGTGGTTGATAATCACCAAGATGATTTCTAGGCCTCCATGATAAAGACTCTAGGTACTATTGGGGATGTTCCCATTACTATTTTGTTTGACTCAGGAGCCATAGACTCCTTTATTTCTCCATCGTTAGTGGAGCGTTGCAGGGTGGTGGTCTCTAGGTAGGACATTAGGTGGGAGGTTGAGTTAGCTATAGGGGCCAAGATGGCTATAGATTTAGTGGTCAGAGATTGCAACATAGTACTTGATGCCTTCACGATAGTTGTGAATCTTAGGGTTATACCCTTAGGGTCTTATGGTGTGGTGTTGGGTATGGATTGGCTTGCAGCCCATAGGGCCAAGCTAGATTTTTGGCGAAAGGTGATAGGATGCCTCAATGATCATGGCACATTAGTAAAGATAGTGGGCATTCAGAAGCCCACTGTAGTTTGTATGATTTCTGCTAAATAGCTTAAGCATTGTATGCGGAAGGGTTGTCAGTTATTTGAGATCATAGTCAGTGATGAATCTGAGGATGAGTCAGAGGCTTTGCTTGATGACCATCCCATCCTTAGGGAGTTTGCAAATGTCTTTCCACCTAAGCTCCCAAGGATGCCTCCTCATTGAGAGGTTGATTTTCATATAGACCTTGTACCAGGTGTCAAACCAGTGTCTTGTACACCTTACATGATGACCACTCATGAGCTCAAGCTTCAGATGGAGGAGTTTCTAGCGAAGGGGTACATCCTACCTAGTGTCTCACCTTGGGGTGCACCAATCATCTTCGTGAAGAAGAAGGATGGGCTCTTCAGCTTTGTATGGATTATAGGAAGCTGAATAAGGTGACAGTGAAGAACCGTTATCCTTTGCCTAGGATCAATGGCTTGTTTAATCAGATGCAGGGAGCTAGGGTGTTCTCTAAGATTGACCTAAAGTCTAGATACCACCAGTTACACATCACAAAGGTGAATATCCATAAGACCACATTTCAGACTCACTATGGTCACTATGAGTTCACTGTGGTGCCCTTTGGTTTGATGAATGCCCCTGCAGTATCCATGAGTCTCATGACTGGGGTGTTTTGCACATTCCTTGATCAGTTTGTGATCATATTCCTTGATGACATTTTGATTTATTCAGAGATAGAGGATGAGCATGAGGAGCACTTACGCCATGTTCTACAGTGTTTGAGAGAGCAACAACTATTTGGCAAGTTGGTGAAGTGTGCCTTCTTTAGATCAGAGGTTCAGTATTTGGGGCACATTCTATTTGGCGATGGCATCTTAGTAGATCCATCAAATATTAGAGCTATTAGGGATTGGGTAGCACCTACCAGTGTCATAGAGGTTAGGAGCTTCATGGGGCTAGCAAGATATTATCGTAGATTTGTAGAGGGCTTTCCTAGGATAGAACACCCCATCACTTCCCTTCAGAGGAAAGGGAAGAGTTTCTTGTGGACAGAGCAATGTGAGAGGGCCTTTGAGGTCCTCAAGGAGTGTCTCACTAGTGCTCCTATCTTGGCAATACCTAATCTAGCAGAAGACTTCATGATTTGTACAGATGTATCATTAGAGGGTTTAGGAGCACTGTTGATGCAAGATGGTCAAGTGATCGCGTATGAGTCAAAGCTCAAGACCCATGAGTTGAACTACCTGATACATGGTTTGGAGCTTGCAATGGTAGTTCATGCTCTTGTTTAATGGAGACACTTCCTCTTAGGATGTCGTTTCGAGTTATAGTCCAACCATCATAGTGTACAGTATATCTTCATGCAGATGAATCTAAATGCCTGCCAATAGCATTGGATGGAGTTCTTTTGTGAGTATAACTTTGATGTGCATTACATCAAAGGGAAGGATAATGTAGTTGCTGATGCCTTGAGTTGGAGGCACCACAAGATCCTAACCTTGACTTTAAGTGTAGACTTCAGAGGGCATATCTTGTAGCATCTTCTAGAGGATGAGTGGCTTCCAGAGGTTCAGTAAAAGTTGCAGTCACAAAGTGCCCTTAAGGGTAAGTTTACAGGGTATTATCTTAAGGTAGATGGTCTTCTATGACATCGTCAATGCATCTAAGTTCCCCTTCTAGCTGATCTTTGATCATTGGTTTTATTAGAGGCTCGTAGAGCACCATATACAACACATCCTAGGGTGAAGAAGATGCATGCTGATTTGAGATACTTGTACCATTGGGCAAGGATGAGATGTGATATTATAGAGTTTGTTGCTCATTGCCTTGAGTGCTAGAGGGTGAAGGTCAAGCATCAGCATCCAATAGGTCTACTTTACCCTCACGAGATATTGGAGTGGAAATGGGATACCATTTCCATGGATTTCATTGTTGGTCTACCTTTGTCAGCTTGCTGCCATGATACCATCATGGTGATAGTTGACAAGTTGACCAAGGTAGCACACTTTTCACCGGTATGCATGATGTACAATGCACTAGCTATGGCAAGGGTCTTCTTGAATGACATTGTGAGACTTCATGGGGTACCTCGTTGCATTATTTCTGACAGAGATATAGTGTTCACATTACCCTTTTGGAGGGCATTATAGTAGGCATTGGGCACTCAGCTCAACTTCAGTTCAGCATATCACCCTGAGATAGATGGGTAGACTGAGAGGGTGAACCAGGTGTTAGAGGACATGTTTCATATGTATGTGATGGATCACCAGTCGAGATGGGAGGACTACTTGTATCTAGTTGAGTTTACCTACAATAATGGGCATCACAACTCGTTAGGTATGCCTCCCTATCAGGCCTTGCAGGACTCCTTTGAGTTAGGACCATATTGAGGAAATAGTGGCTATTAGACTAGATTTGGTACAAGATATGGAGTAGCAAGTCACCTTGATTAGGTAGAGATTGCAGGAGGCATAAGATGGTCAAAAGAAGTATGCCGATACTAAGAGATTGGATCAAAGCTTCTCAGTTCGCGACAAGGTGTTCTTGAGGGTGTAGCCACATAAGAGTCCAATCCATTATGGAAAGGGTTCTAAGCTTGCACCTCATTTTGTTGGACCTTTTGAGATCTTGGAGTGGATAGGACTCGTAGCTTACTGTCATGCTTTGCCACCTAGCCTGTCGCACATCCACAATGTGTTTCATATTTATGTGCTAAGATGTTATATTTCTGACATGACTCATGTTTTGGACTGAGATGCCTTACAGGTCAAGTTGGATGGGCAGCTGGCTTTGGAGCCAATTCACATCTTGGCTTGTTGGATGTTGGGCCTTTGATGTGGAGAGCTGGCTCAGGTCAGAGTTTAGTGGGACCGCTATGATGAGGTCTCAGCTACATGGGAGGACACTACTAGTTTGAGGACACTCTATCCTCACCTCTTTGCTGACTTCCAGGAGGAAGTATAGTCTTAGGGGGGAGAATGTGAGGACTACTTTTACCTCACCTGTATTTTTTTCTTATAGTACTCTTTCGATGGATTTATGATCCTCTTGTGGATATTGGGGACTGTTGATCCCACACTTGGACCTTATTACCTTATCTTATACTTGATTAGATAGATGGTTTATGCCTTGTGGATGGTTAGATAGCATGTTAGATTTCCATTTGATGATATGATGTTTAGATTCTATGATGTCATTTGATGCTATTGGTATGTGCATAGATGGTGAAATTGATGATATATCTTACTTTATGTGATCCTTATTATACTTGTGAGTGGTGGATGATTTGAGAGACATATTTATATTAGCATGTGATTATTTTGATGTTGTATGTGACTATGCATTCATGTGTGTGTGATATGTAGTTCAATTTTCTTTGTCTATTTTACCATGTGCTATTAATGGGCTTCTGGAAGTGTGCAGGTAACTTTCAATGCCCATGGAAAATTGGAGGTCAGACAATAACCATTGTTATACCCCTGTTAAGTTGATCTAGTCCTAAATTGGACTAAAGTCATTTGTGTTAAAGAATGTTGATTATGTTGTATTTGATTTATGTTAGTTTGTAAGGTTTACCCCTTTTTATTTTATCTCTTGATGTGTTGTAAAAATTGTAATGTTGAATTTACACAATTTTTAGTGCTAAATGTTGAAGCCATCATCAAGCAATTTTATGTGTTTCCTAGTCTTGGTAATGGTCAAATATTGACCCTAGGTCATACCCCTAGGGTCTAGGACCATTGCTAACATGTTTAAACTTGATTTGGACCTTGTATAGTCACCCAAACTTGACCCTTGAGTTAAGTGACGAGTTTGGGAAGTGTGAGAGGTGGTTGGAAGGTCACCATCTCACTTAACGTTACCTCACACACTTGGGTAAGGTTACCCTTTCTACACATGCTTTACAATCTTCTTGAAGATTCTCACATGTGTGAGACCTCTTCCCTATGCTCTCACACATGTGTGAGAGCACTTGTGGGGAAGAGTAACTTATTTGAATGAGAAGGTGACAAGTGTTATCTCCTCATTCATAAGAATCTTCCTTTGTGTGCTCACATCTCCTTATGCTCTCACACATGTGTGAGAGCCTTTGTGGGAGAATGTGTAGCTTTGTGGAATGGGGAGGTGACAAGTGTTGATCCATAAATATTTGTGCCTATCTCACCTTCGATAGCACCTTTATAATATCTCACCTCTAGTTCCATTAGCTCATGTTCTATATCCCACATATCTCTCCACCTCACCTCTCTACCTCTCCCCTCTCTATGTCTCTTATTTTCTCCTTGTCTACCTCTCCATCCATCCTTAGCCATCTAGGTCTCACTTAATCCTAAACCCTAAAGCCATCTATCCCTATTCCTAAACCCTCAATGGGATTGATACTATACCTTAAACCCTAATCCCTTATCCATAAACCCTCCAACCCTATCCCTAATCCTTATACCCTCGACACTCTACTTTAACCCTAATCCCTTGACCCTCAACCCTATCCCTAAACCTTCAACCCTTGAATCTCAACATCAACCCTCAATGTCAAAACCTAATCCCTCAACCCTTAACTCTAATCCCTAGACCCTCAAGCTTATCCCTAAACCCTAAACCCTAAAACATCAACCCTCAACCCTCAACATAAAATCCTAATCCCTCAACCCTTCACTCTAATCCCTCAACCCTAAACCATATCCCTAAACCCTCAACACTATACCTTAAACCCTAATCCCTCAACCCTAAACACTAAACCTTATCCCCAAAACCTAATCCCTCAACCCTTAACCCTAATCCCTCAACCCTCAACTCTAATCCCTCATCCCTAAACCCTAAACACTATAGCTATTCCTAAACCCTCAATGGGCTCGATACTATACCTTAAACCCTAATCCATTATCCCTAAACCCTCCAACCCTATCCCTAATCCTTATACCCTCGACACTCTACTTTAACCCTAATCCCTCGACCCTCAACCTTATCCCTAAACCCACAACCCTTGAACCTCCACACTCAACCTGCAATGTCAAACCCTAATCCCTCAACCCTTAACTCTAATCCCTTGACCCTCAACCCTATCCCTAAACCCTAAACCCTAAAACCTCAACCCTCAACCCTCCACGTCAAATCCTAATCCCTCAACCCTTCACTCTAATCCCTCAACCCTAAACCGTATCCCTAAACCCTCAACACTATACCTTAAACCCTAATCCCTCAACCCTAAACCCTAAACCTTATCCCTAAACCCTAATCTTTGAACCCTCAACCCTTATCCCTCAACTCTTAACTCTAATCCCTCATCCCTAAACCCTAAATGCTATCCTTATTCCTAAACCCTCAACAGGCTCGATACTATACCTTAGACACTAATCCCTTATCCCTAAACCCTCCAGCCATATCCCTAATACTTATACCTTCCACACTCAACTTTAACCCTAATCACTCAACCCTCAACCCTATCCCTAAACAATCAAACCTCAAACCTCAACACTCAACCCTCAACATCAAACCCTAATCTCTTAACCCTTAACTCTAATCCCTCGACCGTCAACCCTATCCCTAAAACCTCAACCCTCAATCCTCAACATCAAATCCTAATCCCTTAACCCTTCACTCTAATCCCTCAACCCTAAACGCTATCCATAAACCCTCAAAACAATACCTTAAACCCTAATCCCTCAACCCTAAACCCTAAACCTTATCCCTAAACCCTAATCTCTCAACCCTCAACCCTAATCCCTCAACCCTCAACTCTAATCCCTCATCCCTAAACCCTAAATGCTAACCCTATTCCTAAATCCTCAACGGGCTTGATACTATATCTTAAACCCTAATCCCTTATCCCTAAACCCTCCAACCCCATCCCTAATCCTTTTACCCTTGACACTCTACTTTAACACTAATCCCTCGACCCTCAACCCTCAACACCAAACCATAATCCCTCAACCCTTAACTCTAATCCATCGACCCTCAACCCTATCCCTAAACCCTCAATCCTAAAACATCAACCATCAACCCTCAACATCAAACCTTAATCCCTCAACACTTAACTCTAATCCTTTAACCCTAAACCCTATCCCTAAAGCCTCAACACTATACTTTAAACCCTAATTCTTCAACCCTAAACTATAAACCCCATCCCTAAGCCCTACTCCCTCAACCCTCAACCCTAATCCCTCAACCCTCAACTCTAATCCCTCATCCATAAACCCTAAATGTTATCCCTATTCTTAAACCCTCAACAGGCTCAATACTATATCTTAAACCCTAAACCCTTATCCCTAAACCCTCCAACCCTATCCATAATCCTCATACCCTCGACACTCTACTTTAACCCTAATCCATCGACCCTCAACCCTCTAACCTCAACACTCAACCCCCAATGTCAATGCCTAATCCCACAACCCTTAACTCTAATCTCTCGACCCTCAACCCTATCCCTAAACCCTAAACTCTAAAACCTCAACCCTCAATCCTCAACGTCAAATCCTAATACCTCAACCCTTCACTCTAATCCCTCAACCCTAAACCCTATCACTAAACCATCAACAATACACCTTAAACCCTAATCCCTCAGCCCTAAACCCTAAATCCTAATCCCTCAACCCTCAACCCTATTCCCTCAAACCCTAACCTCTAATCCCTCATCCCTAAACCCTAAACGCTATCCGTATTCCTAAACCCTCAATGGGCTTGATATTATACCTTAAACCCTAATCTCTTATCCCTAAACCCTCCAACCCTATCCCTAATCCTCATACCCTTGACACTCTACTTTAACCCTAATCCCTCGAGCCTCAACCGTATCCCTAAACCCTCAACCCTCAAACCTCAACACTCAATCCTCAATGTCAAACCCTAATACCTCAACCCGTAACTCTAATCCCTTGACCCTCAACACTATCGCTAAACCCTAAACCCTAAAACCTCAACCCTCAACCCTCAACGTCAAATTGTAATCCCTCAACCCTTCACTATAATCCCTCAACCCTAAACCATATCTCTAAACCCTCAACACTATACCTTAAACCCTAATCCCTCAACCCTCAACCCTCAACCCTAATCCCTCAACCCTCAACACCAATCCCTTATCCGTAAACCCTAAATGCTATCCCTATTCCTAAACCCTCAACAGGCTCGATACTATACCTTAAACCCTAATCTCTTATCCCTAAAACCTCCAACCCTATCCCTAATACTTATACCCTTGACACTGTACTTTAACCCTAATCCCTCGACCCTCAACCCTATCCCTAAACCCTCAACCCTCGAAGCTCAACACCCAACCTTGAACATCAAACCCTAATCCCTCAACCCTTAACTCTAATCCCTCGACCCTCAACACTATCCCTAAACCCTAAATGCTAAAACCTCAACCCTCAACGTCAAATTCTAATCCCTCAACCCTTCACTCTAATACTTCAACCCTAAACCCTATCCCCAAACCCTCAACACTATACCTTAAACCCTAATCCCTAAACTCTAAACCCTAAACTTTATCCCTAAACCCTAATCCCTCAACCCCCAACCCTAATCCCTCAACCCTCAACTCTAATCCCTCATCCCTTAACCCTAAATGCTATCCCTATTCCTAAACCCTCAAAATGGTCGATACTATACTTTAACAATAATCCTTCAACCCTCAACCCTATCTCTAAACCCTCAAACCTCAAACCTCAACACTCAACCCTTAATGTCAAACCCTAATCCCTCAACCCTTATTTATAATCCCTTGACCCTCAACCCTATCCCTAAACCCTCAACCCTAAAACCTCAACCCTCAACCCGTAACTCTAGTCTCTCGAGCCTCAACCATATCCCTAAACCATAAACCCTAAAACGTCAACCCTCAACCCTCAACATCAAATCCTAATCCCTCAACCTTTCACTCTAATCCCTCAACCCTAAACCCTATCCCTAAACCCTCAAAACTATACCTTAAACCCTAATCCCTCAACCCTAAACCCTAAACCTTATCCCTAAACCCTAATCCCTCAACCCTCAACCCTAATCCCTCAACCCTCAACTCTAATTCCTCATCCCTAAACCCTAAACGCTATCCCTATTCCTAAACCCTCAATGAGATTCATACTATACCTTAAACCCTAATCTCTTATCCCTAAACCCTCCAACCCTATCCCTAATCCTTCTACGCTTGACACTCTACTTTAACCCTAATCTCTCGACCCTCAACCCTATCCCTAAACCCTCAACCCTCGAACCTCAACACTCAACCCTCAACGTCAAACCCACATCCCTCAACCCTTAACTCTAATCCCTCGACCCTCAACCCCATCCCAAATCCCTAAACACTAAAACCTCAACCCTCAATCCTCAACGTCAAATCCTAATCCCTCTACCCTTCACTCTAATCCGTCAACCCTAAACCCTATCCCTAAACCCTCATCACTATACCTTAAACTCTAATCCCTTGACCCTAAAACCTAAACCTTATCCCTAAATCCTAATCCCTCAACCCTCAACTCTAATCCCTCATCCCTAAACCCTAAACGTTATCCCTATTCCTAAACCCTCAACGGGCTCGATACTATACCTTAAACTAGAATCCCTTATCCCTAAGCTCTCCAAACCTATCCCTAATCCTCATACCCTCGACACTCTACTTTAACCCTAATCCCTTGGCCCTCAACCCTATCCCTAAACCCTCAACCCTTGAACCTCAACACTCAACCCTCAACATGAAACCCTAATCACTCAACCCTTAACTCTAATCCATTGACTCTCAACCCTATCCCTAAACCCTAAATCCTAAAACCTAAACCCTCAACCCTCAACATTAAATCCTAATCTCTCAACCCTTCACTATAATCCCTCAACCCTAAACCCTAAACCTTATCCCTAAACCCTAATCCCTAAACCCTAAACCCTCAACTCTAATCCCTCATCCCTAAACCCTAAACGCTATCCCTATTCCTAAACCCTCAACAGGCTCGATACTATACCTTAAACCCTAATCCCTTATCCCTAAACCCTCCAACCCTATTCCTAATCCTTATACCCTCGACACTCTACTTTAACCCTCAACCGTATCCCTAAACCCTCAACCCTTGAACTTTAACCCTCAACCCTCAACGTCAAACTCTAATCACTGAATCCTTAACTCTAATCCATCGACCCTCAACCCTAGCCCTAAAACGTAAACCCTAAAACCTCAACCCTCAACCCTCAACTTCAAATCATAATCCCTCAACCCTTCAGTCTAATCCCTCAACCCTAAACCATATCCCTAAACCCTCAACACTAGACCTTAAACCCTAATCCCTCAACGCTAAACCGTAAACCTTATCCCTAAACCCTAATCCCTCAAAACTCAACCCCAATCCCTTGACCCTCAACTCTAATCCCTCGTCCCTAAACCCTAAACGCTATTCCTATTCCTAAACCCTCAATGAGCTTGATACTATACCTTAAACCCTAATCCCTTATCCCTAAACCCTCCAACCCTATCCCTAATCCTTATACACTCTACTTTAACCCTAATCCCTTGATCCTCAACCCTATCCTTAGACCCTCAAACCTCAACACTCAACCCTCAACATTAAAACCCAATCCCTCAACCCTTAACTCTAATCCATTGACCCTCAAGCCTATCCCTAAACCCTCAACCCTAAAACCTCAACCCTCAACCCTCAACATCAAACCCTAATCCCTCAACCCTTAACTATAATCCCTCAACCCTAAACCCTACACCTAAACTCTCAACACTATACCTTAAACCTGAATCCTTCAACCCTAAGCCCTAAACCCCATACCTACGCCCTAATCCCTCAACCCTCAACCCTAATCCCACAGCCATCGACTCTAATCCCTCATCCCTAAACCCTAAACATTATCCCTATTCCTGAACCCTCAACGAGCTCGATACTATACCTTAAACCCTAATCCCTTATCCCTTAAGCTGCCAACCCTATCCCTAATACTCATACCATCGATAGTTTAGCTTAACCGTAATCCCTCAACCCTCAACCCTATCCCTAGACCCTCAACCCTCGAAGCCCAACAATCAACCATCAATGTAAAACCCTAATCCCTCAACCCTCAACTCTAATCCCTTGACCCTCAAACCTTTACCTAAACCCTATACCCTAAAACCTCAACCCTCAATCCTCAACATCAAATCCTAATCCCTCAACCCTTTATTGTAATCCCTTAACCCTAAACGCTATCCCTTGAAAGGAAGCTAGGTGTGTAGAAAATGCTTCCTACACTAATCTATTGAAGAGAGGACGATGCAAATTCAACTTTATCCTAACTATTATAGGAATGTTAAACCATTAACATGAGATATTGCAGCAAAACACAAGAACCAGAAAGTAGACATAAGAAGAGAGACAAAGATTTACGGTGGGGAAAACCATTATTGAGTGAAAAACCCCACACACAGAAACCTGCATAATGTATTAACAAATCTGAAAGAATGTTTACAATACACTTGCAATGCAAGCTTCAATGGTCTTCGACACTCGTGTCTAGAGTCAATCTGGAAGCATAACAGTACCTGTAAACCTGTGATACAAACTCCATCTCCAAGCACCTGTATATAAAGAAAATACAAGGCAATATTGGACCTATCTTGGAATGGGTGTCCAATATGGCATCTTGGACCAAAACCCACACCTAGGGACACTTGGTCAACATTGTAGAATGAGTCTAACACTTGTCCATAGCTCCCATCCCAAAGAGGTCGCCTATTTCCAAAATGGGCTATGACAGATGCTCTTACGACACTTACGACTGTCATAGAATCTGTCATAGCAGTTACAACTTATAGCTGTAAGAGAATCTGTCATACACATGCTATAAATAGAATATTCTCTTACAACACATCATATTCCACCTTGGGGTGCCCAAATATGCCTCATTCAAAGATGCCACATGACACATGTCATTACCTGTGTTACAAACTTCTATTCTCGACTCTTACATGTCATAGATTTGTCTTAGGAATCTATCATAACCGTTTCGGTCAAACATTCCTTACACAACATAGAAGATGCTGACACATGGTAGAATATTCCTACCACTAAGTGGGATGCCTATCTCCTCATGTGAGGACAAAATAACAAGTTGTCATAATCCATGTAGGATTGACACATCACCATGCCACATCCCACAATATGACAAAGTGGAATTTCCAATTATTTACAACATAGGCAATTGAATAATAAATACAAACATTACAAATGCAGAGAATTACCAAGGTTGAGACACCTTACTTCCCAACATTCTCCCGCTTATCGAACACCTTGTAAGAGCTAATAGAAAAATAGGATTTAACTACTATAGGCCGAGAGGCCCATAGACTCCGAACACCATCTGAGCTTCTTTGTGCCCACTGGTTTTGTCAATGCATCTACAACATTCTTCAAAGTATCTACCTTCTCCAAATTTACCTTTCCATCCTCAACCATGTCCCTCACGAAGTGAAACTGAACATCAATGTGCTTGGTTCTGGCATGGAAAGTTGGATTCTTTGCAAGGCAAATTGCACTCTGACTGTCACAACTAATCATGATCTGACCTCCATCAACACCAATATCAGAACACAATCTCTTAAGAAAATGGCTTCCTTACAAGCATGAGTTGCTGTCATATACTCAGCTTCTGTCATGGACAAAGCAACAACAGGTTATCACTTACTCATCCAACTAATAGCACCACCAAACAGTGCAAAAACATAAGCACTGGTAGATCTCCTGCTATCAATGTCACCTACCCAATCTGAATCCACAAATCCATGAATATCAACAAAATACGGAGGTCTTGAAACATTACTATGATAGCAAATGGAGTACTCAGAAGTACCCCTCAAATATCTGAACACTCGCTTAACTGCATCCCAATGAACCCATCCAGGATTAGCCATAAATCAACTAAGGACTCTCACTGCTTGGGCAATGTCTGGTCTTGTGCAAACCATAGCATACATCAAACTACCAACAACACTAGCATAAGGTACTCTGCTCATGTCCTCCACTTCATTAGGATATTTTGGACAATCCTCAACAGACAACTTTCTCCCCAAAGAAATAGGAAGACATAATGGTCTATAGTCTGCCATGTTGAATCTGTCCAACACGGACTTCACATACTTACTCTGGCTTAACTAAAGTTTTCTGTTGGTTTTGTCTCTTTTGATTTCCATTTGTAGAATGTACCTAGCTACCCCTAAATCTTTCATTTCAAACTGACCTGACAACTGAGATTTAAAATTAGGAATCATATTCTTACCCTTCCCAATTAGCAACATATCATCAACATATAGTGCAACAATGAGAATACGATCACCATCAAATATATAATACACAGAATGATCTGATTTCGATCTCACAAATCCAATTGACAACACAAAAGCATCAAACTGCAAGTACCATCTCCTAGGGGATTACTTCAAACCATACAAAGACTTCTTAAATTTGCAAACCAAATTTTCTATACCTTTCACCATGTAATGCTTTGGCTGTGACATGTAGATCTCTTCTTCTAAGTCACCATGAAGAAAAGTTGTCTTCACATCCATCTGTTCTACCTAAAAGTCATAAGCTGCTGCGAGTGACAATAGGAATCGAATGGATGCCAACTTTGCAATGGGAGAGAAGATCTCACCATAATCTATACCCTCCACTTGTGAATACCCCTTCGCAACCAATCTAGCCTTATACTTCTCAATACTGCCATCTACACCAATCTTCTTCTTGAACACCCATTTGTATCCAACGGGTTTCCGTCCAGGAGGCAAAGGTACCAAGTCCCAAGTTTGATTCTTTTCCAAAGAAGTCATTTCTTCCTCCATGGCCTCCTTCCAAGAACCTAGATCCTTCATATCCAAAGCCTCTGATATAGTTCTAGGTTCATCACTGTTAGTAATCAAAGCATAAGCACAACTAGAATCAACCAATGTAAAACCAAGCCTTTCAGGTTTCTTTCTTATCCGTGTAGACCTCCTCAAGAACTGAGGTTGACGTTCAGCTTCTTCCTCTGAGCTTTCAGAGCTACTAGAGCTCTCCTCATCATCAGGTCCAACATTGTCTTTTTGTTTAGTCTTCTCAGGGGTGAGAGGAAACTGACCAACATCCAGTGGAAGAAGGTGTAAGCTCTATGAAGATGACACTTCTGCTATACAACACATATAAAGTCACGGGGTCACAAAGCTTGTATCCTTTCACACCAATACCATAGCCGATGAAGATACACTTAACAACTTTGTTCTCCAACTTTGATCACTTCTCCCTAGGCACATGTGCATATGCCTCACAACCAAAAACACAAAGATGCCTTACTAAAGAATTTCTACCAAACCACACCTCCATGGGTGTCTTTCCAATAAGAGCTGATGTAGGAGATTTGTTTACCAGATAGCAAGCAGTGGCAATAGCTTCAACCCAAAACTTTTGTTCTAGACCAACTCCACTAAGCATACTCCTAGCCTTCTCCATCAGTGTCCTGTTCATCCTCTCTGCAACTCCATTTTGCTGCGGTGTGTATGGAGTTGTCTTATGTCTTTCAATCCCAAGTTCCTTGCAATACTTATTGAATTCTGTAGAAATGAACTCACCACCATTGTCAGTTCTCAAACATTTAATCTTTTTACCAGTCTAATTTTCAGCAAAAGCTTTAAACTCCTTAAACTTACTGTAGACTTCAGATTTGCTTCTGAGAAAATAAATCCATGTCCTTCTACTATAATCATCTATGAAAGATACAAAGTATATAGATTTTGATATCGAATGAACATTAATAGGACCAAACACATCAGAATGAATAAGGTCCAACACACCAGAAGACTTATGAGAACTTGAGTAAAACTAAACATGATTTTGTTTTCCATAAATGCAATGTTCGCAAAAGTCAAACTCAAGATTACAATCATCTAACCCCTCAATGAGGTTCTTACTTTTTAGGGTACACAGACCCTTCTCACCAATGTGGCCAAATCTCTTATGCCATAACATTGTCTTTTCTGTAGGAAGTTTAACTTCCAATGCACGATTACAACCATCAAGACTAGAAACAACAGATTTCTTCACTGCACATTCAGATGGTGGGGGTGAAGTGACTACTACCCTCTTCCTTGACTCAGAAGAACTATTGCATTGTGCAATACATGCTTCCAGCTAAAATAGAGTACCTCTCCAAGTACCCTTAGCAAGCACCATAGATTCTCTACTCATCTGGCATCCTTCTTTCGAAAAAACAACCTACACACCTGCATCATTCAAACTACTTATAGAAAGAAGGTACTGTGCTAAGCCTGGGATGTGCATAACCCCATAGATCCCCTTCACTCGACCATTAGGGAATCAGATAGAGACTCTTCCATGACCAACAATCTTCATATGAGAGTAATCACCAGATACACCTTTCCACCATCGAACACCTCATACTTAGTGAACCAGTCTCAATGTGAGGTCATGTGGAATGATGCACCAGAGTCGATTAGCCACACATCATCAAATGCATGGGTTGCCAAGGCTATGATGAAAGCATCACTGTCATCTTGTGATTTGTCAGAATCTGAATCAGGAGCATTCTAAAGGAGTTTGCAGTAGTCTCCTCATGGACATTTAACAACACAGAATCAGCAAGACTAAGTCTTATGAGACCCTTAGCCTTTCGATCCTTGAGATCCCACTCATCTTGAGTCATTGTAGCTAGTTTAGTTCTGTTCACACTTTCCCAAAGGTCTCGGTCAACTAACATGTCTTCCATTTTGAGCTTCCACAGCTTGAAATTATTGCCATTAAACTTCTCTACTTCAAACCTTCCTGATGTGCCTGCCATCTCCTTGCTTCAATAAGATATAGAATGCTCTGTATAGACTCCCACTCAACCTAAGATTAGCTCAAAAAACCCCTACCCTACAACTAGGAGCAAAGGTGATCAAGCTCTGATACCAACTAAAAGGAAGCTAGGTGTGTGGAAAATGCTTTCTACACTAATCTATTGAGGAGAGGGCTATACAAATTTAACTTTTTCCTAACTATTACAACAATGTTAAACCATTAACATGAGATATTACAGCAAAACACAAGAACCAGAAAG
The DNA here is from genome assembly GCA_027924645.1 of Cunninghamia lanceolata. Lineage (NCBI taxonomy): Eukaryota > Viridiplantae > Streptophyta > Pinopsida > Cupressales > Cupressaceae > Cunninghamia > Cunninghamia lanceolata. The sequence goes on from BSBN01001807.1 coordinate 9,128,254, forward strand.
TAGATAGAAGAAGAGAGACAAAGATTTATGGTGGGGAAAACCCTTATCGGGTGAAAAACCCCACACTCAAAAACCTGCACAATGTATTAACAAATCTGAAAGAATGTTTACAATACACCTGCAATGCAAGCTTCAATGGTCTTCGACACTTGTGTCTAGAGTCAATCTGATAGCATAACAATACCTGTAAACCTGTGATACAAACTCCATCTCCAAGCACCTATATATAAAGAAAATACAAGGCAATATTTGACCTATCTTGGAATGGGCATCTAATATGGCATCTTGGACCAAAATCCACACCTAGGGACACTTGGTCAACATTTTAGAATGTGTCTAACACTTGTCCACAGCTCCCATCCCAAAGAGGTCTCCTATTTCCAAAATGGGCTATGACAGATGCTCTTACGACACTTACGACTATCATAGAATCTGTCATAGCGGTTACAACTTACAGCTATAAGAGAATCTGTCATACACATGCTATAATTAGCATATTCTCTTACAACACATCATACATGACACATGTCATTACTTGTCTTACAACCTTCTATTCTCAACTCTTACATGTCATAGATTCATCATAGGAATCCATCATAATTGTTTCGGTCAAACATTCCTTACACAACATAGAAGATGCCGACACATGGCAGAATATTCCTACCACTAAGTGGGATGCCTATCTCCTCATGTGAGGACAAAATAACAAGTTGTCATAATCCATGTAGGATTGACACATCACCATGCCACATCCCACAATATGACAAAGTGGAATTTCCAATTATTTACAACATAAGCAATTGAATAATAAATACAAACATTACAAATGCAGAGAACTACCAAGGTTGAGACTCCTTAATTCCCAACATCCCTAAACCCTCAACACTACACCTTAAACCCTAATCCCTCAAAGCTAAAACCTAAACCTTAACCCTAAACCCTAATCCCAAAACCCTCAACTCTAATCCCTCATTGCTAAACCCTAAACGTTATCCCTATTCCCAAACCCTCAATGGGCTCGATAATATAACTTAAACCCTAATCCCTTATTCCTAAATCATCTAACGCTATCCCTAATCCTCATACCCTAGACACTCTACTTGAACCCTAATCTCTCGACCCTCAATCCTATCCCTAAACCCTCAGCCCTCGAACCTCAACACTTAACCCTCAACGTCAAACCCTAATCCCTCAATGCTTAACTCTAATCCCTCGACCCTCAACCCTATCCTTAAACCCTAAAACCTCAACCCTCAACCCTTAATGTCAAATCCTAATCCCTCAACCCTTCACTATAATCCCTCAACCCTAAACCCTATCTCTAAACCCTCAACACTATACCTTAAATCCTAAACCCTATCCCTAAACCCTAATACCTCAACACTCAACCCTTATCCCTTAACCCTCAACTCTAATCCCTCATCCCTAAACCCTAAACTCTATTCCTATTCCTAAACCCTCAACAGGTGTGATACTATACCTTAAACCCTAATCCCTTATCCCTAATCCTTATACCCTTGACACTCTACTTTAACCCTAATCCCTAAACCCTCAACCCTATCCCTAAACCCTCAACGTCAAACCCTAATCCCTCAACCCTTAACTCTAATCCCATGACCCTCAACCATATTCCTAAACCCTAAACCCTAAAACCTCAACCCTCAACCCTTAACGTGAAATCCTAATCCATCAACCCTTCACTATAATCCCTCAACACTAAACAGTATCCCTAAACCCTAACACTATAACTTAAACTCTAATCCCTCAACCCTAAACCCTAAACCTTATCCCTAAACCCTAATCCCTTAACCCTCAACCCTAATCCGTCAACCCTCAACTCTAATCCCTCATCCCTAAACCCTAAATGCTATCCCTATTCCTAAATTCTCAACGAGATCAATACTATACCTTAAACCCTAATCCCTTATCCCTAAACCCTCCAACCCTATCCCTAATCCTTATACCCTTAACACTCTACTTTAACCCTAATCCCTCGACCCTTAACCCAATCCCTAAACCCTTAACCCTCGAACCTCAACACTCAACCCTTAATGTTAAACCCTAATCTTTCAACCCTGAACTCTAATCCCTCAACCCTGAACTCTAATCCCTCAACCCTCAACCCTATCCCTAAACCCTCAACCCTAAAACCTCAACCCTCAACCCTCAACATCAAACCCTAATCCCTCAACCCTTAACTCTAATGCCTCAACCCTAAGCCCTATCCCTAAACCCTCAACACTATACCTTAAACACTAATCCTTAAACCCTAAACTCTAAACCCCAACCCTAAGCCCTAATCCCTCAACCCTCAACCCTAATCCCTCGACCTTGAACTCTAATCCCTCATACATAAACCCCAAATGCTATCCCTATTCCTAAACCCTCAACAGTCTCGATACTATACCTTAGACCCTAATCCCTTATCCCTAAACCCTCTAACCCTATCCCTAATCCTCATACCCGCGACACTCTACTTTAACCCTAATCCCTCAACCCTCAACACTTAACTCTAATCCCTCAACCCTCAACACTATCCCTAAACCCTCAACCCTAAAACGTCAACACTCAACCCTCAACATCAAACCCCAATCCCTCAACCCTTAACTCTAATCCCTCAAGCCTAAACCCTATCCCTAAATCCTCAACACTATACCCTAAACTGTAATTGAACAACCCTAAACTATTAACCCCATCCCTAAGCCCTAATCCCTCAACCCTTAACCCTAATCCCTCAACCCTGAACTCTAATCCCTCATCCCTAAACCCTAAATGCTATCCCTATTTCTAAACCCTCAACGAGATCGATACTATACCTTAAATCCTAATCCCTTATCCCTAAACCCTCCAACCCTATCCCTAATCCTCAAACCCGCGACTCTCTACTTTAACCCTAATCCCTTGACCCTCAACCCTATCCCTAAACCCTTAACCCTCGAACCTCAAAACACAACCCTCAACATCAAACCCTACTCCCTCAACACTTAACTCTGATCCCTCGACCCTCAACCCTATCCCTAAACCCTCAACCCTAAAACTTCAACCCTCAACGTCAAACCCTCATCCCTCAACCCCTAACTCTAATCCGTCAACCCTAAACCATTTCGCTAAACCCTCAACACTACACCTTAAGCCCTAATCCTTCAATCCTAAACCCTAAACTGGATCACTAAGCCCTAATACCTCAAACCTAATCCCTCAACCCTCAAATCTAATCCCTCATCCCTAAATCCTAAATTCTATTCCTATATCTATATCCTCAATGGGCTCAATACTATACCTTAAACCTTAATCCCTTATCCCTAAACTATCCAACCCTATCCCTAATCCTTATACCCTCGACACTCTACTTTAACCCTAATCCCTCAACCCTAAACCCCATCCCTAAACCCTCAACCCTCGAACCTCGACACTCAACCCTCAATGTCAAAACCTAGCCCCTCAACCCTTAACACTAATCCCTCGACCCTCAACCCTATCCATAAACCCTAAACCCTAAAACCTCAACCCTTAACCATCAACATCAAATCCTAATCCCTCAACCCTTCACTCTAATCCCTCAACCCTAAACCCTATCGCTAAACCCTCAACACTATACCTTAAACCCTAATCCCTCAACCCTAAACCCTAAACCTTATCCCTAAACCCTAATCCCTCAACCCTCACCCTAATCCCTCAACCCTCAACTCTAATCCCTCATCCCTAAACCATAAATGCTATCCCTATTCCTAGACCCTCAACAGGCTCGATACTATACCTTAAACCCTAAAACCTTATCCCTAAACCCTCCAACCCTATCCCTAATCCTTATACCCTTGACACTCTACATTAACATTAATCCCTCGACCCTCAACCCTATCCTTAAACCATCAACCCTTGAACCTCAACCCTCAAACATCAAACCCTGATCCCTCAACCCTTAACTCTAATCCCTCGACCCTCAACCCTATCAGTAAACCCTCAACCCTAAAACCTAAACCCTCAACGTCAAACAATAATCCCTCAAACCCTAACTCTAATCCCTCGACCCTCAACCCTATCCCTAAAACCTAAACCCTAAAACCTCAACCCTCAACCCTCAACATCAAATCCTAATCCCTCAACCCTAAACCCTAAACCTAAACCCTCAATAATATAGCTTAAATCCTAACCCCTCAACCCTCAACCCTAATCCCTCAACCCTTAACTCTAATCCCTCATCCCTAAACACTAAATGCTATCCCTATTCCTAAACCCTCAACGGGCTTGATACTATACCTTAAACCCTAATCCCTTATCTCTAAACCCTCCAACCCTATCCCTAATCCTTATACCCTCGACACTCTAATTTAACCCTAATCCCTTTCCCCTCAACCCTATCCCTAAACCCTCAAACCTCAACACTCAACCCTCAATGTCAAACCCTAATCCCTCAACCCATAACTCTAATCCCTCGACCCTCAACCCTATCCATAAACCCTAAACCCTAAACCCTAAAACCTCAACCCTCAACCCTCAACATCAAATCCTAATCCCTCAACCCTTCACTCTAATCCCTCAACCCTAAACCCTAAACCTTATCCCTAAACCCTAATCCCTCAACCCTCAACCCTAATCCCTCAACCCTCAACTCTAATCCCTCATCCCAAAACCATAAATGCTATCCCTATTCCTAGACCCTCAACGAGCTCAATACTATACCTTAAACCATAAAACCTTATCCCTAAACCCTCCAACCCTATCCCTAATCCTTATACCCTCTACACTCTACTTTAGCCCTAATCCCTCGACCCTCAACCCTATCCCTAAACCCTTAACCCTTGAACCTCAACCCTTGAACATCAAACCCTAATCCCTTAACCCTTAACTCTAATCCTTCAACCCTCAACCCTATCCTTAAACCCCTAACCCTAAAACCTCAACCCTCAATGTCAAACAATAATCCCTCAACCCTTAACTCTAATCCCTCGACCCTCAACCCTATCCCTAAACCCTAAACCCTAAAATCTCAACCCTCAACCCTCAACATCAAATACTAATCCCTCAAGCCTTCACTCTAATCCCTCAACCCTAAACCCTATAGCTAAACCCTCAATAATATAGCTTAAATCCTAACCCCTCAATCCTCAACCCTAATCCCTCAACCCTCAACTCTAATGCCTCATCCCTAAACCCTAAACGCTATCCCTATTCCTAAACCCTCAATGGGCTCGATACTATACCTTAAACCCTAATCCCTTATCTCTAAACCCTCCAACCCTATCCCTAATCCTTATACCCTCGACACTCTAATTTAACCCTAATCCCTTGACCCTCAACCCTATCCATAAACCCTCAACCCTCAAACCTCAACACTCAACCCTCAATGTCAAACCCTAATCCCTCAACCCTCAATCCTATCCCTAAACACTAAACCCTAAAACCTCAACCCTCAATCCTCAACGTCAAATCCTAATCCCTCAACCCTTCACTCTGATCCCTCAACCCTAAACCCTATCCCTAAACCCTCAACACTATACCTTAAACCCTAATCCCTCAACACTAAACCCTAAACCTTATGCCTAATCCCTCAACCCTCAACTCTAATCCCTCATCCCTAAATCCTAAATGCTATCCCCATTCCTAATCCCTCAATTGCCTAGATACTATACCTTTAACCCTAATCCCTTATCCCTAAGCCCTCCAACCCTATTCCTAATGCTCATACCCTCGACACTCTAATTGAACCCTAATCCATCAACCCTCAACCCTATCCCTACACCATCAACCCTCGAACCTCAACACTCAACCATATACATCAAACCCTAATCCCTCAACCCTTAACTCTAATCCCTCGACCCTCAACCCTATCCCTAAACCCTAGATCCTAAAACCTCAACCCTCACCCCTCAACATCAAATCCTAATTCCTCAACCCTTCATTACAATCACTCAACCCTAAACCATATCTCTAAACCCTCAACATTATACCTTAAACTGTAATCCCTCAACCCTAAACCCCAAACCTTATCCCTAAACCCTAAAACTTATCCCTAAACCCTAATCCCTCAACCCTCAACACTAATCTCTCAACCCTCAACACTAATCCCTCAACCCTCAACTCAAATCCCTCATCCCTAAACCGTAAACACTATGCCTATTCTTAAACCCTCAACAGGCTCGATACTATACTTTAAACCCTAATCCGTTATTGTTAAACCCTCCAACCCTATCCCTAATCCTTATACCCTATTGCCTTGACCCTCAACCCTATCCCTCAACCCTCAACCCTTTAACCTCAACCCTCAACCGTCAATGTCAAACTGTAATCCCTCAACCCTTAACTCTAATCCCTCGAACCTCAACCCTATTCCTAAACCCTAAACCCTAAAACCTCAACACTAAACCCTCATAATCAAATCCTAATCCCTCAACCCTTCACTCTAATACATCAACCCTAAACCATATCCCTAAACCCTCAACACTATACCTTAAAACCTAATCCCTCAACCCTAAACCCTAAACCCTAATCCCTCAACCCTCAACCCTAATCCCTCAACCCTTAACTCTAATCCCTCATCCCTAAACCCTAAATGATATCCCTATTCCTAAACCCTCAACAGGATCAATACTATACCTTAAACCCTAATCCCTTATCCCTAAACCCTCCAACCCTATCCCTAATCCTTATACCCTCGACACTCTACTTTAACCCTAATCTCTCGATCCTCAACACTATCCCTAAACCCTTAACCCTCGAACCTCAACACTCAACTTTCAATGTCAAACCCTAATCCCTCAACGATTAATTCTAATCCCTTGACCCTTAACCCTTAACCCTATCCCTAAACCCTCAACCCTAAAAACCTCAACCATTAACCCTCAACATTAAACCATAATGCCTCAACCCTTAACTCTAATCCCTCAACCCTCAATGTCAAGTCCTAATCACTCAACCCTTCACTCTAATCCTTCAACCCTAAACCCTATCCCTAAACCCTCAACACTATATCTTAAACCCTAATCCCTCAACCCTAAACCCTAAACCTTATGCCTAAACCCTAATCCCTCAACCCTCAACCCTAATCCCTCAACCCTAAACTCTAATCCCTCATCCCTAAAACCTAAATGCTATCCCTATTCCTAAACCCTCAACGGGCTCGATACTATACCTTAAACCCTAATCCCTTATCCCTATACCCTCCAACCCTATGCCTAATCCTTATACCCTCGACACTCTACTTTAACCCTAATCCCTCGCTCCTCAACCATATCCCTAAACCCTTGAACCTCAACAATCAATCCTCAACGTCAAACCCTAATCCCTCAACCCTTAACTCTAGTCCCTCGATGCTCAACCCTATCCCTAAATCCTAAACCCTAAAACCTCAACCCTCAATCGTCAACGTCAAATCCTAATACCTCAACCCTTCACTCTAATCACTCAACCCTAAATCTTATCCCTAAACCCTCAACACTATACCTTATACACTAATCCCTCAAACCTAAACCCTAAACCTTATCCCTAAACCCTAATCCCTCAACCCTCAACCCTCAACTTTAATTCCTAATCCCTCAACCCTTCACTATAATCCCTCAACCCTAAACCCTATCTCTAAACCCTCAACACTATATCTTAAACCATAATCCCTCAACCCTAAACCCTAAACCTTATCCCTAAACCCTAATCCATCAACCCTAATCCCTCAACCCTCAACTCTAATCCCTCATCCATGAACCCTAAATGTTATCCCTATTCCTAAACCCTCAACAGGCTCGATACTATACCATAAACCCCAATCCCTTATCCCTAAACACTCCAACCCTATCTCTAATCCTTATACACTCGACACTTTACTTTAACCTTAATCCCTCAACCCTCAACCTTATCCCTAAACCCTCAACCCTCAACGTCAAAACCTAATCCCTCAACCCTTAACTCTAATCCCTCGACCTTTAACCCTATCCCTAACTTCTAAACCCTGAAACCTCAACCCTTAACCCTCAATGTCAAATCCTAATCCCTCAACCCTTAACTCTAGTCCCTCAACGCTAAACCCTATCCCTAAACCCTCAACACTATACCTTAAATCCTAAACCCTAAGCCTTATCCCTAAACCCTAATCCCTCAACCCTCAACCCTAATCCCCCAACCCTTAACTCTAATCCCTCATCCCTAAACCCTAAATGCTATCCCTATTCATAAACTCTCAATGAGCTAGGTAGTATACCTAAAACCCAAATACCTTATCCCTAAACCCTCCAACCCTATCCCTAATCCTTATACCCTCGAAACTCTAGTTTAACCCTAATCCCTCGACCCTCAACCCTATCCCTAGACCCTCAACCCTCGAACATCAACACTCAACCCTCAATGTCAAACCCTAATCCCTCAACCCTTAACTCTAATCCATCAACCCTTAACTCTAATCTCTTGACCCTCAACCCTATCCCTAAACCCTAAAATCTAAAACCTCAACCCTCAACCCTCAACATCAAATACTAATCCCTCAACCCTTCACTCTAATCCCTCAACCCTAAACCCTATCCCTAAACCCTCAACAGTATACCTTAAACCCTAATCCCTCAATCCTAAACCCTAAACTTTATCCCTAAACCCTAATCCCTCAACCCTCAACCCTAATCGCTCAACCCTCAACTCTAATCCCTCATCCCTAAACCCTAAACGCTATCGCTATTCCTAAACCCTCAATGGGCTTAATACTATACCTTAAACCCTAATCCCTTATCCCTAAACCATCCAACCCTATCCCTAATCCTTATACACTAGACACTCTACTCTAACCCTAATCCCTCGATCCTCAACCCTATCCCTAAACCCTCAACCCTCAAACCTCAACACTTAACCATCAACACTCAACCCTCAACATCAAACCCTAAACCCTCAACCCTTAACTCTAATCCCTCAACCCCCAACCCTATCCCTAAAACCTAAACCCTAAAACCTCAACCCTCAATCCTCAACGTCAAATCCTAATCCCTCAACCCTTCACTCTAATCCCTCAACCCTGAACCTTATCCCTAAACCTTCAACACTATACCTTAAACCCTAATCCCTCAACCCTAAACCCTAAACCTTATCCCTAAACCATATCCCTCAACCCTCAACTCTAATCCCTCAACCCTTAACTCTAATCCCTCATCCCTAAACCCTAAATACTATACCTATTCCTAAAACCTCAATGGGCTAGATACTATAACTTAAACCCTAATCCCTTATCCCTAAGCCCTCCAAACCTATCCCTAATCCTCATACCCTCGACACTCTACTTTAACCCTAATCCCTTGACCCTCAACCCTATCCCTAAACCCTCAACCCTCAAATCTCAGCACTCAACCCTCAACATCAAACCCTAATCCCTCAACTCTTAACTCTAATCCCTTGAACCTTAAGACTATCCCTTAACCCTAAAGCCTAAAACCTAAAACCTCAACCCCTAACCCTGAACGTCAAATCCTAATCCCTCAAACCTTCACTATAATCTGTCAACCCTAAACCGTATCTCTAAACTCTCAACACTATACCTTCAACCCTAATCTCTCAATCCTAAACCCTAAAGCTTATCCATAAACCCTAATCCATTAACCCTCAACCCTAATCCCTCATCTGTAAACCTAAACACTATCTGTATTCCTAAACCCTCAATAGGCTCAATACTATACCTTAAACCCTAATCCCTTATCCCTAAACCCTCCAAACCTATCCATATTCCTTATACCCTCGACAGTCTACTTTAACCCTAATCCCTCGACCCTCAACCCTATCCCTAAACCCTCAACCCTTGAACCTAAACCCTCAACACTCAACGTCAAACCCTAGTCCCTCAACCCTTAACTCTAATCCCTTGACCCTCAACCCTATCCCTACACCCTAAACCCTAAAACCTCAAACTTGAACCCTCAATGTCAAGTCCTAATCCCTCAACCCTTCACTCTAATCACTCAACCCTAAACCATATCTCTAAACCCTCAACACTATACCTTAAAGCCTAATCCCTCAACCCTAAACCCTAAACCTTATCCCTAAACCCTAATCCCTCAACCCTCAACCCCAATCCCTCAACCCTCAACTCTAATCCCTCATCCCTAAACCCTAAACGCTATCCGTATTCCTAAACTCTCAACAGGCTCGATACTATACCTCAAACGCTAATCCCTTATCCCTAAACCCTCCAACCCTATACCTAATCCTTATACCCTCAACACTCTACTTTAACTCTAATCCCTCAAGCCTCACCCCTATCCCTAAACTCTTAACCCTTGAACCTCAACACTCAACCCTCAACGTCAAACCCTACTCCCTCAACCCATACTTTAATCCCTCGAACCTTAACCCTATCCCTAAACCCTTAACCCTAAAACCTCAACCCTCAACCCTCAACGTCAAACCCTAATCCCTCAACCCTTAACTCTAATCCCTTGACCCTCAACCCTATCCCTAAACCCTAAACCATAAAACCTCAACCCTCCACCCTCAATTTCAAATCCTAATCCCTCAACCCTTCACTCTAATCCCTCAACCCTAAACCCTAAACCTTATCCCTAAACCCTAATCCCTAAACCCTAAATCATAATCCCTCAACCCTCAACTCTAATCCTTCATCAATAAACCCTAAATGCTATCCCTATTCCTCAACCCTCAACAGGCTTGATACTATACCTTAAACCCTAAACCCTCCAACACTATCCCTAATCGTTATACACTCCACACGCTACTTTAACCCTAATCCCTTGACCCTCAACCCTATCCCTAAACCCTCAATCCTCGAACCTCAACACTCAACCCTCAACACCATACCCTAATCCCTCAACCCTTAACTCTAATCCCTCGACCCTCAACCCTATCCCTAAACCCTCAACCCTCAACCCTCAATGTCAAACCCTAATCCATCAACCCTTAACTCTAATCCATCGACCCTGAACCCTATCCCTTAACCCTCAACCCTAAAACATCAACCCTCAACCCTTAACGTCAAATCCTAATCCCTCAACCCTTCAGTCTAATCCCTCAACCCTAAACCCTCAACACTATACCTTAAACCCTAATCTCTCAACCCTAAACCCTAAACCTTATCCCTAAGCCCTAATCCCTCAACCCTCAACCCTAATCCCTCAACCCTCAACTCTAATCCCTCATCGCTAAACCCTAAATGCTATTCCTATTTGTAAACCCTCAATGGGCTCGATACTATACCTTAAACCCTAATCCCTTATCTGTAAACACTTCAACACTATCCCTAATCCTTAGACCCTCGACACTCTACCTTAACCCGAATCCCTCGACACTCAAACCTATCCCTAAACCTTCAATCCTCTAACCTCAACACTCAACCCTCAACGTCAAACCCTAATCCCTAAACCCTTAAATGTAATCCCTCGACCCTCAACCCTATCCCTAAACCCTAAACCCTAAAACCTCAACCCTCAATCCTCAACGTCAAATACTAATGCCTCAACCCTTCACTCCAATCTGTTAACCCTAAACGCTATCCCTAAACCCTCAACACTATACCTTAAACCCTAATCACTCAACCCTTAATCCTAAACCTTATCCCTAAACCCTAATCCCTCAACCCTCAACTCCAATCCCTCATCCCTCAACTCTATTTCCTCATCCCTAAACCCTAAATGCTATCCCTATTCCTAAACCCTCAACCCTCAACCCTATCCCTAAACCCTCAACCCTCAAACCTCAACACTCAACCCTCAATGTCAAACCTTAATCCGTTAACCGTTACCTCTAATCCCTTGACCCTCAACCCTAACCCTAAACCCTAAAACCTCAACCCTCAACCCTCAACGTCAAATCGTAATCCCTCAACCCTTCACTCTAATCCCTTAACCCTAAACCGTATCTCTAAACCCTCGACACTATACATTAAACCCTAATCCTTCAACCCTAAACCTTAAACCTTATCCCCAAACCCTAATCTATCAACCCTCAACTCGAATCCCTTATCCCTAAAACCTAAATGCTATCCCTATTCCTAAACCCTCAATAGACTCGATAGTATACCTTAAACCCTAATCGCTTATCCCTAAGCCCTCCAACCCTATCCCTAATCCATATACTCTCGACACTCTACTTTAACCCTAATCCCTTAACCCTCAACCCTATCCCTAAACCCTCAACCCTCGAACCTCAACCTTGAACCCTCAACGTCAAACCCAAATCCCTCAACCCTTAACTCGAATCCCTCGACCCTCAACCCTATCCCTAAACCCTAAAACCTCAACCCTCAACATCAAATCCTAATCCCTCAACCCTTCACTCTAATTCCTCAACCCTAAGCCATATCCCTAAACCCTCAACACTATACCTTAAACCCTAATCCCTGAATCCTAAAAGCTAAACCTTATCCCTAAACCTTAATCCCTCAACCCTCAACCCTAAACCGTCAACCCGCAACTCTAATCCCTCATCCCTAAACGATAAATGCTATCCCTATTCCCAAACCCTCAACGGGCTCGATACTATACTTTAAACCCTAATCCCTTATCCCTAAACCTGTCCAATCCTATCCCTAATCCTTATACCCTCGACACTCTACTTTAAACCTAATCCCTTGACCCTCAACCATATCCCTAAACCCTTAACCCTCAAACCTCAACACTCAACCCTCAATGTCAATCCCTAATCCCTCAACCCTTAACTCTAATCCCTTGACCCATAACCCTATCCCTAAGCCCTCAACCCTAAAACCTCAACCTTCAACCCTCAATGTAAAACCCTAATCCCTCAACCATTAACTCTAATCCATCAACCGTAAGTCCTATCCGTAAACCCTCAACACTATACCTTAAACCCTTATCATTCAACCCTAAACCCTAAACCCCATCCCTAAGCCCTAATCCCTCAACCCTAATCCCTCAACCCTTAACTCTAATCACTCATCCCTAAACCCTAAACACTATCCCTATTCCTAAACCCTCAATGGGCTCGATACTACACCCTAAACCCTAATCCCTTATCCCAAAACCCTCTAACCTTTGAACCTCAACACTCAACCCTCAATGTCAAACCCTAATCCCTCAACACTTAACTCTATTCCCTCGACCCTCAACCCTATCCCTAAAACCTCAACCCTCAACATCAAATCCTAATTCCTCAACCCTTCACATAATTCCTCAACCCTAAACCGTATCTCTAAACCCTCAACACTATACCTTAAACCTTAATCCCTCAACCCTAAACCCTAAACCTTATCCCTAAAAAGTAATCCCTCAACCCTCAACCCTAATCCCTCAACCCTCAACTCTAATCCCTCACCACTAAACCCTAAACACTATCCCTATTCCTAAACCCTCAATAGGCTCGATACTATACCTTAAACCCTAATCCCTTATCCCTAAACTCTCAAACCCTATCCCTAATCCTTGTACCCTCGACACTTTACTTTAACCCTAATGCCTCGACCCTCAACCCTTAATCTTCAAACCTCAATGCTTAACCCTCAACCCTTAACTCTAATCCCTCGACCCTCAACCTTATCCCTAAACTCTAAACCCTAAAACCTCAACTGTCAACACTCAATGTCAAATCCTAATCCCTCAACCCTTCACTCTAATCCCTCAACCCTAAATCCTATCCCTAAACCCTCAACACTATACCTTAAACCCTAATCCCTCAACCCTAAACCCTAAACCCTAATCCCTCAAACCTCAACCCTAATCCCTCAACCCTCAACTCTAATCCCTCATCCGTAAACCCTTAACGCTATCCCTATTCCTTAACCCTCAATGGGCTTGATACTATACCTTAAACTGTAATACCTTATCTCTAAACCCTCCAAGCCTATCCCTAATCCTTATACCCTCAACACTCTACTTTAACCCTAATCCCTCGACCCTCAACCCTATCCCTAAACCCTCAACCGTCGAACCTCAACACACAAGCCTTAATGCCAAACCCTAATCCCTCAACCCTTAACTCTAATCCCTTGACCCTCAACCCTATCCCTAAACCCTCAACCCTAAAACCTCAACCCTCAACACTTAACGTCAAACCCTAATACCTCAACCCTTAACTCTAATCCCTGGACCCTCAACCCTATCCCTAAACCCTAAATCCTAAAACCTCAACCCTCAACGCTCAACATCAAATCCTAATCCCTCAACCCTTCACTCTAATCTCTCAACCATAAACCCTTTCCCTAAACCCTCAACACTATACCTTTAACCATAATCCCTCAACCCTAAACCCTAAACCTTATCCCTAACCCTTAATCCCTCAAACCTCAACCCTAACCCCTTAACCCTTAACTCTAATCCTTCATCCCTAAACCCTAAATGCTATCCCTATTCCCAAACCCTCAATGGGCTCGATATAATACCTTAAACCCTAATCCCTTATCCCTAAGCCCTCCAACCCTATCCCTAATCCTCATACCCTCGACACTCTACTTTAACCCTAATCCCTCAACCCTCAACCCTATCTCTAAAGACTCAACCCTTGATCCTCAACACTCAACCCTCAATGTCAAACCCTAATCGTTTAACCATTAACTCTAAGCCCTCGACCCTCAACCCTATCCCTAAACCCTAAACCCTCAAACCTCAAACCTCAACCCTCAACGTTAAATCCTAATCCCTCAACCCTTTACTATAATCCCTCAACCCTAAACCATATCTCTAAACCCTCAAAAATATACCTTAAACCCTAATCCCTCAACCCTAATCCCTAAACCCTAAACACTATCCCTATTCCTAAACCCTCAACAGGCTTGATACTATACCTTAAACCCTAATCCCTTATCCTTAAGCCTTCCAACCCTATCTCTAATCCTCATACCCTCCACACTCTACTTTAACTTTAATCCCTTGACCCTCGACCCTCAACCCTATCCCTAAACCCTCAACCCTCAATGTCAAAGCCTAATCCCTCAACCCTTAACTCTAATCCCTTGACCCTAAACCCTATTGCTAAACCCTAAACCCTAAAACCTCAACCCTCAACCCTCAATGTCACATTGTAATCCCTCAACCCTTCACTCTAATTCCTCAACCCTAAACCATATCCCTAAATCCTCAACACTATACCTTAAACCCTAATCCCTTAACACTAAATCCTAAACCTTATCCTAAACCTTAATCCCTCAACCCTCAACCCTAATCCCTCATCCCTAAACCCTAAACGCTCATCCCTAAACCCTCAACTAGATCGATACTATTACATAAACCCTAATCCCTTATCCCTAATGCCTCCAACCCTATCCCTAATCCTTATACCCTCGACAGTCTACTTTAACCCTAATCCCTCGACCCTCAACCCTATCTGTAAACCCTCAACCCTCAAACCTCAACACTCAACCGTCAATGTCAAACCCTAATCCCTCAACCCTTAACTCTAATCCCTCAGCCCTCAACCCTATCAGTAAATCCTCAACCCTAAAACCTCAACCCTCAACCCTCAACGTCAAACCCTAATCCCTCAACCCTTAACTCTAATCCCTCAACCCTAAATCCTATCTCTAAACCCTCAACACTATACCTTAAACCCTAATCCTTCAACTCTAAACACCAAACCGCATCCCTAAGCCCTAATCCCTCAACGCTCAACCCTAATTCGTGAACCCTCAACCCTAATCCCTCATCCCTAAACCCTAAATGCTATCCCTATTCCTAAACCCTCAATAGGCTCAATACTATACCTTAAAGCCTAATCTCTTATCCCTAAACCCTCCAACCCTATCCCTAATCCTTATAACCTCGACACTCTACTTTAACCCTAATCCCTCAACCCTATCCCTAAACCCTTGAACCTCAACCCTCAACCCTCAACGTCAAACCCTAATCCCTCAACCCTTAAATCTAATCACTTGACCCTCAACCCTATCCCTAAACCATCAACCCTAAAACCTCAACCCTTAACCCTTAATGTCAAACCCTAATCCCTCAACCCTTAACTCTAATCTCTCAACCCTAAACCCTATCCCTAAACCCTCAACACTATACCTTAAACCTGAATCCCTCAACCCTAAACCCTAAACCCTATCCCTAAGCCCTAATCCATCAGCCCTCAACCCTAATCCATCAACCCTCAACCCTAATCCCTCATCCCTAAACCCTTAACACTATCCCTATTCCTAAACCCTTAATGGGCTCGATACTATCCCTCAACCCTTAACCCTTAAAACTTTAACCCTAAAATCTATCCCTACACTCTCGACACTTGACACTATATCTTAAACTGTAATCCCTTAACCCTCATCTCTAAAGCCTCAACCCTAAATCCTTAAACCTTCAACCCTAAACCCTATCCCTAATCCGTCTAGCCTCAACACTCTACTTTAACCCTAATCCCTTGACCATCAACCCTATAAACCCTTAGCCCTCAACCGTCACCTGTCAACCCTCAACTCTCAACATTAAACCCTAATTCATCAACCCTAAACCCTAATCCCTGAAACCTAAACCCTATAGCTAAACCATCAACACTATACCTTAAACCCTAATCCCTATCCCTCAACCCTTAACCCTTAAAACTTAAACCCTATCCCTACACCCTCAACACTCGACACTATATCTTAAGCCTTAAACCCTCATCCCTAAAGCCTCAACCTCAATCCTGAAACGTTCAACCCTAAACCCTATCCCTAATCTCTCTACCCTTGACACTCTAACCCTAACCTCGACATTAAACACTAATCTGTCAACTCTAAACCCTAATCCATCAACCCTAAACCCTATCTATAAACCCTCAACACTATACCTTAAACTCTAATCCATCAACCCTAAAACCTAATCCCTCAACCCTCAACCCTCAACCCTAAACCCTATCACTAAACCCTCAACCCTTGACACTAAACCTTAAACCCTAATCCCTCAACCCTCAACACTATACCTTAATCCCTAATCCCTTATCCCTAAACCCTACACCCTATCCCTCAACCCTTAACCCTTAAAACTTGAACCCTAAAACCTATCCCTAAACCCTCGATGCTCAACACTATATCTTAAACCCCAATCCCTTAACCCTCAGCCCTAAAGCCTCAACCCTCAATCGTTAAACCTTCAACCCTAAACCCTATCCCTAATCCCTCTACCCTCAAAACTGTACTTTAACCTTAATCCCTTGACCATCAACCCTATCCCTAAACCCTCAACCCTCAACCCTCAACTCTCAACATTAAACCTGAATCCGTCAACCCTAAACCCTAATCTGTCAACCCTAAACCCTATTCCTAAACCCTCAACCCTCAACACTATTCCTTAAACCCTAATCCATCAACCCTAAACCCTAATCCCTCAACCCTAAACCCTATCCCTAAACCCTCAACTCTCAACACTATTCCTTAAACCCTAATCCCTCAACTCTAAACCCTAATCCCTCAACCCTAAACCCTAAACCCTATCCCTAAACACTCAACCCTCAATAAGTTATACCTTAAACCTTAATCCTTCAACCCTCAACCCTCCACCCTAATCCCTCATCCTTAAACCCTAAATGCTATCCCTATTCCTAAACCCTCAACTGAAGACACTATACCTTAAACCCTAATCCCTTACCCCTAAACCTTAAACCCTATCCCTCAACCCTTAACCCTTAAACCTTAAACCCTAAAACCTATCCCTAAACCCTCAACCCTGTACCCTCAACAATATACTTAAGCCCTAATCCCTTAATCATCAACTCTATACCTTAAACCATGAATCCTACACCCTCAAACCCTTATCCCTAGACCATATTTAACCTCACCCTTATATCCTAAACCTCAAATATTGTGCCTCAACCCTATCCTTAAATTAAATCTAAACCATATGTGCTCTCAACCCAAGTCACCCTATGCCTTATATACCCTCAATCCATATCGTAAACCCTAAACCCTAATCCCCGCACCTTACACACTTAATCTTATACACTCAACAACCTGAATATTAACCCTCAACTGTATCCCTCAACCCTCTATTCTCTACCCTTTACCCTCTACCTATTACTTAAGCCCTAATCCCTCAACCCTCAACCCTCAAAACTATATAGGCTCAAGTCCTTATATACACTTAACACAAAACACTTACATACATACATACATACATGCATACATACAAACATACATACATACATACATACATACAAAGATGAATACATACAAGCATGCATGCATGTACATACATACAAGCATGCATACATGTACATGCATACATACCTACAAGAATAGATATAAACATCCATGAAACATACTTATGAAAGTTGAACATATCTCATTCAAAGGAAGACATAACACGAGAATGTTATAACATGTTTGCATTGTGTTGAACTGGGAAAACACTGGCAAACATGCAAAAAAGCAAAAAAAACACAACATAACGCGACTGCATTATAACGTGCTTGCATTATAATGCACTCGCGTTATATTGTGCTTCGGGAATCCCAAGCCTTGGGCTTGGGATTTGCTCTGGATTTCCAACCCAAAGGCTTGGAGTGCCTTTTCAACATCCACAGACGTGTTTTATCAAATTCTACAAGATTTCACATAATTTTGTTCGTGCTAACCCTTAGATTTACACGTGTTTCAAGGTCAAACAAATCGAACACCTAGGTAATGTTAGGCTTTCTCTTAGCTATTTAGCGATGTAATTATTTTCACATTTTGACAATGTTAAGCCTTTCATCTTTAATTTCTTTTGTTTGTGTGTTTGGTTTTGGGCAAAAACCACTGTTTAGTCTTTTTTTCATTGTAAATTAACCATTCATTGAAATTTCAAAAAAATTACATATTTAGAAACTAGACTCCATTCTACACATTAAAAAAAGAAAAAATGATTTTCAATTAGTTTTCAAAATTTATAGGGGTAGCACAGCCAAAATTTTATTTTTTAGGATGTGACCAATTTGAAAATTAGTAAAAAATCAAATATTCATCAAAAAATTATCAGAAAAATCAGGCATAAACTACATGTTAGCTAATTTTTCACTGAAGCGATTTTTAAAAAACCAAAAAAAAGTTAACCTTTTGAGGGAGCCACAAAACATGCTATGTTATGTTTTTTTGACAGAAACAACACCAATTTCTGTGGCTCCCTCTTTTGAACCCCTTAATCTATACCATTTTTAAAAAAAACTAAGTAGTTTAGAAAGTAGACTCAAAGCACTACGAACATTGTTTTGGTTGCATCTCTAAATTTTGAGTGTAACTATGCTCAATTTCTCATCCAAGGCCACCATTTCCTGATTTCAGAAAAAAAAGGGCCACTTAAGACCCCTTTTTGACCCCTCATCTTCTTGCACTTACCCTTAGATATCTTGCACTTCAGATCTTGCACTCATATTAGAGCATTTATGCCTTTGTAATTTAAAAAATTTGCATAATTTCATATCATTGTGTGAAAATTGGCATAATCTTAATTACACAATGTGTATTTCAACACTACCTATTACACACCTCATTCACGTCCTTTTGATCAAAATCTTTAAAATCATCAACTTTGCCTTGTTGTGTAGTACTCTTTCCTCCCATCCACTCTGTTTGTTGTGGACTATGTGTGTATTTTTTATCCATTTCCCTCAAACAAGTGCTTGGGTGCAAAATAGTCTCACAACTAGGGTGTCTTAAGTATCATAAAACTTTGCATGTCCTGCCTTACTAGATCTTATTGGACATTGATGTTTCAAGACATTTCATTATGGCATCTTCATCTCATTTCTCTTTGGTATCTTTACATGCATATATAAAAAACTTTGAGAATTTCTACAAATTTCTTAATATGACCGCTCATGTTCTCACTTATATACAAGCTGTCATGCCCACATTTCCCATGCGGTCACAACACGCATCACACGTGTCATGTCCACATTTGTCATGTGGTCATGACACGAAATATAAAAAAAATTCCACGCTTCCCTAGAAACCCCCTCGTACACGTAAGCATGCTCGGTGGCGTACGCTTAAGGCGTAAACAATACAGTTGTCAGCGGGGTAATACACACGTGTACATACCCAAATGCAAGAAGGCCAACAAGGGGGTCATCGCGACACAGTTAACATCACTACAAGGGTTAAACTTACTACCCTACTAATCCCTAAATTCTAGGAAAAATCCTACAGCATAACGCCTCACGGGCGTGAGTGGGGTTTATTGTACTAACACTAATCTTGATCACGAGGTTTCTAGATAGGGTTAATAAATTTCTTACAACTCACTAATTACATTGGAATACAGATGATTTGGATAATTGTACATTTTCCAACAAGGTCCGAACATTTGTTCTCCTTCCCATTTCTTTGAAATTTAATTTTAATTTGTTCTCTTTTACATTCTCTATCAATCAGAGTTATCACTGCATCCTTTACATTATTCCTAATTTCTTGGTAGATCAGTTCTCTATCAATCAGAGTTATCACTGGATCCTTTACATTATTCCTAATTTCTTGGTAGATCAGTTCTCTATCAATCAGAGTTATCACTACATCCTTTACATTATTCCTAATTTCTTGGTAGATCAGATCTCATAAACAGGACTTACTAACCTCGTTTGATGAAGTCCACTAGGTTTCCGCTCTAGGTTTAATTCAACATTAGAATTAATTTTGTTAATTAAATCACCCCCAATCAAGATTAATGGAATATTAAGTCTTAATTAGTACTCTTATCCCTATTTCAGAAAAGTCGTGCATTTTCTCCTCTTTGTTTTCACTTTTATCTTTCTTTCTCTTTTTCTCTCTTTTTTCTGAATTGGTTGTTTTCTCAAATTATAGGTTGAGTTTAAAAGGCCACATATGTAATGCATATTTTGGCTTCAAATAAATGTGAAGTTAAAAATACACACACACACACACATGCTATTTGTATTTACAACACTAGGGTTTTTTTTAAAAAAATATACGTATAATTTTTCTTTTCGTTTTCATTGTATTTCCTTTGAAAATGAGGTTATAAACCCCTAACACATTTTCTTTTAATTAATTATAAATAAAATTATATATATATATATATATATATATATATATATATATATATATATATATATATATATATATATTCTTATTGGATAATTGTTTTTACAAGATTTACTTTTATAAATATGTACCATACAATTCTTTGTATTTTTCATTGGGGCAGATATTGAAACCCTTAAATATATTTTTGTTTGGCTTCCAATACAAATTCATTAATAAATAATATATATATATATATATAATATTTTATTGTGTTACAAAATTAGGTTTTCTTTATATACATATGAATATTGTTTATTTCATATTTTCTTTTGAATGACATTAAAAAAAAACCCTAACATATATTTTGTTTTGATTGGGCAGGGTCAATGGAGGGCGGCGACACTGATAGAGCGACGAAGGTTTGGGTGGAGCAAGGGCCGGGAACAGGGGACGACGATCCGTAGAGGGGTCACAGGCGATGTGAAGCTCATGGCGGTCAGAGGGAGAATGGAGACTATCAGCAGTGTGACAAAGGTGGAGATTGTCAGTGGCGTGACAAAGGTGGAGATTGTCAGCGGCGCGGAGGAGGTGATTTTGAGAGGGCAGTGGACACTGCACTGAGATGGCCGCGGGGGTTTAAAGGTTCAGGGGTCTAGGGAGCGGGAGGATCCCCACCCACATCCCACAGCGTGGGGTGTGGGCGGGGCTCTGCCCCCTCCCCACACCCATGTAAATGCAGCGACGGTGGGGGGGTTTTGAACCCCCCCACCACTTCATTTAAACTTCATTGTAATAAAAAAAAATGTGAACTGTCTTCCTTTTTTTAAACATAGTTTAATTACTGTGTAACAATTACACAGTTACAATTTATTTCCTCAATGAAATTTTATTTATTAAAATATAAATATATATATATAAATAAAAATATATATACACAGTAGAAGCACAATTTTATTACAAATCATAGTTTTAAATAAATTCATATATAATAAAACATAAGTGAATATATATATATAGATTATATTTATTTATTCTGATAATTTTCTTTTAATACACAAATTGTGCTTCTGTTGTGTATATATATATATACACAACAGAAGCACAATTTGTGTATTAAAAGAAAATTATCAGAATAAATAAATATAAACTATATATATATATATATATACACAACAGAAGCACAATTTGTTTATTAAAAGAAAATTATCAAAATAAATAAATATAATCTATATATATATATATATATATATATATAATGAAATCTCGAGGGTTTTAAGCAAGAATAATAACTTACTTTTCTATGATAAAATCATGTAAACACATTTATTTAAAATACACACTTAAATATAACTATAATTCTAACTTTAACTTTCCTTCATTACACCTACAATTTTATATATATATTTTACAAATAAACAAAGATATACATGCATTCTTTTCTATCAAATTTCCATTGAGGTAAAAGTTCATATCTTTCCACAAATTGAAATCATTGAATTATTATTAGATACACTTGCAAAGAAGGAACAAAAAAAACACTTATTTAGATACTCCTAAAAATTGACAATAACTAATTATATCTTTAAAAATAACAATTTTATAACTTACTTATTTGTCATGACAACCCATTCACAACTTAACAATTGACAATTCATTATGACATACAATGAAATAACTTTTAAATCAAATTTTTCTTCAATCAACTTTTGTATAATATACATTTAAACTAACAATTTCTAACTTTCAATTCAATGAGAAATGTCCAACACACACAACTTCAAGAATGTAATTTTTACAACCAAAGGAGAGAACCGAGTTCTCATCCTTATCAACTAACAAAGGTAAGATCTCCTAGAAGGCCAAGCTCTCTCTCATGAGCTTTAAGAGTAAAGGAAAATAAAATATTTTCCAAGATAAGTAAATTCTTCAACTTCACATTAAGCTCCTTGAAACCTGCATATCACACAAGGGAAAGAAACACCACACATCATGCTCTCCTCCCTACCGTAGACCCACAAGAGGGTCACCCTTGAGCAAGGGAGGTCACCACACACCTAGGGAACTCAAATCCACTTCACAAGAAGACAACAAAAATCACAAAAATACAATATAACACCCATGGATATTTACAAAACACAACTCAACCAAGGTGAGTTTCAAAGGGGTAGGAGAGTGGACACACTCAACTCTAGAGTGCCACTCCTTCAAAATACCTCACACAATTTTCTCTTATGGCCTCAAGCCAACATGTTTAGCAAAATTTCTAAAAGGATTCATATTTTGGCTCTCAAGCCATATAACAATTTCCTCAAAATCACATAAAATGCCCTCAAGGATTTCAACATCCCAAACCAAGGTAATGACCTCGAGGAGGATCACTCCTCCCCTACCCTAGACTTGTTGAACTTTTTCTCCCAAGTGGGAGAGGCTCTTACAACACCCTACTAAATATTCCCCACAATAACAAAATACAACATAAGCAAAAATACATCTCACACATTCATCATGCAAGCAAATTGAAATTACAAGGGGAAGGCCTTAGCCTTGAAAACTAACCTTTAAAATCCCTAATATGGAAGAAGTTGATGTAGAGCTCCTCTAAAATCTCTTCCAACATAAGCCACCAAAATCCCTCTATCTTTTTCCCCCAAAATCAATTTCCAACAATAAAAATTCCTCAAAATTCAACAACCCCTCACCTTATCCCAAGTGGGATTAAAATAAGCCCAATCCATGAGCTTAGAGGAATGGGGAGGTGACACTTGTCACCTCCTCACTCTTCCTTCCAACCACTAGCATGTCCCAAGGGATGGGTGTTGACACATGTCACTCACCCTTCCCCAAAGTCTCCCTCACCCCTTACGACATGTCCTCTCTCCAACACATGGGAGAGAAAAGGGGAGTTAAAGAGGGAAAGGGTGACACATGTGTCCCCTTCCTTTCCTCTCATGAAGGACCACACAACTCCATGTGTACTCTCACCAATTGGGAGAGAGACTTAAAGTCAAGTCCTCCACAATTGGTGGGTCTTGGATTCATCTCTAACCTTGGGAAGTGAGAAGGGATGGGTTTGAGTGTTGGTACCACTCATCCTATCCCTCCCATGCGTCCAAATTTGTCACTTAACTTTAGTGTGAAGTTAAGGTGACCATATGGAGGTTTACCAAGAGTTACCCAAGTCAAAAGGGACCCTAGACCCATGGGGTATAACCTAGGGTCAAGTTTAGCCTAGTTAAAACACCTAGGGTCAAGTTAAAACACAAGAAAAAGGGTCTCCAAAAATTTAAAATTTAAAAATGTAATTCAAAGAAAATTCTTACAACACATATCGTCATTCAAATTAAAAGAGGGTAGACTTAACCCAATTAACATCATGCAAAATAACATTACAATATTACATCATACACAAAGTTGATCTTGGTTCCTCGTGGAACTAGATCGGCTTCACAAGGAATTACAACATCAAGTGTGGGATGATCTCTAGTATCTGTGGTTTTTTAGAAATACCTGCGCACTCAATTGCAAAGTTAATTCCATATATAAATATCATAGCTGAAGCAATTTAAAACATGCATTCCCATAAAATATCACAAGTTGTCTTAAGCATAAAGGAAATCACATTACAATTTTCTAACTAACATCACCCAATTAGTTTTCCTTTAATATAGAGCATCTATCTAACATCACCCAATTAGTTTTCCCATAACATCATAAAGTCAAATAGTTTAAGAATTCAGGATCAACAGTCCCACAAGTCTAAATGTATCAATAACAGTAAAGTAAATAGTCACATGAGCAGAAATGAAAATGGTAGGCCTCACATCCTCCCCCCTAAGAATGTACTTCCTCTTGGAAGTCATCAAAGAGGTGAGGATAAAGAGTCCTCAATCTCGTTGCATCCTCCCATGTCACAACGACCTCATCATACATGTCCCACTAGACTCTAACCTGGTCCAGCTCTTAATCTCGAAGGCCCAGTGTCCGATGAGCCAATATATGAATTGGCTCCAAAGCCAGCTGACCGTTTTCCTCTACCTGAAGAGCACTCCAATCTAATACATGAGATAAGTTAGAGATGTAATGATGTAAAACTAAAACATGAAAGACATCGTGGATACGCGATAGTCTAGGTGGCATGGCTAGACAATAGGCTACAGGTCCTATCCGCTCCAAAATCTCAAAAGGTCCTACAAACTGAGGTGCGAGCTTAGAGCCCTTTCCGTAACGGATTGGACTCTTGTGCGGTCGCACTCTCAAAAATACCCTGTCACCTAGTGAGAAGCTCTGATCAGTTCTCTTAGCATCAGCATACTTCTTCTGTCTATCTTGTGCCTCTTGAAGTCTTTGTCTAATTAGTGTAACATGCTACTCCATATCCTAAACTATCTCTGGACCAATAGCAACCCTATCCTCTATCTGATCCCAACTCAATGGTGTCCTGCATGGTTTGCCCAATAAAGCTTGAAAAGGAGGCATACCCAATGAGCTGTGATGCCCATTATTGTAGGCAAACTTAACCAGATACATATACTCCTCCCATCTAGACTGATGGTCCATAACATACATACAAAGCATGTCTTCCAACACCTAATTAACTCTCTCTATCTATCCATCGGTCACTAGATTGTAAGATGAACTGAAGTTGAGCTGAGTGCCCAACGCCTGCTGTAGGCTCTCCAAAAGGTTAAAGTGAAAACTGAGTCTCGGTTAGAAATGATGCGGCATGGTACTCCATGAAGTCTGACAATTTGATCTAAAAACACTCTCACCATAGATGGTGCATTGTACATTGTGCGTACAAGTGAGAAATGTGCCACCTTGGTCAACTTGTCAATTGTCACCATGATGGCATCATGGCGACGTGATGACATAGGTAGACCAATGATAAAATCCATGGAAATGGTGTCCCATTTCCACTCAAGTATCTCGTGAGGATAAAACAGTCCTGCTGGATGCTGATGCTCAGCCTTGACCCTCTGACACTCAAGGCAACGAGCAACACATTCTGCAATGTCTTGTCTCATCCCAGCCCAATGATATAACTGTCGCAAATCAACATGCATCTTCTTCACTCCTAGGTGTGCTGCATAAGGTGCTCAATGAGCCTCTGAAAGAATCATTGCATGTAGCTCACCCACACGGGGTACATAGATGCGCTATTGATGTTTAAGCCAACCATCAGACTCAAGGGAATATCTTGTGAATCTACCCTTAAGGGCCCTCTATTTCTAGATTTCCTGCTGCACCTCAAGAAACCACTCGTCCTCAGGTAGATGCTGTAAGATATGCTCTCTCAAGTCCACCCTCAATGTCAAGGTTAGGATCTTATGGCGCCTTCAACTCAAGGCGTCAGTGACCACATTCTCCTTCCCTTTGATGTAGTGGGCATCAAAGTCGTACTCGCATAAGAACTCCATCCAATGCTACTGGCAGGCATCCAAATTTGGCTATGTAAAAATGTACTATAAGCTATGGTGATTCGAATGGAGCTCAAAGCATCGACCTAAAAGGAAGTGTCTCCAATGAACAAGAGCGTGAATAACTGCTACGAGCTCTAAATCATGAGTAGGGTAGTTTAGCTCATGTGTCTTGAGCTTACGCGATTCGTATGCAATCACTCTACCACCCTGCATAAGCACGGCTCCCAAACCCTCTAGTGATGCATCTGTGCAAACAACAAAATCCTCTACAAGATCTGGAACCGCTAATATGGGAGTGCTGGTAAGACACTCCTTGAGGGCCCTGAAGGCCCTCTCACATTGCTCGGTCCAAGTGAAACCCCTCCCTTTCCACTGAAGGGAAGTGATGGGATGCGCTAATATGGAAAAGTCCTCAACGAATATACGGTAATAACTGGCTAATCCCATAAAGCTCCTGACCTCAGTCACACTGGTGGGTGCTGGCTAGTCCTGAATCACTCTAATCTTCGATGGATCTACAGAGATGCCATTGCCTGATAAGATGTGCCCCAAATATTGCACCTCTGTCCTGAAAAAGGCACACTTTGCTAGGTTGCCAAAAAGTTGATGCTCTCGTAAGCACTACAACACTTGACGCAAATGATCTACATGTTCCTCCTCGGTCCGTGAATAAATCAAAATATCATCAAGAAATATGATCATGAACCGATCCAAGTAAGTACGCAACACCCCGTTCATGAGACTCATGAACACTGCAGGGGCATTCGTCAAACCGAAGGGTACCACTATAAACTCATAATGGCCATATCTGATTTAAAAAGTAGTCTTATGAATGTCTGCCTCTATGATGTGCAATTGGTGATACCTAGATTTTAGATCAATTTTTGAGAACACTTTGGCTCCGTGCATCTGATCAAAGAGGTTGTCAATCCTAGGCAGAGGATAATGGTTCTTCACTGTCACCTTGTTCAATTGCTTGTAATCCATGCATAATAGAAGAGATCCATCCTTCTTCACAAAGATAACCGGTGCGCCCCATGGTGAAATGCTAGGTGAAATGTGTCCCTTCTCAAGTAACTCCTCTAACTACAGTTTGAGCTCTGTAAGTTCATGTGTAGTCATCCTATAGGGTGCACAAGACACTGGCTTTGCACTCGGCACTAAGTCGATGTGGAAATCAACCTCTCTACATGGAGGCATACCTAGTAATTCTAGCAGAAATACGTCGGCAAAGTCTCTCAGGATAGGGTGATCATCTAAAGTAGCCTCAGGCTCATCCTTTGATCTGTCACTGATTGTGATAGCGAATAACTGACAACCCTTACGCATGAAGTGCTTAAGCTGCCAAGCGGATATCATACGATCAGCTGTGGGCTTCCGAATGCCCACTATCTCAACCGGTGCGCCATGATCGTCTAAGCAGGTAATCATCCTTTGGTGACAATCTAGCTTGGCTCTATGAGCCGCAAGCTAGTCCATACCTAGAACTACACCATAGGATCCTAATGGCATAACCCTAAGGTCACATGATGTAGTGAAGGAACCCAAGGAGATCTCACAATCTCTAACCAAGGTATCTACTGACATCCTGGCCCTAGAGGCCAACTCAACCTCCCACCTAATGTCCTGCCTAGAAGCCACCAGCCTGCAACGTTCCACTAATGATGTAGACAGAAAAGAGTTGGTAGCTCTAGAGTCAAAAAGAATAGAGATGGGGAAATCCCCAATCATACCTGCTATCTCAATAACTGAGGCCTGGAAGTCAGCCTAGTAGTTGTCAACCACTGCAAACATGCAGTGGGACTTGCCCATATCACCTACAGTTTGCTCAGATCCTCTTGAATGGGGCTGTCCCCCTGCTGTAAATCCCTATGGACACTCTCTAGCCATATGTCCTGCCCCACCACATACATAACACATGCCCCTAGCGTGTAACTATCCTGACTGAGTCCTGCCTGACTGTTGTTGTCTAGTCTATCCAGTGGACCCCTGTGAACCTCTGTAAGACTGCTGAGACCTCGTGGGTCCCACAGATGATCCCTATTGTCTCTGATCTCTATGTAGGCCCTGTTGCTGTCAACCACGGTTCTGTCCTCCCTGAACCCTTTGTTGGGGTCTAGACCTCTGCTAATGCTACTGTTGTTGCTGCTGGGGAGGCCTAAGAGGTAATGATGAGGAATTAAATCCTCCTCTCTGTGGTGTGGATTGTGGCCTACGAAAGTTTTTTTGTTGCTGGTGATTATGGTCCTAAAACTATGGGTGTGAATTCTACCCTGGTCCCTGAATTTCCTCTGCAATAGAAGCTTTTTCGACAGCCTCACTCATAGTCTAGGGGTTGCAATACGTATTGGTCCTACTATCCTATGATTCAGACCTCTAATGAATTTGTGTACTAGGAGTTTCTCATCGTGGAGATACTCTACGTAATGAGAAAGCTCAATAAATCAGCTCTCATACTAAGTAACTGTGAGTCCTCTCTGCTGTAAGTCATGGAACTCATCTATTTGGCACTATCTATAGTGATCTGACAAGTATCGCATTAAAGCGCTCTATGAAAATGTCCCACGTGAGTATATCTAAGGATAAATGATGTTTTCACTCCTCAGTGTGCCACTAGGTAGCTGTCGCATCTCTCAAAAGATGTACTGCCACTCGTACTTTTGTGTTGCTCCCATAAGGTCGCAACATGAAGCACTTATCTAAACTGATAAGCCAAGCCTCTACCATAGCTCCCTCTGTAGCTCTTGTGAAGGTAGGTGGATTGAGCCTAAGCAGGTTTCTAATGGGGTTTCCTCTGTCTCTAAGTCCTATAACCGGCTCATCCAACCCATACTCATACGGTCCATGATGTATTTGCTCTACTCTCATGGTCTCATCTCACCTCAAAAGCCTCGAAGGACTCCTACTCTGTGCTTAGTAGGCTGACCCTACCTCCTCCACTGTAATATCAGGTATCTCTACGAAAGGCTCCATACGTGGCACCTCTCACAGATCGACGCGGGGCTCCACACGTGGCTCAGCACGTGACTCAGCAAGCGGCTCCTTACGTGGCTCCTCTCATGGATCGACGCAAGGCTCATCACATGGCTCTGGAATAACTAGCGGTAACCTCTCTAACATGGCCTGCAATGTCTATAAAATCTGAGGACCTATGTCTAATACTGGTGGTGCCTATGGTACTGGCTGATCTGCTATAACTGCGGGTCCTTGTCCCTCTGTTGAGGAATCACTGTACACCTCAATGGACATTGTGTTGCATGATCGTGCTCATCGAACACATCGAGGAGGCATCCTACAAAACAAGGTAGGCACTAATTAATCAAAGTTGTAGAATAAATAATGTGCCCAAATATGCCTAGTGTTTAAACTTGGGCTTTGATACCAAATTGTCATGCCCACATTTCCCATGCGGTCATGACACGCATCACACATGTCATGTCCACATTTGTCATGTGGTCATGACATGAAATATCAAAAATTTTCTCACGCTTCCCTAGAAACCCCCTCACATGCGTAAGCATGCTCGGTGGCGTATGCTTAAGGCGTAAATCATACAGTTGTCAGTAAGGTAATACGCACACGTGTGCATACCCAAACGCAAGAAGGCCAATAAGGGGGTCATCGCGATGCAGTTAACATCACTACAAGGGTTAAACTTACTACCCTACTAATCCCTAAATTTTGGGAAAAATCTGGCAGCATAACGCCTCACGGGCGTGAGTGGGGTTTATTGTACTAACACTAATCTTGATCATGAGGTTTCCAGATAGGGTTAATAAATTTCTTACAACTCACTTATTACATTGGAATACAGATGATTTGGATAATTGTACATTTTCCAACAAGGTCCAAACATTTGTTCTCCTTCCCGTTTCTCTAAAATTTAATTTTAATTTGTTCTCTTTTACGTTCTCTATTAAGCAGAGTTACCACTGCATCCTTTACATTATTCCTAATTTCTTGGTAGATCAGTTTTCTATCAATTAGAGTTATCACTGAATCTTTTACATTATTCCTAATTTCTTGGTAGATCAGTTCTCTACCAATCAGAGTTATCACTGCATCCTTTACATTATTCCTAATTTCTTAGTAGATCAGATCTCGTAAACAGGACTTACTAACCTCATTTGATGAAGTCCACTAGGTTTCTGCTCCAGGTTTAATTCAACGTTTGAATTAATTTTGTTAATTAAATCGCCCCCAATCAGGATTAACAGAATATTGAGTCTTAATTAGTACTCTTAGCCCTATTTTAGAAAAGTCATGCATTTTCTCCTCTTTGTTTTCACTTTTATCTTTCTTTCTCTTTTTCTCTCTTTTCTCTCAATTGGTCGTTTTCTCAAATTACAAGTTGAGTTTAAAAGGCCACATATGAAATGCATATGTTAGCTTCAAATAAATGTGAAGTTATAAATACATACATACATATATATATATATATATATATATATATATATATATATATATATATATATATATATATGCTATTTGTATTTACAACACTAGGTTTTTTTTTTAAAAAATATATGTATGTTTTTTTCTTTTCATTTTCATTGTATTTCCTTTGAAAATGAGGTTATAAACCCCTAACACATTTTCTTTTAATTAAGTATAAATAAAATTATATATATAATTGTTTTTACAAGATTTACTTTTATAAATATCTACCATACAATTCTTTGTATTTTTCATTGGGGTAGATATTGAAACCCTTAAAAATATTTTTTTTTGGCTTCCAATACAAATTCATTAATAAATTATATATATATATATATATAATATTTTATTGTGTCACAAAATTAGGTTTTCTTTATATACATATGAATATTGTTTATTTCATATTTTCTTTTGAATGACATTGAAAAAAAAACCCTAACATATATTTTGTTTTGATTGGGCAGGGTCAATGGAGGGCGGCGGCGCTGATAGGGCGATAGAGGTTTGGGTGGAGCAAGGGCTACGAATAGGGCACAACGATCTGCACAGGGGTCACAGGCAGTGTGAAGCTCACAGCGGCCGGAGGGGGAATGGAGACTATCGGCGGCATGGTGGAGGTGGGGATTGTCAGCGGCATGGAGGAGGTGATTCTGAGAGGGCAGCAGACGCTGCACTGAGATGGCCATGGGGGTTTAAAGGTTCAGGGGTGTGGGGAAGGGGCGGAGCCCCACCCACATCCCCAGCATGGGGTGTGGGTGGGGCTCCGCCCCGTCCCCACACCCATGTAAAGGCAGCGACGGTGGGGGGATTTTGAACCCCCCCACCACTTCATTTAAACTTCATTGTAATAAAAAAAAATGCGAACTGTCTTCTTTTTTTTAAACACAATTTATTTATTGTGTAACCAATTACACAGTTACAATTTATTTCCTCAATGAAATTTTATTTATTAAATATAAATGAATATATATATATATATAAATATATATATATATAAATATATATATACATAATAGAAGCACAATTTTATTACAAATCACAGTTTTAATTAAATTCATATATAATAAAACATAAATGAATATATATATATATATATATATATATAAACATATATACACAAGAGAAGCACAATTTGTTTATATATATATAATGAAATCTTAAGGGTTTTAAGCAAGAATAATAACTTAGTTTTCTATGATAAAATCATGTAAACACATTTACTTAAAATACACACTTAAATATAACTATAATTTTAACTTTAACTTTCCTTCATTACACCTACAGTTTTATTTATATATATATATAAACCAAAATATACATGCATTCTTTTCTATCAAATTTTTATTGAGGCAAAAGTTCCTATCTTTCCACAAATTGAAATCATTGAATTATTATTAGATACACTTGCAAAGAAGGAACAAAAAAAACACTTATTTAAATACTCCTAAAAATTGAAAACAAATAATTATCTCTCTTTCAAATGAACAATTTTATAACTTTCTTATTTGTCATGACAACACATTCACAACTTAACAATTGACAATTCATTATGACATACAATGAAATAACTTTTAAATCAAATTTTTCTTCAATCAACTTTTGAATAATATACATTTAAACTAACAATTTTTAACTTTCAATTCAATGAGAAATGTCCAACACACACAACTTCAAGAATGTAATTTTTACAACCAAAGGAAAGAACCAAGTTGTCATCCTTATCAACTAACAAAGGTAAGATCTCCTAGAAGGCCAAGCTCTCTCTCATGAGCTTTAAGAGTAAAGGAAAATAAAATATTTTCCAAGACAAGTAAATTCTTCAACTTCACACTAAGCTCCTTGAAACCTGCATATCACACAAGGGAAAGAAACACCACACATCTTGCTCTCCTCCCTACCATAGACCCGCAAGAGGGTCACCCCTGAGCTAGGGAAGTCATCCACACACCTAGGTGGTGCAGGAGCACCGAGATATTTAAGTTTTGATTAAATGTTCAGTTGTCTTGTTTTGTTTAATAAGGTCTTCGAGACCATTTTTATGATGTTATGAGGCTTGGAAGCCATGTCGTAGTTGGACTATGTCCCAATGTCGAAAGAATCTTTTGTTATGTTAGGTAGTTTTCAATAGTTCTTATGTAAGCCTTTGTTGAGGCATTTAAAATTGTTATAGGTAGTCATTTAAGTTGAGTGTTTCTAGGCCTTTTAAAGGCATGTCAAAGGGTGTGTTGATGTGTTAAACCTTGCCCAAAGGTTAGTCAAGTGTTAAAAAGCATTTAAACCATAAAAAGCTGGAAAAAACAGTCTTTGCTGTCCAAAAAAAATAGTTTCCTTATTAATCTTTTAAAAACAGCAGTTATAAGACAAGAAAGGTCGACGGTTTTAGGAATTTGGAGGGACCACTTCACTCTAGGCTATGTTTGAGGTTTTTTTTAAGCCAATGGAGGTTGTATTGTACGGATTCATTCAAGAGATTTGAGAAATATAACAAAAAGACACTGTTTTTCTGCCTTTTACTGTTTTTTCTATTTTTTCCTTCACTATTTCTCATAAATCCGTACCTGTACGGAAAATCCTTGGCATGAATTTGGAATGGGATGAAAGGGGACTGAAGTAGCTTTGATTCAAAGCTTATTGGAGGTCTTAATGTTGAATTTGAAGGGAGGAATCTCTGTTTTACCAAAAACTATTTTTTTCTATTTTTTTCTATTTTCTTCACTGTTTTGCTACAGTACCTGCGATTGTATGGATTTGTTATTGCCAAAACTTGTGATGGATGGAAATTAATTTGAAGTACCTTTAATTTGAGACTAGTTTGGGATCTTGATGATCATCTAGGTGGGAGATATGGTCGATTTCCCAAAAACTATTTTTTTTCCAAAATTGCTGTCACAGTTAGAAATTTGCTGTTTTCTGCCTTGATCCGTACTAGTATGGCTGAGGAGTAGTTGATGTTTATAATGCATGTTTAGAGTGGAGAGTTAACTTTCATCTGCAAGTGGTTGGAAGTCTTGGCAATGGATAATAAGGAAGATATTCATGTTTTCCCAAATACTACTTTGTAACTATTTTTTCTGAAACTAATAGAGGATAGCAGTAAGATATGTGATGACCACTGTCTGAAGAAGTGGAGTTGGTTTGAAACACCAATTATCAGCATTGAGGCAAGTTAACCCTAGATCTAGAAATGTTCCATTGACAAGAGATGTGGAGGTAGTCACTACAAGAAGGTGATAGGCCTCTTGATTTTAGTCACTACAGAGAAGGCTTGTAGACTGCCACTATCAAGAAGGTAAGAGATTTATTTGTCATTGCTTTGCCAATGTAGGCAGTAGATGTGAATGCATGTTATAGATGTGCTATGAGGATGAGTTTGTGAGGGAGATCGGTCCAAGGAGGCTTGAGTGACTATCTTGATGCAACCAAGTTATGTTAGTCTATGAATACTGCTGTCCTGCTGTCCATGATGCTCTGCATCACTAGGGAACTCAAATCCACTTCACAACAAGACAACAAACATCACAAAAACACAATATAACACCCATGGATATTTACAACACACAACTCAACCAAGGTGAGTTTCAAAGGGGTAGGAGAGTGGACACACTCAACTCTAGAGTGCCACTCCTTCAAAATACCTCACACAATTTTCTCTTATGGCCTCAAGCCAACATGTTTAGTAAAATTTCTAAAAGGATTCATATTTTGGCTCTCAAACCATATAACAATTTGCTCAAAATCACATAAAATGTCCTCAAGGCTTTCAACATCCCAAACCAAGGTAATGACCTCGAGGAGGATCACTCCTCCCCTACCCCATGCTTGTTGAGATTTTTCTCCCA
Organism: Cunninghamia lanceolata; assembly: GCA_027924645.1. Lineage (NCBI taxonomy): Eukaryota > Viridiplantae > Streptophyta > Pinopsida > Cupressales > Cupressaceae > Cunninghamia > Cunninghamia lanceolata. The sequence continues at coordinate 9,162,807 of BSBN01001807.1, forward strand.
AGTGAGAGAGGCTCTTACAACACCCTACTAAATATTTCCCACAATAACAAAATACAACACAAGCAAAAATACATCTCACACATTCATCATGCAAGCAAATTGAAATTACAAGGGGAAGGCCTTAGCCTTGAAAACCAACCTTTAAAAGCCCTAATATGGAAGAAGTTGATGTAGAGCTCCTCTAAAAACTCCTCCAACATAAGCCACCAAACTCCCTCTATCTTTTTCCCCCAAAATCAATTTCTAACAATAAAAATTCCCCAAAATTCAACAACCACTCACCTTATCCCAAGTGGGATTAAAATAAGCCCAATCCATGAGCTTAGAGGAATGGGGAGGTGACACTTGTCACCTCCTCACTCTTCCTCCCAACCACTAGCATGTCCCAAGGGATGGGTGTTGACACATGTCACTCACCCTTCCCCAAAGTCTCCACCCCTTACCACATGTTCTCTCTCCAACACATGGGAGAGAAAAAGGGAGTTAAAGAGGGAAAGGGTGACACATGTGTCCCCTTCCTTTCCTCTCATGAAGGACCACACAACTCCATGGGTACTCTCACCAATTGTGAGAGAGACTTGAAGTCAAGTTCTCCACAATTGGTAGGTCTTGGAGTCATCTCTAACCTTGGGAAGTGAGAAGGGATGGGTTTGAGTGTTGGTACCACTCATCCTATCCCTCCCATGCCTCCAAATACATCACTTAACTTCAATGTGAAGTTAAGGTGACCATATGTAGGTCTACCAAGGGTTACCCAAGTCAAAAGGGACCCTAGACCCATGGGGTATAACCTAGGGTCAAGTTTAGCCTAGTTAGAACACCTAGGGTCAAGTTAAAACACAAGAAAAAGGGTCTCCAAAAATTTAAAATTTAAAAATGTAATTCAAAGAAAATTCTTACAACACATATCATAATTCAAATTAAAAGAGGGTAGACTTAACCCAATTAACCTCCTGCAAAATAACATTACAACATTACATCATACACAGAGTTGATCTTGGTTCCTCATGGAACTAGATCGACTTCACAAGGAATTACAACATCAAGTGTGGGATGATCTCCAATATCTGTGGTTTTTTAGAAATACCTGTGCACTCAATTGCAAAGTTAATTCCACATATAAATATCATAGCCGAAGCAATTTAAAACATGCATTCCCATAAAATATCACAAGTTCTCTTAAGCATAAAGGAAATCACATTACAATTTTCTAACTAACATCACCCAATTAGTTTTCCTTTAATATAGAGCATCTATCTAACATCACCCAATTAGTTTTCCCATAACATTATAAAGTCAAATAGTTCGAGAATTCAGGATCAACAGTCCCACAAGTCTAAATGTATCAGCAACAGTAAAGTAAATAGTCACATGAGCGGAAATTAAAACGATAGGCCTCACACAAGCTCTGTATCATAAGGATATATTTAAATGCTCTTCATTTGAAATCCTTGATTATGTATATGATTTTGACAACTTCATAGCTCTCATGAATACATACCATTTGGTATTAGAATATCTAACAAAGTACGTTTCCATGAATACTCTTGAGAATGATGAGTGTGGAATTTCTTCTTCTCTTAATGCTTTGGAACTAATAGCTAAAATATATGATGATGATGATGATGATGATGATGATGATGATGAGTCCATAAGTCATCCTACTCCTCGCACAATTAAATGTTCAAGAGCCTTGGATGAGAAGACCATGGATAGCTCTACTTTGGTTGAAAATTCAAGTCCCTTAGACATCTCTAATGATACAATCACCAATAATCTCCTTAACAACACTATACCTTCCCTTAGCCCTGATGCTCTCCCTTCAGAAGTAGAAGCATTGGTGGAGGAGAAAAGGTCTCTCACATTAAATCCTTTAGAGATAGATGTTGAACATAATCAATAGGAAAACAATGTTAATTCAATCTTCATTAATAAACTTATTCCACCCACTAAGGGGTTACTAGATAAATGTAGCAATGTTCCTAATATGATTGTGCAAGGGGCACCTAATGCACCTTCTTGCTTAAACCCTGTCTAACCTATGAAAATGGGATGCAAACTATCCTAAAATGCACCCAATCCCAAGTCCAAGGGACCTCAAGATTGGGATAAACTACTAACACACTAACTATACCAATTGCACCCTATCTAAGCCTATTAGTAGTGATATGCCCTAAGATATGATATGCTATGACTAAACTACTTAGAATTACACTAATTCTAGCTATGTTGAGTACTCAAATTAGCAGAGTAACTTTACATATGATGGCTTGTTGAAATGGGAGGTGGAGGCCTCAATTTATAGATTTTTTTGGGATGGGATTGAAGGGCTAGGATCAATTTGGAAGATCAATGGTTGAGATTGCTTGAGGATCCTCAATCAAGAAGAATTGGACAAATGGCATGATTGGATTGGATGAGAATTTTACCTCAAAATTCAAGAGATGATCAATGGATGAAATTACAAGTTTGAATGGATGGGTGATTAGGATTGGATAGGTGTATGACATGTAAGGACTCATTTATGAAATGGTAAGGGTTGGATTTTTTTGAAGAATTTTAAATTCCATGGAGAGGACAAGTGGGATTTAAAATTAGAAGAATAGTGTTCAAATAGTACCACATGTAATTTTAAATTAGTATGAATAGTGACACATGGAGTGGGGTGGAAGAAATAGGACAAATGTACCCATTTTGGAAGATTTGCCCATGCTTCCAAAGTACCACTTGTCATGTACAAGCATGTACTTTGGATGACAAGTGGATATAGAAACATGGGGGTTTGTAATGATGAATTAATTAAAATTAATTCATGTGCACATGGATTAGAAGAAGATAATGATGATTACAAAAAGTAATCAAAAGTGAACAAAATAGGGAATTAAATAAATATGATAATTTATTTAATTTTTGAAATGTGATTTATGAACTATAGTAAAAAAATATTTAATTTTTAAACTATAGTAGAGGAACTTGATTTTTAGGGAAAGGGAAAATGTTCGAAATAAATTAATTAAATAATTAAAAAATATTTAATTAATATATGGATCAGATGAAGTGATGCAGGTGAATTAGAGTTGGATAACGTAGGTGAATGAAATTGGTTGTGACCATTTTTAGATGTCTACATTTTGCTCCTCTTTGATATGATGTCATAGGTGTCAGGTTGATGGGATATCAAAGAATATAATTTTTTGATAAATATGCCCCGGTAGGTGAGTAGGAGGGAAGTGGGTCACCAGGTGATGCCCCCTCGAGAGATTGGCAAAAAAATAAGTTTTTTCGGTGATCTCTCAAAAAAAGGAGAAAGAATAGAGGGTGTGATGTAGCGGCATTGGGAGGAAAACCTAACCCAATGTGAGGGGGGGTGTGGGGGGCCAGACGCAACCCCCCGCTGATAGGGGTTCAAGGCGTAGCCCCCAACAAGAATTTTTTTGAAAAATGGGGTTATAAAATTGATGTTTTTGACAAGGAAATTTTATTTTTGGGATACAAAGGAAAATGGTGCTAAAACAGAGGTAGAAGGTACTAAACAAAGGGAAATTGGTGCTAAAAGATGAATAGATGGCACTAAAGGATGAAGGTTAGGTCAAGCTAGGGTTTGGGAAGAAAAATAGGGTTAGTGCATCATTTGGATTTTTATTTAATTTTTTAATACGTGATTGTTTTGGTGCATAAAGTTTTGATTTGAGCGCATGGGAATTTTTATTTTGGTAGGTGAAATTTAAGAAATGTGGTTTTTTGTAGAGAGGTATGTTGTGTTTTGAGAGGGGGGTGGGGAATGGTGCTTGGTCCGATGCATCGGTGCCTGTCCAGTGCTGATCCACTAGGTTGGGCACCGATGGGCACCCCTCAGCGCATTGGCACCTACCTAGCACTGATCTGCTGGGTTGGGCACCAATGGACACCCCCTAGTGAATTGGCACCTATCCGGTGCTGATCTGTTAGGTTGGGCACTGATGCATGCCCCTCCTTGGTTTTTTTTTTGAATTTTTTTATATTTTTGTATTATTTTAATTATTGGTGTGGACATGTCGATGGGGGAATATGATGGCTCGGGGGCGTTAGCTCGGGATAGGGTTAGTAGGATGGGGTCAGGCCTAGGTGCAGGGACAAGGACAAGGACAAGGATAGGGATAGGGACAGGATAAGGATAGGGACAGCTCCACCTAGGGGCATGATGTATTTATGTATTATAAATTATGCAGATATGTGGATATTATGTTATATGATGGCGTATAGTGATCATTAGATGCAAATAGGTCCCTAAAAATGGTCACCAAATGGTAACGGGGATATGGGTTAGTAAATAGTAGGGAGTGGTGGGAATGTAGGTGTTCATGAATCTTGAGGCAAAAGTAATGGGATGGGGTGATGAGGGGGGATGTAAGTGTGTAGGACAACATCATATTGAGACATTCTACCAATAAAAATTGAGTGCTATTGTTGATATAGCATGGGATATTATGTACCAGGGTATGTGGAACCAAGGTGACAAGGCATCCATTCATAGGACTTGACACTGCAAACAATAGGATGAACCCATACATGCCCATAATAGTACAATCCTGTCTGGATGAGGGAAGGGAACTCATAGCATAAGCCCTTATTACACAAAAGGTATGAAGAACAATAGATGTAAAAGGGAATTAATATGCTAGAACCGACCCTACGATCCACAAGATATGAATACTAAGATGGAGTAATGAGAACCTCCCACAAGCATGACATACGAAAGTAATGATTATGCCCCATTCTAGATCTTTCTCCACATGTCATGATATAATGATATCAAGACAACTTTATCTGGGAATGGTGCACAAAATAAAAATCAAAGACTAAAAGACTGACTGACCCAAAACACACAGCTATTATATCTCTTGCCAAAGGATGGATGGAGGATAGATGATTTTGTCCATTGTGGGAAGGATGCATCCTAGGACAAGAATCGATGGTGGATTAAGATAAACTAAGGATTTGTAGGGGGACACAGGCCACTAATTATGGGAAAGCTAATTTGTTGGTGAAAGATTTTTCATGGGATTGTTATGCTTTGATAGGATGCCTAGCAAGTGTATCATTTGTAGATTAGGTGCAATCAACAAGCTCAGGAAAGTGTGACCATCCAAGTGGGCTGGATGGGTGCATTGTATGTACCTGCATACTAGATACTTCCTTTGTATTCCAAACTACCTACATACCCTATATCCATGGGAACAAGGCACATTACAATGTGGGTGGTGATGATATGTAGTTCTAGGAGACTTGACGATGTAGGGATAGGGATTGGTTCATGTGGAATGATGAGGTTTGGTTTAGAGGGTATGGATGTTAATTTTCTGATTGTACTATGGTATAAGGACCACGATAGGTAGGGGGGTAGTGATGAAGAGTGTAAGGTGGGTATGCTGCTTGATGAGGTGAAGTGGTGAAACCATCAAAAGGACCAAGGATTATGGTGGATGAAAGGCTTAAGTGAGTAACATGGTGGTGGAAATATGTGGCATGGAAAAGTGGAGATTTAAGCATTGGGAGATGGGAGATATTTTGGGAATGATGGACAATGGAAGCTCAGATGATGGATTTGTTCTGAAGCTCAGATGAAGGGACAAGTGGATTGGATAGTGCAGGTGAAGATGGGAAGGTAGTTTGAACAATGGATCCAGGTTGAACCTACACATGATGCCTGCAAGCAGGTTTTCATCATGGTACTTATCCAAGGTGCCACAAGGAGTGGTTTTCACCATAGGATAGATTATTTATCTTTACTATTTTTTTGTAATTTAAAAAAAAAAAATATTTTTTCTGTATTTTTGCCATAGGGTATTCAGCGGACTAACTATGAAACTACTTCAAGTGAATGATATTCATGGGTTCATCAAGTTCTTCTCCTTCAAGGGTGGAGAGGTGGTATTTTCCAGAGCCATACTTTGCAGTGATAATGTAGGGTCCTAGCCAATCAGGCTCAAATTTCCCTTTCTTTTCTTGCTCAAACAGATTCCTTTGATTTTCTTTCAGGACCAAGTCTCCTACTACAAATTCCCTAGCATGGATCTTCTTGTTGTAGGATCTGCGAAGCTAGTTTTGTTATGCTTGAAGGTGATTTAGGGTGTGAAGGCACCATTCATCCAAAAGATTGAGCTCTTGGAGGTGTGTAACCCGATATTCTTCATCAGTGATGACATTATGCAAGGAGATGCACAATGAGGGTAATTCAATTTGATTGACAGGATAACTTCAGCTCTGAAGACAAGGCAATATGGTGTTGCTATTATAGGTGTGTGATAGGCCCAAAGGGCAGGATGGATATGGAGGTGCCAATCATGACCATTTTCATTGACAACTTTCTTGAGAATTTTGAGTAAGATTTTGTTAGTTGCCTCAGCCTATCCATTACCTTGTGGGTAATATGGAGTGGACCAATGATGTTGAATGTTTAATTGTTCATAAAGGTCTTGAACATCGTGATTTTTGAAAGGTTTACCATTGTTGGTAACAATAGCAAATGGGATACCATAACGGCAGATGATATGGTAAAGGATGAACTTAATGGTTTGGTTTCTAGTGGTGAAAGTGAGAGGGATGGCTTCGACCCACTTAGTGAAGTATTCAGTGGCAATGATAATAAATTTATGTCCATCATAGGAGGATGGGTGGATTTTACCAACGAGATCTAGGCCCCACTGAGAGAAAGGCCATGGTGTGGTGATACGTTGCAATGCCTGAGAAGGAGTGTGAATGAGATCCCCATGCTGTTGACATGGCTTACAATTCTTCACATACTAGCATGCATCATGCTCCATAGTAGGCCAATAATATCTGGTACACAAGAGTTTCTTGGCTAAGATAATTTCACTTGTGTGCGCTCCACTGATACCTGCATGGACTTCATGTAAGGCAAGGGAAGCTTCTTCCATGTTTAAGCATTGAAGAAGAGTGCCATCATAGCTTCGGCGATAGACAATATCGAAAAGGATAGTGTAGTGAGTGGCTCGGCGAATGAGGGATCTTTGTTGTTTGTGGGTGGATTCAAGAGGGAAAGTGATGTTGGAGGTAGGTGTAGATGTCATGATACCAGGGATTTTCTAGACCAACAATCTCACACATGAATTTTGACTCGGTGTCATGATATGTTGGCATTAGGAACTATTCCACAAGAAACTCACATTGATGGCTATCATGAGGCATATCTAGAAGAGAACCAATAGTAGCCATGGCATCAACTTCTTTGTTGTGAAGGCGAGGTACCTATTCAAACTATATGTAGGTAAAGAATAGTTTGTATTCATCAACCATTTTCTTATAGGGCACTAGCTTATCATCCTTTGTGAGAAACTCATCATTCACTTGTTTGATGATCAACTGGGAGTCTCCATAGACCTATAGCTGCAAGATATTCCATTGTACTACTATTTTGAGATGAATGATCAAAGCTTCATATTCGGCTACATTGTTCGTACATGGGAAAGCAAGTCTGTAAGCTTTGGGGATGTAATCGCCTTGCAGGGTCACCAATAGTATCCCTACCCTAAACCGTGATTGGTGAAGGATCCATCAAAGTATAGTTTCCAATTTGTTGATTCTATCATAGTTAGGATGGAATCATCTGGGAAGCCAATGGATAGTGGCTGATAATCTGTGAAGGGTGCTTCGGCCAACTAATCCACTACAACTTGTCCTTTGATTGCTTTTCTATCAAAATACTCAATATCAAATTCTCTCAACAACATGACCCATTTTGCCATTCTTCTTATGAGTGCAGTCCTGGAAAGTAGGTACTTAAGAGGGTCAACCTTAGAGATGAGATTGATAGAATGAATTAGCATGTAGTGTCGTAACTTTTGGGAGTAGAAAAAAACAACTAGACATGTGCATTCCATGGGGGTGTAGTTAAGCTCATATCCGACTAGAGTCTTGTTGATGTAGTATATAGCCCTTTTGCAGACGGTATCATCCTATTGTGCTAAAAGTACCCCCAATGCTATTGAAGTTGCTTATATATATAATAAAATGGGTTTTCTAGGGATAGGTTCCATTAGGACTGGTGGTGAAGCCAAATACTCCTTGATGCAATTGAATGCCTATTGACAATTTTGGTCCCATTTAAAGTGTACATCTTTGCAAAGGAAATGGGTGAAGGGATGACATTTATTTGTGAGTTGAGCGATGAACCTTCGTATAGCCTGTAGTTTGCCTTGGAGACTTCAGAGTTGCTTGAGCATCTTTGGAGGAGGCATTTCTGTTATGGCCGTGACTTTAGTGTTGGCAAATGGTCAATGCTCCCCATGGGATTCGTAACATGGACTAACCACCTCCCGTAGATTCATTAACTCTAGCGCTTGTATTAGAAATTGATAGGTCAAAATTTTTGTTTAATGGAAATCGTGGGCCAACAATTGGTATCAGAGCAAAAGGTCACGGGTTTGAATCCCCCAGGTAATGCTAAGGGGAGTTTGTTGGTAGATGGTCAGCGCTCCCCGTGGGATTCATTACATGGACTAACTACCTCCCATGGATTCAATAACTCTAGTGCTTGTATCAGAAATTGACAGGTTGACCTTTTGGTTTAATGACAATTGTGGGCCAACATTTAGCAGGATCCACCTCGATGCCCCTATGGGAGACAATGAACCCCAAGAGTTTGCCTGATGTTATACCAAAGATACATTTCTTGGGGTTGAGGCGAAGCTTGTACTCTCTGAGCCATGCAAAGATTTGTCACAAGATCTCAAGATGTTCTTCCCTGGTTCTAGATTTTTCTAGGAGATCGTCTACATAGTCTTCCATTATCTTGTGTATCATGTCATGGAAGATGGTAGTCATTGCATGTTGATAGGTTGCACATGTGTTCTTTAGGCCAAAGGGTGTGACTTGCCAACAATACATGCCCCAAGGACAGCTAAGAGATATTTTATGTTCATCTTCAGGGGAGCTTCTAATTTGATTATACCTAGAGAACCCATCCATGAGGGAAAGCATCTCATGTCCTGCTGTGAGATATATAATCATGTCAATGTTGGGGAGTGGAAAATCATCTTTTAGACATGCCTTGTTAATATCTCAGAAGTATGTACAACAACAGATGCCCCCATGTTTCTTAGCAACTAGGAAAATGTTGGAGACCTATTTTGGATAGTCAATTGGGTAGATAAAGCCTACATCTAATAGATTTTGTAGCTCTTCTTTGACGAGTAAGGTGACTTGCGGGTGCATCTTACGAAGCTTCTGCTTAACAGGTTTTGCATCAGGATGTACCAGAAGATGATGAACAACCAAAGACGGATCTAGTCTTGGCATGACGGTGTAGGACCAAGTGAACACATTAGGTGCTTCATGAAGCACTATGGAGATGTTAGATTTTTCTTCTGTGCCAAGACTTTCTACTAGATGTGTGAGGATAGGCAATTCTTGTGTGCCAAGGTTGATTTCTTGTGTATGCCAGTGAGATGGTATGGGGGAAGATTGAGATCCTCATCTTCTAGTGCCTCAGAGATGTTCTCACTAGGAGATATGTCTTTATTTTTCTCTTTTGTGTCTGAAAGTGCCTTAGAGAGGTTTTCACTAGGGGACAATTTTCTATTTTTTTATTTTTTCTTTTTTGGACCAAGGAACTCAAAATAGGCATCAGTGTGCAAGCATGTCATATTCTGAGGTGTCACGAAGTTCTAGGAATGCAAAGAGGACCTCATCATGTGGAAATATGTCGAGAGGTGGGGGTCCTTGACAATCCCAAGCAATGAGTTCAGGATGAACAAGGGGGAGATCAATAACGAAGATGGCGTTGTCAGGGAAGATGCATGAAAGATCAAGGTCTCTGTATGAAGCTATGATGAAACTCAAAGTGATGCTTTCAACACTAGAAGAGGATTTTGTTACCTGTATCGAGGTTTTAGCGGGTCCACAAATTGTCATAGTCAGTGGAGCATATCCTAAACTAAAGTATTAAGAATATTTCTTGGGAGATAAAGGATCAATCAGAAGGGGTTCTATAACACCTTGTTCATCAACACCAAGTCTTGTTCCATCGTAAGGCATTTTGGTACAAATTTGAAATGGTACAGGATATTTTTCCTTAAAGTATTCCATATTCACAAGTGCTAGGGTGGTTTCATCATAGTAGAGCCAATCACTCAAAGTTATTTCTTCAGCTTCCTCTTCTCTAGAGAACTCTGCTGGTACAAAGGGAATTTGTCATTGATCCTGTACTACTATTCTTGTTCCTTCTTCTGAAGGTGACTACCGTAGGAATGGGGGGACAATGGTAGTTGTCCCACATGGAAGGCATTGTGGAGCTCATATTCACCACACCCTTTGTCTATGATCTTGACCTTTTGAGGTGTAGGAGTAGAGGATGAGGTGGAAGCTTGTGATGGATCGATGGTGACTTGTGGAGTGGATGAGGGCTCTTTGACATGGTCCCCATACGTGCTTGGGCAATGGAATTGTCGATCATAGACAACCTCTAAGGTCTTGTAATATTCAAAGGCTTGTTGATCGATGGGAATAGTGACTTCCACATAGTTATGAGGGAACTTGAGGCATTGATGGTAGGTGAATGGAACGACTTTCGTGGCATGCAACCATGGTTGACCTAGGAGGAGATTATATGGAAGGTCAAGATCAATCATGTGACATAGAGTGGGCATGGTGAGTGAGCCCACCTTGATAGGGAGGCATATAGTGCCTTCAGATTCTCTCTCCATGTTGTCGTATGCCTTGATGGAGATAACAAAAGATTCCAAATTAGCTATTGAATACCCCATGAGTTTTATGAATTTTAATGTACATATGTTCAATCCGGATCCATTGTCCAAGAGTACCCCTCTTGATCTTATGGTTGGCAATTTGGACTTCGATGTGGAGTGCTTTGTTATGTGTGGGATCGATGTCTGGCCTATCGGCATGGCTAAAAGTGAGGTGGTAGGATGAAGATAGTTGAGCGACAAGGTTTTGGAATTGAGCGAGAGGTATGTTGGTGGGAACATGCGATTCTTGGAGGGCCTTGTCAAGAATTTCATGATGGATGGCAGATGTCTTAAGGAGTTCCAAGATGGAGATTTGCACAGGGGTTTCCCAAGATGATCAAGGAGGTTGTATTTAGAAGTGGTAGGAGAGGAGGATGGGGATGATCCCTTTACTATTACACGCCCACGACAAGTGGTAATGACACATTCGGGGGTGGTTTTTTTGAGTTTGATGGTGGAGACATGAGTAGAATCAAATTTGATTTGACCTACTACATTGTCGTAAGGAGGCAGGACGTTATTGTAGGTGATGTTGTTGGCTTGGTTTCTAGGGTTGGTGTTGGAAGATGATGGTTTGGATGTGGTTTGCTTATTGTTGTGGTGGGGAAGAGGGTTGGGTAATGGGTTGGTGTTTCCTTCTATTTGGATGTCATCGTGATCAACGAGGTCTTGGATATAGTTGTTTAATTTCATGCATTTGCTTGTTGCATGGCCCTTTATGCGATGATATTCACAATATTCATTTTCTTTGTACCATGCGGGTTTAAGTTGGTTTTCATCAAATGGTTTCATTGTGGGGAACTCAACCATGTTTGCTTGGACAAGTTTTTGGAACACAAACTCAAGTGGTTCACCCAAGGGTGTATACTTGTGTTTTGGATTGTCAGGGGGATTTCACTTTGGAGGAGTAGATGAGATGGAGACATTGTTTGAAATAGTTTGGACTATGTTTGTCTCTTTTTGCTTAGAAGCAGCAATTTGGATGTACATGGAATTGGTAGTACCATCTCCTACGGTGTTCTTGTTTTTAGCCCAAAATTTAGGTTTGTCATTGTCATTCTTTTTGTAGATTTTGACTAGACCCTTTGCAATAAGGGATTTTTCAATAATGACCCCTTTTTCTATGATCTCATCAAAGGTAGATGGACAATGTACTTGCAAGTGGAAGGCCATTTCTTGGTTGAGATTTTGGATGAAAATGTGGACAAGTTGTTTGTCGGGGGTTGTCCAAGGTAGCCTACTTGCAAGGGCTCTCCATCTTTGTAGATAAGTGATGAAACTCTCACCACTTCGTTGTTTGGTGTTGCAAAGGTCAAGCATAGTAATTTCATGCTCTACGTTGTATGAGAAGTTGGCGACAAATTTCTCTAAAAGATCGGTGAAAGTGGATATGGAGCCATAAGGTAAGTGCATGAACAATTCTAGGGCTTGTCCTCCTAGGCTTCATGGAAAAAGACTTAGGAGTAATTGATCATCATAGGTGACCTGGCATGCCATGAAGAACTCCTTGATGTGGTCATGAGGGTCTCCTTTTCCTTTGTATTTATCAAATTTTGACATTTCAAAGTGTTGAGGAAAAGGTGTGATGGTGATGTTTCTATCAAATGGGTAGGGACATAAGTCTTCGAACTTATAATGTTTCTTTTGGGTCCCTAGTTGGATGTTTTTAAGTGCATTTTTCATCTCTTTCCATTCTTGATCAAAAGGGTTAGCAAGAGGTGGTTGCAATGCGTGTTGGAGTGGAGGTTGTTGTGACGATGATTGTTGATATTAGGGATGGATGTATTGTTGTTGTTGTTCGTGATGGATGTATTGTTGTTGTTGTTGGGGATGGATGTATTGTTGTTGTTGGGGATGTGGCAGAAGGCCTATAGTTTGCATGTAAACATGGCACCCATAGGTTTGTTGTTGTGGGATGACTTGTTAATTTTGGAGCGGTGGTTGTTGTTGGGTGTCGTAAGGAGGTTGCATCAATGACCCATGGTGAGGTTGTTGATGCATGGAAGATTGATATGTGTGCCTGGGATTTGCATAGCTTATCAAATGGTTTTGTGGTTGGTTAAGTGGATTTGCAATTTGTGTGATGATCAATCTTTGTGGAATGTTTAATGGAGGGAGAGGTTGTGGTACAATCATGGTGGCTTCTTGTTGATTGTTTGGGGGAGGTGGTATGGAGGTGATGGTGACATTAGAAGGTACCTCAAAAATGGGCATATCAGAGGGTAGCATGTCATAAGGTAACTTGACGGGGGGATTGGATACTTGTGGTTGTGAAACATTTCTAGCCCTCATGTTTTGTCCCAAAGCATGGATGGTGTTGGTGTTGGAAGAAAAACTAGCCCATGGGTTGTCCTAAATGGGTTCATTAGGATTAGGACATGCCCCCATGGTTGATCATAGATAGGAGATGGTGGCTTGTCATGGAATATGATTTTGCATTTGTCATGGTCATATGAATATGGAAGGCGTACACCATGTTCAATGAGATGTTGAAGAAATTCATCCTTATGGTTGTCAATGAATTGGTCAAACTCGTCGTGTAACCCCTTTTCATTAAGGAACTCGACAAAGGTGGGGGAATAGGTGTGATGAGGATGAGTGGATGTTTCACCCATATCAGTTTGGTTGACATATTCCTCTGTGTTTCTCGTGGTAGAGCCATTAGGAGAGAGGGTTTGGTAACGAGTGTCCATTTTCTTAGCTTGTGATCGTGTGATGGGAGGCATAAAAGGTGAATTTGGGTCAGATTTGAATGATGAGGTACCAATGATGATGGATGGAGATAGGTCTAAAATATAGATCAAGTTGATTAAAATTCAATGGTTATCCTACATACTTAGGGTAGACAAAGAGCCTAAGCCAAATGATAATAGGATTATTTTACTTGGGGTAGACAAGATGCACCAAGAAAAATGGGATTTCTTGGAATCCACTAACTTAGGAGTTGTCTAAATTCCTAAGCCAATTTATCCAAGGGGGGTTGATGATTCTTCATTTATACTAAACTTAAGGTGAACAAAGTCTCAAGCTTAATACAAACAAAAGGACAATTTTGATCTAGAGTTTAACCTCAGGACTTGGATGCAATTTGGATTGATTTGTTGATTAGGATTGATTTGGATGAGGAAATGGTTGGATTTAATTGATTCAAGGATAATAATGGATTGATTTAGATTGATTAAGGATGGTAATATTGATTAAGGCTAATGATGGATGACAAATAAAGTTTTGACTAAGGGTGGTTTAAGGATAATGATGACTTAGGACTAATTATGGATGATGTGGACAATCTAGAAGCTAGCAAGGATAATGACCAATGATTAGGATGGATCCCAAGCTAAGAGTGACAAATGGACAAGGGCATTGATGAGGTGGCATGTAATGTCTAGGTATGATGTAGAACAAGGATTGTTGGCAACCAAAAGGACAAAGTTTTGACTTTGTGATGAGTTTGGGACTAGGCGTTGATTTAGGGAATTGGGTGCTAATTCAGAGGACTAGGTGCTAATGTGGGACAATGGTGATTTTTGTGTTGTTTTTGAGGTGATGAGTTAGATTTTTGGCAAATTTTGGACTTTGGATGTGGAATTTTTGAACTTTGGAGGTTAAATGATGGATTTGGGAGGCTCAAATGTTTCAATGGCTTGATGATTGAGATGGTTTCAGATAAATGTCAATAATGTTTCCTTGGCAAGCATTCAAACACTCCAAACAAGAGAATACAATGGCCAAAGGTTTTGTTGTGAAAATGTGATAATTTGAATACTCATCAAGCACTTGTACAACCTAAGGCGAGAAAGAGACAATATTTGTTAGATTCCCACTGTGGATAAATCTGAGCCACACTTACTCAGAGTGGATAGCTTAGAAGTTTGGTGGCACTGGCCCCCCCTTACATGACACACACTTCTTGAACACACCAAACTTCAAATTCCTAAAGACCCAAAGATCTCAAGGAATTTGCTATCTCAACTTTGAACTACGAGAACGTGGGATGACTTTAGAGGTCCGACCTCATGTGCCAACAAATAGAAGGATTTTGGCCGCTAAACAAAGGTTATTAGTGGGGGAATATTTGGGGGATTGGCATGTTACAAGCGTCTAGTAAACCACTTAAGGTTTTAACTAGTTCTACTAGGAGTATCATATACATAACGTACGACTTCCTTTCGAACTAGCACCAAACGGCAAGTGCTAATACCGATTTGGACTTGGCTTTCACCTTATCCTATTTTGTATAGCATACTAAATGAAAGTACCACTTGGGGTCGCCAATAAGTTCTCCTTGCAGATGTGTCTCAAGGGCGGGCCCCCTCTGAGAAAAAGAGAAAGAGAGTAGAACCATTTCTCTTCACCCAAGTTCCTTTTGAAGGCAAGGGGAGAGGATACTTTGATTCTATCCCTTCGGTTTAACACAAGTGTGCAAGCACACAAGACACGTCAAACAAAACTATGTTCTTTTTAAGATCCAAAATGAAGTGTTCCTATGATTGTTTGCAAACAAGGTTAATTTTAATGCACCAAATGTAAATGTTGTCTAAGCTACACAAGCAATGTTTGTTGTAGTACACCAAATTTAAGTGTTTTTAAACTAACAAGGTCCTATAAAAGATGTTAGTAGTTTTGATACTCAATCTTGGACAATTGAATGAGGCTACAAGACAAATGTTAGTCCAAGAAAAACTAATTTCATGCTAGGTGCTAATATAGAGGCCTAAGCGCTAAAATAGAAAACCAGGCACTAATATAAAAGGAAATGCGCTAATATGCCCAATTTCTTATACCTAATGCTAAGTGTTGATCTGTGGGACTGAGCACTAAACTGTTGTGATAGGCGTTGAAGTGATTTTGGTAAAGTTTCCCCTTGTGAAATGTCCTTTTTTTGCAAAACAAAGAGTTAGACCTACACAAAATGACAATTAGAAGCCCACAAACCTCTATTAAACACCAAATTTATCAATGAAAACACACAAAATGTTAGTTTTATGCTAGTTCTGGACAGGCACTGATGTGCAAGGCTGGGCATTAAACTACTGTGACATGCTAATCCCAGTCAGGCGGCACCTCCCCTTTGTAAAATGAGTTTTTCGTACAAAACAGAGAACTAAAGTGTCCAAAAAGTTAGTAAAAGATCATTTAAGACCACATAGAACATGTATAGCCCAAATGTCTAACCTAGAACATCAAAAATAACAATCTTTTTACCTACATAGAATGAGCACTGATCTGCCAGGTTGGGCGCTGATGTGCTGGCTAGGCGCTACTCTACAGAATTTAGGCACTGATCTGACCTGTCACAAGAAAAAGCATACAAATCATGCAAATTTTGTAAGCTAAAAGATGGTTTGGTCCCACTAGGCGTGCCAAAATGTCTAACCTATGAAAATGGGATGCAAACTATCCTAAAATGCACCCAATCCCAAGTCCAAGGGACCTCAAGATTGGGCTAAACTACTAACACACTAACTATACCAATTGTACCCTATCTAAGCCTATTAGTAGTGATATTCCCTAAGATATGATATGCTATGACTAAACTACTTAGAATTACACTAATTCTAGTTATGTTGAGCACTCAAATTGGTAGAGTAACTTTGCATATGATGGCTTGTTGAAATGGGATGTGGACGCCTCAATTTATAGATTTTTGGGGATGGGATTGAAGGGTTAGGGTCAATTTGGAAGATCAATGGTTGAGATTGCTTGAGGATCCTTAAGCAATGACAATTGGACAAATTACATGATTAGATTGGATGCAAATTTTGCCCCAAGATTTAAGGGATGATCAATGGATAAGATTGCAAGTTTGAATGGATAGATGGCTAGGATTGGGTAGGTGTATGACATGTAAGGACTCATTTATGAAAAGGCAAGGGTTAGATTTTGTGAGGAATTTTAAATTCCATGGAGAGGACAAGTGGAATTTAAAATTAGAAGAATAGTGTTCAAATAGTCCCACATGTAATTTTAAATTAGCATGAATAGTGACAAATGGAGTGGGGTGGAAGAAATAGGACAAATGTACCCATTTTGGAAGATTTGCCCATGCTTCCAAAGTACCACTTGTCATGTACAAGCTTGTACATTGGATGACAAGTGGACTTCTAGAAACATGGGGGTTTGTAATGATAAATTAATTAAAATTAATTCATGTACACATGGATTAGAGGAAGATAATGATGATTACAAAAAGTAATCAAAAGTGAACAAAATAGGGAATTATATAAATATGATAATTTATTTAATTTTTGAAATGTGATTTATGAACTATAGTAAAAAAATATTTAATTTTTAAACTATAGTAGAGGAACTTGATTTTTAGGGAAAGGGAAAAGGTTTAGAATAAATTAATTAAATAAATAAAAATTATTTAATTAATATATGGATCAGATGAAGTGATGCAGGTGAATTAGAGTTGGATTGTGTAGGTGGATAAAAGTGGTTGTGACCATTTTTAGACATCTACAAAACTAGTGATAATGATTCAAGGTGACTGAAAACCACCTTGACCATCGGATTACATCCTAAACTATGCAAGACAAATCACTCAAAGAAATCAAGGTGTTCAAAATGTGTCACAACAACCATATCACAATGTGGTTGCTCACACATACAACACTTGTAATAACAAGAAAAGTAAGCAAACACCTCATGTGTCTGTCTCTCTTCCATGTTCTCAACCTATGCTCCCTCCACTACCTTGTCTTACTCATAAAACTGGTCAAGAATATGATCTGGTCAAATAGCTTCACACTACTCCGGCTAAGATCTCTCTTTGAGATTTAATACAAACATTGACTACATACCATGGAATGCTCCAAGAAGCTTTACAAAAGGTGATTGTACCACCTTTTGTTAAGTCGAATGATGTAGCAACTCTATTAGATTGTATGCATGCGATAAAAATAGATATTCTCTTTCAACCACATGAATTACCATCAGTTGAAGTTGAAAACCAATATGATCCTCTTATAATCTTTGCCAAAATAGATAAAAAGTTGATAAAGTGAGTTATGATTGACAATGGATTGACTCTTAATGTTTTTGGCATTGACCCACTACACAAAATTAAGATTGACACATCTTTAATCAAATTGGATAGGCTTAGCATTCATGGCTTTGATAATGTTGGCAAACAATCCCTAGGTACTATAACCTTACCCGTAAAAGCTTGTGGGAACCGTGACATTATCTACCCTTTTTCATGTCATGCTTGGCTTGATTTCGTACAATATGATTCTCAGTAGACTGTGGATTCATGCAATGGGGGAAGTTCTGTCTACCCCTGATTGATCAATAAAGTTTTTTTTAATCAAAACAAGATCTACATCGTTGAAGCCGATCTTGAACTGAATAGTTGTTTACATATTGAAATGCAAAAACAAGTTAACAATCATAAGAGCCTAAACAATTTATAGGTTGATTCGTCAATACCTCTTGCCATAGATAATGTTGTACAAGACTCTAAGCCATCAAATGCACTTTTCGGTGATGATTGGGGTTCGTTAAATTTTACTCCCTCCTTTATAGGGGAATAGAAACTTAATAACCCTGACACATCAAAAGTTGCATTGATCTCATCTAAACAATCTTTGGAAACACCTGAGAAACCCAAAGTCTCCTTGGTAGAATAAAGACAATACTCCTACTTATACTATAGACTATGACACCTGTGAGGTTTTGCCATCTTCTAAAGAGATGGACTCTATCTATGATCGTGGATTTTAGATTTTGTAAAAAAATTGTGACTATGGAAGTAATGGATGTGGGGTAAATCAACAAGGCATCAGAGTACCTTTACAAGTTGCTGGAATTAACTATACAATTGGTATTGGATACCACTCTTTGAAGCCCACCAAAGCCTCTCGTCATCCTCAACTTAATGTTAATGCAATATCAACGAGACCGAAATGACATGCAAGATATCCTGAGATGATAGATAAGAATTGTCTACCAAGAAATATCCCATTGAATCAGACAAGTATTTCTCTCCACTTTAGCCACAATCATTGTAGAAACTATTCTAGTTGCTCTCAAGGGTGGCCTCCTCCTAGATATATGTTTTTAGAATCATGTTGTGTTGCCTCGTGATGTGTTATGTGTTGTTTAGGTCTCCTTGGATGACCCTTGATACTCTTGTAAGGTCAAGGATATTGGGAGACCGCCTCTATTGTGACCATTCTTTTATTTGAATCATCATTATTCTATTGTTCCTCTCCTTTATTTTATTGTTGTCATGCCTTAGGGGCATAGCATTGTGGTTGATGACCTGGGGGCATCCTCCTATGTGGTGTTACTAATGCACTTGTTCTCCTCTCTCATTTTTATTGTTTACCTTCTTCAATGATTCTACCTGGTCGTCGAATGACAAAAATAAACAAATACTGATACAGACCATGTGTCCCTTTAGCAAGCAAAGAAAAAATGGACCTAGTCCATACAAGACAATGGGGTTGAGTATATATGACTCTTGACTAGTAGAATCACTCCATGTGATATATAATCTTATGGCATTTCTTGTGACTAACATTTTACAACCCACTCAATTTGCTCTTGTACACTTTGAATGGTATCTCACCTTGTTGCTAAACTCAGTTCTGAGGTATCTGCTGTATAGCCCAACGGTTATATTTGGTTCCAAAGCCATAGTATAGCCTTGGTCAATGATGTGATTGTATTCATGCATAGATTTAATGATCTGCTTTGGTTATTATATTAGAGTAATATTTCTAACATATCTTGTTATCTTATCTTAGCATATCTTATCAATATGTTTGTGGGAACATTAGGTGATCATGAGCACATGTAACCTTGGGGGCATGGGCTTTGCGAAAACTCTTGTTTCATTGCATTTTTTCTCTCTACCTTAATGTACTTGATATCGGTACATGACATCAACCACATTAAAGTGGGGGCATATATAATGATATATGTTTGATGATTTTGGTACTAACAAAGCATGTTTATAAGCCCTCTCTGTGAGGCGGGATGTTGTATCTCTGACGTGAGTACACATATTTATTTATATTGCAATCAAAAAGCCCTCTCCGCGAGGTGAGATAGCATATCCTTTATCAAAGAAGCCTTCTATATGAGGTCAGATAATGTAGAGCTAGTGCATATCCTTTTATTTAAAAGCCCATCTACAGAAGGAAGGATGGTGTATCTCTTAAGCTAGTGCACATCCTTTTATTACAAAAGTCCTCCATGGATGCAAGGTTGGATTTTGAGACTATCCTCCCTTAAGAGTGTTTCTGGTAGTTGTTGTGGCATAATCCCAACCATCAGGTGTGTCTGTAACATGTTTGAGATGGTGGGACTTAGCAATAAGCTCCTTCCATTGTCTTGTTTGCCATATTTAAGATGTATAGTATGTCATTGGCATGCTATATGACATTCATGTATTCTGTGTGTCTTCCTTGTGTTTTCCCCCTTGTGTGGTTAACCTCCACTTGGGCATTGTATGGTATGTTTTCCCCTCTTTTGTGTGTGTAGTGACGAGCTCTACCTACACTCGAGGTTTATTTGGTGTGTTTCTCCCCCCTTGTGTGGTCTCCACCCACACTCAGGGTTTTATGTCATAATTTTATTTCCATGCATATGCATCTGAAGATGTTTTGAATATGTTATGAAAATGTTATATAAATGTTATATAAATGTATTCATCATGTTTTACGTGACTGCTCTCATGTCTTCATCATGTTTTGCATGTATTCAATATTACCTTCTCCATGTCTTGTGTGCTTCTTACTGTCTTCATTGTGTATTGCATGTCTATGATGTGTCTTTTGGTGCTTACCTAAGACTGGGGGCTAGAAATAGTTCTTCAATCTTTGTGTATGCTTTAGCTTCATGTGTTTGGCATGTTTGATGTGTTTTTGACTATACACTAGTAGAAAAATAGAAATAAATGACTAGATAAACTACCAAGAATTGGTCATGTGATTAGTAGTTTGGTCATGTGACCATTGGTAGTTTATTGTCGGTCATTTATCTCGTGACCAAATTTATGACCAAAGAAATTTTAGTCATTAATGTAGTCATTAATTTGGTAGTATATTTAGTCATTAATTTGGTAGTACATATTTAGTCATAAATTTTGTAGTATATTTAGTCATCAATTTGGTAGTATATTTAGTCACGTGACCATTGGTAGTTTATTTCTGGTCATTTATCTCATGACCAAATTTATGACTAAACAAATTTTAGTCATTAATTTGGTAGTATATTTAGTCATCAATTTGGTAGTATATTTAGTCATTGTAATCATTTAGTCATTGATTGTTGTTAACTGGTCATTTATTTAGTCATGGTAGTAATTTTTATTTACTAGTCTCCATTAATTGGTAGTAAATTTAGTCATGATATGAATAATTTATTAAATACCATAAATTTTATAATGTAGAAAAAACATATTATTAAATTTGAATTAAAACATAAAAGCAAATAAATTTGGAAAACTATATATTTTATTATATTGCCAAGTAAAGATTGATAAATTTGAGCCAACACTTTATATTTGAGAATCGACCAATAAGAAAATGAAACAAGACAAAGCAAAGTGGCAATAAATATTGACACCATTTGGTATGGCATCTCGTCAACATGGAAATGTTTTTGGTTTCATACAATTGCAGTAAAATATGAATTCATCTACAAGCTCCCAAGCTTCAGGAGTAATTTTGACATCAAATGCCAAAATTGCAACATACTCTTTCTTCTTTTTCTCAAGCATTACACTCACACACATGACATATCTTTTATGCATAGGCCCAATACCAATTGCACTATTTGGGATGCTTACAGCTGGGGTTTTCAACAACTCAAGTAAAGCCTCCAAAGATTCAAGAGTTGAAGCTTGAACATAAACTCCTTCCCCATTCTTGTCAATCCGAGACATTACATTATTGATATCTTGCATTGCTTCTTCCTTAATATCCTCTAAATCATCATTAGGTCCAACAACATATAATTGAGTTCCTGTTATGGCATGCTTAAGACCCTGAAATCAAGAAATTGCAGCTAAATTTCATTGTCCACATATATGTAATAAATTTATGCTCATATAAATAAAATTATTAGCCTGAAATTTGATACCTGAGCAGTTATCTTGATTCCGTGTGCAACCTTCAACTCCTTATGATGTTGATAAGATCCCTGAAACCAAAAAACATCTTAAGCTATGGAATATATTATATTATTTTAACAATATGATCAATGTGACATGGTTTGAGTAATCTAAATTTGAGGTGTAGATTATTGTATTCTAGCATAGTAGATCACAAATACCACCCATTGATCAATATTTTGAGAGGTGCAATACCATGCCATTAAATTCTCACAACTATAAAAAAAAATTATAATTCGATCCTAGTTTATTTGTTTCACATTTTGAATTTTGCCTCAACGTTATTAGTCATCATTGTATCTGCAGAATTCCCATTATGGTATCTCAACAAGATGCATATAGTAAATACCTCATAAATAACATTTTCTCCTTTTTTTGTTCCATCTCCTCCAATAATATAGACCTATCATACAAAAGAAATTGAAACTTTAAACACATTCGATGGTAACAAAGAATCATTGTATGAAAAAAGGATGAACAAACAAGGTCATTGAAGAATCAAGCACCTGGTTAATGCCATGGTCTTGAATGCTGTCAAATATTTTTGAAGTTGCATGACCACCCCATGAAGTACCAAGAACAATACCTCCATATTTTTGAGTATCATTAACAACATTTGGGTTTAGGGGATGGTTTTGTGAGAGTAAAAACCTTTATAACCTCCCTGCACAAGAAGAACCCAAAAAGTTGTTTATTCAAAAAAATGTGCACACAAAAGTTTTGATTACAAAAAACTTGCAATAATATGGTCACACATTTGGCTAAGTTCTCAAACAAAATATTATTCAAACTAGGAAAACTTTAAAATCTAAAAATTTTGAATTGCCCCCTACTAAGTAATCTTTTCATTTGCAACATTTAGAAGAAAGAAGAACAGAGGAATCACAAAAAAGTGTGACATTCTCAATCCATTCCAAGAGAGATCTTTGTAATTGTTCCATTCTTATCTTCTGTGCAATCATCAAATAGTAAATGTTTTGTCTTTCTTCTCTCAACTGATGTCGCCTTGTATTTTCGTTTGCTATGATTTTTGCTATTACCTTATGGATTTCTACTATGATTTCTGCTATTACTCATCTCAATCTCATAGTATTATGTTAAAGGAGGCAATGCACATTCTACTTACCACATACAACCCTCTTGAAGAGTATTCTACATATCTTCACTTATTGCAAACCTGCATTCTCAAGAACAACCTTTCACAAGGGAAAATAGTGCACTCTTTCATCAGTTACAGGCAATTCACATTTGCTACACGCACAATTTTTCATAATAAGCTTATTTACATGTATGTAAAGTGTGGAAGTTTGGAGGATACTCGAAAAGTCTTTGATCATGTTTTCCAACGTACTCCCAACCTATGCCAAAATGGGAGCTTTGGAATAGGGAATGGGCATCCATCAAAGCATAATGGAAGGGGGAATTTTTTAGATATTATAGTTCAAAATACTCTGGTAGACATGTATGCAAAATGTGGTAGAATACACAAGGCACACGAATTGTTTGACAGAATGCCTCAAAGAGATGTCATATCATGGAATGCAATAATTACAGGATATGCACAAAATGGATTTGTTGACAAAGCTTTAGAAACATTCAAACAAATGCGATTGGCAAGTGTAAATCCAAATTGCACAACCTTTGATAGCATCCTCCTTGCATGTGCCAAAATGGGAGCTTTGGAACTGGGTATGGACATCCATCAAAGCATAAAGGATAGAGGAATTTTGACAGATGTTGTAGTTGCAACTTCTCTAGTAGACATGTATGCAAAATGTGGAAGCATAGACAGGGCACATGAACTATTTGATAGAATGCCTCAAAGAAATGTGGTCTCATGGAATGCCATGATTGTAGGATATGCACAAAATGGATTTGTTGAAAAGGCTTTAGAAACTTTCAAGTAAATGCAATTGGCAGGTGTAAAGCCAAATTCCACAACCTTTGCCAGCATCCTCCCTGCCTATGCCAAAATGGGAGCTTTGGAACATGGTGTTGACATCCATCAAAGCATAAAAGATAGAGGAATTCTATCAGATGTTATAGTTGCAACTACCATGGTAGACATGTATGTAAAATGTGGAAGCATAGACAAGGCACGTGAAGTGTTTGACAGAATGTCTCAAAGAGATGTGGTCTCATGGACTGCAATGAGTGCAAGATATACACAAAATGGATTTATTGAAAAGGCTTTAGAAACTTTCAAGCAAATGCAATTGGCAGGTGTTAAGCCAAATTCCACAACCTGTGCCAGTATCCTCCCTGCTTGTGCCAAAATGGGAGCTTTGGAATAGGATATAGACATCCGTCAAAGTATAATGGAGGGGGCATTTTATCAAATATTATAGTTGGAAATGCTCTGATAGACATGTATGCAAAATGTGGAAGCATAGACAAGGCTTGTGAACTATTTGACAGAATGCCTAAAAGAGATGTCATCTCATGGAATGCAATGATTGCAGGTTATGCACAAAATGGATTTGTTGAAAAGGCTTTAGAAACTTTCAAGAAAATGTAATTGGCGGAAGTAAAGCTAGATTCCACAACCTTTGCTGGCATTCTTGCTGCCTGTGCCAAAACGTGTGCTTTTGAACAGGGTATAGACATCCATCAAAGAATAAAGGATAGAGAAATTATGTCAGATGTTGTAGTTGCAACTGCCCTACTAGACATGTATGCAAAATGTGGAAGCATAGACAAAGCATGTGAACTGTTTGATAGAATGCCTCAAAGAAATGTGGTCTCATGGAATGCCATGATTGCAGGATATGTACAAAATTGATTTTGCAAGGATGCTCTTAAAATCTTTGAATTAATGAAGCACTTTGGAGCATATCCTGACATTGTAAGCTTTTCTTGTGTTCTATGTGTATATAGCCATGTAGGTTTAGTGGATGAGGGTTGTACATACTTCAATCAAATGAGTAACCCTTATTGCATTACACCTATAGTTGATCATTATGTGTGCATGGTTGACCTTCTTGGAACTATTGGCTATCTTGAAAACACCCTAAACTTTATCATTAAGATTCCAGTTAAACCTGTGCTAGTTGTGTGGATGTGTTTTCTTGGTGCCTGTAGATTACATATGAATATAAGCTTAAGGGAATTTATAGTGATGCTACTTTTTTATTTGGATCCTACAAATGCTATGACTTATGTTCTTCTCTAAAATATGTATGCAAAAGTGGGTAGCTAGGGCGAGGTTCAAATGATAAGGAGATTGATGAAAGATAGAGGAATTAAAAAGATCCCAGGGTGTAGTTGGACTGAAGGCCACAAAATGGTAATGCCTTTTGTGTAGGAGACCAATCACATCCAAAGATATAGGAGACCTATGCAAAATTGGACAAATTAACTTGGGTGATGAAGGTAGCATAATATTTTCCAGATCGAGGGGCTGGGATCTCACGTGCAATAGCTAGAGAGGGCCAATCAAAAAATATGCTGCCCATTTTGCTTAATACACATGCAATTTCAAAGGAGAATGTCCATTCCTTCATCGCTCACTAGCGATTTGCCTTTTCACATAAAAGAATGAAAAATGGAACATAATTGCAGCATATAGAAGGCATGGGTATCCTCATGAGATAGTAATACTATTTCATCATATACAACAAACATGTTCACATTTACAAGCATATCGAAGGAATGGGAAAGTTTGAAAAAATTTCATCTTGGCTATTTTTCCATGGGAAGAGGCCCAGAGAACTCATGCCATAGCAATTGATGGTTTTGAACAATCTATGCTCGAGTGGGGTAAATTACCATTGGATTAATTCATAGCACATATTTGATGGAAGACTTAGAGTTAATTGTGATGAATGGGAATCTTGAACAAAATTCAAATATCATTCTATAGTGGGTGTGCACAAGAACTAGGATTTTATACCTCTCATTAGTAGGTGCAGAGACAAGGCACTTAAACGGTTTAGAGATTGCATGAAGACCATGATCAGAAGTAGAGGCCTTCCTGCGTTCCTACATAAGCTATCAAAAGTTACTGCGAGTTGTGGTGAGGTTCCCGCAGCCCCGCAAAGAGCTGCATGAGGGTGCAGGCTTGCAAGAAGAAGTTCAAGCCTTCCCCACATCACCGTGGAGGGGAGATTTTGTATGTGTAGATGAGCAGTGATCTCAAAGGCACAATAAATAAAATAAGATCTCTTCCATCAAAGCATAAAGGATAGAAAATTTTTATCAAATGTTGTAGTGGCAACTGCCCTAGTAGACATGAATGAAAAATGTGGAAACATAGACAAAGCACGTGAACTGTTTGACAAAATGCCTCAAAGAAATGTGGTCTCATGGACTACAATGATTGCAGGATATGCACAAATTGAACTTTTTGAGAAGACTTTGGAAACTTTCAAGCAAATGCAATTGGCAGGTGTAAAGCTAGATTCCACAACCTTTTCTAGCATCCTCCCTACCTGGTAAAATCCCATTTGTGTGCAATTCCTGGCCAAGGACTATTAGGTTGTCTTAGGTGAGTAGAAAAGGGTTGCTAAAATCAAAGATTTGTAAATAAATTAGAGAGCAAGAAGAAGTCATTGCAGTACTTGCCATAAAATCAAAGCATCCTTTGGAAAATAAAGAAGTTAGACCTAGCAATCCACCTACTGCTCCATCTTAAACACATCCATTTTTGGTGACACCATATGCAGATGAAGAGAACTCGTCTCTTTCTCAAAAAAGAACAGAAGGTGCAAACACATTGGAAAGGTTATTTCAATATGAGTAGTAGATCAAATTATTGGACACTATATTTACACCAAGGAGATTTCATGCACACCTTGTTGTCCAAAGAAAGAAAATAGGTAGATAATTTGTTGCAGCTTATTAGGGATTCATTGATCAAAATAGGAGCATCCCTCATTTTTTATGGATAGAAAGATGCGGCTAATGGGCCAATGACTAATATGGTTGCAGTGTGCTCAAAAGAAGTAATGTTTTTGAAAGTCATTGATTGTGAAGAGGAGGTGAAGGAAGCACATTCATCATCAACATCCTCATAAAGTCCATTGAGAAATTGGGGACTCAATACATGTCCAACTCATAATGGACAATGTTAAAAATTGCAAAGCCATGGGAATGTATATTTGAGGCAAGGTACAGATACATATTTTGGACACCTTGTTTAGTTCATTCCTTGTCTTTGCCTTGACTCCAAAATACTAAAAGGAGATCCTTTCTTGGCATAGGAAGGCCCCACCATACAAGGATGTGAAGTTAGTGATGTATATAAGCCAACATTCACTAGACTCTTCCCTGATCGAGATGTAGAAGACACAATTGTGGGTGAGTTTGGGAATTTCATGGCCTCCACAAGTCACAGTGTTGGCGCTCTTTGAGACAAGTGAAAGAAGGATGTTCATACATGTTGGTGAATCTATGGGCAAGGATCTACACACTTGCAGCTTTTTGAAACCTAAATCCCATTGTAGTTGTGATTTTTGAGTCTATGACATTCTTTTAGTTTTAATTTTGTAGGCATTTAGTTTTAATTTTCTTTTAAAATTTGTAAATTTTAATTTTGCATTGATTTTGAGTCTTGCCTCAATATGTTGTGAATTCCTCTTCAACTTTGTAGAATTGGGGTCCATTCTTCTTTATCCACTCAAATAAGCACAACCGATTGGCAACAAAGAAGGTGGAATTGATCTACATGCATTCCAACTTGTGCCTTCTATCACATGAGTAGGCTGAGTATGAAAAATAAGATTTATTGCAAGAGCATCATGTCTTTAGATACTTCCATTACCCATATTTCATTACTTTATAGACAATGAAAAGAGAGTCCTTCAAAGGACCCACATGGCACAATTAGTGGGACTAGCACTACTACTACTTTTGGTTCAAATCAACCACATGATGATGTTGATGCTGTCAACAAAAAGCAGTACGATGATTTATATTGAGTTTATATTTTATACTGTTAATTGTATTTCTACCATTGACGATTAATTCATTTAGATTGATCATGATACTTGGCATTTAATTATCAATTATCAGTTATTATTTCAATCCATACCTAGACCCCATACCCATATTAGTACGAAGATCGGCAACTTAGGCCTTTATGCAAAATGTGGAAGCATAAACAAGGCATGTGAACTATTTGATAGAATGCCTCAAAGAAATGTGGTCTCATGGATTGCAATGATTGCAGGATATGCATAAAATCATTAAAATGGATTTGTTGATAAAGAAATGCTTACCATTCCATCTTTCCATTTCACAGTGGTGCTAGATATTTTTGTGGTTCCTTCATCAGAGAAAGAAAACACCTTAACCAGCTTTGTATCTTCAAAATAAGGGTTAGGATGAAATGTTTGGAACATCAAAAACATAACCATTCACCAATATCAAAACTACATTGAATCTAAATAAAATACAACTGAGCAACACTGAAATTATCAAATTCAATAACAAAAGATTTAAAAACTACAAAGAGCATGTAATATTTACGAATGTGATGGATTAACTAGATTTAACATCTTTAAAGTCTTCAACATCAAGAGATTGCAAATATTTCAAAACCTGAACAAATTAGAAATAAAAAATCTAAAAATTACATTCTAATATAAATTATCAATCACACATCAGAGATTCAGTCTAAAAAAAAAGGAAATCCCACATAATATAATATAAATGAAATAGTTAAATGATTTCAAAAAGATAATAAAACACAACCTTTTGGTCTTCTTCAGTTAGAAGGTCACCTAAAGCAGGATGGCTCAGAAACTATAAATAAAAGAAGTTAGCAACAAAACCAGTTCCATTAAGGTTGCATCAACTATTCCTTTTGATATATGTAACAATGAATTGCACAATTCAAGAACAAACTTAGCTAATGAAAAAAGAAAAACATACTACAGTTAGCCAAAAATTAGGGATTGTCTGAATGACTTCATTACGTTTGGCATAATACGGCTGCCATATCTCATTTTATTTTTGTTCCACCTCTAGCACTTTATCACTTGCTTCGTCATTAGCCTAGACCAATACAATCAAAAAGTCACAAATTAGACAAGATGTGTTCCATTTCACAAAGGTTAACAATGTTTTCTTACACAAAACACATAATAAGTAAAAATGATGCTTTAGGAAAAAATTTATTCCAGCAATGTATAATTGTTAATTATCTATTGTTCCAATTATCCAACATACAAATCCTTGTAAGATGACCAATCAACACCATATGTTCTTTGCAAAGGGAGATAGATCTGCATAGTCTGACACATTTTTATATAAAGCAAGGACTCACCCTCTTTTATTAAAATGGATTTATTGAAAAGGGTTTAGAAATTTTAAAGCAAATGCAATTGGCTGGTGTAAAGAAAAACTCCACAACCTTTGCTAGCATCCTCCCTGCTTGTGTCAAAATGGGAGCTTTGGAATAGGGTATGGACATCCATCAAAACATAAAGGATAGAGGAATTTTGTTAGATGTTGTAGTTGTAACTGCCTTGTTAGACATGTTAAGGCATTAAAAACTTTCAAGCAAATGCAATTGAATATACATATACAGAGATAGAGATGTATGTGGAAGCATAGACAAGGCATGTGAACTATTTGACAAAATCCCTAAAAGAAATATGATCTAATAGACTGCAATGATTGCATGATGTGAACAAAATGGATTTGTTGAAAAGGCTTTAGAAACTTTCATGCAAATGAAATTAGCAGTTGTAAAGCCAGATTCCACAACCTTTGCCAACATTCTCTCTTCCTATATCAAAATGGTAAGCTTTTGAATAGGGTATGGACATCCATCAAGGCATAATAGAAGGCAGATTTTTGTCAGATATTATAGTTGGAAATGCTCTGATAGACATATATAAAAAATATGGAAGCACAGACAAGGCACACAAACTGTTTGACAGAATGCCTCAAAGAGATGTCATCTCATGGAATGCAATGATTGCAAGATTGCAAAAATTGGATTTGTTGAATGGGCTTTAGAAACTTTCAAGAAAATGCAATTGACAGCTGTAAATCCAAATTTTGCAACCTTTGCCAGCATCCTCCCTGCTTGTGCCCAAATGGGAGCTTTGGAACAGGGTATGGACATCCTTCAAAGCATAATGGTAGGGGGAACCTTGTGAGATATTATAGTTTGAAATGCTTTCATAGACATGTATACAAAATATGGAATCATAGACAAAAAAACGTGATCTATTTGACAGAATTCCTCAAAGAGATGTCATCTCATGGAATGCAATGATTGTAAGATATGCACAAAATGGATTTTGCAAGGATTCTCTCAAAATCTTTGAATTAATTAAGCACTATGGAACATATCCTAACATTGTAAGCTTTGCTTGTATTCTAGGTGCATGCAGCCATACAGGTTTAGTGGATGAGAGTTGTACATACTTCAATCACATTTGTAACCCTTATTGCATTACACCTACAATAGATCATTATGTGTGCATGGTTGACCTCCTTACCTGTGCTGGATATCTTGAAGACACCCTAAACTTTATCATTGAGATACCTGTTAAATCTGTGCTGGTTGTGTGGATGTCTTTTCTTGGTGCCTGTAGATCACATATGCATATAGGCTTAGGAGTATTTGTAGTAACACTACTTTTTGATTTGGATCCTAAAAATGTTGCACAACTTATGTTCTTCTCTCAAACATCTATCTAGGTGTGGTGAGGTAAGGAGATTGATGAAAGATAGAGGAATTAAAAAATCCCCAAATGCAGTTGGATTGAAGGGCATAAAATGGTACATGCTTTTTGTGTAGGAGATAGATCACATCCATAGACAAAGGAGACCTATGTAAAGTTAGAGAAATTGGCTTGGAAGATGAAGGTGGCAAGGTATTTTCTAGATTCAAGAATTTACTTAATGCTGTGGAAGGATGGGAAAAATAATTATTTCTCTGCCACCATGGTGAAAAGTTGGCAATTGCATTTGGTTTGTTAAACATGTCCCATGGAACAACTATTAGAGTTATGAAGAACCTTCGAGTATGTGCTGATTACCACACTACAACAAAATTTATCTCCAAGATTGTCACAAGAGAAATGATACTAACCTCATTAAACATCTCATAATCATCCATAGCATGCAGATCCAAGAGCCCTACTCCAAACTCTCCCCTTAACTCAGGTGTAAGGAAGCCATCCATTGCTGACAATCCCACGGAATTCTGAGGCATAGGAGTGGCCGAGTCCGACCCTAGATCCCCACCTAAATTCATGTTTTTGAGCATCCTATAGAGTTTCTTCTTCTCATCCATCGTTTGCCCACCACATCCTTGCTCAAAATAGTTGCAGACATGAAACAAAATAGGGTTTACCTTGGTTTCCAGATGGGTGGCAAAATTTTAATTAAATTTTAACCATTTTACTTTTGGTGCCCATCATTAACATTTTGTAGGTTAGAAATGAAAAGCCTCCATATTATTAAATATATTATAATATTATATTATAATTATTATATTATATTATTATATAATATAAATATTATATTATATTATAATATAATATATATTATATAATCATTCGATAAAGGGCTGGATCTTTAGGCAGACTTGAGAGATCACATGAAGGGGGTAGAGATAACCCCTAGACATTTTATTCAGGCTAGCTCTATTTTCTGACAGTCGGAAGTGTGATTGAAGGCCTCGGTAGATGTTGGCAAGGTGGCAAGTAATGATGTTTTTGGCAGGTCAAGGCTGGACAACCACCTCACCGAGGCCTACAGATCATTAATGGGCATGTTGTGTTGTGGCTAGTGCGCTGAGATAGATTGAAGAGCCAAGATAATCCAGCTCTGCTAGTGGGAAGCGTCCGAGCTTTCTCTCCCTTTATTCCTTTGGTCTAAGCGGACATTTATTACCTTGCCTTGTATTGTCTTTGAATTCATGGATTATGATCAAATTGGAAAGAAAAAAGATAGAGGAGTAATAGTCATTTATTTAGTCATTTTTATTTGTCTGGCCAATTATTTAGTTGTGTTTTTTGCCCGATGACCGAATTAGTCATTTATTTAGTCATTTATTTGAACATTTATTTAGTCATTTCAACCGATGACCAAATTAGTCATTTATTTAGTCATTTATAGCCGTGTTGCAAAAAAAATTGGTCACGTGACTAAAATTTTTAGTCACCTGGTCATTTATTTGCCATATTTCTACTAGTGGTACTTTTAATGCATGTATGGGTCATAAGATCATACATACATTAAAGTGGGGGCTAAATGTTATGTTGTAAAATGTCCCCCTAGGACTTTTACCTCCTAGGTTTAGCTCCTGGGTTCCTTAGAATTAATCATGCATCTTTGAAATGAATCACAGAGAAAATCCTCCTAAAACCCATGAAAAATGGGACTAACGGGACCCTCTTGAGCTTAATCCATCCCTAAAATAGGTGCCTAGACAAGGGTTCTTGCACCCTTGTCCTACCCTATTTTGTCAGGGTACGAATCTTAAGTGTCAACAAATTGACTATTAAAAGATTTCCCTTTGTTGGCCTATTTAATTTGAATTACAAATGTTTAGTGGGAATGCATATATAAGCATGTTTAGGACTTTATTTTACACCTAGATGGATAATGCAAACTTGTGGTCTTGTGCTAAGGATACTCGAGGCTTTCATTGTGTTACAGAGCAGTATTGTGTTGTGTTTGTACTTTTTTGTTGTAGATTTGTCTTTATTAATCCATATCCTCACGTTGTGAAAGATATTCATCTCCCCGTGAGAGCTTCACCTCTGAGGTGACATCTATTTTGTGTTTCAATCATTTATCTTATCATTTCTTTTGCCTCTGTCCACCAAGGACACACACTCTCTATCTAACAATGATGTTGGAAGGCTTGAATGCCA
Source organism: Cunninghamia lanceolata (assembly GCA_027924645.1). NCBI lineage: Eukaryota > Viridiplantae > Streptophyta > Pinopsida > Cupressales > Cupressaceae > Cunninghamia > Cunninghamia lanceolata. The sequence goes on from BSBN01001807.1 coordinate 9,195,521, forward strand.
TTCCAAGGCTTGATCGAGGCAAGCTCCTAAACACCACAACCCCCAACCCCTCTCTTGTGATTGCAAGTTATAGGTGCCAGATTCTGTGGAGAGGAGTTGCAAGAGGTTATTGCAGAGCAACAAGAATCTAGATCTGAAGAAGATGATAGAAAAGAACCCTAATTGGAGAAGGGCACCCACTCTTTTGTCCCCCAATTTAGCACTGTCAAAAATCTCTGAAGTGGTTGTAGTTTGTAGCAGAAAATATCCCGAAGCCCTCAGAAAAAGCACTGCACTAGACAAGGGCACTCACTCTTTTGTCCTTGAAGTTTTCACCTTCCAAAATTTGAAATCTGGCATGTCTCTAATATGCATTTAGTGTCTTCCTGTGTGAGCATTTGTTGGGTTTTGTCCATTTGTTTATGGTTTTGCATAATTAGGGTTTTTGGCTTAATCGAACTAAGATTTGATAAATTAATCAATAAATTCCAAATTTCCTTATCATTCCAAGTGACACCAAACCTAAGCTAAGTCCTCTTGAAAAATTTGTGATTCAACTTGTTTTAATGTCCATGAATGTATGTAGTGAAAGGAGGATCTAATCAAAATTATCAACCTAATCAATAAACCCTCTTTTTCTACATAACAATCCTGATAGACACCATCACCAGTCCAAAGATAATAGACTTGTCGTATCAACATGAGACTAGTAATGAAGAGGAAGAAATACTTAGGGATAATCTAGTACAAGAAGAAAATGTACAAATGGACATGGATATCCAGATCGAGGAAGCATAATAGGATTTCCAGACGAGTGAAGAGGGACATACTTGTGAAGGGGGATATGAGCAACATAGGTCCACATCCGAGCAATAGGATCAAATGGACAAGGTGACCGATGAGGTGGCAAGTTAAAGTTAGAGAATGAAGACTCTTCATCAAGATATCTAGGATTAGGACTAGCTAGAGGGACAAACCAAGCGTGATCCTAAGGGTGGAGTAGGTCTAGATGCACAGGATGAAATATTACATGAGGACCAGTAGTCACATACACAAGTAGAGATCCCTAGAGATGATGGTAGTGATCATGAAATGATCCAGTAGCAAGAGAATCCAGAAGGAATCCCACTGAGCCAAGATAAAGTGAAAGAGACAAAGATACATGATGCTCAAATTGAGCAGCCAGACCAAACAGGTTCAAGATCAAGTATGCCATCATGGCTAGCATCGAAGGTCGAAGCTCCTGTATAGGAGCCAATGCCTTTTGAAATTAAATAATTATTTACATGGGATAATGTCAAGCCTAAATGCAAGGCTTGGGTAATATCATCAATAAAAAGAGATGTTGCAACAAGGAAGAGAACAACATAATTAGTTGTCTCTTGTAGATAAAAATAAAGGAGAGATAAGTGCAGAAGAATTCCAAGTAACCATGGTTGAATTAGGGAATTCAATAGTTGATCAAGATATTGAAGAGCTCAAGGAGAGCACAAAAGCTATAGTAGCCAGGATGAAGGCTGAAGGCCAAAAATAAGGAGTTGAAGGAGTAGAATGCTCAACTCCAAAAATTCATTAAGGGACTGGTAAACCCTGCAAGGTTAACACCTACAATGCAAATACTAGAGATGCCTATTTCCTTTGCATTGGTAGGCCAAGAAGAAATAATAGGTCTAGATGCACAAAATCATCAAGCCTAGGTTATGAATAAGTGGTTTTCCTAGTTTTTGGAGGCAAGAGAGAAGGTGATAAGGACATCTTTGTCCAACTGGAACACTTTGGTCAACCCGAAGGAAGGAGTAGAGTCCCTGAGAAGAGCATCCAGACATTGGCTCAACCAAAGTGACTATGCTTTAGATAGATTGAAAAAGATAAAGAAGATGGATGATCAGGATCTCTTGAAGCATAAGATTTTGAGCACCTAGACATTACCTAAGGTAAGCACGTGGGTCTAGGAGCTACAATTTGAGGTAGATGTGTTAAAAACGTGCATAGCTAAGGTAAGAGATATAAGTGTGAAGGTCCGTGAACTATTGTCTGGTGAAGTGGGAATCTTGGAGGAGCTGCTTGGTAATCCAATGGCAGAGACAGGGACACCTGATGAACAAGGATCCATATAGACATTCAAAGATAGATTTAGTCTAGCATTAGAGGATCCTATACTTAATTTTTTAGAAGCCACTTTAGATTAAGTGATGGAGTTGAATGCTAAGATAAGAGAATATAATGAGAAGCTAGATGACAGAACATCTAGGGTGATATCCCTTAATGAACAATTAAAGGCACAGGAATATTCAAAGGTAAAGGCCCAAGTATGGGATAAGTCATAGATAGACACCGTGGTGCTTTCATGACTTCTACTAGAGGTTGGATATAGGGGTAGTTATCAAAGAAGGATTGGATGAATCGGGATAGGATATTCTAGGATAGTGCTGCTATGAATATACTGAAGAATATTCCCTACCAGCTATTCCCTATTATCAGTTGTCAAATGGCAACACGTGCCACTCTTTTTGGTCGTTGACTTGGTTAAAGAAATTTGGATCGTCAATTAGTCTTGGATAGGTCCTAACATTGGATCATTGTAACCAAATCTTGTCCTTACCCTATAAAAGGACATTGACCCTCAGTTGTAAAGGGAGATTGAATTGTTGGACTTGTAAGTGCTAAGTTTGTGAATTTTGCAACTTTTGTGACTTCTTAAGATTCTTTCTTAGGATCATATCTATATGTACATATTCTCAAGCATACTAAATGAAGATGATGTAGGCTATTTCCTAATAATAAATCTTACAGAGTCTTTTGTTGATTTTAATTTGTAATGGTGAATTGCTACATCCCCTTGGAGTGCTTTCATTTTGTTGCAAATTGTGATCAATTTCCTTTGAAGATTTGTGTTGGTCATATGTAACTGTGGAACATCCTGGTTAAGTGTGATCTAGTTTACTTCATTTTCATGATTTTATTAGAGTATGTATGTGGTTCATTGATTGAAACTTAAAAATTTTAGGATTTCATTCTCTAAACCTCCTCTTTTGACATTTCATTTCATAAATAGTCATAAATAACTACAAATAATGATGAACTTTAAGCAAAAACAATAAATATGTACTGAATTGATGCAAATAATCATATATCTAGAGCATATTATAGTAATGATTGCAAATTATACTAAACATCATGCAAATAATGACAAATATTGGTTAAACACATGATTATAGGCACATTCTTAAGTGAATTTGAGGTGTATGAGCAAAGATCAATTCAAATTGGAGATAGTTTCAGAAGAATTGATCAAAATTAGAAATATTCTCATACTTAATCCAAATAAGGGATAAAATCAAGAAAATTGTTGGAAGTTAGGAATAAATTTGCACATATTTGTACAAATCTTGACATACTATTGCAAGATTTGCATGATTGTCAAGAGTATATGCAGATCGGGGTTATACATTAGTGGATATTGAGCAAGTTTTATGAAGACGATAAGACAAAGTATGTAAGACCCCAACATGATTAACAACAAGACACATCAACCCTAAGTGATTGTCAGATGGTCAAGACCTGACTCACAAAGACTTGGGATCATGAATTTACTTGGAATTCATTGTATCTTTCAAGATAAATAAAGGTTTGTTGTAAACTTTTATTTCTATTTGTGTGACTAACACTCACATCAACAAGATTGTAGGGAAATTTTGAATCCACTTGAAACCATTAATAATTGTGATTGACGGATCACGATTCATGCTTGAACCACTAGGTGAGAGCTAGTGGCTAGCAGACTCAGTCTAAAGCTTCTTACTCCTCTTCATGTTGCCAAGACCTTTAATAAACTCTAGATCGCTGAAGGGGGATCACCAAGGACAACCTTCATTTCTTTTATAACATGAAAACCATCATCACTAGTGAATTTTTTCCCTTCCCTTTTGTTGTGGTTACCTTTCCCTTTCCCTTCTTAATTAAATTAAAGTTGTGTTTGTTAAATAAAGTTTGTATATAATTTGACTGTAACTTCTAATTGTGGTTTATAAAAGTAGACATTGTGAAATGGATTTGCATACATTTATTTGTTTAGTAGATGTTACTAAACATTTTTTGACAACCAAAGATGTCCTAACCTCATTTACTTGTTATATATAAGAACATAACATTGTTTATGATATGATAAGAAAAATACTTTTTTTTTAACAAATTGTTGTCTAGTGTCATACAATATTTTTTTCTCCCAAGATTCTTAAAATGGTGGATTGGTATTATTTCCTAGGATTTACTCTATATCTCATGCATTATTGTCCTTATAAGAAAAAAAGTATTACCAAGAATATGTTCTTTTGTGGAGATCAAAATCTCTTTATCCATTTCACATCCTCTCACATCTAATCATCCTAGAAGCATTTATGGAATAATCAATAAAAAAACACTTCAATTTGGTGTATGAATCTGCATATTCATTCTAGGGTATTGATTATTGTCTACTGATTTTTGAAACAAATTTTTGGGAGTCATAAGAGAATATATCCATTTGCGATATATTAAAAATCCTCCAAAGGTATTTTTAAATACTACTAATTTTCAAAGTAAAGAAGAAGGTAGAGTGACGAGGGTGAATTTAGTGAATCAGAGAACAAGAGCATAGAACCACAATGATCAAATCCCTACTCAAAAGGAACAAAAATGAATATGCCTTGAGTCACAAGCTCAATGTCATAGGGCTGGCCTTGTGGCCTCGTGTGGTACCATGTTGTGGTTGATGACTTGCCTATGAGGTCCAAGCCCACCACTAGTATGGAATATGCCTCACATCAAGAACACATCCAATTATCAAACATACAAAATAAGTAATGCGAAATGTCCACATCAATGCAACACAACAAGGGGAAAGAAAGTATTTCATTTCAATTCAATCAAGACAATTACATCTTGTCCATCTTCATAATAACCATCCCTCAACAACTAGGTCAGACTCCATTGATAATGCCTAGAGTTGTTACAATCACAACCACCAATCCCCAAGGTCAAACCTAATAGCTCTTTATTCATTCATTTAGCCTTCAAGCTACTTCATGAACTTCACACCATTTTGGTCACTATTAAACCTCATTCGCTTGAAGGTCATGTCCATTCCCAACTCAATCTTAGCTCATGCTCCAACCTAGCTTGGTAGGTTTCCCTCGGCCACACAATTACTCTAGGGAAAATAAAGCATACATTCGACCCTCACCTACTTAGAATTTGCACACCTATGCAAGTCCACCAAGCCCATTGCCACATAGCTTGTCTCTCACAATGGGGTTGTGAGACAAATCCCTATGGTTCCTGCATTCCACCATAGACACCCATTCTGCTGCTCCTCATTACTCAAGTCCAGCTTTGACTTGGATAGGCCTACACATGAACTCGGCCACAATCCCATGACCATGGCTCCAAGTCCTCGCACAACCATCTCCATCCACAACCTCAAAACCAATTCACTTCACCTTCCCAACACATCCCTTGAATCAGACTCTAGTTAGATACTCCCAAAGCGTTCTCAACGTCCATCACAAAGTACCACCCATTCCACATTCTTCTTCACTGTAGCCTCACAAACCACTCATGCTCGCTTGGCTCAGCAGCCTGAGACCTAGTCTAGTACTATTCACCCAATGTACCCTCACAAAAGATCCACAAAGCTAACTCGACAAGGGAATAGGCTCCTCATCTCGCCAATATTTCAGTGTATTAATTTTCCCCAACACAGGTGTAAAGACTTAGACCCTTATTTCCCCATCCATGACTCGCCCTGCTTGAGCCTTTGCAAACATCACCCTCGCAATGTGTTAGCCTTTACAATCTCTATTGCAAGGCTAACCTCACCGATATCCAAGATCAAGGCTCCTCGGTCCAACTTGGCTCAACTCAGCTCACCCAGAGTCTAGCCCTTCTATGCAATCTCTTCTCTTAGAGACTCCCCCTTAGACAAATCGATCTATTAGTACCAATGGCTCCAGATAGGACCCCTCAAGTCTTTTGCCACTGTGTTACAATCTACTTCCTCTAAGACTAAACTCTAGCTTCACAACACCAAGTGTTGTTCCATCACAAGGACATACACAAATCTCTGGTCTTACCAAAGTACCTTGTGTATCCAATGCAACTCATGGTACCACAGATGCCACACTTGTTCTATGCATCCTGCAAGTCCTTCAAGTTCAACCTTAAGTAAGACAGACACACAAGCTCATCTACCACATAGTCTGCCACACAAATGCGGCCAAATGTTTCTCTATCTCCTATAAGACTCCTCAAGGACTCGGCCATCTGTTTGACACCCAAGGTCTACAGCCAGTATACCCTCCTAGGAATATCTAGACTTATCCTTGTGACACCGGACTCACACAGTTCCTTGCTTGTTGTCTCACTAAACACATACTATTTCTACACGCTCACCAGTACTTCTTCATTCACAGTCCAATTCCTATAATCTTAATTCCCTTCTCGCATGCTCAACTAGGTACTTGTCACACTATGCTTAGCTTTCACCTAGATTGGATTCTTCATGTTCTCTCCTTCCACACCTCATCCCTTTATGTTTTGTCTTGCATCTTCTATCTTTAGCTCTGGACTTGTAGAGTATTTATAACCTTGGCACTGTCCTTGCCCCTACTTTGTCAACCTAGCCAATTGATAAGATTCAGTTAAGCCCACATCAACCAGAAAGGACACATTTAGTCCATCCTCATTTAATACTTCTTAGACATACTGCCTCTTTATCCATTTCCACTTCTGGATTCCTTTACCCAATATGGTGCTAGCATAGGTTGGACCTATCTGAGCACACTCACATTGAATGCTAGGCCAACTGCATACCTGCCTCATATTTCTTTGAGATCAGCTATGCATCCACCTTATTAAATGTTAACCTTCAAGTGACGTGCCCTTATAGGTCTAAACCCATAAGTCGACCCCATCATTAAATGACATTCAATTTCCCAGGGTGACATCGGCCTTCTTCAAGTTCAGTCGTTACATCCAAGGTGCCAACATTAAATCCTTTCCACCTCAAATACTCTGACAATACTATGATCACGGACTTACCGTCTCGAGGTCCAACTCGACCAAGTTGGCTTAAGTATGCCGACCCCGCCGCACATGACCAATGCGGCGCAATCACCACACTAAGCCAACCCAATCGAGCTCACCAGTATTGAATAAGTTCACAATGGTATTATTGAATGAGGCTAGTGCGACACATCTAGACTTGCATAGTATAAAGACAACACATGGAGTAATCCTTTTTGTTTACCATTTCAAACTCTGGTTCCCATAGAGAACAATGCAAATCCAATCTACAATGTTCAACATCAGGACACAAATCCAGCGAACTCGAGTTCCAAGCTCAATAGAGAACATAGGCCCTTACATCCTCCCTCACTTAAATTAGGTGACGTCCTCAACGTATGCGTTCAAACTTAATCAAATGCGAAGAATAACTCAACCTATCACTCTGTGAAAGCCTCCTTGGATGACTTTCCACCTATTTTGTGCCAAGTCCACAATGCTGCATCACAACACGTCTTTACTGCTTCTCCCAGACTTTTGATTCCATCCTTCTCCTAGCTTCTAGCTCGAGTAGCAACTCTTCTCAAAGTTTTGGACCAAATATCATACAGTATTGTAGTGAACCCAACATTCATCCATCTATTCTTCTCCTTAAGACAAGAGATGCTCTCTTTAAAGTTTAGGGAAATATCTCTATTATAGAACTACCATCATCTCAGAAATTACAATTGCCACAGTTCAAGTTTCCTTACCCAAACCAAGACCTACACAAATAGATACCAACTGCATTGTAGAACTCCAATATGTAGTCCCAATCTAGTTCCAATACCTTGTCTGTATTGTTTTCCACTAGTTACAATCTAGCACAAGACTCATACCATCAAGGCACTCAGCTTTGTCTGAGATCTTCCAATACTTACACATTGAAATGCAGTCTTGCCTCCATCTCCCTAGTCTCCAAGTCTCTAACAATGCCTAAGTGATCAGTTCGCACATCTTCAAGACTCAGACTTGCATACATATTGACAAGAAACCTCAACCATTCAACTGATTCATCCAATTCTTCTTGAACTTTCTTTTATTTCCAATTTGTAGCAAACCAACTGATCAATCACAGATGCATATATTGCACAAATCAAGTCCCTCTTTTCCATACCACGAGTCAAGCCAACTCAGGTTCCTTCAGGGACAACCAAAATCTAGCGTCCATCTCCTCAAGATGACTACAATCTTTGACTTGATGCTTAGAACATAGCCAATCCGCATGATTTCTAGCTTCCATACCAACTCAAGTGACATCTACTTAACCAACTAGGTTAGTTTGTTCCAACTCTTCCTTCAACTCATTAAGGAACCAACTCTATACAATCCTCTCCCCACCTTCGTAGGTTCTACAAACTTGGCTCTGATACCAACTGTCATGGGGCTAGCCTTGCAACCCTGTGTGGCACCATGTTGTGGCCGATGACTTGCCTATGAGGTCCAAGCTCCCCACTAGTATGGACTACGTCTCACATCAAGAACAGATCCAATTATCAAACCTACAAACCAAGCAATGCAAAATGTACACATCAATGTAATGCAACAAGTAAGGGGAAAGATAGTATTTCATTCCAATTCAATCAGCACAATTACTTCATGTCCATCTTCATGAAAACCATCTCTCAAAAACCAAGTCAGACTTCATCAATAATGCCTGGAGTTGTTACAATCACAATCACCAATCCCCAAAGTCAAACCCAATAGCTCTCCATTCATTCATTCAACCTTCAAGCCACTTTATGAACTTCACACCATTTTGTCACTCTCGAACCTCATTCACTTGATGATCATGTCCATTCCCAACTCGATCAAGTAGCTCATGCTCCAAACCAGCTCGGTAGGTTCACCTCGACCACACAATTTCTTAGGGCAAGTAAATCATCCACTTAACCTACACCTACTCAAAATTTGTACACCTTAGCAAGTCCACCAAGCCCCTTTCCACAAAGATTGCCTCTCATAGTGGGGTCACGAGACAAATCCCTATGACCCCTGCAATCCACAATAGACACCCATTCCGTTGCTCCTCATTACTCAAGTCAACACATGAACTCAGACAGGGCCGCACATGAACTCAACCACAATCCCACGACCATGCGGCTCTAAGTCCTTGTGCAACCAACTCCATCCACAACCTCGAAACTAATTCACTTCACCTTCCCATCACACCCCTTGAATCAGACTTGAGTTAGCTACTCCCAAAGTGTTAGGGTTAGCCTGCAGAAGATATCAATTAAATGCAAATAAAAATTAAACAGAGGAATGAAAATACACAGAAATAATAACATGGAGAGACAAGTTTTAACACGGTTCACCCAAACTCGGGCTACATCTACCAATAGAGAGTCCAATATTATTATCCAGTAAATCAAACCAATTACAACCAGCAATCCCTGCAACTCAATACCATTGCAAAATGCTACAATACAATATATCAAAAAACCCTAACCCTTAGCCACTTTTATCAAGCCTTATGTCAGTTACAAAATAGGGTTTTTTTATGTCAGTCCCCAAAAAAATTGGGGGGTTGCACCCCTGAACCCCTGCTTCTCGGGGGTTGCCGCTTCCGAACCCCCGCTTGGGGCCTGGCCTGGCCCTGAACCCCGGCGAGGATACATGGCTAGTGTACAATACTTTCCTGATCAGTCACCACCTACCAATAATCTCCCACTTGGAGGCTAATCAGGCTCCACACAAAATAATCTCCCACTTGGAGACTGATCTTAGACGACACCACTGCGCGTGCAACTCCCACTGGAAATAAGCACCCTGGACTCTGTTGTTCTGATTTTATTGTTTCAGTCTTGAAGACCAACTGAAGCTGAAGAGGAGCTTAGTTTCTCCCTTGTCACTACCTTTGTAAACATATTCACTAGATTTTCACCTATATGTATCTTTTCTAGCCTTAACTGTGCATTATCCAACACCGACCAAATAAAGTGATACCTCAACTATATGTGTTTGGTCTTTGAATGCAAGGCATAATTCTTTGCAAGATGTATGGCACTCTGACTGTCTGTATACAAAGAACTGTTAGCCTGTTGTTTGCCCAATTCTTCCATGAAAGATTACAACCATATCATCTCCTTGCTCACCTTTGTTGCAACTACATACTATGCCTCTGTGGTGGATAAAGCAACCACCTTTTGCAACCGTGAGATCCAACTCACTGCTGTCCCACCTACAGTAAAGACATAACCTGTAGTACTCCACCCGGTATCAATATCCCCTGCTAAATCAATATTAGAGCCCCCAAAACATTTAAATGTGTATTGGATGTACCTCTCAAATATCTAAGAATCTATTTTACTGCATTCCAATGCTCCAATCCAGGATGACTCATATACTGGCTAACGACTCCTAGATCATGTGCAATATCCAGTCTCATGCATACCATGGCATACATTAAACTTCCTACAACCATTCTTAGGACACATCTCCTTAGTCAATTTCAAATGACTAGGCAAAGGTGTGCTGACAACTTTTGCATTCTTCATATGGAATCTCTACAACACTTTTTCAACATAATCAGCCTGAGATAGAGTCAATTTTCTGTTCTTCCTATCTCTACAAATTTTCATACCAAGGATTTGTTTTGCTGCCCCCAAATTCTTCATAGAAAATGATTGTGCTAACTGTTGTTTTAACTCTCTTATGTGATCCATGTTAGACCCCGCTACAAGCATGTCATCAACATATAAACATAAAATAATGTAGCTGTCATTATCCAACCTCTTAAAATAAACAGAATGGTCAGAATTACACCGGCTGTAGCCTTGCTCAGCCATAAAACTATCAAATTTTAGATACCATTGCCGAGGTGCTTATTTTAGGCCATATAAACTCTTCTTCAATCTACACACCAGTTTCTCCTGACCTTTGACCTCAAATCCTTGGGGTTGTTCCATGTATATCTCCTCCTCCAAATCACCATGGAGAAAGGCAGTTTTCACATCTAGCTATTCCAAATACAAATCTTCAGCAGCCATAATACTTAAAACAATACGAATAGAAGTCATCTTGAAAACTGGAGAAAATATCTCATCAAAATCAATGCCCTTTTTTCTGTACAAATCCTTTTACAACTAACCTGGCTTTAAATCTTTTCTTACCTCCATCTTCCTCTTTTAGCCGATAAACCCATTTGTTTGGTAAAGCCTTTTTACCTGCAGACAACTTACATAATTCCCAAGTCTAATTTTTCAGCAAGGAGTCCATTTATTATTTCATTGCAAGCTCCCACTGAACTTGTGTATCCACCTGCATAGCTTCATCATACCCTTCTGGTTCACCAACATCTATTAACAAAATAGAATACAAAGAGTGAGAAAACCTTTCAGGACGTCTACTTAGCCTTGTTGATTGTCTAACATTCACTGGAGTTTGTTGTATTTCTGGTTGTTGTTGCGGAGTATGAGGAACCACTGGAACATCACTATTTGGAGTATTATCCAGTACCACATAATCATTTTCTTTCTTCTCATACTGCTGTAACTGATTTTGTACAACACCTTCTCATTGAATATAACATCCCTACTTCTCACAATTTTTTGATTTTTAAAATCCCAAAGCCTATAACCAAATTCATCAATGCCATATCCAATGAAGGTACACTTTTTTGATTTTGCATCTAACTTGGTTCTATTTTCATAATCTACATGTGCAAATGCTTCACATCCGAAGGTTTTGAGAAAAGAATAACTCACCTTCTTACCTGTCCATGCTTCCTCTGGGATACCACAGCCCAAAAGAACTAAAGGACCTCTATTAATTAAACATACAATAGTGTTGGCAGCCTCTGCCCACATGTTCAAAGGTAGCCCAACATGCAATCTCATAGTCTTTGCACGCTCCATTATTGTCCTATTCATACGTTTAGCCACTCCATTTTCCTGTGGAGTCCTTGGAACCGTTTTCTACCTACGAATTCCATTAAAGGAACAATAATCTTCAAATTGTTTGCTACAATACTCACCGCCATTATCAGATCTGAGACATTTTAATCTTTTACCCATCTCATTCTCAACCAAGCTTCTCCATTTCTTAAATGTTTCAAATAAATCAGATTTTTGCCTAAGGAAATAAATCCATACCTTCATAGTTGTATCATCTATGATGTAACATAATATCAAGAGCCACCAAGAGAAGATACCTGAGCTGGTCCCCATACATCAGTATGCACAAGCTCCAACTTTTCATTTATCTTTTGCTTCCCATCCTTGAGAAAACTGACTCTCTTTTATTTTCTATACACAACTTTCACAGAAATCTATATTAATACATTTCAAACCCAGTAAAACTTTCTTAGAATGAAGTACCTTCATATCTTTTTCACTCATATGCCCAAGTCTATTATGCCACAGTGTTGTCTTAGAACCTACAGTAACTGTTTTAGTCTCTTCCTGCAAACCTGCAGCAACTGTTCCTGAACTTGTTTGTTTTTTTCTTCAATAGCTAAAGTAGAAGGAACAGTATGACATGTACAAAGATATAAGGTGCCTACTTTCACACCTTTTGAAACCTTCCAATTTTTATCAATAAATGTAACGATGCAACCTTCTTCAGCTAGCTACCCTGCTGAAATTAAATTCCTACTGAGTCTTAGAACGTGCCTTACCTCTTGTAGTAGCCAATGATTCCCATTCTGCAACTTAATCTTGATTCTCCTCTTTCCAACAATCTGACAGGGTTCATTATCTCCCAAATAAACAGCCCAAAATCCCCTTGGACATAATCAAGAAAATAACTTCTATGGGGCCAGGCATAAAATGAGGCCCTTGAATCTAAAACCCATGAATCATCAACATTATCTAGGGAAAGAATCAAAGCATCATCTTTAGACTTATTACTTACTACATTTACCTCCTTATTGCCTTCTTGTTTGTCTCCTTTATTTTTCTGAGACCAACAATCTTTCTTCAGATGACCTAGTTTCCCATAGTACTAGCAATCCTTCTGTCCTCTGGTTTGGGATCTCTTATTCTTTGATATTCCTCATGACTTCCCATGACCTCCAGAACCTTTTTCTCTCTCCTTTGATCTGCCCCTACTTTTTGCATTCAAAACACTGCCTGATGTGGATCCACCTGATCTTTTCCTACGAATTTTCTCACTCAGAATAACACCAACAACATCATCAAATTTCAGGGTATTTGAACCAGAAATAGAGTTACTAACTGCCATTACCAAACTATTCCAGCTTTTAGGCAATGAACATAATATCAAGAGAGCTCTAACTTCATCAAATTTTACATTTACAAAAGTCAATTGACTGACAATCGTATTAAATTTATTTAAATGATCTGTCACAGATCCACCTTCAACCATTTTCAGATTAAACAAACGCTTCATGAGAAATACCTTATTTGAAGCTGGGGGTTTTTCATACAATTTAGCCAAAGCTTTCATCAAACCATCTATTGTCTTCACTTCTGTTATATTGAATGACACTGATGGTGCCAGGCACAACCGAATGGTTCCCAGTGCCTTTCTGTCAAGAAAATTCCAATCCTCATCACTCATTGTTGTTAGTTTCTTGGCTACTCCTTCCAACGACATCCATAAATCCTTTTGATAGAGGTAATCCTCCATCTACATCTTCCATAACTGATAGTTCTGCCCATTGAATTTATTGACCTTCAATTTACCCTCGTCTGCTATTGCTCCCACTCAACCGTGAGACTCCCACTCAACCATGAGACCTTCCTGTAGATGATAATTGAACACAACCCGCTCTGATACCACTTGTTAGGGTTAGCCTGCAGAAGATATCAATTAAATGCAAATAAAGATTAAACAGAGGAATGAAAATACACAGAAATAATAGCAGCAAGAGACAAGTTTTAACGTGGTTCACCCAAACTCGAGCTACATCCACCAACAGAGAGTCCAATATTATTATCCAGTAAATCAAACCGATTACAACCAGCAATCCCTGCAACTTAATACCGTTGCAAAATGCTACAATACAATATATCAAAAAACCCTAACCCTTAGCCACTTTTATCAAGCCTTATGTCAGTTACAAAATAGGGTTTTTTTATGTCAGTCCCAAAAAAAATTCAGGGGCTACACCCCTGAACCCCTGCTCAGGGCCCAGCCCCGGCCCCAAACCCCGGCAAGGATACATGGCTAGTGTACAGTACTTTTCTGATCAGTCGCCACCTACCAACACAAAGCCCTCTCAAGGTACGTCGCAAAGTACCACACATTTCACATTCTTCCTTGTTGCAGCCTTACACAACCTCTCATGCCCGCTCGGCTTGGAAGCCTGAGACCCTGTCCAGTATTGTCTGCCTAATGTGACCTCACAACAGATGCTCAAAGCCAACTCGATAAGTGAACAACCTCCTTGACTCGCCAATCTTCGGTATTCTAATTTTTCCTAGCACAGGTATAAAGACTCGGACCCTTATTTCCCCATCCATGACTCACCCTCCTTGAGCCTTTGCAGCCATCTCCCTCACAAGGTGTTAACCTTTACAATCTCCATTGCAAAGCTAACCTCGTCGATATCCAAGATCAAGGCTCCTCGGTCCAACTTGGCTCAGCTCAGCTCGCCCAAAGTCTAGTCCTTTTATGCAATCTCTGGTCCTAGAGACTCACCCTCGAACAACTCGATTTATCAACAACAACATCTATGGATAGGATCCCTCAAGTCTTTTGCCACCATGTTGTAGTCTACATCCTCTAAGACTGAACTCTGGCTTCACAACACCAAGTGCTATTCCATCGTAGGGACATACACAAATCTCTGGTCTTACCAAAGTAACTCATGTGTCCAATGCAACTCATAGTACCGCAAATGCCACGCTTGTTCTATGCATCCATCAAGTCCTTCGAGTTCGTCCTTAAGTAAGGCAGACACCCAAACTCATCCGCCATGTAGTTTGCCACAAAAATGCAACGAGATGTTTGTCCGTCTCTTATATGACTCTTCAACGACTCGGCCAGTTGTTCAACACCCAAGGCCTGTGGCAAGTTCGCCCTCCCAAGAATATCGAGACTTATTCCTATGACACCAGGTTCACATAATTCCCTACTCGCTATCCCACTGAACACATATTATTTCCACGTGCTCACTAGTACCTCTTCATTCACGGTTTCATTCTTGCAATCTTAATTCCCTTCTTGCATGCTCAACAATGCACTTGTTACACTATGCTTAGCTTTCGCCTAGATTGGATTTTTCATGTTTTCTCCTTCCACATCTCATCCCTTTATGTTTTGTCCTACATCTTCTATCTTTAGCTCTGCACTTGCAGAGTATTTATAAACCTTGGCAGTCCCCTCCCTACTGCGTCGGCCTAGCTAATTGACAATATTTAGTTAAGCCCAGGTCGGCCAGAAAGGCTATATTTAGTCCATCCTCATTTAATTCTTCACGGACATACTACCTCTTTATCCATTTCGACCCTTGGATTCCTTTACTCAATGCAGTGCCAGCATAGGTTGGACCTATCTGAGTGCACTTGCATTGAATGCTAGGCCAATGAGATACCTGCCTCATATCTCCTGGAGATCTGCTACACGTCCACCTTAGTAAATGTTAACCTTCAAGTGGCGTGCCCTTATAGGTCTGAACCCATAAGTCTGCCCCATCATTAAATGACATTCAATTTCTTCAGGTTCGGCCATTACGTCGAAGTTGCCAACATTAAATCCTTTCCACCTCGGATACTCACAATTCTACAACCACAGACTTACTATCCCGAGGTCTAACTCGGCCAAGTCGGCCTAAGTGTGCCGACCCCGCCGTGCGCATGACCAATGTGGCGCAATCGCCACACTAAGCCATCCCAGTCGAGCTTGCCAGTATTGAATAAGTTCACAACGGTCCTGCCCCATTATTAAATGAGGCCAACACGACACATCTCAACTTGCATAGTATAAAGGCAAGCCACGAAGTACTCCTTTTCATTTACCATTTCGAACTTAGGTTCTCGCAAACAACAATGCAGATCCAGTCTGCAATGTTTAGCATCAAGACCCATGACAGAGTGTAGGTCAACCACAAAATTTGAGACAACGCATAAACAAATAGATATCACTTCCAAGGCAATGACAAATCAAATTCCAAGATCAAGTCGTAAAAGACACTCATTCTCAATCATCAAACTAAATACCATTGTCTTTCACATTTATTTTTTTAAATTAACATTTAGACAAAACTACATTAACCCTTATTAGTCGTAAACATTTCATATGATTAACATAGAATAAGCTAGTTAAGCTATAGTAGTCCATGACTTGTATTTTTGACTTGAGTCGAAGCAAAACTGACCCAAAAAAATTGATAACATTCATACATATATATACAAGGAGTCGATAAACATTATCGCGTTCAAAATGAGGTTGCCAACTTGACCTCGACTATCACACTTTTACACAACACACTAAAACATGTCGACTATTTATGCCAGGTCGACACAAGGAAAGTTTATTTTCCTCGTAAGTCCAAGATGATTGATTGGATATATGCTTTTACTGTGAACAACTTTTAAACCTAGTTAGAGTTTTATAATCTTATTATTGTAAATTTTGGTTAAACGGAAGATTTCCCTAAAATCAGGATTTCCCTTGAGCTCACGTTAGGTAGCATTTCCGAGTTTTCCACGACTTTCTTTTCATTATTGCCCGCGTGTATACATCAATTAGTCGGTCAATAGCTTTCCCTTTACTACAATAGTAGAGAAAGTCCGTGGAAAAACAGCCTCACAAGCCCACTTTAAATATAATAATAATAGTACAAAACTGGACGACAAAAGAGTCGCCAACACCTACTTCTAGATGTGTATAAAAATTGTCGTCCAAGTAAAGTGGCCCGATCTGGAAATAACAAGGAAGGCTAGCAAGATTTTTGTCCCACCTACTTAAATCTGACTTGTGAAAGACGGAAAGACTTTCTTGGCGTGGGAATAACGTTCCACTATTGTGTTTTTTTTTTGAACTTTTATCGTTCGTTCGTTGTTCAGATCTACTACTTACTGCCTTATGTTCCACCACTAATCTTGTATATACACTCGAGAGAAGCACAAGATTGCAAGTTTGTACTGCTGTTTGTGAGAGGGGATTTGTTTCTTTATTCCATCGGTGTCATCTCAAATCCTGCGCATTATTATGATACCCATTGATTTTTCTCATGGGCAGATTCATGGCTGCAACAATGAAGCACAGATCAAGAGAGGAATCACAAGGAGGAAAAAGAAAGATAATCTGAAAAGGAGAAAGAAAGATAAGATGGCGTAGAGGCCTACAGTTATATGTAGTAATCATAATTTTCTGCTTTTATATAAATCTGTCCACTATAGTACTTGTGGAGGGTGGGAAATCTTTTGTAAAGTATGTATTTGCATTGGTTTGTTTTTATGTGTTTCTGTTTAGGTGAGAATTATATTGATCGACATTTCTTCTTGTCTTTAATTAGTTATTGTAAATAGTATCCTTCCATTAATGAAATTTAAATGTTTTATATGTAATTTTTTTGTTGTAATAAAAATGAAAAAAATGTGTTTATGTTCAAGATTATGGGTAAAAAAATTGGGATCTTATTGTTTCTTTTATATACATCAGGAAAATATTCCTTAAAAGTAAGATGATGACTTCTTCACAAACAATTGTAATGTAATAGCTTGTTTCTTGAGGTTTGGGGCTATTGATAAATTTTGCATAGGTGAGATCCCTACAGACCTACCGAAATGACCTTGATAAGAGTTTCTCTCTTGAAATTGTTGTCATTCTTGTGCATTGAAATAGAATGAAATTCCACACAAATCAATAGATGGATAATTGTTGTTATTTTGAGATTGTATTGTAGAAATTGAGTTTCTATTTTCTATAAAGTAAATTAATTAAAGTAAAATGCATATTTTCTTAATAGGAAGAGAAATCTTATGCTACAAAGTTTTTTTATTGTTGAGTATCCACCAAAAAATTAAAGACAATTTAATAAATTAGTTATAGATGACTGTTGTAAAAAGCATAATGATTAATAGAAGATTGATACAAGTAATCTAAATTAACAAAGATATATACTTACATATTTACATTTGCTATGAAGAGACTACTTGTAGGTAGACCTCTTCTTTCTTTTGTATAATGTTGTAGGGATTCTTTTGCATTTTGGAGTAGCAATCATAAGAGAATGATGGTTCTATACGAAGCCCTTCAATGTTCTTAACTATTAATATAGTTATAAATGTTGATCCTTGTCTTTCACTTTATTGATATTGATTATGACCTTATTTAGTGTAAGTCCTTAGGATTTATGGATAGTAATTGCCCATGCCATGGATAGTGGTACTTGTCTTTGGTTGCCTTGTGTTATTGGTATTACTGGTATAGTAATTGTGTAGCCTTCAAGTTATCCTATATTGGACCTTTGTAGTTTTTAAATCTTACAATGAATCATAGGTAGATCTGGTGGTTTAGATCCAGTTGCATAAACAATATCATTGACTTCTCCAAGTGATCCATTGACAAGCCTAGATTGAATCCATAAGTTGGGTGTTAGCATTACACTTTGGCCTATGCATAGTAGGAATTCTTGGGGAAGTTGTTCATCACTATTATCAATGTTTGATGTGCATTTGGTGTTTACTACAATATTAAGTGCAATTGGAATATTTAGTATCTTTTTGTTGTGTATTGTGATTTGAGCATTTGTGGCAAATAAGTGCATTAAGAGGTCAAAATCTTGTTTCTAAGATGTTAATTTTTTGTTTGTGCAACTCATTAATACTTTCTAAACATGTGGTGTTGGCTCATCATTTCTTATGTTTGTAATGTGTGAAGAAATTGTGTTTGAGTAAGATTGTCACCTAGTTGTCAAAATATTGCTTCTAGTGTAGGAATAGTTGTAATTTTTCCATAGCATTTGTGTAGTTGAAGTGTAGTGTTGTTGGCAGGGAAATGTCTCACATAATCTATTAAATCTATTTCAATAATAGATTTGGGCCTATGAAGCTCATCTCATCAATGAGAATGTATTGTATGTTTTTTTATTTCTGCCTGAAAAATGATCAATGATTACCCCATAATGGTTGCCTTTCTTTAATAGAAATCTTTAGGGGTACATGAATAGTTGAGGCACATATGTTGAATGTAGCAATTCCTATAGGAGCAAGTGTGAGGAGTGGGTTTAGTTTTTTTGGTATTGAAATTTGAAGTGCATTCCTAATATAACTAATTGGGTACAATTTTCCTATGCTTGTAGTTCCTTGAATGGTCATATGTAGTGGTTTCTTTAAAGCATATTCCATGTAGTGTTTTGTGATCATAGTAAGTGCTACCCATTATTTTGGTGATAGAGTATATAGTTTTGGCCATACAAATGTGAGGGCAAGTGGTCTTCTTGTTGAGACATCTTGTTTTTGTTTATGAATTGAGTTGTAGTGTTATGTAAATGTGTGGGAATATTATGTTTGTCCCATATATGGTTGTCATCAAAATCATGTTGACCAAGCATTTCAAATTCATTTAAATTGACACTATTAGTAAGTCTCATTTTAGATAACAATTCTTGTTGATGTTCAAGTTTACACGTCATGTAAAACTACATCAATATGGGAAGCCTGTAAATGTGGGACATGGTTTATAGGACAACATCTAGGATTTTAGAAGTTGTCTCTTCTTAAGATCTTCAATAATTATCTTAAGATCAAAATACAGAGAACATGGAGAAAGAAATTATAGAAAATGCTAAATTTTAAAACTAGTGTGAATGAACAATCAAATACCATTCATCAAAAGAGATTTAATTTATCTTAACCATAGATTTTGCATAATATAAATAGAAGTATTTTCATAACAAGTAAAAGGCTACCAGATGAACCAATGAAGAGGGATAAGATGATCATGAATTCATATATTAATCAAATAGTTATGAATAGTTACGATTTTACAAATTACTAATATAACTTTTGACATATAGAGGCTACCATAATTAAAAAAAATATATGAGAAAATAACAAGTATGCAAAGCTAGATTATGGCATGAGTATTGAAAATGGTAGAGCAAACTGATTAAGCCATTGTACAGAAATATAAAAAATCTAGAATAATATATTATATCTTGGAATGATGTTGCAATACAATTCAGTGGCTTTTTAAAGCCTTATTGTTCCCGTATATAACTTCTTACAGGAAAGTAACTTCCCAAAACCTAACTTATAAACTAACATTTAACTAATAAATGTAAACCTTAATTTATTCTAACACTCCCCCCTTAAGGTTTACATGTAATAAAACTAACATTGCCCCCTTTATTACATTGTTCCTGCAATGGTACCAAGGGACCCCCCCTGAATGCTAACATACTGAAAAAGATGATTACATAATATCAATACATCTTTTATAGAAGATCTTCCCTCAAAAAACAAATCCTGAACCAAGCGAGGCTCCATCATGCTGTCTCATCTACCCTCGGAAAGGTGTAGCTTTGAGATGTATTCTTGAGATTTTTAGTCCCAAGCTCTCAAATCACAGAGTCTTGAATTATTCGACAATGGACCCTAAGAGATACGACAGATCTCTGCCATGTTGTCTAGTGACCGCAAAAGGGTATAATTCATGATCATATACTCTTTGAAGCTTGCTAGACAACAATCCATATTGAGCTCAACACCAAACCCCAAACCTGTCTCCAAAATAAAATCTTCACAAAACATACATTCTTCAAATCTGTCAGCGCCATCAACATCAACAAAGAAAAACAAAACAACCAAAACTAAAAATGCTTCTCATGCAAAGCATCATCTCAAAGCGAGAAGCTAACTTGAGATGATGGTAAATCCTCCATCCTCCGATGCCTCCTGCCTCCAATTTGATGTGGTTACACTTTATCCAACTGATATTACATATAAGCCTTTGAAAACCCTATCAAGTGTAGTATTAATGGCCCCAAGAGCACAAGCAATGTTTGATGTAGCCATGATAAAATAACTCCAATGTTTTCCACCTTATTACTCCAAATGCAAAAAAAAAAATTTAAATATTTTAAATGCCCTTAAAAAAAGGAAACTACTTATGTCCCCCTTTCATAAAATTAAATATCTTCATAAAAATTCTACTACTTATGTCCCCCCACTTTTCTTTGTTTTTAAAAATAATACTCTTTTAAAAGATGAAAAATCTCTCCCTTTTTAAAAACTTTTCAATGTTTGTTTTAAACTTCATGAAACATAAACTTATTTTACTTCTCACGTATGTCTTTTACCCATCAACACATCTTTTTTCTTTTCACATTGGCTCACATTTCATAAAGTATAACATTAATAAATTTCAGTCAATTTTTAAACTCACCTTAGGAATGTCTTCTATATGCTGCAATAATATATTCACAAGACGTTTTATTCTTTCATATGGGCAAACACTTTAACCATTTTCACCAAACTTATGTGCTTGGCATTCATGTAAATAAACTTGTTTTAACTCCCTATGTAGTCTTTCAAAATGCCTTAGAATGAATGCTAGATGCCTTTGACAAATGCCTTATCAAATCTTCAAGGCTTTAGAGGAATGTTCAATGCATGACAACAGTTAATGCAGCAATTTAAAAAATTATGCTTAAATCTGAAAATTGTAGCGGCCAGCATCAAAATTCAACACTCCATAATTTAAAAATAATGGCACAACTCAGTCAAATTTAGTCTTCCAAATATTGCACATCCTTTCAAAAATTCTAATACTTTAATAGTGTGTAGCACTTAGAACTTCAACACCAAAATAAAATAGCAAACAAAGAGGATAATACTCTCCCCACAAACAACCTTCACTTCAATAGTTCTCCTAGTAGACACATCATCTGCAACAAACATCTCTCTACGTTGCAGACATAACTGTCTTCTTCAAGACCATTTTTCAATCACA
Source organism: Cunninghamia lanceolata (assembly GCA_027924645.1). Classification (NCBI taxonomy): domain Eukaryota; kingdom Viridiplantae; phylum Streptophyta; class Pinopsida; order Cupressales; family Cupressaceae; genus Cunninghamia; species Cunninghamia lanceolata. The sequence continues at coordinate 9,217,451 of BSBN01001807.1, forward strand.
GGCACAGAGATATAATCAATGCTTTGATACCATATTGAAAATGGTAGAGCAAACCGATTAAGCCATTACACAGAAATATAAAAAATCTAGAATAATATATTATATCTTGGAATGATGTTGCAATACAATTCAGTGGCTTTTTAAAGCCTTATTGTTCCCGTATATAACTTCTTATGGGAAAGTAACTTCCCAAAACCTAACTTATAAATGAACATTTAACTAATAAATGTAAACCTTAATTTATTCTAACAATGAGCACCCCCAGTACCTTTTCTCCACAAATAAGCATGAAGATCTTTTTATAAAACACAAGCCGAGAAAAAGTCAAAACCACTAAGCTAGAAAATAGGGAAAATTTACTATTGTGCATGCATAACTACCATTTAGTTGCACCTAAATTTAAATTTGAAATTATAATTCTCTAAGGACTAGCTTAGAATTAATTTCCATGATGATGGAATTTTGGCATTATATCCTTTTACTATTGTTTGATTGATTTTTAAATTTTGCATGCAATACATTCTTAAAATAACTGGTGGAAATATTCCAGAACAATAGCACAATTTATCCTTTCACATAATTGATTTTATCTTGGAGTGCATTGGCTATTGGATGAGGATCCTTTGTGGTAGATTAGACAATGTGAACAACTGTTATTGAATATGTTCTTTGTATCTCCCTCACTAAAGGTGCATCTATATCATTTTGTTAGACCTACCATAATTTGAAGAGGTGAATTTCTACCATGTGTCTTCATAGTACGTTGCTCATATTCTTTCTTTTCACTCATTCATAGGTTCTTTGAGAGATAAGAAGGGGGACCCATAAACATGCAAAGCTAGATTAACTTAATCAATGGCACTATTAACATATTTCATTCTTTAGGCCATTAAATTAAGTTTTTGTAAGGTCATCTTATCATTTAGAGGTCCTTACGGGTGTTAAATCAAGTTCTATAATGTATTAATAAGTGATGTTTTAGTTTTTTAAGGGTCGAGTAATGTTGAAATGTACAAGACAACTTAGAGGGGGGGTGAATCAGTTGTCACCAAAAACTTAACTTCTTATAAACATCAACACATTAATCACTTAATCACTATTATTATGATTTAACCATGAAAGCATGAAATCATAAACTTAAGCACAATCACACATTCAACACATGAGACACCTGATTTTTTATGTGAAAAACCCTAAATAGGGAAAAACCACAGTGAGTGTTAGCTCACAATATAATATGTAATAACAATACCAAAAATCAGAGGCTCACTGCATTAGGGCTCACTGCCCAGAGCTCACTACTCAAATGAAAAGGCTCACTGCCAAAAGAAGAGGCTCACTGCCAAAGGTTAGTGAACTAAGATAGTAGCATCTACATCATGCCAAGGTTCAGTTCCATTGACGTGCAATATATCTCCTTTGCTCTGCTCTGCTTTATACTTTACACTTATCTTCACATCTTTTCCCCTAGATACCTTTTTCATAACTTCATTACATGTATTTATACAATTCATCAACCTTGGAATGTACATCAAGGTCGGCATTACAATCATCAACCATTGGAACAATCTCCAAGGTTGGCATTACAAACATACATTAGAATAGGTCTGGATCTAAATAGATTTGAGAGAGAAAAGAATGAATGCAGACCATATCACATCTTAGTTGGGGCTCAAATGCAATCTCCCATGCAACAACATGCTTCCATAATCTCCAAAGCATAACCGCAAGTAGTGAGAACAACTAGGTCGGCCAAGACTGGAGTTAACACTAAGACATTTAGGAACACGCTTCAACCACGATCCAAATTATACTTTGTGGACCAATCAAAAGGTAGGAAAATGATCTAGAGACATCTACAAGCATGTTACAATCATCAGTAACTTCTATACAACCTCCAATTACTTTATCTAGAAGATTCTTCAAACCGTAACACTTAAACGTTAATGTCAACCACTGTCATAAAGAAAAGATTGCTTGCAGACCACCAAATCATGAACCATTTGAACTAAAAGAACATAACATCATCCCAGACTTAACTCTAGAACCACAAACAATAAAACTTAAATGTAGAGAGATGCGGAGCAAAATACATTCTCCCTGTTACCACTGAATGCTCAAAAAAATAGCTTTTACTTTGGTGAACAAAACTCACTCAAATTTGCATACTGGAGGCTCAAACTTGAAACATAACATCTATAAACATCCCTTAACATAACTTCCAAATTACAGACAAAGATATTCAATATAGAGAATATGCGGAGCAAAATACTGCACTGTTCTTCTGCAAGTCAAAATACTCTGCAACACACTATTTCCACTAGGAGAGCAAATTTTCTCAAAAGCACTTGGAAACTAAATAACATGAACGCTTTCTCATTATCTTCAACACTTATAGAGGCCAATACAAAGCAACTAACTCAACACAATGTAATGTCCCCCATCTAGCCCATTGGATCAGTGGACATGGATTAGCCTATGACCAGACTCCCATAGGCTAATGGAGGTATTTAGGGGGTCATTTCAGGGGACTTACTCTTTATAGTAAGTCAGGGGCTGGGCACTTGCTATTTTTAGCAGGATAGTTGTGGAGAACCTATGCATGTGACTCATGGTTTCGACATATCTCAAGCATTCTGGAGATAATATAAGTTAAATTAGAGATTTAACTTATGATATTTTATTAGATATAATATAACTTTAAGTTATATTATAATGTCACTTTATAAATTTAAGTTGTAACTTAAAAAGTGACATGCCTAGGAGTGGACACCCCTCATGGAGTGATAAGGGGTTGATTTATAAATTAAAATAATTAAAAACTCTCTCATCTTGGGCGTTGGGGAAGGAGAGAAACAAAAAACTCAAAAAGTGCTCTCATTTACTTATGTAAAGATTATTGATTTTGGCTCTCTATGAGTTTATTGTGCTTTGGTTTTGGAGCTTGGCTCTATGGTTTCAGTTGGCTATGTTGGGATCAAAACCCCAGCATTGGTCCCTTTCCTTGTGCGTGGGAGATATTATCAGGAGAGGATTTGTGGAGGCTTCATCCAGAAGTCTCATTTGTGCATTCACTAGACATAGTTTGATGAGGGTTTGAGAATAAAATGATCATACTTTTTGGAGATTTAGTGTGCAGCTAAGGGCAATCAAAATGCCAGTAGATTCATGTTATTTTAGCATTGTTTTGGGCTGCTTTCCATTGTTATTATTGGTCGTACCTCTACAAGTATAGGTTGTACATATTGCTGAGGTTATTTGGAGTTTCTAGGGGTTGCATTTGAGGATTCTTCACCTTATTTTAGGTCGCTCAGCAATTATAGATAATAACAATCCTTAGTCATGGGTTTAGGAGGAGATTCTAGTGTATTTTGTGTTGCCATATCTTGCCATTAAGGCCATACATGTGCAGGCTGGTCGTGAGGCTCTAAGGAAGGTTTTAAATATGCATTAGTGACTCAATATCTCTCTAAAGGGGTCGCCTAGTGTCTGCAGACCTATTCTATACTTTCTTTGCATTCTCATACTTGGTGAAGGAGTTTAGAGTGATTTTCTATGGCTTTGTTGTTGGCCCGCCTGCAACATCCAGACAAAGTTGTAAATCTTGGTCTGGGTATGTTACTTTAGTTCATATTTTGGCAAAATACAATCTAGGTCTTCATTAGTTTGTTGTTATCTCTTTTAGTTTTTTCGAGTTTTTAGTATATTATTCATTTTATATGTATTTCATGCAAAAATGCACATGCAAGCAAAACCCATAAAACCCTAAACAACAAAACATCAAAAATAAAAAAAACATAGAGAAAAGAACATATACCAGGGGTGTATGTTACACACAAGCAAGCATCAAAACAAGAGCATAGTTGACACCAATGACAACACAAATATGTTGACATCAATGACAACACCAGTAAGCACATACTTGCAACAATCTCCCCCTTTGTCATTGATGGCAACATTGATGTGAAAAACTATAAGAACCATCAAGACTTGATTCCTCATTGATTACCTTCTCCCCCTTTCCTCTTTACACATCTAAACTCTTTTCTCCCCTTTAGTTTTTCACATGAATTCTCCCCCCCTTTGACATCAATGGCAAAGGGCATCACTTCTCTTCCTCTGCACATACTTGCACACTATTGCTCTTTGTCAGGAACTCATATTAGCAACATCTACCTGCTCCCCTAAGAGGTATCCCTCAAAACATCAATCCAGATCAAAGAATGATACTTTGGGCACCACTGGACTGATGCATTTCCTATGCATCTTAGTTAAGAGCGGGAGGGGTAATAACCCCTAACTTTTCCTTGAGATATTAAAAAGTATCCATAGGAAGAGGCTTTGTGAAAATATCTACAATTTGATCCTTTGTAGACACATATTCCATCTTTACTTCATTCTCTATTACCTTTTCTCTCAAAAGTGATACCTTATTAATATATGCTTTGTTCTTGAGTGCATCACTAGATTCTTTGAAATGTTTATAGCACTTATATTGTCACAAAAGATTGAAACTAGTTCTCCATACAAAACTCTTATATCCTTCAATGTTTGCTTCATCCATAGCACTTGAGTGCAACAACATGCTGCTGCAATATATTCTACTTCTACAGTAGATAAAGAAATTGAATCTTGCTTCTTGCTCAACCATGAAACCAATCTATTACCCAAGAAGAAAGTATCTCCACTTGTACTTTTTCTGTCATCAGCATTTCCAACCCAATCTGCATCTGTATAAGCACTAAGAGTAAAATCATTAACCTTTGGATACCACAATCCATGATTTGAAGTGCCTTTCAAATACCTCATGATTCTCTTAACTACCATCACATGTGACTCTCTAGGATCTTCTTTAAATCTTGCCATAAGACAAAATGAATGCATTATATCAGGTCTGGTATAGGTTAGATAAAGTAATCTTCCAATCATGGACCTATACTTTTTCTGGCTAGTTTTAGGTGATTCATCATTTTTTCTCAGCTTGCAACTAATTACCATGGGAGTACATACCAGTTTAGAATCCCCCATTCCAAGCTTCTTCAACAACTCTTTCACATACGTGGACTGAGAAATGAAGATTCCTTTTTCTAATTGAGTCATCTGTAGTCCTAGAAAGAAATTTATTTCACCAAACATAGACATCTCAAACTCCTTTTGCATTTTCTCTGCAAATTTCTTACACATACCTTCATTGCCTCTAAAGATAATATCATCAACAAAAACTATAACAATCAGGGTTTGATCATCATTGATTTTGAAACAGAGATAACTATCAGCAGTACCTTTATTGAACCCTAATTGCAACAAATACTTATCCAATCTTGCATACCAGGATCTAGGTAGGGAATTGCTTTAGTCCATACAAGGCTTTCTTCAATCTGTACACCATGTAATCTTGCTCTGATAACTGAAATCCTTCTAGTTATTCAATGTAAACTTCTTCTTCTAGCTCTCCATTCAAGAACGTAGACTTCACATCCATTTGGTACACATTGAAATCTTTGTGTACTGCAAATGCTAAAAATATTCTCATTGCTTCAATCCTTACCATTGGAGCATAGGTCTCCTCAAAATCTATCCCTTCAACTTGAGAATATCCTTTGCAGACCAGTCTTGCTTTGTTTCTTACTACTTCTCCATTTTCATTCATCTTGTTTCTAAAAACCCATTTAGTTCCACTCACATTCTTATCAACAGGTCTAGGAACCAATTCCCAAATTTGATTCTTCTCAAACTGTATTAGTTAGGTTCTTCCATTGATTTGACCTAATGTTCATCCCTGCATGCTTCATTTACTATTTGAGATTCAACCTTTGAAAGTAAAGAAAGATTTACCTATTCATCTACAATTCTTCTTCTTATAAATACACCTTTGCTCTTATCACCAATGATCTGGTCTTTAGTGTAATGCTTCTGCACAAACCCTAGAGGTCTTTAAGAATCCTTTTTGGAGCTTCTTCAACCTGCACTTCCTTCATCCTTTTTATTCTTTACTTCTTGGAGACTTATCTGATTCATATCCATTTGCCTCTGAGTTCATCAAATACTTCCAATTATCATGAAAATTGCTCTGTGCTGGAAATAACTGTGTTCTATCAACCTAAACTTCTGTTGCTCATTATTCTCAATACATTTATCAAAATTAGGCAAACTTCTAGATGTAGATGTAACCAATGACCAATAACCATATGCCAGAACTGCAGAACATTATCTTCAACAGATGACCAATGTGGACCAAATTACCAAAACACTGTAACTTGATTTTACTAGATAGATACTTAGCCAAAATTCATAACCTGTCTTCTTTCCTTATCAAATATTCTTACATAGACTTCTTAATTTGCACAACTCTTCCTTTATCCTTTACAAACACATTCTCTAATCTAATTTAGACCTTTGTTACTAATCCTTGACCTTGTCTCTTCGTGTTCAGGAATCAGCACCAATGTTTTGGTAGGGTAGAAAAGATTTCCAATAAGACTCCCCCTAAGCCAAAGCTCTCAATTCACTTCATGGAGGAAGCTTCTGTACTAGAGTTTAGCACAGACTCATCCTTGACTTCACTTACATCCTTCTTGATCCATATCTTGTCCATAGATCCTTCTTGGTTTTTTCCAGATCAACCTTTTGGACTGGTTTCTTCCTTTCTACTGGATTATCCTTCTTTATGTTTTTTCTTCTGCAGAATCTTACAATATGTCCAGTCATACTACAATTGTAGCACACAACATTCCTCTAACCAATATTCCTTTCATTCATTTTGGATATGCATTGGTTAGCTTTGTGACCAAATCTATTGCATGTAAAACAGTTACCATTGAAAGATTGAGCATTCCTTCCATTGTTATAATCCTTTCTTGTCTGACTTCTACATTCACTATCTCTATGACCAAATCTTTTGCATGTAAAGCAATTACCTCTGAAAGTTTGAGCATTCCTTCCATTGTTGTAATTATTCCTTATCTGACTTCTGCATTCATTAGCCTTATGACCTACTTTATTGCAAGTAAAGCACTAACTAGAAAATAATGTAATATTTTGATTCACTCTACTCTTACATTAAGTAGCCTTATGACCAAACTTATTACATGAATTACAATAACCATTGAAAGATGGGTACCTTTGAGAATTTGGTTGTCTAATCGATGGTATTCTAGGTCTGTTCCTTTAATTCTGGATCTATTTTCCTTTGTCCTTCTTGATCTTGGCATTCTTTTCTTGTCCTGTTTTAGGATTTTCACCTTTTCAAATCCCAATCCTTCTTTGTCATCAAAGTTCTTCGGGCTAGCAAGTATCTCATCAAGTTTTACAAAACTTATCTTAAACTTTTCTTCATAACTTTTTTATTTCTCCAAATCTGACTTTAGGTTCCCAACTTCTTTTTCAAGATTCTCACATTCTTCTGATTTGTCTTTCATTAATAGATTTAGGTCTTCTTCTACTTTTTCTCTTTCTACAACTTCCTCTTTCAAATCATTCAAGGTTTCATTTGTTGATATCAATTGTTTACTAACCTCATATTTTTCTTTGAACTTCTTGACTTTCTCTCTTAATTTTCTTATACATTCATCTGCTTCTTTGACATTCTCCTTCAGATCTCTAATTTCTTTTTTAGTTCTTTCTAGGTCTTCAAGAGAAACCTTCTTATGCACCATCTTGGATCTACCTCAAGCTATTAGTCTTTCTTCCAAGGAACCCTCACTTTGATACCAATTGTTGAAATGCACAAGACAACTAAGAGGGGGGTTGAATCAATTGTCACCAAAAACATAACTACTTATAAACATCAACACATCAATCACTTATTCACTATTATTATGATTTAACTATGAAAGCATGAAATCAGAAACTTAAGCACAATCACACATTCAACACATGAGACACCAGTTTTTTTACGTGGAAAACCCTAAATAGGGAAAAACCATGGTGAGTGTTAGCTCACAATATAATATGGAATAACAATACCAAAAATTAGAGGCTCACTACCCAGAGCTCACTGCTCAAATGAAAAGGCTCATTGCCAAAAGAAGAGGCTCACTACCAAGATGGGCTCACTGCCAAAGGTTGGTGAACTGAGATAGTAGCATCTACATCATGCTAAGATTCAGTTCCATTGAAGCACAATATATCTCCACACTCTTCTCTACTTTTACACTTTACACTTATCTTCACATCTTCACCCCTAGATACCTTTTTCATGACTTCATTAAATGTATTTATACAATTCATCAACCTTGGAATGTACATCAAGGTCAGCATTACAATCATCAACCATTGGAAAAATCTCCAAGGTCAGCATTACAAACATACATTAGAATACGTCTGGATCTAAATAGATTTGAGAGAGAAGAGAATGAATGCGGACCATATTATGCCTTAGCTAGGACTCAAATGCAATCTCCCACACAACAACATGCTTCCACAATCTCCAAAGCATAAGCACAAGTAGTGAGAACAACCATGTTAGCCAAGACTGGAGTTAACACTAATACATTTAGGAACATGCTTCAACCACGATCCAAATTATACTTTGTGGACCAATCAAAGGGTAGGAACACGATCTAGAGACATCCATAAGAATGTTACAATCATCGGGAACTTCTGCACAACCTCCAATTACTTTATCTAGAAGATTCTTCAAATCGGAATACTTAAACATTAATGTCAGCCACTGTCATAAAGAAAAGATCACTTCTGGACCACCCAATCATGAACCATTTGAACTAAAGGCACATAACATCATTCTAGACTTATCTCTAGAACCACAAACAATAAAACTTAAATGTGGAGAGATGTGGAGCGAAATACATTCTCCTTGTCACCATTGAATGCTCAAAAAAATAGTTTTTACTCTGGTGAACAAAACTCACTCAAATCTGCATATTGGAGGCTCAAACTTGAAACATAGAAACTATAGACATCCCTTAACATAAATTACAAACCATAGACAAAGATATTCAATATAGAGAATATGTAGAGCAAAATATTGCATTGTTCTTCTGCAAGCCAAAATACTCTACAACACACTATTTCCACTAGGAGAGAAAATTTTCTCAAAAGCACTTGGAAACTCAATAACAAGAACATTTTTTCATTATCTTCAACACATATAGAGGCCAATACAAAGAAACTAACTCAACACAAGAAAACATCAAAACAAGAGCAGAGTTGACACCAATAACAACATAGATATATTGACACCAATAACAACATAGATATGTTGACATCAATGACAACATCGGTAAGCACATACTTGCAACAAGTAAAACCTTAATTTCTCTAAAAAGTTGCATGCATGTCGGAGGGAAGACTTATTAAAAATGAAAATCAAGTCTTGAGTCATGGTTTTGGAGGCTGGTTAAGCCTGAGTTAGGGTTTTGTTATCTCACGTTTTAGGAACCTTGTGTCTTTTAAGGTTTTTCATGTTTTGCAAGTTTGTATCATGGAAGAGGTGTCTTGAGATATTCATTCAAAGACTTGTATAGAGAGTTTTGAAGAAGGGAAAATGCTTCAAAGTCAAAGACATGTGTATGAGGAACTCATTGTGATGTTTCACGTTTGTACAATCACCTTAGAGTATGTTGAGATGAAATGACTTATGAAAGCTCTTCTCAACTTCATGAGGTATGTTAAGTGTATTTGAGATCTTATTCAATCCTTAAGAGTTTGATCCCTCCTACAGAGATTAGAGGAAAGCTTGATGATAGTTATAAACAGGTCATAGAGGTATTTTGGTTGTTTCAAGATCTAAGAAGATGTGTAACAATCACTTGTATACTTAAAGCTTCACAACACAGTAAAGGTTAGAACAAAACCTAAAAGATAGTAGTTAAAGAGGGTTTGCTAAGGGTTTATACTTTTGTCAGACCTATTGAAGATGGTCAAGAGTTAAGGCCTTATCCATGATATGTGTAGATCAGAAATGCAAACAAGGCTGAAATACCAAACAAAGTGCAATAAACACAGAGTTATACCTTACAAGCAAGTCCAATCCCATCAAGGGAAGAAGGAGACTTTGCACCCAAACAAGCTCCCAAGACCAAGATGATCCCTAGACAAGTGGATTTCAATGTGAAATGCTCATTCAAAGTTGTGCAACTCACTATCCTAGCTCAAGAATGATTTTGGCATTATGACTTTGCATAGACTTGGCTCTCCCAAATGGCTTGGGAGAGGTTCTATTTATAGGCTTTTGGAAGGATTCTTGATCCAAGGGTGGAGAATGCTTGCAAAGATCAAGGGTGGAGAATGGAGATGACATGGAGGGCTCAGATTTAATCTAGAAAAATGGATGGCTATGAATAAAAGTGATTCTTTTATTCATTTTGGGGAAGAGGAAAGTTATGGGGGGAAGATTATTCCGAAATAAAAGATTCATGGGAGGAGATGCAAATGAATTAAAAATTCATTTCGGGGGAAATAGAGGTGTAGGCATGGGAAAGATATTTATTTATTGTGATGTGGGATTTTAGGTAGATTTATTCCCATTTATTTATTTGGGAAATGTGGGAGAGTGGGTTAAACTAGGTTTAACCACCCAAATGAGGGATTTAGGGTTAATTAATATTGATTTTATTTAATTAACCCTAAGGCTAGAATAAGTGGGGTTAAATTAATTAGTTAACATGATTTTAACTAATTAATTGGATTTAGTGGCAAAAAGGGGAAAAATGATTTAGTAAATATTGCATATTTACTAAATTCATTTGGGTAGGTTTGAAACTATTGAATTAATTGAATTAATTCAATTGTCTGGGATAAATTGATGAAAAATGGGGTAATGAAGGGATAATTAATTAAATAAAATTTAATTAATTGGTTTAGGAGGGAAATTGATATGATTAGGAATATCAGAAGTCCGTTTGGTGGTCGAGACATTTTTAGGTGTCTACATTTGCCCCTCTTTGACGTGGTGTCAGGACCTAGGAGGGAAATGGCATCAGGTCGAAGAAAAATATGCCCCAGCTACCAGGAAGGAATAAGATGGATAGGGGATGCCCCCTCGAGAGGTTGGCGGGAAAATAAAAATTTTTCAGGTGAGCTCTCGAAAGGATGTGACGGGAGTGAAGGTTGGAGAGGGGACGGAAAAAGAGGATGATAGGAAGAAAAATAGAGGAAAAAGGTTAGGATCTGCACCCTGGGGGGAAAAGAAAGATGAAATGGCCCACTATATTAGGAAAAGTGGGCCCTAAGAGTGCCACATTTGCACACTTTGACCCTAGAGAAGAAGAAGCGAAGGAGAGATGGCTGACCGCAACCCCCAGTTCCCGCAACTTCGACACATCTCTGAGCGGTTCCGAGAGTTTGGTCGGGCACCCGGTGCTGGACCCCCGGTAGGCCCTAACCCTGACTTTGTAATTTTCTCATTTTTCATGCATTTTTTAGGGTTTTAGGGGTCAGGATTGAAGCGCGTAGCGCCAATGGCAAGGCGGATTGGTGCCATCCTCTGGATTGGCACTATCCGCCCAGGTAGGGTAGGGCAGTTTTTGTCGCCATCAAGTGGGTGTTTTAGCGCAATCTTCCAGATTAGCGCTATTTACCGAAGAAATAGATTTCAGGCGTTTTGACACCAAATGGGGGTTAAAGTGGTGCTATTGTCTGCAATAGCGCCATCGTAGGAAGTAGCGCTATAATTTATTCTAGTGCTATCGGGAGAAGTGGCGCCATTCAGTGAATTAGCACCAAAAGTGGGAGTGACATGATGAATAGTGCATAGTAGCGCCAAAATTAGTATTGACGCTATAAATAGCGCGTAGTAGCACTATTGTTTGGATTTGCGCAAAAAGTAGGTGCAGTGGCGCGATACTCTGGATTAGCGCTATTTGGAGGAAATTTTAGTGCCATTTTGAAAAATGGCATAGGGGTTGTCTGTTTGCATGCCACCTGATGCTGGCTTGTTTTAGACACTTAAAAGAAGAGAAAGATTGATTTTAGAAGAAGATAGGTTGACATCTAACCTGAATGTTGTGTATGCAGGATACAGAGTGGTTTATATTGCAGTCGCGGGAGCGACGAGTTCCCGCTATGATGGCTTTGTTTGATGGTTTTGACGATGTCGCGAAGGTGCAGTTGGTGAGTTTGGGGCTTCTGACGATGGTGTCGATGCCCATGTTACGAGCTCATAGAGCTCTTATGATAGCCATGGTAGAGTGATTTCGTACGGAGACGTGCAATTTTTTATTGCCGACCGGAGAGATTACTATTACACTTGAGGATGTTTGTTGCATCCTCAAGCTACCTATCCACAGTCGACATGTCAGATATGACACGAAGATCGGGCAGAGGGCATTGGTCAAAGTTTTTGGTGTGGATTGTCTTATTCTCTCTCAAAATGAGAGGGAGATGGATTATGAGGCGACATTAGCTGCGGGTGGAGATCCATTTGCCTTGTTCCTGTGTGCATTGATAGGAGGTGTGGTGATGCCTGATAAGCGAGGTAGGGGTTTTCTGGTTGGTTGGGGAGGGGTGATAGAGGGGATGGTGGTGCATGGGATAATCTATGCCTGGGGGCCATTGATGCTGGCACAGTTATACCATGAGATGCACACTGTCGCCTATCTGCATGATAGGGCTTTATCCGCTGGTGTGACATTGTTGCATGTATGGATTTGGGAGCACATCCCTGTCACTCAGCCGATTTGTGGGTACTATCAGCGGTAGTTTGAGGCCTTTTTGTTTCTATATCGGGATGCAGAGTACACCTATATGGGCTGGGTGCGACATTGGCGGCAGATGCTGGATGATGTTATTAGTGTGGTCTGGCAAGCATACATCGGTTGTGAGGAGTGGCCAGATGACATTATTCATCTTCCATATGCCTTTCAGCAGAGATATCTAATGGGTTGAGGAGACTGTTGCATAGAGATGTATCTACCCTCGCAGGTTATGCAGCAGTTTGGGTAGGTGCAGGACACCCCTCAACAAATGGCTATATATGCGTGGACCCCGCGAGATAGACCCTACTGGCCTGCACCCCTACAGCCATAGGTTGCTCTAGTAAACTTTGTAGCACTTCGGCCAGTGTAGTGGGATTGGAGGAGCACTGTGAGGGATGCAGGGACCACAGCTGCTTACGATATCTAGTGGCATATGCATCGGCCTACTCGGTTGACGGATCCAGCAGAGGAGGTAGCAAATTCAGGGGGGATGACCCAGATGGTGGAGATGACCCTGATGAGGAGGGTCAGGTGGAGGAAGATGTGGTTGTTGAGGATTTCCTTGTGGAGATTGGGGATGATGGAGAGGAGAGAGTGATTGGGAGAGATGGCCAGCTGATAGATGTACTGGTGGCAGTGGCAGCAGGATAGGGACAGGCAGAGCAGGTGCCTGCACAACAGGTACAGGCAGAGCAGGTTCCGGCATAGTAGGTACAAGTTGGATCAGGGTGACAGCTGAGAGTACCCCGGTGGTGTGGGGGGCAGCCGAGAGCAGGTGAGGGTGACCTACCACCACCATAGGAGAGGCAGCGGCAGGTTGGTGGGCATGATGCAGAGGCAGGGACTTCAGGGACAACTGTGGAGGTAGAGGCTAAGGCTGAGAGGCGTGTGTCTCATTGGAGGTGACGAGACGAGGAGGAGGAGAGGGAGACCCTACGGGCACAGGTGGCTAGCCGGGAGGAGGCATTAGAGGGCCGTGAGGCAGAGTTGGTGTAGTTGCGAGGGGCCCTGGAGTTATTAGATGGCACAGATGGACAGGTGGCGGCATTGCGGGCACAATTGGCCCAGGCACAGGATGAGATAGGGGTGTTGACCCAGGAGCGGGATGCAGCACTTGACAGGGCACAGCAGGCAGAGGCTATAGTGGGTAGTCTACAGGCATCAGGGGGTGGGCTTGCCCCAATTCTGACAGGGATGCAGGCTTAGTTGTCGCAGGCGCAGACACAGACCTATCAGCTGCAGACACAGTTGAGTCAGGCACAGGGAGATGTGGCAGAGGCCAGAGCTCGTGTGGAGTATTATAGGGGGCTGTATTATGCAGCCGTGCCAGCAGCGCAGTGTGCCTCAAGCTATAGTCAGGTCAGCAAATCGGGGGCATCGAGATCTATTTAGTCTATTTAGCAGACGATGCCTCCTCCCTCTCACGTGCCCCAACAGGTTCCTCAGGTACAGGTACAGCCACCGCCGCAATCACTACCGCTGATAGGGTCACAGGCTCGACCAAGATCGGAGTCTCCCACTCCATCAGAGAGGGGATCCTCTATGTGATAGCCCTTGGAGGCATTTTGTATCAGGACATTTATTTTTTGATGGATGCATGAGGATGTATATTTTTTGTGGTGATTTATATATGATGCGATGCATTTTTTATGGCTTATGATGCTATATGATTATGATGTTCTATAATGATGATGCCTATGTGATGGATGCCTATGCGATGGATGCAATATTTCTTTATGGATGTTATATGCTATGGTTGTTTTATGTTTATGCAATGATGTTTTTGATGTTATGGATGCATTTATGATGGATTTGTTGTGATATATGCATGGTGTTGTGATTTTATGGACTATATGCTACTAGATGATTTAAATGCTGGTTCGATGATTGCGATGATGTGATGTAACTAAAATCTGTTATGCAAATGTGATGATACTAATTTTAATTTTAACATGCACCTATGTGATGGCAAACATAAATGGGTATGATATGATTTGTAATGTGCAACTAACTGTTTCTAAAATGGACCTAATTATTATGCAAACTTAAATGAAAACATGAATCTAAATGACTTGTAATTTTGAGATGGTTTATATTTGATATGCAAAAATGGATGAATAAATCTAAGTGATATGTGATTTTAGATGGTTTACAATAAATCTAAATGATATGCAAATTAAATGGATTCAAATGACCTAAATCATATGCAAATTAAACGGATTAAAATGAATCTAAATGATGTGCAAATGATATGAAAAGGATTAAAATGAACCTAAATGATATGCAAATGATATGAAAAGGATTAAAATGAACCTAAATGATATGCAAATGATATGAAAAGGATTAAATGAACGTAAATGATATGCAAATGATATGAAAAGGATTAAATGAACGTAAATGATATGCAAATGATATGAAAAGGATTAAAATGAACCTAAATGATATGCAAATGATATGAAAAGGATTAAAATGAACCTAAATGATATGCAAATGATATGAAAAGGATTAAAATGAACCTAAATGACATGCAAATTAAATGGATTACAATGACCTAAATGATATGCAAATGATATGAAAAGAAATAAAATGAACCTAAATGAGATGCAAATGATATGAAAAGGATTAAAATGAACCTAAATGACATGCAAATTAAATGGATTACAATGACCTAAATGATATGCAAATGATATGAATTAAAATGACCTACATGAGATGCAAATTAAATGGATTACAATGACCTAAATGATATGCAAATGATATGAATTAAAATGACCTAAATGAGATGCAAATGATATGGATTACAATGACCTAAATGATATGCAAATGATATGAAAAGAATTAAAATGAACCTAAATGATATGCAAATTAAATGGATTACAATAACCTAAATGATATGAAAAGAATTAAAATGAACCTAAATGATATGCAAATTAAATGGATTACAATGACCTAAATGATATGCAAATGATATGAATTAAAATGACCTACATGAGATGCAAATTAAATGGATTACAATGACCTAAATGATATGCAAATGTTATGAATTAAAATGACCTACATGAGATGCAAACTAAATGGATTACAATGACCTAAATGATATGCAAATGATATGAATTAAAATGACCTAAATGAGATGCAAATGATATGGATTAGAATGACCTAAAATGACATGCAAATTAAGTGGATTGACATGTAGCTAGATGATATGCTTAGATGAAGTTTAGGTGATAGGTGAGGTGGTCCAGTCCTGATACATATGATATTCTTTGTGTTGACCCTGAGTGGTGAGGCTGTGGGAGAGGGGATTAGGTGGGGAGAGGATAGGGGTGTATGGATGGGTATGGGTAGGATTGGGAGTGTCTAGAGATAGGGGGTGGGGTGGGGAGATGAGAGGGTTGTTAGGTTGCAAGATGCCACGTCAGTTGAGGGGGGATTTATGTCAGTTCAGGACGTATTGAGTGGAAATGCGGTGGGGGAATGGGATTAGTGAAGGGTTGGTTGGTGGGGGATGGGGGAAAGTGATTATTAAATCCAGGCCGAGATGGGATAGTTGATTGAGTGATTAGGATGACGATTTTGAGCTACTAATAGTAGTTGCACAAGACTAATTGAGAGCATTTCTTGGTTTAATGTAGCAATGGAGGATACCATTCACAAAGGTATGAAATGACCTAGGTGATGATGTATACCCTGCAATTGCATGGACGAGACCCACAGGCAAATAGGTTGATTTCATGCATGCCCAAGGTAGTATAACCTTGTCGAGTCGAGGAAGGGAACTCATAGAGATAAGTGCGAATAATGCATAAAAGGTTTGAATGTCGGTATATGCAAATAGGACACATCATGCTAGAACCGACCTGGACTTCAAGATATGAATACTATTCTTGGAGTAATGAAACCACCCTTTAAGCACAGCATGCAGAATCAATGACGATGTCTACTCCAGGTGTTATCCACTACATACCATGATATAATGAGATCAAGGTATCTTTGGAAATGACTTAGAGTGAGACAAAAAGATAAAAATCAATAAGCAACAAGACCAATGAAAAGATACAAATAGCCATTGTGTGCTCTTGCCAAGAGACGTGATGACAGAATAATAGATTTTTGTCCATTATAGGAAAGATATATCCTAGGACGCAGATCCGTTGGTGTGGATTGGAGAATTTGTTGGAAGATGGGCAAAAGAACGGTTTGGCCATGTGTGGGATTATAGTTGGTATGTTGATTGATGATTTTTGCGTTGGGGGACCTGATTGAAGTGTATGCGTAGCTTGTGTGTCATTTATGAGATCGAGAAAGCTCAGTAAATGGGGGACCATCCAATGGGGTGGATGGGTGCATCTCAAGTACCTGAGTACTGGAAACTTCCTTCATATTCCAGACTACCTACATACCCTGTGTCCACGGGATCAAGGTACTTTTAAGATGCGGGTGAAATGAATGTGTAGTTCTGGCTAGACTTGATGATGTGGGAATGGTTTGGGATGAGGGTGATGTGGGGAAAATGGATGTGTGTTTGATGATGAGATGTGCTGTCTTTTAGGTTTTTTTGTATTTTCTATTGTTTTTGTATTTTATGATTTTGCAATGTTTTTGGACTTTTCTGATTTTATGATATTTTTGGATTTTTCCTAATTTTATGATGTTTTTGGATTTTTCCTAATTTTATGATGTTTTTGGAAGCTTACAAAGATCCTCGTTCCATGGGTTAGCCTTGGGATGGAATAGGATGGGTTAGGCGATAAGTCTAGATGTTTTGGAATTCCAAGCCATGGGATGTGTGAAATATGGAGTGATGTGACGAGAAGAGGACTTATTAGATGGTAGAATGGGCCACTACGCATGGCGCCTGGAATAGGTTTTCACCATGGTACTTATCCAAAGCATCACCGAAATGATTTTCACCATTAGAAGTTTTTTATTGCACTCTGATTTTTTTTTTTGACTTTTTTGACTTGGGGTAACAGATGGGTTATGCATATAATTTTTTGAGATGTAGGATATTCATTGGCTCATCTAGAGGCTACCCCTCAGGTGTGGCAAGTTGATAGGCTCTTGATCCATAATTGGCCGTGACGACATAAGATCCTAGCCAATTGGGTTCAAACTTTCCTGGCTTCGGCCGGTCTTGCAGGTTCTATTGATTTTCCATTAGGACAAGGTCACCTACCTCAAATTTTCTGGTTCTGATCTTTTTGTTGGAGCTTCTTCTGAGGCAATTTTGATATGCCTGTAAGTGATTCAGTGCATTCAGGTGCTTCTCATCCAGTAGTTCTAGTTGATGTAACCTTGCTACGCGGTAGTCCTCATCAGAGATAATGTTTTGCAAGGACACTCAGAGAGAGGGGAGTTCGACCTCTATAGGTAAAATGGCTTCAGATTCGAATACTAGTGAGTATGGGGTGGCTCCTGTAGGAGTGTGGATGCTGGTGTGGTAAGCCCATAGGGTGGGGTTAAGTTGGAGGTGCCAGTCGCGGCTAGCTTCATTGACTATCTTTTTCAAGATGCGGAGGATGGTTTTATTAGATGCCTCTGCTTGACTGTTTCCTTGAGGGTAATACAGGGTGGAGAAGCAGTGTTTGATGTCAAACTTTTTGCACAAAGTGCGGACTTCTTGATTTTTGAAGGGCTTTCCATTGTCGGTGACAATGGAATGGGGGATACCATATCGGCAGATGATATAGTAGAGGATGAATTTAGAGATTTGGATGCCAGTGGTGAAGGTAAGTGGAATTGCTTCCACCCATTTGGTGAAGTATTCGGTAGCAATGATTATGAACTTATGGCCGTTGGAGGATGGAGGATGTATTTTCCCTACAAGGTCGAGTCCCCACTATGAGAAAGGCCACGGTGTTGTGATCGGTTGCAGCTCCTGTGCTGGTGCGTGGATGAGATCACCGTGCTATTGGCATCGGAGGCACTGCTTGACAAACCTATGAGCATCACGGTGCATGGTAGGCCAATAATATCCAGTCCTGAGGATCTTTTTAGATAGGGTAGGCCCACTAGAATGCGCCCCACAAATACCTGCGTGTACCTCTTCCAAAGCTGCTTTGGTTTCCCTAGAGTCTAAACATCAAAGAAGCGTGCCGTCAAGACTCCTTTTGTATAGTGTGTCGCCAACAAGAATGAAACAGGAGGCTCAACGGATGAATGATTTGCGCTAGGAAGTGGATAGATTAGGGGGAAGGATATTATCATGAAGGTAAAGGTATGCTTCCTGATACCATGGGGATAGAGGACTAGTGACTTCGCACACTAGTTCAGATTGCAGAATGTCATATGCAAGGATGGGGAGCACTTCTATTAGGAATTCATATTTCTTGCTATTCTTTTGCATATCGACCAGGGATCCTATGGTAGCCATGGCATCTGTTGCTTTATTGTTGAGCCTTGGAATTTGCTCAAAATGGATGTCATCAAAGTAGTCCTTGAAATCATCAACCATCTTCTTGTAGGGCAGGAGTTTGTCATCTTTGGTCTTGTATTCATTATTGACCTACCTGATGACTAGTTGGGAGTCACCATACACAGTTAGCTTTTCAATTTTCCATTGGACAGCCATGCGGAGACCTGTGATGAGAGCCTCATATTCTGCTACATTGTTGGTGTAGGGAAATGTGATTTTGAATGATTTAGGGATCGTGTCACCTTGAGGGGTAACAAACAGGATGCCTGCCCCCGAGCCTCTGTGGGTGTATGATCCATCAAAATACATTTTCCATGTGTCTGTGGTTGGTGTGATTGTCAGGATGGCCTCGTCTGGAAAGTCTGCAATAGTAGGATGTTCTGTAGGGATAGGTGCTTTAGCCAGCTGATCTGCTATGACTTGTCCTTTAATGCCCTTTCTCTCCATGTATTCAATGTCAAATTCAGATAGAATCATGACCCATTTCACCATTCTGCCCATGAGAGCCACTCTGTTTAGCAAATACTTCAGTGGGTCGATCTTAGCAATGAGCTTGGTCTTATGATTGAGCATGTAGTGTCTCAACTTTTGTGATGTAAAGAAAGGGCTAAACATGCTTGTTTAATCTGTGTATAATTGAACTCATACGAGATCAAGGTGTGGCTAATATAGTAAATGGCTTTTTCTTTCCCATGCTCATCATGTTGTGCTAACAAAGCCCCGATTGCTATGTCTGTCGTGGAGATATACAAGAGAAGGGACTCTCCTTGTCTTAGCAGAGTTAGAACAGGGGGATTAGCCACATATTCTTTTAGCTGATCGAAGGCACTTTGACATTGATCGGTCCAGATGAAAGCCGTATCTTTCCTAAGGAGATGTTGGAATGGCTGACACTTATCAGCAAGTTGTGCGATGAACCAACGAATGGACTGTAGTTTCCCCTACAGGCTTCTTAGTTGTTTCAATGTTTCGGGAGGTGGCATTTCAATGATAGCCTTTACTTTCGCAGGATCCACCTCGATTCCGCATCTGGAAACTATGTATCCCAGCAGTTTACCTGAGGTGACACCAAAGACACACTTCTTCGGATTGAGACAAACATTATATTGCTCTAGTCTATCAAAGATCTTGGCTAGCACATCTAAGTGTTCTTCTCTGGTCTTGGATTTCCCCAGTAGATCATCCACGTAATCTTCCATGATGTGGTGAAATAGGTCATGGAAGATGATGATCATGGCTCTTTGATAGGTGGCTCCTGCATTTTTTAGGCCGAATGGCATGACCACCTAGCAATATGTTCCCCATGGGCATATGAAAGCCATTTTGTGCTGATCCTCTTCGGCAATTTTTATCTGATTGTATCCTGAGAAGCCATCCATTAGGGATAACATTTCATAGCCTACGGTGAGATCCACTATCATGTCAATGTTTGGTAGTGGGAAGTCATCTTTGGGGCAAGCCTTGTTGAGATCCCTAAAATCGGTACAATAATGGATTTGGCCATCTAGTTTGGCAACTGGCACAAGATTTGAAATCCATTCAGGATAATCGATGGGGCGAATGAACCCCACTTCCAGTAATTTCTTTAGTTCTTCCTTGACTAGGAGAGCCACTTGAGGATTCATTTTGCGAAGTTTTTGCTTGACTGGTTTCGCATCAAGACGTACTGCAAGATGATGAACAACTAAGGTAGGATCTAGCCCTGGCATGTCTGCATAGGTCCATGCGAAATTGTGATTTCTTTGTGTGAAAAATGCCAAGAAGTTTTCTTTGAGGGGATAGTGGCGACTGAGTAGATGGTGTAAATGGATGAGTTGAAAAAGTCAGCAAAATCACTAAAGGAGTCTTGAAGGCCCATTTCGTTCACATCATTGACGTCTACGGGGAGCCTAGCAACCTCAGCTAAGATACATTCGCCGGTATTAAGGATGCATTGTGGTTGACCATACCCTAACCCTTGAGTATAGGAGTTTCTGGTTGCTTGCAGTGGTTCCACGATTCCTTGTTCATGAAGGCCTATACTGCCTTGTCCTTTATAGCCCATGCTCTCGATAATTTTAGAACCTTTGCTGTAGATTTTTGTGGGAATTGTGGGGGCCTCTTGCTTCAGTTCTTCATCCTTGTAAAGCCAAGATGAGACATCTTCAAATACATCCTAATCCAGGAGATGCTTCTTCTTGAAGGTGGGCGAAGGTTTGCACTGGATAATGACTGTATCAACTGTCTCTGTTGTTGGGATGCCGAATGTCTTAGGATTGGGTAATGTGCCCACACAAAAGGTGCTGTGTAGGTCATATTCCCCACATCCCATGTCGGATAGCTTGATCTGGACCTTAGGTGGTGGAGTTGTTTGGGATGAAGTGGAAGCGATGCTTGTGGGGTCGATATATGAGTTTGATGTTGTTGGCTTGGCTTCAACGATGGCTTTATTGTATGGGCAAAATGTCTGGTTGTGGCCTTCTAGAAAACTGCAATACTAGAAGGGACGAGGGTCAGCATAGATTGTGACTTTGGTGCCATTGTGGGGGAATTTGATGCATTGATGGAAGGTGGATGGGACGGCTTGCATGGTGTGAATCTATGGTTTGCCGAGAAGGATGTTATAGGGGAGGTCAAGATCCAGAACCTGACATTTTGTTTCGAGGATTTGTGGCCCCACTTGTATGGGAAGCTTGATAGTACCTTTAGAGAGCCGTTCAATATCATCGTAGCCTTTGATTGTGATGCACTCCCTGGTGTCGACAACCACATCGGAGTACCCCAAGTGTTTTAACAGTTTTAGAGTGCATATGTTGAGGCCCGAACCACCATCTATTAAGACCCTTTTAATAGTGTGCTTGTGGATGCAGACTTCAATGTGCAAGGTGTCATTATGTACATGATTAGAGGCAGGTAGGTCCTTTTCGAAGAAGGTGAGGTGATGGGGTGAAGCGATGTGTCCTACCATGGCTTGGAATTCTGTTACATTCAAGTTGACAGGGACTTGTGTTTGCAAGAGCGCTTTATCGAGGACGTCCTTATGAAGGGGAGATGTGCGAAGCAACTCAAGGATGGAGATTTGTGCAGGTGTCTTGCCTAGGTGTTCTAGGAGGTTATACTGGTGGGCAGGTGATGGGCGTGCGGTTGGACGAGGTGGTAAGGGAGTTGACGTGGACGTAGGTGTTTGGTTCATAGGAGGAGTTGTGCGGATAGATACATGGCCTCGACAGGTTGTCACGGCACAATCAGGTGCCTGTGCTCGAATGGTGATTGTGTTGACATGGTGGGATGAGGGTTCGATGCGACCGACAATGGAGTCATAGTGTGTGGGTGGTGGAGTGACATTGTATGCTTGGTTGGATGATGAAGCTTTATTATGGTTGGGTAAAGGATCCTTGTAAGCTCCAAGGTTAGCGTTTGGTGATGGTTGGGCACTTTGATCGAGGCTGACAAGATTTTGGTCTATGAGGTCTTGGATGCAATGTTTTAGTTGCATATAGTCAGCTGTTTTATGGCCCGCCACGCGGTGGTATTCGTAGTAGTCGTTTTCATTATACCATGCCGCTTTGAGTTCATTGTCTTGACGTGGTCAAACGGGCAGAAGTGTGACCACTCCTTGTTTGAGACATCTATCGAGGACGTCCTCGATGGGTTCTGCTAATGGTGTGAAATTTCTACGAGGTTTGCATGGTTTATTTGGTCCTCTTGGGTTATTTACATTTGCTACATACATGTGTGCAGGTGTTTGGTTTTGGATATGTTGGACGGCTTTCACATCCGTGACACTGTCATTCAGATTGTTCTTGTGCTTCCCCCAATAGTGTGATCTATCATTGGATTGCGTGTTGGTATTGTTGTTGGTATTGGGGATGTTGTGATTGGATTTGTTGTTGTTGTTGTTGTTGGATTTGGCGTCGTATAGTTTGATGGAGCCCTTGGCAATGAGGGCTCGTTTGATAGTAGTGCCTTTGTCGATAACCTCTTCAAAGGTAGATGCGCAAAGAATTTGTAAGTGAAACCCTAGTTCCTGATTGAGATTGACCACAAACATGGTGACAAGTTGTTTCTCAGGAATAGGCCATGGGAGTTTGCTTGCCAAACCCCTCCACCGTTGTAAGAAAGAAGCAAAAGCTTCTCCATTCTCTTGTTTTGTGTTGCAGAGATCTGTCATGGACATCTCATGTTCAAAGTTGTAAGAGAAGTGGTTTACAAACTTCTCCGCAAGCTCAGGGAATGTTTGAATTTTGGGTGGAAGATGGGCAAACCATTTAGTGGCCTGGCCGCCGAGGCTTCTTGGGAAGAGTCTCATAAGATATGTGTCGTTGTTAGAAACTTCTAGGCAAGCAATATAGAACTCCCTAAGGTGGTCCCTAGGGTCTCCCTTTCCCTTGTATTTGTCGAATTTAGGTATCTCGAAGTTCTTGGGGAAAGGGGGCATGTATAATGTGCGATCGAATGGGTAGGGGCAAATATCCTCAAAAGAATAATATTTGCGTTTGCCCCCAGTTTGTAAGTCCGCTACCTGTTGGACTAAACCTTGTACAACAGTGTTGATATCCTGTGGTTGTTGTGGTGGTTGTATGTATGCCTGTTGGTTGGTGAGATGTTGGAGGTGGGGTGGTATTTGATGTTGAGGATTGGTTTGGTTGATATGTTGTTATTGCGGATTGAGGTTTGGATTAATCAGTGCCTGCTGTTGTTGGTAGGTGTGTAGTTGATGGAGAAGGTGTGGTGGTATTTGGGGATTGTGATTATGTACATTTGATGATGTTATGGGATTATGTGGATATGGTATTGGATGGATTGACGTTAGGTAGGTGGATGTTGGATTGGTTGGATGTATTATACTGTGATTGTGAGAACAACTGTCGTAGATAGGCAAGGGTGTTGGGATTGGGTGGAGGCACACTTGTGGATGTACTTGCTTGTGTGATGTTGCCTTGTATGCCCATGGTAATTTGTGGCATGAAAGGGTTTACTATTGTTGTAGTAGTGGAGGGGTTAGAGATATTGGTGGTAATGATAGATGTGGTAGCAGTAGAGGTCGTGTTGGTAGTAGATGCGACAGGTGTGGATGATGTAGATGCTTGGGTATTTGATGTGATAGGAGTGTTTGTAGAAGTGGATGGTTGTGATGATGTTGTGATAGGGGGTAGTTAAGCACCAATTTTAAGAAGATGATCAAGATATCTATTTGGGTATGATCTTAACACTTTATCAAGTAGATTCATGTTATCGGCGTCTTGCGTGAAGCTCAAGACATCTAAGTCATCTTGGGATATGATGGGGATGTTTTGTGTTGGTGGTGGTGGTGGTGTTTGTGTTTGTTGTAAGAAGTAAAAAGGATTTTCATTGGGGCCATATGGGGGGATGAAGGAATATGTAGGTTGGTTGAATGGTTGGTTGATGGGTATGTTGTAACTATTGGTATTAGGCATTCCTATGCCTAGATATTGCTCTACCATTTCTTGGATTCTCTTGTGTTGTGATCTCGTGACGGGCATATGTGTATGGGTAGAATGGAATGGAGATGGAGACCTTAGAGAATCAGATTGATTTTGTTGGACCTAAAGATGGATGTGGTAGTGAGATGGAGTAAAAGAGAGGATGGGATGAAGATCGATATGTCTTTCCAAAGGTTTTAACCTAGGGGTGATACAAATAGATGATATTGATTTTTTGCACAAATTTTGGACCAAAGGTGGATGATGAAAGAGGGATTTTGAATTTGATGTTTTGATTCTGATTGTTTGGGATGATTAGGATGATGTTCTTGAGGGTTTACAAATTGAGCTTTTAGATAAGATCTAGATTTTGAGTTGGCACAAAGGGATGTTTTTCTTTGTTTGGGGTAGACTAATGACCTTACGCAAAGAGGGGTGATTTGTTTTTCTTGAAAGGTAGACTAATGACTTTTCAAGGAAAATGTGATGTTAATGATAAGATCTAGATCTAATTTTGACTCAAAAAGGATGACAAGTTTTGTTTGATGATTTGTGGATGGGTGTTTTGATTTGGATTTGGATTGAAATGATTTGTTTTGGTCCAAGGAGATATGCAAAAAGATTTGAAGGGGGATGGATGTATATGGATTTGGGCTGACGATGATGTATTAAAGGGATCCAATAATGGTGGTGATTGATCCTCTAAGGTCAAAGGGAAGGTGTGATTTTGGAAAGTCTTGGAAGAAAATGGATGGACTGTTGTCAGATTTCTGTGAGATGGATACAGATTACGACAAAGTAGGTGGCGTAGATCAAAACTAAATGGGCCTTTGTTTCAGGCAAATCAATCTAAAAATAGCGCAAATCCATGGGTGAAATGGCGCTACAATCAAACAGATATGGTGCTAAAACAGTGGTAGACAGATTTTTGATGGCAAATTTTTGGATTTGTTTGTTTGGAATGTGATCAAATGATTTGTTTTGTCTCTTGGCAATGTTGTTGCAATCAATTCAAGCACAATAAACCACACAAAAATCAAGATTTTGTTTTGTTTTGGAAAAGGATGTGTGATCTTATTCAACAAGCACTTTGAACAACCTAAGGCGAGAATGTGATAGTATTTGTTGAATCCCCTAGCTGCACCTATTCAAAGCAGGTAGCTCCAGGATCTTGGTAGCACCGGCTCCTCCTTACAATTGCACACACTTCTCACGCATACCAAGATCCAGGTTTCCTATAAGGCTTGTCCCTCACCAAACCTTTAGATTGTCCCTGCTACCTCGGCTAAGAACTGCATGAATCGGGGCCGCTTCAAGGGTTTTGCCCTCTGCGTCAACAAATAGAAGGATTTTGGCTTGCTAAAACAATGGTTCGTAGTAAGGGCATCCGTTCAGGTGGTTATATGTGTGGCAGTGCTACTCTCCGTTATGGAGTCTCCTAGCCTCCAAGGGTTGTGCCTTGGAGGGTTTTGGGGGAGGTTGGCTATCGGTATAACACAACAACACCTGTCGCTTGAGACTTTCAACCCAAGCACCTTATTTTATATAGCGGCTTAGAAGAGCTTGGCTTTAGCTTGATGCCGCTTGGGTCGTTCCCACCTTTCGAAGCGGGGTGGCAGGCCTGCTAAGGATTACAAAAGCAATACAATCATAAAAATAGTTTTGATCCCCAAGTTCACTCAAAGGTGCGAGGGGAGAGCATATGTATTCCAAATGATTGTATCACACTAAACATGGTTCATTTTAGATCTTTGGATTTAAATGGGGGGTGATTAATGCAAAGTGTTGTGAGAAATTTTTGATTCCCAAGATCACCAAAGGGTACGAGGGAAGAGCATACACTTCTCACTCTACTTGACACAACCACGAAGACACTTCACACAAGTATTTTTGATTGTCTTGATTAGATGCGTGAAAAATGCACGTTTGTTGTTCTTTTTACCCAATGATGTATTTTGATGCAATTTGTTGGTTCTTTTTAAGCCCAAATTCAAAATGTTTGATTTGTTTGTTGGCACATCAAAGAATAAATTTTTAGACTACCAAAGTAAATGTTTGTTTGCCACACACACTTCACACAAAGAGTTGTTTGTTTGTTTGGTCAATTTTTTAAAACACCAAATTGAAGTGTTGTCTAACTAGAATGCCAAAATAAAGGTTCATTTTAAGTCCCATATGAAATGATGTTGTACAATGAAAACTAACAGAACCCTGCAAACAGTTTGTTAGTATCTTGCAAAAGGATGATAAGAACCTGCAAAAAAACCTTGTCAGCACCTACACAGACAGCAAAGTTAGTTTTTCTCAAAATAGCGCTAAAACAGGTATGTAAAAGTGCCACTGCGGGCAGAACAACCTGACTTATGAAAATGGCGCTAATTAAACTTATGGTGCTGATTCAAGACAGTGAAAGCAACAAAACAGACAATAGCACTAATATGTTATAGACAAAGTGCTAATAAATATTTTAGCGCTAATATATCAGTTGGAAAGTGCTAAAACAGACGATAGCGCCAATATAGCTATATAAAAGCACCACTGTGCAATTTTTCTAGAGACCTGGTTAACCCACAGATGGCGCCGATCTGAGTGATGGCGCTAATACGACACTGAACATGTCCGACCTGCAAAAAGTAATTTTTCCTACACAATGCAAGGGGTTAAATGGTAAAATCAGGGTCTTGTTAGCCTTGTTAGTCGGGGTAAATGAAAAACCAAATGATATCAAAGCTAAAGTGCCTATTTTAGACCCCTTGTAAAAACTTTGACATAACCCCCCTTGCACCTTCAACATCTTTGTGTAAACGGAGAGTGAAAGGACCCTTGCAAATGGCAAGAAGATTTTAAAACAACAAATGTGAGTGAGTGAAAGAGGTAGAAAGTGTTGCGCAGAAATAGTGCCAAAACAGAGGATAGCGCTGAAACGAGCCAGTGATGGTGCCACTGCGAGGGTATAATGGCACTGCACCTACAAAACACACTTATCTACACAAAAAACTCATGAAAACAAGTTAGACTA
This sequence comes from Cunninghamia lanceolata, assembly GCA_027924645.1. Lineage (NCBI taxonomy): Eukaryota > Viridiplantae > Streptophyta > Pinopsida > Cupressales > Cupressaceae > Cunninghamia > Cunninghamia lanceolata. Next base: position 9,244,967 of record BSBN01001807.1, read on the forward strand.
GACCTTGTGGGTCCCACCGGGCATGCCAATGTAGATCAGAAGTGCAAACAAGGCTGAAATACCAAACAAAGTGCAATAAACACAGAGTTATACCTTACAAGCAAGTCCAATCCCATCAAGGGAAGAAGGAGCCTTTGCACCCAAACAAGCTCCCAAGACCAAGATGATACCTAGACAAGTGGATTTCAATGTGAAATGCTCATTCAAAGTTGTGCAACTCACTATCCTAGCTCAAGAATGATTTTGGCATTATGACTTTGCATAGACTTGGCTCTCCCAAATGGCTTGGGAGAGGTTCTATTTATAGGCTTTTGGAAGGATTCTTGATCCAAGGGTGGAGAATGGAGATGACATGGAGGGCTCAGATTTAATCTAGAAAAATGGATGGCCATGAATAAAAGTGATTCTTTTATTCATTTTGGGGAAGAGGAAAGTTATGGGGGGAAGATTATTCTGAAATAAAAGATTCATGGGAGGAGATGCAAATGAATTAAAAATTCATTTCGGGGGAAATAGAGGTGTAGGCATGGGAAAGATATTTATTTATTGTGATGTGGGATTTTAGGTAGATTTATTCCCATTTATTTATTTGGGAAATGTGGGAGAGTGGGTTAAACTAGGTTTAACCACCCAAATGAGGGATTTAGGGTTAATTAATATTGATTTTATTTAATTAACCCTAAGGCTAGAATAAGTGGGGTTAAATTAATTAGTTAACATGATTTTAACTAATTAATTGAATTTAGTGGCAAAAAGGGGAAAAATGATTTAGTAAATATTGCATATTTACTAAATTCATTTGGGTAGGTTTGAAACTATTAAATTAATTGAATTAATTCAATTGTCTAGGATAAATTGATGAAAAATGGGGTAATGAAGGGATAATTAATTAAATAAAATTTAATTAATTGGTTTAGGAGGGAAATTGATATGATTAGGAATTTCAGAAGTCCGTTTGGTGGTCGAGACATTTTTAGGTGTCTACATTTGCCCCTCTTTGACGTGGTGTCAGGACCTAGGAGGGAAATGGCGTCAGGTCGAAGAACCATCAAGACATGATTCTTCATTGATTACCTTCTCCCCCTTTCTCTTTACACATCTGAACTCTTTTCTCCCCTTTAGTTTTTCACATGATTTCTCCCCCCCTTTGACATCAATGGCAAAGGGCATCACTTCTCTTCCTCTGCACATACTTGTACACTATTGCTCTTTGTCAGGAACTCATATTAGCAACATCTACCTGCTCCCCCTAAGAGGTAGCCCTCAAAACATCAATCCAGATCAAAGAATGATACTTTGGGCACCACTGGACTAATGCATTTCCTATGCATCTTAGTTAAGAGCGAGAGGGGTAATAACCCCTAACTTTTCCTTGAGATATTCAAAAGTATCCGTAGGAAGAGGCTTTGTGAAAATATCTGCAATTTGATCCTTTGTAGACACATATTCCATCTTTACTTCATTCTCTATTACCTTTTCTCTCAAAAAGTGACACCTTATTAATATATGCTTTGTTCTTGAGTGCATCACTAGATTCTTTGAAATGTTTATAGCATTTTTATTGTCACAAAAGATTGAAACTAGTTCTCCATACAGAACTCTTATATCCTTCAATGTTTGCTTCATCCATAGCACTTGAGTGCAACAACATGCTGCTGCAATATATTCTACTTCTACAGTAGATAAAGAAATTGATTGAATATTGCTTCTTGCTCAACCATGAAACCAATCTGTTACCCAAGAAGAAAGCATCTCCACTTGTACTTTTTCTGTCATCAGCATTTCCAACCCAATCTGCATCTGTATAAGCACTAAGAGTAAAATCATTAACCTTTAGATACCACAATCCATGATCTGAAGTGCTTTTTAAATACCTCATAATTCCCTTAACTACCATCACATGTGACTCTCTAGGATCTTCTTTAAATCTTTCCACAAGATAAAATGCATGCATTATATCAGGTCTGGTATAGGTTAGATAAAGTAATCTTCCAATCATGGACCTATACTTTTTCTGGCTAGTTTTAGGTGATTCATCATTTTTTCAAAGCTTGCAACCAGTTACCATGGGAGTACATACCAGTTTAGAATCCCCCATTCCAAACTTCTTCAACAACTCTTTCACATAGTTGGACTGAGAAATGAAGATTCCTTTTTCTGATTGAGTAATCTGTAGTCCTAGAAAGAAATTTGCAGAGAAAATGCAAAAGGAGTTTGAGATGTCTATGTTTGGTGTAAGGGGGGATGCCACATATATCAGGGTGCAAATGCTCTAGTCACATTTTTTTTGAAAACCCGGTGGGGGGAAATTTGAGTGCCAGGAAGCACTCTCTGTGGGAAGAGCTTATGTTATAGCTTTGTTGTGGATTTCTCCCTCTTTGTTCTTATATTCTTTGTATTGGATTCATATGGGCAAGCATCCAATATATATGTTGCTACTAGAGATTGGAAGTTCGGGCCCCAAACCTTAAAGGGTTTCAAGACAACAAAGAAGATTATTCAGTTTTTTTTTTCTTTTCTTTTTTCGGTTCCACAAGGCATTTTGTTTCCCATCCTTGCCATGAACCTTGCTTCTACGAAATTATCTTATTGCTGTTTTAGAGATTAGAGATCATTATTGGAGGGGTGGGATCGCTTAAAATTTCATCATAGTGCAGTAGGAGGGTGAGCTTAAGCTCTCGATTTGTTAACAACCCATGGTGACTCAGATGAGCAACAAGAGAGAGGTATGTTTTTATGGTTACTTCCCCACCACACGATGTTTAGAATTGTTTTCTAGGTATTAATCTGATATGGTAGATTTTGTTCTTCTTTTGGTGTTGTTCGATAGATATGAGGTCTTATTTTGATTTTAAATTGGCTCGAGTTACCCTGTAATTGCCTTCTTCTATGATTGAATTCGTACTATGGCTGGAAGACTTCTACAGTCCACCCAATTTCATGTTGTATCAAATTTGGTATGTGGCATTCTGTCAAATGATTCTTATGTCAAGTCTGAGTTTCATATTTAGCATGCACGCCTATGTTGCATTGCCCAAAAGTTTTGAAACGTACCATACCTAATCTAAGACTGAGGATTCTTTTATAATCAAGGAATTTTAGCAGTGTCGCTGTCGTTTCAAATATATATGTCAAGATCCATTTTGTGTATTCCTGCAACTTATATTCCATGAAATAATTGACCTATGGATATCCTTACTCCATTCCAAAGCTTTCCTTATGGTCCATGTAGTCAAGATAATAGCAAAGGTTGAGGATTCTGGCTTTACACCTATCAACCACATTTATTTGGAAATTCTGAAGTCTTACCAACAAATTCATATGATGTATAATCTAGACAAACCGCACTGCCACAGTAAATACTGTATGTCCTATTTTTAGAAGTCCGATTATCTTTTCCCAGTTTAACCTTCTCGTCGTGTTGTTTACATATTATTAAGGGCATCTTCTTTTAGAGTAGTTTGAAATTCATTATGAGATTAAACCTGGGAAATTTTCATATTAGTTAATTAACAATAGTAATTCTCCTTAAACCTTCCGGCATCTTTTGAGGTGTTTTGTGTTGCAACATTTCTAATCCTACCATTGGGATAACATCCCAGATCTTGTGCTGAAAATAGTTATTCTTTCTCTTTCTAATTTATACTCTGAATCCTTTGTTAGTATTTAGTGCTAACGCTTAATTATGAGCTTTGAGAACATTTAGTTGACAAGGGAGATGCTTGAGTTAAACCTTGATTCCACTATATGCAGATTCCTGGTGCAAACCATGAGTGAATTATAGAAGGTCTGATGACAATAACGGTGTGATCTTCACCTATGACTATCAAATCTGGTTGAGAACATTCCTCGAGGTGCCAAGCATCTTGATCTTCTCCATGATATTATAATCTTTAGGAAATTTAGCTGGGTTTGGTTTGAGTCGTGGAGGTTAGCGTCTTTTGCTATATTCTCTTATCTAGAAAGAGGTGTGGAAACTGTGTGGAGCCATGGCTTCCACAAGAAGTTTGGTTGTCCTGGTGCTTAATTAAATCCCATTTAGTTCTCCTTATACTTTGTTTATTTCAGAAACTCACTAATGATTGTTTTTTTTTTTTTATTAGTAACTGAACAGTTTCTTTTGGAATCTATGCGGCCTTAGTTGGAAACTGAGCGGCCTTTCTATGTTTAAACTCTAATGTCTGAAAATGACATTACTCTATTATGCAGTGATAGATGCCCTCCTTTGTTTTAACTTAGAGGCCTTTGATAGACTAGATCAAGTAAGTCGTGATATCAATATGATTTCATTCTTATATTAACATTAAAAGTAATTTATGATCGATGTGCTTTGAAGTTAGTATGAATTAAACCTTATTATTGTTCATAGAGCATTAGAGATATGTGTATTAAATTTGGGCTTTGGCTGCAAGAACAAGTTTGCCAGTAATTTGGTTTCCTATCCTTGATTGCACCAAAATCCTTTTAGAAACTGATATCATTCCTACCCTTTGGTAATATTTGCATACTTTAAACTGTCCAATGTGTAGATAATGTGTTGGATATCAATGCTGCCTCTAAATATTGCATTCTATTTATAGCACGGACTGTTGAAGAATTTGGATAACGGAAGGTTTCGTCATGTTAAAATAATAATAATAATAATAATAATAATAGTTAATAAATTATGAGGCGATGATTCAGTCTGAAGACTATTGTAATAGGATCTGCCACATTTCTCGTAGTTAAGATATAGATGAAACTGAATTAGATTATCAATTTAAATCTTTCTGTATAGATATATGTATGTTATGGTTTCTATTTAAGATTAGAGAAATACGTTAGTAAAGGAAAAGTGCTCTTAAGGAAAGAATAGTTTCCTTTTTAATTTTATTTAAGAATCTTACTTTTTCAAACTAAAAGTTAAGAAAATGCTTATTTTATGATTTTGGTTTGTCTCTTAATATAAAATGCTTCTTTTATGATTATGTTTATTTCTGAATGAATTGAGTTTTGGTTTTAGTCTTTAATCTTTTTTTTTTTAAAAGAAAGAAAATAAAAATAAAAAATAGTTAGTATAAATAAATTTTGGTTTTAGTTTTTTTTTTTGTTTTATTTCCTTTTAAAAGGAAAATATGATTCATATGAAAATTTGAATCATGAGAATTAGAAAATATTTTATTAATATAGTCAAATTACTATATCTTGGTTTAAAAGGAATTTTATATTTAAATTTAGTTAATAGAGCTTGTATTACCTTCTTGTTTAATGTGTTATGGTGCATTTATTTGTTATATCATAATGGGTAAATAGGATTCTAGGGATAGAGTAGACATTGTATATTATCTTTGTAACATAGAAATGTGTAGATATTCTTTGTATTGAAAAATAATGTTGAAAGAAATGGTAGTTATAAATGCAATAAATATAGTGTGAATCTTCTTCAAGGAGGGTATTATATCAAAATAAGATCTTAATGTCATAGTTATGTTATTTAAGATATAGATTATGTCTCTAAAGATATGAGCTTGAACCTCCTCAATGGATTGAGGGTAAGGAAGATGAAAATATAATTAGATGAAACATGAATATTTTGTCTTTTGTGCATATATTGCTATTGACAAGGATTAGTATGTACTTGATATGGTTTATTGGTGTGTGCTCGACTTCTTAATTTAATTACATTAAACCTTGCGAGTTAGAAATGGAAATATTTCAAGAAGATTAAGCCTTAGATCATGTTGTTTTGAGTAATTTCATGAGAATGTTGTGGAATAGGTAAAGCTTAATCTCCTACTATCCTCAGGAATAGATTGTAATACGAATGTGCATTTAAGAATTAGAAGATGTTGATATCATCGTAGATGTTTGATTTGTTTAATACCATCTTGTGGTTGTAAATACAAGTTTGAACTATGAAGTCCGTACGTAGGCAAGGCCAATATGAGCCCCCGAGACATTAGGTCGGCTCCTTAGGGCCTTAGGTTTGTCATTTCATACAATTGATATTTGTAATGTGTAATCCATAACTATACAGGACTAATGTTTACTGAGATGTGCAGTTTGAAATCTATGATAAAATATGTAAATTAGAATTCTTAACCTCCTGTTGAGTTCATTATTGGGTAGACATTACTTCATTGTGCATGTGTGTGTACTCATTTGGATCTAGAACAACCGTGGTTGTTAGTTAGATCTTGTTAGTAATTAGTAAGGTAGTCATATAATTAAACATATTTTGAATAAGTTTTGTATGTGGTTGTATGATGCTTAATTACAATAATGCAGTCATGTTATCCCTAGAGATATCAGATTATGTTATATCTTCATTCCATTAAAAAAAAAAATCTATCTTTTTTACTGCTTAGTTGGCTTATCTCTAGGGGTGCATGGCGGGGCATTACACATTATTAGAAGAAAAGTTCTAAATAGTGGAAGAAAGGGTAAAATTTTTGTAGTTTACAACTGATTTATTCCAAATGATGAGAGATCTCCACTCATCCTTCTAAACCAAATTAAATGGTTGCACCTTGATCTATTTTAAGAGGGTTTCTATTATTCTAGATCTCAAGAGAAGGATTGTGGGAGAAAATAAACTTCTTATTGAAAATGTAATTCTTTCTAAAATGGGGGTGTAGGCTAGCTTTTGACTTAGTCACTACAATCATCTTTGTATCATGTTTTGTAAAATTTTGGCATCCAAGATCATATTGAGTTAGCTATGTCGGTAAACTAGAAAATATAGATCTAGAACCCTAGAAAATAATGAAGTTGTGGCCCTAAGGTCAAACACTAGGAGGTGTAAGATTGGAAAATTTCAACAAAATGTAAAAGAAATTAAACTTTGTGCAATCTTCATCTAGCCTAATCAGATGAAATGCATACACATAAGAAAAAAATAACCTAAAGTAATTAATTTAGTTGTGGGGCATAGAAAAATTAGTAATTATTGCTATTTATGAAAGTGAATGTGAAAGTGTAACATCCCAACTAGAATATTAGATAAACTCAAACATAATTAAGCAAAAAAACATATTTTTTTAATAATATAAAGAGAAATATTCATAATAAATATATTACATTTGCAATTTATCCAAGTACAATATACATATGTCAAAAAAAGGTCACTTCAGATGTGACTAAGAATGCACATATAACAAATGGTCATATTTCTTACGACTTACAATTTTATCAATATAATTTTCAAAATAAGCAATGTATTTTTGTTCACAAGTCTTTGGAAGTCAACTGCAGGAGAGAGAGAGAGAGAGAGCATCACCTTGGTGCTTTTCCTCCAACCATAGACTGGTGGTCCCCCACTCATCTTCCTTTTTGGAAGTTGCCTTTCCCTTCACAAGGGTAATAGATAATGAGAATCAACTGATTCCATATGCCATATGAGAACTAGTGATGTGTCATAGCTAATGGCAATCAGGTTTACAACTCTAGTCTAGCTCTATCTATGTATGACCTATTCTAACTGTCTAGCTATATGGTACTGTATATAATTAAATTTGTCCATGTCTTGACCATCACCTAGTGAGACACCTTGTAATGTTTTGCCCTAGGTCCTAGTCTTATCCCATCTTAATCACCTTCCCAATTAATTAAATAAAACACATTTATTTAATTAATTCCCACTCACATGTCCCAAATAATTTGAATTAAAAATTTGAATTAAATCCCTCACCTTTCATCTCATTCAAACAAGTGTGACATGCTACATATTCCACTTAATACCCCTTCACATGTCAAACTAATTTAAATGATCTTTTATTTAAATTAGGTCTCATTTATCCTCCATCACACACTTGTCACATGACTACAATCCCTCTTGAAGTGGGAAAACCCTAATCAACCCTAATTGATCTCAACCGTTCATATCATTCAAAATAACTTTCAATCACAACCCTCCATTCAAATCAAAATTTTCTATAAATCAAACCCCACACAAGCCATTCATATGATCTAGTTTTCAAATACTGTTATGTTGATGAAATCTTGAGCAACCAACATTCCCCATTATCAACCCTTCAAAATCTTGCATTCTCATGCAAGGTTGAGAAGAGCCATAGAGGTCAATCAACACTAGTTTGATAATTGGTTTGCATTTCATTTTTATTTTGCATTTTCATTCTAGTTTGTGCTTCATGGTGCTAGTTAGGGTTTGATTTTCTGTTGTTTTGATTTTTGCCCTAGATTTTGCCCTAACGATAGGTACACTATGAACTGACAATGCAAGTAGTGACTTTTGCATTACTTTGGTCAAAGTTTCATATATATAAATAGTCATATGTTCGCTCACTCTTTTCTTGACTTGGAGACAACATTCTTATTTATCATTTATTTTCTTTATACATAAAAACTCTCTTGGTCATGCTTATACAACATTAGTTATAAAGACTTATATCCTTATCTACTAGTCATCCTTGACAAGTCTATGTTGAGAGCTTAGATGACTAGTGTATAAATATATTGATTTCCTCTATGCATTCTTGCAATCATGGGTCTGTTGGGACCTAAAATTTCCTACCATATTTTGCTAAATTTTAGGTTCCCATGATGTGAAATTTGATTGCAACACCATTAAAAGACCAAAGTGAAGCACTATAAAACATCATTCCACAACTAAATGATCCGATTTCAATTAACATAAAGATGGAGATTGCAGATAAAAGTAATGTTTCTTCATCAGTACTGATGACATCCACACCAAGCATTATTTTGATGGGCTCTAATAGTAAAGAATTGAGAGAAATGTCTTTTCCGAGACAAGGCAGAAGTGGCTCGGTCAGCTAGCAGAATGGAAGATAGCTAAAAAAGTAGCTACATTAGTGGTGAGCTTTAGTTGCCACTCCAAGATTGATAAAAAATTGAAAAGTTTGGTGACCTGATTCGGAAGGCTACTGAGCCCCAAATGGTTCTCTTTAACATTTATGATGATTGGTTAAGGACTATATCTTCATACACAGTGTTTTTTGCCTAATGTTGACCCTTCCCCCTTTCCATGCATCGGTCCCCGCCACATGTCGCAATTCTAAGGCTGAGCATTAGCAAGTGGGCCATTTTCCTTTTGGCTCCATGGAATCGCACAAAGAACCTCCACATGGCCACTATCTACAAGCACTTTCATTTCTTTCAGGAATAGTCCACGTGGCATAAACACACAGTAGCACAAGGAATCTCTGCCTTCGCTAAGATTCTTCTACAGGGGCACGCTACTGTAGGATCCTTTTATAACTATGGCCCCACCACTTAGATAGATGTCACATTATTGCGGTCGTGCAGGGGTAAGGTGACATCACTCATGACGCACTGCGACGCTGTGACATTCATTTTTCCAAGGCTCTTAAAGTTTAATTTTTTACAAATTTAAACCTAATATCTTTTCATAAGCATGCTTCATAATGTTTGAAATCTGCATTTGTATATCATAATGCATGTATATCATATACAAATCTAATATACATTGGCGAATGTCAAAAGGAATTCAAAACTGATAATTTCACGACCCTACCACATGTACACATTGCAACAAAAGAAACATGGCACTGCTGTGCTCCTTCTTGATGCCTTTCTCAAAAGTTTCTCCATGAAATCCTGTAGGGGCGACACGTGGCTCGTTCCGATAACAGATAGAAATTATACAAAAGAAACATAGTCAAAGATACGTGGTGGCATTCTGTGTCACTTGGAAACCGTAAACTAAGAAGAAGACACATGGCACTATCTGCTACTCCCAGTCATGATTCTTATTGCTTCTAATCTCCTTACCACGTGGTAGCTCCGCGCATCTTTTGGAATCATCTTTTCTCTCAAGTTTTTAAAACCCTGCCATGCTGACATGTGGCACTCTCCATGCACATGAAAGACAACAACACAAATTGGAACACAAACTGGAAATGAAACTAACATCTGTGACCAATTAATATCAAAATGTCAAGTTTTAACTCTACACAAACCACAAGAAAGAACTAGATCATTTCGGAGATAAAGAAGGTTAAAATTAAAATGTTTTAATCTATTGAAGATAATTAGTTAAGTGAAGAATTGCATCGAGTGGTTATCTTAAGGGTCACGACCCTTGGAAATGCAATATATACATCAAGGATGAAATTAAAATTGAAAAGAATCATCATCAGTAGTAGTAGATAGGCTCACCCATTTAGTCATAATATCCATATACCACCTCTCACTCATCCGCTCCCATTTCAAAAAACTTATGCTATTAATGTATAAATTTTAAAGTATAATCAATGGAGAAGACTGTTTCAGGTTGGTGATTTATTTCTAGTGTTCAACTGTTGTGTTAATATTCAATCTTATATGTTGTTCTGCTATCTCCAAAGTGGTTTTCCTCTATTATTCAAATTTATGCAATTTGTCAGGACACATCTGCTATTGCTGTGTGATTATCTTGATTAGGTTCTAACTAGAGTGAATTAAATTCCTTTCAAGTAATTCATCTTAATTGGTTCTTGCCTGAGATTAAAATCCTTTTGAATTAATTATCTTGATTGGTTTCCCTCAAGTCAAGAATTAAAGATCCTTCCATGATATCATAGTAATTTAGGAAAATAGTAATGGGATTTTTAAAGAAGAGTACAGTAACTGACAAACTTGCACAATTTGTACAAGCTACAAACATTCAAAGTGCCCAACAAGTTAGAGTTAAGCTGAGAAATAGATCTACCTACCTTATACATCTGGCTCCATCAATCCATCATACAAATTTGACTCTATCCACCCAATAGGATTAGGCACTAGTCATACTTATAACATTTTAATACAAACTTTATCCATATACCTGATTCTCAAAAACATTTACAATAGGAATTAGTTATTCACCCTTATATCTACTTCACACCCATTTGCCATTGTGAAGTTCAAGTTAAGTCTGCACTAATCATTCAGGTACACCCACCTAGGTCTGGTAGATCCTGAAGTGAAGGGGGTTTTAGCCATATCTACCCCGTATTGTTAGCCAAAAACATTAAGAGAGCTTGGAAACCTCTTAGGGTTAACAACCTATGTTTTTGTGACCTAATAGAATTGGTGACTCTGCTAGGGAGTAATCTAGAATCCAGTTAAAGATCATCTCATTACAGAGTCAGTGAAGTTTTAAATTCAAATACAAATTGGTAACTCTGCTGGCAAGAAGGACCCGAAAAAAAATAAAATCATTCCTCTTTTGACAAGAGGTGGCGGCTCTAAAAAGGCATTCAATGAAGAATATAAATACAGCTTGTAATAACACCATCTACAGTCAAAATAAATATTTCTAAAGAAGAGGAACTATTGGAGTTGTTAAGGGAAGAAAAAAGGCTGATTCAAGAATTGCAACGATTAAAATCCAAACATGCTTCAAATCCATCATAATATATATATATATATATATATATATATATATATATATATATATATATATATATAATAAGGATGGTATAGTGATCCTTTGAACTCACAAGTGTCTCATGATTCAAGCAATGGATATAGTACAGATCATACACAGCAGGACATTTTTTCACAAGCCTCAAATAAAATAAATAATTACTCTATCTCACCTGATCAAATACTAGCAATATACCAAGATTATGAATATTATCAGCATGTCGGGTACCATCAATATCAAGCCCCTCATCAGAATAATCAGCAATTCCAATCATGTCCATTAATAAAAGGGTTTATCCGAGACATTTATAAACCATTCAACTTCAATAATATACAAGGCTACCCAAATCGTTATCTCGTTGAGCTTAGAGATCATATCCCTAAATTTTATGGAGAGATACATGAATTGGCTTGAAGGCATGTACAACTATTTTGGAATTTTATTGAGGACTTTTAGATTTATTCAGAAGATATAATTATGAAATGTTTTGCAAGATCATTGAGGGATCATGTAAGAGATTGGTGTATTAGCTTACCTAGGCAAAGTGTATCCTCATGGGAAGATTTCAAAGGGCTATTTCTAAGCCAATTTGATTACAGTTATGAAGATCCTACACCAATTTTGGGGCCTCAATATATTCCAATGAACAATGAAATGGAATACAATGCATCAGAAGGTGAGAGCAGTCTTCAAAATGTAAATTCTTTTATTGTCCCAGCCCACCCACCTCAATACCTGAATCAACATTTTGAGGGTGAGGAAGATGATGAATATTCCCATACTCAAGAAAAGGGCCAAGACTCCGTCACAAAATCAGAATATTGCATTTCCCCTTTAGATGATTTTTTTAGCATAAGGAGGCATGAAGGAGAATTTGGCTGCTCTCTATTGAACAGAATGATAGATATATGTATGCAAATACCTTTTGGTTCCTGACCTAATAAGTCTATGATCATCGAATAGTTCATGAGAGTATATGAACCTCATTCAATTTACTGGCCTGAGTCATTAAAACTAGTTACTTTTGACCAAGTGGATGAAGTGATTGATATCATAGATAAGAAAAGGTATGAGGATGCTATCAATATTGAATCTAATAGTGATGTCATTGATGGATGTGAAGAAGATGATCAAACAACACGGCCAATAGAGCAAACATGGGATAATATTTTAGATGTGAATAAAGATGAAAGTATGGAAGATCAACTCTCTACCTGGGATGAGGATTGTAGTATTAAAGATTTTGTTGGGGATACATCAGTAATGAGTCAGATGATATAGAGGTGTAGCCATATATGCATTATCATAGCATTGAGAATAATGAATTTAAAGCTAAAACAAAAGGGGACAACATGCTTTGCAACAATGAAGAGAGAAATAATTGCAATCAGCCCATAGAGGATGGTGGTTCCTGTAGAGATCATGAGGAAGAGACAATAGAGGATATGGAAGAGGAGGCATGTTCACTCAGTAGTGAAAAAATTTTAAAATTGTTGACTATAGAATATTTGAAATATACACGTAAGAATGATGCTGAAATTCCATGCCCAATATACATTTGCTTTGACAAAGATGATGAACCACATGATTGGTGTGAAAGAACAGAATCAGGATTACATTCTAATGAGTTAGAGACAATTGGTGGTTATGAATTTTATTGCAGCAGTCCTCCTGAGATGCATACTTCTATTGAGTCTTGTAATGAAGTTTCAAGATCACAATCATATGAGAAAGTTACATATGATGCTGGAAATAGTAGTGATGTTTTTGGATCTGATATAGTGCCATTTGATGGTGCCTACATTGAAGAGAGTGGATGTCAAATGCAGTTTGATTTCTTCTGCTTCCCAATTCAGATAGAGAGCCATCATTTGGTGGATGATGGCAAGTATGATTACACAAGACATCACATAAAAATTGGGTTTGGCCTATCACACAAATATGAGATTTTTTGGATCATGTGTGGTCTTCATGTGCACAATGATGAAGAATATACCAGCAACATTGAGCATAGAAAATTGAATGGATTCAACCAAATAGATATCAATAAAATTTTCAAATTAATTTCACAACATGATGAAAACCAAGTGTATGATAGAGGAATATATGTGCTTTCCTTTTTCTGATGGCCTTGGGCCATTAGTTGCGGTATGCTTTTCAAACCATATCAGTTTAGGGCAGAAGTGACATTCGGACTCTATTGCCCAATGGAGTAGGCACTCAGTCTACTCCTCAGAGATCTGGGATCTTTCTATGTCTACAAGGGGCATACATCCCTACACAGAACCACTGTTGGGACCTAAAATTTCCTACCATATTTTGCTAAATTTTAGGTTCCCATGATGTGAAATTTGATTGCAACACCATTAAAAGACCAAAGTGAAGCACTATAAAACATCATTCCACAACTAAATCATCCTATTTCAATTAACATAAAGATGGAGATTGCAGATAAAAGTAATGTTTCATCATCAGTACCCATGACATCCACACCAAGCATTATTTTGATGGGCTCTAATAGTAAAGAAATGAGATAAATGTCTTTGCCGAGGCAAGGCATAGGTGGTTCGATCAGCTAGCAGAATGGAAGACAACTAAAAAAGTAGCTACATTGGTAGTGAGCTTCAGTTGCCACTCCAAGCTTGATAAAAAATTCAAAAGTTTGGTGACCTGATTCGGAAGGCTACTGAACCCCAAATGGTTCTCTTCAACATTTATGATGATTGGTTAAGGACTATCTCTTCATACACAGCATTTTCTTGCCTGATGTTGACCCTTCCCCCTTTCCATGTATCGGTCCCCACCACATGTCACAATTCCGGGGCTAAGCATTAGCGAGTGGGCCGTTTTCCTTTTGGCTCCACAAAATCGCACAAAGAACCTCCACGTGGCCACCATCTGCAAGCCCTTTCATTTCTTTTGGGAACACTCCATGTCGCGTAATCACGTAGTAGCACAAGGAATCTCTGCCTCCACTAAGATTCTTCTACAGAGGCGCGCTATCGTGGGATCCTTTTATAACTATGGCCCCACCACTTAGACAGATGTCACATTATCACAACCATGCAGGGGTAAGGTGATGTCACTCATGATGCACTGTGAAGCTGTGACATTCATTTTTACAAGGATCTTAAAGTTTAATTTTTTACAAATCTGGACCTGATAGCTTTTCATTAGCGTGCTTCATAATGTTTGAAATCTGCATTTGTATATCATAATGCATGTATATCATATACAAATCTAATATACATTGGTGGATGTCAAAAGGAATTCAAAAATGATAATTCCGCGACCCTACCACATGTATACATTGCAACAAAAGACACATGGCATTGCTGCACTCCTTCTCGATGCCTTTCTCAAAAGTTTCTCCGTGAAATCCCACAGGGGCAACACATGGCTCATTCCAGTAATAGATAGAAATTATACAAAAGAAACATAGTCAAAGATACATGGCAGAGTTATGTGGCACCTGGGAACCGTGAACTAAGAAGAAGACACATGGCACTATCCACTACACCTGGTCATGATTCTTATTACTTCTAATTTCCTCACCAAGTGGCAGCTCTTTGCATCTTTTGGAATCATCTTTTCTCTTAGGTTTGCAAAACTCTGACATGCTGACATGTGGCACTCTTTGCATAAAGGAAAGATAACAACACAAATTGGGACACAAACTAGAAATGAAACTAACAGTTGTGACCAATTAATATCAAAATGTAGAGTTTTAACTCTACACAAATCACAAGCAAGAATCAAATCATTTCGGAGACAAAGAAGGTTAAAATTAAAATGTTTTAATCTATTGAAGATAATTAGTTAAGTGAAGAATTGCATTGGGTGGTTATCTCAATGGTCACGACACTTGGAAATGCAATGTATATATGAAGGATGAAATCAAAATTTAAAAGAATCATAATCAGTAGTAGTAGATAGGCTTACCCATTCAGTCATAATATCCATATATCTCCTCTCACTCATCTGCTCCTATTTCAAAAAACTTAGGCTATTAACGTATAAATTTTAAAGTATAATCAATGGAGAAGATAGTTTCAGGTTGGTGATTTATTTTTAGCATTCAACTGTTGTGTTAATATTTAATCTTAAATGTTGTTGTGTTGTCTCCAAAGTGGTTTTCCTCTGTTATTCAAATTTATACAATTTGTTAGGACACATTTGTTGTTGTTGTGTGATTATCTTGATTAGGTTCTGACTAGAGTGAATTAAATTCCTTTCAAGTAATTCATCTTAATTGGTACCTGCCTGAGATTAAAATCCTTTTGAATTAATTATCTTGATTGGTTTCCCTCAAGTCAAGAATTAAAGATCCTTCCATGATATCACAGTAATTTGGGAAAATAGCACTGGGTTTTATATAGAAGAGTACAGTATTTGACAAACTTGCACAATTTGTACAAGCTACAAACATTCAAAGTGCCCAACAAGTTAGAGTTAAGCTAAGAAATAGATCTACCTACCTTATACATCTGTCTCCATCAATCCATTATACAAATTTGACTCTATCCATCCAATAGGTTTAGGCACTAGTTATACTTATAACATTTTAATACAAACTTTACCCATATACCTGATTCTCAAAAACATTTACAGTAGGAATTAGTTATTCACCCTTATATCTGCTTCACACCCATTTGCCATTGTGAAGGTCAAGTCTGCACTAATCATTTAGGTATACCCACCTAGATCTGGCAGAGCCTAAAGTGAAGGGGGTTTTAGCCATATCTACCCCGTGTCGTTAGCCAAAAGTGTTAAGAGATCTTGGAAACCTCTTAGGGTTAACAACCTGTGTTTTTGTGACCTAACAGGATCTATGACATCCTGTCATCTAGGGTGTATGCACAAAGATGGGGGACCAAAAACTCACTACCATGGAACTTTTTGGTCCAAAACAAGAAAAAATGCAAGCGCGTTATAATGCACTTGCGTAAACTGCTTTGACATAAAAGTGCAAAATAACCTCATTTTTGCCATTTCACTGTGACCAAAGGAGTTTGTGTGCCAAAAGAAATTAGAAGAATTTGCAAGTTCGTTTAAGGAAAGCCTCTCCAAGCATGTGTAAGAGAGAAAACATCATTTTCATGATGCCACCTTGCCAGCAAAGATGTCATACAACAAAGAATGAAAAAATTACAAAATCTCAATTATGTGCACACTTTATTAATCCCAAAAACAACCAAAGATTAGAAGAAACTTGCAAATGGTTTCCTATTCATTGGTGTAGGAATGAAGGATAGATGGTTCAAGGTCTTCGATGAGCGCCCATGCAACAATGATGAGGTGCCACAATATTTCTTGAGGAAACTCCATTGCAAGTTTGTCCTTAAGAAGATTCCCAATTATTTTAACATTCATGAGTTCCAAGGTAGAGGTGGTGGCTCTGCCCAAGATAGAGAGGGGACTTAGCGAGATGACTATTGTGTGTTTATACCCCTATTGAGGCCATAATGTAGGTCACTTCCTTCGACTTTGAAGGAGAGTGTTGAGGTGGAGACATTACATTCATTGACTACTCTCACCCAAACTCTATCACAACATGCCCATCATCTTAGCTAGGCCGATGACGGTGAGAGTAGTATGCATCATTTATCCCCATGTTTATGCAATTCATGTGGGAACCTATGTGATTATGGGACACAGGATCACAGCAGGACCCTCGGCAAGATGCTATGACATAGGAGCAACATCTAATGATGGAGACATCCATATTGGATGATATTGTTCTCACCAATGATATATTATAGACTACATTTGGTATTGACTCTCATGTAATTTTTTACAAGTTTCATCTTGATTTAATATAATGTTATTTGAAATTTGTAATTAGTTTTATATGACTATCTATATTATAAGTCACAAATAATGTATGTAATTGTCTGCGCAATGAAATTCCAGGGTCAGAGTCTTCATCCTGCCTCCGTTAGCTGTTCATTGACGGGTTATGAGAGGAGGTCAAGTTAGCAGGTATGTAATTTATCACATGATCATAATTATTGTAGATATGTCAATGCTAATATTATTTTGTGACAATTTGATGATTTCAATAGACACTGACACCTCCATGGTTTCCTTGGTCCCATGGACACAAATCCACCACTTTTACAAAGGTAAATTTAACCATTTCTAATCATTATGCATTTTTAAAATAATGTTATGTATTTATTTTGGTCAAATAATATTGAACTTGATTTTCAGATGCTGAATGTGGAGACTCCTCATCTTCGTGAGTCAGCGCAGATAGGCATTACTGCAGCCATGATGTCTTCAAATCCTTTGACCAAGGTATGAGCCAATAATATGAAAATGTCATAATTTTGTATTTCTTATTTTATCTCATGTCATTTGATGTACATAAATGATATTTATGTTTAGCCAATTTTGCTTCTTGATGCTTCTCACAGGGGTCACAACTCCAACCCGTTCAACTATAGACAAAGAAGTTGGAGACAACATGATGGAGAGTGATCATTGGATGGCGGTAAGTGATCGATTACATGTGATGTTATATATTTCATGTACATTTTCTATAGTAATATGCATATTGTTTGATTGTATTAATAGGTGGATTTGGATGAATTTCTGTCAAAGACGTCTACTTAATGACATAGAGAGGATGAGTCACGGATTGGCTCTCCATCTTCATGGTCAAGCAAGGGCCGCCGATTATTTCATAAAAGTCCATAGGAAAGTAGTTTTTAGGACTTTTTTGTATACCTAGAGGGCTTTGTAAGCATACTTTTGTATGTTACCAATGTATATTTTTGTATATATGCCTGTATGGCTAAGTTGTTTGGACATGCCTATATGACTTTGTATGTAAACTAGATGTTATGTTCATGACATTATGTATATGATAGTTTATATTAAATATTTCATATGATGATCAATTATCGTTACAGGAATTTGGTTTTACACGTGCTAATTACATTTGCTTAAAAGTTTATAAATCATTTCCAAATAACCCATTTTGTGCATATCTTGCAATCATTACATTCTGTGGGACTGTGCATTTCTTTGAAGAATCATTTCAAATCGTTCAGGTACCTTGTCTATGCTTCCACACTTTCCATACATGTTTACTAGGGCAGCTACAAATACAATACATGTGACAAAATTCCTATATCATTTATGCTTTGATGGTTGTCCACACCATGTTCCCCTGATCCCATTCTGGCATAGGCAAGGAGGAAGTTTGATAAGGTTATGCAATTTGGTTTTAGATGTGCCAAAATTTGTGTTTCGTTGAAATTTACTTTTGTGCATTTGCTTGAGAGTTTTTAAAGCATTATGAAAAATCCATTTCGTGCATATCTTGCAATCATTGCATTCCATGAGACAACATTCTTTGAGGCATCGTGTCAAATAGTTCACGTTCGTTGTAGATGCTTCCACACTTTGCATGCATGTCTTGCACGGTACTTACAACTACAACATTTGACAAAATTCCTATATCCTTTATGCTTTGATGGATGTCTAGACCATGTTCCAAAGATACCACTTCTAAGGTTTTTGGAAGTTGGCTTTACACTCACCAATTGCATTTTCTTAAAACTTTCTAAAGGCTTATCAAAAAATCCATTAAATGTTCATATCTTGCAATCATTGCATTCCATGAGGTGACATTTCTTTGAGGCATCATGCCAAACAGTTCACGTGCCTTGTCTATGCTTCCACACTTTAGTTACAACTACAACATCTAACAAAATTCCCATATGTTTTATCCTTTGATGGATGTCCATTTTGGCATAGGCAAGGAGGATACTGGCTAAGGTTGTGGAATTTTTCTTTACACCCGCCAATCACATTTGCTTGAAATTTTCTAAAGCCTTATCAAAAAATCCATTTTGTTCATATCTTGCAATCATTGCATTCAATGAGGTGACATTTCTTTGGGGCATCATGCCAAACAGTTCACATGCCTTATCTATGCTTCTACACTTTGCATACATGTCTAGAAGGGTAGTTGCAATTACAGAATGTGACAAATTTCCTATATCCTTTATGCTTTGATGGCTATCCATACGATGTTCCAAACATTCTATTTCGGTGTACAGATAGGGAGGATCTTAGCAAAGGTTGTGGAATTTGGCTTTACACATGCCAATTGTATTTACTTGAAACTTTCTAAAGTCTTTTCAACAAATCCATTTTTTGCATATCTTGCAATCATTACATCCCATGAGAGGACATCTCTTTGTGGTGTTGTATGATCAAACAATCCATGTGCCTTGTCTATGCTTACACACTTTGCATACATGTCTTGCAGGGTAGTTTCAACTACAACTTTTGACAAAATTTATATATCATTTATGCTTTGATGGATGTCTATACTGTGTTCCAAAGGTACCATTTCGAAGGTTTTGGAATTTGGCTTTACACTCACCAATCGCATTTTCTTGAAAGTTCTAAAGCCTTCTCCAAAAATCCATTTTCTTCATATCTTGCAATCATTGCATTCCGTGAGGCAACATTTCTTTGGGGCATCATACCAAACAGTTCACATGCCTTGTCTATGCTTCCACACTTTGCATACATATCTACAATGGCAACTGCAATTACAGCATGTGACAAATTTCCTATATCCTTTATGCTTTGATGGCTATCTATACGTTGTTCCAAACATCCTATTTTGGTGTATAGATAGGGAGAACCCTGGCAAAGGTTGTGAAATTTGGCTTTACATGTGCCGATTGCATTTACTTGAAAGTTTCTAAAATCTTTTCAACAAATCCAATTTTTGCATATCTTGCAATCATTGCATCCCATGAGAGGACATCTCTTTGTGGTGTTGTATCAAATAGTCCACGTGCCTTGTCTATGCTTCCACACTTTGCATACATGTCTCGTAGGGTATTTGCAACTACAACTTTTGACAAAATTGCTATATCCTTTATGCTTTTGATGCCATCCTAGCTCAACCATAGTCACATCAATTTGGCTATTTACCTTGAACACTTGCTCACAACATATCATGTGCCTTCATTATTCACATGAATTCTAACCTTCATGGTCCTTTAATATGAAATATATCTTGTCTATAATCATGCAATAGAATATATGTCTATAATCATGCAATAGAATATATGATCTCAGTTTTATATGTTCATACAATGAACTGAGCAATTCAATCTCCCACTAGCTCACACTAGCTTCACTCTAGGTCTAGAACAAAACCAAATCTTGATTGAAAGACTTATAAAAATTCACCATTGGTTTGAAAACACTCATACATGCTTAAATTCACTATACCAACCTTATCCATGCATGGGCAGAGCTCTGTGATTAGTATAACATGTACTTGCTTTGTAAGTGGTCTAGGAGCTTGTAGCCCTTCTCAGAGAGAGATTATGTAATAACTACCTTAATACACCTAATAATTATGATTTGAGACTTTATTTGGATACCCTTTTGGCCTTTATTAAACATATGTAAAACTTAGGTAGGCTTGTTTTGTACAGAATAGATAAAACTTGAACTGTTACAGTCAAGTTAGGCCTATTTTAGGGACTGTCTTGTAACAGCAGAGACCAAATGGATTGATCATGTCGTAATATTAATAGGAAAGGTGTGAGTGGACATAGCTAACATATCTAAACACTCCCCTTGTAGATATCACTCAGCCTGTTGACGCCTGAATTGACTGGTAGTTTTTTGAAAAATTTTCATTCAGGCACTCTCCCTAAGTATCCAAAAAATGCTCTAAGTAACGGACCTCCTCAGTATTTTTCAGCTGCATCATCATATTTTCTTGAGGAGGAGGTCATCATCATCATGTTTGTTTCCATGAAGGTCAGCATCATCATGTTCTCCTTCGACCGGTTTCTCATCGTCATCATCATATTCCGCTGTCGGGTGATGTTCGGGTTTTATCCTGATGATGCTGACGAGCTACAGTGCGCCCTGATCTGCTTACGAGGGTGATTCTTCAAAGTCTCCGGTGATCTTCCATTTATCACCTTGCGCAGGCATGATGATGATGTTGCTTATTCTTTGAGTTGCTCGACCTAACTTGTTTTATCCTAAGGGTCGTCATCATCATCATTTTTTAGTTGTCATCCTGCTGCTTGCGGTGGTCATCATATTTTCTGCCTTCATGATATTTCGCCGGGGTGATATTTCTATCATCGGGTGATCTGGGTTATGATCATCCTGATGATGATGTTGAAGAGTTTTAAGTGCGACCCGATATTCACTAGGGTCATCATATTTTGAACGTCAGGATGATCTTAGTCAATATCATCCTGATGATGTTGTATCACTTCTTGTTCTTTGTTTCTCATCCTGATCATGCTGACGTCATCCGTATATCAGGGTGATATTTTTCTTTCTGCCTAACTGCATCATGATATTCCGAAGGAAGGGGTGATATTTTCATATCACCCGGATATATGTTTGTTTGTTCGAGCATCATGATGATGCTAATATTAAGGAGATATCCGCCTGCTAGCTTCGCGCATTATCTACTGGGGGTGATCTTTTCAAGCAGCATCATCATATTCAGTTTTCGCCCCGATCTTACAGAGGAGCTACAGTGCAACCTGATATTTTCACATCAGGAGGATATTTCCAAATATTCGGTTGTCTTCCGAATATCATGATGATGTTAATATGATGATGACGTCATCAAGGTCCGGGGGGGTCGTATTTCTAACATTGATCATCTTGAAGAGACCTCCTGATATTTGC
Organism: Cunninghamia lanceolata; assembly: GCA_027924645.1. Taxonomy (NCBI): domain Eukaryota; kingdom Viridiplantae; phylum Streptophyta; class Pinopsida; order Cupressales; family Cupressaceae; genus Cunninghamia; species Cunninghamia lanceolata. Next base: position 9,267,042 of record BSBN01001807.1, read on the forward strand.
AAACATGATGATGACGTCATCCGGATATGAGGAGGTGCGCAGTAGGCAGATATGATGATGACGTCAGCAGGATATGATGATGACGTCATCAGGATGTCCATCGGCCAGACTTTTGTTATAAGCTCAGCAGGAGGACGTTCCTCCGAAGGATCAGGTTGTGCCGATTATCATGAAGGTTATGTTTCAAATATCATGATGACGTCAGGGTGATATTTCGAACAACAGGATATCATGCTGCTGGGGGATGATGATGATGAAGTCTATACTAGTGTCGTCAGGAGCAAAAGCGCCGACATGATATATGCTCATGACCTAGTATATAAAGTGTTATTGAGGTCATCGCGGGGTGCATGTGGGATATTGTTATCCTGCATTTTCGAAACATCATGATGATGAATCTCGGCGGGAAGCGGTTGCGACTGTCTGTTTGATGTTCTTCCCGAGGCCGCGGGTTGGTGCGCCATCAATGGCGATTGTTGCAGAGGTATGGGCGATGGCGTGGACGAATGTTGTACCTGATTGAAGATCTGAATCCCGAGGTGGCGGCGCAAGGCTCAAAAAATCTTCCTGTCTCCTCCCCTACCTGCTGCATTCAAGTTTGGGCGCCAATCTGGTGATGAGTTTGAGCGCCATTTCTATGGTACGGTATATCTGGCGGGAATTTTGGTCAACCTGGTAGTTGATGCTGAAGACACCCTCCTGCTATATAATGCAGATGGTGTTATTCTTTTGAGGTTGTTGAAAGTTGTAGATTTTTGGCTCTGTAATCCAAAACCAGCTGATCTGGTTGCTCTGTACAGTTTTTCTTGTGAGTTTATGTATCTCCTGTTGTAGGACTTGGCATGAATCCACTGGTTTCGTGGTTGATCTTATATGAGTAATGCTGTTTAGCATGTGTTGTGTTAATTCTGTCTCCAGTATTGCATGTATCCTTCTTCTGGATCTGGATGTTTGCTTATGTTTAGGTTCTAGAGCATAGAATTCCTATGTTGAATGTCTGATATTTTAACCTCTGCTCAAGGGGCAGATTAAACTGTTTTCAGGTTGAACATTGGGAAGGGTATACTGCAGTAGATATGCCATAAGTAGAGATAGCTCAACACTCTATATTGGGAGATATCTGTAAGGCAGATATCATGTGTATCCCCCTGAAATCCAGTTTTAGCTATTCATGCTGATCATTCACAGGTGTATGTCTACCGACTCCAAGCCCTGGATAGGCACCAATCATGCTGTGTTCTTGTGTTATACACCATGTCCAGCTTTGCATCCAAATTCATAGCAAACCACTTCATACCTCCACCTGTTAGTTGTAGGAGTAGGATTAGGAACCCCCTGCATGCTCTCATACCCAACCAGACATCATGTCCAAGAATGTTGCCAGCCTTGTGATCTATCATACAGATCTTGGTCCATACATGAGAGTATTCTGCCTGTTGTTGTCAAGTTAGATCCTTCTATCTTTGAGCTAGTCAAGGTTACATCTTGAGTTATAGGGATACCCCCCTTGGTGTGGCAGAACCAGAAGTGAAGGGGAGGAGCTCACGCAACCTCCTGTATTCAGTTGGCCTGAATCTGCCTGTGCATTAGAAGTGGCAAACCCTAATGCTGATTCAGAAGAAATGTCAACAAAATGGCGACTCCGCTGGGGATGGACTAAAAAAAAAATGATGATATACTTGTGACCCATCCGAGTCACTAACAAAATGATGCTCTGCTGGTGGAATGAACCTGGAAAAGTAGCTTTCAGCTGCTGTAAATTTTGTCCTCTCTGGAGAGGTGGCGACTCTGCAAAAAAGATCTAAATGCACATGAAAGATGGATGTATGTGATGTGACAAAAAAGATGTACATATTTCTGCATCTGTATGAGAAAAGGTACCTTGTTCTTTCCCCTTTATTTGCTGTTTTATTGCATAGGTTAGATGCCAGGGGAAGCCTTATTAGGTCTTAGACAGACAAAGGATGTCTAAGAGTAAGATTTATATGAATCCAAGTATGAGTTATCCCACACTCAGTGGTAAAATGTTGGATAAAGGGATTGAAGAGATAAAAAATAGGTTGATACTCTTAGAGGCTGAGCAGGCCTGGTTAAGAAGCAGTAACCCTGTTGTGTCTGCCAGTCAGAAAGCTAAACCTCCTGTCAGCCCTTTTGATCCTTTGTATGACCAACTGGATTTGTCATGGGTGGATTACAAAGTAGAAACTATGCCTGCTAGGATATACTGTCAGATGCCTAGATTTAGTGGTCACAATGTATGTGATGGGAATGCACATATCCAAAATTTTCAAAGTTTTATGGGAAAATATTCATTCAGAGATGAGGATATGTGGATGAGGTTTCTTGTTAGGTCCTTTGATGCAAAAGCAAAAGACTGGTATTTGAGCTTTCCAAAGAAATCCTTTGCCTGTTGGGATGAGCTTGCTGACTGTTTCAAGGAAGAATTTGCAAAAGAACCGGCTGATCTTGTTGCAGAATTGATGAGAATCAGAAAACAAGATGAAGAGCCATGTGTTGATTTCAGTCATAGGTTTGCAGTAGCCCTTTCACATGTCCCTGAAAGTTTCAGACCTGATATTTCAGCCTGTGTTGGCATATTCTTTGAAGCTTTTGAGGAGGGCTCTAGTGCATTACTAAGGGATTTCAAGGTGACAAGTATGCAGATGGCATACAGGTTCATAGAAAAGATAGAAAAAACCAGAAATGTGCACCTGCTGAAACCCCTGTCCCCAGGCCTTGGTGTGAAAAATGGTTATGAAGCTGCAAATGACCAAGTCATGAAGGCATCATGTGAAGATGAAAAGATGAATGTTGAGGATGCCAGTGAAAGGACTAATGAGGATTCCCATTGCAATGACGAGGCAGCTGACCATGAAAACAATAACGAGGTTGTGGACAGCAATGAGCAATTTTTAGAATGGACCTGTGGAGACAATTGTGAGTATTGTACTCAAGACAGAGAAGATATAAGCAGACAGAGAAGCAGTCCTATGTGTGACCCATTGCCTATCTTTCAAACACATGGAGATCATGAAGAGCAGTCAGAAATTGAAATAAGTGCTAGTTCAGAGCATGATTGTTTTTCATTTGATGGCGGTTTTGCTTATGACACACAGGCTGATACTCCTCCACAGAATGAATCCATTGATGATGAAGAGATGTGCTCTGCTGCCCATGAACAAATGGCATACTCTGATGAAACTGATGCACCTGGGTCACCCATTTATGACACATATGGTGATGAGGATCTGTCTGAGTATGGTGGGGATCTAGACACTATTTTTGGCTTGGATTCTGTTTCTCATCATGATGAAAGAGGAAACAACATACATCAGGTAAGTGACTGTGAAGATGTGCCTGATTTGAAAGAGATGCCAGAGCCTGATCTTTTCCAGCCTGGTGTACCAGATGGTTGTGTACATGATGTACACAATTGTGATTTTGAAAGCTTTTCTTTTGATGAGCCAGCATATAATACAATGAGCCTTGATCTTCCTAGTTGTGTGGTGGACTCTGAGTGTTTCCTATTTGCAGTCCAGCTAGGAGATCATGTTGCAATGCATGATGATGATATAGGTGATAAGTGCTATATGCCATTTGAGCATGCATTGCCTGATATATTCTGCACCCACATGTCACATGATGCTGAAGGTTATCTGCACAGGGGTGATAATGACAAGCCAAACCAGAGGGTTGAATATGCAGATGACAAGGTTTGTTTGTGGGTGGATCTTTGTAGTATCTCCAAGCATGACCCAGTGCATGCAGATGAAAACAAGATATTTGACAAAGGGAGATACATGCTTTTCTTTTCTTGGTGGCCTTAGGCCATCAAGTGTGTTGGGTGATGCAGGTCAGTGCAGTATTTGACTCTGTGCCCAATGGATAAGGGACTGGTCTGCATCCCAGAGATCTGGGGTTCTCGCTGCAGGTTTTCACCTGCACGTCTCCAGACAGAGCCACTGTTGACGCCTGAATTGACTGGTAGTTTTTTGAAAAATTTTCATTCAGGCACTCTCCCTAAGTATCCAAAAAATGCTCTAAGTAACGGACCTCCTCAGTATTTTTCAGCTGCATCATCATATTTTCTTGAGGAGGAGGTCATCATCATCATGTTTGTTTCCATGAAGGTCAGCATCATCATGTTCTCCTTCGACCGGTTTCTCATCGTCATCATCATATTCCGCTGTCGGGTGATGTTCGGGTTTTATCCTGATGATGCTGACGAGCTACAGTGCGCCCTGATCTGCTTACGAGGGTGATTCTTCAAAGTCTCTGGTGATCTTCCATTTATCACCTTGCGCAGGCATGATGATGATGTTGCTTATTCTTTGAGTTGCTCGACCTAACTTGTTTTATCCTAAGGGTCGTCATCATCATCATCTTTTAGTTGTCATCCTGCTGCTTGCGGTGGTCATCATATTTTCTGCCTTCATGATATTTCACCGGGGTGATATTTCTATCATCGGGTGATCTTGGTTATGATCATCCTGATGATGATGTTGAAGAGTTTTAAGTGCGACCCGATATTCACTAGGGTCATCATATTTTGAACGTCAGGATGATCTTAGTCAATATCATCCTGATGATGTTGTATCACTTCTTGTTCTTTGTTTCTCATCCTGATGATGCTGACGTCATCCGTATATCAGGGTGATATTTTTCTTTCTGCCTAACTGCATCATGATATTCCGAAGGAAGGGGTGATATTTTCATATCACCCGGATATATGTTTGTTTGTTCGAGCATCATGATGATGCTAATATTAAGGAGATATCCGCCTGCTAGCTTCGCGCATTATCTACTGGGGGTGATCTTTTCAAGCAGCATCATCATATTCAGTTTTCACCCCGATCTTACAGAGGAGCTACAGTGCAACCTGATATTTTCACATCAGGAGGATATTTCCAAATATCCGGTTGTCTTCCGAATATCATGATGATGTTAATATGATGATGACGTCATCAAGGTCCGGGGGGGTCGTATTTCTAACATTGATCATCTTGAAGAGACCTCCTGATATTTGCAAACATGATGATGACGTCATCCGGATATGAGGAGGTGCGCAGTAGGCAGATATGATGATGACGTCAGCAGGATATGATGATGACGTCATCAGGATGTCCATCGGCCAGACTTTTGTTATAAGCTCAGCAGGAGGACGTTCCTCCGAAGGATCAGGTTGTGCCGATTATCATGAAGGTTATGTTTCAAATATCATGATGACGTCAGGGTGATATTTCGAACAACAGGATATCATGCTGCTGGGGGATGATGATGATGAAGTCTATACTAGTGTCGTCAGGAGCAAAAGCGCCGACATGATATATGCTCATGACCTAGTATATAAAGTGTTATTGAGGTCATCGCGGGGTGCATGTGGGATATTGTTATCCTGCATTTTCGAAACATCATGATGATGAATCTCGGCGGGAAGCGGTTGCGACTGTCTGTTTGATGTTCTTCCCGAGGCCGCGGGTTGGTGCGCCATCAATGGCGATTGTTGCAGAGGTATGGGCGATGGCGTGGAGGAATGTTGTACCTGATTGAAGATCTGAATCCCGAGGTGGCGGCACAAGGCTCGAAAAATCTTCCTGTCTCCTCCCCTACCTGCTGCATTCAAGTTTGGGCGCCAATCTGGTGATGAGTTTGAGCGCCATTTCTATGGTACGGTATATCTGGCAGGAATTTTGGTCAACCTGGTAGTTGATGCTGAAGACACCCTCCTGCTATATAATGCAGATGGTGTTATTCTTTTGAGGTTGTTGAAAGTTGTAGATTTTTGGCTCTGTAATCCAAAACCAGCTGATCTGGTTGCTCTGTACAGTTTTTCTTGTGAGTTTATGTATCTCCTGTTGTAGGACTTGGCATGAATCCACTGGTTTCGTGGTTGATCTTATATGAGTAATGCTGTTTAGCATGTGTTGTGTTAATTCTATCTCCAGTATTGCATGTATCCTTCTTCTGGATCTGGATGTTTGCTTATGTTTAGGTTCTAGAGCATAGAATTCCTATGTTGAATGTCTGATCTTTTAACCTCTGCTCAAGGGGCAGATTAAACTGTTTTCAGGTTGAACATTGGGAAGGGTATACTGCAGTAGGGATGCCATAAGTAGAGATAGCTCAACACTCTATATTGGGAGATATCTGTAAGGCAGATATCATGTGTATCCCCCTGAAATCCAGTTTTAGCTATTCATGCTGATCATTCACAGGTGTATGTCTACCGACTCCAAGCCCTGGATAGGCACCAATCATGCTGTGTTCTTGTGTTATACACCATGTCCAGCTTTGCATCCAAATTCATATCAAACCACTTCATACCTCCACCTGTTAGTTGTAGGAGTAGGATTAGGAACCCCCTGCATGCTCTCATACCCAACCAGACATCATGTCCAAGAATGTTGCCAGCCTTGTGATCTATCATACAGATCTTGGTCCATACATGAGAGTATTCTGCCTGTTGTTGTCAAGTTAGATCCTTCTATCTTTGAGCTAGTCAAGGTTACATCTTGAGTTATAGGGATACCCCCCTTGGTGCGGCAGAACCAGAAGTGAAGGGGAGGAGCTCACGCAACCTCCTGTATTCAGTTGGCCTGAATCTGCCTGTGCATTAGAAGTGGCAAACCCTAATGCTGATTCAGAAGAAATGTCAACACAGCCAACACAAGAGATCTCAAAAATACACTAAAATATCACTCGCCCAACATACTTTCTTTGCATGATATACCTATAGATGATGAAATAGTTCATTGTGATTTGATATTGTCTATTCTTCTTCATATTCCATTTTTCATAGTAAGCCTAATGACAATCATATGGATAGTGGTGAGTACATACATACTAATGATTTAGAGTCTAGACCTTGTGATGCACCTTGTAGGACATGCATTGATGACATAATCTTACCTCCTACTAATGACATTCTTGTATTTTATAATGATTCTCCTCTCACATGCATTGAGTGAGGTTCTAGCTTCTTAGAACATTCATGGTCTATCATTATATTAAGCATCTTGTCTATGCTCCATCTCTTATCATTGTTTCTACCTAGCTATTATGAGCATTTACGATCAAATATTGACATATTTTTCTATTTTAGAGAATTTACATAATTGATCCTACATTTTTATATCTTATATGACATGCCTTATGATATTACATTGGTATATCTTAAATATCATGCTACCTACCCTTATCTATTTGAGCTATCATTGATCTATCCCTTATTCACCATTATCTATTTGATCTATCATTGAGCTATCATTGATCTATCATGGGCACTAGGGTTAATCACACAAATAGGTTAATCACCATGTACATGGCATGAAATTAGGTAAATGTAATGTATTTTGACCTCTAATCATGGCTGTCACAGTCAATACAACAATGGATCAGTCATATGATTGCTAGGACAATCATCAAGGTCCTAAGAGTATTTACTAATCATCATACCATTATTCACATTTTAGCACTGTCAACACATATTAGGATAATTTTGTCCCAGAAAAACTAAGAAGGTTGTTATAAAGATCTTAGAACACTCATTTTATAAATGTACAATTATATGCAAATGGTACCAGTCATATGTCAAGCTTCAAATGGACATATCAACCTAAGGACTACTTGATTGAATCCCTAGGGCTAGGAGTGACATTTTGCAGTCCATAGGTCATGGGACTAAACGGACTTCGCCAACACATTAGGATGGGTGGGTAAATGCCAAGGGAGGTCTCGTTTTGTGTGCCAAGTGCCCCAATCATTCAAGCAACAAACTACCGGCAAAGTCCCTTAAGATCCATAAGACGTAAAAAACTGCCAAACTTTGATGGAGTAGTTCTCAGAATTCGTGGCAGCTAGGAACATTTCATTTATACCTAGAGGTGTACACGGGGTCCATCCACAATAACCTCTCTCAGTTTCAGTCAACTCCAGTACATTTGACCCTGCCAAAATCAAACACATTCTTGCAAAATGCTTCAATTTCATGCATTGGAAAGGTGCTAGGAGTGACATTTTACATTCCATAGGTTATGGGACTGAACGGACTTTGTCAACGCATCAGGGTGGGTAGGTAAATGCCAGGGGAGGTCTCATTTCATGTGCCAAGTGCCCCAATCATTCGGGGCAGCAGGCTACCAACAAAGTCCCTTAAGATCCCTACGACGTAAAAACTGCCAAACTTTGACGGAGCAATTCTCAGAATTCATGGTAGTTGGGAACATTTTGTTTTGACCTACAGGTGCATGTGGGGTCTATTCACAATAATCTCTCTCAGTTTTGGTCAACTCTAGTCCGTTTGACCGTGCCAAAATCAAACGCATTCTTGCAAAATGCTTCAATTTCATGCAGTGGAAAGATACTAGGAGTGACATTTTGCATTCCATAGGCCATGGGACTGAACATACTTCACCAATACGTCAAGGTGGGTGGGTAAATGCCAGGGGAGGTATCATTTCATGTGCCAAGCACCCCAATCATTCGAGACAATAGGCTACTAGCAAAGTCCCTTAAGATCCCTAAGATGCAAAAACTGCCAAACTTTGACAGAGTAGTTCTCATAATTCATGGTAGTTGGGAACATTCCATTTGGACCTACATGTGCATGTGGGGTCCATCCACAATAACCTCTCTCAGTTTCAGTCAACTCCAGTTCGTTTGATCATGCCGAAATAAAAAATATTCTTGCAAAATGCTTCACTTTCATGCAGTGGAAAGGTGCTAGGAGTGACATTTTGCATTCCATAGGTCATGGTGACAAATGGACTTTGCCAAGGCATCGGGGTTTGCAGGTAAATGCTAGGGGAGGTTTCGTTTCATGTGTTAAGCGTCCTAGTTGTTCCAGGCTGTAAGCTACCAACAAACTAAAAAGTTGCTAAGACTGAAATTTTGTATTTCATAGGTTATGGGGTCAAAATGACTGCACCAACATATCTGAGTGGGCAGGTAAATGCTATGGGAGGTCTCATTTCATGTGCCAAGTGTCTCAGTCATTCTGGGCTACAAGCTACTGGCAAACTCAAAAGGTGCTAGGAGTAACATTTTGCATTCCACAGCTTGTAGGGTTGAATGGACTTCGTCAACACATCGGAGTGGGTGGTAAATGCTAAGGAGGTTTTGTTTTGTGTGCCAAGGGTCCCAATCATTCTGGGCTATAAGCTACCGACGAAGTAACTTTGTCAGTAGCTTGCAGCCAGAACTACTAGGACGCTTGGCACACAAAACGAGACCTTCCCTAACATTTACCCACCCACCTTGATGCGTTGCTGCAATCCGTTCAGCCTCACAACAAGCATATCAAAAAATAAGGCCCCTGGCATGGTTGTGCTGCATGAAACTAAAGCATTTTGCAAGAATGCATTTGATTTCAGCACGGTCAAACGAACTAGAGCTGACCAAAACTAAGAGAGGTTATTGTGGACAGACCCAACACGCACCTGTAGGTCCAAACAAAATGTTCCCAATTGCCACGAATTCCCAAAATGGCTTCACCAAAGTTTGGCAACTTTTGCTCTTAAGATCTTAAGGGACTTTGCTAGTAGCTTACTGCCCTGATTAAATGGGGCACTTGGCACATGGAACAAGACCTCCCCTAGCATTTACCCACCCACCCTAACGCATTGGTAAAGTCTGTTCGGTCCCATGACCTATGGAATGTAAAATGTCACTCCTAGCACCTTTCCACTGCATGAAACTAAAGCATTTTGCAAAAATGTGTTTGATTTCGGCACTGTCAAACAGACTGGAGTTGACTAAAACTGAGAGAGGTTATTGTGGATGGACCCCACATGCACATGTAGGTCCAAATGAAACATTCCCATCTATCACAAATTTTGAGAACTGCTCCATCAAAGTTTGGCAGTTTTTGTGTCTTAGGGATCTTAAGGGACTTTGTTGATAGCCTGCTACCCTGAATAATTGGGGCACTTAGCACATGAAACGAGACCTCCCCTAACATTTACCCACCCACCCTAATGCATTGGCAAAGTCCGTTCCGTCCCATGACCTATGGAATGCAAAATGTCACTCCTAGCACCTTTCCACCGCATGAAATTGAAGCATTTTCCAAGAATGCATTTGATTTCAGTACGATCAAACAGACTAGATTTGACTGAAACTGAAAGAGGTTATTGTGGATGGACCCCACATGCACCTATAGGTCCAAATAGAATGTTCCTAGTCACCACAAATTCTGAGAATTACTCTGTCAAAGTTTGTTAATTTTTGTGTCTTATGGATCTTAAAGGACTTTACTAGTAGCCTGCGGCCCCGAACGGTTGGGGCACTTGGCACATGAAACGAGACCTCCCTTGGAATTTACCCACCCACCCCGACGCATTGGAGAAGTCTATTCAGCCCCACGACCTATGGAATGTAAAATGTCACTCTTAGCACCTTCCACTACATGAAACTAAAGCATTTTGCAAGAATGTGTTCCTTGCCACCATAAGAAAACCAAATTGATTTAGAAAAAATCAAGGTAGGTGTTTATAGGTGGACCTAACATCCACCTATATATGCAAAGAAGATGTTCCTAGGTGTCACAGTTTAATGGAACAGTCGATGCAAAGTTTCACTTTTTTTTTCTTGGGGCTTTTGAGAGATTGTCTATGTTCGATATAGCCAAGAATGACCATGAGGCTTTGCCACTGAAAAGACATCATCCTAGCATTTACCCACCCACTTGGATGTGTTGGCACCATCCGTTTGGCCCCAAGAGATGCCTAACCTAAAAATTCAGTCATAATACCTTTCTGGTAGTTAGAAATTCAATACTATAAAGGTGTTCTCACTTGATCTAATGTCTCGTATGGCATCAATTGAGGCTGCCCTTACCACTGCTATCAATTGTTTGTCATTAAAACTCATTAACACTCATTATGAAATAGTAACATCATTATAATTAATTAGAACTCATAGTAACATCATTAAAACTTATTATGAAATAGAAAGTAAAGGACATATCATCATGAAATAATCATGAAAACCTACCTTACTTTGCTTCCAAAGGCAACTTCATTAAGATTATGCCTACCTCCATCATACTAAAATCCTGCATGCAAATGTAATTTCACTATTTAGCTAAAATGAGTAGTTAAAATATACAAGGTGAAATCAGGATAGCAAAGAAAAATAACATACCTTTTTGTCATTCCACTAGTTCAATCCAATAAACAATCAGGGTCTGTTCTACTCTTTATTGTGTCGAGTATTGCCTCGTAATCAAACTCATGAACCTTCCACAAGGTCCTGTTTAATGGTCTACCCCCATATTTGATCAAATGAATGTTTGAAGCCACAATAAGGTTAGAATAATGAAGAATCTTCCTATGTGGCTCAAAGTCCTCAAACACCCACACACCAGACTTCTTCAGTGGGTACCTTCTAAGCCATGTTCCAGTAAGAACCATTGATCTTGTAGGGTACTCAATGTTTTCTCCATTTATAATAGGGGAATCTAATTTTTTTTTTCCTCTACACAATGACACAAATAATAATACGTTCCTTCTTCATTGTCTTCAGCTACAATAACTGCATAAACATGCCCTACATTGATACGTGCATTCAATTCAATGAATATAGTCAACAATACAAGAAAAAATACAAAATAAGATGGCATATTCATTTTTTTTAAATTAGAATGCTGATAATACCTAGCTGAACTAGATCTGAAACATGGTCAAAATCAACAGATGATTCAATCTCTATCATTTGTAGTGTTGTCGATGGCATTTAATGGTCAATCAGGGATAGGCATCTTGTACACCAATTATCAACCCACTCGTTTGAATCACAATCATACCAAGCTTTATTTGTACATGAAGAACAAAAGCATGCCATATGTCGCGTATGAATAGTCCATGAACCTGCATTAGAGCTTCTAAAAGAGTGTAGCTCACTTGATCCTGTTAATGTACAACAGTCCTAATATTTTGCAATGTTAGTATCATCAACCAACCGAAAATATCTACAAACTATAGACTTGCCTTCATTACCTGGACCCATTGTAGTGTTACACCATTCGACAATAGATATTGCATCTATCAACTTTGCATTATCTTTGTACTTCAACTCTTCTCATGCCAATGCTCTTTTGATACATGCTCCTAAGTAAAAGTACAAAGTTGTGTCACACTTTCAGCCGACTTATCAACACAAGTGAATTTAAGTATTTCTAACTAAAAATCAATTTTGGTCAAACATATGATCTTATAAGATTAATTCTAGCTATGTTAAATATGTCCACAACTTTTCCAACAAAAATTGTTGGATAAATGCATATGTAGCACCACTATGAGGCCAATTTACCAGAAAAATAAAATTATTTGAAAAACTTGATATTTCAACAACTTCTACTCATGTAAATAACTTTTTTTTTAAATATAAAAATACTCTTTTGTAGATCTATAAGTTTAGTTTTCAAAAATATATATTTTAATAGTCTGATTATGATTTATATTTTCCTTTCTATTTTTACTAAAAGTAGGTTATCAACAAAAAACATTAGTTCGATTACCATGCCAAGGAAAAATAGTAAAACTTATTAAAAAAATTGAAAAAAATATGATGCACTAAATAAAAGAATCTATATCAAGATGGTATAATTTTTTTTCTATTTTAGATAAATAGTTAATATGAAAGTTGACATCAAATGGAAACAACCATGTTTTAATACACGCACAATTTATTATTTATTTGAAAATATATATTTATTAAAATAAGAAAAAAATATATCCGTGCACTAAAGTTTCAAGTTATAAATACACAAAAAAAATTGAAAAAAAAAATTCACTATATAAAAATTGACGTCTCATGTAACTTCATTTTTCAACATTTTAGCAGCAACTAAATTATAGTGTCAATTTATTAAAAACTATATTCAAATAATTTTTTAAATCTTTTCAAAAAATAAAACATAAAATATACTAAAAAATAAATATTTTATTAATTTACATCATTTCAAAATTCAAAACATTTATGTCACTTTTTAGTGATTCAAGTTTAAAAGTTGGATCAGTTTTGGCCATTTCTTTTATAAAGTGTGACACAGCTTTGTGCTTTTACCCTCCTACAACATCATGCTCCCCCTTTCCATGCCCAGCCTCACAAAAATTCCACATATGTTGAACACCATTCACCTTTTGCATCCTGCTCAACCAAAGGAACATCCGTGCATTCTTGAATTGTGATGCACAATTATCTGACCATATGATATGCTGATAAAATTATATGTTCTTGCTGGCCAAATCACGATAGAACATCTGAAAGCAACCTTGCACAAACTCTGTAGAATGTGTGTGATCATCACTAATATAAAGATGATATTTCCTCAAGATCTTCCTATCGTCCTCCGTGTTATCTTCTGCATGAATGAATGCCATTTGCACAAATATAGAAACCTGCGTAGAGTTGTAATACTGTGATTGCACCTCATTCTGTGGCTATAGTGTGTAGTTCTCTGCAAAGTCAACAACTAAAATGATGGTACCAAGTGGAAACGTGTCCTTACATAACTTGAATTGCAAGTCCAACCATCAATCTCTATGGGTATGCCTTGCATACTCGTGCACTATACTATCATGAAATGTAGACATAAACTAATACATTGGAATTTTCTGAATAACCAAATCACACTTCTTTGCTTCTTTACCATCTTTTGTATTGTAGGCCACTATTTTATACTTGTCAAGCTCTAGTAGTTCATTTCCAACTGCATGTGTGCTTTCCATATGTTGACATATTGGCATACATTGCAAGCCACCGCAATGCTGACATGTGCCATCCAAGCATAATTTCCTATAGAATATTTGACCTGTTAGGTCTCAAAAATGCAAGTTGCTAATCCTAAGAGGATGCCAGGCTCTATACTTAGATTGACAACATTTTTGAACTAACTTAATAAAATCAACCTTTTGGGTTTGATGATTTCCTATACTTTAGGTCCTGCTACACCTAGGCAGGTGAACCTTAGAAATTAAAGCAAATTAAATGCAACTATTTTGACTAAGTAAATGGAGCTACCTAATGTGGCAAATGGTGTAGACTAGATGAAAGCTTGTTGAATAATTCTAATATTTAATGTATGGTTGGTATGAATTGTATAAGCAATATCAAATTGAATAAAAGGATTTTAATAGTAAATTGAAATAAGACCAGTGCCTTGTTGGGTAAACAGAGTCAAATGAAGGACTAAGACTAGTGGCTTATAGTGGGTAATAATTCTAACTATTTGGCACAATATTTAGTTTATAACTTGTATAAACATGCAAGGAAATGACTAACAAACTCTTCTTAATAATCCAACCAATATAATCAAATTTCTTGTTATTCGCTAGAAGGTAATTTAATCCTTTCTTGAAGGAACCAATTGAATGAAATATGTAAGAATAACAGATAATATTAATTTGGAGATAGAATGGTAATCCTAATTATATGGCTCTTCTGAGTAATCCAAACTAACACTTCTAGCTTACTGTGACTGATCAGAAGGATTTTAATTCATTTTATGGAAACCAATTAATCAAATCACACAACTACAGCAAATGTGTATTGACAAATTAAATATATACTTGATATATTAATCTGAATAACAAGGAAATACAGAACTGGAGAAAACCACACAATTGAGTAACTTTAACAAACAATTGATGCTAGAATAAAACCACAAGATCATAGAACTCCAATTTACTTCTTCAATAATATACTTGCAAAATGGTCTTTTGAAAACATTTTGAACTGTATGTATTATATTCTACTGTTGATTGTTCTCCCACTTCCATTTGATTTCATCTTTATATATACGATGTGCATTTGTTAGGGTTGTGACCCCTTGGACAACCACTCGATGCAACTCTTCACTTAATTAATTATCTTCAACAGATTAAAACATCTTAATTTTAACCTTCTTTATCTTCGAAATGTTCTGTAATCTCTATTTGAGGATAACAGTATTTTGAATTTGCACCAGATGCATTTGTATATGTCTATTTCACTTTTTCAGTAGATACACCACCAGGTTGGATTTTAAGAACATGGGACAATTGCCCTTTAATATTGAATTCATTTTTGACTAACTATGGGACTTGTATATGCAAGTTTCATCATTCTGTATCTCATATACATATGCATATGTGGTTGGCCTCTATATTGTGTTGAAATTTTCCTTCCTTTCAATCTTTGTATATACATTCGGGACACACATACAAGATGTGGACTCCATCGGGTCTATAAAACAATCTAGAATTAATTACATATCCGGTCATGTATACTCTTACCTGCATCTTTTCTTGTATATCAGCTTGTATATCAAAGATATACATTGTTATTATACAAGCCCAATGTGCAAGCAGTGGGACCCACCTTATTCCTCACTCGTATTCCATGTTACAACACTACTTGTATCCAACCTTCATATACAATGCCCGATACATACAAACTCAATTGTATCTCCTTTCCAGACTTATTTCTTTTATTAACCATAGTTCATTCATTTTTGGCTCCGCCATGTATATAAAGTGAAATGCATCTCTCGATATACATTAAAGTATGATGCATCCTTTATATTAAACATTAACTTCCTTCGAGTTCTGCATTGTATGTACACCACAATGTATGTATCCGAAACATACAACAATAAAACCGTATTTCATATCCCTTTCGATTCTGCGATATATATTTCCATTGTATATCCCCTGGTATGTTTCCCTTTGATTGTCTCCTCGATGTCATATTTCATTTGTGTAATCGTATCGGCAAGAGATTTCCATGCCTTACCCGATGTGGAAGTGGGCATAGTTGCTATCAGCATGACTTTCTTCATTGCTTTGTGATTATTATTCTTCCCTGATCTCTCAAGTGTTATTGATATGACTATCAATGAGAGTCTTGTCGACGAATGTGACTATCATTATCATCGGGGTAATCTATGTCATCGGGATAACATATTTATGGATACTCGATTGTAGTCGTCTCCTCGATGGCCTATTATATCCTGGATCGGAAAGACTTTCATAATACGTTACCGACATCATCGTGAGAATTGCCTCGGCCAGACTTGTAAACCTTGTTCTGATTCATTTGCTTTTGCTAATGGTTATACATATCGGCATGACCTATACCGAAAACACCTTTTGTTATTCATTGAGACATCGGAGTATCAGAGACATTAATCTTTCGCTTTGATGTTCATCTCCTGCCAATGACCACTATTTCCTTTGATTCCATGAGATGCTCGGTGAGAGTTTTGCTGAAATACTCCATTGGTATGACCTATGCTGTCGAGAGGGTTTGTAAAATACTACCCAATAGTGTTTCCTTATGCCGATCGGTGTGACCATACATTTTTCTCCCCGATGAAAAGTCATCGGTGCCACTTTCTCCCTCGGTGATTCTTGAAATCTTCTTATCGATGCTTATTCTTATGCCAATAGCTATTTCCACAAGTTCCTCATAGTACATGGATCGGTATGACAGAAGGGGATGTCTTGCCAAAATGAGGGGATTTGAATCCACTTATTAGTATGATTTTAGGCATAATTTTTTATGATTTGGTCGGATGTGGATGAGTAAGAATACAGGAAAATTTTTAAATTGTCCTGTCCCAATAGTGGCTCTGTTTGGGATGTATACTCCTTGTGAGTATAACAAGAATTTAGATCTCTTGGGGAAGTAGACCATATGCTTCATTTATTCGAGATTGCGGTTTCACAATATTGTATGAGAATGGGGGGTGATAATGATGGGGAACGGGAATGATCCTATACTACTATACATGGAAAAGATTTTTTTTTTAAGAGTTTGATAGGACTGTCCATGTACTGGCAAATCCTAATCTCTTTTGATTTCCCTAGACTACTATGCATGGAATAAAAGTATTTTGAGAAATTTTTAAGGGTTATCCATGCACTAGCGACACTCAATTCTCTTTGTGCATGATTATGAGAAGAAAGGCTTCAGATATTTCCCATGCACAGGCAGTTCCTGCTCTTCTCCAGACATGTTCTGCAAATAGTAAGAGTCTTCACCTCCTTTTCCAGTTATAACAAAAGGACCTAGCCATAAAGCTTCAAACTTTCCGTGTTTTCCTTTCTCTTGGCACCTAGCATTCCACATCAGCACTAAGTCATTCATCTCAAATTTCCTATCTTTGGCTTTTTTGTCAGAGGTATTTCACTTGTGATTGCAACTTAATATTCTACCTCTAGGCTTGTCTCCTTGTTTCATCTAGTTCTGCAAGATGTTCTAATCTTTCCTCCATTGGTTAAGGAATGTTTAAATCTTCCTAAAGAATGAACTTGTAAACTGGTATGAGATTTTCTAATGGTATTCTTGCTTGTGTTCCATACACTAGCTCAAAAGGAGATATCCCAATTGCCCTTTTGACAGTAATCCTATCAGCCCATACCACCATTCTTAATTTTGAATCCCATGCTTTCTTGTTTCCTTCCAACATTCTTTTTATGATTTTCAGAAGGCTTTGTTGCTGGATTCTGCTTGTCTGTTTGCTTGTGGATGATATGGGGTAGTATAGGACACAGTGATGCCATGTGTACTACAAAATTTTTTGAATTCATCAGATCTGAAACACATTACATTGTATGTGATTAACCTTACTGGAGTGCCAAATTTGAATATAATATTTTCCATCAGAAAATTAATCACCGCCCTGCTTGTTGCTTGCTTGGTTGGGATTGCTTCCACCCATTTTGTGAAGTAATATGTCGCCACTAAAATCCATTTGTGTCCACCACTTGACTTCTCTGCAATTTCTCCTATGAAGTCAATACCCCAATGATAGAATGGAGCCTCCACCTGCATGGGTTTCAAGGGTAATGCTCCTTGATATTTCAACTTTCCTGAGAACTTCTGACATGCTTCACATTTCCTAGTGTAATGATATGAATCATTAAAAACTTTAGGCCAATAGTACCTAGCCCTCAGGATCTTGTGGGCTGTAGTCTTTGCTAAAAAATGACCTCCACACATACCCTCATGTAATTCTTTCATGATATGTTGTGATTGATATTCATCTAAGCATAATAATAGAATACCACCCCTATTCTTCCAATAGAGATCTCCATCAATAAATACATATTTTGAGGCATGTAATTTGAGTGTCCTTCTTTTGTTATC
Source organism: Cunninghamia lanceolata (assembly GCA_027924645.1). Taxonomy (NCBI): domain Eukaryota; kingdom Viridiplantae; phylum Streptophyta; class Pinopsida; order Cupressales; family Cupressaceae; genus Cunninghamia; species Cunninghamia lanceolata. Next base: position 9,285,174 of record BSBN01001807.1, read on the forward strand.
ATCATACCCCTCAGGACATTTCATGTGCTTTAGATGATATATGATGTCTGTATACCTTGGAGTATGCTCAATGCTAGAACTTGTATTATCAACATCATTAGCACTACATGTCTGAGAAGCTTCAAGATTACTCTCAGCCATCAACCTAGCAAGACCTTGTCCTCTCACTAGTTTAGTAATTTGGATTTCAATATTGAACTCCTGAATTCTATTGATCCATCTACATCTTCTACATGTGACTTCAGTTTGGACCAATACATCCTTTACTGCAGCATTAGGCACATATGCTATGATTTCAGCTCCCACCAAGTATGGCCTAAAAGTTTTAACTAATTTTACTAATGCATATACCTGTTTCTCAACAATGTCATATTTGAACTCTGCATTCTGAAGGGATTTGCTAAAAAATGAAATAGGTTGTTCATAACCATCACTATTTTTCTGTAATAGAATTGCTGCAACTATATGATAAGAGGCAAATGAGAATAGTTGGAATGGCTTACTAAAATCAGGAGATATCAAAACAGGGGCTTCTTTGATAGCTTTTTTAATAGTTGCAAATGCTTCTATTGTTTCTATGGTCCACTTCATTTTTGATTTTTTCTTCAACATTCTAGATATGGGAGTAATAATTTCTGCAAAAATTGATATGAACCTCTGACAAAGTTAATTTGGCCAAAAAATGACTATATAGCTTTCACATTTTTAGGAATAGGAACTTGGTCAATTGCTTTTACTCTCTCTAGATTTATTCTCACTCCATCTTTCGAGACTATGTGGCCAAGAAACTCCCCCTCTGTCACTGTGAAATGGCACTTCTTAGGATTCAATGAAATCCCATATTCTAAGGCTTTAATAAATATCTGCTCTAAATGTGTACAATGATCTTCAGCCCTTTTGGAATATGTTGTCAAGTCATCTTGATATACTATCATGATTTTATTAATCAATTCAGCAAAGGCCACATCCATTGCTCTTTGGAACGGTGCTCCAGCATTAGTGAGTCCGAATGGCATCCTTAAATATATGTATGTTCCCCATGGAGTGGTGAATGCAGTCTTAAATTGATATGATTCTTTGACTTTCACCTAATTGTAACCTGAGAAGCCATCCATCATTGACAACAGTTCACATCTAGTAACCTTTTGTAATATAGCTTCCATATTGAGGAGGGGGTAGTTATCCTTAAGAGAAGACTTGTTTAAATTCCTGAAGTCCACACATAGTCTAATATCACCATTCTTTTTCCTGACAGGCACCAAATTAGAAACCCAGGAGGAATGTCTGATGGGTTTAATGATAGCTCCATCCCTTAATTTTGTAAGTTCTTCTAGCATCTTAGGAGCTAATGTAGGATTGATAGGCCTTTGTTTTTTCTTGAATGGTTTAGCATCTGGTTTTAGTGGTATTTCATGCTGAAATAGATCCTCTCTATATGCTTTTAAATCATCGTATGACCAAGCGAATACGTGCCTATACTTCCTAAGTAAGCTGATGATCATGCTCCTGATTTTGGGGTCAAGATTCTTTCCAATATATACATTCTTTGGGGCTGCTTGTGTCCCCAAATTATTCTCCTCAAGGTCATTTTGTACTACTGGTGTGTCTTTCATTTTAAATCTATCATGTCCATCAAATGCCTTTTCCAATGCTATAAGTCCCTTAGTTATTTTATTTATTTTCAACTAAACTATTTCCTGACCAAAAAGGGTTTCCTTCCCATCATGTTCTTCTACAAATGCATTGAAATCAATCTCTTGATTTTCATAATAATCAGCACAATGTAAGAAGTTGATTATCTCAGCATCGTTATCAAACACTTGCCAGTTATGTATATTATCTGGGATGGTGGGTCTGGTTTTTAATTCAACCTCTGCAATACATCCTAATGTGACATCATCCCTTTTCAATACGATATTCGTTAGAAAATCTGTCATAATTTTTTAGACCTATCAATCCAGTTGATTGAAAAGGCATCAAATAATTCAATATCATCCCAGACTATGTTTCTGTACTACCTCAACCTCTTATTTTTTTACAGGTATTTCTCTCTCACTTGAGAAGTAACCAATTTAGAATCACCATATATAGCTAACTTTTTTATTTTATGCTTGGTGGCTATGTTCAAACCAATGAGCAAAGCTTCGTATTCTGCTACATTGTTTGTGCATTCAAATGTTAATAGAAAAGAGTATTTGAAAGTTTTACCTCCTGGTGAAATAAATACTACTCCAACCCCATTTCCTATTTTGCTACATGCACCATCAAAATACATCTTCCATACATCATTTTCTTCTTTCTTAGATTCAATATGTATTGGATCAGTATTTTGCAATTATGGCTGATTTTTTCCAACCTTTAAGGCACCCAAATCTGTATCACAAAAGAAATTTATTTGATGTTGATCCAAGCATTCTATAATATTTTCATACCTTGGCTCCCTGCATAGCTTGATTTCCTTACCTCCCACTAGTATTGTGGTCTATGATAAGTCCAATTGGACATTCCCTCCTGCCATAGCATCCCATCATCTCGATAGAAGCATTCCATAATATGGTGGGATGTCAACCACAGTAATATCAATGTTATAATTTTCTTCAGGGTATGAGGCAAGTTTTATCTCCACATCCCTCATAATACCAACAACTGGGGTGGATCTATTATCCATTGCATAACACCTACCAAATGTAGTGTCAACCCACATTCCTAGCTCTTTCATAACTGCTATTGGCATGATGTTCATGGCAGCACCTAAATCAATCATGCAATTCCTCACTATCCTATTTTTGATCAATAATGTAGTGTAGAAAGGGTCCACCTATGAGGGATTCTTTGTCAATGTATCACCTAGGTCTACCTCAAGCATTTGGAATGTTTCTTGATGAACATTGTTTGTTCTGTTTTCAGATCCTTTATGTTTCTGATTTGGTATATCTGAAATCAGTTTGACTACTGTATTTTTGTATTTATCTATTTTCATCATTTCTAGAAGTGGAACTGATATCTTTACCTGAGATATTGCATGAGCAATGTCAAAAGAATGGGCCATAGTTTGGTCATTCTTTTCTATCTTTATATTTTCTTTTTCTTGATTTTGTGATTTTTCTTTCATTTTATTCTTACCATCCTTTTCTAGTTCTTTGAATGATGACTTTGCATTATTCTTTTTGTAATTCTGATCTTTTATGAATACACTCCCAAGTGTTCCTTGTTCAACATTCACTGTCCTATTCCTTAAGTTATAAGCAATTTTAGTTTGAGCCATTGCAGCTATTGTAAGAGCTTCTCTTTCATTTTCAGTGGGATTTCTCCATTGATCATATGGCTGATTGTTATAATAAGTAGGTTCCTCATAACCATCCTCCTGGTCTGAGAACACTTCTTGTTCTCCCATATTGATATGTCTCTGATTTCCCACATCATATTCATATCCCTCTTCCTCTGTAGAAGAATAGTCTTCAGTCAGCAAATATGGTGTATCTCGCATCATGTTTATGGTGTGATTGTCTCTGTTATAATTGTATAACATTTCTCCTTGTTACTATTTTAGCCACCTCACAATACTCAGGTGAATGTGGTAAATTGCATACTGGACACCAAGGTTTATCTTCTACCATATGTGCTACATTTCTTTTCAGAGGGTCAGGGGTATCTTTGCCATAATGTTGCTTCCTGTTGTTTTCAATGGGTCTCCCATCTTTCTAATTCATATTATATGGCATATCATGCAACCTGGGACTTTCATGTCTATCTTGACTTTCTTGTTTAGTCTACTGAATGTTTGGGTTCTAAGGGTTTCTAGGGTTATCCCTCTAGCTAACCATACCTGCAGCTTTCCTATTGTTCTCAATAGTTAATGCCACTTTCTGTGCTTCAGCTAGGGTAGCAGGGCACCAGTTTCTAAGTTCATACCCTGCCTTGGGATCAAATGCTTTCATATAAATACTCAATGTTGTTGGATCGGATAGTTTGGATCCATGTGGTACTTTGTTGTGTAATTTGGAAAATTTTAGATTGAAGTCGTACACTAATTCATTTTGGTATTTCTGGATACTTATCAATTCATGTAATGCAAATTCAGGGGCATACTGATTACCATACTGCTCCGTAAATTGATTATGGAAATCAATTATTGAACTAATTGAGGCATTAGGTAAGCTGTTGGACCAGTCTCTTGCATCTTCAGTCAGGGATATCATGAATAACCTCATTCTAATATCTTTCCAGTCCATACCAATATCTTGTACGAAAGCATTGAAGCTTCTGATGTGATCTTCAGCTGATATTGCACTGTTCCCAGTAAACTTGGGAACCATATTTCTCCAATTACTATCCAGAGGATATGGATACAACTAATGCCCAGTCAAATCAAATTGTCTACATATGTTTGCGAGGTTTTGAGGTGGAAAATTCATGGGTGGTGGATTAGGATAGTAATTATATCCATCTGGAGGTTGATGACAGGCATATTGCTGCTATGGGTTTATGTGGGGATTTATATAAGGATTTGGTGGTCTATAATATTGTTGGCCAGGGGGTGGGTAAGGATTAACCATATATTGAGAGGTATTGTGCATGGGAGGTGGTCTAGGAACTTTAGGAATAGTATTCTGATGAATTCTGGATGCTTGTGAATTTGGAACAGCACCTATATTTTGATGTAGATTTTGCTGTGGATTCCTTGAAGTATTTCCCCTATGTGGAGGTACATATTTTTTTTTTTTTGGGGGGGGGGTGTTTTAGCTCTACTTTTTATCTATTGGATCTCATGTTGCAGCAACCTCTTAGTCTCCTATATCTTGAACATTTTGAGTTCTTTCTGGAGCCTGAGCACATCCTACTATTCTTCGCTCATACTTCCTAAATTCTTTGGGTTCTCATTTATTTCTTGATTTGAGAGTCCATGTTTTACCCCTTCTCCCTGATGTAATGACATCTTGAAATCAAATTTATCTTGGTTTTGATCAATTTCCCTCATGACCCGTGCTTCATACTCGAGCTGTTCTTGAGGATCAAGTCTGTATCTAGCCAATATGTCATCAGTTACTCCATTGAGATTTTCATTTGATTCATGCAGAGGTGTAAATTTATTGTGAATTTCAATAGTTTGCTCAGCATTATCTTCTTGAGTCTCCTGGTTATTATCCTAGTGAGAATAATTTGAAGCTCCATTTCTTTTGGAGATGTTTCTAATTAGTGGAGATGCTTGCAATTTCATGCCCTCCATCTTGGATCTCCTACCGTCCATTTGGTGTCAACTTTCTGTTATAATAGTTTCTAGAGTCACCACCTATTTTGTAAATAGGAAAAGTTTATAATTTATCTTTCTGGATTCTTTTTGCCAGTAGAGTTACCAAACTAAAGTTTCTGAAATGACTCTATGAAAGGAATTGTTTATTACTAAGTTCTTTTATCTAAGTCCCCAATAGAGTCGCCAATTTGTTTTAGGTCTTAAAAATGTAGGTAGCTAATCCTAAGAGGATGTCAGGCTCTATGCTTAGATTGGCAACATTTTTGAACTAACTTAACAAAATCAACCTTTTGGGTTTGATGATTTCCTACACTTTAGGTCCTGATACACCTAGGCGGGTGAACCTTGGAAATTAAAGCAGATTGAATGCAACTATTTTGACTAAGTAAATGGATCTACCTACAGTGGTAAATGGTGTAGACTAGCTGAAAGCTTGTTGAATAATTCTAATATTTAATGTATGGTTGGTATGAATTGTATAAGCAATATCAAATTGAAAAAAAAGATTTTAATGGTAAATTGAAATAAGACCAGTGCCTTGTTGGGTAAACGGAGTCAAATGAAGGACTAAGACTAGTGGCTTATAGTGGGTAATAATTCTAACTGCTTGGCACAATATTTGGTTTATAACTTGTATAAATGTGCAAGGAAATGACTGACAAACTCTTCTTAATAATCCAACCAATATAATCAGATTTCTTGTTATTCACCAGAAGGTAATTTAATCCTTTCTTGAAGGAACCAATTAAATGAAATATGCAAGAATAACAGATAATATTAATTTGGAGATCGAATGGCAATCCTAATTATATGGCTCTTCTTAGTAATCCAAACCAACACTTCAAGGTTACTGTGACTGATCAGAAGGATTTTAATTCCTTTTATGGAAACCAATTAATCAAATCATACAACTACAGCAAATGTGTATTGAAAAATTAAATATATACTTGATATATTAATCTGAATAACAAGGAAATATAGAACTGGAGATAACCACACAATTGAGTCACTTTAACAAACAATTGATGCCAAAATAAAACCACAAGATCAGAGAACTCCAATTTACTTCTTCAATAATATACTTGCAACATGGTCTTTTGAAAACATTTTAAATTGTACGTATTATATTCTACTGCTGATTGTTCTCCCACTTTCATTTGATTTCATCTTTATATATATGTTGTGCATTTGTTACGGTTGTGACTCAGACAACCACTCGATGCAACTCTTCACGAAATTAATTATCTTCAACAGATTAAAACATCTTAGTTTTAACCTTCTTTGTCTTTGAAATGTTCTGTAATCTCTATTTGAGGATAACAGTATTCTGAATTTGCACCGGATGCATTTGTATATGTCTATTTCACTTTTTCAGTAGATACACCACCAAGTTGGATTTTAAGAACATGGGACAATTGCCCTATAATATCAGATTCATTTTCGGCTAACTATGGGACTTGTATATGCAAGTTTCATTGTTCTATATCTCATATACATATGCATATATGGTTGGCCTCTATATTGTGTTGAAATTTTCCTTCCTTTCAATCTTTGTATATACATTTGAGACACACATACAAGATGCGGACTCCATCGGGTCTATAAAACAAATTGGAATTAATTACATATCCGGTCATGTATACTCTTACCTGCATCTTTTCTTGTATATCAGCTTGTATATCGAAGATATACATTGTTATTATACAAGCCCAATGTGCAAGCGGTGGGACCCACCTTATTCCTCACTCGTATTCCATGCTACAACACTACTTGTATCCAACCTTCATATACAATGCTCGATACATACAAACTCAATTGTATCTCCTTTCTGGACTTCTTACTTTTATCAACCATAGTTCATTCATTTTCAGCTCCGCCATGTATATAAAGTGAAATGCATCTCTCGATATACATTAAAGTATGATGCATCCTTTATATTAAACTTTAACTTCCTTTGAGTTCTGTGTTGTAGGTACACCGCAATGTATGTATCCGAAACATACAATAATAAAACTGTATTTCATATCCCTTTCGGTTCCGTAATGTATATTACCGTTGTATATCCCCTTGTATGTTTCCCTTTGATTGTCTCCTTGACGTTATATTTCATTTGTGATATCGTATCGGTAAGAGATTTCCACGCCTTACCCGATGTGGAAGTGGGCATAGTTGCTATCAGCATGACTTTCTTCATCGTTGTGTGATTATTATTCTTCCCCGATCTCTCAAGTATTACCGATACGGCTATCAGTGAGATTCTTGTCGATGAATGTGACTATCATTATCATCGGGGTAATCTATGTCATCGGGATAACATATTTATGGATACCCGATCGTAGTCATCTCCCCGATGGCCTTTTATATCCTGGATCGGAAAGACTTTCATAATATGTGATCGACATTGTCGTGAGAATTGCCTCAGCCAGACTTGTAAACCTTGTTCCGATTCATTTGCTTTTGCCGATGGGTATACATATCGGCATGACCTATACCGAAAACACCTTTTGTTATTCGCTTAGACATTGAAGTATCGGAGACATCAATCTTTCACTCCAATGTTCATCTCCTGTCGATGACCACTATTTCCTTTGATTCCATGAGATGCTCGGCGAGGGTTTTGCTAAAATACTCCATCAGTATGATCTATGCCATCGGGAGGGTTTGTAAAATACTACCCGATAGTGTTTCCTTATGCCGATCAGTGTGACCATACATTTTTCTCCCCAATGAAAAGTCATCAGTGCCACTTTCTCCCTCGATGATTCTTGAAATCTTCTCGCCAATGCTTATTCTTATGCTAATAGCTATTTCCACAAGTTCCTTGTAGAACATGGATCGGTATGACAAAAGGGGATGTCTTGCCAAAATTAGGGGATTTGAATCTACTTATTAGTATGATTTTGGGCATAATTTTTTATGATTTGGTTAGATGTGGATGAGTAAGAATACAGGAAAATTTTTAAATTCTCCTGTCCCAACATAACCTTCCTCTCTTTCACATAAAATTATTGATATGAAGTCTCTTGAAGTAGTTTGTGGGGCACATATGCCACAATCCTGCAAAACATTGTTAGTATGCAAATCTAAACATATAGACCGATAAACATCAAAATGGTTAGAAAATTTAATATGTAATCTATGACAACAAGTAGTGCGTGTGTGATTTATTTTGACATAGAAAGGTTTTAGCATTTCAAAATATGTTTGACAAATTATAATTTGAGGATACATCTCTAAAAATTTACCAAAAAACTATGTTTTAGTCATATCCAAAAAATGCTTTGGATGTGGCTCATGGTTTTGACTACCAATTCTCCTTCTCACAACATCTCTTGTATTAGGAGATACCCTTGTGTTATTTTTCCAAAATTCTTCAATGATGGATCTCAAAGCTTCAACAACAACTTTGTCTTTCCGTAGGAGTCTCCCAGAGAATGCCCATAATTCATTGGTGTTTGGGTCCTCAACTCTTTCACGTCTTCTAATGGCTCTCATTAGAGTTTTTCTACTTATTTTGAATGCTTGACTTATCTTTCTAATAAGGTGAGCTTTCTTTGTTTGTTGGATTACTATTGTCGATGTAATGACACGTCATGTGACATTACTATCCTTGGTACGTGAGGTGGAGCCCACTCTCATATGCACTCATTAGATTCTTGACAATTAATTTTTCACTTGAGGCAAATTGGATGTTCTTAGGCCAAGACTCTTCATAGTGGGCCTAAATTTTAGATTTCTCATCAATTCAACAAATAGTTGACATCTTCTGGTTTCACTTAAATTCTCAAAGAATAATTTCCATATCTTATTTGCATATCTTTGGCAAGTGCACATGGGAATCTTATTTTGCATGGGCTTCAACACATTCTCAACAATATCGATTAGAAACTTAGGCTTCCTATGCAAAATTCTAGGAGGCATTTTAATTGGTAAAGTTGACTCAACATTAAGAATTTTTTAAATATTTACTTTAGGTGGGTAGATGACGTACCTTCAATTGGAGGTGAAAAAGAAAAAAATGGTGTACCTTCAACTTGACATGTGAATGATGATGTTCCACCAACTTGAGAAGAAAAAGATGTACCTTGTACTTCACCTGTGAAAGATAGAGTGTCTCCAATTTGAGAAGATAATGATGGTGTTCCTTCAACTTGACCTAGGGTCAATGGAGTGCCTCCAACTTGGAGATTCACTTTCCTCATTGTACAAAGGTTTTGCATTCATTCCCTTTGTGCCACCAATTCCATATCTCTTATCTTTATTAGATGTGTCATGTTCCTCTTCAATTGGCAATGGTGGAATATCTTCTTCTATGGTTGACAATTTCCTACTTTCCTAAATTCACCTCATTCTTTCTGTTTTCCTCTCATTCTCAGCTTCATGCTCTTTTGGTGTTAGAGTCTTTGCTCATTTCCTCAACATGATGATGATTTCTACAAGCATGATGAATAAGACAATGATAATTAGAACCTTTATAATGACAATGAATAATGGTCACAATGAAAAAATACAAAAAAGTTATCATGTTTGGTGATTTGCATCACTTTAGGAGCTCTAATTTCATGAAATTCATCACTGTTCTTGTTTACTAAGATATGATAGACCATGATCAAATTCATCATAAATAGGACAAAAATCATTAAATATATGATAGACCAAAAAACTGTCCCAAAAAGTACTCAAATTCCTTGAATTGACAACATCAAGATCATGATAAAACTCCCCTAATTCTTTCTTATGTTCATGTGTGAGCATTTCCTGGGCTAGGGTAGTATCATGGAGGTCCCTAAAATACTTTTGAACTCATCCAAATTCACAAACATCATGCACCTCCCCTTGTGGTGAAAGACTAGCTTGATTTATACCCATTTCTCAACCAAATCAGCAACTTGTTCTTCATGTTCATGGCTGTTGTAGGTTTGATAAAACTCATTTTTATGATGCCCAGGTTGTCCTAGACATGCATAAGATTCATAACTTCTGAAAAGTCAATCTGTAGTTCATTTTCTTGACCCATGAAAAAAGTTATAACCGTTGTCCCAAAGTCTAGAAGAAGATGTGTGAAGACAAAAATCATGACTTGAATGAAGCCCTTTGTGAGTAGCTTCAAATTGGTCATGGAGTTTACCTTCTTGGACCATGGTAGATGTTTTGATGAATGTTTTTAAGCTTCAAACCACCTTCACATACCTCATAACTAGCTGGGCATGGCAGTCTTCCTAGGACAACAAGGTGACATTTTGGCACAAGATCATATCATTATCCCAGTAATGCATCACCAAAGGACTTATTCATCATTATGTGGGATCTAGGACAACATTAATGAAGGTTTCAAGATGGAAATGATGCCATGGATGCCTCTAAACTTATGATAGTCATATCATTGATTTATTTGTGACAATCTTCTAGGGCAGTCTACATGGTATTTTGCATACTAATTCAGCTATCAGCATTGAGAAATGATAATTTCAAATGCTTATAACCACATTTACACTGATGACCACACTTTGTAACTTTAATAACATCAAGACAATCTTTCAAAACTTGCCTAGAAACCTAAAATATGACCCTAGTATAACATGGACAGTCACTAATGACTGTACTATTAGGCATAACAGTCATATGGTAACCAATTTTCCATATGAAAGACTTGAAGGGAAATCTTCTTGGTAACATGATTTGGTGTTGTTATGTGGAGGCCATGATTAGACTGATTATATATATAGATTAGAATTTTCAAGCACCTTAAATAGACTATCAACACAACTAGGACTATCATGACAATCAAGAGGAACATCAAACAAGGTATGAAGATAATTTGATATCTTGTCACTTGGTGTAAAGGAGGGATTTTCTAGGAATAACAAGGTGTAGAAATTCAGGGCAGAGTTCTGTTTCATGATGACAAGTCAAGTCCTAAACTATAATATTTTGAGGACCTAGCATAAGAGGCAATGTTGGAAGGTGGTCAAGGTATCATGAAAAGGATTAATGGTGTTGCACACACACATGCAACAAAGGTAGCATAATGAGAGTTCTCATGTGGAGAAAGACAGGTTGCAAGATCGATAATGAGGAGTTTGGTATTTTATGCTTCAAGAGTACATGGTTGCTAGTAAAGTAGAAGCAGCCAAATAAGAATGGGTCATGAAGATAGGTGGCAGTGGAAGTGTTGGTTGTTGATGTGGATGTAGGAGGAACATGTAGGTGTTGCATCAGTTGTGTAATGAAGAAACAATGGCATGAGGTATGATTCAGAAATCTTTGTTTGTTCACATTTCTTGCCTCATAAGGGGTTGGTATCACATATTTTGGAGAGTCATTCGAGGGCCCATATTCTGGACATGGATGGAGTGTTGGAGCAAACACTTAGTGGATTAGTGTGTTGTCACGTGCATGTAGTTGTCATTGATTGTTAATATAAGATGATGTGGTGCTGTTATGTCAAGAGGAATATTAAGTGTATAACTATATATATCTTGTTGAGATCATCTTAATTATGTTGGACTCTCATTATAACTTTGGATTCCAAGTTGGTGAAGGAGATTTCTTGTCAATTATGAGCTACGATTGTCATAATCATTGGAGGCATTGTCATAAAGGGAGTTGTGTAACATGAAATGTTGTTTGGGACAAACTTAGGACTATTATAGGCACTAAATGTTTGGGTAGTGAATTAGTATTTACTTATCAAACTACTTCTTGTACCAAATTTAGGGAGAGTTAACGATGTTGAATGAAGATGGTGGAGATTGGTGGTGGTTACTCTTATGAGGAACAAAATGGAAAATAAAGAGATTACTCTTAGGAGAGATAGATGAAGAGCAATATGAGTGTCAAATTTGGAAAACTTGATGTGAGATCTCTAAACATGGATAGAATTTATTAAGAACACTTAGGACTGTTATAGGCACTATCTCTTAACTATATTGACAATGATACCCATGTGCTATGTGACATTATGCATAAGGATTATTAGGGTCATATATGAACAAAATATCCAATAGGCTCTCACTACCATATTCACAAGGTAAGAGATGACAACATGATCAAAAGGACTGACCTTATATATAGATTAGAATTGTTAGGCATCTTAAATGGACTATCAACACAACTAGGACTATCATAACAGTCAATAGGAATAGATAAAACCAGGTATGAAGATAATTTGATATATCTTGTCAAGGTGTAAAGGAGGGGTTTTCTAGGAATCATAAATGTATAGGACAGTCATTGTAACCTTAGGAATATCACACATTCAACATTGTTCAAACAGTAGTCCAAAATAAGAATGATCAAACCCTAGGAGTTTCATAAGTAAATTGGTGCATTACAACCTAGCAATCACAAGATCATTGAAGCATAAATGGTGAGATAGGTTATTAAAGAAAAATATAATGATGAGAAGATGAGAAGGAAGAAGAATATAATGATGAGATATAGGTTGGACATTGTGCTATGACATGGGGATTTATTACAACCAATAGCTGCTATGGTAGCAATTGCAAAATGCTTGGTGAAGAACTCGCTATTGCATCATGAGCTAAAGACATAAAGACATAAAGACATAAAGAACATAAGAATATATATAAGTGAATTAAAATTGATATAAAGAACATACCTTAGACTTAGATATTGGAGTTGACCAATTCTCCCAAATTTGGCCTCAAAATCCTCAATTCTTCTTTTTAACAAGTTTGATTATGAATTCTATATAACTCTAGAATAGGATTAGTGAAATTTATGGAAAAAACAAACATATATCATCAAATTCAATCTATCTATCAATGGTAATTAGCTTTGAAACAATATCACACATGAAAAATGAAACTTTACATTTAAATAATCAAATTTTCTCCAAGAAAATGCAAAATCAGTTATTGTACGTTGAAAAACAAAAAAGGTGGTGGATTGATCCAAAAATAATTGTTAATATGTTAAAAAACATGCAAAAGCATTTTTTGTCTAATATACTACATGAAAAGTAGGAATAACTAGCATGTGGGGTCTGAATCATGGATCCCACATGCTTTTTGCCCTTTTTTTTGCTTCCCATAACACAAGCGCATTCTGGGAAGAATAAAAATAATAAGCTTTATGCACCCTAAAACCATAACTTTCTCAATGAAAGGAAGCAAGGTACATGGAACACACTTCCTACACCAATATAATGAGGGGAATAGTATGCAAATTCATTTTAATCCTTACAATTGCAGCAATATTAAAACTATAACATAAAGATTACAGCAACAACACAACACATAAAGAAAGTGGCACAAGATATACTGTGGGGAAAACCTTTTCAGGTAAAACACACACTCTAAAACCTGCACAATGTATTATCAAAACAATGGTGTGTTTACAATACACTTGCAATGCAACTTCTCTAAGAGTCTTCAAATGTAATTTCTAGAGTGATTCCAGCAGCATAATAGTACCTATACAAACACTATGTAACTACAACTCCAAAAATAATGCATTTTATAGAGTTACAAGGCATAAACAGGAAGCTTCTAGAGATGGGCATCTATCTTGGCCACATGGCCATTTTCCCACATCAAAGGACACTTGTCCAAGCTACAAATATCTCTCTTACATCTATCATAACATGGTAGATTTGACTTCCCAAGGATAGAGTGCTCCATGCTAAAAATAGACTATGACAGATGCTCTTACGCATCTTACAGCTGTCATAGATTTTCCCAACATAACAACCTTAAATGTTGTAAGAGAATCTGTCATACAAGACTAAATATAGCATATTCCTCTTACAACATGTCATAGCCCAACTTGGGCACCCAAAGATGCCTTCTCCACATGCAAAGATACTTTACGACACTTGTCTTCACTTGTCCCGAGAATCTCTATACTTGGCTCTTACGCGTCATAGATTCTGTCATACACAATAACACCTCTGTCATACCACAAGATGCTGACACATGGCATATTAGTGCCATCTCAAATGGGATGCCCAAATCCACATGTGTTTGACTTGACCACTTAAAGCATATTACAAGTAGGATGACATGTCACAATGCCACCTCAAACTAAATGCCAAAATTGAATGTGCAAGTAAAATACAAATTGAGCAAATAACTAAATAAATAATTAATAAATCAATGCTAGGAATTCCAAGGCTAAGACACCTTAATTCCCAACATTCTCCCACTTGTCGAACACCTTGCAAGAGCCAATAGAAAGACAAGATTTAACTGCTAGGGGCCAAAAGGCCCATAGACTCTTAACACCATCTGAACTTATATGTGCCCACAGGTTTAGTCAATCCATTTGCAACATTCTTCAAAGTGTCAAGCTTTTTCAATATCACCTTCCCATCTTCTACCATATCACAAACAAAATTAAACTAAACATCAATATGTTTTGTTCTGGCATGGAAAGTAGGATTCTTTGCTAAACAAATCACACTCTAACTATCACAATGGATAGTAATCTGTCTTACTTCAAAACCAACATTTGAACACAACCTTTTAAGCCAAATGGCTTCCTTACAAGCATGAGTTTCTGCCATGTACTCTGCTTCTACCATGGATAAAGCAACCATAGGTTGTCACTCATCCAACTAATAGCACCATCAAACATGGTAAACACATGTAAGCACTAGTGGTTCTCCTGTTGTCAATGTCACCTGTTCAATCAAAATCCACAAATCCACGAATACTCATAGAATGCTGAGGTCTAGTAGGATAACCATGATAACATAAGGAATACTCAGAAGTACCCCTCAAATATCTGAACACTCTCTTCACTGCATCCCAATGTACCCATCCAAGATTAGCCATAATTTGACTAAGGACTGCCACTGCTTGGGCAATGTTTGGTCTTGTACAGACCATAGCATACATCAAGCTACCAATTACACTAGCATAAGGTACTCTGGTCATATCCTTTGTCTTAGAAGGAGACTTTAGACAATCATCAATAGATAACTTTATCCCCATCATAACAGGAATAGTGAACGGTCTGTAATCCACCATACTAAATCTCTCCAACACAGTGTTAACATACTTACTCTAGCCTAGCCAAAGTTTTTTGTTTGCTCTGTCTCCTCTGATCTCCATCCCTAGAATGTACCTAGCTGCCCCTAAGTTTTTAATTTCAGACTATGCTAACAACTAAGACTTTAAATCAGAAATCATATTTTACCATTCTCAATCAACAACATATCATCAACATATAGTGCAATAATGAGAATACGATCATTGTCAAACTTGTAATACACACAATGATCTGATTTCAATCTTAGAAATCTAATGGACAACACAAAGGCATCAAACTTCAAGTACCACATCCTAAGAGATTGTTTCAATCCATACAAAGACTTCTTTAACTTGCAAACCAAATTGTATTTACCTTTCACTATGTAGTGCTCTGGCTATGACATGTAAATCTCTTCCTCCAAGTCACCATGAAGGAAAGTTGTCTTCACATCCATTTGTTCCACTTCTAAATCATAAGTTGCTACAAGAGATAACAGGAACCAAATAGATGTTAGCTTTGCAATGAGAGAGAAAATCTCACCATAATCAATTCCCTCCACTTGTGAATACCCCTTCGCAACCAATCTAGCCTTAGACTTCTCAACACTGCCATCTGCTCCAAATTTCTTCTTGAACACCCATTTGCATCCAACAGGTTTTCATCCATTAGGCAAAGGAACCAAGTCCCAAGTTTTATTCTTTCCCAAAGAAGCCATCTCATCTTCCATGGCCTCCTTCCAGGAACCTGCATCTTTCATACTCATAGCCTCTTTCATAGTTCTAGGCTCATCAGTGTTAGAAATCAAGGCAAAAGCACAACTAGAATCAAGCAATGAATAACCAAACCTGTCAAGTTGCTTCCTGATTCATGTGGACCTCCTCAAAGGTTGAGGTGGAGGTTTTACTTCTTCTAAACTTTCAGAGCTACTAGAGCTCTCCACATTATCAGGTCCAATAGGGTCTTTTGGTTCATTCTTCTCAGGGGTAGTAGGAAACTGAACCACATCCTCTTTCTTTTCTTTTTCTTCTAGCTGTAAAACAACAAGAGAAGGAGATACCTCTCTGAAAATAACACTTCTGCTATACAACACTTTCTTTGCCCCAGGATCCTAATGCTTGTACCCTTTTACACCGAAACCATAGCCAATGAAAATACACTTAACTCCCTTGTTCTCCAATTTTGACCTCTTCTCCTTAGGCACATGTGCATATGCCTCACAACCAAAAACATGAAGATGTCTCAACAAAGGCTTATTACCAGACCACACCTTAATGGGTGTCTTATCAATGAACACTGAAGTAGGAGACTTGTTAAACATGTAGCAAGTAGTGGCTACAGCTTCAACCCAAAACTTTTGTTTGAGGCTAGCACCACTAAGCATACTCCTAGCCCTCTCCATCAACATTCTGTTCATCCTCTCTACAACTCCATTTTGTTGTAGGGTGTATGGAGTTGTCTTATGTCTTCCAATCCTGTGTTCTTTATAGAACTTGTCAAATTCTACGGAACAAAACTCACCACCATTATCAGTTCTCAAACACTTAATCTTTTTACCAATCTGATTCTCTACAAAAGATTTAAACTCTTTGAACCGACTAAAGACTTCAAATTTGCTTCTGAGAAAATAAATCCATGTCCTTCAACTGTAATCATCAATGAATGATACACAATATAATGATTTGGAAATTGAAGGAACATTCACAGGACTAAACACATCATAATGAATAAGATCCAACACACCAAAAGACTTATGAGAACTTGAGTAAAACTGAATATGGTTTTGTTTCCCATATACACAATGTTTGCAAAAGTTGAACTCCATATTAAAATCATTTAACCCCTTGATGAGGTTTTTATTTTTCAGGGCTCTAAGACCCTTCTCACCAATGTGACCAAGTCTCTTATGCCACAACATTGTCTTTTCAGCAGGAAGTTTCATTTCTAAAGCATGAGCAACCTTAGGTACCCAGAAATCACTACCATCGGAAGTAGAAGTAACACACTTTTTCACTATGGGTTCCAATGGTGAGGGTGAAGAATCTGAAGGTCTTTTCTTTGAAATAGAAGAACTATTGCAATGAGTAGTGCATGCATCCAGCAGAAACAGAGTACCTCTCCGAGTACCCTTAGCAAGCACCATAGCTCTTCTCGTCATCTTGTATCCTCCACCTAAAAAGACAACCTGCACACCTGCATCCTTCAATTTACTTACATAGAGCAAGTTTCGTACTAAACCGGGGATGTGCATAACCCCATTGATCCCCTTCACTCATCCATCAGAGAATCGAATCGAGACTCTTCCACAACCAACTATCTTGACGTGAGAGTCATCACCCAAGTATACCTTCCTGCCATTGTATTCTTCATACTTTGTAAACCAACCTTGATGTGAGGTCATGTGGAAAGAAGCACCAGAGTCAATCAAACACACATCTTCTGATACATGGGTGGCCAAGGCTGCAACAAATGCATGACCATCATCTTATGACTTGTCAAAATCAAAATCAAAGATGTTTTTCTTCTTTTTCTTCTTCTCCTCTTTACACTCCTTTTGGAAGTGCCCAGATTTATCGTAGTTCCACCAAAGTGCCTTGGACTTTCCAAGAGATTTGGATCTCCCACAGGATTTGGATTTGGTCTTTTCAGCTTTCTTGTCTTTCTTTTTCAATTTCTCTTTGTGTCTACCATGAACCGCAAGAGCCTCCTTTACTGATTTGGAAGACTTTCTCCACATCTCTTCAGATAATAATGAAGACACCACTTCATCCATCTTGAAGGTGCTTGTAGTACTCCCAATGGCCATGACAAGGTAGTCCCATGAGTCTGGTAAAGAACAAAGGAAGGTCATGCAATGATCCTCCTCCTTGATCTTTACACTAAAGGATGTCAACTGTGCAACTAGCATCTTAAAAGCATTCAGGTGATCTACAACTGATCCTCTATCATCCATCCTTAGAGAATATAGCTTCTTCCATAGGAATAACTTGTTTACCAAGGATTTAGCCTGATAAACATCACCAAGTTTCTTCCACATCTCCTTCACGGTCTTCTCTTCATGAACATTCAACGGGATGGAATCAGCTAAACAGAGTCTCACAAGACCCTTAGCTTTATGATCTTTGAGATCCCATTCATCTTGAGGCATTGTTGTTGGTTTTGTTTTAGAAATTGCTTCACATAGATCTCTGTCAACAAGCATGTCTTCCATTTTGAGTTTCCATAACTTGAAATTGTTGTCATTAACTTTTCCAACTCTATTCTACTGGATGTACTTGCCATCTTCTTGCTACAACAAGATCACAGAATACTCTACAAAGACTCCCACTCAATCAAATATTAGCTCAAAAAACCCCTACCCAACAATTAGGATGACAGGTGATCAAGATCTTATACCAACTGAAAGGAAGCGAGGTACACGAAACACACTTCCCACACCAATCTAATGAGGGGAATAATATGCAAATTCATTTTAATCCTCACAATTGGAGCAATGTTAAACCTATAACATAAAGATTACAGTAGCAACACAACACATAAAGAAAGTGACAAAAGATATACTGTGGGGAAAACCTTTTCAAGTAAAAAACCCCACACTCTAAAACTTGCACCATGTATTATCAGAACAATGGTGTGTTTACAATACACTTGCAATGCAAGTTCTTCAAGAGTCTTCAAATGTCGTTTCTAGAGTGATTCTGACAGTATAACAGTACCTGTACAAACACTATGTAACTACAAGTCCAAAACAATGCATTTTATAGAGTTACAAGGCATAAACAGGGAGCTTCTAGAGATGGACGTCCATCTTGGCCACATGGCTATTTTCATAATCAAAGGACACTTGTCCAAGCTGCAAATATATCTCTTCCATTTGTCATAACAACATATTTGCCTTCCCAAGGATAGAGCGCTCCATGCTAAAACTAGACTATGACAAATGCTCTTACACATCTTACAGCTGTCATAGATTTTCCCAACATGACAACCTTAAATGTTGTAAGAGAATCTGTCATACAAGACTAAATATAACATATTCCTCTTTCAACATGTCATAGGCCAACTTGGGCACCCAAAGATGCCTTCTCCACATGCAAAGATACTTTATGACACTTGTCTTCACTTGTCCTGAGAATCTCTATAATTGGCTCTTACGTGTCATAGATTCTATCATACATAATAACACCTCTATCATACCACAAGATGCTAAAACATGGCATATTAGTGTCACCTCAAATGGGACACCCAAATCCACATGTGTTTGACTTGACCACTCAAAGCATATTACAAGTAGGATGACATGTCACAATAACACCTCAAACTAAATGTCAAAAGTGAATGTGCAAGTAAAATACAAATTGACAAAATAACTAAATAAATAATTAATAAATCAATGCTAGGAATTGCAAGGTTGAGACACCTTAATTTCCAACACTCAATGTTATAGAGATAGAGATAGATAGGGAAGCATAAAAATATTAAGATTTCTCTATCCTCCCTCTCTACAACTCTATCTACCTCTCTTTCTCTATATCTCTCTCCCTCTCTCTGTCGACCCCATGGAATGTGAGGAAGAGAGATATAGAGATAGAGAGGTACATATATTTATATAGAGGGAGGATAAATAAATAGAGAGATAAAGGAAGAAAATAGATAGATAGAAAGGGATGTATATAGAGAGGGATAAATAGAGATAGATAGCGAGAGGGAGACATGGAGAGATAGAGAGGGACATGGACATGGACAGGGAGAGAGGGGGGACATGGAAAAATATGGAGAGATAGAGATTGAGTTGGAGAAAGGAAAAAATACAGAAAGAGGGGAAAATAGAGAGATAGAGTGGGATAGGTGGATATAGAGACGGGGAGAGGGAGAGAGGGGAATTGAGATAGAAAAGGGGTCTAGATAGAAGGAGAAAGATAGATAAAGAGGGAGATAGAGATAGATATATAGAGAGGGGAGATATAGGGAGATAGAGAGTGAGGGAGAGATGGATAGGGAAATACAGAGAGAGGTAGAGAGGGATATATTAAGAGATAGGGTTATGGGGAGAAATAGAGATGGGGGAAGAGATGGAGAGATGTCCAAAGACATGCTTAGAGAGACATTTCAAGAGGTAGAGGGATGGAGAGAGAGATAGAGAGGAGGAGAGACAGAGAGAGGGAGGGAGAGAGAGGTAAAGAGGGATAGATTAAGAGATAGGGATCTATGTGGAGAGATAAAGATAGGGAAAGAGATCAAGAGATGTAGACAGAGACATACGGAGATAGATTTGAGGTAGAGGGATTGAGAGAGTGATAGAGAGGGGGAATGAGATAGTGAGGGAGGGAGAGATAGAAAGGTACAGTTAGAGAGAGGGGATTAATAGAGAGCAACCCTAAACCCCAAAACCCTAAACCTTAACCCCTAAACCCTAAACCCTAAACTCGAGCATCCCTAAACCCTAAACTTGATCAGCCCTAAACTCATAAACCTCAAATAATGTCCCTGACCTCTAAACCCTAAACTTCAGCAACCAAGCTAAACCCCTAAACATATAGTTCAATCTAGGGGATGATGGAGGATCAATGCGAAATGAATTTAGAATTCTCGGATCTTGATTATCATTATCATCTAATGGATGAACTATTTGATAGGATCCAAGTTATTTGTTTGATTATCTATGTTTTCTTGCCCAAACCAATGTGTCTCATCATGGGATATTGATGAATAATGAATAGGACTAGTGGGATGATGGATAGGGCTAATGAGATGATGGATAGGAGTGATGTGGGTTATTTTCTAATGGATAAGATCTTGATCATAGATAATATCTTGATCACAGGGAGGATAAGCATGGATAGCGCGATACTAGATATGGATAGGGTAAGTGGGGATGCATTGATATTCATTGGATTGGGGAGTAAGAGGTGGTGATGGGGTTTCACTAGGAGATGTTGGAGGATGAATGATCGGATCAATGTAGATGGGTTGACCATGAGATGGTAAGGGATCCAAGACATGGGATTAGATGCGATGTTTGGATTTTGATTAGGATGGGTGGTTGGTATTTCCACATGCTTTAGGCTAGGCTCTTAACATGGCTATTGGGTTTCTTAGATGGATGTGATGGGTTCTTCGATGGGATCAATAATCTTTGGATGTTTAACAACATGGATACATGATTGGGTTTGACTTGGACTTATGGTAAGAGACTCTTCAATGAAATGGATAGGCATAGGAGTGGATGATGGTGTTGGAGTGGTAGACATGTTATTAGGAGGTTCTTTGTTACCTGCTCAAGGATAGGAATTTGAGTACATGATGTTTTTTCTAAGATTCCTTGCCAATAGTCCTTAGGTGACATCCTTCATGGCTTCATGGGTTGATGGACAATGATGGAAGATGTTGTGGGGTTAGGATTAGGATCAAGTGAATGGATATAGGAGGAGATGGATTGGGATTGGGAGTGTTAGAGGGGGATGAAATTGGATCAGTGGATTTGGATGGCTCCATATCTTTTTTTTATTTTGGGATTTTGTAAAGAGTCTTTGGAGAAAACTTTTCAAGGGTTCATGGGTTGATGGATTAGAGCTTAGAATGTTTGACGGTGGATTAGATGGTGAGTTATATGGTGGATGGATGATATGGATTGATGGATTAGGGGATGCGTGGACTAATGGGTTAGGATTAGGAGGATTGGAGGAAAATTATAAAATAATTCCCCTTTAACCTAACCCCTAAACCCTAAACTTGAGAAACCCTAGAAACTCATAAACCCTAAATAATGCTCGTAAAGGTCTGAGCAACCCTAAACTCAAACCCTAAATAATGCCCCTAAACCTGAGAAACCCTAAACCTCTCTCTCTCTCTCCCAAAACCCCTAAATGCTAAATTATAATGCCCCTAAAACCTAACCCCTAAACCCTAAATAATTCCCCTAAACCCTAAAATTAAGCAACCCTAAACTCATAAACCCCTCTCTCTCTCTCTCTCTCTCTCTCTCTCTCTCTCTCTCTCTCTCTCCAAAACAAGAAAACTAGGACTCTCTCTGTGTCTCTCTCCTTATCACCCTATCTCTCCCCTCTCTCCCCTCCATCTCCATCATGTCTCCCTCTTCCTCCCTCTCCTCTCCCTTGTCGATAAAGAACATGGAAACAAGAAAACTAGGACATGCAAAGAGGGATGATATAAATTGGGATGATGAAATGGAAACAAGATAATTTATCAAATTTCATTGGATGGGAAGAATGATGCGGAGATGAGGAGAGGGGAGGGAAGTAGAGAGTGAGACAGAGACAGGGTAGGAGGTAGAGATGGGAGGGAAATAGAGAGTGTGAGAGGGTAGAAGGTAGATAGGGGAAGGGAGAAGAGAGTGAGAGAGAGGGTAGGAGGTAGAGAGGGGAGGGAAGTAGAGACTAAGATAGATGGTAGGAGGTAGAGAGGGGAGGAAATTAGAGAGTCAAAAAGAGGGTAGGAGGTAGAGAGGGGGGAGAAGAGACTGAGAGAGAAGGTAGGAGGTAGAGACGTGAGGGAAGCAGAGACTCAAAAAGAGGGTAGGAGGTAGATAGGGAAGGGAAGTAGAGAGTGTGAGAGAGGGTAGAAGGTAGAGAGTGGAGGGAAGGAGTGAGAGAGAAGGTAGGAGGTAGAGAGGGGAGGGAAGCAAAGACTCAGAGAGGGTAGGAGGTAGAGAGGTGAGGGAAGCAAAGACTTGGAGAGAGGGTAGGAGGTAGAGAGGGGAGGGAAGTAGAGAGTGAGAGAGATGGTAGGAAGTACAACTGCCATTGTAGACATGTATGTAAAGTGTGGAAGCATAGACAAGACGTGTCAATTGACTGACATAACACTCAAGAGATGTTTTGTAATGGTATGCAATGATTGCAATATATGCAAAAAATGGATTTGTTGAAAAGGCTTTAGAAACTTCCAAGAAAATATAATTGGCATGTGTAAAGCCAATTTCTCTCAACCTAACGCGAGCACGTTATAACATGCTCGCATTATGATGAGCATGCTTAGATGTGTTGTTTCTATTTTTCAGCAAAATTTTGAGATAATCTGGAGCGTGCTCCCCATCAGGATGGCACTTTTTCCAATGAAAAGTCAAAAAATACAACCATAATCTTAAGCTCTTTGTTAGCTATCTAACCATATCATTTTTTTCACATTTTGAGTACATTAAGGGTTTCATCTTTAATTTCTTTTGTCAGTGTATCCATTTTTGGTCAAAAACCAATGTCTAGTATTTTTGACTCTTTTTTACCGTTCATCAAAATTTGAAATAAGTTACATTTTTAGTAACTAGACTCCATTCTACACGTATTAAAAAAAATGATTTTCAATTAGTTTTCAAAAAATTTAGGGGGGAGCACGCTCAATTTTCTATTTTTCAGGATGTGTCCACTTTGAAAATTAGTAAAAAATCAAATATTCATGAAAAAATTATCAGAAAAATTAGGGATAAACTACATGGTGTTAGCTAATTTCTCACTGAAGCAATTTTTGAAATATTAAAAAAAGTCAACATTTTAGGGGGAGCAGACTAGACGCTATGTTATGTTTCTTTCAGAAAAATAGGACCAATTTGTGTGCTCCCCCTTTTTCAACTCCTTAATCTCAACCATTTTTGGAAAAAATTAGTAGTCTAGAAACTAGATTCGGAGCACTACGACTCTTGTTTTTGTTGCATCTTCAAATTTTGACTATAGCTATCTTTAATTTCTCATCCAACATCAATGTTTCCTGATTTCAAAAAAAAAGTGGCATCTTATGACCCCCTTTTGGTCCCTCATCTTTGTGCACTTACCCTCTACTCAATGGCTTGTTCAACAATCCCAAGCTCATCCATAGTCATCTACACATATAAGGTTGATACTTAAACCATATAGATTATCAAATAAAGACTCTATCTGTCTTACAACATATTTGACTCATGATCTATTGATAATAAGTTATAAATGAGTAATCATACAAATTATATACTTCTCTTTATGTATATTAAAGAGAGAATTCCAAATATCGTGATAGTCTAAATCCTAACTTATCATTGGAATAAAGAGTGTTTCTCAAGACATTCTTGTGGCTATACTTGGCCTAAAACTAGGTAAAATAATAAATCTAATGTCAAGTGTTCCTACACTATGAATTGTCTTTATTCTAGCTTATAATCTTTCAAAACACTCTTAATCCACTACTGGTAAGAGATGTATACTATACAATAGATCTTCTCTTAGGTTCTATAGTAGTTTACTGCTAACCCTTTTAGGTTACTAAACCCATACTAGGTTTTCAATGAACTGTTGGTCTCTTCTAAGACATGACTTATACTTTTTACCAATGACCTCTATGTTGTAATACATTCGGCCTATGTATAAAAACACGGTCAATCTAAATATATTGACTTAGTCGACCTCAAAATAATATTAGAGTCGACCTCCTTATGTTATGACAGTCGGCCTCATGAAGATATAACAATTAGCATCTTTAAGATATAATAGTCAACCTCTTAATGATATAACAATCAGCCTCTTAATGATATAATAGATGGCCTTAATATGCCAATAACAGTTGGCCTTTTAATATGGCATAATAGTTGGCCTCTTAATGATATAATAGTCAGCCTTAATATGGTATAATAGTCAACCTTGTTATGAGAACAAATAGATAGACCTATACAATTAACCAATATCTCAGTATTTGGCCATCAAACTTATTTAGTCAGCCATTAGACATTGCACTTGGCCATATGACTAGTTTGACCACATAGTCTTGCAACTATTAGTATCTTCTCTACTATATATTTAATAATCAATAAGAATAACTACGGTATAACATAGATATATATCTTTCATCATGAGATATCATTTTCATAAACATCATTTTAAGATACATATATCAATACCAAAAATATCATAACTTCTAAGTTGTTCAATTCTATCTCTAACGAGATACAAAACTCATTCACACAGATATAATCCTCAGTTGAGAATGAAGCAACAATAGAATTCTCTATATGAATCTACTTGCAGTTTCAACATACATAAAATAATATTAATCATACATATCATCATTTTTGGTTGCATATCGATGAACTTACCTGTTACTACTTCATACGTTCCTCCTCCTGCTCTCTTCCTTTGAGGCTTATCAAAGTATTCTCTTCTCGTCTAAAAAATATTCCACTCCCTTTTCTAAGGTTGGGCTCCCATATTATGGCACATCACTTAAAGCACCACTACACAGTTCTTCCTATCCCTGTAGCTTTCTCTCTTCATGCAACAAGTTATGGAGAGTGTGGAGAATATGGAGCTTCCTCTGCTTCTCCCACTCCAAACCATCTAGGGAGTTCGCTAGTATAAAAAAAGAGACTTTTTACCCAAACTAACATAATTATAGACGATACAATAATATTATTAATAATAATGATAATAATAATAATAATAACAATAATCATCACTTAATAGATATGCATAAATTACTTATCTAACAGATGTCGATATTGCGTACTTTCAAACACTAAATGTGTTCATCTGAAGCACAATTATCGATGAATAATTGTCACATATTGACTAAGATATTGACAACAAAATTTACATATGTTTAGTCGATTTACTCTCGTCAACCTAACATCCCAAAGACATACACCAAGTTTCTATCAAACGACAAAAAAGATTTAATCTGTCTTAAAGATGACATGGCTTGGCAAGGGAAAACACAATCTCTCTACTAAGTACATGTGTGTGAGTTTTCAGATGGCATAAGGGTCATTGTATTCATGTGATCCAGCATCCTCTTCATGGTGATACTCTTTCTCCTCATGTTGGAGGGAAAAACAACATTGTTTCTGCATCCACCTCAGTTGCATGACGGTAGTTAGTCCATTACATCATTTTAACCACATGTTCAATAATGACATCATAAACAATTATTTCTTGCATATAAGTTAATATAAAACAAATTCATTTCCCATCATTACTATAATCATAATATTTTCTCTGACTAACTATTTGTCTCCTTGAAAATCATAAAAATAAATATATTAGTTTTAAAATGGGGTGTGACAAAAAGAATGAATACATGGATCAATGATAGGAGATCTATGAATTTAATGAATATTCTAGGTTTTGGACTATTCTAGGATTAGAAATGGAGTACAACAACATGTGACTCACCTTGGGATGTAGCTAGATCATCTAGATTATATGGGGTGAAGTCTACAAATTAGACTTAGCTCCACAACCATATAAATGCCATGCACTAATGGAAATGATTTTTACATCTACATGCTTTTATTTGTTGATTCCCTTGATTCGTCTTTTCTTGCTCTACCTTTTATACTGTATGAGATTGAGCTTATATTTGGAAATACCTTTGAAGGATTGGTTTCATATCACGAGAAGACATGTTCACCTAGGTCAAACCCTGGAGATGTGTGTAAATATTGAATACAAGAAGCAAGCACCCTAGAATGATGTATGTAGATTTCAACTTCTTTTCAATGCACCAAATCCAAGTGTTTCAATATTAATTGCTTCTCAAATGTAAGGGGATGATAAAATGAATGTCTTTAAATACATGGATATAGTGATAAATTATGCAAATGTGTGTTTAGTTGGCCCTCATAATGGCTAGTGAAAAGGAAGAGGAACATTGGAATTAAAATTTGAACATTTAAAATTTTGAGGGTCAACACTACAACCATGGGATCGATATTACACCTATGGAAATGCCACATGGCACAAAGTTGCTTGAATCAAGAGTGAATATTTAGGAAAAATGCATTAATAAATAGATAACAAAATATGTGTATATATGAATAAAGTAGATATATATGTATAAGAATGAGTGCAAATATAGATGCAATAAATAACTAATTTGTAGGAATATGTATGAATATGAATAAGATAAGGTAAAATATGCGTAAAACAAAAAAATTTTAAAAAATTTGAAGAGTGATCTTCTATTTTTATTCCTAAGATTAAATACCCTAATTCATCATATTTACATTAAAAAAATAACATTAATTGTATTAAAATCTATCCATTTTATTTAATTACCCTTGATTAAGATGAGGTTTTTCTTTACAAGATTATAAAACATCATGATAGAAACAAAATAAATGTCACATCTAGATATGTCACATTTTTGTTTCCTTCATTCGCAACTCTCTGTTGCTTTTATTTTGCATATATTTGCATTGATTCAATACCAAAAAAAAAAAAAAAGAAGATAGGGGAAAAGACCCAATACCTGAGATAGTTCCAATGGCTAAGATAGTATTTGTTCATTCAAGGCCCAATACTTTAAAAAGTTTAGCACTAATAGTTGTGATTTTAAGGTTGTTAGTGTTGACTATAAGTACTAATAATTGAATGAAATGTGCCCTTTAGATCTAAAAAGCAACCAATCATGTGATGCCACATCATCGCACCAACATAACATGACTTAATGCACACCTATTGGTCCACCCTTTTTTTGGGGGAACTATTTGACACCTCAACAAAAAGCATGTTGATGTGGCATCATATTTGATGATGTGGCCTTGAAACCTTAGTTATAAGCAAGGGCCTTGCCAAGTAAGCCACTGTAAAATTTTTGGAGTGATTCGAAATTGCCACGTACAATTTTGAGAGACGTGAAGTTAGGGTGCTCAACTACTGGGTCCTCCCCTATGCAAAAGTAATGAAAGGTGATCTATCTACCTAGTTGTCATCCCAACCATATATACCACATGATAGTTAGAACGAAAAGGACAAGACATAAATTTACGGATAAATTGCCCACCAACACTAATGCTACTAACATTGTTTTCTAGGGACAAACAGATTTAATAGTCCATGTGGTCCCATTCATCTTAACATTTAGTGCCATTACTGTACAAACCGAATATCGAATATGCTTGATGCACTTTTCCCAAAATAATTATAATTAATTAGAGTTTAAAATCGACCATGAAATGATTACTTTAAACAACACGTTTTATTTTCAACTATGGTCGATTTTTTGGTAAATCTTAACTAACCCATGCGTTGTAAATTGGACACTGGTTCAAATAAAACAGACGGATGTCAATTACATATATGTGGGCATGTGCAGAGCAGTCGGTGAAGTCCATTCAGTCAAAAAATAGGAAGTTGCATGGTTGAATCCTCTTGCTCAGCCGACACGTTGTGAGAGCGATTTTTTCAACCACGCACGTGCCATGTGATTGCTGACATTGTTCTTAGCTGAATGCAAAATCACCTCTTTATAAACCCCATCGCCCCCTCACAATTTCCCACATCATATTTTCCTTCTTGTGATTGCTGACATTGTTCTTAACCGAATGCAAAATCACCTCTTTATTAACCCCATCACCTCCTCACAATTTCCCACATCATATTTTCCTTCTTGTGATTGCTTTTAGGAGAGAGAAAGCCATGGTTGCCTGCGTGAAAAGCTTCGTCTCGCTGCTCCTACTTCTCCTGCTCACTCTTCTTACACTCTCTGCTTCGGTATATAAATTTGAATTTCTCCTCCCTCTTCCATCGTAAGATTACTACTTTTAAAAGATGGGTTGATGTTCGGAATCTCAACAAGCAAATGGGGTATCTATTTGTGTTTGCAGGGAGAAGATATGGATGTGATATTTATAGTTCCGCAGCATCTGGAACATCTGAGAGTGTTGAAGATTATGGGAAATAGTTCCGAATTGGGCAACATGACCTAGACCCTGGTGACATTTGGGTCCTCACTGTGGTATGTTCATTTTTTTTCTGCATCATAGTTTACCCTCTTTCATCATAATGCTCACCTAGAACTTCTTCTTATTCATTATTTTATTTTTCCTTTTCTTTTCGTGTTTTATGATAGCCATTGATTATAGGAGGACAATCCGAAGTGATAGTTAAGGTTTGACATTTTAATCCACTATACTTGCGGGACTGTTGGTGTGTACAGCGTGCAGCCCGCAATGTAAACGTGTCGTCAGAGAGGAATTTCATGTGGAATTATTTACCGGCTACAATTGTAACGCTGGTATTTGCCTACATGGGAGCGAGTCGAACATATTTGACCTCATTCACCGCGTCGATGACATTATCCCATATTAACCCTGTCATCTAAGAAGTAGTAGACGACGTTTCCTTTCATCGTCATAGTTATACAATCAGTGCTTTAATTTAGTTCCTGCTGTAGGCAAGGTAACTATTGTTTTCGCTTGCATCTATTAGTTGGGTTTCAGAATATGTGCAATGGCAAAAATTAATCTTTTGCCTATGGTTTTTGTTTTTGCAGAATTTTAACAGGGAGTTATTCGAAAAGTTGTTTTGATTGGGTGGTTGATTTTTTAGCCCATTAGTATTTATTTTCTTTATTCTAAAAATGGGAATTTTTTCTTTCTTGTTTTGTAGGTTCTAGGTTCACTAGACGTGTGTGTTGCCCATTGCTCTGATGTGGCATTCTCCAAAATAGTTCACGTGCCTGGTCTGTGTCTCCACATTTTGCACACATGCGACAGGTTTGTTCGAGATTTTTTAGTATTACAAAGAGAATGTGTTATGAGTATTACTGTTTATGGGCTCCTCCTGCTTGCCTATAATCTGGCATGGAAATGGCTTTCAAGAGTTTCGGTGGGAATTCAAGTCCTATGGTGCCTCCAAAACAAACCCTTCTCCTTTGGCCCTCCCGATCAATCCCCACCTCGCCCTTCAAATATTCTAGACAAAACTTCTCCATCTCCACCACAGTCTCGACCCAAAACCCAGGAATTCACCTTCTCCACCTCATGGAACCCTGAAGCCAAGGCCCAGAGCTAGGTCCAGCTCCCCCACTCCTCCTGCTCTTAATGATGATGAACGGCAAAGGTATTTTTCTGCTCCTGCTACTTTCACGCTATAATGTGCCTATATTCAATGTGTATATGTATGTATCTCTATGGCAATGATTGGACTTGCAGAGAAATGGATGCCAAGGTGAGGAGGCTGGCTCGTTTCAATACCGAGCTCAATAACCCAATTCGTTCTTCTTCTCCTCCATTGGGACGTCAGCAACAACAGCAGCAGGTGAATACCCCGCAGAAATAGGAAGTGGATGAGACCATGGACTATGAGGATACAGAGCCCATTCTGGGATCTTGCCCAGACATGTGCCCAGGTAAGGAGGCTACCATCAAATTTCATAAGCATGCCTTCATCATAGGTTTTATTTAATTTTTGTTTTTTGTTTTGTTGAATTTGCCACACAGAGTTTTCTGTCTATAGAGAGTTATGTATATAAGGAGCTCTATTATGTAATTTATTCATCATTCATTGTGCTGATGGGTTCTCAAGTAAGACTTCAAAGTTAGATGAATACAACGTCTAGTCTAACTAAGTGTGATAATGGCTTTTAGACCTGAGGAGTTTCTATGGCTTAAGAGGAAAGATGTGGTCTATTTAAGGAACCCTAAATTGGCAATTCATTTCATTTTATTGTCCAAATGATAATGAACGACAATGTTGACCCAAGATTTGTAACAAGTTATCATCCAGAAACATATTTGCTATCCAGAAAAGATTAGTTACAAGTTTCAAATTTTGTTTATATATATATATATATATATATATATATATATATATATATATATATGATCTCAAGTTATGTAAGAGATGAATCTATTATCTTGGATGATTTCCTATCTCAAGCAAGCTTAAACTATTCTAGCATGTTAGTAGATGTTGTTAATCCTAATTGAGAAAATTAGAGAACTATGTTAAAATGTAAATTGTTGATTAGTATATTTCCTCATGAATACATCTATATTGTTAATTAATTCATATGACTAGTTTACTCGATTCCTGTTTTTAATAATTGTATTAGTTTTGCTTAATTGATTAGTTCAAACTTTCTCTTTTATAGTTGCTAAACAAGTGGCTCATACTCTAAGACACTTCATCAAACTGAAAGAAGACCCAAACAATTAGGTAAACTATTCCTCAAAGTTGTTTAACAAGTTTTGTTTCCACAAAAGAAATTTAGTGTAGAAAAACAAAAATTATTCTTTTTTTATGTTCATGTCCATACTTATAGTGTTCTATAAGGGTAGGCATGACACCAAATCCTTAGCATTCCATTATCTCCAATCAAATATGCCTTATGATGTGTCATAACATGCATCATAATTTGGTCAACATGTGTAACTCCCTCTTACAACTCTTTTTTTATTTCCAACACGTTTTTTATATTTTCCAATTCGAGAGACCCAACTTTTGGAGGCCATAACTTTTGATTTAGGAGGCCAAAATTGTAGATCTTTAAGAGATCTATGCATTGGGCACCCTACAAGTGGTGCCAAACAACCTAGAATTTTTATTTTGGCCAAAAACTAACTCTATAAACTAGAAATTGAGTTTATTCAATTTTATAATTGAAAAATCACACTTTTCATAATTACAAGGTTGAGACACCTTTCCTAACATTCTCCCACTTGTAGAACACCTTGAAAGAGAAAAAGGAGTATCAAGACCATAATTTAATTGCTAGGGATCGAGATATCCATAGACTCCAAAACACCATTTGAACTTCTTTGTGCTCGCAGGCTTAGTTAATGAATCTACAACATTCATCAAAGTCTCTACCTTAACCAACTTCACCCCTCCATACTCAACCGTATCTCTGACAAAATGATACTATACAACAATGTGCTTGGTTCTGGCATGAAATGGAAGGTTCTTAGCTAGGAAGATCACACTCTAACTATCACAATAAACTAGCATTGCACCCTATTTTATTCCAATGTCTGAACACAATCTCTTAAGACAAATGACTTCTTTACAAGAATGAGTGGTTTCCATATACTTATACTTAGTAGTGGACAAAGAAACCAAAACTTGTTGCTTACTATTATATGTGAAAAGGAGAAAAGGGGAATGAATGATGCCAAAGTGTGTCAAATCAAACCCTCCTTTCAAAATAACATTCAAGGATAAAACTAAGCCAAGTCACTACAAGATGGATGAGGACTTAGCTGCTGATTTTGTGCTCAAGAATGATATGGAAAGAACAGATTAGATTGAGAGATTTACAAAACCCTAGGTCAAATAGGCTTTAAACCCTAATTATAGTGCACTCATGTATAAACAAGAAGTATACTATAGAAAACTAGACAAGAGGATACTCAGGGATGATCAGAAACATATTGGAAGTTGAGTTTCTAGAGATGAAAACCATCAGACTACGAGGCGAGTGCCCAAGTCTAATAGGCAAAATTTCTAGAGATTCTAAGCAGAGAGGTGTAGCAGACTGTATCCTAATCCTAAGTCTGGAGCCAAGCTTGTCAGGAGGACTACGGGGTGGGTGCCCTAGTCCAGAAGGGAGGAATATTTGCAAGATTCTTTTAGATCTCAAAACCTTATCCTTCAAACTACTTCATTGCACCTGCACTTTTCCAACCCCCGCAGGTCTGTAACCAGCACACACAAAGAAAGGGGTTTGGGGGTTGTGGTGTTTAGGATCTTCCCTCGGTCAAGTCCTAGAAGGAAATTCAAGTCTTCGAACACCTTTGTTAGATAGAGTGCGAGCCCAAGGAGGGCAAAGGCCAAATCCAATGATGAAATGAAATGATTGAAACACAAATTGATGTCACCTTAGAGGTGAGGCCCTCATAGAGATGATAATCTTTCAAACCATGAGGAGATGGATTGATGAAGCCAAATCTGCAACAAACACAATTCTCCTCTAAAACAAAATTAAGGCTTTGAATGCTCTTTACTCAATATCACAAGTTTGTGTTATCCTTATATTACACAAATAAATTCATAAACCTATTTAAATATGCTTTCTCGCTAACATTTGTAAATTAAATCAAGAGATTCGACAAAGCAAAATCTTTTGAAAGGGCCCGAGGCGACATGCTTTAATTTTTATCCTGACAAATCTGGCTAGACTTGGGCATGGGCGCCCAAGTCCCAAGGCTCTTTTTAGTCATGCTTAAGGATTAAAATGGGCCCCTTAGTCCCATTTAACATGGGTTTCAGGGGAAATTGCTCTAGGATAAATATTTAACTTGCAAAATGTTAACACGAGGACGTAGGAGCTAAACTAGGAGGTAAAAAGGCATAGGGAAACTTTTTACTCCATAACATTTATCCCCCACTTTAATATATGTATGATCTTATGAATCCATATATGCATTAAAGTACATTTGAAGCACATCAAACACATCAGGCACATAGAACTAAAGCATACCCAAAAGTTGGAGGACTATTTCTAGCCCCCAATCTCAAGTGAGCACTAGAAAATACACAAAAGTCAAGCAAGAGACAAGGAAGACAGTAAGAGGCACACAAAACATAGAGAATATAGTGAAGCACACAATACACGAAGAAGACATGAGAGCAGTCATGCACTACATGAAGTATACACAGAGAGAAGACATGATTAAGCATATATATATATATAACTGAGCGATGGGGAGGGAGCTCATCGCTACATGTCACCATCAAAAACATGCAAGATACGTATAAAACATGCAAGGCATGCTAGACATGCAGGGAAGAAATGTGAAAAACACTTGAAATACACGAGCATCATACATACTATAGGTCTTATACATGACAAATACGAGCGATGGTAAGGAGCTTATTGCTATGTCCCACCATCTAAGACATATTTTAGACACACCTAACAGTTTCTCAAGCTACACTACCACAACTACCAAAGACACGCTTAAAGGTGAATGACTCAAGATCCAACCCCACCTCCGTAGAGGACTTTGTATAAAAGGATGTGCATTAGCTCAAGAGATACACCATCCCACCTTCCGTAGAATGTCTTTGTATAAAAGGATGCACACCATCTCAAGAGATATGCCATCCCACCTCACGATGAGGGATTTTTTCTTTAAAAGGATGTGCACTATCTCAAGAGATACACCATCATGCCTTGTGATGAGGGCTTTCAAACATGCTTTGTCAACATAAAAGATAATCAAGAAGATAACATTATTTATGTCTCCCACCTTAAGGTGGCTGATCCTGCCTATCGATATCAAGCACATTAAGGTAGAGTGAAAACACACAAAGACACAAGAGCTTTCGCAAAGCCCATGCCCCCAAAGGTGACATGTGCCATGATCGCCAAATGTTGCCACAAACACATCAATGCCATTTTGCTAAGATAATCAACAAGATATAAGCTTTGGTTAGAAAATATTACTCTAAGATAATAACCAAATCCATTCATAGAAGCTATGCATAAATCATATATTAGATCACATCAAAGACCAAGGCTACACTTGCAGGTTCAGTACTAAGTATAGACTTTGGGATATATTGCAGGTATCTCATAACTGAGTGTAGAAACAAGGTGAGATACAAAACCAAACAAAGTGAATTGAAACAAATTGAGAGTATTGTAAATGTTTGTTACAAGAAGTTTCACAACACGATACATCACCAAGAGTAATTCTACTAGTCAAGTGTTGGATATATATATCAACCCCATCTTCATATATGGACTAGGTCTAGACATTTTTTCTTTTCTTTATGAAGGGACACACGGTACTTATTAGTATTTGTTTGTTTTCATCATTCACCGACTAACTAGTCACTTGAAGAATGTAAATAATAAAAATGAGAGAGGAGACAAGAGCGACTTAGGAACACCACATAGGAGGATGCCCCCAAAACAACCCCCACAATTCTATGCCCCCAAGGCACAACACACAACAATAAAGAAAATGAGAGTATAGAAGAATTGAGAAACAAATAGAAGAATTTTATGATGGAGGCGGTCCCGTTATATCCTTGACCTTACAAGAGTATCAAGGGTCATCCAAGGGGACCCAAACAAACATTTAGCACAACACAGGGGGACACAACATGATACATAAGAGAAGGCCACTCTTGAGAGCATCTTAGAAAGGTGTTATGTCAATTGTGGTTAAAGGAGTGAGAAATAATTACCTAGATCATGTGGGATATTTCTTGGTGAACAATCCATGTCAATCATCATAGGATATATCATATTTTGTCTTGGACTAGTTGATATTGTATTAACATTAATTTAAGGATGACAATAGGCTTTGGTGAGCTTCAAAGAATGATATCCAATACCAACCGAGTAGTTAATTGCTGCATCTTGTAAAGGTACTCTGATTCCTTATTGGTTTACACCACAACCATTGCCTATGTATTCACAATTTTTGTACAGAATTTGAAATCCACAACCATAGAGAGAGTCCATCTCTTTAGAAGATGGTGGAGCCTCATGAGTCTCATATTCTATAGTATAAGTAAGAATGTTGACTGTGTTTTCTACTAAAGAAACTAAATAGGTTTCCTAGGTATTTCTAAAGATTGCTTGGATGAGATCAATGCGACTTTTGATGTGTCAAGATTAGAGTTATTAAGTTTATATTCCCCCGTAAAGGAAGGAGTAAAATCTAGTGAACCCCAATCATCACCAAGAAGTGCATTCAATGGTGATGTTGAATCTTGCTCAACATTATCTACAGCAAGAGGTATTGATGAGTCAACTTTTAAGTTATTAAGAATCTTGTGATTGACAACTTGTTTTTATGTTTCAATGTGTAAATAACTTTCTGGTTCAATGGTGTGAAGTTTATTTTTGTAAATAAACTTTATTGATTGATGAAGGGTAGATGGAACTGTCCCCATGGCATGAATCCATGGTCTACCCAGAATGATGTTATATGAAAGTACACTGGGCATGACATGAAAAAGTGTAGATAATGTCATGGGTCCAACTTTTACAAGTAAAGTTATGGTACCTAGGGATTGTCTACCAACATTATCAAAGCCAAGAATGTTAAGCTTATCTAGTTTGATTAAATAAGTGTCAATCTTGATTTTGTATAGCAAATCAACACCACAAACATTAAGAGCTAATCCATTGTCAATCATAACTCACTTTATCAACTTTTTGTTTATTGTGACAAATATTAGAAGAGGATCATGTTGGTTTTGAACTTTAGTTGACAGTAATTCGTGTTGTTGAAACATAATATCTATTTTTGTCACATGGATACAATCTAATAAGGTTGCTACATCATTAGGCTTAATAGCATGTGGTACAATCACCTTTTGTGAAGCTTCTTGGAGCATTCTGTGGTATGTAGGTGATGTTTGTATGAGTTCCCAAAGAGAGATCTTAGCAAGAGTAGCATGAAGATGCTCAACAAGATCATAATCTTGACCACCTTTATGAGTAAGGCGAGGTGGTTGAGGAAGCATGGGTTGAGAAGTTGGTAAAGATATTGGAATGTTTGATTGTTGTCTACTTTGTTTATTGTTTTGTGTATTGTATGTGTGAGAAACCGCGTTGTAATATGGTTTTTATGACATATTTTGAACACTTTGATTTCTTTGAGTGATTTGTCTTGCATAATTTAGAATGTAACCCAAGGGTCAAGGTGATTTTGGATCACCTTGAACCGTAATCACCGGTTTGAAGTGAGGAGGTGCATTAGGTTTGCCTCGTACAATCATTTTAGGAACATTAGTATACTTATCCATTATCCCTTTAGTGGGTGGAATAAGTTTATTAATGAAGATTGAATTAACATTGTCTTCATTTTGATTACACTCAATCTATATCCCTAAAGGATTTAATGTGAGAGACCTTTCCTAATCCACCAATGCTTTAGATTTTGAAGGGAGAGCATCAAAACTAAGGGAAGTTATAGTTTTTTAAGGAGGTTGGTGATGATTGTATCATTAGTGATGTCTAATGGGCTTGAATTTGCAGCCAAAGAAGGGCTATCCATGGTCTTCACTTCCTTAGAGATATCTAAGGTACTTGAACATTCAATCAAAGGAGGAAGATCAAGGGTCTTCACTTCCTTGGTGATGTCCAATGTGCTTGAACATTCAATCCAAGGTGGAAGATCCATCAAATTAGCCTTAGGAGCTTCATGTACCATGTGATTCTGTAACATACCACTCTTATTACCCAAAATAAATCAACTTAATTACCGTTAAGTAGTGTAAGGTTAAGATTACTTAAACAATCATGTTTAGGCATAGTAATAATCAAGATCATAAACAATAATCAATATGCATATCTTTTGGATAATTTCAAAACTAAAATTTTACAACAAATTCCAAAGATAACATATTAGTGAATTCTTTCACTATACAATTACAATGTTTTGCTTATAGCATCAATGATAAGTTTACATATAATGTTTGACTATCAAGTCATATAAAAGAATGTACTACATCTCAAGTTTTTGACATCTAACTTCATAAGTCTCGGCTTGTCATCTACTTGGGAAGGAGAGAATCACCTGAGTGCTTTTCCTCCAACCACAGACCGACAATCCCTCGCTCAACTTCCTTCCAGAAAGTGGCCCTACCCTTCACGAAGGGAATAGGTATAAGGAACCAATTAGTTTGCTATTTGAGTATCTAGTGTTGTGTCCTTCATAACTCATCATAGTCATACAACTATAGATCCACTTTAACTATGTATGACACTATTGGGTGGTTATGCTATCTGGATCACAGTGTACAGACTAATGCATGCAGACATAGATGCATTACTTTGGCCAAAAATTTAAATATATAAACATTTCACAATGAACATAGTCGAATGTTCATACACCTATAACTTGACTTAGAAGTTGTCTCATCCTACAGTGTTCATGGTTTGACCTATTCTAGTCATAGTAAAGATTGGTTCAATTCACCATTAGTCCATCCAACTTGGACTTTTGACTCCAGTTTCAAGAGTGCATTCCAGTAATTGTCTTGTTGCCTATGCAATAGGGAACCTATGACTCCTCGTTACTCTATTCCTGTTCTTTCTTTTTAAATGTTTAGATGTTCATGGTTTCAGTTCTTAAGACCCTTCCTGGTCTAAGACTCTTAGGTTACCTTGTTCCAAGGTTTTTCATCATATCCACATCAATTACAACAAAGTTCTCAAAGATTCAACCTCAAAGGCCTTGATAGAGTTGTTAATAAACTCTTTCTTATCATATGTATAATAACACAGTCGAATATACCACAGTATAAAATTGATTCAATATCAAGAATATAGTTATACTATCATTATGGCTATATGCCATATAGCATTAGTCTACCAGAAGTACCTGTTAAATTGGCACCGCCCAAGAACTTGAGCCTACTGTAGAGTTTCCTCAACATCTACAGACTGTTCTGCTTTTGAATTCTTCCTTGAATATCTTGCTTAACTGTGGCTTTGTTTCAACATGCTCTCTCCTCAGAAACATCTAGAAAAACACATAACATTCTTTACCAAAAGAAATCCATATGATATATATAGTATGGTTCGATAACAGTTTTCTCATCCATCCAACGGGAATATATGTTCCACTTACATACCACTCTCTCATTGAGAGCTTCCCACGGGTGTTATCCTCATAATATTATTATACATGTATCCCACTCACTCCACTCTTCGTGGATGTGGGTATGGCTTCATACAAGAACATAATAACTAAAGATCCAAAGGTGCTCAACTCCACTACAGGTGGATAATGATTATATCCCACATAATGTCATATACATTTATAAGATATTATGTGATTGTTAAAATAATCTAAGTTATCACCAAAATTACATTACTAACATTAGGGTGGTAACATCAATATGCGAACATGGAGTCGAGACTTACTCCCCCACTTCGTTATCTTAGACTATAATTAAATAATTAAACGATATTCACAAAACTTAATATAGAAATAAATAAATAAACAAAGGGAATCTCCGATACCCAACAAAGGTTACTATCGACTATATGAATGCTCTGAGAACATTATTTAGTCGAATAGATGTAGATGTCATTGAGAGATCTTAAATCAACTTGACAATAGTCGAAATGAAATCGACTTAACAAGGAAAAATGGATGTAGATCAATGCTTTAGGATTTAACTGTGTGTGAGTTTTTTCCTCAACGTTTCGAATCATACTCCATGATCCATCATCAGGAGAAATGGCTCATACTCACCCTATCTTGCATGGGTTCATGAAATATCAACTTTGATACTCAGATGGCAATCTGACCTTTTCCACAACATCTATTTCCTTCTCCCAAGGGATACTCTCCTTCCATCCTTGAAGGAAGATTCTTTTCCTGGTTACACTCAACCATATAACCATGATCAGTGTATTATCATTTAAATCATAAAACATTATGATAAAATAATCTTAACAAGATGTAATCTCATGTCTAATCTAAGCATTAATCGAAATCTATATAATCAATGATTCAACTTGATATTTTCCACAAACATCAAAATCATTAATTTAAGATTAATTATCCTTTTTACCACATAAAAGTAAGATTAAGCTTAATTAAAAGTTGGGCATGTAACAAATTATTAGATGAATAGTCATTATCTACCCATGGAGGATCCTTCTTGAGAGGAGACCCTTTATCCACTAATGCTTCATCTTTCAAAGAGAGAGCATTGGAATGAAGGGAGGGTAGGGTGATATTAAGGAATGTATTAATGATTTCAGCTTCTTGTGTCAAGATGTCCTCACAACTGTGAACAACTTTGGGAGAGTGACTATAGGGTGGAATAAGCAAAGCTAGGTCACCATCACATGTATTAGAGACTAGATGCATAGAAGAAGTGCCATCACAATTATCCTTTTCATGACTATTCATGGAGATGAATTTGGTTAAGTTTTCTAATATTGTAGGATGTTCACTCATGAGGGTTAGGAATCTATGAAAATCAAGATCTTTGATATATGCATGCAAAGATACCAAAGTGAAATGACATGAAGGTGCCATAATGAAATGGCTTGTAACAACAATATACAATAAGGTCTATTCATTTATCAAATATCACCGATATGAGAGACTTTTGTACACATAAACACTAGGTTGAGGAAACTAGGTTTATGAATCTTTTTGCAAAGTACAAAAACACACTAGTGTCCTTACAAATAGAGTGACCAAGATGTAACAAAATGTTGCACAAAAGGTAATATAGACAACTTTAAGATTTCTTGCAAAGAAATGTTAAAGAGATGTTAAATTTCTTATGTTGAAATACACATTGTGTAATTACAAACATGCAAATGTTCAAACTAAAGTATGAAATGATGAAAATTTTTCAAATGAGCAATAAAAATATGCTTTAAATCAATGCTAGTGTAAGGACCGAGTTTAGGGACCTTATGAATTTTTTTTTTAAATCTTTCTTATGTGTGATCTATGATTTGGTTCCAGATAAAAATTCTCATTCATTTTCTAATCTAGATGTCTAATTATTAGCAATTGTTTTCTGATATTTTAGTTTAGTCTAAGTACTCAGGGAGTAACAAGTAGCCAATTCGGGCTTTGGTGTCAAAAATGGGACATACTGAGATAAAGCCAAACGGGCTCTTCTATCCTTTGGGTAAACTGGTTCATACAAAACTAGGTCTTACGGACCATATCACTACCCAATACATGGTAGATTAAAAGATGACCAAATGGGCCTGAACTGATATGCCGCTACCCAATACGGGGTAGATTAAAAAATTCCAAACAGTCCTAAACTAGTCAAACATACCAAAACTCTATCCAATAAGGTATAGGTAAACACAATAGCTATATAGGCTAATAAGGACAGGGATCATTAATATGCTCTGGCTAGAGATTTGACTCATCGGGATCAATCAATATCTTGAGTAAATTACATGAAATTACACAATAGGCCCATATATTGCACCAAGGAATTTCCATAAGTTATTCGATAAAAAAAATATTCTAAGGACCTGGTACCCTCCCTCAAGTTTTGACAAACTGCTAGGTACAAGGTCAATCCTCTCGAGGATTCTTTTGAGTACTTGGAGACTTCTTTGGTTAATCTAGTTAATCTTCTTAAATTTAGAATTGAGATTACAAAGTTGATTTATAAAGAGTACCCTATATCTGAGGGACCTGAGTACTGAGGGCATCCTTCACTTTTCAGACTGCCTACATACTTGTATCCACAAGATCAAGGCCCCCATTTGAATGCAACTGACATTAGGGTTTGTGAATATGTAGTTCTATCTTGTACTATGTTTGATGCAACTATGAGCAAGTATCCAACCCTTTCTAGGGTTATTCCCTACCCCAGACAGTTCTTCATCAGCTGCCACCCACTCAGCTGAAACAGGGACAAAAATTAGTCCTCTACCACAAACACCTGAAAGGGGTGTTTGTCATTTAGTCCTAGTGTTGAGGAATCCCTATCAGGTGTCAGCTCAAGGAATTTAATTCACTTGCATAAAACAATTTGGGTATTCGGTGACTAAGTCCATTCGAGATTCCCTAGTACTTTTTGATCACCAGGTTCTGTGAAGGCAAGGTGAGAGCATACAACAGTTAGGATTTCTAGTTTGGACTAGTTGCCCTATCTGGCAAATTTTTAATTTGTCTCTGAATTAGACCTGTGTTGTCGATAAGTCCCATTTTATGATCACCAAGGTCCATGAAGGCGAGGTGAGAGCATATGATAGTACCTATCGCTAGCAAGAGTTTGTCTGTAGGAATCGTTGTGCCAATATCTAGACTTGTAGCTTCATTTTCATACCATAGTTCTTGATCTATCCTTCATCTTATGGGTTTAGTAGGACTCATTAGTTTACTCCTATTTATCTTAGGCAAGCTAGTCTGAGTTGGTTAAATGCATATCGCGTTCAATGTTAGAAAGATTATAGAACTTCTCTTCTTTTCAATCATGTTGTTTTGCTCCGATGGTAACGTGTGTTAAAATGATAAGTTTTTCCTTTGTAAGGAGACTACAACAAAATGGTTTCTCTACTCTTCCATTATTTTTAATGCAATAGAAAAAAACATCATTTTCTTACATAGTAATTCAAGCCTAATTTCCAATTTACAATAGGAAAGGATAGTAAGGAATAATCATTTCTATCTAATAAATCACAAAACTAATTTTGATTTACCATAATCCGCATGCCATCTAATTTATTAAATTTTAAAATTTAATCATAAATAATCACACATTAGGAGTCTCTCTCTCTCTCTCATTATTCAAAAGATGGTACCTACAGGACAATTAATTGTAAATACACTAAACACTACATTCTAAGTATAAAGGATAATTTAGAACTTGTAAAAGTTCACATTCTAATTTTAACAAATATTTGGTAACTAATTAAATTTACATTCTTGAAACAATTTATGAAATAATTTCTATCCTATAAATCATTTCCTAACATTACCTAACTTTAGCAATAATCCCCCAATAATTCTTGGAATGAATCCTATGATTGAAAATGCCTAGGAATATGCCTAGGAATGTTTTGAGTTGCTTTTTGTCAATGAAATTAAGATATTTGATAGAATTTATCACCCTTATCAATTCTATTCATGCATTTATTATATATGAGAAGACCAAAAGAGAGGTATACTAGCAAGGTTAATTACTGGCTCTATGCATATAGTGTATACACATATAAAAGTAACCCTTAATAGCCATACTAGGGAAATTACTTGAAATAAAATTCTAAATTCTAATTACAAAAGACAATAAGAGTTCACATAAAAATAATGAGACATTTTGTAATTAAATTTATATTCCTAATCAAAAGAATAAAGACTTTCTAATTTCTTTTAGTTACTAAGCATGAAAATCTTCCAAATGAAAAGATAGAAAGATTCCATAGTCACTAATAAAAAAAATAAAGGGGTATGGAAAACTATTAAAATGAGATTAAAACCTATTTTTTTCAAATGTTGTAGTTGCATGTGCCCTGGTAGACACGTATGCAAAAATGTGGAAGCACGGATAGGCGCATCAAGGAAATGTGGTTTCAAAGAGTGCCACGAGAGGAACATATATTTCAAATGGTTTTGATGAAAAGGGTTTAGAACCTTCAAAATGTGCAAGCATAGACAATGTAGTTGAATTGCTTGACAGAGCACCTTAAAGAGGCGTCATCTCATGAAATGAATTGATTGTATGTTACACACAAAAGATGTTTTGCAAAAAACGGCTTTAGAAATTTTCAAGCTAATGCAAATGGGCAGAGGAAAGTCAAATTCCACAACCTTGGCCAGTGTTTCCCTTGCCTGTGTCAAAATGGGTACATTCGAACAAGGTATGGACATCCTTCAAAGCAAATGGAAGGGAAATTTTTGTCATATGTTGTAGCTGCAAGTGCCCTGGTAGGCACGTATGCAAAATGTAGAAGCATAGATGATGCTCATGAACTTTTATTTTTATAGAATGCCTCAA
Source organism: Cunninghamia lanceolata (assembly GCA_027924645.1). Taxonomy (NCBI): domain Eukaryota; kingdom Viridiplantae; phylum Streptophyta; class Pinopsida; order Cupressales; family Cupressaceae; genus Cunninghamia; species Cunninghamia lanceolata. Next base: position 9,328,590 of record BSBN01001807.1, read on the forward strand.
AGAGGTGTCTACATATGGAATAAAACACTCGCAAGATGCACACCAAATTGATTTGTTGAAAAGGCTTTAGAAACTTTCAAGCAAATGCAATTGTTAGGTATAAATCCAAATTTCACAGCCTTTGCCAGTGTCCTCCCTGCCTATGCAAAAATAGACGATTTTAAAATAAATAGGGTATGGACACCCATCAAAGCAAAATGAAAGGGGATTTTGTCAACTGTTGTAGCTGCCAATGCTCTGTGAGACATGTATACAAACTGTGGAAGCGTCAGCAAGGCGTACATGAACTATTTGACAGAGTGCCTCAAAGAGTTGTCAACTCATGGAATCATATGATTACAGGTTGCGCACAGAATGGATTTGGTGAAAATGCTTTTTAAAATTATTGTAGATGCAATAGGCAGTGTAAAGCTAAATTTCACAACCTTTGCCAGCATCCTTCCTTCCCGTACTGAATGCGAGCTTTGGAATCAAGTATGGACATCCATCAAAGCAAAATGAAAGGGGGATTTTGTTAGATATTATAGTTGAAAACTCTCTTGTAGACATGTATGCAAAATGTGGAAGCATAGACAAGGCACTTGACCTATTTGGCAAAATACCTCAAAGAAATGTGGTCTAATGTAATACCATGATTGCAAGACATGTAAAAGAAATGGATTGTTTGAAAGGACTTTTTAGAAAATATCAAGCAAAAAATGGAATTTGCGGGTGTAAAAATAGACTCGACAGCCTTGTCGACATCTGCTCTACCTGAGACAAAATGAGAGCTTTAGAAATAGGGCATGGTCATCCATCAAAGAAAAATGGAAGGGGATTGTTTTTTGTCTTCACAGGGTATGCACAAAATGAATTTGTTGAAAAGATTTTAGAACTTATAATACAATACAATGGAAAGGAGTTGTTCATACCTTTTGGGATGAATTACTTGCCTTTGCTCTGCATGATGCCTTCTTTCCATGTCATTCCTTCTTCTTCTTTCCATGTCATTCCTTCTTCTCCTCTCTTTATTACCATTTGGTGGTGGAAATATCCTACGATCCTTGACTTTCTTCCCCCAAATCTCCTTCTAGATCTTCTTGTTTTTCCTCCTACACCACGAAACCCCTGTCATAACGCCCAATCCCTTCCAATTCTCTCACAAGTCAAGTCCACATTAGCTGGTTAGCTAGTTCTATAAATGTCATAAATTCATGAAGTAGAGAGTTGGTATGATGGAACAGAGACATCATGACTACTACTATTTTTTTTCCTTTGGTGACAACTTGAGTATACACCTACCTACAAGTAATATAGTTAATCAACCTAGACCTAGTCAACTCTCTACCAAAAAAAATAGAGCTAAAAATATACAAAGGATGGTACGAAAACATAGCAATGATTTTATTTGAAGACCTACTTGCAATATTAAATCCTATAATTATTGTTTCATGCCATCTCAAATGTGATAAGAGACAACTATAAATCTTGACACATGGAATTATCTTGGGCATGATTTAACAATTATTTCATACAAAAAGGTCTAGATAACTAAAAATCTATGCAAATAAAGGAATAAATGTTAAATCTAATTTTCTTAAGTGCATCAATGCATTGATTTAACAATATTTACCAAAGAGTTGATTATGTTTTATTGTGTGTAGGAAAATCATCGATTGTTGACATGAAATACTCTAGAAGATTGTTGCTAGCCATGGGGAAGGTAGCTAAAAATTCAATGAAGACTAGATCCAGTTTGAGTTTGATTCAATTTGAGTATTGAATATGTGTAGGTGTAGGACCTACACATAAATAAATTTTCTCATATTTAACATAAATAAATTATTGAATCCTTCAAAATGAGACTGTGACATACCTCCCCCCTAAATTTATGCATCGTCCCGATGCATGTTAGGAATGGAAAAATAAATTCAAAATATAAACATATGCATATAAGTCAATAGCACAAAGCATTGTTTTCCATCCGTATATTTCCCTATTTTCAAAATCCATCTTACAACAAAATAGATTAAGCAGTTTATCGTAGATAAAGAAATCAAAGAGTATTATCTAAACTAGAGTTTTCAAAATAAATGTGGGTAAAGTTGTTGCATTTCCACTATGTCCTCCCATGTAGCATTCTCAAGTGAGTACTGGTCCCACTGGACCTTAGATTGGTCCACTATCCTGTTACAGAGCTGGAACTGGCACCTCTCGATGATTCTGCATGACTCTATTGTTATTGTGTCGGGTTCTTCCACATGCAAGGTGTTCCAATTAAGAATATGTTTAGGATAAGGTATATACTTCTTCATCAAGGACACATGGAACACATCATGAATTCAACTCAGTGTTGGAGGCAAGGCCAAGTGGTAAGCTACATGATTGATTTCCTCAAGTACTTCAAAAGGCCTGACAAAGTGAGGTGCTTGCTTTGACTTTCTTCCAAAAGAGATGGAACTTTTGTGAGGTCAAACTCTAAGTAACACCTTCTCGCCAACTTGAAATCTCCTAGGTGTCCTATTCTTATCTGCATAACTTTTATGGCAATCTAAGGATTCCTTCAACCTCTGTCAGATAAGTTGCACCTGGTTATCCATATCTTTCAACATTTCAGGACCAATCATGATACTATCATCTAATTTATCCCAACTCAAAGGTGTTCGGCAAGGTCTCCAATAGAGAGCTTCAAAGGGTGCCATACCTATCACTAATTGAAAGGAGTTGTTGTAGGAAAACTCAAATAACGACATATATTCCTCCCATTTGGTCTGTTGATCCATGCAATACATTCAAAGGAGATCTTCCAAAATTTGGTTGGTTGTTTATGTTTGATCGTCTGTCTCGAGATGCTAGGTTGTACTAAAATTCAACTATGTTCCTAAGGTAGCCTACAATGTAGTCTAGAATCTAGAAGCGAACTTCATGTCTCTATCAGAGATGATTTTCTTGGGGATTCCATGCAACCTAAAAATTTCTTTTATGAACCTTTTTGCTATAGCACGTGCATCATCTATCAGGTTCCCCGGTATGAAATGGGCCACCTTAGTGACTTTATCCACTACTACCAAAATACAATTATGCCTATGAGATGTCATCGATAGTCTTTGGACAAAATCCATACCTATGACTTGCTATTTATAGCAAGGTACATCATGTGAATAAAGAAGTCCATTGAGATGCACATGTTATGCCTTAATCCTTTGACACTCTAAACATCTAGCAACTGTGTCTACTACATCCTTCTTCATTCCTGGCCAGAAATATAGCTTCTTAAGATCTGCATACATCTTATTCAGCCCCGGATGCCTTGAATATGGAGTATTATGTGTCTCTATCAAGATAATACCCCTTAGTTCCACATTATCAGGAATGTATATCCTTCCCCGGTATCTCATTAACCCATCAGAATCAAAAGCATAACCTAAATACTTAGGTTCCACAGAGGTATTAGAAAGAGATGCATTAACCTGAGTGTACCATGGGTCATGCTTCTGTTTAGAGAGTACTTGTTGTTTTAGGTCCATGTGCAAGTTGGATATGGCCATTATGTGTCTTCTCCTACTAAGAGCATCAGCCACCCTATTTTCTTTCCCCTTGATATATTCAATCTCAAAATCATACTCAGTTAGGAACTCTAACCACTTTCTTTGTCTTGCATTCAAATGAGGTTGAGTGAAGATATATTTCAACCCCTGATGGTCTGTTTTAAGCTCAAAAGGTTTTCCCAACAAGAAATGCCTCCATTTTTGCAAAGCATGGACTATGACTGCAAGTTCAAGGTCATGAAGAGTGTAATTGACTTCATGGATTTTTATTTTTCATGATTCATAGGCCACTACTCCTTCCTCTTGGAAAAGAACTCCTCCTAGCCCTTCTATAGATGCATATGTTACTATTGTAAAGTTACCATTAGGGTTGGGAACCTTTAGGATTGGAGATGATGTTAACCTTTCTTTCAACACCTAAAATGCCTTATCACACTACTCAATCCAAATGAATCTTTTGTTTTCTTTTGCAAAGATGTAATCAAGTTGGCTATCCTAGAAAAGTCTTTCAAAAACCTCCTGTAATACCCTGCCAACCCCATAAAACTTCTCACTTCGATCAAATTTGTAGGTATAGGCCATTCGGTGATGGCATTTATTTTATTAGGATCCACTGCTATACCCTCGACTGAAATGATATGCCCTAAGTAGTGAACCTTCCTTTAAAAGAAGGAACATTTGGACAACTTTCCAAACAACTTGTGCTTCCATAACCTTTGTAAGATTGCCTGCAGATGAGTTAAGTGTTCCTCTTCATCCTTGGAATATATTAAGATGTCATCCAGAAATACAATCACAAACTTATCTAGAAAATCATGGAACACATTGTTCATTAGATTCATAAAGGTAGTTGGAGCATTTGTCAACCCAAATGGAACTACAGTGAATTCATAGTGGCTATACCTAGTCCTAAATGCTATTTTTGGGATGTTCTCTTCTTTTATCCTTAACTGATGATAGCCAGAGTGAAGGTCAATTTTGGAGAACACTAAGGCTCCCTTCATTTGGTCAAATAGATCATCAATGCAAGGCAAGGTTTATCTGTTTCTCACGGTGGCTTTAGTAAACATTTTGTAGTCAATATACAACCTTGGGTAAGTGCAAAAAGATGGGGGGCCAAAAAGTGGCCAAAATAATTTGAAAAAAAATTAAGGCATAACGTGAGCGCGTTATAACGCGCTCGCGTTATGGGCAACTATAAATGAAAAAAAAAGCAACTCAATTTCATTTCACTCCCGTTTTCTCCTCTGCCCGCGGCCTCCAAACCCTCAAAAACGCGCTCGCGTTCTGCAAAACGCCAATCAACGCAAAAATCTTGTCAATTCATCGCCAAAATGCCGCCGCGACGTCGAGCACGCCAAAGAGGTGAGTTATCTTTATTTTTTTGTTTGAATTTCTTTCTATATAGGTAGGTTTTTGTTGATTTTTAATGTATATTTCGTTAATTGTTAGGAAATGTTAATGCACCTCCTCCTCCTCCTCCTCCTCAAAATCCACAAAATCCTGAGGAGGAAATACCTGCAGAACAACAACCTCCTCCATTCATTCCTCGACATGCCCCTGGAACACAAGATAATATAATAGGGCAAATTGAAAACAACAAAAAACAAATTGAAGATATAATTGCAAGGTTGAAAGATCCTTCCACTTCAACCTTGCATAGGTCCATGCTTGCCGAATCTCTTGAGTCTATGTTAACAAATGTAAATTCAATTAGCAAGCAAATAACTAGTTGGACCGATAAAAAGAGAGAGTTTAGAGATTACTATGCAGATAAATTATCATACCAAGATGTCAAAAAATTATAAATTACAAAAGTAGACTTGTGTTCAATTTTCACAAACCCACAAACAAATCAACCTCCACCCATTACATGCAAGAGGTTCCCTATCCATTGGTGCAACAACCAAGCGATAAGGGACAATTTTGGGCAGAGGTGGTGGATGGTTTTTGACCATCCTCCATGCAGTAACAATGAGGTCCCGCAATACTTTTTGAGGAAACTCTACTCCGAGTTTGTCCTCAATAAAGTGCCAAACTATTTTGATATGCGGGACTTCCAGGGTAGAGGTGGGGGCTCAGCACAGGATAGACCAGGGGCACGTCTTGACCCACAGCGGGTAGTGAGACGAGTAATCAGCAGACCAGCCCACGAGCATGTTTCTAGCCCTTCCATTGTGAAGGAGAGTGTTGAGGTCGATACACTGAGGTCGATTAGTGCCTTGACCCAGAGCATCATAGAGTATGCCGATCCTGCAACACAGAGTGGGTTGGGAGATAGTGCGAGGAGTAGGGTCCCACCGCATACTTGCCAGGCTTGCGGGTCAGCCTGTGGTTATGACCCCATGGACAGTCAGGATGCAGGTGCACAGGCTACATCTGCAGCTGAGCAGATGGTGATGACAGATACCCTCCTGAGTGAGACTTTCGGCCTTGATACTCAAGTAAATATTAGCAAGTTTATTGAATTTAATTTATTAAATTTTATTTTTGAAATACAAGATTAACTAATTTAAATTGATGATTTTAATGAAATTTCAGGGTCATAGCGTCGATGCGGTTTTCAGTGGTTCTCCACCTACATTTTTCACTAGATCATCTACTGTCGAGGTATGTAACTAGTAAACAATTATAAATATTACATGTGAATAGCATCGTTATATGAATGGTATTCTAATTTCTGATTTTGGATGTTGAATAGGTTAACACTGTAGATTTCATGGCAACACCTGCCAGCGGTGGTGGACTTCAAAGCTTTACGGAGGTAATAAAATAAATAGTTTAATGAATGAATTGTACTTACTAAATTTTTGTATGTGATTTGTGTGTTTTATTGTGTGTACTTCCATGTTTAGATGAGCGTGTGTGTATGTTAGGAGCCATGATTTGCATCACTATTATAGTTTTCGTAATTGAATAATGTTGTTTTATTTCCAAATGATGCAGGCTGTGGATACACCTCCCCATGTTCATAGGGCAATGGAGCAGGGTGTGGCCTCTGCGATTCATAGCTCTATGGCATTGACAGGGGTATGAGGTAGATTAGTAAATTTCAATTTACATTCATTGTTATAGTTGTCTATTTTTGAAAAATCAAAAGATTATTGATTTGAAGTTTAATTTCTATCTGGATGGTTTCTATAGGACATGACATCACCAGGGCCTTTTCCTGCTACTGAGGCAAGCGAGCAGACAGATTATATGTTAGCGGTAAGTGATTATTTTGTTAAATGTTTCATTTTTTTATAACATGTAATTTCTATATATTAATATCTATACTTTTTTTTGTAACAGGTAAAGGTGCAGGAAGAACTAAATAGGAGGAGTAGCCCTCGGGTTCGTAGTAGACCACCCACATGCATGTCTCCATCCCCTAGAAGATCAAAGGCTGCTCGTGATTTATTCTCTTCACCAACTAGAGGGGAATGACTTTTTATTGTGTTCCTCTGTTGTATGCCTATATGGCATTTGTGGACATATATTTTGTATTGTACATAGTTGACATTGTATGCCTATATGGCATTCTTGTAAGCCTATATGGCTATTTTGTATATATGTTATACTTATATCGACAGATATTGATGTATGTGTATATGGATATTTGGTTAATACAAATCTTTTTTATTGATGGCGTCCATACTTGCATTATAAATCCACTTTTGAATGGATATTTGTAGATGGCTACTTCAAATATTTAAAGTCTGATTGTATTACATAGGATGTTTGCATTTTCTTTGATAGGCTTGATAGGCCATGGATTACATGATGGTGTTTGATGGAAAAGTATGGTACTAGAAGACTCTAGTTCATTCTTAATAGGCTTGTGATTGATAATATCTTTGCATGATTGCACTTGATCTTGGATCATGGGCATGTTGTTAGGATTTTGATTGCATTGTGATGTTTGATGGATAGGCATGGTGTAAGTGTAAGATACCCAACTAGTTCTACGAAAAATTTTCCTTACTTAAACACTTTTACTTGCTAACAATTCATCAACTACTTCAATAACATAAAGATATACATCAAGATAACTATTTGAATGAAACAACATTAGAGTTGGGTACTTGTCTTGTTACTTGATTCAATCAACTTGCAATGTCTTATTACATGGAAAATGCTTTCAATAGCATGAAGTACAACTCATTCAATGGAAATACAAGGACAGGGCTTGAAGCCTTGATGTTACAATGTCTTCCTTACTTGAGCAACATTTGAAGATTTGGAATGTTCAACTCATCACCTCACAAGGTAGGCGCATATTTGAAGGATTTACAAGTTTTTCTGACTTGGGCGCCAAGTTGAGGTGACCTCCTCCTGAAGTTGCGCCTTGTCAACATTAGGCGCCAATTAGAGTTATGGATGCTTTGGATTGTTTCCAAGAGTAGGCGCCAAAACATCATCATTATGAAAGTGTTTTAAATGCTAAGCGCCCAAATGAGCCCTCTGGAGTCTAGGCGCTCCTTTCATGCATTCTGTGTTCTAGGCGCCAATTGAAAGGAGTGGAGAACAGGGCAAGCGCCTTCCAAACTAGGTGTTTCCTTGAGGTGACAAGGACTTAGAAAGTGCGCCTAAGGTGAGCGCCTTGAGTGAAAAGGTCTAACAAACATCTTTGAACCCCCTTTCAAGGTTAGGCGCATTCTGGAGGTGGAAACAAGTAGAAGGTGCGCCTTAGCTTCCTTTGTCAATTCTTGCAAGTCTTTGTTGATTAGGAAGGTGGAATGCTTCATTGTAGAATGAGTGCCTATCTTCTAATGTCCAAACTACTTCTTCTGGCTCACTCTGTGGCTAGGCGCCAGAGCTAAACTGTTCACACAAGGGAGTGCGCCTAGACTCACTTGATGTTTTCTTACTACTTCAACCCCTGGAAGATATTCCAAGGTGTTCCCTTTTACAAGCACCTGACCTCCCAAGTTCCTTCATGTGCTATTCCTTGAAGGCGCCAAAACTGAGCTCCAGTGCCATGGGATTGTGCTTAACATCTTTGAAGAGTTTCTAAGCCTTTTGCAAGTTGATATCCCAAACTCATCTTCTAGGCGCAACAGGAGCTTTCCAAAGGAGTTTCCAAGTTTTAGACGCCAAGCGAGGTCATGGGTGAATGGAACTGCGCCTTAGGAGATAACTGGATCCTAAGCGTCAGTCTGGAGTTACAGTGGAATTGATATGCGCCTCAACTAGCTTAGGCACCCATTTGAAGTGATTCCTTTAACACTTCTCTGTCAATCTCAACTGCAAGGATGATCTCCTAATCCAATTTTGATCCTCTGGAGATGCAAATAGCTTTACATTTCACTAGGCACCATCAATGATGATCATCAACCAAAGCGCATTTCAAAGGTGAGATAGGCAAGTGAGGCGCCAAACTAGTCCTTAAGACTTATCTCCTTCTATCAAGTCAATTTCAACTATGTGAGAGAGTTCTATTCTATTTGCACCTGGGCTAGGAGTTCACCTAAGAGACATCACTTAGCTTTAAAACTTTCAATCTATAGCCATCTGGGCTAGGCGCTCCAATGGAGGATCCTTGAACACATGCATTGGCGCCTTCTAGTTCTAGGCACCCATTTTGGATGATTCATCCTGATACTAGCGCCCAAAATGACTAGACTCTCTTCATCATCCAATTCACTTAGAAGACTCAAGTTGGAGACTTAGTTGTCTATCCATGTTCTCCGGAAGATTCATTGTACCTCTATGCACTATCTCCTTCAAGGCACTCCTTAAAAACATTGGAAGTGCTCAGGACTTACCTTAGTCCAAAGCGCCACAATCCATTCCTTAAAGCACAAAGAATTCTCAAAGGCGCCCCTATTTACCTCTAAGCACTCAAATATCATTTAGATTCAAGGCGCACATTTAGCTCCAAAACGCAAATTTCCATCATCAACCCATCAAGGTGCATCATCTTCCCTTTGTATCCCCTTCAAGGCGCAGACATTCACTTCTTCACACTCAAACTCACTCTCTGGCGCCAGAATAGGTGTATAACTTCAAATAAGGCGCTAATCTTAGGTTTCTAAGTACTTAGTTTGATCTTAAGGCTATCCTTCCTCTAAGCACTCTCTTCAACTCCCTCACTGAAGGCCCTCTGTAAGTTTGGGTGCATTTCATCCCAAGGTACTTCAACATCATCCAAGGTGCAAATTCACTCTCCAAGACAAGGTGCAAAAAACCCTATCCTAAGGCGCTCAAATCTTGCTTCTAGACCTAGGCGCACAAACATGAGATTAAGGATCATTCTGGCCACCGTCACTTCCCTAAAGGCGCAAAATTGGTGTAGATACATTCTCTGTCAATCTCAACTGCAAGGATGATCTCCTAATCCAATTTTGATCCTCTGGAGATGCAAATAGCTTTACATTTCACTAGGCGCCATCAATGATGATCATCAACCAAAGCGCATTTCAAAGGTGAGATAGGCAAGTGAGGCGCCAAACTAGTCCTTAAGACTTATCTCCTTCTATCAAGTCAATTTCAACTATGTGAGAGAGTTCTATTCTATTTGCACCTGGGCTAGGAGTTCACCTAAGAGACATCACTTAGCTTTAAAACTTTCAATCTATAGCCATCTGGGCTAGGCGCTCCAATGGAGGATCCTTGAACACATGCATTGGCGCCTTCTAGTTCTAGGCACCCATTTTGGATGATTCATCCTGATACTAGCGCCCAAAATGACTAGACTCTCTTCATCATCCAATTCACTTAGAAGACTCAAGTTGGAGACTTAGTTGTCTATCCATGTTCTCTGGAAGATTCATTGTACCTCTATGCACTATCTCCTTCAAGGCACTCCTTAAAAACATTGGAAGTGCTCAGGACTTACCTTAGTCCAAAGCGCCACAATCCATTCCTTAAAGCACAAAGAATTCTCAAAGGCGCCCCTATTTACCTCTAAGCACTCAAATATCATTTAGATTCAAGGCGCACATTTAGCTCCAAAACGCAAATTTCCATCATCAACCCATCAAGGTGCATCATCTTCCCTTTGTATCCCCTTCAAGGCGCAGACATTCACTTCTTCACACTCAAACTCACTCTCTGGCGCCAGAATAGGTGTATAACTTCAAATAAGGCGCTAATCTTAGGTTTCTAAGTACTTAGTTTGATCTTAAGGCTATCCTTCCTCTAAGCACTCTCTTCAACTCCCTCACTGAAGGCCCTCTGTAAGTTTGGGTGCATTTCATCCCAAGGTGCTTCAACATCATCCAAGGCGCAAATTCACTCTCCAAGACAAGGTGCAAAAAACCCTATCCTAAGGCGCTCAAATCTTGCTTCTAGACCTAGGCGCACAAACATGAGATTAAGGATCATTCTGGCCACCATCACTTCCCTAAAGGCACAAAATTGGTGTAGATACATTCCATTTATTAAGGATCATTCTGGCGCCCAAATCTTGTCAAAGCAAAGGATCAATAGGTTCTCTCTAAGGCGCACTCCAGGGTTTGATCTTGCAAGACTTCTCACGTCAAAATTTTGACCAAGACACTCAAGGCACTAGTCTTTATCATCTAACCCTACAGTGCACTTACTCATTATGATATACTCCTCAACTTTGTATTCAACCTTGCCCAAGGCGCATATTCACTATAAGGCATTCTCACTTTGTCAAGGCTCAGAGGGCTTCAACTTGCTAAAGGGTAGAGGTCTAGGCACATATCTGACTTGAAGCTCAAGGCGCTCCAACCCTCTTGCTCTGGAATTCCTTCTAGGCACTAAGTGACTTCTCCAATTCCTTGAAAACATTTGAAGTGTTTTACCTTCTCAAGGTGCTCCTTCGAACTTGACTCCAAGGTGTTATAATCTCAAAGGTGCTGACATCATCTCAACCAAAGGCACTCAATGATTCATCCCATATCTAGGCGCTAAAACACTTAATCAACCAAGTCATTCAAGGCGCCATTCAGTAAACTCATCTTCCATGATATTCCTATCAAGGCGCATATCACTTCTCTCATGGGCTTTAGGCGCTCAGTTGAGTGTTTCAATACTACTTAGGTGCCAAATTCATTTTAATGCACCAAACACAAAGAGCTTTCAAACACTGGGCGCTCACAAAGAGTCTTCCAACCTTGGGCGCTAAATTAGGTCTTTGCAACTATCCAAGGCGCATATCTTCGTTTGAACAACTTATGGTGCCAAGACAACTTCTCATTAGGGCGCTCAAAACACTTGTGTTTACATTTGAAGTGCTTTACCTTCTTAAGGTGCTCCAGACTAACCTGACTCCAAGGCGCTCCATCATCATCCTTAAGGCGCTAAAAACATCATCTCCACTCTAGGCAAAAACATCATCCAACTCCTTAAGGCACTTCACTGTCAAAGTCTGAAGGCGCTCTACCTAGACCTTTCCCCTAGGCGCCAGAACTCCTAAGCGCTCACCATATAACTCTCTTCTTCAAGGCGCAAATCTTCCTATACTATGATTGCCTCTGAAACATCGATTAACGTGATGTGAGGGTGCAAAGGCTACTCCAATCCTCAGCGAGCGCCTAGTTTAAACAAGGAGAAATAAAGCATTCAAAACTATCCAAACGATCATCCCCTTCCTAATGTCTTCACTGCTCTGGAAAACCTTAGCCAAAATGACACATAACAACTCCTATGAGCGCCCTTATGCCCTAGGATCATCTAGTTTGTGCGTCTTGTAATGAGGAGTTCATGTAAGTTTGGAATGAGCGCCTTGAATAAGTGTAAACTAGCCTAGAGAAGGGTATGTGCGCCTTGAGCACCTTGAGCATTCCAGAGATAACTGTGTGACTAGAACAATATGAGCGCTCATGATGATGATTAACGCCCTGATGAGACTATGAGCGCCTTGTCCAGGAGATACCTTGTTTGATCATAAAATGCGCCTTGAGTCTTTGCAAGAAGAAGAAACATTACAAAGTCAATCAAATGAGTTACAAGTACCATACATCCAATTGCAAGGAGTGAACCACCTTAAGGAAAAATAGTTCTCTTGAAGTTACTTGAAATGTCAAAAGGTTTAGCGCCTCCAAGTAAGGTCAGAGGTGAGGTTAGAGGTGAAATGCGCCTTTGGACCATTCTGGTGCCTTGGATGAAGAACCTATATCTTGAGCCCAAGAGGTAAAATTTGCGCCTTAGTGGATTTGGAGAGTTACAGAGATTAGAGAAAAGCGCCTTGAAGACAGAGTTGTTCAAGGCGCATGTGTGATTTGGTCAAAAACAGGCGCCTAGAGTGAATAGGCTTTCATCCTGACTTAATACACTGCCTCCTTCTGACGATTTTTGGGGCAGCAGAAAACCTTTCACCACGGGCAAATGTCTCAGAGCTATAAAAAATCGAGAGAGGTTATTGTAGAGGCACTCTACGTGATCCCGTTGCCTTAGACGGAATGTTTCTAAGTGACACGATTTTTGAGTAACATCTCGTCAAAGATTGCTGCCTTTTTGCACTTTGGACTCTTCAGGGATATCGTCGGTACAATGTAGCTCCGACTGTTTCAACATATTTGGGTGAAAAATAGGACCATGCCTAGCATAAATGTACCCATTCGGATGCGTTGGAACAGTCAGTTTGGTCGCATCAGGAGCAGGATGAAAGTTACACCCCTTTGCAACTTTACACTGCCTCCTTCTGACAATTTTTGGGGAAACAGAAAACCTTTCACCACGGGCAAATGCCTCAGAGCTATAAAAAACCAAGAGAGGTTATTGTAGAGGCACTCTACGTGATCCCGTTGCCTCAGACGGAATGTTTCTAAGTGACACAGTTTTCGAATAACATCTCGTCAAAGATTGCTACCTTTTTGCACTTTGGACTCTTCAGGGATATCGTCGGTACAGTGTAGCTCTGACTGTTTCGACATGTTTGGGTGAGAAATAGGACCATGCCTAGCATAAATGTACTCATTCGGACGCGTTGGAATAGTCAGTTTGGTCGCATCAGGAGCAGAACGAAAGTTACACCCCTTTGCAACTTTACACTGCCTCCTTCTGACAATTTTTAGGGAAACAGAAAACCTTTCACCACGGGCAAATGCCTCAGAGCTATAAAAACTGAGAGAGGTTATTGTAGAGGCACTCTATATGATCCCGTTGCCTCAGACAGAATGTTTCTAAGTGACACAGTTTTCAAGTAACATCTCGTCAAAGATTGCTGCCTTTTTGCACTTTGGACTCTTCAGGGATATCGTCGGTACAATGTAGCTCTGACTGTTTTGACATGTTTGGGTGAAAAATAGGACCATGCCTAGCATAAATGTACCCATTCAGACGCGTTGGAACAGTCAGTTTGGTCGCATCAGGAGCAGGACGAAAGTTACACCCCTTTGCAACTTTACACTGCCTCCTTCTGACGATTTTTGGGGCAACAGAAAACCTTTCACCACAGGCAAATGCCTCAGAGCTATAAAAAACCGAGAGAGGTTATTGTAGAGGCACTCTATGTGATCCCGTTGCCTTAGACGATATGTTTCTAAGTGACACGATTTTCGAGTAACATCTCGTCAAAGATTGCTACCTTTTTGCACTTTGGACTCTTCAGGGATATCGTCGGTACAGTGTAGCTCCGACTGTTTCGACATGTTTGGGTGAGAAATAGGACCATGCCTAGCATAAATGTACTCATTCGGATGCGTTGGAATAGTCAGTTTGGTCGCATCAGGAGCAGGACGAAAGTTACACCCCTTTGCAACTTTACACTGCCTCCTTCTGACGATTTTTGGGGAAACAAAAACCTTTCACCACGGGCAAATGCCTCAGAGCTATAAAAAACCGAGAGAGGTTATTGTAGAGGCACTCTACGTGATCTCGTTGCCTCAGACGGAATGTTTCTAAGTGACACGGTTTTTGAGTAACATCTCGTCAAAGATTGCTGCCTTTTTGCACTTTAGACTCTTCAGGGATATCGTCGGTACAATGTAGCTCCGACTGTTTCGACATGTTTGGGTGAAAAATAGGACCATGCCTAGTATAAATGTACCCATTCGGATGCGTTGGAATAGTCAGTTTGGTCACATCAGGAGCAGGACGAAAGTTACACCCCTTTGCAACTTTACACTGCCTCCTTCTGACGATTTTTAGGGAAACAGAAAACCTTTCACCACGGGCAAATGCCTCAGAGCTATAAAAAACTGAGAGAGGTTATTGTAGAGGCACTCTACGTGATCCCGTTGCCTCAGATGGAATGTTTCTAAGTGACACGGTTTTTGAGTAACATCTCGTCAAAGATTGCTGCCTTTTTGCACTTTGGACTCTTCAGGGATATCGTCGGTACAATGTAGCTCCGACTGTTTCGACATGTTTGGGTGAGAAATAGGACCATGCCTAGCATAAATGTACCCATTTGGACGCGTTGGAACAGTCAGTTTGGTCGCATCAGGAGCAGGACGAAAGTTACACCCCTTTGCAACTTTACACTGCCTCCTTCTGACGATTTTTGGGGAAACAAAAAACCTTTCACCACGGGCAAATGCCTCAGAGCTATAAAAAACCAAGAGAGGTTATTGTAGAGGCACTCTACGTGATCTCGTTGCCTCAGACGGAATGTTTCTAAGTGACATGATTTTTGAGTAACATCTCGTCAAAGATTGCTGCCTTTTTGCACTTTTGACTCTTCAGGGATATCGTCGGTACAATGTAGCTCCGACTGTTTCGACATGTTTGGGTGAAAAATAGGACCATGCCTAGCATAAATGTACCCATTCGGATGCGTTGGAACAGTCAGTTTGGTCGCATCAGGAGCAGGACGAAAGTTACACCCCTTTGCAACTTTACACTGCCTCCTTCTGATAATTTTTGGGGAAACAGAAAACCTTTCACCACGGGCAAATGCCTCAGAGCTATAAAAAACTGAGAGAGGTTATTGTAGAGGCACTCTACATGATCCCGTTGTCTCAGACGGAATGTTTCTAAGTGACACAGTTTTCGAGTAACATCTCGTCAAAGATTACTACCTTTTTGCACTTTGGACTCTTCAGGGATATCGTCGGTACAATGTAGCTCCGACTGTTTCGACATGTTTGGGTGAGAAATAGGACCATGCCTAGCATAAATGTACCCATTCGGACGCGTTGGAACAGTCAGTTTGGTCGCATCAGGAGCAGGACGAAAGTTACACCCCTTTGCAACTTTACACTGCCTCCTTCTGACGATTTTTGGGGAAACAGAAAACCTTTCACCACGGGCAAATGCCTCAGAGCTATAAAAAACCAAGAGAGGTTATTGTAGAGGCACTCTACGTGATCCCGTTGCCTCAGACGGAATGTTTCTAAGTGACACGGTTTTTGAGTAACATCTCGTCAAAGATTGCTGCCTTTTTGCACTTTGGACTCTTTAGGGATATCGTCGGTACAATGTAGCTCCGACTGTTTCGACATGTTTGGGTGAAAAATAGGACCATGCCTAGCATAAATGTACCCATTCGGATGTGTTGGAAAAGTCAGTTTGGTCGCATTAGGAGCAGGACGAAAGTTACACCCCTTTGCAACTTTACACTGCCTCCTTCTGACGATTTTTGGGGAAACAGAAAACCTTTCACCACGGGCAAATGCCTCAGAGCTATAAAAAATCGAGAGAGGTTATTGTAGAGGCACTCTACGTGATCCCGTTGCCTCAGACGAAATGTTTCTAAGTGACACAGTTTTCGAGTAACATCTCGTCAAAGATTGCTGCCTTTTTGCACTTTGGACTCTTCAGGGATATCGTCGGTACAATGTAGCTCCGACTGTTTCGACATGTTTGGGTGAAAAATAGGACCATGCCTAGCATAAATGTACCCATTCGGACACGTTGGAACAGTCAGTTTGGTCACATCAAGAGCAGGACGAAAGTTACACCCCTTTGCAACTTTACACTGCCTCCTTCTGACGATTTTTGGGGAAACAGAAAACCTTTCACCACGGGCAAATGCCTCAGAGCTATAAAAAACCAAGAGAGGTTATTGTAGAGGCACTCTACGTGATCCCATTGCCTCAGACGAAATGTTTCTAAGTGACACGGTTTTCGAGTAACATCTCGTCAAAGATTGCTGCCTTTTTGCACTTTGGACTCTTCAGGGATATCGTCGGTACAATGTAGCTCCGACTGTTTCGACATGTTTGGGTGAAAACTAGGACCATGCCTAGCATAAATGTACCCATTCGGACGCGTTGGAACAGTCAGTTTGGTCGCATCAGGAGCAGGACGAAAGTTACACCCCTTTGCAACTTTACACTGCCTCCTTCTGACGATTTTGGGGGAAACAGAAAACCTTTCACCACGGGCAAATACCTCAGAGCTATAAAAAACCAAGAGAGGTTATTGTAGAGGCACTCTACGTGATCCCGTTGCCTTAGACGGAATGTTTCTAAGTGACACAGTTTTCGAGTAACATCTCGTCAAAGATTGCTACCTTTTTGTACTTTGGACTCTTCAGGGATATCGTCGGTACAATGTAGCTCCGACTGTTTTGACATGTTTGGGTGAAAAATAGGACCATGCCTAGCATAAATGTACCCATTCGGATGCGTTGGAACAGTCAGTTTGGTCACATCACGAGCAGGACGAAAGTTACACCCCTTTGCAACTTTACACTGCCTCCTTTTGACGATTTTTGGGGAAACAGAAAACCTTTCACCACGGGCAAATGCCTCAGAGCTATAAAAAACCAAGAGAGGTTATTGTAGAGGCACTCTACGTGATCCCGTTGCCTCAAACGGAATGTTTCTAAGTGACACGGTTTTCGAGTAACATCTCGTCAAAGATTGCTGCCTTTTTGCACTTTGGACTCTTCAGGGATATCGTCGGTACAATGTAGCTCCGACTGTTTCGACATGTTTGGGTGAAAAATAGGACCATGCCTAGCATAAATGTACCCATTCAGACGCGTTGGAACAGTCAGTTTGGTTGCATCAGGAGCAGGACGAAAGTTACACCCCTTTGCAACTTTACACTGCCTCCTTCTAATGATTTTTGGCGAAACAGAAAACCTTTCACCACGGGCAAATGCCTCAGAGCTATAAAAAACCAAGAGAGGTTATTGTAGAGGCACTCTACATGATCCCGTTGCCTCAGACGGAATGTTTCTAAGTGACACGGTTTTCGAGTAACATCTCGTCAAAGATTGCTGCCTTTTTACACTTTGGACTCTTCAGGGATATCGTCTGTACAATGTAGCTCCAACTATTTCGACATGTTTGGGTGAAAAATAGGACCATGCCTAGCATAAATGTACCCATTCAGACGCGTTGGAATAGTCAGTTTGGTCGCATCACGAACAGGACACCAAAAATGCAAAAGTTGCTTTGTGCAACTTGACAACATTGACACTTTTTTGCAACATGACTCAAAGACTCAAACTGACCCCAAATGACTCAAAGCGACTTAAAATCACCTTGATTATAGAGGTTGAGACGCTCCTTATCATTCATTCATTATGAGCGCCTTGGGAGAATGGTATATAGGTCATCATCATGATTGGGCGCCCTGGATCTAGAGTGTTGGAGAGATCATCAAATGGTGTCTAGTAGGGTGAGTTATGAGTTTGGTCGCATCAGGAGCAGGACACCAAAAATGCATAACATGATGATGTAAAAATGTGTACATATGTGTAAAAATGCAGGAGGAAATAAAAAAAAGACAAACCTTACAAATTAATGTGCATACTTACAACTCAATGTAACATAACTTTACAAAATCAATGTGAATACTTACAAATTAATGTGCATACTTACAACTCAATGTAACATAACTTTACAAAATCAATGTGAATACTTACAAATTAATCCAATGAACCATCTGGATCTGCTCTACTCTTTATTGTGTCAAGTATTGCTTCATGGTCAGACTCACGCACCTTCCACAATATTTTGTTCAAAGGTCTACCCCAATACTTTATCAAATGAACATTGGATGCCACGACAAGGTTTGAGTAATGAAGAATCTTTCGATGCATGTCAAAGTCCTGAAATAGCTAAATATTAACACTCTTATGTGGGTACCTTCTAAGCCATGTTCCAGTAATAACCACTGATCCTGTAGGGTATTCGATGTTTTCTCCATCTGTAACAGGGGCCTCCAATTTCTTTTTGGCCTCAACACAATGACATAAGTAATAATCTGTTCCCTCTTCATTATCTTCATCTGCAATATCTGCATATACGTGTCCTACATTGATATGTGTAGCAAATTAGATGAAATTAGTCAACATTACAAAAACACTACAAAGTAAGATGACATTACCTGGTTGAACTAGATGAAATTAGATGCATATATGTGCCCTATATTACCTGGTTGAACTAAATCTGATATGTGGTCAAAGTCAACTGACGATTCCATCTGTGTTAGTTCCAGTGCCGTCGGGGGTCGATACGTGTCAAGTGGGCTAAGATAACTTAACTGCCATTCGTCAACCCACTCCTTTGACTCGCACTCATCCCAGACTTGAATTGTACAGGAAGAACAAAAGCATGACATCTTTCGTGTATGGATACTCCATGAACCTGCAATTGAGCTTCTGAAAGAGTGCATCTCATTTGATCCTGTCAATGTACAACAATCCTCATATGGTGCAATGTTAGTATCATCTATCAACCAAAAAAATCTACGAACTAAAGACTTACCTTCATTACCTGGACCCATGGAAGCATTACACCACTCGACAATCGATTTTGCATCTGTCAACTTTGCATTGTCTTTATACTTTAACTTTTCTCGTGCTATGGCTCTTTTGATACATGCTCCTGCACCATCATGCTCCCCCTTTCCATGCCCGACCTCACAAAAGTTCCACATATGTTGAATACCTGTAAAATTATGCCTCCTACTCAGCCAATAGAAATTCTGCGAGTTCTTGAATTGTGATGCACAATTATCCGACCATATGATATGCTGACTGAACGATATGCCCCTTCTAGCCAAATCATTGTAGAACACCTGAAAGCAACCTTGCACGAACTCTGTAGAATGCGTGCGATCATCACTGATATAGAAATGATACTCCCTTATGATCTTTCTGTCATCCTCTGTACTATCATTCGCATGAATGAATGCGATGTGCACAAATATAGAAACCTGTGTGGAGTTGTAATATTGTGATTGCACCTCACGTTGTGGCTGTAGACTGTAGTTCTCTGCAAAGTCGACGACTGAAACAATGCTACCAACCAGAAATGTGTCCTTGCATAACTTGAATTGCAAGTCCAACCATCGAGCTCTATGGGCATGTCTTGCATACTCATACACTATGCTGTCACGAAATATAGGCATAAACTGATACACTGGAATCTTTTCAATAACTAATTCACACCTCTTTGCTTCTTTACCATCTTTTGTATTGTATGCCACTGTTTTATACTTGCTAAACTCTACTAGTTCATTTCCAACCGCATGTGTTATTTCCATATGTTCACATATTGGCAAATGTTGCAAGCCACCGCAACGATGACATGTGCCATCCAAGCATAATTTCTTGTAGAATATTTGACCTTCCTCTCTTTCACATAAAATTCTTGATATGAAGTCTCTTGAAGATGTTGGTGGGGCACATATGGCACAACCCTGCAAATCATTGTTAGTATGCATATCTAAACATATAGACCTATAAGCATCAAAATGGTTAGAAAATTTAATATGTAATCTACAACAACAAGTAGTGCGTGTGTGATTTATCTTAACATAGAAAGGTTTTAGCATTTCAAATATCTTTGACAAATTTTAATTTGAGGATACTTCTCTAGAAATTTACCATAAAACTGTGTTTGAGTCTCATCCAAAAAATGCTTTGGATGTGGCTCGCGGTTCTGACTACCAATTCTCCTTCTTACCACATCCCTTTGATTCAGAGATACCCTTGTGTAATTCTTCCAAAAGTCTTCAATTAGTGATCTCAATGCTTCAACAATTGGTTTATCTTTTCGTGGTAGTCTCCCTGAGAACGCCCATAATTCATTGGCATTAGTGTCCTCAATTCTTTGGCGTCTTCCAACGGCTCTTGATAAAGTTTTCCTATTAATTCTCAATTCTTGACTTG
Source organism: Cunninghamia lanceolata (assembly GCA_027924645.1). Lineage (NCBI taxonomy): Eukaryota > Viridiplantae > Streptophyta > Pinopsida > Cupressales > Cupressaceae > Cunninghamia > Cunninghamia lanceolata. Next base: position 9,349,089 of record BSBN01001807.1, read on the forward strand.
TCTTTCTAATGAGACGAGCTTTCCTCGTTTGACTACTTACTATAGTCGATGTAATCACACGCCGTGTTGCATTACTATCTTTTGTGCGTGAGGTGTTACCCACACTCTCATACACACTCATTAGATTCTTAACAATAGATTTTTCACTTGAAGCCTCTGATGTTCTCAACCCAAGAATCTTCATGATAGACCTATACTTTATACTTCGCATCATTTCAACGAATAGTTGACATCTTGCAGTCTCATTTAACTTTTCAAAGAACAATCTGCAAATCTTATTAACATATCTTCTACAAGTGCGTTTTGGAATCTTACCTTGCATTGGCTGCAAAATATTCTCATCAATATCAATCAAATACTTTGGCTTTCTATGCAAAATTCTAGGTGGTGTCAAGTTAGGTAAATTCATCTCAACATTAGGAATTTCATCAATATTTAAATGAGATGGGTTAGATGGCATACCTTCGATCGAAGATGGAATAGATGACATACCTTGAGGTTGAGGTGGGAATGATGGCGTACCTCCTTCATCACATGTGAGTGATGATGTACTCTCAACTTGAGATGTGGTAGATGGTGTCCCTACATGTTGTCTTGCGGTAAAGGATGTGTCTCCAACTATGGTATTCAAATCTCTCGTACCACGAAGTTTTTGCATTCGTTCTCTTTGTGCCGCCAATACCATATCTCTTTGTGATGGTTGTGGTTCCTCTTCAATTGGTATGTCTTCATTTATCATGTCCAATTTCCTCTTCTCACGAAGTTCTCTCATAGCCATTGCTTTCTTTGCATTCTTAGCTTCTATCTCTTCCTGTGTTGGTTTAATTTTTGATCGTTTCCTCGGCATGACGGAGAATTTGTCTGTAGCATGATAAAGAGACCAATATTAGTTCCTAAGAAATGAATACATGATAATAGTGGGATTGTATTTTTTTATGTTGTAAGGATTTATTCTTGTATAGTTTGACATCATGGTATGAACTAAGGTTTGTTTATTACACATAATTATTAAAGAGCCCAAGTGTAGAAAATATACATGGCATCATGTGAGATTGTAGGTTGCTTTCTCGATTGGGAATGTGTCTATTTTAAACATGTATGATAAAGCACGATAAAGTAATTCAATCCGAAATAAGGAAAATGTAAAGAACATGCATGTAAAGACTTGACATACCTAAAAAACGAAGATTTGAATAGAGAGAGTACCCAATTATGTAGTGTTTTTATCTTCTTGCATCAAACTCCTCAACAATTTGAGTTTTTCACCACTTGCTTCCTTTTCAATGTTAAATTCTTAAAATTGAATCACAATTAACATTGCAATACTACAAAAATTGAAACTTGAATAGATATATATCAAACTTGGTTTGAAAACTATGTTATTTCCTCCTTCTCAAGTTGGCAAAGCAGAAAAGGTGGTGGAAAGATCATGCAAAGGTGGTACAATGTGTCAAATGTGCATGTGAACTTCCCAATAGCATGAAAGCACTTCTTTTTTGTCGGAGCACGCGCAGAATCAGTAAGAAAACAGAGCATGTGGGCCAAGATCACGGGGGTAATCACTTTTTTACCATTTCAGTAGAAAGACAAAACGCGAGCGCGTTATAACGCGAGCGCGTTATAACGCGCTCGCGTTTTGTCCTGCTATAGATCCCTAAACCCTCAACTTTGATCCCTTGACCCTCAACCCTCAATGTCAAATCCTAATCCCTCAACCCTCAGCGTCAAATCCTAATCCCTCAACATCAAATCCTAATCCGTCAACCCTCCAACCCTATCCCTAATCCTTACAACCCTCAACCCTTAAATCTGATCCATCAACCCTCAACATCAAACCCTAATCCCTCAACCCTTAAATCTGATCCATCAACCCTCAACATCAAACCCTAATCCCTCAACCCTAATCTGTCATCCGTCATCCCTCAACTCTAATCCCTCATTCCTAAACCCTAAATGCTATCCCTATTCCTAGACCCTCAACAGGCTCGATACTATACCTTAAACCCTACCTCTACCATCGACACTCTTATTTAACCCTAATCCCTTGACCATTAACCCTATCCCTCAACCTCAACCCTCAACCCTCAACTCTCAACATTAAACCCTAATTCATCAACCCTAAACCCTAATCCCTCAAACCTAAACCCTATCCCTAAACCATCAACCCTCAACACTATACCTTAAACCCTAATCCCTCAACCCTAACCCTAAACCTTGTCCCTAAACCCTAATCCCTCAACCCTCAACCTTAATCTGTCATCCGTCATCCCTCAACTCTAATCCCTCATTCCTAAACCCTAAATGCTATCCCTATTCCTAGAACCTCAACAGGCTCGATACTATACTTTAACCCCTAATCCCTCTACCATCAACACTCTTATTTAACCCTAATCCCTTGACCATTAACCCTATCCCTCAACCTCAACCCTTAACCCTCAACCCTCAACCCTCAACTCTCAACATTAAACCCTAATTCATCAACCCTAAACCCTAATCCCTCAAACCTAAACCCTATCCCTAAACCATCAACCCTCAACACTATACCTTAAACCCTAATCCCTAATCCCTCAACCCTAAACCCTAATCCCTCATCCCTCAACTCTAATCCCTCATCCCTAAACCCTAAATGCTATCCCTATTCCTAAACCCTCAACAGACTCGATACTATACCTTAAACTCTAATCCCTTATCCCTAAACCCTCCAACCCTATCCCTAATCCTTATACCCTCCACACTCTACTTTAACCCTAATTCCTCGACCCTCAACCCTATCCCTAAACCTTTGACCCTCAAACCTCAACCCTCAACCCTCAACATCAAACCCTGATCCCTCAACCCTTAACCCTGATCCCTCGACCTTCAACCCTGATCCTAAACCCTAAACCCTCAACGCCAAATTCTAATCCCTCAACCCTATCCCTAAACCTTCAACCCTCAATGTCAAATCGTAATCCCTCAACCCTCAACATCAAATCCTAATCCTTCAACGTCAAATCCTAATCCCTCAACGTCAAATCCTAATCCGTCAACCCTCCAACCCTATCCCTAATCCTTACAACCCTCAACCCTTAAATCTGATCCATCAACCCTCAACACTATACCTTAAACCCTAATCCCTTCAACCTCAACCCTATCCCTAAACCCTTAACCCTCGAACCTCAGCCCTCGACATCAAACCCTAATCCCTCAACCCTTAACTCTGATCCCTCATCTCTCAACCCTAACCCTAAACCCTTAACCCTCAACATCAAACCCTAATCCCTCAACCCTCAACCCTAATCTGTCATCTGTCATCCCTCAACTCTAATCCCTCATTCCTAAACCCTAAATGCTATCCCTATTCCTAGACCCTCAACAGGCTCGATACTATACCTTAAACCCTAATCCCTCTACCATCGACACTCTTATTTAACCCTAATCCCTTGACCATTAACCCTATCCCTCAACCTCAACCTCAACCCTCAACCCTCAACTCTCAACATTAAACCCTAATTCATCAACCCTAAACCCTAATCCCTCAAACCTAAACCCTATCCCTAAACCATCAACCCTCAACACTATACCTTAAACCCTAATCCCTCAACCCTAACCCTAAACCTTGTCCCTAAACCCTAATCCCTCAACCCTCAACCCTAATCTGTCATCCGTCATTCCTCAACTCTAATCCCTCATTCCTAAACCCTAAACACTATCCCTAGTCCTAGAACCTCAACAGGCTCGATACTATACTTTAAACCCTAATCCCTCTACCATCGACACTCTTATTTAACCCTAATCCCTTGACCATTAACCCTATCCCTCAACCTCAACCCTTAACCCTCAACTCTCAACATTAAACCCTAATTCATCAACCCTAAACCCTAATCCCTCAAACCTAAACCCTCAACCCTAAACCTTATCCCTAAACCCTAATCCCTCAACCCTCAACCCTAATCCCTCATCCCTAAACCCTAAATGCTATCCCTATTCCTAAACCCTCAACAGACTCGATACTATACCTTAAACTCTAATCCCTTATCCCTAAACCCTCCAACCCTATCCCTAATCCTTATACCCTCCACACTCTACTTTAACCCTAATTCCTCGACCCTCAACCCTATCCCTAAACCCTTGACCCTCGAACCTCAACCCTCAACCCTCAACATCAAACCCTAATCCCTCAACCCTTAACTCTGATCCCTCGACCTTCAACCCTGATCCTAAACCCTAAACCCTCAACGCCAAATTCTAATCCCTCAACCCTTCACTCTAATCCCTCAACCCTAAACCCTATCCCTAAACCCTCAACACTATACCTTAAACCCTAATCCCTCAACCCTAACCCTAAACCTTGTCCCTAAACCCTAATCCCTCAACCCTCAACCCTAATCTGTCATCCGTCATCCCTCAACTCTAATCCCTCATTCCTAAACCCTAAATGCTATCCCTATTCCTAGAACCCCAACAGGCTCGATACTATACTTTAAACCCTAATCCCTCTACCATCGACACTCTTATTTAACCCTAATCCCTTGACCATTAACCCTATCCCTCAACCTCAACCCTCAACCCTCAACCCTCAACTCTCAACATTAAACCCTAATTCATCAACCCTAAACCCTAATCCCTCAAACCTAAACCCTATCCCTAAACCATCAACCCTCAACACTATACCTTAAACCCTAATCCCTCAACCCTCAACCTTATCCCTAAACCCTAATCCCTCAACCCTTAACCCTAATCCCTCATCCCTCAACTCTAATCCCTCATCCCTAAACCCTAAATGCTATCCCTATTCCTAAACCCTCAACAGACTCGATACTATACCTTAAACTCTAATCCCTTATCCCTAAACCCTCCAACCCTATCCCTAATCCTTATACCCTCCACACTCTACTTTAACCCTAATTCCTCGACCCTCAACCCTATCCCTAAACCCTTGACCCTCGAACCTCAACCCTCAACCCTCAACATCAAACCCTAATCCCTCAACCCTTAACTCTGATCCCTCGACCTTCAACCCTGATCCTAAACCCTAAACCCTCAACGCCAAATTCTAATCCCTCAACCCTTCACTCTAATCCCTCAACCCTAAACCCTATCCCTAAACCCTCAACACTATACCTTAAACCCTAATCTCTCAACCCTAACCCTAAACCTTGTCCCTAAACCCTAATCCCTCAACCCTCAACCCTAATCTGCCATCCGTCATCCCTCAACTCTAATCCCTCATTCCTAAACCCTAAACGCTATCCCTATTCCTAGAACCCCAACAGGCTCGATACTATACTTTAAACCCTAATCCCTCTACCATCAACACTCTTATTTAACCCTAATCCCTTGACCATTAACCCTATCCCTCAACCTCAACCCTCAACCCTCAACCCTCAACCCTCAACTCTCAACATTAAACCCTAATTCATCAACCCTAAACCCTAATCCCTCAAACCTAAACCCTATCCCTAAACCATCAACCCTCAACACTATACCTTAAACCCTAATCCCTCAACCCTTAACCTTATCCCTAAACCCTAATCCCTCAACCCTCAACCCTAATCCCTCATCCCTCAACTCTAATCCCTCATCCCTAAACCCTAAATGCTATCCCTATTCCTAAACCCTCAACAGACTCGATACTATACCTTAAACTCTAATCCCTTATCCCTAAACCCTCCAACCCTATCCCTAATCCTTATTCCCTCCACACTCTACTGTAACCCTAATTCCTCGACCCTCAACCCTATCCCTAAACCCTTGACCCTCGAACCTCAACCCTCAACCCTCAACATCAAACCCTAATCCCTCAACCCTTAACTCTGATCCCTCAACCTTCAACCCCGATCCTAAACCCTAAACCCTCAACGCCAAATTCTAATCCCTCAACCCTTCACTCTAATCCCTCAACCCTCAACCCTCAACTCTCAACATTAAACCCTAATTCATCAACCCTAAACCCTAATCCCTCAAACCTAAACCCTATTCCTAAACCATCAACCCTCAACACTATACCTTAAACCCTAATCCCTCAACCCTCAACCCTAAACCTTATCCCTAAACCCTAATCCCTCAACCCTCAACCCTAATCCCTCATCCCTCAACTCTAATCCCTCATCCCTAAACCCTAAATGCTATCCCTATTCCTAAACCCTCAACAGACTCGATACTATACCTTAAACTCTAATCCCTTATCCCTAAACCCTCCAACCCTATCCCTAATCCTTACACCCTCCACGCTCTACTTTAACCCTAATCCCTTCAACCTCAACCCTATCCCTAAACCCTTGACCCTCGAACCTCAACCCTCGACCCTCGACGTCAAACCCTATTCCCTCAACCCTTAACTCTGATCCCTCATCTCTCAACCCTAACCCTAAACCCTAAACCCTCAACCCTCAACATCAAATCCTAATCCCTCAACCCTAAACCCTATCCCTAAACCCTCAACACTATACCTTAAACCCTAATCCCTTAGCCCTCAACCCTAAACCTTATCCCTAAACCCTAATCCCTCAACCCTCAACCCTAATCTGTCATCCCCCAACTCTAATCCTTCATCCCTAAACCCTAAATGCTATCCCTATTCCTACACCCTCAACAGAATCGATACTATACCTTAAACCCTAATCCCTTATCCCTAAACCCTCCAACCCTATCCCTAATCCTTATACCCTCCACACTCTACTTTAACCCTAATTCCTCGACCCTCAACCCTATCCCTAAACCCTTGACCCTCGAACCTCAACCCTCAATGTCAAACCCTAATCCCTCAACCCTTAACTCTGATCCCTCGACCCTCAACACTATACCTTAAACCCTAATCCATATCCCTCAACCCTTAACCCTTAAAACTTAAACCCTATCCCTACACCCTCAACACTTGACACTATATCTTAAGCCTTAAACCCTCATCCCTAAAGCCTCAACCCTCAATCCTTAAACCTTCAACCCTAAACCCTATCCCTAATCCCTCTACCCTCAACACTCTAACCCTAACCTCGACATTAAATGCTAATCCGTCAACCCTAAACCCTAATCCTCAACCCTCAACCCTCAACCCTCAACACTATACCTTAAACCCTAATCCCTCAACCCTCAACCCTAAACCTTATCCCTAAACCCTAATCCCTCAACCCTCAACCCTAATCCATCATCCCTCAACTATAATCCCTCATCCCTAATCCCTAAATGCTATCCCTATTCCTAAACTCTCAACAGACTTGATACTATACCTTAAACCCTAATCCCTTATCCCTAAACGCTCCAACCCTATCCCTAATCCTTACACCCTCCACACTCTACTTTAACCCTAATCCCTCGACCCTAAACCCTTGACCCTTGAACCTCAACCCTCAACCCTTAATGTCAAACCCTAATCCCTCAACCCTTAACTTTGATCCCTCGACCCTCAACCGTAATTTGTCAACCCTCATCCCTAAACCTTAAACGCTATCCCTATTCCTAGACCCTCAACGGGCTCGATACTATACTTTAAACGCTAATACCTTATCCGTAAACCTTCCAACTCTATCCCTTATGCCTTAACCCTCATGATTAATAGCCTTGAATGTAAAAAAAAAATTGAGTGGGACATAACGCAAGCGCGTTATAACGCGCTCGCGTTATATCAAACATGGCAAAAGACAGACTTGCGGGAAAGAAAAATGCAAGGCAAAACATAACGCGAGCGCGTTATAACGCGCTCGCGTTATTTCTTGCTTTGGGAATCCCAAGCCTTGGGCTTGGGATTTGCTTTGGATTTCCAACCCAAAGGCTTGGAGTGCCTTATGAATAGTCACAGACGTGTTTTTCTGTATTCTTCAAAATTTCACATAATTTCGTTCGTGCTAACCCTCAGATTTGCACGTGTTTCAAGGTTGAACAAATCAAACACATGGGTAATGTTAGGCTTTCTCTTAGCTATTTGACGATGTGATTTTTTTCACATTTTAACAATGTTAAGCCTTTCATCTTTAATTTCTTTTGTTTGTGTGTCCGTTTTTATGCAAAAACCACTGTTTGGTCTTTTTTTCATTGTAAAATAACTATTCTTTCAAATTTCAAAAAAAATACATATTTAGAAACTAGACTCCATTCTACAAATATTAAAAAAATAAAAAAATGATTTTCGATTAGTTTTCAAAATTTATAGGGGTAGCACGGCCAAAATTCTGTTTTTTAGGATGTGTCCACTTTAAAAATTAGTAAAAAATCAAATATTCATCAAAAAATTATCAGAAAAATCGGGCATAAACTACATGCTATTAGCTAATTTCTCACCGAAGCGATTTTAAAAATACCAAAAAAAAGTTGACCTTTTGAGGGAGCCACAAAACATGCTATGTTATGTTTTTTTGATAGAAACAACACCAATTTCTGTGGCTCCCTCTTTTGAACCCCTTAATCTATGCCATTTTCAAAACAAAATAGTAGTTTAGAAAGTAGACTCGGAGCACTACGAACATTGTTTTGGTTGCATCTCTAAATTTTGAGTGTAACTATGCTCAATTTCTCATCCAAGGCCAGTATTTCCTGATTTCAGAAAAAAAGTGGCCACTTAAGACCCCTTTTTGGCCCCCCATCTTCTTGCACTTACCCCCTTAGTGTCCCATTCTTCTTCTTGACAAATATGACTAGTGCTCCGCAAGGTGATACACTAGGCCTTATCAACCCCTTCAACAATTCTTGCAACTGTATTTTCAACTCTTGGAGTTCTGTGGTGTTCATCCTATATGGGGTTTTGGATATAGGTGTGGTTCCTGGAAGTATGTTGATTGAAAAATTGAATTCCCTTTTAGGAGGTAACCCTGGTAGATCTTCAGGAAACACATCCTTGTAGTCCCAAAGGAACATGCTATTCTTAATTGTAGGGGCTTCTTTCTCTTCTTCCTTCTCATCTAAGGATACTAAGAATATTTGATTTCCTCATTTCCTCCTTGCCTTCTTCAGTTGCATAGCAGAAATGGTCTCTACTGATATAGGTTTATAAATCCCTTGGATCCTAACTCTATAACCCTTATCATCTACACATCCCATCACCTTGTTATAGCAATCTATATTAGCCTTATGACTCGTTAACCAATTTATTCTAATTATGACATCATAGGCTCCCAAAGGTGCAACATATAAGTCGACTTTGGTTTCCAATTTAGGAAAATTAATGATGGTTCCTCTTACATACTTGTTCACTCTTCGTGTAGCCTTGTCACCATACTAAACTGTCCATGATGATTCCATATTCTTAGTTTGCACAGACATCTTGCTTACCAATTCTGGGGAAATAAAATTCTTAGACGAACTAGTAACTATCAGAATAGTGATGGATATACTAGAAAGCATACCTCTTGTCTCCATAGGCACATTTTTATGGCAAGTCTACTGATTCCTTATGGCAGCATGGATTTGATGTTGTCGAGGTTGTTGTGGCTAATTGGACCTCTTTAAACAATCCCTTGCATAATGATTGCCTCCACACATGAAACATCCATCAGGGGGTCCATTTAAATTTTGAGGTGGCGCATCCCTGTCATTCCTTCTGGCATTACCATTGTAATTGTTCCGTTGATTTTGATTACTAGCAGATTTGTCCTGTCCTACTCTCTCCTCTTGTTTTAATGAGCTCCTCTATTATCCCTATTGTCTATTTTCCTTTTGAAGGAAAATTTCTTGTCCTAGAAGTTTTGTTTTGCCACTGACAGTGCTTGTAATTTCTTTTCATGTTTGAGGGCCTTCTCCAAGACCTAGTTCATGCTCTCAGGGGTAAACATATCCACTTCTACCCCAATATTAGTATTCAATCCTAGAAGAAATTTTCTTGCCTGAGACCTTTCATCCCTTTGATAGATAGGAACATATTTTAGCAACTTTGCAAATCTGTCTGAGTACTATTGGATTGTAAGCTTTCCTTGTTTGAGATTCATAAACTCTATCATCTTTTCATCAGAAAATAGTTGTGGAAGACATCTCTCATGGAAGTGGTTCACAAACTACCTCCAAGTTAGGTTTTCCTTTGAATAGCAATATTGTTCTTTTATGTTTATCCACCAACTGGCAACCTCTCCCACTAGTTGATAAGCTCCCCAGGTTGCTTTGATACTCTCAAAATAGTTCCTTAACTCAAAATATTTTTCCATCTCAGTGATCCATCCTTCAACAGCATCTCCCACCTGTTTACTGTCAAATTTAGGAGGATCTATCTTCTTGAGATCTCTTGAGATATCTAAGATGATGGCCTCTTGCCGAGACCTAGGAATCTCTAGTTCATTAGCTATTTAAGCTATGGGTACTTCTTCATTCCGACGTTCATCTTGAGGTTCCAGAATGTTTTCTATTGTTCCCTATCTAACCTTCAAATCTTGTACACTTTGCTCAAGGTTTTCTAATTTATCTCTTTGCTCTGTCAATAGACTAATGATTGCTTCTATACCAACATTTGGATTCTCAGGGGGTTTTGTAGCTAATTCTTGGTTGGTCAGTTTCCTTCCACGTAGATTTCAAAGATTTTGGGTTCTCACCATTTTGATTTTGTAGACAAGGAGAAAAGTAATTTATCGTTTACTATAATTTCATGTTTACAACATGCAAAGTTACAGCAAATAAATCTATCACAAGTCTTACAGATACATCTTGTATACCAATTATTGTCATTTTTAGGTTAGTAGACCTCTAGGTCAAGTGTTTGAGCCTCAACTTTGATACCACATGTAAGGACTCAGTTCAGGGACCTTAAGAATTTTTTTTATCTTTCTTATGTGTGATCTATGGTTTGGTTCCAAATAAAGATTCTCGTTCATTTTCTAATCTAGATGTCTAATTCTTAGCAATTATTTTCTAATTTTTAAGTTTAGTCTGAGTACTCAGGGAATAACAAGTAGCCAATTCGGGCTATGGTGTCCAAAATGGGACATACTAAGATAAAGCCAAAAGGGATCTTCTATCCCTTGGGCAAACTAGTTCATACAGAACCAGGTCTTACAGACCATATCGCTAGCCAATACAGGGTAGATTAAAAGATGGCCAAACGGGCATGAATTGATATGTTGCTACCCAATACAGAGTAGATTAAATAATGGCCAAATGAGCCTAAATGGGTCAAACAGACCAAAAATCTATCCAATACAGGATAGGTAAACACAATAGCCATACGAGCTAATAAGAACAGGGATCATTAATATGCTTTTGCCAGAGACTTTGACTCATCAGGATCAATCCAGATCTTGAGTCACTTACAGGAAATTATGTAATAGGCCCATTTATTGCACCGAGGAATTTCAGTAAGTTCATTCGATAAAAAAATATTCTAAGGATCTGGTACCCTCCCTCATGTTTCGGTAAATGGCCAGGTATGAGGTCAATCCTCCTGAGGATTCTTTTGAGTACTTGGAGACTTATTTAGTTAATCTAGTTAATCTTCTTAAATTTAGAATTGAGATTATGAAGTTGATTTATAAAGAGTACCCTATATCTGGGGGACCTAAGTACTGGGGGCATCCTTTGCCATCCAAATTGCCTACATACCATGTATTCACGGGATCAAGGCCCCCCTCAGATGCAACTAACACTAGGGTTTACGAATATGTAGTTTTATTTTGCACTATGTTTGATGCAACTATGAGCGAGTATCCAACCCTTTCTAGGGTTATTCCTTGCTCTAGATAGTTCTTCATTGGCTACCACCCACTCAGATGAAACAGGGATGGAAATTAGTCCTCTACCACAAACACCTAAAAGGGGTGTTTGTCATTTAGTCCTAGTGTTGAGTAATCCTTATCAGGTGTCAGCTCAAGGAGTTTAATTCACTTGCATAAAATAATTTGGGTATTCGGTGACTAAGTCCATTCGAGATTTCCCAGTGTTTTTTTATCACCAAGATCCATGAAGGCGAGGTGAGAGCATACAACAGTTAGGGTTTCTTGTTTGGACTGGTTGCCCTATCTGATAAATTTTCAAGTTGTCTCCTAATTAGACTTGTTTTGTTGATAAGTCTCATTTTCTAATCACCAAGGTCCACGAAGGTGAGGTGAGAGCATATGACAGTACCTATCGCCAACAAGAGTCTATCTGTAGGAATCATTGTGTCAATATCTAGACTTGTAGGTTCATTTTCAGACCATAGTTCTTGATCTATCCTTCATCTTATGGGTTTAATAGGACTCATTAGTTTACTCCTGTTTATCCTAGACAAGTTGGTCTAAGTTGGTTAAATGCATGTCGTGTTCAATGTTAGCAAGATTATATAACTTCTCTTCTTATCAATCGTGTTGTTTTGCTCCCATGGTAACATGTGTTAAAAATGATAAGTTTTTCCTTTGTAAGGAGACTACAACAAAATAGGTTCTCTACTCTTCCATTATTTTTAATACAATAAAAAAAACATCATTTTCTTACATAGTAATTCAAGCCTAATTTCCAATTTACAATAGGAATGGATAGTAAGGAATAATCATTTCTATCTAATAAATCATAAAACTAATTTTGATTTACCATAATCCACATGCTATCTAATTTATTAAATTCCAAAATTTAATCATAAATAATCACACATTAGGAGTCTCTCTCTCTCTCATTATTCAAAAGATGGTACCTACATGACAATTAATTGTAAATACACTAAACACTACATTCCAAGTATAAAGGATAATTCAGAACTTGTAAAAGTTCACGTTCTAATTTTAACAAATATTTGGTAACTAATTAAATTTACGTTCTTAAAACAACTTATGAAATTTCTAACCTATAAATCATTTCCTAAGATTACCTAATTTTAGCAATAATTTGCTATTAATTCTTGGAATGAATCCTATGATTGAAAATGCCTATGAATATGCCTATGAATATGCCTATGAATGTTTTGAGTTGCTTTTTGTCAAGGATATTAAGATATTTGATAGAATTTCCCACCCTTATCAATTCTACTCATGCATTTATTATATATGAGAAGACCAAAAAAGAGGTATACTAGCGAGGTTAATTACTGGCTCTATACATATAGTGTATACACATATAAAAGTAACCCTTAATAACCATAATAGGGAAATTACTTGAAATAAATAAATAAAATTCTAAATTCTAATTATAAAAGATAATAAGAGTTCCCATATTAAAATAATGAGACATTTTGTAATTAAATTTATATTCCTAATTAAAAGAATAAAGACTTTCTAATTTCTTTTACTTACTAAGCATGAAAATCTTCCAAATCAAAAGATAGAAAGATTCCATAGTCACTAATAAAAAAATAAAGGGGTATGGAAAACTATTAAAACGAGATTAAAACCTATTTTTGTCAGATGTTGTAGCTGCATGTGCCCTGGTAGACACGTATGCAAAAATGTGGAAGCACAGACAAGCACATCAAGGAAATGTGGTTTCAGAGAGTGCCACGACAACAGGATATATTTCAAATGGTTTTGATGAAAAGGCTTCAGAACCTTCAAAATGTGGAAGCATAGACAATGCGGTTGAACTGCTTGACAGAGCGCCTTAAAGAAGCATCATCTCATGAAATGAATTGATTGCAGGTTAAGCACAAATGGGGTTTTGTTAAAAAAAGGCTTTAGAAATTTTCAAGCTAATGCAAATGGGCAAAGTAAAGTCAAAGTCCACAACCTTGGCCAACATTTCCCTTGCCTATGTCAAAATGGGCACATTCAAACAGGGTATGGACATCCTTCAAATTTCACAGCCTTTGCCAGCGTCCTCCCTCCCTGTGCAAAAATAGACAATTTTGAAATAAACAGGGTATAGACACCCATCAAAGCAAAACGAAAGGGTATTTTGTTAGCTATTGGAGCTGCAAGTGCTCTATGAGACATGTATACAAACTATGGAAGTATCATCAATGTGTACATGAACTATTTGACAGAGTGCCTCAAAGAGGTGTCAACTCATGGAATCAAATGATTTAAGGGTGCTCACAAAATGGATTTGTTAAAAAGGATTTTTAAAATTACTGCAAATGCAATAGGCAGTGTAAAGCCAAATTTCACAACCTTTGCCAGCATCCTACCTACCTGTGTTGAATGCGAGCTTTGGAATCAGGTATGGACATCCATCAAAGCATAATGAAAAGGAGATTTTTTCAGATATTATAGTTGAAAACTCTCTTGTAGACATGTATGCAAAATGTGGAAGCATAGACAAGGCACTCGACCTATTTGACAAAATACCTCAAAGAAATGTGGTCTAATATAATACCACGATTGCAAGACATGTAAAGGAAATGGATTGCTTGAAAGGGCCTATAAGAAAATATCGAGCAAAAAATGGAATTTACAGACATGTAAAAATAGACTTGACAACCTTGTTGTTATCCTCCATGCCTGAGATAAAATGAGAGCTTCAAAAATAGGGCATGATCATCCATCAAAGAAAAATGGAAGGGGATTTTTTTTGTCTACATAGGGTATGAACAGAATGAATTTGTTGAAAATATTTTAGAAATTATAAGACAATGCAATCGAAAGGAGTTGTTCGTACCTATTGGGATGAATTACTTGCCTTTGCTCTGCATGATGCCTCCTTTCTATGTTGTTCCTGCTTCTTCTTCCCATGTCGTTCCTTCTTCTCCCCTATTTATTACCATTTGGTGGTGGAAAAACCCTGTAATCCTTGACTTTCTTCCCCCAAATCTCCTTCTAGATCTTCCTATTTCTCCTCCTTCTACGCCATGAAACCCCTGTCATAACTCCCAATCCCTTCCAGTTATCTCACAAGTCAAGCCCACATTAGTTGGTTAGCTGGTTCTGTAAATGCCATAAATTCATGAAGCAAAGACTTGGTATGATGGAATAGAGACATCATGACTACTACTATTTTTTCCTTCGATGACAACTTGAGTATACACCTACCTACAAGTAATATAGTTAATCAACCTGGACCTAGTCAACTCTCTACCCAAAAAATAGAACTATAAATATATAAAGGATGGTACAAAAACATAACAATGATTTAATTTGAAGAGCTACTTGCAATATTAAATCCCATAATTATTGTTACATGACATCTCAAATGTGATAAGAGACAACTACAAATCTTGACACATGGAATTATCTTGGGCATGATTTAACAATTTTTTATACAAAAAAGGTCTAGATAACTAAAAATCTATGCAAATAAAGGAATAAATGTTAAATCTAATTTTCTTAAGTGCATCAATGCATTGATTTAACAATATTTATCAAAGAGTTGATTATGTTTTATTGTGTGTAGGAAGATCATCGATTATTGACATGAAATACTCTAGAAGCTTGTTGTTAGCCATGGGGAAGGTAGCTAAAAATTCAGTGAAGACTAGATCCAGTTTGATTCAATTTGAGTCTTGAATATGTGTAGGTGTAGGACCTACACATAAATAATTTTTTTCGTATTTAACATAAATAAATTATTGAATCCTTCAAAATGAGACCATGACAGCTAGATCTGAATTAAAAGATGTTTATGATAGTAGAAAAATCTAAAATGGGATTTTGATTACAAACCCTAGCTTTTGGAATTACTAGGTCATACGAAAAATGGAACTTTTTAACCCAAATTCTAGCAAATGAGATCTTCAAATGATATGATGAAATGATGAATGACTATAATATGGATCAAATCTGATGTAAATATTAGAAAATTAAATCTATTTATCATATGCAAAAGAAATCATGTGAAACTATACCTACATGCAAGCCTAGAGTGCTTGTTTTTTCAATTTTTTTCAAATGTATGTAAGGTTTTCCAAAGAAAGATGGTTAATATGATATGAATTAATGCAAGGAATGATTACAACACTCAGAAAGATGCAAAATGATCACTTTTCTAGGTTCACCAAAATGTTATATGTGAAAAGGAGAAGATGGGAATGAATGATGCCAAAGTGTGTCAAATCAAACCCTCCTTTCATAATAACATTCAAGGAAAAAACTAAGCCTAGTCACTACAAGATGGATGAGGACTAAGATTCTGATTTTGTGCTCAAGAATGATATGGAAAAAATAGATTAGATTGAGAGATTTACCAAACCCTAGGTCAAATAAGCCTCAAACCCTAATTATAGTGCACTCAGGTATAAACAAGCAGTATGCTACAGAAAACCAGATAGAAAGATACTCAGGGATGATCAAAAACATACCAGAAGTTGAGTTTTCAGAGATGAAACCCTAGTGGACTATGAGGTAGGCACCCAAGTCTAATAGGACAAAATTTATGGAGATTCTAAGCAGAGGGGTGTAACAGATTGTATCTTGATCCTGAGTCTAGAGCCAAGCTTGTTGGGAGGACTATGAGGTGGGTGCCCTAGTCTAAGAGGGAGGAATATTTGCAAGATTCTTTCACATCCCACAACCTTATCCTTCAAACTACTTCTCTGCACCTGTAATTTTCCAACTCCTGCACCTGTAACCAGTACACACAAAGAAAGGGGTTTGGGGGTTGTGGTGTTTAGGAGCTTGCCTCGGTCAAGCCCCGAAAGGACATTCAAGTCTTCCAACACCTTTTTTAGATAGAGTGTGCACCCAAGGAGGGTAGAGGCTAAATCCAATGATGAAATGAAATGATTGAAACACAAATTGATGTCACCTTATAGGTGAATCCCTCACAGAGATGAATATCTTTCAAACCATGAGGAGATGGATTGATGAAGCCAAATCTACAATAAACAAACACAATAACAACATAATTCTTCTCTGAAACACAATGAACACTTTGAATGCTCTTTTCTCAATATCATAAGTTTGCATTATCCTTCTATTACACAAATAAATTCATAAACCTATTTAAATATGCTTTCCCACTAACATTTGTAACTTAAATCAAGAGAGCCGACAAAGGAAAACCTTTTGAGAGGGCCTGAGTCGACATGCTTTAATTTTTATCTCAACAAATTAGGCTAGACTTGGGCACGAATGCCCAAGTCCCAATTCTATTTTTGGTCTTGCTTAAGGATTAAAATGGGGCCCTTAATGCCATTTGACATGGGTTTTAGGGGAAATTGCTCCAGGATAAGTATTTAACTTGCAAAGTGTTAACACGGGGACCTAGGAGCTAAACTAGGAGGTAAAAAGGCATAGGAAAACTTTTTACTCCATAAAACTTACTCATCTAGCTAATTGCACCACCAAATAAAGTAAACACATAAGCACTAGTGGATCTTTTTCTATCAACATCACCTCCCCATTTTGAATCCATATAACCAAAATATCAAGGGAATGCTCATCTTCTATCAAATTACCATGATAACACAAGGAATACTCTAAGTTAGCCCACAAATATCTAAAGACTCCTTTAATTGCATCCCAATGAACTCTACCAAGATTAGACATATATCTAGAAAAAACTCCCACTACTTGTCTAATGTTTAGTCTAGTACAAACCATAGCATACATAAATTTTAGAATTGAACTCTTTTCGTTCGAAATCTCCTTCCCCTATGTCATATCCTCTCTTCTCTCTTACACAAAACACTTCCTTTTAAGTCTAAAACATCTTTTCCCAAGTTATGGGTGCTCATAATTACACCACTTCACAACTCTCTCAAATATTCCTATGGCTCTCCACATGAAAAAAGGTTGGTGGAGAACATGGGGCTATTCCTTCACTCCACTCCCAAGCATTTAGGGAGTTCACTTGGAAGAAAAAAAAGGAGAGTCTTTAAATTTATCTAACATAATTATTAACTATTATAATAATATTTTTGTAACGTCAAAAAATGTCCCCTTGTGGGCTTTTCCCTCTTAAGGTTTAGCCCCTGGGTCTTTGATCTACATTTAGGACATCTTGCATCATATTTTGGCATCTCGATGAGAAAACCCCTAAGTTTCATAATGAATGGGACCTAGGGGGATCCTTTGAGACAGACCCTACCCAAAATGGGGGGGGACTTGGGCATCCACACTCTAATCCTGCCCTATTTTGGGTCAGGCCCAAATTTTATATGTTGGTTTATGATTGTTATTTGGTTCCTAGGCCGACACAGTAAGTTTGAATTATGAAATTCTTGGCGAGAATATTTGTAGTTACATATATAAGCATGTTTAGGCATTCATTTGTAAACTAGATGGATAATAGATGGAAATTTTATGAGCATTGGCATTTTGAAAGTGATTCAAGGCATTCTTTGTGTGGTAGAGCAGATTTTGTGTTGTTTATGTGTTTGTATTTGAATATTTGAGGATCCATCTCCTCATGGCATGAAGAGCTTCTTCCTTCCATGAGATCTTCACTACAAGGTGATATCATTTACATTTTCAAGCATTTATCATTTGGATTTTGCCTCTATCCCACAAGGATATGCACTCTTTCTCTGACAACAGTGTTCAAAAGACTTAAATGTCTCTCTGGGGCCTGACTGAGGCAAGCATCTAAACACCACAAGCCCCTCCCACACTCCTTGTGATTACAGGTTACAAGTGTTACATCTATAAAAAGTGGAGTTGCAGGAAACTATTGCAGAGTGTCAGAATTGCAAATCAGAGCTAAAAATAGGGACCTGGACTCAGGCACCCATTCATTAGTCCTCTGGATCCCACAACGAAAGAATCTCTGAGATAGCAAGAACAGGTTGCAGACAAGGTTCCCATATCCCAACAAAAATCAAGGCATTGGACTAGGGCACCCACTCATTAGTCCCCGACTGTTCGGCTTCCCAAACTTTGAAAATTGGTACACATTTGTATGTTATTTTACATCTTTCTGTAGCAGCATTTTTAGTAATTTGTCCGTTTGCTTCCATATTTGCATAATTAGGGTTTTGAATATAATTGGATATAATCAAGCAATCAAATTACACAAATCTAATTCTCCTTGATATTGTAAGTGACCCAAGGCTTAACAGTAGATTTTCTACTCAGCTGATAAAGTCCTTGAATATCATAGGTGAGAGGAGGATAAGATAAACCATCATAATCAAACATCCCCATCCTTATCCCCCTTTTTCAACCTATTACATTTTGGTGAACCCATGTTGTTGAAAATTTTGGCACCTTTCTAAGTTTTTTTCTTCAGATTTGTAGTCATTTCATTCATTCATTTCATCATTCATCTTAGTGCATTGGAAAAACTACAAAAAAAAATTGAAAATTTTGAAAAAAATTGCAATCTGGGGTTTGCATGTTGCATCAATTAATTTGAATTTCATTAAATTTATTATTTTTGCATTAGATCTAAGCTAAAATTCAGAAAATTACAAAAATTCAATCACTTGCATTGCATTTTCATCATAAAATTGCTAGGGTGTTGTTGGAAATTTTGAATTTTTCATATAATCTAGTAATTTCAAAAACTAGGGTTTGTAGGTAAAACCTTGTTTCATATTTTTCTACTAATATTAGATACTAATTCAAATTTTCATTTGGCTATAGTGTTGCATTTTAGTGTAAATTTGCATTTAGATATCAAAAATTTGCATTTTTACCTAGAAAATTTCAACAAGAACTAGCATTTTTCATTGATTTTTCATTAGATTTGCACTTGCATTTTGCATTGTAGGGTTTGAAAATCATTTTCATATCTGAGTGGAATTAATTTTCATCATAAATCAGATTAAAAGATATTCATATAACATTTTGTATTTAGATATCATACATAGGGTTTGAAAAACCTTGATTTTCACTGGATTTGGCCATGTCAACTCTCTAGATTTGCATCATACGCATGTTGTGAAGAATATTTTTGCACTAATTAGCTATTATCAAGTTTATTATCTGTTTCCCCTCCTAAAAATCTTCACAAAACCTTTTTATTGGGCCCTTGTATTGAAAAATTGGTGAAATATTACACATTTTTGCTATACTTGCCCTAGGGTTTGACCTAGATTTGCACTCCAATCATGTTGTGATGAGTTTTATGGATTAAGGTGACTAATATTATTTCTATTCTTTTATTCACCTCCCAAAATTCCTTACAACACCCCTTTCATTAGGCCTTGGAATTGAAGAATTGTGAAAAATTGCATATTTTAGGGCATTTTCACTAGGTTTTGACTTATCATCATCCTAGATTTGCATCAAAAGCATGTTGTGAAGGGTTTTGTTACTTTATTGGACTAATAGTAGACATATTATTTGTTTCCCTTGATCAAAATCCTTACAACACCTCTTCTTTCATTTGCTTGCATTGAGAAAAGTTGAAAAATCAAGCATTTTAGAGAATATTCGACAACACTTGCATTTGCATCTTGCATCAGTTTTGAAAATCTTTTAAAATCTGATCTTTCATTGATTTGAAAATATATACACATGGCTTATAATTGCAACAATAACAATAGGTTCCCTCCTAGGCCTTACATGAAAAGAAAGGTCCCCGAACCTGAAATTGTGTAACTTACACCTCATGATAGAACAATTCGAGACACTGAAGGACTTCTTTATATCACTGTGAAAATAATGGGAAATCCTTTGGATGGAACTCTTATTGATCCTAATTGCATGACTAATGTCACCATGGAAGAGTTCCTCTTTTCACATCAATTAATGCAAGGATCTTATGACCCTCCAGATATGATGATAAAAATACATAAGGGAACCTTTATAAACACCTCTGGGAAGATATCATTATTGGTCACCATATTTGAGAAACAAGTAGAATAGTGGTTTGATGTTGTCCCCATTTTTGATCTCTTTCACATAAAATTGGGACATCCATGGTTAAAGGCTATGAAAGTTGTCCCTTCAACAATTCATAACTGTGTAAAATTTCCTTTGAATGGACAAGTGATTACTATCCCTTGCAATAAGTATAAACCTTTGGTTACAAGAAAACAATTTACACTTGATTACTTTTGGGACAAATCTGAAAAAGAACCAGAGCCACAAATAGATTTTAACTTCATGAGCTATAGAAATTACAAAACAAAACTATTACATCAAGTGGTTGGTCCTCCTATGCAAGAAATAACAAGAGACAAACAACCCACATTTGAAGAGAATCCTAGACCAAAAGGAAATGAACCCTATGCTGAGGTTCCTCCCCCAGAATCCTTACAAGGATCAGGAGGTAGTTGTCGATAGCAAAGCATTCCACCTAGAGAAATGCGATTTGATTTAGGTGCTTCCTCTTCTAAAACGTAAAAAGCTATGAAAGAGAAAAACCCTATCTTACAAGAGATAAGTGGTAGAACAAAAAGAAATAGACAAGCAAAAGAAAGGAAGAGAAGGCAACAAGCTTATGCCCGACGACTTGCATCTCAACAAGAAAACATTGAAACAAACAAAGATGATACTAAGAATGAGCAACCTAAAGACAAGGACAATAGTTGGACTATGGTACCTTATGTCCCACTTTCCTCTAACATTCGGGAGTGGGAAGAAGATGATGATTTGCTTGATGATAACACTTAGTTCGAAGTCCTTACAGGTAAGTATTTCTAACCCTTTATATCTCATGATGTGCTTCCCCCTGTGATGTGTTATGTGTTGTTTAGGCCTCTTGGGATGACCCTTGATTCTTTTGTAAGGTCTGGGATACCAGGAGACTGCCTCTGTTGTGACCTTCTTCTATTTGTATCATCATTCTTCTATATTGCCTCTCTCTATTTTCATTGTTGTGTGTTGTGTCTTACGGACATAGCATTACGGTTGGTGAATTGGGGGCACCCTCCTACATGATTATCCCTAAGACACTTGTTCCCCCTTTTTTTATTTTATTGTTTACTTTCCTCTAGTGTTTCCATCTAGCTGGCGGATGATGAAAAACATATTATACTGATGCAGACCTAGTGTCCCTTTAGTGAGAAATAAAAAATTGGACCTAGTTCCTAATATGACAATGGGGTTGACATATATTATCCAACACTTGGCTAGTAGAAGCACTCCATGCATTCTGCGTAGTGATCTTGATGGCGTCTTATCTCACTTACAAAACATAAAAATACTGCTGCTCGATGCACTTTGTCTATCTTGAATCTTGCATTCCTCGGATTTCATATGCATTGTGATTATGTGGACACTAACATGTTTCTTGTAGGGATGTGTTTGTGGGAACATTTGGCGATCGTAAAGTACATGTCACCTCTGGGAGGCATGGGCTTTGCGAGAGTATGTGTTCCCTTGTGTGTTTTCTTCCTACCATAATGTGCTTGATATCGATACCTGATATCAACCACCTTAAGGTGGGGGCATATTAAGGTAAGCTATTTGTTGTAGATGTTAGCAATGTGCTTGTCCTCAGGTACAGTCTTAAGGACTGGTGGCAAAGAGTACCTCCTGCACTCTGAGTTTGGGTTGAAATCAATCATCAATCATCAAAAGTCCTCTGTGGAGGCGGGGATGGTGTATTTCTTGAAGAGAGTGCACATCCTGCCATTTTCAAAAGTCCTCTACAGAGGCAGGGAGCGGTTCTATGACAAACTCAACCCTTAAGCATGTCTTCAATGATTGTTGTGGCGAAGCCCAATCGTTAGTGTGTGCCTGAGATGGTGATGAACCTAGAAATAGGAACACTCCATCGCTTGCCTGCCATGTTTTCTCTATGTCTTCAAAGTGTGTGTGTTTGGTATGCTTGTTTTGTATGGCGTGCTTGATTTTTTTGGTATATTTGTTGCCCCATATGTAGTCTTAAAGACTGGTGGTGATGAGTCCCTCCTGCATTATGGGTGGTGTGTTTACTTTCCTTGTATTTGCATTTGCATTTCATATATATATGAGAAAAAGAAAAAGAAAAGAAAGCATTCATGTCTTCTATACATTCACTATCTTCTTTTCATTCAATGTTGTCTTCTCTGTGTTTTGCATGACTGTAATTGTCTTCTCCATGTTTTGTGTGCCTTTTATTATCTTCTATGTGATTGTCGTGTTTTGTGTCTGTTATTGTCTTGTTCGTGCTCGGCGTGTTTGTTGACCATACTTTAATGCATGTATTGGCCTTGTGTTTATACATACATTAAAGTGGGGGCTAAATCTAATGTCAGAAAATGTCCCCTTGGGGACTTTTCCCTTTTAAGGTTTAGCTCCCAGGTCTTTGATCTACATTTAGGACATCTTACATCATATTTGGCATCCCAATGAGAAAACCCCTAAGTTTCATGATGAATGGGACCTAGGGGATCCTTTGAGACAAACCCTACCTAAAATAGGGGATAGGACTTGGGCGCCCACACCCTAGTCCTACCCTATTTTGGGTTAGCCCCAAATTTTAAGTGTCAATTTATGACTGTTATTCGGTTCCTAGGCCAACACGGTAAGTTTGAATTACAAAATTCTTGGCAGGAATGTTTGTAGTTGCATATATAAGCATGTTTAGGAATTCATTTGTAAATTAGATGGACATTAGATGGAAAGTTTATGAGCATTGGCATTTTGAAAGTGATTCAAGGCATTCATTGTGTGGAAGAGCAAATTTTGTTTTGTCTATGTGTTTGTATTTGCAGATTTAAGCATCCATCTCCTCATGGCATGAAGAGATTCTTCCTTCTATGAGATTTTCACTACAAGGTGATATCATTTCTATTTTCAAGCATTTATCATTTAGATTTTGCTTCTATCCTGTAGGGATATGCACTTTTTCTTTGACAACAATGTTCAGAAGACTTGAATGTCTCTCCAGAGCTTGACTAAGGCAAGCCTCTAAATGCCACAATCCCCTCCCACACTCCTTGTGATTACAGGTTACAGGTGCTGCATCTAGAAAAAGTGGAGTTGTAGGAAAGTGTTGCAGAGTGTTAGAATTGTAAATCAGAGCTAAAAACAAGAACCTGTAATGGGGTGCCCACTCATTAGTCCTTCAGATTCCGCAATGGAAGAATCTCTAAGATAGTAGGAATAGGTTGTAGATAAGATTCCCAGATCTCGACAAAAATTAGGGCATTGGACTAGGGTGCCCGCTCATTAGTCCCTAATTGTTTCGCTTCTTGAACTTTGAAAACTGGTACACATTTGTTTGTTATTTTACATCTTTCTGTAGGAGCATTTTCAGTAATTTGTCTACTTGTTTCCGTATTTGCATAATTAGGGTTTTGAGCATATTTGGATATAATCAAGCAATCAAATCACACAAATCCAATTCTCCTTGATGTTGTAAGTGACCCAAGGCCTGATGGTAGATTTTCTACTTGGTTGATAAAGTCCTTGAATATCATAGGTGAGAGGAGGATAAGATAAACCATCACAATCAAACATCCCCATCCTTATCCCCCTTTTTCAACTTATTACAATTTGTAATAATAAAATAAAAATAATAATAATAATGAATAAATAGACATAACTTACTTATCTAGTAGATGTCGATATCATGCACTTTTGACTATTAAATGTGTTCATCTAAAGCACAATTATTGATAGGGAAAATTCTCACAAGTTGACTAAGATTAGACACGAAAATAAAACATGTTTAGTTGACTTACACTCATCGACTTGTCATCCAAAGACATACACCATGCTTCTATCAGATGACAAGGGATTTAACCTTCATCACAATGACGGAACACCCAACAAGAACTAACATGATCTCTTACTAAATATTTGTGTGTGTGTGTTTCTAGATGGCATAAGGTTCATTGTATTCTCATGATCTAGCATCCTCTCCATGGTGATACTCTCTCTCCTCATATGGAGGGAAATACAACATTGTTCTTGCATCCACCTCAGTTACATGACTGTAGTTAGTCCATTTCATCATTTTAACCACATGTTAAATAATGACGTCATCAACAATTTTCTTGCATATAAATTAATACAAAACAAATGCATTTCTCATCATTACTATGATCATTATATTTTCTCTAACCAACTATATATCTTATTGAAAATAAATACATTAATTTTTAAAAATGGGGTGTGACAAAGTCACTAATGTACATACCAAAATCAATGACAAATGATGATAATATATGACTTTACTAGTTCATACAGTCCCATCCAGCATGCCAAAAACTATTGTCAAACTTGGATGCCCCCTTGGGAGAGTGTGAAGACTACTCTCCTTCCAAATGACACAATGGAAAAAGTCCTTAGGCTGTGGGTAACCTATACGTTGGAGTGAATCTCTAGAAAGGGTTGGTTCCCCTAGTGTAACACCTAAAATCTAAACGATCCTACAACTGCTCACAAGAAAAAGGGCATAAAATAATATAAACTAAAATTTAAAACCAGAAAAGGGGTGATACACTAGATGTTTATAAATTTCATTTGGCCTTGACATACACAATTGGTTTGACAAGAAAGATATAATATGCACAACTCAGGTTTTGACATATTTATGCATGAGTGTTTCATAGGAAAGTTGAAGTTTTAACAATTTTTAGAAGGAAATCAAATACTTTTCATAGCTAAAGACTATGTAAACCAACCTACATAACATATATATATCTATATAAAGGTATTTGAAAATGAGACATGAAATCAAGGATTGCTCATGCTATCACAAAACTACATCTATCATCTCATAATTTCACACAATATGAAGATTTGAGAAGGCAAAACACTTGCTTTATTGATAAAAAGGTACTATAAAACCATATACAAGTCTGATAATGATATTCTTCTTCTAAAATTAACTCTTATATTGATGTTATCCAATGAAATGAGTTACAATACTTAGCCAAAAACTAGAAAGAACTACTATTAGTTGTCCTAGGCGTCCCTTTGTGGTATCCAACTACAAGAGAGAATCTAGGAATGTCTTTAAGACAAATAAATAGATTGCCTGCCTTCACTTTCTTGTTTAACCTCCTCCTAGGTGCTTGGAAGACTTACTTTCCTAACTTTATTCCTTGAAATTCTTCAACTAGGCGTTGAGGAAGAACCTCCTTGACCTTTTCAACCATGTTGTCCTTTGCATGTTGATGAAACAACTTAGGGGATACTTGAAAACATCTAAAACTACCTTCTAGATACTTGCAAATGTTCCATCTCATCCTAATTGCCATTACTCTTCTTTAACACCACCTTGCATGTTTGTAGGGCCTGAGCTCTTAGGAGTTTGAGGTGATTAAGACTCCTTTGAGGGTGTAGGAGGAATATTTAGTCCTTTTAGGACTAATTACAACTTATCTCCCATTACAAGAAGTTATGGGATTTTGGTCACATGTTTTAGGGTACCAAATGGCTTTTGACATAAGGGTAAATGCACCAAGTCGTGGGACCAAAAAGTCACCACTTCTAGCTTTTTAGTCCCATGTAAGCTATAATGCAAGCACGTTATAACTTACAAAAAGCAAAAAAAAAAACTCATAGTCTGTGGCCATTTCTATAGTTTTTGAAGGAAAAAATTAGTCAAAGAGCACGAGTGCATTGCAAGAAGGAGCAATCAAGCAAGTGCTAAGAGTAATCGACATTTTCACCATGCCACTTTGCCAATCTTGCTCCTGAAGATGTCATGAAGGAAATGTAGAGGGTGCAGCAGCAGAAGAAGATAGGGTTTTCTTAATTTTTGTGAGTTTGAAAATAATTTTTTACTTTTGCAATGTTTGATTATTTTTTATATTGAATTTATAGTCAATGAGGAAGCACAAAATAGAAATCTAGTAGAGAAGGGTTAAAACAACCCTGAAAACCCCGAAAATCCCCCACCTTCATGTCCTCACCATGAAAGAGATACACAAGAAAACTATTTAGGGAAAATAGAAGAAAATAAAAAACATCTTCAAACCCTAATTGAAATGTTAAACAGTTCAATTGCAAGCATTGATTGTAGGAGAGTGCTTGTGAATTCATTAGAGATGATTGTTTCTCACACTAAATTAGTGACAAACCAAACCACTAAATTTCATGACTATAGGGAAAGGTGTCAAGAATACTATGCCAACAAATTGTCTTAAGAAGAAGTGAAGGACCTAAAAATTACAAAATCTACATTATGTTCAGACTTTATCAATCCTAAAATTGACCAAAGATAAGAAGAGACTTGCAAATGCTTCCCTATTCATTGGTCTAGGAATGAAGATATAGCCTAAAACTTTTGGGATAGATGGTACATGGTGTTTGATGAGCATCCATGCAACAACAATGAGGTGCCACAATATTTCTTGAGGAAACTCTATTGTGAGTTTGTCCTCAAGAAGATTCCTAATTATTTTGACATTTGAGAGTTCTAGGAAGAGGTGGTGACTCTACCCAAGATAGAGAGCAAGCACAATGAGACCAAAACTATGTACCTAGACCCTTGATGAGGCCAGCACATGTGTCACTCCCTTCGACTTTGAAGGAGAGTGTTGAGGTGGAGACACTGCATTCATTGAGTGCTCTCATGCAATCTCTAGCACAACGTGATGATGATCTCACCCAGGCCAATGACGGTGAGAACAGTAGGCATCATTTGTCCCCACATCTATGTAGTTCATGTGGGAACTTGTGTGATTATGGGATATAGGATTGGCAGCAGGAGTCTCGGCAGGATGCTATGACGCAGGGGCAACATCTAGTGATGGACACATCCATATTGGATGATCTTGTTGTCACAGAGGATATCTCACAACATACATTTGGTATTGACTCCTAGGTAATTTTTTACAAGTTTCATCTTGATTTAATATATTCTTATTTGAAATTTGTAATTAATTTTATATGACTATCTATATTATAAGTTAAAATTAATGTATGTAATTATCTGCGCAATGAAATTCTAGGTTTAGAGTCTTCATCCTACCTCTGTTAGCCATCCAGTGGTGGGCTATGAGAGGAGGTCAAGTTAGCAGGTATGTAATTTATCACATGATCATAAATATAGTACATGTATCAATGGTAATCTTATTTAGTGACAATTTGATAATTTCAACAGGGAGCTTCACCAACACCTCCATGATTTCTTTGGTTTCTTGGATACAAAACAACTTTTATAGAGGTAAATTTAACCATTTACATAATCATTATGCATTTAAATAATGTTATGGATCTATTTTGGTCAAATAACCTTGAACTCTATTTTCAAATGATGAATATGGAGAGTCCTCCTCATCTTCATGAGTCAACGGAGGCAAGCATTGATGTAGCTGTGTTGCCTTCAAATCCTTTGACTAAGGTATGAGCCAATAACATGTAAATGCCATTTTGTGTTTCTTGTTTTATCTCCTGTCATTTGATGTACATAAATGATATTTATGTTTAGTCAATTTTTCTTCTTGATGCTTCTCACAGGAGGTCACAACTCTAATCCGTCCAGCTACAAACGAAGAGAGAGAAAAGGTGATCGGGAGGGATCATCAACTAGCAGTAAGTGATTGATTATATATGTGATGTTATATATTTCATGTTTTCTATATTAATGTGCATATTTTTGATTGTTTTAATAAGTTGAGTTGCAAAAATCTTTGTCGAGGAGGTCTAGTCAACGAGAGTGATGCATGAGCATCCAGTGGTCTAAGGACAATCTTGCATCACCCAAAAAAAAAGATGTGTTTCAAAACTATTGATGTTCTTTCCATTTCTTTTCAAAATTTGTGGTTTTGGTTCCATAATCACTTGAATAATAATGTAGAACTTTTAGTTTTTCCAAACTGCTAAAAATAGTAACCTGCTATTTTTAGAAAGTTTGCATTTGGGCATGGATTGAAGTCAAAATTTATAGGAAGTTACATAAGAGAAATATAAGACCTTTGGCAAAGGAATCACACAAAGATCATTTGTGAGCTGAAAGATATTAAAGTTTTTATTTCCCGAAAAATGCCTGAAAATTATTCAAACTCAGGTTTGAGGCACTAAACAGCCCCGTACAGGCCCGAAAATGGTCAAAACTGGTAGAGCTAGTTCTTAGCGCGTAGAGCACTCCACGAGATTTTCGACGCATAAAATAGTTCGTCAATCAGACTCTTGGATGAAAAGTTATGGCTCCTGGAAGTTGACCTATTTTTGGAGGGAGATGCAAATTTCAAAATTAGGTTGTTGGCCACCAAAAAGGCTATTAATAACCATTTTTGGGAACCTTGGGCAGTAATAGAGTTAAGGGGGCAAGTGTGGAGTCAAGAATAGGTAGGAAAATAGAAACCCTAGCTGATTTCAGGTTACAGAAGGCAGGTGATTCTAGAGTCTGGGAATAGGAAGCTGTAATGTGTTGCAGCCTGTGGAGGGTTGATTCCTCTGATTGTATTTAAGCTTCTGTAATGTAATAAGTTGTCCAAATCAATAAAGAAAGTTTTATTTTCTGTGTACAATTTCTATTGTCATGTGTTTTATGATTTAGCCCCTTCATCAAGTGGTATCAGAGCAAGGTTTCCTAAGTGTGTAGACAGATCACCAACCATGAGGCAATTTACACCAAGACCTGAGGTTGTGGGTTTGATGCAGAGATCGAGATGCCTCAACAAAGGAATCGTGTTGGAGGAATGCTTTGACAGAAGAGGTTTTTAGAGCCCTACAAAGGCAAATCGATGCATTGCAAGAGGAGCTATGAAAAGGGTTTGAGCCAAGGATGAGAGAAGAAAGTGAAGATGAAGCTGAAGAAGAGCTGTTTGAGGAAGAACAAGAAGCTGCTGGAGATCTTGCAGAAGTTATGTTGTTGAGGGCCATTTCAAAGATCAGAAAGAGGCCCAGGATTGAAGTTTCTACATATTCCAAAGATTTGAATCCAGAACAGATTATTGATTGGATCAATGACATGGAGGAGTATTTTGAGTATGAAGATGTGGAGGACCCAGATCAGTTAAGTTTGCAAAAACAAAGTTGAAGGGCCACACCAATATTTGGTGGAAGGAGATCCAATTAGAGAGGAACAGAAGAGGAAAAAGAAAGATCACTAGATGGGATCAGATGGTGGAGAAATGGAAGAAGCAGTTCATTCCTGTGGACTATGAGATGGAGTTGCTGAAGAAGATGCAAGGGCTGAAGCAAGGTAACAAGTCTGTTAAGGAGTATACAGAAGAGTTTTATAAAATTACTATTAGGATAGGCCATGCAAAGCCCAACAAGGAGAAGGTAGCCCGTTACATTAATGGGTTGAGGCCGAGTATTCAAGAGGAGTTGAGCCTAGTCAAAATGAACACCATAGAAGATGCGTACCAGTTTTCCCTAAAGGTGGAAGAGAAGCTAAACAAAAGGTTTCATAGTAAGCAAAGGGGAAGAGGTCAAGGTGGAACGACTGGTGGAAGACCCTATGGAGGCCGTAATGAAGATCAAAAGAAAAGTGAAGAAGTAGGCACCAGTCAAAATCAAAGAGGGGATAATACCTACCGCCCTCGTGACCAGAACAATGGTGAGCAAAGAGGAAGAGGAAGAGGCAGACCCAGGCAAAGACCTGGAAGAGGAGTTTTCAAAGGAACTTGTTTCCAATGTGGAGAAGAAGGGTATTGAGCATATGAGTGTCTGCAACATCAAGGAAGGACAAATAGAAGACCTAAAGGTAATGCACGAGTTGCACATGTAGATGAAGATGCACATTCTGAGCATTCTGAAGATGCTGAAAGGGGAGAAACCCTCATTGTCAAAAGAACCTTGCTGAATGAGGAGAAAGAACCCAATTAGAGGAAGTGTTTATTTTGCACAAGGTACAAATGTGAAGGTAAGTGTTATGATATTATTATTGACAGTGGAAGCACTGATAATCTTGTTTCAGAGGAGATGGTTGACAAGTTGAAGTTGACAAGAAGAAAGCATCCACATCCATATCAGATTGCATGGTTGCAGAAGGACCATAGAGCTTTGGTCAATGAGCAGTGTTTAGTGAAGTTCAAGATTGGTGACTACCATGATGAGGTGTTGTGTGATATCATACTGATGGATGCATGTCATATGCTATTGGGGAGGCCGTGGCAGTATGATAGGAGCATTGTCCATGATGTCCGTGCAAACACATATTCCCTAACAAAGGATGGAGTTCTTCATAAGTTGAAGCCCTTGAAGGAGGTGGAAGAAAAGGTATGTAGTACTGCCAGAATTTGTTTGGTAGATGGTAGGAAAATTTTGGAAGGTATGAAGCATGAGTGTCATTGCTTTGCATTGATTCCTAAGATCAGTCAACAGATATGTGAAGATGTACCAGTAGAAGTCTCAGATATGTTGGAAGAATTTTAGGACATTATCTCTAATAATGTACCAGAAGGTTTACCACCAGTAAGGAATATAAGTCATCAAATGGATTTGATACCAGGAGCTAGTTTGCCAAACAAGGCAGCCCATAGAATGACTCCAGCAGAGAGTGAAGAGTTGAACAGATAAGTTTAGGAGTTGTTGAGGAAGGGATTGATAAGAGAAAGCCTAAGTCCATGTGCAATATCTACAGTACTAGCACCAAAGAAAGATGGAGAGTGGAGAATGTGTACAGACTCTTGAGCCATCAATAAGATCATGATCAAGTATAGATTTCCATTGCCTAGAATGGATGACATAATGGACTATTTGAGTGGAGCCAAGTACTTCACGAAGATTGACCTAAAGAGTGGGTATCACCAGATCCGTATCAAAGAAGGAGACGAGTGGAAGACAGCCTTCAAAACCAAAGAAGGTTTGTATGAGTGGTTAGTCATGCCATTTGGGCTAACCAATGCACCGAGCACATTCATGCGGCTCATGAATGAGGTACTGAAAGAATTTTTGGAAAGTTTTGTTATTGTTTATTTGGATGATATTTTGATTTTCAGTAAGACTTGGGATGAGCATTTGATGCATATCAGAAGAGTTCTAGAGAAGCTAAGGGAGGAGAAGTTGCTGATTAATTTAAAGAAATGCAGTTTTGCAAAGAAAAAGTTGGTATACTTGGGATTTGTTGTCTCAAAGAAAGGTCTTAAGATGGACCCAGAAAAAGTAAGGGCTATCATTGAATGGCCTATGCCAAGGAGTGCAACGGAGGTAAGATCTTTTCATGGTTTGGCAAGTTTTTACAGAAAGTTTATCAAGAATTTCAGTAGCATTTATGCACCCCTAACTGAGACAATGAGAGGGGATAGAAAAGAGTTTAGATGGACTAAAGGAGTAGACAAGAGCTTTGATACATTGAAGCAGAAAGTTGTAGAACAACCTATTTTGGCACTTCTAGATTTCAATAAGGTAGTTTAGGTAGATTGTGATGCTAGTGGTAGTGGTATAGGCGCTGTTTTGAGCCAAGAAGGTAAGCCCATTGCCTATTTTAGTGAGAAGCTTAATGATGCCAAGAAAAAGTATTCTGTTTATGATCAGAAATTTTATGCAATAGTTTAGGCTTTGAAGAAATGGAGACATTATTTGTTGCCAAAAGAGTTTATTTTATATACTGATCATCAGGCTTTGCAGTATATTAATAGTCAAGGGAAATTGAACCAAAGGCACTTAAAATGGGTTGAGTTTTTACAGAATTATACCTTTGTTTTGAAGCACAGGAGTGGGAAGTCCAATAGAGTTGCAGATGCCTTGAGTAGAGGGAAAAATTTATTGATAGAAATGAAGATAGAGGTTGTTGGGTTCGATGAGCTCAAAAGTTTGTATCTTGAAGATCTAGATTTTGTAGAGGCTTGGAAAGCTTGTCTAGAGCCTGTTACTTTGGATAGGACAAAATAGTTGGATTTCATAATCCAAGATGGCATGTTGTTTAGAGGAATCCAGTTGTGCATTCTGAGGAGTTCCATGAGAGAGAACCTGATTAAGGAGAAGCATAGTGGAGGATTGGCTAGACACTTTGGTCGAGATAAGACCATTTCTATTATTGGTGAAAATTATTATTGGCCATAGTTGTAGCAGTATGTGAGGAAGTTTGTGCAGAGTTGTAGAGTATGTCAGATGGCAAAAGGAACAAGTCAGAATACAGGGTTGTAACAACCATTACATGTATTAGAGAAGCCATGGGATGATATTAGTATGGATTTTGTTCTTGGTTTACCAAGGACACAGAGAGGGCATGATTATATTTTTGTGGTGGTGGATAGATTCTCAAAGATGGCACATTTTATTCCTTGTAAGAAGACTAATGATGTTGTTCATATTGCAGAGTTATTTTTCAGGGAAGTGGTGAGACTACATGGTCTACCAAAGAGCATAGTTTCAGATCGAGATACCAGGTTTGTTGGTTATTTCTGAAGGACATTGTGGAAGAAGTTGAAGATAGATTTGAAGTTTAGTTCTGCACACCATCCACAGGCTAATAGACAAACTGAAGTGGTGAATAGGAGTTTGGGTAACCTGCTACGATGCTTAGTAGGTGATAAGCCCAAGGGATGGGATTTGATTTTACCACAGGCAAAATTTGCTTACAACAATTCTGTCAATAGGAGTACTGGTAAATCACCATTCCAGATTGTATATGGGAATAGTCCAAGAAATGCTTCAGAGTTAAGGAACCTAGACAAAGGAGAAAAGACAAGTGCTGAGGCTGAAGACTTTGCAGAACACATGAAGAATTTGCATGAAGAAGTGAAAAAGCACATTAATAAGATGAATATTCAGTACAAGGCTAAGGCAGATCAGAAGAGGAGATATAAGGAATTCCAAGTAGGAGATGAAGTCATGGTTCACTTGAGAAAAGAAAGGTTCCCAATTGGAACATATAATAAGTTAAAAATGAAGAAATTTGGACCATGCAAAATTTTGAAGAAACATGATTCAGAAAATGCATATGAGGTAGAGCTACCGAGTTGGATCAACATTTCCCCTATTTTCAACATTGCTGATTTATCAGAATATCATGAAGGTGGAACAGAGGAGTATTCTAGCATCTACTTCAACAAAGGAGATAGAAGAGATCTTGGATAGTCGTGTGGGAAGAAGTACTCAGAACAGGCAATATGAAGAATATCTGGTGAAATGGAAAGGAAGACCTATTGAAGATTCTTCTTGGTTGTCTAAGGTAGAGGTTGACCGTTTGGTTTTTCCTCACACAAACACCTGAGACGTGACAAGGTTACTTCTCAAATTACCCTGGGTGTTTGATGCAGGAGCATCCAGTGGTGTAAGGGCAATCTTGCATCACCAAAAAAAAAAGATGTGCTTCAAAACTGTTGATATTCTTTCCATTTCTTTTCAAAATTTGTGGTTCTGGTTCCATAATCACTTGAATAATAATGTACAACTTTCAGTTTTTCTAAACTGCTAAAAATAGTAACCTGCTATTTTTAGAAAGTTTGCATTTAGGCACAGATTGAAGTCAAAATTTACAGGAAGTTACATAACGGAAATATAAGACCTTTGGCGAAGGAATCACACAAAGATCATTTGCGAGCTGAAAGATATTAAAGTTTCTGTTTCCTAAAAAATGCCTGAAAATTATTCAAACTCAGGTTTGAGGCACTAAACGGCCCCGTATAGGCCCGAAAATGGTCAGAACCAGAAGAACTAGTTCTTAGCGTATAGAGCACTCTATGAGCTTTCTAACGCATAAAATAGTTTGTCAATCGGACTCCCGGATCAAAAGTTATGGTTCCCAGAAGTTGACCTATTTTTGGAGGGAGATGCAAATTTTGAAATTAGGTTGTTGGCCGCCAAAAAGGCTATTAATAACCATTTTTAGGAACCCTGGGCAGTAGTAGAGTTAAGGGCGCAAATGTGGAGTCAAGAATAGGCAGAAAAATAGAAACCCTAGCTGATTTGGGGTTACAGAAGGCAGGTGATTCTAGAGTATGGCAATAGGAAGCTGTAATGTGTTGCAGCCTGTGGAGGGTTGATTCCTCTTATTGTATGTGAGCTTATGTAATGTAATAAGTTGTCCAAATCAATAAAAAAAGTTCTATTTTTT
Organism: Cunninghamia lanceolata; assembly: GCA_027924645.1. Taxonomy (NCBI): domain Eukaryota; kingdom Viridiplantae; phylum Streptophyta; class Pinopsida; order Cupressales; family Cupressaceae; genus Cunninghamia; species Cunninghamia lanceolata. The sequence goes on from BSBN01001807.1 coordinate 9,383,604, forward strand.
GTGTACAATTTCTGTTGTCGTGTGTTTTATGATTTACCCCCTTCATCAGAGAGAGAGAGGATGAGTCACTAATTAGCTCTCCATCTTCACATCCAAGAAAGGGCCGCAGATTATTTCATAGAAATTCATATGAAACTAGAATTTGGGACATTTTTTGTATGCCTAGATGGCTTTATATACATACTTTTGTATGTTATCAATGTATATCTTTGTATATGCCTGTATGGCTTGATTTGTACATGCCTATATGGCTTTATATAAACTAGATGTTATGTTCATGACATTATGTATATGACAGTTTACATTAAATATTTAATATGATGATCAATTATCATTACAAGAATTTGGTTTTACATGTGCCAATTACATTTTCTTGAAAGTTTATAAATCATTTTCAAATAATCCATTTTGTGCATATCTTGTAATCATTGCATTCCATGAGACTATGTATTTCTTTGAGGCATCATGTCAAACAATTCACGTGCCTTGTCTAGGCTTCCACACTTTGCATACATGTCTACAAGGGCAGCTGCAAATACATGTGACAAAATTCCTATATCCTTTGATGGTTGTCCACACCCTATTCCCCAGATCCCATTTTGGCATAGGCAAGGAGGATGTTGGATAAGGTTGTGTAATTTGGTTTTAGATGTGCCAATTACATTTGGTTGAAAGTTTCTTTTGTGCATTTGCTTGAAAGTTTCTAAAGCCTAATGAAAAATCCCTTTCATGCATATCTTACAATCATTTCATTCCATGAGACAACATTTCTTTGAGGCATCATGTCAGACAGTTCATGTGTCTTGTATATGCTTCCACACTTTGCATACATGTCTCGTAGGGTAGTTGCAACTACAACATTTGACAAAATTCCTATATCCTTTATGCTTTGATGGATGTCTATACCATGTTCCAAAGATACCATTTCTAAGGTTTTGGAATTTGGCTTTACACCCACCAATTGCATTTGCTTGAAAATTTCTAAAGCCTTATCAAAAAATCCATTTTGTTCATATCTTGCAATCATTGCATTCCATGAGACAAAATTTCTTTGAGGCATCATGCGAAATAGTTCACATGCTTTGTCTATGCTTCCACACTTTGCATACATGTCTCTGAGGGTAGGTACAACTACAACATCTAACAAAATTCTGATATCTTTTATACTTTGATGGATGTCCATACCATGTTCCAACTTAGATCCCATTTTGGCATAGGCAAGGAGGATACTACCTAAGGTTGTGGAATTTGGCTTTACACCCACCAATTGTATTTGCTTCAAAGTTTATAAAGCGTTATAAAAAAAATCCATTTTTTTCATATCTTGCAATCATTGCATTCCATGAGATGGCATTTCATTGAGGCATCATGTCAAACAGTTCACATACCTTGTCTATGCTTCCACACTTTGCATACATGTCTACTAGGGTAGTTGCAACTACAAGATTTGACAAAATTTCCATACCCTTTATGCTTTGATGGATGTGCATACCATGTTCCAAAGATCCCATTTTGGAATATGAAGGGAGGATGTTGGCTAAGGTTGTGGAATTTGGCTTTACACCTTTCAATTGCATTTGCTTGAAAGTTTCTAAAGCCTTATCAAAAAATTCATTTTTTTCATGTATCTTGCAATCATTGCATTCCATGAGACAACATTTCCTTTAGGCATCATGTCAAATAGTTCACGTTCCTTGTATATGCTTCCGCACTTTGCATAGATGTCTAGCAAGATAGTTGCAACTACAATATTTGACAAAATTATTATATTCTTTATGCTTTGATGGATGTCCATACCATGTTCCAAAGATACCATTTCTAAGGTTTTGGAATTTGGATTTACACCCGCCAATTACATTTTCTTGAAAGTTTCTAAAGCCATATCAAAAAATCTATTTTGTTCATATCTTGCAATCATTGCATTCCATGAGATGACATTTCTTTGAGGTGTCATGCCAAACAATTCACGTGCCTTGTCTATGCTTCCACACTTTGCATACATGTCTCCGAGAGCAGTTGCAACTACAACATCCAACAAAATTGCCATATATTTTATCCTTTGATGGATGTCCATACCATGTTCCAAAGATCCCATTTTAGCATAGGCAAGGAGGATACTAGCTAAGGTTGTGGAATTTGGCTTTACACCTGCCAATTGTATTTTCTTCAAAGTTTATAAAGCCTTATCAAAAAAATCAATTTTTTGCGTATCTTGTAATCATTGCATTTCATTGAAGCATCATGTCAAATATTTCATGTACCTTGCCTATGCTTCGACACTTTGCATACATGTCTACTAGGACAGTTGCAACTACAAGATCTGACAAAATTCCCATATTGTTTATGCTTTGATGGATGTCCATACCATGTTCCAAGGATCCCATTTTGGCATATGAAGGGAGGATTTGGCTAAGGTTGTGGAATTTAGCTTTACACCTCTCAATTGCATTTGCTTAAAAGTTTCTAAAGCCTTATTAACAAATCCATTTTGTGCTATCTTGCAATTATTGGATTCCATGAGATGGCATCTCTTTGAGGTGTTCTATCAAACAATTCATGTGCCTTGTCTATGCTTCCACACTTTGCATACATGTCTACTAGGGTAGTTTCAACTACAACAGATCTGACAAAATTCCCATATCCTTTATGCTTTGATGGATGTCCATACCCTATTCCAAACTTCCTATTTTGGCATAGGTAAGGAGGATGCTGGATAAGGTTGTGGAATTTGGCTTTATACTCGCCAATTGCATTTTCTTGAAAGTTTCTAAAGCCTTGTGAACAAACCCATTTTGTGCATATCTTGCAATTATTGCATTGGACATGAGATGGCATCTCTTTGATGTGTTATGTTAAACAGTTCACTCTGTATTTGGATTTATACCTGCCAATTACATTTGCTTGAAAGTTTCTAAATCCTTATCAACAAATCCATTTTGTGCATATCTTGCAATTATCGAATTCCATGAGATGGCATCTCTTTGAGGTGTTCTATCAAATAATTCACATGCCTTGTCTATGCTTCAACACTTTACATTATTCAGAACATTGAAGCTAACTTTTATTTAGCTAATAAATAAGTATATTGTGAACCTATTTGAAACAACTTATGATATGGTTTTCATATAATTAGTTTTTGTATATAAATTATTAGTTAAATTTTACATTTTTATGTTAAGAAAAATATGGAATATGAAACATACAATAAAGCATTTTTTATAAGAGAATGATGGGTACAAGGAAAGGTGCATCCAATCATAGGATTTATCATTTAGGCCTTTATACATTTTTTTAGATGAATCTAGCAATTCATAGTTTGAATCATTATAAGGAAATATAATTTGTTTATGCTAAATTAGTAGATTGATGCTAAATATTAGTTAACATATTTGTTGTACTCTTCTTTTTGTATACATCTCATAAAAATAATTATATAGAAACTACTAGATTTGATATAGAAACTGCTAGACTTGATATGATAATCATAGAGAATTTCTCATCTTACATGTTAGACATATCCTCATTTCACTTTCTATATGTTTGACACCATTTTCCTACCTTCATCTCACCTTAGATATATGTTTGACATTATATGTTTAGTAATGGGGAGACTTAGAAAGAGACCAAGAGGGAGATGATATGTTTGACATTATATCCTCATTTCACCTTCTATAGGTCTAGCATACCCTCGTTTCACCATCTATATGGGTTACAAAAAGAGCAGAATGAGGAAGAGGAGAAGATAGTGAGACATGGGGAGAGACACATGTATGGCATGATTTGTATGTCCTCATTTCACCTTCTATATGGTTTTTGGATGCTTTGCATATCGTCATTTCATCTTTCTACATTTTCTTTACACCTGCCAATTGCATTTGCTTGAAAGTTTTGAAAGCCTTGTCAAAAAATTCATTTTGTGCATATATCTTGCAATCATTTCATTCCATGAGACATCATTTCTTTGAGGTGTCATGACAAACTATTCACATGCCTTGTCTATGCTTTCACACTTTGCATACATGTCTAAAAGAGCAGTTGTAAATACAACATGTGACCAAATTCCTATATCCTTTATGCTTTGATGGTTGTCTATACCATGTTTTGAAGATCTCATTTCACAATAGGCAAGGAGGAGGGTGGATAAGGTTGTGGAATTTGGATTTACATCTACCAATTGCATTCCATGAGACAACATTTCTTTGAGGCATCATGTCAAATATTTGACCTGCCTTGTTGATGCAGGAGCATAGGCTCAAAACCAATCAAGTGACTTTAGGAGATGGCAAGGACATTTTCATGTTTCCAAGTGGTCTTGTAGGTTAAAACATCCATTTAAGTCATTTAGATATGGGTTTCCCTTTTTCCTACCAAAATGGACTATTTAAAAACTACGATGATTCCATGAGGTGTAATATACATGAAAAGACCTAATCCAATGAGTTAGACCCCTTGAAGTAACTTATTTTTGCATTTTATAGCAAATTGAGTACTCTCGGCCATTGAGGGGGTAGTTTTAGTAAATTTTGATTTTCTCCCAATTCCACCATATGCAGGTATATAAAGAGCTACAAGAAAGATTTCAGAGGTTGGCATATACAAGAAACCTTCTATATAGTTTATATGCTTTGCATATCCTCATTTTGACACCTTTCTACATTTGCTTTACACCTGCCACTTTGCATACATGTCTATTAAGGAAATAATAGCTACAGAATCTGACAAAATTCCCATACCCATTATCCTCTGATGGATGTAATTAGAACACATTCCATGCCTACCTTGATTTTTAAAAATCAATTTCGTTTGCCTATGGTGGTAAGGAACGCATTGTTCTAAAATGCTTCAGTTTCATGTAGTGGAAAGGTGCTAGGAGTGACATTTTGCATTCCACAGCTCGTGGGGCCAAATCACCTGTGCCAACGCATTGGGGTGGATGGTTAAATGCTAGGGGAGGTCTCGTTTCATGTGCCAAGCATCTTAGTCATTCCAGGCAGTAGGCTACCGGCAAAGTCACTTAAGATCCCTAAGAGCAAAAAAATGCCAAACTTTGACGGAGCAGTTCTCAGAATTCATGGTAGTTGGGAATGTTATGTTTGGACCTTCATGTGTATGTGGGGTCTATCCACAATAACCTCTCTTGGTTTTTGTCAACTCTAATCCATTTGACCATGTCGAAACTAAATGCATTCTTGCAAAATGCTTTAGTTTCATGCAGTGAAAAGGTGCTAGGAGTGACATTTTACATTCCATAGCTCGTGGGGCCAAACTGACTATACCAATGCATCAGGGTGGGTAGGTAAATGCTATGGGAGGTCTTGTTTCATGCACCAAGTGTCTCAATCATGCAGGGCAACAAGCTACCAGCAAAGTCACTTAAGATCCCTAAGAGTAAAAAAAACCAAAATTTGACAGAGTAGTTCTCAAAATTTGTGGTAGCTAGGAATGTTCCTTTTCAACCTATAGGTGCATGTGGGGCCTATCCATAATAACCTCTCTTGGTTTTGGTCAACTTCAATCTGTTTGACCGTGTTGAAACCAAATGCATTCTTGCAAAATGCTTCAATTTCATGCAGTTGAAAGGTGCTAGTAGTGACATTTTGCATTCCAAATCTCATGGGGCTAAAACAACTACACCAATGTGTCAGAGTGGGTGGGTAAATGCTAGGGGAGGTCTCATTTCATGCGCCAAGTGTCCCAGTCATTCAGGGTAGTAGGCTACTGACAAAGTCACTTAAGATCCTAAGAGCAAAAATTGCCAAACTTTGATAGAGTAGTTCTCATAATTTGTGGTAGTTGGGAATGTTCCATTCAAACCTATAGGTGTACGTGGGGTCTATCCACAAAAATCTCTCTTAGTTTTGGTCAACTCCAATCCGTTTGACCGTACCGAAATCAAATGCATTCTTACAAAATGCTTCAGTTTCATGCAGCACAACCTTGCCACGTGCCATATTTTTTGTTTTTCTCATTGTGGGGCCAAACTAACTGTGCCAATACATTGGGGTGGGTGGGTAAATGCTTGGGGAGGTCTCATTTCATCCGCCAAGTATCTCAGTCATTTCGAGCAGTAGGCTACTGGTAAAGTCACTTAAGATCCCTAAGAGCAAAACACTGCCAAACTTTGACAGAGTAGTTCTCAGAATTTGTGGTAGATGGGAATGTTTCATTTAGACCTATAGGTACATGTGGGGTGCATCCACAGTAAGATCTATCTATTTTGGTCAACTCTAATCTGTTTGACCGTGCTGAAACAAAATGCATTATTGCAAAATGCTTCAGTTTCATGCAGTGGAAAGGTGTTGGGAGTGACATTTTGTATTCCATAGCTTGTGAGGCTGAACTAACTTGCCAACACATCGCGTTGGGTGGGTAAATGCTAGAGGAGGTCTTGTTTCATGTGCCAAGTGTCCCAGTCATTCGGGGCAGCAAGCTACCAACAAAGTCACTTAAGATCCTAAGAGCAAAAATTGACAAACTTTGACAGAGCAGATCTCAAAATTCTACAAGTGCATGTGGAGTCCATTCACAATAACCTCTCTCAGTTTTGGTCAAATCCACTCTATTTGACCATGCCAAAATGAAATGCATTCTTTCAAAATGCTTCAATTTCATGCAGTGGAAAGGTGCTAGGAGCGACATTTTGCATTCCATAGCTCATGGGGCCGAATCAAATGTGCCAACACTTTGGGGTGGGTGGGTAAATGCCAGGGGATGTCTCATCTCATTTTCTAAGTGTCCCAGTCATTTGCAGCAGTAGGCTATCAACAAAGTCACTTAAGATCCTAAGAGCAAAAACTACCAAACTTTGATGGAGCAGTTCTTGGAATTCATGGCATATGGGAATGTTTTATTTAGACCTATAGGTTCATGTGAGGTCCATCCACAACAACCTCTCTCAATTTTGGTCAACTCCAATCCATTTGACCGTGTTGAAATCAAATGCATTCTTGCAAAATACTTCAGTTTCATGTAGCACAACCTTGCCTGGTGCCATATTTTTTGTTCTTCTCATCGTGGGGCTGAATCAACTATGCCAATGCATTAGGGTGGGTGGGTAAATGCTATGGAGGGTCTCATTTTGTGTTCCAAGCATCCCAGTCACTCTAGGCTATAAGCTACCAGCAAAGTCACGTTGCTAGTAGCTTACAGCTCAAAATGACTGGGATGCTTGGCACACGAAACAAGACCTCCCATAAAATTTACCCACCCACCCTGACATGTTGGCATAGCCAGTTCAACCCCATGACCTATGGTATGCAAAATTTTACTCCTAACACCTTTCAAATTTGTCAGTAGCTTGTAGCCTGGAATGATTGAGACACTTGGCACATGAAATGAGACCTCCCCTAGCATTTACCCACCCACCCCAATGTGTTGGCATAGTTAGTTCGACCCCATGACCTGTAGAATGCAAAATTTCACTCCTAGCACCTTTCGACTTTGTTGGTAGCTTGCAGCCTAAAACAAATGGGATACTTGCTGACAAAATGAGACCTCCCCTAGTATTTACTCACCCACCTTGATGTGTCAACGCAGTCAGTTCAACCCCACGACCTATGGAATACAAAATTTCACTCCGAGCACCTTTCGACTTTACCGATAGCTTGCACCCTGAAATAACTGAGACACTTGGTGCACAAAACGAGACCTCCCCTAGCATTTACCTACCCACCTGACATGTTGGCATAGTCAGTTCAACCCCACAACTAGCAAAATGGAAAGAATGGCTCTTGGCAAGGTTGTGTTGTATGAAACTAAAGCATTTTGCAATAATGCATTTGATTTTAGCACGGTCAAACAGATTGGAGTTGACCAAAACTAAGAGAGGTTATTATGGATAGACCCCACATGTACCTGTAGGTTGAAATGGAGCATTCCTAGCTACCACAAACTCTAAGAACTACTCCATCAAAGTTTGGTAGTTTTTGCTCTTAGAATATTAAGTGACTTTACTGGTAGCCTGCTACCTCGAATGACTGGGACACTTGGCACATGAAACAAGACCTCCCCTAGCATTTACCTACCCACCCTGATGTGTTGGCATAGTCATTTTAGCCTCACAAGCTGTGGAATCTAAGATGTCACTCCTAGCACCTTTCCACTGCATGAAACTGAAGCATTTTGCAAGAATGTGTTTCATGTCAGCACGGTCAAACAGATTGGAGTTGACTAAAACCAAGAGAGGTTATTGTGGAAAGACCCCAGATGCCCCTATAGGTTGAAACAGAACATTCCTAGTTACCATGAATTCTGAGAACTTCTCCATCAAAGTTTGGTAGTTTTTTGTTCTTAGGGATCTTAAGTGACTTTCTCGGTAGCCTGCTCCCTGGAATGACTAAGACACTTGGCACATGAAATGAGACCTCCCCTATCATTTACCTACCCACTTTGACGTGTTGGTGTAGTCAGTTCATCCCCATGATGAGCAGAACAAAAAATATGGCACCTGGTTAGGTTGTGTTGCATGAAACTGAAGCATTTTGCAAGAATGCATTTGATTTCGGCACAGCCAAATGGATTGGAGTTGACCAAAACTAAGAGAGGTTATTTTGGATGGACCCCACATGTACCTATAGGTCTGAATGGAACATTCCTATCTAACATGAATTCTAAGAACTGCTCTGTCAAAGTTTGGCAATTTTTACTCTTAGGATCTTAAGGGACTTTACCAGTAGTCTGTTGCCCCAAATGATTGGGACACTTAGCGCATGAAATAAGACCTCCCCTAGCATTTACCCACACACCCCAATGTGTTGGCACAGTCAGTTTGGCCCCACGAGCTGTGGAATGCAAAATGTCACTCCTAACAACTTTCCACTGCATGAAACTGAAGCATTTTGCAAGAATGCATTTCATTTCGACACGGTCAAATGGATTGGAGTTGACCAAAACCAAGAGAGGTTATTATGGATGGACTCCACATGCACCTATAGGTCTAAACAAAACATTCCCAACTACCATGAATTTTGAGAACTACTACATCAAAGTTTAGCAGTTTTTGGCTCTTAGGGGTCTTAAGCGACTTTGTCGATAGCTTGTTGCCCAGAACGACTGAGACACTTGGTGCATGAAAAGAGACCTCCTCTAGCATTTAACCACCCACTCCAATGTGTTGGCATAGTCAGTTCAGCCCCACGAGCTATGGAATGCAAAATGTCACTCCTAGCACCTTTTCACTACATGAAACTGAAGTATTTTGCAAGAACACATTTGGTTTCGGCATGGTCAAATGGATTGGAGTTGACCAAAACTGAGAGATGTTATTGTGGATGGACCCCACATACACCTATAGGTCCAAACAGAGCATTACCAGTTGCCATGAATTCTGAGAACTACTCTGTCAAAGATTGATAGTTTTTTGCTCTTAGGGATCTTAAGTGACTTTGTCGGTAGCCTACTACCTGGAACGACTGGGATGCTTGGCACATGAAACAAGACCTCCCCTAGTATTTACCCACCCTCCTTGATGTGTTGGCATAATCAGTTCAGTCCCACAAGCTGTGGAATGCAAAATTTCACTCCTAGCACCTTTCCACTGTAGATGAAACTAAAGCATTTTGGAACAATGCGTTCCTTGCCACCATAGGCAAAAGAAATTGATTTTAAAAAACTAAGGTAGGTGTTTGTAGGTGGACTTGACATCCATCTACACATGCAAAGAAGATGTTCCTAGGTGTCATGATTTGAAGGAACAATCAGTCCAAAGTTTGACAGTTTTTTTTGTCTTAGGGCTCTTGAGAGATTGTATATGTTCGATGTAGCCGAGAACAACCATAAGGCTTTGATACCAAAAAGATATCTCCCCTAACATTTACCTACCCACCTGAATGTATTAGCGTCATCTTTTTGGCCCCAAGTGATGTCGAATGTAAAATTTCAGTCCTAATTCCTTTCTAGTAGATAAGAATTTATTACTATAAAGGTGTCCTCACTTGATCCAATGTCTTGTAGGGCATCAATTAAGGCTTCCCTTACTGTTGCTATCAATTGTTAGCACCAAATGTGAAGAAACAAATGAGGATTTGTCATTAAAACTCATAGTAACATCATTAAAACTCATTAAAACCCATTATGAAATAGTAACTAAAGGACATATCATCGTGAAATAATCATGAAAACCTACCTTACTTTCCTTCCAAAGGAAACTTCATAAGCATTATGCCTACCTCCATCATACTCAAATCTTGTATGCAAATACAATTGCACTATTTAGGTATAATGAGCACACAGATGAACTCTACAATGAAATGAAGCTAATCAACAAAGACCAAGGAGTACACATAATCTTAAGGTAAGATAGGTGTCAAAAATATAGAAGGTGAAATGAGGATAGCAAAGAAAAATAACATACCTTTCTATCATTCCACTTATTCAATCCAATGAACCATCCAGGCCTGCTATACTCTTTATTATGTCGAATATTGTCTCATGGTCAGACTCATGAACCTTCCACAAGTTCTTGTTCAATGGTCTACCCCCATATTTGATCAAATGATCATTTGATGCCACAACAAGGTCAGAATAATGAAGAATCTTCCTATGTGTGTCAAAATCCTTGAACAACCACACATCAGACTTCTTCACTAGGTACCTTCTAAGCCATGTTCCAATAACAACCATTGATCTTGTAAGGTACTCGATGTTGTCTCCATATATAATAGGGGAATCTAATTTATTTTTTGCCTCAACACAATGACACAAATAATAATATGTTTCTTCATTGTCTTCAGTTGTAATAACTACATAAACATGCCCTTCATTGATACGTGCATTGAGTTTGATGAATATAGTCAACAATACAAAAAAAACTATGAAATAAGATGGAATATTGAATTTTATTAAATTTGAATGCTGATAATACCTAGTTGAACTAGATCTTAAACATGGTCAAAGTCAACTGATGATTCAATCTTTGTGAGTTGTAGTGTTGTCAGTGGTCGATACATGTCAATCAGGCTTAGGCTTCTTGTACACCAATCATCGACCCACTCCTTTGACTCACAATCATACCAAGCTTCATCTATACAAGAAGAACAAAAGCATACCATCCATCATGTATGAATACTCCATGAACCTGCATTAGAGCTTCTAAAAGAGTGTAGCTCACTCAATCTTGTCAATGTACAACAATCCTCATATTTTGCAATGTTAGTATCATCAACCAACCAAAAATATCTATGAACTATAGACTTACCTTCATTACTTGGACCAATTGTAGCATTACACAATTCGACAATAGATCTCACATCTGTCAATTTTGCATTGTCTTTGTACTTCAACTCTTCTCATGCCAATGCTCTTTTGATACATGCTCCTACACCATTCATCTTATGCACCCTGCTCAACCAATAGAACATCCATGAGTTCTTGTATTGTGATACACAATTATCTGACCATATGATATGCTCTTGCTAGCCACATCATAGTAGAACACCTGAAAGCAACCTTGCACGAACTCTGTAGAATGTGTGCGATCATCACTGATATAAAAATGATATTCCCTCAAGATCTTCTTGTCATTACCTATACTATCTTCTACATGAAATGATGGTCACAAGTGGAAACATGTCCTTACATAACTTGAATTGCAAGTCCAACCATTGAGTTCTATGGGTATGCCTTGCATACTTGTAAACTATATTATCTAAAAAAATAGAGATAAATTGATACATTAGAATCTTTTGAATGACCAATTCACACCTTTTTACTTCTTTACCATATTTTAGACTATATGCCAGTCTTATATTTGCCAAAACTTACTAGCTCATTTCCAATTGCATGTGTGTTCTCCATATGTTCACAAATTGGCAAATGTTGCAACCCACCACAATCACATGTGCCATCCAAGCATCAGCTATTGTGGAATATTTGACCGTCCACTCTTTCACATAAGATGCTCGATATGAAATCTCTTGAAGATCCAGGTGGACACTTTATATTACACTCCTGCAAAACATCGTTAGTATGCAAATCTACACATATATATCTATAAACATCATAATGATTAGAAAACTCAATATATACTATACAACAACAATTTTTACGTGTGTGATTTATTTTGACATAAAAAGGCTTTACCATTTAAAAATACCTTTGAGTAAATTTGACTTTAGAATACACCTCTTAAAATTTCTTGAAAATTTGTGTTTGAGTCACATCCAAAAAATACTTTGGATGTGGCTCACGGTTTTAACAACCAATTCTCCTTCTTACAACATCTCTTGCATTAGGAGATACCCTTGTGTTATTTTTCCAAAATTCTGTTGGCAAGAGACACTACTATGAAGACAAGCTGAGTGTTTTCATTAATGGCAACAAGATAAGGAGAACACATCAGCATGATAGGAAGACATAACTCTGGAGTTCATTTGTGATTGGGAACAAGGCACAAGTCTAGAAGGCAAAAATGGCTAAGTATGGATAGTATACAGAGTAAGGGATAGAAAATGAACCAGTATGCCTCCGTAGTAAAAGACTCTCAAAAGAGGATTAGGTACAATGACTTATGACCATATTATTATGATTCAGACCACTGATCAAGTCATGACTTCCTCCACAAGTCATGAGGAGAAAATGACTAAGTCCAAATAAATAGAAGTATGTCAGAGACTGTGAACAGGGAATAGTATAATACTCTGTATTCCTCTGCAAATGCATAATTTTCTCTATGGTTCTGAGGCAAGAAAGGGATACATCATAACTACCTAAATCCATAATTACAACCTCTGAAGTTCAATACATCACATTCAACAAGCTATCCAATATCGGGTTACAGTTCAACATTATTTCTTTGAGACATAGCAGCAGTTTCATGATCCACATTTTGACATGCAAAAGTATTTTGCTTTGCGGTTTAGAAGGTATGTTAAGAGGTCAGTAACAAGTATTGTATATGATTTGTGAGATTCCATTTGGTTCACAGTGCTAGTTGTGAGGCAACAAATGAACCTGTAAAGCATGCTCTTAAGGAACAGGCTAATTGGTATGATAAATCTCTGTGCGGAGAAGAAATATTGTTTGAATGATCTATTTAAGTGATTGCATGGCTAGAGCCAACCTATATGAAGTTATGTACACAATCACTAAGGTTCGCATTGAAATTAGTACACATGATCAGGCCGACAAAGCATAACATCTTCCTCTCACATTTCTAGTTTATCTTGCTGACCTAAGTAAGTGAAAAATCTCATGGCAGATATATATATATATAATGGATTGTAGTTTTGGAAAATAATGATATATGATGTGATGGATGTGTATGCGAAGATAAGGTGATCATAAGTAGAAGAGAAATCTTATCCTTGAAGCATGAAGTCAGTAGCAAAACAGAGCAATCAGTAATCAAGAGCTTTGAATCAAAATTTTGTGCTTTAATGAGACTATAATCATGCATGAGAGATGCAATCTACGCAGTCATCTTGGTAGTGAGCCACCCTCTTCTTTTCTTCTCTCCTGCATAAGGCAGTGAGCCTATCTATTGAGCAGTAAGCTCTAGGCAATGAGCCCTAAGGTGGTGAGCATTTTTTATTTCAGTATAGCTATAATAAAAATATTTTTGAGAGATAACACTCTCTATGGTTTTTCCCCACCTTGGGGTTTTTCATGTAAAAATTTTGGTGTCCATATGTTATACCTTTGTGGTTGTCATTCATTTTCATATTGTGCTTTTGATTAATTAAATTTGGAAAATGGTTAAAAGTGAAAGTGGATAAATGGTTTTATGGAACATTGATTCACCCCACCTCTCAGTGTTCTTGATATTCAACAATTGGTATCAAAGCAAGGTTCCTTGGAAGAAGCCTAACAGCTTGAGGAAGATCTGGGGAGGTTACTCATGGAAACACAAAGGTATCTCACTTATCCTAAAGCAAATCCTCCTGGTAGCACTAAGATTGGAAATCAAGTATATTTCAATAATGAACAATTTGAAGTAGCCTTAGAAGATCTTGACAACTCCAAGGCTGATATCAAGGGTTTAGAGGAGAGTATCAAAGAAGCTGATGATTGCATTCTGAAATTAAAAGAGCAGATTAGTAAATCTCAGGAAAGAAGGAAAGAATTATGTGAGCAACTAAAACAAGCAAATGGATCCACAGAGAGTCTTCTCAGGGTGACTGAAGAAAAGACCAAGAATGAGGAATGTCTGAATCAAGTTGTGAAGGACAAGTCAGAGGAATGTGAAAAACTAGGGAAAGAAGTTCTACTCTTGAAATTTAATCTAGAAGCAGCCAACATCTACAGAGCAAAATTCAAAATAAGCTCTGCAAAACTTGATGAGTTGCTGGCTAGTCAAAAGTATCCAGATGATAAACAAGGCTTGGGATTTGAAAAGGGAGAAAAATCAAACTCATGGCAAGTAAGATCCAAAGAAGGAATAGGCAGAGACCATCTGATAAGGAATCAAAGAAGAACACCTAAAGGACCTCCAGTCAAACAACCAAATACACAAAGGTACCCATCTTTCAATGGTTATTGTTTCAAATGCAATAAGTATGGTCATAGGGCTACTTAGTGCAGAAGTAGAATAAATCAAAATGTTCCATCTTTCACTGGTAAATGTTTCAATTGCAACAAAGTTGGTCATAAAGTAAATGAGTGCAGAAGTGTGTCAAGAAACAATCCAAGTAATCTAAGGAACATCCAATTCTTCAATGGAAAGTGTTTTACATGCAATAGATTTGGGCATATGGCTAATCAGTGCAGATTAAGACCAATTCCCAATTACAGAAGAAATCAAGGTCAAAGAAATGTTGTTTGTTTCAACTGTAACAAGCCCAGACACTTTGCCAAATTCTGCAGAAGCAAAAATGTAACAAGAGACTATCCTACATAGAAGGGGAAAATAGAGTAGAGAGATGTCAAGGGCAAGAACAAGGCTGATCTAGTAGAAACCAAGAATGAGATTAGCAAGATCTAGATCAGGAAAGATGTTAATGAAGTCAAGAATGGATCCGTACTAGTCTTTGGTGTAGATACTTCCTCTGGGAAGTAAATTGAGAGCTCTGGCTTAGGGGGAGCAGGGTTAAAATCTAAATCCACTAGCCAGAAAGTTGGTGCTGAAATCTAGCATGAAGATATGTGGTGGAATCCAATAAGATAAATCCTCTGAAAGAAAAACTGGAAGAGAATAAGCTAATGCGAAACATTGCAAAGCAATTTCAATTGATTGTATCTATCAAAAGGGAAACAGACAACTTTTTGGAACAGGCATTAATGATGATTAGGTTAAGTCATGAGAAGGATAAAAGGGGACTAGTTTACTCTCAAAATCACTTTGTACTCAAAGCTATCAGGCACTAAGAGAGATTGAAGCTGAATTTGAGCAACAACAACCAAGATTTGAAGTGTTTGGAGTAATTCAAAGAAAGGAAACCCCAACACAACAGAACAAGGTATTTTCATTGAAACCCCATTAGAAAATTTGATTAAAATTCTGAAATGACAACTCTGCAAGTTTAAGAAACACCCATTCAAGGCAATAGAAGTAGATTCAATGGATGCATTTTTTGACATTCCTCATGGAGTTCTATATGTCAAGGATGTTAGGGCATATATTCATGTTGCCCTAGATGAGCACAACAACATTTGTTTATCATATTTGTATCTCCAGCATCCAAGCAATGACTAGTATGGCCTCAAGGAAGAATACAAAGCCCTAAAGGAAAAGAAATTCATTTAATATGTAGATTTCCCTACAATTGCATAGGATGAATAGGTAAGGTATGTACTAAGCTAAATCCATGATGAATTCATGTGGTTGGGACAACCCTTTAAAATTACAAAGGAAGCAGTTAGGGTGGTAACAAGGTTAAATGATACCAGAAGTATACCCATGTTAAAGCGGTGAAGAACCAAACAGTTATAGAGGTCACTCGAGCACAATTCAACAAAAGGTCACTGACAATCAATGATATCACATATCATACGGTAAGGTTCACTTCCATGGTGATTGGTTACAAGGTTTATTTCATAAATTAGGAGAACTCTATCTCTGGCACTACAATTTACACCACCTATTAGATGATTAAAGAGAATGCTGACTATGACCTGTGTGATCTACTGTGGATTCAATTGATGGAGAATTTGAAGAAGATAAAGGAAAGAAAGAACTATCAATTCAAGTATGGTACATTGATCATCTGTCTATTCTTCTATTTCTTGAAAGAATTACCCAACATGAACAACCTATTCTGGTTAAGTAGCAGACCAGTTGCTGCCCAAATTAGAAATCACTTGAATAGCATTGGAAGTTCTGATGAGAAAAAGGCAACACTATGGGGTTATTTCAAAAACTTCTAGAGTAGGATGCATGCAAGGGAGAGAACCCCAAAGAAAATTGTAGAAAAATACAAAGATACCATCTATTTCATGGTCACCAAGTATCAATGTTTGATGGAAGCTCTAGAGCCCAGAACTGTATTGTTAATGCCTATGGGCTATGAAGTAGATGGCTTAATATTAGGAAATTATACTCAACATCTGCTTAGCAAACCCCAGGACCCTAAGGAAGAAAGGTTTGGGATATTTGAAGAGCTAACTATAAAATTTCATGTTGAATTTAGAAAACCTGAAATAACTAGAAAAGTTAGAAAAGAAGTGGAAGAGATTACTGCAAAGTATGGCATCACCAAAGAACAAATGAAAGAAGCAATGGAAAAAGTAGAAAGAGTAGGAGAAGAAAAACAAAAGAGTGAACCAATACAAGTTCTAAAAGAATCTCAGATGAAACAGGACAAGCCTAAAAAGACTCAGAGGTCTACTAGTAGTTGTGTCACCTCCTCTAGTGCCACACCATCAGTAAACATGGAGAAAACATCAAATAAATCCTCTGTCAAAGATACAAAGAGGAAGAAGATGAAGGGAAGAAGACTATATGTCAGTGTGGGTGGAAAGGACAAAGAAGAAATAGAATCAGATGAGGAGATAAAGAAGATGAAAGATGAGGGGGTCAAAGCTATAGGAAAGTCCTTCGGAAAGGATAAATCATACAAAAGGCAAAAGGTAGAAGAGACTTATGTTGAAAATGCTACAATATCTCTTCAAGACATATTAAAACTTGTCATAGTTGATGGAAACTTGAAGCCCATGATTGAATTTTATGATGAATATAATGATGCTAATAAGAGAATCTTGGAAGAAGCCATAGTAAAATAATTAAACATCTTCAACAGGGCCCTTATTGAGATTATTTCTGATTTCCCTAAAAGTCTCGTCAGCATTTTGACTATCAGAAAAGAGACTTCCAGGGCAAAGGATATTGAGCTAAGACAACATGTACTGACAAGATTATGTCTAGAAATTAATCCAGAGGAAGAAGACTTGATTTCTAAGGAAACTAAAGAAAAGTTTAGAACCAAAATGAGGATGAACTCATTAATGATGGGTGAGATTGACAAAGTGGTAAAAGAAACATGAAATTGTTTTGGAAGCCCTAGAGAAATACAATCTTCCCACCACATATGACAATTAAGACAATAATGTTGGTGATAATACATCTATTTCGGAAGTCAACATTGAAAAGGAGATATATAAAGTTTACTAAATAGTTGAAGAAAAGGAAACTCTTGCCTCTCCGGAACATCAAACAATGGACAATACAGTTGGAGAGAAGACTACGGAAGAAGCAATACCAACTGCACAAACTAGTTCCTCTCCAGCACTTCAGATTGAAAAGGATCTGATAGAGGATGAACAGAAGGAGGACATGAACAAGGCCATGGACATTAATCCTCTGGAGCAGGAACAGAAAAATGATGTCTCTAGTGCAGCAAGAGACACTGCAGAGGTAGTAAAATAGTTCTTGGAAAAAGGAGAACTAGTTCTAGATGAGCCTAAGTCAATTGAAGGTCTAATAAACCTAGATACAATGTCTCTTATTTAGATGCTCAAGTTGGCTTCAATTGCTCAAGCCGAAGCAAGAAAAGAGATATTGAAGTCCCACATTGAGGATAGTGGACTCATAAATGAAGCATCTAGCATTCTGGAGAAGCTGGTGCCAACATACCAGAAGGATACCTCTTTGTCTGCTTCCAGTCAACTCAAGGAACTCATACAATTTGTAAGTACACACTTCAAATCCCTTGAAAAATCTACTGAAACAAAAGTTAGACAAGAGTTTAATGAGAAAAGGTTAGATGAGTTGACAAAGTTGGTAGCTCATGATAAGGTTCAGCTAGATAATGGGATACAGAGTATTCAAAGTGCTATTGTAGAAGCTGGTGATATATATAAATTTTGTCTATCATGGTTGGAAGTTACAAAGAAGATAGAAGAAAAGATTAAGGACTTGGAAGAAAAACTGATGAACATCTCTAAGTCTTTTGATCCAGTAAATGAATCAATCAGTAACCAAGAAGCTCAAGTCATCAACATTCACAATGACTTCAATGATCTAATAAATCAGAGGTATCAAATAAAGAGTAGAATGGGACAATTGAGAAGACTAATTAGTCCCAAACTAGATTTAATGACTAAGCTTGTAGCTTAAGCACAGCTTGCTACACAAATTTCCACACCATCAGATCTACAAAAGGTAGAAACTCTAGTTTTTTCTACTCGACAGACATATACAATTTTGGATGGTGCTAAAAAGAGCTGGGATGTTGAGATAGCTCAAATGAAGAACATCTTTAGTGGCATTCTTTAGCATATGTAAAATAAAGTAGAAGAATGTACTTGTAAATATGCGACAGAGTACATAAAATTTTGAAGTTTTGACAAACTTTTGATTCTGGAACACACCCTTTTCCATTGATGTCAAAGGGGGAGAAGAAGATCAGTGAAAAATGGATAAACATTTCAAGGGGAGAATAAATATAGAAGTGTATATAGTAAGGGGGAGATTGTTGGCAAGATACACTACTATGAAGACAAACTGAGTGTTGTCATTGATGGCAACAAGATAAAGAGAACACATCAACATGACAAGAAGACATAACTTTGGAAGTTCATTTGTGATTGGGAACAAGGCACAAGTCTGGAAGGCAAAAATGGCTAAGTATGGATAGTATACAGAGTAAGGGATAGAAAATAAAATAGTATGCCTCCATAATAAAATATTATGATGATTCAGACCAGTGATCAAGTCATGATTTCCTCTGAAAGTCATGAGGAGAAAATGACTTAAGTCTAGACAAACATACGTGTGTTAGAGATTGTGAACAAGGTACAGTATAATACTCTGCATTTCTCCACAAATGCATAATTTTCTTTGTAGTTCTGAGGAAATAAAGGGATACATCATAACTACCTAAATCTAGAAATACAACCTCTGAAGTTTAGTACATCACATTCTACAAGCTATCCAATATTGGGTTACGATTCAATAGTATTTCTCTGAGACAGAGCAACAATTTCATGACTTGCATTTTGACATGCAAAAGTATTTTTCTCCACAGTTTAGAAGGTATGTTAAGAGGCCAGTAACAATCATTGGATATGATTTGTGAGATTCCATTTGGTTTGTAGTACTAGTTGTGAGGCAACGAATGAACCTGTTAATCATGATCTTAAGAAACAGGTCAACTGGTATGATAAATCTTTGTGCAGAGAAGAAATAATGTTTGAATGATCTATTTAAGTGATTGCATGGTTAGAGCCAACCTATATGAAGTTATGTACACAATCACTTGGGCCCACATTGAAATTAGTACACATGATCAGGCCGACAAAGCATAACATCTTTCTCTCACATTTCCAATTTGTCTTGTCGACCCAAGTAAGTGAAAAATCTCATGGTGGATATATATATATATCAGATGGATTGCAGTTTTGGGAAATAATGATATATGACGTGATGGATGTGTATGTGAAATATGTGAAGATAAGATGATCATAAGCAAAAGAAGAGAAATCTTATCCTTGAAGCACAAAGTCAGTAGCAAAATAGGCCAATCAGTAATCAAGATCTTTGAATCAAAATTATGCACTTCAATGAGAATATAATCATGCATGAGAGATGAGATCTACATAATCATCTGGGTAGTGAGCCACCCTCTTCTTTTCTTCTCTCCTTCATAAGGCAGTGAGCCTATCTATTAAGCAGTAAGCTTTGGGTAGTGAGCCTTTTGTATTTCAGTAGTGCTATAATAAAAATATTCCTGAGAGCTAACATTCTCCATGGTTTTTCCCCACCAAGGGGTTTTCCAAGTAAAAATCTTGGTGTCCATATGTTATGTCTTTGTGGTTTCCATTCATTTGCAAATTGTGCTTTTGTTTAATTAAATTTGGAAAATGGTTAAAATTGAAAGTGGATAAATGGCTTTATGGAACACTAATTCACCCCCCCCTCTCAGTGTTCTTGATATTCAACAAATTCTTCAATGAGGGATATCAAGGCTTCAACAACAACTTTGTCTTTCCATGGGAGTCTCCCTGAGAATGTCCACAATTTATTGGTATTTGGGTCCTCAACTCTTTCACATCTTCCAATGGCTCTCATTAGAGTTTTTCTACTTATTTTCAATGCTTGACTTGTCTTTCTTTTGAGGTGAGTTTTTTTTGTTTGTTGGCTTACTATTGTCGACATAATGACACATCATGTGGCATTACTATCCTTGGTGCATGAGGTGGAACCAGCACTCTCATATACACTCATTAGATTCTTTACAATTGATTTTTCACTTGAAGCATTTGATGTTCTTAGGCCAAGAATCGTCATAACGGGCCTGAATTTTAGATTTCTCTTCAATTCAACAAATAGTTGACATTTTCTAATTTCATTTAAGTTCTCAAAGAATGATTTCCATATCTTATTGGCATATCTTTGGCAAGTACACCTGGGAATCTTATCCATCATGGGCTTCAAAACATTCTCATCGATATCAATTAGAAACTTAGGTTTTCTATGCAAAATTCTAGGAGGCATTTTCATTGATAAAGTTTACTCAACATTAGGAATTTCTTCAATATTTACTTAAGATGGGATAGATGACATACCTTCAATTGGAGATGAAAAAGATGAAAAGGCTTGAAGTTGAGATGGAGATTATGGTGTACCCTCAACTTGACGTGTGAATGATGACATACCTCTAACTTGAGAAGAGAATGAAGATGTACCTTCAACTTCACCTATGAAAGATGGAGTGCCTCCAATTTGAGAAGAGAATGATGGTGTTCCTTCAATTTGACCTATGAATGATGGAGTGCCTCCAACTTCAAGATTTAATTTCCTCATTGAATAGAGGTTTTGTATTCATTCCCTTTGTGCCACCAATTCCATCTCTCTCTTAGCTTGATTACTTGTGTCATGTTCCTCTTCAATTAGCGATGGTGGAATGTCTTCTTGTATGGTTGACAATTTCCTACTTTCACGAATTCACCTCATTCTTTCTCTTTTCCTCTCATTCTCAGCTTCACACTCTTCTAGTGTTAGAGTCTTTTCTCGTTTCCTTAGAATGATGATGATTTCTATATGCATCATGAATAAGACAATGACTATGTTAGAAGCATAACGAATAATCAACATATAGAAATTAGCATATTGTGACCAATGAATAATCAACATATAGAAATCAACAAATGAATAATCAGCATATGATGACTCCAAACTTTTTGATTTTGACATGATTAGATTAGAAGTGAAATGTTTAATGACAATCTAGGCCTAGATGTTGTTGATGACATGGATGAGCACATGTTGATTATTGATCTCGTAATCTACCATGATCAAACTCTTAAAGTTTTAGCTCTTTTGTGTAATCCTAACTATGGTGCAATCTTTAAAAGTTAGGAGAATATCCTTGGTTTGACTAGCAATGATGTGACAATTTAAAGTTAAATCTAAAAATTTAAAGTTTCCTAGGGTGGTAGGCACAATCTCTATGTTAAATTACAAATGATGGTAGGCACAATCTGTAGGATAGTTTCACATTTTCTTAACATATCTTCTCAAACACTCTTTCTTAACCTCCCATGGATACACCTACTCAAGACAAGATAGAAGAAGTCACTAACACTAAGGAGAGTTATGACAAGCACATTGTGATGGACAAACCATTCCAAATGGAGACTCACAAGGTAAAACTAAACCTACCAACATGTTAGGACATCCCAAATTCTTATATTGTAGGCGGTAAATTAGTTAGAGTAGCTCATGAAGACATTGTTGGATTTAAGGCATACAACTGAGAGAGGGGGGGGTGAATCAGTTGTATAAAACTTCTTGTTCTTTCAAACACTTGATTCTTTGTTGTTAGTTAACAACATATCAATTAATCATCCATGAAAGCATAATACATAAACACAAGAGCAGATAAACATCAACACATTGAACACCAAGATTTTGATGTGGAAAACCTGGTTAAGGGAAAAACCACGGGGTGATTAACCCAAGGATTATTCTCTATTAGAAGAATAAGAAAAAGAATGGCACTTGCCAATTAGGGCTCACTGCCCGAGCACACTGCTCACAAAGAGGCCCACTGCCTACAAGGAGACACACTGTCTACAAAGTGATAAGAATCACAATCTTGAACTGGAGAATGACATCTCTACCATGTCCGGATCAGTTCCATTTAAGCCCAAAAACCTCTGCTCTGCCTTTCGCACTTCTCTTCGCTATGCCACACTCATCCACACAATCCACACTTCAAAATGAACTCACAAACCGTTATTTATACAAGACATCGACTTAGGAACAAACATCTAAGTCGGCAAACAACCATAAGAGTATCCGCAAGATGAATAACACATCCGGTTGGCCACCACAAGAACATTCGCAGGATGAACAACTCATCCGGTCGGCTAAACAGAACAAGAACTTCATCCGGAAGAATAACTTCAATTCTGGGCTCTACTATCAATGCGGACCAACAACACAACCTCAACATGATCCAAGAACCTTCACAAGCCTGCCTGAATGACCAGGTACATCCACACTTTCTTTACTTACTGGAATCTCTTCTCTTCCTTATCCGGAACTTCAAGAACACTGTCTGTCGCCATTGTCATAATGCAAGAGGTACTTCCAGACCTCCAAATCATACACAACTTGAGATGGCACATCACAAGGACATCCCAAAGACTCCTTCCAATCCGCAGATTAGGATTATATAGTTCCGGACCTCACCGGACCTTTTTGTGATCCTCTGTCACCTCTGAATACTTGCCGGAACTGGTTCTACACCCACAGCCACAACTCCTTCAGATCTTCATGCGGACCTCTGAAATCTTAACTGAAGCATCTCAAGACTCATATCTACAAACCCTTTAATCCGCATCCTCCGGTTCTCAACCTATACAATACATTTGCCTTCTTCTCATCACGGTTCTTCACTGTTCCTGACTGAGGCTAATTTTCTCACTATCCTCAGCACACAGCTCATCCAATCCTTCTTGTCAATGCAATATGAGTATGTTGACATCAATGACAACACTGGCTCACCTCATACTTGCAACAGACATGTATGAAGGCATCTCAAATCAGCAATCTATTGTCAATAAAGGTCATGGGAGTAATGATCACAAAGGTAATGAAGAAAAAACCAATGGATTTCATGACAAGGAACACAATGATGATGTTAGAAGCATAATGAATAATAAGCATGATGATTCTTATGACAAACAAGATAAGTATATTACCATTATAAGGAATGAAAGTGTTGAATTATCTTCAAAAGTTAGGAGAATATCCTTCATTTGACTAGCATGATGTGACACTATTCAAGACTCCTTGCCTTCAATAGATATGTTTGAAATGTTAAGAGACAAAATACTAACTAATATTAGAAACTAGCTTTATGATGCAAGACTTGAAGAAAATCATGGTGAACACAAAGAACATCAATTATAGTTTGAATTAGCTATTCAAGATAGCCAAGGGGTGAAATCATCAAGAAAGGAATAATTTTACAGCTAATTATGATGACAAAATTGTTGGTGATCTTTTGACTGAGTTATATGATGACAAAAAGACTAAAATATAGAGTTTATTGCAGCCTAACCAGTCTAATTTATTGGAGAAACTAGAGATGGCAGTCCAAAAAAATAGAGGGTACTCAAACAACAAAGAAATTATCTAGTATAGGTCCAATAAATGAAACTCAAACTAAGTTTTTAGAGGTAAATGGCCAAAAGGATGATAGTGACAACTCATTACTAAATGAGGACCAATTATATCATATTTGTAGCATCAATCTTACAAAATTTTATGTTGATACAACTGGTTACATTAGAGAGAATGATGATAATACTTTTTTATAGGGAGGTATCAATGACATAGTTCAAATTGAGAGAGTAAAAAAGAGTCTTGAATGTCATGATGTTGTTTCTAAAGGTCATGGTTCACTTCCACATTGACAAGAAGAAGAATCAGGGATGTGTACTTTCAATTTTCATAATGTTTAAAATTCTTTAGGGTTAACTAATCAAGATACAACAAATTCATGTGTATCATATTTTAATTATTCTAATTCCATTAATGCACATAATGATGACTTTTTTAACTTAAATAGTTCCACTTTTAGTGATTGTGAGTGTTCTTTGATGCTTCATAAATCATCTAGTTAACCCTAAAATGTACAATAAGAGGCTAGTGACAATTTAATGAAACTATGATAGTCTAGGCTTTGATCATGACAATGACTTAGGGTAGCTTATACTAACTACACGAAAGGATTCTTGGCTTTGTGAAAAACATGAACTTGTTGTCCACTTTGATGGATTTAACAAGAAATGTATAAGGGAACATGTGTAGATCATATGTATATTTCTAGACTATCATAGTATCATATGTATATTTCTAGACTATCATAGTCTTAGGCAACTTAAGACACTTATATTATCCTTCCTCCACCCTAAAAATTCATCACCATCATAGAGATTTCGGTACATCACAAAGGACTAGTTAGCTATCATGTAAGGAGGGTCTACTCAAGACTATCTCGATGACATCATACCCTCCTTGACATGCACCCACCAATATCAATACTTTGTCTTCCTTAACTATCTAATAACTCCTTGACAAGCCACTATCTATTCAAGACAACCTCATTGTGATTATAATTGTCCTAATAACTATGCCAATGACATGTATGGTTATCTTTTAGTTCACGACAATCTTCCCTACCATATATGAATATCCTTTCAAGACCACCTATATATGTTTATATAGTATCATGGATATCTTTTTGCATGGATTTGAGATTAATTGACTTATCATTTAGTCTTTATTGCCACCTTGTGTATCAGATTCTATCCTACCCATGGGTGAGAGGTCATAACTATTCCTAGGGTTGCATGATAGCTATTGCAGTATAATTTAGTTTTTAGGATGATATGATAATTCTTCCAACTAAGTATGCTCAAGTGACAATCCTTAGCTTGATTTTAGCATGATGATAATTCATTGACTAACATGATTTCCCTTTAATGTATCCTTCTAATTGCTTAGGTTAGTGTTTGAATCAGGATAATAGCAACATGTGATAATTTTCACTTTCTCATGATAATTTAACTTGTCAAAATGATAATCCTCTCACTTGCCTCATGACTATCCTATAACATGAGATTTCATGCTTTAAGATAATCATAAAATCAATTAAATGAATACATTTAAAGAACATACTTAGATTTTGAGATTCGAGTTGCCCAATCCTCAAAAATTTAGCTTCAAAATCCTTAAAAATTTGATCTTTATGGCAAGTTCCTTTGTATTCAATGTTGAATTCTATAAAACTCTAATAGGATTAGTGAAAATTAAGCAAAAAAGAAAACATATATCATTAAATTCAATCTAAATACATTAAAATTAACATTGAAACAATATGAAACATGAAACTATTAGTTAAAACAATCAAATTCTGTCTAAAAACATGCAATTTAGTTCTTCTACGTTGAAAAATAAAAAAAAGGTGGTGGATTAGGCAAAAAATGATTGTCAAAATGTCAACTAGTTAAAAACATGTTTTGTTGTTCAATTGTGCATGTGGGACTGAAACACAGATCCCACATGTTTTTTGTCCTTTATTTTTGGTTCACAAAAATGTGCTCGTGTTATAACATGAACATGTTTGTCAAGCATGAAAGTTTTAAGAGCTTTCATGCATCAAAAGTCTTAAGTGTTTTCATGAATTTAAACTTATAAGTGTTTTAAATGCATGGAATGTGGGGAGGGAGGTACAGAGGTGAGAGAGAGAGAGAGGGTAGGAGGTAAAGAGGGGAGAGAGATAGAGAGAGAGATATAGGAGACTAGGTAAAGAGGAGAGGGAGAGAAATAAAGATAAAGAGACTACTTTTGACATGCAACTCTAAACCTGAGCAACCCTAAACCCCTAAACCTGAGAAACCCTAAACCCCTAAACCTTAGAAACCCTAAACCCCTAAACCTTAGAAACCCTGAACCCCTAAACCCTAAACTCGAGCAACCTTAAACCTATATCTCTCTATCTCTATCATCTCTCTACCTCTCAATCCATCTCCCTATGTCTCTAGTCATGTCCCCCACTCTCTATCTCCATATCTCTCTATCTCCCTCTATCTCTCTCTAAACCCCTAAACCCTAAATAATGCCCTTAAACCCTAACCTGTAAACCCTAAAACCTAAAGCTCTATCTCCCTATCTCTCCCTCTCTAAACCCTAAACCCGAAACCTCTAGACCTTAACCCCTAAACCATAAACCCTAAATAATGCCCCTAAACATTAAATCTTAACCCCTAAACCCTAAATAGGATTACCCCTAAACCCAAACCACTAAACCATAAACCCTAAACCCAAGAAACCCTAAACCTCTATCTCCCTATCTCTCCCCTATCTCCCTATCTCTATCATCCCTCTACCTCTCAATCTCTCTCCCTATGTCTCTGGTCATGTCCCTCACTCTTTATCTCCCTATCTCTCCCCTCGGTCTCCTCTATATCTCCCTATCGATTCTCTCTCTCTCTCTAAACCCTAACCTAAACCACTAAACCTTAACCCCTAACCCCTAAACCATAAACTCTAAACTCTAAATAATGCCCCTAAACTCTAAACCCTAAACCTAAGCAACCCTACACCTCTAAACCCTAAACCTGAAACCCCTAAACCCTAAATCTCTATCTCCCTATCTCTCCCCTATCTCCCTATCTCTATCTTCTCTCTACCTCTCAATCTCTCTCTCTCTATGTCTATGCACATGTCCCTCACTCTTTATCTCCCTATCTCTCCCCTTTGTCTCCTCTATCTCTCCCAATCTTTATCGGTCCCCTCTCTCTATCTCTCTCTAAACCTTAAAACCTAAACCCTAAACCCTAAATAATTCCCCTAAACCCTAAACTCATAAGCCCTAAATAATGCCCCTAAACCTTGACCCCTCAACCCTAAACCTGAGTGACCCTAAACCCCTAAACCATAAATAATTTCCCTAAATGATAAACTTGAGCAACCCTAAATAATGCCCCTAAACCCTAGCCCCTAAACCTGAGCAACCCTAAACCTCTCTCTCTTGCTATCACCCTATCTCTCCCCTCTCTCCCCTCCATTTCCACCCTCACTCTCTCTTCCTCCCTCTCTCTCTCCCTTATTGACAAAGAACATGGAAACAAGAAAACTAGGACATGCAAAGAGGGATGAGGATATAAATTGGGAGGATGAAATGGAAACAAGATAAAATGAAAGTTCATTAGATGGGAAGAAGGATGAGGAGAGGTGGAAAATAGTAAAATAAGGAAAATTTGGTGGGATCTAAAGGGAAATTGGAAAGGAAAAGGAAAGCTAGGAAATATAAAACAAGGAGGTAGATAGGTCAGAGAGAGAGGGTAGGAGGTAGTGAGGGGAGGGAAGTAGAGAGTGAGAGAGAGGGTAGGATGTAGAGAGGGGAGGGAAGTAGAGAGTCAGAGAGAGGGTAGGAGGTAGAGAGGGGAGGGA
Source organism: Cunninghamia lanceolata (assembly GCA_027924645.1). NCBI lineage: Eukaryota > Viridiplantae > Streptophyta > Pinopsida > Cupressales > Cupressaceae > Cunninghamia > Cunninghamia lanceolata. The sequence continues at coordinate 9,411,445 of BSBN01001807.1, forward strand.
AGTAGAGAGTCAGAGAGAGGGTAGGGGGTAGAGAGGGGAGGGAAGTAGAGAGTGAGAGAGAGGGTAGGAGGTAGAGAGGGGAGAAAGAGAGACATAGAGGGGAGGGAGAGACGTAGAGGGGAGGGAGAGAGAATAATAGAGAGAGGGGTAAGGATAATATGAGAGCGACATGTTTTATTTCACCATAACACGAGAGCGTTATAATGCACCCATATTATGTGAATGCACATAACACGAGCATGTTATAACATGCTCATGTTATGCTTTGCCTTGGTAATTTCCAAGCCTTAGGCTTGGATTTGCCTTAGGCTTCTAACCCAAAGGCTTGGACTGTGTTTAGGATGTCCAAAGACGTTGTTTTCTAGATTGTAACAAAAATCACATTATCTGGAGCATGCTCCCCATCAAGTTTACACTTTTTCAATGACAAGTTGAAAAAAATACCACCATAATCTTAAGCTCTCTATTAGCTTTCTAACCATATAAATTTTTTCACATTTTGAGTATGCTAAGGATTTCATCTTTAATTTCTTTTGTTAGTGTATCCATTTTTTGTCAAAAACAAGTGTCTAGTATTTTTCACTTTTTTTAACCATTCATTGAAATTTTAAATAAATTACATTTTAATAAACTAGAGTCCATTCTACACGTATTCAAAAAAATTCAATTTTCGATTAGTTTTCAAAAATTTCAAGTGGGAGACGCTCAATTTTCTATTTTTTAGGATGAGTTCACTTTGAAAATTAGTAAAAAATCAATTATTTATCAAAAAATTATTAGTAAAATCAGGGATAAACTACATGGTGTTAGCTAATTTCTCACGGAAGTGATTTTTGGAATACTAAAAAAAAGTTAACATTTTAGGGAGAGCACACCAGATGCTATGTTATGTTTTTTTGAAAAAAATAGGACCAATTTGTGTGCTCCCCCTTTTTGAACCCCTTAATCTCAACCATTTTTGACAAAAATTAGTAGTTTAGAAACTAGATTTGGAGCACTACGACTCTTGTTTTTGTTGTATCTTCAAATTTTGAGTGTAACTATCTTCAATTTCTCATCCAACACTAGTCTTTCCTAATTTCAGAAAACAAAAAGTGGCATCTTAAGACCCCCTTTTGGTCCCCCATCTTTGTGCACTTACCCATAATCATTCACTCCTTTGGTATGAAGAAATAACCCTCTCCTTCTTCATGAAGCATCAACCTTATGTGTACATGAGTTAGACTTGTCAAGTCTTCTAAACTAGCCCTCATACTTGTAGACCTCTTTGACCTTATACAAACCCCAAGCCACCTTGTACTGTTTTCACACCCCTTGAAGCTCATCTCTGCACTACTCACTATTGTTTATGTCTTCCTTCTCTGTGAACACTCTCTTAGAAACTCTTCTTTCGAAATCATTGTCCCTATTATGAATTATTCACAGATCTCTATATTGCTTGAGACCTCTTTGTACAAATTGGTGGAATCTTGCCAATCCCTACACCTTTATCCAAAGTCTTCATGTCTATCTTGGCACATATTTGTAGCTTTCATGATATCCACCTACTATAGTCACAGTCTTTTCCAAGCATAATTTTGTATGTCTGTTCTTGCTTTCTCTTCGTAGGTCCATTTGTTACTTGACCAAGCTTTTCGGTGGATGACACAGACTTTCCATAGGATAACTTTTCCCTAAACTATCCTGCATTAGTCGCAAATCTAGGAAGACTCTCCAAAACAAAGGATGTAGTGATCTTCTCATGAAGATTTTAATAACTTCACAGTCTTTTGACAAGTTTCCTTTAACATTTGTATAGGGTTACATTCATTTTTGATCCACTATTAAGTGCTTAATAGTGCTTATGACTTAAAAGTGTGTAGACCTCTCATACATTCTAAGAGAGTACTTTGTTCTTGTATAGGGTATCTTGAGATATATAATGCATTATAGGGATTTGATGGAGCTCCTTCATGCATCAATGTTTAGACTTGTAGGTTTTAACGTTTCTTCTTACCCACTAGAAAATCTTTGCCTATAGATCTCAATGCTCCATGACCTCTATGATCTCTGTCATTAGGTCTTTGTCAGACAGTCTTGGAGATCTCTACTTGTTTTGTAGATCTCTAGCCCTTTATTAACACTGTCTTACTTCCTTTGTTCACTTGACCTTACACTATCCCTCTATAGCTGTCTTGAATCTCTGTATCCACTATATTACATATCACAGTAACAGGTATCTCTACATACTCTTATACATTGTGTACATAACTCTGTATCAACATATGCATGCTTCCATGCCACTGTCATCATGGCCTCTATTCAATGTCACAAGCTTTATCTATCAAAAAATCATTATACAATTGTATCACTATTTTCACATTGTATCCATGGTCTTAGCATGTTAGTGACACTCCAAACTTATTGATATGCCTTTGAGACCCTTAGATAGGCTAAAAACCATCTTGTTGACTATCCCTTAATGACTGTGAACTATAGACAAGCTTATGGATTTAACGCAAACCATCTTAAGGGCTCATAAGCCTCTTCACATCACTACAGTCCCTTCACATTGTAAAATCTTCTTGTCCATTATATACCTTATTCTTGTAGACCTTATAAGGTCTCTACTTGTTCATCGGTAGATCCCTACCCCATTTAGCATCTCAATAAGACTTTGAGAGAGCTTTGAAGCCATAACTCTTGACACTTATCCTAGACCACTTCTTCACAAGATCAAACAATGAAATATCACTTCACTATCCTTGTGTGTAGGACTTATATCCTTTTTATTATTCTCAGCTTATTTAACAAAGGTCTAAATACAATACAGACATTGTAGTAGTAGAAGACCCTCTATAAACAAGAAGGTACCACTATTGAACACCTTGCATGCCTCTATTTGGAAAAACTCTTTTGATAACTCTTCATTACCTTCAAGCTCTGTTCACTGCTACAACCAACTCATCAAAGCAACATCTGCCTTTTCTTTCCCATAGTGAAGCAATGTCTTCATCATGCAAGGATCTTTGATGATATCATATACACGTGAGAAAATTTCTCAGACCTAACAAGTTTCATTGACTTTAAGCCTTCATTATCCATGCATATCATGGATAAGGCCTTAACTCTTGACCATCTTCAATAGGTTTGACAAAAGTATAAACCCTTAGCAAACCCTCTTTAACTACTATCTTTTAGGTTTTGTTCTAGCCTTTACTGTGTTGTGAAGCTTTAAGTATACAAGTGATTGTTACACATCTTCTTGGATCTTGAAACAACACAAATACCTCTATGACCCATTTATAACTATCATCAAGCTTTCCTCTAATCTTCGTAGGAGGGATCAAACTCTTAAGGATTGAATAAGATCTCAAATACACTTAACATACCTCATGAAGTTGAGAAGAGCTTTCATAAGTCATTTCATCTCAACATACTCTAAGGTGATTGTACAAATGTGAAACATCACAATGAGCTCCTCATACACATGTCTTTGACTTTGAAGCATTTTCCCTTCTTCAAAACCCTCTATACAAGTCTTTGAATCACTATCTCAAGACACCTCTTCCATGATACAAACTTGTAAAACATGAAAAACCCTAAAAGACACAAGGTTCCTAAAACGTGAGATAACAAAACCCTAACTCAGGCTTAACCAGCCTCCAAAACCATGACTCAAGACTTGATTTTCATTTTTAATAAGTCTTCCCTTTGACATGCATGCAACTTTTTGGAGAAATTAAGGTTTTACTTGTTGCAAGTATGTGCTTACCGATGTTGTCATTGATGTCAACATATCTATATTGTTATTAGTGTCAATATATCTATGTTGTTATTGGTGTCAACTCTGCTCTTGTTTTGATGTTTTCTTGTGTTGAGTTAGTTTCTTTGTATTGGCCTCTATATGTGTTGAAGATAATGAAAAAGTGTTCTTGTTATTGAGTTTCCAAGTGCTTTTGAGAAAATTTTCTCTCCTAGTGGAAATAGTGTGTTGTAGAGTATTTTGGCTTGCAGAAGAACAATGCAATATTTTGCTCTGCATATTCTCTATATTGAATATCTTTGTCTATGGTTTGGAATTTATGTTAAGGGATGTCTATAGTTTCTATGTTTCAAGTTTGAACCTCCAGTATGCAGATTTGAGTGAGTTTTGTTCACCAGAGTAAAAACTATTTTTTTGAGCATTCAATGGTGACAAGGAGAATGTATTTTGCTCCACATCTCTCCGCATTTAAGTTTTATTGTTTGTGGTTCTAGAGTTAAGTCTAGAATGAGGTTATGTGCCTTCAATTCAAATGGTTCATGATTGGGTGGTCCAGAAGCGATCTTTTCTTTATGACAGTGGCTGACATTAATGTTTAAGTATTCCGGTTTGAAGAATCTTCTAGATAAAGTAATTGGAGGTTGTGCAAAAGTTCCTGATGATTGTAACATGCTTATGGATGTCTCTAGATCATGTTCCTACCTTTTGATTGGTCCACAAAGTATAATTTGGATCGTGGTTGAAGCATGTTCCTAAATGTATTACTGTTAACTCCAGTCTTGGCCAACTTGGTTGTTCTCACTACTTGCGCTTATGCTTTGGAGATTGTGGAAGCATGTTGTTATGTGGGAGATTGCATTTGAGTCCCAGCTAAGGCATGATATGGTCCGCATTCATTCTCTTCTCTCTCAAATCTATTTAGATCCAGACCTATTCTAATGTATGTTTGTAATGTTGACCTTGGAGATTGTTCCAATGGTTGATGATTGTAATGCTAACCTTGATGTACATTCCAAGGTTGATGAATTGTATAAATACATTTAATGAAGTCATGAAAAAGGTATCTAGGGGCGAAGATGTGAAGATAAGTGTAAAGTGTAAAAGTAGAGAAGAGTGCAGAGATATATTGTGCTTCAATGGAACTAAATCTTGGCTTGATGTAGATGCTACTATCTCAGTTCACCAACCTTTGGCAGTGAGCCCATCTTGGTAGTGAGCCTCTTCTTTTGGCAATAAGCCCTTTCATTTGAGCAGTGAGCTCTGGGTAGTGAGCCTCTGATTTTTGGTATTGTTATTCCATATTATATTGTGAGCTAACACTCACCATGGTTTTTTCCTATTTAGGGTTTTCCACGTAAAAAATTTGGTGTCTCATGTGTTGAATGTGTGATTGTGCTTAAGTTTTTGATTTCATGCTTTCATAGTTAAGTCATAATAATAGTGAATAAGTGATTGATGTATTGATGTTTATAAGTAGTTATGTTTTTGGTGACAATTGATTCACCCCCCCTCTTAGTTGTCTTGTGCATTTCAACAATTGGTATCAGAGTGAGGGTTCCTTGGAAGAAAGACTAATAGCTTGAGGTAGATCTAGGATCGTGCATAAGAAGGTTTCTCTTGAAGACCTAGAAAGAACTAAAGAAGAAATTAGAGATCTGAGGAGAATGTCAAAGAAGCAGATGAATGTATCAGAAAATTAAGAGAGAAAGTCAAGAAGTTCAAAGAAAAATATAAGGAGGTTAGTGAACAATTGATATCAACAAATGAAACCTTGAATGATTTGAAAGAGGAAGTTGTAGAAAGAGAAAAGTAGAAGAAGACCTAAATCTATTAATGAAAGACAAATTAGAAGAATGTGAGAAGATTGGAAAAGAAGTTGGGAACCTAAAGTCAGATTTGGAGAAAGAAAAAAGTTATGAAGAAAAGTTTAAGATAAGTTTTGCAAATCTTGATGAGATACTTGCTAGCCAGAAGAACTTTGATGACAAAGAAGGATTGGGATTTGAAAAGGTGAAAATCCTAAAACAGGACAAGAAAAGAATGCCAAGATCAAGAAGGACAAAGGCAAACAGATCCAGGATTAAAGGAACAGACCTAGAAGACCAACGATTAGACAACCAAATGCTCAAACGTACCCATATTTCAATGGTTATTGTAATTCATGTAATAAGTTTGGTCATAAGGCTACTTAATGTAAGAGTAGAGTGAATCAAAATATTACATTATTTTCTAGTTAGTGCTTTACTTGCAATAAAGTAGGTCATAAGGCTAATGAATGCAGAAGTCAGATAAGGAATAATTACAACAATGGAAGGAATGCTCAAACTTTTAGAGGTAATTGCTTTACATGCAAAAGATTTGGTCATAGAGATAGTGAATGTAGAAGTTAGACAAGAAATGATTATAACAATGGAAGGAATGCTCAATCTTTCAATGGTAACTGTTTTACATGCAATAGATTTGGTCACAAAGCTAACCAATGCATATCCAAAATGAATGAAAGGAATATTGGTTAGAGGAATGTTGTGTGCTACAATTGTAGTATGACTGGACATATTGTAAGATTCTGCAGAAGAAAAACATAAAGAAGGATAATCCAGTAGAAAGGAAGAAACCAGTGCAAAAGGTTGATCTGGAAAAAACCAAGAAGGATCTATGGACAAGATATGGATCAAGAAGGATGTAAGTGAAGTCAAGGATGAGTCTGTGCTAAACTCTAGTGCAGAAGCTTCCTCCATGAAGTGAATTGAGAGCTTTGGCTTAGGGGGAGTCTTATTGGAAATCTTTTCTACCCTACCAAAAGATTGGTGTTGATGCCTCAGCAGGAAGAGACAAGGTCAAGGATTAGTAACAAAGGTCTTAGTTAGATTAGAGAATGTGTTTGTAAAGGATAAAGGAAGAGTTGTGCAAATTAATAAGTCTATGTAAGAATATTTGTTCAGGAAAGAAGACAGGTTATGAATTTTGGCTAAGTATCTATCTAGTAAAATCAAGTTACAGTGTTTTGATAATTTGGTCCACATTGGTCATCTGTTGAAGATAATGTTCTGCAGTTCTGGCATATGGTTATTGATCATTGGTTACATCTACATCTAGAAGTTCACCTAATTTTGATAATTGTATTGAGAATAATAAGCAATAGAAGTTCAGGTTGATAGAACACAGTTATTTCCAGCACAGAGCAAATTTCATGATAATTTGAAGTATTTGATGAACTCAGAGGCAAATGGATATGAATCAGATAAGTCTCCAAGAAGTAAAGAATAAAAAGGATGAAGGAAGTGCAGGTTGAAGAAGCTCCAAAAAGGATTCTTAAAGACCTCTAGGGTTTGTGCAGAAGCAATACACTAAAGACCGGATCATTGGTGATAAGAGCAAAGGTGTATTTATAAGAAGAAGAATTGTAGATGAATAGGTAAATCTTTCTTTACTTTCAAAGGTTGAATCTCAAATAGTAAATGAAGCATGCAAGGATGAACATTGGGTCAAATCAATGGAAGAACCTAACTACTACAGTTTGAGAAGAATCAAATTTGGGAATTGGTTCCTAGACTTGTTGATAAGAATGTGATTGGAACTAAATGGGTTTTTAGAAACAAGATGAATGAAAATGGAGAAGTAGTAAGAAACAAAGCAAGACTGGTCTGCAAAGGATATTCTCAGGTTGAAGGGATAGATTTTGGGGAGACCTATGCTCCAATGGTAAGGATTGAATCAATGAGAATATTTTTAGCATTTGCAGTACACAAAGATTTCAATGTGTACCAAATGGATGTGAAGTCTACGTTCTTGAATGGAGAGCTAGAAGAAGTTTACATTGAACAACTAGAAGGATTTTAGTTATCAGAGCAAGATTACATGGTGTACAGATTGAAGAAATCCTTGTATGGACTAAAGCAAGCCCCTACCTAGATCTTGGTATGCAAGATTGGATAAGTATTTGTTGCAATTAGGGTTCAATAAAGGTGCTGCTGATAGCAATCTCTATTTCAAAATCAATGCTGATCAAATCCTGATTGTTGTAGTTTTTGTTGATGACATTATCTTTGGAGGCAATGAAGTTATGTGTAAGAAATTTGTAGAGAAAATGCAAAAGGAGTTTGAGATGTCTATGTTTGGTGAAATAAATTTCTTTCTAGGAGTACAGATTACTCAATCAGAAAAAGGAATCTTCATTTCTCAGTCCAAGTATGTGAAAGAGTTGTTGAAGAAGTTTGGAATGGGGGATTCTAAACTGGTATGTACTCCCATGGTAACTGGTTGCAAGCTTTGAAAAAATGATGAATCACCTAAAACTAGCCAGAAAAAGTATAGGTCCATGATTGGAAGATTACTTTATCTAACCTATACCAGACCTGATATAATGCATGCATTTTATCTTGTGGAAAGATTTAAAGAAGATCCTAGAGAGTCACATGTGATGGTAGTTAAGGGAATTATGAGGTATTTAAAAAGCACTTCAGATCATGGATTGTGGTATCTAAAGGTTAATGATTTTACTCTTAGTGCTTATACAGATGCAGATTGGGTTGGAAATGCTGATGACAGAAAAAGTACAAGTGGAGATGCTTTCTTCTTGGGTAACAGATTGGTTTCATGGTTGAGCAAGAAGCAATATTCAATCAATTTCTTTATCTACTGTAGAAGTAGAATATATTGCAGCAGCATGTTGTTGCACTCAAGTGCTATGGATGAAGCAAACATTGAAGGATATAAGAGTTCTGTATGGAGAACTAGTTTCAATCTTTTGTGACAATACAAGTGCTATAAACATTTCAAAGAATCTAGTGATGCACTCAAGAACAAAGCATATATTAATAAGGTGTCACTTTTTGAGAGAAAAGGTAATAGAGAATGAAGTAAAGATGGAATATGTGTCTACAAAGGATCAAATTACAGATATTTTCACAAAGCCTCTTCCTACGGATACTTTTGAATATCTCAAGGAAAAGTTAGGGGTTATTACCCCTCTCGCTCTTAACTAAGATGCATAGGAAATGCATTAGTCCAGTGGTGCCCAAAGTATCATTCTTTGATCTAGATTGATGTTTTGAGGGCTACCTCTTAGGGGGAGCAGGTAGATGTTGCTAATATGAGTTCCTGACAAAGAGCAATAGTGTGCAAGTATGTGCAGAGGAAGAGAAGTGATGCCCTTTGCCATTGATGTCAAAGGGGGAGAGAAATCATGTGAAAAACTCAAGGGGAGAAAAGAGTTCAGATGTGTAAAGAGAAAGGGGGAGAAGGTAATCAATGAAGAATCATGTCTTGATGGTTCTTCGACCTGACGCCATTTCCCTCCTAGGTCCTGACACCATGTCAAAGAGGGGCAAATGTAGACACCTAAAAATGTCTCGACCACCAAACGGACTTCTGATATTCCTAATCATATCAATTTCCCTCCTAAACCAATTAATTAAATTTTATTTAATTAATTATCCCTTCATTACCCCATTTTTCATCAATTTATCCCAGACAATTGAATTAATTCAATTAATTCAATAGTTTCAAACCTACCCAAATGAATTTAGTAAATATGCAATATTTACTAAATCATTTTTCCCCTTTTTGCCACTAAATCCAATTAATTAGTTAAAATCATGTTAACTAATTAATTTAACCCCACTTATTCTAGCCTTAGGGTTAATTAAATAAAATCAATATTAATTAACCCTAAATCCCTCATTTGGGTGGTTAAACCTAGTTTAACCCACTCTCCCACATTTCCCAAATAAATAAATGGGAATAAATCTACCTAAAATCCCACATCACAATAAATAAATATCTTTCCCATGCCTACACCTCTATTTCCCCCGAAATGAATTTTTAATTCATTTGCATCTTCTCCCATGAATCTTTTATTTCAGAATAATCTTCCCCCCATAACTTTCCTCTTCCCCAAAATGAATAAAAGAATCACTTTTATTCATAGCCATCCATTTTTCTAGATTAAATCTGAGCCCTCCATGTCATCTCCATTCTCCACCCTTGGATCAAGAATCCTTCCAAAGGCCTATTAATAAAACCTCTCCCAAGCCATTTGGGAGAGCCAAGTCTATGCAAAGTCATAATGCCAAAATCATTCTTGAGCTAGGATAGTGAGTTGCACAACTTTGAATGAGCATTTCACATTGAAATCCACTTGTCTAGGGATCATCTTGGTCTTGGGAGCTTGTTTGGGTGCAAAAGCTCCTTCTTCCCTTGATGGGATTGGACTTGCTTGTAAGGTATAACTCTGTGTTTATTGCACTTTGTTTGGTATTTCAGCCTTGTTTGCACTTCTGATCTACATTAGCATGCCCGGTGGGACCCACAAGGTCCAGTCTAACTTGTTTTCGTGAGTTTTTTGTGTAGATAAGTGTGTTTTTTAGGTGCAGTGCCATTATACCCTCGCAGTGGCACCATCACTGGCTCGTTTCAGCGCTATCCTCTGTTTTGGCGCTATTTCTGCGCAACACTTTCTACCTCTTTCACTCACTCACATTTGTTGTTTTAAAATCTTCCTACCATTTGCAAGGGTCCTTTCACTCTCCGTTTACACAAAGATGTTGAAGGTGCAAGGGGGGTTATGTCAAAGTTTTGACAAGGGGTCTAAAATAGGCACTTTAGCTTTGATATCATCTGGTTTTTCATTTACCCTGACTAACAAGGCTAACAAGACCCTGATTTTACCATTTAACCCCTTGCATTGTGTAGGAAAAATTACTTTTTGCAGGTCAGACGTGTTCAGTGTCGTATCAGCGCCATCACTCAGATCGGCGCCATCTGTGGGTTAACCAGGTCTCTAGAAAAATTGCATAGTGGTGCTTTTATATAGCTATATTGGCGCTATCATCTATTTCAGCACTTTCCAACTGATATATTAGTGCTAAAATATTTATTAGCACTTTGTCTATAACATATTAGTGCTATCGTCTGTTTTGTCACTTTCACTGTCTTGAATCAGCGCCATAAGTTTAATCAGCGCCATTTTCGTAAGTCAGGTTGTTCTGCCCGCAGTGGCGCTTTTACATACCTATTTTAGCGCTATTTTGAGAAAAACTGACTTTGCTGTCTGTGTAGGTGCTGACAAAGTTTTTTTGCAGGTTATTATCATCCTTTTGCAAGATACTAACAAACTATTTGCAGGGTTCTGTTAGTTTTCATTGTACAACATCATTTCATATGGGACTTAAAATGAACCTTTATTTTGGCATTCTAGTTAGACAACACTTCAATTTGGTGTTTTAAAAAATTGACCAAACAAACAAACAACTCTTTGTGTGAAGTGTGTGTGGCAAACAAACATTTACTTTGGTGCTCTAAAAATTTATTCTTTGATGTGCCAACAAACAAATCAAACATTTTGAATTTGGGCTTAAAAAGAACCAACAAATTGCATCAAAATACATCATTGGGTAAAAAGAACAACAAACGTGCATTTTTCATGCATCTAATCAAGACAATCAAAAATACTTGTGTGAAGTGTCTTCATGGTTGTGTCAAGTAGAGTGAGAAGTGTATGCTCTTCCCTCGTACCCTTTGGTGATCTTGGGAATCAAAAACTTCTCACAACACTTTGCATTAATCACCCCCCATTTAAATCCAAAGATCTAAAATGAACCATGTTTAGTGTGATACAATCATTTGGAATACATATGCTCTCCCCTCACACCTTTGAGTGAACTTGGGGATCAAAAATATTTTTATGATTGTATTGCTTTTGTAATCCTTAGCGGGCCTGCCACCTCGCTTCGAAAGGTGGGAACGACCCAAGCGGCATCAAGCTAAAGCCAAGCTCTTCTAAGCTGCTATATAAAATAAGGCGCTTGGGCTGAAAGTCTCAAGCGACAGGTGTTGTTGTGTTATACCGATAGCCAACCTCCCCCAAAACCCTCCAAGGCACAACCCTTGGAGGCTGGGAGACTCCATAACAGAGAGTAGCACTGCCACACATATAACCCCTGAACGGATGCCCTTACTATGAACCATTGTTTTAGCAAGACAAAATTCTTCTATTTGTTGACGCAGAGGGCAAAACCCTTGAAGCGGCCCTGATTCATGCAGTTCTTAGCCAAGGTAGCAGGGACAATCTAAAGGTTTGGTGAGGGACAAGCCTTATAAGAAACCTGGATCTTGGTATGCGTGAGAAGTGTGTGCAATTGTAAGGAGCCGGTGCTAGCAAGATCCTGGAGCTACCCGCTTTGAATAGGTGCAGCTAGGGGATTCAACAAATACTATCACATTCTCACCTTAGGTTGTTCAAAGTGCTTGTTGAATAAGATCACACATCCTTTTCCAAAAAAAAACAAAATCTTGATTTTTGTGTGGTTTATTGTGCTTGAATTGATTGCAACAACATTGCCAAGAGACAAAACAAATCATTTGATCACATTCCAAACAAACAAATCCAAAAATTTGCCATCAAAAATTTGTCTACCACTGTTTTAGCGCCATATCTGTTTGATTGTAGCGCCATTTCACCCATGGATTGGCGCTATTTTTAGATTGATTTGCCTGAAACAAAGGGCCATTTAGTTTTGATCTACGCCACCTACTCTGTCGTAATCCGTATCCATCTCACAAAAATCTGACAACAGTCCATCCATTTTCTTCCAAGACTTTCCAAAATCACACCTTCCCTTTGACCTTAGAGGATCAATCACCACCATTATTGGATCCCTTTAATACATCATCGTCAGCCCAAATCCATATACATCCATCCCCCTTCAAATCTTTTTGCATATCTCCTTGGACCAAAACAAATCATTTCAATCCAAATCCAAATCAAAACACCCATCCACAAATCATCAAACAAAACTTGTCATCCTTTTTGAGTCAAAATTATATCTAGATCTTATCATTAACATCACATTTTCCTTGAAAAGTCATTAGTCTACCTTTCAAGAAAAATAAATCACCCCTCTTTGCGTAAGGTCATTAGTCTACCCCAAACAAAGAAAAACATCCCTTTGTGCCAACTCAAAATCTAGATCTTATCTAAAAGCTCAATTTGTAAACCCTCAAGAACATCATCCTAATCATCCCAAACAATCAGAATCAAAACATCAAATTCAAAATCCCTCTTTCATCATCCACCTTTGGTCCAAAATTTGTGCAAAAAATCAATATCATCTATTTGTATCACCCCTAGGTTAAAACCTTTGGAAAGACATATCGATCTTCATCCCATCCTCTCTTTTACTCCATCTCACTACCACATCCATCTTTAGGTCCAACAAAATCAATCTGATTCTCTAAGGTCTCCATCTCCATTCCATTCTACCCATACACATATGCCCGTCACGAGATCACAACACAAGAGAATCCAAGAAATGGTAGAGCAATATCTAGGCATAGGAATGCCTACTACCAACAGTTACAACATACCCATCAACCAACCATTCAACCAACCTACATATTCCTTCATCCCCCCATATGGTCTCAATGAAAATCCTTTTTACTTCTTACAACAAACACAAACACCACCACCACCACCAACACAAAACATCCCCATCATATCCCAAGATGACTTAGATGTCTTGAGCTTCACGCAAGATGCTGATAACATGAATCTACTTGATAAAGTCTTAAGATCGGACCCAAATAGATATCTTGATCATCTTCTTAAAATTGGTGCTTAACTACCCCCTATCACAACATCATCACAACCATCCACTTCTACAAACACTCCTATCACATCAAATACCCAAGCATCTACATCATCCACACCTGTCGCATCTACTACCAACACGACCTCTACTGCTACCACATCTATCATTACCACCAATATCTCTAACCCCACCACTTCACAACCCGTCACCACATCCACTACTACAACAATAGTAAACCCTTTCATGCCACAAATTACCATGGGCATACAAGGCAACATCACGCAAGCAAGTACATCCACAAGTGTGCCTGCACCCAATCCCAACACCCTTGCCTATCTACGACAGTTGTTCTCACAATCACAGTATAATACATCCAACCAATCCAACATCCACCTACCTAACGTCAATCCATCCAGTACCACATATCCACATAATCCCATAACATCATCAAATCTACATAATCCCAATCCCCAAATACCACCACACATTCTCCATCAACTACACACCTACCAACAATAGCAGGCACTGATTAATCCAAACTTCAATCTGCAATAACAACATATCAACCAAACCAATCCTCAACATCAAATACCACCCCACCTCCAACATCTCACCAACCAACAGGCATACATACAACCACCACAACAACCACAGGATATCAACACTGTTGTACAAGGTTTAGTCCAACAGGTAGCGGACTTACAAACTGGGGGCAAATGCAAATATTATTCTTTTGAGGATATTTGCCCCTACCCGTTCGATCGCACATTATACATGCCCCCTTTCCCCAAGAACTTCGAGATACCTAAATTCGACAAATACAAGGGAAAGGGAGACCCTAGGGACCACCTTAGGGAGTTCTATATCACTTGCCTAGAAGTTTCTAACAACAACACATATCTTATGAGACTCTTCCCAAGAAGCCTCGGCGGCCAGGCCACTAAATGGTTTGCCCATCTTCCACCAAAAATTTAAACATTCCCTGAGCTTGCGGAGAAGTTTGTAAACCACTTCTCTTACAACTTTGAACATGAGATGTCCATGACGGATCTCTGCAACACAAAACAAGAGAACGGAGAAGCTTTCACTTCTTTCTTACAACGGTGGAGGGGTTTGGCAAGCAAACTCCCATGGCCTATTCCTGAGAAACAACTTGTCACCATGTTTGTGGTCAATCTCAATCAAGAACTAGGGTTTCACTTACAAATTCTTTGCGCATCTACCTTTGAAGAGGTTATCGACAAAGGCACTACTATCGAACGAGCCCTCATTGCCAAGGGCTCCATCAAACTATACAACGCCAAATCCAACAACAACAACAACAAATCCAATCACAACATCCCCAATACCAACAACAATACCAACACGCAATCCAATGATAGATCACACTATTGGGGGAAGCACAAGAACAATCTGAATGACGGTGTCACGGATGTGAAAGCCGTCCAACATATCCAAAACCAAACACCTGCACACATGTATGTAGCAAATGTAAATAACCCAAGAGGACCAAATAAACCACGCAAACCTCACAGAAATTTCACACCATTAGTAGAACCCATCGAGGATGTCCTCGATAGATGTCTCAAACAAGGAGTGGTCACACTTCTGCCCATTCGACCACGTCAAGACAATGAACTCAAAGCGGCATGGTATAATGAAAATGACTACTACTAATACCACCACGTGGCGGGCCATAAAACAGCTGACTATATGCAACTAAAACATTACATCCAAGACCTCATAGACCAAAATCTCGTCAGCCTCGATCAAAGTGCCCAACCATCACTAAACGCTAACCTTGGAGCTTACAAGGATCCTTTACCCAACCATAATAAAGCTTCATCATCCAACCAAGCATACAATGTCACTCCACCACCCGCACACTATGACTCCATTGTCGGTCGCATTGAACCCTCATCCCACCATGTCAACATAATCACCATTCGGGCACAGGCACCCAATTGTGCCGTGACAACCTGTCGAGGCCATGTATCTATCCGCACAACCCCTCCTATCAACCAAACACCTGCGTCCACGTCAACTCCCTTACCACCTCGTCCAACCACACGCCCATCACCTGCCCACCAGTATAACCTCCTAGAACACCTAGGCAAGACACCTGCACAAATCTCCATCCTCGAGTTGCTTCGCACATCTCCCCTTCATAAGGACGTCCTCGATAAAGCGCTCTTGCAAACACAAGTCCCTGTCAACTTGAATGTAACAGAATTCCAAGCCATGGTAGGACACATCGCTTCACCCCATCACCTCACCTTCTCTGAAAAGGACCTACCTACCTCTGATCATGTACATAATGACACCTTGCACATTGAAGTCCGCATCCACAAGCACACTATTAAAAGGGTCTTAATAGATGGTGGTTCGGGCCTCAACATATGCACTCTAAAACTGTTAAAACACTTGGGGTACTCCGATGTGGTTGTCGACACCAGGGAGTGCATCACAATCAAAGGCTACGATGATATTGAACGGCTCTCTGAAGGTACTATCAAGCTTCCCATACAAGTGGGGCCGCAAATCCTCGAAACAAAATGTTAGGTTCTGGATCTTGACCTCCCCTATAACATCCTTCTCGGCAAACCATAGATTCACACCATGCAAGCCGTCCCATCCACCTTCCATCAATGCATCAAATTCCCCCACAATGGCACCGAAGTCACAATCTATGCCGACCCTCGTCCCTTCCAGTACTGCAGTTTTCTAGAAGGCCACAACTAGATATTTTGCCCATACAATAAAGCCACCGTTGAAGCCAAGCCAACAACATCAAACTCATATATCGACCCCACAAGCATTGCTTCCACTTCATCCCAAACAACTCCACCACCTAAGGTCCAGATCAAGCTATCCGACATGGGATGTGGGGAATATGACCTACACAGCACCTTTTGTGTGGGCACATTACCCAATCCTAAGACATTTGGCATCCCAACAACAGAGACAGCTGATACAGTCATTATCCAGTGCAAACCTTCACCCACCTTCAAGAAGAAGCATCTCCTGGATTAGGATGTACTTGAAGATGTCTCATCTTGGCTTTACAAGGATGAAGAACCAGAGCAAGAGGCCCCCACAATTCCCACAAAAATCTACGGCAAAGGTTCTGAAATTGTCGAGAGCATGGGCTATAAAGGACAAGGCAGTATAGGCCTTCATGAACAAGGAATCGTGGAACCACTGCAAGCAACCAGAAACTCCTATACTCAAGGGTTAGGGTATGGTCAACCACAACGCATCCTTAATACCGACGAATGTATCTTAGCTGAGGTTGCTAGGCTCCCTGTAGACGTCAATGATGTGAACGAAACGGCCTTTCAAGACTCCTTTAGTGATTTTGCTAACTTTTTCAACTCATCCATTTACACCATCTACTTAGTCGCCACTATCCCCTCAACATCCAACGACCTACCATTAGTCTACCCTAACCTCATTGACTGGGACCAACGAGGACCTCCTGTCTTCGATGTCGCATCAAATGACGAAGCTATTGCTGAAATGATGGGGGTAAGAGATCACTTCCCTTTGGGAGATCATCGAGCAGGATACATAATGGAACTCAATCCAGATGCCTATTTCGAGGAGACAACCCCTGCTTCCAGTCATAAAAATATAAAAAGAAAAAATGGATCTGATGATGAAAATTGTTCCACGGTAGTATCAGATCCCAAAATAGTAAAAATAAAAGATGTATCTCCTGGTGAAAACCTCCATGAGGTGCCAGGAGATGGAAGCATGGGCCTCCCTGAAGTAGACAAAATATATCCAGACAGATCACCCATCTTGGTAGAACTGACACAAGAAATGAACCTGGGGATAGAACAAGAACCAAAATCACATACAGAGCAGAATCTCTCAGCATGTTCGAACAAGAAAACTTCTTGGCATTTTTCACACAAAGAAATCACAATTTCGCATGGACCTATGTAGACATGCCAGGGCTAGATCCTGCCTTAGTTGTTCATCATCTTGCAGTACATCCTGATGCAAAACCAGTCAAGCAAAAACTTCACAAAATGAATCCTCAATTGGCTCTCCTAGTCAAGGAAGAACTAAAGAAATTACTGGAAGTGGGGTTCATTCGCCCCATCGATTATCCTGAATGGATTTCAAATCTTGTGCCAGTTGCCAAACTAGATGGCCAAATCTGTTGTTGTACTGATTTCAGGGATCTCAACAAGGCTTGCCCCAAAGATGACTTCCCACTACCAAACATTGACATGATAGTGGATCTCACCGCAGGCTATGAAATGTTATCCCTAATGGATGGCTTCTCAGGATACAATCAGATAAAAATTGCCGAAGAGGATCAGCACAAAATGGCTTTCATATGCCCATGGGGAACATATTGCTAGGTGGTCATGCCATTCAGCCTAAAAAATGCAGGAGCCACCTATCAAAGAGCCATGATCATCATCTTCCATGACCTATTTCACCACATCATGGAAGATTACGTGGATGATCTACTGGGGAAATCCAAGACCAGAGAAGAACACTTAGATGTGCTAGTCAAGATCTTTGATAGACTAGAGCAATATAATGTTCGTCTCAATCCAAAGAAGTGTGTCTTTGGCGTCACCTCAGGTAAACTGCTGGGATACATAGTCTCCAGATGCGGAATCGAGGTGGATCCTGCGAAAGTAAAGGCTATCATTGAAATTCCACCTCCTAAAACATTGAAACAACTAAGAAGCCTGTAGGGGAAACTACAGTCCATTCACTGGTTCATCGCCCAACTTGCTAATAAGTGTTAGCCATTCCAACATCTCCTCAGGAAAGATACGGCTTTCGTCTGGACCGATCAATGTCAGAGTGCCTTCGATCAGCTAAAAGAATATCTGGCTAATCCCCCTGTTCTAACTCTGCTAAGACAAGGAGAGCCCCTTCTCTTGTATATCTCCGTGACAGACACAGCAATCGGGGCTTTGTTAGCACAACATGATGAGCATGGGAAAGAAAGAGCCATTTACTATATTAGCCACACCTTGATCTCATATGAGTTCAATTATACACAGATTGAACGAGCATGTTTAGCCCTTGTCTTTACATTACAAAAGTTGAGACACTACATGCTCAATGATAAGACCAAGCCATTGCTAAGATCAACCCACTGAAGTATTTACTAAACAGAGCGGCTCTCATGGGAAGAATGGTGAAATGGGTCATGATTCTATCCGAATTTGACATCGAATACACGGAGAGAAAGGCCATTAAAGGACAAGTCATAGCAGATCAGCTGGCTAAAGCACCTATCCCTACAGAACATCCTACTATTGCAGACTTTCCAGATGAGGCCATCCTGACAATCACACCAACCACAGACACATGGAAAATGTATTTTGATGGATCATACACCCACAGAGGCTCGAGGGCAGGCATCCTGTTTGTTACCCCTCAAGGTGACACGATCCCTAAATCATTCAAAATCACATTTCCCTACACCAACAATGTAGCAGAATATGAGGCTCTCATCACAGGTCTCCGCATGGCCGTCCAATGGAAAATTGAAAAGCTAACTGTGTATGGCGACTCCCAACTGGTCATCAAGTAGGTCAATAATGAATACAAGACCAAAGATGACAAACTCCTGCCCTACAAGAAGATGGTTGATGATTTCAAGGACTACTTTGATGACATCCATTTTGAGCAAATTCCAAGGCTCAACAATAAAGCAACAGATGCCATGGCTACCATAGGATCCCTGGTCGATATGCAAAAGAATAGCAAGAAATATGAATTCCTGATAGAAGAGCTCCCCATCCTTGCATATGACATTCTGCAATCTGAACTAGTGTGCGAAGTCACTGGTCCTCTATCCCCATGGTATCAGGAAACATACTTTACCTTCATGATAATATCCTTCCCCCTAATCTATCCACTTCCTAGCGCAAATCATTCATCCGTTGAGCCTCCCGTTTCATTCTTGTTGGCGACACACTATACAAAAGGAGTCTTGATGGCATGCTTCTCTGATGTTTAGACTCTAGGGAAGCCGAAGCAGCTTTGGAAGAGGTACATGCAGGTATTTGTGGGGCGCATTCCAGTGGGCCTACCCTATCTAAAAAGATCCTCAGGACTGGATATTATTGGCCTACCATGCACCGTGATGCTCATAGGTTTGTCAAGCAGTGCCTCCGATGCCAACAGCACGGTGATCTCATCCACGCACCAGTACAGGAGCTGCAACCGATCACAACACCGTGGCCTTTCTCACAGTGGGGACTTGACCTTATAGGGAAAATACATCCTTCATCCTCCAACGGCCATAAGTTCATAATCATTGCTACCGAATACTTCACCAAATGGGTGGAAGCAATTCCACTTACCTTCACCACTGGCATCCAAATCTCTAAATTCATCCTCCACTATATCATCTGCCGATATGGTATCCCCCATTCCATTGTCACCGACAATGGAAAGCCCTTCAAAAATCAAGAAGTCCGCACTTTGTGCAAAAAGTTTGACATCAAACATCGCTTCTCCACCCTGTATTACCCTCAAGGAAATAGTCAAGCAGAGGTGTCTAATAAAACCATCCTCCGCATCTTGAAAAAGATAGTCAATGAAGCTGGCCGTGATTGGCACCTCCAACTTAACCCCACCCTATGGGCTTACCACACCAGCATCCACACTCCTACAGGAGCCACCCCATACTCACTAGTATTTGGATCTGAAGCCATTTTACCTATAGAGGTCGAGCTCCCCTCTCTCCGAGTGTCCTTACAAAACATTATCTCTGATGAGGACTACCGCGTAGCAAGGTTACATCAACTAGAACTACTGGATGAGAAGTGCTTGAATGCACTGAATCACTTACAGGCATATCAAAATTGCCTCAGAAGAAGCTACAACAAAAAGATCAGAACTAGAAAATTTGAGGTAGGTGACCTTGTCCTAATGGAAAATCAACAGAACCTGCAAGACCAGCCGAAGCCAGGAAAGTTTGAACCCAATTGGCTAGGACCTTATGTCGTCACAGCCAATTATGGATCAAGAGCCTATCAACTTGCCACACCTGAGGGGTAGCCTCTAGATGAGCCAATGAATATCCTACATCTCAAAAAATTATATGCATAACCCATCTGTTACCCCAAGTCAAAAAAGTCAAAAAAAAAATCAGAGTGCAATAAAAAACTTCTAATGGTGAAAATCATTTCGGTGACGCTTTGGATAAGTACCATGGTGAAAACCTGTTCCAGGCGCCATGCGTAGTGGCCCATTCTACCATCTAATAAGTCCTCTTCTCGTCACATCACTCCATATTTCACACATCCCATGGCTTGGAATTCCAAAACATCTAGACTTATCGCCTAACCCATCCTATTCCATCCCAAGGCTAACCCATGGAACGAGGATCTTTGTAAGCTCCCAAAAACATCATAAAATTAGGAAAAATCCAAAAACATCATAAAATTAGGAAAAATTCAAAAACATCATAAAATCAGAAAAGTCCAAAAACATTGCAAAATCATAAAATACAAAAACAATAGAAAATACAAAAAAACCCAAAAGACAACACATCTCATCATCAAACACACATCCATTTTCCCCACATCACCCTCATCCCAAACCATTCCCACATCATCAAGTCTAGCCAGAACTACATATTCATTTCACCCGCATCTTAAAAGTACCTTGATCCCATGGACACAGGGTATGTAGGCAGTCTGGAATATGAAGGAAGTTTCTAGTACTCAGGTACTTGAGATGCACCCATCCACCCAATTGGATGGTCCCCCATTTACTGAGCTTTCTCGATCTCATAAATGACACACAAGCTACGCATACACTTCAATCAAGTCCCCCAACACAAAAATCATCAATTAACATACCAACTATAATCCCACACATGGCCAAACCGTTCTTTTGCCCATCTTCCAACAAATTCTCCAATCCACACCAACGGATCTGCGTCCTAGGATATATCTTTCCTACAATGGACAAAAATCTATTATTCTGTCATCACGTCTCTTGGCAAGAGCACACAATGGCTATTTGTATCTTTTCATTGGTCTTGTTGCTTATTGATTTTTATCTTTTTGTCTCACTCTAAGTCATTTCCAAAGCTACCTTGATCTCATTATATCATGGTATGTAGTGGATAACACCTGGAGTAGACATCGTCATTGATTCTGCATGCTGTGCTTGCAGGTTGGTTTCATTACTCCAAGAATAGTATTCATATCTTGAAGTCCAGGTCAGTTCTAGCATGATGTGTCCTATTTGCATATACCGGCATTCAAACCTTTTATGCATTATTCGCACTTATCGCTATGAGTTCCCTTCCTTGACTCGACAAGATTATACTACCTTGGGCATGCATGAAATCAACCTATTTGCCTGTGGGTCTCGTCCATGCAATTGCAGGGTATACATCATCACCTAGGTCATTTCATACCTTTGTGAATGGTATCCTCGATTGCTACATTAAACCAAGAAATGCTCTTAATTAGTCTTGTGCAACTACTGTTAGTAGCTCAAAATCGTCATCCTAATCACTCAATCAACTATCTCATCTCGGCCTGGATTTAATAATCACTTTCCCCCATCCCCCACCAACCAACCCTTCACTAATCCCATTCCCCCACCGCATTTCCACTCAATACGTCCTGAACTGACATAAATCCCCCCTCAATTGACGTGGCGTCTTGCGACCTAACAACCCTCTCATCTCCCCACCCCACCCCCTGTCTCTAGACACTCCCAATCCTACCCATACCCATCCATACACCCCTATCCTCTCCCCACCTAATCCCCTCTCCCACAGCCTCACCACTCAGGGTCAACACAAAGAATATCATATGTATCAGGACTGGACCACCTCACCTATCACCTAAACTTCATCTAAGCATATCATCTAGCTACATGTCAATCCACTTAATTTGCATGTCATTTTAGGTCATTCTAATCCATATCATTTGCATCTCATTTAGGTCATTTTAATTCATATCATTTGTATATCATTTAGGTCATTGTAATCCATTTAGTTTGCATCTCATGTAGGTCATTTTAATTCATATCATTTGCATATCATTTAGGTCATTGTAATCCATTTAATTTGCATCTCATGTAGGTCATTTTAATTCATATCATTTGCATATCATTTAGGTCATTGTAATCCATTTAATTTGCATATCATTTAGGTTCATTTTAATCTTTTCATATCATTTGCATATCATTTAGGTCATTGTAATCCATTTAATTTGCATATCATTTAGGTTCATTTTAATTCTTTTCATATCATTTGCATATCATTTAGGTCATTGTAATCCATATCATTTGCATCTCATTTAGGTCATTTTAATTCATATCATTTGCATATCATTTAGGTCATTGTAATCCATTTAATTTGCATCTCATGTAGGTCATTTTAATTCATATCATTTGCATATCATTTAGGTCATTGTAATCCATTTAATTTGCATGTCATTTAGGTTCATTTTAATCCTTTTCATATCATTTGCATCTCATTTAGGTTCATTTTATTTCTTTTCATATCATTTGCATATCATTTAGGTCATTGTAATCCATTTAATTTGCATGTCATTTAGGTTCATTTTAATCCTTTTCATATCATTTGCATATCATTTAGGTTCATTTTAATCCTTTTCATATCATTTGCATATCATTTAGGTTCATTTTAATCCTTTTCATATCATTTGCATATCATTTACGTTCATTTAATCCTTTTCATATCATTTGCATATCATTTACGTTCATTTAATCCTTTTCATATCATTTGCATATCATTTAGGTTCATTTTAATCCTTTTCATATCATTTGCATATCATTTAGGTTCATTTTAAACCTTTTCATATCATTTGCACATCATTTAGATTCATTTTAATCCGTTTAATTTGCATATGATTTAGGTCATTTGAATCCATTTAATTTGCATATCATTTAGATTTATTGTAAACCATCTAAAATCACATATCACTTAGATTTATTCATCCATTTTTGCATATCAAATTTAAACCATCTCAAAATTACAAGTCATTTAGATTCATGTTTTCATTTAAGTTTGCATAATAATTAGGTCCATTTTAGAAACAGTTAGTTGCACATTACAAATCATATCATACCCATTTATGTTTGCCATCACATAGGTGCATGTTAAAATTAAAATTAGTATCATCACATTTGCATAACACATTTTAGTTACATCACATCATCGCAATCATCAAACCAGCATTTAAATCATCTAGTAGCATATAGTCCATAAAATCACAACACCATGCATATATCACAACAAATCCATCATAAATGCATCCATAACATCAAAAACATCATTGCATAAACATAAAACAACCATAGCATATAACATCCATAAAGAAATATTGCATCCATCGCATAGGCATCCATCACATAGGCATCATCATAATAGAGCATCATAATCATAAAACATCATAAGCCATAAAAAATACATCGCATCATATATAAATCACCACAAAAAATATACATCGCTCATGCATCCATCAAAAAATAAATGTCCTGATACAAAATGCCTCCAAGGGCTATCACATAGAGGATCCCCTCTCTGATGGAGTGGGAGACTCTGATCCTAGTCGAGCCTGTGACCCTGTCAGCGGTAGTGACTGCGGTGGTGGTTGTACCTGTACCTGAGGAACTTGCTGGGGCACGTGAGAGGGAGGCATCATCTGCTAAA
Source organism: Cunninghamia lanceolata (assembly GCA_027924645.1). Lineage (NCBI taxonomy): Eukaryota > Viridiplantae > Streptophyta > Pinopsida > Cupressales > Cupressaceae > Cunninghamia > Cunninghamia lanceolata. The sequence goes on from BSBN01001807.1 coordinate 9,435,470, forward strand.
TAGACTAAATAGATCTCGATCTATGAGATCTCGATGCCCCCGATCTGCTGACCTAACTATAGCTCGGGGCACGCTGTGCTGCTGGCACGGCTGCATAATACAGCCCCCTATAATACTCCACACGAGCTCTGGCCTCTGCCACATCTCCCTGTGCCTGACTCAACTGTGTCTGCAGCTGATAGGTCTGTGTTTGCGCCTGCGACAACTAAGCCTGCATCCCTGTCAGAATTGGGGCAAGCCCACCCCCTGATGCCTGTAGACTACCCACTGTAGCCTCTGCCTGCTGTGCCCTGTCAAGTGCTGCATCCCGCTCCCGGGTCAACACCCCTATCTCATCCTGTGTCTGGGCCAACTGTGCCTGTAATGCCGCCACCTGTCCATCTGCGCCATCTAATAACTCCAAGGCCCCTCGGAAGTACACCAACTCTACCTCACAGCCCTCTAATGCCTCCTCCAGGCTGGCCACCTGTGCCCGTAGGGTCTCCCTCTCCTCCTCCTTGTCTTGTCGCCTCCAATGAGATGCACGCCTCTCAGCCTCAGCCTCTACCTCCATAGTTGTCCCCGAAGTCCCTACCTCTGCATCATGCCCACCAACCTACCGCTGCCTCTCCTGTGGTGGCAGTAGGTCACCCTCACCTGCTCTCGGTTGCCCCCTGCGCAGCCGGGGTACTCTCAACTATCACCCTGATCCAACTTGTACCTGCTGTGCCGGAACCTGCTCTACCTGTACCTGCTGTGCAAGCACCTGCTCTGCCTGTCCCTGTCCTGCTGCCACTGCCACCAGTACATCTATCAGCTGGCCATCTCTCCCAATCACTCTCTCCTCTCCATCATCCCCAATCTCCACAAGGAAATCCTCAATAACCACATCTTCCTCCACCTGACCCTCCTCATCAGGGTCATCTCCACCATCTGGGTCATCCCCCCCTGAATTTGCTACCTCCTCTGCTGGATCCGTCAACCGAGTAGGCTGATGCATATGCCACCAGATATCGTAAGCACCTGTGGTCCCTGCATCCCTCACAGTGCTCCTCCAATCCCACTACACTGGCCGAAGCGCTACAAAGTCTGCTAGAGCAACCTGTGGCTGTAGGGGTGCAGGCCAGTAGGGTCTATCTCGCGGGGTCCATGCATATATAGCCATTTGCTGAGGGGTGTCCTGCACCAACCCAAACTGCCACATAACCTGCGAGGGTAGATACATCTCTATGCAGCGGTCTCCTCAACCCATCAGATATCTCTGCTGAAAGGCATATGGAAGATGAATAATGTCATCTAGCCACTCCTCACAACTGATGTATGCTCGCCAGACCACACTAATAACATCATCCAGCATCCGCCACCAATGTCGCACCCAGCCCATATAGGTGTACTCTGCATCCCGATATAGAAACACAAAGGCCTCAAACTACCGCCAATAGTACCCACAAATCAGCTGAGTGACAGGGATGTGCTCCCAAATCCATACATGCAGCAATGTCACACCAGCGGATAAAGCCCTATCATGCAGATAGGCGACAGTGTGCATCTCATGGTATAACTATGCCAACATCAATGGCCCCCAGGCATAGATTATCCCATGCACCACCATCCCCTCTATCACATAACTTCATTGCCTCCAAAGATAATGTCATCAACAAAAACTACAACAATCAGGATTTGATCATCATTGATTTTGAAATAGAAATTGCTATCAGCAGCACCTTTATTGAACCCTAATTGCAACAAATACTTATCCAATCTTGCATACCAAGATCTAGGTAGGGGCTTGCTTTAGTCCATACAAGGATTTCTTCAATCTGTACACCATGTAATCTTGCTCTGATAACTGAAATCCTTCTAGTTGTTCAATGTAAACTTCTTCTAGCTCTCCATTCAAGAACGTAGACTTCACATCCATTTGGTACACATTGAAATCTTTGTGTACTGCAAATGCTAAAAATATTCTCATTGATTCAATCCTTACCATTGGAGCATAGGTCTCCTCAAAATCTATCCCTTCAACCTGAGAATATCCTTTGCAGACCAGTCTTGCTTTGTTTCTTACTACTTCTCCATTTTCATTCATCTTGTTTCTAAAAACCCATTTAGTTCCAATCACATTCTTATCAACAAGTCTAGGAACCAATTCCCAAATTTGATTCTTCTCAAACTGTATTAGTTAGGTTCTTCCATTGATTTGACCCAATGTTCATCCTTGCATGCTTCATTTACTGTTTGAGATTCAACCTTTGAAAGTAAAGAAAGATTTACCTATTCATCTACAATTCTTCTTCTTATAAATACACCTTTGCTCTTATCACCAATGATCCAGTCTTTAGTGTAATGCTTCTGCACAAACCCTAGAGGTCTTTAAGAATCCTTTTTGGAGCTTCTTCAACCTGCACTTCCTTCATCCTTTTTATTCTTTACTTCTTGGAGACTTATCTGATTCATATCCATTTGCCTCTGAGTTCATCAAATACTTCCAATTATCAAGAAAATTGCTTTGTGCTGGAAATAACTGTGTTCTATCAACCTGAACTTCTATTGCTCATTATTCTCAATACAATTATCAAAATTAGGTGAACTTCTAGATGTAGATGTAACCAATGATCAATAACCATATGCCAGAACTGCAGAACATTATCTTCAACAGATGTCCAATGTGGACCAAATTATCAAAGCACTGTAACTTGATTTTACTAGATAGATACTTAATTTGCACAACTCTTCCTTTATCCTTTACAAACACATTCTCTAATCTAACTTAGACCTTTGTTACTAATCCTTGACCTAGTCTCTTCATGCTGAGGCATCAGCACCAATCTTTTGGTAGGGTAGAAAAGATTTCCAATAAGACTCCCCCTAAGCCAAAGCTCTCAATTCACTTCATGGAGGAAGCTTCTGCACTAGAGTTTAGCACAGACTCATCCTTGACTTCACTTACATCCTTCTTGATCCATATCTTGTCCATAGATCCTTCTTGGTTTTTTCCAGATCAACCTTTTGCACTGGTTTCTTCCTTTCTCCTGGATTATCCTTCTTTATGTTTTTTCTTCTGCAGAATCTTACAATATGTCCAGTCACACTACAATTGTAGCACACAACATTCCTCTAACCAATATTCCTTTCATTCATTTTGGATATGCATTGGTTAGCTTTGTGACCAAATCTATCGCATGTAAAACAGTTACCATTGAAAGATTGAGCATTCCTTCCATTGTTATAATCATTTCTTGTCTGACTTCTACATTCACTATCTCTATGACCAAATCTTTTGCATGTAAAGCAATTACCTCTAAAAGTTTGAGCATTCCTTCCATTGTTGTAATTATTCCTTATCTGACTTCTGCATTCATTAGCCTTATGACCTACTTTATTGCAAGTAAAGCACTAACTAGAAAATAATGTAATATTTTGATTCACTCTACTCTTACATTAAGTAGCCTTATGACCAAACTTATTACATGAATTACAATAACCATTGAAATATGGGTACCTTTGAGCATTTGGTTGTCTAATCGGTGGTCTTCTAGGTCTGTTCCTTTAATCCTGGATCTATTTGCCTTTGTCCTTCTTGATCTTGGCATTCTTTTCTTGTCCTGTTTTAGGATTTTCACCTTTTCAAATCCCAATCCTTCTTTGTCATCAAAGTTCTTCTGGCTAGCAAGTATCTCATCAAGATTTGCAAAACTTATCTTAAACTTTTCTTCATAACTTTTTTCTTTCTCCAAATCTGACTTTAGGTTCCCAACTTCTTTTCCAATCTTCTCACATTCTTCTAATTTGTCTTTCATTAATAGATTTAGGTCTTCTTCTACTTTTTCTCTTTCTACAACTTCCTCTTTCAAAGCATTCAAGGTTTCATTTGTTGATATCAATTGTTCACTAACCTCCTTATATTTTTCTTTGAACTTCTTGACTTTCTCTCTTAATTTTCTGATACATTCATCTGCTTCTTTGACATTCTCCTTCAGATCTCTAATTTCTTCTTTAGTTCTTTCTAGGTATTCAAGAGAAACCTTCTTATGCACCATCCTGGATCTACCTCAAGCTATTAGTCTTTCTTCCAAGGAACCCTCACTCTGATACCAATTGTTGAAATGCACAAGACAACTAAGAGGGGGGGTGAATCAATTGTCACCAAAAACATAACTACTTATAAACATCAATACATCAATCACTTATTCACTATTATTATGATTTAACTATGAAAGCATGAAATCAGAAACTTAAGCACAATCACACATTCAACACATGAGACACCAGATTTTTTACGTGGAAAACCCTAAATAGGGAAAAACCATGGTGAGTGTTAGCTCACAATATAACATGGAATAACAATACCAAAAATCAGAGGCTCACTACCCAGAGCTCACTGGTCAAATGAAAAGGCTCATTGCCAAAAGAAGAGGCTCACTACCAAGATGGGCTCACTGCCAAAGGTTGGTGAACTGAGATAGTAGCATCTACATCATGCCAAGATTCAGTTCCATTGAAGCACAATATATCTCTGCACTCTTCTCTACTTTTACACTTTACACTTATCTTCACATCTTCGCCCCTAGATACCTTTTTCATGACTTCATTAAATGTATTTATACAATTCATCAACCTTGGAATGTACATCAAGGTCAGCATTACAATCATCAACCATTGGAACAATCTCCAAGGTCAGCATTACAAACATACATTAGAATAGGTCTGGATCTAAATAGATTTGAGAGAGAAGACAATGAATGTGGACCATATCATGCCTTAGCTGGGACTCAAATGTAATCTCCCACACAACAACATGCTTCCACAATCTCCAAAGCATAAGCGCAAGTAGTGAGAACAACCAAGTTGGCCAAGACTGGAGTTAACAGTAATATATTTAGGAACATGCTTCAACCACGATCCAAATTATACTTTGTGGAGCAATCAAAAGGTAGGAACACGATCTAGAGACATCCATAAGCATGTTACAATCATCAGGAACTTCTGCACAACCTCCAATTACTTTATCTAGAAGATTCTTCAAATCGGAATACTTAAACATTAATGTCAGCCACTGTCATAAAGAAAAGATCGCTTCTGGACCACCCAATCATGAACCATTTGAACTAAAGGCACATAACATCATTCTAGACTTATCTCTAGAACCACAAACAATAAAACTTAAATGCGGAGAGATGTGGAGCGAAATACATTCTCCTTGTCACCATTGAATGCTCAAAAAAATAGTTTTTACTCTGGTGAACAAAACTCACTCAAATCTGCATATTGGAGGCTCAAACTTGAAACATAGAAACTATAGACATCCCTTAACATAAATTCCAAACCATAGACAAAGATATTCAATATAGAGAATATGTAGAGCAAAATATTGCATTGTTCTTCTGCAAGCCAAAATACTCTACAACACACTATTTCCACTAGGAGAGAAAATTTTCTCAAAAGCACTTGGAAACTCAATAACAAGAACACTTTTTCATTATCTTCAACACATATAGAGGCCAATACAAAGAAACTAACTCAACACAAGAAAACATCAAAACAAGAGCAGAGTTGACACCAATAACAACATAGATATATTGACACCAATAACAACATAGATATGTTGACATCAATGACAACATCGGTAAGCACATACTTGCAACAAGTAAAACCTTAATTTCTCCAAAAAGTTGCATGCATGTCAGAGGGAAGACTTATTAAAAATGAAAATCAAGTCTTGAGTCATGGTTTTGGAGGCTGGTTAAGCCTGAGTTAGGGTTTTGTTATCTCACGTTTTAGGAACCTTGTGTCTTTTAGGGTTTTTCATGTTTTACAAGTTTGTATCATGGAAGAGGTGTCTTGAGATAGTGATTCAAAGACTTGTATAGAGAGTTTTGAAGAAGGGAAAATGCTTCAAAGTCAAAGACATGTGTATGAGGAACTCATTGTGATGTTTCACATTTGTACAATCACCTTAGAGTATGTTGAGATGAAATGACTTATGAAAGCTCTTCTCAACTTCATGAGGTATGTTAAGTGTATTTGAGATCTTATTCAATCCTTAAGAGTTTGATCCCTCCTACGGAGATTAGAGGAAAGCTTGATGATAGTTATAAACAGGTCATAGAGGTATTTGTGTTGTTTCAAGATCCAAGAAGATGTGTAACAATCACTTGTATACTTAAAGCTTCACAACACAGTAAAGGCTAGAACAAAACCTAAAAGATAGTAGTTAAAGAGGGTTTGCTAAGGGTTTATACTTTTGTCAAACCTATTGAAGATGGTCAAGAGTTAAGGCCTTATCCATGATATGCATGGATAATGAAGGCTTAAAGTCAATGAAACTTGTTAGGTCTGAGAAATTTTCTCGCGTGTATATGATATCATCAAAGATCCTTGCATGATGAAGACATTGCTTCACTATGGGAAAGAAAAGGCAGATGTTGCTTTGATGAGTTGGTTGTAGCAGTGAACAGAGCTTGAAGGTAATGAAGAGTTATCAAAAGAGTTTTTCCAAATAGAGGCATGCAAGGTGTTCAATAGTGGTACCTTCTTGTTTATAGAGGGTCTTCTACTACTACAATGTCTGTATTGTATTTAGACCTTTGTTAAATAAGCTGAGAATAATAAAAAGGATATAAGTCCTACACACAGGGATAGTGAAGTGATATTTCATTGTTTGATCTTGTGAAGAAGTGGTCTAGGATAAGTGTCAAGAGTTATGGCTTCAAAGCTCTCTCAAAGTCTTATTGAGATGCTAAATGGGGTAGGGATCTACCGATGAACAAGTATAGACCTTATAAGGTCTACAAGAATAAGGTATATAATGGACAAGAAGATTTTATAATGTGAAGGGACTGTAGTGATGTGAAGAGGCTTATGAGCCCTTAAGATGGTTTGCGTTAAATCCATAAGCTTGTCTATAGTTCACAGTCATTAAGGGATAGTCAACAAGATGGTTTTTAGCCTATATAAGGGTCTCAAAGGCATATCAATAAGTTTGGAGTGTCACTAACATGCTAAGACCATGGATACAATGTGAAAATAGTGATACAATTGTATAATGGTTTTTTGATAGATAAAGCTTGTGACATTGAATAGAGGCCATCATGACAGTGGCATGGAAGCATGCATATGTTGATACAGAGTTATGTACACAATGTACAAGAGTATGTAGAGATACTTGTTACTGTGATATGTAATATAGTGGATACAGAGATTCAAGACAGCTGTAGAGGGATAGTCTAAGGTCAAGTGAACAAAGGAAGTAAGACAGTGTTAATAAAGGGCCAGAGATCTACAAAACAAGTAGAGATCTCCAAGACTGTCTGACAAAGACCTAATGACAGAGATCATAGAGGTCATGGAGCATTGAGAACTATAGGCAAAGATTTTCTAGTGGGTAAGAAGAAACGTTAAAACCTACAAGTCTAAACATTGATGCATGAAGGAGCTCCATCAAATCCCTATAATGCATTATATATCTCAAGATACCCTATACAAGAACAAAGTACTCTCTCAGAATGTATGAGAGGTCTACACACTTTTAAGTCATAAGCACTATTAAGCACTTAATAGTGGATCAAAAATGAATATAACCCTATACAAATGTTAAAGGAAACTTGTCAAAAGACTGTGAAGTTATTAAAATCTTCATGAGAAGATCACTACATCCTTTGTTTTGGAGAGTCTTCCTAGATTTGTGACTAATGCAGATAGTTTAGGGAAAAGTTATCCTATGGAAAGTCTGTGTCATCCACTGAAAAGCTTGGTCAAGTAACAAATGGACCTACGAAGAGAAAGCAAGAAGAGACATACAAAATTATGCTTGGAAAAGGCTGTGACTATAGTAGGTGGGTATCATGAAAGCTACAAATATGTGCCAAGATAGACATGAAGACTTTGGATAAAGGTGTAGGGATTGGCAAGATTCCACCAATTTGTACAAAGAGGTCTCAAGCAATATAGAGATCTGTGAATAATTCATAATAGGGACAATGATTTCGAAAGAAGAGTTTCTAAGAGAGTGTTCACAAAGAAGGAAGACATAAACAATAGTGAGTAGTGCAGAGATGAGCTTGAAGGGGTGTGAAAACAATACAAGGTGGCTTGGGGTTTGTATAAGGTCAAAGAGGTCTACAAGTATGAGGGCTAGTTTAGAAGACTTGACAAGTCTAACTCATGTATACATAAGGTTGATGCTTCATGAAGAAGGAGAGGGTTATTTCTTCATACCAAAGGAGTGAATGATTATGGGTAAGTGCACAAAGATGGGGGACCAAAAGGGGGTCTTAAGATGCCACTTTTTGTTTTCTGAAATTAGGAAAGACTAGTGTTGGATGAGAAATTGAAGATAGTTACACTCAAAATTTGAAGATACAACAAAAACAAGAGTTGTAGTGCTCCAAACCTAGTTTCTAAACTACTAATTTTTGTCAAAAATGGTTGAGATTAAGGGGTTTAAAAAGGGGGAGCACACAAATTGGTCCTATTTTTTTCAAAAAAACATAACATAGCATCTGGTGTGCTCTCCCTAAAATGTTAACTTTTTTTTAGTATTTCAAAAATTACTTCCGTGAGAAATTAGCTAACACCATGTAGTTTATCCCTGATTTTACTAATAATTTTTTGATAAATAATTAATTTTTTACTAATTTTCAAAGTGAACTCATCCTAAAAAATAGAAAATTGAGCGTCTCCCCCTTGAAATTTTTGAAAACTAATCGAAAATTGAATTTTTTTGAATACGTGTAGAATGGACTCTAGTTTATTAAAATGTAATTTATTTAAAATTTCAATGAATGGTTAAAAAAAGTGAAAAATACTAGACACTTGTTTTTGACAAAAAATGGATACACTAACAAAAGAAATTAAAGATGAAATCCTTAGCATACTCAAAATGTGAAAAAATTTATATGGTTAGAAAGCTAATAGAGAGCTTAAGATTATGGTGGTATTTTTTTCAACTTGCCATTGAAAAAGTGTAAACTTGATGGGGAGCATGCTCCAGATAATGTGATTTTTGTTACAATCTGGAAAACGACGTCTTTGGACATCCTAAACAGAGTCCAAGCCTTTGGGTTAGAAGCCCAAGGCAAATCCAAGCCTAAGGCTTGGAAACTACCAAGGCAAAGCATAACATGAGCATGTTATAACATGCTCGTGTTATGTGCATTCACATAATATGGGTGCATTATAACGCTCTCGTGTTATGGTGAAATAAAACATGTCGCTCTCATATTATCCTTACCCCTCTCTCTATTATTCTCTCTCCCTCCCCTCTACGTCTCTCCCTCCCCTCTATGTCTCTCTTTCTCCCCTCTCTACCTCCTACCCTCTCTCTCACTCTGTACTTCCCTCCCCTCTCTACCTCCTACCCTCTCTCTGACTCTCTACTTCCCTCCCCTCTCTACCTCCTACCCTCTCTCTGACTCTCTACTTCCCTCCCCTCTCTACATCCTACCCTCTCTCTCACTCTCTACTTCCCTCCCCTCACTACCTCCTACCCTCTCTCTCTTTGACCTATCTACCTCCTTGTTTTATATTTCCTAGCTTTCCTTTTCCTTTCCAATTTCCCTTTAGATCCCACCAAATTTTCCTTATTTTACTATTTTCCACCTCTCCTCATCCTTCTTCCCATCTAATGAACTTTCATTTTATCTTGTTTCCATTTCATCCTCCCAATTTATATCCTCATCCCTCTTTGCATGTCCTAGTTTTCTTGTTTCCATGTTCTTTGTTGATAAGGGAGAGGGAGAGGGAGGAAGAGAGAGTGAGGGTGGAAATGGAGGGGAGAGAGGGGAGAGATAGGGTGATAGCAAGAGAGAGAGGTTTAGGGTTGCTCAGGTTTAGGGGATAGGGTTTAGGGGCATTATTTAGGGTTGCTCAAGTTTATCGTTTAGGGGAATTATTTATGGTTTAGGGGTTTAGGGTCACTCAGGTTTAGGGTTGAGGGGTCAGGGTTTAGGGGCATTATTTAGGGCTTATGAGTTTAGGGTTTAGGGGAATTATTTAGGGTTTAGGGTTTAGGGGTTAGGGGTTTATGGTTTCTTGGGTTTAGGGTTTAGGGTTTAGGTTTTAAGGTTTAGAGAGAGATAGAGAGAGGGGACCGATAAAGATTGGGAGAGATAGAGGAGACAAAGGGGAGAGATAGGGAGATAAAGAGTGAGGGACATGTGCATAGACATAGAGAGAGAGAGAGATTGAGAGGTAGAGAGAAGATAGAGATAGGGAGATAGGGGAGAGATAGGGAGATAGAGGTTTAGGGTTTAGGGGTTTCAGGTTTAGGGTTTAGAGGTGTAGGGTTGCTTAGGTTTAGGGTTTAGAGTTTAGGGGCATTATTTAGAGTTTAGGGTTTATGGTTTAGGGGTTAGGGGTTAAGGTTTAGTGGTTTAGGTTAGGGTTTAGAGAGAGAGAGAGAGAGAGAGAATTGATAGGGAGATATAGAGGAGACCGAGGGGAGAGATAGGGAGATAAAGAGTGAGGGACATGACCAGAGACATAGGGAGAGAGATTGAGAGGTAGAGGGATGATAGAGATAGGGAGTATCACCCCTCCCCAACCAACTAGAAAACTCCTGCCTTGCTTATCAGGCATCACCACACCTCCTATCAATGCACACAGGAACAAGGCAAATGGATCTCCACCCGCAGCTAATGTCGCCTCATAATCCATCTCCCTCTCATTTTGAGAGAGAACAAGACAATCCGCACCAAAAACTCTAACCAATGCCCTCCGCCTGGTCTTCGTGTCATATCTGACATGTCGACCGTGGATAGGTAGCTTGAGGATGCAATAAACATCCTCAAGTGTAATAGTAATCTCTCTGATCGGCAATAAAAAATTGCACGTCTCCGTATGATATCACTCTACCATGGCTGTCATAAGAGCTCTATGAGCTCGTAACACGGGCATCGACGCCACCGTCAGAAGCCCCAAACTCACCAACTGCACCTTCGCGGCATCGTCAAAACCATCAAACAAAGCCATCACAGCGGGAACTCGTCGCTCCCGCGACTGCAATATAAACCACTCTGTATCCTGCATACACAACATTCAGGTTAGATGTCAACCTATCTTCTTCTAAAATCAATCTTTCTCTTCTTTTAAGTGTCTAAAACAAGCCAGCATCAGGTGGCATGCAAACAGACAACCCCTATGCCATTTTTCAAAATGGCACTAAAATTTCCTCCAAATAGCGCTAATCCAGAGTATCGCGCCACTGCACCTACTTTTTGCGCAAATCCAAATAATAGTGCTACTACGCACTATTTATAGCATCAATACTAATTTTGGCGCTACTACGCACTATTCATCGTGTCACTCCTACTTTTGGCACTAATTCACCGAATGGCACCACTTCTTCCGATAGCACTAGAATAAATTATAGCGCTACTTCCTACGATGGCGCTATTGCAGACAATAGCGCCACTTTAACCCCCATTTGGTGTCAAAACGCCTGAAATCTATTTCTTCGGTAAATAGCGCTAATCTGGAAGATTGTGCTAAAACACCCACTTGATGGCAACAAAAACCGCCCTACCCTACCTAGGCGGATAGTGCCAATCCAGAGGATGGCACCAATCCGCCTTGCCATTGGCGCTACGCGCTTCAATCCCGACCCCTAAAACCCTAAAAAATGCACAAAAAATGAGAAAATTACAAAGTCAGGGTTAGGGCCTACTGGGGGTCCAGCACTGGGTGCCCGACCAAACTCTCGGAACCACTCAGAGACGTGTCGAAGTTGTGGGAATTGGGAGTTGCGGTCAGCCATCTCTCCTTCGCTTCTTCTTCTCTAGGGTCAAAGTGTGCAAATGTGGCACTCTTAGGGCCCACTTTTCCTAATATAGTGGGCCATGTCATCTTTCTTTTCCCCCCAGGGTGCAGATCCTAACCTTTTTCCTCTATTTTTCTTCCTATCATCCTCTTTTTCCGTTCCCTCTCCAACCTTCACTCCCGTCACATCCTTTCGAGAGCTCACCTGGAAAATTTTTATTTTCCTGCCAACCTCTCGAGAGGGCATCCTCTATCCATCTTATTCCTTCTTGGCAGCTGGGGCATATTTTTCTTCGACCTAACGTCATTTCCCTCCTAGGTCCTGACACCACGTCAAAGATGGGCAAATGTAGACACCTAAAAATGTCTCGACCACCAAACGGACTTCTGATATTCCTAATCATATCAATTTCCCTCCTAAACCAATTAATTAAATTTTATTTAATTAATTATCCCTTCATTACCCTATTTTTCGTCAATTTATCCCAGACAATTGAATTAATTCAATTAATTCAATAGTTTCAAACCTACCCAAATGAATTTAGTAAATATGCAATATTTACTAAATCATTTTTCCCCTTTTTGCCACTAAATCCAATTAATTAGTTAAAATCATGTTAACTAATTAATTTAACCCCACTTATTCTAGCCTTCGGGTTAATTAAATAAAATCAATATTAATTAACCCTAAATCCCTCATTTGGGTGGTTAAACCTAGTTTAACCCACTCTCCCACATTTCCCAAATAAATAAATGGGAATAAATCTACCTAAAATCCCACATCACAATAAATAAATATCTTTCCCATGCCTACACCTCTATTTCCCTTGAAATGAATTTTTAATTCATTTGCATCTCCTCCCATGAATCTTTTATTTCAGAATAATCTTCCCCCCATAACTTTCCTCTTCCCCAAAATGAATAAAAGAATCACTTTTATTCATAGCCATCCATTTTTCTAGATTAAATCTGAGCCCTCCATGTCATCTCCATTCTCCACCCTTGATCTTTGCAAGCATTCTCCACCCTTGGATCAAGAATCCTTCCAAAAGCCTATAAATAGAACCTTGCAAAGTCATAATGCCAAAATCATTCTTGAGCTAGGATAGTGAGTTGCACAAATTTGAATGAGCATTTCACATTGAAATCCACTTGTCTAGGGATCATCTTGGTCTTGGGAGCTTGTTTGGGTGCAAAGTCTCCTTCTTCCCTTGATGGGATTGGACTTGCTTGTAAGGTATAACTCTGTGTTTATTGCACTTTGTTTGGTATTTCAGCCTTGTTTGCATTTCTGATCTACACATATCATGGATAAGGCCTTAACTCTTGACCATCTTCAATAGGTCTGACAAAAGTATAAACCCTTAGCAAACCCTCTTTAACTACTATCTTTTAGGTTTTGTTCTAACCTTTACTGTGTTGTGAAGCTTTAAGTATACAAGTGATTGTTACACATCTTCTTGGATCTTGAAACAACACAAATACCTCTATGACCTGTTTATAACTATCATCAAGCTTTCCTCTAATCTCCGTAGGAGGGATCAAACTCTTAAGGATTGAATAAGATCTCAAATACACTTAACATACCTCATGAAGTTGAGAAGAGCTTTCATAAGTCATTTCATCTCAACATACTCCAAAGTGATTGTACAAATGTGAAACATCACAATGAGTTCCTCATACACATGTCTTTGACTTTGAAGCATTTTCCCTTCTTCAAAACTCTCTATACAAGTCTTTGAATCAATATCTCAAGACACCTCTTCCATGATACAAACTTGCAAAACATGAAAAACCTTAAAAGACACAAGTTTCCTAAAACGTGAGATAACAAAACCCTAACTCAGGCTTAACCAGCCTCCAAAACCATGACTCAAGACTTGATTTTCATTTTAAATAAGTCTTCCCTCCGACATGCATGTAACTTTTTGGAGAAATTAAGGTTTTACTTGTTGCAAGTATGTGCTTACCGATGTTGTCATTGATGTCAACATATCTATGTTGTTATTGGTGTCAATATATCTATGTTGTTATTGGTGTCAACTCTGCTCTTGTTTTGATGTTTTCTTGTGTTGAGTTAGTTTCTTTGTATTGGCCTCTATATGTGTTGAAGATAATGAAAAAGTGTTCTTGTTATTGAGTTTCCAAGTGCTTTTGAGAAAATTTTCTCTCCTAGTGGAAATAGTGTGTTGTAGAGTATTTTGGCTTGCAGAAGAACAATGCAATATTTTGCTCTACATATTCTCTATATTGAATATCTTTGTCTATGGTTTGGAATTTATGTTAAGGGATGTCTATAGTTTCTATGTTTCAAGTTTGAGCCTCCAATATGCAGATTTGAGTGAGTTTTGTTCACCAGAGTAAAAACTATTTTTTTGAGCATTCAATGGTGACAAGGAGAATGTATTTCGCTCCACATCTCTCCGCATTTAAGTTTTATTGTTTGTGGTTCTAGAGATAAGTCTAGAATGATGTTATGTGCCTTTAGTTCAAATTGTTCATGATTGGGTGGTCCAGAAGCGATCTTTTCTTTATGACAGTGGCTGACATTAATGTTTAAGTATTCCAATTTGAAGAATCTTCTAGATAAAGTAATTGGAGGTTGTGCAGAAGTTCCTGATGATTGTAACATGCTTATGGATGTCTCTAGATCGTGTTCCTACCCTTTGATTGGTCCACAAAGTATAATTTGGATCGCGGTTGAAGCATGTTCCTAAATGTATTAGTGTTAACTCCAGTCTTGGCTGACATGGTTGTTCTCACTACTTGTGCTTATGCTTTGGAGATTGTGGAAGCATGTTGTTGTGTGGGAGATTGCATTTGAGTCCTAGCTAAGGCATAACATGGTCCGCATTCATTCTCTTCTCTCTCAAATCTATTTAGATCCAGACGTATTCTAATGTATGTTTGTAATGCTGACCTTGGAGATTGTTCCAATGGTTGATGATTGTAATGCTGACCTTGATGTACATTCCAAGGTTGATGAATTGTATAAATACATTTAATGAAGTCATGAAAAAGGTATCTAGGGGCAAAGATGTGAAGATAAGTGTAAAGTGTAAAAGTAGAGAAGAGTGTGGAGATATATTATGCTTCAATGGAACTGAATCTTAGCATGATGTAGATGCTACTATCTCAGTTCACCAACCTTTGGCAGTGAGCCCATCTTGGTAGTGAGCCTCTTCTTTTGGCAATGAGCCTTTTCATTTGAGCAGTGAGCTCTGGGTAGTGAGCCTCTGATTTTTGGTATTGTTATTCCATATTATATTGTGATCTAACACTCACCATGGTTTTTCCCTATTTAGGGTTTTCCACGTAAAAAATCTGGTGTCTCATGTGTTGAATGTGTGATTGTGCTTAATTTTCTGATTTCATGCTTTCATAGTTAAATCATAATAATAGTGAATAAGTGATTGATGTGTTGATGTTTATAAGTAGTTATGTTTTTGGTGACAATTGATTCAACCCCCCTCTTAGTTAACTTGTGCATTTCAACAATTGGTATCAGAGTGAGGGTTCCTTGGAAGAAAGACTAATAGCTTGAGGTAGATCCAGGATGGTGCATAAGAAGGTTTCTCTTGAAGACCTAGAAAGAACTAAAGAAGAAATTAGAGATCTGAAGGAGAATGTCAAAGAAGCAGATGAATGTATTAGAAAATTAAGAGAGAAAGTCAAGAAGTTCAAAGAACAATATAAGGAGGTTAGTGAACAATTGATATCAACAAATGAAACCTTGAATGATTTGAAAGAGGAAGTTGTAGAAAAAGAAAAAGTAGAAGAAGACCTAAATCTATTAATGAAAGACAAATCAGAAGAATGTGAGAAGCTTGAAAAAGAAGTTGGGAACCTAAAGTCAGATTTGGAGAAAGAAAAAAGTTATGAAGAAAAGTTTAAGATAAGTTTTGTAAAACTTGATGAGATACTTGCTAGCTCGAAGAACTTTGATGACAAAGAAGGATTGGGATTTGAAAAGGTGAAAATCCTAAAATAGGACAAGAAAAGAATGCCAAGATCAAGAAGGACAAAGGCAAATAGATCCAGAATTAAAGGAATAGACCTAAAAGACCACCAATTAGACAACCAAATGCTCAAAGGTACCCATATTTCAATGGTTATTGTAATTCATGTAATAAGTTTGGTCATAAGGCTACTTAATGTAAGAGTAGAGTGAATCAAAATATTACATTATTTTCTAGTTAGTGCTTTACTTGCAATAAAGTAGGTCATAAGGCTAATGAATGCAGAAGTCAGATAAGGAATAATTACAACAATGGAAGGAATGCTCAAACTTTCAGAGGTAATTGCTTTACATGCAAAAGATTTGGTCATAGAGATAGTGAATGTAGAAGTCAGACAAGAAAGGATTATAACAATGGAAGGAATGCTCAATCTTTCAATGGTAATTGTTTTACATGCAATAGATTTGGTCACAAAGCTAACCAATGCATATCCAAAATGAATGAAAGGAATATTGGTTAGAGGAATGTTGTGTGCTACAATTGTAGTATGACTGGACATATTGTAAGATTCTGCAGAAGAAAAAACATAAAGAAGGATAATCTAGTAGAAAGGAAGAAACCAGTCCAAAAGGTTGATCTGGAAAAAACCAAGAAGGATCTATGGACAAGATATTGATCAAGAAGGATGTAAGTGAAGTCAAGGATGAGTCTGTGCTAAACTCTAGTACAGAAGCTTCCTCCATGAAGTGAATTGAGAGCTTTGGCTTAGGGGGAGTCTTATTGGAAATCTTTTCTACCCTACCAAAACATTGGTGCTGATTCCTGAACACGAAGAGACAAGGTCAAGGATTAGTAACAAAGGTCTAAATTAGATTAGAGAATGTGTTTGTAAAGGATAAAGGAAGACTTGTGCAAATTAAGAAGTCTATGTAAGAATATTTGATCAGGAAAGAAGACAGGTTATGAATTTTGGCTAAGTATCTATCTAGTAAAATCAAGTTACAGTGTTTTGGTAATTTGGTCCACATTGGTCATCTGTTGAAGATAATGTTCTGCAGTTCTGGCATATGGTTATTGATCATTGGTTACATCTACATCCAGAAGTTTACCTAATTTTGATAAATGTATTGAGAATAATGAGCAATAGAAGTTTAGGTTGATAGAACACAGTTATTTCCAGCACAAAGCAATTTTCATGATAATTGGAAGTATTTGATGAACTCAGAGGCAAATGGATATGAATCAGATAAGTCTCCAAGAAGTAAAGAATAAAAAGGATGAAGGAAGTGCAGGTTGAAGAAGCTCCAAAAAGGATTCTTAAAGACCTCTAGGGTTTGTGCAGAAGCATTACACTAAAGACCAGATCATTGGTGATAAGAGCAAAGGTGTATTTATAAGAAGAAGAATTGTAGATGAATAGGTAAATCTTTCTTTACTTTCAAAGGTTGAATCTCAAACAGTAAATGAAGCATGCAAGGATGAACATTGGGTCAAATCAATGGAAGAACCTAACTAATACAATTTGAGAAGAATCAAATTTGGGAATTGGTTCCTAGACCTGTTGATAAGAATGTGAGTGGAACTAAATGGGTTTTTAGAAACAAGATGAATGAAAATGGAGAAGTAGTAAGAAACAAAGCAAGACTGGTCTGCAAAGGATATTCTCAGGTTGAAGGGATAGATTTTGAGGAGACCTATGCTCCAATGGTAAGGACTGAAGCATTGAGAATATTTTTAGCATTTGCAGTACACAAAGATTTCAATGTGTACCAAATGGATGTGAAGTCTACGTTCTTGAATGGAGAGCTAGAAGAAGAAGTTTACATTGAATAACTAGAAGGATTTCAGTTATCAGAGCAAGATTACATGGTGTACAGATTGAAGAAAGCCTTGTATGGACTAAAGCAATTCCCTACATAGATCCTGGTATGCAAGATTAGATAAGTATTTGTTGCAATTAGGGTTCAACAAAGGTACTGCTGATAGCAATCTCTGTTTCAAAATCAATGATGATCAAATCCTGATTGTTATAGTTTTTGTTGATGATATTATCTTTAGAGGCAATGAAGGTATGTGTAAGAAATTTGCAGAGAAAATGCAAAAGGAGTTTGAGATGTCTATGTTTGGTGAAATAAATTTCTTTCTAGGACTACAGATTACTCAATCAAAAAAAGGAATCTTCATTTCTCAGTCCACGTATGTGAAAGAGTTGTTGAAGAAGCTTGAAATGGGGGATTCTAAACTGGTATGTACTCCCATGGTAATTGGTTGCAAGCTGAGAAAAAATGATGAATCACCTAAAACTAGCCAGAAAAAGTATAGGTCCATGATTGGAAGATTACTTTATCTAACCTATACCAAACCTGATATAATGCATTCATTTTGTCTTGTGGCAAGATTTAAAGAAGATCCTAGAGAGTCACATGTGATGGTAGTTAAGAGAATCACGAGGTATTTGAAAGGCACTTCAAATCATGGATTGTGGTATCCAAAGGTTAATGATTTTACTCTTAGTGCTTATACAGATGCAGATTGGGTTGGAAATGCTGATGACAGAAAAAGTACAAGTGGAGATACTTTCTTCTTGGGTAATAGATTGGTTTCATGGTTGAGCAAGAAGCAAGATTCAATTTCTTTATCTACTGTAGAAGTAGAATATATTGCAGCAGCATGTTGTTGCACTCAAGTGCTATGGATGAAGCAAACATTGAAGGATATAAGAGTTTTGTATGGAGAACTAGTTTCAATCTTTTGTGACAATATAAGTGCTATAAACATTTCAAAGAATCTAGTGATGCACTCAAGAACAAAGCATATATTAATAAGGTATCACTTTTTGAGAGAAAAGGTAATAGAGAATGAAGTAAAGATGGAATATGTGTCTACAAAGGATCAAATTGCAGATATTTTCACAAAGCCTCTTCCTATGGATACTCTTTAATATCTCAAGGAAAAGTTAGGGGTTATTACCCCTCCCGCTCTTAACTAAGATGCATAGGAAATGCATTAGTCCAGTGGTGCCCAAAGTATCATTCTTTGATCTGGATTGATGTTTTGAGGGATACCTCTTAGGGGGAGCAGGTAGATGTTGCTAATATGAGTTCCTGACAAAGAGCAATAGTGTGCAAGTATGTGCAGAGGAAGAGAAGTGATGCCCTTTGCCATTGATGTCAAAGGGAGGGAGAAATCATGTGAAAAACTAAAGGGGAGAAAAGAGTTTAGATGTGTAAAGAGAAAGGGGGAGAAGGTACTCAATGAGGAATCATGTCTTGATGGTTCTTATAGTTTTTCACATCAATGTTGCCATCAATGACAAAGGGGGAGATTGTTGCAAGTATGTGCTTACTGGTGTTGTCATTGATGTCAACATATTTGTGTTTTCATTGGTGTCAACTATGCTCTTGTTTTGATGCTTGCTTGTGTGTAACATACACCCCTGGTATATGTTCTTTTCTCTATGTTTTTTTTTGTTTTTGATGTTTTGTTGTTTAGGGTTTTATGGGTTTTGCTTGCATGTGCATTTTTGCATGAAATACATATAAAATGAATAATATACTAAAAACTCAAAAAAACTAAAAGAGATAACAACAAACTAATGAAGACCCAGATTGTATTTTGCCAAAATATGAACTAAAGTAACATACCTAGACCAAGATTTACAACTTTGTCTGGATGTTGCAGGCGGGCCAACAACAAAACCATAGAAAATCACTCTAAACTCCTTTACCAAGTATGAGAATGCAAAGAAAGTATAGAATAGGTCTGCAGACACTAGGCGACCCTTTAGAGAGATATTGAGTCACTAATGCATATTTAAAACCTTCCTTAGAGCCTCACGACCAGCCTGCACATGTATGGCCTTAATGGCAAGATATGGCAACACAAAATACACTAGAATCTCCTCCTAAACCCATGACTAAGGATTGTTATTATCTATTATTGCTGAGTGACCTAAAATAAGGTGAAGAATCCTCAAATGCAACCCCTAGAAACTCCCAATAACCTCAGCAATATGTACAACCTATACTTGTAGAGGTACGACCAATAATAACAATGGAAAGCAGCCCAAAACAATGCTAAAATAACATGAATCTACTGGCATTCTGATTGCCCTTAGCTGCACACTAAATCTCCAACAAGTATGATCATTTTATTCTCAAACCCTCATCAAACTATGTCTAGTGAATGCACAAATGAGACCTCTGGATGAAGCCTCCACAAATCCTCTCCTGATAAGATCTCCCACGCACAAGGAAAGGGACCAATGCTGAGGTTTTGATCCCAACACAGCCAACTAAAACCATAGAGCCAAGCTCCAAAACCAAAGCACAATAAACTCATAGAGAGCCAAAATCAATAATCTTTACATAAGTAAATGAGAGCACTTTTTGAGTTTTTTGTTTCTCTCCTTCCCCAACGCCCAAGATGAGAGAGTTTTTAATTATTTTAATTTATAAATCAACCCCTTATCACTCCATGAGGGGTGTCCACTCCTAGGCATGTCACTTTTTAAGTTACAACTTAAATTTATAAAGTGACATTATAATATAACTTAAAGTTATATTATATCTAATAAAATATCATAAGTTAAATCTCTAATTTAACTTATATTATCTCCAGAATGCTTGAGATATGTCGAAACCATGAGTCACGTGCATAGGTCCTCCACAACTATCCTACTAAAAATAGCAAGTGCCCAGCCCCTGACTTACTATAAAGAGTAAGTCCCTTGAAATGACCCCCTAAATACCTCCATTAGCCTATGGGAGTCTGGTCATAGGCTAATCCATGTCCACTAATCCAATGGGCTAGATGGGGGACATTACATTGTGTTGAGTTAGTTGCTTTGTATTGGCCTCTATAAGTGTTGAAGATAATGAGAAAGCGTTCATGTTATTTAGTTTCCAAGTGCTTTTGAGAAAATTTGCTCTCCTAGTGGAAATAGTGTGTTGCAGAGTATTTTGACTTGCAGAAGAACAGTGCAGTATTTTGCTCCACATATGCTCTATATTGAATATCTTTGTCTGTAATTTGGAAGTTATGTTAAGGGATTTTTATAGATGTTATGTTTCAAGTTTGAGCCTCCAGTATGCAAATTTGAGTGAGTTCTGTTCACCAAAGTAAAAACTATTTTTTTGAGCATTCAGTGGTAACAGGGAGAATGTATTTTGCTCCGCATCTCTCTGCATTTAAGTTTTATTGTTTGTGGTTCTAGAGTTAAGTCTGGGATGATGTTATGTTCCTTTAGTTCAAATGGTTCATGATTTGGTGGTCTGCAAGCAATCTTTTCTTTATGACAGTGGTTGACATTAATGTTTAAGTGTTACGGTTTGAAGAATCTTCTAGATAAAGTAATTGGAGGTTGTATAGAAGTTACTGATGATTGTAACATGCTTGTAGATGTCTCTAGATGATTTTCCTACCTTTTGATTGGTCCACAAAATATAATTTGGATCGTGGTTGAAGCGTGTTCCTAAATGTCTTAGTGTTAACTCCAGTCTTGGCCGACCTAGTTGTTCTCACTACTTGCGGTTATGCTTTGGAGATTATGGAAGCATGTTGTTGCATGGGAGATTGCATTTGAGCCCCAACTAAGATGTGATATTGTCTGCATTCATTCTTTTCTCTCTCAAATCTATTTAGGTCCAGACCTATTCTAATGTATGTTTGTAATGCCAACCTTGGAGATTGTTCCAATGGTTGATGATTGTAATGCCGACCTTGATGTACATTCCAAGGTTGATGAATTGTATAAATACATGTAATGAAGTTATGAAAAAGGTATCTAGGGGAAAAGATGTGAAGATAAGTGTAAAGTATAAAAGCAGAGCAGAGCAAAGGAGATATATTGCACATCAATGGAACTGAACCTTGGCATGATGTAGATGCTACTATCTTAGTTCACCAACCTTTGGCAGTGAGCCTCTTCTTTTGGCAGTGAGCCTTTTCATTTGAGTAGTGAGCTCTGGGCAGTGAGCCTCTGATTTTTGGTATTGTTATTACATATTATATTGTGAGCTAACACTCACTGTGGTTTTTCCCTATTTAGGGTTTTTCACATAAAAAATCAGGTGTCTCATGTGTTGAATGTGTGATTGTGCTTAAGTTTATGATTTCATGCTTTCATGGTTAAATCATAATAACAGTGATTAAGTGATTAAAGTGTTGATGTTTATAAGAAGTTAAGTTTTTGGTGACAACTGATTAACCCCCCCTCTAAGTTGTCTTGTACATTTCAACATTACTCGACCCTTAAAAAACTAAAACATCACTTATTAATACCTTATAGAACTTGATTTAACACCCGTAAGGACCTCTAAATGATAAGATGACCTTACAAAAACTTAATTTAATGGCCTAAAGAACGAAATATGTTAATAGTGCCATTGATTAAGTTAATCTAGCTTTGCATGTTTATGGGTCCCCCTTCTTATCTCTCAAAGAACCTATGAATGAGTGAAAAGAAAGAATATGAGCAACGTACTATGAAGACACACGGTAGAAATTCACCTCTTCAAATTATGGTAGGTCTAATAAAATGATATAGATGCACCTTTAGTGAGGGAGATACAAAGAACATATTCAATAACAGTTGTTCACATTGTCTAATCTACCACAAAGGATCCTCATCCAATAGCCAATGCACTCCAAGATAAAATCATTTATGTGAAAGGATAAATTGTGCTATTGTTCCAATATTTCCACCAGTTATTTTAAGAATGTATTGCATGCAAAATTTAAAAATCAATCAAACAATAGTAAAAGGATATAATGCCAAAATTCCATCATCATGGAAATTAATTCTAAGCTAGTCCTTAGAGAATTATAATTTCAAATTTAAATTTAGGTGCAACTAAATGGTAGTTATGCATGCACAATAGTAAATTTTCCCTATTTTCTAGCTTAGTGGTTTTGACTTTTTCTCGGCTTGTGTTTTATAAAAAGATCTTCATGCTTATTTGTGGAGAAAAGGTACTAGGGGTGCTCATTGTTAGAATAAATTAAGGTTTACATTTATTAGTTAAATGTTCATTTATAAGTTAGGTTTTGGGAAGTTACTTTCCCGTAAGAAGTTATATACGGGAACAATAAGGCTTTAAAAAGCCACTGAATTGTATTGCAACATCATTCCAAGATATAATATATTATTCTAGATTTTTTATATTTCTGTACAATGGCTTAATCAGTTTGCTCTACCATTTTCAATATGGTATCAAAGCATTGATTATATCTCTGTGCCTGTGATTGAAAAATGGTCTTGAAGAAGACAGTTATGTCTGCAACGTAGAGAGATGTTTGTTGCAGATGATGTGTCTACTAGGAGAACTATTGAAGTGAAGGCTGTCTGTGGGGAGATGCTATTTTATTTTGGTGTTGAAGTTCTAAGTGCTACACACTATTAAAGTATTAGAATTTTTGAAAGGATGTGCAATATTTGGAAGACTAAATTTGACTAAGTTGTGCCATTATTTTTAAATTATGGAGTGTTGAATTTTGATGCTGGCCGCTACAATTTTCAGATTTAAGCATAATTTTTTAAATTGCTGCATTAACTGTTGTCATGCATTGAACATTCCTCTAAAGCCTTGAAGATTTGATAAGTCATTTGTCAAAGGCATCTAGCATTCATTCTAAGGCATTTTGAAAGACTACGTAGGGAGTTAAAACAAGTTTATTTACATGAATGCCAAGCACACAAGTTTGGTGAAAATGGTTAAAGTGTTTGCCCATATGAAAGAATGAAACGTCTTGTGAATATATTATTGCAGCATATAGAAGACATTCCTCAGGTGAGTTTAAAAATTGACTGAAATTTATTAATGTTATACTTTATGAAATGTGAGCCAATGTGAAAAGAAAAAAGATGTGTTGATGGGTAAAAGACATACGTGAGAAGTAA
Organism: Cunninghamia lanceolata; assembly: GCA_027924645.1. NCBI lineage: Eukaryota > Viridiplantae > Streptophyta > Pinopsida > Cupressales > Cupressaceae > Cunninghamia > Cunninghamia lanceolata. The sequence goes on from BSBN01001807.1 coordinate 9,459,065, forward strand.
AATAAGTTTATGTTTCATGAAGTTTAAAACAAACATTGAAAAGTTTTTACCTTTCTTGGGAGAAAGTTAAAAAGAAAAGTTTTTAAAAAGGGAGAGATTTTTCATCTTTTAAAAGAGTATTATTTTTAAAAAGAAAAAAAAGTGGGGAGACATAAGTCGTAGAATTTTTATGAAGATATCTAATTTTATGAAAGGGGGACATAAGTAGTTTCCTTTTTTTAAGGGCATTTAAAATATTTAAAGAATTTTTTTTTGCATTTGGAGTAATAAGGTGGAAAACATTGGAGTTATTTTATCATGGCTACATCAAACATTGCTTGTGCTCTTGGGGCCATTAATACTACACTTGATAGGGTTTTCAAAGGCTCATATGTAATATCAGTTGGATAAAGTGTAACCACATCAAATTGGAGGCAGGCGGCATCGGAGGATGGAGGATTTACCATCATCTCAAGTTAGCTTCTTGCTTTGAGATGATGCTTTGCATGAGAAGCATTTTTAGTTTTGGTTGTTTTGTTTTTCTTTGTTGATGTTGATGGCGCTAATAGATTTGAAGAATGTATGTTTTGTGAAGATTTTATTTTGGAGACAGGTTTGGGGTTTGGTGTTGAGCTCAATATGGATTGTTGTCTAGCAAGCTTCAAAGAGTATATGATCACGAATTATACCCTTTTGCAGTCACTAGACAACATGGCAGAGATCTGTCGTATCTCTTAGGGTCCATTGTCGAATAATTTAAGACTCTGTGATTTGAGAGCTTGGGACTAAAAAGCTCAAGAACACATCTCGAAGCTACACCTTTCCAAGGGTAGATGAGACAGCATGATGGAGCCTCGCTTGGTTCAGGATTTGTTTTTTGAGGGAAGATCTTCTATAAAAGATGTATTCATATTATGTAATCATCTTTTTCAGTATGTTAGCATTCAGGGGGGATCCCTTGGTACCATTGCAGGAACAATGTAATAAAGGGGCAATGTTAGTTTTATTACATGTAAACCTTAAGGGGGAGTGTTAGAATAAATTAAGGTTTACATTTATTAGTTAAATGTTAGTTTATAAGTTAGGTTTTGGGAAGTTACTTTCCTGTAAGAAGTTATATACGGGAACAATAAGGCTTTAAAAAGCCACTGAATTGTATTCCAACATCATTCCAAGATATAATATATTATTCTAGATTTTTTATATTTCTGTACAATGGTTTAATCAGTTTGCTCTACCATTTTCAATACTCATGCCATAATCTAGCTTTGCATACTTGTTATTTTCTCATATATTTTTTTAATTATGGTAGCCTCTATATGTCAAAAGTTATATTAGTAATTTGTAAAATCGTAACTATTCATAACTATTTGATTAATATATGAATTCATGATCATCTTATCCCTCTTCATTGGTTCATCTGGTAGCCTTTTACTTGTTATGAATATACTTCTATTTATATTATGCAAAATCTATGGTTAAGATAAATTAAATCTCTTTTGATGAATGGTATTTGATTGTTCATTCACACTAGTTTTAAAATTTAGCATTTTCTATAATTTCTTTCTCCATGTTCTCTGTATTTTGATCTTAAGATAATTATTGAAGATCTTAAGAAGAGACAACTTCTAAAATCCTAGATGTTGTCCTATAAACCATGTCCCACATTTACACGCTTCCCATATTGATGTAGTTTTACATGACGTGTAAACTTGAACATCAACAAGAATTGTTATCTAAAATGAGACTTACTAATAGTGTCAATTTAAATGAATTTGAAATGCTTGGTCAACATGATTTTGATGACAACCATATATGGGACAAACATAATATTCCCACACATTTACATAACGCTACAACTCAATTCATAAACAAAAACAAGATGTCTCAACAAGAAGACCACTTGCCCTCACATTTGTATGGCCAAAACTATATACACTATCACCAAAATAATGGGTAGCACTTACTATGATCACAAAAAACTACATGGAATATGCTTTAAAGAAACCACTACATATGACCATTCAAGGAACTACAAGCATAGGAAAATTGTACCCAATTAGTTATATTAGGAATGCACTTCAAATTCCAATACCAAAAAAACTAAACCCACTCCTCACACTTGCTCCTACAGGAATTGCTACATTCAACATATGTGCCTCAACTATTCATGTACCCCTAAAGATTTCTATTAAAGAAAGGGAACCATTATGGGGTAATCATTGATCATTTTTCAGGAGAAATAAAAAAACATACAATACATTCTCATTGATGAGATGAGCTTCATAGGCCCAAATCTATTATTGAAATAGATTTAATAGATTATGTGAGACATTTCCCTGCCAACAACACTACACTTCAACTACACAAATGCTATGGAAAAATTACAACTATTCCTACACTAGAAGCAATATTTTGACAACTAGGTGACAATCTTACTCAAACACAATTTCTTCACACATTACAAACATAAGAAATGATGAGCCAACACCACATGTTTAGAAAGTATTAATGAGTTGCACAAACAAAAAATTAACATCTTAGAAACAAGACTTTGACCTCTTAATGCACTTATTTGCCACAAATGCTCAAATCACAATACACAACAAAAAGATACTAAATATTCCAATTGCACTTAATATTGTAGTAAACACCAAATGCACATCAAACATTGATAATAGTGATGAACAACTTCCCCAAGAATTCCTACTATGCATAGGCCAAAGAGTAATGCTAACACCCAACTTATGGATTCAATCTAGGCTTGTCAATGGATCACTTGGAGAAGTCAATGATATTCTTTATGCAACTGGATCTAAACCACCAGATCTACCTATGATTCATTGTAAGATTTAAAAACTACAAAGGTCCAATATGGGATAACTTGAAGGCTACACAATTACTATACCAGTAATACCAATAACACAAGGCAACCAAAGACAAGTACCACTATCCATGGCATGGGCAATTACTATCCATAAATCCTAAGGACTTACACTAAATAAGGTCATAATCAATATCAATAAAGTGAAAGACAAGGATCAACATTTATAACTATATTAATAGTTAAGAACATTGAAGGGCTTCGTATAGAACCATCATTCTCTTATGATTGCTACTCCAAAATGCAAAAGAATCCCTACAACATTATACAAAAGAAAGAAGAGGTCTACCTACAAGTAGTCTCTTCATAGCAAATGTAAATATGTAAGTATATATCTTTGTTAATTTAGATTACTTGTATCAATCTTCTATTAATCATTATGCTTTTTACAACAGTCATCTATAACTAGTTTATTAAATTGTCTTTAATTTTTTGGTGGATACTCAACAATAAAAAAACTTTGTATCATAAGATTTCTCTTCCTATTAAGAAAATATGCATTTTACTTTAATTAATTTACTTTATAGAAAATAGAAACTCAATTTCTACAATACAATCTCAAAATAACAACAATTATCCATCTATTGATTTGTGTGGAATTTCATTCTATTTCAATGCACAAGAATGACAACAATTTCAAGAGAGAAACTCTTATCAAGGTCATTTCGGTAGGTCTGTAGGGATCTCACCTATGCAAAATTTGTCAATAGCCCCAAACCTCAAAAAACAAGCTATTACATTACAATTGTTTGTGAAGAAGTCATCATCTTACTTTTAAGGAATATTTTCTTGATGCATATAAAAGAAACAATAAGATCCCAATTTTTTTACCCATAATCTTGAACATAAACACATTTTTTTCATTTTTATTACAACAAAAAAATTACATATAAAACATTTAAATTTCATTAATGGAAGGATACTATTTACAATAACTAATTAAAGACAAGAAGAAATGTCGATCAATATAATTCTCACCTAGACAGAAACACATAAAAACAAACCAATGCAAATACATACTTTACAAAAGATTTCCCACCCTCCACAAGTACTATAGTGGACAGATTTATATAAAAGCAGAAAATTATGATTACTACATATAACTGTAGGCCTCTACGCCATCTTATCTTTCTTTCTCCTTTTCAGATTATCTTTCTTTTTCCTCCTTGTGATTCCTCTCTTGATCTGTGCTTCATTGTTGCAGCCATGAATCTGCCCATGAGAAAAATCAATGGGTATCATAATAATGCGCAGGATTTGAGATGACACCGATGGAATAAAGAAACAAATCCCCTCTCACAAACAGCAGTACAAACTTGCAATCTTGTGCTTCTCTCGAGTGTATATACAAGATTAGTGGTGGAACATAAGGCAGTAAGTAGTAGATCTGAACAACGAACGAACGATATAAGTTCAAAAAAAAAACACAATAGTGGAACGTTATTCCCACGCCAAGAAAGTCTTTCTGTCTTTCACAAGTCAGATTTAAGTAGGTGGGACAAAAATCTTGCTACCTTCCTTGTTATTTCCAGATCGGGCCACTTTACTTGGACGGCAATTTTTATACACATCTAGAAGTAGGTGTTGGCGACTCTTTTGTCGTCCAGTTTTGTACTATTATTATTATATTTAAAGTGGGCTTGTGAGGCTGTTTTTCCACGGACTTTCTCTACTATTGTAGTAAAGGGAAAGCTATTGACCGACTAATTGATGTATACACGCGGGCAATAATGAAAAGAAAGTCGTGGAAAACTCGGAAATGCTACCTAACGTGAGCTCAAGGGAAATCCTGATTTTAGGGGAATCTTCCGTTTAACCAAAATTTACAATAATAAGATTATAAAACTCTAACTAGGTTTAAAAGTTGTTCACAGTAAAAGCATATATCTAATCAATCATCTTGGACTTACGAGGAAAATAAACTTTCCTTGTGTCGACCTGGCATAAATAGTCGACATGTTTTAGTGTGTTGTGTAAAAGTGTGATAGTCGAGGTTAAGTTGGCAACCTCATTTTGAACGCGATAATGTTTATCGACTCCTTGTATATATATGTATGAATGTTATCAATTTTTTTGGGTCAGTTTTGCTTCGACTCAAGTCAAAAATACAAGTCATGGACTACTAAAGCTTAACTAGCTTATTCTATGTTAATCATATGAAATGTTTACGATTAATATGGGTTAATGTAGTTTTGTCTAAATGTTAATTTAAAAAAATAAATGTGAAAGACAATGGTATTTAGTTTGATGATTGAGAATGAGTGTCTTTTACGACTTGATCTTGGAATTTGATTTGTCATTGCCTTGGAAGTGATATCTATTTGTTTATGCGTTGTCTCAAATTTTGTGGTTGACCTACACTCTGTCATTGCCTTGGAAGTGATATCTATTTGTTTATGCGTTGTCTCAAATTTTGTGGTTGACCTACACTTAGGCCGACTTGGCCGAGTTAGACCCCGGGATAGTAAGTCTGTGGTTGTAGAATTGTGAGTATCCGAGGTGGAAAGGATTTAATGTTGGCATCTTCGACGTAATGGCCGAACCTGAAGAAGGCCGACATTATGCTGGGAAATTGAATGTCATTTAATGATGGGGCAGACTTATGGGTTCAGACCTATAAGGGCACGCCACTTGAAGGTTAACATTTACTAAGGTGGACGTGTAGCAGATCTCCAGGAGATATGAGGCAGGTATCTCATTGGCCTAGCATGCAATGCAAGTGCACTCAGATAGGTCCAACCTATGCTGGCACTGCATTGAGTAAAGGAATCCAAGGGTCGAAATGGATAAAGAGGTAGTATGTCCGTGAAGAATTAAATGAGGATGGACTAAATATAGCCTTTCTGGCCGACCTGGGCTTAACTAAATATTGTCAATTGGCTAGGCCGACGCAGTAGGGAGGGGACTGCCAAGGTTTATAAATACTCTGCAAGTGCAGAGCTAAAGATAGAAGATGTAGGACAAAACATAAAGGGATGAGATGTGGAAGGAGAAAACATGAAAAATCCAATCTAGGCGAAAGCTAAGCATAGTGTAACAAGTGCATTGTTGAGCATGCAAGAAGGGAATTAAGATTGCAAGAATGAAACCGTGAATGAAGAGGTACTAGTGAGCACGTGGAAATAATATGTGTTCAGTGGGATAGCGAGTAGGGAACTATGTGAACCTAGTGTCATAGGAATAAGTCTGGATATTCTTGGGAGGGCGAACTTGCCACAGGCCTTGGGTGTCGAACAACTGGTCGAGTCGTTGAGGAGTCATATAAGAGACGGACAAACATCTGGTTGCATTTTTGTGGCAAACTACATGGCGGATGAGTTTGGGTGTCTGCGTTACTTAAGGACGAACTCGAAGGACTTGATGGATGCATAGAACAAGCGTGGCATTTGCGGTACTATGAGTTGCATTGGACACATGAGTTACTTTGGTAAGACCGGAGATTTGTGTATGTCCCTACGATGGAATAGCACTTGTTGTTGTGAAGCTAGAGTTCAGTCTTAGAGGATGTAGACTACAACATGGTGGCAAAAGACTTGAGGGATCCTATCCATAGATGTTGTTGTTGATAGATCGAGTTGTTCGAGGGTGAGTCTCTAGGACCAGAGATTGCATAAAAGGACTAGACTCTGGGCGAGCTGAGCTGAGCCAAGTTGGACCGAGGAGCCTTGATCTTGGATATCGACGAGGTTAGCTTTGCAATGGAGATTGTAAAGGTTAACACCTTGTGAGGGAGATGGCTGCAAAGGCTCAAGGAGGGTGAGTCATGGATGGGGAAATAAGGGTCCGAGTCTTTATACCTGTGCTAGGAAAAATTAGAATACCGAAGATTGGCGAGTCAAGGAGGTTGTTCACTTATCGAGTTGGCTTTGAGCATCTGTTGTGAGGTCACATTAGGCGGACAATACTGGATAGGGTCTCAGGCTTCCAAGCCGAGCGGGCATGAGAGGTTGTGTAAGGCTGCAACAAGGAAGAATGTGGAATGTGTGGTACTTTGCGACGTACCTTGAGAGGGCTTTGTGTTGGTAGGTGGCGACTGATCAGGAAAGTACTGTACACTAGCCATGTATCCTTTCCGGGGTTTGGGGCCGGGGCTGGGCCCTGAGCACGGGTTCAGGGGTGTAGCCCCTGAATTTTTTTTGGGACTGACATAAAAAAATCCTATTTTGTAACTGACATAAGGCTTGATAAAAGTGGCTAAGGGTTAGGGTTTTTTTATATATTGTATTGTAGCATTTTGCAACGGTATTGAGTTGCAGGGATTGCTGGTTGTAATCGGTTTGATTTACTGGATAATAATATTGGACTCTCTGTTGGTGGATGTAGCCCGAGTTTGGGTGAACCACGTTAAAACTTGTCTCTTGCTGTTATTATTTCTGTGTATTTTCATTCCTCTGTTTAATCTTTATTTGCATTTAATTGATATCTTCTGCAGGCTAACCCTAACAAGTGGTATCAGAGCGGGTTGTGTTCAATTATCATCTACAAGAAGGTCTCATGGTTGAGTGGGAGTCTCACGGTTGAGTGGGAGCAATAGCAGACGAGGGTAAATTGAAGGTCGATAAATTCAATGGGCAGAACTATCAGTTATGGAAGATGCAGATGGAGGATTACCTCTATCAAAAGGATTTATGGATGTCGTTGGAAGGAGTAGCCAAGAAACTAACAACAATGAGTGATGAGGATTGGAATCTTCTTGACAGAAAGGCACTGGGAACCATTCGGTTGTGCCTGGCACCATCAGTGTCATTCAATATAATGGAAGTGAAGACAATAGATAGTCTGATGAAAGCTTTGGCTAAATTGTATGAAAAACCCCCAGCTTCAAATAAGGTATTTCTCATGAAGCGTTTGTTTAATCTGAAAATGGTTGAAGGTGGATCTGTGACAGATCATTTAAATGAATTTAATACGATTGTCAGTCAATTGACTTTTGTAAATGTAAAATTTGATGAAGTTAGAGCTCTCTTGATATTATGTTCATTGCCTAAAAGCTAGAATAGTTTGGTAATGGCAGTTAGTAACTCTGTTTCTGGTTCAAATACCCTGAAATTTGATGATGTTGTTGGTGTTATTCTGAGTGAGAAAATTCGTAGGAAAAGATCAGGTGGATCCACATCAGGTAGTGTTTTGAATGCAAAAAGTAGGGGCAAATCAAAGGAGAGAGAAAAAGGTTCTGGAGGTCATGGGAAGTCACGAGGAAAATCAAAGAATAAGAGATCCCAAACCAGAGAACAGAAGGATTGCTAGTACTATGGGAAACCAGGTCATCTAAAGAAAGATTGCTGGTCTCAGAAAAATAAAGGAGACAAACAAGAAGGCAATAAGGAGGTAAATGTGGTAAGTAATAAATCTAAAGATGATGCTTTGATTCTTTCCCTAGATAATGTTGATGATTCATGGGTTTTAGATTCAAGGGCCTCATTTTATGCTTGGCCCCATAGAAGTTATTTTCTTGATTATGTCCAAAGGGATTTTAGGCTGTTTATTTGGGAGATAATGAACCCTGTCAGATTGTTGGAAAGGGGAGAATCAAGATTAAGTTGCAGAATGGGAATCATTGGCTACTACAAGAGGTAAGGCACATTCTAAGACTCAGTAGGAATTTGATTTCAGCAGGGTAGCTAGCTGAAGAAGGTTGCATCGTTACATTTATTGATAAAAATTGGAAGGTTTCAAAAGGTGTGAAAGTAGGCACCTTATATCTTTGTACAGGTCATACTGTTCCTTCTACTTTAGCTATTGCAGAAAAAAACAAACAAGTTCAGGAACAGTTGCTGCAGGTTTGCAGGAAGAGACTAAAACAGTTACTGTAGGTTCTAAGACAACACTGTGGCATAATAGACTTGGGCATATGAGTGAAAAAGGTATGAAGGTACTTCATTCTAAGAAAGTTTTACTGGGTCTGAAATGTATTAATATAGATTTCTGTGAAAGTTGTGTATAGAAAATAAAAGAGAGTCAATTTTCTCAAGGATGGGAAGCAAAAGATAAATGAAAAGTTGGAGCTTGTGCATACTAATGTATGGGGACCAGCGCAGGTATCTTCTCTTGGTGGCTCTTGATATTATGTTACATCATAGATGATACAACTATGAAGGTATGGATTTATTTCCTTAGGCAGAAATCTAATTTATTTGAAACATTTAAGAAATGGAGAAGCTTGGTTGAGAATGAGATGGGTAAAAGATTAAAATGTCTCAGATCTGACAATGGCGGTGAGTATTGTAGCAGAGAATTTGAAGATTATTGTTCCTTTAATGGAATTCGTGGGCAGAAAACGGTTCCAGGGACTCCACAGGAAAATAGAGTGGCTAAACGCATGAATAGGACAATAATGGAGCGTGCAAGGACTATGAGATTGCATGTTGGGCTACCTTTGAACATGTGGGTAGAGGCTGCCAACACTATTGTATATTTAATTAATAGAGGTCCTTTAGTTCTTTTGGGCTATGGTATCCCAGAGGAAGCATGGACAGGTAAGAAGGTGAGTTATTCTTTTCTCAAAACCTTCAGATGTGAAGCATTTGCACATGTAGATTCTGAAAATAGAACCAAGTTAGATGCAAAATCAAAAAAGTGTACCTTCATTAGATATGGCATTGATGAATTTGGTTATAGGCTTTGGGATTTTAAAAATCAAAAAATTGTGAGAAGCAGGGATGTTATATTCAATGAGAAGGTGTTGTACCAAATCAGTTACAGCAGCATGAGAAGAAAGAAAAGAATTATGTGGTACTGGATAATACTCCAAATAGTGACGTTCCAGTGGTTCCTCATGCTCCGCAACAACAACCAGAAATATAACAAACTCTAGTGAATGTTAGACAATCAACAAGGCTAAGTAGACGTCCTGAAAGGTTTTCTCACTCTTTGTATTCTATTTTGTTAATAGATGCTGGTGAACTAAAAGGGTATGATGAAGCTATGCAGGTGGATACACAAGTTCAGTGGGAGCTTGCAATGAAATAATAAATGGACTCCTTGCTGAAAAATTAGACTTGGGAATTATGTAAGTTGTCTGCAGGTAAAAAGGCTTTACCAAACAAATGGGTTTATCAGCTGAAAGAGGAAGATGGAGGTAAGAAAAGATTTAAAACCAGGTTAGTTGTAAAAGGATTTGCACAGAAAAAGGGCATTGATTTTGATGAGATATTTTCTCCAGTTGTCAAGATGACTTTTATTCGTATTGTTTTAAGTATTATGGCTGTTGAAGATTTGTATTTGGAATAGCTAGATGTGAAAACTACCTTTCTCCATGGTGATTTGGAGGAGGAGATATACATGGAACAACCCCAAGGATTTGAGGTCAAAGGTCAGGAGAAACTGGTGTGTAAATTGAAGAAGAGTTTATATGGCCTAAAACAAGCACCTCGACAATGGTATCTAAAATTTGATAGTTTTATGGCTGAGCAAGGCTACAGCTGGTGTAATTCTGACCATTCTGTTTATTTTAAGAGGTTGGATAATGACAGCTACATTATTTTATGTTTATATGTTGATGACATGCTTGTAGCGGGGTCTAACATGGATCACATAAGAGAGTTAAAACAACAGTTAGCACAATCATTTTCTATGAAGAATTTGGGGGCAGCAAAACAAATCCTTGGTATGAAAATTTGCAGAGATAGGAAGAACAGAAAATTGACTCTATCTCAGGCTGATTATGTTGAAAAGGTGTTGTAGAGATTTCATATGGAGAATGCAAAAGTTGTCAGCACACCTTTGCCTAGTCATTTGAAATTGACTAAGGAGGTGTGTCCTAAGAATGGTTGTAGGAAGTTTAATGTATGCCATGGTATGCATGAGACTGGATATTGTACATGATCTAGGAGTCGTTAGCCAGTATATGAGTCATCCCGGATTGGAGCATTGGAATGCAGTAAAATAGATTCTTAGATATTTGAGAGGTACATCCAATACACATTTATGTTTTGGGGGCTCTAATATTGATTTAGCAGGCTATGTAGACTCAGATTTGGCAGGGGATATTGATATCAGGTGGAGTACTACAGGTTATGTCTTTACTGTAGGTGGGACAACAGTGAGTTGGATCTCACGGTTGCAAAAGGTGGTTGCTTTATCCACCACAGAGGCATAGTATGTAGTTGCAACAAAGGTGAGCAAGGAGATGATATGGTTGTAATCTTTCATGGAAGAATTGGGAAAACAACAGGCTAACAGTTCTTTGTATACAGACAGTCAAAGTGCCATACATCTTGCAAAGAATTATGCCTTGCATTCAAAGACCAAACACATACAGTTGAGGTATCACTTTATTTGGTCGGTGTTGGATAATGCACAGTTAAGGCTAGAAAAGATACATATAGGTGAAAATCTAGTGAATATGTTTACAAAGGTAGTGACAAGGGAGAAACTAAGCTCCTCTTCAGCTTCAGTTGGTCTTCAAGACTAAAACAATAAAATCAGAACAACAGAGGCCAGGGTGCTTATTTCCAGTGGGAGTTGCATAAGCAGTGGTGTCATCCAAGATCAGTCTCCAAGTGGGAGATTATTTTGTGTGGAGCCTGATCAGCCTCCAAGTGGGAGATTGTTGGTAGGTGGTGACTGATCAGGAAAGTACTGTACAATAGCCATGTATCCTCGCCGGGGTTCAGGGCCAGCCAGGCCCCGAGCGGGGGTTCGAGAGCGGCAACCCCCGAGAAGCAGGGGTTCAGGGGCGCAACCCCCCAATTTTTTTTGGGACCGACATAAAAAAACCCTATTTTGTAACTGACATAAGGCTTGATAAAAGTGGCTAAGGGTTAGGGTTTTTTGATATATTGTATTGTAGCATTTTGCAATGGTATTGAGTTGCAGGGATTGCTGGTTGTAATCGATTTGATTTACTGGATAATAATATTGGACTCTCTATTGGTAGATGTAGCTCGAGTTTGGGTGAACCATGTTAAAACTTGTCTCTCAATGTTATTATTTCTGTGTATTTTCATTCCTCTGTTTAATTTTTATTTGCATTTAATTGATATCTTCTGCAGGCTAACCCTAACACTTTGGGAGTAGCTAACTCGAGTCTGATTCAAGGGGTGTGATGGGAAGGTGAAGTGAATTGGTTTCGAGGTTGTGGATGGAGTTGGTTGCGCGAGGACTTAGAGCCGCATGGTCATGGGATTGTGGTTGAGTTCGTGCGCGGCCCTGTCTGAGTTCATGTGTTGACTTGAGTAATGAGGAGCAACGAAATGGGTGTCTATTGTGGATTGCAGGGGTCATAGGGATTTGTCTCGTGGCCCCACTATGAGAGGCAATCTTTGTGGAAAGGGGCTTGGTGGACTTGCTGAGGTGTACAAATTTTGAGTAGGTGTAGGTTAAGTGGATGATTTACTTGCCCTAAAGAAATTGCGTGGTCGAGGTGAACCTACCGAGCTGGGTTGGAGCATGAGCTGCTTGATCAAGTTGGGAATGGACATGATCATCAAGTGAATGAGGTTCAAGAGTGACAAAATGGTGTGAAGTTCATAAAGTGGCTTGAAGGTTGAATGAATGAATGGAGAGCTATTGGGTTTGACTTTGGGGATTGGTGATTGTGATTGTAACAACTCCAGGCATTATTGATGAAGTCTGACTTGGTTTTTGAGAGATGGTTTTCATGAAGATGGACATGATGTAATTGTGTTGATTGAATTGGAATGAAATACTATCTTTCCCCTTACTTGTTGCATTGCATTGATGTGTACATTTTGTATTGCTTGGTTTGTAGGTTTGATAATAGGATGTGTTCTTGATGTGAGACGTAGTCCATACTAGTGGGGAGCTTGGACCTCATAGGCAAGTCGTCGGCCACAACATGGTGCCACACAGGGCTGCAAGGCTAGCCCCATGACAGTTGGTATCAGAGCCAAGTTTGTAGAACCTACGAAGGTGGGGAGAGGATTGTATAGAGTTGGTTCCTTAATGAGTTGAAGGAAGAGTTGGAACAAACTGACCGAGTTGGTTAAGTAGATGTCACTTGAGTTGGTATGGAAGCTAGAAATCATGCAGATTGGCTATGTTCTAAGCATCAAGTTAAAGATTGTAGTCATCTTGAGGAGATGGACGCTAGATTTTGGTTGTCCCTGGAGGAACCTGAGTTGGCTCGACTCGTGGTATGGAAAAGAGGGACTTGATTTGTACAATATATGCATCTGTGATTGATCAGTTGGTTTGCTACAAGTTGGAAATAAAAGCAAGTTCAAGTAGAATTGGATGAAGCAGTTGAATGGTTGAGGTTTCTTGTCAATATGTATGCAAGTCTGAGTCTTGAAGATGTGCGAACTGATCACTTAGGCATTGTTAGAGACTTGGAGACTAGGGAAATGGAGGCAAGACTGCATTTCAATGTGTAAGTATTGGAAGATCTCAGACAAAGCTGAGTGCCTTGATGGTATGAGTCTTGTGCTGGATTGTAACTAGTGGAAAACAATACAGACAAGGTATTGGAACTAGATTGGGACTACATATTGGAGTTCTACAATACAGTTGGTATCTATTTGTGTAGGTCTTGGTTTGGGTAAGGAAACTTGAACTGTGGCAATTGGAATTTCTGAGATGATGGTAGTTCTATAATAGAGATATTTCCCTAAACTTTAAAGAGAGCATCTCTTGTCTTAAGGAGAAGAATAGATGGAGGAATGTTGGGTTCACTGCAATACTGTATGATATTTGGTCCAAAACTTTGAGAGGAGTTGCTACTCGAGCTAGAAGCTAGGAGAAGGATGGAATCAAAAGTCTGGGAGGAGCAGTAAAGACGTGTTGTGATGCAGCATTGTGGACTTGGCACAAAATAGGTGGAAAGTCATCCAAGGAGGCTTTCACAGAGTGATAGGTTGAGTTGTTCTTTGCATTTGATTAAGTTTGAACACATACGTTGAGGACGTCACCTAATTTAAGTGAGGGAGGATGTAAGGGCCTATGTTCTCTATTGAGCTTGGAACTCGAGTTTGCTAGATTTGTGTCCTGATGTTGAACATTGCAGATTGGATTTGCATTGTTCTCTATGGGAACTAGAGTTTGAAATGGTAAACAAAAAGGATTACTCCATGTGTTGTCTTTATACTATGCAAGTCTAGATGTGTTGCACTAGCCTCATTCAATAATACTATTGTGAACTTATTCAATACTGGTGAGCTCGATTGGGTTGGCTTAGTGTGGTGATTGTGCCGCATTGGTCATGTGCAGCGGGGTCGGCATACTTAGGCCAACTTGGTCGAGTTGGACCTCGAGACGGTAAGTCCGTGATCATAGTATTGTCAGAGTATTTGAGGTGGAAAGGATTTAATGTTGGCACCTTGGATGTAACGGTCGAACTTGAAGAAGGCCGACGTCACCCTGGGAAATTGAATGTCATTTAATGATGGGGTCGACTTATGGGTTTAGACCTATAAGGGCACGTCACTTGAAGGTTAATATTTAATAAGGTGGATGCATAGCTGATCTCAAAGAAATATGAGGCAGGTATGTAGCTGGCCTAGCATTCAATGTGAGTGCACTCAGATAGGTCCAACCTATGCTAGCACCATATTGGGTAAAGGAATCCAGAAGTGGAAATGGATAAAGAGGCAGTATGTCTAAGAAGTATTAAATGAGGATGGACTAAATGTGTCCTTTCTGGTTGATGTGGGCTTAACTGAATCTTATCAATTGGCTAGGTTGACAAAGTAGGGGTAGGGACAATGCCAAGGTTATAAATACTCTACAAGTCCAGAGCTAAAGATAGAAGATGCAAGACAAAACATAAAGGGATGAGGTGTGGAAGGAGAGAACATGAAGAATCCAATCTAGGTGAAAGCTAAGCATAGTGTGACAAGTACCTAGCTGAGCATGTGAGAAGGGAATTAAGATTATAGGAATTGGACTGTGAATGAAGAAGTACTGGTGAGCGTGTAGAAATAGTATGTGTTTAGTGAGACAATGAGCAAGGAACTGTGTGAGCTTGGTATCACAAGGATAAGTCTAGATATTCCTGGGAGGGTAGACTGGCTGTAGACCTTGGGTGTCAAACAGTTGGCCGAGTCCTTGAGGAGTCTTATAGGAGATAGAGAAACATTTGGCCGCATTTGTGTGGCAGACTATGTGGTAGATGAGCTTGTGTCTGTCTTACTTAAGGTTGAACTTGAAGGACTTGTAGGATGCATAGAACAAGTGTGGCATCTGTGGTACCATGAGTTGCATTGGATACACAAGGTACTTTGGTAAGACCAGAGATTTGTGTATGTCCTTGTGATGGAACAACACTTGGTGTTCTGAAGCTAGAGTTCAGTCTTAGAGGAAGTAGATTGTAACACAGTGGCAAAAGACTTGAGGGATCCTATTTGGAGCCATTGGTACTAATAGATCAATTTGTTTGAGGGGGAGTCTCTAAGAGAAGAGATTGCATAGAAGGGCTAGACTCTGGGTGAGCTGAGTTGAGCCAAGTTGGACCGAGGAGCCTTGATCTTGGATATCGGTGAGGTTAGCCTTGCAATAGAGATTGTAAAGGCTAACACATTGTGAGGGTGATGTTTGCAAAGGCTCAAGCAGGGCGAGTCATGGATGGGGAAATAAGGGTCTGAGTCTTTATACATGTGTTGGGGAAAATTAATACACTGAAATATTGGAGAGATGAGGAGCGTATTCCCTTGTCGAGTTAGCTTTGTGGATCTTTTGTGAGGGTGCAATGGGTGAATAGTACTAGACTAGGTCTCAGGCTACTGAGCCAAGCGAGCATGAGTGGTTTGTGAGGCTGCAGTGAAGAAGAATGTGGAATGGGTGGTACTTTGTGATGGATGTTGAGAAGGCTTTGGGAGTATCTAACTAGAGTCTGATTCAAGGGATGTGTTGGGAAGGTGAAGTGAATTGGTTTTGAGGTTGTGGATGGAGATGGTTGTGCGAGGACTTGGAGCCGTGGTCATGGGATTGTGGCGGAGTTCATGTGTAGGCCTATCCAAGTCAAAGCTGGACTTGAGTAATGAGGAGCAGCGGAATGGGTGTCTATGGTGGAATGCAAGAACCATAGGGATTTGTCTCACAACCCCATTGTGAGAGACAAGCTATGTGGCAATGGGCTTGGTGGACTTGCATAGGTGTGCAAATTCTAAGCAGGTGAGGGTCAAATGTATGCTTTATTTTCCCTAGAGTAATTGTGTGGCCGAGGGAAACCTACCAAGCTAGGTTGGAGCATGAGCTAAGATTGAGTTGGGAATGGACATGACCTTCAAGCGAATGAGGTTTAATAGTGACCAAAATGGTGTGAAGTTCATGAAGTAGCTTGAAGGCTAAATGAATGAATAAAGAGCTATTAGGTTTGACCTTGGGGATTGGTGGTTGTGATTGTAACAACTCTAGGCATTATCAACGGAGTCTGACCTAGTTGTTGAGGGATGGTTATTATGAAGATGGACAAGATGTAATTGTCTTGATTGAATTGAAATGAAATACTTTCTTTCCCCTTGTTGTGTTGCATTGATGTGGACATTTCGCATTACTTATTTTGTATGTTTGATAATTGGATGTGTTCTTGATGTGAGGCGTATTCCATACTAGTGGTGGGCTTGGACCTCATAGGCAAGTCATCAACCACAACATGGTACCACACGAGGCCACAAGGCCAGCCCTATGACATTGAGCTTGTGACTCAAGGCATATTCATTTTTGTTCCTTTTGCGTAGGGATTTGATCATTGTGGTTCTATGCTCTTGTTCTCTGATTCACTAAATTCACCCTCGTCACTCTACCTTCTTCTTTACTTTGAAAACTAGTAGTATTTAAAAATACCTTTGGAGGATTTTTAATATATCGCAAATGGATATATTCTCTTATGACTCCCAAAAATTTGTTTCCAAAATCAGTAGACAATAATCAATACCCTAGAATGAATATGCAGATTCATACACCAAATTGAAGTGTTTTTTTATTGATTATTCCATAAATGCTGCTAGGATGATTAGATGTGAGAGGATGTGAAATGGATAAAGAGATTTTGATCTCCACAAAAGAACATATTCTTGGTAATACTTTTTTTCTTATAAGGACAATAATGCATGAGATATAGAGTAAATCCTAGGAAATAATACCAATCCACCATTTTAAGAATCTTGGGAGAAAAAAATATTGTATGACACTAGACAACAATTTGTTAAAAAAAGTATTTTTCTTATCATATCATAAACAATGTTACGTTCTTATATATAACAAGTAAATGAGGTTAGGACATCTTTGGTTTTCAAAAAATGTTTAGTAACATCTACTAAACAAATAAATGTATTCAAATCCATTTCACAATGTCTACTTTTATAAACCACAATTAGAAGTTACAGTCAAATTATATACAAACTTTATTTAACAAACACAACTTTAATTTAATTAAGAAGGGAAAGGGAAAGGTAACCACAACAAAAGGGAAGGGAAAAAATTCACTAGTGATGATGGTTTTCATGTTACAAAAGAAATGAAGGTTGTCCCTGGTGATCCCCCTTCAGCGATCTAGAGTTTATTAAAGGTCTTGGCAACATGAAGAGGAGTAAGAAGCTTTAGACTGAGTCTGCTAGCCACTAGCTCTCACCTAGTGGTTCAAGCATGAATCGTGATCTGTCAATCACAATTATTAATGGTTTCAAGTGGATTCAAAATTGCCCTACAATCTTGTTGATGTGAGTGTTAGTCACACAAATAGAAATAAAAGTTTACAACAAACCTTTATTTATCTTGAAAGATACAATGAATTCCAAGTAAATTCATGATCCCAAGTCTTTGTGAGTCAGGTCTTGACCATCTGACAATCACTTAGGGTTGATGTGTCTTGTTGTTAATCATGTTGGGGTCTTACATACTTTGTCTTATCGTCTTCATAAAACTTGCTCAATATCCACTGATGTATAACCCCGATCTGCATATACTCTTGACAATCATGCAAATCTTGCAATATTATGTCAAGATTTGTACAAATATGTGCAAATTTATTCCTAACTTCCAACAATTTCCTTGATTTTATCCCTTATTTGGATTAAGTATGAGAATATTTCTAATTTTGATCAATTCTTCTGAAACTATCTCCAATTTGAATTGATCTTTGCTCATACACCTCAAATTCACTTAAGAATGTGCCTATAATCATGTGTTTAACCAATATTTGTCATTATTTGCATGATGTTCACTATGATTTGCAATCATTACTATAATTTGCTCTGGATATATGATTATTTGCATCAATTCAGTACATATTTATTGTTTTTGCTTAAAGTTCATCATTATTTGTAGTTATTTATGACTATTTATGAAATGAAATGTCAAAAGAGGAGGTTTAGAGAATGAAATCCTAAAATTTTTAAGTTTCAATCACTGAACCACATACATACTCTAATACAATCATGAAAATGAAGTAAACTAGATCACACTTAACCAGGATGTTCCACAGTTACATATGACCAACACAAATCTTCAAAGGAAATTGATCACAATTTGCAACAAAATGAAAGCACTCCAAGGGGATGTAGCAATTCACCATTACAAATCAAAATCAACAAAAGACTCTGTAAGATTTATTATTAGGAAATAGCCTACATCATCTTCATTTAGTATGCTTGAGAATATGTACATATAAATATGATCCTAAGAAAGAATCTTAAGAAGTCACAAAAGTTGCAAAATTCACAAACTTAGCACTTACAAGTCCAACAATTCAATCTCCCTTTACAACTGAGGGTCAATGTTTTTTTATAGGGTAAGGACAAGATTTGGTTACAATGATCCAATGGTTAGGACCTATCCAAGAATAATTGACAATCCAAATTTCTTTAACCAAGTCAACGACCAAAAAGAGTGGCACGTGTTGCCATTTGACAACTGATAATAGGGAATAGCTGGTAGGGAATATTCTTTAGTATATTCGTAGCAGCACTATCCTAGAATATCCTATCCCGATTCATCCAATCCCTCTTTGATAACTACCCCTATATCCAACCTCTAGTAGAAGTCATGAAAGCACCACGGTGTCTATATATGACTTATCCCATACTTGGGCCTTTACCTTTGAATATTCCTGTGCCTTTAATTGTTCATTAATGGATATCACCCTAGATGTTCTATTATCTAGCTTCTCATTATATTCTCTTATCTTAGCATTTAACTCCATCACTTAATCCAAAGTGGCTTCTAAAAAATTAAGTACAGGATCCTCTAATGCTAGACTAAATCTATCTTTGAATGTCTATATGGATCCTTGTTCATCAGGTGTCCCTGTCTCTGCCATTGGATTACCAAGCAGCTCCTCCAAGATTCCCACTTCACCAGACAATAGTTCACGGACCTTCACACTTATATCTCTTACCTTAGCTATGCACGTTTTCAACACATCTACCTTAAATTGTAGCTCCTAGACCCACGTGCTTACCTTAGGTAATGTCTAGGTGGTCAAAATCTTATGCTTCAAGAGATCCTGATCATCCATCTTCTTTATCTTTTTCAATCTATCTAAAGCATAGTTACTTTGGTTGAGCCAATGTCTAGATGCTCTTCTCAGGGACTCTACTCCTTCCTTCGGGTTGACCAAAGTGTTCCAGTTGGACAAAGATGTCCTTATCACCTTCTCTCTTGCCTCCAAAAACTAGGAAAACCACTTATTCATAACCTAGGCTTGATGATTTTGTGCATCTAGACCTATTATTTCTTCTTGGCCTACCAATGCCAAGGAAATAGGCATCTCTAGTATTTGCATTGTAGGTGTTAACCTTGCAGGGTTTACCAGTCCCTTAATGAATTTTTGGAGTTGAGCATTCTACTCCTTCAACTCCTTATTTTTGGCCTTCAGCCTTCATCCTGGCTGCTATAGCTTTTGTGCTCTCCTTGAGCTCTTCAATATCTTGATCAACTATTGAATTCCCTGATTCAACCGTGGTTACTTGGAATTCTTCTACACTTATCTCTCCTTTATTTTTATCTACAAGAGAGACAACCAATTATGTTGTTCTCTTCCTTGTTGCAACATCTCTTTTTATTGATGATATGACCCAAGCCTTGCATTTAGGCTTGACATTATCCCATGTAAATAATTATTTAATTTCAAAAGGCATTGGCTCCTATACAGGAGCTTCGACCTTCGATGCTAGCCATGATGGCATACTTGATCTTGAACCTGTTTGGTCTGGCTGCTCAATTTGAGCATCATGTATCTCTGTCTCTTTCACTTTATCTTGGCTCAGTGGGATTCCTTCTAGATTCTCTTGCTACTGGATCATTTCATGATCACTACCATCATCTCTAGGGATCTCTACTTGTGTATGTGACTACTGGTCCTCATGTAATATTTCATCCTGTGCATCTAGACCTACTCCACCCTTAGGATCACCCTTGGTTTGTCCCTCTAGCTAGTCCTAATCCTAGATATCTTGATGAAGAGTCTTCATTCTCTAACTTTAACTTGCCACCTCATCGGTCACCTTGTCCATTTGATCCTATTGCTCGGATGTGGACCTATGCTGCTCATATCCCCCTTCACAAGTATGTCCCTCTTCACTCGTCTGGAAATCCTATTATGCTTCCTCGATCTAGATATCCATGTCCATTTGTACATTTTCTTCTTGTACTAGACTATCCCTAAGTATTTCTTCCTCTTCATTACTAGTCTCATGTTGATATGACAAGTCTATTATCTTTGGACTGGTGATGGTGTCTATCAGGATTGTTATGTAGAAAAAGAGGGTTTATTGATTAGGTTGATAATTTTGATTAGATCCTCCTTTCACTACATACATTCATGGACATTAAAACAAGTTGAATCACAAATTTTGCAAGAGGACTTAGCTCAGGTTTGGTGTCACTTGGAATGATAAGGAAATTTGGAATTTATTGATTAATTTATCAAATCTTAGTTTGATTAAGCCAAAAACCCTAATTATGCAAAACCATAAACAAATGGACAAAACCCAACAAATGCTCGCATAGGAAGACACTAAATGCATATTAGAGACATGCCAGATTTCAAATTTTGGAAGGTGAAAACTTCAAGGACAAAAGAGTGAGTGCCCTTGTCTAGTGCAGTGCTTTTTTTGAGGGCTTCGGGGTATTTTCTGCTACAAACTGCAACCACTTCAGAGATTTTTGACAGTGCTAAATTGGGGGACAAAAGAGTGGGTGCCCTTCTCTAATTAGGGTTCTTTTCTATCATCTTCTTCAGATCTAGATTCTTCTTGCTCTGCAATAACCTCTTGCAACTCCTCTCCACAGAATCTGGCACCTATAACTTGCAATCACAAGAGAGGGGTTGGGGGTTGTGGTGTTTAGGAGCTTGCCTCGATCAAACCCTGGAATGGCATTCAAGCCTTCCAACATCATTGTTAGATAGAGAGTGTGTGTCCTTGGTGGACAGAGGCAAAAGAAATGATAAGATAAATGATTGAAACACAAAATAGATGTCACCTCAGAGGTGAAGCTCTCACGGGGAGATGAATATCTTTCACACCATGAGGATATGGATTAATAAAGAAAAATCTACAACAAAAAAGTACAAACACAACACAATACTGCTCTGCAACACAATGAAAGACTCGAGTATCCTTAGCACAAGACCACAAGTTTGCATTATCCATCTAGGTGTAAAATAAAGTCCTAAACATGCTTATATATGCATTCCCACTAAACATTTGTAATTCAAATTAAATAGGCCAACAAAGGGAAATCTTTTAATAGTCAATTTGTTGACACTTAAGATTTGCATCCTGACAAAATAGGGCAGGACAAGGGTGCAAGAACCCTTGTCTAGGCACCTATTTTAGGGATGGATTAAGCTCAAGAGGGTCCTGTTAGTCCCATTTTTTATGGGTTTTAGGAGGATTTTCTCTGTGATTCATTTCAAAGATGCATGATTAATTCTAAGGAACCCAGGAGCTAAACCTAGGAGGTAAAAGTCCTAGGGGGACATTTTACAACATAACATTTAGCCCCCACTTTAATGTATGTATGATCTTATGACCCATACATGCATTAAAAGTACCACTAGTAGAAATATGGCAAATAAATGACCAAGTGACTAAAAATTTTAGTCACGTGACCAATTTTTTTTGCAACATGGCTATAAATGACTAAATAAATGACTAATTTGGTCATCGGTTGAAATGACTAAATAAATGTTCAAATAAATGACTAATTCGGTCATCGGGCAAAAAACACAACTAAATAATTGGCCAGACAAATAAAAATGACTAAATAAATGACTATTACTCCTCTATCTTTTTTCTTTCCAATTTGATCATAATCCATGAATTCAAAGACAATACAAGGCAAGGCAATAAATGTCTGCTTAGACCAAAGGAATAAAGGGAGAGAAAGCTCGGACGTTTCCCACTAGCAGAGCTAGATTATCTTGGCTCTTCAATCTATCTCAGCGCACTAGCCACAACACAACATGCCCATTAATGATCTGTAGGCCTTGGTGAGGTGGTTGTCCAGCCTTGACCTGCCAAAAACATCATTACTTACCACCTTGCCAACATCTACCGAGGCCTTCAATCACACTTTCCGACTGTCAGAAAATAGAGCTAGCCTGAATAAAATGTCTAGGGGTTATCTCTACCCCCTTCATGTGATCTCTCATGTCTGCCTGAAGATCCAGCCCTTTATCGAATGATTATATAATATATATTATATTATAATATAATATAATATTTATATTATATAATAATATAATATAATATTTATAATATAATATTATATTTTAATATAATATAATATTATAATATATTTAATAATATGGAGGCTTTTCATTTCTAACCTACAAAATGTTAATGATGGGTGCCAAAAGTAAAATGGTTAAAATTTAATTAAAATTTTGGCACCCATCTGGAAACCAAGGTAAACCCTATTTTGTTTCATGTCTGCAACTATTTTGAGCAAGGATGTGGTGGGCAAACGATGGATGAGAAGAAGAAACTCTATAGGATGCTCAAAAACATGAATTTAGGTGGGGATCTAGGGTCTGACCCGGCCACTCCTATGCCTCAGAATTCCGTGGGATTGTCAGCAATGGATGGCTTCCTTACACCTGAGTTAAGGGGAGAGTTTGGAGTAGGGCTCTTGGATCTGCATGCTATGGATGATTATGAGATGTTTAATGAGGTTAGTATCATTTCTCTTGTGACAATCTTAGAGATAAATTTTGTTGTAGTGTGGTAATCAGCACATACTCGAAGGTTCTTCATAACTCTAATAGTTGTTCCATGGGACATGTTTAACAAACCAAATGCAATTGCCAACTTTTCACCATGGTGGCAGAGAAATAATTATTTTTCCCATCCTTCCATAGCATTAAGTAAATTCTTGAATCTAGAAAATACCTTGCCACCTTCATCTTCCAAGCCAATTTCTCTAACTTTACATAGGTCTCCTTTGTCTATGGATGTGATCTGTCTCCTACACAAAAAGCATGTACCATTTTATGCCCTTCAATCCAACTGCATTTGGGGATTTTTTTAATTCCTCTATCTTTCATCAATCTCCTTACCTCACCACACCTAGATAGATGTTTGAGAGAAGAACATAAGTTGTGCAACATTTTTAGGATCCAAATCAAAAAGTAGTGTTGCTACAAATACTCCTAAGCCTATATGCATATGTGATCTGCAGGCACCAAGAAAAGACATCCACACAACCAGCACAGATTTAACAGGTATCTCAATGATAAAGTTTAGGGTGTCTTCAAGATATCCAGCACAAGCAAGGAGGTCAACCATGCACACATAATGATCTATTGTAGGTGTAATGCAATAAGGGTTACAAATGTGATTGAAGTATGTACAACTCTCATCCACTAAACCTGTATGGCTGCATGCACCTAGAATACAAGCAAAGCTTACAATGTTAGGATATGTTCCATAGTGCTTAATTAATTCAAAGATTTTGAGAGAATCCTTGCAAAATCCATTTTGTGCATATCTTACAATCATTGCATTCCATGAGATGACATCTCTTTGAGGAATTCTGTCAAATAGATCACATTTTTTTGTCTATGATTCCATATTTTGCATACATGTCTATGAAAGCATTTCAAACTATAATATCTCACAAGGTTCCCCCTACCATTATGCTTTGAAGGATGTCCATACCCTGTTCCAAAGCTCCCATTTGGGCACAGGCAGGGAGGATGCTGGCAAAGGTTGCAAAATTTGGATTTACAACTGTCAATTGCATTTTCTTGAAAGTTCCTAAAGCCCATTCAACAAATCCAATTTTTGCAATCTTGCAATCATTGCATTCCATGAGATGACATCTCTTTGAGGCATTCTGTCAAATAGTTTGTGTGCCTTGTCTGTGCTTCCATATTTTTTATATATGTCTATCAGAGCATTTCCAACTATAATATCTGACAAAAATCTGCCTTCTATTATGCCTTGATGGATGTCCATACCCTATTCAAAAGCTTACCATTTTGATATAGGAAGAGAGAATGTTGGCAAAGGTTGTGGAATCTGGCTTTACAACTGCTAATTTCATTTGCATGAAAGTTTCTAAAGCCTTTTCAACAAATCCATTTTGTGCACATCATGCAATCATTGCAGTCTATTAGATCATATTTCTTTTAGGGATTTTGTCAAATAGTTCACATGCCTTGTCTATGCTTCCACATACATCTCTATCTCTGTATATGTATATTCAATTGCATTTGCTTGAAAGTTTTTAATGCCTTAATATGTCTAACAAGGCAGTTACAACTACAACATCTGACAAAATTCCTCTATCCTTTATGTTTTGATGGATGTCCATACCCTATTCCAAAGCTCCCATTTTGACACAAGCAGGGAGGATGCTGGCAAAGGTTGTGGAGTTTTTCTTTACACCAGCCAATTGCATTTGCTTTAAAATTTCTAAACCCTTTTCAATAAATCCATTTTAATAAAAGAGGGTGAGTCCTTGCTTTATATAAAAATGTGTCAGACTATGCAGATCTATCTCCCTTTGCAAAGAACATATGGTGTTGATTGGTCATCTTACAAGGATTTGTATGTTGGATAATTGGAACAATAGATAATTAACAATTATACATTGCTGGAATAATTTTTTTCCTAAGCATCATTTTTACTTATTATGTGTTTTGTGTAAGAAAACATCGTTAAGCTTTGTGAAATGGAACACATCTTGTCTAATTTGTGACTTTTTGATTGTATTGGTCTAGGCTAATGACGAAGCAAGTGATAAAGTGCTAGAGGTGGAACAAAAATAAAATGAGATATGGCAGCCATATTATGCCAAATGCAATGAAGTCATTCAGACAATCCCTAATTTTTGGCTAACTGTAGTATGTTTTTCTTTTTTCATTAGCTAAGTTTGTTCTTGAATTGTGCAATTCATTGTTACATATATCAAAAGGAATAGTTGATGCAACCTTAATGGAACTTGTTTTGTTGCTAACTTCTTTTATTTATAGTTTCTGAGCCATCCTGCTTTAGGTGACCTTCTGACTGAAGAAGACCAAAAGGTTGTGTTTTATTATCTTTTTGAAATCATTTAACTATTTCATTTATATTATATTATGTGGGATTTCCTTGTTTTTTTAGACTGAATCTCTGATGTGTGATTGATAATTTATATTAGAATGTAATTTTTAGATTTTTTATTTCTAATTTGTTCAGGTTTTGAAATATTTGCAATCTCTTGATGTTGAAGACTTTAAAGATGTTAAATCTGGTTAATCCATCACATTCGTAAATATTACATGCTCTTTGTAGTTTTTAAATCTTTTGTTATTGAATTTGATAATTTCAGTGTTGCTCAGTTGTATTTTATTTAGATTCAATGTAGTTTTGATATTGGTGAATGGTTATGTTTTTGATGTTCCAGACATTTCATCCTAACCCTTATTTTGAAGATACAAAGCTGGTTAAGGTGTTTTCTTTCTCTGATGAAGGAACCACAAAAATATCTAGCACCACTATGAAATGGAAAGATGGAATGGTAAGCATTTCTTTATCAACAAATCCATTTTAATGATTTTATGCATATCCTGCAATCATTACAGTCCATGAGACCACATTTCTTTGAGGCATTCTATCAAATAGTTCACATGCCTTGTCTATGCTTCCACATTTTGCATAAAGGCCTAAGTTGCCGATCTTGGTACTAATATGGGTATGGGGTCTAGGTATGGATTGAAATAATAACTGATAATTGATAATTAAATGCCAAGTATCATGATCAATCCAAATGAATTAATCATCAATGGTAGAACTACAATTAACAGTATAAAATATAAACTCAATATAAATCATCGTACTGCTTTTTGTTGAGAGCATCAACATCATCATGTGGTTGATTTGAACCAAAAGCAGTAGTAGTGCTAGTCCCACTAATTGTGCCATGTGGGTCCTTTGAAGGACTCTCTTTTCATTGTCTATAAAGTAATGAAATATGGGTAATGGAAGTATCTAAAGACATGATGCTCTTGCAATAAATCTTATTTTTCATACTCAGCCTACTCATGTGATAGAAGGCACAAGTTGGAATGCATGTAGATCAATTCCACCTTCTTTGTTGCCAATCGGTTGTGCTTATTTGAGTGGATAAAGAAGAATGGACCCCAATTCTACAAAGTTGAAGAGGAATTCACAACCTATTGAGTCAAGACTCAAAATCAATGCAAAATTAAAATTTACAAATTTTAAAAGAAAATTAAAACTAAATGCCTACAAAATTAAAACTAAAAGAATGTCATAGACTCAAAAATCACAACTACAATGGGATTTAGGTTTCAAAAAGCTGCAAGTGTGTAGATCCTTGCCCATAGATTCACCAACATGTATGAACATCCTTCTTTCACTTGTCTCAAAGAGTGCCAACACTGTGACTTGTGGAGGCCATGAAATTCCCAAACTCACCCATAATTGTGTCTTCTACATCTCGATCAAGGAAGAGTCTAGTGAATGCTGGCTTATATACATCACTAACTTCACATCCTTGTATGGTGGGGCCTTCCTATGCCAAGAAAGGATCTCCTTTTAGTATTCTGGAGTTAAGGCAAAGACAAGGAATGAACTAAACAAGGTGTCCAAAATATGTATCTGTACCTTGCCTCAAATATACATTCCCATGGCTTTGCAATTTTTAACATTGTCCATTATGAGTTGGACATGTATTGAGTCCCCAATTTCTCAATGGACTTTATGAGGATGTTGATGATGAATGTGCTTCCTTCACCTCCTCTTCACAATCAATGACTTTCAAAAACATTGCTTCTTTTGAGCACACTGCAACCATATTAGTCATTGGCCCATTAGCCGCATCTTTCTATCCATAAAAAATGAGGGATGCTCCTATTTTGATCAATGAATCCCTAATAAGCTGCAACAAATTATCTACCTATTTTCTTTCTTTGGCCAACAAGGTGTGCATGACATCTCCTTGGTGTAAATATAGTATCCAATGATTTGATCTACTACTCATTTTGAAATAACCTTTCCAATGTGTTTGCACCTTTTGTTCTTTTTTGAGAAAGAGATGAGTTCTCTTCATCTGCATATGGTGTCACCAAAAATGGATGTGTTTAAGATGGAGCAGTAGGTGGATTGCTAGGTCTAACTTCTTTATTTTCCAAAGGATGCTTTGATTTTATGGCAAGTACTGCAATGACTTCTTCTTGCTCTCTAATTTATTTACAAATCTTTGATTTTAGCAACCCTTTTCTACTCACCTAAGACAACCTAATAGTCCTTGGCCAGGAATTGCACACAAATGGGATTTTACCAGGTAGGGAGGATGCTAGAAAAGGTTGTGGACTCTAGCTTTACACCTGCCAATTGCATTTGCTTGAAAGTTTCCAAAGTCTTCTCAAAAAGTTCAATTTGTGCATATCCTGCAATCATTGTAGTCCATGAGACCACATTTCTTTGAGGCATTTTGTCAAACAGTTCACGTGCTTTGTCTATGTTTCCACATTTTTCATTCATGTCTACTAGGGCAGTTGCCACTACAACATTTGATAAAAATTTTCTATCCTTTATGCTTTGATGGAAGAGATCTTATTCTATTTATTGTGCCTTTGAGATCACTGCTCATCTACACATACAAAATCTCCCCTCCACGGTGATGTGGGGAAGGCTTGAACTTCTTCTTGCAAGCCCGCACCCTCATGCAGCTCTTTGCAGGGCTGCGGGAACCTCACCGCAACTCGCAGTAACTTTTGATAGCTTATGCAGGAACGCAGGAAGGCCTCTACTTCTGATCATGGTCTTCATGCAATCTATAAACCGTTCAAGTGCCTTGTCTCTGCACCTACTAATGAGAGGTATAAAATCCTAGCTCTTGTGCACACCCACTATAGAATGATATTTGAATTTTGTTCTAGATTCCCATTCATCACAATTAACTCTAAGTCTTCCATCAAATATGTGCTATGAATTAATCTAATGGTAATTTACCCCACTCGAGCATAGATTGTTCAAAACCATCAATTGCTATGGCATGAGTTCTCTGGGCCTCTTCCCATGGAAAAATAGCCAAGATGAAATTTTTTCAAACTTTCCCATTCCTTCGATATGCTTGTAAATGTGAACATGTTTGTTGTATATGATGAAATAGTATTACTATCTCATGAGGATACCCATGCCTTCTATATGTTGCAATTATGTTCTATTTTTCATTCTTTTATGTGAAAAGGCAAATCGCTAGTGAGCGATGAAGGAATGGACATTCTCCTTTGAAATTGCATGTGTATTAAGCAGAATGGGCAGCATATTTTTTGATTGGCCCTCTCTAGCTATTGCACGTGAGATCCTAGCCCCTCGATCTGGAAAATATTATACTACCTTCATCACCCAAGTTAATTTGTCCAATTTTGCATAGGTCTCCTATATCTTTGGATGTGATTGGTCTCCTACACAAAAGGCATTACCATTTTGTGGCCTTCAGTCCAACTACACCCTGGGATCTTTTTAATTCCTCTATCTTTCATCAATCTCCTTATCTTTTGAACCTCACCCCAGCTACCCACTTCTGCATACATATTTTTATAGAAGAACATAAGTCATAGCATTTGTAGGATCCAAATAAAAAAGTAGCATCACTGTAAATTCCCCTAAGCTTATATTCATATGTAATCTACAGGCACCAAGAAAACACATCCACACAACTAA
Source organism: Cunninghamia lanceolata (assembly GCA_027924645.1). Taxonomy (NCBI): domain Eukaryota; kingdom Viridiplantae; phylum Streptophyta; class Pinopsida; order Cupressales; family Cupressaceae; genus Cunninghamia; species Cunninghamia lanceolata. The sequence goes on from BSBN01001807.1 coordinate 9,488,009, forward strand.
GACAGGTTTAACTGGAATCTTAATGATAAAGTTTAGGGTGTTTTCAAGATAGCCAATAGCTCCAAGAAGATCAACCATGCACACATAATGATCAACTATAGGTGTAATGCAATAAGGGTTACTCATGTGATTGAAGTATGTACAACCCTCATCCACTAAACCTACATGGCTATATACACATAGAACACAAGAAAAGCTTACAATGTCAGGATATGCTCCAAAGTGCTTCATTAATTCAAAGATTTTAAGAGCATCCTTGCAAAATCAATTTTGTGCATATCCTGCAATCATGGCATTCCATGAGACCACATTTCTTTGAGGCATTCTATCAAACAGTTCACATGCTTTGTCTATGCTTCCATGTTTTGCATACATGTCTAGTAGGGCAGTTGCAACTACAACATCTGACATAATTTCTCTATCCTTTATTCTTTGATGGATGTCTATACCCTGTTCAAAAGCACACGTTTTGGCACAGGCAGCAAGAATGCTAGCAAAGGTTGTGGAATCTAGCTTTACTTCTGCCAATTGCATTTTCTTGAAAGTTTCTAAAGCCTTTTCAACAAATCCATTTTGTGCATAACCTGCAATCATTGCATTCCATGAGATGACATCTCTTTTAGGCATTCTGTCAAATAGTTCACAAGCCTTGTCTATGCTTCCACATTTTGCATACATGTCTATCAGAGCATTTCCAACTATAATATCTGATAAAATGCCCCCTTCCATTATACTTTGATGGATGTCTATATCCTATTCCAAAGCTCCCATTTTGGCACAGGCAGGGAGGATACTGGCACAGGTTGTGGAATTTGGCTTAACACCTGCCAATTGCATTTGCTTGAAAGTTTCTAAAGCCTTTTCAATAAATCCATTTTGTGTATATCCTGTAATCATTGCAGTCCATGAGACCACATCTCTTTGAGACATTCTGTCAAACACTTCACGTGCCTTGTCTATGCTTCCACATTTTACATACATGTCTACCATGGCAGTTGCAACTACAACATCTGATAGAATTCCTCTATCTTTTATGCTTTGATGGATGTCAACACCATGTTCCAAAGCTCCCATTTTGGCATAGGCAGGGAGGATGCTAGCAAAGGTTGTGGAATTTGGCTTTACACCTGCCAATTGCATTTACTTGAAAGTTTCTAAAGCCTTTTCAACAAATCCATTTTGTGCATATCCTACAATCATGGCATTCCATGAGACCACATTTCTTTGAGGCATTCTATCAAATAGTTCATGTGCCCTGTCTATGCTTCCACATTTTGCATACATGTCTACTAGAGCAGTTGCAACTACAACATCTATCAAAATTCCTCTATCCTTTATGCTTAGATGGATGTCCATACCCAGTTCCAAAGCTCCCATTTTGGCACATGCAAGGAGGATGCTAGCAAAGGTTGTGCAATTTGGATTTACACTTGCCAATCGCATTTGTTTGAATGTTTCTAAAGCTTTGTCAACAAATCCATTTTGTGCATATCCTGTAATTATTGCATTCCATGATATGACATCTCTTTGAGGCATTCTGTCAAACAATTCATGTGCCTTGTGTATTCTACCACATTTTGCATACATGTCTACCAGAGTATTTTGAACTATAATATCTAAAAAATTCCCCCTTCCATTATGCTTTGATGGATGCCCATTCCCTGTTCCAAAGCTCCCATTTTGGCATAGGTTGGGAGTACATTGGAAAATGTGATCAAAGACTTTTCGAGCGTCCTCCAAACTTCCACAGTTTACATACATGTAAATAAGCTTATTATGAAAAATTATGCGTGTAGCAAATGTGAATTGCCTGTAACTGATGAAAGAGTGCACTATTTTCCCTTGTGAAAGGTTGTTCTTGAGAATGCAGGTTTGCAATAAGTGAAGATATGTAGAATACTCTTCAAGAGGGTTGTATGTGGTAAGCAGAATGTGCATTGCCTCCTTTAACATAATACTGTGAGATTGAGATGAGTAATAGCAGAAATCATAGTAGAAATCCATAAGGTAATAGCAAAAATCATAGCAAACGAAAATACAAGGTGACATCAGTTGAGAGAAGAAAGACAAAACATTTACTATTTGATGATTGTACAGAAGATAAGAATGGAACAATTACAAAGATCTCTCTTGGAATGGATTGAGAATGTCACACTTTTTCGTGATTCCTCTGTTCTTCTTTCTCCCAAATGTTGCAAATGAAAAGATTACTCAGTAGGGGCAATTCAAAATTTTTAGATTTTAAAGTTTTCCTAGTTTGAATAACATTTTGTTTGAGAACTTAGCCAAATGTGTGACCATATTATTGCAAGTTTTTTGTAATCAAAACTTTTGTGTGCACATTTTTGTGAATAAACAACTTTTTGGGTTCTTCTTGTGCTGGGAGGTTATAAAGGTTTTTACTCTCACAAAACCATCCCCTAAACCCAAATGTTGTTAATGATATTCACAAATATGGAGGTATTGTTCTTGGTACTTCATTGGGTGGTCATGCAACTTCAAAAATATTTCACAACATTCAAGACCATGGCATTAACCAGGTGCTTGATTCTTCAATGACCTTGTCTGTTCATCCTTTTTTCATACAATGATTCTTTGTTACCATCGAATGTGTTTAAAGTTTCAATTTCTTTTGTATGATAGGTCTATATTATTGGAGGAGATGGAACATAAAGAGGAGAAAATGTTATTTATGAGGTATTTACTATATGCATCTTGTTGAGATACCATAATGGGAATTCTGCAGATACAATGATGACTAATAATGTTGAGGCAAAATTCAAAATGTGAAACAAATAAACTAGGATCGAATTATAATTTTTTTTTATAGTTGTGAGAATTTAATGGCATGGTATTGCACCTCTCAAAATATTGATCAATGGGTGGTATTTGTGATCTACTATGCTAGAATACAATAATCTACACTTTAAATTTAGATTACTCAAACCATGTCACATTGATCATATTGTTAAAATAATATAATATATTCCATAGCTTAAGATGTTTTTTGGTTTCAGGGATCTTATCAACATCATAAGGAGTTGAAGGTTGCATAGGGAATCAAGATAACTGCTCAGGTATCAAATTTCAGGCTAATAATTTTATTTATATGAGCATAAATTTATTACATATATGTGGACAATGAAATTTAGCTGCAATTTCTTGATTTCAGGGTCTTAAGCATGCCATAGTAGGAACTCAATTATATGTTGTTGGACCTGATGATGATTTAGAGGATATTAAAGAAGAAGCAATGCAAGATATCAATAATGTAATGTCTCGGATTGACAAGAATGGGGAAGGAGTTTATGTTCAAGCTTCAACTCTTGGATCTTTGGAGGCTTTACTTGAGTTGTTGAAAACCCCAGCTGTAAGCATCCCAAATAGTGCAATTGGTATTGGGCCTATGCATAAAAGATATGTCATGTGTGTGAGTGTAATGCTTGAGAAAAAGAAGAAAGAGTATGTTGCAATTTTGGCATTTGATGTCAAAATTACTCCTGAAGCTTGGGAGCTTGTAGATGAATTCATATTTTACTGCAATTGTATGAAACCAAAAACATTTCCATGTTGACGAGATGCCATACCAAATGGTGTCAATATTTATTGCCACTTTGCTTTGTCTTGTTTCATTTTCTTATTGGTCGATTCTCAAATATAAAGTGTTGGCTCAAATTTATCAATCTTTACTTGGCAATATAATAAAATATATAGTTTTCCAAATTTATTTGCTTTTATGTTTTAATTCAAATTTAATAATATGTTTTTTTACATTATAAAATTTATGGTATTTAATAAATTATTCATATCATGACTAAATTTACTACCAATTAATGGAGACTAGTAAATAAAAATTACTACCATGACTAAATAAATGACCAGTTAACAACAATCAATGACTAAATGATTACAATGACTAAATATACTACCAAATTGATGACTAAATATACTACCAAATTAATGACTAAAATTTGTTTAGTCATAAATTTGGTCATGAGATAAATGACCAGAAATAAACTACCAATGGTCACGTGACTAAATATACTACCAAATTGATGACTAAATATACTACCAAATTTATGACTAAATATGTACTACCAAATTAATGACTAAATATACTACCAAATTAATGACTACATTAATGACTAAAATTTGTTTGGTCATAAATTTGGTCACGAGATAAATGACCGACAATAAACTACCAATGGTCACATGACCAAACTACTAATCACATGACCAATTCTTGGTAGTTTATTTAGTCATTTATTTCTATTTTTCTACTAGTGTATAGTCAAAAACACATCAAACATGCCAAACACATGAAGCTAAGGCATACACAAAGATTGAAGAACTATTTCTGGCCCCCAGTCTTAGGTAAGCACCAAAAGACACATCATAGACATGCAATACACAATGAAGACAGTAGGAAGCACACAAGACATGGAGAAGGTAATATTGAATACATGCAAAACATGATGAAGACATGAGAGCAGTCACGTAAAACATGATGAATACATTTATATAACATTTATATAACATTTTCATAACATATTCAAAACATCTTCATATGCATATGCATGGAAATAAAATTATGACATAAAACCCTGAGTGTGGGTGGAGACCACACAAGGGGGGAGAAACACACCAAATAAACCTCAAGTGTAGGTAGAGCTCGTCACTACACACACAAAAGAGGGGAAAACATGCCATACAATGCCCAAGTGGAGGTTAACCACACAAGGGGGAAAACACAAGGAAGACACACAGAATACATGAATGTCATATAGCATGCCAAAGACATACTATACATCTTAAATATGGCAAACAAGACAATGGAAGGAGCTTATTGCTAAGTCCCACCATCTCAAACATGTTACAGACACACCTGATGGTTGGGATTATGCCACAACAACTACCAGAAACACTCTTAAGGGAGGATAGTCTCAAAATCCAACCTTGCATCCATGGAGGACTTTTGTAATAAAAGGATGTGCACTAGCTTAAGAGATACACCATCCTTCCTTCCGTAGATGGGCTTTTAAATAAAAGGATATGCACTAGCTCTACATTATCTCACCTCATATAGAAGGCTTCTTTGATAAAGGATATGCTATCTCACCTCACGGAGAGGGCTTTTTGATTGCAATATAAATAAATATGTGTACTCACGTCAGAGATACAACATCCCGCCTCATAGAGAGGGCTTATAAACATGCTTTGTTAGTACCAAAATCATCAAACATATATCATTATATATGCCCCCACTTTAATGTGGTTGATGTCATGTACCGATATCAAGTACATTAAGGTAGAGAGAAAAAATGCAATGAAACAAGAGCTTTCGCAAAGCCCATGCCCCCAAGGTGACATGTGCTCATGATCACCTAATGTTCCCACAAACATATTGATAAGATATGCTAAGATAAGATAACAAGATATGTTAGAAATATTACTCTAATATAATAACCAAAGCAGATCATTAAATCTATGCATGAATACAATCACATCATTGACCAAGGCTATACTATGGCTTTGGAACCAAATATAACCGTTGGGCTATACAACAGATACCTCAGAACTGAGTTTAGCAACAAGGTGAGATACCATTCAAAGTGTACAAGAGCAAATTGAGTGGGTTGTAAAATGTTAGTCACAAGAAATGCCATAAGATTATATATCACATGGAGTGATTCTACTAGTCAAGCGTCATATATATATATCTCTGTGTGTGTGTCAACCCCATTGTCTTGTATGGACTAGGTCCATTTTTTCTTTGCTTGCTAAAGGGACACATGGTCCGTATCAGTATTTGTTTATTTTTGTCATTCGACGACCAGGTAGAATCATTGAAGAAGGTAAACAATAAAAATGAGAGAGGAGAACAAGTGCATTAGTAACACCACATAGGAGGATGCCCCCAGGTTATCAACCACAATGCTATGCCCCTAAGGCATGACACAACAATAAAATAAAGGAGAAGAACAATAGAATAATGATGATTCAAATAAAAGAATGGTCACAATAGAGGCGGTCTCCCAATATCCTTGACCTTACAAGAGTATCAAGGGTCATCCAAGGAGACCTAAACAACACATAACACATCACGAGGCAACACAACATGATTCTAAAAACATATATCTAGGAGGCCACCCTTGAGAGCAACTAGAATAGTTTCTACAATGATTGTGGCTAAAGTGGAGAGAAATACTTGTCTGATTCAATGGGATATTTCTTGGCAGACAATTCTTGTCTATCATCTCAGGATATCTTGCATGTTATTTCGGTCTCGTTGATATTGTATTAACATTAAGTTGAGGATGACGAGAGGCTTTGGTGGGCTTCAAAGAGTGATATCCAATACCAACTGTATAGTTAATTCCAGCAACTTGTAAAGGTACTTTGATGCCTTGTTGATTTACCCCACATCCATTACTTCCATAGTCACAATTTTCTTACAAAATCTAAAATCCATGATCATAGATAGAGTCCATCTCTTTAGAAGATGGTGAAACCTCACAGGTGTCATAGTCTATAGTATAAGTAGGAGTATTGTCTTTATTCTACCAAGGAGACTTTGGGTTTCTCAGGTGTTTCCGAAGATTGTTTAGATGCGATCAATGCAACTTTTGATGTGTTAGGGTTATTAAGTTTGTATTCCCCTATAAAGGAGGGAGTAAAATTTAACGAACCCCAATCATCACCAAAAAGTGCATTTGATGGCTTAGAGTCTTGTACAACATTATCTATGGCAAGAGGTATTGACGAATCAACTTGTAAATTGTTTAGGCTCTTATGATTGTTAACTTGTTTTTGCATTTCAATATGTAAACAACTATTCAGTTCAAGATCGGCTTCAACGATGTAGATCTTGTTTTGATAAAAAAAACTTTATTGATCAATCAGGGGCAGACAGAACTTCCCCCATTGCATGAATCCACAGTCTACTGAGAATCATATTATACGAAATCAAGCCAAGCATGACATGAAAAAGGGTAGATAATGTCACGGTTCCCACAAGCTTTTACGGGTAAGGTTATAGTACCTAGGGATTGTTTGCCAACATTATCAAAGCCATGAATGCTAAGCCTATCCACTTTGATTAAAGATGTGTCAATCTTAATTTTGTGTAGTGGGTCAATGCCAAAAACATTAAGAGTCAATCCATTGTCAATCATAACTCACTTTATCAACTTTTTATCTATTTTGGCAAAGATTATAAGAGGATCATATTGGTTTTCAACTTCAATTGATGGTAATTCATGTGGTTGAAAGAGAATATCTATTTTTATCGCATGCATACAATCTAATAGAGTTGCTACATCATTCGACTTAACAAAAGGTGGTACAATCGCCTTTTGTAAAGCTTCTTGGAGCATTCCATGGTATGTAGTCAATGTTTGTATTAAATCTCAAAGAGAGATCTTAGCCGAAGTAGTGTCAAGCTGTTTGACCAGATCATATTCTTGACCAGTTTTATGAGTAAGACAAGGTAGTGGAGGGAGCATAGGTTGAGAACATGGAAGAGAGACAGACACATGAGGTGTTTGCTTACTTTTCTTGTTATTACAAGTGTTGTATGTGTGAGCAACCACATTGTGATATGGTTGTTGCGACACATTTTGAACACCTTGATTTCTTTGAGTGATTTGTCTTGCATAGTTTAGGATGTAATCTGACGGTCAAGGTGGTTTTCAGTCACCTTGAATCATTATCACTAGTTTTGTAGATGTCTAAAAATGGTCACAACCACTTTTATCCACCTACACAATCCAACTCTAATTCACCTGCATCACTTCATCTGATCCATTTATTAATTAAATAATTTTTATTTATTTAATTAATTTATTCTAAACCTTTTCCCTTTCCCTAAAAATCAAGTTCCTCTACTATAGTTTAAAAATTAAATATTTTTTTACTATAGTTCATAAATCACATTTCAAAAATTAAATAAATTATCATATTTATATAATTCCCTATTTTGTTCACTTTTGATTACTTTTTGTAATCATCATTATCTTCCTCTAATCCATGTGTACATGAATTAATTTTAATTAATTTATCATTACAAACCCCCATGTTTCTAGAAGTCCACTTGTCATCCAATGTACAAGCTTGTACATGACAAGTGGTACTTTGGAAGCATGGAAAAATCTTCCAAAATGGGTACATTTGTCCTATTTCTTCCACCCCACTCCATTTGTCACTATTCATGCTAATTTAAAATTACATGTGGGACTATTTGAACACTATTCTTCTAATTTTAAATTCCACTTGTCCTCTCCATGGAATTTAAAATTCCTCACAAAATCTAACCCTTACCTTTTCATAAATGAGTCCTTACATGTCATACACCTACCCAATCCTAGCCATCTATCCATTCAAACTTGCAATCTTATCCATTGATCATCCCTTAAATCTTGGGGCAAAATTTGCATTCAATCCAATCATGTAATTTGTCCAATTGTCATTGCTTAAGGATCCTCAAGCAATCTCAACCATTGATCTTCCAAATTGATCCTAACCCTTCAATCCCATCCCCAAAAATCTATAAATTGAGGCGTCCACATCCCATTTCAACAAGCCATCATATGCAAAGTTACTCTACCAATTTAAGTGCTCAACATAACTAGAATTAGTGTAATTCTAAGTAGTTTAGTCATAGCATATCATATCTTAGGGAATATCACTACTAATAGGCTTAGATAGGGTACAATTGGTATAGTTAGTGTGTTAGTAGTTTAGCCCAATCTTGAGGTCCCTTGGACTTGGGATTGGGTGCATTTTAGGATAGTTTGCATCCCATTTTCATAGGTTAGACATTTTGGCACGCCTAGTGGGACCAAACCACCTTTTAGCTTACAAAATTTGCATGATTTGTATGCTTTTTCTTGTGACAGGTCAGATCAGTGCCTAAATTCTGGAGAGTAGCGCCTAGCCAACACATCAGCGCCCAACCTAGCAGATCAGTGCTCATCCTGTGTAGGTAAAAAGATTGTTATTTTTGATGTTCTAGGTTAGACATTTGGGCTATACATGTTCTATGTGGTCTTAAATGATCTTTTACTAACTTTTTGGACACTTTAGCTCTCTGTTTTGTAGGAAAAACTCATTTTACAAAGGGGAGGTGCCACCTGACTGGGATTAGCACGTCACAGTAGTTTAACGCCCAGCTTTGCACATCAGTGCCTGTCCAGAACTAGCATAAAACTAACATTTTGTGTGTTTTCATTGATAAATTTGGTGTTTAATAGAGGTTTGTGGGCTTCTAATTGTCATTTTGTGTAGGTCTAACTCTTTGTTTGCAAAAAAAGGACATTTCACAAGGGGAAACTCTACCAAAATCACTTCAATGCCTATCACAACAGTTTAGTGCTCAGTCCCACACATCAACACTTAGCATTAGGTATAAGAAATTGGGCATATTAGCGCATTTCCTTTTATATTAGTGCCTGGTTTTCTATTTTAGCGCTTAGGCCTCTATATTAGCACCTAGCATGAAATTAGTTTTTCTTGGACTAACATTTATCTCGTAGCCTCATTCAATTGTCCAAGATTGAGTATCAAAACTACTAACATCTTTTATAGGACCTTGTTAGTTTAAAAACACTTAAATTTGGTGTACTACAACAAACATTGCTTGTGTAGCTTAGACAACATTTACATTTGGTGCATTAAAATTAACCTTGTTTGCAAACAATCATAGGAACACTTCATTTTGGATCTTAAAAAGAACATAGTTTTGTTTGACGTGTCTTGTGTGCTTGCACACTTGTGTTAAACCTAAGGGATAGAATCAAAGTATCCTCTCCCCTTGCCTTCAAAAGGAACTTGGGTGAAGAGAAATGGTTCTACTCTCTTTCTCTTTTTCTCAGAGGGGGCCCGCCCTTGAGACACATCCGCAAGGAGAACTTATTGGTGACCCCAAGTGGTACTTTCATTTAGTATGCTATACAAAATAGGATAAGGTGAAAGCCAAGTCCAAATCGGTATTAGGGCTTGCCGTTTGGTGCTAGTTCGAAAGGAAGTTGTACGTTATGTATATGATACTCCTAGTAGAACTAGTTAAAACCTTAAGTGGTTTACTAGACGCTTGTAACATGCCGATCCCCCAAATGTTCCCCCACTAATAACCTTTGTTTAGCAGCCAAAATCCTTCTATTTGTTGGCACATGAGGTCGGACCTCTGAAGTCATCCCACGTTCTCGTAGTTCAAAGTTGAGATAGTAAATTCCTTGAGATCTTCGGGTCTTTAGGAATTTGAAGTTTGGTGTGTTTGAGAAGTGTGTCATGTAAGGGGGGGCCAGTGCCACCAAACTTCTAAGCTATCCACTCTGAGTAAGTGTGGCTCAGATTTATCCATAGTGGGAATCTAACAAATATTGTCTCTTTCTCACCTTAGGTTGTACAAGTGCTTGATGAGTATTCAAATTATCACATTTTCACAACAAAACCTTTGGCCATTGTATTCTCTTGTTTGGAGTGTTTGAATGCTTGCCAAGGAAACATTATTGACATTTATCTGAAACCATCTCAATCATCAAGCCATTGAAACATTTGAGCCTCCCAAATCCATCATTTAACCTCCAAAGTTCAAAAATTCCACATCCAAAGTCCAAAATTTGCCAAAAATCTAACTCATCACCTCAAAAACAACACAAAAATCACCATTGTCCCACATTAGCACCTAGTCCTCTGAATTAGCACCCAATTCCCTGAATCAACGCCTAGTCCCAAACTCATCACAAAGTCAAAACTTTATCCTTTTGGTTGCCAACAATCCTTGTTCTACATCATACCTCGACATTAAATGCCACCTCATAAATGCCCTTGTCCATTTGTCACTCTTAGCTTGGGATCCATCCTAATCATTAGTCATTATCCTTGCTAGCTTCTAGATTGTCCACATCATCCATAATTAGTCCTAAGTCATCATTATCCTTAAACCACCCTTAGTCAAAACTTTATTTGTCATCCATCATTAGCCTTAATCAATATTACCATCCTTAATCAATCTACATCAATCCATTATTATCCTTGAATCAATTAAATCCAACCATTTCCTCATCCAAATCAATCCTAATCAACAAATCAATCCAAATTGCATCCAAGTCCTGAGGTTAAACTCTAGATCAAAATTGTCCTTTTGTTTGTATTAAGCTTGAGACTTTATTCACCTTAAGTTTAGTATAAATGAAGAATCATCAACCCCCCTTGGATAAATTGGCTTAGGAATTTAGACAACTCCTAAGTTAGTGGATTCCAAGAAATCCCATTTTTCTTGGTGCATCTTGTCTACCCCAAGTAAAATAATCCTATTATCATTTGGCTTAGGCTCTTTGTCTACCCTAAGTATGTAGGATAACCATTGAATTTTAATCATCTTGATCTATATTTTAGACCTATCTCCATCCATCATCATTGGTACCTCATCATTCAAATCTGACCCAAGTTCACCTTTTATGCCTCCCATCACACGATCACAAGCTAAGAAAATGGACACTCGTTACCAAACCCTCTCTCCTAATGGCTCTACCACGAGAAACACAGAGGAATATGTCAACCAACCTGAAATGGGTGAAACATCCGCTCATCCTCATCACACCTATTCCCCCACCTTTGTTGAGTTCCTTAATGAAAAGGGGTTACACGACCAGTTTGACCAATTCATTGACAACCATAAGGATGAATTTCTTCAACATCTCATTGAACATGGTGTACGCCTTCCATATTCATATGACCATGACAAATGCAAAATCATATTCCATGACAAGCCACCATCTCCTATCTATGATCAACCATGGGGGCATGTCCCTAATCCTAATGAACCCATTTAGGACAACCCATGGGCTAGTTTTTCTTCCAACACCGACACCATCCATGCTTTGGGACAAAACATGAGGGCTAGAAATGTTTCACAACCACAAGTATCCAATCCCCCTGTCAGGTTACCTTATGACATGCTACCCTCTGATATGCCCATTTTTGAGGTACCTTCTAATGTCACCATCACCTCCATACCACCTCCCCCAAACAATCAACAAGAAGCCACCATGATTGTACCACAACCTCTCCCTCCATTAAACATTCCACAAAGATTGATCATCACACAAATTGCAAATCCACTTAACCAACCACAAAATCCTTTGATAAGCTATGCAAATCCCACACACACATATCAATCTTCCACGCATCAACAACCTCACCATGGGTCATTGATGCAACCTCCTTACGACACCCAACAACAACCACCACTCCAAAATTAACAAGTCATCCCACAACAACAAACCTATGGGTGCCATGTTTACATGCAAACTATAGGCCTTCCACCACATCCCCAACAACAACAATACATCCATCCCCAACAACAACAACAGTACATCCATCACCAACAACAACAACAATATGTCCATCCCTAATATCAACAATCATCGTCACAACAATCTCCACTCCAACATGCATTGCAACCACCTCTTGCTAACCCTTTCGATCAAGAATGGAAAGAGATGAAAAATGCACTTAAAAATATCCAACTAGGGACCCAAAAGAAACATTATAAGTTCGAAGACTTATGTCCCTACCCATTTGATAGAAACATCACCATCACACCTTTTCCTCAACACTTTGAAATGTCAAAATTTGATAAATACAAAGGAAAAGGAGACCCTCATGACCACATCAAGGAGTTCATGGCATGCCAGGTCACCTATGATGATCAATTACTCCTACGTCTTTTTCCATGAAGCCTAGAAGGACAAGCCCTAGAATTGTTCATGCACTTACCTTATGGCTCCATATCCACTTTCACCGATCTTTTAGAGAAATTTGTCATTAACTTCTCATACAACGTAGAGCATGAAATTACTATGCTTGACCTTTGCAACACCAAACAATGAAGTGGTGAGAGTTTCATCGCTTATCTACAAAGATGGAGAGCCCTTGCTAGTAGGCTACCTTGGACAACCCCCGACAAACAACTTGTCCACATTTTCATCCAAAATCTCAACCAAGAAATGGCCTTCCACTTGCAAGTACATTGTCCATCTACCTTTGATGAGATCATAGAAAAAGGGGTCATTATTGAAAAATCCCTTATTGCAAAGGGTCTAGTCAAAATCTACAACAAGAATGCCAATGACAGACCTAAATTTTGGGCTAAAAACAAGAACACCATAGGAGATGGTACTACCAATTCCATGTACATCCAAATTGTTGCTTCTAAGAAAAAAGAGACAAACATAGTCCAAACTGTTTCAAACAATGTCTCCATCTCATTTGCTCCTCCAAAGTGAAATCCCCCTAACAATCCAAAACACAAGTATACACCCTTGGGTGAACCACTTGAGTTTGTGTTCCAAAAACTTATCCAAGCAAACATGGTTGAGTTCCCCACAATGAAACCATTTGATGAAAACCAACTTAAACCTGCATGGTACAAAGAAAATGAATATTGTGACTATCATCGCATAAAGGGCCATGCAACAAGCAAATGCATGAAATTAAACAACTATATCCAAGACCTCGTTGATCACGATGACATCCAAATAGAAGGAAACACCAACCCATTACCCAACCCTCTTCCCCACCACAACAATAAGCAATCCACATCCAAACCATCATCTTCCAACACCAACCCTAGAAACCAAGCCAACAACATCACCTACAACAATGTCCTGCCTCCTTACGACAATGTAGTAGGTCGAATCAAATTTGATTCTACTCATGTCACCACCATCAAACTCAAAAAAACCACCCCCGAATGTGTCGTTACCACTTGTCGTGGGCGTGTAACAGTAAAGGGATCATCCCCATCCTCCTCTCCTACCACTTCTAAATACAACCTCCTTGATCATCTTGGGAAACCCCTGTGCAAATCTCCATCTTGGAACTCCTTAAGACATCTGCCATCCATCATGAAATTCTTGACAAGGCCCTCCAAGAATCGTATGTTCCCACCAACATACCTCTCGCTCAATTCCAAAACCTTGTCGCTCAACTATCTTCATCCTACCACCTCACTTTTAGCCATGCCGATAGGCCAGACATCGATCCCACACATAACAAAGCACTCCACATCGAAGTCCAAATTGCCAACCATAAGATCAAGAGGGTACTCTTGGACAATGGATCCGAATTGAACATATGTACATTAAAATTCATAAAACTCATGGGGTATTCAATAGCTAATTTGGAATCTTTTGTTATCTCCATCAAGGCATACGACAACATGGAGAGAGAATCTGAAGGCACTATATGCCTCCCTATCAAGGTGGGCCCACTCACCATGCCCACTCTATGTCACATGATTGATCTTGACCTTCCATATAATCTCCTCCTAGGTCAACCATGGTTGCATGCCATGAAAGTCATTCCATTCGCCTACCATCAATGCCTCAAGTTCCCTCATAACTATGTGGAAGTCACTATTCCCATCGATCAACAAGCCTTTGAATATTACAAGACCTTAGAGGTTGTCTATGATCGACAATTCCATTGCCTAAGCACATATGGGGACCATGTCAAAGAACCCTCATCCACTCCACAAGTCACCATCGATCCATCACAAGCTTCCACCTCATCATCTACTCCTACACCTCAAAAGGTCAAGATCATAGACAAAGGGTGTGGTGAATATGAGCTCCACAATGCCTTCCATGTGGGACAACTACCATTGTCCCCCCATTCCTACGGTAGTCACCTTCAAAAGAAGGAACAAGAATAGTAGTATAGGATCAATGACAAATTCCCTTTGTACCGGCAGAGTTCTCTAGAGAAGAGGAAGCTGAAGAAATAACTTTGAGTGATTGGCTCTACTATGATGAAACCACCCTAGCACTTGTGAATATGGAATACTTTAAGGAAAAATATCCCGTACCATTTCAAATTTGTACCAAAATGCCTTACAATGGAACAAGACTTGGTGTTGATGAACAAGGTGTTATAGAACCCCTTCTGATTGATCCTTTATCTCCCAAGAAATATTCTTAATACTTTAGTTTAGGATATGCTCCACCGACTATGACAATCTATGGACCCGCTAAAACCTCGATACAAGTAATGAAATCCTCTTCTAGTGTTGAAAGCATCACTTTGAGTTTCATCATAGCTTCATACAGAGACCTTGATCTTTCATGCATCTTCCCTGACAACGCCATCTTCATTATTGATCTCCCCCTTGTTCATCCTGAACTCATTGCTTGGGATTGTCAAGGACCCCCACCTCTCGACATATTTCCACATGATGAGGTCCTCTTTGCATTCCTAGAACTTCGTGACACCTTAGAATATGACATGCTTGCACACTGATGCCTATTTTGAGTTCCTTGGTCCAAAAAAGAAAAAATAAAAAAATAGAAAATTGTCCCCTAGTGAAAACCTCTCTAAGGCACTTTCGGACACAAAAGAGAAAAATAAAGACATATCTCCTAGTGAGAACATCTCTGAGGCACTAGAAGATGAGGATCTCAATCTTCCCCCATACCATCTCACTGGCAATAACGTTCCAACATTCTAATTGAAGGCACACAAGAAATCAACCTTGGCACACAAGAATTGCCTATCCTCACACATCTAGTAGAAAGTCTTGGCACAGGAGAAAAATCTAACATCTCCATAGTGCTTCATGAAGCACCTAATGTGTTCGCTTGGTCCTACGCCGTCATGCCAAGACTGGATCCGTCTTTGGTTGTTCATCATCTTGTGGTACATCCTGATGTAAAACCTGTTAAGCAGAAGCTTCATAAGATGCACCCGCAAGTCACCTTACTCGTCAAAGAAGAGCTACAAAATCTATTAGATGTAGGCTTTATCTGCCCAATTGACTATCCAAAATAGGTCTCCAACATTTTCCTAGTTGCTAAGAAACATGGGGGCATCCGTTGTTGTACATACTTCTGAGATATTAACAAGGCATGTCTAAAAGATGATTTTCCACTCCCCAACATTGACATGATTATAGATCTCACAGCAGGACATGAGATGCTTTCCCTCATGGATGGGTTCTCTAGGTATAATCAAATTAGAATCTCCCCTGAAGATGAACATAAAATATCTCTTACCTGTCCTTGGGGCACGTATTGTTGGCAAGTCACACCCTTTGGCCTAAAGAACACATGCGCAACCTATCAACATGCAATGACTACCATCTTCCATGACATGATACACAAGATAATGAAAGACTATGTAGATGATCTCCTAGAAAAATCTAGAACCAGGGAAGAACATCTTGAGATCTTGTGACAAATCTTTGCATGGCTCAGAGAGTACAAGCTTCGCCTCAACCCCAAGAAATGTATCTTTGGTATAACATTAGGCAAACTCTTGGGGTTTATTGTCTCCCATAGGGGCATCGAGGTGGATCCTGCTAAATGTTGGGCCACGATTGTCATTAAACCAAAAGGTCAACCTGTCAATTTCTGATACAAGCACTAGAGTTATTGAATCTATGGGAGGTAGTTAGTCCATGTAATGAATCCCACGGGGAGCACTGACCATCTACCAACAAACTCCCCCTAGCGTTACATGGGGGATTCAAACCCGTGACCTTTTGCTTTGATACCAATTGTTGGCCCACGATTTCCATTAAACAAAAATTTTGACCTATCAATTTCTAATACAAGCGCCAAAGTTAATGAATCTATGGGAGGTGGTTAGTCCATGTTACGAATCCCATGGGGAGCACTGACCATTTGCCAACACTAAAGTCACAGCCATAACAGAAATGCCTCCTCCAAAGATGCTCAAGCAACTCCGAAGTCTCCAAGGCAAACTACAAGCTATACGAAGGTTCATCGCTCAACTCACAAATAAATGTCATCCCTTCACCCATTTCCTTTGCAAAGATGTACACTTTAAATGGGACCAAAATTGTCAATAGGCATTCAACTGCATCAAGGAGTATCTGGCTTCACCACCAGTCCTAATGGAACCTATCCCTAGAAAACCCATTTTATTATATATATCAGCAACTTCAATAGCATTGGGGGTACTTTTAGCACAATAGGATGATACCGTCTGCAAAAGGACTATATACTACATCAACAGGACTCTAGTCAGATATGAGCTTAACTACATCCCCATGGAATGCACATGTCTAGTTGTTTTTTTCTACTCCCAAAAGTTACGACACTACATGCTAATTCATTCTATCAATCTCATCTCTAAGGTTGACCCTCTTAAGTACCTACTTTCCAGGACTGCACTCATAGGAAGAATGGCAAAATGGGTCATGTTGTTGAGTGAATTTGATATTGAGTATTTTGATAGAAAAGTAATCAAAGGACAAGTTGTAGTGGATCAGCTGGCCGAAGCACCCTTCACAGATTATCAGCCACTATCCATTGGCTTCCCAGATGATTCCATCCTAACTATGATAGAATCAACAAATTGGAAACTATACTTTGATGGATCCTTCACCAATCACGGTTTAGGGTAGGGATACTATTGGTGACCCTGCAAGGCGATTACATCCCCAAAGCTTACAGACTTGCTTTCCCATGTACGAACAGTGTAGCCGAATATGAAGCTTTGATCATTCATCTCAAAATAGTAGTACAATGGAATATCTTGCAGCTATAGGTCTATGGAGACTCCCAGTTGATCATCAAACAAGTGAATGATGAGTTTCTCACAAAGGATGATAAGCTAGTGCCCTATAAGAAAATGGTTGATGAATACAAACTATTCTTTACCTACATATAGTTTGAATAGGTACCTCGCCTTCACAACAAAGAAGTTGATGCCATGGCTACTATTGGTTCTCTTCTAGATATGCCTCATGATAGCCATCAATGTGAGTTTCTTGTGGAATAGTTCCTAATGCCAGCATATCATGACACTGAGTCAAAATTCATGTGTGAGATTGTTGGTCTAGAAAATCCTTGGTATCATGACATCTACACCTACCTCCAACATCACACTTTCCCTCTTGAATCCACCCACAAACAACAAAGATCCCTCATTCGCCAAGCCACTCACTACACTATCCTTTTCGACATTGTCTATCGCCAAAGCTATGATGGCACTCTTCTTCAATGCTTAAACATGGAAGAAGCTTCCCTTGCCTTACATGAAGTCCATGCAGGTATTGGTGGAGCGCACACAAGTGAAATTATCTTAGCCAAGAAACTCTTGTGTACCAGATATTATTGGCCTACTATGGAGCATGATGCATGCGAGTATGTGAAGAATTGTAAGCCATGTCAACAGCATGGGGATCTCATTCACACTCCTTCTCAGGCATTGCAACCTATCACCACACCATGGCCTTTCTCTCAGTGGGGCCTAGATCTCATAGGTAAAATCCACCCATCCTCCTATGATGGACATAAATTCATTATCACTGCCACTGAATACTTCACTAAGTGGGTCAAAGCCATCCCTCTCACTTTCACCACTAGAAACCAAACCATTAAGTTCATCCTTTACCATATCATCTGCCGTTATGGTATCCCATCTGCCATTGTTACCGACAATGGTAAACCTTTCAAAAATCATGATGTTCAGGACCTTTATGAACAATTAAACATTCAACATCATTGGTCCACTCCATATTACCCACAAGGTAACGAATAGGCTGAGGCAACTAACAAAATCTTACTCAAAATTCTCAAGAAAGTTGTCAATGAAAATGGTCGTGATTGGCACCTCCATATCCATCCTACCCTTTGGGCCTATCGCACACCTACAATAGCTACACCATATTGCCTTGTCTTCAGAGCTGAAGTTATCCTGTCAATCAAATTGAATTACCCTCATTGCGCATCTCCTTGCATAATGTCATCATTGATGAAGAATATCGAGTTACACACCTCCAAGAGCTCAATCTTTTGGATGAATGGTGCCTTGACACCCTAAATCACCTCCAAGCATAACAAAACTAGCTTCACAGATCCTACAACAAGAAGATACATGCTAGGGAATTTGTAGTAGGAGACTTGGTCCTGAAAGAAAATCAAAGGAATCTGTTTGAGCAAGAAAAGAAAGGGAAATTTGAGCCTGATTGGCTAGGACCCTACATTATCACTGCAAAGTATGGCTTTGGAAAATACCACCTCTCCACCCTTGAAGGAGAAGAACTTGATGAACCCATGAATATCATTCACTTGAAGCAGTTTCATAGTTAGTCCGCTGAATACCCTATGGCAAAAATACAGAAAAAACAATTTTTTTTTTTTAAATTACAAAAAAATAGTAAAGATAAATAATTTATCCTATGGTGAAAACCACTCCTTGTGGCACCTTGGATAAATACCATGATGAAAACCTACTTGCAGGCATCATGTGTAGGTTCAACTTGGATCCATTGTTCAAACTACCTTCCCATCTTCACCCGCACTATCCAATCCACTTGTCCCTTCATCTGAGCTTCAGAACAAATCCATCATCTGAGCTTCCATTGTCCATCATTCCCAAAATATCTCCCATCTCCCAATGCTTAAATCTCCACTTTTCCATGCCACATATTTCCACCACCATGTTACTCACTTAAGCCTTTCATCCACCATAATCCTTGGTCCTTTTGATGGTTTCACCACTTCACCTCATCAAGCAGCATACCCACCTTACACTCTTCATCACTACCCCCCTACCTATCATGATCCTTATACCATATTACAATCAGAAAATTGACATCCATACCCTCTAAACCAAATCTCATCATTCCACATGAACCAATCCCTATCCCTACATCATCAAGTCTCCTAGAACTACATATCATCACCACCCACATTGTAATGTGCCTTGTTCCCATGGATACAGGGTATGTAGGCAGTTTGGAATACAAAGGAAGTATCTAGTATGCAGGTACATACAATGCACCCATCCAACCCACTTGGATGGTCACACTTTCCTGAGCTTGTTGATTGCACCTAATCTACAAATGATACACTTGCTAGGCATCCTATCAAAGCATAACAATCCCATGAAAAATCTTTCACCAACAAATTAGCTTTCCCATAATTAGTGGCTTGTGTCCCCCTACCAATCCTTAGTTTATCTTAATCCACCATCGACTCTTGTCCTAGGATGCATCCTTCCCACAATGGACAAAATCATCTATCCTCCATCCATCCTTTGGCAAGAGATATAATAGCTGTGTGTTTTGGGTCAGTCAGTCTTTTGGTCTTTGATTTTTATTTTGTGCACCATTCCCAGATAAAGTTGTCTTGATATCATTATATCATGACATGTGGAGAAAGATCTAGAATGGGGCATAATCATTACTTTCGTATGTCGTGCTTGTGGGAGGTTCTCATTACTCCATCTTAGTATTCATATCTTGTGGATCATAGGGTCGGTTCTAGCATATTAATTCCCTTTTACATCTATTGTTCTTCATACCTTTTGTGTAATAAGGGCTTATGCTATGAGTTCCCTTCCCTCATCCAGACAGGATTGTACTATTATGGGCATGTATGGGTTCATCATATTGTTTGCAGTGTCAAGTCCTATGAATGGATGCCTTGTCACCTTGGTTCCACATACCCTGGTACATAATATCCCATGCTATATCAACAATAGCACTCAATTTTTATTGGTAGAATGTCTCAATATGATGTTGTCCTACACACTTACATCCCCCCTCATCACCCCATCCCATTACTTTTGCCTCAAGATTCATGAACACCTACATTTCCACCACTCCCTACTGTTTACTAACCCATATCCCCGTTACCATTTGGTGACCATTTTTAGGGAACTATTTGCATCTAATGATCACTATACACCATCATATAACATAATATCCACATATCTGCATCATTTATAATACATAAATACATCATGCCCCTAGGTGGAGCTGTCCCTATCCTTGTCATGTCCCTATCCCTATCCTTGTCCTTGTCCTTGTCCCTGCACCTAGGCCTGACCCCATCCTACTAACCCTATCCCGAGCTAACGCCCTCGAGCCATCATATTCCCCCATCGACGTGTCCACACCAATAATTAAAATAATACAAAAATATAAAAAAATTCAAAAAAAAAACCAAGGAGGGGTATGCATCAGTGCCCAACCTAACAGATCAGTACCGGATAGGTGCCAATTCACTAGGGGGTGTCCATCGGTGCCCAACCCAGTAGATCAGTGCTAGGTAGGCGCCAATGCGCTGAGGGGTGCCCATCGGTGCCCAACCTAGTGGATCAGCATCGGACAGGCACCGATGCACCGGACCAAGCACCATTCCCCACCCCCCTCTCAAAACACAACATACCTCTCTACAAAAAACCACATTTCTTAAATTTCACCTACCAAAATAAAAATTCCCATGCGCTCAAATCAAAACTTTATGCACCAAAACAATCACGTATTAAAAAATTAAATAAAAATCTAAATGATGCCCTAACCCTATTTTTCTTCCTGAACCCTAGCTTGACCTAACCTTCATCCTTTAGTGCCATCTATTCATCTTTTAGCACCAATTTCCCTTTGTTTAGTACCTTCTACCTCTGTTTTAGCACCATTTTCCTTTGTATCCCAAAAATAAAATTTCCTTGTCAAAAACATCAATTTTATAACCCCATTTTTCAAAAAAATTCTTGTTGGGGGCTACGCCTCGAACCCCTATTAGCGAGGGGTTGCGTCTGGCCCCTCGCACCCCCCCTCACATTGGGTTAGGTTTTCCTCCCAATGTCGCTACATCACACCCTCTATTCTTTCTCCTTTTTTTGAGAGATCACCAAAAAAACTTATTTTTTTTGCCAATCTCTCGAGGGGGCATCACCTGGTGACCCACTTCCCTCCTACTCACCTACCGGGGCATATTTATCAAAAAATTATATTCTTTGATATCCCATCAACCTGACACCTATGACATCATATCAAAGAGGAGCAAAATGTAGACATCTAAAAATGGTCACAACCAATTTCATTCACCTACGTTATCCAACTCTAATTCATCTGCATCACTTCATCTGATCCATATATTAAATTAATATTTTTTAATTATTTAATTAATTTATTTCAAATCTTTTCCCTTTCCCTAAAAATTAAGTTCCTCTACTATAGTTTAAAAATTAAATGTTTTTTTTACTATAGTTCATAAATCACATTTCAAAAATTAAATAAGTTATCATATTTATTTAATTCCCTATTTTGTTCACTTTTGATTACTTTTTGTAATCATCATTATCTTCTTCTAATCCATGTGCACATGAATTAATTTTAATTAATTCATCATTACAAACCCCCATGTTTCTATATCCACTTGTCATCCAAAGTACATGCTTGTACATGACAAGTGGTACTTTGGAAGTATGGGCAAATCTTCCAAAATGGGTACATTTGTCCTATTTCTTCCACCCCACTCCATGTGTCACTATTCATACTAATTTAAAATTACATGTGGTACTATTTGAACACTATTCTTCTAATTTTAAATCCTACTTGTCATCTCCATAGAATTTAAAATTCCTCAAAAAAATTCAACCCTTACCATTTCATAAATGAGTCCTTACATGTCATACACCTACCCAATCCTAATCATCCATCCATTCAAACTTGCAATTTCATCCATTGATCATCTCTTGAATTTTGAGGCAAAATTCTCATCCAATCCAATCATGCCATTTGTTCAATTCTTCTTGCTTGAGGATCCTCAAGCAATCTCAACCATTGATCTTCCAAATTGATCCTATCCCTTCAATCCCATCCCAAAAAAATCTATAAATTGAGGCCTCCACCTCCCATTTCAACAAGCCATCATATGTAAAGTTACTCTGCCAATTTGAGTACTCAAAATAACTAGAATTAGTGTAATTCTAAGTAGTTTAGTCATAGCATATCATATCTTAGGGCATATCACTACTAATAGGCTTAGATAGGGTGCAATTGGTATAGTTAGTGTGTTAGTAGTTTATCCCAATCTTGAGGTCCCTTGGACTTGGGATTGGGTGCATTTTAGGATAGTTTGCATCCCATTTTCATAGGTTAGACAGGGTTTAAGCAAGAAGGTGCATTAGGTGCCCCTTGCACAATCCTATTAGGAACATTGCTACATTTATCTAGTAACCCCTTAGTGGGTGGAATAAGTTTATTAATGAAGATTGAATTAACATTATTTTCCTATTGATTATGTTCAACATCTATCCCTAAAGGATTTAATGTGAGAGACCTTTTCTCATCCACCAATGCTTCTACTTCTGAAGGGAGAGCATCAGGGCTAAGGGAAGGTATAGTGTTGTTAAGGAGATTATCGGTGATTGTATCATTAGAGATGTCTAAGGGACTTGAATTTTCAACCAAAGTAGAGCTATCCATGGTCTTCTCATCCAAGGCTCTTGAACATTTAATTGTGCGAGGAGTAGGATGACTTATGGACTCATCATCATCATCATCATCATCATCATCATCATCATCATATATTTTAGCTATTAGTTCCAAAGCATTAAGAGAAGAAGAAATTCCACACTCATCATTCTCAAGAGTATTCATGGAAACGTACTTTGTTAGATATTCTAATACCAAATGGTATGTATTCATGAGAGCTATGAAGTTGTCAAAATCATATACATAATCAAGGATTTCAAATGAAGGGCATTTAAATATATCCTTATGATACAGAGCTTGTGTGAGGCCTACCGTTTTAATTTCTGCTCATGTGACTATTTACTTTACTGTTGCTAATACATTTAGACTTGTGGGACTGTTGATCCTGAATTCTCGAACTATTTGACTTTATGATGTTATGGAAAAACTAATTGGGTGATGTTAGATAGATGCTCTATATTAAAGGAAAACTAATTGGGTGATGTTAGTTAGAAAATTGTAATGTGATTTCCTTTATGCTTAAGAGAACTTGTGATATTTTATGGGAATGCATGTTTTAAATTGCTTCGGCTATGATATTTTTATGTGGAATTAACTTTGCAATTGAGTGCGCAGGTATTTCTAAAAAACCACAGATATTGGAGATCATCCCACACTTGATGTTGTAATTCCTTGTGAAGTCAATCTAGTTCCACGAGGAACCAAGATCAACTCTGTGTATGATGTAATGTTGTAATGTTATTTTGCAGGAGGTTAATTGGGTTAAGTCTACCCTCCTTTAATTTGAATTATGATATGTGTTGTAAGAATTTTCTTTGAATTACATTTTTAAATTTTAAATTTTTGGAGACCCTTTTTCTTGTATTTTAACTTGACCCTAGGTGTTCTAACTAGGCTAAACTTGACCCTGGGTTGTACCCCATGGGTCTAGGGTCCCTTTTGACTTGGGTAACCCTTGGTAGACCTCCATATGGTCACCTTAACTTCACATTGAAGTTAAGTGACGTATTTGGAGGCATGGGAGGGATAGGATGAGTGGTACCAACACTCAAACCCATCCCTTCTCACTTCCCAAGGTTAGAGATGACTCCAAGACCCACCAATTGTGGAGAACTTGACTTCAAGTCTCTCTCACAATTGGTGAGAGTACCCATGGAGTTGTGTGGTCCTTCATGAGAGGAAAGGAAGGGGACACATGTGTCACCCTTTCCCTCTTTAACTCCCCTTTTCTCTCCCATGTGTTGGAGAGAGAACATGTGGTAAGGGGTGAGGGAGACTTTGGGGAAGGGTAAGTGACATGTGTCAACACCCATCCCTTGGGACATGCTAGTGGTTGGGAGGAAGAGTGAGGAGGTGACAAGTGTCACCTCCCCATTCCTCTAAGCTCATGGATTGGGCTTATTTTAATCCCACTTGGGATAAGGTGAGTGGTTGTTGAATTTTGGGGAATTTTTATTGTTAGAAATTGATTTTGGGGGAAAAAGATAGAGGGAGTTTGGTGGCTTATGTTGGAGGAGATTTTAGAGGAGCTCTACATCAAATTCTTCCATATTAGGGCTTTTAAAGGTTGGTTTTCAAGGCTAAGGCCTTCCCCTTGTAATTTCAATTTGCTTGCATGATGAATGTGTGAGATGTATTTTTGCTTGTGTTGTATTTTGTTATTGTGGGGAATATTTAGTAGGGTGTTGTAAGAGCCTCTCCCACTTGGGAGAAAAATCTCAACAAGTGTGGGGTAGGGGAGGAGTGATCCTCCTCGAGGTCATTACCTTGGTTTGGGATGTTGAAAGCCTTGAGGACATTTTATGTGATTTTGAGCAAATTGTTATATGGCTTGAGAGCCAAAATATGAATCCTTTTGGAAATTTTACTAAACATGTTGGCTTGAGGCCATAAGAGAAAATTGTGTGAGGTATTTTGAAGGAGTGGCACTCTAGAGTTGAGTGTGTCCACTCTCCTACCCCTTTGAAACTCACCTTGGTTGAGTTGTGTGTTGTAAATATCCATGGGTGTTATATTATGTTTTTGTGATGTTTGTTGTCTTGTTGTGAAGTGGATTTGAGTTCCCTAGGTGTGTGGATGACCTCCCTAGCTCAGAGGTGACCCTCTTGTGGGTCTATGGTAGGGAGGAGAGCAAGATGTGTGGTGTTTCTTTCCCTTGTGTGATATGCAGGTTTCAAGGAGCTTAGTGTGAAGTTGAAGAATTTACTTGTCTTGGAAAATATTTTATTTTCCTTTACTCTTAAAGCTCATGAGAGAGAGCTTGGCCTTCTAGGAGATCTTACCTTTGTTAGTTGATAAGGATGACAACTTGGTTCTCTCCTTTGGTTGTAAAAATTACATTCTTGAAGTTGTGTGTGTTGGACATTTCTCATTGAATTGAAAGTTAGAAATTGTTAGTTTAAATGTATATTATTCAAAAGTTGATTGAAGAAAATTTTGATTTAAAAGTTATTTCATTGTATGTCATAATGAATTGTCAATTGTTAAGTTGTGAATGTGTTGTCATGACAAATAAGAAAGTTATAAAATTGTTCATTTGAAAGAGAGATAATTATTTGTTTTCAATTTTTAGGAGTATTTAAATAAGTGTTTTTTTTGTTCCTTCTTTGCAAGTGTATCTAATAATAATTCAATGATTTCAATTTGTGGAAAGATAGGAACTTTTGCCTCAATGGAAATTTGATACAAAAGAATGCATGTATATCTTGGTTTATATATATATATATATATATATATATATATATATATATATATATATATATATATATATATATATATATATATATATATATATATATATAAAACTGTAGGTGTAATGAAGGAAAGTTAAAGTTAAAATTATAGTTATATTTAAGTGTGTATTTTAAATAAATGTGTTTACATGATTTTATCATAGAAAACTAAGTTATTATTCTTGCTTAAAACCCTCGAGATTTCATTATATATATATATATATAAACAAATTGTGCTTCTCTTGTGTATATATGTTTATATATATGTATATATTCATTTATGTTTTATTATATATGAATTTAATTAAAACTGTGATTTGTAATAAAATTGTGCTTCTACTATGTATATATATTTATATATATATATATATATATATTTTTTCATTTATATTTAATAAATAAAATTTCATTGAGGAAATAAATTGTAACTGTGTAATTGGTTACATAGTAAATAAATTGTGTTTAAAAAAAAGAAGACAGTTCGCATTTTTTTTAATTACAATGAAGTTTAAATGAAGTGGTGGGGGGGTTCGAAATCCCCCCACCGTCGCTACCTTTACATGGGTGTGGGGAGGGGACGGAGCCCCACCCACACCCCATGCTGGGGATGTGGGTGGGGCTCCGCCCCCTCCCCACACCCCCAAACCTTTCAACCCCCGCGGCCATCTCAGTGCAGCGTCTGCTGCCCTCTCGGAATCACCTCCTCCACGCCACTGACAATCTCCACCTCCGCCATGCCGCCGATAGTCTCCATTCCCCCTCCGGCTGCTGTGAGCTTCACACTGCCTGCGACCCCTGTGTGGATCGTTGTGCCCTATTCGCAGCCCTTGCTCCACCCAAACATCTGTCGCCCTATCAGCGCTGCCGCCCTCCATTGACCCTGCCCAATCAAAACAAAATATATGTTACGGTTTTTTTTTAATGTCATTCAAAAGAAAATATGAAATAAACAATATTCATATGTATATAAAGAAAACCTAATTTTGTAACACAATAAAATATTATATATATATATATATAATTTATTAATGAATTTGTATTGGAAGCCAAAAAAAAATATTTTTAAGGGTTTCAATATCTACCCCAATGAAAAATACAAAGAATTGTATGGTAGATATTTATAAAAGTAAATCTTGTAAAAACAATTATATATATAATTTTATTTATACTTAATTAAAAGAAAATGTGTTAGGGGTTTATAACCTCATTTTCAAAGGAAATACAATGAAAATGAAAAGAAAAAAACATACGTATATTTTTTTTTTTTAAAAACCTGGTGTTGTAAATACAAATAGCATATATATATGTATTTATAACTTCACATTTATTTGAAGCCAACATATGCATTTCATATGTGGCCTTTTAAACTCAACCTGTAATTTGAGAAAACGACCAATTGAGAGAAAAGAGAGAAAAAGATAAAGAAAGATAAAAGTGAAAACAAAGAGGAGAAAATGCATGACTTTTATGAAATAGGGCTAAGAGTACTAATTAAGACTTAATATTCTGTTAATCCTGATTGGGGGCGATTTAATTAACAAAATTAATTCAAACGTTGAATTAAACCTGGAGCAGAAACCTAGTGGACTTCATCAAATGAGGTTAGTAAGTCCTGTTTACGAGATCTGATCTACCAAGAAATTAGGAATAATGTAAAGGATGCAGTGATAACTCTGATTGGTAGAGAACTGATCTACCAAGAAATTAGGAATAATGTAAAAGATGTAGTGATAACTCTGATTGATAGAGAACTGATCTACCGAGAAATTAGGAATAATGTAAAGGATGCAGTGGTAACTCTGCTTGATAGAGAACGTAAAAGAGAACAAATTAAAATTAAATTTTAGAGCAACGGGAAGGAGAACAAATGTTCAGACCTTGTTGGAAAATGTACAATTATCCAAATCATCTGTATTCCAATGTAATTAGTGAGTTGTAAGAAATTTATTAACCCTATCTGGAAACCTCGTGATCAAGATTAGTGTTAGTACAATAAACCCCACTCACGCCCGTGAGGCGTTATGCTGCCAGATTTTCCCAGAATTTAGGGATTAGTAGGGTAGTAAGTTTAACCCTTGTAGTGACGTTAACTGCGTCGCGATGACCCCCTTATTGGCCTTCTTGTGTTTGGGTATGCACACGTGTGCGTATTACCTCACTGACAACTGTATGATTTACGCCTTAAGCATACGCCACCGAGCATGCTTATGCATGTGAGGGGGTTTCTAGGGAAGCGTGGGAAAATTTTTGATATTTCGTGTCATGACCACATGAAAAATGTGGACATGACATGTGTGATGCGTGTCATGACCGCATGGGAAATTGGGCATGACAATTTGGTATCAGAGCCCAAGTTTAAACACTAGGCATATTTGGGCACGTTATTTATTCTACAACTTTGATTAATTAGTGCCTACCTTGTTTTGTAGGATGCCTCCCTGACGTGTTCGATGAGCACGATCATGCAACACAACGTCCATTGAGGTGCACAGTGATTCCTCAGCAGAGGGACAAGGACCCGCAGTTATAGCAGATCAGCTAGTACCATAGGCACCACCAGTATTAGACATAGGTCCTCAGATTTTATAAACATTGTAGGCCATGTTAGAGAGGTTACCGCCAGTTATTCCAGAGCCACGTGATGAGCCTTGCGTCGATCCATGAGAGGAGCCACGTAAGGAGCCGCTTGCTGAGTCACGTGCTGAGCCACATGTGGAGCCCCGCGTCGATCTACGAGAGGTACCACGTATGGAGCCTTTCGTAGAGATACCTGATATTACAGTGGAGGAGGCAAGGTCAGCCTACCGAGCACAAAGTAGGAGTCCTTTGAGGCTTTTGAGGCAAGATGAGACCATGAGAGTAGAGCAAATACATCATGGACCGTATGAGTATGGGTTGGATGAGCCGGTTATAGGACTTAGAGACAGAGGAAACCCCATCAGAAACCTGCTTAGGCTCAATCCACCTAC
This sequence comes from Cunninghamia lanceolata, assembly GCA_027924645.1. Classification (NCBI taxonomy): domain Eukaryota; kingdom Viridiplantae; phylum Streptophyta; class Pinopsida; order Cupressales; family Cupressaceae; genus Cunninghamia; species Cunninghamia lanceolata. The sequence goes on from BSBN01001807.1 coordinate 9,516,970, forward strand.
CTTCACAAGAGCTACAGAGGGAGCTATGGTAGAGGCTTGGCTTATCAGTTTAGATAAGTGCTTCATGTTGCGACCTTATGGGAGCAACATAAAAGTACAAGTGGTAGTACATCTTCTGAGAGATGCAACAGCTACCTAGTGGCACACTGAGGAGTGCAAGCATCGTTTATCCTTAGATATACTCACGTGGGACATTTTCATAGAGTGCTTTAATGCACGATACTTGTCAGATCACTATAGATAGCGCCAAATAGATGAGTTCCATGACTTACAGCAGAGAGGACTCATAGTTACTTAGTATGAGAGCTGATTTATTGAGCTTTCTCATTACGTAGAGTATCTCCATGATGAGAAACTCCTAGTACACAAATTCATCAGAGGTCTGAATCATAGGATAGTAGGACCAATACGTATTGCAGACCCCTAGACTATGAGTGAGGCTGTCGAAAAATCTTTTATTGCAGAGGAAATTCAGGGACCAGGGTAGAATTCACACCCATAGTTTTAGGACCATAATCACCAGCAACAACAAAACTTTCGTAGGCCACAATCCACACCACAAAGAGGAGGATTTAATTCCTCATTATTACCTCCTAGGCCTCCCCAGCAGCAACAACAGCAGCATTAGCAGAGGTCTAGACCCCAACAGAGGGTTCAGGGAGGACAGAACCGTGGTTGACAGCAACAGGGCCGCGTAGAGATCGGAGACAATAGGGATCATCTGTGGGACCCACGAGGTCTCAGCAGTCTTACAGAGGTTCACAGGGGTCCATTGGATAGACTAGACAACAACAGTCAGGCAGGACTTAGTCAGGATAGTTACACGCCAGGGGCATGTATTATGTATGTGGTGGGGCAGGACATATGGCTAGAGAGTGTCCACAGGGATTTACAGCAGGGGGACAACCCCATTCAGGAGGATTTGAGCAGACTGTAGGTGATGTAGGCAAGTCCCACCGCATGTTTGCAGTGGTTGACAACTACTAGGCTGACTTCCAGGCCTCAGTTATTGAGATAGCAGGTATGATTGGGGATTTCCCCATCTCTATTCTTTTTGACTCTAGAGCTACCGACTCTTTTCTATCTACATCATTAGTGGAACGTTGCAGGTTGGTGGCTTCTAGGCAGGACATTAGGTGGGAGATTGAGTTGGCCTCTAGGGCCAGGATGTCAGTAGATACCTTGGTTAGAGATTGTGAGATCTCCTTGGGTTCCTTCACTACATCATGTGACCTTAGGGTTATGCCATTAGGATCCTATGGTGTAGTTCTGGGTATGGACTAGCTTGTAGCTCATAGAGCCAAGCTAGATTGTCGCCAAAGGACGATTAGCTGCTTAGACGATCATGGTGCACCGGTTGAGATAGTGGGCATTCGGAAGCCCACAGCTGATCGTATGATATCCGCTCAGCAGCTTAAGCACTTCATGCGGAAGGGTTGTCAGTTATTCGCTATCACAATCAGTGATAGATCAAAGGATGAGCCTGAGGCTACTTTAGATAATCACCCTATCCTGAGAGACTTTGCTGACGTATTTCTGCTAGAATTACTAGGTATGCCTCCATGCAGAGAGGTTGATTTCCACATCGACTTAGTGCCGAGTGCAAAGCCAGTGTCTTGTGCACCCTATAGGATGACTACACATGAACTTACAGAGCTCAAACTATAGTTAGAGGAGTTACTTGAGAAGGGGCACATTTCACCTAGCATTTCACCATAGGACGCAGCGGTTATCTTCGTGAAGAAGGATGGATCTCTTCTATTATGCATGGATTACAAGCAATTGAACAAGGTGACAGTGAAGAACCATTATCCTCTGCCTAGGATTGACAACCTCTTTGATCAGATGCAGGGAGCCAGAGTGTTCTCAAAAATTGATCTAAAATCTGGGTATCACCAATTGCGCATCACAGAGGCAGACATTCATAAGACTACTTTTCAAATCAGATATGGCCATTATGAGTTTATAGTGGTACCCTTCGGTTTGACGAACGCCCCTGCAGTGTTCATGAGTCTCATGAACGAGGTGTTCCGTACTTACTTGGATCGGTTCGTGATCATATTTCTTGATGATATTTTGATTTATTCACAGACCGAGGAGGAACATGTGGATCATTTGTGTCAGGTGTTGTAGTGCTTACGAGAGCATCAACTTTTTGGCAACCTAGAAAAGTGTGCCTTTTTCAGGACAGAGGTGCAATATTTGGGGCACATCTTATCAGGCAATGGCATCTCTGTAGATCCATCGAAGATTAGAGTGATTCAGGACTAGCCAGCACCCACCAGTGTGACTGAGGTCAAGAGCTTTATGGGATTAGCCAGTTATTACCGTATATTTGTTGAGGACTTTTCCATATTAGCGCATCCCATCACTTCCCTTTAGTGGAAAGGGAAGGGTTTCACTTGGACCGAGCAATGTGAGAGGGCCTTCAGGGCCCTCAAGGAGTGTCTTACCAGCACTCCCATATTAGCGGTTCCAAATCTTGTAGAGGATTTTGTTGTTTGCACAGATGTATCACTAGAGGGTTTGGGAGCCGTGCTTATGCAGGGTGGTAGAGTGATTGCATACGAATCGCGTAAGCTCAAGACACATGAGCTAAACTACCCTACTCACGATTTAGAGCTCGTAGCAGCTATTCATGCTCTTGTTCATTGGAGACACTTCCTTTTAGGTCGATGCTTTGAGCTCCATTCGAATCACCATAGCTTATAGTACATTTTTACATAGCCAAATTTGGATGCATGCTAGCAGCGTTGGATGGAGTTCTTATGCGAGTACGACTTTGATGCCCACTACATCAAAGGGAAGGAGAATGTGGTCGCTGACACCTTGAGTCGAAGGTGCCACAAGATCCTGACCTTGACATTGAGGGTGGACTTGAGAGAGCATATCTTACAGCATCTACCTGAGGACGAGTGGTTTCTTGAGGTGCAACAGGAAATCTAGAAATAGAGGGCCCTTAAGGGTAGATTCACAGGATATTCCCTTGAGTCTAATGGTTGGCTTAAACATCAATAGCGCATCTATGTACCTCGTGTGGGTGAGCTACGTGCAATGATTCTTTCAGAGGCTCATTGAGCACCTTATGCAGCACACCCAGGAGTGAAGAAGATGCATGTTGATTTGTGACAGTTATATCATTGGGCTGGGATGATACAAGACATTGCAGAATATGTTGTTCATTGCCTTGAGTGTCAGAGGGTCAAGGCTGAGCATCAGCATCCAGTAGGACTGTTTTATCCTCACGAGATACCTGAGTGGAAATGGGACACCATTTCCATGGATTTTATCATTGGTCTACCTATGTCATCATGTCGCCATGATGCCATCATGGTGACAATTGACAAGTTGACCAAGGTGGTGCATTTCTCACTTGTACGCACAATGTACAATGCACCATCTATGGTGAGAGTGTTTTTAGATCAAATTGTCAGACTTCATGGAGTACCACGCCGCATCATTTCTGACCGAGACTCAGTTTTCACTTTAGCCTTTTGGAGAGCCTACAGCAAGCGTTGGGCACTCAGCTCAACTTCAGTTCATCTTACAATCTAGCGACCGACGAATAGATAGAGAGAGTTAATTAGGTGTTGGAAGACATGCTTTGTATGTATGTTATGGACCATCAGTCTAGATGGGAGGAGTATATGTATCTGGTTGAGTTTGCCTACAATAATGGGCATCACAGCTCATTGGGTATGCCTCCTTTTCAAGCTTTATTGGGCAAACCATGCAGGACACCATTGAGTTGGGATCAGATAGAGGATAGGGTTGCTATTGGTCCAGAGATGGTTTATGATATGGAGTAGCAGGTTACACTGATTAGACAAAGACTTCAAGAGGCACAAGATAGACAGAAGAAGTATGCTGACGCTAAGAGAACTGATCAGAGCTTCTCACTGGGTGACAGGGTATTTTTGAGAGTGCAACCGCACAAGAGTCCAATCTGTTACAGAAAGGGCTCTAAGCTCGCACCTCAGTTTGTAGGACCTTTTGAGATTTTGGAGCGGATAGGACCTGTAGCCTATCATCTAGCCTTGCCACCTAGACTATTGCGTATCCACGATGTCTTTCATGTTTTAGTTTTACATCGTTACATCTCTGACTTATCTCATGTATTGGATTGGAGTGCTCTTCAGGTAGAGGAAAACGGTCAGCTGGCTTTGGAGCCAATTCATATATTGGCTCATCGGACACTGGGCCTTCGAGATTGAGAGCTGGACCAGGTTAGAGTCTAGTGGGACATGTATGATGAGGTCGTTGTGACATGGGAGGATGCAACGAGATTGAGGACTCTTTATCCTCACCTCTTTGATGACTTCCAAGAGGAAGTAGTCTTAGGGGGGAGGATGTGAGGCCTACCATTTTCATTTCTGCTCATGTGACTATTTACTTTACTGTTACTGATACATTTAGACTTATGGGACTGTTGATCCTAAATTCTTGAACTATTTGACTTTATGATGTTATGGGAAAACTAATTGGGTGATGTTAGATAGATGCTTTATATTAAAGGAAAACTAATTGGGTGATGTTAGTTAGAAAATTGTAATGTGATTTCCTTTATGCTTAAGAGAACTTGTGATATTTTATGGGAATGCATGTTTTAAATTGCTTCGGCTATGATATTTATATATGGAATTAACTTTGCAATTGAGTGCGCAGGTATTTCTAAAAAACCACAGATACTAGAGATCATCCCACACTTGATGTTGTAATTCCTTGTGAAGCCGATCTAGTTCCACGAGGAACCAAGATCAACTTTGTGTATGATGTAATATTGTAATGTTATTTTGCATGATGTTAATTGGGTTAAGTCTACCCTCTTTTAATTTGAATGACGATATGTGTTGTAAGAATTTTCTTTGAATTACATTTTTAAATTTTAAATTTTTGGAGACCCTTTTTCTTGTGTTTTAACTTGACCCTAGGTGTTCTAACTAGGCTAAACTTGACCCTGGGTTATACCCCATGGGTCTAGGGTCCGTTTTGACTTGGGTAACCCTTGGCAAACCTCCATATGGTCACTTTAACTTCACACTAAAGTTAAGTGACGAATTTGGAGGCATGGAAGGGATAGGATGAGTGGTACCAACACTCAAACCCATCCCTTCTCACTTCCCAAGGTTAGAGATGAATCCAAGACCCACCAATTGTGGAGGACTTGACTTCAAGTCTCTCTCCCAATTAGTGAGAGTACGCATGGAGTTGTGTGGTCCTACATGAGAGGAAAGGAAGGGGACACATGTGTCACCCTTTCCCTCTTTAACTCTCCTTTTCTCTCCCATGTGTTGGAGAGAGCACATGTTGTAAGGGGTGAGGGAGACTTTGGGGAAGGGTGAGTGACATGTGTCAACACCCATCCCTTGGGACATGCTAGTGGTTGGGAGGAAGAGTGAGGAGGTGACAAGTGTCACCTCCCCATTCCTCTAAGCTCATGGATTGGGCTTATTTTAATCCCACTTGGGATAAGGTGAGGGGTTGTTGAATTTTGGGGAATTTTTATTATTAGAAATTGATTTTGGGGGAAAAAGATAGAGGGATTTTGGTGGCTTATGTTGGAAGAGATTTTAGAGGAGCTCTGCATCAAATTCTTCCATATTAGGGATTTTAAAGGTTAGTTTTCAAGGCTAAGGCCTTCCCCTTGTAATTTCAATTTGCTTGCATGATGAATGTGTGAGATGTATTTTTTCTTGTGTTGTATTTTGTTATTGTGGGGAATATTTAGAAGGGTGTTGTAAGAGCCTCTCCCACTTGGGAGAAAAAGTTTAACAAGTCTAGGGTAGGGGAGGAGTGATCCTCCTCGAGGTCATTACCTTGGTTTGGGATGTTGAAATCCTTGAGGGCATTTTATGTGATTTTGAGGAAATTGTTATATGGCTTGAGAGCCAAAATATGAATCCTTTTAGAAATTTTGCTAAACATGTTGGCTTGAGGCCATAAGAGAAAATTGTGTGAGGTATTTTGAAGGAGTGGCACTCTAGAGTTGAGTGTGTCCACTCTCCTACCCCTTTGAAACTCACCTTGGTTGAGTTGTGTTTTGTAAATATCCATGGGTGTTATATTGTATTTTTGTGATGTTTGTTGTCTTCTTGTGAAGTGGATTTGAGTTCCCTATGTGTGTGGATGACCTCCCTAGCTCAAGGGTGACCCTCTTGTGGGTCTACGGTAGGGAGGAGAGCATGATGTGTGGTGTTTCTTTCCCTTGTGTGATATGCGGGTTTCAAGGAGCTTAGTGTGAAGTTGAAGAATTTACTTGTCTTGGAAAATATTTTATTTTCCTTTACTCTTAAAGCTCATGAGAGAGAGCTTGGCCTTCTAGGAGATCTTACCTTTGTTAGTTGATAAGGATGAGAACTCGGTTCTCTCCTTTGGTTGTAAAAAATACATTCTTGAAGTTGTGTGTGTTGGACATTTCTCATTGAATTGAAAGTTAGAAATTGTTAGTTTAAATGTATATTATACAAAAGTTGATTGAAGAAAAATTTGATTTAAAATTTATTTCATTGTATGTCATAATGAATTGTCAATTGTTAAGTTGTGAATGGGTTGTCATGACAAATAAGAAAGTTATAAAATTATTATTTTGAAAGAGAGATAATTAGTTATTGTCAATTTTTAGGAGTATCTAAATAAGTGTTTTTTTTGTTCCTTCTTTGCAAGTGTATCTAATAATAATTCAATGATTTCAATTTGTGGAAAGATATGAACTTTTACCTCAATGGAAATTTGATAGAAAAGAATGCATGTATATCTTTGTTTATTTGTAAAATATATATATATATATATAAAATTGTAGGTGTAATGAAGGAAAGTTAAAGTTAAAATTATAGTTATATTTAAGTGTGTATTTTAAATAAATGTGTTTACATGATTTTATCATAGAAAAGTAAGTTATTATTCTTGCTTAAAACCCTCGAGATTTCATTATATATATATATATATATATTATATTTATTTATTTTGATAATTTTCTTTTAATAAACAAATTGTGCTTCTGTTGTGTATATATATATAGATTATATTTATTTATTCTGATAATTTTCTTTTAATACACAAATTGTGCTTCTGTTGTGTATATATATATACACAACAGAAGCACAATTTGTGTATTAAAAGAAAATTATCAGAATAAATAAATATAATCTATATATATATATATATTCATTTATGTTTTATTATATATGAATTTATTTAAAACTATGATTTGTAATAAAATTGTGCTTCTACTGTGTATATATATTTTTATTTATATATATATATATTTATATTTTAATAAATAAAATTTCATTGAGGAAATAAATTGTAACTGTGTAATTGTTACACAGTAAATAAACTGTGTTTAAAAAAAGGAAGACAGTTCACATTTTTTTTATTACAATGAAGTTTAAATGAAGTGGTGGGGGGGTTCAAAACCCCCCCACCATCGCTGCATTTACATGGGTGTGGGGAGGGGGCAGAGCCCCGCCCACACCCCACACTATGGGATGTGGGTGGGGATCCTCCCGCTCCCCAGACCCCTGAACCTTTAAACCCCCGCGGCCATCTCAGTGCAGCGTCCACTGCCCTCTCGAAATCACCTCCTTTGCGCCGCTAACAATCTCCACCATTGTCCCGCCACTGACAATCTCCACCTTTGTCACGCCGCTAATAGTCTCCATTCTCCCTCTGACCGCCATGAGCTTCACATCGCCTGTGACCCCTCTGCGGATCATCGTCCCCTGTTCGCGGCCCTTGCTCCACCCAAACCTTCGTCGCTCAATCAGTGCCGCTGCCCTCCATTGACCCTGCCCAATCAAAACAAAATATATGTTAGGGTTTTTTTTTAATGTCATTCAAAAGAAAATATGAAATAAACAATATTCATATGTATATAAAGAAAAACTAATTTTGTAACACAATAAAATATTATATATATATATATATATATTATTTATTAATGAATTTGTATTGGAAGCCAAACAAAAATATATTTAAGGGTTTCAATATCTGCCCCAATGAAAAATACAAAGAATTGTATGGTACATATTTAGAAAAGTAAATCTTGTAAAAACAATTATCCAATAAGAATATATATATATATATATATATATATATATATATAATTTTATTTATAATTAATTAAAGAAAATGTGTTAGGGGTTTATAACCTCATTTTCAAAGGAAATACAATGAAAACGAAAAGAAAAAATATACGTATATTTTTTAAAAAAAAACCCTAGTGTTGTAAATACAAATAGCATGTATGTGTGTGTGTGTATTTTTAACTTCACATTTATTTGAAGCCAAAATATGCATTACATATGTGGCCTTTTAAACTCAACCTGTAATTTGAGAAAACAACCAATTCATAAAAAAGAGAGAAAAAGAGAAAGAAAGATAAAAGTGAAAACAAAGAGGAGAAAATGCACGACTTTTCTGAAATAGGGATAAGAGTACTAATTAAGACTTAATATTCCATTAATCTTGATTGGGGGTGATTTAATTAACAAAATTAATTCTAATGTTGAATTAAACCTAGAGCGGAAACCTAGTGGACTTCATCAAACGAGGTTAGTAAATCCTGTTTACGAGATCTGATCTACCAAGAAATTAGGAATAATGTAAAGGATGTAGTGATAACTCTGATTGATAGAGAACTGATCTACCAAGAAATTAGGAATAATGTAAAGGATCCAGTGATAACTCTGATTGATAGAGAACTGATCTACCAAGAAATTAGGAATAATGTAAAGGATGCAGTGATAACTCTGATTGATAGAGAATGTAAAAGAGAACAAATTAAAATTAAATTTCAAAGAAATGGGAAGGAGAACAAATGTTCGGACCTTGTTGGAAAATGTACAATTATCCAAATCATCTATATTCCAATGTAATTAGTGAGTTGTAAGAAATTTATTAACCCTATCTAGAAACCTCGTGATCAAGATTAGTGTTAGTACAATAAACCCCACTCACGCCCGTGAGGCTTTATACTGCAGGATTTTTCTTGGAATTTAGGGATTAGTAAGGTAGTAAGTTTAACCCTTGTAGTGATGTTAACTGTGTCACGATGACCCCCTTGTTGGCCTTCTTGCATTTGGGTATGTACACATGTGTGTATTACCCCGCTGACAACTGTATTGTTTACGCCTTAAGCATACGCCACCGAGCATGCTTACGTGTACGAGGGGGTTTCTAGGGAAGCATGGAAATTTTTTTAATATTTCGTGTCATGACCACATGATAAATGTGGACATGACACGTGTGATGCGTGTTGTGACTGCATGGGAAATGTGGGCATGACAGCTTGTATATAAGTGAGAACATGAGGGGTCATATTAAGAAATTTGTAGAAATTCTCAAAGTTTTTTATATATGCATGTAAAGATACCAAAGAGAAATGAGATGAAGATGCCATAATGAAATGTCTTGAAACATCAATGTCCAATAAGATCTAGTAAGGCAGGACATGCAAAGTTTTATGATACTTAAGACACCCTAGATGTGAGACTATTTTGTACCCAAGCACTTGTTTGAGGGAAATGGATAAAAAATACACACATAGTCCACAACAAACAGAGTGGATGGGAGGAAAGAGTACTACACAACAAGGCAAAGTTGATGATTTTAAAGATTTTGATCAAAAGGATGTGAATGAGGTGTGTAATAGGTAGTGTTGAAATACACATTGTGTAATTAAGATTATGCCAATTTTCACACAATGATATGAAATTATGCAAATTTTTTAAATTACAAAGGCATAAATGCTCTAATATGAGTGCAAGATCTGAAGTGCAAGATATCTAAGGGTAAGTGCAAGAAGATGGGGGGTCAAAAAGGGGTCTTAAGTGGCCCTTTTTTTTCTGAAATCAGGAAATGGTGGCCTTGGATGAGAAATTGAGCATAGTTACACTCAAAATTTAGAGATGCAACCAAAACAATGTTCGTAGTGCTCCAAGTCTACTTTCTAAACTACTTAGTTTTTTTTTAAATGGTATAGATTAAGGGGTTCAAAAGAGGGAGCCACAGAAATTGGTGTTGTTTCTGTCAAAAAAACATAACATAGCATGTTTTGTGGCTCCCTCAAAAGGTTAACTTTTTTTTGGTTTTTTTAAAATCGCTTCAGTGAAAAATTAGCTAACATGTAGTTTATGCTCGATTTTTCTGATAATTTTTTGATGAATATTTGATTTTTTACTAATTTTCGAATTGGTCACATCCTAAAAAATAAAATTTTGGCTGTGCTACCCCTATAAATTTTGAAAACTAATTGAAAATCATTTTTTCTTTTTTTAATATGTGTAGAATGGAGTCTAGTTTCTAAATATGTAATTTTTTTGAAATTTTAATGAATGGTTAATTTACAATGAAAAAAAGACCAAACAGTGGTTTTTGCCCAAAACCAAACACACAAACAAAAGAAATTAAAGATGAAAGGCTTAACATTGTCAAAATGTGAAAAAAATTACATCGCTAAATAGCTAAGAGAAAGCCTAACATTACCTAGGTGTTCGATTTGTTTGACCTTGAAACACGTGTAAATCTAAGGGTTAACACGAACAAAATTATGTGAAATTTTGTAGAATTTGATAAAACACGTCTGTCGATGTTGAAAAGGCACTCCAAGCCTTTGGGTTGGAAATCCAAAGCAAAGCCCAAGCCCAAGGCTTGGGATTCCCGAAGCACAATATAACGCGAGCGCATTATAATGCGAGCACGTTATAATGCAGTCGCGTTATGTTGTGTTTGTTTTTCTTTTTTGCATGTTTGCCAGTGTTTTCCCAGTTCAACACAATGCAAACATGTTATAACATTCTCATGTTATGTCTTCCTTTGAATGAGATATGTTCAACTTTCATAAGTATGTTTCATGGATGTTTATATCTATTCTTGTAGGTATGTATGCATGCTTGTATGTATGTACATGTATGCATGCTTGTATGTATGTACATGTATGCATGCTTGTATGTATGTACATGTATGCATGCTTGTATGTATTCATCTTTGTATGTATGTATGTATGTATGTATGTATATATGTTTGTATGTATGCATGTATGTATGTATGTATGTAAGTGTTTTGTGTTAAGTGTATATAAGGACTTGAGCCTATATAGTTTTGAGGGTTGAGGGTTGAGGGATTAGGGCTTAAGTAATAGGTAGAGGGTAAAGGGTAGAGATTAGAGGGTTGAGGGATACAGTTGAGGGTTAATATTCAGGTTGTTGAGTGTATAAGATTAAGTGTGTAAGGCGTGGGGATTAGGGTTTAGGGTTTACGATATGGATTGAGGGTATATAAGGCATAGGGTGACTTGGGTTGAGAGCACATATGGTTTAGATTTAATTTAAGGATAGGGTTGAGGCACAATATTTGAGGTTTAGGATATAAGGGTGAGGTTAAATATGGTCTAGGGATAAGGGTTTGAGGGTGTAGGATTCATGGTTTAAGGTATAGAGTTGATGATTAAGGGATTAGGGCTTAAGTATATTGTTGAGGGTACAGGGTTGAGGGTTTAGGGATAGGTTTTAGGGTTTAAGGTTTAAGGGTTAAGGGTTGAGGGATAGGGTTTAAGGTTTAGGGGTAAGGGATTAGGGTTTAAGGTATAGTGTCTTTAGTTGAGGGTTTAGGAATAGGGATAGCATTTAGGGTTTAAGGATGAGGGATTAGGGTGGAGGGTTGAGGGTTGAAGGATTAAGGTTTAAGGTATAACTTGTTGAGGGTTGAGTGTTTAGGGATAGGGTTTAGGGTTGAGGGTTGAGGGATTAGGGTTTAGAGTTGAGGGATTAGGGTTTAAGGAATAGTGTTGAGAGTTGAGGGTTTAGGGATAGGGTTTAGGGTTGAGGGATTAGGGTTTAGGGTTGATGGATTAGGGTTTAAGGAATAGTGTTGGGGGTTGAGGGTTTAGGAATAAGGTTTAGGGTTGACAGATTAGGGTTTAGGGTTGACGGATTCAGGTTTAATGTTGAGAGTTGAGGGTTGAGGGTTGAGGGTTTAGGGATAGGGTTGATGGTCAAGGGATTAAGGTTAAAGTACAGTTTTGAGGGTAGAGGGATTAGGGATAGGGTTTAGGGTTGAAGGTTTAACGATTGAGGGTTGAGGGTTTAGGGCTGAGGGTTAAGGGATTGGGGTTTAAGATATAGTGTTGAGCATCGAGGGTTTAGGGATAGGTTTTAGGGTTTAAGTTTTAAGGGTTAAGGGTTGAGGGATAGGGTGTAGGGTTTAGGGATAAGGGATTAGGGTTTAAGGTATAGTGTTGAGGGTTGAGGGATTAGGGTTTAAGGTTTAGTGTCAAGGGTTGAGGGTTTAGTGATAGGGTTTAGGCTTGAGGGTTGAGGGTTGAGGGATTAGGTTTTAGGGATGATGGATTAGAGTTTAAGGTATAGTGTTGAGGGTTGAGGGTTTATAGATAGGGTTTAGGGTTGATGGATTAGGGTTTAGGGTTGACAGATTAGTGTTTAATGTCGAGGTTAGGGTTAGAGTGTCAAGGGTAGAGAGATTAGGGATAGGGTTTAGGGTTGAACATTTCAGGATTGAGGTTGAGGCTTTAGGGATGAGGGTTTAAGGCTTAAGATATAGTGTCGAGTGTTGAGGGTGTAGGGATAGGGTTTAAGTTTTAAGGGTTAAGGGTTAAGGGTTGAGGGATAGGGATTAGGGTTTAAGGTATAGTGTTGATGGTTTAGCGATAGGGTTTAGGTTTCAGGGATTAAGGTTTAGGGTTGATGAATTAGGGTTTAATGTTGAGAGTTGAGGGTTGACAGGTGACGGTTGAGGGCTGAGGGTTTAGGGATAGGGTTGATGGTCAAGGGATTAGGGTTAAAGTAGAGTGTCAAGGCTAGACGGATTAGGGATAGGGTTTAGGGTTTAAGGTTTAAGGATTTAGGGTTGAGGCTTTAGAGATGAGGGTTAAGGGATTATGGTTTAAGATATAGTGTCAAGTGTCGAGGGTGTAGGGATAGATTTTAGGGTTCAAGTTTTAAGGGTTAAGGGTTGAGGGATAGTATCGAGCCCATTGAGGGTTTAGGAATAGGGATAGTGTTAAGGGTTTAGGGATGAGGGATTAGGGTTGAGGGTTGATGGATTAGGGTTGAGGGCTGATGGATTAGGGCTTAGGGATAGGGTTTAAGGTTGAGGGATTCAGGTTTAAGGTATAGTGTTGAGCGTTTAGGGATAGGGTTTAGGGTTGAGAGATTAGAGTTAAGGGTTGAGGGATAGGGTTTGACATTAAGGGTTAAGGGTTGAGGTTTTAGGGTTGATGGTTTAGGGATAGGGTTGAGGGTCAAGTGATTAGATTTAAGGGTTGAGGGATTAGGGTTTGACGTTGAGGGTTGAGGGTTGAGGTTCAAGGGTTTAGGGATAGGGTTGAGGGATTAGGGTTAAAGTAGAGTGTCGAGGTTATAAGGATTAGGGATAGTGTTGGAGGGTTTAGGGATAAGGGATTAGGCTTTAAGGTATAGTATCAAGCCTATTGAGGGTTTAGGAATAGGGATAGCATTTAGGGTTTAGGGATGAGGGATTAGGGTTGAGGGTTCACGGATTAGGGTTGAGGGTTGAAGGATTAGGGCTTAGGGATGCGGTTTGGTGTTTAAAGTTGAAGGATTAGGGTTTAAGGTATAGTGTTGAGGGTTTAGACATAGGGTTTAGGGTTGAGGGATTAGAGTTAAGGGTTGAGGGATTAGGGTTTGACGTTGAGGGTTGAGGGTTGAGGTTTTAGGGTTGAGGATTTAGCGATAGGGTTGAGGGTTGAGGGATTAGAGTTAAGGGTTGAGGGATTAGGGTTTGACATTGACGGTTGAGTGTTGAGGTTTGAGGGTTGAGGGTTTATGGATAGGGTTGAGGGTCGAGGGATTAGGGTTAAAGTAGACTATTGAGGGTATAAGGATTAGGGATAGGGTTGGAGGCATTAGGGATAAGGGATTAGGGTTTATGTAATAGTATCGAGCTAGTTGAGGGTTTAGGGATGAGCATTTAGGGTTTAGGGATTAGGGATTAGGGTTGAGGGTTGAGGGATTAAGGTTTAGGATAAGGTTTAGGATTTAGTGTTGAGGGATTAGGGTTTAAGGTATAGTGTTGAGGATTTAGGGATATAGTTTAGGGTTGAGGAATTAGAGTGAAGGGTTGAGGGATTACGACGTGACATTGAGGGTTGACAGTTGAGGTTTTAGGGTTTAGGGTTTAGCAATAGGGTTTAGGGTCAAGGGATTAGAGTTAAGGATTGAGGGATTAGGCTTTGACATTGAGGGTTGAGGGTTTAGGGATAGGGTTGAGGGTCGAGGGATTAAGGTTAAAGTAGAGTGTGGAGGGTATGAGGATTAGAGATAGGGTTGGAAGGCTTAAGGATAAGGGATTAGGGTTTAAGGTATAGTATCAAGCCTATTGAGGGTTTAGGAATAGGGATAGTGTTAAGGGTTTAGGGATTAGGGTTGAGGGATTAGGGTTTAAGGTATATTTTTGAGGGTTTAGAGATATGGTTTAGGGTTGAGGGATTATAGTGAAGGGTTGAGGGATTAGGATTTAACGTTGAGGGTTGAGGTTTGAGGTTTTAGGGTTTAGGGTTTAGGGATAGGGTTGAGGGTTGAGGGATCAGAGTTAATGGTTGAACGATTAGGGTTTGACATTGAGGGTTGAGTGTTGAGGATCAAGGGTTGAGTCTTTAGCGATAGGGTTGAGGGTCGAGGGATTAGGGTTAAAGTAGAGTGTCGAGGGTATGAGGATTAGGGATAGGGTTGGAGGGCTTAGGGATAAGGGATTAGGGTTTAAGGTATAATATTGAGCTCGTTGAGGGTTTAGGAATAGGGATAGCATTTAGGGTTTAGGGATGAAGGATTAGAGTTAAGGGTTGAGGGAGTAGGGTTGAGGTTTGAGGGATTAGGGGTTAGGGATAAGGTTTAGGGTTTAGGGTTGAGGGATTATGGTTTAAGGTATAGTGTTGAGGGTTTAGGGAAAGGGTTTACAGTTGAGAGATTAGAGTGAAGGGTTGAGGGATTACGATTTGATGTTGAGGGTTGAGGGTTGAGGTTTTAGGATTTAGGGTTTAGGGATAGGGTTGAGGGTCGAGGGATTAGAGTTAAGGGTTGAGGGATTAGGGTTTGACATTGAGGGTTGAGGGTTGAGGTTTTAGGGTTGAGGGTTTAGGGATAGGGTTGAGGGTCGAGGGATTAGAGTTAAGGGTTGAGGGATTAGGGTTTGGCATTAAGGGTTGTGTGTTGAGGTTCGACAGTTGAGGGTTCAGGGATAGGGTTGAGGGTCGAGGGATTAGGGTTAAAGTAGAGTGTCGAGGGTATAAGGATTAGGGATAGGTTGGGAGGGTTTAGAGATAAGGTATTACGGTTTAAGGTATAGTATCAAGCCCATTGAGGGTTAAGGAATAGGGATAGCGTTAAGGGTTTACGGATGAGGGATTAGAGTTGAGGGTTGAGGGATTAGGGTTGAGGGATTAGGGTTTAAGGTATAGTGTTGAGGGTTTAGGGATAGGATTTAGGGTTGAGGGATTAGAGTGAAAGGTTGAGGGATTAGGATTTGACATTGAGTGTTGACGGTTGAGGTTTTAGGGTTTAGAGTTTAGGGATAAGGTTGAGGGTCGAGGGATTAGAGTTAAGGGTTGAGGGTTGAGCATTGAGGTTTAAGGATTAAGGGTTGAGGGTTGAGGCATTAGGGTTAAAGTAAAGTGTCGAGGGTACAAGGATTAGGGATAGGGTTTGAGAGTTTAGGGATAAGGGATTAGGGTTTAAGGTATAGTATCGAGCCTATTGAGCGTTTAGGAATAGGGATAGTGTTTAGGGTTTAGCGGTGAGGGATTAGAGTTGAGGGTTGAGGGATTAGGGTTGAGGGTTGAGGGATTACTTTTTAGGGATAAGGTTTAGGGTTTAGGGTTTAGGGTTGAGGGATTAAGGTTTAAGGTATACTATTGAGGGTTTAGAGATACGTTTTAGGGTTGAGGAATTATGTGAAGGGTTGAGGAATTAGGATTTGACGTTGAGGGTTGAGGTTTTAGGGTTTAGGGTTTAGGGATAGGGTTGAGGGTCGAGAGAATAGAGTTAAGTGTTGAGGGATTAGGGTTTGACATTGAGGGTTGAGTGTTGAGGTTCAAAGGTTAGAGGGTTTTAGGATAAGGGACTAGGGTTTAGGGTATAGTATCGAGCCCATTGAGGGTTTAGGAATAGGGATAGTGTTTAGGGTTTAGGGATGAGTGATTAGAGTTGAGGGTTGAGAGATTAGGGTTGAGGGTTGAGGGATTAGGGCTTAGGGATGGGGTTTAGGGTTTAGGGTTGAATGATAAGGGTTTAAGGTATAGTGTTGAGGGTTTACGGATAGGACTTAGGGTTGATGGATTAGAGTTAATGGTTGAGGGATTAGGGTTTTACATTAAGGGTTGAAGGTTGAGGTTTTAGGGTTGAGGGCTCAGGGATAGGGTTATGGGTCGAGGGATTAGAGTTAAGGGTTGAGGGATTAGGGATTGACATTGAGGGTTGAGTGTTGAGGTTCGAGGGTTAAGGGTTTAGGGATATGGTTGAGGGTCGATGGATTAGGTTTAAAGTAGAGTGTCGAGGGTATAAGGATTAGGGATAGGATTGGACGGGTTTAGGGATAAGGGATTAGGGTTTAAAGTATAGTATCGAGCCTGTTGAGGGTTTAGGAATAGGGATAGCGTTTATGGTTTAGGGATGAGGGATTAGAGTTGCAGGTTGACGGTTTAGGGTTGAGGGTTGAGGGATTAAGGTTTAGGGATAAGGTTTAGCCTTTAGGATTCAAGGATTAGGGTTTAAGGTATAGTGTTGAGGGTTTAGGGATATGGTTTAGGGTTGAGGAATTAGAGTGAAGGGTTGAGGGATTAGGATTTGATGTTGAGGGTTGAGGTTTTAGGGTTTAGGGTTTAGGGATAGGGTTGAGGGTCGAGGGATTAGAGTTAAGGGTTGAGGGATTTGGGTTTGACGTTGAGGGTTCAAGGTTGAGGTTCGAGGGTTGAGGGTTTAGGGATAGGGTTGAGGGTCAAGGGATTAGGGTTAACGTAGAGTGTCGAGAGTATACGGATTAGGGATAAGGTTGGAGGGCTTAGGGATAAGTGATTAGGGTTTAAGGTATACTATCGAGTCTGTTGAGGGTTTAGGAATAGGGATAGCGTTTAGGTTTTAGGGATAAGGGATTCGAGTTGAGGGTTGACAGATTAGGGTTTGGGTATAAGGTTTAGGGTTTAGGGTTGAAGGATTAGGGTTTAATGTATAGTGTCGATGGTTTAGAGATACAGTTTAGGGTTAAGGGATTATAGTGAAGGGTTGAGGGATTACGATTTGATGTTGAGGGTTGAGGGTTGAGGTTTTAGGGTTTAGGGTTAGGGTTAAGGGTCAAGGGATTAGAGGTAACGGTTAACGGATTAAGGTTTGACATTGAGGGTTGAGTGTTGAGGTTTGAGGGTTGAGGGTTTAGGGATAGGGTTGAGGGTTTAGGGTTTAGGAATAGGGATAGCATTTAGGGTTTAGGGATGAGGAAATAGAGTTGAGGGATGAGGGATTGGAGTTGAGGGTTGAGGGATTAGGGTTTAGGGATAAGGTTTAGGATTAAGGGTTGAGTGATTAGGGTTTAAGGTATAGTGTTGAGGGTTTAGAGATAGCGTTTAGGGTTAACAGATTGGAGTGAAGGGTTGAGGCATTAGTATTTGACGTTGAGGATTGAGGGTTGAGGTTTTAGGGTTTAGGGTTTAGGGATAGGGTTGAGGGTCGAGGGATTACAGTTAAGGGTTCAGGGATTAGGGTTTGACGTTGAGGGTTGAGTGTTGAGGTTAGAGGATTGAGGGTTTAGGGATAGGTTTTGAGTGTCGAGGGATTCGGGTTAAGGTAGAGTGTCGAGGGTCTAAGGATTAGGGATAGTGTTGGAGTGTTTACAGATAAGGGATTAGGGTTTAAGGTATAGTATAGAGCCTGTTGAGGGTTTACGAATAGGAATAGCATTTAGGGTTTAGTGATGAGGGATTAGAGTTGAGGGTTGAGGGATTAGGGTTGAGGGTTGAGGGATTAGGTTTTAGGGATAAGGTTTAGGGTTTAGGGTTGAGAGATTAGGGTTTAATGTATAGTGTTGAGGGTTTAGGGTTGAGGGATTAGAGTGAAGGGTTGAGGGATTAGGATTTGACATTGAGGGTTGAGGGTTGATGTTTTAGGGTTGAGGGTTAAGGGATAGGGTTCAGGGTCGATGGATTAGAGTTAAGGGTTGATGGATTAGGGTTTGACGTTGAGGGTTGAGGGTTGAGGTTTTAGGGTTGAGGGTTTAGGGATAGGGTTGAGGGTCGAGGGATTAGAGTTAAGGGTTGAGGGATTAGGGTATGGTGTTGAGGGTTGAGTGTTGAGGTTCGAGGATTGAGGGTTTAGGGATAGGGTTGAGGGTCAAGGGATTACGGTTAAAGTAGCGTGTGGAGGGTATAATGATTAGGGATAGTGTTGGAAGGTTTAGGGTTAAGGGATTAGGGTTTAAGGTATAGTATCGAGCCTGTTGAGGGTTTAGGAATAGGGATAGCATTTAGGGTTTATTGATGAAGGATTAGAGTTGAGGGTTGAGGGATTAGGGTTTAGGGTTTAGGGATTAGGGTTTAGGGATAAGGTTTAGGGTTTAGGGTTGAGGGATTAGAGTGAAGGGTTAAGGGATTAGGATTTGACATTGAGGGTGGAGGGTTGAGGTTTCATGGTTTAGGGTTTAGGGATAGGGTTGAGGGTCAAGGGATTAGAGTTAAGGGTTGAGGGATTAGGGTTTGACGTTGAGGGTTGAGGGTTGAGGTTTTAGGGTTAAGGGTTTAGGGATAGGGTTAAGGTTCGAGGGATTAAAGTATGGGTTGAGGGAGTAGGGTTTGACGTTGAGGGTTGAGTGTTGAGGTTCAAGGGTTAAGGGTTTAGGGATAGGGGTGAGGCTCGAGGGATTAGAGTTAAAGTAGACTGTTGAGGGTATAAGGATTAGGTATAGGGTTGGAGGGTTTAGGGATAAGGGATTAAAATTTGAGGTATAGTATCGAGCCTGTTGAGAGTTTAGGAATATGGATAGCGTTTAGGGTTTAGGGATGAGGGATTAGAGTTGAGGGTTGAGGGATTGGGGTTGAGGGTTGAGGGATTAGGGTTTAGGGATAAGGTTTAGGGTTTAGGGTTGAGGGATTAGGCTTTAAGGTATAGTGTTGAGGGTTTAGGGATATGGTTTAGGGTTGAGTGATTAGAGTGAAGGGTTGAGGGATTAGGACTTGACGTTGAGGGTTCAAGTTTGAGGTTTTAGGGTTTAGGGTGTAGGGATAGGGTTGAGGGTCAAGGGATTAGAGTTAAGGGTTGAGGGACTAGGGTTTGACGTTGAGTGTTGAGGGTTTAGGTTTGAGGGTTGAGGGTTTAGGGATAGGGTTGAGGGTCGAGGGATTAGGGTTAAAGTAGAGTGTCGAGGGTATAAGGAATATGGATAGGTTTGGAGGGTTTAGGGATAAGGGATTAGGGTTTAAGGTATAGTATTGAGCCTATTGAGGGTTTAGGAATACGGATAGTGTTTAGGGTTTACGGATGAGGGATTAGGGTTGAGGGTTAATGGATTAGGGTTTATGGATAAGCTTTAGGGTTTAGGATTGAGAGATTAGGGTTGAAGGTATAGTGTTGAGAGTTTAGAGATACGGTTTAGGGTTGACAGATTATAGTGAAGGTTTGAGGGATTAGGATTTGACATTCAGGGTTGGGGGTTGAGGTTTTAGGTTTTAGGCTTTAGGGTTAAGGGATAGTGTTAAGGTTTGAGGGATTAGAGTTAAGGGTTGAGGGATTAGGGTTTGATGTTGAGGGTTGAGTGCTGAGATTCGAGGGTTGAGGGTTTAGGGATAGGGTTGAGGGTCAAGGGATTAGGGTTAAAGTAGAGTGTCGAGGGTATGAGGATTAGGGATAGGTTTGGAGGGCTTAGGGATAAGGGATTAGGGTTTAAGTTATAGTATCTAGCCAATTGAGGTTTTAGGAATAGGTATAGTATTTAGGGTTTAGGGATGAGGGATTAGAGTTAAGGGTTGAGGGATTAGAGTTGAGGGTTGAGGGATATGGTTTAGGGATAAGGTATAGTGTTGAGGGTTTAGGGATAGGGTTCAGGGTTGAGGGATTAGAGTGAAGGGTTGAGGGATTAGGATTTGACGTTGAGGATTGAGGGTTGAGGTTTTAGGGTTTAGGTTTTAGGGATAGGGTTGGGGGTTGAGGGATTAGAGTTAAGGGTTGAGGGTTTAGGGTTTGATGTTGAGGGTTGAGTGTTGATGGTTAAGTGTTGAGGTTCGAGGGTTGAGGGTTTAGGGATAGGGTTGAGGATTGAGGGATTAGGGTTAGAGTAGAGTGTCTAGTATATAAGGATTAGGTATAGGGTTGGATGGTTTAGGGATAAGGGATTAGGGTTTAAGGTATAGTATTAAGCCCATTGAGGGTTTAGGAATAGCGATAGCATTTAGGGTTTAGGGATGAGGGATTAGAGTTGAGGGTTGAGTGATTAGGGTTGAGGGTTGAGGGATTAGGGTTTAGGGACAAAGTTTAGGGTTTAGGATTGAGGGATTAGGGTTTAAGGTATACTATTGAGGGTTTAGGGATAGGGTTTAGGGTTGAGGGATCAGAGTGAAGGGTTGAGGGATTAGTATTTGATGTTGAGGGTTGAGGGTTGAGGTTTTAGATTTTAGGGTTTAGGGATAGGGTTGAGGGTCGAGGGATTAGAGTTAAGGGTTGAGGGATTAGAGTTAAGGGTTGAGGGATTAGGGTTTGACATTGAGGGTTGAGTGTTGATGTTTGAGGGTTGAGGGTCTAGGGATAGGGTTGAGGGTCGAGGGATTAGGGTTAAACTAGAGTTTCGAGGGTATAAGGATTAGGGATAGGGTTGGAGGGTTTAGGGATAAGGTATTTGGGTTTTAGGTATACTACCTAGCTCATTGAGGGTTTATGAATAGGGATAGCATTTAGGGTTTAGGGATGAGGGATTAGAGTTAAGGGTTGGGGGATTAGGGTTGAGGGTTGAGGGATTAGGGTTTAGGGATAAGGCTTAGGGTTTAGGGTTTAAGGTATGGTGTTGAGGGTTTAGGGATAGGGTTTAGCATTGAGGGACTAGAGTTAAGGGTTAAGGGATTAGGATTTGACATTGAGGGTTAAGGGTTGAGGTTTCAGGGTTTAGAAGTTAGGGATAGGGTTGAGGGTCGAGGCATTAGACTTAAGGGTTGAGGGATTAGGGTTTGACATTGAGGGTTGAGGGTTTAGGGATAAGGTTGAGGGTCGAGGGATTAGGGTTAAAGTAAAGTGTCGAGTGTATAAGGATTAGAGATAGGGTTGGAGTGTTTAGGGATAAGGGATTGGGGTTTATGGTATAGTATCGAGCCTGTTGAGGGTTTAGGAATATGGATAGCATTTAGGGTTCATGGATGAGGGATTAGAGTTGAGGGTTGAGGGATTAGGGTTGATCGATTAGGGTTTAGGGATAAGGTTTAGGGTTTAGGGTTAAGGGATTATGGTTTAAGATATAGTGTTGAGGGCTTAGAGATAGGGTTCAGGGTTGAGGGATTATAGTGAAGGGTTGAGGGATTAGGAATTGACGTTGAGGGTTGAGGGTTGAGGTTTTAGGGTTTAGGGTTTAGGGACAGGGTTGAGGGTCAAGGTATTAGAGTTAAGAGTTTAGGGATTAGGGTGTGACATTGAGGGTTGAGTGTTGAGGTTTGAGGGTTGAGGGTTTATGGATAGGGTTGAGGGTCGAGGGATTAGGATTAAAGTAGAGTGTCAAGGGTATGATGATTAGGGATAGGGTTGGAGGGCTTAGGGATAAGGGATTAGGGTTTAAGGTATAGTATCGAGCCCGTTGAGGGTTTAGGAATAGGGACAACATTTAGGGTTTAGGGATGATGTATTAGAGTTGAGGGTTGAGAGATTAGAGTTGAGGGTTGAGGGATTAGGGTTTAGGGATAAGGTTTAGGGTTTAGGTTTGAGGGATTAGTGTATAAGGTATAGTGTTGAGGGTTTAGGGATAATATTTAGGGTTGAGTGATTAGAGTGAAGGGTTGAGGTATTAGGATTTGACGTTGATGATTGAGGGTTGAGGTTTTAGGGTTTAGGATTTAGGGATAGGGTTGAGCATCGAGGGACTAGAGTTAAGGGTTGAGGGATTAGGGTTTGACGTTGAGGGTTGATTGTTGAGGTTCAATGGTTTAGGGATATGGTTGAGGAGCGAGGGATTAGGGTTAAAGTAGAGTGTCGAGGGTATAAGGATTAGGCATAGGGTTGGAGGGTATAGGGATAAGGGATTAGGGTTTAAGGTATAGTATCGAGCCTGTTGAGGGTTTGGGAATAGGGATAGCATTTAGGTTTTAGGGATGAGGGATTAGAGTTTAGGGTTGAGGGATTAGGGTTGAGGGTTGAGGGATTAGGGTTTAGGGATAAGGTTTAGGGTTTAGGGTTGAGGGATTAGGGTTTAAGGTATAGTGTTGAGGGTTTAGGGATAGGGTTTAGGGTTGAGGGATTAGAGTGAAGGGTTGAGTGATTGGGACTTGACATTGAGGGTTGAGGGATTAGAGTTAAGGGTTGAGGCAATATGGTTTAATGTTGAGGGTTAATGGTTGAGGTTTTTAGGGTTGAGGGTTTAGGGATAGGGTTAAGGGTTAAGGGTCAAGAGATTAGAATTAATCGTTGAGGGATTAGGGTTTGACATTGAAAGTTGAGTGTTGAGGTTCGAGGGATTATGGTTAAAGTAGAGTGTCGAGGGTATAAGGATTAGGGATAGGGTTGGAGGGTTTAGGGATAAGGGATTAGGGTTTAAGGTATAGTATTGATCCTGTTGAGGGTTTAGGAATAGGGATATCATTTAGGGTTTAGGGATGAGGGATTAGAGTTAAGGGTTGAGGGATTAGGGTTGAGGGTTGAGGGATTAGGGTTTAGGGTTTAGGGTTGAGGGATTAGGTTTTAAGGTATAGTGTTGAGGGTTTAGGGATATGGTTTAGGGTTGATGTATTAGAGTGAAGGGTTGAGGGATTAGGATTTGATTATGAGGGTTTAGTGTTGAGGTTTTAGGGTTTAGGAATAGGGTTGAGGGTCAAGGGATTAGAGTTAAGGGTTGAGGGATTATGGTTTGACATTGATGGTTGAGGGTTGAGGTTCGAGGGTTGAGGGTTGAGGGATAGGGTTGAGGGTCGAGGCAATAGGGTATAAGGATTAGGGATAGGGTTGGAGGGTTTAACAATAACGGATTAGGGTTTAAAGTATAGTATCGAGCCTGTTGAGGGTTTAAGAATAGGCATAGCGTTTACGATTTAGGGATGAGGGATTTGAGTTGAG
Organism: Cunninghamia lanceolata; assembly: GCA_027924645.1. Taxonomy (NCBI): domain Eukaryota; kingdom Viridiplantae; phylum Streptophyta; class Pinopsida; order Cupressales; family Cupressaceae; genus Cunninghamia; species Cunninghamia lanceolata. Next base: position 9,540,228 of record BSBN01001807.1, read on the forward strand.
GGTTGAGGGAATAGTGTTGAGGGTTGAGAGATTAGTGTTGAGGGTTGAGGGATTAGGGTTTAGGGATAAGTTTTAGGGTTTAGGGATAAGGTTTGGGGTTTAGGGTTGAGGGATTATAGTTTAAGGTATAATGTTGAGGGTTTAGAGATATGGTTTAGGGTTGAGGGATTATAATGAAGGGTTGAGGAATTAGGATTTGATGTTGAGGGGTGAGGGTTGAGGTTTTAGGATCTAGGGTTTAGGGATAGGGTTGAGGGTAGAGGGGTTAGAGTTAAGGGTTGAGGGATTAGGGTTTGATGTATATGGTTGAGTGTTGAGGTTCGAGGGTTGATGGTGTAGGGATAGGGTTGAGGGTTGATGGATTAGGGTTCAATTAGAGTGTCGAGGGTATGAGCATTAGGAATAGGGTTGGAGGGCTTAGGGATAAGGGATTAGGGTTAAAGGTATAGTATCTAGGCAATTGAGGGATTAGGAATGGGGATAGCATTTAGGATTTAGGGATGAGGGATTAGAGTTGAGGGTTGAGGGATTAGGCATAAGGTTTAGGGTTTAGTGTTGAGGGATTAGGGTTTAAGGTATAGTGTTGATGGTTTAGGGATAGGTTTTAGGGTTGAGGGGTCAGAGTGAAGGGTTGAGGGATTAGGATTTGATGTTGAGGATTGAGGGTTGAGGTTTTAGGGTTTAGTGTTAAGGGATAGGGTTAAGGGTTGAGGGATTAGAGCTAAGGGTTGAGGGATTAGGGTTTGACATTGAGGGTTGAGTGTTGAGGTTTGAGGGTTTATGGATAGGGTTGAGGGTCAAGGGATTAGGGTTAAATTAGAGTGTTGAGGGTATTAGGATTAGGGATAGGGTTGGAGGGTTTAGAGATAAGGGATTAGGGTTTAAGGTATAGTATCAAGCCCATTGAGGGTTTAGGAATAGGGATAGCGTTTAGGGTTTAGGGATGAGGGATTAGAGTTGAGGGTTGAGGGATTAGGGTTGAGGATTGAGGGGTTAGGATTTAAGCTATATTGTTGAGGGTTTAGGTATAGGGTTTAGGGTTGAGGGATTAGAGTGAAGGCTTGAGGGATTAGTATTTGATGTTGAGGGTTGAGGGTTGAGATTTTAGGGTTTAGGGTTTAGGGATAGGGTTGAGGGTCGAGGGATTAGAGTTAAGGGTTGAGGGATTATTGTTTGACATTGAGGGTTGAGGTTTTAGGGTTAGGGGTTTAGGGATAGGGTTGAGGGTTGAGGGATTAGAGTTAAGGGTTAAGGGATTAGGGTTTGATGTTCAAGGGTTGAGGTTCAAGGGTTGAGGGTTTAGGGATAGGGTTGAGGGTCGAGGGATTAGGGATAAAGTAGAGTGTAGAGGGTATAAGGATTAGGGATAGGGTTGGAGGGTTTAGGGATAAGGTTTTATGGTTTAAGGTATAGTATCGAGCTCATTGAGGGTCTAGGAATAGGGATAGCATTTATGGTTTTGGGATGAGGGATTATAGTTGAGGGTTGAGGGATTAGGGTTGAGGGTTGAGGGATTAGGGTTTAGGGATAAGGTTTAGGGTTTAGGGTTGAGGGATTAGAGTGAAGGGTTGAGGGATTAGGATTTGATGTTGAGGGTTGAGGGTTAAGGTTTTAGGGTTTAAGGTTTAGGGTTTATGAATAGGGTTGAGGGTCGAGCGATTAGAGTTATGGGTTGAGGGATTAGGGTTTGACATTGAGGGTTGAGTGTTGAGGTTTGAGGGTTGAGGGTTTAGGGATAGGGTTGAGGGGAAAGGGATTAGGGTTAAATTAGAGTGTCGAGGGTATAAGGATTAGGGATAGGGTTGGAGGGTTTAGAGATAAGGGATTAGGGTTTAAGGTATAGTATCAAGCCCGTTGAGGGTTTAGGAATAGGGATAGCATTTAGTGTTTAGGGATGAGGGATTAGAGTTAAGGGTTGAGGGATTAGGGTTGAGGGTTGAGGGGTTAGGATTTAAGCTATATTGTTGAGGGTTTAGGTTTAGGGTTTAGGGTTGAGGGATTAGGATTTGATGTTGAGGGTTGAGGGTTGAGGGTTGAGGTTTTAGGGTTTAGGGTTTAGGGATAGGGTTGAGGGTCGAGGGATTAGAGTTAAGGTTTGGGGGATTATTGTTTGACGTTGAGGGTTGAGGTTTTAGGGTTTAGGGTTTAGGGATAGGGTTAAGGGTCGAGGGATTAGAGTTAAGGGTTGAGGGATCTGGGTTTGATGTTTGAGGGTTGAGGTTCGAGGGTTGATGGTTTAGGGATAGGGTTGAGGGTCGAGGGATTAATGTTAATGTAGAGTGTCAAGGGTATAAGGATTAGGGATAGGGTTGGAGGGTTTAGGGATAAGGTTTTAGGGTTTAAGGTATAGTATCGAGCCCGTTGAGGGTCTAGGAATAGGGATAGCATTTATGGTTTAGGGATGAGGGATTAGAGTTGAGGGTTGAGGGATTAGGGTTGAGGGTTGAGGGATTAGGGTTTAGGGATAAGGTTTAGGGTTTAGGGTTGAGGGATTAGGGTTTAAGGTATAGTGTTGAGGGTTTAGCAATAGGGTTTAGGGTTGAGGGATTAGAGTGAAGGGTTGAGGGATTAGGATTTGATGTTGATGGTTGAGGGTCGAGGTTTTAGGGTTTAGGGTTTATGGATAGGGTTGAGGGTCGAGGGATTAGTGTTAAGGGTTGAGGGGCTAGGTTTTGACGTTGAGGGTTGAGTGTTGAGGTTCGAGGGTTGAGGGTTTAGGGATGGGGTTTAGGGTTGAGGGATTAGGGTTAAAGTAGAGTGTCGAGGGTATACGGATTAGGGATAGGGTTGGATAGTTTAGGGATAAGGGATTAAGGTTTAAGGTATAGTATTGAGCCCATTGAGGATATAGATATAGGAATAGAATTTAGGATTTAGGGATGAGGGATTAGATTTGAGGGTTGAGGGATTAGGGTTGAGGTATTAGGGCTTAGTGATCTAGTTTAGGGTTTAGGATTGAAGGATTAGGGCTTAAGGTGTAGGGTTGAGGGTTTAGCGAAATGGTTTAGGGTTGACGGATTAGAGTTAGGGGTTGAGGGATGAGGGTTTGACGTTGAGGGTTGAAGTTTTAGGGTTGAGGGTTTAGGGATAGGGTTGAGGGTTGAGGGATCAGAGTTAAGTGTTGAGGGAGTAGGGTTTGATGTTGAGGGTTGAGTTTTGAGGTTCGAGGGTTAAGGGTTTAGGGATAGGGTTGAGGGTCAAGGGATTAGGGTTAAAGTAGAGTGTCGAGGGTCTGAGGATTAGGGATAGGGTTGGAGGGTTTAGGGATAAGGGATTAGGATTTAAGGTATAGTATCGATCCCGTTGAGGGTTTAGAAATAGGGATTACATTTAGGGTTTAGGGATGAGGGATTAGAGTTCAGGGTTGAGGGATTAGGGTTGAGGGTTGAGGGATTAGGGCTTAGGGATGGGGTTAACAGTTTAGGGTTGTTCGATTACGGTTTAGGGTATAGTGTTGAGGATTTAGGGATAGGGTTTAGGCTTGAGGGATTAGAGTTAAGGGTTGAGGGATTAGGGTTTGATGTTGAGGGTTGAGTGTTGATGTTTTAGGGTTGAGGGTTTAGGTATAGTGTTGAGGGTTGAGGGATTAGAGTTAAGTGTTGAGGGTTGAGGGATTAGGGTTAAAGTAGAGTGTCGAGGGTATGAGGATTAGGGATAGGGTTAGAGGGTTTAGGGATAAGGGATTAGGGTTTAAGGTATAGTATCGAGACTGTTGAGGGTTTAGGAATAGGGATAGCATTTGGGGTTTATGTATGAGGGATTAGAGTTCAAGGTTGAGGGATTAGGGTTGAGGGTTGAGGGATTAGGGCTTAGGGATGGGGTTTAGAGTTTAGGGTTTAAGGATTAGTGTTTAAGGTATAGTGTTGAGGGTTTAGGGATAGGGCTTAGGGTTGAGGGATTAGAGTTAAGGGTTGAGGGATTAGTGTTTGATGTTGAGGGTTGAGGTTTTAGGGTTGAGGGTTTAGGGATAGGGTTGAGGGTTGAGGGATTAGAGTTTAGGGTTGAAAGATTAGGGTTTGACGTTGAGGGTTGAGTGTTGAGGTTCGAGGGTTAAGGGTTTAGGGATTGGGTTAAGGGTCGAGGGATTAGGGTTAAAGTAGAGTGTCAAGGGTATAAGGATTAGGGATAGGGTTGGAGGGTTTAGGGATAAGGGATTAGGGTTTAAGGTATAGTATCGATCTCATTGAGTATTTAGGAATAGGGATAGTATTTAGGGTTTAGGGATGAGGGATTAGAGTTGAGGGTTGACGGATTAGGGTTGAGGGTTGAGGGATTAGGGTATAGGGACAAGGTTTAGGGTTTAGGGTTGAGGGATTAGAGTTTAAGTTATAGTGTTGAGGGTTTAGGGATACTGTTTAGTGTTGAGGGATTATAGTGAAGGGTTGATGGATTAGGATTTCACATTAAGGGTTGAGGGATGAGGTTTAGGGTTTAGGGTTTAGGAATATGGTTGAGGGTCATGGGATTAGAGTTAAGGGTTGAGGGATTAGGGTTTGATGTTGAGGGTTGAGGGTTTAGGGATAGGGTTGAGGGTTGAGGGATTAGAGTTAAAGTAGAGTGTCAAGGGTATAAGTATTAGGGATAAGGGATTAGGGTTTAAGGTATAGTATCACACCTGTTGAGGGTTTAGGAATAGGAATAGAGTTTAGGGTTTAGGGATGAGGGATTAGAGTTGAGGGTTAAGGGATAAGGGTTGAGTGTTGAGGTATTAGGGTTTAGGGATAGGGTTTAGAGTTTAGGGTTGAGGGATTAGGATTTAAGGTATAGTGTTGAGGGTTTAGAGATAGGGTTTAGGGTTGAGGGATTAGGATTTGATGTTAAGGGTTGAGGGTTGAGGTTTTAGGGTTTAGGGATAGGGTTGAGGGTCGAGGGATTAGAGTTAAGCATTGAGGGATTAGGGTTTGACGTTGAGGGTTAAGTGTTGAGGTTCGAGGGCTGAGGGTTTAGGGATAGGATTGAGGGTCGAGAGATTAGGGTTCAAGTAGAGTGTCCAGGGTATGAGGATTAGGGATAGGGTTAGATGGTTTAGGAATAAGGGATTAGGGTTTAAGTTATAGTATCGAGCCCATTGAGGGTTTGGGAATAGGGATAACGTTTAGGGTTTAGCAATGAGGGATTAGAGTTGAGGGTTTTGGGATTAGGGTTTAGGGTTAAGGTTTAGGTTTTAGCTTTGAGGGATTAGGGTTTAAGGTGTAGTGTTGAGGGTTTAGGGATGTTGGGAATTAAGGAGTCTCAACCTTGGTAGTTCTCTGCATTTGTAATGTTTGTATTTATTATTCAATTGCCTATGTTGTAAATAATTGGAAATTCCACTTTGTCATATTGTGGGATGTGGCATGGTGATGTGTCAATCCTACATGGATTATGACAACTTGTTATTTTGTCCTCACATGAGGAGATAGGCATCCCACTTAGTGGTAGGAATATTCTACCATGTGTCGGCATCTTCTATGTTGTGTAAGGAATGTTTGACCGAAAAAATTATGATGGATTCCTATGATGAATCTATGACATGTAAGAGTCAAGAATAGAAGGTTGTAAGACAAGTAATGACATGTGTCATGTAGCATCTTTGAATGAGGCATATTTGGGTGCCCCAAGGTGGAATATGATGTGTTCTAAGAGAATATGCTAATTATAGCATGTGTATGACAGATTCTCTTACAACTGTAAGTTATAACCGCTATGACAGTCGTAAGTGTCGTAAGAGCATCTGTCATAGCCCATTTTGGAAATAGGCGACCTCTTTGGGATGGGAGCTATGGACAAGTGTCAGACACATTCTAAAATGTTGACCAAGTGTCCCTAGGTGTGGATTTTGGTCCAAGATGCCATATTGGACACCCATTCCAAGATAGGTCCAATATTGCCTTGTATTTTCTTTATATATAGGTGCTTGGAGATGGAGTTTGTATCACAGGTTTACAGGTACTGTTATGCTATCAGATTGACTCTAGACACAAGTGTTGAAGACCATTGAAGCTTGCATTGCAAGTGTATTGTAAACATTCTTTCAAATTTGTTAATACATTGTGCAGGTTTTTGAGTGTGGGGTTTTTCACCCGATAAGGGTTTTCCCCACCATAAATCTTTGTCTCTCTTCTTCTGTCTACTTTCTGGTTCTTGTGTTTTGCTGCAATATCTCATGTTAATGGTTTAACATTGTTGTAATAGTTAGGAAAAAGTTAAATTTGTATAGCCCTCTCCTCAATAGATTAGTGTAGAAAGCCTTTTCCACACACCTAGCTTCCTTTTAGTTGGTATCAGAGCTTGATCACCTTTGCTCCTAGTTGTAGGGTAGGGGTTTTTTGAGCTAATCTTAGGTTGAGTGGGAGTCTATACAGAGCATTCTATATCTTATTGAAGCAAGGAGATGGCAGGCACATCAGGAAGGTTTGAAGTAGAGAAGTTCAATGGTAGTAATTTCAAGTTGTGGAAGCTCAAAATGGAAGACATGTTAGTTGACCGAGACCTTTGGGAAAGTGTGAACGGAACTAAACTAGCTACAATGACTCAAGATGAGTGGGATCTCAAGGATCGAAAGGCTAAGGGTCTCATAAGACTTAGTCTTGCTGATTCTGTGTTGTTAAATGTCCATGAGGAGACTACTGCAAACTCCTTTAGAAGAAGTTGGGGGATGTGTATCAAGCCAAATCCCTAGTCAATAAACTTTTCCTAAGAAAGAAGTTGTATTCTCTTCGAATGGAGGATGAAGGATCCATGGCTGAGCATATGAATGCCTTTAATATGTTGGTTGCACAATTAACATCTATTGGTGTAAAAATGGAGGAGGATCAGTGTATGACCCTGCTTTGTTCTCTACCGGACTCATGGGATCATCTTGTCATGGTAATCGGAAGCACCACATCCACATTCAAAATGGAAGAAGTGGTTTCTTCACTATTATCTGAAGAGATGCAGAGAAAGTCTTCTGAGGCAGCCAAATAAGCCCTTGCAATTCATGGAAGACCCAAGGAGAAAGGGAAGAAGAAGGACAAGAAAGCTGAGAAGGGTAGATCCAAATCCCGTGGGAGATCCAAATCTCCTGGAAAGTCCAAGGCTCTTTGTTGGACCTATGGCAAGATCAAGCATTTCTGAAAGGAATGCAAAGAGGAGAAAAAGAAAAAGAAGAAAGCTCCTGATTCAGACTCTGACAAATCACAAGATGACAGTGATACTTTCATCATAGCCTTGGCAACCCATGCATCTGATGATGTGTGGCTAATCAACTCTGGTGCATCATTCCACATGACCTCACATCGAGACTGGTTCACTAAGTATGAGGTGTTCGATGGTGGAAAGGTGTATCTGGGTGATTACTCTCATATGAAGATTGTTGGTCATGGAAGAGTCTCTATCTGATTCCCTAATGGTCGAGTGAAGGGGATCTCTAGGGTTATGCACATCCCAGGCTTAGCATGGTACCTTCTTTCTATAAGTAGTTTGAATGATGCAGGTGTGTAGGTTGTTTTTTTGAAAGAAGGATGCAAGATGAGTAGAGAATCTATGGTACTTGCTAAGGGTACTTGGAGAGGTACTCTGTTTTAGCTGGAAGCATGTATTGCACAATGCAATATTTCTTCTGAGTCAAGGAAGAGGGTAGTAGTCACTTCACCCCCACCATCTGAATGAGCAGTGAAGAAATCTATTGTTTCTAGTCTTGATGGTTGTAATCGTGCATTGGAAGTTAAACTTCCTGCAGAAAAGACATTGTTATGGCATAAGAGATTTGGCCACATTGGTGAGAAGGGTCTGTGTACCCTAAAAAATAAGAACCTCATTGAGGGGTTAGATGATTGTAATCTTGAGTTTGACTTTTACAAACATTGCATTTATGGAAAACAAAATCATGTTCAGTTTTACTCAAGTTCTCATAAGTCTTCTGGTGTGTTGGACCTTATTCATTCTGATGTGTTTGGTCCTATTAATGTTCGTTTGATATCAAAATCTATATACTTTGTATCTTTCATAGATGATTATAGTAGAAGGACATGGATTTATTTTCTCAGAAGCAAATCTGAAGTGTATAGTAAGTTTAAGGAGTTTAAAGCTTTTGCTGAAAATTAGACTGGTAAAAAGATTAAATGTTTGAGAACTGACAATGGTGGTGAGTTCATTTCTACAAAATTCAATAAGTATTGCAAGGAACTTGGGATTGAAAGACATAAGACAACTCCATACACACCGCAGCAAAATAGAGTTGCAGAGAGGATGAACAGGACACTGATGGAGAAGGCTAGGAGTATGCTTAGTGGAGTTGGTCTAGAACAAAAGTTTTAGGTTGAAGCTGTTGCCACTGCTTGCTATCTGGTAAACAAATCTCCTACATCAGCTCTTGTTGGAAAGACACCCATGGAGGTGTGGTCTGGTAGAAATTCTTCAGTAAGGCATATGCACATGTGCCTAGGGAGAAGCGATCAAAGTTGGAGAACAAAGTTGTTAAGTGTATCTTCATCGACTATGGTATTGGTGTGAAAGGATACAAGCTTTGTGACCCCGTGACTTTATATGTGTTGTATAGCAGAAGTGTCATCTTCATAGAGCTTACACCTTCTTCCACTGGATGTTGGTCAGTTTCCTCTCACCCCTGAGAAGACTGAACAAAAAGACAATGTTGGACCTGATGATGAGGAGAGCTCTAGCAGCTCTGAAAGCTCAGAGGAAGAAGCTGAATGTCAACCTCAGTTCTTGAGGAGGTCTACACGGATAAGAAAGAAACCTGAAAGGTTTGGTTTTACATTGGTTGATTCTAGTTGTGCTTATGCTTTGATTACTAATAGTGATGAACCTAGAACTATATCAGAGGCTTTGGATATGAAGGATCCAGATTCTTGGAAGGAGGCCTTGGAGGAAGAAATGACTTCTTTGGAAAAGAATCAAACTTGGGACTTGGTACCTTTGCCTCCTGGACGGAAACCCGTTGGATACAAATGGGTGTTCAAGAAGAAGATTGGTGTAGATGGCAGTATTGAGAAGTATAAGGCTAGATTGGTTACGAAGGGGTATTCACAAGTGGAGGGTATAGATTATGGTGAGATCTTCTCTCCCATTGCAAAGTTGAGATCCATTCGATTCCTGTTGTCACTCGCAGCAGCTTATGACTTTGAGGTAGAACAGATGGATGTGAAGACAACTTTTCTTCATGGTGACTTAGAAGAAGAGATCTACATGTCACAGCCAGAGCATTACATGGTGAAAGGTAAAGAAAATTTGGTTTGCAAATTTAAGAAGTCTTTGTATGGTTTGAAGTAATCCCCTAGGAGATGGTACTTGCAGTTTGATGCTTTTGTGTTGTCAATTGGATTTGTGAGATCGAAATCGGATCATTGTTTGTATTATATATTTGATGGTGATCGTATTCTCATTGTTGCACTATATGTTGATGATATGTTGCTAATTGGGAAGGGTAAGAATATGATTCCTAATTTTAAATCTCAGTTGTCAGGTCAGTTTGAAATGAAAGATTTAGGGGCAGCTAGGTACATTCTACAAATGGAAATCAAAAGAGACAAAACCAACAAAAAACTTTGGTTAAGCCAGAGTAAGTATGTGAAGTCCGTGTTGGACAGATTCAGCATGGCAGACTATAGACCATTATGTCTTCCTGTTTCTTTGGGGAGAAAGTTGTCTATTGAGGATTGTCCAAAATATCCTAATGAAGTGGAGGACATGAGCAGAGTACCTTATGCTAGTGTTGTTGGTAGTTTGATGTATGCTATGGTCTGCACAAGACCAGACATTGCCCAAGCAGTGAGAGTCCTTAGTTGATTTATGGCTAATCCTGGATGGGTTCATTGGGATGCAGTTAAGCGAGTGTTTAGATATTTGAGGGGTACTTCTAAGTACTCCATTTGCTATCATAGTAATGTTTCAAGACCTCCGTATTTTGTTGATATTCATGGATTTGTGGATTCAGATTGGGTAGGTGACATTGATAGTAGGAGATCTACCAGTGCTTATGTTTTTGCACAGTTTGGTGGTGCTATTAGTTGGATGAGTAAGTGATAACCTGTTGTTGCTTTGTCCATGACAGAAGCTGAGTATATGACAACTCATGCTTGTAAGGAAGCCATTTGCTTAAGAGATTGTGTTCTGATATTGGTGTTGATGGAGGTCAGATCACGATTAGTTATGACAGTCAGAGTTCACTTTGCCTTGCAAAGAATCCAACTTTCCATGCCAGAACCAAGCACATTGATGTTCAGTTTCACTTCGTGAGGGACATGGTTGAGGATGGAAAGGTAAATTTGGAGAAGGTAGATACTTTGAAGAATGTTGCAGATGCATTGACGAAACCAGTGGGCACAAAGAAGTTCAGATGGTGTTCGGAGTCTATGGGCCTCTCGGCCTATAGCAGTTAAATCCTATTTTTCTATTAGCTCTTACAAGGTGTTCGATAAGTGGGAGAATGTTGGGAATTAAGGTGTCTCAACCTTGGTAATTCTCTGCATTTGTAATGTTTGTATTTATTATTCAATTGCCTATGTTGTAAGTAATTGGAAATTCCACTTTGTCATATTGTGGGATGTGGCACGGTGATGTGTCAATCCTACATGGATTATGACAACTTGTTATTTTGTCCTCACATGAGGAGATAGGCGTCCCACTTAGTGGTAGGAATATTCTACCATGTGTCAGCATCTTCTATGTTGTGTAAGGAATGTTTGACCGAAACAGTTATGACAGATTCCTAAGATGAATCTATGACATGTAAGAGTCGAGAATAGAAGTTTGTAAGATAGGTAATGACATGTGTCATGTGGCATCTTTGAATGAGGCATATTTGGGCGCCCCAAGGTGGAATATGATGTGTTGTAAGAGAATATTCTATTTATAGCATGTGTATGACAAATTCTCTTACAGCTATAAGTTGTAACCGCTATGACAGATTCTATGACAGTCGTAAGTGTCGTAAGAGCATCTGTCATAGCCCATTTTGGAAATAGGTGACCTCTTTGGGATGGGAGCTGTGGACAAGTGTTAGACTCATTCTACAATGTTGACCAAGTGTCCCTAGGTGTGGGTTTTGGTCCAAGATGCCATATTGGACACCCATTCCAAGATAGGTCCAATATTGCCTTGTATTTTCTTTATATATAGGTGCTTGGAGATGGAGTTTGTATCACAGGTTTACAGGTACTGTTATGCTTCCAGATTGACTCCAGACACGAGTGTCGAAGACCATTGAAGCTTGCATTGCAAGTGTATTGTAAACATTCTTTCAGATTTGTTAATACATTATGCAGGTTTCTGTGTGTGGGGTTTTTCACTCAATAATGGTTTTCCCCACCGTAAATCTTTGTCTCTCTTCTTCTGTCTACTTTCTGGTTCTTGTGTTTTGCTGCAATATCTCATGTTAATGGTTTAACATCCCTATAATAGTTAGGATAAAGTTGAATTTGCATCACCCTCTCTTCAATAGATTAGTGTAGGAAGCATTTTCTACACACCTAGCTTCCTTTCAAGGGATAGCATTTAGGGTTAAGGGATTAAAGTAAAGGGTTGAGGGATTAGGATTTGATGTTGAGGATTGAGGGTTGAGGTTTTAGGGTATAGGGTTTAGGTAAAGGTTTGAGGGTCAAGGGATTAGAGTTGAGGGTTGAGGGATTAGGGTTTTACATTAATGGTTGATTGTTGGGCTTCGAGGGTTGAGGGTCTAGGGATAGGGTTGAGGGTCGAGGGATTACGGTTAAGGTAAACTATCAATGGTATGAGTATTAGGGATAGGGTTGGCAGCTTAAGGGATAAGGGATTAGGGTTTAAGGTATAGTATCGAGCTCGTTGAGGGTTCAGGAATAGGGATAATGTTTAGGGTTTAGGGATGAGGGATTAGAGTCGATGGCTGTGGGATTAGGGTTGAGGGTTGAGGGATTAGGGCTTAGGGTTGAAGGATTCAGGTTTAAGGTATAGTGTTGAGAGTTTAGGTGTAGGGTTTAGAGTTGAGGGATTATAGTTAAGGGTTGAGGGATTAGGGTTTGATGTTGAGGGTTGAGGGTTGAGGTTTTAGGGTTGAGGGTTTAGGGATAGGCTTGAGGCTCAATGGATTAGAGTTAAGGGTTGAGGGATTAGGGTTTGATGTTGAGGGTTGAGTGTTGAGGTTCGAGGGTCTAAGGATAGGGTTGAGGATCGAGGGATTAGGGTTAAAGTAGAGTGTATAGGGATTAGGGATAGGGTTGGAGGGTTTAGGGATAAGGGATTAGGGTTTAAGGTATAGTATCAAGCTCATTGAGGGTTTAGGAATAGGAATAGTGTTCAGGGTTTAGGGACGAGGGATTAGAGTTGAGGGTCAAGGGATTAGGGTTGAGTTTTGAAGGATTAGGGTTTAGGGATAAGGTTTACGGTTTAGCATTGAGGGATTAGGGTTTAAGGTCTAGTGTTGAGGGTTTAGGGATATGGTTTAGGGTTGAGGGATTAGATTGAAGGGTTGAGGGATTATGATTTGACGTTGAGGGTTGAGGGTTGAGGTTTTAGGGTTTAGGTTTTAGGGCTAGGGTTGAGGGTCGATGGATTAGAGTTAAGGATTCAGTGATTAGAGTTTGACGTTGAGGGTTGAGGGTTAAAGTTCAAGGGTTGAGGGTTTAGGGATACGGTTGAGGGTTGAGGGATTAGGGTTAAAGTAGAGTGTCAAGGGTATAAGGATTAGGAATAGGGTTGGAGGGTTTAGGGATAAGGGATTAGAGTTTAAGGTATAGTATCGAGCCTGTTGAGGGTTTAGGAATAGGGATAGTGTTTAGGGTTTAGGGATGAGGGATTAGAGTTGAGGGTTTAGGGTTTAGGGATTAGGGTTTAGGGATAAGGTTTAGGGTTTAGGGTTGAGGGATTAGTGTTTAAGGTATAATGTTGAGGGTTTAGAGATACGGTTTAGGGTTGAGGGATTATAGTGAAGGGTTGAGAGATTAGGATTTAATGTTGAGGGTTGAGGGTTTAGGTTTTAGGATTTAGGGTTTAGGGATAGGGTTGAGGGTCAATGGATTAGAGTTAAGGGTTGAGTGATTAGGGTTTCATGTTGAGGGTTGAGTGTTGAGGTTCGAAGGTTGAGGGTTTAGGGATAGGGTTGAGGGCCGAGGGATTAGGGTTAAAGTAGAGTGTCGAGGGTATGAGGATTAGGGATAGGTTTGGAGAGCTTAGGGATAAGGGATTCTAGTTTAAGGTATAGTATCGAGCCCGTTGAGGGTTTAGGAATAGGGATAACGTTTAGGGTTTAGGGATGAGGGATTAGAGTTGAGTGTTGAGGGATTAGGATTTAGGGATAAGGTTTAGGTTTTAGGGTCGAGGGATTAGAGTTTAAGGTATAGTGATGAGGGTTTAGGGATAGGGTTTAGGGTTGACGGATTAGAGTGAAGGGTAGAGGGATTAGGATTTGACGTTGAGGATTGAGGGTTGAGGTTTTAGGGTTTAGGGATTTGGGATGGGGTTGAGGGTCGAGGGATTAGAGTTAAGGGTTGAGGGATGTGGGTTTGACGTTGAGGGTTGAGTGTTGAGGTTCAAGGGTTGAGGGTTTAGGGATAGGGTTGAGGGTCGAGAGATTAGGGTTAAAGTAGAGTGTCAAGGGTAGAAGGATTAGGGATAGGGTTGGAGGGTTTAGGGATAAGAGATTAGGGTTTAAGGTATAGTATGAATCTCATTGAGGGTTTAGGAATAGGGATAGCGTTCAGGGTTTAGGGATGAGGGATTAGAGTTGAGGATTGAGGGATTAGGGTTGAGGGTTGAGGGATTAGGGTTTAGGGATAAGGTTTAGGGTTGAGGGTTGAGGGATTAGGGTTTAAGGTATAGTGTTGAGGGTTGAGGGTTGAGGGTTTAGGATTAGGGTTTAGGGTTGACAGATTAGCATTTAATGTCGAGGTTAGGGTTAGAGTGTCGAGGGTAGAGGGATTAGGGATAGGGTATAGGGTTGAGGGTTTAGGGATAGGGTTGAGGGTCGAGAGATTAGGGTTAAAGTAGAGTGTCAAGGGTAGAAGGATTAGGGATAGGGTTGGAGGGTTTAGGGATAAGAGATTAGGGTTTAAGGTATAGTATGAATCTCATTGAGGGTTTAGGAATAGGGATACCGTTTAGGGTTTAGGGATGAGGGATTAGAGTTGAGGGTTGAGGGATTAGGGTTGAGGGTTGAGGGATTAGGGTTTAGGGATAAGGTTTAGGGTTTAGGGTTGAGGGATTAGGGTTTAAGGTATAGTTTTGAGGGTTTAGGGATAGGGTTTAGGGTTGAGGGACTAGAGTGAAAGGTTGAGGGATTAGGATTTGATGTTGAGGGTTGAGGGTTGACGTTTTAGGGTTTATGCTTTAGGGATATGGTTGAGGCTCGAGGGACTAGAGTTACAGGTTGAGGGTTGAGGTTTTAGGGTTGAGGGTTTAGGGATAGGGTTGAGGGTTGAGGGATTATAAATAAGGATTGAGGGATTAGGGTTTGACATTAAGGGTTGAGTGTTGAGGTTTGAGGTTTGAGGGTTTAGGGATAGCGTTGAGGGTTGAAGGACTATTGTTAAAGTATAGTATCGACCATTTTGAGGGTTTAGGAATAGGGATAGCATTTAGGGTTTAGGGATGAGGGATTAGAGTTGAGGGTTGAGGGATTAGGGTTGGGGGTTGAGGGATTAGGGTTTAGGGATAAAGTTTAGGGTTTAGAGTTTAGGGATTAGGGTTTAAGGTATAGTGTTGAGGGTTTGGGGATAGGGTTTAGGGTTGAAGTATTAGAGTGAAGGGTTGAGGGATTAGAATTTGATGTTGAGGGTTGAGGTTTTAGCATTTAGGGTTTAGGGATAGTGTTGAGGGTCGAGGGATTATAGTTAAGGGTTGAGGGATTAGGGTTTGATGTTCAAGGTTGGGTGTTGAGCTTTGAGGGTTGAGGGTTTAGGGATAGGGTTGAGGGTCGAGGGATTAGGGTTAAAGTACAGTGTCAAGGGTATAAGTATTAGGGATAGGGTTGGAGGTTTTAGGGATAAGAGATTAGGGTTTAAGGTATAGTATCGAGCCTGTTGAGGGTTTAGGAATAGGGATAGCATTTAGGGTTTATGGATAAGGGATTGGAGTTGAGGGTTGAGGGATTAGGGTTGAGGGTTAAGGGATTAGGTTTTAGGGATAAGGTTTAGGGTTTAGGGTTGAGGGATTAGGGTTTAAGGTATAGTGTTGAGGGTTTAGACATAGGGTTTAGGGTTGAGGGATTATAGTGAAGGGTTGAGGGATTACAATTTGACGTTGAGGGTTGAGGGTTGAGGTTTTAGGGTTTAGGGTTTAGCGATAGTGTTGAGGGTCAAGGGATTAGAGTTACGGGTTGAGGTATTAGGGTTTGACATTGAGGATTAAGTGTTGAGGTTTGAGGGTTGAGGGTTTAGGGATACGGTTGAGGCTCGAGGGATTACGGTTAAAGTAGAGTGTCAAGGGTATGAGGATTAGGGATAGGGTTGGAGGGTTTAGGGATAAGAGATTAGGGTTTAAGGTATAGTATCAAGCCCATTGAGGGTTTAGGAATACGGATAGCATTTAGGGTTCAGGGATGAGGGATTAGATGTTAGGGTTTGAGGGAATAGGGTTGAGGGTTGAGGGATTAGGATTTAGAGATAATGTTTAGGGTTTAGGGTTGAGGGATTAGGGTTTAAGGTGTATTGTTGATGGTTTAGTGATAGGGTTTAGGGTTGAGGGATTAGAGTGAAGGGTTGAGGTATTAGGATTTGACGTTGAGGATTGAGGGTTGAGGTTTTAGAGTTTAGGGTTTAGGGATAGGGTTGAGGGTCAAGGGATTAGAGTTAAGAGTTGTGGGATTAGGCATCGACATTGGGGGTTGAGTGTTGAGGTTAGAGGGTTGAGGGTCGATGGATTAGGGTTAAAGTAGAGTGTTGAGGTTATGAGGATTATGGATAGGGTTGGAGGGTTTAGGGATAAGGGTTTAGGGTTTAAGGTATAGTATTGAGCCTGTTGAGGGTTTAAGAATAGGGATAACATTTAGGGTTTATGGATGAGGGATTAGAGTTGAGGGTTGAGGGATTAGGGTTGAGAGTTGAGGGATTAGGGCTTAGGGATGGGGTTTACGTTTTAGGGTTGAAGAATTAGGGTTTAAAGTATAGTGTTGAGGCTTTAGGGATAGGGTTTAGGGTTAAGGGATTAGAGTTAAGTGTTGAGGGATTAAGGTTTGACGTTGAGGGTTGACGGTTGACATTTTAGGATTGAGGGTTTAGGGATAGGGTTGAGGGTCGATGGATTAGAGTTAAGGGTTGAGGGATTATGGTTTGATGTTGAGGGTTGAGGGTCGAGGGATTAGTGTTAAAGTAGAGTGTCGAGGGTAAAAGGATTAGGGTTTAAGGTATAGTATCGAGCCCATTGAGGATTTAGGAATAGGGATAACATTTAGGGTTAAGGGATGAGGGATTAGAGTTGAGGGTTGAGGGATTAGGGTTGAGGGTTGAGAGATTAGGGTTTACGGATAAGGTTTAGGGTTTAGGGTTGAGGGATTAGGGTTTAAGGTATTGTTTTGAGGGTTTATGGATAGCGTTTAGGGTTGAGGGATTAGAGTCAAGGGTTAAGGGATTAGGATTTGATGTTGAGGATTGAGGGTTGAGGTTTTAGGGTTTAGGTTTTAGGGATAGGGTTGAAGGTCGAGGGATTAGAGTTAAGGGTTAAGAGATTAGGGTTTGATGTTGAGGGTTGAGTGTTGAGGTTTGAGGTTTGATTGTTTAGGGATAGGGTTGAGGGTTGAGGGATTAGGGTTAAAGTTGAGTGTGGAGGGTATAAGTATTAGGGATATGGTTGGAGGGTTTAGGGATAAGGGATTAGGGTCTAAGGTATAGTATCGAGCCCGTTGAGGGTTTAGGAATAAGGATAACATTTATTGTTTAGGGATGAGGGATTAGAGTTAAGAGTTGAGGGACAAGGGTTGAGGGTTCAAAGATTAGGGTTTAGGGATAAGGTTTAGGGTTTAGGGTTGAGGGATTAGGGTTTAAGGTATAGTGTTGAGGGTTTAGGGATATGGTTTAGGGTTGAGGGATTAGAGTGAAGGGTTGAGGGATTAGGATTTAATGTGGAGGGTTGAGGGTTGAGGTTTTAGGGTTTAGGGTTTAGGGATAGGGTTGAGGGTCAAGGGATTAGAGTTAAGGGTTGAGGGATTAGGGTTTGACATTGCGGGTTGAGTGTGGAGGTTCAAGGGTTGTGGGTTTAGGGATAAGGTTGAGGGTCGAGGGATTAGGGTTAAAGTAGAGTGTCGAGGGTATAAGGATTAGGGATAGGGTTGGAGGGTTTGGGGATAATGGATTAGGGTTTAAGGTATAGTATCGAGCCCATTGAGGGTTTAGGAATAGCTATAGTGTTTAGGGTTTAGGGATGAGGGATTAGAGTTGAGGGTTGAGGGATTAGGGTTGAGGGTTGAGGGATTAGGTTTTGGGGATAAGGTTTAGTGTTTAGGGTTGAGGGATTAGGGTTTAAGGTATAGTGTTGAGGGTTTAGGGATATGGTTTAGGGTTGAGGGATTAGAGTGAAGGGTTGAGGGATTAGGATTTTATGTTGAGGGTTGAGGGTTGATGTTTTAGGGTTTAGGGTTTAGGGATAGGCTTGAGGGTCTAGGGATTAGAGTTAAGGGTTGAGGGATTAGGTTTTGACGTTGAGGGTTGATGTTGAGATTCAAGGGTTGAGGGTTTAGGGATAGGGTTGAGGGTCAAGGGATTAGGGTTAAAGTAGAGTGTCGAGGGTATAAGGATTAGGGATAGGGTTGGAGGGTTTATGGATAAGGGATTAGGGTTTAAGTATAGTATCAATCCCATTGAGGGTTTAGGAATAGGGATAGATGGCTTTAGGGTTTAGGATTAAGTGAGACCTAGATGGCTAAGGATGGATGGAGAGGTAGACAAGGAGAAAATAAGAGACATAGAGAGGGGAGAGGTAGAGAGGTGAGGTGGAGAGATATGTGGGATATAGAACATGAGCTAATGGAACTAGAGGTGAGATATTGTAAAGGTGCTATCGAAGGTGAGATAGGCACAAATATTTATGGATCAACACTTGTCACCTCCCCATTCCACAAAGCTACACACTCTCCCACAAATGCTCTCACACATGTGTGAGAGCATAAGGAGATGTGAGCACACAAAGGAAGCTTCTTATGAATGAGGAGGTAACACTTGTTACCTTCTCATTCAAATAAGTTACTCTTCCCCACAAGTGCTCTCACACATGTGTGAGAGCATAGGGAAGAGGTCTCACACATGTGAGAATCTTCAAGAAGATTGTAAAGCATGTGTAGAAAGGGTAACCTTACCCAAGTGTGTGAGGTAACGTTAAGTGAGATGGTGACCTTCCAACCACCTCTCACACTTCCCAAACTCGTCACTTAACTCAAGGGTCAAGTTTGGGTGACTATACAAGGTCCAAATCAAGTTTAAACATGTTAGCAATGGTCCTAGACCCTAGGGGTATGACATAGGGTCACTATTTGACCATTACCAAGACTAGGAAACACATAAAATCGCTTGATGATGGCTTCAACATTTAGCACTAAAAATTGTGTAAATTCAACATTACAATTTTTACAACACATCAAGAGATAAAATAAAAAGGTGTAAACCTTACAAACTAACATAAATCAAATACAACATAATCAACATTCTTTAACACAAATGACTTTAGTCCAATTTAGGACTAGATCAACTTAACAGGGGTATAACAATGGTTATTGTCTGACCTCCAATTTTCCATGGGCATTGAAAGTTACTTGCACACTTCCAGAAGCCCATTAATAGCACATGGTAAAATAGACAAAGAAAATTGAACTACATATCACACACACATGAATGCATAGTCACATACAACATCAAAATAATCACATGCTAATATAAATATGTCTCTCAAATCATCCACCACTCACAAGTATAATAAGGATCACATAAAGTAAGATATATCATCAATTTCACCATCTATGCACATACCAATAGCATCAAATGACATCATAGAATCTAAACATCATATCATCAAATGGAAATCTAACATGCTATCTAACCATCCACAAGGCATAAACCATCTATCTAATCAAGTATAAGATAAGGTAATAAGGTCCAAGTGTGGGATCAACAGTCCCCAATATCCACAAGAGGATCATAAATCCATCGAAAGAGTACTATAAGAAAAAAAATACAGGTGGGCCTCACATCCTCCCCCTAAGACTATACTTCCTCCTGGAAGTTAGCAAAGAGGTGAGGATAGAGTGTCCTCAAACTAGTAGTGTCCTCCCATGTAGCTGAGACCTCATCATAGTGGTCCCACTAAACTCTGACCTAGGCCAGCTCTCCACATCAAAGGCCCAACATCCAACAAGCCAAGATGTGAATTGGCTCCAAAGCCAGCTGCCCATCCAACTCGACCTGTAAGGCATCTCAGTCCAAAACATGAGTCATGTCAGAAATATAACATCTTAGCACATAAATATGAAACACATTATGGATGCGTGACAGGCTAGGTGGCAAAGCATGACGGTAAGCTACGGGTCCTATCCACTCCAAGATCTCAAAAGGTCCAACAAAATGAGGTGCAAGCTTAGAACCCTTTCCATAATGGATTGGAATCTTATGTGGCTACACCCTCAAGAACACCTTTTCGCGAACTGAGAAGCTCTGATCCAATCTCTTAGTATCGGCATACTTCTTTTGACCATCTTGTGCCTCCTGCAATCTCTGCCTAATCAAGGTCACTTGCTACTCCATATCTTGTACCAAATCTAGTCCAATAGCCACTATTTCCTCAATACGGTCCCAACTCAAAGGAGTCCTACAAGGCCTGATAGGGAGGCATACCTAACGAGTTGTGATGCCCATTATTGTAGGTAAACTCAACTAGATACAAGTAGTCCTCCCATCTCGACTGGTGATCCATCACATACATATGAAATATGTCCTCTAACACCTGGTTCACCCTCTCAGTCTACCCATTTGTCTCAGGGTGATATGCTGAATTGAAGTTGAGCTGAGTGCCCAATGCCTACTGTAATGCCCTCCAAAAGGCTGATGTGAACACTATATCTCTGTCAGAAATAATGCAACGAGGTACCCCATGAAGTCTCACAATGTCATTCAAGAAGACCCTTGCCATAGCTAGTGCATTGTACATCATGCATACTGGTGAAAAGTGTGCTACCTTGGTCAACTTGTCAACTATCACCATGATGGTATCATGGCAGCAAGCTGACAAAGGCAAACCAACAATGAAATCCATGGAAATTGTATCCCATTTCCACTCCAATATCTCGTGAGGGTAAAGTAGACCTGTTGGATGCTGATGCTCGACCTTCACCCTCTAGCACTCAAAGCAATGAGAAACAAACTCTATAATATCACATCTCATCCTTGCCCAATGGTACAACTATCTCAAATCAGCATGCATCTTCTTCACCCCAAGATGTGTTGTATATGGTGCTCTACGAGCCTCTAATAAAACCAATGATCAAAGATCAGCTAGAAGGGGAACTTAGATGCATTGACGATGTCATAGAAGACCATCTACCTTAAGATAATACCCTGTAAACTTACCCTTAAGGGCACTTTGTGACTACAACTTTCACTAAACCTCTGGAAACCACTCATCCTCTAGAAGATGCTGCAAGATATGCCCTCTGAAGTCTACACTTAAAGTCAAGGTTAGGATCTTGTGGTGCCTCCAACTCAAGGCATCAGCAACTACATTATCCTTCCCTTTGATGTAATGCACATCAAAGTTATACTCACAAAATAACTCCATCCAATGCTATTGGTAGGCATTTAGATTCAGCTGCGTGAAGATATACTATACACTATGATGGTTGGAGTGTAACTCGAAATGACATCCTAAGAGGAAGTGTCTCCATTGAACAAGAGCATGAACTACCACTACAAGCTCCAAACCATGTATTAGGTAGTTCAACTCATGGGTCTTGAGCTTTCATGACTCATACGCGATCACTCGACCATCCTGCATCAATAGTGCTCCTAAACCCTCTGATGATACATCTGTACAAATCATGAAGTCTTCTGCTAGATTAGGTACTGCCAAGATAGGAGGACTAGTGAGACACTCCTTGAGGACCTCAAAGGCCCTCTCACATTGCTCTGTCCACAAGAAACTCTTCCCTTTCCTTTGAAGGGAAGTGATGGGGTGTTCTATCCTAGAAAAGCCCTCTACAAATCTACGATAATATCTTGCTAGCCCCATGAAGCTTCTAACCTCTATGACACTGGTCAGTGCTGCCCAATCCCTAATAGCTCTAATATTTGATGGATCTACTGAGATGCCATTGCCAGATAGAATGTGCCCCAAATACTGAACCTTTGATCTAAAGAAGGCACACTTCACCAACTTGCCAAATAGTTGTTGCTCTCTCAAACACTGTAGAACATGGCGTAAGTGCTCCTCATGCTCATCCTCTATCTCTGAATAAATCAAAATGTCATCAAGGAATATGATAACGAACTGATCAAGGAATGTGCAAAACACCCTAGTCATGAGACTCATGGATACTGCAGGGGCATTCATCAAACCAAAGGGCACCACAGTGAACTCATAGTGACCATAGTGAGTCCAAAATGTGGTCTTATGGATATTCACCTTTGTGATGTGTAACTGGTGGTATCTAGACTTTAGGTCAATCTTAGAGAACACCCTAGCTCCCTACATCTGATCAAACAAGCCATTGATCCTAGGCAAAGGATAACGATTCTTCACTGTCACCTTATTCAGCTTCCTATAATCCATACAAAGCTGAAGAGCCCATCCTTCTTCTTCACGAAGATGATTGGTGCACCCCAAGGTGAGACACTAGGTTGGATGTACCCCTTCACTAGAAACTCCTCCATCTGAAGCTTGAGCTCATGAGTGGTCATCATGTAAGGTGTACAAGACACTGGTTTGACACCTGGTACAAGGTCTATATGAAAATCAACCTCTTAGCGAGGAGGCATCCCTGGGAGCTTAGGTGGAAAGACATTTGCAAACTCCCTAAGGATGGGATGGTCATCAAGCAAAGCCTCTGACTCATCCTCAGATTCATCACTGACTGTGATCTCAAATAACTGACAACCCTTCCGCATACAACGCTTAAGCTATTTACCAGAAATCATACAAACTACAGTGGGCTTCTGAATGCCCACTATCTTTACTAATGTGCCATGATCATTGAGGCATCCTATCACCTTTCACTAAAAATCTAGCTTGGCCCTGTGGGCTGCAAGCCAATCCATACCCAACACCACACCATAAGACCCTAAGGGTATAACCCTAAGATCCACAACTATCGTGAAGGCATCAAGTACTATGTTGCAATCTCTAACCACTAAATCTATAGCCATCTTGGCCCATATAGCTAACTCAACCTCCCACCTAATGTCCTACCTAGAGACCACCACCCTGCAATGCTCCACTAATGATGGAGAAATAAAGGAGTCTATGGCTCCTGAGTCAAACAAAATAGTAATGGGAACATCTCCAATAGTACCTGGAGTCTTTATCATGGAGGCCTAGAAATCATCTTGGTGATTATCAACCACTACAAATACTTGGTGAGATCGACCCACATCTCCTACTATCTACTCAGAACCGCTAGCACATTGACCTCCAGCAGTAAATCCCTATGGGCACTCTCTAGCCAAGTGCCCTGTGCCACTACACACATAAAAAGGCCCACGTGTCTGAACCTGTACTAACTAAGTCTGACTAGACTGCTATGCTCTAGGTCATGTTGTACTGCCCTGAGATCCTCTAAAGGACTATTGTGATCTAGCTAGTCCTGTAGCTAGTGCCTACTGACGTTGGTCTCTCCACGGACCTTGTGACTGCCATCCTCAATTAGGTCCACCCTATGCCCTCTGTTGTGGCCATGATCTCTGCTGATATTATTATTGCTACTGCTATTGTTGTGGAGGTCTAGGAGATAAAGAGGTAGATCTAAAACTGCCCCTATGAGGTGGCTAGGGTCTATGGAAACCCTAGTCCTATTGATGACTATGGTCCCGAAACGATGGACATGACCCATGGCCTCACCCATGAACCTCCTTTGAAATGAACACCTTCTCGGTAGCCTCACTCATAGTTCGTGGGTCTGCCATGTGAACTGGTCCTGCTATGTGAGGATTCAAGCCTCTGATGAAATGACTCACAAGAAGCTTCTCATTCTGAAGATACTTGGCATAATAGGATAATTCCATAAACTTGCACTCATACTATGCAACTATGGAACCTCGCTGCTGCAAATCATGAAACTCATCAATATGGTGCTACTTATAGTGCTCTGAGAGGTAGCACACATTATAGCACACTAGAAAAGTGTCCCATGAAAGTGTACCTAAAGAAAGGCGGTGTTTGTGCTCCTACGTGCGCCACCATGTCGTTGTTGCGTCACGTAGAAGATGCACTACCACATGTGCTTTCGTGTTGTTCCCATAGGGACGCAATGCAAAGCACCACTCAAGACTAATTAGCCAAGCCTTAGCCTTAGCTCCCTCTGAAGTACCCTCAAATGTACGTGGATTTAGCTTAAGCAAATCTTGGATAGGGTCTCCGTGGTCTCAGTGACCTTGAATGGGTACATCCACCTAATCTTTTTGTCCATACACATAAGGATCAGGAGGAATATGCTCCACCCCAACCCCTGCCTAGCACTCCTCATGGCACGGCGGGCTCTTGTTGCACTCCTGATGAGCTGATGCACCATCCTCGGTTGTAGTGTCTAGAATAGATCTACATGTGGTTCATTCACAACCGGTGGTAATCTCACTAATACTACCTGTAAAGGCTGAAGAATCTGTGGCCCAATGTCAGGTACCACTGGTAGCTCCTGATTTTGGCCCTCAGGTGGTACTAGATCTGGTATACCTGCGCCTCAAGACCCACTGGCGCAATAGCACCCTCTCCTCACTCTAGGTGGCATCCTACACAAAAATAATGCCTAAAAATTAAAATAAAATTATGGAATAAATAATGTACCCTCAATGCTCAATGCTTAAACTTAGGCTCTGATATCAAATGTCATACCCACATTTGCCATGTGGTTATGACACGATAGCCACATGTCATGTCCACATTTTCCATGTGGTCATGACATGAATTACCAAAAAAATTTCCACCTAACTCTACAAACCCCCTGGCACGCAACATGCACACTCGGTGACACACACACATCACATAGTTGCCTCAACAACTTACAACATGTGCATTGCCCGAAGGCGGGGAAGGTCAATCACAACAGGATGATGCGCCACACACTTCACCATCCCTACAACGCGTAATCCACTAAGGGGGTGTATGTTGCAAGGAGTGACACTAAGAGGGTTAGATTCTATTTCAGATTCCAACCCTAGGGTTACTAAAAGAAGTGAGTCAATTTTGATATAAATCAAAATCTAACCTTAGGTCCAATAAAGACCTAAGGGTCTAATATTAAAATAATAAAATAACAATTTCTAACTTATACAATAATCTAACATATAATACAAAAAGGGATAAATTAATCAATCTAATAATACGCAACGAACCCATTTAAATCTAGATAAATTTTGGCAGCATAATGGGTCATAATGAAATAAATCCTATAGTGATTTTGATAGCCTAACGTCATCTCATCAACTATAGGAGGTTTACAAAATTAAATTAAAATAAAATCTATATTCTAACCCCTTTCAAAATTAAATAAAATTTATTGCATATATAGTCCATTTACCCTCACCCAATAAGTTAAATTCATGAACAAAACAACACCTCTAACACTATAGCCTTTATTCAAATATATCAAAAGCCCAGAACTATAATTT
This sequence comes from Cunninghamia lanceolata, assembly GCA_027924645.1. NCBI lineage: Eukaryota > Viridiplantae > Streptophyta > Pinopsida > Cupressales > Cupressaceae > Cunninghamia > Cunninghamia lanceolata. Next base: position 9,564,974 of record BSBN01001807.1, read on the forward strand.
TTGTTTTAATAAATAAATAAAATTGCAAAAGGAACTATTACTACATTCAACAAAGGAAATAATCTAATCAATAAAATAAATGCACAATTCAAAATAAAATTAACTAAATAAAAGAATAAATTCCCACACACACACAAAAAGACAAAAGAGTCTACCACTTACTAAGTGGGATTTGCACAAACATAATCAGGTCTAATGAAGTTTATCCATCCTCTAAACTAGGGCACCAAACCGTAGACAACATTATAAAAATACCAAAATGTCTCATTAGCTCTCATTCACAAGTTGAATTGTTTTGGTTGGATGTGCAGGTTTTCAAGGACAAGTGGAATGGAAGGTGCCTCCCCAAGTGGAAGGTATCTTCCCAAACAATAAAAGTTTATCTCCCCTCTAATGGTTTTCTAACATGTTTCACTATACTATAGGTTGCAATATTTATTTCTCTTCTCTAATATGTTTGGTCTTTTATATTTGATTTTTACATGTAGGTATCTAAGTTTAGAAATAAAGTAATCTTCTATTGTTTGCATACATGATCAATTAGCCTATAGTCTTATTTTGCTAAATTTTCTATTTTCAACAAATCTAACTCTCTAGTTATTAATTTTCTTTTCTTATGCAAAAACTAGAGATTTATTTTAACACAAAGAGAGGCATATAAACCAGAGCAACTATAATTTATGCATAAGTATGTGTGTGTGTGTGTGTGTGTGTGTGTGTGTGTGTGTGTGTGTGTGTGTGTGTGTGTGTGTGTGTGTGTGTGTGTCTGTGTATGAATGTAGAGATAGGCCAAATCGTAGGTCGTATCATACGTATTCACTGCTAAAAAGAGACCATGGAAGCCACAGGGGTTCGACCCTACGGACCGCCGATTACTATCTTTTTTTTAAAGCTTTCAGTAAAACCCTAAATGCATTCAGCCATTCGAATACTAACTAAAACATTTCATCCTTTACTTTAAACTTGTATCATTTATTACATTTGGTAAAGTATGAAATAATATATATATATATATATATATATATCACTGGTAAAATAAAACAAAACAATTCTCTATCATTAAAAAATATAGTGACAAAAAATTAAAACAGCAAGCTTATTTTATTCAAAAGTTCAAATATATATATATATATCCTAAAGACTTATATATCTATAAGAGCATCATTTAGATAAATATAAATATACTCATAAGTATGATTATTGTATACACCTAAAAATAGTTAAGTCGAATCAAATAAATATTTTAATATTTATTTTATTCTCATTTCTCTATCAATGAATAAATTCAACAATTTATTTATGTGATTCACATCATCATAATTCTACAACAAATCAATTAATTCACCAATTCTTCTAATGTCATCCCTAATTAAATAATTCTAAATTATTTAATCAATCATCTTATCCCAAAGTCAAAAGTCCATAATTCACATCATCCAATCCACCTCACAATCCACCTCATCATGTTGCACACTTAATTAAATATTTTAATATTTAATTATCTAATTTATCCTCACCCACATTTCCTATTATTTCTCCAACCATCCCTATTCTCATGAGCATGGTCTCTCCATGTCATCTTGGTCAACAGACACCTTGAGACACTTGTCCCATAAGTCCCTATTTTCCTTCCAACCATCCTACAAACAAGGTCTCCTTCTTTGACCTTCACTCTATGGTCTTGGTGAGCCTTGTGACATGTGGCCTCTTGCTCACACCTTTCTCTCCACCTTGTCAAGGTGAGAGGAACATCCTCCATATTTCTCTCCCTCATCCCAACCAACCTCATGTCAACCATACACATCACAAGACTAAGTCTCCACTGTTGAGATCGTGACACTTGGAATTGGCCTATCCTTGGCCTATAAAAGGAACCCTCATTCCCTCATTTCAACAATCCAAGAGCTTTGTAATTTTACTCTACATAAATTCTACCAGTGTTCCTTTGGCAAAGTATCCTCATTGCATTTGTATAATCTCATTATCATCACAATTATACAACCATGTCTTCATATCTCCATTATCCACCATCATAGAGTTGCATTGTTAGTTTAATCTTCATTGCATTATCCATCTACAACCATTCTCCTATTGTCATCTTCAATAGCAAGGAAGTACATACTTCTAAGAGCTCAACTCATTCATAAGATCAATACGAGATAGGCAACAATGGAAGCTATGAGGTGAATCGGTCTACGAAGGTAATATCTTTGTTTATTGTATTTGCATCAATTTCATTGAGTTATTGGATAGTAAGTAGTTTAACATTGTTGTTCATATTTCCTCTAACATTTTTGGTGCCCACCGTGGGGCCTAGCCCCATTTTTAACCTCCATTTGATTTTTTTTGTGAAGCTACTATCGTGGTAGGTCATTTCAATGCATTCACATTCTAGTCCTGCACATTCACGGCTTCCTACTATGCATTCATCTTTCTATACATTCATGTCATCTTTCTAAGCATTCACCACGTTTCACTACTCATTTACATTTCTGTGCATTCATTAACCAACCCTGTGCATCCATGGCTTCCTTTTGCGCATCCAGGTTTCTACACTTTTACTGAGCAGTGCTACACATTTACTTCCCGTTCCTGCGCATTTACATTCTGATAGAAAAGTTGTATTAGTTTTTTGCAAAGATTTCCATATTAATTCTTCTTGCAGGTGTAGGAGCTTTGTTTAGTCATTTAGCTACATCATAACTTCATCTAGATTTAATTAGTGGGGAAGTAATTTGGCATCTTCATGCAAATTTTCACCTAGATCTAATTAGAAGAAAGTAAATGATATTGTTGCATTACAACATGCACATAGTCCCAACCTAGGTGGATAAAATTTGAACAAATCTTTCAAATCAATCTTGTATTTACAAATCTCTCATCTAGCTTAAATAGGGGAAAGTAACTTGTTTGATTCTTCAACAACAATCTTCACATAGATTTATTTAGGAGGGTAAAATTAACTATCTTTTCCATGTTTTTGCTATCTTGTCAATGGAGTGTGCTTGGTATAATAAAACACACCTAGTTTTTGGTTTTTAACTCTAGGAGGATAAAGAACCGGTGTCTATTGTGCTTGAAAATGATGATAGGCCTATGTTCTCCCCTTTTTGGGTGACCAAAATGCCAAACTCATTATTTTATTTGTGTAACCTTTAGAAGAGGCTTGCCCTTTGGATTGTGTTTCTTCCAAGTGGGATGACCTCAAGCAGTAACGAGCTAAAGCCAAGCCACTTCTAAGTCACTTTAAATAAATTGTGTTTGTGTCAAAAGGTACAAACAATGGGTGTTGCTGTGTTATACTGACAAATGTTTCCCATAGTACCCTTGTGGTGCATTTAACTTTGTTGACCCTAACCTCTTCAGACTGGGAAGCCACCATAACAGAGTGAATTGTTGCACGTATAACCACCTGAACGAATGCCCAAACTAAAAAGCCAATTGTTTTAGAAAGCCAAAAACTCGTATTTGTTGACACAGGAGGAAGTCCTCTAAAGTTGTCCAACGTAATACACTCATCTAGTGTGGAGACAAAAAATCCAACTCTTCGGAGGGATTGTAACTTAGTATGCGTGAGAAGTGAGTGCACTGTAAGGGGGAGTCAGTAGTACCAAGTTACTAACTATCTGCCTTTTATGTAAGTGGCTGGAGTAAAATCTGAGTTGGAATTCAACAAATATTGTCCTTGCCATCCTTAGGATTGTACTTGTTTGTTTTACATTTATAAAAAATTGTATCAAATAATCATGACAACTTCTTGTTTACTATGTTTTCTGGCAATAACTTGAGTCAAAAATAGTACTAGCAACTTTAGAGAATCCTAGAAAAACATACAAACAAGCCAAGATTGACAAACTAAAACAAAAGGTAAAACTTCTGCAGTCCTACACATTTACATTACTTTTCTGTGCATTTACCAAATCTTGTTGTGCATTCACTACTATTGCGTATTTAAATAGTATTGTTGTGCATTTACACCATCTTGTTGTGCATATACCTTTTTGTGCATTTAAAACACAGTACTGCGCATTTGAAACACAGTCCTGCACATTTGAAACACAGTCTTGCACATACAAAGTTGTGCATACATAGTACAGAGCTGTGCATTTGCCATTTATCCTACGCATCTGATGCTACGCATTCACAACAGAGAGTTGTTCCATCCATTTTTAGGTAAAACTAAAACCATTTCTGGATACCCTTTTTGCTCTAGTTTATACTTGGAAAATAAGTTCAACCTTGCAGTCCCACCTTCATGCCATTTTCAAACATCACCTTTGCATACCATTGTCTTTCTATCTAAAAGGTCATCAAACCAAAAACCAAGATTTGTACCAAGGCATAGTTGATACTCTACCAAATTCAAACAATACCTAGTTAGTTTCATATTAGGATTTCAATCATCCTTCACATCGAAACTATACCTGAGTATCTTGATAAAAGAATAGTCTATATCAAATAGTGGTGATCATCTATCCCTATTTTGAATACCTTTTATATCGACACTTCAATAGCTATTACCATTATAGCTCAAGACCACCTTGTTTGGACAAATAGAATCAATAGTAAACCTTAGGAAAATCTAGTTTATCCAATCCAATTCACCTAGATCACATCATACCAAAACACCAAACTAATTTCACCAAGTTTCACAATCCAACTTCACTCACATCCAAATATTGCATGGTTCAAACTAGATCCCAATTTAAACAAAAGCAAAAGATGGATTCCGGACACAATAGTGGGCACAAGTCTGATGATGAGGAGATTAGTCAAGAGGAAATCCTTAAACAACTTCAAGATCCAAAATTTCAAAAGGTAATGGATAGGGTTTTTGCCACGAATCCTCATAAATATTTTCTCATGTTAGCTCAATAAGGAGCTAAATTGCCCACAGGTTTTGATGTCTCAAATCTAAGAGAAACCAACTCCTCAAATGAAGCAGAGTCTTCAAAAGATGGCTCCAAAATTGACAAAGATGCTTCTAAATTAGAAAAGGCTAAGGATACACCCAATCCTTTGGACACATTAATGACACAAATCCAAGCCTTGCAAAAATAGTTGGTAGATATCCAAAGTGGGAAAACCACAAAACACCACTCCCTTGAGGATATTTCACCATATCCCTTTGATAAGTCTTTGCTCATGATACATTTTCCCTCAAGATTTGAGGTTTCAAAATTTGACAAGTATAGAGGAAAAGGTGATCCAAGAGATCATATAAGGGAATTTAGTGCAGCATGCCTAGAAGTTGTACACAACGAAACATATCTTATGCGACTATTCCCACAAAGCTTAGGAGGCCAAGCAATGGAATGGTTCTCCCACCTACCTCTCGGCATCCATACTTTTGATGAGCTAGTGGATAAATTTGTAACACATTTCTTATACAATATCGAACATGAAATCTCCATGTTGGACCTTTGTAAGAACAAGAAAAAGGGGGGATAATCCTTCACCTCTTTCCTACAAAGATGGAGACAACTTGCAAGCAAGTGTCCCTATCACATACTGGAGAAACAAATGATAGAAATGTTTTTTCACAACCTAACCATGGAACTGAGTTATGAAATCCAAATACAATGCCCAACTAATTTTAGTAAGGTCATTGAAATGGGGCTACTCATTGAGAAAGCCTTGATAACAAAGGGGCAAATTAAGCTATACAAAGACACCCCTAGTTCTAACAACAATGCAGACAAGTTGTGATTTTGGACCAAGACCAAACCCATTGTAAATGATGGTGTGGTGGATGCTAAAAATGTGGTGCAAAAGCAACCAATCTTCAATCTATCAAAACCACAAAACAATACACCATCCAACAAGCCTCAAAGCAATGAGCAAAGACCTACCAACTTTCATCCTAGGAGAAAGTTCACACCACTAGGAGAGTCTCTTGAATCTACCCTTAGGAAGTCAATTTGGGGTAACCTAATAACACTTCCACCGGTGTGTGAGTATGAACCGAAATTTAAACCCTCTTGGTGGAATGATGTTGACTTTTGCAAGTATCACAAAAACAAAGGACATAAAACAAATGATTTTCAAGTGCTAAAACATGTTGTTCAAGACTTGCTAGATCAAAAATAGATATCAATTGAAGAGCATACCACTAATGAAGAGCATATAGCATTCAAAAATCCTCTTCCCCACTATGAGAAAGGAGGATCATCTAATCAAAACAACAACGGTGTTGACAAAGCAAACTATAATAACATTTCTTATGAGTACATCGTTAATCATATGTCACAAAGTGATTCATACATCAATGTAATCGCTATCAATAATAAGCCCGACTGTAATGTGACCACTCATTGTGGAACAATTACTCTACAAGGAGCTCCACCCAAGTCATCATCCACATTGAACCAATACAGCGTCCTTGACCAACTCCATAAAACACCTGCACACATATCCATTATGGAGTTATTGTGTCTATCCCCATCTCACAAAGCCATCTTAGAGAAGGCCCTCTTGGAAATAACTGTTCCTACAAACCTTGCTCAAGAGCAATTCCAAGCTATGGTGGGTCATCTAACTACACCACATTTCTTATCTTTCACAAAGAAAGATGATATGTCCATCAACCAACCACATAATGCATCCCTCCACATTGAGGCCCAAATCCACAAACACCAAATAAAAAGGGTCCTAATAGATGGAGGTGCTGGTTTAAACATATACACATTAAAGTTAATCGTTGCATTGGGGTTTTCAAAAAATGCCCTTTGATCCTAAAAAGAAAATAACTATCAAGGCATATGACAAAGAAGAGAGAACTTCCAAAGGAACAGTGGTCTTACCAATATGAGTTGGACCAGTAGAGAGAGATGTGTGCCAAGTTCTAGACATGGAGCTCGCATATAACATTCTTCTAGGTAGACCTTGGATCCATGCGATGAAGGTTGTCCCATCAACATACCATCAATGTATCAAGTTCCCACACAATGGCCAAGAAATTATCATACAAGGTGACCCTGATCAATTCTGGTATTGCAACACCATCCAATCAAAACCAGAAGTTGTAATCCCCACCAATCAAATAGCTTCCTCTTCTTCAAACCATGTGGATCTAAGTTCTCTAGCTTCTACCTCCAAAACATCAGAGCTTAAAGTCAAAGTAAAGGACAAGGGTGTTGGAGAGTATGTCATTGAGCAAACTTTATGTCTAGCACAACTGCCTATATCACCAAAATCCTATGGAAAGCCATTACTAAACAAGGCCAAGACATTAGAGACTTCTAAGGGTCCTTTCATTAGATGGGGAAACCGATCGGATGAGAGTGATGAAAAATATGTCTTATAGTGGCTTTACAAAGAAGAAGATAGTGAAACCACACCAAATAACCATCAACCTAAGCTACCCACTGCACAATATGGTCAAGGGTTTTCTATTTTACAAAGGATGGGATATGAAGGACATGGTCCCATAGGATTAAGGAAAGATGGTATCATAGAACTGATTCAACCCTCTACCTCCATAGCTTGAGACACTACTGGGTTTGGATACAAGGGTAAAGAGAAGATCAAAGGCAAGGAGAAACTCAAAGTAAAAGATAGAGAAATAGCTACCACTAACCTAATGGAACAAATTTACCACTTACAAGAAGCTAGTAAAATAGATTCTAATGAGTATGAATAGGATAGCCTCTTAGAAATGTCTTGTGAAGATAAAGGGGTTGATGTGGTTCAACAATATAGCTCTACTCATATGACGAATGAGGGACAAAGCTCTAGGGCTAGATCGTTAGAGTTCAATCCGAAATGAGACAAAAGTGAACTTCATGAGGAGAGTACGATGTCACACTTAATGAACCAACTTGAGGAGAGTATCATAATAGACCTTGTCAATACCTCTACCTATTCAAACAACTCCTCCATTCTAACCATCACCACCCTTGAATCAAATCAACCAGATGATTCATTACCCCTAGTGCATCCTAAATTGATAGATTGGGATCTACCAAACAGCTCTAACCTAGATACATTCCAAAATGATGATACTATCATCAATTATCTAGAGCTTCGAGACCATTTACCCACAGGGGACCACAAGGCTAGCTTCACCATTAAACATAATGACGTGGCATACATTGGAGAGAGTACCAATCCTTTTAGTCACAAAAATGTAAAAATAAAAAGTAGATCTAATGGTTAAAACTGCTCCACGACAGTGTTAGATCACGAAAAAGTAAAAAGAAAAGACATATCTGATGGTGAAAACCTCTCTGAGGCGCCAACAGATGAAAGGATTGACACTCTCCCCTACCATTCACATCAGGAGAGATCTTCAGTATTGATTGAACTAGCTCAACCAGTAAATATCAGCACAAAAGAGAACCCAAGGATCATACACCTAGCTGAGTTATTATCTAAACAAGAGAGAATAAAATTTATGGAATTCTTCAAAAGAAAGAAGATAAAATTTGCTTGATCCTATGCGGACATGCCTAGGCTAGATCTTGATCTTATTATGCATCATCTTTCACTAGCTCTAGGAGTTAAGCCAGTTAAAGAAAAATTGAGAAAAATACACCCACATATAGCATTAACAGTCAAAGAGGAACTAAAGAAACTACTAGATGTGAGGTTCATCAGAGCCATTGATTTTTTGGAATGGGTTTCTAACATTGTACATGTTTCCAAGCCAGATAAGCAGATCAGATTGTGTAACGACTTTAGAGATCTAAATAAGGCTTGTCCAAAAGATGATTTTCCTCTGCCAAACATAGATATCATTGTCGATCTAACAGCAGGGCACACCATGTTGTCATTAATGGATAGGTTCTCTAGCTATAACCAAATCAAACTAGCACTAGAGGATTAGAATAAAATATCATTCACATGTCCGTGGGGTACCTATTGTTGGTACATCATGCCATTCAGACTAAAGAATGCAGGGGCAACATATCAGCGGGCAATGACTACGATCTTTCACGACATGACGCACACCATCATGGAAGATTACGTTGATGATATCCTAGGTAAGTCACTCACCAGAGAGGGGTATCTTCAAGTCTTGGACAAGATCTTCACAAGACTAGAGCAATTTAATGTACGGTTAAATCCAAAAAAGTGTGTTTTCAGAGTCACATATGGTAAACTCCTTGGATATATTATATCAACTAATGGAATAGAGGTGGACCCAGCCAAGGTAAAAGCAATCATAGAAATGTCGCCACCTAATAATTTGAGTCTGTTGCAGTCTCTACAAGGAAAGTTGTAGTCCATCAAAAGGTTTATCTCTCAACTGGCAGATAAGTGCCATCCATTCACCCATCTCTTACACAAAAACATTCCATTCAAATGGGATGACATGTGTGAGCAAGATTTTCAACATCTAAAGGAATATCCAATGAACCCACCAGTGTTGATGCCACCAATTCAGGACAAGCCACTACTACTCTATATCTTAGCTACACCAACAACTCTTGGATCTCTACTAGCACAACAAAACTATGAAGGAAAAGAGAAAGCAATCTACTACATCAGCAGGATACTAGTAGGTTACGAGCTGCAGTATACACCAATTGAAAGAGCATGTCTGGTAGTTGTCTTTGCTTCACAAAAGTGGTGACACTACATGCTCTCACATTCTATCAAGCTAGTGGCGAAGATTGATCCATTAAAATACCCACTCAGCAAAGCTACCCTAATAGGTAGAATATCTAAATGGGTCATGATACTTAGTGAATTTGATATTGACTATGTAGATAGAAGAGCAATAAAGGGGCAAGTCATTGCAGATCAGCTAGCGGATGCACCTTTGACAGATAACAACCCATTAAGCTTTGAATTTCCATATGAGTCTAACTTCAACATCATTACCACAGCCTGGAAACTCTACTTTGATGGGTCATATACTCAATATGGATCTAGAGTGGGAATCTTGTTGGTAACACCACATAGAGATACAATCCCTAAGTCATACAAACTTCTATTTCCATGCACTAACAATGTGGCCAAGTATGAAGCTTTAGTTATTGGCATTAAGATGGTAGTAGATTGGAAGGTTAGGGAACTTCATGTGTATGGGGACTCACAACCCATCATTAATCAAGTAAATGATGATTATCAAACTAAGGACAAGAAGTTGATACCATATAAATGTATGGTGGATGACTTCAAGGAATATTTTGTTGTGATATCGTTCAAGTAGATACTAAGATTAGAAAAAAAAGCAGTAGATGCTATGGCTACTATTCCATCCCTCCTAGACATACCTGAAAATCATTCTCGTTATGAGTTCTTGGTGGAGCTAGTCTCCCATGTGACTTATGAAATCCCAGAAACCAACACCATTTACCACATCGTAGGGTCTAATTCTCCCTTATACAGAAAAGTTTACACCTATCTAAAAGAGAATATCCTTTCACTTGACTTATCTAGCAACCAGAAATGAACATTCATACGCCAAGCATCCTGATATACCATCATCATAGACACCCTATATCAATGAGGTTTAGATGGTACTCGCCTTAGGTGTTTGGCTGGTGAGGAATATCAGACCGCTCTGAGTGAAGTACATGAAGGAATATGCGGGATGCACTCTAGTGGTCCTACCTTAGCGAAGAAGCTCATGCATCTCAGATACTATTAGTCGAGCATGGAATCTAACTCCCATCATTTTTTTAAATAGTGAAAGAAATGCCAGATTCACGGTAGTACCTGATACATGTACCTGCTCAAGAGTTTCAACCCTTAACGACACCTTGGCCCTTCTACCAATGGGGACTTGATCTAGTAGGCAAGATCCACCCTTCATCATCTAATGGCCACAAATTCATTATCACAGCCACTGAGTATTTTACGAAGTCGATTGAGACCGTTCCATTAACCAATGTCACAGGGAAGCAGATCTCCTCTTTCATCCTCAACTACATCGTATGCAGATGTTGTTACGTATAATGGATGACCTTTTAAGAATCAGGATGTCAAAGAACTTTGTGATAAATTCCACATTCTACATCACTTCTCCACTCCATATTACCCACAAGGTAACAGCCAGGCTGAGGCATCAAATAAAAGTATCTTGAAGATACTCAAAAAGACTGTCAATGATGTTGGCCATGACTAGCATATGCAATTGAAGCCCACTCTATGGGCCTACAAAACTAGTATATGCACTCCCATAGGTGTGATAGCATATGCCCTCGTCTATGGCTCCGAAGCCATCTTGCCTATAGAAGTTGAGTTACCTTCCCTCAGGGTGTCATTAAAGGGTCTCATAAATGATGATGAATACAAAATATCCAAGCTCTAGGAGCTAGAGCTACTAGAAGAAAGGAGACAACATGCATTCAACCATCTTAAGGCATACCAACAGAGGATGTCAAGAAGTTATCATCACAGGATTAAAACATGAGTCCTCCAGGTGAGTGACTTGGTGCTAAGAGAAAATCCTAAGAATCAACAAGATAGAGAGAAAAAGGGGAAATTTGAACCCAATTGGTTGGGTCCCTATGTCATAGTTGTCGCCTATGGATTAGGTACTTATCAGCTATCAACATCAGAAGGTGAACTATTTGATGACCCCATCAACAGCATACATCTTCAAAGGTTCTACACCTAAATAACCCCAATGTAAGGGATATAATAATAATAATAAATAAATAAATAAATGTTGCAATATGCACAAGTGGTGAAAACCTAGAAACAGGCGCTATTGGCGATAATCCACTTTCTCCATATTTTAGCAATCCTAACTTCCATTTATCTTTCCTACTGTATCCATCAAGTAACCTCACTCATTCAACACCACCTAATGGTAACCTATCATAGCTTGGTGCTCTATCACCCTTATCACCTCATTTAATGAGGTCATCAAATCCTATCATCCATCATGTTGTCTATCCCAAGTTCCTTATTAGTATCGTCAAACCCTGAACTATGTCACCTCTGAGTCATCACGTAGGCAAGACCATCATTAATACACCCCCGAGGCTCCTTCCCCATTCATCCATATCCCAAATCCTACCATAAACCTATTCTTCATCCATATCTTCATCCATCACCGGTGTCCGCCTTCAAGGTCGAACTATGTCGCCTCTGTGCTATCACGTAGGCAAGGCCATCATTGATGAGCCCCCGAGGCTTCCCATCCATTCCATCCCTTATCACCCATCCTTTTGTCCATCCATTCCATCCCTTATCACTCATCCTTTTGTCCATCCATTCCATCCCTTATCACTCATCCTTTTGTCCATCTAATGCCACTCAATTCCCACCCCCTAGGTCTTAGGTCCACATGGTCCACACCCTAAACTATGTTGCCTCTATGTGGTCACATAGGCAAGGCCATCATCGATGAGCCCCTGAGGCACTAGATCAGTCCCTTAGGGCCCATCACTTTAGTCTATCCTTAGCTCATCCATAATAAATCGATCCTTTACTTGACTGGGGGCAAATCCTTGACCTAGTTAGTGAATTGAATTTTTGAATGCTACAACTTAGAGAATAACAAACCGGATCATGGTTTTATCACTAGACAACAAGCAGTGTAGCAAATCAAGCTTTAAAAAATTGTCTTGGCAAGAAGACATTTAAACTACACTTGACAAATCCTAGCCTGCTTAAAACATCAAACATAACTCTATCAAGTTATTGCAAGAAAACATATATCTATGGCAAGAATGTTTTTAATGGTTTTTTAAAATCTTATTATCAGGATTTTTGTTATTATGTCTCCTATGCTACTTAAGGATGTCAAAAACTAGAGATGCTATGATGGAACATGATTATTTTATTTGTCTACTATTTGTGGGTTTATCTTTAGTAATGTTAAGCCTTGTCTAACAACATGATCAATAAAAGATCATCAAGGATATAAGAGGTCTAAACATGAAACGGGTGTAATCCTTATCTGTTGATACGCAAGCAATACTCTGGTCATCTTGGTTCAATTATACTTAGATGCTCATATTAACTTGCTAAATCAAAATCCATGTAAGTAATACTCAGGTCATCATGGTTTAATTATACCTAGATGCTTGTATTTTCTTACAACATTTTAAAAGCTCAATGATGAAACAAAGTACTTCAAAAACTTGTATACGAAGATGACAAAATCCACATCCATACATATCAAATTGCATTTCATTTCATTATAAGCATTTCATCCTTGTCAAAATTCCAAGTGTCTCAAGATCTCAGTTATCCATTTATTCAAGTTATTTCTTCTAAGTTACCCATTTATCCCAGTTATTAAGTCCAATTCTTCTAAGTGTTCTTTTATTTTATGATTGACTATACTTGGGACAATAAAAACAATTCATAATACATTTGCATGTCATAAATAGGTGTGTCATCATATAATATCATCACATTAAGTGCATTAATGATAAGCATTTAGATCATGTTTGTGTTACATATAATGTTGTTATTTAGATGCATGAGTCACCATAACATTTCATAAATCAAATGATGCATAGGTCTACCACCACTCTGGTAGTTCTTCAAGGAGAGGAGGTTACAGGCCAAGGGAAGAAGGACAAAAAACTAAAAGAGTACTAGGATGTTTTCTAGTTCCTGGTGGATGACTAGGATAAGATGTTTGGTTATCCTTTGGAGGCTTGGTCTGTTGTCAATCCGCTGTCTTTCTGCTATGTATGTGGTTTCCTGTTGGTTTTTGTCTTTATGTTTTATTCACTTAAATTATGAAGGTTTTGCTTAAACTGTTTTAGTTTTTGGTGCGCCATTTTGGCTATTCTATACTGGGATTGACACCCTTTTATGCCGCTTATCTTATCAAAAACATTTCATAAATCAAAAATCTCACAAAAACATAGATATCATAGTGTTTGCATATTAGATCATCATCCATAAATAAAACAATTAAAACATCATATGTTACATCTAAATCATCATAGTGTATGCATTAGGTCATCATAAATGGTAAACATATAGGATCATAAACATGCATATAAGTCATCATGTCTATCATGTAGCTCCTAGAAACATCATTTCGCATAATATCAAGTGCATAATAGAATCAAATAAACATGATTAGCAGCATTGCATATAACCATAATCATAATAAGTCATCATATAGAAGTGTCCATCCATAATCAGTACATCAATACTACGTAGTCCATTAAACACTAGATCATATATATCATCATCACCATCAAGAGAATAATAATGTCCAAGTGTACAATGATATCAAAAAAACAATACATCTTCAAATGTCCACAATATGGTGTATACCAAATGATGTTGCAAAATGATACATGCCTAGTAGCAGCTAGGAGGCACTACCTCCTGAAGGTGCCAGCTGTTGTGGCTGATCATCTCCACTAGCACCTGATGTCCCTACACCTGGTGCTCCCTTGGGTGGCCCCATAACTCCACTCTCTATAAATTTATGTCAAGACCTACTACGGGATCTCGGGTGGAAGCTACCTACTTGTCGCTCTGGAGGTACGACCTACTCATAGAGTGACTGCCAGTAGAATATCTCCTAGCTAGCCTTCCCCATCTTCGCCATTGTCTGCCCTATGGGACCATATCCCTTAGTCTATTGTACCTGCTCTAGCAGCCTCTCCACCCTAGTATACCATTGGATCACAGTATCTCTCTCCAATCTGGCAGTTTGTAGCTCACCCTACAGTTGGGTGATCTATCCCTGCATCTGACCCAACTGAATCTACTGCTGAGCCAACAGAGTCTGCTACTGAGCCAACTGGGCTCGTAACCTATAATCACCCCATCATCTTGTCCATGTACAGGAGGTTGTACAGACAACTATATCTGTCCCTGCACTGCTAACTGTGCCTGCTGGGTAGGATCTCTATCAACCCACTGTCTAACCCTCCTGCCATCTATATCATCTCCATCACTCCCACCTCCACCACCACTACCTTTGCCATCATCACCCTCACCCCTGCCACCTCGTCCTCCTCGTTACCTCTGTCACCACCGAGGCCCATCATCATCCTCCTCCTGATCATCTAGTCTTTGGGCTCGCTCTCTAGGTCCTGAGTATCGAGGGAATGGGTGTCTAACAAAGTAGTCAGCATAATCCTATGTCATGCCTACATCCACAATTGTCCTCTTCATCAGCCACGATTGATATGGTATCTACAAAAACTCTTCTCGTACATGCTCATAAGATGCACCAGAACCCCATCGAGGACGCTCCTTGTATGTTTGGGCAAAGATGGCATTCCCTTGGGGCATCCCCTGGATCCTACCAAACTACTGGTACACACGAGAAATGATGTGCCTCTCAAGAATATAGGGAGTCCTCCTTATTAGCCACCTGGTCTAGAAAGAAAAAGGTAACTCCGAGGCATCCTCATCCCATACCTCACAATCTAGGTAGGGGTGCCAAACAACTAAATCAACATTGTCAAAAGCATAATGCCAGTACTCTAAATTTCCCAGCTTGGGTTGGGAAAGACTCTCCTAGAATATTTAAGAATATGGTTGATCCTTGCCCCAAGTGCCTATACAAATTAGCATCATAATCACAATGTGACACCAAGCCCAAATCTTTAGAAGCGAGACTCCACATGACAAACTGAAAGATCCATCGTACACAAACTAGTGCAAATCATGATAAAGGTGTGCAAGCAAACACACACCCCAAGCATATCAGGTGCCCTCTATAATGATCCACTCTAGAGCTCTCCCCCATCCAACTGTGAACTCGTGTGACCTCTTGTCAGGGCACACTATCCCGCCAATCAACCTAGCAACAACTAATGGAAGAGGCTCATAGTAGGCAACCATGTTGGTCCAACTGATCTCTGTACCCTCAATGGTATCATCATCAAAAACTCGACGACACTCATCAAGTCCTACCCCAGTCTAAGACTTGTACTCCATGAGTTTTCCATCGATCAGAATCCACAAAAGTTGATGTACATCCTCCAAGGTCACTGTAATCTCCATAGTAGGAAGATGGAATGTCCCATCCTCATTGTGATATAGCTTAGCAAGCGCAGTCAGCATTAGCTCGAATCTCAGGTATAAAGCAAACAAAAGATAAGCCTATCGATCCAAGAATTAAGTGATCAATCTCTGTCAAGGACAGTCTAAGCAACTGTGTCCCTAGAAATCACTCCTGAGACATAAGTACATCATCAAGCTCCTCCTACAATCAGCCAAATGCGCATTAGTCAAACAAAATCAACTAAATTGCCAATCTATCTATCAAACATCAAGTACTTAGCTATTTTATTAGGATATCTATCCTATCATCTCTCCTGAGATTCTATCAATCTCAAATATGAATTATCAGTTGGTGAACATCGATCACGATGTCGACTTTATCAAATTTGTTAAGTATTTTTCTATCTAAGGTATATACGTAGTTCTATTCAACATTTGCTCAAAATCAGGGTGGATGTACAGAATCCCCTTACATTTGTGCAACATAATTCAAATGTGCCAATTCAGGAGGTATTTGCACAACATTACACCACATGCGCAGGTTTATGATAATTGCGCAATTACATATCATTTGTGTAGAAACCCCTTGTATTTGCACAATTCTATCCTTTGTTTACAAAAACTATGCATTTGCGCATATTGAGTCAGTATCTACATAGAATTGTGGCATTTGCATCATTTTGCGGGTCAAATGCACAGATTCATTCTTTCTACACATTCAAAACAGCTAACTTTGACCTAGATTTTTGACCATAATAAATGCACCTAGCCTAAAATTGAAAGTGTAATTACCGGTGGGCCGTACTCTGCTAGACAGTTGAACCGTCAGATCCTCTCGAAGCAGTGTAATTCAACTAGAATCTGCTACATTGTGGCTGACTCTCCTTAGCACTTGAGCTCTGATCTCCTATAAGCTCTCCACAAAAAACAAGTGTGCAAATGACAAGGAATGTGACCCCACACTCCTATTTTAAGCGCATTTAACCCTACTTGGAGATGTTTTAACCTTGTGCATGCTAGGGCATGTTTGTTATCTGATTTTTGCCCATCATTAGCCAATTTCTTCTCCCATTCATCTTGTCAACCTATCTCATCGTGAGATTGTCTGTCATCTTGTCATCACATTATTCCCGTCCAATCTCCTAAGGGGGCATCCTATCATCATTTAACCTACATGAGGGGAAAATTAGGGCATGTATGAATCGCAACAAATGTTTATTCTTTGAAACAACGTGATAAAACACATCATCTCAAAGAGGGGCAAAATGTATACACCTAAAAATGGCTAAGTCAAATTAAATAAATATTTTAATATTTATTTTATTCTCGTTCCTCTATCAATGAATAAATTCAATAATTTATTTATGTGATTCACATCATCTTAATTCTACAACAAATCAATTAATTTACCAATTCTTCTAATGTCATCCCTAATTAAATAATTCTAAATTATTTAATCAATCATCTTATCCCAAATTCAAAAGTCCATAATCCACATCATCCAATCCACCTCACAATCCACCTCATCATGTTGCACACTTAATTAAATATTTTAATATTTAATTATCTAATTTATCCTCACCCACATGTCATATTATTTCTCCAACCATCCCTATTCTCATGAGCATGATCTCTCCATGTCATCTTGGTCAAAAGACACCTTGAGACACTTGTCCCATAAGTCCCTATTTTCCTTCCAACCATCCTACAAACAAGGTCTCCTTCTTTGACCTTCACTCTATGGTCTTGGTGAGCCTTATGATATGTAGCCTCTTGCTCACAGCTTTCTCTCCACCTTGTCAAGTTGAGAGGAACATCTTCCATATTTCTCTCCCTCATCCCAACCAACCTCATCTCAACTGTACACATCATAAGACTAAGTCTCCACCGTTGAGATCGTGACACTTGGAATTGGCCTATCCTTGGCCTATAAAAGGAACCCTCATTCCCTCATTTCAACAATCCAAGATCTTTGTAATCTTAATATGTAGAAATTCTATTAGTGTGCCTTTGGCAAAGTATCTTCATTGCATTTGCATAGTCTCATTATCATCACAATTATCCAACCATGTCTTCATATCTCCATTATCCATCATCATAGAGTTGCATTGTTAGTTTAATCTTCACTGCATTATACATCTCCAACCATTCTCCTATTGTCATCTTCAACAACAAGGAAGTACATACTTCTGAGAGCTCAACTCATTCATAAGATCAATACGAGATAGGCAACAATGGAAGCTACGAGGTGAATCGGCCTATGAAGGTAATATCTTTGTTTATTGTATTTGCATCAATTTCATTGAGTTATTTTATAGTAAGTAGTTTAATATTGTTGTTCATATTTTCTCTAACAATTATAAATTTTTTTAAAATACTAACCCATAGGGAATCTATTTAACTTAAAGGAGAATTTATTTTTCTTTTAAAAGAAAACTAGGAGTATTAATTCTTTCCACTACCAAGCTATAATACATTTTTCTTTACTTGAGATATTTTCTTTTCATAAACATAGTAGTAAACTTAAAAGAGAGTAGAGAGAGAGAGAGAGAGAGAGAGTATTCCCTTCATAACAATGAAATGAAGAATTTATTATTGCCATAACCATTTAAGATAAATTACAAGTTTACAAGGAGTAGGTAAACTACAACCCAAAAGAAAGATCAAACTCTCAACCAAGAGAAACTATTACAAACCCCAAAATGAGGGTAGGGCATCTCATTGCCTTTAGTTTTACAAACTACAAAATACCACTATAAACTAGATTACTCTCCAAGTCCAACTTCTTCATAGCCTCCATAGAAACCTACAAAACATACAAAATAGATAACCATGCCCATGGGATGCTCTTCTCCTAACCTAGACCTAAATATAGACCACCCCAAAGTTAGGAGGCCTTCCAATAACCAAGGATCAAACTACAAGGAATACAAACACTCACATCAAGCACATTAACACCCATCCAAGGCATAACACAAAACTAACCCATTTTGAAAATGGATTTGAAGGGTGAGAGTGGACTCTCTCTACTCCAGGAGACCCACACTCTTAATACTCAAAAATGCTCATAATCACTTGGCATCTTGCCATACATCTCATTTCACAAAATAATATACTCATGCCATAATACCAAACTCCTCAAAACTCTAAATAAAAGCCCTTGGCCATAAAACTATACCAAAAATAAAGAGGCGAAACCGAGGAGGTTCATATCCTCTCACCTAAGACAAAGGTGAGCTCTCTCATATGGAGAGCTCACCCAAGAACCCTTTTAACCCAAAATCACACAACTACAACAATATACATGAACACAACCATCATAAAATACATAGTTCATAAGCAAAATAAGAAAAATAATAGGCTTGAAGCCTTGAGGAATACCTCTCAAGCTTCAAAGATGGAGGATGTTGGTGAAGAGCTTTCCACAAGTCCTCCCAATTCCTTCCAAGATCTACAAGTCCTTATCTCCTAACATAGCATAAAGTTTCCCCCAAAAAAGGAACAAAAGAACCCTCATCCCATCAAAATGAGGGAGATAAATAGACAAGGCTCTCAAACCCTAATGGATGAGAAGGTGACACTTGTCACCCTCTCCTCCATCCACATAACCCTCCTCACAACCCCACAAGAATGTGGAGGTGACACTTGTCACCTCCCTATTCCACAAAGCTACACACTCTCCCACAAATGCTCTCACACATGTGTGAGAGCATAGGGAAATGTGAGAACACAAGGGAAGCTTCTTATGAATGAGGAGGTGACACTTGTCATCTTCTCATTCAACTAAGCTACACTCTTCCCCACAAGTGCTCTCACAGACGTGTGAGAGCATAGGGAAGAGGTCTCACACATGTGAGAAGCTTCAAAAAGCTTCTAAAGCATGTGTAGCAAGGGTAACCTTACCCAAGTGGGTGAGGTAAGGTTAAGTGAGATGGTGACCTTCCAACCACCTCTCACACTTCCCAAACCCGTCACTTGATTCAAGGGTCAAGTTTGGGTGACCATACAAGGTCCAAATCAAGTTTGAACACGTTAGGAATGGTCCTAGACCCTAGGGGTATGACCTTGGGTCAATATTTGACCATTACGAACACTAGGAAACACATAAAATCACTTGAAAAGGGCTTCAAACATTTAGCACTAAAAATTTTGCAAATCCAACATTACAATTTTTACAACACATCAAGAGATAAAATAAAAAGGGGTAAACCTTACAAACTAACATAAATCAAATACAACATAATCAACATTCTCCAACACAGATGACCTTAGTCCAATTTAGGACTAGGTTGGCTTAACAAGGGTATAACATATGGTTATTGTTCGACCTTCGATTTTCCATGGGCATGGAAAGTTACCTGCACACTTCTACAAACCCATTAATAGCACATAGTAAAATATTTGAAGCGAAGTGAACTACATATAACACACACATGATTGCATAATCACATACAACATCAAAATAATCACATACTAATATAAATATGTCTCTCAAATCATCCACCACTCACAAGTATAATCATGATCACATAAAGTAAGATATATCATCAATTTCACCATCTATGCACATACCAATAGCATCAAATGACATCATAGCATCTAAACATCGTATCATCAAATGGAAATCTAACATGCCATCTAACCATCCACAAGGCATAAACCATCTATCTAATCAAGTATAAGATAAGTTAATAAGGTCCAAGTGTGGGATCAACAGTCCCCAATATCCACAAGACCATCATAAATCCATCGAAAGAGTACTATAAGCAAAATAATACAGGTGAGGTAAAAGTATGCCTCACAGAGTGTGTGTCCTTGGTGGACAAAGGGAAAAGCAAGGATATGATAAATAATTGAAACATAAAATAGATGTCACCTCGGAGGTGAAGCTCTCATGGGGAGATGAAGATCTTTCACACCATGAGGAGATGGATTGATGAAGACAAATCTGCAACAAAAAAGTACAAACACAACACAATACTGCTCTACAACACAATCAAAGCCTTGAGTATCCTTAGCATAAGATCACAAGTTTGAATTATCCATATAGGTGTAAAATAAATTCCTAAACATGACTATATATCCATTCCCGCTAAACATTTGTAATTCAAATTGAATAGGCTAACAAAGGGAAACCTTTTAACGGTCACTTTGCCAACACCTAAGATTTGGACCCCAAAAAAATAGGGTAGGACAAAGGTGCAAACACCCTTGTCTAGGCACCTATTTTAGGGCTAGATTAAGCTCAAGACGATCCCCTTAGTCCCATTTGTCATGGGTTTCAGGGGATTTTTCTCTAGGATTCATTTCTAAGATGCATGATTAATTTTAAGGGACCCAGAAGCTAAACTTAGGAGGTAAAAGTCCTAGGGGGACATTTTACGACATAACAAGGATATTCAGATGCCTTGTTGGTAGTTCTACCTTAGGAGATTTAGGCCTTACTGCTTCAAGGCTGTCATGACTTTCTTGTGCTACATCTCCAGTTGTAGACTCAATATGCCTCGGAAAGCTCTCTATAAGCTGAGCAATCACATCCCTAGTAACCTAATTGTCAATTAGAGCAATTGTTTGGCTTAGAGGTAAGGGTTGATAAGCCTCATTTTCTAATGCTTCTATTCTTTGCCTCCTTGGCTAGTTTACTTTTCACTTTAATGATTTCTACAGCTAGCACATTATGTTGTAATTCTTTAGCCACATGCAATGTAGGGTCTAGATATTCTCCAGTCTGAATACCTGTTGTCTTGGAGGTAGAACCTCTCATTGTTGGGCCTTGATGTCTTTTCTATTTTGGAATACTAACTCCTTTCAGTACATCATCATGCCCTTTCTCCCCTTCTACATCTACATGTTCCTTCTCTTTTTCTCCTGTAACTTTGGATAGGGATATAACCTTTGCAGTATACTCCTCCTCAGCTTCTGAAGATCCTGGCTAAGCCAACTTAGCTTCCATGA
The DNA here is from genome assembly GCA_027924645.1 of Cunninghamia lanceolata. Taxonomy (NCBI): domain Eukaryota; kingdom Viridiplantae; phylum Streptophyta; class Pinopsida; order Cupressales; family Cupressaceae; genus Cunninghamia; species Cunninghamia lanceolata. The sequence goes on from BSBN01001807.1 coordinate 9,586,823, forward strand.
CTTGCCTCTTATGGATGAGGAATTCATCAAAATCCACCTCATCCCTTTCTTTCATTTTTCTCTTTTTATCAAAGGTGATGGCAGTCCCTTTGGCTTTCAACTCATTAATCTTCCTATTCACCCAATTCTTGGTTATCCCCATCACCTTAGTTGTGATAACATCAATAGATGTTTCATCTTCCTTAGTCCAATCTGGGGGAGTTAAAGACTCATTATATATTTTCTTGTCTTCATATTCAGGATCTAAGATATCCTCATCATCTATCTTGATTTGGGGTGGCACCTTTAGATATCCAATAGTTCTCACTTGGTTTAAGGTCAACCTTTGATACCCCTTCTTCCTCACTTCATACTCATCCTCACAATCTACCCAGTAATCTTCTAGGTGAGTGGCATGTTTGTACTTTTTATTAATAAATCTCTACAACCTATGATATGGATTAAAATCTCTAACCAAGGGAAACAATTGTAAATATAGAATTTGTAGATCCACCTCTGCCAATGAAACCACACACAAACCAATTTATATCCAAAGGAAATTTCACATTTCCTCCCCCTTCCTTTCTCTTATATGCTTTAAAGGCTGGTATAATCTACCTTACCACCTCCATTAACACCACTTTGTATGTGGGATATCTGGGCAACAAGAATGGATTGCCAGTGAAACCCTCCATCCTAATTTATGAATATGTGGGGAACTAGTTCTCTTAGGCTCTGACTGACAATCATTTAGCCCTATCTCCTTCCATTAGCCTAACAAGAGCATTGAAAAATAATCATTCACCACTTTATAATGCTGAATGGACTATCTTCTCTCTAGTTGGGGATAATGCTCCCACGAAGTCTTCTCATGAGGCAATTGACCCAGTTTTCCTATAGTCTGTAATCCACTGAAGGATGACTTGCATGCCCATGTGCATATACTAGATATGAGGTCATGAGGAACACTCTGTTCTTCTTCCTCCATCAGATCAATTGTCCGTACAAGACATCATTGATGATTTTAGCCCATTGTATAGTTTGTTTCTTATCAATCACCATCTAGATAAGTCCATACATCCATGGCTCAAAGCTTCTTGAGTTGATTTTTCCACTCATTTGGCTGAGTAATATTATCATATATTGGATTTCAAGTGAAAAGTCATATTTATACAAATGCTGGGGCATTTTTTCTATAGCCTTGGCCTTACTCTCTGGATCCCTCCATGGTGAGAAGATGACCTTCCTACAACTCGCCTGGTTCCCCTCAAACTCTACAGTTAGCGCCTTCAAATTAGGTACATATTGTTGGCAAGAGACACTATATGGATTCATGGTTGTTGTCATTGATGGCAACAAAGGTCATACCACATATTTGCAAGTTATGATATGTCTCTACCGGAAGTCAGAATAAAGATTGTTGTGGTCCGGTGAACAAGAACAGAGCATGTGGCAAGGTCCGACAGATTGATCCGGATCTCTCAGAGGAAGTGTCTTGGTGCAGTGCAGATTTGGGGAAGTCAAGAGGACTACCTTGAGTGGTATATTCCAAGGATTTAGCCTCCGGTGATGGACAAGGAAAAAGATATGAATAGTTGAGTACCGGATTCCTGAGAGACAGTGAAAATAGAGGAAGAACTGACTGACAGAGTATCAGACTACTTTCCGGATGTGTTACTGTTCATGATAAAGGTTGTGAAGGCATGAATCATGTTTGGCCGACATGATTAATGATATCTACAAGTATATGCTTGATCCGCATTGCTTGGTGAGCAAGGATTCAGCCGACAGAACAAAGTTTGTAAGAAACTAGACTGTTCCGGATGCCGACTAGAAAGGTGATGAAATTACTTGTGCGGATATATATAGAGGATGGATTTAGTTGTCAAGGGTGTGATTGTGTGAAGATATATGCGAATAAGTCCAGAACAGAGTAGAAGTAGCAAGAAAGATCCGGTATGTGAAAGGATAGCAGAATAAAGAACAGAGGAAAGATGAAGTGCAGCAGATCAGTGTACTGAGCCTAACCGGAACTGAACTCCAGCATATGCAGATGCTTCCAATCAGTTCAAGACTGTGATTCTTATCACTTTGTAGACAGTGTGTCTTCTTGTAGGCAGTGGGCCTCTTGTGAGCAGTGTGCTCGGGCAGTGAGCCCTAATTGGCAAGTGCCATTTTGTAATTTCCTATTCTTCTAACAGAGAATAATTTTTGGGTTAATCACCCCGTGGTTTTCTCCCTTAACAGGGTTTCCACGTCAAAAATACTGTGTCATGTGTTTCTTATTTCATGGTAATGTTTTTGTGTTTGATTCAATGCTGCATTAATTAAGAAGAAAGTTCAGAAAGAGAAATAATTAGGATAACTGATTCACCCCCCCCTCTCAGTTATCAACAATTGGTATCAGAGCTAAGTTCCTCCTAATAGAGCCTAACAGCTTGAGGAAGATCTGGGAATTCAAATGGATGCATATGGTTTAAGGGAGCAACTCAAGACTGCCCTTGAGGATCTTGAACAGTCAAATTCTGAAGTCAATGAATTAAAAGAAAGACTCAAACAGGCTGATGAATTCATGAGAGAATTAAAAGACAAACTAAGTCTCTCTATGAAAAAGAGAAAGGAGCTACTCCAACAGTTGGCAAGACAAAGTGAAGAAAGCAATACAAATGAAGAATTGACTGAGCAAACCAAGTTATGTGAAAAGTTATCAAAAGAAGTCATTATGTTAAGACATGAAATGGAATCAGGAACTATAAAGTTTACTCAAGAGATTGAAGAAAAAAGAAAGGCTGAAGACAATCTAAGACAATCTCTTAAAGAAAAATCAGAAGAATGCCACCAGATGGACAGGATTATCAGACATCTTGAATCTGATCTTGAAGATGCCAAAGATAATGAAGAAAAACTTGAGGATCAAATTGCCTCTCTCAAAAGAGACACTGCATTCATTTCCCCTGTTTTGAAGAAGATGAATGGGTCCGGTATGTACTAAGTAGAGTACATGACAACTTCCTATGGTTGAACAAGCCCTTCAAGATCACCAAGGATGCAATTAGGGCTGTAACCGGTCTGCACTCATCCGGTGGATTACCTGTTCTCAAATCCGTCAAAAATCAGACAGTCAGTGATGCAACCGGATCCAAGTTTGACAAGAGAGCTATGACAGTTGATGACATCACTGAACCAGATGTCAAATTTGCAGCTATGATAATTGGTTACAAAATCTATCACTTCAGTAGGGAAAATTCAGTACCGGGAACTGCAATCTACACAGCCTATCAAATGTTAAAGGAGAATGCAGACTATGACTTGTGTGAGCTTCTAGTAAACCAACTCTTTGAAAATCTGCAGAAGATTAAGAAGGACAAGAAAAACTCCTTCAAGTATGGCAATCTGATCCTTTGTCTCTTCTTTTACTACATGAATGAGCTTCCCGGATCCAGTGGATGGATATGGCAGAATGACAGACCGGTTGCCATCCAAATCAGAGACTATTTGCATGGACTTGGGGATGCAAAAGCAAGAAATATAGCTCTATGGGGATACTTCAAGAACTTCCAAAGCATGATGCATGCAAGAGAAAGAATACCCCAATCCCTTGTTGAAAAGTACAAAGACACAGTATGCTTCATGGTAGAAACAGATCAGTGTCTGATGGAGGCAGTGGAGCCAAGGACTGTCTGGATCATGCCCATGGGGTATGAAGTGGATGAACAGATAGTAGAGCTGCATGTTCAACACATGCTAAGCCAGCCCAAAGATCCTAAGGCAGAAAGGTTTGGAACCTTTGAGGAACTGAGTGTAAAGATACATGTAGAACTCAGGGAACCGGAGATAAAGAGGAAGGTAAGAAAAGAAGTTGAGCATATTGCTCAAGGCCTAGGCATCTCAAAAGAGGCACTTGATGCCAGCCGGGAAAAGAGGAGGAAGGCTGAGGAAGAAGAGAAAAGTAAAGAAAGTGTTCCGGTTGAAACTCCCACCCGGACCAGATCATCAAAAAGATCTGCACCTCCCACAACCAAAAGTTCAAAACCGGAAGTCCAGGCATCCGGTAAAAGATCCAAGACAAAAGCCACAAGGGCTTATGAAAGCCAAAAGGATGAAGAGGAAACAGAGTCAGATGAGGGAGTAAAAGAAATAAATAAGCAGAAGAAGAAAGGATCCGGTAAACCCTCCACAGGCCAAGACAAGGATGAAATGGCAGAGGTATCTGTTGAAAAGCCCACTCTGTCTCTAGAGAGTGTAATCAAGTCAGTTACGGTAGATGGAAACCTTCAACCAATGACTGAATTTTATGATGACTACAATGAGGCTGACCAAAAGATTCTGCAGGAAGCCACAGTCAAATATCTGAACATATACAATAAGGCTTTCATTGAGATCATATCTCTTATTCCTAAAAGCCTAGAAAAGGAGTTAGAAATAAGAAAGAATAATGCTCATGCAAAAGATCTTGAGATTCGGGAGCAGATAGCTATTCAGCTATATCCTCAAATTGATCCCAAGACAATGAACATTATCTTCAAAGACTACAAAGATGAGTTTAGAAGTAAAGCCAGGATGAATCAACTCATGCTTGGTGAGACTGACAAAGTGGCCCAAGAGACAGAAGAGATCCTCCGGAAGGCCTTCAAAAGGTTCAATCTTCCTATTGTAGAGGACTTAGGTGCAGAAATAGCTGCGGATTTGGAATCATCTGTTCTGGAAGAAGTGGGCCCTGAACAGACAAACATCTCGCCTCTGGTTTCCCCTACAGTCTCCGGATCCAAAGAAGAAGAGAAATTACAGGAGAAGGAAGCAGGGGTGAAAGATAAAGAGGTTGACAGTTCCAAAACTGCAGAAGAAAAGAAACATCTGTCTCCGGCAAGAGACACTGCACAAACTGTTCAACAATTTTTGAGCAAAGCCACTGTAGAAATTGATGAACCAGACCTGCTAAAAGGACCATTAGATTTTGACTCTTTGTCACCGGCGCAAACAATGAAAATAGCCTCATTTGCAAATGAGAAAGTCAAAGAGAAGCTGCTGAAATCTCACATGGAAGACTGTGAGCTTATGGAGGTAGCATCTGGAGTGCTAGAAAAGATCATGCCATCCTTTCAAAAGGATCCCACAGCCTCCTCTTCCGGTAATCTCAAAACCTTAGTCAGCAGTGTTAGTACACATTTTGAATCTCTAGAAAAATCTGCTGAAGAAAAGGTCCGGAAGGAATTTTTGGATAAAAGATTTTCAGAAGTATTAGAATTAATCTCTAAAGATAGCAAGATTGTGAGTATTGGAATAAAGAGCTTAGAGAATGCTCTTAAGGATGGCGGTGACATTTACAAATTTTGTATATCCTGGTCAAAGGCAACAGCAGCAATTGATAAGAAAATAAAAGAGGAACAGGACAAGCTACAAAGCTTATCTCAAAGTTTTGATCCTCTCTCTTCCTCCATAATAAATCAAGAATGTCAGACTATTGCAGTCTTGAATGAAATAAAGAATCTTGAGAAGGAAAGGAAGAATATCACTAACCGGATGGGAGAACTTCGAAGGATTATAATCCCTAAGTTGGAAACTATGCATGAGGCCATCAGTGATGCTCAGACCACCGCCCAAACAAATGATCCGACAGATCTCAAGCGGGCAGAAGCTTTTGCATTTTTGTTGAGTGGTCACATTTCAATTTTGGATAGAATGAAGCAAAGTTGGGCTACAGAAATGATCCAATTGCAGACATCCTTTGCAGACATTCTTCAGTATATGTGAGTATGTAAATATGCGGCTATGTATAGAAAATTTTTGAAAATTTTGGTGTGCGGACCCTACCCTTTGCCATTGATGTCAAAGGGGGAGTGAGGAGCAGTGAAAAATGAGGAATCCAATTAAGGGGGAGTTCCGGAAATTGTATATAAAGACAGAGCATCAGCAAAGGGGGAGCATAGTGTAAACACTTAGTCATTTTTCACTAAGTGTTGCCATCAATGCCAAAGGGGGAGATTGTTGGCAAGAGACACTATATGGATTGATGGTTGTTGTCGTTGATGGCAACAAAGGTCATACCACATATCCGCAAGTCATGATATGTCTCTACCGGAAGTCAGAATAAAGATTGTTGTGGTCCGGTGAACAAGAACAGAGCATGTGGCAAGGTCCGACAGATTGATCCGGATCTCTCAGAGGAAGTGTCTTGGTGCAGTGCGGATTTGGGGAAGTCAAGAGGACTACCTTGAGTGGTATATTCCAAGGATTTAGCCTCCGGTGATGGACAAGAAAAAAGATATGAATAGTTGAGTACCGGATTCCTGAGAGACAGTGAAAACAGAGGAAGAACTGACTGACAGAGTATCAGACTACTTTCTGGATGTGTTACTGTTCATGATAAAGGTTGTGAAGGCATGAATCATGTTTGGCCGACATGATTAATGATATCTACAAGTATATGCTTGATCCGCATTGCTTGGTGAGCAAGGTTTCAGCCGACAGAACAAAGTTTGTAAGAAACTAGACTGTTCCGGATGCCGACTAGAAAGGTGATGAAATTACTTGTGCGGATATATATAGAGGATGGATTTAGTTGTCAAGGGTGTGATTGTGTGAAGATATATGCGAATAAGTCTAGAACAGAGCAGAAGTAGCAAGAAAGATCCGGTATGTGAAAGGATAGCAGAATAAAGAACAGAGGAAAGATGAAGTGCAGCAGATCAGTGTACTGAGCCTAACCGGAACTGAACTCCAGCATATGCAGATGCTTCCAATCAGTTCAAGACTGTGATTCTTATCACTTTGTAGACAGTGTGTCTTCTTGTAGGCAGTGGGCCTCTTGTGAGCAGTGTGCTCGGGCAGTGAGCCCTAATTGGCAAGTGCCATTTTGTAATTTCCTATTCTTCTAACAGAGAATAATTTTTGGGTTAATCACCCCGTGGTTTTCTCCCTTAACAGGGTTTCCACGTCAAAAATACTGTGTCATGTGTTTCTTATTTCATGGTAATGTTTTTGTGTTTGATTCAATGCTGCATTAATTAAGAAGAAAGTTCAGAAAGAGAAATAATTAGGATAACTGATTCACCCCCCCCCCCTCTCAGTTATCAACACATATATACCCCTTGGTGTGGGTAAGTTGAAGGCCTCAGTAATTCCATCGATCTGCAGGTTGGCATATACCCTTCCTTGGTGTTCAACCCTTCGAGTGACCACGTTATAGTGTTGTGCACACTCAATTAATAGTTATAAAGCCTTGACAACATATGGAAATCTTTCCACATATAACATCCCTATAGCAACAACATTCTTCAGGATGGTATTATCCTCTCTACTCTGAATCCTCATCCTAAAAGCATCCATATTCGTATGGTCACAATGTGTATCCTTAGCAAAACTATATTTTCTACACACTCTTAGCTTTGGGGAACATATCCTTCTTGAATTCTGCATCCCATTTATCTATGTGAATGCATCCTGACCTACAAATTTGGAATGTCCATGTCTTAAACTAGGATTTAGGTCATGCAGTTATGTTAATTCTGTCTAATTTATATGTGTGGTTAAACAGAGCATTCCTAGGATGTCATGTCCATAAAACAAATCAATTACAATTCATTTAAATTCAATATTTTCACCTTTACCTGTGTAAAAATATACAATATTACCATGAAAACAACAAGAAAAGGTTTTGTCGCATACGTACCTATATATGAAGACTTTACTCTAGATGTACAGAAGCAAATATGAAACATCGTTAGTCAAAACTCCTCTGTGTCATTCCTTTCTTCATCACAACCTCGCCATAATCACTTATAGTTCTTTGATCTCTCTATGTAGATGTTAGCTTCAAATGCAAGAATATGAAGAATACAAGATAAATTACCCTTTTAAATTTGTAAATCCTTCAATTTAGGGCCTATTAATTGCTCTGAGTGGTTAGGAAACTCTTTAGAGTGCATATGTGGGAGATTACTACAAGTGTCCATGAGCATGCTTTTCAAATTTGAAATCCAACAACTTCTATAAGCAGTATTAAATGCGAAGAAAAGATGCATCCAAATGTGAATATGGATATCTGGTCAAAATGTCCATATGACGTCAACAGGTGGGTTGTGTCAAGGATCGATGACCGAGTGATGCCATCGGGCTCTTATTTTACTTAACATACTTTAAGATATGTGAAATGTCCATAAGACGCGTGGCCTAAAAGCATTGGTTGAGATTGGGATATGGATATGTGAGAAGGCATGGATATTAGGAAAATGCAAAATATCCATGTCTCAAATATCCAAGTGACGTCAACAGGTGTAAAACATTGTATCTGGATGAGATGATGTGACATCGTCGGGACATGGATGTTTTGGATAGGATAGGGATCTTTCAAAAAGATATATCCATGCGATTAAAATCCATATGATGTCAACCACCCTTTTGGGTATTCTATGAGCTAGGATCAATTGAATGTATCATGATCTAGACATTTTGAAAGCATAAGGATATGGATATAAGGTGCATGCGGTATATCCATATGGATGACATTAGCAGGCTTAAAGCATTGTCTTGGGATGAAACTAGATGATGTTATCCATAAGTATATTTCGGCATGGATATTAGAAAGCCAAATATCCATGTAAAATATCCAAAACCAAATACGTAGACCTGTGGCTGTTTATGTTGGACTGAATTTGATGGGCTATCACCTAGACGTATACATCAATTGGGATGTGGATATTTGGAAGGAGCGAAATGTCCATGTCCAAATATCCATGTGGATGATGAGCTTATAATTTGCATTCACAATTTTGACAACTTAGGAGGGAAAAGATGATCATCACTTAAGTACTCTGAAGACGCTTCCTATCTCATTTTCTATCCAATGGTGACCTTTACTAGGAGATTAACTAAATTTGACTTTCCAACCTAGATCAAGACATTACATTTTACCATACCACCCAAAGAAGGAAAACATAAAAGCAAAACCAAGCCAAAAAGTTGGGTCCCTATTTTGCTAGGGAAAAATGGGGCGTGTTGTGAAACTTCACAACAAATCTCTTTGGAGAGTTTCAAAGTGAAAGTTCAATTCTCACTAGAGCACTTTAGTTTCAAGCCATCGTGACTTCTTATTTTGACATCTTACATTTAGCTAATGTTTCATGCTATTTCTTGGTTGTTGGTGTGTTGTTTCTATGTTGTCGCATAGCTACTTCGTTTGATCCTTGTTTTGTCTAAACCATGTTTGTAAAATGGTTGGGGTCCTTTCAAAAACCCTTTATCAAAAAAATTTAATTAAAAAGGTTTATAAATATATTATTAGGTCACTAATTAAGTAAATATTAAATTAAAGTTGATAATATATTTTAGAATTAATTAATTGTTAATAAAAATGTTATCTTATAAAAAAATTAAACCATAAATTTACACATCCCTTTAACTTTTAATGCCCAAAGCATGAACCCTCAATGAACTAGATGGATCAAACATTGAAGATTGATGGTGGAAGGTTTCATAAAATGATGCAAGATGATTGAAATCATCTTACCCATTCATCTACATCAAATTCCATTCAAATATCTAGCAATTTTTTTTGGTTGTGTGTTAGGTACAAAACTTGTCTATAATTTGATCTATAACCATCACTAAACATAATGAAATGGAATGCCAATTTTTATTGCTTGTTGCCTCTGGTTGAAGTTGGGCAAATTGTACTTCCTTAATGAAGGTTTATTTTTTAAAATAAATTCTTAGAAAATTGTTCGCCACATCTTGTATGTTCTGCCAATTTTTCTAAGCTTGGGTATGGTTGTGAGCGATCTAACCATAGAAAATCCAATGCAAAGATCTTCATTCAATTCTACTCTTACCACTAAGAATATTTTTTGATTATGGTAAGTGGAAAAACAAGGGTGTCAAACCCTATTACAAGGATAAGAAAACGGTAAACAGGTTACCGGGGCCGAACCCAACACAGAGGACTGCCACAAAACAACAACAACCAAACAACCAATAGCCCCAAAAAAGGAAAACTAAATAATGCTTAGGAAGCACACTGACAGTAGAAAAACTAGACAAGGGATCAAACAACAGCAAGTCCTGAACAAGCCAATCTAACACCCTTAACCGTAGGGCGTAACTCCCCAACAGACTTGGGGAGCCCTTTCTTTCTACGATGAACTACAATCCAAGAGACCTCTAAATCTAAATCCAAAGAGCAAGATGAGAGGGGGGATCCTCCCTTGTTGAATTAGCCATGGGTAGCACCAACGAAGCTGACCCCAAAGAAGGTACAGCCAGAAAGTTGACCGAAGAAGAGAAAGAAAGAATGTGACAAGCAGCCACCGTGTGACGAGCTGCCAAATCCAAGTTAGGAAAAATAGAAGGGGTAACAACAATAGGAACAGAAGTGCATTGGTCAGGAGAAGCCAGAGCTGAGATGAGAGTTGAAAGAGAAGCCGTCAAACCCACTGGAACCACTTCCTCATCATCACCACAAGATGAACCATCTTCCTGGGAAGCACTGATAGTCAGGTGGTCAACCCAAGCATCCTTCCACCAAGTCACAGCACTACTACGACGTGATAAAGGACAACCAGAATCTAAGTAGCCAACAGAGAAACAATGCTAACATCAGAAGGGGATACCCTTGTAGTCCAGCGGCTGTTTCCAAGGCCTATCTCCTACAATCAAAACAACGTCTCCAAAAAGGGGTTTGGAGGTGTCAATATCTACCAAAATTTGGGTAACCGTGGAGTGACCCATAAAAGAAGTAGTAGAGTCAACTTTTAGAAAATGACTAATGGCATTGCTAATGCCCTCATAGCAAGAATCCTCCTAGAATTGAAGGGGGAGATTCAGAAGATGCACCCAAATCAACTTAATATTGAGCTACTCGGTAAGAGGATTGAAATTAAGAGTCCAGGGTTTAATGGACAGGGAATGATCTCCCCACATCCATACCCTACCATCTAGCACTAGATCTCATTGCTCAGAAGAAGCAAAAGTCATGATGCAAAAACCACGAGCACTGGGAAAAAGCTCAATCTTCCCAGTAATCATTGGCCTCCAAGACTCCAAAACCCACTTGTGTAGGTCTAGCAGAGAGGGCCACAGTCCATTGAACCTGCATATTGCACCTGTATTGCAGTAAAACTCTTCATTTCCTGTTACCTCAGGGCCACACACCACAATGGGGGAAGAGCGGGCACTGGGGAGAGGCCAGGCTCCCTTCCTCTCCCCTCCCGAAGCACTAAGAGCCTTTGATCCAGCCACCACAACAAAAGATTGACGAGAGACTGTAGTGGCACACTGCCTAGGAGTAGACGCACCAGGTCCCTCTGCTGATAGCACACCGTGCTTACCAACATTCACTTGTTCCTTTGAAAACCCATCCCCATCAATGGGTACCCTCACCTCCTCCAATGTAATGCTTGTAGCTAAAAGCACCACCTTCCTGAGAGACCCAACACGAATAGCCAGAGTGCCAGCAGCATCAACTGAGACTCCCACACCCTCAACCCCTGTTCCAATGGGTAACTTCCTACATGCTCCCATTTCAAAAATACTATCTATCTAGTTTTGTTGCTACCACTAAGAATATTATTTATTGCCCTGAAGTGACATTCTACAATTTTTCTAGCAATTGTTTCACTTTGATTCCTTAGTTTTTGGCCGGATGGATCTTTGGACAATTTGCATCAACTTTCAAATTTCAGGTATTCTTCTTCATTGATAAATTTGTCAATCAACAAAACTTGAATGCTTTTCGTCATAGCCTCCTTTAATTCTTTTTTGGTAGGTTGATTTTTTTTACTTTGAATTATTTTTTAAAATGTTTTTTTTTTTAATTTTTAAATTTTTCTTTTGGATTATAAAATATAGTTTATTGAAAAATTCTTAATATAATATTATAAAATATATTATACTTATTTATTTTTAATATAATATTATAATATAAAATTGAATATTTAGATTAAATATATTATATATTTATTATTTAATTATAATTATTTTATATATAATTAGGGGAGAGGGGTAACTACACTTGCAGTAAGAGGTGGAGTGTAATGGTGTGAGCATGTTAACAAAAACTATTAAAGCTAACATGCAAAAAATAATAAAAACTAAAATACAACCAATCTATATTATAAAATGAAACTATATAATTATAAAAATAACTTTTAAGTAAATAAATAATTACTTCAAAAATATTACTCACTAATTTATTTATAAACTATAAACTATATCACTTATATTATATGTTTATTCATTAAACTACATAATAATAGGAATAATATTTTTAGGTAACAAACAAATTAATTAAATTTATAAAATTATAAAAATAATAAAATAAATAAACTTATAAAATTAATATAATTACAAAATAAACAATAATAAATTAATAAATTTGAAAAAATATAAAATTATTAAATTAATAAAATTTAAAATTACAAAGATCCGCCCTATTTGGTGGTTGTCCTTTCAGTCTTCTATCTCTATGATTGCATCCTGTTTTGAGACGGGGGAGTCTGTTCTCTTCTCCAATATCTATGCGCCTACTAAACTTTAGGGTAAACAACTTTTGTGGTCCCATATCTAGTTTGTCCGAAGCATGGTTCCTTTCCATCCGTGGATTATGGCTGGAGACTTCAATGCTATTTCTGAGTTGGCTGAGAAGCGGGGTGGTATTGCGAGGCTTGAGCCTTCTGCGTTGCTACTTCAGGATAACATCTCAACTTTAAATCTTGTGGATATCAAGCCCATTAATGGTCAGTTTACTTGGAACAATCGGAGGATTGGGAATAACTACATTGTGGAATGACTTGACCGCTTTCTGGTTTCTTGCTACTGGGTTGGTGGGTTGTGGTTTTCTATCTCTAAAATTTTGGATTGGAGGGGCTCAGATCATTGGCCTATCAAGCTGGCTATTTCTTCAGCTCGTGTGCCTCGATCTCCTTCTTTCAAGTTCCAGCTTATGTGGTTACGTGACTCCTCTCTCCATGACTATATTGCTAAGTGGTGGAGGTATGGTAGACCTGCTTATGGTACAGCAATGTATATTTTTGCTAAGTTACTTCAATTTGTCAAGTATCATCTTAAACGTTGGAATCGGCAGTGCTTTAGAAACATTTTCCATGCTAAGACTACTGCCCAGGCTGAGTTGGATGGTATTACAAGGTTGATCAAGGAGGATGGAGTGACTAAGGACCTGCTACGAGAAGAGACTGGGGCTTTGAAAGCACTGGAAGAGTGTGAGCTACGAGAGGAAGTTTTTTGGAAACAAAAGGCTCGGATTGAGTGGCTTCAGGAAGGGGATAAAAATACTGCTTTTTTCTTCAACTCGGTGAAAGCCAGGAGACATGGCAATTCTATTTCTGCTTTGGTGAATGACAGGGGTGAAACTCTTTCTTCTTTTCATGAAATCACACATGAAGCTATGCAATATTATGTTTCATTATTCAGGGAGGACTCGCAAGGTGGTTCTGATGAGGAAGCTCAGGCCTTTCTTGTATCCCTTCTTTGGTTTCTAGGGAGATGAATGAGCATCTTATGAGTGATATTTTGATTGAGGAGCTAGAGGGGATTGTGTTTCAAATGAAGAGGGGGAAAGCTCCTGGCCCTGATGGTTTCTCGATTGAGTTCTTTCAAGAATTCTGGGAGATTATCAAGTTAGACTTGTTGGCGGTTGTTCAGGAGTCTCATAAGAATAAACAGATGTTATGGGATTTGAATTCTACCTTCCTTGCTCTCATCCCAAAGTGTGATGGGGCGGATAGGTTAAGTCAATTTCATCCTATCTCTCTTTGCAATGTGATTTATAAAATTATCTCTAAATTGATTGCTGATAAGTTAAAAAAGTGGCTTAAAGTGCTGATTTTTGAGGAACAGAGTGGTTTTGTGGTGGGATGTCAAATTCTGGATGGGGTTGTTATTGCAACTGAAACCATTCACTCTATGGCTAGTTCCAAAGATAAGGCAATGTTCATCAAGCTTGATATGGCTAAGGCTTATGACCGCGTTTGATGGTCCTTCCTTCAAAAGGTTCTTGGTGCTTTTGGTTTTGGGGATGAGTGGATTTATTGGGTTATGAGTTGTGTTACTTCAGTCTCCTTCTCTGTGTTAATAAATGGTGAGCACTCTGATCTTTTTGGTGCCTCTCGGGATTTGTGGCAGGGTGACCCCCTCTCTCCTTACTTGTTTCTTCTTCTTGTTGAGGGTCTGGGACGCTTGATAAGAAGGAATGTGGAGTTAGGTTTCATTCAAGGGTGGGGGTGGGGAGGTGGTTTACCTCCACAATCTCACTTGCAGTTTGTGGATGACACTGCTTTGATGGGTATGGCTACGATTAGGGAAGCTTCAAATTTGTGCAAGGTGTTGGATGTTTATCTTGTAGCTTTGGGCCAATTGATTAATGAAGATAAGTCTTCCATCTTTTTCTTCAATACTCCAGGTTCCATTCAGAGGAGAATTGCTCATATCTTGAGATTTCAGACTGGGGTTTTCCCTTTGACCTATCTTAGTGTTCCCATCTCTGTTGGAAGACTTCCCACGGAGTCTTGGCAGAATATTCTGGATAAATTTTGTGTGAAAGTTAATCATTGGACCCATCGTTGGTTGTCCTTTGTGGGTCGTGTTCAGTTGCTCAAGTCTGTGGTGCAAGCCCTCCCCATTTATAGATGTATGATTCAGGTGGCCCCTTTGGGTTTTGTTAGGGAATTGGATTCCTTAGCAAGACAATTTTTTATGGGCTGGTAGCTTATTATCCTCTAAATGGAGCCTTGTCAGATGGGACACTGTTTGTAGCCCGAAGCAGCTTGGCGGCCTTGGGCTAAGGCAGTCGTCGTTGTCAGTGATGGCATTGGTTGCTAAATTGTATTGGCGGTTGTGTGTGGAGCAGGATGGGATTTGGGCCAGGATATTAACATAGAAATACTTCCCGGGGATCCCTCAAATTGATATTCCTCATTATCCTCTGGTGGGGAAAGGATCGGTGATTTGGAGTACACTCAAGAAAGGGTCTACTCTGATCAAGGATGGCTTATTTTGGATTTGTAAAAGAGGGACAAAAGCTCATTTTTGGTCTAATTCTTGGGATGGTTTTCCTCCCATTATTTCTCAGTTTCCTAATTTGGTGACTCTGTGCTAGAGGTTCGGTGAGGCAGGATGGTCAAGGGTGAGTGACTTCAAGTCCTTTTCTTCTCATGGACAGTTGGTGGTGGTGAGATGGAAGAATCCTGATGAGTGGCCTATTGTTGGTATGAAGGAGGAGTGTGTTGAGATTCATAGTATCCTTTCTCATAGATGTTGTAGCTCCCTCCAAGAAGGGGATGTTCTTTCTTGGTCTCCTAATCCTAAGAGTGTCTATACTATTGTTTCTGGATATCAGGTGTTGTTATCTCACCAGCTGGATGGGGTGGAGGTTCACTAGTGGAAGAAAGTGTGGAATAAGCTTTCTTGGCCGAAGTGTAACTGCTTTATTTGGACTTTGGCTTGGAATAGGTGCTTGACATGGGATAATATTTGGAAGCGGGGCTTTCAGGGTCCTTCTATGTGTGTTTTGTGTGGATGTGGAGAGGCGAACTCCTCTCACTTGTTTTTCTGTTGTCCCTTGACTTTGCAGCTTTGGCATTGTTGGTGGGAAGTTTGGAAAAGACACTGTGTTCATGCGTCCTCCCTGGTGGATTTTTGGAGTAGTTTGGGTAGACCTCCTTCTATGGCCTCATTCTGGCAAGATGTGTGGTATGTTGGGCCTTCCTTCATACTCTGGAAAATTTGGTTGGAACGGAATCGAAGAATATTTTGAGGTGAGAAGCTGTTGATTCAACAAGTTTGGCACAAAATTATGGGTATGATTTGGGAGACGGTGGAAGCTAAGTGTGATGTGGTGTTCCCTTTGGAGAAAGGGGATGCTGAGTTAGTGGATAGATTGGGTATTCAGGGGTTGTCTCCAGCTTCTACTTGTGTCAGGAGAGGAAGGTAGGTGAATAAGAAAGTCCAAAGGGTGGGGAGTTGGCTACCCCCTCCAACTGGCATTCTGAAGCTCAATACTGATGGTTCTTCAAGGGGCAATCCTGGACCTGCTGGGATTGGTGGGGCTAGCAGGGATTTTTCAGGATCGGTGGTTTTTTTCTTTTTTGTTCATGAAGGTGTGTAGACTATCAACCTTATGGAAGGTTTGGTGATCCTCTACGCTTTAGAGAGGGCTTATGCTTTGGGATGGCACAAGGTTATCTGTGAGTCTGATTCACAGGTTTTGATTAATTTGTTGAATAAATAGAAGGTATCTGATGTTAGTTGGTAGTTGGCTATGATGGTGCAGCAGATTTTACAGATAAGTTCTTTGATGGAGATGGTGTCTTTTGTCCATATCCCAAGGGAGTGGAATAGGGCAGCAGATTGTTTGGCTAAGCCTCTGAGCATTTAGATGGTTGGAAGATTGATGCATGGGAGCAGGTTCCTCATGAGCTCCAACATGACTTGGAGATGATTCTTGCTGAGGATGGGAATGGTATTGGTGAAGGATGATGTTGTTTCATGCTTTGTATGACTGTTTCTTATGGATTCTTGGGGCCTTGGCCCTTTGATGTTTTGTAATGCTCTTTTCTGAATTTCAATAAAGTTTTTACCCCTTTTTTTTAAAAAATAAATTTAAAATTACAAAATTATTAAAACTAGCATACCTATCTTTAGAAAAATCTATGTAAAAGACTTGAGAGATATCATTCTGTAGGTGCCTATTTTTATGTTTTGATGTTTTTACATAGATTTTTCTAAAGATATGTATGCTAGTTATATTATAATTATTAATATTTTATATCATGTAAATTACTATATATATTTCTAATACAACATTATATTATAAGATCATATATATATATATATATATGCTTATTTGTTATTTATTTATATATTTATTAGTACATGCCTTATCTTATTTTTTTTGTCAGGCAAATTTGATTTAAATTTGTACTTTTCCTATGTCAACATGATAAATTTTTAACAAAAAATCATTGAAAAAAAAAGACCTTTTCTATGCGGATTGTTGGAGAGTGCAACAAAAAGCTATAAATGTGGAGAGAATTTCGGTTTGAGGGGAGGATGTGGCAAGTAAACAAATTATGAACACAAATTTTCTTTCCCACTGGTTAAGTCATGCCTAAATGGATGGCGATAATTATGAGAGGGAAGAATCATTAGGTTTTATGAATTTAATGTTTTTACTTCATTAGCTAAATGTAAAAATTATTTTTTGTCAATGGGACAAAGTTATAATATTAATAATACTATTAAAAATATAGGGTTCTACACATTTTATTTTATGAAATTAGATTATTTTGGGATTTCAATTTTATTTACTCAAGAGTTCTAGTATTTCCATTTTATTTACACAAAATTAGATTATTTTTTGGATTTCAATTTGATTTACTCAAGAGTTAAAAATTTAGGACTTCAATTTTATTTAGTCAAAAGTTAAAAATCTATAGTATCACAAAA
The DNA here is from genome assembly GCA_027924645.1 of Cunninghamia lanceolata. Taxonomy (NCBI): domain Eukaryota; kingdom Viridiplantae; phylum Streptophyta; class Pinopsida; order Cupressales; family Cupressaceae; genus Cunninghamia; species Cunninghamia lanceolata. Next base: position 9,604,256 of record BSBN01001807.1, read on the forward strand.
AATATTTCGCCATGTTATTACATTTTTTATAAGTTATAATATTAATAATACTATTAAAAATATAGGGTTCTACACATTTTATTTTATGAAATTAGATTATTTTGGGATTTCAATTTTATTTACTCAAGAGTTCTATTATTTCAATTTTATTTACACAAAATTAGATTATTTTTGGGATTTCAATTTGATTTACTCAAGAGTTAAAAATTTAGGACTTCAATTTTATTTAGTCAAAAGTTAAAAATCTACAGTATCACGAAAAATATTTAGCCATGTTACTACATTTTTTATTTTATTCTTCAAACTTACAATATTTTAATGCATTTTAAATTATAAAAGTATTAGTATTATTACATTTTAATATCTTATGGAGACATTTCAAATCTCTATACACTCAACTAGGGCCAGAGACTCTTCAAACTTACAATATTTTAATGCATTTTAAATTATAAAAATATTAGTATTATTAAATTTTAATATCTTAAGGAGACGTTTCAAATCTCTATACACTCAACTAGGGCCAGATCTCTCCACATAAATACAAATATGCAGGCTTTGTAAAGTTTAGTTTTATAGTTAAGGAAATATTTATGTTATTTAATAGGGCGGTACCACGGGGACTGGGGGAAACTGAACCTCGTGACCATCTTTACTGCAACGAAATTACTTAGCCAATCGAGCCAGGCCCCCGCCCTTAGTTTAGTTTTATAGTTAAGGAAATATTTTAGTGCTATTTTATTTTTACCAAATTAGATTATTTTTGATATTTCAATTTTATTTATACAAGACATTTCAAAACAAGTTCACATAATTTTTTCCTTATAAATTTAGTTCTAGAAATATAATAGTTACAAATTTGAAATGATAAACAATTATTTATCTTTAGAAAAAAATATTACTAAACCACAATATTAGATTAATTAAAATAATTAATATTATGCTTATAAATTTAGTTCTAGAAATATAATAGTTACAAATTTGAAATGATAAACAATTATTTATTTTTAGAAAAAATTATTACTAAACCACAATATTAGATTAATTAAAATAATTAATATCATGTTCTCTAAAAGTACTTACTATTATTACTTAAACAAAAAATTCTCCAATATTTAATGTATTTGTCAGTTTTATATAGTTTTATATGAATAATTTGTTTTTTTATCTATATTTAGTAAAGCCTTTGAAGTTGTTCGTTAAAAGTTAGTTATCTTTATGGAATAAGGGGATTATTTAAAACAAATGGTTATTAATAGAGAGCTAGCTATTGTGAGCTTTGTTTATGGTTGTTTATTGGTAGTTCTCTACTTCTCTCTTTAGTGGTTCTAATAAACTATTTGTTTAATATGTTTTGCTAAATTCAACACTGTTTAATTTATTTATTCAGTGACAAAAGCAAAGCCACGAAATTGTTTAGACAACTTGCTCATTTATGTTATGTTTAGAAAGTTCATTTCTCGTTCCTCCAATACAGCTAGACTGAACATTTGTTTTTCTCTTGCTGGCAATGCAGCAGAGTGGATTCAAAATCTAGCCTAGATTCTAGTTAAGTATTTGTTGAGGGTTTGGCAGTTTCCAAGTCTGTGGGGCGGTATTGGTTACGAGGTTTTCTTTTCAAGAGAGTCTGATTAGGAATAGGATTAATTTAGAGTCAATTTTTTTGGTGGTTTAAATTTAGAAGCAGCCACCTGAGTGCAACCAATAATAAAGACATTAGCAACAGGCAATTAAGTGCAATTGCATTTTTATAGGTGCTTCTATGAAAGAAAGTATATTTCTAGGTATGTTTAGAGATAGTTCCTTCATATTTTGGAATAGTGCTTTACAAGTTTGAGACTTTTGTTGTATCAAGAATGTCTGAGGGCTTTTATCACATGTATTTTTGTTTATGTATTTGTCAATTTTGAATATTACAATCAAGTTGTTGGATTCTCTGGGGTTTTGTTTTGCATTTCCCTCTGATCTCTTGTTCCTTTGGCATATGAAAAAATATAACTCCAAAAAGCAAGTAGTTTAGTTCTTTAAAACGATTATAAACTCTAGAAAGCAAAGTTGTTCTCTGCATTTAGTATTGCCAATCTTACGAGGCCAGACATGTATCTAAAGTAAAATTGAAAACCAATTCAATTTGATTGAGCAAAGCTGATCTTTTTCAATCTTGATATTGTAGTGAAGATATCAATGCAAATCATTTGTGGCTTATGTCCAAATTTGTGCAACTAAATATCCTTTTTATTGTTTGAATATGATCTTGAGCTCCTCTAGCGATTCACTTGTAAAGTCTTTTCTCTAGATCTAAAATATTAAGTTTCCTCTAGGACAGTGAATCTTCTTGTTGTGTTATAACTTATTTTTGGTCAGGAATCAACTAATCTTTTTCACATACATCTTTCATTGGATAGAGTCTTAGCTAATGCAGTTGTCCTTGATGAAATTTAGAATCCCTTCAGGGGCCGCAGTCTTTCAATTGTTCCAAATGCTAGGAAATGGCCTACTAGTAACCACACACTTACTTTAGTAAGTTGGTAACTATGGCTATAGAAGGGGCTTGAATGCATAAAGGGACATAATGATTTGAAATGATTTTTTCCTTATCTTGTAAGGCAAATTATTTACTTTCGAGTCCTTAACTACTGTGAATACATGAAACCCACCAAAAGAACACAGTTTATTAGATGAAGGTTAATATGAACCAAACTTTTTGTTTAGTGAATCTTGGCAGTATATAAAATCAAAGATAATGCAGAATGTAAGAAAAGATTCAAAGAAAAATGTAGTAAGTATATTATCGAAAATATTTCTTGAGATATGGACATTTTATAGAAGATAATTTGGATATTTTAGAAAATATTTGTGAATTTGTGAAATTATAATTTAGGAAGCAGGATCAGAAAATACTCTTTAGGCCAGAAGTAACTTCAATACTTTTCCAAGCATATTTTTGTAGCCATTTTATTGTTACATTTAGTTATGATTCATTGACAAGCCTGTTTGACTGAAAACCATTTTGGGTTTATTATGCATGGTACAGAAGTATCCAAGCACAGAAGCAGCCTTGTATTGAGGCATTAGAAAATAGAGTTGCAAAATATTTCAAACTCCTTTCTTTATCATACATAAGATTAGAACTTGGTTGCCCAAACTTCTTTTTTCTCTGTTACCTAGTATCCTGCATGTTTGTGTCTTTTCATTTATCAAATGACATGTTTAGTCATTTCTTTTTTGGTGAAAGAGTGGGGAGGTAGGCTAATGAATAGTTATCCACCTCTTACAATGATGTAGGCTGTTGATTAGTTCAAATTCATTACTTGATTTTTTGGTTCAAATTTACTGTCATAATTATTATTGATGCAACAAATTTCTTAACATTGTGTTTTGTGTGTGGATTTTAATTAGCAGTGTTTCTATCTTTTTGACCATTTTCAGTCTAATGCATGTTATTTTTTGAGTGATATCTTTAGAAGTTGCTATGTCCGTACCCACTTCATGTTGTCTATTGCCTAATCTTTTGTTTGAAAATTTTATCTCTCCAATTTATCATTACCTAGAAATTTAATGTTATTTTTGGAGTGATATCTTTAGAAGTTGTTATGCCCATACCCACTTCATGTTGTCTGTTGCCTAATCTTTTGTTTGAAAATTTTATCTCTCCAACTTATCATTACCTAGAAATCCCACCATTGAACTTCATTTTAATTTTCTCCACCCGTCTACTATAAATCTCACTGTTGTGCCTAGGTTAAATTTTCTCTACCCATGGACAATGACTTCAGTTTATTGTAGTTTGGGCATTTTCTATATTAATATGTTTGGTATTTTAGTTTGGTTGCACAAAGACCATACAACCATTTACGCACTTGACAAACAACTATAACATTCATAAATATAAAGAGTAACACTACATTTTGTTAATAACTGCACATGAAGACAAACAATGAAACTAGGAATGTTACTAAATGCATACTCAGTGTCTCATCATCAGGCTAACCCATCTCTTTGCCAAACAAAGTCATTACAAATAAACATGTCTTTTCAGAGTTCATGTCTCTTCATCTAACTAATGATTAATTATGATTCTAAAACACAAACAGATAACAACAAAAATAGTTTGAAGACCACAAACATTCATGATACTAGAATCTGTTAATCATCGTAGACTTCGAAGGGGCTTCTAATTGTCTCCCTTTGATTTGTTAACCTCTTTTTGATGTGGTCTTCTATGGCTATCAACAACATTAAATTATTTCTTTATCTCGATTTACTTTGATAATATTAATTGTGACTTTTTTCATCGGTCTATCTAAAGGATCATAATATTACTCTCTTCAACATTCTCTTCCCTCTTTGGTATATGTTATCTCATTATTGCGATAGTATGGGGGGTAGCATGACTTTTTTTCAATATTGTTGTTTATACGTACACATTATTCTTGAGATTCTGTAGCAAATTCAGAAGTGATGGACATGTAACTGCACTCTTTTGAATGGTAAAAATCTAAGTGTAAATTTAAATCCTACAAAATAGGTAACATGACATTTTTTCAATATTGTTGTTTATACGTACACATTATTCTTGAGATTTTGTAGCAAATTCAGAAGTGATGGACATGTAACTACACTCTTTTGAATGGTAAAAATCTAAGTGTAAATTCAAATCTTACAAAATTTGAAGCGAAAATGGGAATTTGTGAGGGACTATTGTGACTATAAACACTCTTCAAAAATTAATTTTTCAATTATTGGAATGCAATTTGTCTATACAACCAATAGATTATCAACAAAAAAAAATTACAACTAAACAAATACTATAATAACAACACTACAAGACAGGTACTGGCCACTACGTGGCACTTGTTTTATATATTATAAAATCTATATCATAGTTATATTTATTATATATTATATTTTATATAACATACATTATTAAATATAGAAATAATATAATGTATTATATATAATACTATTTAAATTAACTTATAAGAAGCCTAACAACTTAAATGACCTTCCATGAGCAGGGCTAGAGATAGAGAGAGAAAGAGAGAGATAGTGATAGAGTGATATAGAGAGAGAGGGGAGAAAGAGTTAGAGAGAGGAACATAGAAGTGGGGAGAGGGGGGGGAAGAGATGGGGGTGACAAAGAGATAGGGTAAATAGAGAAAGAAAGAAAGATATATTGGCATATTGTTGTATAAAATAATTTCCTTCAATTTCTAATAAAGAATTTTTTCACTATTTATTTAGATTTAGAATAAATATTTTATTGATTTTTTTCTAACATACATTCATTTATATGTAAAGAGGAGCCCTTGATATATTAATATTTTTTTTTAAAAGAAAGCTTGTAATATAAAAATGGGTAAATTTTCATTTAAAAATATTTATTTTATCAAACTCAAACTCAAGGGCTTAAGGGAAAACAATTAGTGGTTGAGATTTATAGTATAGAAAATTATTTTTGATTATGGTAAGAGGCAAAACAAGGGTATTGAACCCTATTACAAAACAGCCCACAGGGGCAAATAAAAGAACAAGGCCCCAAGGGTAGACAAACAGGACACAATAGAACAATAGCAACAAAGCTATAAAAACCAATAGCCCAAAAGGCAACCCAAATAGTGCACCGGATGCACACTGATAGTAGAAAAACTAGACCAGGGATCAAACAACAACTAAACCCAAACAAGCAAACCTAATACTCTTTACTCTAGGGTGCTGCTTCGTAACAGATTTGGGGAACCCTTTATTACGCTGTTGAACCACAGTCCAAGAGACCTTAGAGTCAAGGTCCTTAGAGCATGGCGAGAGGAGGGAGCTTCCCCAGCAATAGCAGCCAAGGAAGTAACCAACAAAGAGGTAGAGCCAAAAATAGGCCTAGCCAAAAGAGAGACCGGAGAGGAGGAAGAAGCAGCCAGACCTGAAGCCTCCGTGTGCAGAACTGTCATGCCAACAGAAGAGAGACCAGTAGTAGAAGTAAAAGTGATCCGGCCAGGACCAAGAACTGACTTGGGAGCCATAATATGATTAGCAGAGTCAAACAAAGTCAAGGGATTAGCAGTAGTCTCCACCACCTGCACATGAACAGTCTCAAGAGGGACCTCATCCTCTTGAGATGAATCATCCCCAAAAGATGAACCATCCTCCTGGGAAACATTGATAATCAAGTGATCCAGGAGAGCATCCTTTCACCATGTTGCAGTGCCTTTGCAGCATGAAAGATGATAGGCGGAAGCCACATGACCAATAGCGAAACAACACCGGCATCTAAAGGGGATGCTCTCATAGTCAATCAGTTGTTTCCAGGGTTGGTCCCCAACCATTAACACAACATGTCCAAATAGAGGTTTGGAGATGTCAATGGCAACCAAGATACAAGCAACTATAGAGTGCCCCATGAAGAAGGTGGTAGAGTCAACTTTTAGGAAACAATTGATGGTGTTGCCAATGCTCTCGTAGCAGGAGTCCTCCTAAAACTAGAGAGGGAGGTTCAAGAGATGAACCCAAACTAGTCTAATATTGAGCAGTTCAGTAAGGGGATTGAAAGAAAGCATCCATGGTTTAATGAAAAGGGAATGCACCCCCCACATCCAGACCCTACCATCAAGTACTAAATCTCTCTGCTCAGAAGAAGCAAAAGTCATGATGAAGAAACCACGTGCACTAGGAAAAAGCTCAATCTTACCAACAACAAACAGCTTCCAAGTCTCTATGACCCAATTGTGGAGATCTAGTAGGGATGGCCAGAATCCATTAAACCTACAAATTACGCCTATATTATGGTAAAACTGTTCATTTTCAGCAACTTCTGTGCCACACACCACAACTGGGGAGGTGCGGGCATAGGGGACTGGTTGGACCCCACCCTGAGGACGGCGAGCACCCAACCCCATCATTGCCGCAAATGAGTGGCGAAGACCACCAGAAGCCTATTGCTCAGAAACAAACGATCCAAACCTAGCTCCATCCAACACTCTGTCAGCATTATCATTTGCATTTACTACGGGAACCCCTTCTCATCTTGAAGTAGCACCGATCTCTGCCTACATTGCATTTGTGGTCACCTGTAAAATGTTTTCTGTGGGGACCCCGACCCCAGGGACACCTATAGACACCTTTACACCCCCCTGAGGAGCTCACAACACATGTAGCGCCCAGGCTAGCAGACTCAGGGGTAACGGTCATGCTTGTGCTCACGCCCATTTCAAAATTAGAACTAGCTCTCAATAAATGTTGCTACTTAGTTGCTACTCTATTCAATGTTATTATAGTATAGAACATTGTTGTTTAGGATGTGGAAGAGAGGTAGAGAGGGAGACAAAGAGATATAGAGAGGTAGAGACCTAGAGAGATAAAGAGGCCTAGAGAGAGAGAGATTAATAGAGATAAAGATATAAAGAGGAAAAGAGATGAGAGCAATTTGAAAGACATGGTTTTAGACAACATGCTAAAAGAGGCCATGAAAAAGGATGGACATCATGACACCAAAGGAGTTAGTTCCTCCTAGTTACATGGAAAAGCTAATAGTTTCTCATCAGGAGATGGCATATGGGACTCCCAAGGCAAAAAGGAGTGAGAGGTATTATAAGGGCTTGAGGCAACGACTGTGGAGAGAAATTTAAGACAAAAATAAGGGACATTAATTCATCATGACTGCACCAATGAATTTGTTTGATTTATAAACCTTCACAATCAATACATTTTACTGTGATTACCTCCATCAACACAATTCCTAAGCCCTTCACATATAAAGGAAATGTTTAAGACATTATCCACAATAGATAGATTTAACATTAAATCAAATTTGATTTCTTATGAAGTGTTATACTTATGAATGCATATAACAATTCCATCTAGATAAATTAGGTCTCCATGCTTATTGTCCAAGAAGTAACTTGTAATGATTTAATTATATATTTATTTTAAATATAAAATATATATTCTAGTTATATTTATGATTATATATTATATTCAATGTAATATAAATTATTAAATATAATATATAATATAATACTATTTAAATTAATAATTAACCTTCCATGGGTTGAGAGAGAGATCTTTAGAGAGAGAGAGTTAAACAAAGAGAGAGAGATGGGTAGAGAGAGGGGAGAGAGGGGGATAGAGATACACACACACACAAAGACATGAGGAGGGCAGGGTAAAGAAATAGAGAGGGGAGGGATATTGACAAAGAGAGAGGAATAGAGAAAGACATAGATTAGGAGAGAAAGATAGAGATAACGGATATAGAAGGAAAGAGAGATAGAGAAAATAGATACAGAAATAGAGAGAGAGGGGGCGCACACACACACACACACAGAGGAAAATAGAAGGGGGGAGAGAGAGTGAGGTTCATCCAAATTATTATATATAATTGTAGCACCCAAGTTAGTTGTGGGGTAGTTCATGTGGATTTGAAATAAGATTTAAAAATTAGAAGTTATGGCCAACACCTTGACAATTGAGATTGAGAAGTTTAGTAAGTAAAAAAAGTTTATCCTTAAAAGTTGGGTGGAAAAAACACATCAAAAGGGTAAATTGATTGAGGTGGAAGATGTGCAAAATTTGAAAAAAGAAATACTTGATGAAATGATTAATTCAATTGGAGGTTTTGATATGATAATAGGTGGAGGCCCCTATAATAATCTGATAGGCAACAATAGGAACACAAGGGATGGGCTAGAGGAGAATCATTCCACTATTTTCTATGAATTTCTACAGATTGTGGATTATGTAAGGCATGCAATGCATTCAAGTGTAAATTGACAGAATAATGAAACCTTCATTTTGTACTAATTTGGACTTCAATAGATTATAAATTCCTTATTTTTCATAGCCAAGTTCTCACCCAAATTGAAGAGGCTACCAAAACAAGTATTGAAAATTATGGACATTATTAGTATTTTGATTCTATGTAGAAAATTTGTTTGCACAAGTCGCATGGCAATTGTAGACATGTATGGTATTATGGTAACAAGCTCTTTATTTTCTACTTGTCTATACTTAAAGAGATTAGTAATTTCTTCTTTTTTCATAGTCATGTTCCCCCAAATTGAAGAGGTTAGCAAAAACAAGTATTAAAAATTATGGCAAGTCTTGTCAAGTTTGTACCTAGGCCTACCATTTCAATTGGATGGGCTTGACATGCTTGGGAAACAAGAAGATGACTGGTAAAAAGAACTATCATTTGCAAATAATTGATCCAAACAAAAAAAAACTTTACTTGCATACCTGCTTTTACCGACTACTATTAAAAACAAACTTTACTTGCATGCATGTCAACATATTTAATTTACTCTATTTTTTTTCTAATGCAGGACAACAACACATATCATTACATTCTTTCAATGTTCAAATGATGGATTGACAACAACCATTCACCAATAAAATTATATGCTCTCTTCTCAAGAAATTTCAATGTTCAATGTGCAATTACTAGTATATTTATATTTAAAAAGATATATCTATAGTACGCCAAGAGATATTTCCAATTTGTTCGCATTTATAAATTACTGGCAGTTAGAATATTTGATATGCTCACATGATTTAATTTAAAGAGACTATGCTGCCAGACTTTTCATATTCTTCAAACGTAATAAAGATTTCACTCCATAGCTGCCCAAGTTTTTCTATTTTTCTATCCATTTATCTTCCACGAATTTATTTATTTTTGTTTAACATGATAAATATTTCACTCCATAACTGCCCAAGTTTTTCTATTTTTCTATCCATTTGGCTTCCTCAAATTCATTTATTTACACATTTTATGAATTTTGTTTACTTGGGAATCTTAATCTTAATTGTTTATGGGAATCTGAATCTTTCAGCCCTTGCTGTGAGTGTAGAATGCCTCTCGACATAATAAAAGAACTACTAATTACTTTTATCTACATGCTATCTCGGCATACCCATTACACACTAAGGTGTGATTGCTAGTTTACGGGCATATGATCTATTAGACCTCCTAAGAGTACAAGTGCTAGTTTTGTTTTGTTTTGATTGCACAAACAATTTTAGGGGTCAAATGCATGCATTTATATGACAGTCAAGGGTGTTGGTTTTTTCCCAGGCTAGATGCTTATTCCCAGATTTCCCTACAAGGTAGCCATCAGTGATCAACAGGATCTCTGGGCCAGGGGGCAACAGTGTAGGAGATAGACTCTATATTTTATCTCCTCTTCTTCTTCAGGCTCTGCAAGACCTAGGGGGGTATTCCCTACTCAACATCCATGAGATACGCATACAAGGATTGGGATGCTGTCAGAAAGCAGATAAGTCCTCCTGTAAGTAGACCAAAACTGAAAGATAAGAGCAAAGGGGCTAGCTTTGGGCCTATTTGCAGTTGTAGACAGAGGACTGAGGATCCTAAAACTAATTCTAATGTCCTAATGGTTGTTTTAGAGTTTGATTATGATTTTAAGTTTGGATGCAAAGCTAGACATGGTTGTAACACAAACACAAAGCAAGATTGGTGCCTATCCAGGGCCTGGAGTCAGTAGACATACACCTGTGAATGATCAGCATGAACAGCTAAAACTGGATTTCAGGGGGATATATATGATACCTGCCTTACAGATATCTCCCAACACAGAGTGTTAAGTTATCTCTACTTATGGCATCCCTACTGCAGTATACCCTTCCCAATGTTCAACCTGAAAACAGTTTAATCTACCCCTTGAGCAGAAGTTAAAAGATCAGACATTCAACATAGGAATTCTATGTTCTAGAGTCTCAAATATTGCTTAAATATCCAGACTCAGAAGAAAGATACATGCAATACTGGAGACAAAATTAACAAAACACATGCAAACATAGCATTATTCATACAAGATTAACCATGAAATCAGTGGATTCAAGCCAAAACGTACAACAAGAGATACATAAACTCATAGGTTTAGTTGTACAGAGCAACTAAAATGAACTGTATTGTGTTACAGAGCCAAAATGTTCAACTTTCAACAACCTCTAAAATGGTAACACAGTCTGCTTATAATAGCCAGAGAGTGTACCACAGCAATTAATTACATGGCTATTACAAAAATCCACCAGATACAGTCCTCGGAAGGAATGGCGCTCAGAAAATGTTAATGCAGCAGACAAAGGGGGGCCTCGAGCCACACGCCACTATTTGGAAGTCTTCATTCTCAATCAGGCAGCCTGATCACTTGTACCATCGCCCATACTCCTGCTACAGTCGCCATTAAGGGCCTCAACCACCCGCGGTCGCTTGAAAACTGTCGTTGCAGTCAAAAAGAAGTTTCCCGCCAAAATGCGTTCTACCGCGGGTTCAAAACATACAGGGGAATAATCCCACAATGGTGCCGCGGAGACAACTTTGGCACTTTAAAAATATGGCCGCATGCATACCAAGTGTCGAGCGTTTTGCCGTGCTCGACACACGACCCTTCACCCACAGCCCATCGGCTAAACATATACCATCGGCCTTCCTCAAAAATCTCCCGCCGACTCCAGTTGTCTCGCCGACGCCCAGAAGCCAAATACCACCTATCGGCCAGACCACCAACTGTCGGCCCAACAAGAAACATCTCTGCCGATGAACAAAGTCACTCCGACAGCACCCTGGCCTCCCACCTCCGTCGGTATGACCAACACCGTCGGAGCAGCATCTCAAACTTACGCCGATGACACCATCAGCGAGACCATAAACGGTTCACCCGATAGCCACCTTCCATGCCCCGTCGGCCAGACCAAGACCATCGGCCAAACCAAAAACTTACCAGCCGATGAAGAATGTTACGCCGACGCCAACAAATAAAACACACCCCCCATCAAGCCATCGGCCCAACTCCTACCGATAGCCTGCCTCCATCGGCGAGACCCCAACTGTCGGGCCAACACTTCTCCGTCCACCCGATAGCCAAAATCTCACCGACGACCACTATCAACTCCATCATCGGCCAGAGAAAGAGTACGCTACAGCGATGTCTCCCGATCGGCAAGAAAAACATCATCGGCCAAGCATTTCAAAGTTGACCCGATACTCAATCTCACTCCAATGGCACTCCCCATCAGGGTGACCTCCCTCCATCGGCAAACTGCAAAAGACCTCTGCCGATATGCTAAATCTCGTCGATGAACACTTAACTCATCCCCCATCGGCATGACCAACGCCGTCGGTGGAACCATAATATCCTTTGCCGATAGGCAATAGTCTTGGCGATGGACAAGAACAATTAGGGTTTGAAAGAAGAAACCCTCCAACAAGCAAGCTCAAACTCCAGGCCAAAATGAGCACCAACACTAGCTCCGAATGGGGACGTGCATGTGAAAACCTGCAGCGAGAACCAGATCTCCGGGCAGACCAGGCAAAAAACCAAAAAGCACGAACTGCACAAGACATTTACACTATATACATGTTTTTACAAATGTGCACAGCGACAGGTCATCTATGCAAAATAGAACTTAAGGAATTGGCCATGCACAGGCAATTCCAGAACTTCACCATCTAGGGCCTGGAGGAAATAAGAATCCTCCCCATGAGTACTGTAAATCTGATATGGGCCCATCCATAAGGGTTTGAATTTACCATGTTTACCCTTGTCCTGATCTTTTGCATTCCATACAAGCACTAGATCATTGACCTGAAATTTTCTTTTTTTAGCTCTCCTATCAAACAAGTATTTCACATCTTGTTGTCTCTTGAGATTGATCTGGTGTGCTTTCCTTCTATCTTCATCCAGTGCAACCAGCTAGTTCACTCTTTCTGTCATGGAGTCTTCAATCTCCTCATCATTTTCCTAGATGAATTTGTAAACTGGTAGGAAATTATTTGTGGGTAATCTGGCTAACGCACCATATACTAGCTCAAAGGGTGACATTCCAATAGCCTTTTTTACTGTCACTCTGTCAGCCCATATTGCTAACTTTAATTTTGAGTCCCAAGCTCTCTTGTTCTTGTCCAGTATCCTCTTGATAATTTTCATGATGCTTTTATTGCTTGATTCTGCTTGACCATTCCCTTGTGGGTGATATGGTGATGCATATGATAAATTTATCCCATACCTATTGCAAAAATCAACAAATTCACCTGATCTGAAGCACATAGCATTATCAGTGACTATCTTGAATGGTACTCCAAACCTGATGATAATATTTTCTAGCATGAAATCTGTCACCACCTTACTTGTAGCTCTCTTAGTTGGAATGGCCTCAATCCATTTGGTAAAGTAATCTGTTGCCACCAAAATCCAACTATGTCCCCCACTTGATTTGTCTGCAATTTCCCCTATGAAGTCAATTCCCCATTGCTGAAATGGAGCATCCACAGTTACAGTCCTGAGGGGTAAAGCACCATCATATTTCAACTTTCCTGAAAATCTTTGGCAAGGGTCACACTTCCTCACTAACCTTTGTGCATCTGAAAAGAGAGTGGGCCACCAATATCCTGCTCTGAGAATTTTATGAGCTATTGTTTGGGCAGTATAATGTCCACCACACAATCCTTTTTGCATATCAATCAAAACATTGTTAGCCATATCCTCATCCACACATCTTAGCAGCACACCATCAGGGTTTTTCCAGTATAGCTCACCTTGAACAATAACATACCTGATTGCATGTAACTTCAAAGTCCTCTTTTGACTATCACTGAAATGGGAAGGACAATTCAGATTTTGCAAGTAGTAGATAATATCCTTATACCATTCAGATCTTGATACATCTACACTCTCATTTTGGACAGCATTAACTTGGCATGCTTCCAAATTTGACTGTGCCATCATCTTGGCTAATCCTTGCCCTCTTACCAACTTGGTAATTTGTATTTCTATGTTGAACTCCTGCAATTTGTTTATCCATCTACACCTTCTTCCAGTCACTTCCTGTTGAGTGAAAATGTCTTTGACTGCTGCATGGGGTACATATGCAATTATATGTGATCCTACTAGGTAAGGTCTGAAACTTTTGATGGCTCTGACTAGTGCATATGCCTGTTTTTCCATAATATCATATTTCAACTCAGAAGCCTGCAAGGACATACTGAAGAAAGCTATGGGCTGTTCAAAACCATCTTCATTTTTCTGTAGCAAACATGCAACAACAGTATGAAAGGAAGCAAATGAAAATACTTGGAATGGCCTAGAAAAATCAGGAGATTTAAGAACAGGGTCCATCTTGATTGCCTCTTTGATACTCTGAAATGATTCTATTGCTTCACTTTCCCAGTGGACAGTTGCATCCTTCTTCATCATCTTGGAAATGTTCCTTGTGGTTTCTACAAAGTTGGGAACAAATCTCCTAACAAAATTTATCTGTCCAAAGAAGGACTGAACTCCTTTTACAGTTTTTGGCATTTGAATTCTATCAATAGCAGCCACTCTCTCTGGATCTATCCTGACTCCATCCTTGGAAACAATATGTCCCAGGAGCTTTCCTTCAACTACCCCAAAGGCACACTTCTTTGGATTTAAAGAAATACCATACTCTAGTGCTCTTATGAAAATCTGCTCCAAATGCAAACAATGCTGCTCTTCTTTCTTTGAGTAAGCAGTCAAGTCATCCTGATATACAGTCAGGATTGAATCAATCAACCCTGCAAAAGCAACATCCATTGCTCTTTGAAATGTAGCACCTGCATTGGTTAGTCCGAAGGGCATTCTAACATACACATAAGTTCCCCATGGGGTGGTGAAGGCAGTCTTATACTATTCTGATTCCTTTACCTTCACCTGATTATAACCTGAAAATCCATCCATCATGGATAAGAGTTCACAACCAGTCACTCTCTGCAACATAGCTTCCATATTAGGCAGTGGATAGTTATCCTTCAAAGAGGATACATTTAAGTTCCTGAAGTCAACACAAAGCCTAATATCACCATTCTTTTTTCTAACTGGGACAAGGTTAGACACCCAAGTTGAATGTCTGATTGGCACAATTATTCCAGCTTCCCTAAGCTTTTTAAGTTCTTCCTGCATCTTTGGAGCCAAGGTAGGATTAATAGGTCTTTGCCTCTGTCTGAATGGCTTAGCTCCCGGCTTCAATGGGATCTCATGCTGGAATAAATCTTCCCTGTAGGCTTTTAGGTCCTCATATGACCAAGCAAAAACATGTTTGTACCTTTTCAGTAATGCAATCAGCATACTCCTGATGTGTGGTTTGAGCTGTTTACCAATGTATACCTTCTGAGGGGCCTGAGATGTCCCCAAATTTATCTCTTCTAAATCTTCCTTATTTGTGGGAGATGTCCTTGTGACCAATTTATCTCTACTGTCAAAAGCTCTTTCCAAAGCTACTAACCCTCTGGGGATTTTATTAGTCCTCAACTGAATTATCTCCTTTCCCACAAGAGTTTCTTTTCCATCTATAGTCTCTACAAAAGCTTGGAAATCAATTTCTTGATTCTCATATTCATCTATGCAGTGCAAAAATTTTAACAAGTCCCTATCATCATTAAACACTTGCCAACTGCATATATTTTCTGGTACTGCAGGCCTGATTTTAACTTCTACATTTGTAACATCTGACAGAGTGATGTCATCTGGCCTTATTGCAACATTAGCTAAGAAATCAGCCATAACATTCTTTGACCTCTCTACCCAGTCTATTGAAAATGCATCAAAAAGTTCAATGGTATCCCAAACAGCATGCTTGTATTGTTTCAACCTTTTATTTTTTGAAGCATACCTATCTCTAATTTGGGATACAATCAGCTCAGAATCCCCAAATACTCTTAGCATTTTGATTCCATGTTTGAGAGCAATATTTAGGCCTAAGAGTAAAGCCTCATATTCTGCAATGTTGTTTGTGCAAACAAACCTCAGCAAGAAAGAGAATTTGAGGAGCTTACCAGTTGGAGACAGGAAAACAACTCCAGCTCCAGAGCCTTCTTTTGCACAAGCTCCATCAAAAAACATGGTCCACAAACCTTGCTGATCCAATTCTTCAATGCAGACATTTTTCTTTTTATCTTCTCTATCATCTGAGACAACCTTGAAGTTATCACAGTCAGTGTTTACAAAGCATATCTGTTCCTCTGCTTCTTGGTATTCCACTGTCTCTGATGATCTTTGTTCTCTGATTAGCTTAACATCCCTACCATTCATTGGAATCATGGCATATGACAGGTCCAGCTGCATACTTCCACCAATTAGTGCTGCCCATCTTCTTGACAACAACATACCATACTGTGGCTTGATGTCAACCACTGTTATATTCATTTTATATCTCTTTTCAGGAAATGCTGCCAGTTTGAAATCTACATCCTTCATGATTCCAATAACCAGTACCTCTCTGGCATCCATAGCATAACATTTTCCACATGCCTTGTCAATTTTCAATCCAGCTTGTTGCATGATGGCCAAAGGCATGACATTTGTAGATGCTCCAGAGTCAAGCATACAATTTCTGATTATTTTTCCATTTATAACCAGGGAAACATAAAATGGTTCCACTTGTGAAGGACACTTTGTCATAGTCACTCCTAAATAAACCTCAGGAGCCTCATCTTCTTCATTACATATGACATGTTTCTCACCCTGGGTCTGAGCATTTTGTTTAGCTTGAAAAGGTACCCCTGAAATTAGGGATATTGTCCTATTCTTAATTTCTTCCACTTTCATCAGTTCCATAAGAGGAACAGAGACTTTTACCTGGGAGAGGACTTGAGCTATATCAAATGGAGCATAATTTTGTATAACAGTTGTAGCTTGCTCCACAATCTTATTCTTATCTTGAACTAATTTAGCTTTTACTTTCATAGTTCCCTGATCATCATTCTTGTCTTGGGAACCTTTACCTTGATCTTCAGCCTGAGGGATTCTATTTTCTGGTCCTTGGGATTCATGACCTGTTCTATGTCTGAAATTCTGTTTATTATTAACCCACTGCCTTTTTTGTAATTCCATCCCATTATTACCATGCACTGCTGTCCTATAGTAACATCTTTTGGCTGATGTGGGCTGCTTACCTGATTTTTACCTCTGAGATTGTAGTTGCTCTTAACTTGAGCAACTGCTGCAGCTGTGAAGGCCCTAATTTCCTCATCAGAAGGTCGTTGTAAGTTACTCAGAAAATTGTGTGAGTTCTGAGCATAGGCATAGTTAACTTCATCATCTTCATCATATGGGAACTGTTGGCAGCCCTGAGTTCCATCATTTGTACTCTCATCAGCATCATAAAGAGTGTATCCATTGCTTATGGACATCATATTTACATCATCATCTTGCACATAATGTGGCTCATTGCATTCATTACAAGATGTAGTATTATCACACAAGGACTGAGCAATCATACACTGTGACTGTGAATGTGGCATCTGACAAATTATACACCATGGAGTATCATCAACAATATTTATA
The DNA here is from genome assembly GCA_027924645.1 of Cunninghamia lanceolata. Classification (NCBI taxonomy): domain Eukaryota; kingdom Viridiplantae; phylum Streptophyta; class Pinopsida; order Cupressales; family Cupressaceae; genus Cunninghamia; species Cunninghamia lanceolata. The sequence continues at coordinate 9,621,568 of BSBN01001807.1, forward strand.
GCCTTCTTTAGAGGATCAGGAGTTTCTTTGACATGTTGGGCTCTCTGATTTGTGTTGTTGTGTGGGAATATAGGCTTACCATTATGCCAATTGGTATTATAAGGCATATCATGTAATGATGGCCTCTTTTCCTGCCTTTGATAGACTTGCCTATCAGGACCTATCCCTTTTTCGCTTCTAGCTAGTCTATAACTCAGGTCCTTAACAACATTTGCCAATTTGTCTATCTTATCTTCAGGGGCAGACGTATTACCTTGAGTGTTCTGAGGCTTGTTTGGATTCTGCAGAATTTTTATATCATCCCTTCTATTTGTCTTGCCTGATGCTTTCCTATTGTTTTCAATATTCACTGCAATTCTGAAAGCATCCCTGAGAGTAGCAGGACCCTTATCTCTTAATCCATATGCTGTTTTTGCATCAAAGGCATTGATATACAATATTATGCACATTGGTTCATTTGGCCTCATGTGATGTGGCAATTTGTTTAACACTTTAGTAAATCTTGCATTAAAATCTGCAACCTACTCATTTGACCCTTTAGTGATACTGGTGAACTCATTTACAAAAAAGCTAGGGTCAGTTTTGTCACCATATTGCTCCTTGAACATCCTTTTAAAATCATCCCATGATGAAATACTCTGATCAGGCAGATTCTTGTACCATTCTCTTGCCTCATCTATTAAGGATTGCATGAATGACTTCATGAAAACATCCTCATGTTCAACCTCAAAGTTATCCATGACATTTTGAAAAGCTTTTAGATGATCTTCTCCTGACACAGTGTTGTTTCCTGAAAATTTAGGCACTTGCAGCCTCAGATGCTTGTCAATGGGGTTAGGATACCCAGGAATACCATCAAACACCAGCTGTCTGAATCTATCTAGCTGCATGGGCTATCTGTCAAACTGATTAACGTTGATATTTCTGTTTACATTCTGGTTTCTTACATTGTTCAGTGGTATCCTAGCATCATTCACATTTTGTCTCTCATCATTATGCTGATGTTGCACTTCATTTCTCTGTTGATGTCTCTGCACATTTGCATTCTCAAGGGTAGGAATTGAATTATTCTGGGCAGTCCTCAAAGCTTGCACTTTCTTCCTCAAGTCATCTCTGATTGATATTGCCTGCTGATATTCAAACTCGGCCCTTAAGCTCCTAATTTCATCAGCTAGTTCTTCCTCGCTGGGCCTAGAGGAGGATGGTTTTATCATATTCTGATCTTCGTCTTCATCATCCCTCAGAGACTCGGCCTCTTCAAACCTTTCACTAGGGTCTAGAAATGGGCGTTCTTGGAACACCTCTGACCTCATTCTCATGTTACCACCCTGTTGCCTCTCATATGCACCCTGAATATCAGCCTCATTGTTTGAAAAATAAGGTACTGTCTTGTCTGAAGACCTTGGATTGTCTTGCATATCATCATTTTTTCTTGGAGAACCCTCACGACTGACTGAGACAGCTCCCTTTCTTCTGTACATCATTCTTCTTGTTACTGGTAACTCTTCAAATAAAGGATTTTGTTGGGATCTTCTCCCCTGCATATAAATTTTACTTTGACCGGTTGGGAGATTACTTCAGAGTCGCCACCTATTACTAGGAACTGTTTTCTTTTTGTAAATTAGGGTTCTTTCACAATTCCCCAGCGGAGTCGCCAATTTCTGTTGGTGACTCGGATGGGTCACAGATATATTACTGGAGATGATTAGATAGTACTTTTACTTCTCAATCCCCAATAGAGTCACCAATTTCTGTTGGTTTTTTCCCAGACTGGATGCTTATTCCCAGATTTCCCTACAAGGTAGCCATCAGTGATCAACAGGATCTTTGGGCCAAGGGGCAACAGTGTAGGAGATAGACTCTATATTTTATCTCCTCTTCTTCTTCAGGCTCTGCAAGACCTAGGGGGTATTCCCTACTCAACATCCATGAGATACGCATACAAGGATTGGGATGCTGTCAGAAAGCAGATAAGTCCTCCTGTAAGTAGACCAAAACTGAAAGATAAGAGCAAAGGGGCTAGCTTTGGGCCTATTTGCAGTTGTAGACAGAGGACTGAGGATCCTAAAACTAATTCTAATGTCCTAATGGTTGTTTTAGAGTTTGATTATGATTTTAAGTTTGGATGCAAAGCTGGACATGGTTGTAACACAAACACAAAGCAAGATTGGTGCCTATCCAGGGCCTGGAGTCAGTAGACATACACCTGTGAATGATCAGCATGAACAGCTAAAACTAGATTTCAGGGGGATATATATGATACCTGCCTTACAGATATCTCCCAACACAGAGTGTTAAGTTATCTCTACTTATGGCATCCCTACTGCAGTATACCCTTCCCAATGTTCAACCTGAAAACAGTTTAATCTACCCCTTGAGCAGAAGTTAAAAGATCAGACATTCAACATAGGAATTCTATGTTCTAGAGTCTCAAATATTGCTTAAATATCCAGACTCAGAAGAAAGATACATGCAATACTGGAGACAGAATTAACAAAACACATGCAAACATAGCATTATTCATACAAGATTAACCATGAAATCAGTGGATTCAAGCCAAAACGTACAACAAGAGATACATAAACTCACAGGTTTAGCTGTACAGAGCAACCAAAACGAACTGTATTGTGTTACAGAGCCAAAATGTTCAACTTTCAACAACCTCTAAAATGGTAACACAGTCTACTTATAATAGCCAGAGAGTGTACCACAGCAATTAATTACATGGCTATTACAAAAATCTGCCAGATACAGTCCTCGGAAGGAATGGCGCTCAGAAAATGTTAATGCAGCAGACAAAGGGGGGCCTCGAGCCACACGCCACTATCTGGAAGTCTTCATTCTCAATCAGGCAGCCTGATCACTTGTACGATCGCCCATACTCCTGCTACAGTCACCATTAAGGGCCTCAACCAGCTGCGGTCACTTGAAAACCGTCGCTGCAGTCAAAAAGAAGTTTCCTGCCAAAATGCGTTCTACCGCGGGTTCAAAACATATAGGGGAATAATCCCACATTGGTGCCGCGGAGACAACTTTGGCACTTTAAAAATATGGCCGCATGCATACCAAGTGTCGAGCGTTTTGCCGTGCTCGACACACGACCCTTCACCCACAGCCCATCGGCCAAACATATACCATCGGCCTTCCTCAAAAATCTCCCGCCGACTCCAGTTGTCTCGCCGACGCCCAGAAGCCAAATACCACCTATCGGCCAGACCACCAACTGTCGGCCCAACAAGAAACATCTCTGCCGATGAACAAAGTCACTCCGACAGCACCCTGGCCTCCCACCTCCGTCGGTATGACCAACACCGTCGGAGCAGCATCTCAAACTTACGCCGATGACACCATCGGCGAGACCATAAACAGTTCACCCGATAACCACCTTCCATGCCCCGTCGGCCAGACCAAGACCATCGGCCAAACCAAAAACTTACCAGCCGATGAAGAATGTTACGCCGACGCCAACAAATAAAACACACCCCCCGTCAAGCCATCGGCCCAACTCCTACCGATAGCCCGCCTCCATCGGCGAGACCCCAACTGTCAGGCCAACACTTCTCCGTCCACCCGATAGCCAAAATCTCACCGACGACCACTATCAACTCCATCATCGGCCAGAGAAAGAGTATGCTACAGCGATGTCTCCCGATCGGCAAGAAAAACATCATCGGCCAAGCATTTCAAAGTTGACCCGATACTCAATCTCACTCTGATGGCACTCCCCATCGGGGTGACCTCCCTCCATCGGCAAACTGCAAAAGACCTCTGCCGATATGCTAAATCTCGCCGATGAACACTTAACTCATCCCCCATCGGCATGACCAACGCCATCGGTGGAACCATAATATCCTTTGCCGATAGGCAATAGTCTTGGAGATGGACAAGAACACTTAGGGTTTGAAAGAAGAAACCCTCCAACAAGCAAGCTCAAACTCCAGGCCAAAATGAGCACCAACAAAGGGAATGATGCCATGTGAAGATTTTGGCAAGATAATTATGCTTAGGGGAGATGACCCAATTGTTGAGCATGTGTAATATCCCTTGCTATTTCAGACCTTATTTTGCTGATTAGAGGCTTAAGGAATATTGTCAAACACTTCTGATGTAAACCCAATGCTTGTTGGTCTGTGTTTTTAGTCTGATATTTTTGCTTGATAATGATAATTGAGTATTCTAAATGCTCATAAATCCAAACTATAATGTCTAAGCATTAATCTAAATGCATATATGACTTCTCTTTTGGTATTTTTGATGCATATACATGAAAATTAGACATGAAATGCACACCTACAGCCAATTGGCATTTTGTCAAACAATTGGCATGCAACTACTATGCTGATCATGTATGCTATTAGATGGACATTTCGTCAGACAAATGGTCTGCAACATACATCTCCTTTATTGAATTCATTCTCAAGTACAATGTTGCTATGAATTTGCCAAGACTAATTGACTTACAATGATGACTACAGCAATGCCAAATCTGATTCTGAGTTATCACTTACAGTAGCAAAATTAAATGCCTAAGATGACAATGCAAACTACTAATAGTTGTAAGAAGAACCTGATAATAGTGACGCCCAATGATGCTGATGGAGAATAAACCAATATCCAAGGAAAGGAGTTTCGTCCAAACCCAATTTGAAACCTTCTCCCAGCTGCCCTGTTCATGCCGAGACTGTAGTTTTACTGTTCATGGTACTGTAGCGCGCACTGTAGCAAAACACTGTAGCGCGACACTGTAGCGCTACTATAGCAAACACTGTCGCAATCACTGTAGCGTACTGTAGCAAAAACACTGTAGCAAACACTGTAGCAGCCAATAGAAAAACTTCTGATATGCAATTGATACCTCCAAACCCTTGGTTAATACTGCAGATATAAGCACAAATGAAAGGACTGAAGTATCCCTTCAAATTTGCAACCCTTCGGAGGATATTTCACCACCTCAGTTATGATAATCTATGGTAGTTTTCGTTCCCAAAGACCAAATATGCAGAAACCCTTGGCTCCACAACACTCATCAAATGCAAATATCAATAATCGGATGCCTGGAAGCTTGCCTTGCCCCTTCCTTTATACTTTTTCAATCCCACTTCAAGAAGCTTCTAGAAAAATAATATTATTTTATTTTAGTGACTTTATGTAATAATATTTATTTAAGTCACTTTATTAAATTAATTAAATATAAGGTCACTTTATAATATTTATTTATTTAATAACCTTACAAATAATTAATTTAATTATTATCTCCCTTATTTTTTCCATCCAACTGAATCTAGGAAACCAACCATTGACTAGGTGACTGCCTCAAGAAGACTCCCTAACCATGTACAATGGCCTACGAGGGTCAGGAATAGGCTAAACCATCCGCAAACAACATCAGCTAAAAAGGGGACATTACAGTCCGCCCTCCTTGAAATTGCTTGTCCCCAAGCAATCTTGGCTATAAAGATAATTCTCCTCACCTGAATCCCAATGGAGGATCTGTGTAATGTCCCTGCTGTCACCAAAGAGCTCCTGTAACACCAGCATTAGCACAACTAACTGAACCTGCTAAATCAAATCAACCCCAACGCTAGATGTCACAAGAGCATAAGCATTAAGTGGAAGCAACTCTGAATACCGACAATGTTTGCTTCCCATAACTGCGCAAGCTAAGCTGTCATACACACTATCTAGCATATACGCAACTGAGCTATGCGTCTGAAACAGATCATGTACATAAAGATCAAAAGTGCAACTGCAAGTAATTACCCTCATATACATGCTGCAAAACTCAATAGTGAACCCTGATGCACACAAAGGATTCCTCAACATACTGGAGAGTATCCCACAACTAATGCCCGGATCCCAAATGAATCTGTAAGGAACTGCATGAGAATCTCGCTGAAAATAACTGCAGCCATAGAACCTGCCAAAACTTAGCAAACTGTGCAATTCTATAGCTGAAATAAACATATCACTTCTAATGTCAATCCTTGGGTCCCATTACCAAACTAGAAGTCCGTCACAAAGCGCACCTATTGACTTCCAATGTACCATTCTACATAAACCACTGACATCGCACCAAGAGTGGTGGAACACCTCATCAGGACCAAAATAGAGTGACGAATCAAACACGTCACCACCAGGATCGCAAAATAGAATTAGCAATCCACTACCAATGACAACTGGTGGCACCTACTGCACCATACTGTCTGCAACTGAATCACTAATATGCCAAGAGGCTGCTCCTTGATACTGAGACCTGTGGGTTATGGACCCAAACAACTGTCGGAAAAGATGAGTATCTCCTAACTCATCTGCAAATGTTGGTGTCCCCACAATACTCCAACTGCCAAAGCTAGAAGAAGAATGCTCCTGACACCAACTCATAAAGCCAGTTGCACTAATCAATGCAAATGTGGAGGGTTGATCCCTCTCAGCATCAACGAAAGTAGATATCTGTGCCTCTTCCCTCACGAGTGCACCATACAACTGCCTAGCAAGCATGAAAGCACAACCTCTATCCTTTGCCCAATTCCTATTGACGTGCTGACTAACCAAGCCATCATACGTATTGCCCCCATAATCATCCTGTAACCATGTATCTGTGTGAAATCTCTATGACATAGAAGTAGCAAACCTTGTCGGATACATAATAGCATGATGGATAACTGACTGCTGTCCCTGCAAGTAATTCCTCATACACAACTGAGTCAGGTACTTGCAGGCTCTAATTCCATCTTCTGTAGATGGCAACTCTTCATCCCACAATGGATGGTATAAGCCCCCCGTCAATCCACATCGATGCATCAACCAATCATTTGCATGTGAACTAAAAGAAAGGTGATGAACTCTCTTCACTATGTAGTCATGGTAAAAAGCACCAACCTCCGTCAATAGTTGACCATCATAGTCCTGCTTTCTATCACCTGACATGGAACTAACCTTAGGGGAATCAAGTGTATTTTCAGATTCATCCCGTAGTTGAATAAAGAGTCTTCCAATGTCATCTATCCTTTTTTGTCTTTCTATGTTGATGAGATTGATCTTTTCTTTCACTTTTTGAAGATACTATCTTGCATTGGTAGCCACTAATCTAGCCTCTTTGGCTTTTTGCAACCATTCTTCATTAATCTTTTTGGACTTCTTTACCTCTTCGATGCCAAAATATACAAAATCAGTCCTCTTATCCTTGATATCTTCATGTCTTCCAAATGGTGTAGGGTTGCCATCAATAGGTGATATCATATCATTGGCTTTCTCATGATCACAAGCTTCTATCTCACGAGAATGATGGGACATAGTGCTGCTGTCCTCAAACAAATCAGTGATGACATCATGCCATTGTAAAATGTCTCCTTCATCATGTGTATTCAAAACACTAGTGGCTGCTCCACTAAGCAAAGGATCAACTTTCACATCCACCTTAATATCTTGGACCTTCAATGGACTTTCATATGTACGAATAACATTCATGGAAGCACCATCTAATTCTTTACCACGATAGGATGAAGCAATGCTAGACTCACCTAGTGAAGCATCACAAGAAACCTTATCTTCATGTAGCTCCTCTAATGTAACTAGTTTGTCTTCACCCATCACTTGCTCTTCTTTTCCCTCATTTCCTTGTCTCTCAATCACATGCACAACACAAGATTCTTGCCCATTCAAAGAGGCTGCAATAGAAGACTGATTTTCTAATTTCTTTGGTGAAGCATGAGCCAAACTCAACTCCACATTCAACTCCTCAATCTGATTTTCCGCCATAAAGAGAGCCATTTGAGAGTCTTCCAAAGATTTTCTAGTCTTCACTAGCTCCGTGGTGAGTTGATCAACCTCTTCCTCTTTCCTCTTCAATGCATCTAAATATATGACACCCAATTCAAGTAGGTGATCTCTATCAGAAAGAAGAGTTAAATAGTTATTTTTCATAATCTCCATGGCTGTCTTAAACGCTTGCAAATTAGAGATTGATGAAGCCTCTTTAACACCTCTATGTCTCCCCTCTAGTTGGACCTTCCATAGATGAATTTCCACCATCTTGTGGGAATGATCAAAATGGGACAGCACTGTAACAATCTTATCTTCACCAACCTTTAGTTGGTTCTCCAAATCAGACTTAGGGACCAAGGAAAATTCATTAGTTGAAGTTGTGGGCTGCCAATGGAGAGCTCGACTCTCATCAAAATATTCTTCTGAAGTGTCCTCATGCTGGTTTGGAACTAGAGCAGCAGTAGTTCCCAACCCAAACTCCTCATCATACCTCCAAAAAATAGACTCAATGGATGATGAATCGCTAACCTCATGCAGAGAGGTAAGATCACTCTTAGGGCTATCGAAAGAGTCCCCAATCATAACCTCCATGTCACCAACTAGGAGACTCGTGCAACCCGGTCCTGTAGGATCCACTATTTCTTCCTCTCTATCTTCTGTAACATCAACTGGGTGAAGATCAACTAAAATAGACTCGAGCTCAATACTACTGGTCCACACTTCACCTGTTACTTTTTTCGCTGAATTTTTGTGAGTGCATTTATCATCAGCCCCAAAGGAATCATTAAAAGAATCCATACCATTGCTATCCTCCTGAAGAGAAGATGAAACCTGTAACCCAAAAGAAGGCATCTCCTGCTCATCACCTTTGTCCATTCTGTTCTCCATAGGATCAGCTGTATACTGGTCACTAACTGTTGAAAATTCATTGTAGAGGTTTCTAGATACTTCACCTATAGAGACCTTTTGTTCCTCCTTTTTGTTTTGTGATGTAGACCCCTTAAAAATGGATGCCATAAACCGAGCTGCTTTGTCTATGTTTGCAGGGTGTGAAAATAATTCATTCATCCTCTTCTGGTTTTCATCCAACTTATTCAAACTTTGTTTAAACTTCTCCATATTCCTGTCCCACTGCTTTTGAGTACTTGAAGTAACCATGATTAACTAGTTGATTCAATGTCCAATCTACCCAACAGGATGGCAGGACAAAAGCTCTGATACCACTGTAATATCCCTTGCTATTTCAGACCTTATTTTGCTGATTAGAGGCTCAAGGAATATTGTCAAACACTTCTGATGTAAACCCAATGCTTGCTGGTCTGTGTTTTTAGTCTGATATTTTTGCTTGATAATGATAGCTGAGTATTCTAAATGCTCATAAATCCAAACTATAATGTCTAAGTATTAATCTAAATGCATATATGACTTCTCTTTTGGTATTTTTGATGCATATACATGAAAATTAGACATAAAATGCACACCTACAGCCAATTGGCATTTTGTCAAACAATTGGCATGCAACTACTATGCTGATCATGTATGCTATTAGATGGACATTTCGTCAGACAAATGGTCTGCAACATACATCTCCTTTATTGAATTCATTCTCAAGTACAATGTTGCTATGAATTTGCCAAGACCAACTGGCTTACAATGATGACTACAGCAATGCCAAATCTGATTCTGAGTTATCACTTACAGTGACAAAATTAAATGCCTAAGATGACAATGCAAACTACTAATAGTTGTAAGAAGAACCTGATAATAGTGACGCCCAATGATGCTGACGGAGAATAAACCAATATCCAAGGAAAGGAGTTCCGTCCAAACCCAATTTGAAACCTTCTCCCAGCTGCCCTGTTCACGCCGAGACTGTAGTTTTACTGTTCATAGTACTGTAGCGTGCACTGTAGCATATTGTAGCAAAACACTGTAGCGCTACTGTAGCAAACACTGTAGCGATCACTGTAGCATACACTGTAGTAGCCAATAGAAAAACTTCTGATATGCAAATTGATACCTCCAAACCCCTGGTTAATACTACAGATTTAAGCACAAATGAAAGGACTGAAGTATCCCTTCCAATTTGCAACCCTTCGGAGGATATTTCACCACCTCAGTTATGCTAATCTATGGGAGTTTCCGTTCCCAAAGACCAAATATGCAGAAACCCTTGGCTCCACAACACTCATCAAATGCAAATATCAATAATCGGATGCCTGGAAACTTGCCTTGCCCCTTCCTTTATACTTTTTCAATCCCACTTCAAGAAGCTTCTAGAAAAATAATATTATTTTATTTTAGTGACTTTATGTAATAATATTTATTTAAGTCACTTTATTAAATTAATTAAATATAAGGTCACTTTATAATATTTATTTATTTAATAACCTTACAAGTAATTAATTTAATTATTATCTCTCTTATTTTTCCCATCCAATTGAATCCAGGAAACCAACCATCGACCAGATGACTGCCTCAAGAAGACTCCCTAACCATCTACAATGGCCTACGAGGGTCAGGAATAGGCTAAACCATCTGCAAACAACATCAGCTAAAAAGGGGACATTACAGTATGTTCCAATAGTAGAGATATTATTTGTGGATTTAAGGCCCAATATTTTTTAAAATTTAGCACTAGTAGTTATGACTTTAAGGTTGCTAGTGTTGACTATAAGGACTTATAAATGAATGAAATGTGCTCTTTAGATCTAAAAAGCAACCAATCATGTAATGCCACATCAACACACCAACAAAACATGACGTAATGCACAACTATTGGTCCACCCTTTTTTGGAGGGTCTTTTTGGACACCTCAATAAAAAGCATGCTAATGTGGCATCATATTTGATGATGTGGACCTAAAACCTTAGTTATAGGCAGGGGCCTTGCCAAGTAAGCTGCTGAAAAATTTTTGGAGTGATTTGAAATTGCCACATATGATTTTAAGAGGCGTGAAGTTAAGGTGCTCAACTATTGGTTCTCTCCTTATGCATGTCTGCTATTGGTTTAAAAAGAAAGGGAAAATAGTCATTATGGTATTTATAATTTGACCGCTGTGGGGATAAGAAAGGAGTGTGAAGGATGGAGGAAAGGGGATCCATTAATTGCTGTTGGGGACTGTAGAGTCCTGTATCCATTAGCTATCCCCTGGTTATTTGAAAAGGGAAAGCTATCTGCGTGGTGGGAAACTTAAAACCCAGAGTATATTGTACGATTTACAGAGAATGATCGCAGTCCACCGGGATTGAGTCTTCAGTTCTAGTATGTTGATTACCTAACTCGAAAAAGAAAGGTAATTTACTACTCCTAAATCAGAACGATACATTCAAAATTATTTTAGATCCTTACTTGACTAAAATAATTTGGAGTAGATCATATTCCTTAGTGATAGGAGATGGGTTCTACTGAAATTTGAGTGAGCTTACAAATTATTTTAGTTTGAATCTTCACGCTATGGTAGCGTAACTAATTGGTGTTACCAGAGAAAAAATTGGAAATGAAAGTCTTCTGCTCAGATTTTTGGATTCATATTATATTAGAAATTTGTGGTCCTTTACGAATGGTGTTTGCTGGCAATAGACTATGTCTTCCGTTGAAGGCTAGATAAATTTGGGCTTTTGGAAAAACTAAATGTGAAACCTACCAGATTAGACCATCTACAAAGAGTTCTTTCAACTATGTAGTATTAACTGATTTTGAGTCTTCATGTGATTTTTATTGCATAAAATCTTATGCGTGCCCTGTGCAAGCATTTATATTTGTTTGAGGAATTCTATCAAACACGTCGTGTCCCTATGCATGCATTCACATTTCTTTGAGGCATTTTGTCAAACAGTTAGTGCCTTGTGCATACTTCTACATTAGTGCATACATGTCTATCACCAGGGCAATTTCAACTACAATATCTAACGAATTCCTCTATTCTCAATGCTTTGATGGATGTCCATACCCTGTTCCAAAGCTGAGAGTACGTTGGCAAATATGAACCGATCAGGCTGGAGACCTGCCCGCTGCTCAAGGTAGGGTTTTGCCTATTATTTCTTTCAGAGGCCATTTTATACCCACTGTATTTGTTAGTTAAGTGCATCCTATGCCTTGTGTTTGATGTGATAAATTCAGCGGATTTGTGAAAACCTGTATATAGATGTAGGTAGCACTGAATGGAGTTGTTGAGGTCGTGTACCCCTCCATTGTGGAACATCTCTTTTTCGAGCTGTATGCAATTTGTGTATAGTCTTTAGCATTGTTTTCAAGCTGTATTTTATGGTTGCACTCCTAGCTGGTATTAAAACAGCCAAAAGCTCAATTTTTGGATTAAAAAATGGATTTTTATTTATACATAGTTGATTCCGTATGTATAAGGGTGCTGCTGCATTTCTTATTTTGATTCTACATTTATTTAAAACTAAACTTAAACTTTGCACTGGGTTTTCTTTCTTCTTACAACTTATGCGATATAAAAGCATTTTGAGATGAACCTAGGCACCCCTTGTCTTCATATACAACTGTAAATAAGAATGATGTTTTATGAAGAAGTTGTGTCACTGTTAGGATGACTTATTATTTTTTATGGGATATTGCATATGGCACAGCACCGTAAGGATAAATTTGATATGCTGTTTACCATTCCCGAATTTGAAAGGTGTTCATAACCATTGTACTGGACAGTACATTTTGATCAGAATGTGTTGTTTTAGCATGAGATGAATTGTGCTTTGTTCTTAGTAATAATTATGGATGTGGGAATTGGTCTTTAGTGGGTTCATGATCTATGTATTCTAAATCGTGCAAAGTAGTTGTTTTGGAATAAATATTTAAGTTTAATGATGAGCTCGTGTCACTGCATATGGAGGTTAGGTAAAGGTAAAGCAATAGGTGGTTGTTTGTGGGTAATCAATTTTATACCCCTCTGTTTTGATAATTGACTCGTTGTTCATAGAAGTACAACTCAGGTAATTGGAAAATCAAATAATTATCAAATTTGGGTTTCATTGTGTTCTTAGCATAAGTTTGCCAATAATTTAACGAGCCTGTTTATCTGATTTGTATTATATGTGTAAGACACTAAAAACAGGGCTATTCTTAAATATCATCCATTTAAATAGTCAAAGTTCTTTTGGCCAATAAAAATAAGATAAATATTTACCACTTTTTATTGTGAATGATGTATAAAATTACCATTGACTGTTTGATCATTGAAATGAATGATATTTAAGTAGAATGTAAAAACAGTATAGATGTTGTAATAGGAAATACTAAATCAGGGAATGATTGTAGATGATACAGAAGATTTATATACACCATGTGTCCTGTATATTCCTTGCTCTAATATCTGAGAGATAGGAATATTAAATGTATGAAAAAATGGGACAGAAGGAAACTTCATGGTTTTAAGTAAACAATGGCGAATTGTTTAACTTGTTTTGCTTCCACACACCTATGTAATGATATTGTGAAGACAACTTAACCCAGTTTCTGGATTAGTATCGCACTTTTAACGACTGTCTTGTTGAAGTGCTTTGAACCATAAGCAGCATGCATGTGTTAACACACTTGGTTCTTTGAGATGTGAACGATGCCATCGTACTGATGATGTGAAACATGCATCTCTTCCTTGTATTGGATTAATACTACTCATAGTTGGGGCTAAGCATGTTTTACATATTACTTTCTTGGATATAATATGTTCAGAACTCATGGACTTTTGGCAGTATTGTATGAAATTTTGATCCATGAATTGGAATGAAAAACCAAGTATCATTGTATGGTTACTACCATGTAAAAGGTACGGATCCATTGGAGTGCGTCTTACTTTAGAGAGACCGTTAGTCAAAATCAGACTACAAAGGCTCTGATTCCCCTTACATAATACGTAGGCAGGGCCACTTCTGCTGGTACTTCAAGGAATAGGATTGGGTTGTGGAACCTAGTCATGTTTAGGGAGTTTGGTCAACAAGGGAATGTGCTTGGTATTGAATTGTCTATTAGGAGGGAGTTAGCCATGTTGTGTGATGTCTTAAAGCTCCTCCTTCCAGATTAATCCTCATGTACATGATGAAGTTACATTGCAAAACTTGTTTAGATAGACATGATAATTCAATCATTTATCTAATGGGATCATTTTAATATTGAATAGTACAATGAATGATGGTTGTGAGATAGGTATCCAATAAGAAGTTATATTTAAGCAAAGTTGTTTATTCTCTTGGGTCCTCTAACCCTTATAGTAGCAATATTTAGTTGGATAATCGTTAACTATAGCCTTTACTGATAACATTGTGAAATGTATGGTTGTACTAATTTGATGTGGTTTATTAATAGTGTAATGGGTATATGGGAAAAGTTGTGAAGAGATTGAAGATCACCATGATGAGCCTTTCAATTCCTTATGTATTGTTGTGCCTCACACAACAAGCTCCATTTTTGCCCCCTTTGCATTTCTAATTTTATGTTGTTAGTCTTTTCAACTATTTTAGGTTGTTTAACTAAAATCTTTGTTTTAGTTAAATTTCATTTAGAAATTAAAAAGAATCTTTTAAAAAAGTTTGGGTTGAATTTACTAAGTTTTGAAGTTCCGGTGGAAAAAGTTTGGGTACAATAAAACTATGTCTCCAACAAAAGAATTGACCTTACAAACCATCTATACCAAGATTACAATAAACCAATTATACAAAATGACCATAAATATCAGTATCAATATCTTAACATTTTGTCTCTCCAACCATACTACACACCCATTACAATAATAATCCTTATTTCTCCAAATTAAAAAAATATGGATTTTTATGAAATCTTGGAAGACATTGTGAGCATGACAAATGTAATTAAAAAAAAATGGAAGCTATGGTCTCATCTACTTACCAAGTAATCACTCACCCATCTAAGTGAATAAAACACTTTAGGTATTTCACCAACTGAGCTTATCTCTAAAATGAAGGCCAATCTAAAATTGCAATACCAACTAACAAAGTACTCAACAACAATTTTAGGCAAAAATAACTCTAATCAAATTTGTTCACTATGCTCAAACACAGGCCATAAATCGCATCCTTAGTTGCAACTTATTTTATTGGAAATTTTGTTGCCACCAAATATTTTGAATAATTCAAATATGTAAACAAATGGTAAGCCTGGGGTGAATTTTTGATGCAACTAAACATAGATCACAAATAAAAAAAACCCACCCAACTTCACATATAAACTAGTAATGGGCTTCTTCTCCTACATACACATTCAAATTGGCAACATTATTCTTCACATTGGACATCTTCCTTTCACCATGGGTTATTGCCTCTACACAACTCATTCCAAACAATAAAATATAATCTCTAATAATGTATTAAAATAATAGCTTATGCATACCATTTAAACCAACTTCTTACTTTCAACAATAAACTTAGTGCCCTCCATGACTCTTTTAGATGCCTTTGTGCACTCATGAAACCGCGATTTTAGGAAGCTCCTTGAGAATAGAAGAAATTATGGAAAGATTTAAGCCATCAACTCTAATACCATGTTGAAAAACTTGCAACCATAAATATTATAAAAACTAAACCATATTGCGTCCAAGGATAACAACAAAATATGTAAATGATATTATTACTCATTCAAGGTCTTTGCAATGTATTATACAAATGCTTATAAAGCAATACATTTTTGTACAATCCCCAAACTAGTTGTAGACACCTAAAATTGATCACATCTAACATCACAACACTAATACCACTAATTTCCTACATCCTTCTCCAATAATTAATTAAATAGTATTATTATTTGATTAATTAGTCTAATTGCCACTAATAAAATAAATCAAATCCTAAATCATGTCTCGTCCACAAATAAATAAATTTAAAATTTAAAAAGTCATATGACTAACCAAAAAATAAAAGTCAAACAACTAATAAATCCCCACCATCCATTTCCCTATCACATATTTTAATATTGGCCATTTGCATAATGACAACCCTAAAAGTAACCTAAAATCCCGTCGTCCTCAATCCTAGCTATCCATTCATCTTTAATCCCAACCATCCATCATTTTAGCTTTCCCTAGAAGCTTCTAACCTTGCCTTGATGTATCTCATTCAATCCTAGTCATCCATTCTAATCAGATATTAGCCCTCCATCTTATCATTCACACATCTATAAACCAACCCTTATCCTCAACCAAATTAGGAGAGGAGAATTTATAGGTACATGTTGCTAGAATTTAGATGACTCATTGAGCAATCACATCAATCCAATCCAAGTGCACATCTCCATCAACAAAGAAGGTAGAATGTCTCATTTTTATTGAGCATTTGTTGTATTTGAGTCAGTGTTTATGCTCTAAGGTATTCATAGATTTGGAATAGGGATCTTAGATTTGCATTAGTTTCCTATTGTTCATTCCAAATCTAGGATTACACTACCCTACGAGAAAATAACTCTCAAATAACATTGTAAACTTTATATTTTAATTACTAACACTAAATATTTTAATTACTAACACTAAGTCACTAAGGTGACTTTATTACAAAATGTAAACCTTAATCTCCAATACCCCCTCTCTAAGGTCTATGATACAAAAAGAAAAACATGCTTACCAATAATAACCTCATAGATTTAGAAACTTCAGTTTGAAAATATTTTTTAGACTAGGTAGAATTTCATCAAGCTGCCTCATAACCCTCATATAGGTGTAGCTCTTGAGTTGAATTCACGAGTTCCTAGATATTTTTTCTTCCTAAATTCTTGAAATACAATTCTCCCAAATTATTCGACAATAATCCAAGTCAAGTTGTGGTTTCATCAAGCTTCCTCATGACCCTTGTAAGGGTATAATACCCAAAATCCACAAACTCCTAAACTATCTAGGCAATAGTCCATGCTAAGTTTCATCCACACTAAATCCCTTTCTATCTTTAAAAAATGGGCTTCTTAATGAATGAATTCTTCATCACTGTCAACACCTGGTGGGAAGAACAAAACTAAAAATTTTGGTGCTTCTCATGCAAAGTACTAGATCTTTGAGTGAGAAGCTAGCTCAAGATGGAGAAATTCTTCTAGCCTCTAATTGAAGCTTGTTAGTTCTTACTCACCAGAGTTAGCAATATAATATCTAAAAACCTGGAATCAATACAAATAAGATTTTCAAGCATTTTTATAAATCTCATAATGCATGTCAGGTTTCACCAAAAATGCATCCATACAATAAAACTATGTCTCCAACCAAAAAATGACCTTACAAACCATCTATACCAAGATTACAATAAACTAATGTACAAAATGACCATAAATATCAATATCAATATCTTAACCTTCCTTCTCTCCAACCACACTACACACCGATTACAATAGTAATCCTTATCACTCCAAATTAAAAAAATATGGATTTTTATCAAATCTTGGAAGACATTGTGAGAATGACAAATGTAGTTCTAAAAATGGAAGCTATGATCTCATCTACTTACCAAGTAATCACTTACCCATCTATGTGAATAAAACCTCACCAACCAAACATATCACTAAAATGAAGGCTGATCTAAAATTGTAATAGCAACTAACAAAGAAGTCAACAACAATTTTACGCAAAAATAAATCTAATCAACTTTGTTCACTATGCTCAAACACATTCTACAAATTACATCCTTAGTTGTAGGATATTTTATTAAAAATTTATATTGCCGCCAAGCATTTTGAATAGTTCAACTATGTAAGAAAATGGTAAACCTAGGGTGAATCTTTGATGTAGCTAGATAAAGATCACAAATAGATAGGGATCATGTTAGTTTTACAAAAAAATTCCACGTTATATAAAGATCTTCAAAAAAATAAAAATAAAACTCGCCCAACTTCACATTCAAACCATCACCAGGTTTCTTCTCATATGCAAGCATTCAAATTGGTAGCCTTATTCTCCACAATGAACATCTTCCTTTCCCATGGGCTATTGCCTCTGCACTAGCAACTCATTCCAAACAATAAAATATAACCACTAATAATATATTAAAAAATAATATCTTATGCATACCATTTAAACTAGTTCGTCATACTTTCAATGATAAACTCAATGCCCTCCATGGATCTTTTAGACACCTTTGTACACTCATGAAAATGCATCCTCCATGATTTAGGAGACTTCCATGATTTAGGAGACTTCCTTAGCATATAATAAATTATTGAAAGGTTTAAGCCATCGACTTTGATACCATGTTGAAAAAATTACAAGCATAAATATTGTAAAACCTAAACCATATTTCTTTCAAAGATAACAACAAAAAATGTAAATGACATTATTACTCATTCAAGGTCTTTACAATGTATTATGCCAATGCTTATAAAGCATTGCATTCTCGTACAACTTCCCCAAACTATCCTATGGGAAAATAACTTTTGGAACTAACATAAAACTAACGAAACATTTTAATTAATAACACTAAGTCACTGAGGTGACTTTATTGCAAAATGTAAACCTTAGTTTCCAACACCCTCATACTCCATCTGAAAGAAATAACATAATACATTGCTCTCCACTAGATGATCCATTCTTGCTAAACACATCTAAGATATTCCTTGTTAATCCCACAAATGCTTATGAAGAGTTGATTAATCACACGTCAAACAAAACACAAAAAAATGTAGTGAGAGAACATGTCTATGTATGAAGGGAAAAAATGTAGAATATCAATATAAAGTTCCATGGACCAAAAGAACAAAACTTTGCTATATCGTGAGATGTTGATAAAAAGCTTATGAACTAGTAGGAAATGATGATAGTTTAAACATCCACTACCACAAGATGCTTTCAATATGAAGAGCTAATATAGACTACCAACCAATCATCTCAAAAACACTTGTTCTTTGATATATTTCAAAGTATGCATATGAACCTAAAACAAAATTAGAAAGTTGTGTGGATAACTTAACAAGGATATATATAAATCAAGGGTCTAAATACCAAGCTTTAACAACATATTGAAAATTCATTATAGAGACTACCATAGATCATAATATAGGAGCACATGAAACATGTCATATTCTCCAAAAAATACCTTTTCTTATTTGCAGTCAAAATTTTATATCATTAAATGTTGATCACAAGGTATCTTGTCATCTTACAATAACTACAAATGAGGTCTAAATGCACAAGATTCAGAGAAAAAGTAAAGTTTTATTGATGTTCTAGATCACAACTCGCCATATAGATGATAGCACAATATGCAAATGTTTGCACACCATGCCAATGTCCTTAACATAGAATTCTAGTTTTTGGCTCAAGGTTCCTTTCCGCTCGTCATTTACAGTTCTAAACTTAGTTTGTCAATTTTGTGTTTTAGATTTTTGTAAATCAACACTTTTTCATCTTGCCTTTATGTTTAACTTAGTGAAAAACACTATTTTGCAAGTTTAAAACATATTTGAATATTTTAGTTTGATTGTGTTCTTTATGTTATAAAAAAACAATAAATCATTCTCTTTTAAAGAGCTAGTTGCATCCTAGTGGTGGCTTGAAAACATTTAACTTAGAAAACAAAGAACATTCTTAGTTAAAAAAAATTTCTACACTACACAAAGATATTGTTTATTTAATTGGCTCTAAACCACCAAATCTACCTATGTGTCATCGTAAGATTTAAAAACTACAAAGGTCCAATATGGGACAAATAAGACATAGCCACTATACCAGTAATACCAACAACATGTGGCAGCTGAAGACAAATACCACTATCCATGGCATGGGCAATTACTATCCATAAATTCCAAGAACTTACACTACATAAGGTCACAATCAATATCTATAAAATGAAAGAAAAGGATAATTAACACTTGCAGCTATATCAAGAGTTAAGAACGTTGAAGGGCTAAGTTGCATAGAACTATCATTCTCTTACAATTGCTACTCTAAAATGCAAAATAATCCCTACAACATTATACAAAAGAAAGAATAGGCCTACCTACAAATAATCTCTTCATAATAAATACAAATATGCAAGCATCTATCTCTGTTAATTCAGATTACTTGTATAAATCTTCTATTGGTCATTATATTTTATACAACAAAGATGTCTATAATTTATAGGTGGATACTTGATAATCAAAAAATATTGCGGCATAAGATTTGTCCTCCTTATCAAGAATATATACATCTTTCTTTAATTAATTTACTTTATAGATAATAGAAACTGAATTTCTACAATACAATCTCAAAATAACAACAATTATCCATCTACTGATTTTTGTGGAATTTCATTCTAATTCAATTCTATTTCAATGTACAAGAACAACAACAATTTTAAGAGAGAAGCTCTTATCAAACTCATTTTGGTAGATATGTAGGGATCTCACCTATGCTAAATTTATCAATGGCCCTGAACTTCAAGAAACAAGCTACTACATTGCAGCCATTTGTGAAGAAGTCATCTTACTTTTAAAAATATTTTGTTGATCTATATAAAAGAAGCAATAATATCCAATTTTTTACTCAATAATATTCAACATAAACAATTTTTTTGTCATTTTTATTACGACTAAAAATTACATAAAAAATATCAATCACTATAATATTAACTAAAATATACTATTTATAATAATCAGCCACTATAATTCTTACATAGACAGAAACAAATAAAAACAAACCAAGCAAATACATACTTCAGAAAAGATTTCCCGCCCTCCACAAGTATTATAGTGAACAGAATCATATAGAAGCAGGAAATTATGACTACTACATATAACTGTAGGCCTCTAAGCCGTCTTTATCTTTTTTTCTTCTTTTCAGATTATCTTTCCTTTTCCTTCTCGTGATTCCTCTCTTGATCTGTGCTTCATTGTTGCTGCCATGAATCTGCCCAGGAGAAAAATCAATGGCTATCATAATAATGCGCAGGATTTGAGATGACACTGATGGAATAAAGAAACAAACGCCCTTTCACAAACAGCAGTAGAAACTTGCAATCTTGTGCTTCTCTGGAATGTATATATAAGAGTAGTGGAATATAAAACAGTAGAATAGTTATTCTTAGTTTAATAATGGAAGTTCAACTTTGATTAATAAAAATAAGGCAAATAATTACTTGGTCTCTGCAATTTTTATACACATCTAAAGTTAGCTGTTGGCGACTCTTTTGTCGCCACGTTTTGTACGATCATTATTGTAGGATGGTGAGCCTGTTTTTTCACGTACTTTCTGTACTAATGACCGACTAATTGATGTATACACGCGGGCTATAATCAAAAGTCGTTGAAAACTGTGAAATGCTAAAGCGTGCTCAAGGGAAATCCTGATTTTAGCGGGATCTTTCGTTTAACAAAGATTTATAATGATAATATTATAAAACTCTAACTACGTTTAAAACTTGTTCATGGTAAAAGCAGACATCCAATCAATTATCTTGGATTTATAATAGTGTAAAAGGCAAAAAAGAACTTTCTTTTCTTAACAGCTTAGCATAAATAGTTGATACGTTTTAGTGTTGGTTTTGTAAAAGTGAGATACTTGATGCTAAATTTGTGACCTCTCATTTTAAATGTAACAAAATTTATCAACTTTTCTCTATATGCACTATGAATGTTATCAATTTTGCTTCGTCTCAAGTAAAAAATGCAATTTACTGACTGCTTAAGCTTAACTAGCTTAGTCTAGGTTAATCGTATGAAATGCTTATATAGTTTTGAATTAAATGTTAATTTTAAAAAAATAAATGTAAAAGGCAGTGGTATTTAGTCTGATGATTGAGAATGAGTGTCTCGTATGAAGATCTTGGAATCTGATTTGTCATTGCTTTGGAAGTGATATCTCTTTGTTTGTGCATTGTCTCAGATTTTGTGGTTGACCTACACTCTCTTATGTGTTGAGTTTATGACTCAAAGTCTTTTCACATCTACAAATTTGTCCTTTTGCACGTGGATTTGATCTTCATGGTTCTATGCTCTTGTTCTATGATTCGTTAAATTTGACCTCGTCATTAGATACATTCTTCTTTGCTTTGAAAACTAGCACCGGTATTTAAAAATGTCTATGAAGAATTACTAATATGTCACAAGTGGATATGTTCTCCTAGGTGAACCCTCAAAAATGTGTGTAAAAAATTAGTAGACAACAAGCATTACCCTAGAATGAATATGCAAATTTATGCACAAGACTAATTGTTATTAATTGTTCCTTAAATGCTGCTAGGATGAAATCTAGAATGATGCTCGATGTGAGAGGATGTGAAATGGATGAAGAGATTTTGATCTCTACAAAAGAACATATTTTTGATAAGATGTTTTTCTGACACAGACTAGAATGCATGAGATACAATGCCAAGCCCATGAAACACTACCAATCAATCATTTTAACAATCTTGGGGCAAAAGAACTATTGTATGACATTAGACAAAAAACTGTTAAAAATGTGTAAAAAATTTCCTTATCATATCATAAACAATGCTACCATCTTATATATAACAAGTATATGAAGTTAGGACATCTTTTGGTTTTCAAAAAATGTTTAGCAACATCTACTAAACAAATAAATGTGTGCAACCATTGCACAATGTCTATTTATACAAACCACAATTAGAAGTTGTTGTCAAATAATATACAAACTTTATTTCTTTAGAAATTAATGTTACAAACATGACGTTAGTTTAATTAAAAAGTGTTTATAAATTTTTTGTTAGATCACTAGTTAAATAATATTAAATTAAAGTTGATAATATATTTCATAATTAATTAATTGTTAATAAAAATATTATATTACACAAAAAATAAACAATAAATTTGCAAACCCCTTTAAATTTTCTATCTGTTACACCTCTGAAAAGTGCAAGTACTAGTTAAGTTCTATTTTCAATCGCATGAATAGATTTCATAAATAACCAACACATTGTGATCAATGTGCCGACACTTTAAGGTGGAGGCCACCCCAACAAAAAGTGCAAGCACGTTCTAGATATTAGATGCATGTATTTCTACAACTGTTGAATGCAAGTGCAAAGGTTCCAGAGATCAGATGCATGCATTTCTACAACTGCATTCAACTAGCAAAGGTTCTAGAGATTAGGTACATGCATTTCTACAACTGTTAAATGCAAGTTGCATTCCACGAGCAAAAGTTCTAAAGATTAGATACATGCATTTCTACAACTGTTAAATGCAACAAGGAATGATTACATGCGAAGATTTTGGCAGGATAATTATGATTAGCTCCTCATATTTCATGTATATCTGCTATTACTTTAAAAACAAGCGGAAAATAGTCATTATGGTATTTGACCATTGTGGGGATAAGAAAGTAGCGTGAAGGATGGAGAAAAGGGGGCCATTAGTTGATTGTAAAGCCCTGTGTCCCTTATCTATCCCCTAGTTATTTGATTAGCTCCTCATATTTCATGTATGTCTGCTATTGCTTTAAAAACAAGGGGAAAATGGTCATTATGGTATTTGACCATTGTGGGGATAAGAAAGGAGCGTGAAGGATTTGAGAGAAGGGGGCCCATTAGTTGATTGTAGAGTCCTGTGTCGCTTATCTATCCCCTAGTTATTTGAAAAGGGAACGCTGTCGGCGTGGTGGGAACGCAAAAGCCGTATTGTACAATTTACAAAGCATGAGCAGCCCACTAGGGATTGACTCTTCAGTTCTAGTAGGTAATTTACTTCTCCCAAATCATAACGATACATTCAGAATTATATTAGATCCTTATTTGAGTAAAATAATTTGGAGCAGATCATATTCCTTAGTGATAAGAGATGGATTCTACTGAAATTTGAATGAGCTTACAAAGTATTTTAGTTTGAATCTTCCTGCTATGGAAGCGTAACTAATTGGTGTTACGAGAGAAAAACTAGGAAATTAAAGTCTTCGGCTAAGATTTTTGGATTCAGATTATATTAGAAAATTTGGCTTTTGGACTTCATTGTTGGAAAAACTAATTGTGAAATCCACCCGATTAGACCATCTAGAATGAGTTCTTTCAAGTGTAGGGTATTAATTGATTTTGAGTCCTGTTGTGATTTTTATTGGATAAAATCTTATGCGTGCCCTGTGCAAGCATTTATATTTCTTTGAGGCATTCTGTCAAACAGGTTGTGTACCCTATACATGCATTTACATTTCTTTGAGGCATTTTGTCAAACAGTTACCTGCCTTGTGCATGCTTCTACATTATTGCATACATGTTTACCAGGGCAATATCTAACGAATTCCTCTATTCTCAATGCTTTGATGGATGCCCATACCCTGTTCCAAAGCTGAGAGTACGTTGGCAAATATGAAACGATCAGGTTGGAAACCTGCCCGCTGCTCAAGGTAGGGTTTTGACTATTATTTCTTTGAGATGCCATTTTATACCCATTGTATTTGTAAGTTAAGTGGACTCTATGGCTTGTGTTTGATGTGATAAAGTCAGCCGATTTGTGAAAACTTGTGTATAGATGTAAGTAGCACTGAATGGAGTTGTTGTTGAGGTCATCTGCCTCTCCACTGTGGAACGTCTCTTTTTCGAGCTGTATGCAATTTGTGTAAGGTCTTTAGTGTTGTTTTCAAGCTGTATTTTATAGTAAATAGACACTCCTAGCTGGTATGTTGCTCTCTGATTTTAAAAATAGCCAAAAGCTCAATTTTTGGGTAAAAAAATAGGTTTTTATTTATACATAGTTGATTCTGTATGTATAGGGGTGCTGCTGCATTTCTTGTTTTGATTCTACATTTATTTAAAACTGAACTTAAACTTTGCACTGGGTTTTCTTGCTTTTTACAGCTTATGCGATATAAAAGCATTTTGAGATGAATCTAGGCATCCCTTGTATTCATATACAGCTGTAAATAAGAATGATGTTTTATGAAGTTGTTGTGTCACAGTTAGGGTGACTTATTATTTTTATTGGATATTGCATATGGCACAACACCGTAAGGATGAATTTGATATGCTGTTTACCATTCCCGAATTTTAAAGTTGTTCATAACCATTGTATTGGACAGTAAATTTTGATCAAAATGTATTGTTTTAGCATGAGGTGAATTGTGCCTTGTTCTTAGTAATAATTATGGATGTGGGAATTGGTCTTTAGCGGGTTCATAATCAATGTATCCTAAATCATGCTAAGTTGTTTTGGAATAAATTTTAGAGTTCAATGATGAACTGGTTTCACTGCATATGGAGGTTAGGTAAAGGTAAAGCAATAGGTGGTTGTTTGTGGGGAATCAATTTTCTACTCCTCTGTTTTGATAATTGATTCATTGTTGATAGAAACACAACTCAGGTAATTGGAAAATTAAATAATTATCAAATTTGGGTTTCGTTGTTTTCTTAACATATGTTTGCCAATCCTTTAACGAGGCTGCTTACTTTCCTTGATTTGTATTTAGGTGTCAAACACTAAAAACAGTATGGATGTTGTAATAGGAACTACCAGGTCAGGGGATGATAATAGATGATACAGAAGATTTATAAACACCATGTCTCCTGTATATTCCTTGCTCTAATCTCTGCAAGATAGGAATATTAAACGTAGGAACAAATGGGACAGAAGGAAACTTTATGGTTTTAAGTAAACAATTGTGAATTGTTTAACTTGTTTTGATCCCACACACCTATATAATGATATTGTGAAGACAGCTTAACCCTGTCTATGGATTAATATCACACTTTTAATAACTGTCTTGACTAAGTGTTTTGAAGCATAAACAGCATGCATGTATCAACACACTTGGTTCTTTCAGATATGAATGATGTCATCGTACTGATGTTGTGATACATGCATCTGTTCCTTGTATTAGACTAATACTACTATAGTTGGACTTGAGCATGTTTTACACTTTCTTGGATATAATATGTTCAGAACTCATGGAGTGGGAAGTATTGTATGAAATCTTGATCCATGAATTGGAATGAAAAACCAAGTACCATTGTATGATTACTTCGATGTAAAAGTTATGGATCCACTGGGGTGAATCTTACTTTAGGGAGCTTGTTAGTCAAAACCAAACTACAGAGGCTCTGATTCCCCTTACATAATACGTAGGCAAGGCCACTTCTGCTGGTACCCCAAGGAACACGACTGGGTTGTGGAATCTAGTCATGTTTAGGGAGTTTGGTTAACAGGGGAATGTGCTCGGTATTGAACTGTCTACTAGGAGTTAGTTAGCCATGTTGTGTGGTCTCTTAAAGCTCCTTCTTCCAGATTAATCCTCATGTGCATGATGAAGTTACGTTGCAACACTTGTTTAGATAGACATGATTACTCTTTTATCTATTGAGATCATTTTAATACTGAAAATTGCAAACAGGTTTATATTATAAAGGATGGCTGTGAGATAGGTATACAACAAGAAGTTATGTTTAAGCAAAGTTGTTTATTCTCTTGGTCGTCTCAATTGGACAATAGTTAACTATAACCTTTGATTGGTAACATTGTGAAAATGTATGGTTGTACTAACTTGATGTGATTTATTAATGGTGGAAAAGGGTATATGGGAGAAGTTGTGAAGAGATTGAAGATCAACATGATGAGCCTTTTTGTAAGAAGGTTGGGTTCATTCTGAAGTTGGACTTGATGAAGGCATATGACCGTGTTTCATGAGAATTCTTTATTAAAGTTTTGAAAAGTTTGGTCTTGGGGGAATTTTTTTGAAATTTATTGTGGAGTTGATCTTTACCCTGAATTCTATGTTATCATCAATGGTATACCTTCTAGTTTTTTCAAAAGCTCAAAAGGTATCTAATAAGGAGATCCCATTCCCCTTTCTTGTTTATCATAATGGTAGAAGCTTTGGGAAGAGGTCTATAGAAAGTTGTTCTTGAGGGAAGATTTAAGGGTATTAACCCTGTCTCTACCAACACCCCAATCTTTTAGGTAAGTACATGGAAGTGGGGGACAAAAAGGGGGTCAAAAGAGGTCACTTTTTCCCTAAAATAAATTAAACCTGAACTTGGGCGAGTAATTTGAGAAGTTTACAATAAAAATTTGTAGACATGGTAAGAACAAGAATTGTAGTTCTTTGAATCTACTTTCTGAACTACTAAAGATTTTTAAAAGTGCATAAGGTTAAGAGAGTGAAATGCTGAGTGCACACAAAAATGTTCCTTTTTTATCACTAAAATATAACATAATGTCTGGTGTGTGCCCCCCTATTTTTTTGTTGCATAAGGTATTTTTAAAATCTAGTTGGTAGAATATAGTCAAGAGTGAGTACTACAAGTTGTGTATTTTTTTATATTTTTATTGAATATTTAATTTTTTGTGTTTTTCAAAGTGGATGCATCTTGAAAATTGCATCACTGAGTATGCACATCACATAATTTGCACAAAACTAATCAAAAATATATTTTTTAATGTGTAGAGAATGAAGTGTAGAACAATCTTATATATTTTTTTCAAATTTGAATAAGTGGGCCAAAAGTTATAAAGGTAAAACAATACATCATTAGGGGAAATTTAAATAAAAAATGGGCCTCCTAAGGATGACATCATCAGTTTTTTGAGTTATAAAAATCAACTAAAAGATGACATCAACCTGTACGGGTGACATCATCCAAAATAAAAATAAAATTATTTATTTTATAAAATAAAATTTCTAAAATCTTATGAATTAACTCATGATGGTTAATTTAACTCTACATATCCTATTCTATCTCATTCATCTTTGTAAATATAAAATATTTTTTTTGTTTTTTAGATTTATATTTTTAAGTTCTATTATAGAAATTATTACATATTCTAATCTATCTCATTCATCTTTCTAAATATAAAATATTCTTTTTCTTTTTTAGATTTATATTCTTAAGTTCTATTATAGTAATTATTATGTTTTTTTTAAAATATTTTCATTCATAAAATAAATAAATAAAAAGTATTTCAAAAATTCTTTTCTTAAAAATATTTTCTTATTCTTTAATAAAATTAAAAATCATAAACAATGAGCAGGAGTGGGAGCGGGAGCGGGAGCGGGAGTGGGAACCAGAGAAAGTAAGGGGTTTCAAATGCTGCTCTGGGTAGGAGCGATGCAGACGACGATGGTGACGATGAGGACAACGAGAATGAAATCTTTTTTCTTGAAGACTAGGATTTACCCAGTGATGATGAGGATGTGCAGATTATGGATCTTTGGCTGGAAGCCTAGCGCTGAATTTCTCGAACACAATCGGTTGCTACAGTCCTGCCAAAATCTTTTCCCACCGTTGGTGATGGCGTGTTTTGCCAGGCCCTTAAGCGGGGTTTTCTCTCCCCCAAGGCTGGCTTTGGGGCTTATTCATTCGGGAAGATTTTGACTTCCCCTGCTGTGGGCTCTGTCCCTAGCATTTTGATGCAGTCTGAGGTTTGTTTGGAGGAGAAATCCCTAACAATCCTAAAGAAAGTGTGTTTGGTGGATTCCCCTCTGGGAGGGCCTACCCTTGGCCAGGTTGTGGGAGTTTTTGGTGTGTTTTCTGTGCCTCCGCCTGATGTGGGTTTGGAGAAGTGTGTGCCTACTGGGGACAGTTCTTATGGGGCTTCTAGAGGTCCTTTTGTTGGGTCTGTTTCTCCACAAGCCCAGGGGCTTTCCTTTTCCCAGCAGACAAAGGACTCGCTTGGGAATGTCTATGTTCCCCCTCTTGTAAATGAGGTGGATATGGTTTCTGGCACCACTCATTCAAGCAATGTGGGTCAGGTTGTCATATCTCCTATGTTGGGCCATATGCCTGGGGTCTCGAATGGCAATGGTCTTTTTGAGACCCATGTTTCTGGGGCTTCTGCTGGGGAGTCTCGCATTTGCATTCCAGACTCTATTATGGATAGATCTGCTACTTGGCTTTGGAGCTCTCTTGTTGGGAGATTCAGTGGTAATTGCCCTACTATTGATGTGGTCAGAAGATGGGTGCTACGAAAATGGAAGGTTCGGGGATAGGTTGAGGTAATAGCTTTACCTAGCAATTTCTTCCTATTTTCATTTTCTAACTCCGAAGATTGTTCTAGGATCCTCTTAGGAGGTCCCTGGTTCATTGGGCAGAATGGTCTTTTCCTAAAAAATTGGTGTTCGGGCTTTAACCCTGAGCAATACTGCATCAACATGTTTCCAATCTGGGTTAGGTTGCTTGGGTTGCCTTTAGAATATTGGGATGAGATTTTTATGAGCATTGCTAATACGTTCGGACAATATAGTGTGACTAATGTTGTCACGAAATTCAAGAGAGGTTTGATTGCTGCTATATTTTGTGTTTTTGTGGAGGTTGATAGAGAGCTCCCTTCTCAGATTTCTCTATCTTCCAAACTAGGAAAATGGGTGTAGCATATTGTTTAGGAGAATTCTCCAGTTATATGAGATAGCTGCCTCAAAGTGGGCCATGTTGTTGCTGTTTGTTCGAGCCTAAACACAAATCGTCTTGTCTGGAGGAAAAAGGTGCAAGCATCTGGTATTACCTGCAAGACCTCTAATGAGCATGGGAGAAGTAAGGAGAAGGATTCTGAGAGAAGTAAGGAGAAGGATGTTGAGGACCCAAAACAAATGTCTGAGAGTCCTTTGATGGAGGTGCCAAGCGAAAAGGAGGCTTACAAGAAAGGAAGATTTGAGCAGAACTTCAACAAGCTGGGTGATTTCACTCAAAAATCTTTGGAGCATTTTGGCTTCAAACCTCCCCGAATTTAGGTTGGCTATTTTTGGGGGGATTTCTGCCTCTTGTTTGTCTTGTTGTAGTTGTGTAGCTAATGTGATGTTAATGCCTGTGTTTGTTCTTTGTTGTTTTGTGGGCTTCATTGATATATATCTCTTTTGTACAAGAGTCAAGGCCCTTTCAAATCCCTGCTTACCATTATCAAAAACATTAAAAATCATAAAAACTAAATAAATTTAAAATAATATTGAATCATAATAAAAAAAATATGTAGTTATGAAAGTTGTTAAGAATTAAAATTCTAAATAGTAACAATAAAATATCTTTATTATATAGCAAGTTGTTCATAATTATAGAAACTAAAAAAGAAAGGATAAATATGAGATAAAAGGAAAGATTAAAATAGAACAAACTTTTAAAGTTCAAAGATTTAATTAAAAATAATATTTATCTCAATTTATTAATGAGTTTATTAAAAAAATGATATTTGAAAGACAAATGCTGAAATATTTTTTATTTAAAATATTAATTTTATATATATATATATATATATATATATATATATATATATATATATATATAATGTTTTAAATATATATAAATTAATAATTAAATTTGTAAAATGATAGATCTAATTATTAGATAAATATTTTAATTTCTTCCCATTTTTCCTTCCAAAATTATTCTTAAAATAATAAATATATATATTATTTTGAGAAAGAAAATTAAAAAATAATAAATACTCATAAAAAAAAGTTATTTTGTGAAAGAAAAATAAAAAAGCTAAAAAATATTAAAGAGAAATATTTAAAAGTTATTTTGTGAAAAAAAAAAACTAAGAAATACTCATTAAAAAAGTTATTTTGTGAAAGAAAATAAAAAGCTAAGAAATATTAAAGAGAAAATTATTTAAAAGTTATTTTGTGAAAAAAAATTAAAAATTAACAAATACTCATAAAAAAAAAAATTTTATGAAAGAAAAATAAAATGCTAAGAATTACTAAAGAGAAAAATATTTAGAAGTTATTTTGTGAAAAAAAAAGGTAAGAAATACTAAAAAAAAAAACATTTATATTTTTATCTTAAAAGAAAAATAAAAAATCTATTGTAATTAAAGCATGAAGTGTTTTTTTAAAATTTAGAAAGTTTTGCTTTTAGAAACATAAGTTTAAGATAAAAGATTTTTTAAAAAGAAAATAAAACAAAAAAAGAAATAATATTAAAAAAAAACTGAACTTGAGTTCTTAAAGTATTTATAATAGAAATATGTGACTCCCTTAACTCATGTAGTTAACTAATTTTTATTTATTTATAATTAAGTAATTTATATTATTTGAGATATATTTTGTTTTTAAGAGTTTCTTAGCAATGCAAATTTCCCCTACAGTGAAACATAGACCTCAAGGGTTTAATAGAAAAGATTATCATATCACTTGCTATGGCCCGAGGGCCACAAAACAATAACCACAACAATTTAAACACTCAACTGTTGACACCGTCGACCCTATTCAACAATGTATTATTTGTTTAAGATTCAAATTAATGAGTCTTTCCAGACTTCAATTCATACCTGATAAAGTTTGTTTAAGTGTTTACAATGCTACCTATCGATGGCTCTTAACAAAGCTCAATCATGCCAACTTCCTGTAGCTTTCGAAAAAGAGCTCCAGCTAACTAAAAACTATCCCGTTCTTGCTCTTTCTCCGGAGCATTATCAACAATGATGAAAAATGAAAAGACTTACAAAACTAAGTTTTTTTTATCTTCTTTGCATGCAAAGCATGCGGTGAAACTACCACTTCGATCCCACAAAGTGGAGGGTGGTTACTCCACTCTGCCACCTCGCGGCTTCCTTGGGATCACTCTGTCCATTACTTGCTATAAGCAAGGGGACAACGAGGATAAGGATTCTAGTGGTCCGTTATGGCTTCCCTTCACTCCACTAACCATGGATGATGTTAGCCAACACACATAACACATAAACATATTAATAATAACATGGGGCTCGATACAAAGTTTAAATAGTTATATCTTCAAAAGAAAACAAACTTTCGATACATCTTCATGATGTATGAAGGTACTCATACCAACCAAGATATCATCATACAACATCATCACCAATATGGTGACATGATCAAAATGTGATTTAGGGGTCGAGTACCACTCCCCCTTCTTCACTATAAACCCAAAGTATGTTATACCAAGAATAATAGATTCAAAATCCCAGTTCAAGAATAAATAGAGAAACAAAAAAATACTCCCACTTGGCAAGACTATCTCTCGAATGAAGTTGACATTCTAAGAACGTTGTTTAGTCAAGTCGACGTAAACATTGTCAAGATAGCTCAATCGACATGACAACACATAAAGGAAATCGACTAGCAAAGAAAAGACGTGACTCACGCTAACTTACAAGGGTTCTTAAGGATGTAAAATCCGATACTCAAATGGCAACTAGACCCATTTTCCAACATCTATCTCTTCCTCCCGGATGATACTCTCCTTTTGTCTTCGAAGGAAGATTCATTTCATGTTCACACTCACCATCATAAAATCATGATTAGTGCATCATCATCTGATTCTCAATTCATAATAATTAAATATTCATATAAACATGTAATTTCATATCTAACTATCATTAGTCAGTATTCTCATAATCAATGATTAAATCAGATATTTCCATAACAACTAATCATTAAACTATGGTTAATACTCCTTATTACCACACAAAAATAAGATTAAGCTAATTCATAAGTTGGGGATGTAACATATCTCCCCCCATAAGAATCATTGTCTCCGATGATTAAATGTCTTAAAAGTTAACCAACATAATAAGAAAATGTTTTGAGAGCATAATTGACTTTTCTCTTCTCTTGTTCTTTATTCTCCCGATGATGGATCATGGAGTATGATTTGAAATGTTAAGGAAAAAACACACACACAGAGTTAAATCCTGAAGCATTGATGTTGACTATAATTAATTTTTTTTCAAAAGAGATGGAGAAATCTTGCATGCATATCCTCACAGCTTTCCTAGGTGGCATTTTCCTCTGCATATTGGTCCCACTAGACCTTGCATTGTGTTAAATCTCTTTGTTACGTAAGCGTAGCTTACGCATTTCAAGCACCTTGATGGGCTCAATCACCACCACCCCTGGGTCCTTCACATGTATAGCATTCCAATCAAGAATAGGAATTTGATTATCTCTAGCATTAAACTTTTTCAAATAGGAAACATGAAAAATATTATGCATCATGGCAAGGGCTAGCAGTAGAGCAATTCTGTATGCAACTAGGTTGACTTCTTTGAGAACTTTGAAGGGACCCACATATCTAGGTGCCAATTTGGATGTCTTTTCAAATTTAATGGAACTCTTCTGAGGTTTTACCCTTAATAGGACTTTCTCTCCCGCTGAGAAGTGTCTTTCGATGCGTTTAGCATCTACATAACTCTTTTGCCTATCATTGGCCTCTATTAGCCTTTTCTTAATCAGATTGACTTGCTCTTCCATTTTTGAAAACATTTCTAGACCAAGGATAACCCTATCTTCTAGCTTGTCCCAACTTATAGGGGTTCAACACTTTCTTTCATATAATGCTTCAAATGGAACCATCTTAATAGCAGAGCGATAGGAATTATTATAGGCAAATTCCACCAAAGGAAGATAATCTTCCCACTTGTATTGCTAATCCATGCAATACATTCTCAATAAACCTTCCAGCACTTGGTTTACCCTTTCAGTTTTTCCATCTGTCTTAGGATGATAAGAAGAGCTTATGTTGAACTGGGTTCCAAGTGAAGAGAATAAGGTTTGCCAGAACCTTGATGTCATTCGTGCATCCCTATCTGAGATAATCTTCTCAGGAATGCCATGCAATCTAAAAATCTCTTGAACAAATTTACGAGCTATGACGGGTGCCCCATGCGTCAAGTTCCCATGTATAAAATGAGTGGCTTTGGTGAGTCTATCCACCACAACCAAAATAGCATTATGCATGTTCCTTGACATAGGAAGCCCTTGGACAAAGTCCATACTTATAATTTGCCATTTCCATTCAGAAATTTCATGAGGGTATAAGAGTCATGCTAGGTGATGGTGTTCCGCCTTCACACTCTAGCATTCTATACATGTAGCTACAAAATCTGTAGCATCCCTCTTCATTCCTTTCCAAAAGTATAGGGGTTTTACATCAGCAAGTAACTTTTTTACTCTAGGAATTTTAGAATATGGTGCAGAATGAACATCCTTCCACACCATATTCCTTAACTCTATAGAGTTAGGTACATACATCCTTCCTTTAAACCTTAATAACCCATCCAGTTCAAGGTTAAATCCATCGTATCTTGGATTCTGGGGGTTTTCCACAGGGGCTTGTTTTTAGCTCAAAGGGTTTTCCAAGCAGGTAATGTCTCCACATTTGCAGTGCATGAATGATTACTACCAATTCCGGATCATGTGGGGCATAGTTTTGCTCATAAGTTTTCAATTTTTGGGATTCATACACAATGCCTTGTCCATCCTAGACTAGTACACCACCTAAACCTTCCCCTGAGGCATCGGTAATGACTACAAATTGACTCTTTGGGTCAGGTACCTTCAAAATTGGTGCTGAAGTCAATTTCTCTTTCAGTAGGTTAAAGGCCTCCTGGCACTTTTCTGACCACTCAAATCTCTTGCCTTTTCTCCGCAAAGAAGTTATGGGATATGAGATTTTTGAGAAGTTTTTCACAAA
The DNA here is from genome assembly GCA_027924645.1 of Cunninghamia lanceolata. Classification (NCBI taxonomy): domain Eukaryota; kingdom Viridiplantae; phylum Streptophyta; class Pinopsida; order Cupressales; family Cupressaceae; genus Cunninghamia; species Cunninghamia lanceolata. The sequence goes on from BSBN01001807.1 coordinate 9,655,620, forward strand.
CTTCCTATAATAACCTACAAGGCCCATGAAACTTTGGACCTCATGAGCATTTCTTGGTATCAGCCATTCCAAAATAGCCTTAATTTTAGCTAGGTCCATAGTTATTCCCTTAGCTGAAATTATGTGGCCCAAATACTGCACTTCCTTTTGAAAGAAAGTACACTTAGAGAGATTGCCATATAATTTATGCTCTCTCAACCTATGAAGAACAATCCTTAGATGCTGAAGGTGCTCTTCTTCATTCTTAGAATAAATTAGAATGTCATCAAGAAATGCTAGGACAAATTTGTCCAAAGAATCTCTGAACACATTGTTCATTAGATTCATAAATGTTGTCAGTGTGTTCGTTAACCCAAAAGGAACGTCACCTACTGAGAGGGTAGAGGTTTTCCTCATGGTTGTCCTCCCCGTGTCTTGTTAGGACACTAGTTGGTGTAATGATCTCTGCCACATGTTGCACCCTCCCATAGGTCCTCACCTCTCCTACGGTTTCCTAGAAATGTCTCCATTTCTCTTGGAGTGATTATTTCCCTTCTCCCCTTTGGACTTAGTTTGCTTATGCTTGGCCCCTTTATCATTTTTCTTAGTAAAATCCCGCTTTCTCCCCTTTTTCTTAGAGGATTGAGAGGATTGGGACCAATTATATTTCTTTTGGTTCCTTTCTCTGTAAGATGACATAGCTTTTAGTTTTTGTTCTTGTTTGATGGCCTTCTCATAGATCTGGTCCAATGAAGTAGGACCATGTACATCAACCTCACCCCCAATCTAGGCATTCAATCCCATTATAAACTTTTGAATGTAGAATCTCTCATCCTGTTGGTATTGTGGCACATACTTAAGCAGGCGGGTGAACTTTTCCCAATATTCATTTAGAGATAAATTAGCCTATTTCAGATTATGAAAATCTATAAGCTTCTCGTCATAGAACAGCTAAGGTAACCATCTTTGCCTAAAGAGTTCCACGAACCTATCCGAAGTAAGGCTTGTAGACCTCAAGCCTAGTTCCATCTTTTTGTTCATCCACCATGTGGATGCTTCGCCTGCCAGCTGGAATGCTCCCCATACCACTTTAGTGATCTCATTATAGTTTTTGATTTCAAAATACTTTTCCATTTTCATAAGCCATGCCTCCAGGACATCTCCGCTTACAAATCCATCAAATTTGGGAGGCATGACCTTTTTCATGTCTCAGGATAATTCCAAATCCATATGGCTTCGCCTATCCTCTTCTTGTCTGGCCTCAAAGTTATTTTCTTCGTGGTCACTTTGGGTGGTGTCATTATGACATGTCTCATCATAACTCCCATCATAGCCATCCCACCTGGGTCCTTGCCGACCCTTGACCTCCTGTTCGAGAGTTCCTACTCTCACTCTTGTTTCTTGAAGAAAAGCGATGATCTAGTCAAGTTTAGATTCGGAGTGCCCTGAAGGTTGCCTTTCATCCTAGCTATCTCCCATCTTGGTTATTTAAACCTTGCTGCAATCTACTTCTTCCTAAAGTTTGCAGATTAATCAGGGATTAGTTTTCCATATCATTGAATGCATTTATAACATAAATCTATTCTCAATCATGTAATCTTTAAAAAGAAAGGAAAGATTTGCTAGAATTTTCTTTTTCAATTGCATTATTCTTTTCCACAAATTACATATAATCCTTCTCAAAATTACAAAATTTTGTTTACATCTTGCTACTGCAAGTCATTTTCAATTTGGGATAACTTCCCATGTTCATTTCTCAACTTTGAGGTTTATCTTTTCAATTTTAGGAGGCGGACGTACACGCAGGTACTCTTCCACAACCTCCTTGGTTACATTAGAATCCTTAGGATTGCTTTCCACAGCCAGTACTTTAGGTGCAAAGGATTCTGCTGATGTATCATTAGAGTTAGGAGCAACACTACTAACTTCTTTCCTCAACTCCTACTTGATGCATTTTATGGCATTAGGGAAAGTCTCCTCATCAGTCAACCTTGCTCCTACTAAGAAACTAGTCTATTCAAGTCATTTCATTCTTGAGGATCGCTCCCTCAAGACCTTTTGATAACGTAGGTAACATCCATTTTCTGTTACCTTCTTTTTGGGTGTTTTTCTAATTCTTACCATTCTGGCATAGAACATCAAAACATTAGCATCTATTAATGGGCAAGTGCAAGAAGATGGGGGGCCAAAAAGGGGTCTTAAGTGGCCACTTTTTTTTTTTTTTTTCTGAAATCAGGAAATGCTGGCCTTGGATAAGAAATTGAGCAGAGTTACACTCAAAATTTGGAGATGCAACCAAAACAATGTTTGTAGTACTTCAAGTCTACTTTCTAAACTACTATTTTTTTAAAAAAATGGTATAGATTAAGGGATTCAAAAGAGGGAGCCAAAGAAATTGATTTTTTTCTATTAAAAAAACATAACATAGCATGTTTTGTGGTTCCCTCAAAAGGTCAACTTTTTTTTGGTATTTTTAAAATCGCTTTGGTAAGAAATTAGCTAACAACATGTAGTTTATGCCTGATTTTTCTGATAATTTTTTGATGAATATTTAATTTTTTACTAATTTTGAAAGTGGACACATTCTAAAAAATAGAATTTTGGCTGTGCTACCCCTATAAATTTTGAAAACTAATTGCAAATCATTTTTTTCTTTTTTTAATATGTGTAGAATGGAGTCTAGTTTCTAAATATGTATTTTTTTTTAAATTTCAATGAATAGTTAATGTATAATGAAAAAAAGACCAAATAGTGGTTTTCATCCAAAAACGGACACAAACAAAATAAATTAAAGATGAAAGGCTTAACATTGTTAAAATGTGAAAAAAATCACATCGTCAAATAGCTAAGAGAAAGCCTAACATTATCCAGATGTTTGATTTGTTCAACCTTGAAACACATGCAAATTTGAGGGTTACACGAATGAAATTATGTGAAATCCTGTAGAATATGGAAAAACACGTCTCTGGACATTGGGAAGGCACTCCAAGCCTTTGGGTTGGAAATCCAAAGCAAATCCCAAGGCCAAGGCTTGGGATTCCCAAAGCAAAACATAATGTTAGCACGTTATAACGCGCTTGCGTTATGTTTTACTTTGCATTTTTCCTTTTCCACAAAAGTTTGTGCACTATTTGTCATGTTTGACATAATATAAGCATGTTATAATGTGCTCGCATTTTGTCCCTCTTGAATTTTTTTATGTTCAAGGTTATTAATCATGTATGTATGTATCTATGTATGCCTATATGTATGTATGTATAGTGTCAAGGGTAGAGGAGGGTAGAGATGGGGGTGAGCCAGATAGGGGAGGAGAGGGGTGGATAAGGATTGAGTGATTAAGGTTTAAGGTTGAGGGTTGAGGGTTTAGGGATAAGATTTAGAGTTTGGGGATAAGGGATTAGAGTTTAGGACCTTGAGGGATTAGGGTTTAGGGTTGAGACTTTAGGGAAAGCATTTAGGGTTGAGGGTTGAGGGATTAGGGTTAAGATAGAGTGTTGAGGGTAGAGGGATTAGGGATAGGGTTTAGGGTTGAGGGATTAGGGTTTAAGGTATAGTTTTGAGGGTTGAGGGTTGAGGGATATGGTTTAGGATTTATGGTTTAACTGTTGAGGGTTTAGGATTTAGGGATAGGGTTTATGATTTAGGCATAAGGCATTAGGGTTTAGGGTTTAGGGATTAGGGTACCATAAATTATAATTAGGGATTAGGGTTTATAGTTTAGGGACTAGGGATTAGGGTTTAGGGTTAAGGGATTAGGGTTTAGAGTTTAGGGATGTATAATTAAGGGGTTCCGTCTTCAGATATTTACCTTTTTATTCAATGAAATGAAGTCACGAAATGTAAACCGACCATGCATACTAGTAAGATCAAATTCTTTGCCTTCTATTCTTATTACTCTTACTTTATTAAGAGAAGAGTGTCAAAAAGAATGGGTTTAATTGTAAGCTAACATAAGGCAAAGCATTTTTGTTATATTACATTTTTCTGAGGGATCTCTAATAGTCTAATATAATGCAGTCTTCTATAATATGAACATCTGCATTTGTGTGAATGCTAAGCTTTAATATAGTAGAGTATTAAATCAATGCAATAAGCTATTTAAAGGGTTAAAATAACTTGGTTTTTGTAATGGTTTGGGAATGCAGGAGTTGCCAAAAATAGGTGAATGTCCTCTACAATTACCAAGAGAAAATTTTTTAGTAGTTCTTGTGGATAGAGCCAATAAACAATGGGAAATTATTTGCCTATTTCATAACAATATACCTCCCCTAAGTGTGAGGTAGACAACAAGAAACATAGATGTACCCCAATGCAAAGCTTTTCTCATAATGATCATCCTTCTGATTTCAACTATTAATTACTCATTGTGGATGTACCATACACAAAGCTTTTCTCATAGTGTGTATACCTATTGGCATAATGAACCCCAGATGGGCCAAAAAAATATGCCATATAACATTACTAACATTAAAAAAGTTCATAGCCATTTTTCTGACATATTCTTGCAACTCAGATATCTTTAAGAGAAGAGTGTCAAAAATGATGAGTTTAACAACCTAACATAAGGCAAAGTAGTTTTGTTGGGTTTAGAGATAGGGTTTAGGGTTGAGGGATTATAGTTTAAGGTATAGTGTTGAGGGTTTAGGGTTGATGGATTAGGGTTTAATGTTGAGAGTTGAGGGTTGAGGGTTGAGGGATAGGGTTGATGGTCAAGGGATTAGGGTTAAAGTAGAGTGTTGAGGGTAGAGGGATTAGGGATAGGGTTTAGGGTTGAAATTTTAACGATTGAGGGTTGAGGCTTTAGGGCTAAGGGTTAAGGGATTGTGGTTTAAAATATATTGTTGAGCATCGAGGGTTTATGGATAGGTTTTAGGGTTTAAGTTTTAACGGTTAAGGGTTAAGAGATAGGGTTTAGGGTTTAGGGATAAGGGATTAGGGTTTAACGTATAGTGTCAAGGGTTGAGGGTTTATTGATAGTGTTTAGGGTTGAGGGTTGAGGGATTGGGTTTTAGGGTTGATGGATTAAGGTTTAAGCTATAGTGTTGAGGGTTGAGGGTTTAGGGATAGGGTTTAGGGTTGACGGATTAGGGTTTAGGGTTGACGGATAGGGTTTAGGGTTGAATGTTTAAGGATTGAGGGTTGAGGCTTTAGGGATGATGGTTTAAGGCTTAAGATATGGTGTCGAGTGTTGAGGGTGTACGGATAGGGTTTAAGTTTTAAGGGTTAAGGGTTGAGGGATAGGGATTAGGGTTTAAGGTATAGTGTTGAGGGTTGATGGTTTAGGGATAGGGTTTAGGTTTGAGGGATTAGGGTTTAATGTTGAGGGTTGAGGGTTGAGGGATAGGGTTGATGGTCAAGGGATTAGGGTTAAAGAAGAGTGTTGAGGGTAGAGGGACTAGGGATAGGGTTTAGGGTTGAAGGTTTAAGGCTTTAGGGACGAGGGTTAAGGGATTAGGGTTTAAGATATAGTGTCGAGTGTTGACCATGTAGGGATAGGTTTTAGGGTTCAAGTTTTAAGGGTTAAGGGTCGAGGGATCAGAGTTAAGGGTTGAGGGATTACGGTTTGACGTTGAGGGTTGAGTACATTGAGGTTTGAGGGTTGAGGGTTTCAGGATAGGGTTAAGGGTAGAGGGATTAGGGTTAAAGTAGAGTGTCAAGGGTATAAGGATTATGGATAGGGTTGGAGGGTTTAGGGATAAGGGATTAGGGTTTAAGGTATAGTATCGAACCCAATGAGGGTTTAGGAATAGGGATAGTGTTTAGGGTTTAGGGATAGGGTTTAGGGTTGAGGGATTAGAGTTAAGGGTCGAGGGATTAGGATTTGACGTTGAGGGTTGAGAGTTGAGGCTTTAGGGTTTAGGGTTTAGGGATAGGGTCAAGGGTTGAGGTTTGAGGGTCGAGGGTTTAGGGATAGGGTTGAGGCTCAAGGGATTAGGGTTAAAGTAGAGTGTCGAGGGTATAAGGATTAGGGATAGGGTTGGAGGGTTTAGGGATAAGGGTTTAGGGTTTAAGGTAGAGTATCAAGCCCATTGAGGGTTTAGGAATAGGGATAGTGTTTAGGGTTTAGGGATAGGGTTTAGGGTTGAGGGATTAGGATTTGACATTGAGGGTTGAGGGTTGAAGGTTTAGGGTTTAGGGTTTAGGGATAGGATTGAGCGTTGAGGTTCAAGGGTCGAGGGTTTAGGGATAGGGTTGAGGGTCGAGGGATTAGGGTTAAAGTAGAGTGTCAAGGGTATAAGGATTAGGGATAGGGTTGGAGGGTTTAGGGATAAGGGATTAGGGTTTAAGGTATAGTATCGAGCCCATTGAGGGTTTAGGGTTGAGGGATTAGAGTTAAGGGTTGGGGGATTAGGATTTGACATTGAGGGTTGAGGCTTTAGGGTTTAGGGATAGGGTTGAAGGTTGAGGTTCGATGGTCAAGGATTTAGGGATAGGGTTGAGGGTCGAGGGATTAGGGTTAAAATAGAGTGTCAAGGGTATAAGGATTAGGGATAGGGTTGGAGGGTTTAGGGATAAGGGATTTGGGTATAACATCGAGCCTGTTGAGGGTTTAGGAATAGGGATAGTGTTTAGGGTTTAGGGATAGGGTTTAGGGTTGAGGGATTAGAGTTAAGGGTTGAGGGATTAGGATTTGATGTTGAGGGTTGAGGGTTGAGGCTTTAGGGTTTAGGGTTTAGGGATAGGGTTGAGGGTTGAGGTTTGAGGGTTTAGGGATAGGGTTGAGGGTCGAGGGATTATGGTTAAAGTAGAGTGTTGAGGGTATAAGGATTAGGGATAGGGTTGGAGGGTTTAGGGATAAGGGATTAGGGTTTAAGGTATAGTATCAAGCCCGTTGAGGGTTTAGGAATAGGGATAGTGTTTAGGGTTTAGGGATAGGGTTTAGGGTTGAGGGTTGAGGGATTAGGATTTGACGTTGAGGGTTGAGGGTTGAGGCTTTAGGGTGTAGGGATAGGGTTGAGGGTCAATGGATTAGAGTTAAGGGTTGAGCGATTAGGGTTTGACGTTGAGTGTTGAGGGTTGAGGTTTTAGGTTTGAGGGTTTAGGGATAGGGTTGAGGGATTAGGATTTGACTTTGAGGGTTGAGTACATTGAGGTTCGAGGGTTAAGGGTTTAAGGATAGGGTTGAGGGTTGAGGGATTAGGGTTAAAGTAGAGTGTTGAGGGTATAAGGATTAGGGATAGGGTTGGAGGGTTTAGAGATAAGGGATTAGGGTTTAAGGTATAGTATCGAGTCCATTGAGGGTTTAGGAATAGGGATAGTGTTTAGGGTTTAGGGTTGAGGGATTAGGGTTGAGGGTTGAGGGATTAGGGTTTAGGGATAAGGTTTAGGGTTGAGGTAGACAAGGAGCGACTGAGAGACATAGATAGGGGAGAGGTAGAGAGATAGAGAGCTGAGGGGGAGAGATAAGTGAGATATAGAACATGAACTAATGGAACTAGAGGTGAGATATTCTAAAGGTGCTATTGAAGGTGAGATAGGCAGAAATATTTATGGATCAATCTATAGCAAGACAAAATGCAAGCACATTAAATGCGCTCGCATTTTGACCTGCTATAGAAATGGTAAAAAAGTGTTGACCTCGTGATCCAGGCCCACATGCTCTATTTTCATGTTGATTATGCACGTGCTCCGACAAAAAAAAGTGCTTTCATGCTGTTGGGAAGTTCACATGCACATTTTACACATTCTACCACCTTTGCATGATCTTTCCACCACCTTTTCTGCTTTGCCAACTTGAGAAGGAGGAAATAACATAGTTTTCACACCAAGTTTGATATATCTATTCAAATTTCAATTTTTGTAGTGTTGCAATGTTAATTGTGATTCAATTTTAGGAATTTAACATTATAGATTGGTTAATAGTATTGTTGTTAGTAATTATATTTGAGTGTTATTCAATTTAACATTGAAAATGAAGCAAGTGGTGAAAAACTAAAATTGTTGAGGAGTTTGATGCAAGAAGAAAAAACACTACATAATTGGGTACTCTCTCCATTCGAATCTTCATTTTTTAGGTATGTCAAGTCTTTACATGCATGTTCTTTACATTTTCCTTAATTCTATTTGAATTACTTTATCATACTTTATCATACATGTTTAAAATAGACACATTCCTAATCAAGAAAGCAACCTACAATCTCACATGATGCCATGTATATTTTCTACACTTGGGCTCTTTAATAATTATGTGTAATAAATAGACCTTAACATACCATGATGTCAAACTATACAAGAATAAATCCTTACAACATAATAAAAATATAATCCCACTATTATCTTGTCATATTAACAAGTTAAAATACAAATGAAAAGGTGCCAAGATCATACAAGTATGTACATGACATGATTATTTGTATGCACATATCTTGGGCTAGGACGTTTCTTATGCACCTATTCATGATGATTTGTACATGCACATAACATAACAATTGTTGTCTATTCCTTCACAAGCCGCTCAAATCCTAGTATCCCTAGTACCAACAAAACACCTTCTCAATTCCAAATCCTAGTAGCCCTAGTAACAACAATGTCAAATTGGGTTTGCCTCAACCTTTTCAAGCATAAAGTCCCATGTACTCTTTTCATGGCTGTAATAATTTGCTTTGTATGCTTTGTACCTATTTTGGTTGAGTGACATTTACTCTTTTACATGATGATTGTATGTACATTTACTATGAAGGGTTGAATGACATATATTTTAGTTATTTGCATGGATTCATTTCTTAGGAACTAATATTGGTCTCTTTATCATGCTACAAACAAATTCTCTGACATGCTGAGGAAACGATCAAGAATTAAACCAACATAGGAAGAGATAGAAGCTAAGAATGCAAAGAAAGCAGTGGCTATGAGGAAACTTCGTGAGAAGAGGAAATTGGACATGATAAATGAAGGCATGCCAATTGAAGAGGAACCACAACCATCACAAAGAGATATGGTATTGGCGGCACAAAGAGAACGAATGCAAAAACTTCGTGCTACGAGAGATTTGAGACACATCCTCTACTGCAAGTGAACATGTAGGGACACCATCTACCACATCTTAAGTTGAGAGTACATCATCAGGTACGCCATTGTTCCCACCTCAACCTCAAGGTATGTCATCTATTCCATCTTTGATCAAAGATATGCCATATAGCTCATCTCATTTAAATATTGATGAAATTCTTAATGTTGAGATAAATTTATCTAACTTAACACCACCTAGAATTTTGCATAGAAAGCCAAAGTATTTGATTGATATTGATGAGAATATTTTGCAGCCAATGGAAGGTAAGATTCCAAAACGCACTTGTAGAAGATATGCTCATAAGATTTGAAGATTGTTCTTTGAAAAGTTAAATGAGACTGCAATATGTCAACTATTCCTTGAAATGATGTGAAGTATAAAATATAGGTCCATCATGAAGATTCTTGGGTGAGAATATCAGAGGCTTAAGTGAAAAATCTATTGTCAAGAATCTAATGAGTGCATATGAGAGTGTGGGTAACACCTCACGCACCAAAGATAGTAATGCAACACGATGTGTGATTACATCGACTATAGTAAGTAGTCAAACAAGAAAAGCTTGTCTCATTAGAAAGACGAGTCAAGAATTGAGAAGTAATAGGAAAACTTTATCAAGAGCCGTTGGAAGATGCCAAAGAATTGAGAACACTAATGCCAATGAATTATGGACGTTCTCAGGGAGACTACCACGAAAAGATAAACCAATTGTTGAAGAATTGAGATCACTAATTGAAGACTTTTGGAAGAATTACACAAGGGTATCTTCGAATCAAAGGGATGTGGTAAGAAGGAGAATCGGTAGTCAGAACCATGAGCCACATACAAAGCATTTTTTGGATGAGACTCAAACACAGTTTTATGGTAAATTTCTAGAGAAGTATTCTGAAATTAAAATTTGTCAAAAATATTTTGAAATGCTAAAACCTTTCTATGTCAAGATAAATAACACTCATACTACTTGTTGTTGTAGATTACATATTGAATTTTCTAACCATTTTGATGTTTATAGGTCTATATGTTTAGATATGCATACTAACAATGTTTTGCAAGGTTGTGCCATACGTGCCCCACCAATATCTTCAAGAGACTTCATATCAAGAATTTTATGTGAAAGAGAGGAAGATCAAATATTCTGCAAGAAATTATGCTTGGATGGCACATGTCATCATTGCAGTGGCTTGCAACATTTGCCAATATGTGAACATATGGAAGAAACACATGCGGTTGGAAATGAACTAGTAGAGTTTGACAAGTATAAACCAGTGGCATACAATACAAAAGATGGTAAAGAAGCAAAGAGGTGTGAATCAGTTATTGAAAAGATTCCAGTGTATCAGTTTATGCCTATATTTCGTGACAACATAGTGTATGAGTATGTAAGACATGCCCAAAGAGCTTGATGGTTGGACTTGCAATTCAAGTTATGCAAGGACACATTTCTGGTTGGTAGCATTGTTTCAGTTATCGACTTTGCAGAGAACTATAGTCTACAGCCACAACGTGAGGTGCAATCAGAAATATTACAACTCCACACATGTTTCTATAGTTGTGCACATCGCATTCATTCATACAAATGATAGTACAGAGGATTACAAAAAGATCATAAGGGAGTATAATTTTTATATTCGTGCAACGTTGCTTTCAGGTGTTCTACAATGATTTGGCTAGAAGGGGCATATTGTTCAGTCAGCATATCATAAGGTCAGATAACTGTACGTCACAATTCAAGAACTCACAAAATTTCTATTGGCTAAGTAGGAGGCATAATTTTACAAGTATTCAGCATATGTGGAACTTTTGTGAGGTCGGGCATGGAAAGGGGGAGCATGATGGTGCAGAAGCATGTATCAAAAGAGCCATAGCATGAGAAGAGTTAAAGTATAAAGACAATGCAAAGTTGACAGATGTAAAATTGATTGTCGAGTGGTGTAATGCTTCCATGGGTCTAGGTAATGAAGGTAAGTCTTCGGTTCGTAAATTTTTTTGGATGATAGATGATACTAACATTGCACCATATGAGGACTGTTGTACACTGACAGGATCAAATGAGATGCACTCTTTTAGAAGCTCAATTACAGGTTCATGGAGTATCCATATGTGAAAGATGTCATGATTTTGTTCTTCCTGTACAATTCAAGCCTGAGATGAGTGCGAGTCAAAGGAGTGGGTTGACAAATGGCAATTAAGTTATCTTAGCCCACTTGACACGTATTAACCCCCGACTGCACTGGAACTAACACAAATGGAATCATCAATTGACTTTGACCACATATTAGATCTAGTTCAACTAGGTAATATATCTATTTGCATAGTTTTTGAAATTCCTAATGTCATCTTACTTTGTAGTGTTTTTGTAATGTTGACTAATTTCATCTAATTTGCTAGACATCAATGTAGGGCATGTATATGTAGTTATTACAGATGAAGATAATGAAGAGGGAATAGATTATTACTTATGTTGTTGTGTTGAGGCCAAAAAAAAATTGGAGGCCCTAGTTACAGATGGAGAAAACATCGAATACCCCACAGGCTCAGTGGTTATTAATGGAACATGGCTTAGAAGGTACCCACATAAGAGTGTTAATGTTTGGTTGTTTCAGGACTTTGACATGCATCGGAAGATTCTTCATTACTCAAACCTTGTCTTGGCATCCAATGTTCATTTGATACAGTATTGGGGTAGACCTTTGAACAAAATCTTGTGGAAGGTGCGTGAATCTGACCATGAAGCAATACTTGACACAATAAAGAGTAGAGCAGACCCAGATGGTTCATTGGATTAATTTGTAAGTATTCACATTGATTTTATAAAGTCATGTTACATTGAGTTGTAAGTATGCACATTAATTTGTAAGGTTTGTCTTTTTTTTATTTCTTGCTACACTTTTACACATATACACATTTTTACATCATCATGTCATGCTTCATGGGGTTAGACTTAAGTGATAGATGAAGTTGATCCTAAGACTAATGTATAAAATCTAGGTAATGTATAAAATATAGGTGTCTCTAGGTGTCATGGTTTCTTACTAGATAATAGGTGTCTCTAATTGTGATGTAGAGGCAATGGGATAGTTAGAGGATGGCAAACTAGACAAGGTTTTCTTATGCTCTAAAGCTAAAATTTCATGATCATTATACAAAGTGGGAACAACAGTTAGAGACTTTGAATTCTTCATGGAAAAGGTGATTTCAGATGCTATGGGACCCATTCCAATCATTATCAAAGGCAGACCAAACTCAGAATTAACACTTCCTTCACAAACCCAAGAAATAGCTTGTAGCCCTAAAAAAAGAGAACAATCTTAATAACTTTTGATACAGGTCTTCAAACACAGAACTTGAAAAATCAGTAGATACCCATTTGGACTCCCTATCACATATCCAAAACTAGGTATAGGTTGTTTTGGATGATATACCCTAACCTATAACTCCTCTCAATAACCTAGAGCCCCAATTAGGCCTAAAATACAAAGAGACTCCCCTTAACTTCACACACAAAACTCAACCAATGAATTGAGCACTTAGTATTCATGCCAAAACTATGAATTTTGTGGGTTTTGTCCTCCTACAATCTATTGTTCCCCAAAATGCCTCTATGGTTCCTTCTCTATGTCTTTAAACATCACCTAACACATGATTTTGTTAGGTTTCCTCAAAGAAAACTTTTTTTCCTTAGATTTCCTACCAAAAACTCATAGCATACTAGAACAAACCTACTACAACCTATTCCACTGATCAAAAGTGAATCAAATCAGTGGAATGGCCAAAAAATGCATGATTCTTACCAAAACCCTAGATAAGGGTTTCTTAAACTGTTTTCAGGAAAATAAGTCTTACTCTACTCTAGAATTGTTTCAAGATGCCAAACTAGATGCAAATGAATGTCAACTCACTCTAGTTTCATGCCACCACCATAGTCCTTCACAACCTGTCCGTACAGAAATAGGCTATGGACTGCTACAATGAAATTATATAGAAAATGCAAATTTTTTGAGTTTTTATTACTGTTTCTCCTCCAAAAGACTTCTCCAAGACTTCTCCTCCAAGTCCAAAGTTTGAGTCTTTGAGTCCTATTGCAAAAAAGTGTCGATGTTGTCAAGTTGTACAAAATAACTTTTGCATTTTTGGTGTCCTTCTCCTGATGCGACCAAACTAACAGTTCCAACACATTCAGATGGGTATGTTTAGGCTAGGCATGGTTTTGTTTTTTATCCAAACATGTCGAAATAGTCTGAGGTACATTGTACTGACGATATCCCTGAAGAGTCCAAAGTGTAAAAAGGTAGCAATCTTTGACGAGATGTTACTCAAAAAATATGTCACTTAAAAATATTTTGTCTGAGGCAACACGATCATGTAGAGTGCCTCTACAGTAACCTCTCTCAGTTTTTTATATCTCTAAGGCATTTACCCATGGTGAAAGGTTTTCTGCTGCCCCAAAAATTGTCACGAGGTAATGTAAAGTAGCAAAGGGGTGTAACTTTCATCCTGCTCCTGATGCAACCAAACTGACTATTCCAACACGTGTGGATGGGTACATTTACGCTAGGCATGGTCCTATTTTTCACCCAAACATGTCAAAATAGTCCGAGCTACATTGTACCGACAATATCCTTGAAGAGTCCAAAGTGCAAAAATGTAGCAATCTTTGACGAGATGTTACTCAAGAACCATGTCACTTAGAAATATTCCATCTAAGGTAACACGATCATATAGAGTGCCTCTACAATAACCTCTCTCAGTTTTTTATACCTCAGAGGCATTTGCCTGTGGTGAAAGGTTTTCTGCTGCCCCAAAAATCATTAGAAGGAGGCAATGTAAAGTTACAAAGGGGTGTAACTTTCATCCTACTCCTAATGCGACCAAACTAACTATTCCAATGCATCTGGATGGGTACATTTATGTTAGGCATGGTCCTATTTTTCACCCAAACATGTTGAAATAGTCTGAGCTACATTGTATCGGCGATATCCCTGAAGAGTCCAAAGTGTAAAAAGGAAGCAATCTTTGATGAGATGTTACTTGAAAACTGTGTCACTTAGAAATATTCTGTCTAAGGTAACACAATCACGTAGAGTGCCTCTACAATAACCTCTCTTAGTTTTTTATATCTCTAAGGTATTTGCCCATGGTGAAAGGTTTTCTTCTGCCCCAAAAATTGTCAGAAAGAGGCAGTGTAAAGTTGCAAAGGGGTGTAACTTTCGTCCTGCTCTTGATGCAACCAAACTGACTATTCCAACGTGTCTGGATGGGTACATTTATGCTAAGCATGGTCCTTTTTTCTACCCAAACATGTCGAAACAGTTAGAGCTACATTGTACCGATGATATCCCTGAAGAGCCCAAAGTGCAAAAAGGCAACAATATTTGATGAGATGTTACTCAAAAATTGTGTCACTTAGAAATATTTTGTCTAGGGAAACGTGATTATGTAGAGTGCCTCTACAATAACCTCTCTCAGTTTTTTATATCTCTGAGGCCTTTGCCTATGGTGAAAGGTTTTCTACTGCCCCAAAAATTGTCAGAAGGAGGCATTATAAAGTTGCAAAGGGGTGTAACTTTTGTTTTTCTCCTCGTGTGGCCAAACTGACAGTTCCAATGTGTCTGGATGGGTACGTTTAGGCTAGGCATACTCCTATTTTGCACCCAAACATGTCGAAATAGTTTGAACTACATTGTACCAGCATATTAAATTATTGACCAATATTGAATCAAATAAACACAGAAATCATTTTAAAGCATAAACTAACTCCTCCAAGTCAAGGCACAAATTAAGGTATGTGAAAAAACTAAATATTGAATGGATACCTAACCTAGATGAAGACTTTTTACCCAGCTCATCCTTCAATCATTATAATTGTTCTCAAAAGACATCATCAAAACATGAAAAAGTGCCAAGACTTGTAGTTTTAAGTTGATTTCCTCCAAGGTGCCAATGTGAGGTTGTTTTGATGGCAAAGGGTGCCCTGATTCATGATATTGAATCTCCTTCCTCTTAGGCACCAAAATGGATAGTTTAGACAAGAAAAGGTGCCTTAGTATACTTAGCTCATTTCTTGGCAATTTGATGGCTTCAATCACTTGTTCTAACCTATAGGAGACCATTTTACACTTAGATGCTAGATCTTAGGATTTAGAACATCTTCCTTCAAGGTATCAAAATGAGGTTATTTAGACACAAAAGTGTGCCTCCATATAAGATGCTTATTCTCCTTCCACTTAGGCGCTCATTCATGATGATCCAAGTGACAATAGGTGCCTAGACTTCCTTTGGTAAGATTTAGTCATTTTGAAGGTTCTAACACTAGGCGCTACAGTTGGAAGTGATTTGAAGTTCATTTTCCTCTAGGTGCCCAAAATGGATGGTGGAGATAAGAAAAGGCGCCTAGGCTTCTTTTGACAATTTTCAAAGTCTTTTTAAGTTATATTATGTTATATTGACCCTTAGGCGCAAATGAATGATCTAGGATGACTCTAGGAACATATCCAAGGCGATATCTTTCTAGGCACAATCTTCACAAAGTTTAGACTTCACTTTACATCAAGGCACCAAAATGGATAGTTTAGAGAGGCAAAAATGTGCCTAGAGGTATGATGCTCAGTTTGATGTGTTTGATCAACTTTGATAATCAAGATGAATTACCTCCCTTAATGTGCCCTCCTTTATGCTTTGAAATATCCTTTCAATATTAAGGCACAATTTTGAGGTTGTTTAGATGATGAAAAGCGCCTTGAGTTCTAGGCAAAGTTTTGAGGTTGTGCAAGTAGAGAAATACACCTAAGGTCTTAAAGCAAATTTGTGCCTAAAATTGAAAATCCCCGAGGTATGACTTATGGAATCCTATAGCCCCAATGTTATGTTGCATACTAAAATTATGTAAGACTCAATGTAATCTCATAACCTCGCCTTATATGCAAGAGGAATTACATTTAATAACCACAATGGTCATAAGGTGCTCATAAGCATATGATATTGACTATCTTATTCAAAACAACAAACATACTGTTTGTATCCCAATATGGTATAATAATAAGAAATTAAGAAATATTTTCAATTGACCAACTCATAAAGAATATGGATCAACATACTCATTTGAATATTTTCAATTGAGCAACTCATAAAAAATATGAATATTTTCTATTCAACATGATGATTCATTTTTTTTTTAAATACAACTTTTATCTTTTAGTTCCAAAATGAGGTTTAGGTGATACTTGAATAACAATAGCTAGCTTATTGGATAAACAAACATCCTATGTAATACAATTGGACTTTAAATATTTGAAGTAGCCATCTACAAATATCCATTCAAACGTGGATTTATAATGCAAGTATGGATGCCATCAATAAAAAAGATTTGTATTAACCAAATATCCATATAGGCATACATCAATATTTTTCGATATAAGTATAACATATATACAAAATAGCCATATAGGCATACAATGTCAACTATATGCAATACAAAATATATGTCCACAAATGCCATATAGGCATACAACAAAGGAACACAATAAAAAGTCATTCCCCTTTGGCTGGTGAAGAGAATAGATCACAAGTAGCCTTTGATTTTCTAGGGGATGGAGACGCGTATGTGGGTGGTCTACTACGAACTCGAGGGTTGCTCCTATTTAGTTCTTCCTGCAACTTTAGTTGTTATAATAAAAAGTATAGACATTAATATATAGAAATTACATGTTATAAAAATGAAACATTTAACAAAATAATCACTTACTGCTACCATATAATCTGTCTCCTCACTTCCTCAGTAGCAGGAATAGGCCATGGTGATGCCATGTCCTATAGAAACCATCCAGATAGAAATTAAACTTTAAATCAATAATCTTTTGATTTTTCAAAAATAAATAACTATAACAATGAATGTAAATTGAAATTTACTAATCTACCTCATACCCCTGTAAATGCCATGGAGCTATGAATCGCAGAGGTCACACCATGCTCCATTTCCCTATGAACATCGGGAGGTGTCTCCGCAGCCTGCATCATCTGGAAATAAAAAAAATATTATTCAATTACGAAAACTATAATAGTGATGCAAATCATGGCTCCTAACATACACACACGTTCATCTAAACATGGAAGTACACACAATAAAGCACACAAGTCACATACAAAAATCTAGTAAGTACAATTCATTCATTAAACTATTTATTTAATTACCTCCGCGAAGCTTTGAAGTCCACCACCGCTAGCAGGTGTTGCCGTGAAATCTCTAATATTAACCTATTCAACATCCAAAATCAGATATTAGAATACTATTCATATAATGATGCTATTCACATGCAATATTTATAATTGTTTACTAGTTACATACCCCGACAGTAGATGATGTAGTGTAATATGCAGGTGGAGAACCACTAAAAACTGCACCAATGCTATGACCCTAAAATTTCATTAAAATCACCAAACTAAATTAGTTAATCTTGCATTTCAAAAATAAAATTTAATAAATTTAATTTAATAAACTTGCTAATATTTACCTGAGTATTAAGGCCGAAAGTCTCACTCAGGAGGGTATCTGTCATCACCATCTGCTCAGTTGTAGATGTAGCATGTGCACCTATGTCCTGACTATCCATGGGGTCATAACCACAAGTTGACCTGCAAGTCTGACAAGCATGGGGTGGGACCCTACTCCTCGTACTATCTCCCAACCCACGTTGTGCTGTAGGACTGGCATGCTCTATGATGCTCTGGGTCAAGCCACTAATGAACTGAAGTGTATCAACCTCAACACTCTCCTTCACAATGGAAGGGATAGAAACATGCTCATGGGCTGGTCTACTGATTACTCATCTCACTGCCTACTATGGGTCAACACATGCCCCTGGTCTATCTTTTGCTGACCCCCCACCTCTACCCTAGAAGTCCCGCATATCAAAATAGTTTGGTACTTTATTGATGACAAACTCGTAGTAGAGTTTCCTCAAAAAGTATTGTGGGACCTCATTATTATTGCATGGAGGATGGTCAAAAACCATCCACCACCTCTGCCCAAAATTGTCCGTTATCGCTTGGTTGTTGCACTAATGGATAGGGAACCTCTTGCATGTAATGGGTGGAGGTTGATTTGTTTATGGATTTGTGAAAATGGAACACAAGTCTAATTTTGTAATTTGTAATTTTTTCACATCTTCATATGACAGCTTGTCTGCATATTAGTCTCTAAACTCTCTCCTCTTATCCGTCCAACTAGATATTTTCTTGCTAATTGAATCTACTTTTGATAACATAGATTCAAGAGATTGAGCAAGCGTGGACCTATGCAAGGTTGAAGTGGAAGGATCTTTCAACCTTGCAATTATGTCTTCAATTTCTTTTTTATTGTTTTCAATTTGCCCCATTAGATTTTCTTATGTTCCAGGGGCATGTTGAGGAATGGATGGAGGAATTTGTTGTTTGACAGGTATTTCCTCTTCAGGATTTTGTGGATTTTGAGGAGGAGGAGGAGGTGCATTAACATTTCCTGACAATTAACAAAATTTACATAAAAAATCAACTCAAACCTACCTATTTAGCAAGAAATTCAATAAAAAAAAAACTCACTCCTTTAGCCTGCTCGACGTCATGGCAGCATTTTGGCAACAAATCGACTTTTCCAAAATGCGAGCGCGCTTCTTAGGGTTTGCAAGTCATGAGTGTAGAGGAAAACAAAGAAATGAAATGAGCACAAATGCTCTTTTTTTAATTTATAGTTAGTCATAATGTGCTCATGTTAGAACACGCTCACATTATGGTTTGGTTTTGACGAACCTTAGGCTCATCATTACCAAACCATAATGTGAGCACGTTATAATGCGCTCGTGTTATGTATTAATTTTTTTTGAAAAAAAATTGGCCACTTTTTGGCCCCCCATCTTTTTGCACTTACCCTAATGTTGGGTAAAAATAATCTTCAAGTAGTGAGCTCATAGGTCCATGTATTGAACCTAGTAGCTCTGACACCATATGTAACATCACATTTCATAATGCCCAAAATCTAACATAAGTATTCATCTTAACCAAGAATTAGAATACATCATGATTATCTAAATCATAGATAAACAAGAATGAATCATTATTATTACAGTAATTAAGCATGTAATTCTTTACCAGAATATAACAAAACTTAGAATTACAATATCCAATGATATCACATTAGTGAATAACCTTCACTATGCATGTACAAAGCTATGCTCAAGTCATCAAATATCAAATTACTCATAATAATTGACTTTCAAGTCATATAATGATAAAGCATTGCCTCTGGAACTTTTGACATGTCTTCATAAGCCTTAACTTGTCTCATGCTTGGGAAGGAGAGCATCATCCGAGTACTTTTTCTCCAACCATAGACCGACAGTCCCTTGCACAACTTTCTACCTGGAAGCAACCCTACCCTTCATGGAAGGTATAGATATAAGGAACCATTAGGTTAGCCATCTGAGTATCTAGTATTGTGTCCTTCATAATGTTGCATGGTCACACAACTATAGATCCACTCTAACTATGTATGACACTATTAGAAATATTATGCCTCTAGAGCACTATGGACTGACTAATGCATGCAGATACAGATGCATTACTTTGGCCAAAGATTTACATACATATACATTTCGCAATGAACATAGTCATATGTCCACCACCCTAACTCGACTTAGAAGTTGTCTCATCCTACAGCATGCTTAGCTCGAGCTCTCTAGGTCTAGTAAAAGTGAGTTCAGTTTGATTCATAGTCCAATTCCAGGACAATCGATTCCTATCTTAGGAGTACATCAAATATAATAGGTTAATTTTGCAACAAGGAACCTGTGACTCCTCGTCACTCTATTTCATTTTTAACATGACAATAGTCAAACTAAGTTTTCCCAACCTAGGCCTTCCCAAGGTTCATAGTTTCAAAATGATCTACCATATTGGTTATATTCAAGATCATAATAATATAGGCTTACATTGCCTTAACCAAATAAGTCTTAACACAAGACACCAACTCATATACAGATGTGAGTTTTTAACATAAAATACTCCCTTCATGGAGTTCAGCCAACAAGTAAAAGAAATAGCTTTTGTTTACATTATAATAAAAGAGGCTTAGACTAATTTAGTTTTCAATCTCATAATGTTATAAGCATCAAGAGGAGAATCCTCACTATTAACCTGACATGCATGCAAAGCTGCCTTTGAGTATTACTAATAACTTTCATATTTCTAACCTCCTTTATCAAGGGGTTGATACATACTACATTATGGTTATCCTAGTAACCCTTCAATAGTAGTCAAGTACTATGCATGAAGTTATCATGAATGTATTTAAATGCTCTTAGCACATTCAAAGGTTAAAGTTTTCAAAAAGATTATCATCATAGTTTAAGGATGGTGCATCGACCACATGTAGGCCGAATCCTCTAACATATATCTATACAAATAGTTTTAAACACTATATCTCATGAGCACAATCAGCTCGAATACATCATGGAAGCTTTATGTTGTCATTAAAATATTTTCATACTATGCCATATCAACATTCAAACATGGTGTTTGCTATAGTGAGCACTGACTCAGCCTTGAGCGACAGTTAAACTACAGTCAAACAAATTTGTAATATATTTCATTGACAACCTCGAGGGCCTGGATTTTATTTCCAAGTAAATGCATTAACAAGATTGATCAACTGAAACATAGACCTCGAGGGTCTGATAAAAAATATTATCATATCACTTGCTATGGCCCGAGGGCCACAAAATGATAACCACAACAATTTAAACACTCAACTGTCGACACACTCGACTTTATTCAATAGTGTATTATTATTGTTTAACATTCAAATTAATGGGAGTCTTTCTAGACTTCAATTCATACCTGACAAAGTTCATTTAAGTGTTTACAATTTGGCCTATTGATGGCTCTTAGCAGAGCTTAGTCATGCAAATTTTGTGTAGCTTTCGAAGAAGAGTTCCAGGTAACTAAAAATTATTCTATTCTTTTTCTTTCTCTTGAGCATTGTCAACAATGATGAAAAATGAAAAGACTTACAAAACTAAGTTTTTTTAAAATTTTCTTTGCATGCCAAGCATGCGGTGAAACCACCACTTTGAGCCCACAAAGTGGAGGGTGGTTACTCCACCCCGTGGCTTCCTTGAGATCACTCTATCCATTACTTGCTATAAGCAAGGGGATAGAAAGGATAAGGATTCTAGTGGTCCGTTATGGCTTCCTTTCACTCCACTAACCGTAGATGATGTCAGCCAACATACATAATACATAAACATATTAATAATAACATAGGGCTCGATACAAAGTTTAAATAGTTATATCTTTTAAAAAAACTTTCCATACATCTTCATGATGTATAAAGGTACTCATACCAACCAAGATGTTGTCATACAACATCATCACCAATATGGTGACATGATCAAAATACGATTTAGGGGTCGAGCACCACTCCCGGGTATGTGCAAGATCATCGTGGGCCAAACAGTGGCAATAGGAAAAAAATCATGTTTTTACTTAGCCAAATTCGCGACTTGGCAAAGTTTGACTTTGAAATAGATATCCATTTCTAGAAATACAAAACAGATATCCGTTTTCAAAACGGATATCTATTTTGAAAACAGATATCCATTCTCAAAACGGATATCTGTTTTTTGAAAAAATTTGGGAAAAAAGCTTTTTACTCTTTTTGAAAATATACCTCTTAAATCTTGGATCTCCCATCAATATATGAACCTCCTTAAAGACCGTTTCTAGTGAAGGAGGAGGGCAAATTAACATTGGTAGCTTCTTTACACATTGATCCATAAGGATTTGTTAAACACTAAGAATCATTACTAATGAATTACTCAAATAATCAATAATAAAATATTCAGTTTTGTTCATCAGGTGAAATAATCACTTTTAGACTATGTTCCAATATTTCGGGGATAGGAATGGTGGGGCAGCAGGCGATGTGTTTCAGGGCATTTTGGATTTTATGCCCTAAATTGCTTTACCCAATCCTTCATATGATTTGATTCATGATACATGGTTTGAGAAGGATACACATGATATACCCTTACCCTCTAGTGATAAAATTATGAATGACACTTTATGTGGTGACGCTACACCTTCGTTAATCCTTCATGACATTGTTATTCCTTGTGATGATGATGTCCTTCATGTGATATGTTAGGACATAATGCAAAGTTAACATGGCATGAACTCTCTTGGAAGGGTAAGCATGGACTATAAGAACATTGAACTAGTTGGATCTGTTAAGCTCGCCATTTTTTAAAGAAACTTAAAGGTTAACCTTAATTAGGTAAGGTTATGTTTCAGTGTGGTTGTTTGTGCAACAATGTGTAAATTAATGTTACTGAAGGAAAAATCTAACTATACTAACATTTTAATAACCATGAGAGGTGGGACTAACAGTTAGACTAAAAACATGACAAACAATACAATTTGGACACATGTAGGACTTAGAAAATGGAAAAGAATATAATTAAATGTGGAAAATAATGAAAAAGTGGTATTAGTTGGACCTATATAGAGAAGTGGTTTAGAGGTTGGTTAGGGGAATTATTTAGGGTTTAGAGGTTTAGGGTTGCTCGAGTTTAGGGGTTTAGGGTTTACAGTTTAAAGAGAGATAGAGAGAGGGGATTGATAGAGTTTGGGAGAGATAGAGGAGACAGAGGGGAGAGATAGGGAGATAGAGAGTGAGAGACATGTCCAAAGACATAGAGAGAGAGATTGAGAGGTAGAGGGATGATAGAGATAGGGAGATAGAGGTTTAGGGTTGCTTAGGTTTAGGGGCATTATTTAGGGTTTAGGGTTTATGGTTTTGGGGTTAGGGGTTAAGGTTTAGAGGTTTAGGGTTTAGGGTTTAAAGAGAGATAAAGGACCAATAGGGAGATATAGAGGAGTCTGAGGGGAGAGATAGGGAGATAAAGAGTGAGGGACATGGCAAGAGACATAGCAAGAGAGATTAAGAGGTAGAGGGACAAAGGTGATAGGGAGATAGGGGAGAGATAGGGAGATAGTGGATTATGGTTACTTGGGTTTAGGGTTTAGGGGTTTGGGGTTTAGGGTTTCTCAGGTTTAGTGGTTAGGGGTTAGGGTTTAGGGGCATTATAATTTAGGGTTTAAGATTTATTTTTTAGGGGTTAGGGATTAGGTATAGAGGTTTAGGGTTTATAGAGAGAGAGGAATGATAGGGAGATGTAGAGGAGTCTAAGGTGAGAGATAGGGAGATAAAGAGTGAGGGACATGGCCGGAGACATAGGGAGAGAGATTGAGAGGTAGAGGGACAAAGGTGGTAGGGAGATAGTGGTTTAGGGTTACTTGGGTTTAGGGTTTAGTGTTTAGGGGTTTAGGGTTTCTCAGGTTTAGGGGTTAGGGGCATTATTTAGGGTTTAGGATTTAAATTGTTTAGGGGTTAGGGGTTAGGTTTAGAGGTTTAGGGTTTTGGATTTAGGGTTTATAGAGAGAGGAATGATAGGGAGATAGAGAGAGGAGACTGAGGAGAGAGATAAGGGGATAGAGAGTGAGGCACATGGCCAGTGACATAGGGAGAGAGATCAAGATAGGTAGAGGGATGATTGAGATAGGGAGATAGGGGAGAGATAGGGAGATATAGGTTTAGAGTTGATTGGATTTAGGGTGTACCTGGGTTTAGGGTTTCTTAGTTTTGCAGATAGCTAGATAGAAAGAGAGGAGACAAATAGGGAGAGATAGAGGTGACAAAGGGGAGAGATAGGGAGATAGAGAGTGAGTGAGATGTCCAGAGAAATAGGGAGAAGGATTGAGAGGTATAGGGATGATAGAGATAGGGAGATAAGGGAGAGATAGGAGAGAGGGTTTAGGGTTGCTCGCATTTAGGGTTTAGGGGTTAGGGGTTAGGGGTTAAGGTTTAGGGGCATTATTTAGGGTTTAGGGTTTATGGTTTAGGGGTTAAGGTTTAGAGGTTTAGGGTTTAGTGTTTAGAGAGAGAGGACCAATAGGGAGATATAGAGTGAGGGACAAGGCCAAAGCATAGGGAGAGAGACTGAGAGGTAGAGGAATGATAGTGATGGGGAGATAGTGAGATAGGGAGATAGAGAGAGATTTAGGGTTTCTTGGGTTTAGTGTTTAGGATTTAGGGGTTTATGGTTTCTCAAGTTTAGGGTTTAGGGGTTAGCATTAATCATGCGTTAATACAGGTTGTGGATTGAGAAATGGGTGGTATGGGTATGGTTGAATGGAGTAAGGAGGTGATTTAATTGGTGATGACCTAGGTGAAGTGATGGGTAAGGTGTCTTATGTGGGATTGCTAGAAAGTGTGATTGGTAATGGTGGGGATAGATAAATGTCATCTTCTAAGGGTTCAAAGGTGAGGAAAGTGTAAGATGGGGATACAGTATAATCCATGGTTTAATTATTATTCAAGGGAGTGTCTTTATATAATGATTATCAACGATGGTGTCAATAGGGGGAATGGAGTCTATGAATGTAGGTGTGGGAATGTGAGCTATGACATTGGGATTATAGTATTAGATGAATAATGGAAAGTACCTAGGCACCTGTCTAGTGATGGAAGGAGTCACATGATCAAATGATGTTTGGGGAAGGGCTTTTATTAGGAAAGTAAGAATTTGAGTGATGGTCTAGGGTTTAGTGGAGAAGAATTTATGGAAAATGTGGAGGTCATTAAAATTAATATCCCCCCACCTCTATCTCCCTATCTCTCCCTTATCTCCCTCTCTCTATCATCCCTCCATAGGTCTCAATCTCTATCCCTATCTCTCTAGACATCTCACTCACTCTCTATCACCCTATCTCTCCCTTTGTCTCCTCTATCTCTCCCAATTTATCTCCTCTCTCTCTCTCTACCTATATCTATCTCTCCCTATCTCTTGCCTCTCTCTCCCCTTCGTCTCCTCTATCTCTTCTTATCTGTCTCAGGTCTCTATCTCTCTGTACCTATCCATCTCTCCCAATCTCTCTATCTCTTGCCTCTCTCCCCCTATCATTCCTATATATCCTATCTCTCCCCTCTATCTTTCCCTCTCCCTTAACGACGAAGGAAATGAAAACAAGAAAACTAGGATTCTCTTTCTTAGGTTTAGGGTTTAGGGCTTAGGGGAATTATTTAGGGTTTATGGTTTAGGATTTGGGGAATTATTTAGGGTTTATGGTTTATCTATTCAAAAGTACCTTTGAAATACTATGAGATACCTTAGTATAAGTAAATCATATAAAAATCAAATATATATTATCATAATCCTATATAAATTTTGATAGTTTGTCCAAAATCTCTCCTTTCATATGATACTGTCTTTCTAAAATTTGGATTGTATTTTATAGCTAAAATGCCTAAATACTAAACAAAAAAACAATGAAAACAATTGAGAAAAAGAAAACAGATATCTATTTTGATAACGGATATCCATTTTCAAAACAGATATCCATTTTCAAAAAACATGAAAAGTGAAAAAGGCTCACATTTTTGCAAACCTGTGGCTTGCAAAAATGCAATGTCATCTCTAAAGAATGGATATCAGAGGTGAAGAACAAATATCCGATCCGAAAAGGTAAGATCTTTCGCATTTTTTTTGTTTGTTTTGTATATTCAAGAATTTTTTTTGGTTTTTTATGCTAAGTGGGTATGTTTTATATTTTAATTAGGTAAAGTGGATGCACAAAATGAAAACCCAAACCCTCCCCCTCCAACAATAGAAGAGAATATTCAAAGAAATATTGATCAAATAAGTAGGATCATAGAAATGTATCGCCGCCACCCTCGATTGTCTACAATGACATCAAATTTAGAGGGAATCATTAATCATGTTCAAACCTTGTCAACCCAACACGAATCATTTAGGCAATGGTGAGAAGCCAAGAAGGCCGAATATGCTAATGGTTTGTCATATGATGAAGTCAAAGAATTAGGGATTACAAAAACTATGTTAGCCCAATGCTTTGTCAATCCTAAAACCGGATTGCATGTTGATGTCTGTAAGCCCAAGTTTTCAATCAAATGGTGTAATCATTAGGGCATGAGTCAGAACTTTTGGGATCGTTGGTGGATGGTTTTTGATAAACCACCCAACAACAATTTAGATGTACCTTTGTATTTCCTTCGTAAACTCTATGCAGAGTTCGTCATGGATCAACATGTTAATTATTTTGATTTTAGAGAGTTTCAAGGAGTGGGTAAGGGAATGCCTCAAGATAGACCTGGGGCAATGAGACAAGTACAAGGTCCCTATATTCCCCCTCTTGCTATCCCTTCTCCACCCCCAATGCAGCACCCAAACATTGTTACAAATGCAACACAATTGGGCCTTAGTGCCATACGCTCTTTGACTGAGCATTTGATTATATAGACATCTCAATTTGCACAAGCACATGATGAAGGAGATATTGGATCACCTGGTTCTACTAGACCGTCATCATCCACACATGTATGTGTGCCCCATCATTGCATTTCTTGCAATCATTTATGCTTAGGTCCTATTATGGAGAGTAGTGAGCCACCGTTGAACACATCAGAGTATGATCTCCATTCACGAGATGAGACAATGGGGTCCAAAACTCAAGCTGAGGGGTCAGGGACAAAAGTAGAAGCTACTGGATCAGTGAACCATAGAGAAAGAGAAATGCATGAGCAATCTTTTATGCAGGTAAAATTTAAAGTTAAATTTTATGGTCTATTCCATTTGAATATATAAACAAATTTATTAGTACTAATGTATCTAAGTGGGATAACAGTTGACGACAGAGGAGGAGTTGACAGAAGTTCATCATGGAACTTTGTCTGCCATCCAATTTGGCTTGGAATTGCCAGTATAATTTGTTCTACACATCAATTTTTTTTTATGCATTTATTTCTTTGTGAGTAATTATATATTAATTTATATCTTGATGTTAATTTTATTTTATAGTCAATCGAAAATGTGAATGATGTGGCATCTTTGCCAATAGTCTTTTCTCGAACTCCTGATCGACCCAAGGGACTATCATTTGCAGAAAATCTTTCTCAATGCCAACAAAGGGTGGAGGTAATTTGATTGAATTGTACTTTAATTGATTGTTTGTGTGTAGCACATCTAACCTTTTTAAATGTATGCATTTCCTATTTTGTTTAATAATTATATATTAATTTGTTTCAATGTTACTTTGCTTTTATGTAGTCTCTTGAGAATGTGAGTGATGTGCCAGCTTTGCCATCATGCTTCAGTAGGACACCTGATCGTCTTAAGAGAAAATCATTTGCAGAACGATAGTCCGAACAACAACATAGAGTCGAGGTAATTGAATTGAATTTTTCTAAATAATTGATAGTTTATCTAGCAGTCCTATAGTTAATTGTAGTGATTTAGATGTATGTTAATAAATGAAAGTTCTTAATTGTAGTAGATAAGAATCTATTTACTAACTTTAACTTATTTTTAGTTACCATTGAAGAGATTAATCAAATTTGTGTTTTGAATTGTTAATGCAGAAAACTTCACCTCCATCAATTACTAGACATTTTGGTACAAAAAGGACACTTTTTCAGGATCCATCACAGATTGAGGGTCAAGTGGACTTGTAGTATTTGATGTATCTATTTGGCATGTAGATTGTATATAGATTTTGAGACATGGCATATGCCACATTTTGTAAAAAATGTTTTGAGTTGGCATATTTGCCAAATTTTTGTATATGTCTAACATTATGGACTAGATTTTAATATATATACACCTTGATATACAATATAATTTAAATTCCTTATGTGCATGTCATGATACTTCCCATGATACCATACATTATGATGATAGTTCTTTAGTCCATTGATGATATGTTTAGCATTAAGAATGGTTTTAGATCAATAGAATCAATATGACAAAATTCCTTATATGCCCTAATCAAGCATAGTAGCTTGAAGTCTAATAAGGTCATGATAGACCATTTCATCATGTATTTAGTCTTCATCTTGTCAAATTTTGTAAATATGTCAAAGTTGTCATATGAAAAATGTAAAAAAAATACAAAAGTATGGAAGAGGAATAGTCAAGTACTCAAAAGTCAGTTGGAGACTATTGGTTTCCCTCAAATCATGTATAAATATGCATAAACCTTCGTGGAAAAGGCATTGGAGATGTATTGAAAACATTTTGAAGATGAAATGAAGACAAGTTTGAATGAAATTAATGTCAAGAAACTCTATTTTTGCAGATTTTACTATTTTCCTGCTATTTCTTTGTTTAGTATAGCCCTATATGGATGTGTTAGGGCCTGAGAGAAATTGTAATTGAAAGTTGGTGGAATCTACTTTCTTCTGTTTTAGGTGCCACTAAGGCCAACAAGGACACTGGGGGCACATTATAAACATAAAAAATTTACATCTTGGGGAGAGGTGCCAATAAAGCCAATAAGGATACTATTTTAGTTGTGTGTGTGTGTATACAAATCCCATTTATGGCTGAGAAGCTCTCTATTTACTATTATTCAACTCTCATTAATAGGAGGTTAGCTCTACAACTATTGCAATCTGTGTATGAAACCTAGATGCCTATGAGATCATATATATATGTATGTATGTAAATCCTATTTATGGTCAAGTAGCTCTCTATTTACTATCATTGAACTCTCATTGATAGGAGGTTGGCTCTCTGACTATTGCAATTCAATCCATTTGTAATGATGCCTCTATCATGTTGAGTTGGATCCTATCTCTGTATCAATTTAAAATCATGAAGATCACAACACCATACAATCCTCATTGGGTTGTTAAAATGCACAAAACAATCAAACAAGACAGTCACTCATGAAATTACTATGCAAAGAGGGTTTATAAGTTGCATTAGGGTTTGTATAAATGATCTAATGGATTTATAAGGTTGTCAAACACCAAAATGGATGATTTATATGTGTTTTGGGACTGTCACAATCCATGTACAACTTGCCCTTTATGATTGTTAAAAAGATACACATGGCTGTCCAAAACTGCCCTTTATGACTATCCTAAAACAACATCATGTATATGCTCATAAAAGACATCAAACTCTAAGAATAAACTCATTGGATAAGGATTGGAAGGATAAAGTCACATTCCCAAAAACCTCTTAAAATCATATGTCTCCCCTTATGAAAACTAGGGTCTTTGCCAATACATTGTTCCGTAAGAGCAAAGTCACTTAAGATCCTAAGAGCAAAAACCTTGTCAGGTGCCATATTTTTTGTTTTGCTTATCGTGGGGTTGAATGGACTATGCCAACGCATCAAGGTGGGTGGGTAAATGCCAGTGGAGGTCTCATTTTGTGCACCAAGCGTCCCAGTCGTTCCAGGCAAGAGGTTACCAACAAAGTCCCTTAAGATCCCTTAGACAAAAAATGTGCCAAACTTTGATGGAGTAGTTCTCAAAATTCATGACAGCTGGGAATGTTGTGTTTGGACCTACAAGTGCATATGGGGTCCGTCGACAATAACCTCTCTCATTTTTGGTCAACTCCATTCCGTTTGATCGTGCCAAAATCAAACGCATTGTTGCAAAATGCTTCAATTTGATGCAGTGGAAAGGTGCTAGGTGTAACATTTTTCATTCCATAGCTCATGGGGTCGAACGGACTGTGCCAACGTGTCAGGGTGGGTGGGTAAATGCTAGTGGAGGTCTCATTTCATGCGCCAAGCATCCCAGCCATTCCGGGCAAGAGGCTACAAACAAAGTCCCTTAAGATCCCTGAGACCAAAAATGCGCCAAACTTTGACGGAGCAGTTCTCAGAATTTGTGATAGCTGGGAATGTTATGTTTGGACCTATAGGTGCATGTGGGGTCCATTGACAATAACCTCTCTCATTTTTGGTCAACTCCATTCTATTTGACTGTGTCGAAATCAAACGCATTGTAGCAAAATGCTTCAATTCGATGCAGTGGAAAGTTGCTAGGTGTAACATTTTTCATTCCATAGCTCGTGGGGTCAAATGGACTATGCCAATGCATTGGGGTGGTTGGGAAAATGCCAATGGAGGTCTTGTTTCATGCACCAAGTGTCCCAGTCCTTCCGAGCAAAAGGCTACCAACAAAGTCCCTTAAGATCCTTGAGACCAAAAAAGTGCCAAACTTTGACAGAGTAGTTCTCAGAATTCATGACAGTTGGAAATGTTGTGTTTGGACCTACAGGTGCATGTGGGGTCTGTCGACAATAACCTCTCTCATTTTTGGTCAACTCCATTCTGTTTGACCGTGTCAAAATCAAACGCATTGTTGCAAAATGCTTCAATTTGATGCAGTGGATAGGTGCTAGGTGTGAGATTTTTCATTCCATAGCTCATGGGGTCAAACAGACTATGTCAATGCGTCGGGGTAGGTGGGTAAATGCTAGTGGAGGTCTCGTTTCGTGCGCCAAGCTTCCCAGTCATTTCGGGCAAGAGGCTACCGACAAAGTTAAAAGTTGCTAGGATTGAATTTTGCATTCCACAGGTCCTAGGGCCAAACAGATTACGCCAACACATTGGGGTGGGCAGGTAAATGCTAGGGGAGGTCTCATTTTGTTTGCCAAGCATTGCAATCATTCCAAGCTATAAGCTACCGATAAAGTCACTTTGCCAATAGCTTACAGCTCAGAAGGACTGGGAGCCTTGGCACATAAAATAAGACCTCCCCTAGTATTTACTCACCCACCCTGACATGTTGGCACAATCTGTTCAGCTCCAGGACTTGTAGAATGTAAAATTTCAATCCTAGCAACTTTTGACTTAGTCGGTAGCTTACAACTCAGAACGACTGGGATGCTTGGCGCACAAAATGAGACCTCTGCTAGCATTTACCTGCCCACCCCGACACGTTGGCACAGTCTGTTCGACCCCACGAGCTATGGAATGAAAAATGTCACACCTAGCACCTTTCCACTACATCAAATTGAAGCATTTTATAACAATGCGTTTGATTTCAGCACGGTCAAATGGAATGGAGTTGACAAAAAATGAGAGAGGTTATTGTCAACGGACCCCACATGCACTTGTAGGTTGAAACACAAAATTCCCAACTGTCATGAATTCTGAGAACTGCTCCGTCAAAGTTTGGCATATTTTTGGTCTTAGGGATCTTAAGGGACTTTGCCGGTAGCCTCTTGCCCAGAACGACTAGGATGCTTGGTGCACGAAATGAGACCTCCACTAGCATTTAACCATCCACCTCGACACATTGGCATAGTCCATTTGACCCCACGAGCTATGGAATGAAAAATGTCACACCTAGCACCTTTCCACTACATCAAATTGAAGCATTTTGCAACAATGCGTTTGATTTCAGCACGGTCAAACAGAATGGAGTTGACCAAAAATGAGAGAGGTTATTGTCGACAGAGCCTACATGCACCTGTAGGTCCAAACACAACATTCCCAGCTATCACGAATTCTGAGAACTGCTCCGTCAAAGTTTGGCACATTTTTAGTCTCAAGGATCTCAAGGGACTTTGTCGGTAGCCTCTTGCCTGGAATGATTGGGACGGTTGGCGCATGAAATAAGAGCTCCACTAGAATTTACCTGCCCACCCCGATGCGTTGGCACAATCTGTTCAACCCCACGAGCTATGGAATGAAAAATGTCACACCTAGCACCTTTCCACTGCATCAAATTGAAGCATTTTGCAACAATGCGTTTGATTTTGGCACGGTCAAACAGAATGGAGTTGACCAAAAATGAGAGAGGTTATTGTCAATGGACCCCACATGCACCTGTAGGTCCAAACACAACATTCCCAGCTGTCACAAATTTTAAGAATTGCTCTGTCAAAGTTTGGCACTTTTTTGGTCTCAGGGATCTTAAGGGACTTTACCAGTAGCCTTTTGCCTGGAACAACTGGGATGCTTGGTGCATGAAATGAGACCTCCACTAGCATTTAACCACCCACCCTGATGCGTTGGCACAGTCCGTTCAACCCCACGAGCTATGAAATGAAAATGTCACACCTAGCACCTTTCCACTGCATCAAATTGAAGCATTTTGCAACAATGCGTTTGATTTCGACATGGTCAAACGGAATGAAGTTGACCAAAAATGAGAGAGGTTATTGTCGATGGACCCCACATGCACCTGTAGGTCCAATCACAACATTCCCAACTGTCATGAATTCTGAGAACTACTCCGTCAAAGTTTGGCACATTTTTGGTCTCAGGGATCTTAAGGGACTTTGCCGATAGCCTCTTGCCCAGAACGACGAGGATGCTTGCTACACAAAACAAGACCTCCATTGGCATTTACCTGCCCACCCTGATGCGTTGACGCAGTCTATTCGACCCCACAAGCTATGGAATGAAAAATGTCACACCTAGCACCTTTCCACTGCATCAAATTGAAGCATTTTGCAACAATGCATTTGATTTCGGCACGGTCAAACAGAATGGAGTTGAAAAAAATGAGAGGTTATTGTCGACAGACCCCACATACACCTGTATATCCAAACACAACATTCCCAGCTGTCATGAATTCTGAGAACTGCTCCGTCAAAGTTTGGCACATTTTTGGTCTTAGGGATCTTAAGGGACTTTACCGGTAGCCTCTTGTCTAGAATGACTGGGATGCTTGGCACACAAAACAAGACCTCCACTAGCATTTACCCACCCACCCCGACATGTTGGCATAGTCCGTTTGACCCCACGATGAGTAAAACAAAAAATATTGTTCTAGTTGACACATTATCAATCATTGACATGGATGATATCTTAGTACCATTCCTTTAGGCACAGTATGAGCTTCCAAGGGAAGGCGCAATTGTGAGGTTGGAGATGATGAAAAGTGCACCTCATTCACAATCATGTTTTACTTGTCTTCAATGATGATTCCTTGATTCAACTTAATCCTTTGATAATACATTTTAACCTCCTTGTCAAAGCGCACTTTCAAGGTTGCTTGAGCAAGAGCTAGCACCTCAACATCTAGGCGCACTTTTGGTGTCCTAGAAGCATGAACTAGCACCTCAAATAGTAAGGCACTCATTCTAGGTTGTTTGTTCAATAATTAGCGCCTTGTATTCTTTGGACATTCTTTCAGCTTGTGGAGACAACCTCAACTTGCAAGATCAATTCATAATCAAGGCGCATATCCAAAGTCATAGAGATATGAAGTGGTGCCTCACTAATCTAGGTGCACATTTGATGGTGTAGAGAGGTAGATGTGCGCCCAAGTCATCATTTGATGCCTTCAATAACTATGAACTCCTTTGATGATGCATTTTATCCTTCCAATTCAATATCTAGCCTTAGGCACACATTTTAGGTTGATCAATCATAATCTAGTGTCCTAAGTACCAAGGTGAACTTTTAGGTTAGTTTGATCAAGGATTAGCGCCTTCACTTCTAGGTGCAAGTTTGGAGTTGAAATACATCAAAATAACAAGTTTCTTCATCACTTCATATTGTCACATGTTGTAAGCCATGTATGTGAAGATGTAAACATAGTATTGGTGACATGAGAAACACTACAACATATTCTTAAGTGTTGTAAATATGCATCTTCTTATTTAATCATGTGTTCTAAATGAAGGAATGCAATGATTGCAATATGTGCACAAAACGGAATTTTTGATAAGGATTGAAAGGAAATGTTAAGAAAATACAATTGGCGGGTGTAAATCCAAAGTGTGGAAGCATAGACAAGGCATGCAAATAGTTTGGCGTGACACCTCAAAGAGATGCTATCTCATGGAATGCAATGATTGCAAGATATGCACAAAATGGATTTTTTGAAAAGGCTTTAGAAACTTTGAAGCAAATACAATTGGAACGTTTAAAACCAAATTCCATAACCTTTGCAAGCGTTCTCCCTACTTGTGCCAAATTAGGATCTTATATATACATATATGCATAATGTCATGAAAATAATGTATAGTGTATATCTCAAGCCATATAGGCATGTACAAATAAAACCATATGGGTATATACAATGATATACATTGATAACATACAAAAGTATGTTTACAAAGCCAAATAGACATATGTAACAAAATGTCCCAAAATGAAATCTCCTATGGATTGCTATCAAATAATCTATGGCTCTTGCTAGGCTATGAAGATGGTGAACCAGTCAATGACTCATCCTCTATCGCTCATCGACTAGACCTCCTCGATAGAGATTTTTGAATTTCCACCTATTAATACAATCAAACAACATGCACATTAATATAGAATTTAATATTCAAAATATATAACATGACATAAGTAATCAATCACTTACTACCAATTGGTGATCCCTCTTGATCATTTGTTGTCTCTCTTCTT
Source organism: Cunninghamia lanceolata (assembly GCA_027924645.1). Classification (NCBI taxonomy): domain Eukaryota; kingdom Viridiplantae; phylum Streptophyta; class Pinopsida; order Cupressales; family Cupressaceae; genus Cunninghamia; species Cunninghamia lanceolata. The sequence goes on from BSBN01001807.1 coordinate 9,689,830, forward strand.
CTATAGAGCTGGATGGGTAGGGGAGGTGACGTCCTGTGAGAAGCATGAACAAGCAAATTTAAGTAGATCCCAATTCTTTGCCAACAGACACTCTGCAACGTCCATATCGCTACCACAAAATAGATATCTGTTTTATTATGTACATTTGGATTCTAGACTAGGGATTCATTTTATTATTCTATAAACTTGTGAATTACCATCTAATTTGAATGTTTACACACTAATCCACCTAGGTATCAACTTAATAAAGCTCTGGATATAAGCCATTATTTGATTTGAGTAATCTTACTTTGGACACATTTGTGAAGACTCCTAAAGAGCCTGGACATACAATTGTAAAGATGATATAGCCTCCATATAAGCATAAAGATGATATATAGTTTTAGTTTGTTGAAGGCCATGCAAATCAGTCATTAATGAGGACTCTGCTGCACCTAAAGTTGAGTCCTTTGTTTGGAACTTTGAAGCATGCAAAGAGGTAAGTGACTTGTAATGCTTAAGTAAACACGAGTCTCAACATGATGTAGTTCAACTTGATGACATGTCTAAATATGACACATTTTAGTTTGTATTGCATGAGGACTTCCTTATTCATGCATATCAATATATAATTAGGTATATTTTTCTGAAGTGTATGAGTTTGAGGCTTTCAATTTTTGTATTGACTCACTTGAAGATGCTAGCAGCCATGTGAACATGATTAATATGTGATCCAAGAGTTGTCCTTTTCCCATGCATTTGGAGTGGATTGTTGGCCCTTATGATTGTTTAAATCATGTTGGCCTAGCATTTGAATAGTTGCTTCGTGACATGGATGGGAATAGATAATGTATAGACTTTATCACACTTTAGGGTTTTCCCATTATGCTAAAATGTTATGACTATTCACTTATTCTATTTTAGGCTATCATCAAATGAGGAGCTTCTAAAGGCAAAAATGTTGTCCAAAAAGAAGGCTCAATGTTATTCGTAAAGACATTAGATTGTTAAAATACAAATTCAAGGGTAGATATTTCTTGGGCTATTTTAGTATAGAGAAGCAAAATTTATATGACTATCCTAGGAATTAGAATGGTTGATCATTGAATATTCATGGCATTTTGATATTAATGGATGGATTGATGGATGTTTAGGGAGTTTAAGTTTAAATGTAATATATGAGAATTCTTATTTATGAAGGATCTAATAGGTCTTATGTCTTATTTGTAGGCCATTCAAGAAAGAAATGAAAAGATACCAAGGACTATCATAACACCTATTACAATTAGGTGCATCAAAGGATTGTCATCCAGGACCTTACCAATATGGGAAGTTATCAAAACCATGTCATGTTTAAAATTAAAGGCTTTATCACCTCTTTGTCTTATAGGCCTATTAGAACAATAGGTCACATTTTATTCATGTATCGGGATTGAGAATAAACACTAAGCATTTGTAGTTATGGCAAGTGTAAATGGAAATAGATTACAACTTTAGACAATCTATCCTCTCCTAGATTGCATTGACTGAGTGGAAATTAAAAATTCCCTATCAATGTCCTTTATATACTGAAGGTATGGGTGAGAAAGGTAAACTCTGTATGTTGTAGACAAGGCCTCAAATGTAAAATATATTATGACAATAAAGATAAGGATTGTTAGGCATGAATGCTATCACTATTATAGATTGTCAAACCAACCATAGGTTGCCATAATAGTACATTGCTGACTATCATACCTTTAGGCACAGTGCCATGAACCTTATGAGTAGAATGCATTGGTATTTGTGAGAAATGTATTGCTTATGTTAAAAATAAGTATTTATATTGTTTGAACATCATCAAAAGGTGGACTACAAATATGACTTTGTCAAAGGAAAACTTTAGTGGCAAAAATCTAACTATGAACTATTGTACCATCCAAGCACAATCATGACCAACATCAAGGGATAGTCAAGGCATGGGTGTCTTAAGAAACACAATTGAAATTGTCCATGGATATTTGAAGTAATTCGCAATAGTCATGATCAAGAATCAACTCTTACTATCTCAACAGTGGTAAATTTGGCTTCAAGACAATAAAAAATGAGCTTAGGGATTCATTATCACCAAGTAATAAAGAAGAGTAACCGTAAGTGCCGACCTTCAAGTTCATTATACAAGAGGATGAAGAATGGGCCATACTATTTTCATACCATAATACAACATACAAAAGGAAAATCATGAAGTCAAAACATGTGCAAAGGGTATCTATGTTAAAGAGGAGAGTTGTGAATGGATGATGACTATCACTGTCAAAATAAGATATAGTCTCACTAAGGACAGTTAGGTGATTTGTGGATTGTCATGACTACAAGGCACGAGAATCTTGTGTATGAAGAGGAAAGAAATATAAATAAAAGAAGATTGAAGGATTGTTGCACCTGGGTACAATGATCCTAAAGGATTATCATGCTAAAAGGATAGTCAACAGTACAAAGATTCATATTTTAAGGCTATCCTTAATCTCATTCACATGGTCCTAATGTTGGTTTGATTTGCATGGAGTGAGATGACACTATCAGGATTAATTGAAAAGGTGAAAGGGTTTGGTACCAAATTTGGTCACAAGTGTAAAAATTGCAATAAGCTTGAGAATATTGTTTAGTAAACCTAGAACTATCACCAAGCAACATCCGTTTCATAAGATGTGATCAACAAACATGTAAGAAAAATGGATATCAACCTTCTTGGTTATGCGTGCTTGATAAGAGCCCATACTTTTCACAAGGAGCCACCAATTTTTAACTAAATATTTCCATTAGAAACGGATAAACAAATGTTCCCCCAAATGAGGAAACTAGATTGTTAATTAGAATTATATGTGTAATGTGATATGAAACAATAGATACACCTATAAATGACCAACTAACTTTAACTTCTTGTATTATTTCCTCGATGTTTCAAATATGTTGCTTCTCTTCATCCAAAACCAATGGTACAAAAATTTTCATAGATCAATGAAACAGATATCTGTTTTGAGTTGCTTTTACCGAAGCAAAACAGATATCCATCTTTCTTTGGTACAAAGCAAGACGGATATCTGTTTTGGTTGTTGACTTGTCATGGATTCTAACATGTTTTCATGTTTCAGTCTCTTCTTCAAACTTCACCCTTCGTGCTAACGACTTTTTTTTAATGCAAAATTGATAAAATGAAAAGGGTTTATAGGAAAAATTGTTAGCTTTCTAAAAATATAAGATTTGTTTGGTTATCATTTTATTAAATAATTATTAATAATTTTCTATATACCATGTCTCTGAAATCCTAATGGACACAGTGATTGAAAAACATCCATAACTTTCAAACCATTTCACCTTTTTGAGATCTGAAACCTGCGTCACACTCTATGCTTTTCTAGCTATAGGTTAAATTTTTTTTTTTGAATTTTGATTTTTTTTATCGAGTTAGGTTGGCTGGAAAATTACTTTTTATTTTTTTAAAAAGTCACAGTAAAAAAATCATAACTAATTATTTTATTGGAAAAAAATTTCAAATAAATATGCCACATCTGGACATGAGTCCTCTACTTATTTTGAAAGTTTAAAATATATATATATATATATATATATATATATATATATATATATATATATATATATATATATATATATTTTACTCATAGTTAGGTTGGCTGGACAGACACCCACTTTTTATTTTTTTCTAAAAAATTTAATAGCTGTTCATTGAAATATTCAATTTTCACTAAGTAAATTTAGTTTTAAAAAAAATAGTAGCCTATAAACTAGATTCAATTCTCTACAAATTTTGTTCTTACATCTTTTTCAAATTGTGTAGATAATCCATTCAAATTTTCACATGAACTTGATAAAGTCTGATTTTTTGTATTTTCATTGCCACTTAGAGGTATAGTTTGGCCCATCATGATCCTGCACATACCCTCCCCCTTCTTCACTATAAACCCAAAGCATGTTATACCAAGAATAATAAATTCAAAATCTTGATTCAGGAATAAATGGACAAACAAGAAAATACTCCACCACTTTGCGAGACTATCTCTTGACTCCAGTTGACATTCTAAGAATGTCATTTAGTCAAGTCAATGTAAACATTGTTGAGATAGCTCAATCGACATGATGACACATAAAGGAAATTGACTAGCAAAGAAAAGACGTGACTCACTCTAGCTTACAAGGGTTCTTAAGGACATAAAATCTGATACTCAGATGGCAATTGGACCCATTTACCGACATCTATCTCTTCCTCCCGGATGATACTCTCCTTCCATATTCGAAGGAAGATTCATTTCTTGTTCACACTCACCATCATAAAATCATTATCAGTGCACCATCATTTGATTCTTAATTCATAATAATTAAATATGTATATTAACATGTAATTTCATATCTAACTATCATTAGTCAATATTCTCATAAACAATGATTAAATTAGATATTTCCACAACATCTAATCATTAAACTATGGTTAATCCTCCTAATTACCACACAAAAATAAGATTAAGCTAAATCATAATTTGGGGATGTAACAATTATCATGGGTGAAGCTTCGGTTTTGGAAGCTAAAGAGCTTAAGAAAATTTTATCCATTTATGAGAAAGCTTCAGGTCAAAAAATTAGTCTTTCAAAAAGTACTGTCTTTCTCCTTAATACTCCTTTGTAGAGACAACATAAGATTGCTAACATTTTGGGATGTCAAGTTGGTGCCCTTCCTTCTTCATACTTATAAATGTATCCCTTTGGTGGCATGGGATTTTTTTTTTAAGTCACTCAATGGGCTCATAGGAGAAAAGATCACCTATGGTTATTCTTCTACAAGAGAGAGATGCTACACAAAAGAATAAATAAGAGGGAAATAGATGTAAAAATGAATTAATGGTACTTATCCATTATATGATAGGATGCATGCAATATGTACAACCTTAGAGTTTCAAAATCCAATGAGGATGAGGATAATGCATAAAACCCAAAAATAAGGGATTGCTTATCCCAAATTCCAAATCTATGAGGATAAGGATAAAACAAGATCCTATGAAAGGTGGAAATAACTTGTACACATTTATCCTATCTACCTAAGTAAACTTAATATGGTGCAATTAAATAATTACATGAACACCCCTAGTTAACTATAACATAGGGAGAATATGCAAATTTACAAAGGATGGGTCCCAACTACAAGGCCATTTTACGTACCTACATTGAACACACTCAGATACTAAGAGTGTGGTGAATCAATATTTAAATAAATCTCAAACCCTCCATAGGAAACTAAAACTTAACCTTTATAGCATTAATAGAAACATAAAAGATCAACATAATACACAACACCAAATAACACCAGATGTATGTGGAAAACTCTAGAGAGGAAAAACCACGGTGAGAAAATCTGCTAGGAGCTATTGTCCTAATCCAACCTCACAAAAGAATCACAATTACAACTTTGTTTTAGGGCTACAACCCATGGAAGCTACTTCTCCCTGAAGAAAGGTTTTAGGGTCACTCCCAAGGAAGCTACAACTCCTTGCATACTTTGTTTTAGGGCTTCAACTCAAGGAAATAACTACTCCCTAAACTAAGAACAAACTTAGAAAAGATTATAGCATGACAGTCCTTCTACTGTCTGAAACTGACAATGAAGCTCAGTCCTTTTGATGATTGCAATTTTGCTTTGACTACTTTTGCAACTTCTTCAAATGTCTTCTTTGTAGCTTACTGATTCACTGCTTTCAGCCTTCAAAAAGGTTTGATTTTAGCTCACTGGCTCTAGCAATCGGTTAGGCAAACTCTTCACTTCCCTTCTGTCTCAAAAATATCTTCAAAATGAATCCAGATACGATCTATCACTTCTTCTCTTTCTCTTTCAATTAGACATCATAATGCATTACACATCCACATTTTTCTTCTTGCACTCACACTCACAATCACACCTCACCTAGATCAACTAGGTTTACAATATATACATGATATTACAATGATTACATTACATATTGACTAGAGACAACAAGAATATTATAATTACAAGTTGGCCCAAGATCAAACAACATGAAACGTGTAGAGGGCAAGCCCTAGAATGAACCATACCAGGAAGAGAAACATGCCTTACAGATTCCAACGCATGCTTAACCTAATTCTAAACATCCTTCACAACATCAATCTTCAAAGAATAACATCCACATGCTTCACACATTTGAAATAGGCAGGCCTTAAGAAAGAAAATATGAGGCTTGTAGCATATCAGTCATTACAACTTGACGGTACTCATGGATGATTAAACATTATGTGTGCTTCTCCAAGATGAGTTGGTATAATCCACACAACATCTCCAAATACTCCTTGAATTCCGAACAAAAAAGACTTTGTGGCAGACACCTCCAACATACCTCAGTCATCTAGGCAAAGGCATTACCCAACAACACCTTCATTCCTGACCACAACCTGTTTCAGAGAAACCAAACAACACCTTGCAGAGTAACAAGAAACATCACAAGAAAATCAGGATCATTATCCACCAACCAAATCACCACTTCATATGGTAACAAGTTGGCGTAAGCCAACAGACACTGAAACTAGTCACTGGACAATACAGTCCTGCACTCTGTCACTTAGAACTTTATCTGTGGAGGGACAAATGATATGAAACTTTGAATGTACATCACCTTCAAAACATATTAAAATTAAATTTTGAATGACATGACCATATCTTCAAAGGTGGAGGAATGTAGAGTATTCACCCAATCAGTCTTTAAGGCAACTTTATGCAGCAGAAACCTTCACTAACATTTGAAGACTAAATCCTCCTTGTAGCAACACATACTTCCTTAGGGACAATAGGAGAGAGCATACAACATGCTACAGACCATCAACACCATCTCCCCAACATCAGCATTAATCATCACCTTAATGCTTCTAATTCTCATCTTAATGCTTTTAATTCCCATCTCAATATATCATCATGATATCATCTTTGCTAACAACAAATATACTCAATACAACTTTAATTGACATTAAACAAGGCATGACATCCAACCATGAACATCAAAAACATCACTGTTAGCATAAGAATCAATGACAACCCAAACTGAGTGTTGACATCAATGACAACCACATCAGAGACAACCTTACATAACATATGTTGAACAATCTCCTCATTTGGCATTGATGGCAACACACACCTTCTCATTCTCCTCCTTTGACATCAAGGACAAAGGGAAACTACTTCCACCCCTTAGGGCACAAACTCTCCCTCTTTGATGTTCATACACTCCTTGAAGTAACCAATAGGCTCCCCCTGTCAGCAACAACCACTACCTGCTCCCCCTGAAGGGTAGTGTTGATGGTGTTTTTAGCACACAACAACGTAGGTGAAATACATGTATTTCACCTCTCTTGAAAAAGGTATCCTATCCAAGATAGGACTACCCCAAGGATAATACAGCTAGGTCTTAACTTGCATGGAATAACTTCAATGGAATGTACCAGCTGTGCCAACAAGGGGTCTTACATTTAATAGAGTTTATAAGATATGAAAACAGTATGTATGTAGAAACCCTATGATTCTTTTAGTAGATTTGTAATGTAGATGCTGCTTATAACCTAACCTAATAAAGATTGACTAAATAAAATACAAAATGTAAAGGGGGGACAAAAAAGGGATAAGAAATCCTATAGACAATTGTAGAAATGATAACCAACTAACAGATAGACATATTCCCAACAATAAATGAATCCCTATTTAACCAGGTAGCTCACAATGCCACAGAGATTGTGCAATCTTCTAAGGAAACGCAATGATTTTCAAATTATAGAGAGTTCATCAAACACCCTATCCTTAGTGCAACTCAATGAAATCATATAATCAAACTTATCTCATAAAATATGCCCAAACTAATCATGCACAATGACATACAATTAGCAAGCCATTAATTGTATGGACAAGAAATCCATCAAATACCTGAATAATTAATCACAAATGCAACCGAATATCAACTAATTTTAGATTGATATGAACCATAAAATCCAAAATGAGACAACACAATGATGCAAATTCCTAGTAACCTACAAAACTTGCTTTGTATTGATTAAATTTTGGTAGAGTCTCAACAATTCACTTTCAAATCTTACTTGTTACAATGAGAGAATGATGACCCTTTTATAGACAAGGCACCATATCGAGTTTTTCAATGGATGATGGAGATTAACTCAACACCAAAGGTCCATATTACATGGCATTTAATGAGATACATCAATTAGTTACATTTTCTAATTTGCAATTGTCCTTTAGGAAAAAGACAAAAAATAGCTTGCAAATACATTGAATCTAGACAAAATGGATACCCATTTGGTTGTATATGATGAAAAATCAATTTTCAAGGCCTAATAAAGCCAAAATAGAGTCACATGACACTTGAAAACTTGAGCTAATGTGGATTCATGGGATTCCAAGTGCTGACTAGATCAAGAGGAGTATTTTGGTGAAGGTACATCCAACCGGATGCTTGTTGAATCATTATTGCATGACTGGATTGTTAGGACAACTATGAACAAGTGTGAACATGTCTTCAACATTGGACTGGATCTACAAGAACAGAAGTGATGTAGGTCTGATTTCATGTGTCTTCATAATCCTATAGCTCATCTTAATCATCTTGGACATCAAACTAACTTTCTTTTGTAGATGCAGCAGCAAATTGATTGATAAAATGAAGATTCTGCATTTCTGGGTCAACAAGGTATCTCTGTGTGTTTTCCCTCCAAGACAGCTCCAACAAGCTCCTATGTCCTCTAAGACCTACAATCAACAAGGCCAAGCATCAATTTCATCATAAAAAGTTATTTCCCATCATTTTGAATCAAAATATGTCCATTTGCAGCGACAAATTAATCTAGGACAACTTATTGTCAATGTTGCTTCCTTTTGAACAACTTCACAAATCCAGTGATTTTTGCATGTTTTTCTAAGTTTTTTACCATTTTAAAGTGCCCATTTGGCCAATATGATGATCTGGGAGGTTTTTGTAACCATTAGGATCCATTTGGAAACTTTTATTTTACATTTTATGGCCCTTTTTGCAAAAAGCAAGGGTCACTGACTTTTCATGTACAATAGAATTAATTATCATAAAACATGCCCAAAATCCACACAAACATGCTAAAAATGTTCATCATGATGTGATAAATAGTTGTGCAATTCAAATTCACCAAGAAAATCTAATTTGCTCCTTGAAAAATGCAATTCTTAGGCCAAAATACCAAAAAGCGTTGATTTTAGGTCTTACGGACTAAAAGTCGGTGAAGGTGAAATTTAGCGCATGTCAGTGAGGAAGGTTTCTAGTGCAAAATGGTTTTGGTGCTTATCTGAGGTCCGATGGACCTTAGTGCAGATTTTAGGTTCGACTGACTGAAGTCAGCGAGGGTGATATTCAGCATAGGTTTGTGAGGTCTATTTTTAGCGAAAAGTGCTTTTGCGGTACTTTTGGCTGCCACCGACTTGCACGAGTTTGGCCTTGGACTGACTAATAGCATCTCATAAGGTTGTTCAAAGTGGACTGTAGTGCAAGTTGGTAAGGTCAACTTTTAGTGCAAAACATTTAATGTTAGCTCAACGGATTTTTTGATGCCTATCGACTTAGTGGTAGTTTGGAGGGAAGTCGGTCGGAGGTGAATTTAGCGTAGAAGTCGGTAGGAGGCATTTTTAGCACAAAGTGTAGTAGGGGCTATTTTTGGCACCAAATTTTGAACTTCCCAGGGGCAAGGTATATTTAATTAATTTCTTATAATTTAAATATTTTTAAATATACCTTACAGGATGGTTGAGATAGGTTCCATATCCATAGGATTTCATATGTAGATTCTAAATTTTTGAGGTTCCACCAGATTTTAGACTTAGCCATTTTTCAGGGTTTTCAAGATTTCAGACTTAGCCAAATCAGGGCTTTAGGACCATGCGATAGGATGAAAGGATATGAACCCCTTAATCAAATCTTGTGGAATTTGACATGATTTTGCAACTCTAAGACCTGGAAACTAGGAATTTCAACATGACACACCCTACAATAGAAATTTCAAGGATAACATCCAGTGACATAGGATTTTTGAGCAAAATGTAGTAACACCCATTTTCAGTGCAAAAGGTAACAAATGGCTATCTTTTAAGCACAAGACCACTGAAGACACTTCTAAATCAATCATGAAAGACATAAAATCATTCTAATCATGCAAAATACTCAAATCTGGAACAAATCATGCACTCTAAGCACAAATTCACCTTCTCATAGTCATAAGGAAGAAAGGTTGAGACTCCAAGCTAAAGAAAAAGAGGTCTCCATTTGTCAACCCAGGATGTGTGTGCAAGGCACAATAGGTATCCACCATCAGTCTAGGAAATACATATAGCAAGAATTACTCCCCTAGATAGATGCACCAATTATGCATCTAGAAAGGAGGGGAAATTACCCCTAATTCAATCTAAGGTACTCAAAAGTATCCTTTGCAAAAGCCTTAGTGAAAATATCTGCAATCCGATCCTTTGTTGAAACATATTCCAACTTCACTTCTTTATCTGCAACCTTCTCTCTCAAAAAGTGATACAGGATGGATATATGCTTGGTTCTAGAATGCATCACTGGATTCTTGGAAATATTATAGCAATTGTATTATCACACAGAATAGGAATAGGCTCATCATACTGTATCTTGATATCCTTCAATGTTTGATTCATCCACAACACTTGTATACAACAAGATGCTACAACAATATACTCTTCTTGTATAGTTGATAAAGATACTAAATCTTATTTCTTACTATGTTGTGAAACCAATCTAATTCCTAAAAAGAAAGCATCACCACTTGTAGTTCTTCTATCATCAACACAACTAGCCCAATCAGCATCCATGCGAGCACTCAGATCAAAGTCATTATCCCTTAGATACCATAAGCCATAATCTAGAGTTCCCTTCAAATATCTAATTATTCTTTTTACTGCCTTCTCATGAGTTTGCATAGGATTAGCTTGATATCTAGCAACCAAACATATTGCATGCACAATATCAAGTCTAGAAGTATTCATGTACAATAATTCTCTAATTATAGATCTATAAAGAGTCTAATCAACCTCAAGTTCAACTCATCAGCCTTGCTCAAGTGACAACCAGTAACCATAGGAGTACTAACTAGTTCAGAGTCCTCTGTACATAATTTCTTCAACATCTCTCTAACATACTTAGCATGTGAAAAATAGATACCATCATCTAGTTGAGTAATTTGAAGCCCAAGTAAGAAAGATAACTCACCAATCATAGACATCTCAAACTCTTTCTACATCTCTTCTGCAAACCTCTTACACATATTATCATCTCTACCAAAGACGATGTCATCAACATATACAACAACTATCAAAATGTTGTCTTCCTCTACCTTAATGTAAAGATTACTATCTACAGTACCTTTCTTAAAACCTTGTTGAAGTAAGTACTTATCCAACCAAGCATACCAAGATCTAGGAGCTTTCTTGAGTCCATATAAATCTTTCTTGAGTCTACACACCATGTTAGGATCTTTTGATAGATGGAAACCATCCGGTTGCTCAATGTAGACCTCTTCCTCTAAATCATCATTCAAGAAGGCTGACTTGACATCCATCTGGTAGACCTTGAAGTTCTTGTGAGAAGCAAAGGAAAGAAACATCCTGATTGCCTCCATCCTAGCTACCAGAGAAAAAGTCTCATCAAAATCATTACCTTCAACCTGTGAATAACCCTTACACACCAATCTTTCTTTGTTCCTTACAACTTCACCATCTTCATTCATCTTGTTCCGGAACACCCACTTTGTTCCTATAACATTCTTATCAGCTAGTCTAGGAACTAGTTCCCATGTCTAATTCTTTTCTATCTGATTCAATTCTTTTTCCATTGCCTTCATCTATCCTTCATCTTTGCTAGCATCAGTGAAGGTTTTGGGCTCTACCTTTGATAGTAAGCACAAATTCACTTGCTCACTTGCTTTTGCAAGCCTTCTCCCGATCTTTACACCTTCATTCTTGTCCCCAATGATCTAATAGATGTTGAATGGTTCCTCTAAACATACTTGTCTAGAGTCTTAGGGTTCTTTTCTGATTCTTGTTCCTTCTCTTCTTTCTCCTTCTCTTCTTCTTCAATGCAGGGAGGTATATCAAATTTGCAAACCTCTAGTTCTTGAGTAACCAAGAAAGATCTCTTCATCACACCTTGAATCAAACTTTCTAAGGTCTTCTTCATCTCTCCTGTTGTAGCATTTTCTGTCGAAGATCTTGAAGTATTTGAAAGTGGGAGGTCTTCCATACCATAGCTCATAAGGGGTCTTAGTGCTATTGACCCTCAATTGTACTCTGTTAAGTAGGTAGACAGCAGTGTGAGCTACTTTCAATACATATCAGGTAGATCTACATCTTTCAACATTGCCCTACCCATCTCTTACATAATCCTATTCTTCCTCTCCACTACCCCATTCTACTGAGGGGTTCTAGGAGCAAACAGATGTCTCCTATTACCATGGTCTTCACAAAAATTTTCTAACTCATTTGAAGTGAACTCACCTCCTCTATCACATCTTAAGCATTTGATCTTAGCATCCATTTCATTCTCAACTATTTCTTTGAAAATTTTAAACTTATCAAAGGCTTCTGATTTTTCTCCTAAAAAAGTAACCCAAGTCATTTGAGAGTAATCATCAATAAACAACATGAAGTACCTTTCACCTTATTGACTCTTTATTCTTGTAGGTCTACATAGGTCAATGTGAATCAACTCCAGTGGTATTGTAGAAGAATACTCCTTGCTCTTGAAATTTGTCTTTGTCTGCTTTCCCATTTGACATTCCTTGCATAATGTGTTTACAGGCTTGGTTATCTTAGGCATATATCTCACATCATGAGTAGAGTTGATCTTCACCATATTATCAAAGTTGATATGTCCCATCCACTTGTGCCACAACCAACACTCACTGGATTGAGCCAATAAATAGGTTCTTCCATTTACCTCCTTTAAATGATAGATATCTCCATATGTCTTAATACCTTAGCAACTAGTCTTCTGGACTCTGCCTTCCTAATCTCACAACCTTTGGCATGAAATGTAAGATTGTATCCTTTATTGCACATCTGACTAACATTGAGGTGATTGTGCTTCAGTCCTTGGCATAGAGGACATCCTCAATATTGTTCTTTCCATTAATTGTTATAGCACCCTTTCCGCAAATTTGTGCTAATTCATCACCACCAAACTTGACAGCTCCACCATTCCACTTCTTAAGGCTAATGATCATCACTTTGTCACCAGTCATGTGGTTAGAGAAATCACTATCAATAACCCAAGCATTTTCTTCTTCTCTTGCATGAAAGGTAGTCCACACAACCATAGGCTTTTCATTATTTTTGTTAGCCTCCAATGTACTAGACTTCTTACATTTTCCAGTATCATCATTTTTTTGTCACCAAATTTCAAGCCCATGAAAAGTATTTCATCATTTGAATCATCATTATCCTCATCTTCTAAAGAGCAGGTATTCTCCATGGAATAAATACTTCTTTTGAACTTTTCTCTTTTGTTACTATCCTTTGATTCTTTAAAAGTATATTTAGAGGCAAAATGACCAACTCTCCTGCAATTAAAGCACTTGAAAGGTAACTTACCTCTATATTTACTGGTGCCCTTCTTCAATCTATCTCATCAAGGTCATCATCTTGATCATCTATTTGATATTCTATCTTCTTACTGACTTTGAATGTTTCTTTCTTCTTTGGAGCATCTTTGTCAAACTCTCTCATTTCAAAGGCTGTGAGAGCACCAATCAATTGATCTATTGTATAGGTATCCAAGTCCTTAGGCTCCTCAATAGAAGATACCTTATGACTATAAGATTTAGGGAAAGATCTTAGAATCTTCTTCACAATCTCATCTTCTTTCACTTCTCCACCAAGACCTCTGATGCCATTAACTACTTCATCCACTTGGAGCATATAACTAGCAATGTCTTCATCCTCTGTCACCCTTAGGGTCTCAAATTTTCTCTTGAAGATTTGCATCTTGGCTTTCTTTACTCTATTAGCTCCTTCATAAATGCTTCTAAGTTTTACCCACACATCCTTAGTAGAATTGCAATTCATTACCTTCAGAAGTTTTGAATCTGCTAGCCCACTCATGATAGCATTCTTTGCCTTGGCATTGTTATCATACAACTTAATCTCATTTGGATCTATAGGATCATCAGCAAGAGTAATGTAGCCATCCTTGATAGATTATTAAACACCAAACCCTAGACAAGATAGATAGCCTTCCATTCTTAGCTTCTAAAAGGTGTAATTTGTTCCATCAAACATAGGTGCCTTGTAAGATCCATTATGAGCCATCTCGGTCCTTCCTCAAGTAGTTAAGCTTCTTCTGAGGAATTTGGATCTGATACCAATTGTTCAACACACTTGGATACTGAGAGGGGGGTGAATCAATATTTAAAAAAATCTCAAACCCTTCGAAGCAATCTGAAACTTAATCTTTATAGCATTAATAGAAACATAAAATATCAACACAATACACAACACCACATAACACTAGATGTATGTGGAAAACCCCAAAGGGGAAAATCCATGGTGAGAAAAGATGCTAGGAGTTATTGTCCTAATCCAGCCTCACAAAATAATCATAATTATAACTTTATTTTAGGGGTAGAACCCAAGGAAGCTAGTGCTCCCTAAAGAAAGGTTTTAGGATCACTCCCAAGGAAGCTATAACTCCTTGCAGACTTTGTTTTAGGGCTTCAACCCAAGGAAGAAACTACTCCTTGAATTTAGAGAAAACTCATATAAGATTACAGCATGACAATCCTTCTACTATCTAAAACTAACAATGAAGCCCACTCCTTTTGATGATTGCAATTTTGCTTTGACAACTTCTATAACTTCTTCAAATGTCTTCTCTGTAGCTTACTGAATCACTACTTTTAGCCTTTAAGAAGATTTGATTTTGGCTCACTGCCTCTAGCAATCAATTAGGCACATTCTTCACTTCCCTTCTATCTTAAAAATATCTTCAAAATGAATCGGGACAAGATCTATCACTTCTACTCTTTCTCTTACAGTCGCACATCATAATGCATTACACATTCACATTTTTCTTCTTGCACTCATACTCGCAATCACACCTTACCTAGATCAACTAGGTTTACAATATATACATGATATCACATTTATTACATTACATGTCAGCCAAAGACAACAAGAATATTACAATTACAAGTCAGCCCAAGATCAAACAACATGAAACATGTAGAGGGAAAGCCCTAGAATGAACCACACACAATACCAGGAAGAGAAACATGCCTTGCAGATTCCAATACATGATTAACTTGTTTCTAAACATCATTCAAAGTATCAGTCTTCAAATAATAACATCCACACTTTTCACACATTTGAATTAGGCCAGCCTTAAGAAAGAAAATGTGAGGCTTGTACCATATCAGCCATTACAACTTTGCGGTACTCATGGATGATTAAACATTACTTGTGCTTCTCTGAGATGAGTCAGCATAACTCACACAACATCTCCAAATACTCCTTGAACTCCACACAACAAAGACTTTGTGGTGCACACCTCCAACATACCTCAGTCAGCCAGGCAAAGGCATAACCCAACAACACCTTCATTTTAGACCAAAACCTATTTTGGAGAAACCAGAAAACACCTTGCGAAGAAATAGGAAGCATCACAAGATCATCAAGATCATTATCCACTAGCCAAATCACCACTTCATTTGGTAACAAGTTGGTGCAAGCCAACAAACACTGAAACTAGCCATCAAACAACACAGTCCTGCAGTCTATCACTTACATCTTTCTCTATGGAGGGACAAATGATATGAAACTTTGAATGTAGCACCTTCACAACATATTGAACTTAACTTCTGAACCACATGACTATATCTTCAAAGGTGACAGAATGCAGAGCATTCTCCCAATTAGTCTTCAAGGTAACTTTTTGTAGTAGAAACCTTCACCAACATCCAGAGACCAGAGCCTCCTTGTAGCAAGACATACTTCCTTAGGAACAATAGGAGAGATCATACAACATTCTACAGACCATCAGCACCATCTCCCCAACATCAACATTACTTCTAATCATCATCTTAATACTTCTAATTCTCATCGTACTGCTTCTAATTCCCATCTTAATGTATCATCATGATATCATCTCTACTGACAGCAAACATACTCAATACAACTTTGATTGACATTAAACAAGGCATGACATCCAACCATGAAGAGCAGAAACATCACTGTTAGCACACCATCATAGTATATAATCAACATAAGCACCAATGACAACCCAAACTAAGTGTTGACATCAATGACAACCACATTAGAGACAACCTTTGGTAACATATGTGCAACAACCTATTTACAAACAAACTCTCATAAGCAAAGAAAAAAAGAAAATCCTAGTAGAAATAAATGTATCTCCAAAAGCTACAACCATCATATAATCAAAATTCATCAAGAAGAGGATAGAGAGGATCAAATTTCCCTCCTAGATAGAAGTAACTCCAAAACTATTGAAAATCACATTTTTTTTAGAAAAAAAGTAATGATTTAAACCTTGAGGGGTTCCATCTAAAGGGGTTTAATTGAAGGGGGTTAGATAATTTACCCTCTTAGATCAAACCACCTTGAAAATAACCCCTTTAGTCTTAAATCCAACCCTCGATGGAGTCTCCTTTGTACCTATCAAAATGCTAACAAAAAACCAATTTTGCTTCACCTTTTGGGGGATCAAATGAAGTCATTTAGAAATTCTATTTTCTAAGTATGTAGACCATAGTATGAGATTTCCAAAAATTATGATTTTTAATATATTTCCTTTGATTATTTTATTTATTTTCTAGTGAACATAGATTTTTCACTAAATATCAAGGTCTCTATTCCACACATGCGAAAATATTAAAAAATAGAGAAAAAACTTCTGAAAAATATCTGAACACTAGGTTTGATGTCCTTGTTTCAATAAAAAAAGAAGTTAATTTGGATACATACAAAAAAGTTATGTTGTATGGTATAAACCTATGTATGAATTATAATTAATCTCCCTTAAAAACTTAATTAAAAAAATATGCAACAAAAATTATGAAAAACATTTATGCACTAGATATTGGTGTTACAAATCTATGTTTAAAATTTATAATTTTATCCTTTCTATAAAAAAAGTTATGCTATATGGTATAAATGTTACTTTTTAAAGATACTATTAACTATAAAAAATTAGTTATTAAAAGTTACATAAAAATTCACAAATTATTTCGTAATAAAAAAAAAACATTTAGAATCTAAACACAAAATCTCAAAAATCACTAGTTCACATCATCTTCAAATTCTTAACCAATTAGTTTCTATAGTTGTTGGAAAGTGAAAATTTGGTTAAAATGCTAATTTCAATGTTCAACTTTTGCCAAAAAGTAGGACATAGTAAAGTGGGATGACACATGCATGAAGACAAAAATATAATCCACTACCTACAAGCAACATTTCTCCCCTTGGGAAGAAACAAATCCAATGGAGGATGAAGAAGCCATTCCCAAAATCTAGATGAAGAGGGAAACCAAATCCAAATAGGTGCCTTTGAATGCAACTTGGGTGTCCTCAACTAGGAAAATATGTCTTCTCTAAAATATAAATTGTTTGCCCAATCAAAGAAGTAAAACCAAGAGAGGGAAGATACTAAACTTCATTAAGAAACATTAAAGATGGGATGACATCATTGCCATCAAAGAGGAAAGACAAATCTTCCAATGTATCCTCCAAATCTGATATGTGAGAATCCACAAACAAGGATGATATGTTTGATAAGGAGTCCCAATGAGGTGGATCTGGAAGATTGAAATATTCCTACTACAAAGAGTTAACTGAAGAAATAGGTGATGGAGATGTGGTATTAATAGGAGGGGAAGGAGAAGGAAGAGAAGTCTCCATGTCATCACAATGATCAAGACCTTCCAAATATTCAAGATTCTCTTCTGTATCATCATTAAAAGGTATATTATCTACATCATCAATGGGTATGAGGCTTTCCATGACATGATCGTCTAGGAATGCAAAATAATAACCATCTCAATACAACTCCCAAATCTTGGTCCAAAGAGTGCATGAGCACTCAATATGTGAAATGGAACACATAGTGTCAAAATCAACACTAAAACAAATCAATCCTAATACAAGATCAATCCTATTTCCCCATGTGCTAACTTCCTATTGATTGTACCTGATTCATGTATGAGTCCATAAAGATGAGGTGAATGATTAAGCCACATGAGATGTGTCAATATGCCCTTTTTCCAAGACTCATAATTACCATGATTCAAGGTACCACAAATGGATGAATAGAAAAAACCATGACAGTCTCCTCAAATATCAAATTAGAGATCAACACTCTCAATATATATCAACAAGTTGAAATGAAGTCCACTAAAAAAACCAAAGCCATTCTAGGTGCCAAAATGCCCAAGTTATTAACTAGAATGCAAAAAATTGACAAATTCAATAAAAGGTACCCGAGACTTGTTGACAAATGTTTTGGCACATCAACACAAGTAAAAAGAATATCCACTCTACTTCTCCTAAAAAGTTGATTGATCTGAAGGACCACTTGCTTCCAAGGTCCCTATTGGCTGGGTCACAACAGTGTTGGATCAACTAAGTGGTCTATGTGATTGTTTATTCAAGGGGCCTATGCTGGTAATCTTAATCCTAGACCAACAATGATGAAGCCTCTCTTATAGGGAGATGGTATTTGAAACTCAATTAATATTACTTTTATCCCTAGACTAATTTATGTGCATAAATAATATGCAAAAAAGGAAGCAAGGATTAGAGAAATACGAGAAAATAAAATGGATAGACTTTGTATATAATTTCCACCACACTTGAATGGTCTGGTAAAATTCAAGTTAACCTATAATGCAATGATCAGTATTTCACTCAACCATGAACACCATAGATGTAAGATCCTAAGGAATTATTGAGAAATTGAAATGAGGTTATGAATACACAATATTACATGCACAAAGGTCAAACCCTATCTCACAATCTCATATCTAAAGATAAAGAAACAATGGAGTGCTCATATAAATTTTAACAGAATAAATCAATTTCCAAATGAAAATACAGACACATTACCACCAAAGTCAGGAATAGTTGGAGAAAGAAAAATGTTTTCTATTAATTGACACCAAAATTGGCATATTACATATGTCAGCAGGACTCCACACTGACGATGTATTAAAATTGCCCTTACATGCCTTTCCTCAAGTTACAAAATGATAGCTTTCTGTGAGATCTCCTAAATTCCCCTCCTTTATAATGTTTTTTGGAATGTTCCTAAATACCCATCTTGGGTGCCTAAACAATCCCAATTATTAGTCATTGTTGGCCTACACATAATACTGGCACTTGGGCCCAAAATTTTCATCTTACAAGTTATAATTTTACTTGACCTCTTGGGCCTGAAATTACATTTAAATTCATATTTGAATTGATTTATTACATCTCTTCAATAAAAATAAAGAATGAACAAAATTGAATACTTCCAAGTTTACACTACAAAAATATGGGTTGATAACAATATGTACTAGGCATTGCTAGGAAAATGGATCAAGAAGGTTGTAATGGCCTCATGTAGATCATTCATACTTGGCCCTGCATGATATTTTATGTGCACCTTTTGGGAGAACACTGCCCTTTGGATTTTTCTTTTGAGTTCCCCAAACTCAGACAAATCTTCTTAAAACCCCTGGAATACAACCTTCATCCTCATCAGATCATGAGGTGTTGTTTATGTCATCTGCTTATGTAGGAGCCCTAAAAATTCTTGGATAATCACAGCAATAGGATGAACTATTGATGTATCCACCCAAAAAGTGCATGGAATGCTTTCTACTAATTCCTCTACCTTTGTTGTACTTGTCCTTGTAACTTTTGAGTATCTTCATCCTCAATTTGACAACATGTAACCATTCTAACAATGAGTCTTGATCACTTTTGTCAAAAATGAAAACTTTGACCCACTCATCAAGAGGCATCGCCTTCATCCTATACAAAATTGGAACGTTCTCATCCCACATAGTTAATTCTTCATCTACTAATTCATCAAATGTTGACATTGCACTTGCCTCATCATTGATGTTGTGATAGGCCCTCGACACTTCCCTAATCATCCTACTACCTAGGGCCTCCAAGTTATCCCTCCTTGTAATGGTAGTGGGGATCACTCCTTTTACATCTACCTACTAATTATATTTATTGAGGAAAGCCAAGATGGTTGGAACTGGCACACTCGAGTCAATGGGGCCTACTAGATGATTAATGTATGTAGTCAGTTGTCCTACCTAATTCTTGAGCTCCTCCTTCATGACTTCATTTTTCTTCATCCTTTCAAATATGGTAAGGATTTCTACCTATAATGAATTCTTCTTTTCTTCCTTGGTTTGATGTCTAAGGTTGATCTTTTGTATTTAGTAATCACTATGTGCCATTTGTGATTCATCTTTATCAACGACTAGCATAGCCACTTGTACGATTATGTCTCCCTACACATGGATAATGTTCTTTCTCTTTTATGCTTGGATTGAGTCCTATACATTTCCACCACACCAGAGACATTGTCATTTATCATTTCATATGTCCTTTTCCTCTTCTCCAAGGTATGTTTTAACCATACTGGCAGCCCTGTGCTAGAAAATCTTATCTGAGGAGGAGGAATAGTTTGGGCCCTCCTAGAAGCAGAGTCTGGAGAGGAAGGGGAGGAGACATTGCAACTATTCTAGTAGTATCCTGTGATCCTTCACCCCACTCAGTCTCCTGAGAAGGAATATCCTGCACCAAATGATCAAAGTTTTTAATGCTTGCTTTAGGAACCAGGGGATCCTTGACTAGCTTTTCTTCATGCCTTAGTTCACGAGCTCCTTCAAGTTGAACCTCTTATCTTGTAGGATGAGAAGATGAAGGAAATCTATGTCATGCTCTCCTTTTCCATGCCTAGCCTTAGAGAAATTGCATATATATTAAACACCACTGAATAGATGCATCCTACTCAACAAATAGAACATTCGTGAATTCTTAAATTGTGATGCACAATTATCTGAACATATGATATGTTGATCAAACATGATGTTCCTGCTACTCAAATGACCATTGAACATCTGAAAGAAACCTTGCACAAAATCTGTAGAATGTGTGTGATCATCACTAATATAAAAATGATACTCCCTCAATAGCTTTCTATCTTCCTCTATACTATCAGGTATATGAATGAATGTTATATGCACAAATATAGCAACCTAAGTGGAGTTGTAGTACTGTGATTGAACCTCATTCTATGGTTGTAGAGTATAATTCTCTACAAAGTCTATAATTGACATGATCATACGAAGAGGAAATGTGTCCTTGCATAACTTGAATTGCAAGTCCAACCATCAAGCTCTGTGTGTATGCCTTGCATATTCATAAACTATGTTTTCTCAAAAAATAGGCATAAATGCAGATATTGGTATTTCTTCACTCACCAATTCACACCTTTTTGCTTCTTTACTATCTTTTAGACTGTATTTCAATGTCTTATATTTCCCAAAAAGTACTAATTCATTTCCAATTGCACATGCATTCCCCATGTGTACACAAGTTCTCAAATGTTGCAAACCACCACAACTATCACATGTTCCATCCAAACATGATGTCTTATAAAAAATTTGACCATCTACTATTTCAGAAAACAATGCTTGAAATGAAATCTCTTACCAATTTAGGTGGAACCTCTATCATACACTCCTGCAAAACATCGTTAGTATGCAAAGATACACATATTTGTCGATAAGCATCATAATGCATAGAAAATTCCATGTGAACTCTACAACAACATGTTGTGTGTGTGTGATTTATTTTGACATAAAAAGGTTTTTCTATTTCAAAATACCTTTAACTAATTTGAACTTGAGGATAAGTAGCTACAAATTTGGAGAAAAATTGTGTTTGAGTCATATCTAAAAAATGCTTTGGATGTGGTTCACAGTTTTGATAAACCAATTCTCCTTCTTACAACATCTCTTTGATTAGGAGATACCCTTGTGTTATTTCTCCAAAACTCCTCAATTAGGAATTTTAAGGCTTCAACTATGGCTTTATCTTTCCATGGGAGTCTACTAGAAAATGGCCATAGTTCAACGCTATTCGGGTCCTCAATTCTTTCACTATGTTGGGTGAATATTTTGTCATTTAGCTAACCAAAAACAAAATGGTTATATCGCCAGAACTATGATGAGATTGAGTCTCTCCTCTCAGCAAGGGGAGGTTCCCTCTAGATAATGGGTTCTTTCTAACAAACAACTTTTAATACTTAAATAAACTAAAACTATTCTTGGGGTTTTTTCATTGCATCCTATTCTCTTTTTTTAGAATAGATGTTTCTCTCTTCCAAAATGACAACTTCAAAAGAAATGATATTTAATAATTCCTAAATTGAGACAAACCATAGAAACACAAAGTCTTCTATAGCTCAGCCTATTTCCCACAAATAAACTTGATTGAATTCAAATGTAGCTCAAAGTCTCCACTTTCACCCAATATGACATAACTAGATTGAACACAACAGTTTACATCACAAAGTCTTTAAACAATTCTATTCTAACAAATGTAAACACAAACTCCCGCAATGAGAAAATAGCACAAAGTCTATTTAACCAGAACAAGAACACTTCTCTCAATTTTCAATAAACTCCACAATTCTAGCAATGATTCAATATAATATAACACCAATGACATAAGAACACCGATATCATAAAAAAATATGATCCAACGAAAAGTTTGATACTCAAATTGCTTGCTTATATTGATATTCACTTGAAAATTTGATAAACATGAAAAGCTCAAAGTCTTGATATGTTTTCCAATTCGACAGAGTTTCTTTGCAATAGATAAAAGATAGTAATAACAAAAAAGGCCCTCTTTATTTATAGGGAGAGGCCTAGAGAAAATTTAGGAAAAACCTAACTACTTTGACTTGTTCAAAAATAGGAGTCCTTATTGACTTGGGACTTCCTAAGTTTTTACATGTAATTACATATGAGAAAATTACATGGAAAAATGTCCAAAACAAATTCAAAAGTACATATGAAAAATAGAAAATAAACTAAGTTGTGAAAAGATGCTTCAACTTGTACTACCTTGTATCATCAAATGAGCATCATACATGGTAAATGTAGATTGCATCCCCAAACTGTCTGGACTGATAGTGTTCCTAAAAATCATCTAGGCTCTGACTATTGTATCCCTTAATATCGTGATTGCTTTAGCATGACTAGTTAACTTGGTCTTTAGGTTATCCAAAGTTAACTGGTTGTCCAAAATATTATCCATGGAAGAAACTAAAAAGGTTTTATATTCAAACTCCTTTTGAAACATGTTCTCAAACTCTTGGATCATCTCATCTGCAGGAAGAAATTGATTATCCTTAGATACCAAATTGTACAGAAGCTCCTCCAACTTATGTAAGAGACTAAAGTCATTTTAGTCACTTAGCTTCTTGGCAGTTTCTAGATCCTTGATCAAATCCTTTAAAAAATTGTTCTGATATGTCAATGCTTCCTTAGTCTCTGTGTATGATTCCTGATTTGGAATAACACCAATTGATATTAAAGCATTGATTTTCAATTTTCTCATTTCTGTCCATTTATCATAGCTTTGATCCAAATGCTCAATATCTTGAGAAATAGTGTCAACCAATTCATTAAGCTCTGCTCTAACCTTCTCCATTTTACTTGTCTTCTCAGCTACATCTGTAAGAAGAGACACTCCCTGTGTACGCATATTTTCCAAATATTCCTCAACCACTTTTCCTTTGAGATGAGTCTTTTCACCCTTCTAAATAATAGGGTCTTCAACTGAAACAGCTTTAGGAGTTACTGATTCAGAATTCAAAGTGATCTTCCTCACCACTGCAGTCGATTATTCTACCATTGCCTTATAATAATCCTTCATTTCCTTTTCTTTATCAAACTTTTGAATCAAAGAATCCAGTGCAGATTGCATATCAGCTTTTGCACTCTCATGTGCGATTTTTTCAAGTTCAATTCTGGAAATAGAATAATCATTCATACTGAAATTCTCCATGGTGGCATCCTGTGGGGGTTTAGCAAGTTCCACAAATTTGTGTCCCTTATCTTCCAGCACTCAAGAAAGCGTTTTAGGCTTATTTTGATTCTTAGCCTTAACTGGCATCAATTTACCAAAATCAAAATCATCTGGGGAGATGGCTTGTTTCTTTCTCTTAGGTGTGTAAGTAGATAGCCATGAAGCACAGAAGTACTTACATTTGGATCAAGTCCCATTGTTGGTGTAGTAGGAATTGTATTGGTACTTGAAGTAGAAACAATAGGAGGAGTTTCAATAAACACTGCACCTGACACATCCACATTTGAAACTTGCTTAGATCCAACACAAAGTGATCAAAGATTGATGAATCTCCAATGTCAAAAGATGATGAGGACAAACTAGGAATTGATCTAGAAGAATGGAGAACATTATCAAAAGCAACTTGAGGCTTATCAAAAATTGTTGTCAAAGATGATGGAGATTCAAAAGATGAAATATTGATAGGTGAAACTAGGATAGTAGGCAAAACAGACAAAGGAACTAAAACATATACATTGGGCAAAGGAGAAGGGGCTTTAATTTTCGTGTGGTACATCCCTCTGTGGAGACATAACTTCATCTTGCAAACCTTCTTGACCCTCTCCTATCTCTTTCTCTTATTCTTTCCTCTGCTCCCCTGAAGAATTATTTTCAACCTCAATATCCTCAGTAGCTAGCTCATCAGTCCTTTGTTCCTCAACTTCCATTTCTTCCACCTCAGACTCTTTCTATGTGACCTTGCCCTTTTTTCCCTTACACACAAATTTGATCCTTGGTTTGGAAATCTTAGGCGTACCTGGAGTATCACTTTTATTCTTTGTTTTTAGTTCAACCTTTTTACCAATTTGCTCTAAAACCTCTTCTTCAGATCCAGTTGCAAAATCCTTCAATGGTATGCCTCTGCTTTGGAGCCACAGGTTCGTGTTAGCTAACACAAGTTTGAACCTCCTCCTTAAGGAAGTCAATTCCTTTTGAGACCATTGGATAGGGGGAAGAGGAGAATTAGTAATCTTCTCATTATTATACTTAGGATCAACCAACTCTTCATCATCCACCATATCTTTAGGAATATCAACTAACCTAAATATTCAATTTGATCTAGAGATAGCCTACTATAATCTAGTTTTTTGATTTCCTCCTCGGTCCTCAGATCAACCCAGATGTCTTCAACCATTGGCTCATGAAATTGAGACTTTCTTTTGATCTTATCTTTCACACCCCTATAATCAAACTTTGGTCTCCATTTGAATTGCTTCATGGTCACCAACTGCATCTCAGTCTCCATAGCTTTGGCCTTTGCTACAGTTGACACTGAGTATCTGCCAATTTTAACTAGAAACCTAAATCCTGGTTTCTTCAACTCCATTTGCTTGTTGTGAACAACAATCATTTGTCTACACAATTCCATCAAAACAAGTTTATCTGAATGATATCTCAACAACATGTAAGGATAGCCTTGGAAAAAGCCAACCCTTAGATATGAAAAAGTCTTAAACTGTAAGAACATACACTTGAAACCATTCACAACTGAGCAAGCCTCATTTGAAACTTTTCTCTGTTCTAATTGAGGATCAAAAAGACACATGAACACTACAAAGGCATCATTTATCCTTCTGAAGTGATGGATTGAACCCTTCAATGTCAGCTAAGGATAATATTCATACATAGGAACAACCCTCCTATCTCCTTCATATGTCAAGCTTGGAAAGATCCTCATTGAGGCTGCTATGTACAGAAGATAGGAAGTCATATAGAATTTGAAAGTAGTAGGTACTTTGATCAGTTGCTCATGGAGAGCATTACTGATTTGCTCACCCCAAAAGATAGCCTGCTTACCTTGAAGTATAATCTTGATGAAAGGATACATCCATTCATGAAAAAGTGAAGAAGAAGCTAGCCCCCTTACCCTACTAAGAAGAGTTGTTAGATCACCTACTTCTTTGACAAAATCAGTTCGTGGAAAGCTCCTTGGTCACCTAGACAGCTTTGGCCTTGAAGTCTTGAGCCAATTGTTATTAATTTTCTTAGCCTTCGCAGAGTTTTTATCATATTCTTGCTGAAAAATAGTAAAATCAAGTTTCACAACCTCAACAGAAGCAGGACACATGAAAACTTTATCAATAAACTCTGGGTCCAATCTTATGATCACATTACCACTTGCATCCACCACTACCCTAGTGTATTTGTTGTAGAAATGAGCACACTGAAGAATAAACTCTATATTGTGTGGTGCCACTGGAAATGATGACACTAGGTGAATGTTGCTCTTAACAATCTTTTGCATAAGAGGGTTGGGGTTATCTGACTTAGTCCTCTCTACAAATTCAGCCATGTCCACATGGCCAATCTTTGTATCCCAAATATCATTAATATTCGAGGTAACTAAGGTGATCAAAAAAACACCTTGATACTTGTACTTCATTGCTTTTGACTTCTTTCAAGACAACTCAGTCATTTGGAAGACCAACACTAGAAGGATTTTGATGATTGGAACAAATTTGCAGAAGAAACTGCAACAAAAATCCATGATCATGTAGTTAGGGGAAATACTGGTAATTTGGGAAAACTGTATGTTGACAATCATGACCATAGGAGTAAGCTTGAAAGGGCTAGAGTGCAAGTAGGTCAAAAAAATGGAGGAAAGTGAGCTCAGGAAAGCAAACTGGAAAATCTCCCAGAGTTAGAAAAATTTGAGGGAGTGAATGAACGAGCGGAAAAACTTACCGCCCTTGCATGTTAGGGACAATTTACAGGTGTCAGGGTGGAAAATTTTGTCGACCTTGCATATTAGGATGAAACAGATTTTCTTTTATGTCTGAGTGGCAAATTTTGCCGACTCAACATGATAGAGTAGGTTGCAAGTTTTAATGTAATGGCGGCAAATTTTGCCGACCATATATCTTGGTAGTTCATGATTTGCTTGGTTCATGTAGGGTCGACAGAAATTGCCTACTCAACAGGTTGGAAGTTTAATGTTTTCTTCATTTAAGGGTGGCAATTTATGCTTCTCTTACATATTGGTAAAAACATACAAGTTCATTCATAGTCAGAAAATTTGCTGCCACAACATATAACAAGAACCTGAGGGAAATACACAAATGTGCAGGCGACAAATTTTGCCGACCTAGCACTTGGGGTAAACATATTTTCTTCTACCTTATCGGCAATTTTTGCCGATAGTGCCTTTGTAAAAAACTATTCACTTATTTGCATTAGTAACAATATTCACCGCTTCTACACTTATGGGAAAAGTTAGGGTTTGACTAGACAGTAATTTTTGTTGACTTGGCAGGTAGATTAAAATAATCAATAAAAACATACATAAGTGAAAAATGCCTTCTATTCATGAAGAAAAATCAATTTACAGTCAATAACAAAATAGAAAAAACCTAACATTAAAACAACGACTCAACAGGAAATAAATGACCAGGGTTTAAAAAAAATAAAGAAAAAATAATGCTCAGATTTACAAGCAACTACGCATTAATAAAAAGAAATTTAAACAATAAGATTCCTTTAAACGTATTCACGAGTCCTTTAAATGAAAAAGAAAGATACCAAGTGAACGAAAATAAAAACCTACCTCAACCTGAAAATGAAAAACCCAAACAGAATATCAAAAGCTTTGAACCCGCTTAGATCCATAATCCATGAAAGTGAAATGATCTCAAGGTGTTTTTACCAGTCATTGGAGGATGAAGGAATGTAAAACAAACTAAACAAAAGAATAAAAACAATTAAAAAAAGGTTTAAAACAAAGACAATAATACCAACACAAGTGGTATTAATGCCACTGAAGTTCATTGAATGCACAAAGATCTTGTTCGGGCAATCAAAATAACCGACATTACATGTGATCAATACCATGCGCGAGTGGCAGAATCAGCCAACAAGGCATATTTTTAGTTTACATGTATAAGCGGCCATATTGACCGACGTTGCATTTTGACTTTGAGAAAGAACATGCATGGGCGGTGATTTTCCCTGCCCATGCATATTAATCAAAATCAGACAAACATATAAAAGTGGAAATTTTTTTTGACATTGCGCATTAAAACACAAAAATATGCAAGAGCAGTGTTTTTAGCCAACTCTGCATATAAAAACTCAAAAAATTTCTAACAGTCAAAATTGATATTTCGACAGGCTCATAACCTAATTGATTTTCACTAATATCAAGGAATCAACTTAGGGGAATGTCACAAACCATTCTAAGATGTCAGATGAGTTTGTACGAGGCCAAGAGGACTTGTCTCAATTTGTGAACTTAGAGTGTAGGCTACAAAATAGACAAGTTTTGTAGGGGTTGTCTACAAATTGAGCGCAGCTAATTTTGAGAACAACAGTTGGCTCTAATTGGGGAACTTCCTTTGATCGTTCTTTGAAATGATCAAAGCGAGAAGAATCTAGTCTCTAAGTGCCTTCATCCATGCCAGTGGGCCATAGAGTCAAGCTACCAAAGAAAAAGACACAAAAAGACAAACAAAAGTGAAAAATAAAAACACAAAACTATACAAATATACAAATGAACTTATTTGATACTTCAAGGATTGAAATGCTTTAGATGTTGTCCACTATGGGGCAACAAGAACAATGTTGCATCTTGATACTATAGCAAGAAACTATTCTGACCACAAAATTGGTGAATGACAAATGGACCTCTCCATAGGGAATCAAACTTCCCATGTATTCCTTTTGGCTCTCTCCTCTTGTCCCATAACAAGACTTGATCCCCGATTTAAAATTCTCTAGCCTTCGCCTTCTTGTCAAAAAGTTTATTGACCTAACTTTGATTCTCAACAATACAGTCTACTAACATAACCCGTTGCTCTTCAAGTTCAATGAGGTACATTATTCTTTTGTCAATAGAACTTTCAAAAGTTCTATCTTCCATTGCTTTTGCCAACTTCAAAGCCAACAATTCCAAAGTAATAGGTATTTCTGCATTCAGACCATATAGAAGCTAAAATAGTGACATACCTATTGCCCACTTGGGGGTAATTCTGTCGGCCCATAAAGCATCAAACAAAGTTTTATGCCAAGTCCTTTGATTATCCTCCACTAATTTCCTGATAATCGTAACCAGATTCTTATTGCTAGATTATGCTTGACCATTCCCTTGCGGATAATAATCTGATGAATGAGAAAGAATGATCCCATATTCAAAGAAAAAACTAGTGATCTCATTTGAAGAAAAAAAAGTAGCATTATCTGCTACAATTTTGTGTGGAACACTAAATCGAGAAATAATATTCTCCTTGAGAAAATTACATACTACCTCAGAAGTAGCATGCTTGACTGGGATTGCCTCCACCCACTTGGTGAAGTAATCTATTGTAGTAAGAACAAAATTATGTCCCGCACTCGACGATGGGTTCACAACACCAATGAAGTCAATGCCCCATTGCTGAAAAGGTTCTTCAATCACAACTGGATTTAGTGGTAGTGCAATTAACTTAGCCTTCCCAACAAACTGCTAGCAGAGCTCACACCTATGTACCCAGTTGTACGCATCTTGAAACAATGTAGGCCAATAGTACCTAGCCCTTAAAATTTTATGAGCTATTACAGGTGCAGAAAAATGTCCTCCACATGCCAAATTGTGAAAACACTCTAAAAGTTTGCTTGGTTGTGCTTTATCCACACAATGGAGAAAAACTCCGTCAAGGCTTCTCTTATACAAACCATTATCCCACAAGACATAATTTACAGCCTTTAACTTGATAGTTCACTTCTCTTTATAAGATAAATCAGAAGGACACTCACCATAGGTAAGAAAATGAACAATATTGGAATACCACTCATCTATTGTAGTAATGAAGAGAATAGTTGGCATACCTTCAAACTCTACCTCTTCATCACTAGTTTGTTTTGGGACATGCCAGCAATCAGCTGACACAAACCTCTACCATGCACAAGCTTGATGGGTTTGATATTAAGATTAAACTCTTGAATTTTGGCAATCCAATTGCCTCTGTTAGTCCCAAATTCTTGTTGTGTCAAGATACTCTTCACTGTTGTATCTGGCACCAAAACAATAGTATGTGAGTTCAGAATGTAAAAATAGAAATGCTTTATTGGCTTGACCACTGTGTAAGCATGTTTCTCCATATTTGAGTACTTAAGTTAATGAGCCTTTAGTGGGCAACTCATAAATGAAATCAGAGATTCCACACTCTCTTCATTCTGCTAAACCAAAATTGCTGAAAGTGTATGCTCGGAAGCATAACTGTACATTATGAAGTCCTTAGTGTAGTCAAGACAAACCAGAACCGGAGCATGAGCTATGGCCCTTTTAATGTCCTCAAAGGCTGCTTTACCTTCCGCACTCCAATGGAAAGTGGTCTTACCCTTCATCATATTGACAATATGACAAGTTTTCTCTGCGAATTCCAGAATGAACCTCTGCAGAAAAATTCACCTTTCCAAAGAAAGAATGAACTATAGTCTTACTAGCAGGCAAAGTAAGACTCTGGATAGACTTGACTCTTTCTGAGTCAATTTTAGTGCCTTCTCTGGAAACAATGTGTCCAAGAAGCTTACCCTCTGTAACCCCCAAAACAAATTTCTTAGGATTAAGAGAATTGCCATTTTGATGACACCATTCCAGAACCTGTCGTAAATGGTAGGCATGATCTTGACGCTATTTAGAGAAAACGGTCAAGTCATCAAGATACACCATAATGAATTTACCCATCTCATCTCTAAAGGTGAGGTCCATTGCTCTTTGGAAAGTAGTGCCAGCATTAATAAAACCAAATGGCATCCTGCGGTATGCAAATGTACCCTAGGGTGTCATGAAGGCAGTCTTGTATTGATTAGCTTCGCTCTCTTCTACTTGATTATAGCCTGAAAAACTGTCTAGCATAGACAACATCTCTGAACCAGTTACAGTTTGTAACACTTGGTCCATAATAGGCAAAGGGTAGTTATCCTTTAAAGAAGATTGGTTGAGATTTCTGAAGTCAACACAAATATAGATTTCTCTATTCTTCTTTCTCACAGGAACAATATTCACAATCCAAGTGGAATGATGGATAGGAAAGATTATCCTTGTATTCAACATTTTTTGGATTTCAAAAAGAATAGTACTTGATATCTTGGGATTATACTGCTTCTGCTTTTTCTTGTGAGGTAACGATCCTACCTTGAGAGGAATCTCATGCTAGATCTCCTTGGGTCTGAAAGACTTCAAATCATCATATGAATACGCCAACACATCAATGTGATGGCGAAGAAGTGTAATGAACTTGAATTTCT
The DNA here is from genome assembly GCA_027924645.1 of Cunninghamia lanceolata. Taxonomy (NCBI): domain Eukaryota; kingdom Viridiplantae; phylum Streptophyta; class Pinopsida; order Cupressales; family Cupressaceae; genus Cunninghamia; species Cunninghamia lanceolata. The sequence continues at coordinate 9,721,280 of BSBN01001807.1, forward strand.
CATCAGCAGTGCAACATTTCTCGATGTTAACCATTTTGGGATCTACTTCAGAACTCAAATTTACTTGCTCAAATTCCATGGATGAACTTGAATCAAGTTGTTGCTGTTGTTTGATATATCTATCATGCTTGTCAAATAAATTTTCCAGAGAAACCAAACCTTTCGGACTCTTATTCCCTTTTAGCTAAAGAATCTCCTCACCAGTCTGTGAGTCTATTTCATAAACATATTCACGTGGTAGAGAATCACTACCTTAAAAATAGAGCTCATCAAAGTTATCTGTCTTCTCTAAGAAAGCTATGATCTGATTGTCACCATTTAAGATCTACCAATGGTTAGCATTATCTGGCACACTGGGTTGGAAAATCAACTCAATTGTGTACTTGTTACCTTTGAAGTCCTTATGAGGAACCATAAGGCTAGTAGAGACAACTAATGAATTAGCATGATCATTAAACTCTCTCGGCACTGCAGAGATGTCGAAAGCATCGAAACCTTCAATGCAATCCCAGACATGATTACAATAATGTCTCAACCTTTCATTATTGGTCTGATAAAGATTTCTCACTTGAAAAACCACAAGTTCAGCATCACCTTGTGTGTGAAAATTTTTAATACCTTTAACATCAGCAACCTCCATTTCGAGCAACAATGACTCATATTCAAAGGTGTTATGAGTATTATCAAACTACAGCTTATCAGAGAAAGGAAAGATATCACCTTGTGGAGATATTAGAACTACTCTGGCTCTAGATCCTGTGGAAGAACAACTACCATCAAATTCTAAAATCCAAACATCATTTGAATTTTCCACTTTGATGTTTCTGCGAGTAGTAAATTCTTCTTCATCAGAGAGAGAAGAATCTGGCATCACTATGCTCTCATCTAAACTTTCATCTAAATTATCTTCTAATTCTCCATGTGAAATATCTGAACTCTCATCTGATGAACTAGAAGTATCTTCAGTAGACAAGAAAATATTACCCATTCCTGAAGACTCAAACAAAATTTGGGCTTTTGGATTTTCAGTTTGGGTAACAATATATTTTGCCTCCTTCTGAGGAAGCAACTTTTGCATGACACCTTTAACGGGTATCCTTTCCTCAGATAAATCCATGTTTAGTTCTCCACCCACATCTTTACAAAAATTACGTCCCAGCAAAATGCCATAAGAAGCTGGAACATCAATAACTAGGGCAGTCATCTTGATCCTCTTATCCAGAAAGGATGCAAATGCAAATTGGGCATCCTTGATTTCGCCTAACAAAGGCACTTGCTTATTCTTCATTGAAAAACATCTACCAAAGGTTTTGGTTAAAGTGAGACCAAGAGCATCTGCCACCTTTGCAGGCATGACATTGTCAGAGGCTCCAGAGTCTATAATACAATTGCTTAGCTTGTGGCCATTGACTAATAGAGAAACATAGAAGGGTTCTATCTTTCCTCAAGCAACAAGGGGAGTAGTTACTAGGTTTTTTGGGTGGACCTATTCTTTGAGGAGTCATGGACAGTCTTAGGAGAATCTTGCCCTGTAGGGGCAGCCTTGTTTTTAACATACTTAGCTAACCTATCAAACTGTTCAGGATTAGCTTGTAAATACTCTACCTCAGACATCTGGATTTTGGTTTTCCTAGCATGATCTATTATGTCAAAGAGCTGAAATGAACTAGAAACAGAGGAAGGAAATCCATCATTCTAGGTTTTAGTTGGGGTAGTACTGGTCTGAGGAACAAAAGTAGAAGAAACAGGATTGTTAGATGAACTTACTTGTTTATTGACAACTGGGTCCTTTGATTGAAAAGGCAATGGAGTTCCTCACTTGGCAATTGAGATCACAAGTTGAGGCTCCTCTCTTGACATTCTTTTATCAGGTTGCTGATTTGATTTATTTTGAGACTTGGTAATAATGACATACGCTCCATCATATACCTCTCCTTCTCTTTCTGCTTCATCCTAGTAGTTCAGAAAACCAATGGTAGAGTCGCCAACTAATTCATCTTCTCCTTCTGTAAAAATATTAGCATTATTCTCCTGATCCAAATCAGGTTGGAAAGAATTATCATGTTCTGCTTCATAGTAGCCAACTGCTAAGTTGACTGGTGCCACTTCAATGGCAAGCTTCCCCTGTGTGGGTGGAAGATGATTTTGTTTCCCTTGATTTCTGGCAGCATTGCCCTGATATGAATTGTTAGGGAATGTTCTCCTTGGTATATCCCTATAAGAAGGAGCAGACATACCTTGGGACATTTACTTTTTTAAAGCTAGCAACTCATTTGCTAACTTTTACACCATAGGATCTGTGGTTCTTGTGGAAGAATTATTAGTAGAGGGCTAACCTCTATTTCTATTTGAATATCTTCTTATCTTATCCGCAAGGATAAGATCATCTTCAACCTTTGTAGCCAAACTTTGAGCTGCAGGAAGATCAGCGGGACCAACCCGCCTTAACAAAAAACATACCTCAGGAAGCTGAGTGTTGATGAAGAAACATTTAAGACTCTCTGTCATTGGTTGAGTGGTTGCTGGAATCCTATTTATCAATTTATTGAACTTGGCGATGAAATCTCGCATGGGCTCATGTGGTTCTTTCTTCATCTATGTTAGATGAGCGAACAAAGCATGTGCATCTTCCGCAGGCTTAAACCTAGCTTCAAACTTGATTTTGAGAGTATTCCAACTGGTTATGGTTTGGACTTGGAAGTGGTAGAACCAATCTGCAGCAACACCTTGCAATGTTTCTACAAAAAGTATCATAGCCACATCTTCATGTTCCACCCCTAGCACACCACAAGCTATACAAAAAGCTACAATGTGTTCATCCAGATGGACTTTCCCATCACCATAGAATTTAGGGAAATTCTTCCTTGAACTACAAGGTAGTTCATGCAGTGGTGGCATTATCATGGGCCTTGAGCTGCCATTATGCACTGATTGAAAGGTGGGATAACAAACCTTTGAGGGATTCAAATAGATAAAACTCTATTAGTACTGGAGCTGTAAGCTTCACTTGTATTGGAGACTTGGTGTTGGTAGGAGGAAAACTCCTTGTTCATTGAAGCCGAGGTTGTGGAGGCAAAAGACAAAAGTTATTTTGATGCATTAACTCAAATACAGGATCAATAATACATTGAGCTCTCTTACTTTGTGTATACCTTGAATCTGCCATACTGCAATGTACTGTTGATGATGATTGTTAGTCATAACAACATACATAAAAATTTACATAGCAAACCTTTATTATCTTGTAAAGTACGATCATCTCAGGATAAGTTGATGACTCCAAGTCTCCATTGATCAGGTCATGATTGTCTGACGTTACTTAGAGGTTGATGTGACATGCCATTTTCCATTTCAAGGGGTCTAACATTTGTCTAGATGATCAATATTGTTCTGTTTCCTGTAAATTTACTCCACAAAGAGGTTAATTCTACTCTATTTCCAAAGATAGCTGAGATATTTGTAAGTTTGATCAATTCTATTGATCATTGATCATCATGAACTTGTTCTTTCTTCTACACCATATATTTATTCAAATGATGAGTTTATAAGTGGATATTTGCATGTATTCCATGGATGTTTGTCTGAATTTGCATGATATTTGTCAATTTGACATGCTTTTACTCTAAATATGCTCTGTATTTTCAATTATCTATGGTATATCTACATATTTCATTTTATTTGCTTTTGATTCTCTAATATTTGCAATTATGGTGATATTCAGTTATGAAATTGAAAGAAATTTAAAAGAATGCTTCTAATTTTAGTGAATCTTTAGTCATTGAATCACATACATACAAGATACATTCATGCGGAGAAGAAATCAAACCATAGGTCACCAGGATGTTCTACAACTAGATATGGATGATGCTAACTTCAAAGGGATTAGGAATGAAAACAACACATGCAGACTGAAAAGCACTCCAAGGGATGTAGTTGATCAGTGCATGTATCCAGATTTCAAACACAGATTACTCAAGATTTATGATCATTTGTAATAAAAAATGTCTTCTCTTTCATTCAGTATGCATAACATGTACATTTACAACAACTTTGAAATGAGTCCTGAAATTTCTCAGCAATCAAATTTTAATTAAGTTTCAAATCCTCCAAATGTTGCACCCCTACACCTTTTATAGAATAAGATGAGGAGGTAGTTACAAATGACCAATGGTCAAGATTTGTTAATTAAGATCAACAGTTCATAATTACTCTTTCACTCATTCAACTCTTCCTCGTGGCACAGGTTGCCAGCTGGCAACCATCTGGATGACTCATTATCTATGAGTGCTTTATGCATATGTTCCCTTGGTGATGTATCTTCATTCATTCTTTAGGTTCCTCCTCTTCATTTTCTTCTTCTTCATCATGGTCATCACCTTCATTAATTTTAGTATCACTGTCACCTTCATGTATATCCTCCTGTATATGAACCTCATTGTTGTCTTGATGTGCTCATATGCCTACACTATTTTATTCACCTCTCCCCCATCTTGCATTCTGGCTTTTGTTATGGCATGCTTATGAGACTGGAATTTAGCTTTGAGCACTTCCAGTTTACCTTTTCTGTTGTTTAAAGTCTCATTATAAGTTTCTATCCTAAATTTTATCCTCATGATCCTATTCATTACTTCTTCCGTCAGGTGGGTGAGGGGGTCATCTACTACCGGCTGGAAATTATCATGCAAAGCTTTGATAGTAAAGTCTGCATCTTGATTTTTGATCTTTCCTTCTACTTTTCCTTCTAAAGCCTCAAGGATCTCTGCTTCATAAGCCATCATGCCGTGTAGCTTTATACTTATATCCCTGAGCTTGCCACGACATTTCTTCAAGGTATTACATTCAAACCTGATATCTTCATACCATATGTCTATTAGTAGGGCAGTATTATTATCCAACACTTGGTTGTTTATCAAGACCTGATGATCAATCCTCTTCATTTCACTTAAAGCAGTCAGGTCCTTTTCCATTTGGAATGACCGCTTCCCTATTTCATTCTACATTTTGTCTACCTTTCTTTTTAGACTGCTTAAAGAATTCCACCTCTGTAGGGAGGTTCTCAAAACATCCTTAGCTCTAGTGAGGGCTGACAACATCCATTTCTCCATGATCATTGCTTCATGCTTCATGAGGTCCAACTTGGTAACCTCCTCCTGGTATATGACAGTCAATGGGACTACCAGATCAACTGGTGTATTATCAAGGTTAATTAACCCTTTTATGTAAGAATGCAGCTGAGCAATGTGCTCCTTATGCTTTTTATTTTTTCTCTTTCTCCTTCTTTACCCTTTGGGTCAAAGAATAAATAATGTCCTTCCCCTCTTGACCCTCCTGGTCTTCATTAGCAAAACCCAAATCAACCGTTGTGATTTAGAATTCTTCTAGGGTGATCTTGCCCTTCTCTTTCTCAACCGTGGGAAGTGCTACCTGTGCAGTTCTTCTACCTATAGTAGGATCTCTCTTTATGGCCGATGTCAATTTGGCCTTCCTCTTTGGCTTCATCATGGTTTTAGCAAATAAGGTGGAAACATCAAATTCTTGAATTTTAGATCCTTGTTCCATACCTATTTCTCCTCCTAGCCATTGAGACACATCATCTCCAGATCCTTGATGCTCTTTGCTAACATCACGTCTACCCTGTCCTCCAGTATCTGCTTCTATTCTTGGTGGAGAAGGCACTTTCTTAATTTCTTCCTCAAGGAATTCTTCATTAGGGGGATCTTGTTGCATTTCTCCTTGCTGAGGGGCTTCTTTCTGTAAAGGAGGATCCTGTGGAATGTCCACATTATGATCCTATGCCTGATCTTGTACTCCCTCCTTCTGACTTTCATTCACTTTACTATTTTCCTCATCCTGAGGCATATTGACATCTATGGATGTCTGTGTATTTGGGCCTTGTGCATCACCCTGATCAAGGGTCATTTCTTGTTTTGCACCTGATGCACCAATATCCTATGGCTTGGGGTCCTCATGACCTGATTTATCCACTGCTCCTGTAGCATCCCCTGGATCTCCCCAAGTCAAAGTAGCAGCAGCCCCTAATATTTCTTTATCACCCCCACTCTTTTGTTGAACCTCCACTATTTTTGGCTCTGCGAGTATCTCCTATTGTTGTTGACCCATATCAAAGTAGTGCTTTCCTCTTCTACTTGCTTAGCCACTTCAATCTTCTCTATTTCATCAGGTACACCTGCTTTGTCCTTAGGGCTTACATCACCCCTATATGTTAAATCTATAACTGCAGGGCTAGTCACCTGATCAACCAACTTATCAAGCCCTATCTGTTGGGCTGCCCTCTCTGGGCTACTTTGTTTTAGTTTCTCCTTTGTTTGCTTTATTTCTTCCAACACCGCCATCTGTGCTAATGGGGTCCCATGAGGGGTCATGCGAGTGTTGGAAGTGAGAGTCTCCATCTGTTGAGAGGCTACACTCTATACTACCTCATTATCTGATAAGTCTACGGTTTCCTCCAAGGAGAAAGGACCACCCTGACTTGCTTTGAAAGCTTCTCTTGTTTGTTCTTTTGCCTTCTCAGTTTTAAACTTTATTATGGTGGGAAGTGGCAAATCATGCTGCGGCTCCTTCTTGAATCGTTTACCACCGGCTCTTCTCAATACAATAGGGTCAGCCCTTATATCACCCTGCATGGATGTTCTTTGCTTCTTGGGTGGTGAAGTCAGTGTCATTGCCCTCGTCTTCCTACTAACCATCATCAGGTCATCACCTGTAGGTTCCTTGTTTATCTACTCCTTTTCAAATGCGATGCCCTCCTCCACTTCATACTATGAGTCTTGGCCCTCCTGTACTTCTGTAGTTTCAACAGCTGGCCTCAAAATTCTCTTTGTCTTTGGCTTGTCAATTAGAGGTTGTGCAGATGACGTGGATGCTTGAGCTGAAGTTGATGCAATTACAGCTGGTGTGGCAATCCTTTGAATTTTCACCCCCTTCAGCTCATCTTCAATACTCTTACCTCTAGGGGGACCCTTCCTCTATTTTGTGTGGGCAACCTCTCCCCATTGGACTTTCTCTTCTCACTGAGGAAATCATCATATTCCTCATGGACTAATTCTTGCCTCTTCTTTTTGGCATCAACTATAAGGGAAACACCCCTTTTCTTCAATTTGTTTATTTCTTCATCCACCCAAGCTTGGGTTAACTATATCACCCCACCTGTGAACTGATCTAGGGATATATCCTTTAGATGTATAAGATCAGGGGCTAATATGGTGTCATTGTACACCTTCTTGTCCTCATATTCATTGGACATAATCTTTCCATCATCCTTCCTCAGCTATGCTGGCACCGGGATGCAATCAAATGTCTTTATTTGGTTGAAGGTGAGTCTTTGGTACTTTCTTCTCCTCACCTCTACTTTATCCTCATAATCAGTTGAGAAATCTTCTAGATGCTTATGAAGAATCAGTTTTCCTACTATTTTATGCATCCTACCATAGGGGTCATAAGATCTAGCCAAGGGAAATGGATGCATATACATCATTTTAGGACCTCCCATCACATGCTTTATGCTCTCTGAGTTTGAGCACATATACCATCCCATAGACACTGGAAACAACACTAGAGGTATCTTATTTTGTGCTTTGTATGCTTCAACTATGGTAGACATCTGTCTAAGAAACTCCATCAGGAAAACCCCATCAGTAGGGTATCTTGGTAGCATAAGGGGGTGTCATTCAAATCCTTCTATCCTTATGTATGAAAAGGTGGTAAACTGGATAAACCAGGCCCCATGTCTATCAACAACTTACTGAGCTTCCATGCTCAATCTTTTGGTCCTGTCCTCCTCCATGGTTCTGACCAGATGCGTAGAGAATGCATCATTTACTAGTTTGTAGTCTAGGAGGTAATTTTTTCTCTGCAGCTAAGGATAGTGATCCCATATGTGGGCATCATTTGCATCACCGCCAGCCTTACCCACTATATTCAATGCATCAAAAGTTCCCTTGTAGGTACATGAGTACACAACATATGAGGTCATATAGAATAGGTATGTTTGGCCTCCCAGGTTCCTCATCCCTTCATCTAGTGCATCACTGGGGATCTTGGCCCATAATGGCCTGTTATCTGCATATAGGACCATCTGGATGATTCCAAACATCCAATTCTCAAAATTTCCAGCATGAGGTTTACCTGTCATCTTACTTAGCAAGGCAATCATGTACTGGTACTCATCATCAAAATCAAATTTGTATAAATGTACTGGCAATTTGGCTAAGGCAGTGTAGGTACTTCTCTTCAACCTCCACTGATACATCCTCTTCCTTGCATTCTTCTTATTATTGTTGTACTCAGTTTCTAGCTTACGAAGATCCAAATTGACCACCTTCTTTCCAATTGGTAGATTAAAAGTAGAGGTGATGCCCTCGATTGAAAAGTCAGCATATATTCTTCCATGCTTCTCCACCCACCTAGTCTCAGGGTTATAATTCCTGGCACATTCCACTACCAACTCTGGGGTGTCCATGGCATACGGAAATCCAGCTGCATGCCACATTCCTGAAACATATACCCTTTCTAGAATGGGATTGTCCTTATCATGATCTAATCTTAATGACCATGTTGTCAGGTCCATATCTCCTTGGTGAGTATCACCAATGACACCATACTTAAACTGTAACCCCTCGGGATGAACAAACATAGGGTTAAGAAACTCTGAATCAAACCTATTCCTTCTAAGATCCACCATGCATTCCTGCAACAAACATGATTCGTCTTACCTTTCAATGTCCATATGCATGCATACAAGATCATGTACCTCTACAACATCATGCATACTATATCTATTATTCTTTACTTCATCGTGATATACATATTCACAGATTCAAACCACAAGAAAGAACATACACCCTACCTAAACATGTAGAAATGACAACAGGAGGGTTTTTAGTTACTTACCTGATAGTGCTTTCCTCCTGGGTTAGATGGGTGATTACAGAAAAGGGCTACAAATGCTGAAGATCACCCATTCCATTGCGTTGAAAGATCTAGTCCATTAACAGGTAGCTGTATGAGGGTTTGACTTCTCTGCTCTGTAATTTCTCATTTTTTAGCAAGGTAAATGATAATAACCTTCAAAAATTACCTTTAAATGCATTTGTAGGGAAAATTAGGGTAAAACTACGTTGTATCAATCAAATATGTTGATCCTCTGCAAGGAATTCATGGATGATGCCAAGTGTTTGATTTGTATTCGTAATCGACGGGAATCCATCTACCGCATTTAAGTGCATTTAATGTCAGGAAACAGGGGGTATCTTTGAAAGATTAGGTGATATTCAAAATATGACCCCCTCTGGATAAAATGACCCCCCACCTTTGAGCGGCAAAACTAAATGCAAAGGAATTGGGTGAGGTGGTCAACATTGACCACGTGTATATCGGGTCATGAATTTAAGATCAGGGGAATGTTCAAAATATGACCCCGCAAATAAAATGACCCCCTTGGAAAAGGATCAGGGTGACGTCAACGTGTCAGTGACCATGTTTAATCGTTGTGTTTTGATGATGTCACCGTCATGTTATTAAATATGGTGGGCATCGGATATATACCTCCGCGAGGTAGAATGAAATGATGACATCATCATCAGGGTAACTTCCTTCATTCGTTGGATTTAGATGACGTCACCGTCATATTGGCATAGGGTGATATTTTGTGAAGAGGGTGATATTCGTAAGATGACGGATATTAAAAATATGACCCTCGCAAGAAAACTTAAGTCGTTTGACATGTAGATATCGGCTACATAAAATTGACGTCCGCACTTCGTGGATCAAGTGATTATCGGGTGATAATACACCATCGGGGTGATCTTGTCTAACATGACTAATGTTTGAAATGTGACCCCCCGTCCTCGGAATATCAGGTTTGACTGAACTTTGACTTAACATAACTTTCTTCTCTTAGAAAATTTTGGGGTGATCCAAAAGGCAAACTTGCTAGAAATTCTACTTCCTTTCCAACCATGAGGTTAATAATGTGAAATACTGACTTTGGCAACTGACCTCGTCATGGGGACAAATCCACCCTCTTGCAGGGCTACATGCATGACTAATTTTACCAAACCGCCCAAAGCAGAAAAACAACAAGCCAAAGCAGCAAGAAAAAGTTGGGTCCCTATTTTGTTAAGACGAAATGGGGCATGTTGTGTAACCACACAACAACTTGCCACCAAAGAACATAAAAAAAATTCCAATGATTCAAGTGATGTGATCACATTCTAACATAGTATTTTAACTCTTTCTAAGTATAAGATTTATCACCTTTCCGAATGATAAGGTTTTCATCATGGCAACAATGCTAGCAAAGGATCAGGTGTGTGCAAATGATTAATTATCCTCATCTTGAAAGTAAGTTAAAAACATGAGTAACTAATGTTAAGCTACATAGTTTGGGAGCATCCCTCATAGCCAACCTGGATAGAGCCTTGCTGCCAGTAGGCGTCTATAGCCTTGGCAAGGTTATCTATACAATCCCCCTAAGTAGAGCCCCACTGCCAACAGGTATTTATGGCCCCGGTAGAGTTACTTAGATGGCCTAATCTTTATTTCTTTTATATTTTCAATATTTATTTTCTCTATTCATATGATGTCATCATGTAAGCTTAATGTGCAAGTCATGGTCACTTGCTGATTTAGGTTGGAGATTACATTGGTAGCAAGGGAGTCCCTTTAGATTTTTCACTTAACACCTATACTTATGTGTTCCACAAACCAAAGGCTGTTAGGTGAGTCATTGTGAAAAAATTACTTTGGTTAAGAAAAGGTACCCTAATGAAAAGGGTGTAAGGGTAAAAATGGGATTAATCAAATGAATAATAAAAACCCAAACATCAATGGAATATGAAGATAAAAGGAGATTTAAAATAAAATAGAGAAGATGATACTCACAACCTTTTACCTTGTGACTTCCATTGCTCGCCTATTCTTTCTTGATCTTTTGGTGATGAAGATGGCCCTCAGGAAGCTTGCTTCCTTGCTTTGATTCCTCAAGATGACAAGGAGAAATGACTCTGATACTTGGTATGTTAAAAATGAACTTCAACACACTATGAAATGGATGGATGATGAATGATATGAAAACGGGGTCCCAAAGGTGTGCTATAGTTCCCGCAACATAAGTTTACTCGAATGATGGATATCAAATGAAGAAGAAGAGAGTTGTGTTTATAGAGTTGTGTGAGAGAAGATAAATGGTGGAGAAGAAATGAGAAGATCAACGAAGGAGAATGTTCAAGAGAACGTGCATGAATAGAAGAAGGACACGTGTCATTCAAAAAGAAGCTTTGTTGAGTTAACTACTTTCTTGATGAGGATGAGTTTTCATTTTCTTAAATTAGAATATAATTTTCTAATTTAAGAGCTTTGTTGATAAAACAAATTTGCTTTAAATTAGTTAACTCAGCTTTTGCTTTTGTGTGAAAAGAAGAATTTACTTTTAGAAGATATTGAAGATTTTTTCGAAGATAAGAAAACATAATTAAATAAATAGATTTATTTAATTATTTGTAGATAATTTTGAAGAAGAAATAAAATATTTAAATATATTTTATTTTTTGGAGATTTAATTTAAATAAATTTGTATTTTATTTAAATTTGGAAGAATGAAATATTTAATTAAATAATTAAAATTATTTAATTATTTAGAAGAATAAGGTTGATATTGAAGGAATTAATTAAATAAATCTAATTTATTTAATTAAATGGGAGGAAGTGAATTAAATAAATAAATTTATTTATTTATTTATTTATTGATAGAGTAATATGAAGGTGAAATAAATATTTAAAATATTTATTTAAGTAGAGTCATGTCATTTTTAGGTGTATACATTTTGCCCCTCTTTGATGCAATGTGTTTTATCACGTTGTTTCAAAGAATAAGAATTTTCAACAGTGATACATGCCCTAGTTTTCCCTTGGTACAAGTTTAACGACAGGATGCCCCCTTGGGAGATTGGATGGGAAGAAGGCAGAAAGCGTGAGATGGACAATCTCACGAAGAAGAAGGTGAAAAACGGGTTAGGATGGAGAAAAATAGGACATGATTTAGAGGAACAGATATGGAAAGTAGTCATAGTTGTCATACAGTCAGCTATGGTTCACTTTCTATAGATAGGAGCTAGGTCCACAAGTTCTATTCATTTGCACACTTGTCCTTAGTTGATTGGTCTTTGAGAGCTTAGGAGATTATGGGAGCTAGAGAAGCCGACAGAGAGATGGATATTCTACACGAGGAGCACCGGTTTGAGGGAGTTTGATGGTTCGATCAGCTAGCTAAGGCAGGACCACCGGTATGTAGTTCGTCAAAACTCGCTAAAAGTCATTTATTAGGTCAATAAATGCTTAGGAAAAAAAGCTAGGACAGATGCCCTGAACTGCGATTCGGTGCATATACAACCCAAAATGGCGCATATACCGTGAAGTCGTGCATCTGATAGATCTTACAGTGCATATGATAGTTTGGCACATATAGGCTATGATTTGGCGCATCCATTGTGGAACAATGCATATGACACAAGAAGTGGTGCATGTGCCAGAACGACGCATACACGTCAAGGATTGGCGTATTCATGGTGAAGCGGCGCATATGATATGGATCAGCGCATTTACCACCTGGATTGACGCAGTTGCACTAGGATAATCAGTTGACTTAATGAAATTAACTCAATTGGCACCTTGATCTATGCGTCAATTGATAAGCAATCTCTGAGATTGTCGAGAATCTAGTTAAGAGATGATATGTTGTTTTTGATTAATTTGATATGCTAAGTCAATGATAGGATAGTTTGATTTCTTTGAGTAGGTCTGCCTAGATATGGATTACTTTGAAGCTATGCTTTGCTTGATTGCAAGAGGATATCTGGGATACCCTGATGTCACGAGAGCAGTTCCCTTTGCCATTGTTGCAGCGATACATGTTGACAGAGATTCACCGTGAGGCTCTTGGTGCTATGGGTTTGCATTATGTTTATTTCATGCTTGAGGTTCGCGCAAACTGTGGTATGTTGACTATTGTTGTGGAGCGATTTCACAGCAAGGATGGGACTTTCCATCTACTGACCGGGGAGATGGCGATTACTCTAGAGGACGTATACAGGATTATGCACCTCCCTATTCAGGGAGAGTTGGTAGAGTATGAGTAATAGCATAATGCTAGATTGGCTGAGTGCAGATGGGTGTTTGATGACCTGGACTTGGTTGAGTAGGTGATTTCATGGCAGGACATTCATGACTGCTATGACTACTTCCCAGGTATAGTGGCAAGACTGATTGGTGGCTTAGTATGCCCTGATAGGAGGTCACATGGGTTCCCGACTAGCTGGGGGAGGGTGTTAGAGAGTATGATTACCGATGGGACTCGGTATGCACAGGGCGTGTGCATGTTGGCACACTTATACAGGGATATGCACCAGGTAGTGTATCACAGAGGAGCCAGTTTGTCAGCAGGTGTGTCTCTTTTACAGTTTGGGTTATGGGAGCACATAGCTATCACACGGCTGATATGTCTCTTTCATAGGCAGAGAGGTGAGCCCTACAACTATGGGAATGCAGTTGTGATTTCCCAGCACAAGCTGGAGAAGCTCGAGTACTGGAGACACACGTTTGATAATGTGGATCTAGTTATTTGGCACCCATACCTAGACTGTGAGGTATGGGATGATGAGGCGGATGAGCTTCTGTATTGCTTCCAGACTCAGTGGCTCATTAGTAGGATGAGGTACATATTAGAGCAACAGATTGTTAGCAGGGTGCAGAGGTAGTTTGACAGAGTACAGGGTAGGCCACAGGGGTAGACACGATTTGTGAGGACCCATGTAGAGAGATATAGGTTGTGTCCTATGGCATCATATGAGGAGGCCTTGATAGACTTTCATTAGATCCCCTACAAAGCATGGCCCATGAGGAGGGATATAGTGGATGCAGGCATGACACCAGATTATGAGAAGTGGTTCGCCGCTCACCCATTTCCTAGATATTCAAGACCTGGAGAGCTGGCTCTTTGTATAAATGAGGAGGATTCAGATGATGAGGGTGGATCTGGTGGGAGGAGGAGGTGATAGAGGACGGGGAGAGGAGGTCAGGGAGATGATGGTGGAGATGGAGGAGGGGTGAGATGGAGGAGGAGGAGGTAGATCAAGACAGAGGAGGAGGTCTGGGGAGGGACCTTCAAGTCAGTAGGAGGTTGCGTAGCTGCGGGCTGCAGGGTACCTGCCAGCACAGCAGGTGGTACTGCAGAGGTAGATGTTGCCACCACAACAGGTGGCACAATAGCAGGTGCAGGGGCACGTACCAATTCAACAGTTGGCACAAGGACAGGGACAGGCAGGGCATGTCTCGCAGCCTCACTTACAGCAGCAGGCCTTTGCAGTGTTACAGGGTCAGATTAGGTAGTTTAGAGCCCATCTAAGAGCAATGGAGTCTCAAAGAGATGCGGATGCAAGACGAATATCAGAGATATCTAGAGAGAGAGACATCTTTGGCTAGCGTGAGGGCAATGAGAGCAGAGACAGATGTAGTCATGGTAGCTATGGGTACAGATGGTACTTCTAGCTTTTTGGTTTCACAGGTACAGCAGGCATAGACATAGCTGGCCCAGGTACAGGGTGAGCTTGCCAGATTGCAGGCTCAGGCTCAGTATTACAGGGGATTATATCATGGGGTAGTGGCGGCGGACCAGCGTGCAGCTAGCTTTAGGAGCCAGTCTAGGGCATCAAAGAGGGCAAGTGGATCCCAATCTGTGGCATCAGTGAGAGGTCCCTAGCAATCAAGGGGAGATAGAGGAGAGGGTAGCATAGGGAGTAGTGCTCCACCGCAGCAAGGTTAGCCAGACTTGGATACTTGTACCAGTTTTTGATTTGATGTATAAATCTGAGATACCCTCTATATGTATTATTTTTTCCCTGAGACATGTATCATTGTCTGGTTTACTTTGTATACATTTCATGACATTACTCTGAGATATGGACAGATATTTTGATATGTTACACATTTGGATACGTTTTATGCTTATATGATGATGCAGTTATGGATGTTCTACATGCATGTGTTCTATGTTTATATGCTATGGATGCAATCGATCTTATTATGCTTTGTATATGTGATGCATACTAGATGGATGTAAATGATTTGATATGCAATGCAGATGTGTCATTATATTGATATGTTTATGTAGCTCTTATTTGTATTTGTCTATGTTTTTTATTTTTGGTAAGATATATGGATGTACATGTATGTGGATGACCTAATGCACTTGTCATGTATGCAACTAATTTAATCATGTGAATGACTATCTTATGTGATATGATATGCTATCTATGCTATGTTTTTGATATGTCCAAATGTACTCCATCGACACAAAGATGATGTAGATAGGAGGAGGAGAAGAAATGAAGAAATACAGGCTTTCATTTGATACACTGCAGGATTTTATTTATTGCATGGTTGATATGGATTTTCTAGATATGGGATGGATGTGGATTTTCATCTTGATATTGCAAGTCTTTTACTTTCATCATTAGACACTTTTTGTTTCTTTTCTCTTTTTGAAATGTTGTGAGGAAATACAAGCATCTAGGTATAATTAGACCGAGATAACCTGAGTATTCCTTACATGGATTTTGATATAGCAAGTTGATACAAGCATCTAGCCAAACTTGAATCTAGATGAGCTGAGTACTTCTTGCATTTCAATAGATAAGGATCACCCTTTTTCATGTTCAGACCTCTGAAGTCCCCGATGATCTTTTGTTGATCATGTCGTTAGACAAAAGTCATCATATTACTAAAGTTTCATCCACAAACAGCAAACAAAGAAATAGATTATGCCCCCATAATGGCATCTCTAGCTTCTGGCATCCTTGAGTAGCATAGGAAGACATAATGAAAAAAATCCAAGACTTTGTAAGTTAACCTGTTCACAAAACATTCTTGCATTAGATGTGTCTTTTTGCCATAATTGATATAGAGTCAGTTTGAGTGTTTTGGTATGGTGCTCTGCTTTGGACAGGTTGATGTTTTATGTGCTAAGATTTTTTGTTTTTGGAAGCTCTGCTTTTCTTGCGCGCACTTGCATAGTGAAAGGTATCACAATCCTTTATTGGTATCCTCTTAGAACATGTGGTATTCAAGAATCTAAATCCACAACTAGGTCGAGGAGTTGCCCCCAGTTTAGACAAGGATTGACTTATTATGGGTGACATGACAACAGACATGGAGAGACGGACCCTAAGGGACTAACCTAGTGCCTTGAGGGATCATTACTAAATGGCCTTGCCTACATGATGACATAGAGGCAACCTAGTTCAGGATGAACCTGACGGACCTAAGACCTAGGCGATGACAAAGATATAGAATAGGTATGGATAACGGGACAGACGACTCTTGATGGAATGAATAGACAAGAAGGGGATTGGAGTAGAGCAGAGCCTCGAGGGCGTATTGAGAATGGCCTTGCCTATGTGATAGCTCATAGGTGACGTAGTTTGATAACGGTTCAAAGGATTGTTCACGATGAACGATATGATGGACACAAGAGACATGAGGTTACAATAGATGGAGGAAGTGGTTTGTCGCTGATAGTGCCTATTTACCAGGTTCTTACCACTTGCTTTTATTTGCACGAAAGCTAAAAGTACACATGACACCTGTTTGCCAAGTTTTCATCACAGTACCTATCCCAGGTGCCTATTTGCCAGGTTTTCAGCAAAGGATGATTTTTTTTTGTTATTTTCTATTTTTTTTATTTTTTTGCTTTGTTTTTTGATCATTTTCCATTTTTTTTTGAATTTTTTTAAGGACTCCCTTTCACTAGGGTTTAGGTATAGAACTTGCAAAGATGCATGCTATTGATAGGATCATCAAATAGTTCACCTTTAGCGGTAGCCAATTGATATGCCCTTGATCCATAGGCTGCAATGATGACATATGGACCTAGCCAGTTAGGTTCGAACTTGCCTTTCTTCTCTCGATCTTACTGATTTCTGGGATTTTCTCTGAGTACTAGATCACCAACTTGGAATACTTGGGGCTTTACCCTATGGTTATAGCTTCTAGACATTCATTGTTAATAATATTTTAGGTGGTTAAAGGCCTGTTTCCTTCTCTCTTCGAGCAACTCTTACTCTTGAAGTCTGGACACTCTGTACTCTTCATCAGATATGAGGCCTTTTAAAGAAATGCGCAAGGATTGGATCTTGACATCAATGGGCAAGATGGCTTTAGATCTGTAGACCAGGGAGTATGGTGTTGTACCTGTGGGTGTGTAGATGCTTGTGCGATAAGCCCATAGTGCTGGATTTAACTGGATATGCCAATCATGGCTGGCATCATTGACAGTCTTTTTCAAGATTTTCAAAATGGTTTTATTTGATTCCTCAGCCTGGCCATTGCCTTGGGAGTAATAGGGGGTTGAAAAGTGGTGCTGGATATGGAATTTGTCACATAGTTCCCTGACATCCTAATTTTTGAAGGGTCGTCCATTATCCATGATAATGGATGAAGGGATATCGTAGTGACAAATGATATAGTTCAAGATAAAAGAGGCAATCTACTTGCCTGTGATATTGGCTAAGGGCATGGCTTCAATACACTTCATAAAGTACTTGGTGGCGATGGTTATGAATTTATGGCCACTGGATGAAGAATGGTGAATCTTGCCCACTAAGTCAAGTCTCCACTGACAGAAAGGTCAAGGAGTTGTTAATGGCTGTAACTCCTATACTGATGCATATATTAGGTTCCCATGGATTTGGCACTTTTTGCATTTCTTTACAAAATGATAGGAATCTTGTTCCATGGTTAGCCAGTAGTATCCCATGCGTATGAGTTTCTTGGATAGGGTAGGGCCAATAGAGTCTGACTCACATAATAACGATAGTGAAAATCATGAGGAAAGAATGATACCCCCCATGGTGGGCGCCAGAAATGTAAGGGTAAAAATGGGATTAATCAAATGAATAATAAAAACCCAAACATCAATGGAATATGAAGATAAAAGGAGATTTAAAATAAAATAGAGAAGATGATACTCACAACCTTTTACCTTGCGACTTCCATTGCTCGCCTATTCTTTCTTGATCTTTCGATGATGAAGATGGCCCTCAGGAAGCTTGCTTCCTTGCTTTGATTCCTCAAGATGACAAGGAGAAATGGCTCTGATACTTGGTATGTTAAAGATGAACTTCAACACACTATGAAATGGATGGATGATGAATGATATGAAAATGGGGTGCCAATGGCGCGCTATAGTTCTTGCAGCATAAGTTTACTCGAATGATGGATATCAAATGAAGAAGAAGAGGGTTATATTTATAGAGTTGTGTCAGAGAAGATCAATGGTGGAGAAGAAATGAGAAGATCAACGAAGGAGAATGTTCAAGAGAATGTGCACGAATAGAAGGACACCTGTCATTCAAAAAGAAGCTTTGTTGAGTTAACTACTTTCTTGATGAGGATGAGTTTTCATTTTCTTAAATTAGAATATATTTTTCTAATTTAAGAGTTTTGTTGATAAAATAGATTTGCTTTAAATCAATTAACTCAGCTTTTGCTTGTGTGATAGGAAGAATTTACTTTTAGAAGATATTGAAGATTTTTTGGAAGATGAGAAAGCATAATTAAATAAATAGATTTATTTAATTATTTGTAGATAATTTTGAAGAAGAAATAAAATATTTAAATATATTTTATTTTTTGGAGATTTTATTTAAATTTGGAAGAATGAAAGATTTAATTAAATAATTAAAATTATTTAATTATTTAGAAGAATAAGGTTGATATTGAAGGAATTAATTAAATAAATCTAATTTATTTAATTAAATGGGAGGAAGTGAATTAAATAAATAAATTTATTTATTTATTTATTTATTGATAGAGGAATATGAACGTGAAATAAATATTTAAAATATTTGTTTAAGTAGACTCATGCCATTTTTAGGTGTATACATTTTGCCCCTCTTTGATGCAATGTGTTTTATCATGTTGTTTCAAAAAATAAGAATTTTTTACAGTGATACATGCCCCAGTTTGCCCTTGGTACAAGTTTAACGACAGGATGCCCCCTCGGGAGATTGGACGTGAAGAAGGCAGAAAGCGTGAGATGAACAATCTCACGAAGAAGAAGGTGAAAAATGGGTTAGGATGGAGAAAAATAGGACATGGTTTAGAGAAACAGATATGGGAAGTAGTCATAGATTTCGTACAGTCAGCAATGGTTCACTTTCTATATATAGGAGTTGGGTCCACATGTTCTATTCATTTGCACACTTGTCCTTAGTTGATTGGTCTTTGAGAGTTTAGGAGATTATAGGAGCTAGAGTAGCCGACAGAGAGATGGATATTCCGCACAAGGAGCACCGGTTTGAGCGAGTCTGACGGTTCGATCAGCTAGTTGAGGCAAGACCACCAGTATGTAGTTTGTCAAAACTCGCTAAAAGTCATTTATTAGGTCAACAAATGCTTAGGAAAAAGAGCTAGGATAGATGCACCGAACTGCCGTTCGGCGCATATACACCCTGAAATGGTGCATATGCCGTGAAGTCGCACATCTGATAGGTCTTATGGTGCATATAGGCTATGATTTGGTGTATCCATTATGGAACAACGCATATGACACAAGAAGTGGCGCATGTGCCAGAACGACACATACACATCAAGTATTGGCGCATTCACGGTGAAGCGACGCATATGATATGGATCAGCGCAGTGGTCACCTGGATCGGCACATTTGCACTAGGATAATCAGTTGACTTAATGAAATTAACTCAATTGGCACCTTGATCTATGCATCAATTGATAAGCAATCTCTGAGATTGCCAAGAATCTAGTCAAGAGATGATATGTTGTTTTTGATTAATTTGATATGCTAAGTCAATGATAGGATAGCTTGATTGCTTTGAGTAGGTCTGCCTGGATATGGATTTCTTTGACGCTATGCTTTGCTTGATTGCAGGAGGATATCTGGGATACCCTGATGTCATGAGAGCAGTTCCCTTTATCGTTGTTGCAGCGATACATGTTGACAGAGATTGACTGCGAGGCTCTTGGTGCTATGGGTTTGCATTATGTTTGCTTCATGCCCAAAGTTCGTGTGAACCTCGGTATGTTGACTACGGCTATGGAGTGATTTCATAGAAAGGATGGGACTTTCCATCTACCGACCAGGGAGATGGCGATTACTCTAGAGGACGTATATAGAATTCTGCACCTCCCTATTTAGGGAGAGTTGGTAGAGTATGAGTCACAGCGTGACATTAGATTGGCTGAGGGCAGACAGGTGTTTGATGACCCAGACTTGGTTGAGTAGGTGATTTTGTGGCAGGACATTCATGACTACTATGACTACTTCCCCAGTATAGTGGCGAGACTGATCGGTGGGGTAGTATGCTCCGATAGGAAGTCACATGGGTTCTTGACTGGCTAGGGGAGGGTGTTAGAGAGTATGATTACTGATGGGACTTGGTATGCATTGGGCGTGTGCATGTTGGCACACTTATACAGGGATATGCACCAGGTAGTGTGGTGGTGCTCACATGGAGTCAGGGTTTCGAGCATTTGCATCCGCAAGCCTTTTCAAAGAAACCCAAAAAATAATTTCTAAGTCCATCGGTAAGAGTAGACCTTTGTCTCAGTGATCACATTGTTCAGAGTGATTTTTTCCTTGCATCAGCGAGACAGTGATCATCGATGGCCCATTTCGTGTTCTCGCCGATAGACTGATGGAGGTTTAAACAAGCATCCAAAGGGGGATCATCGTGAAGACAACCTACATCGACGTCTCATTTTGACATCCCATCGATTGCCGATGGAGATGCAAGGAGACATACAATGGTCTTCAGTGAGACCTTGCCTATCAGCAGCCAGGTCTGATGTCTCGCTGATCATCGATGAAGATAAGGATATATGCAAGTTGAGCCATGGTGTAACAATGTGTATCGGTGTGCTATGGAGGATGTCTCTCCGATGGTTTGGGTCGCACCAATACAGGATGCGTCAGTGTGACAATATGTGTCAGCGTGTTGTGGAGATGTCACCTCGACGGTCTAGGTCACATCGACGAAGGGTTGGTATCATTCTGGCTAGCGGCATCGGCATGCCTAGAGGGTGTCACTCTAACACTTGGGGTCACTCTGATGAGGTCTTGGCATCAGTGGGAGATGGAGCGATAGACTGTTAGCTGGTGGATCGCTGGTCACGTCAGGGAAAAGTATACGATGTTAGGTATACTAGTGGTCTAGTATATAAAGCGATCAAAGAATCACTACAGGGTGAATGTGGGATAATTAGATCTCACAAATATGGGAAAGGTCAGCGATGGAAGAAAGGACCGCCTATGTGGCATGATATCATTGGCAATGGACTTTTCAATGTTGCTGATGTAGATTTTCAACCTGTATGGGTGGATTTGGACTGTCGATCTTGCATATTTGGAGCCTGATTCTGTGGCTGAGTTTGAAGGATGAAATGACTGTCTTTTGACACTATTTTTGCACACTCATTCCACAGTCAACTGACCTTGTTGCACGGTGATGGAAAAAACATCACATATGTTTGTTTGCTTGAGGTCCAGGTTGCTTCTGCTGGTGGTTTTCAGTATGGATCTGATTTCTTCAGCTACCAAAATTTATGAGGATCTGATTGTTTCATTAAAAATCTGGAGGGAGTGATCTCTGCATTTATGAAGTTTGTTAGTGTGTAGGTGGCCGGAAGCTTGTGTGTTCCTTAAAAAGGTATCAATAGCCATTCTACGGTGGTTGGATGTTTTTTGGGTTTCTTCTGCTTTGACCTTGAACACAAGGTGTTCACATTTTGAAAGGCATTTTTTGTTATAGATTCGGTCCTTGATCTGATGCATCATTCTTTCTTGTTTGTAAATGATAAGTTCATGTATGATAACTTTATATGTAGATTGAATTTAAATGAAAAACACTTTGTGTGTGTATTGTTTATGATTGTCTCCTGTATATTATTTGTTTTTATTTCAAACAAGGTTGTCAAGGGCTTCCGAGTTTTTTAGTTTATACTCGCTATACTATGTGTCTGGTTCTAGCATCTGCTCAAGGGGTGGACTAAATAGGCTTTTGATCAGATACAAAGGAAAA
Source organism: Cunninghamia lanceolata (assembly GCA_027924645.1). Lineage (NCBI taxonomy): Eukaryota > Viridiplantae > Streptophyta > Pinopsida > Cupressales > Cupressaceae > Cunninghamia > Cunninghamia lanceolata. The sequence goes on from BSBN01001807.1 coordinate 9,743,389, forward strand.
TGAATTGCATCATAGAATTTGCAGAGTATGATCATAAGTAATACTCTTTCTTGGATATCTTACTATTAGGTAGTAATATTTTACCTTAGTCCTCTGGATATGAAGTCATGTTGTCATAGGGAAACATTTACATTCATAGATTTGACTCTGTTGCCTAGATAAGGCACTTGTCTAGGAATTTGTCTGTTCAAAGGGTCTAGGAAAATCCCATAATTCCAAACATAAATACAAACCATTTCATAATTCTAACCTGCTAGTTGTAGGATTAGAAATAGGACCCCTACATACTCTCATTCCTAACTAGTTAGATATGTTCAAGAACATTGCCAACCTTGTGATTTATCACACAAATCTTAGTCCAAACATGAGAGTATTTTGCCTGTTGTTGTAAAGTTAAATCTTTATGTCATTGGGTGAGTCAAATCAAAATCTTTAGCAAATAGGGATACCCACCTTGGTGCGATAGAACTAGAAGTGAAGGGGAGGCAACTCACACAACCTCCTGTATTTGTTGGCCGAATCTGCCTGTGCATTGGAATTGGCAAACCCTCTGCCGATTCGGAGAGAAAGAACTCCAACAAAGTGGCGACTCTGATGGGGAGTTGATTTGAAGGTGTTATCTTTTTGCCCATCCGAGTCACCAACAAAGTGACGACTTTGCTGGGGATGTAATGTCATATCCATAAAAGTGTGAGTCTGAAAGATTGAAGAATCAAACCTCGAAGTGCCTTGTTACAGCAAACTTGAAAAGTTGTATATGTGGCTCTACTGTTGGAGAACCCAAAAAGGAAAGAAATGAATTTTTAGCTTCATGTTATTTGAAGCTTATTCCTCTGCCAAGGAGGTGGTGACTCTGCACAAAAAGAAACTGAAAAAGAATACAAAGATGTGTTAGATTTTCATATTTTCAGTCAGGAAAAGGAATTTGCAACGGCTGCAACATATCTAGGTATTTTTATAGGTTTTAAAGGATTCCCTATTTGGTGAAGTAGCACCGGTTAAAAGGGAAATATTGGTGAGAGCTTGCATGCTTTGTATTTGTTGAGAATGTATTTGATGTTTCAAAAGAAGTATGCAATGTTGTTGAAAGACTCATTTAGAGGACTTTAGGAAGTTTGAAACAACAGTTTGTATTTTAAAGGCCTAGGGTCATTGATTGAAAATCTAAGTTGAGAAGAGGGTTGCAAAAACCACATAAAGATGTATTATCAGCCCATGCACCCTTGTGAGGTGTCAAATGTAACAATGTATAATGATCAATCCCAACCATCTAACAAAAAAAGCTTCAGCATTGATAGATATAAGCCCATCAATTTTAATGGCATTTGTGGTTATCCAAACGCTTTTCCATCTAAGATTAGAAAGTATTTTCCTAAATTGAGTGGTGTAAAGGATGAATCAGCTGAGAGACACTTGCAGTAGTTTAGGAATGTCATAGATGATTTTGAGATTGACCATGAAGATGTAGTTATGAGACTATTTGTTCAATCTCTAGATGAGGATGCAAGGGACTGGTTCTCCTACCTTCCAACCTACTCTGTCAGATCTTGGAAAGATTTTAAATCTGCATTTATAGAACAATTTGGTGAGAGAATATCTGAATATGCAGTTATCAGTGATTTCATGTATATCCATATTAAAAAAGATGAGTTAGTTCTAGCCTTTAACCTTAGGTTTATGAAGGCATTGAAAAGAATTTTAGAATGTATGAGACCTAATGATGCATTGTGCCTAGTGGTCTATTTGGGAGCATTTGATAAGAAAATGAGTTATATATTGAGAGATAAGGAGCCCACCACATTGCATCAGGCACATCAATTTGCAATAGACATTGAAAATAACTAGAGGCATGGAATACACAAGGGTTATTTCTTTGCAAATTTCTACTGCTCTAGGGTCCCCAATGTTGATGAAAGATATGATTTATATGTTGAAAATAAATGTTAAAGCAATCACACCCCTATTGTCCTAGTTTATGCATCAGTTAAAGGTAATGATGACTCTGCTATAGAGGAGGATGTCCTGATTTGCCCAGCAAATGAAGTTGATAGTAATAATTTTTCTAGTGATATTAATATGCCAGTCCACAGTGAAGAGCATTCATGTTTAAATGACCTAGTTGTGCATAGTTGTGATCATATGGTTCGTGAGTCAATATCAGTTTCATTAGGAAGCATTAGAGGGCTAGAAAGTGATATGGATAATTCAGTTTCAGAGTGCATTGAAGAAGCAGAGATCCCGTGTGTTGGGCAATCAGATGATAAAGATGATACCCATGATCAGTTCATGGATCAGGTTTGTTCTTCTTATGACTCTAGATTTGGTAATGTTGAAGAAGAGTTGGATTGTCCTGAAGAAGAAGTAGAGACCTTTGCAATGAGTATGAATCCCCTATATGATGAGCCTTTAGATGCATTGAACATTGTGAGTCATGACTTTTATTGGTGCAGAATTAACCCTCTTTTTAAAGATGATGATGAATATGAGGAGACAACTAACATAGGTGCTGCATAAGTTTGTGAAGAGGGGATGGATGAATCAAGTATCTTCAGCTCTTGTGAGGATAATATAGATATGCAAACTATGGATAACAAATGTTCAGTATCAGTTGGTTCAGACATGTGCAATGATGGGTGTGTGGATCAAGTTTTGTTTTCAATGTCAATAAATGATATAAATGATATTGATGGTCTCATATATTTTGAGTGTTTCCAGTTTATGGATCAGTTGGATGAATGCCTGGTAATGCACAATACCCAGAGTGACAGAGGCAATACTAACAGAGGCAAGCTTACAAAAATGGTGAAGTATGTGATTGACAAGATTAGCATGTGGGCAATTTTTGTTGATGTTTTCAGTTGTGGTTGGGGTCATTCAAATCAAGATTAGGCATTTGACGGGGTTATGGTTTTTCATTTTTGGCTGCACAAGGCCGCCAAAATAGTGTTTAAAGATGTGATCTATGATGTAGATTGGTGTGGCTTTCAACTCTGTTGTCCAATGGATAAGGCCTGGTCTGCATCCCAGAGATCTGGTGTTCTTGTCATGCCTACAAGAGGCATGCATCCCCAGACAAAGCCAATGGTGGTGCCCACATGGAGTCAGGGTTTTGAGCATTTCATCTACAAGCCTTTTTAGAGAAACTCAAAAAAAATTTCTAAGTCCATCGGCAAGAGTAGACCTTTGTCTCAGTAATCATGTTGTTCACAGTGATTTGATCCTTGCATCGGCAAGACAGTGATCATTGGCGGCCCATTTCGTGTTCTCGCCAATAGACCGATGGAGGTTCAAACAAGCATCCAAAGGGGGATCATCGCCAAGACAACCTACATCGATGTCTCATTTTGACATCCTGTCGATCGCCGACGGAGATGCAAGCAGACATACAATGGTCTTTGGTGAGACCTTGCCTATCAGCAGCTAGGTCTGACGTCCCACTGATCGCTGATGAAGATAAGGATATATGCAAGGTGAGCCATTGGTGTGATAATGTGTATCGATGTGCTATGGAGGATGTCACTCTGATGGTTTGGGTCGCACCGATACAAGATGGGTCGGCGTGATAATATGTGTCAGCGTGTTGTGGAGATGTTACCCCAACGGTCTGGGTCACACAGACAAAGGGTTGGTATCGGCCTGGCTAGCGGCATCGGCGTGCCTGGAGGGTGTCGCTCTGACACTTTGGGTCACTCCGATGAGGTCTTAGCATCAGTGGGAGATGGAGTGATAGACTATTAGTGGGTGGATCACTGGTCACGTCAGGGAAAAGTGTACAACATTAGGTATACCAGTGGTCTAGTATATAAAGCAATCAAAGGATCACTACAGGGTGAATGTGGGATAATTAGATCTCACAAATATGGGAAACGTCAGCGATGGAAGAAAGGACTGCCTACATGGCGTGATATCCTTGGCAATGGAACTTTCAATGTTGTTGATGTAGATTTTCAACCTGTATGGGTTGATTTGGACCGCCGATCTTGCATATTTGGAGCCTGATTCTGTGGCTAAGTTTGAAGGATGAAACGACTGTCTTTTGGCACCATTTTTACGCACTCATTCCACAGTCAACTGACCTTGCTGCACGGTGATGGAAAAAACATCACATCTCTTTGTTTGCTCGAGCTCCAGGTTGCTTCTGCTGGCATTTTTAGTATGGATCTGATTTCTTCGGCTACCAAAATTTATGAGGATCCAATTGTTTCATTGAAAATATGGAGGGAGTGATCTTTGCATTTATGAAGTTTGTCAATGTGTAGGTGGTCAGAAGCTTGTGTGCTCCTTAAAAAGTTATCAATGACCATTCTACGGTGGTTGGATGTTATTTGGGTTTCTTCTGCTTTGACCTTGAACACAAGGTGTTCACGTTTTGAAAGGCTTTTTTTGTTAGAGATTCGGTCCTTGATCTGATTCATCAGTCTTTCTTGTTTGTAAATGATAAGTTCATGTATGATAACTTTCTATGCAGATTGAATTTAAATGAAAAACACTTGGTGTGTGTATTGTTTATGATTGTCTCCTATATGTTATTTGTTTTCCTTTCAAACAAGGTTGTCAAGGGCTTCCGAGTTTTTTAGTTTATACTTGCTATACTATGTGTCTGGTTCTAGCGTCTGCTCAAGGGGCAGATTAAATAGGCTTTTGATCAGATACAAAGGAAAATGAATTGCATCATAGGATTTGCAAAGTATGATCATAATTAATACTCTTTCTTGGATATATTACTGTTAGGCAGTAATATTTTACCTTAGTCCTCTGGATATGAAGTCATGTTGTCATAGGGAAACATTTACATTCATAGATTTGACTTTGTTGCCCAGATAAGGCACTCGTCTAGGAATCTGTCTGTTCAAAGGGTCTAGGAAAATCCCATAATTCCAAACATATATACAAATCATTTCATAATTCCAACTGCTAGTTGTAGGATTAGAAATAGGACCCCTGCATACTCTCATTCCTAACCAGTTAGATATGTCCAAGAACATTACCAACCTTGTGATTTATCACACAAATCTTGGTCCAAACATGATAGTATTATGCCTGTTGTTGTAAAGTTAAATCTTTCTGTCATTGGGTGAGTCAAAGAAAAATCTTTAGCAAATAGGGATACCCCCTTGGTGTGGCAGAACCAGAAGTGAAGGGGAGGTAGCTCATGCAACCTCCTATATTTGTTGGTTGAATCTGCCTGTGCATTGGAACTGGCAAACCCTCTATCAATTCAGAGAGAAAGAAATCCAACATAGTGTATCACAGAGGAGCTAGTTTGTCAGCAAGTGTGTATCTTTTACATTTTTGGCTATGGGAGCACATAGCTATCACATGGCTGATATGTCTCTTTCATAGGCAGCGAGGTGAGCCCTATAGCTATGGGTATGCAGGTGTGACATCCCAGCACAAGCTGGGGAAGGTTGAGTACTAGAGATAAGCGTTTGATAACGTGGATCTAGTTATTTGGTGCCCATACATAGACTGCGAGGTATGGGATGATGAGACGGACGAGCTTCTGTACTATTTCAAGACTTAGTGGCTCATTTTCAGGATAGGGTACATATTAGAGAGATAGATTGTGAGCAGGGTGTAGAGGCAGTTTGGCAGAGTACAGGGCAGGCCACAAGGGCGGGCATGATTCGCAAGGATCCATGCAGAGAGATATAGGTTGGGTCATGTGGCATCATATGAGGAGGCCTTGATAGACTTTTGATAGATCCCCTACACAGCATGGCCCATGAAGAGGGATATAGTGGATGCATGCATGACACCAGATTATGAGGAGTGGTTTGCTGCTCACCCATTTCCTAGCTATTCAGGACCTGGAGAACTGGCTCCTCATATAGACAAGGAGGATTCAAATGATGAGGGTGGAGCTGGCAAGAGGAGGAGGTGACAGAGGAGGGGGAGAGGAGGTCAGGGAGATGATGGTGGAGATGGAGGAGGAGGAGGTAGACCAAGACAGAGGAGGAGGTCTAGGGAGGGACCTTCAGGTCAGCAGGAGGTTGCACAGCCGTGGGCTGCAACGCAGGTGCAAGGGTAGGTGCCAGCACAACAAGTGGCACTGCAGAGGAAGATGTTATCACCACAACAGGTACAGGGGTAGGTACCAGCTTAGTAGGTGGCATAGGGACAAGGACAGGCAGGGCAGGCCCCGCAGCCTGACTTACAGCAGCAAGCCTTTGCGCCATTACAGGGTCAGATTAAGTAGCTGAGGGCCCATTTGAGAGTAGTGGAGTCTCGGAGAGATATGGATGTAGGACGAATATCAGAGATATCCAGAGAGAGAGACCCATCTTTGGCTAGCATGAGGGCGATGAGAGCAGAGAGAGATGCAGCCATGGCAGCTATGGGTAAAGATGATACTTCTAGCTTTTTGGTTTCACAGGTACAGGAGGCAAAGACACAACAAGCCTAGGTATAGGGTGAGCTTGCCAGAGTGTAGGCTCAGGCTTAGTATTATATGGGATTATATCACGGGGTAGTGGCAGCAGACCAGCGTGCACCTAGCTTTAGGAGCCAGTCTGGGGCATCACAGAGGGCAGGTGGATCCTGATTTGTGGCATCAGTGAGAGGTCCCCAGCAATCAAGGGGAGATAGAGGAGAGGGCGGCGTAGGGAGTAGTGCTCCATGGCAGCAGGGTTAGCCAGACTTGGTTACTTGTACTAGTTTCTGATTTGATGTATACATCTGAGATAGCCTGTATATGTATTATTTTTTCCCCGAGACATGTATCATTGTCTTGTTGTACTTTGTATACATTTCATGACATGACTCTGAGATATGGATAGATATTTTGATATGTTGCACATTTGGACATATTTTTATGCTTATATGATGATGCAATTATGGATGTTCTACATGCATGTGTTCTATGTTTATATGTTATGGATGCAATCAATCTTATGATGCTTTGTATATGTGATGCATAATAGATGGATGTAAATGATTTGATATGCAATGCATATGTGTCATGTTATTGATATGTTTATGCAGCTCTTATATGTATTTGTCTATATTTTTTTATTTTTGGTAAGATATATGGATGCACATGTATGTGGATGACCTAATGCACTTGTCATGTATGCAACTAATTTAAACATGTGAATGACTATCTTATGTGATATGATATGCTATCTATGCTATGTTTTTGATATGTCCAAATGTACTCCATCGACATAGAGATGATGTAGATAGGGGGAGGAGAAGAAATGAAGAAATACAGGCTTTCATTTGATACACTGCAGGATTTTATTTATTGCATGGTTGATATGGATTTTCTAGATATGGGATGGATGTGGATTTTCATCTTGATATTGCAAGTCTTTTTCTTTCATCATTGGGTACTTTTTATTTCTTTTCTCTTTTTGAAATGTTGTGAGTAAATACAAGCATCTAGGTATAATTAGACTGAGATGACCTGAGTATTCCTTACATGGATTTTGATATAGCAAGTTGATACAAGCATCTAGTGAAACTTGAATCTAGATGAGCTGAGCACTTCTTGCATTTCAACAGACAAGGATCGCCCTTTTTCATGTTCAGACCTCTGAAGTCTTCGATGATCTTTTCCTGATCATATCGTTAGACAAAAGTCGTCATATTACTAAAGTTTGATCCACAAATAGTAGACAAAGAAATAGATTATGCCCCCATCATGTCAGCTCTAGCTTTTGGCATCCTTGAGTAGCATAGGAAGACATAATGACAAAAATCCAAGACTTTGTAAGTTAACCTGTTCACAAAACATTCTTGCATTAGATGTGTCTTTTTTCCATAATTGATATAGAGTCAGTTTGAGTGTTTTGGTATAGTGCTCTGCTTTGGACGGGTTGATGTTTTATGTGCTAAGATTTTTTGTTTTTGGAAGCTCTGCTTTGCTTGCGCGCGCTTGCATAGTGAAAGGTATCACAATCTTTTATTGGTATCTTCTTAGAACATGTGGTATTTAAGAATTCAAATCTGTAACCAGGTCAAGGAGTTGCCCCAGTTTAGACAAGGATCAACTTATTATGGGTGACATGACAACATACATGGAGAGACGGACCCTAAGGGACTGACTTAGTGCCTTGGGGGCTCATAACTAAATGGCCTTGCCTACGTGATAGCTCAGAGGTGACATAGTTCGACAATGGTTCAAAGGACTGGTTCAACATATGGAGGAAGTGGTTTGTCGCGGATAGCACCTATTTATGAGGTTTTTTACCACTTGCTTTTATATGCACGAAAGATAAAAGTACACATGACACATGTTTGCCAGGTTTTCATCATGGTACATATCACAGGTGCCTGTTTGCCAGGTTTTCACCAAAGGATGATTTTTTTTTTGTTATTTTCTATTTTTTTATTTTTTTTGCTTTGTTTTTGTGATCATTTTTCCAATTTTTTTTTGAATTTTTTTAAGGATTCCCTTTCACTGGGGTTTAGGTATAGAACTTACGAAGATGCATGTTATTGATAGGATCATCAAATAGTTCTCCTTCAGTGGTAGCCAATTGATATGCCCCTAACCCATAGGTTGCAATGATGACGTAGGGACCTAGCTAGTTAGGTTTGAACTTGCCTTTCTTCTCTCGATCTTGCTGATTTATGGGATTTTCTCTGAGGACTAGATCACCAACTTGGAATACGTAGGGCTTTACCCTATGGTTATAGCTTCTGTACATTCATTATTGATAATCTTTTAGGTGGTTAAAGGCCTTTTGCCTTCTCTCTTCATGCAACTCTAACTCTTCAAGTCTAGACACTCTGTACTCTTCATCAGATATGAGGCCTTTTAAAGAAACATGCAAGGATGGGATCTTGACTTCAATGGGCAAGATGGCTTCAAATCCCTAGACCATGGAGTATGGTATTGCACCTGTGGGTGTGCGAATGCTTGTACGATAAGCCCACAGTGTTGAATTTAACTAGATATGCCAATCATAGCTGGCATCATTAACAGTCTTTTTTAGGATTTTCAAAATGGTTTTATTTGATGCCTCAACCTGGTCGTTGCCTTAGGGGTAATAGGGGGTTGAAAAGTGGTGCTAGATATGGAATTTGTCACATAGTTCCCTGACATCCTGATTTTTGAAGGGTCGTCCATTATCTGTGACAATGGACAAAGGGATACCATAGCGACAAATGATATAGTTCAAGATAAAAGGTAATCTGCTTACCTGTGATATTGGCTAAGGGCACGACTTCAATCCACTTCGTAAAGTACTCGGTGGCGGGTGATTATAAATTTATGGCCACTGGATGAAGAATGATGAATCTTTCCCACTAAGTTGAGTCTCCACTGATAGAAAGGCCAAGGAGTCGTTAATGGCTGCAGCTCCTATGCTGGTGCATATATCAGGTTCCCATGGATTTGGCACTTTTTGCATTTCTTTACAAAATGATAGGAATCTTGTTCCATGGTCGGCCAATAGTATCCCATGCATATGAGTTTCTTGGCTAGGGTAGGGCCACTAGAGTCTGACTTACGTAATAACAATAGTGAAAATCATGAGGAAAGAATGATACCCCCCACGGTGGGTGCCAAAAATGTAAGGGTAAAAATGGGATTAATCAAATGAATAATAAAAACTCAAACATCAATGGAATATGAAGATAAAAGGAGATTTAAAATAAAATAGAGAAAATGATACAACCTTTTACCTTGCGACTTCCATTGCTTGCCTATTCTTTCTTGATCTTTTGGTGATGAAAATGGCCCTCAGGAAGCTCACTTCCTAGCTTCAATTCTCAAGATGACAAGGAGAAATGGCTCTGATACCTGGTATGTTAAAGATGAACTTCAACACACTATGAAATGGATGGATGATGAGTGATATGAAAATGGGGTGCCAATGGCACGCTATAGTTCCTACAACATAAGTTTACTCGAATGATGGATATCAAATGAAGAAGAAGAGGGTTGTATTTATAGAGTAGTGTGAGAGAAGATCAATGGTGGAGAAGAAATGAGAAGATCAACGAAGGAGAATGTTCAAGAGAACATGCACAAATAGGACACATGTCATTCAAAAAGAAGCTTTGTTGAGTTAACTGCTTTCTTGATGAGGATGAGTTTTCATTTTCTTAAATTAGAATATATTTTTCTAATTTTAGAAAATGAAAACTCATCCTCATCAAGAAAGCAGTTGACTCAACAAAGCTTCTTTTTGAATGACACGTGTCCTATTTGTGCACGTTCTCTTGAACATTCTCCTTCGTTGATCTTCTTAAATTAGAATATATTTTTCTAATTTTAGAGCTTTGTTGATAAAATAGATTTGCTTTAAATCAGTTAACTCAGCTTTTGCTTTTGTGTGACAAGAAGATTTTACTTTTAAAAGATATTGAAGAATTTTGGAAGATAAGAAAGCATAATTAAATAAATAGATTTATTTAATTATTTGTAGATAATTTTGAAAAATAAATAAAATATTTAAATATATTTTATTTTTTGGAGATTTAATTTAAATAAATTTTCATTTTATTTAAATTTGGAAGAATAAATATTTAATTAAATAATTAAAATTATTTAATTATTTAGAAGAATAAGGTTGATATTGAAGGAATTAATTAAATAAACGTAATTTATTTAATTAAATGGGAGGAAGTGAATCAAATAAATAAATAATTTTATTGTATTATTGATAGAGGAATATGAAGGTGAAATAAATATTTAAGATATTTATTAAGTAGAGTTATGTCATTTTTAGGTGTATACAAAGGGTTATAGACCTGATCACCAATACTTCTCAAAATGAGTCATAACCTATATAGGAATTTGTTCTGATCACTTGAATCTTAACAAGTTGGTTATTTTCTTAAGGTGATGAGCTGCATCATCTTGACTAACCAAAACAGAACTCAACAAGCAAGCAAACAAACAAATACTATACAAACAACTATACAAATATGCACACTATGATACACATGACATTGCTTTAGGCTTAAAAATAATGCTTGAGGAATTGTCCATTAACTGGTAATGGAACATCCTCACCGATTAAAGTCTTAAGCCTATAGGTGTGTCTCCTAAGATTTCTGAAACTTGAAAGGGACCTATCTAAAGTTTATCAAATTTACCATGATCTTCTTTCCTTTCATGTGCTTTGTCCCACATAAGGACTAAATCTAAAATTCTAAAAGCTTAACTCTGCTCTTTTGTCAAACCAACACTTGACAATAGCTTGATATTCTTGTTTGTTATCTATACCTAGATATTCTTGTGTAAACTGCAATGTGGGAATCATTAGGTTAATATGGAGGATGGGATCCACCCCATATACTAGGTGAAAAGGAGAATTTCCTAATGCATCCTTCATCTAGTTCTATCTACCCACAAGGCATACTTCAATAGGGTGTTCCACTCCTTGGTTCTTTTCGATCAATTTCTTTATGATATTCAATAAATTCTTGTTTGTGGATTCTACTAATCCATTTCCTTGAGGATAGTAATTTGAAGAAAACTTCAAAATAATTCCATAGTCAAAAGTGCAACTTGATAATCTTATTGATGCAAATGCAAACCCATTGTCACATACTAAAGCATAAGGAACTCCATACCTAGTTACTATGTTGCTTTCCAAAAACTTGATTACATCCTCAGCGTTACATGTCTTACTACTAACAACTTCAGTCAACCTGGTACTGTAATCAGTAATAGTTAACACATACCTGTGGCCTGAAGATGATGGAGGGTTGATAGGTCCTATGAAATCCATCCCCCATTGAGCAAAGGGGCGCATCTCCATCACTGGTTGCAAGGGCTGAGCAGCATTTTTTTCTCTATTTGCAGCAACCTGACGCATATGACAACATTTGATGTGTTCAGCAGTATCTTTAAAAATAGTGGGCCAGTAATACCCTGCTTTGAGGATAGCATGAGTGGTAGCTAAGTTTGATCCATGTGCAATTCCAAACTTGTCATGTAATTCTATCAGTGCTTTGTCTGCTTCTTGCCTTTCTAGGCATCTAAGGTATATTCCCTCAGTTCTTCTTGAAAAGGATTCCTCCTTTTATCATGTATTTTTGTGATCTTATTTTTAAGGCTCTCCTCTGTGAGGCCTGCAATCTTGAAGGACATCTTCCAGCAATCAAGAAGTGCTTGATGTCTTAATACCATTCTCCAGTTTCCTTTGTATTTATGACATACTGCTAGCTCATGATGTTAGGATCAATTTCAGATATCATCTGACTCAATGCTTGTCCTTGTAGACACCCAAATTTGTCCCAACTTTGTCCATGTCTTACAACACCTTGTTAAAACATTATCCTAAACATCATAAGCCATTTTTATCCTAAATCCCACTCTTAATCCCATTTATCCATTAGCCAATTAATTAAATAAATTTTATTTATTTAATTAATTTCACATGCATAATCCCATTTATCCTATCCCCATCCCAATTAATTAAATAAATTTTATTTATTTAATTAATTTCCACATCATATCTTATCCCGTCCTATTCATATTTCAAATTAATTAAATAAATCTTATTTATTTAATTAATTTCCAACTCATATCCCAACTAATTCAAATATATTATTTGAATTAAACACTCATCTTTCACCACATTCCAACACTTGTCCAGTCAATCATGTGTTACAACTTTTATCTTTCACATGCACAACTAATGGGACCTAATTTTAGTATTTATCTACACAAGCACACCTAAGCCTTATCTTCCCTTGCCACATGTCAATTGACTACAATTTCTTAATGTGCAAGGAAACCTAACTTAATCCTATCCATCCATTTCATCTAAAGCCCTAATTGATCCTAGCCATCCATTGGAACCAAGTCTTTCCTATAAAACAAGCCTCTCTTGAGCCATTAGAGAGGAGATTGAAAAAAAGGAGAATGGGAGGATTCTTCTTCATGCAACCTCACTCTGCTGAATTTTTATCTATCAACCATCAACCATCCATCATCTATCTCCTTATCAACATTATGCTGCGGAATTGAGCAATCAACACAACAAAGCGATCAATCAATCGAGCTCATCTTGCATCTTTGAGGTATTGAATTATTTGGGTTTAGGTTATGCATTTCAATTGTTTGATCATTTCCATTTATAAATCCAAATTTTTTGATATACATTCTGGCACACCCGGTGGGACTCACGTCCTTGATTAACCTCTCTTGTTTGAGTTATTTTTATGAAGTTTAGATCTCTTGGAGCACTAATCTTTCATTTTTGCAAGCTTTTGTAGCAAAAATTTGCATTTTTCTAACCCTAGTTTGCAAAGATTTGGCTAAAAATGTATGTAGATGATCTCTTAGCCCAAATCTAACCTCACCATTGCGTCCGGGAAGCCATTTCCATAAATTTTGAGTACAAATTTGGCTAAATTTGATGAAAAATGGAGCATTTGGTGAAGAAAACAACAACCGGTCTGCAGAAATCCGCCTCTGGTAATTCAGGTCGCCTTTGATCAAACAGCAGTCGCCTGGGCTAAATCAGCTCGCCTTTGAGCAAATAGCAGCCGCTTATGGTTAAATCTAGCTTGCTTTTAAACAAACAGTGACAAGCTTTTGGTAAAATTGAGCTCGCTTTTGAACAAAAATGGATCGCATATGGTAAACTTGGTCGCATATGGTTAATATTTGTAATCTCTCACATGAAACTTCCCAGATCACTTTTGGGCTATTATGCATCACTTTTGGTCTTTTATTGGTCGCATATAAGCTATTACTTGTTGCTTTCATCCATTTTTGCATCACTTATGAGCAAAAAAAACCACCGCTTTTTGCATATCCGCATCGCTTCTGCACTGAAATCAGCCGCCTATGGTGTTTTGTAGATCGCTTTTATCCAGACAGGCATCGCCTTTGGCATGATTTGAATTGATTTTATCTTGAAAGTACCCACTTTTAGCATAACTGAATTGCTTCATGTCTAACAGTGATCACCTTCTGCAAAACTAGGGTTTCTGTCGCATCTTTCATTTTGTAGATACAGGTTGCTTGTAGGCTGAAATCGATCGCTTTGGGCTTTTCTTCATCACTTATAAGCCTATAGGAGTCGCATCTGGGTGTTTTCAAGTCACATTTGATCTGCAAGGGCTCACCTGTGGCAAAACAATGGTCGCTTCTGATAAACAGTAAATCGCATCTAGCAACTGTAACTTGCTTTTGGTAGCTGTCATTGTGCATCTTGGTGTTTCTATCATAACTTTCACATACAGAGGCCAAATCGCACGAACAAGGACTCGTTAGAAAGCTGGGAGGATGAACTTCACAATTGTACCACTTTTATCATGTGACTATACCATTTTTTAGGCTTTTTTATCAGTCAAAGTTTAGGTTCATTACAAACTTTATTTGAGCATAACTTGAGCAATTTTGATTGTTTTTCAGCAAAACTTTTTTTCAAATTGCTTAGAATCTCCTGAACTTTCTATTTATGGAATCTATTCTCTTGTATCAGATCATTTTAATTAGAATTTTCATATTTCATCTTTTTCATGTAATCATCTTCTTTGCAAGTTTACTTGTTTCCTTTTGAAATTGGTGACTTGTAAGGGCACCTAAGGAGCTGGAGCAGCATTGACATCAACATCTACAGCAAATTAGAAAGTGATTGTATCAGGTGCACTCATTCTAATCTTTCATCTCTTAATCTTGTTTGATCACACATTTGGATTTTAGGCATAAAATGAACAATTGTTTGCAAATTCACATCAAAAATTGGGATAAAACAAACCATTGTCTTTTATCACATTTAGATTTGAGCTTTAAAACAAACAAGTGCTTGCATTGTCTTCCACACATTGAATTTCTAAGGTTAATGAACCCCATGTGAGTGTGACCAAGTAAATGTGTATGCTCTCTCCACGCGTCCCAACATGGACTTGGAGATCAAAAACATTTACTTGTGTTGCTTTTGTTTAGCCTTAGAGAGGCCTGCCTTGGTATCCACCCCAAGGGAATGAACTCAAGTGGTACTTTCATTCGGTCTGCTATAAAAATCAGAGGATAAGGAAAAAGGCAAGTCTAACCAGTATTAGCGCTCACCATACAGTGCTAACTTGAAATGAGGTGTACCTTTGTGTATATTAAAACTCCTAGTAGGGTTAGTTAAAGTCTTAAGTGGCTTGCTGGATGCTCGTGGGGTGCCAGTCCCTTGGATTTTCACTAGAACCTCCTTGTGATAGTGGCCTTGCCTTAACTAGGACTTGTTGAATTGTCTTCACGTGCTTGCTTAACCATCATCACATTCTTCCAAACTAAAACTTGCTTATGTGTCTTGTGTGAGTGATTCATGTGTGTATATGCATAATCATTTGTTTGAATATTGCCACATCAAGCTATAAACACCCAAACACATAAAGACAAGTCATCCTACACATTCTTCCAATAACATTCAAACCCAATCACTTTCATCCCAAACATAGCCTAGTTATCCTCCAACCCTTCATAGCCAAGTCATCCAAACAAGCCACATCATCATCCAAATCCCTAAACAAGCACTTGCTAAAAGGACTTAAGACATACACTTGGGTGACAACATGTCTACACTAGAGGACCTAGAAATCAAATTCTAAAGATTCCTCCAAAATCTTTATCAAGGATCACAACCCCTAAACCAAGATGCCATTGAAATATTACAATTCTTCATCCAAAGAGCTCAACCCCACGCAAGCCATTCACCTCAACTGCAATACTTCATAACCCAAGTCCAACACCTTTTAGCCACTAGTCAAGCTCAACAAGTATAGCAATCCTTAGTCACTTCATATCAACCTAATCCACTTTATAGCCACATGTCATATCCATCCACTTCCTATCAACCTAATCTACCAATCCACCAAGTCAATGCCACATCAACATATGAACATCCACCTCAAGCTTATCCAATCCCTCATGCTGACATTCCAATGCACTACCAAGCCCATCCACAAAGCAATCAAGTGATATCACAAGAACAACATTCAAGTCCAAATGGCCTTTTGTATATAAATCAAGTGAGCACAAGTCAACCTTGCCAACAAGATCAAATGCCCTCAACTTTGGGTCCACCTCAAGATATTTTGTCTATATATCCTACCATTACACCTAGCTACCAAGACTATCAATGGCCTCCACAACAAGCACAAATGAGCCCAAATCCACCTTTGCAACAAGAACCATATGCAAGTCCAAGTAGTCCCTTGTACATAAATCAAACAAGCCCAAATTATCCTATGCAAGATCTAATTACCTTTAACAAGGGAGATACCGATCTAGAGTGGCCTTCATCATCTAATCACCCACCAACACATGAGCCAACTAATCTTATCCCAACACCACCATGTGATCCTACCCCTAGTCCATTGGTCCATCAACCTTCCAAACCACCAAGCCCTTCATTACCTTCATCAACATATCATTCTAATCCTTCACCAAATGAGGCTGTTGAGATAGTTTTACAAAGAATGCTTGAACAAAAACTCATTGAACTTCCTAAAGTCAAACCTTGTGAAGAAAGTCCATATGATGAACATGATTATTGTGCATACCATAGGACCAAAGGCCATGATACAAATACATGCCCTATGTTTTTCCCAATTGTTTACAAGGTGTATCGACATACCATAAGAAATCATGTCACATCATCCCAATCCCATGTATCACCCCCATCCAATCCAAATTTTAGCTTATCAAACTCCATTATGCTTCCATCCAATCAAAGTCCTAATCATAATCCTACAACATCATCCTCTATTATTGCTCATCCATTATATTTCCCATCCACTCATACCCTTGCAAAGGATGTGATCCATTAGCTACTAGCTAGGAATAAACTATCTCCATGCCAAACACCCATTCATGAGCCTACCAAAAAACTTCCAAAGGTCATGTCCAATCATATAATCCCATCATGTGGTTCACATATCCTTGAGCCTCTTCAAGAGCCTTCCATTAACATACCTAGCCCTTCAAGCCCATCATGTGACCTACAAGCCATCAAGCCTATTCAAGAGTATTCATGTTCTCATGTTGTTGACCAAGAGCCTATCCAAGAGCCTTCCACTTCCATTCAAGTAACTCAAGAGGTATGTCAAAGGTTTAATCCTAAGCATGTGGAAACATTAAGCCCTAGTCTAACTCAAGATCAAATCACTTTTATGCAACCCATCCATAACATTTACCTTCTTTATAATCAAGATGATACCTATGAAGAAGCTATCCATGAGCACCTTGATCCTATCCATAATCTTATATCTATCCATGAGCAAGATATCCACATTGCTCCTAGTCATCCTCCATCTAGCCCTATCCATAATGAGCAAGCATCCACTTGTCATAACGAGACATGTGCCTCTCAAGAACACATAAGCATAGAAGATCAAACAAATAGCTTGGATCTTAGTGAACACAATGCTAATCAAGATCCTAATGATCCTCCTTCCACATCCACCATCGATTCCACTTCAAATCCACTATCATGTCCTATTGGTCTTACCACCCTTATACATGAGTGTTCTTCCTTAGGACAACAACGACCTTTATCCA
Organism: Cunninghamia lanceolata; assembly: GCA_027924645.1. NCBI lineage: Eukaryota > Viridiplantae > Streptophyta > Pinopsida > Cupressales > Cupressaceae > Cunninghamia > Cunninghamia lanceolata. The sequence goes on from BSBN01001807.1 coordinate 9,760,856, forward strand.
CTTCACCTTCATCCAATAATGAACTCAAGTCTAGTGTTCAAACCACACCTAGTCCTATTGTCCATCGCATCCTCCAAAACATGAACTACAAAGGTAAAGGCCTAGGCCTTTATAAACAACGTATTTTGGAGTTGAATCATGTCAAAATCCCTCCATGCTCATATGGCCTTGGATACACACCCCAAGGTAAACAAGGCCAAGATGTTGGTAATTCCTCCATCCATCCTAAGTCCAGTTTCTATCACAAACCCCATCATCTACCCAAAACATATCTTGCCATTTCACCTCCATCATCCTATAAATGTCAAAAGCATGTGACCATACACCTTCCACCATCCACTTTTACCAACTCCAAATATCCCTCCATCCACCTTGCCACCATTGCTTCCAACACCTAACATACCTATCATTCATAAGTATCCTTACATCCCTAATCATGACCAACAAAAGCACACATCGTCTAACCATAAAGCTTCCAATCATTCCATCCACTCCACCCACCCCATGGGATTCAAAAGCAAAAATTTTGATGCCTCTACCTATAAAGCTAAAAGTCCCACCAAAAATCCTAAGGACTCTCATGCCTTAGGGCACAAACATGAAAAATCAATGCAAAGAACCAAAGCAAAGCAATCCAAAAAGGTATCCAAGCCCATACCTTCAAAAGTAAAGCCCAAAAGTAAAATGGTTTGGGTTCCTAAGCAAAAAGCTAGCAAGTCAAATGAGGCATTCTCATCCACATCTCAAGAATCCCAACCACCTATCTCCATCCAAAAGCCTACTTCCATCCAAAACTTCCATTCCCTTCCAAAATCCCACAAGCAAAGCAAAATCACTAAAAATACTAAATCTATGTGGGTTCCTAAATCACTTCATCAACCATCCTCTAAGAAAACATCTCCATTGCTTCCTACACCACCATCCCATAAAAGCTTCAATGTTTATCACGGTGTGTGCAACCATTGGTCATGATTCCCTTCCACTCCGCAACACCTCCACATAACTACATCTCCCCATCTTCCATCCATTATCCTACATATCTCCCCCATGCTATCCCTATGGTCCATGCTTTGGCATAAACTTTACATCCATCTTCATTCCATAAGCCTACATAAATCCACACCATAAGCCACTAGCCTACTCTACCATAATTCCGTATCATAATCCACTATCTACCTAATCCATCTCCCATCCATGCAATCCCTTATCAACATCTATGAGCATAATGACATGGTCCATGCGAAGACATCATCCATCTCTAAAGGGACAATATCATCTCTCATAGCACTAGCCACTTGAGTCCCTCCTATCCATTGCCATGGTGAAAACCTGGCAAACAGGCGCCATGTGTAATTGTCAACCCATCTAAAAGCAAAAAAGAAAAAAATAAATAAATAAATAAAATAGTAAAGAGAAATCCCTTCATCCAATGGTGAAAACCTGGTAAACAGGCACCTTGGATAAGTACCATGATGAAAACCTGGCAAACAGGCGTCATGTGTAGGTTGATCTTCTATGTCACTTACACTTGGGGGCACCTTGTCTCATCCAACCTATCCATTTCCAAACTATCTATCCCACACTACCATTTTCCATCATATCCTATCCTCCCATTACCATACCATCCTACCATCCTTAGCAATTACATAAACATGCCTATCATATCCTCCCCATTGATTTTGATGAAGACATAGGGGCAAAATGTTGAAACATGTTTGGATATTTCTTGGCATACCTTATTTCCAAACCAAGTCCTATCCATTGACCATTTATCCATCCCATTTAAACCAATCCATCATGTCATCCCTGGGTCATGAACTTTGTCATGTAAAAATCCTCAGCATTACCACCTAGAATGGGGCAAGTTATTCTTCCTATGCAACATAGCCTTTGGAAATCACATCCTAGCTCCCTTACGATCCATCCACTATGGTGTATCCTTATCATGAGCTTTCCATCTTATAGCTTATCCCCATATGTTTAGCATGAAGCTTTCCACTATAACCTACCTATCTGTTTATCATGAGGCATGCATCCATCTCTTTTATGGCCTATCTCTTATCTATCCATCCAACTATCATGAACCTTTCATCTCATTTACTATGAGCCCATCCTTTTATCCATCCTTTGTACCTAGACTTGGTTTTCTCCCTTGTCATTGGTATCTAGCACAAAGGCTACCCAAATTGTAAATCCATTGACATTCAAAATATATCAAAAAAAATTCAAAAAAATTAAAATATCCCAAAAAAAAAATCCAAAAAAATCAAAATATGTTTAAAAACACAAAAAAAATTAAATATCCAACGAAAAATTCAAGCAATAAATCCAAAACAATCAACTCCTTCAACATTCAATCAAAATCAAATCATCATCATCATCAATTCTTCCTATCAATAACATTCATTCATCCATTTCAATCAATCACTTCTTCCAATCATATCAATCAAATCAATCTAAGCAATGATCTTAAATCCAAGTCACACTAATCGATATCAAGTACGCTAATCAATCAAGGAACAAATCAACAAGTTTTTGATCCTAATCTTGTCATGAGCCAAATCAATCATCATCAATTATCATCAATGGGATACAGTGTTCCCACATCCTTGTGTTGATCTAGGGATATAGCTTTCCCCGCAATGACAACACTATCTATCATCATCAATCAAATAATCAAATATTGGTTTATGACTTGACAAGGGCAATACCTTGTTTGTTTTACATCCTTTGAGCATACTGAGAACACTTGCTTATGCTTAGATTGAGTGGACACTCTAATCATCACACCATAACTATCATCATTCAAAACAATCCAATCATCAAAACAATCAACCCAGCAATAGCAAACATCAAAACCAAAGCACATCAAGCAAGCCATAAGAACAAATCTAATAACTTCAACAAATCAAAAGCATCTCAATCCACCACATATCATCCCATCATCAACATTTCATCAAATCAATCTTCATCCATCCTTCATCAAATCAATCTAATCAGCATTTCATCATCTTCCAACCATTCCAAACAAAGATCCAAATGCAAGCCCATCCTTAATCCATACCAATCAAGTTAATCAATCAAGTCAAGTTATCCAAACACAATCCATGGTCTTGATCCTAGCCTTGTTGTAAGCCAAATCAATCAATCAACTAGCCAACCAACTTAGTAAACAACCTTGTGTTGATCTAGGGATATAGCTTTCCTCGCAATGACAACACTCTCAACCATCAACCATCAAACAATCAATCATTGGTTTACAGCTTGACAGGGACAATACCTTGTTTGTTTTTGAATCATTTGTGCATGCTTGCTTGCTTGCTTGTGTGTGTTATCATTTTATCTTGCATTTGTATCACATCGGTAACTTTCTAGCTAATATTCATATCTTGTGTATGTTGGAATAGCTTTTTGCACTATCCTTTGCATCTAAGGTCATATCATACCTTTTATGCATTAGGACTTCAATGCTCTAAGTTTTCTTCCTCACACGTTAAACAAGGTTGTATTACGCTGGGGCACAAGACACATCGTCACCCTGGTCCTTATACCTTGGTGCATAACGTCTAGTGCTATATCAAACATCATGGTTGCTCACTTTCATTGTAGCATAACGCATCTCTATTTCTTCTATCTATCCCCTTATCTTTCTTTTACAGCCAAGCCATTTCTTTTCGAGAGCGTACCCATGTTTGGCCAACCCACCTATCCTCTCGAGGGGGCATCATCATCCTATCTTTCCATCATCATCATCATCCTCATCATATCTTTCCATCATCATTATCCTATCAATTTTCCATACCTTAACTTCTTTGAAATGATGTTACTCGACACAAAGCTCATCATCTCGAACATCATCTCAAAGAGGGGCAAAATCATCATCCTATCTTTCCATCATCATCATCATCCTCATCATATCTTTCCATCATCATTATCCTATCAATTATCCATACCTTAACTTCTTTGAAATGATGTTACTCGACACAAAGCTCATCATCTCGAACATCATCTCAAAGAGGGGCAAAATCATCATCCTATCTTTCCATCATCATCATCATCCTCATCATATCTTTCCATCATCATTATCCTATCAATTATCCATACCTTAACTTCTTTGAAATGATGTTACTCGACACAAAGCTCATCATCTCGAACATCATCTCAAAGAGGGGCAAAATGTAGACACCCAAATTTGTCCCAACTTTGTCCATGTCCTACAACACCTTGTTAAAACATTATCCTAAACATCATAAGCCATTTTTATCCTAAATCCCACTCTTAATCCTATTTATCCATTAGCCAATTAATTAAATAAATTTTATTTATTTAATTAATTTCCACATCATATCTTATCCCGTCCTATTCATATTTCAAATTAATTAAATAAATCTTATTTATTTAATTAATTTCCAACTCATATCCCAACTAATTCAAGTATTTTATTTGAATTAAACACTCATCTTTCACCACATTCCAACACTTGTCCAGTCAATCATGTGTTACAACTTTTATCTTTCACATGCACAACTAATGGGACCTAATTTTAGTATTTATCTACACAAGCACACCTAAGCCTTATCTTCCCTTACCACATGTCAATTGACTACAATTTCTTAATGTGCAAGGAAACCTAACCTAATCCTATCCATCCATTTCATCTAAAGCCCTAATTGGTCCTAGCCATCCATTGGAACCAAGCCTTTCCTATAAAACAAGCCTCTCTTGAGCCATTAGAGAGGAGATTGAAAAAAAGAGAATGGGAGGATTCTTCTTCATGCAACCTCACTTTGCTGAATTTTCATCTATCAACCATCAACCATCCATCATCTATCTCCTTATCAACGTTATGCTGCAGAATTGAGCAATCAACACAACAAAGTGATCAATCAATCGAGCTCATCTTGCATCTTCGAGGTATTGAATTATTTGGGTTTAGGTTATGCATTTCAATTGTTTGATCATTTCCATTTATAAATCCAAATTTTTTGATATACAGTCCTCTCACTAATTTCATGGGTGTTATGTCCATATCATACTCTTGGAGGACAGTAATCCATTTGGCTCTCTTTTCGCCTTGTTCACTTTGCATTAAAAGCATCTTTACTGCTGCATCTGGTACTACAGCGATCACTTTACTTCTTAAGATTAATGTCTAAACTTCTTGACTGCTTAGACTAGAGCAAGTGCTTGTCTTTCAACATCCATGTATCTAAGTTCTGCATCCCTGAAAGGACAACTCATGAAGGCTATGGGCTTTTCTTCTTTAGCCTCATTTCTTTGTGTTAGTACTAGCGCAGATGTATGCTCTGAAGCAAATGAGTAAATGTAAAAATCTTTGGTGTAATCTGGACTAATTAGAACAGGAGCATTAGATATGGATTTCTTGATATCTTGAAAAGTTGCTCTAGCTTCAGGTGTCCACTCAATTTTGGCATCCTTTTTGAGCATTGCATTCAATGGTTTGACAATCTCTGCAAAACTAGTAATGAACTTTCTAATGAAATTAATCTTACCAAAGTAAGATTTGAGCTCCTTCTTACTTCCAGGAAGATGTATCTTCATGATTGATTCCACTCTATCAGGGTTGATGATGATCCCATTCTCTGTTATCAGGTGACCTAATAACTTCCCTGTGGTTACCCCAAATATGCATTTCTTAGGGTTTAGGGATATTCCATATTGTTCACATTTTTTTAGTACCTTCCTGAGGTCTTCCACATGATTCCCTCTCTTTAGAGAAAACTATCAAGTCATCCATGTATATGATGATGCATTTAACAATTAGCCCTCTGAAGGCTATATCCACTGCTCGTTGAAATGTTTCTCCAGCATTTATCAATCCAAAAGGTGAATATTCCCCACTTAGTGGTGAATGCAGTCTTTAACCTATCTATCTTGTCTACCATCACTTGGTTGTAACCTGAAAAACCATCCAAAAATGACATCATCTTTGCACCATTTACAATCTGCAAGACCTCATCCAGAGAAGGCAAAGGATAGTTATCCTTTTTAGAAGCTCTATTTAAATTCCTGAAGTCTACACACAACCTAATGTCACTATTCTTCTTTCTTATTGGGACCAAGTTAGCCACCCATGTGGAATGTCTCACAAGAAATATGATCCTGGCATAAGCAATTTCTTCACTTCTTCACAAATGATGGGCTCCAGCAAAGCATTAATAGGTCTTTGTTTCTGTCTAAAAGGCTTGACATCTAGCTTTAAAGGTATAATATGAGTGATGATTTATGTATCATAAGTTTTCAACTCATCATATGTCCAAGCAATAACATGAATGTAATCTTTAAGTGCTTTGATTATCCCTTCCATTTCTTCTTCTGTACATACCTTTCCAATCAGGACATTCTTTTTTTCATCATCATGTCCTATGTTAACTTGTGAATACTCTCCTCCATCTACTTTAGGGAGATCTTTCTGTTTCAGCATGTTATCTAAATCAAATGCTCTCTCCAATTCTATCATTCCTTTAGGAATCTGGTTACTGGGCAACTCTAGGATCTCTTCTTCTTCCTAGATATGGTCTTCCACATTTCCTTCATCTATGATCTGTGCATCAAAGACATCTCTATTGGATATGAAGTCTAAAATGTGCTAGTCATCATCAAACACTTGAAGGTTGACCACATTGTCTGGTACAGAGGGTACTGATACTAATTCAACTAAAAATCTCTTCAAACCAGATATGGATAATGGTTCCAAAGTACTTGCAGCTTGGGCCAAGGCATCTGCCCTGTGATTTTGTTTTCTAGACACATGGGTGATGTTGAATGCATCAAAATCTTCTATCAAATCCCATACCCTCTGTCTGTAATTAGAGAACTTCTTGTAATTACAAGAATATATACCTCTTACTTGTCTTACTACCAATTCTGAGTCTCCATAGACATGCAGAATCTTTATTTTCTTTCTTCAAGTGCAAACAATATCTCATGAATTAGAGCTTCATATTCTATCACATTGTTCGTGCATGGGAACTACAATCTATATGTTGCTAAGTAGGATTTACCAGCTGGATCAATAAGATCTATTCCTACTCCAACCCCTTGTTTTGATTTGGATCCATCAAACCTGAGGATCCATGGCTTATCTTCAGTTAAAGGCTTGTCTAGGCCTTCTCTTTTCTTTTTAGCTCTGGCAGCTGCACCATTTGATATCCATTTTAATTTTGGTGTTTCAATTTTCTCAAACTTCACCTTATCTGGCTGATGTGAAGCTGATATTCCTTCTTCTTCTTTACCATCAAAAGGAGGATCCTCTGGGCAAGGCAACATCTGCTTCTTTAGAATATGCAAACATAATGAACAAGTAGTTTCTGAATGTGGTGCTTTATGTAGCCTGCACCATCCCTCAATTAGGACATCCCGTGGGGATCTTTTCTATTGTATCATCTTTTGAATCTACTTTGATAAAAATTCTTCAAACTTGGATGAATTACTGCCCCTATCTTCATCAGATATTTCATAATCTGACTCAACCAAGCAATCAGTTCCTAGGGTGATTTTCTTGTTACTCTTAGGATTACTCTCACTACACACGAATATTTCTTCTATCATCTAAATAGGACTTTCATCATGACATGTGCTTTCCTCTGTACCTACAGATGACAAATGAAAATTAGTATCACCATCTCTATCTACAAGACTTACCTCAGATGATGATGATGATGCCTCACTGCATGCTTGTTCCAGTTCCATCATGTCTAAGAAAGCATCACAGGTCTTTTCAGAATGCGCCTCATCATGTAACCTGCACCATCCTTCAATTAGAACATCATGAAAATGTACTTTTAACAACTGGCAACATTGCACTTCTTTGGACAAGTGCATCTCAAAATTCTTGAAGTGATATGCTTCTATCTCATTTTTAGAGCTATAATCAGATTCTAAAATTATCCTATCATCCTGAAGATTATCATTATGATCACGAACATCATACATGAGGATCTCCTCTATTTTGATGGTTTGGGGTCTGATGGAATACACTCCGGGTTCAACATCTACATACATGATCTCATTGGTTTTATTATATTCAGTGATCATATGTTTCATGTGACATTCAACATCTATCCTTATTTGATTAGGTATTCCTTTCAAAGGTAACCACATGTGACTAAAATTAGTGGACATGTATCCATTGAGTGTTTTTGACCAATCCCTACTGAGCAACATCCCATAGGTATCAGGTATATCTACTACCTGAATATCAATGTAATATTAGATTCTTGGATCTGATGCCAACTGCATGTGGATGTGAGTTAATTCTCTGACTACACTCACCTATGTTTTATCTAACTATGTTACTTTCTTCAGTGACTTAGCAGGATGCAACCCTAAGGCATTACATATGGACAGGAGCATTACATTGGTAGATGCTCCTGAGTCTACTAAGCAATTGTGCAAATTCTTACTAAACATCCTTATGGTAAGGAGAAAAGGAGGTGAATCAGTTTTATCTCTGTAAAGAGTCATATGTGAAGTCTCTATAGCTTGAACAGTGGATGGAACTTTGTGTTTAGCATTAATATCCCTAATGGCATGATCTCTATTCCTAGTCTGACCTGAGGTATGACTATCCTCTTTTGGAGCAGGATCAACTAAGGATTTCATGAAGGCTTTTTTGATAGCTAGGGTTTTGAGTAGTTCTAACAATGATAGGCTGATTTTGATATTTTTCATTTCATTTGCTAAGTATGCGACCAATTTATCAGACTCAGGGGGAAGATTACTAGCTTTTGATACTATATTTTGTGGTGCAAAGTATTGAGCATTAACTTTAGGAAATCTAGGGTTATTGCTTGCCTTTGGATTGAGAGGAGTGTTGAAATTGTTAGGAGACAAAGATGTAGTCAAAGGACCAGTAGGTAAGTTTGAGTTATTCCTTAGGTTGTAATTATGTCTACCCTGATACTGCTGTTGATAAGCATGTACTTCTTCATGTTCAACTGATGGATCATTTTCATCTTCAAATGGAAAAACATAATTGGTTTCAAAAGCCATGGCTGACTCTTCACATGCTAAAGTGTAATTTTGATGAGGTGACATTGTTTGTTGATGAGGATGGTGGATGAAACTTTCTAGTACTAGAGCATAATCATATCCATAGGGGACAATTTCATTTCCTTCAATACAAGGTGGATTACCTGCAGTATTAGATACTTCTGTTTGGAATATTTTGGCAGCAATCCTGAACTGAGGATAGTCCAACTCTGCATGAGCATTGGTATTATGTATCCTACACCAGTTTGTAAGAGATGCCTCTGCCAGGTTCACTCTAGTGGTCTGCTTAGGTTCACTAGGAGGTTGATTGTCTAAGGGTGATGGCAGAGAACCATTGTTTGGCCTAGTGTTCCACACTCTAGGCTGTCTAGGGGGATTATTGTTACCATTGTTGTTATTGTAGTTGTTATTGTATCTCCTATCAGGATAATTAGGTCTATCATTGGCCTATCCTCTATTCTAATTTGGTTAAGAATAGAAATTCTGACTCCTTAAATGAGTGATCTCAGTGGTGAGTTTCCTCAGTTGTGCTGATATCTCTTTAATTTCTTCCTTTTCTTCCTGAACTTTGGCTACTACATTCTCTGTTTGAGATTTGAAAAAGGAAGATCCATTGTTATTGTTATTAGATTATTCCACAACCTGAGGTACTTGTGTATTTCCTGGATGTTGCAACATCTGACCAATCCCATTTGGATGTGGCATGATACTAAGTGGAGGTATCTATAAAGGGCTTGGCATTACAGCTGGAGGTATCATGACTCCATTGGTCTGTTGTTGAGGAGGATATGTAGGATAAGTAGGGAGTGTAGGAAATGCAACATTAGGTGCTGGAGCAGGAATCAACTGCTAACTAACTTTGACAGCTTCTTCAAAATCTCCTGTCAAGGTTGTGACACCAGGATGTGTCCTCCTAATAAACATGGAAGTCAAGGGATCTAAGGCTTAGTAGTATATACTCCTAGCAGCTTCATCTGTTACAGTATAGGGAGCAACCAGTTTTGAGAGCATCTTTTGGAATCTTGCATTGAAACTGGCAATAGGCTCTCCTTTAAATCTCTTGATTGTGGCAAATAGATGATAATTCAGTGAAGGATCTATAGGTATTTTGAATCTATCCTTAAAGGCTTTCTCTAAGGCAGCCCATGAACCGACTGAACCTTGACCAAGACTGATATACCAGTTATATGCCTCTTCCCCTAAGAAAAATGGAAGTAACCTGCATACCACATCCTGATGTTCAATTCTAGCCCTACAACAAGCTTCCTTGACTATTCTAATGTGATCATCAACATCCTGATATGGATGATATTTAGGGCAAATCTTGTCAAGATTTTTAGGTAAAGGATGATATGCAATGAAGGTCAGAGGTGACTTTGTAGTAAAGAATGACATTGTGACTAGTGGAGGTTGGACCTGAGATGTGACAAGTGGTCCTGTAGGTGTTTGGAACCCGATAGGAGTTATAGGAGTATGCTCTGGTAAAGCTCCCGATGCACTAGAACTAGGAGAATGATGAATAGCTATTGTTCTAGGTCTAAATCCTCGAATAGGCAAATCTTCAAAGAGTCCACTGGATGTGGACCTGGTATTTTGCCTGAGAGCTAGGATTTCTTGAATTTAAGGAAATTCAGCTTGTTTACTATAACCTGGCTTAACACTCTAGTAAAGGATGTATTTATGATCAGAATGTAAAATTGACTGGATATTTACACAATATTTGTAGAAATGATGCAAATATGAGGTGATATTGAGGCTTTGGAACACAAGCAACTGGATATCATTTCAATAAAGAAAATTACCTCAAAGCTTTGGCAAAAGGACTTGAAATATATCTTATCTTTGAAATATCACGGTGATCAACAACAAAGCTTGAAATATTTATGATCAATTTTGAAAACTTTGCAACGGACAAGCATCCACGGACTCAAAAACAATAAATCTTTGCACAAGACATGAAATATAGAGCTGCATGAGTATTACCTTTCTATTTGCATCATCAAATCAAGCAAATCTACTAACGAAGGCCCGCTTCTAGCACTAATTTATGTTGATGATGATTTTTAGTCATAACAACATGCATAAAAATTTGCACCACAACAAACCTTTATTATCTTGTAAAGTACAATCATCTTAGGATAAGGTGATGACTCCAAGTCTCAGTTGATCAGGTCATGATCGTCAAACGTTACTCACAGGTTGATGTGACATGCTGTTTTCCATTTCAAGGGGTCTTACATTTGTCTAGATGATCAATGATGTTCTATTTCCTGTAAATTTACTCCACAGAGAGGTTAATTCTACTCTATTTCCAAAGATAGCTGAGATATTTGTAAGTTTGATCAATTCTTCTAATCATCAATCATCATGAACTTGTTCTTTCTTCTACACTATATATTTATTCAAATGATGATTTTATAAGTGGATATTTGCATGTATTCCATGGATGTTTGTCTTAATTTGCATGATATTTGTCAATTTGACATGCTTTTACTTTAAATATGCTCTGTATTTTCAATTATCTATGGTATATCTGCATATTTCATGTTATTTGCTTTTGATTCTCTGTTATTTGCAATTATGGTAATGATCTGTTATGAAATTGAAAGAAATTTAAAAGAATGCTTCTAATTTTAGTGAATCTTTAGTCATTGAATCACATACATACAAGATACATTCATGAGGAGAAGAAGTCAAACCATAGGTCACCAGGATGTTCCACAGCTAGATATGGATGATGCTAACTTCAAAGGGATTAGGAATGAAAACAACACATGCAGATTGAAAAGCACTCCAAGGGACACAACTGATCAATGCATGTATCCAGATTTCAAACACAGATTACTCAAGATTTATGATGATTTGTAATAAAAAAATGTCTTCTCTTTCATTCAGTATGCATAACATGTACATTTACAACAACTTTGAAATGAGTCTTGAAATTTCTCAGCAATCAAATTTCAATTAAGTTTCAAATCCTCAAAATATTACACCCCTGTACCTTTTATAGAATAAGGTGAGGAGGTAGTTACAAATGACCAATGGTCAAGATTTGTCAATTAAGATCAACAGTTCATAATTACTCTTTCACTCAGTCAACTCTTCCTCGTAGCACAGGTGCCAGCTGGCAACCATCTGGATGACTCATTATCTATGAGTGCTTTATGCATATGTTCCCTTGGTGATGTATCTTCATTCATTCTTTAGGTTCCTCCTCTTCATTTTATTCTTCTTCATCATGGTCATCACCTTCATTACTTTTAGTATCACTATCACCTTGATGTATATCCTCCTGTATATGGACCTTCATTGCTGTCCTAATGTGCTTATATGCCTGCACTATTTTGTTACGGCATGCTTATGAGACTGGAATTTAGCTTTGAGCACTTCCATCTTACCTTTTCTGTTGTTTAAAGTCTCATTATAAGTTTCTACCCTGACTTTTATCCTCATGATCCTATTCATTACTTCTTTCGTCAGGTGGGTGAGGAGGTCATCTACTACCGGCTAGAAATTATCATGTAGAGCTTTGATAGCAAAGTCTGCATCCTAATTTTCAATATTTCCTTCTACTTTTCCTTCTAAAGCCTCAAGGATCTATGCTTCATAAGCCATCATGTTGTGCAACTTTATACTTATATCCCTGAGCTTGCCACTACATTTCTTCAAGATATCACATTCGAACCTGATATCTTCATACCATATGTCTATTAGCAGGGCAGTATTATTATCCAACACTTGTTTGTTTATCAAGACCTGAGGATCAATCCTCTTCATTTCACTTAAAGCAATCAAGTCCTTTTCCAATTGGAATGACCGCTTCCCTGTTTCATTCTGCATTTTGTCTACCTTTCTTTTTAGACTATTTAAAGAATTCCACCTCTGTAGGGAGGTTCTCAAAACATCCTTAGCTCCAATGAGGGATGACAACATCCATTTCTCCATTATCATTGCTTCATGCTTCATGAGGTCTAACTTGGTGACCTTCTCCTAGGATATGACAGTTAATGGGACTACCAGATCAATTGGTGTATTATCAGGGTTAATTAACCCTTTTATGTAAGAATGTAGCTGAGCAATGTGCTCCTTATGCTTTTTATTTTTCTCTTTCTCCTTCTTTACCTTTTGGGTCAAAGAATCAATAATGTCCTTCCGATCTTGACCCTCCTGGTCTTCATTAGCAAAACCCAAATCAACCGTTGTGATTTGGAATTCTTCTAGGGTGATCTTGTCCTTCTCTTTCTCAACCGCGGGAAGTGCCACCTGTGCAGTCCTTCTGCCTGTAGCAGGATCTCTCTTTATGGCCAATGTCAATCTAGCATTCCTCTTTGGCTTCATCATGGTTTCAGAAAATAAGGTGGAAACATCAAATTCTTGAATTTTAGATCCTTGTTCCATACCTATTTCTCCTAGCCATTGAGGCACATCATCTCCAGATCCTTGATGTTCTTTTCTAACATCACGTCTACCCTGTCCTCTAGTATCTGCTTCTATTCTTGGTGGAGAAGGCACTTTCTTAATTTCTTCCTCATGGAATTCATCATGAGGGGGATCTTGTTGTATTTCTCCTTGATGAGGGGCTTCTTTCTGTAAAGGAGGATCCTGTGGAATTTCCACATTATGATCCTACGCCTGATCCTGTACTCCCTCCTTCTAACATTCATTCACTTTACTATTTTCCTCATCCTGAGGCATATTGACATATGTGGATGTCTTTGTATTTGGGCCTTGTGCATCACCCTGATCAAGGGTTATTTCTTGTTCTGCACCTAATGCACCAATATCCTGTGGATTGGGGTCCTCATGACCTTATTTATCCTCTACACCTGTGGCATCCTTCGGATCTCCCTAAGTCTTAGTAGTAGCAGCACCTGATATTTCTTTATCACCCCCACTTTTTTGTTGAACCTCCACAATTTTTGGCTCTGCAGGTATCTCCTACTGTTGCTGACCCATATCAGAAGCAGTGCTTTCCTCTTCTACTTGCTTAGCCACTTCAATCTTCTCTATTTGATCAGGGACATTTACTTTGTCTTTAGGTCTTACATCACCCCTATAAGTTAAATCTATAACTATAGGGTTACTCACCTGATCAACCAACTTATCAAGCCCTATTTGTTGGGATGCCCTCTTTAGGCTATTTGTTTTACTTTCTCCTCTGTTTGCTTTATTTCTTCCAACACCACCATCTGTTCTAATGGGCTCCCATGAGGGGTCATGCAGGTGTTGGAAGCGAGAGTCTCCATCCGTTGAGAGGCTACACTCTGCACTACCTCATCATCTGATAAGTCTACGGTGTCCTCCAAGGAGAAAGGACCACCCTGACTTGCTTTGAAAGCTTCTCTTGTTTGTTCATCTGCCTTCTCAATTTTAAACTTTATTATAGTGGGAAGTGGAACATCGTTCTGCAGCTCCTTCTTGAATGCTTCAACACCGGCTCCTCTCAATACTATAGGGTCAGCCTTGATATCACCCCGTATGGATGTTCTTTGCTTCTTGGGTGGTGACATCAGCGACATCATCCTCCTCTTCCTACTGACCACCATCAGGTCATCACCTGCAGGTTCCTTGTTTATCTACTCCTCTTCAAACGGGATGCCCTCCTCTACTTCATGCTGTGAGGCTTGGCCCTCCTCCTGCACTTCTGTAGTTTCAACAGCTAGCCTCAAAATCCTCTTTGTCTTCAGCTTGTCAATTAGAGGTTGTGCAGATGATGCAGATGCTTGAACTCAAGTTGATGCACCTACAGCTAGTGTGGCAATCCTTTCAATTATCACCCCCTTCGGCTCATCTTCAGTTCTCTTACCTCTAGGGGGACCCTTCCTCTATTTTCATGTGGACAACCTCTCCCCATTGGACTATCTCTTCTCACTAAGGAAATCATCATTTGCTTCATCCTCACATTCAGTCCAAAAATCTTCCAGATGCTTCTAATGAATCAGTTTTCCTGCTATTTTATGCATCCTACCATAGGGATCATAAGATCTGGCCAAGGGAAATGGCTACAGATACATCAGTTTTAGACCTTCCATGACATGCTTTATGCTCTCTGAGTCTGAGCACATATACAAGCCCATATACACTGGAAACAACACTGGAGGTATCTTCTTTTGTGCTTTGTATGCTTCAACTATCGTAGACATCTATCTGAGAAACTCCATCAGGACAACCCCATCAGTAGGGTATCTTGGTAGCATAAGGGGGTGTCCTTCAAATCCTTCTATCCTTATGTATGAAAAGTTGGCAAACTGGATAAACCAGGCCTCATCTCTATAAACAACTTCTTGAGCTTCCATGCTCAATCTTTTGGTCCTGTCCTCCTCCATGGTTCTGACCAGATGCATAGAGAATGCATCATTTACTAGTTTGTAGTCCAGGAGGTAATTATTTCTTTATAGGTGAGGATAGTGATCCCATATGTAGGCATCATCTACTTCACCACTAGCCTTGCCCATTGTATTCAATGCATCAAAACTTCCCTTGTAGGCACATGAGTACATAACATATGAGGTCATATAGAATAGGCATGTCTGGCCTCCCAAGTTCCTTATCCCTTCATCTAGTGCATCATTGATGATCTTGGCCCATAATGGCATGTTATCTACATATAGGACCATCTGGATGATTCCAAAAATCCAATTCTCAAAATTTCTAGCATGAGGTTTACCTGTCATCCTGCTTAGCAGGGCAATCATGTACTCATATTCATCATCAAAATCAAATTTGTATAAATGTACAGACAATTTGGCTGAGGTAGATTAGGTGCTACTCTTTGACCTCCACTAATACATCCTCTTCCTTGCATTCTTCTTATTATTGTTGTACTTGATTTCCAACTTCTGAAGATCCACACTGACCACTCTCTTTCCAACTGGAAGATTAAAAGTAGAGGTGATGCCCTTGATTGAAAAGTTGGCATATATTCTTCCATGCTTCTCCACCTGCTTGGTCTTAGGGTTATAATTCCTAACACATTCCACTACTAGCTCTGAGGTGTCCATGGCATACAAAAAGCCAACTACATGCCACATTCCTGAAACATATACCCCATCCAGAATAGGATTGTCCTTATCATGATCTAATCTTGCTGACCATGCTGCCAGGTCTGTATCGCCTTGGTGAGTATCACCAATGATGCCATACTTAAACTCTACCCCCTCAGGCTGAACAAACATAGGCTTAAGAAACTCTAAATCAAACCTATTCCTTCTAAGATCTGCCATGGATTTCTGCAACAAACATGATTTGTTTTACCATACAATGTACCTCTACAGCATCATGCATACTCTATCTATTATTCTTTACTTCATCATGATATGCATATTCACAGATTCAAACCACAAGAAAGAACATACACCCTACCTAGACATGTAGAAAACGACAATAGGAGCATTTTCAGTTACTTACCTGATAGTGCTTTCCTCCTAGATTAGATGGGTGATTACAGAAAAGGGCTGCAAATGCTGAAGATCACCCGTTCCGTTGCGTTGAAAGATCTAGTCCGTTAACAGGTAGTTGTATGAGGGTTTGACTTCTCTTCTCTATAATTTCTCATTTTTTTGCAAGGTAAATGATAATAACCTTCAAAAATTACCTTTAAATGCACGCATAGGGCAAATTGGGGTAAAACTGCATTGTATTGATCAACTCCGTTGATCCTCTGCAAGGAATTCATGGATGATGACAAGTGATTGATTTATATTCGTAATCGGCGGGAATCCATCTACCTCATTTAATTGCATTTAATGTTAGGAAATAGGGGGGATCTTCGAAAGATCAGGTGATATTCAAAATATGACCCCCTCTGGATAAAATGACCCCCCACCTTTGAGCGACAAAACTAAATGCAAAGGAATCAGGTGATGTGGTCAATGTTGACCACATGTATATCGGGTCATGAATTTAAGATCAGGTGGATGTTCAAAATATGACCCCACAAATAAAATGACCCCCTTGGAAACAGATTGGGGTGACATCAGTGTGTCGGCGACCATGTTTAATCATTATGTTTTAATGATGTCACTGTCATGTTATTGAATATGGTGGGCATCAGATATATACCTCCACGAGGTAGAATGAAATCACAACATCATCATCAGGGTAACTTCCTTCATTCATTGGATTTAGATGACATCACCGTCATATTGGCATAGGGTGATATTTTATGAAGAGGATGATATTTGTAAGATGACCGATATTAAAAATATGACCCCCTGCAAGAAAATTTAAGTCATTTGATGGGTAGATATTGGCTACATAAAATTGATGTCTACACTTCACGGATCAAGTGATTGTCAGGTGATAATACACTATTAGGGTGATCTTGTCTAAGATGATTGATGTTTGAAATATGGCCCCTCACCCTCAGAATATCAAGTTTGACCAAACTTTGACTTAACATAACTTTCTTCCCTTAGAAAATTTTGGGGTGATCCAAAAGGCAAACCTGCTGGAAATTCTACGTCCTTTCCAACCATGAGGTTAATAATGTGAAATACTAACTTTGGCAACTAACCTCATCATGGTGATAAATCCACCCTCTTGCAAGGCTACATGCATTACTAATTTTACCAAACCACCCAAAGCAGATAAACAACAAGCCAAAGCAGCAAGAAAAAGTTGGGTCCCTATTTTGTCAAGGAAAAATGGGGTGTGTTGTGTAACCACACATGTACTCAAAAAAGTTTTGAACAATTTAAATCAATGGACGAGGATGAAATGCTTCAACTCAAAGCGTGAGGCTCTAAGTTGTGCGTTCTTCCCCAGTAGAGTCACCAAAAAACTATTGGGTGAATATTTTGTCATTTAGCTAACCAATGGAAAAATGGTTATATCACCATAGCTATGATGAGACTAAGTCTCTCCTCTCAGCAAGGGGAGGTTCCCTCTAGATAGTGGGTTCTTTCTAACAAACAACTTTTAATACTTAAATAAACTAAAATTATTCTTGGGGTGTTTTCATTGTATCCTATTCTCTTTTTTCAGAATAGATGTTTCTCCCTTCCAAAATGACAACTTCAAAAGAAATGATATTTAATAATTCTTAAATCGAGACAAACCATAGAAACACAAAGTCTTCTATCGCTTGACCTATTTCCCACAAATAAACTTGACTGAATTCAAATGTAGCTCAAAGTGTCCACTTTCACCCAACATGATATAAATAGATTGAACACAACAGTTTACAGTACAAAGCCTTTAAACAATTCTATTCTCACAAATGTAAACACAAACTCCTGCATTGAGAAAATGACACAAAATCTATTTAACCAAAACAAGAACACTTCTCTCAATTTTCAATAAACTCCATGATTCTAGATATGATTCAATATAATATAACACCAATGACATAAGAACACTAATATCATAAAACAATATGATCCAACTCAAAGTTTGATACTCAAATTGCTTGTTTATATTGATATTTGCTTGAAAATTTGATAAACATGAAAAGCTCAAAGTCTTGATATGTTTTCCAATTCGGCAGAGTTTCTTTGCAATAGATAAAAGATAGTAATTACAAAAGAGGCCTTCTTTATTTATACGGAGAGGCCT
The DNA here is from genome assembly GCA_027924645.1 of Cunninghamia lanceolata. Lineage (NCBI taxonomy): Eukaryota > Viridiplantae > Streptophyta > Pinopsida > Cupressales > Cupressaceae > Cunninghamia > Cunninghamia lanceolata. Next base: position 9,779,426 of record BSBN01001807.1, read on the forward strand.
AGACAAAATTTAGGAAAAACCTAACTACATTGACTTATTCAAAAATAGGAGTCCTTATTGACTTGGGACTTCCTTAGTTTTTACATGTAATTACATATGAGAAAAGTACATGTAAAAATGTCCAAAACTAATTCAAAAGTACATATGGAAAAAAGAAAATAAACTAAGTTGTGAAAAGATGCTCCAACTTGTACTACCTTTTTTCTTCAAATGAACATCATACATGGTAAATACAACTTGCATCCCCAAACTATCTGGACTGACAGTGTTCCTGAAAATCATCTGGGCTCTGACTATTGCATCCCTTATTGTCGTGATTGCTTTAGCATGACTAGTTAACTTGGTCTTTAGGTTATCCAAAGTTAACTGGTTGTCCAAAATATTGTCCATGGAAGAAACTGAAAAGGTTTTATCTTGAAACTCCTTCTGAAACATGTTCTCAAACTCTTGGATCATCTCATCTGCAGGAAGAAATTGATTATCCTTAGATACCAAATTATGTAAGAGACTAACGTCATTTTGGTCACACCGCTTCTTGGCAGTTTCTAGATCCTTGATAAAATCCTTTAAAACATTGTTTCGATATGTCAATGCTTCTTTAGTCTCTGTGTATGAATCCTGATTTGAAATAACACCAATTGATATCAAAGCATTGATTTTCAACTTCCTCATTTCTATCCATTTATCATAGCTTTGATCCAAATGCTCAATATCCTGAGAAATAGTGTCAACCAAATCATTAATCTCTACTCTCATCTTCTCCATTTTACTTGTCTTCTTAGCTACATCTACAAGAAAAGACACTCCCTATGCATGCATATTTTCCAAATATTCCTCAACCACGTTTCCTTTGAGATGAGTCTTTTCAGCCTTCTGAATAATAGGATCTTCAACAGAAACAACTTCAGGAGTCATTGATTCAGAATTCAAAGTGATCTTTCTCACCACTGCAGTCAATTGTTCTACCATTGCCTTATAATAATCCTCCATTTCCATTTATTTATTAAACTTTTGAATCAAAGAATCTAGTGCAGATTGCATATCAACTTTTGCACTCTAATGTGTGATTTTGCCAAGTTCAATTCTGGAAATAGAATAAACATTCATACTGAAATTATCCATGGTGGCATCCTATAGGGGTTTAGCAATTTCCACAAATTTGTGCCCCTTATCTTCCAACACTCAAGCAAGTGTTTTAGGCTTCTTTTGAGTCTTATCCTTAACTGGCATCAATTTACCAAAATCAAAATCATCTGGGGAGATGGCTTGTTTCTTTCTCTTGGGTGTATAAGCTGATAGCCATGGAGGAAGCACAGAAGTACTTACATTTGGATCACGTCCCATTGTTGGTGTAGTAGGAATTGTACCGGCCCTTGAAATAGAAACAATAGGAGTTTCAATAAACACTGCACTTGACACATCCACATATGAAACTTGCTCAAATCCCAACACAAAGTGATCAAAGATTGATGAATCTCCCATGTCAAAAGATGATGAGGACAAACTAGGAATTGATCCAGAAGAACGGAGAACATTATCAAAAGCAACTTGAGGATTATGAAAAATTGTCCTCGAAGATGATGGAGATTCAGAAGATGGAATATTGATAGGTGAAACTGGGATAGTAGGCAAAATAGACAAAGAACTAAAATAGATACATTGGGAAAAGGAGAAGGGGCTTCAGTTTCTTGTGGTACATCCCTCTATGGAGACATAACTTCATCTTATAAACCTTCTTGACCCTCTCCTATCTCTTTCTCATGTTCTTCCCTCTACTCCCTTGAAGACTTATCTTCAACCTCCATCTCCTCAGTTGCTGGCTCATTAGTCCTCTATTCCTCAACTTCCATTTCATCCACCTCAGACTCTTTCTCTGTGACCTTGGACTTTTTTCCCTTAGACAAACATTTGATCCTTGGTTTGGAAATCTTAGACATACCTAGAGTGTCACTTCTATTCTTTGTTCTCAGTTCAACCTTTTTACCAGTTTGCTCTAAAACCTCTTCTTCAAATCCAATTGCAAAATTCTTCAATGGTATGCCTCTGCTTTGGAGCCACAGGTTCATGTTAGCTAACATAGGTTCAAACCTCTTCCTTAAGGAAGTCAATTCCTTTTGAGACCATTGGATAGGGGGAAGAGGAGAATTAGAAATCAGCTCATTATTATACTTAGGATCAACCAGCTCTTCATCATCCACCATATCTTTAGGAATATCAGCTAAACCTAAATACTCAATTTGATCTAGAGATAGCCTACTATAATCTAGTTTTTTTATTTCCTCCTCAGTCCTCAGATCAACCCAGATGTCTTCAACCATTGGCTCATGAAATTGAGTCTTTCTTTTGATCTTATCTTTCACACATCTATAGTCAAACTTTGTTCTCCATTTGAATTGCTTCATGGTCACCAACTGCATCTCAGTCTCCATAGATCTGGCCTTTGCTGTAGTTGACAATGAGTATTTGCCAATTTCAACTAGAAACCCAAATCCTAGTTTCTTCAACTCCATTTTCTTGTTATGAACAACAATCATTTTTCTAGACAATTCCATCAGAATAAGTTTATTGGAAGCAAATCTTGGCGACATGTAAGGATAGCCTTAGAAAAAGCCAACCCTTAGATATGAAAAAGTCTGAAACTGTAAGAACATACACCCGAAACCATTCACAACTAACCAAGCCTCATCTGAAACTCTTCTCTGTTCTAATTGAGGATCAAAAAGACACAGGAACATTGCAAAGAAGGCATCATTTACCCTTCTGAAGTGATGGATTGAACCCTTCAATGTCAGCTGAGGATAATATTGATACACAAGAACAACCCTCCTATCTCCTTCAGATGTCAATCCCGGAAAGATCCTCATTGAGGCTGCTATGTACACAAGATAGGAAGTCATATAGAATTTGAAAGTAGTAGGTACTTTGATTAGTTGTTCATGGAGAGCATTACTGATTTGTTCACCCCAAAAGATAGTCTGCTTACCCTGAAGTATAATCTTGATGAAAGGATACATCCATTCATGAAAAAGTGAAGAAGAAGCTAGCCTCCTGACCCTACTAAGAAGAGTTATTAGATCACCTACTTCTTTGACAAAATCACTTCAGGAAAGCTCCTTGGCCACCTAGACAGGTTTGGCCTTGAAGTCTTAAGCCCACTTGTTATTAATTGTCTTCTTGGCCTTCTCAGAGTTTTTATCATATTCTTGCTTAACAATAGTAAAATCAAGTTTCACAACCTCAACAAAATTGGGACACATGAAAACTTTATCAATAAACTTTGGGTCCAATCTTATGATCACATTACCATTTGCATTCACCACTGCCCTAGTGTCTTTGATGTAGAAATGAGCATAGTGAAGAACAAACTCTATATTGTGTGCTGCCACTGGAAATGATGACACCAGGTGAATGTTTCTCTTAACAATCTTTTGCATAAGAGGGCTAGGGTTATCTGACTTAGTCCTCTCTACAAATTCAGGCCATGTCCACATGGCCAATCTCTGTATCACTGAATATCATCAATATTTGAGGTAACTAAGGTGATTGGAAAAACACCTTAATACTTGTACTTCATTGATTTTGACTTCTTTGGACACAACTCTGTCATTTGGAAGACCAACACCAAAAGGATGTCGATGACTAGAACAAATTCACAGATGAAATTGCAACAAAAAGCCATGATCATGTAGTTAGGGGAAATATTGGTAATTTGGGAAAATTGCATGTTGACGATCATGACCACAAGAGTAAGCTTGAAAGGGATAGAGTGTAAGAAGGTTGGAAAAATGGAGGAAAGTGGGCCCAGGAAAGCAAATTGGAAAATCTCCCAGAGTTAGAAAAGTTTAAGGAGTGAATGCACGGGTGGTAAAATTTGTCGCTCTTGCATGTTAGGGATAACTTGTAGGTATCAGGGCGGTAAATTTTGCCGACCCTGCATATTAGGATGAAACAAATTTTTTTTATGTCTGAGCGGTAAATTTTGCCAACTCAGCATGATAGAGTAGGTTGCAAGTTTTAATGTAATGGCAGCAAATTTCACAACCATACATCTTGGTAGTTCATGATTTGCTTGGTTCATGTAGGGTCGGTAGAAATTGTCGACTCAACAGGTTGGAAGTTTAGCATTTTCTTCATGTAAGGGTGGCAATATATGTCACCCTTACATATTGGTAAAAACATACAAGTTCATTCATAGTCAGTAAAATTTGTCACAACAACATAGAACAAGAACTTGAGGGAAATACACAAATGTGCAGGCGGTGAATTTTGCCGACCTAGGACTTGGGGTAAACATATTTTCTTCTACCTTATCGGTCATTTTTGCTGACAGTGCCTTTGTCAAAAACTATTCACTTATTTGTATTAGTGGCAATATTCATCACTTCTACACTCATGGGAAAAGCTAAGGTTTGACTAGATAGTAATTTTCATCGACTTGGCGGGTAGATTAAAACAATCAACAAAAACATACATAAGCGAAAAATGCCTTCTATCCATGAAGAAAAAAACAATTTACAGTCAATAACAAAAATAGTAAAAACCTAACATTAAAACGATGACTCAACAGGAAATAAACGACTAGGGTTTTAAAGAAAAAAGAAAAAATGATGCTCAGATTTACAAGCAACTATGCATTAATAGAATGAAATTTAAACAATAAGATTCCTTTTAAAGCTATTCACAAATCCCTTTAAACAAAAAAGAAAGATACCAAGTGAACGAAAATAAAAACCTACCTCAACCTGAAAATGAAAACCCCAAACAGACTATCAAAAGCTTTGAACCAGCTCAGATCCATAATCCACTCAAGTCAAATGATCTCAAGGCATTTTTACCATTCATTGGAGGATGAAGGAATGTAAAACAAACTAAACAAAAGAATAAAAACAATTAAAAAAGGTTTAAAACAAAGACAATAATGCCAACATGAGTGGCTTTAATGCCACTGAAGTTCATGCAATCCACCACTTGATCTTGTTCGGGCGGTCAAAATAACTGACATTACATGTGATCAATATCATGCCAGGTGAGCAGCAGAATCAGCCGACATGGCATATTTTTAGTTTTCATGTATAAGCGGCCATATTGACCAACGTCACATTTGGACTTTGACAAAGAACATGCATGGGCATCAATTTTTTCCGCCCATGCATATTAATCAAAACGAGACAAACATGTAAAAGTGGTAAATTTGCCACATTGCACATTAAAACAAAAAAATATGCAAGAGTAGTGTTTTTAACTGACTTTGCATATAAAAAACTAAAAAAAATTCTAACACCCAAAAACAATCAAAATTGATATTTCGACAGGCTCATAACCTAATTGATTTTGCTAATCTCAAGGAATCAACTTAGGGGAATGTCACAAACCATTCTAAGATGTCAGATGACTTCACACGAGGCAAGAGGACTTGTCTCAATTTGTGAACTTAGAGTGTAGGCTACGAAACGAACAACTTTTGTAGGGGTTGTCTACAAAATGAGTGCAACTAATTTTGAGAACAACACACTACTCCCAATCGATTTCATCAATATTTTTCTCTTTGTCTTTAGTGCTGGCTTGTTTTTTCTTATCAAGCAAGATTTCTTTGTTTGATTTCTCACAATAGTTGATGTAATGGCACGTCATGTAGCATTACTATCTTTGGTGCATGAGGCGGAACCAATGCTTTGATATGCATTGATTAGATTTCTCACAATAAATTTTTTACTATTACCACTTGATGTTCTTATGCCAAGAATCTTCTTGATTGGCCTAAACTTAATATTTTTCATCATCTCAATAAATAATCAACATATCTTATTCACATTTCTTCTACAAGTACGCTCAAGAATCTTATCAACCATTGGTTTTAGAATATTGTCATCAATTTCAATAAAAAAACTAGGCTTTTTATGCAATATTCTAGGAGGCGTTCTTAATGGGAAACTTGAATCACAAGATAATTTTGGTCATTCAACACTTGATCAATTGGTGCATCATCTATATTCACATTTGTAAATGCATCATCATTTTCAATTGGTGATTGAACATTTTCTACAATATCAATTTGAGATGGCAAAGATGGCATACCTTCAACTCCCACATTTGATTTCTTACTTGCATGAAGTTTTTTCATTTGTTCCCTTTGTTTCTCCAAATCTTTCTTTCTCTCAGATGCCTTCATCATCCAATTCAATCGGCAAAGATGGCTAACCTTCATTTGTGGAGTTTAATTTCGTATCGTCACAAAGTTGTCTCATTCATTCTCTTTTCTTTTCATTCTCAGCTACACGCTCCTCTAGTGTTAGAGTTTTTGGTTATTTCCTTGGCATTGTATTGAATTCTATGTCAATCTAAAACAATGGTCAAAGAACACAAAAAATATCTGATAATTTATCAAGTTATAATACAAAACATGCACAATTACAATATTTTTTGTAATGTAAAACAAAAACTAGTTAATTTGTTCAATCAAGTGTTGCAATCCTCAAAACATGAAAAAAATAATTTCCAATATCAAATTTGAATTTAAACATGTAATTGGAATCTTGTATATCGAAACGAGAACAAAAAGTGCACCAATTTTGTCAACCAATGATGGGAGAACCTCAAAAGCATCAAAAGTCTCTTTTAATGTCAAAAAAAGTGTAGAACAGGGAATAAAATAGAGCATGTGCACCTAAAATCACGTGATATGCCTTTTTACAGTCCATTAGTCATCAATTTAGCTAGTTTAAAATGCATTCGCGTTATAACGCGAGTGTGTTTTAACTAGCTAAAATGTTGACTAGCATCCTCTCTTCTACGCTTTCACAAACTGCTTTCTCTCCCAATTCAGCATAGAGAGGCAATTGCTTAAGCAAATTGATCTTGATAATGAGATTGATAGAGAGAGAATGACAAATGTTAACATCAACTAATGGTGACACTAATCTCTACTTCAAATGATGTCAAAGATAGATGAGGTTGGTGAGTCTTTCACCTTTAGAAAACTACGAAGGACTTTGTAAAGGAACTACTTCCTATGCTTCATAGGTTCTAGTGGTTCTTGGTAAGAATAAAAGATAGCATAGAACTACTTGTGTGATCCAAAGGCACATTAGTCTTTATGGACCAACTCATTGGCACATGCCAAGAAGTCATGGATGGGGAAACTTATATAGTACAGAGTGATGTTGGTCTTAGAATCCAATGAGATAGAAAATGTTCAATGAGGGACAATTTCATGGATGGGGAAACATAGATAAGGGATTGGGGTTCTAATTTAGGGGTACTTACTGATTGGGGTACTCATAGCTCAATTATAGTTGCTACAAAAGCAACCCTTGTAAGGCAAGTTTTAGGCTATATGCAACTTTCTTCTCCTTACAACTCTAAAGATGATTGGTTGTGTTGTTGTTGGTGTTTCCTCTAGGTTTAGAGTCAAAGGATGGTTTCTTGAATTTTTTAAGACCCAACCAAGAAGTCATTACACTTGAGTGTCAACCTCTTGGATTGTGACTAGAATGAGTTGTTCTAAATTTTCTAAATAGAGTAGAAGATGTGACCAAAGGGGTATAGATTCAATTATTGGTTGCATAATATAAGGGATGAGACATCCCTTCAAAATGAACTAGGTTATAGGAAACTCTCAAGTGAACTGGTTCTGTATATACCTAGTTGTGATTTCCAAGACTAGAACTTGGTGTGAAGCCTACACCATTATGTGTGCATTAGAGGCATATTTTTCTTGAAGTTCCTTAGAAAATTATTCATCAACTATTGTTGGTTTATGATTATGCCCCTACCTTAATTGTGCCTCATGCATAGTTAGTAAGTGTGATGTCATATGCTCAGATCCCGTAGGTGTCTCTAGTGAATTGATGTGTAGAGTTGAGATCTCTTATGCTTCTTTTTCTTTGGCCCTACTAATCAAAGAGGTGATTGAATCTCTTCATCCATCACATGTTCATAGATAAGAATCATTACTATTTTATTTTGCACTTGTAACACCACCATGCCTGAATATTTGTATTAGACAATTCCACTGTTTCCTTAGCTTAATCTTCGTGTGAAGCTTATGATCAAGTTTATGGCCCAAGTTGTAGTCTTCTTTCATCTTGTAGAATTGGAAGTGGTAATCCTCTAAAAGAGGATTCTCTTTTATTGATTGGGTCACAAGAATGACTGTTATCTTCTTTTCACATCTAGTGTTAGTTCTAAGGCTAGTCTTGGAAATTGGAGCATCTTCCATAAGGTTGTGAAGAGCTTTGATGTCTAGTTGGCTTTAGTTCAAGGAAAACTCTTTCCCACCTTGATATTGGAATTGTCCTATGAATCATTTCTCTACAAATCACCATTCGATTCTAAGGAGAGATTGGAGAGCATGTCCTAGAAGAAATAACTATATAATTACATTTCAACACGAGGAAATTGATATTAGACTCCTATAAATCATAACCTTCTTAATGTTGGTGCCAAACTCATTGCCTAGTATTCCATGCTATCACATAAGATCTATTGTAGCTATGTATGTAGTGCATCAAATAGGTAATCAAGTGATGGTCTAAGAGAATGCCTAGCCTCAAATCTCCATGTGGTTGGTGAAATAGAACTTGTCTGTACTAGGAGGGACAAATGCAACTTTTATGTACATGGGACTCTCTCTCTCTCTCTCTCTCTCTCTCTCTCTCTCTCTCTCTCTCTCTCTCTCTCTCTCTCTCTCTCTCTCTCTCTCTCTCTCTCTCTCTCTCTCTCTCTCTCTCTCTCTCTCTCTCTCTCTCTCTCTCTCTCTCTCTCTCTCTCTCTCTCTCTCTCTCTCTCTCTCTCTCTCTCTCTCTCTCTCTCTCTCTCTCTCTCTCTCTCTCTCTCTCTCTCTCTCTCTCTCTCTCTCTCTCTCTCTCTCTCTCTCTCTCTCTCTCTCCTCTCTCTCTCTCTCTCTCTCTCTCTCTCTCTCTCTCTCTCTCTCTCTATATATATATATATATATATATATATATATATATATATATCCCTCACTCTCTATCTCCCTATCTCTCCCCTCTATCTACCTCTATCTCTATTCTCCCTCTTGATCTATCTTTCTCTTTCTATAGATCACTTTATCTATATCAACCCCCCTCTCTCCCTCTTCATGTCTCTATCTCCATCTATCCTTCTCTATCTCTCTATCTACCCCTCTCTCTCTATTTCTCTATCCTCCCTCTCTCTAACTCTATCTACCCTCTCTATATCTATATCTCTCTCTCCCTCTCTCTATCTTTCTCTCTCTATCGACCCCTTGGTGCATTTGGAGAGAGATATAGAAAGATAGAGAGATGAATATAAATACATATATATACATATACATATACATATCTATAGAGAGAGCATTAAAGAGAGAGGGAAAGATAGAGAGGGGAGAGATAGAGAGGGAGAAAGAGATAATAGAGATACAGAGTTAGAGAGAAGGAGACATAGAAAGGGGGAGGGGAAGAGGAGAAATAGAGAGAGAGATGGAGAGAGGAAGACATGGAGAGACAAAGAGGGACAAGGATAGCGACAGGGACAAGGAGAGGGAGGGAGAGGGAGAGAGGAGGGAGATAGAAAGAGATGGAGAGATAGAGAGATAGAGTTAGAGAGGGATAGGTGGAGATAGAGATAGGGAGAGGGAGAGACATGGGGGTTGAGATAGAAAAAGGGATCCATAGAGGGAGAAAGATAGATAAAGAGAGAGATACAGATACAGATACAGATACAGATGGAGATGGAGATGGAGATGGAGATAGAGATAGAGATAGAGATAGAGATAGAGATAGAGATAGAGATAGAGATAGAGATAGAGATAGAGATAGAGATAGAGATAGAGATAGAGATAGAGATAGAGATAGAGATAGAGATAGAGAGAGGGGAGAGAGTGAGATAGAGAGTGAGGGAGAGATAGTGAGGGAAAGATAAAGAGATAGAGAGGGGTAGAGAGGGATATATTAAGAGATAGGGTTATGGTGAGAGATAGAGATAGGGAAAGAGATGAAGAGATGTCCCAAGCCATAGGGAGAGAGATTGAGAAGTAGAGGGATGGGGAGAGAGATAGAGAGGGGGAGAGAGAGAGGAGGGAGAGAGAGAGGTAGAAAGGGATAGATTAAGAGATAGGGATATGGAGAGAGATAGAGATAGGGGTATGGGGAGAGATAGAGATAGAAAAAGATATGAAGAGATGTCCAGAGACATAGGGAGATAGATTAAGAGGAAGAGGGATGGAGAGAGAGATAGAGAGGGAGGGAGAGATAGAAAGATAGAGTTAGAGAGAGGGGTTGATAGAGAGAGCAAGTGTTATGTAGGAAAAGAGGGGTTAATGATAATGGTTGATAGTGTGATTAAATCCTCCTTTCACATATAACATTCAAGGACATTAAAACAAGTCAAGTCACAACGCTTGCAAGAGGACTCAGCTATAGGTTTGTTGTCACTTGAATGATAAGGAAATTTGAAATTTGTTGATTAATTTGTTAAACCCTAATCCAATTATGCCTTAAACCTTAATTATATGAAATCGTAAACAAATGGATGAAACACAACAAATGATCACACAGAAAGGCACTAAATGTAGATTAAAAACATACCAGGATTTGGATTCTAGAAAGCAGAAACTTAGGGTACATAGGGGCGAATGCCTATGTCTGATATGGCACTTTTTCTAAGGGCTTGGAACCTAAATCTTCTTCAGACTGTAACCTACTCCAAGATTCCTGATGATGCAAAATTGGAGGGCACTAGGATAGGTGCCAGTGTTTAATTAGGGATATTTTCTACTCTTTTCTTTAGATCTTGAATCTCTAGCCTCTGTACTGATCTCCTGCAACTCCTTTCCACAAGATTCCACACCTATAACCTACAATCACAAGAGAGAGGTTAAGAGTTGTGGTGTTTAGGAGCTTGCCTCAGTCAAGACCTAGAATGACATTCAAGCCTTCCAACACCATTGTTAGATAAAGTGTGTGTCCTTTGTGGATAGAGGCAAAATAAAATGATATGATAAATTGATTGAAATACAAAGTAGATATCACTTTACTAGGTGTAAACCCTCATGGAGATGAGATGCCTTCACATCATGAGGAAATGTGTTGATGGGCCAAATCTACAACAAACACATACAAACACAACACAATACTGCTCTACAACATAATGAATGCCTTGAATGCTCTTTTCTTGATGATCATAAGTTCACCTTAATCAACTAGGAGTAAAATGAAGTCCTAAACATGTTTATATTTGCATTCCCACTAACATTCGTAATTCAAATTGAAAAGGCCAACAAAGGGAAACCATTTAATGGTCACTTTGTCAACAATTAAAATTTGGGTCCCGACAAAATAGGTCTGGACTAGGGCATGGGTACCCTAGTCAAGGTGCCTATTTTGGGACTTGATTAAGCTTAAGACGCACCCCTAGGCCCCATTTGACATGGGTTTCAGGGGATTTTGCTCTGGAATTCATTTTTAACATGCATGATTAAATCTAAGGACCTAAGAGCTAAACTTAGGAGGTAAAAGTCCTAGGGGGACATTTTATGACATAACATTTAGCCCCCACTTTAATGTATGTATGATCTTATGACCCATACATGCATTAAAGTACAGTCAAAAACACATAAAACATGTCAGGCACTTGAAGCTAAGGCAAACACAAAGATTGAGGAACTATTTCTAGCCCACAGTCTTAGGTAACCACTAGAAGACACATTGCAGACACATAAAACATGGAGAATATAGTAACATGCAAAAAAAACATGGAGAAGATAGTGGAAGCATGCAAGACATGGAAAAGACATGAGATCAGTCACGTAAAAGACAATCAATACATTGATATAGCATTTTCACATATAAAATGAAATCCTAAAAAGAACGTAATACAAAATCCAAAATGTAGGAGGAGCTCATCGCTATAGCCATGAAACTACACCTGGGGGAAAACACACCATACAAAATCTGAGTGTGGGAGAAGCTCATATCTACACCCTTGAAACCACACACGGGGAAAACACGCCATACAAAACCTGAGTGGGAGGAGCTCATCGCTACACCCTTGAAACCACACACGGGGAAAACACACGAAAGACACATAGAATACACGAGTGCCATATAGCATGCCATAGACATACTATACATCTTAAACACGAAAAACATAGGTGATGGAAGGAGCTTATTGCTAAGTCCCACTATCTCAAACATGTTGCAGACACACCTGATGGTTGGGCTTATGCCACAACAACCATCAAAAACACGCTTAAGGGAGGATAGCTCAAGATCCAACTCCAGCTCCCGATGAGGACTTTGTAATAAAAGGATGTGTACTAGCTCAAGAGATACACCATCCCCACCTTGCGATGAGGATTTTGTATAAAAGGATACACACTAGCTCAAGAGATATGATATCCTACCTTGTGGAGAGGGGTTTTTTATTGGAATTGATACAAGGATGTGCACTCGCACTAGAGATACAACATCCTGCCTCGTAGAGAGGGATTACAAACACGCTTTGTTAGTATCAAAATCATTAGATAGATATCATTATATATGCCCCCACCTTAAGGTGGTTGATGTCATGTACCAATATCAAGCACATTAAGGTAGAGAGAAGACACGCAAGGAAACAAGAGCTTTCACAAAGCCTATGCCCCCAAGGTGACATGTGCTTATGATCGTTGAATGTTCCCACAAACACATTAATAAGATATGCTAAGATAAACAACAAGAGAAGTCAGAAATATTACTCTAAGATAATAACCAAAGAAATTCATTAAAGCTATGCATGAAAACAATCACATCAAGGACCAAGCTATACTACGGGTTTGGAGCCGAGCATAACCGTTGGGCTATACTACAGGTACCTTGGAACCAAGTGTAGCAACAAGGTGAGATACCAATCAAAGTGTGCAAGAGTAGATTGAGTTGATTGTAAAATGTTGTCACAAGAAATGCCACAAGATGATATATCACACGGAGTGATTCTACTAGTCAAGCATTGGATATATATAAATTAACCCCATCTTCATATATAGACTAGGTCCATTTTTTTTCTCACTGAAGGCATGCACAGTCTATATCAGTATTTGTTTGTTTTCATCATCTGCCAACAAGGTAGAATCACTAGAAGAAGGTAAACAATAAAATGAGAGAGAAGAACAAGTGCCTTAGGAACATCATGTAGGAGGATATCCCCAAAACACCCTCCACCATGTTATGCCCCTAAGGCACGAAACACAACAATAAAATAGAGGAGAGGCAAGATGGAAGAATGATGAAACAAATAGAAGAATAGTCACAATAGAGGTCCTCTCCCAGTATCCTTGACCTTACAAGAGTATCAAGGGTCATCCAAGGAGGCCTAAACAACACATAGCACATCATGGGGGAACACAACACATATATATAGATATGTATTTGTATTTTATCTAAGAGGAGTCTGAACATGTGAAGCATCTTAGAAAGGTGCTTCATCAAGTTTTGTAAAAAGTGTGAGTAGTTCGTACCTGATTGATTCTTATTTCCAGACGGTCATGCGGTGTTTGTTTCTCAAATCCCTAGATATTTGAAATCTTTTGTTGCTTGTGAGGAGGGGAATCATTTCCATTTCCCATAGATGATAACCACCTTGTTCTTTTTTGATCTTTTGCTTATTTATTTTGATGAATAAACCTTTCATGGTGGAATGGAATACTTTCTACCATGGCAACCTTTTCTTGTATCATAATATCTTGTCACGATTGTTGAATTTACATATCCGGTATATTTAGGTCGACTCTTGATCCTTGGAGAGATAATGGAGAAGGATCCTCAACATATATACCTTTTCCTCATGGATGAGGTGAGTCTCAAGATCTTCTCCTTATGCACTTCTATCATACCAACTATTTCATTATAGTCCAGATAATCATCTTCTTGCTTGATTGTATTTTCCTCTACCATATTGTTGTCGCTATGCTTAGGAAATGGATTTGTAAATATCTGCAAATTCTGATTTGGAGGGGTAACTGACTTATTCCCATTGTCATTCACTCCAGTTACATGTATTATATTAGAATCAATGAGGTCTTGAATTTCATGTTTCAGATGCATACATCGTTCAGTGTCATGTCTTGTTGACAGGTGATACTGATAGAAAGCATTAGCATCAAAATCAAGTCCTTTTATCCTGTTACTATCAAATGGTTTCATACGAGGAAGCTCTAAAAGATTGTTTCTTACTTCTTGATTCATGATTGATTGAAGAGATTCAGATAATGAAGTAAACTATCAATATTGTTGTTTGAATTGAAAAGGTGTCCATTTAGGATTACTAATAGCGGACACTTGTTATTAAAAATTACTTGAATGTTGTCCATTGATCTTGATTAAGCTCTTTTTATTCTTCTTAAAGTTGTTTTGTGAAGGTCTAGCTGTGGATTGACCAACTTGAGCCGATGAGTTTTGATTTTCATACTGGACTAGACGAAAGCCGGTAATCACAAAGGGTTGTGCGTAAATGTTGAAAAGAGCTATACTTCATCAAGAGGAATTTATCACAGATGTTAGGTTGTAAATTCGTAATGAATACCTTCTGAAGATTTTCAATGGTAAATGTAAGGAGATGGGGGACCAAAAAGTCGACACTATCTCCAAAATTAATGAAGAATGCGAGTGTGTTATAACATGCTCGCATTTTTCTTTTAATAAAAGTTAAAACAAGCATTTTCTGCACATTCACCCGTGGCTAGGTTATTGAAAGTAGCAAAGAAAGCAAGCAAAATGTGATTGTGTTGATAAAAAGGAGATTCGATCAAGTGCAAGTGAGAAAACAAGAAATTCACAATGCCACCTCACCACCAAAGACATCATCGTGCAAATTTGGAGGCTCCAGCACAGGAAGAAGGTAGGGTTAGTTTGAATTTGTTAGTTTTAGATCAATTTTTTAGTTTTGCAATGTTTGATTTACGTTTATATTGTATTTATAGTTATTGGAGAAGCAGAAAATCTAAATCTAGTTGAGGAGGGTGAAAACAACCCCCAAAACCCACCTTCACCTCCTTTTCATGTAAGGGATAATCAAGAACACTACTTAGAGATAATAGAAGAAAAAAAGAAACATCTTGAAACCATTATTCAAACCCTAAACAATCCAAGTGGAACCATTGACCATAGGAGGGCACTTGCAAAATCACTACAGGAGATTGTTTCCCACACAGATTTGGTGACAAAACAAATCATCGATTTCCAAGACTATAGGGAGAGGAGTCGGCAATATTATGCTGACAAGTTGTCATATGAACAAGTGAAGAAGGAAAAAATTACAAAATCTCAATTATGTGCACAATTTACTAATCCCAAAACCAGCCAAACATTAGAGGAAACTTGCAAATGGTTTCCTATACATTGGTGTAGGAATGAAGACATATCCCAAAACTTTTGGGATAGATGGTACATGGTCTTCGATGAGCAACCATGTAACAATGATGAGGTACCATAATATTTTTTGAGGAAACTCTATTGCGAGTTTGTCCTCAACAAGATTCTGAATTATTTTGATATTCATGATTTCTAGGGTAGAGGTGGTGGCTCTGCCCAAGATAGACCTGGGGCTTAGTGAGATGAACAACATGTACCTATACCCCGAGGGAGGCCAGAACATAGGTCACTCCCTTCGGATTTGAAGGAGAGTGTTGAGATGGAGACTTTACATTCACTAACTACTCTCACCTAAACTCTATCACAGCATGCAGATGATTTGACCTAGGGTGATGAGGGTGAGAGTAGTAGGCATCATGTGTCCCCACATTTGTGTAGTACATGTGGGAACCTATGTGATTGTGGGACGCAGGAGGCACGATAGGACTCTGCGACACAGGGGCAACATGCTGTGACACAGGGGCAACATGATGCGACACAAGGGCAAGACATATTGTATGATCTTGTTCTTAGTGACGATCTCTTACAACATACATTTGGTATCGACTCTTAGGTAATTTGTTACAAGTTTCATTTTGATTTAGTATATTGTTATTTGAAATTCGTAATTAATTTTATATGATTATATATATTATAAGTCAAAAATAATGTATGTAATTGTTTGTGCAATGAAATTCCAGGGTTAGAGGTCTTCATCCTACCTCTGTTAGCCGTCTATTGGTAGCTTATTAGTAGAGGTCAAGTCAGTAGGTATGTAATTTATCACATATTCGTAATTATTGTAGATATGTCAATGGTAATATTATTTTGTGACTTGATTTGATGATTTCAATAGTCACCAGCACCTCCATAGTTTCCTTGTTCTCTTAGATGCCAAACCACCACTTTTACTGAGGTAAATTTAACCATTTCTAATCATTATGCATTTTAAACATAATGTTATGTATTTATTTTATTTTAATAATCTTGAACTTGATTTTTAGATGCTGAATATAGTGGAGACTCCTCCTCATCTTCATGAGTTAACGCAGATAGGCATTGATGCAGCCATGATGTTTGCAAATCCTTTGACTGAGTTATGAGCCAATAACATGAAAATATCATAATTTTGTATTTCTTGTTTATCTCATGTCATTTGATGTACATAAATGATATTTATGTTTAGTTAATTTTGGTTCTTGATGCTTCTCACAAGAGGTCACAACTCCAGTCCGTCCAGTTTCATACATTTTTTATACTAATGCACATATTGTTTTTTTGTATTAAAAGGTGTAGCTAGATGAACTTTATTTGAAGAGGTCTACTCGATGGTAGAGAGAGGATTTGTCATTGACTAGCTCTCTATCTTCACAGTCAAAGAAGGGCTGTCGATTATTTCCTAAAAGTCCATAGGAAACTAGTTTTGGGAAAAAAATTTGTATGCCTAGATGGCTTTGTATACATACTTTTGTATGTTAATCCGATGTATATTTTTGTATATTTGCCTATATGGTTTTGTTTGGACATGCCTATATGGATTTTTATATAAACTAGATGTTATGTTCATGACATTATGTATATATGATAGTTTATATTAAATATTTAATATGATAATTAATTTTAAATAGTTCACGTGCCTTGTCTATGCTTCCATACTTTCCATACATGTCTACAAGGGCAACTTTGCAAATACAATACATGTGAGAAAATTCCTATATCATTTATGCTTTGATGGTTGTCCACACCATGTTCTCTAGATCCCATTATAGCATAGGCAAGGAGGAAGTTGGTTAAGGCTGTACAATTTGGTTTTAGAAGTGCCAAAATTTGCATAAATGGTTGAAATTTATTTTTCTGCATTTGCTTAAGAGTTTTTAAAGCCTTATAAAAAATCAATTTCGTGCATATCTTGCAATCATTGCATTCCATGAGACAACATTTCTTTGAGGCATCGCATCTAACAGTTCATGTTCGTTATATATGATTCCACACAAGTTGCATACATGTCTTGCAAGGTACTTACAACTATGACATTTGACAAAATTCCTATATCCTTTATGCTTTGATGGATGTCTATACCGTGCTCCAAACATACCATTTCTAAGGTTTTGGAATTTGGCTTTACACTTGCCAATTGCATTTTCTTGGAACTTTCTAAAGGCTTATTAGTAAATCCATTTTGTTCATATCTTGCAATCATTGTATTCCATGAGGCGACATTTCTTTGAGGCATCATGCCAAAAAGTTCACGTGCCTTGTATATGCTTCCACACTTTGCAAACATGTCTCTGAGGGAAGTTGTAACTACAACATCTAACAAAATTCCCATATGTTTTATCCTTTTGATGGATGTCCATTTTGGCATAGGCAAGGAGGATACTGGCTAAGGTTGTGGAATTTTGCTTTACACGCACCAATCACATTTTCTTGAAAGTTGCTAATGCCTTATCAAAAAATCTATTTTGTTCATATCTTGCAATCATTGCATTCAATGAGGTGACATTTCTTTGGGGCATCATGCCAAACAGTTCACGTGCCTTGTCTATGCTTCCACACTTTGCATACATGTCTACAAGGGTGATGTAGTAGGTAAGGAGTATGACTCAACACCATGGAAACATATTTCATGGTGTAGGAGCACCTAAGCCATAGCCAATCTTGGCTAGGAGCATGTCATAACAAGGCCCTAGGACATCATAGGACAAGTTGATGGTCTTGTGTCATCATTTTGCAAGTAATAAGGTCAAATGACCAATGCCATTTAGATTTGGAGTCATGTTTTATGTTGTTGTCAAACAAAAAGTCTAATAATGCAAGTACTGGTAAGAAGTTGCTTTGTCAACTTAACAAATCATGTAATAAGGAGGTTACCCAATGGTCAAATAGGTTGAAAGTTAGTTCTGATCAACTTGAACTATTGTAAACATGTATAAAAACCTTCACACACATCGACGTCTCGTTTCGTGTGTCACAAGAGGTCTCGTTTCATGTGTCACGAGAGGTCTCGTTTCGTGTGCGTCAGGGTGGGCGGGTATGCCAAGGGAGGTCTCATTTTGTGTGTGTCAGGGTGGGTGGGTATGCCAGGGGAGGTCTCGTTTTGTTTGCCAAGCGTCGCATTCATTTGGGGCAGCAGGCTACCAACAAAGTCCCTTCAGCACCCTAAGAAGAAAAAATTACCAAACTTTGATGGGACAGTTCTCATAATTCATGGTAGCTGGGAACATTTCGTTTGCACCTATAGGTGTACGTGGGGTCCATCTATAATAACCTCTCTTAGTTTCAATCAACTCCTATCCCGTTTGACCGTGTCGAAATCAAACACATTCTTGCAAAATACTTCAGTTTCATGCAGTGGAAAGGTGCTAGGAGTGACATTTTGCATTCCATAACTTGTGGGGCCAAACGGACTTTGCCAACGTGTCAAGGCAGGTGGGTAAATGCCAAGGGAGGTCTCATTTCATGTGCCAAGCATCGTATTGGTTCGAGGGAGCAGGCTACCAGTAAAGTCCCTTAAGCGCCCTAAGAAGAAAAAATTGCCAAACTTTGACGTGACAGTTCTCAAAATTTGTGGTAGCTGGGAACATTCTATTTGGACCTACAGGTGCACATTGAGTCCATCCACAATAACCTCTCTTAGTTTCGTTCAACTCCAGTCCGTTTGACCGTGCCGAAATCAAATGCATTCTTACAAAATGCTTCAATTTCATGCAGTGGAAATGTGCTAGGAGTGACATTTTGCATTCCATAGCTCGTGGGGCTGGACAGACTTCACTAATGCATTAGGGTGGGTGGGTAAATGCCAGGGGAGGTCTCATTTCATGTGCCAAGCATCGTATTGGTTTGGGGTAGTAGGCTACCGACAAAGTCCCTTAAGCACCCTAAGAAGCAAAAATTGCCAAATTTTGATGGGACAGTTCTTGAAATTTGTGGTAGATGGGAATGTTCCATTTAGACCTACAGGTGCACATGGAGTCCATCCACAATAACCTCTCTCAGTTTCATTCAACTCCTATCCATTTGACTGTGTTAAAATCAAACGTATTCTTGCAAAATGCTTTAGTTTCATGCTATGGAAAGGTGCTAGGAGTGACATTTTACATTCCATAGCTCATGGGGCCGAACGGACTTCGCCAACATGTTGGGGTGGGTGGGTAAATGCTAGGGGAGGTCACATTTCATGTGCCAAGCATCGCATTCATTCAGGGCAGCAGGCTACTGGCAAAGTCCCTTAAGCGTCCTAAGAAGAAAAAATTGCCAAACTTTGACGGGACAGTTCTCAGAATTCGTAGTAGCTGGGAACATTTCATTTGGACCTACAAGTGCACATTGGGTCTATCTATAATAACCTCTCTCAGTTTCATTTAACTCCTATCTGTTTCTGTGCCGAAATCAAACGCATTCTTGCAAAATGCTTCAGTTTCGTGCTATGGAAAGGTGCTAGGAGTGACGTTTTGCATTCCATATCTTGTGGGGCCAAAGGGACTTCGGCAATGCATTGAGGTGGGTGGGTAAATCTGAGGGGAGGTCTCATTTCATGTACCAAGTGTTGCATTCATTCGAGGAAGTAGGCTACCGACAAAGTCCCTTAAGCTCCCTAAGATGAACAAACTGCCAAACTTTGATGGGACAGCTCTCAGAATTCGTAGCAGCTGGGAATGTTCCATTTGGACCTACAGGTGCATGTGGAGTCCATCAACAATAAGCTCTCTCATTTTCATTCAACTCCTATCTATTTGACCGTGCTAGAATCAAACGCATTCTTGCAAAATGCTTCAATTTCATGCAATGGAAAGGCTACCAAGTGCCACATTTTTTGTTCTGCTCATCGTGGGGCTGAATGGATTGTGCCAAAATATTGGGGTGGGTGGGTAAATGCTAGGGGGGTCTCATTTCATGTGCCAAGCTTCCCAATCATTCTAGCCTGGAAGCTACCATGACCTAGCACGTTTTGAGTTTACCAGTAGCTTGCAGCCCAGAATGACTGAGACACTTGGCAGATGAAACGAGACCTACCCTAGCATTTACCCACCCACCCTGACATGTTGGTACAATCCATTCAGCCCCACGATGAGTAGAACAAAAAATGTGGCACCTGGCAACCTTTCCATTACATGAAACTGAAGCATTTTACAAGAATGCATTTGATTCTGGCACAGTCAAATGGATAAAAGTTGAACGAAACTGGGAGAAGCTATTATTGATGCACTCCACATGCACCTGTAGGTCCAAATAGAATGTTCCCAGCTGCCATGAATTATGAGAACTGTCCCATCAAAGTTTGGCAATTTTTTCTTCTTAGGGTGCTTAAGGGACTTTGCTGGTAGCCTACTGCCCCAAACAAATGCGATGCTTGGCACATGAAATGAGACCTCCCCTAGTATTTACCCACCCACCTTGACACGTCAGTGAAGTCCATTCATCCCCACAAGTTATGGAATGCAAAATGTCACTCCTAGCACCTTTCCAAACATGACGAAGAACCACAACCCAATCTAACTCTTGAAAGCATGAAGACACTAAGAACACTGAAGACATGAAGGAAAAAGAAGCATGAAGTCATGAACAAAATCCTATCATGAGGAAGAACCACAACCTAATGTAACTCCTGAAAGCATGACATGTTATGATGAAGAAGCACAACCAAAATCCAATGATCCAATGGCATGAACCAATGACATAATCAACTATGTCCTACTATTGTAACATGATAAACATGAATGTTATGAACTAACATCCAAAGCCTTTAACATGACTCTTGTTATGACATGAGTGAAACATGAGTGAAGAGGATTAAGACCAATTAGGATCAACTTCATCCATTACTTAGATCTAACCTCATGGAACAAATCAAACAAAACATGAGGCCTTCACTGCCCATAGTTCATACCACTGCTCAAGGATAATTTATCATCCTATTAACCTCATCCTCTCTCTGCCATTGAGTAGACCTCTTCCACAGTTCAAGCTCATGTAGCTCCACCTATTAATACAATCAAACAATATGCACATTATTATAACAAAATGTACATGAAATATATAACATCACTTATGTAATCGATCACTTACCGCCATCTGATGATCACTCTCCATCCTCTTTTCTTGAGCTTCTTTATCTGTAGTTGGATGGACTGGAGTTGTGACCTCCTATGAGAAGCATCAAAAAACAAAATTGACTAAACATAAATATACTGGAGGGAAGCAATTCATACTACTATTTATATACAAAACAAAGTACAAGTAACCATCTAGGAAATTTTTATACATACTTACAAATTAATCCAACGAACCATCTAGGTCTTCTCTACTCTTTATTGTGTCAAGTATGGCCTCATGGTCAAAGTCACGTACATTCCACAAGGTCTTGTTCAAAGGTCTACCTCGATATTGTATCAAATGAACATTGGTTTCCATGACAAGGTTGGAGTAATGAAGAATCTTCTGATGCATGTCAAAGTCTTCAAACAACCAAACATTAACACTCTTATGTGGGTACCTTCTAAGCCATGTTCCAATAACAACCACTAAGCCTGTAGGGTATTCAATGTTTTCTCCATCTGTAACTGGGGCCTCCAATTTCTTTTTAGCCTTAACACAATGACACAAGTAATAATTTATTCCCTCTTCATTATCTTCATCTACAATAACTGCATAAACATGCCCTATAATGATATGTTCAGCAAATTAGATGAAATTAATCAACATTACAAAAATATTACAAAGTTTAAGATAACATTAGGAATTTCAAATTTAACTATGCAAGTAGATATATTACCTGGTTGAACTAGATCTGATATGTGGTCAAAGTCAACTGACGATTCCATCTCTGCCAATCCCCATGCCATCGGGGGTCGATACATCTCAAGTGGGCAAAGATAATTGAACTGCAATTCGTCAACCCACTCCCTTGACTCGTACTCATTCCAGACTTGAATTGTACATGCAGAACAAAAGCATGCCATCTTCCGTGTATGTATACTCCATGAACCTACAATTGAACTTCTGATAGAGTGTAGCTCACTTGATCCTATCAGTGTACAGCAATCCTCATATGGTGCAATGTTAGTATCATCTATCAACCAAAAAAATCTATGAACTGAAGACTTACCTTGATTACCTAGACCCATCGAAGAATTCCACCACTCGATGATTGATTTTGCATCTGTCAGCATTGCATTGTCTTTATACTTTAACTGTTCTCGTGCTATGGCTCTTTTGATACACGCTCCTGCACCATCATGCTCACCCTTTCCATGGCCGTCCTCACAAAAGTTCCACATATGTTTAACACCTATAATATTATGCCTCCTGCTCAGCCAATAGAAATTCTGCGAGTTCTTGAATTGTGATGCACAGTTATCTGACCATATGATATGCTAACTGAATGATATGCCCCTTCTAGCCAGATCATTGTAGAACACCTGAAAACAACCTTGCACGAACTCCACAGAATGCGTGCGACCATCGCTTATATAAAAATGATACTCCCTTATGATCTTTCTGTCATCCTCTATACTATCATTCACATGAATGAATGCGTTGTGCACAAATATAGAAACCTGTGTCGAGTTATAATATTGGGATTGCACCTCACACTATGCCTATAGACTGTAGTTCTCTGCAAAGTTGACAACTGAAACAATGCTACAAATTGGAAATGTGTCCTTGCATAACTTGAATTGCAAGTCCAACCATCGAGCTCTACGGGCATGTCTTACATACTCATACACTATGTTGTCACAAAATATAAGCATAAATTGATACACTAGAATCTTCTAAATAACATATTCACACCTCTTTGCTTCTTTACCATCTTTTGTATTGTATGCCACTATTTTATACTTGATAAACTCTACTAGTTCATTTATAACCACATGTGTTATTTCCATATGTTCACATATTGACATATGTTGCAAGCCACCGCAATGCTGACATGTGCCATCCAAGCATAATTTCCTGTAGAATAATTGACCTTCCTCTCTATCACATAAAATCATTAATATGAAGTCTCTTGAGGTAGTTGGTGGGGCACATATGCGACAATCCTGCAAAACATTGTTAGCATGAAAATCTAAATATATAGACCGATAAACATCAAAATGGTTAGAAAATTCAATATGTAATCTACAACAACAAGTAGTGTGTGTGTGATTGTTTTGACAAAGAAAGGTTTTAGCATTTCAAAATATCTTTGAGAAATTTTAATTTGAGGATAGATCTCTAGAAATTTACCAAAAAATTGTGTTTGAGTCATATCCAAAAAATCTCTAGATGTGGCTCACTGTTTCGACTACCAATTCTCCTTCTTACCACATCCCTTTGATTCGGAGATACCCTTGTGAAATTCTTCCAAAAGTCTTCAATTAGTGATCTCAAAGTTTCGAAAACAACTTTGTCTTTCCGTGGGAGTCTACTAGAGAATGCCCACAATTCATTATTATTTGGATCTTGAACTCTTTGACGTCTTCGAACGGCTCTCATTAGAGTTTTTCTATTTATTTTCATTTGTTGACTTGTCTTTCTAATGAGGCAAACTTTTTTTGTTTGTTGGCTCACAATTGTCGATGTAATGACACATCGTGTGACATTACTATCCTTGTTAGGTGAGGTGGAACCCACACTTTCATATGCACTCATTAGATTCTTGACAATTAATTTTTCACTTGATGCATTCGATGTTCTTAGGCCAGGAATCTTCATAGTGGGCCTAAATTTTAGATTTCTCATCAATTCAACAAAGAGTTGACATCTTCCAGTTTCATTTAAATTCTCAAAAAATAATTTCCATGTCTTATTTGCATATCTTTGGCAAGCGCGCATGGGAATCTTATCCTGCATGGGCTCCAATACATTCTCATCAATATCAATTAGAAACTTAGGCCTCCTATGCAAAATTCTAGGAGGCATTTTATTTGGTAAAGTAGACTAAACATTATGAATTTCTTCAATATTTACTTGAGATGGGATAAATGACGTACCTTTGATTGGAGGTGAAAAGGTTCAAAATGATGTACCTTCAACTTGAGGTGTGAATGATGGCGTGTGACCAACTTGAGAAGAAAATGTAGATGTGCCTTCTACTTCACCTGTGAAAGATGGAGTGTCTCCAATTCGAGAAGATAATGATGGTGTGCCTTCTACTTCACCTGTGAAAAATGGAGTGTCTCCAATGCAATAAGATAATGATGGTGTGCCTTCTACTTCACCTGTGAAAGATGGAGTGTCTCCAATTCGAGAAGATAATGATGGTGTTCCTTGAACTTGGAGATTCACTTTCCTCATTGCACGGAGGTTTTGCATTTGTTCCCTTTGTGCCACTAATTCCATCTCTCTTAGCTTCATTAGACATGTCAAGTTCCTCTTCAATTGGCAATGGTGGAATATCTTCTTGTATGGTTGACAATTTCCTACTTTCCTGAATTCGCCTCATTCTTTCTCTTTTTCTCTCATTCTCAGCTTCACGCTCTTCTGGTGTTAGAGTCTTTGCTTGTTTTCTTGGCATGATGATGATTTCTACAAGCATGAAGAATAAGACAATGATCATTGGAAATTTTTTAATGACAATGAATAGCACAGTCAGAATGAATAACAAGGTTTTGCAAACTTCTGAATAAGACACCTCATAGCAAGATAACTTGAACATACATAAGTCATGGAGTATGCATTTGAACACACATATACACTTGAATCTAGTTTGAATAGAAGAGTGGAGGACAAACATGGCTATACTAACCATGTTGAGTACTTGTGACTCAGATTATAAGCATCGGCTTGTGCTACTCTTTGTCTTACTGATCTCTTGTTCTTGGTTGATTGCCCTTTGTTATTGGCCTGACAGGCTCTATCGGTGTTGCTTCGATGTTTTCTACTGATGGTTTGGAGTCTCACAGATCAGTTCAATGGTTCTTTGGTTCATTGGTTCGACGACATTGGTTCAATGGTTCATTGGTTCAATGATTAGTGTTGGTTCAAGGTTTCAACCTAATCAGGCAAAGTGTAGCCATCAGCTTTTCTTTAGTTTGTTTCTCTGACCGTTTGTGTCTCCCCAATGGTGGTTTGTTACTGTGATGTGCTATTGGCAAAATGGGGGTCTTCAGCATAACTTGTTTATGTTCCAGTGATGGAGTATGTTTCACCGATGGAGGTTTGGTATCGACGGGACTAACGCTATCGGCCTTCGGTGGAATTCATACTCTGATGAGCTTGGTCTGTCTAATGGAGTTTGGCATCGGTAAGAGGAACTTTGTCGGCGAAGAAGGATGAAGTCACATCGAAGGTCTTGGTCATTCTGATGGTTCGTTGGTGATTGACCAGCTAGGGTCGTCGGCGACAAAAGTGTCGATGATAGACTTATCGCGTGTTCATGGATATATACTACTGCTATGTTTGTCAATTGATGCATGTGAGACTATTTAGTCCTCATGAATACGAATGGTTGCGATTGGTTAAAAATGAACTGTCGACCTTTTGGAAGTTGTAACGGTCTGAGATAGTAACCGATTGTTCTATTTCTGTAATGTGAGATGTGACTAGAACATAGGAGTGAGAACAAAGTTTGGGTGAATGTGATTCAAGCCGAGAGGGAGAAGAATAGAAAAAGAGGGAAGTATCTCTCTCTTGGTGATGTCCTGTACTGTATGCTATTTGTGGCATGATAACAGTATGAAGGACTAACCCGAGTGTTGTGATTAGAACTGAGGAGAACTTTGTACAGGGTGATGCTGTCAGTTATTCTTCCAGAGGAGCAAGATGTAAATCTCCATGCTAAGGCCTTGAGCCTGCAAGTGTATTGTAACATGTTTGTTTTTTCTATTGGTTTGATGCTTTGGAGTGTGGGGTTTTTTTACCCGTAATGGTTTTCCCCACGTATATCTATGTCTCTTTTCTATCTTTTGTGTTAATGTTTCTATTGTTGAAATTAGATCTTGTTGCTTGTATTTCCTCTAAGGGTCAATGTTGGAAATGTTCTATGTTTGTTTCTGCTTTGTGGCATAGTTGTGAGTGTTTTTGAAGTGATTGAAAATAATTTAAACCTATCGAAGACACCACTATTCTTAGAAATACGTTCTAAGATGCTCTCATTTCCTTACAAGTGGTATCAGAGCTTTCTTCTGGGATCTGCTTTGTTGCTCACATATGTACGTTTGTGTGCTGCATGTGTTTGCATGTAAGAGTTCCTGGTGTATAAGGTTTGGGTATTCCTTCTGTGATGATTTCTTAGTGTGACAGGCTTGAAGAAATCTGAAGGAATCATCTGATGTTTGATCCTTGTTTTGAGTGAAGTCTGGCAGTTGATCTTGTTTTCCTGTTTCAGCAGTGCTTGAAGGATGGTGAAGATGAAGAGACTGGAGTTGTTCATGATGTGGCCCGAGGCTCTTAGTTGATAGTGTATAATCCTATTACATGGGGTGGATTATGCTTTGTGGTTGTGACTCTGCAATAACTTTCATATTGGGTGTCTGTGTGAGAGGCTTC
This sequence comes from Cunninghamia lanceolata, assembly GCA_027924645.1. Lineage (NCBI taxonomy): Eukaryota > Viridiplantae > Streptophyta > Pinopsida > Cupressales > Cupressaceae > Cunninghamia > Cunninghamia lanceolata. The sequence continues at coordinate 9,806,263 of BSBN01001807.1, forward strand.
CTTGTGATATGAAGAAGTTTGCGTTGCTGCTTAGCCATGGAGAAGTGTGCTTATGCTGGATATTTGTTCCTAGTATTGGTAAACATTATTTCTATTGCCCCAGTTGTATAAAGGCTATGGAGTTGATCATTAGAAGATCTGGGAGCTTCTGCAATAGCCTGATTCTCTCGAATGCATGTGCATGTTGGTGGTTGAGGAATTGGTCTACAAGTGGGCCTGAAGCTCTTGAACTGCTATTTCCTTAAATGGATATTTTGTACTTGCATGACTCAGATTCATGTTTATTGGATTAGAGGGGTTTTATAGTTTTTCCTTAAAATCTATGGTTATGCATATTCATGATGATCTATTATTCTGGTTTAACTACTATGGATTTTATGTTGTAGAATTTTGAGTCATCTAGATGTGAAGTGGATATGGATGTGCATGGGTGTTTCGTATAACACAGTGATTTTGCAGGTTTTACACGGACAAATAAATAAAAAAAACTTGTGGTTTTGTTGAAGCTGCAGTTAAGCTATTTTCTAGACCCTATTTTTTTGGGTGTTGCTAGATGAGATAGTTGTAGTCTTGTGGGAGTATTGGTACGTGATAAGTCACTTAGCATTTCTGTGGTGATACTTTTATGGATTCCTTGAATATGGTGCTCAAGTTGTGGACTGGTTTGGCAAATCAGATTGTAAGTAATCTGGTGTTTTTTGTCATGTTGTCTACATGATTATTTACCTCTTAAGATCTCAGTTTTGTAGTTTTCAGTGCGATAGTGAGTTTGTGTGATGCATTGATTGGATCTACGAGTTAAGTAGTTTTGTGGGTTGGCCACCTATTAAACTACAATGAGATGACTCAATTGTGGACTATCTATATTCACAAGATCGTTCAGTGCTTATGCAGACTTGTTAGCTGGCCTTGTCTATGGTCACTTGTGCATTGGTGTGATTGCATTGGGATAAAAGGGTGGATAGTGTAAAGTACCTGAATAGTCAGTAATCTGTAGCATGTGTATCATGATGTCATGTATAGCTTGGATACACAGTTCAGTGTAAGCTTTTTATAGTGATGTTGTATTTCCTTGGTTTGGAGATCTTGGTGCCATTTGTTAATATGTGGACCTAGAAGATTTTTAGATGAGAAAATGTTTGGTCATGTTGCTTGGAAAGCTCAGTTGCCACAGTTCAGTGGGAGCTTTAGCAATGACTACAAATTCATCACTTAGTGGTGGATGATCTTCTTTAGTGTTGTAGATGTTACTAGGAGGAGCTCTTAGATCATGTTGCTGCAGAAGGGTTCTTTCACATTTGCAAGGGCACTACTTGAGGATGGGTAACATCTTGGAGCCATGAAGGACTCACTTAGTCTTTGGTTGAGGTGTTGATTGGTGCTTGACAGGTCAGAATTTGTTTGGTTCATGTCATGATATACTCTTGTTTAAGCATTTGAGTTTTGGCATGACATGTTGCTCTTGAGACTTTGATTAAGTTCACCTAAAGCATGGAATCTCCTAAGGGAGATGGTAAGATCATGATGTCTTGATAAGTTCCCTTTATAGCTTTGTGGAGCTTTGACAGTGGTCTGGTAACTTCTCTATGTTTGGGTACATTTATTATTTGCTTGATTACTTCATAGTGGTGTAGTGATGCAGTTGGAGTTTAGCATGAGGTGATTGTTCGTAGGTACTCATGGATACATGGAGAATAAGGTGAGACTGTATATGTTGTGCTTAATAAGAGTTTGCAGCAGGAAGTTCAAGGAGTCTTTACCTTGGTTGAATGTGAGTTCAATAAAATATCTAGAGGAGATTGCTCTTGGAGGAGTCATGATGGCTTGTATATCTTGGAGGAGCATTCTTATCCCCACTCATGGTCTACTCGGTAGTTTATTACTTGAGAGGTATTGCCCATTGTTTCTCTCAAGTGTTTTATGCTTTCTTTCATAGACATGGATCTTGAACTGCTCATAGATGGTTCTGGAGGATTCATTATGAGAGATGGATAGCATGATTATCTCCTTGTACATTTGAGTTTAAGATATCGTTCATTGATGAGGACTATTAGGAGATGGTTTTATGGGCTGATTTGCTAAAACAGGAAATGGATTAGTTTGATCTTCTTTGGTTTGAGAGGATTACATCCATGTTTGTTGCATGATTACTTATGTTGAATTTGATCTCTTGAGATTGAATGTTTGTTGGGGTGTTGTGAAGGAGATCATACTTGACACAGTTGGCACTTAGAGGTGTTTGTAGGAGGATTTTCTACAAGTTTATGATGTGCAATGTTTCTTTTGGTCTCAGTTATTTTTTTCTGATGGTGTGTTTCACATTACATTGGTTTGAGGTTTTGTTCAGAGCTAAAGTGATCACTAGTTTGTGGTCAAGTGCTTTCACTTATGTTCTTGGGTGATAGCATGAAGGTTCTGTTATCTCTTTCATTGTTGGGTGTGAAGAACTTGAGAGATTTTTGGACTAGTGGTGAGATGTACAGGTTATTGATTTACAGATTTTGCATATCATGGTGGATGTTCGTGCAATGCTACATGATGAGTACACTCTCTATGTAATGACATTAGTAGACTTGTTTGGGTGAATATATGCTGGCATGAGTTTTCTATGTTCTTCTATACCTTTGAGGTATGTGTGATTGGATGAGTTAGCACTTGTTGTGTGTGCCTTTTTTTTAATCACGTGGGTTTTGTTCAGTTGGATGGGTGCAGTCAGTTTTCTAATTGTTGTTCTAACTGATGTTCTATCTTATTTCTGGAGGATGGTTTCATGGCTGTGTTCTGGAAGCTTTGAAGTTGGTTATGTTGGAGCTTCTATGTAGCTTGTGAGCACAATGGAGTGGAGGCAGTATCAGCTTTGGTTCTGTGACTTGGAGCGTTGATGGTTTCCTATAATTCCTTCATCAAGTGGGAGAATGTTGAGTACTTGTGAATCAGATTACAAGCATCGGCTTGTGCTAGTCTTTGTCTCAGTGATCTCTTGTTCTTGGTTGATTGCCCTTTATTATTGGCCTGACAGGCTCTATCAGCACTGCTTCGATGTTTTCTACTGATGATCTGGAGTCTCACAAATTGGTTCAATGGTTCTTTGGTTCATCAGTTCAACAACATTGGTTCAATGATTAGTGTTGGTTCAAGGGTTCAACCTAATCAAGCAGAGTGTAGCCATCGGCTTTGCTTTAGTTTGTTTCTCTGACTGTGTGTGTCTCCCCGATGGTGGTTTGTTCATGCGATGTGCTATCAGAGAAACGGGGGTCTTCGGTGTAACTTGTGTATGTTCCAGCGATGGAGTATGTTTCACTGATGGAGGTTTGGTATCGGCGGGACTAACGCTATCGGCCTTGGGTGGAATTCTTACTCCGATGCACTTTGTTTGTCTGATGGAGTTTGGCATCTGCAAAAGGAACTTTATCGGTGAAGAAGGATGAAGTCACACCAATAGTCTTGGTCACTTCGATGGTTCGTTGGTGATTGACTGGCTGGGGTCGTCAGCAGCAAAAGCACCGACAATAGACTTACCGCATGTTCATGGATATATACTACTATTGTGTTTGTCAACTGATGCATGTGGGACTATTTAGTCCTCATGAATACAAATGGTTGTGAATGGTTAAAAATGAACTATCAACCTTTTGGAAGTTGTAACAGTCTGAGATAGTAACCGATTGTTCTATTTCTTAATGTGAGATGAGACTAGAATAGAGGAGTGAGAACAGAGTTCAGGTGAATGTGATTCAGGCTAAGAGGGAGAAGAATAGAAAAAGAGGGAAGTATCTCTCTCTCGGTGATGTCCTATACTATATGCTATTTGTGGCATGATAACAGTATGAAGGACTAACCCAAGTGCTGTGATTAGAACTGAGGAGAACTTTGTGGAGGGTTATGTTGTCATTTATTCTTTTAGAGGAGCAAGATGTAATTCTTCGTGTTAAGGCCTTGAGCCTGCAAGTGTATTATAACATGTTTGTTGTTGCTGATTAATACATTGGTTTGATGCTTTGGAGTGTGGGGTTATTTACCCGTAAGGGTTTTCCCCACGTATATCTGTGTCTCTTGTTCTATCTTTCATGTTAACATTTTTGTTGTTGAAATTAGATCTTATTGCTTGTATTTCCTCTAAGGGTCAATGTTGGAAATTTTCTGTTTGTTTCCACTTTGTGGCATAGTTGTGCATGTTTTTGAAGCAACTGAAAAGAATTTAAACCTGTCGAAGACACCACTGTTCTTAGAAATACGTTCTGAGATGCTCTCATTTCCTTACAAACCAATGGTGAAATTTGAAGTTTTGTGACATATAGATCTACTATTTTGGGGTTTGGTGTGGTTATTGAATGATCCTAGGGTACTTTCTTTGTTAATTAGACCAAGTTAGGCCTATTTCTAGAGAGGGTCAATCATAGAACTGAGATTTTTCCTGAAACAAGGGCATGAAATCTTTTGATAGGAGTCATTTGTGGATCAGACATTGGTTGATGTTTCCAGGCACTGAAAGTGACAAAATTGGTTTGAATACATTAGATTGACATGGTGTATGCTTGTGTTAGGGTTGGGGAATAGCTTGAAGCCCTTATGCCTTATGATGCCCTTAAGCACCTAGTTGGGCCATTGCAAGATTTTAGTTTATGGTTGAGTTGATTTGAGTATGTACAAAGCTAACAAAGCTGACAAAGCTAACAACTATTGGTAGCTTCATCTAGAGATTCATCCAAATGACAAACACAAGAGATTCACAAGTATTGGAAGCTTCATCTAAGGATTCATCCAAATGACAAACGCAAGAGTAAGCAACCACAAAGGAAAAAAAGCACACTAAAACATCAAATTCAAAGATAGAATAGCTCTCACATGAGTCTACATCAGCATTCAATGATGTCTAATATGTAATGATACTTGGATAGAGTATTTACTTGATTTGCAAAGGAGATAAGTCTGAGTTGCTTTCATTTGTAGGGGCATTTGATTAGCACTCCAAGTTTTTCCTATGGATTGAGTTGTGTTCAAGTTTTTCACTTGTAGAGCAAGCAAGTAGTACGTTTCACTCACTATGGGTGAGTATGAGAAGTATGACCACTTGGAGGTTAAGAAAGGACAAGGAAAATAGAGAATGTAAGAACTAGTGATGACATGTTTTGGGTGTTGTAAGCAAGCACATTTGTAACATAAATGTTGTAGCATGTAACATAGATGACTTGTAGCATGTTGTAGCTTAACAACGATGGTTTTCATTAATGTAATGTGCACAAACTCTTATCTCAGTTGTAGCATGTGCATAGTTGTAGGAAGAGAACTCTTTACACATTCATTGTAAACAATGTATAAATGTATGAATTTCATTTTATATTGATGCAATAAGAAGGACCACTTTGTAATAAATTATAGCTTTCATATCATTGTAAAATGACCTTCAAATGCAAGGAGGATCATACATGGTAGTAGGGTTATATAGACTATGACAGTGGACTGTTATATAGACTTACATGACTGTCCTACACTCATGAAAACCTCCTTTTTAGTGTTTTATCTCCTTGTAACTCCCTTTGTATCATCTTATGTCATGATGCTTGTATGTCCATATATTTACATATATAACTCTCTTCCCTAAAATTTTGTTATGTTGATGAAGTAAATACATAATCTCCATATTTTTTATGGATTGAGTGGTACTAAAGTGAGTTGTAACAATTTGTCAACTAGTTTGTGGTGCTCATTTCCTCCATTTTTGTAAGAAAACTATCATTTCATGCATCGTTCTATTAAATGAATTGAATTATGCATGTATTAAGGAATAAATCCTTTTATATCATCCTAGGGCAAAAATTAAGAGTCTTCCAAAATCAATTTTGGCTCCTTGTATACACTCAAATATGAGTATGATAAACAATTGTTCACTAAAATTATTTTATGAAGTATTTGATAATGCTTTTCTCTTTTATAGCTGAAAATAGGTGAAATAAAGGCATGAAGGGCCGAAACAAGGTGGAAACATGAGGAATTTGGAGTCTCTTTGACTGAACTAACTAATATACCTAGACACATATATGTCTTAGAACATAAAGAACATAAAAAACATAAAGACATAAACACATTTAAAGACATAAAGAATATAAGAACATATATATGTGAATTAAAATTGAACATACCTTAGAATTTGATATTGCAGTTGACCAATTCTCCAAAAGATGGCTTCAAAATCTTAAAATTCTTGTTTTTCTCAAGTTTGATTATGAATTCTTTATAATTCTACAATATGATTAGTAAAATGTATGTAAAAAACAAACATATATATCAATGGTAATTAGCTTTGAAACAAAATCACACATGAAACATGAAACTTTCAATTTAAATAATCAAATTTTCTCCAAAAACATGAAAAATCACTTCTTCTAATTGAAAAAACAAAAAAAGGTGGTGGATTTATATAAAAATGATTCTCAATTAGTCAACCAACATGAAAAGCATTTTCTTGTCTGATATGCTCATGAAAAGCAGGAATAACAGGCATGTGGGGTCTGAAACACAGATCCCACATGCTTTTTTACTATTTTCCATGCTTCCAAGAATGCGATCGCGTTATAACGCAAGCGCGTTCTGGGAAGCATGATAACATAAAGGTAACCTTGTATCTACATGAGAGACTCTCTCTCTCTCTCTCTCTCTCTCTCTCTCTCTCTCTCTCTCTCTCTCTCTCTCTCTCTCTCTCTCTCTCTCTCTCTCTTCATTTCTCTATCCTATATATAAAGAGGGATCGGGAGACATGGAGAAATAGAAAGGGACATGGAGATAGAGAGAATAGGTGGAGATAGAGACAGGAAAAGGGAGAGATGGGGATCAAGATAGAGAAAAGGGTCTATAGAGGGAGAAAGATAGAGATACATATATAGAGAGAGGGGAGATATAGGGAGATAGATCTAGCAAGGGAGAGATAGATAGGGAAATATAGAGAGAGAGAGAGAGAGGTAGAGAGGGTATATTAAGAGATGGGGTTATGAGGATAGATAGCTAAATAGGGAAAGAGATCAAGAGATGTCTAGAGACATAGGGAGAGAGATTTCAAGAGGTAGAAGGATGGGGAGAGAGATAAAGAGGAGGAGAGAGAGGTAGTGAGGGATAGATTAAGAGATAGGGATCCATATGTCCAGAGAGATAGACATAGGGATCCCTATTCTCCCCTCTACCTAAACCATAAACCTAAACCTCTAAATCATAAACCCTAAATAATGCCCCTAACCCCTAACCCTAAACCCTAAAATCTAGCAACCCTAAACCCCTAAGGTCCCTAAACCATAAAACCCTAAGGTCCCTAAACCCTAAAATCTAGCAACCCTAAACCCCTAACCCCTAAACCCTAAACACTAAACACTAAATAATGTCCCTAACCCCTAACCCTAAACCCTAAAAATGATCAACCCTAAACCCCTAAGGTCCCTAAACCATAAATCTTGGAAGCAACCCTAAACCTCTATCTCCCTATCTCTCCCAATCTCTATAACGTGAAAACATGAAAACATTAATCTTTCATTCCAACCAAATTCATTCCTAATCAATCCCAAATCATCCCTAATCCATTCAATTTCATCTCTAATCATCCCTAAACCACTTCTACTCATCCCTAAACCACTTCACACCATCCCAAATCACATCCAAATCAATTTAACTTCATCCCTATTTTCCAATCAACCTGGATTTCATCTCAAACACCATCCCTAAACTATTCCTAAATCATTCTAATCATTCCCTAATTAGCACTAAACCACTTCAGACCATCCCTAAAACTATTCTAATCATTCCCAAATCATTCCTAATCTAGTCCTTTTCACCTCTCATCATCCCTAAACCAATCCATTTCATCCCAAATCCATCCCAAATCAATCTAAGCTCCATCTCAAACAATACCCAAAAATAATCAAAATCAAACAAATACCTCACCAGTAGCCATTAGAAGATCATAGTGCCAATCTGTCAGTCATTTACACCATTTTGTATATTGTATGTGCCAATATGCTCCTTAGTAGCACCTACCTATCAATCACAAACATCATTCTACACCTAGCCAGTCACAGGTGCCATTCTACCCTCTGCTAGCCACAGGAGCCATCAAAACATCATAAGCACCAATATGTTAGTCATTTACACCATTCTATACATCATATATACCAACCATAAACCCTAAACCTGATCAACCCTAAACCCTTATCTCATTGTCTCTATCATCCCTCTACCTCTCAATCTCTATGCCTATCTCTTTAGCCATGTCCATCACCCTCTATCTCCCTATCTCTCCCTCTCTAAACTCCTAACCCCTAAACTCTAAGCCCGATCAACCCTAAACACCTATCTCCTTGTCTATATCATCTCTCTACCTCTCAATCTCTCTAGCTATGTCTCTGGCCATGTCCCTCACCCTCTATCTCCATATCTCTCCCTCTGTAAACTCCTAACCCCTAAACCCTAAACCTGATCAACCCTAAATCTGATCAACCCTAAACCCTATCTCCTTGTCCCTATCATCCCTCTACCTCTCAATCTCTATGCCTATGTCTCTAGCCATGTCCCTCACCCTTTATCTCCCTATGTCTCCCCTCGGTCTCCTCAATATCTCCCTATCATTCCTCTCTCTCTAAACCCTAACCTAAACCTCTAAACCTTAACCCCTAACCCCTAAAACATAAACCTTAAGTTACCCTAAATAATGCCCCTAAACCCTAACCCCTAACCCCTAAACCCTAAAACTAAGCAACCCCAAACCTCTAAACCATAAACCCTGGAAGCAACTCTAAACCTCTATCTCCCTAGATCTCTCCCAATATCTATCAATCCCCTCACAGTCTCTCTCTAAACCCTAACCCCTATTTACCCTAAACCATAAACCTAAGCAACCATAAACCCCTAAACCCTATTTACAATTCCCCTAAACCCTAACCCAAAACCCTAAACCCTAAACTTGAGCAACCCTAAACTCATAAACCATAAATAATGCCCCTAAAGGTCTAAGCAACCCTAAGCTCATAAACCCTAAATAGTGACCTTAAACCTGAGCAACTCTAAACCTCTCTCTCTCAAAACCCCTAAACCCTAAATAATGCCCCTAAATCCTAACCCTTAAACCATAAACCATAAACCTGAGCAGCCCTAAACCCTAAACTTAAGCAATCCTAAACTCATAAACCCGACCCACGCTCTCTCTCTCTCTCCAAAACAAGAAAACTAGGACTCTCTCTCTCTCTCTCCCTATCACCAAGTATCTCTCCTATCTTTCTCTCCCCTCCATCTCCATCCTCTCTCCCTTTTCCCACCTCTTGCTCTCCCTTGTCGACAAAGAACATGGAAATGTAAGAAAAATAGGACATGTAAAGATGGATGATGATATAAATTGGGATTTAATGAAATGGAAACAAGATAATTTATGAAATTTCTTTGGATATGAAGAATGAGGAGAGGTAGAGAGAGGAGTGAAGTAGAGTGTGAGAGAGAGGATAGGAGGTAGAGACAGGATGGAAGTAGAGAGCGGGAGAGGACCGTAGGAGGTAGACAGGGCAAGGAATAAGAGAGAGAGAGGGTAGGAGGTAGACAGGGCAAGGAATAAGAGAGAGAGGGTAGGAGGTAGACAGGGGAGGGAAGTAAAAAGTGAGAGAGAGGGTAAGAGGTAGAGAGGGAGGGGGAGAAGAGAGTGAGAGAGAAGGTAGGAGGTAGAGAGCCAAGGGAAGCAAAGAGTTAGAAAGAGGGTAGGAGGTAGATAGGAGAGGGAAGTAGAGAGCGAGAGAGACAGTAGAAGGTAGATAGGGGAGGGAAGAAGAGAGTGAGAGAGAATGTGGAAGGTAGAGAGGGGAAGGAAGCAGAGACTCAAAGAAAGGGTAGGACATAGAGAGGGGAGAGAAATAGAGAGAGAGATGATAGGAATTGCAGCTGCCCTTGTAGACATGTATGTAAAGTGTCGAAGCATAGACAAGGCATGTCAATTGTAAGACATTACACCTCGAAGAGATGTTCTATAATGGAATGCAATGATTGCAAGATATGCAAAAAATTGATTTGTTGAAAAGGCTTTAGAAACTTTCAAGCAAATACAATTGGCATATGTATTTCCAGTTATGCTCATCATAAACGTGAGCACGTTATAACGCACTCGCGTTATGATGAGCTTTGTTTGACTTGTTTTTATTTTTTTTTAGCAAAATCTAGAGATAATATGGAGCGTACTCCCCATCAGGATGACACTTTTTTCAATTAAAACTCAAAAAAAATACCACCATAATCTTAAGCTCTTTGTTAGCTATCTAACCATATAATGTTTTTCACATTTTGAAACGTTTAGTGTTTCATCTTGAATTTCTTTTGTAAGTGTGTCTAGTTTTTGTCAAAAACTAGTGTCTAGTATTTTTAACTTGTTTTTTTAACCATTCAACGAAAATTGAAATAAGTTATATTTTTAGAAAATAGACTCCATTCTACACGAATTCAAAAAAAAATTGATTTTTGATTAGTTTTCAAACTTTTTAGGGGGGAGCACGCTCAATTTTTTTGTTTTTTAGGATGTTTCCACTTTAAAAATTACTAAAAAAATCAATTATTCATTAAAAATTTATCAGAAAAATTAGGGATAAACTACATGGTGTTACCTAATTTCTCACTGGAGCGATCATTGAAATACTAAAAAAAAGTTAACATTTTAGGGGGAGCACACCAGATGCTATGTTATGCTTTTTTGAGAAAAATAGGACTAATTTGTGTGCTCCCCCTTTTTGAACCCCTTAATCTCAACCATTTTTGGAAAAAAATAGTAGTTTAGAAACTAGATTCGGAGCACTATAACTCTTGTTTTCATTCCATCTTCAAATTTTGAGTGTAGCTATCATTAATTTCTCATCCAACATCAATGTTACCTGATTTTAGAAAAAAATTGGCAACTTAAGACCCCATTTTGGTCCCTCATCTTTGTGCACTTACCCTCATCTTTAATTAGGTATTGTATTTGTGAGATGAGACCTTGATATCGACTGATAAATTCCATTAACTTCTCTTTCAAACCTTGTTTACAATTAACCAAGTCAATCAAGGAGACCATATATCCAATGTTTTCTTGGAAATGTTGTAAGAATTGATCAACTAGTTGCGAGAAAGAGTTTATTGAGTTCAGAGGTATAGAACAAAACCATTCCAAAGTAATATCTTTGAGAGATCGCGGGAAACATTTTTCTAACAAGTCCTCTTCAAAGAAGAAATCACTACACATAGCCCTGAATGCTACCACATGAGTATTAGGATCACCTTTACCACCATACTTTTCAAAGTGAGAAATCTCAAATTTTCAGGCATAGGAGTTTTTAGGATTGCATAAGATAGTGGATTACGAGCATGATATGTTGGTAAAGTAGGTTGGAAAGGATTAGTCAAGTTTACCACCTTCTATTGTAAAGAAGTCATGCTTTGCAAGAGTTGATTTAAAAGGGTATCATTAGGAGATGGGGTTTGTTGTTGAGAAGAATTAGAAGTTGTGGTCATGAATGTTTGAAGTGATTGGTTGTGAGTGGTAACAAAAGGAGGTTGAGAACAATTGTAAGGGAAAGGTGGTTGAGAGTGATTATTCATATAAGAAGTCACCCTAGGTGCTAGGTTTTGATAATTGAATCCCAAAACGTTGTAATTATGTGAATTGATGCCATTAGATACTCCAATACTAGTGATAGCATTGCTACAAGCTTGTGCATTAGTAGAAAGGATTAATGATGTGAAAGTAGACATTTTGGTACTCAGTATAGGTGTCGATACCTGTGTATGGGTTAGTGATGACATGTTATTAATAGCGTTCACATATTCAATCACGAGCATAATATTATGATTCACTATATACTCTGACCCATGGATCATGTTCACACCATCTTTTCCTTTTAACAACTCTCTTAGATTATGAACAACAAGCACAGCTTCTTCCGCTATCCTTTCTTTTTCAACAAATGCTTGAAAATTAGCTAGTTCTTTATCAAGTTGTTGAATTTGCTCCTCAGGTACATGTGTTATCACATCAATAGGATCTTCAACATCATGAAATTTTTGTTCTTACATTGTAGTTGTAGGAGGTATAATAACTTGCAAAGCTTGTGTTTCTCCTTTTGTAAAGTAAGTGTTCAATGGATTTTCTGATGTTGGTACACCGTTGCTATCAGGGGCACTAGAACCCATTAATCTAAGACATCTCCTTAGAGCGATGTTTCTATTAGGGTAGTGGGTTATACAACTCATAAAAAAGCATACAACACTCAATGCACAAACTAATAGAACAAGCCAAAGGAGCAAGATATACTTGTTGAAATACACAATGTGTAATTTAACAAATATGCCAATTTTCAATCTAGCATATTAAATGACATGCCAAATTTTCAAATGACCAATGGATGTATGTTTGAAAATGAATGTAAGATTTGAAATGAATGATATTTATGACAAATGCAATTAAATGAAGAAAAACTATGCTTGCTTATGCACCTAAAATGCTCAGTTTTTTCACCTTTTTCAATATAAATGCACAAAACATGCAATAAAATTATGCACAATGATGGATGAATGAAATTTAATCTAATTTAATGTGTAAAATAAATCAGATCAAATTTAAAAATGATGCCAAAATGCTACAATGCTCAATGGAAAATCAAAACTAAGGCAAGATGAATGAATATGCTTGTTTTTGTTGAAATGCACAATGTGTAAATACAAAATTTGAAATGTAGATGCAAAATCACACTATGATGAAACATTACAGTCCAAAATTAGATTTGAAAGAGTATTTAAGTGAGTAATAAAATCTGAAACAAGATTTTAATTACAAACCCTAGCTTTTGAAATAATTAGGTTATATGAAAAAATGCAAAATTTCAAGCAAAACCCTAGCAAATAATGGATGCAAATGAAAGGTAAATGATGATAAAAAGATGAAATGATGTAATTTATCTTAGATTTGGTATAAATATCAGAAAATTAAAAGGTTTTAAATGACATACAAGGAAAAATAGTGCAAACTATGTCTTAATGCAAGCAAAAAATACTTATTTTTTCAAGTTTTTTAATTTTTATGCAAGATTTTTGAATGTAGGATGATGAAAATGATATAAATGAATGTAAATCTAATTTACAAAACTTAGAAAGATGCAAGTTCAATAAAAACATGGGTTCACCAAAATGTTATGTAGGAAAAGATGGGTTGAATGATAATGGTTGATAGTGTGATTAAATCCTCCTTTCACATATTACATTCAAGGACATTAAAACAAGTCAAGTCACAACTTTTGCAAGAGGACTCAGCTATGGGTTTGGTGTCACTTGGAATGATAAGGAAATTTGGAATTTGTTGATTAATTTGTTAAACCCTAATCTAATTATGCCTTAAACCTTAATTATATGAAATTATTATCAAATAGATGAAACATGACAAATGATCGTACAAAAAGGCACTAAATGCATATTATAAACATACCAAGATTCAGATTCTAGAAAGTGGAAACTTTGGGGACACAGGGGTGGGCACCTGTGTCTGATATGGTACTTTTTCTGAGGGCTTGGAACCTAAATCTGCTCCAGACTATAACCTACTCCAAGATTCCTAATGATACAAAACTAGAGGACATTGGGGCAGGTTCCTGTGTCTAATTAGGGACATTTTCTACTATTTTCTTTAGAACTTGAATCTCTATCCTCCGCACTGATCTCGTGCAACTTCTCTCTGCAAGATTCTACACTTATAACCTATAATCACAAGAGAGGGGTTGAGGGTTGTGGTGTTTAGGAGCTTGCCTTGGTCAAGCCTCGGAATGGCATTCAAGCCTTCCAACACCATTATTAGATAGAGTGTGTGTCCTTGGTGGACAAAGGCAAAAGCAAATGATATGATAAATTGATTGAAACACAAAGTAGATATCACCTTAGTAGGTGTAAAACCTCACAAAGATGAAATGCCTTCACATCATGAGGAAATGAGTTGATGGAGCCAAATCTGCAACAAACACAACACAATACTGCTCTACAAGACAATGGATGCCTTGAATGCTCTTTGCGTGATGATCATAAGTTCGCTTTAATCAACTAGGAGTAAAATGAAGTCCTAAACATGTTAATATATGCATTCCTGCTAATATTCGTAATTCAAATTGAAAAGGTTGATGAAGGGAAACCTTTTAATAGTCACTTTGTCCGACAATTAAAATTTGGGTCCCAACAAAATAGGTCTGGACTAGGGCACGAGCACCCAAGTCCAGGGGCCTATTTTGGGACTTGATTAAGCTTAAGATGTACCCTAGGCCCCATTTGACATGGGTTTCAGGGGATTTTGCTCCGGGATTCATTTTTAACATGCATGATTAAATCTAAAGGACCTAGGAGCTAAAATTAGGAGCTAAAAGTCCTAGGGGGGACATTTTACGACATAACAACAAGATATGGAGAGGGAGAGAGACAGAGAGGCAAATAGAGTTAGAGAGAGGATAGAGTAGAGAGAGAGAGAGAAGCATAAAGATAGAATTCAAGAGTTAGAGAGAGGGGTCCATAGAGAAAACAAGATAGAGGGAGAGAGATATATGCATAGAAAGCATTTTAACTGCTTTAAAACATGATTGCATTATAACGTGAGTGTGTTTTTTACCTGTTTAGGAAATTTCAAACCTAAGGGTTGGATTTGCCCTGGGCATCCAACCCAAAGGGTTGGAGGTACCTTTTATATGCCAAGGACGTGTTTTCAACAAAAGTTAGAAAATTCAACCAAATACCTTGTGTGCTCTCCATCAGGTTTACATGTTTTTAAATGTCAATATGAAAAAATGTTAGGATGACTTCAAGTTTTTAATTAACTTTTTGACCATGTATTTTTAAAAAAATTTGATAACATTAAGGTTTCCATCTTCAATTTCTTTTGATAATGTGTTCTTTCTTTTTCAAAAAACTTATGTCTAGTATTTTTGGTGTCATTATTTACACATTATCAAAATTTGAAACAAATCACATTTTAAGAATCTAGACTCAATTCTATACACATTAAATTTTTTCTTATTATATTTTATTAGTTTTCAAAAAAAAGGGGGGGTTGCTCACTCAAATTTTCATTTTTTGGGATGTGTCCACTTTGAAAATTCATAAAAAATCATATATTCATTAAAAAATTAATAGAAAAATCAGGCATAAACTACACGGCGTTAGCTAATTTTCCACCAAAATGATATGTCAAATACTTAAAGAAGTTGATATTTTAGGGGGTGCACACTAGACACTATGTTATATTTTCTAACAAAAATAGGATCACTTTGTGTGCTCCCCCTATTTGAACCTCTTAATCTCCACCATTTTTAGAAAAAATTAGTATTTAGAAACTAGATTCGGAGCACTACAAAGATTGTTATTATCACATCTTCTAATTTTGAGCATAACTATCTTCAATTTCTCATCCAAGATTAGTTTTTACTAATTTCAAAAAAAAAGTGAGCACTTTTGACCCCATTTTTCTCCCCCATTTCCATGTACTTACCCTAAATATTTATTCATCAATTCTTTTTTAACCAAAAACCTATTCTGATCGATTCCAAATATGAAGACTTCTTCATTAAACTTTTCTATCTTATTCTCCACCATTTCCTTTTCTGTGAAAATATCCTTGATATGCTAGATTTGTTTCATTTCTTTAATTGCTACTTTATATGTTTCAACTTTGAGAATAATGAAAACATTTTGGTGCCTTTATGATGATCAGTCTCCAACCACTCCTCAATATTGGAAATAAAGTCTGGATCCCTCATCCACATGTTCTCAAAGTTAAATGGACATTTGTCTGGTTTCTACTCATAGAATATATGAAGTTGAATGCAGAAATAATCCGACCTTGAAGCTGACACAATGCTACATTCACATGTTTTTGGGAAGGCACTCCAATCCCCACAATAGAGGAATCTATCTAGCCTTTCAAAAATGTTACTAAAACCAATTCTACAATTAGTCAAAGTATACTTCCCATTCAAAAGTGGAATGTCATACATATTAGTCCTTGAGACAAAATCTGAGAAATCAATTTGAGACTAACATATTTTGTTAACCCCCAAGATTATCTTCATCATACAAAAGCATAAAAGTTCAAACCGGTGTCACACTTTTAGCCAACTAAATAGTTTATATATAGAAATAGTTTCACCCTAAATAGTTTTAGGAGAAACGGTTTTGCCTGAAACCACATAGTGCTGACGTGGCATTATGTGGTATAAAGAGTTTTAACTGAAACTTTTAAATTTATAAAATGTGATTTTGAATTTGAAAAGGAAGTTTCTTTGCATACAAAATTTCAGGCGAGAGAGTTTCGCTCAAAACTTTTTTCAAGCGATACCATCTCTCCCGAAACTGTCTATGTGGCATCCCATGCGGCAACCAACCCCCTCATTTTCAAGAAATTGAACAAAACTTCAAGTTCATCTCCAAATTTCTCCAACCAAAGGGTATTTTCATGAAAATAGGAAAATAACCTTTGGTAGATCTCAAAGTCTAGAACTTAGAAATATATATTTTAATATTTTTATTAGTTCTATTAGGATTATTTTTAAATTTATCGCAAGTAGGTTATTATAATCAAACATGTAGCTGATTAGAAATTTTAAAAAATAGTAATTTATAGACTTAAATTTTATGAAAAATATATGGCGCACTAGAGGAGAGAATCCTCTCTAAGAGGGTATAATTTTTTTTAATGATAAAATATTTAGACAAAATCTGATGTCCTGTGAAAACTATGTCAATCTGAGTAAATTTGACTTTAAAAAAATTTATTAAAAAATACATATTCATCAAAATTTAATTGTTTTCTCCATGCACTAGATTTTCAAGTTACTTAATCGACAAAAAAAATTATTTTCTTTTAATTTTATGACGCCCCATCAACCTCACTTTTTTCAAATATTTTAGCAATTAAATTTATGCTCTTAAATTTGTAAAAAAATATATCCAACTAATTTTTAAAAATTAAAAAAATTATAAACATAAACTACAATAAGAGTTCTACATTTCATTAGTTTATATCATTTTAAAATTCAAAACATAAACATCACTTAAAATTAGGCACTCCAATTTGGAAAACGGTATTTGTGTTGGCCATTTCCTTTATAAACGTGTGACACAGTTTTGAACTTTTAGTCAGAATTACATTAAAATCTCACCCAATTATAAAGAAGGAATTAGGGGAGAAAGCAATAATCTTCTCCAATTCTTTCCACACATGCTTCTTTATAGAACAAACATTAGGTCCATATATATTAATACAAAAAAACTAGGAATTAGAGGAGTGACATGTAACCTTACATACTAGCCAGTGTTTCAAGCTACCAATAAATTCAAGAGTTGCAGAAGAAGGTGTCATAGAGTGGCCAAGCCTCCAGAAGCTCCCTTCACGTGCACAAAAAAACCCTCCCATCTTTTTAACTTCAACCTCATGATCTTCACTTCTTTACAATTTAATTTTGTTTCCTATATAAAAAATATATCCTCTTTAGATATATCATTTGACACTTAACTAAATGCTTTTTGTTAGGGACATTAAGACCCCTAACATTCCATAAAGTGATCCTCATTGATCGCTAGGAAGGGTGATTCCCTTCCTAGATCTTAACAACATATCTATTTTCAATTGACCATCTGCTTCACCTTCTGAAGTCAGTAATTCCTTGTTTGATTTTCTACCTCTCTTCTTTTGTTTGCCACAACTAAGTTTATCCATTATTGTCATAGATTGACTTATCCCTCTCTTTTCAAGAGACGGAATGTCAATATCATCAAAACTTTCCACTGCAGTCTCTCCTTCTTTCCCTGGAGCTAATGTTCTACTAATTTTATTCTCAACTTTAATATTCTTTAAAAATATTGAATGAAATTATTTTAATTTTTATTGTCAATTTATGACCTTGGGATTAAAATTCTATTTTGGGGGGATATTTCTTTTATTTAGCCATTTCATATTATTGTGCCAATCACGATACAAGCATAGTAGACTATGTAGAGAGGTTTTGTGCACAAGGTGTTCCATCTCTCTACACTACTTAAACATTGTACTCTTCAATGGTCAAATAGTCAATAGCAATACTTCATCCTTGCCAAAAAGTGGTAATTAATGAAGTCCACTTCTTTCCTAAATATTGAATAAACTAGTGTTCACTAGGGGAGCTCAAATTACTAAAAGGTGTAGGAGTTATTTGAGCCATTTTAGACATTTTTACATAAATTTTAATTATTTTAAGGAATTATTGGTATATTAATCAGAAAATTGGACCAAGTAACATTCAAACCTAGAGCCTAGTAGCCCTTTCAGGATGGAAACTTTTAAATTCTATCGAGGAGTGTATTTCAATTCCAATACACCCTCTAAGGTACATTCATGTTGCTCACTTGATACCCAATTTAAATTTGTAGACATGATATAATTTAGTTCTAATAATCTTTAGATGATTTCAACTATGATACATGATTTTTAGTTCTAATTATTTTTCAAATACTTTGCAAAAAAAAATTATTTCACTAATTTCTATCCTATAAACAATGCATTTAATAAACTATATACATTTTGTATCATTTTCCATGTAACTAAGGATTTGACTATAGAAAAATTAGCTATCACTAACAAAATTTCACTGTAATCAAAAAAATTATCAGTGTGCCCATTGAACGTATAGGCTCCATTCCTAATTTTAACCACCACAACAAAAGGAATGTCATTCTAGTTACTCACTTTTCCTATTAAGTCAAAGGAAAAACAATTAGAAACATAAAATAGCTTTATCCTATTAAGTTAAGTGTAAAGAAAAGCCTCATAATGTTAATATAATCCATATTTTCCTAGAAAATGATTGTTAGGTGCACAATGTAATAGTTGACATTATGCAACTTCCAAATAATATTTGACAAAATAGATATTTCATTTGTAGATGTTAGACATTAGGTAGGGGAGAGGGACATGTAATTATTAGGGCTAACTTTGTGACCATGTAGCGGTTACATAGAATATCGGAGGACCTCCATTTTTTTAAGAAATGTGATATAGACTCTTATGTATCTATAACTTAGGTTTGGAGGTGTGGCTCATCAAACAGCTCACCACGACAACACATCTAGTGAGAAGTGTCCTTAAAATGAATTTTTAAAGATTTGACCAAGACTTTATCGTGGAATCCCTAGTAGCTGAACAAAAAATATCAATTATTGTTAGAACAACATCATATTATTATTTAAGATATAACTTATATGTAACCTAAATGATCTCAATTCCTTTTGGTAACCATGAATCTTGCTATCTCTAACCTTTATATCTAACACAAATGACTCAATAGTTGAACACAAAATACTATTTATTGTTATAAAAACAACACATTATTATTTAATATACAATTTATATTGAACTTTAACTAATCATAAAACTTTTTGAGTGTCTTTTACATTTCATGACAAAATACAAGGTATTTATTGTACTCCCCTTTTACATTTGTCATAGGACAAACATATATGAAGTATTCCAATGCATGTACATTGACATCCCAATCCTTGTACACATAAGAATAATATTTGCCCACATAACAACAATGCTTGTTAAGATGAACACCCTATTTTATACTTGTCTAAGGGTCCATATTGGCAAATATCTAGTCATTTTTTGATTTACATGTCATATAATCATTATAATATATAATATAAATATATTGCAAAACTAAATCTTATAACCACAAATATTATATCAAAAATAAGAGGGTGAGCCCACTCAACTACTGCCCCAAATAAATTAATTATGCCAAAGGTGTTCCATTTGTGAGAGAGAGGGATGACTTCAAAAATCGACGGATAAAATAGCGTGGTAGATGATGCAAGACGATTGAAGTAGCTGTGGCCATCTATTTTTCTTTTCGTCATACTCATATTTCATGATTTCACGACTGCACATTTGTTTTAAATTCTTGACTAACGGCGTTCACCCCAAACATATTAATGTCAGCACATTTTTCCATGGTGTAAAGTTGTCCACAAAAGTCCCTTCAACTGCTCAGCAAGTGCATACAATTTATGGCTTATACTTATCTCCGCTCTTGGGAGTTAATTAAAACCTAAAATTTTACAAAGAAAATCATAAATAAAATATTTATTAACCATTATAATGTTATACCATATATACTTATATTTAAGTTAAATTTTATTTATTTTTGAATATTTTTAAATTTAATTTAATTTTTATTTTTAACTTTTTTTTAATAGTTTTAAATTTATTATAATCTATTTAAATTTATTTATTCTAAATTTAATATAATATCAAATATAAAATATAAAAGGAATTATATTTATTATAAAATATATTGTATTGATATATTTTAAGTATATTATTATATTATAAATTATATATTTATTAATATTTTATATCATTAAATTATATTTATTTTATATATTAAATATATAATATACTTATATTTATTATTAGATATTATATTTTACATATTATAAATTATTAAATTTATTTTTAATATTATATTATAAGATACAATCATATATTAAAAATATATTTTATGTCTAATGTTTATATATTGAAAAGAGACGAAGAGGGAGAGGGGGGAGGGGTAGAGACGATAGAGAGATAAATACATAGAGAGAGAGAGAGAGGTAGAGAGATAGCGAGATAAAAAGGAAAAAGGGAAAGATAGAGAGAAGGGGAGATACATATGGCCACCGTGGATATCACGACATAGGATAAACCACTGGGATAGTACCATTAGTGTTGATGAAAAATAACAAAACTTATTTAATTGGCCTTTGGAATTAGCATTCATGTGCCATAATTGTGACCCCACTATATGGCCATGTAGTTCTTAGCATATAAAATCTAACCTACAACCAATCTATTTTTTTTAGTTTTAAATGGGGCATCAAGCACTAACTTTGGAATCCATGACTTTCAATCCACCAACCATAGATCCTATCTAATATGCTCACTCAAATATATCCTTAACTAGCACACATATTCCCCTCCTTCACACAAAAGTGTTAATGATTATCTATACACAACCATTGATAGAATCCCTCAAACAAACTATAGTTAATGCAATTTTTAATGTAACATATTTTGTTGCAACTCAACCTTACATATGTGTCAAAGGAATCCATCATATAGTATCAATAAAATACTAATCAGAGTAATGTACAAATACCTAGCAATGATGCAAGATACCTAAACAAACATAAATGATGCATTATTAATGCCACATCGAGCAATGAGTCATGGGTGATTGAAATCAACAAATTAGTGTCTCAACACACAAACTCGAAGAAGCACACTCATGGTTTACTAACATTCCAACCCATTTTCATTTTTACAAAAAAATGCATCAATAATTAGATTATGAATATTGCAACAATGGATAGCTATTGAATTTTATAATGTTATTACTTTGTAATGGAACTCTACTAGTATGTGTGATCAATTTGATTATAATTAAGAGATCTTAACTCTTATGAGATCAACTTAGTGGAACCTATATGAGTAGAGATAAGGGATTCAAAAAGTATGTTGGCTCTTTGCAACTAGGTTCAAGAGAAAATGTATTGGCCCTTTTCTTGCCATTTTGAACATATGGCCTCTTAAATGTGGTACCCATATATAACTCTTTTGTTCTTCTACATGTAGTATGTGATGCATGAATTTTAAGAATGACAAAACAAGGAAAAATAAAATATGACATGCAATAAACATGCATGTTCTCCTCAAAAGAATAACTTGGAGCTATTTTCATGACCACTACTTGCTTAAGATTTTATTTGATATCAATAATTTGTGATTTGTGCAAATTATGTATATTCCAAATAGATAATAATTCTTCTAATACATATCTATCAAGACACCAATATACTAGAACATAGATTAACAACAATATGCTTTGGAAAAATCAAGTCAACAAAATGCCTTGCAATATTCTATTCAAAGATTGGCATTTCTCTCTTCCTTGTTGCATGTAATTCATCCATTAATGTATGCTTCCCTTTGCTACTAATTGGATGCATTTCATCATTTAGAATAAAAAATAAGTCAATATTGTTTGCATAAATGCTTTTCCTACATGCTAAAATTACTTAGAGGTTATCAATTACAATTTAAGACACTCTCAAAACAATGGAAACAACTAGACAAATACACTAGAAATCAAGCATGGTCAACCATATAATGCAATGTGTTCTCCAGCTTTCTAAAACTTCAAACTGGAACCATTTAGAGAAGAATAATTCTAATGCCCCACCTAGGAACCTCAGAGAACAACACAACTATGCTATACAAATAGGACAATTTTATTTTTTTAAATGATAGAAATAACAAGTAATGTTAAACATATCTATACATATCATTAAACTGAGTATTATCCTCTAAGGTTCCACGGCTGCATTACTTAACAACTATTAATAGGATCTAACCAACATTATGAATTAACTAACAACAATAATTCAATCTAAATGTATTGTATCAAATGATTTGAGTAAACACATATATTTCCATATTGTATCATCAGAAAGGTAGACATCAAGATCATGAATACAAGATTTCCAGTACCTATACAATTTCCTTTGCATGAGAGTATATCATTACAATGTTAACAAAATCACTTTCCCGAATACACTGGAGTACATACATCAAAGTTACAGTACATTTTTCCATTGATGTACAAGACTAGAATATGAACATGAATAATTGTCTCCTCAAATTAGTACAAGATCCGGAATCTGTCACACAAGATACATCCTTCTCACACACGAACAACAGAGAGGAAAATACCAATGAAGAAAAAGCACAACCACCTGACCATGTGGAACCCTTAGGTCCACCCCCTGTGCTAGGAGATAACATATGGTCCCTCTTAAGCAAACAATAAGAAATATAGTAGACTATTAGGTGCAAGGACTACACATGACTCCATTATAACACGGGTCAATTAGAACATCACAAGTAACTCAAACAACACTTCCAGAGGCAATCACACAACAAAAGGGGAAACAAAAATAGGGAATGCTAGGCTGCAGTAGGGAAGAGTGTCATCATAATCACATGAATAGGTACACAGAGCAAGGCACTAACCATCTTGCACATGAATCATACCAATATGAATAGGAGGCAATATTTCAAGAATGCATTTCATTTGAATCACATTATGCACACATAGCCAACCCCCTCCACACAATCACATCCTCTAAGGCCTCTGGAAACCATTTCCCCAAATGACACAAACACTTGACACCATTAAAACACAAAGGTCACACATCACATTCATTTTCCAATACACATCATAAACTAAGATTCTTCATCAATATTTTAATTACAATACCACGAGTGCAACCTATGATATGATTTACTAATTATTGTTCTAAAAGAATGTAACATTCATCCAATCATGATCAATCATCTAACAAACATAAAGTGAATTCTATCTCAACAATGTAGAACAATAATTTTCTAACTACTAGAAGCAGTTACTAATATGATCATCCCTCTAGCATGTGTCAAATGTATATACTAAATCTAAATCAAGGTATGGTAGAGAGAAACAAAGTGTCAAACAATAACTATAACAGGGTTTGACTGACAAGCTTTGGTTAGGTCACATTGCTATAAATAAAACATTTAAATCCACATATAATTTCTTCCTAGTAACATTTACCATAGTTCAAGGAGAAAAATACTACATTAACATCTAACACTTAAGTTCTAAAGATTATTCAAGAGTATCCTCATAAAATAAGATTTACTCTTTTCATATCTATTATAAGTAAGCATAAAAAGTCTTTGAACTTGCTAAGTAAAACAATAGCAAGGATTAAGAATGCACATAAAGATTAAACATATACATATAACAGAGATTTTAATAGGTTATCAGAAGTATCATAATGCTATTTAAACTGTATGATAATGACTAGTATAATTGTATTTAAACAACAGGGAGAAAACCTTTAAATATTTAGGTAAGGTTAAGAACATGAAGGTTTGGATGCCAATTCTTGTTGTAATACATGACTAAGAAGTGATATCGACTTGATATTTATAACATCTAAGGTGTTTTAATTCAAGTCAACATAGTTAAAAGGTTCATAAGAGATAGGAATCAATTGTTACCAGGAATTAATAGAGTATTGCAATAATACTTGATTGGTCTTAAATCTTTTGAACAAAACAATAACATAATAGACTCTACAATTAAGCTCCTGCAAAACTAAAATAGCGTGAACAAGTTCAAAGTTATAGATATGAATATTTTATTGCGGTGTGGAACAATTTTCCCAGCACTATATAACTTTCCTAATTAAGAGCCTATCGGCCAACGAGAAAATTTTTAGAATCACAAAGAAATAAGAAAGCACATGGTTCAATGAGGTTAGAAGGGGCACTAAGATAACATTCTTGGAAGATTTTATTAACAGTAAGATTACTATGGATAGACTTGGATGTGATTCCTCCTTGCAAAAGCCATCTTTTCATGTATAAGGCCACGAATTGCTAGATATAAGCATTGAAAATGCTATGGTAGACATGCAAGAAAAAAGTGCAAGGGTAAGCGAATTGGTTGACAAGATACCCCAAAGAGATGTTATGCAATGATCACAAGATAGAAAAGAAATGGATTTATTGAAAAGGCTAAAGAAACTCTCAAGCAAGTGCAATCAACAGGTTAATTCATACTAATGCTTGCACCCATTTGTGGTTCAGGGAATACACCGACAGGAACAACAATGAGTTTAGAAAATTTATGAAGTGAATTTCCTTTATGGCATGAGATGACCCAAAGCACCATGACATGCTCACTTATAAAACACCTATGGAATGACAAACAACAACAAGCGATTTAACTAGACGCCTAAGAGGGGAACAATGATTGCGGCTAAATCCAAAATGGATGGTTTTGTTTATAATATTATTGGAAAGACAACCATACAATAGATTCATTATATAGCTTAAGAGTCTTTCGAACAAATGCAATTGGCAAGTGTGAATTTTGGATGCTTCAAAATGGAAATGTAAAAAGATTTTAGAAACTTTCTGATAGCTAGGACTACAAAGATTGTGGGATACGCACAGAATGGATCTGTAGATTTAATAACAATAATCAAGATGGCATAGGAATGTTTGTCACTAATTGATACATATCTCTGAATTGGAAAACTAGGTAATGTTAATTTTTGGATATGATTTTCATAGATAAGAGCTGAATCTTATATACAAATTTTAGAGAAACCCAATTTAAAAATATAGAGTTATTGGTGACGCAACTAACTACTTTAATAGAGACGAAATAGGTAAAAGGTAGACAGTCACAAAATATTCATATCTCCAAAATGGCAAACTAGGTAGAGTTAATTTTTTAGATATGATTTAGATAACTAGGTCATGCACCATATATAAAACTTTTAGAGGAACCCAGTTCTAAAATATAGAGTTATGGCTAACATAACAGACTGTTAAAACAGAGACGAAATGGGTGAGAGATAGATAGTCACAAAATATTCATATCTTCAAAATGGCAAACTGGGTAGGGCTAATCTTCGGTTTTGGTTTAGATAACTAGGTTGTACAACATATATAAAAATTCTAGAGGAACCCAGTTCGTAAACATAAATTTATGGCTAATGTAATAGACTGGGTTCAGAATATGCAGAAGAGAATTCATAGAATAATATAAAGCTTGCATATGACAAATTCATTTCACTAAATCTAATGCAATAATAAATTAGTTTCATATCTCAGTCCATACCTGGAATATTACATCTATCACATCTTCACAAAATTTCTCAGCTCGCATCCATTTTTCCCAAGTCATTTCTTCTAGAAGCTATGGTTTATAGTGCCAAAAGAAAAATGAAAAAAACTTCCTAAGAGAGAGAGAGATCCCCAAAACATAAAACATATTCTCCTTCCTTGAAATGCACACTCATCCAAATTATGTCTTGAAATTTCAAAATAAAATTGAGCATGCATAACCACCCCCATGATTTCTTCCATAAGATTCTCCTTATTAAAGGCAATAAATTCCACCTTTTATTGCTTTCTTACAATTTGCTATTTTAACCAAACAATAATTTCTCTCTGATTTTATTTATTTTAGAATTTGCTATATATATATATATATATATATATATATATATATATATATAAGTTTTTATGACAACTCATAATTATCATTACAATATAGTATAGTTTATGACAACACACAAATATTATCTATTTTTATTGCCACTTAATATTAATTTATTTATTTATCTTTAGCTAGCATTTACATTTATTACTATTTTTATTATTATTTATTTCCATAAACCCAAATTCTCATAAAGGTATTTACAATTATTTATTTAACAAAAATGCTTTCATAACTAATAATATTATTTTAATGCAATAATTAACCAAAGCAACAATCGAACAATGCCAAATAAAATAACCCAAATGTTGAACAATACCTGGCACAAAGCATGATCCAAAGCATGACCACAATGACAATGACTGACTATCACACCCATACAGAAAACACTGACTGGGTGCAAAACTAGATACTCATCCTTTTCAAGGATGATGGATAACTAGGGGACCATATGTCATCTCCGTTCAACAGTTTCCATTGGGTTTCAAGGTACACTTAGACCTACCAATTCAGGTGGAGTCGTAACCTAGTACCTGTTCACTCAAGCATACCAATTAGAGCACAAATTCTTAATAGCTGAAGCACTTGGAAAGGAACTCTAACATTCGTATCTCATTCCCATATGTCCTCCATACGCTCAATGGTATGATGTTGCCTTTTCCACCTATCCTAACAACATACTACTGCATCACCTAACTGTCCAAATAAATCTCTACATAATAATAATAACATAACAATATGCATCATACCCACGAAAGTACTAACAAAAGATTATGTTCTATCTTCATCTTCAGGTTCGTTAGCCAAACTACCTGCACACCCAAAGTGAAAATGGAGGGGCACTACAATAATGATTTCACTATACAATTAAAGTTTCATCAATGCTTACCACTCTTTGACAAACATGGGGCTAAGAATCTAATCCAAAACATACGAATCTGGAAGGGAAATGTACAAATGCCCTCATCTTTGACTTATAATCTTGATTAGGATACAAAATGACTTCAAGTAAACACAAGGATAGGTATAGATGAATAATAGTAACAAAAAATTGAACAAAATAAATACATAAGTACTAAGAAGCCATATTAAAAAACCAACAGTTATGCTCAAATTTGGTTAATTTATGTCATAATTGATACTACTAATATTTATAAATAATAAAACTCAATTCAAAATGGCTCTCACTAAATCCTATCAATCTACTTTATGCTAAAAGGAAATTACACTCAACAAAGAAATAATTGAGAAAAGTGATATTATTGGACAATAGTGCCATTCTTAGTTCCATCTTTTCAAGTGGTAATGCAAACTTTCCTTTGAAAAATGCAAATGTACATCTCCACATTAAACATCCCTTTGTTTTATGCTTTGATCCCTCAAATGTATTATATCTTGAGAAGGATAAGGGAATTGAAGGATAGTACATATTTGCCAATAAAAAAACAAGACAAGGACATGCATGTCGATTACAAATAATTCATTATTTGATTAACACTATTAGCATTGGTTCAAGATTTATCAAAGGTACAGCCACCATACTTAGGTGTTGACCAACATTAGCATCCTTATTAATGTATTGACTACATTTTGGTCAATGTATCTCCACATGGATAGACAGAGAGAGAAACAAAGAGAGATGGTGAGAGAGAGAGAGAGAGAAAGTGGCAGAGCAAAAGAGATAGAGAGGCAAATAGATAGGTAGAGAAAGAGAGATGGTAAAAAATAAGAAAAAAGAGATATTGAGAGAGAATGAGAGAGAGATGAAGAAACAAAGGGAGATAGAGACATGGACATATAGAGAGGAAGAAAAAGAGAAATAAACCATGGTTACCATGACTAATAAAACTAATATCCCTGCTCTCTCTCTCTCTCTCTCTCTCTCTCTCTCTCTCTCTCTCTCTATATATATATATATATATATATATATAGATATATATATATATCTTACCTCTCTATCTCTCTTTCTCTGGCTCTCTATCTTTGTTTGTCTCCTCTCTCCATCTATCTATCTTTCTCTATGTTCCTCTTACCATCTTTCTCTATCCCTCTCTATCTAATTCTCTCCTTAGTGTGTAATAGGTACATCACGATAGCATGTACAAAGGAAGTAATTAGTCGTATAGTGCATGATTGTTTATTATACTTGGGAAGAGAACATACACTTTTGTCAAGGACAAGTGTGAAATGAAGTAGATTAAATATGTCAACAGCATGCATGCATATATGCCTCTTTATCTCTCTATATCTCTACCTCTCTCTATGTACCTTTGTTGTTTGGTGAAATTCTCCACCTCTTGATCTCCTCATGAAATTTAAATGCAATATTTCTACTATAACTTACTTCTTCAACTTGCCTACCTCTCAGTTATTATGAAGCAACAGTTCCAAGCACATCAAAACTCCACACAACAAGTGTAAAACTTGCAAATCTAACTCAATCGTATCAAACAAGAAACTATGGGCACAGAGATGCCACCTTGGAAGCCAATTCATAATGAATTAATGGAATAATCTACCCTTCATGTATCAAATTATCTATTATATCACTATTGTATTCAATCTACATACTATTTTTTAGCCATTGGTTAATGGTTTCAACATATGCTTTTCATTGTCATTTTCATACAACAACGTTATGAAATAAAGAGAGATGGTAAGAGAGAGAGAGAGGCACAAAGAGAGATCAAGAGAGAGAATGAGAGAGAGGAGAGATAGAGGAAGAAACAAGGGGAGATAGAGACATGGACATATAGAGAGGAAGAAAAGGAGATAGAAACCATGGTTAGCATGACTGATCAAACTAATAACCTTAGGATTGTAATTGGAAACATCCAAGCCTAAAATTAGTCCCATGTTGATTATCCAAATAAATTTTCTCCATATAATCAAAATAATGTTCATAGGGTCTACAATTGGCAACATCCATACTTGCGATTAGTCCCATGTTGATTGTGCAAACAAATTTGCTACATAGAATCAAAATAATAATAATAATGTCCATAATTTTCTTCACATTTTTTTGTAGATACAACATAATTGAGTGGTATACCCAGATGATGCAAAGAAACTTATGTACCCCCAATTCTAGATAACAAAGAACTTAGGATATTGATCCCCTTTAGATAGATAGGCCTCAAAACAGAAAGATGGTATCCTATAATGAACAAATCAAAATGATATGTATTTTTTCTCTTCTTCCATTTTTACATCTATGGAAGCCAATTGAATCGCTACTAGATGAAAATAATTCAAATGTTTGGTTACAAAGTCTTCTTCATGTATCTTTAAAGAATACAAATTTCTTTTCAAAAATAATTAGAAAGACACAACGTAATAGTAAATCTTAAAATAATTATTTATACGAAGATTATGCATGTACCTATGTTTTCTAATTGGAACTAAAAGTACTTTCAATCCATACATTTTAGTTACCCTAAATGGCATGCTATACACATATTCAAAGTAAAAATATGGTGGGCCTTGCTCAAACTCTTTATACTTCTAATACCAACCCACTAGCTAATTTGGAACCCCAAATCCAACCAAATTCTTTAACATGTGGTAAATGAAATTTTATATATATTTATTTTCTATAGACAAACATTTGGAATACACACTTTCTTTAATATTTGTCTTCTAAAATGGTTTCTTGTGATAAGTTTCACAGTAACCATTTTCTAAATCTAAGCACTTTCTTTTATGAAATATGATTTCTTTCAATCCTCCAGGCTTTCATTCAATCCTTACAAAAGGGAACCATGGTTAGCATGACTAGTCAAACTAATAACCCTAGGATTGTAATTGACAACATCCAAGCCTACAATTAGTCCCATGATAATTGTACAAACAAATTTGTTCCATATAATCAAAATAATGTCCATATGGGCCTATATTGGCAACATCCATTAATTGTGCAAAAAAAAATTGCTACACAAAATCAAAATAATAATAATGTCCATAATTTTCAATACTTGTTTTTGGTAGCCTCTTCAAGTTGGGCATGAACTTGGCTATGAAAAATAAGGAATTTATAATCTATTGAAGTCTAGATTAGTATAAAATGAAGGCTTCATTATTCTATTAAGTTACATTTGAATGCATTGCATGTCCATCCCTTATATTGTTGTTCTTGCTTGTTAGACTATTGTAGGGGTTTCCCCCTATTATCACATCAAAACCTCCAATTGAATTAATAATTTCATCAAGTCTTTCTTTTGTCAAATTCTCCACATTTTCCACCTCAATCAATTTACCCTTTTGATGTGTTTTTTCTACCCAACTTTTGAAAATAAGATTGTTTTCTTTACATTTTTTTGCAGATACAACATAATTGAGTGGTATACCCAAACAATGCAAATAAACTTCTGCACCCACAATTATAGCGAACAAAGAAAGGATATTGATCCCCTTTAGATATATAGCCTTCCAAATAGAAAGATGGTATCCTTTAATGAACAAATCAAAGTGATACATTCCTCCTCTTCTTCCATTTTTACATCCATGGAAGGCAATTGACTCACTACTAGATGAAAATCATTTAAATGTTGGGTTACAATGTCTCCTTCATGCATCTTTAAAGAATACAAATTTCTTTTCAAAAATAACTTTTTTATAAGACGTTTACAGCTAAAACACCATTCAAGTGTCTTAAATGATTTCATGTAGATTTGACTTGTTCTTCTTGATTTAATTTTTTTACGGACAGGTAAAGTGGTAGCATTTTGTTTCATAGGATGGGAGCACCCCGACAATCAAAAAAGTTGATGAGCTCTCAGAGTCATTTGCTTATTCTCAATACATAACAATTTAAATATGACATTAATAAATTATAATTATATAGTTTACTAAATTAAGTTGATCTAAGGAGGTTTAGGGATGACTTTTCACAATTTATCTCACAAAACTTCTTAAAGGTATTTGATACACACCATTGAACACACAAATACTTACAATGTTTAGGCTCTTAAAAGTGTCATAAACTCATTACAAAGACAATTTTGAAAATTAGGATTAGATAATATTAATAATTAAATTATAATATCATAATACAAAGTTATAATGACATAATTTTAAATATTATATTTTTAGTAAATACACATTATTAAAAAATATAAATTTTATCCCTAATTTTAGTTATTATATAATTGTATATACTATTATCATTAGAGGGTTGTGACAAATATATGACTTTCAACTTGTCATGTTATTGGTCATTTAAGATTTATATATGGTTTCTTTATATCATAGACTTTGTTGTTATTAGAGATAAGAAAAAAAAAAGTTTACTAAAAGGTCATAGTTTAATTAGTTGAGCAGCCAGTAGGGATGATGGTATGTTCCTTTATTACACCATCCACCAAGTCTCAAATCCCCTAAAAGTATTATTAAACCAAATTTTGTCCTTAGATGACTTTGCTAGACTACATATCCTACACCCCTAAAAGCAATTAGCTTAGTGGTTTCTCATTAATATAAGCAAGAAGAAACCTTTTTCTAATATCCAAAAGCGTTCTTGGCATCCATCCTTGTACTTCCATCCACACTTGAACACCATCATCCATAAGTTGTTCTTATTTTAGGTCATCCTTAGGTCCATTTTGAAAGAGTGCAATTCATAGAACTAAATCCCCCATAATTCTAGAGTTTTTTCCATCATAATATTACACTAGAGAATCCATTAGAAGAGAAAATATAACTGACATCAAGGGCAACAATTACAAAAGGATTAGCATGAAACCTATCACAAGAAACCATTTCAAAAGAGAGATAGATATGTAGAGATATAGAGAGATAAAGTGGAAGAGAGAAAGAGAAAGATAAAGAGACAGAGAGAGGAAACAAAGAAAGGAAGGGAGAAACAGAGATAGAGGAAAACAAGGAGAGAGAGAGAGAGAGAGAGAGAGAGAGAGAGAGAGAGAGAGAGAGATTATTCAAGTGTTAACTATGGACGGACACGAGTTTTGGTTCATGGAATTTAATAAATACAACAATGTTCTTCCAATTCTAGATAATGACATGGGCCATAGGGATTTAATTCACTTAAAGACGTGGAAATTGAACTTCCACAAATCTTTGACATACCCATTGCACAGAGAGAGAGAGGGGGGGAGATAGTGATATATGCATAATATTTTTAAAAAGGGGATGCATGCAAATATATACTACATATCAAACATAAAAGCTCACCCATTTGAAGTACCTATTAAGCAAAACACAAAGATCTTGAAATCCATTAAGATTATGCAAATTGATTCATGACAATCGAGAAAACAAAAAAATAACATATACCATAGGGATACAAGATAGTCATCATCATCCACTTAAAGACATGGCAATTGAACTTCAACAACTCCTCGGCGTACCCATCGCACACCAAGGTGCGATTGCTAGTTTAACCACAAAGGACATTGGCCTGCGTTGAATGCGGAATCATCACTCAAAAATTCAGTTAGAAAATGACATGTCGACCAAATCTTGAACCGTGCAGACCGATGACTGGGTTAAGATAATCCGCGGCAGAAATGGCAGAAAGCCTCCATGAAATTGTCGGCAATGACTGCAAAAGAATAATTACAATACCTACTTAGTTGAGAGAAAAATAAACATCGAGCTCGTAGGATTGGGATTGGGTAGAAAGAATTCACGTGTGCACCGGAAAAAGATGATAAATTTTCGTCAAAAGATATGACATGATTCGTAAAGTCTGCAATTGTTTAATCAACTCACCACTGGCCATTCGCATGACATGCAGCGTGTGGCTCAATTTCTTCAACTTATTTTGTCCATTATATAAAAATTGACAAAATTTCCATTATACATAATTATATTTTTAAATGTAAATTTATTATTTCTAATTGAAGAGCGGTTTCAACATTACTACACTATAGCTAATTTGAATATTATCTTATTTATTTCATTTAAAATTTTGCTCTATCACAGAATTAAATTAATTTAATTACACTTATAAGCATTTTTTTTAAAATGAGGAACACTTATGAATTATATAGATAGAGGATAGAAATTAAAAAGATTAGGATAAAATGATCTTGTCCATCAATTTTTTTCAACGAGTAAAATTCTAAGGCATTTGGATGGTAACTAAAGTCAAGCCTATGAATATATTCAATGCCTAGAGGCTAGGAAGCAATAGTTCTTGTTGACTCAGAAATTTCCATAATTGGTTAGCAAGATTAATGCATGGCAGCAACCAATCTACTTCAGCAATCCGTTGGATTTAGAGTTTTTTCTCAACTTTATTAGGTACGGTGGCACTCCTCCTATTGGATATTAGATCGCTTCCTTACATAAAACTCATTATGTAAGCAAGAGCAACTACAAATCCGATATTTCGAAGAGAGGAAAGCCAAAATGCCTTGCCTACACCCGGATGGTCGATAGCTATTGGAATTGTTAGGAAAAGTGTCTCAACCTTGCAACTACAAAAGGTTACTATTCTTCCTAGTTTTGGCCTTTTCGAATACCCTTTATCTTGAAGAATGATCTAGAACTTTCAAAGTTTCTAAAAGGGCTTAAAATGATGGGACTTACTATTTTTAGTAACTCTACATTTGGTCTTGGATGGACCTAAAATTTTTCCAAAAGGTGGGGAATGACTAAGCAAACATCTCAGGTGAGTTTCGACTCAAGATCAACCTGGATTGTATGGTATTAAAGTATTTGTTATTTAAACTGTCGAAAAAAGTTTTGAACTCAGTTTTGAGGCACTTAGAGGTCCCTAAAAGCCCCGAAAGTTATTGTAAGTGGCGAGGTCAGTTATATATTGATAGATCTCTTCACGAGCTTTCTGACGCATCAAACGATTTGTTAATCAGACACCTAGATCATAAGTTATGGCCTCCGGAAGTTGGACCTCCTATTTTTGGGAGATGTGAAAACGTGTTGAACACTTAAAAGAGCTGTAAAGGGGAGAGTTACACATGTTGGTGTGTGATTTGGCACATCATAAGGCATCTTTGACTGGAGATAATTTGGGTGCCACTTTTGGGTGGTTTTGGCTCATGGTTTTATAATTACCGTTGACGGTTTATTGTATTGTATCTCCTATATATTAGGAGTTGGAGATGGAAGTTGCATGTAAGAGTCTTATAGATGTTGAGTTACCTCTAGATCTCTAGTTGATTAATACTCCTATAAAAAATGTATCTGCAAGTATATTGTATTTTGAACTTGATTCCTAAATAATATATTGGGCAGTTTGGAGTGTGGGGTTTTTTACCTAAAAGGGTTTTTCCCAAATATATCTTGTGTTGTGAGTTTTGCATATGAATGTTGTTATTACCTTTTTGTTAATGTGCATCTTAATCTGTAACTGTAAAAGTTAAAATTTGCATAAATCTTTCCTTATTAGATCAGTGTAGGAGCGTTTTCCGCATACCTTGCTTCCTTTCAGTTGGTATCAAAGCCTGATCACCTTTGGTTCTAGTTGTTGGGTAGAGGGTTTTTTGAGCTGATCTTTGTTTGAGTGGGAGCTTGTGCAGAGGATTTTGAAATCTTTGTTGTAGGAAAGAGATGGTGAGCACATCTAGGAGATTTGATATAGAGAATTTTAATGGAGGCAACTTTGAGTCGTGGAAACTCAAGATAGAGGACTTATTGGTGGATAGAGATCCATGGCTCATAGTATCCTAATCCATACCATCAAGCATGAAACAAGAAGATTGGGATCTGATGGATCGAAAGGCTAAGGGTTTGATAAGACTCTGTTTGGCTAACTCAGTGCTCCTAAATATCCATGAAGAGAAGACTGCAAAAGATCTTTGGAAGAAGCTTGGAGATGTTTATCAGGATTGTGTGAGTGGAAGTCCAAGATCATGGAGCATAAATCAAACATGAATGCAATGTATTGAAAATAAACTAATTGATTTACAACTGAACAGGTATAAATAGGTGAAACTTGAGGAACAAGTCTCCACAAGAATAGGAAAGGTGGTGAAATTGGAACCAAGAGAATAGCTCAAGGTTTAACCTCCCTCCAAAATAGCAGCAATGTGTCGAAGATGGATCGACACATCGACTAATGACTCAACAGGAGGACTTAGTCTTTCCACATGTGAGGAAAACCAGTAACTATGATTAAGTTAGGTATAACTCATATGAGTTTATACACCAACACCCCCCCTTAAGCATAGCTTAGGTGGGTTTATGAAATATGAGTCCGAGTTGTGTGCCATTTTAGGTACTCATTTACAAAACATCTCTCATAGAATGGAGAAAGAATGAAAACCCTATGGGAAAAAATTTTCCACCTAAAGAGAGAAAACAAAGAGAGGACTTTAGATGGCCCCTCCAGATAATGATGATGTCGATGTAGACCGCACACCAAGAAGAGCTCATAGATGGATGAACTTGCTTTCTATAAAGGGTTTGGTGAAGATGTCGGTGACTTGTCCTGATGACTGGCAGAATACTAAGTTGATGATCTGATCATGAATGAGCTCATGAATATAATGCATATGAATCTTAATATGTTTGGTTCATTGATGTTGAACCGGATTCTTGCATATTTGGATTGTACTCTGGTTATCACAATAGATAATTGTAGGTCATCTGAGAGGAATGTCAACTTTAGAAATGATGCCTTGAAGCCATATGGCCTCAGTAGCTGAGTTAATAGCTCCTCGGAACTCTACCTCTGTAGAAGATATCGCAATAACATTTTGCTTCTTGCTAGACTAGCTAATAGGACCCAAACCAAGTGAAAAACTATACCCGGAAGTAGACTTGCAATTTTCTGTATCACCAACCCAATCTGAATCTATGAATCCAACCAAATCAATTGCGGAACCAACTCTGTAATGCATCCCAAATGTAATTGTACCATGAAGGTAACTAAGAATCCTCTTAGCTACTTTCCAATGCAACTCATGAGGTTCCTGCATAAATCTGGAAACTAAGCCAACTGCATATGCAATGTTAGGCCTGGTGTGTGTTAAGTAAATAAGGCTACCTACTAGTTGTCTATACAATGTTGCATCAACTAACGGAGTAGGACAGTATGTCTCAAGCTTAACGCTAGATAAGAAGGGAGTTGGAGATGGTTTATAATTAGGCATGTGAAAATGTTCAAGTAAATCGAGAGCATACTTAGGTTGAGCAAGAACTATCCCTGAATCTAATTGAGATATCTCAACACCAAGAAAGTAATGCAGTAACCCTAAGTCTGTCATGTCAAACCTTTCTTGAAGTGCTGATTTTACTGCCACAATAGCAAAGGAAGCACTCCCAGTGATTAAAAGGTCATCAACATAAAGTACCAGTATTAACAATGAATCATCATGTCACAGAAGATACACATTGGGATTTGAATTGCATCAAGTGAATCTTGAAGATAGAAGGTAGGAATCTATCTTACCATACCAAGCCCTGGATGCTTGTTTTAGCCCATAGATAGATTTCCTTAGCATACATACTAAGGATGAATTGTGAACAAACCCTAGTGATTTTTCCATGTAGATCTCCTCCTAAAGGTTTCCATGAAGAAAGGCACTCTTTACATCCATTTGATGTACTGACCACCCATGTGCCACAGCTATAGAAAGTGTGAGTCTGATTGAAGTCATCTTTGTAATGGGTACAAAGGTCTTTGTGTAGTCAATTCCTGCAACTTGAGAAAAACCTTTTGCAACTAACCATGCTTTGTACTTGTCAACTAACCCATCTGCTACATATTTAGTCTGATATATCCATTTACACTAAACTACTTTTCTTCCCTTAGGAAGAGAAGTTAAGTCCCAAGTGTGATTTCTGATTAAGGAATCATATTCCTCATTCATGGCAACATCCCACTCAAGTATGACTGATGCCTCTTTAAATGTCTATGGATCAGACACTGGAGCAAAGAAAGCGTGAGATTCCCCCTAAAAGTCTGTCTGATTCTATCTGTTATCTTCAGTAGTCTATACCCAAGAATCTACTTGTGAAGATCTTGATGTGGGTGAGTTTGGTAAAAATATGTTAACTTCTAATTCAATCCTTGAACTTGATGAAGACGAATGCTCTGTATCATCACTATGTGAACTAGAAGAAGAAAAAGAAGAAGAAGAAGAACTACTTTCTAAACTATAATACTGTTGCAAATGATATGATCTGTCAGAGATATTTTCATGATCTGAAGAATCAATAGTATGTCGAGGAATGTCAAGAAAAGTTTCAATGGGTGTTTCTTGAAACTTGACACTTCGTTTGATGAACAAGTCATGTGTGGTTGGGTGTAGGAGATGATAGCCTTTAACACCTTCTGGATATACAACAAAGATACAAGGTTTGTATTGTACATCCATTGCCTTGCGATGTTCTTTAGGAATGCAGGCCATAGCAGGTGAACCAAAAACTTTGAAGTGATCAACTATCGATTTCCATCCTTTCCAAGCTTCAAAGGGGGTGATTCCTTTTAAGACTTTATGAGGAACTCTATTCTAAATGTAACATGCACAATTGATATCTTCAGCCCAATAATATGGTGTTAACCCTTTAGAATGAATCATACAGTTTGCCATCTCCTTTAAAGACCTATTTTTACGTTCTGCTACACCATTTTGTTGAGGGGTATATGGAACTATGTGTTGCAAATCTATCCCTTCCACTGTGCAAAAATGTTCAAAAACATTATTTACATATTCTCTGCCATTATCTATCTGAAGAATCTTGATGACTTTCCTTGACTGTTTTTCAGCCAAAGATTTGAAATCTTGAAAAGAATCAAACACTTCTGATTTTTGCCTAAGGAAGTAGACCCATGTAAAACGTGAGAAATCATCAATAAATGTGAGAACATATCTAGCCTTTGTAAAAGAGGGATGTGGAAAAGCTCCTGAGATATCACTATGAAAAGTTCTAAGACTTGTTTTGCCCTCCAAGTTTCTCTTTTGTCCAACTTCTCTTTAGGGTGTTTACCAAGTGCACATTCTTCACATAGTCCTTCAGAAAACTTGACTTTTGGTAATCCATTAACCACTTTTTGTTGTCGAAGTTGTTCAAGATAATGATAGTTAAGGTGGCCAAACCGTTCATGCCATAATTTACTAACCTCATCTGAATGTTTTAGTAGTGCCTTTGGAGAAATATTTATAGAAAAACTTGAGAAGGTATACAATCTGGATTGATGACTGGCTTCCCCTATGGCAACTAAGTTATTACTTTGTAATTCCCTTATCTCAACTAAATTTGGAGAGAAATGAACTCTCATACCCTTCCCTATGTGTGTTATTTGATACACTGAAAAGGAGATTAGTTGACAGTGAAGGTATACTAAGAACTTTTGAAAAAATCTCTCCTTCGATTTCATCAGACCCTCTCCCTTTAACCAATGCTGGGGTATCATCACCTAAGTTGACTGAAGATATTTTGGATGGCTCTAAGGATGTGAATGCAACCTAAGAAGAACTCATATGATGAGTAGCACTAGAATCAATAATACATGATGGAGATGAAGATGAGGATGACATAACAACTAGAGCTTTGCCTTTTAATTTCTCTTTGTCCTTGTTATTATCCTGAGTTGATGTAGATGCCTTGATAGAATCAGGTAGCCCAATGTTATTGTTTTTGAGAATATTTGAGAGACTTTCAATTTACTTCTTCATGCATTTCTGTTCATCATGCCCAAGTTTTTTACAAAAGGCACATATTATCCTCTCTGTAATGTGCTTACTTTGTTGAGAAGATTTATCCTTTTTGATATCATCAATTTTATCTGCTTTCTTACTATCCTTGTCCTTCTTAGTGTTTTTCTTCCCATTTGAAGTTTGTGGCTTGTCATTCCCTGCAATTAGAGCCTGAGGCTTTGTAGACTTCAAAGAACCCATCTAAATTAGTTTCTCCTGTTTCCTTGTGAGATCATAAATGAATTTATCTAGAGTGGGCATTTTCCATGATGCTCCAAGAGCACTTTTGGTAGAATAGAAAGTTGATACAAACACAAAAAATTCTAGACCTAATTTGGAAAGTACTAAAAGGATTAATTGATCCTCTTTCTTGTCAATTCCACAATCTTTTAACTGTAACTTTAAAGATTTAAACTTTGAGAAGAAATCTTCTAAAGTTGAGTAATTTCTAGGACTAAGACCTAAGAGCTGATTTTCCAATTCTTGACTTCTGAGTTCATCAATTTTTCCAAATAGTTTGTCTAAAGTATCCCACACTTCATTAGGTGTAGTTAAGTTTTTGACATGAAACAATAATTTTGGAGATAGATTTAAACATAGAAAGCCAAATGCTTGATCACATTTGTTGAAAAACTTTTCTTTCTCTTTATCCCCATTAGGTTCTTTTTATGTTCCCATAGTTATCCTATATAGGCCCTTATTTTTAGCACAAGACTGACTTTAAGCTTCCAATCTTGATAATTGAAAGGTGTTAGTGGAGGAATAGGAACTGTAGACTCCATGATGCCTTTTAGTCACGTGGATAGTAGATGCCAAAAACTTGAAAGAGAAATAGAGAAAGTGAAAGTGAGACGTGAAAAAGGTAACACTCTCACAAAACGCACTTCCCTAAGAAGTGTGCAATTTAAACACACAGATTTCCCCCCTTGATTATTTGTAGTTCCCCCCAAGATTGGTCAATTTATTAAAGAAGTGTTTTTGTCACTCTAAACTAACTTGCACGGGCACTTTATAATAATAGTGCGTTGACATGCTAGAATGATAGAGGATGAAAAACTAGGCATTTTTGCCTTTTGAACGACTTGATTACGAGATCGTATGCAAAAGTTAT
The DNA here is from genome assembly GCA_027924645.1 of Cunninghamia lanceolata. Lineage (NCBI taxonomy): Eukaryota > Viridiplantae > Streptophyta > Pinopsida > Cupressales > Cupressaceae > Cunninghamia > Cunninghamia lanceolata. The sequence continues at coordinate 9,846,147 of BSBN01001807.1, forward strand.
GGCCTTTACAATTTTTACATATGCAAAAAATTACACCTTCAAAAAATACTTTCAATGTGCTTGAAAATAAAATTTTGTGAAAACTAATATATGGAGAGAAAAACTTGATAGGGAAAAAGTTAAGCCCCCTATGGTTGGGTGTGACCAAGGGCTAAAAAACCATATGACAAGCCCCCCTTTTCTATTTTGCCTCTTTGCTTATGTCACCCCCCTAGTTTCTTAGGTTAGCAAAAGTGACAAAAAATACAATGAATAGTACTGTTGATGCTCTCTTTGAAATTGACAGTCATCGCTTTTCATGTGCCTCCCAAGGTACTTTCAAATCCCACGGCCTGCCTGGCTTTTTAAAGCTAATTTCTCTCTGCCTTCCCACCTGGAAATTTAGCTTATGGTCCACCTTTTGGCGTGGGTGCTGAGAGGACACCGTTGACTGAGGAAATGTGGCAAAAATGCCACAAAAAGGGCAATGACGTGGCATTGAATGCCATGTTATGGGGCAGCGAGTTGGATGAGAGGGTTGGGCCTCTTGGAGGTGCTAATCAATGCAACTACAGGGGCGATTTTAGCCTCCTTTGATGTGGCGTGATGAGCACAGGGTTCGGGCTCTGTGTGAGGCACATCACCAAATAAAATTTGGCCTTTGTGTGAGGCACGAATACCATAGAAAAAATGCCTCTATTGAGGCTTTCTCGGCTATGATTCAACCTCACTAGGGTGAGAGTCGATGAGCACTCCTAATGACGATTATGACCTTCAAAAAAAAAACCCATTTCAAATGTGCTTTGAAACAAAATTTTACCTCCTCGATATGCAGTGATAGAAGGCCAGATTGAGCCTAGTGTGCAAGAGAAGTTGTAGATATTCGCCCATGGAGTTATGTAATCAACAAGCAAACAATTTGACACTATTCCACTTGCTTTGATACCATGTGTGAATAGAAGTCCAAGATCATGGAGCAGAAATCAAACACGAATGCAATGTATTGAAAATGAACTGATTGATTTACAACTGAACATGTATAAATAGGTGAAGCTTGAGGAACAAGTCTCCACGAGAATAGGAAAGGTGGCGAAATTGGAACCAAGAGATTAGCTCAAGGTTTAACCTCCCTCCAAAATAGCAGCGATGTGTCGAAGATGGATCGACACATAGACTAATGACTCAACAAGAGGACTTAGTCTTTCCACATGTGAGGAAAACCACTAAGTCTAATTAAGTTAGGTATAACTCGTATGAGTTTATATGCCAACAATGATAAATCCCTGGTGAACAAGTTATTCCTGCAAAAGAAATTATATTCTCTAAGGATGGAAGATGGAGGATCTGTCATCGATCACCTGAACACATTTAATATGCTTGTTGCCTAGTTGACCTCTATTGGTGTGAAGATAGAGGAGGATCGATGTATGACATTACTGTGTTCCTTATCAGATTCGTGGGATCACCTTGTTATGGCTATTAGGAGTACCACTACCACCTTCAAGATGGATGAAGTGGTTTCTTCATTGTTGTCTAAAGAGATGCAGAGAAAGTCTTTCGAATCGGCTAAGGAGGCTCTTGCAGTTCGTGGTAGATCTAAAAAGAAGGGAAATAAAAAGGATAAGAAGAAGGAAGAAAAAGGAAGATCCAAATCCCATGGGAGATCTAAGTGTCCTAGAAAGTCCAAGGCTCTGTGTTGGAACTGCGGCAAACCTGGTAACTTTCGCAAGGAGTGCAAGGAGGAGAAAAAGAAAAAGAAGAACTATGATTTGGATTTTGACAAGTCCTCTCAGGATGAAGAAGTGTTTGTGGCTACCTTGGTAATGCATGCATCTGACGATGTGTGGCTTATTGACTTTGGTGCATCTTTTCACATGACCTCGCATCAGGGTTGGTTTTCAAAGTATGAAGAATACAATGGTGGAAAGGTGTACTTGGGTGATGATTCTCACCTAAAGATTGTTAGATGTGGAAGAGTCTTAATTCAATTCCATGATGGACAAGTGAAGCATGCATAATTAGCTCCTTTGATCTCAACTTATCAACCCATGCATTCTTGTTAACTCCATTTCTTCTTCAGTGATGAGCTATTGGCTTGTTCACTCCCTAATTAGCCCATATCACTCCTGGGTCTTTTAAGTAGAGTTAACTCTCCAATCAAGGGAGTTAACTCTCCATCCTCTCCCACCTCTCTTAGCATCTTCAAACCTATAAATACCCCCTCCCTCAAGCACAAAGGAAGGAAATTTTTATTTGTACATCTAGTCTTTTGCAGATTTTTTCTCTCCAACTAGCAACCATATGCTCATACAAGACATTCAATCCTTTTTATTTTATTGTTATTTCATCTAAGCTTTGCTAAAAGCTTCATATCACGTCGATATGCTGCCCAAATCACAAGACACAATGCTCATAAGCTCACATTGAGCTCACATTCAAGCTTTCAAAAGCTCTTTTTGTATCCCCTTTCCTATTGTTGCCAAATGGATATATCCCCTATGCTACAAGAGGACAAAAAGGTTGCTGACAAAAGGATTTCTAAGGGTAGTGGAGGCTCACACATCTCATACTCTAGGTTCCTTAGTGCTTTTTTTATAGTAATTAGAAAATCTCAATTTGCTCTTGAAGATAGAAAATACATGTTGCCATTTCCTTGATAGGTTAAGTAGGATTTGTATTGTTAGATTAGTTTGTTTTCAAAGCAATTTCATTTTCCTAGAGTAATTATTCCAAATATTCAAAAAACCAAACCAAAACATAGATCAAATTGCATTAGTTAACTACATACTAGATTGCATACATATTTCAATTCCTAGATTAGAAAAAAACACTTTATTTCCATAAATATCTAAAAAGCACAAAAATATTGTTTTTCACTCATATAGGCTTGCATGCATCCAAAAATAAAAAAGTACAAAAACATTAGCATCATAGAACGATTACAAACCCTTGGTTCCAACACAAGGTCAACTTTGGTCAACATTAGTCAAACCCCTTATTCCAACACAAGGTTAAACCTTAGGTCAAACAAACCCTAAGTCAAACCCTAAGTCAAATCAAGGTTAACTTCAACTATCTCTCTTGGTTTGGGTTCATGAATGTGCCCTGGGCTTAGAAGTGGGTGGGTGAAGGCAATCCTTGATGAGATTGAAGAAATTCACCCTAGAGCACAACATGATCAACAAACAATTCATGAACAACAACATAGGTTGCTCGGATATTCCAAACATAGGTTATCATCTAGCAATTTGAACAACTCCAACTCAATACAAGTATCAACAAGAATAATCATCAACCCACATAGCATTGGAATCTTTGGAATCCAAACAGAAGAATAGTGAATAGTGACCCTTCAGATCATATAATTATTTTAACAATGGTCACAGAACATCAGATTATAATCAATGCACAAGAAAGGCCCCAGGACTCGTCGACCACTCTTTGTGAAGTCTAGCTCTCAAGCGAGCTAGATCGCCCCCATGTCTCACCTCCTCTCGACTGGCTACTTCCACGAGAGCGAGAGTGATGTGGAGGTTCTCCCCATGGCAAGGAGAAGAGTGCATGTGCACGCCAAAGATGACTCAACTGCCCCAGGCTACCAATTCGTGTTTTTGAGAGTACAATGTCTTGGCATGGAAGAGCCCCCTTTAGGACAATAGATTCCATCGATGGTATTCTGGCGAGCAGACACCATCTCACAGAAGTAGTTTGCAGAGATTTTTGCCAGTTTTTGGATGCCCATCTGTAGATTTTTTGAGATTTTTTTCCCCTAATCCACCCCTACCTAGTCACCCTTGTTTCATTTTATTTTTTCTCACCCTAATTTCACCCTAAATCAAAAGGGCATTGACTCCATATAGGTATTTTAAAATCTTTCTTGTTTTAGTACTTAGAAAAGTCAATTTTTTCCAATATAATTGTCTCATAGCACTCAAAATTTCACATACAGATTTTTAAGAGGGGGCAATTAAACAATCTAAGGTTAATTTGCTTTGAGAAGGATTATTGGTTTTTAAACCCTTGTATCTTTGCTTGTCGAAGATGAAGGGTGATACCTGGGTTGGTAGGAGGCCAATACCCCTCATAGTCAAAATATTTGTAATCTTAATTCCTTGTTAATTCCAATGACTAGTTGGAAGGCTATGTTCACTCAGGGTTATAGGCATTTTTTTCCAATTTCTAGTGCACATGTATTACATTAGGCCATTTACAGGAAAATTGTTTCTGTCATAACTTTTGATTGGTAGCTCGAAATTGAGCACCATTTTTTTGTAAAAGAAACTTTTTTAATTTCCCATCTATTGGACCTACTTGAATGGTAAAACACACTAAGTTATAAAGTGCCAAGACTAGGGGGTCACCTAATCAGAGGGTTCCTAATGTGTTTCTTTTCTATTGTTTGGAGGAATTAATTTGTTCTAAAATCATGGGATATCAAACTCACTCTTCTGTGATCAACCTAAAAATGAGAAATTATAAGTCTTTGTGTGAAGGCATCCTGAAGCATCTTAGGTTCCATAATCTCATCCCTATCTATATGGACTTGTCCCTAAACCTGGTAAACAATCTTAGAAGGCTAAGTGGTTTAATCATTGTGATCACATTGTTGGATTAATTAGTTTACATATCCCAGATGATGCTTTATATGCCATCATGGATATTGAATGTCCACATACATTATGGATCAAAATTTGGGAAATACATGGAGACTTGAGCATTTCTCCCTTCCCACATGATCCTGATATGATCACAACACACATCCCTATTCAAGATACATAAACTGAATGTCTAGTTGACTTCGACGAATTCATAACTCCTCTTGTTTCTTCATCAGATTTTAGAGTTGCTTCTTTGAAAGCTTCCAACACTTCTTTGCAATAGGATATCAGTCTTCCTAGCATTGTTGATTGGGACATATTTCTACCTAACATTACTTGTTTATTTGTAGAGGCCCACATTGTTGACATGAAAGCACACATTGAGGACATCAATCTTCTCTTCGATGACAGTTTCAATGAAGCTGCATCTCCATTATCCTCTTCTAATATTCATGCTCTACATCCATCTACACATGGTTCTAGATTGTCATCATCTTCATCTATTAGGCATGCACCTGATTTGATTATGGCATCCTTCTACATCAACATGGGGACACCTAAGCATTCTTCAAAGACATCACAATGGGCATCGTCATTCTTGGATTAGCTTCAACATGATTTAGGATCATACATAGTTCTTCCAATATGGGAAGATATCCTGCATCTTTAGGTGGTTTCATTTCTTCCCAAGGGAAGGAACATTGTTCGGCATTCTTAGATCTACATATGCATCCTTTGTCAACTATCCAACCTCACTACAGCAAGACATGTATTATGGGGAGGTCTCATAGACCTTCTATCATTTTCTCTCCTATGGGGAGAATCATATATTGTACTTAGTGAAGAAGTGATACTTCTTCATTTGTATAATTTTTGTGCATCTTTTCTCTTTTGGAGGGTAGTTGTTTCCCACAGGGTTTTCTACCTTTCTCCACTTCATGAGAGATTACTTTGTACATGGGTACCTCACCAGGCCTAGTAGCCAGGACCCATCTCTTCTTGTACCCATCTAAGCTATGCTTAAGGAGGGGTGTTAGTGTATATTTTACCTATGTCTTATTTCACCTCACATAGGTAAAATACACGTGTCGTAAGCCTACTTATGTGGGTTAGGTGTTGACTTGGAGAGTTCAACACAACTCTCCAAGCTACATGTCGACACTTATTTGACACTTGGTGAGTGGAGTGTTGAAGTCAACTCCTAAATCGACTCAACATTTTCACTTCTCACCTATTTATACTTGCCTTTTTGGCCAATGTAAAATGGTGAATTTGGTGAATTTGGTTGAACTTGCATACATTTCAATGTTGTTCATTTTCAATCTTTTGTGCTTGTGTTTTCATCTCCTCAATCTTGGTTCTCACAAGTTCAACCTTCCATTATGAGAACCATGCTCAAAAGACAAAGGGAAACTCAATTAGATAAATTTCCAAAACATCAAGAATGTGCATCGCACTATGTATGATATAGCTTTCAAATTATGATGGGTGTCATTATAGTGTCTTTTCTCCTAATGATGAATATGGCAATGTGTCATGTTTCATGGATAGAGTTTTAAATGATTATTGATTTCATAATCACATAGTAGGTGAGTAGTAACCTTTTTACTTACCTCTTTTCACCCACCCACAGTAAAAACCACAGTGAATTATACTCTCTCTCTCTCTCTCTCTCTCTCTCTCTCTCTCTCTCTCTCTCTCTCTCTCTCTCTCTCACACACACACACACACACACACACACACACATTTCTAACTATCACCTCAATATGATGTGTTGTGTTCCATGTCTAGAGTTTTAAATGATTATTGATGTTAATAATACATGATCCATAAAGTAGTCAATTCCATTGAAAATCAATTTGTAGAAATTGAAGTTACACTTACATTGCATTATCTACATACAAACTAACATGTAACCATCATTATTGTTTGCATTTGCTAATGACACATATGGGGATAATGGAGCAATTATTAAATATAGGTGTTCTTAAATATTGGGCTTCGGAAACATTTGAGTTCTTTGTTTGTAAATACCTCAACAATATAGGTTCAACAAAAAAATTACTAACCCCTGAATATAATTTAACTTATGGAAGCACTCTGGCTAGGCTTAGAGTAATTTTATTCTCATAATTTTTATTTCGAATATAGATGCATAGATAGATATGTAGCAAGAAAAAAAATCTAAATATATTTTAAGAGAGTTGATTAGGGAAAAAATGTCTATAGTTAATATTCTTATTAATATTTAATCTGTTTAGAAAAAAAAAGATATTCTGTTTATTGGATTATCAAATTGTCTAAGAGATTTAGAAAATTCAAAACTTTTGCTCACACTTTGATAACTTATCAAGGAGAACCATGAATAATAATTGCAATAAAGTCCCTGTAGACTTATCAAGGAGAACCCTGAATAATGATTGCAAATAAGTCCTTGTATAAATAATGCATCGTTACCCTTGAAAAACTGTTTAGGATCAGCAAGTATGCACTATATGTTTTTTTTTTAATTATGTCTCAATTTTAAGATGTAAAATACTTCAGCCTTGACAATATGAAACAAAATTTTTAACTTTTATTCATTCGATATGTAGGACCCAGAAATAGAAAATAAATATCTTATCTACTATCACACCCATTTGAGAATTGATATGTTTGAGACAAATAGCAAATTATAATTGAATGTAGGGAGAATCTATAGCCAGGGATAGCATTTTTATGATTTAACCTCACTCCTCATTCGCCCAAATAGTCTCTGAGACAATAACAATGTCCTTAATCACAATGGGCTTCATAGAAAAAGGTACAGAAACATAATAAAACGTGTGAGAGATGAGGAAACATGAGAGAAATATGGTTATAGTGGTGGTAGGAGGCAGCATAGCCGGCCTCGCATGTGCTCGTGCTCTTTTTTCAGCAAGCTGTAAGCAAGTGATTGTGCAGGAGCAAGGGCTAATATCCCTTGTCCAACTTCGATACCTCAAAATTCTGGCAAGTGTTGGAATAAATACACAATCTGCCACAGAAAACTCAGATCCAGCCAAATATTCAGCATGATTCAATTGATTTTCAGAAATAGTCAGCAAGCTAATAAGCTTATTCTTATTTGAAGTCAAAGCATCCTGGTCCTTCAATCTTTCCTCCGTTGAGTGCATTTCTTAGTTGTCTATGGTACTTCTCTGCAAGATCAGGATATTTTCCAAGGTGTGAATTGCAACTTGCCCTCTGAATTTGCTAAAAAAGTGAAGAGCTTCATCTGGACAGTGGCTTAAATTGAAGAGCTTCGAGTCCCATGAATGAATCTTCTCTAGGCATCCCGAACCTTTTCTTGATCAACTCTGTTGCTGCCTACGGGTTTTTCAATATTAACAAAATACCTACCAAACCATAGACAACTGTTAGGATACCAAAAATAAACAAATTAGGCTTTTCTAGTAAGGCTTCGGAAGATAATTACAATTACTGTAAATAAAAGAAACATACTGAACAATTGCCGGTGGTTCACAGAAAATTTATTCGGCAGCGACTAGATCAAGAATGCTCCCAGTAGGATTTCATCTGAAATACTCTGCATCCATGTTCCCTGCCATCAAAGGATTTACATGATGCAGAACACACTTAAATGTTTTTCTCTTCCATCATCAGGCATGCTTTAAATGAAATTCACACAAATGAAATAAGCTTTGATGTTCTAGAGCTACTTGCTAATAATTCTGCAAGATGCTTCTAATTACTTCTATTAAGACATAAGAAGCATGTACTAATGTTATGGGTGAAACAGATCTTCAATCACAACACAATTTATTCAGTATAATGAGTTTCTCCAGATCGATGCAATTATAGCTTTCTGTTGGTACTCCAATTAATTAGTATATCCAATAATCAAGTGTGCAAGCAATAGTAGTGTCATAAATGGCCGCGTTATCTAACAGAACAGCAACATCAGTGTGCTCTAACAGCGAATGAGTCGAGAGAACACTACTGGAGGGTTCCACCACAGATCTGGAGATCTGAGGAGACGGGTAAACTGTAAAACCCAACTTGGGTTTCTTTCCTTAGTTCATAGAAAGCCTCTCCAGGTTTAGAAATCCAAGCCCTGACCTGGTTCCGCCTCCTCCTGCGTGGGATACAAGAAACCCCTTCAGACCCAAAAACTCCTATAAATAAACCCAAAAACTCCTCCCTGAAACCCGAAGCCTAAGGGCTTAACCCACAATAACCTAGGGCGTCCAGCCTAAAATCAAAAGTTACAGTGACGTCAATCCGGCAATAAAGAAGAAAAACAGTGCATACCTGAATGTCGTGCTTGAGACAGTTGAGTTCCCAACAGGCATTTCTGACCTGAATACTGGCCTGGCCGATGTGGATCGAAATACATTCTGTCAATCGTCACTGCACAAAAGTCTCCGAAAACTCCCACAAAAATAGGTAGAGATTGAGCAGAGCTCTTGTAGCTGTCAACGAAAAGGAAGGAATCCACTTGCCCGTGACACGTCTCCACCTAAATTTGATGGCCGTATATTTGGGCATTTTTACGGTAAAATACAATCAAAATTTTACGAAAACAGTATTACCGTACCACATAACGTTTAACCGTCGGAAAAAAAAAATTTGCTTGACAGATAGGGTCGCCCGTCACATTTAGGCCTTCGCGGGGCTAAAACTTTAACCTAGGAGTTGCACTGACAACCCTTTGTTTTATTTTTTTCTTCCCCGTGCAATGAAACACGTTTACAGAAGGTTTATTTAGATTATATATAAATATTTAGAAGTGGTAAGTATGAGTTTTCCACATTCTATTATTATAAAATGAGAGTACTTTTAGATTCAACTGTGTATGTTTTTGCATGAACATGTTCAATGAACCATCATAACTCTCCTCTTCTTGATGATGGATCATTAAGCATGATTTAAATATTGACGCAAAAACATACACAGTTGAATCCAGAAACACTCTCATTTTAATATTTAGAAGGTTTAATAAGTCTCATAAGAACATAAAACTAAAAACTATAATTTAAAGAAGAAAGGGAAAGAGGTTGGAAAGCGGTCTGAACAATGCATGAATTTCTTAATAATAAAACAAAAAATTAACTGCAACATTTTCACTCATCATTTGCAAGGCTGTCAGCCAACTTAATCAAATGTATTTAACGGCGAATATGGATAAATTCATCAAATTCGGGCCTGTGTAAAAACAATCCAAGATAATAAAAATGGAACAGCAACAGCAAAACAGAGAAGACACAGGGCAAACAGAGTTGAATAACTCAGAAATATATATTCATTTAACTTGCATTACATCCAAAATGCCGTATCCACCAGCTCTCTCTAATCTCATATATATAGCTACAGAAGCTTTGAACCTAGACGCTTTTAGCATTTTAGATGTCTCTAAAATCCTAGAATGTTCTTTTCTAAAACAGTTGGAAGCTTCTTTCTTTCTAGATACCCTGGAATGTTCTTTGGAAGGCTTCCAGAAATATTTTGTCTTTTTCTAGACAATCTTAACTATCCTAACACCCTGAGCCGTGCAATGTAAGTTGAAGAAATAAAAAGCATATTTACTACTAACAATCTAATAATCAAATTTAGGCCCGGGCTTGCAGTTGCGCTTCTGAGACAGCATCCGCAGCTTCAGGGGCTGGAGGAGCACTTTCCTTTCTCACGTTGCGGCTCACAAAGATGATGATGGTGCCAACTGCGATGGCGACAAATAAGAAGAGGGCAACAACACTAGCCTTGGAGATCGGCCACAATTTGGTGGCTATAATTGCTAGGTAGCTGCAAACGCTCAACACAAGCGAGAGCACACCTACTATTTTGACCACTGCGCAACTTAAATCAATCTTCAGTAACCAGGACATGAATAGAAATATGGCGATCAAAGAACTCAGTGCCGAAAGCAGAGCAACAGCTGGAGATGTGCTTTCAATAAAGGCCAGCAAGGTGAAGTTCGTTGGAATGAGAACTGTAATTGAAATCATTATTATTTCTTTTTCTTCAAAACCGAACGTCAGTGGCGGCATTCCAGTTCTACCTTCTTGCGTACGTTGCATATCTTCTAGGTTATAACTTTCCCCGATAGACAATTTTCACTAAAGATATCAAATGTGTTTTTTCTTCTGTTTGAGTTTCTCAAATGCTTTTCCTTCTACCATTTATATTTCCCGCTAGCTTTGCATCTTTGATTTTACTGTTCATTGCCCCATCTTTAGCTTTACTGTTCACTCCCATCTTTTATTTAAGTCTGATTCATCAACAATCTGTAGTACTTAGCATTTTAGGGGTAGTTAGCATATTGATTGATAGAAAAAAGTATGATGAAATTCGGTGAAAAGAATCTGCCAGGAAAAGCCGTGGCCGAGAAGACATGCGACGAAAACGACATAAACTCCAAAGTCAGGAACCAAGAATGGGGTAATAAACCTTGAAATCAAAGATGGTGATGAACAGTAAAATCAAAGATGGTGATAAGATGGGGATGAAAAGCTAAGGCAGAGAAGATTTGCAACGAAAACGACATAAACGCTAAAGTCAAGAATCAATGACGGGGTAATAAGCCTTAAAATCAAAGATGGGGGTGAACAGTAAAATCAAAGATGGGGATGAAAAGGTAAGGCGGAGAAGATATGCGACGAAAACGACATAAACGCTAAAGTCAGGAATCAAAGACAGGGCAATCAAACTTAAATCAAAGATGGGAATGAACAGTAAAATCAAAGATAAACAGTAAATTCAAAGATGGTATGAAAAAGGTAAGGCTGAGTGGACTAAAACTAGCACTTGCACCCATCGGAGGTTCAAGGAATATGTCCATAGGAACAATCTGAAAGTTTAGATAATTTACCGGCGTGAAGACAATTCAGAGCACTACAATGCTTACATACAGACCTGGAATTTGATGGTCACCCCTGCATGTCATATAAAAAATTTATGGCCGTTTTATCATTTAACTATCTTTTAATTGATGTTTTAAAAAATAAATAAATTGAGCCACAAACTCTATCTAAATTGTTGGATAAGAGGACACTAGGGTTCAAATGCAATTGACTTTGCTCTTGATTTCTTGGGATGTAAAAAATTGTATATAAATTAGTCTGGTAGTATGTATGATGAAGTAATCCGTTCATATTTTAAGCATTTTAGTTGCCAGGTTTTCTTTTCATGGATGTGCTGTGCAACCTGGTAAATATTTAGAAAGTCTAAAATGTGGTTGATTCAGTTTTTCTTTTTTTCATAAATATAATATAAAGTCATGGAGTTTATTAGTCTATTTTTTAACTGTAAATTGAGTTTTTAAATTGCAACAGATGAGATCTGTAAAAAATGGATGATGGGTAGAATATTTTACTTTATTCTAGCAAATTTATACAAGTAACAATAATACAAACACTTTAATATAATTTCTATAACTAGTTGCAAATTGCAATCATTTAAACAGTATTTCAAAAAGATAGGAAAGGAATAAGTTTTTGGCCATAACTTAAGAGCAGCTCTTGAAGTCTGAGAGAACTTTTAATAGTCATGCTGTGCTTAGATGGACTTGGCAAATTGAATAACAATGGAGGAAGTAACATCAAATTTTTTGATCCAACTCTTAATTACAATTTACAACTCTATATTATATTTGCTTATAAAAAAAATTTAGGGTTTACTAATAATTTGAGTCATATATACAACTATATAAAAATAGGTATACAGTCCAATAAATTTTAGAGTTGTAAAATACAGTCTAAAATGACAAAAAAAAAAAAAAATCAAATAGACCATCAAATTCCACGCCTGCTCACATATAAAAGCCTATCCTATCGGCTAATTATTTAAAATGGTCTCAACAAGTCCATAATAACTATCCCTCAGAGCCGGTGCAACTATCCCTGTTACAAAGTTGATTTAGTTGGCTGATACATTTGTCAAACACCCTCCACATGATGAGTAAAAGTGCCGGTGTTGATTTTTGGGTTTCTCGTTAAGAAATTCATGCACTGTTCACGTATTGCCTATCCATGTTACCCACCGTCCATACCGCTTTCCAACCTCATTCCTTCTTCTTTCTTCTCTTTTAAATATAGCTTTCAGTTTTATGCTTTTCAAAAAAAAATCACTTGTAGAAGTTTCAAACAAGGTGCGGCAATGACAGCGCAACATGGAAAGGTACGTAACGGAAACATCTGTCCACCACTCAGAATTACTCTAGGCCAACTTAAGACCTATTTTGGCTGACGCAACGGTCGCGTACCTTCCTTCGTTCGTTGATCGCACTTAGTAAGTAAATAAGGTATAATCTCCTAGTCAGAGGCAATGTAGATGCATCATGCCACTATATGATAACAAAAGTTCCGCATTTCAATTGAAGTCACAATATGTGTTTTAGCCTAAATGAATTCACAAATAGACGTAAGTAAATTCATGATTGCAAACTTTTCAACAAAGCAATCAAATTATCTTATTTATGTCTATTCCCATTTCAATCACATCATACCACACATGATTGGGAAGTCACTATTAAAACTTTGTATTCACAAGGCCATACTTAGTCATTATTCATGTTTAACCATCAACTTTTATATTAAAAAAATTGTATTGGTCTTTAGTTTGTGCCACAAGATTCACAATTTACTTGTTCTAATATGGTTTTACATTGACATGGTTTACTAGTGTGCCTATTGAATTTTTGTAACTATATGGGTATTGATTATATACACATTTCACATAGTTTGTGTTTGAAAACACTAACATATAGATGGGTTTTGTGTAGATTTTATGGACACAGGATAAAAACAATATGTCCATGTAAAATTCAATCATAGGTTGTGTATAAAATAATATCCTAAAAATCCTATGGCATAAAACATAGTGTTTGAGCTATTAAATCAAACCCCCAATTCACTATTCATATTGATGTTGTTAATATCATTTATAGGATAACTACAAATTGTTAGCACACAAGTTAAATTAAAAGCCAAATACAAGTCAACATTCATGGTCACAACCCATAACCCAGATGACAAGGAGTCACTAAAGAGCTCTCAACCCTCTTTGCACTACTCCATGCTATCATCCTTTAATACTTAAACTAGACTAGCAGGTCAAAGCACGAAGATGAGTATAGATTTCACGAAATTTTTTCGCGCAAGGAAAATGTCGATTGGAATGGGCATCCGTTTTGAAAATAACGGGTCCTCGTTTAGGAATGGGAGCCCGAGCCTAAACGGGTGCCCATTAAGAAAGGGGCCCCTGTTTAAGATCAGGCACCCAAAGCCAAATGGGCACTCGTAAAAGGAATGGGTACCCATTTATAAACAAGATCCATTTTTGAAAGTATTTTTTTTAGAAATAGGTATGTGGCTTCATTTTAACAGCCATAGACTGCGAGCAGCAGGAGAAAGGACACCTAAAAATGGGTACCTATGTCGCCTGACCCCATCACTTGCCTCCAAGACCTCCCCACCTACTCCAAACCAACTATTAGTTGTGCCAGGGTGGTGATCTATGCTTTTCTGTTGTTTTTCATTTTTTTTGTCTTGTTTTTATTATTTTTTATTGTTATTTCATTTGAAACCCTAGGTGCATTTTAGATAGAAATTTAGTTGTTTTTCACAATCTTAAGTTGTAAATGTTAAACCCTAAACTGAAAACACTAAACCCTAATTCATAAACCGTAAACACTAAACCCTTAACCGTAAATGGTAAACCATAAACCCTAAACCCTAAACAATAAAAAATAAACCCTAAATTGTAAATAGTAAATAGTAAACCATTAACCCTAAACACTAAACTCTAAATCCTAAACTGTAAACAATAAACCCTAACACTAAACGCTAAATTATTTCATTCATTTTAGTGGTATAATATTCATTCATTAGATACTAGGCCTTTGAAACCACTCCTTAATTATTTCCCATATCACAGTCACTATTGACTATGAGAATATTCAAGCCTAGTAGTACTTGTTGGCATAATAGTAGTATTACATTGTTAGTTAAATAAATATAAGTAAATAATTAGTTGGTTAGTTTTTGGGAAGTTACTTTCCCGTAAGAAGTTATATATGGGAATAACAAGGCTTTAAAAAGCCAATTCCCTGCATTGTAATAATCATCAGAAAATCATCAATATACTATTATATATTTTTGTTATTTCTGTCCAAGGATGTAATCTGTAGGTGCTCACCATTTCTCAATATGGTATCAAAGCAAATATCATTCTGTGCCTATGAAATGGCGTTATTAGATACCTAATCTTTCTTTGAAATTTAGTTTTCTCTATTGTTGTGAGGAATGTGTGTTTATTGCTGTCTAGAAAAGTGTTGGTGCGCATTGCTGTGCATGAGAAGTGGCAGGTTTTATGCGTGGGGAGTAAAGTCTCTGGCAACAATCCTGTGCGTTGAAATTAGTGAGGAGCAGTATGGAAGAAACTGACAATCTAGCCGTGTGGGTGGACAAGATGTTGAATTTGTAGAAGGCAAAGATAGTTTATTTCTATTGCGTTGGATGTAGGCTGCATTGGACTAATTGTAGTATACACAATCCTGTATAATTTGCAACAAGGAAATCACAAAGATTGACAAGCGCTTACTGCTGCATATAAAAGACCATTAACAATTGTTTCTACCACACTGGTGATATCTGGTGAGATGTTTTGAAGCTTTGATGCAAAATTATTTAGTGTGCAGTGAACGGTTATTAGAAAACAAGTTCATTTTCAAATGACTTCTATGAGTAGATAATGTATGTGCAAGTATGCCATTGCGGTCTTCATTTCCTGTAGGGTTTAAAAAGAAATGTGGAAGCATAGATAAAGCTGTGCTGGAAAATAAAATTGATCATTTGTTTTTATTTAGCTTTTCTATTTTAGTGGAGGACCGGGTATTGGAAGGAACATATTTTTTTTAGAGGTATTTAAAAAAAAAAAGGAGAGATAAGTAGTGGAATTTTTCTCAAAATATTTAAAGAATTTTGAAGTTTTTGGATGTGTAAATATGGTGGCAATACAATTATGTTCCAAATATTGAAATAAAATTGTATGCATGCATTGGAGTGATAAGGAAAATTATCTTGGAGATATAAGGTTGATTAGTGTATGGGTCTGTCATTGGTTCAAATCGGCATTATCATCATGAATGCACATATGTCAAAGATAACTTATGCTTTCAAGGCCATATTTTCTATTTCTGATGAGGCCTCCAAAGACTCATCTGAGACATCAGTTGGTTAAAGTGTAACAAGGTCATATTGGAGGCAGGCGGCATCGGAGGATGGAGGATTTTCCATCATCTCAAGTTAGCTTCTCGCTTTGAGATGATGCTTTGCATGAGAAGCATTTTTGGTTTTGGTTGTTTTGTTTTTCTTTGTTGATGCTGACAAAGCTGACAAATTTGAAGAATGTATGTTTTGTGAAGATTGTGTTTTGGAGACAGGTTTGGGGTTTGGTGTTGAGTTCAATATGGATTGTTGTCCAATGAGCTTCAAAGAGTATATGATCTTGAATTACACCCTTTCACGGTCACTAGACAACATGGCAGAGATATGTCGTATCTCTTAGGGTCCATTGTCAAATAATTCAAGACTCTGTGATTTGAGAGCTTGGGACTAAAAATCTCAAGAACACAGCTCGAAGCTACGCCTTTCTGAGGGTAGACAAGACAACATGATGGAGCCTTGCTTGGTTCAGGATTTGTTCTTTGGGAGAAGATCTTCTATAAAATATGTATTCATACTATGTAATCAACTTTGTTGAGTATTTTAGCATTAAGGGGGGGTACCTTGGTACTATTGCAGGAACAATGTAATAAGGGGGGAATGTTGGCATAATAGTAGTATTACATTGTTAGTTAAATAAATATAAGTAAATAATTAGTTGGTTAGTTTTTGGGAAGTTACTTTCCCGTAAGAAGTTATATACGGGAATAACAAGGCTTTAAAAAGACAATTCCCTGCATTGTAATAATCATTAGAAAATCATCAATATACTATTATATATTTTTGTTATTTTTGTCCAAGGATGTAATCTATAGGTGCTCAGTAATCTGTAGGTGCTCACCATTTCTCAATAGTACTACCATAATGTGGCTTCATCTATGAGCTAGTAAATGGTAAGATAATCTTTCTCATTGCTAGTCCTCTTTCAATTTAATTGTTCTTTTTAGTTCCTTTTCCATTCTATTGCAATCCTCTTGGTTTGGCTATATCTATTCTTCTTCCATTTTGGGGATTGATAATTCAACCATTATATGTTTTCCTTCTTCCTTTGCCATCTATTTAATTAATTAGTTAAGGAGTAAAGTTGATCTCAATGAAATCAAGGCTATTATAGAGTAGCCTATTCTAAAACCCTTAAGAACTTGACAGGCTTCTTAGGACTTGAATAAGATACTATATAATATTTTTAAAGAGTTATGGTCACATGATAGTCCCTCCATGAACTAGGGTTTCATAGAACTTCTAGGGTTTCTTTTATATAACCTTAACAATAAACCTTTAGCAATGATATTTCAAAATCATTTGAAATTGTCTATATAGACCTCAAGAACTACTTATACACTATAGGCATGTTCTTAGTCTTCATGGATTTCAATATTCCTAATGAGTCACATAGTCCTAAAACTATTTGTAAAACTCTTTTTAGGGTAAGTACACAAAGATGAGGGAGCAAAATGGGGTCTTAACTTGCCACTTTTTTTCTGAAATCAAGAAACACTGATGTTGGATGAGAAATTGAAGATAGCTACACTCAAAATTTGAAGATGGAACGAAAACAAGAGTTGTAGTGCTCCGAATCTAGTTTATAAACTACTAATTTTTTTCAAAAATGGTTGAGATTAAGGGGTTCAAAAAGGGGGAGCACACAAATTGGTCTTGTTTTTTCTGAAAAAAACATAACATAGCATTTGGTGTGCTCCACCTAAAATGTTAACTTTTTTTTAGTATTTCAATAATCGCTCCAGTGAGAAATTAGGTAACACCATGTAGTTTATCCCTAGTTTTTCTGATAATTTTTTAATGAATAATTGTTTTTTTAGTAATTTTTAAAGTGGACACATCCTGAAAAATAAAAATTTGAGCATGCTCCCCCCTAAAATGTTTGAAAACTAATAGAAAATCATTTTTTTAATTCATGTAGAATGGAGTCTAGTTTCCCAAAAATATAACTTATTTCAATTTTCGATGAATAGTTAAAAAAAGTCAAAAATACTAGAGACTGGTTTTTGACAAAAAATGGACACACTAACAAAAGAAATTCAAGATGAAACACTAAATGTACTCAAAATGTGAAAAAAAATATATGGTTAGATAGCTAACAGAGAGCTTAAGATTATGGTGGTATTTTTTTGAGTTTTCATTGAAAAAAGTGCCATCCTGATGGGGAGCACGCTCTAGATTATCTCCAGATTTTGCTAAAAATAGATAAAAACACGTCAAACAAAGCTAAGCATAACTGGCAATACACATGCCAATTGCATTTGCTTGAAAGTTTCTAAAGCCTTTTCAACAAATCCATTTTTTGCATATCTTACAATCATTTCATTCCATTACAGAACATCTCTTTGAGGTGTTATGTCTTACAATTGACGTGCTTTGTCTATGCTTCCACACTTTACATACATGTCTACAAGGGCAGCTGCACTTCCTATCATCTCTCTCTATTTCTCTCCCCTCTCTACGTCCTACCCTTTCTCTAAGTCTCTACTTCCCTCCCCTCTCTACCTCCCACCTTGTCTCTCACTCTCTTCTTCCCTCCCCTATCTACCTTCTACTATCTCTCTCACTCTCTACTTCCATCTCCTATCTACCTCCTACCCTCTTTCTGAGTCTTTTCTTCCCTTGCCTCTCTACCTCTTACCTTCTCTCTCTCTCTTCTCCCCCTCCCTCTCTACCTCTTACCCTCTCTCTCACTTTCTACTTCCCTCCCTTGTCTACCTTCTACCCTCTCTCTCAGTCTCTGCTTCCCTCCCTTGTCTACCTTCTACCCTCTCTCTCTTCTTCCTTGTCATGCCTACCTCCTATGGTCCTCTCCCACTCTTTACTTCCATCCTGTCTCTACTTCCTATCCTCTCTCTCACTCTCTACTTCCCTCCTTTCTCTACCTCTACTCCTCATTCTTCCCATCCAATGAAATTTCATAAATTATCTTGTTTCCATTTCATTGAATCCCAATTTATATCCTCATCCATCTTTACATGTCCTATTTTTCTTACATTTCCATGTTCTTTGTTGACAAGGGAGAGCAAGAGGGATGAAAAGGGAGAGAGGATGGAGATGGAGGGGAGAGAAACTTGGGAGAGATACATGGTGATAGGGAGAGAGAGAGAGAGAGAGATAGTCCTAGTTTTCTTGTTTTGGAGAGAGAGAGAGAGGGTGGGTCAGTTTTATGAGTTTAGGGTTTAAGGGAATCATTTAGGGTTTAGGGGAATTATTTAGGGTTTAGGGGTTTACGGTTGCTTAGGTTTATGGTTTAGGGTTTAGGTGTTAGGGATTTAGGGTTGCTTAGGTTTAGGGTTTAGGAGTTAGGGTTTAGAAAGAGAGAGTTTAAGGGTATCGATAGATATTGGGAGAGATCTAGGGAGATAAAGGTTTAGAGTTGCTTCCAGGGTTTATGGTTTAGAGGTTTGGGGTTTAGGGTTGCTCAGTTTTAGGGTTTAGGAGTTAGGGGTTAGGGTTTAGTGGCATTATTTAGGGTAACTTAAGGTTTATGTTTTAGGGGTTACGGGTTATTAGGTTAGGGTTTAGAGAGAGAGGACCGATAAGGAGATATATAGGAGACCAAGGGGAGACATAGGGAGATAGAGGTTAAGGGACATGGCTAGAGACATAGGCAGAGAGATTGAGAGCTAGAGGGATGATAGAGACAAGGAGATAGGGTTTAGGGTTGATCGGATTTAGGGTTGATCAAGTTTAGGGTTTAGGGGTTAGGAGTTTAGATAGGGAGAGATATGGAAATAAAGGGTGAGGGACATGGCCAGAGACATAACCAGAGAGATTGAGAGGTAGAGAGATGATAGAGACAAGGAGATAGGGGTTTAGGGTTGATCAGGTTTAGAGTTTAGGGGTTAGGAGTTTAAAGAGGGAGAGATAATGAGATAGAGGGTGATGGACATGGCCAAAGACATAGGCAGAGAGATTGAGAGGTAGAGGGATGATAGAGACAAGGAGATAAGGGTTTAGGGTTGATTAGGTTTACGGTTTATGGTTGGTATATATGATGTATAGAATGGTGTAAATGACTAACATATTGGTGCTTATGATGTTCTGATGGCTCCTGTGGCTGGCAGAGGGTAGAATGACACCTGTGACTGGCTAGGTGTAGAATGATGTTTATGATTGATAGGTAGGTGCTACTAAGGAGCATATTGGCACATATGATATACAAAATGGTACAAATGACTAACAGATTGGCACTATGATCTTCTAATGGCTCATGGTGAGGTATTTGTTTAATTTTGATTATTTTTGGGATCATTTGAGATGGAGGTTAGATTGATTTGGGATCGAGTTGGGATGAAATGGATTGGTTTAGGGATGATGAGAGGTGAAAAGGACTAGATTAGGAATGATTTGGGAATGATTAGAATGGTTTTAGGGATGGTATGAAGTGGTTTAGTGCTGATTAGGGAATGATTAGAATGATTTAGGAATAGTTTAGGGATGGTATTTGAGATGAAATCCAGGTTGATTGGAAAATGATTAGGGATGAAGTTAAATTGATTTGGATGTGATTTGGGATGGTGTGAAGTGGTTTAGGGCTGATAAGAAGTGGTTTAGGGATGATTAGAGATGAAATTGAATGGATTAGAGATTATTTGGGATTGATTAGGAATGAATTTGGTTGGAATGAAAGCTTAATTTTCTCATGTTTTCACGTTATAGAGATAGGGAGATATAGGGAGATAAAGGTTTAGGGTTGCTTCTAGGTTTTATGGTTTAGGGGTTAGGGGTTTTAAGGGTTTAGGGTTGCTCATTTTTAGGGTTTAGGGGTTAGGGGTTAGGGTTTAGGGGCATTATTTATGGTTTAGGGTTTATGGTTTAGGGGTTAGGGGTTAAGGTTTAGAGGTTTAGGTTTATGGTTTAGGTAGAGAGGTGAATAGGGAGATACAGAGGAGACTGAGCCTGGGAGAGATATCTATGTCTCCTCTATCCCTCTCTCTAACTATACCTACATCTCTATCTCTCTCCCTATCTCTCTATCTTGCTAGATCTCTTTCAATCCCCTCTCTCTAACTCTACCTTTCTATCTCTCTCTCCCTCACTATTTGAGGTTTACATGAGTTTAGGGTTTCTCAAGTAAATATGGTTTAGGTTTTAAGGTAAGGGTTTAGGGGTTTAGGGATGCTCGAGTTTAGGGTTTAGGGTTTAGAGAGAGATAGAGCGAGGGGACCAATAGAGATTGGGAGAGATAGGGAGATAGAGGTTTAGGGTTGCTTGCAGGTTTTATGGTTTAGGGACCTTAGGGGTTTTGGGGTTGCTTATTTTTATGTTTTAGGGGTTAGAGGTTAGGGTTTAGGGACATTATTTAGGGTTTAGGGTTTGTGGTTTAGGGGTTAGGGGTTAAGGTTCAGAGGTTTAGGTTTATGGTTTAGGTAGAGAGGCGAATAGGGAGATACAGAGGAGACTGAGCTTGGGAGAGATATCTCTGTCTCTTCTATCCCTCTCTCTAACTATACCTACCTTTACTTCCAAGTTTTATGGTTTAGGGACCTTAGGGGTTTAGGGGTTTAGGGTTGCTAGATTTTAGGGTTTAGGGTTAGGGGTTAGGGGCATTATTAAGGGTTTAGGGTTTATGATTTAAAGGTTTAGGTTTATGGTTTAGGTAGAGGGGATAATAGGGATCCCTATCTCTATCTCTTTGGACATATGGATCCTTATCTCTTAATCTATCCCTCGCTACCTCTCTCTCCTCCTCTTTATCTCTGTCCCCATCCTTCTACCTCTTGAAATCTCTCTCCCTATGTCTCTAGACATCTCTTGATCTCTTTCCCTATCGAGCTATCTATCCTCATAACCCCATCTCTTAATATACCCCTCTCTACCTCTCTCTCTGTATTTCCCTATCTATCTCTCCCTTGCTAGATCTATCTCCCTATGTCTCCCCTCTCTCTATATATGTATCTCTATCTTTCTCCCTCTATAGACCCCTTTCTCTATCTTGATCCCCATCTCTCCCTTTCCCCATCTCTATCTCCACCTATCCTGTCTATCTCCATGTCCCTCTCTATCTCTCCATGTCTCTCAATCCCTCTTTATAAATACGATAGAGAAATGAAGAGAGAGAGAGAGAGACTATCTCATGTAGATACAAGGTTACCTTTAGGTTATCATGCTTCCCATAACGCGCTCACGTTATAACGTGGTCACGTTATTGGAAGCTGAGCGTATTATGGGAAGCACGGAAAATGGTAAAAAAGCATGTGGGATCCGTGTTTCAGACCCCACATGCCTGTTATTCCTTCTTTTCATGAGTATATCAGACAAAAAAATGCTTTTCATGTTGGTTGACTAATTGAGAATCATTTTTATATGAATCCACCACCTTTTTTTGTTTTTTCAATGTAGAAGAAGTGATTTTTCATGTTTTGGAGAAAATTTGATTATTTAAACTGAAAGTTTCATGTTTCATGTGTGATTTTGTTTCAAAGCTAATTACCATTGATATATAGATTGAATTGGATGATATATGTTTGTTTTTTACATAAATTTTACTAATCCTATTCTAGAATTATATAGAATTCATAATCAAACTTGAGAAAAACAAGAATTTAAGAATTTTGAAGCCATCTTTTGGAGAATTGGTCAACTGCAATATCAAATTCTAAGTTATGTTCAATTTTAATTCATATATATATATATATATATATATATATATATATATATATATATATATATATATATATATATACATATATATATATACATATACATATATACATATACATATATATATATACATATATATATATATACATATATACATACATATATATACATACATACATATATACATACATACATATATATATATATATATATATATATATGTTCTTATGTTCTTTATGTTCTTCTTGACATATATGTGTCTAGGTATATCAGTTAGTTCAGTCAAAGAGACTCCAAATTCCTCATGTTTCTAACTTGTTTCGGCCCTTCATGTCTTTATTTCACCTATTTTCATCTATACAACAGAAAAACATTATCAAATACTTCATAAAATAATTTTAGTGAACAATTGTTTGTCATACTCATATTCAAGTGTATACATGGAGCCAAAATTGATTTTGGAATACTCTTAATTTTTGCCCTAGGATGACATAAGATGATACAAAGGGAGTTATAAGGAGATAAAACACTAAAAAGGAGGTTTTCATGAGTGTAGGACAGTCATGTAATTCTATATAATAGTCCACTATCATAGTCTATATATAACTCTGCTGCCATGTATGATCCTCCTTGCATTTGAAGGTCATTTTACAATTCTATGAAAGTTATAATTTATTACAAAGTGGTCCTTCTTGTTGCATCTATGTACGATGAAATTCATACATTTATACACTGTTTACAATGAATGTGTAAAGAGTTCTCTTCCTACAACTATGCACATGCTACAGCTGAGATAAGAGTTTGTGCACATTACAATAATGAAAACCATCACTGTTATGCTACAACATGCTACAAGTCATCTATGTTACATGCTACAAAATTTATGTTACTATGGAACACAAATGTCCATGATTACAACACCCAAAACATGTCATCACTAGCTCTTACATTCTCTATTTTCCTTGTCCTTTCTTGACCTCCAAGTGGCCATACTTCTCATACTCACCCATAGTGAGTGAAACATACTACTTGCTTGCTCTACAAGTGAAAACTTGAACACAACTCAATCCATAGGAAAAAATTGGAGTGCTAATCAAATGCCCCTATAAATGAAAGCAACTCAAACTTATCTCCTTTGCAAATCAAGTAAATACTCTATCCAAGTATCATTACATACTAACATCATTGAATGTTGATGTAGACTCATGTGAGAGTTGTTCTCTCTTTGAATTTGATGTTTTAGTGTGTTTTTTTTCCCTTTGTGGTTGTTGACTCTTGCGTTTGTCATTTTGGTGAATCTCTAGATGAAGCTTCCAACACTTGTCATAACAATAGCCTCCAACCTTGAAATAAGACCAATAGTTGTTAGCTTTGTACATACTCAAATCAACTTGTTTGTTATCTTCTTTGAGTTTTTTTTGGCCTTTCTCTTCCCTTAGTTTTGGAGAGTTACTCCTTTTTCCATCCTTGCTATGGAAAATATGCTCCTTAGTGGTGTTTTCTTTGTGCATCATTCTACAATTTACTACTTTAGCTTTCTACTTCTTCAAACTTTCCACAGACCCCTAAACTCAGTAAACAGTCCATATTCAGGTTGCCAAACTCCCAAATCCACACTCACATTCAAGTGTCATGATCATTTATTATGCAAACACAAGAAGGAATTCAAAGCATTGATACCATATTTCACAAATCAACTCAACCATAAACCAAAATCTTGCAATGGCCCAACTAGGTGCTTAAGGGCATCATAAGGCATAAGGGCTCCAAGCTATTCCCCAACCCTAACACAAGAATACACCATGTCAATATAATGTATTCAAACCAATTTTGTCACTTTTAGCACCTAGAAACATCAACCAATGTCTGATCCACAAATCACTCCTTAAGGCCTAGTAGAAAAATGTGCATAACTTTGTGTAAACTCAGCCAACCCACAAACCAAAAATTATTTAGACACCCATTATGGAGTAAAACAACATATAAAAATATTTCATGCCCTTGTTTCAGGAAAAATGTGAGTTCTATGACTGGCCCTCTCTAGAAATAGGCCTAATTTGGTCCAATTAACAAAGCAAGTACCCTAGGATCATTCAATTACCACTCCAAACCCCAAAACAATAGATCTATATGTCACAAAACTTCAAATTCCACTATTGGTTAGTATAGCCATGCTCATCTAGGGTGCAAACTAGAAAACCTTTCATTTCTTCACAAATAAGGGGGTTTTAATGAAAATCTCATATCCACTCCAACCCAGAACAAACTAACACTTGCTTCACTTTTAAATAGGCCTAAATTGTTGATAACTGAGAGGGGGGGTGAATCAGTTATCCTAATTATTTCTCTATCTGAACTTCCTTATTAATTAATGCAGCATACAAAAACATTATCATGAAATAAGAAACACATGACACAGTATTTTTGACGTGGAAACCCTGTTAAGGGAGAAAACCACGGGGTGATTAACCCAAAAATTATTCTCTGTTAGAAGAATAGGAAATTACAAAATGGCACTTGCCAATTAGGGCTCACTGCCCGAGCACACTGCTCACAAGAGGCTCACTGCCTACAAGAAGACACAATGTCTACAAAGTGATAAGAATCACAGTCTTGAACTGATTGGAAGCATCTGCATATGCTGGAGTTCAGTTCCGGTTAGGCTCAGTACACTGATCTGCTGCACTTCATCTTTCCTCTGTTCTTTGTTCTGCTATCCTTTCACATACCGGATCTTTCTTACTACTTCTGCTCTGTTCTGGACTTATTCGCATATACCTTCACATATGCACACCTTTCACAACTAAATCCATCCTTTATATATATCCGCACAAGTAATTTCATCACCTTTCTAGTCGGCATCCGGAACAGTTTAGTTTCTTACAAACTTTGTTCTGTCGGCTGAATCCTTGCTCACCAAGCAATGCGGATCAAGCATATACTTGTAGATATCATCAATCATGTCGGCCAAACATGATTCATGCCTCCACAACCTTTATCATCATCTGTAACACATCCGGAAAGTAGTCTGATACTCTGTCAGTCAGTTCTTCCTCTGTTTTCACTGTCTCTCAGGAATCCGGTACTCAACTATTCATATCTTTTTCCTTGTCCATCACCGGAGGCTGAATCCTTGGAATATACCACTCAAGGTAGTCCTCTTGACTTCCCCAAATCCGCACTGCACCAAGACACTTCCTCTGAGAGATCCGAACCAATCTGTCGGACCTTGCCACATGCTCTGTTCTTGTTCACCGGACCACAACAATCTTTAATCTGACTTCCGGTAGAGACATATCATGACTTGCGGATATGTGGGATGACCTTTGTTGCCATCAATGACAACAACCATGAATCCATATAGTGTCTCTTGCCAACAATCTCCCCCTTTGGCATTGATGGCAACACTTAGTGAAAAATGACTAAGTGTTTACACTATGCTCCCCCTTTGCTGATGCTCTGTCTTTATATACAATTTCCGGAACTCCCCCTTAGTTGGATTCCTCATTTTTCACTGCTCCTCACTCCCCCTTTGACATCAATGGCAAAGGGTAGGGTCCGCACACCAAAATTTTCAAAAATTTTCTATATATAGCCGCATAGTTGCATACTCACATATACTGAAGAATGTCTGCAAAGGATGTCTGCAGTTGAATCATTTCAGTAGCCCAACTTAGCTTCATTCTGTCCAAAATTGAAATGTGACCACTCAACAAAAATGCAAAAGCTTCTGCCCGCTTGAGATCTGTCGGATCTTTTGTTTGGGCGGTGGTCTGGGCATCACTGATGGCCTCATGCATAGTTTCCAACTTAGGGATTATAATCCTTCTAAGTTCTCCCATCCGGTTGGTGATATTCTTCCTTTCCTTCTCAAGATTCTTTATTTCATTCAAGACTGCAATAGTCTGACATTCTTGATTTATTATAGAGGAAGAGAGAGGATCAAAACTTTGAGATAAGCTTTGAAGCTTATCCTGTTCCTCTTTTATTTTCTTGTCAATTGCTGATGTTGCCTTTGACCAGGATATACAAAATTTGTAGATGTCACCGCCATCCTTAAGAGCATTCTCTAAGCTCTTTATTCCAATGCCCACAATCTTCCTATCTTTAGAGATTAATTCTAATATTTCTGAAAATCTCTTATCCAAAAATTCCTTCCGGACCTTTTCTTCAGCTGATTTTTCTAGAGAATCAAAATGTGTATCAACACTGCTGACTAAGGTTTTTAGATTACCGGAAGAGGAGGCTGTCGGATCTATCTGGATTGATGGCATAATCTTTACAAGTACTCCGGAAGCAGCCTCTATCAACTCACAGTCTTCCATATGAGACTTCAGGAGTTTTTCATTTGCCTTGGCATTTGCAAATGAAGCTATCTTCATTGTTTGTACCGGAGAGAGAGAGTCAAAATCAAATGGGCCTTTTAGAAGCTCCGGTTCATCAATTTCTAAAGTTTCTTTGCTCAAAAATTGTTGAACAGTTTGTGCAGTGTCTCTTGCCGGAGACAGATGTTTCTTTTCTTCTGCAGTCTTGGAACTGTCAACCTCTTTGTCTTTCACCCCTGCTTCCTTCTCCTGTAATTCCTCTTCTTCTTTGGATCCGGAGACTGTAGGGGAAACCGGAGGAGAGATGTTTGTCTGTTCGGGGCCCACTTCTTCCGGGACAGATGATTCCGGATCTGCAGCTGTTTCTGTACCTAAGTCCTCTACAACAGGAAGATTGAACCTTTTGAAGGCCTTCCGGAGGATCTCTTCTGTCTCTTGTGCCACTTTGTCAGTCTCACCAAGCATGAGCTGATTCATCCTGGCTTTACTTCTGAACTCATCTTTGCAGTCCTTGAAGATCATGTTCATTGTCTTGGGATCAATTTGAGGATATAGCTGAATAGCTATCTGCTCCCGGATCTCAAGATCTTTTGCATGAGCATTGTTCTTTCTTACTTCCAATTCCTTTTCTAGGCTTTTAGGAATAAGAGATATGATCTCAATGAAAGCCTTATTATATATGTTCAGATATTCGATGGTGGCTTCCTGCAGAGTCTTTTGGTCAGCCTCACTGAAGTCATCATAAGATTCAGTCATTGGTTGAAGGTTTCCATCCACCGTGACCGACTTGATTACATTCTCTAGAGACAGAGTGGGCTTTTCAACAGATACCTCTGCCATTTCATCCTTGTCTTGGCCTGTGGAGGGTTTACCGGATCCTTTCTTCTTCTGCTTCTTTATTTCTTTTACACCCTCATCTGACTCTGTTTCCTCTTCATCCTTTTGGCTTTCATAAGCCCTTGTCGCTTTTGTCTTGGATCTTTTACCGGATGCCTGGACTTCCGGTTTTGAGCTTTTGGTTGTGGGAGGTGCAGATCTCTTTGATGATCTGGTCCGGGTGGGAGTTTCAACCGGAGCACTTTCTTTGCTTTTCTCTTCTTCCTCAGCCTTCCTCCTCTTTTCCCGGCTGGCATCAAGTGCCTCTTTTGAGATGCCTAGGCCTTGAGCAATGTGCTCTACTTCTTTTCTCACTTTTCTCTTAATCTCAGGTTCCCTGAGTTCTACATGTATTTTTACACTCAGCTCCTCAAAGGTTCCAAACCTTTCTGCCTTGGGATCTTTGGGCTGACTTAGCATGTGTTGAACATGCAGCTCCACTATCTGTTCATCCACTTCATACCCCATGGGCATGATCCAGACAATCCTTGGCTCCACTGCCTCCATTAGGCACTGATCAGTGTCAACCATGAAGCACACTGAGTCTTTGTATTTTTCAACAAGAGACTGGGGAATTCTCTCTCTTGCTTGCATCATGCTCTAAAAATTTTTGAAGTAACCCCATAGAGCTGTATTTCTTGCTTTTGCATCGCCAAGTCCATGCAAATAGTCTCTTATCTGGACTACAACAGGTTTGTCACTCTGCCATACCCATCCACTTGATCCGGGTAGCTCATTCATGAAGTAGAAGAATAGACATACAATAAGAGTACCATACTTAAAGGAATTCTTCTTGTCCTTCTTGATTTTCTGTATATTTTCCATTAATTGGCTTAGCAGTAGTTCACAGAGATCATATTCTGCATTCTTTCTTAGCATTTCATAGGCTGTGTATACTGCAGTTCCAGATACAGAATTCTCCCTGCTGGAGTGATAGATCTTGTATCCTATTATCATGGATGCATACTTGATATCCAGATCCGAAATATCTTCAATGGTCATTGCCCTCTTATCAAATTTTGATCCGGTGGCCTCAGTTACAATGTTGTTCTTGACAGATTTGAGGATAGGTATCCCTCCGGAAGAGTATAGACCAGTTACTGCCCTAATTGCCTCTTTTGTGATCTTGCAGGGTCTATCCAGCCATAGAAAGTTGTCATGCATCCTGCTCAGTACATACCGGACCCATTCATCTTCTTCAAAGCTAGGGAAATGAATAAATTGCTCAAATTGTTTCTTCTGGATACCCTTATACTCTGGTTTAAGCTCAAAAGCATTGTCTATCAGTTGCTTGTGATAGAGGTCTCTTAATTTGAATTCCCCAAATTCCTCAATGCTTGCGTGTATGTAAACCCTAATGTCTTCAGTATGTAAAACTCCGTGAGGAACACTAGAGAAGGCTCCTAGTGGATCTACCTCCAATGATTTGTAAGGATGTTTCTTGAATGTGGGGCGAGGTCTATCAGAGATCTTAACTATATTTGGAGTAGCCATTCTTCAAGGATTTACAGTGAGATAGTGAAAAATGAAGAATACCTTATGCGTCTTTGGTTGGCACGGAGTGGTTGGATTGATTTCCTTATGCAATGACTTCGGCAGGAGATCCTTGGTGTGCTTGATGAATTTTGTTGCAGAGCTCCACTTTTCGCTTCTTCTTGAGTGCAGAATGAGCAAATGACTTTTGAGAAATCCCTTATATTGCTCCGCAAACCCTAATATCTGTCTGCAATAAATGCTTCACCTGCATTGTTCCGGTTTGCCCTGTCTGGACAGCTTGGAGTATCCCGGATCAGTCCTGATCACTGAATATCATCCGGATCTTTAAATCATGAATAAATCGAGGTAACATATTACAAGAACATCCCAAACACTCTGTCCAATCCGCAGAACAAGATCGTGTACTTCCGGATCTCTCCGGACCTTTTTGTAATCTTTTATCATACCGGAGCATTTCCCTGAACAGGTCTTACTTGATCGACCACAGCTTCTTCATAATTCCATGCGGACCTCTGAAAACTTGACTGAAGCATCTCAAGACTCATATCTGCAAACCCTTTAATCCGCATCTTGTACCACATCCGGCACCACTTGTTTGGCTGGGGGAACAGGATTTTCTTTGAGTCTCCCCCTGAGCCTGAGCTCACTTTTTAATTTCCGGAAGAAATATCAGCACCAGAGTCTGGTGCGGATCCAACCTCTACATTCTCTGAACTTTTCTTCACCCAAATCTTGCTCATCTAATTCCTAACTTCATCCGCATTCATCTTTTGTTTACCCTTGTCTTGATTCTGATTATACACCGGACCTCTTTTGTCCTGATTCTTGTTTCTGAAGATTTTAGCATTATGACCGGACCTATTGCAGATTTGGCAAATAACATTTCTTTGCATATTTGACTGATATCCTCTTGATCTGCATTGATTAGCCATATGACCTACTCTATTGCATGTAAAGCATCTACCTTTGAATGATTTGTTTTCTTGCATAATTCTGCATTCATGGGATTTGTGTCCATACCTTTTGCAGTTGAAGCACTGTCCGGAGAAGGATGAATTAATCTGATTCATTCTCATTCTGCACTGATTAGCTTTGTGACCAAAGTGGTTGCAGCTGTGGCAGTATCCATTGAAGGATGGATATCTTTGAGCATTTGGCTGTCTTACCGGAGGTCTTCTAGGCCTGCTCCTTGGATTTTCTGATCCAAGATTCCTCTGACCGGATCCGGAGCTTTCTCCTTTCTCATATCCCAAACCATACTTGTCATCTGTCCTCTTTTGACTTCCAAGAAGAACTTCAAGTTGAGCAGAACTTATCTTGAATTTCTCTTTATATTCATTTGCTGTTTGAAGGTCTCTTTTGAGAGAGGCAATTTGATCCTCAAGTTTTTCTTCATTATCTTTGGCATCTTCAAGATCAGATTCAAGATGTCTGATAATCCTGTCCATCTGGTGGCATTCTTCTGATTTTTCTTTAAGAGATTGTCTTAGATTGTCTTCAGCCTTTCTTTTTTCTTCAATCTCTTGAGTAAACTTTATAGTTCCTGATTCCATTTCATGTCTTAACATAATGACTTCTTTTGATAACTTTTCACATAACTTGGTTTGCTCAGTCAATTCTTCATTTGTATTGCTTTCTTCACTTTGTCTTGCCAACTGTTGGAGCAGCTCCTTTCTCTTTTTCATAGAGAGACTTAATTTGTCTTTTAATTCCCTCATGAACTCATCAGCCTGTTTGAGTCTTTCTTTTAATTCATGGACTTCAGAATTTGACTGTTCAAGATCCTCAAGGGCAGTCTTGAGTTGCTCCCTTAAACCATATGCATCCATTTGAATTCCCAGATCTTCCTCAAGATGTTAAGCTCTATTAGGAGGAACCTTGCTCTGATACCAATTGTTGATAACTGAGAGGGGGGGGGGTGAATCAGTTATCCTAATTATTTCTCTATCTGAACTTCCTTATTAATTAATGCAGCATACAAAAACATTATCATGAAATAAGAAACACATGACACAGTATTTTTGACGTGGAAACCCTGTTAAGGGAGAAAACCACGGGGTGATTAACCCAAAAATTATTCTCTGTTAGAAGAATAGGAAATTACAAAATGGCACTTGCCAATTAGGGCTCACTGCCCAAGCACACTGCTCACAAGAGGCTCACTGCCTACAAGAAGACACACTGTCTACAAAGTGATAAGAATCACAGTCTTGAACTGATTGGAAGCATCTGCATATGCTGGAGTTCAGTTCCGGTTAGGCTCAGTACACTGATCTGCTGCACTTCATCTTTCCTCTGTTCTTTGTTCTGCTATCCTTTCACATACCGGATCTTTCTTACTACTTCTGCTCTGTTCTGGACTTATTCGCATATACCTTCACATATGCACACCTTTCACAACTAAATCCATCCTTTATATATATCCGCACAAGTAATTTCATCACCTTTCTAGTCGGCATCCGGAACAGTTTAGTTTCTTACAAACTTTGTTCTGTCGGCTGAATCCTTGCTCACCAAGCAATGCGGATCAAGCATATACTTGTAGATATCATCAATCATGTCGGCCAAACATGATTCATGCCTCCACAACCTTTATCATCATCTGTAACACATCCGGAAAGTAGTCTGATACTCTGTCAGTCAGTTCTTCCTCTGTTTTCACTGTCTCTCAGGAATCCGGTACTCAACTATTCATATCTTTTTCCTTGTCCATCACCGGAGGCTGAATCCTTGGAATATACCACTCAAGGTAGTCCTCTTGACTTCCCCAAATCCGCACTGCACCAAGACACTTCCTCTGAGAGATCCGGACCAATCTGTCAGACCTTGCCACATGCTCTGTTCTTGTTCACCGGACCACAACAATCTTTAATCTGACTTCCGGTAGAGACATATCATGACTTGCGGATATGTGGGATGACCTTTGTTGCCATCAATGACAACAACCATGAATCCATATAGTGTCTCTTGCCAACATAAATATGCTATAGGAATACTTACTTGGCCAGGTTGCATTCGAATTCACAAAGAACCACTATTTAGCCACCCTTTCCACTTGGAAAATGCATGAAAGTAGGGTATAATGAGTTACAGCAAAAAAACAGGGTATAACTTCTTATTTCTTCCTCCGAGTTTGTCCTCCTCTATTCTAGTCAAACTAGATTCAAGTGTATATGTGTGTTCAAATGCATACTCCATGACTTATGTATGTTCAAGTTATCTTGATATGAGGTGTCTTATTCAGAAGTTTGTAAAACCTTGTTATTCATTCTGACTGTGCTATTCATTGTCATTATAAAATTTCTAATGATCATTGTCTTATTCTTCATGCTTGTAGAAATCATCATCATGCCAAGGAAACAAGAAAAGACTCTAACACCAGAAGAGCGTGAAGATGAGAATGAGAGGAAAAGAGAAAGAATGAGACGAATTTGGGAAAGTAGGAAATTGTCAACCATACAAGAAGATATTCCACCATTGCTAATTGAAGAGGAATGTGACACGTCTAATGAAGCTAAGAAAGAGATGGAATTGGCAGCACAAAGGGAACGAATGCAAAACCTCCGTGCAATGAGGAAAGTGAATCTCCAAGTTTGAGGCACTCCATCGTCCATAGGTCAAGTTGAAGGAACACCATCATTATCTTCTCGAATTAGAGACACTCCATCTTTCACAGGTGAAGTAGAAAGCACATCTACATTTTCTTCTCAAGTTGGTCACATGCCATCATTCACACCTCAAGTTGAAGGTACGTCATTTTCAACCTTTTCACCTCCAATCGAAGGTATGCCATCTATCCCATCTCAAGTAAATATTGAAGAAATTCCTAATGTTCAGTCTACTTTACCAAATAAAACACCTCCTAGAATTTTGCATAGGAGGCCTAAGTTTCTAATTGATATTGATGAGAATGTATTGGAGCCCATGCAGGATAAGATTCCCATGTGTACTTGCCAAAGATATGGAAATTATTCTTTGAGAATTTAAATGAAACTGGAAGATGTCAACTCTTTGTTGAACCGATGAGAAATCTAAAATTTAGGCCCACTATAAAGATTCTTGGCCTAAGAACATCGAATGCATCAAGCGAAAAATAAATTGTCAAGAATCTAATGAGTGTGTATGAAGGTGTGGGTTCCACCTCATGAACCAAGGATAGTAATGTTACACAATGTGTCATTATATTGACAATTGTAAGCCAACAAACAAAAAAAGCTTGCCTCATTACAAAGACAAGTCAAGCATTGAAAATAAATAGAAAAACTCTAATGAGAGCCGTTGGAAGACATCAAAGAGTTGAGGATCCAAGCACTAATGAATTGTGGGCATTCTCTGGGAGACTCCCACGAAAAGACAAAGTTGTTGTCGAAGCTTTGAGATCACTAATTGAAGACTTTTGGAAAAATTACACAAGGGTATCTCCAAATCAAAGGGATGTGGTAAGAAGGAGAATCGGTAGTCGAAACCGTGAGCCACATCCAAAGCATTTTTTGGATATGACTCAAACAGAGTTTTTTGGTAAATTTCTAGAGAAGTATCCTCAAATTAAAATTTCTCAAAGATATTTTGAAATGGTTAAACCTTTCTTTGTCAAAATAAATCACACACACACACACTACTTGTTGTTGTAGATTACATATTGAATTTTCTAACCATTTTGATGTTTATCGGTCTATATGTTTAGATTTGCATACTAACAAAGTTTTGTAGGATTGTGGCATACGTGCCCCACCAACTACCTCAAGAGACTTCATATCAATGATTTTATGTGATAGAGAGGAAGGTCAATTATTCTACAGGAAATTATGCTTGGATGGCACATGTCAGCATTGTGGTGCCTTGCAACATATGCCAATATGTGAATATATGGAAATAACACGTGGATGGAAATGAACTAGTAGAGTTTGGCAAGTATAAAATAGTGGCATACAATACAAGAGATGGTAAAGAAGAAAAGAGGTGTGAATATGTTATTCAGAGGATTCCAGTGTATCAGTTTATGCCTATATTTTGTGACAACATAGTGTATGAGTATGTAAGACATGCCCATAGAGCTCGATGGTTGGACTTGCAATTCAAGTTATGTAAGGACACATTTCCAGTTGGTAGCATTGTTTCAGTCGTTGACTTTGCAGAGAACTATAGTCTACAGCCACAATGTGAGGTGCAATCCCAATATTATAACTCGACACAGGTTTCTATATTTGTGCACATCTCATTCATTCATGTGAATGATAGTACAGAGGATGATAGAAAGATCATAAGGGAGTATCATTTTTATATAAGCAATGATCACACGCATTCCACAGAGTTCGTGCAAGGTTGTTTTCAGGTGTTCTACAATGATCTGGCTAGAAGGGGCATATCATTCAGTGAGCATATCATATGGTCGGATAACTGTGCATCATAATTCAAGAACTCGCAAAATTTCTATTGGCTGAGTAGGAGGCATTATATTACAAGTGTTCAGCATATGTGGAACTTTTGTGAGGCCGAGCATGGAAAGGGGGAGCATGATGGTGCAGGAGTGTGTATTAAAAGAGCCCTAGCATGAGAACAGTTAAAGCATAAAGACAATGCAAAGCTAACAGATGCAAAATCAATCGTTGAGTGGTGTAATTCTTTGATGGGTCTAGGTAATCAAGGTAAGTCTTCAGTTCGTAGATTTTTTTGGTTGATAGATGATACTAACATTGCACCATATGAGGACTATTATACACTGACAGGATCAAATGAGCTGCACTCTATCAGAAGCTCAATTGCAGGTTCATGGAGTATACATATGTGGAAGATGGCGTGCTTTTGTTCTACATGTACAATTCAAGCCTGGAATGAGTGTGAGTCAAGGGAGTGGGTTGATGAATGGCAATTCAATTATCTTTGCCCACTTGGCATGTATCGACCCCTGACAGCACTAGGATTGACAGAGATGGAATCGTCAGTTGACTTTGACCACATATCAGATCTAGTTCAACTACGTAATATATCTACTTGCATAGTTAAATTTGAAATTCATAATGTTATCTTAAACTTTGTAGTATTTTTGTAATGTTGTGGAAATTTCATCTAATTTGCTGCACATATCATTATAGGGCATGTTTATGCAGTTATTGCAGATGAAGATAATGAAGAGGGAACAGATTACTACTTGTGTTGTGTTGAGGCCAAAAATAAATTGGAGGCCCCAGTTACAGATGAAGAAAACATCAAATACCCTATAGGCTCAGTGGTCGTTACTGTAACATGGCTTAGAAGGTACCCACATAAGAGTCTTAATGTTTGATTGTTTGAGGACTTTGACACGCATCGGATTATTCTTCATTACTCCAACCTTGTCATGGAAACCAATGTTCATTTGATACAATATCGAGGCAGACCTTTGAACAAGACCTTGTGGAAGGTGTGTGACTCTGACCATGAGGCCATACATGACACAATATAGAGTAGAGAAGACCTAGATGGTTCGTTGGATTAATTTGTAAGTATGCATAAAACTTTCCTAGATGGTTACTTGTACTTTGTTTTGTATATAAACAGTAGTATGAATTGCTTCCCTCCAGTATATTTTATGTTTAGTCAATTTTGTTTTTTGATGCTTCTCACAGGAGGTCACAACTCTAGTCCATCCAACTACAGACAAAGAAGCTTGAGAAAAGATGATGGAGAGTGATCATCAGATGGCGGTAAGTGATCAATTACATAAGTGATATTATATTTCATGTACATTCCGTTTGATTTGTTTCATGAGGTTAAAGCTAAGTAATGGATGAAGTTGATCCTAATTGATCTTAATCCTATTCACTCATATTTCACTCATGTCATATCAAGATTCATGTCAAAGGGTTTGAATGTTAGTTGTTACAATAGTAGGACATAGTTGTTTATGTCATTGGTTCATGCCATTGGATCATTGGATTTTAGTTGTGCTTCTTCATAACATGTCATTCTTTCAGGAGTTAGATTGGGTTGTGGTTCTTCCTCATGATAGGATTTAGTTCATGTCTTCATGCTTCTTTTTCCTCCATGTCTTAAATGTTCTCAGTGTCTTCATGCTTTTAGGAGTTGGATTGGGTTGTGGTTCTTCCTCATGTTTGGAAAGGTGCTAGGAGTGACATTTTGCATTCCATAGCTCGTGGGGCTAAATGGACTTCGCCAACGCATTGGGGTGGGTGGGTAAATGCCAAGGGAGGTCTCGTTTCATGTGCCAAGTGTCGCATTCATTCGGGGCAGCAGGCTATCGGCAAAGTCCCTTAAGATCCCTGAGACGAAAAAATTTCTAAACTTTGACGGGACAGTTCTAAGAATTCATGGAAGCTGGGAACATTCTTTTTGGACCTATAGGTGTACGTAAAGTCCATCCACAATAACCTCTCTCAGTTTTGTTTAACTCCAGTCTGTTTGACCGTGCCGAAATCAAACACATTATTGCAAAATGCTTTAGTTTCATACAGTGGAAAGGTGCTAGGAGTGACATTTTGCATTCCATAGCTCATCGGGCTAAACGGACTTTGCTAACGCGTCAGGATGGGTAGGTAAATGCCAGGGGAGGTCTCGTTTTGTGTGTCAAGTGTCGCATTCATTCGAGGCAGCAGGATACTGGCAAAGTCCCTTAAGATCCCTAAAATGAAAAAATTACCAACATTTGATGGGACAATTCTTGGAATTTGTGGCAGCTGGGAACATTCTGTTTGGACCTATAGGTGCATGTGGAGTCCGTCCACAATAACCTCTCTCAGTTTCATTCAACTCTAGTCTATTTCATCGTGCCAAAATCAAACACATTCTTTCAAAATGCTTTAGTTTCATATAGTGGAAAGGTGCTAGGAGTGACATTTTGCATTCCATAGCTTGTGGGACCGAATGGACTTCGCCAACGTGTCGAGGTGGGCTGGTAAATGCTAGGGGAGGTCTCGTTCCATGTGCCAAGCGTTGCAATCATTCGGGGCAGCAGGCTACCAACAAAGTCCCTTAAGATCCCTAAGGCAAAAAAATTGCCAAACTTTGACGGGATAGTTCTCAATTCGTGGTAGCTGGGAACATTTCATTTGGACCTATAGGTGCATGTGGAGTCTATCCACAATAACCTCTCTTGGTTTCATTGAACTCCAGTCCATTTGATCGTGTCGAAATCAAACGTATTCTTGCAAAATGCTTCAGTTTCATGCAGTGGAAAGGTGCTAGGAGTGACATTTTACATTCCATAGCTCGTGGGTCCAAACGGACTTTGCCAACATGTTGGGGTGGGTGGCTAAATGCCAAGGGAGGTATCATTTCATGTGCCAAGTGTCGCATTCATTCAGGGCAGCAGGCTATCGACAAAGTCCCTTAAGTGCTCCTTAAGATGAAAAAATTGCCAAACTTTGACAAGATAGTTCTTGGAATTTGTGGCAGTTGGGAATGTTCTGTTTAGACCTACAAGTGCACATGGAGTCCATCCACTATAACCTCTCTCATTTTTGTTCATCTCTAGTCCGTTTGACCGTGCTGAAATCAAACGCATTCTTGCAAAATGCTTTAGTTTCATGCAGTGGAAAGGTGCTAGGAGTGACATTTTCTATTCCATAGCTCGTAGGGCCAAACAAACTTCTCCAACATGTCAGGGTGGGTAGGTAAATGCCAGGGGAGGTCTCGTTTCATGTGCCAAGCATCACATTCATTTGGGGCAACAAGCTACCAGCAAAGTCCATTAAGATCCCTAAGATGAAAAAATTGCCAAACTTTGACGAGACAGTTCTTAGAATTCATGGTAGCTGGGAATGTTTCATTTAAACCTATACGTTCATGTGGAGTCCATCCACAATAACCTCTCTCAGTTTCATTCAACTCCAATCCATTTCACCGTGCTGAAATCAAATGCATTCTTGCAAAATGCTTTAGTTTCATGCAATGGAAAGGTTGCCAGGTGCCATATTTTTTGTTTTGCTCATTGTGGGGCCAAATGGACTAAGCCAACACATCAAGGTGGGTGGGTAAATACTAGGGGAGGTCTCGTTTCGTGTGCCAATCATCCCAGTCGTTCTGGCCTGCAAGCTACCGAGACCTAGCACTTTTCGAGTTTACCAATAGCTTGCAGCTCGGAACGACTAAGACACTTGGCACACGAAGATACCTCCCCTAGCATTTATCCACCCATGCTGATGTGTTGACGTAGTCCATTCGGCCCCAAGATGAGCAAAACATAAAATATGGCACCTGGCAACATTTCCATTGAATGAAACTAGAGCATTTTGCAAGAATGTGTTTGATTCTGGCACTGTCAAACGGATAGGAGTTAAACAAAACTGACAAAGGTTATTATCACTAGACTCCACATGCACCTATAGATCCAAACAAAATGTTCCCATCTGTCACAAACTCAAAGAACTGTCCCATCAAAGTTTGGTAGTTTTTCGTCTTAGGGAGCTTAAGGGACTTTATCGGTAGCCTCCTGCCCTGAACGAATGTGATTCTTGGCACATGAAATAAGACCTCCCCTGGCATTTACTCACCCACCCTGATGCTTTGGCAAAGTCTGCTCAGCCCCACGAGCTATGGAATGCAAAATGTCACTCCTACCACCTTTCCACTGCATGATATTGAAGCATTTTGCAAGAATTCGTTTGATTTCAACACGATCAAACGGACTGGAGTTGAACAAAACTGAGAGAGGTTATTGTGGACGGACTCCATGTCTACTTGTAGGTCCAAATGAAACATTTTCAGCTCTGATAAGTTCTGCGAACTATCCCGTCAAAGTTTGGTAGTTTTTTGTCTTAGGGAGCGCTTAAGGGACTTTGTCGGTAGCCTACTGTCCCAAACGAATGTGACACTTAGCACATGAAACGAGACCTCCCCTGGCATTTACCCACACACCTCGATGCGTTTCTGAAGTCAGTTCGGACTGACGAGCTATGGAAAGCAAAACGTCACTCCTAGCACCTTTCCACTACATGAAACTAAAGCATTTTGGAAGAATGCGTTTGATTTCAGCACGATCAAACGGATTGGAGTTGAACAAAACCGAGAGAGGTTATTGTGGATGGACTCCATGTGCACCTACAGGTCCAAATGGAACATTCCCAACTGCCATGAATTCTTAGAACTGTCCCGTCAAAGTTTGGTAATTTTTTCATCTTAGGGATCTTAAGGGACTTTGCCAGTAGCCTGCGGCCCCGAATGAATACGACGCTTGGCATATGAAACAAGACCTCCCTTGGCATTTACCCACCCATCCCAATGCATTGGCAAATTTCATTCAGACCCACAAGCTATGGAAAGCAAAATGTCACTCCTAGCACCTTTCCACAGCGTGAAACTGAAGCATTTTACAAGAATGCGTTTGATTTCGACACAATCAAAGATTCTAGAGTTGAACGAAACCAAGAGAGGTTATTGTGGATAGACTCTATGTACACCTATAGGTTCAAATAGAATTTTCCCAACTGCCATGAATTCTGAGAACTGTCCAGTCAAAGTTTGGTAATTTTTTCGTCTAAGGGATCTTAAGGGACTTTGTCGGTAGCCTGCTGCCCCAAACGAATGCAACACTTGGCACATGGAATGAGACCTCCCCTGGCATATACCCACCCACCTTGACATGTTGGCGATGTCTGTTCAACCCCACAAGGTATGGAATGCAAAATGTCACTCCTAGCACCTTTCTACTGCATGAAACTGAAGCATTTTGCATTAATATGTATGATTTCGGCACAATCAAACAGACTAGAGTTGAACGAAACTAAGAGAGTTTATTTTGGATGGACTCCATGTACACCTGTAGGTCCAAATGGGACATTCCTAGCTGCCACAAATTCTGAGAACTATCCCGTCAAAGTTTGGTAGTTTTTTCGTCTTAGGGAGCGCTTAAGGGACTTTGCCAGTAGCCTACTGCCCCAAATGAATGCGATGCTTGGCACATGAAATGAGACCTCCCCTAGCATTTACCCATCCACCCTGAGGTGTTGACAAAGTCTGTTCAGACCCACAAGCTATGGAATGCAAAATGTCACTCCTAGCACCTTTCCACAGCATGAAACCGAAGCATTTTGTAAGAATGCGTTTGATTTTGGCACGATCAAATGGAATGGAGTTCAATGAAACTAAGAGAGGTTATTGTGGATAGACTCCACGTACACCTATAGGTCCAAATAGAATGTTCCCAGTTGCCATGAATTCTGAGAACTGTCCTGTCAAAGTTTTGTATTTTTTTCATCTTAGGGATCTTAAGGGACTTTACCGGTAGCCTACTGCCCTGAACGAATGCGACACTTGGGACACGAAACAAGACCTCCCCTAGAATTTACCTACCCACCCTGACGCATTGGTGAAGTCCATTCGGTCCCACGAGCTATGGAATGCAAAATGTCACTCCTAGCACCTTTCCACTACATGAAACTGAAGCATTTTGCAATAATGCATTTGATTTTGGCACGGTCAAACAAATTGGAGTTGAATGAAACTGAAAGAGGTTATTGTGGACAGAGTCACATGCACCTATAGGTCCAAACAGAATTTTCCCAACTACCACAAATTTTGAGAACTATCCCATCAAAGTTTGGCAATTTTTTCATCTTAGGAATCTTAAGGGACTTTGCCGGTAGCCTGCTGGCCAAACGAATGCGACGCTCGGCACATGAAACGAGACCTCCCCTAGTATTTACCTGCCCACCCTAATGTATTGGCAAAGTCCGTTCAGCCCCATGAGCTAAGGAATGCAAAATGTCACCCCTAGCACCTTTTCACGGAATGAAACTGAAGCATTTTGCAAGAATGAGTTTGATTTCAGCAGGATCAAACGGACTGGAGTTGGATGAAACTGAGAGAGGTTATTATGGATAGAATCCACATACACTTGTAGGTCTAAACAGAATGTTCCCAACTGCCATGAATTCTAAGAAATGTCCTATCAAAGTTTAGCAATTTTTTCATCTAAGGGAGCTTAAGGGACTTTGTCAGTAGCCTACTTCCCCGATCAAATGTGACGCTTGACACATGAAACAAGACCTCAGTGTGTGTGAAGGTTTTTATACATGTTTACAATAGTTCCAGTCGATCATAACTGACTTTCAACCTATTTGATCGTTGGGTAACCTCCTTATTACATGATTTGTTAAGTTGACAAAGCAACTTCTTAGCACTACTTGCATTATTAGACTTTTTGTTTGACAACAACATAAAACATGACTCCAAATACAAATGACATTGGTCATTTGACCTTATTACATGCAAAATGATGACACAAGACCATCAACTTGTCCTATGATATCCTAGGACCTTGTTATGACATGCTCCTAACCAAGATTGGCTATGGCTAAGGTTTTCATGCACCATGAAATATGTTTCCATGGTGTTGATTCATCCTCCTTACCTACTACATCACCCTTGTAGACATGTATACAAAGTGTGGAAGCATAGACAAGGCACGTGAACTGTTTGGCATGATGCCCCAAAGAAATGTCACCTCATTGAATGCAATGATTGCAAGATATGAACAAAATGGATTTTTTGATAAGGCATTGGCAACTTTCAAGCAAATGCGATTGGCGGGTGTAAAGAAAAATTCCACAACCTTAGCCAGAATCCTCCTTACCTATGCCAAAATGGACATCCATCAAAAGGATAAAACATATGGGAATTTTGTTAGATGTTGTAGTTGCAACTACCCTTAGAGACATGTATGCAAAGTGTGGAAGCATAGACAAGGCACGTGAACTGTTTGGCATGATGCCCCAAAGAAATGTCACCTCATTGAATGCAATGATTGCATGATATGAACAAAATGGATTTTTTGATAAGGCATTAGCAACTTTCAAGCAAATGTGATTAATGGGTGTAAAGCAAAATTCCACAACCTTAGCCAATAGCATCCTTGCCTATGCCAAAATGGACATCCATCAAAAGGATAAAACATATGGGAAATTTGTTAGATGTTGTAGTTGCAACTGCCCTCAAAGACATGTATGCAAAGTGTGGAAGCATAGACAAGGCATGTGAACTGTTTGGCATGATGCCATAAAGAAATGTCACCTCATGGAATACAATGATTGCAAGATATGAACAAAATGGAATTACTGATAAGCCTTTAGAAAGTTCCAAGAAGATGCAATTGGCAAGTGTAAAGCCAAATTCTAAAACCTTAGAAATGGTATGTTTGGAGCACAATATAGACATCCATCAAAGCATAAAAGATATGGGAATTTTGTCAAATGTCGTAGTTGTAAGTATCCTGCAAGACATGTATGCAACTTGTGTGGAAGCATATATAATGAACATGAATTGTTAGACGCGATGCCTCAAAGAAATGTTGTCTCATGGAATGCAATGATTGCAAGATATGCATGAAATGGATTTTTTTTAAGGATTTAAAAACTCTCAAGCAAATGTACAAAAATAAATTTCAACCATTTACACAAATTTTGGCACATCTAAAACCAAATTGCACAACCTTAACCGACTTCCTCCTTGCCTATGCTATAATGGGATCTAGAGAACATGGTGTGGACAACCATCAAAGCATAAATGATATAGGAATTTTCTCACATGTATTGTATTTGCAGAGTTGCCCTTGTAGACATGTATGGAAAGTATGGAAGCATAGACAAGGCACGTGAACTATTTAAAATGATGCCTCAAAGAAATGTACAGTTCGACAGAATTCAATGATTGCAAGATATGCACAAAAGGGATTATTTGAAAACGATTCATAAACTTTCAAGCAAATGCAATTGGCACTTGTAAAACCAAATTCATGCAACAATAATTGATTATCATATTAAATATTTAAAATAAAC
Organism: Cunninghamia lanceolata; assembly: GCA_027924645.1. Taxonomy (NCBI): domain Eukaryota; kingdom Viridiplantae; phylum Streptophyta; class Pinopsida; order Cupressales; family Cupressaceae; genus Cunninghamia; species Cunninghamia lanceolata. Next base: position 9,889,004 of record BSBN01001807.1, read on the forward strand.
TATCATACATACATAATGTCATGAACATAACATCTAGTTTATATAAAAATCCATATAGGCGTGTCCAAACAAAGCCATATAGGCAAATATACAAAAATATACATCGGATTAACATACAAAAGTATGTATACAAAGCCATCTAGGCATACAAAAAAGTTCCCCAAAACTAGTTTCCTATGGACTTTTAGGAAATAATCAGTGGCCCTTCTTTGACTGTGAAGATGGAGAGCCAATCAATGACACATCCTCTCTCTGCCATCAAGTAGACCTTTTCGAATAAAGTTCATCCAGCTGTACCTTTTAATACAAACAAACAATATGTGCAAAAAGTTGAAAAAAGTGTATGAAATATATAACATCACATATGTAATTGATCACTTACTGCCAACTGCTGATCACTCTCCATCATCTTGACTCTCTCTTCGTCTGTAGTTGGACGGACTAGAGTTGTGACCTCCTGTGAGAAGCATCAAGAAGCAAAATTGACTAAACATAAATATCATTTATGTACATCAAATGACATGAGATAAAAAAGAAATCCAAAATTATGATATTTTCATGTTATTGGCTCATACCTCAGTTAAAGGATTTACAGACATCATGGATGCATCAATGCCTATCTGCACTAACTCACGAAGATGAGGAGGAGTCTCCACTGTATTCAACATCTAAAAATGAAGTTCAAGATTATTAAAACAAAATAAATACATAACATTATTTTTAAAATGCATAATGATTAGAAATGGTTAAATTTACCTCAGTAAAAGTGGTGGTTTGGCGTCTAGGAGACCAAGGAAACTGTGGAGGTGCTGGTGACTATTGAAATCATCAAATCAAGTCACAAAATAATATTAGCATCGACATATCTATAATAATTATGAATATGTGATAAATTGCATGCCTGTTGACTTGACCTCCACCCATAAGCCGCCAATGGACGACTAATAGAGGTAGGATGAAGACTTTGACCCTAGAATTTCATTGCACAAACAATTACATATATTATTTTTGACTTATAATATAGATAATCATATAAAATTAATTACAAATTTTAAATAAAAATATACTAAGTCAAGATGAAACTTGTAATAAATTACCTGAGAGTCAATACCAAATGTATGCTGTAAGAGATCGTCACTGAGAACAAGATCATCCAATATGTCCTGCCCTGTGTCGCATCATGTTGCCCCTATGTCACAACATGCTGCCTCTGTGTTGCAGAGTCCTCTCGTGTCTCCTGCGTCCCATAATCACATAGGTTCCTACATGTACTACACAAATGTAGGGACACATGACACCTACTACTCTCACCCTCATCACCCTAGGTCAAATCATCTGCATCCTGTGATAGAGTTTGGGTGAGAGTAGTCAGTGAATGTAAAGTCTCCATCTAAACACTCTCCTTCAAAGCCAAAGGGAGTGGCCTATGTTCTGGCCTCCCTCAGGGTATAGGCACATGCTATTCATCTCGCTGAGCCTTAGGCCTATCTTGGGCAGAGCCACCACCTCTACCCTGGAAATCACGAATATCAAAATAATTCAGAATCTTGTTGAGGATGAACTTGCAATAAAATTTCCTCAAAAAGTATTGTGGTACCTCATCATTGATGCATGGCCACTCATCGAAGACCATGTACCATCTATCCCAAAAGTTTTGGGATATGTCTTCATTCCTACACCAATGTATAGGAAATTGTTTGCAAGTTTCCTCTAATGTTTGGCTGGTTTTGGGATTAGTAAATTGTGCACATAATTGAGATTTTATAATTTTTTCCTTCTTCACTTGTTCATATGATAACTTGTCGACATAATATTGCTTACTCCTCTCCCTATAGTCTTGGAAATCGGTGATTTGTTTCGTCACCAAATCCATGTGGGAAATAATCTCCTGTAGTGATTTTGCAAGTACCCTCCTATGCTCAGTGGTTCCACTTGGATTGTTTAGGGTTTGAATAATAGTTTCAAGATGTTTCCTGTTTTCTTCTATTATCCCTAAGTAGTGTTCTTGATTATCCCTTACATGAAAAGGAGGTGAAGGAGGGTTTGGAGGGTTTGGAGGGTTTTGGGGGTTGTTTTCACCCTCCTCAACTAGATTTAGATTTTCTGCTTCTCCAATAACTATAAATGCAATATAAACATAAATCAAACATTGCAAAACTAAAAAATTGTTCTAAAACTAACAATATTAGACAAACCCTACCTTCTTCCTATGATGGAGCCTCCAAATTTGCACGACGATGTCTTTGGCGGTGAGGTGGCATTGTGAATTTCTTGTTTTCTCATGTGCACTTGATTGAATCTCCTTTTCTTCAATGTGATCGCATTTTACTTAGGTTTCTTGGGCCTTGGGCCTTCATATCTATACATAGGGGGAGTCGGGGCTTCCCTCCTTCCTCTTGTAGATGTTTTAAGTTGTAAGGCAAAAGGCCTGAGCTCTAAAGTCTGATTTGTCATAGCTTGACTTCCTAGCCTTCCTTGTTCTTTCAGACGCGCTGACAACTTCTCAAATAGCCATTATTTTTCTATTGACATGGAAAAAGGAGTTTGCCTTCCCCAATCTCAAATGTGTGGAATTATGACTTGGACAAATTGTGGGTTGCAAATCAATTCTTGGGGAAATTTGCAATGAGTTTGATATTGCACATCAACATGGGTTTTTCTTTAGTTCCAACAAGGTATTTTGTATTAAATTAATGGATTTCCCCTTTTGTCCTAATCTACATTATCGGTTTGTCCCAAGCAGTTGGAATTTGAAGAAGGTGGGTGAATAAATAGTAAAGTATGTTGCAACAACTTTCTGCGAGCATCTTGTGGAGACAACAAGATCTATAACTACATTTACAACAACTTCTATTCCTTATGGGAAATTTACCCCATGAGCAATTATATTTGCTTCTTGTTATGATGAAGGTTCTCAAGTGAAAATATGACATGTGTCTAGAGGCCTGAAGCTTGTTTTGCTCCCTTGTTTCTATAAAAGGGAATTCAGGGCCTTGGGAAAAAGATCTTGGAGAAATTTGTATCATAGAGCATATAGTAATAGAGTCAATTTTTTATAGTTTAGGTTCTATCTAAGAATAGAATTTGATATACTTGTGAATTTTGTATGACAATACGAGTTCATAGCTTAAATAAATTACCAAGTTTTAAAGCTATATTGTCTCCTACATTGTATTCTTCATTTCATTTATGAATAGAAACTAATCAAGGATCATTTTATTCATCTTCACAATCTTTCCTATGTATGAATGTTCTTCTTATGGATTTTACTCAAGGAGTGAATTTAATGCTTTAAGAGAATATTCAATGTTATGGGGTGCTGCCACAATAATGGGTTACACTTTCTGGGAGATCCTAATTTTTGTTGAAATCACATATTTTTAGAAAATATAATGATTTAAGCCTTAAAAGGTTCCATTTAAAGGATTTTAATTGAATAGGGTTTGATCAAACCCCCTTGGATAGAACCCCTCTAGTTTTAAACCATACCTATAATGGAGTCTCCTCTACACCTATCAAAATGCTAATAAAAAACCACTTTTGATTTACCATCTATGGGATCAAATTAATTCATTTAAAATTTACGTTTTGTAAGTATCTAATCCTTATTAAAAGCTTCCCAAAAAGTATAATTTTAAATATATTTAATTTTATTATTTTTTAATTGTGTCTGGTAAACTTTTTTCACGTGACTGGTGATGCTTGCACAACACGCCCTCTGGTACCACGGGGATGGGGGGAGACTGGACCTTGTGACCATCTTTACCACAACGGAATTATTTAGCCAATCAAGCCAAGGCACCCGCCCTAAATATATTTAATTTGATTATTATATTAATTTTTTATTTCTTGTGAATATAGGTTTTTTAATGAATATCAAGATCTTTATTTCACACATACGAAAAAATCAAAAAATAGAGAAAAAAAAATCTAAAAAATACATGCCCTCTAGGTATTGATGTCCTTATTTAAAAAAAATGAATTATGATACATACAAAAAAATTTATGTTGGACAAAATATGCCTATGTCTAAATTATAATTGGTTTGACTTCAAAACTTAATTAGAAAAATATTCAACAAAACATTATGAAAGAAAATGCATCCTCTAGATACCGGTGTTACCAATCTAAATTCAAAAGAATCAAAATTTTATCCTTTGTAGAAAAAATCTTATGTGCGATAGAATACACATCACTTAAAAAAAATGTTGTTTACTATTAAAAACTAGTTAGCACAAAAAATTTATAATTTAACTCCAATTTTCTCTTTTTAAATATATTTAGAATCTACAGACAAAATCTCACAAATCACTAGTTCGCATCATATTCAAGTTCCTAATGATTTAGCAGTGTATACACTTAAAAGTGGTAAAGACAAATTAAATAAATATTTATTATTTATTTAATTCCCATTCTTCTATCATTTAATAAATTAATCAATTTGTCTATTTGATTCACATTCATCATTAATAATCCAAATATTAAATAAATATCAATTTATTTAATTAAATCAATAAAACCTATTCTTCTAATGTCATCCCTTAATTAAATAATAATCAAATTATTTAATCACAAATCATCCTATTCCAAAGTCTTCATTCATAATTCCACATCATCTAATCCACCTCACACGTCCACCTCACCATGTTGCATATGTAATTAAATATTTTAATATTCAATTAATCCATTTTCCCTCACCCACATGGCCTATTCTTCCTCCAACCATCCCTATTCACATAGATGTGGTCTCTCCATGTCACCATGGTCAAAGGGACACTTTATGACACTTGTTCCATAATCCCTAGAATCTTTCCAACCTCTGTACAAACATGATCTCCTTTTTTGACCTACTCTCTTGGGTCATTGTGAGCCTTGTGACATGTGGACTCATGTCACACCTTTCTCTCCACCATGTCAAGGTGAGAGGAACATCTTCTCTCTTTCTCTCCCTCATCTCAACCAATTCAATCCTCACCATACACCTCACAAGACCAAGTCTCCACCATTGAGATCTTGACACATGGATTTGCCCCCTCCTTGGCCTATAAAAGGAATCTCATTCCCTCATTTCTACAACACACAAGCTATAGCAAAGTTACTCTGCAAAAATTCCAACATGCCTTTGGCAAAGCATTCATATTGCTCATTGCATTTTATATCCATTATCTTCATATCCATACAACCATGGCTTCAATCATCCATCTCTCATCCTCACAATAGTTGCATTGTAGGTAATATTCATTGCATTTTATCCAACATACAGCCATTCAAGTATTGTCATCTTCAAATAGCGAGGAAGCACGCTTCTAAGAGCTTTATTCATCAACAAGATCAATACAAGATAGGTGAACAATGGAAGCTTCGAGGTAAATCATTATTTAAGGTAATATATCTTTGTTTATTTGATTTGCATCATATTTCATTGAGATTATTGGATTATTAGTAATTTAATACTATTGAAAATATTTCATCTAACATTTTTGGCACCCACCGTGAGGGCCTAGCCCCATTTTTAACTTCCATCTAAGTGTTTTGTGAAGGTTCTGTCACGATAGGTCATTTCTGCGCATACAGCTTCCAGTTTAGCGCATTGAACACTTTATGTTGCGCTTTTACCTTTCAGCACATTCAACTTGTTATGTTCCGCATCTGATGCATTTTGCCACACATTTGCTAATCATACACATATACCACATAGTCTCGTGCATCTGATTCATTTTACTGCACATTTGCAAATTTGCACATATACTACGTAGTGCTGCGCATATGACCTGCAGTCCTACGCATTCAATTTGTAATAGAGAATTGTAAAAAAAAAAATTTAGTTTTTCCATACTAACTTTCATTTGCAGGTGTTAGGAGCTAGATTTAGTCATTTTAGCTGCATTATTAAGCCCCCTAGAACTAATTAGGAAGGAGTAACTTAATATGTTCATGCAAATCTTCACATAGACTTAACTAGGAGGAAAGTAAATTATTTTGTTGCATCACAACTTTCATCTAGTCCCAACCTAGGGGTTAAAAATGAACAATTTCTTTATGTTTTTACTATCTTGCACTATAATCTATCACATAGCATAATAGCAGAAAGTAATACTTGTCTTACTTCTTCAAACAACAATCTACACCTAGATTTGTTAGAGGGATAAAATTAACAAAATCTTTTCCAAGTTATTGCTATCTTGTTATAAATTTATGTGCTTGGTAGAGTTAACACATTTAGTTATTTTTCTTTTAACTAGGGAGTTAAAGAACCAGTGTTCTCCGTGTTGTCAGAATGATAATAGGACTATGTTCTACCCTTAACTGGGTGACCAAAATGCCAAACTTATCATTTTGCATGTTTTACCTTTAGAGAGGCCTGCCCTTGGAATTCCTTCCTTCCAAGTGGGACAACCTTAAGTGATAACAAGCTAAAGCCAAGCCACCTCCAAGTCACTATAAATAAATTGTGCTTGTGACAAAAGTTGCAAGTGATGGGTGCTGTTGTGTTACATCGACCAATGTTTCCTCTAAAACCCTGTGGAGCATAACCTTTGCAAGTTGGGAAGCCTTCTTCTCGAAGTGAATGGCCACACGTGTAACCACCCGAACAGATGCCTTGACTAAAATCCTTTTGTTCTAGTAAGCCAAAATCCCCTATTTGGTGACACAGGAGGAGGAGCCTCTAGAGCCGTCTAATGTCATACACTCATTTAGTGCAGAGACAGAAAAGTTCAACTCTTCAGAGGAACTATAACTTGGTATGTGTGAGAAGTGAGTGCTGTGGAGGGGAATCAGTGCTACCAAGTTATTAGTTGTCCACCTTTATACAAGTGGCTGGTGTAAAACCAAGTTAGAACTCATAAAATATTGTGTTGGCCATCTCTAGGATTATAATTGTTTGTTTTTAATTATGTTAAGTAATCATGGAAACCTTTTGTTCTCTATGTTTTCTAGCAATAACTTGAACCAAAATCAGCATTGCAAACCTTAGATTAACTTAGGAAAACATTCCAAACAAATCAAACTATCAAACTAAAATAGAAAACCAAGTACATGCAGTTATGAGCTTTTAAAATACTATGTTGCGCATACAACACAGTTTGATGCGCATTTAATCCTGCTACGCATTTGAAACAGTTTGTTGCGCTTATAATCTTTCTGCACATTTGACGCATAGAATGATGCATATAAAACACAGTGCTACGCATATAAACTCAACCAGATCTGTGCATTTGACCCACAAAGTTGCGCATTTGACCCATTATCCTCCTCTTTTGAAGCTGTGCATCCAAAACAGAGACATATTCTGTATAGTTTGGGATAAAAACATTATCAGTTTTAGGTACCCTTTTTTCTATAGTTTCACCCTAAAAAGTTAGTTATACCGCGCAAATACCTTTCCATATCATTTTCACAAACATCTTATTTTCACATCATTGCTTTGCTATCAAAACACCTCAAAATCAAACCACAACTTGCTTCTAGGACCTAGTTGATACTCTACCAACCCAACAAGAGCTAGGTAGTTTTATAATAGGATTTCAAATCATCCTTCTCAACAAAACTATACTAGTGTAACCTTGACAAGAAAGTAGTCCTCATCAAATAGCGGTGTCAATCTATCCCTATTTGGACTACCACTTGTATCGACACTTCAATCGCTATTAGATATTATAGCTCAAGGTTTACCTTGTTTAAGACAAACATAGAATCAACAAAAACCTTAGTAAAATCAATTCCAATCAAACTCACCTTCTACCACATCACACCTCCCATAAAAATCAAAATCCAACAAATCTCATAATCCAATTTCCCAAAATCTTGCATGGTGTAAAGTAGATCTCAATCAAAACAAAAGTAAAACACGGACAACCTTAAAAATAATATACCTAATCTGGATGATGAGGAAGTCACTCAAGAGGAAATCCTCCAACAACTCCAAGACCCTAAGTTCGAAAAGATAATGGATAGAGTTGTTGCTATGGATCCCCAAAAGTATTTCCTCATGCTTGCTTCACAAGGAGCAAAGTTGCCTGCAGACTTTGATATCTCTAATCTACGAGAGAATAAATGCCTCAAATGAAGTTGAGTCATTGAAAGATGGCTCCAAACCTTACAAAGAGGCTCCAAAAATAGAAAAGGCTAAGGAAACACTTAATCCCTTGGAAGCATTGACAACCCAAATCCAAGCCTTACAAAAACAATTGGTAGATATCCAAAGCGGAACCACAACGAAACATTATTCGCTTGAAGATATCTCACCTTACCCATTTGACAAAACCTTGAACATGATACCTTTTCCTATAAGATTTGAAGTGCCAAAATTTGACAAGTATAGAGGAAAAGGAGATCGTAGAGATCATATCAGGGAATTCAGTGTCGCTTGTCTTGAAGTTGCCCACAATGAAACTTATCTAATGCAACTATTCCCTAGAAGTCTAGGAGGATAAGCTATGGAGTGGTTTTCATGTCTACCTCCCTGCATCCGCACATTTAACGAATTAGTGGACAAATTCGTCACCCATTTCTCTTATAACAATGAACATGAAATCTACATGCTAGACCTTTGCAATAATAAACAAGGAGGAGAATTATTTGCATCTTTCCTACAAAGGTGGAGGTAGCTTGGGAGAAGGTGTCCCTATCATATACCTGAAAATAAATGATAGAAATGTCTGTGCATAATTTGTTCATTGATCTAAGCTATCAAATACAAATTCAATGTCCATCAACTTTAGTAAAGTCATTGAGATGGGGCTTCTCATCGAGAAAGCCTTGATAGCAAAGGGGCAAGTAAAGATATACAAAGACATCCCAAGCTCTAACAACAATGTGGATAAGTCACAGTTTTGGACTAAAAATAAACCCATAGTGAATGATGATGTAGTAGATGCAAAACATGCGGCACCAAAGAAAATTATTTTCAACCTATCCAATCCGCAGAATAACGCACCATCCATTACATTTAGGACAGACAACTGAGCGGGGGGGTGAATCAATTGTCTAAAACTTTCTTGCTATTAATCACTTAAATCTGTTTCTTAATTCAGTAGCATAATAATAAATCAATCATGGAAACATAATGCAACAATTCAAGAGTAGAAACACATTAACACATATGACACCAAGATTTTTAACGTGGAAAACCCAGTTTAGGGAAAAACCACGGGGTGACTAACCCAAGATTGTATTCTCTGTTAAAAGAATAGAAAGAAGAAAATGGCACATGCCAATTAGGGCTCACTGCCTGAGCACACTCCTCACAAGAGGCCCACTGCCTACAGGAGACACACTGTCTATAGAATAATAAGTATTACATACTTGAACTAAAGAATAGCATCTTCACCATGCTTGAGTCAATTCCATTCAAGCCCAATACTTCTGCTCTACCTTTCACTCTACTTCTTTCTGCCACACTCTCATCTCCACAAGCTCATATGAAATGACTTTACAACTTATTTATACAAGACATCAACTTAGGGATAATCATCCAAGTCGGCATACATTACAGAGCAAATACATAAATATAACATGACTAATAAAAAAAACTTCACACGGATCAACACACTATTGGCCACACATATCTGAGACTTCAATCTTCCTTTAGGAACACACCATTCTTCACAAAACATCTTCAAGATCATCAGCAGGATGTGTAACTCATCTGGTCAGCTAGACTTAGGAAGAACATCATCATCCGGAAGTAATTCTTCAATTACGAGCTCAATCTTCAATGCAGACCACCAACACGAACTAGACACAATCCAAAGACCTCCACAAGCTTTCCTGAATCACCAAGAACATCCACACTATTTCTGCTTACTGAAATCATTCTCTCCTTCATTCAGAACCTCAAGAACATAGTCTGTCATCACTCTCATATTGGAATAGATGATTGTCGACCTCCAAACCACAAACCAATTGAGTTGTCAATTCACATTGACTTCCTAAACACTCCACCAAATCCACAGAATAAGATATTACATTTCCAGATCTCACCGGACCTATCTCTGTCACTCTATCACCTCTGAACATCAGCTAGAACCAGTTTTACTTAAGTGGCCATAACTTCTTCAGATCTTCATACGGACCTCTAAAATATTTACTGGATCATCTTAAGACACATATCTACAAACCCTTTGATGCGCATCCTCTGATCTTCATCATAGCTGGGATCTTTACCTCACTGTCTTCATTATTCTTCTATGTTCCTGATAAGACTAATTTTCTCAATATCCTCAGCATACAGCTCATCCAATCCTTATCATCAATGCAACAGGAGTATGTTGACATCAATGACAACACTAGTTAGGCCCATACTTGCAACAATCTCCCCCTTTGTCATTGATGGCAACATATGATGTGAAAAATTGTTTTAACCATCAAGACAAGAACTTCTCCTTACTAACATAACTCCCCCTATCAACAACAACCATTCACATGTCTTCTCTTCATTTACTGCTCCCCCTTTGATCAGCAACTACTTGTTTTTCACATGTCTTCTCTCCCCCTTTGAAATCAATGGCAAAGGGCACATACTTGCATCACTTCAAAATCATACTAGCTGCTCCCCCTGAGTAGTAGCTTCCCATTATTAATCCGGACCACAAGATATGACTGTGAGATCCACCAGACTGATGCACATCAGTGCACCTTAATTCAGAACTGGAGGGGTAATAATGCCTAACTTCTCCCTGAGATACTCAAAAGAGTCCTTAGGTAGAGGATTAGTAAAAATATCTGCAATCTGATCCTTGGAAGGCACAAACTCCAATCTGACTTCATTCTTGTTCACTTGCTCTCTCAAAAAGTGGAACTTGATGGATATATGTTTAGTCTTTGAATGCAACACCAGAATTTTTGATATGTTAATTGCACTTGAATTATCACAGAAGATTGTGATAGGTTCTTCATACTCCACTCTGATATCTCTTAGCATTTGCTTCATCCACAATACTTGAGTGCAACTACCTGCTGTTGCAATATATTCTACTTCTGCAGTGGACAGAGATATTACCTCTTGTTTCTTGCTCAGCCAAGAAACCAATCCCTTCCCCAAAAAGAATGCTCCACCACTGGTACTCTTTTGGTTATCCACATCTCCTGCCCAATCCGCATCTGTATATGCATGAAGAGAGAAATCATGATCTCTAGGATACCACAAACCATACTCAACTGTCCCTTTTAGATATCTAAAAATCCTCTTGATTGCCATGACATGAGATTCTCTAGGATTAGCTTGGAATCTAGCAACAAGACCAACAACATTCATAATGTCAGGTCTAGTTTGAGTGAGATACAATAATCCTCTAATCATTGACCTATACTTTTTCTGATCAGTCTTAGGAGAGTCATCATCTTTTCTCAATTTACATCCGATTGCCATGGGAGTACTCATTAGTTTTGAGTCTTCCATCCCAAATTTCTTCAATAATTCTTTCACATATTTGGTCTAAGAAATGAAGATTCCTTTCTTTGTTTGAATGATTTGTAGACCCAAGAAGAAATTCATTTCCCCAAACATGGACATCTCAAATTCACTTTTTATTTGATTTGCAAAAGTTTTGCACATACTATCTCTTCATCCAAAAATGATATCATCAACAAACACTTCAACAATCAAGATATTTTCATGATCAATTTTGAGGTACAAGTTACTTTCAACAGTACCTTTGTTGAAACCAATCTTCAAAAGATGCTTATCCAGTCTTTCATATTAGGCTCTTGGGGCTTGTTTAAGTCCATACAGAGCTTTCTTCAACTTGCAGACCATATCACCATGATCAGATAATTGAAATCTATCCAGTTGCTCAATGTAAACTTCTTCTAGGTCACCATTCAGGAAGGCAAACTTGACATCCATCTATACTTTGAAGTCTTTGAAGGTAGCAAAGGCAAGAAATAACCTGACTGCTTCAATTCTTGCCACTGGAGCAAAAGTTTCTTCAAAAGCAACTCCTTCTACTTGAGAGTAACCCTTGCAGACCAATCTGGCTTTGTTTCTGACTACTTCACCATCTTCATTCAGTTTATTCTAGAATACCCATTTGGTTCCAATCACATTCTTGTTTCTAGGTCTGGGAACAAGATCCCAAGTGTGATTTTTCTCAATTTGCATCAGCTCTTCCTCCATTTGTTTAGTCCAGATTTCATCATTGCATGCTTCATTTACTGACTTTGGTTCAATCTTTGAAATCAGACAATACTCTTCTGAGTCTTGAGCAATCTTTCTTTTTGTTTGAACATCTTTGCTTTTGTCACCTATGATCTAATCTTCAGAGTGATTCAGTCTTACATACCTAGGAATTTTGGGACTTTCTTGTACTTCTATTTCTTGAACAGGTTCATTCAAACTCATCTCTTCTTCCTAATTCACCAAATTAGTCTAAATATGAATTTTAGAAGGGGCTTGGACTCTTTGGATCAAAACATCATTCTGATCATCTTCATCATATTCATAAAACCTTGAGGGTTTTTCAATACCTTCATCAACCTTCACATTTGTACTTTCTATAATCTTTCTCAATTTCTTGTTATAACATCGGTATGCTTTGCTTTGAGTAGAATAACCCAAGAATATTCCTTCATCACTTCTAGCATCAAACTTGCCTAGATCTTCATCTCTTTTAATGTGACATTTGCTACCAAAGACTCTGAAATACTTCACAGTGGGAGTGATGCCAAACTAGAGTTCATAAGGAGTCTTACCAGTATTGCTTATGATTTATACTCGATTAAGAGTATAGACTATAGTGCTTATAGCTTCTCTCCAGTAGATCTAAGGAACATTTGCTTCCATCATCGTGGTTCTAGATGCTTCCTATATGGTTCGGTTCTTTCTCTCCACTACTCCATTCTGCTATGGAGTCCTTTGAGCAGACAACTATCTTTTTATTCCATGTTTCTCATAGAATTCTATGAACTCACCGGATGTGAATTCTCCACCTCTATCAGACCTCAGACGTTTTATGTTCAATCTGGTTTCATTCTCTATCATAGCCTTGAATATTTTGAATTTCTCAAGAGCCTCTAATTTCTCTTTCAGAAAAGTCACCCACATCATCCGGGAGTAGTCATCAATTAATAGCATGAAGTATCTATCACCTTGCACACTCCTGATTCTTGCCGGACCACATAGATCAGTATGAACTAAGTCCAATAATCCAGTAGAAGACTGTTCCTTACTTTTGAATGTGACTCTGCTCTGCTTACCCAACTGACATTCTTTGCACAAACTATTAGTAGGTTTCACCAGTCTTGGAAGATCTATCATAGCCTGGGTGTTGCTTATCTTGATGATATTATCAAAATTCACATGACACATTCTTCTATGCCACAACCAGCTCTGATCAATTTGAACAAATAAACAACTTTTACCAGTACCAACCAAGTGGAAGATATTACCTTTTGTTTGAGTACAGGATGCAATCTATGTTCTGAAACTTTCAAAGATCTTGCATTTTCCATTCTTGAATTGGAGATCATAGCCTTTGTCCACCAACTATCCAACACTAAGAAGATTGTGCTTCAGACCTTCAACATACAGTACATTACTAGTTTTGTTCTTTCCATCAAAAGAAATGGTTCCTCTACCTCTTATTCTACCAGCAGAATTATCACCAAAATTTACCACTCCTTCATACCTTTCCAAATCTATGAACTTATTTTTGTCACATGTCATATGGTGAGAGAATCCACTGTCAATGACCCAATCATCCTTTTCTTCAACTTGGGCAGCCAGAGCTCTTTCTACAATTTTATGATTGACAGATTCAGAGGGCATTGGATCTTCTTCCTTGATGGCAATAAACACCCAGTCACTTCCGGATTAGTTTCTTGTATTTGATTCATCATCGGTTACTCCTTCATCATCATCATCTTCATGAACATAGTAACATTTCTTTTAGAACCTTGATCTATTAGGATTTGGCCTTGAAAATCTTTCCAGACACCTTGAGGCAAAATGACCAATCTTATTGTAGTTAAAACATTTAAAAGGCAATTTCCCCTCATACTTACCGGATCCTCTTGGTAGTCTTTTTGCAATAAGGGCTTCAAGTTGAGCATCTTCTGCTTCATCTTCTTCCAGGTCTTTTCTTGATTTTTCATACCATGATAGTTTCTTTGAAGAGTTCTCTCCCGGATCAAACTTTTGTTTTCCTTTTACAGAGGCACTAGCTTTGAATGCAGATTCAATCTTGGGGGGTGCATCTCCAAACTCAGTCAATTCAAATGCAGCCAATTTACCAACCAATTGATCTATTGTGATACTTGAATAAGATCTGAATTCTTCAATAGCAGCAACCTTGTATTTGTAAGAATTAGGAAGGGATTTGAGAACTTTGCCAACAATCTCATCTTCATCCAAGATTCCACCAGAACATCTAATGCCACAAACAAGCTCATTTACTCTTGGCATAAATGTAGTGATATTTTCATCTTCTCTCATCTTCAGGTTTTTGAATTTTCCTTTTAGACTCTGTAGCTTGGCACATTTAACATACTTGTCTCCTTCATACAGAAGTTCCAATTTTTGCCAAATCTCATATGCAGTTTTTAGATCAACAACATTTGTCAGCTCTGAATCAAATAAGGCACTTAGAAGATCTTATTTAGTCCCCAGATTGTTTTCAGCATCTCTGATTTCATCTACGGTACTCAGACCATTTTGTGGAGGACATACTTCTTTGAAGCCATGATCCTATACTACATTCCCATACATTGCAAGTGGCATTCCATGCAACTATTCCAAAGAGTGAAATTGGTTCCATCAAACCTCGGACTATCTTTCTTATAGGATGACATCCTGGATCTCCTCAAGTGGTTAAGCTCTTTTAAGAGGAACTTAGCTCTGATACCAATTGTTAGATTTAGGACAAACAACTGAGAGGGGGGATGAATCAGTTGTCTAAAACTTTCGTGCAATTAATCACTTAAATCTATTTCTTAATTCAACAGCATAATAATAAATCAATCATGGAAACATAATACAACAATTCAAGAGTAGAAACACATTAACACATATGACACCAAGATTTTTAACGTGGAAAACCTGGTTAAGGGAAAAACCACAAGGGGACTAAACCAAGATTGTATTCTTTGTTAAAAGAATAGAAAGAACAAAATGGGACATGCCAATTAGGGCTTACTACCCGAGCACACTGCTCACAAGAGGCCCACTGCCTACATGAGACACACTATCTACAGAATAATAAGTATTACATAATTGAACTAAAGAATAGCATTTTCACCATGCTTGGGTCAGTTCTATTTAAGCCCAATATGTATGTTCTTCCTTTCGCTCTGCTCCTTTCTACCACACTCTCATCTCCACAAGCTCATTTGAAATGACTTTACAACTCCTTATTTATACAAGACATTGACTTAGGGATAATCATCCAAGTCGGCATACATTACAAAGAAAATACATAAATACAACATGACTAATAAAAAAAACTTCATGTGGATCAACACACTGTCGGCCACACAGATCTGAGACTTCAATCTTCCTTTAGGAACATGCCATTCTTCATAGAACATCTTCAATATCATCTGCATGATGTGTAACTCATCCAGTCGGCCAGACTTAGGAAGAACATCATCATCCAGAAGTAATTCTTCAATTACGAGCTCAATCTTCAATTTGGACCACCAACACGAACTGGACATAATCCAAAGACCTCCTCAAGGCACTGAACAAAAGAAAAACAACTTCCCTCCAAGAAGAAAGTTCACACAACTTGGTGAATCACTTGAATCTACACTTAGAAAGATAATTGGGGGCAACATGATCACACTTCCACCGGTGCACAAATACAAACCCAAGTTCAAATCTCCTTGGTGGAATGAAAATGACTTTTGTGAATATCATAGGAACAAAGGTCATAAAACCAATGATTGTATGGAACTCAAGCATGTCATTCAAGACCTTATCGACAAAAAATGTATATCCATTAATGAAGGACATACTACCAATTATGAACATCTAGCATTCAAGAATCCTCTTCCTCATTATGAGAAAGGAGGTTCTTCAAACCAAAACAATAAAGGGGCTACCAAAGTAAGCTATAACAATGCTTCTTTTGATTACACCATTAATCATATCTCCAAACGTGATTCACACATCAATGTGATCACCATAAATAATCAATCTGACTGTAATGTGACCACGTGTCGTGGAAACATAACTTTGCAAGGGGCTCAATTGAAGCCATCTTCCACATCCAAGTCACCCTCTACATCAAATCAATACAGCATTATTGACCAACTTCACAAAACACCCGTGCATATATCCATCTTGGAGTTATTGCGTTTATCACCATCCCATAAAGCCATTTTAGAAAAAGCTCTCTTGGAGACAACTATTCCTATGAACCTTGCCCAAGATCAATTCCAGGCTATGGTAGGCCATCTCACCACTTCGTATTTCCTATCCTTCACTAAGAAGGATGACATGTCAATAAATCAACCACACAATGCATCCCTACACGTTGAGGCCCAAATACATAAGCACAGAATAAAAAGGGTCCTAATAGATGGAGGGGCTGGTTTGAACATTTGTACACTAAAGTTAATCCTTGCATTGGGGTTTTCCTAAAATGTCGTTGATCTCAAGAAGAAGATAACCATGAAGGCATATGATGAGGAAGAAAGGACCTCCAAAGGAACTATGGTTTTGCCATTACGCGTTGGACCGGTAGAAAGAGATGTAGTGTGCCAAGTTCTCGACATGGAGATTGCATATAACTTTCTTTTAGGCAGACCTTGGATCCACACAATGAAGGTTGTCCCATCAACATATCACCAATGTATCAAGTTCCCACATAATGGTCAAGAAATAACCATATAAGGGGACCCTGATCCATTTCAGTATTGCAACACCATACTGTCTAAACCAGAGGTTATGATACCTACCAATAGAGAAGCTCCTTCTTCCTCCAACCAAGTGGATCCAAGTTCCTTAGATTCCACCTCAAAAACATTAGAGTTAAAAATCAAAGTCAAAGACAAAGGCGTTGGGGAGTATGTTATTGAACAATCTCTCTCTAGGACAGTTGTCACTATCACCAAAGTTTTATGGGAGACCATTCCTAAACAAATCTAAGTCACTTGAGACTCCTATAGGTCCTTTCATAAAATGGGGAAGCCTATTTGATGAGAGTAATGAGAAAGATGTCTTACAATGGCTTTTCAAAGATGAAGACAGTCAAACCTTACCAGAGGACCAACAAACTAAGCTTCCTATAGAACAGTATGGTTATGGTTTTTCCATGTTGAAAAGGATGGGATACAATGGTCATGGTCCCATAGGACTAAGGTAAGAAGAAGGACAAAGGCAAAGGTAAACAAAAGGTCGAAGACAAACAAGCAGCTACCACTAACCTAATGGAACAAATCCATCGTTTGCAAGAGGCTAGTGAAACTAATTCTAATGAGTATGAGTGGGACAGCCTCTCTGAGATGTCTTTTGAAAACAAAGGGATTGATGTGGTCCAACAATATAGCAATACTATAACAACACGTGAGGGACAAAGGTCTAGAGCTAGATCGCTAGAGTCTGAACCGCAACATGACGAGAATGAATTTCATGAAGAGAGTACGATATCAAGCTTGACGAACCAACTTGAGGAGAGTACCGTAATAGACCTCGTCGATACCTCATCCCATTCAAATGAATTCTCCATCCTAACCATAACTACCCTTGAGTCTAATCAACCTAATGATCCCTTACCTCTTGTTCACCCTAAATTAATAGATTGGGATCTATCAGAAACATCACCTAAGCTTGACACCTTTGAAAATGATGATGCCATCATTGACTACCTAGATCTTAGAGAACACTTACACATAGCAGACCATAAGGTTGGCTTCCCCGTCAACCTTAACAACAAAGCATACTTCAGAGAAAGTGCCAATCCTTTTAGTCGTAAAAATGTCAAAATAAAAATGAGATCTAATTGTGAAACCTCTCTGCAACAGTAGTAGATCATGAAAAGAGAAAAAGAAAAGACGTATCTGAAGGTGAAAACCTCTCTAAGGCTCTAACAGATGAAAGGCTTGACCCTCTCCCACTTTATGCACATCTACAAACATCTTCAGTATTGATTGAACCAGCAGAACCAATCAACATTAGCACAGAGGCACATCCAAAACTCCTTTATCAAGCAAAGTCATTAACTACACAAGAAAGAATAGAATTTAATGAGTTCTACAGAAGAAAGTAAATAAACTTTGCTTGGTCTTATGCCAATATGCCAGGTATTAACCCTGATCTAATAATGCACCATCTTTTACTAGCCCCAGGGGATAAGATGGTTAAACAGAAGCTAAGGAAAATGCACCCCCACATAGCTTTAATAGTAAAAGAAGAGCTCAAGAAGTTACTAGATGTGGGTTTCATTAGAGCCATTGACTACCCAGAGTGAGTCTATAATATTGTACCTGTCTTAAATCCTAACAAGAGAATAAGAATATGCAATGACTTCAGGGATTTAAATAAGGCTTGTCCAAAAGATGATTTTCCTTTACCAAACATTGATATCATCGTTGACCTCACAACAGGTCACACCATGTTGCCCTTAATGGATGGTTTCTCCGGATATAACCAAATCAAGATAGCACTGGACAATCAACATAAAATAGTGTTCACATGTTAATGGGGCACCTATTGTTGGTGCATTATGCCATTTGATCTCAAGAATGTAGGAGCAACATACTAGCGAGCAATGACAATGATCTTCCATGATATGATGCATACCATAATGAAGGATTATGTTCATGATATCTTAGGGAAATCAATCACCAAAGAGGGCATCTTGAAGTCTTAGACAAAATATTCACAAGACTAGAGCAGTTCAATGTACGGTTGAATCCTAAAAAGTGTGTTTTCAGAGTAACATCTGGAAAACTGCTTGGATACATCATATCAACAAATGGAATAGAAGTGCACATGGAAAAGGTCAAAGCAATTATGGAAATGCCTCTACCAAAGAATCTGAGTCAACTACGGTCTTTACAGGGAAAGTTGCAATCAATTAGAAGATTCATCTCCCAACTGGTAGACAAGTGACATCCATTATCACATCTGTTACATAAAAATGTTCCATTCAAATGGGATGATAACTGTGAGCAAGCATTTCAGTGCTTAAAATAATATCTGATGAATCCACCAGTCCTAATGCCGCCAATTCAAGGAAAACCTCTATTGTTATATATCTCAGATACACCCACAGCTTTGGGAGCACTGCTACCACAAGAAAACCATGAAGGAAAGGAGCAGGCAATCTACTATATCAGTAGGACATTAGTAGGTTATGAGCATCAGTATACACCAATTGAAAGGGCATGCCTTGCAGTTGTCTTCGCTTCACAAAAGTGGAGACACTACATGCTCTCTCACTCCATAAAGTTGGTAGCAAAGATTGACCCACTAAAGTATCTCCTCAAAAAACCAACCCTAACAGGTAGAATATCTAAATGGGTTATGATTCTAAGTGAGTTTGAAATTGAGTATGTGGATAGAAGAAACATAAAAGGACAGGTCATCGTAGATCAGCTGGTAGATGCACCTTTGATTGATAACAACCCCTTAAGTTTTGAGTTTCCTAATGAATCTATATTCAACATCACAACAATGGCTTGGAGGCTCTATTTTGATGGGTCATACACACAACATGGATCTGGAGCAGGTATCTTTCTAGTAACACCATAGGGGGATACAATCCCTAAATCATACAGAATTTTGTTCCCATGCACCAACAATGTACCTGAGTATGAAGCACTAGTTATCAGCATAAAGATGGCAATCGAGTGGAAGATCAAAGAGCTTCATGTGTATGGGGATTCACAACTTGTCATTAATCAAATAAATGATCAATACCAAACAAAGGATGAGAAGCTAATACCATACAAGCGTATGGTGGATGACTTTAAGGAATATTTCTTTGTGATCTCCTTTGAACAAATACCTAGGTTGGAAAACAAAGCAACAGATGCAATGGCCACTATTGCATCCCTTCTAGATATCCTTGAAAATTAATCATGTTATGAGTTTTTGGTGGAGCCAGTCTCCCATCCAGCCTATGAAAGCCCAAAAAATAACACCATTTACTACATTGTAAGAGTCGATTCTCCTTTATATAGCAAGATTTACACCTATCTTAAAGAGAATATCCTACCTCCCAACCTGTCAAACAACCAAAAACTCATGTTCATACGCCAATCATCTAGATATACCATTGTTGCTAACACCCTGTATAGAGGAGGTTTAGATGGTACTCTCCTTAGGTGTTTAGATAGTGATGAATATCAGACCCCTCTAAGGGAGGTTCATGAAGCCATTTGTTGGACGTACTCTAGTGGTCCTACTCTGGCAAAGAAACTCATGCATTTAGGATATTACTGGCCAAGCATTGAAAAAGATTCCTATCAGTTTGTCAAGCGGTGTAAGAAATGCCAGATTCACGATAATCTGATATATGCACCCGCTTAGGAATTAAAAACTTTAATGACACCTTGGCCCTTCTATCAATGGGGACTAGATCTAGTAGGCAAGATTCACCCTTCCTCCTCCAATGGCCACAAGTTCATTATCACAACCATAGAGTATTTTATGAAGTGCATTGAGGCCGTTCCATTAACCACTATTACAGGGAAACAGATTTCATCCTTCATCCTTAACTATATCATATGCAGATATGGTATTCCATTATCCATTGTCACAGATAATGGCAGACCCTTCAAAAATCAGGATGTACAAGAACTCTATTGTAAATTTCACATCCAGCATCGTTTCTCAACTCTATACTACCCGCAAGGTAACGGCCAAGCTGAGTCATCGAATAAAACCATTATGAAGATACTTAAAAAGATTATCGATGATGCTGGCCGGGACTGGCATATGCAATTAAACCCTACTCTGTGGGCCTACAGAACCAGTATACGCACACCCACAGATGCGACACCATAATCCCTTGTCTATGGCTCTGAAGCCATATTGCCTATCAAAGTTGAAATTCCTTCCCTCAGGGTGTTGTTAAAGGGACTCATAACTGATGAGGAATTTAGGGTATCAAGGCTTCAAGAACTAGAACTGCTAGAAGAATGGATACAACATGCCTTTAACCATCTTAAGGCATACCAGCAGAGAATGTCAAGGAGCTAAAATCACAAGGTTAAGCCAAGGGTCTTTCAAGTCGATGATTTGGTCCTAAGAGAGTGTTGGTTCCCAAAAATGCAGGTTGCTAACCCTACGAGGATGCCAGACTCTATGTTTGGATTGGCAACATTTTTGGACCAATTGACAGAGCTATTAGCTCCCTACACTTTAGGTCCTGCAAACCTAGGCGGGTGTACCTTTGTAACTAAAGCAGAATGAACATTATATGACTTGATTGGATTAGTCAATCTATCACAATGGCATAAAATGTAATAGATGCAGTCTACAGATTATCTCCTACTCCTAATGTACTAACTTGAAATAGAAGTATTTTGAATATGAGTTTAGATAGTAATGACTAGTGCCTACTTCTATTGGGCTATGGAGTCGGTAAATGGATGAAGATTTAATGGAAACGGATGTATGAGGTAAGTTGATCTACTTCACAGTTTAACTAAAAACTTGTAAGGCACATGGGATGTTTGCACCTTGTGCAAACGTGCAAGAATGTCAGTTATAATGCTCTTCTTATACTATCCCAATGATGTTCCCCGTATTACTGTGAACAACTGAGAGGATGTTTAATTCTAGTTAGAAGGGAATTTAGACCAGATTTGTTTTGTAGAAAGGATTTACCTCTTGGCAGAGACTTTATGACAATTCTGATCAACTTATTTATAGAAACCAACCAATTCGAACACACTGAATCAGCAAATGTGACCAGATAAATCAACAATATTCTTGATACGATAATTTAAATAATATGGGAAAATCATTCTGGAGACAACATTACAACATTTAGGATTTAATATTAACATTACAGCTGAACACTGAAAATAGATAACTGAATTGAAACATTCTGTTCCATTAATGAAAAATGTGTATATACAAGTTCTGATCAGGCGAATGGGTGGAGTGGAATTAAATAATTTCCTACTGCTACCCTAAATCTACTGATGCCTTCTAATCTACTTCTCCCAGAGCCACGAAAATGCACAAACTTGTAGATTTTTTACCTGAGAATTCAACGCAACCAACGGTTCGGCATGAAATTATTAGGATTAAAAGCTGCTCGCAATCAAAGTGGCTCATTCAGCATGTTTTACACCTGTTTAAATTCAATTGAAAACCTGTCATCTTGCCTCTTTGGAAAAATATCAAATCTAATTTTGAGAAGCTGCCATCCTGGGGATTAGTTCATTTAGGTCACGTGAACGTGTGTGCAAAATGATTTTTCATCATTCCTCTTCCTTCATAAGATATCGGGTGTCAAAGTTGACCTTTCTGAAGCTGCCTGGGAATGCAGTGACAGAACTGTGTAAAATCCATTTGGATTTACTTTTGAAAAAATATCAAACGAAGTGCTGGGACCTTGAGAATGGGCATGTGAGCACATTAACATGGGAAGAATTTGAGACATCAATTGGTTTTTTATGAACACGACCCGATTGCTAGATATTACCTTCCAAATTAACCTCCTTGAAAACTGCCCCTGTCAAAACCTGATTCGAGCTCACCAACTTGCAATTTTAAAAACCCATTAAATCTCTTCCTGGGAAGTTGTAACTGGAAAGTTGATTTCATTTAGGCTTGATGAGTGCGTGTGTAAGAGGATTCTTCGCCATCCATCTTCTGTCATGAAATGTTAAGGGCCAAAGTTGACCTCTCCGCAACTTTTTGGAAATGCAGATATGGCAACTGAACTTTTTACATTTGCTTTTGATTTTGAAAAATAGTAAACGAGATGTTGGGGTCCCAAAAACTGGTATGAAGGTACATTATTATGAGGGGAATATGGAACACTGATTAGTTTGTCAAGATCATCATTTAGCTGCTAGATATTAACCTCCAAAGTTGGCCTCTTAGGCTGATTTCACATTATGCAAGTAGCAAATTTTACCAGAACCCTTCAGCTCGACTTCTCAAAACTTAGTTAAATCGTGTCACAGGAAGCTGTAATCAGAGATGTGTGTTCACATATGATAAGTAATCATGCTTGCAAAGTGATTTTGCAAGAAAATGAACAGGCTTCAAATTACAATGCTTCAAAGTAGGCTACTTGAGCACATTGTGCAGGTGCATTTTTGAGTGTTGAAATTGATTTTTCACATATGGGAACCTAAAATTTTGCAAAAATTGGTATGAAATTTTAGGTCCCAACAGAGAGAACCCATGGAATCAATAGGATAGAGAGAAGGGGAAGTTTGAACCCAATTGGTTGGGTCCCTATATCATAGTCGCTGCCTATGGATCATGTGCATATCAACTCTCAAAATTAGAACTTGAAGTGTTTGATGATCCCATCAATAGTATGCATCTTTGAATATTCTATACCTAATAACCCCAATAGAAAATTTAAAAGGGTACAAGTAGAAACAAGTGGTTAAAACCTGGAAACATGTGCTATTTGCGACTAACTGCTACCTCCATCTGTTAGTATAACCCAACCCGCATCCATATTTCCTATCATATTCATCCAGTAACCTCATCCATTTCGCATCTACCTTGTAATGACTTACCATAGCTTGGTGTCTTGTCACCCCTTTCACCTTATCCAATAGGGTCGTCCGATCAAATTATCCTATCGTTCATCCAATCACAATTCCATCGTCAGTATCAGTCATTTCCAAACTACGTCACCTCTGAGTTATCACGTAGGTAAGGTCATCATCGATGTGTCCCCAAGGCTCCTTTTCCATCCCTTGACATTCAACCTTTGGTCCATTCGAGTCGGCACCATTTCTCATCACCTAAGTCTTTAGGTCCATATAGGTCCAACCCAAACTATGTTGCCTCTGCGTCGTCATGTAGGCAAGGCCATTTAGCAATGAGCCCCCAAGGCACTAGGTCAGTCCATTAGGGCCCGTCACATTGATCATCATCAGTTCATCCATAATAAGTAAATCCTCTACTTGACTGGGGGCAAATCCTCGACCTAGTTAGGGAATAGGATTCTTGAATGCTATAAATTCAGAGGGTAAATAATTGGATCACGGTTTTATCACTAGACAACAAGCAGTATGACAAGCAAGCTTTCAACATCATCTTGACACAAAAGACAACAAGACTGCACTTGGCAAATCCCTTTTGACCTAAGACGTCAAACTGATTCTATCAAGTTATTACAAGAAAACATGTTTTGGGCAAGAAAGTTTTTCAATGGTTGTTTTAAAAGGTCTTATATCATGATTTTTGTTATTATGTCTTTCTACACTACTCAAGGATGTATCAAACTAGAGAATCTATGATGAGGGCATACTCATTTTATTTGTCTGTTGTTTGTGGATTTATCTTTAGTAATGTGAAAGCCTTGTCTAACAACATGATCAACAAAATGATCATCGAGGACATAAAAGGTCTAAACATGAAATAGGTTTAGTCCTTGTCTGTTGATACGCAAGCAGTACTTAGGTCATCTTGGTTCAATTATACTTAGATGCTTGTACTAACTTGCTAAATCAAAATCCATGTAAGAAATACTCAGGTCATCATGGTTTAATTATACCTAGATGCTTGTATTTTCTTACAACATTTTAAAAGCTCAATGATGAAATAAAGTACTTCAAAAACTTGCACAATCAAAGATTACAAGAATTCATATCCATACTTATCCCGTTGCATTCCATTGCATTATACGCATGTTATCATTTTACCAAAATCCATGTGTCTTTGTGATCATTCACTATCCAATTTCTTATCTATCATTATCCAATTTCTTATCTTTTATTACCAAATCATTCATTATCACATTTCTTATCTTTCATTATCATTTCCTTTCATATATCCAATTCATTTCCTTCTAAAAAGTGTATTGTTATTAAGATTGAGTATACTTGGCATTAACAAAAATAAATCATTGTGTCATGATTACGTGCATCATCATAGATGCATATCATTTTATCCATTATGATGCATAAACATAAGTAAAGCATAAATCACCATAACAAGAGTCATATACTCAAGTCAATCATCCATTTTTGTTTCATATATATATATATATATATATATATATATATATATATATATATATATATATATATATATATATATATATATATATATCATGATAGGAAAACAAAAAATGCAAAAACATAGATAGAGCGATCATCAATTAAACCATCTTAATACATGCATACATGATTCACATCATTGCATTTTGCATTATACAAATTAAAACATATAGATGCATCATCATATATAGCATTACATCAAACATCATAAGCATGTAGAGGCATCATGTCTAGTAAATCAAAAATCTATAGAAGCATCAACATAATCATCATAGTGCTACATCATACAAGTCATCATATAGAGCATCAGGTCCATCACATAACATAAGCATGAGCATCAAAATCATAAATCATATAAGTCATCTATAAGCATAGCACATCATAACATCATAGCATCATAACATAAGTCATGTCCATCACATATCATCATCACATATGTAAATCATAACATAGTCTGTCAAATCATGATCTCATGTATCATCATCATCAAAAAAGAATAAAAGTGTCCAAGTGTACAATGGTATCAAAATAATACTACATCTTGACATGTCCAAGCCAAAGTGGTGTATGCATGTCCAAGTAAAATAACTAGAAGCAAATACATGTATAGAAATAACTAGGATTGGCTCTCGCCCGATGGTGCCAGCTGTGGTGGTATGGTGCTTCCTACTCGTCCTCCTCCCTGGTGCACCTCCTACAAGTGGACCACGAGGTGGCCCCATAGGTCCCATCACCCTGCCACTCTTCATGTGTACCCTCTGTGACCTGTTGCGGTAGCTGGGCCTATAACTGCCTGTCCTGTGCTCTAGTAGCACCGCCTCCTCATATAGAGACTGCCAGTAGAAGATCTCCTGGCCTGCCTTGACCATCTCTGTAACCGTCTGACCAGTAGGACCCTGTACTGTAGTCTGCTACACCTACTCCAAGAGTGCCTCTGCCCTCCCATATCTCTGAATAGTTGTATCTCTCTCTAGACGAGCAGACTGTAGGTCACCCTACAACTATGTAATATGGGCCTACATCTACCCTATTTGTCCTTGCTGCTACTGTATCATAGACTGTGCTTGAATTAATTGGGCTCGTAGTCCTGCTATAACCCCATCATCTGGCCCCTACCCCTATGGCTGCACTGGAGGTTGTACCTATGCCTGTAAGAGTAGCTGAGCATGCTAGGCAGGATCAATCCATCGGTGAACCCTCCTCCCATTTCCATCTCTGCCATCATTGCCATCATGTCTACTATCATGACCACCACTGCCACTGCCATCATGACCTCCTCCTCCTTCGTCACCGCCATCATCCTCTGGATTCTACCAAACTACCTGAACACACATGATACAATCCATCTCTCCAGTATATAGGGTGCCCTCCCTATAAGACATCTAGTCTAAAAGTAGAACGGAAGCTCAAAAGCATCATCGTCCCATACCTCACAGTCCAAAATGGTCACCAAACAACAAAGTCAACATTGTCAAAATCATGTCTCCAATACTCCAACTTTCCTAGCTTGGGCTGGGAAAGGCTATCCTAAAACATGTAGGAGTAGGGCTAACCCCTACCCCGAGTGCCACTGCCAATGGGACAAGTAATGGTTATGTGTGTCCATGCCCATATCTATAGAAGTGAAACTCCACAAGCCAAACCGGAAGAGCCATCATAGATAAACTGTTGTAAATCATGGTATAAGTGAGTGAGGATGATGACTCCCCAAGCATATCTAATGCCCTCCATAGTGATCCATTCTAACACTCACCCCCATCCAACTGTAAAACCACGTGACCATCTGTTGGGGCATACGATACCTCTGATCAACCCCGCTATAACTAAAGGAAGAGGCTCATAGTAAGCCACCATGTCAGCCCAGCTAATCTCAGTACCCTCGATGTCATCATCACCAAAAACTCATCTATGACTCATACTCAATGAGCTCTCCATCAATAGGAATGTGCAGAATCCTATGAGCATCCTCTAGGGTCACTATAATCTCCCTAGTGGGAATATGAAAGGTCCCATCCTCACTATGGAATCTCTCCACCAGAGCAGTCAACATGTCAAGATTAGCCCTAATCTCAGGCATGAAGAGCACAAATGATAATCCAGTCGATCCAATAACAAGTAGATCAGTCTCAGTCAGATAAGGCCTCAATGTATGTGTCACTAGAAACCACTCCCTCGACATGAGGACATCATCTAACTCCTCCTGCAATCAAACAAGCACATGTTAATCACCAAAATAGACTAAATTGCAAGTCTATTTATCCAACATCAAAAACTTAGTTATTTTAAAAAGAAAGCAATCCTATCATCTCTCTGGAGATTCTATCAATCTTAGAGATGACCTGTCAGTTGACCAGCATCCATTGCATAGTCAACTTCATCAAATTTCTAAGTGTTTTGATAAACCAGCTTCATATGTGCAGTTCTGCTTCTTAAATGCGTAGTTTTATATTGTATGTGCAGAAATATCTTGAATTTGCACATTTATTTCATTTGCATAGGGTTGTTCCTTATTTCGCAGCAATATCATACTTGCACCACAAAATATCAAAAGTGCCTTAAAACCTTGCATGTGCGTCATCCCTCTTCATTTGCGCAGCAGAATTTGATTTGCACAAGAATACACTTCAAATGTGAAAAATCAGCAAATGCGTCGATTCTGGCGTCATATGCTAGGAATTGCGGCATATGCGCAGTATCATGTGTCATATGCACAGTTCTAGCTTTCAGTGCATTCAAACCTAAATTTTGGACTACATTTAATGCTATCATAAATGCACCTAGCCTAGAAACGAAGGGGTACTTACCGGCATCCCGTAGTCTGTTGGACGGTTGAACCATCAAATCCGCTTGAATCGATGAAACTCCATAGGAAATTGTTGCATTTTCGTTGGTTGCTCTGTGCTCAAAAGGCTCTAATCTCCTAAAAGCTCTCTCTCAAAGACATGTGTGCAAATGACTAGGAATGTGACCCCACACTCCTATATATGGCGCATGGAACCCTTATGGGAGGTGCTTGACCTTGTCCATGCTGGGGCATGGATTTCATTTAGTTTTTCTTCCGCGTCAACCAATTTCTTCACCTGTCTATCCAGTCAACCTATTGTTCAACCTATCTCATTATGAGATTGTCCATCATCCTATCGTCACATTCTTCCCGTCCAATCTCCCAAGGGGACATCCTATCATCATTAACCTGTACTAGGGGCAAATTGGGGCATGTATCAATCACAGAAATTTTTTATTCTTTGAAACAACATGTTAAAACACATTGTCTCAAAGAGGGGCAAAATGTATACACCTAAAAATGGCAAAGACAAATTAAATAAATATGTATTATTTATTTAGTTCCCATTCTCTATCATTTAATAAATTCATCAATTTATCTATTTGATTCACGTTCATCATTAATAGTCCAAATATTAAATAAATATCAATTTATTTAATTAAATCAATAAAACATATTCTTCTAATGTCATCCCTTAATTAAATAATAATCAAATTATTTAATCACAAATCATCCTATTCCAAAGTCTTCATTCATAATTCCACATCATCTAATCCACCTCACACGTCCACCTCACCATGTTGCACATGTAATTAAATATTTTAATATTTAATTAATCTATTTTCCCTCACCCACATGGCCTATTATTCTTCCAACCATCCCTATTCACATGGATGTGTTCTCTCCATGTCACCATGGTCAAAGGGACACTTTGTGACACCTATTCCATAATCCCTAGATTATTTCCAACCTCCCTACAAACATGATCTCCTTGTTTGACCTTCTCTCTTGGGTCACTGTGAGCCTTGTGACATGTGGACTCATGTCACACCTTTCTCTCCACCATGTCAAGGTGAGAGGAATATCTTTCCTCTTTCTCTCCCTCATCTCAAGCAATTCAATCCTCATCATACACCTCACAAGACCAAGTCTCCACCATTGAGATCTTGACACATGGATTTGCCCCCTCCTTGGCCTATAAAAGGAAGCTCATTCCCTCATTTCTACAACACACAAGCTATAGCAAAGTTACTCTGCATAAATTACAACATGCCTTTGGCAAAGCATTCATATTACTCATTGCATTTTATATCCATTATCTTCATATCCATACAACCATGGCTTCAATCATCCATCTCTCATCCTCACAATAGTTGCATTATAGGTAATCTTCATTGCATTTTATCCAACATACAGCCATTCAAGTATTGTCATCTTCAAACAATGAGGAAGCATGCTCATGAGAGCTCTATTCATCAATGAGATCAATACAAGATAGCCGAACAATGGAAGCTTCGAGGTAAATTAGTCTTCAAGGTAATATATCTTTCTTTATTTGATTTACATCATATTTCATTGAGATTATTGGATTATTAGTAGTTTAATACTATTGACAATATTTCCTCTAACAAGCAGCTATAAGTGTCAAAAAGTGAAGATTTAGTTCAAAATGTTGATTTCAATGTCAAGTCTAGCTAAAAAGTGTAACCCATTATTGTGGGATGACCCTATGAATGTTTGTACGGATTCCTAAATAGTGTTGGTTTTGAACTAATAGAATCATGACAGTGTAATACATTGCCATATTGTTCCACAAACTGGGAAAATATTGTTGCATTAGGTTTGATTTATATCTATTTTGACTCTGTAGCCCTAAATTAAGGCACCGATCTCTTAAAACTTTTGTCTGATACAACTCCTTGGTCAAAAATATTGAAAATCAAGATGAATTTCCACTTCTAATGTTATTCCAATGTTCTCCTACAAGAGAATTGTGTTAAAGCCTAAGAATCTAGCCCGTTACTCTAGTATATCAATAATTCTTTAGGCATATTAGAGAGAACATATCTTCTAGGAATAGTATTTGAGATAAATAGAAAAATATCTAGAATAAATACTGTAAAGGACTACCCTCCTAGGTTTTGCAGAGCCTAAAGTGTAGAGGAAAAGTATAATCTAACTTTTCCTATTCGTTGGCCAATCCCTCGAGGCAAATTAATCATTAGAATTGGCTATTCTTTAGATTGCCCTTTTGAGATTATGTTGGGAATTAAAAACAACCAATAGATTGGCAACTCTATTGGGGAACTAGAACAAGCATTGTGTCTTATCTTGAGTTATAGATCAATTATTACATTCCCTTGTTTTTAGTGTTGACACTCATTTTGACCAGGGGTTGATTTGTCATGATCAGGAGGTTTCTTCATTTGAAGCCTTTATCTTCTTGCCCATTTTTTCTAAGTGTTGGACCTCCTCAGCATTTTTCAACTGCAGCATCATGTTTCCTGAGGAGGAGGTCATCATCATCATCTTGTCTTCGATGATGATCTGCATCATCATGTTCCTCGTCGACTTGTTTTTCAACGTCATCATCATATTTCAACTGTCGGGTGATGTTTGGTTTTTATCATGATGATGCTGCCGAGCTACAGTGCGCCCTCATCTACTTGCGAGGGTGATGTTTCAAAGTCTCCGGTGATCTTCCATTTATCACCTTGCGCGAGCATGATGATGATGTTGCTTATTCTTTGAATTGCTCGACCTAACTTGTTTTTTCCTAAGGGTCATGTTCATCATCATCATATTTCTAGTTATCATCCTGCTGCTTGTGGAGGTCATCATATTTTCTGCCCTCATGATATTTCGCCGGGGTGATATTTTTATCATCGGGTGATCTTGGTTAACGTCATCCTGATGATGTTGTTGAAGAGTTCTAAGTGCGACCCGATATTCACTAGGGTCATCATATTTTGAACGTCAGGATGATCTTAGTCAATATCATCCTGATGATGTTGTATCACTTCTTGTTCGTTGTTTCTTCATCCTGATGATGATGACGTCATCCGTATATCAGGGTGATATTTTTCTTTCTGCCTATCTGCATCATGATATTCGCGAAGGAGGGGGTGATATTTTCATATCACCCGGATATATGTTTGTTCGAACATCATGATGATGTTGATATCAAGGAGATATCCGCCTGCTGGTTTCGCGTGTTATCTATTGAGGGTGATCTTTTCAAGCAGCATCATCATATTCAGTTATCGCCCCGATCTTATAGAGGAGCTACAGTGCAACCTGATATTTGAACATCAGGAGGATATTTCCAAATATCCGGTTGTCTTCCGAATATCATGATGATGTTAATATGATGATGACGTCATCAAGGTCCGCGGGGGTCATATTTCTAACAACTGATCATCTTAGAGACCTCCTGATATTTGCAAACATGATGATGACGTCATCCGGATATGAGGAGGTGCGCAGTAGGCGGATATGATGATGACGTCAGCAGGATATGATGATGACGTCATCAGGATGTTCATCGGCCAGACTTTTGTTATAAGCTCAGCAGGAGGATGTTCCTCCGAAGGATCAGGTTGTGCCGATTATCATGAAGGTTATATTTCAAATATCATGATGACGTCAGGGTGATTTTTCGAACAACAGGATATCATGCTGCTGGAAGATGATGATGATGAAGTCTATACTAGTGTCGTCAGGAGCAAAAGCACCGACATGATATATGCTCATGACCTAGTATATAAGGTGTTATTGAGGTCATCGCGGGGTGCATGTGGGATATTGTTATCCTACATTTTCAAATATCATGATGATGAGTCTTGGCGGGAAAAGCTTGCGATGGTCTGTTTGATGGTTTTCCCAAGGCCGCGGGTTGGTGCGCCATTAATGGCGATTGTTGCAGAGGTATGGGCGATGGCGTGGGTCGATCTGGTACCCGACTGAAGGTGTCAATCAGCGGATGATGGCGCAGGGCTCGAGAAATCTTCCTGTCTCCTCCCCTACCTGCTGCATTCAAGTTTGGGCGCCAATCCGGTTGTGTTTGAGCGCCATTTTCATGATACTGTGTATCTGGCGAAATTTTGGTCAACAATGTAATTAATTGCTGAGCACCTACCTGGCTGTTATAAGCGGGTGGTGTTGCTCATTTCAAGGTTGTTGAAAGTTGATGATTTTGGCTCTGTAATGCATGACAAGCTGATCTGGTTGCTCTGTACAGCTTACCTGTGAGTTTATGTATCTCTTGTTGTTTGTTTTTGGCATGAACCCACTGATTTCATGATTAAACTTATATGAGAAATGCTGTTTGGCATGTGTTGTGTTAATTCTGTCTCCAGTATTGCATGTATCCTTCTTCTGAATCTGGATGTTTGGTAATGTTTAGATTCTAGAGCATAGAATTCCTGTGTTGAATGTCTGACCTTTTAACTTCTATTCAAGGGGTAGATTAAAATGTTTTCAGGTTGAACATTGGGAGGGATATACTGCAGTAGGGATACCATAAGTAGAGATAACCTAACACTTTGTATTGGGAGATGCCTGTAAGGCAGGTATCACATAGATCCCCTTGAAATCCAGTTTTAGTTGTTTATGCTGATCATTCACAGGTGTATGTCTATTGACTCCAGGCCCTGGATAGGCACCAATCAGGCTTTGTTTTGTGTTATAACCATATCCAGCTTTGCATCCACACTTAAACTCCAAAGCAAAATCTAAAACCAACATTAGGACATTAGAGTTAGTTTTAGGAACCTCAGTCCTCTGTCTACAACTGCAAATAGGCCCAAAGCTAGCCCCTTTGCCCTTATCTTTCAGTTTTGGTCTACTTACAGGAGGACTATCTGCTTTCTGTCAACATCCCAGCCTTGCATGCATATCCTCATGGATGTTGAATAGGGAATACCCCCCTAGGTCTTGCAGAGCCTGAAGAAGAAGAGGAGATAAAATATAGAGTCTATCTCCTATACTGTTGACCCCCTGGCCCAGAGCTCCTGTTGATCACTGATGGCTACCTTGTAGGGATATCTGGGAATAAGCATCCAGTCTGGGAAAAAGTCAACATTTAGGATGGCAACTTTTATGATCTCCTTATCGATAGACTAATGAAGAAAATTGTTGTGAAAGAAGAGTATAAGATCTATATTATGTTATGAAATTTGTTACATTCATACATTGCAATATTTGATGAGAGATTCAACTTGTTATCTGTATAACAAGTATTATTCAGTACGTTATTCTTTTGTTCCCTACAGTGTGGGTGGTGACTCTATTGAAATCTCTAAACTGGTGAAAGCTAAAGAAAACACCAAAGTAGAAGGACACACGTGAGAAGATCATTGCAGCAGGGGCATCCCAACAAGCTTGTAAGTTTAGATCTTGCAAATCAAAGATGGAGGGCTAAGGATTCTGATGAGTACACGCCTCTCCCTGTTGATGATCTTATTTCAATGACAACACCCCTTTTAGGTGATAATAGAAATAGTTTGTAAATCAAAGAAGAACAAAGGGAACATGTTATTACTTATGCTACTTGAAATGTTTCTAAGGGCAATGTTGACTCTGATGGTGATGAAATGTTCTATGTTGAACCACCCCCTGTCAAGCTCAAAGTCTAATAACTTTTCCACAAAATGAATCTCAAGCAGTGCCCATGTCTGTTGTACAATCTACTCATGAATCCATAAACACAACCCCTTATGCAAGACTGCACTCTCCTTCACTAGGAAAAGCTAAATCCACTAATGCAAATGAGTGTCCTATACCCAATATAGCCTCTAGTTCTAATCAAATTGATGAGGAATTAGAGAAGGAAGTGATGGAGTTAAGTCTCAGAGAAGCCAAGATGGAGACTTTGAAAAGAAAAGAAGACCTACTCCTAAGATTACATGCTATGAATAATCCCAATAATATTAGCAAGTGTAATACCCCTGGTGTATCCACTGCAACTATGCAACAAATGGGTGGACCAATACCAACTATCCAACAATTTCTTGTGATTCAAGCCCTAGTGAATAACCCTATTGTATCAGCACCTATGAGCCATTACCAATCACCCCCATAGAACCCTAATGCTAGAATGGTCGAACAACCTATAGGTCATAATCCTCACCCTGGGCAGGGAGGAATATAATATCAAAATCGTCAAGTAGTGCAAAATGTGGGTCTCCAACCAAATATCCAAAACTAGAATATACCACAACAACAACACTTGCAAGTCCCCCCAAATCCTCTAATGAATCCAAACAACTAGGGTGGACAACCTTTAATGAATCATTTTGCTAAGAGACCATTGCAGAACTAGCAAGGTATAGACAATTAGAATTTACTAGCATATTGGGTTACCCTAACCTTATAGAAAATGCAGTCAGAAATGCTATCCCAAGGTTTGCTTGTAACAATGCACTATCTGGTGAGGATCATCTAAGGGTATTCTTGAATGTCATTGATGATTCTGAGGTTGATGTAGAGGATGTCGTAATGATTTACTGTTCATGCAGCCATTACCAGAGGATGCAAGAGATTGGTATAGAAGCCTGCCAAAGGCCAGTATTGATTGTTGGATAGAGTTTAAGAGGATCTTCAAAGAACAGTATGGTGACAACATTGACCCACGGTTTTTCGTCAATAAGCTTACAAAT
The DNA here is from genome assembly GCA_027924645.1 of Cunninghamia lanceolata. Classification (NCBI taxonomy): domain Eukaryota; kingdom Viridiplantae; phylum Streptophyta; class Pinopsida; order Cupressales; family Cupressaceae; genus Cunninghamia; species Cunninghamia lanceolata. Next base: position 9,923,600 of record BSBN01001807.1, read on the forward strand.
ATCCAAAAGGGGTACAATTAAAATTTACATGATTTCAATGCCAGGTTTTTGAAGGTGTGCAATAAAATCCAACCCTACATGAGATCAAATGAACACATGTTCCTGGTGATTTACCAAAATGCATATGATCCCAAGATGGGATATGAACTGAGAAATAGGGAACCCCAAACTCCCAAAGATACTTTTAAGGCTTCTTTACACATTGAGAATAATAGAAAGGCATTTGGGAAAGTTCCTAAGAGGAGTGACTTGAAACTTACTTCTCAAGACAGAGGATAGGGTAGTAAATCTCATGTTCTTCTTGAGTGTGAAAAATTATGGAAAGAGATCAAAGAAATGAAGATTTCAATGGCCAAAAGGGTCTCAAATGATAAGCCTCCTTTTGTCAGACAAGAAAGAATGCCAAGGTTGTCAGATCAACCATACAACACTAATTGGCAAAATGGGAAGCTAATGCCCCCAAATAATAGGGGAAATTTGTCTAAGGAGACTCGTGATCCTCTTAGGAAAGGGTTGCATGCCATGGATGAAAATCTTTGGTATTTGATGCGTCAGGCTCCTCATTCTTCTAGTTCATGTGCAATAGCATTGTCTCTGACTGATAATGCAATTCCCTATGATGAATATAATGAGGGGGAAGATTATGAGAACCATAATATAAATATAGTTTTTGACCATGAATGTATTATGGAGGATTATGTTACATTTGTCGAAGAAGATTTAGAGGATGAGGTCATAATAGAAAAGACAGAATTGAATAAGCACCACTCTATCCCAAGCACAAATGAGGATGGTAAGTATGTTTTCTAGTTGAACGATGAAGATCTTGTTATTTGCTTAAGAAGACCCTCTAATCAGGAAATAAGAACCTTTACTACATCCAAGATTTCTCAGGTTAAGAGTGATTATAACTCGAAAAGCAAGAAAAGTCAAGGAGAAAGTAGTACAATGAGAAATGCAGGTAGCACTTTTCATTAAAGAGAAACATAACAATCCCAACCCTAAGAAAGATGTGGGTGTACAGGGTAAGTCCAAGGAAGTAGTGGAGAAACATAATTCACATCATAATCCACATCCTAGGGCCAAAGTACTAGTTGAAAAGGATAATGCTATGAAAGACCTTTTGGAAGAAAAACATAGCAAAGGTAACACACCTCAGGTTCATGTTGTGAGTACTGATGCAGCTCATACTAATATATTGCCTGAATATGTCCCATTGGGCATGGCTCATGTGTTCAATCAGATCAGAGTAACAGTTCCACTATTAGAAATTATGAGAATACAAAAACACAGAGACAAAGTTGTGGCTATAATAAATGAGGTAGTTCCAAGTATGCCAGGGGTAACAAGCAGCGATGGGAAGAAATTTGAAGAGAATAAAATAATATCAATACTGGCCTCTTGCAGCCTATCCACTAAAGGAATACAAGACAAATATCATTGTAGTAGACATCCCTCCCATGTATGTAATGCTATTATCTAGAAAATGGGCCTCTACTGTGGGTGGCAGCATCCAAATGGATTCATCTTATGCCATGATTCCCATGGATGGCAAAGAAGTGAGACTTGACAGGGAAAAGAAGTGCCCCTAGATAATAGATGACATTAGTGAGGATGGTGATCAGATATATTTCCTTGATGTTGCTATATGGATAATTTCAAAGTTGAGCAAACTGAGAATGATCAGGATGATCAATCAGATCAAGGTCCTAAATCATCCTCAGATGATGATGGCTTGTGGTCTATGAAATTTGACGGAGCTTATTCCAAAGAAGGTTTTGGAGCATGAGTTGTGATCATGTCCCCTTTTGAAAAGACATTCAGGTCATCTTTTAAATTGGATTTTGAATGCACAAATAATGTTGTTGAATATGAAGCTTTACTTCTAGGTCTAAAAATGGCTCTTAAACATGGAGTCAAGAAGCTTAAGGTTCTAGGGGATTCTCAGTTAGTAGTCTCATAGATCATATCTAAGTATTCTTCCAAGAACAAAAGGCTCAAGCAATACAGAAATGTCGTATGGGATACAATAGAGGAGTTTGATTCTTTCTCTATTGATTGGGTAGAGTGAAATAAGAATGCAATGGCTGACTTCCCAGCTAATGTTACAGTTAGATTAGAAGATATGACCCTGACAAGAATCTCAAAAGTTGAGATATTGACAAGGCCTTCTATCCCAAACAACATCTACCATTGGCAGGTTTTCAATGATGATCAAGACCTATATAGATTCATGAACTGTATTGATGAGTACCATGCACAGGAAATTGATTTCTAGGAGTTTGTAGAAATGGTGGATGGAAAGTAGACTGTGTTTCAGAATGAAGTCATCCAGTTAAAAATGAACAAAATTTTGAAAGGGTTGGTTGCCTTGGAAATAGTATTTGATGGAAATGACAGACAAATTGCCAAGCCAGCACTAGTACATCAAAATGATCTTGAGGAGATGAATTTGGGGATAGAGGTTCAACCAAAACTTTTCTACATAGGTAAGTCCTTGAATCCTAAGATCACGATAATGCTGATTGCTTTTCTTAGAAAACATAAAAAGGTCTTTGCATGGTCTTATGATGACCTTAAAGCATATAGGGAGGACTTATTCCAACATGAAATCCCACTAAGGCCAGATGCAAAGCCTTTTAGGCAAAACCAAAGACCCATAAATCCCACCCTAAGGCCAAAGATGCAGCAGGAGTTCACAAGTTAAGTGAAGGGGGGATTATCAAGCCGCATTCCACCTGGGAGTCTAATTTGGTCCCCATCACAAAAAATAATGGAGACATAAGGATGCTTTTTGGGTTAACAAATGTAGGGGCCACATTCCAATGGGCTATGGATGTAGCTTTCTCTGATCTCATAAATGTGATAATAGTGGTTTATCAGGATGATTTAATTGCCTACTCAAAGAATGAACAAGACCACTATTCCCATTTAGAAAAAAAAAATTGAGAGAAGTATGGAATTTGGCATATCCTTAAACCCCAAGAAATGTGTATTCAGGGTGATAGAAGGAAAATTATTGGGCCATATTGTGTCCAAGGAAGGAATCAAGATTGACCTTGAAAGAGTTGCTGCTATTGATAAAATCCCAATACCCAAGAGTGTCAAAGGGATTCAGTCATTCTTTGGACAAGTGAATTTCCTAAGGAGATTCATTACAAATTTTGCAGAAACTACCAGACCAATCTTCAGAATGTTGAAGAAAGGAGAGACTGTCACATGGAATGATGAGCCGACCAAGGCTTTCAAAAGTATGAAAGAAGCTATAAAGGAAGCCCCTGTGCTGAAGTCACCTGATTTTTCTAAGCCATTTCAATTATTTTCCTTTGCCTCATTTCACACTATAGCGATTGTTTTGTTACAAAAGAATGATGAAGGCTATGAACAACCTATTGCATTCTTTAGCAATAGGTTATATATTATGATATATATATTATATATAGTATAATTAATAAATATACTATATATTATATATTATATAATATAATTAATACATAGTATATATTATATAATATATATTTTATACTATATAGTATATAAATAATATATTATACTCTCTCTCTCTCTCTCTCTCTCTCTCTCTCTCTCTCTCTCTCTCTCTCTCTCTCTCTATATATATATATATATATATATATATATATATATATATATATATAAAATAAAGTAGTATATAATATATAGCATGTATTAAATATATTATATAATAAATATTACATAATATTAATATAATATTTAATATTTAATATATACTATATATAGTATATAATATATAATATATAATATATGTAGTATATAGTATATAATATATTATATATTATATATTATAAATAATACATGTAATGGATATCCATTTTTTCTAACAAAATCATTAGGCTCAGGATTTGGCTCGGGATTTGGTTTGGGATTGCCATACCTGGAAAGTCAACTAAAAAAATGTGTTTACAAAACTTCCTTAGTTTTCCAAAGTTCACCCTTGTGGTTGATGATTTTTTTATCCGAATTTGATGAAACGAAAAGGGTTTATTGAAAAAATTGTCATCTTTCAACCAATATAAGATATGCCTTATTTTGAATTTAATAGATAATTATTATTGATTTTCTACATACATTGTGACTAAAGTCCTAATTGATAATATGATTGAAAAACTTCTATAATTTTCAAACTATTTCACATTTTTTTGAATCTAAAAGATGCATCACATTCTATGCTTCACATACTATAGGATAAAAAAAAATTTGATAAATTTTTGACCAAGTTTTGGTGGTCAAACAAACATATTTTAATAATTTTGAAATGTTCTAATAAAAAAATCATAACTAATTATTTACTTGCGAAAAAATTACAGAAAAAAATGTGGCACATTCAGGCATGTGTCCTCTACTTATATTGAAAGTTTCAGAAAAAATATTATTTTTTCTTGTACTTAGGTTCGTCAGACATACACATGTTTTTTATTTTTTTTCCTGAAAATTTAGTACTACTGCATTGAAATTTCAAATTTTCAGAAAATAGATTTACTTTTTTCCAAAAAAGGACTAGTAGCCTAGAAACTACATTCAATTTGCTACAAATTTTGTTCTTACATATTTTTTAAATTATGTTAATAACCTAATAAAAATTTTATGTCAAGTTTCCTAACTCTATTTTTCTAAATTTTCATTGTCACTTAGGGGCCTAGTTTGGACCCCCATGATCCTACACTAACCCTGATCTAATTACTAAATGCAACTATGATGCAATTATAATATGTTTTTAGATTATTTTTATTTATGACAAGAGCTTCTAAAGCAATTTATAATCTACTTGTAAGAAAGTAACTTTAGTCTAACTCCACCTAAGCAATTGAAATATAAACTAAGAAACATCAACAGAGTGTTACAATCCTTAGACAAATTTGATGATCTAATTACTAAAAAAACTTTAAACAAAGATGTTATTTATATGAAAAGTACCTAAAAGAAGCCTAAATCTTCATTGCTAAATGTTGTAATTGTGTCCTTAGAGGGTCCATATTTTATCCATTTCTTCTCCTCTTTAATCCTTGGTGTACTTCAATGCTTGATGGAAAGGGAATATTCAAGTTGGGATTGAATTAGAAGGAAGGTTAATTGGCTTCCTACAAGAGTCTAGGAATGGGGATTCGGGGTTGGAATATATAGTAGGGCATGCAATCTTCTTGGGGAAGGGATGCAAAGATTTTAGTAAAGAATTACAAAGGTAGCCTATCAATCCTATAAAGAGGAGTTCCACAAAGCATTGATGCACAAGAGTGCTTCTCTATTGTCTAAGATCTAGTTGTTCGCTCTCTCGTAGCTTTTTTATGAATGACAAAAAAGGCCTTTTATATGAGAAGAATAGATAATATTGGGGAATAAAATAGGATAAAGATAACCATGAAAGAAAGAAAGAAATAAAGATAAGAAGAAAGAATGACAAAAATCTATTCATTAGGAAAAAAAATGGAAGAAACTAGCCAAAATAAGCAACTCACACGTACTTTAAAACATGGAAAGGTCACCCATGTTAGGGTTTGGGTCACCTCTTTTGCCTATGTCAATCACTCAACTGACCCTACATCTTAACATGGGTTGCACAAGTGACCTGGAGGCCAAGCACCCCTGCGCTTAAGGCAAGAAATAGGGTTCTTCAGAAAGTGGAAATATTATGGTGGCCATGAGGATGGAAAACATTTGAGGGATGGTGCTAAGATGCTAGGAAAACTTCCAACAAGGAAAAAAGGATATGAGGAAAAATAAACACACCACGTGGGTCATGTGCTAGATTACCAAATCATCATCAAACATGTGATATCAACCCATGTAATTTTGGGTGCTTATAGACCCATGCTTTGAAATTACCTTGTCAAGGCATATGGAATGAATTACCAAAGGTCCATAGAAATATTATAGCCAATTAACCAAAGTGAGAAGTAAAATCTTTTTGATAAAGGTGTTCTTTGATAATATCATCACACGTGACTCTCAAAGTCACGTGTAGTAGCAATACCAAACCAAATACGATGAGCACTTGGGTCTTGGGCCAAGCCTTGGCTAAACTTTGGAAATCTTGATGCCATAATGCTTTTCAAATCCTCCTATCCATTATCCTACTACAATAATTATTTCTAGGAAGAATGCCCATGCTATGGCAATGCCACCTAGAAGGTAATGAGATACTCCTATAGCACATCCTTGGAAAATACTCAAGGCTCTAGGTAGGAGAGAAAGAGCAACTTTCAATTTATTATGGGCCCAACTAATAGATTCAATAAGTTCTTGCTAATATCCATGACCATTAAATAGGAACATTATCATTGGGTGAGGGTTGATCTTATTCTAGACTATATATTTGAGGGTTTTCCAACTTTCCTATGTTGAGACTCGTAAGTGGAGTGTACTTAAGCAATCATCTCATTAAAAATTGTGAGATCTTTTGGACTAGGCTTAGCCATAGGATTTTGTGTAGTCCATATTTCTTTTGAAGATAGGTAAGCCTTGAACTAGGCTAGATCCATTCAAATAACTCTATAAATATAGGGGTAGTTCCTCTTTTTCATCCATAGTAAAAATCCAAGTCTCATCATCCAATTAATTATACCATAGTTTGCATAGGTCACCTTTTTCTTCCTCTTCCTAAATAGAATTTCCATTCTCATCTACTTCATCCTAGAATTAGACCCCTTTAGGACAATGAGAAGGGTCATGAGCTTGGATACAAGGAGTAAACCATGAGTAAACTTCCATGAAATTTGTGGACTACAAAGTATCTGGAACATTTCTCATTTTGTCCATTGTCATACTCATATTAGTCTCCTATCTCATTGGAGATGACTGCGTGAATGAGAAGATGGTGAGGCTAGGAACTTTGACACTTTGGATATCCTACTTGACATTTGAGAGAATGGTTTAAAAATTTTCTTTAAGTTTTTGACCAAGGAGTAAACAATGCCCCTACCTCTATATTGCCCCCTACTATATAGATAGGTGGATTCTTTACTCTCCCTATGATATTTGGATTCTCTAGCACCTTTAGGTCTCTTTAACTCTAAATTGAGCATTACTCCATCTATAGTAGCTGAGGGAGCACAAAATTCTTTATTCACATTCCTCTCTCTAGAATTATTTCCTATGGGTCAAGATTTCTATTTCTTCCTTAAAGGTTTTTACGCCTTTGTGAACTTCTCTTATTATAGAGAGGGGGCCTATACACCGTTATAGATATTAGGGCTTCTCTGGTCGAGGGAGATCCCCTCCCTATTATGAGTTCAATTTCAATATTACTCGTGCCCTACTAAGAGAAGTTTGGGTCCTTTTGGAAAAGAGGGGGCCACGATCGTAAACCATAAATGCTCGACCACCTACTCATAGAAAACCATAGGTGCTTGACCACCTCCTATCGTTTCATTGATCACATCCTTGCACCTCCTAGTTAGTGTCTCTACTCTAGTTCCTTCTGGGTCTTTATCTAAATCTTGATTCATTGCAAGTGGTGGAGAAGTTGGGGTCAACAATTGGCTCTACTAGATCTACTATGGTTGGGTATGGGTAAAGATTGGTTGAGATGAGGTCACCTCACACTCAACCTTAAATATGATACTTAGTTCAAAATTTGGATGGAGGAATATATTGATCAAGATGCCAAGAATTGATTTAATGATGTGTGAAATTAGGGTATTATCAGACGAATGCCTTAGTATATCTAAATTGGTTGTATCTTGCTCAGGTTTAGATCCATGGCTATAAATTTGAACTTAATACTTGCAAAAGTGAACCTAACATGTGAAAATGAACCTAACTTATGGAAGTGAACTGGTAGAAAATTGATGACTATTGTAGATGTGTCTCAACTTGTTGTATGTAACACCCTAAATGGGCTACCAAAAATAAAACCAAATAATATTTTCATCTATAGGTTAATCACCTAAAACACTTGACAAATTAATCATATCTTAACGAGAGCCATAAAACATTTAAATGAGCTAGTCATTTGTTTCATCTTTGAAGGATTTAGGGTTCTCAAACACTTAATTCTCTTGGAAACTAATGTCACACGTTGATCATATTTCAATCAAGGTCAAAGATTAAATGGATACATTAAAAGTTTATGACTCTACCCTTGGACATTTTTCCATACTAAGGACATGTACACGAGTCTAGTTGATTGGCTTCTCCAAATGTCTCAAATTTACTAATGATTCCCATGGACTTGTGTAATTTATGAATTTGAATGTACTCAGTTCCATTGAGTTCAAGATTTACTTATCAATGGCTCCCAAAGTACCCCAAGGATGCAAGGACTTTATGAATTTGGGGTCACTTGGTCACTTTGGTTCCAAAGTTAACCAATTAATTCTCTAAGGGGTCCCATAAGATGTGAGATTCATTTAAGGGTTGCCTACATTTTTAACTACATAATTCACTTGATGAATACTCATGAGGTCATCCATAGATGTGAAAACCTAATGTGTTTGAATTTATCTGATCCTTTTAGTTCTAGATTTCACAAGAAATTATTTTTAAGCTTCCAATAAACACAAGCCTTACTAGAATCTAACCTAATCTTCTTTCAATTCTAAACAAAAATCATGTTTTACATAATTATGTTCTACAAAATGTGATCGCGTTTTGTGGAACATAAAATGTGATCATGTTTTGTGGAATATAAAATGTGATCATGTTTTATATTCCACAAAATGCGATCACAATTTTTTTTCAAATTTTTATCCTACCTTTTTAGGCTTGGAATTGGCTTGGGCAACTGATCCTAAGGATTTGACCTCTATGATACCTCATAGAGACATTTTTCATAGTCAATAACATTTTTTAAACTTTAACGTCGTCAGATTTATTGATTCTATAACAAAATTTGATGAAACCACCACCAAAATGATGAGTTAGTTCTTAGCCTTCTAACCATATGTATAATTTTATTAATTTTGAATAAGCTAAGATATTTATTTTTATTTTCTTTGAATAGTGTCCTCATATTCTTTAGTCACATATGTATTGATTTTTCTTTATAACTTTTGATCTGCTTAGCAAAATTTAAAAATATATATAGGATTGTTGTATGCTTCATTCTTTATACATTCAAAAAATTACATTTTTGATTATTTTTGTGCGAGTTAGGTGTGACACATGCTCAGTGATGTTATTTTCACAATGCATCCACTTCGAAAAATTATAAAAAAATAATATTCAATAAAAGATTACAAAAAAATACACATCTGAACTAGTATTCACTCTTAACTATATTTTCTACCAATTGGTTTTTAAAAATACTAAATGCAACAAAAAAAAGGGGGTGCACACACTAGACACTGTTATATTTTATTGAGAGAAATAGTAACACTTTTGTGTGCATGTAACATTTCACCCTCTTAATCTTAACTACTTTTTAAAAACTTTAGTAGTTTAGAAACTAGATTCAAAGTACTACAATTCTTATTCTTTCCATACCTTCAAATTTTGAGGGAATGCATTTCAAATTACTCGTCCAAGTTTAGGTTTAGTTGATTTCAAGAAAATAGTGGTCACTTTTGACCCCCTTTTTGTATCCCATTTCCATGCACTTACCCATGGAAGAGAACAAGGATCTTAACCTTTGGCATGTATTAGGAATAGAGGGTGAAGAGGCCTAAGGGTAAAAGTGATGAGAAGAAAGAGGGGAAATTAAAGGTTCCTTCCTTTTCTTAACCATTCTCTAACTATCTGACATTACAAGATCCTTATAAGATGTAGGTGTAGCAAGAGAGGAAGGTTCCAAAATAGTTTTAAGGGTGATGGATGGTGAAGAGGCTTTAGGCTACAATAAGAAGAAAGGGGGGCCTAAGAAGAAAGTTCGCATGAGGGGGGAGAGGGATGAGAAGAAGATTGGCCGGAAGGGATTATAGGGATGAAGGAGTGGGGGGTCAAGTATAGTTTTGTTTTTCCTAATATGATAACCATGAATCAAATGTCCTTATTTTTGGCAAAAGATGCATGCATTTGGCTTGTTTAAATAGACAAGCGGCTATTCCATTTTAAATCTTGGCCCTATCAACTTAATGCTTTATGGCAAAGGCTTGTTGAAGTCAATTTCCACACAAACCCTAGGATGAACTCTTAGGTTGGAGAATTTATTTGAGTTATGCTTGCACCATATTACTCTACCAAGCTAAGCTACACTATCTTTCAAAAAGGAATAAAATTCCAAGTTTAAGAAGGGAATTTCTATCCACATGGGATAGTGTGAACAAGATAGACGTTCAGGGTGGAACTCGATGATGCAAGACACGCTTGCTCACATACACATAAAATCCTAGTTCCATAGAAAACAAACAAATTGTAGACAAAACTCAAGATCATTTTTAATTAAAACAAATTTTATTACAACTCATTCACAAATTTGCAACCATAGTGCATCAAAACATGCAAAAACTTACAAAAATTCAATATAATGAAATGACGGTAATCTCTGTTCCATCCTCTGCTCTCTTCTCATTTTCCCACCTCTAATTATTTCCAAACAAACTTTCTTTTCTGCTATTCATGACTCCATTGTTGCACTCATTTTCTTGTTTTTTCCTCCTCCTTCAACACCTGCAGCCTCATCCCTATGCCGGGCCCTCTTCTCATTATAGTTTCTATTGTTACAAACATTAAATCTATCATGTTAATCCCATGAGATGTTTCAGACCTCCTCAAGGCATTTTTTATTTCTTCTCCTCATTTTCCACGCTGCAAATATCTGATTTTAGCCTCACATAGGTGCTACAACCTTACCCCAAGGCGTGGGGTTCGATTATGATGTTTTAATGTTGTAAATATTATTTATTTTTAGCCTCAAAAGAGGCATTCTATATCCTATAATGTGGCTGCACACAAACAATAATAATAATATTTTATTATGCCTCATATGAGGCGTTACCAATCTGCCAAGATATGGCACTGTTGTTGCTAGATTTGGCATTTAAATAATATAAAAATTAGCCTTGAAAAACAAGGCGTTACCTTCCTTCTTATGTGTCTATGTTTGGTAATAAGTCTGCATTATGAAATTGGCCTTAAATAAGGTGCCAATCTTCCACATAGACTTTTTAATGGACTCTTCTTTATTTTTTGTCACCTTAATAAATAATTCTCAAATATGCTGTTGCTAAAACCTTAGGAATAATGAAAATGACTTTTATCCATAATGAAAATTACATTAACTTTTGAAGTTGCTCTTTTGCAATTTGACTCAATCTTCCAAATTATAGGCTCTAGCTGCTGGGAAGACATCAGAACAATCAATTACAATCAAAATTATACCTTATAGAGTTGTTAAATTTCATTTGTGCCACTGTGATGGGTGTCAAGGCTGAAAATCAACTTTTGTCATAACTCTTTGCCAAAAGCTTGGATTCTCATGAAAATTTGCAGGGAAATGAATTTCAATGTTCCTAAGACCTCCACCAAGCTGTTTTGCTCCAAACCTCACAGTTTCCAAAATTTTAAAACTTCACCAAATTGCCAACATAAGTCGCAAAACAATTAATTCTTCCAAACCGTGAAAGATTTGCTCACAAAACCTTCAACATTGAATCAAGGACAGAGTCAGAAATACGCTTGTAAGACGGTTTTTTCCCAGCCCTCATAGTTTTTCGGAAACAATTGTTTCCGTGAAACTGCCCTGTTATGTGCCGGGAGCGATACTCCGACAAATTGAAAATTGGAAATTTTGTTCAATCCACCTATACTGAACTATAGAGAAATGCCATCAAAGCCACATACACACCAAAAATGTAGAAAACAAACTAAAATATTTTTGGTTGATGCAGGATAGCCCATTCGCCTCAATGCTCTTGTATCACTCGAAATTCCAAACTTGAAGGTAACAAACTTGTCCACAGATAACCCATGTGCTATACTTCAAAACTACTTGAACATGGTCGACTGATTTAAACATATAAGAATCATAGCGTTTTGGCAAATCCCTTATATTTTGTATTTCCCAACCCCTATTTTCCTAGTTCATTTTGGCCCATTTGTAAAAGTCTATTTTTTTAGGTAACCCGAGCCTTAAGAAAAATAAAATAAGAGTTTGGCATTAAGCTATGGTATCTGATATATCATTTGGCAACTAAAATTCCAAATATTTACCTCGTTTTTCTTCAAGGGTTTCTTTCTTTGGTCTGATTATATCACCATCTTCGTTGTCTCCAAGATTTTGGTCGGCCATGTTTGCTTCTTCATCACTTGTGGTAGGCAGATGACCCCCTAGGCTATTCTCCAGCGACACATTATTTTCAGTGTTGATTGCTCTCTGTCCTCCTAATATAGGAGTTAAATTCGTCTCCGTACCCGCTTACCTAGCTACTACCTTAAGCCACATTAGGACACAACATGACAACAAAGTCGGCTTAAAATCTATAATTTCTATTGCTACACTTCAGAAATTTTAGTTTGTAAAACAATGAATTTAACTAAAAGGGTAAAATAAAATGGATTGAAAGTTTTTTTAACCACTGCAACAAAAGGCGTGCCATTTTAGTCAAAGGAAAAAAATTACAGAGATAAAATAGCTTTATCCTATTAAGTTAAATGTAAAGAAAAGCCTCATAATGTTAAGATAATCCACATTTTCCTAGAAAATGATTGTAAGTGCACAACGTAATAGATGACGTTATGTAACTTCAAAATAATGTTTGACAAAACAATATTTCCTTCGCAGATGTTTGACGTTAGGTACATTGTATTAGTTTAACCACAAAAGACATTGGCCTGCCTTTTGCTGAATGTGGTGGAATCCATTTTCTTGTATTTCTATTGGATTTTATTAAAGACATTTCTTCGTTTTTTGTTTTTTATCGATTGAATTATCAGTCAAAAATTCATTTAGAAAATGACAGGTCGACCAAATCTTGAAGCATGCAGACCGATGACTGCAAAATAATAATTACAAGAGAGAAAAATTAACTTCGAGTTCCTGGGATTAGGTAGATAGAATTCACGTGGGCACAGGAAAAAGATGATAAATTTTCGTCAAAAGATATGACATGATTCGTAAAGTCTGCAATTGTTTAATCAACTCGCCATTCGCATGACACGCACCGTGTGGCCCAATTTCTTCAACTTATTTTGTCCATTATATAGAAATTGATGTAAATTTATTATTTTGAGCTGATTCAACATTATTAAACTATAGCTAACTTGAAACTTTTTTAGCCAAGAATTAATGTTTTTTACCATAATCCTTGACCTTGTTTTTTTACCATAATCCTTGACCTTTTTTATTTATTGGATTGTCTCCTCCTAGGTTTGATTGTGATCAAGATTTTTCTCTCAATATTTTGGATCACACTTGTATTATTAAAAAATTTTACATTCTACACAATTAAATTGATATAATATGGTAATATAAACAAATCATTCGGGCAGTGAGTAAGTGACAACCCTAAAACACCATATTTGAAGGAGTACTGTCTAGCCGCGGATTCAAAATTGTTTATTCCTGACGGCAAAATATTTCAGGGCAGGACCTAAATTTGACGGTCGACCCTGCCTGTCAAGCAAATTTTTCATGACGGTTATGTACTCAAACTTGCCCTTGGAATATTAAGACATATTTTTATTATAAAAAAATTATATAAAAACTAAATACATATATCAGAATAACTCTAAGAAATTTTAACATTTTATCTAAAATCTACCCTTACATGTAATACAATCTTTTTAAAATTTTGATTGTATTTTACGGCAAAAATAGCCAAATACGGTCATACGGCCATCAAATTTAAGCCTTGGCGTGAGACAAATTTGGCGGCAGTTTTTGGATTAGTCCACAATAAAAGGCTATAAGTAGAAGTTTCCAAATTAGAAAGAATCACTAGTACAAGTTTTAACGAAGGTGTGACGATGGCAGCGTGACGTGGGGGACTAAGTAATCAAAATTTCTTAGGCGAACTTTAAGATACATTTTTGCGTTGAAAGTTTGGGTCCTCCTGCAATCATGGTGGGGAAATTGGTCACGGTTACGTAGATTCCTTCCTTGTGCTCATCCTCTTTACCTATTTAATAATATTTCATTATTTTCCAAAAAAAAATCATAAAGTGTCAGACATTAGATTTCATTTTACAATTACAATTTGTAATACAAATTTATTTACAATGCTATTACTTCTATGACTCGTTTTTCTTCTAGGTATCTGCTGGTATGATTATAAAAAATATGAGTGCACGTGCCGTCATATTGTAAAGGAAAATTAACTTAGCGAGTCGGTGGCCACACGCATGCCGATATATTGCCCTTCTAAAAATTCCCATTTATTGTGATGGTCTTTTATTCTCATCTTTCCCAGCAGATAATTTTGTGGGAATCTTAGCTTGTGTACTTGACGTCGTCTGGTCGGTATCGTATAGAGAGGAAACCTGTGTGCATGCTTTTGTAATTGCATTTGTACGGTGGGTATTGTACTGTCGTTTATATAGTTAAAAAAATATTTTAGGAAGATTCAATTACTCGAAAGGGCATACCAATCAAAATTTCTATATGATTATTCTTATATATAATTTAAACAAATAAAAAAATAAAATAAAGTAAGTTTTAATAATTGAAGGACAATTTCAAAGAGATAAATGTCATGAAAAACTTGTTTGACAAGTCCTCATAAGAGGTGAAACTCTATAGTGAATCACATTGCTAATAATTCATTTTTTGAATATTTTTAATTGTCAATTTTTTTTAATACTTTTAGTTAAAAAGTTTGTACGTTGACTTTGTAAAAGATAAATATTTATTCTAGGTAGAGAAATTCTAACATATAATTGGTTGATAGGTACAAATAGTAACAAGTGCCACATAGTGGCTAGTACCTGCCATGTATTTTCATTTGTTTGTATTGTATTGAGAGTGGTATTCACATGAATGCATTGGAATGAATATTTGGAACTTGTAATTGTGGAATGCATTTAGTTTGAATTCCAATATCAATGTTAACTTTCCATTTGTATTACAATTTGCTAAAACAAGACATTGTCATGTCATCGAGAATGTTTTATATTTTTTCTTCCAAGGTACTAGTATTGATAAACAAAATTGAAACAAATGAGAAGGTATTATTGTTCATTATAACAAAGTCTTTTCAACTAGCCATATCAACTATTTCTGAAGTGGTTTCCTCCAAAATCTACTCTAGAAGAGTACCTATTTTATTGATTTAAAAACTATAGCATTGATGGCTAGCTGGGAACTCATTAGTGATGAGACTATTGTTCATGCCATATTTTTCTAATTGTAGTTGGTGGTCCTAATTGAAGTTCATGCACAAATTAGATGTGGCATTATTAGTGCCAAATGTGTGAATAGTAGTACTAGCCATATATGGAAGGCTAATATTGTTACATCCCTCTTTTTGGAATCGATTATGCTATTTACTTTCTTGCAAATTTCAGTAATATAATATGTTGTGGACGACATGGAAACTAATGATTTATTATACAAAGTTAGTTCTATGAAATTTTAGAATCTATTGATTATGATCAATGTGATAGTGTAGACTAAATGTCCTTTTTGTTAAGTGAAATGATGTTTTGGATATATTATGCTTTGATTTGGAACATAGGTGCTTTGACCACAAAATTGTATGTGAGACTGTCGTTGCAGGAACAGGTGGACCATGTTCGACAGGAAGAGAAAGTATCTTTGAGAGAGAGTATAGACTCTGAAAATTAACCATGGGTGTTTGTTACTGAGAACGCCAAACAGGTAGATAAATCTTGGAACCATCAATTAAGTCTTGTTTGTCGGCTGGGATAGTTAAACTAGATGTCGACGTCTGAAGATAAGGTGTAAATTTCTTTTCATAAGTCGTCATATAGAATCTTGGAATCGACGATGTTGTCGTAAGTCCACCAAAGCGAGTCGACTTATATAGACGATTATTATTTCGTTTATAGGTAATTAAATGAACCTTCTTGTGGCAGATTCGTGAATCATGTCTTGTAGTTGAAAGATGCGAGAAGTCGGCTTTGTGCGTCTAACGATGTAGGAAACTTGTTTGCGTTACGGTCAATCCATCGTGATTGTCGTAAAACACGTCGAACTTGTGTTGTGAATTTATTCTTTTTGGAGATCGACGAATGTCGATTTTGAAGCCATAGCATGTAATAAATTGTTTTGGTCATTGTTGGGAATGAGTCTTTTTCTTCTAGCTTTGACCGCGAGATGTTATCGATCTAACCTTGAGTTTCCTTATTAAGTTGGTCTTTATCTCTTTTTTTTTTCGACCAAAAAGATGCTCTAGACATTTCTTAACCGCCGCCTTGTCGAGCTTAACTCCACAATTCATCTTTTAGTTGCTCTTGAATGAATTAGATGCCTTAATGTTCAAGTGAGGGCGGAGTTGTTATATCCACTTTCTAGCCACGTCACCATAGGAGCCTCCATCTTTTTAGTGGTCGTGATAAGTGGGAAATCGGGTAAAAAGATAGTTATGCCGACCCTTATGGATAGGCATGTGATGGGTTTTGGTCTCATTGCACTATCTTCCATCACCGTGGCGCGAGAGGGAGGTAGCTAAGCGGTTGTGTTAAGGTGTAACCATTAAATGAATGTGGAGGCTCGGTCATCATTGTGGGCGCTGTGGTTGTTGAGAAATAAGAGGAAACCGCAGATAGAGTGGAGTTTTTTCCTTCGTTGTTTGGGGAGTTATGCAGTGTGGTGGTTAGAAATGGAAAGCGAGACTTAAAGGGAGATATTCCATCGCGAGGGGAGAGAGGAAATGAGGAGGCTGTCATTGTATAGCAACAGAAAACTACGGAGAGTTATTGAGGAGTCTTTCGTAGTTTAGAATGGGGAAAACGGTAGAGATAACCAGGGAATCCTCTTTGTTGTGGTCGAGCAAGAGATAGGAGATAGGAGATAGGAGATAGTTATGAGTAGGCTGTCGTTGTTTTAGAGGGAAGAAAAACGGCAGAGAGGAGGAGCTTTTGAATTAAAAAGTTTGGCTTCATTGTGCACGACTGGAGATAAGAGAGAGTTTTGAAAACCAGAGGAGGACGACTAGCCAAAGGGGGACGTGGATAGGTGTGAAGAGAGTTGGGAATCTACAACGTTCACCAGGAACTTGCCACAACAGTCTTCAACTCTGTCGACAGGTTTTCCCAACCTCTTCTTTTTCACAGTTTAAGTCAGTTTTTGTGTCTCTTCACTGCAAAGATAAAGTAATGTGTTTACACCAAATAGAATGTGATGACAATGTCTTCTATTATGATTTCTATGTGAGGTTTATCCATTAAATGGTATCATTGCTGTGTTCTGATATTTGAAAACTCAGAAATAGTTTCATTGTTGTTTTTAGTATTCGAGAACTCAGAAACTAGATCATTGTCTATCATGATTGACATTGTATGATGATAGAACATAGTTCTCAATGTGCACACATCTAGGAATGATCACTGCATGATACAAATGTAAACTTCAAACTTCTAACAGTCGGCAAAGACGTAAGTTTAAAGAGTTTCCTTTAAGACTGTGATATCAACTTAAAACTGCCTTTGGTGCATTTGAAACGATAGCTCTACAGCGAGAAAACACATTGCTCCACGTGCATGTTGTGTAGGATTTTAAAAACCATAGATTTAAAGCATATTTTGACGTAAACTTTAGTGTGTTTGATAGCCGGAGATGTAGTTGCAACCAGCTAGTGTCTTATCCATCTTATATCTTTAGTTAGAGGTCAACCACGTGGTTGGTCACCTCTAATGTCGTAAGAAAGATTCCCAACCCCCTTTTTATCTTATATACGACTCTTATCTCTATGAACCATGTGAAACTATTTGACTTGGAAAGGGGAGTAGAAAGTTAAAGTATCAGTTTTGGTCGAAAGTTGTCATGGTTTTGTGTAATGAACAAGTACGGTGGGAAAACCCGCATTAGATTCTAGATTACGTTGCATGCGATGATTCTAGTGTCGTATTTATTTTGTAGACTTTTATGAGTCTAAAACCCTTAAATTCTGGGATAACGGGAAATTGTTTTAGATACTTGAGTATGTTGAACAAACATGGGAACCGAGTAACCAAGTTTGAAACCACTTAGGAGTGGGCGTTATTAAACGATGTTTTTACATGAATATGGGATTATGAAACTATAAACTCAGGAATAGAGTAAACGTTGCGCCATGCACTATTGCAGGAGAAAATCCTAAAACATTGAGGTCATCGAGGTCGACATTTGTTTAAACCTTATAAATAGGAAACTGTAGGATTTCGATCAGTTCAAGTCGAGTAGGGTGGGTGAACTAAGTTCATGCGTTCTTAGAACGCTATTTAAAATCAAATCCTTTGGCCAAGGTGGTGCACGATCCTCAAGTGCATCGAATGTTCACTGTGATTGGATGGCATTTCTTGTGGAGAGTCGTGCATGACTAGAGGGTATCTAGGGATCTGCACGATAACAAGACACGTAAGTTACAACACAAGAGCTCAGATGGCAAACACCGATGGTTATCCTAAGTCTATCCTCTTGAGTAGGGTAGGGCCACTTCCGGTTAGGAAGGAGTGCGGGAGACCGACGGTCTATGGTTGGAGGTTAAGCTCCTTGAAGATACTTTCTCTTCCAAATACTGAGGATTGCCGAGTCTTGAATGTGATGGGTCGACAATCGAGATGCATGTTAATGGTATGTTTCCAATATTTTATTTGTTTCAAGAAAATTTCAAATTGTTAGAGAACAAAATGTTTATTGTATATCATTTCTTTCAGTTTTATGAAAAATGAAATCATGTTTAAGTTAAAGTGAAAAATGTTATACTTGGTAGTAGATAAGTTCTTTTGTATTTGATTACCTAGTAAAAAAAAATTACCTTTGTGAAAACCTAGTTTTTCTTGTTAATTCAGATATGGATGTTACATATATCATGTAGTCAATGTCATTGGCAATACTTTTGTTTTTTTGTTTGTGGGATTTGGAGGAAGGAACTTGTTCATTATTTGATCCAACAATCCAAAAACTATATATAAATTTTTAGCACTAGCATTTTTAGTGTTGGAAGTGAATGGTTTTGGTGACAATGGGCTATAAATCTCAGATGAGGATGTAGTAATAGACTGTCCCAACAAACAGAGAAGATGTTAGTTTCCAACTTGGTTTTGCAAAGAAGATGTAATAGGATTTTTGGAAGGGATTATATTGGTAATTTAGGTGGTGTGAAAAAAAAATTAAACAATAGAGTTGGGGGAGAGTTTGCAACATTGAAATGAACATGGAATAATCAAGTCATTAGTAGTGGCACTTTGATAAAACATTTTGGGATTGTGCAATTCTAGTGTAGATGAAAGATAATTTTGAAAATTAGGTTCATGATTACCTAGAGGCCATATCCCCAAGGAGGCATTATAATGGCCATGTTGGTACTAGTGGTGGTAGGATCTATAGGAGAAGAGACGAGTATGTGGAAGTTGTTGGAAGCACTTCCAACCACGTGATGATTCTTCTCCATTATATCCATTGAAGATTGCATGCAATTGTGCATGACCACGTCCCCAAAGTTATAGATTTTAGCTTCTAACACAAAAGGCTAGTTGGAGAGGAACTTAGATGGCTTTGAATTGATATGGAGGAAATTTGTTATTGCCTTGCTGGCTCTCATGGAAGTGGTAGCCATATCATAAGCATAAGCACCCTGTTTTGTTGTATCAAACATTCCAAGTCATCAATGTTGCTTCAACTTGGGGTCCCTTATTTCTGTAGCATAATGATTGCATCGATGTCATCTAACACCCTTATATATCTGCTTGTGTCCATAGAATGTTTGAACTTCGTAGTATTGATACATAGGCCTTCACTTGGATGTTTGTTTTCCCCAAAGCCTTCATACAGTTTGGATTTCATGATCTTGTCGAAATGAACATAAATTGAATCTAATTTGGAGGTAGGAGAGATTATATGTCATCCCTAGTCATCTAATAGTGGAGTAGTAAAACACGAAAAAGGAGGATGCAAATGATGATTATGGAAAAATGAATGGTATTCTGAATACAATAAAAACCTACAAGGATTATGAATAGTTTAAAACTTACAAAGGCAAAGCTCTAAAGCATGACATCATTGTAAAGAGGGTTAGCCATAATATCATCAATTGCAAGTGTCAAATAGAAATACATAAGTCTCACAAAGCAAACCAAGAGTGAGCAAACAAATATCTACAATGATATTGCCATGAACATAAAACCAACTTAAAATTGTAATTGAGATAGAAAAATATATACAAAGCAAATGCAATATTTAGTCAATGTACTTTTTAAGGTCCATCCTCGAGTTTGAAGTCTTTCACAAGTAGTTCAACTTCAAATTTAAATTATTAAATAATTCCCCAAAATGCCTCAATGGAAAAAAATGTAAAGAAGATGGAGTGTGACAATTCAATGGGACAACTACAAGCTACTAGAAAATATGGCGGAGGACATAAGTTTGGAGGAGGTACTAGAGTGCATGTTGATCTATGTGGAAGACCCACGAGATTCAAGCTTGGTGCCACAACTGGAGATCTAAGGAAGAAACATATAGTGTGATGGTTGTCACATGTGGAACTTTGTCTAGTTTGCCTTTTGCTCAAAGGCCTCTCATATAAAGTCATAACCAAATATGAAGACCAGGGATTTTTTTATTGGCAAATATCGCCGATCGGCCAAGTCAGAATTCATGAATAAATCGCATCCAACAGTGTGGTCAAATCGCCCAATTTTTATGTATTATCGGTCGAATCCATATCCATTCGCCATCGATTTATTTTATGAGAATCAATGAAGTAAGATTTTTGCCATGACAAATTATGCGTTTCAAATGGGCCGACTAATATTTTCGCCTGGAATTTCGGAAGCAAGTACTAAATCACCTATATATTCACCAATACTATTAAAACAACATTGTGTATCGAGACACGTTTCACCAACTACATTAAATGGTCATTGCGCGTGAGGACCCATTTCACCAACCCCATTACATGGTCACTGCGCGTGAGGGCCCATTTTGCCAATTAAAATTTACAAGTCATTGATTATGAGGGGCCATTTTGTCAATTTGCATGACACCTCCGTGCTAATCTTAGGGCCATATTCGCCTTGGAAATTTTAATGTATGTAGTCCGTCGAGGTTTGATTCACCGACACTTAAATGTATTCCTTATATAATCACGTGAGATTCGCCAAATCTTTTTGATATACCATATAGAATTTTTGCGGAATTCGCCAAATATGGAATGATATAAATACAAATGAAACTCTGATTTATTCTTACACATTTTGTTCAGTTCTGAACTTGTGACTTGTGAGCTCTCGATTCAAATTTCAGAAGTTGGAGTTGGCACCTTGAAGTTGATCGTAGGCAAAGTTACAAACTTACAACACAGGCATTCCTTCATTAGTGAATAGAAAGTTAGTGAGAACCTAAACTTAAAGGTGAGTGATCATTTCTTCATAGTATTAGTGTTTTAAGATTTCTTTATGGCTTTCCATTCTTGATTCAATCTTAAAGAAGATATTTAGTAGGGAATGGGATCTATATTCTATGAGTATGTCCTTAAACAAGAAGACATTTTTTCCAGCTTTTATTCCAAGTGGGAGATCAAGATGTCGAGCCGCAAGTGTGACAAGGGTAAGACTCCTCAGGGTGGTGAAGGGACTAGGAGGCCAACAAAACGCAGAAAAGGTGGAGTTAGTATACAGTCTTTCTTTGGAACTGGCAATGTTTCTGATCCATCAAATCAAGATGGAGCTACACCATTAACTCATGCACCAAATAATAATGAAGAAGCTATTCACATTACCTCACCACCACCAGAAGGTGGGATTGCCATTGAGTTAAATGAGGATGGCAATACCGTAGAAGATATTCCAAGGGATACCCTGGTTAACCAAAATGAGGATGGCAATACCGTAGAAGATGTTCCAAGGGATACCCTGGTTAGCCAGAATGAAGATGGCAATACCGTAAAAGATGTTCCAAGGGATACCCTGGTTAGCCAGAATGAGGATGGCAATACTACAGAAGATGTTCCAAGGGATACCCTGGTTAGCCAGAATGAGGATGGAAATACTGCAGAAGATGTTCCAAGGGATACCCTAGTTAGCCAGACTGAGGATGATAATACCGCAAAAGATGTTCCAAGGGATACCCTGGTTAGCCAGAATGAGGATGGCAATACCGCTAAAGATGTTCCAAGGGATACCCGGGTTAGCCAGATTGAGATAATTAACTTGGATGAAAAAGAAAATGCCGGCATTGTAGATGATGTTGGCAAGAAGAAAAGAAAAGGCAAATCAAAATATTCAAAAGATAAATCAAAAGATTCAAAACTAGGGCGCGAGTGGGAAATGTCAAGGAATTCTCAGCTTGATTGGGTGTCAAAGTACCCATTCATTGAACCAGTCAAGAAAGCAAACAAAGATGAACAACCAACAGAATGCAAGTGTGTGATTTGTAGTTGCAAATGTAAAAGAGATAAGAAATTGCAGCTATTAAAGCTTGACACTATAGAAAAGCATATAGGTAAAGTTTATGAAAAATAAATCATAGATCGAAAGGAAACATCAGTAGTAAGATGGAAAAAGGAAGAATGTCTTCATGTGAAGTATGCTGCGAAATATGATGAGCATAAGAAAAAAATGATGAAGCTTGTTGCAAATGGAGGTACAATCAAGGCTCAATTTGGAAAAGCAATGGAAGGAGCACAACTGGCAAAAACTGTTCAGAACTGTTCAGATGAGTGTTGTTTTTCATATTTTGTCCAGAAGGTGTCCTATGACAGACTACCCAGAGTATAGTAATTTATTATCTTTTTTGAGTGTTCCTCACTATCCTACCACACATTGGTCAATAAATGCTGGATGGGAATAGGCAAACTGTCTCACTGCGGTGGAAAAGCAAGATTTAAAGGAGAATGTAAAAGAGTCAAACTTCATTGCATTATCTTTAGATGAAGTTACTACGGTAGATAATACTTCTTGGGTCTGTATGCATGTGTATATTGTAAAAGAACATGTACACTGAGCTCATCTACTCTGTGTTCATAAAATGAAGGATAGTTCAACATCACAACATATATTTGAACGAGTTAAGAAGTCTTTGAATCAAATTGCAGGTATGGATGACTTGACAATTGCCAAAAATTTGGTGTGTGTAGGAGCTGATGGAGCTACAGTAATGCAAGGTCATAGGACCGGTCTTTGCACAAAATTACAAACTACTTGTGCACCATACATGTTTGTCATTCACTGCATGGCCCACAGAATGAATTTAGCATTTAAAATTGTAAGCAAGTTTCCTACAATATCAAAAGTTGAAAATCTAGTCTGCGAGCTCCACACATACTTTTGCCGAAGTCCCAAATGCTTTGTGAAATTTCAAAATTTTGTTGAGGGAATAACAGCAGGAAACAAGCTTCTTAAGGATGTTGATACCAGATGGATCTCCTTGCATGGACCAGCTCAATGAGTTCTTTCAGAATATCCATCCTTGATTGGAACAATGTACGAGCATCGCAACATAGTAGACAAAGCTCCTAACCTCTTACATAGGTTAAGTGATATAGAGACACTCTTAACTTTAGCTAGTCTTCTCCCCATGCTAGATGAAATGAACAATCTTGTGAAGAAATCCCAAGACAGAACTATGTATATCTATGAGTATAGCAAACTACGTAGAATGACATGCATGGCCCTCGATAATCTATATCTAGATCTAACTTCTCAAAGCCCAAATTTTTATAGGTGGCAGATAATTACAGATTTGAATCATCATGAAAATTATTTACAGTTTAATGCAAGTGGGGAGTTATGTGTCTTTGTACGTGGATTTGAGATACCAATGCACCATTGTAAGACAGTTAGGTGCTCTATCAGAGAAGTACCTATTAGAAAGGATGATTTTGATGGCATTGTTAAATCTGTTAGTAGTAATTTGAAAGAAATTGCAAGCAATCTTTCAACAGAGATTTATAATCGATTCCCTCGAGATGAAATACTTGATGCCATGTCTATTGTGTATCCTCAATTTTGGGTTCAAGGCCACCAAGATAGCCCAAGCTTTTTCATCAAAATGTAACTACGTTGACCGCACACTTTTTGAAAAGTGTAGAATGCAATGGACAACAAATAGAAGGAATTATAGATGGAAATAAGCTTAAAGGACAATGTAGTCAGTTTGCAAGAAGTATGATAGACCAGTTTAATGCCATGGAGAATCCCTTCGAAACGGGATCAATAACAAAGGCCTGGAAAAACTTGGGTCAGAGTGAAATATTGTGTGATTTGATATCAGAATATTTCAAACTTGCTGATTTATGTCAAACAATGATATTGGGTTCGGTGGAAGATGAGAGAGTTTTCAGTGCATTGGGGTTTTTGAAATCAAAGATAAGAAACAAATTAGACAAGAATTTGGAAAATTGCTTGAGGGTGTTAGGAAGTGTGTATAATGTCAAAAAATTTCCTTATGAAAGGGCACTTACAATCTGGAAGTCCATATGTGAAAGAAGAGGGTTGTGCAACTCTTCAAGTTCAAATGTTGGTAGTGGTGGGACGAATGACAGTGACACAATGACAAATGAATTTGACTTTGGGACTCATAATCAAGACAAAGAAAATGAAGACCAGACTCAGAATCAAGACGACTCTTTTTCTTTATTTGAACATCAGTTTGAGGACCCTGACTCGATTTGGGAAATGGAAGTGAATTAGCAGTTTTTAGGTATTTATACTGCATTTCATGAATTATATTCCAAAACTGTAGTTGATGATATTTTAAATTTGTATTCCTTGAAATTGTGAATCAAATTGAATACATTAACATATTATTAATTATTTCATATTTTAATTGTGTCATATTGATAAGTTTTACATGTACTCAGTGATTCATCATTCAACTCAATGCTTAATATTTCCTTACTAAAGTTTATTTGTGCATAAAACATAAAATTTGCAGTAAAGTAGAATTTTGGTTTTTGATTTGATAT
This sequence comes from Cunninghamia lanceolata, assembly GCA_027924645.1. Classification (NCBI taxonomy): domain Eukaryota; kingdom Viridiplantae; phylum Streptophyta; class Pinopsida; order Cupressales; family Cupressaceae; genus Cunninghamia; species Cunninghamia lanceolata. The sequence continues at coordinate 9,948,574 of BSBN01001807.1, forward strand.
GGTAAATAAAATTAATTTAACATATTAACAATAGTAGGATATAGAACAATGAACATCAACAATCGTTGAATGTGCATTTAGTAGTTGAAACCAGAGTTTATTTTCAATTGATAAATTAAATAATACAGATAATTGAACATCAACACATTACTGAATTTGAATTTTCTATTGATTTTTAAATGAAAGAGTACATAGAGGCAATGAAAAATCTTGCTCAAGAGTCAAAGACAACTCTGCACAGAGCTGAGTTGCAAATCAGAAAGTTGAAACTCATAAAATCAATATCAAATCATTCTAACAGTTTTTTTAGCAAATTCCACTGTTCATGTGGTGGAATTGTCATTTCTTCTAGCTGATGTTGTCTGACTTGAGTTTTTGTTAATAATGTATGATCGAATTTCAATTTGGATCTTGGGTCTGACTTGAATGTTTCAGCCAAATATACATTCACGAGTATCAGTTGTTTGATGAAATCCAAAAAGTTTGCCTCATCTGGGTTCCCAAGAAACTGGTCCAAATCAATCTTCCTTGCATCCTCCATCTTCTTTCTAAAATTATCCTTTCCAATGAATCGGTCATTTGTGTCAAAACCCTGTGGCAAACCAAGCTTTGTCAAGTTCCTTACCTTTTCATCCTCCTTCTTAATCTTTGTTGCAACCTCAATCACAAATTATGTTGTTTCACGCATTCTTGAACACTTTTTAATGATAGATGTCACCTTCATTGCGACTTCAATCCGATTAGTAATGCCTTTTGAAATCAATTCATTGTCATTGGCTTTGTAGATTGTTTCTAGAACTTGATTTGTAGATTTTTCTTCTGCCTGTAGTTGTAGATTTGTGTTGTCCATTAAATATTTGCTCAGCTTATCAAAATGTAGTCTCATGGCATCAATGACTTAAAAGAATTCACACAATTGATCAAACCTCTGCATTATTTCTTCCCAAATCTTTTGTTTCATGTGCCTGATTGTTTGTCTACAAAATTCAGTTAACTTTTTTTGACAAGATTTTATTTCATTTTTCGCTTCCATAAGTTGTGCAGCCAATGTTCCATTTTTTTGCCTCTTTCTCCAATTTTTGTTCCCACTGTTGATTTACTTTCCCAATGCTTTGTCTTAATTTTTCTGAAGTGGATTTTTCCTCATTATATTTCTTTTTTATCTCATCTAACTCTTGCTTCAATCCACTCAATTCCACCTCTGTTTGTTTATCCTCTTTGCTTGTTGATGTAGAGGCAGATTTTTTTAATCTTTTTTCTAATTCATTGCTCTTGTTATCTGATGCTTTCATTTTGCTTTCTCATTTGCTAAATCTGCCTGTAATTTCTCTATTTGATTCTACAACTTTTTTTTCTCTCTATCATGCTTTAGCAATGATGTGTACACCAATTCATTGTTCTTCTTTGATATATTAATTTTTTCAGTATTTTTTAATCTAGAAAAATCAAATTGCAAACTGCTCACCTGAAATTTAGATCGATCCATCTAATTTTCTGGTTTATTTTGAACTGTGGGAACAACAATTGGGTACTCCATGATTTTTGTATTTGTGTCAAATGTGGGTAATATCATGGTTGTTGTAGGATTTGAAGTTACAGCAGACACACTCTCCTTCAGTTGCTTCTTATCCTTTTTATACAATTCTGATTTCTTTTTAAACTTGAATGTAATCAAAACTTGGGGACACAGGAATAAGGGAATGCTTGAATGGTGAAGGAATAGGAGTACTTGCAATTTCTTTTATAGCCACACTAACTGGGGGAGTGCCTGAAAATAATTCCTTTATAGTGGAACTGGTAGTTGGACTTGGACCTGCCATAATCCTTTTTTTCTTCTATGTCCCTTGATCACTGAGTGTTTGTGTGGTATCTTGTATTGGTGTCCTCTTGTGTGTAACTTGTTGTTGGACCTATTGTTGTGGCACATGTTGACTAAGTTCTCCACCAATGGCAGTGCCAGTCGCACTAGGCTCTCCACCATGGGCATGTCCAAGTTGTGATTGCATCTAACCATGAGGATTAGAATTTGAATCTGTAACAAAATCAATTCTTTCAGTTCTACTTGTATGACCTTGGTGTATTTTATCAGCTGATCCAGCTCCAAGGCCTCATTTATCAAATGGTTTTTTGGCAGTGGTGACTACATCTATTGGTTTCCAAATGCCTTGTCCTTGGGACCCCAAACCACCACCTTGATAACCCAACTTTCTTGCTATGACTACTCTTGAAGTATATGATTTTTTTGTGTTCTGACTTAAACCAGATTTGTAAATGCTTTGTTCATCCCTATCATCATCAGGTTCATCATCTCTATCACTTTCAGTTTCTTCATCTTCACATTCATTGGGATGCTCTATATTCCACAATTTGCTAAACTCTTCATCTTCATCGATTTCTCCATAGTCTGCATCAGTTCTCAATTCACCTAGATCCTTCCTCATGGACCAAAATGCAGCAATTTTTGACCGTGTCCAAGATTTTTTGTAACAGAATCATCTAGATAATCTGGCATTTTTGCTCTAATAGATGGTTTATCACTTTTTCTATAAAAATTGTTGTACCTCCTGATTTCATTCTCTGTTGGTGCTCCTATAATTTGGACCTGGTGCAATGCCATAATTTTTGCTGACAACTGTTCAAAAGAAATACCTTTCTCAGCAGCAGTTTTCTCCATTGCAATTTTGACCTCATCCCAGGGATCCTTGTTTCTCAAGTTTTCAAGCAAGGGTTTACATTGATGTTGAATTCTACTTGCAGCATTCATATTGGCCACAATCATTGTTTTAATGGTGTCACATGGATCATACTACCAGTGATAGACAACATCAAAATTAAAAAATTTCAAAAGATATTGTGCCACCTTAAATGCTTTTCTCTCGAATGTGAACTCTCCACATGAAAAAGGTAAAGAAGGAAATAAGGTCTTCTTTTGCTAATCGGCAAAGTGCAGTTCATCAGTACTCTGCATCTGCCTTACATATTCCAATGCAAAAACCCTTTATGTCACATGTATTAGAAGTTTGTATGGCTCTACTTCTGATCCATAAAATCTTAGCATGGTATATTCTTCCAATAAGTATCAATCAGCCAATTGTATTTCTTTTCCTAGTTGAATGAAATCTCTACATGATATAGGCAATGTAGGCATTGGACTATTTGTAATTGTTTGATGCAATGGAGCCAAAAAGTAGTCTACAAAATGATTATAGTTCCTTCGAGAATCATGCATCCTTATCTTAGTGGTCCAATAATATACTGGAGCCATCTTATTTTCCTTAGCATTGCTAGAGGGCTGAATCTGAAGCTTGTTGTTCTGAAACATTCCACTAAATTTGAATAGAAAAAAATAGCACAAGTATGTTGTGAACCTAAATGTCTTGGTGGAACCTCCTTTAATCATTAAAAATTGTTTATGCATGGATTCTACAATGTGCTCAATAAATTTATATTTGACATGTACACCATTACCATAATGGATATTATATACCATTTCAAGGAGGCTTGCATCCACTTCCCAATTGCTATCCAATCCAAGGCAAAATGCTAGCATGGAAATAGTATCCTGAGCCCATGATTTAAAAATTTTCAAAGGATAAGGAGGCTTACGGTTATCTTTCAAGAGGAACATTTTTTCTTCAACTATTTTATTTAGGAAAGAATTTTTGCTCCTTTCATCTGCTGCTTCATAATCACTAGCAATCTTTTCTAGGTCAATGTGGACGTCTCCAAATTCTTGGGTTGTAAACCCCAACACTTTTCCAAATTCTTTTGCATTAATGGATAAAATTTCTTCTTTGGTATCCTTATTTACAATTGCTCTTTTGTTACCATCATAATTGTGGGCATGGACCATGATAAATTCTGGGCAAGGGAAAACCTCATGTAACATCATGCGCCCTAATCCAGTTACCCATGGTGCATTGATACTATCAACATTCTTTTTCTTGGCAGCCTTATTCTCACATGAAAATCTGAGTTCTGAGGTAAATCTACCATACATGTTGGGATCATAAATATCATGGTATTTATCAGTCAAACCTGAAGTTTTAAGCAATTCAGAATAATCTATTTTTTGATATGTACTTGCTTTGCCTTTCCCAAAAACTTTGTCTGCTCTGCTAGTGGTGGTAGACATGCTTATATAGTGTGAAATTTTTCTTAAGTCTCTCAACCCTAAATGCAAAGTTTGACAAAATAATATTTTAAGAAAAAAGTTTGAGAAAATAAGATTTTAAGAAATGATGAAACGTAACCTAGGGTTTCTATGTTTTGTCTTACCGGATTTGTTGGAAATGGCACTACAATGAGCAATCTGAAATCTCCCTGGTGCACTGCAAGGAGCAATATGAAATCTCCCCTATGCCCCGTGTGCTGATCCTCTCGGCTATCACTTAAAAATAAAATCACTTAGCAGTAAAAAGTAGAAACTAGAAAGTTTGCTTTTTTTTATGAAGTGACTTTTTTAGCGAATGAAACGTCAAGCCAAGTTTCAACGTGTCGCTATTAGTACATGTCTAATAGCTATCCTACATTGACAACTCACGGCAATCTCTAAACCGTTGATCTTTGTAAATCTAAGGGTTTAGGTGATTCTGGAGATTTAAGTTTGCAAGCCTAGCGTTCCATGCATTTCATTCCGGAATGCAACTAGAACCATCCATAAAATGTTCATCGAATGGCGAGTATTTTATGATATAAACAATAAACATAATCTGCATTTCTTAATTCATTTAATGTCCCAGAATCCTGAATAACCCTAAGCTATTTAGATTCAGAAGAAAAACACACACAACTTGGAGACAGATAACCATATACATGCAACAAAGCATTACTCATTTAAAAACAACATGAAACTGCTAAATTTATGCCACCCAGCAAGACTGTATCTTATTATTCCGTCAAAATTTGCCAAGTCTAAAACAACCAACCCTATGAAATGACTCAATGAGCAAGACAGTTCCTTCATAGATCAGGAACGTGCTATTAGCATTGAATACATTGTACTTCAAATTGTTATAGATACAGAGAACAAAAGCTTGTCAATCCTCAATTCCATACTTGTCATTCCACTCATCGTATGTCTCCTCTATCGGCCAAGGGAATGAAAGTATTTCTTCAATATAGCCATTATGGCTGACATACCTGGCATCCAGCATACCTTTTACGTGGTTACAGAACGTAGAAAGATTCCTTTCAAAAGTATTCAGATTGTCCAATGCTAAGCTCAGTACTTGCATACTCATAGTTAGATCACTTGCAATTACATCACAACAAGTGGGAATTAATCGATAAAAATTGTCTACAATCTCCTTTCTCCACGTGTCCCAGTCTTTTGTTTTTCCATCACCATCCAAGATGGGAGGTAACCACTTAGTGTCCAACCCTTCAAAACCCCACAACCTCTCTTTCACAATTGAATCGAATTTCAACTGGAAACTGGCCACATCCTGAAAACACTTCAACATGTTAAGCACCTTCTATATGTCAACAGGTGCATTGGAATCATACCTGGCACACCTCAGAAATTCTTTGACTTTTTTAGTTCTATGTAACCATTTTTTTAAGCTCAATAGTCTCTGTTTGTCAGACTCATGCTTTTCATAGGCTGGTCTCAACTGTAAGTAGGATTTCCAAGCCTCATCAACTCTGGTCAAAATGTTTGTCACCTTGTTCTTGATCAAGTTGGTGACCACCTCTTTAACCTTGTTATCCTTCTCCTCCTTCAATCTCCTGTTATCCTCCTTCAACTCTCTAATCTCTACAAGGAGAGGCTCTATATCCACGGGAACAGATTCTGTAGTTGGGATCACTAGAGGAGGGGCTGAAGTACTGGCTACCAATGACAGTTGCTGCTTCAACATGTTTATCTCTGCAACTGCCTAAGAATAATCAAGTTGCAGCTGATTGTAATCATCTTTTTTAATGTGTTATATAGATGAAGCTATAACAGAGTTTTACTCTGATGTTTAAGTAATTAAAAAACTCTGATAGCTTTAGAAGAAGCTCACTCTGGTGCCTGTGGAGAGAATTTTGGGGGAAAATCATTCGTACAAACATTGTTACAAATGGGTTATTATTGGCACCACATGGAACAAGATTCATTTGCTTATGTCAAGAGATGCCCGCAATGTCAACAGCATAAACACCTAATCCGAGCTCCCGCTCAAGAACTTCATGCCCAAGTTTTACCTTGGCCATTTTCTATTTAGGGCTTGGATCTAATTGGTAAAATTTCTCCACCCTCCTCTCAAGGGCATACATCCACCATTACTTCCACGGATTCTTCACAAAGTGGGTCAAAGTTGTCCCCTTACAATCCACGACTGCTGACGTAATTTGTCGATTTATACAAGATAACATTATTTCTCTATTTGGAATACCTTCCTCCCTCGTTTCAGACAATGGTACACCATTTAAGAACAAGGATGTGAAGAAATTTCTTGAAAAATATCATATTCAATATCGCTTCTCTACACCTTATTATACTCAATCAAACGGACAAGCAGAAGCTTCAAACAAAATTATTGGACATATTCTATGAAATACTGTTAACAAACATCAAAAGGATTGGCACATTTAGTTATCTTATGCATTGTGGGCCTATAGAACAAGTATTTGTACGGCTACTAGCAATACACCATATAACCTTGTCTATGGCACAGATGCAATAATGCCCTTGGAGTTAGAAATCCCTTCATTGAGGATCTCCCTAAGGGACATTATTGATGATGATGTTGAACGTGAGAAAAGACTACAAGAACTTGAGATGCTTGATGAAAGACAAATAAATGCTCTTGAGCACCTCAAGGCTCATCATAAAAGCATACAACGATCATACAATGAACATGTTATACAACGTTCATTCGATATTGAGGATTTGGTACTTTATGAAAATCAACGCAATATAAATGTACCTCCTGGAGAAAAGGTAAGTTCAACCCTAATTGGCTTGGACCGTACATAGTAACTGAAGCCTTTGGATCAGAAGCGTATAGACTAGCTGATGAACAAGGTATGCCACTTAAGGAACCTATTAATGATGTGCACCTCAAGAAATTTCATGCTTAAGACTTGAATGTTAAATGTTATAAAGCAAATCTATTAGATAGACTAGCTTCAATTTTGACAAAATGTTAGCATGTTGTCTTAATTCATTTAACATTACATCTTTGTTTGGTAAATCATTGTTGTATCTTACTTATATATTCTTTGTTAAGATCACTCTTGTATTAACTAAGCGTAGCATAGAAATTTGGGTCGTATGTGAAATTGTTAATCATTGTGTTTTATTACTATATATATTCTGCAAAGAATTGTTAGTATGTCACATTAGCATTAATTATAATTCCATATTAGCCTTCAATAGTCATCACTAGTTGTATTTTATAAGATCACTTGTGACAGATTAAAACTATTGCACATAGAGAGCAAAAGTAAACATTATATATATATATATATATATATATATATATATATATATATATATATCATCAATTTCAAATATACATCCAAGTCGACTATCCTTCATAACAAAATAGGATGTCATAGTACATAATATATAAGCATCATATAGTTGAACCTTGGTCACCTGTTCCCTTGGGCCCTCGTGGTGTGCGCGTGACAGAGGCCTGACCATATGTGGCTACAGATCGTGAATGACTCCTAGAGACACTCTGCGATCGTAACCCCCTGATCTCACCTCTAAACCCTATCACCTCCTCATGTGCCTCCTAGTACATCCAATGGTATTGGTATCTCTCAGCCTAAGCCCTGTCTCTATCAGCTCTCACCTGACGGACCTCAAGCAGTAAGAACTCACCGATGACTAGCTCTCTCTCTAATGTAGGCACCGCTACCATTTGATCCCACTGCGCCTGAAGCTAAGCCTTGGCACACTTAGCTATCTGAAGTAACTCCTCTCTCTCCCATGCAGACTACTCTAGAATAGCCTCTATAGTCGTCATGTACCTGACAAAAGGCATAAATACCTCCGCATGTCACCCAGTGGATGGCCGTCGCGAATACCCCACCCACAGCCACTGCTCAGATACATCTGAAGGTACTATCTCCGCTATGACACGACTCACAAAGTCTCGCCAAGCGTCAGTCCTGACTGCAAAATAGAAAATAAGATAGATATTAAACTCTCACATAAACATCATAAACAATAAACATAAAGAACATCAAACTAGTAAAATAAGGCTAACCTGGATCTCCATCTCGCCAGGATGGATCTCAGATCGCTGAAGGTGTCACGAGCTCTGCAGTTTGATTTGTAGCTGGGGCACAGACCTACTACACTCCCCCCTCTCATTCTGACTTGGTCCCTCAACACCTACAAGAACTAGACCATGAGCTCTAGACCGTGGTCTCAACCTGGTCTCCTCCTCGGTGTCTACCTCCTGCTGGTCCTGTTGTGGTCTTTCCCCAAAGGCGTACTGCGATGGAACCTCCTCTGACTCATCATCATCATCCTCCACATCCTCCTCGAGATCATAGTATCCTGCAAAGTCACTCATGTCATCCTCTACCCCTGTGTCACTAGCGTGATCGGCCCAAGGCCGAACATCGCTTGTAGAGTGACCGAGAGGAAAGATAGGAGCAAGTCGTGTTGTATGCCACAAGGTCTGATATGATCAAGTACAACCAACATCGTCTGCATCTGAAACTGGTGATGCATCCTCTGGACCCTCATCACCACTAAGAGGTACATTTGCTGCTATCAGTCATTGGGCGTTGCTCGCCCTGACTACGCTGTGCACGGTGTGCGCATAGCTCGGATGCACTACAGGAACATCATGTACCTGTTCGAACTATTGTGCCACCCTGTCAAAGTAGAACCAAACCATGATATGATCAAGGTGACCGACCATCAACTAATCCCTCTGCATCCTCGCTAACTGTCTCCGTTGGCCAGGCCATACGATATAGTCGCGATACAGTCTCCAGATAATATTGTTGGGTTGCAATCTATCAAAGACAACTCTCCAATATAACATATCACTGTGTCTCCAACATCTGACTGGTGGATAAGCATGAATGCGTGGATGGGTGAACGTTGCCTCTATAGGAAATCCTATTGGTCGTGTGCACCTGATATGCAAAAAATCCCAAACCTTTAGTAAAGTGCAAATCATTAGACTGTGCATCTCATAATGGACATACCGTCCCAAGTCACGATAAAGGTGTGCAAGCATACTGTGCCCCCATGCGTATATAGTTTGATGCTCCTCCATCACTCTAATAGTGTGAGCAAGGCCCCCATGAAGGTGAGTGCCTTGTCCGTCTAGTGCGACGGCTAGTGCAACAGTGACTATCATGATACTCCAAACCAATGGAATGTCACCACATCCTTGCTCTAGAAGCCGGAGTTGAATATGTCCTCACTTTGCCCATGAAACTACATGACTCAGACAATACAACTGACTCTCATGAGTATACTCCACTATGCGATGTCCCATGACCCTCACTATCTCTACTCAGATAGGTAGTCGCAGGATCCTGTACACATCATCCAGTGTGTTAGTCATATTGCCTATAGGTAAGTGAAATGTGGATGTATCTGCATTCCACCTCTCCATCAAGGCCATCAACATGTTGCAATGAAATCTGATTATGGGCATATCAAACACCTACCATAAGCCCACCGCCTACAAGTGCTCTCTCTGCGTTAGACATGGTACTAGCACGCTCTCAAAGCAGTGCCATCAGGTGACTGCCTGTATGCTCTCATGTCTCTGGGACATCTAATAGGTTGCAAAACAAGCAGTGGTATCAGTTTTTCACCATCAAACAAGAAAAATACTATCTGACACAATAATAAGTGTATGTGCCTAGGGCCCATGTCCTCTGTAGACCCAGGTGCCTCAAGAAGACCTGGGCGCCCTAGAGGGACACTAGCGCCCCTGAGGGACTAGGGCGCCCCAATGAGACTCTAGCACCCTAGGTGGACCCGAGCACCCCTAACAAGGCCCCTATCCATGATATCTCCCTTGGCACAATAAGCGGTAAAAACAACTGAAAGAAAATAGAAAGATGATAGAAGCATAAGATTAGGACCCTACCTCGGCCTCGAAATGCCTTTCCGCCACTCAGGCTCAGAGCATCTCTAGTCGTGGGGGCTGATACGAGTGTCAGCTCGGCATGGTTGTCCTCCTCTTCTCCTTATCTCTCTCTCCTCTACTTTTATACAAAGACAAGCAATAAAAATAAGTAAGTGATAAGTGAAAACTCCATTTACATAAAGTAAGTGGATGAGAATTCATATCCCTAACTAGGTGCAATATTGATCTATTTCACTCTTGAGCCTCTATCTTGAGCTGTCGAACTCAGATTTTCGTGTCGTCTGTTGCATTGGAATCTTTGTCCTAATCTTTATCTCACCCAATCTGTTGTGTTTGAGTGTTGTTTCTTCAAATAACCCTCAAAACACATTTCTCATCAAATTTCCCTCGAAATCGACACACGTGGATATCTCCTTGTTTCTCCTTTTCGGACTAAGCAAGCAGAAACAAGGGGGCATATATCTCCCTCGATTTCCTCCCTCATCATGTCTTATCACTCAACCCCCTTAGTGTTTATGTACTGACTCATTGGTGGTGGTTGTAGGTTGATTTGATTTTGATTTTCTAACAAGTGTTCCTTTGCAGGTTGCAGTTCCTAACTTTGTGGTCTTGCAGGATTGTAGACTTGGGAGCTTCTTCCTTCTCAGCAACAACACTTCGGCTTCCTCTATAGTATCCTTTTGGGTATCCTTTTCATGATTGATACATTTACTTTCCTTTAGTTGCATATGCATGTAGTGTCATATGGCCACTAAAGTGGGGGCTAAATGTTGCATCAAAAATTGTCCTCCTGTATGGAATGGTACAATTTCCCTCAGTTTAGCTCCTCGCCTTTGGTGACCTCTCAACCTCATTTTTTTACCTTTCCGAAACCCTGATTAGCTAGTGTCTAGTTTCAAAATATTCATTTTCTGATATAACTATTGATGGAACCTAAAAAGAGAATTTGAATTATGGGTCCCTAGGACCCCCTAGATACAAATCTAGTCAGAAAATGGGGGCCTGGACTTGGGCGCCTACACCCTAGTCCTGCCCCATTTTTTGGGATTTTGAATCTTGGCGGGGTGTCGGCTCCCACCGTGCACCTCAGGATTCTATTTTCAAATTTTTGGTTTTCACGCGATATCAAGACGTTATTTTGAAATTTGAATTTCCCTAAAGTTAGATATAAAAAGACATTTGAAAATCATTTTAACACACACAATCTTTATGCAAGCTTGATGCCAAAACTCTGCTAAAAGTGCCATTGAAGATCAGTGACTTGTTGAAGCTTTTGAAAGATATTTGAATTTTCTATCATGAAGACAATGGATGGAGATTAGGAATCAAGTTCTTGAGACTATATTGTTCTTCCTAGGGTTTGTACACCTTTTGCATGATCGGGAGAAGGGTTGAAGCCTCCAACATCGAGCTTGGAGATCCTCCATGAACATTGTTGATTCGCCTTCTTGTTCATACAAGTCTTCATTTGTTTTCATCTCCTTGAGGTGAAGTTGTATGTGTTTATTGAATTGAAGCAAGTTAATGATCTTCCCTTGATTAAGGCATCTAGGGTTTGATATTTTTGCATACACTTGTTTAGGTTTGCACAACTTCTGCAAATCTTTATCTTTGGCTATTGTTGAGGTAGGAATACCAAAAACTGGGCTTGACTAAGGCAAGCTCCTATATAGCCACAACATCTTTCTCCTTCTTTTGTAGGTGCAGATCGTGTTTTGCAAGATACGGTGAAAAGAAGCGGCAGGAAGACAGATATTGCAGATACAGTCGTCACTAGATTTTAGAATTTTGGATCCCGATACTTTCAAGACTAATGAGCGGGCGCCCTAGTCCAACTAGGGAAAATTTTTGAGATTTGGAAGCTCCACAAGGTCACTGAATAGCTGATGCGAAAGATTTTTACAGACGGAAAATTGCAAGACTAATGAGTAGGCGCCCTAGTCCGATCAGCCTTCAATTTCTAGGTGCATGATCTCTGAACCTTATTCTATGCATTTCCATGATTTATTTTACCTGCTTCATCTCTGAATCCAGTCGATTTCTATTACAAGGTGTAATTAGGGTTTATTTGATTAGTGGATAAAGACACTTGATAAAACCTTAGTTAGACACTTGAATCATACCTAATTAGCATTAGGGAATAGACAAGCGATCAGTAGCTTGATTTCAAGCTCGGTCCTTGTCCTCCCAATGTTTAGTTAGGTGAAAGGATAGGACTTAACCTTGTTTAAAAGAAACCTACTTTTTCACCCTAAACACAACACTGTATAGAAAGTCATTGCTTGGGATGTCCAAATAGTCAAGTTTAAAACAAAGAATTAGGTGGCAACAAAAACATGGGGCTTATGTGTTATATGGCAGTCAGGTCTGCCAGGCTTTGTTGTTTTGACTGGGCCCTTTGCTTCCCAAGATGAGGGTTAGAGTATCTTGATTTGCATTCTGGCTCAGGAAGATAGAACCCTGATTTCCACCATCCTCTCCATGAGGAAGATCTTGTAAATCTTGAATAGTACAAGTAAACATTATGACTTTCATGAAGCTATGACAGTCCCATACCTCATAAAAAACTATTTCCTTAATATCCAACTATTTCACAACTCCAGTGGTGGTGCTTGGACCACTTTATCACCTTCATTCCATTCATTTTAACAAGGCTTCAGGGATTATGAGTATAGAAATCTCCTGAGATGGTTGGTGGTCAATGCATATGGAGAAAAAGACTTCTTGTTGTTGCTACAGTCATGTGACTGTCAAATTTTTTATGTGCTTTTGGCAGATGTGAAAGTTTTAGGTATCCCACCAAGTTGCCATGACACACCCATAGTGTTTTAACATCCTTTCTCTTTACAATACATTGAATGGATTCAAGAAGCAAAAAGAATTCTTAATACACAGTCACAAGTAATAAGCCCTAGCAGCCATGGCAGAAATACCCCTGCTATACAAATATTTGTCAAGTTCAAAAGAGGAAATCATGAGCTAGCACTGCATGCATGGATTCAAGAACTCTGACTTGGAGGAGACAACCTATATCCCATTACTCTCATATCAATCTTCCTGACAATATTTGGGCCACATTAAAATTTGAAATAGACAAGATGCTAATGTACTGTTATAACTATCTTCTTCATTTTTATCCCCTAGAGATCCTCACACTGTCTTCACTGCTCATACCTAAGTACATTTTTGGATAGTGTTCGAAATGCAAATGGAAAGGGAGGTTCATACCATATCTTTTATATCCTTATAAAATAAATGATCACATCTTCTCATGACTCATAGACACTTTAATAATTAGAAAGAGAGCCCACTCTGACTGTCATGGTTTAAGTCCCTTGCACTAACCGTTAAATATCACAAATGACTGAGTAAAGATCCCACTGTCCACCTCTAGACTATCCCTTAACTGATTAGTTTTAGGATTGTGTTAACAATTAAACCTGCATAATGATATGATTTTATAACCTCACAACAATGGCTGATTACGAAAATATTTTCTCAACACGTCTAGCTTGTTTAACATTATTTAGTGTCATGAATTTTGAGGAATTAACTGTAGAAGGGTCGTTGGGAGAATAGGGAGCAAGGGCGTTTGAGGATTAGTAGTTGCGTAGATATTTATGATTTTGGGAGTTCCTTTACTCGTAGTTTATCTTATGCGCGATAAGATATTTATGACGCGCATACCAAGCGTCTAGGGCCAATGTTTATCCGGTGAGGGCCCCGCATATTTTCTATCGTACAGCTTCACGGTTTTTCCCCGGACTGTCTGCCGACTAGGTAACCCATTTTGGGTTTTTTTCTCTGTTCTTTCGTTTGTTAATCTTTTTTCAAAAGAAACGTACTTTTTTCCGAAAAGTCAAAGGAAGAAACAACCAGTTATTGGAAGAATAGCTATGCAGTTTACTACCAATTCCTTCTAAAATAAAGAAATTAACAGTTTGAGTCCCCAGTCCACTCATAGCGTTTACACTGTAAGAGAGTTTATTGATTCCCTGGTTTGCCCAAAATGTCACAATATCTGGGAACGCAAAGAAAGCAGGTAATTTAGTCAACCACCCATAAATAAACTACTCTGTTTAAACATCACTCATCATCTTATCCCTGTTGCACAAACAAGTGCACCTGCTCAGTGGTTGATTATGCAAAAAGTAAATGCCTCTTGAACAACTATAGTTATTAGTTACCCTCTTCTAGTTGAGGATAAATAAATTTTATTAATTCTAAAAGGAAGAGGTCTCATGGAACTGCTACAAGATCTAGTTTTTGTGGAAGGAAGTCCCATAAAACCAAAGAAAAATGTTACGAGATTAATTAGAATCTTTTCCTATTAAATAGGAGTCTTTACTGTAGACATCAAATTTCCACAGATATTGTAAATTCTGTGTTTCAGGATTTAACTGTGTGATCGATTTTTGTCTCAACGTTTCGATCACAAGAAGATAACAAGAGAATGAAAAGTAAGTTTTGCAGACCAAGCAGGCTAGATATAAAGAGAGAAATGGATGGTCTGCAAAACTTACTTTCATTCTCTTGCTATCTTCTCTCCTGATGATGGATCATGGAGTGTGATCCCACATGTTGAGACAAAAATCGATCACACAGTTAAATCCTGAAACACAGAATTTACAAGAGTCCCTACTTTTTATCTTGTAGATTTTGAGCGGGTGCATTTGGGGTGGGGTTGAAAATTTCCCCCACTGGTTTAGGGGATTTTTTTGTCCATTCACTATAGGAAAATTTTTGGAAGAAAAGTGCTTATGAATAGATACAAAATCGAGAAAGTTTTTATGCTTGCTTCAAAAAATAATATTTTGATTCCACAAACTTGTTGGCAATGGAACTCAAACTTCTTTTCAAACACCAAAATAAAGGCCTTTTATTCCATGTTAAAATAAAATGTACTCATATGGCTTTTTCATTTTAAATTTAACATTTCCTTTATATTTTTATCTTTCCTCATTTTAAATTCATTTTATCCTTATAGTTATGTTATTTTTTAATCTTTAATAGGTACTAAATAAATCAATAAATATTCATTTAAAATAAACTAGCATACCTATCTTTAGAAAAATCTATGTAAAAGATACCAAAAGATGTCATTCTCCAAGCACCTATTTTTTACTAGATTGTTCATATAAGTTGATAGTGTTTCATTCAAAGTGACCAAGAGTGGTAAATACATTTCATTGATGAGGACATTTTTATTTTCAAAAAAGGTTCCCAAGTTTTTTAACTTGGGTATTGTTGACATAACAATTAAAATTTTATAAATTACATTACAACAATATTGTTTGTCTAATTGTATTACAACAATTAAATATTATGATGAAAATATTATAATGATGGAAATGGATCTTTTTATTATCCACAATCTCGAGTGACCTAATTTTGGGTTTAAAGTGACCTATAATATATGAAACAATGATTAATAAATTAGCAATGAAAAGATATAAAAGAACTTAAATAAAATTATTATGTTTGTCATGTTATGTATATTTACAATTTTATAATAGGTAAAATTAATAAGAATTTTTTATAAAGATAAATGGTGATTTATGTGTATTGTAATATTTTAGATTAATGTTTGAAATTATTATTTAAAAACTAATAAATTAAAACTATTTACTAATAATTTAGCTTTAAAAAAACTCATTTAAATTTAGTGATTGAATAAAATTTAATTATTCCTTTCAATAAATGTTTATAATAAATAAGCCAAATCACACTTGAGAATATGAAAATTCTCACAAAGAGATTTTATTATAAAACAATAAATAAAATAGGAATGAAAGGGTGAAATATATAGAGATATTTATGAGGAAATAAATACATATTCTACCTAAGTAAAATTAATAATCTAAGATGTAACAAATGCATAATACAATAGTACCCCTTTAAATGCAACTTAAGTGGGTGAAATGGTTTATAAAATAATAGCTTTGTGTTAAGTACTCATGTATAAAAATTAATCCCCCAAAGAATGAGAGGTATCCCCACAAAGAAAAAGAGATAGTCCCCTCCAATGAATAGAGATGAGAGTGATATCATTGCAGTTACTTTAATCAAATTAACTTTGAGCAATCTCAAAATTCATATTTTCAAATCAACATACATTTACTTGTTGATGTGTTATAGTGTGAACCATAAACGATGCAATGTATATTTCAAATTGAGTACCAAAATAGAATGGATTGTAGTGTGTGGTCGCATTAGAATTATTATGTAGCACAAGATAAACTAGCAAGACCTAGGTATTTGTCTTTCTAAAAGAGTTTTGGTTGGTAGTTGTTTTTGTAGCTAAAGAACACACTAACTTACTCTCTTATATTGGTCATGTTCTCTAACTCTAGCAATAAAAAAGTCCCTTCAAATTCTAGGAGTGACTAGGGGGTTTTAAAACATTGACAAATAGGACCTCACTTTGGAGACATGTATCGGTTGTTATATATTAATGTTTCTATAGTTCTATTTTTAAGCTTATTCAAGATTCTAAGTCCATTGAACATGCCATGTTGACCCATTCTATTTTGGGCGCTTACAACACTAATGAATCTAAATCAGAGTAATGAATGATTAGATGTGAAGATCGGATCTAAATCCTAGGGATTAGTGATTATGGGGATAGACTAGGATAAGGTTATTTTCTAACTTCCATCCAAAATATGCAATCTTACACTAGTCAATGCATAAAATACAACTTAGTTGTTATGGGCCCAAAACATAAGGGATAAGGGCATGAGTATGCAACTTTCACAATTACAGACATTTTTTAGTAAAATTGAGGGGGAAATTGAATTAACTATGCAAGCATGCAAAGTTATTTTTTTCTTAGTTCATTTTAGAATAGGATTTCACTCAATTGTTATGTTTTTCTTATCAATGTTATTACTTTTATACTTAGAATATAATTATCTTTTTGATTTGGAAGAAGTTTGTTACCTTAAGAATAACATAATATAATTATAAAATAAGCAAACCATTCATTTTTGTGTTGTTTCTCACTTTGTATTTGTTGATGTTGTAGAAATAAATTTTGTACTTTACCTTTTCTCTTTTGATCTTCTAATATATTAAAAAGAAAAGAGGATTTTTGTATTTCATATAGGAGTGTGGTGTGTTGCCATGATCGATTGGTTCAAATCAATCAAAACATAGTAGAACTATTTCTCAAAAAGAAAAAGAAATACTTTAATTCTTTACCACCATTTTTCAAATGCCCTATTGCCAATTGCCACCACTTGTGCCAACTTTACCGGTATTTGTGCTAACTTTACACCCACTTGTAAAATATTTATGTTTACCATGAATTAAAGATGTAGAAGAGGATTTCTCCACCTGTTGGGTTGAATTTTTAGTATGAAGCACAATTTTTTAAGTTTACAAATACCATGAAGATCTTATAGTGAAGAGTAAAATGACAAGACCATTTGTACATAGTCCAATGGCTTGAAACCTCCACCAAGGCTCCCCTACTACTCATTGCCACCATTTATTTCTCAACCTGGTTCTTTCTATGGGATTTTTTAGTGAACATACGTTGTTTGACAAATTCTTTAGTTGATTCTTCTACTATAGAGAGCTTCCCTCATTCTAAAGTTCTATAGGCTTTGAGCTCATGACGTTATTTGAGAGCCTCTTGCAAACAATAACATAGAACTATGAATGAATTAGGAGTTCATGAAATTCAAACTTAAATCTAACTATGTTTGAATTCATGTCAAAATGTAATGTAAAAATAAATTTATTAGTATAAATGAAAAAAGACAACTTTTAATATAATGAAATTTCAAAAAAAATTAATAATATAATTTAATAGATTAAACTAATAAAATATCTTATATAAATCTATCTAAAAAAATGCCCAGAGATATCAATTTGAAATTATTTTATTTTACATTAGAACTATTTTATTTACTATATACATGGACATATAAATTTTGTTGTATCTACCTACATTGTTTAGTTTATGTGTATTGAGTGTGATATGCTAAAAATTATAGTTTAATTATAAAAAAAAATTATTTGTGTTTCTTCTATATTTTTGTCTTGGTTAATTATTTAACTATTTAAGGTCTATATCTTCACTTAATCCTATGTCCATCAATTTTTTAACTATAATGAACAAATTAAAAAATATCTCAAATTCACAAACCAAAATATAAATTAAAATTAAATTAAATTATTTCTAATACTACCCAAAAAATTACACACCCTTTCTTTTCATTTAATATAATACAATATTAATATTTGGTTTCTAACATTTTTATTGAATTTTATTTTCTGACTTTCTTGTTACATAATTATTAATTATTAATATTTTGACATTTAAATGGCTGTCAAATTTAACTTAAAAGGTAAGAGTTTTTGCCATTACACTCCCACCTCTTCTTACCATTGTAGAATACCTGACAACATTGATAACTTATAAGCAATTTCTACAATATGTAAGGTAAATAGAAAGCCAAAAAAAATACAAAGCCATAACAAAATTGATTGATAGGGTATATGGACACAGGTTCCACAAATATCTCCTAAAAAAATTGAGCAAATAGAAGTGGAAGGCGATTCTGGATTGATGCAGGACTCCCCCACGAGAGAAGTTAATTTAATAGACAATTTAAAACTCAAACAGAGAAAAAATTTGATATTTTCAGCGAAAATTCTAGAGGGAACTACAGCCCAGAGGATGCAACGTACGCAAGAAGGTAGATCTGGAATGCCGCCACGGAGGTTCGGTTTTGAAGAAAAAGAAATTATAATGATTTCAATTACAGTTCTTATTCCAACGAACTTCACCTTGCTGACCTTCATTGAAGACATATCTCCAGCTGTGGCTTTACTTTCAGCACTGAGTTCTTTGATCGCTATATTTCTATTCGTGTCCTAGAGAAGTGGCTAGAGAAGATTCATTCATGGGACTCGAAACTTTTCAATTTAAGCCACTGTCCAAATGAAGCTCTTCACCTTTTTAGCAAATTCAGAAGGCAATTTGCAATTCACACCTTGCAAAATATCCTGATCTTGCAGAGTACCATAGACAACTAAGAAATGCACTCAATGAAGGAAAGATTGAAGGACCAGGATGCTTTGACTTCAAATAAGAATAAGCTTATTAGCTTGCTGACTATTTCTAAAAATCAATTGAATCATGCTGAGTATTTGACTGGATCTGAGTTTTCTGTGGCAGATTGTGTATTTATTCCTACACGCGACAGAATTTTGAGGTATTGAAGTTGGACAAGGGATACTAGCCCCTGCTCCTGCACAATCACTTGCTTACAGCTTGCTGAAAAAAAAAGCACATGTGAGGCCGGCTATGCTGCCTCCTACCACCACTATGACTATCTTTCTCTCCTTTTTCCTTATCTCTCACATGTTTCATTATGTTTCTGTACTTTTTTTTTTATGAAGCCCAAAAATTAGGCTCTGAAATTTCTCTCCTTTCTTTCTTGGCTGCCATTGTCATTAAAGACATTGTTATTGTCTCAGAGACTATTTGGGTGAATGAAGAGTGCACTTAAAACATAAAAATGCTATCCCTGGCTGTAGATTCTCCCTACATTCAAAAAAAAAAAGTTGGTAATTAAATCCAACTCTCTAGCAGTAAGGTCTATCTATGAAACATTCTCAGTTATTATTTAATCCTACCATTGCACACAGAATCCACAATCGTTGGCAAAGATAAAAGCTTTAGTCATCATCTGATCGAAAGCCCCTTTCTAGGTGCAGGGAAGATGGGTGGGGTCCCTCTAAAATATCTCATCGGGTGTTATTGAGAATTTTTAGAAGCTTTCATAAGAAAGTGAAATGTCCCAAGTTTTCACCCAGAACATTAGCCCAACAAATATTAGATGAACAAATTTTGTTCATTTCCTAAGTTCATATTTTCTTAGTGGCCAGAAATCCAAATTTGTCATAGATTTCTACACCATCTTCTTGAGTTATTAACATAGATTTCTTTGTATCAACTTTTTCTTTATCCTTATTCTTATTTTTAGGATGCAGTTCGAGATGAAGCTTCCAACATTTCGAATTTACATGTCTACTTTAACTTACAATGACTACATTAATTCTTTGTGTCTTTTTATCATCCTTTTGCACAATAATAGTAGCTTTCTTTGCTTTCTAATTACTCTTATTTTTACCTTTGTATTTGGAAGACTGGCCTTCACACCTCTTCTTCTCCTCCTCTACATAGTAATCTTGAGCACATGCTTTATCCAAGTCTTTCAGATTGATAGTAACTACTCTCCTTCGAATGTGGGAATGGAGCCCTCCGAGATACTTTGTCATTATGTCCTCGTCTAAATCCATACCATTCACCATGGCTTGCTAATAAAATTTCATAGTATAATCCTAAACACTTTGAGCACTTTGTTGTTTATAGTACATTCATTTAACCTTTTGATCCATCTTATGTTGTATGGGATAGACAGAAATTACTATGGATTAATTTCTTAAATTATTCCCATTTATAAACAATAGGATTGTCTCTTTTCACACTTTGTCACATAAATTTTCCCACCATACAAGAGCATGATCCTCCTTTTAAGGTGAGCAAAGATAATTCATTGTGCCCCATTTAGCTTATGAACACTAAAATATTCTTCAAGATTTTAATCCATATATCCAAAAACACTACATTTATTTGTCCATCAAAAGGTTTAATTTCTACTCTGGTTTTTATTTAAATGGACAAACATTTTTTCCCTTATCTTCATCGAGTTCTTTCAAGAAATCTTTCAAATTAATTTCTTCTTTACCTTATCCAAAATTCTTTACAAGTGCTTTAACTAGTTCACCTATAAAAGATTGTTCCAGACCATTTTTACCTTATAAATTTTCTTCTGCAACTATTATAAATTTTCTTGCAAGTTCTTTAATTAAATCACTTATAGAAATTTGTTTTTGACCCATTTTTTATTGTTGCATAACCAAATGGTCTTGTTGTCTCAACCATTGCTTTCTTCTTCTTCACCTATTCCAAATTTCTCTGCAAGTGCTTTTACAAAATCACCTATAAAAGATTGTTTTGACTCCTTTCACATTGTTGCATAACCAAATGTTGTTGTCTCAACCGTTGTTGATTTTCCATTTTCCACGATGCCTTCCATGTGACCTTCAAGTGCAATTAATCTAGCATTTTTCTCATGTATGGTTGCCTTTTGAGCTATTGTTGTTATCAGCATATAAACCTTCCACAAGCTCACAAAAATCAAATTATTGTGATACCAAAGTGATCTATAAACACTCATTAAACTAGAAATTAAGAATCACAAATCAATTATCTACTTAACACTTCTCTTGCAAATGAAGTTTATTTTAGAGATGAGAATATTGTGTTCAACATAGAAATAAATCATGTAAGAAACTCACACAACACAATTTTTTATCCAACCCCTAATATGGGGAAAAACCAATTTTGTGGTAGTGGCAATGGCCTTGCTACCTTGCTTTATTACTTAAGGAATATACACACCAAGTGGACCTGAATCTTTTGTCCTTTATTTTTGTTATTTCCTTACTTTGAACAGTTGAATCCAACAATATTCCTCATATTCCCCAAATTCAAAACATGCTTTATAGACCACTATAACTTTCTATTTATAGTTTTCTATTACAAAGTTGTCCCGAGAGCTAGAAGATTTCCCACACTTACAAAAGAACAAACAACTAGTGTATGGTTCACATTCTAAGTTTTTAACTATGTAAATATCATGGATGCGACCACGATTATTGTATCATCCACTTGCATTTTGCTTTGTACTCCTATGGATTAATTTCTTAAATTATTCCTATTGTACTGTTGAAGTTTTTGTATTTGTATACATTTTCCAAATCCATTTTGGATCAACATGGTTGTCCGCCGTCAACGTATTCAGGGCTTAAATTTGACAGTTGTATAGCTGTATTTAGACATTTTTGCTGTAAAATACAATCAAAATTTTTAAAAGACTGTATCATATGAAAGGAGGAATTTTCGACAAACTGTCAAAAATTATATAAGATTATGATGATTTATATATTTGATTTTTATATGATTTACTTATACTAAGGCCTGTCATAGTATTTGACAGGCACCATTGAATATATATAACTGTCATAAAAAAATTGCTTGACAGGCAAGGTCGACTGTCAAATTTAAGCCCTGAGTTACGTATTTACGTTACAGGTTGCCGTTTCCCTACAGTTTCAACCTCTGCGTCTAACCCTAACCGTAAAATACTCACACCTAAATCCTAGATTGCATATTTATTTAGTGACATGTTTTTCTTAATTACCTTTAGACATCTATAGTTGATTACATGGCGAAGGGCATATACGTCTATTATATGCCTTTTGGGTTTGGTACTACCCATTCCTTTTCTCTTTAATCAATATTTGTTAGTTTATGAGATGGGTTTTTATTTATTGATATGAATAAATATATATTTATAAATAGTATTTTATATGAATATTATATTATATTTATAAATATAAAATAATATATAATATATTATCAATATGAATATTATAAAATGTATTTTATATTTATTAATAATATATTTAAAAAGTATATTTTATATTTATGTATATTAATAATATATTTGAATTAAATAGTTTAAATAAAAATAACATTATATTAATATTGATAAAATATTTAAAATTTTATATAGAACATTGAATATGATAATTAATTTACAATATTAATTAAATTTTTATTCACATGTCTATAAAATTAAAATTAAATTAAATAATTATAAAATAACTTTTAAGCAAATAAAACAAAATAACTCTTTATTTAGGAGTTATTTATTTGGGTAATTTTTTCCTTTAGTTTTTACTTTATAAATTTATTATATAATTATATGTTACTTTAAAAAAAAAATTATAGTTTTAGTTTTTTTTAATTTGAATAGTTAGTTTTATTTACATTTGTAATTCTTTCTATTTGTTAACACAAGCATTTAACTGAATAAAAATATAATTTGCAAAAACATATTTATAATGGATTTAAAGGTTAATAATTAAAGCTCAATTTTGACCAATAAAAATATAACTAATATTTACCACATTGTAAAGCCCATGAGATATAAAAAAACTACTAGCAATGGCAATGGGTAAGCCCAGATAGCCTAATCTCTAATGTAGGGTTTTCCATTCCCAAGTGTATCACACAACGTAATATTTTTTTCCCACTATGTTTATACAGTTAACATTAGTTTTGTAATCTCGCCAAATGTGACAACAGATCAATGGCAAAACTAGATCAATCATAATTATCATATTAAATTAATTGCTCAAAACATAGTTGTATTGTTAAGCTTTAAAATTCACTATTGTTACATTTTTCTGTTTTCAACTATAATCACTCTGCAAATTTCTTATTGTTTCATTTCCCTTGATTTAGTTTATTTTATTTATTTCATTGAAACTAACCTAAATTTATATGCAAGTGATTGAAAGTAAGTGTGTGAAGTTAACGTGAAACCTAATTTTTACTACTTGCCTATTAGTTGTGTCTTCTTCAAAAAAGATTTGTAGTTCAATTTTAAAATTAGGAAAAACAATATTAACAAAAATTAAAACTTACATAGATATAAAGTATACCATAAAAAAATGTTACTATCTTCACAATTTATATTTTCTCTCTATTCCTCTCTCTATATCTCTTTCCCTCCTTCCCTTATATCTCTTTCCCTCCTTCCCTCTATATCCCTTTATCTCTATCTCCTCTATCCCTCTTTTTATCTAAAAGCATGTCTACAAAATCACTCTCATCTTTTTTCTCTCTATCTCTCTATCCTATATATCTCTGTGTCTCCCCCCTCCCATGCAAATGACATGATGCCTTCAGTGTAGCTCCCCCTGGACACATGCTCTATTTGGATTGTTAGCATCTCTCTCTCTCTCTCTCTCTCTCTCTCTCTCTCTCTCTCTCTCTCTCTCTCTCTTCCGTATAACCCATACTTTCACCAAGTATTGAGTTTAAATCCATACAAACTTCCTCAAAATCAATACTATTTTTTTGTCTTTTTTTCATGGACGGTGTTTATCTATATCATTCTCTCCCTCCCTATATATATTTCATAGAAACAAAATAATAATAATGGCCATAATATTCAATACGCGTACTCTCTATCTATTTTAAATTACTCTCTATATATAGAATCAAAATAAAAATAATGTCCATAATTTTCAATACTTCCTTTTGGTAGCCTCTTCAATTTGGGTAGGAACTTGGCTATGAAAGTAATGAATTTATAATTTATTGAAGTCCAAATTAGTACAAAGTGAAGATTTTATTATTCTATCAAGTTACACTTGAATGCATTGCAATCCATGGAAATTCATATAAAGTAGAGGAATATTTTTTGTGAACATCATTGGATCAAGATAGAAATGTCTAATAGACATACTGGTGGTGTTGAAAGAAATAATAGGACCTTAGTGGAAATGGCATGATGCATGTTACAATCTAAGGATCTTCCTTTGTTTCTTTGGTTTGAGGTTGTCAATATAGAAACTCACATGTCTTGAATAGATCTACTACAACTTGTTTACAAAATACCAAGGAAGCATGGAGTAACGAGAAACCAAATGTTAAGTATTTTTAGGGTGATTGGATGTGAAGCATTTTCCCAGATACCTAATAAGATTAGACAGAATAAATTTGATAGTAAGAAGTGTTAAGTGTATCCTTGTCGCCTATGATGATCATAGGAAACGATATAGGTTGTATGATCCTAGTGTGGAGGATGTGTTGACAAGTAGGGATGTCAAGTTTAATCAAGGGTTCAAGATATGATAAAATCCTCTCCAAATCTTATCAAACAAGTGGTCACAAGTAATGACATATCCTATAGTAATTTTGAAACCAACAAAAGTTCAAAGTTAACTTCCAATACAATTGAAGAATCTAACCCTTCTTAGAAGACCAAAAGTCCTCAAGAAATTTATCAAAGAACTTAACAAGTTATTAAAATAAAATAATTCAAATGAAAAAATTGACATTAATATATATTTATTATAATATTTTGTATATTTATTGGTGTTTTATTTTTAAGTAAAATATAATATTAAAATTGTGTTTGGAAAAAATAATATTATTTTAGAATTTAATATAAAATAATTTATAAAAAACAATTAAAATAAAATAAAGAATTAAAGCTATTTATTATGCAATATAATAGTAATTTAATTATAAATCTAATATGAGGTATCCCATGTTTTATTTTCTCAATGTTGGTTGATGTATTTAGTATGATAACTAATGGGACGTAGTGATGCATTATATTATATTATTACATGCGTCATTTTAGGGCAAGAACATTATTTCTTTTTGTTTTTCCCCATTCATTTTCACATTCATTCGAACAATAGTAGTATTGTGCTTGTTTGAATTCATAAGTAAAAATTCCTCAAGAAGCTAACAAAACTCATAAGAGACTAAAAATGTGGGTCCAGTCATGCCTTGATGCACCAAAACATACCATTGATTAAGTTGCAGTAAACTAGGGTAGTGTGGAATTTTACACAACCACAACGATACTGAAAGAACTTGATGGTCTCCAAAATTGAAGTTAACAAACCAAAGCAATTCAAACATTGTGATTAACCACAATAAAATACATATTTACCTAGACCAAAGAACAACTTTGTACATATAGGGAAAAAACCATAGTAAATACAGACTTACCTAGGGAGTGTGTTTGCTAGGAGGTGCTAGTAGGGAAGGAAAGGATTTTCACACAAGAATGAATCTATTTATTTCTATTAAAGCGTACCCATTTCATTATAACGTGGCCCAAAAGGAGGTAGATGTACAAAAGGTGGAAGATGTAGTTTTTAATTAGGGAAATGAACTTGATGCCAAATGATTGCATAGATTTGTATTGAGCAAAATCATAAAAGTATCCATTGATGTTAGGTCTAGATTTATGGATTCGGCTATAATTGATTCCAAATGGACTTTCAATGGGCGCAAAAATACTATATAAGCTAAAAAAAAAATAGTTCTTCTCATAGTTTTTAATTTATTTCTAATCATCACGGGGATAGGTTCTTAGTAGTTAATGATATATATCAAATCACAAAGGGATATGTCGTTAGCTTGACATGCATCATTTTGGGGCAAGAACATTTTTTTTTTGTTTTTCCCCATTCATTTTCACCTTGATCTTTTCTTTAATTATTTTACATTTTTTGTATTGGTTGTGTTTTAGGATGTAACTAAGCTAGGATGTATTGCACACATTCATATTGAGGAAGCCTTAATGTAATGTTATTTTGATTATGTTTAAATTTATTGACTTGGTTAAGTTTGCTATATAAATAATTTATTAAATGGAAAGCTATTGGAAGTGTGTAATTTATTTCAATTGTATAGTCAATCAAAATGTTCTATTTTTTTGGTTTTAGAGTTTTTAAATTTTATTATTCTTAGATTTTAAAATGCAGACTCAAACACCTACTTTGCTTACAAATTATGTGGAGAATACTTGATTATATGGCCAAGTGAAAATTATTTTCACAGATGAACACATTTTCTACAAAAGGCATTCGACAGCTGGAACCAAACATGGTTTACTTATTGTTTTTTTAAGAGCAGCGACAGCTGACCATGCTTTCCCATTTGTACTTGCACTTGTTTTTTGCTTAATCTTTCTCATTATTAAAATGGTCTCTTCAAAGTTGAATTAGCTCTATAGTATTAAGTCTCCAAATATTTCGTTGACAAGAAAACTCCATTAAAAGTGTATAATTTATTTCGGTTGTGTATAAATGGAAGTTTACTAAATGGAAGACTATTGGAAGTGTATAATTTATACCAATTGTGTAGTCAATCAAAATGTTCTATTTTTTTTGTTTTAGAGTTTTTTAAATTTTATTTTTCTTATATTTTAAACTACAAACTCAAACATCTGCTTTACTTACAAATTATACTGAGAATACTTGATTCTCTAGCCAAGTGAATATTATTGTCACATATGAACACACTTTCTAGAGGAGACATTCTTTTTTAATTGACTATAAAGGCATGGTTTTCTTATTATTCTTTTAAGAGTAGAGACATAAATTGATCTCTTCAAAGTTGAATTAGCTCTATATATTAAACATTCAAAGAATAGTGATTTCATTATACAAATGCCCTCCTCTTAAAGTTATAGGTACAAAAGAATAATAGTAACAAAAAATTAAACAAAAGAAACACATAAATACTAATAAACCATAATAAAACCAATAATTATATTAACCAACAATTTGGTTAATTTCTAATGTAATTGATATTGCTAATATTTAGTATTTATAACTTAAATATATTTATTTTATATATAATATATAGTCTCTAATATAATTGTATTTATTCTTGTATAGTATATTTTTGTGTTGTCCATTCATCTCTTATTTATTATTATTTATGCAATTACAATTGTTTGGCTTAAGATGAGCTCTAGGAGATTGTATTGGCTATAGCATTTAGTATTGTAAGATGGTCAATATGTAATGTTAGCAGTTAAACAATTGGTAATATTAAAAATATTTTTTTAGGAAAAAAAACTAAATGATCCATATTTTTTGCATCCTCCTATGCTTGATGCAGTTACTAACACCAAGCATTGTGTTTCTTTACTGATATCGTCTGCATACTTTGTCACACCACCATGGAGAACTCACTACAACTTCAAATAAATTTTATTGCATTAAAAATATGAAAATATATCTACCTTATGTAATCATCTACAACATCATACTAATGTTTTATCCTTCAATACACATGCATTTGATACTACTCTAAATACTATAATACAATAGAACACTTATGTTAGTGATGAAAACCCAAATTCTATAAACTTTGTATTACTCCTATTCATATAAGGAACATTTACTGTAAATTAAAAAATGCTTCTTATACATTGCAAAAAGTAAAACACCATTGTCATTGTCTCATATTACAATATAAGTTTGAAATTTTATTTCTATATTTCATTCCACAATTTATTTCTTCCATTGCTAATAGAATCCGTGAAAACTCCGTGCAACTACTAGTTAATATAATGCCATCCTCCTACATAATACTCTTCCTCTAGTCCCAAATTGTACCTCGCATCAAATGATTTGGATAACAAATTATTTGTATATATCATCATTAGTCGAACAACTATTTTATTAACAATCATTACAAAAATCATATTTAATAATTGATATTTATTTTACAAATTACTAATCAAAATTTAATTAATCCATAACTGTCAGTAGATTAATCTAAAATTAAAATAATGATATCATCAATTTTAATCAAAATACTACATTTTTATAAAAATAATCCAAAAGACTAATTAGTGGCCTTCAACTTCACCCTATACAACTCCAACATGTTCAAAGAAATTTCATGTTATTTACACTTTGCATAATCACGATTCACAATTATGATTGACATGATGTGACTATGATTGACATGATGTGACTAAGGTTCAAAGAACATAGCTCTCGTATTTATTATGATCAAATTAAGACATCAGCTTCAGCAGAGCATTTAAATAAATCTTTGCATAGCATCCACATTGACAGAGTCTTTACTATTTTCCTCTGTGAGCTTCTGGCTTGACTGCGTGTTGCCTTTTTTGAATCAACGTTTCGGATCACACTCCGTGATCCATCATCAGGATGAAAAGAGAGCATTGTGAGAAGTGTTTGCAGAAATGACTACTTAAAAACGAAAAATATGATAATCATTGAAGTTTACAAATACCCTCAAACCATGATAATAGTTTTGAGCTCGATGCTTCATAATGACCAATTTTGCATTTGGTAATAACACAACTGAACTCGTTTTATTTGTGTATGGGTTTATGTATTTGTATTTATTGCATATTGTAACAACATTAATCCCTACTCTGCATTGACACCTGGGTTATTGATATAAGGAACCTGGAACTATAAAGCAATTACGTAAGGTCCTTCACATGGAATATAAAAGAAAGAAAAAAACAAAAAAAACAGGTCGATAGATGTTATGACTTACGAGCGAAAATATCTTACTAATTGTAGGAGGAAAAAGATTTTAAACAGAAAGAATTATATATTGGAATTTGATTGTTTTTAATCAAATATGGTTTGTTAATAATCTTCTACTTGGTCCCACTTTCTACCCCTTTGCCATGGAGCCCAATGAATTGAAATTTCATGTTCAGTTTTTAATTAGTGGCATTAATTGGCATCAACTATAGCCCCTAACCTTTCAAGCTAGGGCTGCAGGTTAGTTCCCAGCTAATCATTCGTTTTGATGATCAATCATTATGTTTGGTTTGAAACGCCAAATTCGTCTATAAATGTAAAAATGTTCCAATTATTCACTTAAGGAATACTTAATATTGAACTAGTATTGACACAGATTATCAATCAAAAAAATTACAATAAGCTATAAAGTTTTAGCAGAGTTAACTTGATTATGAAAACATCTATTTGTTTTATATAATATCTTAGTAGATCCAATGGACTCATCCAAGTCCTTGGCAAGCTTTCCTTGTAACATCTCTCTGAATATTGATGTTTCACCTGGCATCTTATTATTATATTTCATCTCCACATTTATTCTTAAAGAGAGTTGGTTTTGCCCTCCCAAACCATTCTCAGAAACAAAATGGCAGTAACAGTCACAATGGATATGTCATTATATGGATTTACAGGAGAATGTCAACTGGCTAATTTTTATTAGTTAAATGACACTGATTAAGGTATAAAACATCCACCCTTTTTGTTGTTACTGTATTGTTGCTTCTTCAAGCCACGGGCACAATAAAATTTATATTTAACAAAGAATAAATTGGCATAAGGGGCATAATTATTAATAGCAGAAGCATGCAGCCAGTTTTTTAAAGTCTCTTCAAAACAAGTGCTAAAGAAATCCATGTCCTGAATAGTATTTAAGCTGGTCCACTAATGGGTGGCGTATCAAAGGAGGACAGTGCAATGAAAAGCAACAAAACTTAGAATTTTGATAAAATGGAAATGCTACAAACGACCTTACACAGAAAAAACTTGAAACCTGTTTAAAGTTTTAATCATTTTTACAATAAAAATTGACCAATTTCTCCTCTTCAAGCCACAGAAAACTATATATACAAGCCTAAAGTTAGAACCTAAGGGCCCATGTGTTTATTCAGATTCAGTTGTGACAATATCTTCAAAAGCGAGTGATGTGCTGCCATTTTAGTAATTTCGAAGTGCTGAGTGATAAATAATAACAAATTTCTCTCATGAACTAAAAGCAAAGTTTTATGTGGTTGTTTTCAAACTCCTTAAAAGTTCTTATTCTATATGTTTGATTTCTTAGCTTAGCCATAAAATTATAACGAACATCTAACATGTGTTTTAAGTACCAAGTACGTGAAATGTTGATGTCCCTCACATTTCTACAGAGTGAAAAGGAATGGGCAATAGATTAGTAAGAAAAGAAAGAAAGTGCACTTGTTTTATTGGTATAAAGACTAGAAGCATTAAAAACATTAGACGATTCGTCTGACACATATAATTGCTGCAAAACAATTCCATCTACGTGTAGACATTTATTTGGATGAATTTAAAAGCATTAAATCTCTATGATCACTTTAATACTCCAATAGATATTTTGAGGTGAAAATCTTGAGAAAGGCAGTCCTGGTTCAGCAATACAACCAGATCTAATTATTAAAGATAAACATATATTCTGACTAATGTTTTATATCCTACCCAGCTTAGACAGAAATTAGGATTACCCTGACCATTCCAATTTGATATCACTACAGCTGACAGCTTAAAGTATGGTAGAGGCCTGTTGTAGCTCCCCCTTTCTTTCACGGTAAATCCAAATTCTAGCTGAATCTCACCCCATTGCCTGAATGATGTGTGTGTGTGTGAGAGAGAGAGAGAGCATATATCCAACGTGTATTTAGAGATGCAACACAGAATGGAGAAAACACTCGAGACAATAACCAAAAAAATGTTTACCGAAATGATATCTTATCATTTTTCAGTCACTGCTATGGTTCGTAATATTTTAGCAAATTTTTCATTGGTTCAACTTGTATGTTTCTTATAAACCACAAAACTTGCAAGCATCGCTGATATAAAGTATCAGTTATAAACAGGCAAAAACTAAAACACCCAAATCGTCAGTATTATTGATGCCTTATTTATATGAAGTAGGCAGTTATAATACATAACGTGATGCAAATCTAAAGGTTTTCCAAGTTGTCTCCTATATATGTGTACAAACAATAGAATATATCAAGGATATCAATTCAAGTCCACCAAGAAAGTTACAAAGAAAATCAAGCTTCTCTGCCCATCATCTGCTCCATGGGTGGAAGCATGACCAAGACAGATCTTCCATTGAAGCCAGGGTGAGGCAACCTTCGTCGAAGCTCACGACCTTCCTGACAAAGGGCACAACGGTGGCAGAAGAAGTGTGTAGCAAAATCACAAGATGATTCACAATGTTCACGTTGTTCATCATCCTCCATAATTCCTCGACAGCATCCACATGACCTGCTAAATGCTTCACAGCTTCCCTGTTTTGACAAAAAATTACAAGGGATATCATTTTCTTATGAGTAGTTATTAGTGTCCTGTTAATCGGAGTAGTTATTGAACATAGTCTATAAAAAAACTGATTTTTCCCAAAAGAACAAAATAACAATTAAATGTCAACAACAAAGGATAAGAGATCAAAATGGAAACATATTGGCACCCAAAGATCCACAAAATGGGTCAATCTCTTCAACTGCCAGGAGACTCCCCAAAGATGTAATGCACCCAATTGTGCATCTGTCCATTATAATCAAAGGCAGATAAAAATAGCATGTTGTCGCATGATTTGAATGAATAGTTTCAAATAGAGTAGCCAACAAATACAAAATCAAAGCCAGGCAAACAGTCTACTGAAGGAAACATGTAACCAAGTCTTCTAAAATATCGTTACCTATTGTTAGTCGACAGCTGAATTATTATGACCAAGCATTATATTATAGGATGGTCCACATGAAACTCACAACTAACCTCACCAAGCATACCACAGAGTAACATAAAGAAAACCAAACATTGTGTCACTGACTTTCCCATCATCCATCCACATTCAACAAAAAGCCATGTCTAGCCATCATATGATAAATGGACTAGTTACTACACCCTTCACATTTTTAGAAATGACCTTCAATGGTCTTTTAAATGAGATATAACTGGATATAACTGTTTGTCTCTTTTGAAACCAATCAGATATGTTTTATAATGAAAAAAAAATTGCATTTAAATATCTGGAACCAAATAATAAGACAAGTTTCAATGGAAAGCTTCAGAAATTTCAGGAATATGATTATGTGGCCACCTCAGGTGCCACTCATTCAGATTAGCAATAACGGCATTTAAGCTTAAGTGCATTACAATAATGTTTGACACAGTTCAATGTATAGGAGATTGCAACAGTTAAAAATTTGGAATTAAGAATATAGCAAATTTGGATCAGTTGAAGACTTCTACATATATAATCTGTCCAAAAAGATTACAGTTCTCACCTTGGCATTGTGCAATGGCATAAAGCAGACCTTCGTGTCTTTCTATCAATGGGATGGAACAATAGATGATGACTAGAATGCATTGGCATAATTGTTCAAGGCCACATTGAATTGTTGCTTGATTAAAGATATTTGTGTTTGTCACAGTAGTTTTGCATTGGTCCTACAGTCTAATCAGAAGTAAGGACTTCAGCAAATGATTGATCAGCTTTTGACATTACTTGACACTAACCAGGGACACATCTTTGGCAAAACTTCAAGAATCTTCTAGTGTTGGTCACATCCAAAATGATTGACTTGTTATTGTCTTGTGTCTTGACTAATAAACACCATGTCTTCACCCCAAGAATAGCCTTCCAAGTAGTCACTTACTTCAAGAGGAGAAGCCACATCACAACTGACTCGTCTTGAAAGGATTAATAACATATTGGAGTTTCCATTAAATCCAGAAGCATTCATGCTCAATATTATGGATTCTGCAAATATGATGTCTCTGAACATATAGGAGTTTCCGTGCTAAAGTGGTGAATATATCTCTGCTAGTCAAGCATCTGTACATTGTTATGGCATGTGTTTTGGTCAAAAGTCTGCAATGATCAGAGTCTTATGGTTACTGCTGTCCACAATGAAGTGGAAAGGTTGTTCTTGAACCCACAGGCTATTAATGGAAGAGTCACTCCTCTTTTGGACCAACATTAAAGTTTAGGTCTTAGTACGCATTTCAGTGTTCAAAACAATTGTCAAATTTTCCCTAGTTGTCAGCACATCGTAAGTACATAAGTTTGAACATGGGCTGGGAGAGTTTTCCTGATGCAACATTCGTCATTTGAGTACTTGGTAGAGTCACAAACAACATGCAATTACCTGATTGGCATTGTATTTTCTTGTGAAGTAATGAACAGTTTTATAGTGTCAAATATAATTGTTGATGTTTATGGCACAACAATTGATTATTTAATATCTTAGCACTAGGGTTGTTTACCAGACTTGGATTTGACAATGATACTACTAGAGTTGTGCTTTTATTTAGGATTCTCCTTGCCTTGGTGAAAAATTTCACATGGATTTTTTCCCATTTTAACATCATATAAGTGTCTCCAAGAGTGTTGGTAGCAGGTACAACAAAATTCCAACTTAGTCCAAGTATAGGCCCTAAGGCCCTTGTGATGCTTGAGAATCTTGCTACTCTCAAGATAGCAGATTACAAGTCTGAGGACCATGGCATGGAATTCATTTATTTAGTCTTGTAAATAATGAACCTGTCATTGCCTCGATCAATTTCACTAGGCATACATCAAGTGCTTAATAAAATAGAATTTTGTGTAAAGCACATGGATGAACAGATCCTAATGAAACGGATGATGTTTATCCTCACAAATTTACTAATGTCTCCCTACAGCACATGGTGGGGGGCAAGAGCTTCAGCACCACAATATTAAACATTTCCTTATATGCTAAGGAATCTACAAAGGAGTATGATTCATCACACTCATTGAGTATCCAGCATACTTCAGCCTTAGCTCGGATGTAACATCAGATTGAAAGGTCAAATCAGGATAAGAGAATCTTGTTCATTTATCATTTTAATAACCATATTTTTGTAGACAAGTATTGGGAAGAATTCCTGCAAGCATGATGGTATTGTCCCCTTCAACTGCACCACTTCAAGGTGACTAAGTTCCTCCTCTTCTGCCCGGTTTTACAATATTTACAAAATTTAAAAATCTAAAGAATGGCTTACTTAACATAGATCTGGGATTTCAATATATGTGATGCCCTGATAAAGAACAATGCAATACATAAAATCTGATCAAATCCTAACTCTACACATTATAAACATAAATATAATGAGCTTCAAATATGTTGTTGCAAAGCCATATTTGCAGCTATACAAGTATAAAATAAAGCTAAACCTAATGATCATAGTTACTGGTACTTTCATCCTGATGGACAGAATTTCTCACTGTGGCAAAAGATTAAAAAAAATATTGGATGGAAGAACAAAGTGTGCATGAATGTGCTGCGAATGTAAAATACATGGACTAAATCCATGAGAAGTATGAACAAAGTGCATAGGCGAAGCATCAAGTGAGACTGCATGAATTATGAATGACAACATTGACAAGAAGAAATAGTTCATGATAAGAAGAAGAGTGGTTCAATGACTTCAGTCCAACCAAGTCTATGCAGCACACACAATTTCAGCATAAATAGCAATATATGATTTGCTTCATTACACGAGGCTTCCCCATATCATATTCCCAATAAAAGATATTCAGGTAAGAAACTATAGCTAAGACTCATCCAAAAAGACTTAATCATAGGGATGTTTTGTCTTAACTTCTAAGTATTCTTAAGGTGACTTAATAATGCTAAAATTATCGCAATGGCATCAATATGGCTGCATATAATTAAACTGTTCCTACCTGGACCGTGGAAACCTGAGAAAAAGTATAATGGAAGATTTAAGAATGTGGAACGGTGTGAAGGAAAAACTGGAGAATATAATCTTGGGAGAAATTGGCAAACTGCCAAAGAATCTAGGCTCCTTCCTCCTTTCATGTTTGCTAAAATGCTGCAATGGTCCTGACACAGAATCTAGTGAGCCGGATGTACAGAGGTTTTATAGAAGGGATTAATAGCTCCCATTATTGACATTAATGATGAAAAGTAGAGTTTGTGAGCACACTCACTTAAAACTTAGACAGTAATGACATGGAGTTGTTAGAATGTAAGTGCTTTGCAATTGCTAGGATTTTAAATGGGAAAATTCAAAACTAGACATTTTTTCCATAAAAAATAAAATTGACAATCAGAAAGAATAAATAAAAATAAAAAGGCGTTCCCCTAATTTTTGCCATTTAACTCGCATGTAATCCAAGCCCAATATTTGACTTGCAATTTATTGAATTACTCAAAAAAAATGTTTAATTGTGTGTTTGACTGGTTTAATCACAGGTTCAACAGCCATGTTGTTTATGATGTTTTACCAGGATTGAACTGCGTAGTTTTTGAGTCAAACTCATTGACACATATTTCATGAGTAGTGGTTCACACAAACTCATCTCTCATGAGCACAAATGGTCCACTTAGCGTTCACTGCATCTAGGTGATGCTCACAAAGGTGAAGCATCAGAACTTTCGAGGAAGTCACCCATCCCAATACTACTCCGACTCAAGCGCACTTAACCATGGAGTTTCCCCCAAGATCAAGCCCACCTAGCTTGCTACCCCATTTGAAAAACCTTCAGCAAGCATTGTGCCTTGCGTGCCATGTTGTTTGGCAAGTCAAACCAGCAAGTGGAAAACTATCAGGCTTGTTTTAACTTTGGAGTAATCACAATTAGCTTGCAACTACCGCTATTATAAGTGCACTATTATCAGAGTGATGTGCAGTCTTGTGCTTCTATTGGACACATTTTTGGGATAGTAACTGCCAAGCTTTGG
Organism: Cunninghamia lanceolata; assembly: GCA_027924645.1. Taxonomy (NCBI): domain Eukaryota; kingdom Viridiplantae; phylum Streptophyta; class Pinopsida; order Cupressales; family Cupressaceae; genus Cunninghamia; species Cunninghamia lanceolata. Next base: position 9,984,620 of record BSBN01001807.1, read on the forward strand.
GCACAAGCAGATGCAAAGAATGTGCATTTCTCTAGTCTGTTAAAAAGCAGAGGCATGACATTCTATTCAAAATTTATCTAAGGTTTGTACACAAGCATAAAATATGGAAAGAGTACCACAGAGAATATCCTCTTCAAAGTTTAAAAGAAAACGAGACTTGAAGCAGATCAATATTTTGCATGCCCACTAAACATTCTCTGTTGTATGACACATATTAATTGAACACATTTGCTTTCCTGTTTTTCATAATCTTCTTCACCAAACTATCATCAAGGCATGTACTGAAATAAGGAACAAGGAGTAGGAAAAAAATCTGAGTTGCATAATTTGGGACCATAGACCACATAGCAAACTTGCATATGGTAAAGAAGAAAACTTATCAACGACAATTATTGCTTTCTACTTATCAAATGAAATGTAAGCATTTCATGAATTATGGTTGAAAAAAGTAAAGTTCACCTCCAGATTGAATTTCCTCCGAATTGCTGTACGGCTGGGATATGAAAACCATGGTGCCAAACAATTCCAGCCAAACAGAAAATTGCCGAGAAGATAAAGGCTGGTGTATGGCAAGCAATGATTGGCAAAAGTCCCAGGCGCTAAGCTCAACCTTTCAACATTGCTACCATATAACATGCAGGGAGCAACCGTTCCAAGTAGACCTGACAGTCAAACATGAATTTTCATCAGGTCTCCTCAGTGACTTACTTTATTTATATTAAATATTGATAGTGTTTCTTTAGTAAAATATAAAGAAAACAGCCCATTCAACCTATACGGCACTCAAATGAAAGTAACTAAAACTTTAGAAGCTGAATTCATGGATAATTGTACAAAGTGACAGAACAGAGATCATAATAGTAGTGCATTTAATAAACTTGCCAAATGTCTGAACTATGCAACCAAATTATCTCAAATTTCAAACCTAAACACATCTTCAAAAGCTACAATTACTATCAAAAGGCAACGCAAACAATATTATGTAATTGAAAATGAAATCAGGGCAGTATACTTATTAATTAATCACTTAAAAGTTGTACATTAGTGCTGATATAATATAGATCACATCTTTGCTCCTGAAACACATGAAAACAAGAAATTGGGTTAAACTCATTAACACCTAATTATCCCTACTAATGTACTACAGGAATATGAAAAATTGAGCATGTGTTGAAGCTAAAAGTGTGGTCATAAGTAAGTCTTCTCTTAAAATTTGGCAGATAGAATCCTTTTCACTCCTGAGATATTTGGTGCTTCCTTCTTAGTAGTTTGAGTCTCAACCTAACACATCCATGCAAGAAACAAATCCCCCTAGTATCTCCTTAGTAATCCTGAGATTCTTCTTGAATCTAGATTGTCTTAATTAGATTCATAGTCCTAGCCATCCATCTTCTTCTCTCCAGACCAGCCACTTCTGACATCCTGATAGAATCACACCGAGAATAGTCCCACATCACCCCACTGGTACATAAATCAGTTTTTTTAGAGTAATTTTCCCCACCATCAACAAGTGGATATAGAGCAAGGTAAGTTAGTCCTATATCACCATAGTTTGGCACTTTAAAAAAAAAAGTTATCTATGCTTTCATTACTTTATACTATTTTGGTTTTAGTTAATTCATCCAGAACCAACTGTGACATATTCTTTTTTTGCTTCCCTTAAAGTTGATTGATTTCAACTTCTGGTTAAAATTCTTTGACAAACCTCTCTCTCAAAAACTGATAAAAATAAAGTTATCTACTCCTTCATTACTCTACACTATTTTAGTTTTCGTTGAGTCATCAACCACCTTGTTGTGTCCTTTTTCATTCCCCCTTCAAGTTGATTATTTGTGTGTTCTCGTAAAATAAATCTTAGATAAAGACCTCTCTAGAATCTAGAACAAATAATTTTTACCTACTTTTCCTCGTTGATTAAAGAGGGTACAGAGTGTTAACACACACTGCACCTGGATGAAACAGGCATTAAAAAAATAAATTACTATGCCTTAATTAATTTACACTAATTTGGTTTTAGTTAATTTATCCAGAACCAACGGTGTTGCATCATTTTTATTTTCATTACAATTGATTGTTTTTACCTTCTGGTAAAGATTCTCAGCTAGACTCCTCTCTTAAAAAAATAAAATAAAGTCATCTACGCCTCCATTACTTTACACTATTTTGGCTCTAGACTTCACTTAATTTGTCCACAACCATATTGTATATTTTTCATTTCCTCTTCAAGATAATTATTTGCACCTTCTGGTATTATTAAAATATTAGTTAGATACCTCTCTAAATCAGTTAACTTTAGCCCACTTTTCCTTATTGATTAAGATGGATACAGTGTTAACGCACACTGCACCTGAATGGTATGGGCATAAAAAATAAAATAAAGTTATCTATGCCTTCATTCCTTTATATTAATTTGATTTTTAGTTAACTTATCCCAAACCCGTGGTGTCATATAATTTTTTATTTCCATTACAATTGATTGTACCACCTTCTGGCAAAGTTCTCAGCTAGACACCTGTCTTAAAAAATAAAATACAGCTCTCTATGCCTTCATTACTTTAACACTATTTTGGTTTTAAACTTTAGTGAATTTATCCACAACCATATTGTCCTTTTTCATTTCCCCTTCAAAATGATTATTTGTACCTTTTGGTTACAAAATATTAGCTAGACACCTCTCTACATCAATTAAATTTAGCCCCCATTTTCTTCTTGATTAAATAAGGTACACAGTGCTAAAAACAAACTACACCTGGATGGTACAGGTACAAAAGCTCTTTCCCTCCCCCAACCCCACACAAGACAAACTCTTGATCACATGTGCATAAATAACACACAAACATCATTGATAAGGATAACAAAGGTACCACTAGTGGCAATGTGATTGTGAGACATGGAGTCTAATTGCAAATAAAAGATGCTCGTGAAGGGCTATAATCTGCAATAACAGATTACCTGTTCAAATTCACTCTAACTTTGTCCAAATTCAAATTTACAAGTTTAGAAAAACTACTTGCTCAGGTTTCTGCCACTCCATAATTTAAACTGCTATTCTTAAAACTGTTAATAAAATGTCTAATTGGGGTATAAATTACTAAAATTAGCCAATATTATAAATATTAAAGAAAAAATTCATGTAAGTTGAATGGGATGAGCTCAAGTGGTAAAAGCACAGGCTTCTAAAGCATAGCCCAGGTTCAAATTTCCAGGAGACATGATAAAGTGTTGAAATTAGGTAAAATACCACATGCAACTGAACCTGCCAAAATTTGTCATGCAAGGGTCAAATTAACCATTCCCAACTCTTGAAAAAATGGGAATATTACATGATTGTGGATTATTTTTACAATATACACTGCCTAAATTTCCGAAACTAGAAACACACACACACATCTCCTGCAGATCTACAAACTAATATAAAATCTCCAAAAACAACTCTAGAAAAACGTAATATTAGATAAAACTAAAGCAACTTTTTACAATATACGCTGCCTAAGTTTCCAAAACTGCCAACATGTCTTCTGCAGATCTACAAACCAAACATAAATAGAATCTACAAAAGGAGGAAATATAATTTTCTCTGCCCAAATTTCCAAATATGTGCATGCCAACACACTCACATATCTTCTGGAGGTCTACAAACTAAACCTAAATAAAATCTCTAAAAACAAGAAATATAATATTATCTGCATTACCAAATTTGCACAACACATTTACATGTCTTCTTCCGATCTACAAACTTAACATATTCATACTCTCCAAAAAGAAGAAATATCCAAAAGAAGTGGGTCTTGAGAATTTAGGGAAATTACAATACTAAATATGCAATGAAACAACGAAAAATGTCTAATCCGTGTTTAAAATTTGACTTACTGTGAATAATGAAGAAATTTCAAAATTTGTCATATGAAAATCAAATCAACCCTTTTGGCTCTTCAAAACATTAATTACACAAATTTAGTGTGATATTTTGATATTACATTTCTAAATTTCCAAACCTGCATACACTTGAAGAGACGAATTTAAATAAATTTCAAGACAAATGCATAATATTCTGCATCCAAATTCCCAAATCTGCAAAAGCATCGTCCAAATTAAGGTAAATTTTCAGTGTTTGCATCCAAAATCAAAACTCAGGAGTTTAGAAAATACCCTAACTGCCGATTTGAGCAGATCCATAATTGATATTACTAACCATTCTAAAAACTTACAAAAAAGTCTACAATTGCCCTTAATATCAAGGTAAATTTAAGATGTTTATATCCAAAATGAAATTCATAAGTTAGAAAAGAATCTAACCGCTATATCTAGAATTGACAATAATAAATATTATAAATTACAGCCAAAAAGTCTAACTAGGGTTTAAACTTAGCCACAGTTGGAAACACTAAATAAATCTGCCGTTCGACAGGATCAAATTACCAGTTCCCGTCCCTAATATTTACATGGAATTAAGGCGATTTCATCATATTCAACGTCTAAGTTTCCAAATCTGCACAAAGCACGCGCTTGTTTCTTGCAGATCTAGAGACTAAATTTACACACACTCTATTAAAAAATTAGTCAATAAAGGCATTCTCATAAGAAAAGATCGGTAAATTAAGATATTCTCATAAAATTTGGGGCAATTTACTGCATCCCTGCGATGTTAAAACCGAGATTGCATAAAATGAAGTCGAACTTACAGACTTCGAGATCGCTGCTGCAGAATTCATCGTTTCTTCCGAGACACGCGAAGAGAGGGGAATCCCACTGAGAGCGAGAAACAGGTGCTCCCACCACATTTCCATGGCCCAGCGGGAGCCCATCCACGGTCCAGCCTGCTTCTTCTTCTTGCTTGGGAATTTTTTCCTCCTTAGCAGACTCTTCCTGCTTCGGCAAAAGAGGGCTTCCTTCCTCGCCTGCGGCCATTTTTTCAAATCTGTATTGTTGTTTACTTCGGGGATTCGAACTCGGTACCGAAAGTTTGCAATATAGTGTTCGGTTTGGTTTTTCTCTTATTTTTGGGAAGTGGTATAAGAAGGACGCGTAGTAACGGGAAAGTTGACGGACACTACAATGCCGTGAGGTGACGGGTAAGTTGACGGAGACTCCAAAGCCGTAAGGTGGGGAACAGGGAAATTTGACAGGACCGAAGCTGATCTATTTATTTGTTTTGTGTAATGTTTGAAATGGATTGAAGGCTGACGTGGCATTTCGTTTTGCTTTGGGGGCATGTGGGAAGGTGGCATGTACCTATTGCCAAAAGGGTGGTTTAATCCATTTGGACGGTGTGCCCCTAATTTAGGGTGTGATGGGTCTCTTTCACTAGGTAAGGGTGGGGTATTCAAGGTTTGGATTAGGTCATAGGTCTTCTAAATTGTTTTTTGGTTTTGTGGACATTAAAAATCTTTTATTTCATTTTATAGAAAGAAAGGTTTTTTTAATGTGTCATGAAGGTATGTCTAGTGTGTGATGGTGGAGTTTAAGGGTATAGAGTTGTGTAGATGTATTTTGTATTTCTTTGTTTTATACTAAGTATGGTATATGTTGTGAATATATTATTATAGATTTTAATTCGACTTGCTTGGCACATAATTTGACTCTTACTCTTGAACCCATTAGTTAACCCTTCTTACTTGTTGTCTTAATCAAGACTAGTCCACTCTTTTAGGTCCCCTGCTAGTCTGGACAAAGTCACATAGTGTGACCATGGTCATGGACTGGGCCTCGCCATTCAACCTAGTCCACTCAAGTTTCAAATCTTCTTAACCATTCTAGAAGATAATTGTTATCATGTCATCCCACACACCAAATATCTTGAATTGTACAACTAAAGACATGTATTTATAGATTGTGTTAGGTCATTAGCAACCAACTAGTATCAATTGGAAATCACAAGATCAATTGAAGAGCACATTCGATTATAGAGCACTTTAAGGTGTTATCTCTACATCATAGACTATTTCATCAACCATCATCATTGTGTGTTGCTTGTGTGTAGTGTATGTAAAATTGTACACCAACTTCATAGGGGCTTGACTTGCTACTAAGACAAGCCATGGTCTTCTCTTCTAGCCTTAAAAAGCAAGCCTCATTGTGCTTCTTAGCACAACCCATTTTTAGATACAAGTTAAAAGACACAAGAACACCAATCTTCACAATCTACATTAATGTCAAACCAAGTCACAACAAAGGGATAGATTCATGTGGCACAATTCACCCTTAGACCAAGTCACGTGCAACCTCATCTGCAACAATGCAGTCTATAGCAAAATTCTATCACCACCTACTAATATTTGATCTACATTTTGTAACTAATTCTGAGTTATCTATTGCAATGCACCCACAAGTCAACAATAAAAGGGTGTATTGACATGTCATTTGGAAACAATTAACCTTTGTATCTCGCTTCAATTTTTTGTTCTCAACTCTTTTGATTTGATTGTGTACATTGCTTGATTTGTTAATTAGACCTACATTCTATTGTAGTAAGAAAGTATATTCTACCAAGGTGAAGTTGTTATTTTACTTTACATTTCAATATAATAGAAAAATAAAAATATCTTATATGTCAAATATATGTCTTGCTTAATATATAACCTAAAAATTATCTTTACCTTTTACTTATAAAAAAAAAAAAATTATAAATATAGGGATTGATTGGCTCCTAGTGAGGCAAAAATGAGGGGAATCATTCCCCTACATTGAAATACTCCATCCACTAAGGATCAACTCAACCAACACAACATCCGCTACAAGACTTGAACTTGGTACATATTATCAAACAACAAATAAACATACCATTACACCATATACCCATACACACCTACATAAAATTGTTGGCAATTGTGTTTAAAGTACATTTGATAGTGAGTACCAAATATTATTATAAATAGTCGCTCTACCTCCAAGTATTCATTAAGGGAAAAAATCTTCCACTTTCTCAACCTAATGGGTCATCTATGTCTATAAATTTTAGATAAGAGCATACACTAAGCTCACATAATTTCTCACTATCACTCTAAAAAAATGATATTCCAAGTCTACTTTTAGTTACTAAGGTATTATTTTCCTTTAGAATCTAACTAAAACAATAATAACATGATAGATTTACTTACAAATTCCAAAAGTAAAGTAATACGAAGTTGAGATTACACCAAAAATGAAATGTGTAAAGGAAAGAGAAAATGAAAGAAAGAGTATTTGTTTTCTCCATCTAATGTAGGCATTTGATAATTGGAAAAGATATAGGGAGGAAGACCACATTGTTAGGATCAGGGTTAATTTTATGTGTTATAGTATTGTTTTGTTAGGAACAATAGCACGGATGGTAGTGTCTGATCTCTTGCACTCATGTTTGTATGGGTGCAATCTTTTCTGCTTGGTGCAATCCTATCTAATCATATCTATCCTATATTGGCATGTTGGCATCCTATACAAGTGTGGTTGTATCCTCTACATTTTTTTATGAAAGCTTGCCACTGTGAACAAATTCACCTACACCTACTCCTACACTTAGAATGTCTAAAAATGGAAAATGTGGTGTCTAAAACACATTTAAGGAATGGCCTCAGTTAGATACTTGCACTAATTCAACAATTGAATGAAGTAAGCTTGGATATGCGTTAACAAATCCTAGGTGTAAGGTGTAGGTTGTAATAATGGTGGACTTTAATTTCGTGTTGGGTACTTGTTGGAGGCCCTAGATGTCTATATGTGTGCCCTAGATCCCTATGGAGTGTGTATAATAACTAGGGAATCATTGCCTTTGATCCCTTTTATAACAATCCCTAACCCTTTTCAATTAGTGGAAGCAAATTAGAGTTTTTGGGGTGTAAAAATAAAATACTAGGGTGAGAAAAGTGAATTTTAAATTTAGAGGATATGTAAATATACAAATGTGTTAGCAGAACAAGAAACGTATCAGACATCAAAAATATAAAAAAAAATAAGAACAAATATAAAAAGATATTTAAATATCATATAAATTTTGTTCTAAAATGAGATACTAATTTAAAAACAATTTAGACCTCAAAGAATCAAAAATAACTTATAAATAAAAGCATTAAAATAAATACAAAAGAAAAAGAAAAGATACTAAATATATTTCAACCTTGCTCTCACCTATAGGTACTCTTAAACTTGTTCAAACCATTAAATTATATAAAAAATTCTAAACGTAACCACTAAGTCAGGTAATTATGGAATTAAATTACATAATTCGGTTTTAGATTTATTTTTTTAATGATGAGAAGATTAACTTTCTCTTCCAATAGTGGGTCACATTAAATGGCTTATTTATTTTTAAATAATCAATTGCTCTCATAAATAATAAAACTCAATTTAAGTATTATCTTCTAGAAAGTCGTCGTTTTTATTTTATTTTACTTTAAATGGTCAACACCAAATTCCAAAGTCCGCACCAAAAAGTTTTTTTTTTTTTAACCCACGTCAAATTTGTAGAGGTTTTTCACGAGGAAAATGAATGCTCTCTCCTACAATATGATTAATTTAATTTTAAATCAAAGAGGTAAGAATTAGTATTGGAGAGGGATAAGTTCATTTTTTTTTTTTAATGAGGTGGTAAATTTAATTTTGTAGCTAAATTGTTGGTATGTTGTGACAGGGAATTAGGATTAGAGATTAGGACATAAATCAACGATCAAAAGATTATAACAAGTTTTTTTGTTAAAATTTGTGTTTTTATGAATAGGGTCACATCATGTGGCTAGTTCTAGATAGGGTCTTATTGTGCAAATTAGTCCCTATTGTGACTTGGTTTGAAGCTACTATGACCTTTCGATCTCACTCAAACACTCTTGAACTTGTTTTTGAAAATAGGTTATGTTAAAAAGCACATTGGGACTTGCTTTCAAAACAAGAGGTGAAGACCTAGGCTTGTCTTGGTTGTAGGTCAAGCTCCTAGATGATTGAACAAATTCAAAATCACACCACATAAACAATATAGATGAAATAACCCTGATGTAATGGTATTAGTCTAGATGCAAAATTTAACTTAAGATGATTTGAAATCAAATGTCTTTGAGTGATTCTTATTGAGACTTCATGATTGCTAATGACCTAGGAATGCCATGTCCTTAGTCGCTCAATCTAATAGTTTTGGAGTACAGGTTGATAAGGCGATAAGTAATTTTGAAAAAGGTCAATTTGTTGCAGGAAATTTGAAATTTGATAGAGATGGACTAGGTCGTGTCATGTGACCTTGTCTACAAACCAAGTAGTGTCATGCAACTTAGTCACAAGTAGAAAACAATCATGGATAAGGATTGGTATAGACCAAAGGGATATGTGGTGACAATTTGCCAAAGGATTATAGAGTGAGTACCAAGTAGTGTGTGAAATAGATTGAATTGAGTGCTATAACAATATATCTATGACATGCTCAAAATGTAAATATTCAAGGTATGCAATTTTATCCCTTACAATTTGCCCCCACTTTGATGTACATGTGAATATATATGAATCGTATATCCCAAAAAATATGTAGTAAAAGAAATAGACAAGTATGAAATGATATAATGCTAGATCTCTTTAGATGATGCCTCAATGTCTTCATGTACCCTAAGAAATGCATAATCCTTTTGCATCTCCACAAAAAATAATTAGTCATACCTACAAAAAGTGTTAGTACACAAAAATCCATAATCATTAACTATTGCATGCAACAAGTGTGAAGCAAATTGTAAAATAAAATGTGGAAAGATGATGTAGTTTATTGCATAATGTATAGGGCAATATGAAGTTGGAACCAGTGTGGCCCCCACAAAGTATACATACGATGAGTGATGTAGAAGGGATCATGACACATAGGGAAATTATAAAGTTTGAACCAGTGTGGCCATAATGTATGTGCATGACTGCCTTGTAAATGTTAATGTAGATGGAATCATGACACATAGGGCAATTATGGAATTGGAACCAATGGGGCCCCCATAATGTAATTAGGTATGAAACCATGTAAAACTGGTGTAAAGCTAAGATATTTTGATATGATAAGAACCCCCCTCAAATTTAGTGTAGGATGGCATCATGTAGTTGATCTGTGAATAGTATAAAATATGTGATGTAATACTATGATGTGATGAGATGAGATGAGATGCAGTAACTTAATAATGTAATATCTAGATATAATAATAATGTAGTGGCCCTAGATCTACCCTGGATGTGGTTCATTTGATGATGTCAGTAATGCTCATATAATTGGTGGGTTTGTTATTGCCTCCAAGTGAGGGCTAACATGCATGTAAAGTGTTATGACCATGTGCCATATGCCATCATGTAAGAACTGTATAATGAATGACGTATAAGATAGGAACTTGACATAAGTTACGTCATGTGAGAAAAATGTACAAGTGTGTCGATGGGTCTTTTGACACACCAACTTAGTGAGTATAAAACTCTCTTGAAAAGGTATGAGACACTCCAAGGCTCAAGATATCCAGTTAGGGATTACTAGAACACTAGCTTTTCTACAAAGAGTCATAGGCCAATAGTCACAAGGTGGTTGATTTTGTTTTCTAGTTGGAACGTTAAGGATCAAGGTGTTTACTTTTGTGATTGAATGCTCATTGATCTTGATTTGAACCCATATCACTACCCCATATCATGTATCTAAGTTTCATAGATATCCCTGAGTTATCACATGTTAAACAAAGATCTGCTCTAACCAACAAATGAATTAAATTGTAATTCATGATTTATCAAGATTCACAAATTAATTTACACGTTTGTTAAATGTTTGCAATGATCATTAATTATAAATTAATCCCTTCACTATTCACATATTTATCAAAGTTATATAGATGAAGATTTTGTGATGTTTGTGATTGATCATAAACATGAGATTTGATCAAAAGGAATTCATATTGTGTAATTTAGTAAAACCCATTTAACACCTCACAAATTGAATCTATGTGTGTATTAAAATGTAATGAACATGGAGTTCACAAGCCTTGCATCATTCATATGTTTTAAAATGTTACCTAGATTAACAAATGAAATGATTTTGTAATTAATCTAAACACATATCAAAAGATTCGAAGTGAATACAATCAAAACTTATGCTAATCCTAAACTATCATACCATCAAAGAAAGTGCTAAAGAAAAAATAGGGATAGAGAAAAGAAAGTTTAAGAAGAAAGAGTATTCATGTTATTGATTTCATTTGCAATATTCATCACAAGGCCTCATAAATCTAGAAACTTGTTATGGAGCAATCAATCCTTACACAATCCTCTATAATAACCAAGGCAATATTCTAATGAAAATAATGTAAATATTATCTTGAACATTACTAGATCACAAATGTCCATACAAGTAAGTTGAGATTCAATTTTAAACCAGGTTTGCAACACTGTAAAAAAAACTTTTATTGCATAGGCATATTCAATGAATTTACATCTTGAGACCATACTAATCAACCATTTACAAAATTTCCATAATAAATGAATACAAAAGAAAACCTATACTACCCTACTAATTCTAGATTTTACCCTATCCTCCTCTAATGGTAATGGGTCATGAATGTGTGCATCATTCTCTTGGTTAGATACAATTCCCTGGGTTTTATTAAAAAAAAGAGGTTCTTGTTACAACTAAATTTGAATAATTGGCTTGCAATTTGCATGTTGAATTATAATTACCTTGTTTGGGCTAAGTTTTGTTGTATTCTACTTGAATAATTCATTCCTAGGCTTAACCCAACCTTTGTTTCCCTATCATGACATTCATGTCTTTGGAAAACAATTAGCATGTTTTATTTGTCCAATACAATAAAAGTTCTAATCATCTGAAGATATTGTTAGTTGGTTACCTTTGATCCTAGGATATTCCATTATATCAAATAATCGCTAGTCAAATAGGTTAAAGGTGCTCCCAAAGATAAATAAACCAATCACATAAAAAAATTGTTGTGTTTTAATTTTCACTTAGAATCTAAGTGGCATGATCTAAGATCTTGTCAAAATCAATTCAAATGTGTTTCTAATCATCTAAAAGCACTTGGGGCTTTTCTTAACTAGCACAAGTTTTGGGTTGATCCACCTACTTGGAGGTAGGGACCCACTAACTATCTTCAAATGTCTAAATGTTCATTGTCATGCCTTTCCCATTTAGTCACACCATTACCAATGATCATTGGTCATTAACTACATAAACTTTATGCATTAGGAGCATAAAACTACATTTTTAGACGTTTCTTGAAGTCTTCCCACTTCAAAGTGGGAGCTAATTTTTGACATTCAAGAGATAATGCATAGCTCTTGTACCATGTGACAGCATGCCCTAATACTGTAATCCTAAAAAAAAATCTATAGATGAGAAGTAAGTTGATAAAGGTTAAAATACACATCCATCTAGGATATCCACTAATCCAAAAGCTCAACACTAATATCTCTCTCATAAGGTTATATATCAATTTTAACTTCAACCTTAAATACACTCTTTGTGAATGACTCTCGTTGTTTGGGTTTAGTATTCAATGATTCCTCTTCTTCTGTGTACTTAAGCATTCCCAACTTCTCAACCAAGGATTGCATAAAGTTTTCAATCTAGTCTATTTTTTCTACTAAATTAGAGATCCTTGCCATATCTTCAAGTATTTTGAAATAGATTTCACCTTCCTCCTCTCCTTCTCTAGCCACTAATCTTACAACCCTAATCCACTACCTTGTTCTAATATCGAGTTTGTAAGGAACTAGAATCTCACTACCACTTGACCTTGTATATGGCATAAATTGTCCACAACCCTAATTAGCAACCAAAACTTTAGGCTCTAATACCACTTGATCCATAACTCACTAGTTTGATAATCCTAGTGATACATCATTAATGGATTTTTTATGTTAGCACTATATACACTCTCATAAAACTACCCTACAGGATTCTATCTCACCTATAGTGGTATTAATATGCATAAAACAACATAGAAATAAATCAAATAACTAATAAAATAGGATAATAACACAATACGCAATCACATAATAACACAATAGTTCATATGGAGAAAACCCACCTAGGTAGAAAAACCCTAGAAAGAGTATGCATGTGGCATATCAATAACTACTATTAAGTGTTATTACATGGAGATTTTACAAACAACAATACAACTTGCCATATCTCCAATCTACCCTTGCAATCCATAAGTACCCTATGTTGGCACCCGCCCTAAAAATTTGCAAAAAATATCTTTTGTCATGTGCTCCTTTGTTTTCTTGGCCTTTCGCTTGCCTTTGCCATGTGTTGAAGTGCCCAAGATCCAAAGAAAAAATCCAAGTTGGGCCTTCCCTTACCCATTTTTGGGTATTCTTGAGTTTTCAGGTTTTGTTGGAATAGAGGGATGTCTTGAGCCCGGCAATTTCCCTAGCCCTAGCCTATCGACCTCTCAATCCCCAATTCCTCCCAGTCCTCGATCTCTAATTCCCTGCACCATTCTCTTGGTCCTGAAATTTCAAGCTTCCCTAGAAATCTACACCCCCTTTCCCTTTTGCCCTTTTGGGTTTTTGAGTTTTCTTGATACCTTGGAACTTTGTCCCTATGTCCCTAGGTTCTCCAATTCCACAAATCCCCAATTTCCTGCTCCATTCATCCTTTGGTCCTAGATTTCCAAGTTCCCTTGGAACTCTAGTTCCCAATACCTGATTCTCATTCCTCTTTGGTCCCCAATCCCTGATCCTCCCTAGACCCTAGATCCTGACTTTCTCTGCACTCGCCGTCCCTAGTCCCTATCCACTTCCCAAACCTAATCTTGTTCCTGATCCCATGTCCCAAACCCTGGATCAGCCCACCCCATTCAAAAGTCTACATGTGCACATGTCCCCCAAAAACCTGAAAGCTCGAAAAGCATTGTGTTTCAACTTTTTGGTAGGTTTGTGAACTCATGAACCTGCCAAAAAGGTTCGTGGGTTCGTGGTTGGATGAAATGTCGAAGAAGAAAGAGAAGGCAAGAATAAAGGAGAAAAGATGAAGAGAAAATGTTTCAATGAGTTCATTAGTTCACAAACTCGTCAAATCACCAAAAAGGATAAGAAAAAAGAATATGTTTTGGCAAGCTCGTTGGTTCGCGAACTTGTCAAAATACTGAAAGGGTTCTCTAGTTTCTAAAATCACCAAAATGCCAAAAAGGAAGAGGAAAGGAGAATAAAGACAAAAAAGAAGAGATGTGAAATGATGATGTTTCGGCAAGTTCGTTGGTTCATGAACGTGCCAAATCACTGAATGAAAAATAAAGAGAGAAGAGAAGACAAAGGGTTCCGGTGAGTTCATTGTTTCACGAACTCACTGAAATGCTGAAAAGGTTCATAAGTTCGTCAAAGTGCCAAATCATCGAAAAAGATAATGGAGGATGAAAAACAAAAAGTAAAGAGTGAAGAAATGATATGACATTTCAGCGAGTTCATGAGTTCGTAAACTCACTGAAATACCAAAAAAAAACTTAAAATAAAGTTCCAAGAGTTGGCATGAAAGAGAAGATGTTTTAAAATTAAAAAGAGGCCACCAGAGGTAAAAAAGGAATCTCAACAGAATGAAAGGGTAAATGTAATAGTGTTAAGCATTCAAACATCTCCAACTACCCCCAGACGCTCCAACAACTCTCAGGACCGCCATTATTGATTCTTTGATGGTCATAGGCCTAATGGGTGGATTTATAATGCTTCAAGACTCTGGTAGGTCGTCTAATAAAGAAAACATTGTATTGAGGCATGGGCAAGCATTCCAGATAGGTGTTTTCCTAGTACCAACCCACATGGACGTGTTGCAAGAAGGCATGGTCACCCTAGTCCTTTTTTGAGCGATAATTCTCTTCTTTCAAGGTCGCCTATAGGAGTCAACAAATATATAATGCAATTTTGCATTCATTAAAAGGGATGGAAAATGATTAGGGGTTATTACAAAATTATTTGAGACTTCCTATTTGGTTGTGCATCTACTATATGAAGGTGTGATACCCTTGAATTCCTCAAACCAGCATATAAGCGCTTAGTGATAGAAAATTGGAGTTTCCTATGCATTGGGTATGATTTGAGTCAAGGTTTAGCTTCACATTGTTATCAATCATTGTTCTCATACACCTTAGGGAACACTACTGATGCAGAGTGGAACGCAACGGAGGCAACCTAACAGGAAGGAGCTGCCAACAAAACAAACAGCATGATAAACTTCTCTATCGGCTGAACCTCATCATCATATTTCCTAACAACACCAACTGCATCATCATATTTCAACAGCATCATCATATTTCTGATGATCGCAAATATCCTCCTGTCGACTACTATTTACCTCCTTCGACTGTCGCCTGTCATCATCATCATGATAATCAACGGGCGCAAACATCCTCCGGTTGCACTGTTCATCGGGTGCCAAACACAAGCGGCATCATCATG